>CATIUR010000005.1:2500-9816178 GCA_949592205.1 Helichrysum umbraculigerum | reverse complement strand
TGGGACGTCTGCCCAGGGGTACTCGTGGAGATATTGTTATGGAATAAACGAGTCGAGCCCGAGCCGAACTCGAGCTTTTATAATATAAAACGAGTCGAGCTCGAGCTATATATACTAGCTCGAAACGAGCCGAGCTCGAGCATGGGCTCAGTGAATTTTCAAACGAGCCGAGCTCGAGCCTAGGCAAGTTCGGGCTCGACTCGGCTCGTTTACAGCCCTACTAATGACTGATTGACTGACCCGACCCGAACAGCCAGCGTGACCATTTAACACCCCCCCCCCCCCCCCCCCCCCCCCCCCCCAACCCACAAACACATAGGACCGTCGTGAAATTGAGGGCTAGCCTCGCCACTGCTTGCATATACGAAAGTGGCATGCATACCTTGTAGCGGTGATAAAAGTCATCAGCAACATCTCCGTTATCTCCATTTGTTATTTTTCCTACAAGTAAATTGACAAATACTGATTAACAAATGAACTATTAGATATCAACTAATCGTTGACACTGTAAAATAAACTAGCAAAATCAAGTATCAGAATTTTTAAGATTTCATCGATGTATGCTGCTATTGTTTAGTATTCGGTACATTATATTTAGGATGTATGGTTTCAATAGTTTCTTTAATTTGTGTATAGTTTGTATATATCTATTAACACAGGTTGTGGGTTTAAATTGTATCTATTAACATCGTGTCATAGTTATAATGTTAAATGCAATCCTCGGCACTAATTCCTTACACCGTTTAATTAATACAGTACTTCTTAACAATAATAGTTATTGATTATTGATACAATTTAATTAGAAAGATAGAAACCTGGAAACTGGTGGGCAAATGTATCCCAGATACTATGACCTTTTCCACCTTCAAATGCTGCACCTTCATACTACACAAAACATTATCAAACACACCCATTAATTAATCAACAGATATCAACTTAGCAAAACAGATGAAATGTAACAAAATAAGTACTTGATAAGCTGCCGATGCTGCTCCGAAGACAAAATCTGGCGGAAATGCGGTACGATTGAAGACTGTTGATTGAACCAACAAGAAGAAATTTACCATAACCACCGCTCGGATCATCACTGGAGTACCCATTTTTCTTGTCCTTCTTTTGGTTTACAACCGAAACCGTATTGAGTTTCGATCATGAAATGTCTTTATATAGACTTATAGACGTACAACCTACACATGCTTTCTGATCTTCATTTTACTATTATAATTTAAAAAGGGTATATTGTTTCGTTATGTTTTATACTTTACACTTTTTACTATTGTATGAGTCGAACTTTGAAAAGTTCTATTGTATGTATTGAACTTGTAAATATCGTCTATTGTATGTACAATTTCATTTTGTGGTATTGACAAAAGCGGAAACTTTCCAATTTTAGCGTTACCCAAAAACGAAAGTATATATACAAAAACGATATTTACAAGTTCAATACATACAATAAAAGTTTTTAAAAAATTCGAGTCATACAATACTAAAAAGTGCAAAGTTTAATACATAACCAAAAAATTAACCCATTTAAAAATGCATATCAAAATGTCCAGAAAAAGATACGTATCGTATATTTTGTTATTTATTGGATAAGATTTGACAATTTGAGTACATTGATTTACTTTTGAAAAGAAAAGAAAAATTGTATATTAGCTGACCATAAGCCTATTATCGTTAAGAGATTTGCTAATTGTTACATTCACATAAATTTTATAAAATATTTTTTGTAAAATGACATGGAAAATGAATTCAACCAATCAAAATTAGTTGTTGTTTCTCTATCGTAAATCTATCTCCTACATTCATCGGTAGAAGTAAGTTTGTAGATATCTTTTTGTAAATAGAGTTAATTGCATTGGTTCGTCCTTCTAATTGACATAAAATTACACCGTTAATCTTTGTACTTTATTCTTGTACCAACAGTCCAAAAATATGAAACATGTTGCGCGGTTGGTCACTCCTCCAACTAAAATGACTAAGTAACCTCAATTAAATCAATACAAAAAACTAGGACACTAAGGCTATGTTTGGCACGCATCTATTTTGAGCTTATGGGAGCTTGTAGCTTGTAGCTTGTAGTTTATGATTTTCATAAGCTCTGTTTGGCTAAGTAGCTTATGTGTAGCTTATGGTTTTCATAAGCTCCAAAACCATAAGCTACTTGAAGTAGCTTATGGAAGTAGCTTGTAGCTTATGAAAAATGAAATTACATACATACCCTCCATGTAATTATATATCATCTTTTAAAATTAATATATTTGTCCTTTTATGTCATTTTACATTCATAAGCTACAAGCTCCAGCTACTCTGCCAAACACAAATATTACCAAAAGCTACCAGCTACCAGCTCCAGCCACAAGCTACTAGTTCCAGCCACCAGCTACCAGCTACAAGCTACCAGCTCCAGCTACCAGCTAGTTGTGCCAAACATACCCTAAGAGTATGATACTCATTTTAGTTAAAGGATGGACCAACTACTGAATTATTAAACTAAATTATACATTGTAGGCCCTACATCTATGGGCCTTATGCACTTATCAATTGGGCCCAATAATTTCTTTAACATCTTTTATTGGTTGTCCATATTTTTTCTGTATAATTTTGAAAATACTGATTTTGAAAAGATAACATAAAGAATGAACTCCCTGAATAAAATGATGGAGGAATGGGCAAATATATAAAAGGAAATAACAAACAACAATTTATCAAGATATTCAATTTTTAGTCGATACATACACATACATGCCCGTTGGCGGATCCAAGAATCCGAATTAGAATATGCACTACTTACTATGGAGTATAAAATTTTTCTATACGATAATCAAATTAATATTTGGGTTTCGGTTCGGGTTTTTTACTTATATGTATTTAATGTATAATGTCTGTAGATCACTTGGACCTTTTGGGTTTAGGGTCACAGAACACTGATTCCATTTTAAGTTAATCGATGGTATGAACTTCAGATTATGAGTTCGGTTCTTTAATCAACAAATAAATAAATTGTTAGATTACAATCACTAAATTGCCAATAATTAACTTAATAATAATAATAATAATAATCAAGTATAAAAGCACAAAAATAAAGCAAGAAAATGACAACTTAAACAAATTTAAGTTTTAAGATAACTAAGTCATAATAGTATAATACATAATACATTACAAATATAAAGAAAGTATAAGAGAAATATATATAAACTTTTTTTAAGGTTTTTAACGCCAAAGACATCTCATTTAATAGTTAGTGTCGTAACTACGATTGTTTACGGGATTAGTCTGTCATGATCCACCATGCCTATGCAAGAGTTAATCGTACAAGACTACCATTTACGACAGCAAGTCCTCTGAGAAATAAGGGGCTAATGTTTAACCATGGAGAAATGATTGGTTCACTAAATATTTACAAGAGTTAATTGCATGGTTCGTCATTGCATCATTAGTCCCTATACGTACTTCACTTTTTGCACCGACGATTCAAAAACGTGAAAGTAGTTGTGCAGTTGGTCCATCCTTTAACTAAAATGAGTATCATACTCTTAGGGTATGTTTGGCACAACTAGCTGGTAGCTGGAGCTGGTAGCTTGTAGCTGGTAGCTGGTGGCTGGAACTAGTAGCTTGTGGCTGGAGCTGGTAGCTGGTAGCTTTTGGTAATATTTGTGTTTGGCAGAGTAGCTGGAGCTTGTAGCTTATGAATGTAAAATGACATAAAAGGACAAATATATTAATTTTAAAAGATGATATATAATTACATGGAGGGTATGTATGTAATTTCATTTTTCATAAGCTACAAGCTACTTCCATAAGCTACTTCAAGTAGCTTATGGTTTTGGAGCTTATGAAAACCATAAGCTACACATAAGCTACTTAGCCAAACAGAGCTTATGAAAATCATAAACTACAAGCTACAAGCTACAAGCTCCCATAAGCTCAAAATAGATGCGTGCCAAACATAGCCTTAGTGTCCTAGTTTTTTGTATTGATTTAATTGAGGTTACTTAGTCATTTTAGTTGGAGGAGTGACCAACCGCGCAACATGTTTCATATTTTTGGACTGTTGGTACAAGAATAAAGTACAAAGATTAACGGTGTAATTTTATGTCAATTAGAAGGACGAACCAATGCAATTAACTCTATTTACAAAAAGATATCTACAAACTTACTTCTACCAATGAATGTAGGAGATAGATTTACGATAGAGAAACAACAACTAATTTTGATTGGTTGAATTCATTTTCCATGTCATTTTACAAAAAATATTTTATAAAATTTATGTGAATGTAACAATTAGCAAATCTCTTAACGATAATAGGCTTATGGTCAGCTAATATACAATTTTTCTTTTCTTTTCAAAAGTAAATCAATGTACTCAAATTGTCAAATCTTATCCAATAAATAACAAAATATACGATACGTATCTTTTTCTGGACATTTTGATATGCATTTTTAAATGGGTTAATTTTTTGGTTATGTATTAAACTTTGCACTTTTTAGTATTGTATGACTCGAATTTTTTAAAAACTTTTATTGTATGTATTGAACTTGTAAATATCGTTTTTGTATATATACTTTCGTTTTTGGGTAACGCTAAAATTGGAAAGTTTCCGCTTTTGTCAATACCACAAAATGAAATTGTACATACAATAGACGATATTTACAAGTTCAATACATACAATAGAACTTTTCAAAGTTCGACTCATACAATAGTAAAAAGTGTAAAGTATAAAACATAACGAAACAATATACCCTTTTTAAATTATAATAGTAAAATGAAGATCAGAAAGCATGTGTAGGTTGTACGTCTATAAGTCTATATAAAGACATTTCATGATCGAAACTCAATACGGTTTCGGTTGTAAACCAAAAGAAGGACAAGAAAAATGGGTACTCCAGTGATGATCCGAGCGGTGGTTATGGTAAATTTCTTCTTGTTGGTTCAATCAACAGTCTTCAATCGTACCGCATTTCCGCCAGATTTTGTCTTCTGTAACAACCGCCAAATTTGGGCTAGTATTAGCGCCTAATTCTTTGTTAATACATGTAATTAGTTCTGTGTTAGGCTAATTTATGTATCGGATTAAATGTTGGTTAATATATACAACTTTGCGATTTGATTAAATCGTACGCAACTTAAATAGAATGAACTTCTATTCGGTTAACACGGACGTTGGTGAACAAATGTTTATAAACTGAAATAACGCAATTATGACCGAAATGCTATTTTATAATAGTTAATAACTGCTTTGTACAACTCGAATAAAACGTACACGATTTATAAACAAAAGTAATTAAATGTAACTTAATCTATTAAAGAATTAAGGAAATAATTTAAATAAATTATTTAACAAGAATTGTGGTTTTATAAATATGATTAAACGACGGAGCAAACGAACACCGCACGGGGAGCGGGAACTGGAAAGTGGGGATAAACCCCCACCTCCCACCCTTTTCTTCTCATTTTTCACCAATCACTTTCTCTCTCTTACTTTTCTTCTTTCTTTCTTCTCTAAATCACCAACCACCTTCACCACCAAAAATCTATCAAAAACGACAAATAAACATATCAAACGACTTCGGATCTTCAAGATTTTTATAGATTATCGACCACCGCATCCCGATCTACATTCCTATCTTTTCGGATTTTCAATCCGACGCCGCGTAAGTTTCCGACAAATCCCGACATCTCTCGTTTTTGATCATTTTTACTAGTTTATGGTTTTGATAGGCTTAATATGTTCATATAAGGGTTGGGTAAAAGATTTGGACCCAACGGAAACCGGGAAACTCGTTTTCGACAAAAATTCCGGCCATCAGACCGCTACGTCGCATTTGGCCAGGGGCCTCTGCGACGTCGCGGCCTACGTCGCACAAAAACCTCCACGTCGCACTAGCGACGCAGCTCCTTACGTCGCATTAAATTGCGGACGTCGCACATGGCGACGTAGACTTTAACGTCGCAAACCTCCACGTCGCATTAGCGACGCCAGCCCCTACGTCGCATTGATTTGCGAAGGTCGCATCATGCGACGTACATGCCTACGTCGCACCCGACGTCGCACCCGACGTAGCACCCTACGTCGCACCCTACGTCGCACATGACAGAACCTTGAAAACTCGGATTTTACTAAGTGTCGATCTTACACAACTTCCAATACTTATACTATACGACTTAACAAACATCATAGAACATACTTTCTATTACAATCACTCTAAATTGCGTTATTAACGATAAAACTTAATTATAACAAACCACCAACGGGCCGTATATACTTTGACACGAACGTGAACGAACCAACATTTAACACAACGGGGTATGAACAACTAGCCTAGATGGTCTTGCGAGACATCTACTTACTTAACCTTACGTGTTTAGGCACTAGAAGGTTACGAGTTCGGAGAACCTACGGTTGATACTACTTACTCGTTTATTGACATAAACGTACTTGCAAAGACTCAGGTGAGTCTTACAGCCCCACTTTTACTGTTTTATACTTTGGGGTGAGATACTTAGCAACTGTTTTACGCATGAACACAATGTACTGAACTGAAAACATTACTGATTACAAACAAACGCATGAGTTACTTTTATCCACTGAAAGCCTCCTTATCGTAAGTTGTTAGTTATGGTCTTAAGCGCGAGTACTAGTAAATGGATCCATTTGGGACTGACAATCCCTGTCTGGGGTGGTAGCGCCACCACGTACTGATTTACACGTAGAAACAGGCATATTAGTATTTGTTACATATGAGTGTGCGGATAGCACTCACGGGGGTACGTGATTTATTTCACACTACACGGTTAAGCTTCAACTTATGAGCTCATGGCACTGTACTGATATACTGATTAACTTACTTTGCTTGATAGCAATACGGGTACATACTTGTGGTTCATGACACTTACTTATTACTAAACCTGTGAGATTCACCAACCTTTTTGGTTGACACTTTTTAGCTTTGTATCTCAGGTACACATACGGAGTAGGATCACTCCAGGATTACTAGCTAGAGTCGCATGATTTCCAAACTGCATTTAACGGAGATTCTTTGGCATTATCTTTTGTAACTTTGATTATGTAATAGAATCTCCCGCCACATACGCGGACTCTAGGCTTACGTATTTTTGTAAAGAAAACTATATGTTTTCAAACGATACAATTTATGAAATGTAACTATTTTACACACGTCTCATTTAGAGGTCGTTTACTATTAATCTTGTGCTTTGTATATTGATTAGTAACACCCAATGTATGCTTCCGCAAACCGTTAAATTTGGGGGTGTTACAGATTGGTATCAGAGCCTAAGGTTATAGTGAACTAGGTTGCATTTAGTGGGCCTAGACTATGACCGTTAGGCAGTATTCTCTTATTAGACATGACTGGTTCAGGAATTACAGCATACAACTTTAATTTAACATAGCCTGATCAACTATGTACAATTAAAGAAAGATGATGTAAGATCTGAAATGATTATGTTGAACGGGGATACGTTAGTTGACTCTGACTACGAGAGAACCGGACCATTACTTGATACGTGCTAGACACTAGGCTGGATAGGATATATGTATATATATTAGCCTCATCTTACTAACGTTTTGTCTCAGAAATGGCAAACCTTCCATCCAACTCGTCTCGTTCTCAAACCGGGTCGCAGAACCCTAGGGTAGCAAGGAGGAACAACAGGTTGCCTCGAGCTGGCCCGTACTCCACTCACTTCACCTTGCCGGCCCTAGCCGCTAGGGTGAACCAACACGAGCAACGACTTCGCACCATGGACGTCGTGTTACAGGAAACCAACGAAAACTGGAGACTTACATCTCTCGAACGTCTAGAACAAGTCTCCGACGATCTGGAAACCACTAACAACAACATGGACGTCCTTCGCAACCAAATAATAGAAATAAGGGTGGAAAATGCCCTCCTGCAACAAAGGATGGATGAATATGTGCAGCGCTCACTTGAAACAGAAGAATATGCGCGTGGACTAACACAACGACTAGCACTAGCAGAAGACAACGCCCGACAAACTAGCAGGCTTGCAAACACTGTGGACCGTCTTGTCACGATGATGGAACAAATTAACCTACGTTAAGACTAGCTTAGTCTTTGTCTTTTAAACTATCCTGTAATCTAGTAACTACCTAAGTACTACTCTATGTTTCAGTCGGATGTAACAATTCCCGACACCTTTTGTAATACATCCGCAGGATGTAACCTTTGAACTCGTATTATCTATCATATATTCCTTGCTGTTTTGATTCATATTAATTGCCATAATCCTTTTTCATATTGATGTTATGTATTACCACCTTTATACATGTACATCTGAAATAGATACAGCTATCTTACAAAATCTCATGTATCTTCATTTCTTTATTGAAGAGTCATGCCGCCAAAGACACGACCATACACCGATGCCCAGATCACGTCACTCATAACCCAGGCTGTTACTGAAGCCTTAGCTCGGAACACTCCACCTGGTTCCACGAGAAACAGCGATGCCGCTGAAACTTCTGCTGCTAAACCTTGTTCATACAAGGATTTTCAAAACTGCAAACCCTTGAGCTTCAAGGGGACCGAAGGAGCCATCGGACTTATTAGATGGTTTGAAAAGATGGAATCTGTTTTCCGCATCAGCAAATGTGCGGAGGACGACAAAGTCAAGTTCTCCACCTGCACCCTCGAAGATGGTGCCCTCTCATGGTGGAATTCCTATACCCAGTCTGTGGGTATTGATACAGCTTATCTACTCCCTTGGGAGGATCTGAAGAGAATGCTCACTGATGAGTATTGCCCGGCCGAACAACTATACAAGCTGGACGAAGAGTTCTGGAACTTGAAAGTGCAAGGAACTGATATCGTTGGATACACCACGCGATTCCAACAACTCACCGTCCTTCGCCCAACCATGGCGGGTACTGAACCCGACAAGATCAAGAAATACATCCGCGGCCTCCCGGAACCTGTCCGGGGAAATGTCGCCTCATCAAAACAAACCACTCTTCATGGTGCCATTCGGTTGGCCCATGAACTACTAGCCATGAACGAGGACCCCGAACCACCCATTCCATCCTCCAACAGCAACAAAAGAAAATGGTCCGACAACCACAACAACCACCAAAACAAGAAACCTGAAACCATTAAAGCCTACACCTCTGTTTCTGATGACAAAGGAGCGTACAAGGGAACAAAGCCCTATTGCCCAAAGTGCCAACGACACCACCATGGTTCGTGTCCCTGCAGCAAGTGTAAAAGATTTGGACACTTGGCTAGGGATTGTAGATCAAACACCACTGACACCAACACTTCTGCACCAAAGACTTGTTATGGGTGCAACGGAACGGGGCATTTCAAGAAAGACTGCCCAAAACTGAACAACAACAACAACAACAGGAACAACAACAATGCTCGAGGAAGAGCTTTTGTACTGAAATCTGGGGAAGCCCGTCAAGACCCGAATGTGGTCACGGGTACGTTTCTTCTCAACAACTTGACTGCATCTGTATTATTTGATACTGGTGCTGATAAGAGCTTTATTTCCGACGAATTTTACCCACTACTTGACACTACACCTATTGCCTTAGATTCTAAGTACACAATAGAATTGGCAAACGGAAAACTTATTGAGGCCGACAGTGTGGTACCTAATTGCACTCTGAACTTAGCTAACGAGCTCTTTTCCATTGACTTGATACCTGTCGAAATCGGCAGCTTTGACATCATCGTCGGTATGGATTGGTTGTCCAAGTACCGAGCCGAAATCGTTTGTTTTGAGAAAATCGTACGCATTCCTCTCGTCACCGGTGGAACTTTGAGCATACAAGGGGAGACCGGTGGGACGAGAATAAACATCATTTCTTGCATGAAAACTCGAAAGTACTTGAGAAAAGGGTACCAGGCAATCCTCGCGCACGTTATGGAGAAAAAGTCGGTGGAAAAACGACTTGAGGATGTGCCTATCGTTCGAGACTTCCCAGAAGTCTTTCCTGAAGACTTGCCTGGCCTTCCGCCACCTCGACAAGTCGAATTTTCTATTGACCTTGTGCCCGGTGCAGCACCCGTGGCACGAGCACCTTACCGATTAGCCCCATCCGAACTCCAGGAGTTGTCTACTCAGTTACAGGAACTCCTGGACAAGGGATTTATTCGACCAAGTTCCTCACCTTGGGGAGCTCCGGTCCTGTTTGTGAAAAAGAAAGACGGTTCTTTCCGCATGTGCATCGACTACCGCGAACTCAACAAATTAACTGTCAAGAACCGTTACCCACTTCCTCGCATTGATGACCTGTTTGACCAACTTCAGGGGTCGAGTTTTTATTCAAAGATCGATCTACGGTCAGGTTATCATCAACTCCGAGTTCGCGATGAAGATATTCCAAAAACTGCTTTCCGAACTCGCTACGGGCATTATGAATTCCAAGTGATGCCATTCGGCTTAACCAACGCACCGGCTGTATTCATGGACCTTATGAATCGGGTGTGCAAACCTTACCTTGACAAGTTTGTTATCGTCTTCATCGATGACATCCTGATTTACTCGCGCACTGAACAAGAACACGCGCAACACCTGAAAACCATCCTAGAGCTGCTCAAACACGAAGAGTTGTACGCCAAATTCTCTAAGTGTGAGTTCTGGATGAAAACCGTTCAATTCCTTGGACACGTCATCGACAATCAAGGGATTCATGTTGATCCTTCAAAAATCGAGGCTATCAAAGGTTGGCAAGCACCTACTACACCGACCGAGGTACGCCAATTCTTAGGACTCGCCGGGTACTACAGGCGATTCATCGAGAACTTTTCGAAAATAGCCCTACCTCTCACTGCGCTGACTCAAAAAGAAAAGAAGTTCGATTGGACTGACAAACAGGAGTCGGCTTTTCAACTACTAAAACAAAAACTCTGCAGTGCACCTATCTTATCTTTACCCGAAGGCAACGATGACTTCGTGGTATACTGTGATGCTTCACACCTAGGTCTTGGTTGCGTGCTGATGCAACGAGACAAGGTCATCGCTTACGCCTCTCGACAACTCAAGGTCCACGAAAAGAATTACACAACTCATGACCTAGAGTTGGGGGCTGTTGTTTTCGCTCTGAAAATCTGGAGACACTACTTATACGGTACCAAGTGTACAATCTTTACTGACCATAAAAGTCTCCAACATATCTTCGATCAAAAGGATCTCAACATGAGGCAACGCCGATGGGTCGAGTTGCTCACTGATTACGACTGCGAAATTCGCTATCATCCAGGCAAGGCGAATGTTGTCGCCGATGCCTTAAGCCGAAAAGAACGAGTGAAACCACTTCGAGTTCGAGCTCTCAGTATGACCATTCACAACAACCTCATCAATCAAACTCTCGCCGCTCAACTCGAAGCACTCAAACCAGAAAACTTGATAAACGAGGCCTTGCGGGGCATGGACAAACAATTTGAAACCAAACTTAACGGGGCCAAATACTTCTCGAATCGAATCTGGTTACCAAGTTTTGGGAACCTGCGAGACTTGGTGATGGATGAAGCTCACAAGTCTAAATACTCTATACACCCCGGTGCCGACAAAATGTATCACGGCATCAAGGAAATGTATTGGTGGCCCAACATGAAATCTGACATTGCAACCTATGTTGGCAAGTGTCTTACTTGTTCCAAAGTTAAAGCTGAACACCAGAAACCTTCCGGTTTGCTACAACAACCCGAAATACCACAATGGAAATGGGAGCAGATCACCATGGATTTCATTACTAAACTCCCGAAAACTTCTAGCGGTTGCGATACCATTTGGGTGATCGTCGACCGACTCACTAAATCTGCTCATTTCCTAGCTATCAAGGAAACTGATAAGATGGAACGTTTGACACGGATTTACCTGAAAGAGATCGTGTTAAGACACGGCGTGCCTATCTCAATCATCTCCGACCGAGATGCTCGGTTTACTTCTCGCTTCTGGCAATCACTGCAAAAATCTCTTGGTACTCGTCTGGATATGAGTACGGCTTACCATCCTCAAACCGATGGCCAGAGCGAACGAACCATACAAACACTGGAAGACATGCTACGAGCCTGCGTAGTTGACTTCGGTAAAAACTGGGAAAATCACTTACCGTTGTGCGAGTTCTCGTACAACAACAGTTATCACACCAGCATAAAGGCTGCACCCTTCGAGGCACTGTACGGTCGTAAGTGCCGGTCACCTATCTGTTGGACTGAGGTGGGGGATACACAACTCACCGGTCCAGAAATCATACATGAAACAACTGAAAAGATCGTCGGCATACAAAATCGACTAAAAGCCGCGCGTGATCGTCAGAAAAGCTATGCTGACGTAAGACGCAAACACCTTGAGTTCCAAGTAGGGGACAAGGTACTTCTCAAAGTGGCACCCTGGAAAGGTGTCATTCGATTCGGAAAACGAGGCAAACTAAATCCTAGATACATTGGACCATTTGAAATTCTTGAAAAGATTGGTCCAGTGGCATACCGCCTGCAACTTCCTGCTGAGCTTAGCAGCGTTCACAACACATTCCACATTTCTAATCTTAAGAAATGTCTGTCTGATGAGACACTGATTGTACCGCTCGACGAAATTCAGATCGATGATAAACTTCATTTTGTCGAGGAACCTATGGAAATAATGGACCGCGAGGTCAAACAACTAAAACAGAGTCGTATTCCCATCGTTAAAGTCAGGTGGAATTCTAGACGTGGTCCTGAATTCACTTGGGAACGGGAAGACCAAATGCGACTGAAATACCCACATCTCTTCCCTGACAACGCACCGACCGTGCAATCGAACTAATTTCGGGACGAAATTCTTTTAACAAGGGGAGAATGTAACAACCGCCAAATTTGGGCTAGTATTAGCGCCTAATTCTTTGTTAATACATGTAATTAGTTCTGTGTTAGGCTAATTTATGTATCGGATTAAATGTTGGTTAATATATACAACTTTGCGATTTGATTAAATCGTACGCAACTTAAATAGAATGAACTTCTATTCGGTTAACACGGACGTTGGTGAACAAATGTTTATAAACTGAAATAACGCAATTATGACCGAAATGCTATTTTATAATAGTTAATAACTGCTTTGTACAACTCGAATAAAACGTACACGATTTATAAACAAAAGTAATTAAATGTAACTTAATCTATTAAAGAATTAAGGAAATAATTTAAATAAATTATTTAACAAGAATTGTGGTTTTATAAATATGATTAAACGACGGAGCAAACGAACACCGCACGGGGAGCGGGAACTGGAAAGTGGGGATAAACCCCCACCTCCCACCCTTTTCTTCTCATTTTTCACCAATCACTTTCTCTCTCTTACTTTTCTTCTTTCTTTCTTCTCTAAATCACCAACCACCTTCACCACCAAAAATCTATCAAAAACGACAAATAAACATATCAAACGACTTCGGATCTTCAAGATTTTTATAGATTATCGACCACCGCATCCCGATCTACATTCCTATCTTTTCGGATTTTCAATCCGACGCCGCGTAAGTTTCCGACAAATCCCGACATCTCTCGTTTTTGATCATTTTTACTAGTTTATGGTTTTGATAGGCTTAATATGTTCATATAAGGGTTGGGTAAAAGATTTGGACCCAACGGAAACCGGGAAACTCGTTTTCGACAAAAATTCCGGCCATCAGACCGCTACGTCGCATTTGGCCAGGGGCCTCTGCGACGTCGCGGCCTACGTCGCACAAAAACCTCCACGTCGCACTAGCGACGCAGCTCCTTACGTCGCATTAAATTGCGGACGTCGCACATGGCGACGTAGACTTTAACGTCGCAAACCTCCACGTCGCATTAGCGACGCCAGCCCCTACGTCGCATTGATTTGCGAAGGTCGCATCATGCGACGTACATGCCTACGTCGCACCCGACGTCGCACCCGACGTAGCACCCTACGTCGCACCCTACGTCGCACATGACAGAACCTTGAAAACTCGGATTTTACTAAGTGTCGATCTTACACAACTTCCAATACTTATACTATACGACTTAACAAACATCATAGAACATACTTTCTATTACAATCACTCTAAATTGCGTTATTAACGATAAAACTTAATTATAACAAACCACCAACGGGCCGTATATACTTTGACACGAACGTGAACGAACCAACATTTAACACAACGGGGTATGAACAACTAGCCTAGATGGTCTTGCGAGACATCTACTTACTTAACCTTACGTGTTTAGGCACTAGAAGGTTACGAGTTCGGAGAACCTACGGTTGATACTACTTACTCATTTATTGACATAAACATACTTGCAAAGACTCAGGTGAGTCTTACAGCCCCACTTTTACTGTTTTATACTTTGGGGTGAGATACTTAGCAACTGTTTTACGCATGAACACAATGTACTGAACTGAAAACATTACTGATTACAAACAAACGCATGAGTTACTTTTATCCACTGAAAGCCTCCTTATCGTAAGTTGTTAGTTATGGTCTTAAGCGCGAGTACTAGTAAATGGATCCATTTGGGACTGACAATCCCTGTCTGGGGTGGTAGCGCCACCACGTACTGATTTACACGTAGAAACAGGCATATTAGTATTTGTTACATATGAGTGTGCGGATAGCACTCACGGGGGTACGTGATTTATTTCACACTACACGGTTAAGCTTCAACTTATGAGCTCATGGCACTGTACTGATATACTGATTAACTTACTTTGCTTGATAGCAATACGGGTACATACTTGTGGTTCATGACACTTACTTATTACTAAACCTGTGAGATTCACCAACCTTTTTGGTTGACACTTTTTAGCTTTGTATCTCAGGTACACATACGGAGTAGGATCACTCCAGGATTACTAGCTAGAGTCGCATGATTTCCAAACTGCATTTAACGGAGATTCTTTGGCATTATCTTTTGTAACTTTGATTATGTAATAGAATCTCCCGCCACATACGCGGACTCTAGGCTTACGTATTTTTGTAAAGAAAACTATATGTTTTCAAACGATACAATTTATGAAATGTAACTATTTTACACACGTCTCATTTAGAGGTCGTTTACTATTAATCTTGTGCTTTGTATATTGATTAGTAACACCCAATGTATGCTTCCGCAAACCGTTAAATTTGGGGGTGTTACATCTTCGGAGCAGCATCGGCAGCTTATCAAGTACTTATTTTGTTACATTTCATCTGTTTTGCTAAGTTGATATCTGTTGATTAATTAATGGGTGTGTTTGATAATGTTTTGTGTAGTATGAAGGTGCAGCATTTGAAGGTGGAAAAGGTCATAGTATCTGGGATACATTTGCCCACCAGTTTCCAGGTTTCTATCTTTCTAATTAAATTGTATCAATAATCAATAACTATTATTGTTAAGAAGTACTGTATTAATTAAACGGTGTAAGGAATTAGTGCCGAGGATTGCATTTAACATTATAACTATGACACGATGTTAATAGATACAATTTAAACCCACAACCTGTGTTAATAGATATATACAAACTATACACAAATTAAAGAAACTATTGAAACCATACATCCTAAATATAATGTACCGAATACTAAACAATAGCAGCATACATCGATGAAATCTTAAAAATTCTGATACTTGATTTTGCTAGTTTATTTTAGAGAAAATTGCCCGTTTCATCTCTGTGTTTGTCCAAAAAATCACAATCCGTCCCTTATTTGAAGAAATATCACCAGACATCCCTGTATTTGCTACTTTTGCTCACTAGTAGTCCTTTTCGTTAGAGCAGTTAACTTTTTCTGTTAAGTCATACTAAAATGACTAATATACCCTCATCTTCTTCCTTTAAAAGCCTTTCTTTTAGTAGCCTCCTTTTTCGTTTTTGCTATACCACTTTAATTACATGAAAAATAAAAAAGTAAAAATGAAGAAGAAATAAATGGAGTTGTCAATAATTCCACCACCTACATGGCTATATGTTCTTCCAGACTTCCACGCACCATTATCAATAATTAACATCTCAATATTTTCTTAATCTACTGTTTCTTATTGACCATCACAAAAATCAAAAAAATTCACATAACTTCTTTAAAACCAACATCAATTAGGGCTTCAATTTGTATAATCAAACCCTAAACCACCAACTCAAAATATCACCGACAGAGGTTGTAGGTGGTGATGGTCGGGAAGTTGCAGGTTTCCAGCCAAGGGACGAGATCTGCCGGTGGATCCGGGAAGATGGAGTTGTCATGAGGGTTTGTTGAGAAAAAGACTGCATCAGGGAGTGATATTATTTACGCAAATCAAACACAAACATCAACATAAATTAATCCTACATTATATTAATATCATCATCGTCAATAAACCAACCTCATCTTCAACCATCATCACTCCGACCACTTTGGTGACATCACCGTCTCACTCTGATCCCCTTTCTGATGACCTAGAACTCGTCGGAAACCCAAAACTCAACCACTCAATGGTTGTGGCATCTCACTCAGACCCTTTGTGATAAATTAAAATAAATCAATTGAATCAAATTACGCCTAGTTGTAACAGAAAGTTCTATTTGCACCTCCGATTTCAGCATATAATCATCCGGTACGTTATTCAATAAGTTCATTCGGGGAAGGGGAACCTAGCGGAGATGAAAAACCGATCGGCGACGGGTATCCTCCTTTCGAATACATCGAATAAGCCCTGGATCTAGAACGGTTACTAGATGCACAGTAGAACGACGTCGTTACAGAAGATGAACACACCCAATGAACTATTTGCTTGAATGATGATTGCGTTTCGAGAGGATGCTTACGAAATTAACTCGGAGAAGATGATGAGCTAGATGATAACAAGTGAAATTAGGTCAAATTCGAAGATGAAGAAGCACACGCATTGATCGATGGAGACTCACTCTTCGAAAAGAACCTACTGACCGAGAGATTCCGGCAATTGATGGATTGACTCAGAGATTCCGGCGAATAGGTTGAAGATTGTGATGATTAAGTGGTTGTAGAAAGTGGTGATGAGGTGGTGCGCGGTCGAATGTGATGATGCCCATAAATTTAACCTAGAGTGTTTATGGTGGGGATCGTTCAATTAAGGAGAGAATTGGGGAAGTTATTTTCTAAGTAAAGGGTTGGATGGAGTCAACCTGAGTTTTAAGTAAATTCGAATGGAGTCAACCTAAGTTATTTTCAAGTAAAGGGTATTTTGGTCATTTCACTATGATTTAACGGAGAATTTAACGAAATTTGTTAAGCGGGATGACTAGTGAGCAAAAGTAGCAAATACAGGGATGTCTGGTGATATTTCTTCAAATAAGGGACGGATTGTGATTTTTTGGACAAACACAGGGATGAAACGGGCAATTTTCTCTTTATTTTACAGTGTCAACGATTAGTTGATATCTAATAGTTCATTTGTTAATCAGTATTTGTCAATTTACTTGTAGGAAAAATAACAAATGGAGATAACGGAGATGTTGCTGATGACTTTTATCACCGCTACAAGGTATGCATGCCACTTTCGTATATGCAAGCAGTGGCGAGGCTAGCCCTCAATTTCACGACGGTCCTATGTGTTTGTGGGTTGGGGGGGTGTTAAATGGTCACGCTGGCTGTTCGGGTCGGGTCAGTCAATCAGTCATTAGTAGGGCTGTAAACGAGCCGAGTCGAGCCCGAACTTGCCTAGGCTCGAGCTCGGCTCGTTTGAAATTCACTGAGCCCATGCTCGAGCTCGGCTCGTTTCGAGCTTAGTATATATAGCTCGAGCTCGACTCGTTTTATATTATAAAAGCTCGAGTTCGGCTCGGGCTCGACTCGTTTATTCCATAACAATATTTATTTATTCATTATTTCATATATATATAATACATATTTAAAATTTTCATCTAAATTTTAGCTATATATAATACGATTTATTGTTTTTCTTTATATATAATATAGGTAAATTAATACTATTATATAATCATGTAGTATATTATTATATAAAGATTTATTAATGTATATAAATAAAAAACTCGTTTAGGCTCGCGAGCTTGTTCGAGCTCGATATAAGAAGCGTGAGCTCGAGCTCGCTTATTAAACGAACTCAAAATTACGTTCAAGCTCGGGCTCGAGCTCGTTTAGGCTCGGGCTCGAGCTCGTTTAGGCTCGGCTCAAATCGAGTTTTTAACGAGTCGAACTCGAGTAGCTCGCGAGCTGTATCGACTCATTTACACTCCTAGTCATTAGTACAAACATAAAACATAAATTTAAAAATAGTCATACTTTTTAACGGATGAAGTTTTGTTAACTAATTTTTTCCTAGAAACTTTAACATTGCAAGTTTGCAACAGAAAGAAACTAAAATCATTACTATTAACAACTCGAGCCTTTTCACTCAAAGAAGCTAACTTTTCTAGCATATACCAACCCAAATCCCTCTTATATATTAAAAGAGGGCTTGATTTGCCAAATCAATTTTGAATTAGTTTTGAAGATTATAACTAACCCTCACCTTGATTACCCAATAAATCATTAGATTAGATTTATTATTTAATTACCCTATTACCCTTGTTAATACAAAACACACGGTTTCTCCAAATCACAATCGAGCGGCCTATTCTCCAATACACAATCCGGACCACCTCTTTCAGACCTATTCGATTCGTCACTTCATCTTCAATCGGGTTTGATTAATCCTTTCTTATCACGTACATAGCTATTTTCTCACGCCTCTGGTTGATTAATCCTTTTCGATCAGGTTTGATTAATCCTTTTCGATCATCGTTCCAAATATTAACTCATAATTTTGAATGGATTTGAAATTGGGGCTAAACGATTCACTCGATCTGTTTTTGGTAATTTCCGAACTAAACATGTTTTGAAATCAGTATTGTGTCCGTATACATGCCGAAATCAGTTTGTTGTTCACCATGAATTTCAATTTTTTTACATCATCACTAGGTATTGCGATTTTGGTTAAAATACCGCTCATAGAATTCTCTACAATAAGTTTTATAGTAATAACATGTTACTGCATTCTACGTGTTTGATAAAATGCCGGTAAGAGTTTTATGTATTGTAATTGATGTGAAATTTGGATTTATTTGATGTTGGGTTTATGTATTATAAGAGTTTTATCTATTAAGAAGAGGTAGCATTGGAGATTGTGATGCATTTTTAAATCAGCATCGCAACTTTGGTAATGTATATATCGATTTGATTTATCTACGGTGAATTTCAATTTGTTTATCATCATCACTAGGTAGCGATTATTACATTGTGTGATGCTCAGACTTTTTATTTTTAATATCATTCTATAGTGATTATATGATCTTTGACAATTGCAATTGGAACAATTAATTGAATTTTCAGAATTTTAGGTCAAAAAGTGCATAATTTTGGGGGAATTAAAGATGCATAGCAAAATATGCAATAGGATCTTGATGTTATTTGATAATCCATATATGTTTTTGTATCAAGCAGGTTAAATATTTGGGATTATCATATTCTATGTGTTAATCGGTGAAATCAGGTATGAACCAAAAAGACTAGCAACCACCTTGCAGACATAACCGTGAAGAATCATGTACCATTATAACATGTTTAAGGTGCTAACATATCAAAGATGTATTCCGATGTTTCCGTGGACACATTTAACTTTATCGATCAACAAACTGATTTTTTTGTGTTATTATGCACGTAAATTGAAATTTATAGTTGGACCAAAGAAATGGCACATGCAGATTATGAACGGGCTTTGAAAGAAGAACGTGAAATTATTATGATTTATATGTTTCCATTACGCCCCGAAATGTCAGAAGCTACAGGATACAACAAATCGGGAACAACGTTTGATTCTTTTTGGTGCTATTATGGAACAGGTTTGAAGGTTCTATCTCTTACATTTTCCACATATCAAAATCAAATTTCCATAGTTTTTTGTTTCATAGGTTGGTGCTGCTATTTGTTGGGAAAATAAAATGCCACTCTTAAGGATAACAATTTATGCTAGATTCTACTCGGCAATCCTATTTTAGAAGTAATCTGTTAGTAAAAGGAAATGGGTAAAGCTGGCTAAATTGGTGAAATTGGTATCAGTGAAATATTATGCATAGTACCCCTAAATTCTTTTTTGCCTCTTTTAACTCATTAACTACATACTTGACACAAAATTTTTATGGTACCCAAGGTGTGATGAAAAGATGGAAGACGATTTTTTGTGATCTTTAAGAGTTATAACTGATAGATAAACATCTTCAAGTTCGTTTATCTTTTTATTTTATTTTTTGGGTGCAAATTCGCTTTGGGTTTGTCATGTGTTTTAATGATCAAGTGCATGGTATTTCAGCTGAGATTTGAAGAACATAAAGAAGTTGATCGATTCGGTGACGGGTCAGCCAACTCATACAATCTCAAGGGGAATCTATGATATGGTAGTTTATCATTACTCAGGTTCTTACACTGTTAGTTGTCTTGAATGGATAATTGATTGGTCTGTGTATGTTGATTTTGAAATAAACTGTTTGGGCGGGTCAGACAGGTTATGAGGCAATATCCTCATATTTTAGTTCATGACTCACATCTTTGATCTTGGTAGTTTTGTGGTTGATAGGTCTGATTAGTGACATGTATATATTATTTGATCTTGCTATTTGGATATAGATAATGATAAGAGGCCATGAGCTATAATTAATTAAATGCTATTTGAATTTTAAAAAATGTCCAGGGGTTACTTTAGTGGAATCAGTTAGATACATCATACGTCCAGCTGCATTGAGAATGGTCCTCGCTTATTATAAAGACTGGGAGATCTATTTAAGTTCTCAGTTTTCTTGAGTCCACTTGCTGCTCCAAGTTTGGCTTTGCTTTGCTGGTCATCGCTACTAATACTATACTTAATTCAATGAATTTTTTTTAATAATATTTACCATTTGTGTTGTATACGATTGATGAGCTACAAGACGGTGAAGGAGAGCTTAAAAGACAGGTGCGTGTTTTGGTGGCTTTGAATAAATTTGATTAATATATAATTATAATAATAATGTAAATATTTCATTTTGGCATAAAAGAATTTAGGATGTTTTATGTAAACTTTAGGTGACTTTCGTTACACGGACTGTAATTGTTTTTTTGTAGTTATGGGATATCAACATGGACTCTCTGGTATAGTTTCAACATTTCAGGTGCATGGATATTTAAGACCTAAGGTATACCTCTCAACTTTCGGTTTTCATATATACACCAAATTCAGCAAATACGCAGTAAAATTAGTGGTAGATATTAGCAACAAAAATGCATTAAGTTTACACTAATAAACAGCAT
Organism: Helichrysum umbraculigerum; assembly: GCA_949592205.1. Lineage (NCBI taxonomy): Eukaryota > Viridiplantae > Streptophyta > Magnoliopsida > Asterales > Asteraceae > Helichrysum > Helichrysum umbraculigerum. Next base: position 9,794,912 of record CATIUR010000005.1, on the reverse strand, counting down.
AGACAGAGTGAGAAGGACAGCAAACATGCAGTAAAAAAACAGCAAACATGCTACAAATTTCAAGCACAAAAACTGCACATATATGCAGTAAAAAAAATGCATACAAACAGCATATGTGCAATAAAAAAAAACTGCATAAGATTGGGCCGGTTTGGTTTATGCTTTATCTCTAAGGTGTCAAATCAAAGAAGGGTGCTTCGAGTCATCTAACTTGGCCTGTACCAAAAACTATACGTTTTGACCCATTGCCATTGTGCCCAACCCACCCATTTTGCCACCTCTTGCACAAAGTACCATAATCGCACAAGAATATTCTTTGTTTTATTCTCGATCTAAACTCCACATGTATTTTTTTTATTTTAAATTAGTTCCCTTTTGCTAAGGAAATTAATATAAAATTTCCTGTTATAAACAAATAATAATCAACGCTGCTTTCAATTGATGCATGTATATCTTTGCTTGGTCAAAACCTCTTAGAAAAACATCTAACTTTCTAATGTTCTGATTTCCTTATAAAATGTTGCTGGCTTGCTGCAGATGTATATGATGAAAAACAAGAGGTATTTCAGAGAAAAGCAGGTTCAAATTATGCCTAACTTTTTGTTCGTTGTCATGAAAATTCTTACATAAACGTCTACCATTATCCTATGACAGTGCGTTAAAGGTGGCAATTTTGCCCCATTTACCTCGGTCAAATCAAATTATTTAGCTAAAAGGAAACATGCCAATTGTAATAGTATTGTATTTAAATGAAGATAATTTTTGCTCTCATGAACCCACTCTGACCTGGACTGTGTTTGGCCAGGTTAGAAACGGACCCGTCTTAACCCATAGTTGACACTTGACACTATCGTTGGCTAAAAAGTTCACCTTTCAGTTTTTGAGCCCAGAGCATGGCTCTTTGTTGCCATTTTACATGGTCTGCAGACTCAACCTTAATGTGAAATAAGCAATTGATCATTTAACTTAAATGGGGATGTAAGCAATGGCATATGCATGCTTAGATTGATGAATATTTATGTTGAGATATCTACTTGGTCGAAATTACTTCTTTTCATTTTTATAATAAAGGGATTTGAGAAGCTAGCATGAGCTAGAGGGAAAGACACCTCTTCGAGTTCATGAAACATGTAAACTGATCCATCTGTAAGCAGTTACTTCACGCTTAACAGAATACATGCAACAGATAATACTTCAAACAATGAGGATGCTTTTGACATGTTTGCGGACAACGATGATGAGAAAGCTACTGTTGATGAAACGGATGGTAAGCAGATATGTTTTTCTGGGGATTTGAGATATTATGTTTTTGTTCTACATTCAGATATCTATGTATTCTTTTGGTTTGCAGTGCCTTAATTTTGTTCTTGCTTGTACCTAATGGGCCTACACAAAATGATTATGTATTTGATGAGTCTTCTGGGTATGCATTTTGTGTGGCGTTATCTGTGTTTTGTGTTTCTGTGTGTTTTATGTATCAGGTTGAATAATTAGTTATTTTTTCCAGGTACTACTACAACAACAGTTTCGGGTTCGGTAGTTTGGGACTGTGTTGCAATGTAGAATCTGGACAGTAATATATAGCCTTTATCTGCACGCTATTTCGTTACTTTGGTCGTTTTTTTAAGCATTTGAAAGTTGTAACTAATTTGGATTTTGCACATCGTTATTAATGGCAGACATGTAGGCATCATAGGACCTGTAAAACATAGATGTAGCTAAAAGTGTAAATATGGGCAACACTGTTATAGTGTTTAATGTTTAAAGATGGGAAATACCATTCTAACCTGAACCTCCAGACCCCTTAGTTTTTCATATTTAGCTGCCGTATATCGAAATTACCTCTAGACTATAAAGTCCCATGACAAATTATAATTAGCTTCCTGACTTTATTTACTTCAATGTTTATGTGGGGCTAAATGCATTATTATCGTTTTCCTTTTCTAATGCCAGGTACTCATATAACCAAGATACTGGGGCATACGATCATCACGGTTAGTATATGAACGAACTATTCAGCAACAGATGGAGGTAAATAGATAAAGGAATCAAAATCAGTTGTTTTAATTTGTTGCTATGACATTATATACAACAATACATCACAATTAACTTTGCTTTTGACGTTTGCAATCAATCTCGTTTGAAAAAATAGGAAAGCTAAAGTGTTTGAGAGGAAGACATGGAGAGGAGCGGGACTTTTTCAAGAGGTACGAACTAGGAGCTTCGAGTGGATGAAATCGAGGGTAAAGTCAGTTCATATTCAGTGGTCACAATGGGTCAATGACCCAAAAAAATATGATGTGTGCTTTGTCTTAAAATAGGAAGCGTAACATGGGAATGTACAAGGTTAAAAGTTCACTGTGGTGCTTGAGATCAAGCAAAAACTTGAATGTTTGGAACAGGTGTTGGACGGTAGTGTCATTGTTTTCATATTCATATGTATGACATAGAAAATTGGGGTCAAAATTTTATGCATCTTTTAATCTAATTTTGTTTCCAATGCTACGTTTGTTGTCCAAACTGGCTCATCAGGTTTGGATAATTACATGATTCAGATGGCTATGGTCATGAGGAATTCTAAAAGAGCAACAATAAATCTTCATGAATAGAATAGTTAAAACCAATGCATCCATTATCATAGAGCTCTATTGGTTGTTTAAACCTCAAATGTGAAATTATATCTTAACATTTGTCTTAAAATCATGAATTAGCCTGCAAATTTTGCGGGTTATGATCTAGTAATAAACAAAGAAAGCATGATAACTAAACCTTAACGGTAAATTAAGATTATGATAAAAAATAATGGTAAATTAAGATTGATTGTTTAATTTGATTAAGATTGGTTGTTTAATCTGTCAATTTGGTAAGTGTTAAAACGAATAAATTTGGGGTAGGTAGTTTCTAAGACCACCAGGACTGGTCTGTCACGTCACCCACGACTACCTAGCTATGAGGACGGGCAAGAGTGGGGAGTACGTTCCGCAACTAACTACAGGACTAGTTTTTAATTTAAATTTCAATTTTCTTATTATAAAATTTCTTTTAAAATAAAAAACCTATTACAATTATCAAAAATAACATTTGAGTAATAAAAAAGTGTTACAATACAAAAAATAGTTACAGATATAATTAAATTTACATAAAATGACATTTTCTTTAATGTTTATCAAAAATTAAAAGCAAAAATGTTCCACTCTTCACTTCTTATTCAACATTTTCACCTGCAACTCTCATGGTTCGTTTTCACCTGCAATATATATTTTTCCCTCCTCTTACTATATTAAACTTAAACAATCAAAAGGAAAGGAGAAAATAAAATAACAGAAGGAAGTGGACCCCACATTTTTCCCCGACCTTACCAGTTGCCGGGAGCACGAAATCGTTGCCACCACGAGCTCACTCGGCTCGTCCTAGCCCTCCACGAGCTCGACGACAAGCTCACTCCGCCTGATCTAAGGGTTGCTTGACCAAAGATATTAATTAAAGAGCTTAATTGGAGATGAGAATGTGATAAACAATGATAAATTGATTCCGTGTAATTCAATAATCATCAAGTTATTACTGATCCATTCCATCAAACTAGGGTAATATGGTTATTGATCATTACATACTTGATATTCCTTTTCACTCACTCGTAATTAGGGGATACAATTTTCAACGTGACTTGAAAGTGATACAAAACTAAATGAGTTACTGTCTTTTTAACAGGTCAACCTGAACCTGCCAACCCTTTTAATTATTTCAGTTCGGTTCAGGTCAAAATTTAAATCGACACATCGATCCTTCAATCAAAGTACAAATAATATTAAAACCCATCTAACAGAAATAACTCGTGATAGTTGGCACGTTGGAGATGACACAAACCCTAAGCTAACCCAATAAATTTAACCTGTTTGACACATATTCAATCCGCGTAAACTCCAAACCAACCCATCAACGCATTTGTTTAAACATGTTATGTAAATCTTATCCGAATTGAATACTTTTGACCTCAATAATGCATTTATTAAGTCAGCTCCAGGTTAATTAATTAAATTAGTAGAAACCCGCGCAATGCGGCGGATACATTTTATGAAATAGATATGTAGTTTGATCTTATTGACGTTTAACTATATCCCGATAACACATAAAACAAGAAAGAAACAAAAAAAAGATGTTATCGAACGATTTAAACAAAATAATTGCCGCCGGACAATTTTCTATGTTCCTTTATCAACTCGGATTCGCATACATGATCGATAATATGAATACTGTGTGAAAGAACTTCAAAAAACAGTTCTCCCAAATAATCAATATTTTAGTGACTTAGTAGGAAAATGTTTGACTTAATTGCGTTATTTCCAAAATTACAAACATTTATTTATGTATTACATTACATGTCATTTAATATATACATTTATTTTGATTATTATGAATTTTTTTCATATTTAGTTATGGGTAGTTTTGTCTTTTTTGTTGTAGATAGGGATAGTTGCGTATTTTCCAATCTTTAAATGTGTAAGTTTGTAAAAAGAAGGGTTAAACCATTATAAAGGGGAATGGTAATTTTGACTTGTGTATCAAGCTAACCCTAATTATCACCATTCCTATAATGATTAGTTTCATTAACAAGTACTATCAATGATAAAATTAATACTAAGAAATGTTCATTCAACGATTTAATATTATCTTTTTACTTTTTTCATCCTCTTTCACATTCCTGTTAGACCAAGTGCGCCATTGGTCTATTTCTTCCTTTAAATTTATCAATAGAAACTAATAACATGTTTTATAGTATGTACCAAAAATATTTTGCATGGCAACCAAATATATATCCATTAAGTCGTAAAAATGATATGGTTACAAAATAATTAAAAAAAAATAGATACAAACTGATGTGGTACAGATAAAATTTTTGAACCAGTAACATGATGATAACCTAGTTTGTGCATATGTTTTGTAAAATTCTTTTGTAACCGGTGTTTTAAAAACAGGGTTGAATAGGCCTATCGGACCGGTTCAACCGGAAATTTTGAGGATTTCGGCTGGTTAAAAACCGGTTTTGACCAAGTGTTCACTGGTCAACGAACCGGACGGTTTGCTCAAAACTGGACGGTTCAACCGGGAATTAGACCGGTTAACTCGGTTTTTGATTTTTTTTTTTTTTAAACAAATTGGGTTTTTGGCCGGTTTTGAGACGGTTCGACCGGTCCGGTCAAACCGGTTCGACTGGAAATTGAAGGATTCTTGTCCGGTCCGATCCGGTTTTCGGTTTTAAAAACATTGTTTGTAACTATAACATTGCTCTTAACGGCATTCTTCTCTTCGATTAATTTGACCTTTCTCCTTTAGTTAAGATGAATATTCTATAATTTACACATAATTAATGATGTAAATAATTTCGAAGTTATCACTTCGAGATTCCTTATGGATTTATATTTTGATTATGTATTGGAACATCGTTTAATATTGTATGTATTCAACTTCGAAATTTGATATCGTATAAAATAAGTTTTAAAACCGTGTTTTGTATGCATTTAATTGAAACTTGATATCGTATAAAAAAAGTTTTAAAACCGTGTTTTGTATGCATTTAACTTCTATTATATGTATCGAGCTTACAAAAGCCATGTGACTTTATGTATCTAAAAATAGGCAAAAAAAAAAACATTTAATAGAGAGTTTTAAAACTTGAATACATATAATAGGAAGTTTCAAAGTTGAATATGTTATAATATTAAAATTTTGATATATACAAGAAGTCAAGAATCATAACCAAACTATAAACCTGGACCGGTCCTCATCAACAAACGAAGGTATTATATATGAAGGTAATAATTAACAATAATATCTACCATTGGCCCTCAAAAATATGCGCGTAATATAACGATAACTTATATAAAATTATCACTTCGAAGTACTCAGATTGCGCGAGCATGCATGTGTTCGTAATATGGGAGCATGGGGTCATAATTCTAGATCTCCTCACATGTTATTCTGATTCGTATATATATCTATGTATATACTAAGCGAATAGTAAAGATTGCTTCAAAATTTGTCACATAGGCACAATGACATGTGACAATATCTCATTATTTAAGCTTAATTAATTAAATTAAGTATTAAATTAAATTTAAAGCTACGTATAAGAACTTTCTTACTAACACACAAATACCTAAATTTTCAATCAATAAATAAATTAATTATTAGAGTTATTATAAATTAATGAACAAATAATATGAAAACAAAGAAGTAGGCGGTCAGCATACGTTTGATTAAATCTATATCAAACACAAACAAGGAAACCATGTAATATTAAAATACTTTATATATATAATAGATGGTCTATCAAACAAATTTAGAAATATTTGGGTTGAAGAGTTTTAAAGATATATCAAATACTCATCGTTATGAACTCGACTTTTACACTTTCAAACAGCATAAGAAATTCTGTGGTCCTTAAATAGTTTATCGTTTATAACTCAATTTGCAAGATACAATTCATTGATGAGATATGAGATCACATCAAACTTGAGCTAAAGCAATTGTATGTAAGGTATTCATTAATGTACTGATGAGATATACTTTAGTGATCATTTTATGCTTTTTGTGATGGTTTTTCAAACTCGATCTTTATTACAATATATTTATAGGGATAAGCTAGTATCGAAAAAACATTTAACTTAGACTCAATGTTTATTGTGTGTACCTAACTTACGATTTTTACTTTTAATGCATTTAACTTTCAAAATTCGTTTTTAATGTAATTTGTAAGTTGGGTACACACCTTCGTTTAAGATGCCGCGTGATATCCGCAAAAGATGATACATCATCAAAAGTACTCCAAAATACATTAAAATGATTTTTGAGAGTTGCATGCATTAACAATAGCAATCATAAGTTGGATACATACAATAGACATCAAATGAAAGTTGGATGCATTTGGATGGATTAAAATCAATGGTTAATCTTATCGGATCTACAATAATAATGAAGGGTCATTATTCACCCATAATGGGCTAATGACAGTTTGTCTACATAATTATGGGTTTCTTATAATAATATATTGGATTGGATTGGATGGATATTGGATTGGATGGATGGATATGTAATACCATCAAAGGCCTTGATTATATATGCGGGATAATGAATACATCAAATAAGAGTTTGTAGGTTAAAATGTTCCTTAGAAAAAATGTATGTATATCATTTAAGAAAAAGGAACACTGGCGTTATGCAAGAGATTGTTTATCGAGCTTGGGTCCTGAGTTACACACTTACAATACTAGATTAGATATGATCGAACTCATATTTGGTCTAAGTTTGGAAATATATATGTTAGTTAAACTCAAACAAATTAAGCATTCATAGTTTACCGAATATTGAAAATGTAACAGGAAGATGTGAAACTGATGGATGATATGTGTTGGGCTAATTCTGTGTATATAGGTTTGGGTCAAAATTGCCACCAAGTAATGTTCACGCTGCTGGTTCAATCTGTTCTCACTGCCAGTTATTGTTCCCACCGCTAGTTCAATAGCAGTCACCACCGCTGGAGTTCTCACTGCCAGTTATAATGAAGTTCTCGCTGCTCGTTCATTCTCACTGCCAAGTGGTCCGACACACTTTACAGCCTGGAAGATTTTGTCTGGTGAAGATCCATGATACGCATGCTGGTGCATTTATGGAGCCACATGATTTTGTCAATACCTATATATTATTATATATAGCGTGTGGAATATTGAGAGCATGCTTACATTAGAATAATATTTTATTCTTGTATAAGTATTGGATATAGGTTCATTGTAACATAAGTCTTAAGTCTCAAGTCTTGCATCTTCTGTATTATCAGTTCAAGGGTCTGTAAGTGTGATTGAAGTAATCTCTGTAAGTCATACGAAAAGTGTTGAGTCTCAAGGTTAATTGTAACCCTGATACAATCAGTGTATCCATATTATTATCATTAATAATATTGAGACTTTGTGTAAACTTCCTGTGTTGTTACATTACTGTTTTATTGTTACAAACTCATTATTCTTCCTAACTCAATAAGCGTGATTTCCGCCACCCTTGTTGTTAATTCAAAGCTTGTGTGTGCAATATAAATCATAGCATTTGTTGTGATTATATTCGGGACTTGTCAAGTGGTATCAGAGCATTGGTTAGCTTTGAAACTAGGAAGGTGTTTGTCAAAATCTTTGTAAACAACTGTCATAATGTCAGATTCAACAGAAGGAATTCAGGTATCTAAAATACCTATTCTAGACCCAGATGAGTATGAATGGTGGCAGCACAAAATCAAGCTGCACATGTTACTCATTGACTATCAGTTATGGGACATAGTGGAAAATGGCCCAAAGTATAAGTTGGATGCAAATGGTGCTAGGCTACCAAGAGTAGCACCAACTACTGATGTTGAAAGAAAAGAAAGAGGTATAGAGCTCAGAGCACATAGCACACTTCTAGCTGCTGTACCACATAAACATGTGAAGCAGTTTGAGAAATGTGAAGATGCTCAAGTTCTGATGCAAGCCATTCACAAACGTTTTGGTGGAAATGAAAGCACCAAAAGAAATAAAAGATCCATGCTCAAGCAACAATACGAAAACTTTGGATTTGTCAAATCTGAGACATTAGTCAATTAGTGATGCATGAAGATTTTTTTGTGGTGTATAAATCATCACCTCGGGGAAGTGAATAGTAGTTAACTGCTTTTATATATCAAGCAACGAAAGAGCCAAATTATCCTCTAATATACACGTAAATGCTATCAATCAACCATTAATGAGGTATATAACAATCGTCAACCATATTATTATGTGAAAACATCATTTCATATGATAACATTTCATGCTTATTTTCCAATGATATGTAACAAATTAGAGCCGTTAGAATAACTTTCTTACAACAGCACCTTTTAAATCTTACTCCCCGTTTCAATTTATTTGTCCACCTTTTCATTTTAGTATTTTTCAAAATAATTGTCATTTTTCAAAATCAACCAATCCAAACGCTTGAAAATAATAAAGATGAAAATTCTATTGGTAGTCAACGGTAATGAATACACTTTTCTTAAATTATGTGTTTTTAATCTGACAATGATAATTTTGAGATGGAGATAGTAACATCCAGTTATATATCTAATTTTTTGTTGGTAAGTAACTGTTGGGTTTTCTATTCCCTAACTAGATTAATATGCACAGCGGAATTATAACAAAATTAATCTAAGACAATTAGGAAACTAAACCCTAAGGGATCTTAACTTGAATAAATAAAATCAATAAAATAAATAAGATAAATAGAAATTACTAACCTTTGAGAAAATCAATTTCTCACGCGCGCAGACGATCTTGCAGAGCTTCCTTACTTGGAGGCGAGTGCCCAAACTAGAACACCTCTAATGGCTCACACCCACGAACCAAAGAGAAATTCCAAATCCTTTGGTACCGATATAAAATCGAATAACTCTTACAAGGATTTGTACTAAGAAATAAAGAATGAGAAATGGTGCATTTGAAACCTTAGCATAACCCCTCTATTTATAGGGGAAGGAAAGGCCATGGGTTTTATCTCATGAGCAATGTGGGATAACCACATTTCATAAGGTTTCCAACTTATGCTTATGTTTCACAATGATTTAATCCCGTCTCACGTTCTCTTAATTATTTCTCTTAACCGTTCGTTGAGGGCGACCCAAAAAGGACTCCACTTTTAACGATAGTATTACCAATTAGTTATAAATTGGACACAATATCCAACAGTCTCCCACTTGAACAATTCATCAACTACTATTGGTCTAAGCCTATTCCATTAACTAAGTAGAGAGTGCCATCCAACGCAACTGCCGAACTCTGATTCGAATCTAGAGTTAGCCCTTTAGATAAGTGATCAACTATTCCTTTGTTCTATAGATATCGTATGAATCGAGACATGGATTTTAATCAATCTCAAGATTCATAATTAGTTTTCTGATTTCCGATTACATTGACTATATGAGACTATTGAACTATCAACTTAGTCTCGGCCAGGCCTAGCACTTTAGAGTCAATCTTTAATCATCAGAGGGCCCAAGATATCGCTTTTCCCATTTAGGCGAAAAGGAACAAATAAATTTTGACTACATAGTACTAGTCAACTCATCATGTCATACCTAGCATACCCTTTATGACAGGCAGTTACGCACAGCGTTTGAATAGACTAAAGTATAACAGACTTGAAAAACTAGGAACTCAATGTATCTCCATTTTAAGAATAGGGGATATTATCATCTCAGAGTTACTCGTGATTTCAATCCATGAAGTAACTTCCATGAGTGCGGGTCTCTCCTATACTTAAATCCCCATTAAGTACCCATGAGTGTTGCAGCATTCTCTATGCCATGTCTAATCTCCATAGATAATCTACTAACACTCCATGACAGTCTTGATTCACCACTTACTTCTAGGAGTGTGAACGACTGAGGAGGTTCGAGTAAAAATTGTTTTACTCGGGAAGTGGTGTCTAAACATGCAAAACAGAAGCACAATGACAAACAATAGTAAATGGTAGAACTCCTTCCAATAAATAAATCTCTATTATTTAATCACCAAGTCTATATCAATTTCCATCATTGTTTACAATGTTTCAAAAATCAAACTAACAACTAAAACTTTACATTATCTCTTAAACCTATGCTCCTAGCATGTTCGTCATGTTTGGACTTTCCAAGTGGCTTTGTGAACGGATCAGCTGGATTATCCTCTGATCTTATGCTCTTCACAATTACGTGTCCTTCTTCGACTTTCTTTCGAACAAAATGGTATTTTCTTTCAATGTGTTTTGACTTTCCGTGATCCTTGGGTTCTTTACTCAAGGCGACCGCACTTTCGTTATCACAGAATATTTCAATGGGGTCTTGAACCGTTGGAACAACTTCAAGATCTCCAATGAAATTCTTAATCCAGATGGCCTCCTTTGAAGCCTCGCAAGCCGCTATGTACTCAGACTCGCACGTTGAGTCTGCCACCGTATCTTGCTTGGAACTTTTCCATGTCACCGCTCCCCCATTTAGTAAGAATACCCAACCAGACTGTGAACGGCTATCATCTCTATCTGTTTGGAAACTTGCATCACTATAACCTGTTACCCTGAGTTCTTCTTCTCCACCATAAACCAAGAACCTGTCTTTAGTATTCCTCAAATACTTAAGAATATTCTTTATAGCTGTCCAATGACCTTCACCAGGATTCTGCTGATGTCGACTCACTAAGCTCAAAGCAAATGAGACATCAGGCCTTGTACACGTCATGGCATACATGATCGATCCTATAGCCGAAGCATATGGGACTCGACTCATTCTATCCGATTCTTCCTTAGATTTCGGACAAAGATCCTTACTGGTCTTAATGCCATGATGTAAGGGTAGATTCCCTTTCTTAGAGTTCTCCATTTTGAATCTTTTCAAAATTTTATCTAAGTATGTGTCCTGGCTAAGTCCTATGAGACGTCTCGACCTATCTCTATAAATCTTTATACCAAGAATATATGCTGCATCTCCCAAGTCTTTCATAGCGAAACATTTTCCCAACCAATCCTTTACACCTTGTAAAGTTGGGATATCATTTCCTATGAGTAGAATATCATCCACATATAATACTAGGAAGACTACAACACTCCCACTGAATTTGACATATATACAGGACTCATCTTCGCTTATAGAAAATCCAAACTCGGTGACTTTCTCATGGAAGCAGAGATTCTAGCTACGAGAGGCTTGTTTAAGTCCATAAATAGCCTTCTGAAGCTTACACACTCTATTAGGATACTTTGCATCTTCAAAACCTTCCGGTTGTGCCATGAACACATCCTCTGTCATTTTCCCGTTAAGGAAAGCGGTTTTGACATCCATCTGCCAAATTTCATAATTATGAAACGCAGCTATGGCTAGCATAATCCTAATTGATTTTATCTTAGCTAATGGCGAGAAGGTTTCCTCATAATCAATCCCGTGGGTTTGAGTATAGCCCTTCGCTACCAACCTAGCTTTATACGTGTGTACTTTCCCATCCACGTCGGTCTTCTTCTTGAAGATCCACTTACAACCCACCGTCTTAAGACCGGGTGTAGTGTCAACCAAATTCCAAACTTGGTTGTCATACATAGACTGAATTTCGCTTTTCATTGCTTCCTTTCACTTGGCAGCCTCAGGGCCTGCCATCGCTTCCTTGTAGTTAGCAGGTTCATCTAAGTCATTTAGTGTACTGTCACTAATTTTATCCTCTTGTTCTATTTGTAAATCATAATAGTACTGAGGAGGATTGCTAACTCTACTAGATCTGCGAATGGGTAAGGATATGTCTTCAGGTTCAACAGGTGTTTCCACCTCTTGTTGAACATCAGTGTTTACTATAGGTTCTTTATCGGGCGACTCTTGAATTTCTTCAAGATCAATCTTACTCCCACTGTCCTCTTTAGATATCATTTCTCTCTCAAGGAACACTCATCTTCGAGCTACAAAGACCACATTATCCGTGGATCTGTAGAACAGATATCCAAACGACTCCTGTGGATAGCCGACGAAAAGACACTTTTCTGATCTGGAGTCTAGTTTGTCCTGAGTTTCTCGTCTAACGAAAACTTCACAACCCCAGATTTTGATGTGACTAAGAGAATGACGTTTTCCCTTCCACATCTCATAAGGTGTCTTTGAAACCTTCTTGGTGGGTAAAAGATTTAAGATGTGAGCGGCTGTTTCTAATGCATAACCCCAAAACCTTATCGGAAGTGTAGCCCGACTCATCATAGACCGAACCATGTCTAACAAGGTTCTATTTCTCCTCTCAGCAACACCATTAAGTTGTGGCGTTCTAGGAGGAGTTAATTCTGAAACTATTCCACAATCTCTAAGATGATCGAGAAACTCGATACTAAGGTATTCTCCTTTCCTATCGGATCGGAGAACCTTTATCTTTCTGCCCAGTTGATTCTCTACTTCGCTTTGATATCTTTTGAACACCTCAAAAGTATCCGACTTATGCTTAATCAGATAGACATGTCCAAATCTACTGTAATCATCAGTAAATGTAACATAGTATCGATTTCCATCTTTTGTGGTGCATCGGAATGGTCCACAAACATCCGTGTGTACCAAGTCCAACAGTCCTTCACCTCTTTCACACGACCCTGTGAATGGTGATTTAGTCATCTTGCCCAATAAACAAGATTCGCATACATCACCCGACTTGAGGTCGAATGATTCCAACACTCCATCCTTTTGGAGTTGGCCAATGCGTTTCTTGTTTACATGCCCAAGACGATAATGCCACAATTTGGATTTATCAGGCTCATTAGACGAATCAACATTTAAAATCAAATTGCTAACACATTCAACATTTTCATATATGTCATTGTAAGGAGAAGCTTTAAAAATAAAATAACCATTTAAATAAACCAAAATATTACCATTCTCATTGTCAAATGAAAACTGATAACCATCCTTAAACAAAGCATAAAATGAAATAATGTTTCTTGTCATTTCTGACGAATAACAGCAATTATTCAAATCTATCCTAACTCCAGAGTTCAGCACGAGCTCATACTTTCCAATCTCGGTAACAGGCGTGGTTCCTCTGTTTCCCATGACTAGATTAAGCTCCCCATGCTTCAACTTCCTACTTTCCTTTAGACCCTGCAATACAGTGCAAATGTGAGTACCACACCCTGTATCCAGAACCCACGAATTAGAAGTTGTAGTATTATGGAGTTCGATCATGAACATACCTGCGTGAATACTCTTTTCGACCTTACCATCCTCAAGGTCCTTCAGGTATTTCGGGCAGCTACGTTTCCAATGCCCCTTTGTGTTACAGTAAAAGCACACTGCTTCCTTTGGATCACTTGCTGGTGCAATGTCAGAGTCAGTCTTTCCTTTGGACCCACGATTGGACTTTCCATTCGCAGTCTTTGCTTTCCAATTTGACCTCTTTCTTTTCTTTGCATTTTGACCAATTACCAACACAGGAGCTGCTGAGATAGATGACACATCATCCTTTTTGATCCCTTGCTCAGCGGTTTGCAGTAAATTATGGAGTTCCATTATTGAGCCTTCTCTCTCATTCATATTCATCTGATATGAAATTACAAACTGATTGTAGACAGCTGGCAGACTGGACAGAATTATGGCAATGGAAAACTCTGTGTCAAACATCATGTTTAAAGATTCCAACCTATCAAAGTACCCTTTCATCTCTAAGACGAAAGCACAGATAGATGCTCCAGGTTTAGGTTTGCAAACCATGAGTGACTTAACCACATCAAGGCGTTCTTTGCTTGCCTTGGCCTGAAACATTTCTTTCAACTGTTGGTTCATTTCATAAGCCCAAGTATTCTCAAAAGTCTTTTGCAACTCGGGGCTCATGGAGGATGCCATGATACAAGACACTTTATTCGCATCATCATAATGTTTCCTGTGTGCCTCAATCTCCTCTTGGGTTGAATTTTCATCAATCACGGGAATCTGCTCATCGAGAACATACTCCTTGTTCTCGTACCTCAAGGTAAACCTTAGGTTACGCATCCAGTCCATATAGTTTGGACCAGTCAGTCTTTCCCTTCCAAGAATCGAGAGTAGTGAGAAGTTCGAGTTATGTGTGGGATTGGGTACGGGAGGATTATTACCATTTGTAGAAGACATCTATAAGATAAAAAGTTTTAGTTAGTTTGAATATTCCTTAATTACTTACCCAATTATAAAATTAAGGCTAGGATCCGTATTTTAGATTCGTTTTATGAAAAGGTTTGCCGTAATCATATTGCGAATTTATTTTAGGTAGACAATGCTTTTGTCAATTTCATTCTCTATGAAACTCCTAGTTCTTTTGAGATTCATTGATTCTTATCAATGGCATGTTAATCTCGGATATGCTCATCTACCATTCATGACTGGTATGCCGAGGATCATGAACAAGATGGTGAACTTAACCATGCAAAACCCGCGTGGTCCCCGGCCCGAGTACGCTCGAGAATCGCGAGTTCCACATCATCTCTCAATATGATCTCATATTAATGTGCCGGTAAACCACACACGCTCCATTAACAGACCATACGAAAGATGTGCGGTTTTCATGGGTTTGCATACTATTCACATTTTAGTATCTAGAACGGGATTTTGTTTTAGTACTTTTAGGTCATACTTTTGATCTTGACATCATCCTATCAAAAGTCCTCGGTAGCTCCATTGAACGCACAAAGAAGCGGAGAAGCAGGTTAGCGCGAAGCCTATTAAAAACCTGACTTCTTTAGGGAAGCAGAGCGACCCGCCTTATACCTCTCGTATAGTTTGTTCACTATGGGTGAGCCAATTTATCAATTGACTGACGATGTATTTAACTTTAATGATACATATACTTATAGCTCATAATATATGTAATGTCTTTCTTTAAACTCATAAAGTCTACGGTTCTATTTTAAAACATTTTAAAATTTAGGGTCATATTTTAAACATTTCAAAATATAGGGTCTAAAGTGTAAATTCTTTTTACCAATTTAGACAAGCCAATTTCTAATTTATCTTTACCTACATACAATTGCAGATAATTAAATGCTAATATTTATTAAGCTAAGGCTCTGATACCACTGTTGGGTTTTCTATTCCCTAACTAGATTAATATGCACAGCGGAATTATAACAAAATTAATCTAAGACAATTAGAAAACTAAACCCTAAGGGATCTTAACTTGAATAAATAAAAGCAATAAAATAAATAAGATAAATAGAAATTACTAACCTTTGAGAAAATCAATTTCTCACGCGCGCAGACGATCTTGCAGAGCTTCCTTACTTGGAGGCGAGTGCCCAAACTAGAACACCTCTAATGGCTCACACCCACGAACCAAAGAGAAATTCCAAATCCTTTGGTACCGATATAAAATCGAATAACTCTTACAAGGATTTGTACTAAGAAAGAAAGAATGAGAAATGGTGCATTTGAAACCTTAGCATAACTCCTCTATTTATAGGGGAAGGAAAGGCCATGGGTTTTATCCCATGAGCAATGTGGGATAACCACATTTCATAAGGTTTCCAACTTATGCTTATGTTTCACAATGATTTAATCCCGTCTCACGTTCTCTTAATTATTTCTCTTAACCGTTCGTTGAGGGCGACCCAAAAAGGACTCCACTTTTAACGATAGTATTACCAATTAGTTATGAATTGGACACAATATCCAACAGTAACATATGTTGTTCCTCACTCTTTAGTCTTTACATAAACTACTTCAAGAATGGTATGAAGGTTTTCACCATCCGTTTCAACCGCCACGGATTATTACCAAATCGTGCACATTATGTGTAATATGGAACTCCATAAACTAAACAATTTGAACGATAAGGATTTATGTTAAGACTATCATTTGAATTCAAGATACTCTATTTTTTGGTACTTGAACTCTTACCAGATTAATGTTATATAAAGGGTGATAAGCAAATAACATAATTGCCTTATGTATCTCAAATTTATCATTCATGAGTATTTCTTTAAGGGTGTGTTTGGTAAAACTAGCTGGTAGTTGGAAGCTTATAGCTGGAGCTGGTAGCTAGAGTTTATATTACAAGTAAGAAGTTGGAGCTTATGTGTTTACAAGTGTTTGGTAAAACTACCTGGAGCTTATTGATGTAAATTGATCTAAATGACAAAAAATATATGATAAATAATGATATAAGGGGTATTTATATAATTTCTCATTTCATAAGCTTGGTGCTTATTTTTATAAGCTACTTCAAGGAGGGGTGTTCATTTTCGGATATCCGAAGTTTCGGATATCCGAAGTTTCGGATACTCGAAGTTCGGATATCCGAAGTTTCGGATATCCGAAATTTCGGATATCCAAAATTTTGGATATTAGATTTCACTATCCAAAACCCTATCCAAATTTCGGATACCCAAAGTTTCGGATACGGATATCGGGTTATCCAAAAACCCAAATTAAATAAATAAATAGTTTTTTCGCAATTTTTTTGTATTTTAAAATCAAAGATATTTACATTTACAAGTCTATAAATAACGAAGTTAATATAATATAAGTATAAAATATATGTATATGATTGAAATCTCAAGTTTTTGGATTGAGTATACTAAATTTTTTTTCAAAATGTACAATATCTTGATCTTTGAAGACATAAACAATGATCATTTGACATATCTTTCACGTAAAAGAGTAAATTATTATAAGATTTAGATCATATTACTAAAATTTAACAAAATAAGTAATATTAATCTAAAAATTATATATAAAATATTTACTTTTCGGATATTCGGATGTCCGAATTATCCAATTTTTTGAAATTCGCTACCCAATACCCATATCCAAAACTTCGGATACCCCGTATTTCGAATACTCAAAAATTCGGATATCCAAATTTTCGAATAAATTTGGATCAGATACCTTGGATATTTGGGTATCGGATTCGGATACAGATATTTTAAACACCTCTAACTTCAAGTAGCTTCTTTTTAAGAGTTTATTTTTTCAATAAGCTACTAAAGTGTTATCTACCAAACGATGTTAAAATTTAAGCTTGTAGAAAAAATAAGCTTAGGCTCCAATAAGCAATAACCTTGGATAAGCTCGCATACCAAACATACCCTCGAAAAGAAAGAAAGAAAAGGTGTTTTTTTTTAGGATTTTTCTAATGATAGCCCTTAGGGCTATGTTTAAGAAAAGATTCTATGCATAAATGATGGTACATTAAGGTTAGTAGGGTGGTTATTAAAAGGTTAGTGGGGTGGTTATTTTTATGGTACAACAAAACAATGCGTGTCCGAATAACTTAAACACAGCCCCATAGCCCCAAGGGGCTGTTGTTAGAAAAAAAAAATTTAATCAAAAAAACAAAAAGGGATCCACATGGAAAAGCATAATAAGCTTGTGAATGAGTCACATGATGATGTCAATATAACCAAATCCCTATCCCCACGCCTTTTCTTTTGATCTGCATTATAAATGGCAGCAGCGGCCATTAGAGTTGCATTTACAGCCCACTCTTCTTCACTCACTCTTCTTTCTTCTACCCCAATTTTTACTAATAAATTTAGATCATTTTCAATCAGAAAAACAACCCCTTACTGTTATTTTGCTCTTCAAGAAGTATGTCTCATGTTATTGCTAAGGCCACTCTTGGCCTCACTCATCCTGCTCAGATTGATCACCCAAAGGTCCTTCCTTTATCATAATTCTAATCACTTTCTTGATTTTTATCATATGGGTTCTGTTAATTTTATATGATCGATTTATTTCAGGGCATACCCATTAAACCTAGTTGTGAAAGTCTGATCTTTATGTAATTTTTGCTAATATTGTTATATTGATTAAGTATTGACTAATTAGCTAGATATTTGTATTGTGATGGTCTATAAAGTTACATTGATTTACACTCTCGGTTCCAAACAGAGTCAACTTGTTCATCTGAAGATTCAAACCTAGTTATTCCCGAAGTCAACTATGAGTAATTATTCTTTGTGTTGTTCAACATTATCATCAGTTTTTATAAACATGAATTAAGTAGTTCGTTGTTGATTTAGTAATATAAACGATAACCTAGTAACTAGTAAGTTATGAATTGACCTGATCTTGATTGCCTTGATTAAGCATATCGATAACGTATCTTATTCTATTGATCATCCGGATTAGTACTTGCACTATTGAGCTATTCATCTTGTTTTGATAAATCATTTTAGGTTATTTTTATATAGTTAAATATATATATACAAGTCTATTGATTCACATTTCTCTTTTTATCTAGTTATGATACTTTTTTTTTCTACTTGTATTCTTTCCAAGCTCCTATATATTATCATCTGGGTGGAACAAAATCAAGATAATATTATTTTTTTAAAACATAAAAGCAATTTATGTTATCCTACGCAAATGCTAATGGTTGTTAAAGTTTTATGTCGTAATCGTTGCAAATTCACATTTGATATATGATTTCATCAATTATTTAATAAAAACTAAATTATTGTTCTACTCTTGTAAAATATGAAAGATCTCGTTTTCTGCTAAAGAAACCGATTTGGTAGAATGGAAAGGAGATATACTCGCCGTTGGTGTTACTGAGAAAGACATGGCTACAGATGAGAACTCAAAATTCCAAAACCCGCTCTTACAGAAGCTAGATTCACAATTAGGTGGATTGTTGTCTGAAGTATCTGTTGAAGAAGATTTCACCGGAAAGACTGGACAGTCAACTGTTATTAGGATTGCTGGTCTTGGGTCTAAAAGGGTTAGCTTGATTGGTCTCGGGAAGGGTCCCACAGGGTCATCTACTGTTGCTTACCGCAGTCTTGGTGAGTCGGTTGCATCAGCCGCAAAATCTTCACAAGCTAGCAATGTAGCCATTGTACTTGCTTCTTCCGAAGGCTTAACTCCTGAATCAAAGCTCACCACTGCTTCAGCAATAGCAAAAGGTTTACTTTTACCGCCTTTATTAGTAAACATGATGATATGGGCGGGTTGGTGGGTGATTTGGTCAGACATGGTTATGGCCGGGCTGGGTGACCGTCAACGTGTTTTCTATTTCATAGATTATTGATTTATTATGAGGTATGGGGGTGTTTGTATATACGTGCTGTAAATGATAATTTGATATTAAATTATGAGAATCAGATCGGTCAGCTAAAAAACTTAGGGGGTGTGAGATGGTGTTTGGAAGTGCTTCTGCTGTTTGGAGTTATAATTATCTGATAATCAGTTGTTTAAGTGTTTTACAAATCTGATTTTTATAGGCACATTGCTGGGTACATACGAGGATAGTAGATTCAAATCTGAGTCAAAGAATTCAGCTCTAAAGTCTGTTGACCTCTTTGGTTTTGGAGCTGGACCCGAGCTAGAAAAGAAACTCAAGTACACAGAAGACGTTTGCACGGGGGTGATTTTGGCAAAAGAGCTTGTAAATGCACCTGCTAATGTGCTCACTCCTGGTTAGTCATCCCTTTTACGGTTTATTTTATTTTTTTTTATTCGATTCGATAAATATGTGCTGACCTTGTTTGTACTATTTATGTTTATGTTCATGCCTCAGAGGTTCTAGCAAACGAGGCTGAAATGATTGCGACGACATACAGTGATGTTTTTACCGCAAAGATTTTGGATACAGAGCAATGCAAAGAACTGAAAATGGGATCATATCTTGGTGTTGCTGCTGCTTCAACAAATCCTCCTAAATTTATTCATTTGTGCTATAAACCTCCAAGTGGATCCATCAAAACCAAGCTGGCTTTGGTGGGAAAGGGGTTGACTTTTGACAGGTAAGACTTTTATATCTTTTGTATAAAAGTTGCCATTATGAAAGCATCATTGGTGAAGGTGGCAATCTAGACTCATTTACTTTTGAATTGTGATTTGGGCTGTGTTTTACTTCCAACGGGCCAAATTATTAAGTTAGCCAAAACAGGAATGGGTTAAGTGGGCCAAATGTGTTGAAAGTTGCCCAACATCTATATTAATGTACACAGCCTCTTAACTTTCTTATTCAAAGATTTAAATAGTTATCAGATTAATATTAACACATTAATTATTAGAAAAAAGACAAAAATAGTAATTGTGAGTCAACCCAACACAATGTGACCTGATCTACGTGTACTTGGATAGACCTGATTCAACCAACCTATATTGACCCGTTACCTAATAGATGCAGGAGGAAACATGTTCTCCTTAAATATAAGGAAGAACTTGTGTTGGTATGCAACTTACATGAATCTGCCTTCTGATTCTCATTGGATTTTTGTGGAATGTAATTAACTGTTATATTTTTAAAATTGCAAATCTCATTGGATAATTATATATGCCTGTCAATTTTTTTGTTTGCAGCGGTGGTTACAACATCAAGACTGGACCTGGTTGCTCAATAGAGATGATGAAAGTTGATATGGGAGGCTCAGCAGCAGTTTTAGGTGCTGCAAAAGCCCTTGGTCAAATTAAACCAGCTGGAGTCGAGGTAAGATGATATGTTTCTAATTTAAATTCTATTTTATCACTCATAAAATTGAAATAAGATAATATTAATACTCATTAAATTTTATAGTTGATATGTGATTTTGCCATCACAGGTTCACTTTATTGTGGCAGCTTGTGAGAACATGATAAGTGGAACTGGTATGAGGCCCGGAGACATATTGACGGCCTCAAATGGGAAGACAATTGAGGTATGCTGCAGAATTTTCATTGTCATTGATTATAAGCCATTTTAATAAAATAAACAAATTGTAGCAAGCTAAAGGCATAACACAGAGAATAACTGTATGTATTAATATTGAATATTTACAAGGCAAACTCATATATATTAGTTATTGATCTGTTATTTTAGGTTAATAACACTGATGCAGAAGGCAGACTTACACTTGCTGACGCTTTGGTGTATGCCTGTAATCAAGGTGTAGACAAGGTAATTTTTCTTGTTCAGCTCCAGGTCCAAAACTTTCAGTTATCTAACTTAATTGTCGTGGGTATTGATCTTAACGATGGGTCGCATATAATAGAGACAAAGGGAATTGATACAAATAATAGGTTAATTCCTTGGTAACATAATATCCATCGTCTCTCCATGAGAAATTTTTACACTTAATTATGATCTATAATTATCATATAGGCTACATCTAGTCTCACCTCCCCCATACCCCGCCAATGGTGGGATTGGGTATTGATTTTGTCTTTGTTGCTACATCTAGTGGTTGTTTCTCATATTATGCAATTGGTCTCATTCCATATCTGTTACTTTGTTCAGATAGTTGATTTGGCAACTTTGACTGGAGCCTGCATAGTTGCTCTTGGTCCCTCCGTTGCAGGTATATGGTGCTTATTATGTGTGAT
Source organism: Helichrysum umbraculigerum (assembly GCA_949592205.1). NCBI lineage: Eukaryota > Viridiplantae > Streptophyta > Magnoliopsida > Asterales > Asteraceae > Helichrysum > Helichrysum umbraculigerum. The sequence goes on along the minus strand of CATIUR010000005.1, from coordinate 9,773,089 downwards.
ATGAACCTGTGGTATCTTTAATCGAACTATTTTGGACAGAAAAGAAGCATCTGATAATGTTCTTTTATGATCATAGTGAATGCATGTGCTATTTACAATAAATTTTTTTCCTTCTAAAAAGTGATGTTTGTGCACATTGCGTTCAACAATTAAGAACGGAATAAGAGCTCATTTCATTCAGGATTTTGACCTTCCTAAGAGCCATGTGAAAGTAGTTTTGGATATAACTCAAAAAGATTTACTTCTGATATATTAGTAACATTATGTATCATTTCTCAAAGTAAATTTTCCGTGGGTGCGGCGTAGTTCATGCTCAATTTACTATAAATAAGGTAAATGATAAATTTTCATTAACTCTTTTTATATTGTTTTAAAAAATAAAAACAGGTATCTTTACTCCCAGTGATGAATTGTCAAAGGAGGTAGTTGCTGCCTCAGAAGTCGCTGGAGAAAAACTTTGGAGGATGCCAATGGAGGAAAGTTATTGGGAGCAAATGAAATCTGGAGTAGCAGATATGGTTAACACCGGTGGTCGTCAGGGTGGTTCTATAACTGCAGCTCTTTTCTTGAAGCAGGTATCTTATTCATGCCATCCTGCAAAGAAAACTGATGAAACCCACTCTTTCAATTGTCTCCTGAAATTTTGAAAATTTTAAGCTACCTATTTATATCGTTATAATTAAAAATACCGATAATATGGCCAAGTGTTTGAACATGCTTCAAACTTTACCGAAAACTCTATTATTTTGCATTCAACTATAGAAGTTTCTATTATAGGTATCAAACTCTAAATTATTCATATCGTACGTATCCAACCTCTCACAACTTGTTAACCGGGGAGATCACCAGTTTGGATTACGTTGCAACTTATAAAGCTGCCATGTATGATGATGAAGTCATGGAAGAAGTCATCAGATACATATAATAGCAATAATTGGAGGTGTGATAAACACAGTAAAAACTTTAAAACTGGATACACAATAGAACTTTGCATGGAGTTCGATACATTTTCATACACGAAACCTAAATAGTACCAGTAGTAGTTTGGGAAACAAGATTCCAGTGACAATTGCTAATAGTTCCATTTTCTGAAGTCAATTGACTGAAAGTGAAATTGCAATCCTTTTATTATGGTTTGTCTTGTGATAATTATGTTTTTACTTTTTTACCCATAGTGATCATTACAAAAAACTCTGATTATACTAGTTAAGCTCCATTGAGTATCTGTAAATTATAATTACAAGGCTAAGGCTACTTCAGATATTTGACTATCTGTAAAAACTGTTTTGCATTGCAGTTTGTTGATGAGAAAGTACAGTGGTTGCATATCGACATGGCCGGGCCTGTTTGGAATGACAAGAAAAAGGCAGCGACTGGATTTGCTATCTCGACTTTGGTGGAATGGGTTGTGTCCAACTCTTCATCGTAAACCCTTTAATCTTGTAGTATGCCGTTGTGGTGCAGATGTGCCAATAGGTAATACAGGGGAAAGGAGATTGATGATATGTGGGTAATGTGGATGTTTGAATTTTATGAATAAAATATTTGATCTATAATGAAAATCGAACTCTTTGTGTTTCGATCTATCAATTGGGAAAGGAACTTTACAATTTTGCAAGTGGATTTTTTTTTTTTTTTTTTTTTACAACACAAGACAAACTCATCCTAATCCCCCCCCTCTGGTCTTATGGTAAAGCAAACTCAGCCTAATTCACACATTTGTCCTGGATGGGATTCGAACCCACGACCAATAGGTTGAAGAACACCTTAAAATCACCTCATACTAGGGGTGAGCGTGGTACCATACCGGTACCGAACCGGTTGGTACCGGGTTTTTTTTTGTCCCAAATCAAAAACCGAATACCGTACCATTTGTATCGGTTGGTACCGGTTCGGTACCGGTCCGGTGCGGTTCCGGTTCGGTTTAGGTATTTTGTTGTGCATGGTACCAACCGGTTGGTACGTACCGGGTTTTTTTTTGCCCCAAATCAAAACCGAATACCGTACCATTTGTAACGGTCGGTACCGGTTCGGTTTCGGTATTTCGGTCTTTTTGCTCATCCCTACCTCATACCATAAGGGTCTGGTTGTAGTCCTAAACCGACCTGTTAAACTGGTGTCGTCTAGTCTTGGTCCTACCTGGCTGGTCAAAAGATGGGTCCTCCTAAACGCTCTGATTCTGATGTGCTTCAAATCAGATGTGTAAGGAGTGAATAGGCTTGTTATGATGATTGATGAACAAGTGCTGTAAGGGGGTGGATTCCTGACCTGAAATAGTAATAACATTAATTTTTGGTTAATAATTGTATTATTTTGCTTTATTAGTTACTCGTTAATAATTAATAATATTAATATTCTAATTAATGATCAAACAGTTATTTCCAGACAATTTATACAATCACATGTGAAATTCTGATGAGCTAGCTAGCTTGGTAATATTTCACTGAAATTTTATATAAATTGCTATATTCTAATGTGTTTTTTTTTTATTGCTACTTGCTAATGTAGTATCAAAGATTGTATAATTCATATTTTTAGCATCAATTTTGTTAATCAAGTAGATAAAAAGGTCAGATTCCATGGTAATGAAGAAGGATCATTTGTTGTATTCAAACAAAATAAAATAAAAATAGTACCTCTTTAGATGACCTTTAATCTAGGATATAGCAATCGATATTTTTATATTTGGCAATGCATTTTGGAGATATAAAGAGAAGGGAACTTTCATTCATTACAATGTACAGAACTACATAAAATTTAACAAAATTACTTGTTAATATCATATTTTCTTTTCTGCTTCATCGATTTCTTTCATAGCAACCATTTTGGACTCGTAGAGAACCTTAAACATGTTCTCTAATGACAATACGAGTAACAAGAGAACCGTGCGAAAAAACTAACTTCTTTGAATATCTTCACTAGCTCATACTGGCTCGATATCCTTAAGTAGTCCAACCACTTGTTGCATACTTGGCCGCTTAAATGGAAGATCAGCTGTGCACAAATACCCGATTTTCAAGCCTTCCATCAATTGACCTTCATCACCAGTGGCTCGAATCTTGGGGTCTATGGCTTGTGAACCATGGTTCATCCTTACAAGCCCTCTAACCCAACCCACCAAATCTTCTGCTTTCGAGTTATCATCATATGGATACTCGTCACCAACAGGCTTTTTGCCCGTTATCAGCTCAAGAAGAATCACCCCAAATCCATAAACATCAGATTTTGGAGTGATCATGTCATCTGGAGAAGCATATCCGGGGGACCCACGAGCCATATCATTAACACCATCTCCAAAGATTTTCGCGAGCCCAAAGTCGGATAATTTCGGTTCAAGATTGTAATCAAGATAAACACTACTAGCTTTCACGTCTCTATGAATGATTGGCGGTGAACATCCGTAGTGGAGAAACGCTAACGCACGAGCAGTGCCTACAGCGATCTTGTGCCGAAACCGCCACGTAATTAAAAGTGCCTCGGAACCCATGTTTTGAATACCGTTTTCCTCATTTTCTTGATCTTCCCATGTATCAGTACTCCAATCTTCGTTTACATGAACTCCAAGTGGAAGATCATACAATAAATTATGCAAATTTCCATTTTCCATATAGTCATAAATTGCAATTTTTTGTTCACCTGCTAAACAGTAACCCATCAAAGGAACAAGATTCGGGTGTTTGATCCGGCCCAAATACTCGAGCTCACTTGCAGCCTCTTGGTCGGTCATGGTGGAACCATGGATCAGAACCTTAATCGCGACATGACCCCCACCTGCCAAAAACCCATGATAAACGGGCCCGAGCCTCCCTTCATCCAAAAGGGTATCTTGATCAAAGTTCGACGTAGCTGATAAAAGATCTGAGAAGGTGAAATTCAACAATGGCTTCTCAAAGATCACTACAGGGACTAAAGATGCAACCTTTACATCTGCTACCCAAGTGGTCGAATCTGTTTTAAATGAAAACGGGCCTGAAATGACTTTTTCTTCATTGCAAGACTCTTTAACATCCCACATCCGGGTTCTTTTGCGACAACCATATGCGAAAAGTAGCAAACCAACAAGCAAGGAGACTAAAGTGATGGCTATACCCAAAGCAAGCTTGAGTCCTCTATGTTTATGTTCTTTTCTCTTGAAAAAAGTCGGGTTTGCAGCAAATGGGCAGCTATTTGTTGAACCAATGAACGCAGATTGAAGTGTTTCGAGTGGTAATTCAGAATTACAAAGGGTTAAATTGTTGTATGAAAAGTTGAATCTTTCCATCCATGGAAGCTTTTTAATAAGAGTTAAAGGTATGTATCCAGTTAAGTTATTGTTTGAAAGATCAAGATTTTGGAGTGTTTTAAGGGTCAACAGTGGGATTCTACCAGCAAGATGATTGCATGAAAGATCGAGCGTTTTCAAATGAGTTAAAGTCGAAATATTGTCATTAATTGGACCAATTATATTGGTTTTCGATAAGTTAAGGTACTCCAAACAATAGAGTTCATCAATGTGGATCAAACTTTGTTTGGAAAACCTGTTTTTGGCAAGATTAAGGTGTTTAAGATTATGAGCTTGACTTAAATTACTGAAAAACGTTCCACTAATATCATTATCAGATAAATCAAGATGAATCAAATGAGACCAATCATAAGATGGACCAAAATTTACCTGAGAAATATGACCTTCAAAATGATTACTACTCAAATCAATAACTTCTAATGGCCCCTGAAAGATTTCAACAACCGAACCCATGAAAAGATTCTTGGAAATGTTCAAGTAAGTTATAGAAATCATTTTTGAAAAATCAGAACCCCTTCCTTTGACCAGATTCCCGGCAAGATTTAAGCTTTTTAGCTTAGGAAATGCAGAATGAAAACCCTCAGGAAGACTTCCATGAAAACTGTTCATAGAAAGGTCAAAAGAAATCAAAGAGTGGCAATTTATAAACCCTGATGGAATAACTGAATTGAACCGATTCCGATTGAGATTGAGAAGTTGTAAACTAGTAAGAGAACTGAATGAATCAGGGAGATCCCCTGAGAAATTGTTGAAAGAAAGATCAAGTTTTTCAAGTGATGCAAGGTTACCAATGTTGGTTGGGAGATTGATTGAGAACTTGTTGTTCGAAAGATTAAGGCTTTTGAGTGAATTTAAGCTCCAAAAATCAGATGAGAAATCAGTGATTTGATTACTGTTCAAATCAAGAAATTGAAGCTTTTTTAGTTTGCCAATTGTGTTCTCAGGAATTGGGCCAGTGAGGCCTAAATTAGGAGCTACAATACCAATGACATTATGTTGGTTAGCATCACAAAACACAACTTGCCATGAACAAACAGATGAAGAAAGATTGTAAATATGAGAGGTTTTTGAAGAATTCATACCCATTCCTTTAAATAAAGTAGAGATGAAGAACTCATCTGAATTGGGTATGGACTGTTCTTGCTGTTGACCAAGGTTTGACTTCAACAAAAGTGTTAGAATCAAAAAAGAAGCAAATAAAGCAAACCCCATTTTTTCAGATTAACTAAAGAAAGATAAAGATTTAGAACCCCTTCAACAAAAAGCAAGTATTTTTATCACCCTTTCCATTCACAGATTCACTTTTCCATCTCATTTATTAATGCTAATGATATTAACTCCAAAACCCACCACCCAACCACCACCACCACTAAAATCTGCTACTCTGAAAACTTGTGTGTTATTAAGAAAAATACCCATTTGATAGAAGCAAACAACCAGCAGAGAAAACAAGCAAAGGTGATGACTTTTTGTCTTTGTGTTGGAGTGGCATGAGAAAAGGCTCCAATTTTTTCAAGAAAGGTGAGATGAAGAAATGTTGGGAATAGTGAATTTGGAAGTATATATTTACTACAGTTTTTAATTTATTTACTGAAAGAGGTGAGTGAGGTAAGGCGAGGTGAGCTGAGTGAGTGAAGACTGGAGCCCTGGAGGGAATTCATAAATGTGTCAAGAGTTGGTGAAACAGAAAAAAGCTGATGATGGTATTCAATGATGCCATACTATGTGCGTTTTGAGTGTGTTATGCTGTGTGTGGTGATTAACATCATTTTTTACTTTTTTTTTTTACTCAAGTTGGATATGTTTTTTTTTTATATGATCAATTTTGGAAGTAATTATGGATATAATTTCAGCTTTTTAGAAAGCAAAGCAGAAAGTTGGCATACATATTAGATTTAAAAACCTTGTTATTATCTCAGTGAAAGAAACAAAATCAAAACCTTATTTATTTGAATCCTACGCATACCGACTACATAAAAACTCTTTGATCAAAAACTCAATTTGTTGGAGATTGAAGGGTAGTGCCTTTGGTAAAAAAAAAAAAAAAAAATGAAAATGTGATATTTCTTTTGTTGTGGATGTAATAATTCTCGTATAATATGTGTGAGAGTATTAGTCTATTATATACGGAGTATGTAATTCTAATGTTTTGTTCACATGTTAATTTAGGTTACCAGGAGTCGTTTGGGACATTTTGATAAATCAGTATTTAAAAAATGAATGGGGCGTGTTACTTTTTTATTCTGCAAAAGAACTGAATGGAGTAGGGTAAGGTTCACATGAGACTAAAAATTTGTGTGAGAATCAGTGTTTTAAGACCCGGTTCGACCGGCCCGGTCGGACCGGTCGGACCGCAATTTTAAAGATTTCCGGGCGAAAAAAAACCGGGTTTTTCAAAATGTTGACTAGTCAACGACCCGGTTGACCCGGCCGGTCGGACCGGGTTGGACCGGGACCCGGACCGGTGCATTGACCCGGGTTTCAATTTTTTTTTTTTTTTTTTTTTTTTTTTTTTTTTTTCAATATCTATGTACATTTAATCATTTATAATTAGGGAATATTGATTAATTGTGTATTTCAAGAATAATGAGGGAATTTTTCACTGATGTGTCATCACTATTTATTACTCTATGGATTATATAATTATTATATTGATGTATATTCCAAGAATAACAAGGGAATCGATGTGTCATCACCCTTTATTATTCTATGGATTATAATTATTATACATGATACAATTAATAATTATATTTATAATTATAAAAAATAAAAAAAGTCACTAAATACTACTACTGTATACTATTATTAACTCCGGTCCGACCTTCCGGCCCAACCGGTCCGACCGGTCCGACCAGAAATTAACACTTTTCCGGGTCGACTAAAAACCCGGGTTTTAAAACATTGGTGAGAATAGAGGAACCAATGATATGGTGTCATGTGTACAAAAAGAATACAAAACCCATTTACCCCTTAAGTTAAATATCTCACAAACGACAAATCGAAAAATTATGAAAATTGCACTATTAGATTCAGCGTTTGATCCTCTTCGATTTGCCGTCCATTAAGGCATACTTTCGACGAGTTTTTTTTTTTCCATTATTTTTAGTGGGTTTCACATTACTAACACGTGTGTTACAGTGTTGCGTTTAGGGTTTTTTTTTTTTGGGTAAAGTGCGTTTAGGGTTTAGGGTTTGGGGTTTAGGGTTTAGGGTTAGGAGTTTGGGGTTTCGTCCCGAAACCCCAAACTCCCAACCCTAAACCCTAACCCCTAAACCCCAAACCCTAAACCCTAAACGCTTTATAAAACTCTAAACCCTAAATCATACTAAACCCTAAACCCTGCTAAACCCTAACACTAAACCCTGCTAAACCCTAACTCTAAACCCTAACCCTAAACCCTAAATCAAATGTATAATCAATCACTAACACATGTGTTATTAATATGTAAAACCCACCAAAAAAATGAAAAAAAAAAAAGTTCATCGGAAGTATGCCTTGATGGACGGCAAATCGAAGAGGATACAATGCTGAAAAATATGGTGCAATTTTCATGATTTTTTGACTTGTCGTTTGTGAGATATTTAATTTTTAAAAACGTGGATGAGAGAGAAAAAAGTGACACATGACATATTGTGATTGGTTCCCCCATTCTCACACAAAATAAATGGTCTCAATTGAACTCTTCTCGAATGAAGTAATACTCGAATGCAGAGGTGTCTTGATTGTAACGAGGTTAAAGATTCTATGTTTGTTGTAGTTCCAAGTCCCTAGTTTGAGTGTTTTTGTTCTAGAATTTTTTATTATTATTATTTAACCAAATTATAAAAATTAAATAACCATATTATGGTCATTATAGTTTTATTTCAACAATTAAGAATACTACATCATCAATAATAATATATGCAAATCTAAAAGAATCATTAAACATCATATCAGGAGATGTGGGATACATTATAAGTGTTTTTAGAATTATTTGGCAGTCTCATCCAAATTTGTTGAACACCCATGGAAGATTGTTGATGAAGAAAACAATCATGGAAATCATGGTGGTGTTAATCATTATGTCTCATGCTCATCACAATCATACTTTTTTCTTCCTCCTTAAAAGGAAAAGCAAAGGGAAAATGGAACCCAAAAAATGGACTCCGTTTATAAGGCTCCTCTTTAGATGCATTTAAAATCTTATCACATCATTCTTATAGATCCGTGATCATCGTAACAAATGATATGTACACAATAATGCATATAGGGTGAAGGTATCGATCTACCTACCAACAATAGTTGTACCTTTTAACGCCATATATCTATATTGAGGTATTACAGAACCTGTTCCGACACAACCCATTTTGACAAGTTATCAACCTTGTCAAACATCTTGCCCTCCCACCTTCACTTGCAACAAACATTTGATATTTTGAAACACGCATCTAGTTGCCATGCAACAAATATGAGAACATTTGAACTCCCTAAAATTGGTTATTTAATCATTCTTGATCTAGGAATCCCAAATGTTCAAACGTGAGAGGTACATTAGTACAACATCCTCTTTTTAAACAGAATACATAACCATACATTTTTCTACCATGCTCGAGACTAATACATCATCATGAACAAACTTAATTGAAAACCTAATTTCAAACAAACAAAAATTACTCCCACACCTTAGGAACTCAGGAAAACTCTACAGATCAGAAAAGAATTTCTAAGAAAATACCTGGTAAATACGTCGGTTTTTCTCATTCTCAATTCTCAGAAACAAAAATCTTGGCTCACTTTTGGCATCATATCCTGAAAGGCCCGTTACCAGATCGTGACTTCTTAAACTGCTTGTTTTTCATCATCATCATCGAAGGGGGTCTATTAAACAAGTTTTGTTTTTCTGCATGCGATTTTAACCTCTCGTTTGCAATATTTTGGAACGGATTCTTTCCATCAAATTCAGTTTGTGACATCCGTACTTTCCTTCTCTTTCCTCTATCGTATTCTTCGTCCCTGTTGAATAATAATTTCATCGAGAAGTTAACGAATTATTTTAAAGGTGTCGTAATTATAAAAAATGTAGAAATGGTGAACTTAGGAGTTGAGACCTACCATTCATCTCCAATGTAACCAATGGTGAGTTCACGTTTTGTTTCTCTCCTCTGATATGGTGTTGAATCATCATCATCCCAACGAGGAACTACAATTTTAGAAAATAGCAAAAAACGGTTAGCAACTATGTACAATGTAGTCAAAGATTTGTATCAACTTTTCAAGATGGAAAACAGATCGAAAATAATTAAGTTTTAAGGCTTTAATTAACCTAGGTCCTTCAAAGGTTCTAACCATTTTTCTCAAACTATAGATAATATATTAAAAACCGGAATGCAGAGAGGGCAAAGATGTAATTTTACTCACCACTTCTATCATCCATGCCTCTGGTAAGCATATGAACCAAATCTTTTTGTATTGACGATGGACTTCTGTTTGAGAGACCATTACAATCGCTTGTTCTAAGCACAGCACTATCCTTATTAACCCTATCTTTGATTCCGTTTTCGATTGGACGTACAGCCTCCTGTGCCTCAACTTTGTCCGAAGAAGATGGACCTTTGTTAATGGAGTTTTCCTTAAATCCATTTGCAAACGGTGATTTGACCGCCTCTTGTGCTTCAATTTTAACTGATGAAGATGGACCTTCATTGACCGAGTTTTCTTGTTCAAGACTCTTGACTGGTTTGCTTCGCTTATGTTTCTTTTTCTTCCTCGGGTTTAATGATGTCCCCATAAGAATGTTTGAGCTGAATTTCATACTTATTACCGAACACTTCAGAACGTTTTTCACTCTTTTATGGCTTTTCTTGCCACGAGCTTTTTTCTCAACAGAACTTACCATTTTTGGTGAACCTGATAAGTCCGGCAACTTAGTAGCCACCTCCTTGATTTGACCATCACCCGCGGCAATTTCCTGTAAATTTACTCCGATTAATCAAGAAATAAGGATAACTTCAAGAAGTTAGCGTTGGCAACTTTGATTCGCTCACTTATAAAAGGGTCGAACAGTGTTTTATGCTCATCCCTAAAGGATCGAACAGATTGAAAGTCTTCCAAAAACTATTTTACATTCATAAAACCTCCAGAATCATTGTATTCAGATAACAAGATTATTACTGAAATAATATAGTTTATGAACCAATCCAGACCCGCCCATTTTCCCCCTCCACATGACGTTCACATCAAGTAAAAAAACTTTACCTTAGCATGGACCTCATCCACTGTTTTACTCGCAGTATCTACAGGAGTAGAAAGTGGATTGCTGCAACTGACGGTTAGAGCAGTTTGGACACTATTATCTCCATTTTTGCTCGTTTGGGAGTCCAAAGTTGATTCGGCAATGCTTTTTAGAGCTGAACCTTCTGGCTTTTGGGTCTGTTCTCGTGCACCAGTACTGAACCCATTTCTCACTGTACCAGCATTAACCGGAGACTTGTGACCATTTAATGATCTGTTATTTTCACCAGTGTTCGTTTGTGTCTCTTTTGGCACAACAAGAGTTAACCCACTTCTCTCAGTAACAGCAGTAACCAAAGGCTTCTGACCATTTAGTAATCCGTTACTTAGACCAGTTTTTATTTGGGCCTCTTTTGGTGCATTGGTACTGGACCCACTGCTCATGGTTCCAGCAGGAGCTGAAGATTTGTGACCATTTAAAGATCCATTACCAAGAATGGTATTCTTTTGGGCCTCTTTAGGTGCAACCGGACTGAACCCATTAACTGACCCATTACTTAAACCAGTTTTCATTTGGGATTGTTTTAAAGCAGCGGAGCCATTGACTGTACCATTCACCACAATCTTCTCTTTCTGATGAACAGTATCTGTCGTCTTCTTTAATGGAAAACTCTTTCTGTCTTTGAAATAAAATAGCATGTAGGCTTTTTGCTCAAAAACTTTCTTTTCACTCACTTGAATAACCTAATAAATTCAAGAAAAGTAAAAATTAAAATTAAAAATAAGACGATAGTTTCTACTTCCTATATTTAGCAACTTAAGTCTGAATCCTACCCTATTGTCATCAAGTGAGTACCACATGCCACTAGATGTCCGAACAAAGCAGTAGTAATGACCAGAATGTGTACTCCAACCGGCATGAACCAAAACACCATACAGAGTGTACTTTAAATCCCCTTCCTGCATTGTTTGAGAATGTAATAAAACCATAAGTGGTGAATTCAACCCATTTACCTTCAAAGAGGGGGGGTTGTGTTTTGTTTTAACAATGGGTCATGTCATACAGGTTGAAAACTGGTATGAAGTCACAGAAGAAAATTTAACATGTTTTTTAAAAAATTATAATTATTTTATTAAAAAGAATGTCACATTAATTCTACATGGTAAAACTATTTCTTGCAGGAATTGGAGTGAGTAATCGGAAATGAATGAATAATACTTACATATGGACCCGTCACAAAGGGTTTCAAGTCCAAATTGGAACAGAACTGGATCTTCTTGTCAATCTTTTGGCCCGACATATGGGAACCAAAGCGTTTCAGGTGGATAGTTAGAACATTTGGGGCTTTATAGATTGTAAGCTGTTTAAGAGCCTTGACCTTTTGGTTGCACTGCTGGCATTGGTATTGTTTAGCCCCACCATCTAACTGTTCTTTAGCGGTGAAATTAACAAAAGCCTTGTACAAGTTGTCTGCCCTCAGGATTTCAAGACTTAAATCCAAGAACGGATCGAACTTGTCAGAGCAATAGTTACACTGCAAGCAGTTTACCTGAAAAAAAATTGACGGTATATCCAAACATGAGCAAACAGGTACCTAAAAGGGAAGGGGTCAAACAGATCAGAAGTCAACTAAACTGTATGTTTTTAAGGCATAAAACCTTCGAGATCAATTTACGCATATAAGTTAGATGATTGCTCGTATTATATATTTTTTGTAATCGTATTTGAAACACTAATAGTAATGATTATTTATAAAAATAATCACAAATTTTGGACAAAAGTGTTCTGCATCGACAAAACATAATCCAACCCATACAAATGTGTTTTGTAACAATTAGGACAGCAGTGTTTTGACCAGTTACCCGATCCACACGCTTTGCTACTTCTAGAGATGTTACCTGACTTCGAAGTCGGCCACCAAATATCTTGTGAACCAAACTTCTATCATAAGCACTTTGTGATTGACTAGGCACTCCATTAGGTAAACAACACTTGTGCATCGATTCCAATAAATTTACCATATATTCATGGGCATCCTCCTGCCTTGAATTCCTAAACGTCCTTGATATGCCTAATTACATGGTTAAGGATGTTCAATAACAACATATGGATACAATATTTGTACTTCAATGCAAAGAACTTGCATGAATCTAACGTAATTTCAGATCACACACACACACACACACACACAGACACACACACACACACACACACACACTGAAAACAAAATGGTATATTGTAGGATACAGCGTAAATTGGAAACAAGATCCTTAGGTGCCAATGATCTCCCTGATAATTGTAGTGCACGGCTGACATGCTTCTGAATAGCACACAAAGCACAAAATCCAGCTTTCCGACCTTCATAAAGTGAATGGATGTCAATACATGTATACTACTTGTTAGTGTCCATTTAACGACTGAATGTACGAGTCAAATACTTACAAGTACTTTGATGTTTTCCGCTCTGTAGATATGCAGCTAAAGGCTCGGTATATGTTAAACACTGTAGTACTGAATTAAGAAAGCAAGTATTACCAAGATTCTCCAAACCCGCACCCTGAAAATTGTCACATCATAAGCATAAAAGAACAAGAAAATAACCATGATGTGGGTATTTCGACGAATTTATGGGAAAATCGGTTGATCTGGGTTCCACTTTTTCTCTAAAGGATGAAACGAGTAAGATTACAGAATTAACTATAATGAAAACAGGTCAACTGGGTTGAGAATTCCAAAGTGTAAACAAAATGTCCAGAACCTCCTAAATCATATCATCCAAATTGATTATATGTGAACTAGGAAGTAGAATCAGGATCATTGCAGAACCAAGGAGGTCTGAACCATTGTTTATTCAGACTGGACGAGTGACATGACTTATATTAAACATCAAGACCATAAGTCAGCAGCCTGAAATTGTCATCAACGATGACACAAATATATCTTTTATACACTGAAGTAAACAATTCTCGTAAATACCGATCAGATTTTTTAGTATGATGGTAAATACTTGATAATCCGAACTCATATCCTTACGAAAATTCTATATCAAGTACAAACATCCAAGAGAAACTAAGTGTACATTAGTAGATAACAGATCTTCACTTGCAGCAAAAAACTATATTTATAAGAATTTTTTTTTCGTAATGCAAACTTGTAACCTTTTGCATGCACTAGTAAGATTGCTAATGATTGGCAGAAGCATGCCTTTTAGCAGTTAGAAAGGATCCATCTCAGGCATAAAAAATAAATATTGCATTCAACTTTCATGTATTTACTATGATGCATAGTATTCAAACTGCACCTTCATAATGGCAACATTGCACTCGGGGGCATGCAACAGTACTGAGTGGAGGTCAGGGGTACAGATCCCGAACCATGTTTCTTGGTTATGGTAGCGTGATTTACCACCTTCAGGTTGGTCATAATGGGCTCAGATCAAAAAAGGTAATTTTAAAGCATGGGTAAGGTTGATTTAACCCATCAATTTAAGATATTGTCAGCATTTCTTTATACTTTAGCTGACTTTCAATCATTTCCTTTACAGATGGGTCTTCTTTTCTGTTTTACCCATTTAACCCTTTATCAAAAGAATATAACCCATATCAAACCTTTCTCGGATGACTAATTAAACCTTCCCACCTCAAAACCCTGTGCCATATATGCTGGCATTATGCAAATACCCCCGGAAAGCAACAAGTGATCCATAATAGCATTTTAAAAAAGTTACTATATCAAACTTGGTGATATGAAAACTACTTCATCACATCATACAAACCCAAAAACCTCTGAAATAAAGATTCCGTGATTGTTAAAGCAGGTTATTTTCATTAGAACCAAGAAACCACAATTGTGAACTACAGTTATCCTATGAACTGGTACTTTCTCTATAGTGACATTCCTACCTTAGTCATCATTCAGTCATTAAAAGCCGACCAATACTGATAAGGTCTAATTTGTTTTAGTCATTTACACTATTTGAGATAAGGCAAAGGTAACCATTCTTGTAGGTTCATCTACTTAATGAGAAGATAGTCGAAATCAGACCATACTGGAACGCCACTCCCTACGTCTCATAATGGTTGCAAAAGTTTTTCTTTCCAAATGTCATCAAATGTGTAGCCTATCATTTTTCTTAAGGTCACATAAAGCTAACAACTATCTGGGTAAAACATAGCATATGCCATCAAAACTTTAGCATATCTTTATCCACCACATGTAGTAAAATCATCATATATACTAATGTCTCAACCAGTGTCTTAACCAGTGAGTTATTTGCTTTAACAGCAATAATGCAATTTCACACTGTCACACACAAACTTACTATTCACATACCAATTCAATAAACAAGAAACAATAGAAATCAATACTTTTTTAAGAATAACTTACAATTCTTCTAAAAGTAATCCCAAAACTGAGTTCCGGGTCCAACCCATTTTCCATCTCCAATGCATCCCTTTTCTTGCCCAAAGACCCGCCACCATTAACAAAACCCGAACCGACAGTCTGTTGGGTCGTTTTCGAGCTAGATGTCATCGGATTAAGCGTTTCAAGCCGAAAACTACCGTCACTACCTCCGTTACTAAATCCAGTGAAGGGTTTTCTTGCTAGATGAAACTCAATCCTTCTAAAGGGAGATTTATCTGTGGATTTAGCATCTGGGTTTTCATGTTTGATGATAGTACTATTGTTATTATCAATCAAGCTCAAAGCTTTAGTAGCCATGATTGATGTTTAAAAGTGGGGTTTAAACAGTTTGAAGTTTTTGTGTTGTGGGTGTATGGATGATTGCATAAAAATCGGTTGATTTGAAATTTGGGGATTTTGGGATTGATGGCAAATGGGGATTTTGGGGTTGTGGGAGGAGAGAGAGGGAGAAAGTGTGAAGCTGGAACCGAGTGTATAAACCCTACTTTGATGTGTGTATGTGTGAGTTCACACGTGCGAAAAATTTCACACGGTTTCTAGGGTTCGTTAGTAAATTGTACTAGGAGTATGTGATAAAAATAGACAATATATATAAAGTGAAGCTTAAATAAACAACAATCATTCGGATTTATTAACACTAAATAAATCCATGAATTATCTACGGAAACTAGTATAATTGTTCTATATTAAATTGTAAATGTAAATGTTGGAATTAATTAATTGTTTCATAACCATAATAACCATAACTTTGTTGATGGACTCGACTCAAATTTTCTTTTTTTCGTATGCATAAATTTACAAAAGGTCTTCGAATTATACACATACATTTTTATCATTTTATCAATCTTTGCACCGCCACTACCACTATCACTACCTAACACCAGCTACTCTATCACCGTATTACGCAGGTACTATGCTAGTTATAATTATATTTGAAAAATATTGTGATACATGATATAATAAGGTGAGGAAACAACAACGTATTTAAAACATGCGTAGTTATTTAATTATTGAAGCATGTTTTATTCGCATGTTTTAAGTATATCGATTACGCTTACCGAGCATTTATAGAATAATAACTTCAAGGCTTTGTCTCTCCATACCCCCTAATATACTCAACATACCACTTTTGATTTTTTTATTTAAAAAAAGTACAGTAAAAGTACAGAATGAAAGAAAAAGTGATGGAATAAAGTACAGAATGTAAGAAAAAATAATGGAATAAAGTACAGAATGTAAAAATAGTTGGTATGAAGAGTAGAAACCTAACTTCAAATAACTAAGTGCATTAAAGAAAATGTAAGATGTCTAATCGAAAGTACTTTTTACCAAGCAACTTTTAATAATTTTTTAATCAATCCTTTCAAAGATTTTATTGTAATAAACGTGGAAGAAAGTAGGATATTTGTTATAGTGACTATTGGCCTACAAATGCAGCTCTCTCGTTAATTCCACATATTCACCAAATTTACCATTATTTATTTACTCCCTATTATTTTTTATTTTATCTCATAATTAGTCATACGAATTTAAAAATATCTGCTCTAAATATTTATGAATCTGAATCCAATACAATAGCAGTAGTCCACAAGTATCAGGTAACCAACAAGAAGCTTACTTCTCGTTGAAGCGTGCCTAACCTGTCTTGCTCAAAAAAGTGAACTTTATAATTGATGACCAATTAACAAATTTAATAGATGTTTTGAAAACAAATGGGTGATTGTATTACGCGTAGTCGGGCATTACTTTTCTAAGGAATGAGATTGGCTGGGATATTTCAGGAGCAACCTCTTCAAATGAAATGTAATTACGCTCCTCGTTGTATACATGGCATATCGTCAAGATCGTCTTCATTAAACGCCAGTTCCACGATGCCTCGTTCATATACTGCGTCACAATTCATATGAATAAGAATGATGTTGGTTAAATGAAGGATATCAATTAGCCAAAAATTCTACATGTGGCTTTTATCTTCATCGTGAGATGTGTGTATATGTTTTTATCTTCAGTCAAAGGTATTTTGAATATACGACAAGTCAGATGTTTTACTTTAATTATGTGATGGATTGGATGTAAGTAGTGTTTGCGTGATTACGGATTTGAAAATGCAAAACAGGCCAAGAATCTTACTTTTCCCCAATTTTCTTGAAGAGACTTGTGAGCCGCTCGCAGATTGTAGCTTGGAATCTTTGAGGAGACATGGTGAGGAATATGAACGTTGATATCATGACAAAGTATTTCTATCCTGTACCATGCCAAAAAAATAAAAATAAAAAATTAAGAAAAGAAAAAAACTATAGCTTACATGCAATCATGTTAACAATAAATATAATTGGTTAATTACAGAAAAATGTAAAATAAGCCATTAGCTAACTTGACAAATATGTGTTCCAAAAATTCTACATCGTTATTATCCTACTTAATTTGGAAGAGGAAGCGTAGAGAGATACCAGCGAGGATAATCACAGTGCACAGTGCCACTCAGTTGGGCCTGAGCCGCATTCCACTTCTCTGATGATTTAAAAGGTATGTGAGGTGCAGTATGGTGAACCATCGTGAAAGTGCTCATCTGTAGATTTAACAAAAACCATGACTTGCTTTAACTCTACTAGTTGTTCATCACAAATGAAATTAACTCCTTCAATGGAGAAAATTAGAATTAAAATTCTAGATACGAAAAGGAGGACCTGGTTAATAAATTTTTCTCAATGCAAGTGACCATAATTAATATTAATTGCATAACGCTACACGGGTTTAGCTCTTTTTATTTATGATCATGAAAGTAAACTTGCAAGATTCCGCATTATCGGTTCCTGAGAAAGTAGTATATACCCAAAAATGATAGCCCAGCCACGGCATCAACCAGAACTTTATCCATCCAACTATCCCCGCCTTGTACACAATTAATGGCCATCCAATTGCCATAAATGCAAAAACGCAAGCAAGGCTGATCTTTACTCTTCCAATTTCACTTGGTCTAAATTTGTTTAAATCAAAATGCCAGATTAACCTGAAAAGAAGACAGTTAACAACTACAAGATCCATTGATATGAAATGTCTAGTGGTGGCAGGATAGGTGGACGGCCGGATGAGCAAGGATGAAAAAGAGTTCGGGTTGAAACAGGTCATTATTAGTATGGGTCAGGATGGTCTTACACTCTTACCCACTAGCACATTTTTGTCAATTTATTGAAAAGCAATGGAAGTGTTAATTAGTATTTTAAAAACAATATTATTACAATAATATCCTAAAATCTTTGAATAGTACCATTTAGGAGGTCATCGGGTGATTTACAACCCATTTCACCAGTTTGACGCATTTGAACTGTTTCACTCTTAGCTAAAAGTTATAATCACCTGTTTAAAATGAAACAAAACTCAAATATCCCATCATCAGTAAATGTGTTGAAATTACCACCTATAGAGATGAGGATGAAAATGGCAAATTCCCAGAAAAGTTAACGAAAGTTCCAAAAGAACTCGATAAAGGGGGATGTAAATTCATCTTCGCGTAAAAAGGACTATAACTTCAAGTATGCTCATAAAAAGAAGTGGAATTTCAATTTTAGTTAACAAAATATGTAAGATATTGGGTTGGCCACATCGATCTTTTTTCATTTTATGTTACCTTTTTATGAGCAAAACTGGACATTCACTTCTTATAGCGTGCAAATTAATTTAGGTTCCCATTATTGAGCTTTTTGGAAATAGCCCGGATGAAAAATAGGTGGATTACTTTAATCACCAATAGTAATAGCAATTATGAACATGCAACACAAAAATCCTTTATAAGAACAATTACCAGTGTGATATAGACATGATGGGGCGAATAGGACCATATCCGAATACAATTGCCTTCTTGAAAATCGGGGACTCCTCGAAATGTTTCTTCATAACAGGGTGCCAAGCCGTATCTTCATTCAACCTAAAAATTTAAAAGTATGTAAAACAAAGAAGCTGGGTAATTCGTAGCCTAGTAAAAACAAGTTACACATTATAGCGAAAAATGATCAATAACTCTAGAAGTGTTACACAAAGTAACACTAATGCAATCTAATGCATCTCTAGTATGTGTGCGTGTGTATGCTGATAGAGTATGTTGCTTTTGGCTCACAAGATTCACTTGTTTGTCATTATTGAAGGGTAAAACTACTAACCACATTTGACTAAAATGGAAGATTCTTGCTTAAGGGTGTCTCCAATCAAACATAAACCATACACAAAAGTCGCTTAACACAAGAAATTTAGCATGTTGGTCTAATACATACATGTTTGTTTTTGCATGATGTCGGTCATGTTTGAATCGCCACGGCTCATAGGGGTATATCAATGGCATGAAAGCCAAAGTTCCAACAATATCTTCCAACAGCTTGTTCTTCGAGAAAGATTTGTGTGCACAATCATGACCTATTACAAAGAACTTTTAAGGGGAAATTGACAAACAACCATTAACTTAAGATTAATTCAAGATACGATAAAATGCGAGTCAACTAAATAAATAAGTAAATAATAGTAAGATAAATAAATAAATGATCTAAGATAATCTAGGATCAGCAAGTAATTGGGAAGATAAATCTGAATGGATTTGCGAAACACTCCTACTTCTAGGAAAATAAATATGTTAGCTTACCTAAGAAGAAAGCACATATGCAAAGCGTTCAAATCATGAATGAAAAAATTTGGTGCTAATACAGGCTTGGAAAACGATATCATAAATGTCAAAATCTAATGCAAACAAAAAAGGAAAAAGCTACAATACGATACAATATCAGAAATAAAACTAGTGATGGCGGTAATGCCATCAACAAAAGGGCCTGTGTGATTCTGCTGTTTTATTAGAGCAAATAAAAAAAGGGGAAAAAAAGAAATAGCCGAAAAGAAAATATAATTTACCCCTGTAACTGCAGTTCCTGTCCATGCCCAAGCCAATGGAAGAAGATACCAAGGAGATTTGGCGATCATGAAAAGCCCCAGTGCATATGAAGTTGCAGATAGCAAAACTGACTTCCATGCTTTAACATCATCAATCTCAAACACCTTAATAATATAAAAAAGTTAGCGAGTGTTTAGATGTGTGTTTTAGTATTGATTAGGTCATATAAAATAACTGTAATACATATAATCAGTCTTAATAAAAGCGCCTGTAGAAGATAGTGTTTGGATTTGCTTATGTAGATTGAAGTTGTGATAATCAGATTAGCAGATGTTTGAGCATTTAACAAATGTAGTACCGTTTTGGGAAGGGTGTCGATCACGTTCTTTAACGTGATATTATCTGGGAGCGGTTCACCAATTTGCCTGAAACCGTAACTTTCACATAATTCTTGTCTCCTATCTGCACTGTCTGCTGGAAATGGTGCAGTGACAGGGCTGGCCACTGCTTTTATGACTTTAGTCCTCCTCAATGGGACTACATATCTTTGGTGTTTGGCTTTACATTGGGGTAGAGCTTCCCACGTCAAATAAGATGTGCCTGTCTAATTAAGTAAGTATCATAAGACATCATGTATCAATTAGAACCAGTAATAATGCATGAGGTTGAAATTATTTACAGTATGAACAAAATTACACTGATTATTTGTGTTACCTAATGGTAACATATATAGCAATAAGTATCTGTGAAACTCATTCAATAGAAAAGACCAAAATCAAAATATATGAATATAAATTAATGGATTAAATTCTCAATACATTTACATTAGAACAAGAACGTGCGCCTAAGCAAGGTTATAAAACTTTTCTATCATAAGCTTCTGTATATTAGAAAACTTAAGAGTCAATCAGGGGCGGAGTCACGTTAAAGGTAGGGTAGCACTCGCTACGGGTCCATTCACTATACGCAGTGTAGATTTCAAATAAAATTTGCATTTTTTGATGCATTCCTTGTTTGTGATACGGGTTCACAGAGATTTAAATACCCCTGCTACAAGTCACCCCAAATCCTAGATCCGCCACTGGAGTCGGTACTCTTAAAATGGTAATGTCTAAATGTACTATCATGTCGTATATATGACACTGTTTTGACCTGCTTAACCCACCTAATTGACATGTTTCAATTACAACTAATTTTCCTACAATTGACCATCTATTTTCAACAATATCCAAAATGACATTTCCAAATAAACAGGTTCAAATTGTCACCTCTTAAGCAGCTGTCATTTTAACAAACAGTTTATGTGCAATATTTCATGGCAACCTTGAAAATTACTAAAGGTTTGCATTTATGAGAGTAAGGATTCATACCTGTTGGATACAATGACACTAATCTATGCCCATGAATTGGCTTTTGTTGTTGTTGTTGATGACCCTAATATCAATATTTAACAGCAACAATAATATCAAAATACTGTCTATTAATGAACCAATTAAACCGTTTAAATATATTTTACATAACAAATATTACCTTGATGAAAACACCTGAATCTGCAAGTCTGCAAGCCATTGGAAGCAGAAAACCAAAAAAATAAAAAAGAAGGAAAAAATAAGTATAAATTCAAAATATATAGATACAGTGCGGGGTTTTGTATATGTAAAACCCTTTTATTGTGTGTCAGCAGTCCGTCCCCCTTATCGACATGTAGATTCGTTTCGACCCCTCATTTGTTTATTTTTCATTAATTTACATTATTAGTCCTTGTACTTTCTTTGGTTACTAAAACATTGAAAAATCGTTAACAAGATGGATGGCATAAAAAAAATTATTAGTATATTACTGAATGGCATCATTTCATGACTGAAAAAGTTTGTCATGCAAACTGTAATGCTTTCATGGATGTGAACGAAGCAAATAAAAAAAGAAATTTAGCTAAAACCAAGAAAAATGAAGCCTCTTTATTGAAGTAAAAAATAAAAGACAAATGAAAAAGAATAAAAGGGGTTGCATCTTTTGATGTTCAAGTGATTTTGGCCGATTGAGTTACTGACGGGAACGAGTTCTCACAACCCACTTCAATTGCGTAAGTCAAAAGCGATCAGTAAATATTGTTTGGATAGTATTTTTATTGGGGATAAATGGATAATTATCTAGTTGGGAATACGATCTCTGCACACAAGGTCAAGAAATTGGGTATGAAGACAATCAAGACACGTGGAAGAGTATTTAACAAGAAAGTGAATCTGATGCAACAAGTACAAGTTTGGATGCTAAAAGTCAAGGGAAGGGTGAACTTAAAACTAGACTCGAGGTCGAGTCTTTCTCAAGAAGGGGATGATGATGTAGTTTAAAAGTTTAGGGTTTAATTTAAACTATTTTAATTATTAATTTTCTAGCTTTCTTTCCAAACCATCTTTTTAGTTTAAATAATCTCTTTTGTTTAGGGTTAGAGTTAGAATTTGAAACGCTCCAAAAAAAATTTTTATAAAGTGTATTTAAACTTATAACATACTTTACATGACTTATATAAACATGAGATACGCAACGGAAACGTTTTACTCCAAAATGAAACTCAAATCTAGACCTAACAACGATCCCACCGGGATCCCGAATGATCCCACCGGGATCAAATCACCTGATCAAACTATAACAAACGATCCCACCCGAATGGTTATGATCCCACCGGGGTCATTTATTTCAGCAAAACTCAAACTTTTGACCCAAATTCAAACGCGCATAACTTTTTAATTCGTTAAGAGTTAGGACTTGAAATTTTGCATGCACCTCCACTATATCAAAATGAAGGTTTCCCTTTTTAAACTTTTTCAAAATTCACAATAGCAAAGAATTCGGACGTGCTACCAGTTTATGGTCATTTCGACCACTTTTTGAGGACAAGTCATATTGCAAACCATATGCATTCAAACCTGAACATTTTACCAACACATACTACTATACATTTGACTCCTAAGACAATAGCAAAAAGCAACATACTTCCACCTTGGCTTATTTTTGACATATCACACTTTGGCGACCCATATGGACACCATGTTGACCCATTAACCAAACAAACAACAAATTAACATCAATCATCAACCCACTTTCAATTTCTACACATTTTTGACCAATTCAAGGTAGTTAACTATATGTCACTACCAATTTCAACCAAAACTTAATTTCAACACTTGACCATATTTCATCAACCTCAACAATTCATGACATACAACATT
The DNA here is from genome assembly GCA_949592205.1 of Helichrysum umbraculigerum. Lineage (NCBI taxonomy): Eukaryota > Viridiplantae > Streptophyta > Magnoliopsida > Asterales > Asteraceae > Helichrysum > Helichrysum umbraculigerum. The sequence continues at coordinate 9,750,068 of CATIUR010000005.1, read as the reverse complement.
TTCACTAACCATTGACTTCCAAACTATATGTACATGACAATGCAATTTACCACTTTCCTCTTTGACTTTCCAAAGTCAAAGGAACTATGTCACCAATATCAAAACTTCGTATTTAACCATAAAATTGACTCTAAAATGTGTTATTTGGGCGATTTACACAATGGCTATCAAACACGACAATTCAAAAGAAGGAACAGCTTGTCTAATCATAAAAGCAAGCTCCAATCCACACTACCTTCCTGCAACCACAATCTACTCGTTCTATCCATTTGGTTCAACTGAACAATGCACCTACAACATAAAGCAACCGAAGGGGTAAGCAAAATGTTTAGTGAGCATACGAGCAATTAAATTAATAATCCAACACTGAAACAGCACTTAGCAAATATTAACAACACATATTTGCTTAAACACATAACTACTGAGCAAGTTGCTCTATTCTCTATGCGGATCCGCGGCCAATAGAAACAAGCTCCTTTGCACCATATCATGTCGATATGCATACCAAGTCAACAGCATGTGCAAGCACGTATTCTGAAACAACTCTATGCTAACCTCAATTAGCAATCTGATCAACAACAAATATCTACAAGTGCTCATACCACATAATTCCACACAATTCAACAATTAGCAACAATCAACAACAATGGTCAACAACAAATCTCAATGAAAGATACAAACACAAGAAACAAGCGTAAAAAAACAAGCGATACTCCACAAGATTGTGTGAACCTCTTGCTCGGAAGCAATCCGGGACACACAACCATTATCCATTTAACCCCCATATCACTCACCCTTCCTTTTCAGGCAATTATACGGTTTAATCATCAATTATGAACTCCACGTCTTGGATCACCTATCCTATAACACATTGGTATAACAACACATTTAGCAACTATAAATCACCATAATCAACTAATCATAATCACCAACCCATCACCTCTTTGGGTTGACCAAATTTGACTTTTAGTCAAACTAATCACTATTTCATTTTCATAGGCTACAACAAACTCTAAATTTAACATCTTCTAATCATCACTCTAATGGCTTAATTACTTATATTATTTCTTTAACATTCTGTCGCACCCCCTAATTCGGGTTACGGAAGCGAATCGGGTCGGGGCGCGACTAATCAATATACAAAGCACACAAGATATATAATGAACGACCACTACATGCGTCGTTTTACAACTTACATTGATTAACGTAAAAGTCTACATATGTTTTACAAAAGACGAGTTCGCATAGATATTTGAGAGATTCTAATACATATCTAATTTATAAAAATATAGAAATGCAGGAAAATCTCTTGATGTTTATATGATTGCATGCGACTCGAGCTACAGTATCCTGATGGGCAGTCCAACCTACTGCTGAGTACCTGAGATAACATGCTAAAAGGTCAGCTAAAAAGCTGGTGAGCTCACAGGTTTAATATGATAAGATATGATTTATGAACCGCAAGATTTAATGAGTTGATTTACAAAACATGTAAATAAATGAATAATGAGTATCACTACCAAGAGCACATTATCTGAGCTTAACTGAGGGGTCAGGATCCACCTTTAAGGACCTGAGCGAGGTGCCTCTCTACGAGTGCCTAATCTACACTCAATACTGAACAAATGATAATGCGTCCGTTTGACAGGTTAGTGCTTGTTAACTCGGACGGGGATTGTCAATCTCATATGGTACCATACACTAACATTCACGCTAAATCATATTAACAGAACTATGCTTCAGAGGACTTTGATTGATTAGATGAAAACAACTCATGCAGTATATGTGATAATTTGATACTTGTGTTCACATGTAAAACAAAATGAGCATGTATCTCACCCCTAGGTAAAAGCATTTAAAAAGGGGCTATGAGACTCACCTGAGTCTGATGAATTGTTAGCCAACAATTATGATGATTCACACAGATTTGATGTCGTTACAACGACTGACCCTGCCGGGTGTCCTAAACGCGCAAGGTTATAATAATGATTAGATGTCTTAACAGACCATTTTTGCTAGTTGCTCATTCAACTAGTAATGTTCAAATGATTAGTTTTGGATTGTTTGTATTTTGTAATTATGTACGGCCCGTTGGTGAGTTCGAATAATAATTCCAAAGTATTATTATTATGATGTTGAAATGATATACTTATAAAGTATATTTGAAATGATTAAATGTTGTATTGTATAAGTATTAAATGTTACGCGACGTTTGATACTTATTTTGAAAAATGAATTATAAGTGTCGCATATAATGTGAAATTTAGAAAGTTTGGCGTCACACGAGTTAAGTGTCGTAGGTATATGTCATTGTCGAAAACATGGTCAATGGTCTCGGTTTGACCCGAAACTTTTACCCAACCCTTAAAATGGTTAAATGAGTTTATAAAAATTATTGGTTCGTCTCAGAGTTGACCCGAAGTGTCGGTTTTGTTAAAGCACCAAAACAGTCCCTTAGTATTCGTTTTCCAGATTTTGGACTCACAAAACCTCTCGATTTGGACCACTTCTAGTCCGATTCATACCTAGCCAAAAATCACACATGTTCTCATATATGTCTAGGTCATTTCTGCATTTTATGATATTTTTGTATGTCCGTTTACTATTTTTAACAAAAATAAATATGAAGGGTGGTCGGTTTCGTCTCAACAGTGAGGTCAGTCCAAAGATTAGCCTCTACACTAAAAACCGTGTATTTTCAGAGGTGGCTATAGAAGAACTTTTTGTACAAGACATTCACATGAAGATTTCGGTATAAAGTTCATGCGTTGATTCATCCTACAACTCAAGTTATAGTCGTTTTAGTGAGGGTTATTTTCTGGGACAGATTATATACTTTATATATACTTAAGAACAACGAGTTTCAACCATGGTTTTGGACATTATCTTGTTAGATGATCAACTAAACATGTAAATAAACTTGATCCTAGGAATTATAGCAAAAGAGTTAGAGTTTCTTACAAAGAAAACGTGATCTAGTGGCGAAACAAGGTGATGTGCTCGGTTTTGGACCTCCTCTTCCTTTTCCTTGCTTCCTTCTTCAATATGATGGTAGATTTGGGAATTTTTGGTATGGTTTTAGAGAGAGAGAGAGCAGAGAACGTGAGGGAGTGAGGAGAGAGTGAGAAGTGAGTGCAATTATTGATGAAATGGGATGAAAAAGAAAAGTGATGGTGGTAGCTTTGGTCTTGACTTTTAACAAACAAGATCCACAAAGTGTGGATCTTGTTTTCAAGTTTGAAAACCGGTGGGTAGGTGGTCCCACAAGGTGGTGATGACTCCAATTTTTGTTCCTCGCGTTTGCGTTCCGTGCGGTGTTCGTTTCCCCGGTCGTTTCAACGTTAATGCGCGCGTTAAATGAAATACATACGTAATTTGAGTAACGATTAAATTTCGATATTTTAACTTGAAGTAATACTTAATATTACTTGAAAACACTTATTAATATGTTTGGTATCGTGACGGTATTGGTTTGCGTGATCGTTTAACGATTAATTAATTGCGTAACGTTATTAAACGTTATATTTGATTGCGCGTAATTGCGTTAATTTTAATTGAAGTATTTTATCAAAATACTTGGAAATGAATTATAAAAATATAATTTTTATAAATTTTGTTTGTTGGGTGTGTTTTGCGCGTTTTGGTCGCGTATAACTTAATCGGTACGATACAAAATACTTATGAAATATAATCGAACTAATATTTAGAAAATCACTATGTTTATTAAATAATTTCATATTATTTAATAATTTGAGTTCACCAATGTCCATATAGATGAATCGGAATTAGGCCGATATAATAAAATGCACGATTAAATAGAATCGCGTAAATGCGTATATTTATAAAATACACGTAATGATACATACAATAAGCCTAACACAGAACTAATTACATGTATTAAAGCGTGATTAGGTACTAATAACTAGCCCTAATTTGTCGGGTGTCACATTCTCCCCTTGTTAAGAGAATTTCGTCCCGAAATTTAGCTCTGAGTCGTAGATGGAGTGGAGTCTGTGAATAGCTGTGGATATTTGAGTCGCATCTGGTCTTCTCGTTCCCAGGTGAATTCCGGACCTCGCCGCGAATTCCACCGAACTCTGACTATAGGGATACGACTTTGCTTAAGCTGCTTGACCTCACGGTCCATGATCTCCACTGGTGTCTCGACAAAATGAAGTTTGTCGTCAATCTGAATCTCCTCGAGGGGAATAATGAGTGTCTCATCGGACAGACATTTCTTAAGATTAGAAATGTGGAATACGGGATGCACGCTACTGAGCTGAGGAGGTAGCTGCAATCGATATGCGACTGGACCAATCCTTTCAAGGATTTCAAAAGGTCCGATGTACCTAGGATTTAACTTCCCACGTTTGCCGAATCGGATGACACCTTTCCACGGTGATACTTTGAGCAATACTCGATCCCCAACCTGGAACTCGAGATGCTTGCGTCTCACGTTAGCATAACTCTTATGACGATCACGTGCGGCCTTGAGTCGTTGCTAGATACCAACGATCTTCTCGGTGGTTTCATGAATGATTTCAGGACCAGTGAGCTGACTATCTCCAACTTCGGTCCAACAGATAGGCGATCGGCACTTACGACCGTACAGTGCCTCAAAAGGTGCAGCTCCAATACTGGTGTGGTAGCTGTTGTTTTATGAGAATTCACACAATGGCAAATGTTGTTCCCAATTCGCACCGAAGTCAATTACGCAGGCGCGTAACATATCTTCCAGCGTTTGAATTGTCCTTTCACTTTGGCCATCGGTTTGTGGATGATAGGCTGTACTCATATCTAAACGAGTACCCAATGACTTTTGTAATGATTGCCAAAAGTTAGATGTGAATCGGCTGTCCCTATCAGAGATAATTGAGATTGGAACGCCGTGTCTTGATACGATCTCCTTCATATAGATTCGTGTGAGACGTTCCATTTTGTCAGTTTCCTTCATGGCGAGGAAATGAGCTGATTTGGTGAGCCGATCAACGATCACCCAAATGGTGTCGTAACCACTAGCTATTTTAGGGAGTTTTGTGATGAAATCCATGGAGATTTGCTCCCATTTCCATTGAGGGATTTCCGGTTGCTGGAGCAAGCCGGATGGTTTCTGATATTCGACTTTAACCTTGGAACATGTGAGGCATTTGCTGACGTACGTGGCAATCTCTGCTTTCATGTTCGGCCACCAGTACAGTCCCTTGATGCCATGATACATCTTGTCCGATCCAGGATGTATAGAGTATTTGGACTTGTGAGCTTCATCCATCACTAAGTCTCGAAGGTTTCCAAACTTAGGTAACCAGATTCGATTTGCGAAGTACTTGACCCCATTGGGTTTGGTTTCGAATTGATTCTCCATGTTTCGCAAGGCCTCGTCTTTGATGTTTTCAGGTTTCAATGCTTCGAGTTGGGCGGTGAGGATTTGAATGATTAGATCATTATAAATGGTAATACTGAGGGCTCGGACTCGTAGTGGTTTGGTACGCTCCTTTCGACTTAGGGCATCGGCAACTACATTAGCCTTCCCTGGGTGGTACTTGATTTCACAATCATAATCTGCAAGCAACTCGACCCAGCGACGTTGCCTCATGTTAAGATCCTTCTAATCGAATATATGCTGAAGACTTTTATGATCAGTGAAGATGGTACATTTTGTGCCATACAGATAATGTCTCCAGATTTTGAGTGCGAACACCACAGCCCCCAGCTCGAGGTCGTGAGTCGTGTAATTCTTTTCATGAACTTTGAGCTATCGGGAAGCGTAGGCTATGACCTTGTCTCGTTGCATCAACACGCAACCAAGACCCTGGTGTGAAGCATCGCAGTATACCACGAAGTCTTCGTTGCCTTCGGGTAATGATAGGATAGGCGCACTGCAAAGCTTTTGCTTCAATAGCTGAAATGCTGACTCTTGCTTATCAGTCCAATTGAACTTCTTCTCTTTTTGAGTCAGTGTTGTGAGAGGTTGAGCTATTTTTGAGAAATTTTCAATGAAACGACGATAGTACCCAGCAAGTCCTAAGAATTGGCGTACTTCGGTCGGCGTTGTAGGTGCTTGCCAGCACTTGATAGCCTCAATCTTTGATGGATCAACGTGAATTCCCTGACTGTCAATCACATGACCAAGGAATTGAACTGTGTGCATCCAAAACTCACACTTAGAGAATTTGGCATACAACTCTTCATGTCTGAGTAGCTCAAGAATGGTTTTCAGGTGTTGCGCATGCTCTTGTTCGTTGCGTGAGTAGATAAGGATGTCATCGATGAAGACAATGACAAACTTGTCGAGATATGGTTTACACACACGGTTCATAAGGTCCATGAATACTGCCGGTGCGTTTGTCAAACCAAATGCCATTACCTGAAACTCGTAATGACCATAGCGAGTTCGGAAAGCGGTTTTCGGAATATCTTCGTCGCGAACTCGTAACTGGTGATAACCTGACCGTAGGTCAATTTTTGAGTAAAAACTCGATCCCTGAAGTTGGTCAAATAGGTCATCAATGCGAGGAAGTGGATAACGGTTCTTGATGGTTAATTTGTTCAACTCTCTGTAGTCGATACACATTCTGAATGAACCGTCCTTTTTCACAAACAGGACCGGAGCTCCCCAAGGTGAAGAACTTGGTCTTATGAAACCCTTATCCAGAAGTTCTTGCAACTGGATAGACAACTCCTGAAGTTCTGAAGGGGCTAAACGATATGGTGCTCATGCCACGGGTGCTGCTCCGGGCACAAGATCAATTGAGAACTCAACTTGCCTCGGTGGTGGAAGACCAGGCAATTCTTCAGGAAAGACTTCTGGAAAGTCTCTGACGATGGGCACATCCTCAAGTCGCTTCTCTTCCGACTTTTTCTCAATAACATGAGCGAGGATTGCCTGATAACCCTTTCTCAGGTATTTGCGGGTTTTCATGCAGGATATGATATTCAATCTCTTCGTCCCACTGGTCTCCCCTTGTATGATCAAAGTACTACCAGTGACGAGAGGAATACGAACAATCTTGTCATAACAGATGATTTCAGCTCGGTGTTTGGATAGTCAATCCATGCCTACAATGATGTCAAAGCTTCCAATCTCGACAGGTATGAGGTTTATGAAAAAGAGTTCGTTTGCAAGGTTTAGAGTGCAATTTGGTATCACATTGTCGGCCTCAATCAACTTGCCATTAGCTAACTCTACAGTGTACTTAGCTTCTAAGGCAACTGGGGTAATATCTAATAGTGGGCTAAACTCCTCAGATATAAAACTCTTATCAGCACCAGTATCAAACAGAACTGAAGTAGTTAAATTGTTGAGAAAGAACATACCCGTGACCACATTAGGGTCTTCACGGGCGTCTCCAGCGTTCAGCACAAAAGCTCTGCCTCTTGCATTGTTGTTGTTGCCCTTGTTCTTCAGCTTCGGATACGCATTCCTGAAGTGTCCAGTGTTTCCACACTCAAAGCAGGCTCGGGGTTGGTTGGTGTTAGTGTTGGTAGTGGGGTTGGTTGCAGGTGCTCGGCAGTCTTTGGTAAGGTGTCCATACCTCTTGCAGTTGTTGCAGGGGGTACCACAAGGACCATCGTGATATCGGTTGCACTTGGAACAGTAGGGTTTACTTCCAGTGTACCCTTTCCTTTCTCCAGACCCCGATGTGTCATTCTTGACAGTCTCAGTCTTTTTAAAGGTTTGCTGGTTCTGATTTCCAGACCATTTCCTCTTGTTGTTGTTCCCAGAAGATGAGACAGGTGTTTCTTGGCTCTCTTGCATAGCCATGAGTTCATGGGCCAATCAGATTGCTCCCTGAATAGTGGTTTTGTTGGAAGAGGCGACGTTCCCCCGGACAAGTTCCGGAAGACCACGTATGTACCTTTTGACCTTGTCGGTCTCAGTGCTTACTAAGGCTGGGCGAAGGGTTGCAAGTCGTTGGAACCTGGTAGTGTATCCAACAATGTCGGTTCCTTGAACCTTGAGATGCCAGAACTCCTCATCTAGCTTTTGGAGTTTTTCAGTTGGGCAATACTCATCCGTGAGCATTTTCTTCAGATCCTCCCATGGAAGTAAATAGGCGGTGTCGATACCTACAGACTGGGCATATGAGTTCCACCAGGTGAGGGCACCGTCAGCAAGGGTGCATGTGGAAAACTGAACTCTATCCCCTTCCGCACTTTTACTGATGCGGAAGACGGACTTCATCTTCTCGAACCATCTGATTAGGCCGATGGCTCCTTCAGTTCCTTTAAAGTTCAAGGGTTTGCAGTTCTGGAAGTCCTTGTAGTGTAACACCATGAAATTGGGCCAAGTAGAATCAGGTATTTCTTTAAATTTAAATACGTACATTTAATTGTTTAAATATGTTTGGTTGTGAAATTAATAGGTAAATAAGTCTCAGGAGATATTGTGACTAGTAAAATATTATTTGTTTTAAATAATCTTAGTTGACGGTAAAATAAAATAATTTTCTCGCAATTGGTATTTAGGTTCCAGACAATAGAGCAAAGAGGGGTATAATATGGCACTGTAAATTAAATGGGTCGGTTTATTTAAAAAGGGGAGGCCGATCTTTTTCCCCAATTCCTCATTCTTCACCTAGTTCTAACCTAACTAAAAACCTAGCTAAAATCCTTAACAAATCAAAAGCTTGTATCAAATTGATTGAGGATTGAAGCTTGAAAACATAAAGATAATCATCATCACCATCTTACTTTTGCTCTCTCCATCTTGTAAGTTATATTCTTATATATATATATATATATATATATATATATATATATATATATGATGAGTTTAAGCAAATTATTGATTATTATGATTTGAAGCTTGATGAGTTAAATTAGTGTTTGTATATCGATTTGATGATGATGATTGCACTTCTTGCACTTGATTAAGTGATAAAAACATAATTGTTCTTGAGTTTTGGGTTTCAAGATGTGTAAGTTAGATTATAAGTGATTTTGATGATTGGTGATGAATTGTTGTTTGAATCATGGTTGTATGATGTTATTAGGTGTTATGGTTCATAGAAATCGGTAAAAATGTGGGCTATATGCTAGATTGGGTCGAAATTGGAGTTTTTGGTTAATTGTGTTCGTGCAGAGTTTTAGCTGTTGCTGCCCAGGTCTGATGAACACGAGAAGCCGGCGGCTTGGACTTAAAGCCGGCGGCTTCGGCCAAACGGCTTCTAATTTTGAGTTCGGGTGCAAAGTGAAGCTGGTGAAAAGGCTTTGAAGCCGGCGGCTTGCCTTAGAAGCCGGCGGCTTGTCTTCGAATCCGGCGGATTGCATTGGAAGCCGGCGGCTTCCCTTGCCCTGCAGAAAATTGTTGTTCAATTAATTGTTAGTGTAATCCAATAATACTTTTAGTTTAACAATATATGTTATTGTAGTAGTATTGAATTGATAGATTAAGTAAATATGAATGATGATTACTTAAGTGTTTGAGTTAAATGCAATGTGTTATATGATAGGAGATGATTGTTTCTTGACAACATGTGTGTACATTATATATATTACGAAAAGTTTGGATTGAGTTACTGACTCATGTGTTTTGATGTGTTTACCGACAAGGCGAAGACTCAGTGAGTTTAGTCACTTGAGTAACTGAAGTCAAAGTGGACAGGTGAGTTGACTTAGATCTCTCACTCTATTTAGTGATCACTTATGTGGTTACTTCAAGTGTTAATTGTTGCATTCATGTGTTAAAGCATATTGGTGAATTAGAAGCAAGTGTTAAGAAACCTATTGGTGATTGTGTTAAGGAGGTCAACTTGTTGGACGTTTTGTTACAGGTTAGTCAACACAAGTGTTGTGAACATGTGTTGTGAATAGAGCTTGTGTTGACTAAAGGTAGCAAACCGTTATCGGTTAACCACTGTATTGGCCTGCAGTTGGTGTAAGTGTCGCTTGGTGGGCCACCGCGGCTGAGGGTGCCACAAGGGCCACCGATCCTCTAGTGATGTTGAGTCAAAGTGTTAATTGTTGTAGACTCATGGTGTTAAACTAAGTGTAGTGTTAGAAATGAGTTAACTCACTTAGCTTCGTGCTAATCCCGTTGTTTACTTCTTGCAGGTTAATATATTATGTTAAGGGCGGGTCTCGGAGTAAATTGAAGGAATGTTCGACAATGATGAAACTCTGATGACTTTTGTACTACTTTAAATGTTTTGTTAAAGTAACGCCCATCTAAATTGAGTAGTTATATAATGAATTACTTATGTAAATGATTATGTGTATTTTGGATAATCCAAGGTTATATATATATATATATATATATATATGGGATATGGCTTCCGCAATGGTAAAAAAAAAAAAATGTGTTCTAATTTAGGGGCGTTATATGTAGGAACAAGGCTTGGCAGTAGGAGTGGTATCGACAGTATCACTATTCCTTCTGGAGGTCTCTGACGACTGTCTCGCCAAGGCTTCAGTTACAGCCTGAGAGATGATAGATGCCATCTGGGCATCAGTGTAAGTTCTTGACTTTGGCGTCATGATTTTTCTGAGAACAGAAGGAATATGTTCGTGAGAGATTGTTTATAAATGATGATTATCATAGATGTACATACATAAATGCGGTAATATACAACATCATAATATGTCAATCAACATTATAGAACAATCGAGGGGTATTGAATAATCATCTCTAATGACTAGCAACTGCGTGCTAACTAGCCTGGTTATTTGAATTTTTGTTAGTTGGATAGGGTCTAGCTCGAAGTGACTCGGTGGTCCTCCTAGCTACCTATGAGTTTCGTGATCTCAAGAGATGTTGTCGAGAGTGGGATAAAGTAGAAGATGTTTCGGTGGGTGTGTTTGCCATCTCTATGACAAAGTGTTTGGAAATGTGAGTGCCTATATATATAATAGACTAGCGTACAATGCTTGAGCGATGACTATCCATGTATACTGTAACACCCTGTTTCGGGGTCTAGTAGTATCTTAATATTTTCTGATTGTGAATCATTATTTAATGTGTCAGAAAATAGTTTCGGTGATTTATTTGAAAATAAATGGGTAAAAGAGTCGAATAATTTATTGTGACTAATAAATTATTAATTGTTTTAATTTAATTTAGTTGACGGTAAAATAAAATGATGTTTCCCCGCAAATGGTTTTTAAGTTCCAGACAATGATAAGTACGGGGGACAAAACTAGTACACCTATTTCTAATATATGTGTAAAAGGTGTCTGAGACTTCCCCAAAATTCCAGAAAAATCGATAGAGAGCCAAAGGCTTCAAGAACCCTAAATCTAAACTTAGTTCTTCAATAATCATCAAATTACTTGAGAAATCCATTCCCTCTTCTTCTTGATTTTGGTTCGGTTGAACCAGAAACCACCACAGGGACGATTTTAAAATAACAAAACAAGGTTCAAGGTGGAATTGAAGCTAAAGAATGAAGAATTAATCTTCAAGAACGTGATTTAATCATCCTCTCATCATTATTAACAACTTGTAAGTGTTAAATTCTTGATATATATAAACCCTATAAATTGGGTTTTGGGTATTTGATTGAATTAAGATGATTGATATGGAATTGGAGCTTGTAATGATGTTATAGTTGATAGTTAGTACTTAATTCATGATTATAATATAAGTTATAACTTAGAATTGAAGAAATTAGTTAAGTGTTCATAAGGGTTATAATGATTATGATGAATTTGATAAGTGTGATGAGTTATATGATGAAATTAATATTATTTACTAATTAGAACCCTTAATAGAGCATTGATGGGTAAAGTTGCAACTTAGTTGATTAAGTGTTCATTAAACCTAAGGTTTAGATGTTGATGAATTGTTGAGGTAGTAGGTTAATAACCTTGTTAATGATCTAATGATGTTGGTTAACAATGATTAAGGTGAACTAATGTGATAAGGTGATCATAATAATCATAAACTTGATAAATGATTATGAATTAATGATGTTAATTGGTTATTCATAATCTAGAGATGAAGTATGTTGAATTGTTGTAAATAAGTAACAATTTATGTGAATTGTGGTAGAAAGTGATTATCATGATTGAATGATGGTATTATATTGGATATTAAATATGTTGTTTGATGGAGATGAATTAATATGATGTTATATATAGATTTTAAAACAAGTAACTAACTTGTTCTATTTTGTTGTAATTCCAGTTGAGCAGAAGACTCAGTGATATTAGACTACTGAGTGGATGCCTGAGGTGGTCGGTGAGTGGATCAATAACCCTCAGTTTAATTTAGTTGTAACAAGTTTGTTACAACGGGTAATTGTAGTATTACTATTGTCGATAGATTGTTGGACCGATATGTTGCTATGCTGTGTAGTTGAATATGTGATCACTTGTTGAATTGTTGATTCAGAGGCCAGCAGTTGTCGAAGCTGGGCTTGGGTTCGCTATAGTGTTGGATAACACAGGGTCTTAGTACAAGCGTTATTGTCGTAGCCTGTGTTATTTGGGTTATAGCACCAAGTATTCGGTTAAACCGCTGTAAAGGCCTGCAGTTGGTTTTAAAGTGTTCTTTGAGTGGGTGTGATCTCAAGAACCACCGGTCCTCTTTGACGTCACTTGTATGTGCTTAATTGATGTTGTTTTAAGTGTACATGGTTGTTTGTTGTACACAAAGTTGTTATGCTGAGTTAAACTGTTGTTTATTGACCTTCTCACTTAGCGTTATGCTAATCCCCCACATTAACACTTCTTGCAGGTTTCGGTTAGAATAATGGGTGTGCAAGAAGTTGGGCTAGCAGGAATGTTTGACCGCGAGGCGTTACTCTGATAGTGGATTTATATAAAATAATGTTTTTAACATGCTTTATATAACACCTCTGTCGAGAAATTGTGTTTTTGGACTTTTATAAAATGATGTAAATTACTACTATCTATTTGGACTTACGCTTCCGATTTATTATATTTAAATGAGTGAAATGAGGGGTGTTATAAGTTGGTATCAGAGCGTGGTTTGGGTGAATTGGACATTATAAGATGTTCAATCCCAAACTTAGATTTGCGTCAAGTCAAACATTCCAGGGGTGGGGATTAGTGGTTGTATGAGAAAATTGTTATTGAATGTGTACTAACCTATAACAAGATACAATAGTGTTGTTTTGGATGCAGAGACGGAGGAACATGAGGAATTTTCTGGTATTCTCAATGATTCCTCAATACTCGTGGGCCTAGATATGCCAGGTAATTCTCGATAAATTCGATGAATTTAAATAAGTTTGAATTGTTTACGTTGCTATGTTATGATTAGTAGTGAAGTAAGTTGAGTCAAACTGCTATGATTCCTTAGTGATGAGTCCTTGATGATTGTTGTTTGTAAATATGATGATGAGATACTAAATAAGATGTTTAACGTCGTAGGAAGGTGTAATATACTGTTGAATTGAGTAGACACCATGTTGAATAAGGTGTAATAGTTATATTATGTGGAATTAATTATGTGTACAATATGAAATTGGTTATATGAATGATGTATGTGGAAGTACTTGCTATGGTGAGATAATAATGTTGAAAGTAATATGAATAAGTGTAGTAGTAAATAGTTATAGTCTTAAGTCATATGACTCCATGAAGTGAAATGAGAGGTTATTATATCTCAATTGAGGTGATTTGGAGTTGTTTTGTTGTTTAACTGAGAAATGGTCAATTTGTTGTAATAGGTGCATTTGACTTTAAAAAGTCAATGTGGAAGGTGGTAGAATCAAATTTGAAAATAGCTATGTTATAAAATGATGAAAGTTGTTAGATGTGTAAGTGTTTTGTCTTAATCATGATTGTGGTTGAATTATGATCTAGGTGTTAAAAATGGTAAAGTAGAAAGTCAAAGTGGTCAACAAGGTTTTATATGCGTTGACAAGTTTGGAAAAAAAAAAAAAAAAAAGTTGAAACTTTGTTATAATTGTTATAAACATGATGATTTTAATGTGAATTGGTATTTTGAAAGTTAAAATAGTACCCCAATTGTGAAAATGGTCTTGTTTGACTTGAAATAGTCAAGAAAGTGTGAAATGGTTGTTTGAATAGTGGTTATATGGGTGGAAACCCAAACGGGTTGTTAAAGTGCCAAAATGGGTCACTTGATGGGGAAACGGTTAAAATGAGTAGTGGATTGGTTATAACCAATGTAACAATGACTTTAAGTCCTACATACAGTAGGTTTATGTGTTGAAAGTGTTTTGGGTAATCAATGTGATTGTTTTGTTAAGAATGCTCATTTGGACCCCTAAACGGGTCGATTAGTTAAAACATGATATAACGAGTATATGAAAGTGATGAAAGTGCTCACACGTCATAATTATATATATAAACATGTTGTTAAAAGGTTAAAGTCAGAAACCATGTGGATTGGATTTTGACGTGTCCACCAAAATGGCTCAAAATGGCCTTAGATTGGTTATACGTCCGTTTTCTCGTAAAACGTGTAAATTGAAAAAGTGGAAAAATGAAAAGTTGCATTTTGATTATATAAAGGTGCCTGCAAAATTTCAGACCTTAATTCTTTATGGTTTGTGAGATATGCGTATTTGAATTTCGTAATTTGCACTAAGTTGTGCAGGCTGCTGTACAGACAAGGGACCCGGCGGCTGGGGGTGTAAACCCGGCGGCTGGAGGGTGTAACCCGGCGGCTGGTCACCCAAGCCGGCGGCTGCTATAGCCCAAATACGGCAAAATAGTTCTGTCGCACCCCCTAATTCGGGTTACGGAAGCGAATCGGGTCGGGGCGCGACTAATCAATATACAAAGCACACAAGATATATAATGAACGACCACTACATGCGTCGTTTTACAACTTACATTGATTAACGTAAAAGTCTACATATGTTTTACAAAAGACGAGTTCGCATAGATATTTGAGAGATTCTAATACATATCTAATTTATACAAAATATAGAAATGCAGGAAAATCTCTTGATGTTTATATGATTGCATGCGACTCGAGCTACAGTATCCTGATGGGCAGTCCAACCTACTGCTGAGTACCTGAGATAACATGCTAAAAGGTCAGCTAAAAAGCTTGTGAGCTCACAGGTTTAATATGATAAGATATGATTTATGAACCGCAAGATTTAATGAGTTGATTTACAAAACATGTAAATAAATGAATAATGAGTATCACTACCAAGAGCACATTATCTGAGCTTAACTGAGGGGTCAGGATCCACCTTTAAGGACCTGAGCGAGGTTCCTCTCTATGAGTGCCTAATCTACACTCAATACTGAAAAAATGATAATGCGTCCGTTTGACAGGTTAGTGCTTGTTAACTCGGACGGGGATTGTCAATCCTATATGGTACCATACACTAACATTCACGCTAAATCATATTAACAGAACTATGCTTCAGAGGACTTTGATTGATTAGATGAAAACAACTCATGCAGTATATGTGATAATTTGATACTTGCGTTCACATGTAAAACAAAACGAGCATGTATCTCACCCCTAGGTAAAAGCATTTAAAAAGGGGCTATGAGACTCACCTGAGTCTGATGAATTGTTAGCCAACAATTATGATGATTCACACAGATTTGATGTCGTTACAACGACTGACCCTGCCGGGCGTCCTAAACGCGCAAGGTTATAATAATGATTAGATGTCTTAACAGACCATTTTTGCTAGTTGCTCATTCAACTAGTAATGTCCAAATGATTAGTTTTGGATTGTTTGTATTTTGTAATTATGTACGGCCCGTTGGTGAGTTCGAATAATAATTCCAAAGTATTATTATTATGATGTTGAAATGATATACTTATAAAGTATATTTGAAATGATTAAATGTTGTATTGTATAAGTATATAATGTTACGCGACGTTTGATACTTATTTTGAAAAATGAATTATAAGTGTCGCATATAATGTGAAATTTAGAAAGTTTGGCGTCACACGAGTTAAGTGTCGTAGGTATATGTCATTGTCGAAAACATGATCAATGGTCTCGGTTTGACCCGAAACTTTTACCCAACCCTTAAAATGGTTAAATGAGTTTATAAAAATTATTGGTTCGTCTCGGAGTTGACCCGAAGTGTCGGTTTTGTTAAAGCACCAAAACAGTCCCTTAGTATTCGTTTTCCAGATTTTGGACTCACAAAACCTCTCGATTTGGACCACTTCTAGTCCGATTCATACCTAGCCAAAAATCACACATGTTCTCATATATGTCTAGGTCATTTCTGCATTTTATGATATTTTTGTATGTCCGTTTACTATTTTTAACAAAAATAAATATGAAGGGTGGTCGGTTTCGTCTCAACAGTGAGGTCAGTCCAAAGATTAGCCTCTACACTAAAAACCGTGTATTTTCAGAGGTGGCTATAGAAGAACTTTTTGTACAAGACATTCACATGAAGATTTCGGTATAAAGTTCATGCGTTGATTCATCCTACAACTCAAGTTATAGTCGTTTTAGTGAGGGTTATTTTCTGGGACAGATTATATACTTTATATATACTTAAGAACAACGAGTTTCAACCATGGTTTTGGACATTATCTTGTTAGATGATCAACTAAACATGTAAATAAACTTGATCCTAGGAATTATAGCAAAAGAGTTAGAGTTTCTTACAAAGAAAACGTGATCTAGTGGCGAAACAAGGTGATGTGCTCGGTTTTGGACCTCCTCTTCCTTTTCCTTGCTTCCTTCTTCAATATGATGGTAGATTTGGGAATTTTTGGTATGGTTTTAGAGAGAGAGAGAGAGCAGAGAACGTGAGGGAGTGAGGAGAGAGTGAGAAGTGAGTGCAATTATTGATGAAATGGGATGAAAAAGAAAAGTGATGGTGGTAGCTTTGGTCTTGACTTTTAACAAACAAGATCCACGATCTTGTTTTCAAGTTTGAAAACCGGTGGGTAGGTGGTCCCACAAGGTGGTGATGACTCCAATTTTTGTTCATCGCGTTTGCGTTCCGTGCGGTGTTCGTTTCCCCTGTCGTTTCAACGTTAATGCGCGCGTTAAATGAAATACGTACGTAATTTGAGTAACGATTAAATTTCGATATTTTAACTTGAAGTAATACTTAATATTACTTGAAAACACTTATTAAAATGTTTGGTATCGTGACGGTATTGGTTTGCGTGATCGTTTAACGATTAATTAATTGCGTAACGTTATTAAACGTTATATTTGATTGCGCGTAATTGCGTTAATTTTAATTGAAGTATTTTATCAAAATACTTGGAAATGAATTATAAAAATATAATTTTTATAAATTTTGTTTGTTGGGTGTGTTTTGCGCGTTTTGGTCTCGTATAACTTAATCGGTACGATACAAAATACTTATGAAATATAATCGAAATAATATTTAGAAAATCACTATGTTTATTAAATAATTTCATATTATTTAATAATTTGAGTTCACCAACGTCCATATAGATGAATCGGAATTAGGCCGATATAATAAAATGCACGATTAAATAGAATCGCGTAAATGCGTATATTTATAAAATACACGTAATGATACATACAATTAGCCTAACACAGAACTAATTACATGTATTAAAGCGTGATTAGGTACTAATAACTAGTCCTAATTTGTCGGGTGTCACACATTCTCAAAATAGTATATTAACACTTTAACAACTCTATTAGGCTACCAATTAGGCTAGTTACCACATATTCATAAGATCATAATCACTTTTAATTAACTTGCCAATTGCATCCTTCATGATCATACTCACTCCAAATGTTTATTTGGGGTCTTTATCTTAATTTAAATCAAAGTATCATATAAGTGTTATAATAACACTCTTAATCCAATGCCTTAAACTAATTATCACTAGTTTATAACAATTTCATCAAGATTACTATAATAACAACTTAGGCTTCTTCACTTCTAGCTTGTAATTGGGTTAATCATTATCATTAGTGAATTCAACTAACACCAATTTAACATATACAAGCCTTATATTCGGATTTCAATCACTAGCTACTTAGAACCAATCAAAAACCCATTTTCTAGGTTAAAAGAGGAAGAACACCACTTACTTGATGTTAAGTATGACAAATAATTGATGAATTTGATGTTACAAACTTCAATTTCATGATTACAACTAATTTTGGAATCGATTCTTGGTTCCTGTGTTTTCTTCATGTTTCCACAAGTCTCTGGACTCAATTTTTCTTTTTGAATGTCTATCAAAATGCATACGTACATATATGGATAAATATATATGTTTTTCTTTAAATTTTACTCCCCGTAATTATTATTGTCTGAAACTTAAAAAATCATTCACAGTTATTATTATTTTATATCACTTAAAATAATAATAACTTAAAACAATTAGTTTTATCTTTACCAAAATAATACTTTAAATTTTTGGGGTGTTACATTATCTTTCTTGTTATTTGATTGCTCGGCCATTAGGGTTTGAGTTAGTTGAAGATGCGTTATTGAACAAGAGAGAGATTCTCTAGAACTCCCGTTTTAGGGCACCCTATTTAGGGTTATTGAATTTTTGTTCGTTGTTTATTGTGTGATTTCTTCGATTCACACTCATCACGTCATCATTTGGTATCAGAGCATAGGTTCGGGAGAAGAAATCGCACAACTAAAAGAAGCCAATCCGAGAAAAAGCGAAAAAATCCGTCCAGTTTCGTCATACTCTGCACAGATGCGAGAGAATTGACGCCACGAATTCGTTAACCGTTGGATCGTTGTGATTTTTGGATATGTGGTTGAGAACACATAGCCGCACAATCTGACTGTTGGGATTTTCGATTGGATCTTTCTACAGGGAGATATTGTTTTCCAAAGTTGCTACAGGTTTTTGTTATCGAATATGTTTTGATTTTGGTAATTCATAGATTCGCTGGAAGAGGCAGCGATATAACCAACCGCCGATATGCACGTATGTTAGAGGATGAAGACCCCATAAACGATTGGAGAAACTTCAGACGGATTCCAACAATGAGCCAACCGTAGAGTCGCCAAACGAGGCAACGAAAACGTGAGTGAGGAAGAAGTCCCCGAAAAGTTTTATCGGATTGTTGAACAAGATGGATCGTGATTCTCAATGGAGGATCCGCATAAGGAAACGAAGGAGGGTTAGAAAGTTTCAGAGTTCTAGACTTAGAAAGACAAGACTCGAGGACAAGTCATTTCCAAGAGGGGGAGAATGATGTAGAGAATGCCTTCGGGCCTCCAACTCCTCTGGCTTAGCCGCCGGTTCTTCAATCAACATGTGAAGTCAAATGTCAATGACGATTCAAAATAATTGAAGGGCCATATATGACAATTTGTAATCTTCATATATCTATCTTTTTTATATTTAGTACGGAGTAGTTATCATGTTTTAATTATATTATCTTTTATAATTTGGAAAATATATATATTCCTTCAAGTTAGTCTAGGCCTATATAATGGTGTTTAGTTGTTAGGGTTTAGTAGGTTATGATGAACTGAGAAAAGAAGAGTGCTACTCTTGAAGTCCCGATTTGGGCATCCTTTTAGGGTTTATTGAATTCTCATTCGTTGTTTATTGTGTGATTTCTTCGATTCGTAAATACCCCGTCATCAATTAAGTTTGAGTGGAGTTGAATATTGGTATAGTAGATTAGTAGGTCATATGGTTGGATAACGAAATTGGGAGGTTTTCAAGTATATGCTTTTATTTTTTATTATTTATCTATTTGGTTAATGAAGTATCATAAATGTATATTTAACAAGTCAAATGAGAACCATTATAAAGTTGAGAACTTTGAGAACCTCAAAGAATATGTAATTGTTCACGTGTAATTCACTTTATACACATGTTAACATTTATATTTGTTCAAATGAGAAATAAAAAGACGTCAAAAAATGTAAAATTACGTATAAAAACTCGTAAAAACACATATATTCACAACTGAACAGTTCACATGTGAACAAATCGGTTAAAGTTAGTTAAAATAAGTTTTTACACTTAATTTTTTGAAATTCAAGGTCTTATTGATTCTTATAAACATCTATATATATATTTTGACATTATCATATGTGAACAATCACATATTTAAGTGATTCTCACAAGTTCTCAATTTGTTAGTAGTTTTCATTTGAACCCTCCACATCGAATATATATATATATATATATCCCATCCTTTGAAATTCATTTCTACATATCTCAAGTTACTCGATCCCCAGTCCAATATCTTGTTAATTTTGTTACATATAACACAAAATAATTAAAATATGCGACACAAACCATCATGGTAGTTTATTGAAATCACATCAAGAACGCTCAATTTTTTTTGATGAACTCACACACCCCATCACGAATATATATATATATATATATATATATATATATATATATATATATATATATATATATATATATATATATATATATATATTTTGCATTAATATTTACGTATGTCCACTGATGTTTGTTTTAGTACGTTTAAAAATAATAAGTTTTAATTAAATAAAAATACTAAAATTAACTATAACACAACCAGGCAAGAATAATCCGTTCGTATAATATAGCTTTAAAGTAAGTCTGAGTCGAACACTGAAATGATGTAATTTAAAATAATTAATCTACCTCTAATTACAATTAATATTACAAATAAAGGGGGCGTTTTAGTTCCGTATGAACGTAATTTAATTGATACTAAACTAAAATAAACTAAAAACAATTAAAGCAATTAAGAACAATTAGAGATAATCAGAAAGATAGAAAATTGTATATATTTAGATTAGTCTTACTTAAATTCTAGTTTTCCTTTATGTTTATTTATCGTTGGTTGATTTATTGGTGAACTAACAAATATAGAAAGCTTCTCGTCAAAGTTAACTTTCTTATAAAACTTTAAGTAAAACACAATATTCGATAAGAATATACTATAGAAGTCATTCTGTAAGTATTGTTTACCTAAACCTTATTCTATTAAACCTTTCAACAATCTATTATGACTTATTAAGGCAACTTTGCGTCAGCAAGAGTTTATAATTATCACATTAATTATAATTCAAAAGTTATATGTTCTTAATCTATCACCGGTCACAGTGTCAAGCCACAATTATTAAATAAGTAAATAATTGTACACAACTAATCAACTTATAAAAACGTCAGTTTGTGATATAAATTA
The DNA here is from genome assembly GCA_949592205.1 of Helichrysum umbraculigerum. Taxonomy (NCBI): domain Eukaryota; kingdom Viridiplantae; phylum Streptophyta; class Magnoliopsida; order Asterales; family Asteraceae; genus Helichrysum; species Helichrysum umbraculigerum. The sequence goes on along the minus strand of CATIUR010000005.1, from coordinate 9,729,030 downwards.
ATTAATCATGTTAAGAACAACTTAATCATATAATTAATACAATAATTGGTATAACCATAATAAACATTCAATAAATCAATGCCAACATAAACATAAATTCAAACCATAATTTAAATAATATTCATCTAAATAAACACAATAATATATTTAGTTCATAACTGAAATCAAGTAAACAAGATCCAAATTACAATTAATAAGCATTATTAAAGATAAAAGGATTGAAAACCGAACCAATCGACGAACTAAATCTTCGTAGAGTTGAAAACCTTCAAACCTTAGCTTCCTAGCCTCCAAATTTGTAACCCTAATCGACTCTTAACCCGTAAAATTGAATTCTGAATATTGAAATCGTATATCTAATGTTTATCCGAATCCTCTATTTATAGTTTTCAGATTCGACCTTCCAACCGCCGGCTGAAGGTTTCAACCGCCGGCTGGGTGGACTTTTGGCCCAAGAATCCGGATTTCGACCCACGCTTTCCACCGCCATTCCATCTTTAGTTTCAACCGACGGCTGGAAGTCCCAACCGCCGACTGAATGCCAGTTCCAGAATCTTCCATGCACGACTTCATCATATATTGGCCCAATTATATTTTAAATCCGATTTTAATTCTTCTTTAGCCCAATTTAACTTTAACTTCGGGTTTTAACTTCATTTTAGGCCCAATTAACTTGAGGTCTTCATTTTTTCTTCTTTTTCTTCATTCTTGAGCCCGTTTTCGTTCATTTTCTTAAATTCTTGATTTTAAACATCTTTTTGCAAATATAAATGAAATTAGTATCTAAATCCAAATAAATGCAATAAAAAGGTATAAAAATAGGAAAATATTCTAAAATAAATATGATATTATTTGATGTTATCATCCACTCCTGGATTTGAACCCACAACGTTATGGTTGAAGGTCACCTCAATACTATTAGGCCAATGACCCTTTGGTTTAAGAGCGTGCAAATTAAAGTAAGAGAAATAGCATCTTGATTGATATTTTAATATAAAAAAATCATACAATTAGTGGATACATACATTCATAATCAGTGTCTACAGTAGGGGTGTTCACGGATGGTTAATCGGAGGTTCGTTTAACCGGATCTCCGGTTCATCATTTTCTTGAACTTAAACCGAAACTGAAAAGCTCGGTTAACCGGATTTTTCGGTTCGGTTATACAGTTAACCAAATTAACCATTTTTATTTACCAATCATTTAAATTATAAATATTAACACACAAACACACACTCATTGATGAATATTTGTTATAAATTTTACACGTTGATCATTCTAACAAGAAACATAAAGTTTTTTAATTAAGTACAAAACATAAATAAATTTACATTGAACCAAGTTAGTTATAAAACTAAAAATTTAACTACTAAAAATGCAAAAATATGAACATTCGTACTACAAAAATATAATAGTCGTATTCTAACTTAGAAGATATTTAGTAATATTATATATATATACACACACACACACACATTGTTAAAATAGTAATTTAAAATTTTCGGTTTTTCGATTAACCGGTTGTGACAATATCGTGAACCGAAACCGAAACGAAGAACCGAAAAAATACCGGTTCGGTTAACCGAAATCAAAATATAAAAAAATTCCGGTTCGGTTAACCTAAAATTCGCTACGGTTCAACAATATTCGGTTCGGTTTTTCGGTTTCGGATTATTATGAACACCCCTAGTCTACAGAGGCGTATAACCGCTTAATAATGCATATTCACTTTAAGTACATGATGTAATAAAAATTAACTCTCCTAATAACATATGTATGTTCACTTCTTCAATGATCAGAAACATGTAAATTACAATCTAGAAAGAACGGGTAATTTCTTATCATCGAGTACTAGATTGTTGTTGTCGTCTTGAACCAAGATGTTGTTTAGTTCATCTATAAATCTTCCCATGGCCGCACTTGGCAAACATATAGGTACAACAATACCAGACTCGCCTTTATTGTTTATATATGGTGTATAGATACTGAAATTGCCAAATGCGCCTATGATTGGCCCTGCATAGGCTGGCTTCCCCCACCCGAAGTCAACGACATCAAAGTCAGCGTGAGTCACGTCTGAGACAATGTAGCTTTGACCAAGTTTCAAGAGAGGTCGATTCTTGATTACCATTAGGTCAGCTAAACATCTCGTGTATTCTTCAGTGACATTATATTTGGCCTTCATCACAAGATCCAACGCGTGGCTTAATGGTTTGTTGGATAGCTCTTCAGCTGTGGAAATGACAGTTGTAGTCACAAAAGCATTTCCATAGTATCCTACAGGAATAAAATATTTAAACTTTGCACGAACACTAAAGGCGAATGCCAACCGCATAATGTCTTTAGGATCTGGTTGGAGTGCAATGGTACGACAACGCCACATGTAAGCAGTTAGCACATCAAATGTTGTTCGATTCTTAAGGTGTGCAGGAAGAAGCCGACGAATGGCTGACATCTCGGTAGATCCAAAGAAAAATGGCTTGTATGCCATGTCATCTTGTGGTGCCATGTCATCTTGTGGGGTGATTTTATCATAATCATGATCAGTGTCAAAAAGTTCAGCCAACTCAAGATGTGTAGATGTGATGAGTGGTGGATCTCTTGCAAAAAGTATCTCTCTTTGCCACACAGGCAACACCGATGGTGTGGATGCACCCCGTGCTATTTCGGTTAATGCAATTTTGAATTGTGATATCCCTTTTGCGTCACTCATGGTGTGGTTGAGCCGTAGAGCAAAGATAAAACCTCCACATAAAAGTCGTGTCACCTAATAATATGCACTTGTTAATATTTAATAGATTGATGACTATTGTAATTATATACCTAGCTACTACAATTATTATGTATATGTATATATCTAAATAAATCATTATATTATGGGGCTAAATGTCTGAAAATGTATCAAACTTTGTTAAAATATCTATTGTATGTATCAACTTTCAAAACCTCTATTGTATGTATCTAACTTTCGATTTATGCTAATTGTATGTAATTTTTCTACGTGGCGCTTTGTGTGAATGCTACGTGGGTGCTATATATGGATGGCACACCAGTCAAATTACATACAATTAGCAATAATCGAAAGTTGGATACATATAATATAGGTTTTGAAAGTTGATACATACAATAGAGGTTTTGACAAAGTTTAATACATTTTCAGATACTTATCCCTATATTATGAGTATATATATTGACCTGAATAAGTAGCAATGGCGCGTCGAGAATGTCAGAAGATCCAGGAACATCGTAAAGGAACTCATCCATATGAGGAAATGGTGGAAGAAGCGGGTATCCAAATTGCTTGAGCGTAACATCCGCTTCAGCCTCAATAAATAACATACCTTGGCCTACACAATCCACCATTAACTTTCTACCTGGACCTTCCTTGAGTCGTCCAGCGAACGGATAATAAAACACAAGTAATTTAGCTAGAGCCTCCCTTATAACACTCGCCGGATTCTTATTTCCCATATTTGGATTCCCATGATAAATCTGCATCGCTGAGATCTGCACCCGTAGTGTTTCCTGATCATCAATGTCCGATAGCGGCTTCAGTTCATGTGGCGTGGGTTTAGCCGGAACAATGAGCTCCGGTGCTTGTCTTCGGACGGTAAACGTCAACGGATTGTCGGATCGTGCCTTATTTTGTTTTTGTGCGTGTGCCATATTTAGTTTAGATTGTGTTTTTTTATTAGATTTTTGTTGGCTGGTGGTGGACTTATAGCCCGGCCCGTGTAATTTTTCTATTCGAGTAGGTGGTAATACTGTATTATTTCAAACTTGGACAACTCATAATGGCCTCTAGGTACGTTGCATGTGATTTGTCACCATCTATATATATTTACTTGCAAGTATGCAAGATTATGATAAGAATTTGCATTTGAAGTTTATAAACAAATAATAACTTGATCACAACGTACAAATAAAATGTCTCCTCCATATATAGTAGGCTATCGAGTATTGAATTGGTTGAGAACATGTAACATAAAGGTGGAGGTCGGTGATTTAATTGTTGTCATCATGTTCCTTTAACTGCGAGTTATGAAATTTACCTCTCTCATATTAGTCGTGGGACCGGTCGATGGGAGCTGACAGATGGTCGATTAATATTTTTTTTTATAATAAAATGGTTACAATTTTGAACAGCTAGCTTTAAGTTATTATTCCTATAACACTAAAAAAATGAAATGATGATACGTTTAGTACTTTAGTGTACGTAGCAAACATTAATTATTGTGATTTGTAAACTAAACCTTTTACTAATATATACTATGAATTATCAGCAAGTTAAACAAACCTCTTGTCATGTTTGACTTTCTAGTACGTGTTGACTAATGAAAGTCTTACGACTAATTAATACGTACACACTCAATAATACAAATTATATATGCTCTGTTTAATCCATAAACAAACATATAGAGTATATATTATCCAAACTCCAAACATATAGAGTATAAAGGAGTATATTGTTTGTTCTGTTTATTTAAATTAAACTTGGAAATTACAATATGAAGCGGTAATTACAATTTCTGATCGTGGATCAGTACTTAATTGTTGACTTGTCTTGCACCAAGATTAAAGTGAATATTTTATTTAGCTCTTTTACAAATTTTATTGAACTTGATTGAATATTAAATTAAATATTTTATTGTACTTGATTGTTGACTAGTCTTGCACCAAGATTAAATTGTTGACTTGTGTTGCACCAAGATAAAATGTATTCCTAGTTGTTGTTTTAAGACTGTTCCCATCGCTAAACGTTGGCTTGCTTCGGTTTGCAACCGACGAAGTGACGGCGATGGCATCGTCTCGTCAGTTAGCTTCGTCACTTTTTCTCGTCGGCAGGGCCGGTCCTGAGTTCTTTAATGCCCTGGGCGAGACGATCGAAATATGCCCCTATAAATCCTTACAAACAAACCACACACTATTTTTTATGAGCATGAATATGAAATCTAGTTAAGGTTAGGCGCAAGTCGACTATTTTTATTAGATAGATAAGAAAATTTAGTAATTTAAGAAGACAAACTCCGAATTATAAGTTCAAAATAGACCTTAAATTATGTTTTCATGCATTATTGAACACTAGGATAGACTTAAATACGTAAGGTCTAATTGTTGTAAGCATAAGTAAAGACCTTAACTTTAATACTGTATGTTTATTTATTTAGAAATCGAATATGTATTCAACTAAATTGCTTATTTCAACCTAAAATACATCTTCTAAGTTCTCTTTTAAGGTTCTTTTAGTCTTTTAACGTTTCAAACAAAAAATAACAAGTTAAAATCATTAAATTTCACAAATACAAAAACATACGATATAATCTTTCAACAAATTAATTATTAAAACCAGGGGCGGAGCCAGGAAATATAGGTAGATGGGGCGAAATAATTTTTTTTATTTATTTTGTAGTTTAATGGGGGCAAAATAAATTTTTTCTTATTTCTTTTTTAGTTTAGTGGGGGCGAAAATTTTAAAATGTCATTAATACCTTATAAAAAAAAAATTTTTACGTAATTTGAAAATTCTTGTGGGGGCGACTGCCAACGCTGCCCCCACCCTGTCTCCGCACTTGCTTAAAACGGCTATTTTATAAAAATAAGTAAAAGTAATAATCCAAAATATTTAAAATATAAATTTATTTTATTGTCTTATAAATACTACGTATATCTATATCAAATATCAACTTAACAGGGGTTAGATAGTTAGATTATTGGAATCTGGGGGAATTAAATGTATCTTTGTTTAAAGTTGAGGGTAACTTGGGAAAAATATCATAAATGCAAGCATATGAGACCCACGGGTGTCATCTTCTTCGCACTTCCTTCATGTTTTCCTCTAAAACTTAATTTTCACCATTAAAAATAGATCAAAAGCTTATTTTGTTATTTTGTTTCCATAAGTTAAAGATTTTAACTATATAAACATATTTTATATGCCCAAAGATATCATATAACATGAACTAATTGTTTCAAAATTAGTTTTTAGCTACAAAAAAATTCAGAATCGCATGTACTCAAATCCGACTCTTGAACCTTGATGCCCCCCTCTTCATCTGATGCCCTGGGCCGTCGCCCGGCCTGCCCAGCCTCAGGGCCGGCCCTGCTCGTCGGCAATCTGACGTGTACACTTTTTTTTTTCTTTTCCCGTGTGTATAATATTAAAGGTAAATTGGTAAATGTAGGATCCAAAAATTAAAGTGACGGGTCACTGATGGCATGGGTCCGTCAGTTTCAGTCAGTTTTGAAAAAAGCTGACGTGGCTCAGTCGGTTTCAATCAGTTTTAGTCACGGATGGGAGGAGTCTTACTATCTACATGTTTAATTACTTGCAAGTTGCAAGTGTGTAAGATTATGAGTAATGTTAAATAGGTCTACTTAGGTGGATCTAAAAATAGGCTTAATTCATTGATTGGTTAACACAATTTCTCTCTCCTGATCTTATTGAGTGAACTTGACACATGTTACTCAGCTCCTACATTTTTAGGTCCCATTAGACCATCCACAATGCATTAGTCTTTTTAGAGTCCAATACACTGCCACATCAGCATCCCTTTATTTCTACAATTCTTCACAATCCATTAAACCTTTAAAGGTTGGATACTTGCCACATCATTGTACTATATCTTTTTCTTTAATCTTTTCTTTAGTATGCATGTAAATCAATTTATCATATTAAATTTATTACATCAACACTTAAACTACAACCTGATCGGAGAATATAAACAAATGAGGCAAAATGTTCAACATGCAGAATGAATAATGTTCAATTTCATTTTCATCTCTTGCAAAATGAATTAAACATGTAGGCACACAACACAAGCATTGAAAGAAACATACGGGCAACATAAGCATTAATTTAAGAATTAAATATATAACAAAACAATATAAAATAAATTAAAGTACAAAAATGGGACCCATTATAACAACCAAGGAAGGTTGGTGCAGATAAAGACTTGGTTTGGTCCAACCAATTATGTGGCAATATTACAATGCATCAAGGGTTGGATTTCATTCTATTGGACCATCCACATCACCCCATTGTGGATGGTCTTAGGTCTATCTAATTAGGTTTCTTAATCATTTTTCTAAGATTATAATTAACAAGGAAATGAATTAATTAATTGAATTATCTTAATTACATATATGGCAAATATCAATCAGTATTAAAAAACATGATTGAAATTAGATGGTTACATTTTAGAATTTTGAGTAGTTGACACTGACATAAGTTTGAATCACAACTGATTTTAGATTCGTATGATATTTGTTTTTGCATAATTTGTAATTTTATATATAGAGTAAGGTTCAAATGAGTACACCAACTTTGAGTGAAAATGAGGGAACCAACATATTTCTGCCATATATCACTTTACTCTCTCTCCTCCACATTTTTAAAAATTAAATATCTCACAAACGGTAAGTCGAAAAATCATGAAAATTGCACCATAAAATTCAGCGTTTTCTCCTCTTAGATTTTCCGTCCCTCAAGGCATACTTTCGACAATTTTTTTTCTTCCATTTTTTGATGGGTTTTACAAATTAGTAATACATGTGTTAGTGATTGGTTATACATTTAATTTGTGGTTAAGGTTAGGGTTTAATAGGGTTTAGGGTTTAGTAGGGTTTAAGGTTTAATATGATTTAGGGTTTAGAGTTTTGTAAAGCGTTTAGGGTTTGGGTTTTAGGGGGGTTTAGGGTTTAGGGTTTGAGGTTTGGGGTTTCGGGGTACGCAAATGAGTCTCAACCCTTTCTTGCCACGAACGTCTTGGTGGGATATCCGGATATGCCTACTCCAGTTCACACACATTTCGTCCGTTATCTTCGGTTATCATATTGTGTAGAATGACATAAGCATACATGATTCTTGATATCTGGTTGGTGCTATATGGTCTTGCCGGGTTCTTGATTATTTGCCAACGGCCCTGAAGCACACCGAATGGTCGCTCCACATCCTTTTTTGCAGCTTCTTGGTATCTCTTGAAGGGTTTCTCCTGTTCCATTAGCGGATGCTTAAATGACTTCACAATAGTGGCCCATTCCGGATAAATCCCATCGCCTAGATAATAACCTTTGTTGAATTCCTGGCCGGCAATTGTGAAGTTTACTTGGGGAGCTCTATCGTGAAGTAAATCGTTGAACAAATCCGATTGATTTAGTACGTTGATGTCGTTGCTCGAACCTCGAGTGTATTGCCCTTGCCAGGCCACTGGGCAATTTTTCCATGGCCAATGCATACAATTAATGCTTCCAAGCATACCCGGAAAACCATGCACCTGGGCATGCTTCTCATGTAAACGTTGCACATCCGATAATGTTGGTTTTAGTAAGTACTCCGTGGAGTATAGATGAAAAATACACTTACAAAAGTTATCCAAACAATCGTATGCAGTTTGTTCACCCATATGTAAATATTCATCAAATGCATCAGCGGCACAACCGTATGCCAATTGCCGTATGGCGGTCGTGTATTTTTGCCAAACGTTAAAATCAAGTAACCCAGTATAGTTGGGTTTTTGAATGAAATATGTAAAGTATTTATGTACCGGTACAGTGGAGTATGATGTAATAACTTGACATATACGGAGAAATAATGCTTTGCTCATCCGATAACGTCGGCGAAATATATCCCCCGGAAATGTTGGATTCTCGGCAAAGTAGTTTCGATACAAACGTTCCGACGCGCCAACATGATCTCTAGGAAAGTATCTTCGGGGTGCTCGTGGTATCGGGATTGGAATATCGTCTTCGTCGGACGAATCGGAGCTTATCGCGTTAATTATAGCGATAGCTTGCATTGGATCGAAACACACATTAATCGCTTGCACGTCTTCAATATCCGAATTGGAATAAGACATTTTGTAGTGTATGAAATTTTTAGAATTGTAGGTTGAAAGAGATGTGTGTTTGAAGTGTGAATTGTTTGGAAATAGAGGTATGTATTTATAGGGAAAAAAGGAATAATTTAAAAAAAGAAAAAATTAAAAATCAAACCAACGGTTTGATGACCGTTAGTTTTTTAATTTTTTTTTTATTACAACAGCCATTTTTTTTAACATTTAATGTTTTTTTTCCTTCGCTCGGACCCACCTCGCCCCACCATTCCAATTCGATGCACCGTCGGTAAACCAACGAGGCGAAACTGACGGCCGGTGCCAACGGTGTCGCTTTCGTCGGTTGAAACCGACGATAAAACGACGATGCCGTTGGGAGGCGTCTAATATTTTTGTTTTAGACAAAGACAACTCGTAATGACCACGAAGTTGCTCGTAATATAAATATATATATACTTGCAAGTCTGTAAATTAAATTATAATAAGTATTTTTGCATTTGAAAGTTTAATATAACAAGTTGATCACAACATTAATTAAGATGTACGTAAGTACAAATGAAAGGTTACAATTTTCAACAACTATGACTTTCAAGTGTCAATATATGCTACTACATTAATTATATATGACTTTTAAGTAAATATTTAGGTATGATATTTGTTAATTTTAGATTTCTTAGATATAATAATGATAATATAATATAATAATATTAATATAAAAAGTTTGTTAAAAGGATTTGTTATTGCCTTGAATTTGGCCAATATTTTTGGCTAATATTTGACGTTTATTTAATTTTTTGGATCAAATTGATTGATTAAATATATTTATTAATTTAATTTATATTGGATGGATAAGTTATATTTTTAAAGTTTAACAAATAATTAGGGGATGCAAAGTGTAATTATTTAAATTAAATGTAGATCGTTGATCGTTAATGAAGAAACATAATCAATGGTCCAAACTCCTCCATGTTATTCTTTTTTAATTATAGATAAAGATAAAGATATATAATTATAATATATAACTAGGTGAAGGACCCGCGACAACGCGGGTTTTGATATTTATCTTTGTTAAATAAAATTTTAAGTTAAGTTATGTTTTCAGTTGTTTTATTAAATTCATATATAACCGAAGATATTACCTCTCTTTTAAATAACAGATATAGTAATGAGTATCAAAGTATACTATTAATCATAGTTGTTAACTCGTGACTCGACTCGTGATTCGGAACGTTGATTTTTAACTCGTGAGTCGACTCGACTCGTAAGAGTCATAATTTTACAATAATATAAATACATATATTTATATCTATCTATATGTATATTATTGTTTAGATTTCTATCCTTAATTGAAGTAAAACATGATGAAAGTAATTAAATAACACAAATGTTTAACTTAAAATGGATTATTAGTCGTTTCCTATCATATTTTGTCATTTTATGTTTTTTATTAGATTACATTAAACGTGTGTCCGGTTTCTGACTCGTAAAAGTCGCTCAAGACTCGTAAGAGTCGCCCACGACTCGGAAGAGTAAATAAATGACTCGTAAGAGTCAAAGTCATTTAAGAGTCGGGGTCCGAGTCACCTCGTTTTTTGAATTTCTGGGTCGACTCGTAAGAGTCGATTCGTGAATCGTAAGAGTTTAACAACTATGCTATTAATATTAGCCAAACACCTAATTTCCATTATCAAAAAATTATTTATACGTAAGTGTAAAGATATAATAGTTATAAAATTTCAAACAATCAAGACTTGTATATAATATATCAGTGATCAAATTTTCAAACTATTTTATGTATGGTATATACCATATTATTGATCCGTAAAACAATTAAAAAACTCATCTTATGAAACCTGTTTTAAGTAAAAATAATTTATAAATGACACATCAATAATTTGACTTTTTCATAACATCAATTTCGTATTACGTACACCAATAAGAGAGCTATATATAGCTGCTAGTCTTGCAAATTCTTTAAACATGTAACATCCTACAAAATAAGCGTATACATGAAACAAAAACACATCTAAAATAATGTTAAAAGACATTTTCATACATAAGTGATGTAAAGTAGAGAGCTTGAATCCTTCGACATCATGTCGTAAAATTTTCCTGGATAACCATCGATATCAGCCAACGCCCATAATGCATCATTCCATCCACCGAGTCAACCACCATCAATTAGGAAGAGTCAAAACACCCATCTAAACTCTATGAGCCAACAATTACAAAATACATGATGAATCAAAAGACCACAATCATGTTTGACAGCAACTCTGAAACTTAATCAGACTAAGTAATTCACCACCACGTGATGAATCAAAACATAATTAGATGAATCAAGGAATATGACCTATACAAACTTGTGTCGCCTAAAAACTATAGAATGAGAAACATTATGGTTCATGCATTCAATAATCATTTATAAATACTTTAGAAAAGCAACATCAGACCTCCAGTTTTCACTTGGAACAATTTGGGTCTCGAACTTCTTTCTTTCTATCTTTTGCACTTTGAGTGGCAACTATCTTATTAAATCTACGCATAAGAAAAAACAAAGCATGAGTAAGTTAATATCATTAAATTCTCAATCACATTTTGAAAGTTCACTGAAGAAAAATAAAAAGTCAACTTAATTTAAAATCTTTACTAAAGTGCTTCTAGCCTAATAAAAGAGTCTCATAGCTTATAAGAGTTCATAATGAGTGTATGATAGATTTATCCTTAATTCTTGACATAAGTACGTAAGTAATCACATTGCCTGGACTTGCATATATAAACATTAGAAATTTCAAACATATAACCTATAGATCATTAAAAAGCACTCCGATAGTATAGAAGCATAAAGCATTCCATCCATTTTCTTAATGGGTCAAAATTGCCACCTTTAGTTAAAACCATCACGTCCCTTTCCAATAAGCAATGGCACATACCTAACTATTGCGAAACAACAGAAAAGGGTTATTGTAACATCCTGTTTCTGGGCCTGGAATTATTCGATTATATTAATAGTGAGAAGTAATTTAGTTGGTTTATTGAAAAAATAAATGGTCAAAAGAGTTACCGAATTAATTGTGACTAATAAAATATTGTTTGTTTTTAATAAACAAAGTTGACGGTAAAATAAAAGTATTTTGACTTACGGGTATTTTCGGGTTCCAGACAATAGGCTTAAAAAGGGGTATAATTTATACACTTATTAAAGTTGGGGCGGTGGGGATTTAACTGATTTACTTCCACCTAATTCTTTTGATGTTCTTCATTTCCTTAAGTCCTCTTTCTCATTTTCTCTAACTAGAAAATCATAGAATCAATTAAAATAGTTTGTGTTTTGGATTATAACTACTTGAAAGAAGCTTGTAATCATCTTGCTTATCATCATCATCTTTCCTTATCCATGTAAGTGTTCTTGAGGTTTTGTGAATTCTTTGAATAATTAGGTGATTATGAGATTGTAGGAAATTGAAGTGAAATAGTATGATTAAGATGTTTCTTGTTAATTATATGTTGATAATTGATGATTTTGTGACGATATAATGTTAGAATTTGCTAGTGTTCTTCATTTTGAGTAGTTGCAAGTTAGGGTTTGGTGTTCATAGACTTTGATGATGATGCATGTTAGAAATACATGATAGAATTGCTTGCTTGTAGTTAATATATGTTTGTAGTTGAAGTTTGTTGTTGACTACTTAAGAAATTTCGTGTTTATAAACTGGTTTTGTGGAAAATTGGGTTTTAGGTTCGAGCTGTAAGTTGCAGGAACAAAACTGGATTCTGGGTTCGAGCTGTATAGCCGATCGGCTTCTTAAAGCAGATCGGCTATGAAAGCAGATCGGCTTATTTTAGCAGATCGGCTAAGCTAGTTCAAAACCAACACAGCGTCTTGCCTTTTAACCAAAAGTCTGAAAATTAACTAGGAAAGCCGATCGGCTAAGGCTAAGAAGATCGGCTAAGGCTAAGAAGATCGGCTTATGTAGTTCAAAAATTCAGGACAACTTTTAAAATAGTCATAAAAGATGAACCGTAACTCCAATTTTTATGTTCTTTATATCGTTGGAAAGGTAAAAGAGTCTACTTTATGATGGTTACATCCTTGGAGTCTAAATAGAAAAGTAAATTAATAAAGGAGTTTTGGAACTATGGTTTGGTTTAGCTAGTATTGTTAATATTACATCTTTATGTTATATATTGGAATATATTATGAAATAGCATATGAGTTCTTAGTTATGTGATAATTACTGACTTGTTGTTGTTTGTAATTCCAGATAAGCGGGCAGCAACTCAGTAATATTAGACCACTGAGTTGAAGATCAGATAATATCGGTGAGTGGTTACCGTAGTCCTCGGTTCAACCCAGTTGTAACGGGTTTCGGTTACAACGGGTAAACCAGGATAGTTCATATTATTAGGTTGTTGTTAATAGTCGTACTGGTACCAGCTTGTTTATTATGTTGTTGGATATATATATATATATATATATATATATATATATATATATATATATATATATATATATATATGAGTTGTTGTGTGATTATTGTCTTGTTGCTCAGTTGCTATCAGTTGTTGAACTGTTGCTAGTTGTTAGTTGCTATTGCATTGTTGCTAGCAATATGGTTGATTTCAGAGGTCAACATTGGTCGGTTGGGTTTGGGTACTATTGTGTAGCTGTCTAGGTTTCTTTGATACACATAGTTGAGAATAAACCTAGTCAGTGAAGGTAGTACTCAGGCTATTGGTAGATCACTGCGAATGGCATACAGTGGTCGTGGTTTCTGGGTTGGTTGTATACCAGGAACCGCCGGTCCTCTTGACGCTATGTGCTTATGTGTTTTACTTGTTGTGATTTATCTTGTTGTAAGACTTGTTATGAATGGGTTGAACCGTCGGTTATGGTTCCATTCACTTAGCAATAAGCTAATCCCTCGTGGTTTAATGTTTTGCAGATTATGGTTAGTTGATGTAGATGTTCGGGTTGTAGATGATGACGGGAAGTTTGACTAAGCTTGACGCAACTCTGATTTTTGTTGATGTTGTTTTGGAAAACGTTTATATATAAGGCCCGTTTTGTGTTCATATGGGTTGAAATTAACATGGTTGTAATTACTTAACTTATGTAGTTATCTTTTGTAGTCGTTAAACTTGGAAGTATTGTAAGTCGGTAAATATTTTGGGAACTTGCGCTTCCGATTTCGAAATATAATATTCTAATGATATGTTTTGGTTTGAAAATATTAAAATATGTTATTTGAAAAGAAAAAAAAAGTAGGGTCTTACAGTTATCACCTAACTATCACGATTAAGATCTAAACAAGCATATAAAGTGACCGTACAGAAAGAATGCAAAAAAAAAGGTAAAAGGTCAGAATTGTTGTAAATAATAAACTTAAGCTTAGTTTTTCTATCACAAATGGTACCACAATAGTACTTTAACATATACAGACTATGGTTCCACCATGATACTGTAACGATTCCAGACTCAAACTGATATGAAAGATAATTGACTTTGTTTAAGGAATTACCATTTTAAAATGTGAATTCTTACCATAATTGGTGATACGTCCATTATTTATAAAGTACCTAGCAACTGAGAATCCGATAACTTTTGCAGCTCTTTGGGAAGGTGGATCTTTGAATATTGTACATCTGTAATCGCAACCTGAATATTGAATTTGATTACACAATAAATGGAAGCAAAAATAAAATAAAAATATTGATTATGCTGTTATATTGAGCTTAGAGCAGTCCAATTTTCAGTCTATAAAGAAGGCTTGAATTGGACCATTTGGGCCACCAAAGATATATGTACAATGTCTTCCATGGAACATACTTATCTAGGCACAATAAACAGAGTTTAAATCCAATTAAAAGTTTCAAAAATTTATAATAAAAGTGAAAAATGAAAAACCAATTACTGATATATTTTGGTTTGGCTAATCATACTAACAAAAGCTAATTAAACAACTCTAACTTTATAATGAACAATTAGTGTGTAGTGAATAAAAAAATAAATTACTCTAACTTTTATCCATTAGAGATGTAACATAAACAAAGACCCATTCATAAGAACTTGAGTCAAAAAAATACCTCTTAAGAAAAATGTACCTTTGCGGCTCTAATTCTTGATCTTGACCAACGTGAAATATTGGTCTTGATTTTTTTGAAATTCAAAGAATGACGTCGAGTTGCACTTGAGCATAGAACAGTCTAACAACTTACACCTACACAACAAAAGGCTGAAAAGCTATCGATAAGTTAATGATCATACCTTTATAACATTGTAACATAGGCTTTGGTACACATTATAAAACATCTGGACCTTCTATGGCACTGTGTGATAATTCCATTCCAGCTCAGCCACAAGAAAAGCTATTTTCAAATATAAATTAATGAAGCATACAAAATGACATCAAGAAAACGTAGAGGCTATATCGGTCCAACGATAACATCAGTAGATATCTTAGCACAAAATCAATATACACAAGAATTAAGGTATATGAATTTGCACTTGGCACTACAGTCAGGAGGAAGATAAAGGGTGTATCTTGGAACATGTAGGGACTGATTACAACATTATAGGCAACCCAAACCCAAAGCTAATCCATACATTATAGTTGCAGAGATTAGTTTAGTACTTACACATTTTTGGTTCTTTGTATTTGTGATGAAGTAAGGAGATATATATCCTCCATCCAACTTCAATTCATTACCTCAACCACTTCCAAATTGGTATGATTGTAAAGTGTTTTCCCGTCCTGAAAAAGGTTAGTATTACATTCAAACAGCGTAGCATTGACCATGAACATACAATTTCTTTCTAAAAATACATATAATAGTAAAATAGTGGTACCAAAATTAGCCCCATAGAAAAGATATGATAATAACGCCCTCTTTATCAACTTTCTGCATAGCCTTGGAGATAAACCTATTATACAACCAACGTACAATTAGAGGCACATTTACACAAATTTCTTGTGTATCGTCTCTAGTTGTAAGACATACAAACGAGATAAGATTACTAAATATGTAGTGAATATGTCCAACAAAAAGAAGGCATAAATTTTAAAACACCTGTAATAGAATGGAATTAATACCATGGTATTTTTTGATTTTAGAAGGCAGTTCACCTAAATTGGTGAAAGTCAGCCGCACAATGCTTTTCTCGACCACATCCTGTTGAAGGAAAATCACGAGTTTTAGATAACATTGTACTGAACATTATCGAGTAACACATAATAGCCAGAGTTGCTCCATTACATATTTACACCTCTAAACACATTCTCACTGAAAAATTAATAAAAATCAAAACCACATCATGAATCTAACAAAACTCTAACTTTAATAAATGATCAAAAAGTTACCAGGATACCATTTTAGTGTTGTTAAACTTCCAAAACAATGACGAATTCAAAGATGAGAATTGAAGTTGGAATTAATATCCTTCGTGGAAAGAGTTGGCCGGAGGCGGTTAGGAAACGAAAGTGAAAGTAGGGTTTAGGATGGTGGGGGAATTTAGGGATGATGAATTGAAAAGCGGCTGGCATAATATAATTTATGTATGCCGAATTTTTTATTTTTTTTATATATAATAAATAAATTAAAAATTAACCTAAATCTTACCCAAAAAGTATTAGGGGTGTTAAGTGTACATATTTTAAACTTATTTAAGCCATTGATCTCTAATTGTAGAGGCTAATCAAGGGTCAAAATATCTACCTATCTAAGTAATAGAGGATAGAAGATGTCCTATTTGACATGCTTCTCTAATTGACACCTAAGCTTTTTTCCAACATGTCATTCTAATATTCTCCTAAAAAATCATACATGGCTACAAAATATAGATTGCCCTAAAAAATCTCACATGTACGTATAAATTGGAGTATTAGAGTTTGATCTAATCTAAAACATCTATAATTACGATATCTAGGAGTCCCTCATTGAACGTTTGGACTAAAATGGAATTGCAATCAATGTCTAATTCCTAGCAATGTTAGTTAAAGTGATAAGATCAAATTCCTAAATTAAAATTTATCCTTTAGCTAATAAATTTCTTCTCCACCTATACCAATTCAAATGTAACGTTTCTTCACTCCCTTTCTCAACTAGAGATTTGAAAACCTTTTGATTATATAATTTCATTCTAAACTCTTATGGTTTTTATGAGATTTTGTTGTTGTTTTTTAAATTTGCTGATATTGGTTTATATATTTGACAGAGAACGGACGGGTTTGAGCAATTGAAAGTATTTTCTGAATACATCCGCTTGCAATATATAAGATCTATAGATTTTAAAATATTTATTCTTGGAAGTTGGAACTCTTTCACCTTCAAAGGTATGTATAATTATATTGGGTCTAAATCTAAATGTTACGTAGTATATAATTACCATGTCATATAGAAAGTTTCATTTGATGTGAATTATTGTTCTCTGAAACATGTTGACCATGACTATTAGACTATTAGTTATGGGAAGCGATTCGTACACCGCCTGTTTTTAGCCGTACACCACCAAATGTGCTTTACAGTGTTGTACAGTACAACACCTTAAAGCACATTTAGTGGTGTACGGCGAAAAACAAGCGGTGTACGAATCATCGCCCATTAGTTATGAGCAAACATGTCACCACTTACATTTATTTCGATTTTTAGATCCTATTAATATTTTAGACATTGTTTTTGGTTGTATATATATTCTCCTAAATATGATGAAGAAGGATATTATGAATTCATCATTATACGTTTTTCATATAAAATGTTTCCGTGCATCGCACGGGTGTAACATCCTCGAAATGGACCTAGTTGTTTATATATTATTTCTTGATTTAAATGTGTTTGGAAATAATATTGTTTGAAATAGTGAAATAATTGGAATAGGATCCGAATATTCCAATGTGATAAGTGAAATATTAATTGTTGTAAATTAATATAGTTGACGGTGCAATAAAATGTTTGGACTCGCAAATGGTTTTCGGGTTCCAGACAATAGATTGAGATGGGGTATTAAATTATACCCGTATATTGAAGGCGGTTGGATGAGCCGACTTATATATATCCTTTCCTATTTAGGAAAGTTATTCATTTTTATTCCAAAACTCACAGAAACTCTCTGAAAACCTCCAAATCAATCCAGAAATCAAATCAGGAAGTTGTGATTCTCATGAAACTTCATAATCATCAGATTATCATCGCTATGTTCTTCAATCAGTAAGTATTCTTGTGTATTTAAGAATTTGATTTCGATTGAAATTTGGGTGAATTGATGATTTGAGAGAAATAGATGTTAAAATCATGTTATAAATGTTACATGATGATTACCTGAAGTTTTTAGTAGTTTATAACCGTTTGAAATCGAGTTTGGATGATTTGGTTATTAAAATCGCGGGTTAGGGTTTTGATCAGGCGCTGATGGCAGGGACGAGGTAGGAAGCCGGCGGCTTCTGAGGGAAGCCGGCGGCTTGTGCTCACTTGATTGAAGCCGGCGGCTTCGTGGGGCAAGCCGGCGGCTTGGGTAGTCTGACAGGAAACCGGCGGATATAGACCCAAACCCGGCGGGTAGTGTAAGCTTTAAAACGAAGTTTAGTTCTGTTACCACATTTGGTAATTGACCCGGCGGTTTGGAAGGTGAAGCCGGCGGGTGGTGGTTTGAAGCCGGCGGCTTCATAGAGAAGCCGGCGGCTTGATAGGCTGATATCACATTTTGTTTGATTACGATAGTAATGTGCTTGATATATGTTATAGGATAATATATGTTAATGATTATATTGTAAATCATTAATACACAATTAGGAACTAGTAATTGTAATGTTAATTATGTTAAGTTCCTAAATGTCAAAGATTGATATAAGTTATGTATTGATGATCTGGATTACTAACTTATATTTGATATTGATTCTCAGATGTGGAGAAGGCTCAGTGATATTAGACTACTGAGTGGAGGCCTGAGGTAGTCGGTGAGTGGATCTGTAACCTCAGTGTGATTTAGTTGTAATGATTTGATTTACAACAAGTAATTTATAGTATTACTTTGATATGATGCATCTGTTGAGGTATCTTGCCATGATAGTTTGACTAGTTGCTTACTTGGCTGTTTGAGCTAGTATGTAAGATTCTGAGGTCAACTTGACTTGACAGTTGGACTTGGTTGTCATTGTAGACGACAGGAGATCTTGAAACTTGAAATGTTGGTTTGGAGATCTAGGTCGTGTGTGATTGACAATAAGTTATCGGTAGTTCTGTATGGGCCAATGCAGATGATTGATAAGAGTTCCTTGAGTACCAAACCGGTATTAGGGTGTCTCAGGGACCACCGATCCTCATGAGGTTTTGTGTATGACATTGATTGGATGTCTAATGATTGATTGATTTTCTGTTTATTGTTATTTGATGTAAACAGATTGTTATGCTAGGTTGTACTGTTGTTTATAGTTTCATTCACTTAGCTTTATGCTAACCCCACCACAGTTCTTCCTGCAGGTTAAAATAGATGGGACATATTGGGCAGGGCAGGAAGTGTTTGACTGGATGGAATGTTTGACAGGCTGCTACTCTGATGTTATTTTGATAATTATAGAAATATTTTTAATAACACCCAGTGTGTTGAAATGTCTTGTACTTTGAATTGAAAAAGTTTATTGACATTTTGAGTACATTGATAGTATGTTTTAAAAATACGCTTCCGTGTCGCTATTATTATATTGGTTGTTTATAATGAAACGAGGGGTGTTATAAGTTGGTATCAGAGCAATAGTTTGGGTGAATTGAGCATGATAGAATGTTCAATCCTAAACTTTGATTGAGTTGAGTCAAACATTCCAGTGGGTGCGGGTTTAGTTGATTAGTGAATGTGTGAGAAAGGGATTAGTTGAGTATGTACTAACCCTTAACAAGTTGCAAAGTGTTATTTGATGCAGAGACGGAGGAACATGAGTAACTGATTGGTTTATTTTATGTTTCCTCAATGCTCGTGGGCTTAAGATTGTCAGGTAATCTTTGATAAGCCTGTGTTAATTTAAATTAACTTGAATTGTTTACTCTGATATGTTGAGTAAGCCTTGTTATGAAGTTAATTGAGTCAGACTGATATGATTCCCCAGTTTTGAGTCAACTATTGATTGCTATAGGTTGACATGAGGATAGAGGTATTGAATGAGATGCTCATTGTTGTTCATTGTTGTGGTTATTTCTGATTGAATTGTAAATGCAGAAATATGTTTAAGTAGATAGAGAGTTGATTAAGGTTTTAGCAAGATTGATGTTAGAACCTAAGGAGTGTCTTTATTGGTGAGACGAGATAATTGATAGTATTATGATAATGGATTAATCACAAGGTGTGATCTAAATCCTTGTTAAGGAAGGTTGTGTCATTGAATTGCTAATGACTGCTATTTGAGAAAATATGTGTTTATGTGACTATATGATATGTGTTGACTATAGTTAAACACTTGATATAAACCATGACTGATAGGTTTAAGAGAAATGTAGAGTGTAATAATGTGAAATTGATTGGGAAGTGATAGATCTTTCTGGTCAATTGTGAAATTAATAAATGAAATGTTTGATAGTAACATGATTAAGTAGACTTGTTGTGACAGTGATGCTTGATATGATGGCATATGTCAAAGTGATGATAATTAATTAAGATGTGTCCTGAATTTTGAGGTAAATAGAGACATTGATTAGTGTTAAGTATTGAAACTATGATGATAAGTTATCATGTGTTTGAGGTTTCAGATAAATGATATACTGAGTAATTCAGTTATTGAAAATTAGAACATTGTGTGTATGTGAGATGACTTGCATATGTAGGGTTGAATATGTAAGTAGTAAGCTGATTTTGAGTGTGTATCAGCTGATAGAAACTATTAAATGAAGTATGATTGATTTGAAATCATGAAGTATTTAATACGTATGAGGTGAGAATAGATCACATTGATAATTATAATGTAGAGTAGCCTGAGAATGGATTGTGAAGAGCATAATCTTGCAACGCCTGATCACCGTTGTTATATTATGTTGGGTCACATGAACTTGTTGAGGCTACTTGGAATAAAAGAAGTGTAATGTGATTTTAGAAATGGAACATGATGGTATGCTAAGTTGTTTAATAGTTGTTTTGATAAGAAAATAATCAGTTGATAGAACTGTGACCTTTAGACTGTAAAGGTGAGAGTGTAAATGATAGTTGTCATTGATAGAGGTTTTGATGATAAACCTAAGTGATTAATTTGATTGTGTTAAATATGTAATTGTGATTGATTGTGATAGATTACATGTAGGCGAATTTGATAGTGTTTAAATGAGTCACTATTTTGTATTTGGCTTGTATGAATCCAAAGTTGAGATAAGTTGATATTGTTTTGCTTGAGAAACTACTAGTAATTATTGAATGTAATAATTTGAAGTTTATGTTCGATAGTAAACATAAAATATGAAATGGATTGTATGGAGTCAAGATTGATGTAGGTTGACCTTGTCCTAGTAAAGGATTGATGAAATTATTGAAAGTAATAATTTGAAATATATGTTTGAAAGTGAACATATAAGATGAAATGGTTTGTTGGGAGTTAACTTGATAGTATGTTAACTTTGAAAGTCAAACCATGAATAGAGAATTGTGTATAAAATTAATTACTTGTGATTGGTTTGAGGATAGGTCAAACTTGAGAAAAGCAATTAGAGGATTTTATTGATTTGTTGATTGAAATCAAAGTTGACATGTAGTCAACTGTGTGTGTTGAAATAGTCTAACATAGATTGTAATGTTATGATTGTGAGGGATATGATTGAATTCCTTGATTAGTCAAATTATGTTGAGATGGGTCTTGTAAGATCCAAAGGAGATAGATGAATGGTCTAAGTTTGTGAGACTTGAGTTATTACTTAAAGCTAGTATTAAGTAATTGAAATAGTGTTAAGTATAATTAAGTATTCAGTTAGGAAATATATGATATTTGAACTGAATATGTGTTAGAAAATTATACAGATATGAAGTCATTGAATGATATGACAGTTATAAATTGTTGAATGATGTAAGTTAAATCACATTGATTAGGATTGTGATAAGAAAGTCTTACCAGTGTATGAGGCTTGTGATGATTGCTTTGATTGGGTAAGACTGTGAGATGATGAATAATTGAAGGTTATTATTATTAGTTGCCTAGGTTGATTGGTACCTCATGGTGAGTTACTTAGACATTGAAAGAATTGAATGGATTCTTTAGTTATTTGTTGATTTTATACAAATGAAGTAAGTGATGAAGTAGAAAATTGGGATTAGATCCAAGTAAGGTATGATATGAAAGTATACCTGGAGTTGGATTGTGTTAAAGGTTTAGTTGATCGTTGTTGGATAAAATGAGAGAATATGAATTGAAGGTTGTTCATGTTTTAAGAAATTTTGTATGTATAATTGTAAGTGTTAAGAAGTAAGGGAAACCTTGAAATTGGTAGGTGATGATTGTATTCACCAAACTTTCTTGTAAGTTTGGACTAAATTGTTTAAGTTATATACTAAGTGGTATGTATATAAGTGAAACATAGAATTGCTGATTGGTAATTGTTCCATGTCCTGTGGTATGGATATGTGATGACTAGTAGTACTGAGAAGGCTTGGTAAAGATTTTAACAGTCTGAATGGCCTAGTGTATAGGATTAAATGGAATTGGGATGTACGTGTCCATTTAAGAGAGTACCTGAAATTGTGTAAGTATATATGTGTAGTATACATGATAATAAATGGCATGATAAGTTTTAATAGATTGAATTAAAATGTGCCATAAGACATGTGGAGGTTAGTTAATTGTGATTAACTGGATGTAGATTTTGTTGAAATGTGTTGTAGAGTAGCACATTGTGATATTGTGATACTTGAATTGTGGTATCATAATGTTGATTAGGATTGACTTAGTTGCTAGATTGATGGAATGTGGTACTAAGTGATTATGTGATTAAAGTTGTATAACTTCTAATTGCTTGTGATTAGTAGTTTATGATTGTAAGGTTGAGTTGAAATAACTGGTTGCTAAGAATAGATTTTGATGTCTTACCAGTTTAAGTAATATACAAATTCTAACTTGATGGTTAGTTAAAACTTTGGAGATATATAGTAAGTATGGATAGACGTACTGGAATGTATAATCACTAGTGTTGTGATTATTGTTTGGACAGTTGTTGTTGTTGACCTTGTTGTTGTCGACAATTAATAGGTTGTAATGAAAGAAGTTACAAACAGAAATAAGTCAATGTAGAGGTTGGTTGATTGTAGGTAAGATTGATTGTGATACTTTTGTTGATTGAGCAAAGTACTTGTTGATTGTGGTTTTACCTACTGAGTTGACCTCTGCTGTACTTATTAAGGTGATATGAATCTGGATTACTTTTAAGTAAAGGATTTCATATGATTGAAATGATATGTGAATATGATAGGGTATTCAAAAGAGTATGAAACTTTTGGATGAAAAGTTGACCTAGAATTGAATTTTAAATCTTTGATAGTAGAGATTTGAAATTGTTATCTGTATATTAGATTGATTGTTGGTCGTGAGCTGAATTATATTTAAATGTTGCTAGGTACATTGTGGTTTAATAACCACTGTTGTGACAATGTGATTGCTGTTTTATTGTTAACAAAGATGAATAGTGAGAATAGGTTAAAGATTTTAGCACATTGCTAATTTCTGGTTGTATAGACCTATTAAGTGATGTTAGGTTTCACTTGTTGTTTAAGTGATTGTAGGATTCACTTGTTAAAGTAAGTGTTTGTCTATAAGATATATCTGATTGATGATATTGATTAGACGCACTGTATGTGTAAGTAGGAAAAGACAGAAGCATGTACATTTGGATATGTGCATGTGGAAAGAATTCAAACAGTCTAAGTATAGTTGTAAGTTGCTATTGAGGACAAATGTATGTTAAGATATATGTGATTATCTCACATTAGTTAGATTGATTGAGGTTAGATTTCGGGGACGAAATCTCTTTAAGGGGGGGAGAGTTGTAACATCCTCGAAATGGACCTAGTTGTTTATATATTATTTCTTGATTTAAATGTGTTTGGAAATAATATTGTTTGAAATAGTGAAATAATTGGAATAGGATCCGAATATTCCAATGTGATAAGTGAAATATTAATTGTTGTAAATTAATATAGTTGACGGTGCAATAAAATGTTTGGACTCGCAAATGGTTTTCGGGTTCCAGACAATAGATTGAGATGGGGTATTAAATTATACCCGTATATTGAAGGCGGTTGGATGAGCCGACTTATATATATCCTTTCCTATTTAGGAAAGTTATTCATTTTTATTCCAAAACTCACAGAAACTCTCTGAAAACCTCCAAATCAATCCAGAAATCAAATCAGGAAGTTGTGATTCTCATGAAACTTCATAATCATCAGATTATCATCGCTATGTTCTTCAATCAGTAAGTATTCTTGTGTATTTAAGAATTTGATTTCGATTGAAATTTGGGTGAATTGATGATTTGAGAGAAATAGATGTTAAAATCATGTTATAAATGTTACATGATGATTACCTGAAGTTTTTAGTAGTTTATAACCGTTTGAAATCGAGTTTGGATGATTTGGTTATTAAAATCGCGGGTTAGGGTTTTGATCAGGCGCTGATGGCAGGGACGAGGTAGGAAGCCGGCGGCTTCTGAGGGAAGCCGGCGGCTTGTGCTCACTTGATTGAAGCTGGCGGCTTCGTGGGGCAAGCCGGCGGCTTGGGTAGTCTGACAGGAAACCGGCGGATATAGACCCAAACCCGGCGGGTAGTGTAAGCTTTAAAACGAAGTTTAGTTCTGTTACCACATTTGGTAATTGACCCGGCGGTTTGGAAGGTGAAGCCGGCGGGTGGTGGTTTGAAGCCGGCGGCTTCATAGAGAAGCCGGCGGCTTGATAGGCTGATATCACATTTTGTTTGATTACGATAGTAATGTGCTTGATATATGTTATAGGATAATATATGTTAATGATTATATTGTAAATCATTAATACACAATTAGGAACTAGTAATTGTAATGTTAATTATGTTAAGTTCCTAAATGTCAAAGATTGATATAAGTTATGTATTGATGATCTGGATTACTAACTTATATTTGATATTGATTCTCAGATGTGGAGAAGGCTCAGTGATATTAGACTACTGAGTGGAGGCCTGAGGTAGTCGGTGAGTGGATCTGTAACCTCAGTGTGATTTAGTTGTAATGATTTGATTTACAACAAGTAATTTATAGTATTACTTTGATATGATGCATCTGTTGAGGTATCTTGCCATGATAGTTTGACTAGTTGCTTACTTGGCTGTTTGAGCTAGTATGTAAGATTATGAGGTCAACTTGACTTGACAGTTGGACTTGGTTGTCATTGTAGACGACAGGAGATCTTGAAACTTGAAATGTTGGTTTGGAGATCTAGGTCGTGTGTGATTGACAATAAGTTATCGGTAGTTCTGTATGGGCCAATGCAGATGATTGATAAGAGTTCCTTGAGTACCAAACCGGTATTAGGGTGTCTCAGGGACCACCGATCCTCATGAGGTTTTGTGTATGACATTGATTGGATGTCTAATGATTGATTGATTTTCTGTTTATTGTTATTTGATGTAAACAGATTGTTATGCTAGGTTGTACTGTTGTTTATAGTTTCATTCACTTAGCTTTATGCTAACCCCACCACAGTTCTTCCTGCAGGTTAAAATAGATAGGACATATTGGGCAGGGCAGGAAGTGTTTGACTGGATGGAATGTTTGACAGGCTGCTACTCTGATGTTATTTTGATAATTATAGAAATATTTTTAATAACACCCAGTGTGTTGAAATGTCTTGTACTTTGAATTGAAAAAGTTTATTGACATTTTGAGTACATTGATAGTATGTTTTAAAAATACGCTTCCGTGTCGCTATTATTATATTGGTTGTTTATAATGAAACGAGGGGTGTTATAACGGGTATATAAACTAGTATAATTATAATATATAATGTCGTAAGCATGTTAGTTAACAAAACCTTTTATGACGAGAACACACACAATAAGACAAAATATAGGTTTTGTTTAATCCTTATACAAACAAACATATCATCCAAAGTTATTAATAATATATATTTTTTTGTTAATTAATTCACTTTATTCATTCAAATTAACATGGAAATTACACTTTAATTGGAATGAACCTGTAATTTCTGATACCCAGCACCAAACTTTTTGATAAATCCACCACACTTGTGCATTAAACACTTGTACTGTATAATCAGTAACTGCACAGTTATGATGGATTTATCAAAAACTTTGGTGGAAATATCACCACCCATACTTGATTGTCGTACGTTGTTGTCTTGCACCAAGATTGAATTGTAGATGCTACTTAGCTCGATCTTCTACAAATTATCCTTACTTAATTGTTGTTTGTAATTTAATATTTGTCTTCTGGCAATTAATAAAGGGGTAAATGACAAAAATCGGCAACGAACTGTCAAAATTTGTTCCAAGTATACCAACTTAATTACCCAAGTAAGCAACAAACCGATAGTTTCGTGTTTGGATCTTTGAAAAGTCGTTTTTTACCGAATTATGTTTGAAAAAGCTGAGTCACCTTACACGTTGACCACCACGTCAAAATTGTGCCCCGTGTAGCTGGTTACCATATTACTGATCCAAACACAAAACTATCCGGTTTGTTGCATACTTGGGTAATTAAGTTAGTATGTTGCATACTTGGAACAAATTTTGGAAGTTTGTTGCCGATTTTGTCACATTTATTAAAAAATAATAAAATTTCAAATAGAAGTTGACCGGTCAAACCGGCAGCTGGTTACCATATTACTGATCCAAACACAAAACTATTCAATTTGTTGCATACTTAGGTAATTAAGTTAGTATTGTGCATACTTGAAACAAATTTTGGTTGTTCGTTGCCGATTTTTATCATTTACTCTTAATAAAGGGGTCATCATTAGGATGGATGATGGGAAGCTGCATGCGGATTCTTCACTCCACTATCTATCTACATATTTAATTATACTTGCAAGTTGCAAGTGTCTAAGATTATACCCATGAATTAATTAACGGTATGAAATCAGAGGCCATATACTTTTCATGCGAAGGAGGGTCAAATGATATCAACTAGGGGTGTTCGTGGTTTGGCTGAAACCGATCAAACCGAGGTGATTTGGTCGGTTTGGCCGGTTTTATTGTTCATAATTGGTTTAGCGGTTTAGGTTTTTCAAAACCGTTATATATGGTTCGATTCGCGGTTTCAAGACTTAAACCGGCCGTTTAAACCGAACCGTAATTATTGGTTTGGTTTTAATTTTAGACTCAAACCGGCCAAACCGGACCACGAACACCCCTAATATCAACTATTCATTTATGTGATCAACCGGTTAAGATACACAATACTGCATTTTACGTAAAATTTTATATCATTACTCATTAAGATGTAACAAATATGGGTTGTTGATCACATAAATCAATAGTTGAGTTTGATTGCACGTTCTTGTACATTCTTCCCCTAATATTGCAGCTAACCCTTAAAAACTTAGTTTTTAGTTAATGATGAGTTAATTGAATATATAGCAATATCAGTCATCACATAGCATTAAAAAGGATAAAGAAAATTAGATGGTTACAGTTTTGCCTAGCATTTCATTTTGTTATGGATTTAATTATGTACACTACATATAATTACGTTTACAGTGAATGATATTACTTCTTATATTCAATTTAGTAATTTACAAATAAAACTAGTAAATTAGAGGGTGTTTGGCGTAGCTTTTGCATTCAACTTTTGGCTTTTAGCTTTTTAGATGATGCGTTAACATAGGGGGTGTTTGGGGGAGCGTTAGGGGAGGGTTTTTTAGCTTTTGAGGTATCATAACGCAGAAAAGCTCTATTTTAGTGTTTGGGTGCAAGGAGTTTTTTCCTGTTTTAAAGGGTTAAAAAACTAAAAAGCTAAAAAGCCAGGATTTTAGAGCTTTTAGTTAACGCATAAGCTAAAAGCTTAACGCCAAGCCAAACACCCTCATAATGCAGTTTTAGAGATAGTGTTTGGATTAGCTTATGCTGTAACATAAGGCATAAGGGTGTGAGAAGCTAAAAATCCAGTATTTCATGGCTTTTCAAGAAGAGCTTTTTAAGGTTGTGAAAAGCTAAAAAGCAAATTGTGTTTGGATTGAGTAAACTAGCAAAATGGCTTTTTAGTGGTTGCTAAACTCTAAAAAGCTAAAAAACATTTTTTAAACGCCAAGCCAAACACCCTCTTATTACTCGTATGATATTTCAGAAGGTACTTATTTACTTTTACTATAAAATCATGAAATGTCAGCTTCTCATAATATGATTGAGGGTATTATTGTAATTCAACTTATCAATGTATCCTACTAACCAACTTATTAAGTTCACGATCCCAAGGTATATCTTAAAATTCTTAAATCATTTTCCACTTAATTTAAAATCTCTATATAACTCCTTTTGATTTATTTCTATCTAGTCTAAACATTAAAAGGAATAAGGCATCAATGCACTACTGTAAAAATAAAATAATTCGTAATGTTGAACTGTACGATTTGAAAGGTAATGTTAGTGTTAACGTAAGGATCATTCATGTAAATATAAAAAAATTGAAGAATCAAAAATAAAAAATATATGTTTTGTTATTGGTCAACATTATAATTGAATTGTAATGTCGACATTACAAATAATATACCCCATATAAATATTGATTTTGGAGGATGGGTGGCAGATTTTTGAACTAGAATGCTTTGAAAGAAACTAAACTAATAACTTACTCAATAGTTACTTAGATGTTTTCACAGTTTAGTGTTAGGGACAAAAGATTTACACAAGGTATGTAATACTAAAGTAGTTAATGTAACGGATGTCGGATATTGTGTATATAATGCAACATTAAAAAATCTTACAATTGTTACAACTTATTATTGGGAGTGTTTGGCACAACGATTTTAGGAGTTTCTAGTAGATTGAGCTCTAGTTTTTTAATAATCTCAATCTCAGATCTCTGTTTTGCAACAATAATATAGAAGAGATTATTGAAAAAAGAATCTCCGAGAATCCTCTAAAATTAATATTTAAAGAAACTTTTTTTAGTAGTTCGAAAAAGAATTTCCAACTCCAGTTCCAGCTACAATTTTCAGCTCCAGCTAGTTGTTACTAAATACACCCATTCTCTATTGACCCATCGCAACACGAGGGGAAGTAAAATCTCAGAATTTTCAATTACTATTTGTTACTATTATTGTATACGTCTATTTACTTCAGATTAGAGGAATAGAGAGTCCGAGAGGAAGTAGCGGAAGTTGCGCAGAGCATCTACCTGCAAGTGAAGAGCAGTGAACGACATAGACGGGAGAGCGCGTACTATCTAGACAAGAGAGGCTTCCAGAGAGCCGGGATCTTTAGTGAGGGACGAAGAGGTGGCTAGTTTGGTAATGAAATGAGAAGTGAAGATCGTGAATTGGACAAAAATATTTATTAAGTGATCGAGCATTAGTTTTATTCTATTTATTATGTATTTCACTATGATTGTTAATTTGAGTATGGACTTTTTGGGAATGCAAAAGTTATATGATGATTCATTTGTTTAATTCTGGTTTATCGGTTGATTTAGAGGTATCATTTTGACCCATTTTTTTTAGAAAATGATTCACTTGGGTTCACTTGGTCAAATGGACATTTTGTTTATGTATCTTTAGGTATTCTTTCTTAGCTAATATGATAATGAATCAAATGAGTTGGTTAGATCAAACGGATAGAAAGTCACCCAAAGCGCCCTCGAATGCTTTTAACTTGCTACAATGGATAAAATAATGGCCAGGTTGGTTTGATTAATTATGAACGATTCTTGCTCATTGTTAAGAAATAAACAGTTAGAAATACAATGGTTAGCTTGATTACCTGCTACGTAGTTAGACTATAATCTTATAGAATTATATGTTAGACTATAATTTTTTTTGTTTGAAAAGCATAATTTATTAAAGATCCCTCAAGGGGAAGCCAGAAAGCAGATACATGTAGACTATAATCTAGAAAGAGCCGGCAACTTCGTATCTTGTAACACATGATTGTTGTTGTCGTCTTGAACCAAGATGCTACGTAGCTCTTCAACAAAGTTTTTCATGATCTCACTTGGCAAACATATAGGTACAACAATACCTGACTCACCTTCATTGTTTATATACGGTATATAAATACTAACATAACCTAAGGCACCTATGAATGGCCCTCCATATGCTGGCTTCCCCCACCCGAAATCAACTACATCAAATTCGGCGCGAGTCAGGTCCGAAACACTGTAGAATCGAGTCGCATCAAATTTTGGTACAGGACGATCTTTGATTACCATTAGGTCAGCTAGTGATCTCATGTACTCTTCAGTGACACTAAATTTGGCCATCATCACAAGCTCCAACGCGTGGCTTAATGGTTTGTTGGATAAATCTTCAGCTGTGGAAATGGCAGTTGCACACGCAAAAGTATTTCCATAGTATCCTACGGGGATAAAAGATTTAAACTTAGCACGTGCGTCAACGGGGAACCCCACCCGCATATCGTCTTTAGGATCTGGTTGGAGCGCAATGGTACGACAACGCCAGAGGTAGGCAGTTAGCACCTCAAATGTGGGGCGATTTTTTAGGTGTGCTGGAAGAAGCTGACGAATGGCTAACATCTCTGTAGATCCAAAGAAAAACGACTTGTATGCCATGGCATCTTGTGTAAATTTTTCATCCGGGGTGTTACCCATTTCATCAAACTCGGGATGTGTACATGTGATGCGTGGTTGATCTCTTGCAAAAAGTAGATCTCTTCGCCAAATGGGCAACACTGATGGTGTGGATGCACCGCGTGCTAATTCACCTAATGCGATCTTGAATTGTGAGATCCCTTTTCCGTCACTCATGGTGTGATTGACCCGTAGAGCAAAGAGGAAGCCCCCACATAGGAGTCGTGTCACCTAGTAAAATAATATGCTCAAATTTAATCAAAGTGGTAAGGCGTACTACTACTAACATTTAACAAAGGGAAATTGATCAAAATCCCATTTTTTTTTGCAAAATATATGGTTTTGCCCCTTTTTTTTGAAAATTGACGATATGCCCCTAGAAATCGCAAAAGCAAATTTGCTTTTGCGATCCTGTTTTTGCATTTTGCGATCCCGTTCACGTGGCCGAGTCGTTCACGAGTTTGGCGTGCGATGGCAAAAAGCAAAAAAAAATTTGATTTTTG
Source organism: Helichrysum umbraculigerum (assembly GCA_949592205.1). NCBI lineage: Eukaryota > Viridiplantae > Streptophyta > Magnoliopsida > Asterales > Asteraceae > Helichrysum > Helichrysum umbraculigerum. The sequence continues at coordinate 9,697,955 of CATIUR010000005.1, read as the reverse complement.
CGATTTGCAAATGCCCCTTTTTTTTTGCGATGGCATCTTGTAGTTTATCCGATGTCGAGGATTTCGTGCCATGGCAAATGGCAAATCGCAAAAAAAAATTTGCCTTTTGCGATTTGCAAATGGCCCTTTTTTGTGATGGCTTGTAAAAGGCTCGAGTAGATAGTCATCGTTGTTTCGTGAACGGGTTCGCAAAAAATGGTGAGGTTTTGCGATTTGCCACCGCCCAAAAAAGTCCAATATATCCCTAACCCTTCCTTATCGGCTCATTCATTCATCCCTAACCCTTTTTTATTCTTCCCCTTCCGTACTCGATCCGTTCACGTGCCATCGCAAAAAAAGAGAGATGCATTTGCAAATCGCAAAAAGCAATTTTTTTTTTGCTTTTTGCCATTGCACGATGAAAGCACGATGACAAGCTACTCGGGCCGTAAACAAGCCATCGCAAAAAAAAGGGGCATTTGCAAATCGCAAAAAGCAAAAAATTTTTTGCTTTTTGCCATCGCACGCCAAACTCGTGAATGACTCGGCCATGTGAACGGGATCGCAAAATGCAAAAACGGGATCGCAAAAGCAAATTTGCTTTTGCGATTTCTAGGGGCATATAGTCAATTTTTTTTAAAAAAGGGCAAAACCATATATTTTGCAAAAAAAAAATTGCATTTTGATCAATTTCCCTTTAACAAATGACCATTTTACCTTATATACGACAATGGAAAACAATACAAGCAGTACAACTATGTATCTAACAACAAGAAAATTGATTATGATATATAACCTTTTCGAATTTTCTGTTAACAATCACGTAAGAAATATTTCTAACTGTATGTATCAGTTTGTTTCATTGAAACTTATCATGTGTACTACGTCAACAAAATCTGGCTAAAAAGAACTCAAAGTTTATACAGTTATACACTTATACTCCCTCGGTCCCAAAAGAAGCTAGTGTCATGTTTCAATTTCTACGAAGTTAAAGAAATTACATTGTCTGGTAGTGAAGATGACACTATTTAGTGGCGGTAGCACAGTGGGGGCAATGTAGGCCACTGCCCACACCGACTCACAAAAAACTTGGAAATTTTTTTTTGATTTATTTGATTTGTTCACTTTCTGCCCTCAGGCCCAATTAATTTAGCCCATTTATACACGCGTACTACCAATTAACCAAACAGCTGAGAATAGGATAGAACTATCCAAAATTCAACAATTCAAATTACGTAGTAAAATGTATGCACCCATTCTTTTAGGGGCAATATCAATTTTATCCGGAGTAACTAATTATAATTAAATCTTATATTGGTCTAATGTCTTTCAACATAAGTATAATCTCTCTCGGTGACTCGGTGTAACACCGTACCATTGAATTTTGAAAGTGAACCAAATTATTTTGGTAGATTTAACTATTATTTTTTTATTAATATAATATGCACTTTGCTATAAAAAACTGTATTATAATCATTATCAACATATATAATTATACGGTCTATTATTTCAAGATGTAGTAAACTTTATATAATTTATAATTGTATGTGTCTAACTTTTAAAAGTTTTATGATATGTATTAAAATTCTTAAACCGTTCATATATATATATATGAGTTGGTTCCAGGAGGAAGGAAATTTAGGGAGAGAAGAGGAAGAATCAAACTGATTCAGTATTTTATTACTATGAATCGGTTTTTTATCACCTATAACTTTTGAATCAAAGAAACAACATATTAAATCTTATTAAAAAAATATTGAACCAAAGCAATAAAATGTAGAATTAAAGTAATAAAAATTGGAATCATAGTAATAAAATACTGAATCAGTTTGCTTCTCCCTTTTCTCTCCCTAAATTTCTTTCTTTTTTGATCCTCCTCCTACTATATATATATATATATATAACTTACTATTGTATGTATATAACTTACGAACAAGTGTATGTACTAAAAAAATCAAAATGCATACAATAGTTTCTTTTATAATATTAAATACATATAATGGTAATTTTTAAAGTTCGCATTATACAAAAGTTAAATTTATAAAATTTTATACATTTTGAATAACGTAAACCCTTAATTATATGTTATTTGCGAAGAAAAAAAATCATAACTTTTTTTTTTTCTTAAAAAACAACATATGGATGTGCAATGTTCAAATTTACTGACAAGTTAACGAAAAGGGACTAATTATTATCGTTGTATTACAAGAATACCTTACTAGTGTATGATTATGATTTTGAGTTCGCCCCCTTATGACATTTTTTCTAGTACCGCCCCTAACACTATTATCCTTACTTTTTGTACAGACCCTCATATATCAGTTTTGAGAACATGCATATTGAGGGTAAGATGGTAAAGCTAATATATTATTTTTGGAAGTGGACACTTATTTTGAGAACTAAAATCGAAAGGTTGATACTTATTTTGGGACGGAGGGAGTATATATGATGATTTTAAGTAAATTGAATTTTCACCTGAATGAGTAGCAATGGTGAGTCAAGAATTTCGGAAGATCCAGGAACATCGTAAAGGAGCTCATCTAAACAAGGAAACGGTGGAATTAACGGGTAACCAAATTGCTCAAGCCTAACATCTGCTTCGGCCTCGATAAACAATATACCTTGGCCTGCGCAATCCACCATCAACTTTCTATCTGGACCTTCTTCCTTGAGTCGTCCAGCAAACGGATAATAAAACACCAGCAACTTGGCCAAAGCCTCCCTTATTACACTCGTCGGATTCTTAGTATTCATTTTCGGATCCCCACGATAAATTTGAATCGTCGAGATCTGTAGTCGCATGGATGGCTGATCATCGATGTCCGATAGAGGCTTCAGTTCTCGTGGCGTGGGTTTATCTGGAACAATGAGCGCCGGTGCTTGTCTTCGGACGGTAAACGTCAAGGGAGTGTCGGGCTGTGGCATATTTAGTTTTTGTGTTAGTTTGTAACTTTGTATTTATATTTTTGTTAATCTGGCCGCCACTTACCATACGGACAATTGTGTATTTATAGCACCTTGTGTGAATTTTTTTTTTTTTTAATTTTAATTTCTGTTCTTTATTCTTTGTTTGATTAGGTGGGAACAGGGATCAAGATAATGACTGCAAAGCTGCCTGTGTATATTATAATAATCATCTCCAATGCATTAAACTCTTCAGGGTTAATACATCACATCACTCTCACATCAACATATCATTATATTATACATATCATTCACAGTGTATTAAACCTTACAAGATTTAACACACTAACCCATCATCGCACTATTTTAAACTACTTATCCATTTATATTTATATATATTAATATGTTTTATACAAATGAAACGATAATAATTAAAGGCTAGTCATTTGTGTTATTGACAGCATAAATTAATTTGTGCTGTTGACGAACGAGTAAGCTTAAAATTTCTCGTTTTCAACCCCTAGCTTTCTATATATACATATATGACCCTTCCTTAAAAGCTAACTGCACGATTTAATCTAAATCGTGCAGTTTGCTACACGGATTATTTTCCCAGTAGTTAATTCTATATAAAATTAAACAATGAATAATACGCCTTACATAAAGCATTAAAATATTATTTGCAAAATTTCATTTCACAGTATTAATTCGTGAAGCAATGGGGCCAAAAATCAGATAAAAAATAAAAAAATCACCAACTTTTAGAAATACGTGAAAATATATAAAATACATACAATCAACATATAATAATATAATAATAATAATAATAATAATAATAATAGTAGTAATAAATTATCAATACCATCTGTAAAACAATAAGGGTGCGTTTGTTTCGCAGAATGTTTTTGATGGAATTGGAATTTGTCAAAGGAATTGAAATTTGATGGAATTGGAATCTAAAGGAATTGGAATTTGTATTTTTGTAATCGTGTTTGGTATACAAAATTTTATGAAAGGAATTGGAATGTTAATTATAATACATGACATTACTGCCCTTTTAAGTTTTTTTTACATATATATCTACTATTAAATTACAAACCTTTTTGTTAAATCATCATGTATATTATTATAAAAATATGAGAAAATTGTCCGTTTCGTCCCTGTATTTGTCCAAAAAATCACAATCCGTCCCTTATTTGAAGAAATATCACAAGGCATCCCTATATTTGTCAATTTCGCTCGCTAGTCATCCCTCTTAACAAATTTCGTTAATTTTCTCCGTTAAATCAAGCGAAATGACCAAAATACCCTCGTCTTTTTCCTCAAACTATACCACTTAGTTTATTATGCTGAGACCCTAATTTTACAACTCTAATCATTTTCAATAGCATCATCATCTTCAATTACAAACAACTAAAAATATATACGTATACTCGGATCCACAAATATCAGATCTATAATATTATAAAGCGATAAAAATCAATCACTAACTATACGAAGATTGTTGTAGTATATATTTGAGATGAATATTAACAACCACCGTTACAAACCATCACTACACCCTAGCACCACCACCCACCACCACCATCACCTGAAAACCAAACACCCCGACCTAACGCCATTCCCATCTCGGTCAAAACAACCACCACCGCAACCTGAAAACTCAGATTATAACCACCACAACTATCCAATCGGATATGTCTCCGTGACTCCTTCGTTTTCCAGCTGCATAAACGGATTTGCGGTTTTGTTTGTATCGTTTTCCAGCCAAGCAAACAGGTCCGTTTTTAACCGGATCTAGATCTCTGATAAACGCCACGCAAACCACCGTCGATTTTCAACAGTAATTACCTCCATCCACCACCATCTCCGTCTATATTATACCTATAAAATACCCGATCACACCCATACTCCACACTAATTTATGTGCAAAAAATAGTTCCTCAATTTCGCAAACAATCATAATTTCAAGAGATCTCTAATTTCAAATCAAATAAAATCATTTTTTCCAGTCAATTTCCGGTTAACCGATAACAACTTCTAATTAATTTCATCAGTAACCATGGGCGGTTCACAGAGTCGTGAAGGACTTGATCTCTGAGATTCCGATGATTACGAAGACAGAGACGAACAATCAGAATCAGATGACGATTACGAAGACGCCCAACAAGATCATAATAAATCAACGATTCCGGTTAGTTCAGTTGATGTTATCGAGTCAAAGCTGAAAGCGTTAAAACTGAAATACTCGTCCGTACAACAAAACCCTAATTTGAAGAACATGGTGAAATTGTACCTTCATGTTGGCGGTAACACTTCTAAAGCTAAATGGATCGTTTCTGACAAAATTACTACTTATAAATTTGTTAAAATTGATGAGAATGATGATGAATTTGATGAGGATGATGATGATAGTGTAGGATTTTGGGTATTGAAAGTAGGAAGTAAGATTAAGGCTAGGGTTTCTATTGAAAAAAGAAGGCTTTTAAAGGATAAAAATGAGGGTATTTTAGTCATTTTAGTATGACTTAACAGAAAAAATTAACTAGTTTAACGAAAAGGACTACCAGCGAGCGAAATTGACAAATATAGGGATGCCTTGTGATATTTCTACAAATAAGGGACGGATTGTGATTTTTTTGGAAAAACATGGGGACGAAACGGGCAATTTTCTCTAAAAATATTGATATGTATGCTTCTCAATTTTTTTTAATGCCCGTAAAGTTTTTAATAACTATAAATAACAATAAATTTAGTTATTGTTACTAGTTGAAGACCCGCGATAACACGGGATTAGCCATGAAATTTTACAATAATAATATCATTAGGTAATTTGAAGAGTCAGTTGTAGGATAAGAAATTAGTTTTATACTAAATTTGAAATTGTTTTTAGCAATAACTTGAACACAACTTGTAGAAAAACAAAATTCATGAATCACAAAAAAGAAAGTAGAACAATGTTATTATGGTTGAATATGACGTATGTTTGCATATCGTTTAGCTCAATGTATATAAACTAATAACTAAGGGATTATTAGTTACAAACCATAAAATATTTTAGTAACGACTTGAGCGTATTCATCATATTAAGGTTGTATGACAATATGTATGATTAGTTTTTATTGTCATCTTGTTGAAAAAAAAAAGCATGTTAACAATCAATATAGATAAATGTTTCAAATATTAGGGGTTTATGTTTAATATAGATAAATCTTTCAAATATTAAGGGTTTATGTATAAATTACCGGTTAAAACGTCATAATATATTATCTATAAGGACTGAAAAGAGTTAGGAAAGTACTGAAAGTGTCAATTCTCAATAGTTGTGGGTATACCTTTTAGAAAATGAAAACTGATGTAGGAAACAGTTATAGCCGTAGGATCTCTATGGATGGAACCCAATCTATGATCCAGATTGCTTCATGAGATTTTAGTTTAATTCTATACATATAAGATTAATAATAATAAATTATTTTTATCATATCGTAACATACAAATAAATCTACATTTAATTTAATACCTTCAAAGTTAATAAGAGTTTTATGTTTTCCAATTTTATGTTCTTCATTAGGAGGCTCTTTTCTCATCTAAAAAAAATAAAACAGTGTTTAGCAATAAAAAAATTATATATACCTTTTAGAGTGTATTTAACATACCTTCAAATTGTTTTTGACATCTTTTGAAAGAGGAAGATAGTTTTGTGGAATCATTGAAAAATAGGAGAGCATTTGAATGGACTGAGATGATGAAATATGATCGATAAGTTTGTGTTTTTTTTTTTTTTTTTAAATTATTTATTTATATTTATATTTATTAAAATTGTGTAGGTTTTGCAAATCGTAATTTAGTTAAAGTGGGTGAGGTTTTGCAAATCGTATTTTACTTAAAGTGAGTGGCGTTGACTTTATTTTTATGCATATATAAAACGGACCATGGCATACGGATAATGGCAAAGATGTTTTTTAATTATTATTTGACGTGGGTAAATTGTAACATTATTATTTTTAATCTAATTTAATCATATACCATTGGATCAAATTGAAAAAACCCCATTGAAGGGCCGAAACTTCTCCATGGGATTTTGGTTTATGTATTTATAAGATGCCCGTAAAGTTTTTAATAACTATAAATAACAATAAATTTAGTTATATTTTGATAGTTAAATTAAATTGACTTTTTTCCTTTTGTTTTATCCATATCTTCGTGGTTTTCTTGATTTCTTCAGATCTGGGTGACACCTGCAACAACCAAATCAACTACTAACATCTATTACAACCAAATCAAAGTAAATCCTTGCACTAGCACATCATTAACCACTATCAATTATTTAAAAGAAGATCTTGAAGAAGCAAATAAATTGCAAAAAGCCCTAAAAAACCCTAGATCCAATAAGGAAGAAAATGGGATGTTGGATACTAATTGTGGTGAGATGGTGGTGCGATGGTCATTTGGGGCGTTAGATGGTGACGGTGGTGCGATGGTGATGGACATTCGACAATGACGGTGGTGCGACGGTGGACGGTGACGGTGATGCGACAGTGATGGACGTCCAATGATGACGGCAATGCGATGTCGACAGATTTCCGATGATGATGTCAAAGTTATTAACAAGATAGAAAGAAATGGTATTATAACAATGGTGATGAGGTGAGATGTTACTGTGTTAGAAAGGAAGTGATTTAGAAAAGAAGGGGCACTTTGGTCAAATTGTTCAATTCCTTCCAAGTGCTACACTTTCCTTCGTAAAGTGAAAGGAATCTTGAATTCCTTCAAGTAAGGGAATTTGATGGAATGTTTGACATTCCAATTCCATCTGATTTTCTAACCAAACACAATTGTGAAGGAATGCAAATTCCAATTCCAAGGAATTCCGGGGAATTCCGTGAAACAAACACACCCTAAGATGGAAATAGGTTTTTTAAAAAAAACTAGTGGTGGTATGGTCCACTTTCAAAGTTTTAAGACGCATGTGTACAGTCTTGGATGATCTATTAGACGCTACCCTACGTGGAACTTTCACAATGGGTTAACCGCTTCCAAGTCACCGTTTCAAATTCTATCCCACGCTGCCATGTGTACCCACTGTAGATGCTCTAATTATAAGACCATCTCCAATGCATTAGACCATAAAAAGTTCATTGAACTGACACATCAACATTTCATCATTTTCAATAAAACAACTGCAGTGCATTAAACCTTTCCGAGTTCATTAAACTGACACATCAGCGTACTATTTTTTTATTTCATATTTAATATATATATATATATATATATATATATATATATATATATATATATATATATATATATAAAATCAAAAGATATATTTTATATGTATGCAAATGTTGCATAAAATTAAAAACTATATTCATTAAGTTAAAAGAATTCAAGATTAATATATTTTGTGTTTTTACTAATAATGTCTATGTATTCTTTTAATTTATATTAGACGCTGCCAAATAAGCCGATTGTAGATGCTCTAAGAGCATCTTCCAATGCATGAGATGTTAAACTCATCCACATCACCATTTAATTAGTTTCTAATCTATAGTGTATCGGACATATTATACTATGAAGGTCCCACTTGCAAACCCATTTAATAGGGAGTAGCAGTAGTGGAGGAATAAAAAGTTGAATTTATAATATAAAGGTCTCACTTACAAACCATATTAACAGGGAGTAGCAATAGTGGAAGAATAAAAAATTAGATTTATAATATGAATTGAAGGTTCCACCTTTTGCGTTTTAAGATGCGTTGGTATAGAGAAGAACTTCTCTTTCAACGTATCAATAAGTGGCAAACTACAGTGGATCAGGCGCAAGTATAATACTCTTTAATACGATGCCACCTCCTTACATTGGAGGTGCTCTAATAAGAGCTTACGTATGAAGTGTAGGAAAAATCAACAAAATCTATCACAACATTAAAAAGTACAAATTAATAAATTTCGTGTTTTAGCATTATTACATTAAGATTGGGTGTAAGCAAATATAAATAGGAGATTTAGTGATCATAAATAAAAAAAATTAAAAAGATAATAACTTAAAAAATACATTTTTTGCTTTTACCTTGACACTGTAGTTAATAAATAATTTTTATAAAGCGACATAAAAGCAAATATGCTATCGTTTGTAATTTATCCCTTAATGAAATGCCCAGACTTAAATTTGTTGTGAAAAAAATTTTAGGTGGATAAGATATGTACCGGTTATAATTATTATGGATCGAAATATCTTGTCCTATTTGTTATTTATATCAAGAGTTTATTGTTTTATTATGTATTACTTTTACTATTGTATGAAATAAACTTTTATTTGTTATATTGTATGCATTAAACTTGTAAATATTGTCTATTCTATGTAAACTTTCCTCTTGGGTAAAGACAAAAAATGAAACTTTCATATTTTGACATTCCCCAAAAATGAAAGTTTACATACAATAAACGATATTTACAAGTTCAATACATACATTATAAGTTTTCAAACATCGACATAGACAATAATAAAAAGTGTAAAGTTTAATACATAACGAAACAATAAACTCTTATATTAATTGTTGTGATAAGTAATTACGTACCTAAAAGCCTTGAAAATCAAGGTAGTTAGACCTTTTAATTTCAGTATAATATGTGAAATTATTATGAACTTATGAAGTAGGAAAAAGGTTAATCCTGGCGTGAAGTTCAAAAGAAATGGGAGAGATTATGAAGTAGGAAAAAATGTTTATTAACAGAGTTTTATGACGAATATAAACACAATAATACAAAAATATATGTTTTGTTTAATCATTAAACAAACATATCATCCAAACTAATGAATAAATTAGTACCGTTCAACTTCTAAACTCACCATCACTTATCTAATTATACTTGCAAATTGCAAGTGTGTATGATTATGAGAAGGAATTAATTAATGGTACAAGATCGATGAGAGGCTCATATATGGATTTTAATGTAAAGGAGAAGGAAGTGATCTCAACCGTTAATTTATGTGATCAATAGTTAAGATTTGCAACACTATTATTTTATGTTAAATGTAGTATTGTTAAAATGGCAACGAATCTGAAATGGTGATGACATAAATTAACAGCTAAGATTGTTTGAACTCATTCCCCTCAAAATGCAAAAGACATTTCCTTAAATAATTTTAATTTAATTAAATTATATAATCATCATAGCATTGAAAAGGATGAAGAAAGAACATTTTGAGTAGCATTTCATTTTGTTATTAATCTATTTCCGTACACTACAAAATAATTACGTTTATAGGGTATTAATTTGCTTCCTCCGTCTCAAATTAAGTGTTTACTGTCAATTTGTACACATTTTAATAAAAGTGAAGACTATTAAAAAACCATTTTAATTGGTTAAAATTTTAAAGTGAACATGTATTTTGAGACATAACAAAAAAAAAAATTAGACATTTAATTTGTGATGGATAGAGTAATTATCAATTAGTATTTGTTACTATTATTGTATACGCCTATTACTTTATAAGTTACAGGTATCAACTCTCTACATATATTTGAGTACCGACACGTATTGATTTCAACTCTTTTATACAAAGGGATTTAGTGTATAGAAATAAAAATGAATAGTTAGAGCCTAAGGTAAATAAAATGTCGATTTTAGCTTTTGTTCACGTTAACTCCTCCATTTTAGTATATAGAAATAGCACATATCGTTAGAAACTAGGGTGAATAAACGTTGAGTTAACCTTTTTTAAATCTTACTTCATGACATTATCTTTTCACGAGTCAAAACGATACCTATATGAAATCAACGATGAAACGAAATGGTTAAAACCGATTCATCTAATTAGTAATTCAATTCAATTCGAATTCGATATTTGTTTGGATGGATCAAATTCAATTTATAGAATCACGCATGTCTTTATACCTGGGTTATACAGATCTATTAAGTGCTCAAGTTGTTGGTTGAACGATATTTTTTTTCTTTTTTTTGACGAAAAACTAAAAATTATATAACTGCCTTTTCAACAACAGTTGAAACAAGGAACCAAAGTTACAAACATAAGCAATTTGCCACAATTGACAAAGCCAACAAAGAATAGCTAACCGACAACAAATTTGAATTTAACCTATAGGGCCCATTTAATCGTTTGTTGGTTGAACGGTATTAATCGTTTGTTTAAAAGGTGCATTTAACAAATAGGGCCCATTAAAGGTCATTAACAAGCTGAGCCCATTTTTATCTATTTTTAGAAACTTACCGAATCTCAATTAAACATCGTTGAAAAACAATCGAGTTTTCATTTTGAAACCCGATTCTTGCGACGTCTAAACAGTCCAAATCTTACTGTAATTTTTTAAAACGGTATGAGTTAGTACTACAACATTAAAGATGCACCAACCGAAAAAGCAAATGCATTTAGAAAAAAAAATAAAAATAAAAAAAATCATCCTCTCATGGTTTTGATCTGTCAAACAACAATGCTATCCACGTTATCAATCAACTGAGATTTCAACACAAAAACAAAATCATCATTATTCAATTATTATTATTATATTCATATTCATATTCATCAGCAAAGTGAACAAACAAACAGTACAACACCTGAAATACCAAAATCAACCGCCATAACATACATACATACATACATACATACATATCTCTGCAGTTTTAGGGTTTCAGGATTACGTAGTAGCTGCAACTAATTTCAAATGGCGTTATTACGTAAATTATTTTACAAGAAACCGCCTGATGGACTTCTAGAGATTTCTGAAAGACTTTATGGTAATTCATTTCATTTCCCCCTTGCTTATTACTTACTTGATCAATCAATAGTATGTATGTTCAAATATAATATGATCAATCAATTAACTTATGTTTAGAACTACTGTATAAATGGTCTCCATTGAATTGTTTGCAGCTAATTAGCTGCTTGGGTTATATATCCTCTGTATAAATACATGTTTATTACTCGTACTATATTTGTCTTATTTTTCTAGCCTATGATTTTGTGATTAGAATAAGTAAATCGAAATATTAGGTGCCCGGCCAAGCAGCCAATTGTGTGTATATACTTTAGTAGCAGTATGTGGGAACATCTTACATACTGTTACATGTAGGAGTGTAGGACCGCACATGGTTCATGAAATAAACTTGCTGACACGCGGTTCGATGTGCCAATGTACGCAAGCAGCGCGGTCTATATCCCATTATATGATATAAATGTATATGTTTTAGTTTTTGTGTTTGTTTCTTGATTATTGTAAACTTACTGCAAAGATCAGCTCCTTTAAATAATGTTTCATGTATATGATGTGCATTGAGTTTGATCGTGAGTTAGGATTATTCCGATTAAATGATTGATGGTTTGTGCATTTCACGTTTAGTATTCGACTGCTGTTTCACTACCAAAGTATGGGAACAAGAAGAATATAAAGGTTATATGGTAAACACAATTGGTCAGCTTAAGGAACATTACCCTGATGCTTCCATTTTGGTGTTTAATTTCGGTGATAAAGAATCGAGCCAGATTGCCTCTGCTTTGTCTGATTATGATCTAACCATTATGGACTATCCTCGACAATACGAAAACTGCCCACTACTTCCGATGGAGGTTATTCATCATTTTTTGAGATCAAGTGAAAGTTGGCTCTCACTTGGGCAGCAGAATATTCTTCTGATGCACTGTGAGCGGGGTGGTTGGCCAGTGTTGGCGTACATGTTGGCCGCACTCTTGATCTACAGAAAGCAGTATACTGGAGAATACAACACTTTGGATATGGTTTATAAGCAAGCTCCTCGTGAACTGTTGAATGTATTTTTGAAGTTAAATCCTTTTCCTTCTCAGCTGAGGTACTTGCAGTATGTATCGAGGAGAAATGTGGGTACAGAATGGCCTCCGTTGGACAGGGCACTCACATTGGATTGTGTGATAATTCGTATGATTCCTGATTTTGATGGGAATGGTGGTTGCTGTCCTATATTCAGAATTTATGGTCAAGATCCTTTTCTTCCCGGTGATAGAACAACTAAACTTCTGTTTTCAACCCCAAAGACGAGCAAAAATGTTCGATACTACAAACAGGCAAGATTTTTAGCTTTAGTATACTTTATACGCCTTTGGAATCTTCAAATTTTTTCCTTACATCGTACTACTTGTTGCAGGCAGAATGTGAACTGGTCAAAATCGATATTAATTGCCGCATTCAAGGTGACGTTGTGCTGGAGTGTATCAACTTTCAAGATGATCTGTCTCGTGAAAAGATGATGTATCGTGCCATGTTCAACACAGCATTTATAAGGTCGAATATCTTGATACTTAATCGTGAGGAAATTGACACGCTTTGGGATGCTAAGGACCTATTTCCCAGGGACTTCAGGGCTGAGGTAGCTTTCATATATATGTCTCAAAATGAATGTCTTGTTGTCTACCTTTCTATTATAGTTTATTCCCAAAAAGATTTCGCTTTAAAAGGTAATCATCTTATTACCTATTTTACTCTTGCATACACATTTTCTCAAAAACTCAACAAGTGTATAAGTAAGGGTAAAATAGATATTTGGCTCTTAAGAAGTGGAATAATTGCATATTCCAAAAATTGTGTGCCTCTTGTCTAGTGGACGCTTATTTGGGGACGGATAGAGTAATACAGGATGCACATATATGTACATAATTCATTTGCATTTGCCGTATGTGTATGTAACCAACATATTTGGATGAAGCTTCTTTTCTTCGATATGGACGCTGCAGCTTCTACAGTCCCAGTAGATTTGGCTGGTTTGGATGTGGAGGGTCTCCCTATAGAAGCGTTTGCCAAGGTTCAAGAATTGTTTAACAGTGTTGATTGGCTAGATCCTAAAAGTGATGCCGCACTAAATGTTCTGCACCAGATTGCTGGTCAACAGTCCGTTGAAGCTAGCAATCAGGATAAAGAAAGCCTCAGATTATCATTAGAAATAAAGCAAAAGAGCACTTTAGATATGGCTAAGGAGAAACCTGCGTCTCCTGATGTTGGTAGACTAAAGGTACGATCACCTCTTCAACCAAGATCACCATCATCACCACCATGGTCGCATTTTCCTTCTAATCAACAATCACAGAACGTTTCAAGTAATAAAGTAAAACCTCTGCCACCTCCTCTAGGTGATCTTAATCAGTCTCCATTCCCGCATTCCATGCTTCCTTATGGCTTACCATCAAAGGACACACAGAGTATAACGGTACAAGCGTCTACTCTAACAGGTCCTGGAACTCCTCCTTTGAGGGACAAAAGAGGTGACGTACTTGACCCTGATCTATCTCCCCCAACAGGTCATCAAACCGGGCCTCCGTTCACTCCTTCCATTCACCATTTGATCCCGTTAAAAAATGATAGAAAAGATATCAAGGTTGAACTGTCTCCATCCTTAGCATCTCCACCCGGCCCCGCAACTCCTCCGTTGAATGACCAGGACGTTAGAAGTAAAATAATTTCAACATCTCCCTTACCACCACCACCACCTCCTCCTCCTCCACTCCCGTCTTCAAAAGACAAACCAGTTACGAGAGCAGGACCCTCGCCACCACCACCACCTCCACCTCGACCTCCACCTCCGTCTTTGAAAGACAATCTGGTTACGAGAATGGGACCCTCTCCACCACCAACGCCTCCACCTCCGCTTCCATCTTTGAAAGATAAGCCGGTTACGAGAGTGGGTCCCTCTCCACCGCCCCCACCACCACCTCCACATCGTCCTGTAATTGAAGGTATAAAAGAAAGCATTGCATCACCGGTGCCACCACCACTACCTCCTCGAGCTCCTAGTTCTTTCGGTTCACCACCTCCACCACCTCCGAAAACTTCGGCGAACGGAAATCCAAAGAGGAGTGTTGTCCCGCCCCCGCCTCCTCCTCTATCGAGATCAGGAAATGTTTCCGGAGCTCCTACTCCTCCTCCCCCGTTGCTCAGGGGGCGTAGTTTGTCAAAAACAGGTTCCTTAAAAAATCAGCAAATCAAGAAGCTGAAACCTTTGCATTGGTTGAAGCTAACACGAGCAGTATCAGGAAGCTTGTGGGCTGAGACACAAAGATCTGGTGAATCTGTTAAGTAAGTTGTTGTCTCCTGAAAGAAGCTGATTTCCGTTTATCTTGATCCTGTTATTTTTCTTATTTTTGCATGCACATTAGGGCACCCGAGATTGATATATCAGAACTCGAGTCTCTCTTCTCAGCATCAAACCCAAAGGCAGAACAAGGGGATGCAAAATCAAAATCGCAGGCAGCTGTATCTAAGAAACCTGAAAAAGTGCAACTGGTATATTATCTTGAAGTTCTTGCACATAAAGTTAGTTTATATGCTGTACTTATAATAAATATGTTATTTATTATAAGCTGTTGAATTGAAGTAGCTACAAGTAGAATGGACTTGAAGTTCTTGCACATAAAGTTGGTCTTCTTTTTTTTCTTTGAGCAGACACATAAAGTTAGTCTATATGCTGTACTTCTTGCAGATTGATCACAGGAGGGCATATAACTGTGAGATCATGCTCTCAAAGGTCAAAATACCACTGAACAAATTGATGGTAAGGTCAAGGATTTATATTTTGTTTAGGTGTATAAAGGTCTTCTGATAGTGCTTAGTTTGCGAATCTTGAAAGGATCACGTTCTTACTTTGGAAGACTCGGCAATGGATGCGGATCAAGTGGACAACCTCATAAAGTTTTGTCCGACGAATGAGGAGATGGAGACACTTAAGGTAGCATTTCAGTTGAGCTGTTTAAAAGGTTAAATGACAGAAGAAAGCCTGATATTGTGGGCGATGTGAGTTAAGGCCTTGTAGTTAATTGCTGCATACTAATTATGAATGTTTGATGCTGTTATAGTGTTTCTACATCTTTTAAAATACCGATAAAACACTTCTAATGCCTTGTACATTATCTTTTATAATGTATAACCTGTTTCGAGAATATGAGAAGTTCAACCTTGAAGTTTTTATGTTCACCATTGACGCCAATGCCCATTCTTGTTTTTGTTAAATGATGTATTGGGAGTGCATAATAAATTATGTTCTTTTTGGTCAGGGTTACAAAGGAGAGAAGGATAAATTGGGAAAATGTGAACAGGTTTCCAATGCACTTCTGTTTCTGTGTATTCGTTATGACAACGATTTAGGACAATTTAGCTTTAAATAAGTCCACAAATCAACTCAAATTGATGGATGCATTTGTGTTTATTTTCAATAGTTTTTTTTGGAGATGATGAAAGTTCCACGTACAGAATCCAAGCTCAGAGTTTTCTCATTTAAATTACAGTTTAATGCACAGGTCAGTAGATACTATGGCGCACACTATCTTCTTGTTATAGGTCTTTATTTGTTCTAACAGTCAAGTTTTAATACCAATTAGGTTTCTGATCTTAGGGAGAGTCTAAACACTGTAAATTTGGTGGTGGAACAGGCAAGTTATATTGATCTCGCACTTGATTATTGACAAAATTTTAATATAAAAATTGCATCTCATGGATGTTGATTGTACATCTATCAGACGAGGAGTTCCAGTAAATTTAAGAGAGTCATGCAAACTATTCTTTCTTTGGGGAATGCGTTGAATCAGGGGACTGCAAGGGGTAAGTTATTAGCTGATTTGTTTAATGGGTTAAATGTCAAAATGTATCAAACTTCACCCGAAGTTATATTTTATGTATCATGCGTTAGAAGTGTATGTTATATGTATTCGATTACAAGTTCATCAGGTAACCAGCATTTTTTTTGCTGAAGTGGCAGCTATATAAGTTGCCACACCATCAAAACCATACCTATCTGGTTACATACAGTAGCAATAATCGGATACATACAATAGCAATATTTGGAAATTTGATGCATACAATAGAAAATTTTAAAGGTGGGTACATCTAACAGAATTTTGAGTGAAGATTGATACAGTTGCGGACACCGTACCACTATTTAATTTGTTGGAACTTTCACCATTATGTGCAGAGTAACTATTGGATTTAGTTTTATTAGTTAAGTATTTTCTAATGGTTTAATCTTCAAAGTTTCACTTTTTTTCGTTTTAACTACTCAAGTTTTTTTCTCGTGATTTAATCCTTCAAGTTTCATAATTTTAGTGGTTTAATCCTCCAAGATTCTTATACTTCAAAAAATTGATGGTTTAATCCTTAAAGTTTATCTTTTATAATGATTTTGCCCTTTTAACTTTTTCTAGTTTAATCATCTAACTTTCAAAAATTTGATGGTTTAACCCTTCAAAGGGTTAAACCAATAATTCAATGCAAACTTAAAGGGTTAAATCATGAGAAAAAAACTTGAGTGGTTAGAACGAAAAAAAAGTGAAACTTTGAGGATTAAACCATTATTAACCCAATTAATCTATTACTAGTTTATTATTCTGCATGTTAGTGTTATAAGGTCCTTGCTTTTGGACTTATAGAAAATAGATGAGGTTTTGTTTTAGGATCTGCGGTTGGGTTCAGGTTGGATAGCCTCCTGAAGCTTACCGACACGCGTGCAAGGAACAGTAGAATGACTCTTATGCATTATCTTTGTAAGGTATCCGTTTCTCTTCCTTTAAAATAGGAAAAAGAAAAAAATCAGTCTTCAGTTTTCGTTTGAAGTATATTCTTGTCTTACGTTATCAGTGTATCACATGAATATGTGTACGTATTTTGCGTTCTTGATGTCTGTAGGTGCTTGCTGACAAACTACCCGAAGTTCTTGATTTTTCCAAGGATCTAAGCAGTTTGGAACCTGCAGCAAAGGTAGTCGAGCTATTTCGAACTTTTCACAAGTTCTATGAAGGAATTGATGTTGTGCTTGTTTTATGTTTCATTATATTGATGATCATTTTATTGTCCAGATTCAACTAAAATATTTGGCAGAGGAAATGCAAGCTTTAAGCAAAGGATTAGAAAAGGTTATCCAGGAATTGTCAATAGCTGAAAATGATGGACCCATTTCTGAAAAGTTCTGGAAGGTAAGAATAATATATTGATGAGTGTACTCATCTAGCTATTATAGTAACTGATTGTTAGAATGAAGCTCATAAGATTTGAATTATTTATCAGGTAAACTAGAGGTGGCAAAATAGGCGGGTGGTAGGGCTGAGTTACTTAAGTAATGGGTGAAAAATGATGATTTTTTGGGTACGGGGCTAAAAACAGCCCTAGTTTACCTGTAATACTATCTTCAAGACAATACCTTTTATGGGTTAAGTGGCTGGAAATGCACATAACTAAGCGTTGACCTTCATATACAAAATTGACCGCCATTGTGTAGATGGAACTATTAATATTTTACATTGTATATATAAAACGGGCTATATCTGGTCAAGTACTTGTATGCAATAGGTTAACCTATTTTCATTTATGATTTAATTCCACCAAGCAAACAACAATTATATTCTAACTTTTTAAATATGATTGAATAATGACGTGTCATGATTATAATGACATGGATGCCTACGTGGATGCTGATGTTAACAAAATAATAAAAAAAGGACTGGTTACCCGTTCTATAGGTTACCTTATACATACAATGTAATAAATCGGTAGTTTTGTCAATACAAGGGCGGTCAATTTCGTGACGTACACATTATGAAGGTCAACGAGTAGTTATGTACATTTTCAGATACTTAACCCTTTTAATATATAAACTGTCTGTTACATATCTTCACGACAACTATATTATTTAAAGTTATATCTTTATATTGGTACTTAACTGTTATTAATTTTTTATGGCCAGGCTCTAAAGGAGTTCCTTTGCTTAGCAGAAGGTGAAGTAAGGTCCTTGGCCAATCTGTATTCTGCTGTGGTATGTCTCATACAAATAGTTATTTTTTTAGTTCATATATTTATTAGATTTCACTATTGTAAGTAAAGGCTCATACTATTACTATACTATATTATAGGGTAAGAATGTGGATTCCTTAATTCTTTACTTTGGTGAGGATCCAGCTCGTTGCCCGTATGAGCAAGGTAATTAGATAAACGCATATTAATGCAGTCTTAGGAAAATAAAAGATTTTGACAATTCATAATCCGTTTACAGTTTATTGATTTCCAGTACATAATACCATTTTTTTTCAGTTGTTTCAACTTTGCTAAAGTTTGTGAGGATGTTCAATCAAGCAAATGAAGAAAATGCTAAGCAATTAGAGTCAGAGAAGAAGAAAGCGGAGAGGGAAGCCTCGAATGAAAAGTTGAAACGAACTCAAGCTGATATCAAGTCAGAACATATGCCACAGTCTCTCCTAAAAAGTGTCAAATAACTGTTTTTTCTTTTCTTTTATTTGGCCATGCTTAACCAGTTTCATGGATTTGAAGAAGAGTTAAGACGTTTTCCGGGTGTATATATAAAAATTGTACAGTTGTATAGTATCAGAGTTTATGCAGCAATATATACAGGGATCTTTGATTTTCTGTTGAAGGTTCGTCTCTTAAACCTTTTTCCTTTCGTTTAACTAGTTGTGACTTTTGTGCTCAGGTGCATGATTTTTTTTTAAAAAAAAGAATATCTTACGATTCAATTCGTATTTTAAAAAAACTGACATTTATGGATGTCACTTGATTAAATTCGGGCTAAATCGGTACGTTAAACAGGTCAGAACGGGTTTGGGTCAAAAAGGGTCATTTTTTGGTACTGTTTGAAACAAGGCGGTTGGGTTTGGTTGATATATAAGACTGTTTGTCCAGATATAAATCAATGTTGGAATATAATTGTGAAGTACATGTATCTCAATCAGAAATTAGTCATGATTTTAAAATGATTGGTTTATGCTTTAGAAATGCATTTTGAGTGACTTATGACCCGTTCCCTTCATGTTACCCGTTTAACAAGTTAGAGATGGTACATAACCCTAATCAAAGTAACAAACTGCCAACCTACTAATAACTGAATGGATTGAAAGAAATCACCAGCACTGTTGGATTATAATGTCAAACGGGCCAAAGCCCGGTATGATTTTGGAAAGGGTCGCAGGCCACAAAACATAACAGGAATTAAAAGGTGGCAGTTAACAATGAAAGGGTGGCAGTTAACAACCAACAGGTGTGACTTTTGGCAAAGGGGTACAACCGCCGGTAACCACCAACCGAACCATTGTGATGGTTGGAAGGCACCTGTTCGCTATCTATATATATGTATTGTATTAACAGAAAACATAACACAAACGGTTATAGTGATTGTAACAATGGAAACATTACATTGATTGTAAATATTTTATTGATTAATAAAGAGTGATTCTTTATGCGTTTTGTGTTCAATTAAATTCCTGGTCAACAGTGGTATCAGAGCGAGGAATAAAGGAATCGAGAGGATTATTTGTTTGTGATAAACAACAATCAGAAGACTGTTACAACGATCGAGTGAATCGATCATAACAAGGAATCGAGTGATTCGATTACAAAGAAGAAGGAAAAGACTACATACCGTTTAACAGAGAAATTGAAAGAAATCAAAGGGACTCCAACGGTTCGGAAGGAACCACCATCGATTGAAAGGAAAACAGAGGAGAAACACCACCGCAGAATAGCCACCGGAGAAGAGACGAACACCGCCGCCGCCGCCATAAACAAACATGAGAAGACAACGGTTTAATTGAAACCACCGACTGTGGTTACACAACTCGAGAAGCGTCGATTGAAAGGAAGGAGTGCGTGCTCTTTGTGTATTGGGTTTGGCCGATTGGGAAGTAAAAAGGGAGTCGCCGTTTTGTTATCAGGGACGAAGAAGAAGCATCATTATTTATTTTTTTTATATTAGAAGAATAGTTTAAAAATTAAAATTTGCCCGTTACAATTCGCATTAGGAAAACGTAGAAATTATTTGAGAATTATTGTGGTTAGACAGAAAAGTAAAGTTGAAAGATTTATATTGGTTTTAGAAGAAAAACTAAATTTAAAAAAATTATGACGGGAGACAAAACCGAAAAGATTGTTTATAGAGAAGTCGCCACACCGTTCTCTTCATATCAATGCCCAGTTCTAAACAATACGAACTATACGCTATGGGCATTAAGGATGAAAAAGATATTAGTGGCAAATGGAGTATGGGATTTAGTGGAAGGAACAAGTACATCAAAGGAGATTGATGTAAAAAAGGATAGTTCTGCATCAGCATACCTATTTCAAGGGTTACCAGAGGATTTGCAAATGCAAGTTGCGATATGCGAAACAACAAAAGAAATTTGGGACTCACTAAAGTCTAGATTTATTGGGACAGAAGATGTACAACAGGCACACTCGCAACAACTTAAATCAGAATTTGAGATACTTGTAATGAAAGAAGATGAATCAATAGATGTAACACCCAGTTTTCGGGTCTAGTAGTATTAGATATTTTCTAGACTGCAAATTATTATTTAAATGTGTCAGAAAATAATTTTATTGTGCTAGTTGAAAATAAATGGGTAAAAGAGTCAAATAATTTATTGTGACTAATAAATTATCAATGGTTTTAATTTTATTTAGTTGACGGTAAAATAAAATGATGTTTCCCCGCAAATGGTTTTTAAGTTCCAGACAATAATAAGTACGGGTAATAAAATTAAACACTTATAGGATAAGTGCTATATGTTGAGTCAGTGTTTTATTTCTTCCCTCATACACACATACGATACATACATACTTACCATCAAGAAACCCTAAACTAAATCTTGAAGAAATCATCAAATTGGAGTTGCATAATTCGAATTCAAGCTTCAAGAAGATAGATTATCATCTCCTAATCCTTCTATTCAACTTGTAAGTCTCTAATTCTTGAATTATAAACCCTAGAATTTGGGGGTTTTGGTGTTCTTGAGTAAGATCCGAAATTAGGATTTGATTTTGTGAAGTTGTTGTTAGTTAAGCTTGTTGTTGGTAATAACTAACATGATTCATGCTTAAAATTATATTTTTGATTTGGATTCTTAAACTTCTTGATGATTTTGATGAGTTCATGGGATTTTGATGAGTTAATGGTATTAATAAGTATTGATAAGAAGGTTAGTAGCCTTAATCTAACCTAATAATGGATTAGCCAAGTTAAGTGAATTGTAATTCATGTGGGTTTTATGAAAAGGGTGATGATTGGGTGTTAATTCATCTTGATTGATAACAAGATGGGTTGTTATAGTGTTATTGGTAAAAGATGAGTTAGTATCTGAAGTAGCTATTCATTGAAGCTAAGATGATCATGATGATGATTATGAGTTATTAATGAAATAATGGATGAAATAAAGTGTGAATTCTTAAAATATGAGGTTAATGTTTTAATTATGTTAATTAACTATAATTGAGGTAGATTAATGGGATAATGTGATTCTATGATCATAATTTGCTAGTGATGATAAACTAGTGATGTTGAAATAGTTATTTATAATATGGATTGAATAATGAGAATTGTGGTAATTATGTTAATTCTTATGAATTGAGTAAATCGGGTTTGTTGTTAATCTATTAGAATGATGTTGTATATATTTGAGACAAGTAACTAACTTGTATTATTCTATTGTATTGTCAGATGTGCAGAAGGCTCAGTGATATTAGACTACTGAGTGGATGCCTGAGGTATTCGGTGAGTGGATCTCTAATCCTCAGCGTAACTTGGTTGTAACAAGTTTGGTTACAACAAGTAACGTGTTATTACTTTATTAGTTGCATTGATGATTATGTTGATAGTAATAATATTGTTGATATGTTGACTAGTTGAATATGTGACTTGTTGATTACGTGATCACTTGAATTAATTGGCCTTCGGGTATCATTTGTTAATGAGGCAACGAGTTGTTGAATGGTTGGTTGGGCTAGTTGGTTATCCAAAGTTTAACACACCTCCTGTGTTAGTTGAAGATAATCACTAGTTATCGGTCTCGTCCGTATGGCCATACGGATAGGTTGGATAAGTGTTCTTGGGGAGCCACCCGGGTTTATGGTTATCCCCAGAGCCGCCGATCCTCATTATGGTGTTGTTGATTAGTTGAATTGTTGCGTTGTTGAACTGATGTATTGTTGATGTGTTGTATTGTGTACTTGCTTGTTTAGTGCTAAGTGTTGTACACAAAGTTGTTGAGCTAAGTTAGGCTGTTGATTAGTTATCTGCTCACTTAGCGTTATGCTAATCCCCCACATTATCCCTTCTTGCAGGCTATGGACTTATTTCCGGGAGGGCAAGAAGTAGGAAGGGATGGAATGTTTGACTGCATGGCGAAACTCTGATAATTAAAGTTTATAAATAAGAATTGTCCTTGGTTTTCATATAACACGTTGTTGGTAAATGATGATTTAAAATTGTTGAAATTTATTTGTTGTAACTATTAATGTTTGTTTGGGATAACGCTTCCGATAAATTATACTTAAATGTTTTATAAAACAAGGGGTGTTATAATAGATTCATTTGTTGGGAAGTTGATGAGTATTATTACAAAGGCTGCTACATGTGGATTAACGTTTGACGAGCAAACGAAAGTACGGAAAGTACTTAATGGAGTGCCAGATAAATTTATGCCTGTAGTAGCAACCATTGAAATGATTGTTGATTTTAAGACCGTAAAGTTGGAGGAGATTATCGGGAAACTTAAGACTTATGAAGAAAGGATTAAGTTCAAAAAAGGAAGTCAGGATGATAATAGTGAGAAGTTGTTGTTCACACGTCAAAGGAATGACATAAATTATGAACGCAACTATGGACAAGGTTCGTCGCGAGGACGAGGAAGAGGGAGATATAAAAGTGATGGACACACCTCAGATGAGTCGGAAGGAACCGACAACAAACCACGAAGGAATGGTGTTAAGTCGAAAATAAATTGTTACAAATGTGGAAAGCTTGGGCACTATGCTTATGAATGTGCAAGCAATAAAAAGAAGGAAGATACAGCATTCCTAATGGAGAATGATGATGAACCGGCACTACTAATGTGCCTAATTGAAGATAATTAGAAAGTTAGAAGGCTTGGTCGTGTGATACGATCAAAGCAAAGCCGTGTGATGCGGAAAATAACATGTGAAAGGTGTAGTCAATTCAGTGAATGAATTAAAAGGAAACACGTGTGATACGGTTTCAATCCGTGAAGGATCAAGATTATTCTGTGAGAGAATTAAAATAAGTGAAAACAGTATGAAGAGGTTGTGTGAAATAACCAAGTTAAGCCGTGAAGGATGGTTCGTGAAGAACATATTAGTGACAATTGTTGTGTGAGGCAACCGCAAAGAAAAGTTGTGTGAGGCAACCGACAAAAGAGTTGTATGAGGCAACCGCAAAGAAGTTGTGTGAGGCAACCAAAAGGATAATCTGTGATAGATTGAATAGGAACAAGTTATAGAAGAAAGGTCTTTTGATATGATCAAGTTGAAGAAGATTGGTGTGATGCCAAGTTGTGTGAAACAAAAAAAAAAAACTGTAAAAATAATCTGTGATAGATTATGAAAGGAAGACTGTGTGATGCAAAGTAGAGAGAGACTATATGAGAAAGTTCGTGAAAAGCAAAAGTTGTGTGAAGCAAAGTTCGTGAGGAACAAAGTTTGTGTAAAGAAAGTTCGTGAGAAGCAAAGTTCGTGAGGAACAAGTTAAATTGAAGAATGAAGATGGTGTGAAGTCATCAAAGATTTATTCAAGACAGCCACAAGTTGAGAAGACTTGGATCAAGCATGAAAACTTTGGCGTTTGACATTAGGGGGAATATGTTGGATTATGATGTCAAACAGGCCAAAGCCCGGTATGATTTTGGAAAGGGTCGCAGGCCACAAAACATAACAGGAATTAAAAGGTGGCAGTTAACAATGAAAGGGTGGCAGTTAACAACCAACAGGTGTGACTTTTGGCAAAGGGGTACAACCGTCAGTAACCACCAACCGAACCATTGTGATGGTTGGAAGGCACCTGTTCGCTATCTATATATATGTATTGTATTGACAGAAAACATAACACAAACGGTTACAGTGATTGTAACAATGGAAACATTACATTGATTGTAAATATTTTATTGATTAATAAGAGTGATTCTTTATGCGTTTTGTGTTCAATTAAATTCCTGGGCAACAAGCACTAGAGGCGGAAGGTGATTATCAATCTTTATAGAGAAACTAACCAACTCATGTCATAGTTCATTAGCATAAGAAACGGTTTTGACCTCGAAAGTCAAACTGTGGTCATCTTTGTTTGCTGTGGTTAATTATTATTTTGGTCTGATACTTCGCAGATTAGGAGCAATTTTTCCGCAATTGAATGACTTTTAATTTTTAAATATACAGTAAAGTGAAGTTTGTTGTGAAGGTAAGATGGGGTCATCCTTTTTATTTTAGTGAGACATGTGATCATGTGAAGTTAAGAGGCACTTATTTTAAGAGCTGATGTACCTCATACCTAAACCGCATTTTGCTTAATTAAAACGTTTGTTTGTTTATATGTAATTATGTATATGGCATGTCATATACATATAGCGGTGCTCTTTTAAGCTTAGCTAGTGCTTATTTCGAGGTTGATGTGGAACTCATCCACATTCTTTTGTACTTAAAACGTTTTGAGCAGTAATACAATTCACCGGGGTAACCCTTTACCCAAAAAAAAAAAAAAAAAACGTACGTTTATTGTTAGCAAGTTAGCATATTGTTCCACATTTTGCCTAATCTAGCAGCTATTCTTACTTGGTAATTCTATTTGTAATATCATACCGAATTCTTACAATTTGCATAACGAGTATGACGAAACTGTTCCAAAATTACTTTCACTGATTTAGTTGACTCGGACGTGCATATATATTATATCGGTCATAGAGTAGCAGATTAAATTTTCAAATTCTGAGATGAGAATAATATATTTTCAAGAGGTGATGAGAAGTTATTATAGTGCACTTTAATGTTAGTTTTGTTTGCAATGCAAAATATGGCAAGTATAGATCATGCTGGTTCACTGACTCTAACGTCATTTGAAGTTGCGTTAAGTGAATATTCGTTTCAAGTTTCATCGTCTTGCTAATGTATCGCCCATGCAAGAAAGAGAAAAATACGGTGTCTCATGAAAGACTAAAATTGTTACACACATGGTCATTATTAATCAAATGATGATTGACAAAACTAAGTAAGTGCGTTAGGTGATTGAGTTTATATTTAACAGATAAGACCGTTAAATAATTTACATTAAGTTTAAATGTAGTATACGACATAATGACGCCATTGATTGATTTGCCCATGTTAGCGCTTATGATCGATTGATCTCTATGATCATTATTACTTAGAAAGCTCAAGGGGCTTTCCCAAACCAGTTATGTGGAATCTCAAGGGCTTCAATTTCAGTTACTCTTGGTAGGAGTAATAACACAAGTGTCCTATAAATACCATTCAATGTGGTATATCTTTCATAGTGGTTTCTTGAAGGCCAAGTTCTGTTCAAAAGTATCCTCAAGGACAAAAGTATATCACAATGGGTGGCGGCAAAGGCGGTGGAGGAGGCGGTGGTGGGGGCAAAGGCGGTGGAGGAGGCGGAGGTGGGGGCAAAGGCGGTGGAGGCAGCGGTGGGGGCAAAGGCGGTGGAGGCGGTGGCGTTGGGGGCAAAGGCGGTGGCGGTGGTGGTGGCAAAGGCGGTGGCAGTGGCGGTTGTGGCAAAGGTGGTGGTAGTGGCGGTGGCGGTTGTGGCAAAGGTGGTGGTGGATTGGGGTCAGCTAAAGGAGGTTCAGGTGGTGGAGGATCAGATTACATGAAGGCTCCGGGCGGTGGTGGATCCTATATCTCAAGGGCTGGTTTCGAGAGCGACCCGAAAGGATACTTCGATGGGCTTCATGGTGGTTCAAAGGGTAATTGAACCACTCTTATAATATATGTATCCGTGACATGGATTTCAAGTTGTCATTATGCACTTAAATAAATAAATAAACAAACTTGCGATGATTTCCATTTTGCCTCTTAGTAGTTTTGTGCTTATTTATGAGTATATCCTAGTCGTTATAATTTTGTCCTTCAGTAATCATCAATCAATTATCAATTATCAATTTATCATAATACTACATTCATTGATTACAACAAATAGAGGTGGTGGGCTGCCAGTCTGTTAGCGTCCTATTTATTAAGTTGGGCTGTTTAAATGTGGGCTTTAACAAGTAGGGTAGCAAGAAAGCCCACCCTAGATTTCTGAATTCGTATATGGGATATGTTTGGACAATTGGACATGACTTTTGATAATACTAGTCTTGTCTACTAAACTAGAACTTGCTGAAGTGTTCAACCTAAGAAAGATTTGATGAATATTTAAGATCTCATATACATCAAATACACAAGGGATTCAATTACATTTCTCATACATTTGTTGGAGAAGTGTCAAATTTTAATCGAGTTCTGACTTGAAAATTTTAAATGACATATAAAGCACGAGACCTGATCATATTCTAGTCCAGATCTTATAAGCATGAACGCTCTTGTTAAGTATAAGAAACACCTTATGTAATTCAAACTCAAAGTTTGACACAAACGATTTTGCTTCGAGTTCGAACTCTAATTGAAGTTTGATACGTCGTAGTTTTGTACTATAGGAAGTGAATGTATTATATACATTCAGATAACAACACAAAGATAAACCTTTGCAAGTTTATCGACATACTCACCTTTTTGTACAAGATATCATATAAGATGGTCTTTAGTTGTTTTCTAATAGCAAGAAAATAGGAAAAACAACAACAGCATTGCTTTATTTTAGTATTTGTCTCATTGTCTATTGAAATGTTTAACAAAAAAGTTTATTAAATAATTATTTTTTCTCAATATTGGAGTTGTGTAATATTATTATCTTTTTTTAATTTTACTTTGAATTAAATACCAATATAATTAGCATTAGGAAATAAGATTTTGGCGTATGATATGGTGCTTATCCCAAATGTTATTGTCATATATTTGTAAAATGTTATAATTGAAGTTTAATATTCAAATATATAAAGCTTATGGTAAAGCTCTTATCTTTATGCATTACGTAATTTTATTCAAGTTTATCATTGAAACGCAAGCAATGGTTATCTAGCTTTGTGTAAAGATTATTAGGGTACGTTCAAAGTAATTGCTATCTGACTCATCATTTTTTTTTCTTTTAACAATCTTATATCTTGTCCCTTTCAAAAGATATTTTTTATAAGATAATAAAAATATCAAAATAATCAAACAACACATGGTCAGTATCATGCCATTTAATATTCCAAAAATAAATAGCTAATATTTGTCAATATATAAAATTATATGTCGTTTCTTCAGAAGGTCACATGAAGCAGTGAATTATTAATTTGTTTGATATATGTATCACCCAATGGTTATAATCATTATTGAATCAGTACGTTGAATGATTATGACACTATATTTGGATATTATCGTATAATTCAATAGGCGTTTATGAACATTTTTATACAAAATAAAAAATATATATATTAAAAAGGTAAAAAACTTAACAAAACTAAGCTATTGATTTTTATAAGTTTTTATCATGAAATATGAACCATAAGATATATTTGTCGTTTTCTAAACAATGACTATATGATTGAAATAAAATTGGAAATAACGACTGGGTTATTTGTTAAATAAATAGATTTAATAGAAGCCGTTGATTAGAAATAGAGATATATATAAGTACACACATAAAAAAAATATATTATATACTGACGTCGATTAGAAGCCGTTTATAAATAGAAATATATATTATATTTGTTAAATAGATAGATTTAATAGAAGCCGTTGATTAGAAATAGAAATATATATAAGTACACACATAAAAAAAAATATTTATATACGTTGAGTTGGAAGTATAAATTGATTGATTCGAATTAAGTCCCCTTAGAGGGTAAGGAGTGGGCTTGTTTCTCTCGCTGCGATGAACACTCAATCTCAACGTATGATGGTACTTTGACCACTCCCCATCAGGTTTTAGGACGGCGCTGAAGTTCTACCTTTTTTTGTTTCTTTTTATTTGATCAGTTCAAAAATATTTTAACGGGCTCATTTAACTTTGAGAATACTGAACGAGACAGTGCATTACTTCCCTCGGTAATGTAAACGATGTCCTCATTATAAACACTGAGATTTTAGTGTAATCACTCATCGTACCCTTACTATCGCACTTCCCCACAAAAAAACTTAAAAAGAAACCGTAAAAGCATAAAAGAATAGGAAAACAAGTAAAAATTTTGTTCAAAAGTATAATTGGTCAAAACTTGCATAGTTGCATGGGATATGATATTTGGAATTTGAGGCTGTTCAATTGGATAGCAAATTAGCAACCTAAGTTGAACACTTTAATTATGCATCCTATAAATTATTTTGTAGGATTAGGATCAAGGGAGAAGGAAATTTAGGTGGAGAAGAGGGAGAATCAATATTGATTCAGTATTTTATTACTATGATTCAATTTTTTATTACATAAATTATAATAATAAAAAAATGAATCATAGTAATAAAAATACTGAATCATATTGCTTCTCCCTCTTCTCCACCTAATTTTTCTTCTTTCTTGATCCCGTTACTTATTTTGTATGCCATACTAAAGTAGGGGTGTTAATCGGGTCAACCCGACCCTAATAAGAGTTAGTCGGGTTGGGTTAGCCGGGTTTTTCAGAAATAAATATATACCCGCAACCCGACCCTGTTAGGTAATCGGGTTATCGGGTTCGGGTTAATCGGGTAGCGGGTTAGTCGGGTCGGGTTAATCGGGTAGCGGGTTAACCCCCGTATAACTTCACAGTTTTCTAATAATTGTTAAACTAAATATATAGATGACTTTAAATGTTGGGATAGTAAACTAAAATATTGAATGATATATGAAGTTGAAACCATATGAATTATGAATTATGTATACGTAAAACCACATGAATTATGTATACGTAGTAGAACCATATAGTTTGTAAAAGTGAGTTTTGTTTTAAATTGAATATAAGAATTGAATTTCAAAGCGGGTCTAAATATACTTAAAATGTGAGTCATGCTTATAATGTTCAAAAATTTAAGAATGCAGTTACAACACTAACACTTAGATGAAAGAATACTTACAAGTTGTATTACAATTAATATACAATACTAAATCTTCAGTTCCTGATAATTATATTCATATTTATTGCTACACTTTACATTGATGTTATTATATGGTTATAGATACTATTGTTAATTAGATTCTAGTCTTAGACTCTTATATATATAGGTCTCCACGTTAAATTAACATATTCAACTTATATTATTTTATATGAAATTTAACTATAAAAATTAATAAAAAAATTGATACTTGGTTAAATCGGGTCAACCCGTACCCGCATAAGTTTCTCCATTTTAACCCGTAACCCGACCCTAATAAGCATTCGGGTTAATCGGGTTAACCCGTATAACCCGATTAAACTTTCTAACCCTATTAAACCCGACCCGAATAGTTTTAATAGGGTTCGGATCGGGTCGGGTGTGGGTCGGGTCGGGTCGGGTTTTTTGACACCCCTAATACTAAAGTAATATTGTTATACTAATTAAATATTATTAGACTATTATAGCTTTTGCTTTCGAAAAGTAGTTTATGTGATGTATATCATCCGAGTTAGAGAAAATTACTCATATAGACGGTCAACGAAACCTTTCTTCTTTAATAGATGTTGTCAGGTGATTGTTTTAAAAAATAAACCCCAAATTCGCCGAAATAGACGTAAATTTAGGCGATTTCGGCGAAATAATTTGAACCGTTAAATAATCGCCAAGTGTTTCAAAATTTCGCCTGTCAACCTCAAATTCGCCGGTCAAACATACTATTTTGCCGAAATTCAAATCCCATTCGCCTAAAATATTAATTCGCCTAAATTCACATTTCGGCGAAAAATTTAGAACTTGCCATTTCGCCTAAATTATCATCTTTTCGCTTAAATTCACCATTTCGCCTAAATTCACTATTTCGCCGAAATGCAACAAATTCGCCTAAAATTAAAAAAAGCCAACAATTTTTTGAAATTTGGTGATTCGTGCCGATCTTCTTTTTCCCAACAATGGTTGTGTTTTTTGTTCTTGTTGAATTTCGGCGAAATAGTGTGTTTGACCGGTGAATTTGGGGTTGACCGGCGAAATTTTGAAACACTTGGCGATTATTTACCGGTTCAAATTATTTCGCCGAAATCGCCTAAATTTACGTCTATTTCGGCGAATTTGAGGTTTATTTTTGAAAACAATCACCTGACAACGTCTATTAAAGAAGAAATGTTTCGTTGACCGTCTATATGAGTAATTTTCTCTATTATATAAGCTATGATGATGATGATTTATTGATTTTACTCGAACAATTAAATTATTTTTAAGTAGTGGCATGGAATAATTCTTACTATTATACAAAATTAATTCATTCATAGCCGTTGGTTGAGATATTTTCTCATGAGTTCAATTAATTTTAATTAAACTTTATACAATTTTTAATCCCATGTGGACCATCTAACATGCAATTAATTTGTAGTATATAAATTTTATTATATGATATATGATATGATTTTTAATAAGCCGTGAGTGATTGTGTTACTGTTAGACTACCTTTATTTGGAGTAAAGAAATGAAATTCATCTAAATTATTTTTGTACAACTTTTTTTTGTGTGCCTATATTTGTTGTTTTGTGTCAGTAGTAGACTCCACTGTTTGATCCACATCGCATAGATCTAACGGCCAAAATCGTACTACACCATAATGAAAACCGCCTATATAAACATACCTCTACCATTGTTTCCAAAAATTCAAGCAACTGAATTCCGCTTGTATATCAATTCCATTCCAAACACTAAATAAACATCAAAACTCACAAATTGCTAGGGAATGCAGAGAGATGAGAGGAGATGCGCGGCTGTTTAACGGTGGACGGTTTAAAAAACCGATCGCCGGAAGAACTTGCCACCGGAAACACGTTGAAGACGGGTGATCAAAGTGTAAAGCTATTCGATCTGTTTTTATTTTGATATTTATATCAACAGATGGCGGAAATTGAGAACAAAAATAACGGTGTACTTAACGGAAAGTACGAGCTCGGCAGGCAATTAGGTCACGGAACATTCGCGAAAGTGTACCACGCGCGTGACCTGAAAACCGGCCGTAACGTAGCGATGAAGATCGTCGGAAAAGAGAAGGTGATTAAAGCCGGAATGATGGAGCAAATTAAACGTGAAATTTGCGTTATGAAAATGGTGAGGCATCCGAATATTGTGGAGTTACATGAAGTTATGGCTAGTAAAACTAAGGTTTACTTCGCTATGGAGCTCGTTAGAGGCGGGGAGTTATTTTCGAAAATCGAAAAAGGTCGTTTGCGAGAAGATGCTGCTAGAAGTTATTTTCAACAGTTGATTTCAGCCGTTGATTTCTGCCATAGTCGCGGTGTGTATCACCGCGATTTAAAGCCAGAAAACTTGTTATTAGACGAGGACGGTAACTTAAAAGTTACTGACTTCGGTTTAAGCGCTTTTACCGATCACGTCCGGCAAGACGGATTGTTACACACAACGTGTGGAACTCCGGCTTACGTTGCACCGGAAGTGATCGGTAAAAAAGGATATGATGGCGCGAAAGCTGATATTTGGTCTTGTGGCGTTATTCTCTTTGTTCTTCTAGCTGGATTTTTACCGTTTCAAGACGAAAACGTTGTCGCGATGTACCGGAAGATTTACCGTGGTGATTTTCGGTGTCCGCCGTGGTTTTCGTCTGACGCGAGACGGTTAATTACCAAATTGTTAGATCCGAATCCTGATTGTAGATTAACAATATCCAAAATTATTGAGTCGCCCTGGTTTAAAAAACAAACGCCTAAAAACGCTACATTTATAAACCAGGACGAGGTAGTTAATAATTTGAAATGTAACGAAACCGAGACGTTGAATGCGTTTCATATAATTTCGTTATCGGAAGGATTTGATCTGTCGCCGTTGTTTGAAGAGAAGAAACGAGAGGAGAAACAAGAGATTAGATTTGCGACAACGAAATCGGCATCGACGGTGGTAGCGAAGCTCGAAGCAGTTGCGAAAGCGATGAAGTTTTCGATCAAAAAAAGTTCAGATGAAAGTAGTTTGAGGTTGCAAGGAACCGAGATCGGAAGGAAGGGGAAGTTAGCGATCGCGGCGGATATTTGGGCGGTGGCGCCGTCGTTATTGGTGGTGGAAGTGAAGAAATCGAGTGGTGATACATTAGAGTATAATCAGTTCTGTCGTAAGGAGCTCCGGCCGGCGTTAAATGATATTGTGTGGACGTCACCGGCTGATTAATTAGTTTTTGTAAAAAAAAAAAAAAAGATTAATTAGTTGTTAATTGTTAGTGGTTAATTCGTGATTTCCAAATTATTATATTGAATCATGGAATTATTGTGGTAGTGAATCATATCTCATCTTATGCCTTTAGTGTTTTAGTGGAATGGTTTGAGGTATTTTGGTTTTTCCTATGCTTTTTAAGTCATTTGGTTTATTTGAAAAAATAATGGAAAATTAGTGATGTCTTGGTAGATTTACAGTTTTTTTTGGAGTTATTTTTTAGAAGGATATAGAAATTAATTGAAATAATTATAATTTTTATAAACGAAAAATATTGTGAGAAGAAAAAGTTATGTGTATATATTCAACATTATTATTATATTTACAAATATATAATTTAATTAACTTCCCTAATGTAATTTTAATTTAGTAGGCTAACTAGAACCACATACAGACAAAATGTTGTGAAGTTTGAGCTCCTATAAGTTAAGAGCACTCTCAACGGGCAAACCGGTTTCAAACCGAGTTGGAAAATGATTCAACATTGGTGCCATTGGTGTAATCAGTTGTCAACCACTTCATCTCCAAACCGGATAACCGGTTGAAAAATGTGGGGACCGCGAGTTTTTTTTAGTGTATAAAAACGGTGGTATATTGATAAATGTGAGGTCTAGAAAACTTAAGTGGTTAGTTATTGATGGCAATGGATAATCGGTTATGAATCAGCTTTGAAAATCTGACGTGGTACTGAGGTGGCGGAAGTGGTTTGGAAGTTGTTCAACCACGGTTAGGGAGTTACTAAGTTAAGTTGTGCTAAACTTGTTTGACTATATAAGTCAAATTGGAGCCATGTATCAGTTAGACATGATACGTCAAATAGTCAAAGGTCCGGAAAGCATAAACCAGAGTTGGCCAAGTTTAGTCAACTATTTTGTCCGAGTTCGTATTTTGATTTGCAAGTTTGTGCGAGTTTAAAAAAAAAAAAAAAAAGATAAATAAACATATAAAAAAGGAAGTAGAGCAATTTATACACCATCATTTTGTATTCATACACCCTCAAACATATTTTATTAGTACAATACTATATGTAAAACATACGAGTATTTAATTATGTATGAATAAAAAACTGTAACCTGTAAATTATAACCCTCAAATATATGTTTTCTTTGATTATATACAACTCCAGATATATGTTTTGTTAGATTATATGGATCGAGTAATGACATCATAGAATTAATAATTTGGGTTGTTATTTTCTTTTTAAACCTTTCGGCTCAACCTATGAAGATCACCAATGGACACCTGAGTACCCGACCCTAGCTTTATTGCAACGATGGTCATAAAAAAGATCTGGGCCCGTATAGTATCATATATGATTTTGTTTTTTATATAAACTTTTTTTTATTAATCAAACGATTAAATATAGATTTTTCGCTTTCTAGTGCTATTTCATAAAACTAATTAAATAAATAGGAAAGGATAATTAAATGGTACGTTAAGATTAAGATATGTTACTGTAGTTAATTAACATAAATAATTCTATCAATAAACAAGACAGACACAACTCACAAGGGATTTAATAACGTGACAATTCTATACCCGACAAACAAACAGGTTCATTATTATTTTATAATCAACTTAATTAATGTCAAACTTGTATTTAAAACAAAATAATTATTATCAAAATACTAACAAAAATACACAATTATATTTTAAATTTATTAATCGAATAACAGCACGCACATGGTTATATAGAGTTGCCAACTTTTGAATAAACCATTTTAGGTCATACGGAGTACATAATAGTCGATTAAGACGAGTCATGTTGTATGTTGAGTATGGTTTGGTCTTAATAGGTAACATTTTAGGTTTTTTTGGTTGTTGGTACATAATTATAACTGATACAATCAAGTAGTGTGATTTTTGTTTGCAAAACCTTTTGTTTGTTATGAGACATTATTTTAAGGAGGTTAAGAAATTGGGGTTTGGTTAATTTAATTTATATGCATATCCAATTTCAAATAAAGGGCTGAACATGTATTAATTAAGATTGTGGATTAAGTGCATAGAAATGCACATGCCATCTTATATATGATAACACGTCAGCAAAATACACACAGTATACAAAAATAGATAGTTCAAACTTATTACGAACGCACTATGAAATTCAACATATAGTTTTACACGTCCATGCACTTAACCCTAAAATTGTAAACAAGTGTTTAAAAGATGTGAACTCGTTTGGGTTTCAATAAATTTGGGAAATCACAAAATAAAAAGATCTAGTATAAATTTGACGCGGAGGGAGTACTAAAAATAGAATATAAATGTGGCCGGGAGGGAATACCAAAAATAGAATTTAAAACACGAAATTACTCCGTAATATACAAGACACGCGTTTTATATAACGTAATTTGTGTTTACACGAACCCATAGCCAAACTTCCACTTGTCACCCATCGGGTTACACAACACAACTATTGCAACGATGATTACTCCTACTCTAAAAAACTCTATTTTTAGAGTATGTGATTGAAGATGATCTAATAACGTCATAAATTGATATGTATTGAAAAAATAAAGGTACGGATTTTGACAATCTAATTTGTTTATTTACGTAAACATTTGTATAGTACAACTACAAAGGATTCCATCCAGCTACCTAGAGCTGGTACTTCTGATTCATAGTATCACATTATCTTTCGTCCCAATTCGCATTAAAAAATTTAGCATTTGAATAAATAAAATGAATTCTTGCACCATCACAAATTATAAATCTTAAATAACCACAATGTCCAGACCAAAGACATTTGACTTGATTATAAATAAATGAAAAAACAAAAAAGTAATACTCCAGCAACAACTAGAAGTCTAATGATCATCTCATCATACCAGATATATTCAAATAATTTGCACCCCAAAAAGCCTAAACCCTTTCTTCCTTTCAACTGATTCATTATCATGCCCTCTCTCCTCCTCTTCCTTCTTGACTAAATTCCCATTACTACCCTCAACAGCTGAGAACCCGACCGACTCAACTGGATCGCTAACCGTAACACCACCATCTACTTCTGTATTTGACCCTACAACAACATTATGATTACTAATGGGCACTGGGTTCCTATGAGTAACCTCTATTATATTGATAACCGGAGGCCCATTTACGTGGTTGCCGGGTTGCTGACACAACAAGAAACTGAGGACGTCTTGTGACTGTAGATTGTGTGCACTCACAAACTTGTTCCATCCACGAGTGAAAACAAAACTTTGGCTACTTTTCCAGTAACAGTATCTGAATGTCCACATCCTCATTGAGCTGTCGAAAAATGTTAACTTGCTTATTTCTGTATCCTGACCCTTTTCACCCACTGGACCCTGTGGGAAAAACTCCAAAGCGGCTTTTTTTGGGATCACGAGACGGTTCAGTCTCCCAACATCACTTGGGGTCAGCTCTTTCTGGAATAGCATTTGACCAAAAAGCCCTCCACCAACCAAAGAATGTAGTGGTTGCAACACTTGCGCAGTTCCGCTTTGGACATGTATGTAATGTGCAAGTTTTGAAGGGTAAGAACCGTCTCTAATCATATTCATTACGGCTTCTTCCGTGAACCACCTTTGGAAGGATAACTCATGGATGGTAACTTCAGTCCATGGGAAATTACGGCCAAAATTGCCATTCCCACTCCCATTCCGGAGTTTAAGGGCAGCAGAATCATATGCCATTCCAGCCTCCTTTTCTGACTTAAAAGTCCCAAGCCAAATCCGCTCGTTATTGAAGTATATTTGGCATCCCCAGTTCTTGTTTTGTTGCTGGATAACTCCTTTATGTCCAGAATGGACATTATTTTTGCGCCTTTGACATTTGTGGGCGTGGGCGTAGGTCCCGCAACTTCGCTTATTGCCACTTGTTGAATTCGATGTTTCCTTGGTAATGATGGTAGCATTTGAACTTGAACTCATTCTTTAACCACAACTGGAAAATTGATAAAATATTTGAAGTTAATGGCATTCCAAAAACATGAAAGCAAATCGAGGAATAATTTCTACTTTTGTAACTAAAACACAATGTAACAGCATAACCACATGAATATAAGACTACTGAAAAGATCATTATAAAGCCATGGTTATAAGTGGACTGCAAGTTTTACAAAGGCATTGTTACTAGAAGACTAACACAGAGGTCGGAAATTTTCAGATTCCTCTTGGAGGGAAACAGTAGTGTGCATAAGTGAAATTCAATTAACGTTTAGAGAAACAAAAAAAACCTTGAATTGAATACATAATACAAAAACTCACCAAAAAACTTAACAATTTCCAATGACGGATCGTATAGATGCTTGAATACTAAGAGTTGAATTGAAAGTGCCAAAAGATATAAAGCTATATCATTTGCCATCTATCGCATATATATCATGTAAGAAAATATGCATATTTGGAAAAAATTCAAAATGAGAAAGGAAATTAAAAATATAGCCGTTGGTACTAACGGATACATTTCAAGTTGTTTACGCTTCAAGAGACGCCCTTCACCGAAGTTCGATGGATAGCCAAATTGGGCTGTCAATTTTGAGCCCTAATGGTCTTGGGCCTAGTGTCACACACTATTGCAAGTTTTTCATATGGCCTTAGTGTCAGCAATTTATGATTGTATAGCAAAGCCTACAGGAAAAGGTTGGATAACGTTATGGAGAACACTCATGAGGAATACAAATTACAAAACAATTTGTATCATACTAGTTCCTCTTAAGAGACCCAGAACGGCAGAACTCCCACCCTCTAAGGAACTATCCTGATAAAATCAATCTTCTTAATCAATGGAGGTAGTTGTTATATATACAAACACACCTACCACCTTCACTAAAAATATGATTTCAAAGTGACTATAGAGGTCTGTGATGCTAGCTGATGGGCTAAGCAAAAGACGTACTTAGGCACTTAGCATGAACATATAAGGATTAAGGACTTCCTAAAAGAATATTGAGTACCAGAAAGAACAAAACTCATTTTAGAAGATCCAATGAATAGACCAACCACCAGTTATACTGACCTACATAGCAAGCTCAAAGACACCGAAATTTCAAAACAAACTTTCATCCCAAAATTTCTTACGTAACCATGTTTATGTTTCTGCTATTCAATATTAAGGTTAATGCAGATATCACATTTTGATTGATTATTCGCAAGATCCATATTAGTTTTAAAGTTGAAGATCTCAGTTTGACGTCAAAAGTCAAACTCGATAACTTTCTTCTTAATTCTTATACTTTGTTAGTATTTCGTATTACAGAATGTTTCATACTATGTCATTAGCCTACAACAGTCCTCTCGCTCCTAGAAATTTACCTTAGAATACATCTCCTGGGCTCTCGATCTTGGCTGTACATTACTCCCAATTGGAATACTTATTACTTGCGTATAATCATCATGTCAAAAGTGTCTTAGCAAAAACATCTTCTTCCAAAGGGGATCTTGAATGGCTTTCAAACTTAATCAATAAAATTGACAAAGTTAGAATTAACAAGACCTGCATAATTAATTGGGGTAAGTACCTGGGAATGCATCCAACTAGTCCCGAATGTCTATTGTATGTATCATACTTACGGAAGGTGTATTTACTGCACCCAACTTTCAAAAATGGTTATTGTATGTACTTTGCTGACGTGTCGATAACGTGTCATCTTCTAAGGATGCCACGTGGCATCTTAAATGGACGACACATCAGCAAAATACATTAAATAACCGTTTTTAAAAGTTGGGTACATTAAATACACCTCCCGTAAGTATGATACATACAATAGACATTCGAGACAAGTTGGGTGCATTCCCAGGTACTTACCCCTAATTAATTATGAACTCCCTCCTTTCCACTGGTTAATAACATAGATAAACATCAAATAACTACCGAGATGTTCTAAAAGAATCAGTGTATTGAGCATAGAAATATATATATAGACGGACAATTTATCAAACATCTTAATTGGAATGCCATGTTTAGTTAGTCACCGCATTGAATTACCCAAAGCACCAAAGAATACTAAAGAGAAAATTTTGTGAATTTCAATGCTTCTATGAAACTCTACAACAGTTCCATTAAATAATAACAACTCAAACTGAGATTATTAACCCAAAACATGCAATGGATCATCTATATCTCAAATCTACAGCAATATCACAAGATTCACCAACTAAAGGGCATTAAGCAATATTATAGAAGGAACTAACCAATACTCCCTACTTAGGTGATAAAGATTTCTCCATAGGTCTTACTCTTAGCCCCCAAAACACCAAGCAGCAAAACTTATACATAAACCCTAAATTTTTATTTCTTATAAGAAAATAAATAGATAATACAACCCAAATAAATTAATTAAGGTAACACATATATACTAACCTCCCTGAGAATTTCTATTTTCATTTGGGGCCTCCTGATAATATAGAAAGTCCAAGACTTTCCAAGATTTGGTTGTATGCTTGTTCTTGGTCTGTGTCCACATATGGAAACCATCCACAAATCCCTCAATCTTGGTGATCCTGTTGTCGTCCAACTAGAAAATCATGTATGGTCGAGTGCTCGCACAGTGCACCTGCAAAGGAGTTGCTACTACTCAATACAAAGAAAATATTGTTACATTCTTAAATTAGTGCATTTTTTTAATAGAAATTAGGGCATTTTTTTTGAAATAAGGATAAAAACATAAACTTTTCTTGTCTCTCTTTCTCTTTCTAAAAACCTAAATCCAATCGTACCAAGATTAATTTCGAATTTTGATCAGTTAAAAGAAAAAAAACCTAATAAGGGGAAAATGATGGAATAATTAATTTGGGTGAAACCAAAATAAAAAATAAAATCTTTGTTAATTTACTTCATGGGAAGAAAGATAGAGAAACGGTTAAACTGCAGTTCAGATAAGGTTACAGTAATTATAACTAGTGCAGTACCTTGTTAATGATTTCAAGAAAACACCCTCTTCTTGCTCCTCATCAAGAACAAGTACATGATTCAAACTCCAAAGTTGGAATCTTTTAATAATACTTAAATATTTGGATAAAGGGAAAACACATTAAATAATAAGTAAACAATCATATCATTAAAGTACAAATTTCACAATAAGTACAGAAAATATAATCAATAACTATTTTCTACCTGTTGTATCCCACATCATCTTCTTCAGCTTGAACCTGATCAAGTTACCATTGTTAAACACTTCAAGAAAATGAAAAGATTTTTTTTTTATAGAAAATACAAAAGAAAGTTGAAAGGGGGGTTAAGTAGTGTAAAGTAGTCAACAAAACTTGCAGCTTTTTCTGCATATACAGTGATGATAGTGGATGGTGGATGATGGATGATGGTTTGCTTGTGTGTATCAAATAGTATCAAAGATCAATAAGGACTTTGTCCAGGTGTCACTCCTTTTTTCTG
Organism: Helichrysum umbraculigerum; assembly: GCA_949592205.1. Classification (NCBI taxonomy): domain Eukaryota; kingdom Viridiplantae; phylum Streptophyta; class Magnoliopsida; order Asterales; family Asteraceae; genus Helichrysum; species Helichrysum umbraculigerum. Next base: position 9,657,505 of record CATIUR010000005.1, on the reverse strand, counting down.
CAGCTCAATACTCATCCAACACATAAAATACACCCAAAAAAATAAGATTATAAGAAGGAAAAAAATACATAAATAAACACAACAAAGAGAGGTTTTTTAGGTTACTGTAAAATAGGTTGGAGAGTTGATGACCGGTGATAGGAGCTGACAGCAAGAGAAGTGAGCACATGCATATACACATACACATAGATATATGGTGTTTTCCAACAAATGAATAGTCTTTCTATACATATTGCTTGCATATGCTCACTCTCTTCTGTCAGCTTTCTATTTCTTCCACAATCTTCTCATCCTGCAACCACAGAAAAACAACAATCTTTAAAATTCAGATCTATAGACCATACCTATAAAAGAAAATCCCAACTTTATTCATAAGAAATCACAAATATATTATATATGTATATACCCATATATCTCTAATCTCTAATACGGAGTATTTTATATTCATTGCTCCACTTGAACCCAATCAAGAGTCAAGACCACTGTATAATTGTATCACCGTATAAGTTGACTTTTTAATAAAGAAAACTAACTACAAACCTATACTATCATCATGTTATTCATATAAGCATTTTATCGTACAGGTGGTGGGGATGAGAGTAAAAAGGAAAGAATTGAAGCAAGTGTGATTAAACGTACACCATGTGATTTGGGTACTCTTGTTCAGATTCATCTTATAAACGTGAGCAAATTAAATAGCCGCAAGAATATGTACGTACTCCGGATTATAAAATAATAAATTGGTTTTTATATATGTACGATCGAAGTGATTGAGAAGATGTGATTTTGGTGTCGACATAGGACTGGTGGATTGAGGTGATTAGTTAATAAGAAGATGCGAATTTGAATGGTGTGAGTTTAGTGAAAATGACAATGGATGGAATCCGGCCGGTGGAAATTGGGATCTAAATAGAGGGAACTTGGACTTTTGCATCCTTTGAGGAAGACCGCATATGCTTTTAGTACTTGAATTTAATAAATATTGTTAACACTTTACCTTGTACCAGATGTTTGGATAGATTCATCATTCATGTAGTATTATATATTCATGTTTTATGTTATTTATTATAATTTCATTTGGAGATGATAAATATATTATGGATTTTGATTTATTCTGTATCTATTGTATGCATTATTTATATAATATTTCATTGAATGAATCAAAATTGTGTTGTATATATCACCACTCATTTCATTTCATTTCGTACATCGTGAAATTAAACATGTCTTCAAAATGCTTATAATTGCACATCACACTTTTATGTAAATGTATTAGACATATTTATTTTCTTCTTTATCTAAATGATGTTTATCGGTTAGCTTAAATTAAATAATCCAAATGGAAGATTAATGTATTAAAGTTAAGATTATTGCTTTCGCCGCATGAACAAGTTAAAGTGTTCTTATAGAAGGAGAGTGATGAAGAAGAGATCGAATGCAAAAGGTCATCAAAAGAAGTTCAAATTAATTGAGCATATGGAGTCGTATGATGTGGCACGTCCAATATACCACGGTGGCGAGATCACTCCGGTACCAAGGTAGTAGGCTGTAGGCTCAACCTGATGGTAGTCACGACAAATATGTTTTTAATATATTTCTTAAGATAATGATTTTAAGTTAAAAAAATGTTTGACAATGGACTCAATTTTTAGTGTAACAAATACAAGTAAAGTAGTAGCAAACCGATGTGACCTATTTTGGTAGTATAATCATGTGACATTGTGACGACTCTCATTACTTTAATAACAATACTTTATTAGAAATCCATTTTCGGATCAAATCAAATGGTGTCTTAAATAGGGTTAATAATGTTTTAATTCTCAAAGTTTTACTTTTTATTCGTTTTAACTTTTAACCACTCAAGTTTATTTTGTCATGATTAAATCCTTCAAGTTTGCATTGACTTATCGGTTAAACCATTAAATTTTTGAAAGTTTGATGATTAAACTAGAAAAACTTAAAAGGGCAAAATCATTATATAAAAGATAAAATTTAAGGATTAAACCATCAATTTTTTGAAGTATAATCAAACTTTAAGCTTAAACCAACAAAATTTTGAAACTTTGAAGATTAAATCATTAATATTAAACTTGAGTGGTTAAAATGGAAAAAATGTGAAACTTTGATGATGAAACCATTAATAATTCTCTTATATATACTTCAATGCTCAGAAAATTGAAAATGTTACAAGGAACATATTATAACTATTTTTACATATATGATACTCCATATATTTATTTTATAATTTTTTATTAATTAATGAGTAAATACTTTGTATTGTTGAACTGCACAATTAAAAGGTGCTTTTAGTGTAAATAGGAGGATTAATTGTGTATATATAAAAATATGAAGGGTTAAATACGTATAATATTTCATTTTATTTGAATGTTTTATTTGAATGTTGGTTGTCAACATCACAATTGTTTTGTGCTTTCAATATCACAATTAATTTGCCCTTAATTATTTACTTAACAAAATTCCCTGGTGTTGAAAAATAACCCAGGTCCAGGTACGTAGGCCCATAATAAAATTGGCAGTTTAGCCCAATTTTATACTAACCCATTATAAAACCCGGCCCACCCTATTCTATACTTTAGCAGGTCTGCCAGTTCAGCGGCAAAACATAAAAGATCAAAAGATTCAACTGCAAGGATTAAATTACGCAATTCGTACGGCCATGGCGATGGAAGCTTACAAATCAAAATACCCTGACAAAATCCATACCGACGTCCTCTCCGACGCTCGTGAAACATGCTACAAGGTAAAATCGTTCATCCTCACATCAAATACTTGCATTATTTGTATCTGATTATTGTTAATTGGAACTAATTGCCCTAATTATTAGGCTCGCGATGCATTCTACGCATGCTTAGAGAAACAATCGAATAAGAAACCTACTGAAATCGCTTGCGTAGGTCTTCTGTATCCTGTTGATTGCAAGAAATCTAGAGAAGTTTATGATAATGTTTGTCGCCGTACTTGGGTAATTAAACTAAAATCCCCAATTTTTACATAATGATTTTTAATACCCTAGGTTTATAATTGATGAGTAATTGATGTTGTAGGTGAAGCATTTTGATAGACAATATTGTGCAAAGAAGAAAGCTCAAAGGCTATTGGATGATAGTGAATCAAGGAGAGGTCCAATTTCGCTTCCGCAGCCGTTGAAATCTGCTAATTGACAGTACGTTTAGTGGATCTTTTACGTAGTTTGTATAGTGAATTGAATAATTACTGGTAAATGGTAATTGGTACTAATAGTTACTTGGAAACCCTATGTTGGATTACATTTAGTTTGAAGGATTATGGTTGTTCATTGTATTGGTTTTGAATACTGTATGACATAATAGTTTGATATTTGGATATGACTAATGAATGATGCTCTCATATTAGGGTGATTGTATGTGCTCTTTTTTTGTATTAATTGGTTTGATCAGGGTATGCAGCTTATGAATTACGCGTAATTGCAACAGTTATTAATTTTGTGATATTTTTAGTTCCCAATGACAAGAGGAAGTGAAGCTAATCATGTTCTTTGCACAAGATTTTGTAGTTTGATCACCATTACCGAGAAATATGTTCGCAATATGATCACCAGCAAACAGTTGGATTAAAATGTATATGTAATTATGCAGCATCATCCTTAACAGTAAAGTGTATATGGGTTATTAGTTTGAACGACTAGTTGGATTCTTCCTGCTTTTCTTGTGCTATGAAACTGGTTCTGTAGTATGGAAATGGAAATTCGTTAAACATGTGTTTATATTCAACTTAATGTGGTTTGTTGATCATCTGATGTGCTTAATTGTTTACTATTTTTGGAAACTGATGTAGATTCTTTAGTGGGAGAAGGGTTCTATTTGAGTTTGTATGAAGTTTGAATATGTAACATGTAATTGAGATCTGAACTGCGTTGCATGAAAAGTAGTTTTAGTATGAATCTGTTAAGAAGGGTATTTTAAGATCCAAAAGGTCTGATGGATGTGTTATAGTAGATCCAAACACTTGGTGCGGATCGACTTCCGGATCATAATTGCTTCTCGATCTGGTATAACTAAAGAAGATAGTGGATGCTGATGTGAATTCATGGGGTGTACAAAGTACAAACATATTGGTGGAATTGTTGAAAAAAAATGAAGTGGTCATGAGTAAAAGAAATACAACTGTTTTAAAATATGTCTAAATCACTGAGTATTTGACATAGTAATTGTTTTGCTTTTTCTCCCTTGTAATCCTTATTTTCAATTTTAATGTGTCTCAACTTTCTAGTTAGACACATAACTAGCCATGTGTTAGTGTGGCTTAAGCTTTGATGTCATTGGATCAGCTGCTCTTAGTTGGATTGTTGATCACCTGATATGGTGAATCGAAGACTATTTTGGAAACTGATGTGGATTCTTTTGTAGGAGATGCGAGAACATTGGGTGTACTAATATATCGGTGGAGATGTTGAAAATAATTCGGAGTAGAATACTTTGAATTGCAGTTTCCTTATTAGGTTATGTGAATATTGGTACGGAATCATTTGTTGTGTCTCAATCTTCTAGTTAGGCACATATTCCGTCACGTGTTTATTCTTTTATGCAACACAATTAAATTTCAAAATAATTATTGGGGTAACGGGGTTGCTAATGAGTCGAGTTTTATCAAACAACTCTAGTTCGACTCAATCAAATCAAGCTTCTTGTGTTTGAGCCGAGCCCAATAAACGAGCTCGAAATACATAACACAACGAGATTAAGCTTTGAATGACACGTCAAGAGTTTTTATTGAGCCGATTATGGTTGGTTATGTATCATTTGGGGGGCTAATTCGAAAATATGCTTTGTTATAAGAACCTAAAAAATAAAATAAAATATTTATTTTAAAGGGGGATTTTATGAAAAGAGTATATAACTACGTTTAACGATTTTTTATTCGCGTTTTTTTATAAAAATTAAACCCTAATCACCACAACTATACAATCGGTGAGGTCTTCGCTTCTCTTTTTTAATCATACAACAACTTGAGTCCCTTTATGTTCCCCTTTTGATTACGAATGTTAATGTTAACGTGATCTTTAGTCTATATAATTTGCATATCTCTGTTTTTTAGACAAGTTGCATATTGGTCATATCTTCTTCAACAATTTGTAAATTCTAAAGTTTATCTAGTTACTTAAGAATACACTGGTTGTGCTTTGTTATAGGAAAATGATTGGTATGCCTAAAACCAGAGACCTAAATTTATGCATAAAGATTTGATTGGTGCATATTGTTAAATGATTGGTTAATATAAGAGAGAGAATAAGTGGAATCCATCATGTTTAGCATTACTCTTGTTATAGTATTAGTTATGAATCAATTTATGTTGTATACAAATCTCTTATGTCATCTCACTAACTCTAAATATGTTTAAACAGGTTAAGTTCCATCGTCTTCCTAACTTTCGGTTTTCTTGAAACGCAGAATTACAATGTCAAATCGTTTATGCGAAGAGTTGATTTTGGAAATCTTCGCAAGACTACCGGTCAAATCCCTGCTTCGGTTCAGATCAATCTCTAAATCATTAGGTTATTGTATTTCTACCCGGGATTTTATCCGCGCACATACTCTTTGTTCCCCGAAAAAATTCCTTATCAGACACGTCTTCGAGTTAGAAAAACACAAAAAACAAATCTATACATTACATTCAGAAGACCGATTGCCATTGCAGTTTTCGGGTGGGTATAGTGACGATACAACATTCAAGTTTCCTTACCATAAATCCGAAAAAATTGTTGGTTCATGCAATGGTATGATTTGTATACATGAAAGAGAAAATTATATTATTAGTCTATGGAACTCTTCAGTTAGACGCAAACTAACCTTACCCCCTATTCCTTTTCTGGACTACAAGACCGAAGAAAGATCTCTGCTTAGACACGTATGCTATATTGTTAGAGTCGGGATTGGTTTCGACAAAATATCTGATGATTACAAGATTCTGTGGATGCTCTGCAACATATATGATTGCATGCTTGAATGTGCATATGTTTACGCCTTGAAGCAAAACGCTTGGTCCGAGATTGCTTTACCTAATCGTACAAGTTATAAAATGTTGTCAGTTCCAGTTTTAACCAATGGCTCATTGCATTGGTTAGTAGATCGTTTTCTAGACGAAACACGTGTAAATCTTTTTCTAGGCGAAACACGTGATGTAGATCGTCGAGATATAATGACATTCGACTTAAGCACTCATATTTTTGGCACGATCGCATTGCCTAAACCTGACTGGACAGCCAAACAACTAATAGTCATCAAAGGTTCTCTAGCTGTGATTTCTAAGCAGTGTGACAGCAGTTGAATTTATTGGATGAGGGTAAAGGACAATAACAAGAGTGATGATGCTTATTGGCATGTGGTTTATAGAACAGAAACGGATCATTTTGCAATAGTTTCAAAAATATATGAAATGGCCGCTGATGGTTGTTTCTTGGTCCACACTTATGGTACGAATCAAGAAGTTTATAATTTTGAAACAGGAGTACAATCGAGACTAGTGGACTTCGTTTCTTCTTCCTCTTACAAAGCTAATGTATCCAGAGTTGACGTTGAAAAGTTTGTCGAAACACTCGAATTGCTAGACAGAGGGACAACCTACAAGGCAAAGCAGCCATCTTTTCTTAAAGGAAACAAAAGAGTGAAACGATTGTGAGAGCATTATAGTTATTGTCGTTCTTAGATTAGTTTAGTGATGTTTGAATTTGATTTTGATTGTTTAAGGTATACTGGTTATGCATCTGTTATTGCATTATTACTGTTATCTGGTGCTAATGGTTACTTGAAACGATTGTGGGAGCCATCACTTTTCTAAAATATATAACTACTTTTGAGATAAAATAAAGATGTGGGATCAAGAGAGCACGGCATTTTTGGAGGGATCCGAGAGCTCCACATCTGGACCGTCAAAATGAGTGATCAACGGTTCACGTTAGTTGATCAAGAGGCGGGGTTTGTTTCGTTTTTTTTTTGCAAAATGGAGGGACGGTTGTTGTAACTTTTTTGAATTAAATCAGGGGCAAATAAGTCATTTGACTTGTTACATACATAAGGCATGCTTTTCCTTGGTCAGTCTGCATTTCTTCACTATGTCAATCAATTAGACACCATTTTCTCTCACATTTCCCCAAATTTTCTTCATCACACTTCTTCACCACATTTCTTCGTCATTTTTCCGTCAAATAAACGCACTATAATACGGTTCTAATCTTCGATTTTTAGGTAGAAATATGTCAAAATGCTAAAGGATTCTCAGGATTCCATTGGTGAAGGTTCGAAGATCGGTGCTCGGAAGAAAAAAGAGAAAGGAATTATATCTCGTAAGTTTTAAACGCAATCGGAATTTCATTTGAAGTAGTCGTCGTTGTTCCGTCGTGTTAACGTTTTTTTTTTCTCATTTTTACAGCGTCCCGTCAGAGTCAAAGGACGACGAGGTATCAAGTTCGTGCGAAGAAGAGTAAAGATGATTTAGCTATAGATCTTTGTCATTCGGATGGTGATGATGATAACGAAGTTGAAAGTGTAATGAGAGGTATATTTCTTATTTTTTCCCAATTTTTTATTTGAGATATGTGTTTTTAAATCATTTTGAATGAGGTGATAAGATGTTGTTATTGTAGATTTGGATGATGTTAAGTGTTTTTTTTTAAAGAAAACTGCATTTTAAGTATTTTTTTGCTACTGCATTTTAAGTTTATTTTTACTGCATTATAAGTAAGAACATGTTTTTACTACTGCATGTTAGACATGTGTTGATAGTTGTGGTTTTTGTTCTTAAAATACTTAAAATAATTTCACTGCATTTTATATTTAAAGCATTTTAAATCTATGTTTTTGTTTATACTGCATTTTAGGTATTTTTTTAAAAGTGTAGTTGTTACTGCATTTTAGTTTTTTTTTTAAAAAAGTGTAGATGTTTTTATTACTGCATGTTAGGCATGTGTTGATAGTTGTGTTTTTGTTTTTGTAACTGTATTTTTGTAAGAGAGTTTACTGTATGTTAATTAAAAAAAAAATTTAAGTGATTTTACTGCATTTTAAGTAAAAATATTTTTTTATTACTGCATTTTAAGGTATGCTTTTGTTTGTACTGCATTTTGGGTATTTTTTAAAAAGTTTAGTTATTACTGCATTTTAGGTTTTTTTAAGCATTTTTAAGTGTGACTGCATTTTAGGAGTGCTTGTTATTACTACTGCATCTTTTTTTAAGTATTTTATTTTGTTTTTGAGTTTTTGTAAGTGCATTTTTAAGTAAAAAAGATGTTTTAGTATTGCATGTTATGCATGTGTTTTGATCGTTGTGGTTTTTATTTTTGTAACTGCATTTTAAGAGAGTTACTGCATTTTAAGTAAAAAAGATGTTATTACTGCATTTTTGTCTATGTAACTGCATTTTAACAGAGTTTACTGCATTTTAGGTAAAAAGATGTTTTTATTACTGCATTTTAAGGTATGTTTTTTGTTTGTACTGCATTTTGGATATTTTTTTAAAAGTTTAGTTATTACTGCATTTTGAGTATTTTTTTTAAAGTTTAGTTATTACTGCATTTTAGGTTTTTTAAAGCATTTTTAAGTGTGACTGCATTTTAGGAGTGCTTGTTATTACTACTGCATCTTTTTTTAAGTATTTTATTTGTTTTTGAGTTTTTATAAGTGCATTTTTAAGTAAAAAGATGTTGTAGTATTGCATGTTATGCATGTGTTTTGATCGTTGTGGTTTTTATTTTTGTAACTGCATTTTAAGAGAGTTACTGCATTTTAAGTAAAAAAGATGTTATTATTGCATTTTTTTTCTATGTAACTGCATTTTAACAGAGTTTACTGCATTTTAAGTAAAAAAGATGTTATTACCACATTTTAGGTTTGTTTCTTGTTACTTATGCATTTTATATGTTTTTTAACATTTTTTAGAGTGACTGCATTTTAGGAGTGTTTGTTGTTAATACTTCATCTTTTTTTAGGTATTTGTTTGTTTTTGGGTTTTTTGTGACTGTTTAAGTTTTATATTACTGCATTTTATATTTAGGTAGTTTATTTTTTGTTTTAATTTTTTACCTTTTATTTTACCTTTTATGTATGTTTTTTATAGAATTTTCATGTTTTAGTTCAATATGCAGGTAAAGTAATCAAGGGTAATGCCCCGAAGAAGTCAACAAAAATGCAGTCACTCAAACTGGAAGTTGAGAAGAAGAAAGTGGGCAGGAAGAGGAAACAATGTGATGATGATGATGCAGAGTTGTATAGGCTTGAGTCTAGATCATCTCCAAGGTGGTTGACTCTTGTTGTTAAGAGTTTAACTAAGCCGCAGAGGGAATTGATAACAGAGTTCGGTTTCGGATCATTGCTTAATGATTGGTTTGACTTTCAAACAGTGCCAACGAAGTTGGGTCTTTTTGTTGTAAAAATGTTCAATCCTCGTACTTGTAAGTTTAAACTTCCTGATGGGAGATTAATCAAGGTGACTAAGCAGTTGATTCATGATGTTGTTGGTTTTCCAATGGGAGGAATTCCAATTAAAACGAAGCTGAGGTCGAATTCTAAAGAACCTGTTATTATTCAGTTTAAAGAAAAATGGGGTTTGCTGAAAAAAGGCGATAGGTTGAATGCTAAACAACTTCATAATTGGATTATGGAGAACGATTCAACTTGTGAATGGTTCAAATATAATTTTTTGGTTATCGTTACAACATTGCTGATTGAAACTAACAAGAGTGGTTATATAAACAAGAGGATCCTGCCTGTTATTTCGAACCCTGATGTTGCGATATGTGAACTTGATTGGTGTGGTTACGTACTTGATGCCATGGTCAGATCAACCACTGGTTATAAGGAAAGTAACAATTTTAATGGTCCTTTGCTTGTTATGGTGGTAAGTTTTTTATTTTGACTTGTATAATTTTATGGTGACACGATTTTTTTTTTTTTAAATTGTAGTTGTCTAACATTTTTTTATTGTTTTCTTTGTTTTTTTATTTTTTCAAGCTCATATACGTCAACTCAACATTTTTACAAGTTGAAGAAGTTCCCAGACTTGTTCCTGGTATGCGTAATTGAAATTCTGATAAATTGAAATCTCGTCAAGATGTTGAGTTACTTGGTGGAGGTTTTGGTGTTGATGTTAACATCATGGAAGGAATTGAGGAAGTTGTTCCAAGGAAGAAGATAAAAAGTGTGGAGGAATCGTTTGTCGAAGGTAATGTGTACATCATGTTATTTTTTACTTCTTTTTTTTTTTTTTTTGTATTTTGATTTAATAATTAACTCATTCCTACTTATTTGTTTTGATTGTATAATAAAATATTATAGTACTAATAATTTTTTTTTTTTTTTAAATTTTATATAACAGATTCTAATGGTGAATCTGAAACAGAGTTTATCTTTACTATTGGAGATTCTAGACTTAAGGTTAGTGTGTATACTTTTTTATAAAAAAAATTTCACTGCATTTTAGGTTTTGTATCTTATCACATATTTTTTTACAGTACTGCATTTTAAATTCTTTTTTATGTTATAGGGTATAAAGAAAAAAATCAAATCAAACCTTCTTAAGGTGGAACGAATGAGGCATCTTATAGATCACATGCTCGGAGAAGCTGCTATGATATATCCTATTGATTATGAGCTAGAGTTACTTAAGGATGAGAGGAATTTGAAGTTTGGATGTTTTGGCGCTGACATGATAGCATATGATCATGGGAATGCAGAGGAGAATGTAGAATTTCCAGTTCTTGAAGAAGGTGGTAATTGTAGAGAGGTTGGTGAGTCGTCTAAATATATTTTGGGTACTGAAACTAATGTGGTGGATGTCAATACAGAGAGTGTTGTTAATAGGGATCCTGAAGAGGTGTTTCCCGATGTTCAACATGTAGAAGAAAATACTCTAACAGAAGGTTTATGTCAAGATTCATTGGTGGATGAAGTTAATGATGCTCATCTTGAAGATATTCAATGTAATTTGGAGCAAATGGCTGATAAGGACAGTGGATCGGTATATTCGAAAAAGAGGAGGATGAGTTCTGATTATGTTCCTTCCTTTGATCTTGGAATATCTCCTGATGTGAATGTTCCTGCTCAAGTAGATGTTGTCCCTGCTCAGGTAGATGTTGTTCCTCGTCAAGAAAATGTTGTTCCGAATGATATAGAGAACACAGATATGGATGCAGTGGATCCTGACGCTTTTGTAACTAGTATACTTGAGGAAAACCCATTTCTTAATGCTGCTGTAGATGGGAATTCTGATAAAAAACAAGATGACAAAGTGCTTGGGTTTGATGGAATGAGACCGTTTACTGCATCTCAAGACGCTGAGGATATAGCTGTTACTACTTTGATTGAGGCACAAGCTAATGTTAGGGCAAATGTAGAGGTTGTAGAAAAAGCAAAAGAAGATGAAAAAATGAAATTGTTGGAGAAAACTGCATTGGAACAAGTGATTGCTAAGTAAGATTCTGTTGTTAAGTGAAACGAAGAAGAAGAGTTGAAGAGAAGGAATGATGAAGCGGTTGCAAAGAAGCAAGAAGAAGAAGCTGCTGCAAAGAAAAGACATGAAGATCTTGAGACCAAACAAAAAGAAGAAGCTGCTGCTACCAAACTTGCTGTGGAGAAGCGAAAGCAGCAACATGAAATTGCTCAACGAAAGCAATTGGAGGAGATTGAAGCAAACCGTCAAAAGGAAGCTGCTGCTAGCAAACTTGCTGAGGAGAAGCGAAAGCAGCAACAAGAAATTGAGCAACGAAAGAAAACAGAGGAGATTGAAGCAAACCGTCAAAAGGAAGCTGCTAACAAGAAGTTTGCTGAAGATTTGCAACGCAAGTATCAAGAAGAACATGATTTAAGGATGAGGGTAGAGGTAGCTGAAAAGAAAGTTAAAGAAGAAGCGAACAAGAAGATGATGGAGGATATACTGCTAAAGAAAAAGCAGCAACAAGAAGCGTGTGATAAAAGGAGAATGGAGGAGGTGGAGCGCAAGCGGGTAGAAGATGATAATGCTAAGAAAGGTGATGTAAAGAAGTTTAAACTGAAAAAAGACAGTGATGGGGGAATGAGGCTTGTGAAGGAGGTAAAGGAAGATGAGGCGTTAGATGGTTCATTTACGACACCTAATGTACCAATAAAGTCTACTTCATCACCTATTGTTATAAAGGAATGTGGACTCCCTACAAGTCTTAATGCACAACTTATGGCACTATCTAATAAGTACAAAGCACACAAGAACTTGACAGAATTTCTTCAAGTAAAACCATTGCAGACTGAATTTCGTGGTGGAGAAGATCTTGGTGCTAAAGGTAAGGGTGTTCCTGTCGAGCAGAAGACTGATGAAGATACAATTTATGTGGACGGTGACAATGATAAGAGGACGGCTAAAATTTCCGCTGAGCTTTGCTCACCTTATTTTTCTAGGGAGGTTTGTTTGGTGTCTAAGAGAACGACAGACGAAGAACGGGTTTCGAGGTTTATATTTAGTGCTTCTCAACCTGTTAAGTAAGTTATTTAGTGCTTCTCAACCTGTTAAGTTATTTTTTTTTTTTTATAGCAGAGCTGCATTTTTAGATTTTATATAATGTGTTGTTATTTTATAAAATGCAGGACTGTTTACTTTAAGAGTCCTCATGTTGATCTTGACCTTTTAGTGCTTGAAAGCTTGTATCAGAATTTACCTGTTGCATCAACGATTATTGATGTTTGGAGTCAAATTCTTAACTATGAAGAAAAAAAAAGAGACCCGGTGAAGAATTTCGCGCGTGTGTTTTGTGACACACAAACACTGGTATGACGCTTAATCGTGTTGATTATTTTTTATATTTTTTGATGCATAATTTTTGGTGTTTTTTATTTTGACAACCTCAGACTTATGAGCTTACTGATGGTGGGAGAGATCAAACTTCTGTTGCTGCTTCTTTTGAAAAAAGTGTTAAGTTGTCTGTGTTGCGTGATCGTCATGAGTCTCTGAAAGATGTGAATTTGGTATGTTATTGATGCGTTTTTTTTAGTCTGTGTTATATTTTTTTATAGTATTATGAGAATGGGTTTTTGTGGTTTTTTAGGTGTTTTTTCCTATAGCTAGGCAATTTGTCTCCAAGGGTTCATCTGGAAGTCATTTCTACTTGATTTGTTTTAATCTAAAACACCCAAGAATTGATATCATTGATAGTGTCAAGTCCGACGAGGTAGATTTGTATGCAAGATATGGTAACTTGCCGACTGCTCTGGTGAGTGTTGACTACACTTTTTTATGTATACTACATTGTTTTATGTTTTTAGTCTGACTGCATTTTTAGGTTGATTTTTTGTTAGTGCTGCAGCCTTTTATGTAACTGCATTTTAGATTTTACTGTATTTTTTGTTTTTTTTGTGTTACTGCATTTTAGTTTTGAATGTAGTGGTTGCATTTTAAATAATTTGTGTGACTGCATTTTAGGGTGTCTTTTTTTTTTTAAAAAATTACTACATGGTAATGATATGTTTTTTACTCTTTTTTGCAGCAAACAATGTTTTGTCGTTACCTTGGGAAGGTTGATAAGCATCCTAGTACCGTTGATCTCATGAGTGACGATATTAGGGTTCTCGATATCAAATGGTCGATTAAAAAGAACTTTGTTGATAGTGGTGTCTTTGTGATGCGACACATGGAATGTTACAGGGGTGTTGGGTTGAAGGATTTTAAAACACAGTTTGAGAATGATGGAGCAAGTGTGAAACGTCAGCTAGAAGATCTAAGAAAGAAATATCTGACAAAGATCTTGACTTCTGACTATAATAATTTTGTGGATCAACTCAAAGCTGCAGTTAAATTGTATGATCAGTGTCCAGAGGATGAGAAGGCGAAACATAAAAAGAATGCTAAGGTCAATATCATGAGACGTGGTGGGAATAAGGTAGTGGTGGGTTAAGCTAACAAGTGGCAGATTTGGTGGTGTGGTAGTTTGTAAGTTTTTGCAGTTTGTTTAAAGAAACATGTTGGTCAGTACTTTAACCATTTGGTTGTTATGTTTTTAGCGTTTAATGACTGTTTTCTGATGTAGTTGGGAAGTTTTTCATCAAGTAGTGATTTGAACAATGTTAATAGCTTTGGGTTATGAAAACTTTATATTTTTGAGTAGTATATGTGGTATGAAAGTTTGTAACTTCTGATGTACAAAACTTACACCACTTGTTTGAAAGTTATTCCGTTATTCCCGAATGCTAACTGAATATTTTTTTTTTCCTGATAACCTTCAATAACTGTTTTGAAATTGAGATGCTGGTTTCACCTTGTCAATAAACCTGCGAACCACTTGTTTTTTGTAGTTTCGATTTTTGTATATGTTGTTGTTGTTGTTTATGTATATATAAAAATACCATATCGAACAGGCATACAAACACAAAGTAAAGAAGAATCTATAGTTAATAAGACTATGTAAAAAAAATTAGATAACATACTTAAAATACACAACAAGCAATATCAGAAAATGTAAACCATTTTAATTGAATCAAAACAAAAATCCCATAAAATGTAGTAGTCAAGATTCTAATTAAATCAACAAAAATCCCATAAAATGCAGCAAAACTAAAATACTGAAAACAAACTGCTAAAGTGCAGTACTCAAGATTCTAATTGAATCAACAAAATCCCATAAAATGCAGTAAAACTAAAATGAAGCAAACAACGGATAAAGTGCAGTGTCACACCTAAAGTGTATTGCTTGTAATGAGAACTGATTGATCAGGCTTTTTTCCAGTGCAACGTCTGCTGTTGTGACCATACTCTTTACAAGTTCCACATTGATTACCTGCCTTTTTAGCCTTCTTGTTGCTTTCAATTTCTTCTCTTGATTTGCGTCTTTTCCATCCTTTAGTTTTGCAAGGTGGTGGATTCTTGATTGTTACCTCTTTAGGCTTCTGCACTCCATAGAAAGAACAAATAGCCTCAGATTTATCCATCCGTTTAGCGGTCAGGAATTCTGCTTTTGTCTCCTGAAGCAGTTCCATCAGCCGTTGTTTGTACTTCTCAAATTTTACATCATCATGGATCAATCTGTTTGCAGTATCCTCCACTATCTGCAACATATCGCGTATGCGTGCTTGATTATGTTTAAGTGTATATGAATGAGCTTGGCCAGTGAGGTTCTCTTCTTTCTTAGGAATTGCTTCTATAGACCATCTCTTGAGGACATACTTTTTTGGATAGTGCTTTATGTTATCCGCTCGGAAGACATAATAGATATGGCGACAAAGCAGACCATATAGTTCAAAGTTCTTGCATGTACAATGCGCAGTTACTTCAGAGGGAATATAGTTAACCTGTATTAAAATGGAATTCAAATTTGTAAAATGCAGTAGCTTTGTACACATATAATGAAGTAAGCATTAAATGATAAGCAGAAGTAAGTTATTGTTTAACACAAACCTCATACTCTTTTACACCATGGTCTTTGTCTTGGATGACATATTTTTGTCTGTCTTCAGACTTCTCAACAGTCAGTGACATACACCTTGTATAACTTGCAACCAGCTCATCTTGCACTTCGTAGAAGATTGTTCGAGTGAATAACAAAGATGCTGACACCTCAAAATACAAATCTGTCTTAAATTCAGGAATTGTATACATTGTGTCATGGTCATTTTTTTGCTGCACATATCTCTGATGCTCCATGGCAGTGTCATAGTGAGTTAAGAATTCAACTAATGTTAAGTATGGATTAGTGAATTTTGTAAAGAAGTGGTTTTCACTCTCTGACCGTGAAGATGTCCTCATCAATCCTGCTAGCGGTTCGTCCAGTAGGTAGGCTGGAATCCAATTATTCCTGATATCATAGATATCTTGCAGCCATGTATTATGGGATAGGTTAAACTCCTGAATTAGTGATTGCCACTCACTCTCAAATGTTTCAGGTGTTATCTTATCTGTCCATACAATGTCGCAAATACGTTTTTTGAAATCTGTTGTGTTGCATAACACTGTTCCCACCTGCATTTTTTTAAACCAAAAATTGGTGTTTATTTAAAACCAAACACATGATAGAATGTACAATATGGAAGCTTTTTTGAAATTGTAAGTTTACCTTTGTTGTCATTTTTTTCATTATATGCCACATGCATAGGCGGTGTCGTGTATTTGGAAAGCATTCTTTAATGGCAGCTTTCATCAATTGGTCTTGATCTGTTACGACAACAATTGGATCACGCTTAAAAGCTCTCTTGAATGCTTTCAGAAGCCATTCGTAAAATGGCTCAGTTTCATTTGTTAAAAGAGCCGAACCGAATGTAACGCATCGGTTGTGGTTGTCAATGCCTGTGAAGGGTACGAAAACCATTCCATACCTGTGGTTTATTACATCAAGTAAACATATGTTACTGTACAGTCTTTTTATAATAAGAAATTGAATTTAGCATATGATATTTTTTATTGTATACTTACGTGTTTGACCTGAATGTTGAGTCAAAAGACACAACATCTCCATATAGTCTGTAATTCCTATGCGCCTCTGGATCTGCCCAAAAGACTCCTGCTAGAGTATTGTCTGGTTTAAGAAAGTACTCAACGTAGAAGTCTTTTACAAACTGCATTTTGGCGAGAAGTTTCTCGACAGCCATTTGTGCATCCTCTTTTCCAACAAATACAGTTATGTCCCTTCTAAAGTTTTTGCAGTCAACTTTAGTGGCACCCACCTCCTCGAATCCACCATATAGTTCTTTTAGTAATTTAAAACCCTTTACCGGCCCAATGTTAAGCGTTGATACTTGGAACAAGAATTGTTCTTTCATATATCCTAAAAGTCTTGATGACTTAACAAACTTCATATCTGTTTTATGAAGCAGATAGTGATTGTGGTCCTCAACAAACTTCTCCAACTTATATTTCCCATCCTTGCACTTTTTAAGAAAAATTCTGGCTTGACAACCCGTTCTAAAGCTACTAGTCTTTCTCGGTCTTAGCGCTATTTCAGTTGGTCTTGAATTCTTTTTCCCCTCTCTGTTACACCTAAAGTACTTACTTGGTGGGTTGACAATTTTTTTTGGATTGCGAGATGAACTTCTTTTTGTAACAAAACCTGATTGCCTAGCATATTCCTGATAAAAGCTATAAGCTGCATCTAGTGTGTCATATATTGTTCCAACTATTGGCTTATCGTTCACACTAGGGTACCAAATTCTTTTTCCTCCTGGGCTATAAAATGGTACACCAGCTGATTGCGAGACAACTGCATTTTCAAACTCTACAATGTATGACAGAATTTCTTTTAGTGACAGCGATACTGCATATTACGTGTTGCATAGTAATTACTGGATTTAACACAAACTGCAAGTTACTGAAACACATGCATACAAATATGCTACAAAATTACACATTAGTCACAAGAGAAATATATTTTCTATATGCACACTGCAAATTGTGTATTACATATCAATTACTGCATTTTGTACTTGCCATTACTTAATATTAGATATAAGCTACTATAGAAACATATTCACACATATATATTGCATATTAAATATTACTTATGAGTTACTGCTTTTTGTACTAACTGCATGAAACAGAAACACATTCATACAAAATATACTGCAAATTACATATAACTTAATACAGAAATATATTCACATACATATACTGCATATTACAAATTACTTTTATGAGTTACTGCATTTTGTACTAACTTCATTTGGTATTAAAAAAACACAAACACATTCATACAAAATATACTGCAAATTACATATAACTTACTACAGAAATATATTCACATACATACACTGCATATTACATGTTACATATTTGTTATTGCAATTTTGTATTAATGAAACAGAAAACTTTCATGCAAATACACTGCATGTTACGTATTATATATATCTGCCACTGCATTTTGTAAAAACTGCATTTTACAGAAACAAATTAGTACGGTTCACATTTTTTTTTTTTTTTTGGATCTGAGATATGTAGATTCATATACAATACAAAGTATATACATATAAATATCTTACTTTCGTTTTCCTGTTGCGTAGAAGGTGTTTGTTCAATTAGCTGATTTGCGTGATCTTCAATTGTAGGTGTTTCCTGAATCGACTGATTTGCAGATGATTGCTGAATCATCTGATTTGCAGTAGGTGTGTGAGTCGACATTATTTCTTCAAACACGTTTGTTGCAAATGGTGTATGTATATACGACGAGATGATTTTTGTATCTATATCGATCGATATAGCTGTACGATTACAAAAACGAGATGATATTGGATCGATATAGATGTGTATCGTGTGTATATATATATATATATATATATATATATATATATATATATATATATATATATATATATATATACGTACTGGATTTTTGTCGATCCCAAAATTAAAGGGGAAAAAAATCTTTTTTTAATTGTGTTTTTAGGTCAGCGGACACAGGTTAAATGTGATATCGAATTTACGTTTTTGCCCTTTTGTTCAAGGCCGGTGTATGGTACAGATGGCAGCATGTGGTTGGATGTAAATGGAGCTCTCTGTAGCTCTCCGTACGGGATGATCTCTCCGGATCCTTACTCTTTTATTTAACAGTTCAAATTGCATCATCTTCTGAACTTTCCTTTTTTCTTGAATCGCAGAATTACACTGTCAGATTATTTATGTGAAGATTTGATTCGTGAAATATTTACAAGACTACCGGTCAAATCCCTCCTTCGATTCAGATCAATCTCTAAATCATTATTTTCTTGTATCTCTAGCCCTGATTTTATCCGTGTACACACTCTTTATTCCCCTAAAAAATTCCTTATCAGACACGTGCTCTATTTTTTTAAAATAAGAGGACACAAAGAAGATATCTATACATTACATTCAGAAGATCTATTGCCATTGCAGTTCTCAGGTGGGTATAGTTACGAGACAACAATCCAGTTTCCTTAGCGTATATACGAATTAATTGTTGGTTCATGCAATGGTATTGTTTGTATCTATGATAAATACTTTATTAGTATTAGTTTATGGAACCCTTCAATTAGACGCAAACTAACCTTACCCCCTATTCCTTCTCGGGTCTACGACCGCAAATACTACCCAACTCCTATTCCTGTTAGAATTTGGGTTGGTTTCGACAAAAAATCTGATGATTACAAGATTCTGTGGATACCCAGCTCCAAAAATGACTACCTTCTTGAATGTGCATATGTTTACGCCATGAAGACAAACATTTGGTATGAGATTGCTTTACCTACTAGTACAATTTATAAAATGTTGTCCGATCTGTTCTTTTTCAATGGATCATTGCATTGGTTAGTAGATTGTTATCAAAGCAATACACGTGATGTAGATCGTCAGTGTATAATGACATTAAACTTAAGCACTTACGTTTTTACCACAATTGCAATGCCTGAACCTGATCGGATATCCATACAACTAACAACCGTCAAAGGTTCTCTAGCTATGATTTCTAAGCAGTGCGACAGTAGTTGGGTTTTATATATGAGGGTAGAGGATAATGATAAGAATGATGCTTCTTGGTCTATGGTTTATAAAACAAAAACGGATAATTTTGGAAGGGTTTCTAAATTATTTGAAATGACCATTGATGGTAGTTTCTTGCTCCACACTCACATTACGAATAATGAAACTCCCCGTTCCTGGCATGCTATAGTTATCTAAGTCTCTCGACGGATCGTCGCGTCTGTATTGTAAATAGTTTATAATTTTGAAACATGAGTGCAATCGAGACTAGTGAACTATGTTTCTTCTTCTTACAGTTATGTACTCGAAGAAGACATTGAAAAGTTTGTCGAAACACTCGAATTGCTAGACAAAGGGACAGCTTACAAGGGAATGCAAACTAGTATAGTGATGGAATTATTCTTGTTAACTGAATTACTGGTCCTAATGGTTCCTTGAAACTGTGGGAGCTATGCATCACTTTTAGTTTGAACAATATATTATGATTGTTGATTATATTTGTTTTGAATGCTATATAGCAAAACAGTATATAGGAAGAGACTTAACTTTTGAAGTAAAGTAAAAAATATAAAAATTCAAGTTAACTGCTTTTGTCTATTTTTTTTTTTTTTAATGATTTGATCATTTGACATTGATTGATCAAAATTTTAAGCCTAATTTATAAAATGCTTTTACCATGTGTACTGATCTAATATCTAATAAGTCTACGTTATGTAAATTCTTTCGAAATAGAACGGGCGATGAATTGAAGATATTGTTAACATAAAATTAAAAATTATGCTTTGATTAATATTTCCAAATTTCCAAAGTTTCAATGTCATGTCTCCCTCATCTAAACAGCCAATTGAAGAACTTGGTTTAATTCAGATTTATGTTGTTTTGTAACAATACATACATACAGTTTATACACATTTATTTTTCTATATGATAACAAATAATAAATATAGATAATTCAAAATACTTAAATCGGCTGAATAAATAAAAAAGATTGTTATCATACACAATAAAATTTTGATCGAAAAGAGATACACCATGCCCAAATCCATCTCCACAACTTCCACTTGAAATAATACAATCTGAATTATTGCCAAGACTTCGGGCAAAGTCCATACTTCGTTTCATTTGTGTCGGTAAAGCATCACAAGGGTTAGTTAATAGGTTTGATGGCCAAATGAGTCCATATTTGTAATTTATTTATGGGTTTTAATAAATGGTGCCCTTAAAATATTTGTTTAGATTTTCTAAGATAAATTTATAAACTAATAAATACGAGCTAACATTCCTTGTTAGTAGTGTATAGATTTCATATATATATAATAGATTAATCATCATGATAATATTAATAAAAAATTATTATATATATATACATGGAAAGTTTATATTTAATAATATTTTGAGTTTAAATTTAGAAAGCTAACCAATGCTCAAAGGGCATCATTTATCATAATCCTTTATTTATTTCGGAAGATTTCACAACCCCTTAGACCTATGACCCATTTTGTTACCCGATCGAATTGACCTCCCTTTTTTCCACCAAAATAATAAAAACGTAACTAAGTGTCTTAGCTATTGTATATGGTGCATGTTTTTTTTCTAGTAACCCACACTATATTGTACAATACGGCTAAAGTCGCGCCTTTATCAACACTTTATATCAACGAGTTGTTCAGAAACGTTTGGATAACCAATCGTAGAGGTTACAAACCCTTTACAACAAGATCATGATACTATTAATAAATATGCAAAACATTTAAACTAATCAAGTTAATAATTCTTACTTGAGATTGACCGGTATGATCCTTTTAAAAATTGACAATATCTCCATGGGGATACTTTAGGTATCCATCAATGATGACAGAGTCAAACGGTCGGTGGGCTCAAAGCATAAAGATAAACCCGTTTTCAAAAATTGGACCATCAAATGACTATTTTCGAAAATGGATGAAACTGAACCACAAATCCTTAGAAAGGGTTTGGCCGAACCACAAAAATCGAACCGTCAAACAACTATTATCTCTTCAAGGTAATCTTTTCCAATCAATTGGACAGAAGGTGGCCAACTAAGATATTCGCATTATACCTAGGAGAGGAAAAGATTACCTTTCAATCACACTTAGTAATAGAGCTAATAAAGGTATCATATACCACATGCTTAGGAATAACATGTACGTTACCGGATTCCAATTGATTGAAATTGGAAAACAAACTACTTATAGGTTTGATGACGAAGTGTTTGTTGATTTTCGAGGAGAAGTTAAGAAGGGGTTATGGAGCAAACTATATACACTTGTCAAAAAGGTCCAATATTGAAGGTGCCTACGCTTTGAATTTTCAAGAATTTTATAGTATAGTGGAAGTCATGATGTAAACTAATCTTCTGCACTATAATGGCGACTGCGGAAGCAACCCGAAATAAGATAATCTTTATGTCACTTGATTGGAGCATAGAAAATGACAATCCAAGTGACACACCACCGAAATGGGTAGACTGTTTGGTTCACAATTTGGCGAGGTAAATCCAAAATAGCCTCTTACTCATTCACTTATACATGTTTGTCTCATGTACAAACTTTTAGTGTTCTAAATGATATGAAATTGGAAAAGTAGATGTCAAATATGAAATAATATAAACAAAATAAGGATGCTAACTATATACAATGGATGCTCTCAAATAGACTTGATTTTAGGACTTTTAAATAAAAAACATGTACGTGTTGTTATTGTCAATAAACTATGTGCATTCTAACCTAGTTATCTTAACATGTACGTGTTGTATATAGAAGACAATTAGCATTGTTTAAGATAACTAGGTAAGAATATTGAAACTAGAAAGTAGAAGAATAGTGGGTCGACCTAACCTGAACCCAAACTGATCTTGACCTGACCCATTCGATCCGATTTTAAAAATGATCAAGTTGACCCGTGACCTTTTTTGACTCAAATAAGGAGTTGGCAACTAAACATTGAATACCTGTTTTGACCCATGACCCATTTTGTTACCCAATTGACTTGCCCCGTCTATTCCCCACCAAAATAATCTCTTCTTGAATGTGCATATGTTTACGCTATGAAGAGAAACACTTAGTGTGAGATTGCTTTACCTACCGGTATAAGTTATAAAATGTTGTCCGGTCCCTTCTTTTTCAATAAAAAATATGGCGTTTTCTTGAATGTTTTTGAATTTTTTCTTGTTTGTTTACCATTTAAAGTTATTGTCTTGATTAAAGATATGGTGCTTTCTTGAAGGTTATTAAATCTTTTCTTGTTTGTTTACCATTAGGTGTTATTGTCATAATCAAAGATATGGTGTTTTCTTGAGTGTTTTTTAATCAGTAATGTGTTCTTTTTCTTTTGCAGGATTATTCATCAGATTTTTCTGAAGACGAGACCAAGATTACTAGAACAGAGTTGGATAGTATTGTTGTAAAAACTCTCCTCCACAACAATCTGCTCGAAGTTGCTGATACATTTATTAAAGAGGCTTCTTTCCATTGTAGTAATCTTGTTGCCTAATAATTCATATTTTTTAATTCTTGCCCTAACCATTAATTACTCTAATTCATTGGTGTATTGAATGAACGTAGCTCTTGCCGAAGAACTGAATTTTGTTAGAACACGGAATCGAATTAGAGAATACATTATTAAGGAGGATTACGATGCTACAATCAAGACCATCACCGAAAGCTTCGGAGAGGTAAATCCAAAACCGATTTTGACTTGACCTGTTTTGGACTCAAATATGGCTAGTTGGCAACCAAATATTGTTATTATATTATAAACTGGACTAATTACCATTCTGACCCGTGCAACCTTTTGACCCGTGACTGACTTGCTTCCACCAAAATAATGTGTAGGCTTTTTTTTCCACCAACCCAAACCTATTGTTCAACTTGGAACAATTCAATCTCAACCACTTGATTCGAGTAGACTTTCAAACTGCACTCGATGCTTCAAGGATTTTATGAGGTGGATGAACCACGAGACCGAAGGTGAAAAGTTCAATGATGAGTGTTCTCGCACTCTACTAAAGCTGTTAAATGTACACAACTGTATGGATTCCATAGCAGTTCAAGTATTGGACAAGTCCATTATTTTCTCTTTAGCCACAAGCGTTGTTGAAAGCCTTAATGCTTTCCATGGCTATGAAGGTTCGATATCCTTATTTTATATACCTGACTATGCAGTTTGTTAGTGAATTCTCTTTACCTGAAAGGACTAAAGTGTGAACATATATGCACAGATCGCTTGACTGATGAAGAATGGGAGGTGGTGAGATGTGGTTTCTGCACATGGAAGTTGCAAGTAGATCATTGTTGTTCATAAATGAACATCAATACAACAAGCAATCTCAAAGGCCCCAACACAGTTTCAGAAACAGACCTTCAAAAGTACCTGGATTCTTGGATGATTACGCAATTTTGATTTCAAGGTTGCTAGATATGTACGAGTATGGTGCTGGAATCTCTTGTTTTTATCTTGGGCAGTTGAAACACTAGTGCTTATGCTCTTTAAACACTTGTAGTTTTTTGTATTTCTTGAACACTTATATCTTTTTGTATTTCTTGAACACTTATAGCCTTTTGTATTTCTTGAACACGTAATGAAAATTTTCACCTTGTGTTAGATATTTACCTTTTTGGATGAGGTGTTTCTTGACAAAAACCGGAGGCGGTTATTATAATACCACAGGTGAAGACAAGTCAGTTCTTCTCTGTCACAAGATTGTAACAGAGTTACAATCTTATAACAGAGAAGAACCGACTTGTCATTTGATACCATGGGGATCAGGGTTAAAATCGAGAAGACGAAAAGGAGGAGTGTTTCATATTTCCACATCAAATGAGACCAAAAGGTGGGTGACTCAAAAGCTCCAAAAAAAAAACAACAAATAGCGATCTATCTTATTAATTAAAAGAAAAACCTTGAAATGGATCACAGGGGGCCAAGTGTACTTTCAAAATCTAATGACTGATAACTCGTATACCTTCAAAAATTCTCCGTACACCATTAATTATATTTTACAATGTTGTACACTACAACTCCATAAAGCATAGTTGGTGGTGTACGGAAATTTTCTGGTGGTATACGAATCACTGTAATACGTGCAATTGCAGAAACTCAAAGTAGGGTTTCATTGATTCGAAAAGGCAATTGATGGTCAAATTCTAACTCAAAATACCAGATTCAAGATGTACCTTTGATTGGAACGAACTAAAACTAAAAAAACGCTTAAAACTACTGCTACTACTTATTGATTTAATTTAGGTTTTACGAATTAAAGGGTGTTACTTCGAGATTATACGTTTAATTTAATGACTGACTTTCCGGTATATAGTTTGTTTCAGACTCTGTTTGAACTCTGAACTATAAACGAAAACTTACGATTTAAACCTTTAAAGTTAATTATGTAAACATAAACACTCCACCATTTATGGGATTGGTTTGTTAGTGTTGGTTTAATTTCGTTTGTTTTCCGAATTTTCGTTTTAACATATTAATGAACGAATTCCTTAATTTATATATCGGTTTGTTTGTGTTCGTTATGTTCATGAACAAACACATTTCTTTAGTAAGTAAACATAAACAATAAAAGTTGTTTGTTTATCCGTTTATGTTCACTTGATTTCGTTTGCTTTCGACTTTCCGGTATTGTTGTTTGTTTGTCCGTTTAGTCAATAAAATATAAAAATTGTGCCATATAAATCAAGACATTTTTCAACGAATTTTCTTTTTTCATTTTTTGGTGGAATTTGAAAACTGCACAACTCAGTATCACATATTCACATGTGGTAACAACGAATATCACATTTATAGTAAATTGTACAATTTGTAAAATCATAAAAAAAAAATTCGTCAAAAGTATACAATGTGGGATGTCTAATCGAAAAGGAAAAAAATGTTGATTTCTATTATACAATTTTTATGGTTTTATAATTAGCCATTTTAAAGACATTTAGATTTTAAATATGTGGGGGAAAAGTAGGGATTTTGTTATCCTTGATCAAAAAGTCCTTATACATTTCAAGATTTCCATTTTGACTCTTCAATGATTCATGGAAGCCATTCATTGTCTCTCCCATTGGAACTTAAAAAGAAAAGTTTCGGTTGAGATTTTTGTCGGACACATTTAAGATTTTCACCTTTTCAGAGTAGTTAGAGAAATGATCAACACTGGTAAGGATTCCAATAGATTGGACAAAGCAATCGGTCAAATTCACTCTATATGAGTAATCCATCAACTGAACCACAAGTCCCAATTATAATGGTTGAGATAAAACTTTAAAGAGAAAACTTAATCAGATATTAAACACTCATTTAGGGATAAGAATTGATATATATATTAAAGACTTAAACAAAAATGACAATGTAGATTGTAGAATGAACGTAAAGCTGAGTCACATAAAACACAAAGATGAGCACCAAAGGAGATTATAGAACCAAGAGTCAAATACAACATTTTACTCACTTTCCACAAAACGTCACTTACAATACAAAGTCCTAGAAAAAAGTATGCATGTATGTATGTATAAAATGTGGAGTTCCAATCACTCTTGCATTTAATGACCCAGTAGCAACTAGCAAGCAAGCAACTAAGACCAAGTGAATCACACAATCAGCAATCGTAAAAAGATAGATGATACATTGAGTTAGATGATAAGCAATAAAAGAATCAATTAGTTGCACACAAAGAAGAAGTCCAACAATGGGCAGTTTGCTCCTGTCCGACACAGGAACTTGTTGTAGACGGAACTTGATACAGAGACAAGGTAGGTCATCATTACCTACCCCGTATTGCTCTGCTCAAGCTAATGGTAACATGAACTCGATACGAGTCACTAAGAAGATAAGGAACTGGATATACTTCATTGGGTTCATTCAGAAGCAACAGGCTCATAGCTTCCTGCATAAAAGAATTTGTTTTCTTTAATCAAACAAACAAGTGTCAAATTAATATAATATAAGCTTAAAAGCTTCTTCAAAAACCGTACTTCAATCTTCGCCGAATATCATGGATCCGCTTTGAATGTGTCAAAATTGGTGTTGGCAAGTCCAAAACTTTTTCATCTCTGCCACAGATTATGTACATTATAAGAAAATTATTACACGTATCTTGATAAAAGCATTGAGAAATTTATTAGGAATAATGTGCTAACCTTGTTTCTATGCAAATAAGTTCCACAAATTGAAGCCTCAACAGATCAAGATGTAAGTCCCTGTTATTATTTAGAAGGCCAGGGAAAGATTCTTGAGTCACACGAATGGCCTCTAAGCCTTTCCTCTCTAAAGCAAGGTCTTTAAGGTCTGAAATTTTTTCAATTTAAATAACGCAAATTATGATACTCATATATGATATTTCATACGTATAATAATTGTAGATGCATAATCATTTTTGAAACTTATATCTCAATGTTTGAATACAGATGCATACTGTGAATCGTTCTTTGAGAATTTTTTTTACTTTAATTTGACCTGAAATTAGGGTTTATATTATTAATTATGTAAATGACTTTAATTCAATAATGATGTTAAATTAGATAACTTGATCAAGTTTGATACAGATAACTTGATCAACTGTATCAAGATTGGTGTTTCCGTTGATATGCAAGTGATGACGATGATTATTTTAGTCCCTTTAAAGACAAACACCAACAGGCTTTGGAGAACATTCTTGATGATAGCATTGATATGGCTGTATATAACACCCTTCAAATTCTGAACCATTTTTTTTTTTTAATAACCGGAAGCGAAAGTCCAACAAACATTAATAATTATACATTATATAATACTCATATTAGTCAATCTATTTCAAAATATAATTTATCATTTTGGGTGTTACATAATTTGAAAGACGACAATGATTTTATAAAATCAAAGATCAGAGTAAACATCGGATCGTCCAACATTCCATCCAGTCAGCAGCTCCTTGCTCATCCCATAATCTAATCATATCCTGCAAGGAGTGGTAATGTGGGGGATTAGCTCAACGCTAAGTGAATGAACCAATAACCTACAATGCAACCTAGCATAGCAAATCTGTTTACAACTAAGCATCGCATAATAAACCAGTTTACAGCAGCAGCATCGTAAACACACAATCATTTGTTTACCGCATAAAGCATCGCAAACAAATATCCACAAGGAGGATCGGCGGTCCTTGAGGCGCCCTCATGCCCGGGTGGCCCTCAAGCAACCTCACACCAACTGCAGGCCAATACAGCGGTAAACCGATAGCCTAGGTACTATTTACCCACACAACACAGTATTCCTATAACCAACCGTGTACAAGGACCTGTGTTGGCAACTCAATAGTACCCTTAAGCCCAAACCATGTTGACCTCCAATTAAACACATATGCCCAAAGGCCAGATATCACAAAATCTATATCTATCAAGGCAGCATGTCAATCATCAGTCTATAATCAGTAAAACCACGTTTACCCGTTGTAACCAATCTGTTACAACTAAGTTACGCTGAAGGTACATTGTTCCACTCACCAAACCTCCATCGTCCACTCAGTAGTCTAATGTCACTGAGTCTTCTCCGTATCTGAGAATTCAATTAAATAACAAGTCAGTAACTCACCCATAATAGTCAACTCATATTATAATCATATAATAGTGGCTAACACAACAATATGGAATAATTAAACACTTACATAATAAATATAACCATATTACTTTACATAATTAATAATCCCAGTTATTAATCCATTTCATCATCATATCGTATACCCAAGGTAAATCATGATATGAAACTCCCAAAATGTTAATACACCATTTAGGTCACGATTACTTATATTCTAATAAGTCACATACTAGTGTCCAAATACCTATCATTAACTCAAAATTCAATACTTGCATCATGCATGGTAGGTCTTTATCATTAAGTATATACACACATGTAACATCCTCGTTTTGGGCCTAGTCGAAATCGGTAATTTCTTTATTTATTAAACTATTTAAGTGTGTTTTTAAATAATTAATGTCTTGTGAATGATTATAAATTTAATAGGTCCATTAGCTAAATGAGTTATTGTGGATAGTAAAATATTACTTGTTTTAAATTTATTTAGTTGACGGTAAAACAAAATTGTATTTCCCCGCAAATAGTTTTTAAGTTCCAGGCAATAATAAATACGGGGAATGAAAATTAACACTTAAAGGATATACTCTATGGATTATATTGGTTTTATTTCTCCACATACATACATACATACGTATGAACATACACACACACACACCTAACCCTAAATCAAAACATGAAGAATTCATCAAATTGGAGCTTGTAAATTCGGATTCAAGCTTCTATAATCATCAAGAACAAGGTATGATCACATGTTCTTCATTTTCCATAACCTAGAAATTGGGGTTTTTAGGGTTTTTGCTAATTGGTGAGTTTAATCCGAAATTAAAGGTTGATTTAGTGAGATTGTTGTTTGTAAAGCTTGTTATTGTTGATTACTAACAAGATTTAAGCTTAAGATTATAATCTATGATGATTCTTTGAGTTTATGATATTTTGATGGGTTAATGACTTTAATCCGAATTTAAAGTATGAAATTGGTTAAGGTGGTGTTAATAAGTGTTTATAAGATGGTTAGTAATATTAATTTAACCTTGAAGTGAATTGATCATGTTATATAAGTTGTAATCAAAATAGGTTTTGGGTAATTGATGGAATTAGCATGATTAACTTGAAATTGAAGCTTGGTGTTGTGTTAGAGTTGTTAGTTAGTGTTTAATTCATGATTATAACTTAAGCCTAACTTAGAAATGATGAAGTTGATATATGATCATTAATAAAGTTTGTGAGTTTGGTTGATTTTGAAGAATCCATGTGTTAAGTTGATGTTATTAGTGTATAATTGATAAGTATTGTTAATGATTATATTATAAGGGATTAATGATGATGATTAACATTATTTAAGTTAAAAGTTATAAAGTGATTAAGTGTTCTTGAGAATTTTGATGATTATGATGATTATCATAGGTTATATTATATATTTGATATGGTCTATAATTTAAAACACTTGATTGATAATCAAAGAGTAATGTTGCTAATTATTGACTAAGTATTCATTAAACCACGTGTTAGGGGTTTTGAATGAATTAGTGATATTTGATGGTAATGATCTTATTAAAGATTTAACCATGTTAATGGAGATAATAAAGGTTGATTTAAATGAGTTTGAATTGTGTCGTTGATATGGTTATTTATAATATTGGAATGATGTTGTATAGATTTTGGGACAAGTAACTAACTTGTGTTATTCCATTGTATTCTCATATGTGGATAAGACTCAGTGACATTAGATGTAACATCCTGTTTCTGGGCCTGGAAATAAATTGTATTTTATTAAGTTTAAATGGTTTATTTGGAAAATAAACAAGTAAAAGAGTCACCGATTTTATTGTGACTAATAAAATATTGCTTGTTTTAAATAAACAAAGTTGACGGTAAAATAAAAGTATGTTGACTTTCGGGTATTTTCGGGTTCCAGACAATAGGCTAGGAAGGGGTATAATTTTACATTTAATAAAATGGGGGTCGGTTTGGTGACCGACTCATTCTCACCAACCTTTCCAAATTTCTCAAACTTTCTCTTTCTCAAATCTCTTCAAGAAATCAAGAAATTAAAAAGGGATAATCATTTAAATTTAGTGGATTCAAGTGAAAGGAATTTAGTTGCTATCATCATCTCTAGCTTCTTCTTCTTTGGAATTGTAAGTTTAGTGTTCTTCATCTTGTTGAAATTTGGGTTTACATGGAAAAGAGGTGAATGATGAAATATAATTGGAATTGAGGTTAAATTCAAGTTAATAACTATTGTTTGATGTTTACATGATGATTGAATGGTAGAATTGCTAGTGTTCTTCCATTTGAGTTCATAGGTTAGGGTTTGGTAAATTTATGAATTTGGATGATGATGCATGCTTATAGATTGTGTGATAATAGTTGGTTGTTGTTATTATATGATTATAGTTGATGTTTGTGGTCATTTTTATGGTAAAATTCGTGTTTGCAACTGGTTTTGGTAAAATTGGAGTTTTTGGGTTCGTGTTATGTTCTTGCTAAAAGTGCAGGTCGTTTTTGAACTAGCAAACGCGATCCCGGCCATGTCTCCGGATCGCGTTCCTTAGTTATAATTTGGTATAGTCGATTTTTGGTCATACGAACGCGATCCAGCCCTTTGTTCCGGATCGCGTTGCCATGTGTATTTCGGTGACAGAATTTTTTATAAAGGTGAACGCGATCCCACCCTCTTTTTCTGGATCGCGTTGATAAGTAGAATTTGAAGGTCGATTGATTTTATAAAGGCGAACGCGATCCTGGCTCCCCTTGCTGGATCGCGTTGGTGTGTTAAAAATTCGTCAAATGTGTTAACTTGTAGTTTGTACATTGATGATAATTAATTATGTTATAAGTGATATGGTTGTATTAGGATATATGTTATATGTGCATAACATGAATATTGGAAAGGGATTATTACTAACTTATTGTTATTATTGTAATCTCAGATAAGCGGACGGCAACTCAGTGATATAAGACAACTGAGTTGAAGACTTGGAAATATCGGTGAGTGGAATTGTATTCCTCAGTTCAATTCCGTTGTAACAAGTTTGGTTGCAACGGATGAACTTTCGATTATTGGTTTGACTTGTTATCGGTTATTGGTTAATACATTGACATGATTGTTGATATTGTGATTTGGTTTACTTGGTTATTATTGGTATTAATTGTTGGCATGATGATTATGCGGTTTGAATAGGTTAGCTACATATTGTCATGACTATTATGAAATATGTGATGCTTGGGCCGTTTGGCATATGTGATTTCAGAGGTCAACGCTGGTTGGGTTTGTGGCTATTGTTGGGCTGCCTGGGTTTCCCGATACATGTAGTTGAGGGATGAATCCTCGTCAGTGAAGATAGCTTCAAACTATCGGTAAGCCACTGTTGGGGCCGGCAGTGGTTGTAGGCTTTCGCTGGTTGGCTAACCAGGGGCCGCCGGTCCTCTTTGACGATACGTGCTTATGATTGCGAAGCTTTAGGCGGTAATCATAATTGGTGTGATTGTTGTTTACGATGCTTTAGGCTGTAAGCATTATTTGTTGGTTTGGTTTGTGCGTTGTAGGCTTGTTATTTCTGAATTGAACCGTCGGTTACGGTTCCATTCACATAGCATTGGCTAATCCCTCGTTGTTAATCTTTTTGCAGGCTTTTATTAGGTGTGGATCGGGTTGTAGATACTTAATGGGATGGCTGACTGTCACAGCGCTTACTCTGACAATTTTGGGGAATCTAACTTTTGGTTTTGAATAGTTTTCTTAACGCCCGATTGTTTAGTAAAAGTTTGTAACTAAACTTATATATATGTGTGTGTAAATGTTTTGAAAAGTCGGTACTTTGGGACTTATGTAATCCGGTAAATATGTTTTGGGACCACGCTTTTAATATATAATATATGAATAGTATATAATATAATATGTTTTGGTTTGCGTAAGGAAAGGGGCCTTACAAGTTGGTATCAGAGCATAGGTTTGGGTGAATTGGACATTGGCTAATGTCAATCCCAAATCTTTTGGTGACATTCAAACATTTCAGTAAGTGGGATTAGCTTATGAATGGGGGGGTTGATTGGTTAGTATAGATGATACTAACGATTAACAAGTTGTGAGTTATTGTGTATGAGTACAGGAATGGCAGATACTGAGAACCCGAATCCCAATGATGTTTTGAGAACTGAGCTTCCACCTCCAGAAAATAATGAGGGTAATCAGGGTGGTACATCTAATGTAAATCAAGAGGGAGTTAGTGATGAGGAATATAAATTGCAGTTAGAGGATGAGGTGTTAAGGTTAAGAAAGTATGAACAATTGTACAAGGAGCAACAAGCAAGGTTAGCACAACAAAGAGATGTTGGATATCAGTTTCCATCACCTCAGCAGCAAAAGAGGGTATGTTCTTTTAAGACATTTAAGTCTTGTGGACCGAAAGAATTCGAGGGGGGTAATGATCCAGCGGTAACTTTAAATTGGTTGAGGGACATTGAGCGAAAGTTCGAGGTATGTCAATGTGAGGAGGAGTTAAGGGTTGGATATGCAGTGCAGTTACTGAAAGGTCAGGCAATGAATTGGTGGGATTCAATGACCGCACATTTGACACCTGTGCAACGATCTTCTATCACTTGGATGGAATTCCATAATGAAGTTTGCAGGCAGTTTTGCTCGGAGTTTGATATGGTTAGAATTAAGCAGGAGTTCATGGATTTGAAATTGACTGAGAATATGACCATGGATGACCTTATAACTCAATTCACAGAGAAGCTACGCTTTGTGCAGCAATGGGTCCCAAACGAAAGAGATAGGATAAATCATTTTGTGGGAACCTTGCCACCAAATTACAGGACGTCAGTGAGATTGGCTTGTAATCTTAATCAAGCCTTTAATTTAGCGAGGTCAGTGGATGGTGACACTAGAGCATCGGAGAAGTTGAGTAAGAATAAAACTGTGTCCCAGTCTTTGGGTGGTTCTTCTGGAAGTAAGAGCAAAACTAGTCAACAAAATAGGAAGGTAACTTTTTCTGAGGATTCAAGAGAAAGAATTTCTTGGTGTGTAGATTGTAAATCGAGGCATCCGGGGCCTTGTACTTCAGAGACAGCTAGGTGTATTAGGTGTGGAGGATTTGGGCATAATATTAAGGATTGTATTTTTCCTCGAAATGTGTGTTGGAATTGTCAGAAGGAGGGCCATAGGGCGGGTCAGTGTTTGGAAAAGGCAAGGCAAGGAACGGGATTGGCAGGGAGTTCAGGATTTACTGGGAGTTCAGGCTCGGGTTCTTCAGTGTCTGTTGGGCAAAAGAGAAAGACAGCGCCTCCTAGAGCGTTTCAGATGACAGTTGGGGATCTTCTTGGGCTTGATGATGATACGACAGGTATATTTGGAGATTACTTTATTCTTAAAATATGTTTATATATGAATGAAGTATAGAATTGTTGTTAAATATGTTTGGTTGGATTTCGGGGACGAAATCCTTTAAGGGGGGAAGATTTGTAACATCCTGTTTCTGGGCCTGGAAATAAATTGTATTTTATTAAGTTTAAATGGTTTATTTGGAAAATAAACAAGTAAAAGAGTCACCGATTTTATTGTGACTAATAAAATATTGCTTGTTTTAAATAAACAAAGTTGACGGTAAAATAAAAGTATGTTGACTTTCGGGTATTTTCGGGTTCCAGACAATAGGCTAGGAAGGGGTATAATTTTACATTTAATAAAATGGGGGTCGGTTTGGTGACCGACTCATTCTCACCAACCTTTCCAAATTTCTCAAACTTTCTCTTTCTCAAATCTCTTCAAGAAATCAAGAAATTAAAAAGGGATAATCATTTAAATTTAGTGGATTCAAGTGAAAGGAATTTAGTTGCTATCATCATCTCTAGCTTCTTCTTCTTTGGAATTGTAAGTTTAGTGTTCTTCATCTTGTTGAAATTTGGGTTTACATGGAAAAGAGGTGAATGATGAAATATAATTGGAATTGAGGTTAAATTCAAGTTAATAACTATTGTTTGATGTTTACATGATGATTGAATGGTAGAATTGCTAGTGTTCTTCCATTTGAGTTCATAGGTTAGGGTTTGGTAAATTTATGAATTTGGATGATGATGCATGCTTATAGATTGTGTGATAATAGTTGGTTGTTGTTATTATATGATTATAGTTGATGTTTGTGGTCATTTTTATGGTAAAATTCGTGTTTGCAACTGGTTTTGGTAAAATTGGAGTTTTTGGGTTCGTGTTATGTTCTTGCTAAAAGTGCAGGTCGTTTTTGAACTAGCAAACGCGATCCCGGCCATGTCTCCGGATCGCGTTCCTTAGTTATAATTTGGTATAGTCGATTTTTGGTCATACGAACGCGATCCAGCCCTTTGTTCCGGATCGCGTTGCCATGTGTATTTCGGTGACAGAATTTTTTATAAAGGTGAACGCGATCCCACCCTCTTTTTCTGGATCGCGTTGATAAGTAGAATTTGAAGGTCGATTGATTTTATAAAGGCGAACGCGATCCTGGCTCCCCTTGCTGGATCGCGTTGGTGTGTTAAAAATTCGTCAAATGTGTTAACTTGTAGTTTGTACATTGATGATAACTAATTATGTTATAAGTGATATGGTTGTATTAGGATATATGTTATATGTGCATAACATGAATATTGGAAAGGGATTATTACTAACTTATTGTTATTATTGTAATCTCAGATAAGCGGACGGCAACTCAGTGATATAAGACAACTGAGTTGAAGACTTGGAAATATCGGTGAGTGGAATTGTATTCCTCAGTTCAATTCCGTTGTAACAAGTTTGGTTGCAACGGATGAACTTTCGATTATTGGTTTGACTTGTTATCGGTTATTGGTTAATACATTGACATGATTGTTGATATTGTGATTTGGTTTACTTGGTTATTATTGGTATTAATTGTTGGCATGATGATTATGCGGTTTGAATAGGTTAGCTACATATTGTCATGACTATTATGAAATATGTGATGCTTGGGCCGTTTGGCATATGTGATTTCAGAGGTCAACGCTGGTTGGGTTTGTGGCTATTGTTGGGCTGCCTGGGTTTCCCGATACATGTAGTTGAGGGATGAATCCTCGTCAGTGAAGATAGCTTCAAACTATCGGTAAGCCACTGTTGGGGCCGGCAGTGGTTGTAGGCTTTCGCTGGTTGGCTAACCAGGGGCCGCCGGTCCTCTTTGACGATACGTGCTTATGATTGCGAAGCTTTAGGCGGTAATCATAATTGGTGTGATTGTTGTTTACGATGCTTTAGGCTGTAAGCATTATTTGTTGGTTTGGTTTGTGCGTTGTAGGCTTGTTATTTCTGAATTGAACCGTCGGTTACGGTTCCATTCACATAGCATTGGCTAATCCCTCGTTGTTAATCTTTTTGCAGGCTTTTATTAGGTGTGGATCGGGTTGTAGATACTTAATGGGATGGCTGACTGTCACAGCGCTTACTCTGACAATTTTGGGGAATCTAACTTTTGGTTTTGAATAGTTTTCTTAACGCCCGATTGTTTAGTAAAAGTTTGTAACTAAACTTATATATATGTGTGTGTAAATGTTTTGAAAAGTCGGTACTTTGGGACTTATGTAATCCGGTAAATATGTTTTGGGACCACGCTTTTAATATATAATATATGAATAGTATATAATATAATATGTTTTGGTTTGCGTAAGGAAAGGGGCCTTACATTAGACTACTGAGTGGACGGCGGAGGTATTGGTGAGTGGACCTGTAACCTTCAGCGTAACTTAGTTGTAACAGATTTGGTTACAACGGGTAAACGTGGTTTTACTGTTTATAGAATGTCGATTGACATGTTGCCTTGATATATATAGATTTTGTGATATCTGGCCTTTGGGCATATGTGCTTTTCGGAGGTCAACATGGTTTGGGCTTAAGGTTACTATTGAGTTGCCAACACAGGTCCTTGTACACGGTTGGTTATAGGACTACTGTGTTGTGTGGGTAAATAGTACCTAGGCTATCGGTTTACCACTGTATTGGCCTGCAGTTGGTGTGAGGTTGTTTGGGGGCCACCCGGGCATGAGGGCGCCTCAAGGACCGCCGATCCTCTTGGTTGATATTTGTTTACGATGCTTTATGCTGTAAACAAATGATTGTGTGTTTACGATGCTATTGCTGTAAACTTGTTTAGTATGCTATGCTTAGTTGTAAACATATTTGTTAGGCTAAGTTGTGTTGATGGTTATTAGTTCATTCACTTAGCGTTGAGCTAATCCCCCACATTACCACTCCTTGCAGGATATGATTAGATTATGGGATGAGCAAGGAGCTTTTGACTGGATGGAATGTTTGATGACCCGATGTTTACTCTGATCTTTGATTTTACAAAATCATTGTTGTCTTTCAAATTATGTAACACCCAAAATGATAAATTATGTTTTGAAATAGATTGACTAATATGAGTATTAATAATGTATAATTACTAATGTTTGTTGGACTTTCGCTTCCGGTATTAAAAAAAAAAAAAAACAGTTCTGGAATTTGAAGGGTGTTATAACACATATACTAATCATCCATACAATCTATTGTATCAATTTAATACTTATATTCATTATCTAATATTATTATTATCATGTAAGATCATAAGTTATTCGAATAAGCAAGTCTGTACGAAGACTGAAAATTGTTTGCTGTTAGTACTTAGAACCCGCCGGCTGGAGTTCACCACCCGCCGGCTCCACTTGAATGACAAGAACCCGCCGGCTGGGAGTGATGACCCGCCGGCTTGTTCATCAAATACAGCAGCAGTAGCAGGTCATCAACCCAAACCACGAACCAAAACCCCTAAAATCTCAAATTCGAACACTAAATACGATTTTGACAAACAAGTAACCTCAACTATCATCATATATCATATTCTAACAACAAATAACTTCATCAGACATCAAATCGATACATGTTTACTCATTCAATCTAATTCCTTCAAACCCTAATATATATACATATATTTAGGACACTTTAAACTTACAATCAAGATGGCAACAAGGTAGATGATGATGATGATGATAAGTAGCATCCAAGAATCCAAGCTTCTATCGATTGATCAATGTTTTTCCTTTTTGATTTCTTTAATTTTTCAAGTGTATGTGTGTGTGTTTTTTCTTGGAAACAAATGAGGAACAAAATGCAAGGGATGAGGGAAATAGGTGAGGCCGACTCTCACCAATAATGCAGTGCAAGACTAATGCACAAATTATACCCGCTCTAATTCTATTGTCTGGAACCTAGAAACTAATTGCGAGAAAATACCTTTATTATACTGCCAACTACATTTATTTAAAACAAGGCATAATTTATTAATCACAATAATTCATTTGATAATTTGACCTATTAATTTCAATTAACCAAATAATATCAATTATTTCTAAACTCGATTAAATAACCAAATAAATTAAAGGAATTACCTAATTTCTCCTAGGCCCTAAACGAGGATGTTACAAATCTCTCCCTCTTAAAGAGATTTCGTCCTCGAAATCTAATCATCCTTAATTAATCTAGGGACTTTAATTACCTTATACCTCGTGTGAGGTCTGGTTCACACTTTATTTCCAATTCCCTAACTACATAATTAGTCATCACTATATGCACATAAGATATATGTACAATTTAAATCACTTATGCATATATCATCTCTATGCATATTTTAATCATTAATCACACATACACAAAATATGTATACATTTCAATCTATTTATTAGATATATGTTATTTCATCGACTACACACCACCAGTGTGTATTCCTTTTGAATTCATATAAACACATAAGTTGAGCCACAAACTTTCGTTAAGTGGCTATCTCAAAACATACATACCGTACGCTACTCCCTTAAACAACTTATAATTATAGATATATGTTTCAATCCATTACACATGCAAATATCCAATTGTACATGCTTCAATTTCTCATTTTAGTACATATAATATACCTGAATTTTAATTTCATGTACACAACGATCACTTAGAACATGCTATCACTTAACATAAGTGAATCACTTAACTATGTATAACAATATACTCTCATAACCAGAAACTAGCGACATGCTAGATCTTTAAAATTAACATATGACTTATATCCTTTCAATAACAAAACAGTGGTTATGAAAATCACTATACACATATCATCAATGAAATTTATATTTCAATTCGTAACTAGCATCCACGCTAATATCCACATATCACTGGGGTATAGGAAACCCCTTTTTGTTAAAATATTTAAGAATCAAATAACACTAAACACATTTTAATAAGCAATGTAGAGGTCAAATCCTATGGTTAATACCATTACCATATAATTACTCCATCACTTAGCACCAATTCATATTGGATACTTGCTAAGTCTCCTTCAAGGGGTACTTTGCTATACCAGCACACGTGCCACATTATCAGAGTATGCTAATCACTAGCACCTTTTCAACAATATTCACATATTTAATCCATTTTAGCTGACCTCTACTTAACTTATTTCGTCACATAACTTTTTCAAATTACAATTTACCACTTTATCTAGTCATTAGATATGCAACAATAAGAAAGATTATATGTAATTCGCACATAATTATAATAAAATTATCAATCCAACAAATAAAACCCTTATTTTCCTGACTATTTTACTTTTCCCAAGGACATAGTTTCACATAATTTTCTAATATTAGGCTATCCGGCTACGTTGGTCTTCACTAAGCCTTAAATATTACGAACGAATAATCACATACTCATTTTTAACAAGTAGTATAAACCGTTCAAATTCTTCTTTTACAACGTCTCCACATTAAACACTAGTTAAGTAGCTTACTACCACCTTATATTAGTCAGTCAATAACTATTTCATAACTGCAGGTCAACATATGTTACCCGTTATTTTAAAATCATTTAACTTCATTTGGTACTTAGTAGCCTCAACAAATCCATGTGAAATGGCATAATATGAATACGTTGGCCAGACGTCATCATATTATGTCAGTCACACTTTATTCTCAGGCCAGTTCATACCATTGATCTCCCAAAATTTATTAGCCTTTACCCTTACCTATATCATAACAATGATATCAACCATTTGCACAATTATAACAATCCGTAGTAGCAGATATGTCATCAAGTATTAGTTTGCTACCGTTTTCAACTTATCATTTTGAATGTACATTACACATATCATCAAGTTTACATAAACAGCACAGACATTCAACACCTCTTTTTATTATATCATCAACTCAGGTGTAATGTCTAACACCATTATTTCAATCAACTCCTTAATTTCCTGATTCAAGGTCATTTACTAATTACATCACTTAATGTTAATAGTACATTTGGTATTAAACACTTCATCCATACTAAGTGTGTTATTCAACGTGTTTTCTCCAATCTATGCTTCTTTAGTTGTAATATAAGTAAACATTTCATATCACACATGCACACTATTACTCTACTGTCAAATATCAATAAGTATAGACTCATATATTTCTTTCAAACTCTACAAATACTTATTTTAACCATTTCTAATATTTTAGATGATTCAATTACTTCATCCTATCTCACTTAGTCCATATAACTCGAGAATTTAATCACCAACAACAATAGTTAGCCACAATCAACAATACGACATAATACGCAACTTGTAAATAACTCATACTCAATAAAACCTGAGGACCTCTTAAAACACCTTTTTAATGTCGCGTTTAGTCATAGGAATGACCCCTAGGTTCAAAGGAACAAAAGCCCAATTTAAATCGTAAGTCAAAACTTCAAGATAAGGTCCGAAAAACAATAAAACGCGATTTTCGGGCCCCAAACGACCCCGAACTGCCCAAAACTGACAGAGCTCATAGCTAAGCTAAGAGCTTTGACCGTTGGGCCGTTTCCGAGTGGACATGTAAATTTCGTCTTATTCTGACACCAAAATTTTCTAACGGAAAATTTTACGTCAAACGTTACGTCGAACGTCGAAAAACTTAAAAAATTTATTTTTCATAGAAATGAGCCACAAGCCTCTGGCTTGAAGGGTGAAGCCGCCGGCTTCAGACCCCAAACAGCCGGGTCCTACACACTAACCGCCGGGTACAACGACTTTTGGGCAAACAGAAATAAACTCACGTTTTAGACCTAAAGAAGCCGCCGGTTTTGGGACACCAGCCGTCGAGTTGACACACCTAGCCGCCGGGTCCACCACCAGACCCGCCGGGTCCCATGTCTGCACAGCAGACCCTGCACCAGCTATTCCTTAATGCAAATTTCCGAATTTCAAATGCGCATATCTCACAAACCGTAAAGAGTTAGGCCCTGAAATTTTGCAGGCACCTTCATATAATCAAAACGCAGCTTTCCATTTTTACACTTTTTCAATTTACACATTTTACGAGAAAATGGACGTACGACTCATTTTGAACCATTTTTAACCATTTTCGTTGACACGCCATATTCCAAATGGCTAGGTTTCCGACTTCAACCCTTTGCCAACATGTTCCTATATACATTTGTGACGTGTGAACATATTCATCGCCCTCATATCCCCATTCCATCATGTTTTAACTCGTTTACCCGTTTAGGGGTCCAATTGGACAATTTTTACCAAATTCAACCAACATCACTACATTAACACTTTCAATCCACATTTAATCTATACTTATGACTTTAAGTCACTTTAACATTCATCATATACCAACCACATCAATTTTTAGCCGTTTTATCACTAAGTGACCCATTTGGGCACTTAAATGACCCGTTTGGGTTTATGACCATATAATCAATATTCTATCGCCCAATCCACATACCTTTGACTAATTTAAGTCAAACCAACCCATTTTCACTATTGGCGGCATAACATAATCTCAAAACACCAATTTCACATATTAACATCATATTTACACAATTACACAAGTATTCAACATTGACCTTTCCTAAAACTTGCCAATACATATAAAAACTCGTTGATCATTTTGACTTCTTACAATACCACCTTTAACACAAAGTTTATTGTTTAATCAAAATCATGCCCAATGCCAAGAAAATAAACATCTAACCATATTTATCTCTTTTAATATAGTCGTTACTCAATTTGACTTTAAACACCTTACTTGTGGTATACCAACACCTCATTAATTCCCTTATGGAAAGTCATTTCAATTTAATCTATCAAGATTTACTACTAAGCACATAATCAACTATGCTAAACACAGAGACAAAATCAATTTACTTTACTAATCATAGTCATCATAGTAAGTAAACAATTCAAACTTATTTACTTTGAACAAGTTTATAGAGCATTACCTGATGCTATTACACCAACGAACATAGAGGAATCATTGAGAGTACCAGTCGGTTACTCATGTTCCTCCTTCTCTGCAATCAAACACAATCTCACATCTTGTTAAGCGTTAGTACATATCCTACTACCCAATACTCATGCAACAACTATCCCCACCTTCTGGAATGTTTGACATGACACAAATCTAGATTTGGGATTGAACACCATACAATGTTCAATTCACCCAAACCTATGCTCTGATACCAATTTATAACACCCTTCAAATTCTGAACCATTTTTTTTTATTTTATAACCGGAAGCGAAAGTCCAACAAACATTAATAATTATACATTATATAATACTCATATTAGTCAATCTATTTCAAAATATAATTTATCATTTTGGGTGTTACATAATTTGAAAGACGACAATGATTTTATAAAATCAAAGATCAGAGTAAACATCGGGTCGTCCAACATTCCATCCAGTCAGCAGCTCCTTGCTCATCCCATAATCTAATCATATTCTGCAAGGAGTGGTAATGTAGGGGATTAGCTCAACGCTAAGTGAATGAACCAATAACCTACAATGCAACCTAGCATAGCAAATATGTTTACAACTAAGCATCGCATAATAAACCAGTTTACAGCAGCAGCATCGTAAACACACAATCATTTGTTTACCGCATAAAGCATCGCA
Organism: Helichrysum umbraculigerum; assembly: GCA_949592205.1. Lineage (NCBI taxonomy): Eukaryota > Viridiplantae > Streptophyta > Magnoliopsida > Asterales > Asteraceae > Helichrysum > Helichrysum umbraculigerum. Next base: position 9,615,548 of record CATIUR010000005.1, on the reverse strand, counting down.
AACAAATATCCACAAGGAGGATCGGCGGTCCTTGAGGCGCCCTCATGCCCGGGTGGCCATCAAGCAACCTCACACCAACTGCAGGCCAATACAGCAGTAAACCGATAGCCTATGTACTATTTACCCACACAACACAGTATTCCTATAACCAACCGTGTACAAGGACCTGTGTTGGCAACTCAATAGTACCCTTAAGCCCAAACCATGTTGACCTCCAATTAAAAACATATGCCCAAAGGCCAGATATCACAAAATCTATATCTATCAAGGCAGCATGTCAATCATCACTCTATAATCAGTAAAACCACGTTTACCCGTTGTAACCAATTTGTTACAACTAAGTTACGCTGAAGGTACATTGTTCCACTCACCAAACCTCCATCGTCCACTCAGTAGTCTAATGTCACTGAGTCTTCTCCGTATCTGAGAATTCAATTAAATAACAAGTCAGTAACTCACCCATAATAGTCAACTCATATTATAATCATATAATAGTGGCTAACACAACAATATGGAATAATTAAACACTTACATAATAAATATAACCATATTACTTTACATAATTAATAATCCCAGTTATTAATCCATTTCATCATCATATCGTATACCCAAGGTAAATCATGATATGAAACTCCCAAAATGTTAATACACCATTTAGGTCACGATTACTTACATTCTAACAAGTCACATACTAGTGTCCAAATACCTATCATTAACTCAAAATTCAATACTTGCATCATGCATGGTAGGTCTTTATCATTAAGTATATACACACATATACTAATCATCCATACAATCTATTGTATCAATTTAATACTTATATTCATTATCTAATATTATTATTATCATGTAAGATCATAAGTTATTCGAATAAGCAAGTCTGTACGAAGACTGAAAATTGTTTGCTGTTAGTACTTAGAACCCGCCGGCTGGAGTTCACCACCCGCCGGCTCCACTTGAATGACAAGAACCCGCCGGCTGGGAGTGATGACCCACCGGCTTGTTCATCAAATACAGCAGCAGCAGCAGGTCATCAACCCAAACCACGAACCAAAACCCCTAAAATCTCAAATTCGAACACTAAATACGATTTTGACAAACAAGTAACCTCAACTATCATCATATATCATATTCTAACATCAAATAACTTCATCAGACATCAAATCGATACATGTTTACTCATTCAATCTAATTCTTTCAAACCCTAATATATATACATATATTTAGGACACTTTAAACTTACAATCAAGATGGCAACAAGGTAGATGATGATGATGATAAGTAGCATCCAAGAATCCAAGCTTCTATCGATTGATCAATGTTTTTCCTTTTTGATTTCTTTAATTTTTCAAGTGTATGTGTGTGTGTTTTTTCTTGGAAACAAATGAGGAACAAAATGCAAGGGATGAGGGAAATAGGTGAGGCCGACTCTCACCAATAATGCAGTGCAAGACTAATGCACAAATTATACCCGCTCTAATTCTATTGTCTGGAACCTAGAAACTAATTGCGAGAAAATACCTTTATTATACTGCCAACTACATTTATTTAAAACAAGGCATAATTTATTAATCACAATAATTCATTTGATAATTTGACCTATTAATTTCAATTAACCAAATAATATCAATTATTTCTAAACTTGATTAAATAACCAAATAAATTAAAGGAATTACCTAATTTCTCCTAGGCCCTAAACGAGGATGTTACACTGTAAGTGTGAACTGTTTGAGTGAATCGTGTCAAATTGTACTGCTGAAGGATTAAAATGGAGTATTTATAATTCTGCACATATCAGTTATCCATTACTGCTGAATATAGTGATTTATTTGTGTCAATGTTCATAATTTTCTTTATCAGGCAGCACTTATGCTATCCAAATTGCCATTAGGAACCGTTGGTGAATCGTTAGATGTAAAGCGTCTATATAGTGCCGTTAATGTTATTCTGTCTCTACAGGTAATTATGATCCATGATTCCAACAAAAAGATTCTAATGTTTAGGAAATTTGATTGTAACAATGATCTGGGTTTTCATTGAATTCGATTGTAACATTGTCAATATCTACATTTGAAATCTCACAGGTAGCTGTATTCAATTTCGTATGGTGTATCACATAAGATAACGTCATTTATCCGTCTTCAAAGTAATCTTCCCGCATATGATCTGAACACTCACAATTGACTATATTGTTTGGTATTTTTTCTACTTCAATCCTTTTCGGTTTGGTAATTTTATGAGGTGTATTGAGGAAGAGTTAACTGTATGCATGTTTTGTTTGTAGATAATATTTCTTAGTGATTCGTTTTGTTTGCAGCTTTGGGTGTACTTGAGAACTTATGAGCCGGATCAAATGGTGCAAGCTATCAGCTCATCAGCATAACCATGTACATATATATGCAGTAAACATCAACCTCCGTCTGGTTCACTATAACTGGTCGCAGCCACCAAGAAAGTGGAAGTAACCATTAGTTTTAAGAACCTTTCGGTAAGTTGTGCATGCAGCTTCTTCTTATCGCATCTTTTGTGAAGGTGGCGAAATGGGCAGGTCGGTAACTTATGTAAATGGGTATGTTTGGGTTGACTCCATACCAATTGTAGTATTTTACTAAATATGGTTTTAGAATATGATAATTTCAAAATAAAAACAACTTAAAAGATTCTAATTGAAGCATGGTTGTATTGAGGTTTAATCCGTCTATTGTAATTGATTGTTGAAGAAATTATTTGCACTCATGGTAAATGGTAACAAAACGTAATTTTTTCGTCAAATAGTGAGTGCAGTTTGTGGATGTGTGATGGGTTTTGCTTCCCATATGATTTGCACTATATTTCACAAACTAATATGGATACAATTATCTGATACGTACACCGTATTTAACAGTTCTTTTACCAAAAAAGAGATTAAAGTTCTCAATTTGCAAAATATACTACAGAGTGTTATCGTTTTTAGTTTTATAAGATGCTGATTATCTTGGGTACATCTCTACTTATGACTTATGTCATTCTGTGTCTGTTAAGCTGTGATCTATAGCATTGAACATCAACACATGATGTGATGATGTCTCTATAAAAGCTAATAACCGTATATGGCTTATTTGTTTCAGCATGCTGCTAGGCTGGACAGTGAGATTATATATGATCGTGACTTTGACTATGATTTTTTTGGTTTCAAAACCCTTGAGAGATCATATTCTATTAAAATTGAAGGAAAAGTGGTTGAAAGGCCTCATCATATGCTAATGAGGGTTGCTGTTGGGATTCATAAGGATGATATTGATTCTGTTATCGAGACATACCATTTGATGTCACAGAGATGGTTCACCCATGCATCTCCAACCCTTTTCAATGCAAGAACACCAAGGCCCCAAGTGAGACAATTACTCACCATATACTTTGTTGTTTTTCTCACCACTTATATCAAGTATCATCTACCTTATTACTTTAAGAAGATTTTCTGCTTATATATGCTTGTGGTTTTTTTTCCTTTCTCATGTTACATGTGAAGTGGATACTGTATTGTTTTCTTATATTCCACCAATGAGATTTGGTTTGTAGTTGAGTAGTTGTTTTCTGATATGCATGAAAGATGATAGCATTGAAGGCATATATGACACATTAAAGGAATGTGCTGTTATCAGCAAATCAGCAGGAGGAATTGGCGTTTCTATTCATAATATCCGTGCAACTTGAAGCTACATACGTGGAACAAATGGAACATCCAATGGTATTGTTCCCTTGTTGCGTGTGTTTAATGATACTGCCCGTTATGTTGACTAAGGAGGTGGCAAGAGGAAGGGTAGGTGCTTCTATTGAGGTTTCACTTTGATTCTTTTCTACATTTATACTCTGTATTAATTTATTTCACTGAATTTAGGTGCTTTTGCTGTATATTTGGAGCCATGGCATGCTGATATCTTCCAATTCCTGGATTTAAGGAAGAATCATGGAAAGGTAGTAACTGGGGGATTGTGCCACTGATTTTCATTTATATGATAATTGGTTTGCTTAATGGAGTGTTTGGATGTGCTCTTTGACAATGATGATGTGATTTTGAGTAATCAGAATTATATAACTCCAAAAAAGTTGACTGTAGGAGATAGTGTTTCTATTTAATATTGCTATTTGAAGTTGTAATCATCAGATTGTCAACTGTTTGAGTGTTTGAGATATGAGAGTTGAAGTCTTTCAAGTCAGACTTAAAGAACAGCTAGCGTATTTTCTAAACTATCTAATAGGTGGTTTTGTTCTAACTAGCATAAAACAAATTTTAGAAAGCCTGATTATGTGACTCCCAAATAGTTAGACAACCGTTTTTAAAATGCAATATAGAGCACCTCTTAAAATTGAGATCGAACTTGATATGGATGGTTTGTTCAGTTCATTTGTACTCTGTTTTGTTGTGCTAAGATATCATAAGCTATGCACATTTTAATTAATGCAGGAAGAGCAGCGGGCTTGGGATCTGTTTTATGCCCTTTGGATACCAGACCTCTTTATGGAAAGAGTCCAGAGTAATGGCCATTGGTCTTTGTTTTGTCCAAATGAGGCTCCAGGTTTGGCTGATTGTTGGGGTCAAGAATTTGAAAACCTGTACACCCAATATGAACGACAGGTAATGCTGATATACGTTTGTCAATATTTTTAATAATTGTTGTGAATAGGCTTAATTTGATGGCTAATAGGTCATTGTTCTTATATTATCAGGGGAAAGCTAAAGAAGTTGTCAAGGCACAAAATCTTTGGTTTGAAATTTTGAAGTCCCAGATAGAAACCGGGACCCCTTATATGCTTTTCAAGGTAGCCTGTTTAACCTGATTTTTTTTTATATGGTTCTTATGGTTTCAAACTTTGTGAATAATACAAATTGTTGTCTTCTTAGGACACTTGTAATCGGAAAAGCAACCCGCAGAATCTTGGTACCATTAAGTCTTCCAATTTGTGTACTGAGATTATTGAGTACACAAGTCTAATAGAAACTGCTGTTTGTAATCTGGCATCAATTGCATTACCACGTTATGTTAAAGAAGAGGTATGATTTGAGCTATATTCATTATTAAACAGTTTGATAGATTTTAAGCATCAAAATACAGCTGGCCAGCTGGGTGAATATTAACTCTCACAACCTATTTGACTCTTTCATATTGCAAAATTTTGTATGTGACTCATCTAACCCTTTGGGGATAATGCTTCACCCGACTTAACCTGATCATGAGTAAATAGGTCAAAATGGTCACTTTTACTATATTGGGTTGCTGCCTTTTTATTATTACTATTATTAATTAATAATTAAAATTTTAAATCACAGGCTCAATAGTTGAACAAGGACATATTTGAGATAAAGATACAACAACCATCAAATCAACCATAGATGGCTCATCTCAGGTCTATTCTACTACAACAAGATCACCTCCCAAGATGCAGCTACTTCTACATAACAGCCATGTATACTGCAACATGATGTAGAAGTCAAAGTGAAGTTAAAGGACTGAAGAATCAACTATAAAAGTAGAAGGGTTGATTATGTATATACGATTAATTATGTTGTTAAGTCAGTTAGATGATTAGTTAAGCTGTTAATAGCAGTTACTTAGTTAATCATGTATATATACAGTAGCTGTAACTTGTATCATTTTTTACGAAATTGAGTACCAAATTATTCCATATTACTCTCATTATCCATTTCAATTTCATGTTAGAGATGATATACTACCATGCTCTGAAAGCTTCTTCTGAGTTAGCTGGAAAAGGAGGCACATATGAGACATATGCCGGAAGTCCTGTTAGCAAGGTTGATGTAAAGTACCATTTGGTGATCGATGTAGCAAATTCCCTCAGTTTTGAATAGGGTTACCCCCTAATGAATGTTTTGTTCTATTAACACGTTTAAACTTTCGTTAGAATGATGTAATGTGGAGTGAGGATCTGATCGAGGTTACCCCTGTATACATTTGTTATCCTTTTCTTTTGAATAAAAATTGTTTCTTTTCGTGGAAAGCCAGTATTTATTAAGTTATTAACACTAGCTTGATGCTGTTGTTCAATCTTTTAAATATTCTGTTCAATTTTATCACGAATTATATGTAATAACTAGCATAACTTGCATTTTAATGATCTCGCCCGCAAAGTTTGTTGGTTATGATCTAGTATATATTTAATTGATTGATGATTTTTGGTGACCTTGAGTTGTAAATCAATTATATGTCTGAAGTTGGATGAAATATATATTTTTTTTGCATAATGATTTATGAGATGATACATATATGTATGAATAAAAAAATAAAAAAGAAAAACGCTATGGAAAATGATGATACGTAGATTCACAGGCTCGGGTTACGGGTCATGATCACCGGACCACGGGTCATGATCACCGAACACCTAAGCGTGTTTAGGCTCGTACCACTCATGAGATTAGAGATATTGTTAGGACGAATATGGGTTGAAATGGGTTTGTTGTCTCGGGTGGCGATTCCCATTTCGGTAACTCACATTCGATTTGGATGAATGTGGTTTTACGCCACTATCTCCGTAGTTGGAGCCGAGTTAGTATATGTATGAGAATGATGTCGAGGGGATCTTTTAGCTAGTAACTCCGAATGACATCAAGATATTATCGTAAGGAGTACACAACTAAAGATATGTTTTAAGGAGTAGAGTTGGACTTTAATAAGATACATGTTCATATCTAGAATGAATGAAATTCAGAGTATGTAAAGTGTTCAATTTATAGAGTTACCTTTAGGTTGTAGTATGTGTGCATGCACCCTCCGCATATTTGTGTGCTAGAGCAACCTAAAGAATATGTGCTAGTGTGGGTGTGTAGCAACTAGCAAGGGTGCATGTGCATTGTAGTCACACTCACACTTGTATGATATTATCTATTATTTAATGCACGTAAGATTAGTCAAATGTTGTAGGCTTTTAGTTTTGTAATAACAATATTAAGTAACTATCTCCATTAAGCCCCTTAGTCCATGTATGTTAAATGTAAATGCAACATATATGGACTTATGAAGATTGGCACTCCGTTTTATCTAAGGATATATATGTGTAAGGTTTTGTAATATGCAAATTCATTGCATTTGATGATGCGTTTGGCAACATGTACGTGCAACCTATGATGATATGTATGGACACAAAGAAAATACAGTGGATATATGGCTTTGTATACACAAGGCTATTTGTCAGATTCCACATCCCATCCATTAGAACTTTGTTAAGATGGCTTTGATTTACATCTTGTTAGTTTTAAGATGTCATCTTTTGACGTTGAATATGTTTGTCAACAACTTGTCTTCCTTTCTAATATAATCTTTGCATTTCATCTATTGGTATAGCTTTTATTCCCTTTAGTGGCAGGATGAGTGGTTATATGAAGTTTTACACTTTGTAGTACATATTTAGCTTGTGTAGCCTTTATTCCCATTCAATGGCGGGATTAGTGTCATAAATGTGGTAAAGATGGTTTGCACGATATATATCACGTCTTTTTTTTTGTGATAGAATTTCATGTCGTTAGAGTGATCATGTCGTTTCTGCACGATGGCGTTTCGTGTCTTTTAAAGCATTTATGTTGCTTAGCTATGTACTAGCTTTATTCCGGCTCTTTAATCCCTTTAAATGGCTAGAGAGCAGTCGTGCCGCTTTGCGCGATGAAGTTTCACGTCTTTTGAGCAAACTCGTTGCTTGCATGATAAATATCACGTCTTTGAATTTTTCGAGTCACTTTGCGTGATACTCGTAGATTTTATCCCTTTTAATGGCGGGAGAGCGGTCGTGCCGCTTTACGCGATGATGTTTCGCGTCTTTTGAGCAAACTTGTTGCTTTGCGTGATAAATATCACGTCTTTGGATTGGTGGTGCCCGTTGATCAATCTAGCTTGCATCGATTCGTTGTAGGCCGCTTGATAACCCATCTTATTAATCCTGCAAAAAATACAAGACTTCGAATACAAGAAGACTTTATTTGTCTATGGTTAAGTTGTTATCGTATTTATATAAATAATGACATGGTGATGCTAATGTATAATTGAATTAGCAGAAGCCACACAATCAAAATTTAAGACTTATGAAACTTGTCAACAAACAAAATCCTTGTGTGGCGTTACTATGAGGAGAGGGGTTGAAATATTACATGCCCATAAATCCATATGATTAGAGATAACTAGCGACCACATTTGACCATGAACTATTTATTCATGCCGTATTCTTTTGTCTATTGAGTTTCTTTACCATTTTATCTATTTGGATTATGCACTTTAATTTTTATTTTTCTACAAAGGAACAGAAAACAATTACTTATCACTACTTCACTAGTATTCATTTTTTTTTGGACTAGTAAAAAAAATACATATTGCATACCATTTTTGGACTAGTAAAAAAAATACATATTGCATACCATATGGCCGGCTTAATTAGTTACCTTAATCGTCGATAATATGAACTCCAAATAATAGCTGATTCAACACAAAAGTCGATGATAGGTTAGTGGGTTAATGATCGAAAATACATGACGAGCTTACCAGGAAAGTTTTGTTCGGGTCCCACGGATGGCGCCAAATGATGATACGTAGATTCACAGGCTCGGGTTACGGGTCATGATCACCGGACCACGGGTCATGATCACCGAACACCTAAGCGTGTTTAGGCTCGTACCACTCATGAGATTAGAGATATTGTTAGGACGAATATGGGTTGAAATGGGTTTGTTGTCTCGGGTGGCGATTCCCATTTCGGTAACTCACATTCGATTTGGATGAATGTGGTTTTACGCCACTATCTCCGTAGTTGGAGCCGAGTTAGTATATGTATGAGAATGATGTCGAGGGGATCTTTTAGCTAGTAACTCCGAATGACATCAAGATATTATCGTAAGGAGTACACAACTAAAGATATGTTTTAAGGAGTAGAGTTGGACTTTAATAAGATACATGTTCATATCTAGAATGAATGAAATTCAGAGTATGTAAAGTGTTCAATTTATAGAGTTACCTTTAGGTTGTAGTATGTGTGCATGCACCCTCCGCATATTTGTGTGCTAGAGCAACCTAAAGAATATGTGCTAGTGTGGGTGTGTAGCAACTAGCAAGGGTGCATGTGCATTGTAGTCACACTCACACTTGTATGATATTATCTATTATTTAATGCACGTAAGATTAGTCAAATGTTGTAGGCTTTTAGTTTTGTAATAACAATATTAAGTAACTATCTCCATTAGAAAACATAACTATGGGTCTTACCCATAGTTCATTAACGCAATTTATTGATCTTCCAAATTGATTGTTTATCAAAACATTTGATTAATTAACATGTTCAGCTGAAAATTCGTTTCGAAAATAAAGTATTGGTATTCGACATGGATGGGCTGTGCTTTTGCAAAGCCTAACATCCTACCTAGTATAAACACAAGATCACGACCACAACAATTATTGGTATTGGTATTCGATTGAAAATACTGCGTATATCCTTACCTCCTTATGATCGAAAAGAGATACACCATGCCGAAAATCCATCATCCACAACTTCCACTTGAGATAATACAATTTGAATTATTGCCAAGGCTTCCGGTAAAGTCGAAGTATGTCTGTTTGTAAAGCATGGAAATCTCTGTTATCTAAACCTCAGTTTGCACGAGTGCACGTAGAATCTCAGACCAACTTTAAACTTCTTCTTCTTGACTCGTCATCACGAACCTTTCATACACTTGATCGTGAATCCCCTAATACCACCCGTGCTATTCCATTCGACGATGATCCAAAAGATGTGTTGTGTTTAGCAAGCTTGGATGGATTGGTATGTGTAGCCTTGAAGAAATTAAAACTCAAGAGTTAGCCCTATGGAATCCGGTCACCGTTGCATACAAAAAGTTTTCTAGTTTCTACGATAATATCCTAAGAGATGTTACTGGTTTCTATTGCGACTCTTCTAACGATTACTAAGTTTTACATATAGTTTCTAGCGGTGAAGCCATGGGTGCTTACATGTATTCCCAAAGATTAAATTCGTGGAAAAAGATTCCATCTTTAGAAATCAATCACCATATTTCTGACTACAATTGGTCACGGGCTACTTTCTTGGGCGGAAAACTTTATTTCACGCTCAAAAATAAAAATATAACAGTGCAAAGGACCGTTAGTTTTGACGTCGAGATGGAAAAGTTTAAGGAAATATATTTTCCACCTTCGAGTGGTCCAACTTTGGGTGCTCATTTAGTAGTTCTCAGTGGATGTATTCGCTTATGTGTAGCTTATAATGCTGGAATGTTTGGACGTATCATTGAAAATGCGAAGATTGATATGTGGAGAATGGATGGTGATGATGGGTGGATGAAGGTCTCAAATTTTTCGCGCACACAATTTTATCCGGCGGGACTGAGGCACATACACGTCAATAGGACTAATGGGAATTGGCTTGCAATCTGTAACGACTACAACTCTTTTAGCCAAATAGATATGGAGGACTACGTAACAGATCTTTATTATTGGATGTCATGGGATTGGTATCATCAGCATCAAGGAGCCATATACATTGAGACTCTCGTGTCACCAAATCCCTAGTTCAAGCCAACCTGTTTTGGGTGTATTTTTGTTAATTGTTTTATCATCTGATCTGATTTATATAAGAAATTAAGGACGCTATGCTATAAGCTCCTCGTTATGTTACTTTTTAGTGTTTGTCACTGCATTTTATTATGTATTAACTTTCTGTTAATCACTTAATCCGATTAAGGCTACTCCCAACCATTTTCTCATCACTTCCTCATCACTCCTGCCACCTCATCGCCACATCAGCTTTCCACTAACTGATTCAAAACTGATTCACGACCGATTACCCACTGCCATCAATGACTAATCACTTCATTTTCTGAACCCCACATTTACCAATATACCATCATTTCTATACACTAAACAAAAAAAATATATAGGCAGCCCCACTTTTCCAACCGATTGCAAATTGGTTTGGCGATTAGGATTCGAAGTGAATAATAACTAATTGAACGGATGGCACGGTTTTGTAATCGGTTGGTAATCGGTTCCCAACCGATTACAAACTGATGCAACCGATGGAAGCCCCCTAAAACATACCACCCACGCATATATAGTACTAGCAATACAATTTGAAAGTTTCTCTTAAAAAATGTGTGAGTATTTTGCTCTTAATTAACACTTGGATTAGTGGAATTAAAAACCCTTTCAAAATCTTTATAGGATTTTTTGAAGTAAAATTGATTTATGAAACTAACTAGGATTATAACTCGCGCTTCACTGCGATATTATTGTGTTCATTAAATTCTATGTTATTACGAAAATATATTATTTATAACTGTATATGAATTAAAATAATATATCATTCAATTTCTTGAGACAAATATGTCAAGATTCTACATAGATTTTGTTTATTATTGTTGGGTTTGGGTTAGACCATCTATGTGTTTAATTACTTTTCTTTATTGTTGTTGGACTAGACCATCTATTAGTTTCTTCTTTATTGTTATTGGGCTTAACCACTATATAAGAATGCAGAGACAAATATAGCCGCAACTTTTGACAACAAACAATGAATACTGGTCGGGTTCTTCATATCTCATATTACGTATAATATTGTATGTAGTGTAACCGCCCAAATCAACCATTCACATGATAGATAGTGAACAGTAAAAACCGTCACCCATTGAGTATATATACTAATTTTCATATCATCTTCAAAATATTCAATATCGTAGAGATTGCAAGGAAAAAAGGTCATTAGAAATTAAATTGCAAAAAATAAATAAAACTAAAATATTTATATATAAATTCAAAAAATGTTGTAAAAAGTAAAAAATATTTGTTTACAGCAACTTTAGATAACTCCAAACAGTAACTTTACAATTACAAGACTAGCAAGTTAACAAACACAACTAATAAGACCCCTCACTATGGTCCATCAGTGCTTTGCGTCGGATCAAGCGACGAAACCGACGCCATAGGCACGGGGCGTCGATTCGTTGCCGTCGGTGGGTTTCGTCGCCAAACCGAAGAGAAATGGGGAGAGGTGGGGGCCGCGTCAGTTTGTTTCCTTTTTCTTTTTTCTTTTTTTTGCAAATTTCTTGTTTGTTGCTGCTGTATCTGTATGTGGTTTAACGAAGAAGAAGACGGTTTGGTGGTATTTTAGGTTTATAAAATTGCTACACAAAAGAAAGGGTCTTGAATTGGGCCTTTGGGCTAATTCACAGCCCACATAATGCACCTTGTTTAACTACACAAAAGAAAGGTTTTAAAAACTAATGTATTTTATTCGTTAACTATAATTTTTTAATTATTTTAATGTTATATTTTTAATTAATTAAATATTTTTATTTTATATTAATGTAATATTTTTAATTTTAATGAATATGTTTTATTAAGTTTGTATTTTAAATAAATAAAGAAATTAGTGTGTGGGTCAATGAAAAAAAAAAGTAATGTTAACCGATGTTTACCATAGGAAATGAAGTGTCAATTTTGGGAAAAACTTGCTAATGTGATCGGTTTGTGTCAACCATGTGAGCGGTCTAACAATTCTTATGTTTTCACCTTTTAAAGTCTCAATTTAAGTCATGAAAATGATGGTTTTGAAATAACCCTAAAAAAGGAAGATCAAACCCCAACTCAACTGCGGCAACAAGAACACCATCTCCTTTTCTCTCCTGCGCCTACAAAAACCATCGTTACCGGTGATGATTCAATTTCATATATTTCAATAAATATATACAAATTCGTTCAAAAATTCACGATCTTTTTGAAACCCTAACCCTAGCATAGGACGACGATGGAAGACGATGATGAGTTCGGAGATTTATACACCGACGTACTCCAGCCGCTTCAGATGTCATCTGCACCGTCGGTACAATCAACGCCGGCGCCGATTAGCCGTTCGATCGATCTCAACGATAGAATTCCGAGCGACGATGAAGAGATTCTATTTGGTTCTAAAAGTTCAGCTAATTTGAAATTCGATCAGCGTGATTTGGATTTGAATAAGCTTGATCCGGCTCCGGAGCCGGAATCAGGAGCTAGGGTTCTAGTGAAAGATGAAAGTAAGGGTTTTGAACAAGACTTGAATTTTGAGGAAGGAATCAAAGGTGAATTGGATAATAATAAGGATGATATGATGGAGGAAAATTTTGGAATTGAAGAAGCAGGAGAGGATGATGAGTTTTTAATCCCGGGATTATCGTCATCCGGAGCTAGGGTTTTGGATGGTAAAGAAGGGGAAGGGGAAGGTGGCGGTGGTGATGATTGGGATGACAGTGACAGTGAGGATGATTTGCAGATTGTGTTGAATGATAATACTGCAGGGGGGATGATGGGAATGGATGGCGGAGTTGGTCTAGACGGTGAGGATGATGAAGATGGCGATAATTTAGTGATTGTTACGGGTAATGTTGATCCAAATTATCAGCATCATCATCAACCAATGGAGGAGATACAAGATTGGGGTGAAGATGGTAGTCAGGGTGCTGAAGGAGGTGGAGAAAGGAAAGATTTGGTGGGTGGAGATGGTGCGAAAGGTGATGGTAGTGGTGTGGTTGGGCAGAAGATTGGATATGGCGCTCATGGGTATCATCCATTTCATTCGCAGTTCAAGGTCAGTGATAATTGTAATACGTGTATAGGGTGATCTACTGATCTTCACATGTAAATTGTTGTACTTAAGGATGGTTTATAGTTGGATAAGATGGTAAATGTAATTACTTTTGACATATTAGTTGCAAGGAATTAATCAGGGAACCACTAAAAGTGGTCATGTTATTGTACTGACTGTTCTTATTGATCAATGAAAATATTGAATTCGTTTTTTATTTATTTAATTTTTAGTTTAAATCTTAAATGTTTCCATCTGGCATATAATTTGATACTGACCTTTCATGGTGATGGGTTATGCAACCAGCCAACCATAGTTTTTGGTCTTCTATTGTTTCTGTCTTGGTTATATGCACCACCATGAATGGTGTCAAGACAGCTATATTTGGTTTTATTTGGGACGATAGTAATTGAATCTGATGCAAGTGTTCTCTATCCCTTAATAAGGTTACATGTTGACCATATGCTCGAGATCTTGGAAAAACAGATCACTACTGAGCAGACTGGTTGTGCAATCAACTTCTGAACATGTTCATGCTTCACATACTTTTAAGATTACGAGAACAATAGAAAGCCTTCTGTTTTCATGTTCAATCTATATGTACTTGCTCTAAGGCCTTTACCGAGCCGTTTTGCAAATATTTGTCTTCACCATTTCAGTTCTTTTACGAGAAAGTTGAAACCACTAAAGAATACTTTTTGGTCGTTTTCTTTTATCCCCCTTGTTTCTGCGAACTATACCATATTCAATTCCCATCAAATCAATATGTAGTTCTCTCACATAGATCTTGGTTAGTACTCCACAACTTTAAGTTAAAGGATGATTACAGATTTCATCAATCATTCCATTTTGAAGGGTAAATAGTGGGTATTTGATAAATTTAATCTTTTCATATCCAACAAATTAAGATTAAGTTATGCTGCTTGCTTACCTATTTTAAAGCTATTACCGTGTTGATACATCTTAATTAGTTTTTTCTTTTTTTGTAAATAATGTGTAGTATGTGAGACCTGGTGCTGCGCCTATGCCTGGAGCTGGTCCTGTAGCAGTTGGAGGAGCCGCGGGTCAAGTTCGTCCACCTGCAAGTATGTTACCTTTTGCTGGTCGAGTTAGAGGTGAATGGCGATCACCGGGAATAAAGAACTTTCCTCCCAATATGCAGAAAAATGGTCATCCAGGTTATGGGATGCCTAGTTGGGGAAACAATGGAGCAGGGCGTGGATTTGGCAGTGGACTCGATTTCACACTTCCTTCACATAAGTAATGACCATATACTAGTACTATATTTATTTTGAGTAACTATATTTAGTTTTATATATATATATATATATATATATATATATATATATATATGTTGTATATAAGGTAGCAAAGTAATTAGGGGTGTAAACGAATCAAGCCGAGCCCGAGCTGGCCTAGGCTCGAGCTCGGCTCGTTTAAAATTCACTGAGCTCGAGCTCGGCTCGTTTGATATTGTACAAACTCGAGCTCGGCCCGGGCTCGACTCGTTTATTCCATAATATATATATATATATATATATATATATATATTTAATATATGATATTTATTTATTTTTTGTCTAATTTTTAGCTATATATAATACGATTAACCTATTTATATTAAGTATTATATAGGTAGAATAGGAGTATTATATAATTATATATACATTATTATATAAAAAATTATTAATCTATATAAATGAAAAGCTCGTTTAGGCTCGCGAGCTTGTTCGTGCTTGATATAAGAAGCTCGAGCTCGTTTAGGATCGGCTCGAATCGAGCTATTAACGAGTCGAGCTCGAGTAGCTCGCGAGCAGTCTTGACTCATTTACACCCCTAAAAGTAATGCATGATGTTGGTCTATCCTAGTTTATGATTTCTTTGTTCCCAAAAGAACTTTTCACTTGTAGTTCTGTAGGAATCTTGGAACAGTAATCAAATACTTAACACCTTAACAGTTAAGGAAGCTTGTTGAGTTCAATAAATTTTGAGTATCTTTTGGCGATTGTTAAATAGGCAGATAGGTAAATTCAGAGTTGAAATTTCTCAAAAGAGAAATTAGTTCTTTGTTTGTGTAAGACAGTATAACATAGTAGTATTTATGTTCAATGTTATTATAGTTCTGGACTAGAAATGCACTTTCTTGTTTACCGGGACCGAAAGTATGTCTTTTTTTGTCATTATAAAATTTAAACAGTGTAATATGATTGAATGTTTATTGTTTTTGAGTATATGGTTTTATTGTTGTATCATGACGTCTGACCTCTTTGTCTCCTTAGGACGATATTTGAAGTGGACATTGATGGTTTTGAGGAAAAACCATGGAGACTACAGGGTATTGATGTTTCAGATTTTTTCAATTTCGGTATGAACGAGGAAAGCTGGAAGGAATATTGCAAACAGCTGGTGAGTAGAAATGTCTTGCTCTCTTGTATATTTTGTGAGACTTGTGGTCTCATGCACACACATGGATCATAACTTGAGAAAAGAGAAGGTATGGACATTACTTATATCTTTTGCTTGTAGGAACAACATCGTATGGAAGCTACAATGCAAAGCAAAATCCGTGTCTATGAGAGTGGGAGGACTGAACAGGTATGTTATGGTGTAACCTAGCTAAATCACTATGCGAGTATGCGATGCTTATGTGACATGCCGTTGATTAATCATGACAATAAAAAAAGTAACAAACGATACATATATTCTGTTGTATCTTAGGAGTATGATCCTGATCTTCCGCCAGAGCTAGCAGCAGCAGCAGGTCATGACATCCCATTAGAAAATCGTAACATTGGGAAAACTGATGTGCAAAATGACTTGGCAAAGGGATCTGCACGTGCACGTATGCAGCTGGTATGAACTGATGTTTAAGTTTTCCTATTGAATATCCTTAGATGTAATGTTGGCATCATACTTAAGTATGGCACCTTCATAAAACAAAATTGTTGGAAACCTAACTGGTAGTTATTTTGGATAATACAGCCAACTGGAAAAGCAATACAAGTGGAAACTGGTTTTGGCGAACGTCTTCCATCTATTGATACACGGCCACCACGAATCCGTGATTCTGACGCTATTATTGAGGTGAGTGGTCAAATCTACTTTTCAGTTTTGAATACCTACTTTCCGGTTTATCAATATCCACTTGTATGAGCTGATTTATTAGCCTTAGAGGTTGTAATGTCGACCCATTGTCTAGTTAATGATTTAATTGGGTTTTTTTCAACCTCAAAGGATTACAGTTGATTAAAAAAAATAGCTAAAAAGGGACATGGGTGAAATGGTTTACAAGTCACCTGAGCTATCTGTCTTATATGTAAGACGTGCTAAATCATTTTTTAATATTTGTGTTTCAAATATATTTCTTCTCTTTGTCGATGCAAAGTGCTGAGATGGGACCATTAAGACAGCGTGCCCCTAGAGCTTTCTTTGAAAGGAATTCGAAAAAGTATCTTCAGCTCACTACTAATTTCAAAAGAAAATAAAAAGTTCAAAAAATGTTCTCAGTGAATTCAACTCAGCCCGTTCTAACCTATTACCTTTCAATCTTTGATTAGCCTCAATCACATATTCACATCGCTACTATCTTATTTCATTTTTTGAAAACAGATCGTCTTGCAGAGATCTCCGGATCACGAATCTCTTCCGGAAGATGATGTTGTTGAGCATCTCAAAGATGTTCCATCAAAAGAAAATCACAGAGTAGGTCCTGAGATTGAAGACGAAATTGGATCGGGAGATGATCAGTTTGATAAATTACAAGCTTATAATGGTAGGAAGAGAGAAGTTCCTGGAAGAAGAGCCATGTTGGTCGGTGCTATACATGACATGGCAGATATGGGAAATCGGGCATCACATTTCTCGGAAACAGATGTTGAAGATCATTATGATTCAAGAGGCAGGACCTCGTCATACCCTAGCAAGAAGCATAACCCTCGGAAACATATTGAGAGGTACGATTTATTGTTGCCAGGCAATTTATGCCATCTTTCGAGCTTGCAGTTGATCTTAGTATATTCATCAGGTCGATTATATGTTATAGTCAATTGTGTAGGAACTTAGGTCACTAGTTTAGTTATTTTGCAATTTAGTAAATGAAGTTAGTTTTGCGTTTTGCAGTATTATTGTTACCTAAGTCTAGATATGGTTATACTTTATAGTTTATCCATGCTAACGGATGCAATCACCTATGTTGGTTGTTAGATAGTTGAATAAATAATTTAGAGCCTTATCTATCCTTAGAAAATTGCGACAAGCAAGTGAATTAGTTATCTTGGTTGTGATGCTTGGGATATCCTTGTTTTTTTTTTTTTTTTTTTATATATCGCCGAAGTTTATAATCTCTTCTTCTCCCCAGAAAGTTTTCTTTATATATTGTCACGATTATATTCACATTTTGTTTTACATGAATTTGGGTTTTCATCTATTTTGTTTTGGTAAGCAATCTAATGATCTAATCTTTCTTTTATGTATATGTATTATCTGTAGGCCAATGAAGAGAACTGCAGCTGACAGGTCACCGCGTGACAGTGGAACTTTACAGGAGAAAAAGTTTGCTGACAACCAAAATGAAGAGTCAACTGAAAGTGTTGACCATAAGCAGAGTCCTTCTGCATCTCCTCTGACACGCGGTAGTGCTGAGGATCGAAGCTTCGAACAAAATGATGCTAATAAAGAAGAAGATGTAGTTATTGATGGAAATACTAACACCGATGATATCTTCAAAGATGAAAAGTTGAAACATACTATGAAAAAACAAAAACTGATCACTAGAGCTGATCGTTCTTCTGTTGAAAGAGTTGAAGACAGAGAGGATTCAAAAGCCGGAAGAAGTAGTGAAAACAGCAAAGCTAGATCAGGAAGTAGCAGAGAGATGGAGCAGGAAGTTATTCAAGCTCGGAGTTCAATTCACCGCGGGAACATGCGGAAACCTGCCAATGAAGACGATCGTTTTGTCCGTGCACGAGTTCGTGATGAGAAACAAGAGAGAGAAAGGTACCAAATGGCAATGAAGGGTCCGGAGGATCCCTATTCTCATAGAAAGTGGGAATCAAATCAAGGGTATCGCTCACACGTGAAATCTGAAAATTTTGATAGAAAAAAGGGGAGAGAACCTGAAGGTCAATGGGTTGAGGACATGAGGAAAAGAAGCCACGATGAGGAAATGGCGTCTCGCCATCGACATAAAGCTCGTGAAAATGAAAGAGGTGATAAAAACGAACATCGGTCAAGAAAACCATTGGAAAATGGTGTTTGGAAGGGTGATCCTGATAGAGATATGATGCCCCCCTTGAAGCGGGATGACAGTTTAAAAGCGCGTCATAACATTCCAGATGGCATGCATAAAGCGATCATTAGAGAAAGCACGAGTCGTCGGAAACGAGAGAGAGACGATGGTTTGGATCAGCCTAAAAGAGATGATGATCAACATTCTTTTCGATACAAAGAAGAGGTTCGATTGCCGAGAGAGAAAGTAGAAAGACAAAGGGAACGGGATGAGTGGAAAGAAAGAGATGGCCATAGAGGGCATTCTAGATTAAAGGAAGATTATAGAAGTTCAGATAAAGAATATCCGCTCAAAGACACTGTCCGAGAACAGATAAGTAGAAGGGAAAAGTTTGAAAATGAAAGTGTTTCGAGGCATCGAGGACGTGAAGATGCGTATGCACATGGTAACAAGATTAATAATGAAGAAAGAATATCCAGACATGAAAGGGGATATACTGGTAGTTCTAAAGATGTGCAAGTAGTACAGGAGAAGAAGCATAAAGAAACCCTAAGGAAGGGTAAGGAGAGTGATGGTGGTGTTCACAATTTGTTGGCTACTTCAAGAAGGAATCGAGAAGATCACATCAGTCAGAGAAGTGAGCGGGTACGTAAATCACTAGACACCAAAGTTTGACATAATTTTAAGGAAAAAAAAGCCTCGATAGTAAGTTCAGTTATATAAAGTCGATCTCGATCTTGTTATCATAGAAAACATTAATGCACCTTACGCTAGGTGCTAATTGGTTGTCTCGGACTGTGGGAAGCCAAACTAGGTTAATTGTATACGAGGGAGAGATAAAGATGGTTGAAGCTTAATTTAGGGTTTCATCTATTCATGGTCGTCACAAAATATTACTTAGTTACATGTTCTCAACATGGTTCAGTTAGTTTTGAATCTTGTGAATAGAAGATTTAGGATGAAGTCAGTTTTATTTGACAATAACATGGTGCACATGAAGTCATGTTGATTTAAAGAGAACAAACACAAAACTGGGTTTTACATATATACCTGTTGATCATGTTCTCCATTTTAGTTTTACTATTGCCTTTATTGCTTTTAAGGTCATCTTCTGGTAGAACTATAGTGAAAGACGTAGATGAATAATGCAGAAAAGATGGGAGTATTTTTAACTGGTTTGGGGCTTGATGAGCTTATGGATGCTCATTTCTATCAGAGAGATTTGGGTAAAATATGGACAATCAAAAGTCTAAGTAAGCAGTTTAAGTGCTAGGCTGTTTGGTTTATGAACGAATTGGTTATTTGGCTAGCTTCAGTTACTTTCTTGTCCCTTCTTTATTCTGAATAACTAACACCACTAAGACATATTCTTTCTTCAATAGGTTAAGAGCTGAGACTAGAGATAAGCATTTTTCTTTTTCTCTTCTAAAAGTAATAATCTCACTTTATTTTAAGACAATCTAGCTTCTATGTCAACTATGTACAAAGTTATATTTTACAAATATATAGACGAAATGACATATATAACTTATGCCCTTAAGCAGCTAGGTACACTTACTTAACTGACACACTGATTGAAATCCCTGAACCATGTACAGTGGGCTCTTTCGTAACATGTAGCATCAACCCATGCCACAGTAATATAAGAGTTAAAAACATTTAAGAGGGGCGTTAATAAAAACTCATCATACATCGATAAAGAACTGTAAAGGTTGATTGTAATTAGCGTCAAGTCATGGGGGGCAGGTCTAGCCTATTAGTTTGGCCTTGAGTTGCTACAATGTTGCAAGAATGGTAACCCTTCTAGGAATCCTCATAAATCTATTCTTATTTTGTTCTTGACGTAAGAATCATTTACTGGCCTGTTGCTTGCTGTCTTGTTCTACATACTTATCTATTTTCTATTCCAAAGATCAATTATTCAATATCTGCCATGTAACATACCTGTGCCTTATACCGCTTGCTGTTATTTTTAAAGTAACGTGGTCTTTTCTTGTTTAGTTGTTCAATTACGTGCTTTCACTTGTCACATTGTATTTGTTTGATGTCACAAAGGAAACATGAGTTTATACAACTGTTCTCCCTATATGAGCATATAATTTTGAAGATATTGTCCAGTTGCTTTCATTTCATCCTGACATTATCTTCATCATTTTCTATTTTGTGATTGCTAATAAGTGAATCCAAGAAGTACAATATACGCTCTTTTAATGGTTATAACATTTATTAGATAATAAGATTGGGCAACTACTTACACAGAACATAAAGGTAAAGTGCAAATGTTGTTTAACTTTTTCTTTTACATTTGTGGAAGTCTTCTATTATGCTTCTTTTATTCCATGCTAGGTTCACCTCTTTTTTTTCTTTCTTGTAATTATTATTATTGTTATTGTTATTTTTATATTTATTATTATATTATTATGTATTGCTGGAAAAAACAATTATTTTCAACTTAGCTATTCGACAATTATATAGTAGTAATTTATATCGATGTAATATGATATTTGCTCTATCTGCTTGTCGGTCTTTGCTTTCTGACCAAAGTTTGATACTTGCGGACATATTCACTCTTAATTGAATCTAACATAATAGATATATATATGCTCAAGCCTGGCCTGGCTTGGCTTGGATAGGGGATCTATATAATTTTATTTTTTGAAGAACATTTCTTTAGAATGTCAAATACGGTCAAGGTTATATGAACTCTACTATCTTTTGCTCAGATATTGTATTTGCCTTCGATTTGATTAGGAAAGCTCTAGAGGCATGCTTGAACAAAGGAGCAGTGATCAAAACCCAGTGACTCGAAAATTTTCAAAAAAGCACAAGGAAAATGCTTCATCAGAGGATGAACAACAAGAATCAAAGAAAGGGCGCTCAAAACTGGAAAGATGGACAAGTCACAAAGATAGGGATTTTAATCTTGCCACTAAATCCTCCGCCTCAGTTGATCCCAAAGAAACTGATAGATATAAGGACAATGGACCACCACCAAAGCTTTCGGAAGAATCCTCTAAACCTCAAGAAATCATGGAGAATCCAAAACCTTTGGCAGAAGAGAAAAACGATGACCCAAAACCCGAAGATAAACACTTGGATACAGTTGAGAAGTTGAAAAAGCGCAGTGAGCGGTTCAAGCTTCCAATGCCGAGTGAGAAGGAAACATTGACTATAAAAAAGATTGAAAATGAACCGTTGCCTCCAGTCCAACCCGAGACCCGACATGATTCCGAAGTCAAACCTGAGCGGCCTGCTCGGAAACGGCGGTGGACCAGTGGCTAAGTGTTAATCTAAGAAAACTTGGAGAACTTATGGCTGGCTCTAGACGGTTTATGAACTTTGTGACAATATGATGTATCTGTTTACCATTTATTTTTCACTTTTCTTTTATAAAGGTGTAATGTATATTTTATGCGGAAAATGTAACAATATAGTGACCAAAGTTGGCACAGAACATGTTATATCAGGTGACATTATTATAGTTGAGCTGTAGGTATTGTGGGGGCAAATTTAAAAGCCCTCTGCATCTTGTGAGAAGTTTGACCGGGCAGTGAACTTTGTTGACCTTGTGATTGGGAAAATATTTAGTTACAGTAGCTGCAGATGAATGGTAAAGAAACAATTTAGGTATGCTTGATGTTTAGCAAAAGGAGGACAAATGCGTATATATGTTCCATCATTTTTTTTACCTGAACGTGTAGTTATAGAGATAAATGATCAATGAAGGCTACACTTTTTAGTCTAACCATATTTGGTATCGTTAGTCCATTGCCGATCTATAACTTTTATATCTGTTGGATCTTTCTAATCTGGATGTTCGCTTTTGTAAGTATTGCTGATTTGCTGTATGGCTGAATGGCCTTAAGGGAAAGTCCTACGCGGTTTTTACCCTTTGTAGGCAGGGTTGAGAAAATAAGACACAACCGGCTTTTATTCGTTTTTTATTTTGCTTAAATTAACCATGTAAAAGTTGTTTCATTGTGGTTGTACTTTGTTTGATTTCAGTTAATAGTAAAAATTTGCAACTAAACGTTGACGAACTTGAGCTATTTTCCCCCAAGTAAGACCAAGTCCTATTTTACATCTATTCAAAACTTTGATGATCAAATTAGAAGTAAAAATTAAATTCAATATACCATTGAGTCAATATTTTATGAGTAGGGATCCGGAGAGATCACCACCTACGGAGAGCTATGGAGAGCTCCCTTTCAACCAACCACAAGCTGACATCTGTCGCATACATCAGCCATGGATAAAGGACAAGAAGGTAAATTCAGTCTCCAATTTAACCTCACACCCCTTCCACTATTTATATTTTTACATTTTAACCCCTCCACTTGATTTTCTTCCCCCTCCTACCTTTTTCTTCCCCAACCCCACCACCCCCACCACTGGCTGCCGACAGCCATCGCCGGCCACCACCGGCTGCCGCCAACCGCCGCCAGATTTTTTTTTTTTCAAAATTTTTTTTTTGAAGTTTTTTTTTCAAATTTTTTTTCCATAAATTTTTTATTATATATAGTATTCCTTTTCCTACTGTATTTTGAATAAAACTTTACATTGTTTTACTGCATTTTAATAAAACTTTACATTTTTTCACTGTATTTTGTATATTATTGTTAATATACAAAACCCCATTTTTGTTTAACTAAACAGTCAAACTATCACCTTTTTTCACAAAACCCCATTTTTGTTTAAACTGCATAATAACAGGTTCTTCAGAATTCGACCTTAGCTTGGTCTTAATTGAAATTCCTCCCATTGGAAAATCAGCAACATCATGAATCAACTGCTTTGTCACCTTGATTAATATCCCATCAGGAAGCTTAAACTTACAAGTATGAGGATTGAACATTTTCGCAACAAAAAGGACCAACTTCATTGGCACTATTTGAAAGTCAAACCAATCATTAAGTAATGATCCGAAACCGAACTCTGTTATCAATTCCCTCTGCTATTTAGTTAAACTCTTAACAATTATAGTTAACCACCTTAGAGATGATATAGACTCAAGCCTAAACAACTCTGCATCATCATCACCACATTGTTTCCTCTTCTTACCCACTTTCTTCTTTTTAACTTCCAGTTTGAGTGACTACGTTTTTGTTGACTTTTTCGGTGCATTACCCTTGATTGTTTTACCTGCATATTGAACTAAAACATGATAATTATATAAAAAAAACATACATAAAAGTAAAATAAAGATCGAAAACTAAAATAAAAATATAAAATACAAAGTATCCTTAAAATGCAGAAAAGACTTAAAAAAGATGTACTACTAACAACAAACACTCCTAAAATTCATTCTTGTTAGGCATGTTAAAAAACATCAAAAATGTAATAGTAACGAGAAACAAAATCTAAAATGCAGTAATAACTACACTTAAAAAATAGATACCTAAAATGTTGTACAAACAAAAACATACCTTAAAATGCAGTAATAAAACATCTTTTTACTTAAAATGCAGTAAAATCACTTAAAAACATTTTTCACTTAAAATGCAGTTACAAAAACAAAAACCACAACTCTCAACACATGCCTAACATGCAGTACTAAAACATCTTTTAACTTAAAAATGCAGTAAAATCACTTAAAATGCAGTTACAAAAACTCAAAAACAAATAAAGACTTATAAAAGATGCAGTACTAGCAACAAACAATCTTAATGCAGTTACACTTAAAATGTTTAAAAAAAACCTTAAATGTAATAGTAACAAGAAACAAAACCTAAAATACAGTAACAACTACACTTAAAAATAGATACCTAAAATGCAGTTCAAACAAAAACATACCTTAAAATGCAGTAATAAAAAATCTTATTACTTAAAATGCAGTAAAATCACATAAAACATCTTTTACTTAAAATAAAGTAAACTCACTTAAAATGTAGTTACAATAATAAAAACCACAACTATCAACACATGCCTAACATGCAGTACTAAAAACATCTTTTTACTTAAAATGCACTAAAATCACTTAAAATGCAGTACTAACAACAAACACTCCTAAAATGCAGTCACACTTAAAATGTTAAAAAAAAAAACATCTAATATGCAGTAGTAGCAATAAACAAAACCTAAAATGCAGTAACAACAACACTTAAAAAAATCTAAAATGCAGTACAAACAAAAACATACTTTTAAATGCAGTTACAAAAAACAAAAATCACAACTATGAACATATGCCTAACATGCAGTTAAAATGCAATTTAAAAAAAAAAAACACTTAACATCATGCAGATCTAGAATAATAGCAACTTATCACCTTATTCAACAAAAACAAATTAAAAAAATGCTTCAAAACACATACATCTCAAATAAAAAATCAGAAAAAAGAAATATACCTCTCATTACACTTTCAACTTCGTTATCATCACCACCATCTGATTTACAAAAGATCTATAGCTATATCATCTTCACTCTGATTCACACGAACTTGATACCTCGTCGTCCTTTGACTCCGATGAGACACTGTAAAAACGAAAAAAAAAAGGTTAAAATGACGAAACAACGACGGCTACTTCAAATGGAATTCCGATTTCACAAAAACTTACGAGATATAATTCCTCTCTTTTTTCTTCCGAGCAACGATTTTCGAACCTTCACCAAGGAATTCTAAGAATCCTTTAACATTTTCGACATCCTTCAAAATAAAAAATAAAAAACGCCTATTACAACCGTGCAACTATGAGTATGATTAACGGTGCAAAAGGTGAAAATAAAGTGTGTAAATGAAATTAGAATGCTTAGATGAGAGATGAGAATGGTTAAATGAGAGATGAGCTCGTAGATATGTGTAATTAGGTGAAAAGGAAAAATGAGAGATGATAATAGTGTATTGATTGATATACCTCTGAAAAGAAAACCACAGTCTGACCAAAATAGATATTTGTGATATGTAACAAGTAAAATTACTTATTTACCCCTGGTTTAATGATAAGAAGTTACAAAAAAGTCCCTGAAATTCGTAAAAACTACGAAATAACCCCCGCCCACTCTCTATTAATGAGGACGGTTGATCAGGAAATGGACGGTGTAGATTTGCGGCTCTCGGATCTCTCCAAAACACATGATCCTTCCTGATCCCACATCATATTTTATACATAGATGATTTGCGTTTTGATGTCAAAAATAAACAAATATATTTATATTTATTATTATTATTTTTTTTTTTTTTGTGTGCATTCTTTTGTCCTAAAATTTTTACATCTTGGTGCATTTGATTTGATTCATCAATCAATCTCGTTGTCTTGCATCATGGCATAACAAATCAAAACGCTACACGGTCCAAAAAGCACATACGAATATATTTATACAAATTACAAAATATATAGTTATTTTAAGTTAATAAAAAATAACACTTTAACTTAATTTAATATCATCAAAATTATATTATTACACTCACACACACCCCACGTTGTTTTTGCACAATTATCAAATCCCAGTGTATCGTTTTTTGTATTAAGCAGACACCTGTAACAAACACAAAATTCATTCCCCCATCTTCCCTGCAAAAAGCTCCCATCTTTTTGCATTTTTCAACCCCCATATTTCATATCCCAAACACCCAAAATCAAGAAATGGCAAAACTTATAGAAACATACGCTTGTATCCCATCAACGGAACGTGGCCGCGGAATTCTAATCTCCGGCGACCCAAAGACCAACGCTTTTTTATACTGCAACGGTCGATCGGTTATAATTCGTTATCTCGATAGACCCTTAGATGTTGAGGTGTATGCAGAACACGCCTATCAAACCACCGTTGCTAGGTTTTCACCCAATGGTGAATGGATCGCGTCTGCTGACGTGTCAGGTACGGTTAGGATCTGGGGGACACATAATGGATTTGTTTTGAAGAATGAGTTTCGGGTTTTGTCGGGTCGGATTGATGATTTGCAATGGTCTGCTGATGGGATGAGGATTGTGGCGTCTGGTGATGGCAAAGGGAAATCATTTATAAGAGCTTTCATGTGGGTTTGCTTTTCTTGATCACAATGTGTTTGTTGAAATGCCTCAATCGCTCTTTTTATAACACTATTTATGTTATTTACGTTTTTTTTTTGTACATTTTGGAGGTGTTATTGTAAAAAAGAATATGTTTCTGAGGTAGGCGAAATTTTGATGTTTGTATGTTATGCTAATTGCAAAACTTGAAAATTAGAGTGAGCCTTAGAATTTGAGAGTCTTGGACCTAGAGTTTGACCCATCGATTAGATTTCACCTTATGTAATTATATGTGTGTGCGACTGGATATAGAATAGCCACCCAGTCCTTCAAGATAAGACGTTCAATTTTTGAATATCGATCATGTATATTTGATAGCCCAATGATGTGCCATATGATCTTTAGATGATGCATCAACTTTTCGAGTGAATTAAAGTAAGAATTTGACTTCTTACTATGAACTTCACACCTAGCACTATACTGTACGGAAGTTTGACTTTTTTATTTGTCAATTAATTACATTTTTGGTGCACTGGGCTAAATGTTCATTCTTCAGGAAGCTTTGTCGGGCTCACATTGCTTTAATGACAAAATTGAAATCCCTCTCCTTTTGGCCTTGTCCATCTTTCCAGTTTTGAACTTTCACATGTCATTTCTTTGATTCTTGCCGATCATTTCTTTCCAGTATTAAAATTTTTGATTTGCCAAGTTGGAGTACACTCATTTTAACAGTCTTAAACAGGTGGGATTCTGGAAGCAATGTTGGAGAATTCGACGGGCATTCAAGAAGAGTTCTCAGCTGTGCATTCAAGCCAACAAGACCATTTTGCATCGTCTCATGTGGAGAGGACTTCTTGGTTAACTTCTATGAAGGACCACCATTTAAGTTCAAGCAGTCACATAGGTTTGTATCATAAAATAGCCCGGTATAGTATTTCGATGGTACAAAAATTCCATTCAATGGTGAACCTTACATCATTGTAAACGAAGGGCTAGCTGACTCATTAAGTAACATTTTATTCATTTGGTATGATTGGGGTGTTTACTGGTACTCTCATATGCAGGGATCACTCGAATTTTGTCAACTGTGTAAGGTTTTCGCCCGATGGCACCAAATTCATCACTGTTAGCTCTGACAAACAGGGGCTATTATACGATGGAAAAACTGCAGAGAAGAAGGGTGAGTTGTCTTCAGAGGATTGTCACAAAGGTAGTATATATGCTGTTAGCTGGAGTCCTGATAGTAAACAGGTAATTAAATCTAAGTTGTTTATATGTTTGATTCTGTTACGTTTCCTCTTGAAATATCGCTTTCTTAAATTGCATACAGCTGTTTTTTTATGCATGTTTTCAGCTCAGTTTGAAGAATTTCCCTTTATTATGTAATAACATCTTCATTGTAGGTTTTGTTGGTTTAGAGGTGGGAATTTTGACCCATTTATATTTTGTATGGGTCGATTTGGGTTGTGTTTTATCTTTAACGGGTCAAACGGGTAATTTTGGAATAATAGCTAAATAGGAGACATGCCAAAATGGTTGAAAGTTGTCCCAAGTCTATTTTCCAATGCATAAACCTCCTAAAGCGGTATATTTTAAAATGTAGATTATTATTCAAAAAGTTTAATATTTGTTATCTTATTTGACACTTTAATCAAATAAATAATAAGAAAACAAAATTTTGGACAAAAAGTGTTTCAGGGCAACAGAACCCAGCCCAACCTTTTTTGACCCGCACCAAAAGTTAACCATTTTGACCTGTTAGCCAACATGCCCGTAGTCTGTAGTCTGTACCCATTTAGCCATATCTGTGTTGTATGTATTCTTCCATTTGTTAACGTACATTTGTTTTTCAAATATATTCATGTACTCTTGTCATAGGTGCTAACCGTATCAGCTGATAAAACCGCAAAAATATGGACAATATCAGAGGATTTCAGTGGGACTGTTGCAAAGACATTATGTCCAGGCTCTGATGGTGTGGAGGACATGTTAGTTGGGTGTCTATGGCAAAATGATTACGTAGTTACTGTCTCTCTTGGTGGGACCATATATATATACTCTGCTAGTGATCTTGATAAGGAACCAATGATTCTGTGTGGACACATGAAGAATGTTAATTCACTAGCAGTGCTTAAAAGCAGCCCGGAGATTATTCTATCCAGCAGCTATGATGGATTAATATTTAGGTGGACTCGAGGGTATGGCTACAGTGGTAAGTTAGAGAGGAAGGATAAAAACCAAATTAAATGTCTTGCTGTTGTTGATGAGGAGATCATGTCGTCTGGATTTGACAATAAGGTAAATGCAATTCTTTCAAGATTCTCATGCTTGTGTTACTTTAATGATGTTTTGAAAGAATTTGTGAAGTGTAGGTGGCGAAATGGGTGGTTTGGTGGATTAGATAGTGGGTTAAAACATGTTCATGTCAAAATGGGTAATTGTGTTGATCATGAAAAAATACATTACTTCATTAATTTTCTGACTTTTTTCCTTTTTTTTAAATGATTCAGGAAGTTTTATGCATTAAAAATTGGGCAATATCACGAAAATGCAATACAGTTAAATTTATACTATAATATGTAATATATTTATTTGTTAACCATTTAATGCATCATACTTGGTGTTTCTTATCAAAGTATGCAATTTGTTGCGCTAAATTGTAAAAAACGGCAAGCAAGTTTTAAATATCGCTAAGAACTAAATAGTAGCATCGTGCATCGCAGTTTCTTGTAGTTTGTGCTTAAAATACACTGTGAATTACGACCTGTTTGACCCCATCGAGCCAATTTTCTTTTAAACTGTATATTGTTTTGTTTTTTTTCTTGTTTGGGCCCATAGCGTGAACCGAACCATTCATTAGTGAATTTCCCAATGTATTATTCCAAGCTCTTACTTCAAAATTTTGGATTTTATTGTTAATAAGTATTACTATTTGTTGTGCTCAGATCTGGAGGATTCCTCTAAGTGGAGATCAATGTGCAGAAGCAGATATTGTTGACATTGGCAGTCAACCAAAGGACTTGAGCTTGGCTCTGAATGATCATGATCTTGCATTGATTTCAACCGAGACAGGTGTCGTCCTCCTCCGTGGTACACAAGTCTTGTCAACTGTTGACCTGGGGTTTACGGTGAGTGCCTGTGCAATTGCCCCTGATGGAACAGAAGCCATTGTGGGTGGGCAAGATGGTAAATTACACATATATTCCGTCAATGGTGATTCTCTTACGAACGAAGCTGTTCTTGAAAAGCATCGAGGTGCTATCACTGTGATACGTTATTCTCCCGATGTTTCTATGTTTGCCTCGGCTGATGCCAATAGGGAAGCTGTTGTATGGGATCGTGTCTCCAGGGAGGTACTCCAAATATGCTAACATATAATAATATATAAAATGTGCGGTATCTGTTGGAGTGGTAAAGTAGACGGTTCGGGTAGGTTGGATAATGTTACAAAACGGGTTATAATTTGTATTGCTCCAGATGGGCCGGGCCGGGCCGGGTTGACCTGAAACACTTTTCTGTAAGGAGGTTTTGTGCATTAACTAAGTACTTTGGGTGAATTGCAACTCGTTTTACTTGTTTCCTTGTAAGCTAATCTTTTAATTATCCATGTTTGACCCGTTGGAGATAAAACGTAACCCAAATCAACCTATTCGAAATTACAACCTCAAAAGTGGATATTCACATTTGGACCATATTCAATTGGCTTATGCTCTAATGGTGATAACAAAGTTATGACGAATTGTTTACTTATTTTATTGACAGGTGAAGCTTAAGAACATGTTATACCACACAGCTCGTATAAACAGCTTAGCTTGGTCTCCTGATAACACCATGGTTGCAACCGGATCTCTGGATACATGTGTCATTGTATATGACGTAAGCAAGCCAGCCTCAAGCCGTACAACTGTAAAGGGAGCCAACCTGGGTGGGGTCTATGCAGTCGCATTTGTTGATGACAACACTGTTGTGAGTTCTGGTGAAGACGCCTGCATTCGTTTATGGCAGATAACTCCACAGTAAACATTTTTAAGAAGTATGAAATTTTCTTGAATGTGCAATTTCTTGCTGCTATATCATTTCCTTTTTTGTAAAGCTGGTTTGCAATTGCGAGTCGGGTGTCGAGAATTCAGCAATAGTAGTTGATAGTGATGTTTTCTCGGATCGGGTTGACCCGTAGTCACCCAGACCATATTTTGTTAAAAAGTTTCCGCAAGCACTGGTTTAAATGGGTAAGTGGATATAAGATACATGCTTGTTGTACGTGGGATCACTGGACAATCAAAAATACACTGTTTCTGGAGACGGTGGTCTAATTGGTTTTGATTTTGTTCTTTGTTTTTTAATGTAATAAATTTGTTTTTGATGTGTTTCTATGATGTAATAACTTTGGGAGTTACAGTTTTATTATTTTGATGATATATTGTTTGGTAATGAACTTTTCATTTTATTCCCAAGATTGCGTGTATGGTCTTCATCTTGTGCGTGAGTTATTGTCGAGGGTCGTTTATGGTATTCTAAAGGAAAAAAACAATAGTGGGTCGAACCAGTCTAACCAGTCCCGTTAGTCGCTTATTAATATGGTCCATTTTCACCCATGCTGTATATGACGACAATATGGCATCAGA
The DNA here is from genome assembly GCA_949592205.1 of Helichrysum umbraculigerum. Classification (NCBI taxonomy): domain Eukaryota; kingdom Viridiplantae; phylum Streptophyta; class Magnoliopsida; order Asterales; family Asteraceae; genus Helichrysum; species Helichrysum umbraculigerum. Next base: position 9,584,145 of record CATIUR010000005.1, on the reverse strand, counting down.
ATCTCTTATCAATTTCTAGTCTGATTAATTAGCCTTGTGTATTATATTCATTGGGGAATAAGAGTAATGATACATAGGTTTAATGACTCAATTCGAAAAAGAAGACCCAATCGGCCAATCCTTTCGAGGATTGACATGATTTTAAATGTGCATAAGTGTAATTACACATGCTTCAGAGATTTTCAAGATCTTATATATTCCATTGGATTTACCGTACGTTATAATTTGCTTCTTAAATCAGTTTTTAGGTTATACTTAAATAGCAATCACATATACAGTTCGGAGTAATACTTCTTCAGGTCTCAGCCTTTGACTTGACATGGGTGTCATGGGTGTCGCACCCTCAAAAGTTCAAAACTTGATGTATGTTGTTATGACCGGCTGGAACTTTTAGCCGCCATCATTATATTAGTTATAATTACTGTTAGAGATTAGGGATTATTATTTATAGGATTTAATTCTGTTTATTTGGTTTCTTTATTTATGTGATTTGCTACAGCTGTCTTGTTTCCTCATTTATCCGTGTTTTGTATTATATATTGAGGAGTTACCTCACAAGTAATGATAAGCCGTATACTTCCATTGAATCTTTTACATGGTATCAGAGCCCCATCCACCACCAGAAACCCAGAAACTAGATAGCAATATCAGTCCTCCGGCGGCGGCTCTATCGGAATCCTAGTCCACAGCCGTCGCCGGTGGAACCCAAGCCACTGTTTCCTGTTTCAGATCCGTGCCCTAAATCCTGGTTCGAGTCAGATGTTTAGATCTTGAAATCTGAGCCTGAATTCCTGTTCCTAATTCGATCTGATCTTGAATGCGGAATCCGAAACCTGTTCCCGTTCTTGACTCGATCCCGATCCAGATCCTGTTCAGTTCGTGTTCCTGATACACGTCACATTCTTCTGATTTCGTGTTGTTCCTGATCCTGCTCCTGCTCCTGCATCCTGAACCTGATTATTGATCCTGATTCATGTCTTGTTCTTGTTCAAGATTTTCATGTCTTGAAACCTGCTGATCCTGTTTCTGTCTCGTTCATGATCTTAGGTCTTGAAACCTTGATCATGATCCTGATCCCGATCGTGTTTCCTGTTGTTCCGGATCCTTTTTCTGTTTCCGTCCATGTGTCTTGATAATAGTTCAAGATCCATCCAGTACTTGCTCTCGGACTTGTTCGTGTTCAGGTTGGAATTTGAATCCCCGTTGCTGTCCTGTTCAAGATTCTTAGATCTTGAAGTCTATACCAATTCCCTGATCCAGACATATTCCTGACCAGTTCCAGACATGTTATTGACCTGCTACTGACCCGTTCCTGATCTGTTCAAGACTGATATTTCTGTCCAAGACTCCCGTTCCTGTTTGAGTTTAAATGTAAACTCGAGAACCAGTTCCTGTCATGCTGACTCGGTATTCCTGGTTTCCTGATCCAGTCCTTGTTTCCAGTTCCTGTCCTGTACTCCTGTTACCCCGTGCCGGTTCCTGTTCTTGTCCCTGTTCCGTTCCACTCCACAACCCGTTTCCAATTGAATCAGAAAGATGAAGTTCAAGTTCAGGAGGAGCGGATGTATGCAAGTTGAGAATGATTATTATCATTCCTCCAACTTGAGGAGGAGTGTTAGAGATTAGGGATTATTATTTATAGGATTTAATTCTGTTTATTTGGTTTCTTTATTTATGTGATTTGCTACAGCTGTCTTGTTTCCTCAGTTATCCGTGTTTTGTATTATATATTGAGGAGTTACCTCACAAGTAATGATAAGCCGTATATTTCCATTGAATCTTTTACAATTACTATTATTAATTAGTGTTTTAAATAGGTTGTTAATTGTTATATGTATTTTACGGTTTAAATTAGGATAGGGGGTTAGCCCACACTTATCATGATGCTACCGTATTATTTAGGAGAAGTTATTAAGAGCATTTATACTTTGTCTTTAAATGTAATCTCTGAGTAAATGAATGGCAGTCAGAAAATTGAGAATTAAGTTTCAACTTTCAAGTTTGAAGAGATCGTTGGGTTCCCTCTATTGAGCCCTTATCCTATCATAATCAAAATAGGCAGAAAATCATAAAAACAATCTGCTATTAGTCCACCTGTAACTCGATCACAAAGTCAGGACCATAACATATGCCATGCTTGAAATTAGTAGTGGAGTTGGACTGAACTTCATGTTTGCTGATTGGATGGTCACAGTTCTGATTATAATTCTTTTCATATGTAAATTGCGTTTCCATGTTTGGTGTTTTACAAATTTGTCATTGTATCTTATATAATACATATGCAAGCACTTCAAGCAAGGCCTTATGCAAAGGATTTGAAACATGGTAACAAGAAACAAGCTAGAAAAGGCTAATAAGCAGTTTAATTTGTAACGTTTTACAGTATTTCGATGCTTATATGTCCATCTAATAGATGCTTTATTCTATTTGGTTTATCCATCAGAAATGAGTTTTTATTTTCCAATCAATCAGGAGGCCGCTAAACATTTGCAGACTAACAGTAGGTTCATTTGGCTCTCATTTCATTTCTGGCAACCCCATAAAGGATATGGTGTTTCCAACTTCCAAGACTTCGCTTTTAGCTAAATGCCATATTATCATTAGCATTGGCAATTTCAACCCACTTAGCTACGGATGGGTTGATTCGAAACAGATCAAATAAACATAAACAATATTAACTTATAACAAAGCGGGTCAGATTGACTAAACTGGCCGAAGGTCATCCAAATTGTAAATTTAATGCATAATATCATTTAAGTCATATTGTTAAAAACTTTAGAGTATTATCTGGCAGCATTATTATAATCAGAAATTTTGACAAAAATGGTCCAACTTGTCGTGAACTCGTTTTGACGTGCCCACCTTGCCTGAACCGTGCCCAAATTCCACGTTTTGATCCATGCAGGTTTTTGACCCGTTACCTGACCTGTCCACTTCCCACCTCTTGTCTATTATTTCTTTTTACCATTTACCAATGAATGCAATTTAAAGGGATTGTAATAAAATAATGCAAATAATAGAAACCTGGCATGAAAAAAGTAAAATGAAGCGGTTCAAAGAACGATCAGAAAAAGAGTGAGAATTCTCTTTTTCAGTAAAACAAAAAACCATCCTAAAACGAACCAATTAAGTATCTCATTTTGATCACTTAAAAAGACCATAATACCTTTAAAATGCTCCTTTAAGTGATTTTTACACATGATTGATTTTTACTATATAATAACATATTGCTGACATCATCTCGCATGTTTTTTTGCTAGTGCCAACTGAAATTCAACTTGGACAAATCAATGCGAAATAAATCAAATCCAATTTCTATTACATGTAACTGAAATCCTATCATCCTCATCTATGTTCATCATCATTCTCATCTCTCATGATCTTCATCCTCATTCGCATCGAAACCCCCATCCTGCGTATAAATCGAACATTTAAGAACATAAAAATAATGAATCAGTTCACATTTTGCAACACTACCATTTTACCTGTTATTCAATATTACTTGCATATATCGGTAATGACATCAAACGCAAAATTTTATGTTATTCAATACATCTGATAACAATCCAATGAAAGCTTACTATATTTTGTTGTAATAAACACTAAAAAATCGTGAATGATCATAAATATATTTCCGTGTAAACAACTTTGTGTTAATTTAGTATCTTTGGATTCGAGATTTTTTCTTTATACATTACAGTTTTGGTATATAAAATAGCAAGGGAAGTAAAACTTTACTAAAGTCGGTGATAACTTACTTGGAATTTCAATGCCATCTTGAGTTCTGCCAAAACCTCTTTTGAAGTTGGTCGTTTTTCTCTATCATCGTCTAAGCACTTGTAGATAATGTTTATAAACGTAGTCAATGATTTCGGCACAATTTCCTGCTTTATACCTTTAAACACCATCTCCTCTTGTTTTCCTTCCTCAAAATTTTGTTTAATAAACTTGAGTAAAGACAAGCTTTTATCTTTGGTTATTCTATACGCTGCTCTCCCATACAAGATCTCAAATAAGACCACCCCAAGCGAATAAATATCAGATTCTATGGTTAAGATACCCGATTTTAAGTACAACGGGTCCACATAGCTCTGTGTGCCACAAGGATGATGAATAACATAGTCTGTTTTTTTATCTATTGCACTTATCAAGGAAAGCCCAAAATCACCAAGTTTTGCCTTCCAATCATCAAACATTAGAATGTTAGCAGCTTTGATATCCCTATGTATCACTACTTGTCCTTCATCACCTCCATGAAGGAACTCGAGTCCTGTAGCAATATCAACACATATCTTAAGTCGGTTTCTCCATGTAAGACCATCATACTCCAGATACCTATCAAGACTTCCTTTAGATGCATGTTCATAGACAATGATCTTTTCATCTGTTTCATTGCTATAGCCTACAAGACTGATAATATTCTCATGCTGATACACATAAAGAATTTCTAGCTCAGTGTAGAATTGCCTTTCCCAGTGAGCTTGACTTGTGTCTAACTTCTTTGCAACAATGGGATAATGCCCTTTACCTTGTTCATGTGCAACTTGTCCTTTGAATACTCTCCCGGAACCTCCTTCTCCAATTTCATTACTGAAGTCTTGTGTGGCTATTTTAACGTCTTGAAGTGACATTTTGAAGGTGTCTTTACTGTTTTCCTGTGCATCATGAAACACTGGATAAATACATGTTCTAATAACAATATTTTATATTAAAAATAATTATACATGTTTTAAAGTACTCCGATAGCCAATAATTTTATTGAATATATTACGTTGCAATTACAACATCCACTTAATCTATGGTACAAAAGTATAAAATTTTTGAACATATTTATATCTATACATTTTAACACAACTCTGACTTAAATTTCAACCAAACTATTAATGTGACGCGCTGCGAATCAATTATTTTATTTACTATATATAACCATATCAACTCAATCTATACAAACCAGATTCGATCTACCAACTATAATACACAAGATCCTATAGCTAGCTAGCCGACAAAAACTTTAACAACACTAAAATTATAGAAAACCCATAAATTGGTAACAAAAATTATAAATCTATTGTGGAGAACTATAAAATGGAGATGAGATGGATAATAAGTTATACTGAAATTGGTGTTTAAGAAGAACTATATATAGCGTGATTTTGTTTTGTCGTCTAAAATTTAAGTTTCTTTTTTATTTTTTTGTCAATATGTGCCTATTAAACTTTTATGAAAATGCATATAAGAAGGGTGTAGATCAAGGTTGTCAGGATCGGGATCATACGTAGGATCATTTTTGCCTTTGTAAGATCGGGATCGGGATCGTAGATCCTACCAAAATATCATTTTTTATACAAAGATATCTAAATTCATTTAGAAAAGGGTTTAGTCCCTCGAAATGCAACGAACTTTGCCCAAAAGTCTATTGTATGCGACCAACTTTCGACGAGGCATAAGAATGCAACCTACTTGAAAAAGTGAGGTTTTTGATGTAACTTGCTGATGTGTCGTTCGTTGAAGGTGACACGTGGCGTACGGATGTGCCACGTGGCTTACGGAGAGTTTGACAACTCATCGACACATCAGCAAGTTACATCAAAAACCCCACTTTTTCAAGTAGGTTGCATTCTTATGCCTCGTCGAAAGTTGGTCGCATACAATAGACTTTTGGGCAAAGTTCGTTGCATTTCGAGGGACTTATCCCTTTAGAAAACTACTATTAAAGAAATTAATCTAACATTCAAACTTTTATATTACAAAAGTGATACAATTTGTCAACATATATTTCTAGGACAATAAACATTCTAAAACAAAATATAGTATCCTATCTCCAATCGTCATTTTAGAGGTTCTAGACTTTTTCTTAGGTTATAATTTGATAATAAATGGATTAAATAGGGAAATTGAATTTGGAAACAAATGGACAGTAAGTTTTGAGATAGGATTGGACTACGTATGGGCCTTACAAGCCCAATTGCTAAAAAAAAGTAGCCCATTTGTAAGATCGGATCGTTCAACGATCCTACGATCTTACGATCGATCCTACGATCCTACTCCTGACCGATCTTACTCCGATCCTGCACGTTTTCCTTTGGTAGGATCGTACGATTCTACGATCAGGATCGCGATCTTGACAACCTTGGTGTAGATCAAGAGGGCACAACCCAACAAAAAGGAAGGGAGGGCACATTTTTCTATTTTACCCCCTCCAACTTTTCAATATTACATCTACCACCCTTCAACTTTCTTCATATACACTCCCAAGTCCCCATCCCCACCACCACACACTCACCTCCCACTCCAGCCGCCACCAGAAAAAGAAACTATTTTAAAAAAGTTTATTTTTTTAATAAATCATCTTTTTACAAAAAAAAAAAAAAAAATTATTCACCAATGATGCAGTGTGTTTGATTTTTAAAACAAGATGCAATGTTGTTGTTTTTTTTACCGATGATGCAGTGCGTTGTAATTTATAATATGATGTAGTGAGTTCAATTTATAAGTGTGATGCAGTGTTTTTAAATAAGCATGATACGTTGATTCTAAATAGACATGATGCAGTTCGTTGTAATTTATAATATAATGCAGTGAGTTCAATTTATAAGTGTGATGCATCGTGTTAAACTTAAAAGCGTGATGCCGTGTGTTTTAAATAAGCATGATGCAGTGATTATAATTGAACATGACGCAATGTATTTAATTTAAAAGTTTGATGCAGTATGTTTAACTTAAAAGCATGATGCAATGTTTCAATTAAAAAAGCAGGATGCAATGTTTAATAATTTAGAAGTTTGATGCATTGTGTTTAATTTAAAAGTATGATGTAGTGTATTTAATTAAAAAGCATGATACAGTGTTTTTATTAAAAACATGATGTAGTGTATTTAATTTAAAAGTATGATGTAGTGTTTTAATTTAAAATCAAGATGCAGTGGTTTAATCTAAAAGCAAGATGTTTTACTTTACAAGCAAGATGCAGTGTTATAATTTAAAAGCATGATGCAGTTATCATTGAGGTAAAAAGAAAGATGCATAATGACTAATTTAAAAGTATAATGATGTAGTATTTTATTTATAAAAAAAAGATGCAGTGTTCTAAGTTTAAAGCAAGATGTAGTAGCAAAGAAGAAAAAAAAAGACCAAAAAAGTATTAAAAAAAATAAAATTTTAAGTTAAAAAAAATTAGAATGTTAAAAAAATATATAAAAATAAAACACAACTTGTAACTAACTGATTTAAAAAACGTAAAAAATATTCAAAATAAAAAAAACAATGAAAGGTTTAAAGGCTATACAAAAAGTGAAGAAAAATAAAGAGAAAAAAATAAAAATTAATTAAAAAAATATCTAGCCGTTAGAATCCGACGGCGGCTACCAGAATCCGGTGGCGGCTAGGAGGTGGGGGTGGGGTGAGGGAGGAAGAAGGAAGGAGAAGGTGGAAGAAAGTGGATATGTGGAAAAGAAAAGAGGAGAAATGTGAAAGGGTATAGGTGTAAAATAATTGTTATGTTTTTTTCTTAACATGTGCCCTCACTTTTCAACTTAATTACATAATTGCCACATTGTTCCCTTTTTTTAACTCATGTCCTCTTTGCCCTCTCTAAGGGTCATGCCCTCTTGATCCTCTTTCCTAGTTATTCTAGACCAATACTTCAAAAAATGCTACAATTTATGGTTTAATGGTATGAGTAATATAAATACATATTTGTGCTTAGTTTTATCACGTATTTTAAGCCGCCTTCATAAATATCAAAGTCCTTTTGAAAATCGTAATTTTAACTAGTGAATCAGCACACCAATTACCACGAGGGGTCAATAAAACCAAGAGTAGAAAAAAAAAAGTTATTGACTTACATGAAAGGCCAATGCTTTACCAAGTTCCTCGACAACGACTTTCATCTTTGAACGTTGATTCCGCTTTTCTAGCAAACACGAATTGGCAATTTTTAAGAATGTGTCCAAGGAATCTTTGTTGGGTCCTTTATGTAGAATAAAATTATTTTCATTATGTTCTTCCATAAGTGCAGTAGCAATCCGTTTCTTTATAGTTCCCGTGTTGATCCACTTGCGTGCCTTTTCTGCCAAAGGTTCCCTTAACGGACCTTGAGAGTCTAGATGAGCAGCATCTTCTCCGCATAGGATTTCAAGCATAAGTACTCCGAAACTATATACATCTAATTCTGTTTGAGTATTATGGTTCAAAAGATATTCTTGATCCTTGTATTCTTTGAATGAACTACTCCAATATGACCCGTCGGTGGGGAGAGCGACAACATCTTCATTCGGAGGCAGCAATAGAGAATTTCCGAAAGAGGAGATCTTTGCCCTCCAATGGTCATCCAACTTAATAGTGTAACAGCTTATATAGTTGTGTATCACCTTCTTTTGGTCCTCAATCTCATCGTGAAGGTAACTTAAGCCATTTGCCACATCAATGCATATTTTCAAACGCTTTTCCCATGTAAGAATATTTTTTTGATCAGCCCCTGTAAGAAATTGCCTACCCAAATAATCATCAAGGTTTTTCGTAGATACGTACTCGTAGACAAGTATAACTTTAGAACCTTTTTCGCAAAATCCAACAAGAGATTCTATGTTGGGATGATTACAATGGCTAAGACTTTCTATTTCTCTGTAGATGCTATTGTCTATAGAGCGGTGGATGCATTTTATCATTACAGTGTAGTCTCTCTTGGGTAGCTCGTCTTTAAAAAAATAAAAATAAATAAAAACTAAAAAATAAAAAATAAAAAATAAAAAAAATGTAAAATTATTCCCTTTTACCAAGGAAATATAGTCTTTATCAAAACAACTGAGTTCTGCTTTGTAGAGAATATGATACTCTGTATTCTTGATTTCAAATGTCTTGGAGAAATTATTAGTGGCCAACACTATATCACTTAGTTCAATTCTCAAGTGATCCAACTTCTTTACCTGCAGGATTGTAATATAAAAAACTATAAGATTTATTGAAATTCATAGTACTTATACGATTGATCGTTCATTCAATCGCATGTGAGGTGAGGTTTAGATTTTTTGTTAGTCCTAAAATGTTTCGGTTGTATTCTGTTGGTGGCTGATGTTCTAATATTCAATTTGATTTTGGTAAACTTATATTCGTGTTAATTTTGTGTTCTTTTATGTGTGTTCTACTAACTATGTTATCTATGCACTCTAGGTGTTTGATAAAATGTCTGAATGAAAAGTTGGAATTTGGGTCATATTGAAATTTATATAAATACATTACTAAAATAGAGTTTACATGTAACATACTTTTAACTGTAATAGTGTAATAGGAGCAAATATTTTTAAATATTCTTGAGGCTTGAGTGAAATACTTCTGTAATCAAGTTTTGTTCCACAAAATTTTTCATTTGGGGTTGAATATGATGGACTGTAGGAGATTTCATGGTTAAGGAAAAGCAGAAAGAAGAGGCTGAAAGTGGAACCATTAAGGAGGTGACAAGCGAATCGAATATTCGATACTAATTATTTTTTACTACCAAAGAGCTCGCTCCAATTGTATGCCTATGTATCATGTTTTATCCAATATTATATTTATTTGTTCAAATGATGAATTACCTAATTAAATACAGTTAGATTTTGTGAAAGAGTATTTTTGATGTTGGTGATGACTAAGCTAATTAATATACAGTTAGTTTATGCAAAAGTATTTTGCATATAATTAGTTTTTTGTTTCCAATTTGCGGTCTTTCTATGACATTTAGCTTGCTTATTTGATTATATGTGTTCATGTCTTTTCGTCAAACTTCCTCATACAACTGTAGGACGGGTATGTTCACAATGTAAATTGAAAGGAATCCAAGCAATTAAGATGTGGACTTCTCTTTTTGATTACAACTAGTTTGAATTATTAAAATAATTTTTTTTATTTATACACTTCTTCATATTAACTTGACAAGTTTTGACATCCATGGAGACAAATATGTGAAACACTTCAATATGTAGTTGTGCTCATTGCAGCAAGACCCTCGGTGTGTAGTTCAGGTAAACAGATGTACTACTAATATTTATGTTTCTTATAGTAAGAGACAAAAATTGATACTTCCGATTTGCTTAAAAATGCATTATTTTTCGTTATACATGTAATGGCACATGAGTTGATAAAGAAATGTATGAAAAAAGTAAGCATGACAGTAAGTTTCTCCTCTTCAAATGTTCTTAAAATTATTATCTATGATTATCAGAACCATTACACATCAACGAGAACAAAGTTGTTAGTGGCTATTTTATGAATCTGATGAATATTTAATTGATTTGGTCTGTTTTAAAAACTGATCAGCTTCATTGAGCTTTGGTCAGGGGTGATGAATTAAATAACAAAGATGGTAATGACGGATTGCCTAGTTTGTGAAAGCAATTAATTATGTATTTGGGTTATAGCTCTTCTCTGCTGATGTAATGACAACCATTTTTGCAGGATTAATGTTGTGGTCCATTTTCAAGACTGAAGGCAATTGCTGAAAGTGTGAAGAAGGCTACTGTAAGGATCTCCAGCCATCTTGTTATTGATCATTTTCTATGTTTGGTAATTATGCAGGATTTTTTTGGAAAAAACCATAAAAAGGAAAAGTACCACATGTAATCGAATGTTTGAAGGATTAACTTTATCTTAAGATTGTAGATATTGAACTAGTTTTAATTAAGCGGAACATGTCAAACAAAAATGTTTCTCCTAAGATTGCCTTCATGTGGTATAGTGATGATTTCTTAACTTTGGTTATCTCATATTTATAATTTAGTTGTCAGTAGTAGTAAAATTTTTGAGTGTTTTTCTTCATCAACCTGTTGATATTTTGGCATAACTTTATGTTAATGGTGATGTTTTGTTTAAACTGATGTTGGATTTGTGAGTTTTCTTATGTTAAGAGTTGATGATATCTTTATTTTAATACAACTTATTTGTAGCTTTGACATGTTCTACATCTTGTAGATATATACGATGAGTCCATGACCCAACTTAAACCGATTATAGGTTGAAATTACCACCTCAAACATCCGATTTATCTGTACATGTTTCTATCTTAGGACATTTTCAGTTTCAATCATTACAGAGATTTATATTTTGACATATGTGATCGTGTTGTGATGATTTCAAAACTTGCAAGTGAAACTTAAAAATATATCTTAAAAAATATTATTAGAGAAAACTATCTTGACTGTTGTAATTGGAGCAAACATTTTTTAAATATTCTTGAGGCTTGAGTGAAATACTTTTGTAATCAAGTTTTGTTCCACAATTTGTTTCATTTGAGGTTGAATATGTTGGACCGAGGAGTCTTCTTGGTTAAAGAAAAGCTGAAAGAAGAGGCTGAACGTGGAGTCATGAAAAGAGCTGACAGGGCAATTGAATGTTCAATACTAATAATTTTTGGGTACCATAGAGCTCGCACCAATTGCATGCCTATGTATGATGTTGTATGCAATAGTATATTTTTATTTGTTCAAATGATGATTTAGCTGATTAATACAATTAGGTTGTATGACAATTTGAATTGTAGGACTTTTATGTTTGACATTGTGAATTAAAAAAAAAAATCTATACAAATAGGTTTTGGACTTCCCCTTTTAATTACAACTCTTTAGAATTATTAACATAATTTTTTACTCACACTCTTCTGCAGGATAATTTAACAAGTTTTGACATCCGTGGAGACAACATATGAAACATCTCAATATGTGGTTGTGCTAACTACATCAAAGACCCTCGGTGGTTTCATCCATTATCTAGTTGAGGTAAACATATGGCCTACTAGTAGTTATAGTTATGCTGTTTATAATAATAGACAAAATTTGATACTTCCAATTTGATTAAAAATGCATTATGATATATCATACAGGTAGTGGCAAAGAAATGTATGAAAAAAGTAAGCATGGCATTAAGTTTCTCCTCTTCGAATATTTTATAAAATGATTAGGTATGATGATCAAAACACTAGAACAAAGTTGTTAGTGACATAGTGATAATTTCTTAAGTTTGGTTATGCTTTATATGTTGATCATTTGGTTGTTAATACTAGTAGTTTATATGTTGATCATTTCGTTTTTGTCAGTAGTAGTAAAATTTTTGAGTGTTTTTCTTCATCAACCTGTTAATATTTTTGCATAACTTTATGTTAGTGGTGATGTTTTGTTTAAACTGATGTTGGATTTGTGAGTTTTCTTATGTTAAGAGTTGATGATATCTTTATTTTAATACAACTTATTTGTAGCTTTGACATGTTCTACATCTTGTAGATATATACGATGAGTCCATGACCCAACTTAAACCGATTATAGGTTGAAATTACCACCTCAAACATCCGATTTATCTGTACATGTTTCTATCTTAGGACATTTTCAGTTTCAATCATTACAGAGATTTATATTTTGACATATGTGATCGTGTTGTGATGATTTTAAAACTTGCAAGTGAAACTTAAAAATATATCGTAAAAAATATTATTAGAGAAAACTATCTTGACTACCGTAATTGGAGCAAACATTTTTTAAATATTCTTGAGGCTTGAGTGAAATACTTTTGTAATCAAGTTTTGTTCCACAATTTGTTTCATTTGAGGTTGAATATGTTGGACCGAGGAGTCTTCTTGGTTAAAGAAAAGCGGAAAGAAGAGGCTGAACGTGGAGTCATCAAAGAGCTGACAGGGCAATTGAATGTTCAATACTAATAATTTTTGGGTACCATAGAGCTCGCACCAATTGCATGCCTATGTATGATGTTGTATGCAATAGTATATTTTTATTTGTTCAAATGATGATTTAGCTGATTAATACAGTTAGATTGTATGACAATTTGAATTGTAGGACTTTTATATTTGACATTGTGAATAAAAAAAAAAAATCTATACAAATAGGTTTTGGACTTCCCCTTTTAATCACAACTCTTTAGAATTATTAACATAATTTTTTACTCACACTCTTCTGCAGGATAATTTAACAAGTTTTGACATCCGTGGAGACAATATATGAAACATCTCAATATGTAGTTGTGCTAACTACATCAAAGACCCTCGGTGGTTTCATCCATTATCTAGTTGAGGTAAACATATGGCCTACTAATAGTTATAGTTATGCTGTTTATAATAATAGACAAAAATTGATACTTCCAATTTGATTAAAAATGCATTATGTTATATCATACAGGTAGTGGCACATAAGTTGATAAAGAAATGTATGAAAAAGTAAGCATGGCATTAAGTTTCTCCTCTTCGAATTTTTTTATAAAATGATTTGGTATGATGATCAAAACACTAGAACAAAGTTGTTAGTGGCTATTTTATGAAGGGTGATGATTCGTACACCATCAGTTTTTCTCCGTACACCACTAAACATGCTTTAGACTGTTGTACAATACAACAACTTAAAGCATGTTTAGTGGTGTACGGAGAAAAACTGATGGTGTACAAATCACTACCCTTTTATGAATATGATGGCTATTAAATTCATTTGGTCCGTTTTAAAAATTGATTTAGTTGCTTGAATGAGCTTTGGTCAGCTTTCAATATTGGTAAGGGGTGATGTGTTGAATAACGAAGATTGTAATGACAGATGGCCTAGTTTGTGAAAGAAATTAATTATGTACTTGTATCATAATCTTTGTTAATGTTTTGACAACCATTTTTTCTGGATTAATGTTTTGGTCCACTTTCTAGATTGCTGAAAAGGTAAAGTACCACATTTAATCTGAGTGTTTGAAAAGAAAAAAAAAAAAGCTTTATCCGTAGATTGCAGATATTGAAGTGGTTTAAACTGACCTGAACATCTCAAACAAAAAGCTTTCTCCTTAGATTGTCTTCATGTGGTATACTGATAATTTCTTAAGTTTGGTTATGCTTTATATGTTGATCATTTGGTTGTTAATACTAGTAGTTTAAACTTGTGTGTTTTTGTTCATGTAAACTGCCTGTAGACATTTTAGCATAACTGTATGTTAGTGGTGTTGTTTTGTTAGAATTGATGTTGGATCCGTGAGTTTTCTTATATTAGTGATTGATAAATATTATCACTATTTTAAAACTTATTTGTAACTTTGACGTGTTCTACATCTTTTTGTAGAAATATAACACGAGTCCATGACCCAACTCAACCCATTCCACTTCAAACATCCATTTTTTCTGTACCTATTTCTACCTTAAGACATTTTCACTTCCATTTGTTACCGAGATTATGAGAAAACTGTCTTTGGCATAAGTCATCGTGTTGTGATGATCTCATAACTTTCAGGTGATGCTTAAAAAAAATATCTTATCAGGTAAAAGTATTGTGATCTGGATTTGATGCTGATTAAGCATACTATTTCGTATCACAGCTAAATTGGAGCTCAAGAACCTTGGTGTAAGATTTTGGCATATTTGACATGTGAGACTTGAAATGCTTTTAGATGATTCAACTTATTTACATTAGATTGCCTCATAGTTAATGGTTATTTTACTATTTTATTTTTTAGAACACTATTCGTTGGAAGTGAATAAGTGGTTCATAAAGCAACCGGTTCGTCCTAATTAGTTTGTATTTAGGTTTAGGAACATGTTAGTCGCCTTGCTAAGCAAAAAGCTTTTAGACAACACGTTTCCTTTGCAGTAGGAAAGGCAAGCTATTCATTTTGGTGTGTGGGTACTTATATATAAAGTATAAATAATACTCCCTATATCCCATTATTTTTTGTCATGTTTTGACTTTTTAAAGTTTTTCTATTTCAATTTTGATTAAAAATATTTGGTTGCGTTATATAATACTTAATGCAAAATATATAAATGGATTGGGTTTTAAATGTATTTTCATTGGTATAATTTTCATCAAGTATTATATAACACAAATAAAGTTGAAAAAGAAAGACGTTGAAAAGTCAAAACAAGATATTTATAATGGGACGGAGGTAGTAACTTATTCATTTTGGTGTGTGGGTATTGACAAAGCAAAAATAAGCATCTTTTTTTGGGTAAATTTCATAAATGGTACTCGTGGTTTACATTGATTTATTAAACTTGTCCCTGTAACTTTTTTCACCTTTCTAACCCATAACTTTACATTTTACACGAAAATGGTCCCCGTTCACCTCAAATGACCAAAATACCATGATTCATACTCCCTCCGTCCCAATTTAATTGTCCCCAGACAAGAAACACGCAGTTTAAGAAAACATCAACGTCTCTCTTACTTTTTGATAAGATGACAATTCTACCCCTTACTTTTTACCTACTTTTTTGTCTTACATATATAAAGTAGGGGTATAAAAGGATTTTAGCTCATCATTTTTATCCATTTTTGAAAGTGGACAATTAATTTGTGACAGCCCAAAAAGGAATAGTGGACTATTAATATGGGACGGAGGGAATATTTTTATTAAAGTAGAGTGAGGTTTAAATGAGTACATCAACATTTCGTGAGAATGAAGGAACCAACCAGAACGCGCTACGTGTCACAAAACCCAGTTTCCTCGACATTTTTTAAACTTAAATATCTCACAAACGGTAAGTCGAAAAATCATAAATATTGCACCATAAAAATCAACATATTTTTCTCTTCGATTAGAGATCGGACAAGATACACTTTCGACGAATTTTTTTTTCATTTTTTTTGTGGGTTTTGTAATCGACTATCACATGTGATACCGCTAGTAACACATGTGATACTAGCGAGTGACAAATGTGATACCAGTGAGTAACACATGCGATACCAACAAGTAACACATGTGATACTAATTTGTAAAACCCATAAAAAATTTGTCGGAAATATACCTTGTGAGATGACAAATCGAAGAGAAATAAATGCTGATTTTTATGGTGCAAATTTTATGATTTTCTAACTTATCGTTTGAGAGATATTTAAGTTTAAAAAACATGAGGGAAAGTGAGTTTTGTGACACGTGATGCGTTCTGGTTGGTTCCCCATTCTAAAAAAAAAATTCATTTTCATTTGAACCTTAAATAAAAATTTCAATGATAATAATAAAAGTACTCTTTCTCTCCATTCTCTCACCAAAAATATTGAATTAACAATATTCTTGTTGTATTTTATAGCTAGAAAATTTCATAGATTGGTAATCAATTTTTAGGGTACCGTTCTTATTCCTTAATGCATAAAATCAATTCTCATAACTGTTTAACAAAAGCCCTAAACTATACAGACAAAAGTTTACTACTCGTACCTTACAAAAAGAGTTGAATGACAATCTTGTAGCTCCACGATCAACACCTTCCTCTTTCTTTCCTTCTCCCTTTTCCTCTTTATCTTCCTCTCCCGAAACATCATTTGTATGATGTGTAAGCTTAAAAAACCATTTGACAGAAACAAAATGTCTTATATACTAGAGTTGTATAAATCAATAAAACAATAATATAAAATCTGTATCGAGTTTAATAATAAACTAAGAGCAACTCCAACAAAGGCTTTTTTCAAAGCTTTTTTATGCAAAAAAAACTTTAGAAAATCTTTTATCATTGAATGAATAACTTTTTTGATGGAAAGCTTGACAATTCTCAAGCTATTGTGAAAGACTTTTTTGGTAGTTTAATATTCATTTTAATTCTTATTTGGTGTAAAAGCTATAGTGCAAGTTGGTTAGAAAAGCTTTTTACATTGGACTAAAAGCTTTTTTCAAAAGCTTCATTTATAGAAGATGACGTGGCATGAAGAAAAGCTTTATAAAGCTTTTCTTTATTGGGGATGCTCTAAAGCCGGACATAATATTGATTGTGATTCAATATATAATTTAGTTAAAGATAACAATACCCCTCAATATATTTCATTTTGTTAATTCCTCACATAAAAAGAAATTTGAGTAAATAAAAAAACTAGAATTTCTTTGACAAAAACGATGACATGGCGACTGAATCAAGAAAGACAACTAGAATTTTTTTGACATTTATAAAACGACGAATTTTTTTTTATTTACATTACAACTTGTATAAATAAACTCTAAAAGCTAAAATGAAATGTAACCGTATGAAAGAAAAATAGATTGTTAATAACGAAAACAAAAGGATGGTCTTACCTGATGCTGTTTTTCATCGTATTCAGAGATCTTTTCGCTGTAACTAAGTTTGAAAAATACATCGTCCACATCTGGGCGTAGAGCTGGGTCCTCGTTTAAGCAAGGATATACTATTTCGGCTATGTATGAGAACCTCTTGAATGATTTGGGGTTCATTAGATTCACCAGATCAGGATGGATTATATCCTTGAGTGTCCCTTTCTCGTAATGATATTTGACCAACGGAACTAGCAACTTACCATCTTCGTTTGCTTTCCTCCCGCATATGATTTCAAATAAAACGACACCCATGGAGTAGATATCTGACTTGTACGTCACCCCTCCATTCTTTTCCATTGCCGGGTCTATATACCCTTGTGTCCCAATTGGTTCAGAAAGAACAACGTGGTTCTTTCGATCAATCGGTTGTTTGATTGAGAATTCAAATCCGGATAAGCCAGGACACCATCTTTTATTTAACAAGATTGTGGAGCTGTTAATATTACGATGTATAACACAAAAATCTTTGTGTTCATGGATGTCTTGTATTGCAAGCGGAATAGTTTCAACCAAAGACCATCTACGGTCCCATGTGAAGGTCGGATTGGTAAGATACCTCACAAGACTTCCCTTGGGATAATGTTGGCTTATGATGATCTTCTCACCATTTTCATCACAGAACCCAATCATTTTGACTATGAAGGCTACAGATAGAAGATCAGATAGCACAGAAATCTCGGTCCAGAACTCAACGACTCCATGCCCCCCCTTACGATCCAACCTCCGAGCAGCAATTCTTATTGACTCCCCGTTGCGGATGAGTACCCCTTTATAGACGTTGCCGAAACCACCTTTACCGATAATATTTTTATCAGCAAAGTTGTTGGTGGCTTTTAGTACATCTTCAAGGGGGATTCGTAGGTGACCCAATTTTTGGGGGATTTCGGATGCCATAGATGATAGATCTGTTGTGTTAAATTAAAGAGGCCAAAAATAATGGGTTACAAGTTGTAGCTACCCTTCGCCGGAGACATTATTATTTCAGAAAAAGGTGAGTTTACATGGATGTAATAAGTTAAATTATTAGGGAGAGAAATAGATAACTTGAAGTGATGTTAAATAGACCTACTTACATAGATCTAAAAGTATGTTTAATTTTATGATTGGTTGAATTTTTTTCTCTCTTAATCTCATCAAACCAATTTTTCAAACCCACCAAATCACATTTTTAGGTCTATATTTAGTATTACAATTTTAAACCTACCAATCATTTTCCGAAAAGTTGTTGTCCCAACTCCCAATCTGTTAACCCTTTTTTCGGTTCGGTTTATCGGTTAACCAAATTAACCGTTTATTAATTAATACTTACTTAAAAAGTAATTAATAACACACAAATATATACTTATTTTTTAGTGTTGACTATATTTAAATATTTTGATGATAGAAATATCAAACGATAACCATTTTATTCTTCATAATTGTGTATTTTATGTTTTACATACGTAAATCGTTTGAACAAAATTAGAAACTAAGTAGTAATAATTACTATATTAGGCCAAAATTAAGCTAGTAAATTACATTGAAATGAGTGAAAAAGAAATATAAATGATTTTATCAAAACACGAGTGTAAATATCTATACATAAATATAAAATGCATAATATATATACATATATTTAAAACTATATGTAACATTTTCGGTTTTTTCGGTTTACCGTTTATCACTTATATCCCAAAATCATGAACCGAAACCGAAAAACAAAAAAAAAAAACTCGGTTCAATTAACCGAAACCGAAAAACGAAAAAAAGCCAGTTCGATTAACTGAAATTCGGTTCGATTCTACCGATTTTCAGCTCAATTTTTCGATTTCGAAATATTTTGAACACCCCTAACCACAACACATATGGGTGGCTATACAAGAACCCCCGCAAACAAAGAAAAGCATATACTGGTATATGCGTAGGCGGATGGAAAGACAAGCACCCCCTCAAATAAAGAAAAGGATATATGCGTAGGTATGCGGATGGAAAGACAAGCACCCCCTCAAATAAAGAAAATGATATGCGTAGGTATGCGGATGGAAAGACAAGCACCCCCTCAAATAAAGAAAAGGATATATGCGTAGGCGGATGGAAAGACAAGCCATCATGAGATCTCACTATCACATTTTTTTTTTTTCTCTTCAAGATTACCTTTCTTTTCATTTTTTTTTTCTTCAAAAAAATAGATTTAGTAAAAAATAAATAGTTTAACAATAAAAGCTGAAATTATTTAACGGAACAAAGGTAAAAACTGAAATTTTTTGACGGGACTGAAGCAAAAACTTAAACTATTTACCAAAGGGCCTATGACCTAGCGGTATGTGAGGAACTTTCAATCTAATAGTTGTGGGTTCAAGCCTCGTAGGAGGCAATTTGTAAATATTCGTGGTTGTATATAATAGTCGTGGATAGGTACTGTAGTTCGTCTTTCTAAATAAAAAAAAAACTTAATCTATTTGACGGGACTGAAACAAAAACTTAAGGGAATGATAAATACAACATAATAATTGATTTAAACACCAAAATTGTGTTACGGTATGTTTGTACAGTGAGCTTTAACAGTTGTACAGTTTGATGCGACTTGACTCCAATTAAGTAATTAGTGCATGTGAAACAATATTGCCGAGAGCTAATAAATTACTTTGTAGATGACATATCCAGCAAATTATTTACAAGAATTGCAAAAAACAAATTTAATCCGAAAGTGAAAACAAATGAGAACACCCATATAAAAATCAAAACGATATGTACCTTCAGCTGGCCGTTATTATTATAAATTTCCTTTTATAGATCTTGGTGATTAGAGAACTAATATAAAATTATAATTTATTGTTATTATTTATTTTATGGTAATTATGTAAATTTGTATATTTATTAGAAAATGAAGAAAATAAATATTTATTAATTAGATCAAAGAAAGCTTTTGTTTATCAAAAATTAAGTAAGAAACAAAAATTCAGTAAAATGCAACCGAAGGGAAAAAAATAAACCGAAAAAGAAAAAAGAAAAAGTCAAATGTAGGGAAGAGGGGAGCAGAGCAGGGGAAGGGGGTACATTTACGATTAGCCTAATAAATCCAATAATAGTTAGTTTATTTTTGTTTTAAATAAAAAACAATAGCTTTGGTAATGATCTGAGTAGTAGGGGTGTCATCGGGTCGGGTTAATCGGATTTCGGATTATTCAGTTTTTCAAGTTTGTAATCTAACCTGTAACTTGATTCAAATAAGGTCGGTTTATTCGGGATCGGTTTATTTAGATTTGGGTTGGGTTCGGGTTATCTATTTAAACCCGAATATGATGATATTCTAAATTTTCGCATCTAGAACCAAACTTAAATATTACAAAAGGATACTAATAGTTTATATAAACCATCATAAATAACTTATATGTATAAAATATTGTAACGCCCCTAAATTTGTAAGTTTTAAATACTATAATATGTGTCTATTTGTTTAAGTTATAAAATATGTATATTAAATGTATAATGTGTTTAAGTTTTGTTATAAGTTAAAAGTTAGTTAAAAAGGATTAAATATGTTAAGTAAATTGTAAGAATAGGACTTAGAATGTAAAGAAGAATGGGTTGGAGGGACTGAACTTGTAAAGTGATATAAGTTAAGGGGGTTAAGTTGTAAATCACAGTATAAGATAAGGATTCCTGCAACTTCTATCTCTTTCTTAATTCAGAAAACAAAAACATACGTACAGAGTATATGTGTGTGGCGAGTTTTGAAAAGGAAGAAGAAGAAAACATCAAATTGAAGCTAGGGTTTATGTGTTTAAGGTTCCCACTAGCTATTTGATCTTTACTAAGGTATAATCTATCTATTTCTTTGTTTAAATTGATGATTTAAAGTGGTTGCTATAAACCCTAACTATGGGGTTTTGAATAAAGTTTGAATTAAGTAATGAATTAGCTAAAGTAATGATTAATACTTGTTATTAAAGTGATTCTTGAACTCATATTGATAAAGTTTATATATATGATCAATCATATAGTTATGGGTATGCTTAATTAGTATGTTGTGAAAGGAAGTTGTTTCAAATTGATGAAGTCATAGTGATTTAAGTACCCATGATGTATGAATTGAAAGAAGTTTATTAAGAAAACAAGAATCAAGTTAATTGGGTAAAGAAGTGTTAATGAACTAACACATATATTGAAAGTCAAGAACTTAATATGTGATTAAGTAATTTTATGTGAATTATGTGTTTATATGTTTAGGTGATCAAAGTGCTCAAGTTGGACCAAGTGTTTCTTTTAATCTCAAGCAAGGTAAGTATGGGGATTTTGTTGAAGTAGTGATTTCTATGTCATTTGTTTGATGTTAATCAAAGATTGACATTAGGGTCACTTGTGGAAGTAGTTAATCCTTATGATTAACTTTGTGGATGTGGTTAAGGATCCTTAATTGTTTAAGTGTTTAAGTTATTGTTGAAATATCTCTTACTTACTAAGCGTTGTGCTTATTGTTTTAAGTTTATCATTTTTAGGTGAATCAAGTGGTAAACGTGAAGGTTTGGGCAAAGGACCGGCTTAAAGGTTAATGGTGAAGCTTGTGTACTAGTCGGTAACAAGCTATCTCTTAATATCATGCTCTTGATACAAGTCACCCCTTTTGTTGTAAAATGATGTTTTGTCACTTAAAGCTAGTTTATATTATGTATAGTCGAAGTATGTAAATGTTGAAAGTTGAAGTTGAGTGATAATAGTACTTTGGTTTGACTTAGAATAGTCAATGTGATGAAGTTCAAATGTTAGATAAGTGGTTAAATGGGTAAAGATTTAAACGGGTCAAGAAAGTGTCTAAATGGGCACCAATTGAGTTAAAGAGTTAAATTAAGTTATGGTTTGAATGTAATGAAGATAAATATTGCATTAAGTCCCATTTACATTGTTAGAATAGTGGTAAAAAGGGCAAGGTCTGAAAATGAGTGGTTTGGAAATTTATATGTCAAGAAAATGGGTTAAAATGGTCGTTTTTGTGTTATTAGTCCAAATTCCGAATAAATGTGAAATTTTGAAAGGTGAAAATTAGGAAGTGTTTGAAATGTCATATTATAAGTGTCTGCAAAATTTTATGTTCTAACACTTTGTCATTTCCGAGTTATGATCGTTTGAAGTTAGGAATTTGGTTTGTAAGAAAAGAAGCCAGGATCTGCTGGAATACAGGACTACCCGGCGGGTAAGTTCTGTACCGGCCGGGTACTCTTCAATTATGAACAAGCCGGCGGGTAAAACCCTGACCCGGCGGCTAGTAGATCCTTTAAACGAAAGAAAAGTTCTGTTACCCAAAAGTTAAATTTACCCGGCGGTTGATGGGAGGAACCCGGCGGCTAGGCATGGGTACCTGGCGGGTAACCCTGCTACCCGGCGGGTATAGGTTGATTTCAGCAAACTTTTGTTTTAAAGTTCTAAAAGTAATCCAGATCATAATAATAGTATACAATTATGATAATACAGATAATGGGACCAATAGAAATATGTTTCAGTGAAAAAAAAAAAAAAAAAAACGACTCTAATTTTTCGGGGTGTATCAAGTTGGTATCAGAGCACGGTTTAAGGGATTCGGGTATTCACCATTAGTGGGTACTTGATCTTAAACCATTGTTATTATTGTTGAGCATGATATATAATTACGTTGTGATATTGTTTTATTAATGAATGAAGCACTAATATTTCTGCATTGAGATGTCACGTGTGGACCATGATGACGTATGTGATAATGTGATAATTAATGTGCCTGGCCAACACAGTAATTATCATATGACTCGGTACGGTGTCATGAAAAGCACGAAATGTTGAGAGAATGAAATCTTAGTGGTGTTTGCTTATGTGTGGTAATAAGTTAAGATTAAATAAGCTTGTTAATTGTGAAAGTAAGTGTGTATTAAGTATTTTGTATCTATTTCAGTAAAAGATGGACGAAAGGGACATTGATTTAAATCTTGGGCTAAACCCTCAAGGTGGAGCCCAGTATAGGGAAGCAGGAGGTGGAGGTGAAAGACCGAGATCTCCTGCTAATGAAGCTAGGTTATCCCTTCCTGAATTGAGAAATGTAATCGCTCAAGAGGTTGCTCATGCTCAAGAGGCATCTTTACCTCTATTACTTAGCCGAATTTCGGAAACTATTACCGATGAATTTTATCGGCGTGAAGAAGAGGCGAATATTTTCAGGAATGTGCCACATGTTGATCCACCTGTGGTACAGGCTCCTGAAGATAGAAGGTTTAGTTATAAGGATTTCTCTGCCTGTAATCCACCTTCATATGATGGGGACATGGATCCTATTAAGGCACAAAGATGGATTTCTGAAGTCGAAGGAGCGTTCTCCACTACCGAATGTCCTGACAGGTTACAGGTTAGATATGCAGCTAATCTTCTTAAATCTAGAGCTAAAGGATGGTGGGAAGTCCAATGTCGTACCAAGGGTGTTGAAGCAATTAAAAATCTAACTTGGAATGAATTCAAAGAAATGTTTCACCAAGCTTATTCGCAAGAAGCTGATTTGATGGAAATCCGTCGCAAGTTTATAGCTATGGAACAAACCACTTAGTCAATAAATGAAATTGTTGGAGTTTTTCTAGACAGAGCTCATTTCTGTCCAGAATATATGGAGAACCCCAAGAGACTCATAGAACATTTCCATCATATCTTGAAACCAGAGATCCGTCAGTTTGTTAATCCTAAGCGTTGTCACACTCTTGAAGAAATGATAGATGAAGCTCGGTACCAAGAGCTTGAATGGAGTCGTCGAGTTGCGAAAAGAAAAGCTGAACAATCTTCTTATGCAGCTAAGAAAGTTAGGCCTGCTGAGAGTTCTAAGGGAGATGAGAAGAAAGGGGATAGAAGGGAAGTTCCTGAGTGCAAGACTTGTCATAAAAGACATTACGGTGAATGCCGAGTAGGAACTAACGCTTGTAATCAATGTGGGAGAGTGGGCCATATAGCTCGTGACTGCCCTAACCCAATTAGGGTATGTTATAATTGTTATAAACCGGGCCACATCAAATCTGAATGCCCTGATTTAAGATCTCAATCTGCTCCCCTTCCACCTCGTCGTCAATCTGAAAGAAAGCCTGAAGAACCTGCTAAGACTAAAAGTCGATCTTTTCAAATTACTGCTGAAGAAGCTAAGAGAGCCCCGGATGTATAACACCCTTCATTTTCAAAGCCTTTTTTTTTTTTTTTTATAACCGGAAGCGAAAGTCCAACTAACATTAATAATGTTACTGGTATAATACACTTATATAATCAAACCATTTCAAAACATAATTTACCATTTGGGTGTTACATAAATTAAAAGACACCAATGATTTATAAAATCAAAGATCAGAGTACACGTCCAGTCGTCAAACATTCCATCCAGTCAATAGCTCCTTGCTCATCCCATAATCTAATCATAACCTGCAAGGAGTGGTAATGTGGGGGATTAGCTCAACACTAAGTGAATGAACTAATAACCATCAACACAACTTAGCCTAACAAATATGTTTACAACTAAGCATAGCATACCAAACGAGTTTACAGCAATAGCATCGTAAACACCCAATTAATTGTTTACAGCATAAAGCATCGCAAACACACAATCATTTGTTTACAGCATAAAGCATCGCAAACAAATATCGTCCAAGAGGATCGGCGGTCCTTGAGGCGCCCTCATGCCCGGGTGGCCCCCAAGCTGTAACATCCTCTCCAGTGGCCTGATATTTTTCTATTTAAATTGAGTATCTAATTGTTTTAGAATTTATTTGATATAACTGTTTAATTGTGAAAGTTGGTGAAATAGGTCTCAGGACTTATTGTGGTTAGTGAAATGTTGTTTGTTTTAAAATATTAAAGTTGACGGTATAATAAAATAAATTTCTCGCAATTGGTTTTTAGGTTCCAGGCAATAGATTTAGAGCGGGTATAAAATACCCACAATGTTGAGTCTGTTAAAATAGAGGCCGACCTTTATTTGATTGTTACTTTACCAATTTCTTTCCCTTTTCATTTCAAGAGTAAACACATAAACCCTAAGTAAAATCAAGATTAATTCATCAAATCATTAGAGAAAAATTGAAGTTGTGATTGTGTAGAAAGCTTCACCATCATCCTCTATCTTCTATTAGCTTGTTCATCTTGTGATTAGGTAAATATTTCATAAACTCAAGAATTTAACATTATAAGTAATTGATGAATTACTTTGAGTGTTTGAGTTTTATGATGATTAAATGTTATATAAGCTGTTATATGATGATTTTGATTAGTTATATGGAACAAATCCATGTTCTTGAGTTATGATTGATGCTAGTTGAAAATTTAAATTAGGTTTCATGATTTTGGTGTGAATTTAGTGTAATTGAATGTTATTGTTGTTGGTTAATGTTATATAGGTGTAGTATGATGGTATTTGATGTTAAAAACGTGCCTAAGTCGAATTGTAACTGGAACTTAGTGATTTGGTTAAGTTTGGTTCGAGCTGAAATGTAGTTGCAGGTCTGTACCTGAGCTGAAACGCAGCTCAACGCGATCCCAGCCTCGAGTCCGGATCGCGTTCCCTAGTTATAAAATGTCTCAGTCGAGTTTTGGCCTTGGAAACGCGATCCTGGCCAAATATCCGGATCGCGTTTGCTAGTGCTTTTCGGTTACAGAATATTTTCTACTGAAGAACGCGATCCCACCATGCCTAGTCTGGATCGCGTTTGCATGTTTAATTTTGATGGATTTTTTGCAAATTTCAAAAGTGCATGTGTTTAATAGCACTTTAGAGACCTCTTTTTTTGTAACAAAATTTCATTAACACAGATTGAGCTGAAATTCGCATGTCTACTCGGAAACGGCCCAATGATCAAAGCTATACTATAGCCTAGTCAGTTTTTGGCCATTCGGGGTCATCTAGGGGCCGGAAATGGCATTTTTCAGTTTTTAAACGTCATTTCAGGATGTTCTGATTTGCACTTTTGTTTGCTTAGATTTCAGGAAATACCTGATTGGCTAAATATATTATGATGATGATTATGAGACGAGTTATTAACTTGTTTGTTGTGTGATGTTTCAGATACCCCAAAGACTCAGTGATTAGAAGCCGAGTGTTGCGACTTCTGAGGTATCGGTGAGTGGATTCAAAACTCGCCGTTTGATTTAGTTGTAATCATTTGATTACAACGGATAAACGTAGATATGATTATAGAGTTGTTTTATCATTATTGTTGATTGTATATCTATGTGCTATGTGTGATCTTTGGATATTGATTGCCAATGAGGTCGACAAGTTGATGAACTGTTGGTTGGGTTAGTTGGTTATCGTGTGAATGATACATGGATATGCTTCATATGTTGTGTGTATTGAACTGTATCTGAGTAGGATAACCACTAGCTATCGGTCTCGTCCGTTATGGCCATACGGATATGGTTGGATAAGAGTTCTTGGGGAGCCGCCCGGGTATTATGGTTATCCCCAGAACCACCGATCCTCATTAAGTTGTTGTTGATTGTTGTAGTTAATGGTTATGCTAAGTTGAATGTTGGGTGATGAACTCTCTCACTTAGCTATGTGCTAATCCCTCATCTTTAATTCCTGCAGATTTTGTAGCTTAATGGGTAGCAGGAATGGGATGCTTTTGGAAGCAAGGATAGTTTGACAGCAAGCTACTCTGATCCTTTTTGTACTAAACTAGTTGGTTTTATATAATACCCCGACCTATGTAATCTTTGGAACTGTTTCAAGTCAGTGTGACTTTAACTTATAAACTGTTTATGTAAATTAATGTAATGTAAAGTTATAAAGTTGTTTAAATTTCTACGCTTCCGTGTTCTTAATATAATATTGTTATATCAAATGAGGGGTGTTATAAGTTGGTATCAGAGCGTGGTTTTGGGTTAATTGAGCATTGAAGAATGTTCAATCCCAAAACTGGAGCACGGTATGTCAAACTTTTCTGGTTATGGGATTTAGCCTTATTGATAATTGTTAGTAGATAGGTACTAACGATTAACAGATTTCAAGTGTTGTGTTGATTTCAGAAATGGCAGATAATGAGCAACCGACCACCAACCCCAATAATGCTTCCCGGATTGAAGCTCCGCCTTTTGAAACTAATACTGAGCAACATGATCACGATGGTGTCTCTCATACAGTTGGAGAAGAAGTGAATAGGGATGAGTATATACACGAAATGGAGGATGAGTTGATAATTCTTAGAGAATTTAAAAAGAAAGCTGAGGAAGATGCAGCTAGACTACTTGCTCAACAACAAACTTCTGTTTTCGGTGCTAGCCAATCGTATCAAACTAGTAAGGTGTGTTCTTTCAAAACTTTCATGTCTAGTAAGCCACCGGTGTTTCATGGAAGTACAAATCCAACTGTGACCTTAAATTGGTTAAGAGATATGGAACGCAAATTTAGTGTGACTCGTTGTGAGGAAGAATCCAAGGTTATGTTTGCTGTCCAGTGTATGAAAGATGAAGCAATGGTTTGGTGGGATTCAGTGACAGGTCATTTAACCGAACAACAGAAGGAATCTATCCAATGGAAAGATTTTCACCAAGCAGTGTGTAATCAATATTGCTCTGATTTTGATATGGCACGGATTAGGAGAGAATTTGTGAATCTCCAGTTGAAAGATAATATGACCATTGATGATTTAATAGCCCAATTTACAGAAAAGCTTCGGTTTGTTCAACATTGGGTTCCCGATGATAAAACTCGAATCGAACAGTTTGTGGATACCTTACCTCATAACTACCGTACTACTGTAAGGTTGGCTACCAGTTTAGCTCATGCTTTTAATCTTGCACGATCGGTTGACAGTGATATTAGAGGTTTTCGTGAAGCACGATCTAGAGATAATTCTTCAAAGTCTAGAGCTGATTCTTTTAACAAAGGAAAATCAAGTTCTCAGGGTAGTCGACAGAATAAGAAGTTTGTTAGTAAAAGTGGTTCGTCTGGCAGTTCTAATTGGTGTGGTTCGTGTAGATCTAGGCATGATGGGCCTTGTACAGTGCAAACGAATAAATGTTTGAAATGTGAAGAACTGGGTCATGAGATAAAGAGTTGTCGGTATCCAAATTTTGTGTGTTGGTCTTGTAAAAAGGAGGGGCATCGTGTGGGTCAATGTCCGGAGGCGGGGAAGTCGGGGTCGGGTTCGGTTGGGAGCTCTGCATCTACAGGTCAGAAGCGTAAAAATCCTCCACCCGCAACCAGTAGGGCATTTCAGATGACAGTCGATGAGGCTGTGCACACCGAAGATGTTATAACTGGTACATTTCTTATAAACTTTGTACCGACGCGTGTGTTGTTTGATTCGGGTGCTAATTGTACTTTCATATCTGTGAATTTCTGTGACAAGTTGAAATTAGTACCTACTGTAATAACAAAGCCTGTAGAAGTAGAAATTGCTAGTGGTAAGTTGGTTCCTGTTACCACATCGGTAACTGGAGCTAACATTGTGATTGATGACCAGACTTTTTCTATTTCTTTCTTGTTGATGCCAATCCCTAGTTTTGATGTGATAATTGGTATGGATTGGTTGAGTCAGAATAAAGCTAGCATTGATTGTCATCAGAAGTTGATTAGGATCCCAATCTCTGAAGAGTCACATGTTGTGGCTCGAGGAGAACGGGATAGTTTGGCTTTTCCATTGATTTCTATGATGAAGGCTAGGAAGTCGTTGTCCAAAGGTTGTGAATCATATCTAGCCTATGTAGTTGCTGCCAAACTTGACAAGAAAACTGTTTTTGATGTTCCGGTAGTTTGTGAATATCCAGAGGTGTTCCCTGATGAATTACCTGGTTTACCACCAGTTAGGGAAGTAGAATACCGTATTGATCTTGTTCCTGGCTCGTCGCCCATAGCCAAAGCTCCCTATAGGTTAGCTCCATCTGAGATTCGTGAAATGATGAATCAAATACAGGAGTTGTTGGATAAAGGTTTCATTAGACCTAGTTCATCACCTTGGGGTGCACCGGTGTTATTTGTGAAAAAGAAAGATGGGTCTTTTCGCATGTGTATCGATTATAGAGAACTGAATAAGAGAACAGTAAAGAACAAATACCCTTTGCCCATAATAGATGACCTATTTGATCAGTTGCAGGGTTCTTCTGTATATTCTAAAATTGATTTGAGGTCGGGTTATCACCAGGTTCGTGTTTGTGATGAAGATATTTCTAAAACTGCTTTCCATACCAGGTATGGTCACTATGAATTCCTGGTTATGCCTTTTGGTTTGACGAATGCACCTGCAGTGTTTATGGACTTAATGAACCGGGTTTGTCGACATTTTCTGGATAAATTTGTTATTGTTTTCATTGATGATATCCTTGTATATTCAAAATCTGAAGCTGAGCATGCTATGCATTTAAGACTGATTCTATAAACGTTGAAACGAGAACAGTTGTATGCCAAGTTTTCTAAATGTGAGTTTTGGATTAGAGAAGTTCAATTCTTGGGTCATATAATTTGTAATGATGGTGTGAAAGTGGATCCGTTGAAAGTTGAGGCAGTGATGAATTGGAACGCCCC
Source organism: Helichrysum umbraculigerum (assembly GCA_949592205.1). Taxonomy (NCBI): domain Eukaryota; kingdom Viridiplantae; phylum Streptophyta; class Magnoliopsida; order Asterales; family Asteraceae; genus Helichrysum; species Helichrysum umbraculigerum. The sequence continues at coordinate 9,554,612 of CATIUR010000005.1, read as the reverse complement.
AAAATCTGCTTCTGAAATAAAGAGTTTTCTGGGTTTGGCGGGGTATTACCGGAAATTCATAAAAGACTTCTCTAAACTTGCCGGTCCATTAACTAAGTTGACACGAAAAGATGAGAAATTTGTATGGACTGATCAACAGGAACATGCTTTTCAGATGTTAAAACAGATGTTGTGTCAGGCACCAGTGTTAGCACTACCAGATGGTTCAGATGATTTTATTGTCTATTGTGACGCTTCATATTCTGGTTTGGGTTGTGTACTTATGCAAAGGGATAGAGTTATCTCCTATGCTTCTCGACAGTTGAAACCACATGAAAGGAATTATCCTACGCATGATTTAGAACTGGCAGCAGTTGTATTTGCCTTAAAGCTTTGGAGACACTACTTATATGGTACTAGATGTGTTGTTTGTACTGACCATAAGAGTCTGCAATATGTGTTCTCTCAAAAAGAACTGAATATGCGCCAGAGACGGTGGTTAGAGTTAATCAAGGATTATGACTGTGAAATTAAATACCATCCAGGCAAAGCTAATGTGGTAGCTGATGCTCTTAGCCGAAAAGGTACTTCTGATCGAGTTTATTACTTAAAAGTGAATGTTTCTTCTGACTTGATTAATCAGATTAAAGTTGCGCAAGTAGAAGCTTTGAAAGATCATAATTTGAAATCTGAGGTTATGTTGAAAAGAAAAGATGAATTGGTTGAAGATTCGAGAGGATTATTGACTTATCAATCTCGAATATGGATCCCTTTATTTGGTAATATTCGTGATCTGATTTTGAATGAGGCACATAAATCTCGACTATCTATTCATCCTGGAAGTACTCGGATGTATAATGATTTGAAACCGTTGTACTGGTGGCCTACAATGAAGACTGACATTGCAAGATTTATTGGTAATTGTCATATCTGTGCACAAGTCAAAGCTGAGCATCAAAAGTCGTACGGATCATTAAAACAGTTGGAAATCCCTGAGTGGAAGTGGGAACACATAACCATGGATTTTGTGACTAAACTTCCTCGCACTATTCGAGGTAATGACATGGTTTGGGTTATAGTTGATCGGTTGACTAAAAGCGCGCATTTTCTTGCTACTAGTGAATCTGCCTCGTTAACTAAGCTTGCTCAGTTGTATATAAATGAAATTGTCACTAGACATGGTATACCTTTGTCAATTGTGTCAGACCGAGATTCTCGTTTTATTTCTCGTTTTTGGCAAGGTTTGCAGCAAGAGTTGGGTACACGTGTAAATCTTAGCACAGCTTATCATCCTCAGACAGATGGCCAATCAGAACGTACAATTCAAACCTTAGAGGATATGCTTCGTGCTTGTATTTTGGAATATGGAGGTTCATGGGACTCTCATCTCCCATTGGTTGAATTTACTTATAACAATTCGTATCATTCTAGTATTGGCATGCCTCCGTATGAAATGTTGTATGGTCGACGTTGTAGAACACCGACATGTTGGTTGGAAGCCGGTGAGAAACAATTTGCTGGACCCGACATTGTACAAATAACAGCTGATAAAGTAACAATTGCACGTGAAAAGTTGAAAGCCGCGCGTGACCGACAGAAACAATATGCAGATCCTAAAAGGCGACCGGTTGTGTTTTCTGAAGGTGAGTTAGTTTACCTTAAAGTTTCTCCGTGGAAGGGTGTGATTCGTTTTGGAAAACGTGGAAAGTTGACGCCTAGATATATTGGGCCATTCAAAATTTGTCAAGTTGTAAATGAGCAGTCTGTTTCATTAGATCTCCCACCTGAACTTGCTGGTATTCATGACACGTTTAATGTGTGTTATCTAAGAAGATGCAATGTTGAAGATCAGTCGCAAATTCTTCCTTTGCAGGATCTAAAAGTTGATCAAACTCATAAATTGGTTGAAGAACCTGTTGAAATCTTAGATAGGAAGGTTACTAAACTTAGGAAGAAACAAATTCCTATGGTACTAGTAAAGTGGCGACATAGTTTAGGACCTAATTTGACTTGGGAGACCGAGGAGTTGATGAAATCCAGATATCCTGGATTGTTTGTTGATGTTGAGATTTCGGGGACGAAATCTCTTTAAGGAGGGGAGATTTGTAACATCCTCTCCAGTGGCCTGGTATTTTTCTATTTAAATTGAGTATCTAATTGTTTTAGAATTTATTTGATATAACTGTTTAATTGTGAAAGTTGGTGAAATAGGTCTCAGGACTTATTGTGGTTAGTGAAATGTTGTTTGTTTTAAAATATTAAAGTTGACGGTATAATAAAATAAATTTCTCGCAATTGGTTTTTAGGTTCCAGGCAATAGATTTAGAGCGGGTATAAAATACCCACAATGTTGAGTCGGTTAAAATAGAGGCCGACCTTTATTTGATTGTTACTTTACCAATTTCTTTCCCTTTTCATTTCAAGAGTAAACACATAAACCCTAAGTAAAATCAAGATTAATTCATCAAATCATTAGAGAAAAATTGAAGTTGTGATTGTGTAGAAAGCTTCACCATCATCCTCTATCTTCTATTAGCTTGTTCATCTTGTGATTAGGTAAATATTTCATAAACTCAAGAATTTAACATTATAAGTAATTGATGAATTACTTTGAGTGTTTGAGTTTTATGATGATTAAATGTTATATAAGCTGTTATATGATGATTTTGATTAGTTATATGGAACAAATCCATGTTCTTGAGTTATGATTGATGCTAGTTGAAAATTTAAATTAGGTTTCATGATTTTGGTGTGAATTTAGTGTAATTGAATGTTATTGTTGTTGGTTAATGTTATATAGGTGTAGTATGATGGTATTTGATGTTAAAAACGTGCCTAAGTCGAATTGTAACTGGAACTTAGTGATTTGGTTAAGTTTGGTTCGAGCTGAAATGTAGTTGCAGGTCTGTACCTGAGCTGAAACGCAGCTCAACGCGATCCCAGCCTCGAGTCCGGATCGCGTTCCCTAGTTATAAAATGTCTCAGTCGAGTTTTGGCCTTGGAAACGCGATCCTGGCCAAATATCCGGATCGCGTTTGCTAGTGCTTTTCGGTTACAGAATATTTTCTACTGAAGAACGCGATCCCACCATGCCTAGTCTGGATCGCGTTTGCATGTTTAATTTTGATGGATTTTTTGCAAATTTCAAAAGTGCATGTGTTTAATAGCACTTTAGAGACCTCTTTTTTTGTAACAAAATTTCATTAACACAGATTGAGCTGAAATTCGCATGTCTACTCGGAAACGGCCCAATGATCAAAGCTATACTATAGCCTAGTCAGTTTTTGGCCATTCGGGGTCATCTAGGGGCCGGAAATGGCATTTTTCAGTTTTTAAACGTCATTTCAGGATGTTCTGATTTGCACTTTTGTTTGCTTAGATTTCAGGAAATACCTGATTGGCTAAATATATTATGATGATGATTATGAGACGAGTTATTAACTTGTTTGTTGTGTGATGTTTCAGATACCCCAAAGACTCAGTGATTAGAAGCCGAGTGTTGCGACTTCTGAGGTATCGGTGAGTGGATTCAAAACTCGCCGTTTGATTTAGTTGTAATCATTTGATTACAACGGATAAACGTAGATATGATTATAGAGTTGTTTTATCATTATTGTTGATTGTATATCTATGTGCTATGTGTGATCTTTGGATATTGATTGCCAATGAGGTCGACAAGTTGATGAACTGTTGGTTGGGTTAGTTGGTTATCGTGTGAATGATACATGGATATGCTTCATATGTTGTGTGTATTGAACTGTATCTGAGTAGGATAACCACTAGCTATCGGTCTCGTCCGTTATGGCCATACGGATATGGTTGGATAAGAGTTCTTGGGGAGCCGCCCGGGTATTATGGTTATCCCCAGAACCACCGATCCTCATTAAGTTGTTGTTGATTGTTGTAGTTAATGGTTATGCTAAGTTGAATGTTGGGTGATGAACTCTCTCACTTAGCTATGTGCTAATCCCTCATCTTTAATTCCTGCAGATTTTGTAGCTTAATGGGTAGCAGGAATGGGATGCTTTTGGAAGCAAGGATAGTTTGACAGTAAGCTACTCTGATCCTTTTTGTACTAAACTAGTTGGTTTTATATAATACCCCGACCTATGTAATCTTTGGAACTGTTTCAAGTCAGTGTGACTTTAACTTATAAACTGTTTATGTAAATTAATGTAATGTAAAGTTATAAAGTTGTTTAAATTTCTACGCTTCCGTGTTCTTAATATAATATTGTTATATCAAATGAGGGGTGTTATACAAGCAACCTCACACCAACTGCAGGCCAATACAGCGGTAAACCGATAGCCTAGGTACTATTTACCCACACAACACAGTAGTCCTATAACCAACCGTGTACAAGGACCTGTGTTGGCAACTCAATAGTAACCTTGAGCCCAAACCATGTTGACCTCTGAAAACACATATGCCCAAAGGCCAGATATCACAGAATCTATATCTATCAAGGCAACATGTCAATCAACAGTTTATAAGCAGTAAAACCACGTTTACCCGTTGTAACCAAATCTGTTACAATTAAGTTACGCTGAAGGTTATAGGTCCACTCACCAATACCTCCGCCGTCCACTCAGTAGTCTAATGTCACTGAGTCTTCTCCACATCTGAGAATACAATGGAATAACACAAGTTAGTTACTTGTCTCAAAATCTATACAACATCATTCCAATATTATAAATAACCATATCAACGACACAATTGAAACTCGATTATCAAGTTTATGATCGTTATGACCACCATCTCATTTAATCAACTTTTATTATCCCCATTAACATAGTTACATCTTTAATAAGATCATTACCATCAAATATCACTAATTCATTCAAAACCCCTAACACATGGTTTAATGAATACTTAGTCAATAATTTGCAACATTACTCTTTAATTCTTTATTAAGTGTTCTAATTAACAATCAACATCACTTTCATCATATAACTCATCATAATCATCAATTCTAAAAACACCTCATGAACACTTAATCAAACTCTTCCATTTTAAGTTAATACTTATGTTATAATCATGAATTAGGTACTAATTAACAACCATAACATAACCATAAGCCTCAATTCATGTTAATCATGCTAATTCCATCAATTACCCAAAAACCCATTTTGATTACAGCTTGTATAACATGATTACTTCATTTCTAGGTTAAATTAATATTACTAACCATCTTATAAACACTTATTAACATCACCTTAACCAATTTCATACTTTAAATTCGGATTAAAGTCACTAACCCATCAAAATCATCATAAACCCTAAGAATCACTATAAATCTATAATCTTAAGCTTGAATCTAGTTAGTAATCAACAATAACATGTTTAACTAACAACAATTTCACAAAATCAAACCCTAATTTCGGATTAAACCAAGAACATCAAAAACCCCCAAATTCTAGGTTATGAAAAATGAAGAACATGTGATTATACCTTGTTTTGATGATGAAGGAAGCTTGAATCCAAGCTTAGAAGCTTCAATTTGATAATTTCTTCATGTTTGATTTAGGGTTTCACATAGCTAGTATGTATGCATCGTACGTATGTATGTATATGGAGGAAATAAAAGACCGACTCAATTATTGAGTATAACATATAATTGGTTAATTTCATTCCCCGTACCTATTATTGTCTGGAACTTAAAAACCATTTACGGGGAAACACTATTTTATTTTACCGTCAACTAAATAAATTTAAAACAAGTAATATTTTACTATCCACAATAACTCATTTAGCTAATGGACCTATTAAATTTATAATTATTCACAAGACATTAATTATTTAAAAACACACTTAAATAATTAAATAAATAAAGAAATTACCGATTTCGACTAGGCCCAAAACGAGGATGTTACAAATCTCTCCCCCTTAAAGAGATTTCGTCCTCGAAATCTAATCGCACCTAGTTAACCTATTGTAATCAAATCACGTAAACAATAACTAGTAAATGCACATACGACATGTGTGTACATTAGTCTAAGTATCTATGCATCCACATAAACACTAAACGAGTACTCCTTATAATATACTTACATGGTATATTTTAATTCATCTACTTACACATCACTAGTGTGTATTTCAACTTAAATTCACATAAGTCTTGATAAACCTATATAAGCATAACCGCATATATAGCAAAATAATAGTAGTGATAAACACCACCACATGCACATTTGTAATAAAAGTTTAACTCAATTCATAACTAACCATTTAGCTAATAACCATGTATCTCTACTTTTTGCAATTAGTTAAATACTTATTCACGGCTTGTAAATGTAACACCACCAGGTTACATGAAGCCCTATGCTTAGCCATATAAACACTTTGGATCACACAATTACTTAAAATAAATGAAACACATAATCCTTTATTTTAATCTTAATCAGGAAACTAGCGACATGCTAGGATCTTTAAACCGAATATAAATACTTACATTCCTTTCTCTTAACAAAACAACCACAATGTTTATAAAACTTCAATGTTCATATTCACAATGAGAATTTAATTTAGATCATGCAAGCAATTAACCACACACATCATCCTTAAATGATGAAGCATCATTAACCTTATCCATCACAACTATTTATCTTAAGGTCAGTTTTATCAATTGAAACACTATTTGATCCTGTAAAGTCTATTACTCACATGTGTTTCAAATCATACCACTTAATCCCACCTTTTAAAGCAAAGTACAAGTCACTTCCTATGATTAAAATCATAATCTACAAAATCAAATAGCACCAATCTCAACAGATAATTGCTATTATACATCAATGGGTACTTGCTATCTCAGCACACGTACCACATTATCAAAATGTGCTAATCATCAACACATTTTCAACAATATTCACCTATTTAATCCATTTTAGCTGACCTCTTACTTAACTGATTTCATCGCATAACTTTTTCAAATTGCAATTTACCACTTTATCTAGCCATTAGATATACAACAACACATAAAAATCACATGCAATTCGCACTTAATGATAATAAAATTATCAATTTGTCAAATTTAAACTCTTATATTATAGACTATCTCGTCTTTCACATAGGCATAATTTCGCACATTTTTTCTAACCATAAACTATCCGTGCATGGCAGCCTTTACTTAACCTTTATTACCATGAATGAAGAATCACGTACTCATCTTAACAAGTAGTATAAACAGTTCAAATTCTTCTTTTACCACGTTTCCACATTAAACACTAGTTAAATAGTTTACTACCACCTTATTTTAGCCAATCAATAACCATTTCATAACTGCAGGTCAATACATGTTACCCGTTAATTTAAAATCATTTAACTTTATTTGGTACTTATTAGCCTCAACAACTCCATGTGAAATGGCATAATATGAATACGTTGGCCAGACGTCATCATATTATGTCAGTCACACTTTATTCTCAGGCTAGTTCATACCATTGATCTCTCAAAATTTATTAGTCTTTACCCTTACTTAAATCATAACCATGATATCAACCATTTGCACAATTATAACTACCCATAGTAGCAGGTATATCATCAAGTATTAGTTTACTACTGTTTTCAACTTATCATTTTGAATGTACATTACACATATCATCAAGTTTACACAAACAACACAGACATTCAACACCTCTTTTTATTATATCTTTAACTCAGGTGTAATGTCTAACACCATTATTACAAACAACTTCTTTATTACCTAATTCAAGGTCATTTACTAATTACATCACTCAACATTAATTGTACATCTGGTACTAAACACCTCATCCATACTACGTGTAATAGTCAGCATATTCCCTTCAATCTATCATTCTTTAGTTGTATTATAAATAAACATATCATATCAAACAAACAAATTATAACTCTATTGACGAATATCAAATAAGTATAAACTCATACACTTCTTTTCAAACTCTAAGAATACTTATTTTAACCATTTCCAATATTTTAGATGACTCATTTACTTCATCCTATTTCACTTAGTCCATATAACTCAAGAATTTAAATCACCACCAACAACAGTTGGCCGCAATCGACAATACGACGAATACACAGCTTGAAAATAACTTATACTCAATAAAATATGTGGACCTCTTAAAACAAGTTATAACATCATATTTAGTCATAGGAATGATACCTGGGCTCGAATAAACAAGAACCCATCACAAAACAGGAGTCAAAAGTTAAAAATAAAGTCCGAAAAACAGTAAAATTCCATTTTCGGGCCCCAAACGACCCCGAAGTGCCCAAAACTGACAGGGCTTATGGCAAAGCGATGAGCTTTGACCGTTGAGCCGTTTCCAAGTGACCCTGTAAATTTCGTCTTAATCGGACACCGAAATTTTCTAAAAATTTTCTACGTCAAGTATTACGTCGAACGTCGCAAAAAAAATTTTTTATACTAACGCGATCCGGGAAACAGGTCAGGATCGCGTTCCCTAGTGAAAAATATTCTGTAACCAAATTAGGCATACAAACGCGATCCGGAGAAGTGAGCGGGATCGCGTTCCCAAGAGAAAACTCATCTGAACATGAAATACACACACAAACGCGATCCTGGAAAATGGCTGGGATCGCGTTCCCAAGCATAAAAATAATCTGAGACAAAATAACACGTACGAACGCGATCCAGAAGAACTTGTTGGGATCGCGTTCCCAAGCAGAAATCTGAGGTTCAGAAAAATCATATTTTTTAGCCAATTTCAAACGCGTATAACTTTTTACTCGTTTAGAGTTAGACTCTAAAATTTTGCAGGCACGTCCACTATGCCAAAATGAAACTTTCCCTTTTTACACTTTTTCTAGGATTAGCCGGTTATTATCGACGGTTTATCCAAGATTTCTCTAAAATTGATACTCCTCTTACAAAGCTTACTCGAAAGAACATAAAATTCGAATGGAATGATCAAGCTGAACAAGCTTTCCGAACCTTAAAACAACAACTTAGCCAAGCCCCTATCTTGGTACTTCCAGATGGTACCGAAGATATGGTGGTATATTGTGATGCCTCTCACAATGGTCTAGGTTGTGTTCTGATGCAACGTGGTAAAGTGATTTCATATGCTTCTAGACAACTAAAGGAGAATGAAAAATGTTACCCTACTCATGATTTGGAGTTAGCAGCGGTGGTTTTTGCCTTAAAATTTTGGAGGCACTATCTTTATGGCGTTAAGTGTACCATTTACACTGACCATAAAAGTCTTAAGTATTTCTTCGATCAACGTGATCTTAACATGAGGCAAAGACGTTGGCTTGATTTGGTGAAGGATTATGATTGTGAAATTTTATATCATCCTGGAAAAGCTAACGTGGTAGCTGACGCCTTGAGCAGAAAAGCTATGCATCATTCTCTAGTTGTCAAATCTCTCCGAATTACTATTCTTCCAAATTTATTGGATCAAATTAAGGAAGCTCAAATGAAAGCTTGGCAAGAAAATGATATTAGGGCAGAACGTATAAAAGGTCAAGTCAATGATTTTGTTGAAGATTCCCGAGGAATTAAGACTCGATATGGAAGAATCTGGATTCCAAACTCTTTTGAGCTGAAAAAGTTAATACTTGATGAAGCTCATAAATCTCGATACTCTATTCATCCTGGTGCAACTAAAATGTACCATGATTTGAAATCTGATTATTGGTGGCCAGGTATGAAGCGTGAAGTTGTCAAGTACGTAGAACAATGTTTAACTTGCTTACAGGTTAAGGCCGAACATCAAAAGCCGTATGGCAAAATGCAGCCTTTAGATATACCTATTTGGAAGTGGGAACACATTACGATGGATCTTATTACTAAATTGCCTAAAACTCAGCGCCAATATGATGCAATTTGGGTAATAGTAGATCGTCTGACAAAAAGTGCCTTATTTCTACCAATTAAAGAAACTATGTCCACTGAAGCTCTTGCTGATTTGTACGTAAAAGAGGTTGTTGCTCGACATGGTATGCCGTTATCTATTGTCTCAGACAGAGATAGTAGATTCACTTCTCATTTTTGGAACAAATTCCAAGAAGATGTAGGTACACGTGTCAACCTAAGTACAGCTTATCATCCACAAACGGATGGTCAAAGTGAAAGAACTATTCAAACTTTAGAAAATATGTTAAGAGCATGTGCCATTGACTTCGGTGGTAGCTGGGATACTCATTTGCCTCTCGTTGAGTTTTCTTATAATAACAGTTACCACTCGAGTATAAAGATGGCGCCTTATGAAATGTTGTATGGTAGAAAGTGTAGAACTCCGTTATGTTGGGGCGAAATCGGGCAAAGGGAGTTGGGAAGCACTGACATTGTCCAAAGGACAACAGAAAAGATAAATCAGATTAGAGAACGATTGAAAGCGGCACAAGATAGACAGAAATCTTATGCTGACAAAAGAAGGCGTTTGATAGAGTTTCAAGAAGGAGATTTGGTCATGTTGAAGGTATCTCCTTGGAAGGGTATAATCCGTTTTAGAAAACGTGGAAAGTTGAGTCCTCGATTTATTGGTCCATTCAAAATCGTTGCAAGAGTTGGAAAGTTGGCATATCGTCTAGAATTGCCAAATGAATTGGCGGGAATACATGATACTTTCCACGTGTCCTATCTCAGAAAATGTCTAGTTGATGAAGCGGCTTACGTGCCTTTAGAAGAGATTGAAGTCAATGATCAATTGAACTATATAGAACAACCGATTGCAATCCTTGATGAAAAGATTAAAAAGTTAAGAAACAAAGAAATTAAATTATTCAAGGTGCAATGGAAGCATAGGAAAGGATCCGAGTTTACTTGGGAGTCGGAGGAGGAAATGATTAAGTACTATCCGGCTCTACTTCAAGAATGGATTGTGAGGACACAATCCTAAATAAGTTGGGGAGAGTTGTAACGCCCCTAAATTTGTAAGTTTTAAATACTATAATATGTGTCTATTTGTTTAAGTTATAAAATATGTATATTAAATGTATAATGTGTTTAAGTTTTGTTATAAGTTAAAAGTTAGTTAAAAAGGATTAAATATGTTAAGTAAATTGTAAGAATAGGACTTAGAATGTAAAGAAGAATGGGTTGGAGGGACTGAACTTGTAAAGTGATATAAGTTAAGGGGGTTAAGTTGTAAATCACAGTATAAGATAAGGATTCCTGCAACTTCTATCTCTTTCTTAATTCAGAAAACAAAAACATACGTACAGAGTATATGTGTGCGGCGAGTTTTGAAAAGGAAGAAGAAGAAAACATCAAATTAAAGCTAGGGTTTATGTGTTTAAGGTTCCCACTAGCTATTTGATCTTTACTAAGGTATAATCTATCTATTTCTTTGTTTAAATTGATGATTTAAAGTGGTTGCTATAAACCCTAACTATGGGGTTTTGAATAAAGTTTGAATTAAGTAATGAATTAGCTAAAGTAATGATTAATACTTGTTATTAAAGTGATTCTTGAACTTATATTGATAAAGTTTATATATATGATCAATCATATAGTTATGGGTATGCTTAATTAGTATGTTGTGAAAGGAAGTTGTTTCAAATTGATGAAGTCATAGTGATTTAAGTACCCATGATGTATGAATTGAAAGAAGTTTATTAAGAAAACAAGAATCAAGTTAATTGGGTAAAGAAGTGTTAATGAACTAACACATATATTGAAAGTCAAGAACTTAATATGTGATTAAGTAATTTTATGTGAATTATGTGTTTATATGTTTAGGTGATCAAAGTGCTCAAGTTGGACCAAGTGTTTCTTTTAATCTCAAGCAAGGTAAGTATGGGGATTTTGTTGAAGTAGTGATTTCTATGTCATTTGTTTGATGTTAATCAAAGATTGACATTAGGGTCACTTGTGGAAGTAGTTAATCCTTGTGATTAACTTTGTGGATGTGGTTAAGGATCCTTAATTGTTTAAGTGTTTAAGTTATTGTTGAAGTATCCCTTACTTACTAAGCGTTGTGCTTATTGTTTTAAGTTTATCATTTTTAGGTGAATCAAGTGGTAAGCGTGAAGGTTTGGGCAAAGGACCGGCTTAAAGGTTAATGGTGAAGCTTGTGTACTAGTCGGTAACAAGCTATCTCTTAATATCATGCTCTTGATACAAGTCACCCCTTTTGTTGTAAAATGATGTTTTGTCACTTAAAGCTAGTTTATATTATGTATAGTCGAAGTATGTAAATGTTGAAAGTTGAAGTTGAGTGATAATAGTACTTTGGTTTGACTTAGAATAGTCAATGTGATGAAGTTCAAATGTTAGATAAGTGGTTAAATGGGTAAAGATTTAAACGGGTCAAGAAAGTGTCTAAATGGGCACCAATTGAGTTAAAGAGTTAAATTAAGTTATGGTTTGAATGTAATGAAGATAAATATTGCATTAAGTCCCATTTACATTGTTAGAATAGTGGTAAAAAGGGCAAGGTCTGAAAATGAGTGGTTTGGAAATTTATATGTCAAGAAAATGGGTTAAAATGGTCGTTTTTGTGTTATTAGTCCAAATTCCGAATAAATGTGAAATTTTGAAAGGTGAAAATTAGGAAGTGTTTGAAATGTCATATTATAAGTGTCTGCAAAATTTTATGTTCTAACACTTTGTCATTTTCGAGTTATGATCGTTTGAAGTTAGGAATTTGGTTTGTAAGAAAAGAAGCCAGGATCTGCTGGAATACAGGACTACCCGGCGGGTAAGTCCTGTACCCGGCGGGTACTCTTCAATTATGAACAAGCCGGCGGGTAAAACCCTGACCCGGCGGCTAGTAGATCCTTTAAACGAAAGAAAAGTTCTGTTACCCAAAAGTTAAATTTACCCGGCGGTTGATGGGAGGAACCCGGCGGCTAGGCATGGGTACCCGGCGGGTAACCCTGCTACCCGGCGGGTATAGGTTGATTTCAGCAAACTTTTGTTTTAAAGTTCTAAAAGTAATCCAGATCATAATAATAGTATACAATTATGATAATACAGATAATGGGACCAATAGAAATATGTTTAAGTGAAAAAAAAAAAAAAAAACGACTCTAAATTTTCGGGGTGTATCAAATATATAGATGTATTCATATAAATCATACAAAACTTATATATATAAAGTCATATTTGTATTATATAACTTATGTGCTTATTTGGGTTATTCGGGTTAACCGAATTGTAAAATATTTATTCGAAACCTGATTCAAATAAAACTCGGGTTATTCGAATTCGGGTTATTCGAGGTTTGGGTTCGGGTTAGTTATTCGGGTTTAGTTATTTGTGACACCCCTAGTGAGAGTAGGGTATTGAAAGTCGGTTGGTATAGACACAAATGTACGAGTAGGGTCCTAGGGCCAAATCGTGTAAATATAGGTGGTCATTGACCGAGAATTTTAGATAGTAGAAGATTAGTTTGTGTGGATATACATGTGATCCAACAATAATAGTTGCTGAGCAAAGAACATGTATAATGGAACCGGGCCCTCATAATTCATTACCGATACCACCCCTAATAGTTTCGTCACTTCCTTTCTTCCTTTAAGATACCATTGACACGGTTTATACAGTTCATTTCGTCACTTCTTTTCTTCCTCTAGCCAACGGAAGGTGATGATAGAAAAGTGAGTCCCAGCTTATATTTAATGTATTGTTATATTTTATTTAGTGTATGTAAATGCAGGTATATTGATAAATGTGAGCCTAAAAACTGAAGTGATGAAACCACCATTGGCACCCTTGTGTCTGTCTTTCTTCGGTTTTCGATGTCCTGATGTGGTGCAACTGAAGAAAGAAGTGACGAAACAACAATTGGGAATGGTCTGATAACCATCGATTCTTTATCAATAATAGTTGGTGACAATAATAGTCGTCTTAGAGCATCTCCGATGTATGTATCATTTGTACTTTTTTCGTTTAAATAGTGTAAAAGTGTAAAAAATGCACTTCAAAGTGTTCACTAAACCTTGCACTATTTTAGTGCAATCAAAAGTCAATACCAAAATGCAATATATTTAATGTGGCACTAAACTTAGCACTAAACACTATTCACATTAAATAATTAAATAATAATATATATAATAACTAAAATGTATTATTGTCATGCATTATTTATAAATATATGATTAATTTATTTAAAATTACTAAATAAAATGTTTATTATCATATTCATCAAAGAAATTCCATAATTATTGTAAAATTTTCATTTATAATATTGAAATCCTTAAATATAATGATTGTTATTATATTTCTTATGATAATTTAATAGTTATATAAAAGTTTTAATATTATATTGTTGAATTGTATGTTTTAAATCAATTTAAAAAGATTTAGTGTAAAGATTTGATAAAACACATTGGAGCAACTTATATTTAGTGTAAGCATATTCTCAAAAGATTCTATTTTTACATTAAAATAATGCAATTTGATACATCATAATAATGCATACATTGAAGATGCTCTTACAAACAAAAACAAAAGTTACCAATTGAGATGTCGTGATTGCATCATAATAATAGTTAGTCTCCATCTTGTTCATGAGTTGTGTTTAAGGGTTGTTTACAAATTACGACGCATAAGGATTATGTATTCATCTTGAGTATGAGAGTTGAATATAAAAGTCACGTTCTCCCAAGACGAAAAGTAGTGAATCTTACAGTTAAATTTAACCATTTTTTTTAATTTTATTTGCAATAAAATAAAATATTTATTTGTGGTGAGTGAACATGATGTCAGTGGATTCATTGTAATAGCCCGTATCATATAGAGTGGGCTCGGCCCATAATTAGACTAGGGTTTTATGCTTATCCTATATATGTTTTTGTTATGTTTATGAATTGATTGAATAAGAAATAATATCACTCTCTTTCTGGTATTAGAGCTAGAGTTTTGAAGAATCGGTGAATTATCGCCTCCGGTCGTCGGTTAAATGCCGATTGCACGGAGAAATACTTGTTCTTTTCGCTTCCGTTTCAAATAAGAGTTTTATTTTGATTTGATAATGTTTTTTGTTTAATCCTTCTAAATCACGTTAAATTTCTTTACCTTTATTTTATTTTCTAAGAAAAATCCCATATGCTATTACGATCCAGATTTCACACAATATTGTCAAATAACATGTCAAAAGCCATAGAGGCATTTTCTGCAATTTTCTTTCTCTGTTTTATTTATTTTTATTTTCCCCATCATCTCAATTCTTCAATTTGAATCGTTAATCTTTATCTTCCACTTCTACTTTCTTTGTGATTTTCAACTTTTTTCTTTTATTCAATGAAAACAAAATATTCAAAATCTCACTCTTATCTACAACCTTCAATGAAAAGAATTTTTGTTTTTAAAGATTTTTTCTTTTAATCACTGAATCTTCTATTTCTTTGCTGTTATTATTTCTAATAATTTAAAAAAATAAATATATGAGATCCCTCATGCTTCTTTCAAATTTTGGCAAGTCGTACTTCTTCTTCTTTTAAAAATGGTCTTTCCTTTTATTTTAATTCATATCACTTCCTATTATCTCTTCAAGTTTTTAACTTTCAATTTCTCCTTTTCCAAATTCTTTCTATTAATCATTCTGTCGTTCTAATTCTCCTACAACTTTTTTCTCAAACATATCTTTTTCTCATCCCTATTTCTTAAACATTACATCAACCAAATCGTCACCACACTTGATGATTCTGGAGACAAATAGTCGAAGCACAACAAGCCGATGCAATCAACTTCATTAAACAAAGAGTTGCCGCTACTAATATGTTCATCTTCTACGCTCTTCAACAGATTTTGTTCGGCCGAGCCCTCTCTATATGATACGGGCTATTACAATGAATCCACTAACACATGACTCATGTTATTTTCTAACTCAAGTTTAGCACAAATTAAAAAATATTAAATATAATTAAGTTTTTATATCAATAGTTTGATAAATATATAAAGTCAATATACATGAATGTCAAATTGGAACATAGGGAGCAGTAAAACTCTACATTAATTTATGGGACTACACAAAAATAAAAATAATTTGACGAAAATAAATAATTTCTAATTTCAGGTTCATTCTCACCGTGAAATTGACGGTCAATTCTAAATTAGAAACTACTTATTTGTATTGAAAAATTATATTAGTACATATTTATACATTCATTATAGAGTAAGGTTCAAATGAGTACACCAATTTTGAGTGAAAATGAGGGAACCAATAGATTTATGCTATGTGTCACTTTATTCTCTCTCCTCCACATTTTTTAAAATTAAATATCTCACAAACGGTAAGTCGAAAAATCATGAAAATTGCACCATAAAATTCAGCGTTTTCTTCTCTTCGATTTGCCGTCCCTCAAGGCATAATTTCGACAACTTTTTTTCTTCTTCCATTTTTTGATGGGTTTTACAAATTAGTAACACATGTGTTAGTGATTGGTTATACACTTAATTTGTGGTTAAGGTTAGGGTTTAAGGTTAGGGTTTAGTATGATTTAATGGTTTAGAGTTTTGTAAAGCATTTAGGGTTTGGGGTTTAGGGGTTAGGGTTTAGGGTTTGAGGTTTGGGGTTTCACTACACTGTAACACATGTGTTAGTAAATGTGAAACCCACCAAAAAAATGAAATGAAAAAAAAAATTTCGTCGAAAGTATGCCTTGAGAGACGGCAAATCGAACAGAAGAAACCGCTTAATTTAATGGTGCAATTTTCATAATTTTTGGATTTGTCGTTTGTGAGATAATTGATGTTGGAGGTAAATGGGTTTTGTACATGTGGAACATTCTCTTTGTACACATGGCTTGATATCATTGATTCCCTCATTCTCACACAAATTTCTATTCTCATTTGAACCCTACCCATTCATTATATTATTATATAAAATCCCAAGAAAAAATTTGGAAAATACATGTTTCACAAAACCAATTTATTACATCATACTAAAAGGTTTTACAACTACAAAAGAAGGTAATCTTATTAATTGAAATAAAAATTTATGATAGTTTAAGATTATTATATTATAGCAAAGGAAAAAGACATCTCTTATAATCACTAGTACAAAAACGGGTATATATGGCGGTGAAAAAGGCCATCTGAAGCGGTGAACAGCCCGCCCCTGATGCCGGCGTCACGAAAAGTGGAAACTTGTTTAAAGCAGTCAAACGACCGCTATAAATTGTACCACTAGGAGCGGGTAAAAGAACATATGAAGCGGTTAAAAAGTTACAAAATTGGCGGGAATAATAGATATTTGAAGCGGTTTAGTGATTTCTATTGAGGCGGTAAATAGAGATACATATGGAGCGGTTCTAGTGAAAAGAAATAAAAAATTGTGTAATTGGAGCGTCGTCATTACTTAGTTTTCGTGGCGGTTTTTTAATTGAAATATTAAAAAAAATGGTAATTTAAAAAAAATAACAATAATAAATTTCTTGTGGCGGTTTTCATCATTACATTTGTGGCGGTTTTTTAATTGAAATATTAAAAAAAATATATTTTTGGAGCGGTGCTTTCGCTTAGAATTTGGAGCGGATATGGGGGTTATTCGGTTATATATTCCGTTGTTGAATTGCTTGATTTCCTATGCAAAATAGTAGACTACATTTATGCCAAAACCAGCAGAATTCAATAACCAAATGACAAATAATTTAAAACAAAATCTAACCTAAACATATAAAACATGCTAAAATATAACCTAAATATAATGTACAACTATAAAAATAATCTAAATATAATGCTTAAAATGTGTTTATTTATTTGTTCTGATCGTCAAGAATGTACTACCTCTTTGCAAATTCAATTGTGCCCTCAATTACCAACTTGTCCAAATCATTTGGTGAATAAGGTGACAAGTCGCTCCAAGCCTATAATAGATTCAAATTAAAACATAAAAAAGAGATCGAGGTTAATGCATTACAGAGATTATTACGTACTATGGACTTACATTTTGTGGGAAATATGGTTGCATACTCATAAAGAATTGTTGCATATGCATCATTACGTAATACCCACATTCCCAACTGTCTCGTTGTTGAGGACACTGATTTGAAGCACAAAGTTAGTTTAACACATAATTTATGATCAATTTGCATATTTCATGTTTTTCACAGTATATTAATTATATGCTTACCAACACTATCTTCCATTGCCAATTCTCGCCTTCTCTCCTGAAAATTCAGTAGTGTGAAGTTAACTACAAGTTATAAAAAACAATTTGTTGGGTAAGAATGAACAGTGATGGAGAATGAAAATTATTCTAAGTGTGTTAGTACTGCTGGAGCTATCAATTTCAAGTACTGCTGGAGATATCAATTTCAAGTTAAAATCCGATCAAAAACCACTGACAATTTGTTAGCTTATCTGCTCGAAACACAAGGAGCAGAGGATTTTTATGGAATAATTGATTTCTTAAAGGGAAGTAACTTGAAAGAAGCCTTTGTGATTTTTGGACCTAGCGTTTGAGAGATATTTAATTTTTAAAAATGCGGAGGAAAGAGAATGTAGTGACACGTGGTGCATTCCTAGCGGTTCCTTCATTCTCACAGAAAATTGGTGTACTCATGTGAACCTAGCTTACTCAAGATTGGTAAAGGCAGGGAGAGCTCGGGTTGTCTCATCTTCTAGCTCAAGCTCAAACAGTGATGATGATAAAGAGAAGGATGATCAATATATGTTCACTGGAGCTAGTGGGTCTGGTAGTCATGCTCCAAAGGGAATGACTAAGGAAGAGTCAAATAGGTTGTTAGCAGAGGGACTGCAAAGGGAGCAGCTTGTTGTTCATATTATTGTTCACTGGCTACAAGTAATTATCTTCCTTGTTAACAAGTGTGTTTCCGCCACTTCTTGTTAATCATTCAAAGCTAGTGTGTTTAAGTTGTAATTTTGGTTAAGATCCAGGTCGATCTTGACACAATTGTCTAATTAGCATTGTCATTCAAGTAAACATATATACTTACCCATGAACATGCTCCGTGAATTTATAAGACGTCAAAGTCTTTGTCATCTTCATCGAATCCAATATGTATCTGCGATGCTCGACATTGTCGAGAATGATAAGCACCCAATGTTTACTACCCAAAAGTTTCAACATTTCAGATTTAAATAATAATTAGGCAACGTAAGTAGCAAATATATATAGATATAATACATACCTTGTGAAATAGGGAGCAAGGAAAAAACGCTTATCACTGTGAGCAGTGAACACATCAGTGACGTGCTTCATGACAACGGAGTCGGAAACTGTTTCCTGGATTAGATGAGGATTAAGGAACGCGCAGTTGCAGGGAAAGCGCAGCTTCGGTCTGCAAAGATACAAGTACCTAAATAAAGAACAAAAAATTTATAGGATAGAATTAGAATATAATACACAAAGTCGTGTTGTGACATAACGGGACCAACCTAACAAAATGATAGAACAATTATGCTGATAAAACATTACGAAGTACAATATAATACCAAATGGATCTACGCATAGACGTATACAAATACCTCCATCAAGGTCCAACATCCCAAGGTAAAACACCTCCATCACATATACCACAACGTCCAAGCCGAAACTCGCACTGACTAAGCATTAACATTGTGAGTCATGCGCTTCATTGGTGGTAGGTACCTTTATTTTAAATAATACCCATGGCAGGATTTGTCTCACCCCTAAATTCGTTAATTACAGTTTATCAGATGATTGCGGAAGCATTAGATCGAGCGGGGGCGCCGACGTCAACATTGGACATTCATGCATAAGAGCGTATGATTATTGCTGAACAGTACATAGTTAAGATGTCATCCTATTTCGTCGTGGGTCTCCTAGTTCCATATGCATGCAGTCTTATATGCGTAGCTAATTCCCTGAAAAACATAGTAAAAAGTCAACAACAATGTTGAGTGAATTTACAGGTTTTATAAGTGTAGTTCATTGTACCAAATAGTTTATAAATTGTTGACACAAAAGTCAAATAGTGTTTGTGTTGGAATGTTATCCAAATATATGTTTAGTTGGGATGTCCTCCAAAGTATAAGTTTAAAATATGTTTCACGAGTTAGCACCGGTCGTTCTCCGACGAGTTCACAGTTAGTACCGGTCGTTCTCCGGTAAGTTCACAAGTTAGCACCGGTCGTTCTCCGGCGAGTTCACAGTTAGTACCGGTTGTTCTCCGGTAAGTTCACAAGTTAGCACCGGTCGTTCTCCGGCGAGTTCACAGTTAGTACCGGTCGTTCTCCGGTAAGTTTACAAGTTAGCACCGGTCGTTCTCCGGCGAGTTCACAGTTAGTACCGGTCGTTTTCCGGTAAGTTCACAAATTAGTTTACACAAATGTAACAGTTTATAGTATGAAAACGCTATTTCATAAATAATAGTTGTATAGTATGAACACAATCATAAACAATCTGTATAAAAGCAAAAAATCAATCATATAATAATTGCACATGTAGCAAAAGAGTTGGCTATGTTTTTCACCCCTATTTAAAAAGCAGTAAAACAGTAAAAAGGTAGGGGCTGTGAACTCACCTCGTGAGCTAAATGCGTGAGAGCTAGCAAAGCGTAAGTCCATGTAGGGTCTCTAACGTCCTAAACGTATGAGATTACAAGTTTAAGTAAGTGGATATCTCTATAGACTATCCATGCTAATGTCCACTCAACTAGTGTGTCCAATTGTATTTTGTTTTTGAAAATAAACTTGTACGACCCGTTGGTGAAAGTTTGTAATAATAATTCTTAAAATACATTACTATTAGGTTAGTTCGTTGTATACTTTTCATTAGTATATATTATGTGTAATCGAGTTGTGTTTGTATGTCGTTATCGGTTGTTACGCAAGTTGAATACTTAGTGAGAATAAAGTTTCAATCTTTAGTCCAAAGGTTCTACGTGTCGGTTTTTCGTTAGGTTTATGTTTTCAAGTCTCATTTTGGTCAAAGTCACTTCACCCAAACCCATTTGTTCACAAGTCTTTCTAAAATAGTAATTTGACGTTTTTCAAAAGCGAGCCCCGTTTTCATTGACTTGGTCAAACCTTCTCGGTTTGACCTGAAACTTTTGCCCAAACCTTAGATATGTTCAACAGTCCATAAAAGTAAGTT
The DNA here is from genome assembly GCA_949592205.1 of Helichrysum umbraculigerum. Taxonomy (NCBI): domain Eukaryota; kingdom Viridiplantae; phylum Streptophyta; class Magnoliopsida; order Asterales; family Asteraceae; genus Helichrysum; species Helichrysum umbraculigerum. Next base: position 9,533,658 of record CATIUR010000005.1, on the reverse strand, counting down.
ACATTACTTATATTATGTTCGAAAGTGTCGGTTTTCATTTTTATACAAAATCAGTCCATACTTTGTATTTTCCAGAAAATATACCTGTTTTTCGAATTTTTATAAAATTGTACGTTATGAATTAATTCCCAAGAAAAATACCAGTTGTTCCCCCATATGTTAACTACTTCCATTAATTTTTCCATGAATTTTAAGGAAGTTTAAGTATTTTTAAAAATTACATGTGTCCTCTGAGGTCCAACAGTTGACCAATCTGGACACATGCATGAAGATCTAGTTTTTGGGCAAAATCTACAACTTTTTAAGAAAAAGTTATCAATACAACATTTGTAACTAACAAAATTTTTGAGATTTTGGCAGTGGTTGCAAGTCATTTGGAGTTGTATAGCTCAAGATATGGTGAAATCCATAAGACTAAAGTTTCTGACTTTTCTAGGCAGATTGTATATGTGTTCTTACAAAAATTATTAAAAATAGTATTCGAGCTCAGAAAAATATGAGGTTTACGGGGTTGGAAATCTTGCTTCTTGAACTTAATTTACGACTATAAAAACGTCCATTTTCATGAAGAAATGAATTTTATAAAATTCGTAGAAGTGAACAAAACTTTCTGGACAGAAAGTATTTCTCACATTTTCTTAATTTCAAGTTAAGAAAAGTGGTTTTTGTGTAATATCTTGTTATAATACTTGTGAGTGAACTATATATCATGTTAATAAGCATAAATAGCAAGAGAAGAACCCTCACAATGATGTTTTTGAAGTAGTATGGACAGAAGTGAGATGAGGAAGTCTTGAGCTCTTGTTTTCTTGAAAAATCTTTGCCAAATGATGAAGTATTGAGTGGTGGTGCTTGGTGGTTATTTGGTGGTTTATGGTGGATGTTCTTGGTGGAAAAAGGCTGAGATCTTCAGCAAGTTGAGAGAGATTGAGAGAGAGTTTGAGAGAGTGTGGTGAAGTGGAGTGAAAGAGTGAATGGGTTGCATGAATTTTACATGGAGATGTAAGGAATCATCATCATTGTTATTTGCATGTTGTAAGAGTGGTGAGAGTGAGAGGTGGCTGGCCCCACATGGGCCCCATCTGATTTCTTGTGTGATTTAATTAAATTCCAGACTGTGTTTACGTATTTTGGTCGTTTACTCGTTATTTTCATTACAACGTTAAATCGCCTAACGTTATTTTGAGTCGTTTTAATTCGTAATATATTTGGGATTATTTTTCATTGAAGTATTGTTAAAATACTGTATTTTGAGTTGTCAGAATATTTATTGACTTTTGTTTGGTTGCCGAATTCGATTAACGCCTTTTTACCGAGTTTGTTACGTTTTAAACAAAACGTCTAGGTTTTTCGTGTATTATTATAATAAAATAATAATATAGGATAAATAATTAATAAAAATATATTCAAGTTATTTATGGAAATATTTTCACCAACGTCCGTATTTTTGTCGGGTTCGTTCCCAATGTTTTGTACGTAATTATACTAATTACGAAATATGTAATACTACGCGTATTAACTAGCTGGGCTTTGCTAGACTTACCTCTAAAATTTGTTGTGAATTCACTTAAGTAGGGAATTAGCCTAAAATGCAAATGTTTAGTGTACTTAATTGTATTCAAAATTGCGGGGTATCACAGGATTCGAACCCATGACCTCAAGGAAGTCATGGGCTACGTTAAGCGTTCACTATTAAAATGATCATAATGATCACAAATTCACAATGATCACAGTTAACAAATATATATATATATATATATATATATCTTAAGTTAACAAATTTATATATTTGCAAAGAGAAGGCAATTACCTCATCATCGTCATCAGGCCGGTATGGTGATCCACGAGTTGTAGAAAGGTGTATGTGTTCATCGTCCAGATTACCGACGTCTGTCTCTATCTTAACAATTGCTTTCCTCTTTTGACCCTTCCGAGTTCCAAGGGCCTTTTTTGATCCCCACCACACTGGACACCACCCGTGTCCGCCCTTCCGAGTTCCTATTGTCTCCAGTAGGTTCTCCTTGGGCGTTGAACTCAATGTGACGGTCTGGATCGGGAGTGTAGTCATTTTCCTTTGCCTTCCCTAGTCTACCTTTTTCGGCCATGTCGTTTATATTTGATGTCCTATAAAGAACATGTGCAATATAAATGATATTAACACGTACGCTAAACACTGGCTAACAATTAAAATGATAAATGAGCAATTAACTACGGACATTATAATTTATTAAGAGTATAGGGAGCCTTTGAGGCTGTGCATAGCACAGCCCACCGTTGCTGATGTCCATTTTCTTGTGTTTTTAGCAATTTAGCCCTACAGTACAATTAGATGACGAACCTTACGGTTTGAGATAATGTTTTATAAACTTAAAAAGCTCGTGCTATTCTAGCATGAGTGGGGTTCAAAACTTTCATGGCATTAACAGAACACTCAAGGTCCTTCGTACACATAATCTACACATTCAAAACTTTCCTGCAGCACAAACAGACGCGCCTCAATCAAAGTAATATTCACCGCATATGGTAAACTCCACATAACTTTCAACATGTACATTGATGCTTTTAAAAAGAAATGAAGCTTAATAAACACCATCATTAGATCCAGTTACTCATGTGCACTAATCACAAGTATTATACAGGTCAGACAAAACAAGTCCACTAATTTGTAGTAAATTTCTGAGTGGCAAAACATCAAACACTTGATGTGAAAAGATGAAATCCAAATAAACGAAAGCTTCAACCAACCAAAAACTCCCACAACAAATTCCAACACATGCTCTTAGGTAACAACATTTTATATGGAAACATACCTGCTAATAATTCTTGGGTAGATATTCTACTAAGAGCTATTTATTCAGGAATTGAAATTGGTGTCCATGAAGAACCTGAAGGATACAAAGACAATATAAACATCCACACACAACATTTTACTGAATAATCTCTAAAAACGTCAGAGAAGAGAAACCCAGCAAAAGTGAAAATCAACTAAGATAAGGTGAGGCAGAATTTAAACTTACAAATTTGAAGTCGGCCCCTGTATACAGCAGTCTTCATTACGAATGTTGAGTCCCTGTTTAGAGAAAGAACTTGAAATTCTAAAATTAACTTGCATAAATGAGAAATAGAGAAATTCTAGAATGAATGTATGGAAAATTAATAGCTGATTTTTTATCTAAAAATAGAGAAGCTAGGAAGGAGGAGAGTAAGGATGGAAAGGTGGGCACGCAAATGGGGATGACCTTGTAGGAAAAAAGAAGTCATGAACATGATGGTTGCAGATGGGGAAGGAAAAGGTCAACAGTTTGAGACTATTTTGTGCTGATATGTAAATGTTTGAGTTGTCCACAGTATTTTATGCTTTCTCTTCATGTCGTTTATATTTGATGTCCTATAAAGAACATGTGCAATATAAATGATATTAACACGTACGCTAAACACTGGCTAACAATTAAAATGATAAATGAGCAATTAACTACGGACATTATAATTTATTAAGAGTATAGCCACCGTTGCTGATGTCCATTTTCTTGTGTTTTTAGCAATTTAGCCCTACAATACAATTAGACGACGAACCTTAAGGTTTGAGATAATGTTTTATAAACTTAAAAAGCTCATGCTATTCTACCATGAGTGGGGTTCAAAACTTTCATGGCATTAACAGAACACTCAAAGTCCTTCGTACACATAATCTACACATTCAAAACTTTCCTGCAGCACAAACAGACGTGCCTCAATCAAAGTAATATTCACCGCATATGGTAAACTCCACATAACTTTCAACATGTACATTGATGCTTTTAAAAAGAAATGAAGCTTAATAAACACCATCATTAGATCCAGTTACTCATGTGCACTAATCACAAGTATTATACAGGTCAGACAAAACAAGTCCACTAATTTGTAGTAAATTTCTGAGTGGCAAAACATCAAACACTTGATGTGAAAAGATGAAATCCAAATAAACAAAAGCTTCAACCAACCAAAAACTCCCACAATGAATTCCAACACATGCTCTTAGGTAACAACATTTTATATGGAAACATACCTGCTAACAATTCCTGGGTAGATATTCTACTAAGAGCTATTTATTCAGGAATTGAAATTGGTATCCATGAAGAACCTGAAGGATACAAAGACAATATAAACATCCACACACAACATTTTACTGAATAATCTCTAAAAACGTCAGAGAAGAGAAACCCAGCAAAAGTGAAAATCAACTAAGATAAGGTGAGGCAGAATTTAAACTTACAAATTTGAAGTCGGCCCCTGTATACAGCAGTCTTCATTACGAATGTTGAGTCCCTGTTTAGAGAAAGAACTTGAAATTCTAAAATTAACTTGCATAAATGAGAAATAGAGAAATTCTAGAATGAATGTATGGAAAATTAATAGCTGATTTTTTATCTAAAAATAGAGAAGTTAGGAAGGAGGAGAGTAAGGATGGAAAGGTGGGCACGCAAATGGGGATGACCTTGTAGGAAAAAAGAAGTCATGAACATAATGGTTGCAGATGGGGAAGGAAAAGGTCAACAGTTTGAGACTATTTTGTGCTGATATGTAAATGTTTGAGTTGTCCACAGTATTTTATGCTTTCTCTTTATATTATTGGTAGATAATATGTAAGAGCAACTCGAAGGGTTTATGTAAAGCTTTTTTGTGCAAAAAAGTGGTTGATAAAGCTTTTGATCATTGGAGCAAAAGCTTTTTTGATTAAAAGGTTGAGATTTATCAACCTTTGGAGGTAAAGCGTTTTAGCTCAAATATTTATACATTTAACCCTTCATTGTGGTTTAAAAAAGCTATTGGAAAGCTTTTTACATTGGAGCAAAAGCTTTTGTATAAAGCTTTTGGAATGACTTTATCATTGGAGATGCTCTAACACACACTACGCAAAACGGATAGCAAACATTACACACGTGCAAATAAGAAACTGATCGAATTGTCATACATATATATTTCCCTTTATTAGAACCAGCTACAGACCAGGAGAACACATGGATAAATAATACATAAGACAGTGATGGATGCACTTTCTCAAGTATTGAATAGGGTCTTTGCTGGCATATCTTAGAGTGTTCTCACAGGTTCAGGATTGGAGAATCAACAACTACGGGACCACATCTTTACATAAATATCATCAAGATCAGTATTGAATTCAATATCTATTAATTTTGGCATATATAACGAGCTGAGGGTGGGGACCAAAAAAAGCGTTGTTTCATAAAGAACATTCCCTTTTGTATGTACTCACAACAATCAATAACATATGGGTGGTGATTTGTACACCACCAACCTTTAGCCATACACCACTAATTATGCATTAAACTGTTGTACAGAACAACAGACTGATGCACATTAGTGGTGTATGCCTGTATGGTTAAAAATTTATATATAAATTATATATTTACCTAAAAAATTATGTACAAATATATCAATATATGTTTCAATCCGGCATACACTAAAAGAAAAATTTTACATAGAAAAATACAATTAATTTACAATATTTAACAAACTACCACCAATAATGGATGAATCGGAGTTACATGACAACAGTTCAAAAGCCGATCAAGATTGGAAAACCTAGCAATTAATGCAACCGTTTGGATATGAGCTGCGGCAAAATTATACCGTTATAAAATTACCAAAGTGCAATGGGTTTACAATAACAAACTTTAACCTAGGTTTACCGGTGTATATTTGGGGATACGGTGGTGGCAGAAGTAGAACGAAGCCGAAGACGATGAAGCAGAAAATCGCGATCAAAAGTGTATTCTGTCTCTATGTAGACCAAAAAGTGCTTTTTCACCAACAAAACCTTAGTTCATTTGAAGCGGTTAAAAACAATACCCGCTTCAAATCACAAAGACAACCGCCACGCCATAAACAAACCGCTTCAATTTACTAGTGAAACTTTTTGATTTTTTAGCCCACGGTTGGCGGGGAACCAAAAAATTTGAAATTTGGTGCTTTAGTTTTTATCAAATGCATATATATTATATATAGTATAGATATAGATCTATATATCTATAATATATATATATATATATATATATATATATATATATATATATATATATATATATATATATATATATATATATATATATATATATATATATATATATATATATATATTATAAAGCATATTGCTATTTTATTGTTGCAAAGTTTAAGAAGTACGGAGTAAGACTCAATAATTCATTTTATATAACTATATATAAGTTGTGTAATTTTTCAATATTTTGTTTTAATTAATATATTTAATAATATTTAATTTGGGGTTAAATTTAAATTTAATACTTAAAATGGTAAGTGTAATTATTTAATTAAATCTAAATCGTCGGATCACCTTGTAAATTTTCATTGAAAGGTCCAGATTGCTCAATAGGATTTTGGTTTATTTATATTAATAATAATATTATTATTGTTATTATATTCTAAACATTATTATTATTATTATTATTATTATTATTATTATTATTATTATTATTATTATTATTATTATTATTATTATTATTATTATTATTATATACATACATGTAAGATATAGTGCAAGTGTTTTTGAAAACTAACTAAAATAAAGAATCAAATAGATTATGTTTTCTTAATTGATGTGCATGCTTAAGATGTAATGCCCCCAAAGTCGAAAGCAGCGACTAACCGGATATTTTCAACTTTCAACGAAAAACCATTGTGGAAAGTAACTATTAGACACAACTTTAGACTAATAAAGAGCTCCAATTTGTTATCAGTTTTCGATGTGGGACGGTTTGTTACAGAGATCGAGGGACTCATGTGCCATTCAGGAAGATATATATTAATGAAAACCTCATGGAAGACGATGTGTCTCAATGGGGTTATGACTTGTGGGCATTTAGCTTAACCCACATAGTTGGTGACGATTTGAAAATAATTGTGGTCAACATGCATTAGCTGGCAACCTCTTATTTCCATTGTCCATTTTTCGATATTTTAAGGTTTATGATGACAAGTTGAATCTAAAAATTCCCTGAGGATTTTTGGGGACATGAGAGGTACGTGTTGGGTGTATAAGGTAAACCCATGTTACAAATCACAAACGCTCTTATTGTGGCCAAAAAGGTCATTGGACCCGTGAGAACTATAAAGTTACAAGGAAGACGATGTGTCTCAATGGGGTTATGACTTGTGGGCATTTAGCTTATCCCACATTAGTTGGTGACAATTTGAAAATAATTGTGGTCAACATGCATTAGCTGGCAACCTCCTATTTCCATTGTCTATTTTTCGATATTTTAAGGTTTATAATGACAAGTTGAATCTAAAAATTCCCTGAGGATTTTTGGGGACACGAGAGGTACGTGTTGGGTGTATAAGGCAAACTCCTGTTACAAATCACAAACGCTCTTATTGTGGCCAAAAAGGTCATTGGACGCGTGAGAACTATAAAGTTAAACATTTAGTGGAAGTACATTGATAAGCTATTTGGAAGTTCTCGTGTGGTCCTGCAAATTTTTCGTGCGCTAAAACTTTTATGTCCGAATTTCATAAGCAAGCAACACCATCTTGACTGTTTATAAATTCAAACGTATACATTCACTACTTCGATTCACTATGACAAAAACGCCATATTAATATCACCACAAAATTAAACACATGGTGACTTCCTACAACACTAGCGTCCAACATTATAACCATAAAGCACAAGCATTTGACTTCCTTAATTACCCCACTACTATCATCCTACTCGTCGCGCCACCAACATCTAACATTACGGTAACATCCCGCCTTACCACGACACAATATCGTCCGATTTGCCCCCAGGCGCACGACTTTTCCTTGGCGACCACACTACTATCCATGAGGTCACCCATCCTGGAACTACCACGCTCGAGCACGCTTAACTGTAGTTTTCTCATAGGATCTACTACCCTTACGGTCCCAAAATGTGTTGTGTCATGTAAGGATGATATTATCCTTATAAGCCCCAATGTAACTGCCCTTTACCATGACACAATATTGTCCGCTTTGCCTGCAGGCGCACGGCTTTGTTCTTGGCGACCACCACTTCCACTTCCCAGAAGGCACTCATCCTGGACGCTTCCCCCACACGAGCACGCTTAACCACGACGTTCTCGTGCAATCTACTTCCACTGTGGGCCGAAAACGCGTTGTATCGTATAAGGATGACTTTTTCCCTTATAAGTCTTCAGATCTCCCATGTCCATGGCCGATGTGGGATTTGCCTAGAGTGTTACACCCAAATCCCTCATGTTCATGTCCAAATTATTTCCATTAATATGTAGATCACTATAGTTAAATCATATTTGTTTCTATTACATTTCACATGGATAAATAATACATAACACAAGCATTATACAATAAATCTTCAATATATTTACATTTATGTTTTTATTTTAAAATCGTTACTCGCACCTCCATCCTCCGTCACCAATTTTACCGCGGGTGTAATGCTAGCTAGTACAGTAGTACTCAAAAATGAACGATACATGTTGTAGGAGCGATATGATATATCGGTTTTAAGCTAAAGTCATTCTATTATCCAATAAGTAAGAACAATTAAGAACAATATGAATAAAGAACAAATACACAAAATTGAAAATTAACTATCCGCTAAACTAGGCAGTTCATCATTAATCCACTTTTCTTTCTGTTCGATCATTCGATCTAGTGTCTCCACCATCTTTTCGCAGTTCTCGAGTAACTTTCTTTCTTCGGCAATAGATCCACGTAGACATTCCATATTTTGTCATTTTATGTTTTTTTTATTAGATTACATTAAACGTGTGTACGGTTTCTGACTCGTAAGAGTCGCCCACGACTCGGAAGAGCCAATAAATGACTCGTAAGGGTCAAAGCCATTTAAGAGTCGGGGTCTGAACCACCTCATTTTTTTAATTTCTGAGTCGAGTGAATCGTAAAAAGTTTAACAACTATGCCTCCCACTATATATATATATATATATATATATATATATATATATATATATATATATATATATATATATATATATATTATCATTTCGTGCTTGTAATTTTATTAATTTATTGCATATATAATAAATAATAGTAATAGTAATAGTAATAATAATAAATAATAGTAATAATACTCAGTGAATTAAAGAACTTCATGTCAATTTCAGTAATGAAATAACTAAAGGATAAAATTACATTATCAAATGAAAATTTACAAACGTATCAGATCGATCCAATCCCTAAGGTTTCGATCATACATCTCGAAACGAAATAGCATGTTTTCTGCATTTTTTTTCTCGGAGGTGTAGTATTGAAAATCATCTTCAAGTTTCTTGAGAAATTTGAGCTCGGATGCAGAGGGTTGAACTCCAAATTCGTCAAATTTATCATTGAGGTCGTTGATCCATTTGCCGATCTTCCCAATTGCCGTATTAAACTTTTCGACGTTTTCTTTTTGTAATTTGATCATTTGTTGGTCTATCTCCTTTAAAACGCCTGCTTTCTCTCCTAAAACATACTTCTCTTCTTCGGTTGCCATTTTTTCAGTTTAACAAAACAACTGAACTATCTCTTACAATCTACGAAATATCTTTCTATTTTATATAGTTACAGTATTGAAAGCGGTTTACTGAACACCGCCACAAAAGTGTGTAGCTTCCTTGTTACGCTACTACTCATACGGCCATAGCTAATGAATTCATCTGTCCATATCCATTCCAATATTCCATAACATATACTAGCTGCTAACCCGCGCGATGAGACGGGAATAAATTTGAAATCAATAAAAAAAGAACTGATTAACTATTAAAATATTGATTCGAGTGATGTCTTGCAAAAAATGAAACTGAATATAAAATTTAGTAATTGACTACAAAAGTATAAAAGGCTGCCACATTTCAATTTTAGCCGCTTCAATCTGGAGATGCTCTAGAAGACTTAAATAAAGTCAAATGTTTGTCAGTGAAGGGGGCTGGGGAAGTGGGGAGGGGGTGGTGTGGTCTGACTCTGGATTATGGCTAGGTATAGGAGCATGGTGGTCTGGTCAAATAGATTTTTTGATGAGATATGATGTATATCCAGTAGCTATAGTAAATATTACTACGTATGCTTCTTTCATTTTGATAATTAAGTTTAATACTAGTAGTTTAGTCTAAAATTTTATTCTTTTACTGCACCAATGGGGTGGCCACCTGGTCAACCGATATTGCAACTAAATCATTTGTCCATCAGTTTTGTAGACACAATAATCAAAATGATTTCAGTTGTTAAATTAAACCGATTAATAAAACATTTGAAATATACAAGTAAATAAATAAATTAATAATTACATAAAAGCACCATATATAATTAAGAACATAATATGAATTTAAACTATTATTAATATTAATATTAATTAATAATATTGAAATTATTAATTAGCCGATTGAAATATATATAGTATAGAACGAGTAGTACAGAAAAGGGGGAAAAGCACCATATATATATATATATGAGGGTGTTTGGCATAGCATATTTTTGTGATTATGCTTATAAGCATAAGCAGATAAGCATCAACCCACTTGCTTATTGCAAACTGCTTATTTCAGCCTAAAATAATCAAATAAGCATGAACAATTTTACTTTCCCAAACACTCCAAACTACTTAACTGCTTAAAAAAAAAGCAATAAGCACATAAGCAGAAAAAATAAGCTATGCCAAACACCCTCTCTCTATATATATATATATATATATATATATATATATATATATATATATATATATATATATATAATATAACATTAATTAATCTATTATTAATATTAATATTAACATAAGAGTCTGTAATAATAACATTTTCTCTACTACATTTTATCAATTAATAAAACATTTGAAAAATCTCAACGATATGAAGGTTTGGATGGAAAATGGTCTTCCGTTATCTTTTTTCCTCACAGTCCGTGATCTTGCTTTCTTTCGCAATCTGGACAAGTAAATAAGTAATTCACATTCATTAATCATCATTCATTACACTCCATAGATCGAATTCGTAGGAAATACCCTTTTTCTTGGACGACGATTATGCTTTTGATGCTGTTGGCGGGCCTGTACTCCATGCTCTCTTGGATGAGGAAGAGGATGACATTATATATATATGAGGTCAATGTTTGGACATGACTTTTTCCGTGCTCATTCCCTAACAAGGCCAGGAGGCAGGAGTATCGATGCGTAAACAGATCGAAGAGCAGAAACACAAAAAGAGAGCTGATTCAACGATACTACGGCCAAGCTCTGTGATTCAACGATACTAAACACAAAAATGCCAACCAACAATCGGAAGCGAAGTGGAACCAACGTGGGAAAGAAATTATTTTTATAAAGCGGAACAAGGCTTTCTTTCAAACGGTCTTGACTGTTGGCCAGCAGCACGTTTGGAGTACCAGAACCATTCGTTACTTAATTAAGGCGGTTTTACAAACCACCGCCTTACATTGATGTATTAAAAACCGCTTTAAGTTTTTCATTTTTATATGCGCGATTGCAATTGTCAAAAACCGGAAAACGTCAGCTAATTGTACGCTTCATGGTTTTTTATTTTTTTTATAATACTCCGAGACATTGGTTTAATTACGACAAGAAAGCACAACATGAGAAAAGGAATGTAATATTCACGAAGCACAACATGGCCGGGAAGGGAGGAAACGAAGAGAACAATTTTTGTATATCCCATTCCTGTTCATTACCGGTTTTGTTGTGATAAACCAGTGCCCGGAGATCTTAAACAGAGAAATGGCGGTCGTGAAGGAAATATTGTTTACTTTTTGTAGTGGATATTGACATGATCACAAATATAGGCTGATTCACACTGTTGGTGTTTGGAGATGACATTAATTTTGTGTTAATTATCTTTTGATAACAACTAAAGCAATGAACAAGTTGATGGATGACAAAGTGACCATTGTGTGTGTGTGTGTGTATATGTCTATATATATTTTATATATGGGAAGTGATCCTTACACCACCAATAATTATCCATACATTTACCAAAGTAAATGTGAATAGGTTATGAATAGTATTTTTAATATTATTTTATATTTTGTTTTACCAATCAAAGATTTTCACCTTGTTAGTTTGTATTTTTCCTTTATAAAGTAAATGCTTATTTTGTTATACTAATCAAAACTTTTTTTATTTTGCACTGATAATTATTGGTGGTGTATGAATCATCACCCTCGGGAAACATTCATTTCATTAACCGATTAATTCTCAACACCAAACTACTGTAATTACCAACCGGAAATTTCTAATAATTCCCTCCTATTTGAAATGTCCACATTATTAAAGAACTAAAAGGTAATTTTTATGTAAAACTAAAGAAAGCGGTCTGACGTAAACCGCCATATATTTTGTTAACAGTCAATTAACCAAATATTTTTGGTATGGGAAAATGAAAAGAAAAGGCGGTTTTGCATTAATCCGCCACAACTAATTGGTTGTTTAAATTGTTAAATTAATAACCTTAAATTTTCCAATGGGCGGGAGGTGAAAAGTTTTAGGGTAAAAGTTTATTGCGCCACAGTACGTGATGGGTTTCCAGCTAGTATAAATAGAGACCCTTGTCTACAGTTGAAATACACACAACGTGATATCGAACTCCTCATCTCTCAATACTTAATCCGAGAAGTTCAGGCAATTAAATAGTATGGAAACTAAAGAAGAACAATATGTGATCGGCAAGAAATTTGACGTATTAAACAAGATTAACAATAATGTCATCCACTCGCTTGAAGAAAGTATCCAAAACATCAATGACGCAATGAAGAAGTTGAGAAAGTGGATTGTTGACCTGAAAGACAAACGTGACGAATTTGGGTGTGAACTTTCCCAGCCCGAGATCGAATTTCTCGAAAAATGTGAGCATTATGATCTAACATACTACACGCCTGAGAAAGCATCATTTGAAGCATTGTTATCACGTTTCAAGAAGTATAATCAAAATCATATAGAATGGAAAGAGATTATGTTAAGAGGAGATGAGGATTAGTTTTTTTTTTTTTTTGTTCTCTCTGTAATTTTTATTTTTGTAAAACTTTAATTTTCTCGTCTCCTATTTTAGTTACCAATTATGATTTTCATATGTTACCACAACATTTCTTTCTCATTGAACAAATTAAAAAAACATTTATACTTGAACTATTAAAATTAACATACATAATTGAAATTAATAGTACCAGAAGACAATTTTTGAATCTCTTAACTAATTATGAAATTCATATCGATTCATCCGTCTTTATAATAATTAATTAATATCTACTAATTATCAGTCGTAAACGCAAAACTTTTCGATGCCTCCATTCCCTCAACAACCAAATCTATTTTATCGTGAACTTTTAATACTTAAATAATTAATAACCATTTTGTTAAAATAGAATCAACTATCTTGAAGCGGTTAAAAACATTATTTAACCGCTCCAAAATATATAAAACCGCCACAATTTCTTTATTGAAATAAAATTGAAAAGGGAAGTCAAGAATACAATATTGATTCTATTTTGTATTATCTTATATCAGGGAAAGGGGCTGGGGAGGAAGTGGTGGTGCAGACTGCAAAGTGATATTATCATAGACTTGACTAAGGCTAGGATAGGAGGCTAGGAACATTGTGTGGTCTTGTCAACCGGATTAAATATTGATTCTTTTATTTTTTTTTGGCAAAATAGTTAATTTATTAAAGCATTAGTTATTTTTATAATACAGTAATAAATCATCGTCATCGTCGTAGAAATATAAAAATCAAATTGATACGAGAGTTTGATCGGAATGAATAATTATCCATCATCAAATATACAAATAAAATCAAATGAATGGAAAATCAACATTAACAGTCTTATAAGGATACAACATCTCCTTTTATGATTAAAATCCAAGTTCCAACAAGCATAAAGAAATAGCATAAATTATATATTTTCATAAATTTATAAGATAATATAATAATATCTTTTGAACTCCTTTGAAGCCCGCCTCTTCGCCTTGTGTATTATCTTTTGAACTCTTTTGAAGCCCGCCTCTTCGTTTTGTGTATCGACGATCATCAGTATTATCATATAAAATCATATATACCCGGCTGACAATGAGATCATCCGTCACCGTCAACGAGATCATCAGTGATTGTCAGCCTCCCTATTTTAGACCGAACACCAGGAACTAAGTGGTCGAGGGTGAGTGTAGTCTTTGCAATCAAACACAAAGCTCCTATGGTGGATTGCCCAATTAGGGTTTCAATTAAAACCGACTCCGAGATGGATTTCGTCTACGGAGACGGAGCATTTAAACAGAGAAATAGCGCTCGTGAAATTATTATGAAAATGAACATCAAGACGATGATCATGATCATGTAAAAGAGATCTGACAATAAAAAGAGCGAAGAGAGACTGCTGCATATATATTGATCGTTCTTTCATTTTATTCTGATTGAAAAATGTCATGTCATGAATAAATGAATGGGTTTATTGCTGTTTGGTTATGCGCTCAACTTTATACTAGTTATATTGAAGGCGTTGTATTGAAGCGGTTATAAGAACAGATGTGTAGCTTTTTGTATTTTGGATCGGTTTAATAAATTTTTCCCGCTTCAAGATATGTTGGTTCATTTAAGAAAAAAATAAAAAATGATTAATGAAATCGATAATTGGTTGTTGGGGGATCGACTTGGACACTTGGTCATGAAAAGTTTGCATTTAGGTCTGAATATCTGATGATAAAAAAACTTATTAATTAAGTACTTATTTTTTGTATCACTGAAACTACTGTTCATTTCTGAACGGGAGATGATTTTTACAAGAAATATTTTACGGAGTACTTCCTACAGGTAAATGAAAGGTTCCTTGTGAATATTAAAGTCATATTTCCTTGTAACAAGTAAAAAATTCCTTGTAAAAATTTTGCTCCCTTTCTGAACAACGGGAGGTGAAAAATACCCCACATAATTTTGATTCCTACACCACAAGTATGCTAATGAGTTGTACTGCGAGTTGTGACTGCTGTACAGTGTGTTGTCCTAATCATTTTTAGTGTTGTATCTATCAACCTGATCAACATTAATTAATTAAACTTAAAAATGTGTGGGAAACCGGATTTAATATTGATTATTCCACCTGTATAATACGAGTAATTAAAAGTCAGTCGTAAATGCAAAACTTTTCGATGCCCCCATGGCCCCATTCCCCCAACAACCAAATCGATTTTATCGTCGACTTTTAATACTTACTTAATTAATTAAAAACCATTTCGTTAAAATAGAATCAACATATTTTGAAGCGGTTAAAGGCATACTGAACCGATCCAACATATATAAGACCGCCACATTTCCTTTTAATAGAAATATAGAATTGAAGGCAATTGATAAATACGTACAACATAGAATTTGTTTTCTACACACAGTTTATGCTAACAGTACAAGTATATAATAACATAATTTTGGTGCATGAATCATAATAGGTGGTGTATTACTCCGTACTATTTAATATTTATCAGTTTTCACCTCCCGAAATAAAGATATTACGGAGTAAAAGAAAGTCAAATATATGTTAGGGAAGGGGGCTAGGGAGGGAGGGAGCTGAGAGTGATATTATCATAGACTTGACTAAGGCTAGAGATAGGAGCATTGTGTGGTCTTGTCAACCGGATTAAATATTGATTCTTCCACCCGACAAAGTTTAATTATCATCAGACGTAAATGCAAACTTTTCATGACCAAAAGTTGATCAACCTAAAAGAAGTATTACTCTCGAGCATTTTAAAATGCACATATGTATAAGATAATACAATAATATCTTTTGAACTCTTTAGAAGCCCGCCTCTTCGGGAATTTTGTGTATCGACGATCATCACTATTATCATATAAAATCATATATATGATAATGGTGATGACACAAAACGAAGAGGCTGGTCTAAGGACTTCAAAACATATATTGTATTATATTATAATTTTTTTTTTATGGAAATATAGAATTGATATCGTTATTTCTTTATATTTTGACAAGTTTTGAGAAGTGATATATATCATATATGTAATTTTCCCTTTTTTAAATTAGAATATTAACATACCTTGAGGCGGTCAAAAACTAAATTCAAACTGATCCAAATTATAGAAAGCCGTCACATTACTTTTATAACCGCTTCATATGTTGATATAAAAATACCGATTGTTCAAAAGAGTTGATTCGAACACATGACCATCTTTTCGAAAATTATGTATATAACCAACTTTGTTGAACAACCGGTAATTTTTTCGGTGAAACATAATTAATTTATATTATAAAATGTTATAAACACAAAAAGACAACATTTCTATCAACCCTACGTGGACCGATAGTTGAAGCAAACACTATTTTTTGGTAAAACATACATTAATCATATTAGCTTAGATTTGGTTAGGTATTGTTAGGTGTTGAAATTGAATTCATTCATTAATGTTACGTATCCTCATTATCGTATAAATATTTTTGGTAAAACATACATTGATTTGGTTAGGACGGTTAGGTGTTGGAATTGAATTCATGTTCATCCTCATCATATTATAAATATATGTTCACACATAAGCTGTTTTTTAGTATACTACACACACCTATTTAATAACAATATGATCATCAAGTTTCCCAAAATGATCTTCCGATCCATCTCCAGTTTCGCAATCGTCCTTTTTCACAAGATAATTTACAATATAATACTGTCTCACGACTGCGATTTCCCTGTTTAAATATTCTGACGGACCTTGGCAGCGAGACCATTTACAGTCACGTCGACGAAGTATGATTAGTACACCAATTCGGGGTTTGCCACAACAAGTGTAGCATTCCTTACTATTGGTCAAAACATCTATCCGCGAGTGAAATATCAGATCTCGTCGAAAACTGTTTCAGTGCGGGATTTCTGCAGAAACTGTAACGAGATTTATTGTTCGTATACAAGGTTTTGTTGTGTCTCAACTGTGTATTTGGGACTCAAACATCGCCTTCTGCTTTGTAATAACTTGAAGATGTGTCTCAACTGTGTATTTGGGACTCAAACGTCGCCTTCTGCTTTGTAATAACTTAAAGATGAGGATGACTATGGAACCAGTGAAGAGGAAAAGGCTAGGGTAAATTGTCATTAACTCATGTACATCAATACTATGTTATTTTAATTTAGTGTTTCTAATTTAAATTTTCAATCGTATGAATTAACTTGAAGATGAGAATAAACTCATGGAATAGTGGAACCATTCAATCGTATGAGTTACCATTTTAATTACTTACTCTAGTTTTGATACCGGAACGTAAAAAACAGACAGAAAACACAAATACAGTTCTTTGGTATCGGAATTATATTCATTCATTAATGGTATCTATACTCGGCATCGAGTAATTAAGTAACAACTTAACCTCACCAATAAGATTGTATCAAATGCAGATTTTTAATTAAGTGCTAACTGCTAACAAGTAATTAACAACCATGCACATCAATAATATCGTCGACCTAAATAATTTATTAAATAATCAAAAACTAATCCAAAGTATAACCGCCTTACTTTTTATATTCCAGCTTTATGATTT
Organism: Helichrysum umbraculigerum; assembly: GCA_949592205.1. Taxonomy (NCBI): domain Eukaryota; kingdom Viridiplantae; phylum Streptophyta; class Magnoliopsida; order Asterales; family Asteraceae; genus Helichrysum; species Helichrysum umbraculigerum. The sequence goes on along the minus strand of CATIUR010000005.1, from coordinate 9,516,109 downwards.
AAATATTATCTTTTGGGCCGATCCATGTACATCATCGCATGGGCCAAACAAATGAACCATACCCAAAGAATTAAAAGGATCGTATTAATTACGGCTTTTTGGGCCGAAAGCCTGAAGGCTAGCTAGATTCCTGCACAAGGAGGATCGTCACTCGATATCAGAAGGTTAGATCAAATGCTCGAACATATCTTACCCGCTAGTGAGTCTGATACGACATTAATCGCCAATCAATCTTCCATTAAAAGAAACACCCAATAATTTAATATAGCCTCTTTCAATTCGAGATCATCCGTTATCATGTAAGTTACCACCAGTTTCACAAATCCGGCCACCTTGATTTCCAACCACATCAGCAGCTATAGCTGGCTCGGGTGTAAGGCCCGATCCTTACTCAAACCTAAACATATCATTTTAATATTATATTTGGAAAATCGGAAGCGCAAGTCCCCCAAAACAAAACATTTACCGACTTACAAAGCTTCCCGGTTTAACGACTAATAAAATATAGCTAAATTAGATAAGTATTTACAACCATATTAGTTACAACCCATATTAACACAAAACGGGCCTTATATAAAATGTTTCCAAAAGACATCCACAAAAGATCAGAGTTGCGCCAAGCTTTAGTCAAACTTCCAGTCAACATCTACAACCCGAACATCTACATCAACTAACCACAGTCTGCAAAACATTAAACAACGAGGGGATTAGCCAAAGCTAAGTGAATGGAACCGTAACCGACGATTCAACCCACTCATAACAAGTCTTACAACAAAGCAACAACAACAATTAAACACATAAGCACATAACGTCAAGAGGACCGGCGGTTCCTGGTATCCACCCAACCCAGAAACCACGACTACTGGGCGCTACGCCATTCCCAGTAATCAACCGATAGCTTGAGTACTACCTTCACTGACTAGGCTTGTTCTCAACTATGTGTCTTAAAGAAACCTCAACAACTACACAGTAGTACCCAAACCCAACCAACAACAGTTGACCTCTGAAAACAACCATATTGCATTCACAATGCAAAAGCACACAACAACAAGCAACAGTTCACAACTGTTCACAACCGATCAACAATTCAACAACAATCACACAACAACTCATATATTCAGCAATATAAACAAACAGACAAGACTGGTACCGGTACGACCAATAACAACAACCTACTGATATAAACAATCCTGGTTACCCGTTGTAACCGAACCCGTTACAACTGGGTGAAACCGAGGACTACAATTCCACTCACCAAAATATATACGCCTGATCGCCAACTCAGAGGTCTTATCTTACTGAGTGGCCGTCCGCTTATCTGGAAACAACAAAGACAACAAGTTAGTATCTCGTTCCACAACTTAGTCTAAATCATAATCCATATCTTACACCACAATCTTATCATATTTAGAATCATTATTCATGATTAATCTCATATATATAATCCAATTATCAACTTAGTTAAATCATTTAACATCATATAATCTTAGAATAAAAATTGCTGGAAAACCCGACGAAGCCGCCGGCTTGGGCAGGGAAGCCGCCGGCTTGGCTGGGAAGCCGCCGGCTTGGCACCCTGGCCCGCCGGGTAAATTAACATTTTCAGCATCAGAACTTAAATCACCTAAATAAGCCAATTCAGACCGCCGGCTTGGGGTCCTAACCCGCCGGCTGACCACATGAAGCCGCCGGCTTCAGTGATCAAGCCGCCGGCTTGATCATAATACCAGCAGCAGCAGAAACAACAACACACATACGGACCAAAACCCCAATTTCATCAAAATCAGTTTGCAAACACGATTTTTCCAAGTAAATGACCACTAGCATCAACCACAAGCATGTAATAATTACAACAAACATCATCTAACTCATGCATCATTATCCCATTCACCAAAATCACTAAAACCTAACTTATGAACTAACATGAAGAACACTAACAATTTCTAGCATATAATCACCATGTAATCATGTTAAAATCGTTATCTAATCATTTAGAAACATCAAACACATGTTATTCAAGCTTCAATTCTTACAAATCATTCATATTCATCATAAACCCAATTTCTATGATATAAGCTCAAGAACACTAAAACACTTACAAACAATGAGGAAGATGATGATGGTGAATCTGATAATTAATTTCCCTTTGCTAGATTTAACCTTCAATTTATGATTCCTTGATTTTAATTGCAAGAGAATTAAAGAGAGGATTTGAGAGAGTTTAGAAGAGTGAAAGGAGAAGGTTAGGTGAAATGAGAAAATGAGTCGGTCACTCCACCGACCCCAACTCTTATTTAGTATAAATTATACCCGTTCCTAGCCTATTGTCTGGAACCCGAAAATACCCGTAAGTCAAAATACTTTTATTTTACCGTCATCTTTAATAAATTAAAACAAACAATAATTTATTAGTCACTATAAAAACTGAGGCTCTTTTACTTGTTTATTATTAAATAAACCAACCGAACTTATTAAAATACAATTTATTTCCAGGCCCAGAAACAGGGTGTTACATCGGGAACGTAGTGTGTGACAACGAGAGACATTGTGTTGCCACAATTATACAATAGAGAATCTACCAACACTCAAACTTCACGGAAATTAGTAGATTCGTGATGCTGAAAAATTTAAACAGAGAAATCTCGGTTGAAGAAAAATTAATATTTTACTTTCATTTTGAGAGATCATATCTGATCACGAAAAGTGAATTTGATATACATCGAAGAAATTAGATGAGAGAAGAGACGGAGAAGATCAGTCTCTGAAAATTCTGATAATTGATGATCATAAAGGGTTTGGATGAAAAAGTGACCTAATGTACGTGTTATTTATACTACAAGAATGAAAGAAACAACCACAGAAAAATAATAATTAACATCATATCCAAAAAAAGACCATTCTTAAATATCTTTATCAACATATTTACAACTCTAGTGACTGATATGACTATACGAATTTTCAGTGCTCTGCAATTGCAATGAAACCTACCACCAACATCTATTTACTTCTTTTCTCGCGAGTAGCAAACAGCCTAAAGAGAAGGGAACAACCAAACCTACAATGATAATGATACAAAGAACAACCAATTCTTAAATATCTTTATCAACATATTTACAACTCTATCTGCAACTGCAATGAAACCTATCACCAACATCTATTTACTTCTTTTCTCGCGAGTAGCACATATCTTTATCAACCTACAATGATAATGATACAAAGAACAACCAATTCTTAAATATCTTTATCAACATATTTACAACTCTATCTGCAACTGCAATGAAACCTACCACCAACATCTATTTACTTCTTTTCTCGCGAGTAGCAAATATCTTTATCAACATATTTACAACTCTACTCTGCAACTGCAATGAAACCTACCACCAACATCTATTTACTTCTTTTCTCGCGAGTAGCAAAGAGCCTAAAGAGAAGAGAACAACCAAACCTACAATGATAATGATACAAAGAAATGACTTTTAAGTAAGGAACATCAAAAAACGTAAATAAACCAACACACCTTTTCAATTATTTCCGATGTGGGATACAACTCATACAAGTTTGTTTTATATAGGTAAGAAAAATGGATAAGATATGTCTATATATATACACTTGTGTTTAATTATAATGAATTCATTGAATGCTAAACCGACTGTAACCGCCACTAAGGCATTTCAATTGGGGCGGTGTTTAACTAACCCGCTACTAATTGTTTCTCACAATTGAAGCGTGATAGTTTTACCCGCTTCAAAATGAATTTTCTCGTGGCGGTTTAAAATTAACCGCTATAAATTGGTTACCCCTATTGTAGCGGGTTATTTTACACGCCATAAATGTTATTACTTGAGGCGGTTTAACCTTAACCGCTATATTTGTGTAGTTGGGACCCCACCTTTTGACTGCTAAACCGCTACAATTTAGATAATTGGACTCACTTTATATTCAATATAGCGGTTTTCACTTATAACCGCTATAATGCTGCGCTCTTTTTACTCGTTTTTGTACTAGTGAATATTTATTGGAGGAGTATTAATGTGTAAACATTTTGAATATAAATTCAAATGAGTTAATCTTACCCTTTAAATGATGTTGATAAACGAATCTTAACCGCTGATTTAGATTAACATCAATGTTTACGCAATATCTTATATGTCATTATTTTATTTTACCATCGTACCCCTAACTTAACAAAATTTGTTGCGAAATTAGTGGAAGGTAAATGATTTAAATTTTAAATTCAAAAGTTTGATTTTCAAATCCAAAACTGATCTGTGAACTTTTCAAAATAAAAACCCTTATGCGTACCCTACTTATGATTACCCAATAAATCACTAGCCTTGTTATTAAAGTACCATATTACCCTTGTTGCAAAATCACGCCATCCCCAAATCACAGTTAGGGCGCATACCATTTTAGTATTTTACCCGTGTTTTTTTTCAAATGCAGCCGGAAGCAGAGAAAACATCCGGCGCTCATTTTCTTCTCTTTTTTTTTTCAATCTCTCTTGTCACCCAAATTGCAATCGATCGTGTTCTTTACAAATAGCCAAACAAATGAATCCTGATCGTAGGAGCAATACTAGAAACCATCCGGCGCTCATTTTTTTTTTTTCAATCTCTCTTGTCACCCAAATTGCAATCGATCGTGTTCTTTACAAATAGCCAAACAAATGAATCCTGATCGTAGGAGCAATACTAGAAACCTACCATCGTCATTCAGAACTATAGTTCATCATGAGAAGGTATTGTGATTTTGGTTTTTTACGATTTGATATGAAATTAGGCTTCATAGAATCGATTCTTATAATGATTGTGATTCTATATACGATTTTATTAATGCTTGGATTCTGATTCATTGTATATTTCCATATGATGAATTTGGGTTTAGTTGTGTGCATGTTTCTGTTTTTAATTGTTCATGTAGGGCTCATGATTTCTCTCGAAAACCTTGTGGCATTCCTGAAGTTGCTTGAACAATTGCATCTTAAGTTGCTAGAACGATTGCAAAAAAGGGTATTGATGTTATAATTATAATTGGTTGTTTTTCAGGTTCAAGTAGGCAAAGGGTATTGATGTTTTCTTGTATTTGATGTTGAGAAGGCTAAAGATTCTTGATGTACACTTGCTAACTTGAATTATGTTAGTATGATGTACATTTAGCTATGTGATATATGGTACGCATCAAAGGTGTTCGATGAAATGTTTGTGAGAATTGTGGTTACATAATACGATCATTGATACATCTATCTTAGATTCATGTATATAAATACTTCAGATGGTTCTTTGTACTCTACTGACATGTAGAACTATATCAATTAAAGGCTCTTCAATTGTAGCAATCTCGAACATTTGTTTTACATTGTTTCGTTGTGGTAGCTATTTATGCATCATCTTATTTTTTTCCATTTTTTTTTAGTATTATCAAATCACTTCATTATATTTTTTAATCTTTAGGGAAAGGGGGCAATCCAGAAGAAGGTGAATGCTCTTAGGGAACCGATTTTTTGTGCAAAAGTGTAATGCTTTTATGGTTTGGAAAGTGGTTGTACTAATGAGATTGAGAAAATGACATTAGTGTTTTATGACACCGATAGTTGCAGACTTACTTTTGACTCCTATGGGTATGTTCATGTGCATAGTTTTTGCCCAGATATTATTTGTGATTACTATCATCTATATATTTTAGTATTATCAAATCACTTCATTATATTTATATATTTTTTATCTTTAGGGAAAAGGGGCAATCCAGAAGAAGGTGAATGCTCTTAGGGAACTGATTTTTTGTGGAAAAGTGTAATGTTTTATTGTTTTTATGGTTTGGAAAGTGGTTGTACCAATGAGATTGTGAAAATGACATTAGTGTCTTATGACACCGATAGTTACAGACTTACTTTTGACTCCTACGGGTATGTTCATGTGCATAGTTTTTGCATGGATATTATTTGTGATTACTATCATCTATGACCATTAGTATATTTGCATGTATAGTTGCTGCGATCGAAGCTTATATTTGGATATCATTACATGTTGCAGACTGTGGTGTGTCTGTGGTGTATCTGCAACTTTGTACTTGAACCATTTATAGAAGAAAGGTATTACTATTAGGTTCCTCAAAACTCTACGAGAACATAAAGACCAACACTTAAATTGGAGGTAAGACTGTCTTCTTTATAATTAAAAACAGTTCAAATTATTTCTGTTGATTTTCACTTCTTATTTTATTCATAATACGATTTTTATGGATATGGATTACTAATTACATTTGGGTTTGGTTGTCATTTGTTTTAGATTTCGATAGTTATGTTGGTGATTATGTACGTTTGAAGAAAGAACATGATGATAGCATAGAGAGAAGAAATCAAAGGTATGTAAACCTATAGTCCTTTCCTATGTCTATGGTAATTATAGTTTAACATTCTTATAAACCAGACCAATTATAAGCTCAAGAATTGTGAAAGTTTTGGAATTAATATACTTTTGTAGTGATCCTTGATATTGTAGACCGCCATAGTCTTCACATGTATAGGTTTTTAGACCTTTGGTGGTAGTGATTGTTTTGTAGATCTTATTTTTTTTTTATGCTTTCAAAGAAACTTTTTCTGTAAATGGACTATTTGTGGCAGTTTGTTGGCTAAATGTATATAATTTACATTAATTTCATTTTCTTGGTTTCTAAATAGTTGGACTTTTAGCTTGTGTTAAGAGATGATGGTGGAACGAGAGTAAATGGTCTTTCAACAAATGTTAAACGAAAGGGTGGTCTGTCAATTTTTTTAGTTTTTGATACATCAGGTGTCTTGGAGTTGTTTAAACTTAAACTGATTATTTGTGTAATGAAAAGCAGAAATTGCTTATTGATACATCTACGGTTCTTTACTAGACTATTTTTGACCCATTTGCGCTTTCAGAAACTCTACGAAACCCAAATTAACCCATTCATAAATAAATGGGTTGAAATTGTCACCCCCAATGTCATGATTGTTTTGCACTAATCTATTTTGATGTAAATGGTTGTTGTTTAGTGCTTCGTATCTATGCTCATTTCTATGTAAGTTAGCTGTAAATGGCTGGATTATTTTGATATTCTAAAGGAGTTCTCAAATTGTGTGAAGGCTGTTTTCAAAAGAAGATTGTTGGGATTCAATTTATCAGGAATTCGGGTTGCCATGACCTGAAACTAAGTTGATCCAGATAGCTTACGGAAAGGAGGTATCTTTGCAAACTCTCATTAGTTTTACATTTTACTCTCCATTGTTTGAGTCATTTGTTTGTGGTTTTGATCATCTTGTGTGCAAGGATGAATACAAAAAGGCAAAAGTTTTCTATGATCTACTATACTATAGTTAATGGCGTTAAATATGAAGAAGTTGAGCGCAATTATGAGGACCTTATGGAGATGCACACACATAATTTTTGAAGTATTGAGAACGTATTAAATTTAAGGTGTGGTGATTAAAATATTTTTTCGTTTTCTTTTCCAACACACCAAGAGTCATTGATAATCTTGGATGTTCCTGTATTTTTCATTTTCAATATTGGTGTGTTGTGTATCTACATAAAGCAGATTAAGTTGAGTAGTAGTGAATATATACCTAATTTTATATTCATTAGAGGTGGCAAAATGACACATTGACACTGGTACATGTAAATGACTTGAAGTGATTATGTTTTATCTAGAATGGGTCAAACGGGTACAATCTAATATTACATATCTTCTGTAAGTTCTAATGCCCCCGGATTTGGTGAGATTGGGAAGCCGAATTTGTAAGACCTTGCAACTATGAGGAGATGAAACACTTTTTTTTGGTCTCCGACCTGATCTCAGGTGTCTAATATAGTTTCGATTACTAATATGTGTTGTAGGTCATTAGTAATAACTTTGGCATGGACCGTGAGAAAATGGCACCGGATATGCAAGGGCAACATTCCTTTGCAGATCCAATTTCATTGTTTTTGGTGTGTGTACGTCAATTTTCACTTTGATGGAGCCCCAAAGACGATTAAAGAGTGTGATGATGTAAGTTGCTTTCTTTTTCTTCCATTATTTATTTAATTAGTTAAATTACAAGTTAATCATTTTCTGTCTGTCAGGGGTCATGAAAATGCCACTGCAGAAAATGGTCCATGGATAAATACATTGGATGGGCCTCGCTTTAGGTTTTTTTTTTATGCAACATGCTAAGAACTGAACTTTGAGGGAGGAAAATTATTGTGCTTATGCAACTGTGCTTCAAGCGGAGAGTTAGATAACACTCCAGTGTTGTCGACCAAATTTTAAAGCTGAGATTGTCAAGGGCTAAGCTTCCTGCCTATACTAACAACGCAGAGGTGTAAGTTTATCTTTGCTGGTATTTCACTTTGTATGTAAATTAGCCTTTTATATGTTTATATGCTTATTAGGAATTAATCTTTAGTTAAACATGGCTACGAAGATGGCTACTATCTGTAAAGCAGCAGAGATGGTGGGTGAGGGTGAGATGGTTAGGTAAAATTGACCATCCAAATGTGTTTGATCAATTTGATCTTAAGAAGTGTTGACCAAAAGTTTAGTTTGCATAATAAGTTATTATTAAACAAAAAAATTTGCTAAGCTTTATGAAAAAAGTACATTTTCAGTGACTTTGGGCCTCACCTGTTTACCCTTTTCATCTATCTATCTATCTATCTATCTATCTATCTATCTATCTATCTATCTATCTATCGACTCATTCATATGCAAATGGGTAGAAACTGCTACCTGTTTTATGGATCTCCTTATAGATTGATGTCGAATTTTCAAAATGACACAACCCGAAGAACTAATGAAGCTACTTGTATTGAGAATTCGATGTGTGTTAAAAAAAGGTTCATTTGTCAAATCAAGAGAAATGTCAACTGAACTAGAAGGTCTTGGCTATGATAAAGAAGAGATTTAACATATATCTTAAATTAAAAATTCATTGTTTCCCATGACATGCTTATATCGGTTAAAGTTTTGATTATATGGGATAATGATATGAGATATGTTTGAAGTTCAATTACAATATCAATCGATTATTCATGGATGTCAAATCTAAAATAATTATTGATATTCAACTGTAATTTAGCCGGATGGGGTTGACCAGATACTCTTGCTTTATACAGAACTGAATGAGTATTTCATACAACAGAATATAATCATGTGTAGAGGTAGCATAAATCGGTTAGTCAAAAGGGGTACGGGTCAGGTCAGAAAGGGTGTAATCTTCCGTGCGGATCAAACCAGGCTGTTTTGGGTGACCGAAAACTTTCTTTTGTATGTATTCTTAATTATTTTGTACTCCTGATTATAAATATTATAACAACTTCACGACTTCACCTGAATAAATTCTTGTGGGAGGTTTTACGCATTAAGAATACAGTTTGGTTACTTTTGTCTCTTTTCACCCGTTTTAAAATTTTATTATTTCTCATTCCAGATAAATCATCACTCAAATTGACCAAAGAAATTGGTACATGACTTATACACCTCTGATCAACAAGGAGAAAAGGCGATACAAATGAGTTGCTATAACAAAATTTTAAATAATAATTGTTACAGATTTGGGGCAATATCTTGAAGATCTTGGCAAAGCAATCAAGCTTCTTGGTGCTTGTGAATGATATGCTCTTGGGACTGCATTCCTTGAGCTTCGGGCAAAGTCATAGATCCTATCACTCCCATCAGTCAAGCTACAAAGTGAAGTCAGTTTTTGTTACATCTTCATTATGTTGAAACGAAAAACAAAATTTTGAACTTCTGAACATCAGTCCATAGTATTGGACATATATATTTAAGGATCTTTGCAACTAAATGATGTATCTCATAATCTTTTTTATATGTTATATTATACAACCTCACCATCTTCTAATGCTATTTGAAGAACCTTTAATAGGGATGTGTGTGCTGCGCAATCTATCAGGTCAAGTGTTGAACTTCTAAAGCTTGCCATTGACCAAATACGATGACAGTCACTCATGTGTTTCTAGAGTTTTAATAATATCTTGCTTATGGTTTGTGAACAGGGTACACGATAGCAAAGGGCCAAGGCTTTCAGGCTGGCTGGCAGAGACTATAATGCTAGACATGGCAACATGGGTGCACATGGTAACGTGTTAAAAGGAGTATTGTTTTGAATGTAATGATTGACTTGGGCTTTATTAAGTGAACTGATCTCTCAAAAAATTAATAGTGTACACAATTATTTTGCTTGAATGTTTAACTCAATTTGTTTCATGTCCAATGTTGTTTTAGAAATGTGAATTGAAGTGGCAGAGTGCAATAGTGTATTTTACAACTCTTATATAAACCAACATATTTAAATATGTATTTTTGTTTCTTCATAGTCTACAAATATGGTGGATAACGTGATTCACTTAAACATCAAGAGTCCAAGTGAGCTGCCATTGTTGGGTAATCCATAAAGAAACGATTGCAGAGGGCACTCCACATATACAGGTAGGTTTAAATATTTGGTGGTTTCAAATTGTATGTACGTGCAACTTTAAATACATATGACAGATGATATAATAAAATTTGGTCATTGACATACCATAAAATTGTATTTAATTCTTGATGTAGCCCGCGAATTTTGCGGGTTATGATCTAGTTAAATAAATAGGAACAGGAATAAAAATATATACAGTACCATGAATCCGTAGTCGGTGGATTTCGTACGTAGAAGCTACGCAAATACGTCGGTGGATTCGGGTATTAGAATCCACACCCGACATGTACAGATACCTATAAATTTGGGTCATCAGCATCATAAATTTATAATCCAGTATCTGTACTCCTATCAATTTTCGACTCCTTCCAATCTTTCCAATTCTCGGTAATCCTCTCTATCTTTTCTTTTGAATTAGGGTTTACAAATTTCTGACTTACAGATTGTTGATTACTACGGTTGAAAAATCGTTTAATCCGATGAAATTGGTTGTTTATTAGAATGTTGGTTAATTATTTACCTTGGACTGGATTATATACTACTCCGTACAATTAAACCCCTTTCTTCACATCATACGCTACTCTTTAAAAATCCATCACACAAAATCTTTTTTTTTTCTTTCTATTTTTTTAGTAATCGTGGTGTCAATTTGGTGTCCTTTTATTAAACGATTCAACGGATTAAAAAAATTTTTTTTTTTTTAATGGGCCTCTGTTGTGGAAATAGTCGGCCAAATTATTCCACCGAATGGGTAAAGCCCGTGAAAGATTGGACTAATAAATTATAAGTGGAAAAGAATTATTCCGATAATTTACTAGCGCAATAGATCACAATAACTATACCCCAAATAAAGCTATTGAAAATAAACAACACAAACGAACACCATAGATTTAACGAGGTTCGGCCCAATTTTGCCTACATCCTCCCAACACACCACCAACTTTATTATTTCTTGTATAATAGAAATAATACAAATAATACAAATAGAGATAAGAGAGCACAAACAACTACTAGAGAATGTTGCTGTGTTTTTGGTGTACTCAAAATGAATGTGGAGATTGCTATTTATAGCAAGTCTTCACCTCCCAAATACATGAACCAAAGAATCAACTACGTGGATACTTCACAAATTCAATGAATCTCACCACATATATGAGATTCCTTTTTAGCCAATCAAAATTGGCCAACATATCAACCAATTAGCATGAGCCATGTCAACAAATCTCCACCTTGGCGAATGCCCAAAGGTCTTCAATCTCCCTCTCAACCATCGTTGGTGGTGTCTTCAAACCAATCTTCAAGTTTTGACAATATTGATCAAGTCCAAACAAGAATTGAACTTGATCGCAGTCAAAACTTTTGTCAACATGTCAGCAGGATTCTTTGTAGTGTGGATCTTCTGGATTCTGACTCCACCTTCTTCGAGTATCTCTCGTATGAAGTGATACCTGACATCAATGTGCTTCGTCCTTGAATGATAAACCTGGTTCTTTGCTAAGTGAATTGCACTTTGACTGTCACAATGCAATTTCACGAACTTCTGATCAATTCCAATTTCACCCAGCAACCCTTGAAGCCATATTGCTTCCTTCACAGCCTCTGTAACTGCCATATACTCTGCTTCTGTTGTCGACAGAGCAACAGTAGACTGTAAGGTAGACTTCCAACTGAGAGATGCTTTTGCGAGAGTAAAGATGTAGCCTGTAGTTGACCTTCGCTTGTCTAAATCTCCGCCATAATCCGAATCACAATATCCAACCACCCACTGCTCATCATCTTGTTCGAAAACCAATCAAACATCTGTTGTATTATGGATGTATCTCAAAATCCATTTAACAGCTTGCCAATGCTCATTTCCTGGATTATGCATATACCTGCTCACTACTCCAACTACTTGGCAAATATCTGGTCTAGTACACACCATTGCATACATCAAGCTACCAACTACATTCGATTAGGGTACATTCTGCATGTACTCTTTTTCAGCATCATTCTTTGGCGACATAGCAGCACTGAGTTTAAAATGAGGAGCGAGCGGAGTGCTAACAGGTTTTGTTTGTTCGTTGATCCCAAAACGCTTTAGCATCCTTATCAGATAGTTTTTCTGAGTCAAACAAAGCTTCCTCAATTTTCTATCTCTGACTATTTCCATGCCAAGAATCTTCTTTGCTTCACCAAGATCCTTCATCTCAAATTCCTTTTTCAGTCGAGTCTTCAAGTTTTCAATCTCCACTGAACTCTGAGAAGCTATCAACATATCATCTACATATAGAAGAAGATATATGAAGGAACCGTCTTGTAGCTTTTTCAAATAGACACAATGGTCATACTTGCTTCTTGTGTACTCTGACTCCAACATAAACTTATCAAATCTCTTGTACCACTGCCTCGGGGACTGCTTCAACCCATACAAGGATTTATTAAGTTTACACACTTCATTCTCTTTTCCAGCAACTTTGAATCCTTCTGGCTGAACCATAAAGATTTCCTCCTCCAAGTCTCCATGTAGAAATGCAGTCTTTACATCCATCTGAACTAGTTCAAGATCCAATTGTGCTACCAAAGCCAACAAAACTCTAATATAGGAATGCTTTACGACTGGAGAAAACACTTCATTGTAATCAATTCCTTCTTTCTGAGCATAGCCCTTAGCTACCAATCTTGCTTTGTAGCGAACATCATCTTGGCCGGAGAACCCATCTTTCTTTGCAAACACCCATTTGCATCCAATTGCCTTCTTTCCATTTGGGAGGTTGGTCAACTCCCATGTCTGATTCTTTTCAAGGGACTGCATTTCTTCACTCATGGCAATCCTCCACTTCTCATTCTCTGAATTTCGAACAGCTTCAGAGTAAGTAGTAGGAACATCATCAGCTGCAATTGAAGATGCACAAGTCACCGTATCTGTATAGCGAGCAGGCTTTACAATAACTCTCTTTGGCTTGCTGGTTGCAATTGATTCATGTTGCGTTTGAGGTTCGAGAGTCTGAACCTCCTCTTCATCAAAATCTCCTTCTACCGTAGGAGAATCAATACCCATTTCTGGATCTGCTGGTGCAATTGTTCTTTCGAACTCCACCTTTTTGATGGTTTCATCCGACTCCTCAACATTCACCTTCTTCAACATGGTAGATTCATCGAAGGTGACATCCCTGCTAAAGATCGTTTTTCTCGTCTCTGGACACCACAAACGATAGCCTTTGATTCCAGAGGTGATACCCATGAACAATGCTTTCTTTGCTCTAGGATCCAACTTTGATTCCTTTACATGATAATATGCAGTAGAACCAAACACATGTAAAGAATCATAATAAGTAGCGGGTTTCCCAAACCATTTCTCCAATGGTGTTTTCCCATCAATAGCAGTCGATGGCAAACGATTAACGAGGGGACAATCATAAGTTATACCTTCAGCCCAAAACTCTTTACCCAACCCAGCATTGGATAACATACACCGAACTTTCTCCAGTAATGTTCGGTTCATGCGTTCAGCCACCCCATTCTGTTGTGGTGTATGTCTGACAGTGAAGTGTCTGACGATGCCTTCATCTTCACAGACTTTCCTAAACTGATCATTCTTGTATTCTCCGTCATTGTCAGTACGAAGACGCTTGATCTTTCTGCCTGTCTGAGTTTCCATCATCTTTTTCCATTTAAGGAAAACTCCCAACACTTCATCCTTTGTCTTCAAAGTGTACACCCACACTCTCCGGGAAAAGTCATCAACAAAGGTCACATAGTAGTGTTTCCCACCCAACGAACTTGTCTTGGAAGGTCCCCACACATCAGAGTGGACATAGTCCAAGATACCCTGAGTATTATGAACTGCTGTCCCAAATTTGACCCTGGTCTTCTTCCCGCTAATACAATGCTCACAGAGATCCAACTTACAGGAGCGAACTCCTTTCAACAATCCTTGACTGATGAGCAAATTCAAGGATTTTTCACCTTCATGACCCAATGTAACACCCCCAAATTTGATGATTTGCGGAAGCTTGATTTGGGTGTTACTAATCAATAACAAAGCACAAAGATAAATAGCAAACGACTCTATATGCGTCGTTTTAACAAAATATATTGCTAACTGAAATGTTTACAACATTTAAAAGCTTTACATAGCTCGAGTTTAATAAAATGAGATTTCAGTACATAAGTACTTGTACAAAATATACTAATGCAAGAAAATCTCAATCGTCTGTATGCTGACTCGAGCTAAATCCTGAAGCAGAAACATCCTACTGCTGGGTACCTGCGATATATGCTAAAAGGTCAGCTATAAAGCTGGTGAGCTCACAGGTTTGAAATCAAGTTATATCGTATGAACCGCAAGATTTAAATAATGTATTGCATCCAGCAATAAAATAATGAATTGCATCCAGCAATTAAATAATGAATTGCATCCAGCAATTAAATGATAATCATCGTGTATACAGCCATGAGCACATAGTTGAGCTTAACTCGAGGGCCGGGTCCCCTATAGAGAATTCCGGGCGAGGTGCCTCCACGAATGCCTAATCAACATTCGTCTTCCCAAATATTAGTACGTCCGTTTACCCGGTTAGTGCTTGCTAACCCGAACGAGGAGGGTCAATCCTATATGGTACCATATACTAATATTCACGCTACAACGTATTAACAACTATGCTGACGGAGGACTTCAAATGATTAGTTTCGAAAAACTCATGTAGTATATGAAAAGTTGGTACTTGCGTTCACATGTTAAAAGTTTGAGCAGTATATCACACCCCTGAGTAAAACAGTAAAAAGAGGGGCTATGAGACTCACCTGAGTCTGAATGCGTTTAAACAAACGTAAGTTGATTAGCCGAAATGAAGTCCAAAGACTTGTAACCTGAGGGTGTCCACGACACGCGATGGTTATAATCATGATTTGGGTATCTCAACAGATCACCCTTGTAGTTGTTCGTTCAACTATAATGTCCAAATTTCCACTATTTGGTTGATAAGTTTGAGTATTTGAAAAGTGTACGGCCCGTTGGTGACGGATTCGTAATAATAATCTCAATTATTATTATTTTGATTACGTGTCGTTTTACTTGAAAAATGTGTTTTGATTGTGTTTTAGAAGCCGTTACAAAATCTAAGTACGGGGGTCCGGGGGCAGAGCCCCTGGTAGCGGGGTCCAAGGGGCGGCAGCCCCTGGCGGGGTCCAAGGGGCAGAGCCCCTGGCTGGGGTCGAGCTGCCAGGTCAGCTTGGAAAATTTTTATTTCTACTATATTGCTTTGATGAAAAACGCATCTGGATCTGAATTTGGGTAAAATCGAGTGATAAATTTCGAGTCTCGACACTTAGTAAAAATCTGTGTTTTTTTTGAGGTTCTGGTTTGTGCGACGTTGGGTGCGACGTTGGGTGCGACGTCGCAGGTAGGACTGCGACGTTGAGCATGACGTCGCTAAAGGCGACGTTTCGCAATTTAATGCGACGTAGGGTACTGCGTCGCTAATGCGACGTAGGTGATTTCTGCGACGTAGGGGCTTACGTCGCTAAGTGCGACGTGGCGAGGTATTGGCGACGTTAAGGCTGACGTCGCTATATGCGACGTCGCAATTTAATGCGACGTTGTGACTGACGTCGCACTATGCGACGTCACGAGGTGTTTTGCGACGTAGAGGCTGACGTCGCATAAATTCCGGGCCAAATGCGACGTAGCGGTCTGTTGGCCGGAAAATGGGTCGAAAACGAGTTTTTCGGTTTCCGTTCGGTCCAAAACTTTTACCCAACCCTTATTTGAACATTATAAGTCGATACAAACCGCAAACAAGTAAAAACACTTAAAAACGAGAGGTGTCGGAAACTTACAAATCGCCGAAATGAAATTTCGGAAAGATAGAAAGATAGATCGTGTCGCGGTGGTCGTGAATCTCTAAAAATCTTGAAGATCCGAAGTCGTTTGATATGTTTATTTTGCGTTTTTGTGAGATTTTTGAAGGTGGGGGTGGTTGGTGGAGTTGAGAGAAAAGAAAGGAGAAAGAGAAAGAGAGATGAGAAAGTGAGAAAAAGAGAGTGGGAAATGGGAGGTTATCCTCCCATTTTTCGCCCCGCGTTCCCGCTCCGTGCGGTGTTCGTTTGCTCCGTCGTTTCAACGTTAATTAATTATTTTAAATATTAAATGGTACGTTTTAAATACAAATTATTACGTGATATTTTATTTAATTATTTTACAAATAAGTTTACGTTTGAGTTAATAATGTAAGTTGGTTTATTTAGTTTGCGCGTTTTACATTTTAAATTGTATAATTTCTGATTGTATGATACGAACGAATACGAAATAGTATAATAATAATATTTTTGACATAACAACGTTATTTAATAAAATTTGTCACCAACGTCCATATTAAATTTGAATCGAAATACATCCGATTTAAATTGCGTACGATTTAATCAAATCGCATATTCGTATATATTCAACAATATATATAATTCGATACATTAATTAGCCTAACCAGGAACTAATTACATGTATTAACATTCGATTAGGCACTAATCTCTAGTCCTAATTTGGCGGGTGTTACATTCTCCCCCTGTTAGAAGAATTTCGTCCCGAAATTTAGCTCGAAGTCGTGTTTGATGTAGAATCAGTGAAAAGTTGAGGATATTTGAGTTGCATTTGGTCTTCCCGTTCCCAGGTGAATTCCGGACCACGCCGCGAATTCCATCTGACCTTGACGATGGGAATACGACTTTGTTTCAGTTGTTTGACCTCACGGTCCATAATTTCAGCGGGTTCCTCAACGAAATGGAGTTTATCGTCAACACGAATTTCATCTAATGGAATAATAAGTGTCTCATCGGACAGACACTTCTTCAGATTTGAGATATGAAAAGTAGGGTGCACGCTGCTAAGTTCGGATGGCAGCTGCAATCGATAAGCTACGGGGCCAATCCGTTCAAGGATCTCAAAAGGCCCGATGTATCTGGGATTCAACTTCCCGCGTTTGCCAAAACGGATGACGCCTTTCCAAGGCGATACTTTTAAGAGAACTCGATCCCCAACTTGGAACTCGAGTGGTTTGCGTCTCACGTCAGCATAACTTTTCTGACGATCACGTGCGGCTTTGAGTCTGTTTTGGATTTCCACAATTTTCTCAGTGGTGGCGTGAATGAGTTCAGGACCAGTGAGCTGACTATCTCCCACTTCAGTCCAACAGATCGGTGATCGGCACTTACGACCGTACAGTGCCTCAAAAGGTGCAACCTTAATGCTGGCGTGATAACTGTTATTGTACGAGAATTCGCACAACGGTAGATGTTTTTCCCAGTTTGTACCGAAATCAACTACGCAGGCTCGTAGCATGTCTTCCAGTGTTTTAATGGTTCGTTCACTTTGGCCATCGGTTTGAGGATGGTACGCGGTACTCATATCGAGACGGGTACCCAATGCTTTCTGAAGTGATTGCCAAAAGTGAGAGGTGAAACGGGCATCTCTGTCAGAGATGATTGAGGTTGGAACACCGTGATGAGAAATGATTTCCTTGATGTAGATTTGTGTAAGGCGTTCCATTTTATCGTTTTCTTTGATTGCCAGGAAATGAGCAGATTTGGTGAGACGATCGACGATCACCCAAATGGTATCGCAACCGCTCGACGACTTTGGTAGTTTGGTTATGAAGTCCATGGCAATTTGATCCCATTTCCATTCAGGGATTTCAGGTTGTTGGAGTAAACCAGGAGGTTTCTGATGTTCGGTTTTGACTTTCGAGCAAGTAAGACACTTGCTGACATAAGTGGCGATTTCGGCTTTCATGTTTGGCCACCAATAAAATTCCTTGATGCCGTGGTACATCTTATCGGATCCAGGATGAATAGAATATTTAGACTTGTGAGCCTCGTCCATCACCAAGTCTCTTAGGTTCCCAAAACTAGGCAACCAGATTCGGTTTGAGAAATACCTAATTCCGTTAGGTCTGATTTCGAATTGTTTGTCAATGCCCCGCAAGGCTTCATCTTTGATGTTTTCCTGTTTCAGGGCTTCGATCTGAGCGGTATGAATTTGAATGGTAAGATCGTTGTGAATGGTCATACTGAGGGCTCGGACTCGAAGTGGTTTTGGTCGTTCCTTTCGGCTGAGGGCATCGGCTACAACATTAGCCTTCCCTGGATGGTACTTGATCTCACAATCGTAAACGGTAAGCAACTCGACCCATCGACGTTGCCTCATATTGAGATCCTTCTGATCGAAGATGTGTTGGAGACTTTTATGATCGGTAAAGATTGTGCACTTAGTGCCGTAGAGATAATGTCTCCAGATTTTGAGAGCAAAAACGACAGCTCCAAGCTCGAGATCATGAGTGGTGTAGTTCTTTTCGTGAATTTTTAGCTGTCGTGAGGCATAAGCAATAACCTTGTCTCGTTGCATCAACACGCAACCAAGACCTTGGTGAGAAGCATCGCAGTATACCACGAAGTCATCGGTGCCTTCGGGTAGTGATAGAATTGGAGCACTGCAAAGCTTTTGTTTCAGAAGTTGGAACGCTGACTCTTGTTTCTCGGTCCAATCGAACCTTTTGTCCTTCTGAGTCAGTACCGTGAGTGATTGAGCTATTTTGGAGAAATTTTCGATAAATCGTCGATAATACCCAGCAAGACCCAAGAATTGTCGTACTTCAGTTGCAGAGGTGGGTGCTTGCCAGTCTTTGATAGCCTCGATCTTTGATGGGTCCACGTGAATTCCCTGACTGTCGATCACGTGACCAAGAAATTGAACGGTTTGGATCCAGAACTCACACTTAGAGAATTTAGCATAAAGCTCCTCGTGTCTAAGTAGTTCAAGGATGGTTCTGAGGTGTTGCGCATGTTCTTGCTCGTTGCGCGAGTAAATGAGTATGTCATCGATAAAGACAATGACAAACTTATCGAGGTAAGGTTTGCACACCCGGTTCATGAGGTCCATGAATACAGCCGGTGCGTTGGTTAGACCAAAGGGCATCACTTGGAATTCGTAGTGCCCGTAACGAGTTCTGAAAGCAGTTTTTGGAATATCGGTGTCGCGAACTCGTAACTGATGATAACCTGATCGCAGGTCGATTTTTGAGTAGAAACTTGAACCCTGAAGTTGGTCGAATAGATCATCAATGCGAGGAAGTGGATAACGGTTCTTGACGGTCAATTTGTTCAATTCTCGGTAGTCGATGCACATTCTGAATGAACCGTCCTTCTTTTTGACAAATAAGACCGGAGCTCCCCAAGGTGAAGAACTCGGTCTAATGAATCCTCGATCCAGCAGTTCCTGTAACTGAGAGGACAACTCCTGAAGTTCGGATGGGGCTAAACGGTATGGTGCGCGGGCCACCGGTGCGGCACCCGGCACGAGATCGATTGAGAACTCAACCTGTCTAGACGGAGGTAGACCAGGTAGTTCTTCCGGAAAGACTTCGGGAAAGTCTCTAACAATCGGCACATCCTCAAGTCGTTTCTCCTCCGACTTCTTCTCGGTGATGTGTGCGAGTATGGCAGGGTAACCCTTTCTCAGAAATTTTCGGGTTTTTAAGCAGGAGATTATATTGAGTCCCGTCCCACCGGTCTCCCCCTGTATGATCAAGGTTCCACCAACGGCGAGTGGGATACGGACGATTTTATCGTGACAAACGATTTCAGCGCGATGTTTGGACAACCAGTCCATTCCAATAATGACATCGAAACTTCCGATTTCAATGGGTATAAGATCGATCGAAAAGGTTTCGTCAGCTAGGTTTAAAGTGCAATTAGGTATCACACTGGTGGTTTCTACAAGTTTTCCATTGGCTAGCTCTACAGTGTACTTAACATCTAAGGCAACAGGAGTGATGTCAAGTAATGGGCAAAAATCATCGGAGATAAAACTTCTATCAGCACCAGTATCAAATAGAACAGAAGCAGTTAAGTTGTTGAGGAGGAACATACCCGAGACCACATTCGGGTCTTGGCGGGCGTCCCCAGATTTGATGACGAAAGCTCTGCTGCGAGTGTTGTTGTTGTTGCGGTTGTTGTTGTTATTCTTCAGCTTTGGGCACGAATCTCTGAAATGCCCGGGTTTCCCACACTCAAAGCATACTTTGGGTGGTCTGGTGTTGTTGTTGGAATTGTTGTTGGAGGGAGAGCGGCAGTCTTTGGTGAGGTGGCCGTACCTCTTGCAGTTGTTGCAAAAGGGACCACAGGAACCTTCGTGGTGGCGACTGCACTTGGGACAATAGGGTTTGCTCCCAGTGTAGCCCCGTGTGATGTCAGTGGTGGTGTTGTAGGCTTTGATGGTGTCGGGTTTCTTGTTTTGTTGGTTGGAGTGGTTGTTGTGGTAGTCAGACCACTTGCGTTTGTTGTTTTGGGAGAATGAAGTGGGTGGTTCCGAATCTTGGCTCATAGACATCAGGTCTTGGGCCAATGAGATCGCACCGTCAATGGTGGTTGGTTTTGAAGAGATGACGTGTCCCCGAACTAAATCAGGGAGACCAAGGGCGTACTTCCTGATTTTATCAGGTTCAGTGCTTACCATAGCTGGGCGGAGAGCAGCTAGTTGTTGAAACCTGGTGGTATAACCATCGATATCACCACCCTGAACCTTTAAGTTCCAGAACTCCTCATCTAGCTTCTGGAGTTTGGCGATAGAGCAGTACTTGGCAGTGAGTTTGGCTTTCAATTCCTCCCAAGTGATTTGGTAGGCAATGTCAGCACCCACTGATTGGGTATATGAATTCCACCAAGAGTGGGCATCATCTTCAAGAGAGCAGGTGGCGAAGTTTACTTTGTCGTTCTCCGCGCATTTGCTGACACGGAAAACAGTTTCCATTTTCTCGAACCATCTGATTAGTCCGATGGCTCCTTCAGAACCCTTGAAACTCGAGGGTTTGCAGCTTTGGAAGTCCTTGTAAGAACAAGGTTTGGTGGCAGAGGTTCCAGCGGTATCGCTGTTTCTGGTGGAGTTTGGTGGGGTATTCCGAGCCAAGGCTTCAGTAACAGCCTGGGTTATGAGCGAGGTAATCTGTGCATCGGTGTAAGGTCTGGTCTTTGGCGGCATGATTCTTCAATAAAAGAAATGAAGATACATGAGATTTTGCAAGAAAGTTGTATTTATCTCAGATGTACATGTATAAAAGCAGCAATACATAACATCAACAGGAAAAATGGCAATTAATATGAGTCGAGAACAGCAAGGAATACTTAATAGATGATACGAGTTCAAAGGTTACATCCTACAGATGTATTACAAAAGATGTCGGGAATTGTTACATCCGACCGAATTATAGAATAGCGCGTAGATAGTTACTAGATTACAGGGTAGATTACAAGACAAAGACTACACTAGTCTTAACGTAGATTAATTTGTTCCATCATCGTGACAAGACGGTCCACAGTGTTTGCAAGCCTGCTAGCTTGTCGGGCGTTGTCTTCTGCTAGCGCAAGTCGTTGTGTTAGTCCGCGCGCATACTCTTCTGCCTCAAGTGAGCGTTGCACGCATTCATCCATCCTTTGTTGCAGAAGGGCATTTTCCACCCTTATTTCTATTATTTGGTTGCGAAGGACATCCATGTTGTTGTTTGTGGTTTCAAGGTCATCGGAGACTTGTTCTATGCGTTCGAGGGATGTAAGTCTCCAGTTTTCGTTGGTTTCCTGCAACACTACATCCATGGTGCGAAGTCGTTGCTCGTGTTGGTTCACCCTGGCGGCTAAGGCCGATAAGGTGGAGTGAGTGGAGTACGGGCCAGCTCGAGGCAACCTGGAGTTCCTCCTTGCTACCCTTGGGTTCTGCGACCCGGATTGAGAACGAGATGAAGTTGATGGTGTGTTTGCCATTTCTGAGACAAAGCGTTAGTAAGATTGAGGCCTATATTCATATAGTTCCTATATAATATAGCCTATTGAGTGTCTAGCATAAACATGTTTAAGTCTCGGTTCTCTCGAGGTCAGAGTCTTCTATTGTATCCTGTTCAGCCATAACTACTTTCAGATCTTACATCATCTTTGCTTAATTGTACATAGTTGATCAGGCTATGTTAAATTAAACTCATATGCTGTAATCCCTGAACCAGTCATACCTAATAAGGAATACTGCCTAATGGTCATAGTCTAGGCTCACTAAATGCAACCTAGTTCACTATAACCTTAGGCTCTGATACCAATCTGTAACACCCCCAAATTTGATGATTTGCGGAAGCTTGATTTGGGTGTTACTAATCAATAACAAAGCACAAAGATAAATAGCAAACGACTCTATATGCGTCGTTTTAACAAAATATATTGCTAACTGAAATGTTTACAACATTTAAAAGCTTTACATAGCTCGAGTTTAATAAAATGAGATTTCAGTACATAAGTACTTGTACAAAATATACTAATGCAAGAAAATCTCAATCGTCTGTATGCTGACTCGAGCTAAATCCTGAAGCAGAAACATCCTACTGCTGGGTACCTGCGATATATGCTAAAAGGTCAGCTATAAAGCTGGTGAGCTCACAGGTTTGAAATCAAGTTATATCGTATGAACCGCAAGATTTAAATAATGTATTGCATCCAGCAATAAAATAATGAATTGCATCCAGCAATTAAATAATGAATTGCATCCAGCAATTAAATGATAATCATCGTGTATACAGCCATGAGCACATAGTTGAGCTTAACTCGAGGGCCGGGTCCCCTATAGAGAATTCCGGGCGAGGTGCCTCCACGAATGCCTAATCAACATTCGTCTTCCCAAATATTAGTACGTCCGTTTACCCGGTTAGTGCTTGCTAACCCGAACGAGGAGGGTCAATCCTATATGGTACCATATAGGATTGACCCTCCTCGTTCGGGTTAGCAAGCACTAACCGGGTAAACGGACGTACTAATATTTGGGAAGACGAATGTTGATTAGGCATTCGTGGAGGCACCTCGCCCGGAATTCTCTATAGGGGACCCGGCCCTCGAGTTAAGCTCAACTATGTGCTCATGGCTGTATACACGATGATTATCATTTAATTGCTGGATGCAATTCATTATTTAATTGCTGGATGCAATTCATTATTTTATTGCTGGATGCAATACATTATTTAAATCTTGCGGTTCATACGATATAACTTGATTTCAAACCTGTGAGCTCACCAGCTTTATAGCTGACCTTTTAGCATATATCGCAGGTACCCAGCAGTAGGATGTTTCTGCTTCAGGATTTAGCTCGAGTCAGCATACAGACGATTGAGATTTTCTTGCATTAGTATATTTTGTACAAGTACTTATGTACTGAAATCTCATTTTATTAAACTCGAGCTATGTAAAGCTTTTAAATGTTGTAAACATTTCAGTTAGCAATATATTTTGTTAAAACGACGCATATAGAGTCGTTTGCTATTTATCTTTGTGCTTTGTTATTGATTAGTAACACCCAAATCAAGCTTCCGCAAATCATCAAATTTGGGGGTGTTACACCCAAGCGCATATGCCATAGCCTAACCGCTTCCAAATTTCTATCACCACTTGTAACAGCTGCGACAGTTCCGACAACTGTTCTACCCTCGTAGTGGTACGTGTTGTTGCTTTTACGGTTACCCTTCAATACTACAAGCACACCAGAGATAATCTTCATAACCCCATTTTTGGCTTTAACCTCGAACCCTTTAGATTCTAAAGTTCCCACAGAAATGAGATTTTTCTTTATCTCTGGCGAGTACCGAACGCCTTTTAAAGACACGATTGATCCATCCTGATTTTTCAAACGAACTGAACCAATCCCATTGGTAGCAAGAGGAGCTTCATTTGCCGTATAAACAATTTCTTTGTGATCTTGAAAATCACTAA
This sequence comes from Helichrysum umbraculigerum, assembly GCA_949592205.1. Classification (NCBI taxonomy): domain Eukaryota; kingdom Viridiplantae; phylum Streptophyta; class Magnoliopsida; order Asterales; family Asteraceae; genus Helichrysum; species Helichrysum umbraculigerum. The sequence continues at coordinate 9,491,904 of CATIUR010000005.1, read as the reverse complement.
ACCACTCCCGGTGTGATGTCATATGATGACTACATGCGGAATCTAATAGCCATACATCCGAAGCGTTTCTGGTTGACGAGGTTGCGAGTGAGAGATCAGATTTTGAATCATCACACTCGGTCACATTCGTCTCTGCTACAGCCTTCCCTTTCTGAGATTTTTCATAGTTTTTCAACTTCTGACAATCTCTCTTCCAATGACCTTTTTCATGACAAAAAGCACATTCATCTTTGCTTGGTCTATGCCTAGACTTGGATCTCCACCTATTTTCGGTGTTCTTCTTCTTCGAACGACCTCTGACTAACAAAACCTCCGAGTCACCAATTGAACTTACATGTTTGTCCTTCTTTCTCAGTTCTTGACTGTATAAGGCAGCACAAACTTCGCTAAGAGATACGTCATCTTTCCCGTTGAGTAGAGTTGTTTCGAGTAACTCAAACTCATCGGGAAGAGAACCCAACAATATTAAAGCCAGATCTTGGTCTTTGAACACCTCATCCATATTCATCAAATCGGTAACCAATTGATTAAAACTAGTTATATGATCATTCATTGTGGTACCTTGTACATAAGTAAAGCGAAACAATCTTTTCTTCATGTATAGTTTGTTCTGACAACTTTTCTTCAGAAACTTCTCCTCCAATACCCTCCACAATTTGTGTGCGGATGTTTCTTTAGAGAAAGCATATCGCTGTTCTCTAGAAAGGCATGATCGAATAGTACCACAAGCTAACCGATTGATGGTCCGAAAGTTCTTCTCTTCAATATCTTCTGGTTTATGTTCTTCAATGGCAATGTCTAGACCTTGCTGAAAAAGCGCGTCCAGAACCTCGCTTTGCCACATGCCAAAATGACCGGTACCATCGAAAACCTCCACTGCCAGTCTTGTATTTGACAAGAGTGGTCTCGTCCAATTTGGTGAAATTAGTTCACCCGATGTGGAAGGTTTGACAACTTCTCCCTCAACCATTTTGGATACAAATAATTTTCAATAGTTTTCAAATTAGCCCAACGGATATCTTTTCTGATGTGGAAGATCAAATTAAATTGCAACCACAGAGCATACTAAGAATAACCTCGGCTCTGATACCAATTGTTGCGGAAATAGTCGGCCAAATTATTCCACCGAATGGGTAAAGCCCGTGAAAGATTGGACTAATAAATTATAAGTGGAAAAGAATTATTCCGATAATTTACTAGCGCAATAGATCACAATAACTATACCCCAAATAAAGCTATTGAAAATAAACAACACAAACGAACACCAGAGATTTAACGAGGTTCGGCCCAATTTTGCCTACATCCTCCCAACACACCACCAACTTTATTATTTCTTGTATAATAGAAATAATACAAATAGAGAGAAGAGAGCACAAACAACTACTAGAGAATGTTGCTGTGTTTTTGGTGTACTCAAAATGAATGTGGAGATTGCTATTTATAGCAAGTCTTCACCTCCTAAATACATGAACCAAAGAATCAACTACGTGGATACTTCACAAATTCAATGAATCTCACCACATATATGAGATTCCTTTTTAGCCAATCAAAATTGGCCAACATATCAACCAATTAGCATGAGCCATGTCAACAGCCTCAACTGCTGAACTTGATGCTGCCCAGTATGAAAGTTTGATATTTTGTTTGATTTATGTATGCATAGTTCTTAGATTTTTATATCATACATGATTTGATTTTGGATGTTAATATAACAAGGTTGGTATCATCTTACGTTCACATGAAATGTCTCTGAAGCAGAGCTTCTCTGGGGTGCCAGAGATTGGAGACTACTATAATCCATCAATGGGATCTGACCTCGGTTGATTTTGGACAAATTTATTCTACTATAACTCTGTATGAGTAAGTTACATCTTTTAGCTTCATCTTTTTGACACAATAAAACAATGGTAGCGAGCCATTTTGTAGCCAAATATTGTTCTGTAAGTTACTTTCATGTGTCTTACATAATTTCAGGAGCTATAAAGACCTTGTAAACACATTAACTAAAGCACTGACTGGTTCAAAAGAGTTGTATTTCCAACACGCTTCCCACAAAACAGTTGGGGCCAGATCGGGCATACCTATGGAAACAATACTTGATGTGTTCTCTACATATATCATTTGCATCCTATATTTTTTAGCGTACACTTCTGGACCAAGGCTCAAGGAGAAAATGTAAGTTAAAGTACTCGTGCATTTATGTGTTCCTTGGTTTCTGTTTGCACACTTCTATTCTTGATAGGGATGGTAATCATTCATTATAAGCAGTTTGTAAAAAATTTCCCTTTCATAGATTTCTAGCTCCACTACTGCTTCAACTTTATACATTTATAAATGAATGCTATAATATTCTTTATTAACTAGTATTTGTTATCATGTTTGTTCGTATTATTGAAATCTTCAAGCTACCAAGTACCAACCGAGATTGTGTTTAGAGACAATAGTGTATCAGTAGGTTGACAATTCCAATAGTTAGCATATTAAAACTTGTGTCTTTCTTTACCAGCAGCTCGACTTCAATAATATAGCCCTAACACGTTGTCAACGAGTTCCATACTGAAAGATTATGTGCTTAATATTAACATAATTAAATGTCAAATCCAGCTTCACATGAACACCGCAGGGTCACACCGATGAGCACAACCGAACAAGTAGTGTGATACTATAATTAGATATTTGATATCGTTCATTTATGTGAAATGAATAAGTTGGTCAAACACGATTAGAACATTTATTAGTATAAATAATTAAGTGTAATTATTTATTTAATAAAAGGATTTATTTTATAAATAAATTAGTTAGTTTAATTATTATTAAACTGCAAGGTTCTAATTGTAAATTGATAGGTTTGGGAATAGTTTAATAAATAGTAAACTAGAGGGATTGAAAGAGTAATTAGTTTTAACTTGTTGGACAAGTTGAACTACAACTATAAATTAAGTTCTAGGGGTTTCATTTGTTTGTTGATAATAACCCTAATTCTCTTCCTCCCTCTCTCCCTAATCGATTTCCCTCTCCCTCCCTTGAGCCGAAATCGGCCAACCCCACAAGGGGTTCTCGAGTCCGCGATTTGATCGTAACTTGCTTGATTTCGTGTTAGGGTTTTAGTATACACACTTAGGTTTCTACCAACCGTTCAACCGTGAATCAAAGGTGGATACCTAACGTATCCCGTGGTTAGCCGAATTCAAGAAGAAGAAAAAGAAGATCAAGATAAGTCGACTTGTACTTTGGCAACGAGTAGAAGACTATATATTTTGCCGAGCACTCGATGTAAGTTTGTTTTAATTAAAGTGTTAATTAATTTTGTACATGTTTTATTATGAAAATTATAGATCTTGGCTAAGGGTTTAATTTAATGAGATTAAATATTTTTATAACGCTTCTGCATATTAATTGTATTAATTATTAATAATGATTAAAGTTTTATAACGTATAATTCTATGAAAAACCCTTCAGTGGTATCAGAGCCATATAATTTTCTAATAAAACTGTAAATTAGTCTTCTTGTATGCTTCTTTTAAATTATGTTTTAATTTTAATTATCTCTTCTTCTACCTTTCTTATAAATCGGTTAATCCGTGTAGTTTGTTAAAATTGTTTAAACAATGCGTTAAGTTTGTTATTCGCGATTGATCCGAAACATGGTGTGATTTGGTTGTACCAAAATTGCTCCAAGGTTTATGAGAAACCTTGTTGATCGATTTTAGGTATATGGTGTTAAACACCATAACCAAAATCATACATTGTTTCGTAGATTAATGGTTTAAACATTTAACCCGAAAACTAACGGTTAAATCTTTCTTGTTTTAAGTTAATATTAATTGTATTATTATGACTCATACAAAATCGTTTTTAGGGTTTACATAACCCCTAGGAAAATCGATTTTGGCATAAGTGTTAGGTATTTGATATCCTAACTAAGTGTAGTACAATTAGCAATTAACTTAATAAGCCAAGAAATCGATATAAGGGTTTTGATAGAAACCTTATATTGGCCGATTGATGTAAGGGTTTTTTGAAACCCATAAAAATCAAATCTTTAATCCATTGATATGATCAACTAGGTTTTATGAAAATCTAAGCTTAAATTGATTTTTGTAAAGGTACGAGACCTTTAGCAAAATCAATCTAGGGTTTTTAATTAAACCCATGGATTAGTCGATTTTGGCTAGGATATTTTTTTTTATCTTTTAGCAAAATCGAGATTAGGGTTATTAAACCTTAAGATATTGATTTTGGAATAATAAGAGAATTATTAGAAGAATTGTGATAAGGTCCGTATAACATTTGTCTAATCAAAATCTAGGGTTTATGAAATTTTGTATGATTTTGATTGGTGAACTTGTACAAATTAGGTTTTATGTGAAATCCTAGTTTTGTATAAATTAATGTTTTAAGTAAACCTAATTAAAACTAATGTCACTTAAATAAGTTAATATTTTTAAAACACTAAAGTAATGGTTTTAAAAAGGTTTAAATAAAATTGACATGTTTTTAAATTAATATTGTTTAAAAGGTGTGTTTTAAAAGAAAGAGTAATTTTCGGTCAAACATGTTAATTCTATTTATAAGTTAAGTCAAAGAAGCAATAAATCAAGAAACTAATTAAACGAATAATTGTTAGTTTATAATTCAATGGAATTGTAAATAGACAATTGTTAATTGTTGTATGTGATACAAAGATAATGTGTATATAATGGAACTCGTAGTTTGTGTGTCTTGAATATGTGCGTTTATTAGATAATGCATGTATCAAATATAACGCCCTAAGCAAACTATAGTTTAAGTTTCTATTATAGTTTTATAATTGTGATTATAATTGTTGTATGAGTTGTGACCATAGCCGAGCCAAATTTGACCTAATATATGAACTGCGTGGTTGTGTTTATTTTGATTGTACTGTAATTTTCTTTTGGTATAAGGGGAGACCTGCGTGTCACTTACAACCCCATTTGTTTTGTAATTTTATGTAAAAGGGTAGTTTTAGTTTTATGTAAAATGTATTTTTCAAATTTTATTTGTAAAATGTAATACAAAAGGATGATGGAGTCCAAAAGAAGAAGAATAATCAAAAGGTGTCTTTGCATTTCATGGTGTCACGAGGAGTCGTTGAAGCTAGTGGGAGCATGAAGATCAAGTAGCCAACCATGTGTCATGTTTATCCCTTAGGTTGACCCTTGGTTTCCGTGTTGGCTCATGGAAACTAAACTTAGATTATGGCAAGGCTATGGCACCATATTTTATATGTTTTGTTTATGTCTATGCATGTTTTAATTATTTGAATGATTAGTGAATTGTTAGATTAAATAATTAGGACACAAATAAAACATTAGGTAATGTGTTTTATCGAGTGAACACATTTATGAAATGTTGATTTCTCTAGGATAAATACATTATTAGAGATTTAATAAAAAACTTGTTTTAATAAGAAACTAGGAAATGGTCTAAACTTGATGATTTCCTAAGGGTCGTGTTTTATTAAAAGTATAATATATAAACTCATGCATAGTTTATATATATTTAAAAGTAATTTTTGAAATTAGTTTAAGAAAATACCGAAGTAGGTTTAATTAGAGAATTAAGACCTAAAACCCTACTTAATTTAAGACCGTAAGCACCCTCCATTTGTGGACATTCATACCGAACTCGACTCCATGTCCTTTGCCGCCTCCGCGGGTGGGTATGGATGTACTCGATTAGGGTGAAGTGAAAGGGCCGCGATATCTACTTGAGAAGATGACCGGTTCCCCACAGTTAGCAAATGGTTTGGTCTATTGGTGATTCCAAGTGAGACTTGGCCCAAGGTGTAAGTTGAGATTAAATATAGGTTATACTTATCAGACTTCAGCGCCATTTCCTACGTCTGGCTTTTCTAGTTATCAGATACCAGTGATTCCACCATTTCAATAGTTGAAAAAGGGTTGTTCACTTAAAACCTTTATGTCCACCAATCCTTCTGTATATTCTGGGAGTACTAATCCTACGGTTACCTTGGATTGGTTACGAGATGTTGAGCGGAAATTGGATGTTTGTCATTGTGAGGAGGAGGATAAAGTACCATATGTGATTCAGTTGTTAAAGGGTCAGGCAATGTCATGGTGGGATTCTATTACTGCACCGTTGACCCCACAGCAGATAAGTGCTATTAGATGGTCGGATTTTCATACTGAGGTTTGTAAGTAGTTTTGTTCAGAGTTTAACCTTTCACGTATCAGACAATAATTTCTTGACCTACAAAAGACTGATCAGATGTCAATTGATGAGCTCATTAGACAGTTTTCGGAAAAGTTGCGTTTTGTGCAACAGTGGGTCCTGACTGATAGGACCAAGATTGATCATTTTGTGAAAACTTTACCTCCGAATTACCGTACCACCGTGAGACTAACAGGTTCGCTTCCACAAGCTTATGATTTGGCTCATTCGGTGGATGGTGACATTCAGGCGAAAAGGATACATAATAAAGAAAGGTATTCACAGAAACAAAAGGGAGATTCTTCTGGTAAGTAGAAGGGGCAAAGTGGTCAACAGAGCAGGAGGTCTAATTCTGGAATTCCAATGGATAACAATTATTGTAATAGATGTCGAGCTAGGCATAATGGTCCTTGTACTCCTCAGACGTCTAGATGTGTTAAGTGTGGAATCTTTGGGCATGTAGCTAAGGATTGTACTTACCCTAATAGCGTGTGTTGGAATTGCCACAAAGAAGGGCATCGAGCCGGGGATTGTCCATAGGCGAAGAGACAGAGTATGGGTATGGCGAAGGGTTCCTCATCCTCTGGCCATAAGAGGAAAAATCCACCAGTAGCTGCTAGTCGAGCTTTCCAAATGACAGTTGATGAAGCTGTCACAACTGAGGACGTCATTACTGGTACTTTTCTCATTAATTCTGTACCAGCTCGTGTATTGTTTGATTCTGGTGCCAATTGTTCGTTTATATCTGTGAAATTCTGTGATAGACTGAAATTGACCCCCTCGTTGATTCTTAAACCTTTAGAAGTTGAAATTGCTGACGGTAAATTAGTTCATATTACCACATCGGTAGCTGGAGCTAGTATACTAATTGAGGGTCATAATTTTCTGGTTTCCTTTATGTTAATGCCAATTCCTAGTTTCGATGTGGTTATCGGTATGGATTGGTTGAGTTTAAATAAGGCTAATATTGATTGTCACAAAAAGATTATAAAAATCCCTATTTCTGATGGGTCATACGTCATGGCTCGAGGGGAACGTGAAAAGGGTAGTCTTTCGTTGATCTCTTTGATGAAAGCTAGGAAATCTCTGGCTAAGGGATGTAGTTTTTATTTGGCATATGTGATAGATAGTAAATTAGAGAAGAAATCCATGTCTGATATCCGGATGGTTTCTGAATACCCGGAAGTATTCCCTGATGAATTACCAGGGTTACCTCCTGTAAGAGAAGTAGAGTATCAGATTGAATTAATTCATGGTTTGACTCCGGTAGCTAAATCTCCTTATAGATTAGCTTCTGCCGAAATTCGAGAAATGATGAGTCAGATTCAGGAACTGTTAGATAAAGGGTTTATTAGACCGAGTTCTTCCCCGTGGGGTGCTCCGGTTTTGTTTGTTAAAAAGAAAGATGGTACTCTCCGTATGTGTATCGATTACAAGGAGCTTAATAAGAGAACGGTGAAAAATAAATACCCTTTGCCCAGAATTGATGAACTATTTGATCAGCTACAGGGATCATCTTATTTTTCTAAGATTGATTTGAGATCAGGTTATCACCAGGTGCGGGTTCGTGAGGAAGATGTTCCTAAAACTGCTTTTCGCACCAGGTATGGACATTATGAATTTCTAGTCATGCCTTTCGGATTGACTAATGCCCCAGCTATTTTCATGGATTTAATGAATCGAGTATGTAAACCTTTTCTAGACAAGTTTGTGATTGTATTTATTGACGATATCTTGATTTATTCCAAGTCTGAGTCTGAACATGAACATCATTTGATATTGATTCTTGAGATTTTGAAAAGAGAGCATCTTTATGCTAAATTTTCCAAATGTGAATTCTGGCTTCGAGAGGTACAGTTTCTTGGTCATATTATTTATAAGGATGGTGTCAAAGTGGATCCTTCTAAAGTGGAAGCCGTTATGAATTGGAATGCTCCTAAAACTCCTTCTGAGATTAAAAGTTTTCTTGGTTTAGCGGGGTATTATCGAAAATTAATCAAGGATTTCTCAAAAATTGCTGGCCCATTAACCAAGTTGACCAGGAAAGATGTTAAATTTCAATGGGGTGATCAACAAGAATCATCTTTTCAGACTCTTAAACAGTTGTTATGTCAGGCTCCAGTGTTAGCACTACCTGATGGTTCTAATAATTTTGTGGTTTATTGCGATGCTTCTCATGCTGGGTTGGGTGCTGTTTTAATGCAACATAATCGTGTTATTGCGTATGCTTCTCGTCAGCTTAAAACTCATGAAAGAAATTACCCTACCCATGATTTAGAGCTTGCAGCTGTAGTATTTGCATTGAAGATCTGGAGACATTATTTATACGGTACTAAATGCGTGGTATGTACGGATCATAAAAGCCTCCAGTACATGTTTTCTAAGAAAGAACTTAATATGAGGCAGCGTCGATGGTTGGAATTAATTAAGGATTATGATTGTGAAATCCGATATCATCCGGGTAAGGCTAATGTGGTCGCCGATGCATTAAGCCGAAAGGTACCTTCCGACCGAGTCTATTTTATGCGTTTAGAAATTTCCTGTGATTTGATTTCTCAGTTGAAAGCTGCACAGTTAGAGGCATTGTTAGATCATAATTTAAAATCTGAGATTTTGTTGAAACGAAAGAATTTGTTGGTTGATGATTCTCGTGGATTGAAAACTTTCCAGTCTCGGGTTTGGGTTCCATTGATTGGAGGACTTCGGGATTTAATTTTGTCAGAGGCACATAAATCGAGATTGTCGGTACATCCAGGGAGTACGAAAATGTATAATGATTTAAAACCGTTGTACTGGTGGCCAACTATGAAAACGGATGTTGCTCGAATTGTTGAAACTTGTCACATATGTTCCCAAGTAAAAGCAGAACATCAGAAACCTTATGGTTCGTTGAAACAGTTGGATATCCCTGAGTGGAAATGGGAGCATATTACTATGGATTTCGTTACTAAATTGCCCCGTACGCAGAAAGGTAATGATATGATTTGGGTCATTGTCGATCGTTTGACTAAAAGTGCCCATTTTCTTGCGACCAGTGAAACTGCTTCTTTGACTCGGTTAGCTCAGTTGTATATTCATAAGATTGTTGTAAGACATGGTATTCCTTTATCCATTGTTTCCGACAGAGACTCCCGGTTTATTTCTGGTTTTTGGCAGAGTTTGCAGCATGAATTAGGTACCAGAGTTAATCTCAGTACATCTTACCATCCTTAGACATATGGACAGTCAGAACGTACTATTCAGACACTCGGGGATATGTTGAGAGCTTGTGTACTTGAGTATGGTGGTTCTTGGGATTCACATTTACCTTTGATAGAGTTCGCGTATAATAACTCTTATCATTCTAGCATTGGTATGCCACCGTATAATATGTTGTATGGGCGCCGTTGTCGAACACCTACCTGTTGGTTAGAAGCGGGAGAAAAACAGTTTGCAGGTCCCGATATTGTTCAAATTACAGCCGATAAAGTTAAAATTGCTCGTGAGAAATTGAAAGCGGCTCGTGATAGGCAGAAACAGTATGCTGACCCACGTAGACGACCCGTTGTTTTTGTTGAAGGTGAACTAGTATATTTGAAAGTTTCCCTGTGGAAGGGTGTCATTAGATTTGGTAAACGTGAAAAATTAGCTCCTCGATATATTGGGCCATTTAGAATTCGGCATGTGGTTAATGACCAATCGGTTTCATTAGATCTTCCGCCTGAATTAGCTGGTATTCACGATACATTTAATGTTTGCTATTTAAGAAAGTGTAATGTGAAGGATCAATCCCAAATCCTTCCTTTGCAAGACCTTCATGTTGACCCAAGTAAGAAACTGGTGGAGGAACATGTCGAGCGTTTAGATAGAAAAGTGACTAAACTACGTAGGAAAGAAATCCCTATGGTGTTAGTTAAGTGGAAGCATAGTTTGGGAGCGGATCTAACGTGGGAAACGGAGGAGAGTAAGAAAACTAGATATCCTAGTTTGTTTGAGTCTAGTGAGATTTCGGGGACGAAATCTTCTTAAGGAGGGAAGATTTGTAACATGCTCAAATCGGGCCTAGGAGAAACAGGTATTTTCTTTAAGGTTATTTACGCAATTTAAATTGTTATATGTGTTTGATTGTAAATTTAATAGGTAAATAAGCCTCAGGAAATATTGTGACTAGTGAAATATGGTTTATTTTAAATAATCTTAGGTGACGGTAAAATAAAATAATTTTCTCGTGTCTGAAAGTGGGGTTCCAGACAATAGGGCAAAGAGGGGTATAATATTACACTGTAAATAAGAGGAGTCGGTTTAATAAAAAGGGGAGGCCGACCTACTTTTTCCCCAAAATTCTTGTTCTTCCTTTTGTTTTTCTCAAATACACAAACACAAATTGCTAGTGAAGATTTATGCAAGAGTAATCAAAGAATTGAAGTTGTGATCTTCTTGTTAAGCTATTCATCATCATAATCATCATCTTGCTCCTTGAACTCACTTTGTAAGTAAAGTTCTTATTTACCTAAATGATAGAATTAGGTTAAATTATTATGTGGTATGAATTAAAGCTTGATAGATTTGATTGTTACTTGTATAATGATTTCATGATGATTATTAATCTTTACTTAGTTAACTATATGATAATTACATGAAGAAATTGGTAGATTTCTTGAGTTTTAGGTTTGAATGTGAAATAGTTAGGTTATATGTGATATGGTGAAATTGTGATGAATTGATGATTGAATCTTTGTTATAAGATATTATTAGAAGTTCTTGTGGTCAAATATTGATGAAAATCTGGGTATATAACTGAGTTTGGTCGAAATTTGGGTTTGTGATTCGAGTTGTCAAGTGCAGGAAATAGCAAACTGTGCAGGTCTGGAAAACACTGGGAATCCGGCGGATTCTGGGCATTGGTAACCGGATTTAATTTAATCCGGCGGATTCCTAGAGCGGATTCCTTAGAGTTTGGTCTGGTCCAGTTTTGAGTTGAAAATGGGTCGGGAATCCGGCGGATTCAGTCTGAATCCGGCGGATTCCTACTGGTTGACTGGATGCTTTTGTTTTGAGCTTTATTATGTGATTTAGTTTATATTTTGTGTGTATATAACTTAATATATGTTTGATTGTTAACATTAAGTTATGTACTTTATGATATGAAGATTGACTTGGAAATTCTCTTGTATTTCAGATCCAACGAAGACTCAATAAAGTTAGATCTTTGAGTTTGGAGATTGAAACGAGACTGGTGAGTGGACTGGTTCTCACAGTTTAAATTGGTGTTAACAGTTTGGTTACATCAATTTTAAGTAGTATATATTGATTGATTTATTGATGAGTTGATTGTAAGATAATTGATTGTGGTTAGTAGTTGTTGATTGATTGATTGCTAGTGATTCATTCCATGATAGGTTGGAATAATAGAGGTCAATTATGGTTGGGTTTAGTTGCTATAGGTTAATTTTTATGGGTTTGATGAACATTCGTTGTGAATTTGTCCATATTGATTAAAGATAGCAATAAACTATCGGTAAAATCTCTGTATTGGCCTGCAGTGATTATAAGTGTTATTGGAGGGCCACCGCGGACTGAGGGTACCTCAATAACCACCGATCCTCTGTTTTGATTGTTACTTATAGTTGATTGTTGTGAGTTGATTGTTTATGCTAAGTTAGATTGTTAGACCTAGTCTATTCACTTAGCTTTGTGCTAATTCCCCACATTACTTTTGCAGGTTAAGTTTTTGGTTATGATCGGGTCTAGAAGCTTGTGTGAAGGGAATGTTTGATAAACTGGGCAACTCTGATCATATTTTGTTAAGCTGAAATCGTTGTGTATATATAACACCCAGTTGACACTTTCTCTTTGTAACTATACTAAATACTTTTAAGTTGTAATGTTTTGATATGACTTGATGTCATATATGTATATAATATATGAATGGGATTTACGCTTCCGAATTGTAATAAAAAAAATGACTTAACTGTGGGGTGTTATATTCTATTGGTTCAAGTGTACGTTGATGATATCATTTTTGGTTCGACCAAAGATTGTCTATGCAAGGAATTTGAGTCCCTCATGCACCAGAAGTTCAAGATGAGCTCAATGGGTGAGCTAACTTTCTTTTTGGGTTTGCAAGTGAGGCAGCAGAAGGATGGTATCTTATTTCATCAAAGAAAATATGTGAATGATATTTTAGAGAGGTTTGGATACAAGGATGTAAAGACTGCTAGCACACCAATAGAAACATACAAACCATTAGTTGCAGATCTTGAGGGGGAGAGTGTTGATGAGCATTTGTACAGATCTATGATTGGTTCCCTCATGTATCTAACTTCAAGCAGACCAGACATCATGTTTGCAGTGTGTGTTTATGCTAGATTCCAGGCTAATCCTAAGATACATTTTCATGCTGTCAAGAGAATTTTTAGATATCTTAAAGGTCAACCAAAATTGGGCCTTTGGTATCCAAAGAGTTCTTCTTTTGAGCTAATTGCTTACACTGACAGTGACTATGGAGGTGCCAATATGGATAGAAAGTCTACATCAGGTGGTTGTCAATTTCTAGGAGATAGATTGGTATCTTGGCAATGCAAAAAGCAGACCACAGTTTCCACATCAACTGCTGAAGCAGTATATGTTGCAGTTTCAAGTTGTTGTGCACAGATTCTTTGGATTCAACATCAAATGCTGGACTATGGTTTGACTTTCTTAAATACTCCCATATTTATTGATTATAACTCTGCTATCAGTATTATTAATAACCCAGTTAAACATTCCAAAACCAAGCATATTGAAATTAGATATCATTTTATTAGAGACTGTAATGAGAAAAGATTAATTCAAAATTTTAAAGTACTTACTGATAATTAGTTTGCATATCTGTTTACAAAAGCTTTTGATGTGGGCAGATTTACAATCTTGGTTACAAGTATTGGTATGATAAATTCTGAATAAGTCTTTTGATTAAAACTGTTTTCTGTAAAATACTTTTAAGTGTTTGAAAATGAGTTAATACTGATACGCTAGTTAATGCCGTTAGTACTTTAATACTGCTAGTTACTTTTAGTACTGCTAGTATTAGTACCGCTAGACAATTTTAGTACTGCTAGCGCTAATTAGTACTGGCCATATCATTGTATATATATTTGTATAGCTAATAATATGTAGGCTATTAGTGCGGCTGGAGTACTTTAATGCTGCTGGTGTTGTGGTTTTTGACAATAAAAAAAAAATGTGGTCATTTTTCATTTCTTTTTGATACTAAGTATTACTAGTACTGCTAGTATAGTCTCCACTCTGGTTTCTACTGCTAGTAGTTATTAGTATTGCTTGGTATGGCTAATATTGGCCAAGTGTTTTTAGTACTGCTTGTTTTGAGTTAATACTGCCTTGATCGGTTAGTATTGCTCATGCGAGTTAATACTGCTAGCTATATTAGTCTGTGTTACTACTGCTAGTGTTAGTGTCTGGTTAATACTAATGTATGGTTAATACTGCTATCACATTTTTAGTAATGCTTGTACAAATTCCTCGATTAATACTGCTAGTATTCTTTATGCTGTTCAAAATTAGGGCTTGTTTTTGTTGCTAGTTGTGAATAGTATAAATAGCCAAACACTTACACTTTTTCATCTCCACTGCCAACCACTCTCGAAATTCAAAATACTATCAAAACCCTTGCAAAATCAACAATCAATTTCAAGTTAAATCGCTTCCATGGCCTCATCTTTTTCTTCTTCTATTACGCTACCTGAAGCAGACAAGCATAATTTGATTGCATATCTGCTTAAACCTAAAGGAGAAGAAGATTTTTATGAAATTGTGGATTTCTTGAGAGCATCTAACATATATTTTGCTCTCACTGTCAACCCCACTATTATCAAGTCACATCTAAGCGACTTCTGGACATCTGCAAAAACAGAGGTTGTTGACGGGGTTACCATAATCACTGGCAAGGTGGCAGATAGAGTGGTGAAGGTTACTGAGGTATCTATTCACACTCATCTTCTTTTTCAGGATGATGATGGTATTGAATGCCTTTCTATTTCTGAAATTTATGAAAATTTGAGGTTGTTAGGGTATGAGGGGGAGTTGAACAAATTTACATTTTACAAAGCTTTATTTTCCCCCCAATGAAAATTTTTAATTCATACCCTACAACAATGCATTTCACAGAAAAGAACTTCATGGGATTAGTTCAGCAGCAACATTGCTTCTGCATTGATCTGCTTAGCTACTGGCAGGAAGTTTAACTTTTCAAAATTAATTTTCAATGGCCTGTTGTATAACCTGGATCATCCCAAAGATAAATTTTTGATGTATCCAAGGTTCTTACAATACATTTTTAATAATGAATTAAATGACCTGCCAAATGATGGTGGCAAAATTGGTCTTTTATCTCATCTACAAAAACTTTTTATTAACATGAGAGAACAGGGTGAGTAAAAAGCATAAGTTTTTCTGGGAGGGTCACTGAGCTGACTGCACATATGAAAAGTGCAACCCCCACTGCAGAGGTAGCACAACCATCATCCACCTCTGCACATACAGCTGAGGAGGTAGCCACGCCCTCTACCTCTCAACCCACAGTTGCAGGGTCTAAAACCAAGAAAATAAGGGACCCCAAGCCATCCAAACCAAAAGCCAAAAGGGCAAAGAAACAGTCATCTGAGGCTCCTCTTCCTCAGATGTCTCAGCCACAAAATGAAAATGAGGTGGTCAATAAGGAGAGGGAAGACCATATGGAAAGGGCTGCCACTACTGCTTTTGCCCCATTGGGAGAATAGGCTAGTGGTTTTGGAACTAGGACCTAATCCATAGCAACACAGGATACTGAGATGCCATTGGACTCCTCAATTATTGAGGACCCAATGGATATCAATGTATCCAGTGGACCCCGGTGCCAAGAAACCACAAGGGGGCATTGATGCTCAGACTAGGTCTGAGACATTGGCTAAATCTTTCAATGATTCACTAATACGGGTTAACACTCCTGGCAATGGTGAAGATAGCTCTTTACTATAGGAATTGACGAACACATGTACCAAGTTATGTGAGGCTGTGGAGAGGCAGGGTAAGGGATTGATAAGCAAGAGTTGGAAATCAAAAGGTTGAATAGGCTTGTATGGAAATTGATGAAGGAGAGGAAAATGAGGAAAACCAAGGCTAATAGTAAGTTCTCTGGACTGAAAAGATTGGTTAAGCAGGGCACAACTCAGGTTATGTCATCATCGAGCTCAAGTTCAGATGATAGCGATGATGCAACCAACAATATCAATATGAGTTTACTGGTGCTAGTGGGTCTAGATTAGGCTCTGCTCGTATGACTCAGGAGGATGCAGATAGAATATTGGCTGAGGAGGAGCACAGAGATAAGTATGAAAAAAATGTTGATCATTTTAAGGGTGTCAGTATGATGGTTGATGATGAGGTGCAGGCTGGTTTTGAGAATGATACTTTTGATGATGAGGTGGTTGGTGAAAGGACTGTGTTGGAAACTAAATTATTTGAGGATGTCCCACCAGAGCATATTGATAATGTGGTAGAGAATCTTGTCAAAGAGCACTTGGATACCACTGCTAGTGTTACTCCTCTTGTCTACTGCTGAGCCAGTTACCATTGTCGATGATGAGCATATAGCTACGGAGGCATTAGTAGAAGTTGCCAAGGCACAACCCCTAAAAAAACTGTTACACCAAGGGGTTTGGATGTTTCATTTAGAGCTCCTGTGTTTGATAGGAGGCCAGAGGGTTTGGAAGAGGCTCAAAGAGAAAAAGAAAAAGCTAAGGCTAAGAATAAGCGAAAGGGATTGTATGTTGAGCCAGAAAAGCCCATGAAAAAGAAGGATTTGGAGGCTTATAGTGAGTCAGTGGCTTAGAAAATGCAAGATGAATGGAATGCAGAGCCTGATGATAATATGATTGATGTGGATACTGAGCCAGGTGTTGTGTTGAGGATGACCAGAGAGGAAAAAGTTCATTTTTACCATATTCTGGCAAAGAAAGCTACTGAAGATCAATGGACTGTGTCTACTAGAACAGAGGCAAATTTGGTTGGAGAATATGTTGGCCAAGAGAAGAACAGAGGAGTCACATAGAAAATATTGGGAGAAAAAGAACAAGCCTCTAACCAAAGCTCAACAAAAGGAAATATAGATATATTAAGAATACAAAAGGAATAACTCTGTCTGCGCTAAGAAAAATGGTATTTGATAGACTAAAAGCAATGTATGAAGCTGACACAAATTTGTGGCAGATGATAGAGTGCTTACAAAGCCTATCCAGGATGAGATAGTAAGGTCAGAGGCAGAGTTAAAGGGAATTCATGATAAGCATGCACCAGCTAAACAGTTGAAAGGGTTCTCAAGGAAAAGAAAATATACCAAGAAAGGTGGTGATGACCTAAGCAAAAGATTAAAAGAATCAGAAAAGGAAAAGAAAACTGAGAAGGATAAGGTGGATGAGGCTGAAACAGATAAAGATACAGAAGTGCATACTGATGTGCCTTCTACTGTTGAGGGGGAGAAAGATGATGAAATGGATATAGGTAGGCTAAGGAGCATGGTGGAGATTGATAATATAGAATATGTGCCATTAGCTGTGGAATACCCAATCATTGACTGGTTCATGTATACAGACCTTGAAATGAAGAAAAGCTACAAAGTAGTAAGAGTGGGAGACAAAGAAGAATTCTACAACTCTTTCTGGAGCATGGTCATTGTTTTCAGCAGAAATGATCAAGACAGGATGTGGGACATTGGAAAGAGCAAATATGCAGATGCAGAAAGGCATAGTGACAACAGAATCCTGTTTGATCTTCTGGCACTTATGTATGAGCCAAGATTTGATATGGAGTACTTCCAAATGAAGCCATCAGAGGTATATTCTTGATACTGCTTTGCACATAATGGAGTACATATGATTGTTTACAAAAATGGAATAGCTAGATACTTCAATGTGGGTACATAATACCCCTGGCAAATCAGAATAAGAACAATCAAACAGTTGCCGCATGCTAAGGTGAAGTGCAGAGATGTAGACCTTGGAGCTCAATTGATAAATGAAATGGAAGGTTGTCTAAGAAAGAGAACAAGGGAAACCAAAAAGAATGATGAAGAAGTAATTAGAAGAGAAATGTCATCTATCAGAGAATAAATGTTGAAAGCATTGAAGAAAACAAAATGATTTCTGTTATCTCTTCAAAATTTTCTCACAAATGTTTTCTTTTTCTGAACTGGTTGATAAAGATAAATTAGAGCTGCAACGAAGAAACTTAAAGAGTAAATTCCATAAATGGTCCATGTGGTTTACATTGATTTACGAAAATAGTCCTTATACTTTTTTTCAACGTTTTCGGTCCAATAACTTTGGATTTGCTCGCAAATGGTCCCTTTAAGGACCATTTGCGGGCAAATCCAAAGTTAAACGGAGGGACCATTTGCGAGCAAAAATTCAAAGTTAAGGGACCATTTGCGAGCAAATCCAAAGTTATTGGACCGAAAATGTTGAAAAAAAAGTACAAGGACTGTTTTCGTAAATCAATGTAAACCACAGGGACCATTTATGGAATTTAAACTTAAATATGTCTTGGAAAGATTAAGTTTATGGGGAGATTGTTAGGTCATAATGAACACTGATGCAAAATGAAAATTTTTCCAAGTGTTTTAGTACTGTTAGACTTCAAAGTTAATGTAACATCCTAAATCTAAACTACTAAAATTCATATATTATTTATAAAGAGACTTTAATGTATAATACACTTAAGTAATTGTTATTGTTACTATAGCATCTTTTACCCCAAGAATAAAAGTTTATATAAAACATAATAAATAAATATAACGTTTTAAAATTGATTGGGGATCATAGGGGAAGGGGTCATATGAGGAGAAGGATGAGAAGTTTTATTTGTAGCCATTGGATCATCTTTTGGGTTGGATCAATGGTTAAAAGGGGTGGCAATTTTGTAATTACTTTAAAAAATAAGGGTATTAGTTAACAAAAAAAAACATAACATTAATTTTTACTCCACACCCCTTCCACTATTTAGACTTTTACATGTTAACCCTTTCACTTTATTTTCTTCCCCCTCCTACCTTCTTCTTCCTCCAACCCCACCTACCACCACCCCACCACCCCCACCACTTGCTGCCACCATCTGACTGCCGCCGGCCGCCGTCAGCCGCCGCCGGATTCCGGCCGCTGGAAAAAAAAATTAAAATTTTTTTTTTTTCAAATTTTTTTTTTTCAAAAAAAAAGTTTTTCAAAAAAAAAAAATTTTTTCAAAAATTTTTTTTTTAAAATTTTTTTTCCCATAAATTTTTTATTAGATATAGTATTCCTTTTCCTACTGCATTTTGTATATTATTGTTAATTAACTAAAACTTGTATATATTTTACCGCATCTTCTATACCAACGTCAACAAAATACCGTACAAATGGATAATATATATAATCTAAAATGCAGTAAAAAGAGAACAATATGTCCTAAATGATGTATATGCAAAATGCAATAAAAACAACAATATGTATTATTATACTTTAATACAAAATGCAATACAAATAGATGATATGTAAAATACAAAATGCAGTACAAATCGATAATATGTAAAATATAAAATGCAGTGAATAACAAACAATATATAATGAATGAAATATATGAAAAATGCAGCAAAAATAACAAAATGCAGTGAAAATAACAAAATGCAGTACAAATAGATTATGTATAATATAAAATGTAGTGAAAATAACAAAATGCAGTAAAAAAAATAAAATGCGGTACAAATAGATTATATATAATATAAAATGCAGTAAAACGAACAATGTGTACTAAATAAATATATGCAAAATGCAGTAAAAACAGTAGTATGTATTATACTTTCATACAAAATGCAGTAAAAATGGATCATATGTATAATATAAAATACAGTAAAAAATAAACAATATGTAATATATGAAATATATGCAAAATGCAGTGAATAATAATAAAATGCAGTGTAATTTTAACAAAATGCAGTAAAAAATATATTATGTATAACTTAAAATGCAGTAAAAAATAAACAATATATATAAGATTGAGGTGTATAAATAAAATGCAGTAAAAACGAACAATATCTACTAAACATATATACAACATGCAATAAAAATAATAAAATGCAGTACAAAGTGATAATATGTAAAAAAAATTGGAAAAAAAATTATGAAACAAAAATTTTAATTTTTTTTTTTTTTTTTTTTAAAAATTTTTAAAAATTGAAATTTTTTTTTTCCGACGACCGGTGGCGGGTGGCGGCGGCGGCGGGGTGGCGGTGGCGGCGACGGAGGGTGGCGGCGGCGGCGGGTGGCGACGACGGGTGACGGCGGCGGCGGGGTGGCAGCAGCTAGTGGTGGTGGGTGGTGGAGGGGAGGGGTGGGTAGGAAGAAAGTAGGAGGGAGTAGTGTACACTATTAAAAAGGTGGAGGGGGTAAAAATGAAAATTTGAAAATTCTTCTCCTCCTTCTCCTCAAATAATACCTTCTCCTCTGAACCTTACCCTTATAAGATATGTAAAACATGGCGAAAATCGGTACTAAAGTTGTTGAGTGACACTCAACACTACAAAAGCATAGTCATTTTGTTTTTATTTTGTCATTATATTTTTTTACTCCCTCCGTCCCAATTTTATTGTCCCCAGACAAAAAACACGCAGTTTAAGAAAAAACATCACCATCTCTCTTACTTTTTGGTAACAAGATAATTTTACCCTTTACTTTTTACATACCTTTTTGTCTTACATATATAAATTAGGGGCATAAATGAAATTTATCTTATTATTCTTTTCCATTTATGGAAGTGGACAATTAAATTGGGACATCCCAAAAAGGAATAGTGGACAATAGATATGGGACGGAGGGAGTATTACATTACATTAGAATTTATTTTTTTTAACTATTAAGAGCTTTATAGGTCTGTCTTTTTTTTTTGTTTCTATTTAATGTTATAATTTTATAGCTATGTATGTTTTGTATGAGTAAGGAAAATAATTATTTTTCTCTTCAATTGTTAATAGGATTGCGTATGTGTCTTTTCCTTTTCAATTCACTATAACTGTTTTTCTTCTTAAAATACTAGTAAAGTTTATGGGCCGTGCAATGCCCGGCCCCAAATTGCATATACATTGAACTATTGAAGTATTTCTAGTGTTAAGATTATCGAATAATGAAAATAAAGGTATAATACAATGGTTGTTCTAAGGTGTTATAATACTTTTTTGTGAAAGATAATATATGCTCTTTTTTAAAAAAAAAATGCAAACTAATACCATTAAAAACTTAGCACGATGTTAGAAATTACATCAACACTCCACACAAATATAGACCATATGACTAACAACTACAAACCGACCCTACACCATAACTTAAACCTAACCGACCCGAATAAACTACAACCGACCATTTAAATCCGATTTCAACCAAAATGCCATAACCCACTACACTGACCATACAACAATCAATTCAATATATGCTCTTTTAGTTGTACACTAATAAACAATGTCTCATTAGCATTCTTAAAGTTACCATGTCAATTGAATTTAGTTTTTGAATGAGTTTTTTTAGCTTTTGAGTCTTCCTTTCTCTCTAATATAATGGTAATGCACTTGATAAGTTCTAATAATCACGTAAATAGCAATATTGTAATTTAATGAATAGTTTGTTATTAGATGTTTTTAAGATAACTAATTTTAAAAAAGAAGTAAAATTAAGTATTATTGTAAGGTTACTCAAGAACAAAAGAATTAACCATTCATGTAGCAAAATTTTAAATGAGTGGTAGGTTAAATACATGAACACAAATTAACAAAAAAAAATCATATAATTTTCTTAATAATTAATTAGATTAGATAATGGAATGGACATGTGTCTCCTTGAGAACAATTTGGCTTTCCTTATATATATACAAAGAAAAGACATATTTAAGGGTTACATTACTTAACTAAGGTCTGCTGTCTATAGTAAGTATCTAACTATTCGGACGTATATTTATACGTACTTACTATTTATTGTCATTTTATGTATTTTGGTGAAATGTCAACCTGTAAAGATGTCATGTGGCACCAATATTCACTAACCGTTAGATACAACACTTAAGTAGTTAACCCAATCTAGTCTAGTGAATAAAACGAATCTATAGTTAATAAGAGAAATTAAACCAAATCAATTAATCAAAGTATTGTTTCCGCATTTCTATTGGTAAAAGAAGAAAATTCTCCTTTTCAAAAAAAAAAAAGGAAATTCTAAGTTAGTGACGGATTGGATCTTCAAACCTTATTTCATTCATCTCCAAATTTGTCCACCACCTTGAAAACCCTAGTTTGAGGGTGGAGAATATTCCGTTCGAAAGAGGCAAAAACTGGTATTTATGTTGTGAAGATTTGCACCATATATGGGTTGTTGTACAAGACCTGTGTGAGCATTTATCCTTAATGAGATGCTAACCGACCTGGCACACAAGCACGGCTCGTGTAGGTGGTCTTTTAGACAAGACAAGTGTATCAGATCTTGGCAGTGTACTCGGCTGTCTCAGGAACTCTTGAAATTTTAAGTATTGGTTTCTGTTGCTCCAATGTCACTTCGATTTCATCAGCTGCTTTACAAGTCCTAAATGGCAAATATAAAGTGATTAAACCATAATATCCATGATATTTTCTTAATAGAAGAACTTTTATACTTTGCCAAACTATATATATATAGTTGGGGGATCTAAAAAGAAAATAAATTTAGTAGAGAAGAGGGAGAAGGAATCCTGACCAATCATTTTAAATTCAGGTCAAAGGGTGTATTAGTCTTTTGTAATTTGCTTATTAAATTTAATATAATATAAATTGAATAATTAATTTTGGTTGTCGTTTTTTTCCTCCATAAAAATCGGATCCTTACAACTAATCGGTTCACTTTTTAATGGAAATTAAAGATTTTCTCAAATTAAGTAGGTGCTGGGTGTTTTTTTTTTTTTTTTTTTTTTTGGGATATTCATGCAATCTGCAAGATACGGAGGAAGCATATAGTCCATCGATTCATACTTAATTGCCTTGCATATTGTAATACAATCGACATCATCTTCAACTAATACTGGAGCGATTCATACGATACCGCAATCAATGTTTGACACGTATTTGAAACTTGAAGATCTCATATCGGGAATCAATTCGTTATCAATTTCTTAAGTCATATGGCTAATGATGAACAAGTGATGGAACTTGTTAATGCGTATTCAACAATATCTTCACAATTCATTATCACTTTTACAATGATCCACGTATGTTGTGGAAATTTTTTTTAGGGGTATATTAACGCAAGGATATATATATCATAGGAAACTATCGTTAATTGGTTCATACTCAATTCAACTGCATATTTTAATACGATCAACAATTTCTACAACGATTCCTGGGTTCGATATATAGCTGTATGTTAATCAAATACATGTGATGAATTTTGGGAACTATTCATAAGTTCTGTTATTACTCGTTGATTTATGGTGAATCGAGATGGTGAACGATGAACAAGTGAAGGAGCTTTTAGATACATATTCAATAGATGATTCCGATGATATGCCTAGTACAGCTAAAGCGATGCATCACTAAACTCTATAGCTTCGACTAATGTTCTTCCGATGCATCATACATCGATTCATATAATATGGTTCAACTATGATTATACTATGATTCAGCTTTTATTATATGATGATGCAACATTAAGTTAACTACGATTCAGCATAACAATACCATGAACACATATCCACAAAAACGTTGTCAAATAGCTTTCCACAACATCTCAGCTACATAATGATTCGGTTCTTCAACTCATTGAATCAGTGAATTTCAAAATTTTCTTAAGTGGAGAAACACATTGATTCAATCATTTGCATATTTGATTCAGTCACGACAATCACCTACATAGTAACCACCATACCGGTACAACTCAAAAAAACCAAAATAACCAACTAACTTTTGATCAACTATTAAGATTCCACAAATCCATATTCCACAAATAACCAACTAATTCAAAGGTAAGTTCCCAACAGCAAGATTCAACACACTTTCAAATCCGATTCTCTTCACAACCGCCTTTTGTTCTTCTGTAAACTTACTTAGCACATCGACTATGACATTTGGTGGGTTCCTAATGCTAACTAATGTCGAGGTTCCTTTTACGACTTTTCCTCACACTCGGCTCTCACTTTTTTGTAGCGTCTTCCTTCTTACGCTTTTGGCTTTTCAATAGCTTCGGAGTTGCTGTCATAAAATCGTCATCAGACTCATCATCACACAGTAAGGTCTTGCCTGCACGAGTTATAAATAAACCGTGAATCATAGTACGCCATACGTATTGATAATCCGAATCATAATAAAACTTACGATTCTGCCCTTTTTATAGTATAACACAAAAAAAGTAAGCTCAAAGTACAGGTGTGTACGGACGGTCATTAAAGGTATAAGTGGTTCACCTACTACTACATGTGATTCATCATATATAGTTCACTGATTCACCAAAAATTGTATGTGGTTCACTCCATTTACAAGTACCGATCAAACTACCACTTTCATAATACTACTAATTTATAATGAATACACCAAACACACAAACATAGTTGCTTATGAATGCTTCCCAACCCCTGATATTAACCCAATTTTAAGCAATAAATACACTTACATGTCAACCTTTCCTGTTCGGTTCTTTAAGTGTGCTAGTTGTCACCATTTTTCCTTATGACAATCACAACAACATAACCCTACTTCGACTACAAAGATACCATGATTCAGACGTTTTAAGTGTTTCTCCCAAACAACGGTTACCATTTTCTTGTTTGTTTGCTTCTTTTCAATTGCGTAATAACTATTAGGATTTTTACCTTTTTTATTTTAATGTTCTACAACACAATCCAAACACCCCCTAAAAAACACATAGGATTATTCTGCAACTACTACTGAATCAACCCAAAAATAAAACATTATGTCCATTAACGAACAAGATACCTTAACTACATGATTCGAAAATGCACCAAACCATACAAACAATAAAAATCGTTACCTTTCCCGCTCGATTGATTCGGATTTCTTGATTTCACCATGGTTATGATCGGACCTCCAACGAATACAACGTTTTTGTGAGGATGATTCAGCACTAAAATAACCGCTTGCTGTCGTTAACAATCTCGTCTGTTACTCTTGATTCTGTGTTCAAACGAAATTGCATTTAGGGTTACGATGGTCTGGGTTCAGCGACGATGAAGAAGCAAACGAAAGGGTTTTTTGATCGGTTTTTTTCTTTACATGTGAATCGTATACGATTTTAATTTCAACTTAATTGGGCTTTGTTTCCTTTTTTTTTGTGTATTGGGAAAAGACACTAATACCCCCTACAACCTTTTTTTTTACACCTAATTTTTCAATTTTCCCTTTGACTAATCGCATCCATTGATTCACTAATCTAACGATCAGGATTGCTTCTCCACCTTCTCCATATTAAAAACCTTCTTCATTGATCCCAATCCTATATATATATATATATATATATATATATATATATTGTCTATAAGAATAATATAATGACAAAATAAATAAATACTAAAGACACAACTACAATTAAGTTTTATCCTCAATCTTGTAGCAAGTATAATATGTAATGCTCATTTCCCATCTCTATCACAATCCTGCAGGTAGGGAGGTTGGAACACTTGAGAATTAAACTAAGTGACATACAAATTTCTTCAGGACATATGGAATATCTTCGAATCCATATAAATATACTCTTTACAAAGCAGAATTGAAATGTTTCGATAGAGATTATCGTTCCTTCGTAAAGGAGAAGTATAAAGAGGAACTACCCAAGAGACACTACGATGTAATTATAAAACGCATCAAATCTAAATATCACAATTTCAATAAAGAAATAGAAAGTCTTAGCCGTTGTAATCATCACAACGTTGAAACCCTTCTTGGATTTTGTGAAGAAGGTACTAAGAGGATACTTGTCTTCGAGTACGTTTCTGATATTATTCTTTGGTTGATTTTGGATCATCGTAAGCTTACTTGGGAAAAGCGTTTGAACATCTGCATTGATGTTGCAAACGGCTTGAGCTACCTTCACAATGAGGTGGAGGACCAAATGACGGTAATACACTGTGATATTGATTCTTTTAAAATTGTGTTGGACGACTATGGGAGGGCAAAAATCGTTGGATTTGAATGCTCTGAATTGCTGCCTCCAAATCAAGATGATGACGCTCTTCATCTCCCTATTCCAGATTCTGTTTTGAAATATCTTAACATGGATCCAGAATATGCTATGACCGGCAAGCTAAAAAGAGAATCAGATGTATATAGTTTCGGAGTACTTATGCTTGAAGTCCTATGTGGGAGTTCTGCAAGTGATCTAAGCAGGAGATATAATCATGGGGAGGAATTTCTGGGTAAGCTGGCACGCCAATGGTTCAACAAGGGAACAATAAAGAAAAAGATAACTCTCACAATTATGGAAGAAAATATCGAAAATAACTTTTTTTTACATAAAGGACCCAATGAAGATTCTTTGGACACATTCATGAAAATTGCCTATTGGTGTTTGGCAGAAAAGCAGAGTGAGCGTCCAACAATGAAAACCGTCGTCAAGGAACTTGGGAAAGCATTAGCCTTTCATGTAAGTCAATACTTATTCAAAATAATATATCTTATACTCTTCGTTTTGACGACCCTTATAGGTAATCTGTGCTGATATACTAGTTTATTACCATCTTACCAATGGGATTTATCCTAGCGGTATATGATAAACCAATCAACCAAGAGGTTGTGGGCTGAAGGAGGCAATACATATATATATATACGTAAGTTGAACATATATGTAGAATAGTCGCAGATTTTCTTTTCTAAATCAAATTGTATTACCACCCTGAAAAGGAATTGTAGGATTTTTAAGATGGTAGTCTGAAATACATGCATGATAATATCATGGAAAAGTATTTGTGAATGCATTCAACTTCTATGTATGACACGTGCCATCTTAAGCAGATAACACATCATCAAAATACATTAAATTGCGCTTTTTGAAAGTTTTATGCATTAAAAATACCACTCATACCACCCATTAGTTGGGTACATACAATAGACATTAGGTACAAGTTGGATGCATTCATAAACACTTATCCCATGATACCAGGCACAAATATGAATTTATACTACTCATATCATTAAACCATAGAATGTAAATTTTGATGAACTATTGGTATGGAATACCTAGAATATAACTTGATTTGATAAAAGTTCAATTAGCAGATAAAAAATTGTCATGAATTTACAGAAAACAATTTGAATGTGAAAGGGATATGTATCACGCAAATAAAAACCATCTGATCCTAAATAAGTTTATCTGTAAACACCATTTTTAATATACTGTAACTTATTACCCACCTAATCTCCATTTTATAGTTTATTTACAATTATATTCAAATTTTATGTTACCAATTTATGGTTTTTCTATGATAATTTTGGTGTCGTTAAAGGTTTTGTTGGTTAGGGCCGGTCTTTGGGATGGTAGGTCCAATTTGGGATTGGGGTCGCATATATTGAGTTAATATAATAAAGTCAAAAACTGAAATAATTTATTCACCCCGCATCACTTAAATAGTTTGGTTCAAAGTCAGCTCTTCTATTAAACTGTACTATACTAATGAAACATTGATGTATACTTCAATTAACATTAGCAACTTGTATAGAACTTAACAGACTCTAATACCTTGTATTGGAGAACTTGAAAACACTATATACTTAAAATTTATATTGTTATAGGCAAATATATTTATCTAGAGTTTCATAATTCACAGGAAAACAGTAAAGACACATTCAAAATGTCATTTCAAGACATTAAAACGACCACACAAGACTTCAGTAATGAAATTGGAGGAGGAGGTTTTGGGAGGGTATATAAAGGAGAAGTTGCACTTGCACATGGACAAGATAATAGACATCATACCATTGTTGCAAAGAAGTTAGACACGAGTCGGTGGCAAAATGCTCGGGTCGGGTCGGGTCTCGGGTCTTATCGGGTTTTGGGTCTTGATGGGTCCGGGTCTAGATGGGTCTTTTGAGAAGATGGGTCTAATGGGTTTGGGTCTAGTGGGTTTGGGTTGGGTTTTTGGGTCTTTTATTACAAAATTTTTTTATCACGGAACATATGAATTGCACACACAGATGAATACTATTCAGCATCATTATGACTAGATCCCAATTTAAGATGATGTCATCCCTCCGATCAGATCTCGCCACCAGAATCTATCCTGAATCACCGTGCATTGTAGATTCCATCGATCGATTCGATATCCTACCTGATTCTTTCCTCATAATTTTTAACAACATCAGTGACGTTAAAATCCTTGGTCGATGCTTCGTCATTTCAAATCGATTTCAATCCCTAATTCCTCAAGTTGAAAACGTCGTCGATCATGTCGATTGCGTTATTTCCGACGACGATTTTCACCTCCGCCGCCACTGCCGCAGCTGAAAAATCCCTTTGACCGTTTTCTAGTCTTGTGAGACTCGTTTTTGGTGGAATTGTTAAGCCAATTTTAGCAATTGGACAGTTATTATGCACGGATAGAAACGAAGAAATGGTGAACTTTGATGTGTGAACTTATTCAAATCTAATTGAATCATATTTAATCAATCAGAAATTGACGTGTGAACTTACCTCATATTTAATCTATACATCGTCATCGTCTTCGTCTTGGTAGGAAACTCCGGCGAACTTTGATGTGTGAACTTATCTATTAGAAATTGACGGAAGATAAGTAGATAACCATGTGGTTATTGTATAGACCCAATGGGTAATATTTATGTAGTTGGGCCTAATTTTAATTATCCAACTAAACCCATCTCTAAAAATTAACAAAACCCAACTAAACCCATCACATTAAAAATAATAACCAATTAAACCCAAATTTAACCAATGGGTTTTTTTTTGCCAGCTCTACGAGTCACGGTCAAGGAGAGAAACAATATTACACTGAGCTAGAAATTTTATATGTATATAAGCATGAGAATATTATCAGTCTTGCAGGCTACAGCAGAGAAACAGATGAAAAAATAATTGTTTATGAGTATGCAGCAAGGGGAAGTTTGGATAAGCATTTAACGTCTGCTAGTCTTACATGGAGGAACCGACTTAAAATATGCATTGATGTTGCAACTGGACTAGAATTCCTTCATGGAGGTGTTGAAGGACAAAGAGTGATACACAGGGACATCAAAGCTGCTAACATTCTACTGTTTGATGATTGGAAGGCAAAACTTGGTGATTTTGGGCTTTCACTGATAAGTGTAATAGACAAAGAAACAGACTATGTCATCGATCATCCTTGCGGCACAGAGAGTTATGTGGACCCGTTGTACTTAAAGTCAGGTCTCTTAACCTTAGAATCCGATATTTATTCATATGGGGTGGTTTTATTTGAGATCTTGTGTGGGAGAGCAACCTATACAGTCCCCAAACCTAATGGTATGTCTCTACTCAATTATATTAAACAAAACTTTGAAGAAGGAAAACAATATGAGATGGTGTTTAACGCTATAAAGGAAGAAATTGTGCCGAAATCATTGACTACATTTCTAAACATTATCTACAAGTGCTTAGATGATGTTAGAGAAAGACGACCAACTTCAAAAGAAGTTCTAAGACAGCTTAAGAGGGCATTGAAATTCCAAGTAAGTTATTACAACTTTATAAACGTTGGTTTCCTTTTTCTGTTATATATATATAAATAAATATATATATATATATATATATATATATATATATATATATACCAAAACTGTAATGTATAAAGAGGTTAGAGTACAGATAGAAATACTAAATCAAAGAATACAAGTAAACAGAAGTTGAGTAAAATATTAGTCAATACTTATAATTAGTGCTCATCACAACACAATATAGCGAGCTTCCATTAAATTGTTATTCGATGTATTGAACAACATATGTAATTTACCTTTGATTTCATTACTGATATATGCATATAAATATTGAATATCATGTAAATTAGTAATGTTGCACTTGATTTTTGTTTGAACATTTTTTATTTTTTTTTTTTAAAAACAACCTTACAGACTATGAAATACCATTTTTACAAGTATATTGGTAATGAATAAAAGCTTCTAATCATAGTTGTCGACTTGTGACTCGTATCGTGTCTCGTTTTCCCAATTTTTTGACTCGTGTATCGTATCGTGACTCGACTCGTAAGAGTCACGATCAAGCATTTTTATAAATACAAATTTATGATATGTATGTAAAAACATAACATTAGTTGAATATATAAGCACATTTACTATAATATTACTATTTGACTAGTTTCTAGTCATAGAACAATGGATTATTTATGTTTTATGTAAATTATTATAACAGCTTGTTAAAAATAATCTCTTTCTGTGTTGATTTATTTTTTACACTAGCTAGAATAATAGAAACACTAAGCCATACCAGTTACAAAGGTTTATTAAAATTAAAATGTACTCCGGTAGATGGTCCCACGGTTGGCCCACTGTAAAAAATGAAGGTGTACACGTGCACTATCCCTGTATCTCATATTATCCATTTACCATCTATTTACTTTAATCTTTTCTAAATCTTGAATGAAAAAATTAATAATGCCTTCTCTCTTCTCTGTTTCAATCGGCGACCACCACAGACCTGAGACCACCACTCTACTCACTTTTTCTACGATTCTGATTAAAAGCTTCAAACTTTGCTACACAACTCGTAGAAACCCCCCTATCGTTCCGATTAATAACCCTTCTTCATAACGCCTTTCAACTCCGGTAAATCGTGATGAAGATGAGACAGACTAACAAAACTTATGTGTAGAAGATGAAGATGCAAAGGGAAGAGAAGATCGTAATGAATAACATGTAAACCCTAATTTCTCTTTTCTTCCCTTATTTTTTTTTTTTTTTTTTTTTTTTTTTATTTGGGTTTTTTTGTCTATTATTATTATTATGTAATTATTTAATTAGTTTAAGTCTGATTTTTTGTAGTTTAGGTGTGATTAAAAGTATAAACATCAGGATCCGTACGAGTCACGATTCTGAATCGTCTCGTATGATACGGTGAATTTTTGCGAGACAATACACGAGTCAGACTAATCTCCGAGACACATTACGAGTCGTATCTTTTTCATGCCTTTTTGTCTCGACTCGTACGATTCGTCTCATGACTCGTACGAGACTAACAACTATGCTTCTAATGTTAAGATGATAAAGATAATATTTATTGCACAAAATGACCGCCATTTGTTGGAAAGTCAATGCAATTTACGCAATAACCTTGAATTATTGTTTCTTAAAAGATGACATATAACTCCTATTTTAGATAAGTTGAGTAGTTGACGATGATATTTGGAAGCCATAGTTTTTCTTTTATTTCTATTTTATTTTTCAAAGGTAGAAACATGCTCTAGTAGCATAATGTGAACAGATTCATTAATTTTATTTTCTTTAAATGTTCGATTTACACCCAGGACGGGGATGTGGATGAGGATGAGGGAGATGAAGAAGAGCATTATGACGATGATGATGGGGATGATTTTGATGGTAACCTGAGCTTGATGAACTTTATGAGTAAGATGAAGCTATACATGAACATGAACCTGATGAACACGGACTTGAACATGATGAGAAGAGAATGAGGAGATAGTGAGGATGATTGATAACATGACAGACGAGGATGAGGATGATGATGAACATATATGATGAGGATGATAAGAGCCTCTAGAGCTGAGTATTCTACGGGAATTCAATATATGCATTTACGTACTCTAGTTACACGAAACATAAATTTTATTTGATTTATTTATCAGTGTTCTGTCTAAATTGATTTATGGTTATCAGTAATAAGAATATCTATCTACAAGATGATATATCAGCAAAATGTTATCATATGATATTTATATCCATCATATATAAAGGTCACTTGATGGACCAATTACTAAGTATATACCAAAATGGTTGAGAAGTGATCAAAATGAGATACTTAATTGGTTGGATTTATCCAAAATGTTAAAAAGCATGCTCCACATATATCAAATTAAGAGCATCTACAATGGCAAGTTTCTTAGAGGTTTTTGTATAGAAATGTGTGAATATAGGCTCTATTATAATTAAAATTACATTAAAATCGTACAAAGACCAAAAAACTTTGAAAAGTTATAGAAGGTTTGTAGTTATTGAACCTGTGGGACAGGCTACTTTGGTGGTTCAGTGCTGTAGAACTAACAGCATGTTCATCTGACTGCTTTTCATTAAGTTCAGAGCATATGCAGAGGACATCACCGGGTGCATGGTTGCATCAGGAAGGTTCAATCCGTTCTCAGCTGTGCAGAATCGCGAGTGAGAAGATCTCTGACTTGCCTGTTATGAATATCCACAATTTGTACCTAAAGCTCGTATTTAATACATCTTTTCTTCAATGTGACCGATCAAAAAAATCACTCAGAGCCAAATAACTGATCCCAGGTCTTTTCTCGATTCATCACTCATCAGAAGGCCCATACTATCAGCACCAACCAGACGATATTGTCAGAACCACAAATCTTACTCCAAAATGGGCAAATGACAACTTGCATTATCCTATGAAGCTCGTCAGTGAGAAACGATTACCCGGAATTGGGAAGATCGAAAAGTGATGATGACGACGATGATTTTGTTGATGAAAAGTGTCGTGTTGATACTATGATCAGGTTCGTATTTATACGTATGTGTTGGGTGCTCTGTGGGAGTTTTTAACACACGACTCCACCGACTCACGTTTGCGTAGTTTGTGCGCTCGTCATTTCACCGACGTACATTGTGTTTAATTTTTTTTTTTTTTTTTTTTTGTTCTTTCATGAAAATTAATGTCTTTTTTTTTTAGAATGATTAATTCGCAAAATATTTATGAAAATCCGTTTATAAAATGATATGGGCTAATTAGATAAAGTGAAAGAATTAGGAGAGAGACACAACAAGTAAATTTAATTGGTACAACTATATGCCTCATCATTTTGGTGATTAATATACTTTGTTATTGTCATGATCGAATTTACTTATACACACAAGCTTTGAATGATTAACAAGAAGTGGCGGAAACATACTTGTTAACAAGAAAGATAGATTACTTGTAAATAATGTATAACAACAAGTAATTTGATTGTCAAAAGCTTTAATATTATTATCAATGAAATAATAATACAAATACACTTTTTGTATTGATCAGGCTAAAGTTACTACTTGTAATGATGTACTACTGATACTTAATCTATCAGCCTAACTTATACACAAGTAACCAAGTCATGCCTTACCTAGAAAGTATGGAACTCTATTTTATAAAACAATAGAGTCCATTTACACGTGACTGTAATTAAAGCATGGCAACTATATTGTCTAAGCATGGTCTGCTGTAGTACAACAAGTTTTGCTTTACAGAGTTGACTAAGTACAGATTTGGTGATCTGACAGACCCACTAAGCAGTACTTATGGTGAGATTAACACTAGCGGTATTAATCTTGGAAATGATTCCAGCAGTACTAACTTAGGAATAATGCCTAGCAGTAGAAACTTGGTTGGCAGTAGAAATCCTTCTAGCAGCATTAACTTTAGAGCTTGGCTTGGCAGTAGTAACTAAGAAATGCACTTGCAGTATTAACTCTTGTAGCAGTAGAAACTTTGCACGAGTAGTAACGCCCCGCGCCCCGACAACAATAAAATAATAAAACATAGTCATAGATACAATGGAAGTCAAATACAATAATTTATTTCAGATAACATTCGACTCGATAAATAATGTACTATAACAAACTATCCCTTTGGATAGCATCGAATATTATATCATCGGTCCCACTTTACTCGATTTATCAATCAGAGTCCTCTCTTGGTGACCTGAGATATGTACAATAGCATGCGTAAGCCTAATGGCTTAGTGAGGGTCGTGTGTTTTCCGTGCAAAGTACTACACACAAGGATGCACAATTAATGCTTAAGATAACTATTAAAATAATAATAATTGAGATCTCCGTATTGGCGCGTTTCGAGCCTTCAATCCACATTCACATAATTCCCATAAACACCGGGTAACCGTATTCAACCCGTGTGTCTCATTCTCATACCGACTAAATCCATGGCTCGAAAGACGATAATACGTATATAGTATATAAAAATCGTATGCAATGCAATGCTCGTAATTAAATGCACATAGCTCATATTTAAGCAAATAACAATTAACAGATAATATCACATATCTCATTTTTATAAAATAACACGAGGATACTCACATTACGATCTTCTCCAAGGATCATGACATGCTTAAGATGCTTATACCTCTAGCTTGCTTTGCCGGTATTCTAACAACTAAATCCTCACTAGTTATAATGTGCGAGTGTTGGTATACATGATAAAAGTAAGAAATGGGATGATTTGAATCACAAAAGAATTCGCCATATTTATAGTAGAATGTAAGCGGGTAACTAAGCATACTACCATCCTATGTAGTCAAGGACTTTTGCAAGTTGAAAGTTTCGTGGCAATCATCCCTTAAAACCTTAATACGTAAGTAACATTTCCAACTAGGTTAGTCACTTTTATTTTGGATAAAGATGTATTAGTGTTGACTAGATTTAAGAAGCTTCTATGCATATCATACTTACGTGGCTTTGTTTTCATAATCAAATTTACATGTATTCTAATTTAATACTAACTTTCACGCTTAGTAATCTTAAATTAATTAATTTTAAAGGGTAAGGTTCAGAGGAGAAGGTATTATTTGAGGAGAAGGAGGAGAAGAATTTTCAAATTTTCATTTTTACCCCCTCCACCTTTTTAATAGTGTACACTACTCCCTTCTACTTTCTTCCTACCCACCCCTCCCCTCCACCACCCACCACCACTAGCTGCTGCCACCCGCCGCCGCCGCCACCCGCCACCGGTCTTCGGAAAAAAAAATTTTCAATTTTTTAAAAAAAAATTTTTTTTTTTAAAAAATTAAAATTTTTGTTTCATAATTTTTTTTTCCAATTTTTTTTACATATTATCACTTTGTACTGCATTTTATTATTTTTATTGCATGTTGTATATATGTTTAGTAGATATTGTTCGTTTTTACTGCATTTTATTTATACACCTCAATCTTATATATATTGTTTGTTTTTTACTGCATTTTAAGTTATACATAATATATTTTTTACTGCATTTTATTATTATTCACTGCATTTTGCATATATTTCATATATTACATATTGTTTATTTTTTACTGTATTTTATATTATACATATGATCCATTTTTACTGCATTTTGTATGAAAGTATAATACATACTACTGTTTTTACTGCATTTTGCATATATTTATTTAGTACACATTGTTCGTTTTACTGCATTTTATATTATATATAATCTATTTGTACCGCATTTTATTTTTTTTACTGCATTTTGTTATTTTCACTACATTTTATATTATACATAATCTATTTGTACTGCATTTTGTTATTTTCACTGCATTTTGTTATTTTTGCTGCATTTTTCATATATTTCATTCATTATATATTGTTTGTTATTCACTGCATTTTATATTTTACATATTATCGATTTGTACTGCATTTTGTATTTTACATATTATCTATTTGTATTGCATTTTGTATTAAAGTATAATACATATTGTTGTTTTTATTGCATTTTGCATATACATCATTTAGGACATATTGTTATCTTTTTACTGCATTTTAGATTATATATATTATCCATTTGTACGGTATTTTGTTGACGTTGGTATAGAAGATGCGGTAAAATATATACAAGTTTTAGTTAATTAACAATAATATACAAAATGCAGTAGGAAAAGGAATACTATATCTAATAAAAAATTTATGGGAAAGAAAATTTAAAAAAAAAAATTTTTGAAAAAAAAAAAATTTTTAATTTTTTTTTGAAAAAAAAAAGTTTTTTTGAAAAAAAAAATTTTAAAAAAAAAAATTTTAATTTTTTTTTTCCAGCGACCGAAATCCGGCGGCGGCTGACGGCGACCGGCGGCAGTCAGATGGTGGCAGCAAGTGGTGGGGGTGGTGGGGTGGTGGTAGGTGGGGTTGGAGGAAGAAGAAGGTAGGAGGGGGAAGAAAATAAAGTGGAAGGGTTAACATGTAAAAGTCTAAATAGTGGAAGGGGTGTGGAGTGAAAATTAATGTTATGTTTTTTTTTGTTAACTAATACCCTTATTTTTTAAAGTAATTACAAAATTGCCACCCCTTTTAACCATTGATCCAACCCAAAAGATGATCCAATGGCTACAAATAAAACTTCTCCTCCTTCTCCTCATATGACCCCTTCCCCTATGATCCCCAATCAATTTTAAAACGTTATATTTATTTATTATGTTTTATATAAACTTTTATTCTTGGGGTAAAAGATGCTATAGTAACAATAACAATTACTTAAGTGTATTATACATTAAAGTCTCTTTATAAATAATATATGAATTTTAGTAGTTTAGATTTAGGATGTTACATTAACTTTGAAGTCTAACAGTACTAAAACACTTGGAAGAATTTTCATTTTGCAT
This sequence comes from Helichrysum umbraculigerum, assembly GCA_949592205.1. Classification (NCBI taxonomy): domain Eukaryota; kingdom Viridiplantae; phylum Streptophyta; class Magnoliopsida; order Asterales; family Asteraceae; genus Helichrysum; species Helichrysum umbraculigerum. Next base: position 9,456,141 of record CATIUR010000005.1, on the reverse strand, counting down.
CAGTGTTCATTATGACATAACAATCTCCCCATAAACTTAATCTTTCCAAGACATATTTAAGTTTAAATTCCATAAATGGTCCCTGTGGTTTACATTGATTTACGAAAACAGTCCTTGTACTCTTTTTTCAACATTTTCGGTCCAATAACTTTGGATTTGCTCGCAAATGGTCCCTTAACTTTGAATTTTTGCTCGCAAATGGTCCCTCCGTTTAACTTTGGATTTGCCCGCAAATGGTCCTTAAAGGGACCATTTGCGAGCAAATCCAAAGTTATTGGACCGAAAACGTTGAAAAAAAGTACAAGGACTATTTTCGTAAATCAATGTAAACCACAGGGACCATTTATGGAATTTACTCTTTAAGTTTCTTCGTTGCAGCTCTAATTTATCTTTATCAACCAGTTCAGAAAAAGAAAACATTTGTGAGAAAATTTTGAAGAGATAACAGAAATCATTTTGTTTTCTTCAATGCTTTCAACATTTATTCTCTGATAGATGACATTTCTCTTCTAATTACTTCTTCATCATTCTTTTTGGTTTCCCTTGTTCTCTTTCTTAGACAACCTTCCATTTCATTTATCAATTGAGCTCCAAGGTCTACATCTCTGCACTTCACCTTAGCATGCGGCAACTGTTTGATTGTTCTTATTCTGATTTGCCAGGGGTATTATGTACCCACATTGAAGTATCTAGCTATTCCATTTTTGTGAACAATCATATGTACTCCATTATGTGCAAAGCAGTATCAAGAATATACCTCTGATGGCTTCATTTGGAAGTACTCCATATCAAATCTTGGCTCATACATAAGTGCCAGAAGATCAAACAGGATTCTGTTGTCACTATGCCTTTCTGCATCCGCATATTTGCTCTTTCCAATGTCCCACATCCTGTCTTGATCATTTCTGCTGAAAACAATGACCATGCTCCAGAAAGAGTTGTAGAATTCTTCTTTGTCTCCCACTCTTACTACTTTGTAGCTTTTCTTCATTTCAAGGTCTGTATACATGAACCAGTCAATGATTGGGTATTCCACAGCTAATGGCACATATTCTGTATTATCAATCTCCACCATGCTCCTTAGCCTACCTATATCCATTTCATCATCTTTCTCCCCCTCAACAGTAGAAGGCACATCAGTATGCACTTCTGTATCTTTATCTGTTTCAGCCTCATCCACCTTATCCTTCTCAGTTTTCTTTTCCTTTTCTGATTCTTTTAATCTTTTGCTTAGGTCATCACCACCTTTCTTGGTATATTTTCTTTTCCTTGAGAACCCTTTCAACTGTTTAGCTGGTGCATGCTTATCATGAATTCCCTTTAACTCTGCCTCTGACCTTACTATCTCATCCTGGATAGGCTTTGTAAGCACTCTATCATCTGCCACAAATTTGTGTCAGCTTCATACATTGCTTTTAGTCTATCAAATACCATTTTTCTTAGCGCAGACAGAGTTATTCCTTTTGTATTCTTAATATATCTATATTTCCTTTTGTTGAGCTTTGGTTAGAGGCTTGTTCTTTTTCTCCCAATATTTTCTATGTGATTCCTCTGTTCTTCTCTTGGCCAACATATTCTCCAACCAAATTTGCCTCTGTTCTAGTAGACACAGTCCATTGATCTTCAGTAGCTTTCTTTGCCAGAATATGATAAAAATGAAATTTTTCCTCTCTGGTCATCCTCAACACAACACCTGGCTCAGTATCCACATCAATCATATTATCATCAGGCTCTGCATTCCATTCATCTTGCATTTTCTAAGCCACTGACTCACTATAAGCCTCCAAATCCTTCTTTTTCATGGGCTTTTCTGGCTCAACATACAATCCCTTTCGCTTATTCTTAGCCTTAGCTTTTTCTTTTTCTCTTTGAGCCTCTTCCAAACCCTCTGGCCTCCTATCAAACACAGGAGCTCTAAATGAAACATCCAAACCCCTTGGTGTAACAGTTTTTTTAGGGGTTGTGCCTTGGCAACTTCTACTAATGCCTTCGTAGCTATATGCTCATCATCGACAATGGTAACTGGCTCAGCAGTAGACAAGAGGAGTAACACTAGCAGTGGTATCCAAGTGCTCTTTGACAAGATTCTCTACCACATTATCAATATGCTCTGGTGGGACATCCTCAAATAATTTAGTTTCCAACACAGTCCTTTCACCAACCACCTCATCATCAAAAGTATCATTCTCAAAACCAGCCTGCACCTCATCATCAACCATCATACTGACACCCTTAAAATGATCAACATCTTTTTCATACTTATCTCTCTGCTCCTCCTCAGCCAATATTCTATCTGCATCCTCCTGAGTCATACGAGCAGAGCCTAATCTAGACCCACTAGCACCAGTAAACTCATATTGATATTGTTGGTTGCATCATCGCTATCATCTGAACTTGAGCTCGATGATGACATAACCTGAGTTGTGCCCTGCTTAACCAATCTTTTCAGTCTAGAGAACTTACTATTAGCCTTGGTTTTCCTCATTTTCCTCTCCTTCATCAATTTCCATACAAGCCTATTCAACCTTTTGATTTCCAACTCTTGCTTATCAATCCGGCGGAATCCGGCGGCTGACGGCGGCCGGCGGCAGTCAGATGGAGACAGCAAGTGGTGGGGGTGGTGGGGTGGTGGTAGGTGGGGTTGGAGGAAGAAGAAGGTAGGAGGGGGAAGGAAATAAAGTGGAAGGGTTAACATGTAAAAGTCTAAATAGTGGAAAGGGTGTTGAGTGAAAATTAATGTTATGTTTTTTTTTGTTAACTAATACCCTTATTTTTTTAAAGTAATTACAAAATTGACACCCCTTTTAACCATTGATCCAACCCAAAAGATGATCCAATAGCTACAAATAAAACTTCTCCTCCTTCTCCTCATATGACCCCTTCCCCTATGATCCCCAATCATCTTATAAAGAAAATTTGAGTAAATTCCATAAATGGTCCCTGTGGTTTACAGTGATTTACGAAAACCGTCCCTGTGTTTTTTTTCAACGAAATTGGTCCAATAAGTTTCAATTTGCTCGAAATTGGTCCCTTAGCTTTGGATTTTCTCACAAATGATCCCTCCATCTAACTTTGGATTTGCTCGCAAATGGTCCCTTAAGGGACCAATTTCGAGCAAATTGAAACTTATTGGACCAATTTCGTTGAAAAAAAAGCACAGGGACGGTTTTCGTAAATCGTGGTAAACCACAAGGACCATTTATGGAATTTACTCAGAAAATTTTAAACAATAATATACATAAACATATTAATAAATCGAGTTGAGTCGAATCATGGGTCGCAAGTAAAAAATCTATATTGAGATTACAAGTCAAGTCACGAGTTAACAACTATGGCATGCATTACTTACCCTTCTTAAAATAGTAAATATAAAGTTACCTTATTGGATATTTTCATATTTAATAGGTTACTGAAACACTCATAAAAAGCTAATATAACGGCACGAGTTTTGTGTTGAGAATATATAGTTGGTGAACTACCATTATTGGTAATAAAAATTTAATAAAAAAAAGAAAGAAATAATAATAAAAAAACGAACTACCGTTATTAAACTTTGGGATTAGTGTTGGGAATATTTTTAATTTTAGTCTAATCTTATAGTGTGTATTCAACTTCGTTTTGATCTATTGTGTGTATCAACATTTCAATTTTAATTTATTGTATGTATCTGACCGACGTGGCACTCGTTTTTGATGATGTGTCAATGACGTGACATGTGTGATGAAGTGGTTCATTATGATTGCCACGTTATCAAATTAGTCATAGGACAATAGATCAAAACTCAAAGATTCATACACACAATAGATCAAAACCAAATTGAATACATACTATAACTATAGAGATATTACTAAAATCAAGTGCACGGCCCTCCACTAAACTCTTAAACTTGTGTTGCCCATGTATACATGGGTTTAGTTACTACTTACTAGTTTTTGTTATAACCAATATGTAGAAGTTTATTATTACCTGCTTGAACGATTCTAAATCGACATCTTCTTCATTCTCTTGGTTTTTCTCTTCCTCTTCCTATCAAAGATATATATTTTGTCAAAAACAGATTATCTTATATATCTAACATTTATAAATCAATAAAAACAATAAAATTCATACCAGATTAGCTATAAACCTTAAGTAAGTAAACATAATTATGATTGTCATTCGATTTGATGATATGCTAGACAACTTTTTAACGTAATCAGTTTTTTATTTTATTTTTGGTAACTTGAAATTTATATTTCAGATCATGTTATGAACACAAATTTTGATATAATATTTTATCAAAGTTTGTAAAAAGAACGTACATACATACGAATGACCAGAAAACATACATTTAATATAAGAGCATTTTCAATGAGACGTTTTCTTTTTATAAAAACGTCATTTGAAAAACATGTTCTCATTGAAGTGGATAACTATATTTAGCAAAAGGTTTGTCAAAAAGAGCTACTGCTCCAATGTATCAATTTGGTTGACGAGTTATGTGTGTATAGATTTTTTATAAAAAGACTTTTACAAAAGATTTTTCCATTATAGAGAATGATTTTTTGTACCCTAAATAAAGTTAGTGAAATGGTAGATTGTAAAAATAAAAAATTAATAGATAAATGACTCTTTCAAAAGGAGTATCCATTGGAAATGATCTAAGAATTAATCTTAGGGTGCGTTTGGCAAACTAGCTTATTCAAGCTTATTAGAGCTTAAGTTTATTTTTTTTATAAGCTCAAGCTTTTAGCATTGTTTGGTACACAAAAATTTAAGAGCTTATTGAAAAAATAAGCTCTAGAAAAAAAAGCTACTAAAATTAGCTTATTAAAATAAGCTCCTAGCTTATTAAATGAGAAATTACACAAATACCCCTTATATACTTATTTATCAATTATTTCCTTGTTCATTTATGTAAATTAATATATTTAAGCTCCAACTACTTTTGCCAAACACTTATAAGAAAATAAGTTTCAGCTTCTAATTTAAAATATAAGCTTCAGCTATAAACTTCAGCTGGAGAGCTACAAGCTAGTTTTGCCAAACACACCCCTGGTCAGGGCATATAAGCTAAGCACATAAATGAAGAATCTTTATAATTGTGAGGTTAACTGATCATCATTTGAAAAAAAATATTCAGATGACCTTAATGAATAAAATTATGTAGACAATTTGGACAAATTACACAGGTTATTGTTACATTTTCCTTAAATATATTTCAGAAATCCCCCTCTACTAATATAAGAAAGTGAAAATGATGTCAACCAATTGTCATTAAGTCATCTTGAGTTAACATGGACCATTAGATTTAAGTCAATCTATGTTATCTGGCCATTTAATTTAAATCTTCTATCTAATGACATCATAATCATCTCTCTCTTCTATCTAATATAGCCTATTTTAATATATTGCCCTCATATTAACAGCTTAATTACACCTTCATACAATTAAACAATTCCTCCGATATACTTCTAATATACGTGTACTTCAGACCAGAGATCCTCATTCAAATTCAAAATCAATAATCCAGGGCTTTAACAGTTGCTATGTCAAAGCTATATGGATTAATGTTATTTACTACAATCAATCAATTGAAAACTAATTTAGAACGATGATACAATCAGCTTCTGCAATGAGAATCACAGGTCACCTTCTCCCACTCTGATTCATTGTAGATTTAGTTCATATGCATCCTTTCGTTATCAGTTTTATGGATTTTCATTTATAAAGGTGGATGATTTCTCGGATTTGGTTATGGTTGTGGTATTGTAATTTCGATTTCTCCGCTGAACCGAAGGTAATTGATTCAATTTCCATTTGATTTTAATTCAATTTTGATTTCCAGCCAATTTTGATTTAAATTTAATTATAAAGATTTAATGATTTGATTATTATTATTAGGTGAATTTGCGTAATCGAATTTCTTAAACCCTAATTTTGATGTTGTGAATTTAATTAACAAAATTAGGGCTCGATGTTTAATTCATATGGTCTTTTTGACGTTTGATTTGGTGTAATTTGACTTTGTGATATATAAGGTCGTGATCTTAAAAGGATCAAAAAAGTTGTATTATCATAATTTGATTGTTTTGTGGTATTTATTTCATAATGGAGAAAGTTCTTATGGGAGCTATTGCTGGTTGCTTTGGGGAAGGGATGATGTATTAGCTTAGTACTGTCAATACTTGAATTCAGAGTCAAGCCTCAAAGTCAGTTCTATAATGGTTTGTTTGTAGTTAAGTTCAAATGCTTTTGTGACTTCAAAATACTTAAGTTTCATAATGTGAGTCATGTAGCATCTTAATATTTTTCTGTGATATATTGTAACTTTGTTTGTTGGTGCACATTAATTTCCTATTATTAGAGGAGGCAACATAGTACTCTTCATTATCGGTGCTCGAGGCAAGTGACTATTTCTTTACTTTTTTCCTATCCGATGGTAGTTTGTTTATCCTTCATACTCTATCCGTTGTAAACCTTTATAATATGCCATTTAGTGAGGGATGGGCATTTTATAAGATTTATGTTATCAACTTCAGTTTATTCTGGTCCTGGAATCCAATCCATTATACACTATTTATCTTTTTTAGAATATGGATTTCTGTATTTTCCTTTATCCAAATTTTGATTATCAATTTTGTTTTCTCTAATATGACAGCTTCTTCAAAACCGTAACGTACGTTACATTCCTGGTTGGGATTACCATGGTCTACTAATTGAGTAAAAAAGCAAGTGATATTATTTGTCTGTTTTGTTTAATTGGAAATTTTAAGGTAGGGTCTAGGTTTCACCATGGGTAATTGTTTGTTGAACTATGTAATTAGTATTGCAGTCACTAGACGAAGATACCTGAAAGGGGTTAAGCACTTAAGCCCAATAAAATTGAGAGCATAAGTAGCTACCTTTGCCAAAGCAACTGCGATGGCACAAATGGCGTCATCAAGGTCTGTTAATACAACTAATCAACACAACCGAAAAGCATTAACGAACTTACTGTTATTCATGCATTCATTATTTCACCCCATAAGGTCAAGTTACATATTCTAATTATTCTCTCTTTTGGAAATGATGATTGTTATTTTCTATTCTTAGCGTTGTTTTGGAAAATGATTGATAGAATATTAAGTATTTTTACTATCTGTTTACAGATTTGGAGTATTAGCTGACTGGGATCATCCTTATCTCACTCTTGATCCTGTACTGCTCTTGCAGAGGCTAAATTAGAGGTTAGTGGATAAACAGATATTTTTTTTAGTTAAATATGGTTCTTGCTACATGACTCATAAAAAGGAATTCATCTTTAATCTTAGTTGATAGCTTTTTCATAGTTTTTACTTTTACATATATGAGTAATAAATTGGAAGCTTCATGCACTATCCAGAAGGTCATGTAGCAAAGGGCATGTATGCAGTTTTCAATATACCAAATACTCAAAGGGCAAGTGGTTTAATACATGAATTTCCTCCCAAATTGTCCCTTGCAATTTGGAGCACCACTACCTGGTCTATTCATGCCAATGCTGTCAAGAGTTCATGTCTCTTAGTTTATAAGCATATCATGTGTTTAATGAAATGCTTTAATGAAATAAAAAAGATAATAAAAATTAGTTTCATTATCTTAATTTTTGAAATTCAAAATTTGTTGAAAATATTATTATAGCCCAGGTACATGTGTGTGTATATTGTATAATGGCTGATAAATCTGTATTTGATGATCATTCAAACTGTGAAAGTGAATTTTCGGTGTTTTAGGCATCAACTATCATATAGCTAAACTGGGAGTCGGTTCACATTAACTAAGCCCCCACTACTCCCCTTCTAGCTCCGCCCCTGGTATTACAATCAACGACATGTGACATTGTATCTATTCAAATCAATACATAAAATACTTCATATATCAGAGGTACAAACATTACAACTTTATTAATACATTTAGATACACCTTTCTATTTTTCTATATACAACTCCAAAACCAATTCACAATGAAATGATCATGCATTAAAAATACAGCTAGCAAATCATACCCATTCATCCAAAATCGGGTCACTCTGGGTGTTTTGCATAACTTAACTGGGCGAATCTGGGCGGCATAAAATCTGCAAGCGGGTGATTGTGGGCGTGAGAAAATATAGGAACGGGTTAGAATGGGCAAAAGTGAGAACATGGAATAAATGACCGGAACACCGTGCTAAGCCACTCAACGACCACTGTCTTCGCCATACTAATTGCCATCACCACCGCTTACTACCACAGCACCAGCACATCAACAACATGAACTAAACGGCCATAAATTACCGCTATTGTAGGCGCCGTTATTTTTATTGCTACTTTTCGACCACCACCAATCAAGAGAAAGTAATAGGATAGTTTCAAAATTAAAACTTAAATATGATTTTTTAAACCAAATCAAACAAACCGATTGTATGTTGGTTTTCAATTTTGAGCTGGGAAATTCTATTCCTCCCCTTCTTTTTACTATCCCATACCCCCGGGCCCAGTCTGGGTCCAGTTCAGTACTTTTCCAGTATAGTCTTTTCTAATATCGGTCCCTGTCCAGTTCAGAATCAATTTAGTTTTAGACTAATAAGGGGGTATGAATTAGAAAAAGAAAGGGGTAAGGGATAGAAAGTAAAAAGAAAAAGCATGACGTGATTGATTTGATGGGTGGAAGGGGGTATGGGATGGAAAAAAGGGGAAATGGGGGTATGTATAGTAGGCACAACGACGCAATTATCAGGGGCGCGCTCTACCCACTGAGCTAATAGCCCGTCGTGCGGGCCCCCGGCCCCTTTTGAGCTACATATCGTTAGTTTTAGAGAGAGAAATAGGCTTCTGCTCAGATGCGTATGCCAAAATGTTTGATTATTATTTTTATATTATTATCATTAAAATGATCAATAATGTATATATATCTATAGAAATACATATTCTTTGTTTTATTAAAGCTTAAAAACGATCTGTATATTTGAATTGCATTTATTGAGTAGAAAACAAAAATAGTCTGTTTTGACCCGAGTCCATTTCAACCCGCGTTCATTATGACCAATGCCCGTTGTGACCCGAACCCATCAAACCCGCTTACCCGAACCTGTCCGCCCGTCCGTTTTGCCACCTCTAATTAAAAACAATCTAGACATATAAGTAGAATGAAAAATGTTAGGAATTTACAGCGGAAACTTCCAACTAACAACAACCTATTGTTAGCAAAAAACAAACCCAAACAAACGCTCGTGTAATTGCGTTACACCCACAAACAATAAACGGATAATAATTGCAAACCTAGCAATTAAATACAAAGCAACAAGATAAATAAACGATAACAAGAATGTAAACGACACAAGGATTTTAACGTGGTTATGTCCAATCTCCAACTTGGAGATTGGTTTAGTCCACGGGGCCAAACCGAGAGAGTTTTCTTTCTATTATTTTGGTGGCTTAGGGTTTATACAATAATAGGGTTTATTTATATTAAACTTCAAACAAGGAAATAGGTCGGCTAAATTAATTCTTGCCGCAAACAAATTCCGTGTCGCCAAAGCAATTAACGTCGGCGAGTTTTGTTTCTGTAAACCTTGGTCACGTGAGCCTCCACTATACTTGGGAAACAATTAATTAGCATAGCTCAAGTCACGTGATCAGCAAATGGAATTTAACTCCCTTTTGATTTTTGTTTGTTCGATTATTCACAATATCTCAACAATCTCCCACTTGAAGATCGGACAAACCCAATAATTATAAACCCTCAATAAATTCTCTTTCAATCAAGTCGAATCCGCCTCTCCATACCGCCAATACCAATTGGGACACGCACACTAACTAAACTCGAGTTAGATAGACTTTCGATAAAAGGCTCTTCAACTACACATATTGAAACCAGGAATAAGCCAACACCTTTGACGCCCCTTTAGCAACACCTTGTTCTTAGCTCAACCAATACCGCCGGAAAAAACCATCCGGGACACGCTTGCTCGTCCTCACAGAATCGGAAGACTTTCGATATACAAAGCTAACTGAACACCACTACTAAACTGGGACCACTCTCCGGTTATCCGCACCACCATCTTCTAGCCCAAGAAGATTCGTTGAAGTGTGCAACGACTTCAACCACAAGATTCTATCAAGAAGACAACCGCTTCTTCAATTCGTCGATACAGCCACATCGAATCTTGCCACCGACATGTCAACGACCAACCCGTACAGAATTTCGTCCATCCGATTTTCCTTCCTAGCAATCAGAAAATCGCCGATAGAACAAACCCGTAGATTATCATCAAGGTTCACCCGTGAGAACACAATCACAACCTTGAAATCTACTTCTTCACCATTCGCTTTCCCGCTAGTACACCGACCCAAAAACGTAGCTACGATTTCAATGAACACATCTTCTCCCACTCAGCCTGCTCCCACTGTACGGATCCAAATAATAATCGCGGCTCTCTTGAGAAGACTCCGGTTCATAACCCACGGTCAGTCGCAAATTTATTTGCCATTGGAGAGTAAAAACAAAGATCCGAACGCTCTAGTGTTACCCGGAATTCGCAAACTAAACCCGTAGAAACTGAGATCCAATTGTTGCACACCAATCCCCAAAGCTTCCACTAATTGCCAAACTCCCACTAGCTTCGATACTTCCATCGTTTAACAAACTCCACCAAGAGTTCCCGACACTCTCAACAATATTCGAAAGCTCAAACATTAGGACTTACACGGTTATCCGCCTCTAACCCACTTGAAGATTTCCAATTGTTTCCATAAGAAGAATCGCTCTTTCATTGAACCAACATCAACCAATACCCGAGCCCAGTCGAACGCGTTCTATCCGACATCTTCTACAACCAATATCTTCAATAGTAGTAGCTCTAACCCGCCCAATCATTCCAAAAGACATGGAATACTCGACCAAAATCATGGTCTCCCGTTTCAACCCGCGAGCGAAAACAAAAACTTCCTTTGACACCCATCACTGTCGATTACCAAAACGGATGTGGTACCGTTTATTACCCATTTACCCAACCGAGAAACCATCCTCTTGAGCACCGTAACAAACCTCACATCTTTGAATAACCTAGTCCGTATCAATGAAGTTCCCGAGACATCACATCCCTACACTCGCAACATCAAACCCTAAGTTTGATAACGTTTGTCTATTCTTTGCACGGGATCGCAAAGAATAATAAACTCGAATCCAAAACCCGGATCCCAAAAAAAATCTCTCCGCAACAAATCACCGATCGAAACCCGATCACCGACTCCATTACCACCGCGAACAATCACTATCATAACGTAACCGGCCTCCTGCCGTGTCGTGTCGTCACGTCACAACCCACCAGATAAAACCCTAATCTTGTTCAATCCGGAAAACAACTCTTCGAGTTCGTCGCGATCTAACACAAAAACGAGCCTATCGATCTCGATCACATGTTGCAAACAAATCCTAAAACCGCATCGTTTTCAATCGTTCCCCCCGATGATTATCTTCAACCGCATCTAGATCCACTATGATTATCTGGCCACAATAACCCTAGCTCTCCATCCTTCAGTAAAACCCTGACCATCAACAATCCATCTTGATCGTGCTTCAATCCGTTATTGTTCCCAATCGCTCAACCTGGCTCTGATACCAGTTGTTAGGAATTTACAGCGGAAACTTCCAACTAACAACAACCTATTGTTAGCAAAAAACAAACCCAAACAAACGCTCGTGTAATTGCGTTACACCCACAAACAATAAACGGATAATAATTGCAAACCTAGCAATTAAATACAAAGCAACAAGATAAATAAACGATAACAAGAATGTAAACGACACAAGGATTTTAACGTGGTTATGTCCAATCTCCAACTTGGAGATTGGTTTAGTCCACGGGGCCAAACCGAGAGAGTTTTCTTTCTATTATTTTGGTGGCTTAGGGTTTATACAATAATAGGGTTTATTTATATTAAACTTCAAACAAGGAAATAGGTCGGCTAAATTAATTCTTGCCGCAAACAAATTCCGTGTCGCCAAAGCAATTAACGTCGGCGAGTTTTGTTTCTGTAAACCTTGGTCACGTGAGCCTCCACTATACTTGGAAAACAATTAATTAGCATAGCTCAAGTCACGTGATCAGCAAATGGAATTTAACTCCCTTTTGATTTTTGTTTGTTCGATTATTCACAATATCTCAACAAAAAACACAATCAAAGGTTGTAGGTTCGAGTGTGGGGTGGGTAATACATCATATATGTATATATTTGTGGAAAAAATGTGTATATTCGTGATGGGTGTGTGAATTTATTGCATTTCTAAAAAGATCATTATATGAAACAATACTTACTTATTGATATTTGATACCGTATCTACACATGTATAATCCCGCGAAGCCGCGGGTCAATAATCTAGTTTTGTTAATATAAAAAGACGTATACAGAAATTTGAGTGGCTTTAGCGACAATTTTGACATTATATGTATAACTCTTTTGACATGTATCATCAAAGAAACAAGTACTCCACTTTGATTTTATATATTTATATTTATTTAGTTATGTAATAACTTTATAAACCAAATTAAGGTTAATTAATATGGAGGAAAGCAAACTATCAAGATGGTCGTACCTCATCTTCCGTTTCATCCCCCAACGCCGAATTCCTTGCAGAAAGAATCGAGAGATTAACTTGGAACGCACTTGGGCGTAGTGTGTGGTCCTCGTTCAAGCAAAAATCTGCTAATTCTACTACATATGAGAAGAACTTCAAGAATTTTGGGCCCATTTGATTCAACAGATGAGGATGGATTATATCACTGATTGTTCCTTTCTCATAATGAACTTTTACCAACGGAGCTAGTAACCTACCATCTTCATTTGCTTTCCTCCCTGTGAAGATTTCAAGTAGATATCCGACTCGAGGGTCACCCCTCCGTTCTTTTCAATTGCCGGATCCATATACCCTTTTGTGCCAATTGCTTCACAAAGGCAAACGTGATTCTTACGATCCAGTGGTTGTTTGATTGAATATTCAAATCCAGATAACTTGGGCACCCAGTTATCACTTAATAAAATCGTGGAGCTATTAATGTTACGATGTATAACATTATAATTCCGTCCCACCATACCTTGGATGTAATCTATTCCTTCCGCAACTCCACAAAATATATCCAATCTTTCTAACAATGTGAGGTTTGGGTCACTAAGATACATCAAGTGACTTCCCATGGGATAATGGTGGTTTACGATGATCTTCTCACCTTTTTCGTCACAATACCCAACCATAGAGACAATATTTTCATGATCGAGACCAGAAAGCACGGAAATCTCTGTCCAGAACTCAACGTCTCCCTGCCCGTGCTCACGATCTAGCCTCCGAGCGGCAATTTTTATGGACTCCCCGTTGCGAATGAGTAGCCCTTTATATACGTTGCCAAAACCGCCTTTCCCGATGATTTTTTTATCAGCAAAGTTGTTGGTGGCCTTTAGAACGTCTTCAAGTGGGATTTGTAGTTGAGCAAAGTTCGTAACTGTAGATGCCATAGCTCGATCTGTTGAATTTAAAAAGGCAATAACAATGGGTTACAAATGAAGGAGAAGGTGAGATAAACTACCTAATTACACAAATACACAGTCCACACTACATATATATAGAAATAAAAATAATATATGTGCGACGAGCAACCTCCGTCTCTTTGACTTCCTACTTTCTTTTTCTTTTTTTCTTTCATTTTAGAGTATTCTAATTCTAAATAGCTGGCATGTAACCACGGTCTATGATGGATTACCACTTTTAAATTGTATATTTTAATCAATAGTATTTCGAGCGTACAAGATATGCACAACTAAAAATTAAATAAATAAAAATAGTATATATGAGGGACTGAGGGTACTGCTGGGTAGCAACCTGCCAACATCGAGTCCATATTTAAATATCTCTTTTTATACTTTTTCTCATCTCATACCCCTCTCACCCATCTAATCAATTACATCATGTTCTTTTTTTTTTACTTTCTGGGTATACCCTCATCTTTTTCTAATTCCTACCCCCTGTTTAATCTAAAACTAAAACTGATTGTACTCAACTGAAATCGATCTTAGATAAAACTGGACTGTAAAAAGACTGGACAGGGACCAAAATAGGCCACGGGTATCCCCTCTGATTCACGGGGTGGCTTTATAATTCCCAACCAACCTCCATCTCTTTGAATGTCTACTCTGTTTTTATTCAAAAAATTTATAATTTTTTTTTTTTTTTTGAAAAGCAAAAAAATTTAAATTGTTTATAGCAGCTGGCGTGTCAGTGTACCCACGATCTATGACACCGTAACTTCTCTATCTTTCGATGTGTTGTTAATTAATACTCCGTAAAACACAGGAAATTAAATTTCTTAACCCATTTTTTTAGTCATACAGTATATAAAAGAGAAAATTGGATCATTCATGTGTTTGTTCAAAAAATCACGTTTGATCCTTTGTAACATCCTCAAAAGTTGCCTAGTTGAAATACGGTATTTTCCTTAATTTAATTGCTATTTAAATTGTATATTTAACACTTGGTGTATTTGATAGCTAAATTAATAGGTCAATTGGTCAATTGGCTTATTGTGATAAATGAATTATTACATGTTTTAAATTTATTTAGATGACGGTATAATAAAAAACTTATTTCTCGCAAATGGTTTTTAGGTTCCAGACAATAGATTTAGGACGGGTATAATTTTAACCAAAACAAAGGGGCTGAGTCATAGGATATGTCGGCACCTGGAGACTTCATTTTGCCACCATTTCATTTGATTTCTCAAACTCTCATTTTCACTTCAAAGATTTCATGAGTTCTCAATCAATTAACCACAATCTGATTTCATCAAGTTAAGGGTGTGATTTTGATTCCCTTGTGTTCTTCCACTTCATTGTATCATCTTCATCATCTCCATTGTAAGTGAAATTACCTCCATTTTATGTATGAACTTGAGTTGGTTGAATTGATTGGATTAATAGGATGGAATGATGAAATAGAGTAAATTCATGTTTGAATGTGTTTGTGTGTTGATTATAAACTGATTTCATGTTCAATTAAGATGAATCAATTATGTGTTCATATGTGAAGTTGAATGAATTGGGTTTTTGTTGGAACTAGGTTGAAGCATTGATGCATGTATGATTTGTAGTGTTTGATGATGTTAGTTGTTGGTGCAATATGTTTATACATGTTAGTATAGGTCACTTAATTGCTAAATTCGCATGTTGTAGCTGAAACTTGATAATTTGGGTTTTTGGTTCGAGCTGAAACTAGTTGCAGGTCTGAACCATTGTTGAAAAACATGGGAACGCGATCCTGAAACCCTTATCCGGATCGCGTTGCTATGTATATTTTGATCCCAGGATGATTTTGTACGTATGAACGCGATCCAGTCCCTATCATACGGATCGCGTTAGATAGTGTTAAATTGGGTCAAACGGATTTTGTTCCTTGGAACGAGATCCAGCTCCTTGTCCCGGATCGCGTTTGCAAGTGTATTTTGGCAACAGAATATTTTGGTGTTAAGGAACGCGATCCAGCCACACCCTACCCGGATCGCGTTTGTCAGTTTTACTTTGACGAATTTGACAACTTGTGACTTGTGTGCTTATGTTATTTAACGAGTATTGAAAGTATAGTATGAGCATTATACGGCATTGTTTATGTGAATGTTATACTATAAATTCTAAACATTAGAGTCTAACTCGGGTTTTGATCGTGTTCTCAGATAACCAGAAGACTCAATAAGATAAGATCTTTGAGTGGAGACTACAGTCGACAAGGGTGAGTGGATCTTAGACTTTCAGTCTAATTTGGTTGTAACAATATGGTTACAACGGGTAAATGTGAATTTACTGTTTTCATTCTTAAGTTAATATTTTGCCATGATGGTTATATTTAGCTTAATTACTGGTGTCCTTGATTGCCTTGATGGTTGTGGACTATATGAATGTCGGGGGTCAACGTGTGTTGGGTTTGTGTACTATTACTTTGGACATCATAAGTGCTTTGTACATGTGTTGTTCACTGAAATTATGTTGTAAGTAGTAATAGTACCAGGCTATCGGTTTAGCCACTGATTAGGCCTTCAGTTGGTTTTAAGTGTTACTTGGGGAACCACCGCGGCATGAGCGTACTCCAAGGACCACCGATCCTTCATGATTAACTGTTGCTATGCTTTGCTGTATTCATTTGTTAAGCTAAGTTAGGTGATAGTTTGGGATTTATTCACTTAACTTCGTGCTAACCCCTCATTACTTCTTGCAGGTTTACTTTGGTATATGGGTGGGCAAGAAGTACTATAGGAATGGAATGTTTGACAAGCTCACTCTGTTTTGTTAACTTTGTTAATGCTATGACATTATGATGTGGATTTCTATAACACTAAACTTATCGTATGTAATGTCTAGGATAATCTAGTTTAAGGACTGTATGTAATTGGAGTGCCATTTTGAAATGTAAATATGCAATCCAATGGTTTGTATCTAAATCTTGCGCTTCCTTTTAAAAAAAAAAAAAAAAAATATCCTTATATTTTCGAGTAGGGTGTTATATCCTTTAAGTTCAATAATGTCACTAGTTGTTCCCATAATGTGTTATTTTGTGACACTAGCCATCCAATTAACAAATTTCGTTAGTTTCCTCCGTTCAGTAAGATCACGAAACTAACTCAAGAAGATATCTACTCAAGAATATATAATATATCTTCATCCAAAGCTAACTCAAAATTAAGCCTTTCAATGATAACCCCATACCCCCAAAGCTAAACACATCTCGAAATTGAAATCTAAATGATAAATTACGTAATGAATTATTGTATTCAAAACGCATATTTATCATAAATTCAGAATTCAGGTGTAGCTCATTGATCCAAGATAAGGATGGCAAAAACACCCCAAACCGACGGGGAAAACCGAGCCCGAAATCTTAGGGCGGGTATGGACACGGGTTAGTGGGATTGGATGCGATTTGGTTACAATTATTTTTATTTCGCGTGTATTAGAAGTGGCAATTTTAGACCCATTGGTCAATTATGGGTCAATTTGGTTAATATTTAGGAGGGGATGGGTTTGTTGGGTCTCCTCCCTATTTTTTGAATGGGTCTAAATGGGTTTTTCAATACAACCTCCAGTTGTGTAACAATTAACCAACGGGTCTAGCGGTTAATTTTTTTTCTACCTTATTTCATTTTTTTCATTTTTCACTCAAATTTTTAAAAAAAAAGTTTGGTAAAAACCCGATGACCCGACCCGAGACCCATTTGATCCGGACCCGTTTATATCCATCCTTCTAAATGACTCATTTAGACCCGGACCCATTTATACTCAAACCTATCTAGACCCGTGACCCAACCCGACCCGACTCATTCATTTTGCCACTTATAATGGGTATGGTGATGGTTTTTGGTAATACCCGTAATCGTATCCATAGCTGTTTATCCGTATTCATACACGCATAATTGTTAATATTAATTTGAGTTTTATATACTATATATAATCTTTTTTATATATAAGAAGACAATGTACATATCAACTTGTGAACCTTATACAATACATTTTTTTATTTGGATTTCTATTATTATTACATTTAAATTTTGTATAAAATGAAAACATGAAATTGTTTCGTATCTTACTTTGAATTAATTAAATGGTTAAATTGTTAGCTTTAAAATTTGAAATCTTGAATATACTACAGTTTATGACATTTTGGTTTCTTTTTATGTCGTGCCTCAAATACATCCAACCAAGTCCACGCTAAGTGTTGATCCTTACTTAAATGTTGACTATTTAAATTGGTAGTCAAACTTTCTGGTTTATACTAGCTCCCTGTGTCCCTAACAGCATGAAACATTTTAGAAACTTGCCATTAGTGGCGGATTCAGAATTTGGGGTGACCAGTAGCAAGAGTCAGAAGCGGAGACATGTCGGGGGCAACGTAGGCGGCCGCCCCCACAAGAATTAAAATTACGTAAAAAAAACTTTTTTGATATTAATGACATTTTAGAATTTTCACTCTCAAAAACTATAAAAGAAAGAAAAATATTTTTTCTGCCCCTCCTGTTGAATTTTCTGGCTCCACCCCTGACAGGGGTATCTTAATATTTGTTCGCCCGTAGCACAAAGAAGAAATGCAAAAAAAAAAAAAAAAAAAAAAAAGGCAATTATCATATGAAATTCACATTGCGTATCGTGAAAGGGCCTGTAGCGACCGTTGCCCTTACGTTCTACATGACTCCGCCCCTCCTTGCCATACAACTTAATAACAATGTTTTACTACGATCAAATGTGTAATTATATGCCTATACACAAACTAAGAAATCAAAGTTGCAGAGCAAACTTTGAATGTAGTTTAAACTAGTTTTAATATAAAATAAGTTATATACTTGGGTTATTCAGTGGCGGATCCAGGAATTTGATTTACAGGGGGCGGAATTTTGTTAAAAAAAATGTACTTTTTTCCATATCCTAACCTATAATAATGATGTTGCGGTTAACAACAAAATTTTTTCGTCATAAGGGTAATAATGCATGGAAACAATTGACGCCATGAAAATAATGCTAGATAAATTCATCAATACAAACATATTAACATCAATATATTAGCATAAATGACATGAAAAGAGTATGAAAGTGATATATATCTAACTCAAAAAACTGCACTAAAATTGTCATGAAATAACCTACAAGTAACTCAGTAAACTAAACCATAACAGCATATAATTAGTTCAAACAATTCTATAAAAAAATCGTAGCTACAAAACACGACACTCATTACTCATAATCTAAGATAACAAACGGTTTAAATTTTTGTTCAACTTTAAGCTCTCTTTTATTTAATAATTTAAAGCCTTTTAAGTTTTTTGAAAATTTAATAGCAGTCTTCAATGACAGGATTTTGTGAAGTTAGAGACCATGTGTAGTTTTTATAAAGGATATTTGTGGTAAAAAATACAATGGATGATATTGTTTCAAATGTTTAATATGAAAAATAAATAAAAAGGAAAGGAACTAGTGGGAAAAAGGAGCTTTAGTAGCCCCCAATTACAAATACTCCGTAAAAAAGTGTGAATTTATTGCATGAATATATAAAGTTTGGGGGTCTAAATTGTCAAACTACATATAATAGCAGGGTTATTTTGTACAACTGTACGTTAAACTTTGTGAAAGTCTGGCTTTGGTATTTGGGTATCTTCTTCTCCACCAAACTTCAACTTTAACTTACCCCATTAAAACACAATTTGAAGCTTTATCTTTCCTTTAATACTCAATTGTTAAATTTATAGAAGTTATTTATGCACGTAAGTAAAAGACAAGTTCATGGCTGGGGGCATTCTATTCTCTGAGGTGGGGGCATAACACAAAAAATATATAAATATACCTTAAATTTTACGGGGCTATTGGGGGCATCTGACCCCCTTGCACCTCACTGAATCCGCCCCTGGGGTTATTCACAGAGGCGGTGCTAAAATGGGGCTGGGGCCGTAGCGCCTTCAAGAATTTTGAAATTATATAAAAAAGAAATTCTTTATGGTATTAACGATAAATTTAAACTATGGACCCCCAAAACTATAAAGAAGAGCACAATATTTATTTTTACCCTTCCATATTGATATTCTAGCTCCGTTCCTTGTGATTTACGAGTATTATATCATTAGTAATTATTAATTATTAATATTTTAATGATCAAGTTGATTGTGCATTTAGTGTCACGTTCCTGTTCCCAATAACGAAGTTTGCATCACCTACTCATACTGCTCGCACATGTTACAGAACTATTATATAGTTTATTTCTTTATTCTTTTTCTTTTTTGTTCTGTAAGAAATAAATATATATGAACAGACCATATAGCAACGTTATTATGTAGATGAAGACACGTAAAGTTGCATCACGGATGATCACAGAAAAAAATTGCGTCCATAGGTGCTCCCGCTTTGATTCGTATATGACAGATAATCACCTTCCACAACATATTTTAAGAAGTACAAAAGATTGAATGAATTTGCCATTTCTTGCTGCTATATAATTTTCTTCTTGTAAAGCCGGTTTGCAGTCGAGAGTCGCGTGTGGATAATGCAGTAATAGTAGTGGTAGATACTTGATAGAGATTTTTTCAGGCCAGGTTGACCCATGATCACGAAAAGCGTATTTTGCTAAGAAGTTTCAACGACCATTGGTTCAAAAGGCTAAGTGGATTTCAAACACATGCTTATTAGAATGTGGGATCACTAGACAATCAAAACATATGGTTGTGCTTCATCTTATTGGTTTTGATTTTGTTTTTTGTTTTTGTATGTAAAAAAAAAAAACGTGTTTATATGATGTAATAATTTTGGAGTTACAGCTATGTTTCAGCTAATAAATGATATATTGTTTGTTAGCGAACCTTTCATTTGATGCCCAAGTGGTCAACTTGTGTATTTGTTCTCCATCTTGTTCTCGAGTACTGGAAGTATAGGCAGTTCAAAACAGGGGATTTTTCGTATGGCTTGAAACAAGTTAGGTTGACTTGACATAATTTATGGGTTTAATTAAAATTTGTGAGATCTTCAGCGCATTTGACTTGTTTCCTTATAAGTCAATCTTTTCATTTTACCTGTTTGACTCGGTAACATAACACAGTGAATATATTCATGCATATGGTTGCATATGGGCAGGTTGATTAACTGATGCTCTAATGACAATAACAATTTCTGACAAATTATTTGCTTACATATAGTATTATTTTTCATTGAAAAATAAGATCGAGGTATGATTTATACGTGTATATCAACCTAAGACCCCTCACTATGGTTTACTCCAACTAACGCATCAGTTTGTGCCACCTCAGCGCCACGTCAGTTTTTTCCAAAACTGACACAAACTGACACTCCACTGCCTACAGTGAACATCAGTTTTCATCACTTCTCTTTTTTTGGGACCCACACACTTATTTCTTTATTTATTTAAAACACAAACTTAAATAAAACATATTCATTAAAATTAAAAACATTACATTAAATAAAAATAAAACATTACAAATGTTAAAAAAAAAAATTATTGAAAAAAAAATACATTTATTGAATTAAAAAATACAAGTAGCTAACGAGATCGGAAATTTGGTGGGAGAGTCAAAATGTGCGCGATTAGAGCTTCGCGGAGTCGATGATGCACGACACGGTCGCGTAATTCCTTATCCATACGTAAGTGCGTTGCAACCCTTTCTTCCCATGAACGTTGAGGCATATTATCCGGGTTTGCCGTATAGTCTTCCTCAAGTGAACACATATTTCGTCCATTGTCTTCGGTTATCATATTGTGTAAAATTACAAAACAATACATGATTCGACGAATTTTGTTGACGCTGTATTGTAACATCCTCGTCTCGGGCCTAGGAGAAATTAGGTAATTTACTTAATTAATTAATTATTTAATTGGGTTTATAAATAACTGATATTATTTGGTTAATGTGAAATTAATAGGTCAAATAGTCAAATGGCTTATTGTGATAAATAAATTGTTACTTGATTTAAATTTATTTAGTTGACGGTATTGTAAAATGTATTTCTCGCATATGATTTCTAGGTTCCAGGCAATAGACTTCGAACGGATATAATTTGTGCACTGTATTGTGTGGAGGTGGGAGTTAGGCCGACCTAACTCTCCCCACCTTTCCCATTTTCTTTCATTTTGGTTTCCTTCTCCTCTCCATTCAAAGAAAACACACACACACTACATTCTTAACAAAGGAAGAAAACATTTATAAATCGATAAAGACTTGGATCTTTGGCTTGCTACTTATCATCTTCATCATCAACCTTGTTGCATCTTGATTGTAAGTTTAATTTGTTTCAAATATATGTATATATATGTTAGGGTTTGAAATAATTAGATTAAATGAGTAATCATGCATGGATTTGTGATTTGATGAAGCAAGTTGTTGCTAGAACATGATATATGATGATATTTGAGGTTACTTGATTGTGAAAATCGGTGGTGATGTTCAAATTTGAGATTTTGAGGTTTTGGTTCGTGGTTTGGTTAAATAGCCTGCTGCTGCTGCTGTATTTATGATCAAGCCGGCGGGCAGGGATACCAAGCCGATTGCTTGTTAGTAATGCAATGGGAACCGGCGGGTGATACACCCCAGCCGGCGGTTTCATCACCCTAGCCGGCGGCTCCAAGCCCAACACGGCGGCTTCTTTTAGCTTTAAAACGCACTTTGGTTCTGTTTGTGAAAAACTTAATTCACCCGGCGGTTTGAATGTGGACCCGGCGGGTCATAAGACTCAGCCGGCGGCTCCTTGGCTGTTTTCAGCAGAACCAGTTTTCAATCGAATTCCTTTCTAATTTATATGTTATATGTATATATGACTTAGTAACCTGCAATGCGGTAACATTATAGGTAGAATTGTGAGTTTATATACATGTTTAGATGTGGTAAATTGAGTTATCATGATGATATTATGTTAATTTCATGATGGTAGAATCGGAAACAGAATGGTTAATCTTATAACTTGTTGTTATCGCAGTTTTAAGATATACAATGAATATGTTATATGATTATAACATGAGTTGATCATAATGAATGATTTATCGACTTGGTATTTGATTTGATTCTCAGATATGGAGAAGACTCAATAACATTAGACTTTTGAGTGGAGATTGAAATCTTCAAGGGTGAGTGGATCATTGACTTTCGGTCTAAGTTGGTTGTAACAATCTGGTTACAATGGGTAAACTTGGTTTTACTTGTGTATTGTTTAATTAACATATTGCCATGATAATTATGGATTATGTGAATCTTTCAGAGGTCAATTGCGATTGGGTTTGGGTACTATTACTTGGATAACATTAGTACTCTGTACATGTGTTGCTCATTGGAATGATGTTGAAAGTAGTAATAGTACCAAACCATCGGTTAGATCACTGAATTGGCCTTCAGTGGTTGTAAGTGTTGCTTGGGGGCCACCGCGGCAGTAGGGTGCTCCAAGGACCACCGATCCTCTTTGAAGTTATTTGTTTATGATGCTTTGCTGTAAACAATTGTGAATCCGAGTTAGGTTGATAGTTAAAGATCTATTCACTTAGCTTTGTGCTAATCCCTCTCCTCACTTCTTGCAGATTACTTTTGTTGTGGGTGGGCGAGAAGTTGGCTTTGATGAATGTTTGACTGCCTACTCTGAAAAATATATAAACATGTTATCGTTTCCAAACTTATGTTTTGAATTTAAATAACACCTAACTTAATGTTTGTAGTTAATAGAGGTGGCAAAATGAATGGGTCGGGTTGGGTCGGGTCACGGGTCTAGATGGGTTTGGGTTTAAATGGGTCCGGGTCTAGATGGGTCATTTAGAAGGATGGGTCTAAACGGGTCCGGGTCAAATGGGTTTCGGGTCGGGTCGGGTCATCGGGTTCACCAAACTTTTTTTTTTATTTGAGTGAAAAATGAAAAAAATGAAATGAGGTGAAAAAAAAAAAATTACCCGCTAGACCCGTCTAAACCCGTTGGTTAATTTTTACACAATTAGAGGTTATATTGAAAAACTCATTTAGACCCATCCAAAAAAAGGGGAGGAGACCCAACAAACCCATCCCCTCCTAAAAATTAACCAAATTGACCCAAAATTAACCAATGGGTCTAAAATTGCCACCTCTAGTAGTTAATGTGATCATTGTACCAACTTATCATGCATGCATAGATTGTGCTTTGGAAATATGATATACGCAATCTATAATGCATGATTTGTATTACTCGCTTTCGAACTATATATATATATAAAAAAAATGTTCATGAATTTCAGTGGTGTTATATGTATGGTCTAGCAGGGTTTTTGATGATTTGCCAACGGCCTTGAAGCACTCCGAATGCCCGTTCCACATCTTTCCTTGCAGATTCTTGGTATCTCTTGAACCTCAACTCGGCTTCTGATATCGGATGCTTAAATGACTTCACAATCGTCGCCCATTCTGGATATATTTCATCGCCGAGATAATACCCTTTGTTGAATTGTTGACCGGCAATATTGAACACTACTTCAGGAGCTCTATCTTGTAGTAAGTCTTGAAATAAATCAGATTCATTAAGAACGTTGAGGTCGTTGCTCGATCTCGCAGGCCCAAAGAAAGCGTGCCAAATCCATAAATCGTAAGAGGCAACGGATTCGAGCATGATTGTCGGATATCCGTGATCACCTCGAGTGTATTGACCTTCCCATGCTATTGGGCAATTTTGCTAAGCCCAGTGCATGCAATCGATACTTCCGAGCATACCCGGAAAACCATGTAACTCCGCATGTCGTTGATGTAAACGTTCCACATCTTGAAGTGTTGGCCTTCTTAAATACTCATTTGAATATAGATGGAAAATACATTTACAAAAGTTGTCCAAACAATCGTACGCTGTTTGTTGACCCATATGTAAATATTCATCAAATACATCGGCGGCATAACCGTATGCCAATTGGCGTAAGGAAGACATGACTTTTTGGAAAATATTAAAACCAGCTTTACCGGTTGCGTCTCGACGTTGATGAAAAAAAGCAAAGTAAAAGGGTAATGGTTGATGAGAGTACGATAATATACCTTGACATATACGGTTAAACAATGGGCGACTCATCCGAAACCGACGCCGAAAATAATCTAGAGGGAATGTCGGATTCTCGGCAAAGTAGTCTTGATATAAACGTTGGCCGGCACCCACCCGATCTCTACTTAAATAACGTCTTGTTTGTTGAATAAGAAATGTAAATTCTGTATCCTCGTCCGAATCCGAATCCAAATCTTGTGCATCGAGATGATTTAGCCTAGCGATCGGATTATGGACGGCCATGACGGCACTCAAATATTCTTTATCGGAATCGGATGACGATATTATAATTTTCAAGTGTATTTTTTACTCGAAAGTGGATGAAAAAATTGGATGAAAAATGGGTATGGAGATGTGTATATAATGTATATATTGTGGATGGAAAATGGATGAAAAAAGAGTTTAAAGTATGTATATATTTTGAAGTGGAAATGGGTTAAAAATTGTGTTGAAAGATGTGTGTATATATTGTTTATATTGTGAAGTGGAATGGTTTAAAAAATGTGTTGATGGTGGTGTGTATATATAGTGTAAAAATGTTGGTATTTTTTTGCCTCTTTTTTGCTCCCAACGGATCTCTCACTTTTTTTTAAGCCGTTAAAAACACAAAAAAGCAACCGACGCGGGCCACCTTCTTCCCCATTTCTCTTCGGTTTGGCGACGGATTCCACCGTCGGGTGGGAACCGACGTGCGCTGCCTATGGCGTCGGTTCCAACCCCTAACCGATGGTGATGAACCGATGAACCATAGTGACCCGCCTAAGAGCATCCGCCATCATACATGCTGTCAAGTCAATAGAAAATTAATCAAGTTAATAGAAGTACATGGCGTGCAAAGCCTTGAAATCAAGGTTGTCAAGATCGGGATCCTACGTAAGATCGTTTTTGCCTTTGCAAGATCGGGATTGTAAGATCGAGATCGGGATCGTAGATCCTACTAAAATATGATTTTTTTTATACAAAGATATCTAAATTTTATAGAAAACTACTATCAGAGAAATTAATCTAACATTCAAACTTTTATGTTACTGAAGTGATGCAATTTGTAAAGATATATTTCTCGAACGATAAACGTACTAAAACAAATGATAGCGGCATAGTACAATTGCATCAAAGCTTGAGAGCATATTACAAAAGAAAATTCCTAATCATCATTTTAGAGGTTCTAGACTTTTTCTTAGGTTAATTTGATAATAAATGGGTAAATTGAACTTGGAAACAAATGTTTGGTAAGTTTTGAGATAAAATTTGGACTACTTATGAGCCTTACAAGTCCAATTGTATTAAAAAAAAAAATTAGCCCATTTTTAGGATCGGATCGTTCAATGATCCTACGATCTTACGATCGATCCTACGATCCTACGCCGATCCTACCTCCTGACCGATCCTACTCCGATCCTGCACGTTTTCCCTTGGTAGGATCGTAAGATCGTACGATCCTACGATCAGGATCACGATCTTGACAACCTTGCTTGAAAGTACATGGCATTCTTTCCTTAATGCCAAGCTAGTGGACCCCATTTCTTTTACTTTTGTATTTGAAATTCAGAAATATGGATACCTCATGTGAAATGTGATTTACTATGCATTTAAATTAATTTAAAAGATAATGATGATGTGTGAGGTTATCAAGTATTGTTAAACTCAATGCATTGTGGGTGTTCGTATAACGAAGTAGGATGTTGATGTGGCAGTGTATTAAACTGTTACATGGACTCTGAATGCTCTAAAGGGAAACAACTCGGTGATCGATAGGTTTTCATATATTTTCATTAGTAGTAACACATCTTCTAGAGATCTCTAAGGGTGTGTTTAGTTACGTGAAACTTCTCCAGTTAATCAAATTTAAATTAAGAAAATTGAAAAATTATGGGCTCGTTTAGTTACGTAAAACTCTCATACTTTTTCAGAAAATTGCTATAAGAAAAGTAGAAAATTCAAAAAATATGTTCAAATCTAAGCTCTTTAAAAAAATTTCATAAGAAAAGGAAATTCATATCTCCGTTTTTGTAATTAAAAGTTGAAAACTAATTTCTATAGTTATATATTCCATCTATACTTTCTCTAAAATGGAAAACTTCATCACTCACATTTGAACGCGTTATCCAAATTTTAATTGCTTTTATAGAGAATTAAAACACTCTTCATTCCCTTGAAAAACGAAAAAAGAAAATTGGAGAAATATTTTCATAAACTAAGGTGCGTTTAGCTACGGAAAAATACTTCTATTTTCCTTTTCCAGTTTTTTAAGGTAATGAGAAGTGTTTTAATTCTATAGAAAAGTAATGAAAATTTAGAAAACGTATTCAAATGTGAGGGATGAATTTTTCCTTTTCTAAAACAGAGTGAAGATGGAAAACTTCATCCCTCACATTTGAACGCATTTTCTAAGTTTTCAATGTTTTTCTAGGGAAATGAAACATTGAAGGCGCATTGAAAATGGGGAGTGCGGAGTGTCTCATTTTTCTATAAAAGCATTGAAAACTTAGAAAATACGTTCAAATGTAAGGATGAAGTTTTCCTTTTTCAATAGAGAGTAGAAATGAAAACTTGAAAAATCATCAAAAGTAGTTTTCAAATTTTTAATTATAAAAGGGAAAATACGAAAATTTCTTTTCTTAAAAAAGTTTTTTGGAACTTAAATTTGAACACTTTTTATATTTTTCTAGTTTGCTAGAAAATTTTCTCATGGAGGAAAATTCAATATCTAAAGGCACCCTCATCATTTCCTAGAAAAATAGAAAATAAAAAGGGGTATTCTAAAGATACCCTCAGTTTTCTTTCTCATACACCCGGACCCAGTCCAATCCTTTTTCAGTCCCGTCTTTTCTAAGATTGGTTGCAATCCAATTCAGATTCAGTTTTAGACTAATTAGGGGTACCAATTAGAAAAAGAGGGGGGGGGGGGGGGTAAGAGATAGAAAGTAAAAAGAAAAAATATGATGTGATTGATTTGATATGTGAGAGGGGGTATGAGATGGTAAAAAGGGAGAAAGGGGGTATGTATAGTAGGCCTCAAATAAAAATGAGAAAAAATTGCGTATCTAAACGCACCCTTAATGCTTCAAATTTTCACATAGTACTAATACAAAATTAATTGTCAAATTTTATATAGTTTTTACTGCAAAGAAGTGTTGATAATCAAGTACGTTGTCCTTGTCCAATCCATAAACATGTATTTTATAAAAGGGCAAATGGCCCTAAAAAGGTAACCAAGTTGTCAAAATTTGACAATAAAAGAAATATGAAATTTGTCGATGCTCAAAAAGGACTTACATTTCAAAATTATGCCATAAAAGGATTCAAATTGTCAAAAAAATTCGATCAAGGGTAAAAATTACCGTTTTATTTTAAAAACATGCCATAAAAGGATATAGTATATTGAAATCATGCCATAAAAGGATTAAAGTTTTTGAAATCGTGTGATAAAAGGATTTAACACTAAAAATAAAATTAGGGTTTAAACACTCAAAAAGTAAAATTATTGTTTATATCGTATGTTTTCAAGGTTTATAATGTCACATAATAATTGAATATTTGAGATTTAAGCTCCGCATTACCTAAAACCGATCAAAAATTGAAAGAGAAAAAATGTGAAAATAAATACACCTTTAATTGAACCTTTTGACAACTTAAATCCTTTTACGATACAATTTTAAAATGTGAGTCCTTTTTGGGCATCGACAAAAGTCATATTCTCTTTATTGTCAAATTTTGACAACATGATTACCTTTTCGGGTCATTTGCCTTTTATAAAATCATCACATTTTTGTATAAAAAAAGAACCATATATCTAAATAAAAAATTATATTTTAGGAACGAAAACATATAAAGCTGCAAAAGAAAGGTCATCTTATAAAAAATGAAAATATTTTCGAAAACTAGAATAATAATAATAATAATAAATAAATTAATAATAATAATAATAATAATAATAATAATAATAATAATAATAATAATAATAATAATAATAATAATAATAATAAGCTATAAATATGAGTTGAGTAAATATGAGTTGAATAATACCTAAAATTTAAGAAGAAGTTGAGTAAATTACGTTCTCAGTTCCAGTAGTATACACGTTATTTCACTCCCAGTCCCTAGGTCCTTTTTTTTGCGGTCCAGGTCCCTCGACCCGGGTTTATGTTTCATTCCCGGTCCCGAACCCTCAACGTCGGTTGATATTATCTGTTAAGTTAGTCAATGTTCGTGACATAAGAGGGTGAAAATGACTTTTCTCACGATTGTGAACCTCTTTTTCAGTCTTTGAACATATACCTACCTTTTTCAAGCCCTTGAAAAGTCCTTTTTACCCAGGAGCGGCTCAAGGTAATTAGGGGCCTAAAGCGAACTCAAAATATGAGGCCTGATCGTTAAGTAATGGATTTTTTTGCTATTCATAGTGCTTAGTGTTATAATTAGTTAATATGTGGTTGGTAAAAAGTGTTTAAATAACTAACTTAATTTGTTAAAATTTACTACTCGTATTTAACTGAATGTGGTTGATGGTTACCATGAAGTTGACAGTCTATTATAAAGGCTGGCGGTTTATTTATAGCAATTACACTTTTAAACATAGCCCTAGAAAATCCTTAACAATCACAAACTATATAAAATATTATATTAAGCTCATTATGCAATTCAAACTAATTAATCCATTTAACCACGAGTCATGTTTTTATGATTGAGATGGTTATTTGAACAATTTGATAAATGGTATTGCCCAAAGAATGACTGGAGAATTCAATCGAGTGAAAATATAAAGAAAATGATTAAGATACTTTACTACTAGGCAATGTAAAATGAAGATTGTATTTAAAGACATGAAAATAGAGCGTGAAACCTTTTTTCCAGGAAAAGACTTGGATCTAAGTGACAAAAAATGGGTCTAGTCATTTTATCAATTACAATGGGCCTAAGATTTTACGATTTAAACTCTTGTGAGACCTTATAATGTTGTTTTCTCACACAAATTGGGTCTAATCTATTAAAGCTTATATTCTCCAAGACCTTTAAAGACCAAAATACATTAAAGATCTTTGTCGTCATACTATACTAATACATGATATCGATAATTTTGGGACCTTAGAAATTCGGGGGCCTAAAGCGGTAGCTTCACTGGCTTTACCCTTGAGCCACCCATGTTTTTACCCTTTTGTATCACACAAGTTGGATGACTTAACGCGTTAGGGTTGGGGACAGAGAGTGAAACATAAATCCAGGTCGAGAGACTGAGACTGCAAAAAAAAAATGACAAGTCAAATAACGTACATACCATAGGGACTGACAACGTAATTTACTCTAAGAAGTTTATTTAAAGGAAAAAGACAATCTTAAATTATATATAAGAAACATATAATGATATCATCAAAAATTTAATTAATCAATTAAATTCTTTGATTTTGTCCAATTAGCTAAAATTTAGGACATGATGATGTCATCAATCTAATTATTTAATTAATTTTATTATAATTTGTATTTATTTATATATTTATTAATATTATCACTATATGAATTCTAATCTTATAATGATTGCTACTATCCAAATCATATGTAATTTTATATAATGGGAGTAATAATTATTTAAAGCTAGAGTTTCTAACTATGAATATACAAAGATTAAAATACGTTTTTACCCAAAAAGATTAAAATACGTACATAACTTGACATATACAACAAAATTGGTGCTATTTATTTTATGGTTATGTTATGGTCATTTATTTGCTCCTATTTCTACATTATTTATTTTTTAATATCATTAGTAGTATTATAATAATTATTATTAATCGAATAATTCTTTATTACTATTACTATGTAATACATTACTGCATATTATAATTGTTTTTTCCCAACTAGCCTAATGGATCAATTAATTTGTGTGCCAATTTCATATTTAATAACTTAATAAAATTAGTAGTGAAATTAAATGGTTAATAAGTTGTTAACGTGTGAATTAAGAAGTGTATTTGTATAATTTGATTCAATAAAATCTTCAACAAATTTTAAACTTTTCTTTCATTTTAATGTTATTTATTATTTAAGTGTTAGTTTAAACTTATCAAAATTAATCTTACAATCAATTTTAAAAGTGTTAACAAGTACTCGTATTTTATTTTAAAAGATTAAATATAATAGAGGAAACGGTTTGTGTTGTCATTAAAATTCTTATCAACAATTAGAATTACTCATTTTTATCCAATTGACTAAAATATAGAATTTGCTTACATAATAAATCATGAATTATTTTTAAAATGACCATATAATAATCATAAAAAAAAAGATCATACATTCATCTATAATAAAAATAGGAATCCTAATCTTAAGCATATTACTCTATATTTTGTTACACGTAGTATACACAATCAATTTATTATACTACTGTATATATTCCTTTTCTTTATAACTCCAACGATATGCAACATGTACATATTACCAAAAATAGTTTGGTTCGTGAATTCATTGGATAACTTTTTTAACTCCTACTAAATGATAGAATTTTATCATATACATTATTCGTGTAATTATAAAAATTAAATACACATTCGATGAGTCGTGTATATACACGGGTTTAATGTCCAGTTAATAGTAAAAGAATCCATATAAAAAAATTAGTTGTATCACATGTCGGTGAATTAACGCCCGTACAAATTACGCAAGCAAACGTGAGTCGGTGGGTTCGTCAACCCACAGACACTCCAAACATCCGCATACTTATAAGTTATAAATATGAGTCTGGCACTTCACTTTTCATCAACAAAATTTCTGTCATCGTCATCTGTTCGTTCGATCTTCCCAGTTCTTGGTAATCGTTTCTCCCTTGACGACTTCCTCAATTGTTCTTTTAAATCTTGTGTTAGGGTTTTCAATTTTTCTGACGATTTACAGATTATTGATCACCACTACTGAAGAAATTGTATATTTCAGCGTTCTTGATTGTTTATTAAGATGTTTTCCTTAAATACAATTGAACCCTTATGATAACTTCATTCGAAACCCTTTTTAAAAAATTTATCACACAAAATCCAATTTCTTCAATTCGAATACTATATGAAACGATTTTGTAGATCAATTAAAAATTGTTAGAATTGGAATCAAAAAATTTATATTTTTATTTTATTATATTGATTTATATACAAACAATCAAATGTTCTATTTGGGGTTTTAAAAATTTTGTAGCTTGGAGGCTGGTTTAAAGCTAGTGAATTACAAAATAGATTTCATTTCCTGCTTATATAATGGATGGATTGATTCTTTGTGATGCTCTTAACAAGATTGAACCAGGGCAGGGTTTGTGTGCGTTTAGTTTGATTCAACTAAATGACTAATTAATTGCTCAATTAGAATTAGGTTTTCAAGATTTTAGTAATTTTAGTTGAATTTCTGATTGAGCTTGTCAAAGAGTTCAGTACGACAATATCTCATGCAAATTTATTGAAACAATGCTCTATAAGACCTGATATTCTTCCATATCAAGTCATTATGTTTCGAGTAGTACTTTGTCCAATGGGATCTTGATAGAAGACAATCTGCATTTGACAACTGAAGATAGTTCACCGAAAGCTGTTTTTTTGGAAAGTTTTGGGTATGTTTCTGATATTTGAACGGCCGTCATCTTTTTCTAAGTAGTTATGAAATTCATACAATAAATTGAAGTATTTTATATAGCTGATGAAGTTTGAAATGGGGTGTTTTTTTGCCTCAAACCCAAACTGCACCAATTTTCAACATATTATATGTATATTATATGGAGTCATTCCAAAAGAAGATATGTGCGTTGACTTTTGAGTCAAACCTACTATCTTTAATCTCAGAAATTCACGTGGTTTGACATTGTAATTTGATACCCAAGCCTTTTCATATGGGGTTTTTCTTTACGACATGCAGTAAATATGGAAATCTATCAACTTTTTAATCGTGTCCTCTCTGACCTTTAAAATCAAACTGTGCCCATTTGAACAGACCAAATGTGCCTGTTTTGTTATATCTACTCTTTGTATTGTAATTCTTTGCAGCTGGGCAGGGGCGGAGCTAGAATGGGGGCAGCGGGGGCAACTGCCCCCACAAAAATTTTGAAATTACGTAAAAAAGAATTTTTTTCAAGGTATTTATGACAAATTTAGAATTTTGCCCCCTCAAAACTATAAAGAAGCACAAAATAATATTATTTTTGCCCCCTCTAAGTATAATTCCTAGCTCCACCCCTGCAGCTGGGGAATGATTCAAAGTGGGTCATTTGTAGTGCAGGTCCCTAATTGTTTTTTTTTTTGTTTTTTTTTACAGATTAGAATTGCATGATTTATTTTATGCCGTTTCAGTTTGCTTACCAGATAGAGTTAGCCTAGTTCCAACCTTCCCCTCAAGTATTGCTAGACATAAGGTAAGCATTACAACATAACCCATTTACTTTTGGTGCGATTTGTTTATGAATTTGATTAATTTTTAAAGGATTTTTATAATCATATTTAACTTCAACACATTGATTATCTACCACAAAAATTAAGTGGACCAATAACAATGTCTGTGGGTCAACCTCACCCGACCATACTAAAGAATTACCATTGTGTGTAATAAAAGTTGATGAATGCATCGGATAACTCCGTAAGTGAACATACATACTACCACTTGCTGTCTTGATCAATACTGTAAATCAAAACCTATTTCATGTATTTAACTTAAAACGCCATCACTTCTAACCTGACTCATTTCATGTATCCAAGTTACATATATAGCTATCACTTGAAAGGAATGGTGTTTCTCATACAGTACCACGACAGTGTAGCTCCACTTTAAACATTTTCCCATACAATGCTCTCAGGCAGTTATGGGCTCCAGTATTTTATCCTCATGTATGTGTATAAGTGAAACAGTTGAAAAATATAAAAAAGTAATTACTCCGTTACCATTTTGCTACTAGAGCATTTTCTACCTTTGAGAAATAAACTATAACTATAGGAAGCCAGGTTTAGTAGAGTTGTGATAACTTTCTTGGAATTCCAGTGCCTTCTTAAGTTCTGCTAAAACTTCTTTTGAAGTTGGTCGTATTTTTCTATCATCATCTAAGCTTTTGTAGATAATGTTTAGAAACGTCGTCAATGATTTTGGTGCAATTTCTTCTATTATAGCTTTAAACACCATCCCATCCTGTTTTCCTTCTTCAAAGTTGTGTTCAATAAAACGAAGTAGAGACACACTCTTAGGTTTGCGGAGTGTATACGCTGCTCTCCCACACAAGAGCTCAAATAAAAGCACCCCGAATGAATAAATATCGGATTCTAAAGTTAAGAGACCAGATTTTAAGTACAGTGGATCCACATAGTCTTTTGTGCCGCAAGGATGATCTATGACGTAGTCTGTATGTTTGTCTGTTGCGCTTATCAAGGAAAGCCCAAAATCACCAATTTTTGCATTCCAATCATCAAAAATTAGAATGTTAGCAGCTTTGATATCCCTATGTATCACTACTTGTCCTCCAACACCTCCATGAAGGAAGTCCAGTCCGGTTGCAGCATCAATGCATATCTTAAGTCGGTTCCTCCATGTAAGACTAGTAGACGTCAAATGTTTATCAAGACTTCCCCTAGATGCATATTCATAAACAATTATTTTTTCATCTGTTTCTTTGCTGTAGCCTACAAGATTGATAATATTCTCATGGTTATACACATAAAGAATTGCTAGCTCGTTGTAAAATTGTATATTCCCTTGCCCATGATTTTTGTCTAACTTCTTTGCAACAATGGTACAATGTCCATTTCGAATTTCTCCTTTGTAGACCCTACCGAAACCTCCTCCTCCAATTTCGTTAGTGAAGTCCCCTGTGGCCATTTTAATGTCTTCAAATGACATTTTGAAGGTGTCTCTACTGTTTTCCTGTGAATCATGAAACACTAGATTAATATACTTTCCTATAACAATATTGAAATGATGTCTACCACATCTTTGGAATAAAACTATAGTCATTAATGAATTAGAAATTACATACAGTTCTGACATAACTAGATTTATAAGACTTTTGGACAGATGTATCTCTATATGTGTTATGCAACAATTGTTGTTTGGGATGTTCGAGGATATCTACAACTATAGAAGTATTAAATTTGGTAAGATCACAGGTCCTTTGGCTAGACAAGCCTATCAACAGGGAGGCTGTGGGTTCAAGCCTCATTTGAGGCAGTGAGTGTATATATATGTGTTGGTTATATATACCATGTGTGTTAATTTGTAGCGTTGACTTTCTATAAAATCTGTTAAGTCTGTAAAGTGAGTCCCGGTAAATTCACGGTGACTTTTTGATTAATTCACAGGACTTTAATATGATTACTCAGTTTTATCCTTCCTTTTTTTACTCAAAAATCCCACACCCACTCTGTTTCTTTTTCGCTTTTTATGGGTTCATCTTCAAAAACTCACACCTACATTTCTTTATCCTACAAACTGCAACCATCACCTCATAAACTCGTTTTCTCTAACTATTTTCTATTTCAATCAAATCATTTATACCCTAGAAAAAATAAAGAACAAAAGGAAAATTGAAGGTATATTAAATCTACCATGTATGTCTTCTTGGATTTTGAGTAGTCATAATCTGATAGGTTGACACTTATTATGGCACAAAGGGAGTATTGACTTACATGATAGGCTAATGCTTTACCAAGTTCCTCGATAACGACCTTCATCTTTGGACGTTGGTTCCGCTTTTCTGCCAAACACCAATAGACAATTTTTATGAATGTGTCTAAGGAATCCTTGTTGGGTCCTCTATGTAGAAAAAAATTGTTTTCATTATATTCTTCCATAAGTGCAGGAACTATCTTTTCTATTATTATTCCTGTGTTGATCCATTCACGTGCCACTTCTACAATATCTTTTCCTTTTTCACTTAAATGACTTCTTAGAGACCAAAGATCATTTCCACATAAGATTTTAAGCATAACAACTCCAAAACTATATACATCTGATTCTGTTTGAACATTACGGTTCCAACGATATTCTTTTATCATGTAGTCCGCACTGATATTTTTATCTGACATGTCGACAGGAATAGTTACAACATCTTCATTCAGAGGCAGCAGTAGAGAGCTTTCAAATCCAGCTATCTTTGCCCTCCAATGATCGTCCAACTTAATAGTTGTGCAGTGTATATTGTTGTGTATTACCTTTGTTTGGTCCTCAATCTCACCGTGAAGGTAACTTAAGCCATGTGCAACATCAATGCAAATTTTCAAACACCTTTCCCATGTAAGAATATGACTACTCAAATATGAAGAAAGGTATTTCGTAGATACGTACTCGTAGACAAGTATCATTTTAGAACCTTTATCACAAAATCCAAGAAGAGATTCTATGTTGGGATGATTACAATGGCTAAGACTTTCTATTTGTCGATAGGTATTATGGTCTTTAGAGAGGATGCTTATCATTACATTGTAGTCTCTCTTGGGTAGTTCATCTTTATTCTTCCCTTTTACCAAGGAAATATACTCTCTGTCAAAACATCTGAGTTCTGCTTTGTAGAGAAAGTTATGCTCTGTATCCACAATTCGAGATGTGTTGGAGAAATTATTAGTGGCCAATAGTATGTCACTTAGTTCAATTCTCAAGTGTTCTAACTTGTTTACCTGCAGGATTGTGATATACTCGGGTTAGATGACATGAATTCATATTTCTGAATTGTATATGTGAACTTGGTACCAGGTATTTTTATCCCATCATATGTCAAGTAAGAAAATACATGTTAACTAATATATTAATCGGACTTAATACATGACTAAGTAATGAGTGTCGTTTTATATTGACAAATACCAAGTCCACATTATCATAGTTATAGGATTTAAGATGGTGATGGTAATATCTTCGAAGGAAGAGGAGGACGACGAAGACAATGAATTCATACAAACTGGACAAAAGTTTCAAATATTAGGATTTTATAGATTTCAGAGTTTCGCAAATGCATGACTGATAATTTGCATTGGTCAACTAATATTTTGTTGGTTGTTTCAGAGAATTCTCAAATGGGTTACTTTCTAATGCACAGCCCCCAACGAGCTGTTTGGGCTTTGGCATGACGAAGTTATCTGTTCCTAACATTCTAGCTAGGACCCCTCCCTGCCCCGTTAAAGATCCGCCCCCTGCGTCCGCTCTAAAAATAAATGAAACGATGATGTTTATCTTAAGCACGCTGTGTAACTTCACTTCTAACTTAATATTTTATGGTTTTAACTCCACGCATGTAAAGACAGGTCAATAATCTAGTTTCACTATTCATTTGAAAGATGCTTGCTTAAACGTGGTCACCCCAACTATAGGAAAATGCTGTCAGCAACACTAGGAGTCGTCTTTAACAGTGATCCTATCTTTAAAACTGTTGAGATTATAGTTAGAGATCTTCATGGATTAGTTGTTCGTTTCTAAAGTACCACCCATGATGCCTAAAATCAATTTTTAAAAATTGTTCAACGTAAGCACTAAACTAGATAGAGAAGTTTATTACCTTCCAATAAGAATCCAATGACGATTTTGTAGCCCCAGAATCATTATATTTATCTTCTTCTTCCTCTTTATCTTCCCAAACATCATTTGTATAATCTTTAAGCTAAAAAACGACCCATTTGACAGAACAAATTGTCTTATATATCTAAATGAAAGTTGGATAAATTAGTAACTTAAAATCTATATTGAGTTTAATTATTATAGGAGTAACTTAAACACGTGCTATTTAACTTGTATAAATTGGAAACCGAAAATAAACGTAAAAGGAGTACGGATGAAAACCAAATTATTACGAAAACAAAAGGATGGTCCTACCTGATGTTGCTCTTCATCGCCAACCGATATTTTATGCATTTTGGATCTAACAATCTCCGAACTTGGGCGCAGCGCTTGGTCCTCGTTTAAGCAAGAATATGCTATTTCTGCTATCTCTGAGAAGCTCTTCCATGACTCTTGGTCCATTAGATTCACCAGATCAGGATGAACTATATCCTCCAGGGTTCCTTTCTCGTAATGATATTTGACCAACGGAACTAGCAACTTACCATCTTCGTTTGCTTTCCTCCCGCATATGATTTCAAATATGACGACTCCCATGGAGTAGATATCTGACTTGTACGTAACACCTCCATCCTTTTCAATTGCCGGGTCCATATACCCTTTTGTGCCAATTGCTTCATAAACGAAAATCTGATTCTTACGATCAAATGATTGTTCAATTGAAAATTCAAATCCAGATAACAAGGGATTCCAGTTCTTATCTAATAAAATTGTGGAGCTATTAATGTTACGATGTATAATATAACTATGGCGTCTATGGATGTTTTCAATTGCACATGCAACACCGTACACTATACGCTGTCTAGTAGTCCATGTGATGGTCGGATTGCTAAGATACCTCAAGAGACTTCCCTTGGGATAATGTCGGTATACGATAACCTTCTCACCATTCTCGTTACAAAACC
This sequence comes from Helichrysum umbraculigerum, assembly GCA_949592205.1. Classification (NCBI taxonomy): domain Eukaryota; kingdom Viridiplantae; phylum Streptophyta; class Magnoliopsida; order Asterales; family Asteraceae; genus Helichrysum; species Helichrysum umbraculigerum. The sequence continues at coordinate 9,418,151 of CATIUR010000005.1, read as the reverse complement.
CAAACATAGAGACTACATGAGAAGAGCGACCACGAAGCGCAGAAATTTCTCTCCAGAACTCAACGTCTCCTAGCCCCCCCTTAGGATCCAACCTCCGAGCAGCAATTTTTCCCGATCTTCCTCTGTGTATGAGTAGCCCTTTATAGACGTTGCCAAAACCACCTTTCCCGATGATATTTTTATCAGCAAAGTTGTCTGTGGCCTTTAGTACAGCTTCAAGTGGGATTTTTAGGGGAGCATATTCTTTCGTGATTGTGGATGTCATAGCTCTGTTAAATCAATGAGGGGGGAAAATAAGGGGTTACAATTGAAGGAGAAGGTATCACAACAAGGCACACATATATATAAATATAAATAATAAAAATAAAAAAATATATTTGAGAGCAACAACCTAGCTACCTCTCTTTGACTTTCTACTCGTATTTCTTCCCTTTCATTTTGAATTCAAAGTATTATAAACTACTCTGTAAGTCTGTAACCACGATCTATGGCAACTTTTCTTAGTCGTGGGTTTGATAAAGAATAATATTAAAATTAATTTATATATATATATATATATATATATAGAGGGTAGTGATCTAGAGGGAAGTAACAAAATAGAGGGAAGGGGGAAGCACATCTCAACCGTCCATCTGATCAAATTAAATAAAAGGGCGGAGGGGTAGTTTGGTCAAGTCACAAATATATTCATTCACATCAAAAAATATGCGCCGTTCCTCATCTTCATTTCTCAAACACAAAAGCTAAACTAGGGGTTCTAACAACAAAATCGAAAGCAAAATCACCAGATCCAATCGAATAACCGAAGATAAATTTGTTGAAGAACCGATGAGGTCAGAAAAATTGAAAATAACCGAAGATAAATTTGGGGAAAACTAGACCTAGATGAAGAGATAAGATGCATTATAACTAAAAAAAAGAAGATTGAAGCTTTTTCGTGAATGATTGGATTTATGTCCGTCAATCAATCAAAAGGTGATAAAAACGAGCCCTCACAGTAAAGAAGATCGGGTCGATCCGGTAATCCAAATTCGCTGAGAAATTTTTTTGGAGGTGGTGGTGGCGGTGGGAAGGGTGCCGGAGGTAGTACCACCACCGTCCCTCCATCCTCTGCTTCTTATTCTGGTAAAAAGTACAAATCAAATTAGGGTTTGTTTTCTATTTGTTCAATAGAGTTAGGAATTTTTGTATCTGGCTCCGTTGTTTTTTTATTTGTAATGTTTATTTTTTTCGTAGCTTTAAGAAGGTGGTTAGTAATGCACAAGAAGCACAGGGTAGGGGAACTGGTCCGAACCCGAATGTGAATTCGTTTTTAATTCTTCTTCAAGAGGTAGAGCTCCACAGAATGGTGCACATGTCCAAGCTTCATCAAGAGGTATATTTGCAATTAGAAAAATACATTCAACCTGTATGTTTTATGGTTGTAGCAATTTTAGCAAGTGTAAATTTGTGAGCTTTATTGATTTGTTTAAATTGTAATGCATACTACTTGAAATTATATTGTAGTTACATAATATTATGCATTGAGATGCATACTATTTGAAATTGTATTTAATTTGATAAGAGATAATAGTATGCATTGAGATGCATACTACTTGAAATTGTATTGTAGTTACATAATAGTATGCATTGCGATGCATACTATATGAAATTGTTACTATACACATGGTGAGCTGAAATTTTTCTTATAAATTTCTTGAACACATAGTTGACAAGTAAAGTTATATGTGTATTTATCTCGGGAACTACAAGCTTAACTTGACTTTACTTGAAATTGTATTGTCGTTACATAATAGTATGCATTGCGATGCATACTATATGAAATTGTTACTATGCACATGGTGAGCTGAAATTTTTCTTATAAATTTCTTGGACACATAGTTGACAAGTAAAGTTATATGTGTATTTGTCTCGGGAACTAGCTTAACTTGACTTTACACTTATTCACAAACTGCATTTGGGGCTAATAGATCTCATTTCCCATCTAATGGAAAACCCTTTTCGCTCCGTATAGCCTTATCCCTCTCTACGGGTATTTTAGTGATAGCCTGATAGGTTCTATAGCAACTGGACGATGCTTTGAATTTCAATTGTTACTTGCAAATTTTTTTAACATGATGTTAATGGAATGCTTCTCAAATACTTCTGTGTTTCATGAAACAGGTATGTGTAATTGGGACTTTTACACGTGTTCAGTCCGCAAAAGATTGGTACTGTATGTTTGGTGATACTGAAGTTCCCGTTGAGATTATTCAAGATGGAGTCCTCTGTTGTTATTGTCATCCTTCCGTACCTGGAAAAGTTACTCTTTGTATCACCTCTGGCAACCGAGAGTCTTGCAGTGAAATCAGGGAGTTTGAATACCGTGATAAGCCTAACAGTTATATGAATAATAACTCAACACAGAATAAGTCTAGAAATTCTGAACAATTGTTGTTGCTTGTAAGATTCGTGCAAATGCTATTTTCTGATCAACTTAGACAGAAAGAAGGAATGGTCGGCAATGCCAGCATTGACCTTTTAACCTGTTCAATGGCTGGCGAGGACTCATGGGCTCAAATTATAGAGGCTTTATTAGATGGAAGTTTGACATCATCTAGTGCAACAAATTGGCTTCTGGAAGAACTTTTGAAAGACAAGTTGCAACAGTGGCTTTCTACTAGATTGCAGAATAAGAGTGATATTTCAGCCTTGTCCAGAAGAGAACAAGGGATAATACATATGATTTCTGGGTTGGGCTTCGGATGGGCCTTACCCTCAATTCTTAAGGCTAGAGTAGGTGTAAACTTCCGTGACATAAGTGGCTAGACTGCCCTTCATTGGGCCGCTCGATTTGGAAGGCGAGTCATTATCTTTATTATGTACATTTTCACTATATATATAGATGCTTTAACAATACATTTTGATGATTAAAACTAAAAAAGGCAGAACATTTTTGACATGTTATGTATGAATGCATTAATTTGGCTTTTTGTTATCCCTGACGAGACCAAAAAAAAATGTTCCGAGTAGATCCAACTCGTTTAACTACCAACTTGTACCCATAATTACCCTTCGCGAGTCATTATCTACATGTACAATCAAAATCTTTACATCATAGTATAAGAAGTTGTCATTGCAAGCGATCTACTCAAAAGATTATCCTAGATTTCCTAAAAAACATGATCTCTACGTACATTAATGATCACAATCTACTTATTTGAGTTACACTTCGGTTACAGAAAGATATTATTGAAAGTTAAACAATGTTTCTCTATGAATCATATGGAATGTGTCAATCTGCATTCATTATATATGAAGTCATTCAAGTAGGCATGTTCGATAATTGTTATTTCTTATTGCCGATTCATTGTCCATATTAAAGTTTCTGAAGGCATGAATTAGTATAATTATGTGCAAGTTATATGCATGCAATATTCTAGACTGCAGATTACGGGCATCAATGTGTGTTTCTTATTTATGTGTGCTTGTGCACGTGTTTAAGAATTTTGAACTCGAATTAATTATTCTTGATGTATCATAATAGTGAAAAGATGGTAGCTGAACTCTTGGCATCTGGCGCTTCTGCTGGAGCATTTATAGATACCAATCAACAAGACCCAACTCTCCAAACACCATCTTCTATAGCTACTACATGTGGACACAAGGGACTTGCAAGTTATCTCTCAGAGGTGTCACTCACCAGTTATCCATCCCTCCAGCTACAACAAACAGAACTTTCTAGAATATTATGTGATGACATCAATCGAAAAACTTTATAATTTAATTTTAGTTGTTAGAATTGTCATTCATTTTGATGAATTTAGTTGATAAACTTTATAATTTAAATTCGGTTGTTATAACTTGACATTTATTTATATGAATATTAAATGAAAACATTCATGTTCATTCATACTAATAGAATAAATATATGTTTATAGTAACTAATAGTATGCATTTAGATGAATACTACTTCAAATTGTATTGTAGATTCTTATATTAATGTATGTTGACAGTCATGTTGATGCGTAATAATAGTATGCACTACGATACATATTGATTTAAGTTTTAGTTCTACTGATGTATTGATGTTTGTTAACATTCATGTTCACGCATTGCGATGCATACTATTTGAAATTGTATTTAGTTTGATAACTAATAGTATGCATTGCGACGGATACTACTTGAAATTATATTGTAGTTATATGATATTATGCATTGAGATGCATACTATTTGAAATTGAATTTAATTTGATAAGAACTAATAGTATGCATTGCAATACATACTATTAGCACTCATCAACTCGTATGTTAAGATGTATCAAAATACATCACTACATTGTAAATCAGTGTTAACATGCATCGCAATGCATACTATTAGTGCTGAAGACAGCAGAAATGATGAGATCAGCAGAACCTATTGTATCAGCAGAAACTATCGCCAGCAGTTAAACACTTAGAGCAGCAGGAAATAGACCAACAGGAGAAATATAGAGAGCACCAGAAACAAGAAGATCAGCTTAGATAATGAATTGGAGATGATTCCTTTTAATATTACATAGGATGAATATTATATGTACTAAGATACTGAAATTAGCTACTGTACATATTATAAGATTGTATTGTTGTTGAGATGATGAATTTTGTAGTACTAATAAACTATTATTTTGAATATGACTCAAAATATGCAAAATATGAGTTGCTACTATTTGTAAATCAGTAAGTTGAGCTACAGATTTTCAAGATGAAAAGTATGCTATACTTGGATCTTAAGACTCCATTTATTGTTACTATCGTTTTTGAAAGTTTTAGACGTTTAGTGTGATTTGCTAAATTGCATGAATCTGAGTTGCTAAAGCTTGAGGCTAATTATGTAGATATGAAGATTCACCATGAAGAAGCTGAAAGTGATCTTTTATTGATTTAAAAACTTTATAGTCACTTGGTAGTACGGTACTAGCACATTTCTTATTCAATGAGAAATTGTAGAGATTAGGAATACTTGGTTGTGTTCTATGTATAGTGTATTAAACTTTTGTTAAGATGCATCACAATACTTACTATTAGCACTCATCAACTGGTATGTTAACATGTATTGAAATACATCACTACATTGTAAACCAATGTTAACATGCATCGCAGTGCATACTATTAGTACTGAAGATAGCAGAAACGATGAGATCAGCAGAAACTATGAAGGCAGTAGAAACTTTGTATCAGCAGAAACTATCACCAGCAGTTAAACACTTAGAGCAGCAGGAAATAGACCAACAACATAAATATAGAGAGCAGCAGATTCAAGAATATCAGTTAAACTTTATAGCAGTTGAAATAACGCAAACAGCAGAAAACAAGAAGATCATATATCGATATACTAGAAGATCATCGTAGTGATGTAAACTTATATTAGGATGCATCACAATGCATACTATTAGTACTCATCTGCGTGAGTGTGAACATATATCGATATACATCACTTCAATGTAAATCAATGCTAACATGCATCATAGTGCATACTATGAGTACTCATCAGTTCGAATGTAAACATGTGTCAATATACATCACTATGATGTAAACTTATGTTAAGATGCATCCTAATGCATACTATCATTACTCATCAGCATCCATGTTAACATACATCAATATACATCACTACAATGTAAACTTATGTTAAGATGCATCATAATGCATACTATTAGTACTTAACAGCATGAATATTAACATTTATCAATATACATCTCTATGATTTAAATTATGTTAACATGCATCATAGTGCCATATTATGAGTACTCATCAGCTCGAATGTTAACAAATATTGATATACATCACTATGACGTAAACCAATGTTAACATGCATCACAGTGCATACTATTAGTACTCATCCACATGAATCACTACAATAAAAACGATCTTACACGACACTAGTTAGTGTCCCAAAATGTGACTTTATGGGACCAAAATTCAAGCGTCTTATGTAAGGGCATTGTAATAAGTGTTAAGCGTCCTAATATACATTATGTGACATTTTTATAGGTCCCATAAAAAGTTTAATACAACACAGGTAGCATCCCAACAATGTACATAATAGAAAGTTTTTTAATGTTTTAAAGTATGACACATAGTTATGTATTATCATATTTTGAGAGATACATAAACGTCCTAAGAAATCTATTAGGACGAAATCATGTGTTGTATTAATAGTGATATGAGGACCAATAAAAGGGTCCTGACACTACAACAAATTGATCCTGAAGCAATACTTATTGTGTTCATATGCAACACTTTTTTATTTGCTTTTACAATAGTTTTACCTATCAAATGCAACTTGACAGTTTCTATGGTTTTCTACAATATAGTACAACATTTTTTTATATCTATCACAACACTTCTCATAGTAAAATGGGCACAAAAGCAACACTTAATGTATAATATGCATTCATTCAATCATTTTTTAAATGTGCATTAGACTACAACCAATATTCGGTTCTGCAACAATAGCATTTAATAAAAGTGTCATATGAAAATACCAATAATCACCTTACGATAAAATATGTAATCAATACAAAAAAACTCTTGATTGTATCTAAAGACTCCTAGTTGTATATTCTTCTTTTGTATGACATAACTGGGACCTTGGTTGTTTGACTTGTCTCCACCTTCTTTCCCTGGGAATTGTATGACAAACGAAGAAAAAGTTAACAAAAGCAACTAGAATAACAACAAATTATGTAAACTAAAATCCAGGAATAAACATACCTACTTGTAGTAACAAGCAACAATCTATGCTAAAACTACCAATCTTAACCAACAACAAAAATTACCATAAAACACCACCTAAAACAACCGATCAAAAAAACCACAAATGAACCACCAGCAATAAAAACCTTGCCTGAAATCAACGACCGTAGTAACCAAAAACCATAACGATCCACTGGTTAGAAACACATGAAGATCCTGATAACCTGAATATACTAACAATCAGAAGCCTAAAATCATGAACCTGAAACCACAAAACAAAGACCCCAAACTGAAATCACCATCCGAAACCGCTAACCAAAAGCCACCAATCGATCCAGTTGATATGAACCACGAGGTGAAAACCGCCTGAATCTATGGCTAGAACCACGAAAGCAAAATGAAAAAAAATTAGCTTTTCATTTTTGACAATACAGTCTGATTATCTAATTATTTATATGTTAAATAACCAGTTCTATACTGGATGCAACAAAACTGATTATCAGGATAAAATCACCTAGCTATCCTTCTTCTAAGTTAAGACAAGCGATGTTTACTCTCATCCAGCAAGACATGTCATTATAACAAAAGAATGTTCCTCATGGCCATTTATGTTGAAATTGTCAAACACACCTAATCATCTACCTATAACAACTTTAAATAGCAAAAACACATAACAAACAATATCACTGCAGCACCAAACAGCATACTTACAGCAGAAAAATGGCAGCAAAATAGCAGACACGTACAACATAAAAATGGCAGCAAAACAGCACACTTACAGCAGTTATAATGGCAGCGAAAACAGCAGCACCAAACCAGCAACAAAAAAGCACTAAAAAGGGTTTCATGGTTTGGCCCGTCTATGAAAGAAGATTCATGCAATGATGTTCTTCGGATAGAAAGCGTTTATGTAAACAGATAGTAAAAGATATTTTAGCAACAAATCAAACAAATGGTGTCTCCAATTAAAGAATGAATTTGAACTGCATAACACTGGTCTCAACCTTCTTACACCTGAAATTGACGGACAGGCTTCAGCTATAATGAACACATAAATAATGACTTGAAAGATTTATCATAGAAGGTAGGTAATCATAATGAAATGACTTGAAAGATCTATCATAGAAGGTGCACAATTCACCAAAGTAGCAGATAATACATCATCTTCTGAGGGCATGGTTTACAAACTAAGATAACAATATGTGTTGCATCTCTAGGATCATGCTAAAATCACATCTTCACAACAAGGCTTAACCTGATACTATCCAAATCCAAATTTAAAAACGCATTACTAAAAATGAACATCTTTAGTATATTAGTACATTCAAACTTACTTAAGACAATTTTGTGTACATGTCCTATATTTCACATATAGCACCCACAAATATTTATTAATCTACTCTGTCCCTAGTAAGTATGTCAAGTGGTACCACAAAGAATCACCTCCATAGTATCATATTTACCAAATATATGCCATAGTTTCAGCAAAACAACCACCCTCTCAAATAATTATAATGTTCGGTCATATTCTTTTATCTTTTAGTCAATATAAGATGTAATTTTAGAATAACCACAATATGTAATTTAACTACAATATAATGTTCGGTCATATTCTTTTATCTTTTATTCAATATAAGATGTAATTTTAGAATAACCACAATATGTAATTTAACTACAATACACCAAATATAGAATAGAAAGTTTACATATCATCATTAGAAACTCATTGTACATAATATTAATACTATTAATCAAATCTAATCAAGTACTGATAGGGTATTTGCAGCTCAAATTTCATAAGCGCATTACTATAATAGAAAATTTTAGAGTGTATATGTATCATGCTCAAAATATGTATATAACTTTAATCAAGTACTGAAAGTGATCTTTTTAGTTGATTTAAAAACTTTACAGTCACTTGGTAGTGCGGTTCTAGCACATTTCTTATTCAATGAGAAATTGTAGAGATTAGGAATACTTGGTTGTGTTCTATGTATAGTGTATTAAACTTTTGTTAAGATGCATCACAATACATACTATTAGCACTCATCAACTCGTATTTAACATGTATTGAAATACATCACTACATTGTAAACCAATGTTAACATGCATCGCAGTGCATACTATTAGTACTGAAGACAACAAAAACTATGAAGGCAGCAGAAACTATGAAGGTGGCAAAAACTTTGTATCAGCAGAACTATCGCCTGATGTTAAACACTTAGAGCGGCAGGAAATAGACCAACAGTAGAAATATAGAGAACAGCAGAAACAAGAAGATCAACAGAAACTTTATAGCAGTTGAAATAACACAAACAACAGAAAACCAGAAGATCGTATATCGATATACCAGAAGATCATCGTAGTGATGTAAACTTATATTAGGATGCATCACAATGCATACTATTAGTACTCATCCGCGTGAGTGTGAACATATATCGATATACATCACTTCGATGTAAACCAATGTTAACATGCATCACAGTGCATACTATGAGTACTCATCAGTTCGAATGTAAATATGTGTCAATATACATCACTATGATGTAAACTTATGTTAAGATGCATCCTAATGCATACTATCATTACTCATCAGCATCCATGTTAACATACATCTATATACATCACTACAATGTAAACTTATGTTAAGATGCATCATAGTGCATAGTATTAGTAGTTAACAGCATGAATATTAACATTTATCAATATACATCTCTACAATTTAAATTATGTTAACATGCATCACAGTGCCATATTATGAGTACTCATCAGCTCGAATGTTATCATATATCGATATACATCACTATGACGTAAACCAATATTAACATGTATCATAGTACATACTATTATTACTCATCCACATGAATATTAACATGTATCAATATACATCACTACGATGTAAATTTATGTTAAGATGCTAAAGAATATCCATATCATGAAACCCAACCCAATATATTTTGGTCATAATCCCCTAAAGAATATCCATATCATGAAACTCGCTTTTAGGTCCATCTATATACTATCATGATTAAATTTCAAGAGTATTTCGATGTGTGATGTATTTTTATTTTCTAATGTATAAGAGTTCCAAATCGATTTATCATATTTCACAAACCAAATTTTTGATAAAGTTTTGGCTAAAGAAAAAATGAACCCGAACTATTTTGACCCGGTACCAAACTTAACCATTTTGACCATTTACCGACTTGCAAAATTTTCTATCTACCAAAGTTCAGCTCACTGAAGAGGGAGAAATTGGAGCAGTTGTTCATACCAAAACATAAACAAATATAAAAAAACAAAAAGCACACATTATCACCCGCAAAACCAAAACGATGTCATGACAAAAGCTATAACTTAAATTGGTCATGAGGTTCAATGTTCCACCGGCTCACAGATTCAACAAAAGTGCAACTTATGAAACATGATGATGCGTTGATCTATTATTCAATAGAATTTATTTATAATTATAGGCACCATCCAATTTCAAATGACATGAAGGATTTGATCTATTCTTCAACAAATGTGACTTTTTTATTCTTATGACTGTGAATTAACACCAATATTGTAAGCAATTAAAAAACGTGTATTCATTAGTTTTCAAAAATGAATACAATCGTAAAAGTTCAACACATGTAATATTAATAACTGGTTCAGGTCAATAAATCTATTAACATATAATAAAAAATTCATGTGTAATAGTAAAAATAACTAACATTCATCATGGATAATTTTATCATTAAATCACTGAAGCATCATTAACACATAACTTGCAAGTAACAAAAACTTACCAATAGAATCAGGAACACTTGAATTCGATTTTAACGGGAGGTTAGAACTAGAGCAAATCATGGAAGCTACCAAAACACAAATATAATGGATCTGCACATGAGCTACATAAACAAGATAACAAAAGTTAATAGCAACAGAAAAGCAAAAAATGTGTAAAGTATACAACATTCACCATGAATGATATTAACGTTTTTACAAATCAACATTAAAAATACATAAATTAAATTATACGAAAACAAGTATGAAATTAAAATTACCAGTAGATTCAGAAAAAACTAAATTCGATTCCTATGAAAAATTAGAACTAGAAGACATCATAAATCCTAAAAACACGAAATTAGAACCCTAAAATCGAACGGATGAATACGCAATTTATGAATTAAATATACATACGTATGATGAAAATAGGAAGAATGGATGAAAATCGTGTGTGAAATCGAAACTATATGCAGCAGAACAAGTGAAATCGATGGAAAAGGAACGAACGATTTTTTGTGAATACGGTGATTTGTGTATACGCTGTGATTGAACAAATAATAAATATTTTTTAATTAAATAAAAGGAAGAAGATATAATTACCAGACTACCCTTGAACCTATAAACAAAATAAGTCGCAGGAGCATGGAGATACAGTGTGCCAAAGGAATTATGATGAAATTGATGGTGAGATGGCTGCTTCCCCCCTTCCCCCCTAAAAGACCCCTTCCCTCTGGATCATGCCACTATATATATATATATATATATATATATATATATATATATATATATTTCACGTATAATAAATATATAAATAAATAGGTTTTATAAATTAAATTATGTAATATTATGTTTTTACACGTAAAATTCAATAATGTAAGTTTAGTGACCCATATATATATAAGGGTTTATCAACAGGTTGACACTACGACCATACGTAACCGTAACACCAGAACGCCACTTTTTCAGCTGCCACGTCAGCGCCACATCATCATCAAACTATAACACCAGAACGCCCCTAATCATAACACCAGAACGCCACTTTTTTTCTCCATTCTGGGACCCACCACTAACTAACTAAATTTAATTTTCTTTTATTTAAAATACAATACAAAACATTTTAATTAAAAATACAATACACCACAATAATTAAAATAAAAACCATACATTAATTCATCGAAAATGAAATACATTACTTTTTTAAAATAAAATACATCACACTAAATTTAAAATACAATACGATACGAATAATTAAACTAAATTACGATACGATACAAAAATTAAAATAAAATACGATACAATACAATAGTTTATAGTAAAATAACTAAGCCGTGGATGGTGGTAAGCTGCGAAAGTTTGGTGGTAGCATCCAAATGTGCTTGGTGAGATCGGTCCGCAGTTGGTCGTGCACATTTTTGTCCCGTATTTCCTTGGCTCTAGCCTCTCTATCTTGAACACGAGTCCTAAAATCACGACGAGGTCGGTTAGCAGGGTCGTCGATCATTTCCTGCTCGATAGATGATATTGCGAAGCCGTTATCCTCTTAAATCATGTTGTGTAGTATGACACAAGTATACTTCTGTCTTCGCATCTTGTTGACACTCATAGCTCTCCCCGCAATTTTTAAAATTGCAAACCTGCCTTGCAGTACGCCAAAAGCCCGTTCGACATCTTTACGAGCACTTTCTTGAAATCTCTTGAACTTGGCTCGTTTGTCATCAGTAGGGGAGTGAAAGCCTTTGACTAGTGTACACCAATCCGGATAAATACTATCTGCAAGATAATACCCTTTAGTGTAGTGATGTCCATTGACAGTGAAATCTGCGGGTGGCCCAGTGTCATTTTTGATAGAATCGAACAACGGAGATTGGTTTAATACGTTGATGTCGTTGTTCGAACCCGCCATGCCAAAAAAAGCATGCCATATCCACATGTCGTATGAAGCAACAGCTTCAAGCATAATGGTGGGGTGTCCGTGATCACCTCTAGTGTACTGCCCCTTCCATGCATTCGGGCAATTTTTCCATTGCCAATGCATACAGTCAATGCTCCCTAGCATTCCTCTAAACCCATGCTTCTGCTCGTGTGCTGCATATAGCCGAGCAATATCTGTAGCAGTCGGCTTTCTCAAATATTCCGCCGAGTACAAATCAAAGACACACTTACAAAAGTTATTCAGACAGTCGAGCGATGTTTTTCACCCATTTGTAAATACTCATCGAACATATCCGCGGCTGTGCCATACGCCAATTGGCGCATGGCGGAAGTGCACTTTTGTAGCGGCGTAAAACCAAGCCGACCAAGTGCATCCGGTTTTTGTTTAAAAAATTGAAAGTGTTCGGGAATAGGTTCGATGGAGTAGTCGGATATACCTTGTACTATTCGTACAAATAAACCTCGACTCGTACGGAAGCGTCATTTGAACAAATTTGAAGGATACCTCGGGCGCTCGGAAAAGTAGTCGTCCCAAAGACGTTGTTGGGCACCTTCACGGTCTCTTGGAATGTAGCTTCGGTTGCGTGGTGTTCTTGAACTTTGTCCGGCGTCACTACTTAGTTGAGCTTGGTATTGTTGCAAAAGTTGCCACATGTTGTCATCGTTGGAGTCGGATCCTCAAATCTTATTTATCGAATCCATTTTGTGAAATTATGTGATGAAAATGGTATAAAATGGTGTAGAAAATATATTAGATGGATGTGTATAATGATGGTGAAAGTGGATGGAATATTTATTAAAAATGATGAGGAAAGTGTGGGAAGTAGAAGTGTATAAAATAGTGAAGAAAGTTTATAAAATAAAGGTTAAAGTAGTTTGATTTTGATGAAAATGGAGTGTGAATGGTGTAATATATATAGATATAGAAGTGGTTTGGAAAAAAATTTAAAAAATTATGAAAAAAACGGTTGGGGAGCGTCTGCCTTTTTTTTTTTTTTTTTTTTTTGCTCAAACGGTAAGATTTAAAAAAAACTTTTTTTTTTTTAAAACCGAATTAAACTTCAAATGAAAAAGGGAAAAGAAATTAAAAAAACGCGTGGACCCACAAAAACGCCAAATTCGTCCCGTTATACGAGTGAGAACGCCGTCCAGAACGCCGGCCAGAACGCCGCGTTAGCGGCGTTCTGGCGTTGTGGGTTTGACAACGCGGGGCCACGTATGTGCGTTACGTATGGTCTACTAGACATTTTATTGATATTTCTGAAATAAGTAAAAGATTATGACACAAAACTTATATGAAATTTAAGGTAAGAATATAGTGAAATGTACAAAACTAATTATATCAGTTAAAGAAATAGTGTTTACCTATTCATTTGGTAAGTAGCCTTTAAAATGTTTGTTTCGCTACATCCGTTCACATCTATAGGGTGTGTTTGGTAAAAATTAGTTGGAAGCTGAGCTTGATTTATTGCTGAAGCTTGTAGTTGGAGCTTAGGAACTGGGGGTTTGTTTGGCACACTAAATTTTAGGGGATTATATGGGATTGAGATTCTAGTTTTAAGAATCTCCAACCCTTATTGATTAGAAGCCATGTTTGTTAATATGAAAAATAGAGGGATTGTTGGAAAAATAATCTCCTAGAATCCCTAATTTCGTTGTTGGAAAAAGTAGCGCTTATAAATGTAAATTTACATAAAAGGATGGAAAAAATTATTTACTTATAAATTAAAGAGTATTTTGGTAACTTTAATTTTCATAAGCTACCAAAAGCTAGTTGATTTCAGTAACCTCCTTAATTTCGTTGTTATGTTTTCAATTTTTATTTTTGAGAAATTGAATTTTTGTATTAAGTTTTAGGATTACAATTGAATGTACACTAGCTTATAACCCACGGATTCGCGGGATGATATATATGTTTTACATATAATAAAGAGTGAACAAAAACAATGATCTGGTCGTTTGATTGTGTGATTAACACTATTTATATAGACTTTGATTTGATCGTTGATGATAAATGTGTTAAAACCCGCGCATTCGTGGGATACAGAAATATTTTAATTAACAGATTTTTTAATTAACACATTCTTTCATGTAATGAAAGATAAACTTACTCATACTCAACAAAGATATCACGAAATAGATAACAAAAACTGAGAATTCTGAATATGCTCATATGGGTATAAAAGTAGAGCACAATAATGAAACATACAAGTTGGTTTAAAAGAAAGGGCAAAGGTTATAGAAACACTATATCTGTCGATGCCGCCATTCATACTTGTTTTGTCACTAAAGTAATTGATAGGAACTAGGACTATCATGCCCGTACGTTACACCGGGTGTGATTATAATATATATTCAAAGTTTAATATTTAATTTTGTGTTCATTTCAATAATAATACTTTAGACATGTTATTCATTTTAGTTATGCTCATTTATCAACTCAAAAACCTTACAGATCTAATGGAATTACGGTCACTTAATTCGTAATATGAAAAACTTACAAAGCTAATAACGTAATCTTGAGCATAATTAGTTTAGATTAATATTACAATCTAAATATACATTTACAGATTTTATAATCAGATTACATGTAAAAAAATAGGGTTTATGAACCAGATCGCCAACGTACTTTACTTTTTGTCCCAATGTCACCAATGAACCGGTTTTATTACCAAGGTCGACACCAAACTTTTTACTTTTGTCTCAATGTCACCAACAAACTAATTTTATTACCAATGTCGACAACGAACTTGTTAAATATGTTTTGAGGTCACCAAAATACTTTTTTTTTAACGAGCTACGTTTTGAATTTGTTGATGTGGTGTTGCCATGCATTTCATTTATGTGACCAGATTTCCATGTAAGCTAAACATGTACACGTATGGTTAACTTCATTTTCTCCGACCGACTAACATGTAATTTTGGGTTACGTTTTTGATAAAAAAAAAAAAGTAGTAATTGCGTTTAGATTCACTGGAAAAGTGGTGATTATCGTAAAGCAATCAAAAAATACATGTTATTCGATAGGAGAAGAAGAATTAAGCATACATGTACAAGTTTAGCTTACGTGGAAGCCTGGTCATATAAATGAAATGCATGGCAACACCACATCAACAAATTCAAAACGTAGCTCGTTAAAAAAAGGTATTTTGGTGACCTCAAAACATATTTAACAAATTCGTTGTCGACATTGGTAATAAAATTAGTTCGTTGGTGACATTGAGACAAAAGCAAAAAGTTTGGTGTGACCTTGGTAATAAAACCGGTTCATTGGTGACATTGGGACAAAAAGTAAAATACGTTGGCGATCTGATCCATAAACCCAAAAAAATATTGCCCATACTATCCAGTAATAGAGGTAAAAAGATCATTTGTTTAAACTATTAGACGAAAATTTAAAGAAGAATTGAATAGAAGTAGAAACAAAAAAGAAACAATAATATTGATTAATGTAATTGAGGTAAAAAGATGGGTAGTAAAAAATATTAACAGAAATAGGAAGAAGAATAGAAGTAGAAATAAAATTAAAAAAACAATATATTGATCTAAAAAATTAATGAGTTAAAAAGATTGTTAAAATTATTGACGGAAAAAAGAGAAGAAAACCTCATTTCGCATAATTTGAACTTTTGACCAATTTTAAATGGCAACTCCAACTTAACCATCAATCCATATTCACAATTAATTGTTAAATGCCAACTTATATATAATTTATAATTGCTTACAAATATAGTTTAGGATAATGACAAAAGACTTACTATTCATAAGTGGTCCATAATTGATATTAGGGGATAATGGCAGAAACCTCCAAATCCAACGGTTTCCCGGAACCCGAACCCAACACCAAAATGAATGCGAACGCAATAACAAAAATATGAATAACATAAACGAAAGGATTGTCGCACCTGATCTTCCTCCGTATCGCTAAACAATAATTTACGTGCTTCTGTAATCTTGACACTAACTTGGATCGCACTCGGCCGTAGCGATTGGTCCTTATTTAAGCAAGAATATGCTATTTTTGCTACCTCCGAGAAGAACCTTAATGATTTTGGGTCCATTTGATTGCTCAGGACAGGATGGATTATATCTTGAAGTGTTCCTTTGTCATAATGATATTTGGCCAATGAAGCTAGCAACCTACCATCTTCGGATGCTTTCCTCCCGGATATGATTTCGAATAAAACGACGCCCAAGGAGTATATATCCGACTTGTGCGTCACACCACCATTCTTTACAATTTCCGGGTCCATATACCCATGTGTGCCAATTGGTTCAGAAAGGAAAACGTGATTCTTTCGATCAAATTAATGATTGTTTGATTGAAAATTCAAATCCAGATAACTTGGGCACCCGGTTATCACTTAATAAAATTGTAGAGCTGTTAATGTTACGATGTATAATATAATAATTGTTAGTATTTGAATGATTTTATCAAATATGTGTCCGTAAATGTGTGAGCCTTTGGGAACGCACACATCGACATTGAGATATTGCTTATTTGCCTAAAGTTATTAATTATTAAGTTAAATGTTAAAAGTTAATAATTAAGTAACTAGAGGGATTAATTATGAAAATAATAAACTTGGGGACCAAGAATTACCTATCTATAAATATACCTTTATAGATTAGGTTTAATTATCCCTAATTAATTTCACAAAAAAAATCACTTTTGGCTGCCTCTTTGTTTGTGTTCGACGGACGACGGAAAAAGAAAAAACACCAAAGTAGGTGTTTGACTTTTCATAAGAAAACCTTTTGTTCTTGTGATATTCGGCCAACTTAAAAGAAAAACCCACATGGTTTGTTTCTTTTAACGTAAAACACAAAGAGAGGTGATCAATCAATTTGGTTAAGCTAGTTGACTAAATCGGGCAAGTACTAGCATACAAGCATATCGATAAAGACGGTGTCGTGTACGTGACCAAAGAAAGATCTTGCACTTAGATCTTAAGTTTTTCGTGCAAATAATTCAAGGCAATAAGGTACTACTTATCCAATTTAATTATTCCTATGTGATCCTATTTTCCGCTGCATGTATTGTTTGACAATATGATTCAAGTTCTTTACCTTTAGTGGTATCAGAGCCAGGTTAATTTTTATTTTGCATTTAAAACATCAAAAATTGTGGGGGATTAAGGGTTGGTTTAATAAAAAAAAAAATTAATTTTTTCATTCAATCCCTTTTTCTTGGCCTGTTGATACGACGGAAAAAAAAAAAAAAACTCCACCGACGATTACTTGTTCTACATTCATATGGAAACTTGTAATATAAAACAAAAGTTAGTTTTTTTCTTGGGTTTCGGTCGAGTGGTCGACAAATAAAAAAAACCCACAGTGGTTATTGTATCAACATAAAAGGTCAAGCAAAAGTGATTAATTTTTTTTTTCCTTTTCGAATTATATAAATAATATAAAGGTTAAGTTAAAATTGTTAAAAACTAATTGGTTAAAAGTTAATAGGTAATTAGTTTAAACCTTTATGTTTATAAAATTAAGGAGTTAATTTGAAACCAATCTACCTTGCAATATTTGATGTTTATAATTGTTACTTTTTTGCCATATTTAATTTTTATGCAAATTATGTTTGTAAAGTTACATGCATAACTTTATGGACATAATTAGATATATTGATATTGTTATGAAAATTAAAACTGAATTATTGACATAATATTAATTGTTAATGGATTATGTGCGACACCTAAAGATTTTGGATTAATAAAAAGTTGTGTGTGGTTTATTTGATATATGAATTGTTCAAATATTGATAGCTTACGCAATCCAAACTTGTTTAATTGAACGGATGTATGTGGTCCGTTTCCTTTGAAATGGGAGTTAATCAATATGTGAACAATGACCATAGAGACTTTTTGATTTAGGGCTCACCCAATTTGTTGTGTAGATTAATTCTTTATTTCATGTTATTATTTT
Organism: Helichrysum umbraculigerum; assembly: GCA_949592205.1. Classification (NCBI taxonomy): domain Eukaryota; kingdom Viridiplantae; phylum Streptophyta; class Magnoliopsida; order Asterales; family Asteraceae; genus Helichrysum; species Helichrysum umbraculigerum. Next base: position 9,399,800 of record CATIUR010000005.1, on the reverse strand, counting down.
TGTCAAATGGTTTTGAAAGAAATAAATTTTAATGTGACTAAAGAATTATGTAACGGATTTTATAAAACGTGTGATTGGTAATTCATAATTAAATGCACATCCTCAGTGTATAATATCCAACTAGGCTCACCTACATAAAGGACGATGTCTAGGAAAGTTATGCGGATGTATTTTACTCCAAATGAGGTAAGGTTTTAAGTGATGCTTTGGCGTCCCCTACCCTCACATGCTTTCCTGGTCGTACCTTTTGTAGAGCTACCGAAAAGGTTTTATGATGACAATGTTACATTTGATTATTATATACACTTGGTGTATAGGGATTAGGCAATTATAGAAACACGTTTAAAAAACCAGTAATAAAAACGTTTTGTTTTAAAACACCAAAATTATGTAACGAAGTTGTATGCATGCCTCTTTGTACATAAATATTTTGTCACCCATGGAATTAAGTCATATTGCTATCCATATTGCTTAGACAACTTGTACTTGCTTGTCATTCTGCGTGAGACGTAGGTGAAGGGTATCCAAGGTGGATTACCACTCATCGTGAGACGGTGGTGGACTATCTGCAGTCTTCAGTTGGACGACTTAAATCGGGTTATGCAGTGAGACTATAAACGCCGATAGCAATAAGATGCGACGAAACATGATTAATGTCACGATCACCATTTTTTATGCTTGATCGAGCTTGACATTAAGTCCCATAATCTAGGAATTGCATCGGTAAATGCAATTATTGAATGTCACTTACCTTTTGAGTATCATTTAGTTCCTAGCAGATCAATTGATGGAACGGTGATATGTCATTTGGATCCTAGACTTAATGGAAAGTAAATCATGGGTTTTACATTTCTGTTAAGATATTATATGTCGAAAGTACTAACAAGAACTTTTTTCTGTTTTGTAGAAATGGCACAAAAATCTACTACCGATGAGATTTTAAATGAAACCAAAACAGCGTTAAGAAGCAATAAGCTTTGTGGACCAAACTTTAACGATTGGTATCGATCACTGAGAATTGTTCTAAGAGTGATGGAGAGACTTGATATCGTTACTACACCTATGATCGCTGAGCCAAATGCCACTGCTTCTCAAGCAGAGCGTGATCAGTATAAGGCAACTTATAAGATTCACAATGAAGTTGCTTGTCTCATGCTAAGCAATATGACTCCTGAGTTATGTAAGCAATTCGAGAATAAATGGCCCGATCAGATGATCACTGGGCTGAGTGCATTGTATGAGAAACAAGCCGGCCTTGAGCTAAATGACTTGATTCGAGATGTACATGCATGTAAACATGTATCTGGAACAACAGTGGGGACTCATGTTCTAGTCATGAAAAGCTTGTTTGATCGATTGGATAGAATGCAATACTCATATCATGACCCTGTGGCTGTAAGCATTGTCCTCAATTCTCTTTCACCGGAGTTTGATGAGTTTACACGCAGCTATAACATGCAGGGTATGAAAAAGTCGATTAACGAACTCCATGCTATGCTAGTGGAATTCGAAAAAAGCATTTCCAAGAATAAGGTGAAAGACAACCAAATCCTTGCGATTGGTGGTGGTCAGGCCCAGAAAAAGAAGAAAAAGCAACCGCTACAAGCTAAGGGAAAAATTGCAAAGACTAGTAAAAATAAGCAAGCTGTTGTTTATTCTTCCAAGCCTAAGCAAACCCCTCCAGCTAAAAAGGTGCAGGTCGCTAAAGATGATGGGTGTCACCATTGTGGTAAAATGGGACACTGGAAGAGGAATTGTCCTAAGTATTTATCCGAGGTGCAAGAAAAGAAGAGAGTCGGCAATGCCGGATCTTCAGGTATCTTGACTATCGAATTATTTTCTTTCTCTAAAACAAATACTTGGGTATATGACACTGGCTGTGGTACTCATATCTGTAATTCCTTGCAGGGGTTTAGAGCAAAGAAGAAGCTGAAGAATGGATCCTTGTATGTGTACGTCGGTAACGGCATACGTGTAGCAGTGGAAGCCATCGGAAGTTATGACTTACATTTACCCTCGGGCATAATTCTTGTATTAGACAATTGTCATTATGTTCCTTCTATTGTTAGGGGAATTGTTTCAGTTTCAGTATTGAAAGATTGTGGTTTTAAGAATACATTTACAGATTTTGGTATTTCAGTTTCAACGAATGATGTTCATTATTTTAATAGTATTGCTATTAATGGAATTTTTGAAATTGATTTGCATGATCGTCTTTCATATACTAATAATTCAATGTATAATATAAGCACTAAACGAGCCAAGTCCAACTTGGACTCATCCTACCTATGGCATTGTCGTCTTGCACACATAGGCAAACACCGTATTGAAAGGCTTCAACATGAAGGACTTTTGAAATCAAGTGATGATTCATTTGATAAGTGTGAGTCTTGTGTATCGGGCAAAATGGCAAGGAAACCCTTCTCTCATGAGAATCAAAGGGCGTCCGAACTACTAGGAATCATACATAGTGATGTATGTGGTCCCTTTAGGCATATGTCTAGGAAAGGAGCTTACTACTTCGTAACATTTACGGATGATTTCAGCCGTTATGGTTATGTTTATTTACTTAAACATAAACATGAGGTGTTTGAAACATTCAAAGTGTTTCAAAACGAGGTAGAAAAGAAACTCGGAAAAACCATCAAGATTCTCCGATCGGATCGAGGTGGTGAATACTTAAGCCTAGAGTTTAAGGATCATCTAAAAGCGCGTGGAATTGTCCAACAGCTTACTCCTCCCTATACACCACAACATAATGGTGTATCGGAAAGGAGAAATCGAACCTTGCTTGACATGGTACGATCTATGATGAACCTTACAACTTTACCATTATCTTTTTGGGATTACGCCTTAGAGACTGCTGTACGCATTCTCAACATGGTTCCCACTAAGAAGGTTGATAAGACACCATATGAAATATGGCATGGGAAAGCCCCTAATCTGTCTTACTTAAAGGTCTGGGGATGTGAGGCACTCGTTAAGCGTGATACGCCTGACAAACTCGAGCAAAGATCTGTTAAGTGTATTTTCGTAGGATACCCAACGGAAACGATGGGTTACTACTTCTATAATCCTTCTGAAAATACTGTGAAAATTGCTCGGTATGCTGAGTTTTTCGAAACCAGGCTTATCGGTGATGGAAACAGTGGGAGGGTTGTGGAACTTGACGAGGTTCAAGAGGAAGATACATCACATTCTACTCATACTGGTAATCAACAATTTGGGGAGGATAGAATTGAGCCTCAAGTCATGTCTCAATCTGATCCTCAAGTTGCGATTGAGCCTCATGATATGCCTCAGTCTCAAGCTCAAATTGCTGATGCTCCAATTCGTAGGTCCGAAAGGATGGTACGTGCACCTAATAGATTGAACTTAAATGTTAATCTAGAGGAGGATGGCGTATCTGGGATTCTTGATGAACCTCGAACCTTGAAAGCTGCATTATCAGGTCCCAATGCTGAAAAATGGCTTCAAGCTGCGAATATGGAGATGCAATCCATGAAAGACAATGAAGTTTGGACTTTGGTGGATAAACCCCAAAATGCTAAAACTGTCGATTGCAAATGGCTCTTTAAAATAAAGACCGACATGGATGGCAACATACACATCTATAAAGCTCGTCTCGTGGCAAAAGGATTTACTCAAGTTTATAGTATAGACTATGAGGAAACCTTTTCCCCAGTGGCAGACATTAGGGCTATTAGAATTCTCTTAGCAATAGCGGCATTCTATGACTATGAGATTTGGCAAATGGATGTCAAGACAGCCTTCCTGAATGGTTATCTAGACGAAGATGTCTATATGAATCAGCCAGAAGGTTTTATTGATCCATTACATCCCAACAAAGTGTGCAAGCTTAAAAAATCCATTTATGGACTTAAGCAAGCATCACGGAGTTGGAATAAAAGATTTGATGAAGAAATCAAAAAGTTTGGTTTCGTTCAGAATCTTGATGAGCCATGTGTATATCAAAAGGCCAGTGGGAGTAATGTTACTTTCTTAGTCTTATATGTAGATGACATATTGCTAATGGGAAACAATATTCCAATGCTTAAAGATGTAAAATCTTATCTTGGAAAATGTTTTGCCATGAAAGACTTGGGGGAGGCAACATTTATTTTGGGAATCAAGATCTCGAGAGATAGATCTAAGCGGTTGATAGAGTTAAGTCAGAATGCTTACATTGATAAAATACTGAAGCGTTTTAGTATGGAAAATTCTAAGCGTGGGTATTTACCAATGCAAGATGGACTTAAACTTAGCATCAAGGATTGTGCTTCTACACCTCAAGAGGTGAAACGTATGCAAAAGATACATTATACTTCGGCAATAGGGTCTATTATGTATGCAGTTAGATGCACAAGACCTGATGTTGCTTTTGCTCAAAACGTTGTTAGCAGGTTTCAACAGAATCCAGGCGAAAGACACTGGATTGCTGTAAAGAACATACTGAAGTACCTTAGGGCTACTAAAGATATGGTTCTAGTGTATGGTGGAAATCCTGAGGCTGAACTAAAAGTTACTGGTTATTGTGATGCCGGATTTCAAACTGACCATGATGACACCAAATCTCAAACTGGATATGTGTTCACCATGAATGGAGGAGCAGTAGTTTGGAAAAGCAAGAAGCAATCCACTACAGCCATGTCTGCAACAGAATCAGAGTACATAGCAGCTGCTGAAGCTGCAATGGAAGCTGTTTGGATCCGGAAATTTATTTCTGGACTTGGTGTTGTTCCCACAGCCAAGTCTCCTGTGGATATGTAGTGTGACAACACTAGTGCAATTATCATAGCCAACGAACCAGGTGTTCAGAAAGGAGCTAGACACTTTCAGAGAAACTTTCACTATGTTTGTGAGCAAGTCAATCAAGGTGAAATTCAAGTACTCAAAGTTCACACGGATGATAACTTAGCAGATCCCTTTACGAAGGCTCTGCCAAAGACGAAACTAACTCACTTAATTGAGGGCATAGGACTTCGTTTGTCTAGTAATCACATGTAAATCCGTTAATTTAGTATTTGGATATATGGATGTAATAAACAATTTTATTTATTAATGAAATTTTTTATTGTGATATTTTATTTTCATAAATCCTATTTTTCATGTTTTATCCTTGAATAATGTTGTGTAATATTATTCTAAATATCCGTTGTCGGTCGATCATATGGGAATATGATTGAATTAAGATAATATCTGAGTGTTTAGTCAGCTTGGCTCACTAACTCACATGGTATTCATTCTAATGCATATTGGATTATCCCACATGAATTATTACTTATGGATATGTGTCATTAAGTATAATTCATAAAGTTTGTTGTCCTTAGACTTGAGATGCAAGTTGCTACTCATGTATGTAGTGCATTATTTGATCATAGTCAATACTACTCCTGGATAAGGGTGGCAAAAGGCTATTTTTGGTAATGTTGCAAAATACGATGACTACCAGTTGTATTCAATAAAGGATTTGTTCCTTCAGTGAAAAACTGAAGTTAGATACTTACTGGACCACTTATGAATACTTAAGATGTTTGTCTGGCCAGACCCTAATAAGTCTATAACTGTCTCGACTATATTTGGTAATCTTAAGTGATTCGCGAAATGAGAAACAGAAGTTAAAATGGAATGACTTTGATCCATCTCCAAGTTTTAACTAGAGTATCTGTAACAAAAGGATATGAACTGAACATAGACTCACAGTGACTTTGGTGGAACTTCACTCTTGCATTTATGGGAACATTGATATGTTGCTAGACATTAATCAATGTTATCATATTTGTTTGAAAATTATTCAAAAGTGGGAGCTGTTAGTATTTGAATGATTTTATCAAATATGTGTCCGTAAATGTGTGAGCCTTTGAAAACGCACACATCGACATTGAGATATTGCTTATTTGCCTAAAGTTATTAATTATTAAGTTAAATGTTAAAAGTTAATAATTAAGTAACTAGAGGGATTAATTATGAAAATAATAAACTTGAGGACCAAGAATTACCTATCTATAAATATACCTTTATAGATTAGGTTTAATTATCCCTAATTAATTTCACAAAAAAAATCACTTTTGGCTGCCTCTTTGTTTGTGTTCGACGGACGACGGAAAAAGAAAAAACACCAAAGTAGGTGTTTGACTTTTCATAAGAAAACCTTTTGTTCTTGTGATATGGGGATTACTATATATACACCACTATACGTGGGTTATAGAGTTATTATTGCCTAATTAACATTGGAAAGTGTGAAATTCACTTAATTGTCTCATACTTTTATTACTTTTCTAGTTTTCTCAGTGTGTTACAAACTATATGGATGATTTTTCATTTCACCTCTAATTTATTTGAATATTACAAATTCGAAATATATATTTTTGGTCTACTTATTAATCATAGTAAATACTTATAAATTCAACTAACGTTCATTTATAAAAATAATATATTCGGATGGACTTTTTCATTACAAACAATATGAACTTTAAAAATAAATTATTTATGAGTTATAAATTTTAAATATAAACCTAGATAATAACTAAAAGGGAACAATATTATGGAAAATCTATGTAACTCACCCGAACTTTTCATTTCGAAAGTTTTTCTGTATTAAATTTTGTGAATTTGTCAATTTTATAATTCGACATTTTGTCAGAGAGATAAACGTGTGAACATTGTACAAAATTTATCAATTTGTTAGACTCGTAATTACAAAATAAAAACATTACGAACTTTACAAGGTTTGAATAACTTAAACATTTTTTTTAGATAAAATTAATAAAAATCTAAATTAATATAATGAGTAATTATTATCCTAATGATGTATAGATAGTGTCTAGGTGGTGTATGGATAGCCCATCCCTTGTGATATTCGGCCAACTTAAAAGAAAAACCCACATGGTTTGTTTCTTTTAACGTAAAACACAAAGAGAGGTGATCAATCAATTTGGTTAAGCTAATTGACTAAATCGGGCAAGTACTAGCATACAAGCATATCGATAAAGACGGTGTCGTGTACGTGACCAAAGAAAGATCTTGCACTTAGATCTTAAGTTTTTCGTGCAAATAATTCAAGGCAATAAGGTACTACTTATCCAATTTAATTATTCCTATGTGATCCTATTTTCCGCTGCATGTATTGTTTGACAATATGATTCAAGTTGTTTACCTTTAATAACTACTCTGTCCCATCATTTCATGGAAGTATTTTATTGCTTTCGCCACACCGTCACATATTTTCCATCTATTGAGCCATGTGAGGGTCGGGTCAGTTAAATGCATGTAAAGACTCCCCTTGCCATAACGTTGGTTTACGATGATCTTCTCACCTTTTTCGTCACAAAACCCAATCATAGAGACTATATTTATATGATTAAGACTAGAAAGCACAGAAATCTCCATCCAGAACTCAACGTCTCCTTGTGCATGCTTACGATTTAACCTCCGGGCAGCAATTTCTTTCACCCACCTATTGTGGACGCAGTGCCCTTTATAAATGTTTCCAAAACCACCTTTCCCGATAATATTTTTATCGCTAAAGTTGTCGGTGGTCGTTAGTATGTCTTCAAATGGGATTTATAGGTGAGCGAACTTCGTCATTGTGGATGCCATTACTATATTAATTTAAATAGTGCAAAAACATATACAGATTAAGGAGAAGGTAAGATAAACCAACTAACCTCACACATGTATATAAAAGTAAAACAAAAAATAAATAAAAAATCATTATTTTAGCAACCTCCGTTTCTTTCACTTCCTACTTCCTATTCTTCCGTTGCATGGAGTATTGTATATAATCTCTATGTCCCAATTAAATGTCTATTTCACTATTATAGTTTATCCCAAAAAGATTATTCACTTACAAAAAATAACTATTATAATTCATTAACTCCCAAATTTATCTTAATTTATTTCTCTCAATAACTAATTTATTAAATATTTTCACTCAAATTTATATTGATACGTTTTATCAATTTATTATAAATCAAAACTATATATTGTTGGGGGCTTTCCTTTTGGGACGGAGAGCCTATTAAACTAGCAGCTTGCATTTTATTGTGACCAAGATGGCACGATATACGATGACATTTTTAATTAATTATCCCTTACTTATAAAATTTGAATGTTTGTAATTGTATATTATTTATACTATCTATTAACGGACACTTCAGCTGATGTCATGAAGCTGGTGTGTCCTCTTTTAAAGTATGTTTTCTTGCTGACATGTCAATACAAGGTTAATCCGCTAGCATGACATCATATATAAGGGAAAAAACGAGCTAAAAGATTTAACTACAAAATAAATTCAGTTTATATTTCTTTTTTATAGTTTCTAGGTGTTTCAGCTTGCTTCTTTGGGTACACTGGTACCAATATCACTCATCTTCTTTCCATTGGTTTATCTTTAACCAATGCCACACTGCCCAAAAAATTGAGCCGCTCCATTCATTTACTCTTTTGTTTGATTTTTCTTCTTCATTCTGTTTCTTCACTTCACCTTCTTCCTCCATATCCAAGCTCCATTTTCTTGATAGGTATGTGCATTATCTTCATGGTTATCAAAATTTTTTTTTAAGTTTTGATAGATTTGTTTAGTCAAGGGTTTAATTAGGAATCTTACGGATTTTTTGGTTCAATTCTTCTAGCTTTGATTTTCTTTTTCAGGTAACCGCTACATCTCTGTCAAACTAATTATCGATCTTGCTTATTTGTCCGCTTGATTTTGTAGGGTTCTTAATTTCAGCTGTAAAGCTTTCTTCTTTTCAAGTTCTTATATATAGGTTTTTGATTTGATGTAGGCTTCAATTCGAATGGGGCAAGATCACAGGTAAACATTGGTTTATATAAACTGACTTACATTGATTAGTTTTGTATATGTGTCTGTTCAATTTCATTATGTTTGATTTGGATTGTTTATATTCTGATGTATTGTTTATTTGGTGTTATTTGAAGTTTTATATGGTGGTGGAACTCGAAGATGTGACGATAGATGATAAACTTGATTGTGTGTTTGATTAAAGTAGTTTCGTGAAGTGTTCGACAAGTGTTTGATGAAATGTCTCAAAGAAAAAAAACTATTCATGGTATATTTGTTCTCAATTAATGTTGTCGATTTGTGTATATTGGGTGTAGAAGATTAGATTTTCTTTTGGTGTCAAGAATATATTAATGTTTATAGAAGTGTTCAGATTTAATGGCTGAAAACTACTCTTGCAAAGATGATACCGAAAAGATAATCTTGACTAGAGGTGGTAACCTTGACCAGTTTATGGGTAAATGGGTTAATTTTGTTTTAAGCCATGGAACAGTTAGAATATGTTTACCTAAAAATTTCTCCGTTGTATTTGCTGCATTGAGCTTGTGCAATTTTCTAATGCAAACATGGCAAAGTGCATTCAAGACTCTGAGGCTAAATACGTGGGAGTGAAAGAGACATTATGGGTAAGGAATGCAAAAGAGGCTTAAATTGCATCCCCGTAAAAGGTAAATTGATCGTTTAGTTTTCACTAAAATGTTTTTTTTTGTTGCTTACCATTCTAACATATTCTCAAAGTGCACATAAAAGTGTATTTTATGTTGCTGACTTTGACAAGGGTTTATGGCATGATCTGAAGACTACTGAATATGATTTAGTGTGGTAAAAATGAATGCAATAGGTATAGTGAACAAATGGATATTGGTGGTTATGGTTTGGAAGCAAATTTTGAGTCAAGCTATGAAGAATTTAAGGATTAAAATTATGTGTTTACAGGTTCTTTGGATAGGAACATGCTTAGAAACTGTATAGAACCAAAGTACCTATATCTGGAATGATTGCCATTACTTTTGCTCTTCCACTCTTCTGTCAGGTTTTTTTACAGATTATTTATATGTTAAAATTCCATATTCGAGCATATGTGTAATACTACTAGGGTAGAAAATGAAAATGGGTGTTAAAGTGAGCTGATTCATCAAGTCTCATGGTTGCTTGAAGTTTGATCTACCATAAATTGCCATGAAAAGTGGCATTGCTTTATGTTTTAAGTTTTTAGTTATATCTTTGATAATTTAAGAATATGCGAGTCTCTTATTTTGAGGTTACTATTGCAACCTTATACCAAATAATTGGTGCTAGACTTAATTTGAATCATTTTGAAGTAGGATATGGTGTCAATTGCATTTTTCTTCTTACTAATGTCGTTGTGCTATACTGCTATGATATAAGCATTTACTTATGTTCCTGTTAATTAACATGTTCTGTATAATTGTCTTGATCTAATTTGATTTTATAAAAATTCATGTAGATATATAGGCGTATTTATTGAAAAGTGACCGGTGAAGGCTTAGCTGCTTCGTTATCATCATTAGTTAATCAACTTGAACCCATTTATTGATTTGTCTATTTTCTGCTTATCGCCATGGAGAGTGTTTAACTACTCATTTGTGACGTTAGTTGAAAGCTTATGGAATCAATGAGTTCCCAAGGTTCTTGATTAGTTGATTACACAAAATGAAAATTGGACAATATAGTTTGTTACTTTCTACCCATCTATTGAGCAATCATTTAATTTCAGGTTTGTGCTTACTTAGTTACTACTGATTTATGGTATTTTGTAGATTGAATTTTGAAATGTTTGGATTAGGTACCTACAAGGCAGATTTATCTACAATCGTAGATACTAGGTAAGTTTACCCATTTGGTTTAATTAATGGTGTCAATCTTGTCCCATTTAATTTATGCATTTCTATATGATCATTGTATCCAGAATTAACAAGTTGATTCTTAAGTTGATTCTTATATAAACTCAGTTAATAGGTCTGCCTATGTGCCATTATTCAAACTTGATTTGTTTTCAACTTTGATTTCATATTAGATGATTGAGGTGTTGGTGGTAGATACATGATGAAATGATCTGTTGTGGTAGATATGCTTGGATTTGGCTTTGATGCTTGGTGTTCAAAGGTTTATTTTTTTATTTTTTTTTTTAAGCTTTAGCTAATCTTATGTATCTGTTATGGTGTATTTGAGGACGGCACTTCAAAAATGAGATTCGTTGGGGCACAGAGAGCTAATATTCTCTTAGACAGTATTGTATTAGGATTTATTAATATTAATATCCATGTAATAATACTTATATATTGCTATATTTAATTTCAATTTAGGTGGAAGGTGTAAAATTCATTACATACAAACTTAGTAGTAAACTACATGCTATTGGTTTGGTATAGATATAATTTTAAACCTATTCATGTAACTATTCCACTACAATCATATTGCTTACGGTTTATTAGAAATGCATGATGAAAGGTTGATAATATTATAACATAAATTACTTACGGTAAAATCTTAACCAATTAAACCCATTTACTATATAGATTTTTGTATCTATATGTTGGAAGTATCATTAATTTCTTTATTTTTATCACATAATAATGATTATATATTCGTAATACAGTAGTTAATAGTCTACATAATCATATTAGGTTACATTATAGATGATTAAACATTTGAACCTCCGTAAGACCAAGTGTGATAAAATTTCATCTAATAAACTTAACTATAAAAAGTTTAAAAGAGTGAATATATTAATCGTCAAGAAACTCCCTACAAAATAATAATAATACAAAACCTATATTTTGTGAAACTTATTGACATTTTTTATAGTTACAAAAAATGTCAAAATTATTTATTACTTGATTCTTCGTCAAACCCGTGATCTCACGGGTCATAAAACTAGTTATAAGTATTATCATTACAAGTATTACATCGTAAAAGTGTGCATTACTATTAAATGTCGTACAATTATGTTTACGGAATGGAGTAAGAGTACTGTCGCTAAAACCTAAAACTGAAGAACAACATCACTCCTAAAACTCATGCTCATAATCAAGTTGACCAAATAATATAAATCATCAACATCAATCAATAAATTAAAACATTGAAAGTGAAAACCTGTTGGAAGCTTTTGGAGGGTTTCACAAGAGGACCCTTTTCTTGAATGGGTGTTAACTGATACGGATGACGGATCTGTGTGATTGAACCAGATTAAAAAACTTGGATGTGGCTGTGAAACAAGATACTTGAAGAGCAAAACAAACAAAGTATAGTAAATGGGGATGAGATGATGATATCTATTATTGTTAAAATGTTGTAGATTGATTGCTTGGTGGTAAGATTTGGATTAAAGATAAAGAAGATTATGTATGAGACTGTGAGTGGAAGAAGGTAGAAAGATCATAAATAATTTATGATCATGTGTTGTTAATTAATTATATTAAATTAAATTAAATATTAAAATAATTCACGGTTTCTTTCTTCACTTTTCGTTTTCTTCTTGGGTGCTACTAAATCTACCGAGGTTTTTTCTTTTTTCCTTTACCCCCAATAATTAAAATTGGGATCCGTGTTTAGACTTTGAATATGAAATGCATAAGACATAATCACTCAATCAATCTGATGAAAACAACGATAAATATAAATTGTTTTTTTATTTTTTCTAAAAAGTGATTAGATAAACATTGTTATGTTTTTTTTTTGTAAAACCGCAATAGAAATCCTTCCAAATAATTGCTTGGTAAAATAAGTGTATTTAGCAAATTACAAAACTTTAATACTAACAAACAAACAAAAAAAAGAGAAAAAAAGTATTCATAATTAATTAATACTAACAAAAAAGATTCAGACACCAGAATAACAGTATTAAGAATAATAAAATAGCTTAGAATAAAAATGAAAATGAAGGCGAAATAAGTAGAAAAAATCAGTAATTGTGTGAGAATTAATTACACAATTAAATAAACCATAATAATCACCTCATGATTATCTTTGACCGGGTATATCAAGTAAATATGACGGGTACATATAGCCAACCCCTTTCTTCTTTTTCTTTTTATTACTGAATTCCATGAATCACGTGTTTACTAAATTCCCTTTGCTTACTTCATTCACTGCTCTCTATAAATAAATTAAATTAAAAAAAATTATTTTTAGTGTAAAAATTAACAAAAAAAATTAGCACAAATTGGAGATAGAAAAAAAAAAATAGAGAAAGAAGGAGAACCGGATAAAAAATAGAGGAGAAAATTTGTCACCTTCTATTCGCTTCTCTCATTTATACACTTCTTCCAATAACCCACCTCTACATTAATTAATGGGTAAAAGCTATAAATTGGTAATGTACTTCCATTTTTGTCTCAATGTGGGTAACGTACTTTATATATTACCAATGTTGGAAACGAACTCTTATGTTTTGTTTTAATATGAGTAACATTGTAGGTTGAGTTATGCTAAATATGACTAATTATACAGACCTAAATATAGGCCTACTTTTCTCATTGATTGAGTTTTTTCTCTTTCCTAATCTCATCCAATCAATTTTTCTCATCCCCCAATCATATTTTTAGGTCCACAATTAGGTCTACATTTTTAGGTTGCCCAATCATTTTCCTTGTAGGTTAGTAACCAATTCTCTTGCACATGTACTTACGTGGTGATGACATGTATAATTAATTCATGACATGGCATTACACGTAGGATAATTATTTAGTGACATGGCATTCCAAGTAGGATATTATTACATATACATACATATAACTGATGGAGTAATATCATCCTCTAAATCTCTTGCTTGTTCACTCACAGTGTAAATCCTTTGCATTAAGTACACCCTAATATCCTTAAGCATAGTTATTATTGGCTTACTCTTAATGCCACGTCACTGAATAATTATCCTACGTGGAATGCCACGTCATAAATTAATTATACATGTCATTGCCACGTAAGTACATGTGCAAAGAAATCAGTTACTAACATACCGTGTTACTCATATTAGAACAAAACACAAGAGTTCGTATCCAACATTGGTAATAAATAGAGTACATTACCCACTTTGAGACAAAAACGAAAGTACATTACCAATTTATAGCTTTTACCCTTAATTAATTACTCCCAGGTGTGCTCAATTAGTCAACAATCTAACATGTAATGTAGTTTGTCATCCTAGTAAGATGTAGAGTATGATTCCGTTTAGGAGTTTAAGCTTATCCTATAATTAAAATTTTAAATTTTCAAGCATCTTGCAAATTGACAAACTACGTTTAAATAACATGTAAAAACTAAAAGGTCAACTCTACAATTTTCATTCGAGGGAACGGGTCTTACAAATATGATTGTACGATTATTTTTTGTAGCTTTGTTTATGTTATTTTCTCCTACACCAATACCGTACTGGTAGTGAGCAAGTAAATGATATTTTTCTGTCAAACTTTATTTACAGCAGTATAATCTCGACACTTGTTTTTAATTATGCGGCCATTTTATCGTCAATGTTATTATCGTTATTAGAGCATCCACACTCCATTAATTTTTCTGGTTAATTTTTCTGGGTTTAATATACTGTCACATCAATATATTACCTCATTATACATAACTCTCTGTACCAAGTAGATTTTTATTAACGGACGCAACATAATTACTTCTTTAATCGTTATTTCTCATCCTCATTTACACATACCAAAACCACCTATCCAAACACATCCTTATAGGCCGACCCATTAATTAAGTAGATCTTTAGAGTTTAGATGCTTCCATATCTAAATGTATGGGTGAAATCGAAACTTTTTAATAGATCAGGGGCATAGTTCGTAAAAGTAGAAACTTGGAAGGTCTATTTTGCATAAAAGGAGAATTCGTAAGGATATTTTCGTAAAGAGCAGGAATTTGTAAGGTTGATTTAAAAAACAAAAAAAAAAACAAATTGCGATTCGAGTATGAACTTTGGCCGCCGCAATCGGAGAAACCGATAATCGACTCAAAATCGCGACGACGATGCAAATTACTGGTACGCTTATTACTTTTAGTTATATGCTTATGTGAATCAAGGTTTAATACGAATGAATATGGATTTTGAAATGTGTTTAAATCGGTATTATTATTATATTTGAATGTGTATGAATATGGGTCCAATATGAATGTTTGATGATTCTGGAGCCAATGTTACCAACAAAACTATTTAGCACAGAGATTACAACACGTATGATTCATCATGTGAGGTTGATCAAGCAAAATGAGAGTGCATTTTCCTGTGTAAAAGTCATGCACTGTTGGTGTTTGATGAAATGCCTATGAAATAACCAGAGATGCTACACTTGAATTCTTTACAAAATTTGGGCTACAAAATGATGTGTCTAAAGATTATGACTTTTAGCGCTACCAAGTTTTGCCACGTACATCTGTGTATGTTGTTGAATTTGCACAGTTCTCAAACTATCGATTAAAGATTAAGATAAATCTTGGTTCAAAGTTCAAAATTGGCTCATCTAATCACAAGTTAATGTTTAGCTATCTTTAGGACATGATTAGGGAACAATTCCGAACTATAAACGAGGTAGTATGCTATATGAATCATGTTTTCTTATTCTTTAGTTCTTACAAACAAAAGTTGAATAAGTAATGGAAAAAATATGAATCATAGAGATAGCGTAAACCCCCATGGGTGCAATTTTAATGTCAGGTGGATTTCTTTTTGTGAGGTATTTTAATCAACTGAGAGTTTTGTGTTTTTATATGAATTGTAATTCATCTATGTATATTTATGTGGACGTTTTCTGGTACTCTATCCTTTCCCCAACGTGTGCTGCTTCTTGATTCATTGATATCAAAGCCTATACCTTTCTAGTAAGTGATAAGGAACATAGTTGTTAACTCGTGACTCGACTCGTGACTCGGAGTATTGATTTTTAACTCGTGACTCGTGACTCGACTCGACTCGTAAGAGTCATAATTTTACAATAAATACATATATTTATATCTATATGTATATTATTGTTTAGATTTCTATGCTTAATTGAAGTAAAACATGATGAAAGTCATCAAATAACACAAATGTTTAATTTATAATGGATTATTAGTCATTTTTATCATATTTTGTCATTTTATATTTTTTATTAGATTACATTAAACGTGTGTCCGGTTTATGACTCGTAAGAGTCGTCCAAGACTCGTAAGGGTCGCCCACGACTCGGAAGAGTCAATAAATGACTCGTAAGAGTCAAAGCCATTTACGAGTCGGGGTCCGAGTCGCCTCGTTTTTTGAATTTCTGAGCCGACTCGTAAGAGTCGACTCGTGAATCGTAAGAGTTTAACAACTATGATAAGGAATACATTATAAAGTTGTGACTTGTGTATGCATCATGTTCTTGTTAGAATATCTTGTCATTTTTTATTCTAGTGTACCATTATTTGTTGATAACTAAATGTATATGTTACCACTCTTATTTGTTGATAACATCAGAATGTGAATGTGTAATTTATTTATTTTGACTGTTTTATTGTTGGTTATTTGAGAATGCTATGATGCTAAGTTGCAAACAATTATAAATATTGTCACTATTACAATTGAGTAGACTGTAGAATAATTCTCTCTTTATATGGCACTGTTATTGACTCTTGACATAGTTACCTACTTCTCAATTTGTTTGCTCATTTGGAAAAGAACTCGTAGAGTATTGGTGATTTAGTGGATGTCATTAATGATGTTGTGTGTACATCATGTTGATGTTGAGCCAACTTTTCTGTCCTTTTTTGCACGCGCACGAAACAAAGTATCTACTAAATCATAAAAGAGTAGCTCACTTGCATCAATATCTAGTTTTCTCAATCCGACCTACATGCTTATTTGTGATTCTTTCATTGCAGGTCATAGTTTGTTTGCATGATCTGCTCTATTACAAATTCAAACTCGTAAAATATGCTCAATGTCTTTACGTGGTCCCCCACTTCCTCGGCTACTTCTCAACAACGTTTCTTGCATGAGAAACGCCCAACAAATCTTACGCCACACAAACATATCCATTCATGATGGTGGAGCCCTCGTACTCACAGGCGCAAATGGGTCAGGCAAGTCTACATTCCTACGAATGTTAGCCGGATTTTCCAAACCATCAGCTGGTGAGATCTTATGGAACGGCCATGACATAACCGAGTCCGGTGTTTTCCACCAATACAAACTTCAACTTAATTGGCTCTCGTTGAAAGAAGCTATAAAAAGCAACTTCACAGTTCTTGATAATGTTCAGTGGTTTGAAGTTCTTGAACATAAACAAGGAAAGTCTTTACCTGCTCTAGAGTTCATGGGACTCGGGAGATTGGCCAATGAGAAAGCTCGAATGCTTTCAATGGGTCAAAGGAAAAGATTGCAACTTGCAAGAGTGATCGCTATGGATAGACCAATTTGGCTGCTTGACGAGCCTTCAGTTGCTTTGGATGATGAAGGTGTGAAACTATTGGAGCAAATGATTGCAGATCACAGGAGTCAGGGTGGGATAGTCATCGTAGCGACACATTTACCAATTGACATTGAAGATGCTATGATCCTAAGATTGCCTCCCAGGTTTCCGAGAAGAATTACTTTAGTAGATATGCTTCCTCATTAAGGTGAATTGATATATCTAGTATTTGAAACTATAACCCATATTATGTTTAATTGGTCTTCTCAATACTTGTATTCCATGATTGCGTAAAGCAGAAACTCAAAAAACACCGACTGTAAGCAGTGCCTGAGGGTGAAAGCTTCATTCATTTTGAAACGATTGCAGATAGTATAAAACAGTCCTCCTTGCTAACTTTATGCTGAATTGTGTTGCCACTTTGTTCAGCTATATTTCTTCCCTAGTACATGGCTACATGCTGCCCGTATTTGACACTCAAGTGTTGTAAATGTCTGTAGCACCTAACCTATGATAGCAGGGATTTTCACTTGCTCGATTATCCTCATGATCACCTCGGTCAATTCTTGGTCATTTGCCTTAGTTCCTCGGTCCAAAGTGTCATATCAGGTTCAAGTTCCTCGGGGGTTTGGCGTATCTATTCTTTAAAGGCATGATGATAATTCTCTTTAGGTCTTTCCGAATACATTATGTTCGTTGTTTTAGGTCCTTTTTTATGTTTAGACATCATATTCAGCTTATAAGTCATAAACATATAAATATATATGTTTATAAACCAAGACTATGATACTATTTTTAGAACCCTAAAGCATCGGTCCAGTGACCATCACAATTCAACTTGGAAGTTGTAACCATGATGAAATACGTTGACAATCAATAATTCTTATATTCAATGTTTAAACCTCTCACTTTTACATTCATGTAAATGAAATTTTGTAAATCTCCATTGAAACTTATTATAATTTTTCAATTGATGTTATCTGTAGAGAGTTCATAACACGTGTTTATTATATTAGTTAGTTAGTCTCGTGTGTGCATCATGTACATACATATATAAACCTTTCTTGTAATAAGTTAGTCAGATGATTCATGAATGAAATTTGGCTTCCGCATTTTTCTCTCTGTTTTGTTATGGTATCAGAGAGGGAAACCGTCTCCAAATACGATTGATTTCTTCAAGATTCTTCAATTCTTCAATCAAGTTCTGTAATCGAATAATCAGAGATTGATTTCTTCTTTAACCACTTCTTCAATCGATTATTTTTACATCGATTTCTTCTTTAATCAGTTCTTTAACTGATTAACCCTAAATTTCTTGATTTTGTAATCGATAAAACCTAAATCGATTAATTCTTCAAAATTGGCTACTGATTCAAGCCAGTTGATCTTTAAACTGTTGATCCTTACACTGATTGATTCTAGGGTTGATTAATTCAATTGTTTGATCAATTCACTTGATTTAGATCAATTTTTAATTCTTCACGATGCCTGATGAATTGCGTACACCTGCTGTTGTTGATCCACATGATGAACTCTATATTCATCATGGAGACCTTGCAAATAATTTCATGCTATCGACTCAAAAATTGAACGGTGATAACTTTGGGGAATGGAAACGATCCACTGAAATTTCTCTGAGTGCTAAGAACAAATTAGGTTTTGTTCAAGGAACTTGTGTGAAACCAGATGTAAATTCACCACTACTGAGCTATTGGGAACGTTGCAATAACGTTGTAATTTCTTGGATTTTGCACTCTGTGGAACCTAAAATCGCTAGAAGCATTCTGTACTACCAATCTGCAGCTGAAATATGGTCTGAACTTCAAGAGAGGTATGCTCATTCTAATGCTCCACGCAAATATCAAATCCATAAACATATGAGTTCTATCTCCCAAGGAAATAAATCAGTTACGATCTATTATACTGAGTTGAAAACGTCTTGGGATGAATATATGTCATTGTTAGCCTTACCTCCTTGCACTTGTGGATCTGGTAATGCCTTTCTTGCTGTATTGAGAGAACAACAGGTTCTTCAATTTTTGTTAGGGCTCAATGATGATTACAAATCTATTAGAGGGAATTTACTAATGATTCAGCCATTACCGACATTGAGTCAAGCATACAGGCTTGTTCTACAAGAAGAGAAACAAAGGGAATGTAACGGTTCGTTTACTATTGGAACTGATTCTACAGCCCTTGCAGCTTCTTTTCAAAGAAATTCTGGTAACAGACAAGGAAACAACTATAACAATTCTAAGGGTGTTGTTTTTGGTATAGCTCCTAATGGAAAGAGGTCAAAATTTTACTGTGATGAATGCAAAGTGTATGGTCATAGCACTGACAGATGTTACAAGCTTCAAAATGCTCAAAAGGATAAGGGTAAAAGAGTTGTCAATAATGTGCAATTTGAAAATACCGAACTTGGTAACAAGAAGGCTATGCAAGCTTCTTCAACACAAGAGTGTTCTTCAACCATGTTAACTCAGGATCAGTGTAGTAATCTGATATCTTTACTTCATCGATATACTTTGGATTCTAACAACACATCAGCAAATGAAAACTCGGCTGGTCATTCCGCTTTCATAGCAGGTATGGTTCTTTGTTTGCTTTCTTGTAGCATTAACCTAAAATGGATCGTGGACAGTGGGGCTACAGATCATATGACCCCACATCTCAAATTGTTTACGGACTATAAACCAATAACCTATCGTTGTTTCATCACCATGCCAAATGGCCTTCAAGCTCCAGTTATTCATATAGGCACTGTTGTTCTTCATTCTGGTTTGACTTTACACAACGTGCTTCATGTTCCCGATTTCCAATTCAATCTAATTTCTGTCAAGAAATTAACTTCTCAACTTTCATGTCATATTACATTCACTGAAAGTGCATGCATGATCCAGGTGCCTTCAACGAAGCAGCATCTGGTCCTTGGTAAAGAACAAAATGGTCTCTATCTTGTCGATGCTGCTGAAAGGAATATGTCCACTCCCATGGTTGCTCCCAATGATGCTTCTGCACTTACTTCTACTTCTTTGTTTCTTGCTAATAAAGCTGTCAAATGTGATTATGAACTATGGCATTGTAGACTTGGTCACCTGCCATTTGACAGGCTATCTTGTATTCGTTCTATTTCTTGTTCAAGTACACATGATGTTATATGTGATGTATGCCCTAAAGCAAGAATGACTAGATCTCCATTTTGTGTTAGCAACATTAAGACCATTAGTATCTTTGAAATGTTACATGTGGATTTGTGGGGACCGTATACTCCTAACACCTATAATGGTTTCAGATACTTTTTAACCATTGTAGATGATTTTTCAAGGACTACTTGGACACATTTAATTGCTTCCAAGAGTGCGTCTTTTTCAGTTCTCACTTCTTTCATTACTCACGTCGAACTTCAGTTCTCTGCTGCTGTAAAAGTCATAAGATCAGATAACGGTATTGAGTTTAAAAGTTCACATGCTTTACAATATTACAATACCAAGGGCATTATACATCAAACAAGTTGTAATGAAACCCCACAACAAAACGGGGTAGTTGAGCGAAAGCATAGGCATCTTCTTGAAACGGCTAGAGCTTTGTTTTATCAAGCTAATATACCTATCGAATATTGGGGAGAATGCATTCTTACTGCATCTTACTTGATCAATAGGTATCCTCTTAAGGCCATTCACAATAAAACTCCTTATGAGATTCTATACAATAAGCCTACCACATATGATCACCTTAGGGCATTCGGATGTCTTTGTTATGCTTCCACTCTGAAGCATCAAAGAAACAAATTCACTTCGAGAGCGATACCGTCTGTTTTTATTGGGTACCCCATGGGGAAGAAAGCTTACAAATTACTCAATATTGAAACAAGACAGATTTTTTATGGCAGAGATGTTCAATTTTATGAGAATCATTTCCCATTTCATTATCTACAAGCTTCTGATTCTCATACACCTTTTCCACTTCCACAACCTGATGTTTCTCCTATTTTTCTGCCTTTATCTACTACACTACCCTCTACTTCAAACGATTTAGCTGAAAATATATTTTCTTCTTCATTACCCTCTAATATTCCTCAACCTTCTAATAGCAATTCTTCTTCACCCATTTCTGAACCTTCGTATAACACTTCATTACCTACTGATATTCCTCAACCATCTCATACTACTTCTACACATGTTTCTGAAACTTCTCCTAACACTTCTTCTCTTCCTGTGCCATCTAATACTTCGAATATACCTTCTACCACACAACCTCGAAGGTCTGATCGGGTACATATTCCTCCAGCATATTTGAAAGACTATATTTGTAAATCTGCCCACTTTACTTCTTCTGTTCGTATACCTCACCATTGGTGTAACTTAGTCAGTTTTTCCTCATTCCCTTTATCTCATCAAGCTAATATTGTTCATCGAACAACATTCTCTGAGCCTGCCTCATACCAGGAGGCTTCACAACACCCTGGTTGGGTTAGTGCTATGAACAAAGAGATAGAGGCTTTGCAAGCCAATAAAACGTGGGAATTGACTGACTTGCCTCCGGGAAAGAAAGCAATAGGCAGTAAGTGGGTTTATAAAGTGAAGCTGAATTCTGATGGCACGGTAGAAAGGCTAAAAGGGAGGTTGGTTATTCAGGGTAATCATCAGAAATATGGTGTTGATTTCTTTGACACGTTTTCTCCAGTTGTCAAAATGACAACAATCAGAAGTGTGATTGCTTTAGCTGCATCTCGGCATTGGGATATCCATCAACTTGACATTAATAACGCATTTCTTCATGGTGATTTGAACGAAGAAGTATACATGAAGATGCCACTAGGTATTCCTAATCCTCATAACAAAGTGTGCAAATTAAAAAAATCTTTATATGGGCTTCGACAAGCTAGTAGACAATGGTTCCAAAAGCTTTCCTCTGCTCTTGCACAACAAGGTTATGTTCAGTCAAAAAGTGATTATAGTCTATTTCTTAAAAAGGTTGATGGAAATATTACAATCGTTGCTGTATATGTGGATGATATCTTAGTAACGGGTTCTGATATGCAAGAGGTTCAGCAGCTCAAAACTTTCTTACATACAGAATTTACTATTAAAGATCTTGGTCTACTTCACTACTTCTTGGGTATAGAAGTCAACTATGTTTCCGAGGGTATAATTCTTTCTCAAAGGAAATTCACTCAAGAACTTCTATCGGATGCTGGTGTGCTTCATGACAAAGCTGTCATTACCCCTCTTCCTCAAAATCTGAAGCTAACTGATAATGACGGGTCACTCTTACCAGACCCTTCTCACTACAGGTCATTAATTGGTAAACTCAATTTCCTCACGAACACGAGACCAGATCTTTCTTTTGCTGTTCAAACTTTAAGCCAACACATGCAACAACCTAGAGTATCTCATTGGGAAGCTCTTCTTCATTTGTTGAGATATGTTAAAGGAACTGCAGGTCAAGGCATCCTACTCAAAGGTTCTTCTCAACTTAGTTTACATGCATTTTCAGATTCTGTTTGGCTGCTTGTCCAATGACTCGAAGATCTGTTACAGGGTATATAGTTTTATTCGGGGGTTCTCCCATTAGCTGGAAATCAAAGAAACAATCCACCGTGGCTAAATCTTCATCCGAGGCAGAATATAGAGCCATGGCGCAAGCTGCTGCTGAAGTCACTTGGCTTGTTCGATTGCTTGAAGAGTTAGGCCTCAATGACATCAAACCAGTCACTTTACATTGTGACAACCAATCAGCTCTACACATAGCCCGAAATCCAGTTTTTCATGAACGAACGAAACACATAGATATCGATTGTCACTTTACTCGTGAAAAAGTTATGGAAGGTTTGATACAACTAAGTTATTTACCTACCACTTCTCAACTTGCTGATGTCCTTACAAAGATAATGCCTGCAGCTCAGTTTAGGCTTCTTTTATCCAAGCTTGGGATGTCTAACCATCCATCCTCAAGCTTGAGGGGTGATATCGCTCATTTTGTACATATATATTTCACGCGATATCATTGTTTTAAGTATATTTTTAGTGAACTTTTAGAACTTGTGGTACTTAATTGGTAAAAATTAAATTCTCAGGTAAAAAGATTGAAGTTCTGAAAGTTGGAAAAGATTTGGTTGAGTATTGAAGCTGAAATGTCAAAGTTGCAATTTGGATCTGTTTTTATACTGAAGAACGCGATCCGGACCCAATGACCAGGATCGCGTTTCAAAGGTTTAATCTGGCATGTACGTTTTTCCAAAGAGAAACGCGATCCGGGTTGTTAATACGGATCGCGTTTGCTAGTGCAATCCGTAATCAGAAAATTTTCAAGAAGAGGAACGCGATCCCAACACATTAGCTGGATCGCGTTTGTCTTTGTATTTTCTAAATTTCTGGATCGCGTTGGTATTCCCTGGATCGCGTTTATGAGCGGTTTTGCAGCAGTTTGAAGGATTTAAAATACGTTTTTATTTCATTAAAGAAGAGAACTGGCAGAAGAGAAAACCCAGTGACGATTTTGGCTCTCAACTTTTGAAACTTTTCATCACTTTTGAAGAGATTACTTTGCTTTAATCATTAGGGGCCTACGGATCTTCGATTAATCATTGTAATCACTCGTCTTACATCTTTATTTATTTATAATCATGTTTGTTTCGATTTCAATAGTTTCTCTTGTTTCTTTTGTCGCAATTATGAGTAGCTAATTTAATAAAACACTTGTTTGGATGAAATTACTAGTGATTAGAGGTGTTTACTTTTTGGTTTCATGTTTACTCAACTTTCGTTTAATCGAATTATTATGAGTTAGGGTTTATTGTTAAATCTGAATCGCTTGATGAATGAATAAATGATTATAGCGGATGTTTATTGTTTATATGTTCATTATCAATTATTTGTCTATGAGTAATTGAATTTGATTGCGAATGCATTAAGATTGCGATTTAGAAAATTAACCTTAATATTGTAAGTTCATGAATATGGCGAATGTCTTTCATATATTGAATTGGAAGTTGATGAATTGATGTTAGGATCTAGTTTGATGGCGAATGCTGAACTTGACCTAATTACGATAAACATGAATTGTTTTAAGTGTTAAGATCAAATACCTCGAAGTTATTAGTAAAGTAATCCAAACAAGTGTCGTTTTCTAGTGTTTAAGTTTAACAAAATTAATCTGACTCTTCCTGAGTCCACTTGCTCTAGTTTAATACATTAGTTGATAAGCAACGTGACAACTCGGTCACACAAATCCACGTTTAATTACTTGTTTAAATTAGTTGCATTTTGATTACAATTCTCATTTACAAAGTCCCTGTGGAACGAACCAGTACTTATTGTAACTATACTATACATGATAAGGTATACTTGCCTTAGTGTGTAATAGTTCAGTGTCAGTAATTATTAGTTTATTTTATAACTTGTTTTCACACATCAAGTTTTTGGCGCCGCTGCCGGGGACTTGTGTGAATTTGAGAATTTAATTTAAGTGTAGTTAATTGATCCTTTCTTTGAATTAAAATTCTGAGAAAGTTATTATTTTTTTTTAATTGTATTGCGCCGGTGCGTTTGACGGTTTTATTTTCTTTGCTTTTGCAGGTTTACTTAGGTAGTGGATGAGCACTAGGAAGTCTGGTAACGAAATTCTTAGTCCTTTGTCTGATCCAGAGAAAACCACAAAGAAGAAAAGAAAGAAGAAATCAAAGAATAAGCCGACGGAATCAACTTCAAGTCAAACCGAAAGTGGATCAACTTCATCAAAAGTAGTCATTGAGGAAGAAATTTTTGAAGAAGAACTTGAATCTAGATACGAAGAGGAAGTTGGGTCTGAAGCCGAAGAAGAACAAATGGCTGACGAGAATGATACACCCATGTTTAACCGTACTAGAACTGTTGCTCCAACTCCGGCATCAGCTATTCGGAGACCACCTATCGACAACAATTTTTCACTGAAAGGGAATCATATGCAAATGCTTAGAGATACTCAGTTTGATGGAAGAGTGCGGGCCGATCCGCATAAACATATTGCTGATTTCTTGGAAATTGGAGAGTATTTTAAGTATGGTCCTAATACGGAAGAAGCGGTCAGATTGAGGACTTTCCCAATGTCTTTATGTGGGGAAGCAAAGATTTGGTATCAAGAGTTGGAACCAAATACTATTCAGACTTGGAATCAAATGAGGGAGGCTTTTGTTAGCCGATATTTTCCACCAGCTTTAGCAGAAAGGTTATTAAATGAGATTCGGGGATTCAAGCAAGCTGAAGGTGAAACGTTAGTGGAAGCATGGTTGAGAATGAAAGATTTGTTGAGAAATTGCCACGGACATGGTTTGTCAAAAGCCGAAATCATTGAACTCTTCTATAATGGTCTTGATATTACATCAGCTGCTGTACTTGATTCTGCTGGAGGAGGGTTGTTCATGTACAAAACTCCAAATGAAGCTTGGAAGATTATGGAGGACAAAGTTTTGCAAAGTCTAAATTGGGCAAAAGATAGTAGAAAACCAGCCCGAAAGACCGTTGCTTTTGCTGAAGGAAGTGGAAGTGGCTCCAAGGATTCTGAAATGATGAAAGAACTGAAAGCTATGTCTACAAAGTTTGATAATCAGTTCAAGGCTCTCAAGGGAGAGATAAAAGAGCTTCGTGAAGGATGTGGTAACTGTGGTGGAGATCATGCAACAAATGAATGTGATAGTGATGATCAACCTATGAGGATGGCGGATGAAGATGTTAATTACATGCAACAAAGTAATTACCAAGGTGGAAATAATTATCAAAGAAGCGGTTATCAGAACCGGAATTCAGGAAATTATCAAGGTAATTATCAAGGAAATAGATATTCTCGACAGGGTCAGAACTATTACAATCAATTCCAAAGAGATAATGTTCCACCATCAACACCACCACCTGTTCAACAAGGGAACAAGTTGTTCAGGATCACCATATGGAGGATGTTCGTCAACCGGAAATGGTTCAGCAATGCCCAGACGCACCTGGGTGGTTTCAAGGGTTTAACACCAGATTTGAAAATTTCAGGATTCAACAGGAGGAATTTCGGGAGGAGTCGAGGTATGAGTGGGGTGTGCAAAGATTCTTCAATGATTGGCAAAGGCACAATACTCAGCGTATCTACTCCGATGAAGAAAATCTTACCCCAACCCCATATTATCAATTCCCGAGGTGGGGAGAACCTGGAGCTAGAAACCCCGTTCCTGATTATGATAGGCAGGCTGCTTTGGAGGCACTTGAGAGGCACCAACGAGGAGAGGTGGAGGAGCATACACAGCAAGGTTCATCCGGACATTGGCTTTTTGGGGATTAAATTCCATTTGAATCATATTGTGGTGGTGTTTGAACAAATTTAGTTGTGTTGTGAACTGATTTTTATTTCTTTATGTGTGCTTAAGACTTCTTATTAAGTATCTAGGATTTTTGGCATAAACTTCGTTATGAGTGGCATTTGGGTACGATTTGTACAATGCCATCTCATCCTACTCAGTTATATTATAAGTTATGCCTTGTATTTGTTTTTGGTGTGATAGAAGGCCTTGTCGATGTGGAATCAATTGCATATGCTGGCAGTAAGTTCAGCGACACATGAGCATGGGATTTACAACATTTTTCTGCATATCCCCCGGGTAGTCTCGTTTCATTTCACTTCCTCATTTGTACTTATTGATTATGTTTGTTTTGTGCATTGAGGGCATTGCACAATTTAAGTGTGGGGAGGTAATTTGCTTGAACTTCATTCTTAGCAAATTGTTGTTCTTGCGTCTTGTTAGGTTTGTTAGAATCTGTTGGGGTTCTCAATCGAACTTTACGAATTCTATTAACGGGCCTTTGGGTCACTTAATGGGTCTGTTATTGATCTTGAGTCCAATAGATTTTAGCAAATTCTGATAAGAGGTTAGGAATGGCAGTTTGTTGGGATTGTGCTTGTCCTAATATGATTAATTACTTGAAAACTTCCTTTATGAAATATCTAGTTAAAGTAATTAAATCTTCCCTCTTGCATAAATTTTAGAGATGTGTCATATGAGCAACCTCATTGGGTGAATTGCATGACTAGCACACTTGTAGCTCCACTATTAAATTGTGAGATATTAGAGCTTTAATTTGGAAAAACA
Source organism: Helichrysum umbraculigerum (assembly GCA_949592205.1). NCBI lineage: Eukaryota > Viridiplantae > Streptophyta > Magnoliopsida > Asterales > Asteraceae > Helichrysum > Helichrysum umbraculigerum. The sequence goes on along the minus strand of CATIUR010000005.1, from coordinate 9,372,499 downwards.
CTTATTCTTAGTGTTTACATTGCTATTGCTATGAGTGTGCCGGTGAGTGTAGTTTGTTCTAGAACTTGCCCTAGTGATGCATTTCGAGGCCGCTGTGAGATCACAATTTGTGATATAGGTGAGATCGTATGATGAAGAGGTATTCTTAGGATTGGAGCTTAATCCTAGCAATTCTGACTTTCTAGCCAATTATCGGGACCGTATGGATCATTTACATGATTAATACTAATCTCAATAATCGGCCAAGGAATCTTAATTGTTTAGGATCTTATTTTCGTTTAAACCATTTATATCTAGTCCACCCAGGTCGTTAGCACTTACTTTTAGTGCTAAGAAACCCATAGACACTTCCACATACATTCATGATCACTACATTATTCAGCCTATTTTTGTGTAGTCAATTCCCAAATAATTTATTTTCCAAAATGTTGTCTAATTTGAATTTTTAATGGATGTTTATGTAAAATGTGACTTAAATGTTTTAGTAGGGATTCTAATGTTTAATTCTATAATCTGAAGTTGTAATCGATTGAAGTGCTGAATGTTAAAGTTTAAGTAATTGAAGTTGAAAACTTAAAGTTAAGGATTGGTTAATTGTAGTCAACTAAACGGCCTTTGAATTCCTGAACAAGTAGTTCCCGAGGGGTGTTCTACACCTAGCCACTGAAGGTCTTTTTTTCAGGTCTAGGATGGCTGGTCCGAAAGTTCGCTACACAGGATTCATAGAAAGTCGTAGAATGCAGTTAATAAATCCAATCATAAATGTAAATCAATGAGAATTGCAAGTTGAGAATTATGAATATAAGTCATACATGAAGAATAATTCTAATTGGTTTAGCATGAGAATCCCAAGTTTTATTACTGTCACAATGAGAATTAATTAGGCAACATTTACTTAACTTTCTCATGGGTTTTGTCTGCTACTTTTCACAAATTGCTTGAGTCTAGCCTACCTATTCCATTTTCACCATACTTTATGCCCAACATGGTTAGAATACCTTCTCTGAGATTTCACTTGGTGCTCACGCCAAGACGGTGGAGATTTGATCCTTTTGCAAGCCTATGGTAACAGTGCATCACGACTTGGCTTAATTGAGTGTTATATTATTCATTCCCTTACCTTGTAGTTTATAGGTTGAGAGTGAGTGATTGATACACTTATCCTATTGTGAGGTGCTAGGTCGTGCATTTCGGGCTTGACAAATTATCATCTCAAGTTTTGGTAACTATATACATGTGGCCAACATAATTGCTTAGGTGATTATTGTTAGTTTATTTTGAAAAGCTTGATCTCCATTTTTTTTTTGAAAATACAAGAGGGATGTAATGGTTTATATCTGGTAGAAAATGATTTGCTTGAGGACAAGCAAAGCTCAAGTGTGGGGATGTTTGATATCGCTCATTTTGTACATATATATTTCACGCGATATCATTGTTTTAAGTATATTTTTAGTGAACTTTTAGAACTTGTGGTACTTAATTGGTAAAAATTAAATTCTCAGGTAAAAAGATTGAAGTTCTGAAAGTTGGAAAAGATTTGGTTGAGTATTGAAGCTGAAATGTCAAAGTTGCAATTTGGATCTGTTTTTATACTGAAGAACGCGATCCGGACCCAATGACCAGGATCGCGTTTCAAAGGTTTAATCTGGCATGTACGTTTTTCCAAAGAGAAACGCGATCCGGGTTGTTAATACGGATCGCGTTTGCTAGTGCAATCCGTAATCAGAAAATTTTCAAGAAGAGGAACGCGATCCCAACACATTAGCTGGATCGCGTTTGTCTTTGTATTTTCTAAATTTCTGGATCGCGTTGGTATTCCCTGGATCGCGTTTATGAGCGGTTTTGCAGCAGTTTGAAGGATTTAAAATACGTTTTTATTTCATTAAAGAAGAGAACTGGCAGAAGAGAAAACCCAGTGACGATTTTGGCTCTCAACTTTTGAAACTTTTCATCACTTTTGAAGAGATTACTTTGCTTTAATCATTAGGGGCCTACGGATCTTCGATTAATCATTGTAATCACTCGTCTTACATCTTTATTTATTTATAATCATGTTTGTTTCGATTTCAATAGTTTCTCTTGTTTCTTTTGTCGCAATTATGAGTAGCTAATTTAATAAAACACTTGTTTGGATGAAATTACTAGTGATTAGAGGTGTTTACTTTTTGGTTTCATGTTTACTCAACTTTCGTTTAATCGAATTATTATGAGTTAGGGTTTATTGTTAAATCTGAATCGCTTGATGAATGAATAAATGATTATAGCGGATGTTTATTGTTTATATGTTCATTATCAATTATTTGTCTATGAGTAATTGAATTTGATTGCGAATGCATTAAGATTGCGATTTAGAAAATTAACCTTAATATTGTAAGTTCATGAATATGGCGAATGTCTTTCATATATTGAATTGGAAGTTGATGAATTGATGTTAGGATCTAGTTTGATGGCGAATGCTGAACTTGACCTAATTACGATAAACATGAATTGTTTTAAGTGTTAAGATCAAATACCTCGAAGTTATTAGTAAAGTAATCCAAACAAGTGTCGTTTTCTAGTGTTTAAGTTTAACAAAATTAATCTGACTCTTCCTGAGTCCACTTGCTCTAGTTTAATACATTAGTTGATAAGCAACGTGACAACTCGGTCACACAAATCCACGTTTAATTACTTGTTTAAATTAGTTGCATTTTGATTACAATTCTCATTTACAAAGTCCCTGTGGAACGAACCAGTACTTATTGTAACTATACTATACATGATAAGGTATACTTGCCTTAGTGTGTAATAGTTCAGTGTCAGTAATTATTAGTTTATTTTATAACTTGTTTTCACACATCAAGGGGGGATGTAGAGAGTTCATAACACGTGTTTATTATATTAGTTAGTTAGTCTCGTGTGTGCATCATGTACATACATATATAAACCTTTCTTGTAATAAGTTAGTCAGATGATTCATGAATGAAATTTGGCTTCCGCATTTTTCTCTCTGTTTTGTTATTATCAGCTAAAATTCATTTTTTTTAAATAACAATAAAAAAAAAAAAAAGATCAATATCAATGATACAAAGTTAATGAAAGTTTTTATACAAAATGGCTAATCGTAATAAAGGGAGCTGATAAATTCAAGAATTTTTTACTAAATTTAAGGAAACAGGTGCATAAACAGTTGTACTGTATGCATAAAGAGTTATACTGTTTCGGTGAATTTGGTAAAAACTTCCTTGAATTTATCAGCTCCCCGTAATAAATGGTCTATCAACTTTGTGATTACAATAGCAAAAAAAAATTTAAAAAGGGAAAAAAAAAAAAAAAAAAAAAAGGCCACTATAAAAGCAGTGGTTTCATTCTTCCCCCAAAAATTAGGGTTTCACAATGAAACTGTAAACAATTCCACTCGAAGGAAATGAGGCAGTATCAGAAGGGAATCAAATTAAAAGGTTTCTGAGGGTGGTTGACCCCTTCTGATCAGAACAAATCAAAGTTAGATACTATCATATCTTCTTTGTAGCCAATGATTTTCTTCTATCTCAACAGCCCTTATTTCATGAAATATCTTTCTTTCTTTTTTTTTTTTTTTCAACGATATGTATGATATGATATATGATGATTACAGAACAGATTTTGTGACGGAGGGAGTATATATTATTAACTATCAGAGGTTATGATGATGAAATTTATAGCGATTCGAGTGGAAATCAAGCAAAGTTTGAGATTATTCGTAACTTGGCGGGGCAATCTGGATGGTTAATTATGTGATTGAGCCGATGATTAATCGGTTTATGTCGCATTGAAACTAATCAGATTTGCAGCCATGACGGATTTATCCTGTTTGCTTGATTTGTTTACAGATCTGAACCTCATTTGATGATCAATCACACTTTGTTTCATTTATTTATTTTATCTTAAAACTAAAATGTTTTTTGTTTATTTTTTTGGTTTGTTTTCTGATTCGTATATAATATATAATACTATATCCGTCTCACCTCAATTGTTCACGTTACTATTTTGGGTTGTCTTAAATAAATGTCTCCTTCTATGTTTCAACAAATCGAAAAACACTTTTAGTGGGGTATATATATTATTTAGTTGGTGAAAAATGACGTTAGTGGAGAATTGTAAAGCTGTATTCAAAGTTAAAGTGGACACTTTGAATGGGACAAAGGAAGTAACAAATTAAATCGAGTTTATGTATCAAAACTATATCGAATTTGATTTTCTTTGTATTCAATTTATCATTGATTTGATTCTGGCTTGGCTTTTTAGTGAGTTTTTTACTTTATTGCATCATGAATTATAGTGCATCTAAAAAACTATTTTGAAGGTGTTGTACGCTTTTGTGAATTCAGATTTTGGAAGTAATAAGCTATGAATAGTTAAAAGCCTCAAATTTTTGACTTTTAGATAACTCACAAATGAAAAAGCTTAAGCTATGCCAAATATCCAATGTTGTTCAATTGATTAGTGAATGTTAGACCACTTGCAATGGTGTTAATTTATTTATTTAAATATTTTTTTTATTTATTTTGATTTAAAACCTGAAAAAAAAGGGGGAAGAAAAGTCAAGTGGGTCCAGTAGAATGCTCAAATTTTGCCTGTGTTAGGATTCAGAACGCCCCATTATGAGCGTTTTGGGCGTTCTGAGGCTCAAAACGCCCCCATGCAGAGCGCGTTGCAAGTGATCTTAGTATTTTATCTTCTTTTTGTTGATTGTTTTTTACTACTATAAAATCGTCTGAAAGTTGGGAAAACAAAATGGAGATCAAGAATTCAAGATGATCACTTATTATTAATTTATCTTTGAGGCCTACTTTGTTAGTTTGTGCACAGGGCCGCCTATTTCGATGGGCCGGGTCTGTCAAGAAGTCAATCGAACCAGCCACAAATACGACCAGCTCTTCTAGCCTTGGTCCGTTTTAACAAGTGCGTCTCGTGAATTTTCGAAGCTATGTGAGAAATTTTTTAATTAGGCCCTTTAAACAAAGAACTTTTTTTTTATATGTTCCAACCGTGTGTCCGTGTTGGTGATTATCTTGAAAATTCCTCCGTATAATAAAAGACAATAAATATAAATATTATAATATAAGTAACCATGTTTATTCAAAGATATACTTAGATTAACTCTAAATGATATACAACTTCTCTTTTGAATTAATATAGAATAAATTTTTGATAATATATAGAAAAATTTAGTTGATTTAACCGTAACAAATAGAGATGTAGTCGAGTCGACACAGTGCCAAGCTTGAGCTCGACTTGATTTGAAAACTGGAACTCGGTCGAGTTTGTATTTTTGACCTCGAGCTCGACTCAATTAATAAACCGATACTTTCGAGCTCGGCTTGGTTCGACTCGATTATCAATTTTATAGTAATAATATTAATTAAATCATTTAGAATTAACCGACTTGATACTTTCAAGCTCAACTCGATTCAATGATTTAATGCTCGACTCGACTCGAAGTTTATCAAACAATACGGTTAATATGTTAATATACATGGGGGATATAGATGTAAAATAATGCGAGTTCGAGCCGAGTATATTAACTTTACTCGAGTCGCTCGACTTGTATCGAGTCGATTTTGAGTATTTTTTAAGTCGATCTCAAATAGTTCACGAGCTATCTCGTAACAAAAATGAATGCAACAGTTTTGGAGGGGTGAAAAACAAAACTTGGGTTGATGCTTGTGTTTGTAGAAATGGGACAAATGCAAGTAGCGTAAATGGGCTAAAATATATATTGAGCCGATGGGCCACGAAGTTAAATTTTTATGAAAAGCTTACGAACTTTGGGCTCTATACTAATGTTGGGCCGTTCAAATCAGGAGCCTGGTTGTAATACCATGCATTGGATGCTCAGAAAAGATCTTCTAATCATATACTCCGTAGTCCGTACTAGTCAAAAAACCCGAAACCGAACCTGAAAAAAAAAACCGAAACCGGTTTTTTTGAACCCGGTTCGGGTTTTTTTAGTACCCGGCGGGTAGGGACCCGGGTTGGGTTTTTGAAATTCAAAATCGGATTGGAACCGGGTAGACTACAGGTCGGGTTGGAAAACCCGGTTTAAAACCTGTATTCGTGGGTCAAAAAACCTGGTTCGGGTCGGGTAGGGGAAAAACCTGGTTTCTCATTTGGGGAGTGTACCCGGTTCGGGTATCGGGTACGGGTCGAGGTTTGCCCAACCCAGTTTTTGTTCATGCCTAGTCCGTACTATTCTTTTTCCATATTATACCTCGTCTAACTATTAACTCTCTTAAGGACCGATCTCTAATGAATAGTTTCTTCCAAGTGTAAATTTCGCAAAATTTGCACCTCTCAAAGTTTTTTGGGCATGTAAATTTTGTTGTAAATGCAACATTTCTTAAGTTTAAAAACTTTGTATTCCAATGTAAGAATGAGGGAACCAATGATATTGTGACATGTGTACAAAGAGAATGAGGGTTTGATGTACTCATTTGAACTCTACTCATGTTTATAAATGTTAAAAATTTCATTTTAAATTAACAATGTTAAATATAAACATGAAAAGGAAAAAGAAGGAATATAATAATTATATTTACTTAATTACACCTATAAATATAAAAGATTGAAAACATCGTGATTACTAACAATGTAATCTTCATTAATGGTTGATCATATATAAAACATTACAAACTAGAAAGACATAGATATTATACAATTATAATAATGATAATTGATCGGTATATTAAGTAAAAATATTAGGTACAATTAGACATTACCCAGTTAAAAGAAGGTGACAAATACAATATATGGCGTATTACCCGTGCAATACAGCGGAGTTTAGTACTTCATTGTATTTGGATTATCCGTGATTGTGAGTTGATAACCCTAGTTTGTGCGTATGTAAAGTTTGTGATTCGGGATGCAGTTATTGAAAAGTAAATAATATGTGAAATTGATGGGGTTATTTGTAACATCCTCGAAATGGACTTAGTCGTTTTATATTATTTCTTGATTTAAATTATTATTTAAATGTGTTTGGAAATAATATTGTCTGATTTAATTGAAATAATTGGAATAGGAACCGAATATTCCAATGTGACAAGTAAATTATTAATTGTTGTAAATTAATAAAGTTGTCAGTAAAATAAAATGTTTGGACTCGCAAATGGTTTTCGGGTTCCAGACAATAGATTGAGATGGGGTATTAAATTATACCCGTATAATTGAAGTCGGTTGGGAGGAGCCGACCTATTTATAACTTTCTTAAAAAGGAAAGTTCATTTTCCTTTGAAATCTCAAAAACAAAAACTCACAGAAAACTACAAATCAAAAGTAGAAACTGAATTTGAAGCTGTGATCTTGAGTTTAGTTTCATCATCATCATCTAGTTCTTCTTTCAAAATTGTAAGTAAGTTTGATTGATTTTGATTATGTTGAAAATCTTAGAGATTATTGATATTATGTGAAATTGATACTTGAGATGTGATATGATGATATATGATGTTAAAGATTGTTAATTGTTGCTAAAAATCGATCATAGAAACCTGGATTTAGAGTTTTGGATATGAGATTCGGAGTTGGGGTTTTGAACAGGACGAAGGTCTGCTGGAACGAAGGAAGAAGCCGGCGGCTTCGTTCCTTAGCCAGCGGCTTGTTCTTATTTGGTTTGAAGCCGGCGGCTTCTTTGGCTAGCCGGCGGCTTGTGTTGTTTTGCATGAAGCCGGCGGCTTCAAGGGTAAGCCGGCGGCTTGATGAGTAGGACAACATTTCTTATTTGATTGTTGATGGTAGTGTGATGTGTATATGTTACATATTAATATATGATAATGATTATATTGTAATTATTAATACATGAATTAGGAACTAGTAATGTTAATGTTGATTATGTTAAGTTCCTAATGTTAAAGATTGATATAAGTTAAGTATTGATGATTATGATTACTAACTCATATTTGATTGTTGATTCTCAGATATGGAGAAGGCTCAGTGATATTAGACTACTGAGTGGATGCCTGAGGTATCGGTGAGTGGATCTGTAACCTCAGTGTGATTTAGTTGTAATGATTTGGTTACAACAAGTAATTATAGTATTACTTTGATAGAATATTTTATTTGAGATAACTTGCCAGGTTAGTTTGGTTGATTGTTTACTGGGCTGTTTGAGCTAGTATGTAAGATTCTGAGGTCAACTTGAATGGATGGTTGGACTTGGCTGTTGTTGTAGACGACAGGAGATCTTGAAACTTGAAATGTTGGTTTAAAGATCTAGGTCGTATGTGATTGACAACAAGTCATCGGTAATTCTGTATAGGCCAATACAGATGATTGATAAGTGTTCCTTGAGTACCATACCGGTATAAAGGTATCTCATGAACCACCGATCCTCATGATGATTGACTGTTTATTGTTATTTGATGTAAACAGCTTGTTGTGCTAAGTTGGACTGTTGCTTATAGTTTCATTCACTTAGTTTTATGCTAACCCCACCACAGTCCTTCCTGCAGGTTAAAATTGATGGGACATATTGGGCGGGGCAGGAAGTTATTGGAAATGATGGAATGTTTGACAGGCTTTTACTCTGATGTTAGTTTGATAACTAAAGATATGTTTTGAATTATATAACACCTAGTTGTTGAAATATCATGTATTTGGTTTGAAAAAGTTTATCTACATTATTAAGTAATGTAAAGCATGGAACTATGAATTGAAAATCTACGCTTCCGAGTCACAATTATTGTTTAATTGATTTGAGTAACGAGGGGTGTTATAATATCATGCTTGTAAAAGTCGGCCGACCAGGTCGACTAGTCAGGATTTGTGAGTAGTCCGACTCGACCAGGCCAAAGTCGTTCCAAAAAGTCGGTCAACGCCGGTAAAGTCGGATTAAGTTGGTCAGATCCGACGAGTTGAGAGAATCCAACAAGTTGTGTGAGTTATTCCGGCAATATATAACTAAAAAGAAATGGAAATGAGTAGTGAAGATGAAGAAGATGAAGAATAAGATCGAATGTAAAAGAGAAACAAGGAAGAGAGAAATTTGTTTCTTTATAAAAAAAAGTACAAAATTTACATTTTAGTACCTTATATTTATACTATATTACCTATTTATCTCAAATTGATTTTTCAAATTAACTTCAAGTGTAACACCCCCAAATTGAATGATTTGCGGAAGCTTGATTTGGGTGTTACTAATCAATAACAAAGCACAAAGATATATAGTAAACGACTCTATATGCGTCGTTTTAACAAAATATATTGATAATAGAAATGTTTACAACATTTAAAGCTTTACATAGCTCGAGTTTAAATCAAATGAGATTTCAGTACATAAGTACTTGTACAAAATATACTAATGCAAGAAAATCTCAATCTTCTGTATGCTGACTCGAGCTAAAATCCTGAAGCAGAAACATCCTACTGCTTGGTACCTGCGATATATGCTAAAAGGTCAGCTAAAAGCTGGTGAGCTCACAGGTTTGAAATCAGTTAATATAGTGTGAACCGCAAGATTTAAATAATGAATTGCATCCAGCAATTAAATAATGAATTGCATCCAGCAATTAAATGATAGTCATCGTGTATACAGCCATGAGCACATAGTTGAGTTTAACTCGAGGGCCGGGTCCCCTATAGAGAATTCCGGGCGAGGTGCCTCCACGAATGCCTAATCCACATTCGTCTTCCCAAATATTAGTACGTCCGTTTACCCGGTTAGTGCTTGCTAACCCGGACGAGGTGGGTCAATCCTATATGGTACCATATACTAATATTCACGCTACAACGTATTAACAACTATGCTGACGGAGGACTTTAAATGATTAGTTTCGAAAAACTCATGTAGTATATGAAATGTTTGTACTTGCGTTCACATGTAAAAAGTTGAGCAATATATCACACCCCTGAGTAAAACAGTAAAAGAGGGGCTATGAGACTCACCTGAGTCTGAATGCGTTTACACAAACGTAAGTTGATTAGCCGAATATGAAGTCCAAAGACTTGTAACCTGAGGGTGTCCACGACACGCGATGGTTATAATCATGATTGGGTATCTCAAAAGATCACCCTTGTAGTTGTTACACAACTATATATATGTCCAAATTACTACGATTTGGTTGATTTGTTAAGTGTTTGAAAACATGTACGGCCCGTTGGTGACGGATTTGTAATAATAATCTCAACTATTATTATTGTGATTTCGTGGCGTTTTACTTTGAAAAATGTGTTTCGATTGTGTTTTAGAAGCCGTTACGGAATCTAAGTACGGGGTCCGGGGGCAGCGCCCCTGGTAGCGGGGTCCAAGGGGCGGCAGCCCCTGGTGGGGTCCTAGGGGCAGAGCCCCTGGCTGGGGTCGAGCTGCCAGGTCAGCTTGGAAAATTTTTATTTCTACTATATTGGTTTGACGAAAAACGCATCTGGATCCGAATTTGGGTAAAATCAGGTGTTAAAATTTTAGGTCTCGACACTTAGTAAAAATCTGAGTTTTCTGTGTTTTGCGACACAATATGTGACACAAAAGTTTGTCATGCGACACAAGGGTTGTGTCGCATAGGAATGCGACACAATGTCTATACGACACAAGGGTTGTGTCGCATAGATGCGAGATGCTGATTCAACAGCGACATAGTGATTGTGTCGTATGGTGTATGCGACATAGTGGTTGTGTCGCAAGACTTGCGACACTAATTATCTGGTACGACACAGGAGGTTTTATACGACACAAGTGGCAAAATACGACACAACATGCGACACAAGGCTTGTGTCGCATGGATGAACACCAGCCCAGAAAGTCCGGCTGTTAATGTTTTTCCGGCCAAAATTCCGTTTTAAACTCGTTTTTAAGCTATGAAATCGTGTTATATACTTAGTAAGGGACATATATATGTTGTATAAACAACCACAAGTGAAAAATACTAAGATTCGAGAGATTTCGGGATTTTGTCGGAAACTTACAATTTGCCGAAATGAAAATCCGGAAAGATAGCGTTGTAGATCGTAGCGAGGTGGTCGTGAATCTCTAAAAGTATTGATAATACGAGTGCGTTTGGTAGTAGTATTTTGCGATTTTAATGGTTTTGGGGTGTTTTTCTTTTTAGAGAGAAAAGATAAGAGAGAGATAGAAGAAAAAGATGAAATGAAGAAGAAAAGTGGGAGGTGGGGGTTTATCCCCACCTTTTCAGTTTTCGCCCCGCGTTCCGCGTGGTATTCGTTTTCTCCGTCATTTAACGTTTGAAACAATTATTTACATTTTAATTATAAGTTTTAAAATACAATTTATTACGAAATGTTTTGTTTAAATATTTTACACATCAATTTATATTTGAGTTATAAAATGTAAGTTTGTTTATTTAGTTTGCGCGTTTTAATATTTTAAATTGTGTAAGTTCGGTTTGTACGATACGAATGAATACGAAATATTATCATAATAATATTTTTGACATAAAAGCGTTATTTAATAAAACTGGTCACCAACGTCCGTATTAAATTGAATCGAGATACATTCGATTTAAATTGCGTACGATTTAATCAAATCGCATTTTCGTATATATTCCACAATATATATAATTCGATACATTAATTAGCCTAATACAGAACTAATTACATGTATTAACATATGATTAGGCACTAATTATTAGTCCTAATTTGGCGGGTGTTACATCAAGTCCCTTATTTATTTAAAGATTACAAAATTATACATATTTACGCATATAATTTTAAAATTTATTATTTAAATGTAATAAAGTCAACAAAAGTCAAAATCCGACTAGTCTCCGACTTGGCCGACTAGTTCTTACGAGGTCCCGATCGACTCGACCCCGATTAGCGACTTTTACAATCTTGAATTATATTGTAAAAATGAGAATGATAATTAAATAACTAATTATAATAATATTGAATCTTAATTTTAAGAATTTTTATAAATAAACTACTAAGATGCTTTAAAACTTTATGAACTTCAACTCTTATATGACGGATTAAATTAATCCTTTAAAACTCTGAAACCTTGCCACGTAACGGAAATTGGATATGCTCAACAGTCCAACAGTACTAGTAGGGTTACTTTTGTAATTTCGCATCCCTTTATTCTCCCTCAAAAAGTCAAAAGTTACATTGAACCGACGCCTCTTATCACCTGCTTTTCAGTTTTCTCCCTATTTCCGTGTCCAAATCATACACAGGAATAGGATAATGTAATCATTTAAATTGTTTCCTTCATACTTTACTCATTTTGTATTTTCCTTTTCTGTTTTCTGCACTGTAAGGGTCGTTTGGGATGAGTTTTGTTTGAAACCAAACACAAAAGTATGGTCCCAAGTTTTGTTGCTCAAATACTCATAAAGGAAGCTGGGGTTTGATTTATCAGCTCTGCAACTTGTTTCCAGGGTATGAATAAAAGCTTCTTTCCCGTATCCAAATGTTATCTATTCACCTATTAATGAAATAAATTAGTGATCATTGTACTTTTATTATTGTATCTTACAAAAGGTATATATATTTTTTAATTTGTTGATTATGTAATTGATTTAACTTTACCAAAACTAAATCACCAACTGTATTGAATAATGTGAAATCTTATTATATACTTGTGAGGAGGAGTAATTTTTCTAACTATGTTTTGTGCTCTGTGTTGCACAGTGGTTTTGGACATTTGGGGACTTACTTCTGGAAATTAGTATAGAAAAGAGCTTAAATATGAACAGAGGGATTATGGAAGTTGGTTATATATAATATGGATCACATGTTAGTGTAGTTTCATCGCTTTAACATTTGTCTCGTTTTTATTCATAGACACAAAAGTGATGTTTTCCAATATCGAAACCTTAGAGTTCTCATTTGAGGATATAAAATGTGCCACCATCAACTTTGCTGATGAATATCTCATGTCAAAAAAGAGGGGTTTTCCAACTTATAGAGCACATATTATGCATTTTAGTGAAGATGGAGAAGAAGAGTTAATCGATGTTGTGGTATGGTTGATCAAGCTTGACAATATCTTAATTGGCGTGCTCTTGGAATTATTGTTATTTGATGAATTATCGCATAAAAATATCGTCCCCCTTTTGGGGCTTTCTTATGGAGATAGTGACGAAGAACTGTTACTGGTATTCAAGTTTGAGGCAAATGGGAGTCTAGGCAATCATCTAAGTGGTGCAAATCTTAGTTGGATACAAAGATTGCGTATATGTGTTGGTGTTGCACATGCACTGAGTTACATTCACTATGACATTAGTGATGGAGGCGGCTGTGTGATACACGGTAACATAAAGAGTTCCAAAATATTGTTAGATAATAACTGGGAGCCCAAGTTATATGATTTTTCAGTTTCCACTATCACAACGAAAGCTCAGAAACTTCACCTTACTAGTAAATACATTGGCACATTACAGTACATGGATCCAGCGTATGAAAAGAGTGGTGGTATAAATCACATGTCAGACGTGTTCTCCTTTGGCGTTGTTTTATTTGAAGTCCTGTTTGGGAGGATAGCGTCTATCCAGGACGGCGACAATTGGCATTTTGCTCGACTCGCAAGATTCCATTACGAAGATAAAAGATTGGACGATATGATTGATCCTGAACTACGACAACAAATGGACCAGCTGTCATTAAACATGTTCTCAGAAATAGCATATTACTGTTTGAAAGAGCAACGAGGACAGCGCTCAAATGCAAAGCAAATAGTCAAAAGCCTAGAGAAAGCGTTGGAACTGCAACTCAAACATGACACTCCTGTACCATCTTGCTTTTCTTTTCAACCTTACATCTTTAATTCTTTATTGTCATTTTACACTAACCTTGAAACTCATTCTCTTCTCATTATGCTATAAAATATTTAGGAACAACCAACGTTGGCAGACAAAGATACATCATCCGACCATTGGAAGGTACTTTCATTTGGCTTCTGATGAAAATAGTAACGAAAGTTCATTGATTTATTCCTTGCTTATTTATAAGGGTTGGTTATTGTAAATATGAACCTTAACGTAAAAACATTTAATAAGAAAGTGGACTGTCAAATCAAGTTCTTTATGGATAATCAAAAACTTTAACTTATTGATGTTTTAATTGAAAAAACTGATTTGTAAGCGTAGATCGAACAATTTGCATACTCGTTTTATTCACGATTTTGTTTAATTACAACTATTCCTTGATTTCCCTCATTTTAACTCTTTGATGCATAACGGTTACCCGATACTTGGGCTCCCAACATACTCAAGCTAGCCCATGGGCTTCCATGTTGGGCTGGCTTCTTCCGCCTTTATAACAGCAACCGTTGACTGATTACATAGAAGCTAAAATCTACACCAATAAATAAGAGTCCCTATGCTCTCTTCACCTACTTCATCCGTAGTGAGCCATGTTGTGTATTTTAGTGCATTGGTGGATTAGTGGACACGGGCTAGATAATGCAGAGTGTATACCCGGCTAAGTTGCTGCTTTTCGGGCTTACCCAAAATTACGGAGGTCAATGGGTGCGGCCCCTTTTGGGGTCCTTGGGGCAACGCCCCTAACGGGGTCCAAGGGGCCGACCCCCTGGCTGCGGTCCCGTTTCTATAACCCGTGAAAAACGGTTTTCGGACATAACCGTTTTTCAACCGCCTATTTGGTTGACACTTATATTGCATATTCCAGGCACATTTCTTTGACACGAAAAAACACACAGGAATATGATTTAATTGCCATGATCAGATTTGTTGTCTCTTGAATTATCACCCAAGGCTAATTTTGTGAACCCGGGCAATCTAAGGGTCGAAATCCTGTCTTTGGAAAGTGATTTTCAAACACGATTCACGAAGATATATCCGGTTATTGAATCATACCCCCTGTTTATATTTTCCAACAAGCCATGCTTGCCACCAAAAATCCATCTTCTTGGATGGTCCGTTATCTACAAAGTAGCAGCAATAATTTTTGAAATTTCATTGTCATGCTTACTAGCATGTATAGGTTACGACTAACACTCTAAATGAATTTATGGTAACAAACAATGTTGCAGGGTAAAAACTTGGGACATTTAAAGATTCAACTGAGTGATATAAAGCTCGCCACCAAGAACTTTGCGGATACATACTGTATTGGGTCAGGTGGATATGGCGTGGTATGCCGAGCAGAACTCGATCATTTTGATATAACTAAGTCTTTGTCCATGGAAACCAGTGAGCTTCCCAAGAAACGCAGCACTGTAGCTGTAAAACGTATCTTTAAAAGAGAAGACACACTAGGAAAACAAGGATTCTTCACAGAAATCGAATTGCTTACTAGTTGTAAACATCCAAACATAATCTCTCTTCTTGGATTTTGTGATGAAGGTCCTGATATTCTTCTTGTCTATGAGTATGCTTCTAATGGAAGCCTTGAAGACTATTTGGGTAATACCAGTAAATTGACCAATTTTACTTGGGCTCAGCGTATAAAAATATGCCTTGATATTGCACATGGACTGAGTTATCTTCACATGAGCACACCGGAAAAACAAAGGATAATACACCGTGATATAAAGAGCGCCAATGTTCTATTGGGTGATAATTGGGAGGCGAAGATTGCTGACTTTGGGCTTTCCAAATTACACCCTATGACTGAAAAAGGAAGCACCTTTAACACTAAGAATATAGCTGGCACAGATGTGTACTTGGATCCAGAATATATGAAGACGGGTAAGTTGAAAAGAGAATATGATATTTACTCTTTTGGAGTAGTTCTCTTTGAAATCATGTGTGGGAGGGTGGCATATGATGAAATTTACTATGTTGACAATGAGAAGGGGCTTGCATCTTTTGCACGAAGGTTCTTCAATGAGGGACGTATAGAAGAAATGGTAGATCCTAAAATAAAGGAGGCTGATGACAACATATTTATGATGAATAGAGGTCTCAATCAAGATTCTGTGGACACGTTTTCCAAGATAGCATATCAATGTTTGGCAGAAGCTCAAGGCGATCGTCCATCAATGGAAGTCATCATCGGGGAACTTGAAAGAGCATTATCCTTTGAAGTAAGTAATTACTTCAATTCTATCTGTGGATATTTCAAAATATTTGGGCCTAAAATAGTACTTTTATTTGTGGACATATTAAGGTGCTGTATATCATTTACATTTCACCATCTACATATAAAACTCGACAACTTTCACCAATAAACATATCCTCCGTAATATTTTTATAAGGGGAGATTTAACCTTTTTTTTAAACGTATGGCAATTAAATAAGAAGCAAACATTTACTTACCAGTCGTATGCCGCGAGTTAATTCATCTAAACTCAATACGATGTGTAAATTTTAATCCTTTAAATGATATATATATATATATATATATATATATATATATATATATATATATATATATATATATATATATTTCTGTCTTGGGCTACTTGATGATGGAAAATTAAACAGTTTAACTTATATATTTTGTTTTGTTGTTGGTTTACATATTTAAGCTCTTTCATACAAATATTCTTGTATGCTTCAATGAAACACGTCAGATATCTTTTAATTTACTACCTAAGATTGGGAGTCCATCACTCAACAACCAATTTAATGAAGATTTAAATAGAAATCTGTTCTACTTAAGTTGGGCTTTGATGCTAATTGAGTGCCTGGTGATTCACTCACAGAAGGACCACAAGGACAACCTCCAAATCCCACTCAAAGACATTAAATCGGCCACAAAAAACTTTAGTGATGATAATTATGTAGGAAGTGGAAGATATTGGAAGGCATACAAAGGAAACGTTCCACATGCTAATGGGCATACCACCATTGTTGCAAAGCGTTGGGATAAGAAGTGTGATCAAGGAGATCATCAATTTTTGAATGAGCTTAGTTTTCTTTTCAAGTCCAAACACGAGAATATCATTGGTCTTGCTGGCTATTGTAAAGAAGTTGATGAAAAAATCATAGTTTATGAGCACGCATCTAATGGAAGTCTCAGTAAGTATTTGAATGATCCCAGTCTTACATGGATGAAACGCCTCAAGATTAGCATAGATGTTGCAAGCGGATTAGAAAGTCTTCATACTTCTAATGAAATGAGACAGGCGGTGATACATAACAAAATCAGAAGCGGTAGCATTCTACTAGAAAGTGATTGGAAAGCAAAAATTTCCAATTTTGAGTTGACCTCAATCCCTTTTATGCTAAAGAATATTGAACATGTCATCCATGATGCTTATGACACGCTGGGCTACATTGACCCAGAGTGTGAAGACTCATGCAATATAGAAAGTTCGGATGTATATTCCTTGGGTGTTGTTTTATTTGAGATATTGTGTGGGAGATTGGCGTGGTCAGAGGGCTGTAAGGATCGCTCAGAGTCTTTAGGCCCTTTGGCTAAATGTCACTATGAAGAAGGAAAACTTGATGAGATGGTGTTTAAGGCTGTAAAGGAATAAATTGTGCCAGAATCATTGACTACATTTCAGGATATTGCCTATAAATGCTTAGTGTCTGATGGTGAAGAACGGCCAAAGGCATGCAGAGTGGTAGAAGAACTTAAGAAGGCATTGGAATTCCAAGTAAGTTACCATACGCTTGCTTTCTTTTCATGCAAAATTGTTGCAAATCATAAGAGATATGGGACAAATGGTATATTTAGTTTCTGGATAAATCAAAAGAAAATCATTAATAGATTCCAGAAAGCCAACTTGAATGGACTTGTGATCCATCAATTCGAACTTGAATGTAATGTTTATTCATTGTCTAGCTTCTTGTTAGAGGTCTCTATGAAATTTTAACCAAAGGAATCCTCCTTCAAGAGGGCAAAGTGGTAACTACCTCGATCTCATATATCACTTATATTCCACGTGCTTTGCATTTCATGCATGTTTAGATCTTTAATTAGTTCTCACTTCTCACATATCAAAAGAATTATAAGTAATAAATTTAAAGATCATTAAGGTTCATTAACTCTTGAAGTTGAATGAAAGCTAGTCATCAGTTAGGCGGTTTTTTACAAAAAAAATGAGTGTTTGTTGCTATCTATCAATCATTTGCTCAGTTATTTCAATATTATTATTGAAGTTCTTACGGTGTCGTGAGAGTGTAAGTGTTGATCCAGATTTCCATACACTAACCAACTCATAATTGAAATGGAGGTTGATTTGTTTGCTTTATCTATCAGTGGTTTTCACTCGGGAGTAATGGAGAAAGAAATGCAATTATATCAGCAAGATATTTTTCATACAAAAAACGTTGGTTACATAAGTGGAGATCGGTTCCAGAATCGAGGTTATTTTCTGTTTTCTCTGTATACATTTGTATTGCATGCGCACAAACATCATTGATAGATGTAATCGTCACTCTCTCTTCCTATTTAGTATTTACTTTAATGTCAAGTTTCAGATGCAAAAATCATTGATCGGTTCCAGTATTAGAACGAAGCATAAACCGATAGTGACGACTAAGTTAATAAAGTTAGTTGATAGCCTGGCTATATATAGCTACTAAAGGCCGAAATTTGCGAGAAAAATTAAATTACATCTAAACCGATCAAATCAAACGTAAATATTATTAGATGTTTACATTGGAAACAAACAAAAGTTAAAATCTTCAAATTACCTTTTAATCACATGTGAACAGTTTAGATGCATATATGAAACGGCGAAAACATGGGTAGCTTCACAGTTTAGAAGGGGTGAAACTTCATGTTTAACTTCACAGTTGTGAAGGTTAAAAATAAAGATTCACTCCTTCATAAATTATTTAAAGCAAAAAAAATAAAACTCCACTCCTTTGTTATATGACTAGTTCAAACTTAATATCTTGCAACATTTGCAGGTTTCCGAAAGTAGCGGAGATGTTAGATATTTCAAATCTAATGATCAAAATCAAGATAAGAACTCAGTTTATATCTCCAGGTGTCAATTACAGGGTTCATCTCATCTTCAAATTCTTTGGTCCAAGTAAATCTCTAATCACTAAACGGATGTATGTGAACTTAAAGTATAAAAAGGGGAACAAAGACTTACATTCTTATTTCGCAACATGGAGAGAAGATGGGTGGATGATGATTGAACTGGGTCAATTCTTGTATTATGAGGAAGATGATGATTTCGAGGTTCTAATAGAAAGCTTTTCACGATGCTATTGTGGAAGTCGCCTCATTTACGTTGAAGGCATTGAGTTTCAAGCGATTGACAATGCAAGTTTGAAAATATTATTTGGTTTCTAATCTTGAATTTTTTGTATATAATTTATACACAGATTGTGATGTGTCAGAAACATGTCATGTCCTACATTACAAGTTCGTAACATGGTCTTACCATTTTATATGCAGATGATACATGAAAAAGTAGAGAAGTTAGAGGAAGTTCTGGCAGTTGACGATGCAAGTTTTTATCAATCCTTCATATCCATTCTACTGTCTGTTTTTATTTCATTCTAGAACAGAGCTAAATGCATGGGTAATATTTTCCTGTTCTTCATAACAAGTTTATAACACTGTCATACAACTTTAGCAGGTTATGAAACATGAAGAAATTGAGAAAGTAGAGAAACTAAAGAAAGTTCAAGACCTTGTCCAGGCAAGTTTGAAAAGTTCCCACCGTGAAGTTTCTCAATGACCTGTATAAGCAGAAAGGTCATATTCTACATTGTTAGTTTGTGACATGGTCTGACAATGTTTTTGCAGATGCACCGTGAAGTAGATGAGATGGCAGACAAGTTCATAGAAAAATTCTATTTACAATTAAAGCAGCAAAGGGTACGACAAGTTGCAACTCTGAAGATATGTATGTATGTATGTATGTATATATATAGAGTTTGGATCAAATAAGAACACTTTAAAAATAAGAAAGGCTAAGAACGCTTCAGATTCACAATTATACTTGATAAATTCATTAGATTCACATTCATATATCTCAAATGTGCAAACAATTTTTTCTTTTCTACACATATTTGAGATGTATGAGTGTGAATCTAATGATTTTGTTGGTTAGTTGTGCGATTATGAGGCGTTCTTAGCCGTTCTTATCTTAAGGTGTTACTATAGGAACTCTACCCTATATATATATATATATATACATACATATATATTAGAATAGTACACCGAAGCAGTATTTAAAAGATCTAGAAAAGGATGATGGCAAAAATGTTCATTCTTATTTCTATCAAATAATATCTATGCTAGAATTAAATTTGTCGTTCTGCCTTTTGATGAACAGTTGGACAGCATTATGAGATATAAACGCCCGTTACTTCATAAGTTTCCCAAAGAGACCACAGAGAATAATCATCTGTTAGGTAAAGTAAACAGGAAGAAGGATCGTCTGGCAAGTAGAATGAACAGAATGAAACATTATCTGCTTTCCAGAAATGAGGTTTTGGACGAGTCTCTTAATGCGGAACATACTTCAAAACCTTCAACCCAGTTCAGGTTTTCCTATTGAAACCTTAAATTTTCTTCTGAATTCCTCATTTATACATATACCCATATACTTGGAACTTGCTCATTGTATACTAGATTTTAATACTGAAATCCAATACTAGAATATTTTCTACAGAAACACCAAATAAGCACCAATATTATGAAGTCTAAAGTTTCATCAATTTATCGATGTGGTTTTGATTGATATCAAATAGATTATCTGTAACCTATGTTGTAAATGCAGATTCAAAACTGACAATGAAGAAAAAAATAAGAGATCTGAAAACCATGACGAGTGCGAAAAGGTCCTTTTATAATTTCTATATAATTCTATCTAAATGATAATGAAGTTATTCCTTGAAATATTTGTGATAAATTCCTTCAATCCTTGGATATACAGTTATTGTTGCTAAGCAAGGTGAATGACTACAGACATCATATGCTATCTGCAAAGGAGGCTCTTCACTACTCTTTTGGTGCAAAGCTTCTCCATTTGAAACCCTCAGTCCAGTCTAGGTTTGCTTTTACAGCTTACTTCATTACACCATCTTTGCTTCTTCTCCATCTCTCGAATTTCTCCTTGGACACTTCCCATTTCAAGTTGAATATAGCCAGCCTGAACTTGATGTTGTATTTGAAATTGTAATATTAGTGTATATTCTCTAAGGAAATGATCTTTATACACCAAATAATTGGTTAATAAAAAGTTAGAAAAAATTACACAGAGATGGTCCTCGTGTTTACTCGAAATTTCACCTGCCGTCCTTTTAACTTTTTTGTTACATCGACTGTCCCTGTGATTGCAAATTATTTCACAAACCATCATTTACACTAACGAATGATAATTTAGTCCGTCAAATATGATAAGGTGACTTGCACATGGGGGAAAAATGATCATTTCATTTCATTTAAGAACATCAAGTGTAATGTTATAAATTACAGGGACCATTGTTGCCAAACACACCCTTAGTTAATTGCCTTTCCCAAAGAAAGTTGTATTTAATTAATTAACTTTTTAATAAACTATTCAATTCAATTCAAATTTTTAATTGATAATTTTTTATTTTTTTAAAAAGTTATTTTTTGTTTAAAAATTGAAATATTTAACTTAGATTTTAGTTAATTCTAGTTTTTATAGTGTCTTCATCAACACCAACTTACTAAGAACGACATAATTCTCTTCAACCAACCAATAATTGATTTTTTTTTTTTTGTAGTTGGTTAAATAAGAATTATGATGTTTTTAGTGAGTTGGTGTAGATGAAGACACTTATAAAAACTAGAATAAATAAATATTTAAGTTGATCATTTGAATTGTCAAACAAAAAGTAACTGTTACAAAATAATCAATTAAATAAATTTGAATTGAAAAGTTTATTAAAAAAATTAATTAATTAAATACAATTAAAAAAGAATACTAAATTTAAATTTTGAAAAATAAAAAAAAAAAATACACGGATGATTCATGTGGTTTACAAAATTACAGTATTACACTCGTGGTCTTTTAATTAAATGAAATGACCAATTTTCCCTCATGTGCAAGTCACATGATCATATATATAGGAAAAAATTAACGGTCACTAGTGTAAATGACCGTAGTTGACATAATTTGCAATCAAGAGGGACGACCGATGGAAGTAAATTTCGAGTGAACCACATGGACCATCCATGTAAGTTTTTATATTAGAAAAGATAAATTCTCTCCAAATACAATTACTTGTTGCGTAAGGATCATTTTACACGTGCGAAAATCACTTCCCGTTGTCTAATACATGAATTGGAAAGAGGTATTTTTTCCTTCCAGATATAGTTTCCTGAACTTAAAATATTATAAATATCATATCTGAGAAATTTTCAATACGTAATCGCATGATATACATCCAGATTTCACGAGGTGATTGAGCTTCGATCACAAGTATTTCGGATAAAGTGTAAGATTGGAAGTCATATATTGTCGCCAGATACAGAATATGCTTGTTACCTTGTATTCAAGCTCTCTGAGAAGTGTCGAGGGTTGCATTGTCCGGTGATAGTACGTGATCTACTCCGCTGGAAATACAAGAAACATGAAATTCTTTATTTTAGATCCGCAAGCTTATGGAATTTACATGATACTGATAAAGTTCCAAAAAAGAGACAAGATGGATGGATGGAGGTTAACGTGTGGAAATTCAATTCAACATTTGACCTTAGAAATGATTGTATTCCTATGAACTTAAAACTCATAATATATGAGGGAACAATGTCTGGCCTTATTGTATGTGGCCTCGATATTCGACCGGTGTAAAACTATGCCTAATATAAATGATAGCGGTTGTAAGTTGCACCAATATAGTTGCAAATTAGTTAACAGGTAAATGAAGCCAAATATTCAACAAATTGAGTAAGTTTGTATTAAATTTAAAATATAACACTAATATTTTAAACTAATGGAGATGTGATCTCTACGATGATATTCGAGTTGAAGTCTCTCATTTAACTACTGTTGGAATTAAAGGCCATGTTCCAACAAATACTTTTGTATCAGCCGTGTTTGTCATTCCTTTTCTGGATAAAGAACTTATAATTCTTTGATTATTAATCAATAAAGAATTTATAGTTGAAGGCAATAAATCCAACATGAAAGAAATTGTATTCACATCCCTTTCTCTACAATTATTTTTGTATTTGTTATTGCGATTTATATCAAATTGTGTACCAAACTACCAACAACTGGTACAAGAGGAGAGTTATAT
The DNA here is from genome assembly GCA_949592205.1 of Helichrysum umbraculigerum. Taxonomy (NCBI): domain Eukaryota; kingdom Viridiplantae; phylum Streptophyta; class Magnoliopsida; order Asterales; family Asteraceae; genus Helichrysum; species Helichrysum umbraculigerum. The sequence goes on along the minus strand of CATIUR010000005.1, from coordinate 9,349,439 downwards.
AAATCATCATACTTAAATTTGTAATGGCATATCCATGACAATTGGGTAAACTGGTTGAAACGCCCTGAAAACGTGAACATTTTTTTATTTTATTTTTACACTACAACACTCTAAACGTTGTCCCATAACTCTTACATATGTATATTTGGTCCCTACATAATTTAAACGTTCAAACTGTAACTCAAAACAAAAGTTACCATAAAACAACAAGTACCCGCCGGGTATTAGGTTACCCGCCGGGTAACCATGCCCAAAACACAACTCTCGGACCAGAACCAAATTTGTGTTACCCGGTCCACTAACCCGCCGGGTAGGGATGTTACCCGCCGGGTAACACCCTATTCCAGCAGACCTCAGCCCTGTTCAACACTCTGCACATTTAATACCAAAATACGAATTTCAAACGCGCATAACTTTTAACTCGTTTGGAGTTAGACTCTGAAATTTTGCAGGCACCTCTACTACGCCAAAATAAAACTTTATCTTTTTACACTTTTTCAAAATACGCGTTTAATCAAAATCTGGACTGAAATCCATTTTTGGACCATTTCGGCACTTTTTTTGACATGTCAAAACACAACCCACTGAGTTTCTAATCTTCACACTTTACCAACACTTTCTAACATACTTTTGACACTTAAGCCAATAGCAACAAGTGTCATACTTATACCATGGCTTGTTTTGACACTTTGACCCAATTAATGTCCATTTGGACACTTCTGACCCGTTTCTCATTTCAAGAACACTTTGACTCTTTCACTTACATCTTTCGCTCACACACTTGACCATTTCAACATAATTGACTAAAGGTCAACATTAAAGTCAACCAAAACTTTACTTTCAACACTTTATCATTTTCCACTTCTTTACCATTTATGACACATACTTTACTACTAATCATTTCTTTCCTTTTTCCACTTTGACTTTGCTAGGTCAAAGATACACATCATAAATCTTTAACCACTTTACACTTTCACTAATTCGTGTCATAAAATTCATTTTGGGCGATTTACACAATGGCTAATCATAACGATAATTTAAAAGAATAAGAAGCTTATCTAACCATAAAGCAAGCTCCTTATCCACGCTATCTTCTTGTAACCAACATCTATTCCTGCTATTCATTTGGTTCAACTGAACCAAGCACCTACAACATAAAACACCGAACGGGGTAAGCATAAAGCTTAGTGAGTACATAAGTATTAAATGACTAATTCACAAAACTAATCAATATATAGCAAATATCAATAATACATATTTGCATAACAAGTACTACTGAGCAACCAAGGAACCAAATCCTTCTTTGATCAAATCTGCTTTCATCTTTCGGGTGGGTACCTGTGCTGCAACATTTGATCATCGGATTACAACTGTAGCTAATTAAATTAGCTACTCTAATCACAACAATAGCTAACCTTGGTCAGCTAATTTAATCGCAATAGCTAACATGAGTTAGCTAATCTAATTACATAGCTAACATGAGTTAGCTAATCTAATCGTCTGTTATCACTGAATAACTACTTTCAACTTCTTTTAACTAATCATCACATCTTGCAATTATAACACGCACCAAATTACCAAGGCTATTTTTTTTTATAACATTTCGGAAGCGCCAATTAAATAATCACACTTAGATTGCATATATTAAAATAAAAAATGCAATCTATCACATACGGTTCGAACATCTAGTTTAGTACCAACTTTACAAACCCTTAGTGTTATTTAAATCCAAACATGATAATAAACGGTTAACATGATCGTCCAAAACAGAGTAAGCGGTGTCAAACATTCCATTCCCATCCTCTTGCCAACCCACATACTAAAATGATAACCTGCAAGAGATAAGGAGGAGAGATTAGCACGAAGCTAAGTGAATAGATCAATAACTATCAACCTAACTTAGCATAACAATTGTCTACAACTAAACAGTCAAACAACTAACGTCAAAGAGGATCGATGGTCCTTGAGGAACCCTACTACCGCGGTGGCCCCCAAGTAACACTTACAATCACTGAAGGCCAATTCAGCGATCTTACCGATGGTATGGTACTATTACTACTTCCAACATTATTTCAATGAACAACGCATGTACAATGCACTAATGTTATCCAAGTAATAGTACCCAAACCCAATCGCAATTGACCCCTGAAAGAAATCACATATCCATAATCATCATGGAAATATGTAAAATTAAACAATGCATAAAGTAAAACCACGTTTACCCGTTGTAACCAGATTGTTACAACCAACTTAGACTGAGAGTCAATGATCCACTCACCCTTACTACCACAGTCTTCACTCAAAGTTCTTATATTATTGAGTCTTCGGTTTATCTGAGAACATAAACAAATAACGAGTTAGGAACCTATTTGTAATAATGCAACTCATCTCAAACTACATCACTTAATAATAATCACAAGGTTCCACATTTATTTTCACCTATTAAGTTTTACTTAGCTTACAAGTATACATACATATATATATATATATATATATATATATATATATATATATATATATATATATATATATATATATATATATATATATATATATATATATGTAGGGGAATGTTCAAATGAGAACCACTTTAAAGTTGAGAACTTTGAGAACCACAACGAATACGTGTTTGTTCACATGTGATTAACTTCAATCATATGTGAACATTGATGTACGTTTGATTGAAAAAGAAAAAAGTCAAAAAAGTCATAAATTTACGCCTTAAAACACATTTTAACCGATTTGTTCACATTATCATTCACATGTGAACATGTATTTGTTTTTTGCGTTTTTCGATATGATTTTAAGATTTTTTTTGATTTTTTTTCTTTTTCAATTAAACGTACATCAATGTTCACATATGATTGAAGTTAATCACATGTGAACAAACACGTATTCGTTGTGGTTCTCACAGTTCTCAACTATAAAGTGGTTCTCATTTGAACCTCCCACTATGTATATATATATATATATATACACACACACACACACACACACAAGAAGTACAACACAAATAAACTGATTTTGACCTTGCTTTTGACCCACAACCGTTCGGCTATGAGGTCCCAGCCGTTCGGCTAGGAAGCTCACACCCGATCGGCTCATGCCCTAGCCGATCGGCTACCATGACTAACTCGAGGCCTAAGATACAAACACGAGTCGCTGTTAACGTTTTGTTCTAAATGAGCCGTTAGGCTAAAGATACCCGATCGGCTTTCAACACCCAGCCGATCGGCTCAAGACCAGCCGTTCGGCTAATCATGTTGTACTCGTAACATTTGGTTCAGACTCGAGCTGCTGTAAGGTTTTTGAACTAATGTAGCCGTTCGGCTTAATCTAGCCGTTCGGTTTAAACAAGCATAGCCGATCGGCTGAGAGGTTCAGACCAGACCCCAAACCTGCAACTTCAGATTCTGCACGAACCAACAAACCCAATTTCGCAAAAATGCTGATATAAAACACGAATTTACCTAACAATTAACCTCAAACATCATCTATGAACATTGTATAACCACAACCAACATCATCTAACACTCAAATCTACACATGCATCATGAGTTTAACCCATTTATAACCAAAACCCAAAAATCATCCAATTCACAACTTGAAGAACCCTAATAATTCATTCAATAAGCATGAAATCAGTTTATCAAGGGTCATATAAACACATTCAAGTACAAAGTAACTCTATTTCATCATATCCTCAATTAAATCAAATGAATTCATGTATAGCTATAAGAACACTTACACTTCTTGATGAACACAATGGTGATGATGATATTAACTATTTGAATTGAAATCACAGCTTCAATTGAAATCCTCAAATTTGATTTTTTATGAATTCCATTTTGAAAGCAATTGTGTGTGTATTGTGTTCTTGAGGGAGTTTAGGCAAAATCAGTGAATGAAGAAAATAAAGGTCGACTCCTTCATTTTATTCAAGTGTAATGTGGTGTAATATAATACCCGTCCTAAATCTATTGTCTGAAACCTAAAAACCATTTGCGAGAAATAAGTTTTATTATACCGTCAACAAAATTTATTTAAAACAAGTAATAATTTATTTATCACAATAAGTCATTTGATCATTTGACCTATTAATTTCACTTATCCAAATAAATACCAATTATTTCTAAATACCATTTAAGTCACGAAATAAAATAGGGAAATTACCGTAATTACCGTATTTCTACTAGGCCGAAATTGAGGATGTTACAGCAATTATTACAATTAATCAACAACCAACTAATCAATCTAATCATAATAATAGCTAATATACATTAACTATTCTAATCACAACCATAACTACCATGGTTTCATTAATCTAATCACAACTAATCTTTACTATTCACAATTCACATCTTTCCATACTAATCAACTGTTTACTAATCAATCTAGTTAACAATTAATAACAATGATTAACAACAATCATTAGTATAAGATATAACTAATCACTTTCATTGATTATGTGAACCTCTTGCACGTATGCAATTCGGAACACACAACCAATACTCATTCAATCCATATGTCACTCACCTTTGTCTCTCAAGAAATGAAGCACTTTATCCCTTGATTATGAAATCACTTTTTTGAACACCTATCATAGAACACATAAATATAACTTCTTTAGCAACTACTAATCATCATAATCAACTAATCAAATCATTAACCCATCACCCATTTGGGTTAATTAAACTAAACTCTCAATCAACCAATCATTCTTTCATCATTACTATCATACTATAACAATTCTTTCAACTACTAATCACTTGAATTATTACTAACTCATAAAACTATGATCACTTTTCATTAAATTAGTCAATTTCATCTTTTATGTTCATAATCAATCTTGAACTCAAACATCTTATCATTACTTACCACTTTAATTACTTGCTCCACATCATAATCGTACTCTATTAATACTTCTAATTACACTTTTAAGCTTATTACTTGAATTCACAAGAATTTAGCAAAACTCATGAATTCACTCAAGAACACTAATCATGATTTCATCACTTTCATCATGTATTAGGGTTACCAATGATCTCAATAACACTAATCAACATCAAATTAAACAATTACTAATCCTAATTTCGGATTAAAACCCACTAATTTCTCAAACCCCTCAAAAACCCATTTTCTAGGTTAAATTGAAAGAAAACAAGATCATACCTAGTATATAGAAGATTAATAGGTGATGAATTTGAGTTATCTCACTTCATATCAAAGATTTGAACTAATTTTGGTTAGGGGTTTTTGGTTCCTGCTGGAACATTTAAATGTAAATGGATATGTTTGAGCATGCGTACGTACATATTAAACAATATGTATGTTTTAAATTGTACACTCCGTACTTATCATTGTCTAGAACTTAAAAACTGACTTACAATTATTATTATTGTATATCCCATAAAATAATAATAACTTAAAACAATTATTTTCACTTTTACTAAAATAATACTTTTGAATTTTGGGGTGTTACACTGGTAAACCGATGAGGTTTTTTGTTCGGGTTGCCCGGGAAGGGCGAGTATTTTAGCGGTCTAACCGAGCTATCCCGTGACCGTTATCGACCCTTTTCATGGCTACCCCAAGATATGTAGCTAATGCGGTTTGAACATGAGACCTCTTTGTAACTAGCTTACAAAACTCTAGACCTATATTTGAATGTAAAAGGATATGACGATGTTCAATCTTGAATGTTTTGATTTGAACTATCCCAAAGTCAGTAATGAAGGATGTCATAGTCCAATGACGTCCATAACTGAACTTGCTAATGACACCAGACTTGCAACATCTACATCCTTGATCAAACCCCCTAGTCAATGGATCGATGACGATATATATCATACTGTGTCTTAATATATATATATATATACACGTTAAGTATGTAGCTTATTCTTATAAAGATTGTTAGTCTCGATAGGTAACATGAGTTGTTTCTCTGAATCGGAGTGAGATATTAATACTATTAAGTGAATGGAAAAATGAATGTGTTGCTAGCTGCATCTAATGTGCAAAGGATGGTATCAATGTGTATATGTTTGAAAGTTGAAGGGTATAAAATATAAATATTTCATTATAATTTAGTGCTCCGCTTAGGGGTGTACGTGGTTCAAAAACTGCATCGAATTGAAACGGAACCGAACCAGACCAGTAACTACTAGATAGAAGATCAAGAACTATGAACCGCACCATGTAATTCGGTTTTGGTCCGGTCCGGAACCGGTTCGGTTCTTGCGGTTTTGGTTCAAAACCGCGAACCAAATAATATACGCGCATATATATTATAATGATTAAGATGTGTAAAAGTGTGTAGTTATCAAATTATATATAAGACTCAAGGAATCGGAAAAAAACTTAAAATCGTTTAATAGTAAAAAACTAAATCGTTGGTGCAATATATTCAAACATAAGATGGATGCATCTATGTTTTTTTTCAAACAAAACATGCATGTAAGTAGAACATAAAAGAATATCGTAGATTAATTTTCCAAAAATAATTATTAAATGGATCAAGCGTTAACAATTTATCAAAAAGCATGATCAAGGAAGTGTGCAACAGTAACAAAATTGTTACTTTTGTGTGGACGACGAATAATAGAAAGAAATTGTAAGTTAAAATTTTTACGATGATACGATTAAATATCAATCTATGTTATACATTAGAGTATCGTTAAATAGGCTAACTAATAACATAAACCTAAAAACAATTCTACTTCATTTACCATTTAGCACATAGAATGTTTTTTTCCTCGTTAATCGACTCCAACCAATAATGATCACCATTTAACACTTAAAATGTGTTTTTTTCTTGTTCATCCACTCCAACCAATAATTATATCGATATGTGAAAATACGCATAAACATTATAAATCATGTTACTTGATGTAAACATTTTTTTATTTATTTAAAAAAAAAAAAACCCCTAGAGTGATAACAAGAAAATGATATGTCCCAATATTCCTTTCCTTTCCTCTATATAAAGAGGAGTCCCGTCTACAAAATTAGGGCTAGGGTTTATACAAAAATAATAAGAAATCTCAGACAACAACAACAATGGAAAATGAAGCAGCAATTCGGTAGGGAAGTTTTTAAAGGGTTGTTACCCCCTTTTTGCTGCTCATGATTTTTCACAATTATTAACCCTAAAATCAACAACAACAACCCTTTTCAGCTGTTACTCGACTCTGTTTCTTTGTTTATGTGCGTTTAGTTTATAAGAAAAATGCTACTCTTACCAAAAACAGCAGCAGCAGATAAGCAGTTAAAATAAGCAACACCAACACATCCTCCTTAAATACATCTATAGCAATCATCACATTCATCTGTGTTGTTATTGTTATTGTTGTTGTTTTTACGATAATGAAAAAGAAGAAGAAAAAGATGACGGTGATGATGATGATTATGATATTATGATCATGAATATGTTGTTGCATTTCCGATAAACCATAAACCCTAATTTTAAACATAACTATTGAGGCTGTGATGATGATAAATAGTGTACAATTGTTGTTGTTGTTGTCTGAGTAAATTGAGCAAAGATTGAGATGATCCGTATCTTGGCGGGGCAAATTCCGGAGGTTTCGTTTGGATGCAATCGGTGATATTTGCAGCCATGGCGGTTTTTATCCTCTTTCGCTTGATATTTTCTTATTGATCTGAGCCTCATTATTAATAGTTTTTTTTTTTTTTTTCAAAATTGCATATTTTTTGTTGGATTTTGAGATTCATTGTTTATCAATTTTGACTTAATTTATAGGTCAGAGTATGACTATAAAGAGGCTGATAAAATCTAGTTTATTGCATCATTAGTGAAACAAATTACTATTTTAAGATGTAATCATAAAATCGACACTACAAAGCAGTTGATTATATCCATCTCCTATATATACGTTTTATTTGTGGGTACAATTAACTAGCTCTCCATTTTCTGTATGCCATTTTCTTTCATTGATTTTCTCTACCTTCCCTTACAGAGTTTCTAATTTTCTGAAACTCAACAGGGGAAACGTTTTAAATCGCAACTTTTAATCCTGAAGTAAGTTTTTCTTAATTGATTTTTTTCTGTTTTTGTAAGCATTGTTTAAGCATCTTCTCAATGTGTTGAAACGTTCTGAAAATCGTTGTAACTCGAAGAATCCAACATATTATTTTGTTTTGATTGTACACGAGTTTGACATTGTATGTTATCGGGGCGGGATTAAAATTCATCAAATTACATCTCTTTCCTGTTTCTTCGATGAACGGGAAGAGACGAGGTTCATAAGATAACATTATATTCGAATGTACATGTTGTGACAATTTGCAATTCGTCATTAAACAAGTTATGATAAGGGAATTACTTTTTGGTTTCCTGTTAATTCATTCATGTCTCGCCAAACACGGTCATCCTGCAAATAACAAACCTTCAAGACGATCACGCTTGCAACAGATGCCCGGACCTGGCCCTGGTCCAGACAAGAAATGGCTAACTTTGAATGGTAACATTTTTGTCTTATTCTCACGTTATATCACATTTGTCATTATGTCATCCTATTTAACAGAAAATGATGGGTTTCGCCTATGTATAGGTGGGGAACCGTTAGTGATAGCACAAGGCGGGTTCCCAGGGCTATTCCCTGACTCATCAGGGGTGGGATATGCAGCCGCTATGGCAATGGGTGTGCCCGGTACCCTCAAGTATTGTAATTTGCAACTAACGAAAGATAATCTAGGAGTTTGTCTCGCGGACATAAAGCTTAATAATTGCACAGATGCAGCTACCAAGTTCCCAAAGCAACAAAGGAGATACAACATTAATGGGCGTGACATCGATGGGTGGTTCCCTAACGATTTCACTATCGACGAGATAATGAAGGACATACGTTGTAAGTGTTGTGCTAAGCGTATTGAATGATGTTTCAGATGTTCGTTTCTTGCTAATGTTTTGTAACAGTGGTGCAGAATATTTTCTCAAGAGCAAGTGTTTTTGATTCTGTATACCCTCCCCTGGCACCTGATAGTGTTTTTGGCATGGACCCAAAAGGCATACTATGGTTGAATGTTCAGGTGGGTTACGTGGGACCCATGTAATCTTATGGGTCCCACGTTGATCACATATCACAACAAAAACTCAATTTAGTGTGTTTTCATGTACTTTTTATCTTGCAGAATGACGTGTTCTGGAGCTCAAATCAGTTAAATGCAGTACGATACATAGAAGATTCCAAGGAGTTTTTTGTAGCTGATTACATCTCGTCACCCGAGATCGGTTTCTTGAAAGGTGTAGGAGTGAGCAGAACATTCGATAGGACAAAGACCAAACTCGTCTTTAGATTCTTGACTCCTGTTGAGGTGGAGCCTACTTCCAAAGAAACGTATGGCACCCTCATAACTAAGTTTGCGATGATCAAAACATTCGCCTCGGGTATTCTTGTCCCAAAAGACTATATATGGCCCATTGGTAAAGATGGATACTTGCAGCCTGCAACCACCCTCGTTGCGGATGCTCATAAAGAAGGTCTCGCAGTTTATGCATCTGGTTTTGCATCCGATATATTTTCAAGCTACAATTACAGTTATGATCCGGCAGCTGAGTACTTGCAGTTTGTCGATAATTCACAATTTGCTGTCGATGGAGTCGTTACTGAATATCCAGGATCTGCTTCAAACGCCATCGGTAAGTAGTGGAGTTATGATAGGCGCGCTGGGTAATTGGTCACAATTGGTTGAATTTCGGCAAGTGACAGGCCAGATCAACCTGAAGTACTTTTTGTACAATGTATTTTAAGGTTTTACACATGAATAATACAATTTGGGAGACTTTGGACCCGTCTAACTTATATAACACGGTTCATTTGAAGATCCTTTTAATATTATTTCTGTTTGAGAAGTGCAAATTAGTTGAAATTCTCACCTTTACTGTTACCAAGGTTTTGGTTATTTCCGTAATCTGAACGCGTAAAACCCTACTATTGCAGCATGCTTAGCTCAAATTCCAAATCTGGGCCCAAAGGTTGTGAACACATTGGTGATATCTCACAATGGAGCGAGTATTGATTACCCTGGGTGCACTGATCTTGCATATAAAAAGGCTATTAACGACGGGGCAGATATAATCGATTGCAATGTCCAAATGACCAAAGATGGTGTAGCGTTTTGTTTAGATTCAGCTGATCTGCTAGGAAAAACTAATGCAGCAATGGCTTTTATGGACCGCTCTACTTCCATACCAGAAGTTCAACCAAAAAGCGGCGTTTTCACATTCGATGTCACGTGGACTGAGATCAAGTCCGTTAAGCGTAAGTAGTTTTCTCTTCGACTATGATCGAATCAAATGAAAACTTTTTTTCTTTTACTTATTTTCACTTGGTTGTAGCGTTGATTCAAAACCCGTTTCAGTCTGGTGGGTTGTTGCGGAATCCCAAATCAAAGCATGCTGGAAAGTTTCTAACTTTGCCAGAGTTCTTGGAGCTTGCCAAGAAGAATTCGTCAAGTATTCTCATCGGAATTCAAGTAAGTTTCTAACACTCCCCGAATATTTGGACCTCAAAGTTAACCTCCTAACATCATTATTCATTCGATTGTATCCCAGCACGCTGCGTACTTAGCATCGAAGAAAGGTCTTGACATTATCAGTACGGTCAATGGTGCACTCAAGAAAGCGAATTTGAACCCAAAACAACAAGTTTTGATCCAATCCGACGACACTTCAGTGCTCGCAAAGTTCAAGGCATCAGCACCAAGTTACCGAAGAGTTTTGCTGTTTAGTAAACTGATTAGTGATGCACCGAAGCCTGTTATTGATGACATCAAGAAGTATGCCAATGCAGTGAATGTGGGGAAGAAATCGATTGTTCAGGAGAGTAAGATCTATTTTTCCACCGGATCAACGAAAATTATTGAAGAAATGCATGCGGCGAACATCTCGGTGTATGTCTCGGGGTTCTCGACTGAGACTTTAAGCATGATGCTCGATTTCTATAGTGATCCGTACACAGAGCTTGTTTCGTTCCTTGCAGAGGGTATCGATGGTGTGATCACCGATAACCCGAAAACCGCAAGTGCATTTATGAGTAAGTAAAGCCAAAAGTAAATTTGTTTTCGTTTCGAGTAATGTTGTATACTTTTACACTTTCTTTCCTACTAATCATTATAACAAACACTTGACAAATATCCGAAAAACCAAAAAAAGTAACAGGTTTTTTTGCCAAGTGTCTATCAGAGGGGTTTTTTGGATTCCTTATATATATATATATATATATATATATATATATATATATATATATGATTATTTCTACGAAAATTGTGACAGGAAGTCCATGTGTCGACCCAAAGAGTACGGCCCCATTCGTTTTCCAACCGATTAAACCAGGGGATTACCTAGCTCAAGTTGAACCTGCGGTTTTGCCACCGGCAGCAGCACCAGTCCCTCCACTTCAGGTGACGGATGTTGTAGATCCGCCACTACCTCCGGTGAATGCTGCAGCACGCAAAGATGAATCTGGCAAGAAGGGTGATGAGTCGAAATCCGGAAAACGGAGAAATGATATTGATGTGGTGGCAATGTCCTTATTGTTGATTGGGTTGGTCTTTGTAATTGGATGTTGATTGAGGTAAATATTGGTTTGGGATGAAAGGGAGTTGTATATGTACCATGGGAAACTGCAGTATTGTTCTTGATAGTTGAAATTTCATTTTTGGTAGATAGATATAGTTAAATTTGATAGTTATAATTTTTTTTGATAAGTTCTCAAAATTATGTTTAAAAAGATACGATTTGTGCATTGATAATGTGTCCTCAGACATACTACATTAATCTTGGTTCACATCTTAAACTGATGTTCAAAGTTAAGAGATATATTGTATTCAGAAATCAAACTTGCATAAACTTTATACATTTACTGTTAGTACAGTCTTTATGTCTTTAAAAGTATCAAGCACCCTGTTTTTAATTGAGTTTTATCAACTACACAGGTAGTAAACTCAACATTTTGCATTATATATATCCTTTGCTATAAACCAGAGTAAATATTGCCAGTCAATGTAAAGTTTGCAAGACATTGTTTTCTGATATGGAAACTACAATCACACTTGAATAGTAAAGGCGAACCACCCACATAAACGAAATAGGTGCTGTTAACCTCTTGCTTTCAAATGTCGATTCCGAATCATTAGTTTTGCAAAAGGTACATTCAGTGACTACTCATTTCCCCTTTACCTTATGAAATTAACCAAGTGTATTTTGTCAAGCTTACTCAAATTTAGTTTACATATATGTTATATTGAATTTCATTCGTTTAAGACATGATGTTTCATTCGCTTAGTTCAGTTTCGGGAAATTCTAAATCACACGGGAAAGATGTACCATTATAAATCATGAACATTGGAGCAATCAGCAATGTATTAACATTATGACATGATCTTTAATAATTCAATTTGTTGTTTGTAACATATCTTGTTTCCTTGTCTCTTAGTTACAAAGAACATTCTAATTTCTATATAACAGAGAAATTGACTCTAGATACATGAGAACAATAAACGTGAGCACGAGCATGTGCCTTGTTGTCTATCTAGAGAGCAAGCATAAATCCAGGTAAATCAGAAGTTGATCTCTTCAAGAATCATAGTTTATAACCATGGAAGGGGAACATAAGCTGGCCTTTCACAAAATAGTACAGCATTGATTGGATTTCTTTGCCTGCTTGTAGAACATCTGTTTCATAATCAACCAATAGATTCATGTTATGTTCTCCAACTTTTCAAAACATACATACAACCTTCATTTGAAAAGAAGCTGCTAACAATGACACCCGCCCAAAATGAAGTCATTTAATAATTAATAATTTTTATTTCTTTATTTTATTATTAATTCTAATTACCAAATCCGACCCAATCACTTAGGAATGGGTCGTTGCAGATTGTGGGCTGTGTATGATAATGATCAAAGCAAAAATTTAAGCTAAACGGGGAACAAGTCAAGTGTATCTAAAATAGATTCATTGTTCTTGTAATAATAGTATTGTCTTTGTGAATCATGATTAACTCATCAAGTTTAAATGAAAAAAAAGTTTAGAAATGCATAAATGGTTTGCAGTCAACTTGACTCGACCAGTTCATGCATTTAACCCTATCAAAATGACCAATTTCAACCCAAACCAGTTTTGCCTGTCACCCAATCCACCCGAGTCACCGATCTAACCACCTCTAGCAGAATAATATGCATTTTGATGAGAAAGAATGAACCTGTGAAGCTGCACTGAGATCTGAACTCTTCTCGACTAAACTATCCAGCTTTTCACCTCTTTCAAGGACACTATCTATGGTTTTATGCTGTAAACATATCACAAGAAATAACATCAAGACGCGAACAAATGTTTTCTTGTCTAAAAGTATTACAAATTAAATATGGAGTTGATGCTTACAAGGATAATTTTGGTTTCATCCAACTCCCTCTGAATTTTCAACAGCTTGTCCGCCTCAGCAGGATCCTGTACCCATGAGAAAAGAACCAACACTATATAAGCGCCTGTATCAAGTTAGAAACAATAAAATCAAAAATTAAGGCTATAGAGACATTAAAAACGTACCTGAAACCTGTTTAACGCATCATTAAGATAAGGCCATTGATCAGTTTTATCCGCTTGTACACTCTTCCATGAATCACCATGCTTCTTCTGATACTCATCTATTACCTAATCAACATTTACCATCAAATCCGTTTTAGACTCTAATGAATGCTGATTGACGATATGATCCTGATTTCTCAAAGTTTTTTTATAACATGAACTTACCTGATTCAGCACAGAAAATGCACTTCTAACTGGATAGTGATCATCCATGAATCCCACAACACATAGACCATTTCTGTTATACGAATGCACCTTATACTCTATCACCCGAAAAAGAAATGCAATTAACTAACCGAAAGAAACATATACCCTAATTCATTCCACAATACAATGAATAACCGAATCAACGAAACGTTATATGGTTGAATGAATTCAAGCAAAATAATGAATAACCTTCGTGTTGTACAGAGTGGCGTTGATCAGGTGGCGTTCGTTTCGCAACGGTCCTACCAACAAACACAATGAACTGCCGTACGGTGACCCTTTGAAAATACCCAAAATGATTCACGTCCGTTGCGTTGGCTAAGATCACCGGATCCGACCCGTCTGGAATCGGGTGGCATTTTAAAACGAGTAATGCCGTGATCTTCATCTTCTTCTATTAAATCAAAATTGGACAATAATAATAACCATAAATTAGAAATTAGGGTTAGAGCGAATCAGAACAATAATTGACGAACAATGGAATAAAATTCATAATAAGTGTTGCATAGAATGAGTGTAGTGCATTATTTACCTTTTTAATCGAAAAAATTTTCTACCTTTTTTGGTTTGATCAAGAGGTGTTTCTATTTCGTGATCGAATTTTGAAGCTTAATAAATAAATTTGAATTTAAATTTTATGTATAAACAAATGGCTACCATTACCGACCATAGTTGTTGATATTCCCTCTCGAAAAAACATCCAACCTGTCACTAAACAATATACCTCATTTTCATTACAAATGTTATTCTCTCACTTTTCAAAGTCAATCTTTTTCAACTTTCACGTTAAATATTTTTATTTGAATTATATTATATTTGATGAAAATTATACCAATGAAACTACATTTAAAACTCAATCAATTCATATATTTTGCATCAAGTATTATATAACAAACAAAAATATTTAAGGTTAAAATTGAAAAAGAAAGACTTCAAAAAGTTAAAACAAGACACTTGTAATGGGACAAATGAAGAATTTACGTATCTAGGCATTAATAGATTAATTATTGGTTTATTTTATATTATCTCCAATCTCCTAGCTTATATATATAATTATATAATATAATATATATAATCAAACCAAAACCCCGTAAATCAATCTGAGCCCTTCAACGGAGTTTTTCAAATTAATCCAACGATCTAAATTTAATTAAAATAATTACACTTCCTCCCCTTATATATTAAATATTAAATATTATTAAATTTATTTAAAAAATTCGGTTCCTAATACTATTAAATAAAATAACACAAAAAATAAAAAATTACACAACTTTCACGACATACTCTCGATATTAATGAATGTTTTTCATTAGTTTAAGCAAAATCAATACTATCTAAAATAAAAATGTATTCCATTCAAATCTTTACTTAATTATAATTCTTTATTTCTAACCATATATATATGATCTATCATATTCTATGTATTCCATATCAATGAATCCACATAGATCTCAACATCTTTTAAAAAATTATTCGTCCCATAAATTAAGTTTAGTTGAACATCCCTCCTATAAAAAACAACTGGTTATTCAAGATCCCAAAAGCCCAAAATAATTGGAAGGTATAATGTATACATTTTTTATATTCAATTTTTTTATGTACATGACAATTTCAATTTTTAGTCTACAACGATGTATATACTCGTATTCATTTAAATTTCTGTAACAATTTTAGGCTGTAGAAATGTTAATCCTTTGGATCACTTGTGAATATCAGCTACTATCATCATGGAGTACAATACAATAAAATCAGATGAATAGATACATGTGATGCCACAATTATTTAGTAGATGGGGGTTCACCTTTCTCGTAGCTGGCTAGGTTCTTTAACATCTTTTTATTTCGTATGGGCCAGACTAGAGACCAGATTGGGTTCAAAGTGAGGTTAAGTTTAACATACATAGTACTTAATTTAATCATATAAAATTAAATTTGGACATCTAAAGAGTTAAAATAATTAATAACAATAGAAGTACGTGTTTGAGTGAGTATTTTCAAGATAATAACTCCTTCCTTCCTAATTAACTAAACTTTCAATATTACACCTACGTTACGTTACGTGTATGTCATAAAAAGGTGGGTAAAAAGTAAGAGTAAAACTGTCATAGTACACAAAAATATAGTATAATAATTATGTTTTCAAAAACTGCATATATTTTTGTCTATGAACAATTGATTTGAAACGGATGAAATAATATTTTGCATTGTTCCTAGAAACTATGTGTCAAATAATGACAAATTTTGATAAGCATATGATCTCACAATTCATAACAACCAAAAAGCAACTTCTTCACATTTTTCACTCACTCACATTATCCTATCATCCATCCATCACATTTTGTCAAATCGTACACGTCATATTTCGATCACATGAAAAACCTACTTTAAGATTCATACTTCTTGTATAAGGTAGATGATATTTTCACCACCAATTTTGATAGATCCACCATGAATATGCATTATAGAGTTGTACTGTACAAATAAATAATATATGTTAACGGTGAATCTATAAAAAAAAATGAAGGTGAACTTATCACCACCACCACCCCTTGCATAAAGTTTTTATCATATAAACCTTTTCTTTTCTCTTGATATGTAAGCACTCATGCATATAAACATAGATACTTTAATAATTATACATGACATGAAAAGTATCCGGCACTTTATAAAAATGAAGATTTTTTTTTTTTTTTTGACTAAATATAAGTAAATTGCAAAATTAAGCTAACAACAATAATGTTTAATTTAGCATATATTTTTTTCACCAAGTACGGTTGTCACTTTCGTATATCTTTATCAACTATAGTGCTTTAACATCTCTATGTCAAAAATAATGGTCAATAAAGCAGTCATTCAATTCATCAAAAAAGCATATTAAAATAAAATTGAAAAAAGAAAAAAGTGGTTATATATGTGTATGTTTTGCATGTGTGGGTGTGTATCTATCTATCTATATCTACATATAGTATATACTATTGTGGAGAGACAGATCGAGTGTGAAAGAGCGAATAATGGGTCGATTTTTGTTATTTTTGATGGTGTTTATGCTAAGAAATGTGGAATCAAGAATGGATTCATCATATTTTGCAACACCAAGTGTTAATTTGTTGATGCAAAAACATAGACCAAAAACAGTACCAGGCTACAAAGCTCACTGCTTTCCTCAAGTCATAGACCACTTTAATCATCAACCACAAGGCTCTAGTTTGTTCTATCAGAAGTATCTAATGAACAAGAAATATTGGCACAAAGGTGCACCCATCTTTGTTTACACTGGGAATGAAGGAGACATTGGTTGGTTTGCGCAAAATACGGGCTTCTTG
Source organism: Helichrysum umbraculigerum (assembly GCA_949592205.1). Lineage (NCBI taxonomy): Eukaryota > Viridiplantae > Streptophyta > Magnoliopsida > Asterales > Asteraceae > Helichrysum > Helichrysum umbraculigerum. The sequence goes on along the minus strand of CATIUR010000005.1, from coordinate 9,332,300 downwards.
CTTGACATTGCACCAAAATTTCATGCTCTCCTTGTCTTTATTGAAGTAATTTATTTTAATTTGTATTTGTTTGTATGTATGCATGTATTTAGTGTTTTTATGTTTGCTAATGGGATTTATGAAAAAATTTCAGCATAGGTACTATGGAGAATCGATGCCATTTGGGAATAAATCATACAATTCGGTGAAATCATTGGGGTATATGAACACAGGACAAGCATTGGCTGATTTTGCAGTTCTTATTACAAGTTTGAAGCAAAATCTATCGTCAGAAGCCTCTCCTGTTGTGGTTTTTGGTGGTTCCTATGGAGGAAGTAAGTCTTAATGTTATTATAATTAGCTTTTGTTGGATAAAACTATAATTTTGAAGTGTATGATGATTTAGTTATATATGGGTTGGTTCTAGGTCTGAATCTATTATGATTTCATTTACAATGTGTTAGCTAAAATTATAAGATTTCATCATAGTACATAACTAGTAGGTTAGTGGAGTATATTTTAGTACAAAAAATAAAACATAATGTTCTGTGTTTTATAGTGTTGGCAGCCTGGTTTAGACTAAAGTATCCACATATAGCAATGGGAGCATTGGCATCTTCAGCCCCAATCTTGCAGTTTGTCACCCCTCCCACTGCCTTTGACGCAGCCGTTTCCCAGGATTACAAGGTCTTTGTAAATTTTTTTTGTCTTAAATCAATTAATACATTATATAAGAGAATTTGTAAAAGAGTTTTGCAACAGCTCACTTACATCATTAGAAACGGCAAAGTTTTGTTACAGAATGAGATGTCCCTTGTTGTTTGTGATCCGAATTGGATTTCATCAGTTGGTGGAAGTTTTGATTAATTCCGTAACTCTCAAAGTGGAGACATTCAAAGGTGGCTACTTTTAAATTCTATTGTGGTAAACAATTCATGGTGGCTATTTTTAATTTCATAATGGATGCAAGTGCGGTGAAGAAAATATGGAGGAAGCCACTAAATATACAAGTGCAATCTAAATCAGCATCCATTATTCAAAGCCATCAATTATGGCCAAAAGTAATATATATAATATTTCATGGTGGAAGAAGTAGGCAAAATTCATGGAAGAAAAGCAGGAAATAATGTTGGTGGTTTTTCGTTCCATTCTACTTTCTTATATTATATATATTGTCACCATATGTATCAATGATGTAAGAAAAAATTTCGATACATGTGGTTTTCTTTGAGAGACAAGAGAAACAGAAAAATTCTCTATCATATATTTGTAACCTCCTCATATTTTTCCATATAGTGATTATCATCGGTTGTGCCCGTGGTTTTTTCCCGTAAGGGTTTTTCCACGTTAAATCCTTGTGTTCTTGTTTTATTTATTTTCTTATCGTATTTCATTTCTTTTGTTATTGTCGATCAAATTTACAACAAGTGGTATCAGAGCCACGTTATTCTATCGACATGACTACTTTGAAATACGATCTTCCGTTGTTGGATCGAGACACAAGATTTTCGTTATGGCAAGTCAAGATGCGGGCTGTATTGGCTCAATTGGATCTTGATGATGCGTTGTTAGGCCGAGACAAAATGCCAGCTTCTTGGTCTGATGAGGAGAAGGATCGAAAAGATCGTAAGGCACTCTCTCATATTCATCTTCATTTATCTAACAATATTTTGCAAGAAGTTTTGAAAGAAACTACTGCTGCCTCCTTGTGGTTAAAATTAGAACAAATTTGTATGACCAAAGATTTAACGAGTAAGATGCACCTTAAACAAAAATTGTTTTCTCACAAAATGCAAGAGGGTACATCTATGCTGAATCATCTTTCGGTTTTTAAAGAGATCGTTACTGATCTTGAAGCTATGGAGGTAAAATATGATGATGAAGATTTAGGTTTAATTCTTTTATGTTCTTTGCCTAGTTCTTATTCAAACTTTAGAGATACTATATTATATAGTCGTGATACTTTAACCCTTCACGAAGTTTATGATGCTTTGCATGCCAAAGAAAAGATGAAAGAAATGGTATCTACTGAAGGTTCAAGTTCTCAAGGAGAAGGTCTGACAGTTCGTGGTAGAACAACAGATAAAAAATCAAATAATAAGTCAAAAGGCAAGAACTCAAATTACAGAGGCAGATCAAAGTCCAGAAGTTCCAAGTCATGCAAATATTGCAAATGGGAAGGTCATGATATTTCTGAATGTTACAAATTGAAGAACAAGGAGAAAAGAGCTGCTAATCAAAAGCCCAAACCAAATCAAGAAGATGAAGGCAAAGCTACTTATGCTGCTGATAATAATACTAATGGAGATGTTCTTGTAGCTTTTGCAGGATGCTTAAAAACCAATGATGTTTGGATTCTTGACTCCGCATGTACCTTCCACATGACTCCAAACAAAGATTGGTTCATAAATTATGAACCCATGGAAGGAGGCTCCGTCTTGATGGGCGATAATTCACCATACAAAATTGCGGGGATTGGTTCAATTCAAATCAAGATGTTTGATGGTGTCATTAGAACTTTGCCTGGTGTACGACACGTTCCAGGTTTGAAAAGAAATCTCATTTCTTTAAGTACTCTTGATCTCAAAGGGTACAAGTACTCCGGTGAAGGTGGAGTTTTAAAGGTTTCAAAAGGCGCTCTAGTTGTGATGAAAGCAGATATCAAATCTGCAAATTTGTATCATCTCCAAGGTAGTACAGTAACAGGTAATTCTAATATTACTTCAAATTCATCTACTGTTTCTGATACTACTAACCTTTGGCATATGCGTCTTGGGCATATGAGCGAACTTGGTTTGGCAGTTTTGAGCAAGAAAGGACTACTTGATAGTCAATGCGTTGGAAAATTGGAGTTCTGTGAACACTGTATTTTTGGCAAACACAAGAGGGTGAAATTTAACACCTCAGTACATACTACAGAAGGCATTCTGGATTATGTACACTCTGATTTATGGGGACCATCACAAGAGGCATCACTTGGAGGTGCTCGTTACATGTTGACAATTATTGATGATTACTCAAGAAGAGTTTGGCCATATTTTTTGAAGCAGAAATCAGAAGCATTCTCTGCATTTAAAGAGTGGAAAGTCATGGTGGAAACGCAGACTGGTAAGAAGGTTAAAAAGCTTCGCACTGATAATGGTATGGAATTCTGTTCAAATGAATTTAATTCATTTTGTAAATCAGAAGGTATTGTTAGACACTACACCGTTCCCCACACACCTCAACAAAATGGTGTGGCTGAACGTATGAACAGAACCATTATTTCAAAAGCCCGTTGCATGTTATCTAACGCAGGATTATCTAAGCGTTTTTGGGCAGAAGCTGCTTCTACTGCATGTTATTTAATTAACATGTCACCTTCTATTCCACTTAATAAAAAGACTCCGATTGAGGTATGGTCTGGTTCCCCAGCTGATTATTCAAATCTAAGAATATTTGGTTGCCCTGCTTATGCTCATGTTGATAATGGAAAATTAGAGCCTAGGGCAATTAAATGTATCTTTCTTGGTTATAAGTCTGGTGTGAAAGGATACAAGTTATGGTGTCCTGAAACTAAAAAGATTGTTATTAGTAGAAATGTTATCTTTAATGAGTCTGCTATGTTACAAAAAGATTCTTCTACTAATATTCCTGTTGAGAGTCAAGAGAAGTCAAGTGTGCAGGTGGAGCAATCTGTCGACTCAAATCATACACCAGAAAATGAAAATCCTGCTGATCAAGATACATCAGTTGATCAAGAGTTCCCTACTCCTACTCAACAACCACAACATTCTATAGCAGCTGACAGGCCCAGGAGGATCATCCATCCTCCTAAGAGACTGATTGAAGAAGCAAATGTTGTTGCTTATGCCTTAAATGTCGCCGAAGATATTGAAGGTAGCACAGAACCTTCAACCTATTCAGAAGCTATTACTTCGGATGAATGCAACAATTGGATAACTGCCATGCATGATGAAATGGAATCTCTTGAGAAGAATGGTACTTGGGAGTTGGTAAAATTACCAAAAGAAAAGAAGCCTATCCGCTGCAAATGGATTTTCAAAAGAAAAGAAGGTGTCACTCCCTCTGAGAATGTGAGATTTAAAGCAAGGTTAGTTGCTAAAGGCTACAGCCAGATTCCAGGAATTGATTTTACTGATGTTTTCTCTCCTGTTGTTAAGCATAGCTCAATTCGTACTTTACTCAGTATTGTTACTATGCATAATTATGAGCTTGAGCAGTTAGATGTTAAAACTGCATTTTTACATGGAGAATTGGAAGAAGACATTTATATGGAACAGCCTGAAGGCTTTGTTGTCTCTGGAAAAGAGAATCTGGTATGTAAATTGAAGAAATCACTTTATGGTTTAAAGCAGTCTCCAAGGCAATGGTATAAGAGGTTTGACTCTTTTATGCTATCTCAGAATTTTAAAAGGTCAGATTTTGATAGTTGTGTTTATATCAAATCTGTAAATGGTTCACCTATCTATTTGCTCCTTTATGTTGATGATATGTTAATTGCTGCAAAAGATAAATCTGAGATAGCAAATCTGAAAGCACAACTAAATAGTCAGTTTGAGATGACTGATTTGGGTCCTGCTAAGAAGATTCTTGGTATGGAAATTATCCGTGAAAGACAGCTTGGAAAATTATACCTAAGCCAAAAGAGGTATATTGAGAAAGTTCTTCAAAGATTTAATATGCAAAAGGCCAAGCCTGTTAGCACTCCGTTAGCTGTGCATTTCAAACTTTCTTCAGCATTTTGTCCGCAGTCAGACGAGGAAATTACTAACATGGCTAAAGTTCCTTATGCCAGTGCAGTTGGTTCTCTGATGTATGCCATGGTATGTTCCCGTCCTGATTTATCTCACGCTTTAAGTGTTGTTAGCAGATACATGGCTAATCCAGGAAAAGAGCATTGGAAAGCAGTTCAATGGATTTTTAGATATCTGCGTGGTACTTCTAATGCTTGTTTAAAATTTGGAAGTTCTGGTGAAGGACTGGTTGGCTATGTAGATTCTGATTATGCTGGAGATCTGGATAAAAGAAGGTCTTTGACAGGTTATGTTTTTACCATTGGTGGATGTGCTGTGAGTTGGAAGGCAAGTCTACAAACCACTGTTGCCTTATCCACTACTGAAGCAGAATATATGGCTATTTCTGAAGCTTGCAAAGAAGCCATATGGTTGAGAAATTTATATGGTGAGCTTTGTGAAGACACATCTTCTACAAAGATTTTTTGTGATAGTCAAAGTGCTATTTATCTTACAAAGGATCAAATGTTTCATGAGAGAACGAAACATATTGATGTTCGTTATCACTTTATTCGAGGGGTTATTGCTCAAGGTGATATTCAAGTTCAAAAGATTAGCACTCATGACAATCCGGCGGACATGATGACAAAGCCGGTTCCAGCAACTAAGTTTGAGCTTTGCTCAAGCTTGGTTGGTATGACAATCTAATTTTGGATTGTTGGCACACGATGATTTTATGATGAGGAGTTCATTGAAGTTTTTTTTTACTTCGTTTTGCTGCAAGAGTAAATTCGTCTCAAGGTGGAGATTGTTGTTTGTGATCCGAATTGGATTTCATCAGTTGGTGGAAGTTTTGATTAATTCCGTAACTCTCAAAGTGGAGACATTCAAAGGTGGCTACTTTTAAATTCTATTGTGGTAAACAATTCATGGTGGCTATTTTTAATTTCATAATGGATGCAAGTGCGGTGAAGAAAATATGGAGGAAGCCACTAAATATACAAGTGCAATCTAAATCAGCATCCATTATTCAAAGCCATCAATTATGGCCAAAAGTAATATATATAATATTTCATGGTGGAAGAAGTAGGCAAAATTCATGGAAGAAAAGCAGGAAATAATGTTGGTGGTTTTTCGTTCCATTCTACTTTCTTATATTATATATATTGTCACCATATGTATCAATGATGTAAGAAAAAATTTCGATACATGTGGTTTTCTTTGAGAGACAAGAGAAACAGAAAAATTCTCTATCATATATTTGTAACCTCCTCATATTTTTCCATATAGTGATTATCATCGGTTGTGCCCGTGGTTTTTTCCCGTAAGGGTTTTTCCACGTTAAATCCTTGTGTTCTTGTTTTATTTATTTTCTTATCGTATTTCATTTCTTTTGTTATTGTCGATCAAATTTACAACATCCCTAAAACCTGTAAGATCGGTGTATCAGTTATTAATTTCATTTCTGCAAGTAGTGTAACCTATGATTTTCTTTTTCACTTTTGTGAATTTGATTTCACTAGCCTTTTATATCATTGCAGTGTCTATGAAAACTCAACCAATTTCATTTATTCGTGATTAGTTATAAAAATTATCCATGCACGATCAAGAGTGGGTAGATTATCTACATAACTCTGACTAATATACTTTATTTTTAGAATATATGTGGTATGATTTGCTTCGGATTTTCAAGATTGCATACCGAACTACTTATTCGTTACCCAAATTGTAGCTGTTTGAAATACAGCTGTAACCATGTTACTCTAAACAGAATGAAACCAACTCATTTTGTTCAATTTGACAACGGATACATAACGTTGATGATTGATTGGCTATGTATGTAGGATGCAAGCTTAAATTGCTACAATGTGATAAAAGGCAGTTGGGGTGAACTCAAGTCATTCTCAAACAAGAAACATAGCCTACTTGAGCTCACTGATAACTTCAAATCTTGCAAGTACACTCTTTCTCTTTAGCGTTTTCGTTCTGTACTTATCTATGTTTTGTTCAGATAGTTCAAATATGACACTTGTGTATCATTCCATGGGTTACTATACTTACTATGTCACTCACTTACTCTAATGTGGGTTGTTATGTTCTTGAAAAAGACTTTGACTATCAAGTCGAAAGGATATAAATTACGGAGTATTTACATTTGATTTCAGGATCGTGGGGTCAACCTCTACAGTAGGACGTTGGCTAAATACAGCCTTTGTTTACACAGCCATGGTTAATTACCCTATAAAAGCCAACTTTTTGAAGCCACTTCCTGCCTACCCTGTCCAAGAGGTACCAAAGCATAATTAGATGTCATTGTCTTTATAAAATTTCATAAAAAGACAACCAACATTTACTTCTTGATTTTCATGTAAAGATGTGCAAGATCATTGATGAATATCCCCCGGGGGCATCCAAACTTACTCGTGCTTTCGCTGCCGCAAGTTTGTACTACAATTATTCAGGAACACAGAAATGTTTTGACTTTGAAGATCAGAGCGATATTGAGGGTATCCGTGGTTGGGAGTGGCAGGTACTTGATATTGTTGTTCCAGTCAAAAGATAAACGTCACAAAAGATTATTATCTAGTAGTGAAATGACATAGTGTTGTGTGTTTCTTTTCAGTCATGTACAGAAATGGTGATGCCAATGGTTTCTTCAAGACAAACCATGTTTACACACTATTCATACAACTACACAGCATTTGCTGAATACTGTAAACTCCGATACGGTGTTACACCTAGACCTCATCAAATTACTACTGAATATGGTGGCATTGTATGTTTTCTCATCTATTTTTGTCCAACCTTACATTTGGTTAATCAGATCGTATTTATAAAGCATGTTCGAGCACTTTTTAAATATTTTTTGTAACAGGGAATTGACAAGGTATTGAAACGATTTGGTAGCAATATCATATTTTCTAATGGAATGCAAGATCCATGGAGTAGGGGCAGGTTGGTATAGTTCGATTATATAGTATGTTAGTTTATAATAATGAAGGAAATGTAACTGTAATGTTAGTGTTAACCCACTAGTAGCAGAATAGTGGGCTAACGCTAATCAAGTGACTATACAGTTACATATTACCTTATTTAGTAATATAGTCTTGTAACGCGCTTTGTGTAGTTGAATCATTTGATTACATGGTTTGTTCTTCAGTGTGTTGAAGAATATATCTGCTAGCATTGTGGCACTTGTGACTGAGAAAGGCAAGTGATGTTATCTGGCAACTAGAAACTAAAGTAATATTTGATGTCTATTGTTCATTTGTATAATTGATGGTGGAGATATGTTTCAGGAGCTCATCATCTTGATTTTCGAGCCAAGACGAATGAGGATCCAGATTGGCTGATTATGCAGAGGAAACAAGAAGTAGAAATAATGCAGAAATGGATAGATGAATACTATGAGGATTATAAACAAGGATGAAGTGGAAATGTAGTTTTTTCTTATGAATTGGCTAAATTAATATCAATAAATAAGATTAAAAGTGTAAGCCCATGATATGGATATGTTTATAATGCTGTGTTTAGTTGACTAATGAGGTAAAAGTCAATACATTTCTCTTTAACATTTAAGTAATAATTGTATTAGGAGCTTTTAACTAATGTATAATATCACAATTAAGTGAATTAACTAAACAAATGGTGACAATTATGTCATAACAAAAATAGATATGCAATTACTTGTAGATAAATAAATAAAAAGAGTACTTATATTAAACACGAGATGATATTGAGAATTTGTAAACACATCATAAAAAGTTGTTTTTTTCGAAAGTCAAACTCACACCTACCATAAATATGTACAACTTTTTTCACGAATATATACCACCGGACACATCTGTAATTTGATTTTCCAATTTTTTTTTCCTTGGATCATGATTTCACATATATACAACTGAATCAAGATTACAAATCACAATTTCGTTTCATAAATTCTTAACTGTGATCAATTCTGAATTGTGAAGTGAAAGTGATAATATTATTCAATCAAAATTTATAAATTTCTCTCACACGTATTAGTAGCGGGCGAGTACTATTATTTTCTCTTTAATGAATAACGACTTAACGAGTAATTACTTTGGTGGGTCATATTAAACGGGTCGGGTCAGTCGTCGGTGATCACCCATATCTCTTCTAAAAATATGCAAATCATCAATGTGAACTCCCAATTCCCAAATCTTCAAAAAGTCACTAAAATTCCCACACACTGTAGAATAGATTACCTAAATTAAACAATGTCACTCAATTAGATCCAACTTTTAGTTACACACACATATAAACGAAATAGCATTAGATATATATAGATTAGATCTATTGTTGATTTAGAAAGATGACAAGGAGATCTGGATCATGTTTAAAAAGTTGTTTAGTGATATTTGCAGTGATTTCAGCACTGTGTGTATCTGGGCCAGCTCTTTATTGGAAAATTAAAAAGGGTTTTAATTTAAAAGGGGGTTCTTCAATTTCTTGTAATCCATGTATATGTGATTGCCCTCCACCTCTCTCGCTTCTCAAACTTGCTCCTGGTAATCAAACCCTTTTAAAATTACATACGGTTATTATGATTTTGTTGTTGACAAATGTGTCTTTGATTTGGGTTTTTTATTTTAGCATATCCAATTCATTATTTGGATGTTTTTCATGTTATCTATAATTAAGATAAAACCCATTTTTCTGTTTTGATGAGAAAGATCCTAACTTTGATCTGGTTATGTAATAGGTTTGCTGATTATACTGTATTTGATCTGGGAGTTCTATAAAGTTTTAAGCTTTAGTGAAATTAGTGCATACCCAATTCTTGATTTGTGCGATTTTCATGCTGTTAGATAATTAGGATAAAGCCCCCTTTTTATTCTTTTTAGTGCTGTTTTTTGAAAAAGTTCTTAACTTTAATCTGGTTACTGGCATTTTTATGTCTGATTACTGATTAGGCTGTATTTGATCTGGGATTTCGATAAAGTTTTGAGCTTGAGTGGAATTGGTGCATACCCAGTTCCCTTTTAGTCAAGTGGTTCATGTTATCAGATAATTAGGATACCCCCCACCCCACCCACCCGCCCACCTTTTTTCTTTTTTGCGATGTTTAATGAAAAAGTTCCTATTTTATCTGGGATTTCTTTGAATGTTTGATCTTCAGTAGGATCAGAGTATGTTCCAATTCATATTTAGATAAAGATTGTTATATGGAGTATATGTTTTTGTGTGTGTGGTGTAGATCGTTTGTTTCTTGTTTAGTGGAGTGAAGTTCTGAAGGAATATGGAGTTGATTATTCTCTTGTAATTAGTATGATTGATCTGTGTTTGGCATGGTTGAAAGCTAAACCTTATAAAATGCTCCTATAAGTTTAATGAACTGTGGTAGCACAAACATTACAAAGATCGATTGAGAATTTGGGATGCATGTACAATAAGTATGTACTATGCTTGAAATTTGTGAACTTGGATTTGGTTATTAATTCTTGTTCCTTTCGTACATTGCAGGCTTGGCAAATCTTTCAGTTACAGGTAAGTGTTCATTGTTTATGATTAACTAGGATTAAAATTTTATATCATTGTTAGATGTGAACCTCATTCAAGTTCTAAAGATTTTATCCAAACTATATGCTGATATTGTTACCCAAAATCCAGATTGTGGGAAGGATGATCCAGATCTAAAGGAAGAAATGGAGAAGCAATTTGTGGATTTACTGTCAGAAGAACTTAAACTGCAAGAAACAGTCAGTGAAGAACACATTCGTCATATGAACATCACATTTGGTGAAGCAAGAAGAGTAGCCGCACAGTACCAAAAAGAGGCCGAAAAATGCAACACCGCTACTGAAACATGTGAACAAGCGAGAGAACAAGCCGAAGCTTTAATGAGACAAGAAAAGAAGATAACCTCTTTATGGGAGCGAAGAGCTAGACAACTTGGTTGGGAAGGACAATAATTTTATTAATCACTACCAATACCAATTTTTTCAGGTTTCTTTTTTCTATTATTCTTTCTCGAATCCAGTTATTCGATCCTTTATCAATGTTGTACTTTGTGAACTTTTTATACATACTTACGGTAAGTAATTTTGGTAGCGTGGGAGCCAAATGTGCCCTTGAGTAATCAATCATATAAGTTGCATAATTCTTATGTTGCATATTGTATGATTATAATCATATTATCAGCTGGGTAAATACCACATGTGTTCAGATGTAATGATGTTCTTTGAAGTTGTAATAATTGTTGTGTAATAAAATATTTAGTTACATGAAAAATTCTTATTATTTGAAGAATCAATAGATGAAATGACCAAAGACACATTTTAAAGAGTAAAACTGTAAAAGTCACTCATATTTTGTCAAAGTTGGGGTACGTTGTGTTTTACTTGTAGATAATCAGTTCTGTTGTAGTTAGTCAGCCACTTTTTGGTCTAAACACCTAACAAATCCTACAGTTGGATATTAGGTTGCTCAACTGATGATAAAAACATGTAAGAAAAATAGACATTTGCATATGATTTATTGGTCTTGATAGCAATATGGAACTTCTCTTAAAACTAGATAGCTATACATAATGATGGTGAAATATGAAAATGACTCATTGAAACTTTCTTCAAATTATATTAGTTTGTAACATTAATTATTTTAATATATAATTTCCATGAGATATGAAAACAACACCATGATATCATCCTTTAAATTTTCAAAGATTTGAATATTAATCGTTGTAAAGAAATACTTTCTTTCAAGATCAGCTCCAAGTCATGTAACACGTTGAAGATGGGAAGTTGACAGATAAAATATGGATAATGATTGGTAGGTCTATTTGTATAGGACTAAATACAGACCTAAAGATGTGATTGGTAGATTTGAAAAATTGATTGGATGAGATTAAGAGGGAGAAAAAATTCAACGAATGGCCTATTTGTAGGTATACGTAAATAGGCCTATTTAGCATTACTCATAAAATATACTTACTCCAAAAGGTTTGAAATTTTTTGGCAATTTTCTTTAAATCTGATGATTAAACTTAACTAAAGATTCATAACCAGAATCATTTTATCAAATACTATTGTTCTGGCATGCATGCAGAAACCTAAAAAGGATAAGTATCTAAAAATACAAACCACAACAAGGGTAGTTATGTCAACTGCCAACTTAAAGTTGACTTCAAAATTATTCCTGTTGCAATTTGCCAACTAAAAACAATGTGTCAACTTTCATGAATTCAATATTAATGTAATCCACCGACTAAAACAACCTGTTTTCTCTCTCACACAGTCATAAATCAATACATTATTAAAATAATCATTTACAGATCTATTAGCCAAACAGAACACACCCAAAAAAAGATTCTTATTCTGTTTCTTCATGATCATCAATACTTTCAGATCATATTGATTTCTGCTTAACAACTGAATCATCTTTTTAACTGTATTTGAGTTGGGTTTTAAAAAACTTGAAACTGTTTAATTGGTATCCACAATAGTTCGTTAAAGTTTTGAAAGTTAGTTTGTTTTGGTAGAAATATGGACAGGAGAGTGGAAAAGAGAACTTATGAGGATGAAGATGATGGTGGTATATCTCAATCCAAGAAACCGAAAATACCGGCTTTAGCAAGGTTTGTTTATTTTGTTTATGTTTGTTTTGGCATAGTTATCTCCATCTGTTTATATTATATCTTTGTTTATAAGCTTTTGATGATCAAGAAAACTGTTGATTGCGATGTAATGACCACAAATATTGCAAGAACTGCAATTACTAGAAAAATTGACCAAACTGGGGTGCAATATGCTCAATAATGTAGATCTTATGAATGTCTTAACCCACACTAAGTTATTCCTCATTTGACTATTAGGCATCGAAAATTTCTTAATTATCCATTATACGAGTTACTTTTTCTTGCACAGTGTAATTGTGGAAGCTCTCAAGGTTGATAGCTTGCAACGACTTAGCTCATCTTTAGAGCCACTTTTCCGCAGAATTGTAAGTTGTAGAGTATATTATAGTACACTGTAGAGTATATTATAGTTTGCTTATATATCAGCTGTTTACTACAGTTTTAGACACGTATAGGTTTCTTCAAAGTCATAGAAATTTGTTCATTCGTATTTGTCTTTAACTAATCATTTGTTGAAGATCTGAAAGAGCCTCATCATTAGTGCCCAATATTGTCTGCGAGTTTGTTTATTGCTATGTTGCTTATTGTTCTCAACCATGTTGTTGGAACTTGGAACTACTCCATGACTTATACTTGGTTCCATGTTAAAGTTCATGATATTCTATGCTGGAAATAAGGTGAAATTTGATATCCTATATGTTTTGATAAACAGGTAAGTGAAGAAGTGGAGCGTGCTTTGACTAAATTTGGGCATGGTCAAATTGCTGGAAGGTAAGAAGTTATGTCCTATTATGCTGACATGTAACTACTTGGAAAAAAAATGATAACTGATTTATGGTTAGTGTGATGATAAGAAAAATCTGCTATCTATGAAGAATATTAATATATATTATTTATTAGTTATTAGTTATATACTTGTATCAATGTATCAGATCATCACCACCACGAATACAAGGTCCAGAAGGAAAAGTTTTGCAACTTCAGTTTAGAACAAGGATGCCACCACATCTCTTTACAGGTGGAAAAGTTGAGGGAGAGCAAGGAGCAGCAATTCATGTTGTTTTGTTAGATAAAGCCACTGGAAATGTGATGCAAAATGGACCCGAGTCATCATCAAAACTGAACATAGTGGTGTTAGAAGGTGACTTTAATGACGAAAATGATGAAAATTGGAGCCTGGACCATTTTGAAAATCACGAAGTCAAAGCGCGTGAAGGGAAAAGACCGCTTTTGACAGGGGAGCTACAAGTAACCTTGAATGAAGGTGTTGGAACTCTCGGTGATCTTACTTTTACTGACAATTCGAGCTGGATTAGAAGCAGAAAGTTTAGGCTTGGTTTGAAGGTAGCTACTGGATACTGTGTTGGAATCAGAATATGGGAAGCTAAAACTGAGGCATTTGCAGTTAAAGATCATAGAGGAGAATGTATGATGCATAAAGCTTAAATTTTTTGCATAAAGATAGCTAAATGGGCGGGTCGGTTAACAGATCAAAGAATGTGGGTTTAAAAATAAAGTTTGGTTGGGTTGGGTTGGGTTGTCCGAGACACATTTATTCCAACAGATAAAAGATAAATGTTAATTTAACTAACGAGTGTGCCTACAAAATTTACAATAAATGATGGTATTTCAATAAAAATGTAATCAAAAAAACCATTTGTTATGCATTTGAGCCATTTTCTTTCCAACTAGTTTTCCCCCTTTTTTCGTATTTGCTTTTTCTACTCATTTGACCCATTAGTGATCAAACATAAACCGCGTCAACCCATTTATAAGCTTATTTGGTTACGTTACTTTTGCAGTGTACAAGAAACATTATCCACCTACCTTACACGACGAAGTTTGGCGATTGGATAGAATAGCAAAGGATGGGGCATTGCATAAGAAATTGATGAAATCCGAAGTCGTAACTGTTGAGGATTTCCTTCGTGTTCTTGTTAGAGATCCACAAAGACTCAGAAATGTTAGCTTCGTCTGTCATTGCATGTTTGTACTAATTTATGTTTTGAGTAACCATATTTTGCATCCTTTGGTTGTTTTTTAATACACTCGTGAATATACAGATTTTAGGAAGTGGGATGTCAAATAGAATGTGGGAAAACACAGTGGAGCATGCCAAGACTTGTGTTTTAGGAGGGAAGCTTTATGTGTACTATGCCGATTTAGCTCACAGCAGTGGTGCTATCTTTAACCACATTTACGAGCTAAGAGGTCTTATTGCTGATGGTCAGTTCATCCCATTGGAATCACTTAGTCACCATCAAAAGGTCTCCACAATACTTCGGTTTCTTGAGCTTCATGCAATAGATTCTACAGAAACTAATCTGTTAATTTTCTTTTAATATACAGATTTCAGTAGATTCACTTGTGAAAAGAGCATATGAGAACTGGAATAGAGTCATCGAATATGATGGGAAAGTCCTAAGTGCACTAACTTTTCCTGCACCACCTGCTCATAACATGATCGAATATCCATTTATAAATTCAGATCCAACATTGGGTGTTTCAACAAGCACTCACCACCAGCCAGTGATGTCAGGCAACACTGACTATGGATCTACTGAAACATCATACGATGGGTCAGGAGATTGGTCGGATCCGCAAGGACACGGGTTCGGAGACTCTTTCTCCGAGGAAGTTCGTATGAGGAGTTCAGAAATGTTGGAAACTGATGATATGCAAAAGCTACTTAGGAGCTTTGGGGTAGGAACCACAGGGCCTACTTTTGGCGTTTATGATGATGGGTCATACAGCTATAACATTCCAACTGAACCACAGGAGGGTCCGGTTTATGCTCAAGGACACGGGCGTGGTTCAGGAAAGGCGGTTGTTGGTTGGCTCAAACTAAAGGCTGCATTAAGATGGGGTATATTCATAAGGAAGAAAGCTGCAGAAAGAAGAGCTCAGTTGGTTGAGATTGATTGATTTAACTTCATATAGTCTTGTCTACTAAACATCAGTGCCCCTTGCATTGCTATATGCATAAAATACCCAGTGCATTATGTGAACTGTGAAGTACCTGTAGATAGCATGCTGGGGAAAAATTGTTGACTTAAGTGTAGTTACTATTTGTGTACACTAAATCTTGATTTATAGAGCTTTTTTGTTCATCATGATGAAATAAATCTCAGTTTATATGACCATGGATCTCAGTAGCCTTGCTTGGACATGAACCAATTTCGTATCGACCAGGCCATTTCTTGAACTAACCAGTCCTCGGTTCTACTGGTCTTGACATTTTGGTTATATTCGTAACTCGTTAGACAGTGTAGTAGCCATTTTTGAAAGGGGTAAGTGCACGAAAATGTAACGAACTATGCTCTGATATTCATTGTATGTAACGAACTATTCTGACATTCATTGTATGTAACGAACTTGCTAATTTTCACCATTGTATGTAACGAACTAGTATTTTCCTTGATTTTTCCAAGTATTGATTATGTAGGGCGACACGTGGCGTTCTTAGGACCGTTGATCTGCCCAAAATACAAGTTCGTTACATACAATGAAGGAAATTAGCAAGTTCGTTACATACAATGAATGTCAAAATAGTTCGTTACATACAATGAATGTCAGAGCATAGTTCATTACATTTCCGTGCACTTACCCCTTTTTGAAACTATATATACCATATCAGTTAGGTTGGTATCAACTATCAAGTTCCAAAAGTTAAAGTTTAGTTCGCAGCCAGTTGACCTGTGAGATTCAAGAGTATAGGTGGCAAATTGAACGGGTCAAAAACAAGACACTTGAAACAAACTTTGTCGAAAACTGTAAAATTTTAATCATCAGTAAATATTTTAATAAAAGATTTAAGGAGGCTATCTGCAATTTTGTATCCCAAATCTAAATGTCATAGTAATTTGTGCGACAAGGAAAAATATAGAATCTTAAACAAAACAGCAAACAAGATAACTAGAAACACCAGTTCAGCTTTGCATCATAACTGTAATAAGCAAGACAATTAGGGACCCGAAAATAGATTCAAGAAAATCTAAAGGCAGTTGTAACCACAAGTTGATAAAGGATGACTTCAAAGAAGCTAGACATAGATAGTCCTCGATAATAAATTACATATTGATACAAACTTCTCATTTCATAAAACCTATTTTGTCATTGCAGCCTCGTTTTATCGTTCTCTAGGAGTCAAGAGCTAATTTATGTATCATCGTCATATACAAGATCCGAATGAATAAGGATCAAATCCAAATTCTCCGTCCATCATGACCGTTGGATCCTGCTCCTGCAACAATAAAATCATGGAATTCTTGCTTTATATAATGCTAAGTAAATACAAAAACTAGTAGACTTGAAATGCATTTTGTAAGAAAAACATTGTACCCTTTTCATCATTCCATTCATAAGATCATCCAAGGAATCATAACCGTTGTTTGCAACAAAACCACTTGGTAATTTGGTCTGCTGCATTAGATAGTTATCACCAGATTCCATTTTCAGTTCGGTACTTGACCTATGAGTCTCTCTGTTCCGCTGCATAGGAAGTACATTCGACCTACTGTAGACCCCACAAATTTGGTCATTGGATTGACTCACGGGTCCACTCAAGCTACCACCAGTGGGTGGTGGTCCTGCAGCGGCTAGAGTACTAAAAGCATTACTTGAATACTGACCATAACTTTGTTTACCATACTGTCCATGCCTTTGACTTTGACCTTCAAGAGGTACTGACGCTGTGCTAGCAATATTAGAACCAAATCCGTTCATTGTGTTACTGCTAGCAGTGTAACTATATTTTAGGTTGCTGCTTGACGGCAATTGATCGTGAAACTTTCCACCCATTGGTGGTGGGACATCATGAAAGTTGGAACTACTTGAAACGAGGTTCAGAGAAGATTGATTCCCCAACGTTGAAAAGTTGCTAGAACCATTAAAGATTCGAGATTCATCAATGGTATTGAAATCCGAGAGTTGGGTATTCAATTTATTATTCTGTTGAAGATGACCAAGATCAAAAGATGTCGGGATTCCCTGAAGAAGATTGGGGGTTTGGTGATTTGGTGGTGTTGGTAATACAACTGATTGTAACTGGTTAATCGAATTGGTCAAGTTTGGAGTGTGGGTTGGTTGGATCAACGATGGGGACGTGAGGCTGTGAAGGGTCATCCCGGTTGCACTATTGAGTCTACCGAGTATACCAGAAGGTGAATACGATGATAACTGAGCATTTGGCAGTCTTCCTGAACCTGACAATGAACGAAAATCTCCAAGCCCATCAAGTGAACTCATTCTCATATAAGAAGACGCGTCCTTGCTACCACCAAATGCCACGACCATGTTAGATTGTTGACTGATTCTTCTCAAGTAAAGTCGATATTTCTGTAAAAATAAAAATATAAAGTAGATGAGCATTGTTTTTTCGTCAGTGGCCAAAATTTGCATAATGCGACTACGAATTAGGTAATGTATGGATCTGTGTTTTGAAAGTGATTGTGTAATAATCAGGTGGACTAAAATCGGCTGTAGATGATAGCGGTTGAATGTACTTCTGCTGTTTAAAGCTGTAATAACAGATGATGAGTTGTTTGATAAATTTTGATTATTTCACAAACTACGAAATAAGATCACCAAAAATGACATTTTCATGAAAACATGAGAGGTGTCTTGTTGACGAGAGCTGAAGGCTTTCATAATAGGTTAAAAAAAAGGTTATGCTTTGATATTCAGTTTTGTTTGCAGCTAATGTGTAACTTATAAGATAAAAAGTGAACCTGGAGATGGCTTGCAACATTTTCCCTAGTAAGACCTTCGACATTCATCAAATCAAGAATCCTTTTAGGAACAGCCTCTGCATTTGACAAAATTAAAAAAAAGGTCAAACATGTCTAGAAAACAAGTTTATACGAACATGAGGATTTAACAACTCACTCTCGATCCCAAGTTGATTAACAGCGGCTACAAATTTTCTATGAAGATCAATGGACCAAACAACACGTGGCTTCTTTTGTGTTGATGGGTCATCATCTTCATTCTCGTTATCTTCGACATCTTCATCTTCATCTTTTCTTTTCCTATTAAGTTTCCCATTTGGATCTCCACTACCAGCTTCTTGTCCACCTTCATGATTCTGCTTATCTTGGTTATTGTTTGACTTTGACTGAGATTTTGTCTCAACTTTTCTCCGGATGACATGTTGCCATACATTGCGTAATTCCTCAAGGCGAACGGGTTTCACAAGATAGTCACAAGCACCATGAGTGATCCCTTTCATTACAAGCTTCGGGTCACTGTTTCCTGATAACACTGCATCAATTTCAAGAAACATTAGAAACCATTAAAGAACACTCTATCTTGCTACAAGATTTGACTTTTCCAGCTCAAACCAACAAAAAGTTTAATGCTTTAACGAAAACTTGTAAATCCCACATCAATTCATCAACTCAGAACTCAATAACGGATGCCAAACACACATACATACAATCTTTGTGATTAAACAACTACCATCAAAACTAGTTTCAACAAAACTACTGGAACCCACATCAAATATAAGATTAATCAGGGATACTAAAGACACAAAGTAGCAATCTTGTGATTAAAAAAGTGCTTTAAGACTTACTGATAACGGGCAAGTCCATTTCAAGACCAACAAGTTCAAGAAGCTTGAAGCCATCCATGTCTGGCATGTGCACATCACTGATCACAAGGTCAAAACGGTTTCGATTTTCCCTTAGCATCTTCAATGCTGTTATTGCTTGATTTGTGGTTGTAACTGCAAAAAAAAAAATATATATATATATAAATAAATAAATTACGAGCAGAAATTTAACCAAGAAATAAACTTGATGTGTATAATGATTTAACATCAATCCCTAGAATAGATCAAAGACTTCCATCAGTAAATTAATTTATTTACGTAGTATAAAGGTAAAAAAGATTGAAACCCTTGAAAGAAAAATTGTTAAAAAGTTGAAAATGATTTGACTCAACAGTATAACTACAAAACTTTAAACTTGATTCAAAAAACAAAACAAATGACTGTTCAAGAAACACAAAATTAAAAAAAAAAAAAACCAAATTTAAATAATAAAATCCAAACTGATTCAAAGAAACATAAAACCAAAAAAAAAAAAAAAAAACTAACCTTGATATTGGCATTTCCTTAAAAGCCCATCTAATAGCTTTAAACAAGTTGGATCATCATCAACAGCAAGAACTCTCATACCAATTGGAAATCTGTCAATTTCATTACTAACCCCAACAGACCCTCTAATTTCCTCCACAGTCATCTTCTTATATATTCTTAATAAAAATCAAGACAAAATCTTAAACCCACAAGATAGCAAACCAGAAACAGATCAAACAAAGATTCAAGAAACACCACAAGATTCAGAAAGTTTGGATTTTTATCATTTGTTTGACCACCTTGTTGACAAACAAAACAAACCCAGAAAGAAAAAAGAATGATTTCAAAGATATTAGAGAGAGAAACAGGATCTTGATGAGAGAGAAAACAAGATAGTGACTTGGACTATAATACTAGCTTAATACATATTGTGACAATGATAGCCAGAACAGATTGAATGGCTTTCAACGCAACAATATACACAGAATCAAAACTCTCTCTCTCTCTCTCTCTCTCTCTCTCTCTCTCTCTAGTTTTGTCTTTTGCTTTTTATAATTTTTATTACTCTTTTTGCAGAAATAAAAAGTCCCTTTTTAATTAAATATTCTTTTGGGTAATATCAATGTGTACATTCAAATCTTGTACTGTATTTGTGTATTTCTATCTTTATGACCTTGAGTAATAATTGAGCCTTTCTTTGACACCTTTTTTCTCTACTTGCCTCTCATGGCTATATATGGAAGTATGATTACAACTTTTGGGTTTTACAATAAGTTTGTTGTAAAAACAAAATCTTTTTAACTTTTTAGAAACCATATCCATTACACCATGACAACTTAGTTTGAAAACCGACCCCTAAACCTTATAGGTTTCGAGTTTTATTTTACTTGTTACGCTTATGATATCATATACTCCGTATGTCGTTGACAGAATATATAAAATAGAAATATTTTTATACCAGTAATTTTTCATATAACAGGACATCAACAATTAAAAATAATGTGTGAAAGAGAACATCACTTGTGCTACTAATGGACCCCACTTGGTCTATTAGTCATATGCAACTCGAATAGTCATAAAAACATATTCTATTGAAAAGCTTTTTATGGTGAAATACTAAAATGAATTTATTCTTAATTAATACTGAAAAAAGTCTTGAGGGTAATATGGTAATTTAAGTGGAGTAACAGAATCTTGGGTAATGATTTCTATTAACTATATATATAAGATATAAGATAAGATGCTAATGATATGAGGTTTCCATTTGAAGGTTAACAAGAAAAGGCATTCAAAGCCTTCCTAGTTATGCCTTTGCTACATTTGGTATAGTGCTTAATTAGAGGATTAAAGTTTTAAATTTTTCAATAATTACGCTAGCTACTATAAATGATTAAATGGTAAAACAACTGAATGTTAGTTTTGTCTCTTTATTTGGGCCTACGAATTGCGACATGTTCAAGTAAACATTTGTGCTTATGCTAATAAGGTTGTACTAACATGTTTGGTTTTGTTTCTTGTCTTTTAATATTAGCATTCATTACATAACTTTCTAGATAACGTATAGTAAGTATACATATACTGTATATGATTTGTAGATCGTCATTATTATGAAATTTGTTAATTATTGGCCTATATGCAATAGTCAATGGATTGAAATTACCATATTAATTTGTAAACGATTATATTAATCTCTTACATTTTAATAATAGATGCATTTAGTATCTAGTAAGGGAGTACACATCATATATCTTGATTCATGTAAAAGAAGTGTTCATTAACAACTAATAAGTTATGAGCTATACAATAATAGTGTGTAATTTGATCTATGAATCAAAACTCATAGTGTATTTATCACGATCCATGTAGTAAATAGAGATTATCATATTGATAATCCATGTAGTAAATAGAGATTATCATATTGATAATCATATCATTATATTCAATGAAAGTTACAATTGTCTCTTCGTCTATGAAATGTGCTAAAACCGGCCCGACTCGTGAACTAAGAAACTATGAATATTAAAACCTAGAACCGAACTATAGGGTAGCGGTTTGATACGGTTCGGTTCCAGATTTACATGGTTTGGTTCTATGATGTATTGAAGAACTGGTTGTTGCAACATTTTACGTTTGGTAATGCGAAATAAAGTAGACGTGTAGTATTACTTTATTAGATAAATACGTCGCACAAACAAAATATAAAGATCTAAAACATCAATCAATCAAAACATCATTAAATCAAATAGAAATCATAAACATCAACTAACAACCAAAAAAAGGCAACGAAACACTATTTAACCAGGTAGAGTAACAAAAAAAAAATTTAATAATGTCAAGGTAAGCTCCTCATTCACAAATTTGTTTCGATTCTAATTTGTCTTATCAAGTACTTTTTTTCTTGAACTTCTAAAAAGAAGGCCAAATTTAATTTAACTATAAGATTATTACATGCATTTTTATGTATACGTGGTTCGGACCGGTTCAGTTACAATATAGTTTTTGCGATTTTTACAGTTTGACCCGTTTCTTGCACAGCCCTAATTGTCGCCATGAGACTCATGCCAACAACTTCCAAGTTGATGAGTTTTCTACATACCGATAGGTCAAATTATAAGTTTATGGTTCCTCTCGATAATATCCATTAACGTTCAAAATATTTAAATATTACCAAAAAAAAATAAACTAGCATTATAGAAGGAACTCATCAACTAATAATATGTTGTGAGTTTGAGTATCTATCTGCCTCGATGTTTATTCAACTTATAAAGTAGTATATGCTTCTTAGTACGTTGATATCAAATGGCTTATGTTTATCAGTATATCACTTTAGACATACACAACTTACATCTGATTACGTATATTTGTTTAATTAATTAATAAATAAGTCTTTTTTCCTTAGAAAGACAATTTTCTTGCTTGAAAGTTAATTGACAAAATTACCTCCTCAGTAATAATCACCAAATAAATAAGTATTACTCATTAAATGTCCCTTCATAAAAAACATATGATTAAATAAATTAATCATATGGAATATGATTTGAATGTTATTTTCGAGAAACCACAAATAATTTAGGTTCGGTATGAGTCTCACTCAGTCTTAAGGGAATTAGACGTACCAGGAAGGTACACATTAACAGTGGTGGGGCTGCGCGTACCATATCACACCTTAGTTTCGTTTCGTGATTTGTTGAGAAGTCCTTAAACACATGGGACCATTCTTATGTGAGCCCCCACTTGACACGTCAACACGTCGCAGGTTGTACTTGTTTGTGACCCAAAAAAATGTTCATATGCACTGCAAATAAATATTCTCCTTCCTAGCTACAAAATGATTCCCTTCGAGACCTTCATATGATCTCTTCAATATATTTATTCTTCCTAATGGGAAACATTATTTTTTTTTTCTTCTCCTAATGTGATATTAATAGCAAGATCAATGATGTTAAGCATATGGTGTTATAGACGGTATAACGAGTTAATTACTATATATAGTATTATCGATCAATAGCATCGAGAAGATGTTATTGACAGTAGTTTGATTAACGATAATCATCAAAATCTTTCAAAGAGTAGTATTTTCGAATCAAGGAACTATACATGATATATTAAAAAGCGGGTTATTTTTTGTTATATATGTTATATATAAGGTTGTATACTTAAATTGAGCTTGGAAATTTGTTTTTTAATTATGGGAGTTGATATTTACAACACAAAAAGTGATACCCATACCACACTGTGCAAGTATTAAAGTAGACAGTACAAGCATATCACTGCATAGGTGTGTTGTATGCATTAAGTTGTGTGTTGCATATATCATCACCCTTTAATTATAGATCATGTCTAGTTCTCGAGTAAACATTTATACTAATTATGTCACAATAAGAAATTTATCATTTCTAATAAGTGGCTGGATATATTTGTATTTTTTTTTTCTTTTTTCCATGAAGTATACCTAAATGGAGTTACAAAAAAAACCCCACTAAGTCACTAACGTACACGTCATGTGTTAAATTAAGAGTAAATTATGTTGCTAGTCCCTGTAGTATGCACGTTATTTCACTCCCAGTCTCTGGGTCGTTTATTTTGCAGTCCCAGTCTCTGGGTCGTTATTTCACTCCCAGTCCATGTGTTGAATTAATAGGACTTTTTAAGGGCTTGAAAAAAGTAGGTGGATGTTCCAATACTGAAAAAATGGTTCATAATAGACGGAAAATTCATTTTCGCCTTCTTGTGTGTGACACCCGTCAATTTAGGCTAGTAATTAGGGCATAATCAAGACATAATACATGTAATTAGTTCTGTGTTAGGCTGATTTGTGTATCAAATATTATATAACGTTGAATATATATATATACAAGTATTGCGATTTGATTAAATCGTATGAATCTCAAATCGAATGGATTTCGACACAATTAATACGGACGTTGGTGAACGATTTTATTAAATAATGTGATATTATTTAATAGCGCTATTATATCCACAACTATTATCTTTATAATATTTCGTATGCAAATTCGTATCGTACAAATAAACGTCTACACGATTAAAATGTTAAACGCGCAACCAAAACAAAACAAGTTAAAGTTACATTTTATAACGCAATTACTAAGTATTTGGTAAAATACTTCAACAAAAATATTGAGTATCTTATTTCAATTTAGAACGTATATTTAAAACATATAAAATAATTATTTAACGTTTAAACGAACGGGAAAATGAACACCGCGCCGAGCGCAATTACACGGAGATAAAAGTGGAGACCCACACCCCGGTGGGCCCCCACGAAATCAGCCAAAAGGGATCCCATCCCTTTCTTTTCCCTCATTTCATCACCAACATTATCTTCTTTCTCTCTCTTTTTCTCTCTAATTCACCAAATCCACCACCACCACAAATCATCAAAATAACACCATAAAACGTCATCGGAGCACTCTACCCGTTTGGAAGAAAAGAACCACGGCATCACGATCTACATTCCTATCTTTTCGGATTTTCGATTCGCCACTTTGTAAGTTTTTCGACAAAAGTCGAAACCTCTCGTTTTTACTCATTTTTACTTGTTTATGGTTTAGATAAGCTTAAAATGTCCTTAAATGGGTTGGGTAAAAGATTTGGACCAAAGGGGAAATCGGAAAACTCGTTTTCGACACAATTTCCGGCCAACAGACCGTAACGTCGCATTTGGGCCAGACTTTATGCGACGTCAGCTGCGACGTCGCAAAACCTTCCACAACGTCGCATATAGCGACGTCAGCCCCAACGTCGCCTTAATTGGCCGAAGTCGCACTTAGCGACGCAGACCCTTACGTCGCAAGAATCAACAACGTCGCACATAGCGACGCCACCCACAACGTCGCATTAAATTGCGAAAATCGCACATAGCGACGCCATGCTCAACGTCGCAGTCAGGACCTGCGACGTCGCACAAACCAGAAAACACGGATTTTCACTAAGTGTCGAGACCCTAAATTTTATCACTTGATTTCACCCAAATTCAAGTCCAGATGCGTTTTTCACCAAAGCAATATAGTAGAAATAAAAATTTTCCAAGCTGACTTGGCAGCTCGACCCCAACCAGGGGCTCTGCCCCTTGGACCCCGCTACCAGGGGCGCTGCCCCCGGACCCCCGTACTTAGATTCCGTAATCATATTTCTCACCA
This sequence comes from Helichrysum umbraculigerum, assembly GCA_949592205.1. NCBI lineage: Eukaryota > Viridiplantae > Streptophyta > Magnoliopsida > Asterales > Asteraceae > Helichrysum > Helichrysum umbraculigerum. The sequence continues at coordinate 9,307,244 of CATIUR010000005.1, read as the reverse complement.
AGTGTTGAACTTGCACAATTTCAATTACTCGTGTGATACGACTTCTAAAACACAGTGAAACATACTATTCAAGTATAACGTTTCGAGACCAAAATTATAATGATGGGATTATTATCAAAAACAATCACCAACGGGCCGTACACGTTTTCAAATACTCAAATCAATCAACCAAATCGGGGTAATTTGGACAAACAACTGCAAGGGTAGTCTTTCGGGATGCCTAATCAATTAATAACCATCGCGTGTCATGGACACCCTCAGGTTACAAGTCTTCGGACATCAATACAAGTCAAGCCACATCAAGTTTATTTGTTTAAACACTTCAAGACTCAGGTGAGTCTCATGGCCCCTATTTTACTGCTTTTCAATCAGGGGTGTGATGTTATTGCTCTTTTTGTTTTACAAGTTGAACGCAAGTACAAATCAAATCAAATACTACATGAGTTTCAAGCTAATCAATTTAAAGCCCTCCATAGCATAGTCTGGTAATACGTAGTAGCGTGAATGTTAGTATATGATATCATATAGGATTGACAATCCTCGTCCGGGTTAGCACACACTAACTGGTTAAACGGACATATTAGCATTTGGGATGACGAGTGTGGATTAGACACTCGTGGGGGCCTTCAAGTTAGGTTTCCTTAAGTGGGCCTGACAACTCAAGTTAAGCTCAGACTATGTGCTCATGGCTGTATAACTTTTATTTTGCTTAATTGCATTTTAAATTCAATTATAAATCTTGCGGTTCATACAAATATGTGTTGACATACAAACCTGTGAGCTCACCAGCGTTTCGCTGACCCATTTTAGCATGTATCACAAGTACACTGCAGTAGGTTGGACTGCACAAGCAAGGATATTAGCTCGAGTCAGCATTCACACAATCAGAGATTTAGCTGCATTATTATATTTTGTATAGATTAATTATGTACTTAAATCTCTCAACTTCAAACCGAGCTAATGTTAAACAATATTTTGATGTAAACTTTTGTTTTATCAATACAATGTAAAACGACGCATATAGTGGTCGTTCATTATATCTTATGTGATTTGTATATTGATTAGTAACACACAAATCGTGCTTCCGCTCAACAGTAAATTTGGGGGCGTTACATTGTGCCACGCACGTTGACTGACTTAACGGATAAAATTAACCGACGTTAAGGGTCAGGGACAGTGAATGAAACATAAACCTGAGTCGAGGGACTGGGACCGGGAAAAAAAAGGACTCAGGGACTCGGAGTAAAATAACGAGTATAACACAGGGACTGGGAACGTAATTTACTCTTAAATTAATGATGACCATCCTTTTTTTAAAGGCTATTATAACAAATCCAATGATCCACCTCAAAATAGAGAGGGGAGAAAATGTATAACCTCAAAAAGGCCGAGAAGACAAATAATTATAATACTAATAAATATATTGTGATGTTGAACTTAGCAAAATATAAGGTGTTTGTATTATTAGACGACTCCCAATGGTTGAAGTGTTGTGACGCTGGTTTTTATCGACAGTGCCAACGGTTCAACTGTTGGGCCGTCGGTGGATGGTGTCGGTATTTCGACGGGAACGAGGTGGGGACAGCTTCATTAAATTTTTTTTTTTGTTTTTTTTTCATTTTACCGTTAGTGTAATGTTTTTACTTTCTAATTAATGTAATATTTTATTTTTAATTAATGTAATGTTTTTAATTTTGATATAAAGTGTTTTATTTAATTTTGTAGTTTAAATAATAAAAGTAAATAATGTGTGGGGTTCATAAAAATTGAAGTGTTCACTGTTAGCAGTGAAATGTTCAGTTTGTGTCAGTTTTGTAAACCACTGACGTGGCACTAATGGTTGGGAGTGGTCTTAGAGGGACCATTTGTATATATATAAACAAGTTGAAGAATGAAAAGTGTTTCTTAAATGATAATTGGTCGATTATACTATTGTTTTGTGATGACCCATAAAAACAAGAGAAACAATTAATATGTGATGAGTGTGACACCTAACGAATTGATTTAGACAACGTGAAAAGAGTGATCAAATCATTGTCACATTAGGATTATAATAGTAATTTTTTTTGGACAATATAAAAAAAAAAACTAATAAATCCGGGGACTAATTAATTCTTTTTCCTGATTAAATAAAAAGTTCGTTTTCTTTTAATGTCACGAAATAAAAACTCAATTTTACTTATTTGAACCACAAAAGTTTGACGAAAATCAAATCGCCAATTATTTGCGTATGCATGCTGACTAATCCTACGTGAGATGTACTCGATTACTCCCGGCAGTGATTATCTGTCGTAAAGCGCACTACAATTTTTTATTTTTTTATTTTCATTTTTAGTTTTATTACTGTAGAATAGAATTAGATTACTATGTCGGTTTGAGTCCATTTATGACTTAAGGGAATATTTATGTATTCGTACTCTATAAATAGTTAAACAATAACACAATATAACCTACCAGTTCCATCGTTCAACATGTTCCTATTAAGTTATAACATCTCAATCCAAAGAGCGGTGATCTCAATCGGATTTCAAATCAATGAGAAATATATATGTTGTAGGTAAGAAGTTCATTGCTATAACCCGCTGGATACTCGTATAATTTCGGCTGGGTTTATGGCTGCATTGAGCATTGATTCTGTAGATTCTTGAGCTGATACAAAAAATCTGATCTAAAGACTAATTAAGATACCAATGGAAAAGAATCCGCTCTTTGTTACCAAGGGTGATCGTGTTATATGCCGTATTCAGATGTTAAAGGTGACTAGCACCTGAAAGTCTTGTGATCTTCATAAGTTTGGGAAGCTCACACTTTATAACGGAGAAGGATCATCTATTGTAACTATACAATTCATAGAACTTGCATAAGCAATTCGTATCACACAAGCTAAATTCGCAACCCTCATCAATTGTTTTTTATAGAACCCCCCATATATATATATATTGTTAGAGTACTTTTTTTTTATAGAACTTGCATAGAACCCCCAGATATATATCGTTACTTTTTGTATAGTTAAAATTTCTTGCTTTCGATCTCTGGTTTAATGATAATATTGCATTTATCTAATCTAATATAAATAGTTGATGGAAAATCTTTTGACTAAAAATGATAAGTCAAATTAAATACCGAAATATTTATTTGTAAAAATGAAATATTTATTTAGTAAGAATGGAGGAACCAACCAGAATACGTCATGTGTCACAAAACCCACTTTCTCCCCCACGTTTTTAAAACTTAATTATCTTCGAAACGATAAGTCGAAAAATCATAAAAATTGCACCATAAAAATCAGCATTTTTTTCTCTTCGATTTACCATCCCACAAGGTATACTTTTGAAAACTTTTTTTTTTGGTTTTACAAAATTAGTAACACATGTGTTAATCGCTGCTAACACATGTGTTACACGCTGCTAACACATGTGTTACACGTTGCTAACACATGTGTTAATAGCGTATAACACATGTGTTACACGCTGTTAACACATGTGTTAATAGCGTATAACACATGTGTTGGCAGCGAGTAACACATGTGTTACCAGCTTCTAACACACGTGTTACTCGATTTCAAAACCCACCCAAAAATAAAAAAAAAAGTTCGTCAAAAGTATACCTTGTCACATCTCTAATCGAATAGAATAAAATGATGATTTTTATGGTGCAATTTTTATAATTTTTCGACTTACCATTTGAGAGATATTTAATTTTTAAAAATGTGAAGGAGAGAGAGTAAAGTGACACTTGACACATAACTGTTGGTTCTCTTATTCTTATATATGAGGAGGAAAAAAAAGAATTTTGACAAAAAAATTAAAATGTCACTTATTACTATAATTTAATTTTTGTTTTATTTTTAGAATTTTTGGCCCTTGTCCTTTTTTAGGATCCGTCTCTAACCATATTTAATCTGATCTGATCCAGTAGAAAAAAAAATAAAAAAAATCAACAAGTGTACTTTAAAATAAGTGGCAATTAAGAAAAAAAAATCAACAAGTGTACTTTAATAGATGGAAATAAGTGGCAATTGTCACTACTTTATGTTGCTTCCAATAGCAATGTTGAAACGTGCCCCTTTTGTAACAACATGCATAATAATTCTTTTGACTTTTATTTTTCTCATATAACTATACAAAGTTATGCTCCGGGTGTGTTTATCACCTCTATTTTTTGGGTTTTTTAAAAATTTGAGCTTCTAATTTTGATAACTTCAAGCTCTAATAAAATTATTCTTTCTTTGTCAAACTAAATTTGATGGGGCTTCTTATAAAATTAAACCTATAGAAGACTTTAAAATAGAAGTTATTTCAAGTGACTCATAGAAGCTCATAAGCGTTTTTCCAGCTTCAGCCACAAACTCCAATCACAAGACCTAGTCACAAGCTCCAACTCAAGCCACAAGTTCCAATTGTTTAAATATTCTACTTGTCAAATAAAGTATTTTACGTACAATCTAGATAGAACTTCATTTATTTAGAAAGACAATTAACTTATACATCTCATCACAAATATATACATATATTCACTCACTGATATTACGGAGTAACTCACAATGATTGGAAGGTCACATCGATACCACTAATCAATCACTCTTTGCTAAAGATTGGATTTTATATTCAAAATAGTCCCCACTAAAATGTGCACCTTCCGTCTCAAAATAAATGTTCACCTTTTTATCATCCAAAAAAAATGTCCAATTTGTAGAAAATAATCATTAAAATTTATGAAACTACTAAGTTTAGCTTCATTTATTACTTTAATACATTATATTTTTTTTAAATATTTTAAGTCAAACATTTGCATATTTTTTTTGTTAATGGATACGGAGTATTATTCTTGAGACGTGGGAGTAAATTATAGTCTAATGGATATCAAAAGTACAAAATTTCCAATTCGATTTAGGCATTCGAAAAATAAGTATCTTAAATACTTTTTTGCATCAAATTTATCGTTTCAGATTAAAATACTATACTACTGCATTTAGGAACTATATTTTTATATATATATATATAATAATTTTCGATATTTGGAAGCACCTGTCGAAAAAGCATGAGTAATGGGGTGATGGTCATTGCTACATTTCTGCCGTCACTTTATACTTATCCTTTAAAGTTTAAACACCTATTAAAACACTAACGTTAACATCATGATAACATAATCATATCATTGATTAAATATTATTTACCAAATGAGATTAAAAGTCTAAAAGTCCCATGAACTTTTTAATCATCATGCATCACCACTAACCCCTTTCTTTTTGTTCTTTTAAGGGATCCTCTTTGTATACCATTTTTTTCTAATTGGTATACCACTTTTGATTAAAAAAGTACAGAAAGGTACGAAAAAGTACAGAATGTTAAGAAAACATGATTGAAAAAGTACAGTAATGATTATGTTTAAAATATAAAATGGAAAAAAATGGTATAGAAAGTAGATCCCTCTTTTAATTGGCAAAACGACTTTTAGTACCAAGTGGACTGCTAATCATAATCATGTTTCTAATCAAAATCCACTATATGTATCACTTACTAATCCTAAAACTTGTCAAAATTTCATAAGACTTCGTATGTTAACTTTTCTATGAGTGTTTGTGTGCAAAAGATCATGTAAATGCTAAAATACAATGATGAAACCAAAGGTACACAACACACAAGAATGTTTTGTACACAACATATTGACAGTAGGTACAATAGAAATATATATAGAAAACGGCATAAGCTAACCGAAAATCAAATAGTATCACTTCGCTAGTTCGATCATCCTCGATGTATACTCAACTATGATCTCCATTTCACACTTCGATGAATTCCACCATTTCTTTTAACAAAAGAACAAACAATTAAACGCTCGTTTGGTACTAAACTTAATTTTATTTAACTCTTGTTAGATAGTCAAAAACAAGAACCAAGAGTTTAAAGCCGGTGTATATAGAGTGGCGTAGCTAGGATTTTCGTTTTGGGTGGGCCAAAATAAAACAGGAACAAGTACAGAAAAAAAGCTTGAAAAACATATAAATGTAATAAACTTAGTATGCATCTATAAATTAGTTAGAATGTTTTTGCTCTACATGACACTCTTTTATATCGTTGAAATAATATAAAATAAAATACACATATAGAAAACATTTACAGTTTTATCATTTATGGATGGGCCAAATTATTTTTACACATACATTTCAGGGTGGGCCATAAGTAATATATGAATCAAACTATTACTAAATTGTGTATATTTGTAACTAGAGAAAACAAAATCAGGGTGGGCCTTGGCCCTTCTTGGGTCATTAGTGGCTACACCACTGATGGTATATACATGTAATGTATATATGTGTATGGACAACGGTATGTATATTTATATTTATATATAATACTACAATCAAAGATGATTTTACATTATTCTTGAAGATGTGTATGATTTATATGTAAAGGTGGATGAAGATGATAAAGAATCATATATGCTTGATTGTGTGTGAGATTTGGGTGATTGTGTACTTATGAGTTATGAGAGTGTGTGTGGGTAGGGGGTGGCCACAAGAGTTTGAGTATTTTAAGACACAGAAGTGGAAGAATAAGTCCAGGTCATGCATCAAGAATCTTTCTCTTTATTAATAATTTATAAATAAAGTCAAATTTCTTGTTGGATTTATCAATTATTTTGACTTACCAGTTGCCATTGCCAATGCCAATTATATACTTCATAATTCTTTTAGCACATGCTGGTTAGAGTGATTGTACTATTTGTATTTGTTTTTGTTAACAGTATTTATATTTTGTAGTAGGGTAAGTTATACATATATGAGTATAGGTGATAAGATGGTATATCATATATCATATATATGAGTTATATAACAAGTTACTTCGAGTCGAATCGATTAGTTTTCTTTATACATTCGGGTCGAGTTGAGTTGTTAAAACTTTTGAATTCGAACTTAAAGTTTATATAAAGAATCAACTATGACCCGAAAATAAGTTTTTGCATCATTTAAATTTAATTTGGGTCATGGTGTTATGAGAAGTTTCATCATGCGTTGCATCTGAAAGCCTGAAACATGTACGGTTGTACCTAATGAATCAATAATTGTACCATAAGCTTCATGATGCAGATGATGCCATTTAGTTTTCAAAAGGAGCCTGATGACCAAAGGAAACTCAATCATATATATAAAAGATCACATTCTTGATCTAATTTGTTCCAGATCAGCTTTACAAAATGTTGCTTTTAATTGGATAACAAAAAATATCTCTAAACATCTGCATAAAAATCAACGTTCTAATTACAATCAGGCGGTCAGATACACAAGCATAAACAAGAAAACATACATGAAATAATTCTTCTTACAAAAAGATCAAACAGCCATGATTTTGATTCAGGTAGTCGACATTGCTTCATCTGCAAACACAAATGAGAAAGTCGTGATCATTTTATTCCAAATCTCAAACATCTGTTATGTTTGGCTTCTTCATTGATAGTCGGGACTGAAGAAAGCCGTTGTTTGTTCTGCTTGGAGGAAAGCTTCTCCATCGCTTTTATAAACTTGCGCAAGTGTCTGATGTACTCTGGGAAACTTTCGAGGTTAGAATGACCACCGCCTTGGACCCACAATGGATCATATTTGTCTTTTGCAAGTTCCCATAATCGCCTCCCATGCGAAAAATCAACAATTTCATCGTTCGTCCCCTATGATTCAAATAAATCAACAATTAGTTCCCAAAAATCCACCTTTACTAAGAAAATTTTCTAACAAATCAGTTTATAATATTTGGATGAACAGATTCCCGTAATCAATTTCAAAACGAACATCCAAATATCCCCAATTTCATGGAGCGTTTTTTTTTTTTTTTTTTTTTTTTTTTCCTTCTGCGAACTTGAGCAAAGATAAATAGCTAATCATATGTGTAGTCAAATCTTACTTACATGTATAACTAGAATCGGACAGCTGACTTTCTGTACTTTGTCTATATTCTGTAACAAAAGCGAAAAAAGTAATGAAAATGAAGCTGAGTGAATTGTCAAACTACTAGTTGAAAGGTAACTAGGTAATAACCTTAAAAATGTCGAACCAGAAGGTCATTTTGACAGGATACAAAACACGAATTCCTGAAAGAATAGCACTATGTAAAACAACGCCTCTCAATCGTTGTAATCTAGAAGCCAAGTGTAAAGTGGGCCCACTGCCAACAGATTGTCCGTATAAGACCATGTCTTCCTGCTTAATTCCATAATTGTTTTTCAAACAATTGTAGACAGCCTCAATATCGTAGTATGTATTGTCTTCAGATGGCTAATAAGAAAGGAAACAACAATGGCTTAGTAGTTTGGTGGGAGTGTTTGAGAACCGGTCAAAATTCTGAATTACCCTTCATTTTTTCATCTCTAACAGTAGCATATTCTCATCAAAATGCTCTGTTTGTAGTAGAATGACTAACCTACCCTTTATGAGAATATAGAGAGAATCTTGTGGACCATAATCAGTGCAATCAATATAATTTGTCAAAAACAAGGGTTGTAATTTGTAAACTTCATCTTAGAAAAGAAAGTGTGGCAATTTCTATGGGACGGGGAGAATGTGCAAAAAAAGTACAGTTAGCGATGTTTCATGTTTCATATACCTTGCCAGTGGAGGCTCCATATCCTGAATAGTCATAACTGCAATGCAAGGATACATATATAGTGTGAATAAATTGTGCAAAAGATTGTTATATTATCAATTACATAAAGAAATATATTCTGACCTTGTAGTTCAAACATGTAATACAAATAGTCAATATGCGACGGATTATGTTACACAATTGGCACCATGCTACATTGTTTTCATTATTGTTATAGAGTTTATGGTAAAATATACTGCTTACAGATTAACTGATTGAATGATTTTTCTCAAAAAGTCACATTGTCTTATTTGGAACGATGGATACATTAATCTAGCAAAAACTATGGAAGAAGAAACAGAAGTATAAAAGCAAAATTTATGATGTGTAAATACAGCAGTTTCTTTATCCCACAAGACTTGCAATGATTGACCCAATATGCATATTGTTGACTACTATTAGCCGAATGCCAAAACCACAATCAATGTTCTAATCAAGAGACTAGCAGAAAAACACTACCAAGTATCAAGATGGAACACGTTCATCACTCATTCATGGGACCAAGCATATTAGACATGAACCCTGTGCAGGTGTAGCTTCATATAACTCGTAGAAAAGTTGAACTTGTTTATTGAGAAGAGTTGCAAAATGACACAATTAGCTTCATACCAATATTGGGTAGGCACGCCTTCACCATCACTACCCACCAACATAGTTCAGTGTTCACCAAACATCTAGATTTAGCTATAACTGCAGGGTAATGGTTTGTCACACCCCTTCATATAAGTACCAAAAAGGCAAAAACTATCAATACTTCAATAGCGTGAGCTAATTCGCCAAAGGTCTAGGAGGGCAAAATTTTGTAGTGGATGACAAATATAAGAAAGGATTTAACGGTTCATAAGGTAACAAAATCATGTAAACAAAATGAATCTCAACTTTCTGTGATCATTTAGGTGAGTGCAATTTGTAACTGAACTTGAACTCTAGTTCCAGAAAGGAAACATTAAAAACACTCGTGCATTCAATATAAATGAAGCACAGCTTTATTAACATCAATGCAACATTCTCTTTTGATAACATAATCACTAGTGTGACCAAGAGATTATTTGGATCTTCATGTAATCATGTTGAAGGTGATTTGTTTTTTAATTTTTTTGGTTGTTCCTTTTGAAGGTGATTATGTGCTATTGAATAATCAAAACCATATACCTGTTGTATGTTGTAACTAGTACGAAAATCATCACTCAAAACCATAAACCATAAACCACTAGCAAAATACACATACAAAGTTGCAAACACCCCCAAACTACTCAAAGACAAAAGTCAAGAAAACAAACTGAGGATTATAACACTACACTAATACACATACAACCATAAACCACAAAAGTCTCACTAGAAAAAAAAAATAATACTCCCTCCGTCCCAAAATAAATGTCATGTTTTAACTTTTCAAGTATTTCTTTTTCAACTTTGACCTTAAATATTTTTGTTTGTGTTATATAATACTTGATGCAAAATATATGAATGGCAGAATGGGTTGGGTTTTAAATGTAGTTTCATTAGTATAATCTTCATAAAGTATTATATAATACAAACAAAGATATGTAAGGTCAAAGTTGAAAAAGAAAGAATTCAAAAACTGAAAAACGACACTTATTTTGGGACGGAGGGATTATATACTTTGAAATGCCCAGTTGATTATAATCCCCAAACCAGGAAACAAAATATGAACACAAAACCATATTTTTTCAACGATAAACCCTAAAAGGGCAATATATTACCCAACTAAAAACCCCCAATACTTTATACCCATATGATTATAATCTCTAAAACCAAGAATCAAACACATATGAACACAATTTCAACATCTTACAACCATAAACAATAAAGCAATAAACTTTATCAAATTAAGTAAATAATAATAATACCTCATAATATTGACTCTGAGATGAGCTCTAAGCTCAATAAACAGTTCTTTCATCTGACCCAAATCAGCAGCGTTACCATGAGAATACAAAAGAGTCAACTTCCCAAATGGATGTTTCCAGAATGTAGCAACAACTTTGTTCCCGCCTTTTGTATCAAGTAAATGAACATCAACGTTTTTATCAGCTGTGATTCCTGTAAAAACAAACCGTGATTCACCTGTTGTTGGATCATCATCATCTTTAAAAACATCATATGTTGGTGGGTCAGGTGGAAAAAATGCAAACTTTGCAGCAACATTTGAGGTTACATTTCCCATTGAAGAATAATAATAAAAACACACCTCATCAAGATCATTAATTTACCCCAATTTAATTGAAAACCCAGATGAAAGATACAATTTTTTTTATCTGGGTTTGATTGATTTCCCTCAAAAGCTTTGAAAAATCAAATCTTTTTTTATAATATGTTGATGTTGATTTTTTTTGTTTTTGAGTGAGGAAGGGCGACGATGTCTATTTAAGTTGTATTGATTAGCGCCATATGCTGCTCGTCTAGGTTTCACAGGCTTTGTTGCATTAAAGCTACCATTGATGTGAAGTACAACTTTTATTTCTGGTTTGTATCAATTTTTAGCTTTATTTTATTTTGAATATTATTTTTTATTTCAAAGTTAGTTTTGTTTGTTAGTATTTGTTAACATCTACCAAGACATTGATATTAACATGGTTTGCTCTACGACTATGAAAAAATGATTCGAATAGTTAAAACCGATGCACAAAACTAGAACAAAGCAACATGGTTCGTAAATTCTTATATCTACATAAGATTAAAATTAAAATAAATAAATTTCTGATGTGCATGTCATAACTTAATTATATACTGTATTATTATTATTTAGCGTTACATATTCATTATTGATTGATATTTTAATCCAAGTTTATATATCATTATAGTTTGTTTGTTAACAATCATCATCATTACAATATAATAACAACAATTTTAGTTTAGCCTAACAAACCCATATATATTAGGGAAATGCTATTGACAGCCTTAAGGGTTGTCAATAAGTGCATTTATTGAAGTCAAAGTTTCCTTATATAATCAAAATTAAAATTAATACACTGAAGTTTTGTATTTAATTAATTGAAACTTTCCTTTTATATGTGATGTATTAATTATGATTTTTGATAATAAAGGAAAGTTTGAGTTTAATAAATAAGTTCAAGGTTCTTATTGACAGCCCTAAGGGCCGTCAATAGCATTTCCCTATATAATAACTCCTCGTTTTTAATAGGGAGATAATCGTCGAGTTTTAGCAGTATCATTTTCATACAGAATCTGGAACTGCTTATATATATATAGTAATAAAATATGTGAGTGGGTGATCTAACACAATTGAGTAACTCTTGCATTTTCTACATAGAAGATATACACACATGTATTTTAAAGTATTTACGTCAACTATACTTATCATCAGTTCTTATAAATATTAATAAATGCAAATCACACTTATATAGCTATCGGCTATCTTACACGAACGGCAGAAATATGAATGGAAGTAAACGCATCGAACACAACATTTTATATGTAAAAGCAAAGGGTATATATATATATATATATATATATATATATATATATATATATATATATATATATATATATATATATATATATATATATATATATATAGGAGTAGGATCTAGGGAGAGTTTTTTAGGAAAAGAAGAGGGAGAATGATTTTTTGTTACTATGATTCAGTATATTTATTCTAAGATTCAGTATTTTTATTCTAAGAATCAAATTTGTATCACTATAACTTTTAAATCATATCAACAAAAGATTAAATCTTATTAATGAAATATTGAACCAAAGCAATAAAATGTAAAATTATATTAATAAAAAATTGAATCTTAGCAATAAAATATTGAATCATAGTAATAAAAAATCCTTCTCCCTCTTCCCTCCCTAAATTTTCTTCTTTTTCGATCCTGTTACTATATATATCCTTTCTTGCCAAAAAAAAAAAAAAAAAAAAAAAATGTAAAAGCAAAGGGTCATTGGTTAACTGTTGTTCCAACTTTGAGGTTCAGGGTTCAAATCTTCGAGATTGGACAATCGAAGTAACTCATATTTGTAAGAATAGACATTTTTTTGTCACCATCACAAATAAAGTATAGTATGGATAAAATATGTATAGAAAAAGATAAAAGGGAATAGACTAGTCAAAAAGCATAAAAACATAAGAGATGGCATGGAAGTTGGTGTCCTAACAAAAGCCAAAATGTCTTGAACAGAGTTAAAGATCCCATTATGAGCTTTTCCTTTTCTCCTACTCACTATTTTTTGATTGATTATAATTATAATACTACTCAATTAAATATAATAGTAAGTTAGTAACCTAAACTAATTATAAACTAGAATTCAACTAAATCCTTCCATACAAAAGTTGGGTATGATCATGATAACGTTGTGAATATACCATGACATAATGCTATCATCGAAGGTAAAGTTTAATTCAAAGAAAATTTTGTATGGTGATGTGGATTGTACTATTATTAACTTAAACAACAAAAAGTAAGTAATAAAATAAAGTAAAGTAAAGATGGTGTACTATTTTTAAATAAATGAGTCAACACTTGCAAAATTGGTTAAAAGTTTGACCTGCCATCAGCTTTAAATAGTTTTGATTTCAGCTTTCAACATGTCTAGGTGATGGTGGGACACCACTCTCATGTGAGCCTCACCTGCCCATGCAAATACCTTTCAGATTTGTCTAATCGAGTAAAGTTATCGTTTTAGCTTTTCTCAGGTACCATCAATTTATGCAGACCATTATTTACCAAAATTTTCATATAAAAAAAATGTGACATATATAATAATGAAATGAAATGGAAAAGTTACAGAAATATAGCAATTTGATTGCTTTGATTCACATATCATCTATTTTTGTAAGTGTAGCATTTCTCGTGTACAGCACGTTAAGAAGTTTTTTCAATGAAGGAAAAGAGAAAGTTTGATAGCCCCTGACCCACCCGTACCGAAAGACACATACGATAACTTGAGGTTATCATGTTAATAATTCACTCACAACCGATAAATATTATACAAGTTTGAGAAGGAAATCAACAAATCATGGTCAACGAATACACAACTGATGAAACAGTTGATACATAGATTGATTCCCAGCTTCATGGAGCTAGTCAATTGGTAGGGTCGTAACATCAACTGGATCTTAGTTAAGTAGAGTTTAAGTAAAACCCTACAACCACAAAGATATTGCTTAATTGAGGTATGCTATTTGCTATAAGCCTATAACTGCATACATATGCAACTTCAGTTTACACAATTAATACTAACAGGCTTTTGGTATGACTGCAGAGTTAACTTTACAACGATCCAGATCCACGGCTAAAACAAAATTGACAATTATAGGTTAGATGTAGTACAAACGTTATTACTAAATAGTATATGTTCCTCGACAACAGCGGTGTTATCTCCAATTACCGAAACCCAAGTTTCTGCAATTTTCTCTAGTGTTCCTTCCTTCGACTCTACTAAAGTAAAGGCTCGCAATGTACCTTCTGAGTTTGGTGGCAAAGTGTCAGTGGTTGAGCTGCTGCTGCTGCTATGAGTTTGTTGTTTGTCACAGAATCTTTTGACCCTAGGAACGATGGCCCCGTTTAGGTATATGGTGTTGTCATCCCCAACCACAATCATTTTACGTGGACCATTTCCAAATGCCAGCTCTTTATGCATGTGACCAAAAATTACCAAGGGAACAGAATGCTTGGTGTTGCCTTTCAGTTGAGAAATAGCAAGTGCTAAATCTGCACCATAATTTATTGCATAGGCATCATGACATTTGTATGTATCAGGAGTAAGTGATAAATGGACATAAAAAGTGTCACGATAAGGCACACTTACAGCTAAGGTTGTGTCAATTAACGGTGAATTTGGCTACGTGAATTAGTTACAAAATATGTGGAATCTAAACGTGAGTCAAATGTACATTGTGAATTGCCAAAAAAAAAAAAAAAAAAAAAAAAAAAATTTTAGAAAAAAAAACTTAAAATGGATTCATAACTTAGTGTGGGTTAAAATTGGAGGATTGGGCCAACCCATCAACATGGCAACACTACACACTTTTTTTTTATCCATTCTTTAAATTTCTTAAATAATTAATATGCTAAATGCTAAATATGATTACAAAAACTATGTTATTAGTTATTACATCGCAAAACTAGCTTTTCTTTGGGTTTAAATTACATTTGTAGACACTCTGGACGACTTTCAATTTGTTTCACCCATTTCCTTTTCAGTTAAACCATTAGCTTAACTCGTTTGACCAGCTACAGATAATATATAACGCAAATCGACCCAATTACGGGTGATGGATCAGATTATTATTTATAAAGAGTCGCTCAAAATTTATCTATGTTCTGCAGTGGGACATGAAATGTCTGTTACTAGTACTTTGCAGTGATAGAGTACGAACTGTACCACCTCCGAAATGAAGTGCAGACTAACTTTTACGGAGTATGTGCTAAATGAGTTATTAATTTCGAATGAAAATATAATTTTGGGCACAGATAGTTGGAAACAACATATAACTAATTGAGTGAGTGAGTGAGTGAGTGTGTGTGTGTGTGTGTGTGCATACGAGTAGTAGAAACAGAAATAAGTTCAAATGAAAGAAAGGGACATACTATTTTATGATTCAGAAAGTACCATGTTAGGAATTCTAGGGTAAAGTGCAACATTTTCCAGACAGATATATGAGTATTATGTGTTCTCAACCAAAGCATGAACACAGAGTGAATGGGGAAATTATCACCTGGATCACCATGGTCTCCACCTCCACGCACCCAATCTCTTCCACAAATGTCATTCATGTTGGAACCAAGACCTGCAGATACGAAGTATCAAATTTAACATATTAAATTAAACTTTTGACTGTAGAACGTGAAGTGAGAAATGATAAAAGACATGTATGTTGAGCAAGTGGTATACCGGTGGGTCCATTGTGAGCAAGAAGAATAATGGAATGATTCTTTGGTGTCCCCAAAGCAGCTTCACAGATTCTGTTTGCACTCTCATTCATGTTGTGAACTCCATATCTAACATGCGGTTTCCAATGTCAATATCAAGTGTTTTTATAGGAGTTACTAGCCAAAGTAATTGCAATATGCCAAGATTTTGGAGGGTTTATAATGCTATTCATTTATAGTTCTATAAGAAAAACACACACAGAGACCTTTTAGCCAGAAGTTGTTTTCTAAATAACCTTTCACCTCCACAAGAAAAGGGGCGCCCTCCTATAACACTCAGCTTCAATGAATGGAAGTCCAAACGTTTGTAACCAACATGCTCTTCTCCAAAACTGGGTGTCACATTATACGTTAATTTTAATCATCAACGAGGTCTTAAAAACCGGAAAATATAAAAATAAAATAACAGAAGACAAAAAACATGATCATTATATCAAAATGCTGACTCATGCATTCTGGCCAAGCCTGGGTTACAGGTATAAACAATGGATCTACTCACAAGCAGTCGGAGCCCCTTTTGTGGTATTTATAATTATATACTGTTTATTACTTTGATCTATCAGCTGGTGTTAAGTTAGATATACTTTTGTGTTCTGTTGCTTCGCATGGAGGTATAAATATGATTGGAACTAACAAGCTCCAATCTAAATAATTGGAACTAACAAGCTCACCTTTCCAGCTGGAGTTGGACACCATCTTTATCTTTCTTCCTTCAGATTAATGATGCAAAAGATTTAAAAAAAAAAAAAGGAAATTAGTTCTATGAGATGACAGGCAGAGGAAGAAAAATAGAATGATTGAAACTATACTCTTGAATTCACATGCTAGAAAAAAAAATACTGATAATGATAATAATGTGAAATCTGTTTGATTAGTGCAACGCTGACAAGAATTGTCGATGTTCCTCTTTAAATGAATATTGTAGTTATACCTCAAGAGATATCTGTTTTAGACTACCTGAGAGATACATCTTTTGCATATATTAGGAAGTGTGACAAACTGACAATCAGTTGGAATGGATACTGTTAAAGGAGGGGAAATTTATAACTGATTTTTACAGAGATGCCATCTATTTAAAAGAATATGCATTTCAAATAGAACTAACAATTATCAGCAATCCATCTGGATATAAAATTATTTGAAATTGAAAAGAGAGTTACAAAAAGAACATCAATTGAAAAGAAATCTATTGCACAACTGACAAGCAGATGAAAATGGCATAGTACATAAGCTTTAACAAAGGCTCAATTTACATCCAAATTAAACGGTCTCACATTAAAGTGTCTTAAGTTGGTCACACTACCACTTGCCTAGATGGCCTAGTGGTAGGATCTTCCCCAGGCTTCCTAGAGGTCAGGGGTTCGATCCTACCCTGGGTAAACATTTAGCATGTTAGGTACCGCCACCGCAAATCCACAGGGCACACCCGGGTTTGAGTCCGATAAAGGACTGCCGGTATAATTTCGTGGGCTAACTGTGGCCAGGTGCTTTGCCGGGCAGATGTCTCTTGCGGGTGGGACGTTGCGGATCTCAAAAAGATCCGGGGTCAGGGGTACCCTCCAACTACCCTTTTTTTTTTAAGTTGGTCACACTGCCAAACATATGAATATTATTTTTAAAAAGAGTAAATTGGTAAAGTTATACGGTTATACCATCTTTTTCATTTCTTATTTATTATCTTTATCTACTTCAACCTCAATACCGAATCCAGAATGAAACCCTAATCACAGAAGCCTAAATAAATATGTTCGAACCCATTTTTGACGATGAAGTCAAGATCAAGTTGACAATGAAAAACTGAATATAAGTAATACGGAGATTACATAATAATCAACTCCAGGAAAATGGGCAATATTGAGATTAATATACTATCAAGATAACTAATCCCCAGCCCACAGTCTCTGTGATCACAAGTATCAACAACACGATTTCCCTGAATTTCAAGTAAACCACTCCTTGTTTAGGAGCAAGCTGTAATAAAAGGCCATTTGATAATATAACTTGCAAGGCATATAGGGAATCCAGAACTGCACCAAATGTTGTGTACGTGATACTCAATGACGTTCTAACAAGCAGGATGGTATTTGGATTTTTGACTGCAACTTATAACGAATGTTCTTACAGTAGTCTACTAATATAAAATAACCCTTCCATTGTTACAGACAATCCTTCCACATCGGAGAAATATAATTGTTTTAAAATTATCAAAGAATTGCCAGATATTTTCTTTAGCATCGCACTTCAAGGCAAAACGGGTTTCAGTTTGATATGTGCTCATCATCAAAATTGGATATTTATGGTTTGGAATAAGGATCTCAGTTTTAATTTGTAATTTCCGATTTCAGCATTTGGGTTTCACTTGTGTGATTTTGCATTTGGATATTATTTATTAGAATCTTTGGACTGAAGCTGTTTGGTTTAATTTTGAGGCTAAACTAGATAAAAACGATAAAAAGATATGAAGATGGTATAAGAATTACTATTTTGCGCCATACTATTCACAGGTGATACCGTGGCAGTAAGTAGTAACAGGATGCTTAGTTACTATCTATGCTCAAAATGTTTTTGAATCGCTGAATGCGGGAATTACATTTCTAGTGGCACAAGTGGTATTCCCACGCGAGTTTGATTACACTTGTTGTACATTACTCTAACGTGTCATGTAAGTGTACTTACTTGTCAGAGAAATTTTGTGTCTTCCAAGCATCATGGTTCCCTAAAATAGCTGCTTTAGTCATTTTGAGTGCAGCAATACTTCTAACAAGTTGAACATTTTCATTACCAAAATCACCTGAAAAAAATGCAGACACAGAAAAGAAGACACTTGACAAACAAGCAATAGAAGAGCATCATTATAAACATTACATCTATACAGTAGTATGCACAGTATTCTCAAAGTTAATGCTTCAAAACAAAAAGTGAAAGAAAGCTTGCCAGATAAACCAAGAAGTAACAAGCATTGCACGAGAAAACCTGCCTGTAAATAGCACCAAATCTGGCTGCAATTCAAACAAAATCATCCAACTAATTAGTAAAAATGCAGAAAAACAACCTCATTATTTTGTTCAAGTTATACTACACACACACACACATTCAAAAAAACAATCAATCAGCAACAATGTTTTGCATCATACACCATTCATTGTGATAGAATCCAGACAATAGTATTTCAAACAGTCCCTAATGGACCACAGTGAAGCCAAAAAAAATACGTCTTTGCCATCAAATACGACCACGGACGGTGTAAGATGCAACACTCAACTACTTAATTCTATCTGTGTATTATATCGTGTTAATCCTCACCCAAACAAATCATCAATTGTTTCATACAGGCAGAGCTAAGACATTATAATGCAATTATTTGGAACTATTTAATTAATTATGTGCAATATCTTCACCTTCAAAAAATGATGTTGATATATATACGTACAAGTATATGACTATATAGCTACATAGGAAGCTTCAATGTTCAGAATCAGTAGATAAACTGGAAATTGGAATATAAATAAAATAAAATAAAAAATATATGTCTCTAATTTTAGGTTGAATAGGTGATAATGAGCTATAATAAAACACAATCAACGCAAAATAAGTAAAAATTAAAATGTGAAAATTAAAGCAGTTCGAAGAACAAACTACCTGCAGCAGCTCAAGCGCTTTCGAATCTTCTAGCAAATTCCAATCATCATGCTTCAAAATTACAAAATAATTTATCATTTAAAATCAATTTACTACACACAATAACAAAAAGGGGAAAACGAAGCTCACAACGTCTCCGACGATGACGATTCTGACGGAGGATGCCATCGATAATCGAATACTGCAGTTAAGTTTTGACGAAGACGGTGATTGGATGAAGGAGTTGAAGAGGACCGTCGGAATTGGCGCGTTGAATAACATATCCTACTACAACTAATTAATTTATTGTTTAGCATACACGTCTTAAAATGTCCATCGTCATCATCATTTTTTATACGCTATAATTTAAGAAATTTAAAACCTAAATATATTATTATCACCTAATAGCAATTTTCACCTACTCATATATATATATATATATTATATATTATATATATTATATAACTAAAGGAGGAGACCTCCAATGATTTTTCAACTTTTCATTCATGCCACATCATCAAAATTCTATGTGTCATAATTATATTACACAAAGTGATGAGGTGGATTCTCCTACACATACTAAATAAGGTAAGGTGATAACATTTGAAATATAATTTTTTCGCTATAGTAAAAAATCATGAATTTCTTTATCAACTTTTCCCCTTGTATTTTTTACTTATATAATTTTTTTATTCATTCGTCGTCTAAATCTTCATCCATCTTTCTCTCATGAAATATAACTTATAGTGAATTAGAATAGCTTACTTTCAATACCGTTATAGCTTTCATCATAGTTTTGTAATTTGACAAACATTTTATCATCTTGCAAACTCAGGGATCTCAATTTCGTTTATTTTGTAATCTGCGTACAAACTTTGTAGATAGGTAGATCAACATCATCGTCTTTACATGTTGTTAAAAGGTTTTATTAGTTTTAATCACAAAACTTAAAATATTTTTGTATGCCATATTACTTTCAAATCTGTATAACATACATTTATATATTTAATCGTTATAGAATGATTTCTGCTATATATATATATATATATATATATGTAGCACATTAGTTGTTTAATTAATATCGGTAAATAAAAAAAATAATTTTGCAAAATTTGAAAGTTTTTAACCGTTTAGTCGTTCTCAATCCTCTTATACTTACTCAATATTAGTTATGTATTTTTAAATGTATCAAAAAGGATTATATAAAGGTAAGTGATTTGTACATCATTTTATGTTTTACAGTATTGTATAGCACAACACGTTAAATCATAACTTATAGTGTACAAATAAAAAATTGATGATGTACAAAACATCACCTTTATATGATGTGTACATAACACGAACTTGAATATAATCATAATAACATTGCATATAGCGTTTTAAATTATAGCCGATGTATTATAGCATTATATTTTTCTAGCCGTGCATCGCACGGGTTTAACACTAGTGAATAATAAGTTGTTTATCCTTTAATAATTTAAAAAGGTTTAATATTAATGATAAGTTACTTTTTAAATGAAAAATAAAATGAAAACTAGAGTCGTAGGAGTGGTAACTAGGTTGGAGATTGAATTTAGTGGCTAGATTTGGCTCATGTTTCATTTTTGGTGTCTCCATTTACTCCTTACTATATATTGATAAATTATATTTGCCTTATACGCTTTACAATTCGTGAGTTTAAATACACATTTTTCTTTAAAATATAGTAGTCTCTAAAATTGTCATACGTAATATGATTAAATAAGTTAGAGTTAAAGTTTGATGGCTATTTGACACATATTCTATTTACTCCTAAGTATTAATTGATAATTAGATTTGTTTTATTTGCATTTCAGTTTGTGAGTTTTAAATAAACTTTTTTTTCAAACAATTAGTAAAATTGTCATACATATTATGACTATGCATATAAATTAATCGTTTTTAATATGTGGCTATATCATCACTTTAACCTAGTTTATTTTATTTAACCAATATAATTATATCATGAATGATATATTTATGAAAGACAAATTCAATTATTTATAAGGTATATATTAGTTGGTAAATTTAACCCACATAAATATATTAAATGAGTTAGGATAAAAGAATGATATGTTATTCAGAGATTCATCACTTTCATAACAGTATAGATTAAAAAAGATATGATTATAAAAATGTACAATTATAACATATTTTACTTTTATCATATAAGTTGTAACTAAGTAAAATAAATAAAAGACAAAACTAAAAGAATAGTTAGAATTTAGGATGCACTACTTTAATAGATACAAACTAGTTTTAAGACCCGTGAAAACACGGGTTTGATAAAATAAAATCTACATTATAGAATGATTTCTTTTAAAGAATTGAATATAGTAAATTTGGGTGTTGTATAATCAATCACTTTACAAATCGATGACAGTACAAATTATCAATTTACAAAAAAAAAAAAAAAACAGTCAGTCATAACAAAATATTGAAAAAAGGAACTAAAACTTTTAGACTTGTGCTTTTCACATGACTGCAATTTCTCCAAGTATTACTAAATGCAAGTTTAGTTAATCCTTTACCATAGTTATTATTTCCATTAGTACATAGACACCACTTCCATCATACTAAATGTACATATAATAATTGACAAAGAGCTTCAAAACAGCAGCTATAATCGCTGCAAAATAGCAGCTAAGCAAAAAAAGTTTAAGAGAGGGCCCAAGGCTAATATGGCAATATACATTGTGACCATATATACCTATTAATTTAATACTACTTCATATGCCTTACTACTAATCCAATGAGACCAGAGTGTTGACTTCATTGTACACTTGCTGCTAATCCACTTCTTTTAAATTTCTTCATTGTAACTGAGAAAGATCTTGATGTGTCCAACGACCACTTACCCCAGTCATGTAAAGTCATGTACACCTGCAAAAGGTGAGTTTTGTTTTGGTCATTAAGATACAACGGTCTATAAAACTACAAATCAGTCCATCCTTTATCTGGTTTGGCTTTGGTTTTCCATTTCTAAAAATTATTGGGCAACATCTGAGAACTATGTAGCATTTTATTTCAATCTTAAGGGATTCTATATCATAAACTATATAAGCATTTAAATAGGAAGCGTTTTATAACCCAAATTAACCATTTTATATAAAAATGCGTCTACACTATCACCTGCGTCTACACTTTCACCTGTAGTAACCATTTTATTTTGCCACATACTAACATGACCCGCCCAATTTGTCATCACTCATAAAAATCTGAGAAGGTAATCTTTATAGGAGTCCTTGCATATTTACACTCTCATACATTAATTTAAAACTTTATAATAAGCATGGCATACCAAGCTCAATATAGCACCCACATAATAATTTAAAATCCATATCATACTCTATTTATATTACCCAAAAATAATAATTCTGAAATGTTTTTCACAAAAATAAAGGTGTTTGTGCATAAATTTAACGAAAACACTTGTGAATGAGACTTGCATTCGTTAAAATGAGGTTAATAAAGAGGATAAGTACATACATTACAGCAAGAGCGTATCTTCATGCTAGAAAAATGGCTGCATTTCTTTATCGTCCTTGTTCATCATTTGTGTATTTTGTATTTAGATGCATTCCAATTGTTACAACCGATACACAGGCAAACCAAAACTATGCCTATAAGGGATGCACATATGATCAAATTAGTAGGAAAAAAACCCAATAAAACACACCCAAAAGAACACACTCAAAATTAGAAGTGATAAAAAAAAATGAAATAATCAAATCCACTTTGGGAACCTTGTCATACTTGCATTAGTGAAGTCAGAGAAGATAAAGTGATGCTTGATCATCTGGTCCAGCCAGCACCACCTGCCATTCAAAATTTACAACCTATCAGAACCAGTATCCTCTTTATATTCATTATCCACACGAACATACTCACTTTTGAAGGAACATATTCATTCCTCTTTATTTGCAGCCCACTTTGTCCACTGTCCAGACTTACTCCATCTATCCTTCTCGCCGCAGAGCTTACTTCATAAGCTTCTTAAAGGTCCGCAACCCACTGCAATCCATCGCTGCCTTTAGGGACCAACACAATCTGGTTAACAACATCATATCGGTTATTCTTCTAGCTCCCCACCGCTTTAAAGAGGCATTATATCATAACTCTTAACAATGATAATTTATATAATGATAATTTATATAAAAGAAGCATTATATCATAACTCTTAACAATGATAATTTATATAATTGCATATCAACACTAAACATTCAAAGCCGTTACTACATTCATCGAGTTATATCATATAACAATTGCTTTTGAACAGTAAACTAATATAAATTCCAGTTCCACACCCCTAACAAAATATTATCAATTCAAAAGCTTTATATTTAGTATATAATAAACATAAAGATACCTTGAAATGGCACCTGAGATCATCACCCCTATCTTTGCAAGCTGGTAAAAACAATCTATACATAAAAATTCTAATCAGTACATCTATGAAAACTCTAAAAAAAGCGTAATCTTCAAATAATTATGATAATTATTGAAAAAAAATGCAGATACAGAAACATAAACTTGAAAACTTACATTTGGTAGGGTTTTATATATGGTTCCTTTGAGTATTTCACCTGAGATAATAAAGAATCATAGATAACAATACGTATCAATCTAGTACTCAATATTCATATTCATATGCATATAATAGTAGGTCTGCAATTACTATTGCTACGGGTTCAGATTCAGCTACCGATGAAAATCGTTGTGTTTGTGTTCTTCGGAGGCCACCCCAACAAACGCATCCAAAGAAGTATTTAGAGGTCTAGGGTTTTTAATTACTTGATATGGATCTCGAATGTGAAGAAAAAAAAATGAAGAGGAGGAAAGGAATGAGTATTCAACCCGAATGTGAACAAAAAGATGAAGAAATCTTAAAAGGTGATTTACCTGAGAACTCTGTGATGAAGCTTAGAAAAGAAAGCTGAACAAATCTTAGAGAGAAAGATTGAGACTTGAGAGTGCTAAAAGAAAGAGAAGATGAGATAATTGTTATCTCTGGAAAATATAAATTTGAATTCTTGATAGTTGTATTGCCAATGGGAAAAGGAGGTGTGAGAATCAATCAAAAGCCCGCGTAATTATCCATATCTGTCTCGGAAATTACAAATAATAAACCCATATTGCTTACAAATACTTTTAAAAGAAATAATATGTAAAAGGAAAACTGATTTTAAAGGGATTGCTAGTTTTTATTTATTTATTCAATTTACAAATATGACCTCTTGCTTACATCATCCTTTTAACCACAAAATGACACCTAAGCATGAAAACTACATAAGGAAAGGACACATCAGATTTATGACATAGGGGAAACCCCCCTTTATTAGTGTAGATAGATTTTAGAAATTGCTTACATGGTCAAGAATTCCGTGGTAGCTACAAGTTTTAAGCGAAATGATGCTATCAATTCGTGAACACGACAATACTAAAAAAAAAAAAAATATTAGCTACAATATGTGATACCAATCGGATAATGCCACATCTACTATTTTGTGATAATGTAAGTATTAGTTTTTATTGTTGTTCTTGTGTTAAATTAAATATGATAATTGTTAATGTTAAATATGTTCATTTATATTATAACTTATTTTCAAATTCCTTTTATTCGTATTATATCTATATCTATACTACTATATAAAACATATGACATTCTCTCTCCAAACAAATTTTAAAATTTTCTAAAATAACTTTTTTAAGTAATTACAATTTCTATAGCACACTTTACATCCTTATAAATATCGAAATAAAATAAGTTTTCTTTTAAATATTTCATTAACATAATTACTTGAACAAAACATATTAACAGAAATGTTATAGATCCCGCTGCATTGCGCAGGTAGTTAGTCATAAATTATGAGTTCTTAATTATTATCTTTAATAAAGTTAACCAATGTTAATATGTTATAGATCCCGTAGTTAGTCATAAATTATGAGTTGTTAATTACTCGTACTCTCTCCGTCTCAAAATAAGTGTCTTATTTTGACTTTTAAAAGTCTTTCTTTTTCAACTTTGACCTTAAATATATTTGTTTGTGTTATATAATACTTGATGAAAATTATACCAATGAAAATACATTTAACACTCAATCAATTTATATATTTTGCATCAAGTATTATATAACACAATCAAAAAATTTTATGGTCAAAGTTGAAAAATAATGACTTTTAAAAGTCAAAATGAGACACTTATTTTGAGACGGAGGGAGTATTATTTTTCATAAAGTTAACCAGATTGTATCAATCAAGTAAAAGATTATAGATAATGTATAATAATTATATTTTCAAAACTCAGGCACGAACATAATAATTCTAATTTATATCAACTATATTCTGGAATCCAGATTAAACATAGATTTACTTGGGCTTGAAAAGCTAAGTAAGCCAAATATTGAACTGAGAGATTGATTGGAGCCCTTGGGGAAAGGGACTCTCCAAAAATTAGCGTATGCCACTTAAAACAGCGTGCACACGGTATTCTTTAGTAAAAGGCGAAAGAATAGTTCGCTTTGTGCACACTGCGTGGCTGCGTGCCTTTCATCGTCCACCTCCTTGCTTTTTATAGCCGCTTGCACTCCCTTTGGTTTCTTCTTCCATCCGATGTGGGACAAAGCCCAACATTACACATTATTTACACCCCTCTCGCTCCTTTCCTTCTTTTTAAAAAACCGATTTCAGAAGTAAAAAAAATCCAATTGATTAATTGATTTGTACACACTTTTTTGTATCATTGATCATGATATTATCACGATGATAGGCTGATAGCTTAAAACGCTGAGAACATCGAGTCACTGACATGGAAAAAGATGTATTTCCTGATCACGTTTTTATAGTTGTAATTACATGTAGAAATACTACAATGTCGAGATTGTATATAGCTGATTAGCTTCATTATTGTTCAACTGAATATTGTGGCTAATTATATTGTTCTCGTTTCATTTCAGAAGATAAACGGAAGAGTTTAGATATGGAGAGCATTTACATGTTGTTCGATCTAGTTCTAAGGCCCGGTTTTTGTCTTCAAGTTGGTTCATTTGTTGAGCAGTTCAGTACTTTTAGATTGGTTAGTTGGGTCCTCGATATCCCTAAGTGGCCTTGATTACCACACCGATTTAGCTTAAATGAATCGGGTTTGAAGGTGAGGGCTGAAACGGGCCAAATATGGGTTCGACGGAATAAGCATTCCAGCAAAGTGGAACGAACTACATACCATAAATTCAAAGAGTTTGATGTCAACGTCTAGACTCTAGCATAAACGAGTTGTTTGAACGTGAAATCAATTATCGAGTTTGTATGAGGTGGTTAGTAATTGATGGTTACAATCAGTTGTGGTTGTTAATATTCATAACTAAACTATAACCATCTTGACTTTCAATATTTATCCATCCCTATGTTGGTTAATGAAAGTGAAAACCTAAAAATAATGTACTCAATATCATCATGAAATACAAGTTACTACTAAAAGTGTTGGAAGTTACAATTCATACTGCAGAAGTGTGACTTACTCTTGTTTTCCATTGGAAGATCTCTAGTAAATGATTTAACAGATAAAAATGTGTTATATCAGCATCCATATTCGATGATTACAATTCATTTAGTCTCGCTAAATTGGCGTTGTGTTCAAGTTATGCATTACGCCAAAGGTCACAAATGACAATAAGCTTACAAGAGAATGTCAAATAGGTTGAAGACATCCTTTGATGCAGACAATACAAGTAGCTAACAAATCATTTTTATTCAATAATTTTGATTATTACCAAACTTTGTGCGACTATATAAGAAGCTTAAATAAATTATTGATAAGAATTCAAACATTTGTATAACCATGTCACCCAACCCGGCCCATTTCTGACCAGTAAATCAAACCACCCAAACTGTCCATTCTAACTAGCAGTTATTTAGTATTTACAGATCGTGAGATCTGGGGTGAAGTATGAATCATGGCCAAAAACACAATAGTGGACTTCCACTTCCACATAAATTGGCAAACCACCTCCACATGACATGTATTTTTAAACCAAAGTCAGAACAAACTGATGATATCGGTATCAAAAATTAACATTGCTTTACATTCAACGATGTAAGACTGAAAAAACAAAAGATCATGCTACGAACAAACATGTAAAAAGGTGCCTTTTGGCACAACAAAGTGAGTACAGGGTTGCAAAAAGGTATTCATTCTCATTTCTCAGCAAAACTGACATCTGTATGTGAAATCTTCGTATATAATTCCTGCCAAAAAAAGGCATCCTAGTCAGTCATGTCTGTACATACATTTTGCTTTTTTATAAACCACAGTATTCTGATAGAATCATGTAAAATATATGCTATGTGATGACCAAAATAGGAATTATTCCAACACAGTTATAGCAATTACCTTGTATAACCAGCAACATTACAATGGGGGGTAGTCACAGATCAATATTATGCTGCTGCGGACTTTTCTCTCAACCATTCTACAAAGTTGTCAAGAATCAAAGGCCATGCTTGGCAGGCATCATACTTCACAAGATCTGGAAATTCTATCTGCACATACAAATTACAAAAGAAAGACCAAATTGCAAAATGATTATATAAAAATTGTTAACATCCATATACTTGAACATGACTCTCGTCACCCGTTCAAAAAGTTAAATAACACCAGAGTCCCAATTAGTGCTATTTGCCTCCTTGAATGGGGTCCTGGATGTAGGGTTGGGCAGGTGGCAATTCCAGACCATCGACTTATGAATAGGTTAATCCAGGTTACGTTTTATCTCTAATGGGTCAAAACAGGAAATATATAAAAAATAAAACGAGAGATGGATAGACAGTAAACTCGACCAGTAAATCAATTTATTAGAAGAAAATAAATTTATAAAATAAGATAATCATTTTTGACATACTAATTATGTTATTTAAAATAATAACTCCTACAATAAAGTGTTTATGGTGAACCCAACCTCTTTTGACCTGTACAAAAACAGATGTTCTAACTCATCACCCAACCACCCTTTACCACCTCTACTTGAATGGAGCATCTTTTATTTCAACAGCAATGACAATTAGCAGAGTACCTCCTGACAAAAACGGAGAAAGTTTGTCCACTGATCCATGTTTATCACCTTATACTCCTTCTGGATCTGACAAAATATATAATATAATATACCACCAAAGTTATGAATAAATAAATATATTCAAAAAGCAAAAGAAGGATAGACAATTTAGCTACAGACCTTTAGATACTCGACAAATGAGTCCACCTGAAGACGAAAATTCGGCCCTAGAACAAGATCGAGCAACATGCAAGCAGTCTCAATGTCCAAGGTCTTCTGTTTATCCTCTGAAATACGTAAAAACCAAGACATTTGACAATGCAGGAGTTTTTTAATATGAAGTCTCTTCCACTCAAGTAAAAAAAACGAAGCTTACCAGTCAGGCAGTAACGAAATGAGAACGAATAGAAATCCTCAAAATTTTCTTGCTTAGCCACCTTCTCAAAGGATATTCAAAACAGGATTATTAGAAGCTACTAAATGGGCAGAAATTTGTTTTACGTACAATTACAACTTGGAAACATGCCAAAAAAAATACCTCTTTCTGCAACTCGGGGAGTTTATTTTTCAGCTTTCTTACAGTGTCAGCATGCAGTGACTTTAGACCTGCCCGCCACTCATCCTGATAAGACAAGGATCAATGATTTAATGTATGCATACTAGTAGATATCACACCACTATTTTATTTACCATGTATTACCAGTACCAGATCAATAATCACTCACAATTTTTTTGTTTCACTTATGCATTCGTGTTATGTGTTGATTTTTAACATCTGTGACTAGTTTATCTTTGTGAAACCTAAATGACTAATACCTTGTGTCCTCATAGGTCATCGGCAAAATATAAATAAAATGTAAAGAATGCCAACGGGAAAGAGCATGGATGCTAAGCAAAATTGAATAGTGAACCAGGATAGAGTAGTACAAATATAGCAAAATGATAAAACACATCTATAGTACACAACAGAAGGATTGAGAATGCTACGTATTCAAAGCTGTAAAATATATAAATAATGTAAAATTTTGACACATATTAAACACACCTGTAGCATACCTGTGTAAAGTACCCCTGCTTATTAGCATTCATTTTCCTAGAATACTCAACTGTCAGTACTTATACAAATATCTCCTGAAAGATTCAACTTGTGTGAAAATAAACAATAACATACCAAGCAAGCATCAAGATTCTGACATCCGTGTACTCAACAGAAAGATCAGAACAGAGCTTCTCAATTCCTTCTGGACTACAACAGAAAACAAAAACTATAAATTTACACCATAAATACCTACCAAAGACCCAATAAAACATTGCCAAAATATTTCGTTACACTTTAGAGAGATATAAATATTTACTTACTCAATCATGTCTAATGAAGCATTAGCATATGACGTAAATAAACTGTCTATTCGTTCCACTTCCTTTGTTTGTTTCTTCGGGGCTGTAGAACAAATAAAGCAGAGGTAAGCATATAATGAACAATGGCTGGAAAAGACACAATTGGACTAGCTGTACATGTAGGTTTTGGAAAAGGACCGGAAAGGGTGAAGCAAGTGAACAAAGAGGCGGATCAAGGGAAGAGTGGCATCATGAGCTACTAGCAAAATTGGATGGAAAATGCTAGTCAAACTAACTTATCATTTATGAGTCAGCATTGTCATTTGTATCTATTTAGTTTTAGTATCCTACAAAATTGTACTAAATGCAAACGGGATGTAGAACGACTAGTCAACTACTACAAAGACTTTCCTTCATCCTCATCAATTTCTTATACTTTTTCCATCATCATACCCTCACTCACCTTAAAACACATTGGTCTTACCAACTTGCAACACTAATTCAGATTTCCTTAACCCTCAAGAATCACTCCACATCATCACCATCTCCACATTAAATCCCATTCAGCATATCACAACTAGTTTGTGATCACAAATGTCAATTTTTCCTCGTTTGCAATCATCAAACTCACAGCCTTGACACAAAACCCTACATACGTACAATCCCTAACCAACAATAACTTCTCCAAATTCCGGGTTCGGATTTAAACCTTTACTATTGCTATTCTCGATAGAATCAATTAGAAATCTAAACACAAAACCTAGTCACATTCCCAATATAAATATAGCATCCTAACAAACAATTTCGACATTTCGTAACTCGTTTCTTCACAAGTTACTAATACCTCAGACACGTACATTATACATATAAACCTAACAAATAACCCTAACCTCTTCCAAGTGTCTATTTAAATACACCTGATCCAAATTCAATCAACTAAACCTCTAATTCAACATATATTCCCACAATCAGATATAATTTCGATCAACATAAACACAATTAATATATACTACATACATATATATAAACACATTCTATCCGCGGATAAACACATTCTATCGGTTACATGAATCGTACAATTACAGTAACGCCACAATATACACCAACAAATAAAACAAGAAGAAAAAAAAATCAAATAAGTTGATACTACTCTTTTCATTTCTATATCTATGAAGAACCTTTTTATAGTAACTAACCAGGCTCGGATGATTTAACAGGTTCCGATTTCCTCTTTGAAACACGAGGCATTGTTGATTTAAACTAATTTTTTAAATTTTGAAAATGAAATTGAAGGTGTACGGAACGAGGGTTTGGAGAGTTTAGGGGTTTTTGTTTTGGTGAGTTGTTTATTTGCTACGAAGATCAAGTGCTGTGATGTTGTTAGTATGGAGGGTGAGTCCGGGTTTTTATAGAGATTTGGGAATGGATTGTGAAATTACATTTTAATCATCCTACTATTTGCGTAGTTAAAATGTTAGTCACGTAGATTTGTTTACCTAACAATTTAACGGAACCTGCGCGTTGCAGCGGTTAAAAAAATTACTTATATTAGTTTATGAAATAATTTCGTATAGATGCAATTTAAAAGCCAGTGCTCCGTTTATAGTCAAATTCGGATATTCAAACGGTTTAATGAGCTACGTATGGACTTAAACTATATGTCCGTTAGTCAATTATTTTATCTCGCAATACAATAAAAGTACTTAAAATTTTTTTTTGTCTTTTTGCCTTAGACTTAGATGTATATTGTTTTCATTTATTGATTACAAAATTACTTTAAAATTGCTTAAGATTTATATAAGTAGTTTAGTTTATATGTTTTTTATACCATATCCATATTAATTTTTTTTTTAAATAATTTTGGCAATTTTTACCCATGCTCATTTCTCTATATTATTCTCCGACACCCACACACACCTATATAACTGTAATTAACTCATTTTACGCAACCTCTTATTAATCATAAATAATTTCTTACTATCACTTTATAAGTATTATACTATACACTATTGGATTACTCATATTTTAGAGTTAGTCTATTAAAACAAAAAAAATAAAATGCACTGAAGAGAAGGAAATGAAAGGTGAGGTATATGCTAAAAACTAAAATAAAAATGAAAAGTAAAAAGAGAAAGGAATTCGTAAAAGGTGATTGGTCATGTAGTATGTATTTAATAGTAACATTTAAGCTAATTCATCAGATATGAAACTCAAAAATATAAAATCTTGTGCTTTATACCATGTATCTCATGATCAAACTATGAATACATGTTGTACAGACTTTCTCATATTTACATTACATATATGTCAGCTCGCTTAAAATTAAACACATCTCAATTGTACTTTTTTGTCAATTCGAGTTAAGTGATTAATATTATAATTATTAGTTTTGTCTTAGTGACTCATTTATACTAAGCTAATAGTGTAACTTGAGAGCAACCGGTTTACCTTTTTATTTAAAAAATTGTAAGTAACAGGGCCGGCCCGTAGAATATAGTGGCCCGGTGCGATGGGAAATAAAGGGACTATAACACCCCTCATTCGAAACAACAATATAGTATTATTAACACGGAAGCGAATAATTTAAAACCTCTGAAAACACTGTACATTAAGATAATGTACATATATAGTTTACATATCAACCGCACACCAAATTAAAACTATTAAACAACTATATCAAACGGGGTATTATATTGTTTCAAAACTTTAGTTTTAGTACAAAACATGCCAGAGTAGCACGGTAAGTCAAACACTCCCCGCTCCATGAGCGTCACTGTCCTGCAACCCACATCCCAAAACATAACCTGCAGGAAGTAAATTGAGGGATTAGCACAAAGCTAAGTGAATGAATTCATCACACACAATTCAACTTAGCATAACCACCTATTTACACCAAACAACCGTAAACATATGATTCAACTAGTCAACAATATAGTAATGAGGATCGGTGGCTCTGGGGAATACCATAATACCCGGGTGGCTCCCCAAGAACACTTAACCAACCATATCCGTATGGTCATAACGGACGAGACCGATAGCTAACAGTTATTATAATCAAACACAGGTACTACACACAACGAATGAATCAAGTTCCTGTGCAATTCATATAATAACCAACTAGCTCAACCAACCAGCTCAACCTGTTGACCTCATTAACAACTGATGCCCGAAGGCCACACATAGCACGTAGATTTATAATTGACAATGAATATTAAATGCAACAACAACATATCTACGTTTACTTGTTGTAACCAAACGGCCACAACCAAATCAAATGGTGAGTTCTGAATCCACTCACCAATACCTCTGTCGTCTCAGACTCAGATTCCAAGTATCACTTATCTTTTGGAGAATCTGAGAATCAACAATCAAATATAAGTTAGTAACAATATTCTCAAAAACATAACTTATATTCGAATATATCATATATGGATACATCTCACAACCTGTATAATACAATCATTATAGGCACATTTGTTAGATATATCAACAAACCTAACAAGTAACACTAATACATTAGTGATTCAATAATGTTTGTACAAAAAAATCAAATTTTCTGCATTAAGGGGGAATCCGCCGGATTCAAAAACATCTTCAGACTCAACTTTGGACCAGGGCTCATAAAACGAATCCGTTTGATGAATCCGCCGGATTTAAACCGTTTTGACCGGATTCCCAACCCCATTGACCTGATGAATCCGCCGGATTCATAAGGAATCCGCCGGATTCCTTGTGTTCGTCAGACCTGCACAGCTCGTGCAGAGCTCAACCCAGAAAACCAAAACCACAATTCAAATAACCACAAATTCGATTCCAGCAACATGTCTCAGCTCATATATCATCATATATGCATTCTAAACATGTTTAGTACATCAATTTAGCATCAATTCATACAAAATTTCAATTGATTATGATTATGAACTTAAACATGAAAAACAACTTACAAATTAGATGATGATGATGTATGATTCAAGACCACAGCTCAAGATCACAGATTGAATTTAATTTTCAAGATTTCTAGTTTTGTATAATTTGTGTTCCTGTAGTTAGGTTTTTAGTTCTAAATTTCTAAAAAAGGAAAGTGAAGAAAACTTTCCTAAAAGGGAAGGTTTTATAATAGGTCGGCTAAAACTTTACACCGACCCGCATTCACTTAAAACTAATTCCCTTTTAATTTATTGCCTGGAACCTAAAAACCATTTGCGAGAAATTTATTTTTATTTTACCGTCAACTATAGTAAATTACAACAAACAACAATTTACTATTCACAATAAGTTCTGAGACTTATTTAACTAAGTTTCGCAATAAACAAATAATATCGAATAATTTCTAACACAATCAAATATAACAATTTAAAATTAGAAATTACCGGACCCGAAGAGAGGATGTTACAGGGACCCTAAGCACAAAATATAAAACCTATATTACAAATATGAAGTTTATCAATATTGTAAAATTGTTGTAACATAAAAATATCATGTGCAACTATGTTTCATCTTATTCTTAAATCATCACAATTTACTATTCGGATATTGCGACTCTCCTAACATTCTTGAAGGCAAAGTGTCGATCAACTCGATCCTTATAATTATCACTCTCCAATATGTAACACTAGTTCAATGACCCGTGATTACACGGGTTTTATTTAGAAAAAAATTGTAATCAATATATGAGTATACACATATTATAAACGAATGAGTTCCATGTTTTTAAAAAGTGATGTATGTGAGAAATGTTTTGTAATGTTTTCTGAGAGTATATATATGAGAGTATAAAAAGGTTACTATAACTGACCCGTATATACACAGGTTTAACGAAAATAAAATTATAAGATAACATAAGTTAATACACAGCAAGTATTATTATATTTTATTATATAATTAATATACATATATGTTATATTACATTTTATTGAACGCTATCAAAAGTACATGCCAAATCATATACGTAGTATAACATTTTTCGCATTATAATCATAAAGTGCAAAAGATAATATAAGCACACAATTATTCTTTTTGTTATATTTAATTTATAATAGGCTTTGATATAGAAATTAGTGAATATTTTTTTTAGGAAGAACACTATCTTTCAAGTGACCAACTTATCCTCCATTTTTCTCCATAGGTTGAAACTTCAAACACAATAAAATATTACTCCATAACACGTTCAACTTTATGATAGGACAATAATCAAAGTTTGGAGACAAAATTACTTCTATGAGCTTCATAGAAGATACCTAAGTGTGTAACATTGTGGTACTAAAACACCCTTGGTTGCTATAAACAGACTGATTGGCTCACACTCAAAAAAACTCTAATTAATGGAACACTTGTGAAGTTGCCACTTTTCATTGCACACTACATAGTCCATACAATAGAAGATTTGCTCAATCCAACTTCATACCTGCAATAAAAGAAACTTATAAGACATTATTGAATAGTAATTGGGATAGAAAAGTATGATGACCGAAGTTCAATAACAATACAAAAGTAACCAGTCATATAGCCAAGAGCTAATACAAAACTCATTTGCAAACTTCACATACACATGGAATTAGTGCTTTAATATAGCCATGTAAAAAATACATGGACATCCTTATATACTTGATAAATAACGGTTAAAGAAAAATGGAAACGAAAATCAATGATGATATGTGCCTATAATGGGTAAGAAAATAGGCGATGAAATGAACAGCAACATAAAGGATGGGAACAGTAATTAGAAGAAAGGCAGCAAGAAAAGGCAGAGAAGATCACATCGTACCTGAGAGCATAACCAGGACACAATCCAAACATCACTTCGTTGCAGGGCCGAAGTGAAAGCCTCGTCATATTTGTGCTCGTATACCAACCTAGACAGCTCTTTTGTTGGATCCAACGGCGCCTCCATCTATTGCATAGAATAGGTAAACTTATAACAGGATATCACTGACAGACATCACAACGATTGCAGACAACATAGAGCTAAACTGACCTTCTCATGGAAACTGCCTATAGGTCCATTGCTTAATTGGGTTATCAACGGGTTCACTCATTCCGAATTTGCCCCTGCCAGTGCAAGGGCTACCAACTTCCTTTGACCAATCAGCTAATTCACTGCTCAAACTTCGAGTAATAGATGATGCAGAATTGATGGCATCCTAAAACACACCAGTATAACATCAAAATAACAGCTTGTTAATGTGTAAGTTGGTGAGCAAAAGATGGGCAGCTTAGGCAAAATAATAGGTTGTTATGAAGCATCAGTACACCTGCTGCAAATTAAAAAACAATAACAAAAAGTGACATTTAAGATTAAAAAGCAAATGACGCATGCATGTCTTAACTAATCATGAATAAAGCCTAACGAAGGTGGCAAAAGAAAACCTGTAAAATCCACTCCATTCTGTTTAAACCTTTTTAATCATGAATGCAAAAACTTGCAAAAGCTCATAAGAAGAATGAGAAAGATTACCAATCCATAACCAGTAGCTTCATTACCAACATCTAAAATAAATCAATGAGATTGGCATGAACACATCTCCTTCTATAGCTATATATCAAATTATCAACTCAATAACAAATCAAAGAGTAAATCAAATGGTATTTGATTTAAAATTCATACATGGAAGTGAGATGAGTTACAACTAAAAGGTAACTGTTCACACACAATAAACACAATGCAAGAGCATCAAAATCAAAAGAATTATACCTTTAATAGTTGTTTCTCTTAGGCATTTCATCAAACACGTATTGCGCGCTTTGTCGAAAACCTCATTTGTCCATAATTCTGAAGTACCTTTATTTTCTTTCTACACAAAACCATCCAATTTACTTGGAAAAAAAACTAAAAAGCAGATAACAGGCAAAAGTTTGAAGAGGACGCAAGCATTATCAAACCCTAGAGATGAAATTACATGTACCTTGCTTATCCAACCTTTCTTCTCTTCTTAATTGTCTCTGGTCTAAGACCGTAGTTTGAAGGAAAAACATGAAGCGAAGAAACAGAGAACGAAGAAAAAAATAAAAGCACGAATCACCTTTGGTACCTTGTCTTCCGGAGATTCAACATCAGCGATTTTCCAGACATTTCTTCCACATCTGCAGTTCTTAAAAACCCTAACAAACTCCAAAATAAAAAAATAAAAAAAAACTGTTAAATTGACTCTCACATTAATACCATAAAAATCCCAATGCAAGCCATGATATCTTGTAATTACTACCATACAAATACCATTCAATCTCTAAAACATTTCCTTAGAGAAGAAGGTTAATTGATTAGCCTCCAACAGAGGGAGAATGATGGAGATAGAGAATACGTACTATGAATGGGGAAATTTAAATTGAGCGAGGTACACTAACAATTAATCAGATGGAGGAGATAAATTTGAATTATTGATTGTAGCAACACCAATCAATGAAAGGGGCATCTAGTGAAATTTTCAAGCAGGAAGGCGTGCTTAATACATTTACTGAAAAGAGGAAGCTTTATGTCTTGAAATTTCCAACGTAATTATTATAAGTAGCTGCATTGTCAAGAAAATTACACAAAATTAACAATAATTAATTTTTTAAAAACTCAAAATTAGGAGAAAAAAGCTTGCATCTTAACGCGCCACATCAACAATGATATTGTTTAAGGAGGTGCCAAGTCAGCTTCATGACATCAGCATAAACCCCCTTTTATTAGATAGGAAAGATTCTTGAAGGCAAAGTGTCGATCAACTCGATCCTTATAATTATCACTCTCCAATATGTCGTTCTCAATGGCTATGCATATTTCTAACTCTTATATTAACACTATCAAGTAATAAGTGTTAAATGTCTAAATTTCTAATAACATTCATGTATTATGTCAAACTCAGTCGTATAATATTAACTCATAAATCTTATTCATATAAAGTCCACAACTAATAACATATACGTTTATACTATATTATATAGTGTCAAATAATTAAGACTAATAAAAAGATTGAATGATTAGACTAATAAAATGAAATAATTTTTAAAAATAGCTGATAATTAAATAAATAAATAAAGGTTAGGACAATGAATTATTAATGGCAAAGACACAAGATAAATCAAGTGGCACTTTTGATGTTCTGAAATTCTAAACCGTCGATATCAACAAAATAGATTAGGCTCAGTTTAAATTTGTGGGATGTACCGATGGACTAATATACATACACATATATAACACATACAAAAATGGGCCCCTTACATAGAATGGGCCCTGTTCAATTGCCTAGGTGGAACACCCCTTGGGCCGGGCCTAGTAAGTAATGATAAAATTTTGACACTTACGTTAAATAAAATACATCTAGCTTTTTGTCAAATCGAGTTAATTGATTCATTAAAAGATAACAACTTGATTATTGAGCGTTCATAAAGTTTTATTTAGGTAAAACATATGTGATGTACAAAACATACACTTTAAAATTTTTTAGATAAAATTTAGAAATTTATAATTTTTATTTTTGTATGGTAGAATAAAACGTCCAAAATTTTAAGCTAAAATATATATATATATTTTTTATTTTTTAAATAAAACAATATATTTTTTCTACTATTCATACAATAGTAATTTCAATTCACCCTCCTGGTGAATAATAGATGTTCCAATAAGATTTGTCTTGAAATAATTTGTCATATGTTAAAAAAGGGGTTATGAATGGATGGTGTTTGGTTTGAATGATGGTATTATACGTATGGGAATGAGAATGAGTTTTTCAAACACATTATCCCGTTTGGGTTTGAAATATGTCTAAATTGTTATGTTTTCACTTTTTAATTTTCTAAACCAAACACCTTATCTACCAATTATACAAGAGAAAAGCCTTTTTTACTGTGGTGGGCTTCAAAATTTACACGTCGGATCCAAATAGTACAACACTATTTCGGGCCTTCACTTCTAACTTTACTACATACGCCACGCCTTCAGTCCCTTCACCATCTATGCCTCTATGGTACTTTAAACCTACTACAACGTCCTCTCCATTATGGTTTGATTTTCTGCTTCTACTTGCTCTGTTCTTTATCAATTATCTACAGGTAATATCTATGCTATTTGTTTAATACTCTAATATGTTCTTAAAAATAGAAATAGATTTCCCTGATGTAAATATTTATGTAGGCTCAACGGCTCGCAAACTATGAAGTTTCATCACGAGGATAACCCTAGAATGTATGTTGTTTAATGTACATGATTTTGTTATTTTCCGTAAGAATGCATTCCAATTCAATAGGTTTCTTTCCCTTGGGCACATTATGATGTATGATCAATCATTTTTGTAAAGGTTATGAAACTATTATATCAATGTTTTATTTCACAGGAATTTATACGCAGATTTGGTAGTGGAGACAAATGGAGTTCAATATATATTTAAGCTGGATGTTTGATTCTCCACTAAAACTATTTCAGGTTCATCATCAATGTTTTTTCTTCATTCCTTTGGTTATTATTATTATTATTATTATTTTTTGATAATAGCCGATGACTAGATAGGATGAATAATCGAGCAATTTGACTTTTTGAGTCTGACTATGTAATGGTATGCTTTTGACCCATATACATCTTAAATTATATATAAGAAACAGTTGATGATGTCATCAAAAATCTAATCAACCAATCAAATTGCATGATTCAATCTAATTGCTAAAATTTAGGAACATAATGATATCATAATTAATCTTATTCTAATCCTAATATTAATTCTAATCCTAACTCTAATCAAAGTCCAAATATTAATACGTTATATAAGATAACTTGGGTGATTATAAGAAAAATCAATATAACGAATAATAATTAATTAATTTATAAACATAATAAAGTATCAACCTAAGATTTCCATCCGTCCACATAAACTCTTTAATCGTTGCTTTAGATTAGCAAAAGGAACAATCAGAATGAACTAGCATATTAATAATAATAATAATAATAATAATTTAATGATGTCTCATTTTAATTACATTTGGATTTTTTATGTACAATCAAGTTCTCCTATATTAGTAAGCATTTGAAGAATCTTATTTATTGAAAATCAAAACACATTTAACGGCCAGTGTATACATGGGTTTGAAGAATCCTATCCTATCCTAAATTATACGGAGTATATAAGAAACACCTTTATGATGTCATCATTCTAATTAAGTTTTAATTTGTCAATTATGTGCTTTAGTTTTTGTAAATTTTAAAATAAGATCCATAACTTATTAATTTTTTTTAATCAACTACTCACTTACATATCAAAAGAAATTTTAATTAATTAATTAAAACATGACCCAAATTGTAACACCCCCAAATTTAATGATTTGCGGAAGCTTGATTTAGGTGTTACTAATCAATAACAAAGCACAAAGATATATAGTAAACGACTCTATATGCGTCGTTTTAACAAAATATATTGATAACTGAAATGTTTACAACATTTAAAGCTTTACATAGCTCGAGTTTTAAATAAAATGAGATTTCAGTACATAAGTACTTGAACAAAATATACTAATGCAAGAAAATCTTGATCGTCTGTATGCTGACTCGAGCTAAAATCCTGAAGCAGAAACATCCTACTGCTTGGTACCTGCGATATATGCTAAAAGGTCAGCTAAAAAGCTGGTGAGCTCACAGGTTTGAAATCAGTTAATATAGTATGAACCGCAAGATTTAAATAATGAATTGCATCCAGCAATTAAATAATGAATTGCATCCAGCAATTAAATGAGAGTCATCGTGTATACAGCCATGAGCACATAGTTGAGCTTAACTCGAGGGCCGGGTCCCCTATAGAGAATTCCGGGCGAGGTGCCTCCACGAATGCCTAATCAACATTCGTCTTCCCAAATATTAGTACGTCCGTTTACCCGGTTAGTGCTTGCTAACCCGAACGAGGAGGGTCAATCCTATATGGTACCATATACTAATATTCACGCTACAACGTATTAACAACTATGCTGACGGAGGACTTTAAATGATTAGTTTCGAAAAACTCATGTAGTATATGAAATGTTTGTACTTGCGTTCACATGTTAAAAGTTGAGCAATATATCACACCCCTGAGTAAAACAGTAAAAAGAGGGGCTATGAGACTCACCTGAGTCTTGTGAGTTTAACTTAATAAACTTGAGTTGATTAGCCGAATATGAAGTCCAAAGACTTGTAACCTGAGGGTGTCCACGACACGCGATGGTTATAAACATGATTGGGTATCTCAAAAGATCACCCTTGTAGTTGTTACACAACTATATATATATCCAAATTACTACGATTTGGTTGATTTGTTAAGTGTTTGAAAACATGTACGGCCCGTTGGTGACGGATTTGTAATAATAATCTCAACTATTATTATTGTGATTTCGTGGCGTTTTACTTTGAAAAATGTGTTTTGATTGTGTTTTAGAAGCCGTTACGGAATCTAAGTACGGGGGTCCGGGGGCAGCGCCCCTGGTAGCGGGGTCCAAGGAGCGGCAGCCCCTGGCGGGGTCCAAGGGGCAGAGCCCCTGGCTGGGGTCGAGCTGCCAGGTCAGCTTGGAAAATTTTTATTTCTACTATATTGCTTTGACGAAAAACGCATCTGGGATCTGAATTCGGGTAAAATCGAGTGATAAATTTCGAGTCTCGACACTTAGTAAAAATCTGAGTTTTCTGTGTTTTGCGACACAATATGCGACACAAGGGTTTGTCATGCGACACAAGGGTTGTGTCGCATAGGAATGCGACACAATGTCTATGCGACACAATGGTTGTGTCGCATAGATGCGAGATGCTGATTCAACAGCGACATAGTGATTGTGTCGTATGGTGTATGCGACATAGTGGTTGTGTCGCAGGACTTGCGACACTAATTATCGGGTACGACACAAGGTGCGACACAGGGGCTTTTATACGACACAAATGCCAAAATACGACACAACATGCGACACAAGGCTTGTGTCGCATGGATGAACATCAGCCCAGAAAGTCCGGCTGTCAAGGTTTTTCCGGCCAAAAATCCGTTTTAAACTCGTTTTCAGGTTATAAAATCGTGTTCTATACATTGTAATGGACATATACAAGTGATAATAACAACTACAATTGAAAAATACTAAGAATCGAGAGATTTCGGGATTTTGTCGGAAACTTACAAATTGCCAAAATGAAAATCCGGAAAGATAGCGTTGTAGATCGTCACGAGGTGGTCGTGAATCTCTAAAAATATTGATGATACGAGCGTGTATAATGATGTTATTTGTCGATTTTGTGAGTTTGGTGTGTTTGGTGAGTTGAAAGAAAAAGAGAGGAAAAAGAGAGAGAAAAGGAGAAAGTGAAAGAAATGAGGAAAGAAAATGAGAAGTGGGAGGTTATCCCCACTTTTCGGTTTTCGCCCCGCGCTCCGCGTGGTGTTCGTTTTCTCCGTCTTTTAACTTTTAATAAATATTTTTCATATTAAATAATAAGTTTTAAAGTAAAATTTTATTACGCGATATTTTACTTAATCATTTTACTAATCGATATATATTTGAATTATAAAATGTGAGTTAGTTTGCTCGTTAAACATTTTAAATCGTGTAAGTTTCGTTTGTACAAAACGAATTGAAATTTGATCATTATTAACATAATAATGTCACTTACTAAAATTTGTCACCAACATCCGTATTTAACTGAATCGAAATACATTCGATTTAAATTGCGTACGATTTAATCAAATCGCATTTTCGTATATATTCAACAATATATATAATTCGATACATTAATTAGCCTAACACAGAACTAATTACATGTATTAACATATGATTAGGCACTAATTACTAGTCCTAATTTGGCGGGTGTTACACAAATCGATCCGTAATGTTTTTATTATTAATACACCAAGTAGAAATAAAATTACTTGAAAATGTTAATATAGGCTTAAAATAATTAATTTTATCCCCTAATTAAATAAAATCATATTAAAAATCAACGGCCCCGTGTGTATACACGGGTTTAAGGTCTAGTTCTATAATATAGAAGTAGATCGTGTAACAAATTCTATGATTCAATAATACATGTCAAATTGCACACTATGAAGAGAAAGATAAGAATAGAATGAAACATAATTGTAGTAATTAA
Organism: Helichrysum umbraculigerum; assembly: GCA_949592205.1. Classification (NCBI taxonomy): domain Eukaryota; kingdom Viridiplantae; phylum Streptophyta; class Magnoliopsida; order Asterales; family Asteraceae; genus Helichrysum; species Helichrysum umbraculigerum. Next base: position 9,264,607 of record CATIUR010000005.1, on the reverse strand, counting down.
TCCAAAAGGTTTCCAACTGTTGGATCAGTGCATTTCAAAGCCGATGGTCTAAATAACTGTGAATTTGAGGTTGCTAATAAATTGGCATGCAATCTTATGAAGACTACTCCGGTAAAAGCAGAGGGTTGGGTCAAGTGGCAACCTCACAAGTGATATTTTGATCGATCTGTGTATTCTGTATTAATTAAGATGACATAAATTTCTAGGGGAGAAGTGATACAAATTGGGATGTTATTAAGCTACAAAATCTTGAATATTCAGTTTACATATTTCTTATATATGACTTCAGGAAACTGTAAACAGTAATCATTAGGCCAAAATGCAGGGGAAACACTCGAGCTACTGGCAGGGTCACCCCTGCGTAATTAGAATGTCATTCTTTCGAACCATTGAAGATGTTCAGCTACAAAATGCATGTGAAACTAATGTGAGATCTCCTTTTCCCACTCTTTCAAACATCTACAAGAGGTTGATGTCTATATGATGACCGTTCTTGACTCGTAAAATTGCAAATTTGTGGTTTTTTTGTCTTTGTTTCTTACAATTTAATAGACATAAGGTTTGTGATAGTGTTTTCATACATCTTTAAATTTGTAATAATCTGGTCATCATCTTGTTTTATTTTTAACGTCATTTGCAAACAACCAACGACGAATTTGTGGTATGGAAAGGAAACATTCAATCTTATTCTTTACATTTTCAGTGTGCGTCCAATTGTTAGGCTTTTATTTGTAATTATTTTTTCTGAAAAAATTGTTCTTTATCAATATATATATGTTCATGTTCTCTTCCATCCCTATTCAGATACATTCTTAGTTGGTGAAAGAAACTACTGATTCAGCTACAATGATGGAATTTACAGAGAAGACTTCTAATGATCCTAATAAGTGGCAATCAGATGCTAAGAAAGTTAAAGAGCTTCTAACTTACGAGCCCAACTTTCGATATACGGCTTTAAGCTGGTTTGTCAAAATCACTTCGATGAAGTCAATCCAATAAAAATATCCATGTTACACAATTGTATGGTTGGACAAAGAATGGATGTTGTATTCAAATAATTTCTACTCTCACTTAAATCTCATTGAAAAAGATTGTATTACCTTTTAGATCATTCTTAGCAATCCTAAATACTATTGGAGATTCTTTATACAATAACCATCAATGATAAGCTGTCATAATACAGAAAGAAACATATATTGGCACAAAAGTTAGAGTTCTATGATGGTGAGCTTAAGCTAATATTATAATCATCAAAGGGTGTCAAACATATCTCAAATAGTTTAAGTTTATCTATAAACAGAATAAATGAAGTCTATTGAATGAGTGGCGATTTGTACCTATTTAATTATATTCATACACAAAATAATAATAATTGGATTTTGCATTAGTGGTATTGTCATCGTCAACGTTTAGACCTCGCATGTATGATTATAGGTTAGGGGTTTGAATCCGTGCCTCAGCATATGTGGGTGATTTGTCGACATGTGATCTGTCCCGAGTTGATGCTCATTGCAGGTGGGGCGGACGTACCATTAAAATATGATAGGGGTGAGGGGTACCCTTCAAATTACCCTCATACATAACATAATGAAGCTTATTCAAACCATCTCATATCGAAGACCCTAAATTTGTGTAGGCATTTTACTTTCCTAGGTTGTACATAACGTTTACCTTTCGTGGGCTGTATGCACAGCTATAAAGACCACCTAGTACCATAATCATTTTACACATCCTTCCTTCAAAACTCACAATCCAAACACACACTATATAGTGTGATGCATACATCAACTTTTGTGCTTCTTAATATATATTTGTATATAATAGTGCAATGTATATATACTAGTTTTATGACCCGTGAAAACACGGGTTTGATGAAAAAAAGATTAGAATAAGGTCATTGAATAAATGTAATTGTTCAAACAACTTATTACTCTTTTATGTAGTATACGATACGATGTTATAGTACTAATTATCCGATCGATTCCTTTACCATAGTCTACTGTTTCAAGTTTTGATACATGCCCATTGCCCGAGATACCTACAATTATCAGTAGATGTCTCAAAAAAAAAAAATCTATGTAGCATGGTATTCAGGTACAAATATTGATACAAAATATTGATACAAACCGAAAGGTATCTGCTTCAGAAATTGTTTATAACGAATTATGATATATACAAACACTTGCTTGAGAGTTAGTCACCTACTTCAGAGTACAAACTAATTGATCAAAAGCACATGCCAAATCAAATTTAGCATTACTCTCATTATATAGTAAAGGAAAATGGAGCATGTATATAGGTACACAATAGTGCTCTTTGACATTTACTTTACTACTATATAATAGAAAAAAAAAGTATGAGAATTTCATCTGCAATAACAATTGTTGCATGAATATATCAGTCAATTAGATACGTTAGCTATTAACGTAGGGCTTCACTTCACTAATCCATTATTTGTGATTAGTTTTGAGCTCATATCTAAAACAATGATTTGTGGGATATCATAAATTTAATACTAACAGCATGTAGAAATATATAGATACAAACCACAAAAGACAACAATTCCAATAACACCCATCTTCTGCTAGTAATGGAAGATTGGAAGATGAGACAACTACCCACCTAAACAAACATCACAACTACCCAATAGAGCAAACCTTTAAAATAAAACCAATAAGCCCATCCTTCTTCAAGAATTAATTTTAGATTTAAGAGTGGGTAGAACATCACATGGACTCCATCACCCAGGCACTAACCAAGCTAAACACCTGGGACCACAAATGTCGAATAGTCTTGAAACATCAATTGTATATCATTTCACAGTAGCTTTCTGCTTTGCCTTGACACCAATTCAAAGCATAACCAAAACTATAAATCAGTAGATATATGAATATCAATTCAAATAAATATAGAAATAGTAGCTTAACATCAAAAGGATGTCAAGATTTAAAATGTATATATATGTTATATCGTGAGCAGCATAAGTTATGCCATGAGTAGGAAGAGTTAGAACCAAGATATTAACGCTAAAAACTTAGTTATCGTAAATATTGAAGTAGATCAATTTGCAAGACTATGAAGAGGTAAAACATCCTATGCATAACAGTAGATCATCAATATATCAATAACTAAAGAGGTAATACACTTGGGCAGTAACACAATTTGATTGTTGGTTTTTATAGGGATACCAACTTATGCATAGAATTATATTGTTAAAGCCCTGACCCATAGATGTTCCAGCTCAACCCGAACCTGCCCATCTTGACCTCTACAAATACATGATTTAACCTATTACCCAACCCGCTCATTTTGCACAAAAAGGTAGGTGTGTGTCCAATAAAGAGATACAATAGAGCGTAACAAAAGAATACTTGATCATGCCATTTGATGGTTTTCCTCTATGCAGTCAAGATCTTCAATAAAAAAATTACAAACGATTCATCTCAAAAAATACCCAATCATCAGCACTTGCGAGTTCCGATTGTGATATCAATCCATTTTGTAGACCATTTTTATTAAGGTGTTTAAGCATGTCACATTATCAATATAGCCAGCATATACTACAATTATAGGAAAATGTAACTTACCAATTTGTCCACAATTTTCGAAACACTCACCCATTCTGTACCTCCCCCTGACCCATTTGTTGAACCCAAATTTGTAAAGTACCCAACCAGAGATCATTAAGCTAATTATTCCAGTCCCATGCTCTCTTATTATTTCTAGTAGTTTACATCTCTAATTGTATGCAAGTAGAAACCAAGTTAAATGCTATGTACCTTAAGAGCATAAAAAACAATGCTTCCTAGTTAACTTCTATTTGCTCATAACAGAACAATGAATATCAAATAATTAGAATATCATTCAAGGATAATCATACCTCAATATTCCCCTGGTACTCCTCATCCACTTCAAGTTCTTTAACACTCGGCAAGCAAATAGAAGCCCAATGCAATGACCTACTGTCAAAAGAAAAGAGGTTATAGAAAAAACTATTTCACACATCGCCAAGAGATTATGAAAAATCAAAGAAGAGATTATTTAATCACCTAAAACAATATAGTCTACCAACAAAATGCCATTCTCCACCAGCTTTGAGCCTTTGACCACCTTACTTACCAAAGTGTAAAGCTGCCTTTAGTTTGACCCAATGTAAGCCTTTACTTATTTACCAAACCTACTCTAAGTTTAAAACAACAAAATATATAAAAAAGATAGAACAACAGTAGCCATTACAAAGCTAAAAATCCTTTATAGTTGTCTGCAAATCATAATCAAGTCTACATTGTCACTGGGTTTTAAAGGTAACAAAAAGTGTATGGATAAGTAAAGTATTACCATCAGGCACATATGGAGCAGGCATGTCATCGGCTCCAAGTCCACCAAACATATTCATCAGCACATCCAGACCCATATTGTTTTGCATTCCTGAAAGTTGCAAACATGAAATGATATTGATATGACAGATAATTGGGACATTGATAACATATGACAATGGGGAGGTTTGTACCTGTATTAGCACAAGTCATGGTAGGATCCCTAAAACAGAGATGTAAAAGATTGCACACATTTAAATAGGTATCAGTATAGAATAGCAAAATTATCTTCACCGTGTATGCACTTGGACTTGCTGGAGCTCTTTTCCAGTCCATTGTTGTTACTGGTGGTCCACATGCATCTCCTACAATCATACAACCATTAACCATGACCCAAATTCGAGTTCTGACTTTGACAACACCAGCAACCTATGCAAACAGGTAAATTATATCAACAAACCATAACTTAGCAAAGGATAAATCTCTAAGCTCAATAATCACATGACTAAATCCAAAAAGCCTCCACCTTTTTTTCAAGAAAATCATATAATCGTATATCACAAAACCCACATCAAAGTGCCAACTTTGATCAAAAAACTTAATTGCCAAACAAAGAACTCCACTAAGAAAAAAAAATCAACCTTTATCGTATTATAATGCATAAACCATGTAATCAAAAATCACAAAAACAAAACAATCATCATATTATATACGAAGTACTATACCACAAAAGTTAACAAAAACTTCACAAAATACCCGAATTACCCCCATCTAATAATGAATCATTCTGATAAAGTATACAAACCTCAAAAAATAGATATACTCCGCGTTCATACACCCACATCCGATATACCCTGCATAATGAAGAAACTAATAATGAAAAATACCAAACATTCATACAACCACATCTAATAATGAATCATTCTATTATCCTCAAAATCATCAGGCAATAAAAGCAAAGATAAGATCAAAACTAATATTTAATTAAAAAAGGTGAAGAAACTATTATCCATGTAATTATGTAAACCCTAACCTTTTCAAGAATCTGCAGCGGAAACTCGACTAATTATAAACCTTTCCTCGTTTTTGAACCTTATTCTAATAGCAAAATCGAAACCCTCAAAATAAAAATAATGAAGTTGAAGAACCCTATACATGTATTAGCGAGAACCTGAAATATGAAGGGATAGTAATTAGCAGTTTAGAGCTGTGATATAGAGATTGAAAAGGAAACACATATATGTGATGAAGAAATACACATATGAAACGAAGAATAAAACGCAGTTCTTCATTTTTAATTTGGTGATTATGACCTCTTTACTTCTTCCTTTAGCCTCATCTCACTGGAGAACCCTAACCTAAATATATGGAGATGAAATTAAGAAATACTGAAATGAAAACCGGATGAAGATGAAAGATAAGATAAATGACCTATTTTATTTTTTGGAGGTGCTGAAAAACCAACTCAGAAGATCCATGAAGAATAATAGAGAGGATAGTAGAAACAGAGAAGATGATTAATGGTGTCGTGAATGAGAAATTATAATATCATAAATTTGAATTACCGATTCGTGAGTTACCAGTGGAAAAAAGTGGCGTGCAGCATAGGGAAGGAGCAAATTAATTCAAAAATATTGTGCATGCCTAGAAAATCACAAATAAACTCACAGATTTTCACTAAAAGTTTAAATAATTAAAGGAAAAGCGTCATAAATTATTCAAGAAGTAGGTGACATCAGCAAGTGTTTTGGAGGTTGACACATCAGCATGAAGATTGAAGGAGAGTACGACAAATCAGTAAAAATGATGTCAGCTTCATTGAAAGGAAGAGACTTAAATGTTCGCGTGCATCTATAAGCCCATTTAGTGAAAGAGAATTAATTAGGCAAGCAACCTTTTTTTGGTATTCGTAATTGCATGCCCAACAACTTTAATTGGTATTCGTATCTATTTTTAATTTTTTATTTCATAATTTAAAGATGAATAATGACATCAGCGAATGCATGGATGAATGACACGTCAACAATGAAGTTGCTTGAGATGGTGACAAATCAGCGATAATGATGTCAGCATCATTGCCAATTTCTATATAAGATAGATAGATGGTGTATTTATTAAGAAGATCACTTATGAAGGTCAATTTGTAAAACATCTCGAATAGTTTTGCAAATCGAAACAAATTATATAAGAGTGTGATGGATAGGATTCATTTGAAGGAATATATATAAAAAAATAAAATAAAAAATTATTGGGATGATTAGTTGTATAATATTTTTTCTATTTTTTGAAAAAGTAGTATTTGATGTTTTAAATGATACTAAAAGTGCATGTGTGATGCATCGATTGTAAAAAATGAGAGATATAGTGAATCGAGATAACAATGGTGTTGTGATGGTCTATAGCAACGATTATAGCTAGGTCTAATGGTGAATGGGCTATGTGTCTGTGTGTATCTTGAGATTGTGAAATAACGTGTTCTTGTTATATGTATATGTATGATTTTTGTGTTTGTGTAATAGAATTGAACGTGAAGCTTGTTATGAAGCAATGGTCCATGCCTTTTATTGCTTAGTAGAAACATGATAATTTCATAAAAAAATATTTTGGATCTATTCTATACCAAAGAAACTCATAATCAATTTAAGAAATCATATGTTGCTTTGTATAACAATATTAAAAGAAAATTACAAGTTAAAGATAAAATCATATGGGCTTCAATATCTCATGAAATGTCAGGCAATCATTTTTCTTCTCATTCTCATTGTCTCTTGATATTACTTCGACAATTGATTATAAGAGCATCTTAATAAAAAATAAAATAAAAAATTATAAAGTCTTTTTATGCAAAAAAAAACATTAGAAAAGCTTTATTTATTGGAGGGAAAAAGTCTTTTTTTTTTTTTTTTTTATAGAATTGTATATTATATTATGATTTTGAAAAGAAAAGCTTTGGAAAACTTTTTTCTCATTGGAGACCAAGTTTTTTATAAGAGTTTATTTTATAAAAGAAACTGACGAGGCAAAAAAAAAATAATTTAATTGCTTTTGTTCATTAGTCATGCTTAGTAGTTAGTAATAGTAGTAATTATTTATTTTGTTAAGAAAATTTAGTTATTTTCCCTTTGATGATCAATCAACACATTTCATTTATTGGGCTTGAACCCTTACAAAAACAAAAACTAACCAATTACCATCAGGCCGGACCGAACACGAGTTACTGGGCTGTGGGCCGAAAATAAATAACATTAGTTGGGCTTGATGTGTATCATACTGGTTAGATAACTCACATTGAAACCCTAGCTACTACATAAAAACCCCCCAAATCGTAGCAGCAGCAGTTGCCATCGATACCAGAGAAACAAGAAGAAGAAGGAGCTCCTGTGCTCCCGTTAACGAACGCCATGGTAATATTCTATGCTTTTTATTGTATATTCACCGTCAAATCAATTATCGCATCTCGAAACTATAATTTGTTACGGAATCTTGTTGTCTTAGATCGATGGAAACGAAATGACCTACTTTTTGTATTTCTGTTCAGTTTCTGAACAATCACCATTTTGTGGTTCATATTTGTGATTTATTGATGATGATTATAAGAATGTTCCGATAGTTTGTTTAGGTTTACTTGGATCAATATATGAGGTAGCATTACTTGTGAAATGATATGGTCTAATTTAGGTTTTTGGAGTGAATTTTAGAGTTTTTAGACGCCAATTTTAAAGATTCTTAGCGCTATGTGTGTTAGTATTAAATTGTTAGAATGTTGAAATGCTGTAGGTAGTTCAAACTTTGTCTTTACTTAAACCGTATTTGAGAAGCAGAATAACATAATGTGAGCATTGTATTAGGGTTAATTAATGGAGTTCTTATATGTCACTGATTTACTCATGAAACTATGCTTATTGTTTAAATTTTACGTGTAGACGTGTAATGAGTCGAAGCATAACATTGTTACATGTAGTTTATCTTGCAATGAAATGTTTTTCTATGTATATGCACCTGTATTTTTTTAGCATTTCACATATCATTGGTCATTTGAGGCTTTGAGCTGTATGGGATTTGGGATTGGTATCTTCATCAACAAATGGGTTACATACTTTTGATTTGTGATGTGATTATGATATTTTTGCTTATGTGTTTATATGGATATAGCCGTCCCACAAGAGTTTCATGATCAAGAAGAAGCTTGGTAAGAAGATGAGGCAGAACAGGCCGATTCCGCATTGGATTCGCATGAGGACTGACAACACTATCAGGTTAATCAAATTTCTTAGTGTTATGAGGAGGATTTGTGATTTTGCATATTGTTTTATTAACTTGTTTATGTTTGTTTCATTCAGGTACAACGCAAAGCGCAGGCACTGGCGCAGAACCAAGCTCGGGTTTTAGATGTTTCTGCAGTTTTTTGAATTTCAATCAAGACTCTGTTTTGTCTGTATTTTCTTATTAGCCAGCAATGGATGTTGAATTTAATGTTCTATTCTCCTGGGAATTTGATGATACTTCTGTTTGATTACATGCTTTTTTAATGATGCTCGACTTTATAATGTGTTTATCCAACCGGCTTATGATGTCTCTTCTTGTGAGTTCCATAATAAAAGATGGTGAAACTCGGAAATACGTGACTGCAAAATTTTTAATTACTTTGAAGGTATTATGTTTATCATAGGTGAAGGGTAAAACAATAAAAAACATACGGAGTATATAGCTAGCTATCTTTCTTACAATACATCAATTTATATATTTGCCTATTATGTATCATCAAAGCTTGTAAATAATACTAATTGTTAGCAATCAAAGGTTCTAAACTTCTAATCATCGTAATAACCATATGTGGTGTTATAACATAACTTGAAAACATATCAACCCTCACAAATAATGCAATGTCTATTTTTAGGCAAGAAAACAATGGATTGCCCTTACTTTCTTATTGCATTCCTAAATTTTTGGAACCCCAACGTATCTTAAAAAATAGAGGATATAAAGAAACTCCTGTTCTTATAGAAAAAGGGCTTCTACATTTCCCTCTAATCTTTTCATAAATATGACCTCTACTATGTCCATAAACATGGTGGAGGAGGTTTCTAAAGAGGGATTTTAGAGAGGCCCGGTTTTATCTTTTATCATTTCATTTCTGGGACTTTGTGTTTCTAGTTTTTTTTTTATTCATCATAATGGCTGATAATTCCTTGGAACAAGTTAAAAGTAACCAAGTCGATCTTGAGAAACTCCCTATCGAAGATGTTTTCACGATCTTAAACTGTACGAGGGATGGGTTGACTGATGAGGAAGGGGGAATTAGGCTCGAAATCTTTGGCCACAATAAGCTTGAGGAGAAAAAGGCATGCTTTTACCTTTGGTTTTGTCCGAATATCGTTGCACTACATTAATTGTGAGATATAACTAAACATTCATAAACTAGAAAGAGATTGGGATCGTTGATGGGTACTCATAGAACGGCGGCATTTTTCAATCATTTTGTTTGTTAAACACGGTGGAAACGTTTACCCCTAACAAACAAGAGGAAAATAATGTTTTTTTTACCAGTTTGTATCATGTGAATATTGGGAATTAGGATGTTATCCAGCAAGTAGACAGAATACAAAACCACCATTGTCAACGTGTATTGAAACCAAATGCTTATGTTAAAAAGGCAACTTTAACATCCATCATTAATTTAATGTCTGAACATTCGCAAACTACTAGCAGTATCGGTTATGGTAATGAACAGATATGAAATTGACCCTGTGGAGGCATACTTTTACGATGACTTATACCATTAGGGACTGTTTTCAACAATATGGTGCTAGAAGGACCAAGGCTTAATTCATTGCATCATGCATCTGTTTTGTAAACATCTTATCATCCAACACAAACTAATATACTGTAAACCGAATTTGAAACAGGAAAATAAACTTCTCAAGTTTCTAGGGTTCATGTGGAATCCTCTTTCATGGGTCATGGAATTTGCAGCCATCATGGCCATTGTTTTAGCCAATGGTGGTGGCAGGCCACCAGATTGGCCAGATTTTGTGGGCATAGTCGCGCTTCTTCTGATTAACTCAACCATAAGTTATATCGAAGAAAATAATGCCGGCAATGCTGCTGCCGCCCTCATGGCAAGCCTTGCCCCAAAGTGTAAGCTTTTGAGGAACGGAAAATGGAGCGAGCAGGATGCTGCTATCTTGGTTCCAGGGGATATAATTAGCGTCAAGCTTGGAGATATTATCCCAGCTGATGCCCGTCTTCTTGAAGGTGATACTTTGAAGATTGACCAATCTGCCCTTACTGGCGAGTCCATCCCTGTGACCAAGAACCCTGGTGAGGCAGTGTTCTCGGGCTCGACGTGCAAGCAGGGTGAGATTGAAGCTGTCGTCATAGCCACCGGTGTCCGGACATTTTTTGGGAAGGCTGCCCACCTTGTGGACAGCACCGATCAAGCTGGTCATTTCCAACAGGTACAATTGGCTAATGCATGCATCAAGTTCTTAACGACTAAAGTGTACAGTTCGTGTTATTACAAGTTTCATATCTTTACTAGGTGTTGACTTCCATCGGTAACTTCTGCATATGCTCGATTGCTATTGGAATGGCCATCGAGATTGTTGTGATATATGCAGTTCAACGAAGAGCATATAGAGACGGTATTGATAACTTGTTGATCCTTCTCATTGGAGGTATCCCGATCGCTATGCCTACAGTTTTGTCGGTGACAATGGCTATTGGGTCTCACTACCTTTCGAAAGAAGGTGCCATCACCAAGAGGATGACTGCCATCGAGGAAATGGCGGGGATGGATATTCTCTGTAGTGACAAAACAGGCACCCTCACACTTAACAAGCTAACTGTCGACAAATCCTTAATCGAGGTCTGTTTTCCTTGATTAAATTAGTGTCAACCACCATGAGGTGGCATAATGACTGGGTAGTAAATAAGTTAAGTCATTGAATTGACACAATTATCATAGGTCAACTTGAAAAGTCAATTACTTTTCCATGGTCTAAAAAGGTCAAATTTTGTACAGGTCTTCGTGAAAGACTGCGACAAAGACACGGTGGTGTTGTACGGTGCTCGAGCTTCCAGAGTCGAAAACCAAGACGCCATTGATGCTTGTATTGTCAACATGCTGGCTGATCCAAAACAGGCGAGAGCCGGAATCAAAGAGGTGCACTTCCTGCCCTTTAATCCAGTCGAGAAACGCACTGCTATCACCTACATCGATGACAAAGGAAACTGGTATCGATTAAGCAAGGGTGCACCAGAACAAGTAATGAATCGGCTGTTTTTGTGCGTTTTATTTCCAATTTCAAATTAGAATTTTCTAACGGATAATGGTATTATTTCTGGAAGATCATCGAATTATGTGAACTCAATGGTGATATGTTAAAGAAAGCTCACGATATCATTGATGGTTTTGCGAACCGAGGTCTTCGATCCTTGGCCGTTGCTCGTCAAACTGTACCAGAGAAGACTAAGGAGAGCACAGGTTCACCATGGGAGTTTGTTGGATTGTTGCCTCTTTTTGATCCGCCAAGACATGATAGCGCTGAGACTATTAGAAAGGCTATGGAACTCGGTGTTAAAGTTAAGATGATTACTGGAGATCAGCTCGCTATTGGCAAGGAAACTGGGAGAAGACTTGGCATGGGCACCGATATGTATCCTTCTTCTTCACTTCTCTCACAAAGCAACACAGATAACGATTCTTCTATTGATCAGCTTATCGAGAAGGCAGACGGGTTCGCTGGAGTTTTCCCAGGTAAGTAGATGATAACTTGCATCTCTAAAAATCCTTATAAAGCTAAAGAGTTGTAATTACTTATACAAACCTAATTATTTGTTCTTATAGAGCACAAGTATGAGATCGTTAAGAGGTTACAACAAAGGAATCACATTTGTGGTATGACTGGAGATGGCGTGAACGATGCACCGGCACTCAAAAGGGCTGACATCGGAATAGCGGTGGCTGACGCCACAGACGCCGCCAGGAGCGCATCTGATATAATCCTGACAGAACCAGGGCTTAATGTGATAGTGAGCGCTGTACTAACAAGCCGAGCCATCTTCCAAAGGATGAAAAACTACACAATTTATGCTGTCACAATCACCATCAGAATCGTGATGGGGTTCATGCTCATCGCTCTCATATGGAAGTTTGATTTCTCGCCTTTCATGATTCTGATTATAGCCCTCCTTAACGATAGCACCATCATGACAATTTCAACAGATAGGGTTAAACCATCACCCGTCCCTGACATGTGGAGGCTCAATGAAATCTTCGCCACTGGCATCGTCTTGGGAACTTATCTCGCACTTGTGAGCGTACTGTTCTTTTGGCTCTCTGCCAAAACTGATTTCTTCCCCGTAAGTTATTAATTCCCATCTTCATTTATCCAACATCTTTAGAGATGATCTATAACCATAACTATTGATATTTAGAGACTCTTTGGTGTTCACTCGATTATTGGAAATGATGACGAGGTCACCGCGGCACTATACCTTCAAGTGAGCATCATCAGCCAGGCGCTCATCTTTGTAACCAGGTCTCAAAGTTGGTCATTTCTAGAGCGCCCTGGCTTCTTGCTCATGCTCGCATTCGCACTAGCTCAAATAGTAAGTAACATAATAATATCTCCTGGTTCTACAATAAAGCTTAGAGGTGCAATTTCGAGCCGCTTACTTATCAATGGATGGATTTGGGTGGCATATTATCTCAAATGGGTTGTGCATTTAACATTTCTACATTTTGTACAGTTGGCTACACTGCTTGCTGTATATGCAGACTGGGATTTTGCAGAGATGCAAGGAATAGGATGGCGATGGGCCGGAGTGATCTGGATCTTCACTATCGTTACCTACATCCCACTAGATATCCTCAAGTTCATCATTCATTGAATGGATCCTCTAGATAGCACTAAATGGAAAGTCTATATATCCTTAGTCTCAAGGTACAACCTTCAAATCTAAGATTTCAGATAACCAGAGGCTAATATATGATCTTTTCTCATGAACATTGCTGGAATAATTGCATATAATAGTAATCAACTTTGGTGCGGTTTCTGCTTTGGCCTAGAAAATCCATCAAAGTTCCAGAATTTTTATATAAGGTATCCAACCTTTTAAACTACTTGACCTAATATGATCTGACATGATACCCGGTCAATATGATGATGTGGCAGCTGACATGGCAGTAATTATTGATCAATGTTGATTTTTGTTCCTAGTGTGATACTGATGTGGTGCTTGTAAACCGGTTACCTTAGATTTTTACATAACTTTGTTGTGAAATTCCGATGATTCTTGAACTCATAATATAAATATGACCACAGTTGTTACCTTTCTATGCAATTAGCCCATTTTGCATTTTGCTCTTCGGCTCTTGATAACAAACTGTGTGTCCTAGGGTATGTGGAGTCGATGATGAGGCTAACAGGATCGGTGTCACTACAACTAAACACCACCAGAAACCACCATATCATGGAAATTCTCCGGTAGGGAAAAGATGTGCAAGGTCTGTAAATTCCATGGAATTATAGTAGAAGAAAGGGAATTCAGCAAGAAATGTAAATTTTTCTTTTTTGAGTTTCATTTTTCTATATCTTGAATTTGGTAGTAGAAAGCCTGTAGGAAATACTTACAGTAGAGAAGTTGGTTGACTGATGTCAATGGAAACTATTAGTCTACAAAATGAGATTACAGGTTGGTGAACGGTCATGCAGAACGGAAGAGTATTGTAGTTCTGTATCTCAGTGTACAATCATGTGTATATATAATTAGTGTTTTCTAAAACATGTGAACCCCAGAAGCGGCAATTTCGCTTCATTTACTTCTAAATGAGACGATTTGGGTTATGTTTTATGGGTCTCTCTTGTTCTTAATTTTATCTTTTCTTTGTTTTCTTTTTCGGCATGCATGGTTTATGCTTTATCTCTTACATAAACGGGCAATTCAAAAAAATTTGCTGAAAGGCAAATGGGATAAATTGGTCAAATGGATCAACATTGAAAGCCACTCAAAGGTTAGTTTAATGCGTACAAACTCCTAAATCATATTATTCGAATATTCATATCATAGTTGTAATTATATTTAGAGCATTAATAATGGGTAGCTTTGGTTGTTTAATGTGGAGATTTCCGCATCAAAAATACTCGCTTTGATCCCAACCAGTTTAACCTGCTACCCAACCTGCTCATGTTGTCACCTCTGGTTTAAAAATGTGGGGCGAGGAGTTGAATTCTGGTCCTTAGTTTATTCAAACTAAAATTCAGCCAATCTTTAACAAGAACACTAGAAAGACAAAAATACTATCCTTTCTTCATTAACTTTGGTTTCCAAGAGGTTAATTCATAGGGTATTACATCCTCATTACAAGAAATCACAGCTTGTGCCATCAACTTCCCAAGCCAAGCATGATATAACAGACCTCTAGATCCGAGACCCGAAAAAACCCAGAACTTACTTTCATGAGGTTGACTAATAAGATCATCTATGCTGCCTAAAAGTGGAAGAGATCCGTTACCTGTGAGAGGCGGCATTGCTCTTAGACCTGCACTCGCTCTATCAAAAGCCCATTTTGTTATGCCTGGATATACTGCAGACGCTTTTGGCAGAAGTTCTTCCAAAGCTTTTGAAGCTTCCTCCATTGAAACACTTCGTGAGTAGTTGCTAGATTTCCATTCCCATGTAGAACCCAGGTATAAATTTCGAGGATTTTGTATGGCAAGCCAGGCATCTGACAAAATTGAGGGACTATGCTCTAGAAATTCTTCCCTGAGACATTGATCACGAAAACATTTGGTTTTTAGCGTAAGTTCAATGTAAATAAATGCATAGAATCACAATTGACAGTACTATTGACACAATGAATTCATCTTTGATTTATAGTACATATTATTTGGTGGTAGACATTCTCTTCACCTCCAAAATATTTTGGGGGTCTTAGTCTCAAGCTATGAGCATAAAGATGGAAGTGAAAATTGTCAAAAATCGGGAAAACAAAGGGAGATGTTATTAATGAAACATAGGGTAGCATTTATAAAGAGTGATCACTTTTTTCAATCATACTGTTTAGTTTCTTCTTGGAGAAGGGGTTAAACCCACCATCGTTTACGAAAAATTCTCGAACGTTATAGTGCACTGTATCAATCCCTCTACTTTTATTGTATCATTCAAACCTACAGGCCAAGGATTCTCAGGTGAAACTAGTAGGATGCTAATGTGTACACATATGAACAGAATCTTTGAAACCTATTTATAGTCAATCATGTTTGGTTGATTGTTTTGGTATATACCTGATATTATCAGGAAGATGTAAATGGGCAATGACACCTCTGCAAATCCTCAACGGTAACCTTCTTGAGAGCTCTGGCAGGAATGTGGATTTGGCGCCCAAACATACAATAACTGCATCATACTCCCCTAAAATGGAGCGTGTAAATATTTTCTTTGATGCATTTCATAACAAAACATTCTGACAACAGACTTACAAAGGAACCTAATAATTATCACATACCTTCTAATTCTAGGAGATTGCCAATAGATCTTCTGTGAAATTTAATCTTCTTTTCACCAATATCCTTTCTGGAAACCTCTTTTGCTAGAGTTTCACAAGCTACATATAGGGCCTAGTCATGGTGAATACGAATATAAAAACCTTAAATAATCATATAATGGGAAAAAGAACATGTTTATCCACACTTAAGAAACTGAGTAACAGAGTAGCGGATTCAGAAGGCAAATCAAAACACATCCTTGGCAACACAAGGACGTGGTCAAATGTATAGATGATACTAAAATTATCCTTACCTCAAGATAAATTTGGGGATTTATATTTACAGCCTCAGGCATATAAAAAGCCGAATTAGAAGGTACACATACATCAGGCACTAAAGTCCGAGCCTCGTCTTCATTAATAGACTGTATTCTGCAACCGGCAAGACAGTTCTGAGCATTCTTCAAGAAGGAAAAAGAAAATTATTATGTGGTTAACGAGTGTATTGCATTTTTGTGTTCCAGATGCTAATTTAAAAAACCTACATCATTCATTGCACTCATGTTCTTCAAGTTGATTGCTGGTCTCAGGATACCCCTTCTTCGTGCAATAGAACCGTTAGAGTTCTGATCAAAATCTCCATTCTTCAAGCTTAGTTCCTTTGAATGTATTGCTGTTTCAGCAATGCTTATAAGCCGTAAACTCTCTTCCCAACACTCAGCTGCCCGCCAAAGAGGCTTAACTACAGAAACAGACTTGTTAACCCATCAAAATATGGAAAACAAAAAGATTCATCTTCCTAACGAAATGTATGCAATGTGCAGTGGTAACAAGATGTAACCTTTAGGAGAATAAGGATGAAGAAGTCCTCCAGACACTCCCGAAGCACCACCACCAATTCCGACTTCATCAAGAACATCGACACAAACATGCAACCCCATAGGACTGTGCTGCAAAAGTAGGTCGCACACATACAACAAGATCGGAACTCATTCTATCATCAATATTTATAAACATTGAATCTATTCTTCTTCAATTACTATCAACAGAACCTAGGCTCTAAATTCAAAACATACAATTATCACAATTCGCACATACATATATAAAATACACAGATAGATATAGAGTACATACTTCCAGCAAGTGCCATGCTACTGATAATCCAGCAAAGCCTGCTCCGAGTACTGCGTATCTACACATTAACATCTGAAACTGATACATTCGAGAAACGTATAGATACTGTAACGTAATTATTGCAATTTGATTTCTGAAGTTCAAACTTGAGATTAACAAATTAGGTTTTAGAGCTTAGAAATGTGTTCTATTCTAATAACTTCATCAATTTCTATTCACTTGAATCAATATAGGTATATATATACCTGAGGGATTGTTGATGAATATGAGAAGAGGAGGAAAACGCAAGCACTGGAGTTCGATTTTTTCGGATACGTATAAACCGCGAGGATTTGATTATTGCGGGAAAATTGGACTGCCACGTCAGCATCTTTTACGGTTGTCACCGGCGCCGGTGTTCAACTTTCGCAGACAAATTCGTTCTGAAGATATAGGATGATGACCTGACCTGACCTGTACTTGGAAGATAGTACAACATATAATGCTTTATGTACAATGACTTGAAGCGTTGTCACAATTTAGCCTGGTAATGCTTTCAAGTTTTTGCATTTCACATTATATATATTTTCAATTAATTAAATTCTAATTAAATTCGTGTGAAACCTTTTATTGTTAATTTTTTATTTGTGAAAAGTGAATTTTTTTCACTCAATATGAGCTTAAAACATAAAGCTCTGTACTCGTACAATCCACGTTACTATTTTGAGTTGTTCCAAATAAGTGTCTAATTTCATATTATAACCGATAAAAAGAACTCTAAAATTACGTGCATAGTCAAAGTCGACACGTTTAACTGAGAAAGAGAATGTATGAATTATAGAGTAAAGTTTTATTAGTAATGACACATGTATACTTTAACATGTACGGAGTATGTACATGATGATCAAGTGATCAACTTTTGGCTCATACATGACTTTAATTGTGGAGTTACAGTTGAATTATTTTATTAGATTTCTTATGGATTATGGATTTTTTTCAACTTCTCAAATGGAATATATTCAGATAAGAGGTATTAAGAAGATGGGAAAATACTTCTAATAAAACTCATCCTGGCTTTGCTCGCTTGATCAATTACATAATACAGCTCAAATCGAGTCGCGTTCAAGTAATTATATCAAAATTACGTTCACCGGTCCTAAACATACTTGAATTACAAAAATCCGAACACCACTTGATTACATCTTTAGAAGTATTTATTTGGATGACTAGTAGAATGATACGGAGTATAACACTAGTAGAAAACTACTAATTTGATTCGCCAAAAAAACCAACAAATATCTTAATGGAAAAAAAAAAGAGGCTTCTAATATGCAAGGATGAAGATAACACATCACATAATTGTACCAAGATTAAACATACAGCTTTAATAATGGCGTACTTGTTGGTGTTTGTGTATACAGGGCTCCATGATATCGATGCCCTTTAGTTCTAGTTGTAAATACTCCTAACCAATCTGATAATATATGCATACGGTGATCGAAAGAAGAACAAAAATTTACTTTTATAGATACCCAATTTGCTTCAAGTACCAAATTGCCCCTTGAGCCGCAAACTCAGCCGCGTCTTTCTTTTTAGCCCGATGATCTCCAATGCACTCCAAGATTGTACTTGAGGCTTCTTCGATTGTGACACTCACTTTAAATGCAAACCTAAAAAAATGCAAAACATATATGTATAATTAATAATGATCTGATGTAGCAATTGCGATCCTTTTATGGTTCAATATGGTGTTTTTGAGCTTACTGTTTGAGGTGTGCAGGTCCTATTTCATGAAAACATTCAAACAATGGTGGTTTCCAACAATTGATAGCACAAATTTCATGTAGATGAGATTTTGCTGACGATTTGCGCAACGCATCACCTGAAAATATCTTTATCTGTAAGCATACACCTTTAGAAAGAAATAAATCTTTTAAAAATAACAAATTTTTGACTAGAATACAATCAATGTTACCTGCTGGTGCTTGTGAATTGTTACTAGCACTGCTGTTTGAAGGACTACATTGAGGCAAGGGCTGCACCATACGTCTAACACCGCTACTGCTTTTTATAGAATTTACAGAACCAGAATGCAGTTTTGGAGAAATACTTTTAAGTTCAGTTGTGTTAACGTCTTTCAGTTGGTTGGTATGTGAGAAAACTATATAAGTTGGAGTTTCATCATATCCGATTAATTTCGCTTCCATCTTTTGGCTCACTTTCAGAACTTCCTCCAAAGATTTCATCTTTGTTTTGTAGCCTTTGTCCTGTAAAATAAAAGTCTTATTAGTAAAAAAAAACACGGTATAAAGAGGTGGCAGAATGGGCAGGCCGGGCAAGTAGGCTAACAGCCTAATGGGTAATCAAATGACATTCGGGATGAAACAGGTCATTTTTTTGGTTGACCAGTGAACACATTTTTGTCCATTGTTATGTGTGGTTCTTTATAAATTGATGTAGGATTACAAATACTCTATCTGGTCCAAAAATATTGTCCACGACAAAGATACATAGTTTAAGAAGGTACAAATGATACAAGTTTTTTTTTATAGTCATATCACAGTTTACTCCTTTTCAGTCGACTATTATATGCCAACTTTGGACTTTATTAATGGAGTAGTAAAGTAGTAGTTGTAATATGGGAATCTTGATAAATTATACCGTAACTTTTTTGTTTTGAAAGTGGATGATAATATTGGGACAAATAAAAAAAAGGTGGACACTGGAGTATGATATTAGTGTTACATAATAAATAATAATAGAAATCTATGAAAAAAACAGTTTAGAAGGTTTTATGAATATAAACTTTTAGGCAGCTTTCACCTTGTTTGAACCATTCCTCTTTTAGCAACATTTTTTATTTATTTAACGTGTTTGCTAAAATTAAACCCAAACCTACAAGTGATAAGTAGATGAGGCCAAATGGCTATCTCAACCACAAAAATAGGATGTCACAATAACGAAAGGTGTAAGATTTTTTACCTTCAACGACAAATACAATTGTTGACAAGCAATTCTCTTGGCGGTTTTTTTGTTGAAATTGGAAGCACGAGCACTCTCACAAACTTCTTTTCCATCAACAATTGCTTCAACCGAAAACGTTTTATCTTTCTTTACTGACGGAAATGTCAATTCCCAGTTATAAAACTGGCAAAGTTCTTGAAGTTCTCTAATGGGATTAAGCTGCAATGCTGAAAACTTCATGACAGGATCCAAAAACGAGATCATTATTTTCCAAACTAAATCCAAATTAAATCCCGAATCAAGAAGAATAGCACCAACACACGATTCCACCAAATCACCAAGAGCCTGAAAATGGAAATTATGACTTTAGGACACAAGATACAACAATATACAACAGATGTTGAATATAGAAAGTTACCTTAGGACATGATATGGTTTCACCAAAACCGTTGTTTGATGAAGAAGTCATAAAGAATTCGGCATACTTGTTCATTGACTGGGTCAAATTACTAGAATCACATAGCATAAACTTGTGGAAAGATCTATTAACAGCTATACCAGCGAAGGAATTATTGTTGACTGATAAGGATCTTAGATCGGTCAACTGACCCGGCTTCAAATTTGGATACACCGAATAAAGATAAGATGTGATCAAGTAATCCAACACTGCATCTCCAAGAAACTCCAATCTCTGCTTTCACCAATATGCAAATGTTATCATAGTACTAATCCTCTTATATATCTATTAAGTCGACATATATTCTATATCTCTATATATATTCCAATAATAGAGTAACTCTCCTCCACATGACTCTTTTCTATTGGCCAATTGGCTAAATTTTCTGGCCCATTTTTTTTCAATAATTTCATTTCAACTTCTGATCAGATCCCTTCAAGTATCAGTGATTCATATATTAGCTTACACTTCAACCCCTTATGTTTTTATGATGATAATCGTTTTTATAATATATAATTTCGCTCCATAAGAACCTCGTACTTTTCGACAAAATATAATTTTAACTAAATAAACATAAACTCTTTCAATGTCTGCGTAACTCACAGCCAAGTGCGTTTTTAAAGTTATTAGGTGATAATTAGGAATCAGATAATAAGTTGCAACTGATAAAGAAAATAGTGTTTGGACGCGCTGGTGCATTTTGTGTGTTGAAAAACTGATAGTAAATTGACCCATACAACCCAAAATGACGTTTTTCTTTTTAGCAATTCTTTAAAGCTTCCCCATGTAACAATACAGCCCAAATTGACCATTTTGGTTAAATATCTTGAAATTCAGTGTCTAGTTGAGAAGTTACCTGATAGCAGCCACCACAATTATTATGGTAAGATGGATGTAAGAACGCCTGTAAGAGAAGACCTTTATGGTGAAACTGATACCCCAAAAGGTCTTCAAGGGCAGGAATATCTATTTGAGCACTCAAAGAGGTAAAGACCGTGCTTGAAGCACACATGTTAGCAACATGAGAATCTTTGAAGTCAACTGGAATACCGATCCACTTTAGAAACGCAATTGCTGCAATAAAACCACTATCAACAATAAACGCTCCTACAAGAGCTTCAACAATGTCTGCCACAGTTTTCTTTTGTAACCAATGATGCCCTTTATTGCATCTAACTTCCATGTTTGCACCTGTCTTTAGATTGCTTTCATGTGAAGAATGGATGTGTAATCTCGTGTTGTCGGTACATATCACAGAACATCTTCGACCAAAAGGATAAAAATGGGACGGCTCAAATGGTTGATCACGTATATATACCTAGAGAATATATCAACCGAATTAAAACATTGATGCCATTTAGAGGCCACATAATGGGCAGGCAGGGTAACTAGTCAAAACAGGTACTAATATCAGGTAAACATTCGTGATGTCATGTCTGGATGACTTGAAATACTTTTGTACGATTTTCTTCATAAAAATTAGTGTATTTTATACAATTACGAAAGCCATATGAGTACAATCTAACGTAATGTCTTAATATAAGCAATTGAGAAGATTGTATGTATAGAAAATACACTTTGTACAACTTTTGACCCGTTTGATCCAGTTCCCTTTTTATTTATTTTTTCCTTAATTACACATTTGATCCATTAGAGATAGAACACAACCAAAATTGACACACTCAAAACTAAATGGATCGAAATGCCAGAACAAAAAAACAATATGATGCAATTACAAAAGATAAATTTATTTCAAAAAAATTCACACTATGAAACATGAATATCTTTCTTCAGGTCGCGAATATAAATAAACTTACATGCAAATTGTTTAATACCGCCAGCTTAAACAAATGGGAATTGTTAACCATATTTGAACGTTTCCGAGTAAGTTGTCCTTCATCAAGGGAGTCATTTAATAGAAAAAGGTGTCGTCCAACTGCAAACTTAAGAAAAGCATCACCCAAAACCTCAAGCCTCTCAAGAGAAAACCGCTCATTGCATCTCTCGGTCGTAAGTGCTTCAAGCATCTGATGGAAAATATATAATAAAATAAAAAATTTACTTTTTTTTTTAACTCTTAAAAAGAACAGAAATCACAAGAAAAGAACAGAGAGCTTTACACGATCTGCAGAAACTTCTGACCCTTCAGAGAATGAAGCAGATAACCTATGTCTCAATTCAATTGCAACAAGAAAGCTTTCTAATCGGTGTATAACTGATGGCAATAAAGACAGTGTACTTCCAATTTCCTTTGAAAACCCGAGGATTTTCAGTACACATATTTCGGGAGGTAACTCCACAAAATGCTCTTCCTTTTCGCGTGGTTCTGTCGCAATATCACAGTATTAGAAAAAGAGACATCATTTAATTTTCAATTTGGAGTGCTTTTAGAAAAGAAGATGCTACAGTTCTCATGGTCAGAACTCAGAAGGATGCATCCCTGGTTTGTGTTAGGATCCCACATTGGCCAATTATGGGATTGGTTAATGGCTTATAAGTCTAGGTGTCCCCTCCTCCTACAAGCTAGCATTTGGGAGTGAGTTCTACACTTGGGCTCAAAGCTTGATATGGGCCTAGTATGGGATAGGTTCATATCAATTGGTATCAGAGCTAGCCCCATCTTCCGAGGTTCCAACACCTTGGAGTGGTGGCCTATGGAGTGGTGGCATGGACCCGAAAAGAGGGTGCCAACCGTGACCAACGAGGCCTCGGAGTGGTGGCCTATGGAATGGTGGCTTGGACCCGAAAAGAGGGGTGCGAACCGTGACCAACATAGCCGTGACCAACAAGGACGTTGGCTCTTCAAAACGTGGGGTATCGTTACCATCCCACATTGGCCAAGTATGGGATTGGTTGATGGCTTATAAGTCTAGGTGTACCCTCCTACAAGCTAGCATTTGGGAGTGAGTTCTGCACTTGGGCTTATAGCTTCATATGGGACTAGTATGGGATAGGTTCATATCAGTTTGCTGTATATGAACGTGCATACCCAGGAAAAGATTTTCTTTATTCGTCTAAATTGAAGAGTATAAACATTTGACAAAAAGTCAAACCTTCTATTTAATTAAACTATGTCAAGTCAAACATTGTGGGTTGTACATGATGTGGCCATTTGGATCCATTCAATTGTACATGGATCAATTTGGGTTATGTCTTATCTCAAACAGGTCAAATAAAAATATATAGTTAAAAATCAAACGGGTCAAATGGATCAAATGCCTCAAACAGGAAAAAATTCGCCAAACCATATCCTTCTTAGATCACTTTATTCAATAAATTCAGATGGTTATTGTAACCACAAACTTTTTGGTAATCATATTTAACGCATTAATTAAGTATATAATACAAATAAATGCACGAAATAGTTTTGAGGCCAAGCCAACATGACCGAAACTAAAAAAGTACCTGTTTTGACACGTTACCCAACCTGACCACCCCTCTCAATTTTGCCACCTCTAAAATCGAATGTAACTAAATCATCTAGAACTTACCGGCACTTCCTCTCTTCCGCAACAGGTTGTCCAAACGAAAGAGTTGTTTTGCTTTCAAAAGAGGCTGGTTAGGGTGCACAAATTCAATTCCAAACCTGTTCATAAATCACGAAAAGTTACACAATAAGCCAATATTTGCCAGGATATATTAGGTATGTCTACAATAGAAACTTACACTTCAGAAAAATGATCAACATAACTTGTTTCTTCTTTGAACAGACTAAATGAATTCTTCTCAGGAAGATAATCTGAAACAAAGAAAAAAGTATCCTTGCAAGGGACATATACCAAACTATTTAATATGTCATTGATCTGCGTGGGGCCGTTGGCGAGATACAAACAATTATTCATGTGATATGTTTGCACAATATCTTCTGGACTTTTGAAAATCGGTGACGATAAACATTTCTTAATGAGCTTCCAGTCCACAGAAATTGATTTTCGGTTTTCATGAACAGTCACAGGTAGCAATAAGTAAAACGTCGAGGCGACATTGCTGACATCATCTTTGCCTAATTGAACATAATCCGTAACGAATTCTGACTTGTCTATTATGGCTTTCAGCCACATCTCTTGGAATCTCTCTGCTAGCACAATCTGTATAAATTATCAGATGAAATAAATTTATTATGTATACAGAAACTATGTAATTGAAATAGTATTCTTAATTTTTAATACAGAGATATAAGATGTTGTATGGAATACATTTAACCTCACTTTTGACCCATTCCATTTTCATCTAAGTTTTTAATGTTGAGAAATGTGACCATTTGGATGTAAAAGATAATCCATCAAAGCCCATTTTTAGGTAAAAGGTTTGAATTGTCCTAAAAATCAAGACTTCATCTTACCCAGTAATAACAATCAAATTTGATTACCTCATTATCTATAAACTCTGAAGTACCACAAGGAACAATCTCAGTCAACACAGATCGACCACGGGCCAAATGGAGATCTAGTTTCATTCTTTCTGCCTCTTGAGGTATAGGTGCTTTTAAAAATAGACCAAAGTCTTTGTAAAGTCTGTCAGCAGGTGAAGGACTAAATTTGATGAAATACGAGTTAAGATAGAGTTTTTTATGTTCCACTTTAATCCATGGTTCCCGTAGAGCGGATGGCACAAGCATCTCATGGAGCTCTCTTCGTGAGTCTTCCTCTATAGATACATAAAGAATAATAAAAATGGTGAGGCGATAATCAAAGATCAGTGGCATTTTGACCAACTTACTAATGAATGATTTGACTCGGATCATGTTTTATATCTAACGGGTCAAACAAATGAATTAATAAACATGATTTTTAATGGAAACGGGTCAATTGGGTTGAAACTAGAAAGTCACCCAAAGTGTACTTTTATTGCGTAAGACCTCCTATAAATTAATCTATATAAGTAATTAGATTGTTTTTAAATAAAAATAAAGTTGTAATCATCTTCGACACATTAATTTTTTATAGAAGTACTTTTTCTGGAACAGAAAGCGTTTCCAGCCAACACAACCCTCACCCAATCCTACCATTTTGCCACCTTTATGATGGATTATAGAAGGATGAACTAACCATCATCGCTATCTGAATCAGAAAAATCTTGATTTTCATCATCAACTTCATCGTCAGGCAAGAGATAGTGTGTCAAGGCACCCAATTCATGCAACTGTTGGCATGCTTTCAAACAAGCATCTTTCTTTGCTGCTTCGTTAGATGGTTGAGGCAAACTTACAACTTGGTGAATAGGAGCATTAGCAGGAAGAATTATGGAGCAAACTACTCCATCAGCATCGTGAATGTAATATAGCATTGGCTTAGGGTTGAAGAATCTGCATAATAATGTGAACAATATGTCAACGATGCTCAAGACTTTTTGACTAAAGGTGACAACTTTGACCCATTTACATATGAAAGGGTTGGCATGGGTTATGGGTTATGACTAATGGGTCAAACATATTTTTGTAGTTAAAAAGAAAGTGGTTAAATGGGTCAAAACAGGTTGAAAGTCGCGAAAAGTGTATCTTCAATACCAACAATTTCCTGAATGCTTTTGTTTTATAAAATTAGATATATATTTTTTTAACATACAATATAATTTTTAGATTATTATTGTAATAAGATAGTTTTTGGGTCACATTGAAGGCATTATCTTGTTGATAAAAAGTGGAAAAAAGATCTTAGACATCAACCCGGCCCATACAAAAACAGCCTGTTTCAAACCTAGACCGTTTTGACTCTTCCGACCAGCCCAATTTGCCAACTCTACTTTTGATGGCTCCCAAAGTGTGGAGAACATAGTCTTACTCATCATGTGGAAGTTTTGAGCAATATCGATGAAGTAACGAAACACTAGATCCAGAACTAATGGTGGCACCCGTCGAATCTACTTTATATGTTTTCTCCTCAAACTCAACACATTCCACAGAAGATGTTCGTGAAGATATTTCATTATTCATTCGTGCTTCGTCCTTCTGAAAGTTCTGTATCATATTCAGCTCCTTTTCATTTCCTCTGCAGTGTATAAGCAGTTTAAGATTCAGAATCTAGTGTCAGAAAATATTATAGAAAAAAAGAGACAAATTTAGCACCTGTCCACCAAAAAAGCATATTCAGATTTTGGCATGCGTGCACGACCTCTTGATTGTATAAAACTAGCAACAGTTTCAGGAAGATCAAATCTTATAACAAGGCAGCATGTTTGGATATCAAGTCCTTCTTCACCCACTTTAGTTGCTATTAACAGATTCAGCTGCCAAAACCGGGACCCCACATTATCTATTTATGTAAAAAAGTGGAGGTCGCAATTCAACTAGTTTGTATGGAAACAAGTCAATTTGAGTCGTATTTTTTTCCGAAAATGGGCTGAACATCTAGAATATACACAAAGTTTTTCTTAAAATTAAAAAATATATTGAAGTTAGCTGGTACTAAAAAAGGTCAAATGGTCTGAACAGGTTAAACAGGTCAAAAATCATATTAAGTGATTCAAATGCTTATAATGTCCTAATACATTCAATATCATTATTTTAGGAATATGATTTTGGTAACCATATAACATTAATCATTTACAAAACTGATGATATGGATAAAAAGGTGTCGGTGGGTCGACCCAACCCGACTTGACCTGCTTTCGCACCTACACAAAGTTTTCCATGCTGGCCCATTCCCACCATCGCAATTTTGCCACTCTATAATGAAGGGTTTGCAAAACAAAGTAACATACTGCATACCTCACCCGAACGGAACTTCTCAAGAATGGCGTTTGTGGTTTTCCGTGACATACTCTTGAGCCCAGAGTGGACCCCTACTAGGTAACTGCACCTCCATGCTGACAAAAGTTTAAGTTGTTGAAGGACATTTGCCAAAGTTCTAGCTGTTATGATTCTATTCACAAATACAATACATTTCATATTCGGCTGTATCCTGAGAAAAACAAAATATAAAGATTGTTCATTGGTAAAAAAGTTTGAAACTTTCTATAGTTATTTAGTTTAATGCATTACAAACCTAAAACTGGATAGAACTCCCACGAGTCGTAAAAGCTTCCATGAGAATAACGGAACTTCCAAAGTCTCCACACATGATAAATCAGCTTCGGTGCCATTTGCTTCAATATGGCAAAATAGAATATGTTAACGGGCAGTTAAATATGAATGTTTGAGATCGATTTCACAGACACTTAAAAATTTCAAATTAAAGAATTATGGAATTGGTTTCAGAGAAAACATCCCGAAACCCCCTA
The DNA here is from genome assembly GCA_949592205.1 of Helichrysum umbraculigerum. Lineage (NCBI taxonomy): Eukaryota > Viridiplantae > Streptophyta > Magnoliopsida > Asterales > Asteraceae > Helichrysum > Helichrysum umbraculigerum. The sequence continues at coordinate 9,237,048 of CATIUR010000005.1, read as the reverse complement.
AAAACCATTACATTACCTATTTTGCATTCGCTAGCAAAGTAGGCAGTAACTGGTGATAAATAACTGCCACATAGCACATCATCATAACTGCCACATGGCTCATCTTCTTCAATAACTGCATTTGGCTCAACGAGGTCACCTTTCAACAGAATCCGGCAAGCCTTGACAAGTCAAAAGAATAACTACATTATCCAGCATTCACCTTTTCAACAAAAGATGTTTACTTACTAAAAAAAGAAAGATAGATTCTTTGCATGTATGTAATACGACGTAAATGTATAAGCTAATACATGCCATAAATACTTACTTTTAATGCTCCCCAAAGGCCAAGATTTTCCAAGCAAAACAGTATACCCCCATGCAGACGAAGAAGTGCCTTTTTGGTGTTCGTACGTATAGTAGAATCCTCAATGTTCTTGATCAATGTGTGCATACACTGTTTCGATCAGTTGTAAGACAAAAATCCACCACATAACTAGCAATGGACTAACAGTATGATTAAACATAAGATTTAACAAAAAGACGATATAAAAGATTACCTCAGCCTTAATTGCTTCAACTTTTCCAAAATATATTTCATGAGGGCCACGCAAACTGTTTGTGGCAGTACCATAATAATGAAATTTAACTTCAGGGGATGACACAAATTGGTCTAGCTCTTCTCTGGCTCCGACAGTATAAACCTATAAAGACGTCCATGGATGAAAGGTAGAATTTATTTCGTCGTCAAATATTTATGGATGAAAAGGGAATTCCACGATGGCATCTGCAACTTACCTTGGCATGAAGTAAGGTCTCGAGACTACCAATTGAAGCACCTTAAACAATAAATGGCAAGACAAAATCAGATGCAGTAAATTTCTTACTAAGCAAAATATTTGGGATTGTTTGACTATTCAGTTTGCATCAATGCGATAATAAGGGTAGTAGCATGACATTACCTTTCCCGTATATAGGTGATGCGGTCATGCCAAATATACGGGGGAGTTTAGTAACACCCGGTTTGTAAAATATCTGCGTTGTAGCAAAGGCGTCTTATGAGTCAAGAATGATATCTCGTAGTATAAAGATTTTCGGAACCACTAACTAGAGGTGGCAATATCTACCAACGTACTAAAATGGGACATTCGGTTTTATTTCTAGCATGTCAAACCGGTAAACTTTTCTCATATTTGGCATGCTAATTGTTTATTATTATTTTTTTAAAGAAAAAAAACAAGAAATAAAAGAACAGATTGGACAAACAGTGTTTCAGGTCAACTCAACCGGAACGTCCCAAAAATTCATACGCTTCGTCCCAAGCCCCCAACCTGCCCATTTTGCCATATCTAGACCTGAATCATGTAAACAGCATTTTTAGACATCACCTTCATGATTTCAGCATAAGGATGATGGCTTTCAACCTGTGCATAATGGCACTCATCAAATATCAAAAGGGCAATTTGCTCAATGCGGATGAAGCAATGTGATAGATTATGTAATAGAATTTGGGGGGTCATGACAAGGACCTGCACAACAATGTACATAGAAGAGAGCAAGAATCAAGAACTTGTAAAATTTAAGCTGGTTAGATGGGTAATATATTATAAACTAGTTACAGTGGTAAATGAGTTAAAGCCAGTCACCGAAAATGTATTCAAATATTACCTTCTTTTTCTTTTAGTTTAGAATAAAATATTCCTGTAATAATATGGTTCTTTTGTAGTATATATATATTGAACCATTAGTAAAATTTAAGGAAAAAAAGAAAGATGAGAAGTGTTTGCGGGTCGGTTTGACCCGATCCGTACCAAATAACCAGCTTTGACCCATACATCTGCCCGGCCCACCCTTTTTGCCATCACCAACACTTGATGAAGTTACAAAGTAACAAACCTCAGATTGTTCCAATGCCTTTTCCCACTCATGGTGACCTTTTATCTTTGAACTCCCACAATAGATTCCAACTTTTACATCTATAGAATCTTCTATAACCTTGGCTTGCTGCATAAATGAAGTATGTTAGCGACCAAAATAGGATCTGACATGACCAATTTCCTTATACAGATTTGTTTCATATATTATATTCGTAATACAAACTCATTTACTATATCTTAATGACTACTTTGACCCTTCAAAGCAGACAATTGTATGCTTAGCATATCAACCTTTCTATTAGGAGCAATCAAATTATTTATCAACATAGTAATTAATAAAACAATAACACTACTCACTTGTTCAACCAGAGCAACTGTGGGAGCAAGAAAAATACATATATCCTTCTTGGGATTCATCATTCGGCAACGCATCTCATAAATAAGCAACACGGCAATGTGGGTCTTCCCACAACCTGTTTCTAAATACACAATAACGTTCTCCTGCAAAGCCTTTTGACATAATTCCTTTTGGTACCTGCAAAAGGGTTCATAGTAATATGATGACAAAAGTTTAAAATACCTCTTAACAAGACAATTGATCGAGTCTTGTGGAACACAATAACGATTACTACGTACAGAATCTCAACCAATTCTAATCACATTGTATCAATAAGATTCGTGGAATCTATACATTCAACCAAACAAAAAACAAACAGAAATAATTAATCCAATGATCATCATCATTCAACACAGGATTAGAAAGAATTGCACTTAATACCTCAAAAACTAAACAAGTATGAACCACTTGAAAATTATTCTGATAAATGAAGACAACTGAAACCGAAATAAGAAAACAACTAAATAAAATATAATAACAACAATGATTTTTCTTCTCTCTCATGACAAATCACACATTAATTAAATTAAATATTAAATATAAAGAATTAAAACTAAAAACCCATAAACCCTCTGTTACCCAATTGCCTCTATAAACAAAAAATACATGATTCAAGTACAGAATGTACTTTTTACCAATTTGACGTAAAGAATCAATTTTCTTTTTTAAAAAGAAAGCAAAAACAAAACAAAAAACCACCCAATAATGCTCATCAGTCATCACATTCTAAACACTAATTAAAAGCATAAAATTCACATATTCCGAACTCAAAAATAAAAAATAAAACAAACCCTCTTGCAATTGTTGTGGGATCTTTTTGATCTTTAAGCAACTGGAGTTCCGATCCTTGATTATCTTGTAGATTTCCACCTCCAATTACATTGATGTCTTCAATTATGTTTCCCATGTTGACTCTTAGTTGACCATAAACTTAAAAAGAGTGAAGCAAACAGTGAATTAATTAATCTAAGTTGATTTGGTTGGTAGAATACATAGATATAGATAGATAGATACAAAAATTGGTTAGATTATAGAAAGAGAAACATGGAAAAAGAAAGAGAGTGGGGTTGAAGGTTCGTAGCGAGGATGACGACTGATTGAGGGAGGTATCGTTTGACGAGGTTATGCTTTTATTATGTGAGTGGAGTAGTTGCGTTTTTGGGATGTCACTTTTCTGTATCATAAGTACACTATTTATTACTTAATCTTTAAGGATGCTTCCTCTGTGTTAAAACACAAAAAATAAGCATTTTAAAAAACATAATCATTATAATTTATTTTTTTATATAATATGACAGTTTTATCTTTACTTTTGACACACTTTTTATGGTTTACACATACGGAGTATATTAGAGGTAATCGTATTAAATTTAGTTAATTATATTAATCTACTTATGGATGTGAACAAATAAATTGGGACAAATAAAAAAGCATGGACATATGAATTTTTTATATTATTTTTACTTTATAATAATAAGATCTTTCATAAGAAAGACATACTTGAAAAAAGGAAAGTTAAATTGTCTGGATTTAAATTTGAACCAATAACATGCTTAATAGATATTACAACAAATTAAAATAATTCCTTTTAAGTATAAAAAAAGGACATATTTTATAATTATTGGAACGTGAAAAATAGAATATGGATGCTTTTTATAAATGATTATCTATTAGTATTTGATTATCTATTAATAAAAAAAACTAGTTAGATTAAAGAAAAATTAAAGAAATAATAAAAATAGAAAATAGTATTTGAACCAATAACACGCTTAATAGTTAATCATTATAAACTTTAAAATTTTAATACATGTAATCCTTAATTTGTGTACTATAGATAAGCACGGGGGTAAGAGATAGTCAAATATTTTACAAGTCATTTTAGATAGATATAGTAGAGGGTGTTTGGAATTGCTTATTTATAAGTGCTTATCTGCTTAAAAAATAAGTATGTGAGGAGATGCTTATATTTAAGTACTTATTTCTCAACAAATAAGCAGATAATCAGTTTTCAAAAGAGTGTTTGTATTTGCTTATCTGCTGTCAAAATAAGCAGATAAGCGCTTAAATAATCATTCCCAAACACCCCGTAAATTTAAAAGATTCTTCAAGTACATGCATGAAGAAAAAAAGATGTATTAATATTACAAAATTTTATGGTTTCATGATGTATAAAACTTAAATGGTTCTAAACCATTACTCGTGGATTTTGTTTAGTTGTTATATCACTTTGTTATAATCATACTAAAAATGAATAGCAAATTTCATAGATCATGGTTTACACGTCGATTTATTAAAAGCATCCGTATTCTATTTTTCACGTTTTCAGTCCAATAAAATTATAATTTGCTCTTGTATATCGTTTATCTAAAATGACTAAAATACTACTCCATATTTTTTTATTATTTCTTTAGTTTGTCTAGGTTTTTATCGATTAAAGAAATAATGGTATTATAGACATTTTAATTGGACGAGGCACGAACAGATTCTAGAATTTATTGAAAAAAAAAGTCTAAAAAATATTAGGGACGATGTAAATAACGGGTACCAATTTTGAAATTTACTAATAAAAAATAAGGGGATGGGGGCACATGAGTCATGACTAGATAAATTTATTAGAATATGTTCATTATGTCATTCTAGTTGATATACGTCTACTATACTTAGACACTTTTATACGTACATTTTAGACTTTGTATTAAAGAAAATTATGGATTGCAAATATGAATTGTGTGCTTAATTTTAGGTGTTCTAATCAAGTAATGTCACTTTGTATTAAAGAAAATTAAGGATTGAAAATATGATTTGTGTGCTTAATTTTAGATGTTCTAATCATATAATGTCAAGATTGTTATATGGTACTATTGTATAACCTATACGATGTACGACATTAGTTGGTGTTCTATATATTGTGTACTTAATAATTTTAATGTAAAATAGTTTGATAGATTTTATGTTATAAAGGTTTAATTGGTTAATAATTTAGACAATCACAATAAACAATCAATTTGTAAAACAAAGATTCATAATGTATATCTAATAAATAATTTACCACTACATTGTTAACAAATATTAAATATTTGATGAACTTTCATCATGTTTTTGATTTGACTTGCAGTATACATTATACCATACCTTATCAATAACATATACCACCTTCAAGAGCTATAAAAAAAATACATTATAACAAGCAAACAATAATAAAAATTATATTAGAATTAGGGGTGTCAACAAAGCCCGACCGACCCGATCCGAACCATATTAAGCCTATTAGGGTCGGGTTGAATAGGGTTTTACAAAATTAATCGGGTTAGTCGGGTCAACCCGATTAACCCGAATACTTATTAGGGTCGGGTTACGGGTTAGTAATGTAAAACTTAATCGGGTACGGGTTAACCCGATTAAACGTATAACCATTAATTCATTAACTTATACGTAAATTAGTCCATAAAAAATGTTTATATACATGTCCAAAATACAACATATTGTTAGTTAGTACGTAATAATATAATAAATGTGTTTTGTAAAAAGGCATGCTCATATGTTAGATAGACAAATTGTAAATTACAGTAAGTTGTCCATATAGTTGTTACTTTGTCGTAAGAAGATAAGTAGAGTTCTTTTGTTGATGACATCGAGTTGATATAGTAATTTATTGATGTTTTGCTACTTCTTGATTGCTCTTAAAAGCTTTATTCAGAAACAGTGTTTAATGAACAATTTTTGGTGAAATGCATTTTGTAGGATGGTGATCCGCAACCTATCATGTTATTTATACGAGCAACCCGAAATCCTAATTAACCCGACCCGATTAACCCGTTTCCCGTTTAATCCGAACCCGAAAACCCGATTACTTAATAGGGTCGGGTTGCGGGTATGTTTTCATTTTCCAAAAACCCGACTAACCGGACCCGATTAACCCTTTTTAAGGTCGAGTTAACCCGATTAACACCCCTAATTAGAATTATAATACATATTAAGACTTTATTACCCGTAATAAGATATTTTTTTAACATACTACTTATCGAACTTAAAAAAAAAAAAAATTAGGTGTACTATTAATTCTAGATTATACTTGTGCAGATCATTAATCCCAAAATCAATCACAAATTTAAATATCACAATTTTGTTTAATAAAAAGATCAAATGTATATATGAAGAATTGAAGACGTGCTCTTAAATATATGGATATCTTTCAATGAAAGGACCATCATCTTTTATATGGACAAATTGAAGCGCACGTATTTTTATAGGTAATGTAATTGGAGTCTTAAATTGTGACCATATCCATATCGGTTATGACTAATTGAAACATATTCAGTAACAAATACCGAATAATGAAAATGTAAAGCACCTTAAATAATGTTGAACCAAAAAGGAATAAAAACCGAGACAATCGTATTTAAATTTAAATAATTAAATAAAACACCAATTAGTCAAGTGTGACTTATAGCAATTTTGCAGCTAGTATTGAGTTGTTTGACTTTAAAATAAATCATTTACCAACTTCATGATTCAAATGGTTATTACACGACTTTGGATGCACAATGCTCCATGCCGGTTAATATTAACACTTGCCCCATGTCATTTATATATAAGTACATATCTTACACGATGATTGCTTTGTACCATCTTTCATAGTTCTATTCTTAAGACACTTGAAGTAGCATTTAATATATCACATTATCATATTACCACTATCAAAACATATAATAGTAAGACTTTAGTAAAAATATTAAGTATCATGAGAAATAGACTTCAATTCCTTATTAATTAAATTATCCATTCAACTCTTTCTACCGTATAAGTTATGCCTTTTGATTAACCATATTTTATTAAATTGATTTTTTTGTTTACTAATATATAACGATTATTAATTAATAACTAATGATTGCTTGACATGGCATAATAAATTAGAAGGGAGCATATAAGTTTGCCACATTAGATTTTAGATGATGTGGAAGCATGAAGAATACACACATAGGCTAGGGGATAGCTTATTAGTGTGTGTGTATATATATATATATATATATATATATATATATATATATATATATATATATATATATATATATATAGGGATGGGTTCTAGTGAAAACAAGGAGATAAAAAAAAACAGTGAAAACACATCCCTACCCTCCATCTAATCTAACACACACACACACACACATATATATATATATATATAAGGGATGGGGATAAAAAAAACCCGGTGAAAACACTTTTTGATTCACAATTCTTTTAAGTTGTGAACTTTCATTTTTTTTGCTTCACATATGAATTTTTTTGTAAACCTTTATATTTTTTTTGTTTCACATAAAATTTTCATCATGAACCTTTAATTTTTTTTTTGCTTCACACAAAGTTTTTAACATTTTCAATTATGAACCTTATTTTTTTCACATAATTTGTTTTTAAAATTTTTTCATGAAAATTTTAAAGTTTTTTTTATTGTGAACTTTAATTTTTTTTTTAGGTTCACGAAAAGTTTTTAATTTTTTCAACTGTGAACCTTAAATTTTTTATGAGTTCACGGAAAGTTTTAACTTTTTCAATTGTGAACCTTAGTTTTTTTAGGTTCACGGAAAGTTTTAAAAATTTTCAATTGTGAACCTTTTTTTTTTCAACTGTGAACCTTAATTTTTTTTTGAGTTCACGGAAACTTTTTTACTTTTTCATTTGTGAACCTTGATTTTTTTTGTTCACAAAAAGTTTTTGACCTTTTTAATTGTGAACCTTTATTTTTTCAATTGTGAACCTTTATTTTTTTTGGGTTCACAACAAGTTTTTAACCTTTTCAATTGTGAACCTTAATTTTTTTTAGGTTCACGGAAAGGTTTAAACTTTTCCATTGCGAACCTTTTTTTTGTTTTAGGTTCACACAAAGTTTTTAAAATTTTCAACTGTGAACCTTAATTTTTTTAAGTTTACGGATTTTATTTTATTTTATTTTTTTCACAAAAAATATTTTTTTGTGTGAACCTTTATTTTTTCTAGTTTACAAAAAAAAAATAAAAAAAAAATCACAACTTGAAAAAATTGTGAACCAAACATGTTTTCACCGTTTTTTTTTTATCCCCACCCATTTTTTATACATATATAAGTTAGACTAGATCAAGGGTGGAGATGTGTTTTCACTATTTTTTTTATCTCCTTGTTTTCACAGGATCCCATTCCTATATATATACTAGGCATGGAGCCCGTGTGATGCACGGACATTTAAAAAATGTAGTTATATGTTTATTTGCAAGTATAACAATAAAGTAGTGTTGTTAACTTTAAAAGTGCAATTATCATTGAAACTGAAATTAATCAATAACATAAACCAAACTATATAGGAAATAATGATTTCATAAATTTTGGACAAGCTAATAATTAAATAGTATAAGTGAGAGTATGAAAACTACAACCGTTGCAAAACTTATTTGCAAACAACGTCGGTCCTATGAATTTTTTTAGAAAAACAATATCATTAAACAGCAACCCAACAAAAAAAAGGGAGCAACATCAAATAAGAGGAAGGTAGCTAGAGTTGTCATATAACGTTCTGATTTAGTCCCATAATATGAAATTTTCTCCCTTCCATGTCCTTTTTGTTTTCACAATTGAAGGACTTAAAACTTTTACTGAAAATATGGCTTTGACAGATGTTATATAAGTGATACATACAATATGTGTATTCATTATATGTTAGAAAAATAAACATAAAAATTTGAGTTCAATAAATTGCTTTGAATGGCCGTTTGAATTACTTTGAAATTATCATACTCCTACCATCTTATCTTAAATTATATGTAGGAAACACTTTTATGATGCCATCATTATAATTAAGATTTAATTTGTCAATTAAGTCATTTAAATTTAATAAGTTTTTAAAAAAGATCCCTAACTTATCAAAAAGATTTTTTTTAATCAACTACTCACTTTCATATAGAAAGAAATTTAATTCATTAATCAAAACATTATCCAAATCGATTTGTAATGTTTCTATTATTAATTCGTCGAATATGGATAAAATTACTTGAACAGTTTAATATAGGCTTAAAATAATTAATTTTTAAAATAAATTAAAATAAATTGCTTTGAATGGCCGTTTAAATTTCTTTGAAATTGTCAGACTCCTACCATCTTATCTTAAATTATATGTAGGAAACACTTTTATGATGTCATCATTATAATTAAGCTTTAATTTGTCAATTAAGTCATTTAAATTTAATAAATAAAAAAAAAAGGATCCCTAATTTATCAAAAATATTTTTTTTTAATCAACTACTCACTTAGTCACTTACATATAAAAAGAAATTTAATACATTAATCAAAACATTATCCAAATCGATTTGTAATGTTTCCATTATTAATTCACCGAATATGGATAAAATTATTTGAAAAGTTTAATATAGGCTTAAAATAATTAATTTTTTTCACTAACTTGGTTTAAAAAACTTTTAAGTTTTTAATTTTATCATGAATCCAACTAAATACTTAATATACATATTAACTTACACACTTTATTATTATAAACAAAATACTAAATATGAAATTTCATATTAAAAATCAATGACCCGTGTGTATACACGGGTTTAAAGTCTGGTTTATAAGTATTAGATGCATCTATTTTAGGATATCAAAATTTTAGTAAATAAAAAAAAAAAGAATGCTCCTTCTTTCCAAATTGTTATTATACGTAGCACAAAAAGAAAACATATTCTATTTTACTTTTTTGTTATATAACAAATTTAATCATAATTATTCCTAAGCTTGACACATAAGCAATTATTGCTTCTAGACATGCCAAGTAAGCAATAATTAATTCTAAACATGACACGTAAGCAATCTAAAACTTTGTTTTATAAGTACAGATAGATAGATGTGTGTGTGCGTGTGCGTGTATGTGTATGTGTATGTGTATGTGTGTGTGTCATTAAACATGTTTTATGTTGTTACACAGTACAAGAGTGTAAAATATACTCCCTCCGTCTCAAATCTATTGTCCCCTTGTTGACTTTGGAGTTTTTCTCTTCCAACTTTGACCTTCAATATTTTTGTTCATGTTATATAATATTTGATGCAAAATATATGAATTGATTGGATTTTGAATGTATTTTCATTGGTATAATTTGCATCAAGTATTATATAACACAAACAAAAATATTGAGGGTCAAAGTTAGAAGAGAAAGACTCCAAAGTCAACAAGGGGGCAATAGATTTGGGACGGAGGGAGTATTTGGTGATTGGTGGTATATAAATGAAAATTAGTAATATACAAATTACCACCCTTAAAAAAATACTTCATCCATCTCACTCCAAGTGTCCACCATATTATTTTGGGTTGTCCCAAATAAGTGTCCACTTCCATGTTACAACCAATCGAAAAAAACATTAGTAGGTAGATATGCAATTTGATTGGTGAAAAGAGTAGTTAATGGAAAATTCTAAAACTGTGTGCAAAGTCAAAGTGGACACTTTAACTAGGACGGAAGGGCAGTAGTAACTATTTCGAATACATAAAAGAAACTTCAACATTTATTCTTTGAATGAATCGTCCAACATCCTCATTATCCCATGTTATTGGTCAGGGAATGGTCCCAGTAGATTAAACGTAAAAAGGAAAAAGTCGAAAACGTACCTTTTCAATGACTACAACAGTACAACTTTATTGAGAAATTGATAACACGAAGTAATACTTTACGAATATATACATGATCAATAAATAAAATTACATTACATAAATCCTATATGATTTAATTTATGAGTTACAAACGGAGTATATAGTTACTCTGCTGCAAACTGTATAACTTATACTACAAAATCATGAAATAAGCTTTGCTATCTTGAAATGAACAATATTAGGCATGTAAACGAACCGAACGAACACGAACGGTGTCTGTTCGTGTTCGTTCATTAAGGTTTTGACGAACAAATGGACGAACACGAACGGATAAGCGAACAAATTGTGTTGTTCATGTTCGTTCACTAAGAAAATTTGATTGTTCACGAACACAAACGAACGAACACGAACAAATACATAATTTAATGCATTTCTTCATTAATACCTTAAACGTACCTCAACAAACACAAACAAACATATATATATATATATATATATATATATATATATATATATATATAGGATTAGGATCAATGGAGAAGGATTTTAAGGTGGAGAAGGGGGAGAAACATTTATGACCACTAGATCTAAAATTCAATGGATTGGATTATTCAATGGCAAAAGTGTAATATTTATCAACTAATTATAAACTTTTAGGGGTAAAAATGAACATTTACTTGATTCAAAAAGGAAATAATTGACTCTAACTTTTTATGTTTCAAAACCGTCCCTCAAATATTATAATTATATCATGAATTATCATTAATCTCGTTGACTCGATCAAATATTACACGGACTACTCTCGTATGTTTTCAATATATAAAGTTAGAAGCACAATATTAATACATTAATAATTAATATTAATATAATAATAATATAAAACACACGATTCAATAATTTTTACTTTATTTTGTTATACTACTATAAAATCAAAACCAATGTTATAGGGATCAATGTGACAAACTGTATGAATAAATTTTCGAATCAATCATCAATATTATTATTATATAATTTATGAATCAATGTGATAAATTTTGTGATATTTTTGTGAATTGTTTGAATCAATGTTATAAAATTTTGATTCGGTAGTATTAAAATTTCTGAATCGATGTAAAAGAAAGAAAGAATCAATTTGCTAAAACACGTATGATTATGAAGTTCTTATATATACTGATCCGTAAGATACCTAAGTTATATATTTTCCAGTCAATATCTAATGTGATATACTTTATGAATAAGTTTTTGAATCAATCGTCAATATTATATAATATAGGAATCAATGTGATAAATTTTGTGAATCAATTTTTATGAATTGTTTGAATCAATGTTATAAAGTTTTGATTCGGTAGTATTAATATTTCCGAATCGATGTAAAAAAAAGAAGAAAGAATCAATTTGCTAAAACACATATGATTTTGATGTTCTTATACTGATGTTCTTAATAACCTTATATATTAACATATGTGATTCTACACAATAAATTTAAAAACATCAACTACCAAAAAGTTAATATTGTTTATTGGAAGAAAAAAAATGAAAATAGGGTGTAGAATAATATAATTCGGGTGAATTGGAATGTGTAAAGCATAATATAATCAACCACTAATAATTGTAAAAAAAATAAATCACTAAAAATGATTGAATGAATGTAAAAATTCAAACTAAGCTGGAGGATCTTGGATGTCGATGACATCGATCCAATTTTAACCAATGATGAAAACTTTTATTTGTAGTATTTAGAATTACAATTGGCTTGTATAGAAATTTCGATTAAAAATACAATTTGAGATTGGATATAAACGTATTTAATTCTTTCCTGAAAAAAGTTTTTGGTTGCTTTCATCTCGATTACATTATGTTGTCAACGATCTTGATAAATTAATTAGTATTTGAAGAAAAAAGAATTAAAAAAAGAAAAAGAAAAAAACTGACCATCCATAATTATAGGAAATAAATGAAGAGATATAATTAATTTGAAATACCTATTATACCCTTACAACCCTGATTTGAAATGAATGGTCCAGAATGCTTCTCCACCTTCTCCACTAAAATTTACTTCTTTTTAGATCCTCCAACTACATATATATATATATATATATATATATATATATATATATATACACACACATATATATTATATAACTTGAAAATTTACGATGGATATTCAACATTACAAAACGATCACAATATGATGTTTAATTCTAATATATTAACAAGTTTTATAAGACATCCAAGTGGATCACAATTTTGCATGAAGATAAACTCCTTTGCTTGGTCCGATCGTAGGAAAAAGCAAGAGATTTGGAACTAATGGAGGGAGAGAGTGGAGGTGTCTTTGGAGTGGAGGGAAATATGAGAGTGAATGTAAGGTAAAAATATTGAGATGTTTAATATTATTGTACGAATATATCTAAATATTTAATAATATTATATTTAGAATTTAGCTTAGATTAAAATAAGATATACAAATATGTATTAATTTAATATACTATTAGTTAACAAACGAACAATTAATCGAACGTTCACGAACATGTTATCGAACGTTCACGAACATGTTATCGAACGTTCACGAACATAAATGAACGAACGAACATGTTATCGAACGTTCACGGACATGCGTTCATGTTCGTTCATATAATTAAACGAACGTAAAAATTTGTTCATGTTCGTTCATATAACGAAACGAACGAACATAAACGAACTTTCCGCCGAACGGTTAGCGAATAGTTCGCCGAACGTTCGGTTTGCTTACAGGCCTAAACAATATGAAGGGTCCCTAAAATGAATGTAATACAGGAGTATTACACTTCCCTCTTCCTTTTAAAGTGAATGTAATACAGGACTTAAAAAGATTTTTTATTCAAAAATTGCAACATTGATGATTCCATAACTAAATTAGCAATATGCTAAAAATTCCATTAGCTTCAAAACATGTGTATGATATGGAATAAGTGAATCACCATCGAACATGCATAACATACAGATAAACAGCAGAGAAACCCCAGAAACATGTTTCCCTTCTTCCGACGTACGTTTTATTGATACCAATTCTAATAGCCTCACAAGCGCGCACAACACAAGCATACTACGCAAGTTACTAACATCCCTACCCCACATCATTTGATTACCGAATGAAGGCGTTCTTTAAACAAAGCTCATAAAAACAAACAATCAACTAGCAATCAGTTGACTTCAGGCATCTGTCTTCTGTTCTTGGTGTACTGCGTCATACTCTTCATCATCGTCGTCGTCATTGTCTTCGTCTTCTTCACCATCACCATAAATGAAACCGCTTCTGAACATTCTCAAGTCACTTGTACTTTCTTCTTCATTTCGAAACTCCCCACCAAAACTGATGTCACGGTGTTTGACCAAAATCCAGCGTAAGAGGCGATCTTCCTTGTTTAGATAATGGAGCTCACTGTTGAAGTTTGGTGGGGTCATCATTGTCATTTGCATCAGTTGACCCTATACCATAAACATTTTTCCAACAAAAATTTAATCATCAATTCAACAAAGGTTTTAATCAATGTTTTACATTAATAAGGGCAAAGATAAATTGAAAATAAACTGCCCATTAATGGTCACCTCAACAAGGGGATCTTTGAACTACAAGTCAGAGACAATTTAGGCTTGTTTCGAACTTGCTCCATGAGACTCTATGCAATTATGCATTTTATTCAGTTAGCTACAGTTCCGTATTACGCTTACAAATGCAATTCATGTACTTCAAGTTTTATAGGTGTCAACATAACATCATATGACAAATATAGCAGACAGTTTAATAATTTGGCATACACACACCATTCCGTAAGTAGACTCCCTTTCGAAAAACTAAAGGAACTTAAGTAGATGCTCTGTTCAGCAGTTTACCCCTATTTAGATACCAAATTTTCAAAGCAGGTAGTCTATCTTCTTATCAACAGCAACAGCCTTATAAAGCAACCATCCTTTAGGTAGCAACCCCATACAAGATTCTTTTTTTCTTTCAATATCTTTATGTATATGTATTTCACTGAGTGACAACATAAAAGATATTTTCATTTGAACAAGAGAATGTGTGCACTGTTGATTTCATATGGATAAGAATTAAGAAAGCAGACAAAGACCTGGCCTTTAGGATTGTAGCAATATCAATGGTATAGTTCCCTCTTCTAAATCTCACTCATAAAGAATAAACGCATAGTACAAAAACAATCTCAAGCTCGCAAGAACAAATTCAGAAGCACAAAATATATAAACTATCAATTAGACGTGTGGTTTGTATACAGTGTCAAAGCTCATGTGATAAGTGTGTTCAAACAAGCATAAAAGTAAATAGAGATGATTTACCTGATAGTATCTGCCATCGAGCTTCTTAATTCCATAACCCAACTGAACAGTCCCAAGTGATTTTAAGTCAGTGAGAACACCATTTCTTCGATATACATGCTTCCCGACCCGAGAAACCAATTCTATTAGTGATTCCCTTTTAACATGAGGCTTCAACAGCAACATACAATCATACAGCGGCATCTTTCAATTTTATCCTCTTTCTGAAACACCAGATTATCAACCATAAAATAACATATACTGCCCCTATCAAGACAGAAAAAAATTGTGTGTGTATTTGCTAGAGGCAAAGTAACAGAGATAGCAACGTAACAAAGCTTAAAAATCCCGCACAAAGCTAAAAAATCTAGCACACACTTATAACTGGCATAGAGCTAAAAATATCGCACAAAGCTTAATAATCTAGCACATGCTTAAAACTGTTGCACAGGCTTAAAATTCTAGCACAAAACCAAGAAAATCTCGCACAAAATTATAATCTCGCACAAAAGTGAAATAAAATCCACATTATCATGTTTGTTGTTTATATTTTCAATTAAGCTTAACAATTTGACAAATCAAATCTATTATTAGAGACAATATATCGTATATATATGCGTGCCTGTGTATCAAGCGTAATATACTGTTGTTAACTGATTCATGAAATATGAAGATGTGACTAAACACGATTCGTACCTTTAATTGTGAAGGATTTGATGCCGGCGATTATGGAGGGAGGTTTGCCGGAATTTAGAAATCTAGGGTTTCGAGGTTTAGAGGGAGGACTGAGGAGCATTTGCATAAACAGTGAGCGAGTTTAGTTTTATTAAACTTATGCGTATTTTGCATAAGAGCCCTCGATCTTTTATGGTAAATGTAATTTTCAATTTTATTATTATTTTTTTTTTTTCACAATCTATATAGTTAGTTTTGTTAAAACAATTTTGGTTTATTTTCTTTTATTTAAAACAATCAAAAGATTAAGAGCACACTTACGAATGAGTAACATCAGGTAGCGCTAATCACCAAAATTGTATTCATATGTAGTAGAAAAACTTCAATTAGAGTGACCAATTTTAATATAATCACAAATGACACCAAAAACTACTTTGATATATTAGCCCGTCACGAATTCACGTCTACATTCAACATTTAGATCGTTTCTTTACCATTCTAAGATATTTCCAAGATTTGATCTATATCGAGAAATAAGGAGTCAGAATAAACCATTCGTGCAATTTTTTTCATATATATAAAAACATTCGACTAGGGAGAGGATCCATGGAGAACCACAAAGAGAACCCTTCAATCTTACACAAAATAGTCATCACTAAATATTGATTACCAGTATTCATTGATGAATATACAATAGAAACTCATATTCATCGATTAATATTCAATGTATTTTTCTTGAATATTCATTTTATCCCTATAGATTAATATTCATTGACGAATATACAATATAAACTCATATACATCGATGAATGTTTAGTGTAATTTTGGAGGTTCTCGGGTTCCTTGTATAATTGAGGTTCTCTCTTGATCTAATTCCCATCCGACTATATATATATGGAAATTGCCAAAAAACCAAAATGATTGAAGTCAACTAACCCCAAGAAGAAAACATACGAGTATGAGCATAATGATGCATCAAAAAATATTGAAGCTCATATACCTTCTTTAAGTAAACATATTTTTCACAATAACTAGAGGAATATTTTGTGAACTTTGAGATCAATCAACTTGCTAGATTTCTTCAACAAAAAAGATCTAATCAAAATGTACATTTTATACAAGATGTATACATCTACCCTCCAATCATTTGTCTGTGCTTCATTACAAGTGAATGTTTTCTTTCAAACAATATGCATCGTCATGTCTATGTTGAAAGTATGCCGTTCAAGAAACCCCTGAAAAAGAACGTCAGAATATATCAATCAAACATCACTAATAGCTTTAAAACATTAAAAAGTGATTTGACTTATTGAACGGTCAAGAATTCAGTGTTGAAATGCAAGGCAATCTTACCAGAATCCCGACGACTTCTTAACTTGATCTCTGCAAGAAGATGATGAGAATGTCATTAAAACAATAAAGTCTTCTTAAATGCAGACAATAATGTGTATATGGTACCTTGTTCTTCCTTCAAATGCGTCGTTTATTTCATCACCAGTTGGTCTACTAGGAAATGTTGACAAAATGACGTATTTCTCCTTTCCAGATGGCTCGTTTATCCTCCTGAACAGCTCATACCGATATGGATAAGCCATCCTACAAGTTATCATTTTCTTCAGTAAGAAAAAAAGTTCTGATTTTTGTATTTAAAAATAATCAAAGACTTGAAAATAAATTGATAGTATCTTAGAAAAGAAAATAGACTCCAAAAAGAAAATCTTAGGTGACCTTAAAGCGCCCATTATTGGATATTGTGTTCCTAAAAAATAAAGAAGCCGGAACTGGTAGCACATTTCGAAAGATGCAGCATACTCCAGTCTCTTTTCTCGACCCATCGTCTAGTCAATAAAAAATCAACTTAGAAATTTTCCTTAATGATTGAAGTTTTACAAAAAGTTCACAGGCTCTTAAAACTTACTTGCATAATGCCACTTGAAGCTGGTAAATCCTAATCATAAGAAGTATTAGAGGAGTGTTAGTACCATTTATTGAAGGAATTCTATCAAGAAAATGGATTTATTTGGTGTAATTGAGATGCCCCTAATCAATATAGAAAGACAAAATTATATAACTTCAACAAAAAAAATTATGATCAACATTTTTGGCTAACCTTGAGCCTAGGATTGATAAGGATGACTGGACGACTGCCAGCAGCATCTGTCATCGCTCTTAGATCCTGCATCATCCAACTTTAATTAGTGGTGTTGTACGCACATAATAAACTCCTTTTTTTTATAAATGGGTCAATTTGATCTATGTTTTCTCTCTAACGGATCAAACGGGTGGAAGTTTGCCCAAAGAATATCTATAAAGCATAAAACCTCCTAAACCATTATATTACTAATAAAATTATAAGTTTTGTGATCATACTTTCCACTAATTATTTATAAAATTCAAGACAACAGCGTTTTATGTTAAGTGTTAACCCAGCCCCGCCCAATCCGATTCAAGCGGTACAAAAAGTTACTCATTTGAACCATAGCCCAACCCGCTCATTTGTCCCCTCTTGTCATTTGATCTCAGGATATTTACGTCGATGATGCAATTTCCCATAGCATTTTGTGGAGCCACTAAAATGAAGATGTCATCTACTTCATCAACCTCTTTGCCACCTGCAGAACTCAAATAACATATAGATCCACATTAACACTTGACTATTTAATGCACTCACAATCAAGCTTTTGAGTACCTATAGAACCAATGTTTATGAAGTTCCCGATTGCACCATCACTACCCCAGTCCATGTACTCCAAAATCTTCCGTGTCCCTGCAAGCTGCAACGGCATTCCTGCAAGTGCTCCTTCTCCCATGGATCCTTGAACAGAAACCTGCATTGTTGTTTCACTTATATCTAACATATATCTGAAGTTCAATATCTTGAAAAATGCCATTATCACACGCCTGTTTTTAAGACATTATGTCAGAAGAACCATGATGAACATACCTTGACTCGCTTTCCATCATCAGCAAATGATAGCGCAAGAACTCGAACAAGTTCCATTAAAGTACCTATGCGATAGACATCCTGCTCATAAATATACGGTTAACTCTAAACAAATCAGGTGATGAATATATTGTACGTCCCTCACCTGCTCAGGATTAAGCTCAGGAATATTGATCTCCACTTTTACTCTAGTTTTTCCATCATTGATAGCTCTTTGGGTAGCTTGAAGCACATCATCATAGAAATATTCCCTAATTTCTCTGGAATGAGGGATGTTATTTAAATTGGTTGGAATCCCTCTCCAATTTTCCTGTTTCAGGATAAGATAGCAGAAAAATATAATGAAATTTTATAGACAGAGAAATTTCTATATAGTCTGGTCCATTATAAGTAGGATGCATAACCACATACCTTGGTTGCAAGTGACTTGTTGAACTGGCTAGCAAGTTTACTAGCATTTTCTGGTTAAAACAAAAAATAATGCATTTTCAAACAAAACCATATGTTTATCTTACACTAAATATGTTTGCTGCATATTAGATAAACTTGCACTTTTATACATTGCAAGCTTGCACTTTTGAAAATTGCAAACTTGCCTGATATTCTTGTCTCCTTTTCTTCCTGAACTTGCAAAAGCAAAGAGCTTATTTCACCAAAAATAACATCTTTTGAACGATTGCCATCAATCTTTAACAAAACGCCCAAAACAATAATGAATCAGTACTTCAGTAGTAGTTATTTCGAAACAAACATATTGATGTGACACAGAAATGTAGATAGATACCTTCTTTAAAAGGTCCGAATATGTGGAGAGTATTGCTTCCACATTCTGCTTATAAATTTGCAGACGTGATTTAACCTAGGAGACATTCAGAGAAAGGTTAGCATTATGATAAATGTAAGGTTCTTTAAAAGATTTAAGGCGCAACAATAGTTGGTACTTGGATGATAAGGTTAGCTACCATGTAGGAATGATAAACAAGAAGAGCTGTAAAGAATTATGAAATCAGATGACCTAAAGATGACAAGATGGATGATACCTTTTCTTCTGTGTCATCAGGACGAGTTATAAGTCTTGCTTTGACTTCCTCAGACTCTGGAGGAAAGTTCTTTACATGGTAAATCTTTCCTGTTTCAGGGTCCAGCCTTCTACCCACACATCTGTCGATTAGTATTTCATCAGGAACCTGTATATGAAATGTATAATGTTAACGTTAAATCAGGATCTCTTATCATCTTGAACAACCTTATTAATATATAGTTTCAGGTACATACATCTAGAGCAATGAACACATCTGGTCTGATCTTCATGTTCTCAAGTGATTGTGCTTGAGCAAAACTGCGTGGAAAACCATCTAAAAGCCATCCTTTTTCTTTTGAATCTTCTCGCGAAAGTCGCCCAATTACCATCTGTAGATC
This sequence comes from Helichrysum umbraculigerum, assembly GCA_949592205.1. Taxonomy (NCBI): domain Eukaryota; kingdom Viridiplantae; phylum Streptophyta; class Magnoliopsida; order Asterales; family Asteraceae; genus Helichrysum; species Helichrysum umbraculigerum. The sequence continues at coordinate 9,216,841 of CATIUR010000005.1, read as the reverse complement.
AACGTGTTCAGTTCCTGACTTAAAAAAAAGGGACTGCAATTTAGCTGAATTAAATAAGATTATATTATACAGCTGTGACAACTTCATCCGGAACAAGTCGCCCTGAATTCATGTACTCTTTTGCTTGGTTTCCAATATCAGAACCTGCTGCTACTTCACTTCTAAGTAGATCTCCAGTTGATACGTGCACCAATCCGAACTACAGGACAAAAAACTTTTCAAAAATTAACCAACAATAAGATCATTCGATATATAAAAGAAACCGAAAAGAAACCAAGATAATACATTATAGAAAAGTGAGTACATGAGATCAATTTATCTAACTCACCTTTTGAACAATCAACTCACACTGAGTCCCTTTGCCTGATGCTGGTGCCCCTGATATCATAACTTTCAATGGCTCATTTTGAGAGCACCTTACCATTAGTCCCTAATATTAGCAATGCCGTAATACGTCATCATCATATGTTGATCACAAGTGTGAATTATAAGTATTAATTAAAATAAAAAACTGATAGATAACAAACTATCCACTTTTCCTCAATTTGGGTAACCTTCAGTCCCTATCGTTAGGAACACCATGTGACACTATCATAATGTGTTAATATCAAGTATGCATTATATGGATTAAACTTCAAGAAGTAATTTTTTTTGATAGATTCATTGCCTTTTCATTTACATGCTTCAAGTAGGAAAAATATATATGCTTGTTTAACCTTGTACGTCAAATAGAATATCCCTTTCTTCAACGGAAACACAAAGCAAACTTTCCAAGTCAACAGCTTTATAAGACTGATAACCCAACCAATATCATCAGTATTACCCAAACCACAACAACAGCCTTCGTTCAGGCCTTTTCACAAACACTTGATATGCGTATTCAGAATCACCAAGATTACATCCATAAATACAAACAGTTAGTGTAATAAATCAACGACTAACCTTGGTTCTTGATGAGATGTTGAAATGGGTATGCTTATAAACACTAATTGAAGTAACATTTTGCTGATTTCTAAACGACTTCGATGATGATGATGATGATGATACTGATAGAGATGATGAGGGGCGGAGAGTGTAAGTGGAAGAAAGATGAGGGGCCGTGAATGGATAATACCGGGAATTGAATGAAGAAGTTGCGGTGTGATTCAACATGATGATGATGATGATGATGATGATGATGATTGATTAAAAAAAGCAGAAGCTTTTTCGATTCTGCTGTTGTTGGTCTGTGATCGAGAAGAAACGATACAGAAAGTTAACAGGATAAACGGTCACCACATATTCTTGATTTCAAACAAAAAATATTTATTACGTGTTATTTACATTATATTATAATATAATATAATAAATATAATTATATTATAATTATGTTATTATATTATAATTTTATTTTTGTGAAACCATGGATAAATATTGTTATATATAATTTATTATTTACATTACATTCGACCGGTCCGGTTCAATCGATCCGATCGGTCCAACCAGAAACTCGTACTTTTTCGGTTCGACTAAAAAACCGGGTTTTAAAACATTGGATTTGTTAAGTATCAATTGTATAGGTGATGAGTGATGACATGGGTTTTTTAATTTTAATTTATTCATTTAACTCCTAATTTATTTTTATCCTTTTAAAACTTGATGAACAAAACACTGAACCAAATTGTGATGTATAAAGTATTAACATCGTCTCTAACAAAAAAAGAAATATACAGTAGTATTTTACATATTATCACCATCACCATGTATATAAGTGATGAACCATCTTGATATATATATCACAGTACGTGAAAAGCAAATTAAATCATCAAACTCATCTAATAAACAATATATATTTTGATAACTTATACATTATGTTTCTTAATTTAGATGGACAGGCCAAACACATATAACGTGCAATATATTACAATTTTATGAGCGCAATTCGTTTTCCTTAATTTCATTACTTGTTTTTGGCACTTTCTTGGGTAGCTAAAGCAGAGTTTTTGATGAGATGAAGCGATTCCTCAAGATCGTCACATAGCCTTTGAGGGTCGGGTATGGTTTCTTCGTCTACTGATATCACGAATGTTAACTTATCTATGTAACTCACTATATGAATCATCAATGCCTGCACCAACAAATATGCAAACAGATGAAGTAATATACATGATTGTTAGTATTGGAGTGTGGTAAAACTAAAGAGATGATTGTGTATATATACTTACATTAGGTTGTCCATAGCAACTAGGAGCAAGGTAAGTGCAATCATGGCCATAAAAAGTTACTTGTTCTTGGGGTCCAGGTACATTTGTGAACCACAAGGTTGTATTAAAGAATACCTTATGGTTTAGTTTCCCTACAGCCTGCAGCATAAACCACATTCACCATCATAACATTAATTAGTCTGTTAATTGATTTCTTATGGTTAATTAAAATCTGTAATTTATTACTACGGAGTAAATCGGTACTTAATTAAGTACCTTAATTCCAAACAACTTTAGGACGACGTAAACAACAAAGTAAGTGTACAAGGGTTCCAAAGAGGCTTTCTTTTGGTCGATCACTGCTTTCGCTTCTTTTACGTAGTCTAAGGGGTTGCTTTTCAGTCCTATCGCAAATGGGAGAAGTACGTAACCGATCTGGTTCCCCCATCGACCCATCTTTCCAGTTTTCATTTTTTCGACCAGAGTCTAGTGATATGATCATGCACCATATATATAAAAAAATTATATAAAAAATTATGACGAACATTGCAAATGAGAAAATTAACTCACGTCGATCCTGGTGGTTGCTCTTAGGTTAAAAAAGAACGTTGCACGAAGGCGAAGGTTTTTGGGAATGACATCGTTTTTATTACCATTACTTGTCTCGTTGCCATCCCTAATTTCACCTGAAAAAAGTACCCAAATAACCCCCCTTTCAGATATGACACTTAAGAGAATTGGTTTATATTAATAACAGGAATTAGAGTCACTAATCCATTCTTAAATGGTGATTATTTAGTGAAGATTCTATAGGTGAAATTAAAGAAAAAATAAAATAAAAGGAATTATAACGCTATTTGGATCATGAAAATTTAAACGGTGGTAAGCTAGCTACATATATATACAACATAACTTACTGTATCTACGATTCAGGTAGCGTGATAAACCTGCCTGAGTGACTCCAAGCACAACGTCGTTCAACGTCTGCAACATCAATGTCAACGATTGTGCATATATTATTATCACAGTTCTATTCACATATTTTTCGTACATATAATAAAAAATTTATACATGAAATAGATGACCGTTACAAAAAGCTATATATCTAAAAAATATTCCCTTATTAAGAGTTAATTTGTACTGTAATTTTCATTGATAAATCTTGTCAGTATTTCCCTGGTGACACAGTGTCACTTGCTATAGAGTTAAAATAAACTTACCACATTCATGGCATTCTTCACAGCCTTAATATCAGCTAAGTTGACGCTCTTGCGAACAAATCGCCTAGGTCTATTCTCGACACCAAGGGAGCCTTTCAATGGTGTTTCAGTGTCTTTAAGAAACAAAACAGTGAACACAAACATCACAAGTGCAACCAGTGAGTTCCAAAACACTTGTAAAACTGACCACAAACTAGTTACTCTAATGTAACCGGTTTCTTTGCTAACAGGAAGTGTTGGCAAAGCATTAGTATCCGCTGACTGTCGTGTACAAGCAAGAAAAAGGGTCATTAGTGATAAACCGTCGCCTAATGAATGATGGAAACGAAAAACGCCTGTCCCATTATCATTGGTTGTTTTGATGTCAAGAAGGTGAAGATCCCATAGAGGTTTTGAGTTCTCAATGGGAGTTCGGCTGAGATTTGACATGTAGTCTTCCACAAATTTGTCTGGAAACATGATGTTTGGATCAAGTTCTGGGACTATAACATGGTTGTCGATGTTCACGTCTGTTGGAACCCATTTTATGCTTCCAGTTTCTTTATCGACAACCTGAAACACCAATATACGTTAAAGTAATTTCATATTACCCGGAATGGTTTAGAGGGTTTGTGGACTTATAACATTGTCTACGAACCTGCAAGCTCGAGAAACGAGGATGTCGAAGGAGGGAATGAACAAGATTTTGTTTGACAACATCAGGGTTGATCTTGGTCTTGCACCCCATCATGGTTATGATATAGACATTAGAACCTGGCTCATGAAACAACCGAGCCATAGGGCTCAAAGGTTCCTCTTCTTCCTTAGAGCTTGGACCATCTTTGATGGTGGTTTTTACATGTTTAAGATTCTTGAGACCTTGTGAAGAATCCATATATTTTTCAAAATTTAGGAATGCAAGTTTGATTCATAAGTGGCCTTCTTTATAAACATTAAATATGTCCTCATGACATTTTACTTTCACTTATTCCATCATCAATTCTTTCTATAAATGTAAACTACATGAAGAAGATAAATTATGCTATTTGGCCCAACTACTAGATATATAAGCAAACCTAATTAGCAGTTTGTGAATTTAATTAGACTTGATGCTAATTTGACGTGTCTATATTCTTGTGTTACTTATTGTTCTTATTACGTCATTTACTCCATTAAGAAGGGTCATCCAGCCCAAAAAAATAAATATATATAAAAAAATTAAAAATTACTGAGACAATACTTTCTCAACACATACCTCATGTATCCCAACAGAAACATCACTTAACAAGAAAAAAAAGTATACAGGCCACGAGGCTCCGGAAAGGAGGATAATGCAGTACATGTTCATTAAAGTACAAACCAATGTATCGATTTCTTTTTTTATTGATCCTTAGTGTCACCTGATGTACTCTGTTTGTGCAATACAAAAAATTTAAGAATAAAATAGTGCATTCTTTGCTCCATTTCTTACATAAGGTGTTTTCGCTCTGATCTTGACCCGTGACACAAAAGGTAAATAATATTGTGGGTAAATGGGATTAGACCCCGGCAAAGATAAAGTAATGTGTACATGCTAATCAATATAGTTCAAGATTCCGGCCCTTAAATATAATTCTTTGATAAATTAGTTAATTTAGTATTAGAGAAAAATGAATAGTTTAAAGTAGCAATAAGAACTTAAGTATATAATCTTTAACTCGAATTAATATAAGTGTTCATTTTGACTTTGCACACAGTTTAAGGAATGTGCAAATTAAATATCATCTCTATCCAATAAAGTCTCTTTTAGACGTAGTTTTAGTTGGGTGAACAACAAAGTGAACACTTATTTTGAGACAAATAATAATAGAAATATGTATACTTATAACGGGATGGAAGGAGTAGTAAAAGTTATGTAGTTAGAACATATATAGATGAGTTGCATAGTCACGTAGATGTAGTTGGTTAGAAGGGGAGATTGGGTTTACGGAGGGAATTGATGTTATTTCTATTTGTGGGTGTTGACACCATGGATTTTAGTCCATGTAATTTTCATTTCTTACCTTATACAGTAAATACATGTATGCTTATATAATCAAAAGCATTTAGTTTGTTTCAAATACCTTTCAACCATTCATCTTTTGGGTCATCAATACCAAAATTTTACTGCTGATCATGATAATATCATTATTTTTATTTATTTACTTAATATATTGGTAAATTGTATAACTTAGAAATTGATGCAAGTAAGCATCAAATTTTAATTTACTTGAATTGACTAATAAGGTTTACCATAACTTGGTCATTTTGAAAATCGTATAAATAATTTACTTGTTTATCTTAAATTTCATAACTATTAACCCATATACACAATGGTGATTAGGTTTCATTTTTATTTTTGGTAAGATTGAACTTAAAAAATCTTTTTGTGTTTGGTACCCCATATTTATATATAGTTCTACAAGCCGGGGCAACTAGCCAACTACAACTAATTGGGTCGACCCATAATCATGGATTCATGATGCACCCCCATGGCATTCAACCCAAAACAACACGGCCCATTTGCAGGTGAAGCTGAAGCCTCGCACCGGGCCAGGGACCGCAGTAAGTCGGTAACAATGACAATATAGAACATATCAGTTTAAAAAATTTTGAACAAATAATAAGAAGTTAAGAACATATAAATTTAAGCTGTAAAGTCATTTATAATATCCCATGAATTCATACAATCAACTAACAAACAATTCAAGATTACAAACTACGTAACTACGATTAACAAAAATTCAACAAACTTATTCCCATTTCCCTCCAAATTCATCTGAACATCTTTCAAATTTTAATCGAGTTTCACAGAAGAGAACAAATAGTGCACGAACCAGAAAGAAGAAAGGAACCCAACAGTCCCAGTCGCAAGCATAATGGCTAGAACCATGAACAACGAGTAACCTAAGTAAAGTGTAGCCGATACGGGCCCACTCAAGCTTTTGAGGTCAAAAACAAGATAGTTTATCGAGTACAGGAAAATGTACAATGCAACTGACCCTGAAGCAAAAAATGACTTCCACCACCACTTGTAGTCCTCAACACAAAGATGCATGTAGGTCAAAACCAATGACACCTCAGCACAAACGACCACGAGAAGAATCAAAACTATGAATAAGAATCCAAAAACATAGTACACACGACCCATCCATATGCTAGACATGATGAAGAAAAGCTCGATAAAAAGAGTCCCGAATGGAAGTGTACCCGCACCAAGAACCAAAAGCCAAGATGGGTACTTTTGAGCTGGGATTTCACGGGGTATTTGATTGGTTCTAACTGGGTACTCAATATGTGGCGCCTTTGCACCAAAGTAACCACCAACGAGTGTTAATGGCACAGAAATGCAAAACCATAGCAAAATTAGGATGACAAACAATGAAAAGGGAATAGCGCCTGTGCTACCTGAGCCCCACAAGAGGAAATTTAACACGAAAAGGATCAAGAATGCAATACCCGGGAAAAAGCAAGCAACTTTCCAACAAACCGACACCCATCCCTTATGATCACCACTGAAAACTGTTCTCCACATACGAATAGCAACATAACCAGCTAAGATTCCAAGAATCATGTAAAAGAAAATTATACCCGTGAGCAGGGTCCCACGAGAAGCAGGAGACATGAACCCGAGAGCAGCAAACAAAATCGTGACAATCGCCATTCCAAGAATCTGAACCCCATCTCCCACCATCACACACAGAAGTGCAGGATAAGTAGGAACACGGAAAACGTCACTCACAACAAGTTTCCAACCAGATAACTCTTCGTTCATCTGGGCTTGGGCCTCTTTATCTAACTCTTCATAGTGAGTCAAATCCCGCCTTACGGTCCTCAAAAATATCACGAGCACGATTCCAGCCAAGAAAGTGATAACCATAAGTGAATTCAAGATTGAAAACCAGTGTACTTTTGCACCTTCCATTTTCAAATACGCATCCCATCGTGATGGCCATTTGATATCACTCTCAACAAATTCAACTTCATATGTGAAAGCCAAAGGAGCGTTTTCTTTTATACCCATAGTCACAGTATTGGTTTCACATGAAATTTTAGACGGGTATTTACCGTACATTTTCAAGTTCTTTAAAGACTCGGCATTGTGTTGGTAGCTACACGGTGTAACCTCAAATCCAACTACAATATAGCCGGGAATATCAGATCCCGGTTTGTTAACCGTAGGAATCACTTCGGCTGCATCCCCTGTACCCATTACACTAGCCACATTCGTTTCTTCGTACTTATGAACAAGAACTGTAAACTTCAAATGATTGAACACGTAATACGTGTCTTGAATCTTAATTCCAAGTGGATACCCAGTCCATCTCACCAAAAAATCCTCCCTTTTAGTATACCTAATCGCGGGCAAATTATCAAGAATCACATTGACTTGATACATCTCATCGATCCTACTTGTCAACAACTTAAACTCATTGCTAGATAACGGTTTAGTTTGACAAAGAAAGATTTCAGTCTCATTAGTATGCATTTTGAACTTATATGGTGAGTTTTCAATCCTATCTCCCATTAAAAGCTCACCAAGATTCTCAGCACTATCTTTAACACCTTCTGGTGGTTGACAAAAGGGTAAACTATAGTAACTATAAGGGATTTCAGTATCAATTGAAGTCAAAGAGTTGACTTTTACAGATAACGGATCACCTACAACATATTTGTGTGGGTAACTACCAGGGAGGTAATATCCATGACCCAGTTGAGAGATCAAGCAGATCAACAAACCCCAGATCTTGATTTTATCAAAAAACTCCATTTTTGGTCAGATCTGAAAAATAAAAATCCAATCTTTAAAATGCAAGAAACATTACTGTTTCAATGTTGACTTTTACAATTAGTCAAAATTAAGATCACAAACTCATAGTAATTAGTAATTGAATACGAATAAACAATACAATCAAATGGGAAACTGAAACAAGATGCATGTAATTGGAATGATATGAGTTTAGATATTACTGACCTTATGATGAAATCAATGGAGAAAATTGTTGAATGTGCTACTGTTGATGCTGCGAGAATGAGAGATGAAAGAGGGGCGAAGAGTTATAGAAGAAGATTTAGTGGGGATGAATTTCGTCGGTGATATTTTACTCCGTATATTTTTGGAAGTAATATATTGCGACTAAAATTAAATTGTTTGAGAATCATGTGACGTGGAGTGTTTAACACACTTTAAAAAATAAAAAAGCAAGGGAGATGAATCATAATTTAATGCATCATGAAATGAATCTATGTCAAATTGTTGTATAGTATAACAACTAGAATATATTAATTGTATTATAGTTATTAATTAATTATTAATTATCAATGATTGATTAATAAAAAAGTAAGATCTATGAAATAATAGTTGTGTGAGTCATACTCTTGTAGAGAGATTTAACTCAAATATGGAAAATTTGATTGGGTAAGGTTCAGAGGAGAAAGTATTATTTGAGGAGAAGGAGGAGAAGAATTTTCAAATTTTCATTTTTACCCCCTCCACCTTTTTAATAGTGTACACTACTCCCTCCTACTTTCTTCCTACCCACCCCTCCCCTCCACCACCCACCACCACTAGCTGCTGCCACCCGCCGCCACCCGCCGTCGCCGCCACCCGTCGCCGCCGCCACCCGCCACCGGTCGTCGGGAAAAAAAAATTTCAAATTTTTAAAAAAATTTTTTTTTTAAAAAAAAAAATTAAAATTTTTGTTTCATAATTTTTTTTTCCAATTTTTTTTTTACATATTATCACTTTGTACTGCATTTTATTATTTTTATTGCATTTTGTATATATGTTTAGTAGATATTGTTCGTTTTTACTGCATTTTATTTTTACACCTCAATCTTATATATATTGTTTATTTTTTACTGCATTTTATATTATACATATGATCCATTTTTACTGCATTTTGTATGAAAGTATAATACATACTACTGTTTTTACTGCATTTTGCATATATTTATTTAGTACACATTGTTCGTTTTACTGCATTTTATATTATATATAATCTATTTGTACCGCATTTTATTTTTTTTTACTGCATTTTGTTATTTTCACTGCATTTTATATTATACATAATCTATTTGTACTGCATTTTGTTATTTTTGCTGCATTTTGTATTTTACATATTATCGATTTATACTGCATTTTGTATTTTACATATTATCTATTTGTATTGCATTTTGTATTAAAGTATAATACATATTGTTGTTTTTATTGCATTTTGCATATACATCATTTAGGACATATTGTTCTCTTTTTACTGCATTTTAGATTATATATATTATCCATTTGTACGGTATTTTGTTGACGTCGGGTATAGAAGATGCGGTAAAATATATACAAGTTTTAGTTAATTAACAATAATATACAAAATGCAGTGGAAAAAACGTATAGTTTTATTAAAATTGCAGTAGGAAAAGGAATACTATATCTAATAAAAAATTTATGGGAAAAAAAATTTGAAAAAATTTTTTTTTGAAAAAAAAATATTTTGAAAAAAAAAAAATTTGAAAAAAAAAAATTTTTTGAAAAAAAAAAATTTTTGAAAAAAAAAAATTTTGAAAAAAAAAAAATTTGAATTTTTTTTTCCGATGGCCTGAATCCGGCGGCGGCTGACGGCGGCCGGCGGCAGTCAGGTGGTGGCAGCAAGTGGTGGGGGTGGTGGGGTGGTGGTAGGTGGGGTTGGAGGAAGAAGAAGGTAGGAGGGGGAAGAAAATAAAGTGGAATGGTTAAAATGTAAAAGTCTAAATAGTGGAAGGGGTGTGGAGTGAAAATTAATGTTATGTTTTTTTTTTGTTAACTAATACCCTTATTTTTGAAAGTAATTACAAAATTGCCACCCCTTTTAACCATTGATCCAACCCAAAAGATGATCCAATGGCCACAAATAAAACTTCTCCTCCTTCTCCTCATATGACCCCTTCCCCTATGATCCCCAATCTCTTTGATTAGGGAAAAGTTAAAAGGTAAAATGTTATTAACATGTACTTAAGTTATAATCTTTGTTCATTTACCTTCAAAGGAATCGTGCGCTTCATCACATTATAAGTGCTTGTAAATGACATAGCCCTCCTAAATGATGACTCCGTCGTAAAACAACCAATCAAAATGTTGTCCAGATCGATAAATGATGCTAAACGGAGAACATATATTATGTTATAAAAGATTTATTTCCCAAATGCTAATAAAGGTGTTCGTTTTAGTTTATTTGACGAACTTGTGAGCTTATTGGCATACAATAAGCTTATTTTTTAGCATTCAGACGAGCTTATACAGTCTTAGGCTTATGAGCTTACTCGAGTTCGTTTTGACAAGTCTAACACATTCTTGGCTTATTTGAACTTTATAAGTTATTTGACGAGTACCTGTTGTAAGTTGTTCAAATTCAAAAATCATTTGTAGAGAACACTTTAACTTATTTCATTAGCTAATTACTAGGTACAAAATTAAAAGAAGATCAAGACAAACGTAAAAGTACTAGCTGGAATATTTATTATAAAGAAGATAAAAGAGAAAATAAAATAATAAATGGTCAAAAGGGTTGCTGGAATATGGAAAAGGAAAAAGAAAACGAGAGATATAAAAACACGATGACTGTGACAACGTACCGTCGACGTGCTACACCGACACATAAGGCCCGAGGGTAAATGTTACGCATAACTTTTTATTTATTAATTAATAATAATAATAATTTGGTTTAGATCCATCTAACACCTACTTCTACCTTTCTTGTATAACATGTCAACAATTAATTCTTTTCTTTGGTAATGAGTGCGACTTTGTAACAAGATTTGTTTAATCATGTCACGTTTTTGTCACATTGATGGTACAATAACAAGTTTAAGTAACTTTAAAAACAACTAGAAAAATTAATTCTGTGTGTGTGTTTCTCCTAAACGCTACATGACCCCATATATGACATGATACAACTAACCTTTTGCACCTAAACCTCTAGATTTCGGAAGCCTGCTAGCTACAAGCGGGTCAACAATGCCTTGTGAGTCTCGCCCGAGACCCGTCCCTTCAACATACCCCATTTTCGACATCATCTTTGACCCAAACCCTTTTGTATGCTTTTCAGACGGCCAAAACTGTGCATTACCCGTTTTATTCCTACTTTCACTACCGCTAGAACTTTGGCACACTGACCTGTTTGACCTGTGTGGTGGAGTTGTGTCTATAGGTTCTGTTTCGGGAGCCATGGCCCCTAATCCGAGTGATTTTGGTCGTTGTATCACTTCAATGGGCTCTGCTATTCCTTTACCATCTTTACCCAATCCACCTCCATCTACATATCCCATTTTTGCCATCATTCTTGAACCAAAACCCGTTGTGTGCATCTCAAAAGCACCATAACTTGATGAGCTGGCAGTTAGGTCATTCGGTATTGATTCATTGAGGGTAACCTCAGGTTCAGATTCCATGATACCACATGAGATAAATGACACGGGCTGCGTTGCATAAGCACCGGTTATGTCTTTATCTCTCATTTTTTTCTTGCTTGAATCACCAGAAGTCTTGCTTTTGGTCAATCTCGAGTCAAATGGGCTCAAGCAAGAGGTTCCTTTTGAAGCCTTCTTTCTTCTATTTGAAGCCATCTTGCCTGCTGGTGTATTGTTTACTCCAAAATCAGCTTCTTCGTTGCTGACTCCTAAAAGCTGAAAAATACACAACTAAAGTTGGTTTCTGCTACAATACACATCATGACACCATTTTCTGGTTCCTGTCTTTATAAGCAAGTGAGACAAGCAAACTACTGTACTTCATCGTATGAATGGAGTATGATAACGTCGAATGACCAAACATAGTTGACACTAACTATTTACTTACACATGGGTCGACACTATGTCCTACGGAGTATCTTTAACATGTGAAGCAAGTAACCCTAAAGATATTAGCCAAGAAGGAAACACCCAGATGGCCAGATAGGTAATTAAAATGCGTAAAAACCTCCAACATTTAAATTAATTAGATTAACTTCGATATATATATATATGTATATATATATATATATATATATATATATATATATATATATATATATATTATCTGCATATCTGACACTAACCATTATGTTAAAGACGTGAACAGAAACAGTTCCAGTGAGCCCAACCCAATACATAACAACGTTACCCATTTTGAACTTGTTACCCATCCATTTGCTATTATAGCATGACATTTTACTTACTTTTTCAAGGCGAATTCTGTCATTTGATGATGGCATCCTAGTGTGTTTTGTTTGTGTCACAGTTACAAACCTGAGGAATATAAAGTCCAAGAAAAAACCTTAAGGCTTTTTATACTAAATTATCATCAAAGGAACAATTGCTTAAACAAATAAAGAGAAGGAAAGCCCTGAGAATATATATGAGATGAAATTGAAAAACAATAAGACATGGATTGTACCAAAAATTAGTGACATGAAGGATATAACCAACAAAATTATAGATTTGAACTTCATTGATTAGAATTTTTAATTGAATGAAAAAATAATATAGAGTTGATGCAACAACATATACTACCTTCTCTTGCCTGAACCTTGACTAAAACTACGTAAGTGATAGATTGAAGCCAACCTTTGGACCTGAAATATCATACAAGGTAAAACAAGAGTTAGAGAGAAGAACCTATAGCGTCTTCTGTGAGGTTTTTATGTGTAAAAAAAAATGTTATCTTCGCTTTTAAATCTTTCTTTTCTAGGTAGGGCCAAAGGCATACCTGTGAACAATCTCGAGAGTGCATCAGTTGAAATGACATAATATTTTCCTCATTCTGCATCATCTGCTCTAGTTTCTGCATTTCATAACCCAACAAATGTTTACAAATAGAGGTAGCAAAAGAGGCGGGTCAGATTATGGGTCAAAACTGTATTTACAGAAAGGGTCAAAATGGGTTAGGCCAACCAACAAGCTTATTTTTCATTTCCCCTCATGAAAGATTTCAGTTACTGCTCTTAAAAATTCATGCAGTGACCACCAACCAAGTGTTTCTGAGCTGTATATATAAACTACATGTAATGCTTGTTCAAGAAAAATAACTCGCAACCTGCGGTGCCGGATTTCGTGCTTACCAAATTTATTTCCTCAAGATCAACACCTCGATTTATCATTCGCTCCCCACGTTTCAAAGCAATCGCATCTTGACGTTGTTTGTTCTTCTCACCTGAAATGATAGACTGAGTATACACAGCATAATTCAAGGGAAACAGTTAAGTTACCAGGCTTATGTTAATCAACATTCTATAATACACGCAAATGCCAGGGTTGAAGTAAATCTTTGCTATCCTAAAAATTTAAGTAAATGACACCCCTATAACCAGTAATAAAGTTTTAAAGATAATTCTAGTAACTACTTACCAGGCAATCTCCTGGAACTATTACTTTTTCCAGCCTCTGCAGCATTCTTCTTTTGTGCATAAAGACTTCGAGAATCTTTTACAAACATAAGATCGTCTATAGCAGACCAACCATCATTTCCCCCTCCAAAGTTGAAGGATTTTGCTTGACTTTGTCTTTTCTTTCTTGACTGAGGTTTCTTCATGCCATACTCCCTTGATGCATCAAGAAGTGAAATCCCTCCTACTCTCCTTATAGTATCATCAACATGAATATCACAATTTTCTTTATCATCTTTACAATACCCACCAATTCCTTTAATATAATCGTTGGCTATCTCGTCATCTATATCAGACGAGGTGTCACTATCAGACGAACTAGATGTATTTTCAGACTCAGAAGACTCCAAGCTTTCTTCATCATTCTCTTTATCATCATCGTCATCTTCGTCATCAGATATATCGTTGGTGTATAATTTAATGCCGCCAATTGACAAGAAACCTGAATTTTTCTCTGGAGAAGACATATCAGTTTCTATTTCATCGGACGATGATGAATCAGAAACGGAACTATCTTTCTCTTCTATAAATGGCAATGCTTGGTTGTCTTCTTCTTCAAAACAAAATCCTAATCCTCTATGAAAACCAACACCAACTTCTGAAGTTGCACCATACTCGTAGGTATATTTAACTTCTGTTTGGTCATCGTAAGCAACAAGCTTGCTTTCCTTGGTATCAACCAAAACAACAGGTTCTGGTTCATTGTCCAACTTGTTATCTTCATGACCGTCTCCATCAGGATCGATCTGAAAAAACATCAAAGTAGTTTCATCAGCTACATAACTGGTGGATCTAAGCTATCATTCTACACTTGATTTAAGTATCACGGTACTCAAACAAAGGCTATGTATTATTTAAAAGGAACCAACTTTACAAGCCCAAAGTGGCAACACCAAATAAGGAGCATATCACATACATGGTAACAATAATCTTACAATACTATGCAAGTTCCTTGCACAAACATCATGCCACATAGAATAGTTGTACCTTAACTAAATTTCAGGGGACAAACTAAAATTTAGGGGACAATGAATATGTTATTTTCAACATACATTTTATGCATGTATTAACAAAACCCTTAACGCTTTCGTTATCAATTTCCTTTTTTTATAAAAAGATAGTTTTTTTTAAAAAAATATTTACCCCCTTTGTTAGAAAGTTGTAAATCAAGTAATTTTCCCTTGAAGATAAGATACAGAATTGGAGATAGAAAAAGGTAATTACTTCAGGATAGATATAACCGACGGCATTCAATCTAGGTTTCTTCTGATGTTTCGCATATCTCACATTATTATTTCCTTTTAATCTACCCTTCCCTGCACAAATTCGATCAAATTACCATTACCATCCAAATAATAACAACAATGATGAATGATGACGTAATGATGATAAATGTAATTACCTTTTGTTGGATTTCGATTTTCTGATTTGTTGATTTTTTGCTTGTCATTACCGCTTCCCGCCATTGCTATTGTCGTTGATTGCTAACAAAATAAAATTGAAATACGATGAATAATAATTTACAATTAATTTGGGAATTTTGGTCGGAAATTTGGGTGGAAGGCGGTGTGGAATTCGTTGATTGTGTGTAACGCGGTGCAACTGGAATCGTGGGGTTGTGTGTTTGTGATGAGACACGCGGCACTGTTCTAGGGTTTGATGCGTGGTTTACGCCGGAGCTCTTTTACGGCGTTAACCATCATCATAAAAAAATACAAGAAATTGAGATAAAACAAGGAAAAATTAAATAAAAACGTATTCTTTGAGTTTAAAAAAATAAAAAAAAATAAACTTGATTCGTATATCATCAAAATTCTAGATACCATCATTGACGCATTCTTATCTACTTCGTATCAACAAGTTATGTGCACAGAGAAAAAAATTTCTACACGCATTCATGCGATTTCGTATCAACAAGGTAGTAGTTCCATAAATTCATACACTTAGAAGTCACATAACAACATTCTAAATCATCATACATATTTTGTAAAATCAAATAGGGTATGCATTATGGTTTTACAATAAAAACTACTAAAAACTTACCTTCAAACCAGACACGTTTACTTGTACACTTCGTTCTTCTGCCCTGTACACTTCAAACAAGTATGTTACATTTGTGAGTTTATAGTCAACGCAGCTTGATCCCCAAGGTAAGCCCAACTTGGTCACCAAGGTAAGCCCAACTTGGTAAATAGGTCCTCAATCTCATCTCTACATCTTATTGGCCCGTTATTGGCCCAGAAAATCACTATTTAACTTTTAAAAGTTTTTTTTTTTTTTTTTAAATCGCAAATTGATTCTCAGTCAACATAAATAAAAATATTTAGTTAAAAACTCAAGATCCACGTAACTCAAAATTTGGTGTATTTATTTATCACATTTATCGATTGGAAGCTTCTAAAGCTAATTTAATTCCAAATTTGCGTTAAATAGTACTAGGTAAAAGACCCGTGATAACGCGGGCTTTGAAATTTGAATTTGTAAAATTTAACAACCGACTATTACCAATGGCTATTAATTTTCAAAATTTCATTCATTTATGATCTATCAACCGTAGGTAACCCATAATGTAACACGGAATTTAAAACTTGCAAGATCATATTACTTGATATGAATGAAACACCAAGAATGATTTTTTTTTTTAAGGTTTTGTTATTGTTGATATTATTAAAGTAAAGGAATATATTTATAACGCCCCTAATTTTAAGCACATATATATATATATATATATTTTAAACATAGCGGAAGCAATATCCCATATAAACATAACCCTGGATTATCCAAATTTACATAATCCTTTACATAAGTATTTCGTTATATAACTACACAAATTAGATGGGCGTTACTTTAACAAAACATTTAAAGTATTACAAAAATCATCAGAGTTTCATCATTGTCGAACACTCCTTCAATTTACTCCGAGACCCGCCCTTAACAAAATATATTAACCTGCAATGAGTAAACAACGAGGGATTAGCACGAAGCTAAGTGAGTTAACTCATTACTAACACTACACTTAGTTTAACACCATGAGTCTACAACAATTTAACACATTGACTCAACATCACTAGAGGATCGGTGGCCCTTGTGGCACCTTCAGCCGCGGTGGCCCACCAAGCGACACTTACACCAACTGCAGGCCAATACAGTGGTTAACCGATAACGGTTTATTACCTTTAGTCAACACAAGCTCTATTCACAACACATGTTCACAACTCTTGTGTTGACTAACATGTAACAAAACGTCCAACAAGTTGACCTCCTTAACACAATTATCAATAGATCTCATAACACTTGCTTACTAATTCACAAAAGCTTAACACATGAATGCAACAATTAACACTTGGAGTAACCACATAAGTGATCACTAAATATAGTGAGAGATCGAAGTCCACTCACCTTTCTCGATCCCGTCTCCACTCAAAGTTCTAACTTTATTGAGTCTTCGGCGGTTCTGAAACATACGAGAAATCCAAATCAATCTCCAAAATCATTCTATATTTACTTAATATCCACAATCAAGCATATACTAAGCAATATAAATACAATGTACAAGCTAAATTACATAATTAAGCTCAATTGAAAATTGCCCAGCCAAAACATGGGAATACGATCGTACTCAATTGAGTACGCCGTATTCCCATGAATACGGTCCACGAGTACGCCGTACTCCCGGGAATACGACCGTACTCAAGTGAATACGCCGTACTCCCGACCATTTTCCAGCTCAGTTTTTGATCAGACCTTTATTTAAGGAGTACGATTGGGAATACGATTGGGAATACGCCGTACTCCCAGGAATACGAACGTACTCCCTGGAATACGATCGTATTCCTTCGTCTTCCAGGCCTGCGAAAATGCAGATTTCTGCACTAATCATGTTCAAACCAAAAATCACAAAATCGACCAAAACCCATTTATAACACAAATCTATACCAATATTTAGCTATCATAACACCTAGTAACATCATACACACAATATTCAAACAACAATTCATTACCAAACATCAAAATCACTTAAAATCTAAATAGCACATTTTCAAACCAAAACTCAAGGATTCACAACTATTTCTTCATGTAATCAACCTATTTTATACTCACAAAGTTCATGTAATCATCTTACAAACATCAATTCAACTTATCTAACTACAATTTATACTTTTCATCTATTTACCTAACATTTAAAATTTGGATTAAACATGAACTTACCTACAATTAAGAGAGCAAGAACATGATGGAGATGATGATGAGTTCAAGGATTTAAGCTTCAATCTTCAATCAATTTGGTATAAAGATTTGGGGTTGGAATGATTTGAATTAGGTTTAGAAACTAAGGAGGAAATGAGGAATTGGGGAAAAATGGATCGGTCTCCTCCTTTTTATTAAACCGGCCCATTTAAGTTACAGTACAATATTATACTACTCTTTGCTCTATTGTCTGGAACCTAAATATCAATTGCAAGAAAATTATTTTATTTTACCGTCTTCTAAGATTATTTAAAACAAATAATATTTTACTAGTCACAATATCTCCTGAGACTTATTTATCTATTAATTTCACAATCAAACATATTTAAACAATTAAATGTATGTATTTAAATTTGAAGAAATACCTGATTCTACTGGGCCCAATTTCAGGGTGTTACAAATCTTCCCTCCTTAAAAGATTTCGTCCCCGAAATCTAACTAGACTCGAATAAACTAGGGTAACGAGCCCTCATACTCGACTCAGTCTCCCAGGTAAGATTCTCCCCCAAACTATGTTTCCATTTCACTAGAACCATAGGTATCTCCTTCTTGCGTAATTTAGTCACTTTTCTATCAACTAACTCAATGGGCTCTTCTACTAATTTCTGGCCTTGGTCAACTCTAAGATCTTGTAACGGAAGGATTTGGGTTGGATCCTCCACATTACATTTCCGCAAATAGCAAACATTAAAGGTGTCGTGAATACCACTTAATTCAGAAAGAAGGTCTAAGGCAACGGTTTGGTCATTAACTACTTGGCGGATTTTAAATGGACCTATAAATCTCGGAGCCAATTTTCCACGCTTACCAAAACGAATTACGCCCTTCCAAGGTGACACTTTTAAATAAACCAATTCTCCTTCAACAAAGTTAACGGGTCGACGACGCGGATCAGCATATTGTTTCTGCCTATCTCTGGCGGCTTTCAATTTCTCACGAGCTATAGCAACTTTATCGGCCGTAATCTGAACAATATCGGGACCTGCAAATTGTTTCTCCCCCGCCTCTAACCAACAAGTCGGCGTTCGACAACGACGTCCGTAAAGCATCTCATATGGCAGCATGCCAATGCTAGAATGATACGAGTTATTATACGCAAATTCCACCAAAGGTAGGTGAGAATCCCAAGACCTTCCATACTCCAATACACACGCCCTCAACATATCCTCAAGCGTTTGAATGGTTCTTTCTGACTGCCCATCTGTCTGAGGATGATATGCAGTACTAAGATTAACTCGGGTACCTAACTCTTTCTGAAGACTCTGCCAAAAGCCCGACACAAACCTGAAATCTCGATCTGACACAATAGATAATGGAATTCCGTGCCTCGATACAATCTCATTAATATACAATTGAGCCAAACGAGTCAAAGAAGCGGTTTCACTGGTCGCAAGAAAATGGGCACTTTTAGTTAAACGATCAACAACAACCCAAATCATATCGTTGCCTTTCTGCGTACGTGGTAACTTGGTAACAAAATCCATAGTGACGTGTTCCCATTTCCACTCTGGTATCTCTAATTGTTTCAACGAACCATAAGGCTTTTGATGCTCGGCTTTTACTTGGGAACAAATATGACATGATTCCACAAATCTTGCTACATCCGTTTTCATTGTTGGCCACCAATAAAGAGGTTTCAAATCATTATACATTTTTGTGCTACCGGGATGAATAGATAGTCTTGATTTATGAACCTCCGTCAAAATCAACTCACGAAGTCCACCAATTAATGGGACCCAAACCCGAGACTGAAAAGTTTTCAACCCACGTGAATCATCAACTAACAAATCCTTTCGTTTCAACATGATCTCGGATTTCAAATTAACATCCAATAAAGCTTCAATCTGTGCGACTCTAAGCTGAGAAATCAAATCAGAAGACACCTCCAATCGCATAAAACAAATCTTGTCACTTGATATATTTCTACTCAACGCATCCGCAACCACATTAGCTTTACCCGGGTGATAACGAATCTCACAGTCATAATCTTTAATTAATTCCAACCACCTCCTCTGACGCATATTCAATTCTTTTTGCGAAAACATGTACTGAAGGCTTTTATGATCCGTGCAAATTACACATTTCGTACCATACAAATAATGTCTCCAAATCTTCAAGGCAAAAATTACAGCCGCAAGCTCCAAATCATGTGTCGGATAATTCTTTTCATGTGGTTTAAGCTGTCTAGAAGCATACGCAATTACACGATCTCTTTGCATTAAAACCCCACCTAATCCGGTATGCGATGCATCACAATATACAATGAAATCATTCGACCCGTCAGGTAACGCCAACACCGGGGCTTGACACAATAATTGCTTTAATGTCTGAAAATCTGTCTCTTGTTGTTCGTTCCACTGAAATTTCACATCCTTTCGAGTTAACTTAGTCAATGAGCTCGCAATTTTGGAAAAATCTTTGATAAACTTTCTGTAGTATCCTGCTAATCCAAGGAAACTTTTAATTTCTGAAGGAGACTTAGGCGCATTCCAATTCATAACAGCTTTCACTTTAGATGGATCCACTCTAACCCCGTATTTGCAAATGATATGCCCCAAAAACTGCACCTCACGTAACCAAAACTCACATTTCGAAAACTTTGCATACAGCTGCTCTCTTTTCAAAGTTTCAAGTATCAATCTCAGATGCATTTCATGATCCGCTTCAGATTTGGAATAAATCAAAATATCGTCGATAAACACAATCACAAACTGATCAAGATAGGGACGACACACACGATTCATTAAATCCATAAAGATTGCAGGAGCATTCGTTAACCCAAACGGCATAACCAAAAACTCATAGTGACCATACCTCGTGCGAAAAGCGGTTTTAGGAATATCTTCCTCACGAACTCGGACTTGATGATATCCCGATCTCAAATCAATTTTTGAAATATATGAGGATCCTTGTAATTGATCAAACAGTTCATCAATTCTGGGCAACGGGTATTTGTTCTTCACTGTCCTCTTATTTAATTCCCGATAATCAATGCACATACGGAGAGTACCATCTTTCTTCTTTACAAACAACACGGGAGCACCCCACGGCGATGAACTCGGCCTAATAAATCCCTTATCTAACAATTCCTGAATTTGACCCATCATTTCAAGTATTTCGGAAGGAGCTAATCTATAAGGAGCCTTTGCTACAGGAGACAAACCAGGAATTAAGTCAATTTGGTATTCTACATCTCTTACAGGAGGAAGACCAGGCAATTCATCCGGAAACACTTCCGAATATTCAGAAACCACCAGAATATCGGAAATAGATTTCTTTTCTAATTTGACATCTACCACATAGGCCACAAAGGATTCACAACCCTTAACTAAAGACTTCCTAGCCTTTATCATGGATATTACCGGAATACTATCCTTTGCACGCTCCCCACGCGCCACAACATATGATAGATTGGAAACTGGGATTTTTATCAACTTTTTATGACAAGAGATGTCGGCTTTGTTTTGACTCAGCCAGTCCATACCAAGAACCACATCAAAACTAGGGATTTGCATCAATAGGAAAGAAACTGGAAATTCATGATTCTCTATTAATATACTAGCTCCGGCTACCGATGTGGTAACAGGAACTGTCTTACCATCAGCTACCTCAACTTCTAAGGGATTAGAAATCACATAGGGCATCAATTTCAGTTTATCGCAAAATTGCACTGATATAAACGAGCAATTTGCTCCAGAATCAAATAATACACGAGCTGGTACAGATTTAACAAGGAAAGTACCAGTAATCACATCATCAGTAAGCACAGCATCATCCACGGTCATTTGAAAAGCTCGACCCGTAGCAGCTGGTGAAATCTTCCTTTTCTGGCCAGAAGATGAGGAACCCCTAGCCACACCCGTACCCTGCTTCCTTGCATCAGGACAATCACCCGCTCTATGTCCTTCTTTATGACACGTCCAACACACATTATTTGGATAAGTACAATCAATCGCATTATGACCCAACACCCCACATTTCATACACCTTGACGTCCGAATAGAACAAGGTCTGGTATGTTTTGATCGACATCTTGCACAATAAGAATTATCCATCGGAACACCACCATAACTAGTTTTCTTGTTCGATTGAGAAGGTTGCCATTTCCGTTTTCCCCTACCGGAAGAATCACTCTTCGGTTTCTGTGCATACTTTTCTTTATTTTGCAACCTCCTAGCCATAACATCACTATCAACGGATCGTGCCCACTCAAAAACCTGAGAAATACTACTAGCTAATCTCACCGTGGTACGATAATCTGGAGGTAAGGTTTTCACAAAGTGGCTAATTTTATTTCTTTCAGTCGGGACCCACTGTTGCACAAATCTTAATTTCTCAGAAAATTGCCGGATAAGCTCATCGATTGACATCTAATCAGTCTTCCGTAAATCCATAAACTCCTGTCTGACACGATCCAGATTATATTCCGAACAGAACTGTTTGCATACTTCGGCATGAAAATCCTGCCACCTAATGGAACTCTTTTGTTGCGGAGTAAAATGAGCAGTTATTGAATCCCACCAAGACATAGCTTCACCTTTCAATAATTGGATAGCATAGGGAACTTTGTCTTCGTCATCACAATGACAAACCTCTAACTTTCTTTCCACATCACACAACCAGTCTAAGGTAACCGTAGGATCAGGACTTCCAGAGTAAGAGGATGGTTTACTAGACATGAAAGTTTTGAGAGAACATCCTTTCTTCGACACCTGAAAGGGTGAAAATAAATGTGCCTGATAACCAGTCGATCCAAATGAAGGAAACGGAATTGATGACTGAAAATCATGACCCTGTTGCTGTTGTTGTGAAACATGAGGAAAAGTAACCGGAATCCGAGTAGAAGCAGTAATGGGAGGGTTAGTAGTAGCAACATGCGAATAAGTAGGAATGGACCGTTGAGATGACCCTGCACGTTCTCTCTCAAGTTCTACTACCCTGTTCTCTAATCTTAAGATATACTCTTGACTAGTTTCAACTTCTGTATTTGCCGGATCTGAAGTACCATTATGATCCTCTTCTTCTGGTGCGGAGTGAGTAGCAGAGACATTATAGAGAGTACGGGGTGGTTGCTCATTTTCTGCCATCTGTCATCACAACACATCTCAACACTTGTTAATTGTTAGTACTAACATACTAACACATTTCACAATATAGCTAATCCCACAACCCGGAATGTTTGACAATTCGACACTAGATTTGGGATTAAACACCCTAAGTTGTTCAATTCGCCCAAATCTAAGCTCTGATACCAACTTATAACGCCCCTAATTTTAAGCACATATATTTTTTTTTTAAACATAGCGGAAGCAATATCCCATATAAACATAACCCTGGATTATCCAAATTTACATAATCCTTTACATAAGTATTTCGTTATATAACTACACAAATTAGATGGGCGTTACTTTAACAAAACATTTAAAGTATTACAAAAATCATCAGAGTTTCATCATTGTCGAACACTCCTTCAATTTACTCCGAGACCCGCCCTTAACAAAATATATTAACCTGCAATGAGTAAACAACGAGGGATTAGCACGAAGCTAAGCGAGTTAACTCATTACTAACACTACACTTAGTTTAACACCATGAGTCTACAACAATTTAACACATTGACTCAACATCACTAGAGGATCGGTGGCCCTTGTGGCACCTTCAGCCGCGGTGGCCCACCAAGCGACACTTACACCAACTGCAGGCCAATACAGTGGTTAACCGATAACGGTTTATTACCTTTAGTCAACACAAGCTCTATTCACAACACATGTTCACAACTCTTGTGTTGACTAACATGTAACAAAACGTCCAACAAGTTGACCTCCTTAACACAATTATCAATATATCTCATAACACTTGCTTACTAATTCACAAAAGCTTAACACATGAATGCAACAATTAACACTTGGAGTAACCACATAAGTGATCACTAAATATAGTGAGAGATCGAAGTCCACTCACCTTTCTCGATCCCGTCTCCACTCAAAGTTCTAACTTTATTGAGTCTTCGGCGGTTCTGAAACATACGAGAAATCCAAATCAATCTCCAAAATCATTCTATATTTACTTAATATCCACAATCAAGCATATACTAAGCAATATAAATACAATGTACAAGCTAAATTACATAATTAAGCTCAATTGAAAATTGCCCAGCCAAAACATGGGAATACGATCGTACTCAATTGAGTACGCCGTATTCCCATGAATACGGTCCACGAGTACGCCGTACTCCCAGGAATACGACCGTACTCAAGTGAATACGCCGTACTCCCGACCATTTTCCAGCTCAGTTTTTGATCAGACCTTTATTTAAGGAGTACGATTGGGAATACGATTGGGAATACGCCGTACTCCCAGGAATACGAACGTACTCCCTGGAATACGATCGTATTCCTTCGTCTTCCAGGCCTGCGAAAATGCAGATTTCTGCACTAATCATGTTCAAACCAAAAATCACAAAATCGACCAAAACCCATTTATAACACAAATCTATACCAATATTTAGCTATCATAACACCTAGTAACATCATACACACAATATTCAAACAACAATTCATTACCAAACATCAAAATCACTTAAAATCTAAATAGCACATTTTCAAACCAAAACTCAAGGATTCACAACTATTTCTTCATGTAATCAACCTATTTTATACTCACAAAGTTCATGTAATCATCTTACAAACATCAATTCAACTTATCTAACTACAATTTATACTTTTCATCTATTTACCTAACATTTAAAATTTGGATTAAACATGAACTTACCTACAATTAAGAGAGCAAGAACATGATGGAGATGATGATGAGTTCAAGGATTTAAGCTTCAATCTTCAATCAATTTGGTATAAAGATTTGGGGTTGGAATGATTTGAATTAGGTTTAGAAACTAAGGAGGAAATGAGGAATTGGGGAAAAATGGATCGGTCTCCTCCTTTTTATTAAACCGGCCCATTTAAGTTACAGTACAATATTATACTACTCTTTGCTCTATTGTCTGGAACCTAAATACCAATTGCAAGAAAATTATTTTATTTTACCGTCGTCTAAGATTATTTAAAACAAATAATATTTTACTAGTCACAATATCTCCTGAGACTTATTTACCTATTAATTTCACAATCAAACATATTTAAACAATTAAATGTACGTATTTAAATTTGAAGAAATACCTGATTCTACTGGGCCCAATTTCAGGGTGTTACAATATTAACTTGGAATTTCGTTGTCTAATTAGTCACCTGCCTTGTATGCATTTTTGTAAAAAACTAAAAAAGTCTCATATGTACTTATGTTAATATAATATATACATAAGAATAAGCACTTGTACTTTATAAATTTGGTTCTTAAAATGAGTATCCATCAACATCATAAACAGCAAAAGTTAAATTGAGACTTAAATTACATAACTTAGTTATCATAAAAAAATGAAGTATACAGAACATGTGTTTTATGCTTAATACCCCCTAACTCACATTGACAAAAGACCAATTTGCCATCACTCATAAAAGAATGCAACTTTTACTGTAAATCTTGCATCCTTATCCTCTCATACATTTGAAACTCGTTAAGCATGGCATACTGTTCTCCATATTACACGGTTTACACCTGTACAATGAAAGGAAATAGTTTCAGAAACATATGAATATTACATGAACCCAAAGGAAATACAAAATCAGTATTTCCCAATAGACTTAGACATATGAGAGAACCAAATGAAGAATGGGAAAAATGACACACTCCAAATTGGCCACAACCTACATTTTAAGCAACAAACTCTACACCATTACTTCACAAACTACATAAGCACCAAGTGTTTATATATCAAACAGATCCTATATATCAAGCATCCCTAAAAATATAAATACATAAACCTGGGAAAATAACACCAAATGAAATAAAAAAATATATCACAAACCATAACTACAAAGGGAACATTTCGACTGTTAATTTGTAAATTGAAGCATTTCATCATTGGGTTGGCTTGCCTCACAATGGTAAAGTTTAAAAAATAAAGAAGTTGAGGCATACACTACCAGATTAAACACTCCAAATTATTTAAGTGGTAGCACTAAGTTATCAAGTGACAGATTGCAAAGTGGCGAAAAAAAACCTTATTATCATTTCATTCACAAGGTAAATAATACACACGAGCCTAGCAATATTTTAGTCTTTCTGCAACAGAGTAATATTTATCAGGCACATACAAACCCTCAAGCATAACTGTTGCACCAATTAGCCTTTAAGTTTTGACTAATAGCACAAACTCACCACCACAACTCTAGTACACTTATTCGAGCAAAGGACATAACCATGTACATATGCTTATAATCTAAAAGAAGCCAAATGATGTCCCAGCTCACATAAGATGTTTAAAGTATATAATTAATTAAACCTCCTAGTTCGTTTTATTTAAGACTATATTTATAACACCCCTTATTTTGAAAACATTTAAATATACTGTACCGGAAGCGTTATCCCAATTTCAACATTTATAAGATACCTTGTTTCATATATGTATAAAATCACCTTAATTCAAAACACAGTTTATCAACATGGGTGTTATATAAAACAAAGGATATCATTAATTTATTTAAATCCAATGTCAGAGTCACGTCAGCATGTCAAACATTCCGTCCAGGTCAACTCCTTGCTCACCTATATCATGTCTACGACCTGCAAGGAGGGTTAATGTGGGGAATTAGCATAACGCTAAGTGAGCAGATAACTAATCAACAACCTAACTTAGCTCAACAACTTTGTGTACAACACTTAGCACTAAACAAGCAAGTACACAATACAACACATCAACAATACATCATTTCAACAATGCAACAATTCAACTAATCAACAACACCATAATGAGGATCGGCGGCTCTGGGGATAACCATAAACCCGGGAGGCTCCCCAAGAACACTTATCCAACCTATCCGTATGGCCATACGGACGAGACCGATAGCTAGTGATTATCTTCAACTAACACAGGAGGTGTGTTAAACTTTGGATAACCAACTAGCCCAACCAACAGTTCAACAACTCGTTGCCTCATTAACAACTGATGCCCGAAGGCCAATTAATTCAAGTGATCACGTAATCAACAAGTCACATATTCAACTAGTCAACATATCAACAGTATTATTACTATCAACATAATCAATAAAGTAATAACACGTTACTTGTTGTAACCAAACTTGTTACAACCAAGTTACGCTGAGGATTAGAGATCCACTCACCGACCACCTCAGGCATCCACTCAGTAGTCTAATATCACTGAGTCTTCTGCTCAACTGGAATTACAACAAAATAGAACAAGTTAGTTACTTGTTTTAAAATCTATATATAACATCATATTAATTCATCTTCATCAAACAACATATTTAATATCCAATATAATACCATCATTCAATCACGATAATCACTTTCTATCACAATTCACATAAATTGTTACTCATTTACAATAATTCAACATACTTCATCTCTAGATTATGAATAACCAATTAACATCATTAATTCATAATCATTTAACAAATTTATGATTCCCATGATCATCTTATCATATTAGTACACCTTAATCATTGTTAATTAACATCATGAGATCATATAACAAGATTATCAACCTCCATTATTACTAACTCATTAAAACACTTCATAATCATCATAATCACCATGAATACTTAATCAACTTTACACAATTTAGTTTGAACACAACTAATTATCATCATGTATCAACTCTAACATGATCACTAACAACAATTATCAAACATACACTAATTACACAAGCTTTGATCATATCATAATCAACTAAACCCTTTAACTTTATTAATGATCATATATCAAATTCACCATTTCTAAACTAGGTTTAGATTATAATCCACATATAATCATCAACTAACAACTATATGATCATTACAAGCTTCAATTCCATCATTTACACCAAAACCCAATTTCTAAGTTAACATAAAACTCAAGAATTAACACATACAACATGTTTATAATGATGATGGAATGATTAAACCATGTTATGAAAGCATAACTCATATCAATTTACACTCTTGAAGCCCTAATTTCGGATTTTAATCAAGAACATCAAAAACCCAAATTTCAAGTTTATAAGAAATCAAGAATTCAAGACTTACAAGATGATTGGAAGGATTAGAGATGTTTAATTCACATTTTAGAAGCTTGAATTAGAGTTTCATGGCTTCAATTTAATCTCTAAGCTTGATTTGTGAAGAACACCTCATCCCTGTGATTTAATATGTACGGCCAAACCAAAAACAGGGAAGAACAAGGATTGATTCCACAAGATTTTGATGATTGATGATGATTTTGATTAGGTTTAGGGTTTAGATCAACCTCTCGCTCTCTCTCCCGAATTCTCTGGAATTTTAGAGAAGTCTCAGACACATTTTACACATATATTAGAAATAGGTGTACTAGTTTTGTCCCCCGTACTTATCATTGTCTGGAACTTAAAAACCATTTGCGGGGAAACATTATTTTATTTTACCGTCAACTAAAAAAAATTAAAACACTCAATAATTTATTAGTCACAATTAATTATTCGACTTTTATCACTATTTATTTCAAATAATACAATACACCTATTTTCTGACACACTTAATAATAATTCACAGTCAGAAAATATTAAATACTACTAAACCCGAGGACTGGGTGTTACAAATCTCTCCCCCTTAAAGAGATTTCGTCCTCGAAATCTGATAACACTTAATCACTATAGTGTAACTTAATCACATACATTTCTATAGATATCAACTTACACACAATCAGTGTGTATTTCAACTAAACTCACATAAACACACATAAACACATATTGGGCTTAGTGTTCTATTTCAATACCTAGCACCAAATGCTAAAACCTGCATAAGGTGTAGCAAAATCAACTATTTAATCACAATGTATACACATATCATACGTTACTCCCTTGAGCAACTCATGAATATATTTACATATATTCGATTCTTTCCACATTCACCTATCCAAATGTACATATTTCTATCTTTTCTCCCTGCACATATACTATACACATATCCTGTCTCTAATAAGTTAATCAACCACTTACATGACCATTCATACTTAGTCATGTAAATAATTAAAACACATAACCACTCTTTACAAATGTAACACATATCCATGTGAACATTTCAACTTTACAACTATTATAATCACACTAACAACAACAACAACAACAACAACAACAACAACAACAACAACAACAACAACAACAACAACAACAACAACAACAACAACAACAGCAGCATCAATAAGTGGTACTGACTACTACAACATACACATTAACAACTAGCAACTTAGCTGACAACTATATATTTCTTTAGCTATCAACTTGCTGTGAATTTTCACTTTTGCAACTAGTTAATTACAACCTTACAACTTGTAATTATAAACACGTCTAGGTTATATGAAACCCTTTACTTGACAGAAATCTACAATCATCTTACCATCAACAAGTAAGAAAATCAGTAAGCAATAGGTAGAGGTCAATTTATTTTATTGTTACAACCAGTTTCATATAATCAACTAGCACCCTTTCACTACAACTTGGATGCTAACTCAACACCTGTTAATACCAAACATCATCATTGGTATCCAACAACACAAGGTGCTGACATTAGTCATCTATTCAACAATATTAACACAATATTATTCATATTCAACTTACCTCTACTTTGCTTAAATCAACTTTTAACTCTTACTATTGACAATGCATCACACATACACATCAAATGTGCCATAGATATCACATTAGCAACAACTTAGTGGTTTATTACTCTTTCATATTAGTCCATCATTGACTATTTATCAATTACAGGTCAACATATCTTACCTGATATTTTAAAACCACTTAACTTTATCTGGTACTTAGTAACCTCAACAACTCCATGTGAAATGGCATAATATAAATACGTTGGCCAGACGTCGTCATATTATGTCAGTCACACTTTATTCTCAGGTCACTTCATACCATTTATCTCATAAATAATTATCTTTACTCTCATAGTTCACAACAATGATATCAACATTTTACACATATATAGCCACATCGTGCAACAGGTATACAACTATGTATTAACTCTCTACTATTCTCAACTTATCACTTTACAGGTAAACTACTCATATCAATCAGGTATATATATACAACACAGACATTTGTAACATCCTCGAAATGGACCTAGTTGTTTTATATTATTTCTGGATTTAAATAAGCATTTAAATGTGTTTGGAAATAATATTGTTTGAATTAGTGAAATAAATGGAATAGGAGCCGAATATTCCAATGTGATAAGTGAATTATTAATTGTTGTAAATTAATATAGTTGACGGTGCAATAAAATGTTTGGACTCGCAAATGGTTTTCGGGTTCCAGACAATAGATTGAGATGGGGTATTAAATTATACCCGTATATTGAAGGCGGTTTGAGGAGCCGACTTATATATATCCTTTCCTCCTTAGGAAAATTTTTTAGAAACTTCAAAACTCACAGAAACTCTCAGAAAACATTCAAATCAAACTAGAAATCAAATCAGGAAGTGGTGATTCTCGTGAAACTTCATAATCATCAGATTATCATCGCTATGTTCTTCAATCAGTAAGTATTCTTGTGTATTTAAGAATTTGATTTTGATTGAAATTTGGGTGAATTGATGATTTGAGAGAAATAGATGTTAAAATCATGTTATAAATGTTACATGATGATTACCTGAAGTTTTTAGTAGTTTATAACCGTTTGAAATCGAGTTTGGATGATTTGGATATTAAAATCGCGGGTTAGGGTTTTGATCAGGTGCTGATGGCAGGGACGAGGTAGGAAGCCGGCGGCTTCTGAGGGAAGCCGGCGGCTTGTGCTCACTTGATTGAAGCCGGCGGCTTCGTGGGGCAAGCCGGCGGCTTGGGTAGTCTGACAGGAAACCGGCGGATATAGACCCAAACCCGGCGGTTGGTATAGGCTTTAAAACGGGTTTTAGTTCTGTTACCACATTTGGTAATTAACCCGGCGGTTGGAAAGGTGAAGCCGGCGGATTGTGGTCAGAAGCCGGCGGCTTCTGAGAGGAAGCCGGCGGCTTGGTTGGCTGTTATCACATTTCTTGTTTAATTGTTAATAGTAATGTGATTGATATTAGATATATGTTAATATATGATAATGATTATGTTGTAAATCATTAGGACATAATTAGGAACTAGTAATGTTGATATTAATTATGTTAAGTTCCTAATGTTAAAGATTGATATAAGTTTAGTATTGATGATCCTGATTACTAACTTATATTTGATTTGTTGATTCTCAGATGTGGAGAAGGCTCAGTGATATTAGACTACTGAGTGGAGGCCTGAGGTAGTCGGTGAGTGGATCTGTAACCTCAGTGTGATTTAGTTGTAATGATTTGATTTACAACAAGTAATTATAGTATTACTTTGATAGAATGTAATTGTTGAGATATCTTGCCATGATAGTTTGACTAGTTGCTTACTTAGCTGTTTGAGCTAGTATGTAAGATTCTAAGGTCAACTTGACTTGACAGTTGGACTTGGTTGTTATTGTAGACGACAGGAGATCTTGAAACTTGAAATGTTGGTTTGGAGATCTAGGTCGTGTGTGATTAACAACTGGTTATCGGTAATTCTGTATAGGCCAATACAGATGATTGATAAGAGTTCCTTGATTACCAAACCGGTATTAGGGTATCTCAGGAGCCACCGATCCTCATGACGATTGATAATGTTTGATTGGTGTAGCTTGACATTGATTGGATGTCGAGTGAATGATTGATTTTCTGTTTATTGTTATTTGATGTAAACAGATTATTATGCTAGGTTGTACCGTTGCTTATAGTTTCATTCACTTAGCTTTATGCTAACCCCACCACAGTTCTGCCTGCAGGTTGAAATAGATGGGACATATTGGGCAGGGCAGGAAGTTGTTGGACTGGATGGAATGTTTGACAGGCTTTTACTCTGATGTTAGTTTTATAACTAAAGAGACGTGCTGAATTATATAACACCGAGTTTGTTAAAATGTCATGTATTAGATTTGAAAAAGTTTATTGACATTTTAATTGACATTGATAGTAATGTTTTGAAATATATACGCTTCCGAGTCGCAAATATTATATATAGTGTTAATAATTAACGAGGGGTGTTATAAATACCATTTTCACTATATCATCAACACATGTGTAATGTCTAATACACATACATCAATCAACATATAATTAGGAGCTCATGTACTTATTTTGCGAATTCTTAAAATGCTTGATTCCACACTTTCTATTTCTCTATATGATTCAATACTTTATCATATTTCAATTTATCGACATAATATGATCCACATAATCCCATAATCAATGTTTACTAACCCTAGTTAACAATAGTCAACAATACCATATACTGGCATACTTTGTAGTTAAGTAAACCGCCTACAACCGACTCATACACAATGAACCATATAGACCTCTTAAAACAAGTTTTAATATTGCATATAGTCACAGGAATGATCTCTGGGCTCAATAAAACAAAAGCCCAATACAAAACGTAAGCTAAAAGTTCAAAATAAGGTCCGAAAAACAATAAAACGCGATTTTCGAGCCCCAAACGACCCCGAAGTGCCGAAAACTGACAGGGCTCATAGCAAAGCGATGAGCTTTGACCGTTGGCCCGTTTTTGAGTGGACATGTAAATTTCGTCTGAATCGGACACCGAAATTTTCTAGCGGAAATTTCTACGTCAAACGTTTCGTCGAAAAACTTTAAAATTTATTTTTTTTTTATTTTTTTTTTTTTACAGAAACGAGCCCCAAACCGCCGGCTTGTAGGGTGAAGCCGCCGGGTTCTAACACCAAACCGCCGATTAACAACACTCAGCCGACGGGTAAATTAAGTTTTTGCCAAACAGAAACATTTTGCCGTATTTGGGCTATAGCAGCCGCCGGCTTGGGTGACCAGCCGCCGGTTTACACCCTCCAGCCGCCGGGTTTACACCCCTAGCCGCCGGGTCCCTTGTCTGTACTGCAGCCTGCACAACTTAGTGCAAAAATGCGAAATTCAAACACGCATATCTCAAAAACCGTAAAGAATTAAGGTCTGAAATTTTGCAGGCACCTTTATATAATCAAAATGCAACTTTTCATTTTTCCACTTTTTCAATTTACACGTTTTACGAGAAAACGGACGTATAACCAATTTTAGGCCATTTTGAGCCATTTTGGTGGACACGTCAAAATCCAATCCACATGGTTTCTGACTTTAACCTTTTAACAACATGTTTATACATATAATTATGACGTGTGGGCACGTTCATCACTTTCATATACTCGTTATATCATGTTTTAACTAGTCGACCCGTTTAAGGGTCTAATTGGACAAAGTTTCCAATTTCAATCACATTGACCACATTTACTCTTACAACACACATTCCTACTATATGTAGGACCTAAAATCACTGTTACATTGGTTATAACCAATCCACTACTCATTTTAACCGTTTGACCATCAAGTGACCCATTTGGGCACATTGACAACCCTTTTGGGTTTCAACTCATATTACCACTATTCTAACAACCATTTCACACTACGTTTACTATTTCAAGTCAAACAAGATCATTTTCATCATTGGTGTACTATTTTTTTTTTTTTTTTTTACAAAACACCAATTCACATTAAAATCTTCATGTTTATAACAATTACAACAAAGTTTCCACTTTAACTTTTTCCAAACTTATCAACGCATATAAAACCTTGTTGACCACTTTGGCTTTCTCTCTACACTACTTTTAATACGTAGATCATAATTTAACCACAATCATGATCAAGGCTAAACACATAACCATCTAGCCACATTTATCACTTTATAATATAGTCATTACACATTTAACTCTACCAACTTCCACTTTGACTTTTCCAAGTCAACGACACACATTCCAATTAATGGACACCTTCTAATTTGAACATCAATACAACTCCATATTACTTCAATCGAGATATTCCAACATCTCATTTCACTACATGGAGTCATTTCAACTTTGTTTATCAAAATTTACTACTACACTTAATCATATTACTTCCAATTTGTTATCTTACAATAGTAAGTAATCTCACATAACAATTCATACAACTGATTTCAAATTTCAATTTCATATTGTAAACACAATTAATTCCACATAATACAACTATTACAACTTATTCAATAATGTGTCTACTCAATTCAACAATATATTACACCTTTCTATGATGTTAAACATCTCATTTAGTATCTCCTCATCAGATTTACAAGCAACTATTATCAAGGATTCATCACTGAGAAATCATAGCAGTTTGATCCAATTTACTCTACTAATAATCATATCATGGCAAATCAAACAATTCAAGCTTATTAAATACACCAAGCTTATTAGAAAATACCTGATATATCTAGGCCCACAAGTATTGAGGAATCGTTGAGAATACCCTTCGGTTTCTCACATTCCTCCGTCTCTGCAACAAAACAACACTTTTGCAACATGTTATAGGTTAGTACATTTTCAACAACTAATTTCTCATGCAACTATTAATCCCGCACTCCCAGGAATGTTTGACTTGACACTACCATAGATTTGGGATTGAACACATTGCAATATCCAATTCGCCCAAACCTATGCTCTGATACCAACTTATAACAACCCTTATTTTGAAAACATTTAAATATACTGTACCGGAAGCGTTATCCCAATTTCAACATTTATAAGATACTTTGTTTCATATATGTATAAAATCACCTTAATTCAAAACACAGTTTATCAACATGGGTGTTATATAAAACAAAAGATATCATTAATTTATTTAAATCCAATGTCAGAGTCACGTCAGCATGTCAAACATTCCGTCCAGGTCAACTCCTTGCTCACCTATATCATGTCTACGACCTGCAAGGAGGGTTAATGTGGTGAATTAGCATAACGCTAAGTGAGCAGATAACTAATCAACAACCTAACTTAGCTCAACAACTTTGTGTACAACACTTAGCACTAAACAAGCAAGTACACAATACAACACATCAACAATACATCATTTCAACAATGCAACAATTCAACTAATCAACAACACCATAATGAGGATCGGCGGCTATGGGGATAACCATAAACCCGGGAGGCTCCCCAAGAACACTTATCCAACCTATCCGTATGGCCATACGGACGAGACCGATAGCTAGTGATTATCTTCAACTAACACAGGAGGTGTGTTAAACTTTGGATAACCAACTAGCCCAACCAACAGTTCAACAACTCGTTGCCTCATTAACAACTGATGCCCGAAGGCCAATTAATTCAAGTGATCACGTAATCAACAAGTCACATATTCAACTAGTCAACATATCAACAGTATTATTACTATCAACATAATCAATAAAGTAATAACACGTTACTTGTTGTAACCAAACTTGTTACAACCAAGTTACGCTGAGGATTAGAGATCCACTCACCGACCACCTCAGGCATCCACTCAGTAGTCTAATATCACTGAGTCTTCTGCTCAACTGGAATTACAACAAAATAGAACAAGTTAGTTACTTGTTTTAAAATCTATATATAACATCATATTAATTCATCTTCATCAAACAACATATTTAATATCCAATATAATACCATCATTCAATCACGATAATCAACACAAGCTCTATTCACAACACAAGCTCTATTCACAACACATGTTCACAACTCTTGTGTTGACTAACCTGTAACAAAACGTCCAACAAGTTGACCTCCTTAACACAATTATCAATAGATCTCATAACACTTGCTTACTAATTCACAAAAGCTTAACACATGAATGCAACAATTAACACTTGGAGTAACCACATAAGTGATCACTAAATATAGTGAGAGATCAAAGTCCACTCACCTTTCTCGATCCCGTCTCCACTCAAAGTTCTAACTTTATTGAGTCTTCGGCGGTTCTGAAACATACGAGAAATCCAAATCAATCTCCAAAATCATTCTATATTTACTTAATATCCACAATCAAGCATATACTAAGCAATATAAATACAATGTACAAGCTAAATTACATAATTAAGCTCAATTGAAAATTGCCCAGCCAAAACATGGGAATACGATCGTACTCAATTGAGTACGCCGTATTCCCATGAATACGGTCCACGAGTACGCCGTACTCCCGGGAATACGACCGTACTCAAGTGAATACGCCGTACTCCCGACCATTTTCCAGCTCAGTTTTTGATCAGACCTTTATTTAAGGAGTACGATTGGGAATACGATTGGGAATACGCCGTACTCCCAGGAATACGAACGTACTCCCTGGAATACGATCGTATTCCTTCGTCTTCCAGGCCTGCGAAAATGCAGATTTCTGCACTAATCATGTTCAAACCAAAAATCACAAAATCGACCAAAACCCATTTATAACACAAATCTATACCAATATTTAGCTATCATAACACCTAGTAACATCATACACACAATATTCAAACAACAATTCATTACCAAACATCAAAATCACTTAAAATCTAAATAGCACATTTTCAAACCAAAACTCAAGGATTCACAACTATTTCTTCATGTAATCAACCTATTTTATACTCACAAAGTTCATGTAATCATCTTACAAACATCAATTCAACTTATCTAACTACAATTTATACTTTTCATCTATTTACCTAACATTTAAAATTTGGATTAAACATGAACTTACCTACAATTAAGAGAGCAAGAACATGATGGAGATGATGATGAGTTCAAGGATTTAAGCTTCAATCTTCAATCAATTTGGTATAAAGATTTGGGGTTGGAATGATTTGAATTAGGTTTAGAAACTAAGGAGGAAATGAGGAATTGGGGAAAAATGGATCGGTCTCCTCCTTTTTATTAAACCGGCCCATTTAAGTTACAGTACAATATTATACTACTCTTTGCTCTATTGTCTGGAACCTAAATACCAATTGCAAAAAAATTATTTTATTTTACCGTCGTCTAAGATTATTTAAAACAAATAATATTTTACTAGTCACAATATCTCCTGAGACTTATTTACCTATTAATTTCACAATCAAACATATTTAAACAATTAAATGTACGTATTTAAATTTGAAGAAATACCTGATTCTACTGGGCCCAATTTCAGGGTGTTACAATATTAACTTGGAATTTCGTTGTCTAATTAGTCACCTGCCTTGTATGCATTTTTGTAAAAAACTAAAAAAGTCTCATATGTACTTATGTTAATATAATATATACATAAGAATAAGCACTTGTACTTTATAAATTTGGTTCTTAAAATGAGTATCCATCAACATCATAAACAGCAAAAGTTAAATTGAGACTTAAATTACATAACTTAGTTATCATAAAAAAATGAAGTATACAGAACATGTGTTTTATGCTTAATACCCCCTAACTCACATTGACAAAAGACCAATTTGCCATCACTCATAAAAGAATGCAACTTTTACTGTAAATCTTGCATCCTTATCCTCTCATACATTTGAAACTCGTTAAGCATGGCATACTGTTCTCCATATTACACGGTTTACACCTGTACAATGAAAGGAAATAGTTTCAGAAACATATGAATATTACATGAACCCAAAGGAAATACAAAATCAGTATTTCCCAATAGACTTAGACATATGAGAGAACCAAATGAAGAATGGGAAAAATGACACACTCCAAATTGGCCACAACCTACATTTTAAGCAACAAACTCTACACCATTACTTCACAAACTACATAAGCACCAAGTGTTTATATATCAAACAGATCCTATATATCAAGCATCCCTAAAAATATAAATACATAAACCTGGGAAAATAACACCAAATGAAATAAAAAAATATATCACAAACCATAACTACAAAGGGAACATTTCGACTGTTAATTTGTAAATTGAAGCATTTCATCATTGGGTTGGCTTGCCTCACAATGGTAAAGTTTAAAAAATAAAGAAGTTGAGGCATACACTACCAGATTAAACACTCCAAATTATTTAAGTGGTAGCACTAAGTTATCAAGTGACAGATTGCAAAGTGGCGAAAAAAAACCTTATTATCATTTCATTCACAAGGTAAATAATACACACGAGCCTAGCAATATTTTAGTCTTTCTGCAACAGAGTAATATTTATCAGGCACATACAAACCCTCAAGCATAACTGTTACACCAATTAGCCTTTAAGTTTTGACTAATAGCACAAACTCACCACCACAACTCTAGTACACTTATTCGAGCAAAGGACATAACCATGTACATATGCTTATAATCTAAAAGAAGCCAAATGATGTCCCAGCTCACATAAGATGTTTAAAGTATATAATTAATTAAACCTCCTAGTTCGTTTTATTTAAGACTATATTTATAACACCCCTTATTTTGAAAACATTTAAATATACTGTACCGGAAGCGTTATCCCAATTTCAACATTTATAAGATACCTTGTTTCATATATGTATAAAATCACCTTAATTCAAAACACAGTTTATCAACATGGGTGTTATATAAAACAAAAGATATCATTAATTTATTTAAATCCAATGTCAGAGTCACGTCAGCATGTCAAACATTCCGTCCAGGTCAACTCCTTGCTCACCTATATCATGTCTACGACCTGCAAGGAGGGTTAATGTGGGGAATTAGCATAACGCTAAGTGAGCAGATAACTAATCAACAACCTAACTTAGCTCAACAACTTTGTGTACAACACTTAGCACTAAACAAGCAAGTACACAATACAACACATCAACAATACATCATTTCAACAATGCAACAATTCAACTAATCAACAACACCATAATGAGGATCGGCGGCTATGGGGATAACCATAAACCCAGGAGGCTCCCCAAGAACACTTATCCAACCTATCCGTATGGCCATACGGACGAGACCGATAGCTAGTGATTATCTTCAACTAACACAGGAGGTGTGTTAAACTTTGGATAACCAACTAGCCCAACCAACAGTTCAACAACTCGTTGCCTCATTAACAACTGATGCCCGAAGGCCAATTAATTCAAGTGATCACGTAATCAACAAGTCACATATTCAACTAGTCAACATATCAACAGTATTATTACTATCAACATAATCAATAAAGTAATAACACGTTACTTGTTGTAACCAAACTTGTTACAACCAAGTTACGCTGAGGATTAGAGATCCACTCACCGACCACCTCAGGCATCCACTCAGTAGTCTAATATCACTGAGTCTTCTGCTCAACTGGAATTACAACAAAATAGAACAAGTTAGTTAATTGTTTTAAAATCTATATATAACATCATATTAATTCATCTTCATCAAACAACATATTTAATATCCAATATAATACCATCATTCAATCACGATAATCACTTTCTATCACAATTCACATAAATTGTTACTCATTTACAATAATTCAACATACTTCATCTCTAGATTATGAATAACCAATTAACATCATTAATTCATAATCATTTAACAAATTTATGATTCCCATGATCATCTTATCATATTAGTACACCTTAATCATTGTTAATTAACATCATGAGATCATATAACAAGATCATCAACCTCCATTATTACTAACTCATTAAAACACTTCATATGGTATAACAATCCTGGAATGTGTTGTGTACGCTGCTAAGTTCAGCAGGAAGTTGCAGGCGGTATGCCACTGGACCAATCCTTTCCAGGATTTCGAATGGTCCGATGTACCTAGGATTTAGTTTGCCTCGCTTTCCGAATCGAATGACACCCTTCCACGGTGCCACTTTGAGGAGTACCTTGTCCCCTACCTGGAACTCAAGGTGTTTGCGTCTCACGTCAGCATAGCTTTTCTGACGATCACGTGCGGCTTTCAGCCGGTTTTGAATACCAATGATTTTCTCAGTAGTTTCTTGAATGATATCTGGACCCGTGAGTTGGGAATCTCCTAACTCAGTCCAACAGATAGGTGATCGGCACTTACGCCCGTAAAGTGCCTCGAAGGGTGCAGCCTTTATGCTGGTATGGTAACTGTTGTCGTACGAGAACTCGCACAACGGTAAGTGATTTTCCCAAGAAGTAGCGAAGTCAACAACTCAGGCTCGTAGCATATCCTCCAGTGTTTGA
The DNA here is from genome assembly GCA_949592205.1 of Helichrysum umbraculigerum. Classification (NCBI taxonomy): domain Eukaryota; kingdom Viridiplantae; phylum Streptophyta; class Magnoliopsida; order Asterales; family Asteraceae; genus Helichrysum; species Helichrysum umbraculigerum. The sequence continues at coordinate 9,176,690 of CATIUR010000005.1, read as the reverse complement.
ATAATTCGCTCGCTTTGGCCATCGGTTTGCGGGTGATATGCAGTACTCATATCCAGACGAGTACCAAGAGATTTTTGTAGCGATTGCCAAAAGTTAGAAGTAAAACGGCTGTCCCTATCCGAGATGATCGAGATAGGTACACCGTGTCGCGAGATGATTTCTTTGACATAGATGCGAGTCAGACGCTCCATCTTGTCGGTTTCCTTGATGGCCAGAAAATGAGCAGATTTCGTGAGACGGTCCACGATCACCCAAATGGTATCGCAACCACTCGAAGTTTTCGGTAGTTTGGTAATGAAGTCCATGGAAATCTGTTCCCATTTCCATTGAGGAATTTCAGGTTGTTGGAGCAACCCCGAGGGTCTTTGGTGTTCGGCCTTGACTTTGGAACAGGTTAGGCATTTACTGACGTACAAGGCAATGTCAGCTTTCATGTTAGGCCACCAATACAATCCTTTGACGTCGTGATACATCTTGTCAGAACCAGGATGTATAGAGTATCGAGATTTGTGAGCTTCAGCCATCACTAAATCTCGCAAGTTTCCGAATTTGGGTAACCACACCCGGTTAGAGAAGTATCGAGTTCCATCGGGTTTGATTTCGAATTGTTTATCCAAGCCTCGCAAGGCTTCATTTTTCAAGTTTTCATCGTTGAGTGCTTCAAGTTGAGCGGTAAGGATTTGAGCAGGAAGCTCGTTATGAATTGTCATAGAAAGTGCTCGGACTCGAAGGGGTTTCACTCGTTCTTTTCGGCTTAAGGCATCGGCAACTACGTTAGCCTTGCCCGGATGGTATTTGATCTCGCAGTCGTAGTCACTAAGTAACTCAACCCAGCGACGTTGTCTCATGTTTAGATCTTTCTGATCGAATATGTGTTGGAGACTTTTGTGATCGGTAAAGATGGTGCTTTTCGTACCGTAGAGATAATGTCTCCAGATTTTCAATGCGAAGACCACAGCACCTAACTCGAGGTCGTGGGTCGTATAGTTTTTCTCGTGGATTTTTAGTTGTCGTGAGGCATAGGCAATGACTTTTTCCCGTTGCATCAACACACAACCAAGTCCTTGGTGTGAGGCGTCGCAGTAAACTACGAAATCGTCGGTGCCCTCGGGTAAGGACAAGATTGGTGCACTGCAAAGTTTGTTTTTCAATAGCTGGAAGGCTGACTCTTGTTTATCAGTCCAATCGAACTTCTTATCTTTCTGAGTCAGTGTGGTTAGGGGAACAGCTATTCTTGAAAAGTTTTCGATGAATCGGCGGTAGTAACCAGCAAGACCTAAGAATTGTCTCACTTCGGTTGGAGTGGTCGGTGACTCCCAGCCCTTGATTGCTTCAATCTTGGCGGGATCAACATGAATTCCTTGGCTGTCAATCACGTGCCCGAGGAATTGAACGGTTCGAATCTAGAACTCACACTTAGAGAATTTGGCATATAACTCTTCATGTTTCAGGAGTCTTAGAATGGTTTTCAGATGTTGAGCATGTTCCTGCTCGTTGCGAGAGTAAATCAAGATATCATCGATGAACACAATGACGAATTTGTCAAGATATGGTTTGCACACCCGATTCATAAGGTCCATGAATACGGCCGGTGCGTTGGTCAACCCGAATGGTGTCACTTGGAATTCGTAATGCCCATAACGAGTTCGGAAAGCTGTCTTTGGGATATCATTGTCACGGACTCGGAGTTGATGATAACCCGACCGTAGATCAATCTTTGAGTAAACACTCGATCCCTGGAGTTGGTCAAACAGGTCATCGATTCTAGGAAGTGGGTACCGATTCTTTATGGTTAGCTTATTCAGCTCTCGGTAGTCGATACACATGCGGAAAGATCCATCTTTCTTTTTCACGAATAAGACCGGAGCTCCCCAAGGCGAGGAACTTGGTCGAATGAATCCTCTGTCCAAGAGTTCCTGTAGTTGGTTAGACAACTCCTGCATTTCGGATGGTGCTAAACGGTAAGGGGCTCGTGCCACTGGTGCAGCTCCGGGCACAAGTTCGATTTGAAATTCAACTTGTCTAGGTGGCGGAAGTCCGGGCAAGTCTTCAGGAAAGACTTCCGGGAAATCCCGCACGATCGGAACATCCTCAAGTCGCTTCTCCTCCGACTTCTTCTCCGTTACATGTGCAAGGATGGCTTGATACCCTTTTCGTAGGTATTTTCTAGTTTTCAGACAGGAGACAATATTCAGATTTCGTCTGCCGGTCTCCCCTTGTAGGACTAAGGTTCCACCGGAGACAAGAGGTATGCGAACGAGTTTGTCATGACAGATGATTTCAGCTCGGTGCTTGGATAACCAATCCATACCGACAATAATATCGAAGCTGCCGATCTCGACAGGGATTAAATCAATGGGAAACGTTTCGTTCGTGAGGTTAAGTGTACAGTTGGGTATGATGCTATCAGTCTCAATCAGTTTGCCGTTAGCTAATTCTACAATGTATTTAGCACCTAAGGCAGTGGGAGTTATATCAAATAAAGGGCTAAATTTCTCAGAAATGAAGCTTCTATCGGCACCGGTATCAAATAATACAGAAGCAGTAAGGTCGTTGAGAAGGAACGTACCCGTCACGACATTCGGGTCTTGTCTGGCTTCCCCATCCTTGATAACGAATGCTCTACCGCGAGCAGGGTTGTTGTTATTTTTCAGCTTTGGGCAATCTTTCTTGAAGTGCCCTGAATTTCCGCACCCAAAGCAGGCCTTTGGTGCGTTGGTGTTGGGGGTAGAAATGTTGGTTCGGCAATCCTTGGCTAGGTGCCCGAACCGTTTGCAGTTGGAGCAAGGGCAAGAACCGTCATGGTGGCGGTTGCATTTGGGACAATAGGGTCTGCTCCCGCTGTACCCTTTCTTCTCCGAGGTTCCGGATGAATAAGCCTTAATGTACTCAGGCTTTTTGTTGGAGGTTTGGTTGGATGAGTTGGGGTTTCCCTCCCATTTGCGTTTGTTGTTTGCAGATGGGGTTGAAGTTGTGCCACGACGGACAGAATTTGCCGTTAGTTCATGGGCCATACTGATGGCGCTCTGAATAGTACCCGGTTTGGATGAAGTCACCAGGTCTTGTAGTCTCTCGGGAAGTCCATCGACGAATTTCTCGATCCTCTTGTACTCAGGATCGACCATGGTTGGGCACAGGAGTGCCAGTTGATGGAAAAGGTTGGTGTATCCGGTGATATCATCACCCTGCATCTTGTGGTTCCAGAATTCCATTTTCAGTTGTTTCAATTCATCCCTGGGGCAGTACTCGCCCCTCAACATTTCTTTCAACTCCTCCCACGGGAGTTGGTAAGCAGTAGCAACACTCACAGTCTGGGCATAAGTGTTCCACCAGGTGAGTGCGGTGTCAGTAAAAGTACTAACGGAGAACTTAACCTTATCTCCCTCCGCACAGTTGCAGATAAGAAATACAGACTCAACTTTCTCGATCCAGCGTACTAGACCGATAGCTCCCTCGGTACCTGCAAAGTTTAGAGGTTTGCAGTTCTGGAAGTCCTTGTAAGAACAAGGTTTAGCAGCAGAGGTTTCAGCGGCATCGCTGTTCCTCGTGGAACTTGGTGGAGTATTCCGAGCCAAGGCTTCAGTTACAGCCTGGGTTATAAGGGAGGTAATCTGGGCATCGCTATATGGTCTTGTCTTTGGCGGCATGATTCTTCAATAAAAGAAATGAAGATACATGAGATTTTGTAGGAGCTTGTAATTGTCACAGATGTACATGTATAAAAGCAGTAATACATAACATCATATGGTAAATGACAATTTATATGAGTTGAAATAACAAGGAATATTTGATGGATAACGCGAGTTCAAAGGTTACATCCTACAGAGATATTACAAAAGGTGTCGGGAATTGTTACATCCGACTAGTTTATAGAGTAGTGCTAGATAGTCATTAGATTACGAGATGGATTACAAGACAAAGACTACACTAGTCTTAATGTAGATTAATTTGTTCCATCAGCGCGACAAGGCGGTCCACGGTTTCTGCCAGCCTGTTGGTTTGCCTGGCATTGTCTTCAACTAAGGCCAGTCGTTGTGCTAGTACATGAGAGTGATCCTCAGTCTCCTTAGGCTCTGATACCAATCTGTAACACCCCCGAAATTCACTGTTTTGCGGAAGCATAGTTTGGGGTGTTACTAATCAAATATCACAGCACAAAGATAAAGTAAACGACATCTATATGCAACGTTTGTAAATTAGTTACATTCCATAGATATATTGTTTGAAAACTTAGTGTTTTCGTATACAAAAATGTAGTTTCCCTAGAGTCCGCGCGTGTAGCGGGAGATTCTATTACATAATCAAAATATACCAAAGATAATGCTAAGAATCTCCGTTAATGCAGTTGTGTTGAAATCATGCGACTCTAGCTAAAATCCTGGAGTAATCCTACTCCATCCGGGTACCTGAGAAAACATGCTAAAAGTGTCAACCGAAAGGTTGGTGAATCTCACAGGTTTGTAAGTAATATCGGCTTTGAACACGAGATTTCATTAGTAATGCCCGTAGGCGTAAAATCAGCCATTGCAATCCAGCAATCGTAAAATCAGTATTTGCAATCCAGCAAATGTAAATAAGTAAGTTTATACCGTTGCCATGAGGCTCATAATCGAAGCTTAACCCGTAAGTAATAAGTTTGCTCCCGTGACATGCTCGTAGTTGAGCAAGCATCAGTAACGAATAAGTAGTCACCCGTTTCTACGTGTAAATCAGTACGTGGCAGCGCTACTGCCCCGGGTGGGGAGGGTCATTTCCCTAATGGATCCATTAACTAGTGTTCGCGCTTAAGTCCATAACTAACGATATATGATGGAGAGACTTCTGTTTGTAAGTAAACTCATGCAATTTCGTTTGGTATAGTAAACAGTTTAGTACTTGTGTTCAAGAAAATCAGTAGCATGTATCTCCCCCAATAAGATAAAACAGTAAAAGTGGGGCCGTAAGACTCACCTGAGTCTTGTAGTAATCAGTTGCAATTAGCAAGTAGTAAGTAAAGCAAGTAGGTTCTCTGAACCCGTAACCTTCAAATGCCTAATCATACGAAGTTATGTAAGTATGCGTCTCACGAGACGTTTCGTTTAGTTGTACACAACTAGTATATCCAGTGTTTGTCCGTATGTTTGTAATTGTTCGTTTGTTGAAAAACATGTTTGGGCCCGTTGGTGACGGTTTGTAGCAAAATTTCTAAAATGTTGACTTTGCTACAGTAAATTGCTACAGTACTGCTACAGTAAAATTTGACTTTTTTGTACAGTAACTTTGACTTTAAAATTCTGGTTTTCTGTGTTTTTGCGACACAATCTGCGACACTAAAGTTTGGTATGCGACACAGTGGTTGTGTCGCATAGGAATGCGACACAAGAGCCCTGCGACACAGTGATTGTGTCGCAAAAGCTTGCGATGCTAAATCAATAGCGACATAAGGGTTGTGTCGTATAATGTTTACGACACAAAGGTACGACACAGAGTACGACATAAAATACGACACAACATGGTTTATGCGACATAGTATGCGACACAAGGCTTGTGTCGCATTGATGAACACCAGCCCAGAAAGTTGCGGCTGTCGCGATTTTTCCGATCAAAACTCAAATCTAACGCATTTTTAAGCCGTGAAATCATGTTTCCTTTGTTGTTTAGGTTATATCTATGTTGTGTGCACCTTATAACACCGAAATAATACACCAAAATAAATAGATCTAAGTTTTTAGAAATTTCTTACTTTTGCAAATCGAGCTAGATCAAGGACGAGATGATGAAAACGGTTTTGATATTCTTGCTCCACTCGTGATGGTGATTCCGAATATGTATTTTGTTTGTCGATTCGGTGTGGTTCGATTTTGAGAGAATTTGGGTTTGAGAGAGTTTTGTGGGTGTTTTTGTTTAGTGAAAATGAAAGAGAATGGGTGGTGGTGATGATGTTGGCTGGCTCCAAAGGAAAAAGAGGGAAAACACTTCCCAAAATACAGTATTTACTCCGTGTCCTAATTGACTACCTCGCTCATTTTAGTAATCGTGTAAAATATTATTTAGATAATATTCTAAAATGTGAATCCTTACTGAAAATCATTCGCTAATATTTATTTAAAATATTAGTTTGTTAGTTTAATTTGTGTCGTCGCGATAATATATAAATAATGCTCGTTCGTTTGCGTATTTTATATAACAAAATACGTTCTGATTATTTAAGCAAATTTTTGTCACCAACGTCCAAGTAAACTGTGTCGGACTCCGTCCGGTTAATTCGCACGATTTATCCAAATCGCGTAAGTACACACACATATATATAAATCACCTTATATATATATACAAATAGAGCCTGTAATTAGTCCTATTACATACTAATTACAACTAGTTACAAACAATTAGGCATAATTAATTATCCTAATTATGCAGGTGTTACACAACTTGATTAACTTGTTCACCAAGTTGAAACCATCTATAAAAGGAGGCTTAAGGGCTCATTTGCTAGGTGATCAAACCCTAAACCTCTCTCCCTTTTTCCTCCCAATTTCGACCTCTCTCTCTCCCTCCCTAAGCCGAAAGTCGGCCCCCCTCTTTTGGGGTTTTCAAGTTCGCGATTCGATCGTGTCTTTGTGTTAGGGTTATCTAGTATACACTTAGGGTACTACCGCCCGTTCTATCGTGGATCATTGGTGGATACCTAACGTATCCCTAGCCTAGCCGAATTCAAGAAGAAGGAAAAGAAATTCAAGAAAAGTTAACTCGTATTTTGGCAACGAGTTGAAGATTAAAGTTCTTGCCGAGCACTCAATGTAAGAACGTTTTCTTTCTATCTATTTAATTATATGTAATTAAATATTGTACAAGTTTTATTATAGAAAATTATAGATCTTGGCTAAGGGTTTAATTTAATATGATTAAATTTATTCTATAAACTTCCGCACTTATTAATTGTATTAATAGTTAAAAAGATTGAATTTTTGTAACGTACAACTCCATTAAAAACCCTTCAGTGGTATCAGTGCCATATAATTTTCTAATAAAACTATGATTAGTTTACTTGTATGCTTCTTTCAAATTAAGTTTTAATTTTATGTTCTCTTCTTCTACTTTTCTTTCTAATCGGTGTTAACCGTATAAGTTTGTTGAATATTTAAGCAACGCGTATAAATGAGTTATTCGCGATTGATCCAAAATATGGTGTGATTTGGTTGTACCAAAATTGCTCCAAGGTTTATTAGAAATCTTGTTGATCGATTTTTGGTATATGGTGTTTAACACCATAACCGAAATCACATACTGTTTTGTTGATTAATTGTTTAAATTATTTAACTCGAGAACTTACGGTTACTTCTTTTTGTTTAAAGTTAATATTAATTGTATTATTTTTGACATATGCAAAATCGTTTTTTAGGGTTTACTAAACCCCTAGGAAAATCGATTTTTGCATAAGTGTTAGGTATTTGATATCCTAACTAAATCTAGTACAATTAATGATTAACTTAACGAATAAGAAATTGATATAAGGATTTGATAGAAATACTTATGTTGACCGATTTATATAAGGGTTTTACTAACCCATGAAAATCATATTCTTAATCCATTGATGAGATCAACTAGGGTTTATGAAATCCTATGTATGAATTGATTTTTATTTAGGTATGTGACCTTTAGAAAAAGTCAATTTAAGGTTTTATTGAAACCTATGGATTACTTGATTTTTGGCTAGGATATTATTATCTTTTAGCAAGAATCAAGATTAGGGTTATTTAACCTAAGGATATTGATTTTGGAATAAGAAAAGAATTGTTAAAAGAATGGAGATAGGGTCCGTAAAACATGTGATTAATCAAAATCTAGGGTTTGAGAAACTTCATGAAACTTGGGTGTTTTGATTAATGAAATTATACAAATTAGGTTTTATGTGAAATCCTAGTTTTATATAAATTAATGTTTCAAGAAAACCTAATTAAAACTAATGTCATCAAAACAAGTTATTAATTTTTGAAATCACTAAAGTAATGATTTTAGAACGTTTAAATAAAATTGACATGTTTTTCAAATTAATATTGTTTAAAATGTGTGTTTTAAAAGAAAGTGTAATTTTCGGTCAAACATGTTAATTCTATTTAAAAGTTAAGTCAAAGAAGCAATAAATCAAGAAACTGATTAAAAGATAATTGTTAGTTTATAATTCAATGGAATTGTAAATAGACAATTGTTAATTGTTGTATGTGATACAAAGATAATGTATATGTAATGGAACTCGTAGTTTGTGTGTCTTGAATAGGTGCGTTTATTAGATAATGCATGTATCCAATAAAACGCCCTAAGCAAACTATAGTTTAAGATTCCATTATAGTTTTATAATTGTGATTATAATTGTTGTATGAATTGTGACCATAGCCGAGCCAAATTTGACCTAATATATGAACTGCGTGGTTGTGTTTATTTTGATTGTACTGTAATTTTCTTTTGGTATAAGGGGAGACCTGCGTGTCACTTACAACCCCATTTGTTTTGTAATTTTATGTAAAAGGTAGTTTTAGTTTTATGTAAAAATGTATTTTTCAAATTTTACTTGTAAAATGTAATACAAAAAGATGATGGAGTCCAAAAGAAGAGGAGCAATCAAAAGGCGTATTTGCGTTCCATGGTGTCACGAGGAGTCGTTGAAGATAGTGGGAGCATGAAGATCAAGTTTCCAACCATGTGTCATGTTTGTCCCTTAGGTTGACCCTTGGTTTCCATGTTGGCTCATGGAAATCAAATATAGATTATAGCAAGGCTATGGTACTATATTTTGTATGTTTTATTTTATGTCTATGCATGTCTAGTTATTTGAATAATTGGTGAATTGTTAGGATAAATAATTAGAACATAAATAAAACATTTAGGTAATGTGAATTATCGAGTGAACACATTTGTGAAATGTTGATTCCTCTAGGATAAACATATTATTAGAAGATTAATGAAACACTTGTTTTAATAAAAACTAGGAAATGGTTTAAACTTGATGATTTCCTAAGGGTCGTGTTTTATTAAAAGCATTGTATGTAAACTCATGCATAGTTTATATACATATTTTAAAAGTAATTTTTTGAAATTAGTTTAAAATTAAGAAAAATACCGAAGTAGGTTTAAATTAGAGAATTAAGACCTAAAACCCTATTTAATTTAAGACCGTAAGCACCCTCCATTTGTGGACATTCATTCCGAACCCGACTCCGTGTCCTTTGCCGCCTCCGCGGGTGGGCATGGTTGCACTCGATTAGGGTGAAGTGAAAGGGCCGCGATATCCACTTGAGAAGATGGCCGGTTCCCCACAGTTAGCAAATGGTTTGGTCTATTGGTGATTCCAAGTGAGACTTGGCCCAAGGTGTAAGTTGAGATTAAATATACCTAAAATTAAAAATTTAGAGTCTCAAGAGTCTAGGAGTTGTATATGTGATGCAATTGATAGAGATCTACCTAAAAAGCTATCGTGTGTCATTGCAGCCTTCGTTGAGGGCACACTTTAGTGTGAATGTCGGATCCTAGCTTAATAGTTCTATTAGGGTTTATGAATTATTAAGAGTTTAAAATGGAATAACTAAGTTTGTTTGTTTTACTGTAGATGGCTAATAACAACGTTAACGCTAATAACACCATGAACTTGTCGTTTCGTTCCATCCTTGAGAAGGATAAGTTGACCGGGCCTAACTTTCGTAATTGGGAAAGGAATCTTCAGATTGTCCTTCGCCATGAACGAAAGTGGTATGTGCTCGAGACACCTCTTGGTCCCGTGCCAGCAAACGATGCCGCCGAGGACGTTAGAAATGCTTACACCAAGCATGAGAACGATCTTCTCGACGTGCAATGTTTGATGCTTGCTACTATGTCTCCCGAACTCCAAGTTAACTACATGGAGACAACGGCGTATGATTTAATTCGTCGTTTGAGAGAAACTTTTCAATCCACTGCTAGAACCGAAAGGTTCGACGCCACTAAGGATTTGAATAGTTGCAAGATGGCCGAGGGATCTGATGTGAGTGCTCATGTTGTGAAGATGATAGGATATCTTAATCGTCTTGAAAGACTTGGACATGCCTTTCCACAAGAATTAGCTATTGATATAATTCTTGCTTCATTGAGTAAGGAGTACAAGCAATTTGTGCTCAATTACAATATGAACAATACGGAAAGGACGATCCATGAGTTGCATCAAATGTTGAAAACTGCTCAACGGGATATGGAACCCGACAAGACTAAAGATGTGCTTTTGATTCAAAATGGGGGCATAAAGAAGAAGCGTAAGTTCCGTGGCAACAAAGGAAAGAAGAAGAATGGTGATTCAACTTCAAAGCCAGCACCTAAAGCCAAAGTGTCCAAAGCTGAGCATGACTGCTTTCATTGTGGTAAGCGTGGACATTGGAGGAGGAACTATAACACCCGCTAAATACAAGGACATTTTTTTTTAAAACATATCGGAAGCGCATGATTAATAGAAACCAGTGGATTGCATACATACATTTCAAATAGCAATCCACTTATATACAAATCTTTAAAACTAGATTATTCTAATCATTACACACATTAAGTTTAGGTGTTATAGAAATCCCAATGTGTTGTTAAATCATTAACGTATCATCCATTTCAGAGTGAGCCTGTCAAACATTCCATTTCATATGTACTTCTTGCCCACCCACATACAGAAGTAAACCTGCAAGAAGTAATGAGGGGTTAGCACGAAGCTAAGTGAATAGATCCCAAGCTATCAATCTAACTCAGCTTAACACATGCCTATAACCAAGCAATGCACAAGCAACATAGAAGGATCGGTGGTCCTTGAGGTACCCTCATGCCGCGGATGGTTCCCCAAGTAACACTTAAAACCAACTGACGGCCAAATCAGAGGTTAAACCGATAGTTTGGTACTATTACTACACACGACGCAATTTCAGTGTCCAACACATGTACAAGGCACTTGCGAAGTCCTAGTAATAGTATCCAAACCCAACACATTAGTTGACCCCCACCAAATCAAATAGTCCACAACTAACATAGCACAATGGACGCCAATAATCAATCAAGGTTTAGCCAACATGCCAATATAATATTAATGCAATCATTGCAATAAACCAAGTTTACCCGTTGTAACCATGTTGTTACAACTAACTTAGACTGAAAGTCCAAGATCCACTCACCGACAATCATAGTCGTCCACTCAGTAGTCTAATGTCACTGAGTCTTCTCCATATCTGAGAATTCAATTAAATAACAAGTTAGTAACTCGTCCATAACAATCAACTCATGTTAAAGTAGTACAACTTGATTCATAAACTCAATTTCAGTGAGTTATTACTCTAATCATTATAGGCCTTTGTTTCAACTCATTATCAATATGTCACACATTTAGTAACTACAACTTCATAGTTAATTACTTATGATCATCAACCTTTCATTAATCATTTCAAGCTTACGAATAATCGCATTATCCTTATAAATTCATAGTCACTTATCAATTCATGATCATTATGATCACAACATTTCTTTAATTCATTTACTTATCACTAAGTAGCATGATTAAATCATTACAAGGTCATTAACCTAAATTATCACAAATTCATCAAAACCTCAAGGCTAGGTTTTATGAATTCTTATTCCCATGAATGCCAACTTTACTCTTTGATTAATAATTAAGCATTCCTAATCACTACTAATATCAAGTTCATCACAATCATTCATTTTTCTCCAGGAACACATTATGAACACTTAATCAAATTCTTAATTTCCAAGTTAGGGCTTAGGTTATAATCACAAATTAAGCACTAACTAACCCTTCTAACATGACTACAAGGTTTATTTCAAGATTAATCCTACCAATTAAACAAATACCCAAAACCCTAATTTCTAGGATTATATCAAACATGAAATTAACACATATAACATGATTATAATGATGCTAGAATGATTATTACATGTTATTGAAGCTTAATTAACATAAATACCACATAATCAAACCCTAATTTCGAATTTAAATCAAGAACATCAAAACCCCCAATTTCTAGGGTTCATGATTTGAAGAATTAAAGACTTACAAGATGAAAGGAAGGATTAGAAGATGATAATCTTCACACTAGAAGCTTGAATCCGAATTATGAAGCTCCAATTTAGATGATTTCTTCATGTTTTTGTTTTAGGATCATATGTGTGTGTGTATTTGTTCATACCTACATATGTATGTATTTGTGGAAGATAAAACCGACTCAAACATATAATATACCATATAAGTGTTAGTTTTCGTTCCCCGTATTTATTATTGTCTGGAACTTAAAAACCACTTGCGGGGAAATACCATTTTATTTTACCGTCAACTAAATAAATTTAAAACAATCAATATTTCACTAGCCACAATATTTCCTGAGGCTTATCGACCTATTTATTATCCAATCAAACACAATAACAATTTTAAATCGCATTTAAAATTTACAGAAAATACCTATTACTTCTAGGCCCAATTTGAGGATGTTACAGGAACTGTCCCGATTATCTTGCTGATAAGAGGAACGGTGCCGAGAGTTCTGGTTAGTATTGATATCCTATAAAGGATTGTTTATTTACTTCACATGACTATATTAGATGGTTGATCTAATGTGTACAATTTTTATTGTAGGGGTCAAGAAGTGATGAAGCACTTAAAGTGGAGCTATAGAGATGGCGTTATTGATTCAAGAAGCTTGGATGTGGAAGAATAAGTGCTTTACGCACATTAGTTCATTTTTGATATTTTGGGATATTATTTCATACATTGGTTTTCACATTATGGTTTGCTCGTTTTGAGCTTGAATATTTGTTTTTGAATATTTAAATATTTTTGATTATTTAATATTAAAGTTTGGTTTGTGAAATAATGTTTGAAATGTGTTTTAAAGTTTTAAAATGTTGTTTATCTAAAACTTGTGTTTAAATCCCAAAATGAGATCCACATATAACAATCTTATTGTATGACTCATTTAGAACTTATCTTTATAAAGATATAAGTTCATGAGTAATACATATTATTTATTGATATCTATATAATTGTGAATTATTAATACGTAAGTTGCCATATATATATGAATGTTTGATTTATATAGAACTAAACACTAAATAATAATACTTCAAGATTGTTGAATCTTATAGATTATTGAATCTATTATATGCATGAAAATGTATGAATAAGTTGGTTGAACTTATTAGATACAATTAAATGAATTGTCAATTAATCATGATAGATTAAGATAATAAACTTGTTGTGGTTTGATTTATTCTTGTCTATGAGAGATACATTGATAATGTGTTTTCTATAAACACGTCATGAAACCAAAGACTTAGTTTATTTGATTAATGCATAAAATGAATCATTTCTAAAATAAATCATGGGATTTTGTTTTGTAGAAATTGGATTCATGAGTATTGTTGGATTTAGTGGGAGCGTTAAATGGAAATTTTAATATTTCGCAAGAACCTTAATTCGTTAATATTGTTGTTGAAGAATTAAAATTTATTGTTGAGTTGACTTGAAATGTTTGATGATTGTTTATAAGAAATTTTAAAATCCAAGTATTTGGAAACATCAAATTCATTGTGAAGTCAATTTCATTAAGTATAATTAATGGTTAGTCATAGTAAATGCTTTGTATAAATGATATCATGATCCAATATGTTTTACTTCGGTGTACATATTAAATGATTATTGGATAACATTAACAAAGATTTGAATTATAGCTACAACAAATAAAATCTAAAGTCTTTAAGATTTTGATTAGTGGGTAGATATTTAATAAGTTATATTTGGAGAAATATATCTTAATAAATATAGTTGTTGTGAATTAATTGGAAATAGTTCTATTTATATTCATATACGACAACCTGATTCCGAAACCATGAACTGTAGCATGTTAAGGTTGGTTGACTCATTGAGATATGACGAGATCTTCATGTTGTTCATATTTAGTATATTTTAGTATCCATGAATAAATGCAAGTTTATTCTAAAGTGTATGAGATACATATCCATAACCGCTTATTGTCGTGGGAACTACAATAGGGTGATCGGTTATTGTGAAAGATGGTAAGTTACAGCTTTAAGTAGCAACTTGTCCTGCAGATAAGGTACAGTCACTGTTAATTTGTGATGCCTGATCACTAGCACTTAATGCGATTAAATGTTGGATTGACCCACATATTGAGTGAATACTTCGTGGACCAAAGTCATGGGTATTCTCAATCGTGGCGCACTATCCTCTGACCTGAGCAGGCTAGATTTTCGCATGTGAACCTAGTTGGTTTCTAATGAGACCTAACGGTGTTCGTAAATGAGCATCCATAACGGTTATTCGTTGGCTGACGAAGAACACATGTTGTGATTTCTAGTTTAACTCGCAAGATGGGACTTTGCAACTCTTGTGTAAAAACAAGAGAGATATTTCCTAGGCCGTCGATGATTTGGACTGAAGAAATGTATGGCCATACTCGAGTGATAAGTCACTTGCTTAGTCGGTACAAATCGGTAATCGAAAATAGGAATTGAGTATTAGAAGGTTGATACGGTCCATGCCTTATACTCTAAAATATCTTAAGAAAGTGCAAAAGGATAATAGCCACACCCTCACTGTTTGAATTTTATTTCAGCTTGGCTGTATAGCTACAAGGAGTGATTGCTTCATTGATCTGGTTAACCTAAGTGTCCTGGTAGGGACCGCCTTAGGTACATGATATTTACTGATGCTAATATTTCGCACAAGTGGGAGTCTGAAAGATTATGTGCTTAATATTATCATAAATTAATATCTAATCCAGCTTCACATGAACACCGCAGGGTCACATCGATGAGCACAACCGAACAAGTAGTGTGATACTATAATTAGATATTTGATATCGTTCATTTATGTGAAATGAATTAATTGATTGAGAATGATTAGAACATTTATTAGTATAAATAATTAAGTGTAATTATTTATTTAATAAAAGTATTTATTTATAATTAGTTTTATAAATAAACTAACTAGTTTAATTACTATTAAACTTGAAGGTTCTAATTGTAAATTAATAAGTTTGGGATTAGTTTAATAAGTAATTAAACTAGAGGGATCGTAGGTGACAACTTGATTAACTTGTTCACCAAGTTGAAACCATCTATAAAAAGAGGCTTAAGGGCTCATTTGCTAGGTGATCAAACCCTAAACCTCTCTCCCTTTTTCCTCCCAATTTCGACCTCTCTCTCTCCCTCCCTAAGCCGAAAGTCGGCCCCCCTCTTTTGGGGTTTTCAAGTTCGCGATTCGATCGTGTCTTTGTGTTAGGGTTATCTAGTATACACTTAGGGTACTACCGCCCGTTCTATCGTGGATCATTGGTGGATACCTAACGTATCCCTAGCCTAGCCGAATTCAAGAAGAAGGAAAAGAAATTCAAGAAAAGTTAATTCGTATTTTGGCAACGAGTTGAAGATTAAAGTTCTTGCCGAGCACTCAATGTAAGAACGTTTTCTTTCTATCTATTTAATTATATGTAATTAAATATTGTACAAGTTTTATTATAGAAAATTATAGATCTTGGCTAAGGGTTTAATTTAATATGATTAAATTTATTCTATAAACTTCCGCACTTATTAATTGTATTAATAGTTAAAAAGATTGAATTTTTGTAACGTACAACTCCATTAAAAACCCTTCACATTTAGCATATATAAAGACATAGGTCATGAGTTTAATCTCTGTATCGTGAGACCGGTTGGTAGAGACCGCTAGAGGGTCGGATTACTTTTTCTTTACTCAACCAAAGTGAAAAAGATCACCGAATACACGAAGATACCAGAGATAGGTTTTCAACATCCTAGCTAGAGGACTTGTTAATTAATTGCAAAGTTTGAAAGTAGATCAAAGCAGAAATAACTCATAGTAGCACACATGCATATTGCTCAGTGTACCAAAAAATCATAAAAAGTTGGTACATAAAATTACCTAAAAAAGAATCATGGTTACCTTTGATACCAACACATGCCATATCGATCCATATGCGTGCACATGGGCGACTGACAGTGAATATATATATATATAAACACAAAATATAGTCGTTTCGTTTATATACGTGTACTGGTACTTTACGAGTATTAAACTTGGTTAATTACTATATATGTTAACTAGCACTTAAACCCGTGTATACATACGGGTCATTTAGTGTAACCAACGTATTATAAGATTATTTTGAATAATTTTAAAAAATAATTGTAAATTAAGTTCGTACTATACTTTGTAAATTAAAGTTGAAGTACTTAATTAAGATTACAACAACAAAAAAAGGAGTTACATGAGTTTTGGAATTGAGTTTAAAAAAGTATACATTTAGTGGCACTCGTTTATGATATACCAAATTATAGTTGTATACATACAATAGACTTTGAGTTATACTTTAATAGTTCACAAGCAATAACGTTTTGTGTTTATGTAAATGCAAGGTTTGAATCTTGCACCTTAAATTCCCCGATGTTTATTCCAATGTTGAATACTCTTGCCATACATCAATCAAATATCTTAGCAACTTATCTAGCAATATTTACGAAACCGCAAATCAAATTCATGGGCCAATTTATCTAACGTTAGTTCCATATATTGGTTCGATCGTCTCCTCGATAATAAGATAATATAAATGTGAAACAATTAATTCATTAGAATTTGCACCTTAAATTCATGGCTGGTTTTAAGATATTTATACGTTATTCACAATGTCACTTAATTATAAAAGAATTTTACTATATAATCAAGAAGAGAAAAAAGAAAATCTTAGATCAATCACATCTCATCTCATAAACTATAAGCTGATAGCATATTCACATAGTACAATGTGGAGGGTTTTATTTAGAATTTTGTATAATTGTTTAACTTTTAGTTAATTATAATTAATGTATGAAGGGATAAGAGCATCTCCAATGGTTAGATGGTTAAACTGCCAAATAAGCCTTTTATAAAGTGAAAGTTCTACTGTACAATGCAACGTAGTATAAAATTCATTTTACTGACAAATTTGGTACTATTTTCAATTATATATATTATTTAATCAAAGGCAAATGTGAACTAGTGGGTGATAATAGAAAAGGCCCCACCATTTCCGATTAATGAAGTGTTTGTACAGAGACGAACGTACTTTTATGCGTGGTAATAGTTGGCACTTCTACAATGGATTCAACCTTTAACAACTCATCTTCACCATCTCTATTAAACCCTCCAGGGTGTTGCACTATGGATGCTCTAATAACTAACGTGATTATTAGATAATCTTCTTTGTGTTATATCCGTATACAAATCAGCTTCTAGCATGGTTATTTGGATTAAATTAAATTATTTAGAGTAAGGGAGGTTAATGTTTGAATTAAGAAAATTAAACGACTTAATCCAGGTGTTTTGTCCCTGGCTCCCAATTTGGGTCTCTTAATCGGGTATTACGAGGGTCCAATTATTTCATCTGATTTTTTGTTCTGGAAAATGATAAAGAGAGTAAATAAGACTCTAATACGTGCATTAACGTTTGTACTCTTACCATAATAAATATCATGGCTCCTGAATTTTAATTGACCCCACCTGAATTTTTGTTGAAGTACAATCATTTTATACGTGTTCAAATTGATTATTGACAGCCCTTAAGACTGTCGTTAACAATACCCGTCTTTTGTTTTATTGCAAATTCTTAGTCATAGGGTCAATGATTTGTGATGAAACAAAAAGCCGGGTTAAAGTATTGTACTCTCGTAATACCCGATTCAAATATTTATTAATGTAATATAGAAACAACTACACAATTGCAAATGTAATTTACTCATGTATACGTGGTAGCGAATAAACGGTGAAAGTTGAAAATTGACTATTTATGTAATTTATCCTGAGATCCATAAGTACATTAAAATGGATTATTGACTTATTTATGTTTAACAAACTTTAGAGGTTATAATATGGGTGTTGATATATAGAACACACCTTTTGATTCATACACCAAAAATAAGCATCGCAGCGTTATACTGTACTACATCAACATGCATAAAAGTTGTTGTATGAATCAATATGTATATACACGGACCGTTGAACATAATACTCCGTATAGCTTCTTATCATCTACTCCTTACGTATGGGATTCAATATTATAATAAATCTAATTTTAGAATTGTTATAAAATAGAGGGACTTAATTGACTAATTGAATTTTTTAATTTGATGACATCATAAAGGTTAATTGTATATTATATTTACTAGGTTAAAAACCCGTGTATACACGGGATTTGTAAGATAATTATTATTATATATAGGCATGCATTTTTGTTTAAGGACACCTTTAATTGACTGCAAGACATTGTATTAATTTTTTGCAAAACCAATTTGTATATTACATTTGTCTCAATATTAATTTGTCCCGTTATAAAATATGTTTCATGAGGACTTCTACGTAGTGTAAAACGAAGTTTAACAAAATCCGTTATATCACTTATTCAATGTTATATTTATTTTTAATTTTTGTAGATACCTTCTATTTTATTATTATTATTTTACTAAGTATATTAGCATTATGATTATTGATATTTTTTTTTTCAAGGCAAAACAACCATCCCAAAATAGGGAGGAAGAAAAAAAAGGCAAAACAGCTACAAGCTCATTAAGCAGAATGTTTGTTATTATTCTATTTTATTTTTATTATTTTACTAAGTACATTAGTATTATGATTATTTGTATTGTTAATTTGATTGTTATTAAATATATTGGCATGAATGTTTTTTAAAAATACTTAAAATGTACGATATAGAGTGTAATAATGAATTATGTAAAAGTATGTAAGAACATCTTTAATTGACTGCAATACATTGTATTTTTTTGTAGATCTTGTTTGTATACTACATTGGTCCCAATATTAATTTGTCACGCTACAAAAGACGCTTCAGGGGAACTTTTACATAGTGTAAAATAGAGTTTGACAAAATCCGTTATTTCACTTATTCATTTTTTAAAAACTTTTTATAGATACCTTCTATTTTATTGTTATCATTTTTCTAAGTATTAGTATTATGATTATTTGTATTGTTAACTTGATTGTTATTAAATATATTGGCATACATATATGTTCGTTAAAAATACTTAAACTGTACGATACATAGTAATATAATGAATTGTGTAAAAGTATATAAAGACACCTTTTATTAACTGCAAGACATTGTGTTTTGTAAAATCTCTTTGTATACTACATTTGTGTCAATATTAATTCGTTATAAGAGAGGCTTTAGTAGGATATCTACGTAATGTAAAATGGAGTTTGACAAAACCCGTTTTTTCACTTACTTTTTGTAGATATAAGAACATCTTTAATTGGCTGCAATACATTGTATTTTTTTGTAGATCTTGTTTGTATACTACATTGGTCCCAATATTAATTTGTCACGCTACAAAAGACGCTTCAGGGGAACTTTTACATAGTGTAAAATAGAGTTTGACAAAATCCGTTATTTCACTTATTCATTTTTTAAAAACTTTTTATAGATACCTTCTATTTTATTGTTATCATTTTTCTAAGTATTAGTATTATGATTATTTGTATTGTTAACTTGATTGTTATTAAATATATTGGCATACATATATGTTCGTTAAAAATACTTAAACTGTACGATACATAGTAATATAATGAATTGTGTAAAAGTATATAAAGACACCTTTTATTAACTGCAAGACATTGTATTTTGTAAAATCTCTTTGTATACTACATTTGTGTCAATATTAATTCGTTATAAGAGAGGCTTTAGTAGGATATCTACGTAATGTAAAATGGAGTTTGACAAAACCCGTTTTTTCACTTACTTTTTGTAGATACCTTCTATTTTATTGTTAGTATTTTACTAAGTATTAGTATAATGATTATTTTATTGCTAAATTATTTCTCTTTACTTGGAAATATATACTTGTAACTAAATTTTATTGTTCTTTTACGAAATGTGTCTCATTATAAAATGATTTTTAGCTGAACTTATAAGTATAACGTTGGTGTCAATCTTTCAATATAAAACATATATGAATGCAGTGAATACGAAACCATTAGTCTGGCATGAGTAATTTGTACAATTGTGCATAGTTTTGTTTCTTCTTCAAAATTTATCTTAGAAGCATGATTAATAATGAATTATGTAAAAGTATATAAAGATACCTTTAGGGGCCGTTTGGTTGGTGGGATTTTGTGGGATTTGATGGGATTTGCATTTGAAATTCTAGGAAATCCTATGTTTGGTTGGAGGATTTCAAATGCAAAAGATATCTAAAATCCTATGAGCAAGGGATTTCTAAAACCATCAGATTTACAAGGGATTTCAAATCCTTGGGAACACGGAGAATTATTTTGTCATTTCTGGACAAAAATGCCCTTCGTCTATTATAACCTTCCACCACCGAAACTTTATCACTCAAACATCGGTCGTGCGCTAATCCTTCGTCACCATTCTCCATCCTCAATCGCTAATATTTTCTGGTCCTCCATCTTGATGTTCTTTGTTTCTATTTCCTATCTGTTTGTTCTCTGTTCCTACTTTGCCTCATTCACAAAGGGGATTTCTAAGTCTAGGGTTTGTAATTACAGTTCAGTATAAGCAAAATGAAGATAATCAAATTGTTATTTTGGTATAACAGTTTTAATGTTTGATCATAATATTATCATTATTCTTGAAAATCTTTGATGTATGTGTAAAGAGTACTATTGCGAATTTGACATTATACGGAGTATATGATAGAATTTTTAATTAGATAAAAATTTAATTTCTAATTTACCTGTAAAGTTTAAGAATGGCGTGAAAGATTTGAAGGTTTGTATGCATCTGGTCACGACACCCGAGGTAAAGAAGTAGGAGTGTGATGCTGTTATGAGTGAATTGAGCTTCTTTAGTCACTTGAATTATATAAATTCATCTCCAATTAAAACGATCCAAATATTTAGAAAAGGTAATATTGTCAGAGATCATAATTTATAAAGTTTCTGAATTTGAAATCCTATTAAGATATCTATCAACCAAACACTCTATGGGATTTTAAATGATAGGATTTTAAATAACTAGGCAATTCAAATCCTATGGGATTTTAAATCCCAGTATTTCAAATTCACGAACCAAACGCCCCCTTAATTGATTGCAAGACATTGTATTTTTTGTAGAATCTCTTTATATATTACATTTGTCTAAATATTAATTTGTCCCGTTATAAAATAGGCTTTAGGAGGACTTCTACGTATGGAGTTTGACAAAACCTGTTTTTGCACTTATTCATTTTTTTTTACTTTTCGTAGATACTTTCTATTTTATTGTGAGTATTTTATTTTACTAAGTATTATTATTATGATTATTTTTATTGTTAAGTTTTTCTCTTTACTTAAAAAAATATAGTTGTAACTAAATTTTATTATTCTTTAACGAAATTTGTCTCATTACAAAATGCTATTTGGATGAACTTATAAATATAAAGTTGGTGTCAATTTTTCACTCCAACACATATCTGAATGCAGTGAATACGAAACCATTAGCCCGGCATGAGTAATTTGTATAGTTGCACATAGTGTATTAGTATTATGACTGTTTTTGTTGTTAACTTTTTATCTTTACTTGGGAAAGATATAGTTATAATTTAAATTTAAATATTATTTTTATGAAATTTGTCTCATTATAAAGCTTTTTAGATGAACTTATAAGTATAGGGGGTTGATATATACAACAAAAGTTTTGTTGCATACACCAAAAATTTGTAATTTTTATCCATGCAGTACAACTTTGTATTGCACAGTTTTGTTGTATATAACAAAACTAATGTTGTATTTATCAATCCCCTAAATATAAGGTTGGTTATTCGAAACCATTACGTGTTTGACATAAATGATCATATTTATTTTTTTACTATTAATGTTTGTTTTATATATAATGCAAAATGGATCGTAAGCCATTAATTAATATTAATATAATGCAAATGGATAAGCTATAAGATCTATATAATATAAGGTATTAATTTATTTGGAGAATTAATTTACCGAATTATTTATATATTTTTTAAAAGAGATTTTTTAGGTGAATAAATGTATTGGATTGGTTAATTGAAAGTGGGGTGAAATCAAAGCATTTGATTGGTTAATAGGGGTTGATTTTAAGCAAAATTGAAATTAGTAAAGTTTTCTTTTATTAATATTTATTATTATATAGATTAGATTTATTAAGATATCCAAATTATTATTTATTTTTATTTTTTCATGTACGTTTTGATGGGATAATGTAAGTCATGATATATATGGGCCTAACATTTTGTACCAAGTCAAATTTTGTTTCTTCGTACTTTTGTAACTTTGTGATTAAATTATTCTTGTTATGTCAAGTTGTAATGTTTGATGTCATAAGAGATTGTCGCGACATAAGTATGTGGCATGTATTACGTACGATATGATATGAGGATGTCATGTACGTACTCGTGAGGCCGGGTTTAGACACATAAACTTGTCGTGACATATTTATGTGAGAGAGCATTAGAGTCTTTGACATATATGTGAAGTAAAATTAAGGTGATGGTATGATAATAATTTTTGTTACAAAATATTTACAATCCTTTATAAATTGACATATATATTTCATTGATGCTAGTAAATAATAAATAACGTATGGAAAATAAAGGACCATTAATTGTTGACCTTCCCAACTATATTGAATGAGAAGGGCGGTTATTGGTTGGATCTCACACCTACTTGCCCACATCTTTAACTTCAATTATGACTTTATTGCCCCCAGCTCTATTATGATTATTATTATAAATTAATTTTATCATGATCATTATTTATATTTATTTATGGACTGCTATTATTTACTCATCTAGCTACCCATTGTTTCCTTGCCATATTTAGACACCTGCTCAGTCTCCTATATTGCCACGAGCTTCTAGCTCAAGTGGCACAAGGTGTTTCACCATGACCTCAAGGTCATGGGTTCGAATTCGGATGTGAGCAAAATGCTCTTCGGGATGGAGACAGGGGTTTTCTCTGGAAATATTCGGGTTCCCCTGGAATTGGTGATGGGTATATGAAGAGGCAATGCCACTGAGCCCAATACTGCCTTTCAAAAAAAAAAAACGAAAACTAATATAGAAAAGAGTTCAATTGAGACCATTTATTTTGTGTGAGAATGGGAGAACCAACCACAATATGCCACGTGTCATTTTTTTCTCTCTCATCCACGTTTTTAAAAATTAAATATCTCACAAACGACAAGTCGAAAAATCATGAAAATTACACCATATTTTTCAGCGTTTTATCCTCTTCGATTTGCCGTCCATCAAGGCATACTTCCGACGGACTTTTTTTTTTCCATTTTTTGGTGGGTTTTACATATTAGTAACACATGTGTTAGTGATTGATTGTACATTTGATTTAGGGTTTAGGGTTAGGGTTTAGAGTTAGGGTTTAGCAGGGTTTAGTGTTAGGGTTTAGCAGGGTTTAGGGTTTAGGGTTTAGTATGATTTAGAGTTTAGAGTTTTATAAAGCGTTTAGGGTTTAGGGTTTAGGGTTTAAGGGTTAGGGTTTAGGGTTGGGAGTTTGGGGTTTCGTCCATTTTTACATAAATTTTTAGTCTCATTTAAACCTTACCCAACTAATATAATATAATAATAATGGGATTAAACAAATTAATTACTACATCAAATTGTACAATCCTTAGAGCTTACTATACAAACAGATTGAAGCATAAGTTCGGTGTATGAATCAAATGTTTTGTTGTATTTATCACTCCCCAATAATAATAATGATTGATTGCTTGGTATTCTTGGATTTTATAATAAATAATTACGTAGTATTATTTAATCTATCACTAAAACATAATAATGGCCTCCTTTGGTGGACACATGTTTTATTGATTCCCGTACGGGTGAGCGTATGGTCGAACATTGCACTTCCAATACCTAAAAATCCATGATATATATAAGATGTGTTTCTGAAAAGGAAAAGAAATATGTGTCGGTATATATTTTTTATAAAAAATTTCTTACAACAAATCTGTTTCCACATCGACACATTGGATATGTTTTTAGAGTAAGGTTCAAATGAGTACACCAATTTTGAGTGAGAATGAGGGAACCAATAGATTTCTGCCATGTGTCACTTTATTCTCTCTCCTCCACACTTTATTCTCTCTCCTCCACATTTTTAAAAATTAAATATCTCACAAACGGTAAGTCGAAAAATCATGAAAATTGCACCATAAAATTCAGCGTTTTCTCCTCTTCGATTTGCCGTCCCTCAAGGCATACTTTTGACAACTTTTTTTTTCTCATTTTTTGGTGGGTTTCACAAATTAGTAACACATGTGTTAGTAATTAGTTGTACATTTAATTTGTGGTTAAGGTTAGGGTTAGGTTTAGGGTTTAGTAGGGTTTATGGTTTAGGGTTTATAAGGGTTTAGGGTTTAGAAGGGGTTCAAGGTTTAGGGTTTAGAAAGATTTAGGGTTTAGCGTTTTGTAAAGCGTTTAGGGTTTAGGGTTTGTGGTTTAGGGGTTAGGGTTTAGGGTTTAGGGTTTGAGGTTTGGGGTTTCGAGGAGAAACCCCAAACCTCAAACCCTAAACCCTAAACCCTAACCCCTAAACCACAAACCCTAAACCCTAAACGCAACATTTTAACACATGTGTTAGTAAATGTGAAACCCACCAAAAAAATGAAAAAAAAAAAAAACTTTTCGAAAGTATGTCTTGAGGGACGGCAAATCGAAGAGGAGAAAACGACGAATTTAATGGTGCAATTTTCATAATTTTTCGATTTGTCGTTTGTGAGATAATTGATGTTGGGGGTAAATGGGTTTTGTACATGTGGAACATTCTCTTTGTACACATGTCTTGATATCATTGGTTCCCTCATTCTCATACAAATTCCTATTCTCATTTGAACCCTACCCTATGTTTTTATAAATTTGATTATTTTTTTAGATTTAGAAAGCCAAAGTGTAATATGATCAAAATAATAATAATAATCAAGTTGTTTCGTGTTACACAACATTTAGCAACATTATTATCATCACATTACCATACTAATTATTACATCCTAAAATAGACTTATGATTAAGAAATGTTCATATACATAATTAACAAATAAATTGAAATAATTAGTTATAAGTGTGTATCAAATTAGAGCTCAATTATGATGACACTAGAAAAAGGTCAAATCCATCAATGTCTTAAAAGAGAGGTACATGTTACACCAACTATCATTTAAAAATTGCCAATAAATGAGAACTTGAAAATGGCATTTTGGTAATTATCATATTAATCAAGGCCAATTATATATGAAGCGAGTTATATAAGTAGCCTAAAACCCTCTACAACCATCCATTCATCCCACCTCAAAGGAAAACAATAAACACAAAATCCCAATCCAAACAAAAAAATGTCTCTTGTAACAGAAGAAATTAGAGCAAGTGCATCAGAAGTTTACCATGGGGATGCAATTTGTCAAGAAAAGTCAAAGTTTTTGCTAACAGAAATGGGACTACCTAATGGTCTGTTACCTTTAGAGAACATTGAAGAATGTGGGTATGTCAAAGATACCGGCTTTGTGTGGCTTATACAAAAGAAGGAAAAGAAGCACAAGTTCGAAAAAATCGGAAAGCTTGTTTCGTATGGAACCGAGGTGACAGCTTACATAGAGAAGTTCAAGATCAAGAAGTTGACAGGAGTTAAAACTAAGGAGCTATTAATGTGGATCACATTAAGTGAGATCACGGTTGATAATCCGTCAACCGAAAAGATCACTTTTAAGGCCACTTCTGGCCTTTATAGGACCTTTCCGGTTTCGGCTTTTCAAGTTGAGGATGTGAAGAAAGAAGTTGTTGAGGAAGTTAAGGATGCTAAAGTCGTTAAGGAAGTTAAGGATGCTAAAGTTGTTGAGGAAGTTAAGAAGGATGTTGGAAGTGTTGATGTGGTTAAGGAACCAGTTGTTGTTAAAGAGGTTTAATATAAGTAAGTGTTTTGCATCAAGTAATGAAGTTTTTTTCATCATCTTAATCTTCTTAATTACATATATAGCGATGAATTGAGTATTACTCCGTAATATTTTACTTTATGAATTTCCGTTTAATTATGTTGTATCATGGATCAATAATTAAATATCTAATGCTTCATGACTTCATTTTTACTTGGATTCATGAAATTATATATTTAATTTGTTTGTATAATATTGTATTATTTTTTATTTTATTTTTTATACTATAATTGAAGAAAAGTGTACGCTATGTTGCTATCATATATTTTGAATCTAATGTGCTGGGTAAAAATCCATAGGCTATATATACTTGATCTTGAGTGTAATTTTTGAAAAACAGAACACGAAATCCTTGAGACATGATGCCGAAAGATAATCTAACACGAAATCTGATAGCGAGTTAAAGATCGAAGAGTAAACTCTGTACGATTATGTCGTTGTCTCGGCAAAAAGGCGATCTTGCACATACACGAAAATATCGGGAATTGATGGATAAGTGTATTTCTAAAAAGATTAAAGTATCATTTTCATGTATGTTTACTTCATGGCAGAGAAAATGACTTATAACAAAAAACATTTAAGGGCTGCCATACTTTAAATATCATATGTTCATAGCATAAATATATACAGTTAACTACTATAGACGCTTCTACATGACATTAAGTTATGTTAGGTTTGCCTAATTTTGCAGGGATCTAATAAATTATTTCCTTAAAGTCAATTAGTACTATAACTTGTGTATAAATGGTTGGATTAATATATACAGTAACTTGTTATGCCCATGATTTATGAAAGACCCATTGAAGCCACTTTATGAATGTAGACAAGTGCACCTGAATAATGTTTACACCAGGGGCGGAGTTAGGATTTAGAAGTAGGGGGGGCAAAAAAATTTTAAAATTATTTGTTCATGTTTTAAGGGGGTAAAACTTATGAAATATCGCAAATACCCCTAAAAAAATTTTTTTTTGACATGTTTTGAGAATTCTTGGGGGGGCAGCTGCCCCCCATGCCCCCCTCTACCTCCGCCCCTGGTTTAGACTAATAATCCGTGCATCAAAATGCACAAATGATCCATGATGTTAACTTTAAATATAAAAAAGTTGAAGGTTGAAAATATACATTGCAAAAAGCCATGGCGGGATGTCGCGTTTTAAGCATTTCATCGGATAGATCAAGTCGTGTCATTCATTCAAATCGTTTCAATCTTGATTGAACCAAACATGACGAAAACAGACTATATTCCAGTTTTCTTCTTTGAGGATAATTCAAAAGTACTGGATCCAACCTCTGTTTCTTATGCATATTAAATGGCTCATTAGAACGAGTTTTATCTAGAAAAATAACGTTTCAATGGAATTTAAGTCGTGAATTACGTCGGTAAAAGGTTAGCAAAAGTAGATGGTACTGAATTTGTGATTTGTCATTGTAATTATAAGTTATAACGTACTATAAGTCTATAACATCTTCAATTAGTTCGTATTGTCAATTTTGTATGTCGATCGAGAGTGATATATACTCATTTTATTATTTGACTTTACGAAATGGTACATGTTTCACGCCTTGTCGCCTTGACATGACTAGCTACCCAAAGTAACCAAACCAAACCAATGTTAGACCATTATGACATCAAAATCCAACCAAACAAAATCCATCATCGATCAACAACTTCTTATCGATTAAATGTACGCGTAGCTGTTTCGATTAGATTATCACGTAAGCATTAAAGTCCGTTGTTACACATCTTTCTCATCATTTAATGAAGAGAATCTGATCGGCCAAACCAAATATCATAAATACTCGATCGGCATTCATTTACAGGTGTATAGAATCTTCTGTCATCTAATATGTTACAAGGAAACAGAGTGGTGTTTGAATTTTAACAAAGGGAACACGATGTATTAGCAGATTTGCCACTAATTTTCTTTTAATATCTTTAGCTGATAATAACCTAATAATAACGATGTAGTGGGGAAGACTAATTATCCTTAACGACTGTGATTCTCACACTTAGATTACGGTTTCGTTTCAATTTTATGTTTCCTTAGTTCTCATATATATAAATGCATATTCTTCCTATTGATATATAGTAGGGTTTGGTAGCCTATACTAAGAACTAGATTCAATAACTAGATTTTTGGACAGGCTAGGGTTGAGACTTAATTTCAATACAACGGAGTTATTAAAGATGTTTACATTAATTAGACTCATAACAAAGTTTGTTATTTTGTTCTTAATGTCAATAACGAATTACGGAGTAGATCACTTGTTATGGGACGGCTTCGGTTGGCACTTGGCACCATCATATATAGTGGCCGGGCTGATCGTCGCATTAAATGTCAGTGATCATGTATTCAAATTTTAACAGTTACTTTATCATCAAGTGAACCTAGCATCTTTCAGTTTTTTTGTAAAGAAGATTCGGCGCTGATTTGATCGCACAGGTAAAAGTTGTGGAAACCACGACAACGAATGCTCTTACACACAGCTAAGAGTTTGTTACACCTATATAAAATGAACAATCCATCACTAGCAACACTTTCTTAATGTTATAATTAGAAAACAAAATCAGTTCCCTAATCCCTATCAACGAGCAAGATTAAAGTAGACAAAATGGTGAAGCCAAAAATAGGAAAATGGATACAAAAGTCATCTTATCTTTGCAACTAGCTAGATCAACCCAAACATACGCTCGTTCCAACGTTTTTCGTTAAAGTCATAAAAAAGAGGGTGCCTAAATTACCTAAAAAGCTCATGGCTAACTTCATATCCATATTATATGACCAATTCACATACGTCTATATCGATGATGATATAACTCTCCAGTTTTTCTTTTTAACTACAAGATCATGACATATGGTAAAATTAAGAGACAGGATGGATAGAAATAACGAAATCAAGAACAGCGCATTATTTATTCTTGTGTTATTAAAAGAATTAGTAGAGTAAAGTAATTAGTAGGATCATCTTTCATTAATCAAAGGCCTAACTTCTCATAAAAGAGTAAAATTATGATCACATGCATTAGAGTGGTTAGTTCCATCAAACTCCTTACACCAACTATTACTAGAAACTCCTCCTATAACTAATTAACAACTTAAAAATGGAATTTTAGTTATTTGCACGAAATTAAAAACATGACTAATTTCATTTCTAATTTGTAATGTATTATATAAGCACCTTAACCTCCTTCCATAATCCATTCATCTCATCCAACACTTCAAGAGCCATAATCACAAAATCTCAGTTTAAAGTCAAACCAAAATGTCTCTTGTGACACCACAAATTAGGGCAAGTGCGGAAATTTGCCTTGGGGATGCAATTTGTCAAGAACAAATAAAGTTGAAGCTCACAGAAATGGGACTACCAAATGGTCTATTGCCTGTAAAAGACATTGAGGAGTGCGGTTTTGTCAAAGACACTGGCTTTGTGTGGATTAGACAGAAGAAACCGAGCAAATACACTAACGAAAAAATCGGTAACCTTAGTTCTTATGCAACAGAAGTAACTGGCTATATGGAGAAGTATAAGATCAAGAAAGTAACGGGTGTTAAAAGTAGGGAGCTCTTAATGTGGATACCACTAAATGAGGTTAGTATTGATGATCCATCAAGCGGCAAGATCACTTTTAAGGTCCCGCCTGGCATTCACAAATCTTATCCGGTTTCCGTTTTTGAAGTTGATGATGTGAAGAAAAATGTTGGAAGTGTGAGTGTGGCTAAGGATGCACAAGTTAATTAAGGAGGTTTGAGTAATTGTTTTGCATCAAGTAGGCATGCAAATAATGATGCGTTCATTTCTTAAGTAAAACGGAAATCATCTTTCTCTCTCTATGTTATCTTCTTGTCATAATAACGATCGAACCCTTTGTTATGTTGTGTTATGTTTGGTTCTTGTTATCGTTATTGTATGGATTAATTTTGTTTAAAATGCTTGAAAATACTATCAAAGAAGCTTTGTGAACCAATTAGATGAAGATGAAAAGCCAAAGAAAGACTTTAGACCGATGCCAACGGCTTTCTTCGGTTCCAATCGACGAAGCCTTGGCTTTCATCACCGTTGGCACCGCTTGTGCAGTTGCCTCGTCAGTTTTTGCTTCTTTGGTAAACCGAAGAAAGGAAATGAGTTTTTCGTGGATCCCAACTTAAATTTAATTTGTTTAGTGTATGTAAATGTAGGTATATTGGTGAATGTGAGGTTCAAAAATTGAAGTGACGAAACCACCATTGGCGCCCTTGTGTCTATCTTTCGTCAGTTTTCAGTGTGCTGATGTGGCATAACTGGCGAAAGAAGTGACTAAACCATGGTTGAGAGTGGTCTCATGGGAGCCTTTGATAATCAGAAAAAGCAACAGGTAACTAAATTAATGAAATCAGGCCCTGGGCCTGAGCAAGCTGATCCATTGCACAGGGCCCAATATCAAAAAGGGGCCTATTTCTTTTGTCCAATATATTAATACATGTGTAAAAATGCTACACGCGGACACGCCTACATCTGAGTCCAGGTTATAATTGGTAAGAGGCCCAGTTCGTTATCCCATACTTCATGAAAAATGCGGTCCAGTCCATTAGGAGAAAAGCTTAATGTTGACATGTTGTTGTGCGATTTTAATTTCTAAGCGACCAGACAAAATATTTTTTGTTCATATTTTTTTTTCTTTCTTATTTCTTTTTTATTTTCATATTCTTTATCATATTATCAATATATAAAAATGTACACAAGAATGTTGTCTTTTTAAATTGCAATCAATCAACAAAAATCCTTACAGTGGTCAAAATCCAATTACCAAGCATCCTATATTTTTTTAAATTAAAATTAAAATTATATTGAAAAACTTCGCAATCAATCAGAACCAACAAGTACATATTTTCTCAATTGGCGAGCTTTTTACTTCTAAGTTATAGTTTCATATACTATTAATATTAATTAATTAATAAATAAACATCTTAAATATAAAGTTTTGATTTTAAGGGCCTATTTTGTTTTAGAACGGGCCCTTGCCTGCAACTTTAATGTCAAGATGTTAGCATAACAATAGTTACTTTGCTAACATGCCATTGTGACATTTCAAATGTTAAAGAAGTGGTCATTTCGGTTACTTTTTCTTTTCCGTTTTCTGATATGGGTTTAAATCGTTTTGACCGATTTAGTATTGCAAGTAGTCAATAAAGATCTTGGAGTAGTAATTTTCCGAAAAAAAACTGGGAGAAATCATCCATATAGTTCTATGATCTGCAAATGGAGGTTTTTGGTTTGAAAGTGAGTGGATTGAAAAGGTTTAATCGGGGGGAAATGGGTTTGAACCGGAAGTCACGAAAGGTCACGGTTACTTTCTAATCACTATCCACGTGTTTGCACATGATAAATCGGTCTTTGCTCATCTCTACTAATACGTGACATAATAAATTCTAACAAAACTCACATATCCATCGAGACCAATGATATACAGAGTAGCTTTTTTTGATTTTTCCGCTTAACTACAAGAACATGACACATGGTAAAGTTAAGAGATAAAATGAACAGAGGGAACGAAGCAATGACACATTTAATGATCTTTTATGGAGTATTATTGAAATGATTAGTAGTAGGAGTATGGTAGTTACGATCAAATATTCAATTAATTATAGGTCAAATTAGAATCACACTGGAATTAATGGTTAGTTCCATTCAAGCTCCTTACACCACCTATATATAATTAGAAATTCCTATAACTAAGTAAGATATACGGAGTATTATATAAACAGCATAACCAAATCCCAACCAGTTCAAAGTAAAACCAAATGTCTCTTGTGACACCACAAATTAGGGCAAGTGCATCAGAAATTTCCCATGGAAATGCAAATTGTCAAGAAAAAATAAAGTTTATGCTCAAAGAAATGGGACTACCAAATAATTTCTTGCCTATGAAAGACATTGAGGAATGTGGTTATGTAAAAGACACCGGCTTTGTGTGGATTAGACAAAAGAAACCGAGCATACACTATTTTGAAAAGATCGGTAAGGTTTCATCTTATGCAACAGAAGTAACTGCGATTATGAAGAAGGGCAAGATCAGTAAAATTACGGGTATTAAAAGCAAGGAATTCTTAGTGTGGATACCGCTAAGTGAGGCTACTATCGACGACCCACAACCTGGTAAGATCACTTTTTGGGTCACGTCTAGCCTTCACAGATCTTATCCTATGTCGGCTTTTCAAATCGATGATGTGAAGGAAGATGTTGGAAGTGTGAGTGTGGCTAATGATGCACAAGTCAAGGAGGTTTGAGTAAGTGTTTGGGCAAATAATGATAATGATGTTTTCGTTTCTTATGTAACAATTTCATCTTTATTGATGAATTTCGCTTATAGCTATCATTTAGTCAATGATCGAACCTTTGTGACCTTTTTTATTTTTATTTTTAATTTGTATCATGACTTTCACATTGTACTTTTGCAAGCATGATACCTTGCAAAACATTATACCAAAAAGAGTTAGTTTGCATGCAACATAGATACAACACTGCACTATCATGACAACTTGATGAACATTAGAATATTGTAAGTTGCTAAAGGTAACGAACTTGTTCCATACTAACGTACCCCTGCATTTACCAATTCATGTTCGAATGATCGTACAACAACAACACAATCACCTCCCAAATCTTCGCGTCTCCTCCAAGCAACGCTACCTTTTCCTTTAGAACGGCAAACATTACATAGCCTACCCAACCTATCGTAAAAAATAACATTTGTGTAAAGAAAATTGAACTCACAACCCAATACACACTATTTCTACTTGTGTCTCTTTCGGATATTTGTTTGAATATAATTTTTTTTATTCTATTATATATATATATATATAAGGAAGGATCAAGAGGGAAGGATCAAGAGGGAAGACATAAAATTGGGGGAAGGATGGAAGCAAACCTCAACCACACAATTTCTCACATCTTCTACAATACCCATTTTCTCAAATTTTGTCTAAAATCCAAAATTAAAGCATGTAATTCAATGATTCTTCAATCAAAAACATTGTAAATCTTCAAATTCATCAAACACATTCATATACATCTTCAATTCGTCATAATTCGGATTCATCCAAAATTATGCATTTGGTGTAACTTTTGGGTTTTTGAGAAAATTTTGATTTGGTAACGAAAATAATAGAATTAAACGAATTTCTTTGTAAAAAAATATATAAACAAGTAATTAATCGAATTATGTTTGTCATTACAATCGAATTTCACAAACTCAAAAAAATCCCAGAACGTTAACATTCATCTGAAAAGCATGTTAATCAAAATTACAACTTCATACTCTAAACATTCATTTATGATGAATATTAACGTATATATGCTTTTACACATTATTGAATGTAATAACATAACATTCATTAGTGTATAATAATATTTATGAGTTACATTCATCGTAAATGAATGTTATAATGTTCATTGTGTATAATACCATGTATTATTTAATATACATTGTAAATGAATGGTATAATGTTCATCATTGTCAATAACACATATAAGCTAACATTAATCACAAGTGAATCTTAATAACTAAAGAAAAAAGTAAGATATTAACATTTTTTAAGATGAATCTTAACTAATATACATTATTATACAATAATGAATGTTAAGTTAAGTTATAACATTCGCTAATATAAATAACATATATAAGTTAATATTCATGATAAATGAATGTTTATGTGTATTAATTTGTCATATGATTAACATGCTTTTGAAATGCATGTTAACGTGCTGGGAGATGATTTCAAGTTATTTACAAAAATATCACCGCGTTGACTTTTGAGTTGACCAAAATGTGTGATTGAGAATAGCTTCCCTCCTTCCCCTATTTTTTTACTTCCCTCTTGATCTTCCCTATATATATATATATATATATATATATATATATATATATATATATATATATATATATATATATATAGAGACACACACATGGGTTTTAATTCAACTAAAAAGGTTTCATTATGATTAGTTATCATTATTTTATTTTTTATATAATAAAAAGAACACAAGCACTCTTCTTTTGACACATAGGATCACCATATATTGACACCTCATCTTTACAAATCAATTAGTTTTTTATTTTCTAAAAAATACTTATTAAATCTTTTTATTAGTTTAGTTATGATTTTTTTATTAATATAATATATATCACCTCAATTAGTCATAATGCCGCACATATCATCCTTTTATCAGATGACAATGTCCAAACTTATAGGGAAAATTATATATATATCCCTTTAAAACTTGAAAATTACGTATATATTCAGAATACAAGTTTTTAGTGCATGATGTACAATACCTTTAAAGCATGTTTTGGATATATATGTAATTATCAATTTTTTCAGAGACATATATGAAATTGCCATCTTGATTTAGCATTTAACTTGAATAACATATAATCATATATATTAACACTCATTAAAGAAAATATGATTCATAATTCAATATCTAACATATGTTTGGTCATCTTTATTTGTTTTATATATCACTCTAATGACACAATACATCATTTATAATAATATAGTTTTAATTTATATAACTATTAATGTTCTATATATGTGTATAACTTTCTTTTATCATGTTATGCAAAGTAACTATAGCCTATAAATTTATATAGAGACAATCTAATTTTTGCTTCTTTAGATTTTTATAATAAATCTTTTCCCTTATGTATTGCCATATAAATCACCGTTTGCAAAATTCAGTTTTTAAGTAAATTTTATACTTTTTCAATTAATATTTACCTTTCAATTGCTAAATTAAGTCTCCTTCAACTCCCGAATTACTCTACTCAACATTTTCAATATGAGTGTATCTTTTTTTTGGACTTTAATTTTTGGCACATATCAAAAAATAGGATTTTCTTTATTCAATCATCAACTTTAAACATAATACGAAAAACTATCTCTATTGTTCATTTTTCATTTTTTTAAAGTTTTGTGTCCCTTGAAAAATTAAATAAATTTAGATAACACATTCAAATGTAAGGGATAAAGTTTTCATATTTCAAAATAAGAAATATAACCATAGATCATTACATTCATTTTTCTTATAAAACTTCTTTAAAAAATCACAACTTGAACACATATTTTAATTTTTCAGTTGCTTTTTTTATTTTAATTTCATAAAAATAAAAGAGTTTTTCGTAACTAAACACACTCTGACCTTTTTTACAATGGGTCGTGCATTGCACGGCCTAAAAGAGTGACTAGTATATATATAAGAACAAGCTTTTCCTTCCTAGCTTGACACGTCGTCACTTAAGAAAGTGACACGTGTCAAAGCTTTACAATTATTAAAAAAAAAACTAAATACATCATTAGGATTTAAGTACAATCTTTTTCCCATAATGAACACCTTAATGACATATTTATATACCTAAAGGGTAATTTGGAGGGTAACCCTGATCACGTACTATATTTCAATTGTACATGTCTGCCCCACCCGCAACAAACATCAACGCCAGACAAATCACCTGTCCACAAGTCACCCACATGTGCTGAGACACGAATTCGAAACCCACAACTATCGGTCATACATGTGAGGCTTGGATGTTTGCGGTGACAGTATCACTTGAGCTATACCCAATTGGTCACATTTACATACCTATATTTAAAAACATATGCGATAACATTTTAACAATTGACATGATACATTTTTTACCGCTAGAATAACACTAATATTTACGAAAAAGAGTCATTAAATATATTTTATAGTATCGTTATAAAAGTCAATCTCTTCATACGTTGACAAATCACATTTTATGTTTACATATTTATTTTTTATATTTTTGTCAAAACGGTTTTATTATTAAACTATAAAGAAAATAAGATTATTTTGGATATGCACTTGAACTACTCAACTCGTTAGACATGCATGTATCTTAATTTTTAACACTTTTTCAAAAACGCTTTCACTCTGTCAAAATTTCTTTTCTAAATTGTTACAAAAAATAATGGTCCATTACACCATTCAATTACTATTTCTGAACACGTTAGTTCAATAAAATTAATAAGTAATTTTTTCAAAACAATCAAAAAATTTTTACTATATAAGATAAGTAATTAGTACCAAAATTTATATTAGCTTAACTAGATACGATATTACAAAAAATTAAAATATTTGTTGATTACAAGAGCTAAGTTGTCAGGTATCAGGATACAAAAAATTAAAATATTTTCAATTTTCCGTTTGACTAATCTCATCCATTGATTCAATCATCTAACGATCATGATTGCTTCTCCCCCTTCTCCAATCTAAAAACATTCCCCATTGATCCCAATCCTATATATATATATATATATATATATATATATATATATATATATATATATATAGGGTAGTGATCAAGAGGGAAGTGTCTTTTTGGGGGGAAGGGGAAGCGTTAGTACGCATCAGGAAGCATATTACAATTATCAATCAAAACGTCAACAAAAAATTATTTTTATCGGTAAATAGTAATCAAAATCGATGCTATAAAGAATATTTTAACGAATGAATTTCATTTTTAAGTCATAACATTAATTGATGAATATTTATTTAATTAATTGTTAAGATGCAGTGTAATGCATATTAACTAAGATGCATCGCGATGCATCATAAAACTTCACATTATATGAAAAATATTTTTATTGTTAAGATGCATCACAATGCAGATTAACTAATATGCACCGCGATGCATCTTAACGAATTTGGATCAAATATTCATAAATCGATACTATAACTTGAAGAAAAAATTTATCAAGGAAGCTTAACATTTATAACATCGATTCTGATTAACATTTACTAAATTTCAGTTTGCTTTTTTCGAGATTAGTATAGGTGAATGTAATATGCTTCCTGATGCGTACTAACGCTTCCCCCTTTCCTCAAAAAATGGACTTCCCTCTGGATCATGCCACTATATATATATATATATATATATATATATAATATATATATAATACATATAAAGCATGTTCAAATTGTTGAATCTTAATTCTTAATTAATAATTAAAATTACTCTTTTACCCTTTTACACTCATAAATGAAAATCATTTTAAATAGGAAAGTTTTTATTCCAAAATTACATATTAAGCATAATTAGTGAGAACATATCTATACTTATTTGTAATAACATGTGACATCGTATTTTAACTAATTGAATCATTAACTGTTAAACAACGATGAAAAATATTATATTACCATTATAAAATGACATTGTATTTAACGAACTAACAAAATGGATATATTAATTGTTACCGCCGCATTACGCGTGTGATGTGCTAGTATAACAAGATAGCATGGAGAAATTTAGACCCTTCGATGGGTTCCTCCCTTAAGATCTAATGGTGTGTATATAATTTTCATAATTACACTTACCTCCCCATTAATATTATCTAAATTTAATAATTAGCGAAAAATTTTATTTGTTTGTAGCACCCATTTCAATCAAGGCATAAACCTGTAAAAATTGTCATGAAAAAATTGAACTTCATATATCAGCATATTATGGGGGACATGAACTAACGCAAGTAATAATGAGTTACTAAAGTTATAGGCATACCATACATTAAGTGCAGTAATTTGTGACAACCGTCACCCGAGCTAGGTTAGTAGGCTTAGCCATTCCGTGACTTAATTAAATTCTATTATAATTTCTACGTCATGTTTGATAAATTACATGTTTAACTGATTTATGTGAAGCTTACAAACAGTTATTTTGTTACTATAAAACTATTTTACATAATATAACTAGTTGATTAGATATAACTATTCATGTTACTTCGTATTTTAGATAATCCGATATATGATTTGGATCTTGATGGAAGTTAAAAAAAAGAGACTAAAAAGATAGTTATTTGAAAAGAGTAAAGGTTTCTCGGGTGGAATCCATTTAAGGAGGAGATAATTGTAACATCCTAGAATTTGTGAGTATGATTTGAGCTACATAAAATATGAATTAATTTGAATATTCATATGTCTTGATATTATATATGTTAAATTATGAGATAACTTGAATTACATTATGATACTAGCTATAATATGATGAAAGATCTTCTAGTTCATATAAATAATATAATATGATAAATTATCATGATCATTATTATTTTATTATTACATTATGATTAGGATATAACAACATAGAATGAACTTAAATCGATCAAGCAAGTTCTGTCATGTCAAAGCAAAGAAAGTTAAGGGGCATAAGTGTACAAAGTGGTCAAACTTGAAATAAATGGAGACGAGTAAACACATATGGAATGAATACGTATCCATGTAATTGACGGTTATCTTGCCACGAAATTCGGCCGATCCTCATTAATATATACCCTAGCCGCACCTCATCTTTTGTCATTCATGAATAAACCTAAAAGAAAATATTAATATCGATCTGAGAGGAAAAGAGAACGAGGCCTTTAGGTGCCGGTGTTCTTGCGGTGGTTTCAAGCGTAGGACTTTTAGTCTCAATAACGGTCACGAATCAAGGTAACTATATCGTTATAATTCGATTTTTAACTCGTTAATATTATCACTATCTTGATATCGGGCTTAAGAATTCTACCTCGTTCATATGAATCAAACTCTAGAAATATGTTAGTAATGAATACACGTGAAATGTGAGAAGGTTAAATGGTAGTATGTAGTCTACTAATTAGAAAGATCAAAATAAGTTCTATTATTTAAACCATGGTGTTATCGAAATTGTTGTGTACGTGTCTCTGTTATAAATTGGTGGAGACCTTGTGTGAAGTATTAATGGCAAACTACTGAGTCTAAATAATTTTCTGGACCAACCTTATTTAAGTACGTACATGTGAAAATGGTTAGCATTATTATATGGATTATACCCGTAGTCATAATTAGAGGTCGATTTGACCCATTTACATTCGTTTTCAGGATTCGACCAAAACACGAAAGTTGTAGATCTAGAAATTTTACTAAAATTCGCGAGGTTTCGGCCTCTAAAACGCAATATATGATTTTATAAAAATTATTTCGTAAACAGTTGCGGTGTATGACGAATTTTCAGAAAAACTTGGTTAAACATATTTCGGTTTGACCAAATTATTTTCTAATCATTTTGGGGATTGTAAAGAATGTTTAAGGATATACTTTTCTGTAAATAAATCACATTTATAAAATTTTAAGATTTATATTTGATATAAAAAGAATGGGTATGGTACATTTTCTAAATCTTGTGTAATTATGTTGGTTCGTAAGGTTGAAGAAGAAGTACGAATCAATTTATGATACCTTAACGTTTTATCATCACTATTTTTATATAAGGGTTGTCATGGCTTAAAGAACACTTTTGGGTTAAGTTTATACAAGAGATTAGTTAATAGAAATACTTATTGGCTATTAACATTTTGGGATATTATTGTCGTTGGTGCTATATTTATATGCAAGCATCATGAGACTTATGTGTAATAATAATAATAAATTGTGTTATTCTAAGATGGTTAAAACGTATGTTAAACTAGGTGTTAATCATTAAAAATTTTAATGGAACAACTTCAATAGGATACAATAAATAAATAAATAAAAGAAATGGCTACCCATCTTATTTAAGATTAATAATCAACAAATATATGTATAGGTGTTGTGGATTAACGTGTGGACTTGATTGAACTTGGTTGGGAACTTAGCTTGCATTACTATACAAGGTGAGTTTTCGTGGCTCCGTTTTCATTTTCATATTTTCAAATTGGGGGAAAAGTATGCTCATATGTTTTACCAACTGTTTTATGCTGTGAACGTATTCATTTCTATTTTTGGACATATGCTTGAAATGTGTGACACTATGTGACTTATATGCATTGAGACTTGTTGCTTACATCCGTGCTGTACTTCCTTGTGGGGTATTTGCCGTACATTGAGATTTGTTGCTTACATCCGTGTTGTACTTCCTTGTGGGGTATTTGCCGTACATTGAGATTTGTTGCTTACATCCGTGCTGTACTTCCTTGTGGGGTATTTGCCGTACATTGAGATTGGTTGTTTACATTCGTGCTTTACCTTCTTGTGAGGTATTTGCCGTACATTGGGATTGTTGTTTACATTCGTGCTTTACTTCCTTGTGAGGTAATTGCCGTACATTGAGATATATTGGCTGCATTATTTCACATTTGTGTACACTTCTATTGCATTGTCCTAACTTATCATTATCACAGCAAAATATTTTATTTTGTGGTGTTTGGTTTCAAACCTACGAAACTCACCAACATTATTGTTGACGTTTTTGAGCATAACTTTTCAGGTAATATTAGTGGACAGAAGATAGAGGACAAGAAAGCTTAGTGGACCTCTAGGTTGCATTTAAGCTAAACTTCAAGACTATTGTTTGAGGTGGAACTTTTGCATTTTAAATAATTGGGAAAAGGCGTGTTTTGCCTTAACATTTCTATTATGGGATTTGTGTTTGTTATTTTGGATTCATTGTTGGAATGAATGCATGACATGAACCGTTTTTCATGTTAATGACATCATGACACATTGATTATTTATTTCATTTAGTCTTCTTTATGAATAATGTGTTGTGATCTTATCTACGTTGTACCCCGTTGTTTCCGCTTTAGACGGGGTATGACATAATTAGACTGGTCTTTAGACTTGAAACAAGAGAACTTATCGAGTCCAAGTTGGTAAGAGGGACCCCGTATAGTCTCTCCAGTGTCAGAACTCTTTTGGTACTCTATTCCGCCAAAAAACTGCCCAACATGTGCCAAAAATGCCCATGGATATTATCCTTTTTCCGCAATTGTTTGTGGGTTAGTGAAGTTGTTAACTTAATTCAAACATTTTAAAGAATACTTCGTATCATTTTTGCCTATTTATCCCTACTCCACCTCTAACTATTATTATTATTTCGTCAACATTTCTAGATAAATTGATTATAGTGCAATGAGTTG
The DNA here is from genome assembly GCA_949592205.1 of Helichrysum umbraculigerum. Classification (NCBI taxonomy): domain Eukaryota; kingdom Viridiplantae; phylum Streptophyta; class Magnoliopsida; order Asterales; family Asteraceae; genus Helichrysum; species Helichrysum umbraculigerum. The sequence continues at coordinate 9,135,793 of CATIUR010000005.1, read as the reverse complement.
ATCATAGTTAGTGCATGATTAACTTCAATCTTTTTATGTTTATCTATGTGACTGACAAGAGTGACTAAATATTTTTATATACAAATTTTTTTCATCACTGAAGCTAATTTTGTTTGGCTAATCCGATCAGTTCATCAATGGTCGGCACGTATGATGGTTCTAATGATGATCCTACATGTATTTTGTATATATCTCACCAATGGATTTAAAAAACTTTGCGAATTAACTTGGGTTACAAGCTGGAAACAAGAACATTTCAGATTCTACAAAGTTGAATCATTTGATTCAATATGGAGTTTATGAGAATAAAATCACAAAGGGTTTTGAGGTAAGATAAAAATAAGTCATTTATAACTAAAAGGGGAGCAGCGAATGGAATTAAGTCAAATGGTGCAGCACAATTTTACCCATTTGAACTCTTGCATCTGTTCACAAAAAAATACCACAAAGCATCGGATGAGCAAACTTTTAATCAATGTTGTTCATGTTGTACTTCATCCATTTTCACGGTAACTGATGGTACATTTGAAAGAAAAAGAACAATAGTGTAACAGGATAAAACATAATGAAGTGATAATTGGTCTTTCAGTGAAAACTTTCACCCGATTACAGCAATACATTAAAAGTTAGATTCACCACTAGAAAACACATCAACATCTATCATTCAAATTAAAATTCAACGTTCAATGTGTTCAAAAAACTACATACCCAGGTAATACTTCATATTGCCAAACAAAAGAAGAGCGGGTAAACCCAACATTTGGGTTTTAAGTAATTTTCTTCTTACGATCAAATGCGTAGCTCGAACTTCAAAACGAATCGTACAAATATATCAGCATACGAAACAGAGTCCCCACTAGCCCACTGAGCAGGGCTGTCTCTAAACTGTTAGAGGCCCTGGGCAAAGTTGTCGTGTTACGGAAATGAGACCCTATAATTATAGATTTCAAATAAGATAAAGGTTCGATGAAACTGAACGATCCGATTTTCAAAAAATTTATTTATTTCTTTGATACTTATTTATATCTCATTATCTCAAATCTCAGTTGTTAGTTATTAACTCTTTTAGTCAAACTCTAATACTTCAATAAACGTTTTCAATTTTGGACCATTCAGTCGACCTATATATGTTTAAATATATATTTAGTCTAAATCTCGTTGCTAACAAAGATTTCTTATTTCAAAATAAAAGAGATGTCAATCTATTATGTAATCATCATATATATCATACATATCACATTACTTTGGAAAAAATTTGAAGGCCCTCGAAATATAGAGGCCCTGGGCGGTCGACCACCTCGCCCACCATCAAATATGGCCCTGCCACTGAGCAATATCAAACCGAAGAAAATGACAACTGCGGGTAATGCCTTTTACTTCTTTTCAAAGAGTATGAAAACGATGATGACAGCAGTGATGAGTAGCGTTACTAAAGAGATAAGAACTGCATAAACACACGCAACCATCCTATTAGGTAATGCTACAGAGAAATCTTTTTCATCATAACGAAAGAGGAGAAGAATTAATGACGCGAGGATTGAACCACAAGATTGTGTAAAAGAGATGGCACATAAAATTATAAATAATCTAAATGACATCTTTGAGAGAAACACAGGATTACCATTTTCCTGGTTGACTCCACCTGGAAATGTAATCATTGATGCAAAAGAAATGTTGGCTACAAGTGTCCCAACCACCATTAATTGTGCAGCTGTCCCTTTCAACCAACTCTCACCTTTGGAAAATATATAGATCTTTGTGGTGGTCAGTAAATAATTCACTGGGGTGAAATATTATCATTCTTCTTTTCATAAAAGGAAAGAGGGAGTATTGCCCTTACTTCCGCCAACACATGAATTAGATCAGTATTATAAAGATTTATTACATCATCCCCGAAGCATGAAAAAAACTCCCCCTCTTTTTGGCTTGTTCACAATAAAAAACATGAAAAAAATATAATTAAATTTATATTTGATCTTTCAATTTGATCTCGGTCTCCCTATGAGCATGCAAACCACTTCTATAATATACACAGATCCCCTAATTTATTGATGTTTGATTTTAGCTTGTACATGTAAATGCTAATACTTACTCTAGAAATATTATCTTAGAAATAAACAAAACATCGGGGACAAATGTAACCCAAATAATAAAAGGCATCGGAAATAAATATAAAATAAGCAATAAGTACCTTGAAGCATGATAATTCCTGTCGGAGTTGTAGAACTATTCATTGCAAATCCTGTTGTAGATTATGTTTTGCTTTCTTTTCGAGAATTCCGGCTAAATGCAACATATTGTTGCCATCATTGTCCTCGAGAGTGATTATTGACTCTTTGGCCACACCAATTTTATGAAATAGCATGTATATACTCACATGACGATGTAAGACTGCAACGTGAAATATGCTTTGGTTATTAGCATTTACCTCCCGTACCACATCTGGATAAAATCTAATGAGGATCTCTATAAATAGACTGTTTCCAAATTTCACAGCGACAAATAGTGGATCAGCTGGCCTTCTTAATATGTCTTTGATTTGAGTCTCGGGCAAATTCATAATTTTCTCAAAAAGATACCCAAGTAAGATTGTGGATGGATGGTTCTTTGATTGACGCTTCTAGCAATTGAGACCTGACAAATCCCCACCATGTGCAAAATACTAAGTACTTCATTAAAATGTGATGGGCGACGTTTCTCTCATTGAACTTCTTACATATCCTCTATTTTTTTGCCAATAGTGTACTACTTAGTTAATAATAGGTGAGTGCTCTTTTGCCATAAATAGAACATTGTCACTGTTCTTGCTGTGGCACCCTCATAGCCACATACGGTGAGTGAGACATGTATGCCCTCACATTATGAATAGACAGCCGATTATAGATAGGTCTGGGTTGTCACTTATCAACATTTTGCCACAAGCATTCATTTATTATTCATAATATAGGATATAATTAACATCCAACATCCTATGTTCAAGTTTTCGAATCCTTTTGTGTTAATGATAATTCCTAAATACTTTGTTGTATATAAATCTTAGTCATGTTCAGATACTCTAATTTGCATCTATATCTATAAACCTTTACAAAATATACACATTAGTCGAGTGTAATAATGGCCTACCACGAAGTTTCTATTCTATCAAGATAGCATGTTTATGATTTCATTCATCTTATTTAAAATCCAATGTACATTTGCCGTCATCCTAATATAGAAGATATAAACGTCAATACTTAAATATAAAAAATGTTTTTTATTGATATATTTGCTTTAAATACCCGTGTGTATATACGGGTTTATAAACTAGTATACTATTATTAGATTATAGATTATATGTATGTAACTATTCATTTTGAGTAATTAGTACCTGTTACCAACATACGGTAATTGACTTGGATCGGAAAAAAAAAAAAAGATTACGCAAACAGAACAATCAATTCTTAGTGAGTTGAGTTAGCTCTACATTTCTTTACTGGTTCGAAACTTGAATTAACATTTGTGTTTTTAATACTCAAAATGAAGTGAACTAACATATATTTGGACCATATTTTTCAATAAATAAATTATATGGACAATTTTTGTATTTGGTCCGGGTCGGATATGCTAGTCCGAATACGCGAACAGAATCATGGGGTGTTAACGGTTAGGATGATGACGTGGCTTTTCTTAGAACGCAAAATCCACATCTTTGTCTTGTTTTTTCGGCCAATCCTATGCTTCTTATCCTAGCCCAATCAGTTTGACTTCATACTTTTTACATCTAATCTTCTTATTAATTACTCAATTATTATTCACTTCAATACCAAACTTTGTTTGATTTAATTTAATTTTACGTTAGTGTTAGTGTTATGGTTGTTGTTTTTAGTGTAAGTGGAATCCAATTATACTAACGAATAATTGTAACTTCATGTCAAACAAAAATGATTTCAAATTCGTGGGTCTCACTTTTGTCCGCCAGTATATGTACTAATAATATCTCCTCATATAAATACATCCATTTCAATAGCTTGATGGATTTGATTGAATGAATTATTGATCTGGAATTTAAGGTGTTTCGTCGAATGGCTGGTAAGATACCAGGAGTCGAATGCGCCCGGAGGAGGAGGTTTCGTGGGAGTACTGGGTGGTCGGATTCTTCATTTATTATAAATTCGGCTTTTGGGTCGACTAGAAGTAGGGGATTTTATGATAGCCATTTCACAACCACTTCTCTTTCGGTAAAGATTAATAAATTTATTTGATGACTTAATATATATGTTATGCACTTATAGTTGATTTTTGTTATTGTTATTGTATGGATTAATTTTGTTTAAAATGTTTAAAATACTAGCAAAGAAGCTTTGTGAACCAATTAGAAGAAGATGTGAAGCTAGGTGGTGAGGCTAGGAAAGCCAAAGAAAGACTTGATGGGAGGCTCCGAAGCCTTTGGAAATCAGAAATCAACAGGTAACTAATTTTAATGGTCAACGTGTATGTTAGCATAACTTCAGTTTGGTTGCTAACATGCACTTGAGACATTTCAAATTAATGTTAAAAAAGTTGTAATCTTTAGTTACCGTTTTCTGATATGGGTTTAAATCTTTTTGACCAATTTTTATTAGCCAAAGTGGTCAAGAAAGATCTAGGGGTGGTAATTTGGTGGATGAAATTGGTAGAAATCAACCATGTAGTTCTATGGTGGTTGGAGATTTGCAAATGGAGGTTTTTGGTTTGAAGAAGAGTGGATCGAAGAGGTTTAATTGGGGGAAAATGGGTTTGAATTGGAAGTCGTCGGATCAAGATGAGTGTGCGGTTTGTTTGGACAAATTTAAGGTTGGTGAGAAGCTAGCTCGTTTGCCTTGTGTGCATAGGTTCCATTCCATGTGTTTGTTACCCTGGTTAGAGAGTCATGCACACTGCCCGTGTTGTAGAATGAGCGTTTTGGGTTCAAATTGATTTGGTTACTAGCTTTGTTTGTTTTGATTACGAAGCATGTAGTTCAAATTAATAAATTTTATCTTAGTACTACTTAGTTTTATCAATATCTTGTTAATATTGCTATAAATAGTCAAAAGTAATCTTAAAGCAACCAAGTATTATTGTGTGTCATGATCTAACGTTATATATGATTGCAATTAGAGCTGTAAATGAGGCGAAGTACCTTGCGAGCTACTCGAACTCGAATTGTTAAAAACTCGATTTGAGTCGAGCTTGAACTCGAGCTTGAACATATTATGGAACTCGTTTTAATAAACGAGTCTGAGCTCGAGCTTCTAATATCGAGCTCAAACAGGAAATTGAATGTAGATTTAAAAAGAAAATTTAATTTAATCTAAAAAGAAATGAAACTTTTATTTCTCATAATGCTATCATAATTGATGTAAGTTTTAAAAGAGAGGGAAAAAAAACGTTAAAAGTTTATGCAACATTATATCGATTAAAGTCATCTACAATCATGAATAACAATTCAAGGGAACACAATAAAATTTTATTCTTGCCTGCCAGCCAGCCGATCAATTATTATTAATATTAGTAAGTGAAGGACTCGTGACAACGCGATTATTGGCCTATATTTCCCAATATTGAAAAATTATGTGATCGAAGAATAATATTTGAAAGATATCGTTGAACATTAATTTATTATTTTAGTTTGTATGTTCCTTTTTTGGTTCACAGAAAATGTCTTATGATAGGTACACAAAAATTGCTTGTCACGTTTCAATAATTCCGTAGTTCTCGCGCTATTATTTTGCTAGCATACATTTCAGAAAGTATGTTTATTTTCCAAAAAAAAAGTTTATTTTCCAAAATGATATTTTACTATTTCAAGTCTAAAATTGAATACTTGGTTAAGAGTAATTTACATTCACCGTCTTTTTGGTATGTTCTCTGTTTTACCACCGGTTTATGGTTTAGGGTTTTTTTTTTTTCAATTCTTTAACTTGAATTTTCATTTCACTCTCAATCCTTCAAAGGATAAAGGGTTTATTGTTTCGTTATGTATTAAATTTTACACTTTTTACTATTGTATGCGACATACTTTCATTTGTTCTATTATATGTAATGAACTTGTAAGTATGGTTTATTGTATGTATTATTTCCTTTTTGGTAAGGCCAAAAAAGAAAACTTTCATATTTGAGCCTTACCCAAAAAATGAAATTTTACATATAATAGAGCATATTTACAACTTCAATATATATGATAGAACTTTTTAAAATTCGACTCATACAATAGTAAAAAGTGTAAAATTTAATACATAAAGAAACTATAAACCCAAGGATAAAAAATTCTAAGAATAAAAGTTCTCACACCAAAGTGCCACATAGATGGCTACATATTTGTCATTTCTTATAAGATAAGAGCACAAGGAGTGGTGACACTGTCATCACAGTGTTCAGGACAGTCTGGAGAATGTTGTGACTGAGGATTATGTGGTATGGTGACAGCGTTCAGGAGTTTTTTATTATTTGTTTTTTTTAATGTAATTAAATGTATAAATTAATATTTAAAAACACATAAATCAAATTAAAATAACATTTAATTTATTCAAAACAAATAAAAAAATTACAAATTTATTTGTTTTTTTAGTGTTCTGCCACCTACCACCCAACGTGTACCCTCTTCACTTTTATTATTATTATTATTATTATTATTATTATTATTATTATTATTATTATTATTTAATATATATATATATATATATATATATATATATATATATATATATGTATGTATGTATGTATGTATGTATGTATGTATGTATTGAAGCTCAGTGCCAACCAATCCATCTTCTTTCTCCCACTTCTCCTTCTTTCCCATTGAAGCACCTAGAGCAAGCTCAATAACAAAATTAAAATCCGACCAAATCCTTAACCAAAAATATACACAAAATTCATATTAACGTTTGAAATTAAAAAAGAAAAAGAAAAAAAGGGGTAAAACGTTGGGTCACAAGGCGTCGAGAATCAGACGTTGGGCGGTGAACGGTGTCGAGAACGCCGGTGGGAACGCCGTCCCGGAGTGCGAGAACACCGTCCCACGGCGTTCTCGAAGGTGGTATTATTAATGATTAAAAATATTGATATTGATTTCACGATACATTAATATGATATTCCCGTCGGAAAATAAGTGCCTCTTATCAGTTTTCATAGAGTTTAAAAAATTAGATTGTCTGTTAGTAAAGATGATACTTTTACTATTGTTTTTTGCACAGACTCTTAGATTTCAGATTTGAAAAAAAAAATATACTGAGTGTTGAATGTAAAGTTATATATGCCATTTGTAGAAATGCACACTTATTTGGGAAACAAATTAAAATGGAAAGGTGGACTCTTATTATAGGACGGAGTGAGTATCAATTTTATCTTTATATTTAATATATTTTTGACTAAAAATATTTAAATAATGAATTATTGCGAGTAATAATTGAAAGTAAATTTGAAAATCTAATAATTTTTTTTAATTAATTTTGCAAGTGAACAATTTGTTTTTAGACAAAGAAAAATAGTAAACAGGACTATAACATGTTCATAAATCTTTTTCGTGGATTAATCGAAAGTAGCGGTGGATATATCCAAATCTGCGTCCAATTAAATGAGATATTCAAAGAGTTTTCAAAATAAATACTAAAAAATAAATTGTTAATGATACTCGATTTTATGTGGCTCGAAAAATCATATATTTTTTTCGCTTCTTTGCTATGATATATCTTTTCTTCACAAATAATAGCAGGGGTGGACCCAAGTTATAGTCAGTGGTGGCACATGACACCAGTCAATTACATCGACTTAGTGTAAATTTAATTGAAAAGTTATTGACTTTTTAAGAATGCTACCACTCATATTTAGGCGGTGCACTTCATGTTTAAATAAATTTAATAAACTACCAAGTCGAGGAAGTTTCGAAATTTTTGTGACATCGACGACTAAATTTTCTGGGTCCGCCTCTGCATAATAGAGAGCAATAACCGCATTAATTGGTTTTCACTTCATTTGTGAGCGTGTTATGTGTAACATTTAATTTTGTCAAACCTACGAAAGATTCATTACGAGTTTAAAAGTTTGAGATAGTAGAATCATATGGCTACTTCATATCTTCGTATATGTTTGAAGAGTCTCTTAAGACCGTTCTCAACCCGTCTCTTCGGCTGGCGTCGGCTTCAAACCGACGAACCGACGGGGTTGGCACGAAGTCGTCAGTGGCTTCGTCGGTTGCCTTTCTTCGGTATTTCGACGTGAGGCGTCGGTTTGTTTGTTTTTTATTTTTTTATTTTGTGTGTATAATATTAAAGGTAAACTGGTAAATGTGGGACCCAAAAATTAAAGTGACGGAGCAGGGATGGGAGGGGTCTGTCAGTTTCAGTCAGTTTTCTGAAAAATCTGACGTGGCGCTGACGTGGCTTCGTCAGTTTCAGTCAGTTGGTTTTTGGGTTGGGAATGGCCTACAACCAACTCGAGATCTTTTAAAAGAAAAGAAATTGATTTGTTTATAATCTTTAATGATATGTTCATTTGTCGCGTTCTTTATAAACCTTAATTGAACTACGTGTACATGTGAAACCTCAAGGAACTTGTATACTTCTATTGTCCATTGATAACTAATGATGTACACCATCCGGACCTGGACTCGGATGGTATCCGACGACAGCTCGACTAAGCTTTCGGTACGGACGGCAGACTACACTAGCTATCGTGACCCCGGACCTGTACCGAACACAGACCCGGATAACTCCCGAGCCCAACTCTTTTAGCTCTCACCCCGGACACTAATACCCGGGACAGGATGCGGACTCGGCTACGTTCCGTGCCGAACCGCAGCACTGGCCGCTCCATCAACGTAATTGATGAACGGCTGCAAGATGACAAGGCAAGCCCGACATTCTCTGACAGAAGTACAATCTGCAACCGTTATATTCAGGTACGACTAGCATGGCCTGGCCATTAACCTGGTCGGGGCATTTGATTGGTCCACGTCAGCCGGCACACAGTAAATGTCATCTTCGCCCACGACCGAGTTTCCACGTCAGCGATCCACGTAAGAAGTGTCGTGCTCCCCCACGACCGAACTTCCACGTCAACGATCCACGCAGGAAATGTCGTGCTCCCCCACGACCAAACCCTCCACATCAGCTTAGGGTTTGAGTATAAATACCAGTGTTATGCTTTCATTTCAGGCCAACACCTCATAAATCCACAGAGTCTTTCCTCACGAATTACTCTCCAAGAATTAAGCTTTCACCACCCTCGATTGACTTGGTCTCGACTATGGGTTTGCACGTTAATCGGAGTGTGACAAGCTTGATTCCTCATACATCATCATCATCGTTGTACTCAAGTGTTTTTACGCTTGAACAATTGGCGCCATCCACGGTTGATTTACCAGAAAACGACCACTTTGTAACCATCCGTACGCCAGAAACCTTCCCGGTACAATGGTTAACACTGAGCCTGCTGATGGTGGTGACGGTACCACTACCGACCAACCGCCACCACCACCTTTCTCCGGTCAATCTCCCCAGGCCACCATCGTTCGCACGACGGTTGGCAGCAGGATTGATCCACGGCAGTTGGTCTTCAGTCAGAATGACACTGACTCTGATAACAGGCCACCGCCGGAATGTACACCACAAAACACATCCTCAACGCCCAAATCCATCTCCAAAATCGAAGCCCAGCGCATGTTGGCAGAAATGGGTTTCGTTGTGGCACCTGAACCGCGACGTCCGCCGTCGCCCCCGCCACATCGGGATGTGCCACCGCCACCACCGTATCAAGGTGGGATGGATAGGGCCGCTAGCCGTAAAATGTTGGCCGATCTGATCCTTAGCGCCGCTCCACCGGGTGCTATGCCAACATACTCTGACGAGTCGGCAACAGATAACTTAATTGCAAATTTCTATTCCACCATTCAGGGTGAGAAGGTGAAGAAGCCGGTGCCCGTCTCCACCACCACGGCTAGGTTCAGTGCGAAAATCGCGAACCACCCGTTACCTGCGAAGCTTACCATCCCATTGACGATCGGCACCTACTCAGGCGACTCAGACCTCGAAGACTTCCTACAGCGGTTTGAGGGCGCCATAAAAGCAGAGCATTGGGAGGACGCTGTGGCTTGCCACATGTTCCCTCAGGTGCTGCAAGGCAACGCCCGTGGTTGGTTTGAGAAACTGCCGGCTGGTAGCGTGGCTAGCTACGCCGATCTCAGGTTCAAGTTCTTGCAACAATACCATAATCTGAAGCAGCACACGCTTACCTATCTCGACGTCTTCGAGATCAAAGAGGGTAGTCATGAGACACTCAGTGATTTCATCACTCGTTTCACAACGGAGTGTCAGAAGATCAGCGATCTGCACCCAAGTCAACAAATTGCCGGTTTCATCTACGGCATCGTCAAGGAAAGGTATCCCACATTGTACTATCGGTTGAAGAGGAAGTTACCAACAGTGTATTCCGAGGCCATCGCTATGGCTCGGGACTACTTACGTTCGGGAGAAGATAAGGATCTGTACACCACGCCGGGCCGGGACTCACACCGGGTCGAGCATGACCGAACTCAGGCCCGCCATCATGAGGGTGGATCCGGGTCCGGCCGGCGCGACAACCAGAGACGGGATTTCCGCCGCGACACACGGCACGATCCCCGCCGTGGTGATAATCGTGAGGCGGCCCGTCGCCAACCATATGACAAGAATTCTCTGCTGACTTTGCTCACCAAGTCACCAAAGGAAATATTACTCACCGAGACGGCGGCGCGGAGCGCGTTTAACCCTCCGCCTCCAATGGAACATCGCGACTGTTAGTCCCTGTTTAACTTAATAAACAATCTTACTTAATAAGCCTTGAATATATTATTGAGAAGTTGCGGAATCACACTCAATAATATTAAGAAGATCAATGAATATTAATTAATTTAATGAACACAATAATATATCGAAAGCTTCAATCTTATTAATGATATAAGACGAATACACTTGATGTATTAGGGTTACAGAAAACCTTGAAGCTGCGCAATTAACATTAACCTATCTAGGTCTAAAGGATCTCTATTTATAACATATAGAGTCCTATACAATCTCCTACAAATATGGAATAAAATAACTTCCATAACCGACTCATACTTATCACAAAATCATAAACAGTTTTAACTACCATTCTGGTGTAAACAGTTGTAACTATTACACATTCAGTGGTAACTGCTTCAATTGTAATATGCGACTAAGTACAAATACATAATCAGTGTTAACTGTTTCATTCATAACTAACAGTTACTAATACATAAGCAGTTTTAACTACTTACAGACACATAACTATCAGTTGTAATCTATCTTCAAACAGTTGTAACACTTGTCTTCTCTTCAGTTTTCTTCTATCAGTTGTAACTTCATAAAGACAGTTTTAACCTTTAAAGCAAACAGTTTTAATCACTTGTACTCTGTCTTCTCATCAGAACTTCAACTCAGACCAGAAACAGTTTTGACCTAACAATCTCCCCCTAAACTTAATCTGTCCTTCACAGCATTAAGTTTCTTCTAATCCTCCATTATAAGCTTCACAAAATTCTTTCAAAACTGTTAGTCTTTTCTTCTCTTCCTCCTATCAATCTCTTCCTTCTTATAAATCTGATTTAACACCATATATACCAGTTCTAGAGCTACATCATCTAACACTGCAGCTTGCAACCTTGCATTTCTCAAGCTCATCAAAAATCTCAGATTGATATCATAAAATCTATCTGTCAATAACCACATAAACACTGCATCCTCCATAACAATCTGATGTACTCCAGGTTTAGCATGATAAATCCAATTTCTGACCTTGCTAAAAGTAGCAAACTGAAATGGAAACTCTTCTGGCTCAAACATAGCTTTAATCCAATGCCATGTAACCTTTTCAACCAAATTATCAAATCTTTTTAAATCTAACTTCTTTTCCATTCCAATCTCATACATCCTCACCAAATCAGTTCTACTAATCCTCTTTATCAAATCCCTAAAAGATCTCCACCAAGATATATTTCCATCCGCTCTTTCAACTTTAATCTTGTGAATCTTAACAGGATTGACAAATTGCTCTATAGACCAATCAATAATACCAGGTAATTCAACATTAATTACCTCAGATTCCATAGGCTGTAACAAAATAAACTCCTTCAATTCATCAATATTCCTTTCTCTATCAGGAATTTCATCTAACTCTCTCTTCTTTTGCTCAAGCTCATTTTTTCTCCTCTTTTCAGCTTCTATCTTTTCTCTTTTTTCTTTTTCTTCCTTTTCCTTTAATTTTCTTTCTTTTTCAGCCTTTTTCCTTTCCTTTTCAACTTCCTGCTTTTTCTTCTCAGCTTCTTTCTTTTCTGTTTCTTTCTTTTCAATTACATCAGGATTCAACTCATCTTTATCCCATAACTCCTGCAATCTCTCTAAACTCATCTGTTTCAATGCATTCAAAGGAATAATTCCACATTTTAGCTTTGCAATTAAATTCTTCTTCATTTGAGCTTTTGTTGGTGGTTTTGCAGCTTTCTTCTTTCTTGCTTCTTCTGCTTTCTTCTTCTTAAGCTGATCAACTAAATATTCAATATCATCCTGTCTCTGCTCTTTCAACAAATACTCATCCCATTCTGCCACTTGCTCTTTTGTCATTTTTACAAACTTTCCTTCCTCAATCTCAACATCAATCAATCCCTCTGCATTTAGCTCAGTCTGTAATCTTTCTGCATATTCAGTATCATGAGCAGTTACTTCTGGTGGCACTGGTTTTTGCTTCTTCTTCTTTGGTTCTTCTACCAGTTTTTCCTTGCCCTTAGCTTTTGGATCTATCTTTGGCAATTCTTTCTGTTGAACAGGAGCAGCAGCAGGTTCTCTAATTTGAAATCCAGGCAAAGATGGTTGTTGTGAAGATTTCTTCTTTGGAGTTTCAACCTTCTTTCCTGTTCCAGTCATCTTAGCAGTTTTAACTGGAATGCTCTTCTTTCTAGTTTTTTCAACTTGCTGAGCATCAGTTTTAACTTCAGTCTTCACTTCTTCCTTTTCAACTGCTATCTCAGGTTTGCTCACCTCTTCACCATCATCCTCATCAATCTTTAACTCCTCAGTCTTATCATCCATAATCACCTCTGTAGTCTGCTCCACTGACCCAATAACCTCAGTATGATCAGACCCAACAACCTCAGTATTATCAGACTTATCTTCATCTGCCACTGATTCCTTCATTTCTGTTTCCACTGTCTCAAATACTGACTCATTAACCTCTGGCTCTGTAGGTGGTGTTGGAGGTGTATGCACAAATTCATCTTCCACTGGTTGTTCCATTTCAATGTCTTCATCAACTTTTTCATCATCAGACACAACCTTCTCATTCTCATTCCTCTTATCACCCATATTTGTCCATACCTTCTCCCCCTTTTTGAAAGCATTTTGTTTAAAATTATAATGCTCCTCAGGTTCTGAAGTATCATGAACCACATATCTCCTTCCTTTCTTCAAACACTTAATAACAACCTTTTCTAACTGCTTCACTTTCCTCTGCAACTGAGTTATAACTTCATCCTTAGCCTTATTCTTCTTCCTCTCTTGTACAAACTCAGCCCATACATAATCAATCATTTTCGTCAATTCCAAGTTAGTTCTAGCCTCAACACCTTCAGAATGTGAATCCTTTGGTGAATCATTGACATCATTAAACTCTGACTCATGCCTAGCATGATCATCAAAGTCCCCTTGGTTCTTGGTACTGGAACCACTAGGATCATCTACAGGTGTAGAATCATGTCCATGTGTTGCCTCTGATTGGGTCTTATCAATGTTACTTCTGTCCTGCTCTGCCAGTGGGCTAGAAGCAGTAGAAGCAGCCCTCTCAGAATGGTCACCCCTCTCCTTATGGACCACATGTTGTTCTGGACCACTGTCCATTGACTGAGATGACTGAGCAACATGATCCTCAGACATCTGTGTTCTAGCCTTTTTGGCTCTAGAAGATTTGGCTGTTTTGGTCCCTTGTTTTCTCTTAGTACCCCCAACTACTGTGGGTTGAGAAGTGGTGGGTGGAACCATTCTCTCAGTAGTTGGTTCAGCTTCAGTTGGTAGTACTGATGCTGTGGTGGAAGGTGCAGAAAGCATTGTAGAAAATAATGCTGTAACCTTCCCAGAAAATTTAGTATCTCTCTTCATATTTACAAAAACTTTTGGTTTAAAAGAGACAATACCAATAATCTTTTCAAGTGCAGTGATATTAGGAATTTGTTCATTTAAGAACAACTGCACAAAACGTGGATACATCAAAAACTTAATCTTTGGCTGCTCAATGTTTCTAAGCATACCAGAAAATATCAGATTTGAAAAATTAAACCTTTGACCAGTTGCAAGACAAGCAATTGCATAAGCAATGTTGCTTCCAAACTGCTCAAAAGATGATCTCTTAGATGATAAGCAGTGTAAAATTGTATGTATTAAAAATCTCCACTGATGAGAAAATAAGGTTTTCTGAAACGTAAAAATTTCAAAAGAACCCTCATAACCCATCAATCGTAAAGTATCATACATAACAGTATCCTCTAAAAAAGATATACCTGCCTCATCATCTAGTTGTAATGAAGCTCTAACAGTAGCTTCTGTGATTACAACACGTGTATCCATAACTTCTGAAACAATTCTTTTAATCCCCTGTTCCTCTTCTATTGATGCATTCACCCAGAAATTATTGATATGATCGTGAGATATTCTGGGTGCTACAGTGAGAGCATGACGAATATGTGAAGCACGAAGAAAATCAATGATTTCCACATACTCATTTGCCTCCGCAGGTTTCATTAAGAATGCAATCATATTGTGATCTTTTCCAATCGGTAGTTGAACAGTAGACGAAGTCGATGCCATGATAAGAAATCAAGTAATCGAGAAGAATCGAAGATGTTTTGACAGAATCGAAAATCAAAGAGACTTATCGCAGTTGTTTGTATGTGAAATTTTGAAAGCGTAATGAGAAACCCTAAGTGTTGAAAGTTAAGTACTGAAATTAAATCAGTTGTAAGCCCTAATTTGATCAGATCCCCAATTATAACTAAAACAGTGTTAATTAAACAAAATCACACGTTCAGTGATAACTGTGAAAATAACCATCAGTGGTAATCAACACTTGGTTTCTCAAATGCATCATTTACATAATTAAGCTAGCAGTGCTAACTTGTACAAGCAGTACCAACCGACCAAGGCAGTGCTAACTTAATACAAGTAGTACTTCAGTTCTAGCAAAATCATATAAACAAAGCAGTGGTTGAAATTTTTTTTTTTTTTTTTTTTTTTTTTTTTTTTTTTTTACCGAAAGCAAACTCCATAAGCAGTAAAAACGTCAAAAACACCTGCATAAGTTAGACTCCAAGACATAGCAATATAACCTGCAGTGGTAATTTCAAACAATAATACAAGTATACAGTGTTAACTATACACCAACAGTGGTGAAATGATTATTACCACTGTTTATAATAAAAGTAAGAAACAGTGATAACGATACACATTACACACAATCAGTGTTTAATTAACAAGTCAGTATTAACCCAAATTGAAATCACAGTGGATATTATTCACAGAAAGCAGTAACAAGAGAAATAACTTATGACAAATTGATCATTCCAATACTAGTAACCAAGAATGTGAATCTGCCTACATCAAAAGCTTTTGTAAACAGATCAGCAAACTGATTATCAGTATGAACTTTCAAAATTTGAATAAGTCTTTTCTCATTACAATCTCTAATGAAATGATATCTGATTTCAATATGCTTTGTTTTAGAATGTTTAACTGGGTTATTAATAATACTGATTGCAGAGCTATTATCAATAAAAATAGGAGTATTAAGAAAGGTAAAACCATAATCTAGCATCTGATTCTGAATCCATAGCACTTGAGCACAGCAACTTGCAGCTGCTACATATTCTGCCTCTGCTGTAGATGTAGATACAGTGGTTTGTTTCTTGCATTGCCATGAAACCAATCTTTCTCCCAAAAATTGACAACCTCCTGATGTAGATTTCCTGTCCAAGTTAGCTCCTCCATAATCACTATCTGTGTAAGCTATCAGATCAAAAGAATTAAACTTTGGATACCAAAGACCCAATTTTGATTGACCCTTCAAATATCTAAAAATTCTTTTGACTGCTAGAAGATGTGATAGCTTTGGATTAGCTTGAAATCTTGCACATAAGCACACTGCAAACATGATGTCAGGCCTTGATGAAGTGAGATACATAAGTGACCCAATCATAGATCTGTAAAGATGTTCATCCACACTCTCCCCCTCAAGATCTGCATGTAATTTCTTGTTTGTTTCAACTGGTGTGCTTGCAACTTTAGCATCTTTGTACCCAAACCGATCCAGTATATCATTCACATACTTACTTTGATGAATAAAGATTCCTTCTTTCTGTTGCTTTACTTGTAGCCCCAAGAAAAATGTTAATTCCCCCATGGAGCTCATCTTGAACTTTTCATGCATCAATGATTCAAACTCCTTGCAAAGACTATCCTTTGTTGAACCAAAAATGATATCATCTACATAAACTTGAACCAGTAGTATATCATTCTTAATTCTTTTAGTAAACAAAGTTTTATCTATTGCACCCCTTTTGAATCCATTCTGCAACAGATAATCTGAAAAAGTATCATACCAGGCTCTAGGTGCTTGATGTAAACCATAAAGAGCTTTATCCAGTTTGAAAACTTTATCAGGAAATTTAGAATCTTCAAACCCTGGTGGTTGACATACATATACCTCTTCCTGTATAGTGCCATACAGAAAAGCACTCTTAACATCCATCTGATACACAATGAATCCCTTGAATGAAGCATAAGCCAAAAACAATCTAATTGCCTCTATCCTTGCAACAGGTGCAAAAACCTCATCATAATCAATCCCCTCTTCTTGTGAATACCCCTGTGCAACCAATCTAGCCTTGTTTTTGATCACTATACCTCTTTCATCCTTCTTGTTCTTGAAAATCCATTTAGTACCAATTGCCCTCTTCTCTTTAGGCAAATCAACCAATGTCCAAACTTCTTGAATCTTAAACTGAAGCAACTCCTCTTGCATAGCTTCAATCCAACTAGGATCTCTCAAAGCTTCAGTAACCTTCTTTGGTTCTGTTTGAGACAGAAAACAGACAAACAAAGAAGTATTTACAGCTTCTGTATCAAGATTTACTTCTTCCTCATTTGCTGAAGCTTCAAACACCTGACTTTGATTTCTTGTTTTAACAGCTAATTCAATATCTCCAATTACATTCTCAAGTGGATGATCTTTATGAGTAATGTATTTAGATGCTGCTGTTTCTTGACTCCTCTCCTCCAAGTTGGTAAAATTCCCTTCTTGTCCAGACTCACTACTTGAAACCTCTCTTGCAATTCTCTTTGACACAGGAGTAGAGCTCATCAAATGTAGATAATTCAATTGTTCCTGCTCTGTGTCAAGATGCTTTGTAGGTGTCTGATCAACATTCACACCTGCCTTTGTAGACTTCTGTACTGGACTCATATCACTGTCTTCTGTACTGTCTTCAATAACAGGTCTATCAGAATCATCAACATGAGAAAATGATGTTTCATCTGATTTTCCTGTTTCCACATCCTGTGATGTCATTGGTTGATCAGTATCAAACACTTCTGGAGGATCAGGAGACCAAATTGGAAATAATATATATTCCAATGAATCATTCTTCTTTCCAATTGATTTTCCTGATGTTTCTCTACCTTCATCATCACCTGTTCCTGCATTTGTACCTGCACTTGTACCTGCACTAGTATCCACATTTGTATATCTAAAAGCAGTATTAAGTGCATCAATATCAAACAGTGATTCAGGACCTTTTCCCTCAGGATTAACAGTGTTTTCATTAAAAGTAATGTGCACTGTTTCTTCTATGATTCTGGTCCTTTGATTGAATACCCTATAAGATTTACTTTGAATAGAATAACCAACAAATATCCCCTCATCAGCCTTACTCTGAAACTTACCTAAGTGATCTTTGGTATTTAAGATTGTACAAGGACACCCAAAAGATTTTAAGAAACTAACCAAAGGCTTTCTCTTAAACAACAGTTCATATGGTGTCTTGTTATGAGGCTTAACAACTAATACTCTATTCTGAACATAACAAGCTGTGCTAACTGCCTCTGCCCAAAAAGACATAGGTAGCTTTGCATCAGATAGCATGGTTCTAGCAGCCTCAATCAGTGTCCTATTCCTCCTTTCAGCTACTCCATTTTGTTGAGGAGTTCTAGGTGCACTAAATTCTCTCTTAATACCTTTAACTTCACAGAATTTATCCATCTCATGATTTTTAAATTCTGTTCCATTATCACTTCTGATGATTTTTACTCTTTTATCCAATTGATTCTCCATCTTAGTTATAAATGATCTAAGTATTTCACCTGTCTCATCTTTTGTCCTAAGAAAGAAAACCCATGTAAATCTAGAATAATCATCAATAATCACAAGACAGTAAGACTTTTTCCCCATACTACTTATACTGGTTGGTCCAAATAAGTCCATATGCAATAAGTGTAAAGGTGTGATATTTGTGTTCACAGATTTGGACTTAAATGAGGATTTGTGTTGCTTTCCCTTTTGACAAGAAACACAATGATCATCACATGAATAGACCTTTTCAGGCAAACCTCTAACAAGCTTGTTTTTGACAAGTTTATTAATGGTTTTGAAATTCATGTGACACATCCTCCTATGCCACAGTTCAGATTCATTCACACTTGCTTTAGAAATAAGACAGTTTAAATCAGGTTGAGGTGTCATATTCACTAAGTCACACTTATATACATTATCTTGTCTTGGAATTCTCATCAAAATCATGTTTTCTGGTATTTTAAATTCTTTGGACAAGATAAGGCATTCAGTGTCAGTAAAAAGAACTGGGTTCTTTTTATCTGTGATTTGACTCACACTTAGTAAATTATACCTCAATTGTTCCACAAAATAAACATTATCAAAACTTAGCTTTTCACTCTGAACTGTTCCTTTCCCTGTGATCCTTCCTCCTTTTGGATTACTTCCAAAAGCTACATATCCTCCATCAAAAGATTTAAAGTCCTGCAGCTTTTCTTTGTCTCCAGTCATGTGCCGTGAGCATCCACTATCAATATGCCATAAGCTCTTAGGCTTGCCCTGCACAAATAGTCAAAAAGAGAATTAATTTCTCTTGGGAACCCAAACCAATTTGGCTTTGGGTTTCCCATGTGCATTCACATAATCAACTTTCTTAAAGATTATTGATTGTGAAGCACTGTTGATATTTGGATCTGTTAATTTATCAGACTTAATAGGTGTCCAAATCCAACTAATTTTAGACTTAACAGTGTTCTTTGGCTTAACAGTTTTAACTGTTTTACCAATTGAAGATACAGTGTTAATTTTGTTAACACTGTTTTTGAAATCAGTTACCACTGTTTTAGTCTTTGAGCTTTTGGCTAATCTTGTTATTACTGCTGCAGTAGATTTACCTGTAACAGTGTTTAACATCGTAGCCTTTGAGTTTATCTTCTGAACTCTGGCAGTATGATCAACTTTTGATTGAAAATTTTGTTTGTTAATCATATTTGCTTTTGTCCATGACTGTTTTCTAATCCTTTGAACATTCTCAGGATTATGATAGCAGTCATATTTAAGATGACCCATTTTTCCACATATAAAGCAAGACTTTTCTTTAATCACAGTAACATTATTACCCAGTTTTTGTGAAATCATTTGATTCCAATTTCTTTGATTACCTCTGGGTTTTTGATTTTGAAAACTCTGTGAAGAAGAAGCACTTGCTTTACATTTACAATTCACACAGTTATTCACAACAGATTCAACAACAGGTTTAGTAACTGAGTTAACTGTATTACTAACATATCCTAACCCATGTTTAGATTTGTTAGTATTCAAACTCACCTTCTCTAAGTCCAGTTTAACCTTCTCCTTGAACATTTTCTTACCCTCTTCTAGTTTATCAGTTTTAAGATTAACAACTAGATCAGTAATTACTCTCTTCACATCCTCACATGTTGACTCAGACTTATATGATTCAGATTTCACACTCTTCTCACTATCAGATGTTCTATCACTCTGATCATCTTCTTCAGTCCAGTCACTTACTTCACCTTCTATAAACAGATCATCATCAGATAAACTTTTAATTGGATCAGCCTTTTTAACCTCATCTACCATTTCTCTTTTAAGTGAATTGATATCAATTTCACTTTTGGGAGGAAAGTAGGTGTGATTATAAGGTGGAGGTACATTATTGTATCCTAATCCAGTCTTAAGTTTATCATGAATCTGTGAATTAATAAGTTTATTTACACTCTTTGAAGCATGTTCTAATTTACTTACATCAAGCCTTATACTATCTCTTTCACATGTGACCTCAGTAAGTTTCTTAGATAACACATCAACTTTATCTTTAAAAGAGTCTCTCTCCCACCTAGCATATTCAATGTCATACTTAAACTGTGTTGCATTGACTTCATATGCCTTAATTTGATTTTCCAGATTTTCAATAACAGCTATGGTGTGTTTACTTTTGATTTCCCATTGTTTTAGTTCCTCACACACTTTTATATTATGATCTCTGTAGTGTTTAACAGTTTGTTTACAAACAGCAGAACATAATTTATTTTGTACCTCAGAAGGAACTTCTGACTTTTTGTCAGATTCTGCAATGGCCATGAGACATTGATTCTTCACAACATGCTCTTCTTGATCACTCCAATCCCATCCACAGCCATCCATAGACACCAAAGCATTTGCTGAAGCCCCCTGAATTGGAATGTTTCTTGTCTGTGTCCCATTGCTTCCAGATCTCTGACCATTACCATTCTGCTCTTGCCTAGGGTTTCTGCATTCTCTGGCAAAGTGTCCCATCTTGTGACAGTTGAAACACTCAATCTTGCTCTTATCAAACCAATTTGCATCATTCCTCTTGTATGCAAAATTATTTCTACCAGTCCTCTGCATAAACCTTTTTGCTCTTTGAGTAATCAATGCAATTTGCCACTTGATGTCCATCTCCTCTAGATCATCACCATCGAATTGTTCCAGATCTTCATTAGTAAGTGAAGAATTCACATTACTTGCAAAGAAAGATTCTAATATTTGATCATTAGAACTATTTGATGATGATCCTGCTCCCCCTGAAACATGTGTAGAACCCATTTGACTTGATTCTGCTTTTGTTCCAGCCATAGACATAAAAGCAGCATTATGACTGTATCCAGTAGCTTGCTTCTTACTCTCAACCTCAGACTCAAAGTTCCTCAGATCATTGTATATATCTTCTAGTTCCTTAACTTCAATGTCTGAACTCTGCCTCAATCCAACAGTATAAATTGTCCATTCATCACCTAATGATCTCAAGAACTTTCTGTTAAGATCTTCTTTGTCAATCTTAACCTTGTGATTTTCCAATTCTCCAACTAATTTAGTAAACCTATCAAAGGTTTGAGTTAGAGTTTCAGATTTCACATGGCTAAAATTTTCAAATTGTTGTTTTAACAGAGATCTTTTATTCTTTTTGGTGTTATCATTACCACCAAACCTCTTCTCAATTGCCTCCATTAATAACTTGGGATCTTCACAATTATCAAATCTGCTCTGATGCTCATTCGGAATGGATAGCAAAAGAGTACTAAGTGCTTTGTACTCAGTTGATCTGATTTTCCTCTCTGCTTCAGATGTTGGTGGTGCTCTTGGTTGCTTTACTCCATCACCATCAAGCGTTACTGGTATACCATTAACAACAACTTCCCACATCTGATAATCTGTGAGAAGCATATATTGCCTGATTCTGACCTTCCATAGGTCAAACTCATCTGGTTTAAGCATTGGTATCTTCGTTGCTTGAATCCCTTCATTGCCTTCAGACGCCATTGAAATCAAAACTTAATATCTGAACTAAACTCAAATACTAATACTAATAATCCCAGATCTTCCTGTCTTCAAAGCTTCACAAGCTCTGATACCACTTTGTTAGTCCCTGTTTAACTTAATAAACAATCTTACTTAATAAGCCTTGAATATATTATTGAGAAGTTGCGGAATCACACTCAATAATATTAAGAAGATCAATGAATATTAATTAATTTAATGAACACAATAATATACCGAAAGCTTCAATCTTATTAATGATATAAGACGAATACACTTGATGTATTAGGGTTACAGAAAACCTTGAAGCTGCGCAATTAACATTAACCTATCTAGGTCTAAAGGATCTCTATTTATAACATATAGAGTCCTATACAATCTCCTACAAATATGGAATAAAATAACTTCCATAACCGACTCATACTTATCACAAAATCATAAACAGTTTTAACTACCATTCTGGTGTAAACAGTTGTAACTATTACACATTCAGTGGTAACTGCTTCAATTGTAATATGCGACTAAGTACAAATACATAATCAGTGTTAACTGTTTCATTCATAACTAACAGTTACTAATACATAAGCAGTTTTAACTACTTACAGACACATAACTATCAGTTGTAATCTATCTTCAAACAGTTGTAACACTTGTCTTCTCTTCAGTTTTCTTCTATCAGTTGTAACTTCATAAAGACAGTTTTAACCTTTAAAGCAAACAGTTTTAATCACTTGTACTCTGTCTTCTCATCAGAACTTCAACTCAGACCAGAAACAGTTTTGACCTAACAGCGACGTCCCTAAAAATGGGAAGTACTTTGATTTTCATGAGGAATACGGGCACGATACCGACGATTGTAGACAGTTGAAAAAGGAAATCAAGGCAGCCATCCAGGCCGGCAAGCTTAACCATTTGCTACCTGGAAAGAAGTTCAAGAAAGCCGATGGCACTAAAACTTACGGCTGGCAGCGGAAGGACGATCCCCGCGACCCTCCGGACGCCGTAATACACATGATTTTGAACGCACGGCCAGGCTTAAAACGGAAGGCAGAGACATTACAAGACTGGCAACTGACACCCATATCATTCCCTCCTCTGCGGAGCTCCGTCCTCCCAGAGCCTGTCGTCATAACGGCGCGTATTGGGAATTGCCAGGTCTCCAGGGTGTACATTGATACAGGCAGCGCTGTCGAAGTCATGTACGAGCACTGTTTCTTACAGCTGCCACAACCCATACAGGGAAGATTGCAGGAACCACTGTCCCCGCTGTCCAGCTATGCAAACGACACCAAATGGCCAATTGACAGGCTTGTCTTGGACGTTACATTGGGCTAATATCCGTACTGTCGGACTACTGAACTGGAATTCGTCATCGTGCGCGCCCCGTCTAGGTTTAACGTGCTCCTCGGCCGCACCGCTCTCCATAAGTTTGGAGCCATCACCTCAACTGTCCATGGGTTAATGAAATTCCCAACCCCGGCAGGCGTTGCCACCTTGCAGACAATAGGCACCGATGTACCCGTATGTGCTCAGGTATCGAAGACAACTCCTGGCCCGTTCACAATGACTAGCGATGAGCTAGTGGCTATCAATCCCAGGTTCCCAGAACAGAAAATCCGGGTCGATCTTGCCTTGAGCCCGCCCACACGGCTCCTGCTTTGTGAGATCCTAGCAAGTAACACGGATGTCTTTGCTTGGCAAGACTCAGAAATGACCGGCGTGCCGCGGTCGATTGCCGAACACAGGCTAAACGTCAATACAAACATCACTCCGGTCAGACAGAAGAAGAGGGGAATGGCTCCTGACCGGAGCCGTTTTATTTGTGAAGAGGTCAACAAGCTGGTCCACGCCGGCATCATGCGTGAGGTCCAGTATCAGACTTGGGTCGCTAACCCCGTCCTTGTTAAAAAATCTGACGGCTCGTGGCGGATGTGTGTTGATTTTAAAGACATTAACAAGGCATGCCCAAAAGACAACTATCCACTCCCTGAGATTGACTGGAAGGTTGAGTCCTTGTCCGGATTCAGGTTCAAATGTTTTTTTGATGCCTACAAGGGATACCATCAGATACTGATGGCCGAGGACGACGAAGAAAAAACAGCATTCCACACGGACCAAGGCATTTTCTGTTACACCAAGATGCCTTTCGGTCTCAAGAATGCAGGTGCCACGTACCAGCGTGTCGTCGACGGCGCATTTAAGACACAAATTGGGCGCAACCTAGAGGCATACGTTGACGACATCGTCATCAAGAGCAACATCGAGTCCCAGTTACTCGCGGACATTCTAGAAACGTTCACCTCGTTGCGAAAGATCAATATGAAGCTCAATCCGGCCAAGTGTTCGTTCGGCATGGAGGAAGGAAAATTCCTCGGGCACATGGTGACCCCGAGAGGCATTAAAGCCAATCCAAAGAAAATTCAGGCAATCGCCGACATGGCATCCCCACAAAGCAAAAAAGACGTGCAGAGCCTTAACGGAAGGTTGGCGGCCTTGGCCCGTTTCCTCTCCAAGGCTGCTGAACGTTCACTGCCGTTCTTTGACACGCTGAAGGGTTGTATTAATAAGAAAGATTTCTCTTGGACGCCGGAGGCTGAGCAAGCGTTCCAGGATATGAAGACGTCTTGACAGAATTACCAACCCTTACAGCCCCGATTCCCGGCGAGACACTTACGCTATACTTGGCGGCATCTCAATGCGCCGTAAGCTCCGTACTAATAGCTGTGCGTGACAAAACACAGATGCCGGTATACTTTGTAAGCCGCGCCTTACAGCCGGGAGAGCTGAACTACTCGCCGATCGAGAAGCTTGTACTCGCGCTGGTACACTCAGCACGGCGTCTGCGCCGGTATTTTCAGGGACATCCAGTCACGGTTCTCACAGACCAGCCAATCAAACAGGTGCTCTCAAAGCCGGAGATCTCAGGCCGGCTAGCCAAATGGGCAATTGAATTAGGCGAACACGAAATTACGTTCTGCCCCCGAAGCGCGGTAAAGGGTCAAGTGATGGCCGATTTCCTTGCCGAGCTTCCGGGGGGGGGGGGGGGGGGGGGGTAGAGGCTAGGTGCACCTCGGGCACCCCTAGCCGTGAAAGGCCAGCTATATGGGAGTTGTTTACTGATGGGGCTTCAAGTTCAGAAGGCGCCGGTGCCGGACTCATACTCATCAGTCCCGACGGGGAAGAGCACACTTACGCTCTCCGTTTCGGGTTCCCCGCCTCCAACAACGAGGCCGAGTATGAAGCATTGCTGTCCGGTATCCGGGTCGCAGTCGAGATGGACATTAAGGACCTCAAGGCGTACGTTGATTCTCAGCTGGTGGCCAACCAGTTCAACGGTACGTTCGAGGCAAAAGACTCAACGATGAAGCAGTGTCTGGTACTCGTGCAGAAAGCGGTGAAGCAGTTCAGAACGTTTGAAATTGAACAGGTCCCAAGAACACAAGAACAAAAAAGCTGACGCTTTGAGCAAGCTGGCCTCGCTCACCTTTGCCCACCTCACCAAGAAAGTCCTGGTGGAGGTCTTGGGACAGAAATCAATCGACCCTATCAGCTCAGTTGCCCAGGTCGAAGAGACAGGGGACAACTGGATGACCCCAATCATGTCCTACATTCGGTCCGGCGTCCTCCCGCAGGACCCGATTGAGGCAAGGAAAGTTCGGATGAAAGCACCAATGTTCTTTATTGAAAAAGGCGAACTCATGAAGAAATCATACCTGGGGCCGAACTTAAGGTGTCTGGGCCCGAAACAATCTGAGAACGTCATTCGCGAAGTGCATGAAGGGTCATGCGCCCTGCACTCCGGCCACAAGACTGTCGTGGCAAAGATCATGCGCATGGGCTATTTCTGGCCGTCCATGTACAGGGATGCAGCTGAAGTCACCAAGCACTGCACTTCCTGTCAGATTCACGCGCCCATCGCCAGAGCACCAAGCCATGATCTGATCCCCATTTCATCGGCATGGCCTTTCTTCAAGTGGGGCATTGACATAGTGGGACCTTTCGCACCGGGGCCCGGAAACGTGACGTTCTTGATCGTGGCTATTGATTACTTCACGAAGTGGGTTGAAGCCAAGCCGCTGCGCCAAATCAGTGGTAAACAGGTTCGCAATTTTGTATGGGACAACATCGTGTGTCGTTTCGGCATACCACACGAAGTCATCACCGACAACGGGAAGCAGTTCGCCCAGAACCCGTTCAAGGCATGGTGCGAGGGACTCAATGTGAAGCAAACACTGACCTCGGTATACCACCCACAGGCTAACGGCCAAGTTGAAGTTACGAACAGAGACCTAGTAGCCGGTATCAAAGCTAGGCTCGGCGAAAGCCGTACCGGTTGGGTGGATGAACTTCCCAACGTGCTATGGGCACACCGCACTACTCCCAAAGAAAGCACCGGTGAGACCCCCTTCAGCCTCGTCTACGGCTGCGAGGCGGTCATACCGGCCGAGATCAGCGTTCCCAGTGAAAGAATCATCAACTTCACTGAAGACGGAAGCCTGAAAGCCCAGCAGCAGAACGCCCACATGCTACAGGAGCGCCGGGAAATGGCGGCCATTCGCCAAGCCGCGAACAAGCAGAAGATGGCCCGCTATTATAACAAGCGCGTCCGCCCATTGTCCTTTCAGGTCGGAGACCTGGTCTGGCGCAGCAATGAGGCCAGCAAGTCCGAGAACACAGGAAAACTGGGGCAACGTTGGGAAGGCCCGTACCAGGTCGTGGAGGCAAACACGAACGGTTCCTACGTTTTAGCCACTCTGGATGGCAAGTCGGTGCCACGCACATGGCACGCGACAAACCTAAAGAAATGTTATATGTAATTGAACTTTGTAAAAGCTCAGGCCGGACTGATCCCCCGCCTTCGTAGCATCTATCCTTATCAATAAAAAGTTTCCGATTGCATATTATTCTTCTGCTTTGCAAGTTCATTACTTTTGCACAATACGCTGTACGTAACATTGTAAAAAAAAAAAAAAATGCCGCACTTAGGCGTCGTCGCCACGACTCCGGCCTATGACCGCTGCAGTCAGTTAAGCCCGGAGGCGTTGCGAGCCTGCCCCCTTAAGGGAATGCCTTCTAGCTTCCTGAAGGCAGAGGTCCCCCCGAGCTCCTACTCATCGCCGGGGTGCGACCGGAACAAATTGGTCGAGCCGAGGTACGCCTCCGCCACACACCAACTCATAAAGTAGTCTAGAAATCTACTAAGTCATGGCAACAATTATTAAACATACACAGAACTAGTTCGAACACATGCAATTACAAAACTAACGTTGCATTAATATATATATTTACACAAACGGGAATGTCGGCACTACAAAAAGCCTATCAGTCTATGGCCGCATTCCCAAAATATCGTCAATAGATAACTCCTCCTCACCACCTATTCTTTCTATGAACGGGACGGAGACCGAATTCAGCACTTCACCCGCCCGCTGCGCGCGTGCAAAGCAGTCCGGGTTTACCTTGGATGCAATGGCATCGGGAAGTGGAGCTGGGAGTTCAGGAACGTGCTCCGCAATGAGGTTAATCGTTTGCAGTACCTCCACTTCCTGGACGGCAACCACGAACTCCTTGAACGGAGCCGTCACATCGTCCGATGCCAAGGCCAGCTTCACCAGGCCAGGAATGCCCTTCCGGAGTCGCTCCAGGTACCTGCCAGCTCCGTCTTCTGGATCTCCAAGTCATTATAATCTTTGATATGGAGATCGCAGGCGGCCTCCAACTCCGTCACATCCTTCTTGGCGGCGGTCAGGTCCGCAGACAGGTCCTCAAACCTGCACGCAAGCTTAAGCAATAAGCATCAAATATATTACGAAGTAATGAGTAAATTGTTATTTTACCTGCTCTGGAGCTGCCTGTCTTTCTCAACAAGCGCAGCACTCTCCAGCTCTGAATCCCGCACCCGGTCCTGCAGCGGTGCGAGCGCTGCTTCTGCCTCCACCCGCAGAGCCCTCTCCCTCTGAACTTCGGCCTCAGCTTTCATTCTCGCTTCATTGGCCGGTCCCACAACTCCTTCCAGCTCTTGCACCCGGGCCTTCAAAATGCCGATCTCCTCCTCCTGGCGTTGGAGCACGGCAGCGTTCATCTTCCACTGCTCCGCCATCTTCTCGGAGCGCACCTGCTCGTCACATTGCAGCGCATAGTCCCAGAAAGACATGAGCAGGCGCGCTTTCTTGGCGTCCGCAGGAGGCAATCGGGCAAGCTTGTCCGAGACGGCTGGCGGAATGGCATGACGGGCAAACTCTCGAAGTGAATGCCCATCCACGGCCAGATTGTCAACCTTTAAATCCCAGGCCGGGATGAAGACGTCAGCTCCGGAGTCTGCGGGAACCTTCAAGAAGCGCTCCGGGACGAACTGCTCCGGAAGCATGGACCTGAGAATAGCTATTGAGGTCCAACAAATACCTCAAGCTGTCCGGGCGCGGAGGCGTAGCTGCCTTCGGTAGGCTCTGCAGTCCAGGCTCGACCGGCGACTCCGGCGTCGGGGTGTCCAACACCGTCACCGGCTCCTCAGGGCGCGAGCCAGTCCCATCACCGGAGAGCACCGTGCCGGAAGAGGTCGCAGCATTACCTGAGGACCGACTGCGCCGAACCAGCTTGTCGCCCTCACCCTCCTCCTCCTCCTCGTCCTGAAGCACCAGCACGCTGCGGACCTGCTCCGCAGTAGCGAGGAACGGATCTGTCTCCGCTGTATAGACAATAAACAGTTAGCACAAAAACACTACTTGCCATCATAGAATAGGACAGCATTACGGACCATCCTCGGGTATAATGTAGCCCCCACCTGTGCTCGGCGCGGACTGGAAGTTCGCGAGGTTGGCCTCGGCAACCTCTTTCGCCGTCTTCTTCTTCTTCTTCTTGGGAGGGGCCCCGGATGCCCTCTTACCAGTCTCCGGCCCCTTGCGTTTGGCAAGTGTCTGAACACCAGAAGCCTCGACATCGGCGTAGGACGTCAGCGGAACGGCGGTGATGATCACGGGCTGGGCTTTAGCCACCGTAACCGTCGCCCCGGTCACCTTACCGCTGTCGGGAATGTCCTCCACCGACCTCCGGACATATTTCAGTCCGGACAAGCTGGGCGCCTTCAGGATCGAGTTCAGATCCATATCTGTACCAACAGAATACAAACAATCAGTAAGCAGGGGATACGTGCAAAAGTATTAAAATAAGAAAACAACCCCCACCCCATACCATGGCCACCCTGCTTGACTACGGGTATCTGACCGACATGCGGCCAAAACGAACTGATGCAACCCATAACAAGCACGAACGAGTGATACTCGCGCATCTCTAGGTTCGTATCCCGGCACGCCGCCAGCAAGTCACTCTCCTCCCCTTCTAGCTTTGGCGTGAGGCTGACGTTCTTTGGGCGCTCATACTGCCACACCAACGTCTCCACGGCGTTATCAGGGATGACAGTCTGATCGATGAAGAAGAAGGTGTCGCGCCAGTCGTGCAAGGATGACTCGGCATAACCTACGAAGTTGTTTTTCTTCGCAAATGTATACCATCCCGTGCCGGCGCTCGGGGTCAGCTTGAAGCAGGCCTGAAAAACCCTAACCGACGGCCTCAGGTTCAGTGACCTAAACCACATCTCAAATATGGTCACTTTCTGTGCCCCGAAGGGGTGAAGCTGACTGAACCCCACTTTGTAGTGCTTACACACGTCTAGGAAGAACGAGGTCGGCGGCATACGGAGATTACCCTTCTCCATAGTCTTCCAATAGACGGCCACCTTGCCCTTCGGTGGCGCGTCGGCGCGTTGCTCAGGGGTAGGTGCTATCGGGTTGAACCTCTCAAGGCATTTAAAGCGCCTCAAAATATCCGGAATATCCTCCGGCTTCACCGAGCTAACCTCGTAGGCCACGTTCGGACCTTTGCCGGGTCCAGCCACGGCCACACGAGCCTCTGCTACGTTCACAGGAGCAGCCATGGTATGTATATATGAGGGAAAGAAGGAAAAGTTCGAAGATACGAGTAACGGACCTGGGTTTGATTGAGAGCAATCGGAATCTGGGTTGATAAAGCCGGAATAGTTGACGGAACGTTTGAATTTTGTCGGAATGCTCTCGAGATTTTTCACTGGCGTAAAAAAATGAAGTAAAAACGAGGCTTTGCTATTTATAGGCAAAAGTTCATGGGCCGGGCCTTGTGGGCTTTGATCTCCACCCTACACGTGTCGGCAGATCTCACAAACGAGAAATTACCGTTTGCTCGCCACGTCTCGCACGACCACGTGTCAACAGATCTCACGATCTGGCAAACGAACCGACGTATAGCCAGCTGTACGCTGACGCAGCGTCTGTAAGCCGTCCCATCGCGTTCCAGTTATGACATCTGAAAAGACATGCATTTATTGCGCGCCGCCTAGACTGCAGGGCCGACATCATTACACCACGTCATGTATTATGAGTCCGCTATCATACCCCTGCACGGAATATAACAACGGACTGGGGGGACTTAATGATGTACACCATCCGGACCTGGACTCGGATGGTATCCGACGACAGCTCGACTAAGCTTTCGGTACGGACGGCAGACTACACTAGCTATCGTGACCCCGGACCTGTACCGAACACAGACCCGGATAACTCCCGAGCCCAACTCTTTTAGCTCTCACCCCGGACACTAATACCCGGGACAGGATGCGGACTCGGCTACGTTCCGTGCCGAACCGCAGCACTGGCCGCTCCATCAACGTAATTGATGAACGGCTGCAAGATGACAAGGCAAGCCCGACATTCTCTGACAGAAGTACAATCTGCAACCGTTATATTCAGGTACGACTAGCATGGCCTGGCCATTAACCTGGTCGGGGCATTTGATTGGTCCACGTCAGCCGGCACACAGTAAATGTCATCTTCGCCCACGACCGAGTTTCCACGTCAGCGATCCACGTAAGAAGTGTCGTGCTCCCCCACGACCGAACTTCCACGTCAACGATCCACGCAGGAAATGTCGTGCTCCCCCACGACCAAACCCTCCACATCAGCTTAGGGTTTGAGTATAAATACCAGTGTTATGCTTTCATTTCAGGCCAACACCTCATAAATCCACAGAGTCTTTCCTCACGAATTACTCTCCAAGAATTAAGCTTTCACCACCCTCGATTGACTTGGTCTCGACTATGGGTTTGCACGTTAATCGGAGTGTGACAAGCTTGATTCCTCATACATCATCATCATCGTTGTACTCAAGTGTTTTTACGCTTGAACAATAACTTCTTAGGAAAAAAAAAAAAACAACAACTTGTGTTCCTTGTTGAAACATAACATGCTATAGCTAACGCAAGAAAAAGCATCATTATGGTTTTATATGTTTCAATTTTGTGTTATACTGTTCTGGTCATATGTTTTAAATTATTATTTACAAGTTATCAATCAAATCAAAATTTTCATACATATGATTAAACATATACTTCTTCCGTCCCATTTTTATCGTCCTGTTTTGACTTTTTAAATATTTCTTTTTCGACTTTGACTTTAAATATTTTTATTTGTGTTATATAATACTTGATGCAAAATATATGAATGGATTGAGTTTTATATGTATTTTCATTGGGTATAATTTTTATCAAGTATTATATAACATAAACAAAAATATTAAAGGTCAAAATTGAAAAAGAAAGACTTCAAAGGTCAAAACATGACAATCAAAAATGGGACGGATGGAGTTTCAACATTCACTATATTGGGAGTATTCGTTCAAATGGACTATTTCTATATGTTGTGCATGTGTTACAATGACAACTTGACATGTTTTATTGTGGTTGTGGACATAGTTTATGTAAAAGTTTAGAAGTCATGGTTCAGCACTATCACACGATGGACATGTGTAAAAATATTACTCTTATGATAGGACTATATTAAATTATAGGAGACCAAAATCTTCGTCGATCGAATATGACGTTTTTTTTTTGTTTTTTGTTTTTTTATTTTAAATGGATGGATAGAGTAATTATAAAAAACTGCCCTATATAAGACGGAAAATTAACAATTTAATAGTTTTGATTTCTATTATAAAATAATAACCTGACTAATGACAACTATTTATTAATTGACAGTATATTTGTAAGCTTGCCTTAATATAGTTTTCTTGTTGAACGAATTTTTTTTAGGATTTTTCTAAACATAGCTCTTAGGGCTTTCGTTAACATGCATAAAAGTATTGTACATGACGGTTATTTATTTATTTTAGGGTGACGGTTATTTTATTGTACAATACTTTTATGCACGTTAACTAAATCATTTTTTTTAAGACCCCCAAATAGTACATGTGTAGCGATTAGAGGCAAAGTGATAAATGAATTCATATGGTCTTTTTTTTTCCCTTAGAAAAATGAACAAATTTATATAACTAAAATAACTATGTTTTTATTTATATATCATTTTTGCTTTCTATGATTGGTCTACGTGCCACCTAACCCAAGGAGCGTTTTTAACTAATAAATGGTTAATGCACACGCTTATAAATGCAACCTCTCAAACTAACCAAAACTACAAGTCCACAAGATATTTTAGATATTACAAAGAGAAAGAAGAAAGAGAAAAAAAAGATGACTAAACCAACACCATCAACCCACCACCAAACACCATCAACCCACCACCAAACACCATCTCCCACCGTTGTTGTCGTCCACGACCCTCCAAAACCGGTGGCCCACACCCCTTCACCACCAGTGGTCCACACCCCTCCACCACCAGTCCACACCCCTTCGCCACCACACAAACACCACTGATCGGATCCGGTTACATGTATATCCAGTAACACCATGTGTTTCTAAAGATTGTACGCTATGCTATTTTATTATGTTCATAGCATATGTATGGTTTTGGATCTTATTATCTTTTTACAGTGTTAATAATCATGGTGTTATTTAAGAATCTCTATTAATAGTCATGTATCATGCTTTAATGAGATCGTTGTGTATTATGTACGTGTGCGAGTGGAACATATATCATTGCACTTTTGATGCCTTTTTCTTTATAAATAATCACATACTAATCGTGAATTGTTTCATGGATCAGAAATTTTACGTTACTAGACGAAGTTATAGAATACGTCGAATGTGTGATTGCTCTCTATTTCAATTTGATTGCGGGACACATACTTCCTCCCCACAATCTATATAGTGATGATGATGAAGTGACATGTTTAATTGTCATGGCAAAATTCCATATAAGAAAAAAAGTTACCCAATTAATACATTAACTTTAATGCGACAAAAACTTTGTTTATTCGAATAAAATGATATTTCAAATTCATTTCGTTTATATAATTAACAGAAGTGATTGATGGTACTAAAGTCCAACTAGTAGTAATCGAGTATATCTTTTTCACCACCTAAAAAATAGTTTAATGACACAATTAAGCTCTTTTAATTATGCGTATTACCGTGTGATGTTTTGCTTATATACCATTTATTATTGCAAGAGAAATTAAAGGTCATGTTTCTCACTAAAAGCGAACACGACGCGCACTCAGTACGTGAAGTTAGTTTGATCATTATCTTTCACGTAATGTCTTTAGAACAAGACACGTAACGTACATTGCTCACCTTATACCTTTTACAAATTACATTGCATTTGAAAAGTGTAGTAGATTTTCAGTGTTTAACCTTTTTCTAAACAACTATGTTTTAATATACATGAAACGTTTGTTAAAATAAATACAAGAAATGTTTTAGAAATTATGAACAAGGTATATGATTCAATAATTGGATATTTTTATGTGAATTATGTTTGAAAATCACTTTCCAATAATAATATTTTGACCCTAAAACTGCCCGTGTTCACTAGATTCATATTTGAAATAGTTCAAGAGAATATTGAAAGTTCTGGCAATCGAATCTTTCAATCCGCATGTTTTTGTGTGTTTTCTATGTCTGCAATTATGCATATCATGATCTCTATCTTCACAAAATGACAGATGTTCAATATAATATTGAATCAGGTCCATTGAATCTAGTCAATTTCTTTGTTGTTTCAGACCGTATCTAGGCGTTCTACCCCTTATCCTGATAGTGGCGTTGCCCCTAGAATCCTAGAATGGGGCGCATCCCTCCTGACCTCCACAATTTTATTTGTGCTCGATATTTTTTAGTAATTTAGTCGAATATAAACTCCACAACATTTAACTCGTGTTCACTGAAGTGTCGATGAACCATAGTATACAACAAATGAAACCTATAGCCTATATGTACCCTTTGCTATTTTTTAATATAATATCTTTAGTTTTCTATGAAAGGTAGATGATGTGCCACCTAACCCATGGAGCGTTGATACTAACTTCACTTCAACTTTAACTTAATAATTAAGCATCACCCTTTTTTATATATATTCCGATCTTCCTCTCATTTAAGTCATACCAAATACAATCACAACCAGTCAACAAAAGATATTTTAAGATAACACCAAGAGAAAGATGACAAAACCCACACCACCACCTCCTGGCCACCACACACCACCACCCCCGGCCCACCACACACCACCACCTCCGGTCGTTCACCACCCTACACCACCTGTGGTCCATACCCCTCCACCTCCTGTTGTCCACCACCATACACACAAGCACTGAAGCACCACTGGTGGTATATATGTAATAGATCTGGTATATATAGCACCATGTGTTGTTAAGTTGAAGTTTCCTGCTATGCTATTTTATGTTGATCATAGCATATATATGGTCAACTCTAGATGACTGGATCATATTCTAATTTTCTTTTCTACTGTTGGTATCAATAATTGTGGTGTTATATAAGGATCTATGATCATGTGTTTTAACTAGTTGTTTATGTATGTTTTAATAGTTAAATTAATGGATGAATCTATGTTATTTATGTATATGTGTGTGAAACATATGATCCTACCTTCTGCAGTTCTGTTTCTGTGGTTGATATCTAGTTATTTTAAATCATGAGTTGCTTGTGGCTTTCAACAAACACACTTATCAAATTCTCAATTTCCATAACTCCATACTGTTTAATTTGTGGATGGTCTTTTGGGCAAATTAAAGATGCCCTCATGTAATTATATCAAAGACAATGATCTATAAAGTTGTGAAAAGAAGTAGACGACCACGATTTGCTTAATTTACAACCAACTTTATGTATATAATTCGATTAAAGTAGGGTTAATTGTTTCGTTATGTATTTAACTTTACCTCTTTTACTATTGTATGCAACCAACTTTCAAACGTTCTATTGTATGTATCGAACTTTTCAAAAATGTCTATTGTATGTATTGGATGAATGTGGCGCTGACAAATCAGCGTCACAAATCAGCGCCACGTCAGCATAACCGGTGCCACGTCAGCAAAAAGGTGATCCAATACATACAATAGACATTTTTGAAAAGTTCGATACATACAATAAAACGTTTGAAAGTTGGTTGGATACAATAGTAAAAGAGGTAAAGTTAAATACATAACGAAACAATTAACCCATTAAAGTACTACGGAGTATATATACAAATCTTATATAGTGTGTATGTTCAAGTTGCTCAATAACAAATCAACAAGTTCTGAAGCCGAGGCTCGATTCAAGCTAGCTCACATGAGTTGTTAACTTGTTATTTATGTTTCTTTAGTTATTTGAATTCTCAAGTCAAGTTAGAATCATCTTTTGTAAAGAAGCTCAAACGTCAAATTTGATCATGAATACTCAGCCAACTATATAATAGAGTTTCACCAAGGTGGTCGAGTCAAGCTCGATCAACTTGGCACATTTGTAAAATTGCAAACCTAGATACAACTATTTTAGTTATTTGGTACATTTAGTAATAGTAGTATCCAAGTTATATCCGTGAATTACCTATTAATGTTAGGTTTCAAAAAATTAAACCACTTAACAATAATTACATTACACAAATCGTATAAAACGCGCTTACTTTTGTTTAATTTCCGTCACAAGGGATGTATTCCTCTAAACGAAAAATATAACACACTTTTAATTTACTTAATTCTTGACAATACGATCAAAATTAGCAAAGGAAACTGAAATTCAAGTACGTTACTATTTTACAAAGAAACGAACATACATACGTACATGACACCTGAATGTTTAAGAAAACAGGGTAACTTTTGTCATTATAAAATACGGAGTATAAAATATTACCATCATTAAAAAGTTAACTCAACAAAACATGCCTTCCGTTTCGACCAATCTATTTGGCTAAAAGTGCACAAATATCAAACTTTTGGGATTATAGTGTCACTATTCAAAACATTAGGGGCTAAAACTAAAACCTATCAAATATGACTAAAACCGCCTAATTGTTGGAGTAAAAAAGGGCTACGAATCTGAGCCCTGATACACACTCACGCTCACACACCTTAAACCCTTCTCTTCGAAACCCTTCTTCCGGCCATCTACCGGCACACTCCCCGTTAAATTTTCAGGTTAGCCTCTTTACTTCCGTATATATACATATATATTTATTACTATATTATATATTTTCAATTGATTATTACCTTTATGTAATTTCGTTTACCGGAAAATACCTAAAATTCAAAAACCTAAATCGCGAAACCTAATTTGAGTTACACTAATTTTTGCACTCTGTGATAATAACTTGTACCACAAGTATATATTTTCTATTATTAGATGCCTGTTGTTTTTTTTTGGAATTTGGTTTCCAATCAGGTAAAAGTGTGGATTGTTGAAATGTTATTATGTTGTTGAAAACAGGATGGATGACAGTTTATATGATGAGTTTGGAAACTACATTGGACCGGAAATCGAGTCTGATCAGGAGAGTGATGGAGACGAGGACATTGAAGATCTCGCATTACAGCCGCATAATGATAGGGCTGGGTCCGATGAGGAAAATGGAGTTGTAGGCGTTGGACACAATGGCTGGATGACAACCGGTGATGATGTTGATATGGAAAACCAAATTGTTCTTGCAGAGGATAAGAAGTATTATCCGACTGCTGAGGAGGTTTATGGTGAAGAAGTGGAAACGTTAGTTATGGATGAAGACGCACAACCACTTGAGTTACCGATTATTAAGCCTGTTAGGGATATTAAGTTTGAAGTCGGTGTTAAAGATTCATCGACGTATGTGTCAACTCAGTTTCTGTTAGGTTTATCCTCAAATCCAACTTTGGTTAGGAATGTTGCTTTGGTTGGACACTTGCAGCATGGGAAGACAGTTTTTATGGATATGTTGGTTGAGCAAACACATCATATTTCAACGTTTGATCAGAACAGTGAGAAGCATATGAGGTATACTGATACAAGGGTAGATGAGCAGGAAAGGAGGATATCTATCAAGGCAGTTCCGATGTCACTTGTTCTTGAGGATAGTAATTCCAAGTCTTATATGTGTAATATCATGGATACACCCGGGCATGTGAATTTTTCTGATGAAATGACTGCTGCACTCAGGCTTGCCGATGGGGCAGTGTTAATTGTTGATGCTGCTGAAGGAGTCATGGTAAGTCTTGTGATATGTCATTCCTTTGATCTTGCATTAAAATTAATATTGATATGTATTAGTCAGTTGCATGTTCTTTTATTCGTATTGATTTTACATATTATTTCATTTGACATTGTTTCATGAACAGGTGAACACAGAGAGGGCAATCCGGCATGCGATTCAAGAACGCCTACCTATAGTAGTTGTGATTAACAAGGTAATCATTATATTTGGCATGCGTTATGGAGCTGATGCAATTCGAGGTTTAATTATTAATTCTTTAATGTTTTGGTTAGCTGTATCTGTTTCTTAGTAGTCGAGTATTTGGGAGTCAAATTGTTAATTTTATTTGAGTTGCAACAAAACTGATTATCTAATGCTTATATCATCTTCTTACCCCTCTATACAAACCATTTTAGAGACCTTTATTGCCAGATCACAAAAATATCTCCCCTTTTATGAAAATTAAAGTAAATTAAATATGATTATTAACTGGATTTTCAAACACTCGTAAATATGATTACTACAACTATAAACAGTAGAAGCACATCCAAACACCATCAATTACTGCCCATATTGCAACTTCTTATTTGATTCTGTTTATTTAATTACATATTCACTTTCAAAGTACACATCCAAATATCCTCTATACCCGGCGGTTGGAAAATTCTGTATGTAAATGTAAATGTAACAAGAACTTCTGTAGTTATACATATTTGAGATTCTGATTATATCCATCATGTAGGTTGACAGACTAATAACGGAGCTAAAACTACCGCCTAAAGATGCCTATCATAAGCTGAGACATACAATCGAGGTCATTAATAACCACATCACTGCAGTGTCTTCAACTGCTGGAAACGTTCAAGTTATCGATCCAGCTGCTGGAAACCTTTGTTTTGCTAGTGGGAGTGCAGGATGGTGTTTCACTCTGCAATCATTCGCTAAACTATATGTTAAGCTTCATGGAATTCCTTTTGATGCTAACAAGTTTGCTTCTCGGCTTTGGGGAGATAATTACTATGATCCGACTACCAGAGGTTTTAAGAAGAAACAACCTGCAAGTGGGGCTGAAAGGTCATTTGTGCAGTTCATTCTCGAGCCTCTGTACAAGATATACAGCCAAGTAATTGGAGAACACAAAAAGAGTGTGGAGACAACTTTGGCGGAACTTGGTGTGACTTTGAGCAACGCCGCCTACAAGTTGAATGTGAGGCCTTTGCTCAGATTAGCTTGCAGCTCAGTTTTTGGGTCAGCCACCGGTTTTACTGACATGCTGGTTCACCACATCCCTTCTGCTAAAGAGGCCACATCTCGAAAAGTTGATCATATATACACCGGTCCTAAAGATTCAAGTATTTACAATGCCATGGAAGAGTGTGACCCCTCTGGTCCGCTTATGGTTAATATTACAAAATTGTATCCTAAGTCCGATTGTAGTGTTTTTGATGCATTTGGAAGGGTTTATAGTGGTGAACTCCATGCCGGCCAGACCGTTTGTGTGCTTGGAGAAGGTTATTCACCGGATGATGAGGAAGATATGACTGTAAAAGAAGTAACAAAGTTATGGGTTTATCAAGCTCGTTATAGGATACCTATTAATAAGGCTCCTCCTGGTTCTTGGGTTCTTATTGAAGGTGTTGATGCTTCAATTATGAAAACTGCTACTCTTTGTAATTCAGAATATAATGAGGATGTTTACATATTTAGGCCTCTTCAGTTTAATACTCTTCCAGTGGTGAAAACGGCAACTGAGCCATTAAATCCTAGTGAGTTACCAAAAATGGTTGAAGGTCTTAGAAAGATCAGCAAGAGTTATCCTCTAGCTATTACTAAAGTTGAGGAGTCTGGAGAGCACACTATCTTAGGTACTGGAGAGTTGTATCTAGATTCTATAATGAAGGATCTCAGGGAACTATATTCAGAAGTTGAAGTCAAGGTATTGTATTCTTTCTCGCTAATTGTTACTTATAGAGGTGGCAAAATGGACAGGTTTGGAGTGGGTCAAAGGTTTTGTAAGGGTGGAAACTGGTCAGGTTGGATTGACATGAAAATTATCGAAGTTGTTTATGAATTATTAGTCATTCAAATATGATTGCACTAATTTTATGATTTTAACAGTTACAAAATATTCTGAATGAAACTTTTAGGATAATGAATGTATCAAAGGGTGACTTTTTGCCCTATATGATTTGTTTTCATTTTATCTTTCTTATTTTTTTTCTTCTTGTTTGCTTAATTTTAGTCTATCTATAGCCTAGTTGATGAGCCATTTGTAAGTCAGACTGTTGAGATTGCCACCTCTAGTGATGCATTTTACTTTCATTTGAATATATTTTGGCATGCGTTTCTGTTGCGACTTGTTCATGGTATTTCTGCTCTTCATGTATTAAACAGGTAGCGGACCCAGTTGTATCATTTTGTGAGACAGTGGTAGAGTCTTCATCAATGAAATGCTTTGCTGAAACTCCTAATAAGAAAAATAAAATTACCATGGTATGTAAAAGATAGCAGCAATTTTGTGTGATTCATGTTTATTTTATTACTAAGTGCATCAAAAGTTATGTTTTCGTATTGTTTGATTGGTTAGATTGCTGAACCATTGGAGAGAGGACTTGCGGAGGATATCGAGAATGGTATTGTAAGTGTGGACTGGCCTAGAAAGAAACTAGGGGACTTTTTTCAGACCAAATATGATTGGGATCTGCTTGCTGCAAGATCTATATGGGCTTTTGGACCGGACAAACAGGTACAATACATTTCAAACGTGTGTAGTCGATTTTCATGTTTTTATATCTAACTTATTGCTTTAAAGTTTAAACTATGTGTGATTCTCTTGCAGGGACCGAATATATTATTGGATGACACTCTATCTAGTGAAGTCGACAAAAGCCTGTTGAATGCTGTGAAGGATTCTATTGTTCAAGGGTAAGTAGAGTGTTTATCTGTTAACACTCCTTTACAGATTATGGACCCTATATGTAAAGAATGCTCTTACTTTTATTGCTGTTCCATACTGAGAATTAGAGGGATAAGTGGGCTTGTTGGGCAGGTTGTGTAATGGATCAAAGTGGGTAATTATCTAGTGTGGGTTGGAGTGGGTATGGTCGGGTTGAACTACGAACACTTGCATTCTCTTCTTTAGGTACTTAAATAATAATAATAGCTAATATTTCTAACACACGTCAAAAATTTACTGCCATGATTCCATGATAGCACATCTGACGAAGATAGTAGATTGGTGTGACCATAGTTGCGAGTCAATATAGTAACAAGGTATAAAGATTTGATTTTATGAAAGAAACATGAAGTTAAGTCTGACTAGCTCTGGAATGAATGAATTATGAACCTTGCTTATGATTTGGTACTAATATCAACTTTTATCAGATTCCAGTGGGGTGCACGTGAGGGTCCGCTTTGTGATGAGCCTATCCGTAACGTTAAGTTTAAAATAGTGGATGCAAAAATTGCACCAGAGCCACTACATCGTGGAAGTGGTCAAATAATTCCAACAGCTCGTCGTGTGGCCTATTCAGCTTTTCTCATGGCAACACCGCGGCTTATGGAGCCTGTTTACTATGTGGAGGTAAGAAGCAAGAAACCCAACTATACTTGTTTAATAACTTAATCTTGTAGGATATTCCTTGTACTGTAATGTTTGATAAACTTTAGCATTTGCTCACTCTGCAGTTTAGACTGCATCAATTAACTGACTTGTTTATCTACATTTCAGATACAAACACCTATAGATTGTGTTTCTGCTATATACACGGTGTTATCACGAAGACGTGGGCATATAACTGCTGATGTTCCTCAACCAGGAACTCCAGCCTACATAGTCAAGGTAATGAGTTGAAACTAGTTTTTTCCATGGGTAGAAAAGGTTCGGGTTGGGTTGATCAACTTGGTTTCACGAGTTGGAGTATGTATGTATGAAGTTGGGCGTATTGAATCTTGCTAATGTATTGGACCTTCACATGAATTTTCAGGCATTCCTACCGGTAATTGAATCGTTCGGTTTTGAGACGGATTTACGGTATCATACCCAAGGACAGGCATTTGCTCTATCCGCTTTTGATCATTGGGCCATTGTTCCTGGTGATCCTTTGGACAAAAGCATTGTATTGAGACCGCTTGAGCCTGCACCAATTCAATACCTTGCACGTGAGTTTATGGTGAAAACAAGGCGTAGGAAGGTACATCATCTTTTTTTTCTTCTTCGTTTTATGCTCTTCACTTTATTCAAATTTTCATGTATTTTGCGCCTTGTTAAAGTCATTCTATGTTAGAAATAGAAAAAGAAAAAAAAAACCCAAGCAGAAAACAAAAGTGGCTTTGATTATCAAACTTTTAGGAATATATTAAAACATTATACATGTTTGACCGAGTATATTCAGTATAATACGACTTGTACCTTGATCTAGGACTTGGTAGCTCAATGGTGACCTTTATTGTCTTACTTTATAGGGAATGAGTGAGGATGTGAGCATCAATAAGTTCTTTGACGAGGCTATGGTGGTGGAGCTTGCCCAACAGGCAGCTGATCTGCACCAGCAGATGATCTAACGGTTGTAGTTCTAGAGAATTGGTTCCACAAAGATCTTGAGTTAGGGTGGCATTTATGTGTAGCTCTTTTGTAAACCTGTACTTACATGATAACATTAGCTATCGAAACAAGGATTGCATCTCAAACAGAAATGATGAACTTGTTGAGTCACAAGATGAGACAATGGTATATGCTACATTAGCAGTTTTCGTTATAGTTTCTATCGTATGTCCTTGGGATCAACTATTCAACCTTACGTATTTGTGCACTGAGGTTGGACTCGAACTGATAGTGATG
The DNA here is from genome assembly GCA_949592205.1 of Helichrysum umbraculigerum. Lineage (NCBI taxonomy): Eukaryota > Viridiplantae > Streptophyta > Magnoliopsida > Asterales > Asteraceae > Helichrysum > Helichrysum umbraculigerum. Next base: position 9,093,652 of record CATIUR010000005.1, on the reverse strand, counting down.
AGGCTTGTAGCACATTTGTTGTTAAATTGAGTTTTCATATGATTGGTGGGTTGGCCATCTGTTTTTAGTTATTAATCTTATTGCAAAAGAATATGATACTTGTATGTTTGAACTCCTTTGATGCTTGGCAGCTTAGTAAGTTGCATTGTTTTACCTCATTTATGTTTGTTAGAAGTGAGATTTCGGTTTCATTACAAATGCAACCGTAACTATTGTCAAGGTTTATGATAGGGATTAAATACTTGATAGCCAGACAAATAAGTCGCAGCCCGTTTTTTACGTATACACGGTAGATCTAAAACACCAAATCAGAAATCACCACCCTTTTAGAATACTGATTTTTATGTCCCTAGAATGTATTTCCACTAATGATTTCAAAATCCAATCAAGTGATCCACACCTTCCTTTAAAAGAAAGTATGAATTTGAACTCTACAAATAGTACTCCTTTCGTAACTTTACCTTATTATTTGGGAATTGATAGATACACCAAATAAATTAATCCATACACCAAACTGTACAATCGATGAATCTCACAGTACAAGCACCCTAAAACATGAGTTTGATATATGCAACAAATTATTTGTTGTATTTATCACTCCTCTATTATTTTTGTCGGTCTCAAAAATATTATCTATTTACACAAGAATACTATAAAAATTTAATTACCCTCATTTAATACCCCGATTATTTATTTCATAAACTTTTTTAGTAAAACTTAACATAAATATAATGGCAAATTTGACAGTCATCCAATCTATATTGAATGCAACAAAAATTCTCAGAGGACAATATAAGTGGTACTGTACTCCATTATTTATGTTTTTTCATCAATAAAATATTACGTTACGTTGGGTTCGTAGAAAATTTGTTAATGGAATTGGAATTCATCAAATGATTTGAAATTTAATGGAACTTGAATTCCTTTGAATGAGGGAATTTGATGACTTACAACTCAATTTCTTAGTGAACCAATCATGTTTGTGAAAAGAAATTGAGATTTCAAGTTCATCGAATTTCCTTAAATTCCATGAACCAAACGCAACCCGGTGTTTAGATCCAAATAGTTTTTTGTACCAGGATATACGATTACCCTTTTTGAGAAACAATCTAGGTTAAGGACTTACTTTTCAGTTACTTTTTTATTTGATATTTCCTTTACCGAAAAAAAAAACAAACAATAGTAATAAATTATAACGGAAATAAGGTTAACGTTCGTCAAGAATAAAGTCAACCATATATTGTAAGAGATGTGCAGAATGTTGAAACTTTTCCCTCCCCTGTACCAGAAACTTGAAATCTAACCCATAACTACCATCTTACAATTCACAACCACTATTTCTTCTCATTCATCTTGATGCTTTCAATCTTGAAATCGAAACTGTAATGAAAGATCCCAAAACCCTAACCCTAGATCCACCCCCATCCTTCACCTTCTTCCCATCTCTTAAACCACCTCAAAAAACCCTATCTTTCCACCAAATCACCACCCTTTTCATCACATTTCTCGCCTACGCCGCCTTCCACGCCTCCCGAAAACCTCCCAGTATCGTCAAATCCGTTCTTGGCCCTGACCCAAACCCAAACCCCAATACACCCGAAACCGGATGGGCTCCGTTCAACTCGACTGGTGGCCCGCACCGGCTTGGCGAGCTCGATCTCGCATTCTTGTCGGCTTACGCTATCGGTATGTACTTCTCCGGTCACGTAGGTGATCGGTTTGATATTAGAATCTTTTTAACAATTGGAATGATTGGTAGTGGTGTGTTCACTGTGCTTTTCGGGTTAGGGTATTGGTTTGATATCCATTTGTTTGGTTACTTTGTTATTCTACAAATTTGTTGTGGGGTGTTTCAGTCAATTGGTTGGCCTTGTGTTGTAACTGTAATGGGAAATTGGTTTGGAAAATCTAAAAGAGGGTTGATTATGGGTTTGTGGAATTCGCATACTTCCGTTGGTAATATTGTTGGATCGATTCTTGCTTCCTCGGTGTTAGGGTTCGGTTGGGGTTGGGCGTTTGTCTTGCCCGGGATTCTAATTCTGTTAGTGTCGGTTATTGTTTTTGTGTTTCTTGTTGTGAATCCGGAAACTATTGGTCTTGAGTTGTTGCCCGTTGAAGAAGTAGAAGAAGAGTCGGGAATGGGAACAGACACGATTAGTGAGGGAATTGCGTTGGTAAAAAATAATGATGATGATGACGATGATAGTGAACGAGTGTTGGGATCTTCTTCAGACGCTATCGGGTTTTTAGAGGCGTGGAACTTGCCTGGTGTTTTATTGTTTGCGTTCTGCTTGTTCTTTTCGAAGCTCGTTGCATATACTTTCTTGTATTGGTTACCATTTTACATAAGGCACACTGGTATGCATCTGCTCTATCCAAACTTGTTTTGACATCAATATTATCGTTTTTAAGATTTCTTGATGCTATAATTTGTTATCTGTATCAAAGAATGACACTATAATTGAATGCATATCATAGATGAATATCTGCTTACCTTACGATTTTTCATTTGTGTGTATCTAGCTGTTGCCGGTGAACATTTATCTCATAAAACTGCTGGAATTCTCTCGACCATTTTCGATATTGGAGGAGTTTGTGGTGGAATTTTGGCCGGGTATACATCAGATTTAATTCAAGCTCGTGCAGTCACTTCATTCGTATTCTTGATACTATCGATTCCCGCCCTTATTTTCTACTGTTTATACGGAAGCATTTCTATGTTCAGCAACATTTCCTTAATGTTCCTGTCTGGGTTACTTGTAAACGGGCCGTATGCACTTATTACAACAGCTGTTGCAGCTGATCTTGGTACACAAAGCTCGATTAAAGGTAATTCTCGAGCTTTAGCTACTGTGAGTGCAATCATAGATGGTACTGGTTCAGTTGGTGCAGCCCTTGGTCCACTTTTAGCTGGATATATATCTACAACAGGATGGAATAATGTGTTTATAATGCTTATATTGTCGTTATTTGTTGCTGCTATGTTACTAATTCGAGTTGTTAGAACTGAGATTAGAGAAAAAGTCAACGACGGTAGATGGCTTTGGTCTAGTGCAATTGCAAAATGATAGACATAGTTTTGCGATTTGAATGCCGTTTTTGGAGCAGTTTTAGACTCTTGTATGCGTCTGAAACTGGTATTAGTTTTTTTGTATCGAGTAGTTGCACACACATCGTATAGAGGAGATAGAGTGATGTTTCTCTTTGTGTATTCTTTGAACAGAGCCAAAGATGATACTTGATTTGTTTGTGTATCATGTAAAAAAGTATTAAAGAACTGCATATATACTGTTTACAATTCATTATGTCGTGAATCTTTTTGGTTGTTTATGTTTGTTTTGTTTCTATTGTTGGTTGGAAGATCTTGTGGCTAAATCATAAATGCACGTCAGATGGGTTGGTTAAGGTGTCAAAATGGGTTCATGCCTAAACAAGTACGGAGTAGTATTCAGTGGAGTTTAAATGGGTCGAACCAAGTTGGATTTGACCAGTACAAACATTCTTATTTTGTCTATTTATTAAAAAAAAAAAAAACTATACAATTTAGTGTTTTAAATATGATAACTCTATTATTGCAACAACAATCCAAATGTTTAAATCGAGTCATTTAAGGCGTTAACAGACTTTAAACGTACACTTTAGTAACTTTTGATCTGTTTGACCTGTTTTCTTTTTACCCCAATTTGACCCGTTTGAGATATAAACTGTAACCCAAATTGACCCAATCATAAAATGTTGTTGAAACTTGAAACTGCTGATTCAGACTTCAGAGTACTATAACATGACAACAAACACGAGGATTGAAATGTTACTTGTTTAGCACTTAAATTTCACATCCGAGAATCCGAGATATACATTATCATCCATTTACAACTTGTTTATCTTCCTCTACATGAATATATTTACAGTTTTACACCACCTACCAACATTAACAAAATGATCACCAACCACCGCCGTAAACCGCCATTTCCACCACCAATTTGGTGAAAAGAAATTAGAATAGAAATAATAATAAAAAAAAAGGCCATTACCCTTCAAGATGGCATTTAAGATTAAACAGCCCTTCTGCAGAAATGCTCCTCCTAACTCTACCTCTCTGCACCACCATATGTGGTGGTGGTTCCGCCTGAAAACACACAACAACCACCGTCAAGTTATCAACCGCTCCTCTCTTCATTGCTTCCTCCACCATCTCCTTACAACACCTCTTCACATCATTATGATCCTGCAGCCGTCGTCTTACAAAATCGACTGCATTTTGATTTCTGAAAACGTCCCAAATCCCATCACTACCAATTATCAAGAACTCGTCTTCTTGAGTTAGTGTGACCAATTTAAGCTCTGGTTCAGCACTCAACGGGCCCACCTGATCACCACTTTGTTTCAAGCCTTTGATGTGCCAATTACCTATGGCTCGAGTCACACCTACTTGATCATTCAAGTAGCCATCGTTAACAAATCCACCAACAGATTCGACACGTGTTCTTTCCATGTGACAGCTAGGCCTGTGATCTTTTGACATCTCGAAAGCTAGTCCGTGTCTAGAAAGAATCGCCCTACAATCTCCAGCATTCGCCACAAGTAAAGATCTGAAAATAATTAAATCAATAATTATCTTTATTACGATTACAGAACAAAAGTATAACAAGTTAACAACAACAATTATCTATATTAAAGAAAAAGTACCCCCATGATTCAGGAGAATGTATGTATTAACTATAGAGTTTGGGTAAACTATAAACCCATTTGAGATAAACTACAGCCGAAATCGACCTATTCATAAGTAATGGGTTGAAACTGCAAGCTTTAGTCTATATGATGGTACTTCCTATGAAATATTGTTACTATCGATATGGTTCGTATAGCTTCTCTATTTTTGACTATAGAGAGCCAATTTAGACCTTTGACTAATAGTCAAACATTCTTAGTAAGCCCTCGTAAAGTCAAATATTAAATCGATGATAAGTAATAGGTTTGACTACCAAATTCAAAACTTTGAAAGGAAGCAATGACATCAAATCCTAAATATTGTATTTGGTCACTTGGTTATTAGTTGGTCTTGTATACAAGTTGGACTATATAATGTAATATTTATTTAAAATAAGAGAATACATGACATGAATATGACTTACTAACCTCCCAAAGATCATGGCAGTGAGTGCTGTTGTGCCAGAACAAAGAGAGCGTTCTACAGAACATGATTCAGCAAATGCAGCATCCGTCTCCATGAATGACCTCGTGACAACCTTTTCAAGTTCTAATGGGAAATTAGCATCTTCTACTATGATTCTTGGTAAATGATCACGAACAAAATGTGATGCTCCCTTTCCTCCATGCCCATCAAACACCTTTACCCCAAAAACACGACTATTAGTTTTGAACATCTTTATGAAAATGAGATGTAAAGTACTTATGGAAATCACACTTAGATAAGACACAAAACTTCAACGAACTTTTACCTCATAAACCCACAGATTCTTGAACCAAAAATTAGAGTAAAGTAAACATTAGGCTTGTGAAAAGGACCCTTTACCCTTTCTGTCCAAAGGTATCGGTTTTACCAAATAGAAAATTTTCTTTTCTTGTATCATGTCAATGTGGCATTGACATAGTTATTTGACAAGCATTAAGGTAACTCTGTGAACGCCACATCAATAGAAAAGAAAAGAAGAAAAGAACCCAGGTAGGCAGAATTAACAGAAACAAGATATCTTTTTGTATGAAAGAGGATAGCGAGTTTTTTAGACACCTTACTGTTTTCTTTGCTCATTTTTTGGGTTTGAGAAGCAAACGGATTTTGAACTGAAAGTCTGTTAAATTTCTCATTTATTTTCGTTAAAAAACACTAAATTTATAGGTTAGATTTAATTACTTACGCCATAAAACGAGACAATTTCTTTGTCAGAAAGTTCATCACTGAAATTTTCAGCTAGATTTGGAATGCAAATGTGAGCATCCTCCATGTATGATCGATTTCCAATATCAGACCATTCTCCAGAACGAAGAGCAGGAATGAAGGTATTCTGTTTCTCATATGTAACAACTGCATTCTCACCAATGCTATCCATCTGATGGAAACAGAGACGTGTTATAAAACTAAATATATACATCTATGCATATATAGTTTAGGTTGTACGTTGTTTGCATTTCAACATCACAAGATTATAGCAATAGCAAAATCTCAACATCGCTATTATGACGGAAGTCAAATTTCATTAACTTTATGTTACATGATACAGAAAAGTCATTGTTGTTAGTTATACAAGAAAATAAAAGTGTCAATACAAACTGTATAGGGCTAAATCTTGATGAGGGAAGGACAAATCAGGCCTACCAAATTTGAAGTGAAATTAAAGTTTGTAAATGTCATGGAAATATCAAATTTCACAATTCACATTTGACATATCTTGAAAAGGAATTGATATTTATCCAAATAAATGCAATTTCATATATTCATGTAAGCAAAATCCATCAAGACCATCACAGCATAACTTATTTCACAAATTCATGTTAAAGCTATCAAATCATTCCTAACTGCAATCAATCAGGTTCGTCCATAACATGAAAATCAACTATTTTTCACAAAAGCATCAAACTTTATCACAATTAATACAACATACATTGAAAAGCAACTTCATTTAATAATTATTTAAAAAATTGATGACCCATAAATAAAAAGTCAGCAATTACATTAATTAGAACCAAAAAGGCAAAAACTTTATCCATAACAAGGATCCACAATTTGATTAGCAACAATAATAATCTCAAAATAAACAATACCCAGTTCAAACCATCAAAAACAAAGAAGAACCCACGATTTAAATTTTAAACAAAAAGGGTCAAAATTAAAGAAAAGCATATGATCAAACTGGATGTAAACATTATCTTGAAGAAAGGAATAAAGGGTGTACCGGAAAAGAAGTTGAAAGAGTAATCTGATCAGAATCAAGCTGATTGCTTTTATCATCTGTTGAGCAACACCCCATATTATCCTTCTCTGTATCGTGTACACACATATTTTTATTAAAATAAAAAATTTATAATTGATGAACTTAATTTAGTTTCTAAGTAGAATAAAGTATTTGGTATTTCACACACACACAAAGAGACGTAGATTGGATCAAAAATGTGATTTTTGTATTTTTATTAAATATTTTGGGAGGTGGAATATGAATTGGATCAAGAAAATGTGGACAAGATGAGGAAGGTGGTAGTTCTGCTTTATGGTAAATTGAGTACTCCTTTCTTCTGCTATTTATTACCCCTCTATTCCATTTTTAGCTGTACCAAATTAATTGTCCACTTTCATAAATAAATAAGAATAAGGAGATAAAGTTCATTTTTACCCTTAGTGTATATATATAAGACAAAAAAGTAGGCAAAAAGTAAAGGGTAAAATTATCATCTTACCAAAAAGTAAGAGAGATGATTATATTTTCTTAAACTGCGTGTTTTTTATCTGGGGACAATAGAATTGGGACGGAGGGAGTATTAAATAAATGTTACTATTTGGTACTTATATTTACGCAAATGATATTTCCATCAACAAAAATGATACTTCCACCAAAACTGTGCAGTAAACAGTTGTACCATATGCGTAAACAATTGTACCTAATGGTGGATCTATCATTTTTAGTGTTGAAAATATCAAGGTCCTTATATTTAAAATGTTAGTAGATGTTTAATTACTTTTTAATTAATGAATAAAAAAATATATAAAATTATTGACCAGAAGATAGTGTCTTTAACTTTATATAATTTGAAATGAATTAAAGTTTCTAAATATCATGAAAGTATACAAATTAGCTCAATAGGTTTACAAATAATGAAAATGATTCGGATCTTTGGTATATTCGGATATTATTATTATTATTATTATTATTATTATTATTATTATTATTATTATTATTTAACCAAATTCACTTGCCAATAACAAAGTATATGTAATGACTAATGATCCATTTGATGCACTTGGTGCATGAATTGTACCATGTCGATCACCCTATGAAGCTTTATTTAACAGTAGTAGTTGCAAGTTGGACTAACAGTTTTATATGGCCCTCTTGTATATGATCAATTGTAGTGGTTTTGGGTAAAAAAAATATTATTTTTGCCTTTTCACAAAAACGAAGAAACAAAATACTTCTCGAACTAGCAAATTTATAGAAAAGATAAAATCTATTTTACGGCTGGTAAATAAACATTTTTGTCTTTGCTTTTTGAAGAAACAAACAAAAAACAAAATCTAAACATAGTAAAAAACATAAGCTCATTTTTGGCATACTTACTTCTTTTATTATTAATCGGTTAGTATGATGAAACGAAATCAATCATGAATGCTATTTTTGATTGAAAATATCTTTTTAAGCAAAAGTAATAATTTAGACGTAATTTATTATTAAGTTATAGCCTTAGGATACTCGCATTTCACGTGGTTTTGTAGTTGGCTATTATTGAAAATACAATTTGTCACGTTTTTCCATATATGAAAGCTTATAATATACGGAATAAAATAAATTTTAGAAAATACCAGACGACCTTTTTCTTGTTGATTAGTTTCGTTGTTACAAATACTACTTAAATCGGTCTAGAAATAAAACATCATATATATAGTTAGGTTGAAACACCCGTTTTTTTTATCATATACGTTTAATTGGATTGGATTTGGATAGTATTTTAACTAGTTTTACCATCAAATTATTAAAAGAAAATAACCATTTCTACTCCCATTTTTAATCAAAAACTTATCAATTTCCATATATGTTATTATTTAGATAAAACATGGTGGTCATTGAGAACTTTTATGGCTTTATTATGCTTGATGACTTCAATTACCTAAGATTAGATGACTAACATAATTATATCGTGTATTTATTTACGTATACTAGCATCTGATCCGCGCGATGCGGTGGAATAATATTTAGAAATTGTTAAAAAAAGAACGGATTAGTCATTGTTAAATTATGTATGTTGATACTTGATATATTTTAGATGAAAAACATATAATAACAAATGTGAAAAGTAGATATTTAAATTTAGTTTTGTAGTTTAATTAGTTACCATATTTAGCTTTTTAAGTATTAAGAAAGAGAATGTGATATGCAGTATAGGTAAGTAGAGATCTACGGATTGTCATCTTTACGAAGTAATTCAAATTACAATTGAAATTATAAGACTCTAGTAACGTAATGTATAAGTATCAAATAATTTACCGGAATAATATTTAGAAATTGTTAAAAAAAGAACGGATTAGTCGTTGTTAAATTATGTATGTTGATACTTGATATATTTTAGATGAAAAACATATAATAACAAATGTGAAAAGTAGATATTTAAATTTAGTTTTGTAGTTTAATTAGTTACCATATTTAGCTTTTTAAGTATTAAGAAAGAGAATGTGATATGCAGTATAGGTAAGTAGAGATCTACGGATTGTCATCTTTACGAAGTAATTCAAATTACAATTGAAATTATAAGACTCTAGTAACGTAATGTATAAGTATCAAATAATTTACCGTATATATAGATCTACAATTTGGTATTTCGAACAGACGAACAATAAACATTGTTATGATATACGGAGTAAGAATCTAGTAATGTAGACATATTGGTTATTATTATTATTATTATTATTATTATTATTATTATTATTATTATTATTATTAATTATTATATTAAAAATCATACAAGTAAAAATCATAGGAAGTTGTTGGTTTCAATGGAAACAAAACTCAGGTCTAAGAATAAATTTTCAAAGTTTGGTGGCAAAGTCATGAATATGAATATATTAAACAAATAAAACCGAATAAAACGAGGCTAAAATCATGGTCTACTTTGGCAAACTCGTTTTTTGTAATTTAAAAAAAAATAAAATCGCTAGAAGGAGGGCTTGAACCTCCGACCTTGTGGTTAACAGCCACACGCTCTAACCAACTGAGCTATTCCAGCATGTATTTAATAATTTTGAAATTAAATACATAACCGCTAATAACAACTTAAATAAAAAGCATCTACAGCTAAGTATTCCAGGTCCAAAGTTATATAAATAGATAATTCGCTGTCATGAACATTAGAAGTTGATATTACTTAGACCCGTCCCAACGGGGGTCGTCGGTTTCCGTCGGTTGAACGGAACCGACACCGATGGCACAGTGCCGTCGGTTCGGTCCGTCGGATTTCCGACGGGGTGTTTGGGTTGCGAAGGTGGGGCCGTGGGTCCGAGAGCTAATTAAAAAAAATAATAATAACTTTTTTTAAAAAAAAAATGTAACCGTTGGAGATTTAAAAAAAAAACAAAACAATTTTTTTTTAAAAAAAACGGTAACATTCAAACGGCTCCTTTTAAAAAATTTTTTTTAAAAAATTCTATATAAATACTACATATATCTATCAAACTTATACACACAAACATCACCAATTCTCTCTATCTTTTATCATTTTCACTTCCAAAAAATGTCAAACAACAACACCAACAATTCCAAATCCAAAACCAAATCGAAATCCAAATCCAAATCAAACCAAAATGAGCAAGAACAAGTTGGCTACGATATGTGGCAAAACTTGATGAACAACCCGCTACCAAATCCAAATAATTTTCAACCTCCACCGATGGGTTTTGCTCATTTTGCACCAATTGTAAACCCGTATCAAGTGTCACCCGACGACCCACGAAGAAATTACCAACATCCCGGGTGGTATCAAAACCCGCATTTCACACCTTCAGTGGATTATTCACCAAACACATACCACGGCACCTCCTCATCAAACCCACACGGCTACCAAGCAACACCTACCCGTTACTCACAACCTCCACAAACTCAAAATTTCGTCGTACCCGAAACCCAACATCAAAACCTTCTCGACAGCTCCGACGATTCCGATCACGAAAACCAATTCCAACCCGAACAAGAACCCGAGTCCGAACCCGATACCTAACCCGAGGCCCCTAAGAAAAAGGGTAAAAAACCAAGAAAAAATCCGGACGCACCACTTCGGGTTCAAGTTAGGTGGTCCGACGACGAAGCGAGAATCTTGGCCGAACGGTGGATACATTGTTCCGAAAACGGCTTCATCGAAAACAATCAAACAAATGAAAGTTTTTGGCGAAGTGTCAAATCGGATTACAATTCGATTGTCCCGACAAAACGTAACCTCAACCAACTAACGGGCAAATGGAACAAAATAGCTGGCGACGTGCGAACTTTCGAAGGCCATCACATAAAGTTTAGGGAGGGTTGCCATCAAAGCGGTGCTGAGGATTAGGGGTGTAATCGAGTCGAGTCGATCCGACACAGTGTCATACTCGAGCTCGACTCGACTCTAAAACTCGAAGCTCGAAACTCGACTCGAGCTCGACCGAGCTCTAATTCTGAAGCTCGAACTCGAGCTCGTCAATGTATCGACACTTTCAAGCTCGACTCGGCTCGGCTCGATTACCTGTTATAAAATATTAAAATGTTTAAGAAAGTGAAAATGATATGCATAACCTGATACTTGCAGCCTGGTACTTGTAATTCAGATCCATAAAAAAAAAAAACACTATCGATCAAAAGACTAATCATTATAATCGCTCCAAAAATATACATACTGATATGGAAGATTAGTAAATCAAACTTTGCGATTACAATGAAAATATTACTACATTAGACACGTGTCATGTGTTAAGAGTTTTCATTCACAAAATATAGACCAAGAAAGCTATATGTATGCAAGTCTTGAGCCCAAAAATTCTTTATCAACTTCAATCATATATCCTCTTCTTCTGAAACAATAAACAAAACATAATAAAGTTCATGGGGAGCCAACAAAGACATAAGCTAGAATGAACAACAAAAATAGCAAAACAGACCTTACGACAAAACATTAAAAACTAGACCATGACCAAAATAAATGATGCAGCCTGCTACAACACAATCAAACCCAAATAATAATAGTTACAAATTAAAGTATTTATGGGTTAACAAATTTATTTCTATAAACATTTTACTAATCAACTTACTTTAAGGAATGGGAAGATTGATCTCAGTTGGCTTCTTTTCTTTCTGAAATGCATTAAAAAAATGGTGAAGTTGGTATATAATTAGATTATATAACAAGAAAAACAAATAGTTAGCAAAATGAAAAGATCATACTTTGTTTATCCTTTTTAGTCCATGAAGACTTCGACACCAATCTCCTTCGCAAAGCAAGACCTGAACTGTTTCAGGAAGCAAAGATGCTATATAAGAGTCGATTACTCTACTCCCAGCACTAAAACAAGCTTCTGAGGCAACTGTAGTGATCTGTACAGCAAGTATATCTCGAGCTACTTGAGACAAAATACGGTACTTTGCAGAATTCAATCGCCACCATTCCAACACATCAAAGGAACCATCATCATCTAAGTAAAGTCCGTCTTCCAGATATGTATCTAACTCAGATTTTTGTGGTTGGACATTTTCAGTCGTCTTCACAAATTGAGTAAATTCAGACCAGCCGGAAGAGGAAGCTTGAATGTTCACATTGTTACAGTCTGAACCAACTGTATCAGCACTTTGTTCACGTCCAATACGATAATATTCGTCCTCATATTCTTTATACAGATCAGCAACAGCTTCACTCACTTTTTTGATATTCTTTTTAGCGTCTTCTGGTGTGTACATTTTAGGAAAACAGAATTTCTCAATTCCCTTCAATTTACACCTAGGATCGAAAACAACAGCAACTGACATCATTAAGTTACACTCACCCCAATATTAATCAAACTTTTGCTTCATGGCTGTAACCATTTCATGAACAAACTCATCTTCGTCTTCATCAGATTTTTTGAACTTATTATCCAGCAAAACTTTTACTCGATATACTTCATTAAGAAACAGATTTGAAGTCGGATACTCACTCCCTGAGATGATGTTAGTAGTAGCACAAAAAACTTGCAAAATCTCAGAAACTTTTTCTACTTTCGACCAATCTTCTTCGCTTGGACAACAAACATAGCGTGACTCTCTAGCACGGAATCTTGGGAACACATTTTTAAACTTGATTGCTGTTGATAACATCTCATATGTAGAATTCAATCTTGTTTTGCAATCAAGGATAAGCTTTCTATGTGGCAATCTCATCTGTTGTACAATCTCTGAGAATAACTTAAGTCTCGCTTCACTTTTATTTATAAAAACCACACTATCATGAATATCATCAACGATGTCTGTGATTTTTGAAAGTCCATCTTGAACCATAAGATTTAAGATGTGTGCACAAAAACGCACATGAAATAACTTACCTCCACAAGGTAAATTCTTATTGATTGCATAAGTGTCCCTTAAGCTCTCAATAGCCGAATCGTTGTTTGAAGCGTTATCAACAGATATCGTATACAACTTATCCTCGATGCCCCACTCCTTCAAACACTTAAATATATTGTCAGCTATGTCAACACCAGTGTGAGGAGGAGGTACATGAATAAAATTCAGAATACGTTTCTGCAATTTCCATTTAGAATCAATAAAATGCCCCGTGAGAACCATATATCCAATCCTCTAATTAGTAGACTTCCACATATCTGTGGTCACACTGACCTTGGGAACAGATTTTAACAGATCCTTCAACTTCTTTTTTTCAATCTCGTAAACTTTTTCGCAATCTTTTTTAATGGTGTTACGAGATACATGCTCCCATTCAGGCATTCCATGCATTTGCATCATATTATAACCTTCCTCCTCCACAATTGTGAAAGGATGTTCGTGCATCAAAATCCAATGTGCAATTGACTCTCGCATTTTCATCATATCAAACTTTCCATTAGTAAGAGTAGGAGTTACAACTTGAGAATCAATATCCGGATCAACTACTTCCAAGGTAATCCTTCGTTGTTTACTTTGAAAGATTTTCCATTTCAAACAAGTCTTCAAGTGCCTTCTCAAGTGACTGGTACTCTTGCTTTTAAGAACGGCAAGTTTAGCCTTACAATGGAGGCACTCTGCTTTTTCAGTCCCGTTAGGAAGCGTGACTTCTTTAGACTCTAACCAAACTGTAGAAGTCTTTTTTCTTTTCCTAGTTTCAAAAGGAGAATCTTCCTCATCCTGCTCCTCTTCCTCCTCCTCATTTTCTTGATTGCTATTAGCATTTGTATCATCCGTTAAAGTGGTATCTTCTTGTGGTAAGTCTGTAGTGGATAAATCTTCGAGCGTAGATTCCATATCTACAAAATAAAATAAAAAGCAAGCTGTAAACACTACATAATATGAACATATATACTACATAGTAAAAACCTATATCGGTAAAAAAGGCACTCATCAGTTTGTAAAAACAAATCGATAACGACCTTATTTACGCCATAATATTTCATCAATACAGCCATTAATATGATCAATAAAAAAAACCTACTAATACACTTATTTTTCCCCCTAAAAACGCTTCAAACATAAATGGTTCTAAGCCATGGAATACTTTCGGTAGTTGCTTTTTCACTACTCTATTATAGTGACCAAAAGAATACTAAACATAACCTTTTACATGTCCCAAATAATACTCACATACAAAAATATAACTTAAATTAATCAGGTAATTTAATCAAACATGTAATGTGCATAAGAGATTATGAACCCTAAAAATTACATTTGAAAGATATACATATAAAAACATACACACAATAATCTATTCGTAACATAAAAGAAAAGAAACGTTACATACCTCACCGAATTTGATATAGTACCCTCTTTTTTGAAGGGAGAAGAATGAGGTTTAAAGGGGGGAAATCTGAACAAATTAAACAGATTGTAAGTATGTAACTAGTAAGAAACTTATGAATAAAGTTATAAGATCATTGATTAATCTAAGAAACTTACAGATTATGGAGAATGAAGAATGGATCGGTGAAAATTGTAAGTCGCCATTGATGGATCTTGTGGGGTTATGAGAATAAAATATGCTAGGGTTTTTTGTATTTATATGTCAGGTGTGAGTGGTTTGCTTATTATTGTAAATATATGTATAAGCTAAGGGTACAATAGTAATATCACTTAAGCTCGATTAGGCTCGCGTGTAACATCCTCATTACCAGCCTAGGAGAAATTTGGTAATGTACTTAATTCATTTGATTATTTAATTGAGTTCAGAAATAATTAGTATTATTTGGCAAATTGAAATAAATATGTCCATTGGTCAAATGACTTATTGTGATACATAAATTATTACTCGTTTTAAATAAATTTAGTTGACGGTATAATAAAATATACTTTCATGTAAACAGTTTTAGGTTCCAGACAATAGGTTTAGAGCCGGTATAATTTGTACTGGCTTATACCTACCTTTGGGGATGGATCGGCCTATTTGTTTCCCTTTCCCAAATTCATTCTAACTCTTAATACACACACACACACACCACATACATTGTAATTTGAGAAATCAAAGGAGGAGAAACTTTGCAAAGGAATTAAGCTCGGATTCGTGGTTACTACTTACCATCATCATCATCTACCTAATTGCTATATCGATTGTAAGTGTAAATGATCTTGAATATATGTGATTTTGAGTTAGGGTTTGATGAAATAGATAAAGGAATGATTATGCTTAGATTTATGATTTAGGAAGTTAGATGTTGTTAGAACTTGACATATGACGATACTTGAGGTCACTCATTTGCTAAAATCGTGTATTGTAGCTGGAAATTGATGATCGGTGGTTATGGTTCGGGTTGAG
Organism: Helichrysum umbraculigerum; assembly: GCA_949592205.1. Taxonomy (NCBI): domain Eukaryota; kingdom Viridiplantae; phylum Streptophyta; class Magnoliopsida; order Asterales; family Asteraceae; genus Helichrysum; species Helichrysum umbraculigerum. Next base: position 9,077,974 of record CATIUR010000005.1, on the reverse strand, counting down.
TTGTTGCAGGTTCTGGGCGTGCTTGATGTTCTTGGGAATCCGGCGGATTCACGGGAATCCGGTCGGATTCCCCCTTTTTATGTCAGTCTGAAACAAATGGGAATCCGGTCGTATTCCTTGGAATACGGCGGATTTAGGTACCGAATTCATGGGAATCAGGCGTATTCCTGGGGCGTATTCCTTAGTTAGGGTTCTGTCCCAAATTGGAGCTGAAAGGGGGTGGGAATACGGCGGATTCATGGGAATCCGACCGTATTCATTTGAATCCGGCGGATTCCCATGGAATCCGGCGGATTCCCACTGTTTGCAGCTTTTGTCATTTTAGTTGCTAGAACTTGTGTTAATCAACTTGTATGCTATCGTTATGATACTTAATACTTGTTGAACTGATATTAAGTGTTTAATGAAAGTTAGATATCATATGAAATGAGTATTAACTTGTAATCTTCTTGTGTTCTCAGATAAATCGAAGACTCAATAATATTAGATCTTTGAGTGAAGACGGTGACTGTGAAGGGTGAGTGGATCATTGACTTTCAGTCTAAATTAGTTGTAACAATCTGGTTACAACGGGTAAACATGTTCTACTGTTATACTTTGTATAAATTGCATATTGCCATGATGATTATGGAATGTGCTATCTTGTCAGGGGTCAATATGAAATTGGGTTTGGATAGTGTTACTTTGGACGACATGATGACTTTGTACATGTGTTGTTTATTGAAATCATGTCGTATGTAGTAATGGTACTAAACTATCGGTAAGACCACTTTATAAGTGTTACTTGGGGAACCACCGCGGCATGAGGGTACCTCAAGGACCACCGATCCTCTTTGATGTATTTGTTATGATGCTTTGTTGTGATCAATTGCTATGATAGTTTAGATTGATAGTTGTGATCTATTCACTTAGCTTCGTGCTAATCCCTTTCCTCACTTCTTGCAGATTACTTTTGATGTGGGTGGGCAAGAAGTTGGTTTGAAGAATGTTTGACTGCCTACTCTGACTATACGACATGTAGTCGTTTTATAAACTTATGTTTTGGAATTTAAATAACACCTAACTTAATGTTGTAGCTGATGTGGTTATTGTACCAACTTATCATGCAGGCATAGATTGTGTTTTGGGAATTATGTTATACGCAATCTATAGTGCATGATTTGTATTTAATCGCTTCCGATATATGTTTAAAAAAAAAATGTCTCTCAAATCATGTGGTGTTATATCGCGAGCCTCACGAGTCGGGTATCATGATACTCGAACTCGGCTCGATCATAAACTCGAGTAGCTCGAGCTCGACTCGACTTATCCCGAGTCGATTTCGTTCGAGTCGGTCTCGAGTAGCTCACGAGTTGTCTCGTCTCGTTTACACCCCTACCGGGGATAAAGACGTGATGGATGCGGCCAAGAAAGCTTTTCTCAACCAAAAGATAAGGAAATTTACTTACGAGAGTTGTTGGGAGGTTCTAAGACATTTCCCAAAGTTCTTCACCGAGCAAGGCGTGATGAGCAACAAACGCCGGTTCCAACCCGAAACCGAATTCGAAGCCACTGATCTTGGCTCGAACGACATCCCGTCATCTCTAGAAGCCAACATGAGGACCTTGTTCCGCGAGGACCCGATACGTCGTCCACCGGGTCGAAAAGCGTCAAAGACTTATCAAAGTTCGGATGCCGGTTCTTCGTCACGAAGTAGTGTTGTGTCCGAAAAACTTGAAGCCATCGAAGCGGTTAAATCACAAACCCTAAAAGCCGCGGACACACTTGAAACGATTAAGAAAAACAACATAAAAAAGGCGGCGTTTAAGGCTTTGAGTTTTCTTTGCAAAAGTCTTCCGAAACGGGCCTCCAAAAAGGAATTAAAAATTATTTAATTGGCACGCAAAGAAGTCGTTGAACAATTTGGAAATGTCTACAAAACGACAAATGAGGATGAAGATGAAGGTGAAGACGAGAACGAGAATGAGGCCGCGGACGAAGAATCGAGCTCGGATTAGGCTAGTTTAAATTTAAACAAATGTACTTTTAATTTTAGTGTAACGTTTTTATTTTTAGGAGTTTAATGTTTTTATTTTTTAGGATTGTAAATTTTTTTTTTTTTTTTAGGATTGTAATGTTTTTAATTTTTAGGATTGTAATGTTTTTAATTTTAATGTAATGTGTTTTTATTTTAATTATTTTGTATTATTTAATTAGGTTTATTGGTGTGGGTCGCTGAAAAATGAAACTGACAGGAAACTGACGGATGACTGTTGGGACGGGCCTGTCAGTTTCTGTCAGTTGGGTGAAAAAGCTGATGTGGCGCTGACGTGGCGCGTCAGTTTCTGTCAGTTTCTGTCACGGTTGGGAGTGGTCTTATTGTGAGTAAGGTTCAAATGAGTACACCAATCTTGAGTGAGAATGAGGGAACCAATAGATTTATGCCATGTGTCACTTTATTCACTCTCCTCCACATTTTTTAAAATTAAATATTTCACAAACGGTAAGTCGAAAAATCATGAAAATTGCACCATAAAATTCAGCGTTTTCTTCTCTTCGATTTGCCGTCCCTCAAGGCATACTTTCGACAACTTTTTTTTTTCTTCCATTTTTTGGTGGGTTTCACAAATTAGTAACACATGTGTTAGTGATTGGTTATACATTTAATTTGTGGTTAAGTTTAGGGTTAGGGTTAGTGTTGAGTAGGGTTTAGGGTTTATTAGGATTTAGGGTTTAGGGTTTAGTAGGGTTTAAGGTTTAGGGTTTAGTATGATTTAGGGTTTAGAGTTTTGTAAAGCGTTTAGGGTTTAGGGTTTGGGGTTTAGGGGTTAGGGTTTAGGGTTTGAGGTTTGGGGTTTCGGGGAGATAATTTTCATAATTTTTGGATTTGTCGTTTTTGAGATAATTGATGTTGGGGGTAAATGAATTTTGTACATGTGGAACATTCTCTTTGTACATATGGCTTGATATCATTGGTTCCCTCATTCTCATTTGAACCCTACCCTAGTTATTGTAATTCACAAGATATCTTCATTCATCTGTTATAATTTTGTATTGAAGAAAACACATGATGCATATTTTCGGATTAATTCATATAAGTTAGAAAGTGTATTTGTAGATAAAATTAGTTAATATGTTTATGGTACTTAAAAAGAACACGTGTGCTACAAGGTATAGCCGTATAGAAGTCGTTGGTTCACACCATTTGAGTTTTATGCGTATTTCATTTAGCAAAGTCGGTCAATGAGCCCTTATTGCACTATCTACCTCGATAAACATACCATCAAATACGGTTATGATGGTTGAAAACATGTAAATTAGTAGTAATCTGGATGGCATGCTATCATGAACGTAATTTCACATGTAAAAAAATACGTATGCCTATTATTTTTATTATTATTAATTAATTTTATAAAGTCTGCTTAATAAATAAAATAGTCTACATACATTAAGTTTAAAGGGTAAGATTCAAATGAGACTAAAAATTTGTGTGAGACTAAGGGAACCAATGATAGCATGCCACATGTATTCCATACTATAAAACCCATTTACCCCAAACATCAATTATCTCACAAACGACAAATCGAAAAATCATGAAACTTGCACCATAATTTTCAGCGTTTTATCCTCTTCGATTTGCCGTCCCTCAAGGCATACTTCCGACGATTTTTTTTTTTTCATTTTTTTACTTCTTAAACCATGAACCCTGCTAAATCTTAACCCTAAACCCTAACCCTAAACCCTAACCACAACCGTAAATAAAATGTACAATCAATCATTAACACATGTGTTACTAATTTATAAAACCCACCAAAAAACCGAATTTTTTATTTATCGAAAGTATGCCTTGAGGGACGACAAATCGAAGAGGATAAAACGCTGAAAATTATGGTGCAGGTTTCATGATTTTTCGATTTGTCGTTTGTGAGATAATTGATGTTTGGGGAATATTCTCTTTGTACATGTGGCATGATATCATTGGTTCCCTTAGTCTCACTCAAAAATCATGGTCTCATCTGATCCTTACTCTAAGTTTAAAATATATAATTGTAGTAAACAAAAAATATAAACAAGACATGGGTGCGTTTGATTTGTTTGGGGAAATCACCGTAGGTATGAGAGATTGTGAGTAATAATAAGTGGAGTGGAATGGGAATAGGTTTTATGATCGAGTTCATCAGTAAACTCATCTATTTATTTGAGTTTGAGAAACCCTCATGAGGGTTTCATTCCCAATCTTTAAAACCCACAACCTTCAATCAATTTCATATACCAATTACCCGTACCAAAACCTTCGATCCAAACACACCCCTCGTAACATTTTTTGTTATATAAATACTAAAGTACAGGTTTTGATATATCGACACTTACTTAATAATAGGCCCAAATATATCCTTTTTCAAGAACGGAGGGAAGCCCATTATGGGATAAGATGGCCCTTCATGTAGGTTATCTGAAATGCCTACAAAAGGGGCCCAAACTAAGATTGGGGGTGACCATTACCAGCCTTGAACCATTGTTTTACTTTTTAAACAAATTCATGTAAAAATGAGTAGTGTTAGTTGTAGAATTTGTATTATTTTTCATCAACTGTTTAATATTTTCTTTAGTTTAATTTATAAAGAAAACAACTTTTTTTTAAGATATCTAAATTTAAATTATCTACTTGAAAAAAGATGCCATATGTTTTAATATGAGCTAGAGGTATGTAAAATATACACATACATTGTACTTATTAATTTTATCCAATTGAGCCCCCTAAATTATACTTAAAAATTATGATGAATCTTAAAAGAGACATACCATATATTAAATGATTTATTTTCAAGAGAAGGTCGTCTAGATTTCGTCGTACGGTTCGCCTTAAAGCCTTAAAGCCTTAAAGAAGAGGAGGAGCAGTTATCTATGTAATTACGGTCTTTGTTTTGATAATCAAAATATTACTGTATTAAGAAATAAATTACTAACATGCATGTGCATACAACATAGCAGATACTACTAAGTGCATAATCTTAATGTTCCTTAATCCAGAAAAAACGTGCAGCATTTCCGCAATGCTGTCTGATTTAACTTCTCAGTATATTCCTTGTTTTTATTGGAGTATTTCTTTAATTTACTTCATGTGTATATGTGTATGCTTTACTTATTTTTCCTCATTATGTACGTAAACATAATTATATACATATGATATTATTAAAAAGAAATCCTCAATTGCTCCTAAATGAGTAAATGATGATGAATATGATACATAACAAATTTTATATTTATCATTGCAAATACTAGTATATAGTAAGTAATTAAATTAACGAAATAAAGAAATGCACAAGATAAAGTAAAAAGACAATAATGTCATTGAGTGTATTTTCCCATATTTAACGGGCATACATATATAACTCATGAAATCATTCAAAAATTATGTAAGAGAAGCGACAAAAAAACAAGAATATGGCCAACAAATGGTATTAACGGAGTGACTTGCATGGCCGATGTTGGGTTCGAGACCTCTCACAAATAAGGTGTTTGAACTTCCTTGCAGTTCGAAAAAACTTCTTGTGTATGTTAGGATAGAAAAATTAGGGGATAAGCCGGAGACAAATGTGTTAGGAAATGATCTAAACTCGAGTGTTTGTGATATCGCATTTATGAAATGTTTAAAATGAATGATTTCTTGAAAGATGACCAATTAACCACACATGACTCTAATTAGGGGCGGAAGAATTGAATGTTTGATCAATGGTGTCTAGGCAAGTGATGTCTGGGACCGAAGTAGTCTTCATGAATCTTTGGTAACCAGTGGTCTTGATCATGAGACTTCTTGGATGCTACTATTATTAGTCTTCTTTTCTCTAAGAATGTACTACCGGATGAATGTTCATCATCAGTTTTCACTGGCAACTGATCATTATCTTGATTGCTTCCTTTTATCGATGAGATCTGCAACAAATGAGCAGAAGGTTGATCATGAGCTATAATCACACATACCACTGAAAAAAAATACTCATATATGATTAAGATGCCAACCTTTATGACAATATCTTGATGGTTGCTAGCTGATAAAATGACTCTTCCCAGCCTTATACCTTCATATATAAGATCAATAAGAAACATTTAGTACTTTTTTTTTTTTTTTTTTTTTTTTTTTTTTTTTTTTTTGTAAAAGTGTTGAAAATTCAGGAGTATAGATGCATACCTTCAGCTTGGTAATAGTGAAGGTTTGACAGAAGAAACACAGTGAAGATCAGATAAAGCTTCATATTTTGTGAAACAAACGCGCTGAAGGTAATTAGCTAGCTAGTTTCAACTTTTGATTATTACTAACAAATGCACGTGTGGGCTTTCAATGTAGTCGAAATCTTAAGGAATGATGGAGTGAAACTGAGGATAGTTAATTACGGAGTAGCTAGTATGATGGGCGTCATATCAACTTATTTATACTAACATATATACAGACAAGCTTAATCAGGGACCCATATAGTCTAATGTTGCTAATCTACCTGCAGATAGGATTTCAATCCAATGTTGTTTTTTCCTAATTATTTTTATGGGTTTGTTGCAACTTTTGTACGTGATTCCATTAATATATATGATATGATTATTAAATGAGTTAGAAATGAAAATTAAGATAATTTAATAGGGGACAAAATTAAAGTATCCACATAAAAAGGGGATATGATGCTTTCCAATTTCCAAAAACTTTGACCTCCGTTTGGGCCTCAACACAAGTATATATATATATATGTGTTGTTCTCTTTGAATAAACTAGTTATTATAAGTTCAAGATTCCTAAAAAGGGTATGTTTGAGTTTGATTTATTTATTGTTTGTTAAGTTGTAAAGTAGTCAACTTTTAAGGTTTATTTACATACATGACCTCATTACTCTTTTAGGGTACGATGTTCCCTTAAAGAGGTGTACCAATATCCATATTAGATTTCTTTATTGAGTATTATACGGAGTATATTACTATAACATACATGCCAGATAGATGTTGCCAATATGTCTTGCCATTTGTTAACATATGCTTCACCAAAATAAGCTTTTTGTGCTTATTTGTCTCAATCTCGATTTTCGATTTGAGATCGATCCTTGCGTAGCTTTTCTTGATCGCCTAAGGCTGTAGTGTAACATTTGCTTTGCTTTTAACAAGATTGCAACTCTAGTATTTTTAACTCATAATTAAATGCCGTGCGAGCATCGTGTTTTTTCTAATGCTTGGTTATTAAAACCACTATTTAGTCTAAACGTCGGCCTTCTTAAAGTAAGTAGTATTTGTTGACTGTTGTCATGTTAAATTAGTCCAATAATTTTTATCCCTACAAAAGAATTGGAACAGAAATATTACGATAGTGGGCTTGGCCCATTGACATCCAATTATGGATGATCCATTATGAGCAATCAACAAAAGTATTTGTTTTTTGGACCGACAAAGGGCGTTTGAAAGTTACACCTTCGATTCTTCGAAGAGAACTTTTTAAAATACAGTATGTCTATTGTGTCGACATGTTAAATAGGTAACCTGTTTTTCTATTGTTTTTTGGTAATATCTTTGCCTAATTTATATTCCACTAGTCATGTGCCAACTCATTGTAGATGATGTCACCTAAATTTCATGTCAACTTAAACATACAATAGAGGAATTAACATTTCTCTTTCATATATATACATATAAAAAGTATAAAAGTACACATGTACAATAATATAGTAAAAAAAGCAGAGTATAATATACTTTGGAATAATAATATTTTTTAAATAAGCCCATAAAAACCACGTGTAAAATAGACATTACTTGTTTTTCCATCGACTTTAGACCACTTGCAACGCAACGTTCTTGAGCCATTTTTTTGAGTGGGAATGACCACAACGCCTGCAATGGGCGTTATGTAGTCCAAAACGGACAAAAATTGGACGTCGTGCGGGATCTACAACCATTTTCATTTTTTTTTTTCCTTCAATTGTTTTAATTCAAAATAAAATGGTGTTGTGGGATCTAGGGGCCGGGCAAAAAAGGGGCGTTCTGGTGTTACCATTGCTAGTAGTAAAAATGGTACACATTCAAAGCGAACTTTAAACAATTTTAACATAATTAATAATGCGTAGCAAGTTACCCTGTGAGATCTCTAAGAAGATAAAACACTGATCTTTATGGTGTAATTTTTATAATCGTTTGACTCACCGTTTCTAAGATAACTCATTTTTAAAAACATAGAGAAAGTGAGTTTTATGACACACTCTCATTCTCACCCGGTACTTTCCAATGATTTTTTTTCCCTACAAAGAATCGGAACATGAAATATTAGAATAGTCAATAGTGGGCTTGGCTCATTTGGCACCCAATAATATATAGATGATCCATTATCAGCGATCAACAAAAGTATTTAATTCATTGGACCGATAATTGGCTGATGGCCCATTTTTATTGGTTTATTGTTTCAAAGTCACACACCTTCTAGCCTTCTAGGGCGAATTTTAGAAAATTCTAGCGTATGCATAGAAGATGTAAAACATGTCTATTATTGTTATGTACAAGTTGACAACCTGCTTTTCTTCTATTTTTTTTAATTTTTTGCCCAATTTATATTCCATAAAACTTACAGTCATGTGCCAACTCATCGTAGGTGATGTCACCTAAATTTCAGGTCAACTTATACATACAATAGACGAATTAACATTTTCAATACATACATTTAAAACTTTTCAAAGTACATCGAGACAATATTTAAAGAATAAACCCTTTTAAATAACAAACCCACAAGCCTATAAAGATCACATGTACGTATAATAGATGTTACTTGTTTTTCCATCAATTTTAGAACTCTTTTTGGTCGCTAATCAGTTACTCCATCAGAACAAAAGAAATATTCCGTACGTATATGAACATAAAGCGTTAATGTTGAATTTTTTTTTTTTTTTTTTTTTTTTTTTTTAAGTAATCCAAAAATAAAACTAGAAACTCGCTTACAAAAGATTACAGATGCAAATATTCATCCGCTAGAGATTAAGATATTTTGAAATGGTAGTCGACCAAGCTTGTTGGAAAAGAACGATCGATCGAAATGTACAAATACTTATTTGCCGACAAGAAAACATTAGTGCTGTCTTGGTATATAGAACCAAAATATTGGACCACATAAATCTACATGTAGATATTGAGAACATATATCGTTTGTTAGTAAACTGATATGATGCCATAATTATAAAAAGATGCATAATAATTTCAGAAGTGACTTCAACTTGTTAGTATTTAGAAAAATATATACTATGTTTCAATAATTATACTCTGATACAATTATTTGATCATGAGACTTTAAGAGAATATTTTCATTACTTTTAATATACTACCAAGACCTCAAAAAGACAATTAAAATAGGGAGAATTTCCTTTAAATTTTTTGCAAACTACTTCAATTACGTCAATATCCTTCTAAAACTTGAAATTACACCAATATCCTTTGAAACCGTGAAAATACTCATTTATATCCAAATATGCCTTTTAATTGTAATTCAATGATTTTAATAATCTAAACTCTTATCAAAATATAAACTAATAATCTAATTGACATATATACCCTTATCTAAATTAAACACACCTCCCTCTAAACCTAACCTCTATAATATCCCACTTTTCTTTTACGAATTGTAATCAAGATTTCTAGTTCAAAGTGCAGTAAAATATAATAATTGAAGAACATAACAAAAAGATTCAGTTATTTTTTTTTAGAAAAGTACTATTTTACAAAATCAACCAACTAGATATGATTGAGAATTATATAAACAACAGTATACTCCATCGGGTTTTCATCGAGAAAATGAGAATTTAATACAATTCGATATTTGAATCCATGTTATTAATCGAATATAATCAAACATGAGTTTTAAAACGTTTAGGGTTTAGAGTTTTATAAAACGTTTGGGGTTTAGGGTTTGGGGTTTAGGGGTTAGGGTTTAGTGTTGGGAGTTTGGGGTTCCGTCCCGAAACCCCAAACTCCCAACCCTAAACCCTAACCCCTAAACCCCAAACCCTAAACCCTAAACGCAACACTGTAACACACGTGTTAGTAATGTGAAACCCACTAAAAATAATGAAAAAAAACTCGTCGAAAGTATGCCTTAATGGACGGCAAATCGAAGAGGATCAAACGTTGAATCTAATGGTGCAATTTTTATAATTTTTTGATTTGTCGTTTGTGAGATATTTAACTTAAGGGGTAAATGTGTTTTGTATTCTCTTTGTACACATGGCACTATATCATTGGTTCCTCTATTCTCAAACAAATTTTTAGTATCATTTGAACCTTACCCAATATTAATATTAGTTATAATTGTATAAGACGAGTGATCAAAAAGTAAACCCAATTGCGGATAATTAACTTGATCGAAGATGATGAGCCGTAAAAGTTAAGACGAAGAAATTACGAATTCTAGTCGATATGTTTTGATTGGGTGAGAAGAGTAGATAAGTCATATAAATTTGAATTGAATATTAAATTAGAGTTGTGTTTATTAAAATTATTTAATTATTACTTAAAATGATATTTGGATATAGATGAGAATTTAGAATGTTTTAAAGAATATTGACGTAAATTTAATTATTACAAGAATATTGACGTAATTTGGATAATTTTCAAGGATATTGATGAAATTGTCCCATTAAAATAAATTTAACTACTAACATAATCGTTGTTTTGTATAAAAATGACATATTGCATTAGAGTTCCCTAGCAAAATGCTAGCTTAAATATTGTTACTCATAGAGATTGAAGTGCATGGCCAGTGATTCGTAACAAAAAAACATAGAAAAACTACGTACGTAACAAACATAGATTAGACTTCAATTCATTAATCGACAACCACAAGATTAGACATGCATTAGCTCTTGTATATATACAATGTTTAAGGCATTATGCCTCTTCTTATATATATAAGATTTGTATGCATGTAGTGGCGCGTAGATTCGGGATTTAAGATGACCCGTAGATAGTATTTTTATCTTAATTTGTGTGAACCCATAGCACAAGCAACACTTGTACGTAACTAATTATTGGTCATAGCTAGTGTTGAATTTTACAATCAAACGAAACATATATCCACTTGACAGATTCGATCACAATTTGTCGACCCTGTCGTATTCTTGGGTTATATAACTCACATGGGGTGTTACCCTTTTGGACTTGTCATTTAATAAATTGATATTATATTATATTATATGGATTATATATTTATATTATTGTGATAGTGAAAGTGTGACATTTGGTGTTATTATATCTAGAGACCATGATGCATGAGGACTCATGGGTTGGTCATGTCATATGATACCGCTAGAGTACGTACACCGCATATAGAAGTTTTTAACTTTAGTACGTTCTGTCATGCATCTATTAATTACTACCCAATGATCTATCGCTTTTTCTTGACCACTAGACATTGTGGAGTATTGAAATCATTAGTGTCATCTCAATAATCAATCATTATTAGATATATTTGGTTGCAAAGACTATACATATAGCATAATTATTGTCTTAATTGAGATTGTAATGGTGTAAATAATTTAATAACACCGATCGATCGGTAAAGATTAGAAGTTTAATTATTGATTTACCCTCCATAAAGATAAAGATTAGAAACTATGTAATTAGAAACTCAACATGACTAAGAAAAGTGAGCCATGTTTACATGAGCGGATCTAAGATTTATTAATTTGGAGGACAATAATTTTTTGTTTTTGTTTATTTATTCAATTATAGGGTAAAATTTATAAAATATCATAAATATTTATAAATTTTTTTTTTACATGATTTGAGAATCTTAGGGGAGGCAACTGCCGCTGTGCCCCCTCTACGTCCACCCCTGCATGTTTAGCATATATATGAAAATCGAGGTGGTGGTACTCGGTGATTACTTCAAATTGTTGGGATATAGAATAGCGCTTGATAGACCTAGAACTTATGCTTAAATGTACGTCTAATTAAGTAGGAGATAATGGCACACAGACAAATTTTAGAGAGGTAGATAAAGTAAGAGAAAATGCATTTGATATAGATGTAACCATGTCAAGTAATTAATGAATGCTTTAGACATGTTTTCAAGCCTATGAGTTTTAACATATATATAACATTGCTCTTCCAAATAATTTCATTTCAGATTTATTTAAAATGGAAAAAAGATTAATACATCAAGATTCATATCCTGGTATGTACGCGCGTGTTCTAATTTGGCCATCCTAAAGTATGTATATTTCAACTGTACCGTCAAGAACTAGACAATAAAAGGAACTTCTTGTCTAGACACTACTAGAAAAATGCTAAATGCCTACGGTCAAATCTGTGGGAAATCCGTGGGTGAACGTGTTTACCCACGAGTTACCCATGAAATGGGTCTCAAGCTAATATTGGCGTGGGTAATTTTGGTTCCGTGGGGAAAGGATATTTCCCGACGGAATTATCCGTGGAAATTTCGTAGGAAAATGAATTAAGTCTTTTAAAATATTCCGTAGGTAATTTGAACATCTCCCATAGATTTCCCACGAAATATGTTCCCACGGATTTCCCACAAATCTCCCATGAGTACGTTCCCACAGGTTTCCCACGAGATTCCCATATATATGTTTGCCACGAAATTCCTACGGGATTCTAACAAATAAATTGCCCATGAGATTCTCACGGATTTCCTAACAAAGGTGAGTGCTATTGTCAAACTTCTCAGGAGGTATATAAAGGTGCCCTCCATGAAAAAGCCTCGTCTTAGCACCTAGGCGAGCACCTTTCTCGTCTTTAACTACGTCACATCCTTTAAGTAAAGTTTTGCCGAAAGCCTTTTAAGTATTAGAGTCTATCTTACTTGCAGATACAAAACTAGTTATTGAAGGCATAATAAAAGTTAAATCAAACACGTGTACACGTATATAATAATAAAATGACGATGTAAAAACTAAATTGAAGACTTAATACCCATATATATATATATATATATATATATATATATATACATATATATATATATATATACATATATATATATATATATATCAATAATGTGAATTTATGTAACATATTCATATGTATATTTGTAAATAGGAATGCACATTTTTAAGTAATTATATGTAGAAGTACATCTATAGGTATATATATATATGTATGTATACGTATGTGCGGATATATAATATGTGAATAATCATTTATTTATATCCATTGACTAATCCTCTATATATGTTTGTATGTATACATATGTATGTGCTCGTATATGCAATTGTATATGTATGTTTTATTTATTTTGTATCTTAAAAGCAATCGGTTGAAAATTTATTGGAAATTAGTAGGAAATTTTTATTCTCACGGATTCCCCACGGATACCCCACGGATACAACCCTTGTTGAGCCCTAATCCCCAAAACCTGTGGGGAATCCGTGGGTAATTCCTACGGCTTTCCCACGAATTACTCACAATATTTTTCAACTCTTTGCTAACCCCTAATCTCTAAAACTTATTGGTAATCCGTAGTAATTTATAAACATTTCCCATGAATTACCCACATATGTATTACAATAATTTTATATATTTAATAACCAACAAACCGTAGAAAATCTGTGGGAAACCTAATATATTTGCTACGGTATTCCTACACATTACCCACGACATAATCTCCCCACGGAAGACCTACGGATGTATAAAATCCTTGGGTAATCAGTGGGAAATTTCCCACGGAGTTCTCACAAATTTCTTACGGATAATATTTCCGTGGGTAATCTATGGGAAGTCCGTGTGAAATGTCTAAATTAAGTAATAAAAGACCGGTCGTTAGAAATTTGTGGGTAATGTGTGGGAAATTACCCACAGATTTATTCCGTGGGAAATATCCGTGGGTGTTGAGCAGTTTTCTAGTAGTGAGACTTATAGTCGTGACTCGTGACGTACTACAGTCGTAATCCTAATTTCTTTGCACATTGGCGTGCTGTTTTGGTTTCTAGACATTATAACTAGAATACATACTCCAATGATTAGCATATATATATGTATACGACGTATTGTCATGTTCGTAATGGTCCATATATGGTTCGAGCTAGCTAGTTAGGGACCGCACCGACACCTAGAATGTCATCATCCCATAAAAATTCTACTACAATGTGAAAAACTGTATAGTTACACAGTTAAATTGCTGTCGAAGTTGAATACGATGATCAGATGCATATATAATTGTGTGGATGAATAAGGCTAAAGTCAATACTCATATATTGTTTGACAAGTATAATACTCCATAGCTAATTAAATATCAATCTTTGGATATACAGATAACAACAATATTCCATAATTGGTACCAAGTTAAAGAATCAAACTTCTGCTAGCTGTAGTATATTTTTTATATATATATTTGTATATTACAAGATCCCTGCAAGCTAGGCTGCCATGGGATAGTGATCACCAAGATCAACATCATTTACTACTAACAAACTAATCGATCTAAACTGTAGTTCTATGTAAGAAAACATCATCCTTAAGTAACCCTAATAAGCTTTTAGTATTTCTGCAATTTTTTTTTGGTCTACTTGGGATCCCATTCCATTCCATTATTTGCAGTATTGATATATATGCTTTGAATAACTATTTCTGACTTTTGTTTCAAGTTTAGTTGTGAATCGGAGACTTTTTCCTAGCAGGAGTATAATCCATCCCAGCAATGTCTATGGCATCTGGATACTGCTCGGTGATGAACTCCTTCTTCCAGTGTTTTGAATTCTCTGATGAAAAATTCGAATGATCAGTAGATTTGACTTCTGGTTTTGGGTCATGCTTATTTCCATCTTTCTTCAAATTCTGTGCATAAAAATAAGTTCAACATAGTCAATAACATGAACAAATCATCGTGTTTCATAAATCTCTTTTAACTATCTTTGCTCCTAAATAATGATGAGTTCGAAAAAATAAAACAACTAACCTTTGAAATGGTGGTGCTAGTACTAGACCTAGAAGAAGTAACTTTGGTCATAAGCATTCTAGTAATTCCTGCAAAACAACGAAAAAGAATTTGAGAAAAATGCAAGACTAGGCCGGTAACGAAATTTACATAGGATTCTGACTATTATTTCGATCACGCCAGTATAAACACAAATCTTTGGTCATGATGAGAGTTCTTGGTTTCTAATCTACAAAATAATCTTCCTTAAATTTCTATATTGTGGTACCTGATGATATTTCTGCAGTCTTTGAAAGCAAATGATCATCTTGACTGCTTTTCTCCAATGAACTGGCTTTTATGAGCCTTATACCTTCATAAAATCAACAGAATTCTTTTTATACTAAAAACATAATCAACATCCACTAAACTGATGACAGCAGAATTGGATCATTTACAGCAAAATGACATATTTTGGTGGAGCTAGTGAAAATACCTTGAGCTTTATAAGCTAGGAGACTTGTTAACACCAAAATGGTGAAAAACAGATGGAACTTCATAATCTGTGAAGTTTACTGAAGTTGGAAAAGGGTTCAAATTTTCGCAAACTTAAGCCGGTCTCGAGAGATTGTGTATATACTCTATTTGAATACAAACTTGTTGTCTCTAGTATCACAAGTCACTTCTAATGCTTGAGATAAATGTTAAATGATGAATGTGTATTATAAGATAGATGTGTTATCCCAGCTTTTATTCATCATATATATATAACAAACAGAAGAAGATACTGTATATATAAGATAAGGGGACCCATATCAAGTTGCTGACCAGAAGGCAGGGATTCTAGTATTCTACTATACACTCTTTATCTTATATTTCTTTAATTAATTAATTAATTAATTAATTGGCTTTGTAACTTAATTTTATAATATTATGATCACCTACTGCATGTTAATTAACTTACTAATATTTAAATGACTTTTGGGGGGGCTTCCATGAAAAGTGCAATCTGGAAGCAGGGGACCAAATTGTCCACACAAAAATTCATTTGTTTTTACATTCTCTTGAACCTATATATTTGTTCTCTCTCTTTTTTTGACAAGACAAATAGTAGTTAGAAAATAAAAACAGGGTTGTTCTTAACTTTAAGGGGTCATCTACATCATTTCATTACCCTTTTTAAAGTAACATGTCCCCTAAAAGAGTATCCTCAAAATCCACATTAGATTTCTTTATTGATCACACACTAAAACACCCACACAAACACACACTAGCCAATTTATAAGCTACTACTGTATTAGAAAACCAATGTGCAGTAAATATCCTTCATCAAAATAAGCTTTTATGCTTCTTTGTCTCACTTCTGATCTTCTTTCTAAATGTATAGATACATTTATACATTTAGCAAAAGTTGAAGAGACTCTTAGAGATGCACAAAGGCCACTTGAAAACAACACTTTAAAAACATCTATTGAACCCTTTTAATTTGGACAAACTTTGATCTAGCTAGCTAAACACGAATATAATCTCGATACGAAAATGTTATACTGATTAGATTGAGCAAGACAAAAACATGTAAGTGATGTTGAAGGCCGAGATCCGTACTTGAAAACAGAAGTCGTTATTAATAAATCTATATTTTCTCACCGTTAATGAAAATATTACACATTGATGTATTATGTATATATCTTATAAAAGTAGTTCGCACATAGTTATATATACATATACTCTGCTACCTACTCATGATCATTTAGAAGTGTATAGTTTAACCAAATATCAAGGGCATGATTATATTTAAGTAGTGTGGTCCTTCTGTTAGAGGCCACATATATCTGGGCCATCTATCAGACTTTCATTATGAATAAAGAAAGTACCAATCATTTACTAAAGCGTAAAATAATATATATTGATTATTTTCAACAACATTAAAAAACTAGTTGATCAATATTTGATAAGAAAATATGTTTTGAATGGCGTATCTGATGATTTGTATAATGCAGCACCTGATATCATTTTTATTACATTAGTTATGGTTATGAAGAAAATTTTATTAAAAATATGAGGACTGATAGGTAAATATGTTAAACTACGACTATAAAATGCTGGAAGACGTGGCAGGGGACATGTAAATTATGTGGGACCTACGATCACGTGGCAGGGGACATGTAAAGTTAATACGAGGGCGATACAAGACGTGTAAAGTATGTGGGACCTACACTAAGATAATATAAATCTCTTTGAACCCGTATCACATATAATGAATGATGTTAAGAATGTAAATTGAGTAATGTTAAACATGCATAATTATATATGTCTAAATTGAGGACTAATCATATAGTTTCTACCATATGGATTCCACCGATTTTCTCTCCTTATATTTACCAATCATTTTATAATATGCATCAATCAAATATTTAGGCCTAAATTAAGATCTCTGGTTTTAGGCCTACCAATCATTTCCATGCATATTTTATAAGAAATTTACACCACGATAGCGTATGAACCCGTATTGAGTGTTAACCCCTACTTTCAACATGGCTCTGCCCTGTCTGAGTGAGGTGTTCGATACTTCGATATGATATTGATGTATGGTTAGCATTCTCCTAAAAGAAATAATACGCCAAGTTGGCATAAAGGAAAGGACGTGGCACTTGACAAGTCACACCCCTATGTTGGGGCTTCACTGAACATAGAAACACGCCGGAATGAATGTTGTCTTTCAACTCTACATACATGCTAACAATATGTATGCTGTTATTTTTGATTTCATATATACAAGTCAATAGCTAAAAGACATTAATTTATAAATCAGAGTATAATTTTTAATATACTCTAAATAATCCGAAAAGAACCATTAAATTTTGATGAAACAAGTTCAACTAAGTGATTATATTACTTAATTAGAATACTATGCGATAACCCCCCTCTCGTTATTTCATTGTTACGTTTTTGGCTAACAAAACCATGAGTTAAGATCGTCTAATGGTGGCAACTTTGCCCTTATACAAAGAGACCATGGTACGTGCATTTTTACTCGATCAGAGACATGTGTTGGTCGATCACACGGCCCCGCACCCTAGACAACATTGCATGGATCAACTTCTTTCTGGTCCTTTTAAAGCTTTATTTATGTGGACGTACTTGCAAAATGTCTTGTCTCGACTAAGCAAATAGTAGTATTGAATAAGATGGATGGCTTTCTTGTCGATCAATAACACCTATTGGAGAAAGACAATTAAAGTTGATAGTTTCCTCAACCACTAAGCCGTGATTATTGAAATGCATATACCCCATTGCTTAACCAGCATTATATAGTTATGAACCTAGTATATACAGTAACTTTTTAGTCGCGCAAAAAATACCACTCCGTACCACTTATGGTGTGTGAATGTGTGATTAAGTATTAGGTTGGAAACGACGTAACAAAATATTCTCAAATCTAAACTAGGGTGCAGATAATATAGATGGTTCTTGACTGTCATATGTTGGAAAATTTCAAATTGCAATTGACTTGGTGATGAAGAACTTCTGAATGCACGAATTTGGTGAGTCGTCCTCCAAATTGGGTCCGAAAAATAAAACGCCTAAAATGGAGTTCATGGGCTTTTGGTAAACTTATAGCCTTTATTGTATTTTGTACCAAATCGGGCCTTAAAGTATTGGGCTTTTATTATTTTGATCAGTGACTCTTCAACTATTAGAATCTTCATAAAGCATCTGGTTCTGGCCCAGTGACATTTGGTGGCGCCCTGTTTTGATTATCAATTATAACCCTAAATAATGAGATTGCCGAAATCCGAATAGTGAAAGATTATATAATTGAAATGTGTCACAAAGTATCAAATTCTATCGAACATAAACATAATTCATAATGTTTGTGATAATTAACCTTTGGATATTGGCTTTTTAAAAGTCATATAGCACACTAGTAGTAATTATCATCTTGTATTAGTAAAAAAGAGGAAAAAAAAAAAAAAAAAAAAACCTAGGCAAACAATGTATAGATGATAATTAGAATGTTCTAGTCCGGAATCGTCACCAAACCATGTTCTCATGTTCATTCGTTGGTTATGAGAGCCGACATTGTACTTCGAATCACGTCAAAGTTTTGAGTCAATTACAGTAATGCTAATATTTTATACTACGTGTTATTATATCAAACCGACCCGAAAAAAGTGAATATTCAAATAATAAGCTCTTTATAAAAATTCTAGAAAAAGGGTTGAGGTGGGTTCAATTCACAATTTCACATAGGATAAAGAGAAAAACAGAGCAAAGTCATATGATTTGGAGGTTAAAAAATTACAAAGCACATGTTGTGGAGAGTCAAGCCAAATTTTAAAATGTTCAATCCTATGGTCATATTTCAAAAGGTAATAAAAGTTTGTTTTTTAAAAAAGTGAAAAGATGAGGGGAGCAGAGTGCACTTTCTAAAAATTGTTTTCAGAGAGAGATCTCCCCTCGTGCGGCTCACACGCTGACCATCCTGTTTGTTCTTTTCCCTTTTTAATTCCATTCCTCGTGCGTTCTCTGTGTTGGTCTTCTTTGACCTTTGACCAGCACCATATATTTTCACTTTTTTTATTTGTATTATAGACCTTATTCTCTTAAAAACAATTATAACCACATACAAAGTACAACTAGTAGCACAACTTTTATTAACCAAAATTCAGAATTGTTTATTTTGTTTGCCACCCCACACACCTAAAATTGGACACAAAAAACAAGTTGAAGAACATGGAATGGGAGGAATATTTGGTCAAATCAAGAAATATGGTTTTAATTAAAGAGAGGGACAAATTGGATATATGAATGAATGAGTCAGATGACTCAGATCATTGGATCCCTTGCACGTGACTTTTCATGACTTGATCACGTGACTTTTGGCACACCAAAATCTTTTTCTTCCTTATAAGTTGTTGTTCCAGAAATTGCATATCGTACATCATTAGTCCACGAGTGATATGTGATTATCGTGGCCATACACACGCTCTCTAATAATGGGTTTGAAGTAAAAAATAAAAAAAAGCTCAAGGGTGAATGATGCATTCTGTTGGTTGAATGGTTTCATAATATCATCTGTATTTTATAAAGATCGCATATCTGGTCCAATATAATTGAACGCAAGAACGTATAGGATATCTCAATTTTATGAAGTTATTATGCATAACATGATATCTATTGTATATATTTAGTGTAAAATAGTATATTCAACGGAATAATTATCACGAGTGTATTAACTGGCCAAATAATTAACTTCCTTCGTGATAGATATTATTGGGTACAAATTTAAGTCCCACATCGGATATAAAAAGAAATCAAAGCTTGTATATAAGTTCCACTAATTTGTTTTAGAGTACAACCTCAACTTGGCTTTGAACGAGTTAGGTTGAAAAAGATCACTACAATTAGTATTAGATCGGCGGATTTTACTCTGTTCGTTGCTCTGATACCAATTGTGGGGATCTTTTTCTGCTCTACTTTTTGGAATTTGGATACGTTGGAGTGAAAAAGGGCTTGGCAGATACATTCTATACATTTTATTATATATATAGTTTATGGAATATCCTCTCTATCACCAATGCCCCTTGTAAATTTATATATCTTGTTGGTGGGGCATTATTCATACAATTAGATAGTCTAGTAAGTTGGATACCATATTTGGTGGCATTCATAGATTTACGCAAGTGTCCTTTACCGTGTCCTTGAGAATAAAACAACAATAACCAAATTGTAAAAAAATTGAAGTGAATCCAGAATCATATTATCGATGTTAATCAATGAAAGTAAATATGCCTACATTATATTGTATTTGAACTATCGTTGTAGTCATAGCATCGTGCTTGGAATTGCAATTCATATAAATTTAATTTGTAAGATTACCGGTGATTAAAGGCTATCTAAAAAAAATCAACGAATTGAAATATAATCAATGATTTTAGAGTGTTTAAAAAAAGTTAACTCAGCTTGTTTGTTTGTATATAATTAAATCTACATGCTTCTTTCACGGAAGATTTATATATAGGGGTAGCTTGAAACAACAAAAATAATTAATTTTAAATTTGTTATCATTCTAATTAAGTTCTAATTTGTCAATCAAGTCCTTTAATTTTAGTAAATTTTAAAATGAGATCTCTAACTTATTAAAAAAGATTTTTTTAATCAACTACTCACTAACATATATAAAAATTTAATTCATTAATTAACACATTATCCAAATCGATCTGTAATGTTTTTATCATTAATTAACTAAGTAAGAATAAAATTACTTGAAAAGGTGAATATATATTTAAAATAATTAACTTTTTTCAGTAACTTGGTTGAGTGGTTTCACAATATCATCTGCGTTTTATAAAGATCGCATATCAGGTCCAATATAATTTGAACGCAAGAACATATAGGATATATCAATTTTGTGTAGTTATCATGCATATATAACATGATATCTATTGTATATATTTAGTGTAAAATAGTATATTCAATGGAATAATTATCTCGAGTGTATTAACTGGCCAAATAATTTACTTCCTTCTTAATAGATACCAATGTGTGCAAATTTAAGTCCCACATCGGATATAAAAAGAAATCAAAGCTTGTATATAAGTTCCACTAATCTGTTTTAGAGTACAACCTCAACTGGTCTTTGAATTAGTTGGGTTGAAAAAGATCACGACAAGTAGTATCAGAGCGGCAAATTACATTCCGTGTAGCTGCTCTGATACCACTTGTTGGGATTTTTTTTCAGCTCTGATACCAATGCCCCTTATAAATTTTATAAATCTTGTTGGTGTGGCATTATTTCGTACAATCAGATAGTCTAGTAAATTGGATACCATATTTAGTTCATAGATTTACGCAAGTGTCCTTTACCGTGTCCTTGACAATATAACAACAATAACCAAATTGTAAAAAAATTTGAAGTGAATCCAGAATCATATTATCGATGTTAATCAATGAAAGTTGATATGCCTACATTATATTGCATTTGATCAATCGTTGTAGTCATAGCATCGTGCAGTGGTTGGAATTTCAATTCACATAAATTTAATTTGTAAGACTACCGGTGATTAAAGGCTATCTAAAAAAAATCAACGAATTGAAATATAATAAATGATTTTAACGTGTTTAAAAAAAGTTAACTCAGCTTGTTTGTTTGTATATATATAACTAGGTTTTTAGCCCGTGAGATGCACGGTCGTTAAAAAATACAATTATAAGTTTATTTATAAGTAGTTCAATGAATTAGTTTTGTTAACTTAAAAGGTGTAATTGTCATTGAGAATTAAAAATAAATAATAACTTAAACCAAACTATATAATAAATTAATCAAACTATTATAATTAATTGTCGAAATTAATATATGGAGCCAAATAAAGCACAATGAATTGTAGAAAGATAAATAATAAGTATTACATATATTCGTAAAAAAATGTATGTCTTTGAGCCCGTGATCGTACGGTAATGTATGCAAAACTATTATATATTATGAAATTTTTTAACAATGTCAATATTGTAATTGAAAACTATAAATTTGTCATTGAAAATAGAAAAATAGTATACAACAACCTAAACATATGCGAATAAAAACTTCAAACTTTTTGTGAGTAACAACATGAGAAACAAATACAACATATTCACAAATTTTTGACATAAAATATTACAATTACAAATGTTATACAACTTTGACATAAGCAACATATATGTAATAGTTTCTAACATTGTTGTCTCAACTCACATTTCAATCTACCAATATGTTTAACTCATGAAATGTCTACATATAGTTGATCATAAATAAAATTTGATTATTAATAAAATAAACTCAATGAGACAATGACAATGAGACAAATGGTGTACTTGACTCTTGTGTTAATTAATGCAAAACATACATACTCAAAATAAACTTAAATGGTTAAATTTTGATCAACCTATAAGTTAAGGTGTTTAAACATTTAGAAATAAAAGTTAGAAGGATTAAAACGAAAAAAAATAAAAGTATAAAGATTAAACTATTATTAACCCTTATTTAAAATAATTTATAATAACAATAAAATTATTATAAATGGAAAGCAATGTGGCATCCCTAGAATTTGAAGAATAATTCAGGAGTAACAATATTTTAGACATATCATCATAATGATTAAAAAGATGACACATAAGAAAAAAATCTTTGTTTTATATATATGAATAGATAGATTAAATCTACATGCTTCTTTCATGGAAAATTTATATATAGGGGGAGCTTGAAACACCAAAAATAATTAATTTTAAATTATATATAGAAAATATGTTATCATTCTAATTAAATTTTTATTTGTCAATCAAGTCCTTTAATTTTAGTAAATTTTAAAATGAGATCCCTTACTTATTAAAAAAGATTTTTTTAATCAACTACTTACTTACATATAAAAAGAAATTTAATTCATTAATTAACAGATTATCCAAATCGATCTTTAATGTTTCTATCATTGATTCAGTGAGTAAGAATAAAATTACTTGAAAAGGTGAATATATACTTAAAATAATTAACTTTTTTCAGTAACTTGGTTTCAAAACTTTTAATTTTATAATCTTTATACTTAGATAAATCCATTTAGATAAGGGTAAGGTTCAGAGGAGCAGGTCTTTTAGAGGAGCAGAAAAGGCAGATTTTTGGCCAACCAAAATGTGACATGTGTCACCTATGGTCCCCCTTTTTTCTCTATCAGGGACTATTGTGCAATTTCAAAAAATATGAGGACCTGCCAAAAAAATTGCCTAGAAATTTTCAAAAAAATTGCAAAAAAAATATTCGTTCAGAAAACTTGAAAATATGCAAGATTTCGTATAAAAATTAAAATGCAGTGAAAAGTCGTAAAATGCAGTGAAAAACATAAAATGCAGTGAAAATTGATATTTTCGAGATCTACTTTTATATATCAGTTTTCCACCACCTTAAAACTGAAAATGCAATAACTTAAACGTATAATGCAGTGACTTTTCAAGATCTACTTTTCATATCAGTTTTCTACCACTTCACGTAAAATGCAGTAAAAACATAAAATGCAGTAAACAAAATAATATGCATAAAAATGCTGAAAACACGTAAAATGCAGTAGATAAAGCGTAAAATGCAGTGAATTCTCAGATCTCGTTAATAGATTTATAATGCAGTAGATAAAGCGTAAAATGCAGTGAGTATTTCAGATCTGCTTAATAGATCTAAAATGCAGTATGTTACGTGTAAAATGCAGTGGCTATTTCCAGATATACTTTCTTAGATCTAGATCTGAAAAAGTAGATCTAGATCTACTTTTTTCAGATCTGGATCTAAAAAGTAGATCTATATCTACAAAGTCAGATCTAGAGGATGGAGGTGGTGATGGACAGCGACGGTGATGGTGAAGGAGTCGGTGGACGTTAAAAGTGGTGGTGGAAGGTGACGGTGGTGGTGGATGGTGACGATGAACGTGGTGGTGAACGTGAACGGTGATGGTTGAGATTGTGGTGGTGATAAATAAGGTTGTGGTGGTAAAGATGGTGGAGGCGGTGGCGTGGTGATGAAGGTGGTTTCGGTGGCATGGTGGTGAAGGCGGTGGAGGAGGTGGCGGTGGTGAAGGTGGTGGTGGTGGAGGTGATGGCGGTGGTGGTGAATGTGGTGGTGGTTGTGGTGATAGTGAGTCGTTTTGTGTAGGTGTGTGTGTGAATTTAGTGTAGAGAGAATATTGGGGTTTTGTGTGTGTTTGGTGCAAATAAAATTGAATCTGATCATGGTTGCCTAAGTTTTACACCCTCCCACTTTAAATTCACGAAAATTGCATTTAGACCCCTCCTTACAAAAGAGTTTGCGAAATAAACCCTCTGCTCCTCCTGCCCCTCTAACTCCTCCTGCTCCTTTGATCCATTTCTTTTAGATAAAGAATATTATAATAAATTCAACTAAATGCTTAATATACATATTAACTTACACACTATATTATTTGAAACAAGATACTAATTAAATACGAAAATTCTATTAAAAATCAATGGCCCATGTATATATACGGGTTTAAAGTCTAGTTATCTTAAATTATATATAAGAAATGCCACATGATGTCATAAAATTATTAATTAGCCAATTAAATTCCTTAATTCTTCCCAATTAGCTAAAATAAAGGATACAATGATGTCATAAATAATTTAAAAATTAAATATAGGATGAGAGCTATTTAACTATATTTAGGATTCCTATTTTCTTCTTAGCAATAATCGCATATAAATTATTATTTTATTTTTCCATCTTTCAATTATATCGTTACTTTTAATCACCAAATTAACCAATGAGAATACAATATTCGATACTAAAAAATTATTATTTTACCTAACATAACCCGTATGCATACACGGGTTTAAAGGGTAGTATATATGTATAGGATTATAGGAGTTGAGTAAAGTCTAATGAGAAAGTGTTCCATAAAAGAAGCAAAATTAGGCCAAGATATATTAATTGGGTTGATGATCTAACTAGTACTAGTGCCTATTGAGTTGTCTCTCAAAAGTCATAAAACATAGTATAATTTAAGCACGGTTTTTCATTAGGGAGTTGTTGTTAGTGTTGTTGCCATGTTTGTTTCCATCCAAACATGATTTCCTCATACATGTCTTTGAGAATATATAAAACTTATTTTTTAATTATTAATAAGAGAGATTAATTATTATCAAGCATTATTTGATTATTTTCAAGTTCGAAAAAGGGTCATATATATGAAGAATATATGTAACAATATCATGTTTTTCCTGAAAACATTGCAAAGATGCCGACTGTATATATGCATGCCTTTTTCTGCACCGCAGCTCAAGTAAACATAAAATGATAAAATTATGATAGTAACTCGCATACTTAATATACCAATTAATTGTATTTAACAACTATATATGCATCATGCATGGGTCTATATATGTAGAGGTTGATTAAGAGTTCAATTTTACTATCCAAAGTCCGAAGTCCGAACTATGTCATTTATCTAATTAACTAATTAATATGAACCCTGCATTGCCACTTAAATTACTGATCTTATGATTAGTTTATTAATGTAGAACGAATTGTTTATACAAACTGCTGATAATTGTTGGCGGCAACGCTAACCTCATTATCAGCTCTAACGACATTATGTGAAAGATAATGTTTATGTTGACTTAGTATTTCCGAATGTTATTAGTGTAGACTGAATTGTTATTTCATATCTTAGCATTCTCGATCCATCGTTCAACCTTTTTACACTATCTCTCCTAATACCTTCTCTGATTGACCATACAAGTAGTTCTATTAATTTCAAAATTTAAATACATAAAAAACGTACGTACACTCGTTCATTTCCTATATATACAGCTAGCTCCAACTCATTTTCACCACAAAATTTTTATATTATTTGGGTGTGGGAGAGAGGCATATATGGTTAGTTTAGGGTTAGAGAGAGCTCTTAAGCCAAGGTGATGAAATTATTTTTTATTAATTTAAAAATAAGGTTGTAGAAACCAAGCCAATATTGGGAGACATGGTAACAACACCCACGTTCTCCCTATCATATTTTACTCCTTTAATTAATTACTACGAGTACTTTATATATCCATTTCTAGGGTTTTGTTATTCGTACCAAATACTTATATATAAATTTGACATTATATATATATACTCCATATGTAGTTGCTACTTTTATCCCGGTTAAACTCTATTTTTACTTAACTAGGTAAATACAAATTAAAATTACTCTACCTGTTATGAATGTTCACAGAACAAAAAACACATGTAGCACTAGCTACATAACACATACTTAATTGCCACTTGACAATATAAATAGTTTATCAACCCAAGAAATACACGCGCGTATACATATACATATAGATACATATATACACCCTTTAATTTGCTTGTATTAATTCTCCATAAATATACTCATCCTCCAATCACTAATCTTCTCCCTCATCACCATTCTTCCTATAACTATTCCCAAAAGCTAGAGTTTATGTGATCATGGTAAGAAGATTTATATATTTGAATTCAAAATTAATAAACATCTCAGTTCATGACAATTAGTTATGATTATATTCGAGTTTATATCGTTTCATAATTCAGTTACTGATTGAAAGTTGTCAATTGTACGTACTATTTGTTTGTAGGGAAATCGAAAGCCAGCTTGGTTAGAAGCTCTCTACGTGCAGAAATTCTTCACGGCATGTTCTACACACGAGAACTCAAAGAAGAACGAAAAGAATATATTGTGTGTCGATTGTTGCATCAGTATCTGTCCACACTGTGTTCATGTTCATCGATTCCATAGACTACTTCAAGTTCGTCGTTATGTATACCATGAGGTTATTAGGCTGGAAGACCTAGAGAACCTTATAGACTGCTCAAATGTTCAGGTAAAATATAGATATAAACAATTCAAATTTTTTATACGTTAAAAATCGAAAGACTTCGTACTTATATGTATTGTTTGTCCTTTCAATAAGCATAATTCAGTGTGGTAGTCGTTAACTTGGCTCATGATTCTATCAGGCTTATACCATTAATAGTGCAAAAGTTGTGTTTATCAAGAAAAGACCTCAAAACAGGCAATTTAAGGGGTCTGGAAACTATTGTACTTCTTGCGATAGGAGCCTTCAAGAACCCTTCATCCATTGCTCTCTTGGGTGCAAGGTAATTCAGTTCCCATTTCATCTTTTTATTTTACTAACCATAACATACAAAAAATTGATAATTAATATTTCATACTAGAGTATATATATTAATTAAAGGGTGTCGATTTTTTTTTAGTTTATAAAGTACAGAAACTTATTGGGTGACTTTCATTCTGCTTCTAATTAAGCCTCCAAATGTTACTGAACACCAAATTGTAAACAAAAAACTAAAAAAGTGTAGATTTTAAGGCCTATATAGTTAAGATGGGTGACTTTAATTCTGGTTTAAAGTGTCTAAATGTGACTAAAACTATATATGTACAATTACAGAAGTAGCTTTCCCGTATAATCTCAATCTTAATATCTTATAATTAACTAAAAGCAGCATCTACATAATTTATGAGTTTTTGCATGCAATTTTACTAACCTTTTATATATCTTCATGAGTGTATCTTCCAAATTTTCATCCAAATTAAGTACGGAGTAATAATTATATGCGTTTGCTAACTTCTGCCCTACGGGCACAAGTTAAACTTCATTAAATGGACTAAAACTTCCTAAATATGTCAAAAAATTTCTTTATTAAACTCACTAATTTTCAAATATACATCTTTATTAACTACAATTTATATCATTTATAGAAAATTCAACCTCATTAAATGTCATTAACTTGTGCATCAAGGGTACATGTTAGATTTTCCTTGACTATAGTATTACGAGTATTAATAATAAGGTTAGATATATAACTTTTGCTACGTTTTTATAAAGAAAAGAACAAACAGAAGAGATCTGGTTGCAGTTATTTGCAACATAAAAGCGTACTTATTACATTTATTGCAGATAGAAACATCAATTTATTCCACCAACTTAACATAATTATTCTTCTTCAATTCTTTGTTGACCAAAAGGATGTTAACAGTTTTTGAAGTAAATATAAATATCAATGACCTTTGGTACAATCACTGTTCATCACTTTGTGTGTGTTAATATTCAACATGTGATCATACGTAGTAGTTATATATGTACACAACATAAGTACTAATTAACTTGATGAAATTTCGAAATCTTGTAGGTGGATTTTGCCTTGGAGCATTATAGAGACCTGACACCATTCCTAAGGGTATGCAATATCCTACAACTTGGTCCAGACTTCTTCATTCCAAATGACAACGGAGACGATGACATGACAAATGAGACGCCTCATTCGACCATTGTGGACTTTGACGACCCAATGAGCTCATGTTCGGGCTCATCGGGGTCAGAAAACATGAGCATGATGTGCACTGAATTTGTTAGCAGGAAAAAAAGAAGTGGACTATACACTTGTGGTAGATCATCTAATAAGGTTCATTCAGAAGAAGATATGACCTCAAGCATGAGTAGAAGAAAAGGCATTCCTCAAAGATCACCAATGTGTTGAGACATGAGCTAGATTGAGAGCATTGATAATAATAATCAATAATAATAAAAATAATTTCAGGTTATTTCCTTTTTTATTCTAGATTTTTTTTTTATTTTTTTGGCAATACTATTTTTCCAACTAGTGCAAGTGCTCTCTAATATCTCTATAATTAAGAATTAAGATGTTTTATGTTCTAGTAGTTAATTAATTACTTGGTCGGAGGGGTTTTGTCTTAATCGCATCACGTGATTCCCAATTCCAAGTAATGGTTTGTACATTTTTAAAGAACTTATAGTTTATTTTAATGATTGTTATCATTATAATATTAAACTTTGTATGAATTCGAGGGCCTTATTGTACTAATAATAAACTTTTATTTTCCATTATGCATATTATAAGATTTCTTAACTATCGTACATGGTAAATTAACTCATATTAACCACTATAAGTTTGGTAGTTATTACGGAGTACAAAATTCCGGGGTGTTTGTGTAAACTGTAAAAGTGTAAAGTAAGTAAATTTTATGTTAAATGGTTGAAATATTTGTATTTAAATAAAAAAAAAAAGCATTCAGGAGTCAGGACACGGCAAGTATATATCCAAAGTAAATAACCCAAGCCCGCCATACCCACTAGATACGAGTTTCGGCCCACCAGAACTAGGCCTGCTCTAATGAGATATCCAACGGCCCATCAACAAGACCCAAAAACTTCAAATTTTAGTCGCATCATATTCACCCAAAATTAGGTCGATGTGATAATTGACAGATTTTGCACTGTGTCAATTTTTACAAAATTAACTATAACACCATGACTGCATCAACAAAACTTGTGCTTAATTTCTGTTTAAACATTAAACATGTAACAAAAAGTTTCAGAATCTTGGTTACGAATTGTAAAGTATATATATACCAAAAAAGACTAACATGCTCTAGGGGCAGCCCATTCGACACTCAAGATAAGGTGATCATAACCATACCCGTTGAGTTTAGCAATAGCTTTCTCACCATCTTCCCTCCTCACGAAATTAACAAACCCAAAACCTCGGCTCATTCCAGTCTTCTGATCCATAGCAATATGAACACGAGACACATTGCCAAACTTGCTGAACAGCTCCAGTAAGTCGGCCTCTCGGGTATCCTCTGAAAGGTTATTGACCCGAACAGAGTTCTCGTCGTTACTACGTGTAGGCCTCACTCCACCATCACGCCTTGTTGGCGGGACATATGCTCTAGTGGTCAATGAATCAGCAGGGCTCGGGTTGGCAAAAAATGTTTCACTCGGTTGGGCAAGATCCTTGTCGGGGCACTTTACGGTCCAGTGGTCACCTTTCTTCCCACAGGTCCTACATACCATCAGAGGCGAATCTCCAATTGACACTTGAGCCACAGAGTCTTCAGCTTTGGTACCTATTACGTACAATGTGCAAAGTTAGTAACTTTTCCGGCCTTTCAATAATAAAATAGATTCACCTCCTAATAAAATGGCCATCTTCTGCCTTAAAATTTTACAAGCGATTAACCTTCGATCCTCTTAATGAAGAAGGTAGCATTGAACAAACATATTGTCATGAATCACATACAATCAGGTCCGATCAGATCGACTTCTATTATAGAAATTCATCTAGTTTCTTATGTATCACATTTGTGTTTCAATTCTACTCCATTAAATAACTTACAACAGTCATGATAGTAATCTCAAAAGGACAATTCTGAAAGCAGTTGGATCCAACGAATTGAAACTTTCGATATAGTCATATAGCTAGGTGATTAGTTATAGCATTTGAATCCATATTATGTACCCAAAACAAAAAGGATTGTATCATTATGGCACAGGCATATAATTCATTTATACCCAAAAATGTTACAGCAAGAACTATTAACGTTTATGATCACAAATATTAGACAAAACATAACTATTACTAATAACAGTAGTACAAATACTCGATTAAGCACATTTATACATACTAACATGCATATATACAGCATGCATATGTAATATAATACCTGAAACACTAGGACGCTCAAAAACAATTTCCTCATTAGAAATGGAAGTAAGGCCAGTTCCAACATCACCAAACTTAACCCATGAATGAACCCGTTTACTGGAAACGTTATGCACACGTCTACTGGTGGTTACTTTAACAAGTTTACCTTCATTGTTAAACTTATATTCAATCACTTTTATCAAACCGTGTTCATCAGGTCCGATTACCTGTTTCTGCGGTAACAAGAGATCGTAATTTTCTTTTTCTTCTTCTTCTTCCAAATCGCTCCATCTAGGTCTTCTTTGAGTTTCGAGTTCCATCGTTGCTGCTGCTGATTTAGAGAACAAATCAATCGGACCGTGGAAATTAGGAATTTTTTTTATAGTTTGTGTGTGTCGGTTACAAAAGGGATATATATTTATAGGGAGTGATACTTGGAGAACAAGTTTCCAGGCCCATCTAATATTCTTGCGAGTGATTTTCTTTTCACGCCGCGATAAAAAATAGGCACTCCGTGGCTTGGACCGATCAAAAACAAGTTCTGAATTGGCCCCATTAGTTTGTTTTTTTTTTTTTTTTTTTTTTTGTTTTTTTAAGTTTCTGAATAGATACATTTCTGAATAAGTAAAAAGATAAACGGGCGTAAGATCCCTTCATCAAGGTATGTTAACAACACATCATTTGTTTTTTTGCAGCAACCAGCCAACCAATATGCTAAATTAATTGCTAACTTCTTCAATACCGAATAAGGTTTCATCCTAGGCTAAAATATTGGGCCTACGAATAAGGTGCACAATATAATATCAATTATCAAAGGAGGTACTTTATATTAAGTTTTACATAGGGCTCTTATTTGGGCCTGAGCCGCTTGGCTCTCCAGTAAATGCTATAAAAACATTTTTATCATATACCTTTATTCAATTTAATGATTTATTATTGTTTATGAATTTTGAAATTGTAAATTTCTTCCTTCACCTTGTTATCCAAGGGAAAATAAATAGCAATATGTTGTTCACTTAGAACCAAGTTTATAGTTTTTACATAGTTTTTTTTTATTGGTTTGGGTTTTTGAATTATGCAACGATAAATCATTTCAGTTTACAAAAACAATCTATAGAGCGAAAATTCAAAGTGTAATATTTTTCACTGAACATATATGGGTTCCTGCTTCAATTTCTAGTAGATCAAGAACATACAATCTTCTACTTAAATGGATGTTTAACTGATTATTAAATACAAGTTAAAATTTAAAATTAGGAAGCAAAGTGTTTAGAAATTACAACGCCAAAATCTCGAATGGTGAATTGGTGACGACCTGCAGCTTGTGATACTATTAGATCCCATACCCCTACTCTATTGGCATTATTGATCACATTCACATCATGATTGATTTTCGAATAAATACGTACAAAAGTTGAGTATCTTATATAGAATAAAATTAGGGACCTACTTTATATACTACTCCGTACTTCTTTTTATTTTTTATTTTAAAACACAATCATTGCTGTACTTTTTCTGTACTTTTTTCATTACTTTTCCTTAATATTCTGTACTTTTTCTATTTTTTTTATAATAAATGTGGTATAAAAATTGGATTGGAGTGGTATAGAAAGAAAACCTCTAAAATTAATGTATGCAAATAAATAAATATATAATATAATAATAACTACTAGTATTATTAAGATAATTACACCAACTAGCCGGTTGGTTGGTGGGCAAATGAGGTATTGGGGGTGGTCCCATACTCCAAAATCCAAATAACTTTGAATAATTCTTTTTCTTTTATTAAAAATAAAAATAAAAATAAACATAATTTTGTAGTTGAACTATATTATTATTTTTTGGACGATTTAAGCCACGTGATATTATTCCTGACCATTTAGACACCTCCCTAAGGATCATCGGTTAGAGCTTCGGTTAGCAACTGACGTTGTTGCCTAAAGTGACGCCATAGGCAATAGAGCTTCGGTTTAGCGTCGGCTTTGGAGACGTCGCTTTGGCGATGAGCTTCGGTGGTAAAAGTGTGGGATCAGCTTTTTTTTTTTTGGTTATTAAAATAAAGGTATAATGGTAAATGTGGGCCCAGAAAAAACTGAAGTGCTGTTCACTGTAAGCAGTGAAGCGTCAGTTTGTGTCAGTGCTAGCTGAAAATAGCTGACATGGCGCTGATGTGGCATCAACTGATGCATCAGTTTGTGTCACCTGTTGGACGAGGTCTTATATTTTGATTTAATTGGTGATGAATCGAGTTATTTCATCACAAATTTTGTTGATAACTTTTGAATCAAAAGTAAATACATCAAAACGATTCTTAAAGAAATTTTATTCTCAAGTACTGTATTTCAATGGTTGGCTACTTGGCTCCGAACTTTATTTTACAACCATACTAATGTGTCATAATCAAACATGAATGGATACACAAAAAATGACACAATTAAAATATTCAGCGAAAAATGAATACTAGCTAGCTAGCTTATTGTATCAATGTAGAAAATGATTCAAGTTGCTGCGAGAGAAACTGAACCAACATCTGTGAAGGGTCCGAACCAATTTTCGAATATGCTTCACGCATCAACACCAACGTACCCGAAATACTAACAAAAAACGTAATCGCCTTAGCCGAAGCCCTAACCCGTTTCTCAACCTCATTCTTAAACCGAACACTCTGTACATTACTATAAATAGTTTTTTGTATTAGTTTTAGTTTTTGAGTTATTCAACGAGATCGTTATAGTTTATAAAAACAACCTTGAAAAAAAACTCTATAGACCGAAAATTCAAAGTGTACTCTTTATTACTAAACATGCCTTCCTACTTCCTAGTACATCAATAACATACAATCTACTTAAATACTCCGTAGATGTTTAACTGATTATAAAAAACATGTTAAAAATTAAAATTAGCAAATAAAGCGTTCACAAATTAAATTACAACACCAAAATCTTGAATGGTGAATTGGTGATGACCTGCAGCTTGTGATACGCTTAGATGCCATATCGCTACTCTGTTGGCATTATTGATCACATTCACATGATGATGATGATGATGATGATGATGATGATGATGATGATGATGATGATGATGAAAGATGAGTATCTTTAAAAAAATGAATGAATGAAATGAAATACTACGTAAATGATAAATGAATAATAATGATAATAAAACTATTATCGAGTAATTACACCAACTAGCCGCTTGGTTGGTGGACAAATGATGTATCGGGTGGTCCCATACTCCAATAACTTTGAACAGTTCTTCTCTTTTTTGAAAAATAAAAATAAAAATTATTGTAATTGAAAACTACTCCCCATGTCCATTTTTATTGTCTTTTTTTAATTTTTTTAGTTTTTTTTCTTTCTAACTTTGACTTTTGAAATATGTTTGTGTCATACGATACTTGATGCAGAATATATGAATAGATTGGGTTTTTACATATATTTTCATTGGGTATAATTATCATCAAATATTATATAACACAAACAAAAATATTTAAATTTAAAGTTGAAAAATAAAGACTTTAAAAGTCAAAACAGGACAATAAAAGTCGGACGGAGAGAGTGTTACTTTTGGACAATTTAAGCCACGTGATATTATTCCTGACCATTTAACTTTTGATCTAATTGGTGATAAATCGAGCTATTTCATCACCAACCTTGTTGATAACTTTTGAATTAGTTTCATAAGTAAAAACTATACTTAGAAAGAAGATTTTATTCTCAAAGTGTATTTCAATGGTTGGCTCATTGGCTCCGTACTTCTCATTACAATCATAATGATGTGTCATAATCAAACATGCATTACTAATGGATACACATACGCATCAATGATATCTAAAAAATGACACAATTATTTGTTCAGCAATAAATGAATACCAGCTTAATTATTGAATCAATGTAGTAAATGATCCAAGTTGCTGCGAAAGAAACTGAACCAACATCTGTGACGGGTCCGAACCAATCTTCGAATACGCTTCACGCATCAGCACCAACGTACCCGAAATACTAACCAAAAACGTAATCGCCTTAGCCGAAGCCCGAACCTGTTTCTCAACCTCATTCTTAAACCGAACACTCGGTACATTACTATAAACCTTGTTCAATTCACCCGCAGTTTTCCTCAACTCCGACTCACCACTCATTTTCCCAGACGATCTCCCGATCCCATTAAACAAATTCACGATCTCCCTATCGCTCAAGTCGCCTTCTATAATCTTTGCTTCGCGTAACACCTTCACGTCACTCACGGTATCAATAATCCCGCACATGAAATCGACATACTCCGTTAGTTCTAGACCAAATCCAGCCATAAAACTATTCTGTGCCATCAGATTCTCATAAGCTACTAGATTTCTTAATATAACTTCTGAATCGAAACCTAGTTTTATCACAGGAAGATAACAAGATTGATCAACAAAGTTTATGTTTCGAATTCCTTCGTTTCCTGGTGATAAAACGAAGTTCACTCCAGCTATATCGTGAAGTTCTGTCACCGACGGAACTCTAATTTCTTGAATTTTCGTCTTATCTTCGTCGCTTTCGTATAAAATTGGGTTAATAATGGTTTAATCCCTAAAGTTTCACTTTTTTTTCGTTTTAACCACTCAACTTTGTTTTGAATGTTTTAACCACTCAACTTAGGGTCAATAATGGTTTAATCCTTGAACTTTCAATTTGTTTTCGTTTTAACCACTCAACTTTGTTTTAAACGTTTTAACCACTCAACTTATGAGTTGACCATACTTTAACCACTAAAGTTCATTTAACCATTTAAATAAACCCTTTCGTTAACTTATAATGAAAGTTTAGATCGGGATATATAAACTTTGAACTGATTTTTTATCGACCAAGGTTGTCAAGAGAGAGATCTTACCTAGGATCGTTTTTGTCTTCACAAGATCGAAATCGTAAGATCAAATCGGGATCGTAAGATCTTACGATTTCGATTTGAGCATAGGATCTTACAATGTCGATCCGATCCGATCTTACTTAACATGAATATAAGTTAAGAAAATATAAATTAGTTAATTTTTGTCCAATAAAAAGTTAATAGGTCTATTATTTGTCATGCAATTAATCTTTTATATGCATTATAATACACATTTATGAGATCATAATGTATGAGTAGGATCTTACAATCCCGATTTGATCTTATGATTTCGATCTTGTGAATACAAAAACGATTCTTGGTAAAATCTCTCTCTTGACAACCTTATTCGATAAAAAAATCAGTTCAAAGTTTATATATCCCGATCTAAACTTTCATTATAAGTTAACGAAAGAGTTTTTTAAATGGGTAAATGAACTTTAGTGGTTAAAGTATGGTCAACTCATAAGTTGAGTGGTTAAAACGTTTAAAACAAAGTTGAGTGGTTAAAACGAAAACAAATTGAAAGTTCAGGGATTAAACCATTATTGATCCTAAGTTGAGTGGTTAAAACATTCAAAAAAAAGTTGAGTGGTTAAAACGAAAAAAAAGTAAAACTTTAGGGATTAAACCATTATTAACCCTATAAAATTTTCTCGATAGATTCGAGTACTCCAAGAAACGGTTTCGCACCCGGGAACAATGCGCCTGCTTGAATAATTGCTTCTAGTAATTCTTCGGTTGCGGGTTTTATATCCGGAACGCTTCCTGGTTTACTAAAATTAACATCAATTGACTTAGATTTCTCGTTATTGACAATGGAATGGTACATATAATCAAGCAAGTGATTAACTCGATTAAAATCGATGTTCTGTTGCGATAACAGAAAAGGCGAATTCGACTGAGAAAAAAATCGAAACTTGGACTCCCAATAATCTCCAGCATCAGAATTGTCGCTAGATAAAGCTTTTTGAATTTCCTTTAACACAATTAATGGAATTTGGTTCTCTAACATGATTAGATCTTTTTCATCTATTGCATAACCAAGATCTGAATAAACGGTAAGTTGATCTAGCAAGAATAGACCATCGATCGCGAATAACCATGATAACGCATCGTCGTCCATTTGCGGGTACGTATCGTAGCAAGCGGAAACGACCGGGATGATTTCCTTGACTTTAGCGACGACTTGGTCCTCGCAGTCAGGAACTTGGATAGGTTTTATAACTCGTTTGACCGCGGAAAGCTTGTTTTGTTCCATTTTTTGGTAAAGTTCGGTCTGAAAATGATGTTTCGGACCGAGCCCTATTTTTTGAGGCTCGTAAGCTTCGAGTTTTTCGTCTTTTAGGTTCTGAGGGACTGCGAATATGGAAATTGGTGGTGTGTCTATAGCGACTGAAAGTTGGGTTTTTAAGGTTTTTCTGATTTGATCTACCCATGGCTGATCACCGATTGCTGGTGCCGCAAACTGGTTTAGAGATGCCATTTGATTTGATACTTAATTTTAGGAAATGGGTTGTGAGTTTGAACACTAGCTAAGAGTGATTTGTGGTTTAAAGTTTTGAGCGGTTGAAAACTTGGAATGGGTTTGGTTGGCCAATGATGATTCATATGTGTGTTTAAAGAATTGGTTCATCATTTTATTATACTGTCACTATTCAACACGTGAACATTAATTTAAACAAGAAGTGGAAATAACAGTATAATATTATAATACCAGTACTCTCTAGCATTCATATTTATTTTACGACAGCGTGAATGATATTTTCACTAAATTTTTGATAGATCACCAATTACCAATAATATGTATACGTATTACAGGGTTATAGCGTATAAATAATAAAACATACTAATCGTGGTTCTATCAAAAATGATGGTGAATAATACGCTTTTTTAGTCAACTTGAAGTATGACTATTTATGTATTCCTTTTTCCTTTTGGTTTGAGTTATATGTATTTCACAATACTAACTTTTGATGATAACTATGTATTAATTTTCATCCCAATTTAATTGTCTAATACAAACATGTACACAATTTAATAAAGGTACAACAATTATGTCGTTCACTAATATTATTTTATTGTTCACCACTTAAACGATCTTTGATTGGTTCAGATTGTCCACTCATTTAGTGAATTCTTTTAGATACATAATAATAATAAGTTATATATACAAAGCTTTTGTTGTATATAAATAAATTTTTTACTTTGTCAAAATGTTAAAAATTAAAGGGAAATTGCCAGTTGATTTGGTGTACCTAACCCCTTACCTATGAGTTGTCTTTGCCTACGTTCTGGCGTTACTTTATCTATTCAAAGAAGAAGAAAAAGTCAACAATAAAAAAAGTTCATATATAAAGCCAACGT
This sequence comes from Helichrysum umbraculigerum, assembly GCA_949592205.1. NCBI lineage: Eukaryota > Viridiplantae > Streptophyta > Magnoliopsida > Asterales > Asteraceae > Helichrysum > Helichrysum umbraculigerum. The sequence goes on along the minus strand of CATIUR010000005.1, from coordinate 9,039,860 downwards.
AATTCCATCCCATTTTTGAGATAAGAATTGTGAGGCCGGGAGACATTAACACCACTCCTAACGGTGTTTTCGTCACTTTCTTCTTCCTTTGTGTCAATTCAGGGCCACGTTAGCACATTCAAAACTGACGAAAGACTGACAAAGCACTACCAACAATCATTTCTTCCTTTAATTTTTGGGTCTCACATTTACCAATATACCTACATTTACATACACTAAACAAATAATAACAATACATTAAATTACAGCTGGGCCCCACGAAAATTTTGTTTTCCTTCTTCGGTTAGCCGAAAAAGGAAAAGGGATGAAACAACCGAAGAAAGCCGTACCATCAATATCAGTTTGAAAGCTTCGTCACTCCACACTGCAGAAATGAAGGAAGAAACCGATGGGATCGGTCTAAACATTTGTAATTTATGAAGAAGGATTAAACAAATTGAACAAACACGAATTCATTTGGCATTATTAAGACATTATTTAGAACATATGAAGTCGGCAAGGCTATGTTGCTACTTTTGTTTGAGAACACAATTGTACAACATTCCGTCACTCCCCAACACCGTTCGGGGCATGAAGAAATGTCACACACACATTTATATAAAAAAATCAAAAATAAATTTCAAAAACACTGAAAACTCAATATTCTTCATTTCCTCGCTTTTTAAATGAGAACATTGTAAGTATAACTCAACCACTTCTAATGCTCTTACTTTCTTCAAAAGAACTTCCAATATAAAATTACTAATGAAGGACTCGAACGCAATTTAAATTTTAAAACGTACAATATTATTATTGGCATAAGTCTAGAAAAGAGTATGGTTGGAAAACGAGCTGAAAAGGAATCATTAATTTGATGCAAGGAGCCAATGATATGATATGATGCTCAGCTCATCCATATTTCCATACCCAAACCCATTTGTACAACTAGCAAATTAAAGCAACATGCGCCAAATTGCCAACAATTATTTATTGTACCATACCAACCAGAGCCTTCACTTTTGGCCGCTTCCCATCAACAACTAATGAAAATGAAATATTCCGGCCTGCAAATCGTTTTGAAGCAATCTAACCTCCAAACTATGGAAAATACCCTCCAAAATTTTCATCCGTCGTCAACCGAAATTCAAATCTTATCTTATGGAGTATATATATGAAAAGCGATATTTAGGATTAATTAAATAGGCCTAAAAGTAGGACGACGCACTATTGTTTAATATTGTTACTATTTTTCAATTTTATATATTCACTTTTTCACGTGTCATGCTTCAAATACTAAACCAATTTTTAGGTAAATATAACGAGACATATCTATCATGTGTCCAAACATCTTATCTTAAATCTTAAATATAATATAGAAAACACTTTTACGATGTTATCATGATAATTAAGTTTCAATTTGTCAATTAAGTCCTTTTATTTTAATTAAGATTTAATATAAAATTCCTAACTTATTACAAAGTTGTTTTTCTAATCAACCACCCATTTATCCAAATAGATTTGTGATGTTTCCATATTTGATTAATTGAGTGGGAGAAAACTTACTTGAAAATGTTAATATATACTTAAAAAGTTAATTATTTTCACTAACTTATATGCAAAATCTTTAAATTTTCAATCTTTACATATATAAATAAATTCATACATAAATAAAGTAATATTATTATGAAAGCAACTAAATGCTTAATATACATATTAACTTACAAAATTTATTATTAAAAACAAAATACTAACTATAAAATTTTATATAAATAATTAACGGCCTATATGTATACACGAGTCTAAAATTTAGTATACATGTATAGCAAAGAAGAACGCAAAGACATTGAGTGTCACACGACACGTGCTATTATTTTAATCTTAGAAACAAAATAGAGGTAACTTTTTAGATAAAAGGGATATAAATAAGGATTTTGATAACTAGTGCCCTTAATGCATTGGTTAACATTTCTATATTTATTAAAAAATTATTTAATAAATACAAAGTTACCGTATTTATAACACATCTTAAGATAATATGATGATGATTCTAATTATTTATAGCAATTATTCATTCTATACATGGTAGGTGATTGTTGCATTTTGATTATGTTTAGAAGTCTTAAACATTATCCTAAGGGCATTATTTATTTAAATCCAATAAATAAATAAATAATAAACAAGTAAATTAATTGATCTGATGCTTAACAAAATAAATTGAATGACGTTGATCAAAGACTCTACAAATTAACAAAGGAATTACGCTTTGATAATATTTTTTGATTTGATAAATGCATATCACATTTGGATCAATGAAGAAAATGACTTAGTTTCGTCTGAAAAAACTGAACCAAAATCATGTGTGGTGGATTCACACCATAAGCCTTCATATACACCTCGCGAATCAAGATAAGCGTGCTCGAAATGCTGATGAGGAAAGTGATGATCTTGGCTGAACTACGAAGTTGCTTCTCCGCCAACCTTTGGACCCAAATCCTCGGCATGCTTTCATAAACCGTGTTTAATTGAGCCACCGTCTTCCTCAAATCCGATTCATTACCACTCATTTTCCCATCCGATCTTCCTATCCCGTTAAACAATTCAACGATCTCCTGATCACTCAAGTCGCCTGCTATGATTTTTTCTTCACGTAACAACCTCACGTCCTTGGTAGTGTCACTGATCCCACACATAAAATCCACATATTCAGTGAGTTCAAGACCATAGCCAGCAGTAAAACTATTTTTTGCCATTAATTTCTCGTAAACCACCAAGTTTCTCAATATAATCTCTGAATCAACATTAAGAGTGATAAGAGGAAGATAACAAAATCGCTCTTTTTCTTGGACAAATTTTATGTTTCTGATGCCTTCATTTCCAGGTGACAAGCGAAACTTCACTCCAGAAACTTCGCGAAGTTCTGAAACTGAAGGCACCTTGATCTCTTCAGCCATTGATGCTTTTTCAACGTTTTCAGGAAACTTTTGCTTTATAAATTCAACAATCTGAAGAATTGGTTGAGCCCCTGGGATCAAGCCTACGATTTTGATGACAGCTTCTAGTACTTCAAGCTTCACGTCCTTCTGTGGTAGAACACGTCCAGTGTTTGTGAAGTTAAATTTTCTTGAGATCAACGCTTCATTGTTCACAATCGAATGGTACATATAATCAAGTAGATGATTAACACGATCAAAATTGGTTTTCTCGTTCGATAGGAGAAATGGTGAATGAGATTCACAAAAGGAATGAAACTTGGAAACCAAAAAATCGTCTTGCTCATTAGCATTATCGCCAGTTAGCGCCTTTTGGATTTCCTTTAACACAGTAACTGGAATCTGGTTCTCTAACATGATCAAATCACTTGCATCTATTGCAAGATCACGATTTGAATAAGCAGCAAGTTGATCAAGGAAAAACATACCGTCAATAGCAAATAACCAAGCCAATGTATCTTCATCGGCATCAAGGTATGAATCATAGCACACACAAATTATGGGAATGATCTCTTTGACCTTTTCAACTATTTGGTGTTGACAGTTTTGAATTAGATGCGGTTTTAGTAACCTTTTAACGGCTGTGAGCTTGTTTTGCTCCATCATCTTATAGAGCTCAGGCTGAAAATGGTGATTGGGCCCGAGCCCTATCCGTTGAGGGACATATGCTTGGAGTTTTTCTTCTTTAAGGTTTGTTGGGATTGCGAATATGGAAACTGATGGTGTATCTATAGTGATAGCAAGTTGGGTTTGTAAAGTTTTACTGATCTGATCCACCCATGGTTTGTCGCCAGAGTTTGGACTAAAAAAAGGGGTTAAAGAAGCCATTTGATACTTTCAAAATGGGATTAAAGAGTGCAATTATCTAAGCTTGAAAGTTTGAGTTTAAATAGTAAAAATGTCTTGGTAGGTCAACCCTTAATCACATGGATGATCAAAGTCAAGTGCTTCATTAATTCAGTATGAACGTGTTCTAACAATTTTAAATTTTGTAGCTTGCATTAGTGCCTAATCATGCTGTTAAGATACTGATCTATAAATGCGTTTTGTTAGTTTCGATGACAATTGATCTGTACGCCTTAACTATCGATCTGAATCTAAGCGGGTTTGTAATTCTTTATATTTCTCTAACAACCTCGTCCTTATAATAACATAAAACGATCCAATTGTAGTTATGAAATTAACACGTACTGATCAGTGAGCATGGTATAGTTCGTTTATTTCAACTCCAAGTCCATGATTATCTTAAACAATTAATCCTTGAGGGGGCAGCTATAATTTGGAAAACTGGTTTTCTTGATGCGTAATGCAAATGCATGTTTCAAACAGAACAGACACATAGCTTTGGTCGTTGGACATTTCAAATTCGGGCATGTGTACAGTTTCTTCCATCTGAGCGGCTTCCCTAGATTGATGTAGCAAAAGCAATCAGTTCTGTTTAGATCACTGGTCCGAAACACAATTACTAATAGAAAAACTTACATGATTCACAACCTTAATCTCTTCTTTACCCCTCAAGAACTTGTAATAAAAAAATTCTGTTTTCGTTTCTAGCTTTTCAGTAACAAATACTAAATAGCAAACAAAAAAACAATCACATAGCTAACATTCAAATGCAAGGAAAACAAAATGTGGTTGTATATATTATGATGTAACCAATTTGCTTATGATATTAGTTTAGAAAACAAAGACTCCAAAAGTGATTTGTAGTATTTCGTGATTGTATACTTTTGAGTCAGTATATAAAAAACAAAATAAATAAGCACAATTAGTCAAGTGTGGTAGTACGTACATGGTACATTTTTATTATTATTATCTAAATGTCTATTATAATGGTTGGATCCTTATCTACAGATTACAACAATGTAATAAATAAACAACAATCAATAAATTCGGCTTGTTTACATAACTGGCCCGCCTTTTTGTGCAGCGAAAATGAGTAAACGGCTCCATTTGGTCTGAATAAAACGAACCAGCATCATGTGGGGTGGATTCAAACCATAAACCTTCATATACACCTCACGAATCAAGATCAATGTGCTTGAAATGCTAACAATGAACGTAATAATCTTGGCAAAAGCCCGGAGTTGTTTCTCAACCAACTTGCGGACCCAAATTCTCGGTGTGCTTTCATAAACCTTGTTCAGTTGAACCACAATCTTTCTTAACTCTGTTTCAACGCTCATTTTCGCATGAGATTTCCCCATCCCATTAAACAATTTCACAATCTCCTCATCACCCAAATCGCCTTGTATAATTTTCTCCTTGCGTAACAACTTCACATCCTTTGCGGTGTCAATGATCCCACACATAAAATCCACATATTCCGTGAGTTCAAGACCATATGCGGCTGTAAAACTATTCTTTGCCATTAGTTTCTCATACGCTACCAAATTTCTTAACACGACCTCTGAATTAATATTTAGGTTAATTACAGGGAGATAACAAAACCGCTCTTTTCCTTGGATGAAGTTTATGTTTCTAATGCCTTCGTTTCCAGGAGACAAACGAAATTTCACTCCTGTTATTTTACCAAGTTCTGAAACTGAAGGCACCTTGATCTCTTCAACTGTTGTTTTATTCTCGATGATGTCAGGAAATGTTCTGTTTATGAATTCAATAATCTGAATAACAGGTTGAGCCTTTGGAATCAATATTGCAAATTTGATAACCGCTTCTAGTAATTCTATCTTCGCGTCTTTTTCTAATGGATCGCTTTCTGGGTTAGTGAAGTCGACTTTTATTGGGATCGATGTTTCATTGTTCACGATGGAATGGTACATATAATCAAGTAGGTGGTTAACTTGATTAAATTCGATATTATCTTTAGACAACAGAAATGGTGAGTGAGATTTGCAAAAACATCGAAACTTGGGTTCCAAGTTATCTTCTTGCCCATTAACATTTTCAGTACCCAATAAGGCCTTTTGGATTTCCTTCAACACAATAAGTGGAATCTGGTTTTCCAACATGATCAAATCATTTGCTTCTATTGCAAAGTCATGATTTAAATAAGCATCAAGTTGATCAAGCAAAAACATACCGTCGATAGCGAATAACCATGCCAACATATCGTCATCAGCTTCAAGATACAAATCGTAGCAAGCACGTATTATGGGAACGATTTCTTTGACTTTTGCAACTACTTCCCGTTGACAGTCATGAATTTTATGAGGTTTTAGTAACCTTTTCACATATGTGAGCTTGTTTTGCTCCATCATCTGATAGAGCTCGGGCTGAAAATGGTGATTGGGCCCGAGTCCTATCCGTTGAGGGACATAGGTTTCGAGTTTTTCTTCTTTTAGATTTGTTGGGATTGAGAATATGGAAACTGGTGGTGTATCTACAGTGACTGCAAGCTGGGTTTGTAAAGTTTTGCTGATCTGATCCACCCATGGTTTGTTGCCTGAGTTCAGACTAAAAAATGGGTTTAAAGAAGCCATTTGATACTCCCAAAGTGGGTTCCAACTTCCAAGAATGCTGTGATCTAAACCAAACATCTTTGACTTTATTATTTGAAATCTACGTCTTGACCATTTAGTTCGATCTAAACCGTTCATAATTCTTGATATTTATATTGTGGTTAGTGATCCCAAAACAACCCGATTGCTATTGCTATCACTATTGCTATTTGCTATTTAAATTTAAATACGGAGCTATAATACTATGATATATGGTTATAGCATATAGTTTATTCAATTCCACAATCAAAGCCGAAATTAAACTACTAAAAAGTTGCAATTAATAGAGATACATATTTATTAGAGTTAAATATTGTTGACTGGTACAATTAGTTCAGATTCAGATTCAGATAAATAATGGATAGATAAGCAAAAAAAGAGTGGCCACAAGAATTCAAGACCATCGCTGGTTTTTATCCAATCAGAACTGGTTTTTATGATCAATTCACGTCTTCACGAGTCTCTGACTGGGATTAAAACAAAATGTCAAAATGGTCCCTCACTCCCTCCCTGGACCTCTTACTGGTGGCATTTATTTTGTCCTTGAATATGTCACGTGTTATCTTACTCGTATATGGATATATAAGATAATTGCTTTACATTTGTATAGATTAGAATTAAAAAAAAAAAAAAAAAAAGTTGTATTCCTAATTTTTTAAAATTTTATAGTATCACATTATATCCCTATATAATCAGCCCTTGAAGGAGTTATAAACAGTAAGAATAGTAAGTTCTATTTTGTCGATTTACAGTTTAGTATATATTTTTGTAATGACATAATATAAACTAAGGCATTGATAGCCTAGCGGTCTCTGCCCGCCATTTTTGACGTTAACAATTGATGGACTCAGGTTCAAGTCCTTCCTCGTGCAATCCCTCGTTATGCATCAACAACAATAACAAAGTAAATAATATATCATTTCTCTCATACTATTGGTATCGAAAAAACGATAGAAATAATATATCATTGTCAACCAGGGCGGGATTGGTGTATGTCATAGGGTATACACTTACATACCCTAAAAAAAATAATAGCAGTTCATTACAAGTGTTTTCATCTTCACACACATAGCTGACTTTGGCCTTAAAAGGGCAAGTGGGTAAAATTAAATGTTAACCCTTTCGGTTACCTTAAAAAGTTGTAACTCTTTATCAAGTATTATATATTTAGCTTTATATATATGGTTTCTTGATATAATGTATAAACACATACACGTAGTAAAACATTTTACTCCCTTAATTTAGTGAGTTTTGTATCCCAATCTCATGTTAATTAATGATGTATTATCGTTGTTTTAATATATAGATTTTACGTTTTGATATAAATGAAGTTCAGTTCAAATTACACAACTAAGGAGTTAAGTTGTAGCCCTCTAGTATATTCTCTTTGGACAAAGACTTGTATAAACATAAGTATGTGTGTTCATGTGATTTTGGTAGCAAGCATGTTTGTATGAGAATAACGATGTGTATAAACTTGCATGGTGAAAGCGATAGGCGTAAATATATAGTTAATCCAAAAATCAAGCAAATTTTGATTGAAAGAATCGAACCCGAAAACTAGATACCAAAAGCCCCAACCCGAACTCAAACCCGAACAAGATGGTTATGTACGTGTTACTATATCGTGCATACCCAATCTCGATTTTCTAGATCCGCCACTGTTGTCAACTTCTTTTTATTTATATTAAAATTAAAAATGACTAAAAATACATTGCACTATATACCATAAGTTCATTGTTGAACCACAACTGAAATAAATTAAAGAATCAAGTAATCAAAACATACCATAAAAACAAATATTAACAAATCAATTTGTGCCTAGTTCTTGGCGCCTAAGAGCTTAGGACAGCCATAGAACTCGCAGAACAAGTACAATACCAGCAACAGCAGCAGCAGAACAGTTAACAGTTGAGTAACCACCTTCCACATGGATAACAACTTCTTTTTCATGAACTTAAATGTCTTCACAACCAGCCTCTTCTTATAATAGTTATTAATCCTCATAGCAGTCTTGTTACCAGAATGGTTTACTTTGTTCATCCCATTGAACAAATCTGCAATTTGATCGTTTGTTAGATCTCCTTTAATGATTCCGTTTTGCTTTAACAATCGTGCATCCTCTGTATTATCGATAATGCCGCTGATCAGATCAACAAATTGTGAAAGCGAGGAACTAGAATGCGAATAGTTCATAGAAGTTTCGTAGGCTACCAAGTTCCTCAATACTACTTCTGAATTAATATCTAGAGTTATTATAGGTAAGTACAAAGCAGCTTCTTCTTCTACAAACTTGATGCCCCTTAAACCATCATTTGTGGACTTAAATGTTATCCCTGCATAGTAATGAAGGAAGGACACACATGGTATTTTAATCTCCTCTACCACCGGGCCGTCATAATCGTTAGGACTCTTGACAGCAAGTTTTAGTCCTAAAATGGACTGTATTTTGTCCCATGGTATATTTTGTATAACCTCGAGTGGTTTCAAGATTTTTTTACCAATCCCAAACTTCATGGCTAATTCCGCTATTTCACCTAAATTATCGCAAGTGGAATTGATATCCTCTTCAACAATCTTTATTTCCTCCGAATCATTTTGGCTTTCGATTTGCTCTTCATATTGAGAAGATCTTTCGGTTTCAGATATACCATTATTGACCATCAAATGATACATCAGATCTAATAGGTGCAAGTGGCTTGTTTCGTTGTAAGAGCATGATGACATGGATGACAATTGGAGAGGAGAGTTTTCCCGACAATAATACTCCATCATGTGAAGCAATTCAGTTTCATCGTCGTCTATTTCAGAAGAATTGTTTTTCAGTTGTCTTGATATTTCCCTCAAAACCACAAAGGGGATTTGGTTCTCTAACAACATTAAGTCCCTTGAAAGAATGGAGTCTCGTGCTAGCTTTTTACCTTCGAGATCAATAAAGTATTCATGTAAAAGATTAAGCAAGAACAAACCATCTATGACGACAATCCAAGATAACGTATTGTCATCCAGGTCCAAGTAGTTGTGGTAGCAACCTCTGACAAAAGGGTCTAGTTGTTTGAGTTTATCAACTAACAACTCTTGAAACTTAATATTTTCATGACTAAAATGGGTTTGGTCAAAATACCACTTGGCACAAGAAATCTTGTACCTTTCCATATGATATAAATGCGGATCCATGTGATGGTATGGACCTAAGGCAATCACCTGAGGGACATATGTCTTAGGTTTGAAAATGGTGATGGATTTTGGAACATTGAATACACAAATAGGGTTTTCATCAGATATGTCTATGGCAACTTCCCTGATGAATTTTCGGCTAATTTGATCAACCCATCTTTGCTCTTTGAAGGCGGAAGAGAAACTTGTGGTTAGGGCCATGTTTGGATTGTTTTTTTTTCCTTTGAGTTACTAAGTCTGCAAGTATAATGAAACCTCAAACTAAACACTAATAATATTCCAGATTTCCAGAAATCTCAAACAAATGCTTAATCAAAATAGTACAGAAAATAATCACAAAAAAGAAGAGTAATACTCTTTTAAAAATCCAGAGAAGAAAAAACTAGTTAAATAATATTATGAACTATGAATAAGAATCAAACACTAGAAAATAATGAGATCTTCTAAATTGGCAGAGACAACTAGAATGGATGGAAAATTGTGGTTCCTGTGGAATTTTAGGAGTATATATATCTTCTTTTCTTGACACTTTAAGTCCCTCAACTCTTTATCTTTACACTTGGGCAGCAAGCTAAGTAGGGGTGGCAATTCGGGTTGGGTTGAGTTAACCCGCTTGGGTTATCGAGTTGGCGGATCAGATGTAGTCGACCCAAACCCGATCGGATTTTCTAATCGAGTTGAGTTTTTCAACCCAACCCTGACCCGACACAGTTTACCCATTTTTTAATTAGATAAAAATATTTTTGGGTCACTCAGTTAACGGGTCAATTTCGGGTCAAATAGGTCACGTGGGTCAGTCTATAAATTTAAAATTCGTCATCAACAAGCATAAAAGTATTTATAAATTACAAAAAAATATCATATTAACTAATATGTTCATTAAAATCCAATATTATAACGTCATTAAACACTTTGATCTATTAAATTAAAATAAACTTTTGAATTTTTAACTACATTTATAATTTATTCGGGTTGTCGAGTCAACCCAAAAACCCATTGGGTGACCCAAACCCGACCCAAAAATAGCAGGTTGGCGGGTTTCTGGTTGACGGGTCTGTGGGTCAAAAAATCTCGACCCAACCTACTTATCTTCTAGTCGGGTATCGGGTCATGTCGAAAATTATCAGCCCTAAAACTAAGCTAACATTAAGTTCTATTCCATTCGTCCAACTCCACAATGAACATTCAAGCCCTCCATCTTTATAAAATAAACCTGAAACATAAAAGGGCTAGAATATACCACAAATAAGAACAAAAATATATAAAAATGACTTATACATAAGCTTGAACTAATATATTTTAACAGCAAGATTATGCTCCATATAATACGTTTTGCAACTTTGTAAAAGTCTAACCAACGAATCGATTTAAGATGCAAAAATTCCTATTACGCATGTCACAAATTCGTATTGATGTACCGTACCCTGCCTAATTTCCAAAAATGGATAAATTCTGACGTGTGAGGATTACAAGTATACAACTTGATACAAGAATGATGTGAGGATACAAATATACCTATCTGATCATTCAATTCTAGGATTGTTCTTTTTCTTACTTTTTATTTGTCTTATTATAAATTTATATGCAACTTGAGTACGTGTATTCAACTATTCATTCAAAGTTTCTTATTCATCAATATCATGTTCTCTCTTTTTAAACATTAGGGTGCGTGAAAACACGGTAACTACATTGACAAGTAAAATGATCAATCATATCTATAGTTAGGTTCAAACGAGTACAACAACTTTGTGTGAGAATAGGGAATCAATATCAACTACTCATTTTCATCAAATACACATTTCCCGAATATTTTTTAAACTTAAATATCTCACAAACGGCAAGTCGAAAAATTATGAAACTTGCACCATAAAATTCAGCGTTTTCTCCTCTTCGATTTAAGATCTCACAAGCCATACTTTCGATCAGTTTTTTTTTTTCCTTTTTTTGTGGGTTTACAAATTAGTAACACCTGTGATAGTGATTGGATGTACATTTGATTTGCATTTAGAGTTGGGGTTTAGGGTTAGGGTTTAGCATGGTTTAGGATTTAGTATGATTTATGGTTTAGGGTTTTGTAAAACGTTTATGGTTTAAGGGTTTAGGGGTTAGGGTTTAGGTTTCGGGTAAAGGGGACGGTTCCCCGGCAAAATTTTATTAGATCAAAAAATAATAATTACGGGTATACGACGGGTATTCTCGAAAGGACGATTTTAGTGAACGTCCAAAACACATACAAAAAATCCTATTACTAACCTTACTCTAATCCACTTCCTATGTCGGCCATGGGTTTGGGGTTTTGCAAAACCCGAAACCCTAAACCCTAAATCTCAACCCCTAACCCCTAAACCCTAAACGCAACACTAAGTGATAGTAATTTGTAAACCTACCAAAAAAATAAACAAAAAAAGTTGTCAAAAGTATAGCTTGTGGAATCTTAAATCGAAGAGGAGAAAACGCTGAAATTTATGTTGCAATTTTCTTAATTTTTTGACTTGTCGTTGGTAAAATATTTAATTTTTAAAAAGATGGAGAAAATGAATATTTGATGAAAATGAGTGACTGAGATTAATTTATTCATCCTCACACAAATTCTCATTCTCATTTGAACCTCACTCATCATATCTATATGCTTTCCATATGAAGATATAACTACTTCAACTATTAATGTTAGTTGATGATTGACATTTTCTGTACAGTATTAATTTAAGGTGATCGTATTTCTTAGCAAAATATGAAAATAATAACGATAAATAATTATATTCAAATGGATATCTTCCCTACGGTGGAAAGGCATGAAGATGTCAGACTCGTCTAGATGGATTGTGAAAGCATGTTGAATACTTCTTTGTAACTTGTATGGCTTAATTATTTGTTGGGTTAATAATTGTTTAATCCTTAAAGTTTCATTTTTTTCATTTTTACCACTAAACTTTTTTTTGAATGTTTTAACCACTAAACTTATGGTCAATAATAGTTTAATCCTTGAACTTTCAATTTGTTTTCGTTTTAACCACTCAACTTTGTTTTAAACGTTTTAACCACTCAGCTTATGAGTTGACCATACTTTAACTACTAAAGTTCATTTAACCATTTATAAAACCCTTTCGTTAACTTATAATGAAAGTTTAGATCGGGATATATAAACTTTGAACTGATTTTTTATCGACCAAGGTTGTCAAGAAAGATATCTTACCTAGGATCATTTTTGTCTTCACAAGATCGAAATCGTAAGATCAAATCGGGATCGTAAGATCTTACGATTTCGATTTGAGCATAGGATCTTACGATGTCGATCCGATCCGATCTTACTTAACATGAATATAAGTTAAGAAAATATAAATTAGTTAATTTTTGTCCAATGAAAGGTTAATAGGTTTATTATTTGTCATGCAATTAATCTTTTATATGCATTATAATACACATTTATGAGATCATAATGTATGAGTAGGATCTTATGATCCCGATTTGATCTTAGGATTTCGATCTTGTGAATACAAAAACGATTCTAGGTAAGATCTCTCTCTTGACAACCTTAGTCGATAAAAAAATCAGTTCAAAGTTTATATATCCCGATTTAAACTTTCATTATAAGTTAACGAAAGGGTTTTTTTAATGGGTAAATGAACTTTAGTGGTTAAATTATGGTCAACTCATAAGTTGAGTGGTTAAAACGTTTAAAACAAAGTTGAGTGGTTAAAACGAAAACAAATTGAAAGTTCAGAGATTAAACCATTATTGACCCTAAGTTGAGTGGTTAAAACATTCGAAAAAAGTTGAGTGGTTAAAATGAAAAAAAATGAAACTTCACGTATTAAACCATTATTAACTCTTATTTGTAGAGTGTTTCTTATCTTTTTTTTTTTCATGTAACTTTTGATAATTGTTCTTTTGGTGGCTCTCCTTCATGGAGACCCCTGAATGCTTCTGTCCTCCCCTGATTTGGGTTTTTTTTGCTTGCAGTACATTGCCATTGAGAAAAAAAGAAAACCGTATAAAATAATCAAGTCTTATTGCTTTTTCTAGAAAAAATTAGATCGATCTTACAATATGAAAGAGAAATGAACAATGGAAGTTTTTAATTACCGTCCACAAGATCAGTAAAATGACATATATACATTACACATCAGCTTCTTATTGTACAAGAAGGAAGATAACAACTTTAACACAATATGCCCATCTAGGAATTATATCATGGAAGTATGATTCTTAATTTATTTCCTACCAAAGCTAGCTTCTGCGACAATCATAGACTTGACAGAACGAGTATAGAATCATGAGAAAGCATATAAAAATTGTCAATCCAACGGTTGCAACTTTCTGTGACAATTGTAGATCTTTCTTGATGAACCTCCATGCCTTAATCATGGTTCTGTTGTTGTAATACTCGTTGAGCTGTTCAATTGTCTTGTTCCTACTTATGTACACGTTATTCTTCTTCATTCCATTGAACAGATCAGTAATTTCTTTGTTATTCATATTTCCTTTAATTATGCCTTTAGCCCGAAGTAACTTGGCATCCGCCTCTGTATCCGCAATGCTACTCATCAAGTCAACGTATTCTGCCAGTTCTGGTGTTGATCTAGAAGTTGCCACTTCATAAGCAATCAGATTTCTAAACACGACTTCTGAGTAAACGTTAAGAGTTATAACCGGAAGATATAGAGTTGCTTTGTTTTCATCAAAGTTAACATCCCTGATCCCTCCATTCGTCTTGATGAAATTGATTTGACCGTATTTGCTAAGAGATGAAACCGAAGGGATTTTAGTTTTTGAAAGACGGGGTGGATCATCATCGTTTTCTTTGTCTTCTTTCGTCATCTTTTGACCCAGCAAATTCGTTATCTTCTCCCATGGGTTATTTTTTACAACCTTACTATGACAATCATCCCTTTTTCTCACACCAAGACGTAAATGCATTTCCAATTTCATTTCCTCACCTAATATATCAGTAGACTCGTTATCTTCTTTCCCCATCGTTACTAGTGAAGGTCGTTGGGTATCTTGATTGTTGACGATCGAATGATACATAAAATCAAGCAAATGCAAAAAGCCCGTCTCAACGTCACAACTAAAGTCTTTCACTATTGTGAGAGGAGAGTGTACCTCACAAAAGTTCCTCATCATGGAGAGTAACTCATAATCACCATCTTGATCGTGAAAGTTCGATGAGAGACGAAAGGTCTTCCATAAATCACTTAATAAACACAACGGAATTTGGTTTTCTAGCACCATTACATCTCTATAGAGTACACCATCATTTATCAACTTTTTAGGCATTAAGGTTACAATATCAACATAGTGCCCTAAAAGACAAAGCAAGAACAAGCCATCAACTGCAACAATCCAAGCCAACGTGTCTTGGTCAAGATTCATATACATATGGTAAGAAGCTCGAATCATGGTCTCCTTTTCTTTGAGTGTATTGATCACCAAGGACTCAAAGGACAAGACTTGATCTTGGCTCAAGATCGATTTAACAGCAGCAACTTTGTACCTTTCCATTTGATAGAGACGAGTCTCGAAATGGTGGTAAGGTCCTAGCGCTATAGCCAGAGGTACATATGCCTCAGGCTTGAAATGCCTTATGGATTTCGGGACGTTGAATACACAAACAGGAATGATATCATTGATATCATTACGAACCTCATCGTTAAAATTTTTGCTGATTTGATCCACCCATCTTTCCTCGCTGAAATCGCCACTCAAAATTGAACTGAAATTCATCTTATTATATCTTAGCATGAATAAATATAATTTGACCGGATATACATTTTATTTTATAATAGTAATCAAGGTAGGCAGTAAGCTAAAGTCGACTAAAAGAAAGTAAAGGGAAATTCACTAAGTTAGGCAAATATCTTGAAAATAATAACGATATTTTAAAAAGAAAACTAGCATAACGTGTAAGACCAAAAAAAAAAACTTTGCAATACCCTTATTCATGTGGCATATTTATCTATCTATGGTATATCATGTACAACGTACAATGCTATTATAGTACTTCACAACTTTATAAAAAGTTTGAACTTAAAAAAAAAAAAAAAAAAAAAAAAATTAAAAAACTTCACAAATTCGCAGCCTAAATCTCCTATTTTATCCCTCAAGAAGAATATATTGTGAATAGCAAACAAAAGAGCAATCACATAGCTAACATTCAAATGCAAGGAATATGAAAACGTAGCTGTATAATGATTCTGACACATGGATTACGATCTACATTTAGATAACGACGACGATAGTAGTGTAATAATTTCGCACTGGGTATTTATATATTGAAGAAAAAACCCTGTTCATTGATCCCATAAATATGCTCTCAAAAGTCATAATTATGAAAATTGTCACTGCTTATAAAAGAGCTCCCTCTAATGGGTCGCTGTTTTGAGCAACCCGAAGCGGGTTTTGGTCAACGAAGGGAAATCCGGGTTTTGACCAATTCGAACCGGGTTTTTTCGGGTTTCAAACTGGGGTTTTGACCGGTTTTCTGAGTTTTTTCAGGTTTTCAACTGGGTTTTTGACCGGGTTTCCAACCTGACCCGATTTCAACCTGGGTTCAAACCGATTTCGAATTCTAAAAACCCAACCCGGTTATGTACCCGGCGGGTACTCCCAAAACCCGAACCGGGTAGGGTCATACCCGGGTACAACCGGGTAGGATTTTCGGGTTTTTTCCGGATAGGGTATAAAACCCGGGGTTTTTTTTCACCTCTAAGTTAGTAGATATGCAATGCAAGAGGTCCTCATGAGATTGGGCCTGCTTGCTAGAAGGCCGTATTATATATTTTACCAACAGGGCTTAATACACCAAAAGGATCATTATGCGTTTTAAAAAATGCACCTTTATTTTTGGAAACGAATTCACTATACTCCTAAAAACTTCTAAATTATACGAGTAATTGAAACTTTGAGTTATTATGAAAAATTATGCTCTCTGCCTCTCAAAAAAAATGTCGAGTATTATTTATATCTATTCAAAAATAATGGTATACGTGTAAAAAATAACTATTAAAAATCATTTATTTCTTAAATAAATTCAGTCAAACTTGTCTTGGATATAAGATAAAAAATGACAACATATCTTAATTCCTACAAAAATTATTGGGGATAGTTTTTATGGGACGGAGAAGAGTATTTTGTTTTATCTTTGCTTAATAGCTATTTTATAGTATAAGTAATAATTGTATTTTTGCAGAAAAATCGTTTAACCGTAAACGCTAGAAATTAAGTGAATGATGTAGATAACGCTCTTCGTAAGTATAATAATAAGCTTGTTTGTTTTAAAATAAAATACAATTATCCGATTGAATTTTCTTAAATAATACAATGATCATGCCGTGTGGATATGAAATTAACAGGACTTTTTATTTATTACGGAGTAAGTACTAATTAAATCGTTTGTGTACGTGTTTCAATATATTAGGACCGTTGTTAGTTAAGTTGTCACTTAACAACATTTGCCGTGTAGTCACTTAAGGGTGTGTTTGACATAACTAATTGGTAGTTTGAAGGTAAAATTTTATAGTTGGAGTTGGAAGCTGGAGCTTTTATAGTATATTTTATAAGTGTTTGGTAAAATATGTGAAGCTTGAGCTTAATACGTGAATAGACGTGAAAAGACAAAAGTAAAACACAAAGACATGCAGAGGAGGTACTTATGTACTTTCACATTCTATAAGTTTGTAGTTTATTTTAAAAGCTAGTTGAAGTAGCTTAATTTTTAAAAGCTTAATTTTTTCATAAGCTCTAATCTTTTTGTTTATCAAATAAAACGTGTAACTTGAACTTATGAAATATATAAGTTTAAGTTCTAGTAAACTCCTAAAACCTTGTCATCAAAGACACCCTAAGGGCCCGCTCCCGAGTTTTTGAGTGAAAGAAGAGAAGAGAAAAGAATTAAAAATGATAGAAAAGAAGAGAAGAGGAAGAATATTTATACGTTCCCGAGTTGGAAAGAATTGTAAAGAAGGGAAATGAAATTTATACGGATTGGTGTTCCTGAGTTGGAGAGAAATGGAAGGAAGTCACATTTTATAACTTGTTTGATCTTCCATCCTTCCATTTCTTCCCACTTTTGGAGAGAAAGTTTAGAGAGAAAAGAAGCCCAAATCCTCCTTCCACTTCTCTTCTTTTCTCTCCGTAAATAAAACTCTGGAACACAATGTGATTTGCATTTCTTTCCAATTCTCTTCCCTTCTTTCGAAAAATCAACTCGGGAGCAGGCCCTAAATGGAGTAGTAAAATACTCCGTACTTTCCGGCACTTCCCACAATCCCACTAACACTTGAAATGATGAAAGGAGTGGGCTGATTTATACTATGTATAATCAACGCTTCATCAGTTCATTGTTCACAATCGAATGGTACATATAATCAGGTAGATGATTAACACGATGAAAATTGGTTTTCTCGTTCGATAGGAGAAAAGGTGAGTGAGATTCACAAAAGGAATGAAACTTGGAAACCAAGTAATACAATCGTCTTGCTCATGTGCATTATCGCCAGTTAGCGCCTTTTGGATTTCCTTTAACACAATAACTGGAATCTGGTTCTCTAACATGATCAAATCACTTGTATCTATTGCAAAGATCACGATTTGAATAAGCAGCAAGTTGATCAAGGAAAAACATACCGTCAATGGAAAATAACCAAGCCAATGTATCTTCATCGGCATCAAGGTACGAATCATAGCACGCACAAATTATGGGAATGATCGCTTTGACCTTTTCAACTATTTGGTGTTGACAGTTTTGAATTAGATGTGGTTTTAGTAACCTCTTAACGGCTGTGAGCTTGTTTTGCTCCATCATCTTATGGAACTCGGGCTGAAAATGGTGATTGGGCCCGAGCCCTATCCGTTGATGGACATATGCTTGGAGTTTTTCTTCTTTTAGGCTTGTTGGGATTGCGAATATGGAAACTGATGGTGTATCTATAGTGACAGCAAGTTGGGTTTGTAGAGTTTTACTGATCTGATCCACCCATGGTTTGTCTCCAGAGTACATGGTTTGGACTAAAAAAAGGGGTTAAAGAAGCCATTTGATACTTCAAAATGGGATTTAAGAGGTGCAATTATCTAAGCTTGAAAGTTTGAGTTTAAATATTGAAAATGTCTTGGTATGTCAACCCTTAATCACATGGATGATCAAAGTCAAGTACTTCATAAATTCAGTATGAACATGTTCTAACAATTTTAAATCTTGTAGCTCGCATTAGTGCCTAATCCCGCTGTTAAGATACTGAATTATAAATACATTTGTTATTTTCGATGACAATTGATCTGTACGTCTTAACTATCGATCTGAATCTAAGCCGGTTTATAATTCTTTATATTTCTCTAACAACCTCGTCCCTATACTAATACTATAAAACAATCCAATTGTAGTTATTATATTAACGCGTACTAAGCAGAGCATATATGTTTATTAGAACTTCATTTTTCTTTTTTTGAAGTAAAGGGTTAGTTCGTTTACTTCAATTCCAAGTCTACGATTATCATAAACAGTTAGTCCTTGAAGAGGCAGAGAATTAGCTATAATTTGGAAAAATGGTTTTCTTGCTGCATAATGCACATACATGTTTCAAACAGAAAAGACAAATAGCTTTGGTTGTTGGACTTTGTTTCTTCCATCTGATTTAGGGATGCTAAATTTGTTCCGTCAAGCGGCTTCCCAGAATTGATGTAGCAAAAGAAAGCATCATTGTTCAGATCACTGGTCGGAAACAAAATCAACAGAAAAACTTTCATGATTCACAACCTAAATCTCTTTTCCCCCCTCAAAAAAAAAAAAAAAAACTCTGTTATCTTTTCTCGCTTTTCTGTAACAAAAACTAAGTAGCAAACAAAAGGACAATCACATAGCTAAAATTAGAATGCAAGGAAAACAAAAATGTAGTTGCATATATAATGATGTAACCAATTTGGGTATGACATTAGTTTAGAAAACAAAGACTGCAGTCTGCAAAAGTGCTTTCTGGTATTTCGTGATTGTATAATTTGAGTCAGTTTATGAAAAACAAAATAAGTAAGCACAATTAGTCAAGTATGGTAGTGCATTTTGATTATTATCTGAATGCCTATTTTAATGGTTGAATCCTTATTTACAGATTACAAGTACAATAATGTAACAAATAAACAACAATCATTGAATTCGGCTTGTTTAGACAACTGGCCCGCCTTTTTGTGCAGCGAAAATGAGTAAACGGCTCCATTTGGTCTGAAGAAAACGAACCAACATCATGTGGGGTGGATTTAAGCCATAAAATTTCATATACACCTCACGAATCAAGATTAATGTGCTTGAAATGCTAACAATGAACGTAATAATCTTCGCATAAGCCCGGAGTTGTTTCTCAACCAACTTGCGGACCCAAATTCTCGGTGTGCTTTCATAAACCCTGTTCAATTGAACCACAGTCTTTCTCAACTCTGTTTCAACGCTCATTTTCGCATGAGACTTTCCCATCCCATTAAACAATTTCACAATCTCCTCATCACCCAAATCGCCTTGTATAATTTTCTCCTTGCGTAACAACTTCACGTCCTTTGCAGTGTCGATGATCCCACACATGAAATCCACATATTCCGTGAGTTCAAGACCATACACGGCTGTAAAACTATTCTTTGCCATTAGTTTCTCATACGCTACCAAATTTCTTAACACGACCTCTGAATTAATATTTAGGTTAATTACAGGGAGATAACAAAACCTCTCTTTTCCTTGGATGAAGTTTATGTTTCTAATGCCTTCGTTTCCAGGAGACAAACGAAATTTCACTCCTGCTATTTTACCTAGTTCTGAAACTGAAGGCACCTTGATCTCTTCAACCGTTGTTTTATTCTCGATGATGTCAGGAAATGTTCTCTGTAAGAGTTCAATAATCTGAATAACAGGTTGAGCCTTTGGAATCAATATTGTAAATTTGATAACCGCTTCTAGTAATTCTATCTTCGCGTCCTTTTCTAATGGATCGCTTTCAGGGTTAGTGAAGTCGACTTTTATTGGGATCGATGTTTCATTGTTCACGATGGAATGGTACATATAATCAAGTAGGTGGTTAACTTGATTAAATTCGATATTATCTTTAGACAAGAGAAATGGTGAGTGAGATTTGCAAAAACATCGAAACTTGGGTTCCAAGTTATCTTCTTGCCCATTAACATTTTCAGTACCCAATAAGGCCTTTTGGATTTCCTTCAACACAATAAGTGGAATCTGGTTTTCCAACATGATCAAATCAGTTGCTTCTATTGCAAAGTCATGATTTAAATAAGCATCAAGTTGATCAAGCAAAAACATACCGTCGATAGCGAATAACCATGCCAACATATCGTCATCAGCTTCAAGATACAAATCGTAGCAAGCACGAATTATGGGAACGATTTCTTTGACTTTTGCAACTACTTCCCGTTGACAGTCATGAATTTTATGAGGTCTTAGTAACCTTTTCACGGATGTGAGCTTATTTTGCTCCATCATCTGATAGAGCTCGGGCTGAAAATGGTGATTGGGCCCGAGTCCTATCCGTTGAGGGACATAGGTTTCGAGTTTTTCTTCTTTTAGATTTGTTGGGATTGAGAATATGGAAACTGGTGGTGTATCTATAGTGACTGCAAGCTGGGTTTGTAAAGTTTTGCTGATCTGATCCACCCATGGTTTGTTGCCTGAGTTTAGACTCAAAAATGGGTTTATAGAAGCCATTTGAATAATTGATACTCCCAAAATGGGTTCAAAGAATGCTGTGACCTAAACCAGACATCTTGGCTTTATTATTTGAGATCCACATTTTGACCATTCAGTTCGATCTAAACCGTTCATAATTCTTGATATTATTGTTGTGGTTACTGATCCCAAAACAACCCAATTGCTATTAAAAATAATAAAATAATAATAACACTATGGTGGTTATAGCATAGTTTATTCAATTCCCGAATTAATAAACTACTAAACAGTTACAAGTAATCTATAAATATACTATACTTAAGTATTGTTGATTGGTACAAGATCTGAAAAATGGGCAGCATATATAAAGGATAGATAAGAAAAGAAAAAAAAAAAGACTAGCCACAAGTATCAAGATATCAAGACCATTGCTGGTTTTTAATTTTTTTATCCAATCAGAATCCAGAACTGGTTTTTAAAGATCAGTTCACGAGTCATGACCAGGAAAAAACAGAATGGTCCCTCCCTGGACCGGTCCCAAATGGTGGCAAATATTATGTCTTTATTAGGGAATATGCCACGTGTTTGTCACACTAGTATTTTGAGAAGAAAAAAAAAATATCAGTGTCAACTTCATTTTATTTATATATCATTGACCAAAAATAATACATTGCACTATATGCACCATGAGAATTATTTCCCCTGTTCATGATTGAACTACAACTGAAACAAATTAAAGAATCAAACAATCAAAACATATATACCAGAATTAAAACAATAATTAACAAATTACTAATTCGTGCCTAGCTGCCGCCACCTAAGAGCTTAGGACAGCCATAGAACTCGCAAAACAAGTACAATACCAGCAACAGCAGCAGCAGGACAGATAACAGTTGAGTAACCACCTTCCACATGGACAACACCTTCTTTTTCATGAACTTAAATGTCTTCACAACCAGCATCTTCTTGTAGTAGTTATTAATCCTCATAGCAGTCTTGTTACCGGAATGGTTTACTTTGTTCATCCCATTGAACAAATCAGCAATCTGATCGTCTGTTAGATCGCCTTTAATGATTCCGTTTTGCTTTAACAATCGTGCATCCTCTGTATAATCGATAATTCCACTGATCAGATCAACAAATTGTGAAAACGAGGAACTAGAATGCGAATAGTTCATAGAAGTTTCGTAGGCTACCAAGTTCCTCAATACTACTACTGAATTAATATCTAGAGTTATTATAGGTAAGTATAAAGCAGCTTCTTCTTCTACAAACTTGATGCCCCTTAGACCATCATTTGTGGACTTAAATGTTATCCCTGCATAGTAATGAAGGAAGGACACACATGGTATTTTAATCTCCTCAACCACCGGTCCGTCATGATCGTTAGGAACCTTGACAGCAAGTTTTAGTCCTAAAGTGGTCTGTATTTTGTCCCATGGTATATTTTGTATAACCTGGAGTGGTTTCAAGATTTTTTTACCAATCCCAAATGTCATGGCTAATTCTGTTATTTCACCTAAATTATCCCAAGTGGAATTGATATCCTCTTCAACAATCTTTATTTCCTCTGACTCATTCTGGCTTTCTAATTGTTCTTCATATTGAGAAGATCTTTCGGTTTCAGAATAGCTATTGTTGACCATCAAATGATACATTAGATCTAATAAATGCAAGTGGCTTGTTTCATTGTAAGAGCATGATGACATCGATGACAATTGGAGAGGAGAGTTTTCTCGACAATAATTCTCCATCATGTGAAGCAACTCGGTTTCATCGTCGTCTATTTCAGAAGAATTGTTCTTCAATTGTCTTGAAATTGCCTTCAAAACAACAAAGGGGATTTGGTTCTCTAACAGCAGTAAGTCCCTTGAAAGAATGGTGTCTCGTGCTAGCTTTTTACCATCTAGATCAATAAAGTATTTGTGTAAAAGACTAAGCAAGAACAAACCATCTATGACGACAATCCAAGATAACGTATTGTCATCCAGGTCCAAGTAGTTGTGGTAGCAACCTCTGACAAAAGGGTCTAGTTGTTTGAGTTTATCAACTAACAACTCTTGAAACTTAATATTTTCATGACTAAAATGGGTTTGGTCAAAAAATAACTTGGCACAAGAAATCTTGTACCTTTCCATATGATATAAATGTGGATCCATGTGATGGTATGGACCTAAGGCAATCACCTGAGGGACATATGCCTTAGGTTTGAAAATGGTGATGGATTTTGGAACATTGAATACACAAATAGGGTTTTCATCAGATATGTCTATGGCAACTTCCCTGATGAATTTTCGGCTAATTTGATCAACCCATCTTTGCTCTTTAAAGGCAGAAGAGAAACTTGTGGTTAGGGTCATGTTTGGATTGTTTTTTTTCCTTAGAGTTACTAAGTCTGCAAGATTGTTCTCCATATATAGTTTTGCAACTTTGTAAAAGTCTAATCAACGAATCGATTTAAGATGCAATAATTCCTATTACGCATGTCACAAATTCGTATTAAATAATGTACCGTACCGGGCCTAATTTCCAAAAATGGATAAATTCTTACGTGTGAGGATACAAGTATACAACTTGATACAAGATATGACGTTGGCTCCCTGCCAAATTACGAATACACATATCTTTTTCCTTTCTGATCATTCAGTTCTTGGATTGTTGTTCTTAATTTTTCTTACTTTTTAATTGTCTTATTATTATTTTATGCAACTTGAGTGTACATTGATTCAAAGTTTCTTATTCATCAATATCATGTTCTCTCTTTTTAAACTTTAGGGTCGCTTGAAAACACGGTAACTTCATTGACAAGTAAAATGATCAATCATATATATCTATATGCTTTCCATATGAAGATTTAACTACTTTAACTATTAATGTTAGTTGATGATTGACATTTTCTGTACAATATTAAATTAAGGTGATCGTATTTCTTAGCAAAATATGAAAATAATAACTACTCCATGTAATATTATATTCAAATGGATATCTTTCCTGAGGTGGAAATGTATGAAGATGTCAGACTCGTCTAAATGGATTGTGAAGCATGTTGAATACTTCTTTGGATGGCTTAATTATTTGTTGAGTGTTTATCTTTTTTTTCATGTAACATTTGATTATTGTTCTTTTGGTGGCTCTCCTTCATGGAGACCCCTGAATGCTTCTGTCCTCCCCTGATTTGGGGTTTTCTTGCGGTATATTGCCATTGAGGAAAAAATAACCGTATAAAATAATCAAGTCTTATTGCTTGTTCTAAAAAAATGTAGATCTTACAATATGAAAGAGAAATGAACAATGGAAGCTTTTAATTACCGCCTACAAGATCAGTAAAATGACATATATACATTACACATCAGCTTCTTATTGTACAAGAAGGAAGATAACAACTTAACACACTATGAACATTTAGAAATTATATCATGGAAGTATGATTCTTAATTATTTCCTACCAAAGCTAGCTTCTGCGACAACCATAGACTTGACAGAACGAGTACAGAATCATGAGAAAGCATATAAAAATTGTCAATCCAACGGTTGCAACTTTCTGTGACAATAGTAGATCTTTCTTGATGAACCTCCATGCCTTAATCATGGTTCTGTTGTTGTAATACTCGTTGAGCTGTTCAATTGTCTTGTTCCTACTTACGTACACGTTATTCTTCTTCATTCCATTGAACAGATCAGTAATTTCTTTGTCATTCATATTTCCATTAATTATGCCTTTAGCCCGAAGTAACTTGGCATCCGCCTCTGTATCCACAATGCTACTCATCAAGTCAATGTATTCTGCCAGTTCTGGTGTTGATCTAGAAGTTGCCACTTCATAAGCGATCAAATTTCTCAACACGACTTCTGAGTAAACGTCAAGAGTTATAACTGGAAGATATAGAGTTGCTTTATTTTCATCAAAGTTAACTTCCCTGATCCCTCCCTTCGTCTGGATGAAATTGATTTGACCGTATTTGCTAAGAGATGAAACCGAAGGGATTTTAGTTTTTGTAACACGGGGTGAATCTTCATCGTTTTCTTTGTCTTGTTTCGTTATCTTTTGACCCAGCAAATTCGATATTTTCTCCCATGGGTTGTTTTTTACAACCTTATTATTACGATCATCCATTTTCCTCACACCAAGACGTAAATTCATTTCCAATTTCATTTCCTCACCTAATATTTCAGTAGACTCGTTATCTTCTTTCCCTATCGTTACTAGTGAAGGTCGTTGGGTATCTTGATTGTTGACGATCGAATGATACATAAGATCAATCAAATGCAAAAAGCCCGTCTCAACGTCACAACTAAAGTCTTTCACTATTGTGAGCGGAGAGTGTACCTCACAAAAGTTCCTCATCATGGAGAGTAACTCATAATCACCATCTTGATCGTGAAAGTTCGATGAGAGACGAAGGGTCTTCCATAAATCAGTTAATAAACACAAGGGAATTTGGTTTTCTAGCACCATTACATCTCTATTGAGTACACCATCATTTATCAACTTTTTAGGCATTAAGGTTACAATATCAACATAGTGCCCTAAAAGACAAAGCAAGAACAAGCCATCAACTGCAACAATCCAAGCCAACGTGTCTTGGTCAAGATTCATATACATATGGTAAGAAGCTCGAATCATGGTCTCCTTTTCTTTGAGTGTATTGATCACCAAGGACTCAAAGGACAAGACTTGATCTTGGCTCAAGATCGATTTAACAGCAGCAACTTTGTACCTTTCCATTTGATAGAGACGAGTCTCGAAATGGTGGTAAGGTCCTAGCGCTATAGCCAGAGGTACATATGCCTCAGGCTTGAAATGCCTTATGGATTTCGGGACGTTGAATACACAAACAGGAATGACATCATTGATATCATTGTGAACCTCATCATTAAAATTCTTGCTGATTTGATCCACCCATCGTTCCTCGCTGAAATCGCCACTCAAAATTGAACTGGAATTCATCTTAATATATCTTAGCATGACTAAATATAATATGACCGGATAAATTTTAAATTTATAATTGTAATCAAGGTAGGCAGTAAGCTAAAGTCGACTAAAAGAAAGTAAAGGGAAATTCATTAAGTTAGGCAATATCTTAAAATAATAATGATATTTAAAAAGAAAACTAGCATAACGTGAAAGACCAAAAAAAAACTTCGCAATTATTCATGTGGCATATTTATCTATTTATCTATATCCTGTACAACGTACAATGCTTTTATAGTACTTCATAACTTTATAAAACGTTGGAACTTAAAAAAAAATAGAAAAACCTTCACAAATTCACAGCCTAAATCTCCTATTTTATCCCTCAAGAAGAAGATATTGTGATCAACAAAAAGGAAAACTTTGTTTTCGCGTGTTTTTGAGTAACAAAATCTAAATAGCAAACAAAAGAGCAATCACATAGCTAACATTCAAATGCAAGGATTATGAAAACGTAGTTGTATAATGATTCTGCCACATGGTTTACGATCTACATTTATATAACGACGACGATAATAGTGTGATAATTTCGCACTCGGTATTATATATTGAAGAAAAAACCCTGTGCATTAATCCTACAAATATGCTCTCAAAAGTCATAAGTATGAAAATTGTCACTGTTTATAATAATGGGCCGCTGGAATTCAGTTAGTAGATATGCAAGAGGTCCTGATGAGATTGGGCCTGCTTGCTAGAGCCTAGCTAGAAGGCCGAATTATATATTTTACCAACAGGGCTAAGTACACCAAAAGGATCTTTATGCGTTTTAAGAAATGCACCTTTATTTTTGGAAACGAATTCACTATCTAATATATAATCTAATACTTCTAATACTACTTATAAAGCATCTTACTATGTTGAATCTTAAACTCTTAAAAATAACTAAAATTCCCAATTTACCCTTATTACATTTATAAGTAACAACTACCTTAAATAGAAAAGCTTTATTCCAAAATTAATAAATGATTGATACCTTTGACTTTGGTTTATCATGCTTTTTAATTTCTTTCAAAATTTATTTTTTTTGCCACCAACTGGATACTTATTTTCTAATTGTATATAATTTTTTTTATTTAATGTTTCGTTCTGAAATTGTGAAGTTGAATTTACAGGATAAAATTGAATTCCTCATAAAATATTTTGATATCTACATGCATGATAATTGTAATAAGATTTATCTTAGTTTATATTACATATCTATACCTCTATATATATTTGTAAAGCATTTGACATATTATTTTAACCAATAAAACTATTATCTACTAAATAATATTAGAAACTGTAATATTACTATTCAAGGATGTCGTGTTAATTTGACAAACATGCTATCGCATGTAGCGAAAATAGATAAATTAACTATCACCGCCGCATTGCGCGGGCAACATGCTAGTACTAGTTATAAAGCATGTCAATGTCAGTCATGTTGAATCTTAATTCTTAACTTTTGTACCCATTTTACCCCTATTACTTATAAGGAAATAATATTTGCAATTTTGCATCAACTACGTTATTATTTACTAATAATGATTTGGTTAAACATTATTTATTTTGTATTACTTTATTTTACTACTATATAATTTTTTTTAATTTGTATAATAAACTCAAACAACTCATAGTTTTATGAAATGATATTAATGAATCCAAAATGTACAAAGTTTTTTTTTGTAAAATTTTTGGCTTGTTTGTTTTATAAAATTGGAATATGTAACATGAAATATATAAAAATAACCTTAACATATTATTGCACACATTAAAAATATATGAAATAATTATCACTGTCGCATTGCGCGGGTAATATGCTAGTACTCCTAAAAACTTCTAAATGCTACGAGTAATTGAAACTTTGAGTTATTATGAAAAAATAGCTGCTCTGTGCCTCTCAAAATAAATGTCGATTATTATTTATGGGGAATGATATTGACAGCCCTAAAGGCAGTCAGTAAGAACCATTTGAAGACAATCATTAAATTCAAAGTTTCATTTATCAATCAAAATCATAATTAATACATCACATACAAAATGAATGTTTCTGCGAATTAAATGCAAACCTTCATTGTATTAATTATAATATTGATTAAATAAGGAAACTTTATCTTCAATAAATGCACAATTCTTTTCTTATTGACAGCCCTAAGGGCCGTCATTATCATTTCCCATTATTTATATTTGTTCAAAAATAATTGCACACATGTAAAAAATAATTATTAAAAATCATTGAACCTCCTTATTTTATCCTCATTTATTTATTGTAAAATCATGTATTTCTTAAATAAATTCGGTCAAACTTACCTTGGATATAAGATAAAAAATGACAACATATCTTAATTCCTATTGGGGAATAATTTTAATGGGACGGAGAAGAGTATTTTATTTTATCTTTGCTTAGACCACTCCCAATGGAAGAAAGAAATGACTGAAACCGACGTGGCGCATCTGCGTCACGTCAGTTTTTTCCAAAACTGACGGACCCTTGCCATCAGTGACCCTTCACTTTAATTTTTAGGTCCCACATTTACCAATATATCTTTATTTCTATACACTAAACAAAAATAAAATAACAATTAAATATTATGTTGGTCCCATACACAAAAACTGATTGAACGTCGGAAATGAGACGAAGTCAACCGACTGACCGTGCCATCGGTGTTGGCTCCGTCGGTTGAAACCGACGAGAAGCGACGAGCCTCATTGGGAGAGGCCTTAATAGCTATTTATAGTATAAGGTGGTGTTTGGTTGGAGATTTTGGTGGGATTTGAAGGGATTTGGATTTTAAATTCCAATGAATCCTGTGTTTGGATAGAGTATTTGAAATGCAAAGTAAATCTAAAATCCTATAGTTAAAGGATTCTTAAATCCATTGAATAAGTGAGGGATTTTTAGGTACAGAAGTCTTGAGGCTAGTATTAGACCAAAGTGCCCTTACCCAATCTCTTCACAAACACATTCTCTGTTACTGTGCTTCTTCTACGGTGCTTCTTCCCTATTACCATATTTCTTCCCCTTTATAATAAAATAAATCGTCCATTACTATTTCACTGCAATTACATTTTATAGCTTGTAATTGTGTATATTTCGATCTATACCCACTAATGTTTGGTGTGAATACTTTCTTCGATTTCTAGTGCGATTCCCCATCAACTGTTTGCTTCTTTTAATTTCTATTATACAAACTCTTTATACAAATCAATTTGCTTGAATCATATGGTAATAAATTTCGATTATAAATTTCTTTGGATTGTTTGGTTTTTCTCTGATTTTCTTCTTCGATTTCAAATTTCTTTTGAAGTGATAATTGGAGTACATACAGTAAATTAGGGGTAGACATTAATTGGTTTGTTGTTATAGCATTGAGCTTGTTTCTGAAAGGTTTTGGTGATGAAAACAGTTCTTGCTGATTCAAAAGAATTCATGAATTATTAAAGGATAAAAAATCAAAAAACTTAATCAAGGATAATGTTGTCATTTACCAATATTCATCTTTCAAGTACTTGACAGATATATGTAAACCAAACATGTATTAGGATTTTAAATCCCATCATGTTAAATCCTTTATCATTTCAAATCCCGTAGAATCTTAAATCCTGGGATTTGAAAAGCTCCAACCAAACGGCACCTTATTTTTGCAGAAAAATCGTTTAACCGTAAACGCTAGAATTTTAAGTGAATGATGTAGATAACGATCTTCATAAATATAATAAGCTTGTTTGTTTTATAATAAAATACAATTTTCCGATTGAATTTTCTTAAATAATACAATGATCATGCCGTGTGGATATGAAAATTACAGGACTTTTTATTTATCACGGAGTACTAATTAAATCGTTTGTGTACGTGTTTCAATATATTAGGACCGTTGTTAGTTAAGTTGTCACTTAACAACATTTGCCGTGTAGTCACTTAAGGGGTGTGTTTGACATAACTAATTGGTAGTTAAAGCTAAAATTTTATAGTTGAAGGTGGAAGTTGAAGCTTTTATATATTTTTAGAAGTGTTTAGTAAAATAGCTTAAGCTTGAGTTTTATACGTGAATAGACATGAAAAGATAAAAGCAAAACACAAAAACATGTAGATTCTATAAGTTTGTAGTTTATTTTTAAAGCTAGTTGAAGTAACTTAATTTTTAAGAGCTTAATTTTTTCATAAGCTATAATCTTTTTGTTTATCAAATAAAACATGTAACTTGAACTTATAAAAAATATAACTTTAAATTCTCATAAACTCCTAAAACCTTCACTACAACAAAATTGGCTTTTTAGGACACTTTTCTAGGACACTTTTAAAATAGGCGTCCCAATAAACAAGATAATAGAACACACTATCATTTTTGTCATATTATTGTGAAACTTAAAAGGACACATAACATATTGGTCATATTATATTAGGTTATAGGAAATTTATTTATTTGAGACTTATTATCATGGGAGTCTGATGGGACATTTGATATAAGAGTCTTATTAATTCGAAATTAAAAGGACGCTTATTCATTTGGTCTTATTGTGTAGAAGCCCTAAGAGGACGCTTGGTATGCGAGTCTTATTACATTGAGTCTTAAGGACTTTTATTCATGTAAGTCATATTATTGTAATATCTAATAGGACACTTGATTTGAGAGTCATATTCAATACGTTTTATAGGACCATTAGTACAAAAATGAGATTTGGTCTCACATAGCTGAAATTAAACGGTCACACATTCGAATATTTATGTGGCTAAATGTACCAAAATAAAATTCTAGTTATTAGTTAGTCACATATGAACTCCAATCGTGTGACCATTCAGGAATGTATTGCCGCATCTTCAAATATTTAAGTGGCTAAAGGTCACAACTATTTTTTGATTGATTATTTAGTCACATATCAAGTGGAATGCGTGATGAATGAAAAGTAAGTTTGAAGCATTAGTCACACAATATACATATAAAATGTGACAAATTTATATCACACACTTGAACACAGTGACCAAATGCCATATATAATCACATGATGTAAATTGTTTATGTATCTAAATTAAAGAGTTAAATTTGGTTACACTTGATTTTAATGTAGCCGCCATTTAACCCAAAATTAATGACGCCATTTAACCCAAAAAAAAGTGAAGTATTCCTCAAAAAGTGTAAAAACAATTTGAAACCCGCCACTCTAATTTTTCATTTAGGCGCCATTTAACCTCAAAATAATTCAATCCCTCCAAAGTCCAAACAATTTCAAGCCCCGCCAGGTTTTTTCTTCCATTTAATCCTAACTTTCTAGCCCTAGAACTTCCAATTCCATGCTTCCAAGTTCCATCCACAAACTACCATGTGCCAATTACCTCTCCACCGGCCCTCTTTCTATCTCTTTCTCTCCATCGCCGCACCATGCCATCGCCACTCTACCGCTGCCTGATGGAATCCGTTACCACCACCATCACCAAATGGTAAATTAATGGTAAATTTTGTTGTTCTTGTAATTCAGTGTTTAATTTTTGTCCTTCATTCTTCGTAATTGAATCCAACTCGTTTAGGGTTAGGGTTTCATGTTTTTCTTTTGTATTTCGTGTCAAGGGTTAGGGTTTCTAGAGCTCACATTCTGTCTTGATTAAGGGTTTGATGTTCCGCTGCACCATAACAATCTGGAAACCCACAGTAAGATCGTTCTAAACTCACTCGTCTTTGTTGCAATTAACTCTTATTATAGTTCTAAACTCACTCATCTCTGTATAGTGGTATGTATTTTGTTCATGCTAATTGGCAATACTTCTAAGCATTAAGATTTCTTGGTGGATAATTGGATATGGGGTTATTGGTTTTCCCCTTTGATGTATGCTCAAAATGCAATTTCTGTAAATGAATTTCTAAGTGATACTTGGATTAATGCACGTACTAATTCTTTTCTAGATATAATGGGTTTTGCTAAAATGATACAAAAGGTCATAGATTTACAAGTTTATATGCGTTTGACCTATTATGTGACACCCGGTCAAAAATGACCCAAATTTCAGTACAAATTTAAACTTTAATTACAAAGTATTATATAACCTAAAACGATTATATAATAATCACACGTACACAAATCTAGTAGAACGCAAAAACCCAAAATAGAATTTGGTGAAAAACATTTTTAAACAAAGTATTATTATTGAGAATAATAATTACTTACTCCGAAAATTATTTAAATACATTTTAGATACAGAAAACTATCCGTGTATTTTGAGTTAAACTAATATATATTTTTATATCTCATTGGAAGTATTTTTAGAGAATATTTCAATTATAAACATATACGAAATAATATTTGGAAAATTATCATATTTAAATATTATACTACATTACGATCGGGTACGCAAACACGGGTCGAAAATACCACCAACCATCAATTATTGGAGGCCGATTAAATCAACCGACCCCCAATAATTCACACACACTCGCACACTCTTTGATCTCTCTCTCGGCTCTCACTCTCTCTCGATCTCTATTTCATTTCAACCATAACAACAAGATCAACAACTATCATCATCATAATCTGGATCATCATCATCATCGTCTTCCTCGTTCATCACCATCAAACTTCATTTTCGGTTCCAATTTCAATTAGTAAGAATCACCAACTCTTTTTCGTTAATTTCATGTTTTAATACATTATATATCATGTAGTAATGTTATGATTGATGATTGATGGTTGAAAATGGATTTGAAACTGGTTTTGTATGTTTTCTGCACGAACAGAGTCGAACCAGACCTTTGAATCCGGCGGATTCAAGGTGAATCCGGCGGATTCCTGCCCAAACCCAATGAATACGGCGTATTCAAACCAATACGGCGGATCTCCAGGACCCTAATTTACAGTAGGTGCATAATGGAAAAACTAGGTGCATAATGGAAAACTAGGTGCATAATGGAAAAACCAGGTGCATAATAGAAAACTAGGTGCATAATGGTTTGAACTAGGTGCATAACGCGTAGTAACTATATAGAGAGTCACTAAATGATATGGAAAACATTTAGAACGGATAAAAATACTTTTATACAAACTATGTTTTGGTATGTATATACGTATATGTATAAATTTACGATAACTATATATATATATATACAAAATCAACATTCGTAACAAACAAATTATGTTTTTGAAAAGACAACTACAATTATATGTATATATATACATATATTCAAGGACGACAAGTAATATATATAAGAATATATATATTCAACTAATAAGTATATCGATATATATACTTACGTGCAACGAATGATTTATTAAACGTACACTTACAATTATATAATATCGCGTGTTTAGGACATTAGGAGATTACTGTTGGAACACGCACGCACATTAGGATTGCTTGCTCATCAGGTGAGTCTCATGGCCCCTTTTTACTGCTTTACTTTGGGGGAGATGCATTACTTGTTTTACTCGAACACATGTATTTACACACTTGATTACAAACTGATTTGCTGGTATATCGATTGCATGAGGTTTACTTAATCCAATGAAGTCCCTTTAATCATAGTCGTCAGTTATGGTCTTAAGCGCGAGTACTAGTAAATGGATCCATTAGGACTGACAATCCTCACCCAGGGTAGCATGCACTACCCCGAACATACAGGTATAAATGGGTGTTTCTTACTCGTTACATATGAATGTTCTGGATTAGCATTCACGAGGGCAAAATCACTGATTGTTAAGCTTCGACTATGGTGCTCATGGCAATATATACGGAAACTATTGCGACTGTGCAATATTTACTCAATGATTTTACAAGCTGATGTGTTCAAACTGTTACTTACTATAAACCTGTGAGATTTACCAACCTTTTGGTTGACCTGTTTTAGTAATGCATTCTCAGGTACACAGCAACAGTAGGGTTGATCAGTACGGATGGCCCAGCAGGATATGCTTTAGTAGCTCGAGTCGCATGCACTTACACATATGAAGATTTTACTTGCATTATCTTTTGTATAATGATTATGTACTTAAAATCTAACAAAACAAGTTGCGAACTCATCAATGATGTATTACTTTTGAAAACTTATGTATTAATGTAACTTTTTCTACAACGTCTCATTTAGAGTCGTTTGCTTGTACTTTGGGTTTGATTATTGATTAGTCACGCCCCAAAACAGTCGCTTCCGCAAAGCATTATATTGGGGGTGTGACATATTAATTACAAATAATCATGTAAAAGGGATCAATATGTAAGAAGTGCAGGCATGTAATACCCAAAAACATAGATAACTTTTGTCATGTTTTAATCATATAAATATAAATATAAATATAAAATTATTATTATACTAGAATGCTATATGACTAACAAAATGATGTAATTTGATTACCAGGCTATTAGTCCGTATTAAACATGGTGTCTACTTTGGTTGGTGGGTTGAGGAGTTGAAGTAAGAAATCAAAAGATTACCCATTATTTATCTAAAGCCCTTTATTTGTTTAGCAATATTGACTCATAGCCCAATCTTTTAATAAGCATCGTTCCAATCATCAGTTTGTTAGGCTTTTGATCGACCTACTAATGCCCCCATCCATAGCATTAGAAACCGAAAGCAAAATCGTAGAAGAGACAGAATATTGCCCAGTTTGGGAGAGAAAGGTAGCAGGTTGAAAGCCAAGTTCATACCAAATTTCTGAAGTTCGATTTTGAGGTATATCCTTGTTATGTTTTATGAGCAATATATACTCTTAATGATTTGTCGCCTAATTATTGTAGATCGTTTGATGGAGTATTAACTTTGAGGTTTCTTTAAATGTGGAGATCATTAAGGTACGGATATCCATCCTTTACTTCAGGATTCTTATAATATGTATTATGCTTCCTGTATATCATCTATGTTGCCTATGCTTTGATTCGAATCTTTCGTTTGCCATGTATTCCTTGATCTCACATTCTGAATCATTTGCCCCTGTTGACATTACTTTGCCATGTATTCCTTGACCTAACATTCTATACACATGTTTATGCAAACATAAATGTAGGCATGTAGCATATTGATAACACAAGCCCATTAGATGTATAGCATGTACTATTGGTCATGAGCTACACAATGAGGTTGCTGAATGTCAATCTGAACAGGTTTGGACTTGCAAACTATGAAGATCCTCATTTTAATGTTGGCTTGCCAGTCTTCAGCATTCATGGAAATCATTTTTTTTTTTGGGTAAAAAAAAACAGTAATTAATTAAATTGGTAAGATTTATAGACATGACGTAGTTCTCGTTACATATGTCAGCTAAGCAAGTTTACTATTATATGATATTTAGTATTTCTGCTTTTGCTGCAGTGTCTTACATTATAACGTCATGCATTTTATGTTGAATTTTTGTTATCAGATAAACATTTGAATGGCAAATGGTGACAAAACATCTCTCCGAAAATTGGTTACGGAGAATATGTACTAATCTCTGTTTACTAATGCCTTATTAGTTATTGTCTTTGGAGTGACTGATTGCTCTTATTGACAGAGCGAGTATCGAACCAAATTTTCATGACTTGTACCTGAAGTTTCTTGAGAAAGCAAACTCAAAACCTTTAACAGAGAGATTGTTCAGGCTACCTATGAGAACTGCAAGGTACATTTCAATATTTATTTTGGCATTTTGAATGCTGATAATCTGTGCATCATTAGAACTTATAATGTTGTATGGCGATGTGGGCAGGTTCTTCTAGGATCTGAACTTATAAACTCCAGTTCGGAAGAATGTTAATTGCTGAAGAACCTTGGAGGGTGGATGGGAAAGATCACAACTAGTAGAAACCATGTTCTCTGTGCTAGGGAGATTGATACAAAGGCTTTAATTATCGAGGTTATATAAATTTCTTATGTCCTGATGTAGCTATGATTTGATGATTATGGTCATTTTAAAATGATGTCCCTCAGGTTTCGTGTTCTTATAGTATGCGCTCCTCCCCATCTTCCTACTGCTACTTTCGTGTTCTTATGTGACCTGACCCGTTGGGGTTTGACTAGTCTGTTTGTTTATAAGTTCATTTCTGGTAAGTATTCGTCAAGTTCATTTATGGTAAGTATTCGTCAAGCTTTCTTTTTCCTGCTTTGTGACTTAGCTTTCCCCGTCAGACTTCATTTTATCAAAACCTACAGGTGACTTACTCTCTTTCCATTTCCATGCGCATTTGAAACTAATGTAGAAAATTTATACAATATAGATTGTAAACACATGAGCTAATTGACATATCAGACTTTGTGACTTAGCTTTCCCCGTCTCTAACAAAACTCATTACGCCAACTCCCGCTGGGGGGTTGTGCATCGCACGACCTTGATGTTTACTAGTATTCACTATATTGTCAAATTGATATGTACATTATCGTA
This sequence comes from Helichrysum umbraculigerum, assembly GCA_949592205.1. Lineage (NCBI taxonomy): Eukaryota > Viridiplantae > Streptophyta > Magnoliopsida > Asterales > Asteraceae > Helichrysum > Helichrysum umbraculigerum. The sequence goes on along the minus strand of CATIUR010000005.1, from coordinate 9,003,308 downwards.
AAACCTAAAGGTTTATTCTAATTTTTTCTCTTGTCTTTCTCCACAGGCAATGATAGGCAATGCTAGATTAAAGATCAAGACACATAATTGATTGTTTTCCGTGTACTTCTAAACTCATTTGATCAATAACATGTACATTTTATTTGTATTATAGTATTTGTATTGGATATTTGGATGATTAAGTACAATTGGTGTAATAAATTACTTAGCTTTTTATTTCCTCTCTTGTGCATTTATCTTTCGTATAGTAGACTAGTAGATATAATATCAAGCATGTATATCACAAAAAGTCCTCATTTATGAAAGTGTCATATGATAAAGCTTATTAGGACCCTTTAACGTCAAGCTTCTTAGGACCTTTAACTTGGTCCTATTAGATTTTATAGAACATCCTTAAGTGTCTCAAAATAATATTAGGAAATACGGTATTAGAATTTAAAACATCAAAAAACGTCCTATATTGTGGTTTGTTAGGACGCTTATTGTGTTGTATTAGACATTTTATAGGACGGGTAGCAAGTGTCTCAAAATGTATGTTAGGACGCCTAGCACTTATTACAACGCCCTTAAATGAGACGCTTGAATTTTGGTCCTATTTGTGACACCCGTCAAATTAGGACTAGTTTTTAGTTCCTAATCATTATGTAATACATGTAGTTAGTGCTATGTAATAGGCTAATTGTATGTATCAAAATATATATATTGTTGAATATATATCAATACTCGATTAGAATTAATCGTTCATTATCAAATCGGCCGAATTTCCGATTCATATATATATATGGCATTGGTGAAAAACAATATTAAATAATATAAGAATTATTATTTAATAACTCATTATGTATTATATATTATTTTGATAATATATATCAAGTATTACGTATCGTACAAATCAAAACGTTCGCTACAAAACTCATAAAAGATGAATTATTATTTGAAATAATAATTACTAGTTACTTTGGTTGAATTAAAACATATTTCATACTTATACGATACAACATTTAAACACTTCAAATATACTTTTATTAGTTCACAACAAATGAAAGTAGTAATAATAATTGAAGAATTATTATTTCAATCAATCACCAATGGGCCGTAAACATTTTCACAAACTCAAACATAATCATTAACCAAAGTATTTGGTTATAACTAGTTAATGGGATAACTAGCATAGATGGTCCGTAGAGTCATCTAATCAATTAAACCTTGCGCGTCTAAGACGCCCTGCAGGTTCAGTCGTGGTAACGACATCAAATCATTGTGAATCATCAATTGTGCTTAGTAGCATCTCATAGGCTCAGGTGAGTCTCATAGCCCCTTTTTAAATATGTTTTCTCAGGGGTGTGATCCATTGCATGTTTTGCTTTACAATATGAACGCAAGTATCATTAAATCGAATACTGCATGAGTTATTTTCTCTAATCATTTTTAAAGCCCTCCATCAGCATAGTTTGGTAATACGTAGTAGCGTGAATATTAGTATATGGATCCATATAGGTTTGACCAGCCTCATCCGGGTTAGCACGCACTAACTGGTAAAACGGATGTATTAATATTTGTGTAGACGAGTGTTTGATTAAGCACTCGTAGGAGGCACCTCGATCAGGATACCTTAAATGTGGACCTGACATCTCGAGTTAAGCTCAGACTATGTGCTCATGGCTGTATAACTTTTATTTTGCTTAATTGCATCATAAATTCAATTATCATTAAATCTTGCGGTTCATACAAATATGTGTTGACATACAAACCTGTGAGCTCACCAGCGTTTTCGCTGACCCATTTAGCATGTATCACAGGTACTCAGCAGCAGTAGGTCTGCCAAATCAAGATGCCCATAAGCTCGAGTCACATTCAGACATCAAGAGATTGTCATGCATTACTATATTTTGTATAATTTAGTTATGCCATAGAATCTCTATCATTCGAACTCAGGAGCTTTTGTAAACTATGTTATAACAGTGTAAAACTTTTATAATATCTATGTATTTTATCAAACGACGCATGTAGTGGTCGTTCATTATGTAATCTTGTGTGCTTTGTATATTGATTAGTCGCGCCCCGAACCGACCCGCTTCCGCATCATAATTGGGGGTGCGACAGATTGGTATCAGAGCCTAAGGTTATAGTGAACTAGATTGCATTTAGTGGGCCTAGACTATGACCGTTAGGCAGTATTCCTTATTAGATATAACTGGTTCAGTGATTACACCATATGAGTTTAATTTAACATAGCTTAGCTAACTATGTACAATTAAATGAATACGATGTGAAAGCTGAAAGGGGTTATGTTGAATAGGAATGCGATAGTTGACTCTGACCACGAGAGAAACCGTGACTAATACTTGATTAGTGTTAGACACACATTAGGCTATTATGTGATATAGGCGTATATACATACATAGGCCTCATTTATGTGCTACCTTATAGGCTATTATATATTGAAGATGTATGATTAAGCCTCACTCGCGTATTATCTTCTAAGCTATTATATATATCGAATATATATAGATCACACACGATAATACACTCGTTAACATCTTCACTATCAAAGACAATGTGTATGAATTACTATTGTCTATCCTTTTTATACGCACATAACATTTCACAACACAATTCCGCTGTACAATCACATGTTCGCGAGGAATATATCATTTGTATTTCCTCCATCATTCTATTTCCTTAGAATCACAAATGGAACTTATTGTTTGAAGGACTATAGGTTCCCATAAGTAGTTGCTTATCCCACCTACTCGCAAACTCGCATCTAGTATGCAACTCTGTTGTTTGCCAAATGTGATTATCACTTGTGTAATTGTATATTACCTCATAAATATATATATGCATATGTGATGTATCATGTTTTGGTGCAAACAACTCATCCACTCTATTTACTTTTGTCAGAATCATGCCGCCAAAGAAGACTGGTTTCAGTCAAGCCGAACTCAATGCTGCGGTTACCCGAGCTGTAGCCGAAGCCATGGCTGCTCAAGAAGCTCTAAGGAATGCAGAGACAGTCAATGCTACTCCTACTCCTGTTATCAAACCTTGTTCCTACAAGGACTTTCTCAGCTGCAAGCCACTCTACTTTAAGGGCACGGAAGGTGCTATTGGCTTAATCCGATGGATTGAAAGAATAGAATCCGTCTTCAGTCTCTGTAACTGTGCTGAAGATAGTAAGGTCAAGTTTGCTGCATACACCTTTCAAGAAGGTGCACTAACGTGGTGGAACACCCACGCAAACTCTATTGGCGTCGAGATCGCAAACCAACTCCCTTGGCCTGAATTGAAGAAAAAGCTAAGGGAGAAGTACTGTCGCGAAGAAGAACTTCACCGACTAGAAGTGGAGTTCTGGCATCTGGAGGTACTAGGGAACGATATTGCTGGGTACACCACCAAGTTCCAGCAGTTCGCTCTGTTGTGCCCAGGTTTGGTTGATACGGAAAGAAAAAGTATCATGAAGTATATCCGAGGACTCCCGGAGAATATCCAGGGGAATGTCGCCTCAGCTCAACCAACCACCCTTGATAGAGCTATCGAAATTGCTCATGAACTCATGGCCATGGTTGTCAGCCGTGAGACATCTGCTCCATCTTCTGGTAACAACAACAAGAGAAAGTGGTCTGGGAACACCACTCAAAACCAATCATCATCAAAGAGGTCTGAGTCTGATAAGACCACCAACACTGGTTCTGGTTCCAACAAGGGCTACACTGGAAATAAGCCCTACTGTTCAAAGTGCCACCGTCATCATGATGGTCCTTGCAGCACACCTTGTGGAAAATGTCAAAGGTATGGACATTTGACCAAAGACTGTAGGTCTACCACCGTCAACACCAACACCAGCCAACCAAAGTCCTGCTATGAGTGTGGAGATACTGGACACTTTAGGAATGAGTGCCCAAAGCTGAAGAACAAGGGTAACAACACTGCGAAGGGAAGAGCTTTCGTTCTGAACTCAGGAGAGGCCCGTCAAGACCCGAATGTGGTCTCGGGTACGTTTCTTCTCAACAATCTTACTGCTTCTGTTCTATTTGATTCTGGTGCTGATAGGAGCTTCATATCTGATGAGTTTAGTCAATTGCTTAACATTGCCCCTATTGCCTTAGATGCTAAGTACATTGTAGAATTAGCTAATGGCAAGTTAATTGAGGCTGACAGTGTAATACCAAATTGCACTTTAAATCTATCTGATGAGATCTTCTCCATTGACCTTATACATGTTGAAATTGGAAGTTTCGACGTCATTATTGGAATGGATTGGTTATCCAAGCACCGAGCTGAAATTGTCTGCTATGACAAAATAGTCCGCATACCTCTTGTCACCGGCAGTACTCTAATCATACAAGGGGAGACCGGTAGGACGAGACTGAATATCATATCCTGCATGAAAACTCGCAAGTACCTTAGGAAAGGGTACCAGGCGATCCTCGCACATGTCTTGGAGAAAAAGTCGGAAGAGAAACGACTTGAGGATGTGCCCATTGTTAGAGATTATCCAGAAGTCTTTCCCGAAGACTTACCTGGCCTTCCACCACCGAGACAAGTTGAGTTCTCGATCGATCTCGTGCCGGGGGCAGCACCTGTTGCACGAGCACCATATCGTTTAGCCCCTTCAGAACTTCAGGAGTTGTCTACTCAGTTGCAGGAACTCCTGGATAAGGGATTCATTAGACCGAGTTCTTCACCATGGGGAGCTCCGGTTCTGTTTGTGAAAAAGAAGGACGGTTCATTCAGGATGTGTATCGACTACAGAGAGTTGAACAAATTGACCGTCAAGAACCGTTATCCACTACCTCGAATTGATGACCTATTCGACCAACTTCAAGGGTCAAGTATCTATTCGAAGATAGATCTAAGATCGGGTTATCATCAGTTACGAGTTCGCGATGAAGATATTTCGAAAACCGCTTTCCGAACTCGCTATGGTCATTACGAGTTTCAGGTTATGGCATTTGGTTTGACTAACGCACCAGCAGTATTCATGGACCTTATGAACCGAGTGTGCAAACCATATCTCGACAAGTTTGTCATTGTCTTCATTGATGACATTCTCATTTACTCGCGCAATGAACAGGAACACGCGCAACATCTCAAAATCATTCTAGAACTTCTTAGACACGAAGAGTTATATGCTAAATTCTCCAAGTGTGAGTTCTGGATGAAAACTGTTCAGTTCCTTGGTCATGTAATTGATAGTCAAGGAATTCACGTGGATCCATCAAAGATTGAGGCTATCAAGTGCTGGCAAGCACCGACGACGCCGACCGAAGTACGCCAATTCTTAGGACTGGCAGGTTATTATCGGCGTTTCATTGAGAATTTCTCCAAAATAGCTCAACCTCTCACAACACTGACTCAGAAGGAAAAGAAGTTCGATTGGACTGATAAACAAGAGTCAGCATTTCAGCTATTGAAGCAAAAGCTTTGCAGTGCACCAATTCTATCATTACCCGAAGGCAATGAAGACTTCGTGGTATACTGCGATGCCTCACACCAAGGTCTTGGTTGCGTGTTGATGCAACGAGACAAGGCTATTGCCTACGCCTCCCGACAACTCAAAGTTCACGAGAAGAACTACACAACTCATGATCTCGAATTAGGAGCCGTTGTGTTCGCACTCAAGATCTGGAGACACTATCTGTATGGCACGAAATGTACCGATCACAAAAGCCTCCAGCATATATTCGATCAGAAGGATCTCAATATGAGGCAACGTCGCTGGGTCGAGTTACTCACCGACTATGACTGCGAGATCAAGTATCATCCGGGCAAGGCAAATGTGGTTGCCGATGCCTTAAGTCGCAAAGAGCGCACGAAACCACTTCGAGTCCGAGCTCTTAGCATAACCATCCATAATGATCTAATCATTCAAATTCTCACTGCTCAACTCGAAGCATTGAAATCTGAAAACATCAAGGAAGAGGCCTTGCGAAATATGGAGAATCAATTGGAAACCAAACCCAATGGGGTCAAATACTTCGCAAACCGAATCTGGTTACCCAAGTTTGGGAATCTTCGAGACTTTGTGATGGATGAAGCTCACAAGTCCAAATATTCTATACATCCTGGATCTGACAAGATGTATCATGGCATCAAGGGATCATACTGGTGGCCAAACATGAAAGCAGAGATTGCCACGTATGTCAGCAAGTGCCTCACATGTTCAAAAGTTAAAGCTGAATATCAAAAGCCCACCGGTTTGCTACAGCAACCGGATATTCCTGAATGGAAATGGGAGCAAATTTCTATGGATTTCATCACTAAACTCCCGAAAACATCAAGTGGTTGCGATACTATATGGGTAATAGTTGATCGTCTAACCAAATCTGCTCACTTCCTTGCCATGAAGGAAACCGACAAAATGGAACGTCTCACGCGAATCTATATGAAGGAGATCGTAACAAGACACGGCGTTCCAATCTCAATTATCTCTGATAGAGACAGCCGATTCACATCTAACTTTTGGCAATCATTGCAAAAGTCATTGGGTACTCGTTTAGATATGAGTACAGCCTATCATCCACAAACCGATGGCCAAAGTGAAAGGACCATTCAAACACTGGAAGATATGTTACGCGCCTGCGTAATTGATTTCGGTGCAAATTGGGAGCATCATTTGCCTTTGTGCGAATTCTCATACAACAACAGCTATCATACCAGCATTGGAGCTGCACCGTTCGAGGCACTGTACGGTCGTAAGTGCCGATCACCTATTTGTTGGACCGAAGTTGGAGACAGTCAACTCACTGGTCCTGAAATCATTCATGAAACCACCGAGAAGATCGTTGGTATCCAACAACGGCTGAAGGCCGCACGTGATCGTCAGAAGAGTTATGCTGACGTGAGACGCAAGCATCTCGAGTTCCAGGTTGGGGATCGGGTATTGCTCAAAGTATCACCTTGGAAATGTGTCATCCGCTTCGGCAAACGTGGGAAGTTAAACCCTAGATACATCGGACCTTTTGAGAATTTGAAAGGATTGGTCCAGTCGCATATCGATTACAGCTACCTTCAGAGCTCAGTAGCGTGCATCCTACATTTCACGTTTCTAACTTAAAGAAATGTCTGTCCGATGAGACACTCATTATCCCGCTCGAGGAAATTCAAATCGACGACAAACTTCATTTTGTCGAGACACCAGTGGAGATTATGGACCGTGAGGTCAAACAGCTTAAGCAAAGTCGTATTCCAATTGTCAAGGTTCGGTTGAATTCGCGGCGAGGCCCGGAATTCACTTGGGAACGAGAAGACCAGATGCGACTCAAATATCCACATCTATTTTCAGACTCCACTCACGCATCAACTTCGAGCTAAATTTCGGGACGAAATTCTCTTAACAAGGGGAGAATGTGACACCCGTCAAATTAGGACTAGTTTTTAGTTCCTAATCATTATGTAATACATGTAGTTAGTGCTATGTAATAGGCTAATTGTATGTATCAAAATATATATATTGTTGAATATATATCAATACTCGATTAGAATTAATCGTTCATTATCAAATCGACCGAATTTCCGATTCATATATATATGGCATTGGTGAAAAACAATATTAAATAATATAAGAATTATTATTTAATAACTCATTATGTATTATATATTATTTTGATAATATATATCAAGTATTACGTATCGTACAAATCAAAACGTTCGCTACAAAACTCATAAAAGATGAATTATTATTTGAAATAATAATTACTAGTTACTTTGGTTGAATTAAAACATATTTCATACTTATACGATACAACATTTAAACACTTCAAATATACTTTTATTAGTTCACAACAAATGAAAGTAGTAATAATAATTGAAGAATTATTATTTCAATCAATCACCAATGGGCCGTAAACATTTTCACAAACTCAAACATAATCATTAACCAAAGTATTTGGTTATAACTAGTTAATGGGATAACTAGCATAGATGGTCCGTAGAGTCATCTAATCAATTAAACCTTGCGCGTCTAAGACGCCCTGCAGGTTCAGTCGTGGTAACGACATCAAATCATTGTGAATCATCAATTGTGCTTAGTAGCATCTCATAGGCTCAGGTGAGTCTCATAGCCCCTTTTTAAATATGTTTTCTCAGGGGTGTGATCCATTGCATGTTTTGCTTTACAATATGAACGCAAGTATCATTAAATCGAATACTGCATGAGTTATTTTCTCTAATCATTTTTAAAGCCCTCCATCAGCATAGTTTGGTAATACGTAGTAGCGTGAATATTAGTATATGGATCCATATAGGTTTGACCAGCCTCATCCGGGTTAGCACGCACTAACTGGTAAAACGGATGTATTAATATTTGTGTAGACGAGTGTTTGATTAAGCACTCGTAGGAGGCACCTCGATCAGGATACCTTAAATGTGGACCTGACATCTCGAGTTAAGCTCAGACTATGTGCTCATGGCTGTATAACTTTTATTTTGCTTAATTGCATCATAAATTCAATTATCATTAAATCTTGCGGTTCATACAAATATGTGTTGACATACAAACCTGTGAGCTCACCAGCGTTTTCGCTGACCCATTTAGCATGTATCACAGGTACTCAGCAGCAGTAGGTCTGCCAAATCAAGATGCCCATAAGCTCGAGTCACATTCAGACATCAAGAGATTGTCATGCATTACTATATTTTGTATAATTTAGTTATGCCATAGAATCTCTATCATTCGAACTCAGGAGCTTTTGTAAACTATGTTATAACAGTGTAAAACTTTTATAATATCTATGTATTTTATCAAACGACGCATGTAGTGGTCGTTCATTATGTAATCTTGTGTGCTTTGTATATTGATTAGTCGCGCCCCGAACCGACCCGCTTCCGCATCATAATTGGGGGTGCGACACTATTAGATAAAAGGTCCTATAAAGTCACATTATGGGACACTAACCGGTGTCGTGTAAGATCGTTTTTGTTGTAGTGCTTGTCATCAAACACACCCTAAATGGAGTAGTAAAATACTTATGAGGCAGATCTTGATCCAGATCCGATCCGACCCGTCCCATTTATGTGACCCAATGGGTCTAAAAATGGATCCATGGACCCAATAAGTGATCTAATGGGTCGACCTATTTAAATGGATCACTACTTGGGTCGACCCATGACCCGCTGGATCGGCCCATTAAAGCTATGAAAAAAAAAAAATATTTTAAAAAATAAAATTACGTAAGCTATCTCTACAAATATATTATGGACCCAATGGATCAAAGGTAGACTTTTGTGCAGAGAAATGAGATGTATAACCAGTTCTATGATTATTATAAGATTTTCTATTACAGTAATTATAATTTTATATGCTATTCCTCGTAAATTTTATTTGTAGTACTGTAGGATGGACGTGGTAAAACTAGTGAACGGTACGAATATTAATTTGTCAACCGACTCACGTATAATTGAAAATGATTTGCGTAGTAAAACTAACTAATCGAATGATCTAAATGTTTAAGATATAGTTATGTTGCAATGTTTTGATACTATCGGTTGAATGTAAATGAATAAATGAAATTTTCCTAAAGATATACTAGGTTATATTGTGTTAGCATTGCTTATTATAACTAATACAATATGAAATAAAATAAAAAGTTTTTTTTTTACATTAAATGGGTCGACCCATATCCAGATCCATTAATTTAGTTGGATCTTGGATCGGATCATAATCCAATAACTAATGGGCCAGATCCAGAACTATGTAAATGAATCTTATGATCCATTGGATCTTGTCAAGATCTGATCCGACCCGCCCCATTGACAGGCCTATACTTTCCGGCACTTCCCACGATCCCACTAACACTTGAAATGATGAAAGCAGTGGGCTGATTTATACTATATATGTTTGTTCCAAGAAACTAGGAATTAATTTAATTAATTAGGACTAATTACAACCAAACCGAGTCTAATAAAGTATTAAAACCATATTGACAAATATGAACATATATAAAAGACAAATCAGTGTGCAACATCCGTTAGGAATGGCAATGGGGCGGGTTCGGTGCGGGGATGTCAGCCCCAACCCCAACCCCAATATTCTAAGCAATCCCCAACCCCACCCCAAACCCCAACGGGGTATTATCGGGGCGGTCCATCCGAGGAATGGTTTACCCCAATACCCAATGGGGTCTTATCGGGGTAACTTGTTGAGAACGTGGGCTCTTCAAATCGAAACCCAGTACTCGTTCTCTATTAATAATACAAAAAATTCGGATGACTTGTTGATTTTTCTTAAAGCATTACCTAAACATCCACTAATTGGCATCCTCGTTTCAAAAACAAATAGTAACACGATCAAGGCAACACATAGTAATTGACCTCGTTGATGACACAAGTTTACTAAGAAAATAGAAGGATTACACATGTACATTACAAAAAAATAATAACTAAGCCTTTGTTGTGAACGAGTTAAAATTTTAAATTTCAACACACCATAGTATAGATAAATAATGTAGTAAATATTATTGTAATTCAAAAAGTTATAAATAAATATATTTATTGATGATATTAGTTATTTATAAATATAAAATTAATAATTATATATACATATATTGTAATCACACACACACACAGATAGATATATATATATATATATATATATATATATATATATATATCGGGGCGGAGCGGAGCGGGGATGATACTACCCAACCCCAACCCCAATCCGATAAAAATCCCCATTTATCGCCCCATACCCCACCCCATCCCCGATTGGTCATCTCCAAACCGATCCAAAACTTGCGGGGTTCGGGGATCCCCATCGGATTCGGATCTTTTTGCCATCCCTAACATCCGTCACTTGTACGGTGTTTTTAGCAACCAATTATATAGTACGACGTGTAATTTGTGTTCAAATTGAAATCATCCAGGTTTAGAGTCGTTAAATCTTGCATTACGCTTCAAAGTCTATTACTTGAGACTTGAGAGTTAAGATACATATGATGAGTTTCTTCTAATAAACCGTAAAAATGATTCCACGTATAACCAAATAATCTACAGAAGAACTTTCTTGAAGTAGTCTCTTCTAAGTTTGACCAAGCATCTATTACTAGTCCAATCTAGAATGTGATAGGAAATAATAATGATATAATAATTGTACTTTGATTACTTTGTCGTTGATATGACTAAATCAACTATAGTATTCATTTAACATTCAACTAAATCAAAGGCTATTTATGTAATTTCATGACCCCAAGAAAGTCCTATATATGCACCAGAAACTCAACTTCTCCTTGGTTTGCCTCACTGATTAAACTCTTGATTCTTTGACCAGCTTCAACAACACAAAATCTTGATTTCCCAAAATGACCACAAAATATTCCACTTCATACTCCGACACTAAATTACCTCAGCCGTCATCAAGGACATGTTTATGTTCTCCGACCAACCACCCCGGCTCGTTCAGGTGCAGTAGGCATCGCAACCTTAACAAGGCTCCTAGCCGACGTGTAGCCACCCGTGGTACATGGGAGTTGGCAGTGGTTGCAAAATCCAACTCGATAAAAGCGTTTCTTCGGATGATGATAAAGCCATCGTGTCGTGATCTTCAAAGGAGGAGGAATTTCCAACAGAAGCCTAGTAGGTTTTGTTTATTGAATGGCAACCGAAATAGACTCGCAATAGTTTCTTGATCATCATCGCAAAATACATCGATCAGTTGCAAAATTTATTTATTTTATTGTAAATTTCATTTTCTTGAAAATGTTTGATTATTATTGCTTGCCTCAACCGATTACATGAACCACAAATAAATAGAGATAGGTACATGAAAACCCTAAAGCCCGTGAGCCCATTGGGCTTTACATTGGGCTATAATAATACACACTAATATGCCCCCGCAGTTTGAGCGGGAGTAGGCTGCCGAACGCTCAAACTGGATCGAAACTCAGCAAACAAAGAAGAAGGTAGTCCTTTGGTAAAGATGTCTGCATACTGATATCGAGATGGAACATGAAGAACTCTAACATGACCTGTAGCAACTTTCTCACGAACAAAATGAATGTCGATCTCAATATGCTTAGTCCGTTGATGCTGAACAGGATTGGGCTATAATAATACACACTAATATTTCTTTCACTTTGTAAAGACTTAAAGTACAGTGTATAGAGTTGAAAATTTTGTTATATGTTGATCAATTTATGGACATCAAGATATTAAAAACGAAACAACATATACATAATATGGATCTGAATACGCACAACTAAACACTACACACTTTTGATAGTATCACAAGTTTTACGACGTAAGGGACTATATATATGACTATATGCTATATACATATATATATGATATGATACTTTTAGTTTCTACAAATTGTACTGTAATTTGTAAGCATGCAACAGTGCATATATATATACTAATGTAAATCGTCATTTTGTATCTCTACAATCGACTTTTTAAAATATTACAGTTTCGAAAGATCGTTGTGGGATTCTACTATACTATCGACGTATATTTAAAGAACGTCGTTGTGAACATTCAATCAAGTTGCGACATGCAAGTTTAGATTTTTATTTAGGAAATGCTATTGACAGCCCTAGGGATGTCAATAAGTGCATTTATTGAAGCTAAAGTTTCCTTATATAATTAAAATTATAATTAATACACTGAAGTTTTGTAGTTAATTCATTGAAACTTTTCTTTTATATGTGATGTATTAATTATGATTTTTAATAATAAAGGAAAGTTTGAATTTAATAAATAAGTTCAATGGTTCTTATTGATGGCCCTAAGGGCTGTAAATATCATTTCCCTTTTTATTTATTTCAATTATTTTGGTCCGATGATTTTTCTAATAATATTTTTTTTTAAAGGCTTTTTTTCTAATAATATACCATCGACGTTTTTCTAATAATATACCATCAACGTCCCATTAATTTAGTCAATTAAAATCAACTTGACCATGGAAAGTTTATTCTTGGTTGACCACTTGACCAACTTCGATGCCATTTTGTGTATAGGCGGTCCTTAATTCAAAAGGTTCTCCGTTCTCCCATAACCCTTTACGACAAGGGGTCCTTTTTAATTTTCATATAACCTATATTTAAATTTGATAAAAATATTTCGTATGAATTCAAATGTACTATTAGTATTAATTTAGGGACTAGTTATGTATTTATAAAATTTATAAAAGCTGGAGTATAAATTATATAAAATATAAATGTTATGTATGGTGGCACAAATGATTTCCCCTCTAAGTTTATATATTATTATGTATTATGTATATATGTAAACGAAGTCTTCTTTTAATTTATTTTAGGAAAGCAACCATACACTATCTATTACACGGGTTGCATATACAACCACCACGTATATTTACAAAACTGCCTCTCACGAGGCTTGAACCCCCAACCACTAAGTTGATAAGTTCTTCACATACCGCTAAGTCACAAACCCTTTGGTCACAATTATATTCGAATATTTATATTACTTAATATTCGAAAACAAATTATGCTCTAATGGAATCATGTCACACGCTCCATTTATGATTTAGCCAGTTATTTAACGAGTATCAAGTAGTGGTATATATGCGTATATTAGTTAAGATTTGGACTTTATCACGCTAGATTGGAATAACCACTTTATATGGCTTGATAGGAAATAGGAATGGGAATAGGATCGAATAGGTGGTATATTTGATTGCAGTATTTTTCTAGATTAAGGCTATGTTCGGCAAACTAGCTTGTAGGAGCTTGTTGGAGCTTGTTGGAGCTTGAGCTTATTTTTTCCAAAACAAGCTTTGTTTGGCATACAAAAGTGTAGGAGTTTATTGGGAGCTTATTGAAAAAATAAGCTCTAGAATAATAAGCTACTTCAACTAGCTTTTAAAATAAGCTACAAGCTTATTGGGTGTGAAATTACATGAATACCCCTCTCTACATGTCTTTGATTTAAACTTTTTGTCCTTTTATGTATATTCACATATTAAGCTCCAGCTCCAGCTACTTTAACAAACACTTCTAAAAATTTATATAAGCTCCAGCTTCCAGCTCCAAAAATAAGCTCCAGCTACAAGCTCCAACTACAAGCTTTCAGCTCCAGCTACCAGCTAGTTACGCCAAACACACCCTAAAATGTCATAATCTCATGTGATGAAATGTTCAAAGAATCAATTAATTATGTCTAGAATGAAATATATCCAGCTACATCTGATGACTTGTTTCTTAAAAATTGATTAAAGTTGTCCTTGTTTATTAAAAGAATCTATATAACTTTTATTTACACATCTTAGTCTTAATAATTAATTATTATATTATTCATGGGTCTCCTAAAGAAGTGCATCAAATACAGTGGGCTAAAACTGCGAGCCTACCAGCAAAGGCCCACTACACAGAATATTAACTAGTTTTATTACATGAATTATTTCTCTTTATTTAAAATATTTTGTTATTTGTAGCCCTAAGAGCTATCTTTAAGAATTAATTCATATTTTAAAAGATGGTAAATTAAGCTGGTTGGGAGAATTATATTCACGGAGTGAGTGGTTATTATTAAGGTACAAACATTCAATGTGTGTCTGAAATCCTTATTCATATCCTTAAGGGTTACGTATAGTATTTTCCTTATTTAAAAGCTTAAACAAATTCTTTTGATAATTTTATTTTTATTTGAACTTGTCCTACTCGGCACATGTTCGAAGTTATTTTTCTATCACATAAATATATACTCCCCCGAGTCTCAATTTATTAGTTTAACTTTTCCATTTTAGGCTCTCACAAATTGATTATCAAATATGAAAAGGAAATTTGATCAATTTTATCATATAGTTCTTACTTCAAAAATTAAATTACAAAAGTGAAAGAAAACTCAAATTAATTAGTTAAGAGTAAGAACGTCACTGTACAAAAAGTTTGTAGTACTTATTGTGTGTTTCTTAAACTGCGTATTTTTTATCTGTGGATAATAAATTGGGACGGAGATAATAACATTTTTTATTTTTATTTTGAAATTATCAAATTAAAGATCTTTTTCATTCTACTAATGTTGGTCCTTGTTTCAAAGATGGTACAGCATAGAAAACTAGAAGATGATGATATTAATATTTAAGTTGCTTATAATTAAGTGTACACTAACACTTGTGTTTGTTTTGCATACTTCTATGAAAGCTGATAGAATTGAAATCTAAAATTCATTTCATAAGGTTGTATGGTGGAGAAATTAATTAATTTGTGCTTCTTTAAATTCAATCACACGAGATAATAGCAATGCTACAATTACAAATATTACAAATAGTTTACTAAAATATGTACACAAAATAATGTATATCAATCGTAGAGTAAGGTTCAAATGAGTACACCAATTTTGAGTGAGAATGAGGGAACCAACAGATTTCTGCCATGTGTCACTTTATTCTCTCTCCTCCACACTTTATTCTCTCTCCTCCACATTTTTAAAAATTAAATATCTCACAAACGGTAAGTCGAAAAATCATGAAAATTGCACCATAAAATTCAGCGTTTTCTCCTCTTCGATTTGTCGTCCCTCAAGGCATACTTTTGACAACTTTTTTTTTTCTCATTTTTTGGTGGGTTTCACAAATTAGTAACACATTTGTTAGTGATTAGTTGTACATTTAATTTGTGGTTAAGGTTAGGGTTTAGGGTTTATGGTTTAGGGTTTATAAGGGTTTAGGGTTTAGAAGGGGTTCAAGGTTTAGGGTTTAGAAAGATTTAGGGTTTAGCGTTTTGTAAAGCGTTTAGGGTTTAGGGTTTGTGGTTTAGGGGTTAGTGTTTAGGGTTTAGGGTTTGAGGTTTGGGGTTTCGGGGAGAAACCCCAAACCTCAAACCCTAAACCGTAAACCCTAACCCCTAAACCACAAACCCTAAACCCTAAACGCAACACTTTAACACATGTGTTAGTAAATGTGAAACCCACCAAAAAAATGAAGAAAAAAAAAACTTTTCGAAAGTATGTCTTGAGTGACGGCAAATCGAAGAGGAGAAAATGACGAATTTAATGGAGCAATTTTCATAATTTTTCGATTTGTCGTTTGTGAGATAATTGATGTTGGGGGTAAATGGGTTTTGTACATGTGGAACATTCTCTTTGTACACATGGCTTGATATCATTGGTTCCCTCATTCTCACACAAATTCTTATTCTCATTTGAACCCTACACATCAATCGTATAATGAAACCGAATCTAAAAAGATAAAGTAAAAAGTATTTTGAATGGTCCACCTCAAAATTCACCTCGTTATGTAGGAAAGTGTTTTTAAAACCACTTTCAACCCTCTTTTTTTCACTTGTTTCTTCAGTTTTGACAACTCAGCGTCACGTCAGCACATCTACAGCTGATGAAAAATTGATTAAACACTCCCAACAATCCCTTCATCACTTCAATTTTTGAACCCCACATTACCAATATACCTAAATTTACATACCCAAAACAAAAAATAATAATGCATGAAAATAAGCTTGCTGAGTTGCTGATCCACTTCCTCTTCTTCCCTTTCGTCGCCAAACCGATGCATGTCAACTAATGAAACGCTGCCAATGATGTTAGTAAGGGAATAAATGGGAAGAAGCAAATTGATGCATACGTTGGAAGTGGTCTAAGACATTTATGGAAAATCAATCATGAACTTATAATTCTAGTGATTTTAGAGATTTGTTAGAATTTAAGTTTAAATATACATAACTCCTGAGGATATTCATTGTTATATTGTAATTGTAGCTAGATTAATATTTATATATTTTCAACAAAGTATAACAAGGAAAAGAAGAAGTAAAGATTTTTCGGATCACACAATCTCAACGGAACATGAAAATTATTGTTGTGCCTAATTGCTTGTTAAGCTACATTATCATTTAATCATTTAAAGCAATAATTAGTCACCAATAATTTGTACTATTAAGTAGTCACATAATTTATACTTGCTTAGATTCCAAATTAGAATGAACATGGCCCCACTTATATAAAATGGAAACGTATAATTTATTTTATTTTTAGTTTTTAATACTCGTAAAATAAGAAGAGAGAAGGGAACATGAACGGTATCAAATGACAAAGTGGTTATGAATTTTTTATCATTTAAATCAAGCAAAATGAATCTAGCATATTACGAGTATATTTTATATCAAAGATAATCAAAATAATTAACGTAGTTTTGGAGGTGCCTAGTATAGTTTTCGGTTATCTTTTCTAATTATGAAATTAATTAACTATGAGAAAGAAATGATCGGATAAGATTTACTTTGGATTATGAAACAGTAAGATTAGGTATCGATAATGATGAAGTTAATGTTGCTTAAAGCCTAAATAATTGATACAAACAACCACCGAGACTTTTGCATGATTAATTTAATATTTTATTACCGTGAGTCCCAAAAACATCTAATCCAAAATAAAGTCTATATTTGAAAGAGGCATATCCATTATTAGCTATTTGATCGCTTGTTATAAAATTAATGGTATAAAAATAAAATTAATGTGTTCTGTAAAACACATCTCACGTATATGAATGAATGAATGAGAGAAAAATAAAAGAAGAGAATTCTAATTAAAAAGGTCCAATTGATCATTGGAGTTACAAGATTCATTAGAGCATGAGGTGTCGTGACACTATAAAAACAATGTTTTACTGAAATAACATTGTAGGTTAAAAAAGTAGGGGAATGGAAGATATTGAGTTTACAACATCTCAAATTTATGTTTGTTTTTTATTTTAATTCAATGTGTGTGTGTGTGTCTGTAAAACAAAAAAAGAAATCAACGTTTAGCATCCGATGGTACTCCTGAACGCCATTGAGAAGGTCGTCGCGGTGTAGGAGAATGCCGTCGGACACTGTTCTCGAGCCAGAATTATGTTAGGAACATTATCACACTGTGTGCTCTTAAGCACCTTAATTACTATTATAAAAGTTATGAATTTATATTGACGTTTAGCACAATTTTAAATCGAAGTATTTGAAATAGAACTAGCTACTTAATTACCCTCTAGCATTAATAAGAAATAAAACCAAATTTTATTGGCCTACGGTATCTAGGTAATTCATCAATTTGAGGTTGTGGGTTCAAGTCTTGGAGTGAAACTATTCGTAAATATTTGTGGACAGATGTATATATTCGTGATATGTGTATGTGAGTGTTTGACTAAAAAAAGGTTATGTTACAATTTAAAGGTTTACAAAAAGTTAAATATTCTATAATGTGTAATTAGCAGCAATTAGTTAATTTAATTAATGAGACATGAAAGGTAACACATATTAAGAAAAGTAGATAATATCTATAATGGGATCTAATATACATACTACTTCTTTTTATTTTTTATTTTAAAACACAATCATTACTGTATTTTTTCTATCATTTTTTCATAGCATTCTGTACTTTTCTGTACTATTATGTACACAATCAATAATTAGTGGTATACTAATTGGAAAAATGTGGTATATAAAGAGGATCCCGATATGTAGAAGCAAATGTAAACAAGAAACAAGGTACGAGTCTCCATCACCACTCCATTTACAAGAAGGCCAGTTGGTCATCTGCTTATCTTCAATGTGACAAGTGACAACTAAGCTGCGTGGTCCATTTTTTGGGATGTTTATCCGTACTTTCTTTATTTTTTATTTTTAAGAAAATGATATACGTAGGCTTAAGGGTTATGAATAAGAAATTCAGACACGCATTGAATGTTTGTATCTTAATAATAACCACTAACTTCCTGAATATAACTTTCCTCAGCCAACCTAATATACAACATTATCTAACTCTTAAAGATAGTCTTTAGGGCTACAAATAGCAAAATCTTTATATTTATTATTAATTGAAAATAAATAAAAAACGCCTCACATTAAGAGTTGTACAATAATATAAAATAAGTTTTGATGTATCGTAACTAAACTCGATCTAACTTTTTTAAACGATCTCTATATAATATGCGTACATCATAAAAAAAATATTTTAGATTATTCTTAAGTTAGATTAGTTATATGAAATGTTAAAAAATCAAAACACATAATGTTGATTTTATTCCGTGGGGTCTTTATCATAGTATAAGAAATATGGGATAGTTACATATATATACCCAAGTTAACTTGGATAATCGCATATTTTCTCAAACATGCTTAACAAGTGTTATACATCATGCATTAGTTACTCGTGTTTTGAGTACATATAATATATTCAACTTAAGTCGGATATATATATATATATATATATATATATATATATATGTAATTTTCCCAAGAAAAATTGTTACTATGCTTCAAATGAGTCTACAATAAAAGTGTCGTGACAATGTCAAAAACAAATGCGGAGGGAAAAACAAAGAAAATGTTTAATATTTGCTTTTAAGTGCGTTTTTCTTAATAAACCATTTCCTGGTATGAAATTAAAACAATATACTGTATATATATATATACAGTATATATTACTGTATATATAATAGGAATTTGTGTGAGAATGAGGGAACCAATGATATCAAGCCATGTGTACAAAGAGAATGTTCCACATGTACAAAACCCATTTACCCCCAACATCAATTATCTCACAAATGACAAATCGAAAAATTATGAAAATTGCACCATTAAATTCGTCGTTTTCTCCTCTTCGATTTGCCGTCCCTCAAGACATACTTTCGAAAAGTTTTTTTTTTTTTTTCATTTTTTTGGTGGGTTTCACATTTACTAACATATGTGTTAAAGTGTTGCGTTTAGGGTTTAGGGTTTGGGGTTTAGGTAAAACACCCCTCATTTGAATACAATATATTATTATCATCACGGAAACGTATATTTTAAAATACATATTTCATTATTATACACTAAAACTGGGTATAACTTTTCACAATATTTATACAACCTGTTTAACAACTAGTCCAACTATGGTTCACTTGTTACAAAACGGGGTATTATATAATACAAATCATGGTTTATAACACACTTTATCAGAGTCGCCAACATCAAACATTCCCTGCTACTAGAGCATCACATTCCTGCAACCCACATCCCAAAACATAACCTGCAGGAAATAAAATGAGGGATTAGCACGAAGCTAAGTGAATAAATTCATCACACACCAATTAACTTAGCTTAACTATTTGTTTACACCAAACAACCGTAAACACACAAATCAACTAATCAACAATTTAATGAATGAGGATCGGTGGTTCTGGAGAATACCATAATACCCGGGTGGCTCCTCAAGAACACTTATCCAAACATATCCGTATGGTCAAAACGGACGAGACCGATAGCTACTAGTTATTATAATCAACCACAGGTTCTACACACAACGAATGAATCAAGTCCCTGTGAAATTCATATAATAACCAACCAGCTCAACCAACCAGTTCAACTCGTTGACCTCATTAACAACTGATGCCCAAAGGCCAAATAACACGTAGATTTACAAACAACAATATCAACTAAATAATTCAACAATTATATCTACGTTCACTTGTTGCAACCAAACAGTTACAACTAAATCAAAGGGTGAGTTCTAAATCCACTCACCGATACCTCTGTAGTCTCAAACTCAGAAGGACTATGTCACTGATTCTTTGGTTTATCTGAAATACCACATAACAACACAAGTTAGTATTCCATAACAATTGTATATTTAACTCCAAGTATATACATCACCACTAACTCATGATCAATCCAAATATTGAACATTATTCAAGTCACTCAATTACGATTCATAAGATCATATAATTCGAGCATTCTTGCTTAAGTTACTTTTTAAGTATCATAAATTTCACTTAATTATTATATCATATAAATCAATGAATCGATACATCACAAGCACCTGTACTTCAAATTCTCATATAAGTTCATATCAATCCACAACTTCAAACTCAAATTTGACATCGTAATTAATTCATTATGATTCACCATGAAATCAACTAACAAAGTTCACCTAATATCATTCAATTAATCGAAATTTCATACTCAAATTTACTTGACCCTATTAACCCATTCAAAACAATATTTCTAGGCATGAACTATAAAAAAACTCATTTCCATTCATACCAAATCAACTCATAATATAATCATCACCAAGAAATAAATCAATCCATCGATTTTACCCTATCTTTAGAATACCTTGTTTCAACTACTAATTAAGTTCATATGATACAAACAAAATAGAGTACATAATTACTTACAATTAAGAAGAGCAGGAAAAGAGAATGATTTGGAGATTTATTCAAGTATTCACTTATTAATCAATCACAAGAACCAAGTTTATTTATTACTTATTTTGGTGTTCTGTTTTGGTTGTCAAAGTACAAGAGAAGTACTTTCCTAAATGGGAAAGTGATGATAAATAGGTCGGCTCACCAAGTTTAAACCGACCCAACATTTATTTTAATTCAATCCCCTTCTTTAACCTATTGTCTGGAACCTAAAATCATTTCACAGTTCCAACAATATTATTTTTTTACAACCATATTAGTTTAACAAAATAAGTTATTTATCTAACACAATAACTTACTTAACTTTCTAAACTAATATTATCAACTAACAATTAATATTAAATTTATCCTAACACAATAAATAATATTTAAAGTTCAGGAAAATACCAGACCCATATGGAGGATGTTACAAATCTCCCCTCCTTAAGAAGATTTCGTCCCCGAAATCTCATCATGATCAAATAATCCAGGATATCTGGATTTTATGCTCTCCACAGTCTCCCAAGTTAGGTTTGAACCTAAACTATGTTTCCATTTCACTAACACCATAGGGATCTGTTTCTTTCTAAGTTTAGTAACTTTCTGGTCAAGAATCTCAACGGGTTCTTCTACTAACTTCTGATTCTGATCAACCCTCAAATCTTGTAACGGAAGTATCTGAGACTGATCTTCAACGTTGCACTTTCTCAAGTAACACACATTAAATGTGTCATGAATACCAGCAAGTTCTGGAGGGAGATCCAATGACACTGACTGATCGTTAATCATTTGGCGAATTCTGAACGGACCAATATATCTAGGTGCCAATTTTCCTCGTTTTCCAAACCGAATCACACCTTTCCACGGAGAAACTTTAAGATACACAAACTCACCTTCAGAAAAAGTAACTGGTCGTCTACGTGGATCTGCATATTGCTTTTGTCTATCACGTGCAGCTTTCAACTTTTCACGCGCAATTGCCACTTTATCAGCTGTTATCTGAACAATGTCTGGTCCAGCAAACTGTTTCTCACCAGCCTCAAACCAACACATAGGCGTTCTACACCGACGCCCATATAACATCTCGTATGGAGGCATACCGATACTTGAGTGATAAGAATTATTATAAGCAAACTCAACCAACGGTAGGTGCGAATCCCAAGAACCTCCATATTCCAAAATACAAGCCCGCAACATATCCTCAAGTGTCTGAATCGTACGCTCTGACTGACCATCGGTCTGAGGATGATATGTTGTACTGAGGTTAACTCTGGTACCCAACTCTTGCTGCAAACTCTGCCAAAAATGAGAAATGAACCGAGAATCTCTATCCGATACAATAGACAACGGAATACCATGTCGGGAAACAATCTCATTTACATACAACTGTGCAAGCTTACTAAGAGACGCAGTTTCACTAGTAGCCAGAAAGTGTGCACTTTTGGTCAACCGGTCAACAATAACCCAAATCATGTCATTTCCTCGAAATGTACGTGGAAGTTTAGTCACAAAATCCATAGTTAACTGTTCCCACTTCCATTCTGGAATCTCCAACTGTTTCAATGACCCATACGGCTTCTGGTGTTCAGCTTTAACCTGAGCACAAACGTGACAAGTACCAACAAAATGTGCTATATCAGTTTTCATCGTGGGCCACCAATACAAAGATTTCAAGTCATTATACATTCGAGTACTGCCGGGATGAACAGATAATCTAGACTTATGGGCTTCAGTCAAAATCATATCCCGAATACCACCAATAAGAGGAATCCACACGCGAGACTGGAAAGTCTTCAATCCTCTAGAATCATCAACTAACAGATCTTTCCGTTTCAACATGATTTCTGATTAAAGATTATGATCTAATAGAGCTTCCAACTGTGCATCTTTAATTTTTATCTACCAAATCAGAAGAAACATCAACTTTCAAGTAATAAACTCGGTCAGAGGTACCTTTTCGACTCAAAGCATCAGCAACCACATTAGCTTTGCCTGGATGGTAACGAATTTCACAATCATAATCCTTGATTAACTCTAACCATCGTCTCTGACGCATATTTAACTCTTTCTGGGAAAACACATACTGAAGACTTTTGTGATCCGAATATATAACACATTTCATACCATAAAGATAATGTCTCCAGATTTTCAATGCAAACACAACAGCTGCCAACTCTAAATCATGAGTAGGGTAATTTCTTTCATGCTGTTTCAACTGCCGAGAAGCATAAGCAATAACTCTGTCTCTTTGCATAAGAACACCACCCAACCCAGCATAATATGCATCACAGTAAACAACAAAATCATCAGACCCATCAGGTAATGCCAACACAGGTGCCTGACACAGTAACTGTTTCAAAGTCTGAAAAGCCATTTCCTGCTGTTCAGTCCACACAAATTTCTCATCTTTACGGGTCAATTTAGTCAACGAACTGGCAATTTTAGAAAAGTCTTTAATGAATTTCCGGTAATAACCAGCCAAACCAAGAAAACTCTTAATCTCTGATGCAGATTTTGGAGCTTCCCAATTCATAACAGCTTCAATTTTAGAAGGATCAACTTTTACACCATCGTTACAGATAATATGACCTAAAAATTGCACCTCCCGAATCCAGAATTCACATTTAGAAAACTTTACATACAAGTGTTCTCTTTTCAACGTTTCTAACACTAACCTCAAATGCATTTCATGTTCTGATTCGGATTTTGAATACACCAGAATATCATCAATAAACACAATCACAAATTTGTCAAGAAAAGGCCGACAAACTCGATTCATCAAATCCATAAAAACTGCTGGAGCATTAGTCAAACCAAAATGCATAACCAGGAATTCAAAATGACCATACCTGGTACGAAAAGCAGTTTTAGGAATATCCTGTTCACGAACACGAACTTGATGATAACCTGACCTCAAATCAATTTTAGAATAAAACGAAGATCCCTGCAATTGATCAAACAAATCATCTATTCGAGGCAAAGGGTATTTATTCTTCACTGTTTGTTTATTCAGTTCCCGATAATCAATACACATACGAAAAGACCCATCCTTCTTTTTCACAAATAAAACTGGTGCACCCCAAGGAGAAGAACTAGGTCTAATTAACCCTTTATCCAACAACTCCTGTATCTGATTCATCATTTCACGTATTTCAGAAGGAGCTAATCTATAGGGAGCTTTGGCTACAGGCGACGAACCAGGAACAAGATCAATCTGATATTCAACTTCCCTAACCGGTGGTAAACCAGGCAATTCATCGGGGAACACTTCCGGATATTCAGAAACAACCGGAACATCAGAAATGGATTTCTTTTCTAATTTCACATCAATCACATAAGCCAGGTAAGACTCACAGCCTTTAGACAACGACTTCCTAGCTTTCATCATGGAAATAAGAGGTATACATTCACTATCCCTTTCTCCTCGAGCCACAACGTATGACTCTTCAGAAATTGGGATCCTAATCAACTTGTGGTGGCAATCTATACTTGCTTTACAATGACTCAACCAATCCATGCCAATAATCACATCAAAACTAGGAATTGGCATCAACAGAAATGAAATTGGGAAAGTCTGGCCATCTATCACAATACTAGCTCCAGTCACCGAGGTGGTAACAGGAACTAACTTGCCACTAACAATTTCTACTTCAATAGGCTTAGTAATCAAAGTAGGGTTCAATTTCAACTTATCACAAAAACACACAGATATAAAAGAGCAGTTAGCTCCAGAATCAAATAAGACACGCGCTGGTACATAGTTTATAAGAAAAGTACCAGTGATAACATCCTCTGTGTGAACAGCCTCATCGACTGTCATCTGAAATGCCCTACTTGCAGCTGACGGTGGATTTTTCCGCTTTTGCCCGGAAGATGACGAACTCCCGACCGAGATCGAACCCTGTTTCCCCGCCTCAGGACACTGACCAACCCGATGTCCTTCTTTCTTACTCGTCCAACACACAAAATTAGGATACCTGCAATTCTTGATTTCATGCCCCAATTCACCACATTTAAGACATTTATTCGTCTGAGGAGTACACGGACCAGAATGTCGTGACTTACAAGAATTACACCAATTAGAACCTCCAGATGAACCACTTTTACTACCAGATTTTTGACCCTGTCGATTACTCTGCCACCTCTGTTTTCCTTTTCCTGAAGAATCACTACTAGATTTCTGAGCAGATGTATCCCTAGCTTGATAACCGGAACCTCTCAAATCACTATCAACAGAACGTGCGAGGTTAAAAGCTTGAGATAATGTACTGGCTAATCTTACAATGGTACGATAATTAGAAGGTAAAGCATCCACAAACTGTTCAATTCTAGTTTTCTCATTAGGGACCCACTGCTGGACAAACCATAGCTTCTCAGAAAACTGTGCTATCAACTCATCAATCGTCATCTTATCAGTCAACTGTAAGTTCACAAACTCTCGTCTGATTCTAGCCATATCAAAATCTGAACAATACTGATTACAAACTGCTTGATGAAAATCGGGCCATCGAATAGCTTCCTTTTGTTGTTGAGTCAAATGCCCTGTGATCGAATCCCACCAAACCATGGCTTCATCTTTTAAACATTGAACTGCATACGGAACCTTAGATTCTTCTTCACAATGGGTTACAACAAATTTTCATTCCATGTCTCTTAACCAGTTTAAAGTTACAGAAGGATTTGTGCTTCCCTGAAACTCTGGTGGTTTACTAGCCATAAACGTTTTAAAAGAACACACTTTACCCAACTGAGATGGTAGAACAGTACCAAATACAGGTATTTGTTGTTGAAAACGTTACTGAGATGACACAGCTTCAGTTTCTCTTTTAAATTCTCTAAGATTAATCACCTCGTCTTCCAATTCATGCATATAATCATCTCTATTCGATTCCTCACCAACAGGAATAGAAGTACCATCATGACCAGGTTGTTCACCCTGAATATGCAAAGGAGGAACATCGGTACTTGAGGCATTGTTAGGGTTTACGGTCGGTTGCTCGTTATATGCCATATCTATATTCATCACAACAACTCAACAATTGTTAATCGTTAGCACCTATCTACTAAACGATTCACATACAATGCTAAATCCCATACCCATGAATGTTTGACATAACACGCTCCAGAATTGGGATTGAACACTTTACAATGCTCAATTAGCCCAAAACTATGCTCTGATACCAACTTAAAACACCCCTCATTTGAATACAACACTATTATATTATTATCATCACGGAAGCGTATATTTTAAAATACATATTTCATTATTATACACTAAAACTGGGTATAACTTTTCACAATATTTATACAACCTGTTTAACAACTAGTCCAACTATGGTTCACTTGTTACAAAACGGGGTATTATATAATACAAATCATGGTTTATAACAAACTTTATCAGAGTCGCCAACATCAAACATTCCCTGCTACTAGAGCATCACATTCCTGCAACCCACATCCCAAAACATAACCTGCAGGAAATAAAATGAGGGATTAGCACGAAGCTAAGTGAATAAATTCATCACACACCAATTAACTTAGCTTAACTATTTGTTTACACCAAACAACCGTAAACACACAAATCAACTAATCAACAATTTAATGAATGAGGATCGGTGGTTCTGGAGAATACCATAATACCCGGGTGGCTCCTCAAGAACACTTATCCAAACATATCCGTATGGCCAAAACGGACGAGACCGATAGCTACTAGTTATTATAATCAACCACAGGTTCTACACACAACGAATGAATCAAGTCCCTGTGAAATTCATATAATAACCAACCAGCTCAACCAACCAGTTCAACTCGTTGACCTCATTAACAACTGATGCCCAAAGGCCAAATAACACGTAGATTTACAAACAACAATATCAACTAAATAATTCAACAATTATATCTACGTTCACTTGTTGCAACCAAACAGTTACAACTAAATCAAAGGGTGAGTTCTAAATCCACTCACCGATACCTCTGTGAGACTACAGAAGGACTATGTCACTGATTCTTTGGTTTATCTGAAATACCACATAACAACACAAGTTAGTATTCCATAACAATTGTATATTTAACTCCAAGTATATACATCACCACTAACTCATGATCAATCCAAATATTGAACATTATTCAAGTCACTCAATTACGATTCATAAGATCATATAATTCGAGCATTCTTGCTTAAGTTACTTCTTAAGTATCATAAATTTCACTTAATTATTATATCATATAAATCAATGAATCGATACATCACAAGCACCTGTACTTCAAATTCTCATATAAGTTCATATCAATCCACAACTTCAAACTCAAATTTGACATCGTAATTAATTCATTATGATTCACCATGAAATCAACTAACAAAGTTCACCTAATATCATTCAATTAATCGAAATTTCATACTCAAATTTACTTGACCCTATTAACCCATTCAAAACAATATTTCTAGGCATGAACTATAAAAAAAACTCATTTCCATTCATACCAAATCAACTCATAATATAATCATCACCAAGAAATAAATCAATCCATCGATTTTACCCTATCTTTAGAATACCTTGTTTCAACTACTAATTAAGTTCATATGATACAAACAAAATAAAGTACATAATTACTTACAATTAAGAAGAGCAGGAAAAGAGAATGATTTGGAGATTTATTCAAGTATTCACTTATTAATCAATCACAAGAACCAAGTTTATTTATTACTTATTTTGGTGTTCTGTTTTGGTTGTCAAAGTACAAGAGAAGTACTTTCCTAAATGGGAAAGTGATGATAAATAGGTCGGCTCACCAAGTTTAAACCGACCCAACATTTATTTTAATTCAATCCCCTTCTTTAACCTATTGTCTGGAACCTAAAATCATTTCACAGTTCCAACAATATTATTTCTTTACAACCATATTAGTTTAACAAAATAAGTTATTTATCTAACACAATAACTTACTTAACTTTCTAAACTAATATTATCAACTAACAATTAATATTA
Organism: Helichrysum umbraculigerum; assembly: GCA_949592205.1. Classification (NCBI taxonomy): domain Eukaryota; kingdom Viridiplantae; phylum Streptophyta; class Magnoliopsida; order Asterales; family Asteraceae; genus Helichrysum; species Helichrysum umbraculigerum. Next base: position 8,975,210 of record CATIUR010000005.1, on the reverse strand, counting down.
AATTTATCCTAACACAATAAATAATATTTAAAGTTCAGGAAAATACCAGATCCATATGGAGGATGTTACAAATCTCCCCTCCTTAAGAAGATTTCGTCCCCGAAATCTCATCATGATCAAATAATCCAGGATATCTGGATTTTATGCTCTCCACAGTCTCCCAAGTTAGGTTTGAACCTAAACTATGTTTCCATTTCACTAACACCATAGGGATCTGTTTCTTTCTAAGTTTAGTAACTTTCTGGTCAAGAATCTCAACGGGTTCTTCTACTAACTTCTGATTCTGATCAACCATCAAATCTTGTAACGGAAGTATCTGAGACTGATCTTCAACGTTGCACTTTCTCAAGTAACACACATTAAATGTGTCATGAATACCAGTAAGTTCTGGAGGGAGATCCAATGACACTGACTGATCGTTAATCACTTGGCGAATTCTGAACGGACCAATATATCTAGGTGCCAATTTTCCCCGTTTTCCAAACCGAATCACACCTTTCCACGGAGAAACTTTAAGATACACAAACTCACCTTCAGAAAAAGTAACTGGTCGTCTACGCGGATCTGCATATTGCTTTTGTCTATCACGTGCAGCTTTCAACTTTTCACGCGCAATTGCCACTTTATCAGCTGTTATCTGAACAATGTCTGGTCCAGCAAACTGTTTCTCACCAGCCTCTAACCAACACATAGGCGTTCTACACCGACGCCCATATAACATCTCGTATGGAGGCATACCGATACTTGAGTGATAAGAATTATTATAAGCAAACTCAACCAACGGTAGGTGCGAATCCCAAGAACCTCCATATTCCAAAACACAAGCCCGCAACATATCCTCAAGTGTCTGAATCGTACGCTCTGACTGACCATCGATCTGAGGATGATATGCTGTACTGAGGTTAACTCTGGTACCCAACTCTTGCTGCAAACTCTGCCAAAAATGAGAAATGAACCGAGAATCTCTATCCGATACAATAGACAACGGAATACCATGTCGGGAAACAATCTCATTTACATACAACTGTGCAAGCTTACTAAGAGACGCAGTTTCACTAGTAGCCAGAAAGTGTGCACTTTTGGTCAACCGGTCAACAATAACCCAAATCATGTCATTTCCTCGAAATGTACGTGGAAGTTTAGTCACAAAATCCATAGTTAACTGTTCCCACTTCCATTCTGGAATCTCCAACTGTTTCAATGACCCATACGGCTTCTGGTGTTCAGTTTTAACCTGAGCACAAACGTGACAAGTACCAACAAAATGTGCTATATCAGTTTTCATTGTGGGCCACCAATACAAAGATTTCAAGTCATTATACATTCGAGTACTGCCGGGATGAACAGATAATCTAGACTTATGGGCTTCAGTCAAAATCATATCCCAAATACCACCAATAAGAGGAATCCACACGCGAGACTGGAAAGTCTTCAATCCTCTAGAATCATCAACTAACAGATCTTTCCATTTCAACATGATTTCTGATTTAAGATTATGATCTAATAGAGCTTCCAACTGTGCATCTTTAATTTTTATCTACCAAATCAGAAGAAACATCAACTTTCAAGTAATAAACTCGGTCAGAGGTACCTTTTCGACTCAAAGCATCAGCAACCACATTAGCTTTGCCTGGATGGTAACGAATTTCACAATCATAATCCTTGATTAACTCTAACCATCGTCTCTGACGCATATTTAACTCTTTCTGGGAAAACACATACTGAAGACTTTTGTGATCCGAATATATAACTGTCACACCCCCAAAACGGTAATCGTGTTTATTAACAGTTTAGCGGAAGCTTTTATTTGATTAGCGGAAGCATTTTAATAATATTTAAGCATTGAGGGCGGACAGATTCGATAGTGCATTCATTGTATCAGAGTATATGATCATACAGAACATACATATATATTTAAGATGCCATAAGTTTAAAGTTATTACAAAAGATACGACCTGTAAAGTCGTACATAAGTAGGGTTGTCAAAGACAACTTAAGTATTTGAAAATACATATTTATAAAAGAGGGATTTCATAAGTATAACCAATCAGATTGATAATACAAAGGAAATCCAAGTGTCCCAAAAGTGGCATCATAAATAGTCAGGTTGCCTACGTCCTTTATGCATGCAGGAGTACCTGAGTCCTAATTCCCTGAAAAACATAGTAAACTGTCAACATTGAATGTTGAGTGAATTCACAGGTTTAGTTTTGTATAAATCATTCATGTACGCAGACATAATATTTATATGTATAGTAGGAAACACAAGTATTCTAATTAAAGAAAACATTTCCTAAACATGTAAGAATGTCATTCTTACAATAATAATATTAGTGTAGGAAACACAAGTTTAATCATAAACATTTCCTAATAAGTAGTCGCAGGATATACAGGTTTATCAAATAAGTAAACATATCCATTTCAGTAGTTAAGGAAAATCAGGTTTAGCAGTCAAGCAAACATTTTCCAACTGATAGTTAACAGGAACTCAAGTTTAACAATAAGGTAAACATTCCAGAATAGTTATTGCAGGAAATACAGGTTTATCAATCAAGTAAACATTTCCTATAAATAGTTGTTTTGTGTGGGAAACCAAGTTTAACCATTTAGGGTAAACGTTTCCTAGAAATAGTCTCTCAAAGGAACACCTGTCCTATTAGTCATCACAGGGAATACCCTTCCCAAATCAAGTTGTTGTTTAGTTGTTTAGTTGTTTAGTTGTAATTGTGGGAAATATAGACTATAATCCCTCCAAGGTGAGCTAAACCTTTAGAGTTAAAGTAACGACACTAGTACTATAACCAAACCACGACTAGTTGTTTTGTTGTTGCCTCAGTAACATCTTAAGTATACACTCCTCGTTACGACTATCGTCGATGTGGTTGGAATGACCAACGAGTAATATCCTGGGAGGGTTGTCAAATCGATAGTACTATCTGTATACTCAGTGGCTAGAGTCACCTAGCTAATGGTTATAGGTTGCAAGCACTGGGACTTATGTGCACTACAACTACCTCGCGTAAACCTAGGATCGTACCAAGATCTGCTGTCTTATTCCCAAATGTTGTGAAAACGTTTCATATAATTAATTTCAGTTAATTCAATATGAAAACATTTTATAGAAATAGTTCAAGTTCAACAATATAATATGAACACCTTTCATATTAACAATCCAAGTTTAATAGCATGAATATGATCATGTTAATCAGTTCACATAATAGCATGCAACACAATACAATAAAGCATATAGCATGATATCACATTGTACTATGTTTTCCACCCCTGGTTTTAAAAGCATTTAAAACAAGTAAAAGGGAGGGGCTGTGAACTCACGTGTAGCAAGTCTTCAGCAAAAATAGCTAGCAAACAATCCAAGTGCGTCCTCAAATACCTAGACGTACATAATAATACTTGTATAAGTATATGGATTATTTGTTAAGTTGTAAAGGTTATAATATTTCAGTTGTTGGTGAGGTTTGCGTTTCAATTATTCGTTGAGTTCAAGTATGTATATTTATATACATATTAGTTGAATATATATATTCTAATATATATATTAGTTGTCGTCATTGTTAATGTCCATATATACATATATCATAATTGTCTAGTGTATGTATATAGATATAAATGTAGTTGTCTTTGTCGTCGTTTATGTTTTCAAAACATAAATATAATAGTTATCAAAATAACTTTGTTACATCGTTTATGTTTGTCGTATATTGTTTGTACTAGATAAGTTAAATCGTTCCATTTTTATACGTCTAGTTGTATATATATACATTGTCCGTTAGTATATATATAATATTTGTTATCGTATTAAGTTTTGTCGCATTCTAATTGTCCGTATTAAATAATGTCTCATAGTCATGTCCAATTTACAAAGTCTCGTTGTCGCATAATTTTGTACCATTTGTCGTATAATAAATAACATAAGTCGTGTAACGTTTGTTTGTTTGTACATATGTAAAAATACAAAAGTCAGAAGTTGGACCAGTGGGGAATACGCCGTATTCTGGTGAATACGCCGTATTCGAGACAAATAGGGGAATACGCCGTATTCTGATGAATACGCCGTATTCATTCGAAAATAGAGGAATACGCCGTATTCTGGTGAATACGCCGTATTCATTCGAGTTTAGGACGATCCACCGGATCACCGATGATCCGCCGGATCAAGCGTGTCTTTTACTCGTTCACCGTTTCTGCCGAAAGTTTGTTTGCGATCGAGGGTGGGAATACGCCGTATTCTTGTGAATACGCCGTATTCGAAGTTTAGGAATTTGGGAATCCGTCGTATTCCCGTGAATACGCCGGATTCATCTGAGTTTCGGCTGGGAATCCGCCGGATTCACTTGAATCCGCCGGATTCAATGGTTTTGCAGGTTCTGGTTCGTTCTCTGTTACAACAATTTCGTACGGGTTTTGATTTTAGCTTTGTTTTTAAGATGATCAAACATCACAATATGTTATATAAACCTATTATAACATGTTTTAACAACAATAATTATCAAAATCATAAATTTAAGAAAATTATATAAATGAAGAAAAATAGAGAGCGATTATCCTCACAATGGTTTTAGATGGAGAGGATGATGATTTCTGAGGTTGATGATGATGATTACGAACGATAATGATGATAATGCTTCAAGAAACCATTTTGTTTGAGAGTTTGATGTTTGGGTGTTTGAAGATGAAGATGGTGAAGTGATTTTGGTGTTGCTTTTGCTTGTTGTTACCCTCTGCTTCTCTTCCAGTTCCCACGCACACACAAAAACTCAGAGAAGATGAAATGGAAAAGTTTGGTGAATGTGCATTATTGGAGATGGAATGGAAATGTATAGGAGAAGGTTTGGTTCCAGATTTTCAAAGAGGGGTATGGAGGGAGTAAAAGATGTCGCCAGATATTTTTGAAATGTGTAATATTGGTAGTTTTTAGCCCGTTAATTTCGTGTACGGGTATAATTTGTGGTACATTAGTATAATAAAATTTTGCGTTATGTTTCTCGTTATCACAGATTTAGAAATACGAAATCGAAATGTGAAATACTTTGTTACAAGTATCATTAAAATTAATCACAGTAAAAGTACTGTATGGTTCAAAACGCGTGCCAAATTTCAGTTAAATTCGGAAATCATATTTTTAGGTAATGTTCTATACATTAAAACAGTAACTTACGAAATAATATTTTTATTATTTGGAACCTCTAAGCGCGTTTTAAAATTGTTTCTGTTCGTATTACGCGTAACAAAAATCGTCTACATGTTTTGTTTTCTTTTCGTTGTAATACTTTTATCTAATAATTTCAAACTAAAAAATTATTCAAAAGTATTTTCGAAGTTCATTTTGGAACTTTATTATTCGCGATTTAATACGTTTAATATAAAACGTATAATGTATTATATTATTTCAATAATATAATTATATAATAGTTGTAATTAATAATTTTCGAATTATTAATTATTTTGTATCACAAACGTAATTGTATTCCACTTATAAAGTTTGATATATTTATTTCGTACGTAATTATATATATTCACATATAACTACTATCAAATACATCACATAACACATAGTAAGTTACACAGAACTTATACACAAAATAGTTTGAATTCACATAATCAGGGAATTACTCTAGGTAATGCATGAAATTAGGCTAAGTAAATACCCTAATTGGAGGATTGTCACATTCTCCCCCGGTTAGCGAAATCTCGTCCCGAGATTTAATTAGAGTTATTCGTGTCGGTTACTTGTTCAAACAGGTGAGGGTACTTCTTTCTTATCTCATCCTCACGTTCCCAAGTAAACTCTGGGCCATGCTTCGAATTCCATCGAACCTTGACAAGTTTGATTCGTTTGTTTCTCAGTCTTTGTGTTTTCGTATCAGCTATTTCGATTGGTTCCTCCACAAAGTTAAGCTTTGAGTTTATGAAAACTTCGTCAGGAGGTAGAATAAGTGTTTCGTCGGAAAGACATTTCTTCAAATTACACACATGAAAAGTGTCGTGAATACTACTAAGCTCTTGTGGTAGTTTGAGTTTATAAGCAACAGGACCAATCCTAGCAAGAATTTCAAAAGGTCCAACATATCGTGGGTTCAGTTTTCCTCGTTTGCCAAATCGTGCTATCCCTTTCCAAGGCGATACTTTGAGTAGAACCTTGTCTCCTACTTGAAACTCAAGAGGTTTACAGCGGTTATCGGCGTAACTCTTTTGTCTGTCTCTTGCAGCTTTCAATCGGTTCAGCACTTGAGATATTTTGTCTGTAGTTTCTTGGACAAGTTCGGGTCCGGATAGTTGTCTATCATCCAACTCTGCCCAACAGAGTGGAGATCTGCACTTGCGTCCATACAACGCTTCAAACGGTGCCATATGTATACTGGTGTGATAACTATTATTGTAGGAGAACTCAGCTAATGGGAGATGAGTATCCCAATTTCCTCCAAAGTCAATCACACATGCTCGCAATAAATCTTCGAGCGTTTGAATCGTTCGTTCACTCTGGCCATCTGTTTGCGGATGATAGGCCGTACTCATATCGAGTCGAGTACCTAGAGCCTGTTGTAGTGTTTGCCAGAAACGAGATGTGAATCTGCTATCTCTATCAGATATAATCGACAATGGCACACCGTGCCGATAAACGACTTCTTTGATATAGATCTTTGCCAGTTTCTCAAGCTTGTCAGTCTCTTTGAAAGCAATGAAGTGGGCTGATTTCGTTAGTCTATCGACAATCACCCATATTGAATCAACACCAGTTGATGTCTTTGGTAGCTTTGTGATGAAATCCATTGTTATGTGCTCCCATTTCCATTGTGGCATCACTGGTTGTTGCAAAAGTCCTGAAGGTTTTTGATATTCAACCTTGACCTTTGAACAAGTTAGACATTTGCTGACATAAGTAGCGATGTCTCTCTTCATATTAGGCCACCAATAGAAACCTTTCACTTCTTGGTACATCTTATCTGCACCAGGATGAATCGAGTAGTTGGACTTGTGAGCTTCGTCCAATATCAGCTTACGGAGTTCATCGTCGCACGGTACCCAAATTCGATTCATGAAATATAAAACTCCATTCTCTTTTGTTTCAAGCTGTTTCTCCATTCCCTTCAGGGATTCGTCTTTCATGCGTTCGGCGGTGAAAGCTAATTGTTGCGCTTCGCGAATTTGAGTAATGAGATTCGAGTGAATCGTTAACACTAAGGCTCGAACTCTGCGAGGCTTAACGTTCTCCTTACGACTTAAGGCATCTGCTACTACATTAGCCTTGCCCGGATGGTATTTAATCTCACAGTCGTAATCATTCAGTAATTCGACCCAACGTCTCTGTCTCATGTTGAGCTCTTTCTGGTCGAATATGTGTTGTAGACTTTTGTGGTCAGTGAAAATTGTACACTTTGTGCCATATAAGTAGTGTCTCCAAATTTTCAATGCAAAAATAGCTGCTCCCAACTCTAAGTCATGAGTTGTATAGTTCTTCTCGTGAATCTTCAATTGACGAGATGCATAAGCAATAACTTTTTCGTTTTGCATGAGAACACAACCTAATCCTTGATGTGAGGCGTCACAATAAACAATGAAGTTCTCTGTTCCCTCAGGTAAGGATAGAATCGGTGCGGTGCTCAACTTTTGTTTCAACAGTTGGAAGGCGTTCTCTTGTTTCTCTCCCCATTCGAATTTCTTATCCTTCTGAGTTAAGGTGGTGAGTGACTGGGCTATCTTTGAAAAGTTCTCTATAAATCATCGATAATAGCCAGCCAAACCAAGAAATTGTCGAATTTCTGTGGGAGTTTCCGGTGCTTTCCAGTTCTTAATCGCCTCTATTTTAGATGGGTCCACATGAATTCCCTTGTCGTTGATCACGTGACCTAGGAATTGAACCTCTCTAATCCAAAATTCGCATTTGGAGAACTTAGCATACAGCTTCTCTTTCTCAAGTAGTTGGAGGATAAGTTTCAAATGCTGTTCGTGATCCTCTTTCGTCTTTGAGTAAATCAAAATATCATCAATGAACACAATGACAAACTTATCTAAGTAAGGTTTGCACACTCGGTTCATGAGATCCATGAATACTGCCGGCGCGTTAGTCAATCCAAACGGCATGACTAGGAACTCATAATGTCCATAACGAGTCCTAAACGCTGTCTTTGGCACATCCTCTTCTCGAACCTTCAGTTGATGATAACCAGAACGCAGATCGATCTTTGAGTAGTAACTTCATCCTTGTAGCTGATCAAATAGATCGTCTATGCGTGGTAACGGATATCGGTTCTTGATATTTACTTTATTCAACTCTCGATAGTCAATACACATGCGCATAGATCCATCCTTCTTTTTGACAAACAAAACCGGAGCTCCCCGAGGTGAAAAGCTCGGTCGGATGAATCCTAAGTCTAAAAGTTCTTGCAACTGTGTAGACAGTTCTTGCATTTCTGATGGAGCTAGACGATAAGGTGAGCGGGCGATTGGTGCGGCTCCAGGCACCAGATCGATGCGAAACTCGACTTGTCGCGGAGGTGGTAATCCTGGAAGATCATCAGGAAACACTCCCGGATAGTCTCGTACTATAGGTATATCGTCTAAGCGTCTCTCTACAGATTTCTTTTCCACAACATGCGCCAAAAATGCTGGATATCCCTTTCGGAGATATTTACTAGCTTTTAAACAATTAATAGTTTTGACGGTACTCGCCCTCTTGTCTCCTTGTATCACCAAAGTTTCTCCAGTTGACAATGGTATACGTATCATTTTATCAAAGCAAACAATCTCCGCACGATTTTTCGACAACCAGTCCATACCGACTACGATGTCAAAACTTTCCAACTCAACCGGTAGTAAGTCTATTTTGAAAAGATGACTCTCCAATGCTAGAGTACATCCTGGTACTATTTCTCCTGATTCAATCAACCTACCATCGGCTAGTTCTAAGGTGTACTTGTTATCTAGCTTACGAGATCTAACGTCTAATAGTGGTCTAAAGTCCTTAGACACAAAACTCAAATCGGCGCCAGAATCAAATAATACGGATGCATAATGATCGTTAACTAGAAACGTACCAGTGACAGTGTTAGGGTCCTGGCGTGCCTCTTGCGCTCCAACGACAAATGCACGACCCCTAGCTGGCTGGTTGTTGACGTTTCCACGATTATTGTTGTTGTTCGGGTTCGCAGGGCGGTTCTGATTGTTTTGATTACCACGGTTCAGTTTAGTGCACTTGTTTCGGAAATGACCTTGCTCGCCACATTCGAAACATCCATTTGCTGGTCGATCCCTATTTGCTTGAGTGATAGGGTTCGCTCTACAGTATTGGGCCAAATGCCCCCAGCGTTTGCAATTCCCACAGAAAGTACAGTCACCATCATGATGACGTTCACACTTGCCACACTTGGGCTTACTCCCCATGTAAGTCTTTTGTTCAGCAGTAGTGGCAACGTAGGCTTTCGTGGTACTAGCTTGTTTCTTATTCTTGTGACCCTGACGGTCATTCCACTTGCGTTTTCCTTTCCCAGCATCAGCATTGCTGGATTCAACCTTTCCAGTATCAGCTTTCTTAGTAAGATTCCCCATCCTTACTGCTTCATCAGTCAAACGCTGTGCTAGTTCCACAGCAATCTTAAAAGTAGCTGGATTCGCTGATGTTACCAAACTTCGAATTTGCGGCACTAAACCCCAAATATACCTTTCAGTGCGCTTGTACTCAGGAGTAACCATGTGAGGTACAAGACGTGCCAGTTCTTGAAATCTGGTGGTATATCCTGTGATATCAGCACCAACCATAGCAATGTTCCAGAGCTCAGACTCAATCTTCTGCAGTTCACTACGGGGACAAAACTCTTCCATGACCATAGTTTTCAGAGTTTCCCAAAACATTGAATGAGCGGCTGGACGACCCATTGCTTGCTTTTGGGCGTTCCACCAGGTCAAAGCCTTATCACTAAACGTGCATGTAGCATACATGACCATATCTTCACGAGCACACTTGCTAATCTCTATTACAGACTCCATTTTTTCTATCCAATGGATTATTCCAATGGCACCTTCAGTACCACGGAAATGGCTCGGTTTACAGGCTAGAAATGTTTTATATGAACATCCCTTATGAGTGCTCTCAGGATTACTACCTGAAGCGTTTGGTTCGGTTTCTCTACTACCGCTACGGTTTCGGTCAGTATCATACTGAGCAAGGGCTTCAGAAATCCTTCGGTTAACCATTTGTTCGGTAGTCTCCTCGACAGCAGGAGGTGGTGTGGGGTTTCGTTGGCTGTTCCTGGTATTTCTACGTTTAGGCGGCATGATTCAGTCCTAATCACACACAAGAAACACTCGTAAGATATCTAATCAAGTCATCACTCATAAAGTAAGTGATACATATAAATCTAGTATGAAATCAATCACCAATTGATATCATTCACGATGTACGCAGCGATGTAAACTAAACATAAGTTATATATCATAATCATGGGTTAATTGTTGTTACATAAGTTTTGTACAAAGATGGGATTTACAACCAAATATACCCATCGGATCAAACATGATCTACAAAATGTGACGGATTTAACCTATACATCCATCTAGTCAAAAGTCAACCCAAATACATCATAACTATAGTCCTAATACATCATACATACGGTCTAAAAGAAATACGGTAGACTCCATCCCACAAACATCCTAACAGCAACCATCAACACACATAAACCAACTGCAGCACCTATAGTCTCCAAACGACGCTCTAGTCGGATCAGACGTGCTCTAGTAACATCGGCAGACTCCCTGTCTACCTCAATATGCAACTCAGAAGTCGCAAGGCGTCCATATATCGCCAGCACATCATCATCAAGACGAGAGGTGTCACAGCGCATAACTCGGAGAGCAGACTGCGTACCAAAATGAAATCCCAGCAAGGTACGAATAACGGCGACCACAGTAGGGACCGTAAGCTCCAGAGGCTCCTCGGTCAAATGTAGAGATGTCGGTGTGTGAGATGACTCCCCAGTCTCATAGGTGGAAGGAATCCTCTCAATGATCCTCCAATGGCGTAAAATACGCGGCATCCAGTCCAGATGCGGAACTCTAGCTCTCGGTGTCTGCTGATCACAGCGGATCTCTCGCTCCTCAGTCATCGGCTCCTTGCCGCGAGATGATGAGGGTCCTATGGGAAAATCCCTGACACACGACAGCGGTGTCCTCCTAGGTATGGGCCTAAAATCAGGCTCTCCAATAAGATGGCGTCTAGACATAGACATAGATCCTAACATATGGGTAGCAGGATCAGTGGATGGCAATGGTGGAGTGGCTATCGAACCATCTGAAGTATCTCTAGGGAATGTAGGCGGGTAAACCTCCTCAGACACTGCTATAGGAATCCCGTCATATGGTCCCTCCATGGGATCCTCCTCAGTATCAGAATCAGTGATGTGAATAGGTGCGTGTCTCGACATGCCTAGTCAAAGAAACGTGTGTGACGTGTCAGACGTATGCACAGTATGAATGCTGAAATGTGTTAGCCAAGGCTATAGTCTAGGTCTCTAAGGTTTTCAGTCACTTAAAGACTTCTAGTTCTCTATAACCAATAGATCTGATACCAATCTCTGTCACACCCCCAAAACGGTAATCGTGTTTATTAACAGTTTAGCGGAAGCTTTTATTTGATTAGCGGAAGCATTTTAATAATATTTAAGCATTGAGGGAGGACAGATTCGATAGTGCATTCATTGTATCAGAGTATATGATCATACAGAACATACATATATATTTAAGATGCCATAAGTTTAAAGTTATTACAAAAGATACGACCTGTAAAGTCGTACATAAGTAGGGTTGTCAAAGACAACTTAAGTATTTGAAAATACATATTTATAAAAGAGGGATTTCATAAGTATAACCAATCAGATTGATAATACAAAGGAAATCCAAGTGTCCCAAAAGTGGCATCATAAATAGTCAGGTTGCCTACGTCCTTTATGCATGCAGGAGTACCTGAGTCCTAATTCCCTGAAAAACATAGTAAACTGTCAACATTGAATGTTAAGTGAATTCACAAGTTTAGTTTTGTATAAATCATTCATGTACGCAGACATAATATTTATATGTATAGTAGGAAACACAAGTATTCTAATTAAAGAAAACATTTCCTAAACATGTAAGAATGTCATTCTTACAATAATAATATTAGTGTAGGAAACACAAGTTTAATCATAAACATTTCCTAATAAGTAGTCGCAGGATATACAGGTTTATCAAATAAGTAAACATATCCATTTCAGTAGTTAAGGAAAATCAGGTTTAGCAGTCAAGCAAACATTTTCCAACTGATAGTTAACAGGAACTCAAGTTTAACAATAAGGTAAACATTCCAGAATAGTTATTGCAGGAAATACAGGTTTATCAATCAAGTAAACATTTCCTATAAATAGTTGTTTTGTGTGGGAAACCAAGTTTAACCATTTAGGGTAAACGTTTCCTAGAAATAGTCTCTCAAAGGAACACCTGTCCTATTAGTCATCACAGGGAATACCCTTCCCAAATCAAGTTGTTGTTTAGTTGTTTAGTTGTAATTGTGGGAAATATAGACTATAATCCCTCCAAGGTGAGCTAAACCTTTAGAGTTAAAGTAACGACACTAGTACTATAACCAAACCACGACTAGTTGTTTTGTTGTTGCCTCAGTAACATCTTAAGTATACACTCCTCGTTACGACTATCGTCGATGTGGTTGGAATGACCAACGAGTAATATCCTGGGAGGGTTGTCAAATCGATAGTACTATCTGTATACTCAGTGGCTAGAGTCACCTAGCTAATGGTTATAGGTTGCAAGCACTGGGACTTATGTGCACTACAACTACCTCGCGTAAACCTAGGATCGTACCAAGATCTGCTGTCTTATTCCCAAATGTTGTGAAAACGTTTCATATAATTAATTTCAGTTAATTCAATATGAAAACATTTTATAGAAATAGTTCAAGTTCAACAATATAATATGAACACCTTTCATATTAACAATCCAAGTTTAATAGCATGAATATGATCATGTTAATCAGTTCACATAATAGCATGCAACACAATACAATAAAGCATATAGCATGATATCACATTGTACTATGTTTTCCACCCCTGGTTTTAAAAGCATTTAAAACAAGTAAAAGGGAGGGGCTGTGAACTCACGTGTAGCAAGTCTTCAGCAAAAATAGCTAGCAAACAATCCAAGTGCGTCCTCAAATACCTAGACGTACATAATAATACTTGTATAAGTATATGGATTATTTGTTAAGTTGTAAAGGTTATAATATTTCAGTTGCTGGTGAGGTTTGCTTTTCAATTATTCGTTGAGTTCAAGTATGTATATTTATATACATATTAGTTGAATATATATATTCTAATATATATATTAGTTGTCGTCATTGTTAATGTCCATATATACATATATCATAATTGTCTAGTGTATGTATATAGATATAAATGTAGTTGTCTTTGTCGTCGTTTATGTTTTCAAAACATAAATATAATAGTTATCAAAATAACTTTGTTACATCGTTTATGTTTGTCGTATATTGTTTGTACTAGATAAGTTAAATCGTTCCATTTTTATACGTCTAGTTGTATATATATACATTGTCCGTTAGTATATATATAATATTTGTTATCGTATTAAGTTTTGTCGCATTCTAATTGTCCGTATTAAATAATGTCTCATAGTCATGTCCAATTTACAAAGTCTCGTTGTCGCATAATTTTGTACCATTTGTCGTATAATAAATAACATAAGTCGTGTAACGTTTGTTTGTTTGTACATATGTAAAAATACAAAAGTCAGAAGTTGGACCAGTGGGGAATACGCCGTATTCTGGTGAATACGCCGTATTCGAGACAAATAGGGGAATACGCCGTATTCTGATGAATACGCCGTATTCATTCGAAAATAGAGGAATACGCCGTATTCTGGTGAATACGCCGTATTCATTCGAGTTTAGGAGGATCCACCGGATCACCGATGATCCGCCGGATCAAGCGTGTCTTTTACTCGTTCACCGTTTCTGCCGAAAGTTTGTTTGCGATCGAGGGTGGGAATACACCGTATTCTTGTGAATACGCCGTATTCGAAGTTTAGGAATTTGGGAATCCGTCGTATTCCCGTGAATACGCCGGATTCATCTGAGTTTCGGCTGGGAATCCGCCGGATTCACTTGAATCCGCCGGATTCAATGGTTTTGCAGGTTCTGGTTCGTTCTCTGTTACAACAATTTCGTACGGGTTTTGATTTTAGCTTTGTTTTTAAGATGATCAAACATCACAATATGTTATATAAACCTATTATAACATGTTTTAACAACAATAATTATCAAAATCATAAATTTAAGAAAATTATATAAATGAAGAAAAATAGAGAGCGATTATCCTCACAATGGTTTTAGATGGAGAGGATGATGATTTCTGAGGTTGATGATGATGATTACGAACGATAATGATGATAATGCTTCAAGAAACCATTTTGTTTGAGAGTTTGATGTTTGGGTGTTTGAAGATGAAGATGGTGAAGTGATTTTGGTGTTGCTTTTGCTTGTTGTTACCCTCTGCTTCTCTTCCAGTTCCCACGCACACACAAAAACTCAGAGAAGATGAAATGGAAAAGTTTGGTGAATGTGCATTATTGGAGATGGAATGGAAATGTATAGGAGAAGGTTTGGTTCCAGATTTTCAAAGAGGGGTATGGAGGGAGTAAAAGATGTCGCCAGATATTTTTGAAATGTGTAATATTGGTAGTTTTTAGCCCGTTAATTTCGTGTACGGGTATAATTTGTGGTACATTAGTATAATAAAATTTTGCGTTATGTTTCTCGTTATCACAGATTTAGAAATACGAAATCGAAATGTGAAATACTTTGTTACAAGTATCATTAAAATTAATCACAGTAAAAGTACTGTATGGTTCAAAACGCGTGCCAAATTTCAGTTAAATTCGGAAATCATATTTTTAGGTAATGTTCTATACATTAAAACAGTAACTTACGAAATAATATTTTTATTATTTGGAACCTCTAAGCGCGTTTTAAAATTGTTTCTGTTCGTATTACGCGTAACAAAAATCGTCTACATGTTTTGTTTTCTTTTCGTTGTAATACTTTTATCTAATAATTTCAAACTAAAAAATTATTCAAAAGTATTTTCGAAGTTCATTTTGGAACTTTATTATTCGCGATTTAATACGTTTAATATAAAACGTATAATGTATTATATTATTTCAATAATATAATTATATAATAGTTGTAATTAATAATTTTCGAATTATTAATTATTTTGTATCACAAACGTAATTGTATTCCACTTATAAAGTTTGATATATTTATTTCGTACGTAATTATATATATTCACATATAACTACTATCCAATACATCACATAACACATAGTAAGTTACACAGAACTTATACACAAAATAGTTTGAATTCACATAATCAGGGAATTACTCTAGGTAATGCATGAAATTAGGCTAAGTAAATACCCTAATTGGAGGATTGTCACAATAACACATTTCGTACCATAAAGATAATGTCTCCAGATTTTCAATGCAAACACAACAGCTGCCAACTCTAAATCATGAGTAGGGTAATTTCTTTCATGTTGTTTCAACTGCCGAGAAGCATAAGCAATAACTCTGTCTCTTTGCATAAGAACACCACCCAACCCAGCATAAGATGCATCACAGTAAACAACAAAATCATCAGACCCATCAGGTAATGCCAACACAGGTGCCTGACACAGTAACTGTTTCAAAGTCTGAAAAGCCATTTCCTGCTGTTCAGTCCACACAAATTTCTCATCTTTACGGGTCAATTTAGTCAACGAACTGGTAATTTTAGAAAAGTCTTTAATGAATTTCCGGTAATAACCAGCCAAACCAAGAAAACTTTTAATCTCTGATGCAGATTTTGGAGCTTTCCAATTCATAACAGCTTCAATTTTAGAAGGATCAACTTTTACACCATCGTTACAGATAATATGACCTAAAAATTGCACCTCCCGAATCCAGAATTCACATTTAGAAAACTTTGCATACAAGTGTTCTCTTTTCAACGTTTCTAACACTAACCTCAAATGCATTTCATGTTCTGATTCGGATTTTGAATACACCAGAATATCATCAATAAACACAATCACAAATTTGTCAAGAAAAGGCCGACAAACTCGATTCATCAAATCCATAAAAACTGCTGGAGCATTAGTCAAACCAAAAGGCATAACCAGGAATTCAAAATGACCATACCTGGTACGAAAAGCAGTTTTAGGAATATCCTGTTCACGAACACGAACTTGATGATAACCTGACCTCAAATCAATTTTAGAATAAAACGAAGATCCCTGCAACTGATCAAACAAATCATCTATTCGAGGCAAAGGGTATTTATTCTTCACTGTTCGTTTATTCAGTTCCCGATAATCAATACACATACGAAAAGACCCATCCTTCTTTTTCACAAATAAAACTGGTGCACCCCAAGGAGAAGAACTAGGTCTAATTAACCCTTTATCCAACAACTCCAGTATCTGATTCATCATTTCACGTATTTCAGAAGGAGCTAATCTATAGGGAGCTTTGGCTACAGGCGACGAACCAGGAACAAGATCAATCTGATATTCAACTTCCCTAACCGGTGGTAAACCAGGCAATTCATCGGGAAACACTTCCGGATATTCAGAAACAACCGGAACATCAGAAATGAATTTCTTTTCTAATTTCACATCAATCACATAAGCCAGGTAAGACTCACAGCCTTTAGACAACGACTTCCTTTCATCATGGAAATAAGAGGTATACATTCACTATCCCTTTCTCCTCGAGCCACAACGTATGACTCTTCAGAAATTGGGATCCTAATCAACTTGTGGTGGCAATCTATACTTGCTTTACAATGACTTAACCAATCCATGCCAATAATCACATCAAAACTAGGAATTGGCATCAACAGAAATGAAATTGGGAAAGTCTGGCCATCTATCACAATACTAGCTCCAGTCACCGAGGTGGTAAAAGGAACTAACTTGCCACTAACAATTTCTACTTCAATAGGCTTAGTAATCAAAGTAGGGTTCAATTTCAACTTATCACAAAAACACACAGATATAAAAGAGCAGTTAGCTCCAGAATCAAACAAGACACGCGCTGGTACAGAGTTTATAAGAAAAGTACCAGTGATAACATCCTCTGTGTGAACAGCCTCATCGACTGTCATCTGAAATGCCCTACTTGCAGCTGACGGTGGATTTTTCCGCTTTTGCCCGGAAGATGACGAACTCCCGACCGAGATCGAACCCTGTTTCCCCGCCTCAGGACACTGACCAACCCGATGTCCTTCTTTCTTACACGTCCAACACACAAAATTAGGATACCTGCAATTCTTGATTTCATGCCCCAATTCACCACATTTAAGACATTTATTCGTCTGAGGAGTACACGGACCAGAATGTCGTGACTTACAAGAATTACACCAATTAGAACCTCCAGATGAACCACTTTTACTACCAGATTTTTGACCCTGTCGATTACTCTGCCACCTCTGTTTTCCTTTTCCTGAAGAATCACTACTAGATTTCTGAGCAGATGTATCCCTAGCTTGATAACCGGAACCTCTCAAATCACTATCAACAGAACGTGCGAGGTTAAAAGCTTGAGATAATGTACTGGCTAATCTTACAATGGTACGATAATTAGAAGGTAAAGCATCCACAAACTGTTCAATTCTAGTTTTCTCATTAGGGACCCACTGCTGGACAAACCATAGCTTCTCAGAAAACTGTGCTATCAACTCATCAATCGTCATCTTATCAGTCAACTGTAAGTTCACAAACTCTCGTCTGATTCTAGCCATATCAAAATCTGAACAATACTGATTACAAACTGCTTGATGAAAATCGGGCCATCGAATAGCTTCCTTTTGTTGTTGAGTCAAATGCCCTGTGATCGAATCCCACCAAACCATGGCTTCATCTTTTAAACATTGAACTGCATACGGAACCTTAGATTCTTCTTCACAATGGGTTACATCGAATTTTCGTTCCATGTCTCTTAACCAGTTTAAAGTTACAGAAGGATTTGTGCTTCCCTGAAACTCTGGTGGTTTACTAGCCATAAACGTTTTAAAAGAACACACTTTACCCAACTGAGATGGTAGAACAGTACCAAATATAGGTATTTGTTGTTGAAAACGTTGCTGAGATGACACAGCTTCAGTTTGTCTTTTAAATTCTCTAAGATTAATCACCTCGTCTTCCAATTCATGCATATAATCATCTCTATTCGATTCCTCACCAACAGGAACAGAAGTACCATCATGACCAGGTTGTTCACCCTGAATATGCAAAGGAGGAACATCGGTCCTTGAGGCATTGTTAGGGTTTACGGTCGGTTGCTCGTTATATGCCATATCTATATTCATCACAACAACTCAACAATTGTTAATCGTTAGCACCTATCTACTAAACGATTCACATACAATGCTAAATCCCATACCCAGGAATGTTTGACATAACACGCTCCAGAATTGGGATTGAACACTTTACAATGCTCAATTAGCCCAAAACTATGCTCTGATACCAACTTAAAACACCCCTCATTTGAATACAACACTATTATATTATTATCATCACGGAAGCGTATATTTTAAAATACATATTTCATTATTATACACTAAAACTGGGTATAACTTTTTACAATATTTATACAACCTGTTTAACAACTAGTCCAACTATGGTTCACTTGTTACAAAACGGGGTATTATATAATACAAATCATGGTTTATAACAAACTTTATCAGAGTCGCCAACATCAAACATTCCCTGCTACTAGAGCATCACATTCCTGCAACCCACATCCCAAAACATAACCTGCAGGAAATAAAATGAGGGATTAGCACGAAGCTAAGTGAATAAATTCATCACACACCAATTAACTTAGCTTAACTATTTGTTTACACCAAACAACCGTAAACACACAAATCAACTAATCAACAATTTAATGAATGAGGATCGGTGGTTCTGGAGAATACCATAATACCCGGGTGGCTCCTCAAGAACACTTATCCAAACATATCCGTATGGCCAAAACGGACGAGACCGATAGCTACTAGTTATTATAATCAACCACAGGTTCTACACACAACGAATGAATCAAGTCCCTGTGAAATTCATATAATAACCAACCAGCTCAACCAACCAGTTCAACTCGTTGACCTCATTAACAACTGATGCCCAAAGGCCAAATAACACGTAGATTTACAAACAACAATATCAACTAAATAATTCAACAATTATATCTACGTTCACTTGTTGCAACCAAACAGTTACAACTAAATCAAATGGTGAGTTCTAAATCCACTCACCGATACCTCTGTAGTCTCAAACTCAGAAGGACTATGTCACTGATTCTTTGGTTTATCTGAAATACCACATAACAACACAAGTTAGTATTCCATAACAATTGTATATTTAACTCCAAGTATATACATCACCACTAACTCATGATCAATCCAAATATTGAACATTATTCAAGTCACTCAATTACGATTCATAAGATCATATAATTCGAGCATTCTTGCTTAAGTTACTTTTTAAGTATCATAAATTTCACTTAATTATTATATCATATAAATCAATGAATCGAAACATCACAAGCACCTGTACTTCAAATTCTCATATAAGTTCATATCAATCCACAACTTCAAACTCAAATTTGACATCGTAATTAATTCATTATGATTCACCATGAAATCAACTAACAAAGTTCACCTAATATCATTCAATTAATCGAAATTTCATACTCAAATTTACTTGACCCTATTAACCCATTCAAAACAATATTTCTAGGCATGAACTATAAAAAAACTCATTTCCATTCATACCATATCAACTCATAATATAATCATCACCAAGAAATAAATCAATCCATCGATTTTACCCTATCTTTAGAATACCTTGTTTCAACTACTAATTAAGTTCATATGATACAAACAAAATAGAGTACATAATTACTTACAATTAAGAAGAGCAGGAAAAGAGAATGATTTGGAGATTTATTCAAGTATTCACTTATTAATCAATCACAAGAACCAAGTTTATTTATTACTTATTTTGATGTTATGTTTTGGTTGTCAAAGTACAAGAGAAGTACTTTCCTAAATGGGAAAGTGATGATAAATAGGTCGGCTCACCAAGTTTAAACCGACCCAACATTTATTTTAATTCAATCCCCTTCTTTAACCTATTGTCTGGAACCTAAAATCATTTCACAGTTCCAACAATATTATTTCTTTACAACCATATTAGTTTAACAAAATAAGTTATTTATCTAACACAAAAACTTACTTAACTTTCTAAACTAATATTATCAACTAACAATTAATATTAAATTTATCCTAACACAATAAATAATATTTAAAGTTCAGGAAAATACCAGACCCATATGGAGGATGTTACATTAGGGGTTAGGGTTTAGGGTTTGAGGTTTGGGGTTTCTCCTCGAAACCCCAAATCTCAAACCCTAAACCCTAACCCCTAAACCCCAAACCCTAAACGCTTTACAAAACGTTAAACCCTAAATCTTTCTAAACCCTAAACCTTGAACCCCTTCTAAACCCTAAACCCTTATAAACCCTAAACCATAAACCCTACTAAACCCTAAACCTAACCCTAAACCCTAACCTTAACCACAAATTAAATGTACAACTAATCACTAACACATGTGTTACTAATTTGTGAAACCCACCAAAAAATGAGAAAAAAAAAAGTTGTCAAAAGTATGCCTTGAGGGACGGCAAATCGAAGAGGAGAAAACGCTGAATTTTATGGTGCAATTTTCATGATTTTTCGACTTACCGTTTGTGAGATATTTAATTTTTAAAAATGTGGATGAGAGATAATAAAGTGTGGAGGAGAGAGAATAAAGTGACACATGGCAGAAATCTGTTGGTTCCCTCATTCTCATTCAAAATTGGTGTACTCATTTGAACCTTACTATATATATATATATATATATATAGGGTAGTGATCAAGGGGGAAGTGACAAAATAGGGGGAAGGGGGAAGTTAATCTGGGCCATTGAATTCATTGATTAAAAAAAAGGGGTGGGAGGGCAGTCTGGTAATTTAATAATTATGCTCAAAAAAAGAATATAAATGCAAAATAAAAGAGCAGGGGGAGCGGATTAATTCTGGCAATTTCAAAAGAGAAATTAGGGCTTCAAATTTCAAAAAGGATTGTGATATACTCATCTCAAGAGCAGCGAATTCATCAATCGTCACAAAATCAAGAGATAGCATCGATTATTGAACGAGATTCATGAGAAAAATGTCGATTAATCCAAAATCCGCAATTTTAGCAAAAATTGGGCTGTAGAAATCAAATCCGAGCAACAAACAGCTAACATAACATCGATTAGTAAACAAGATTCATGATAAAGATGACGATTGAAGCAAAATAAGGGTTGAAGGTTCAATTGCTTTATGAAAGATGATAAAAACTGAAGAATAAGATAAATGTCAGTCATAGTCGGTGAAGCTTCACTCAAAAGTCCATAAAGATCAAATTGGTAAGAAATATACAAATCAAATATTTCTATAATTTGTATTCGAATCTTGTATTCATTAATCGGATTGTAATGCTGGTCCTATAAAGAATTAGAGATAAAAATGTTCATATGATATCGGATGAATGTTATATGTATGGAGATATTTAAATTAGTTGATGTATGTATCAGGTTGTATATGCTAGTACACATGGATGTTAATATGTATCAGTATACACGTCACTACAATGTAGACTTATGTTAAGATGTACCACAGTGCATACTATTAGTAATCATCCACATGAGTGTTCACATGTATCAATAAACATAAATTCGATGTAAACGTACCTTTCTTAAGATGCATCACATTGCATAATATGAGTACTCATCCACATGTGTGTTAATATGTATCGAAATACATCACTACTATGTAAACTTATGTTAAGATGTACCGTAGTGCATACTATTGTGGGCCGAATAAAACAAACATGTGTGGGCTGCTCAACGTTTATGGATTGTTGAGCCTGTTAAAATGATGAGTAAATGTGGGCTATTGAGCTTATTATTATACACATTAACCATTGTGATGCTTATTTATAATAATGTAATAATGATTTGTAACAATTAATATATATGACAACTTGAGTTCTGATGTGTTTAGGATTGGTTTGTGTGTAGAAAAGTAAATGTGGAAGGAAACGTATGTTTGCATCTTAATTAGAGTTGGGGCTCCTGAAGCTCTAGTGATTGAGGTGGTTGAATTGTTAGTTTATGGTCCTAAGGGTCTTGCTGAGGTATTATTGTAATTTACTTTAACATCCTTGATTTTTTTGTATTTCATGAATCGATTTCTGGTTGAAAATATGTTTCATTTCACTATCAAAGTTGTATATGATCAAATTTGCCTACATTTAAATGCAGTTTCTTCCACAATTAGTATGTGATCAAATTTGCCTACATTTGTAACGTGAAGGTTGCTACCAGTTTGTTGCTGTCTTGGATGGTGCTTGGTTGTCTGGTGCTTGGATGGTGCTTGATATACTTCAATATGATATTAAACGATGTTATGATGCATCAAAATGCTTACTATAATGTGTTTTATGCCAATAAATAAATATTACAAATTATTAATATTTGCTTACTATTAATTCTCGTACACATGCGTGTTAAGTTGTATCAATTTACATCACTGGGATATTAACCGGTGTTATGATGCATCTAAGTGTGTACTGTTAAAACTCGTACTCATGCATGTTAACATGTATCAATTTATATCACTGTGATATTAACCGTTGTTATGATGCATTGAAGTGCTTACTGTTAGCACTTGTGCATATGGGTGTTAACATGTATAGATATACTTCACTATGATATTAACCAATGTTATGATCCATCTAAGTGCGTACTGTTAGCACTTGTGCACGTGGGTGTTATCATGTATTGATATACTTGACTATGATATTAACCGATGTTATGATGCATCAAAGTTTTTACAATTAATTCTCGTACACATGCATGTTAAGTTGTATCAATTTACATCACTGCAATATTAACCGTTGTTATGATGCATCAAAGTGCTTACTGGTAGCACTTGTGCACATGGGTGTTAACATGTATCGATATTCTTCACTATGATATTAAACCGATGTTATGATGCATCGAAGTGTGTACTATTAGTACTTCGTACACATGCATGTTAACATGTATCAATTTACATTACCGTGATGTTAACCGATGTTATGATGCATCTAAGTGCGTACTGTTAGAACTCGTACTCATGCATGTTAACATGAATCAATTTACATCACTATGATATTAACCGTTGTTATGATGCATTAAAGTGCTTACTGTTAGCACTTATGCATATGGGTGTTAACATATATAGATATACTTCACTATGATATTAGCCGATGTTATGATGCATCTAAGTGCGTACTGTTAGCACTTGTGCACGTGGGTGTTATCATGTATTGATATACTTCACTATGATATTAACTGATGTTATGATGCATCAAAGTGCTTACAATTAATACTCGTACACATGCGTGTTAATTTGTATCAATTTACATCACTGCGATATTAACCTTTGTTACGATGAGATCAGTAGAAACTATGAAGGCAACAAAAACTTTGTATCAGTAGAAATTATCGCCAGCAAAAACTATTAACATGCATCACAGTGCATACTATTAATACTTACCCACATGAGTGTTAATATGTATCGATATACGTCACTATTATCTAAACCTATCTTAAGATGCAGCGAAACTAATATGTTAAGATGCAGCAGGAACTTTGTATCAACAGAAACTATCGCCAGTAGTTAAATACTTAGAGCAGCATGAAATAGACCAACAGCAGAAATATAGAGAACGGAAGAAATATAGAGAGCAGCAGAAATAAGAAGATCAGCAAAAACTTTATAGTGGTTGAAATAACACAAACATCAGAAAACAAGAAAGTCATATATCGATGTACTAGAAGATCATTGTAGTGATGCAAACTTATGTTAAAATGCATCACAGTGCATACTATTAGTACTAATCCACGTGAGTGTGAAATTTTTTTTTTTTTTTGGCAAAAAAACAAATATATATATCAATGCGAACTTCAACAAACGTTGAAGAAATACAAATACACTTGCAAATAGATCCAACAACGCCTACACTAATGAAACTTGGATGAGGAACTACACATAAAGCGCTAACAAGCAAAGATCTACTTGAACCTTGACTGAAACTATTGAGCTACTTTACGAATGACGATTAAAGGGAACAACTAAGCCATGCAGGGTTGGCGATTGTTGAAACTCTTGAAAGCTCAATATCGCTGGACTGGACATAGCCCGATTTGATAACACAACTATGTTATTGTCTCTTTTTGATACTTCTTGAACACTTAATCTACCCAAAGAAGCATATGCATTTAGACTGTAATTGAAAAATTGATACCGATCATTTGCAATTCCCTTTTTTGATTGAAGCGTCCCCATCATTTACTTATTAATGTGTTGCTCCTGTTCATAATCAGCCATATTTTGCATAAATTTCGCATAAGTTTGTTCCTTAAATTTCTTTTGGCCTCCAATAAGAATTGCTTTTGATTTATAATACTACTGTTTTTGTAACTAACCCAACTAATTATAACCCAAACTCGTATCTTAAAATATATTTGATGTAAGTCTATGTTAACATGCATCATTGTGCATACTATTATTACTGATTAGCTAGAATGTTAACATGTATCAATATACATCACTACGATGTAAACTAATGTTAAGATGCATCACTGTGCATACTATTAGTACTCAGCACAAACCTCATTAAAGTAGGTTAGCAACACAAAAAATGACAATTCTTAATTGGGCATATTCAATAAATCTAACTTCATACCGAACATGCTTCGGGTGCGTTTTTGACATTGAAACTCAACTTTACATTATTGTATTTCTATATAGTCACCAAATGAATTATATCTCTTAAAACCCAAACATGGACAAATAAGACACATCAACAAATATTAGCATTTCAACTAAGGGTCTTAATCAAGCAAATAATAAGCCATAAACTCTGATTCCAGCCCATAAAGACGTCTTCAAAAGTTTTCTTATCAAATTAAATGCAATTTCAATTAGTATGTATCGCAATGCATAATATTAATTCTTATCAAATTAAATACAATTTCAAGTAGTATGCATAGCAATGCATACTATTATGTAAGTACAATACAATTTCAAGTAGTATGCATCACAATGCATACTATTAGTTCTTATCAAATTAAATACAATTTCAAATAGTATGCATCGCAATGCATCATATTGTGTAACTACAATACAATTCAAGTAGTATGCATCTCAATTTAGTTCTTATCAAATTAAATAAAATTCAAAGAGTATGTATCTCAGTTTAGTTCTTATCAAACTAAATACAATTTCAAATAGTATGCATCGCAATGCATATTATGATGTAACTACAATACAATTTCAAATTGTATGCATCCGAATGCATACTATTAGTTTTTTAATACAATATCTGAGATCATCTTCAGCTCAGCCCTTTCTGATGTAAACTGCAACCCATCCATAAACACATGTACCGAATCCAATATGACATTTAGCCCATTATCAATTCTACATCCAATTTCTGCTGCGTTTTCCACTGAACATATCAAACCCATCTTCACGATTCAAATCACAAATGCCAATCCATTTCCAATAATTCATATGATCCAAGAAAAATCTACGCAACTCATTAACCATAATATCTCTAATGGTAGCAGAAACAAAATTCATTCCACAAGCAAACATAAGATCGGAAATACTATCAGGTTCATTTCTCAACCCAGTTGCATCAGATTCAAGCCCAGCACCATAATACTTCATGTCTTCTAGATATCCATTAGATGCAGCCCATTTAGCTAACCTCTTCAACCCAATCCTATTTGGTAAAAACCACAGCTCATCACTATACCTATTACTGCAGCCCAAATCCATCATTACAATTAAATTGCCTCTGCTCATATTATATCCTTGATTCAACACAAGCCAATACCTTCCATACCAATACATTATTGAGCTCAAAGAATTCAAAATTATATCAGCTTTTCCTATAATACCACTTTGACCTCAAAAATCAAAATGGCATTTTCCAAATGTCTTTCCCATTCTAACAGATTTGACATATCACACCTTGACTTACAGAAGTCAACCAAACATCAAGACCAATAAACCATTCCACCATAACAATCCAACCTGTCATACCTGTAATTCCATCTTGATAAATTGTAATTTGACTAAAAAAAATCAAGCTTACCATAACATCTCCATTTTTTAATGTAATTGCCTGCTCCAAACATTTATATACTTTATACAACTTCCACCATGCATTTATCTTTTCTAGCATAAACCAGGTTCTCACATCATCTTGACTCCAAATTTTAAAAGAGTAATTACCAATAATTTTTAGGAAAGAACATAGTAAAGAACGAAATACATGTAATTAAAACTTAATTGCAACATCTTTACAAAGATCATACTCCAATTGCACTTTAATTTTATGTTTGAACCTGAAAATATGAACACAAACCCTAAAACTGAAATTGTTTAAGAGTAATACCATATAAACTCTATATTTAAACCTAATTCATGATGAATTAATAATGAATTATTGTAAACAAACTCATCACATTAACAAACTTTTAAATTAATCAGCAAAATTCTAAATTTAAAATTAATTGATTGGTAATAAAAACAGAGTATCTGTTTTAAAATCACGTAATCAGAAATTGAAAGATGTAAGTATAATTTACATCGTTGATTTGTCAGGTAACTCCGGAATTAAGGAATCATCATTCGCCGTTCCAAATTCAGAAACGATATGATTCATCTTCTGAAACTCTTTAAAATCCAACAGAATTCATATATTCAATCAATTTAATGGTGATTGTGATCGTGAAGAGCTCTAACGACATACATAGAGTCGCGTAATGGTAGTTTGATCAGAAAACGAAATCACGATGCAATTTCACCGATGATGCATGATCGTTGATGTGTGTAACTGTGTAAGAGAAGTTAATTTGATAAAATTAAGATAGTTATGATATTGTATTTTGATGTATATGAGAAACTATATATGAAGAGATCTGATAAATTGGAAATTGAGAATCGAATTGATAAGGAATAGAATCTGATTGTCATACGAGGAATTCAGATGGCCTGTACGTTACATAAAAGGTAGGATGTGAAAGACCAAAGTACCCCCGTCCTTGTTTACCGGATGAAACGCAGAACATGGTAAGAAGGTGTCCAGAAGTTAGCTGAGATGAAATTGACGGTAAGATCATCACTTCCCCCCTTCCCTCCAAAGATACCCCTTCCCTCTGGATCATGCCACTATATATATATATATATATATATATATATATATTTTATTTATAAAGCTTTTCAAATGGGCATTGATTCGTACACCACCAATTTTTCACCATACATCACT
Organism: Helichrysum umbraculigerum; assembly: GCA_949592205.1. Taxonomy (NCBI): domain Eukaryota; kingdom Viridiplantae; phylum Streptophyta; class Magnoliopsida; order Asterales; family Asteraceae; genus Helichrysum; species Helichrysum umbraculigerum. Next base: position 8,947,673 of record CATIUR010000005.1, on the reverse strand, counting down.
AAACATGCTTTAGACTGTTGTACAGTACAATAACTTAAAGCATGTTTAGTGGTGTACGGAGAAAAACTGATGGTGTACGAATCATCACCCTTTTCAAATATGTCGATATTATTCAATCAGTTTAATTAAAAAGAAAACTGTCGATACTTCCGACAAGATATCAATTATTTTATTATATTTTTGTTTTCAATTATTTCCTGTTATTAGTCACTTTGTAAACCGTGCTCAATACGTGGGCATCTATATGGGCCTAGTCACCACTTTTTTTAATGCGTCTATCGTGTACGTGGCGCCCCACCATTACCACCCTAAACCACAGCCGTTTTAAAACGGCTTTTACTATTGTCGTTTTTCGCCCACCGAAATCGAATTCCCTTTTTTCAATTAGGAAACCCACCGTAAACCAACCAAACAACCTAAACAGAAATTAGTTTTTATTATTATTTTATTATTAACAATAAAATAAATAATTATATTCACCAATTTTTCCTGCCCTATAAATACGTTACTTGAGTAAAGCTAAGTTTGCCAATTTACACACTTAAACCCGCTCTTAAAAAAAAACAAAACCTCTCTCTCTTTCCATATTCAATCTATACATACAAACACTTTTCTGTATCTATATCTACAATGGCGGTTTCAACACGAAGACCAAACGGACCTATACTCCGATCAGGTTCACCTTCCGGAAGGTTCTATAACTCTCCGTCATCGTCAACCGCCTTCGCTTCCGCCAGCTCAGCTTTCACATCCAGTTCGACGTCGTTTTTCCAGAACAGATCAGCATCTCCTTCTCCGGTGAACTTGTACGGTACCTCACCAGCGTCATCCGTACGATTCCCGTTCGATAACCGTCCAATCTCTCCGAGCAGATCTATATCTTCGTTGCCAAGGAATCATAATCAGAAACAGTTGGAAACGCCTAAAAGGACGTGTATGTGCTCACCGACGTCACATCCAGGTTCGTTCAGATGCAGTTTGCATAAAAACTCAAAGAACAACAACAGCAGCAATCAGAGTAGTAGTACAGCCTCGTATCCTTCGAACCGACTCAACGCGAGGAGATCAGCGATGACGAACTCGCTAGTACGTATAGGAACGGTAGAAGGTGGTGATTTGGTGAAGAGAGCACTAGCGGCGTTGATCCGGCCGTCGTCTCATCAACAACGCCGGCGAACGTCGTTTCAAGCTAGACCTAGCCGGTTATCTGCTATGTCAAAAGCGGATGATATTAATTAGTCCTTTTTTGTTATGAACTCAGACGGAAACGAGCCCTAATTTGATAGACGAATACCTTTTTTCCAGTGTATATAGATATAGGTGACGAGATATAGATGTCCTCAGTTACTGCGTTAATTTCTAAATTCAATTTTAATCACTCTCCAACATTAAAATGAATTAAATCAAATTAATTCAAAGTAAACAAAAAAAACTGCCTCCAAAATAGTCTTAACAATATGATGAAGTCGTTTTTTCATTCACTTCCGTTTCATGAATTAAATCCGTTCATTTTCCGTTGCGTGCGTTCCGTTCCGTTCATTTTCCGTTACGTGGCGTGATGCGTTAAGCGTTTTCCGTTAACTTTTTGTTATATACGGTGTGTAAGTAATTCCGTTGTCATGGAATACGTCGTCGTATTCCGTGTTGCCGTTCCGTCGTTTGTTTGTTTTTAATCTTAATATTTTTTGGTAGGTTGTATTATTTTATTATTGTTTAATTGGTTATACTCCGTAATTATTATGCAGGTATAGTACGTTGTTTTGGACAGGCTGGAGGTTGAATACAAAGGGATCAGTGTGCCGTTTACGACTTTGATAATTGGGGAGCAACTGGACCACTCTTGACCGGGACGACTTTAGCCTATGCATTGGACGATTCAAAGGACTATATAATAATACTCCTATAAGATCTAATTATTGGAACCTAAATTTAATGATTATTAATCTCCACTAATTATTTACAAAAAAAAAATATAATCTGGATTTGGAGGTTGTATGGTGAACAACTAGTGTTGGTGCAGTCGGAGGAGAATAAGGTTTGGTGAGTGGTAGCTAGGTGGTTAACAACTTTTAATAAAGGATCATGGGAATTTTACTGATGGATGACCAAATATCTAACATGGAATCTAAACCGGGTGGGTGGAGATGGATGACTAAAAATCTAATGACATGCAACATGAGCCCTAACTTTCAAACTCAAAATAATCTCATGTGATGTTAATAAGACCGTGATAGTTTAGATGCACCATGTATCATTTAACTCATATAGAGTAATTAAAACTGAAGATCAATAAAAGAAAATCGTAAGATATACTCCGGTCCGTATTATGTTTTAGTTCATACATGTACATCATTTGGGCTCATGAACATTTATTTGATGTTTTCACTCAAGGAAGGGAAGGGCATGTAGCAGCCCAAACTAAAAAAGTTTATAAAAAATAAATCATCATTTTTATTACTAAAAAATTGTATTAAATTCATCCCTTCATCCCTCAAGAGTAAAAAAACATTGTAACTCCGCCCACAGGTCTAATAACTTATTGGTGAGTAGGATTTATTTTGGTGCTAAAATCATTCCAATTCAAGATTTAATAATTAGTAAAATTAATTAATTAATCGTTTCTTAGATCTGGTAGACAAGCTTGAAAAAGATCTAGTGAGTGGCATATGAATACGGGAATTTATTCTGACAGGTAAATTTTAATTTGAGAGGAGTTGCTTTTCAAAGCGGAATCTCACGCATAGTGACACGCACTTCCAACTATTCCTTTTGAAATAAGGGATCGAGTTACAAATACCTTTTTATTTTAACAAATTATATGAGGGCCGGGGGCCAACCAGTTCTGTTACTTTTCAAAAGTTAATCAATGTTATCTAACATTCTAAAAAAAGGTTTTTAATCACTTTATCTTTACAGATGATGTGTTAAATAGTTTTTTTCTTCATCTTCAAGACCTACAAGGCTACAAGATAAGATAAGGCCACTTTACCTTACCTGCCTTTTTGGCTTATTTGGTTACATTTTTAAATATTCAGAATTGAACAAAAGGAACTGCAATTAAATATCTAGAGTGTGGTTGATTAGCCTTCACGCAATTTACAGTAAAAACAAAAGTACATAGTTCGTATAGTAGGATAAGCTAAGAAGAGCAGTACTTATCCTTTTTCAATGGTTATTTAAGCTATTATTGCAAAAAAGGATAGTTAGAATGATGGCGGCTTAACCCCAAGGTGGTAGTCTAGTGGTAGAGCTTTGGAGTCAATCCTCATGCACGTAGTAGTTCAGTTGGTTATGGAGGGGATGACTTTGCAAGAAAATTGTGAGCTGGCATTCTTCTTATTGGGCCGTTGAGTCAGCCTGGAACGTATGCTCAGCGTTACCTTTCACATATTGTTCTCGGGGCGAGAAGTGTGGGCTGGTCATCGTTGCTAGTTATCAACGTTTTTGCAACGATGATGGCTTTTTTTTTAAAAAAATAAAAACATATACAAAATAATTATAGAAAAACTTTTCCATGTAATAAAAAAAAAATCACCAAAAAACTTTTTCTCAATGGAGTATATTAGGCTTTTTTGTTGGATGAGTTAATTAGTGGAAATATCGTGTGGGTTAAAAAAAAGGATAATTAATCAGGGCTACACTTAAAAACTTTTTCACTTGAACCTGATCGATCATCTACGTACGCACACATGATGGCTGACAAATTAACGTGCAATATGTCGCTACTCGCTACGTATCTAGCTTCTACGTCCCTACTTAAAAATCATTTTATGGGTAATATTTAGTTGGTTTAAAATTGTGAGAGTTTATAAAAAATAAATATTAATAAAAAGGTGATGCAGGATTGTCTCCATCACTATCTTGATGGCATGGAAACCCTTCAACTTTGACAATAAAAAAAATAAATGGGTGTGACATCTATATACACTAACATATATTATACTTATTATTTAATTAAACTACGTAATTGCTTAAATGTTGCAATCTTACTTAATTGATATATATGCGCAATGACTTGTCTACGATATATAACAATGCACATTAACTGACTACATGCATGCACTGCATAAGATAAACTAATCGACATGAAAACGTGAGAAAAAACAAATACGTTTTGATATAATATTAAATCAAAAAGTAGTCATTCTCATGATCACCTATCAAGTTTACATTATTCTTAGTTTGACTAGATTTATTTTCTCACAATTGTTTTAGATATTATTATCTGTAAATTAATTAAGATTTAGACCTTGGGCAATTAGTTGCCTCAAAACATCATTAATTAAAAATCATCAAGTTACCGAAAAGAAGGAAGTTTCGGTTGAAGGAATGTTGGGGTAACCCGTCGTTTGTTGTTTTTGCCAATATAGCGTATTACTATTGTCGTAATCAAATCATTTGACGTTTGTTTTCAATTTATGGTACAAAGGTAGTATCGTAGAAGGGATGCAAAACGTCTTTCCTAGTTTCTTCACATATCGAAAACGTCTTTCTTCACGTCTGAAAATTTTTAAGCCATTTGAGTTTCTTTCATTTTGGGAAAATAAAAAGAAAAATCACAAAAGAGAAACAAAACAAAAATGTATGACATTATACTTGCTAAGGAGTATAAAGAAAACAAAAACAGGTCGGTTTAAGAAAAATTAGAAATGGGTAGAGGAGTCATAAAGGGGTGGTAGTTGGGCTTGATGACACGAGTGGGTCCAGTAAGGACAGCCCATATGATGTAGAGATTTGATTTGATGTGCTTGCTGCTTACCAACATAAGTGTGCGGTGTGTCCTGCCAAATTCGATGGGCGTGAGCTGTAGCCTAGTCAAACTTTTTGTTATGTCGATTGTTTTACAATGAATTTGGATGTAAACGGATGGGTGATGTATTCATTTTTATATATATTGAACGATTAATCTAATATGTAGTACACTAGACTCTATGCCCGTGTATTACACGTGTTGGACGAAAACAAATAGATTTTAAAAGTTGTTGATATGAAGGATTAAATCTCATCAACGCATCATCAAATCACATTGTGATATGATAATAGTCCTAATATATTACGAATACATTGTGATATGATAATAGTCCTAATGTATTACGAATACCTATTTGGATAAAGTTATCATAATTATTTTTCTTTATATAATAAATAATTAATGATTTATGATGTCACTAAATCCTATAATTTAACTAATTGGACAAAATTGAGTAATTCTATTGGTTGATTAGATTTTTGATGACATTATCAACTGTTTCTTATATATAATTTAAGATTAGACAAACATTCAGGTAGACCTCATGAATATATACATTAAATCAACCAATTTCCTATATATATTTATCTATCCTAGGACTGAACCCCCAACCTTCCTCAACCTTCTGATTGAAAGGACAACACAATACCTCTAGTTCAACGGCCAAATAATGACCATTTGACCGTTGTTTTACGTTGCCTGGACTTCAACCATCATTTCAAGATTTCAAATATTCTATTATCTAAAAATTATAAAGATCGATTAAAATATTATTACTTCAGGCAATTAAATGGTTTTTATGTTCAAAATGTGTAGATATTCGTTGTTTTTTTTTTGTTTTTTTTTTTTACCGTTTGCGATTGCTACTTATATTCCACAGTCGGTATTAATATAACCGATACTAGTGACACAAAAAGCCCAGGCCCAGCAGCAACCCATCACCATTCACCAGTTCAATATAGGACCCGGCTAAGCAGCTAAAGACAAAACCACAAAAGGCGGGACCAACAATGTAAGCATATAACTTGCCTCAACCTATTTGATCCACGGGCCAACTGGCCAGGTCATGTCAAAAGCCTGGTCCAACAATGTTCCCGAACACGCCCAAGCCCATTACCCATACTTAAAAAGTAAAGCCTTTTTGAAGAGTAAAAGCCAAGAGAGCAAAACCACACATACAAAAAGAACGACCATTTCGATTTCGAATTTTCCATTCAAGATTTGACATCTAACAAAACATCTGAGCCAGAACTAAACAACAAACTTGACAAGCATTTCTTACCAAATTTGATAACCCTTTAAAGGTATCTACAAAAATTTGAGCCCTTTCACAACGATTCATCGATCAAGTTTCATCTTCAATTGTTCAAGGTAGCATCAACGTAGTTTCTGAGGTTTCTGGGGCAAAATACTTCACCCATCCGGTCATACAGGTCAACAGTCTTCCCACTGAATAGTCAAACATACACAAATGTCTTAATAAACCTTCAATAAGGAGTGTATTCAATTCATACCAAAGCATAAAAGAAAAATACAGCCTATATATTTTTGTGAACATTTCGTTCTTGTATCGTATCCATGTCAATATAGTAAAGAATGTAGATATTAGATACTAATAACCATACGAATTACAAGATGAATCATCACTCTTTCTTAAGTGCAGTGTTACAAATACTATTAATTTATCTTACCACAAAATACAAAGCTACAAAGACTCAAAGAGCAGAATCATATAGATCATAGGTACTCATTTCTCCTTTTAAGATCAGTAAATCTCATATCACATACAATGAACACACAAAACTAACAATCATTCATCATAACATATACAGATATACATAAGCTATGAATGATCACATACTTAATTATCTTCATTTCCAAATTCAACATGTATACACTTATGGAATCCCCTGTTCTTAGATACTTAAACTTAATGCTAGCATATAACACAAATAAATATTCAAAAAAGCATGGATTTTTATAGGCACAATTTGAATAATTTGATATTATTTCACTTACCCGACTTAAGTCAGATGCAATGGCACTTCTAATCCTCTCACCCGTTTCATCTCCTTCTCCTTCATAATCCGGAAGATCGTGATTCCTGACATAATCCGAATCTTCATCGGGGAACTCCTCATTAGACTTGATAAGAAAGTTATGAAGCAAACAACACGTAACCACAACATAAGGAAACGACTCAATCGATTCCTCCTTCCATTCTTTCGACAAAAGCCTCCACCTCGCTCTAAGCCTCCCAAACGCCGTATCAACCAACTCCATCCCTCTATTATGAACACTATTAAACGCTTGTTTCGAATCACTCAAATTCAAACCACCATCATCATTTCCATCATCTCCATTATCATCATCATTATCCTCAATAGTATTTATATATGGTGTAATTAACCAAGACAACAGAGGAAAGCAAGATTCACCCAAAATGTATTGAGGTATCGAACTACCATCATTAAGTTCATAAGAGGCACCGTTTAAAATCTCGTGTGATTCCTCAACAGCCGAAAACAACTCCGATTGTCGTAAAACGAGCTCCGGTTTCATCGTATTAGGCCAACCAGCTGAAACATCTAAAAACCTACCTTCAGAATCAACTAAAGCTTGAACCATTACAGACCCATTTTCACCAAAAAGATTACCTTTTACACTAAAACTATCGATACCCAAAACACCACAACAATTCGGAAGTGAAATCCAACCAAACCCAACAACAATTCTATTCAAATCAGTCCTTAATTCAAAATAATGACTTAAACTATCAATCACAGCTTTACATACCATATAAAAAACACGACAAGCATTCGCCGTATCGAGATCGAACCGTCTCCCAACTGCGTTAAACGACGCGCCATGCGCAAGACGGAACAATGCCGCCGCAACAGCATAATTCGCCGGAATACCAAGTGATGCAAGATTAGGGTTTAATTTAGGGGTTAAAAGTGACAGTAAATAAGAAAATGATTGCTTTGACATACGAAAAGATTCAACGAATAATTGTTCTGTACCGGAATTAAGGGAATTGAAGCGGTGGAACCATGACGGCGGTGGCGGAGGTGGGCGGGGGACGGCAAATGCGATGGGGTGGTGGATGAGGGAAAGTAAATTGGAAATTGAGAGAGAGACAGCGGAGATGTTAGATTCTAGGGTTAGGGTTTGGGAAGGGTGGAGGGTGAGGTCGTGGTTGGTGAGGAAAGTGTGGGCGGCAGCCGTGGCGGATGCGGCGGTGGCGACTAGTTGGAGGAGGTTTTGGCGGCGAGTTGAGGGTGTTGGTGGTTGTGATTGTTGGTGGTTGCGGTTGGTGCGTTTGGAGGAGGATGATTTTGCCGCCGTTGAGTTTTTGGTTCCACCGGCGCCGGCCATGTGACTTCTTCCACTGTGAAATGAACCCAAGTGCAAAAGAGTGTTTTTTGGTACTGAATTTTTAACATTTATATCAACCTTTTTTTTTCTTCTAAATTTAAGTTATCGTTAGCACAAATAAAAGTATTATAAAGAGGGGTTAATTATTAGATAAAATACTTTGATTACAAAAAATCTACAAAATTTTATTTACAAAATGATTTCGCACCCCCATTATAGGGTGACGGTTATCTTATATTACAACACTTTACATGTTAATGACACCCTAAAAAGTTGCAGGGAAATTCTATTCCTACCCCTTTTTTTACTATCTCATACCCCCGGGCCCAGTCTGACCCAGTTCAATCCTTTTTCAGTCTAGTCTTTTCTAATATTGGTTCCCGTCCAGTTCAAAACCAGTTCAGTTTTAGACTAATAAGGGGGTATGAATTAGAAAAAGAAGGGGGTAATGGATAGAAAGTAAAAAGAAAAAGCATGACGTGATTGATTTGATGGGTGGAAGGGGGTATGGGATGAAAAAAAAGGGAAATAGGGGTATGTATAGTAGGCCCCAAAGTTGCATTTACAAAAATCCTTTTATTTAATTTTTATTTTTATTGTTTGTTACAAATATATTTTTAGAGTGCATTTGTTGAGTAGGTCAATTGGAATTGAAAGGTTATATAGATCGATTATCGTACAAAGTTTTAGTTTGATGAATGATATGTATCTGAAAAGATGTAGGTGAAGAATATGTATAAATGTCAAATTTTATAAAATGTTATAAAATTATAGTTTGGTTGTTTACTTCTAAATTTCGATTTTTATTTTGTTTTAACTTACTAAATGAGTATATTTTAAATTTTATTATCATTATCTATCTACTAATATCAATTGAGTGACTCTTATGAATAGTAGATTTTAACTTATTAGACGCCTTTTATAATATGTATAATAAAGTTAACAAATAAGGTAGCAAATGGCCGGATAGATGGGTGGTTTGAGCATTGTCTTTATGTGATGGAGATCAAGGTTCAAAACTAAGTTGACACACATGTTTACTTTTTTTTGTGTTTCTTTTTTTTTGTTTGTCCTTTTTTCCTATTGTATGTGAAGTTTATAAATGTTAATATATTTTTTTTATATTTTTATTGTTATTGTTGTTATTATTATTAATATTATTATTATTATTATTATTATTATTATTATTACTACTTGACAAAACTTTATATTATTATTTATTACATATTTTGATTTATATATTACCATTTACTATTTGGCATTTAAATTTGCTAAAATACAAAAGTTTATAAAATTCACAAAATGACAAATCTATGTAGCAGATAGTCAATGAAGATGTTAATGTTTATCCGTGTTCACAGATTGATTATAGATGCACATATAGTGATGTAATTGGTTTGGTTAAAATGTGTTCGAGCTTTTATTTGCTAAAAAATTTAATAAAGTTCAAGTTTAATTCGAATTGACACTTGACCCGGCGTGAAGCGCAGACAGAAAAACTCTTGTGTAATATCAATTATCAACTAGTTATTAATAGTAAATTATTTGTCCTTTTGTAATTTATAAAAATTTAGTATTAATTATAGCTTACTTTTTAAATGAATGATAAAACAAAAATTAGAGTTAGATGAGTGGCAAGTGGCAACTATATCGAAGGTAAAGTTTGGTGGCTAAATTTGACCAATGTTTAATTCTTGCCTTCTTGGTGTCTCCATCCACTCCTTGGTATATATTGATTAATTAAATTTGTGTTGTTTGCATTACGATTTTTGAGTTAGAAATTTTTCCTTCATAATACATTAATCTAAAAAATTGTCATATGTGATATGACCATTAAAGTTTAAGTTTAAGTTTAGGGATGTGATAAATACAACAATGTTTTTGATTCAAAAACCAATTTTATGATCTACAGTGTTTGTACTGCGAGCTTTAATACTTGTACAGTTTGTTGTATGAAGTATTTTATTTGTTGTATATATCAACTCCCTAAGTTTAAGTTTGGTGGCTAGATTTGATCCTATTATATTTACTCCTTAGTATATATTATTATTACTTAATATTAATTTTCAAACAACTTAGTATTCGAAGTTGTTTAAATTTAGTGGAATTCATGTGAAAATACTGTAATAAGTACATTATTGTGATTATAATTCATAAATGAAAGATAACATGAGTAGTTGAGTTGTTTCTAATCTATTCAAGTTCTAAGTCACCATTAACTATATATATTTATATTTTTTATTTCCCGTTTCTCAAACTTTCAGAAAAATAGATTAGCACTTTACATTTGTCATAATAATAACCCTTGATGTGTTATTATTGTCATTATTATTATTAAGTTAAATATGACACTAATTTAGTTAACAACATATGTTTGTACCAAAATTTGTATGTTTGAAATAATAAAATACTTATGTAAGCATGTATCGATTAATCAAATATTATATTATTTAAAATATGTTTGTTCTAAACCCTAAATTTTTATTATTTCAAATGCTTTACGAAACTCTAAACCCTAAACCCTTATAAACCCTAAACCCTGCTAAACCATAAACTCTGCTAAACCCTAAACCCTAACCCTAACCGCAAATCAAATGTACAACAAATCACTAACACATGTGTTATTAATTTGTAAAACTCACCAAAAAAAAAAAAAAAAACTTGTCAAAAGTATGACTTGAGGAATGGCAAACCGAAGAGAAGAAAACGCTGAATTTTATGGTGCAATTTTCATGATTTTTCGACTTTTCGTTTGTGAGATATTTAAGTTTTAAAAATGTGGAGAATGAGTATTTGATGAAAATGAGTGGTTAAGATTGATTCTCCTATTCTCACTCAAAATTGTTGTACCCATTTAAACCCTCATCCGTGTATTCACGTATGTATCATATCTTGTTAATGTCAATTTGTCAAATAACATAGTCGTCTCACTCCTCGTCGTCTCCTTGGAGCCGAAGAAAAGAAAAAGTACGAACTTTTTAACTCACTTTGAGAGTTAGAAGTACCACCCCATACTTTGATCAACTTTTCGTTAGCTGTTTACATTCTCCACGTTTACTATTTTAAGTCCTTATTATCATAGAGCAAAATATTTATCAAGATGACTTATAACTTTCTCCATACAGAGTAAAACTCACAAATAACAATACGTAGATTAACTATAGTTATAATTAATTAATTATGGTAAAAAATAATATTAAATCAATAAATCATACGGATTGTAATACATCTTTCTACATACTCAAATGATAAACTTAGCATAACATGTTTTGTTATCGATAACATCGTTTATATATTAAATGTTTGTGTAGTTTACTACACGAGGGTTTATTGGACACGGGGTAAGTGATGCAGAATGCATATCCAGCTAAGTTACTAATATACCTGACTCAACTAAGATTGCTGGGTGCCTGGGTCAAGGGGGATGCGTCCCCTTGTGTCTACAAGGAGCAACGCCACTGGCAGGCTCCAAGGGGCCAAGGGGCAACGTCCTTGCGGGGTTCGGGGAAACGCCCCTAAACTTCAACGAAAATGAATAAGTTTAATGAACACGAAAATGACCAGATTCATTTATGTCAAGATTTAATGAATCTAGAAAAAACAACTTACAAATAAGTTTTCCAAAACTGTCATCTTGTTGATACAGAACGTATGCATATTTACAGACACAAAACATACTCAGAAGAACACATAGGGATTATGATTTTTTGGTGAAAAACATAATCAAACTCTGCGTTTTATCCCAACGTGAATTTCGTGAAACCCGAGCATCGATTAGGGCCGACATAATACTTTTCAAAAGTGATCTCCATATACGACTCGTAGAGAAATCTGAAATCAAACCCCGTTTTACAAAATTTTCCAACATCAAAGTGTTATAATCGGTTGATATCATCAAAACATATATAATTAAGAAATTATAAGCTAAGAGTGGAAGTAAAAAATGAAAACAAAGTTTGTAATTAAAAGTTGATAAATTAGATGTTTTAATGAAGAAAAACACATTCTAATACAATTAGGACAACTTAAGTACAACACTCTTTTTTTTCAAGTCATCATAGAGTAATTACAAAATTTTCAATGTTTATCAAAAATTATAATCTTATTATTGCTACTCTTAAAACAATAGGGGTGATTGTAAAACATCACCCAAACATTCAGGTATTGATATATACAAGCATCAATTTTATAAAGAGTCCTATAAACAAACAAACAACAAAAACCTTAAGAAATTTCTTCTCCAATTTCATCATCTTTTAATTGCAAACCCCTAAACAAAACGTCGTCGTCTTTCTCAGTAGTCTTGATCACTCTAAAACCACCATGGCTGCAAAATTGAAAATAGCAGGAGCATGGTGTGGTGTTTTAGAGGCTGATTTAGAACAATGGACTGTACCCTTTTTAAAACAAGAAATTTCAAACCGATTGAACTGTTCAATCGATTCAATTAACCTTATTTGTTCAGGAAAAGTGTTGAAAGATGATAATGGAACCCTAAAATTGAGTGAATTGGGGGTGAAAAATAATTCAAAGATTTTGGTCACTAGGGTGTCACCTGATCAAGGGAAGGAATTGGTTGCTGAAGAAGAGAAGACTATTAGGCTACAAAGACTCAAGTTTGTATTTTTAATTTTATGTTTTGATCGTCTTTTTCGATTTATTTTTAGGGTTTTTGTGCTTGATCATGGGTTATGTGAAAGTTTTGATTTTTGTTTGTGGGTGTGTGGAAATTGATGAAATTTTTATCTGGTTTGATCATATCTTTGTATTTGGTGTTGGGGTTTATGTGATGTTTTTGTTGTTGATCATAGGCTGGTTTTATTTTATTTTATTATTATTTTTTTTTTTTTGTGTGAGTGCTGCGTAGTATTTGATCAATATTTTTTAGCTATTGTTTAGGGTGATCTATATTTAAAACTATATAGTACATTTTGTTCAACTGTTTTCAACATTAAGTTATAGAGTTCGTTAGTTGCATTTTTTGGTATACAATTATTTAGGGGGTGTTTGATATTGTAGATTATTGCTTTTTTGAAACCAGATAGCTACTTTTGAGTGTTGTGATGAAGAAAATTTCTTATGCTTATTTTAGGGTGAGACTATTTGTTATCGATAAGCAGCTCATGTGAAGTAATTTGTTTTGCTGCTATTAACTTATTATCACACTGCAAGCCTATGTTTTTTTTAAAGCTAACTGTAGTAGCAAACCCTAAAGATAACATAACGTAGATTGTAAGGGTCTTATAATATGTTTAAAGAGGTTTATGCATACAATCATGACTTTATTTTGGATATGAGATTTATAGCAATAAACTGGCGTTGACATTTTGAAATGTACAGGGCTGCTGCAACTTCCCTAGCAACTAGGCATGCTGATGGTTCGTTGCCAGATGAAGATTTCAACATTGAATTGGCGAATCAAAGTGGAGAGAAAGTGCAGCTAGGCACTGAAGAAGATCAGAAGTATGATCATTCTAACAAATTGAATTCTATATGATATTGTTATCAAAATAAGGGTTTCAATATTATTTATCGAGTTTGACGATTAATGCTGATTTGGCAGGGCACTAATGATGGGGCTTATGTTTCATGGAAAAGCAAAACGATTGGTCAAAACCAAAAAATATGATGATGCCTTGGAAGTTCTAACCATGGGCGAGGTAAGTTACATAGTTTTTGACTTCTTCGTGCGTCTCTCTTTTTCTTTGCATATATATTGTATTGCATTCACTATGTCCCAATAAAAAGGAGAGAACATTCTCTTCAAAGCATAAAAAGGAGAGAACATTCTCCAAAGCTAAAATGGCCGATACGGAGTGAAAGATAGTACATAATTTTTTTTTCCAAGTATCTATCTTTTTATATGCATATTCTTGCTTAGGTCGTATATGGTGACTTAAAGTAAATTGTGTCATGATAAATATTTCAAGTTACTCTTTTGTAGGAGGCTTTCTCGTTATGCGATTCCAAGGTCGTTCAGGTAAATCAACCACTATTATACCAATGACTTTTCTTTTGTATAGTGTAAGATTCTAATATTACTTTGATCTTTCAGTTAAAGTTTGCCTTTTATCTTTAATTTGTTTATTTCAACAACCAATATTGATTATACTTGCTTCATTGAACATTGAAAATTACAAATATTTTGTCTTCTAATGTCTTGAAAAAGTTGCATCAATTTTCTTCTGCAACGATTTTAGTTTAAGATTATTTGTATGCTCTCTGCCAGCATCGTAAAAAGAATACTTATAAAGAGTTTTAAACCATAAATACAACCTGACCTTTAGTTCATTAATATCTGTCACATATTGTCGTGGTTGTATGATTTTGACTATCTTATCGTTTTTTTTTTTATTTCTTTTGTTTCCAGCTAATCGACAATTTCCCAATACTCCAAATAGACATGGTTTGGTGCTATTTCATGCTTAAAGACATCAGTAAGTTATCAGTTGCTGGAAAACGCCTTCAAGAAGCTCGAATTGGAATTGAAAGATCTCACGGGAAAGAATCTACGCGACTTAGACTTCTTCATGGAAATTCGCATCCCGAGCTTGCACTGTAAGAAACTTCGTTATGTACGTAAGCTTGCAGGTATGTTATATCTGCATATGACACTAGTTTTGCGATATAGGCACTTGAGATTGGAGTTGCTGGAAGGTATAGTGGCATACTATAGTGGTGACCTCGAAAAGGCAAAGAAATCGTTGAATAGCGCTAGGGATAGATATCTGCAGGTACTTTTTATAATCATTTTTGACTATTTTCTGTGTATTCTTAATTGGATTGATTAAGGTTTGTATATATCTATATTATTTTATTGCAGCTCCAGGTTCCAGATGAGGCGCTATCAATGTTAATGGGAATGGGGTATAATGAACATGCTGCGAAAAGAGCACTACGTATGAACCATCAAGATCCTGAGCGGGCCGTTAATTTTCTCATTGAGGAAAAAGCTAAGAAACAACTGAAAATTGAGGAGAATATTAAGCGAAGAAATGAGATCATGTAAGTATCTTTATATGGTAAAAAGTAGGAAAAATTAAGAATATTTA
This sequence comes from Helichrysum umbraculigerum, assembly GCA_949592205.1. NCBI lineage: Eukaryota > Viridiplantae > Streptophyta > Magnoliopsida > Asterales > Asteraceae > Helichrysum > Helichrysum umbraculigerum. The sequence goes on along the minus strand of CATIUR010000005.1, from coordinate 8,932,493 downwards.
ATTACTTATTGTTCCTGAGAACAAAATTACAGGGAGCAGAAGAAGTTTGGAGTTACACCGCTCAAGAAAGCCGTTAATCTTCTGAAGCTAAAGGAATTGGTATTGATTGGGTAAGCTGTCGACACTTCATTTTGTACTCTTGACTAAAGTGTTCATCATTTTTTTTCTTCTTCCCTTTACAATTTTATATCAGTTGATAAGGTTTTTGGTGTTGGCAGTTTTGACAAAGAACTAGCGGCAGAGTCCCTTCGAAGAAATGAAAATGAAACCCAAAAAGCTCTTGATGACTTAACGAATCCAGAGACAAATTCTGATATACAGGTACTTTTCGGGTATAATTATTTACACTCAAACTTCTTGAACGGACAGAAGAAAAATTATAATCTTGATTATTTTGTAGCTTTTCATTGAATCACGAAAGAAGAAGAGATTGCGTCAAGCTGCAGATGAGTCTATCGAGAGACTCACAACCATGGGTTTCCCGAGAGAAACAGGTAACTGTAACCTCCATCTTTTCCTTTTAATTCTTGAGGGGGTGTTTGATGTAAATTTTGGAACTGTCATAGGATTTTGTGATAAGCAGATAATAAGTTGTAAAAAATGTAAGCCGTATAATTTAGTTTCTTTTACTTGTGTTAATATTTGTTTGTTACTTTTGTTAGTTGTGGCTGCTATTCGTGCTTTTGGAACAGAAGAAGTGGCATTAAATCATCTGCTTGAGCAGAGTGCACCAAATGGGAGTGTTCCGCCCACAGGTCCAGTGGCAGACAATGTTGGTAGTTCTAGTGGTTCAGGTGGCGGTGGAGGTTCATCCAGTGCCGCCAATGAAACCATCCTGAATGATGGTGATATGTCGGGTTTTGCTGCTGAAGTAAAGAGAGATGTGGAAATGGAAGATGAACTTTATGAGGATTTACAAAAAGAAGACGCTTTTTCGGATTATGACATGGAACTTACAAGAGAAAGTGAAGCTATAGAAGAGTACTTGGCCCTCGTCTTAGTCTAATTATCGAGTAACATCATGCACAATGCTTTAGCTGTACAGGGCTTTTTGTCGGTTTTAGTTTCAATTGACTTTGGATGATGCAACTTAAATAATTATTTGGATTTTACATGTTACTGTTAGCTCATATAATCTGCTGCTTTAGTCCCAATTATTTTTCCGAGGTACTCATGGCCTCATGGGTAACTGCAAGTATGTATGCATAGGCCTGGGTAGGGCTGTAATCGAGTCGAGCCGAGCTCGAGCTCGACAGGGCTCGAGCTCGGCTCGATTAATTTATAATAGGCTCGAGCTCGGCTCGATAGCTCGACGAGCTTTCACGACGCAAGCTTGAGCTCGACTCGAAAATGTTTTAGGATGGCTCGAGCTCGACTCGAAAATACTTATAAAAAATAATTTTGAATACCCAAACTTATTCTATATTATCTTATATATATAGATAAACACCAAAAATTATTTGAAAAATATATAATAAATTAGTATAAAGTGTGAAAATTACTTATAACATATGTAAAGTTGTTTATTAATATTTAAAGTTTAACAATAAAATCATTTTAGATTCAAAATTACATATATATAATATAAAAATGTATATATTAATAAAAGCTCGAAAAGCTCGATAACAGCTCGAGCCGAGCTCTTAAAGGCTCGAGCTCGGCTCGATATATATTTCGAGCTCTACTTTTAAGCTCGAGATCGGGCTCGAACTCGATAAAAGCTCGACTCGAACGAGCTCAAGCTCGAGCCGAGCTCGAGTTGCTCGATAAAAGCTCGACTCGTTTGCAGCCCTAGGCCTGGGATCAACATGGGACTTATTAACATGAGAATGAAAATGCCAAATTTCAAAGAGAGAACCTTGAAAGTTTCTCTTTCGGAGCATATTAGAGGTTTTAAAGATAATCAATTTTACTTGAGTAGTTAATAATTATGCTCTCGAAATAAAAACCTTGAAATTTAATACTGTATTAGAGGGAAAGACTTACTAAGAACACGCGGAGTGGGTACGTTTTCGTCAACGTTTTGGTTCCAGAACGCCGTGGGACAGCGTTCTGCCATTCCGTGGCGCCGTTCCCGACGGCGTTCTGGACGCCGTTCAAGCATCAATGTCCCTGCGCCGACGCTGCTATCCACAAGATTCTCACTTTTTTAATTTTTTTTTTTTACTTTTTCTCCTTTTTTTTGTTTTGTTCGGCTGGCTTTGTTGTTCTGTTTTTATTTAATTTGTTTTTTTCTTCTTTTGGTTCACGAGCGAGTGTATGGTCTGGAAAAACCAAAAAACTTCACAATCAACTTCTTTTGTTTTGTTGGTCACGGGTGTAGAAGGAAAAGAAAAAAAAATACATTTTTTGCAAGTAAAAAAACCGTGAGGTGGTAGGCGTATGTGAAACCATGTTTTTTTCTTTCCTATATATATGGCATATACTTCACAATCAACTTCACAATTAACTTCAACTATCGGAAAATTATACATAATTCCATCCCATATTTAATTTATTTGTTTTTTATATATTAAATTATACATTTATCATCATTAAAAAATAAATCAAACAAATAATAAAAAATTGCAGAACACTGTCCAGAACACTGTTACCACTTCACAAAATCCTCACCACAAAATTCTCACTCAGAACACTGTATTTAGGCCGTCACCACTCCGTGTGCTCTAATATACTCTCTCCGTACCAAAATAATGTCAATATATTATTATTTAACAGAAGATATCTCCGCTAAGCAGCAGAATTTGAAGATTGTTATAAATGATATCGGTACTTCGTTGATTGTAGCATGGCCATCTAACGATTTTTGTGATAGTAAAATAAATTGGTAATGGTTAATGTGTGGTAGTAGTGAAATCAAACTATTTAGGATTCATATATTTTCCATTATTCCAATATGGAACGTGTTTCAATTTATTGATTATGCAATTAGTGGTTATAATTGTAAGAGGTACAATAGGAATTTCACATCTTTAAAATTTATATTTTGTGAAGAAAAGGTATAACCATTAAAAATCATTAAACTCTCAATAATTTATTTATAATATAAAGGGTTAATAATGGTTTAATCTTCAAAAATTTACATTTTTTTTTTCGTTTTAACCACTCAAGTTTTTTTCTCATGATCTAACCCTTTAAGTTTGTATTGATTTATTGGTTTAACCCTTTGAAGGGTTAAACCATTAAATTTTTGAAAGTTAGATGATTAAATTAGAAAAATTTAAAAGGGCAAAATCTTTATAAAAGATAAACTTTAGGGATTAAAGCATCAATTTTTTGAAGTATAAGAATCTTGGATGATTAAAGTACCAAAATTTTGAAACTTGGAGGATTAAATCATGAGAAAAAAACTTGAGTGGTTAAAACGAAAAAAAAGTGAAACTTTAAGGATTAAACCATTATTAACCATAATATAAATTCAGCCAAACTTGTTTTAAATATAAGTGTAGACATTTTGCTTAACTTTTTTTAATCGCAACAAAAAAAGTTGAAGGACACTTTTTATCGGACAGAGAAACGTATAGATAACCATATAGTAATCTCAAATAGCATTCAATGTTTGGATTAAATATCAATATATCATGTACGTGAATGATACATGCCGGATAAGACCCTCCCAATGGTTAAAGCCAACTGACGCATCAGTTGGTGCCACATCAGCTTTTTTTCAAAACTGACACAAATTGACACTTCCCTGCCAACAGTGAACATCAGTTAACATCACTTCTCTTTTTTTGGGACCCACCCACTAATTTCTTTATTTATTTAAAATACAAACTTAAATAAAACATATTCATTAAAATTAAATACAAGATTTTCATTAAAATTAAAAACTTTACATTAATTAAGTTTAAAACATTCATTTATTACAAAAAATATATATAAAAAAAACACCTATTAATCTAAAGCCCATCTATGATAAAGAAAAAACCCCATTATAAATCTAGCCCATTTATCATTATGAACCCCATTGATTTAAAGCCCATGTTAAAAAAACCCTATACTAAATGTTATCTTCATCCTCGTCGTTAAGTGCTAACCGGAAAAAAAAAAAGAAGCTCAGCAGCCGTTTCAAATTCCAAGTTTTCCTCGTCGTGCTAACTGCTTCGGTATGTAAATAAAAAAGGTTTTTAATTGCTTTTGACCACCGACGCGGGCCACCACTGTTTCAAGTTTTCCTTCGGTTTGGCGAAGTTTTCTACCGACGGGAAGGAACCGACGCCCCGTGCCTATGGTGTCGGTTCCGTCGCTTAATCCGACGCCACAAACCGAAGCACCGTTGGGACAGGCCTAATATGTTCAAGATAAATTTTAGGTGTATCTTCGGACAAATTTGTAGTAGTATATTGCAGTATTGTTATGATGCATATATAGTAAATCTAAGTCGTAGATTAAAGATTAAAGGTTGAGATTGCTATAACACCCCTTAATTTACAAACCATTATTATAATGATTTCAGTTCGGAAGCGTAGATTTCAATCATACATCATAATTATATATTACTCCAACTGTACATAAACTTTTTCAAACTAAATACATAACTATTTACTTTCTTTAAATCTCATTTTCTCTAGCTAGGTGTTATATAATTCAAAACATGTCATTAGTTATCAAAACCACATCAGAGTAATTAGCCCGTCAAACATTCCATCCAATTCCAAAGCTTCCTGCCCACCCACAATATTATCATACAATCATAACCTGCAGGAAGTAGAATGTGGGGGATTAGCATAATGCTAAGTGAGTGAATAATAAACAACAGCCCAACTTAGTATAACAACTCTGTTTACATCAAAGCATCGTAAACACACAATATCACAAAGTATCTAGGGTTCTTGGGGTAACTTTCAGCCAAGAACACACAACTAATTTCAATGAGATAACATCTCAATACAATGAGGACCGGTGGTTCTTGGGGAAAACCTTCAGCCAAGAACACTTACTGTACATATCCGTATGGCCATAACGGATGAGACCGATAGTTTGGTACTAATCTCATACGACCTAATTTCCTATTAACGATAAGTATAAGGAAATTTTTGTCGTCTTACAATAGTAACCAAACCCAACTAACACGTTGACCTCAATTCCATGATGCCCGAAGGCCAAATATCAAGTGATCACATATTCAATCAGGTCAACATATCAGACTAAACAGTCTATCAACAGTATTATTACTAACAACCATAATTATAATGGAAAACTAAACAGTAATAATACGTTACCCATTGTAACCAAACTTATTACAACTAAATTACACTGAGGTTACAGATCCACTCACCGAATACCTCAGTCGTCCACTCAGTAGTCTAATGTCACTGAGTCTTTCTCCATATCTGAGAATACAATAGAATAACACAAGTTAGTCACTTATCTCAAATTTTATATAACATCGTACCAATAGATTTACACCAACAAATCCAAATTACTCAATTCCCATAAATTAGCACAATCACCACAATTATCAATATGTTAACACATTTAGTAACTATAAGCTTCATAGTCACTAATCACAATCATCTTTAGTATTTACAACATAATACTACAATGTAAACAACATGATATTTAACTCGATCAAGTGTTCTAATTAATAACCAATACCAATTTCATCATAATCTCTTTAATCACATGATTACTTTAATCATGGCTTCTTAATATGATATTATCACCATCATTATCATAGTATAGTTAATTCTCATAATCAAACACTTTTAATCATCATTATTATAACACCCCTCATTTACTTGTAATAATATTATAAATAATACGGAAGCGAAGATAAATAAAATGCCATAATTCGTTACATATTCTCCGAAAATACCAAAAACAGTTTAGATGTTTAAGACACATCAACTTAATACTTGTTCAAAAGATTAGCATGACGGGGTATTATATAAACTAAACTGAGCTGTTACAAAAATAATCAGAGTAGCTTGAATATCAAACATTCCAAGCTTCCAAGGTTTGACCTTCCTGCTACCCACCCGCATGCATAAACAAAAGTCTGCAGGAAGTAACAACGAGGGATTAGCACATAGCTAAGTGAGTAAATCCAACACTCAACATTTAACTTAGCTAAACCAATTAACTACAACAAGTATTCGCAACCACAACAATCAACAACAACTTAATGAGGATCGGCGGATCCGGGGATAACCTTAGTACCCGGGCGGCTCCCCAAGATCACTTATCCAAACATATCCGTATGGCCATAACGGACGAGACCGATAGCTAGTGTTTATTATACTTAGGTACAGTTCAGCACACACAACAAATGAAGTACATCCCTGTACCATTCACACAACAACACACTAGCCCAACCAACAGTTCATCAACTCGTTGACCTCATTAACAACAATGCCCGGAGGCCACACAAAGCACATATAGGCATATGATCAACAATAACAACTAATCAACTCAATAATCAAGTCTACGTTTACCCGTTGTAATCAAATGATTACAACTAAGCCAGACGGTGAGTTTTGAATCCACTCACCAATACCTTCGCCTTCACTAAGTCAGATTCCGGGTGCTACTTTGTCTTTTAAAGGATCTGAGGATCAACATCATAAACAAGTTAGTAATTGAAATCAACAACATGTAACTCATATCAATTAATCACTTTAGGGACTTAGCATAACAATTATCTAAGTTACAAGTCCCTCCCATGTATTATTATCCATAATATAACATATAACAACAAATTAATATTAAGTTCTTGCAAGTAAATGAAAAAGTGTAACTGGACCCTTTAGCCGCCGGCTAGCCCACTTAGCCGCCGGCTAAACCCACCAAGCCGCCGGCTTCCGCGTCCAGTCGCCGGTTCCCAACCCTGGGACGCCGGCTCTAAGGCATTTTGAGCAACCAGAAATAAAACGAGTTTTAAAGCTATTTTTACCCGTCGGCCTTAGGCATTTAGCCGCCGGCTAGGCTTCTTAGCCGCCGGCTTCCCTACCTTTAAACAGAACCCGCCGGCTTGTCTCATAAAGCCGCCGGCTTCTCATGCAGATCAAGAACAGCAGCAGCAGAAATGAAATATGCACGAACAAAAACTTCCAAATTCACAATTTCGAACCAAATATGCAGAAAACTAAATTTCTAAACTTATAACTACTTCATATAACTTCTATATAACATCAATCAACCACAATAACATTCGATAATCATAGATTTACACCAAAATCACCAAACCATTCATATTATCAAACTCATTTAAATCTTAACTCAAAACTTGAATTTGATGCATCTAACTAGTTAATAATCATCACCTAGTATCGTCTATCACATATAATCACCAAATAACACCTATATCCACATCAATTCCTCAATTCTCATCAATTCTAACATTTGAATTTAAAGTAAATAACTCACTTACAATTAATGGAAGATCAAGATATGAAGAGCTAAGTGATGATGATGATGAAACAAGTAGAAGATCACAATTCCATTTGATGATTAAATCCAAGCTTTAAATTTAGGGTTTATGTGTTTAGTTGAAAGAGAAATTGGGGAAAGAGGGATTGGTAAAGTGATGCCCACCTAAAGGTCGGCCCTCATTTAACCCGATCTACAACTTTGTTTAATTAATACCCGCTCTAAATCTATTGTCTGGCACCTAATTGTTAAATACGAGAAACTTATTTTATTGTTCCGTCAACTTTAATAAATAAAAACAAGCAACATTTCATTATCCACAATAAGTCCTAAGACCTATTTCACCAAATTTCACAATTAAACAATTATATCGCAAAATTATTTAAAACAATTAAATACGAAATTATAACTAGAAAATACCAGGCTATCGGAGAGGATGTTACAAATCTCCCCTCCTTAAGGAGATTTCGTCCCCGAAATCTCAACACCAACAAACAATCCAGGATATCTGGACTTCATCGATTCCTCAGACTCCCACGTAAAGTTGGAACCTAAACTATGTTTCCACTTAACTAACACCATAGGAATTTGTTTTTTCCTAAGTTTGGTAACTTTCCTATCAAGGATCTCAACCGGTTCTTCAACCAATTTCCGAGTTTGATCAACTTTTAAATCTTTCAACGGAAGAATTTGTGACTGATCCTCTATATTACACTTTCTCAAGTAACATACGTTAAACGTATCATGAATACCAGAGAGCTCTGGAGGAAGATCCAATGCCATTGACTGATCGTTTACAACTTGGCGAATCTTGAATGGACCAATGTACCGAGGCGCTAACTTTCCACGTTTTCCGAATCTAATCACACCTTTCCATGGAGAAACTTTAAGATATACTAATTCACCTTCGGTAAACACAACCGGTCGTCTTTTAGGATCAGCATACTGTTTATGTCTATCTCTTGCTGCTTTCAACTTCTCACGTGCAATAGCTACTTTATCAGCGGTTATTTGTACAATATCGGGCCCAGCAAACTGTTTCTCACCTGCCTCTAACCAACATGTGGGGGTACGACAACGACGACCATACAACATTTCATACGGAGGCATCCCAATACTTGAATGATACGAATTGTTGTAAGTAAATTCAACCAATGGGAGATGTGAATCCCATGAACCTCCATATTCCAGAATGCAAGCACGAAGCATATCCTCTAAAGTTTGAATCGTACGTTCTGACTGACCGTCTGTCTGAGGATGATAAGCTGTGCTAAGGTTCACACGTGTACCCAACTCTTGTTGTAGACTTTGCCAAAAACGAGAAGCAAAACGAGTATCTCTATCTGACACAATCGATAAGGGAATACCATGTCTGGAAACGATTTCGTTAACATATAATTGGGCAAGTTTAGTCAACGATGCGGTCTCACTCGTAGCAAGAAAATGTGCGCTCTTTGTCAATCGATCCACAATAACCCAAATCATATCATTGCCTCGAGCGGTACGCGGTAATTTAGTCACAAAATCCATAGTTATATGATCCCACTTCCACTCAGGTATCTCCAACTGTTTTAACGACCCATACGGCTTTAGATGTTCCGCTTTGACCTGAGCACAAATATGACAAGATCCCACAAACTTTGCAATGTCGGTTTTCATCGTTGGCCACCAATACAACGGTTTCAAATCATTATACACTCGAGTACTACCCGGATGAATAGACATTCGCGACTTATGAGCTTCATTCAAAATCAAATCCCGAATACCACCAATAGAAGGAATCCAAACACGAGACTGATAAGTCTTTAATCCCCTTGAATCATCAACTAATTCGTCTTTGCGTTTTAACATGATTTCGGATTTCAAATTCTGGTCTTTCAATGCTTCAAGTTGCACAACTTTAATTTGATCAATCAAATCCGAGGAAACATTCACTTTTAAATAGAAAGCTCGATCAGGAGTATTCTTTCGACTTAACGCATCGGCGACCACATTAGCTTTGCCCGGATGGTATCTAATTTCACAGTCATAATCTTTTATCAATTCCAACCATCGTCTCTGCCGCATATTTAATTCTTTCTGAGAGAACACATACTGTAAACTCTTGTGATCGGTACAAACAACACATCGAGTCCCATATAAGTAATGTCTCCAAAGTTTTAGGGCAAATACAACTGCTGCGAGTTCTAAATCATGCGTAGGATAGTTCTTCTCATGTGGTTTCAGCTGTCGAGAAGCATACGCGATAACTCTATCCCTTTGCATTAAGACACAACCCAAACCCGAATATGAAGCGTCGCAATAAACCACAAAATCATCAGTACCTTCTGGTAATGCTAAAACCGGTGTCTGACACAACAATTGTTTCAATGCCTGAAAAGCTTGCTCCTGTTGATCAGTCCACACATACTTCTCATCTTTACGGGTTAGTTTGGTTAATGGACCGGCTATCTTAGAAAAATCTTTGATAAATTTTCGATAATATCCCGCTAACCCAAGGAAACTCCTTATCTCAGAAACAGATTTCGGCGCATTCCAATTCATCACAGCTGCAACTTTTGATGGATCCACTTTCACACCATCTCGACAAATTATATGACCCAAAAACTGAACTTCTCTAATCCAGAATTCACATTTGGAAAACTTTGCATACAACTGTTCTCGTCTCAATGTTTCAAGAACCAATCTCAAGTGCATAGCATGCTCATTTTCAGATTTCGAATAAATAAGTATATCATCAATGAAAACAATCACAAATTGATCCAAGAATGGTCGACACACCCGATTCATCAAATCCATAAATACCGCTGGTGCATTCGTTAAACCAAAAGGCATAACCAGAAATTCATAATGCCCATACCGGGTTCGGAAAGCAGTTATAGGTATATCTTGTTCACGCACACGGACTTGATGATAACCCGACCTCAAATCAATTTTTGAGTATACCGAAGAACCCTGTAACTGATCAAATAAGTCATCTATTCTCGGAAGAGGGTACTTATTCTTTACCGTTCTCTTGTTCAACTCTCTATAATCAATACACATGCGCAACGACCCGTCTTTCTTTTTCACGAATAACACAGGTGCACCCCACGGTGAGGAACTAGGTCTGATAAAACCTTTATCCAACAATTCCTGAATCTGATTCATCATTTCACGGATCTCCGAAGGAGCTAACCTATAAGGAGCTTTAGCAACCGGCGACGAGCCCGGAACAAGATCAATTCTGTATTCTACTTCCCTAACTGGCGGTAACCCAGGCAATTCATCGGGGAACACTTCAGGGTACCCACAAACAACAGGAACATCTGAGACAATTTTCCTTTCTAATTTGGCATCGACTACATAGGCTAGGTATGACTCGCAACCTTTTGACAATGACTTCCTAGCTTTCATCAACGAAATCAAAGGAATAGCTACACCATCCCGTTCTCCTCGAGCCACAACATATGACCCTTCGGAGATTGGGATCCTAACCAACTTCTGGTGACAATCAATACTAGCCTTATTCTGACTCAACCAATCCATACCAATTATTACATCGAAACTAGGAATTGGCATCAACAAGAAGGAAATAGGAAAAACATGATCATCAATAGTAATATTAGCTCCAGTCACCGAGGTGGTAACAGGAACTAACTTACCACTAACTATTTTTACTTCTATAGGCTTTGTTATCACAGTAGGGGCTAATTTCAACTTATCACAAAATTGCACAGAAATGAAAGTACAATTAGCACCCGAATCAAACAATACACGTGCAGGTACAGAGTTTATAAGAAATGTACCCGTGATAACATCTTCGGTACGCACGGCCTCATCAACCGTCATCTGAAAAGCCCTACTAGTTGCTGGAGGAGGGTTCTTTCTTTTCTGACCGGAAGATCCCGAACTCCCGACCGAACCCGACCCCGTCGACCTTGCCTCCGGACATTGACCAACTCTATGTCCTTCCTTCTTACAAGTCCAACAAACAAAATTCGGATACCAGCAACTTTTTATCTCATGACCCAATTCACCACACTTCATGCATTTGTTTGTCTTAGCCGTACACGGACCATCATGCCGAGACCTACACGAACTACACCAGTTGGAACTATTAAAACTCCCCGAAGAACTACTTCTTCCAACAAATTTCTTACCACCTTGCCGATTCCCTTGCCATTTGGATTTATTCCTACCAGACGATTCAGTTCTTGCCTTGGAGAAACTTGTATCCTTTCCTTGCCATAATCGCAAACCTCTCAAATCACTATCGACAGACCGCGCGAGGTTAAAAGCATGTGATAAATCCTTAGCCAATCTCACAACCGTACGGTAGTTATCCGGTAAAGCATCCACAAATTGTTCAATTTGAGTTTTCTCATCCGGAACCCATTGTTGCACAAACCTAAGCTTATCCGTAAACTGTGAAATCAATTCATCAATAGTCATGTCATCCTTTAATCGAAGATTCACAAACTCTCTTCGAATCCTAGCAATATCAAAATCCGAACAATATTGATTACGAACAACTTGATGAAACTGGGACCAACTAATAGCTTCTTTCTGTTGTTGAGTGAAATGACCGGTAATGGAATCCCACCAAACCATGGCATCATCCTTCATGCATTGAACTGCATACTTGACTTTAAGTTCCTCATCACAGCAAGTCACATCAAATTTGCGTTCCATATCCCTCAACCAATTTAACGTTACAGTAGGATTTTTACTTCCCTGAAATTCCGGTGGTCGACTAGCCATAAAAGTCTTGTATGAACACTTCTTTTCTGATTGAGAGGATGAACCAGAACCAAAGACTGGAGTTTGCTGAAATAACTGTCTGGTCGCAGCTTCCTCAGCTTTTCTCTTGAATTCCCTAAGGAATACTAACTCGTCTTCCATCTCATGAATATACTCATCTCGGTTAGATTGTTGTCCGGTTGGTTGAGAAGTACCATTATGATCATGTTGCTCGGTATGAGTCCCGAATTGAGGAGCGACGATCCGGGAGGCATTGTTGGGGTTGGTGGTCGGTGGTTCGTTATCTGCCATTTCTGAAATTCAACACAACACTTGAACTTTTGTTAATCGTTAGCATCTAAATACTAACTACCGTCAACCAATACTAATCCCATACCCAAGAATGTTTGATATATCACGCTCGAGTTTTGGGATTGATCATTCAACAATGAACAATTATCCCAAAACTATGCTCTGATACCAACTTATAACACCCTCATTTACTTGTAATAATATTATAGATAATACGGAAGCGAAGATAAATAAAATGCCATAATTCGTTACATATTCTCCGAAAATACCAAAAACAGTTTAGATGTTTAAGACACATCAACTTAATACTTGTTCAAAAGATTAGCATGACGGGGTATTATATAATCTAAACTGAGCTGTTACAAAAATAATCAGAGTAGCTTGAATATCAAACATTCCAAGCTTCCAAGGTTTGACCTTCCTGCTACCCACCCGCATGCATAAACAAAAGTCTGCAGGAAGTAACAACGAGGGATTAGCACATAGCTAAGTGAGTAAATCCAACACTCAACATTTAACTTAGCTAAACCAATTAACTACAACAAGTATTCGCAACCACAACAATCAACAACAACTTAATGAGGATCGGCGGATCCGGGGATAACCTTAGTACCCGGGCGGCTCCCCAAGATCACTTATCCAAACATATCCGTATGGCCATAACGGAAGAGACCGATAGCTAGTGTTTATTATACTTAGGTACAGTTCAGCACACACAACAAATGAAGTACATCCCTGTACCATTCACACAACAACACACTAGCCCAACCAACAGTTCATCAACTCGTTGACCTCATTAACAACAATGCCCGGAGGCCACACAAAGCACATATAGGCATATGATCAACAATAACAACTAATCAACTCAATAATCAAGTCTACGTTTACCCGTTGTAATCAAATGATTACAACTAAGCCAGACGGTGAGTTTTGAATCCACTCACCAATACCTTCGCCTTCACTAAGTCAGATTCCGGGTGCTACTTTGTCTTTTAAAGGATCTGAGGATCAACATCATAAACAAGTTAGTAATTGAAATCAACAACATGTAACTCATATCAATTAATCACTTTAGGGACTTAGCATAACAATTATCTAAGTTACAAGTCCCTCCCATGTATTATTATCCATAATATAACATATAACAACAAATTAATATTAAGTTCTTGCAAGTAAATGAAAAAGTGTAACTGGACCCTTTAGCCGCCGGCTAGCCCACTTAGCCGCCGGCTAAACCCACCAAGCCGCCGGCTTCCGCGTCCAGCCGCCGGTTCCCAACCCTGGGACGCCGGCTCTAAGGCATTTTGAGCAACCAGAAATAAAACGAGTTTTAAAGCTATTTTTACCCGCCGGCTAGGGTCTTTGACCCGTCGGCCTTAGGCATTTAGCCGCCGGCTAGGCTTCTTAGCCGCCGGCTTCCCTACCTTTAAACAGAACCCGCCGGCTTGTCTCATAAAGCCGCCGGCTTCTCATGCAGATCAAGAACAGCAGCAGCAGAAATGAAATATGCACGAACAAAAACTTCCAAATTCACAATTTCGAACCAAATATGCAGAAAACTAAATTTCTAAACTTATAACTACTTCATATAACTTCTATATAACATCAATCAACCACAGTAACATTCGATAATCATAGATTTACACCAAAATCACCAAACCATTCATATTATCAAACTCATTTAAATCTTAACTCAAAACTTGAATTTGATGCATCTAACTAGTTAATAATCATCACCTAGTATCGTCTATCACATATAATCACCAAATAACACCTATATCCACATCAATTCCTCAATTCTCATCAATTCTAACATTTGAATTTAAAGTAAATAACTCACTTACAATTAATGGAAGATCAAGATATGAAGAGCTAAGTGATGATGATGATGATGAAACAAGTAGAAGATCACAATTCCATTTGATGATTAAATCCAAGCTTTAAATTTAGGGTTTATGTGTTTAGTTGAAAGAGAAATTGGGGAAAGAGGGATTGGTAAAGTGATGCCCACCTAAAGGTCGGCCCTCATTTAACCCGATCTACAACTTTGTTTAATTAATACCCGCTCTAAATCTATTGTCTGGCACCTAATTGTTAAATACGAGAAACTTATTTTATTGTTCCGTCAACTTTAATAAATTAAAACAAGCAACATTTCATTATCCACAATAAGTCCTAAGACCTATTTCACCAAATTTCACAATTAAACAATTATATCGCAAAATTATTTAAAACAATTAAATACGAAATTATAACTAGAAAATATCAGGCTATCGGAGAGGATGTTACAATTATTAACAACCATTATCACTTATACGTTAGTAACATAAGTTTGAAAGCTTTGATTCTTGAATAACTAACTACACCCATAAACTTTTCTTATGATCATACATCATTTCTTTTATTTCTAGATTAGGGTTTAGTCACAAATCATGAATTAAACATCAATTAACAATTATATCATCATTACCTTAAGCTTAAGGCTTAATTATTGATTAACCAATTCTTTTCATAGCCTTTCATCATAAGTTCATATCAAATCCTTCAATTCTAGCTTAGGGCTTAGCTTATAATTGTAACATCCCCAAATCGAGCCTAGAAGAAAAAGGTATTTTCTTTAAATTATTTATGCGATTTAAAATTTTTACCTGTGTTCGATTTTAAATTTAATAGGTAAATGAGCCTCAGGAAATATTGTGACTATTGAAATGTTAGCTGTTTTAGATAATTTTAGGTGACGGTAAAATAAAATAATTTTCTCGCATTTGAAATCGAGGTTCCAGACAATAGGTCAAAGAAGAGTATAATATTACACTGTAAAATAAGGAGGGGTCGGTTTAATAAATTAGGAGACCGACCTAACTTTCCCCAATTTCATTGTTCTTCATTTGATTCCTTCAAAACCTTACTCACAAATCACCAACTCAAATTAGTAGTGAAGATTTGATGCATGTTTAAACAAGATTAGAAGATTGAATCCTTGAAACTCATCACTATCATCATCTTATTCTTGCTTTATCTTCTAAGTAAGTTCTTGTCTACCTAAATAGAGAAATTAGGTTAAATTGTTTTATGGAATGAAATTAGAGCTTGATAAATTCGTTTGATGCTTGTAAGATGATTGAATGACGACAACTAATTTCTACTAAGTTGATTACATAATGATTACATGCTAAATAGTTAGATTTCTTGAGTTTTAGGTTTGAATGTGAAATAGTTAGGTGTAACACCCCCAAATTTACTGTTTCGCGGAAGCATACTTTGGGTGTTACTAATCAATACACAAAGCACATAAGATACATAATGAACGACCACTACATGCGTCGTTTTACAAATACATTGATTAACGTAAAAATCTACATATTGTTTACAAAAGATGAGTTCGCATAGCTACTTGAGAGATTCTAATACATATCTAATTTAAGCAAAATATAGAAATGCAGGGAAATCTCTTGATGATTATATGATTGTATGCGACTCGAGCTACAGTATCCTGATGGGCAGTCCAACCTACTGCTGAGTACCTGAGATAACATGCTAAATGGTCAGCTATAAAGCTGGTGAGCTCACAGGTTTGATATAACAATATATGATTTGTGAACCGCAAGATTTAATGATTTGATTTACAAAGCATGTAAATAATTGAATAATGAGTATGAGTATCGCTGCCAGGAGCACATAGTCTGAGCTTAACTGAGGGGTCAGGATCCACCTTTAAGGACCTGAGCGATTTGCCTCTCTATGAGTGCCTAATCTACACTCAATACTGAACAAATGATAATGCGTCCGTTTGACAGGTTAGTGCTTGCTAACTCGGACGGGGATTGTCAATCCCATATGGTACCATACACTAACATTCACGCTAAATCATATTAACAGAACTATGCTTCAGAGGACTTTGATTGATTAGATGAAAACAACTCATGCAGCATACGTGATAATTTGATACTTGCGTTTACATGTAAAACAAAACGAGCATGTATCTCACCCCTAGGTAAAAGCATTTAAAATAGGGGCTATGAGACTCACCTGAGCCTAATAAATTGTTAGCCAACAATTATGATGATTCACAATGATTTTGATGTCGTTACGATGACTGAACCTGCAGGGCGTCTGAGACGCGCAAGGTTTTGATAAATGATTAGATTCTTAAAACTTGCCGGGCGTATCAAACGCGCAAGGTTTAATTGATTTGATTATTTGAAACCTGCCGGGCGTATCAAACGCGCAAGGTTTAATTTATTCGATGACACTACGGACCATCTATGCTAGTTATTCCCTTAACTAGTTTTGACCAAATATATTGGTTAATGATTATGTTTTGAGTTTGTGAAAATGGATACGGCCATTGGTGATTGATTTGAAATCGAGATCTTGATAACATAAATATGTTCGTTTTGTATAAATGAACTTTGTTTTGAAAACGTATCGTATCGAATACAAATAATTTGAGTTCGTATAATTATAATATGTTATGAAAATTATTTATAGTCATTGAACTTATAAACGTCATTTGATTTGGTACTTATCTTAATTCGTAATACGAATACATAAGTTTGGATCAAGTCATGAGTTAAAACAGTTGGACTGGTCTGCAGAGAGTACCCGCCGGGTACCCCACTTACCCGCCGGGTAACCGGGTTTGATTTTAGGACGCTCCGCGTACTACATGTACGCGCCGGGTACAATAAATAAAGGGTAGAACGCGCCGCGTACTACACGTACGCACCGGGTTCTAAGGTTTTTCAAAAGGACGCGCTGGGTCCTTTGGGACGCGCCGCGTGGATCATCTTTTTAAAGAGTACCCGCCGGGTACTATGGATACCCGTCGGGTATCGAGGTCCGGCCAGAGTCTGTACTTTTAAAAATCACACCCAAACCAAAACAAATCCGCAAACTAACTAGCAATCATCAATCCTAGTACTAATACATGATAATATATGCTATTTAAAACCATATTACAAAGTTTAAGTTAACGATTCCTTACGTATTAAAAATGGAGAGGAGATGACGATGATGACGAAAACGAAGAAGATTATGATGATGGTGATGATCCCTGGCTGCTGATTGTGATGTTGTTACTTGTTATCGTTGTTGTTCGATTTTTGGAAGTGAAAGAGAGAGAGCCGAGAGAGTGAAGAGAAATGAAGAAGAAATGAAATGAAAACAAAGGGTGCGTTTGATTTGTTCATCCGGCTCCAATTATTGGAGTCGGTTGGGCTCCCATTCGCAGTACAAAATACCCGTGTTTTTGTACCCGATCGAAAAATAATAAAATGTTTTAATTCGATAAATATCTAACAATGAATTCGTTTATACTTTTATTGGAAGTATTTTATAAAAATACTTTTAGTGAGATATAATAATATATCTTTGTTTTGCGTTTTAGAGACGGATATAACTTAATTGATTTCGTCGCGTTTGAGTAAAAGGTTATAAAACAAAATATGTTTTATTTCAACCAAAGTAACTAGTAATTATTATTTCAAATAATAATTCATTGCTTATGAGTTTTGTAGTGAACGTTTTGATTTGTACGATACGTAATACTTGATATATATTATCAAAATAATATATAATACATAATGAGTTATTAAATAATAATTCTTATATTATTTAATATTGTTTTTCACCAACGCCATATATATATGAATCGGAAATTCGGCCGATTTGAAAATGAACGATTAAATCTAATCGAGTACTGATATATATATTCATCAATATATATTTTTGATACATACAATTAGCCTAATACATAGCACTAACTACATGTATTACATAATGATTAGGAACTAAAAACTAGTCCTAATTTGACGGGTGTCACATTCTCCCCTTGTTAAGAGAATTTCGTCCCGAAATTTAACTCGAAGTTGGCGTGTGAGTGGAGTCTGAAAATAGATGTGGATATTTGAGTCGCATCTGGTCTTCCCGTTCCCAGGTGAATTCCGGACCACGCCGCGAATTCCACCGAACCTTGACAATTGGGATACGACTTTGCTTAAGCTGTTTGACCTCACGGTCCATGACCTCCACTGGTGTCTCGACAAAATGAATTTTGTCATCGATTTGAATTTCCTCGAGTGGGATAATGAGTGTCTCATCAGACAGACATTTCTTCAGGTTAGAAATGTGAAATACGGGATGCACGCTACTGAGCTCTGAGGGTAGCTGCAATCGATATGCGACTGGACCAATCCTTTCAAGGATCTCAAAAGGTCCGATGTATCTAGGGTTTAACTTCCCACGTTTACCAAAACGGATGACACCTTTCCAAGGTGATACTTTGAGCAATACTCGATCCCCAACCTGGAACTCGAGGTGCTTTCGTCTCACGTCAGCATAACTCTTCTGACGATCACGTGCGACCTTCAGCCGTTGCTGGATACCAACGATTTTCTCGGTGGTTTCATGAATGATTTCAGGACCAGTGAGTTGGCTATCTCCAACCTCGGTCCAACAGATGGGCGATCGGCACTTACGACCGTACAGTGCCTCAAAAGATGCAGCTCTAATACTGGTGTGGTAGCTGTTGTTGTATGAGAATTCGCACAATGGCAAATGTTGTTCCCAATTTGCACCGAAATCAATGACGCAGGCGCGTAACATATCTTCCAGTGTTTGGATGGTTCGTTCACTTTGACCATCGGTTTGTGGATGATAGGCTGTACTCATATCTAAACGAGTACCCAATGACTTTTGCAATGATTGCCAAAAGTTAGATGTGAATCGGCTGTCTCTATCAGAGATAATTGAGATTGGAACGCCGTGCCTTGCTACGATCTCCTTCATATAGATTCGCGTGAGACGTTCCATTTTGTCGTTTTCCTTCATGGCAAGGAAGTGAGCAGATTTGGTTAGACGATCAACTATTACCCATATAGTATCGCAACCACTTGATGTTTTCGGGAGTTTAGTGATGAAATCCATGGAGATTTGCTCCCATTTCCATTGAGGGATTTCCGGTTGCTGAAGCAAGCCGGAGGGTTTCTGATATTCGGCTTTAACCTTAGAACATGTGAGGCATTTGCTGACGTACGTGGCAATCTCTGCTTTCATGCTCGGCCACCAGTACAGTCCCTTGATGCCATGATACATCTTGTCCGATCCAGGATGTATAGAGTATTTGGACTTGTGAGCTTCATCCATCACAAAGTCTCTAAGATTCCCAAACTTGGGTAACCAAATTCGTTTTGCGAAGTACTTGACCCCATTGGGTTTGGTTTCAAATTGATTCTCCATATTTCGCAAGGCCTCTTCCTTGATGTTTTCAGGTTTCAATGCTTCGAGTTGAGCAGTGAGAATTTGAATGATTAGATCATTATGAATGATAATACTGAGGGCTCGAACTCGAAGTGGTTTGGTGCGCTCTTTACGACTTAGGGCATCGGCAACTACATTTGCTTTACCCGGATGATACTTGATCTCGCAGTCATAATCGGTGAGTAACTCGACCCAACGACGTTGCCTCATATTGAGATCTTTCTGATCAAATATGTGCTGGAGGCTCTTA
Source organism: Helichrysum umbraculigerum (assembly GCA_949592205.1). Taxonomy (NCBI): domain Eukaryota; kingdom Viridiplantae; phylum Streptophyta; class Magnoliopsida; order Asterales; family Asteraceae; genus Helichrysum; species Helichrysum umbraculigerum. Next base: position 8,912,575 of record CATIUR010000005.1, on the reverse strand, counting down.
TGATCAGTGAAGATGGTACATTTCGTGCCATACAGATAATGTCTCCAGATTTTGAGAGCGAACACTACTGCTCCTAATTCGAGATCATGTGTTGTGTAGTTCTTCTCGTGAACTTTGAGTTGTCGGGAGGCATAAGCTATGACTTTTTCTCGTTGCATCAACACGCAACCCAGTCCCTGATGCGAAGCATCGCAATATACCACGAAGTCCTCGTTACCTTCGGGTAGTGATAGGATAGGCGCACTGCAAAGCTTTTGCTTTAATAACTGAAATGATGACTCTTGCTTATCAGTCCAATTGAACTTCTTCTCTTTCTGAGTCAGTGTTGTGAGTGGTTGTGCTATCTTGGAGAAATTTTCAATGAAGCGCCGATAATAACCAGCCAGTCCTAAGAATTGTCGTACTTCGGTCGGTGTTGACGGTGCTTGCCAGCACTTGATAGCCTCGATCTTTGAGGGATCAACATGAATTCACTGACTGTCAATCACATGACCAAGGAATTGAACGGTCCGAATCCAGAACTCACACTTGGAGAACTTAGCATATAACTCTTCGTGTCTGAGAAGTTCTAGAATGGTTTTGAGATGTTGCGCGTGCTCTTGCTCGTTGCGTGAGTAGATAAGAATGTCGTCGATGAAAACAATGACAAACTTGTCGAGATATGGTTTGCACACACGGTTCATAAGATCCATGAATACTGCCGGTGCGTTAGTCAAACCAAAGGCCATAACCTGAAACTCGTAATGACCATAACGAGTTCGGAAAGCTGTTTTCGGAATATCTTCATCGCGAACTCGTAACTGATGATAACCCGATCGTAGATCTATTTTTGAATAGACACTTGACCCTTGGAGTTGGTCGAACAGGTCATCAATACGAGGAAGTGGATAACGGTTCTTGACGGTCAATTTGTTCAACTCTCTGTAGTCGATACACATTCTGAATGAACCGTCCTTCTTTTTCACAAATAGGACCGGAGCTCCCCATGGTGAAGAACTCGGTCTTATGAATCCCTTATCCAAGAGTTCCTGTAACTGAGTAGACAACTCCTGAAGTTTTGAAGGGGCTAAACGATATGGTGCACGTGCCACGGGTGCTGCCCCAGGCACAAGGTCAATTGAGAACTCAACTTGCCTCGGTGGTGGAAGACCAGGCAATTCTTCAGGAAAGACTTCTGGATAGTCTCTGACGATGGGCACATCCTCAGGTCGTTTCTCTTCCGACTTTTTCTCAATAACATGAGCGAGGATTGCTTGATAACCTTTCCTAAGGTACTTGCGAGTCTTCATGCAGGATATGATATTCAATCTCGTCCCACTGGTCTCCCCTTGTATGATCAAAGTACTACCAGTGACGAGAGGAATACGAACGATCTTGTCATGACATACAACTTCAGCTCAATGCTTGGATAACCAATCCATGCCTACTACTATGTCAAAACTTCCAATCTCGATGGGTATGAGGTTTATGGGAAATAATTCATTTGCGAGGTTTAGGGTGCAATTTGGTATTACACTATCAGCCTCGATCAACTTGCCATTAGCTAACTCTACAGTGTACTTAGCTTCTAAGGCAACTGGTGAAATGTCTAATAGTGGGCTAAATTCCTCAGATATAAAACTCTTATCAGCACCAGTATCAAACAAAATTGAAGCAGTTAAATTGTTGAGAAGAAACATACCCGTGACCACATTAGGGTCTTCACGGGCCTCTCCAGCATTCAGCACAAAAGCTCTGCCCCTAGCAACGTTGTTGTTGTTACCCTTGTTCTTCAGCTTTGGACACGCATTCCTGAAGTGTCCAATGTTTCCATACTCATAGCAGGCTCGGGGTTGGTTGGTGTTGGTGGTGAGGTTGGTTGCAGGTGTTCGACAGTCTTTAGTAAGATGTCCATACCTCTTGCAGTTGTTGCAGGGTGTACCACATGGACCATCATGATGACGATTGCACTTAGCACAGTAGGGTTTACTTCCAGTGTACCCTTTCTTCTCTCCAGAACCTGCTGTGTCATTCTTGGCAGTCTCAGTCTTTTTGAAGGTCTGCTGGTTCTGATTCCCAGACCATTTTCTCTTGTTGTTGTTCCCAGAAGATGAAACAGGGTTTACTTGGCTTTCTTGCATAGCCATGAGCTCATGAGATAATCGAATTGCTCCCTGAATAGTGGTTTTTCCAGAAGAGGCGACGTTTCCCCGGACAGGTTCCGGAAGACCGCGGATGTACCTTTTGACCTTATCGATCTCAGTGCTTACTAAGGCTGGGCGGAGGGTTGCCAGTTGTTGGAACCTAGTGGTATAACCAACAATGTCGGTTCCTTGAACTTTGAGATTCCAGAACTCCTCATCCAGCTTCTGGAGTTCCTCAGATGGGCAATACTCCTCAGTGAGCATTTTCTTCAGATCTTCCCATGAAAGTAGATAGGCATTGTCTATACCCACAGACTGGGCATAAGAGTTCCACCAGGTGAGGGCACCGTCAGCAAGGGTGCATGTGGAAAACTGAACTCTATCCCCTTCCGCACATTTGCTAATGCGAAAGACGGATTCCATCTTCTCAACCCATCTGATTAGGCCGATGGCTCCTTCAGTTCCTTTAAAACTTAGAGGTTTGCAGTTTTGAAAATCCTTGTAGGAACAAGGCTTGGCAGTGGGAGGGGTATTGGCAGTACCACTATTCCTTTCGGGGGTCTCTGACGAATGTCGCGCCAAGGCTTCAGTCACAGCCTGAGAGATGATAGATGCCATCTGGGCATCAGTGTAAGTCCTTGACTTTGGCGGCATGATTTCCTGAGAATAGAAGGATAGGGTTCGTGAGAGATTGTCCATAAATGATGATTATCATAGATGTACATATACAAATGCGGTAATATACAACATCACAATATGACAATCAACATTATAGATCAATCAAGAGGAGTTGAATAACCATCTCTACTGACTAGCAACTACGTGATAACTAGCCTGGTTATTTGAATTGTTTTGAGTTGGGTAAGGTCTCGCTCGAAGTGACTCGGTGGTCCTCCTAGCTACCTATGAGTTTCGTGATTTCGAGAGAGGTTGTCAAGAGTGGGATGAAATAGAAGATGTTTCAGTGGGTGTGTGTTGCCATCTCTATGACAAGATATTTGAATATGTGAGTGCCTATATATATATAATATATAATAGACTAGCGTACAGTGCTTGAGCGATGACTATCTATGTATATATACTTATATCACACAATAGTCTTATGAGTGTCTAGCACAAACAGTTATGAGTCCCGGTTTCTCTCGAGGTCAGAGTCAACTAATGTATTCCTATTCCAGCATAACCATTTCAAGCCTTACATCATCTTTATTTAATTGTACATAGTTGATCAAGCTATGTTAAATTAAACTTGTATGACGTAACTCTTGAACCAACCACACTTAACAGCAAATACTGCCTAACGGTCATAGTCTAGACCCACTAATGCAACCTAGTTCACTATAACCTTAGGCTCTGATACCAATCTGTAACACCCCCAAATTTACTGTTTCGCGGAAGCATACTTTGGGTGTTACTAATCAATACACAAAGCACATAAGATACATAATGAACGACCACTACATGCGTCGTTTTACAAATACATTGATTAACGTAAAAATCTACATATTGTTTACAAAAGATGAGTTCGCATAGCTACTTGAGAGATTCTAATACATATCTAATTTAAGCAAAATATAGAAATGCAGGGAAATCTCTTGATGATTATATGATTGTATGCGACTCGAGCTACAGTATCCTGATGGGCAGTCCAACCTACTGCTGAGTACCTGAGATAACATGCTAAATGGTCAGCTATAAAGCTGGTGAGCTCACAGGTTTGATATAACAATATATTATTTGTGAACCGCAAGATTTAATGATTTGATTTACAAAGCATGTAAATAATTGAATAATGAGTATGAGTATCGCTGCCAGGAGCACATAGTCTGAGCTTAACTGAGGGGTCAGGATCCACCTTTAAGGACCTGAGCGATTTGCCTCTCTATGAGTGCCTAATCTACACTCAATACTGAACAAATGATAATGCGTCCGTTTGACAGGTTAGTGCTTGCTAACTCGGACGGGGATTGTCAATCCCATATGGTACCATACACTAACATTCACGCTAAATCATATTAACAGAACTATGCTTCAGAGGACTTTGATTGATTAGATGAAAACAACTCATGCAGCATACGTGATAATTTGATACTTGCGTTTACATGTAAAACAAAACGAGCATGTATCTCACCCCTAGGTAAAAGCATTTAAAATAGGGGCTATGAGACTCACCTGAGCCTAATGAATTGTTAGCCAACAATTATGATGATTCACAATGATTTTGATGTCGTTACGACGACTGAACCTGCAGGGCGTCTGAGACGCGCAAGGTTTTGATAAATGATTAGATTCTTAAAACTTGCCGGGCGTATCAAACGCGCAAGGTTTAATTATTTGATTATTTGAAACCTGCCGGGCGTATCAAACGCGCAAGGTTTAATTTATTCGATGACACTACGGACCATCTATGCTAGTTATTCCCTTAACTAGTTTTGACCAAATATATTGGTTAATGATTATGTTTTGAGTTTGTGAAAATGGATACGGCCATTGGTGATTGATTTGAAATCGAGATCTTGATAACATAAATATGTTCGTTTTGTATAAATGAACTTTGTTTTGAAAACGTATCGTATCGAATACAAATAATTTGAGTTCGTATAATTATAATATGTTATGAAAATTATTTATAGTCATTGAACTTATAAACGTCATTTGATTTGGTACTTATCTTAATTCGTAATACGAATACATAAGTTTGGATCAAGTCATGAGTTAAAACAGTTGGACTGGTCTGCAGAGAGTACCCGCCGGGTACCCCACTTACCCGCCGGGTAACCGGGTTTGATTTTAGGACGCGCCGCGTACTACATGTACGCGCCGGGTACAATAAATAAAGGGTAGAACGCGCCGCGTACTACACGTACGCACCGGGTTCTAAGGTTTTTCAAAAGGACGCGCCGGGTCCTTTGGGACGCGCCGCGTGGATCATCTTTTTAAAGAGTACCCACCGGGTACTATGGATACCCGCCGGGTATCGAGGTCCGGCCAGAGTCTGTACTTTTAAAAATCACACCCAAACCAAAACAAATCCGCAAACTAACTAGCAATCATCAATCCTAGTACTAATACATGATAATATATGCTATTTAAAACCATATTACAAAGTTTAAGTTAACGATTCCTTACGTATTAAAAATGGAGAGGAGATGACGATGATGACGAAAACGAAGAAGATTATGATGATGGTGATGATCCCTGGCTGCTGATTGTGATATTGTTACTTGTTATCGTTGTTGTTCGATTTTTGGAAGTGAAAGAGAGAGAGCCGAGAGAGTGAAGAGAAATGAAGAAGAAATGAAATGAAAACAAAGGGTGCGTTTGATTTGTTCATCCGGCTCCAATTATTGGAGTCGGTTGGGCTCCCATTCGCAGTACAAAATACCCGTGTTTTTGTACCCGATCGAAAAATAATAAAATGTTTTAATTCGATAAATATCTAACAATGAATTCGTTTATACTTTTATTGGAAGTATTTTATAAAAATACTTTTAGTGAGATATAATAATATATCTTTGTTTTGCGTTTTAGAGACGGATATAACTTAATTGATTTCGTCGCGTTTGAGTAAAAGGTTATAAAACAAAATATGTTTTATTTCAACCAAAGTAACTAGTAATTATTATTTCAAATAATAATTCATTGCTTATGAGTTTTGTAGTGAACGTTTTGATTTGTACGATACGTAATACTTGATATATATTATCAAAATAATATATAATACATAATGAGTTATTAAATAATAATTCTTATATTATTTAATATTGTTTTTCACCAACGCCATATATATATGAATCGGAAATTCGGCCGATTTGAAAATGAACGATTAAATCTAATCGAGTACTGATATATATATTCATCAATATATATTTTTGATACATACAATTAGCCTAATACATAGCACTAACTACATGTATTACATAATGATTAGGAACTAAAAACTAGTCCTAATTTGACGGGTGTCACATTAGGTTATATGTGTTTTGTTTGAATTGTGATGATATGATGCTTAAATCTTTGTTATATGTTGATATTAGAAGTTGTTATGACCAAAGTTTGGTGAAAATTCGAGTTTGAAACTGAGTTTGGTCAATTTGTGATTTGTAGTTCGTAGTTGTAAGTTACAGGTCTGATTGGAGCTGGAAAGCATACAAACGCGATCCCACAACTTGACCTGGATCGCGTTCCTCAGTTATAAACTGGGTTCTTCGCAATTTAGACTATTAAACGCGATCGTAGCCTCGAACCCGGATCGCGTTCATCAGTGTTATTTTGGCTCAGCAAATTTTGAACTATGGAACGCGATCCCAAACCCCTAACCGGATCGCGTTGCTCAGTGTTATTTGGTAACCGAAAGTTTTCTTCTTGGGAACGCGATCCCACCACCTTTAGCTGGATCGCGTTTGTCCTTGTAATTTTGAAGAATTTGATATTTTGTGAACTTATGTGAATCTAACACTTATATTGTTTAGTTATCGATATTTCTTGATTATCAATGTATGTAATTAAGTATAGTCATAATTAAATTTTGAGACAAGTTATTAACTTGTGTTTTTATTGTGTTTACAGAGACACCGAAGACTCAATAAAATAAGACTTTTGAGTTTGGAGACCGAAACTGACAGGTGAGTGGACTGCTTCTCACAATTTAATCTTGGTGTTAACATTTAGTTGCATCAATTTTAAGTTGCTTGTAATGACTGATTTATCGTTGCATTAATGATAGGATTATTGATTAAACTTGTGGTTTGATGGATGGATTGATTTCTTGTGAATAATTCCATGATAGGTTGGAATGATAGAGGTCAATTTTGGGTTTAGTTGCTATAGGTTAATCCTTATGGGTCGGATGAACATTCGTTGTGAATTAACCCATATTGGTTAAAGATAGCAATAAACTATCGGTAAAAATCTCTGTATTGGCCTGCAGTTGATTATTAAGTGTTCTTGGAGTGCCACCGCGGACTGAGGGTATCTCAAGAACCACCGATCCTCTGTTTGATTGTTTATTTAGATGATTGTTGTGAATTGATTGTTATACTAAGTTAGATTGTTAGACTTAGTTTACTCACTTAGCTTCGTGCTAATTCCCCACAATACTTTTGCAGGTTAACTTTTGGGTTGTTTGGGACGTGTTGATGGTTTGAAGAAATGTTTGCCAAGTTGAACTCTGATCGTTTTGTTATTACTTTGTTTTGTTAAATAACACCCAGTCGATAATTATCGTTTGTAACTATATCTAAATTTTAGAACATATGTAATGTTTTGGTTGGTGATATCGTGACATCTATGTATATATTATATATGGGATTTGCGCTTCCGAATAAAAAAAAAAATTGTGTCTTAAATTGTGGGGTGTTATAAGTTGGTATCAGAGCGTAAGTTTAGGTGAATTGAATATTTAAAGTGTTCAATCCTAAACTTAGTCATGTTGGTCAAACATTTCTTGTGGTGGGTATTAGTTATGATAGTTGATTTGGTTAGTTGCTAGTACTAACAATTAACGAATGTTGAGATGTGATGTGATGACAGGTATGGCGGATAATGAGCCACCTTCCCATACTCTCAATGATACTACGCGGACAGATGCACCACCAGAGAACCAGGGTCATAATGGTACATCTAATTTAGCCGGTGGAGAAACTGAAACTGATCAGGAGTATATTATGAGATTGGAGAATAGAGTGTTGGAACTTCAGAGAGAACGAGCTGGATCTTCTCAACATCCAGTTTCTACTCGTCCCCACATTGTGACTAATGTACCACCTATTGTATCTTCTACACGGATTCCGGTATCTAATCCTTTTATTTCACAACAGCAGCAACAGGGTTATACTTATCAGGCCTCGGGTCCTTTTCCTTCGTCTGGTTATACTAATTATCAAATACCTATTCCACCTTTTCAACAGTTGAAGAAAGGTTGTTCTCTTAAAACCTTTATGTCTTGCAATCCTTCAACTTATTCTGGAAGTACCGATCCTACGGTCACTCTTGACTGGCTTCGTGATGTAGAGAGAAAACTAAATGTATGTCATTGTGAGGAGGAGGATAAGGTACCTTATGCGGTTCAGTTATTAAAGGGTCAAGCCATGTCATGGTGGGATTCAATTACTGCACCATTATCTCCACAACAGTTGAATGATATAAGATGGTCAGATTTTCATGCTGAGATTTGCAAGCAATTTTGCTCGGAGTATAATCTTTCCAGGATTAGGCAAGAGTTTCTTGACTTACAAAAGACTGATCAAATGACGATTGATGAATTAATTAAGCAGTTTTCAGATAAATTGCGGTTTGTGCAACAGTGGGTTCCAACTGACCGGACCAAAATTGATCACTTTGTGAAAACATTACCTCCTGATTACCGTACCACAGTGAGACTAGCAGGTTCACTTCCTCAAGCTTATGATTTAGCTCGTTCGGTTGATGGGGATATTATGGCTAAAAGAGTGTTGAATAAAGAAAGGTATTCACAGAAAAACAAAGGAGATTCTTCGAGTAAACAGAAAGGACAAGGTAGTCAACAAAACAGGAGATCGAATTCTGGTATTCCAATGGATAGTAACTATTGTAATAGATGTCGAGCTAGACATAATGGTCCTTGTACTCCCCAGACATCTAGATGTATTAAGTGTGGAATTTTTGGTCACGCTGCAAAGGATTGTACCTACCCAAATAGCGTGTGTTGGAATTGCCATAAAGAAGGGCATCGTGCAGGGGATTGTCCTGAGGCAAAGAGACAGAGTATGGGTACGGGTAAAGGTTCGCCATCATCTGGTCAAAAGAGGAAAAATCCACCAGTAGCTGCTAGCCGAGCTTTCCGAATGACAGTTGATGATGCTGTCGCCACTGAAGATGTCATCACTGGTACATTTCTCATAAATTCTATACCAGCTCGTGTATTGTTTGATTCTGGTGCCAATTGTTCGTTTATATCTGTGAACTTTTGTGATAGACTGAAATTGATCCCCTCTTTGATTGTTAAACCTTTAGAAGTTGAAATTGCTGACGGTAAATTAGTTCCTGTTACCACATCGGTAGCTGGAGCTAGTATACTTATTGAGGGTCATAATTTCTTAGTCTCCTTTTTGTTAATGCCAATTCCTAGTTTCGATGTAGTTATTGGTATGGATTGGTTAAGTTTGAATAAGGCCAACATTGATTGTCATAAAAAGATTATAAGAATTCCGATTTCTGATGGGTCATACGTCATGGCTCGAGGAGAACGAGTAAAGGGTAGTCTACCATTGATTTCCTTGTTGAAAGCTAGGAAATCTCTATCTAAGGGATGTGATTCTTATTTGGCATATGTGATAGATAGCAAGTTAGAAAAGAAATCTTTGACAAATTTTCCGGTGGTTTCTGAATACCCGGAAGTTTTTCCGGATGAATTGCCTGGTTTACCCCCTGTAAGAGATGTAGAATTTCAGATTGATTTGATTCCTGGTTCGACTCCTGTAGCTAAGTCTCCTTATAGATTAGCTCCTTCTGAAATCCGTGAGATGATGGGTCAAATTCAGGAACTGTTAGATAAAGGGTTTATTCGACCGAGTTCTTCCCCGTGGGGTGCTCCGGTATTGTTTGTTAAGAAAAAGGATGGTACTCTTCGAATGTGTATTGATTATAGAGAGCTCAATAAAAGAACAGTGAAAAACAAATATCCATTGCCCAGAATTGATGAGTTATTTGATCAGTTACAGGGATCATCCTATTTTTCTAAGATCGATTTGAGATCCGGTTATCATCAGGTACGAGTTCGTGAGGAAGATGTTCCTAAGACTGCTTTTCGTACCCGGTATGGTCATTACGAGTTCTTAGTTATGCCTTTTGGATTGACTAATGCTCCTGCTATTTTTATGGACTTAATGAATCGTGTATGTCGACCTTTTCTAGACAAGTTTGTGATTGTATTTATTGACGATATCTTGATTTATTCTAAGTCTGAGGCTGAACATGAACATCATTTAAGATTGATTCTTGAGATTTTGAAAAGAGGGCATCTTTTTGCTAAATTTTCCAAATGCGAGTTTTGGCTCCGAGAGGTACAGTTTCTTGGGCATATTATTTGTAAGGATGGTGTCAAAGTGGATCCTTCCAAAGTGGACGCCGTTATGAATTGGAACGTTCCTAAATCACCTTCTGAGATTAAAAGTTTCCTTGGTTTAGCGGGATATTATCGAAAATTTATCAAGGATTTCTCCAAAATTGCTGGCCCGTTAACCAAGCTAACTAGAAAGGATATTAATTTTCAGTGGGGTGATCAACAAGAAACATCTTTTCAGACTCTTAAACAGTTGTTATGTCAGGCGCCAGTGTTAGAATTACCTGATGGTTCCGAGGGTTTTGTGGTTTATTGTGATGCTTCTCATGCTGGTTTGGGTGCTGTCTTAATGCAACATGATCGTGTTATTGCTTACGCTTCTCGTCAGCTTAAAACTCATGAAAGAAATTACCCCACACACGATTTAGAGCTTGCAGCTGTGGTATTTGCGTTGAAAATCTGGAGACACTATTTGTACGGAACTAAATGTGTCGTATGCACGGATCATAAAAGCCTCCAGTACATGTTTTCTCAGAAAGAACTCAATATGAGACAGCGCCGATGGTTGGAGTTGATTAAGGATTATGACTGTGAAATCCGATATCATCCGGGTAAAGCTAATGTGGTTGCCGATGCTTTAAGCCGAAATGTACCTTCCGACCAAATTTATTTTATGCGTTTGGAAATATCTTCTGATTTGATTTCTCAGTTGAAAGCTGCACAGTTAGAGGCATTGTTGGATCAAAATTTAAAATCTGAGATTTTGTTGAAACGGAAAGATTTATTGATTGATGATTCTCGAGGATTGAAAACTTTCCAGTCTCGGGTTTGGGTTCCATTGATTGGGGGACTTCGGAATTTGATATTATCAGAGGCACACAGATCGAGGTTATCTGTTCATCCAGGGAGTACGAAAATGTACAATGATTTAAAACCATTGTATTGGTGGCCAACTATGAAAACCGATGTTGCTCGAATGGTGGAGACTTGTCATATATGTTCCCAGGTTAAAGCAGAACATCAGAAGCCCTATGGTTCATTGAAACAGTTAGATATTCCGGAATGGAAATGGGAGCACATTACTATGGATTTCGTTACCAAGTTTCCCCGCACTCAGAAAGGTAATGATATGATATGGGTGATAGTTGATAGATTAACCAAGAGTGCACATTTTCTAGCCACCAGTGAGACGGCATCATTGACTCGACTTGCTCAATTGTACATTCATGAGATTGTTGTTAGACATGGTATTCCTTTATCCATTGTTTCCGATAGAGATTCTAGGTTTGTTTCTGGTTTTTGGCAGAGTTTGCAACGTGAATTAGGTACCAGAGTTAATCTTAGCACAGCGTATCATCCTCAGACAGACGGGCAGTCAGAGCGTACTATTCAGACACTCGAGGATATGTTGAGAGCTTGTGTACTTGAGTATGGCGGTTCTTGGGATTCACACTTACCATTGACAGAGTTTGCTTATAATAATTCTTATCATTCTAGCATTGGTATGCCGCCGTATGAGATGTTGTATGGGCGCCGTTGTCGAACACCTACATGTTGGTTAGAAGCGGGAGAAAAACAGTTTGCGGGCCCTAATATAGTTCAGATTACAGCTGACAAAGTTAAGATTGCTCGTGAGAAACTGAAAGCGGCACGTGATAGACAGAAACAGTATGCTGACCCACGTAGGCGACCTGTTGTATTTGTTGAAGGTGAATTAGTTTATTTAAAGGTTTCTCCGTGGAAGGGTGTTATTAGATTTGGCAAATGTGGGAAGTTAGCTCCCCGATATATTGGCCCATTTAGAATCCGTCAGGTGATTAATGAACAATCGGTTTCTTTAGATCTTCCGCCTGAATTAGCTGGTATTCACGATACATTTAATGTTTGCTATTTAAGAAAGTGCAATGTGGAGGATCAATCCCAAATCCTTCCTTTGCAAGATCTTCGGGTTGACTCAAGTAAGAAATTGGTAGAAGAACCTGTCGAGCTTTTAGATAGGAAAGTGACCAAATTACGTAGAAAAGAAATTCCTATGGTTTTGGTTAAGTGGAAACATAGTTTGGGTGCGGATCTCACTTGGGAAACGGAGGAGAGTATGCGGGTTAGATATCCTAATTTATTTGTGTCTAGTTAGATTTCGGGACGAAATCTTTCTAAGGAGGGGTGATTTGTAACATCCCCAAATCGGGCCTAGAAGAAAAAGGTATTTTCTTTAAATTATTTATGCGATTTAAAATTTTTACCTGTGTTCGATTTTAAATTTAATAGGTAAATGAGCCTCAGGAAATATTGTGACTATTGAAATGTTAGCTGTTTTAGATAATTTTAGGTGACGGTAAAATAAAATAATTTTCTCGCATTTGAAATCGAGGTTCCAGACAATAGGTCAAAGAAGAGTATAATATTACACTGTAAAATAAGGAGGGGTCGGTTTAATAAATTAGGAGACCGACCTAACTTTCCCCAATTTCATTGTTCTTCATTTGATTCCTTCAAAACCTTACTCACAAATCACCAACTCAAATTAGTAGTGAAGATTTGATGCATGTTTAAACAAGATTAGAAGATTGAATCCTTGAAACTCATCACTATCATCATCTTATTCTTGCTTTATCTTCTAAGTAAGTTCTTGTCTACCTAAATAGAGAAATTAGGTTAAATTGTTTTATGGAATGAAATTAGAGCTTGATAAATTCGTTTGATGCTTGTAAGATGATTGAATGACGACAACTAATTTCTACTAAGTTGATTACATAATGATTACATGCTAAATAGTTAGATTTCTTGAGTTTTAGGTTTGAATGTGAAATAGTTAGGTTATATGTGTTTTGTTTGAATTGTGATGATATGATGCTTAAATCTTTGTTATATGTTGATATTAGAAGTTGTTATGACCAAAGTTTGGTGAAAATTCGAGTTTGAAACTGAGTTTGGTCAATTTGTGATTTGTAGTTCATAGTTGTAAGTTACAGGTCTGATTGGAGCTGGAAAGCATACAAACGCGATCCCACAACTTGACCTGGATCGCGTTCCTCAGTTATAAACTGGGTTCTTCGCAATTTAGACTATTAAACGCGATCGTAGCCTCGAACCCGGATCGCGTTCATCAGTGTTATTTTGGCTCAGCAAATTTTGAACTATGGAACGCGATCCCAAACCCCTAACCGGATCGCGTTGCTCAGTGTTATTTGGTAACCGAAAGTTTTCTTCTTGGGAACGCGATCTCACCACCTTTAGCTGGATCGCGTTTGTCCTTGTGATTTTGAAGAATTTGATATTTTGTGAACTTATGTGAATCTAACACTTATATTGTTTAGTTATCGATATTTCTTGATTATCAATGTATGTAATTAAGTATAGTCATAATTAAATTTTGAGACAAGTTATTAACTTGTGTTTTTATTGTGTTTACAGAGACACCGAAGACTCAATAAAATAAGACTTTTGAGTTTGGAGACCGAAACTGACAGGTGAGTGGACTGCTTCTCACAATTTAATCTTGGTGTTAACATTTAGTTGCATCAATTTTAAGTTGCTTGTAATGACTGATTTATCGTTGCATTAATGATAGGATTATTGATTAAACTTGTGGTTTGATGGATGGATTGATTTCTTGTGAATAATTCCATGATAGGTTGGAATGATAGAGGTCAATTTTGGGTTTAGTTGCTATAGGTTAATCCTTATGGGTCGGATGAACATTCGTTGTGAATCAACCCATATTGGTTAAAGATAGCAATAAACTATCGGTAAAAATCTCTGTATTGGCCTGCAGTTGATTATTAAGTGTTCTTGGAGTGCCACCGCGGACTGAGGGTATCTCAAGAACCACCGATCCTCTGTTTGATTGTTTATTTAGATGATTGTTGTGAATTGATTGTTATACTAAGTTAGATTGTTAGACTTAGTTTACTCACTTAGCTTCGTGCTAATTCCCCACAATACTTTTGCAGGTTAACTTTCGGGTTGTTTGGGACGTGTTGATGGTTTGAAGAAATGTTTGCCAAGTTGAACTCTGATCGTTTTGTTATTACTTTGTTTTGTTAAATAACACCCAGTCGATAATTATCGTTTGTAACTATATCTAAATTTTAGAACATATGTAATGTTTTGGTTGGTGATATCGTGACATCTATGTATATATTATATATGGGATTTGCGCTTCCGAATAAAAAAAAAATAAAAAAAATAAAAAAATTTGTGTCTTAAATTGTGGGGTGTTATAATAATCATAAAGTAAGCATCAATTAACAATTCTACAAGCATTACAAAGTTCAATTTAACCTTACTCATCCTAATTTCATCATATACACAAAACCCCATTTCATAGGTTTATGAAAATCAAGAAATCAAGACTTACAAGATGAGTAGAAGGATTAGAGGATGATAATCCATGTTAATAATGTAACATCCTGTTACCGGTCCTAGACGTTTATGGTATTTTTCCGAATTTAAATGATTATTTAAATGAGTTAGGAAATTATATTGTTGGTTTATTTGAAAATAAATAGGTAAAAGAGTCACAGGTATTATTGTGACTAGTAAAATAATATTTATTTTAAATAGTTGAGCCTGACGGTAAAATAAAATACTTTCTCTCGCGGGTATTTTCGGGTTCCAGACAATAGTTTTAGAAAGGGTATATTTTGTACTGTGGTGAAGTTGGTAAAAAGGGGTGAGGCCGACCCTTTTTCTCCATTTTTCCCTTTTCTTGATCTTTATCTCCATCTCTTCTCTACTTACACACATACATACATACATATCATTGAAATCAAAGAGAAAATAGAAAGGAAATTGATTGTAATCTTGCTATAGCTTCATCTTCATCACTAGATCATCATCATCATCTTTGAATTGTAAGTGTTCTTCATATATATGTATATAAATGCAAATTCTTAGGGTTTGTGATTATATGTGTAATTAGATGATATAAATGATGATAGGTGATGTTATATGCTTCTTGATGTTTGTTATAATCGATTGAATACTTTGATTTGGTGATTTTGGGTTTTGATTCGGGTTAAACTCATGAAGATAAGTGCAGGTCGTTTTTAAACTTGCAAACGCAATCCCAGCTTTGAACCCGGATCGCGTTCCATAGTGTTATTTCATTATAGTCGGATTTTGTTCTTGCGAACGTGATTCCGCCCTCGTTTCCGGATCGCGTTTCGTATTGTAAAATGGTTACAGAACTATTTCTAAAGGGGAACGCGATCCTGCCCTTGTTTTCCCGGATCGCGTTTCTTAGTGTTTTTGGTAAGATGTTTTTTGTAAATTTTGAAAATGCGTAAGTGTTAAGTGCCATCTTTGATAATTTTATTCTTTCACTTGAAAGGTACTTTAGTGGCACTTAACAGTAGTTTTAGTGGCACTTAGGCGATGTTTTAGTGGCACTTATATTGGAGAGAAATACATGATAATGTGGACGATTTTAAGGGGTTATGAGACTTAATAAAAGAATTTAAAGTCAACTTGGTATTGTATATGATATTTCTTTAGTGGCACTTTAATGACGCTTTAGTGGCACTCTTTGTTAAAAATATAGTTTTCGGATATATATGAGTATGCTATATTTTTGGGTTAAGTTGAATACTTATAAATGAGATGATATAAGTGTTAATTACCATTTGATAAGTGTTTATGTTGATATGATGTGATATATTGGAAAGTGAACTATTGTGATATGTTATATTATTATAACATGAGATTATTATTATTATGAATGAGTTCTGACTCGTTGCATTCTATGGTGTTTTCAGATCAGCAGAAGACTCAGTGACATTAGACTACTGAGTGGACATCTGAGGTATCGGTGAGTGGACCTGTACCTTCAGTGTGATTGAGTTATAACATGTTTGGTTACAACGGGTAACCGTATATGTTATTGTTGACTGATTATTAATCTGTTATGATTATAAATTGTGATATGTGCTATAAGGCCTATTAGGCATATATGTGTTAATAAAGAGGTCAACGTATGTTGGGCATTGGTTACTATTGTTTGGACGATGAAGCATTCCTTGTACACATCGTTAATGGGAATCTTAGTCGTGTGAGATAATAGTAACAGGCTATCGGTAAACCGCTGTATTGGCCTGCAGCTCAGTGGGGTTTACTAAGTGTCGCTTGAGGGCCACCGCGGCTTGAGGGTTCCTCAAGGACCACCGGTCCTCTTTAGTGCTTGTGTGTTTACAGTGCTTGATGATGTAAACATTGATTGTTGTTGTGATTACGATTACTTATTGTAAACTGATGTGTTATATCTGAGTTGGACTGTCGGTTACAGTTCTTTCTCACTTAGCTTTGAGCTAACCCCCACATTCCCACTTCTTGCAGATTATGATTGTTTAAATTGCTGGGCAAGAAGCTGTTGGCTGGAATGGATTGTTTGACAACCTTGCGTATAACTCTGATATTGATTTTGCTAAATCAATGTTGTTTTTGGATTCAATAACACCCAATGATTGTGTTTAAAATTTATATGTTTATAATAATTATTTATATGTTTGAAATAAGCAGGACTTTTATGTTTGAAAAATGAAATGCTTGTTTTGGGACAATCGCTTTCGGTAATAAAATACATTATTGTATTGTTTGAAAAAGGACGGGTGTTACAAGTGGTATCAGAGCATAGGTTTGGGCAAATTGAACTTTGGTTGTGTTCAATCCCAAATCTATTTGTGTTTGGTCAAACATTCCATATTGTGGGATTAGTGTTGCATGAGAAATTGGTTAGCGTGTTATGTACTAACCATTAACAAGTTGCGAGATTGTTGTTTTCTTGTTACAGATATGGCAGAATATGATAACCCGACCAATGCTCCTTATAGTGCCTTTCGGATGGATACTTCTTCTTTGGAAATACAGAATGATAGACATGGGCAGGCTGGATCTTCTCAGCAGAAAGCTTGTTCCTTTACTACTTTTATGTCATGTAAACCTTCCAAATTTCAGGGCAGTTCAAATCCTTCAGATACTTTGAATTGGTTGCGTGATATTGAAAGGAAATTTGAGGTTTGTCAGTGTAGAGAAGAAGATAAGGTTCCTTATGCAGTTCAACTTTTGAAGGGTCAAGCAATGAACTGGTGGGATTCAGTTACAGCCATTTTGACTTCACAACAGAAAGCTTTTATTAAATGGTCAGATTTCCATAATGAGATATGTAAACGATATTGTTCTGATTTTGATATATCTCGGATTAGAGACGAGTTTATGGAGCTTCACCTGACTGATCAAGTGACTATTGATGAGTTGATTAATCAGTTTACAGAGAAATTGAGATTTGTTCAACAGTGGGTCCCAACTGATAGGACTAAAATTGATCATTTTGTTGGAACATTGCCACTTGAGTATCGGGCAACAGTGAGATTAGCAGATTCGCTTTCTCGGGCTTTTGAATTAGCTCGTTCAGTGGATTGTGACTTGCGGGCTCAGGAAGCACGAAATAGAGAAATAGCTTTGCATCAATCTGAGTGTGATTCTTCGAGTAAGGGTAAACGAAAATGGCAGAGTGACCGTAAGGGTTCAGTTGATAAATCCAAATGGTGCTATAAATGTAAAACCAGACACCTCCGGCGGTGTAATTCTCAGACTGCCAGATGCATTAAACGTGGCGTGTTTGGACATGTTGCTAAGGATTGTGATTATCCTCACCATGTTTGTTGGAATTGTCATAAGGAGAGCCATCGAGCGAATCAGTGTCGAGAGGCTAGGAGATAGGAGTTGGGGTTGGTCGGGAGGTCGTCATTTTCTTGCTATAGTTGGGAGAATTCGTCAACAGTTGCTGATAGAGTTCTTCATACGACAGTTGATAAAACCGTGGGATTGCCTGACGTCATTCCAGGTACTTCTGTATTAACTCTGTACTATCATATGTTTATGTGATTTATAGTTAATTGCGCTTTATATTTGTGCATTGTGTGATAATTGAATTGATCTCAATGTAGTTGTTAATTCTTTTATGGTAGAATTAATTGAGGTTAGATAATTCAGTTTACCATGTTGGTGACTTGAATTAGTATTGAATAGTGGGTTATATTACGGTTGAATTGTGTTAGTGTCAATTTTTATTTTAATAAGACTTGACATGTTTTGCTTGAGACATTAATTTGGTAAAGTCAAGGTGATGAGATTCGGGAAATGGATGATTAGACTTATCTCGGATGTGTTGTGTGATTTGACATGACAGATATGACAGATTGATTGTCTTGGAATTAACTGTGGATTGAACAGTGGATGTTTATTTGACATTGGAACTGTTGTTATGTCAGATTTTGGACCCAGTATTGATTGATGGATTTAAGATCCTCGAAAGTGTATAATAGCTTCCATATGATTGAATCATGTTGTGATATATTGAGACTTGATTATTGTTTATGCTTTGATAGCCTAAGCTACGTGATGGAATTATTTCATCCTTGACTTGGAGTTTGTAATGGTTGTTTTACTTTAAACTCATGGAGATATGGGTGATGGTTAGATTAAATCAAATATTTGATTGTGAGACTTGAGGTTATTTGGAATTGTTGCTGATTTGCAACAAGATTTATCCTATGCGTTTGGAAATCTTTTCAGATTGAGTGGATTGATTAAAGCTATTCAGCTTGATACATTGATAGAGTATAATCGGAATTTGGAATTGTTATTGGAACAATTATAGAGGATTAAAGATTGCATAATCTTGTGTTGAATTCAGTTGTTTGAAATTTCGAGATGTGATCCTAATGGAAACTTTTGAGTGTTAACTGTTTATTTATTCAGAGATTTTAGAATTGTGAAATGATTTGAAATCATTATATTGATGGATTATCTTGGATTGGATATATATATATATCGATTATGGATTTAGATAATTTTGTTTCAAGTGTGATCCGGTATACTAACTGATCATGGTGGATGTTATGTGATTACCTAATCGTGGATATTGAGTTGGATTAGATTTCGAGGACGAAATCTTTTAAAGGAGGGAAGATTTGTAACATCCTGTTACCGGGCCTAGACGTTTATGGTATTTTTCCGAATTTAAATGATTATTTAAATGAGTTAGGAAATTATATTGTTGGTTTATTTGAAAATAAATAGGTAAAAGAGTCACATGTATTATTGTGACTAGTAAAATAATATTTTTTTTAAATAGTTGAGCCTGACGGTAAAATAAAATACTTTCTCTCGCGGGTATTTTCGGGTTCCAGACAATAGTTTTAGAAGGGGTATATTTTGTACTGTGGTGAAGTTGGTAAAAAGGGGTGAGGCCGACCCTTTTTCTCCATTTTTCTCTTTTCTTGATCTTTATCTCCATCTCTTCTCTACTTACACACATACATACATATCATTGAAATCAAAGAGAAAATATAAAGGAAATTGATTGTAATCTTGCTATAGCTTCATCTTCATCACTAGATCATCATCATCATCTTTGAATTGTAAGTGTTCTTCATATATATGTATATAAATGCAAATTCTTAGGGTTTGTGATTATATGTGTAATTAGATGATATAAATGATGATAGGTGATGTTATATGCTTCTTGTTGTTTGTTATAATCGATTGAATACTTTGATTTGGTGATTTTGGGTTTTGATTCGGGTTAAACTCATGAAGATAAGTGCAGGTCGTTTTTAAACTTGCAAACGCGATCCCAGCTTTGAACCCGGATCGTGTTCCATAGTGTTATTTCATTATAGTCGGATTTTGTTCTTGCGAACGCGATTCCGCCCTCGTTTCCGGATCGCGTTTCGTATTGTAAAATGGTTACAGAACTATTTCTAAAGGGGAACGCGATCCTGCCCTTGTTTTCCCGGATCGCGTTTCTTAGTGTTTTTGGTAAGATGTGTTTTGTAAATTTTGAAAATGCGTAAGTGTTAAGTGCCATCTTTGATAATTTTATTCTTTCACTTGAAAGGTACTTTAGTGGCACTTAACAGTAGTTTTAGTGGCACTTAGGCGATGTTTTAGTGGCACTTATATTGGAGAGAAATACATGATAATGTGGACGATTTTAAGGGGTTATGAGACTTAATAAAAGAATTTAAAGTCAACTTGGTATTGTATATGATATTTCTTTAGTGGCACTTTAATGACGCTTTAGTGGCACTCTTTGTTAAAAATATAGTTTTCGGATATATATGAGTATGCTATATTTTTGGGTTAAGTTGAATACTTATAAATGAGATGATATAAGTGTTAATTACCATTTGATAAGTGTTTATGTTGATATGATGTGATATATTGGAAAGTGAACTATTGTGATATGTTATATTATTATAACATGAGATTATTATTATTATGAATGAGTTCTGACTCGTTGCATTCTATGGTGTTTTCAGATCAGCAGAAGACTCAGTGACATTAGACTACTGAGTGGACATCTGAGGTATCGGTGAGTGGACCTGTACCTTCAGTGTGATTGAGTTATAACATGTTTGGTTACAACGGGTAACCGTATATGTTATTGTTGACTGATTATTAATCTGTTATGATTATAAATTGTGATATGTGCTATAAGGCCTATTAGGCATATATGTGTTAATAAAGAGGTCAACGTATGTTGGGCATTGGTTACTATTGTTTGGACGATGAAGCATTCCTTGTACACATCGTTAATGGGAATCTTAGTCGTGTGAGATAATAGTAACAGGCTATCGGTAAACCGCTGTATTGGCCTGCAGCTCAGTGGGGTTTACTAAGTGTCGCTTGAGGGCCACCGCGGCTTGAGGGTTCCTCAAGGACCACCGGTCCTCTTTAGTGCTTGTGTGTTTACAGTGCTTGATGATGTAAACATTGATTGTTGTTGTGATTACGATTACTTATTGTAAACTGATGTGTTATATCTGAGTTGGACTGTCGGTTACAGTTCTTTCTCACTTAGCTTTGAGCTAACCCCCACATTCCCACTTCTTGCAGATTATGATTGTTTAAATTGCTGGGCAAGAAGCTGTTGGCTGGAATGGATTGTTTGACAACCTTGCGTATAACTCTGATATTGATTTTGCTAAATCAATGTTGTTTTTGGATTCAATAACACCCAATGATTGTGTTTAAAATTTATATGTTTATAATAATTATTTATATGTTTGAAATAAGCAGGACTTTTATGTTTGAAAAATGAAATGCTTGTTTTGGGACAATCGCTTTCGGTAATAAAATACATTATTGTATTGTTTGAAAAAGGACGGGTGTTACAAATAAGCTTGAATTCGGACTTGAAATCTTCAATTTGGTGTTATGAAATGTTTTTGTGATTTGATCTAGGGTTTCCATGTTTCTGTATGTACGTATGGTACGTATGTATGTATAGAGATAAGAAATTAAACAACCGACTCAAACATATGGATATATTACATAATTGGTTAAATTTTATTCCCCGTACTTGTCATTGTCTGGAACTTAAAAACCATTTACGGGGAAGCATTATTTTATTTTACCGTCAACTAAGTTAATTTAAAACAATCAATAATTTACTAATCACAATAAATTATTTGACTCTTTTCCCAATTAATTTCAACTAATATAACGAAACTATTTTATGACAAATTAAATAATAATTCTACGTCAGAAAATATTAAAATACTACTAGACCCGATGAGTGGATATTACAATTGCATTCTTCGATCCTCTTTAAAACCACCATCACCTCTCATCCGGACCAATAAAAAAAGTGGGTGTTTGAGTTGACTTTTGTTGTGTTTTTTTTGCTTATTGTGTTAGGAACTTAGGATACGGTTAAAAAGTTCCTGCGATGGTGTTTGATTGTTTGAATGAGCGTTTATGAATAAGCTTATCATAAATTAAATAAGCTAAAAACACAAATGTCAAACACACCCGTTCACAAACTTTAATGTTATCAAAATTTGCCCCCAACTTATACACACTTTTACAATTCACACCCCCACAAAACCCTAAACACCTCGTGTTTCAAACAAACAAAAACCCTTCTTTACCCCCAAAAAGAATCAAACCTTTCAAACCCTAATTCCAAAATCTTTCAATTCAGTCTTTGAAATCCTTATCCGTTTCTTGAACCATAATTTCTTCAATTATCCTCGCTAAAAACCTGAAAGCGTTGATTTTTAAGTGGATTGTGAAGATAATATTTGTGGGTTTCATAGTAAAATGGAAGTAGTGAAATCTTTGAGTTCTGATTTGGGGGTTTTGCAGAAAAAAATGGTATCTTTTGCTGGATTGGTGGCTTTCGAAACCCTAATTGCTGCTCATGTTTCTCTTGCTTGCGTCATCATGACGGTATATATAATTTTGAACCTTTTCTTTATTATAGTATTCAATGTTCGTTCTTGATGAAAATTTTGTGTTTAATTTGCTGAATTGTAGGTTCAATAAGTTTACATGTATATTTATCTAATTGGAGTTTAGGTTCTAGGGTTTAAATCGATAAATTACTGTCTTTTCTTTTTCTATTAATTACCGAGTTTGATTGTTGGTTCTTTTTGCATAATTTGAGGTTAATTTACTCTGGATGCTTCCCAGATGTTTGATGCTTTGATCTTATATGTAATTTTTAACCCATATGCTTCGAGCCGCTATTCTGTATGTCATTATGAGTAAGAAATTGATATTCCCTCGTTTAGGGGTGTGTTTAACTTTTGGTAATGGGACATGAGAGTTTAAGTGTGTAGGCTAATACTCCATAGGTTGTTTTTGTTTTTATTAAAATTCTAAAGGTAAAATAGTAATCGCCCTTCCAACGATAGTGAAGGTATTCCTGAGAGTTTTTGTTGAAAATTCAGCATAATTTATGTGGTGATACATAAAAAACTTTAGTTTGAAAGAATGAATTGCTTTGGACAAATTATCTGAAATGTGAGTTCACTCATTTTTGCAAAGTGTAGTCTCTGTTGTCAGCTTCTAGATTACTCTGTTCTTGATTGTATTCGGTTTCCTCAAATCTCTGATTTCTTGATTGGCTTTTGAACCGTAATTTTGCAACAAAAATGCCGTAAACCGTTCTTTTCTCTTAAGCATGTCTACATACATTATTTCAAGTTACATTTATGTGTGTTCCGTGTCTTGCTACTTTGATTTGAGCACAAGCTATTTTTATGTATATATATCTTCCAAAGTTCTATCCATGGAGAATATATTTCTAAAAGAGCATCCATGTACATGTTATTTCTCTGAGATTCAGTAATTCTGCACCCGCAGGCAGGATTTTTTCTTCAGGATGCACAAACACTGCAAAGTTTGATTGGAAATGATCAAAGGTAGTGCTCGTTTTTTCAAATCTTTTCTTGTTATTGGTGTTTTGGGATCAGTAACTTGAACACATTTTGACACATTATTTTGCAGGTTTCCATTTTCAGAGCTTCACAAGAAGGGCACGACTGGACCTGAAGCCAAAGATGGTAGTGACACAGAGGACGATGACGAGGATGAGGAGGCAGATGAGCCGGAAGATGATGCTGGAGACGAAGATTTCTCAGGTGACGAAAAGGAAGACGACGATGACGATGATGCTGACGATCCTGAGGCAAATGGCAATCCAGGCAGCGATGATGAGGACGGTAATGATGACGATGATGATGAGGAGGATGATGACGAGGACGATGATGATGAGGAGGAAGAAGAAAAAGAGGAGGATGAAGAAGATGATGACGAGGAAGAACAACCACCGGCTAAGAAGAGAAAGTGAAAAGCTAATTCGTTTAAAGAAACAGGGAGATCTTCCTTGGATGTTCAATTATCATCGGGTATGTAGGATAACTTTTTTACTTTGAGTATGTGCATTTTCGATTGTAGGATTTTTAATTATCTAAACCCTTGTTTGCGATGGTTATCGTCTTTTCTTAACATGTGATGCAAATCTTAGGTGAGGTTGATGAATTTGTTAGCTCATCATTACAGATGTTTAATGTCTACTGTTTTTTAGTATTGAAATATTCGTGACAACGTTAAGTAATTTGATTCCTTTATTTACTTGGTCGAAAAATAGATCTATTACAGCTAATGCTTTCCAAGAATTGGCCTTTATTTTAAAATGTATACTCGAATTTCCAGATTTAGTATGTTACTGTAATAATGTCATTCCATTGTGATCTTCCAACTTGAAATAATTTGATTTATAAAGGATATAAATTTTGGCTAAATTCTTGGAAGATAGACATCGGTAGTAAGTATGATATTTGATACATAAACATCGAATATCAGAAAACCGATTCCAGATTAAAATTCAAATTCAAGATTGCGTGCTGTTATAAAGGGACTGATTGGTCAGCTAATTATCTGGATGTGTTTACTTCACTTTTGCCTTTTGCAACCGAACAAAATATTTGAATGTGTTTTATTATTTCCCTTATCTAGTACATTCAAATAAATGCAAATTAATTCCATGGCATATTAATTTTTCTTATTTGAGAAATACAGTAAGGTGTACAGATGTTTAACATTTTTTACCATCTCCTTAAAATGCACACTTCATTTTATTTTATTCTCGCCCGAAATAGTTCTTTTGAATTAAAATGCGACATTTTTGTGTTTATATAAATGCTGGTTAGCAATGCAACAGCTCATTAGTTCAAAGTTGATGAACTATATATAAATTAACCACTACACCCTCAAGACCACAATCAAGACTCAGAATGGCTTTGAAATCGACAGTTCTGTTTCTTACATTTTGTTTGCTAATCGTCTCACACTCAATAGCCCGAAAACCATCAACATCCATTTCTCCTCTACCTTCAAAAACGCTTGTGGAATGTTATGACGCAGCTTTTGATGCCGGGTATTGCTATCGTGAAATTAGAAGGGCTGCACAAAGTGGCCGAATTAGTCCCATCTTCATTTCAACTTGTTGCATAGCTGCCAAAAAGATAAGTCTTGGATGTTGGTCTATATTGTTTCCTTTTAACCCGTTTGCTAGTCAAATCCGTCGTATTGACTGTTCTCGTTTACTGGTGACACCTTTTGTACAATTACCAAATGCTCAAGGACCGTCAATGGTGGCTCATGCACCAACACCAAATGATAAGGGACCATTCGCTGATGCACCAGTTGCTCATGACCCTATTGCTCTACCACCACCAGCACAATCACCAAATGTCGAGGGACCATGTATAAAAACACCAAGTGATTATGATCGATAGAGGTAGAGTAGGCATTTTGTATCCTTGAATTAGAGTAAAAATCTATGAAATTGGGAATTGTTTGAACTTTTGTTGTTACAAATGCATTTGGGTTCTCTAATCCATATTCTTCTATATATAAGTTCTTGGATCTTAATGTTGTATTCTTATCTTTATTAGATTGAGTTAAGATGAAGCTCTTGGTATTTAGGCTTGCATCGTTTTGCGCATGACAATTTACCAATCAGGCAATTACCGCTACGATCGTTTGTTCAAACAATTATAATTTACGATCGTTTGTTCAAACAATTATAATTTGGTTGTTCGTGTGCCGTAGAATTTTTTGAAAGATTATATAGTATATGAAATAGAGTCAAGTTTGTTAGACTCCTCCCAATGGTGACGCGAACTGACGCATCAGTTGCCTGCCAGCTTAGCGCCACGTCAGCTTTTCCCCAAACTGACACTCCACTGCCAACAGCAACATCACTTCCCTTATTTTCAGGGCCCCACACACTATTTAATCTATTTATTTAATACAAAACTTAAATAACACATTTAAATTAAAACTAAAAACATTACATTAATTCAAAATAAAATATTACAAATCCTAAAAAAAAAATTACATTAATTAAAAATACATTAAAAATATTACAAATCCTAAAAAAAAAATTACATTAATTAAAAAGAAATTAAAAATATTACAAATCCTAAAAAAATACATTTATTAATAAGAAATTAAAACTACCTAACGCCCTCGAAAATTTGGTGGGAGGCTCGAGATGTGTTCGATGAGGGCATCGCGAAGACGATGATGCACGACACGGTCACGCAATTCTTTATCCATACGTAGTTGCACCGCTACCCTTTCTTCCCACGTTCGTTGAGGTAGATTTTCCGGGTTTGTCCAATACTCTTCCTCGTGTGTACACATACTGCGTCCATTGTCTTCGATTATCATGTTGTGTAAAATTACACAACAATACATGATTCGCCGTATTTTGTTGATGCTATATGGTCTAGCGGGGTTTTTCAAGATTTGCCAACGGCCTTGAAGTACCCCGAATGCCCGTTCCACATCTTTCCTTGCCGATTCTTGGTACCTCTTGAACCTTGACTCGGCTTCTGTTAACGGATACTTGAACGACTTCACAATCGTCGACCATTCCGGATATATTCCATCGCCGAGATAATACCCTTTGTTGAATTGTTGACCGGCAATAGTGAAGTTGACTTGAGGAGCTCGATCTTGTAGTAAGTCTTGGAATAAATCAGATTCATTGAGAACGTTGATGTCGTTGTTCGATCCGGCAGGACCAAAGAAAGCGTGCCAAATCCACAAATCGTAGGAGGCAACGGCTTCAAGCATGATTGTTGGATAGCCGTGATCACCTCGAGTGTATTGACCTTGCCATGCGATTGGGCAATTTCTCCAAGCCCAGTGCATACAATCAATACTTCCAAGCATACCCGGAAAACCGTGTAGTTCCGCATGCCGTTGATGCAACCGTTGCACATCATGGAGTGTTGGTTTTCTTAAATATTCACGTGAATACAGATGAAAAATACATTTACAAAAGTTGTCCAAACAATCGTATGATGTTTGTTGACCCATATGTAAGTATTCATCGAATGCGTCGGCGGCACAACCGTATGCCATTAGCCGTTTTGCCGACGTGACTTTTTGGAAAACATTAAATCCGGGCCTTCCGGTTGCGTCTTGACCTTGATGGAAAAAAGAAAAGTAAGGGGGTATCGGAAGGTGAGAGTACGATAAGATACCTTGGCATAAATGTATAAACAATGGGCGACTCATCCGAAAGCGACGACGAAAGAAATCAAGCGGGAATGTCGGGTCCTCGGCAAAGTAGTCTTGATATAAACGTTGGCCGGCGCCATAACGATCTCTTTGAAAATAACGTCTCCGACGTGGAACACGTGTTGTAACTTCGGTCTCATCGTCCGAATCGGATGACGTATATCGGATTGTATACGGTTAGGACGACATTTAAATCGTCTCGATCGGAATCGGATCCAGACATGTTAACTAAATGGTATTTTTTTGTAGATGAATTTGGTATAAAAGTGGTGAAAAAATGGGTAAAAGAAATGAAATGAAAATAATATTAAAGTTGTAGAAATTGTAGAAGTTGTGGAATATTTGGAAGTTAAGGTGTGAATGTTGTGGAAAATAGGTTGAAAGTGGTAAATTGGAAAGTAAAATTATATAAAGTTGTGGAATATTTGAAAGTTGGAGTGTGAATATTGTGGAAAATTGGTTGGATTTGGTTTGAATTTATAGTGCGTGAAAAAGGAAAAAAAAATTTAAAATTAAATTATATTTTTTTTTTACCGTTTAAGCCTTTTTCTTTTTAATTTTAAATTTTTTTTATGTTAAACGGCACAAAAGCAGCATTGGGTCCCACCCACCCCCTCTCTCTTCCGTCGGGAAACCGAAGCCCCCAACCGACGGGCCGTGCCTATGGCGTCGGTCCCGTCGGTGCTCACCGACGCCCCTATACCAACGCCGTAAGGAGCAGTCTTATAATCATTTATGATTATGATTACTGGGTTAAAAATTGGTTAATTAAGTGTTAAAACAGTTTGACGACACATGAGTTCTATGATATGCTTAATTTTATCATTACAGGTAAATTTTCTAACAGTAAATGACGATAACATTCAACATAAAAATCTTTTTATAGATAGCATTTATGGTTGTCGTTCACTTTTCAATTAATAAAATTGTCAAAACTAACATACCAATTAGTCAAAAATTTACTCAAATCAACCATAAAGCTAAACTTAGAGAGCAAGAAGTTTACATGATAATTTGATTTGTAATCAATCGGGAAGTCATTTGGTTTTATCTATATATAACTAAGAGTCATGTTATGAGATTTGGTGACAAGGTTGAGAAAACACATAACACATACGAGAGTCGTATTATGAGTCATCCTATGTCCGTGTGTCTCCAGAGTTTCAATAACGTTGAGCGTGGCTCCATAAATGTAATATACCGGTTGAGAGATGTAATAGCGTCAAGAGGAACGAGATTGTTATTTTGTGGATCAGGCTTGAGGAGCCAATCATGTTACTTGTTCTGATTGCCTTTCCTATTTCATTTGATCAACTACAGTTTTTTGTGTTGTGTAAATTTCTTATTATATTAACCAAGTCAATAGTTTTCTCCCAAACCCATCGGCATCACATGTTTTATGTTCCCACATTAATAAATAGTATTAGCAATCACGCAGTTCCAGCTAGCTAACAAAAGTTAGCTAACAACGCATTTTATTTGAACACCTGAATACCTGATGTAAGACAAAAATGACAGCACGCATCGTATTATTAAATTAACATCTACCAATGTCCAGATGTTATATTTTAGTTATTAAGTAGAGATTAATAAGGTATGATCAAGTCAACTCTTACTTAGTTTAACTAATGAAGAAGATGGAAGGAGGATTTACAGAAACAAAGTAATTAAAGACACAAACTTAAAAAAGATAAAAATAAACTGAGAGATGGCTGCAGCTTCAAGTTCTAATCCAAGTGTCACAATGAAGAATGTTGGAGAAGAATACCCGGCCCATACCCTTCACAAAATTTCACTTCAAATATTATGACCATGAAAATGAGCGGTAAAGGAAAGTACGAAGTGTGGAATAAACAGATGCAATGTCTCTTAAGGAGTCATGGTATGCTTGGTTTCATCGATGGTAAGTTCGTACGTTCTGAAAATGGAATTGAAAAGGGGAAAGTGGGAGATACGGAGGCATGGATGAGATCAGATTCACTTGTCCAAGGATGGATTCTTGGATCAGTCTCCGAGGAAGTGGCCATAAAAGTTGTTAATCGTCTCACGCACAAACATAAAAAGCCAGATTTCTCTGCAAAAGATGCATGGGATGAATTACAAAGTATTAATGGTCCAACACATCGTAAAGAACCAACAGGTACAAACTCTTTGCCAATCCATTTAATTGTAACAAGATTAATTATATCTCGTTTATGTAAACATTTATAACGTACGTTTTAGATAATATTTATTAAAAACAAATAAAACATCTAATTTTTTGAGTTGCATAACGCTTCCCTAGATGCTTAACGAGTGCATTTAGAAGTTCATAATGAGCTATGTTTCTGATCTGCGTGTGTCGAGCAACAAATTCGAGAAATTACATTATATTATATTTAGTTTTATTATAATACTGTATTTTAAATTAACGATGTAGTTTAATACTCCGAAGGAGTATAAGTTTTATAGGTTAAGCGTATTTTGTAGGACCAATACATTTATTGGTTAATAGAGTTTCTTTCACCTAATTTAATTAGTTAATCTTCGCACATATCAGTCTCACATTTTTAGGTCTACTTTAGTTATATCAAGCCGATTAGAAAATCAGGTCGGATTTGTGTCGACTAATTCTGACCCGTCAACATAACCCAACCTGAATTGCCACCCTACATTTTCCTCTGTAAATACCTTTCTTTACACAAACATAAACATGAGGTAGCTACTCGTGAATTAGATTAAAACTTGTATAGTATACTGTTTCTTATTTTTATTTTTATTTTTTTTCTTTTTCATTTTGTTAACATTTATAATCTGGTAGAAGCAGAAAAAGAAGATACTATGATAAGAAGGGAGATCTTGGAAGAAGAAAGAGGAACACTAAATCCTATTAGGGAATTGTATGAGCTTATTCTACAAGGCAATTGGCATGAGATGAATGATAAATTCAAGAGTGCATATTTTATTAGAAATAACATAACACCTTCGTATAAAATTACCAGTAATGGCAACACAGCACTCCATGTAGCAGTGGTTTCTAACAAGAATCATAAAGTATTAGAGAAATTGTTGAAAATGCCCATTGCAGAGACAACGCTATCTGAGGTGAAGAATTCAGATGGAAGCACCCTACTTCACGTAGCTGCTATGGTTGGCAACACTGAAGCTGCTAACATCTTGTTGGAAGGACACTCGTATTTGTTATTTGAAGAGGACAATGAGGGTTATACTCCACTAGCCATATCTCTTTCTAATATGCATACCCTGCTGTCTTATTGTCTTGTCAATTACATGCTGAAAATAAAAAATGCTGGACACCTAAGGTTGCCTAGTAAAAAGCTGCTTGTTGAATTATTTTCTAGTACAAGTGGTGCCGAGCTAATAGTTCTCGCGATCTCTTCTAAATATTTTGGTAGGTGTCTAGTCTATTGACTTTAAATTACGGAACTACAAATTTCAACTACTTAATTAATTGATACGACTAACGTTTATACTTTTATAATTTGTAGACTTAGCAGTGAAGTTATCGATGGAGTTTTACCACAGAATACACAGTGAAGATGTGCTAATGGCTATAGCTCAAAATTTCCCAGACTTGGGTTTTTGGGGAAGCATGACATGTTAGTTGATTATGCTTGTTTTCATACCTTTTCTGTTTATTATAAGTCCCTTCTAACCGGCCAACTTCATGCACCCCGATTTAATTTGTAATGCAAACAGCGAGACATTTCACTGGAGAGTGGATACTTTGGATGAACATTACACACGTTTTTGGTCACGTGTGACCTGGGCTACTGCAGTGTCTAATTTCTACACTTGTGGTAGGTCATGAAGGTTGATATAAACTATTCTTTTTCCTATAACTCACTTTGTAGCTGATTTCCAAAAACCATCCATGATGGAAAATGCAATTGATCATTTATGTATAGTGTTGGCAACTTTGATTCAACTTACTAGTTCCACACTCTGTAAACCAACCATATATACTAACAGTCTTCCTAACTATATGCAGATCCTACAAAGATTATGACATCTACCAAGATCATCCTGATGGCAATTGGTAAGCCAAATCAACGTTTGCAATAATTGTATGATCAAAATTGATTGTAAGTGAAAGAAAAGAAAAAACGAGTTTTTTACTTATTTGAGAGGCTCATTAGGGTGTATATGCTGCAGTACGGCCATTAGTCGGAAAGAGAGTTTATGATTATCATTACGCCCACTGCCTATTAAAGGACATATGTTACAAGATAAAACGTCAAGCCACTGACTGCAGCACTTATGATCACTATTACAACAAGCCTGTTTTTGAAGCTACTAGCCAAAATGCACACAAGGTTGTTACTGAATTCGTCAAATGGTTCCCAGATACAATTTGGAGCACTAATGAAGATGGTCACAATTTTATTCAATACGCTGTGATAAATCGTTCAGAAAAGATTTACAACTTGCTATATCAAATGGGTGAGCATAAGAATATTTATAGAACAATCAAAGACTCATTTGGGAACAACCTCTTGCATTTGGCTGCAAGACTCGCCCCTAAGAACAAATTAAATCTTATATCGGGGGCCGCCTTACAAATGCAACAGGAACTCCAGTGGTTTAAGGTATAAATTTATAACTATTGACTTGAAATTTCAATTTTGTTCGGAATAGATCCAGTATGTTCCAAGAGCAAGCATTATTTATCTATCATAGTTAACATATTGCATATGTTATACTGTAGGAAGTAGAAGGGTCTGTATGTCCCTTAAACATCGTACAAAAGAACTCCGCTGATGAAACTCCTGAAATGGTATTTACGAAATAATGCATTAATTAGCGGAAGAAACATAACGCTTTCTAACCAAATATTGTTAATTGTCTTTACAGTTCGTTATAGCCTTTAGGTCTGAATCATGAAAATTGTTTAAACATGACATATACTCGAAAAAATTAGTTTAAAAAGAATATCTTCAATTAATATGATGATTTTATCTACCTTTTAGTTCAAATACAAATAGTTGAATAGTGTGGAGTTGGCCCAATTCAATGTTGACCTATGAAGGCTTTTCTTTTAGACCCAATCTTATAATCCAGTTGTACTCCGGCCATCAGATTCGATTAAATCATCCCTCTATATAACTAAGGGACTCTATATAACTAAGGGAATATCCGAGTTGTCCTATGTGTCATCCTCCTTTTTTCGACACCTAATCAATTTCTATTTTTTGCTACAAAAATATATATATAGTCGTCTAATAAAAGGAAATAAACACTACTCAAATTGCAATGTTATCACTAATCACTTGGCACATTCATAACTGGTCCCTCGACAACTAGTGATGGTGCACTCGGTGGTAGTGCAATAGGATTATGAGCAACCGGCTGTAAATGGTCCATCGATGGTCCTTGAGCATTTGGAAATTGTATAAAAGGTGTCAACGCTAAACGAGAACAGTCAATACAATGTATTTCAATAGCTGTTGGAAGTAACCCAACAAACCTTAAAAGCTAATGCGGAATAATGACTCAAATAAACCACACATGTGCCCTCAAACGTTAAACCTTAAATGTAACCGAATGAGTAAGGAAGAATGTATACAAAGAATAAATGATTATGGCTCACCCCCACCTCTATCTATAGAGATGAAGGGGTGTTAATTACTTGTGCAACAAATAATCTTAATCCTAATCCTAATCCAAATCCTAATCCTAGTCTATCGATAGTAGTGGTTTTTCTCGCCTTACACTCTAAGCAAACTAGCTTACTCTTAGCATAATAAGTCATTAACTATATCATAAATATAATATTTTTTTGCTAGAAGAGATTTTTTGGTTGAGAATATTTAAAGTGAGACGGATGAACTATAAGTTTACACTTTCTTCATATTTAGTACGTATGGATAATCAGGGGCGGATTTGATGTATAACAGTATAACCATGGGGTAGGGGTGAAAAAAAAACCCGAAACCGGAACCGAACCCGATTTAAAAACCGAAACCGGAACCGATTTGGAACCGGTTTTTGAATACCCGGTTCGGGTTTTACTAGTACCCGGCGGGTACCAAACCGGGTACGGCCCCATACGTTTCAAATCGGGTTGGACCCGGGTTGTACCCGAACCGGTTCCAAAAACCGGTTTTAATACCCGGTTTGTACCCGGTTTTTACACTAGCCGTTGTGTTTGAGCTCCTAGCCGTTTTATATCCGTTTTTTTTGCATTTTTTTACCATTTTGCCATCCTAAAACTAGTATAAATAGATACCTTGGGTTTGGGTTAGTTACAACACTCAAACTCACTCATTCTAGTGAAAAAACACTCAAAACGCTTACGATTTACATACGAAACTCTCAAAACATTACTCTCATCCTCTCAAAACGCTCTCATAATGGCAACTCAAAGTTCCTCAACTAACGATTTTGTTGGTTCGTCAAATGCGTCAAATGCACCAACCATTGTTCAAGTCTTTACAACAAAACGTAATCCGGAGATTTGGTGTAACTTTGACAAAGTTTTGTTGTCGGATGGTTCGACTAAAGCACATTGTAAACGATGTGGGAGTTTTTTAAAAGCCGACTCCAACTCAACGTTGAGCAAACATACTTTAAAGTATTGTAATGCAAACAAAACTAATCCGGAGGAGGGTCAAGCAACCATGTCACGGGATGGAGGTATTTTCACATACCAAGCGGATCGTTGTCGAGAAGCATTTGCCGGCTTTGTGATTCAAGAAGCTTTGCCGTTCAACCACTTCGACAACCCTCGGCTTACTAAGGTTATTCAAAATACTCTTCAACCCCGATATAATCATGTATCACGTCTTACTCTTAGACGTGATGCACTTAAATTGTGGAAAAATGCTAAAATTCAACTAATAACCGGTTTTGAAAACTTAACTACAAGTGTATCACTAACAACCGATATTTGGTCGGCTCCTCATGGTTTACCCGGTTCGTACCTTTGTGTTACCGCACATTGGGTTGATCCCTCAACTTGGCAAATGATGAAACGTACCATTGCTTTTGAAGACTTTGAGTATCCTCACACGGGTCAAAATTTATTTTGCATGTTACGGGATGTAATGAAAATGTTTAAATTAGAACAAAAGGTTTTTTCTATCTCGTTTGATAATGCGAGTAATAACACAAACGCCGTTCAAAAATTAATACTAAAATACAACCCACATTTGAAAGGCATTTTCTACCATAGTAGATGTGTTGCACACATAATTAACTTGGTTGTGCAAGACGGGTTAGCGGTTCAACAAATAAGTGAAGTAAAAGACGCGTATAAAAACATGTTGCAAGATATATTTTGTAAGGGTAAGGCTAGATACAAACTTTATATGAAATTGTGTAAGGATACGGAGAACATTTTTTTAACCCCTAATTGGGACATGCCCGTAAGATGGAATTCGATATACAACATGTTTGTATGTGGTTTACGCCAACGTGAGACTTTACAAGCTTTTCATTTTCAACTTGTCCAAAGGAGTTATGCTATAAACGAATTTCCAAGCGGATCTTGGGATGTTATTGAAAAGATAACTGAATTGCTCAAACTTTTTAAAACCGCAACTACTTTGTTATCGGGTGTTTATTATCCCACGATTCACTTGGTACTTAAGCAAAAATTTTTTAATGTGTTCAAAACTAAGCGAATACGAATTTATTGATACTTTATACGCACAAATGGTGGCTCCCATGAAAGAAAAACTAAGAAAATATTTTAAAGAAATGCCACCGATAATTAGTTGTGCCGCCGCAATAAACCCATGCTTAAACGTTTCCGGGGTGGAATTGCTTATCGATAACATTTGTAACGATTTGGAATTGAATGACGAGGACCCATTTTTTTCACAAAATACAAAAAAACATTTTAACAAATGCTTTCAAGATTTATTTACTCATTATTTTCAATTATATGGTTCAACAAATCCTTCTTCTAGTTCGGCTTCCACAATGTTTGGTTCATCTTCCTCGCGCGATCCTGTAACGCCCCAAATTTTGTAAGTTTAAATTATATTATATGCGTTTAGTTATTTAATTATATGTATATAATATTATGTTATGTGAAATAAGTTTTATATGTTAGAAAGTAGTTAGTAAACTAACTATGTAAAGAAACTTGAGTTAGAGGGTAGAAACTGTCATATTTGCAAAAGTTGAAGGGTTTAATGTGAAAATGTTGTAGATAAAATCCCTGTAACATTCTATTACCTTCCATATCAGAAATTAGAAAGTTCAGTACGTACATGTGTGTGTGTGTGACGATTTGGGAGGAAAAAGGAGAAGAACAAGATCAAGTTTTGGGTTAGGGTTTGGTTAAATTGAAGTTCTTAATCTTCAATTCAGCTTTTGTAAGGTAAGAATCAACTCCCTCTTTGTTTAATTGAGTTAGGGTTTAAGAATATAAAACCCTAAGTTAGTGAAATTGATGGGTAATTGATTGTAATTAAGTTCCATACATGTTATTAAGTTAGAAAGAACATATAATTCATGTTAGTTGTATTGATAATCTCTAATCATGTGTTTTATGGGTAATTGAATTGTTTATGTATAGGTAAGATCACTAAGAAGTTAAGTTCTTGGTGATTTGTGATAGTAATGGTAAGAACTAATGTTAATTACCCATATTACATGTGATTAGATATTAATTGTATGGGATTTATGTTAGAAATATGGGTGTTATGTGATTTAGCACCTAAGTATTATGTGAGAAGTAAGAAAGAGTAGTTAAATGTGTAATTGATAAGTGTTTATGTGATTATGTGAATAGGTGATCAAGTGTGAAAGAGTTCAAGTTATTGTTTGTGCAAGTGATAAGGTAAGTATTTGAACATGTGGAACCAAGGAATGATTTATCATTCGCTTGGTGGTATCTAAGTAATGACTTTGTCATTAGCTTAGTTTGATGTCAATTCTTCGGAATTTGGCATGTTAGATGTTATGGATCCTTAACGTGTTGCAGATTTTAATTGTTAGAGTCCATTTACTTACTAAGCATTTATGCTTATTGTTGTGTTTAACATGTTTCAGGAAGTTCAAGTAAGGTAAAGGAGGAATCGGGAAAGAAGGTTATGGAAAGCTAGTGGTGGAGCTCATTGCTTGGTTGGTAATGAGTTTTATCCCTTTTGATCATGCTTACGATACAATAACACCCCCGTTTGTAAAATTTAAGATTTTTGTCAATGTTTGTAAAAGTTAGTAAGTCTCACTTGTGAATGATTATGTTTTGGTTAAAGCTAAATGTAGTGAGACTTGGAAATGTTAAAGTTTAAGTGAATGTGAATGAAAAGTGTTTTGTTTGACTTTGTAAAGTCAACTGAGTAAAAGTGTAGGTGATTGGAGAGTCAAAGATTGAAACGGGTCAATTTGGTACCCAAATGGGTCATTAAGTGCTTAAGTGTCAAAATGGGTCAAGTTGGTCGAAAGTCAATGGCTTTGGTTCTCACAAGTTCTAAAGCCAAGTTGAAATGTGTAGTCAAAAGCTGGAAGTCAAATTTGATGTATTAAAGAATTTGACATGTTAGCATTTTGGTGAAAAATGGTCGAAAACTAGTTTACGTGTCAAAATAGGTTAAAACGAGAATTTTGAAAAAAAATGAAAGTTAAGTTATGTTCATTTGACCATTTGAAAGATGTATGCAAAATTTTACGATCCCAGGTGTTGTGGTTTAAGAGTTATGCGTTGTCAAAGTTCGTGTTTTGGTATGAAAATGTGCAGTTTTTAGGAATCTGCTGTAGGAAGTGGGAATCCGGTCGGATTCATGGGAATCCGGCGGATTGCCATGAATCCGGGCGGATTCCAGGGGCGTATTCAAGAACGGATTGCTTAGTTTCAGTTCTGGTCAAAAGTTGGGTCTGAAATCGTTGGGAATCCGGTGGATTCTCGTAAATCCGGCCGGATTCAGCCTGTGTCTAGCAACTTTCATTTTTGAATGTTGATTATAATTAAGTAATGTAATAGCCAGTGTTTTGGGACCACTATAAGTAAGTACAAGTAATTAGAAGTGTTATGTTTTAAAAAAAAAAAAAAAAAATTTGTTCACGTTTCGGGGTGTTTCAGATCCAATGCTTAACTTATATAATAGTTTAAGACAAGAAAACCATAAACGGGCAAGGGGTGAAGGTAATCAAACGAACACTAGCGAATATGGGAGGTATACCGGAACCGATTTTTTAAACACTATACAACCCGATGAATACGCACAATTTGATATTTTGGCTTGGTGGAAAGGGAGGGAATCTCAATTTCCCGTTCTAACCATCATGGCCCGAGATTTACTAACCGTCCAAGCTTCTACGGTAGCTTTGGAATCCGCTTTTTCTCTTAGTGGCAGGGTACTATCTATACGAAGAACAAGACTCACACCGGCCTCATTAGAGATGTGCATTTGCTTGAAGGATCACTTAGACGCCGCGGAACGTATACAACACATTTCTAGTCTTGAAGGTGAAATGGAATATGAAGGATATATACACGATATCGAGGTGCAATCGGGTATGGCAATATCACTCTCCGATGAAGAAATTGCTCTTGATGAAGCTTCACGAGAGGCTAACACCGATGAAGATTACGACCTTTGAACAATGAAGACTACGCATTTGAAGATGTTAGAAGACTTGAAGATTAATAAAACCTGAAGATTTTGTGAAATAATTGTGTATATGTTTTATGAAGATTATGCAATGATCAAGTGTTGTTGTTATGGTCAAAGTGTTGTTGTTATGGTAAACGGGTCAAAAGGTGTCCAAATGGTTCATGAAAGTGTGGTTATGTCAAAACGAGCGATGGTGTAATTATGTAGCGGCTTGCAATTGCTTTAGGTGTTAAATGTATGTTAAAATGTGTTGGTAAAAAATGAAATTCTGAATGTGAGTCGTTTGTGATTTGGTATGGTCACCAAAAGTGTCCGAAATGACCAAAAAATGGTCACACGTCCGAATTCTTCGTTAACGTGAAATTTGAAAAAGTGTAAAAATGGAAAGTTTTATTTTGTTATAGTGGAGGTGTCTGCAAAATTTCAGCTTGTAAGTATTTTCGAGTCAAAATTTATGCGCGTCGGAATTTCGCTTCTACAAATTCTGCATACCAAACATTACCCGGTGCGTACAAGTAGTACCCGCCGGGTACAAAGGTTAATTTCATAACAGAATTTAGCTAGCCTTGAGTACCCGCTGCGTACTAGTAGTACCCGCCGGGTACTATGTATTTACCCGTTCATATTCACTCCGGGTAGTTCATATTTTTCCGGGTACAAAACATTATTACCCGCCGGGTATAAGTTGTACCCGCCGGGTATTCTCGCTTTTCTGGTTATTCCTGGAGCAGACCCACGCTTTCCACACAACTACACTAACCTATTTTCTCTCCAAAAAACGGCAGCAACACCACCAAACCCCTCACTTAACCATTTTTGAAGCAAAAACTCACGAATTAAACCGGCAAAACTCTTCTACAACATGTTTAAGGTATGATTATCAACTTTTTAATTCAAAACACTTAGTTTTCATGGATTGATTGAAGTTTTTAGATTTAGGTTTTCTTGAAATTGAATGTGGGGAAGTTTTAGTTGTTTTTAATTATGATTATATTGTGAGTTATATGTACTCTCACCTTCTTATTTCGTGAATTCGTGTTTAAGTCACATATGATTATCCAAAATATGAATTTAGGGTTCTTGTAACAAAATTTGGGGAAAATTAATTCTGTTAAATGATATGCTTAGAATTGTATTCCATTTACATAATACTCACGATTATAATGCTCACTTGAATCACATTATGTGTTTAATTGCTTAATTCGAGTTTAGCTTGATATTAGGGCATTTGTGAAAGAGGATGAGTTTGAGCTTTGTAAATAAAATGTGAGAATAATTGTGCAATTACCTTAGGTCATGGATGAATTGGTCAAGGCAATTCTCTCATTTTAGTTGTGTTTTGCAGGGAAGAAGAAAGAAACAAAAAGGCAGCACCTCTGGTACTGCTAACGATGAAGAGGGTGACCGCCCTCAGCCGATGAGCATTGATGCTCAACTTATTCCCGAGACAATTCACCCTTGGCTTAGATTTAGTAACAGGTTAACAAAGTACAATATATACTGTCAGAAACTGAACTTATTGAGGGTGAAAGAATGTGATTTATCTCGGGTGGTCGATTGGGAACCACTAGAACAAGCAGGGGTAGCCGCTGGAATTAAGGAATTGATTAGGCAACGTTATTTCGTGGATCACATACCATTCGAATATGAAGAATGGGAAGGCATATTCAAGATTAATGAGCAGGTATACAAAGAGCTATGCGTGGAATTCCACAGCACATACGAAATGAAAGAGGATGTTGAGTCGGCGACCGATAAAAATTTCATGACTTTCCGACTGGGAGGTCAACCAAGGAAAATGAGTATGGTGGAACTTGCTGCATGTTTGGGCATTTATTCTCGAGAGCAGCTGGATGCAACTCATTTTGAGGATTATTTGATGGCTAGTGAGATGATCGAGACGGAGTTTTTTCCCAAGGATGTATGGCACGAATTTTCACAAATACCTTACGCTAGAGGTGGAAATTCATACAAAGATATAGAGGACATGCAGTTGCGGGTTATCCAACGATGTCTTGCGCATACCATTTCTCATAGAAGGGAGAACACAGAGAGAGTCGGTTTCGCCGACTTATGGTATATGAGGAAGTTTGTAGCGGAGGAGAATATCAATGTTCCATACGATGTTGCCTGGTATTTACATCATAATGCTAGCGGGATTAGAGGGGCATCCCCTATCTGTGGGGGACAATTTGTGACTAGGATTGCCAAGTCCTTCAACATCAGTTTTGACAATTTAGAGCGAGTGACGACTAGACCAAAAACAGTAGGGCTAGTTCAGTTTCAGGGGGCACAGGCTGTCTCAGTTGTCAATAACCGGTTCGTGCCCTACCAGGAACCACCACCAGAGGAGCAAGCGGCTCAACCACCGAGAAGAAGAAGAAGACAACAGCAGGTGGAACAAGAACAACATCAACAGGAAGAAGCTGCATATGAGCAGGGAGGTTTCCAGCAGCAAGGCGCAGCACTGCCATCCATGCTGGATGTTATGCATGGTATTCAGGGCCTTCAGGTTAGCCATGATAATTTTTTGCAGGAAGTCAGGTACGAGCATGGAGCACAGCGTTACCACAACGCTTGGTCGGCACACAACACACAAAGACTTTCTGAAGTGGTGCCCAACTACCGACCTACAGCCTACCACTACCCATCCATGTGGGGTCAGTCTGGAGCAAGCTATCCACCACCGGTTTATGACGAGGGTGCCGCCTTGGCAG
The DNA here is from genome assembly GCA_949592205.1 of Helichrysum umbraculigerum. Lineage (NCBI taxonomy): Eukaryota > Viridiplantae > Streptophyta > Magnoliopsida > Asterales > Asteraceae > Helichrysum > Helichrysum umbraculigerum. The sequence continues at coordinate 8,872,233 of CATIUR010000005.1, read as the reverse complement.
AGCTGCAGGAAGAGTATCGAAGGCAGCAGGAGAGAGATCAAGAGAAGCGTGGATTCCCCTATGACTATTCCCCATTTTGAGTGCTTGCGTGCCTCGTATGATTCAGACACTTTTCTTGACAATTTGATTACGGTTTATTTAAGTACTTTTAATTTTATGTTTGGTTATTTTGGAATGCTTGACTGTGGATGGCCTTTGGGTACATTTTTGTAGAACGACATCCATAAACACTTTTCTATTTGAAATTAGGTGAAATTACAGCGGGAAATGGTTAGTTATGCTGGATCAAGCCTTTAGTACCCGGCCTGTACTTTTGTACCCGGCGGGTACTGTTTGGAAAATGAGGACAGAAGTGGATCAAGCCAAAGTACCCGGCGGGAACAATAGATACCCGGCGGGAACACAGTCTACCCGGCTGGAACCATATATACCCGGCGGGTACACCGTACCCGGTTTGGAACCGGGTATTAGACCCGAACCGGTTCCTACCCGTTACCAACCGGTTAGGATAGGGTTGGGTTTTCCCCCACCCAAAATCGGGTCGGTTCCGGGTCGGGTTGACCAAAAACCGGTTTTTTGACTTTGACCAATACCCAGTTCGGGTATTCGGGTCGGGTCGGGTCCGGCCAATACCCGGTTTTGTTCACGCCTACCATGGGGTGCCATGGACCCCCATGAAAGTGGCCCAGTTAGTAATAAATATATGACATATATTACCTGGCCCCTGGCCCAAATATTTTCTGGCCCCAAACTAAAACCTTTAGTTGAAATCTGGACAAGCCCACCTTATATTAAGTGAAGAACTCTCTCCAAAAAGGGTGGAGGCAGCCCATCCCGCAAGTGAATCGGATGTTAAAAAATAAAAAAATTTATAAATAATGGGTCTTGAACAAGGCATATTTTTTGTTTTGTTTTACATATAAGTATATAACCTCCATAGCTATAACAACTTTAATGTCGCACACTATATATATGTATTTTTAAACTATATGCAACCAAAACAACCCTATCGTATTTATTAATGTCAAAAAATCAAAATCTCAAGAAATGTATAAATCTCTATACTCATGTTAGTTCACGTTCTTTTGGCTATAAACCCTTACTTTTATTTTTGTTTTTCGGATTACAATGAGTTTATAGTTATACTTGCTATTAAGGCATAATTTAGTGTATGTTGTAATATAAGATTTTGATTATGGTTTTGATAAATTAAGTTGGAGTTTTAAAACACTAGTTATGTTCTTTTTGCTACTCAATTAGCGATTTAATGTTGTTTAGGTTGCTTTTAAGTACTTTGGCTTAGATTAGCTAGTTTTCAGTTTTCACACATAAACACAATGTTGCACCGAAAGCTATAATCATGGCTGTAGTCGAGATGAACAATGCGGCGAGTGTAACGCCCCAAATTTTTGTAAGTTTAAACTATATTGTATGCATCTAGTTATTTAATTATATGTATATAATATTATGTTATGTGAAATAATTGTTATGTGTTAGAAATTGTTAGTGAAACTAAATATGTAAAGAAACTTGAGTTAGAGGGTATAAACTGTCAAGTTAATAAAGTTGGAGGGTTAATGTGGAAAATTTGTAAGTAAAATTCTGCAACTTCTATTTCCTTCCATTTCCAGAAACTAAGAATCACGTATAGAACTTTTAGAGAGAGAGAGAGAGAGGCGATTTAGAGAGAGAAGCAAGAAGAAGAGGTGAATCAAGCTAGGGTTTGTGTAATTAAAGGTTTCTAATCTTCAATTCATCGATTCTAAGGTATGTGTGATTCTCTAGCTTGTTTAAATTAAGTTAGGGTTTAGGTTACATAAACCCTAAGTTAGTGATTTTGATGGGTAATTGGATAATTGAATGAAACTAAGTTCCATACATGTTTATAAGTTAAAAAGAATGATTTAATTGTATTAGTTATGTTGATAACCTTATAATCATGTGTTTAGTGGGTAATTGAATTATCATAAGTATGTTTGATCACTAGTTAGCGATGTCTATGATGTATGGAAGTGTTAATGATAAGAATTAGTTTCAATTACCCAAATACATGTGATTATGTAGTCATGTATATGGAACTTATGTTAGATAATTGGAGGTTATAGGATTTAACTTCTAATTTACATGTGAGAAGTAAGAAAGAGTAGTTAAATGTGTAATTGATAAGTGTTTATGTGATTATGTGAATAGGTGATCAAGTGTGAAAGAGTTCAAGTTATTGTTTGTGCAAGTGAAAAGGTAAGTATATGGATATGTGGAGCCAAGTAATGATTTATCATTGGCTTGGCGGTATCTAAGTAATGACTATGTCATTAGCTTAGTTTGATGTCAATTCTTCGGAATTTGGCATGTTAGATGTTATGGATCTTTAACTTGTTGCAGATTTTAATTGTTAGAGTCCATTTACTTACTAAGCATTTATGCTTATTCGTTGTGTTTAACATGTTTCAGGAAGTTCAAGTAAGGTAAAGGAGGAATCGGGAAAGAAAGTTATGGAAAGCTAGTGGTGGAGCTCATTGCTTGGTTGGTAATGAGTTTTATCCCTTTTGATCATGCTTACGATACAATAACACCCCCGTTTGTAAAGTTTAAGTTTTTAGTTAATCTTGTAAAAGTTAGTAAGTCTCACTTGTGAAATTTGATGTTTTGGTTAAAGTTAAATGTAGTGAGACTTGGAAACGTTAATGTTTAAGTGAATGTGAATGAAAAGTGTTTTGTTTGACTTTTAAAAGTCAACTGAGTAAGAATGTATGCTATTGGTTAGTCAAAGATGGAAATGGGTCTATTTGGTGCCCAAATGGGTCATCAAGTGTCTAAGTATCAAAATAGGTCAAAGGTGTCGAAAGTCAATGGTTTTGTTTTTCACAAGTTCTAAAGTCAAGTTGAAATGTGTAGTCAAAAGTTGGAAGTCAGATTTGATGTATTTTAGAATTTGACATGTTCATATTTTTAGTCCAAGAATGGTCGGAAATTAGTTTACGTGTCAAAATGGGTTAAAACGAGAATTTTGAAAAAGTGAAAGTTGAGTTATGTTCATTTGACCATTTGAAAGATGTCTGCAAAATTTTATGATCTCAGGTATTACAGATTAAAAGTTACGCGTTGTCAAAGTTCGAGTTTTGGTATCAAAATGTGCAGACTCTGGATTCTGCTGCTGGAGTTGGGAATCCGGCGGATTCATGGGAATCCGGCGGATTGCCATGAATCCGGGCGGATTCCGGGGCGTATTCAAGAACGGATTGCTTAGTTTCAGTTCTGGTCAAAAATTGGGTCTGAAATAGTGGGGAATCCGGCGGATTCCCGTGAATCCGGCCGGATTCAGCTTGTGTCCAGCAACTTTGTTTTTAAGTGTTGATTATAACTAAGTAATGTATTAGCCAGTGTTTTGGGACCATTATAAATAAGTACAAGTAATTAAAAATGTATGTTTTAAAAAAAAAAAAATTGTTCACGTTTCGGGGTGTTTCAAGTTGGTATCAGAGCACGGTTTAAGGGATTCGGGTATTAACCATTAGTGGGTACTTGATCTTAGACCACTTTAATTATTGTATTGAGCATGATTTAGAACTGTTATGTATACGTGATTATGTGTGCTAATGATTTTGAATCAAAGTGTGTCGTGTGGACTTTGGATATGTTATATTCTAATACGATAATTAGTGCGCCTGGCCAACGCAATGATTATCATATTACCATATGGGTATCCATGGAAATCACGAAACATTAGAGGATAAGTTATTAGCTATTGTTAGTGTTAGATGTTAGAAGTACAGATAAAGTAGACTTGTAAATATTAAGTAAGTCGAGTTAATTTTTCTATGTCTACTTTCAGTAAAGATGGATGAGCGAGAAATAGATCTTACTCTTGGATTTAACCCGGGTAACAGAGCCCAAGAAAATGAGGCAGGAGGCAGTAACGAAAGACCAAGGTCTCCTATTCCTGACACCGAATTGTCTTGGGAAGGTATAAAATCCCTTGTGTCCAAAGAGATTAGTCAAGCTCAGGAAGCATCCCTTCCGTTTCTAGTAACGACAATTACAGACACTGTAAGAAAGATTGTGAGTGAAGAAATGCAGAAAGGGCGAGGAGAAATAGTTGTGCCCAGACCAGAGGTAATTCCTCAACCTAATATTCAGGAGGAGCAGAAAAAGATTAGTTATAGAGATTTCTCAGCTTGCAACCCACCAGAGTATGATGGTGATTTAGATCCAATCAAATGTTACCGTTGGATCTCAGAAGTAGAAGGGGCATTCGCTACTGTGGATTGTCCCAACAAGTTTAAAGTAAGGTATGCAGCTAATCTTTTAAAGAATCGTGCTAAGTGGTGGTGGAATGTACAGTGTAGAACCAAAGGTGATGAAGCTATTAGCAAATTAACTTGGGAAGAGTTTAAAGTAATGTTTGAAAGCACGTATTCTCAAGACGCAGATTTGAATAGAATTCGTCAAGAATTTTTAGCTATGGAGCAAACGAACGAATCAGTGAATGAATTGGTGGGAAATTTTCTGGATAGAGCTCGTTTTTGTCCAGAGTATATGGATAACCCAAGGATGCTTATGAATCATTTTCATAAGGTCTTGAGGAAGGAAATCAGAAAGTATGTACTTCCAAAGAGATGTCAGACACTAGAAGAGATGATAGATAAAGCACGATTCCAGGAATTGGAGTTAAAGAAAGATGAACAAGTGGCAGCTGCCAAAAGAAAAAGTGATCAAAGTTCTGGTCCATCAAAGAAGTTTAGACCGAGTGGGAGTACAAAGAAGGATGATAGACCGGTGCCAGCTGAATGTAAAAAGTGCCATCGAAAACACTTTGGAGAATGCAAGTTTGGCACTAACGCTTGTTATCAATGTGGGCAAGAAGGTCATTTTGGCCGAGATTGTCCAAACCCAATCCGTGTATGTTATAATTGTTATGAACCGGGGCACATAAAATCAGAATATTCGAAACTTGGGAACCGGCCTACTTCTTCAGCACCTCGAAGAACTTCAGAAAAGAAAGCTGTAGAAGTTCCAAAATCTAAGGGCCGTTCCTTCCAAATCACTGCTGAGGAAGCTCAGCGAGCCCCCGATGTCCTGACAGGTACATTTCTTGTAAATTTAATGCCTGCACACGTATTATTCGATTCGGGAGCTTCGCGATCTTTTGTGTCAGAAAAGTTTAGTCATAAATTCTCTATTCCCCTTAGTGAGTTAGACACTCCACTGGATGTTGAGGTTGCAGATGATAGAATAGTTTATGTTGCTAATGTGTTCCGTGGGTGTCAATTACAGATTAGTAATGAATCTTTTATTATTAATCTCATTCCAATGCCAATGGGTGAGTTTGATGTAGTAGTGGGTATGGATTGGCTAGGTAGGTATAATGCTATGATTCAGTGTGAGAGAAAGATTATCCGTATCAATACTCCAAGTGGGGGAGTGATTGATATTTATGGGGAAAAGAAAAAGCCTTCCTTATCCATATGTACTTTTGCTCGTGCCAAACGTCATTTGTCACGTGGTTGTCAAGCCTTTTTGGCCCACGTGGTAGATCTTCAGAAAAGTATTCCAAAACTCGCGGAGATTCCTGTTGTAAAGGAGTTTCCCGATGTTTTTCCTGACGAGCTACTGGGTATTCCACCCGATAGGCAAGTCGAGTTTCGTATAGACCTTATCCCTGGAGCTACTCCTATTGCTAAGACTCCGTATAGACTTGCCCCTTCAGAAATGCAAGAATTGATGAAACAGTTACAAGAATTGTTAGATAAGGGGTTTATTCGTCCGAGTAGTTCTCCATGGGGTGCTCCAATTTTGTTTGTCAAGAAAAAGGATGGTACAATGCGTATGTGTATAGATTATCGGGAATTGAATAAAGTCACCATCAAGAATAGGTATCCCTTACCTAGGATTGATGATTTGTTTGACCAGTTGCAAGGTGCCAGCTATTTTTCTAAGATTGATTTACGTTCTGGTTATCACCAACTCAAGGTTCGAGAAGAGGATGTGTCTAAAACAGCTTTTAGAACCAGATACGGTCACTATGAGTTTGTGGTGATGCCATTTGGTCTGACTAATGCACCAGCCGCTTTTATGGATCTTATGAATCGGGTATGTCGTCTAATGCTCGATAGATCTGTAATTGTGTTTATTGACGATATTCTCGTTTATTCTAAGTCTGCTGGTGAACATGAACTTCATTTAAGGCAAGTTTTGCAAATGTTACGTATTGAAAAGCTTTATGCCAAGTTCTCGAAATGTGAATTTTGGCTTCATGAAGTTCATTTTCTGGGTCATGTTGTAAACAGTAAGGGAATTAAGGTAGATCCTACCAAAGTCGAGGCGGTGATGAAATGGGAACCCCCAACCAATCCGACTGAGGTAAGGAGTTTTCTGGGTTTAGCCGGGTATTATAGACGGTTTATCCAGGATTTCTCCAAAATTGCTACTCCACTCACAAAGCTTACTCGTAAGAATATCAAGTATGAATGGAAAAATGAGCATGAACAGGCCTTCAGAACCCTTAAATTAAAGTTAAGTCAGGCACCTATCTTAGTACTTCCCGATGGTACTGAAGATATGGTTGTATATTGTGATGCTTCTTATAATGGATTAGGTTGTGTATTGATGCAACGTGGAAGAGTAATAGCTTATGCCTCGAGACAGTTGAAAGAACATGAGAAAGGGTATCCAGCACATGATTTAGAACTTGCAGCAGTTGTCTTTGCCCTTAAGATATGGAGGCATTATTTGTATGGAGTAAAGTGCACTATTTATACTGATCATAAAAGTCTTAAGTATTTCTTTGATCAGAGAGATCTTAATATGAGACAGAGACGTTGGTTAGATTTGGTGAAAGATTATGATTGTGAAATCCTTTATCATCCTGGAAAAGCGAATGTAGTTGCAGATGCTCTCAGTAGAAAGGCAATGCATCATGCCTTGATCGTTAGATCTCTTCGAATTACAGTCTCTCCAAGTTTGTTCGATCAGATTAAAGAGGTGCAGCAGAGTGTTTGGCAGAAAGGTGATTGGAAGATGGAACGTATTAAAGGCCAGATTCAGAATATTGTAGAAGATTCCCGAGGATTAAAGACTCGATATGGCAGAATATGGATTCCAAAGTCAGCAGAGTTAAAGAAATTATTGCTTGATGAGGCGCATAGATCCAGATATTCTATTCATCCTGGCGCCACTAAGATGTATCATGATTTAAAAGCAGATTATTGGTGGCCAGGTATGAAGAGAGAAATTGTTAAGTATGTCGAACAATGTTTAACTTGTTTACAGGTAAAAGCAGAACATCAAAAACCCATGGGAATGATGCAACCCTTGGATATTCCTGTCTGGAAGTGGGAGCATGTTACTATGGATTTAATCACCAAATTGCCAAAGACCCGACGTCAGCATGATACAATTTGGGTGATTGTGGATCGGTTGACGAAAAGTGCTATATTTCTGCCAATTAAAGAGACGTATACTTCAGAAGCACTTGCAGATTTATATGTTTAAGGGGTGGCACGTCATGGAGTAGCTCTTTCTATTGTTTCTGACCGGGATAGCAGGTTTACTTCCAGGTTTTGGAACAAGTTTCAAGAAGACTTGGGTACTCGTGTTAACTTGAGCACAGCTTTTCATCCGCAGACTGATGGTCAGAGTGAAAGAACTATTCAGACATTAGAAGACATGTTAAGAGCTTGTGCTATTGATTTCGTTGGTAATTGGGATGAACATTTACCTTTGGCAGAGTTTTCATATAATAATAGTTACCACGCGAGTATAGGTATGCCACCATATGAAATGCTTTATGGAAGGAAATGTCGAACTCCAATTTGTTGGGGTGAAATTGGTCAGCGAGAATTAGGTAATACCGATATTGTACAGAAAACAGCTGAAAAGATTGATCAAGTCAGAGAACGTTTGAAAATGGCACAGGACCGTCAAAAGTCTTATGTCGATGTTAGAAGACGCCCAATTGAATTTCAAGTTGGAGATAGAGTAATGTTAAAAGTCTCTCCATGGAAAGGCGTCATACGTTTCAGAAAACGAGGGAAGTTAAGTCCTCGATTTATCGGTCCTTTCAAAATTTTGGAAAGAGTAGGAAATGTAGCTTATAGACTTGAGCTACCGGAAGAGTTAGCAGGAATTCACAGCACTTTCCACGTGTCATACTTAAGAAAATGTTTGGTGGATGAAGCGTCGTATGTACCTTTAGAAGAGATAGAGATCAATGACCAATTGAACTATGTAGAACAACCGATAATGATTCTCGAAGAAAAGGTTAAGAGATTGAGAAATAAAGAAATTAGATTGTTCAAAGTTCAGTGGAAGCACAGAAAAGGATCAGAGTTTACTTGGGAGCCGGAGCATGAGATTGTTAAGTATTATCCAGCTTTGTACCAAGAATGGATTGTGAGGACACAATCCTGAATAAGTGGGAGAGAGTTGTAACGCCCCAAATTTTTGTAAGTTTAAACTATATTGTATGCATCTAGTTATTTAATTATATGTATATAATATTATGTTATGTGAAATAATTGTTATGTGTTAGAAATTGTTAGTGAAACTAAATATGTAAAGAAACTTGAGTTAGAGGGTATAAACTGTCAAGTTAATAAAGTTGGAGGGTTAATGTGGAAAATTTGTAAGTAAAATTCTGCAACTTCTATTTCCTTCCATTTCCAGAAACTAAGAATCACGTATAGAACTTTTAGAGAGAGAGAGAGAGGCGATTTAGAGAGAGAAGCAAGAAGAAGAGGTGAATCAAGCTAGAGATTGTGTAATTAAAGGTTTCTAATCTTCAATTCATCGATTCTAAGGTATGTGTGATTCTCTAGCTTGTTTAAATTAAGTTAGGGTTTAGGTTACATAAACCCTAAGTTAGTGATTTTGATGGGTAATTGGATAATTGAATGAAACTAAGTTCCATACATGTTTATAAGTTAAAAAGAATGATTTAATTGTATTAGTTATGTTGATAACCTTATAATCATGTGTTTAGTGGGTAATTGAATTATCATAAGTATGTTTGATCACTAGTTAGCGATGTCTATGATGTATGGAAGTGTTAATGATAAGAATTAGTTTCAATTACCCAAATACATGTGATTATGTAGTCATGTATATGGAACTTATGTTAGATAATTGGAGGTTATAGGATTTAACTTCTAATTTACATGTGAGAAGTAAGAAAGAGTAGTTAAATGTGTAATTGATAAGTGTTTATGTGATTATGTGAATAGGTGATCAAGTGTGAAAGAGTTCAAGTTATTGTTTGTGCAAGTGAAAAGGTAAGTATATGGATATGTGGAGCCAAGTAATGATTTATCATTGGCTTGGCGGTATCTAAGTAATGACTATGTTATTAGCTTAGTTTGATGTCAATTCTTCGGAATTTGGCATGTTAGATGTTATGGATCTTTAACTTGTTGCAGATTTTAATTGTTAGAGTCCATTTACTTACTAAGCATTTATGCTTATTCGTTGTGTTTAACATGTTTCAGGAAGTTCAAGTAAGGTAAAGGAGGAATCGGGAAAGAAAGTTATGGAAAGCTAGTGGTGGAGCTCATTGTTTGGTTGGTAATGAGTTTTATCCCTTTTGATCATGCTTACGATACAATAACACCCCCGTTTGTAAAGTTTAAGTTTTTAGTTAATCTTGTAAAAGTTAGTAAGTCTCACTTGTGAAATTTGATGTTTTGGTTAAAGTTAAATGTAGTGAGACTTGGAAACGTTAATGTTTAAGTGAATGTGAATGAAAAGTGTTTTGTTTGACTTTTAAAAGTCAACTGAGTAAGAATGTATGCTATTGGTTAGTCAAAGATGGAAATGGGTCTATTTGGTGCCCAAATGGGTCATCAAGTGTCTAAGTATCAAAATAGGTCAAAGGTGTCGAAAGTCAATGGTTTTGTTTTTCACAAGTTCTAAAGTCAAGTTGAAATGTGTAGTCAAAAGTTGGAAGTCAGATTTGATGTATTTTAGAATTTGACATGTTCATATTTTTAGTCCAAGAATGGTCGGAAACTAGTTTACGTGTCAAAATGGGTTAAAACGAGAATTTTGAAAAAGTGAAAGTTGAGTTATGTTCATTTGACCATTTGAAAGATGTCTGCAAAATTTTATGATCTCAGGTATTACAGATTAAAAGTTACGCGTTGTCAAAGTTCGAGTTTTGGTATCAAAATGTGCAGACTCTGGATTCTGCTGCTGGAGTTGGGAATCCGGCGGATTCATGGGAATCCGGCGGATTGCCATGAATCCGGGCGGATTCCGGGGCGTATTCAAGAACGGATTGCTTAGTTTCAGTTCTGGTCAAAAATTGGGTCTGAAATAGTGGGGAATCCGGCGGATTCCCGTGAATCCGGCCGGATTCAGCTTGTGTCCAGCAACTTTGTTTTTAAGTGTTGATTATAACTAAGTAATGTATTAGTCAGTGTTTTGGGACCATTATAAGTAAGTACAAGTAATTAAAAATGTATGTTTAAAAAAAAAAAAAAAATTTGTTCACGTTTCGGGGTGTTTCAGCGAGACCAATCATTAACTTTGTAGGTAACTTGAATAGAAAGTCTTGTTCAGCAAACCTTGTGGTGAGGATCGATAAAAACATTAACAAGGACGTAACAGCGGTGAATAATGATATGGCATCTGATATTGCAAATACATTGAAGGCGGCCTTGTTTGTAAAAAGTGGTGTCCTTATATCCTGATTGCTTCCTCCGGGTACCATAATTGCTGCTGCAAAAACAATTGTGATGATTAAAGCGGTTGTAATCGTGTACGAACCAGCAATGTCTTTCATCCATTTTTCTCCCTCAGTCACCAACTGTTGGTTATACCTTTTTTATTTTTTAAGGTGTTTGTCTAGTTTTTAAGCTCTGTAGGTAGTATTTGACTTGTTAAGGGCATATTTTGATGCATTTTATTGATTTTAATGCTATCTAGAGTTAAACCCTTGTTTCTTAATATTGTATTCCTGCACATCTGTAGTTTTGCTATCGTTTTCATAATGTTTTGTGCTATTTTTGCGATCATGTATCTATAATGTACTATTTAGGCCCCCGCAATGTAAATTCCAGGATCCGTTTGTGGATAATGAAAAGTATTGCTTACGAATCAAGAGACCATTTTGTGTGTCATAAGGTTTTCAACGTCGAAAGCGACAATCGGTCCTTGATGACAATTATTATTATATATCGTTTGGTACTGCAGACCTTCCTCATCAGGTGGCATCTTTGACTCCTCTTATTCTGACTTTTGAACATTTTTCTCTGCCTACAAAAGGCTCAAGAATTCGTATCATTAAAATAATATATAAAAAATTTCCGAGTTTACACCATATTTTTTTATTTTTCTACCTATCAAAACTATAGAAAGATTTTATTATATGTAGGCGCGTGCCTCAATAAATACTGTAACTGTCCCAATATTTACTCATAAGAGATTTGTGATATGGTATTTGATATTATTACAAAAAAAATAATAATAATAAATAAAAATGATAAATTCCTTGAATAGGCAAAGGAAATACACATGCAATCAACCACTTTTTTCATGTGATGTGTTTTAATTGCAATATATGATTTTTTTATACAATTATCAATTGTGTATGCTACTAATTAATAACCCGGATGTTTATATATATATAGTACGTGTTAAAGTTGTTGAAACCTTTATAATAATTTAATTTAAGATTTAAATTACAACTAATGATCCTATGCTTAACTATCATTCACCTACTCACAATGTATGGATCAATCAATGGAAGGTTTCGAAATCAAACATCATTCTACTATATCAAATAGTGTGCACACAAGATTTGGTTGTTACTACATTTACAAAACAGAATGTGTGTATAATTGTGACGCCGAAAAACCAAACATGTTGTTAAACTGATACGTTGTTAAAAATATCTAATTAAGTGGTGGCAATTTTCAAGCTTAAAAGTGTGAAAACGTGGTAATTATTAAAAGTTAATGACTACCACGGAATTCGAAATGGTTTATTTTCAACTAGGTAAGTGTATTTGGTGCGAGCCTTCTAATTGTTTTTAGGAGTGAACTTGTACTTTTAATAAGCTCCAGAGCCCGTATGTAAGCTTGTTTGGCAAAGTAACAAGGAGGGGTTTTTTGAAAAAATATGCACACAGAAGCTCTTCATTAGAAAAGCTTTAGAAGTAGCTTTTGGATATAAGTACAAACCCCAGCTCCAGTCGTAAATTCTAACTTCAACCCTAGCTCCACCCTGTTGTTGTCATCAAACACACCCGACATATATATAGCCAGATAATTAATCAACTAATACTACCTCCGTCTCATATTTTTGTTTGTGTTGTATAATATTTGATGAAAAATTATAGCAATAAACATACATTTAGAACCAAACCATTCATATATTTTGCATCAAGTATTATATTACATACACAAAAATATTTAAGATGAAAGAAAAAGTTCAAAAAGTGAACCCATATACCGGGACAAAGAGAGTACTCCATGTCATAAGGTTTGCGTCATGTGCTTTTCTATAGTTAATTAATTAAAAAAAAATCTTTTTTATTGGTGCATAAGTTCAATTAATTAATTATCAATATCAAACAAGTATCTCTACAGATAAACTCAACCCAACCTTAAAAAAAAAACCGTGTGTAAGTATTGCAGGCAATAAGGGGATAGGTTTATGGGAGTTGTTACTTTATTGGTGAACTTCAACCATCCCTTTTATTCCAAGATAACAAAAACAATTAATTAATATTATTTCTTAAGAAACATTAGTTAACAGTTTACACCAATAACTGGGAAAGAAAGAAAAAAGACACCTAACAAGGGACCCCTCGGACCCAGGTATTTAGAGGCTAAATAGTGTTACAAATTAAGAAAATTCAAGACATATATCACTAATATTCATCATAAAACTTATATTAAATGATAAAAACAATATTCATAGATCACTCACACACTAAACATGTTCGATATTAAATAGTTGATGAGAAGTGCCATATATGCTTGGATCCTGTGAGCCTGTTACAATGCAGTGTTACTTGTAAATTCAGACCAGCTAGTAGTATTGATTTTTAATATACATTATATATTTTTATATTATAGACATTCATTAGGTAGCACACTTTTGTTACCATTGTCAATACAACAACCCATATTGTGTATGGTCAAAACTTCACAACATTATTAGCTTGCAAGTGGCATTTTGGTTTCAAGCTCATAGGCTTTGTTCAACTTAGGTTAGGTATCATGAAAGCAGCACAACATACAACATGGATAGTGAAGTACAAGTTTTTATCTTCCTTCAAACAATCAAACTTATCTTAGTTATTTCTAAGTATAAGCTTATGGAGTACTTGTTTTAATAACTAAATAAGTAAATATTGGTATATGAATGCAATTTCAAACTTGTACTATAAGTATCTGATATTAATAGAAAATGCTATATTCACGTGATAGAGACGATTTATCTCTATCTACTCAAACGCTTAAGGCTCAACTTTCACACGAAAATGATCTTTATCCTCTACTTTTCGTGTGTTAGAGGAAGATTCCGGTGTCACATTCTACATCAAGTTGGCATAAAAAGCAAATGTACTCGGAAAAGATGCTTTCAAGTAATCGACGTTTCATTGTGCGAATATTTTGATAATTAACTGCTTTTTGCTACAACGACACACACAATGTGTTTGGCATTTTACATGCGAGTATATGAAGCCTATGAAATTTACATGAACAATTGATCTTAGATTAGATAATAAAAGTGAATTACTCTGTATTTTAATTATTTCATTATAATTATATTTATTTGATTTGATACCATAATAACTATACTTAATTCAATAATAAAATGTCATGTAAACATCAAGAAAGAAACAACGCAGTCACATGTACGTCCAAATAAAAGATGGCTCCAATTCGGTGATGTGTCTTTTCTTGTAAAGCCGTCCCAGTATTTTCTAGTTCTAAAGTATATATCTTTTTTTTTTTTTTTTTTTTCTTTTTTGTAACTAAAAAGGAAATAAAAGCAAATTCTAATCTAATCTAAAAGAGTTAAACCATGGTTTATCAACTAAAACAACCCAAATTTAGAGGCACCACATGCAAGATTCAATAAAGTTGAAAACTTTAGTTCAACTCATCCATTTGTAGCACCACCCCAACCCAAACCAACCCACCCCAAAACAAAGGTTTTTGAGTAGTTGGTTGTAACAAAAACTCACCAGTCACCACCAGTACCATCTCTTTCTCCATAAGTTCAGCAATCCTTTTCCACTTTCCCAAAGCAAAGCACAAACACAGCTCACACACCCTACCCCACCCCCACCCCTCTATTCAAATCACAATATATTTATCTCAAAGCCCAAAACCCAAAAACCAAATCTTGACTGAATTTCCATTTAATATATTAAAAAAAACTAATCTTTTCCCCCTTTTATGGCAAAAACACATCCAAAAATTACATCTTTTCATCTCTTTTTATCGACACTCCATGCCTTTTTCCATTAACACATAGATATAAACCATATATATATGTATTATTCTTGAGCTTTATATTATCAAAAAGCTCAGAGATTTCAAATGGGTTCTTTGATTCTGCAAATGGGTGTTTGCATTTGGGTTGTTTTAATCAGTTTAAGTTGTAATCTTGTGGATTCACAAATTGAAAGTAGACATGATGTTCTAAAAGGAAGTGTTTTTATTGATGGGAGAAGTTCAATTGCAAAGATTGATAGTGACTTTATATGTGCAACAATGGATTGGTGGCCCCCTGAGAAGTGTGATTATGGTACTTGTAGCTGGGGTCATGCCTCTCTCCTCAATGTGGTATGTTTTTGAACTTTGTGTGTGTTTTTGGAGGTATGTAGTGTGTGAGATTGATGATATTACAACTGAATCTGCAATGGGTTGTGTATTTTTAATTGTTTCCATTGTTGGGCATCTCGTTACTACTTTAATCAAGTGATTTCATGGTATTTTTGAGTTTGTAACAGCAAGTTTAGTTTAATTTTGAATATTTATTTTTACATTTTTTCGAACATTGCTCATTTTTTTCAATTTTGTTTTTTGGTAAGAATAATAGTTGAATTGAGATGAAAACACAATCATAAAAAGTGAAAAGTTTATTATGTTTTATTTTTTATGTTTATGCTTTATATTAATACTAGCCTTTAAACCCGTGTATACACACGGGTTATGTAAGGTAAAATTATAATTTTTTAGTAACGAATATTTTGTTCTTATTGATTAATTTGGTGATTAAAAGTAAGGATATAATTGAAAGAGGGAAAAATAAAATACTTCGTAATAATCCATGTGCGATTATTGTTAAGAAGAAAATAGGAATCCTAAATATAGTCAAATAGCTCTCATCCTATATTTGATTACTATTATATTATTTATGACATCATTGAATCCTAAATTTTAGTTAATTGGATAGAATCAAGGAATTTGATTGGCTAATTGATAATTTGATGACATCATATGATGTTTCTTATATATAATTTAAGATTGCCTGTTTAATTTGACAAAATAGTTGTTGTGCTTCGATAAATCCTTTATATTTTGTAGTTATGTGTGTTTGAAAGTGTAAACTTTCATTCATTGAAGTAATTTTGTTTATTTTTGTATGCAGGACCTAAATAACAGAATTTTTCAGAATGCCATCAAAGGTAAGAACAAAAGATGCAATTGCTCATTTTGTTCCCTACTACTTAATAGTCTTAACATACTTTGACCTCAAATGTCAAACAAATTACTTCAATTTCAAAAAGTTGAATTCATCATTCTCTAAGAAATAATAATAACTACATCAACAATTACAGTAAGCACCATAATTAATAAAAGAACTTATGTTGAAAATAGGAGGGAATTTATGAATAATTTCAAACTTGGAAACTTCATGTTTGACACTCAAAGTCACAGAATCTTAGCTTGTTAACCTGTTTATTTGAAAATTTTGTGCAGCTTTTTCCAAATTAAAGATTAGATTAGGAGGGACTTTGCAAGACAAAGTTGTTTACCAAACAGAAAATAGTCCCAAACCATGCACCCCATTCTCGATAAACACCTCGGAGTTATTTCATTATAATGATGGCTGCCTACCTCTATCCAGATGGGATCAACTAAACGACTTCTTTAGAGAAACAGGGTAAACCTAAACAAGAAGTTTATTTACAATTCTGTGAAAATTTAATTCCTTTGCTTATAATCATGGCTTACATTCAGGGCGGAAATTATTTTCGGTTTGAATGCACTTACTGGTAGGACGGTAGTGGTTGATCATCCATCGGTTGGTCCTTGGGATTCTGCAAATGCTGAATCTTTGATGCGTTACACGGTTAAAAAAAATTACACCATGTATGCTTGGGAGCTTGGTGAGTTCACTGACCTAATACCAAATTAGGTTACAAATTCACAATTTGAGAAATTAGCAAAAAACTAGAGGTTGCAAGAAGATGGTCAAAACGGGTAGGGTTTTGTTGAACTAGAACACTTTTGTCCAAATCTTTTACTAATAAATTAATCTGTGCAGATTATGATGTCAAAAATAATACGGAGTATTACGTATCTTTTTGAAGTATAAACAATCAGCAAACTTACAAGGCTTTATGGACTAAAAAATATACTTTGGGAGACTTTTAAATCGTTTGACCCATTAAACCCGTTTGGACCGTTTTGTTTTACTTATTTGACCTGCTAGAGATAGAACATGGCCCAAATCGACCCATATGTAAGTAAATGGGTCATATTTGCCACATATGAATTTAATCATTCAAATATCTTGTAGGAAATGAGTTGAGTGCAGGTGGAGTTGGAACAAGCGTAACCGCATCTCAATACGCTTTTGACACATTGACCTTACGAAACATAGTTCAAGAGATCTATCAGGGTATCGAGCCTAAACCACGGATTATTGCACCCGGTGGTTTCTTCGATCCCAACTGGTTCAAGGAGTTTGTAGGCAAAACACCCGAAACCCTAGACATCATCACTCACCACATATACAATCTAGGACCAGGTATTCTTTTTAAAAGTTAAGCAAATTTATTTGAATCCCAAGATGCCCAATTTGGAAGGTTACAAACCCTTTTCATTTCTAACAGGGGTTGATCAGCATCTTGTTGAAAAAATACTCGATCCTTCTTATCTTGATGGTGAAGCTGATACGTTTAAGCAACTTCAAAACATCCTCAAGACCTCTATAACTTCAGCTTCTGCTTGGGTTGGTGAAGCTGGTGGTGCTTATAATAGTGGACATAATCTTGTCACCAATGCATTTGTGTTCAGTTTCTGGTAAGCAAGTGTGAAAAGACCAAATTACCCTATGTGAAAAGTTTAGTCATAATGTGACATGGGTAATGTGCAGGTACTTGGATCAGCTAGGAATGTCATCTGTTTATGACACAAAAACATACTGTAGACAAACGTTGATTGGAGGAAACTATGGTTTACTTAACACTACAACGTTTGAGCCAAATCCAGATTACTACAGGTCCATAACTGAACTTTGTATGACGCTTTGACTTTTTGAGGTCAGAGTTATAAACTGGCCTTCTTTTGAAGATTATAACAAATGATGGATTTTGTTATTTTTTACCAGTGCTCTTCTATGGCATAGGTTGATGGGTAGAAAGGTTCTTTCTGCAAATTTCACTGGGACAAAGAAAATTCGAGCTTATGCACATTGTGCCAAAGAATCTGTAAGTTCGCTATATTATTATAACAATACAGATTTTATACTGTTGTTAAGACAGAATAATTATAAGCTCCAATGAACTATTGTTCCAACTACTTTACCAAACACTTCTAAAAAATAGGCTCCTGCTAACAGTTAGTTTCGCCAAACATACCCTAAAGTCATCTTTTAGTCTCACAATGCTTCTAATCTCTGTTGCAGAAGGGAATAATGCTACTATTTATCAATCTTGATAACACAACTAAGGTCGAGGTAAGCTTATCTCTAAATAGTACTTGGAGGGTGAATAAACTTCCACATCATCATCGGCATAAAGCAAACAAGCCACGGAATTCCAAAATTGGGGGAATAAACACACGAGAAGAATACCATTTAACAGCTAAAAATGGAGATTTACATAGTCAAGTGATGATGCTAAATGGTAAGGAGTTGGCTGTAAATTCTTATGGGGAGATACCACCATTAGAACCTTTGTATGTGAATTCTTCAGAGGCCATAAGTGTTGCTCCCTTTTCTATTGTGTTTGCTCATATACCACATCTTACTGTGTATGCTTGCAGCAATTAGATGATATAACATATACATACTTGAAGTGGAACTGAGAATCAGTTCCATTTTGGTCATTGGTTATTATATATACTCAATAGTACTTTTTATTTTATTTATTCTTGAATATTTTGAAAATGAGATGCATTATGATGGTTTGTTTTGTTAGTGTTTGTGTTTTTCTTTCCTGGAAACCATGTAGATGTTGCTATTTCGATCCATATACTCATGAATGAGTTGTGTAAGGTTAATTAGTTGTGTAAGGTTAATTTTTCCTTTTTAGCTCTATTGTGTCAAATGGGTATAATAATAAAAATTGATACTCCGTACATGATTTTTTTTTGCCACCTCTAAAACCAGCATAAGAACATGATAACCCTAAACTATATTTTGGGGCAGTGTTCTATGGTTTATCAAGTAAAACGTCACAGCTATGAACTTCTATAAATAGATCTCTTCAACCAGAAAAATTTGCAACAATCGTACATAATCTAGGGTCATAAGATGTTTTTATAGCTATGACTTTGCATAAATACAACAGTTTTGGTTAGTAAGAGTTAGTCACCTTCTATTCAAAATTGTTGAAGGGATCTAAGTCAGTGGTAGTTAAAAAAGTCCCATCCTTCAATCTATCTTCTTGAAACTCTGAGGCTCACTGCTTGCAAAGGCTAACCATATGACTGTACCAGTGAGGTAGAAGAAAATCGATGGTGCAAAGAGTGACATCTACATGAATAAGAAAGTAAATTAAGTGACACTATTTATAATGAAGAAATGGAAATTAGGCAAGGTTTGATAAAACTTACACTCCATGAATGTGTTGAATCAAGAAGATATCCAGTGAGAGCAACCCCTACAATTCCAGGAACTGCCCCTACAGTATTGGTAATGCCCTGAATGCACAATTCAAAATCTTCCAGTTCAAATATGTAATTTGACATTTCAAAGTCAAGAGTAATGCAAAGTTACATAACTATTCAAGCTTTAAAATTACAAAAGCTATACTATTATCTAATATAATAATTTTCTCTTTAAGAATAGAAACTGATTTGTGGGGATTGTAAGCATTTAGATACACGTCATGAAATTTCCACCCATACAATATGTTCAATTTTCAATTACGTTTTAAAATTTCACACATATAACCCATTGTAGATTGAAAAGAACCCCATTTTTAGGGTAAATGAATACAAAATTGCCATGAATAAGTAAACACACACACACACACACACGAAACCAACAACAACAAAAACTTTTTGAGGTAAGATTGGAATTAAAAGAACATACCAAAAGTATGCTTGCATATTCGGGTGATATATCTTGATGCGTACAATATAGTCCTGCAACCAGACAGATGAAAGTAATGTTATGTCACTTCAGCACATAACAATAACAGCATGAAAATACTGGACTGATTTAGTTCAGTACCTGATAATGCAAAGCTTGATAGAGCTAAACCACCAGTAAGGATGGTGACGACTTCCCATGGGGGCAAACCCAAGTCAACAGATGATAAAATCATACATGCTGCTGGAGACAAAAATGCAATTGTTTGGCAGATCTTGCGTACCTACAACGAGAATAATTAGGCACAGATTATGAGAGTCGGAAGTTGCTAACAATGATTTAACATTGATCCCACTTCAGTCAATCATGCAAATCTGGAGGTTACATGTTCTCAGAGGTCGCAAAATGAGCGGGTTGAGTGACAAGTCAAAAAGGGTACAATTTCAATAATAATGCAGAATATTCATGGAAGTGAGATTACACTTTGAATGACTTGGGACCAGTTTGACCCACTTGACATTTTTCTTTTTAGGCCAAGTCTTTTTCTTTTTACTCGTTTGAACCATTACGGAGAAACATAACCCAAATCAACCAATTCATAAGTACATGAGTCAAAATTGCAACCTCTGACATGTGCATTTCTGCTCAACATACCACGGTTGTTTCAACTCCATTAGAGATTAACTTGTCTGCAAACTGTGATGCGAAGCTAGTAACTACAACTGAAGCTAGTGGGGGAAGAACAGAAACCTGGATTGAAGAATATACATCAGCATTAAAGAGACTAGTATGTTCTAATCCAGTAATCCCAACAAACACTAATTTCCATCCATATTGCAATTTTATTAGAATTGGATGTCCTTAAGCCTGCAGGATTTTCCATTTTGAAAAGTTTTCAAGTTACAGTATATCTTGGTATTCTGTAACCGTCATTATGATCGGTTTCTTTGTTACACCAATACGATATAATGTATCGTTAATAATGTAAGCAATGAGAAAGATGTTGATTTACAGACATACCCAAGCAGCTTCTGTTAGATTTAAGTCGAGTTCCTCACTGCATATCATAAAAGTCAGAGCTTTAGATTACTTTTATACCAAAATGCAGATAACAAAATGTCTAATTATTCCTAACCATC
Source organism: Helichrysum umbraculigerum (assembly GCA_949592205.1). Classification (NCBI taxonomy): domain Eukaryota; kingdom Viridiplantae; phylum Streptophyta; class Magnoliopsida; order Asterales; family Asteraceae; genus Helichrysum; species Helichrysum umbraculigerum. The sequence goes on along the minus strand of CATIUR010000005.1, from coordinate 8,851,591 downwards.
ACCTAAAATAAGTAGGCAGCCAAGATAAACAGCAATAGTGACCCCAACTTCCACAAAAATGAGCATATATCATCGCCCACACGGCTTTACTTTGGAAAAAGGACTTCCATGGTACCTATACGTGAAGAATACAACTAATCTAAGGTTCATCTTTTCCAAATTGATAGATGGAATGAAAGAACTTCGGAAAAAAACTGCTTTGTACGTTTAAGGAGCCACCAAATTCTTCCATAGAAGTTTCCCATGACTTTGACTTATGACTTGGCTGAGATCCTGTAATTTATGCAGTTTATCAACATAGACAGATTTAGTAACAATAATGGGCATATATGTAATTTCAACTTAGGAACGTTAAGGAAATGGATAACATGTGAATTTCATACAACCCAAAAAGGAACTTTTGCAAGTATTAACATTAAAGTGACAAATAAAATTGTAGCCAGGGAATAGAAAGTGTAATTGCCCCCCTCCAGTTATTGTAGTTGTTTGTTAAATTAAAGGGAGAATTAAAAAACTTATGCTCTTACTTGACAACGATGAAGAGTTGATGGAGGATTGGTCTTCTGCAACAAACTGGAATCCCAAAAACCTTCAATAAAAAACATATATACAATTATACATTACACAATTTCCAAGTAGTAGGCTATATAAATGAAATATATATAACGAACTTCAACAAGTGTTCCGAGAATTTCATAAGTTAAGTGTCAAGTCCTGTTTTTGCACTTAGTAAGAGCTGAGCAATAGTTCCTTACCACACAATTCCGAACAATCCAAACATGTAGAATACAGATTCCCACCCAAAAGATTCAATCAGGGGAGGAGCCAAAAGAAGCCTGGAGTAAGTTAAGGATTAAAAAACTAGATTGTAAAATGTTTGTTCGATAAATAGCATTTATTTATTATGCCATTTTTAAAAAAACTAGCATATAGTTATCCTTGCTATAAGAATTATGTATCATACCCCAAGACGCTTCCAACACTTAGACCACCGAATACAAATGATACAGCCCGTGACCGCTCTTCCAATGGAATTAATCTGCATAGAAGGTTGAAGGCAATTGAATCACGGATCCTACAAGCTGTTTCAAATTGCTATAAAACGTGGCAAAACAAATAAAAGGACTACCTAAAATAAACAATATATTTATACACACTGAAGTTATTATTCCTCTCACATTTTTAAAATTTTAAATACCTTGCAATCAGATCTGTGGCAGCTGAAGGTGATACTCCTTCCCCGATACCAACCTGCATTGTGGGATATACATAATTATGATTTCTAAGTTTCTTTTGAATAAACCTGGTAATAATGATGGTAATTATTCTGTGCACAAGTTTTAAGCATTATTCCTAAAATTTATATCTAGAAGACTGATGTGAATAGTACGTACTACATAGGCAAGTAATTTCCTCTACAATTCCAGATACTTTCACTAATGTAATATGTAGGAAATAAGAAACATACAAGAATCCTTGAAAAAACAAGTCCAGGCATATAGCCAGCAACAAGAGGAACAAGTGCTGTAGCAAGTGACCATGCGAGAACACCAAACTGAAGTATTACCCTGCATGAAAGCACACACGAATCATAAATCGAATTGATCAACTTAATAAACTCCTAAACTACATATCTTTTAACATCAACTACGACATTACATATATATCGAATTACATTATTAATGTGCCAAAAAACCAATAAACTATGTATATAACTGTTTTTTGAATACTAACCTCCCACCAAATATTTTGGAAAGCCAACCACCTGGCAACTGACTCATGGCATACCCCCAAAAGAATGAAGACTGTACTAATCCTGCTACTGATGAACTCCATCCAAACTGATGTGACATTGGTATAATGGCAATACTCAAATTTACCTACAAAAATATAAAAATAAATAATCTTTTTCTATCCAAAATCAAATAAACTATGAAACTTTTTCCGTTCAATTCATCAAAATTCAATAAGCCCACAACCAAGATTACAATATGGTCAACAAGAATTCAAAAAGGCCTGAAACTTATTATTTTCAAGAAGATCACCTTATCCATGTTACATATAACAAAAGCAAGTGAGGTAGTCCCAATAAGTTTATATCTTTGAGGAACATTTTTCCAAGGTGGCCAATTCACATTCTGAAACCCTAAGTTCCCAATTCCATTTTCAGGGTTTTCCCCCAATTCATCATCAACTCTTAACCCAGTAACAATTGATGAAATTTTATCATTTTCTTTGATATTTCCTTTTTCTTTGATACTACAAGAAACCTTCGAAAACCCATGTTGATGATTTAGTAAAGATGGTGATGATATTGATGGTTTCAAGAACCGATTGTTGGGTGAATGACGGAATTTATGGTGTGACAGACAAGATAAACTTGTGTCTGTTCTGAAAGTATACAACTTCGCCATTGTTTTTGAAGTAAAATATGAATTTTGAAGAGATTTAATAATTAATTTGAGGGTTGCGTAATGTGTTATTGAAGTAGTATTTGATTTGATTTTGTGATGACAAAGAGAGGACCAAATGGCGCCACGGTGGAGTTAGTTTGCGGCCCCGATTTTATTGGAATTTATATTTACGTCCCCCCATTGTCAACATGTTTTATGTTTTTAATTTTCTTTTTCCTTGGTATATGCCATCTTAATTCTTAAAATCCTTCACGTGTAAAAATAGTAAATGATGATCCATCAATCTCTATATCTGCTACATGGAGTCACTGGCGAATCTAATTCTGAAACTAAGATGGGTTCATTTTTCGTTTAGATTTTTTTAGACGAAAACAACTAAATCATATTAGTTGGATACCGGGTCGGGTTGGGTCGAATAGGATATCTGCTAAAAATGTTTTTAAGACTCACTTGGAGTTAATAAAGGCACATAAATAAGTAATATGGTCCTAAATTAATAAGATTCTAAGGTAAAATTCAAAATAAAATGTGCTTATTTTATGAACTTTCTTTTAGTCAAAATGACCTTTCAAAACAACTATGCAAAAGAATCAAGAAGTACGAAATTTAGTACTTGAATAATCAAAGTGTTTTATAAATAAAGATTGAACTAGGCCCAAAGCAATAAAATATAACAGCCCATGTTTATTTTATTGTCCATCAAGTTAAAACAGGAACTTCATCTTCCCCAATTTAATTAGGTCAAGTCTGCCATGAATGAACAAAAACAAACCTTCCGGTGCTCATTTCATTAAATTTGATCAAGCTCAAGAGGTCCAAGACTCATAAGGAGGGTCCAAACTCATTTGTAAGGAGATTTCCTTAAAATTTTGTATAGCTTTGTAGTATTATTTTTTTTTTGTAAGGGTGGTCCAATGACCCACCATGCATGTAGATTCGCCTCTGCATGGAGTTGGAGATGGAGTTAGAGATGAAGATGAAAATTAGAAATTGGAGCTGGGGTTTTTATCTAGGGTTGGAGCTGAAAATTTTATTTGTTTATATGTGTTTGACAAATTAGTTGGAGCTGGAGATTATTAATGTTAAATGACATAAATGGACATGATAAAAACCTTTCTTAATTTTTTATACCAAAAAAGGTTTATGAATTTACAAGAGATCCTAGAATCCTTTATAATCCCTTAGAAATATGTTGCCAAACACACCCATAATGCATTTTGCTACTATTAGAAATTATTAAGAACTGAGATTCAACACTTACAGATTTAAATTTTACAGAGTTTAAATCTTATATTTTTACTTTTAACACCACATTTCATACACCAATTTTTCAACTCTACAAATCAAGTTATCATTGTCGATTAAACATCATAAGTAATATATTAATGAATATTAAACATAATATACAACTATCGCTGAGTTACGAGTTACAAAAAAGTATTATTTCTGCTGCATAGCGCGGGTATTAAGCTAGTAATTTTAAAATGCGTACATAATCTTTTTGAAGGGATTGAAGTTTCAAAGTATTTCAAATGATGCAAAATTAAATCAACAAGTTTTATAGTTTTGATTTTTATGATATCGCCATCTTAATTTCACGTTTTAGATTGATTGTAAACTTATAGGTTTGGTAAATTAAATAATCGTCGTTGTAAATGACCATGATAAATGAGGGTTATTGTTATTGTTATATAAATAGAACGTTCAAGACTTGTATAATGTTCGTCTAAAAAGAAGAAAGCTCGCTTGCGTTATTTACATGTGATGTGTAAAAAATGATAGTTTCAGTGTTTCACCATCGTTTAAAAAGAACAATTTGGTTTTGATACGTACAATCTTCAAAAATAAATGTGTTATGAGTTTTGACTAATAACAAATGTAGTTTAGAATTTGGGTAGGTCAAATTACTGAAAATGTATTTGGGACTAAATTATGTTCATAAACACTTCTAGATCTTAACCAATTAACAATTTTTAAGCATCTGTAACGGATTCAATAATTTCCAATAAACAAGTGGATGGTTTTATAACAATACAATAAAAATTAATATATGATGGAAATGTTGTTAATGTAGAGAAACCATAGAGGAGTATGGTTCCAAGATACCTTTCAGATGGTTATGTATAAGGCAATAGCTAAATCGTCACATGTAGACGAGGATTAAATCTCGAGTGTGATCTTTATGGAGGAGGAGGCTACAATTCTAGGTCACTTCATTTTGTATCCTCCTTGTCCAACGCCTGATCATGTGTATGGTCTAAAAGCTCACACAGATGGAGGAGGCGTGAGCTTAGCTTGCTTCTACAAGATGCAGAACTTGAAGGTCTTCAAATTCTGAACAACGATAAATGGTGATGGTTCACCGTTCCTCTTATTCGCAAATGCCCTTTGGTCAATCCTGGTGACCTGATGAGGGTATTTTGGTTATATAACCTTTTTTATTTTTATTTTTTGGCAATAAAGACAATAAATGTAAGTTGCTAATATATATAGTTGTTGGCTACAAAATAAATGTAGATAATGAGCAATGGGATCATATAGAGCCCATTGCATAGAGTGGTAACAAATGTCGAAAGAGCGAAGACAACGATAGCTATGTTTAATATACCGGAGGGAAACAAAGAGATCGGGCATGTGGAGTCTTTAATTGATTATGAGAATAGACCGAGAGCTTACAAGGATGTCAAGCCCTATGAATACTTGGATTATGTGTGTCTTCAGAATGGGATCCTTGCAATTGACACTGCAAGAATTTAACAGTTTTTTCACTCTTTTTCTCGGTTAATGTAAGAGTTATGATAAAGTCGGGTATATTTCATTTAGTTAAGATGTACGGTAGCAATTAATATCTTTCAAGAGTAATGATAAATAGGCATACTTACACAGACCAAAAAAATAAGCATAATTTTCTGATTGGTTGAATATTTTCTCTCTCTTAATTTCATCCAATCAAATTTTCAAACCAATCAATCACATCTTTAAGTCTATATATAGTCCTACAGATTTAGTCCTACCAATCATTTTTCATCTTTAAGTGTCTAAGGCCATTTCCAACGTGTGACCGATAAAGTTAAACAAGTGATCTTCACACACCATAGTTTTGAAAAACAATATCTTGGAATTAATTTGAACAACTCTCAAAGGTGTATGTCTTTTGAGTGTTCACTAATTGATATATCCTTGCATTGAGTGTTTGCCTTTTCTAGATAAAAAAAATCTAGTCTTGTAGACATTACTAGTACTAGTATTCGACTATTTGGGCAATTGGGCCTGGCCTAAATGGCTAAATTATGTGTTTAAACACGTTAAGACATTAACTAACATTTTTAAAACATTTGGACCGGCTCAAAAGATTCTAATTAACAATCGAGCGTATGGATTTTTTCTAAGAAGCTAAATTTTGAGAGAGTCAAGAAATATTAGATTAGACGACATGCATTAAATAAGACGTATATTAGTTTTGAACTCTGTAAAATGTGATCAGCCGGTGTCGTGATGTGTGTAATTTATGAAATATTTTTATTTTCAGGTTAAACTACTAATCAATAACAAACTTTAATTTTTCAAGGAGTTATGTAATGAACTCTTTTTATTACTAATGGGAACTTTTAAATTTTAGTTCGAATAATTCTATACTACGTAAAATAATTTTATACTACGTAAAAGTTGTATGTGAACTTCTCTAAAAAAATATTCACATAGAAAGATACACCATGTTTGTTATGATATATAGATATATATCTCACTTTTACAACCAATGTCTATAAGCATCATTCAATCAAGTCTCTACGAATATGGCTGTTTACAGTTCGGATAAAAATAAATTATCCAATTGAATAATTCGGATCAGACCATATGGTTTGGATAATCGGATTTTTTTAATTGGATTCGATCAAAACCAAACTTATTATTTTGGATTACGGATTTGTTTTTCTTAGTAAATTACAAACCGGATTATCCAAAAAAAACCATATAAGAAATAAGTACTAATTTTTCAAACATTATACATATATATGCACATAAAAAAATAGTTTTCAAACATTATATATATACGGTTAATGATATTTCCACCAACAAAAATGATAATTCCACCAAAACTGTGCAGTAAGCAGTTATACTATATGCATAAATAGTTGTGCTTAATGGTGGATTTACCATTTTTGATGGTAGAAATATCAATGCCCTATATATACATGCAATGGATCAACACATTTTGTGCTTTTGTTGAAAAATTGAAGATGATGCTAAATATCATATTAAATTGTGTAAATGTGATAGATAATTTGACAAACACCATATATGGTGAAGATGATATTGATTTGAACTTGTACAAATCAAACTTAGTATTATTCATTTTGTATATTTTTGTTATAAAATATAACATATTTTTAGCAGATTTTATATAGATTTGTGTATTTGTATGTGTTTGGATATTCAAAAATCAAACCAATCCATCCAAATAATAATTCAGTTGGATTGGTTCAGATTTTGAATTTGTTTGGATGGATAGGAATTCATATTTTTTTTAAACCATAATCTATTTAGATTCATATATATGGATCGGTTTTGAACCGATTCATCCATTTGAACACCTTTAGCTATGAATCAAATGTTTAAATGGACGTTTGTTTTGTAATTGGGTTTCATTGGTATCGATTTAAAATAAAAGTAAGAAAACGAATATCTAAATATATTTTTGTTTTAAAATTTATACGAGATTAGTATATGTAATTTTAATACAGAGTGTAAAATTAACAATGACTAAATAGCCTAACAGTAAAGGCAGTCCATGATTTGCTTCAAGTCATGGGTTCGAAACCTGCACAAGTACCGACTTGACCGTTGTGGTATATTTGATGGAGATGTTGAACCTTGTGAGGGTTCGATGATACTCCATTAACATATGGAGAGCTCCAAATGATTGGGTGAAGATGATATTGATTTGAACTTGTATAAATCAAACTTAGTATTATCCATTTTGTATATTTTTGTAATAAAATATAACATATTTTTAGCAGATTTTATATAGATTTGTGTGTGTATGTGTTTGAATATTCAAAAATCAAACCGATCCATCCAAATAATAATTCAGATGGATTGGTGCAGATTTTGAATTTGTTTGGACGGATAGGAATTCATATTTTTTTAAACCATAATCTATTTAGATTCATATATATGGATTGGTTTTGAACCGATTCATCAATTTGAATACCTTTAGCTATGAATCAAATGTTTAAATGGACGTTTGTTTTGCAATTGGGTTTCATTGGTATCGATTTGATATATATAACACCCCTCATTTTACCAACATTTAAATACAATATATCGGAAGCGTTAGTTCAAGTTTCAACATTTATAAGTTACATCATTTAAAATACTTATAAAATCAAACTAATTTAAAACCTCTTTGGCAACATGGTTGTTATTTTAAAACTGAAAGATAACAATGATTTACACAAATCAATATCAGAGTAACGCCTAATCATCAAACATTCCTTCCAGTCCAACTTCTTGCCCACCCGATAAAATCTATAACCTGCAAGAAGTATTAATGTGGGGGATTAGCATAAAGCTAAGTGAGGGAATAATTAATCAACAGTTCAACTTAGTATAACAACTCTGTTTACCAACAAGCATCGTAAACACACAATACCTAGAACAACCATTCAACCGCTTAACTGGTCAATTGTTCAACTAGTCAACTGATCAACTGATCATCTATTCAACTGGTCAATGTAACATCCTGTTTCTGGGCCTGGAAATAAATTGTATTTTTATAAGTTTGGTTAGTTTATTTGAAAATAAACAAGTAAAAGAGCCTCAATTTTTATTGTGATTAATGAAATATTGTTTGTTTTAAATAAACGAAGTTGACGGTAAAATAAAAGTATTTTGACTTACGGGTATTTTCGGGTTCCAGACAATAGGTTAGGAACGGGTATAATTTATACTGTGTTGTAAATGGGGCGGTGGGATTAAAATGTGTGGACCGACTCATTTCATTATCACCTACCTTTCTTCTCTAAAACTCTCTCTATGTTCTTTACATATTAATTCAAAAGAAAATCAAGAACTAATATTGAGATTGAAATTAGCTAAAGGGAAACTGAGTTTTATCATCATCCATATCATCTTCTTCCATTGATTGTAAGTAATCTAGTGTTCTTAGTGTTCTTGAGCTTATTTGATAAAAAGTGGGTTTTGAATGATTAGAAGAAATTGAAGGTTAAATAACATGTGTTTGATGTTTCTAAATGATTAGATAACGATTTTACATGATTATATGATGATTGAATGGTAGAAATGTTTAGTGTTCTTCATTTGAGTTCATAGCTTAGGGTTTGGTAATTTTAGAGATATAAATGATGATTGCATGATAGAATATGATGCTAAATAGGTTGTTTGATGTTGGTATATGTTAGTGTAAGTTTATATGTCGTTTTTAATGGTGAATAATCGAAGGATAGAAGTGTAGATTTGAGTTTTGGGTGTTAAAGCCCGTATGTGGTTTGCTGATTCTGCTGCTGCTGGTATTATGATCAAGCCGGCGGCTTGATCATTGAAGCCGGCGGCTTCATGTGGTCAGCCGGCGGGTTCGGACCCCAAGCCGGCGGTCTGAATAGGCTTATTTAGGTGATTCAAGTTCTGATGTACAAAAGGTTAATTCACCCGGCGGGCCAGGGTGCCAAGCCGGCGGCTTCCTAGCCAAGCCGGCGGCTTCCCTGCCCAAGCCGGCGGCTTCATGGGGTTTTCCAGCAAAAGTGTTTTAATTATGTATGATTCATTGTTAGATTAATAATTATCATATTCTATGGCTTGAGTTAGTTGAATGAGGTGTTAAATGATATTATGTTTTGAATGATGATTATAATGTGGATAATATTATGATTAATATAAGGATTCGTGATAAGTGTTAAACCGTTACTGACTTGGTGTTGTTGTTGTTTCCAGATAAGCGGACGGCCACTCAGTAAGATAAGACCTCTGAGTTGGCGATCAGGCGTAAATATTTGGTGAGTGGAATTGTAGTCCTCGGTTCCACCCAGTTGTAACGGGTTCGGTTACAATGGGTAACCAGGATAATTTATATCAGTAGGTTGTTGTTATTAGTAGTACTGGTACCAGTCTTGTCTGTTTGTTTATGTTGCTAAATATCTAAGTTGTTGTGTGATTATTGTTGAATTGTTGCTTAGTTGATAACAGTTGTGAACTGTTGCTTGTTGTTGGTTGCTTTTGCATTGTGAATGCAATGTGGTTGTTTTCAGAGGTCAACTGTTGTTGGTTGGGTTTGAGTACTACTGTGTAGTTGTCGAGGTTTCTTTGAGACACATAGTTGAGAACAATCCTGGTCAGTGAAGGTAGTACTCAAGCTATCGGTTGATTACTGGGAATGGCGTTGCGCCCAGTAGTCGTGGTTTCTGGGTTGGGTGGATACCAGGAACCGCCGGTCCTCTTGACGTTATGTGCTTATGTGTTTAATTGTTGTTGTTGCTTTGTTGTAAGACTTGTTATGAGTGGGTTGAATCGTCGGTTACGGTTCCATTCACTTAGCAATAAGCTAATCCCCTCGTTGTTTAATGTTTTGCAGACTGTGGTTAGTTGATGTAGATGTTCGGGTTGTAGATGTTGACTGGAAGTTTGACTAAAGTTTGGCGCAACTCTGATCTTTTGTAGATGTCTTTTGGAAACATTTTATATAAGGCCCGTTTTGTGTTAATATGGGTTGTAACTAATATGGTTGTGAATGTTTAACTAATGTTGTCATATTTTGTAGTCGTTAAACCTGGAAGCATTGTAAGTCGGTAAATGTTTTGTTTTGGGGGACTTGCGCTTCCGATTTTCGAAATATAATATATAAATGATATGTTTTGGTTTGCGTAAGGAACGGGCCTTACAAGTTGGTATCAGAGCATAGGTTTGGGTGAATTGGGCATTTGCGAATGTTCAATCCCAAATCTATTTGGTGTTAGTCAAACTTTTCGATGTGTGGGATTAGCTTTTGGTTGGGGGATTGGTTAGTATAGGTGATACTAACGATTAACAAGTTGCAAGTTGTGTTTTGATTGTGAGTACAGGAATGGCAGATGATGAGAACACGACTCCCAATAATGCTGCTAGAACTGAGCTTCCACCTCCAGAAATTAATAATGTTAATCAGGGTGGTACTTCGAATGTTCATCAAGATGAAACTAATCAAGATGATTATGTGTTGCAATTGGAAGATGATGTGATAAGGCTCAAAAAGATAGAACAGTTGTATTTGGAACAACAAGCTAGATTAGCTCAGCAAGCTTATCAGTTTCCTTCACCACCACCGCAGAATAGGTTGTGTTCATTTAAGACTTTTAAGGCGTGTGGACCCAAAGAATTTGAGGGAGGTAATGATCCGATGGTGACATTGAATTGGTTAAGGGACACTGAGAGGAAATTTGATGTGTGTCAGTGTGAAGATGAGTTAAGAGTTAAGTATGCGGTTCAGTTATTGAAAGGTCAAGCTATGAACTGATGGGATACAGCGACTGCACAAATGACACCGGAGCAAAGATCTAGAATTACTTGGGCTGAGTTTCATAGAGAGATTAGTAAACAATTCTGCTCTGAGTTTGATATGATTAGACTTAGGCAGGAATTTCTAGATTTGGAGTTTTCTGAGAAAATGACAATGGATGAGCTTATCAATCAATTCACCGATAAGTTAAGGTTTGTTCAGCAATGGGTTCCGGACGAGAGGACTAGGATTACTCATTTTGTTACGACTTTACCACCACAGTACCGGACATCAGTGAGGTTGGCTCGTAATTTGACCGAGGCTTTTGAATTAGCTAGGTCGGTGCATAGTGACAATCAAGCATGGGAGAAGTCGGGTAAGAATAAGTTGGTGCAACAATCTAAGAGTGGTACTACTGGAAGTAAGAGTCAGAACCGAAGGATTGAGTTTAGCGAGGGTTCGGTGGGTAGTGATCCAAACCCTTGGTGTGCCGCTTGTAGGTCGAGGCATTCGGGTCCATGTACTCCTCAAACATTAAGGTGCATTAAGTGTGGAGCATTGGGGCATGGTAGTAGAGAGTGTACTTTTCCTCAGTCTGTGTGTTGGAACTGCAAGAAAGAGGGTCATCGGGCAGGACAATGTCCGGAATATGTTAGGCAAGGTTCGGGTTTAGCTGGAAGTTCGGGTTCTGGTTCGGGTTCTGCATCATCAATTGGACAGAAGAGAAAGATGGCGCCTCCTCGTGCTTTTCAAATGACAGTGGGAGATCAAATGACTATGGGGGAATTGCTCGAAGTGAATAACCAAGGTAGATTCTATATTGAATTTGATGTAATATAGTTTATAATATTGTATGCTTATGTGTAATTGTAGAGTTTAGTCTAATTATGTATGGGATTGGATTTCGGGGACGAAAATCTTTAAGGGGGGATGATTTGTAACATCCTGTTTCTGGGCCTGGAAATAAATTGTATTTTTATAAGTTTGGTTAGTTTATTTGAAAATAAACAAGTAAAAGAGCCTCAATTTTTATTGTGATTAATGAAATATTGTTTGTTTTAAATAAACGAAGTTGACGGTAAAATAAAAGTATTTTGACTTACGGGTATTTTCGGGTTCCAGACAATAGGCTAGGAACGGGTATAATTTATACTGTGTTGTAAATGGGGCGGTGGGATTAAAATGTGTGGACCGACTCATTTCATTATCACCTACCTTTCTTCTCTAAAACTCTCTCTATGTTCTTTACATATTAATTCAAAAGAAAATCAAGAACTAATATTGAGATTGAAATTAGCTAAAGGGAAACTGAGTTTTATCATCATCCATATCATCTTCTTCCATTGATTGTAAGTAATCTAGTGTTCTTAGTGTTCTTGAGCTTATTTGATAAAAAGTGGGTTTTGAATGATTAGAAGAAATTGAAGGTTAAATAACATGTGTTTGACGTTTCTAAATGATTAGATAACGATTTTACATGATTATATGATGATTGAATGGTAGAAATGTTTAGTGTTCTTCATTTGAGTTCATAGCTTAGGGTTTGGTAATTTTAGAGATATAAATGATGATTGCATGATAGAATATGATGCTAAATATGTTGTTTGATGTTGGTATATGTTAGTGTAAGTTTATATGTCATTTTTAATGGTGAATAATCGAAGGATAGAAGTGTAGATTTGAGTTTTGGGTGTTAAAGCCCGTATGTGGTTTGCTGATTCTGCTGCTGCTGGTATTATGATCAAGCCGGCGGCTTGATCATTGAAGCCTGCGGCTTCATGTGGTCAGCCGGCGGGTTCGGACCCCAAGCCGGCGGTCTGAATAGGCTTATTTAGGTGATTCAAGTTCTGATGTACAAAAGGTTAATTCACCCGGCGGGCCAGGGTGCCAAGCCGGCGGCTTCCCAGCCAAGCCGGCGGCTTCCCTGCCCAAGCCGGCGGCTTCATGGGGTTTTCCAGCAAAAGTGTTTTAATTATGTATGATTCATTGTTAGATTAATAATTATCATATTCTATGGCTTGAGTTAGTTGAATGAGGTGTTAAATGATATTATGTTTTGAATGATGATTATAATGTGGATAATATTATGATTAATATAAGGATTCGTGATAAGTGTTAAACCGTTACTGACTTGGTGTTGTTGTTGTTTCCAGATAAGCGGACGGCCACTCAGTAAGATAAGACCTCTGAGTTGGCGATCAGGCGTAAATATTTGGTGAGTGGAATTGTAGTCCTCGGTTCCACCCAGTTGTAACGGGTTTGGTTACAACGGGTAACCAGGATAATTTATATCAGTAGGTTGTTGTTATTAGTAGTACTGGTACCAGTCTTGTCTGTTTGTTTATGTTGCTAAATATCTAAGTTGTTGTGTGATTATTGTTGAATTGTTGCTTAGTTGATAACAGTTGTGAACTGATGCTTGTTGTTGGTTGCTTTTGCATTGTGAATGCAATGTGGTTGTTTTCAGAGGTCAACTGTTGTTGGTTGGGTTTGAGTACTACTGTGTAGTTGTCGAGGTTTCTTTGAGACACATAGTTGAGAACAATCCTGGTCAGTGAAGGTAGTACTCAAGCTATCGGTTGATTACTGGGAATGGCGTTGCGCCCAGTAGTCGTGGTTTCTGGGTTGGGTGGATACCAGGAACCGCCGGTCCTCTTGACGTTATGTGCTTATGTGTTTAATTGTTGTTGTTGCTTTGTTGTAAGACTTGTTATGAGTGGGTTGAATCGTCGGTTACGGTTCCATTCACTTAGCAATAAGCTAATCCCCTCGTTGTTTAATGTTTTGCAGACTGTGGTTAGTTGATGTAGATGTTCGGGTTGTAGATGTTGACTGGAAGTTTGACTAAAGTTTGGCGCAACTCTGATCTTTTGTAGATGTCTTTTGGAAACGTTTTATATAAGGCCCGTTTTGTGTTAATATGGGTTGTAACTAATATGGTTGTGAATGTTTAACTAATGTTTTCATATTTTGTAGTCGTTAAACCTGGAAGCATTGTAAGTCGGTAAATGTTTTGTTTTGGGGGACTTGCGCTTCCGATTTTCGAAATATAATATATAAATGATATGTTTTGGTTTGCGTAAGGAACGGGCCTTACATCAACAATTTCAACTTATCGATAAAATAGCAGTTCAACAATATCACAACTGAATAACGAGGATCGGTGGTTCTGAGAAATACCATAATACCCGGGTGGCTCCCCAAGAACACTTATTCAACCATATCCGTATGGCCATAACGGACGAGACCGATAGCTAATTGTTATCATCAACCAACACAGGAGATGTGTTAAATCTTAAATAACGATTAGCCCAACCAACCAGTTCAACCTGTTGACCTCATTAACAACTGATGCCCAAAGGCCTAACATATCATGTGATCACATATTCTTAACATATCAGGTCAACATTTCAGACTAACAGTCTATCAACAGTATTATTACTATTAAACCAAAATCATCATGGAAAACAAAAACAGTAATAATACATTTACCCGTTGTAACCAAACCTGTTACAACTAAATCATATTGAGGATTAAAGATCCACTCACCGAATACCTCAGTCATCCACTCAGTAGTCTAATATCACTGAGTCTTCTCCACATCTGAGAATACAACAGAAAAACACAAGTTAATCACTTGACAATTGTCTCAATAATGATATAACATCATACAATTGTACTTACATCAAACAACTTACCACTAACTTGTATTAATTCAACATTCCTTATTTCAAGATTATGAATAATCATTTTAACATCAAAATTTCATAATCATTAGAATCGCACCATCATGTTAAGCTACTTTAATTATCACTAATCAACTTGATGATCATTATGATCATCTTATTACATTCATCCATCTTAATCTCTTTAATCACATGATTACTTTAATCATGGCTTCTTAACATGATATTATCACCATCCTTATCATAAGTATAATTAATTCTCTTAATCAAACACTTGATTCACTACTTCAATTCTTCCTAATAACATTCCAACAACTTTTATAATCACTAATTATAGTGTATTGACATCAAAACATCATCATTTGATCAAACCCATTTTGATCATAAATTTTACAACTTAATTAATCTACTTTTAAGTTAGATTAAGGTTACTAACCATCTTAGTAACACTTAGAAACACTACTTTAACTAATAGCAAGCTTTAATTTCGGATTAAAACCATTAATCCATCAAACTCATCATAAACATCAATACTCTAATGAACACTTGATCAATTCACACATATTTAGCTTGAATAATGTTAACCATCTTCATTAGTGAGCTCAACTAACATCAATTTAACAACCTCAACCATTAATTTCGGATTTAAACTCACTAATTATCAAAAACCCCAAAACCCCCAATTTCTAGGTTAATAGAAATCAAGAACACATAATCATACCTTGTTTATGATGATTAGAGAAGCTTGAATTTGAGTTTGGAAGCTCCAATTTCATGTTTCCTCTTGATTTTATGAATAAATCTAGGGTTTCATGTTTAATAGGTACGTATGTATGAACGTGTGTGTATAGAGATATAATTAAACAAGCCGACCTAGTATATGAGCATATACTAGAAGTAGTTCCTTGGTGGTGCACACTTTACCTCTATATTCCAATCAAAAATGTCATCCCATTTTCTACTTTGCCTCTCCGTTTGCTCTATCGCCCCTTTCAACAACCTTTCAAGATTTGACATTTCCGGTTGTTCCATCTCTTTGGTGATTGAAGGTTCATCATTCCAAGATTTTGATTGATAAGGTTGGTTCCATTCATCTTGGTAGTGTCTTGGTGGTGCACACCTTTCGTATGATATCATTGGCACATCATCATAATCACTCTCTTCACATAAAGGTTTGTAACCTTTATGATTTGAGTAACATGACATTGATGCTAAGTCACAAATCTGCTACAAACATCAAGACTAAAAACGGTAAAACGTAACCACTCAACACAAAATAAACAAACATTGAAAATATATACACTAATAATAACTAAAACTCTTAAAGTAACTTTTCTGGAAATAAATTCCAGAAAAAGGGTCAATTAATTACACTCGAATTAAACTCTTAATCAATCACATTCCCCGGCAGCGGCGCCAAAAACTTGATGTGCAAAATCTAGTCTTAAAATTTATCGTTGTAAATGAACTAGAAAATACCTTGCTAAGACTAATACACAACCGGGCAGTGGACCCTATCGTATAGTAGTATAGTCGGGTAAGTTCGGGTTCGAACACAGGGAATGTGAGTTTAAGAATTATATTCAAGTGCAAGCAATTTATACAGAAAAGTAAATGTGGGGATTTTGTGACCGAGTTGTCACGTTGCTTAATAACTACTTTTAAACTAAAACTAGGTAGGCGGACTCAGGAAGAGTCAAATTGATTCGTTATAAAATTTGAGAATTAAAACAATACTTGCCTGGATTATTTTGCTAATGATTTTGGGGTGTTGAGTTATAACCAGTTTATACAATGCATTTGTAAATCTTAATTAAGCATAGGACTAACGTTCGCTATCACCTACAAACCTTAACTTTGATTTACTAACCATACAATGTAATCTAGTAACGGACATTCGTCATGGTTACTGTCTTGCACATTTGAGCTCTAATTCTCTAACTTATTCCAAAACTACGTTCGCAATGTTTGTTCAATTACTTATAGACAAATAATCGATGATAATTTACCAAGTAGAAAACGTTCGCTATATCCACTAGTAAATCACCAAACAAGTTAAAACAATCAAACTAAACTCAAATGCACAAGGTTCACGATTAAACATAAAGTCAAATTTATTGAGTTTACAATTCATCCACATGAAAGACGTTCGCCACATTCACTAACTTATATATTATAGCTCATTTCATGTTACTTGTACCAATTTTCGCAACCGCAAACAAAGGTTCATTTGTATATCGACATACAAACAAAATAATTCCTACTAACAACAAACATTCGCTATAATTGCTAGTTAGAACTACCAACAAATTCCATAAATTATTTGAGCTAAAACATATAAATTCATGGAGGAATTCTAAACTCAAGCATAATCAAACACCAAAATATACACCCTTAATCACTAACTATTTCATCCAAGCAAGTAAATAAAACTAGCCACTAATAATCATACTCAAACTATCACATATAATGATGGAAATCAAAGGAAACATAGTTATATTGAATAAAAATGCAAAACGAGTGATTACAATGTTTGGATGATGATTCTTCGTAACCAAATGATTTAGGATGATGAGAGATCTTCAAAGTGATGAAAATGACCTAAAACCCCTAATTTTTCGCCATGGGGGCTGGTATTTTCGGAGGAGATGAGTTAGGTGAGAGATGAGGAAGAAAAGGTGTTTAAATAGTCAAAAAGTCTGCTGCCGACACTAGAACCCGGCTACTCCTTACCCCGACCCGGCTGCTCCTCTAGCCTTAAAATGAAGGGTTTTTTTTTTCTGTTACCGATTTTTCATAAATGACCCGGCTGCTTCCCCCAAGAACACGGAGGCTTCTCCTAATTTTCAGAGAACCATATTTTGCAGATTTGTAGATCTCTGAAATACGAACGTTTGGGCGCCTGAATCACCTCAATCCGAGTTCGTATGAGAAAGTTATGGCCAAAACGGTGCAGCGTGGTCAATTCAACAAAACCTTCCATCTTTTCATCCTTTCTACCTCAATCATCAACCTTAACACACGAAATCAATTTCAAACTAAATAAGTACCAAAAGTTCATGAAATTGCACAGAAACAAGTACAAAAATGATGATATCGCGAGAGATAAACATGTACAAAACGAGCGATATCACATTTCTTATAGTACATTTAGTACCAAACGCTTTGTCAACAATGTGTGCAATATTCAACACATATTCATCAATCTAGACACCTTTAATTGAATTACAATTGAGCATTTCATGTTCAATTAATTCACATATATGATCCACATAATCCCATACTCAATATTTACTAACCCTGGTTAGCAACAATCAACTATACCAGTTGCTACCCGATTTTGCAGTTAAATAAACCGCCTAACAACAACTCATACACAATAACAACTGTGGACCTCTTAAAACAAGTTTTAACATTGCACATATACACAGGAATGATCCCTGGGCTCAAAGAAACAAAAGCCCAATACAAAACGTAAGTCAAAAGTCCGAAATAAGGTCCGAAAAACAGTAAAATGCCATTTTCGGGCCCCAAACGACCCCGAAGTGCCCAAAACTGACAGGGCTCAAGGCAACGCAATGAGCTTTGACCGTTGGGCCATTTTTGAGTGGACATGTAAATTTCGTCTTAATCTGACACCGAAATTTTCTAGTGGAAATTTCTACGTCAAACGTTACGTCGAAAAACTTAAATTTTTTTTTTTTTTTTTTTACAGAAACTAGCCCCAAGCCGCCGGCTTGTAGGTTGAAGCCGCCGGCTTGTAGGGTGAAGCCGCCGGGTTCTAACCCCAAACCGCCGGGTCACAACATCCAGCCGCCGGGTACAACAACTTTTGGGCAACATAAATGAAAGTCGCATTTTAAGCCTAAAGAAGCTGCCGGCTCATGACTTCAAGCCACCGGTTTACCACTTATAGCCGCCGGGTCCCACCTTGGACCCGCCGGGTCCCATGTCTGCACAACAATTTTTTACACCAGCCAACCTTAATGCAATTTTCCGAAATTCAAATGCGCATATCTCACAAACCGTAAAGAATTAGGGTCTGAAATTTTGCAGGCACCTTCATATAATCAAAATGCAACTTTCCATTTTCACAAATTTCCAAAATTCACATTTATCGAGAAAACGAACGTACGACTCATTTTTGACCATTTTAGCTCATTTTGGTGACACGTCAAATTTCAAATGGCTTGGTTTCTGGCTTCCACCCTTTGCCAACATGTTTCTACCTACATTTGTGACGTGTGGGCATATTCATCACTTTCATACACTCATTCCATCATGTTTTAACTTGTTGACCCGTTTAAGGGTCCAATTGGATACTTTTACCAATTTCAACCATTTTGACTACATTAACACTTTCAACACACCTTCCTACTATATGTAGGACTTAAAGTCACTTTAACACTCATCATATACGAGGCACAACTTGTTTTCATCATTTAACCAATTAGTGACCCATTTGGGTTACCGCCCAAGTAATCACTATTCTAACAACCAATTCACACTTCTTTAACTATTCTTAGTCAAACAACTTCATTTTCACTATTGGTGTCATATTATAACTCTCAAAACACCAATTTCACATTAAAATCATCATGTTTATACCAATTACAACAAATTTTTCAACTTTGACTTTTTACCAACTTGTCAATACATATAAGACTCGTTGACCACTTTGACTTTCTTACTTTACCACTTTAATACCTAGATCATAATTCAACCACAATCATGATCAAGGCGCAACACATAAACATCTAGCCACATTTATCACTTTATAACATAGTCATTATACATTTGACTCTACCAAATTCAACTTTGACTTTTCCAAGTCAAATGCACACTTTCCAACCATTTGACACTTTCTAATTTAAACAAGAACGTGACTCCAAATCACATCCATTGAGATGTACTAACATCTCCTTAATTTCACTACTTGGAGTTATATCAACTTTGATTATCAAGATTTACTACTACACTTAATTATATTGCTCCCAAAATTATTATTTCACAAGAGCAAGAAATTCCACATACACAATTCATACAACCGATTTCCTACTTTAATTTTATATTGTAGACACACTTAAATCCACATAATACAACTATTACACCTTATTCAACAATGTGTCTACACAATTCAATTACTTCAAGTTCACTCAAAATTACCCATTAATATTCTTATCATCATATTAACAAGTAATAATCATCAACGACTCACAACTGAGGATTCATATCAGTCTGACTCGATTTACTTTACTACTACTCATATCATAGCAAAGTAAACAATTCAAGCTTATTTTAATACACCAAGCTTATCGAAAGGTACCTGATACACTTAAGCCCACGAGTATTGAGGAATCATTGAGAATACCCTTGGGTTCCTCATATTCCTCCGTCTCTGCAACCAAAACAACAATCTTGCAACTTGTTATAGGTTAGTACACATTCAATAACCACTTTCTCATACAACCACTAATCCCATACCCTGGAATGTTTGACTTGACACAACTCTAGATTTGGGATTGAACACCTTACCATGTTCAATTCACCCAAACCTGGCTCTGATACCAACTTATAACACCCCTCATTTTACCAACATTTAAATACAATATATCGGAAGCGTTAGTCCAAGTTTCAACATTTATAAGTTACATCATTTAAAATACTTATAAAATCAAACTAATTTAAAACATCTTTGGCAACATGGTTGTTATTTCAAAACTGAAAGATAACAATGATTTACACAAATCAATATCAGAGTAACGCCTAATCATCAAACATTCCTTCCAGTCCAACTTCTTGCCCACCCGATAAAATCTATAACCTGCAAGAAATATTAATGTGGGGGATTAACATAAAGCTAAGTGAGGGAATAATTAATCAATAGTTCAACTTAGTATAACAACTCTGTTTACCAATAAGCATCGTAAACACACAATACCTAAGACAACCATTCAACCGCTTAACTAGTCAATTGTTCAACTAGTCAACTGATCAACTGGTCATCTATTCAACTGGTCAACTGTTCAACAATTTCAACTTATCGATAATATAGTAGTTCAACAATATCATAACTGAATAACGAGGATCGGTGGTTCTGGGAAATACCATAATACCTGGGTGGCTCCCCAAGAATACTTATTCAACCATATCCGTATGGCCATAACGGACGAGACCGATAGCTAATTGTTATCATCAACCAACACAGGAGATGTAAGACCCGACCTTTTTAAATAACATATTTTAATATTTTCAATCCAAAACATATCATTAGAATATTATATTTCGAAATCGGAAGCGCAAGTCCCCAAAATATTTACCAACTTACAATACTTCCAAGTTTAACGACTACCAAAAGATAACTACATAAGTTAAGTAATTACAACCATATTAATTTCAACCCATATGAACACAAAACGGGCCTTATATGTAAACGTTTTCCAAAACAACATCAACAAAAATCAGAGTTGCGTCAAGCTTAGTCAAACTTCCCGTCATCATCTACAATCCGAACATCTACATCACCTAACTACAATCTGCAAAACATTAAACCACGAGGGATTAGCTTAGTGCTAAGTGAATGGAACCGTAACCGACGGTTCTACCCATTCATAACAAGTCTTACAACAAGATAATCACAACAAGTAAAACACATAAGCACATAGCGTCAAGAGGACCGGCGGTTCCTGGTATACAACCAACCCAGAAACCACGACCACTGTATGTCATTCGCAGTGATCTACCGATAGCCTGAGTACTACCTTCACTGACTAGGTTTATTCTCAACTATGTGTATCAAAGAAACCTAGACAGCTACACAATAGTACCCAAACCCAACCAACCAATGTTGACCTCTGAAATCAACCATATTGCAAGCAACAATGCAATAACAACCAACAACTAACAACAGTTCATCAACTGTTATCAACCAAGCAACAAAATGATAATCACACAACAATTCATACATCCAGCAACATAAACAAATAAAACTGGTACCAGTACGACTATTGATAACAACCTACTAATATAAACTATCCTGGTTTACCCGTCGTAACCAAACTCGTTACAACCGGGTTGAACCGAGGACTACAATTCCACTCACCGAATATTATCGTCTGATCACCAACTCAGTGGTCTAATCTTACTGAGTGGCCGCCCGCTTATCTGAGAACACAAAGATAACAAGTCAATAATTTATCCCATAATCATCACTCTTGCATATTTATCAAATCATATAATCCCTGAAATCTAGACAAACAAAAGTTCAATCCGAAATAAAATCAGAAAATCCCGAAATGACGTTTAAAACAGTAAAATGTCATTTTCGACCCCTAAATGACCCCGAATGGCCAAAATCCGCCTAGGCTATTAGAATATAGTTTTGACCATTGGGCCGTTTCCGAGTGAACATGTGAATCTCATCTCAAACCGAGTTAATGAAATTGTTACATACCCGTGACCCTGAAAAGACTTACGCATTTTCAAAATTTACACAACTTGTCAAAATTATTCATGCAAACGCGATCCGGACTAGAGGGGTCTGGATCGCGTTCACTATAAGAAAAGGTTATGTCACCGAAATACACATGGCAACGCGATCCGGAACAAAGGGCTGGATCGCGTTCGTATGACCAAAACTCGACTGCGCCATTTTATAACTAAGGAACGCGATCCTGGTTCAAGGCTGGGATCGCGTTTGACACTTTTTCAGCAACAAAACTCAGGCATATAACACTTTTCAGCTCGAACCAAACCCCCAAAATCATCAAACTCAAGTTCAATACATCATCAAATGCATAAATTTAACCCCAATAACAACTACCAACATCTTGCAATTACAAACAAGCTATTTAACATCAATTTCGAGCATGCATCATCATCAAAACTACAAAATCACCAAACCCTAACTCATGAACTAATATGAAGAACACTAACAATTCTAGCCATAATTCATCATATAATCAACTCATATCAAAAATAATCATCAAGTAAACAACAACTCATGATTTCCAAACTTTAATTCAAACAAAACACATATATTCATCAATCACCTAATTTCTATAAGCTGAGCTCAAGAACCCTAGATACTTACAATTTGATGAACACTAAAATGATGATAATCAGATTTTCACAAGCTTGAATCTACACAATTGATTGATAATCCATTTTGATTTTCTTTGAAGAATATTAGAGAGAGAGGTTTGAGAGCTCAAGAACACAAAGGAAAAGGTAGGTGGAAATGAAATGAGTCGGTCCAGAGTTTTTAATCCCAATTCCACTTTAAAACACAATGTTATATTATACCCCTTTCTAACCTATTGTCTGGAACCCGAAAATACCCGTAAGTCAAAGTACTTTTATTTTACCGTCAACTTCAATAAATTAAAACAAGCAATATTTTATCAGACACAATTAAAACTGAGGCTCTTTTACTTGTTTATTCTTAAATAAACCAACCAAACTGATTAAAATACAATTTATTTCCAGGCTCAGAAACAGGATGTTACAGGAGATGTGTTAAATCTTAAATAACGATTAGCCCAACCAACCAGTTCAACCTGTTGACCTCATTAACAACTGATGCCCAAAGGCCCAACATATCATGTGATCACATATTCGCAACATATCATGTCAACATTTCAGACTAACAGTCTATCAACAGTATTATTACTATTAAACCAAAATCATCATGGCAAATAAAAACAGTAATAATACGTTTACCCGTTCTAACCAAACCTGTTACAACTAAATCATACTGAGGATTAAATATCCACTCACCGAATACCTCAGTCATCTACTCAGTAGTCTAATATCACTGAGTCTTCTCCACATCTGAGAATACAACAGAAAAACACAAGTTAATCACTTGACAATTGTCTCAATAATGATATAACATCATACAATTGTACTTACATCAAACAACTTACCACTAACTTGTATTAATTCAACATTCCTTATTTCAAGATTATGAATAATCATTTTAACATCAAAATTTCATAATCATTAGAATCACACCATCATGTTAAGCTACTTTAATTATCACTAATCAACTTGATGATCATTATGATCATCTTGTTACATTCATCCATCTTAATCTCTTTAATCACATGATTACTTTAATCATGGCTTCTTAACATGATATTATCACCATCCTTATCATAAGTATAATTAATTCTCATAATCAAACACTTGATTCACTACTTCAATTCTTCCTAATAACATTCCAACAACTTTTATAATCACTAATTATAGTGTATTGAAATCAAAACATCATCATTTGATCAAACCCATTTTGATCATAAACTTTACAACTTAATTAATCTACTTTTAAGTTAGATTAAGGTTACTAACCATCTTAGTAACACTTAGAAACACTACTTTAACTAATAGCAAGCTTTAATTTCGGATTAAAACCATTAATCCATCAAACTCATCATAAACATCAATACTCTAATGAACACTTGATCAATTCACACATTTTTAGAGCACAGGGAGCGCTCGATGAGATTTCAGTGTTCAGTTCAGTGTTCTGGAGAACACTGAACCATAACACTGAAGCAGAAAAGTGGGGTAATAGTTAATCTTGAGGTTCAGTGTTCAGTTCAGTGTTCTCGTGATTATTTTATTAATTTAAAAAAAAAACAAATTAAATACAAATAAATAAAATACATTAAAAAACAAACTCTCCCCAAATAAATATATTATAACAAAATAAATTAATTAAAATACATTAATATAATTAAAAAATAATATAAAAACAATAATTTAATTAAATAAAAACAATAATAAAAAAGTAATATAAAACTAAACTAAAAAAACACACCTACCTACCCCACCCCACCCTTCTTCTGTAAACGCCCACCACCTCCATTCTTCTTCTTCTGTTACTTCCATTCAGTTGACCAAAAAAAAGCGAACGACTAGCTATGGTGGAAAAAGGAAAACAAAAGAAATAATAATATTAAATTGGAGATCGCTCGCAGCTCAACGTTGAGATCTGAACGGTGGCGGTGAACGCCGGCGATGAACGGCGGTGGGGAGCGCCGAACGCCGAGCTCCGGCGTTCTCGTGGCGAAAAAGGCGAGGAAAACAAGGGCGCTCCGTGTGCTCTTAGCTTGAATAATGTTAATCATCTTCATTAGTGAGCTCAACTAACATCAATTTAACAACCTCAACCATTAATTTCGGATTTAAACTCACTAATTATCAAAAACCCCAAAACCCCCAATTTCTAGGTTTATAGAAATCAAGAACACATAATCATACCTTGATTATGATGATTAGAGAAGCTTGAATTTGAGTTTGGAAGCTCCAATTTCATGTTTCCTCTTGATTTTGTGAATAAATCTAGGGTTTCATGTTTAATAGGTACGTATGTATGAACGTGTGTGTATAGAGATATAATTAAACAAGCCGACCTAGTATATGAGCATATACTAGAAGTAGTTACATTTCATTCCCCGTATTTATCTTTGCCTGGAACTTAAAAACCATTTACGCGCGCGCGGGGGGGGGGACATTATTTTATTTTACCGTGAACTAAATTAAATTAAAACAACTAATAATTTATTAGTCACAATAAATTATTCGACTCTTTTCTCCATTTAATTTCAAATAACACAACAAAACTATTTTCTGACACATTAAATAATATTTCACAGTCAGAAAATATTAAAATACTACCAGACCTGAGGAATTGATGTTACAATATAAAAGTAAGAAAAAGAATATCTAAATATATTTTTGTTTTAAAATTTATATTAGATTAGTATATGTAATTTTAATACAGAGTGTAAAATTGCCAATGACTAAATAGCCTAGCAGTAAAGGCAGTCCATAATTTGCTTCAAGTCATGGATTTGAAACCTGGAAAAATACCGACTTGACCGTTGTGGTATATTTGATGGAGATGTTGAACCTTGTGAGGGTTCGATGATACTCCCTTAACATATGTAGAGATCCAAATGATTGGGCTAAATGCCCATCTCTCTTATCTATTAAAGGAGAGACTTAATTAAGTAATCTCCCTCTAAGACACCCCCTAAAAATTAATCACCACCTTACATTAGATTAGCTCTCTTAATCACAGCCTTTGATTGTCATTAGCAGATTGATTTATTAATCTTAATCTTTTGTGACCTAATTTGTTCCAAAACTACCCTCAAATCCACATCCCGTATCTTCCCTTCGGTTTCAAACATATCGACCATCAACAATACTCAGAAACCTAGCAACAACCAATCCCCACCCACACCCACAGAAACCAATCGAATCAATACCCAATTGAATTAACCTACGCTTGCCCGCATCAACCAATCAAACTTTTCAATTTGTTGATCAAGAACCCTAACAAACCACTCCTGAAGATTGGTTTCTGCAGCGGCAACGGAGTGGATTTCCGACCATCTGCAGTGACAGGCGGCGTATGTGGCGGTAAACGATCGTAATCACCGACGGCTGGATTAATTAGATGCTTAACGAACGTTTTAACCAATTTGTAACACAGGTACTTGTCTCTCTCCATTCAGGGTAATTTTTTCGTTAATGTGATGAATCTGTTACAGATATAAAGAGGATGATAATGTTTGTGGATTTGGATTCTTGTGAGATAATGTATAAGAATATTTATGGTTCTGCACCAATTTGGAGCTGTGAATGCTATTGAATTTTATGCGAATTCCATCTTTATTTCTGTTGGTAAGGATATCACTTTACGATTGCCATCTGCCTTTTCCTGACATACATGCTACCCATGAAGTCCACCCAATTAAGTTATCTCCTTTCTTTGCTTTAACATTGCACCAAAGGTACAGGGAACTTGGAATGATAATCCCACACAAATACATAAGTACGGTAATATGAAATAGACAACCAACTGTAATTACTACGTGTTACATAATTCCCATTAATTTTGGGTGATTATTAGGATTTATATTACGTTAACTGTGAATGTTGTAATACATACCAAGAATCGTGATTCTATTTACAGCTGAAATTTGGAAAACGAAGCTTTCTTTTTCGGAAAGCACTAGGGATAACTGAAATTTACTCATTATTCATATAAAAATTTATCCATACAGGTGGTAAAACGGGCGGGCTGAGTACATGAATTGCAAAAATTGTTATGTGCATTTTTTAAAATTGTATAATGAATTAATGCAGTATTTTTAAAATGTTTAATATTTCGATTAGCTCTGAACTTTCTGTTTTTTTAGGTGGAAGCTTTAAGATTTTGTAGAAGTTAAACCGATTTCTAGATCAGAATGAAATCTTGACAAACAAGAAACAGCCTTTTGACGTTGGTCAAAATGCCAACGTAAAGTCACAAACTTTATGACAAACATTGATGTAGGTACTGTAACAAGCATTGTGCATAATCACCCTTATTTATGTTTGACATAGACTTTATTGTATTCGTTTTTTTTTTTTTTTTTTTTTTTTTTGCCACTGGTATGAAAGTCAGTATCCAAAATTGATTATCTGATCCATAAATAATCAGATAACTAGCAGAATCAATGGCAAACATTAGGACATGAATTGTAGTCAACTGCAAATGGTAGTAAACTGCGAATATGAAGGTTGGTTAAGATGTAAATGACTCATATTCCATGTAAACTATTTTATTTATTATTATTAGAATATAATTAACCACCAAAAGCTTCCACTTTGCGGCTTAACTATTTTATATTCCAATGGCACTTACTATGTGATTATAATTAGGTAAATGTTTCCGTTGCCTGCACATAGCACATGCTTTGGGTGCATCTGAGATTTTTGTCGTGGATATACATGATGATAAACTTGAGAAAGCTAAATTGCTCGGAGCCACTCACGTTGTACATGCTAGAGCGGAAGATGAAGTTGCAAAGATCAAAGTAAGTATATCCTTTGGTTATTAGAGGAGTTAAAACTATTACAATTGCGTCATTTAGTCCGTTGAGTTATAGTTCAAAAGAGACTTTTCTACGACACAATCTGTGCCATTTACACATAAACTAGCCAAAATGAAGACAGACACAACCCATGTCACAGACGTAACCAGTTAATGTTTCTGAGTTTTGCTTCAAAATGGATTTTTAAATCACTATACAAGTTCGGTAAAATAATGGCATCTTAAGCTTTGATATGGATTTTTAAATCACTATACAAGTTCGGTAAAATAATGGTAAAATAATGGCATCTTAGCATATCATCTGACTGTGTTTACATGGTTCCTTTCAGTTTTAGTCGATCATAATTGTTAATTCGTGTCAAAAACAAATTAAGTTTAGTTATAGACTTATAGATATGCATTCTAATTCGAATCGGCTTTCTGATTTTGCATGTTATACATTTTGATTTAGTTTCAGTGGACTAAAACTGCTCATGTGCATGAATGTGTATCACAATATAATTTTTGATTAAATTCTTCATGGATTCATAAGTTGGTGTAGATGTGTATCACTTTCAGCTGCTTCCTCAGTCTCTCATACGTTCTCGAACAACATTCATGGTACTGGTATTATTATCTGAAGGCTCTGAAACTAAAAGTTGCCCCGTTTTCCGGGACTACTACACTCAAGCTATGCCTGTCTATTACCTGTGTTAGAGCAAGGTAACCTTCTCTGCGGATCTAGATTATTATTAGTGAATCAACTGGCTATAATTATAATCACCTACTCGCAAATTCACCCCGTATGCCCATTTTGCCACCTAAATTGGTTGGGTCATATTCTGTTACAGTTTTTGTGACGAAATCATAGACTATGCTTTTTTGTGATGGATTGATAGTGTATTTGCAAGTTACTGAATTAATTAATTAATTAATCTATAAGAGGAGGCTAATAATGGTAAAATAATGGCATCTTAACATATCATCTTATTGTGTTTACATGGTTCCTTTCACTTTTACTTCTATAATTGCTTACAATCACAATTGGTCCCAAGGTATTCACATTTCATGGAAAGGGCACATCCCATTAGCAGGCCGCCTAATAACTACAACCTAGAAATGGGGCCTCAAAAAGGTATTGACTCATATGACTAAATGTTCTCTTTATAAATTATCTGTCTTTTAGTCAACGGTGTTCTACTTATGGTGCCACTGCAAACTAACTTCTATTGATATGTTTTCAAAATGACTTTGACTTTTGATTTCTTAGAATTTATAATGGTCAAAAGTACATTAAACAGCTCCTCATGTACTAAAAACTTATAGGCAGAAGTTCCCAAATATGTACCAAGTTATGGACCTTCCACAGCCAAACACATTACTGGTAAGCCTTACGTTATTACCATAAGTAGAAGTGACGATTCCTTTACTTATAAATAGGTCCATTTGGGTTAAACAGATCAAAAACGTCGAAAAAATGATACCTTGAAATCTTTATCATTTTACTTAAAGGAATTGGGGCAAAAAATCAGACAAAGAGTGATCATCATGCATACGACTTATATCATTTTACTAAAGATTGTTATCGAAAGGGGCTTCCTTTTGGATTCTGATACAATAGTTTCCTTAATAAAACTAATATTTCCGAGCAGCAAGTGTTTCGAAGCAATTTGACCAGATCCATTTTCATTAGCTTAAATGTTTAATGATTTGTCCAACCCATACAGTTAGCAAGCTCTAGAAAAACCTACGAAATCTATTACTGGCTTCATTTCTATTAAATGTACGCTTGAAATTAACGCTGAACCATCTTGCCTGTTTACGTTCTTCTTTGATTTTGGACGGGTGTCCTTAAGTGAAGATGACGTGATATATCTTACCTGGAATGAATCATTGAAATTCAAGGTGGATAGCATATCTTATGTGTTTCTTAATAATTCCAATATGGTTTGACTTTTTAATAAGTCTAATGATAAAAAATGAATATCTTATGTTTGTATCACCGAAGAAGGGATTTTTTATAACAGCTTTTGGCCAGTTTTGGCATTAACCTTTTGTATCCATTACTTTTTTATAGGTAACAAATGTTTGCCTTATAATCAACATCCGAGTATGGATATCCCTACTGATATATCGCTCGAGGTTCTTCCCTCGCTATTGCAAACACTGAACTTTTTGGATGCTATTATGACACATACTCTCCATTTTAGATAACTAAAAACATACACGTTTCCTAAAAATTTGTAGATTATTTGTAGGGAGTACTTTGTGTTTCAATATGATTTGTATAATTCACGGGTTAAATTATGTGTTGTTTTAGGTAAGTTGTTATGAGTTAGAGTCTAACTAATTGACATGTATGCAGATCTCAGAAAATGTTGATCTCAGCACTGAAAATGTTATGCTCCCACGCTTAAGGTATATTCATTATATTATTGTTCGACTTTAAGTAAGAAACATTTCTTTCAGTACTGATGATGCCACTATTTGTAGATACCATCATATCGAGAACATTAATGGTTGCGTATAATGGATACGAAACAATATCTCTTTGCATCCGCCACGAGGTATTTAGTCCCAGCTACAAAGTTAAGGCCTCATCAGTCACCTCCTAAACAAGAATCAGCGCCTGAAAAGGACCATGTTTAGCAAATCATAGCACATACATTATGGATTGCGTTTTTCACTGATCGGTTTGAGGTTATATTTCTGTTTGTAGCTTTTTGAAACTTTAATAAGATGTCGATAAGTTCAGTTTGTGATGCCTTTTGCTGGTTGTACAACAAACGACTACGGATATCCATGGAAATTTCACACACCGTGTTGCAGCTGGTACATTTTTCACTATCATGTTAATTGGACTTAAATTCTGCTCATGCTAATATCAGGGAAATATTAAAAAAAATAGATTGGGACTTCAGCTACTGGAAGATGGGATTTATCAGTACTACACTCTTTGACTTTTTCTGTATATTAACTTGCGATTTTGACCTTCGTGTGATCTTGCAGGGCCTCATTAGGTTGGTTTGCTCATGTACCTGAAAGGTATGAAGCTGAACATGTGAATTTTGCAGAGTGAGGCTCATTCTGTTTCTAATTTGTCCAATTTTTTCAAAATAAAAAAAATGATTCAAAAAGACCAGGCAAAAATGGGAGCTCTTTAAATAATATTAATATACTAAGATAGTATACACTGTGTAATGCTTATTTCTTATATCATTAATCTCTTATACGCCAATTTTTACCTACAGTATATTTGCTAATGGAAAAATGATCAGTGTCACCCTGTTTGGTCACCAATGGAGAACTATATATGCCAGCCTATTTGGTGACCAATGGAGAACTATATATGTTGCTGGTAGTGAGAAGAGAAAGCAGTTACTTATAATGGTAGGACACCATGAAGCTTAAAAGATTAAAGTTTGGGCTCAACCTTTAAACTCCAAGTAAATTCACAAACATCAGTTTTCAATAATTTTACTTTTTATTTTTTGAATTATTAATGCTATTATATTCTTATCGATCGTAGAGAGAGCACATACTCTAGGCCGAGAGTTAGCTCAAAGAAATGGATCAAGTATGCTAGAACTGCATTTGCTGTTGATCCTCATATTTCTTTCTCTTTCGGTGCTACATTACCAACAAATTTCTAAAGGTGGAAATTACTCGGTTGGTTCATGTTAGCTATGTATGTGGATGTTAAGGTAAATTTAGTTTACTTTTCAATTGTTTATTCAGTACATATTTTTCTATGATTACATTCACATATATTGGAGATTCATAGCATACCTAAGACTACACCATATTTGTAACCCCTATAGCTGTGGATAAACTTTCTTCCCTTTTGCAACAATTACCATATTGCCAGTATCTTGATGGGGAGTTAATGTTTAAGCTCTCTTATCATCTCCAACGTTATAATGTAGCCTTTTGACTCGTTCCAATTGGCTCTATGTTTCTGGTTTTTCTAACAATTCAACGTGGTTCACAATTGTCTCAAATTTCAGTTATTAAGCAAGCTTGCTTAGAGCTGCTTGAATGAGTGACACGTTCGCCTATATCATAATCAAGGGGTTACAAGCCTGTAAATACTTATATGACTTTCGGTGTATAATAGTGAGATATAAGGTCTAAATTTATCAGGATCTTGGTGTATTGATCGATCTTAGGGTTACACCTGTGCACCAGATCAAGGTAAAGAAGCAATCTCAGCATAGGCCCTTCCTTTTTATAATGAATTTTGGGGGAGGTTAAATTTATTCAATTTTCAAGCTGATAATTTTTTCTCATTGTCTATATTCATGATACATTTGATGTTTTTTTTTTGAACAAATTATATTTAAATAAACAGATGTGGAACCGTGGATCATGGAGTCTAATCTGAGACTCTGCGTGAAGTTGTGGTTGAGGCTGAAAGATTAGCTGGTTTACCATCATATACATATTTTCGGTCCACACCGACAAAGAAGATGGAATAACACTTGGTGGAGCCTCTTTGTCACCTCATTTCCCTCAGATTTGTGAATCGTAAAGATATTGTGTTTGTGGCTTTTTCATGTATTCATTGTATAATGTAAGAATGATTAGTAGGCGGACCCTAAATATACTAAATTGTTTGAGTATTACACCTGGTAGTCTTATAGCATATACATCAATACTAATATAAATTATCAATACTAATATAAATTTGAAGTTTCAAACTATAGTCCCAACATGAAAGTCATACTAAATAGCAATCGATCAAAGTTGGGTCTTCAATAAAGGTGGGCCATGCCTTTTGATTTTGTAAATTCATTTGTGTATAAAATTGATCGAAATTACATACATTCATGGAGATGTTACAATTAAATTATAATGTGACCATTGTTTAAACTATCATTTTTATAATTTAATTGGTAAAGGTGAAGAATCATCTTTGACGCTTGGTTTGATAAATGTTCTTAGCCAACTCATCACAACCAATTTTAATTTGAAACATATCAGTTTTCTTCTTTTAAATTGCAATTCAGTTTTCCATGATAAAGTTGTAAGGCGGGCTGAGTAATAGATCAAAACGAGTATAGAACGCGTACCTTTATTATGTAACCACACTATCTACAAATATTTAAGAATCGTATCAATGAAATCGGTAGCCAAATACTCATGCAAATGGCAATGGCAATTGGAATATAAGGAGCAATTTAAACTTTCTTACACCACGTATTTTCACAAAGAGAGAGAGAATGAAAAAAATATTTCGCAATCACGCATATACACCGCGGTCAATCGAGTTACAAAATACTTTATAAGTTGATTTACTGAACTTTAAAAAATAATATACGTTTTAAAAATTGTCATATTTCTCATATTTGATTTATTTTATTTATTAATATCTTTAGGTAGATAAACTGAGGACGAACACCATCAAAAGGGTGCATGAAATACTCAAAACTAGACAATCAACAAATGCGTTAGTTGCGTTACTGGTAATCAGCAATAGCATTTTCTTAATTTACAAATACAAATTCAACGTCATTTAAGTAACATATGTATTATAGCGTTATCCAACATAAGTACTTAACACTACTTATTTGGGATAAAAAAAAAAGGAATTAGCCCGCAAATTTTGCGGGTTATAATGCCCATTTTATTTTAAGAGGAAAGAGAAGAAACAGAAAGAAAGTGGAGGGCCCACTTACATAAAAATGTCAGCCAAATCCCGCATTTTTGATGGATAACGAAAGTTTTAAACATTAAAAAAACACGAGTTTTAGGGGGTGTTTGGGGGAGCTTTAGTAGAGGGCTTTTTAGCTTTTGTGGTATCATAACGCAGAAAAGCTCTTTTTTAGTGTTTGGATGAAGAAGCTTTTAACTATTTTAAAGGGTTAAAAAACTAAAAAGCTAAAAGCCATGATTTTGAAGTACTAAGCTAACGCACAAGCCAAAATCTTAACGCCCGGCCAAACACCCTCTTATAAACAGACCCGGCCAGCTCCTCAAGAATCTTCTTTTCATTTCGTTTCATTTCCCTAGATCCCATCTTATATCTATCTACCTTACTTAACAACCCCGTGATCTCATTTCAATTTTTCTTTGACTACTGCAATGGATACAGCTTCAAACCCATCTGTGATCGCCCTTGATAAGGCCGCACTTTCAAAAACCGTCCAAGAGATGGCCATCGACGGTGATGAACCGCCTCCAACCTACATCGTTAAAGACTTCAAATTTGGAGTTCTTGAAACTTCACTTCCATCAGCTCCAATACCCATCATTGACATGAGCTGTTTTTCGTCCCCATCGTCACCCGAACAAGAAGAAACCGAGCTAGCTAAACTTAGATCAGCTCTTACTACTTGGGGCTGCTTTCAGGCTGTCAATCATGGGATTTCAACTTCTTTTATCGAAAGCGTACGTCAAGTGATTGCCAAGTTTTTTCAACTTCCAAAAGAAGAGAAACTGAAAAACTCTAGAATACCCGGATCCGGTGAGGGTTATGGAACAGACACTGTTGTATCGGAGAAACAAGTTCTCGATTGGAGCGATCGCCTTGTCCTCGACATCTTTCCTGAAAACCGAAGAAATCCAAAGCTTTGGCCGGAGAATCCATCGAATTTCAGGTAAATTGCATATTCATGTTTTACAGTTTGTAATTGGGAAGATAATTTGTACAACGCTACTTTTGATGTGCATATAGTTAATTTACAGGGTACAACACCTTTTATACATATATATTAGATTAATCATCGGTGTAGTACGTATACATGAAAAATTGATGTAAAAATCACTTCACTCTGTAAAGAACTCACAGACTAATGATCCAAAATTGTGAATTATATCATTTCACTTTTCACTCTAGGATGAATATTAAGATTGACTGGTTAGATATATGCATACCTGATTTCATTAAAAAATTCTGAGTAGATGAATTGTCTTGATGAAGTGAGACTATAGAGGAGTATGGATCGCAGATACGTTTTGTGATGGCGATTATATTAAAGGCGATAGCTAAGACATTGCACTTAGAGGAGGATTGTTTCTCAAGAGTGTTTACAGAAGACGGGGCTCTTTTGCAAGGTCGGTTTATTCTATATCCACCATGTCCTACGCCCGATCAAGTGTATGGTTTAAAACCTCATACAGATCGATCGGGCATGACGGTACTTCTACAAGACACGGATGTTCAAAGCCTTCAAGTGTTGAACAATGATAAATGGTTCATGGTACCTCTTATTCGTGACGCCCTTTTTGTCAATCTTGGTGATCAATTGCAGGTAATTAAGTGTGTTCTTTTTGCTACAAAAAAAGAAAAAATATCATGTGCGACATGTTTGGGAGTCATTAAGTTAAGCTTACTGTTATTTTGCTAATACTTATCGTAAATGTAGATTATGAGTAATGGGATCTATAAGAGCCCTTTGCATAGGGTGGTGACGAACACTGAGAAAGGGAAAATATCAATAGCTTTGTTGAACGAGCCCGATCCAAACAAAGCAATTGGGCCAATGGAAGCCCTGATCGATGAGGAGAGACCAAGACTGTACAAGACTGTCAAGAATTATGGGTTCATCAATTACGAATGTTTTCAAAAAGGGGTCGTTGCAATTGATAACGTAAGAATCTAATGTTTCGTAGAATGTTTATGGTATTGTTACTTGCATTGCTGGATTTGAATTTAAAGTTGATTGCACTTTATGCCATATATGCTTATGAACTTGGTTGCAGTGTAAATAATTGGGTCTGATCAATCGCTTCAGTTTGGTTCTGTGACTGTCCAAATTGATTTGCAGCTGCTATTTTAAGTGTTAGAGAATATCTGTTCATGCGTCCTCGGTCACCTTAAGAGAATCATAACTTCTTGGTAACTTATAGACTATAATCAAAGTGACAAATTGTATGTGTTATCCGGCATAGGTTTACGAATAGGATACTGTACAGCTGTACTGGTAACATTGCTAGGGGAGTTTCAAAACTCAAACGACTACGTATGGTGGGTTGGGTATTTGTTTTGACAACTACTCAAGAATCATATTCAATTCATAGTTCGTTTAACAAGTCCCAATTATTCGTAAGCATCGAGTAAAGCTTCCATTTGTTAACACATTTCATGATTAGACTTGTTTGCTCGTGCTATAAAGTAACTTGTTTGCATTTAGACACCTTCACTAGCTGTTTGCATTTCTATTCGGTGATTTGGCTATAATGTTTTGGTTTTTGCTGCCATTCGAATTAAATTTCAAGTACGGATTTTTTTTCTAGAATTTTAGGAGGGCAGAAATTTTAATACCTTAAAAAAATATCGATAACCTTATCGTATTTAGTGGAGATGATCGGGTGGCCCAGTGGGTCCGTCAGTAATAACAATAATATACTAGGTAAATGACCCGCGATAACGCGGACTACGATATTTGAGTGTTTAAAATTCATTGTTTAAATTAAAAAGACTTATTTATTTGTTTTGTTTGTAAAATATCCTTCAAGACTGTGGTCTTGTGTGAACTCCTTTCCGCCCATTATTGATCTTCACTCTAAGTGACATATCATGCAATTAACAAACACAAATTATAAATTAGAAATCCTTTGTACGATAGTTTGTACAAAAGGTAAGGAGTAACCATATTGTTACAATGCCAATGCAAGAGGTCAAAACAACAATAAAATGACACATGAAAAATGATCAAAGATTCCATAGCCACTTGAATAAACTTGATTGCACTTGTTTTTGTTACCAGTACCACATACAGACCTTGCAGGTCCACAAATAATACAATTTGAATAATTACATTTGTCAAAATAGGATGGCAGTATAAAGGTGGCACTTGCATAAGTCATTAAGTTGTTTTCCTTGCATTATGCTGCATGCATATAATCCTGAAAAGAAACTTCTATTCTCAAGTCTGCTTGCATATCCTTGTACGTATATAGCAAATACCATATTTGACTGGGTTTCCAATTGGTCATAAAACTGCACTCTGAAGGCTGTTGGCACACTGGAATCTGAGTCTGATGTGACATTTGGATATTACATTTGCTTTGTAGACTATCAATCTGCAGCATATTGCAATTTTTTTGCAAATTTTTATAAGAAAAGAAACCAACTGTTATGTAAAGGTTGTTGTTGGAAGGAAAATTGAGGTTCTCTACTATAAAAAGCTTCAGTATTGGATATCACATATAGTAAACGATAAACAGGCTAAGCCCAAGATAAATATAGCAATTCAATCAAAGAGTTTTTTATAACTTAGGCCGTCAATCAAACATTTATCGTGTGGCGCATCAGAAATGGTATAAATGAGCAGAAGTCCATCTCCATGTCTAATGGGTCAGATAAGTAAAATGGATCGAAAGTTGAAAAGGTCCATGTCCAATGTGAGCAAATATTTGAATTAATCAACAGTAGGCGGTGGTGAGGGTTTCTTACGGTAACTTTGAATGAACAATTTGAATATGAAGGATGCGTGAAAGTGAAGTGCTTAATACTCATTTAGTTTGGTATGCTTTCAAGAGGATCCCAAATTGAAAATTGTCCGAGGTCTTTGAATTTGATGCCATGAAAACCAATGAAAGACAAATAAATCGGCGACCAGTTCTCATCATAAACTTACATAATGCACAAAATAGCAACCTACATACCCGATGAAACAACTTCTCCATTAGTAGAGATCAAATCATGTGTTTATATAATTTATCGTATGCAAATAAACAACATCATATTGATCGTAATTGGAATTGTCAAAACAATGAAAATCACGAAAAAAGAACACTTACCTTGCCTGATCAAAGTTTGGATTCAGTGGAGATTATGTTACCTACAATCAGAACACACACAAAAAATATTAAACTAATTAATATTCATTGTCCCCAATCGTTGGTAATTATTAAACTAATTAACATTATAATCATAATCAAAAAACTTTGAAAGGAGACCAATGTGAACCTCTGTTCCTGCATCGAACTTCTCAAACTCAAAACGCCTATATATCAACAAAACCAAAAAATGAAATATGATAACAAACTCCGATAAAATCAAGCATGTTCCATTTATCTATTCAGTAAAATCAGTTTCATCTAACTCCTAATTAAGCTACACAATCAAACAATATATTCCATATCTAACACAAAAAAATGTAGCTAACACAAATACCTCACATGTCCTTATGGATGATGCATTTCATAATGAAAATGTAGCTCAAAGCCACCATCAAAATCCTTTTCATAACACACCACAACACTATAACACCCATCAATTGAAGCAGTTATGTACATGCAATAAGTAAGAAATATTAAGAACTACCATATATACCAAAGCAAACCATGTTGCTTCATATACAACTATATTGCAGAAAAAGTTTCGAATCCACTTACAGCTACTATTATAAAAATGAGAAATAATCCTTATGCACAAATCGCATTGCAATATTTAAGGAATACATAAAGCTAACAATGCCATATATTATATAAAGAATTGAGTATATATAATAACAGTATGTACGTTTGAATATGAAACGTAGGTGCAGATGTATATCAAAAGAAACAGCAAAAACATCAAATCAAATAGAACTATAGTGACATTTGCAACTCAACTAACGATCAAAACTTCTAACAACAACATAGCACAACACCGATTCATTCAAAACAGCAAACCTAAATCAAAATAACAGAGCAAGATACCTTCATCTTAAGAAGTTCGATGATTGGCGATGATGACGAAGGAGAAGCGGATGAAAGAGGGGAGTAGGGTTATGCGACGGTTTTAGAAATCTATAGCGAGGGATCCGTAATTTGGTGAGGGATCCGTGATTTTGTGTGGGATTGTTTAGGGATTTTTTAGCTGGCTTATTTTTAAATTAATTTAAATAAATAGATCCGTATATTTTTAATAATATTATACGGTTACCTATTTTATTGGTTTTTGAAGTTTATCATAATTAATCTAGCCGAATTTTCTGATTTAATTCCGTTATAGTTACTTAATTATTTAATATTTATTAAATTAAATTTATTCCTTCCAAATTTAATAGATAACATATTATTTAATTTAATTATTTAATGATAAATATAAAAGGGGTTAAGTGTAAGTATCATCAAAATAATTATTTAATATTTATTAAATTAAATTTATTCCTTCCAAATTTAATAGATAACATATTATTTAATTTAATTATTTAATGATAAATATAAAAGGGGTTAAGTGTAAGTATCATCAAAATAATCTACATCGTTGGATTGATTTGGGAAAAAACTAATTAAGGGTTAGGATTGCCCGATGATATTTTGTTTTAAGTATAGTTTATTATTATAGATTTATAGATAGATAATATTTAATATTTAATAATAATAATAACAAGACAATTGGTCCAAATTAAAACTGGAGTATGGGTTGTGGGCCGAGATGTAGAAATAAAGATAAAGAATGAACCCAATTACCCAATATTTCAGAACAACAACAACAACAAAAAAAAAAAGCCCAAGAATGAATCTGTGTACTCGGTAAACATCAAATAACAGGGAAATAGGAGAAAATCCCGTATTTTTCGGCACGTTCCCAAGCAGTCTAGTCAAATTCGGTTGTGCACCTTCGCTTATAAATTCGTTCATTTATCTATTGCATTAGTGATTAGACACACCGTAAAAGAAACTAAATATTGCTATGTGTCAGTGTTTGGGAAAGAAAGCCAAGTAAGGCCGAAATCAAAGTTCAGGCAAGGCTTGTAGCTTCATTTTTGAGGTACATCCCGTTTGCATCTTAATCTTCTTTCAGTAGTCAGATTCTGATTTAGTAATCAAATTAAATCGAAATTTAATGAACCAAATTAATTTGTTTCTCAAACCAACGTAAGAAAATTATTATCAGTGACCGAATTAATTTTGTAATTCTAATAAGTAGTTCATCAATTGTTGTAGATCATTTAACGGAGCAGGTTCGGATATTCTATTAGGTTTCACGATCGTTTAAGGTACTGATCAAGCATATTTTTACACTTGAGTGCGGGTTGGATTGGACCGATTCGATGTTCTCCGCGACTTGCGTAAAGACCCGTTATAGTGTATCGAACAACAATAAGGGTGGCGAGAATCGGCTTTGGTACCATCTAGAAGATGGGTTTTGGGTGATGAGTTTTGCTCATCTTGATGGAGAAGATGATGGGAGAAAGGGGGCTGCCCTTGTTCCCCATTTTCATGAATGAATCCCTTCCATTTTATTTGCTAGGGTTTCCCTT
Organism: Helichrysum umbraculigerum; assembly: GCA_949592205.1. NCBI lineage: Eukaryota > Viridiplantae > Streptophyta > Magnoliopsida > Asterales > Asteraceae > Helichrysum > Helichrysum umbraculigerum. Next base: position 8,811,932 of record CATIUR010000005.1, on the reverse strand, counting down.
TATAAAGGGGAGGGGGCCGGCCCATTTAGGGAGCCCATGGGCTTGAAGCCCAAGTACATGGTACATGAACAAGTCCCCCTAGTTCGGTACGACAAGTTTATAATTGTCGTATCGAACTATAAATATGTTGTTGCCAAAAACTTGCGCCCAGAGGGACGATGAACCTGTAAGCATAATAGTATGCTAAATATGGCACGGAGACATGTCGAAACGTCAAAAGATCTGCAAAAATAAGATAATGTGGCCAAAGAACCTGCGATAATGAGTATGCTAGCAGTATATAAATAATGTAAGCATGACCCTAGCATGGATGTCTTGTAAAGACATGTAAAAAATGGTAGTCTGGTCAGAGTCAGTCCTGACAATGAACCTGCGACTATGAACCTACTAGCAAAGTAAACATGTAAAAAATGGTAGTCTGGTCAGAGTCAGTCCTGACAATGAACCTGCGACTATGTACCTGCTAGCAAAGTAAACACGCCATTGTTTGGATGGTGAGGAGTGCAGGGTAGTTAGCAACATAATTGCAATAGCGGCCAGTCTATAGAACTGACATAGTATACTGTTTGGGGTGACATATAGTATATCATCACTTGCCCAGTTCAATATGGTAATTTTATCAAGAACCATGTTGAACTAATTGTTGTGCTGCAGCACACGATTAACTTGAGTAATTGAGTTTGATTTTAAACAGTTATTGTTTTTCTTGTTTGTTTGGTTTCATCTTGTCTGGTTAGTCATGACTTGGCAATTCTAGCTGCCTTTGGTTCAGGGAACGTCCAGCTAGCAAGCCTACTGGCGGATGCTTGTGTCATTCCTGCCTTGGTCTGACCCAACACTTTGCCAACCTACTGGTTGAGGTGGATCTCTGCCAGGGATAGGGCTAGAATTCACCTTCCACTATGGCAGGACCGCCACTCCTGTATGCTATTTCGGGTGAATCTATCAGCCAAGTGCAGGGAGTGGGGCTACGTGGAACTACATGGGGTAGTTCCGGCCAACTGGGTGGCCATGAGTGCATATTAGCACCTTGCATGTTTTGACTTGCATTTTGACTTGCATAAACATGGAAAATATGGCAAGTCTTCTGGAGTGAACAACTTTTTCAGCTGAACCTTTAACAAAGCGATCAACACAAAATGGCAGAGGGGGTGATCATTCCCCTCCAAGCTTGCATCAGTCGTTCACAAGTAACATTTTTTTATGTTGATATCATATATAGACTTGAATGACCTTCTTGAAGGTTTATGGTAGCTTAATCTGAAGGCATAGCTTATCCTGGAAAGCAGAGCTTAATAGCTCATCCATATCTGAGGAGCAGAGCTTAAAAGCTCGTGTCGAAAGTAGAGCTTAAGAGCTCAATCTGAAAGCCTGTCATAATAACTCGACCATGTGTAATAAGTAGAGCTTAATAGCTCAATCTGAAAAGCCGAGCTTGAAAGCTCAATCCTGTTTGATAAGTAGAGCTTAATAGCTCAATCTGAAAAGTAGAGCTTAAAAGCTCAATCATGTATGATAAATAGAGCTTAATAGCTCAATCCGAAAAGTAGAGCTTAAAAGCTCAACTCTGCTTGATAAGTAGTACTCAAAATCTCATTGCTCATCCCTGTTTGTAAAGCTCAATGTAAAGCTTAGTGTTGTAAAGTGAGGCTGGAAAGCCTAATAATAAAGAGCATACCTGAGAAGTTCGATAATACCAAACTCCATGATGAATAACACAACACTGAATAGTTGAGCAAACTCTCAATGCCCGTTGGACGGTGAGTTGGGTCTATACAGGCCGAGAAAAGCTATGACATGAGAGATTTCAACCTAACTTGAAATAAGGATGACTAGGGAAAGACCCATCAAAGCTAATATTAATATTGTATCATAGTTCCCCCAGTTCAATATTACTGACACTGTTAGTAGTGTTGAACTTAAAATAATGAGTAAACGTCCCATTACTCTTGTGTAACCAATTTGTCGGGATACAATCAGAACAACACATAGGTTATGATCAAGGGAATTGCGTGATCTATAATATCGATCAAAACTGTTACTAATTTTGTGTGGTCTTAGTTTGTGGAATAGCCGGGTTTCTCATTGACAAGTAGGAGCATCAAGCAGGGAAGAACTGCACTACAGGCCCGAACAAGGCAACGTGGGCCACTGATATCACGGGATGAAAACCCTTGTCGGCCACTTGGGAGACCACCACTAACGTAGGTGGCACCCGCTACGAGGCTGTCTGGACAAGGGACAGGGTCCTTAGAACGATGGGCATGCGCCATTCTATTGGGCAGGGTGAAAAGCATTGTCGGCTCCCCGGGGGGGACCACCACTAACGTAGGTGGCACCCGCTACGAGGCTGTCCGGACAGGGGACAGGGTCCTTAGAACGATGGGCATGCGCCATTCTATTGGGCAGGGTGAAAAGCATTGTCGGGTCCCCGGGGGGACCACCACTAACGTAGGTGGCACCCGCTACGAGGCTGTCCACTTGACAAGGGAATACGCTCGTTTATTGGCCTTCATGCTATTTGGGTTGAGGCAATTTATGACGTGAGAGGTTTTAAACCGGCTCAAAAGAATGATGACTATGAAAGAACCTATCGAGGCCAATATTGTATCCTGTTCCCCCAGTTCAATATTGCTAAACTGTTAGCGGTGTTGAACTCAAGATAATGAGCGGAGGTGTTTTCATAAAACATGTAGGCTGCATATGCTGTAATGCTCATCTGTGCTCCTTTCCTGCTAAGAAGAACAGAGTAATCCCACAACAAAGTATTGCACAACATGGAAAAATAGTTTTATAATTGTTTGATACATTTCCTTGGGTACCTAGTGTGCCTTACAGGCAATAGCAGATTTTGCTTTTCTTGTACACATAAGCACAAATTTGTTAACAAATTAAACTTGTTGAATCAGTAACACAAGATGAATGCATTATCGTGAAATGTGTAAGGTGGTACATATGCCTACATGTCTTTTGCCATTTGTCTTTTATGAAAGAAAAAGGAATTAGTCGAGTGCGACATACAAAAAGTGAGCAAAAGATTTATTTACAAAAGTCATGTAAAATGACAGTAGCACATTTTGTATAAGGTGGTGATTGTACCATTGGAATTATGAAAATGTCATCATAAAATACATGTGTTGTATATGCCCACTGTTATATTTGCTTGTGATAAAAGCAAAATTAATGATTGCAATTCATCGTAACTCTGTGCATTTTCGAAACTGTATAAACTCAAAAGTTTGAGTTATTTACTTTTGAAATGTAAGCTTTGTGAAGAAAAAATATTGAAACCAAGCATTTTGGTACAAATCATGTATGTGCATTTTTTGTTTTACTTTAGTAGAAAAATACTTACAAACCAAGTGCAGCAGATAGCTCGGCAGGTGGCTTATCGGATGGCCCGGGAAGATGATCTTGAATGCAGCTGCGAGCAAGCCCGAAAGTGGCTGCTAATAGTTCTTGAAATGTGGCTGTGATCCCCTGAATGCAGCTGCAATTGAGGCCCGAAGAGGACTTCAATTAAGCCTGAAAATGGGCTTTAAATGGACCCAAGGTGGGCTGTAAAGTAGGCCCGGAAATGGCTGCAAATTGGGCCCAACAAAGCGAAAGGGGCTGCAATTATGCTTGCAAATCAGGTTTGCAATCCTATTGCCAAGTAACAACATTGTGCGACAGATCTTTTTTTCCCGTTGACATAGATACACCTGAGCTAGGTTGGTTCGCGAATCCACCAGGTTGTGCATAAGCTTTGATTAACAACATTCAGCAGCAATCGGGTAAAAATATCAGTAATAATGAATAGAAATCCAAATTCAGATTGATTGGTATGTGGGTTTGGCCATTGTATCAGATTTGACAATGGATAATGTACACAATCGAGCATATATAAATAGATTCTTGATATGCCTAGGTTTTGTATATAACCAAACTTGTATTGTTGTGTGGTATAAAACCAAGTCTGATGGTTGTAATTTAAAAACATGAAAAATATTTAACTCTTGCACTTTAGAAGTCATGTTAGTGATTCGGAAACTCAAATAATTGAGTTCTTTACTCTTGAAAAATAAACTTTTGTGAAGAAAATATGTTAAAACCAAGAGTTTCACACATATCATGCATGTGTGTTTCTTTTCCTTGCCATTTTAGTAGAATGACTTACAAACCGAATGTGATAGACAGCTCAGCAGCGGGCTCGCCAAATGGCCTAAGTAGAGGTCTTGAGCAGGCTTTGAATGTGCCTGCAAATAGACCCGAAACCAGCTGCAAATAGGACCCTGAAAGGGCAGCAAAGAGGCCCCAAGACGACTGCGATCAAGCACGCGTGGCTCTGCGATCCAACTTACTGAAACTTTATAGCAGCTGTGAATTTTGTTTAACGGTATCCTGCTGACAAAAAGACACTGGCCAACAAAATGTGGTACAATATGCAAAAATAGTTGTACACTTGGTTAAAACAGTGTATTGAGCACTCGACGTGCAAATTCAATATTTGCTAACCTTGAGCTGGGTTGGTTCACGGGACTACCAGGTTGTGTAAACAACTTTTAATTAAAAACATTCAGCAGCGATCATATAAACATATCAGGGTAATGAATACAAATCAAAGCTCAGGTAAGTTAATAAGAGTCTGGCTTGAACCGATATCATATTATATTGAACTCTTTTTTCTGTAAGCAGCAAACTTGTATATTTTTGCAAGAGTTTTGTGAAAGTATGCAGATGGCGATCCAAATCGTTAAATACTTGAATTTGGATTCAGACTTATAAATTGTGGTGTTTGTGTAATCATATGAAAAACTTACAAACCAAGCTCGGCAAAGTGCATAAGAATCGGGCAGCTGCAAATCCAGAAGAGTACCACGAGCAAGTGACCTGGTAGGCCTTTAAAAATGGAAGTAAGCGGACCCGAAGGTGGCAAGTTGAAGTTAGCAAGGCAGGTGACTTGGGCCCCGGGCAGATGGTCTGAATAAGGCTGCGATCAGACCCAAATGGGGCAACAAATTAGACCCGAATTGGCTGCGAATCAGACCCCAAACAAGCTGCTAAATAGGGTCCAAAAGGGGCTGTGAATTATGTTCGAGAAAGGCAGCAGATCAGTCACGAAAATGACCGCAAATATGACCCGAAGGGGGCTGCGAATAGGCCCATAGCTGGGGCTGCTGATATTGTGTCGAGAGCATAGGATGCAGCCGGAGTTACCCCTGTTTCGCGACTATTGCACATTGAATACACTGCATTTGACTAGATAACATGGCTAACATTGAAGCATGTAAGTTTTAGACATAAATTGTACCACGTGAATGATGATAAAAGGATAACTAAGTATTATCACAATAATAAGTAAGTTCGCTTATTAAAATACGATTACTTGCCTACTGTTCGCATCCTCAATCGTGCCTTTTTGTAAGGTATTTATTTGGGTACATCATGTCTTCAAAATGAAAATCATATACCTGCTTGTCTTTATTTACCACCGTTTAATAGGTGATGCTATTTGAGCTTGTAGAGTACAAAAGCGTAAGCATAGCATAATTCATATTCACTTGTAGTTTATGCACAAAATAAAGTACATCCACCTTGAGGTATTAACCAATACCCAATGTACAAGTCATACCTGACTCGATTACATAATCGAGTATGATAATAAAAACACGTCTTGAACCGTGATTCAGGCATGGCCTGCTGAAATAGACAGGGGTACGGGACCTGCTGAAATGTTGCTGCGAGCAGGCATGAAGGGTTGCACCGAGCAGGCAAGAAATGTGGCTACGGGCAGGGATGAAAAGCAACAACGATTAGGCCATGAAATGTGGCTGCAAATATGCCATTGGTATCTTGTCGGACACCTTGAGACTGAGATTTCCGGCATGCTTGAGCAATGATCAGACATATCACCTCGCTACCTATTGACAAACAGATACTACACCAAGCAATACAATGTTGTACAATATGCAATAAGAATTATACGATTGGTTGAGGCATTCTATCGAACACTTGGCGTGCACAATGATTTTCATCAAGTTGGTGTAGCATTTTGTATATGAGATCGCCATTTTCAGTGGCATATAATCTCTTATTAAACAAACAACCAAAAATTATATTTGAAATCAATCAACAATTAAAACGTCGGTGTGGCTTTGTACCTTGTTTAAACACATGTATCTTACACTTTTTGTAGTAGCTGAATACTTGATGTAATTGAAATGGAATTGAAACCTTATGTGTTAATCAAATCTGAACAATTTATTACTTGCTACAGATTTTGTTTTTGAATTTTTTGTAGTGTAAAATGAACTTGCAATTTTGATAAAAAATCATTAACGAACAAAGCCACTAACTTTTCATATGTGTTCGGTTTGTGTGACGATCAAATCTGGTAGTTCCAAATTATACAATAAAAAATGATTGTTTCTATTGCCTTTTTCCCAAAATCAGTTGTGCATAGAGCATAGTTCTAGATTCTGAGCTCCAACGAATGGGTTTTTAATTTCACCCATTTTGTATGTTATTTTTTGTAAAAAACAAAACTTTTAGCGCACATTTAACTCATAATCAAAGATCAGAAGACTTACAAACCGAATTTAGCTAATTGTTGAACACAGGCAATTCGTTGCAAGTCGCACGGATGGGCCATTTGATCAAGTATATTTTTACACTTGAGTGCGGGTTGGATTGGACCGATTCGATGCTCTCCGCGACTTGCGTAAAGACCCGTTATAGTGTATCGAACAACAATAAGGGTGGCGAGAATCGGCTTTGGTACCATCTAGAAGATGGGTTTTGGGTGATGAGCTTTGCTCATCTTGATGGAGAAGATGATGGGAGAAAGGGGGCTGCCCTTGTTTCCCATTTTCATGAATGAATCCCTTCCATTTTATTTGCTAGGGTTTCCCTTTATAAAGGGGAGGGGGCCGGCCCATTTAGGGAGCCTATGGGCTTGAAGCCTACATGGTACATGAACAGGTACATATTCTCATCTTATTTATAACATATCGTTTGATTTCATTTGATGATTCATTGGTATGTTATTATTAAAAGTAAGTCTTTGATTCATTGAATCATTGGTATGTTTACATTTGTCTTCAAGACAAATTTTGTTAAGGAGCCGGGTCTCCTTTTCAAATATAAACATGGCGTCCAAATCTCAACAGCGGCTTTCTCATTTATAACCCAAGCCATGTTGTCATCTGGTGTTTAATGACCATGTACATACAAGGGAGATAGACTAATGTGAATCACTACCACATCCCTGCATAGGATCATAACAATGAAACTTACGTGAAAAAACACGTTACATACGATATGATTTAGGTGTAAACTACAATGACAATAAATAAAAGTAAATGAAACACGCATAATACTATTCCTTGGTACGTTTAAAAAGGAAACCCTCTTTATAAAAAGAAACCATCACGAGAGGTGCCATGAGAGACAATCATATAAAGTTGCCCATGTGAGAAGACATCCTTGATATGCATAAACAAATTAAAAAATCTACTCCTGGTTTTATTGATCGTCATAGCAAAACAAACTTTAAGTGAATATTGAAGTCATCGTAAGTCAGTTGGTGTTATATCAATACGTCCAATTGATGTTGTACAATCAATGTGATTACTAGATATAATCTCGCACTACACAAGCACATGGCTAATATGTGTTACAACCATGCGTGTACCATTACACAACCCCATTTCCAAGTTTATAAAGTATAGTAGGTGCACCAAGTTTTAATTCCAATTCATGGTTCGGGATCCCACCCGAATGTAAGGCATTAAGAATTCGCGAGGATACATAATCTCCATTTCTTCACGATTATTTGTTGTTTCACATATTCAATCGGCATTATACAAAAGATGCAACTTGCTTGATATCTTATCCGGTATGTAGGAGTTAATAGCATTTGCCTTTTCATTGGTTGGACAAAGAATGCAACATTCTTGTAGGTAAGCATAATCAGATGCTTTTTGAAAAATGCAAAGAATGTGTATCCCCTGGTGTCATTAATATGATCTTTTCATACATGTTTATGTTGATGTACACGTTTCTCGATTTTTTAAACAAGCTATCTGATTTTGCTTACCAACAAGAATGTTGCATTCTTTATCCAACCTGATGGAGGCCCCAAGTGTGGAGGAGCGGGCTCTTGAGTTTCTGGAAGTCCAAAATTGTGTAACAAAACGGGCTGCACGAAAATGGTCATAACTTAGGCTACAGGGCTCCGTTTCAGGCCCATGAGTAGGCGAATCGAAGCTTAGAGCGAGGCCCACCAAGTCACTAACAGCCATAGGCGGTTAGACCCACCCTCGAAGCCCAAAAACGCCTCCGTTTGGAAGATATGAGCCATTTTAGGTTTTTTCTGTTCATTTTGGGTTTTTGTTTTGGGTTTTATGTTCGGCCCGTTATGTTTTAAAGGCCTGTTAAAATTTCTGCTTGTTATTTATGCTTTCTTCTTCATTGTAATGAACTCAGTTTTCAGTTTAAAGAATTTCGATTTCACTCTCAATTTTGTGAATCATACCCATTTTCACGGTATTCTTTTGTGAATCAACGTGCTTTTGGAGGAGATTTTTCCTGGTATTCATAGGAATCAGCAGGTTTAATCTAATATCCCATTTATATACTACATCACAACCAATGAAGATGCAAATGATATTTACTCGTGCATTCTGGATGATATATATGTCGAGTTGCATGTATTGTATAATGAAGATTCGATTTGTGAAACTATAGATAACCGTGAAAATTTGGAGAGTTATGTTACCTGTGAATTTCTTGATGGCTTATGTTCGTGTGAAATCCCGAACCATGATCTGGAACTAAAAATTGGTGTAACCATTATAGTTAGTTGCAATATAAACTTAGAAAGGGGGTTGTGTAATGGTAAGCGCATGGTTGTAACAGAATGTAGTTGTGTGCTTAAGGAGTGCGATATTTTATTGGGTAATCACGTTACTAAAACGCATCGATTGGACGTACCCATGTGACAGCGACGGACTTACGATGGCTGTTTCTCTTTAAACGACTTCAATCCCCTCTTAAAGTTTGTTTTGCTATGAGGATCAATAAAAACTAGGGTAGACTTATAATTTTGTTTGTGCATATCAAGCATGTTTCTTCACATGGGCAACTGTATATAAATGTCTCTTGTGTCACCTCGCGTGATGGTCCTCGTTTTAGGGTTAATTGTTTTCTTATGTATTAAACTTTACACTTTTTACTATTGTATGCGACATACTTTTATTTGTTCTATTGTATGTAGTGAACTTGTAAATATGGTCTATTGTATGTATTATTTTCTTTTTAGGTAAGGCCAAAAAATGAAACTTTCCTATTTGAGCCTTACCCAAAAAGGAAATTTTACATACAATAGATCATATATACAAGTTTGATACATACAATAGAAGTTTTCAAAATTCGACTCATACAATAGTAAAAAGTGTAAAGTATAATACATAACGAAACAATAAACCCCTCGTTTTAACATTAGTAGCAATGGTACGTTTGTTAATAATTTAACAAAGAACGGTTGTTTATAAAGAAGTTTTTTATAACTTACCAAAGTATAATATTATGTGAGTTTTTATTTGTTACATACATTTATATATTGTTGTCTTCAGCTATATGGCAGATTGTTAGTATATTCTAATTGTGGAAAGTCCATCTCATGGTATCACATGTTTGGGATGCTTATAATCCCAACACAAATTGTATTCATTCACTTGAAATGATTTTAGTTGATGAACGGGTACACTACTATAAGAACGTTTACTTCTGTTTATTGTCATTGTAGGTAAAACCTTAATTAATGTGTTTGTTAATTGTGTTAATTGTTATCGTTATAAAATTCTTAGATTTATGATCCATGTAGAAGTGTCAAAAAAAGGTTATTTAAATTAGAAGATGTATTCAGGAGGGGCGCATGCATGTTACATACATATGCATGTTTTATTGTTTTGACTGGCTTGTTTATTGGACAAGAAGCAAGTCAATATGTATCACTTAATTATGATTAGCAAATGCATGTTTCACACAACGATGTTGGTGATATAACACACTCTGATGGGTATGATGTGTTTGTCTAATGATAGCAAATTAAATGTAATACCTTCATAATCTTTTTCTTCATTGTCGACGACTCTGTTTATTAGCCTAGCAGTGAGCATACTCGATGTGTGTTTCACCGAGTTGTATTGATGGTGTGAGCCAGTGGCGGACTTACTTGGAGAGGAGGGTATGCACGTGCATACCCTCTGGAGATAATTTGTAGTGAAAATTTTATTAAATTGAGCCTCAAACTTTGAGTCACTATGAAGAGTGCATACCCTGTTGAAATTGATTGCATACCCCTGTTCTCAGATTGAGTTAAATACAAACAATTCTTAATTTGAAAATCATAAATCTGCCCCAAATGTTTTGTCTCTGTTTTAATGTTTCTTCTTTTCTGCTTCTCTGTTTTCACATTACTTATATATTTGATGGTGGAGTAGAAAATACGAGAAAAGTCAACATAAAATTAAGAGGTGGAAGTAGTGGATAAGTTTGGAAACAGGAAACGACAAACATTAAAAAATAGTCTAGTAATTTAATCTTTGTTATTTTATTTTTTTTATCTACAGGTTACAGCACATAGTTTCACTTATAATTTAATTAATTTTAGTTATTCATTGGGTGCGGTTAATTTAAAGAAATATATTCAATGTAAATCCAATTTTGGAGCTATGATGTTAAGAACCGACCCTTATTAATTTGTCACTGTAATCTCTTTTTTCTTTTCTTTTTTTAACTTTATGTATGTATTTACCTTTAATTAATCTAAGGTGAATATATGAATATATGATCCCCTATTTATTAAGACTTCTAATTTAAAATTTTATTTATTTAGTTATTTTTTAGAGTTTACATATCATTATATTGTTTCAAGTCCTTATGATAATTAACTAATCATATATGGAACTATAATATAATTATGGTTCAACAAACTTACACTTTGTCTAAGTTTGATGTACATATGAATGTTTTTTACAGCAGTTCATTTTGGAAATTCTCTTTTTGATTACATGATTTTGTTAAGCATTAATCTTCTGTTGACAATTCTGCATTGTGTATTTACATATATGTTATGATTGAAAACCCGACCCGAATATATATATTTTATGGTTAAAAGTGGTTAATAAATATTTCTATTAGATGGTGCATACCTTGTGTCGAATTCCTAAATCCGCCACTGGTGTGAGCCCAAGTGATGGATGTCATTTGTGACGGAATTCGTGCAGGTTAAGCTTTAACGTTGTGGGCCATGCGCTTCATTGGTGGGTAGGTACCTTTATGATAAATAATATGGTTTATTGTTTCATTATGTATTATATTTTACAATATTTAATATTGTATGAGTCGAACTTTGAAAACTTCTATTGTATGTATTAAACTTGTAAATATCGTCTATTGTATATATACGTTCCTTTTTTGGCATTGACTAAAACGAAAACTTTCCAATTTTAGCCTTACCCAAAAAGGAAAGTATACATACAATAGACGATATTTACAAGTTCAATACATACAATAGAAGTTTTTAAAGTTCGAGTCATACAATAATAAACGTGCAAAGTTTAATATATAACGAAACAATAAATCCTAAATAATAATACACATAACACGTTTCAAACCATGACATGAAGTCATAAGCTGCACTTACCACTGGGCAGTGTTTTAAGACCCGGTTCGACCAGCCCGGTCGGACCGGTCGGACCGCATTTTTAAAGATTTCCGGGCGAAAAAAAACCGGGTTTTTCAAAATGTTGACTAGTCAACGACCCGGTTGACCCGGCCGGTCGGACCGGGTTGGACCGGGACCCGGACCGGCGCATCGACCCGGGTTTCATGTTTTTTTTTTTTTTTTTTTACAATTTCTATGTACATTTAATCATTTATAATTAGGGAATATTGATTAATTGTGTATTTCAAGAATAATGAGGGAATTTTTGACTGATGTGTCATCACTATTTATTAATCTATGAATTATATAATTATTATATTGATGTATATTCCAAGAATAACAAGGGAATCGATGTGTCATCACCCTTTATTACTCTATGGATTATAATTATTATACATGATATAATTAATAATTATATTTATAATTATATAAAAAAAAAGTCACTAAATACTACTACTGTATACTATTATTAACTCCGGTCCGACCTTCCAGCCCAACCGGTCCGACCAGAAATTAACACTTTTCCGGGTCGACTAAAAACCCGGGTTTTAAAACATTGCCACTGGGCTATTTAGTCATTGTTGACCATTTAATATAAGATCACTAAAAAAAATCATTTTTTAAATCGGTAAAAGAGAGCCAATATTTTTAAACACTGGTAGGTGGTTCCAAAACCGATCTAAATAACAAATACAACCACCTTAATGAAACCTCGTGAAACAAGGTAACTACTAATAGTTTTTTTTATTTATATGTATACTCTTGGAACATCCGCAGCTATAGTTGTAGTCATCCCACATGGCTAATGTCATAAACCAAATTATATACTTAAAATCATTCATTCAGACTCAACCAGAGACCAGCTGCCCGTAAAAACTGCCCAGCACATGGAGAAGGATGATGATCAATTATCTCCCAAAGACATTTTCAACAGCACCACAAGATACACCAAATTTTGCCATCTAGAAAGGTCCCTGATTCCTTTTGTTCCGATTCCCATTATCGATATCGGTTGTTTCTTGTTATCTTCCAAACAAGTTGATCAAGAAATTGAACTAGCTAAACTCAGATCGGCACTCACTACCTGGGGTTGTTTTCAGGTCCAATCCTTTATTCCACAATCAAATTCTAGTTTCTGCTACTTTTCATGTAATCTTGATGAAATCTTGTAACGGACCCCGTGGGATGTGTCCTACTTTATTGATATATTGAAAAACCTTAATTTATATTATACAAGTTCAATTTTTCAGGCTACTAGTCATGGGCTTTCTGGTTGGTACCTAGACAACGTTCGACAAGTGATCAAACAGTTCTGTGAGCTCCCCTTAGAGGATAAAAGAAAATACTTAAGAGGCCCTCTTGGGAGCTTTGTTAGTGTTAATACTTTATCTGAGAATGAACTTCTAGATTGGTTGGATAGCCGTATGGTTGGAGCTCTTCTAAAAGATCAAAGAAAACCCCGGTTCTGGCCTGTAAACCAACTGAATATCAGGTCCAAGTTCTAACTTTTTCCCTCCTGATGCATTTATAACTTGAGTTCTTTAATCTGGTTTAAGAACCAGTGTACCTTGCTGTACATGCATTATGCAGGGATACAATAGATGATTATACCAAGAAGGTCGAGTCTATATCTTTGGCGTTACTCAAGGCGATGGCAAAGTCATTGGATTTGGAAGATGATTATTTCTCAAAGAATGTAATCGAAACGAGGGATTTTCTGCATGATCCTTTTATTTTGTACTCACCATGTCCACCGCCTGATCAAGAATTCGGTCAACATTCAGATAGATCAATCATTACTCTGCTATTACAAGGACCTGGAGTCGAATGGCTTCAAATATTGAACGGCGGTAAATGGTACACAGTTCCCATGACACGTGATGCCTTTTTCATTAATGTTGGTAAACAAATGCAGGTAATTGTTTAAATTTACATGTGCATTTATGTTAATTGTCCCAGGCTTGTGTATGCGACACAGCGGTAAGTGTTATTAAGTTCTCAATCAAGTGTTCATTGATATTTCAGATCATGAGTAAGGGAATTTTCAAGAAACCAGTTCATAGGGTAGTGATGAACAACAAAAACGTGAGAATATCTATGACCATGTGTACGGAACCTGAGCCAATTAAAAAGATGTCTCCTGTTTATAAGGTTGATGAGAAGAAGCCTAAGGCATACATGACAGTAAAGAACTACTTCGAATTTAACCATGAATGCTTTCAAGAAGTCCTTGATGCCGCTGAAATGTAACAAGTTTCTCACAACGTGTCAAGTAAAAAGATCTGTGAAGTTAAGATTATGTACATATCAATTAATAAGGATATAATGTATGAAAGGTACCTAAATATGATTCACTATATCGTGTTTATAATGGCATATTTTTATATGGCCAGCAATGTATATGCTAGCTTATTATTGGCATAAACTTTGTATTATAATCTGTGGTACATAAATATTTTGTACCCTCTCAGCATTATTCTGTGTCAATTGCAACACCTGTCGTTCTGATCAAGGATTGCAACTAAACTAGACCTCAGAAAGTTGTGGTGGATCATTTAACAATCTCTCAAATGTTTAATCACTTTAATATCTTCAATTCTTCCTCCTAAGTTGATACGGAATATTAAATTAGGGGTCATATATAGATGCTTAACTAATAGTTAATGCCTAAAATATATCGATGATTGCTAACAGGGTGAGTTCCTCAAGGTACTGAGGTTCCAAGGATGGAATAAATGGTTTCTCTATATTAGGATTATTAAGTTTGGCTGAATACCTCATAACATACTTTAATGGATTATGTATCCAATGTTGTTTTTGAATGTTATATGCTTTTTTATTTAATATTGAACAATACCTTTTACTATCAAGGCCTGCAGAATTGGCATATTGTTATAGCAGACAGAACACACCCAAATTAATATTATTAGAACAATTACTTCTATCTGGTGAAGGCCAACTTTCTAAGTATTATCAATCTAATTAATCACAAAAGTATCACCGATTTTGATGGCTTTACCCTCAGAACAGCAACTATGTCATCACTACTCTCTTGCTGATATTCAGTTAGCAACCCAAAACTTTGACGGTAGATTGGTTATTGGCCGGGGAGGTTTTGGGAAGGTCTACAAAGGTGATATCAGGAGTGAAAATAGTAGTAACAACGTTGTTGCCATCAAACGTTTGGATTCAATTTCCAATCAAGGAGCACCCGAGTTTAGAGCTGAAGTTGAAATGCTTTCCAAGTTTAGACATTCTCACCTGGTGTCTCTACTTGGTTGTTGTGTTGATGACAATGAGATGATAATTGTTTACGATTACATGCCCAATGGAACCGTATATCATCATTTGCATGAAAGTAATACCTTATTATCTTGGCTGCAAAGAGTCAGGATAAGTATAGGGGCTGCACGTGACTCGACTATCTTCACACTGGTGTGGGCACCAAACATGGAGTCATACACCGTGATGTGAAGACATCAAACATTCTGCTGGATGATGATTTGGCAGCCAAGATATCAGATTTTGGGTTAGCCAAAATATGTCCGATAAATCAACCATCCACATACATCAACAACATCACTATCAAAGGGACATATGGATATATCGATCCAGAGGTGTTCTCAACTGGAAATTTTTCAAGGAAAACAGATGTTTATGCGTTTGGAGTGGTGTTGTTTGAATTGCTATCTGGGAGGCCTGCATTCACTCCCAATGAGTTTGGCCTGCATTCATTCCCATACATGGCCGATGTGGGATCGTAACAATACCCCACCCTTAAAGAGCCAACGTCCTCGTTGGTCACGGTTGGCACCCTCTTTTTGGGTCCAAGCCACCACTCCGAGGCCTCGTTGGTCACGGTTGGCACCCTCTTTTCGGGTCCAAGCCACCACTCCATAGGCCACCACTATGAGGTGTTGGACATCTAAAGATGGGTTGTCTCTGATACCAATTGATACGAACCTAGCTCATACTAGGCCCATATCAAGCCCATAAGCTCAAATGTAGAACTCACTCCCAAAAGCTAGCTTGAAGGAGGAGGAAACACTTAGACTTATAAGATACCAACCATTCCCATACATGGCCGATGTGGGATCGTAACAAACTCACAAGGAAAACAGATGTTTTTGCCTTTGGAGTGGTTTTGTTTGAATTGCTATCGGGGAGGCATGCAGTCCTTCCTGATGGTGACGAGTATTTTAGTTTGGCAAGATGGGCTCAAAGTTGTTTTAAGAAAAGAAACATAGATCAAGTTGTTGCTGCTGAAATAAAAGGAAAGCTATCTCCCAAAAGTTTAAAGGAGTTTTCCTAAATTGCATACCATTGTTTACATAGTGATCCAAAAAGACGCCCAACAATGTCTGAGGTGGTGGCATCACTTCAGCTCTCACTGTCATTACAGGAGAAGTTAGACCAGTGTACAAAGCCAGCAGGACTAATAAGTTTCACTTGGAAGATGCCAAATTATTTTGTTCTCCCAACAACCAAAAACTCTGGTATAACTTCTTGGGACTTTGTGCATCTGGATACTTATACTTGTTTTTTGCTTCTTATTATTCCATTTCTTTAAGGCCATGGAGATAAAAAGCCATCAAAAAACAGCAAAAAGGACAGTGATTCCATGTCTGTGAACACAGGGGATGGTGGTTATTACGATGAAGTACTTCCTGATGATGGGCAAATACATACCCAAGAATTAAGAAAATTCTCATATACTGATCTGGAATGTGCTACAAGCAACTTTTAGAATGGAGCAAGGAGTCGGTGGGTTTTGGTGTATAAAGGTTGGGTGCCTGAGCAGACATATGCCCCCTCAGAGTTAGGTGTTGGATTGGCCATTACAGTGATGCAGCTTCTATGTAGGCCTGAGGTAAACAAACCCCCTTATATTCTTTCACTTCATAGCTTAAAGACCAGAGTAAAAGCACCTACTTAATAAAGCATTTGCAAATGAAGGGAGATTTACAATTATTGAGTGAAATTAGTCATCCTAACCTTCATAAGCTCCTTGGATACTGCTTGGAAAATGGGAAGTTTTGCCTTATTCATGAGTTTATGGAGAAAAGGATCTTAAATGATTACCTGCGTAAAGGTATTACTTTTTAGATAGCCGTTTACTGCCCATAAGTTTAAGTTGAATTAAAAAAGCAAAGTTGAGATGCATCAATATATTTCCATATGGTTGTAGGAGCTGCAGTAGAACTTCCCTTTGTTATGAGGATTAATATAGTAGTTGGGGTGGCTCATGGCCTGGTATTCTTGCAGCGTAAGCAGCTGATCATCAAAGATTGGATACTGGATGGAAATGAGATTTGGCTTGATGAGGTAAACTTATATCAGCAGTTCTTTATCCATTTTTTGAAACTAAAAATCTTATTAACAATGTAAATTACCATTTCTCAGGACTTCAATCCAAAGCTTATTTATTTTGATGTGGCAAGATTGGTAAATCAATCGGTCCAGTACCCATTATTAGGTAAAAACCCATCAGGTTGCCTTTTATCTTGCTCTTTTTATAATAACTAGATCATAACCCGCGAATTCGCGGGCTACTACTTAGTTTTAGTACAAAAGGTGGATAAAGGGACTCTATCAGGATATATACAATAAATTAGAAAGTATTTATATACTTATGTATTCCTAATGGGGATTTTTAATGCACATCCCAATTAAATACAATACCTACTAATAACATTAGTATTAAAAGTGACATATCTTTACAGCAAGTAAAGCAACTATTATTATAAAATTGATCAAAATATATGCTCAAAATGCTTTTTGACTTTAAAAAGTCAACATTTTCTTCAATAAAAAACTTAACCAGAATCTTCACTCAGTCATTTTATCTCCATGAAGGCCTCCAAACTCTTCAAAAAGGCTCGATCCTAATCTTACTATTACAATTATAGGATCAGCTCTTATTTGCGATCTTCCCTATTCTTCACCTCTGATTGCAGAAAATTCACAATAAAGTCTGACTTCATTTGCTGATATTGACATTTAATCATGCCTGATATAGATCTATTACTAACTATGGTACCTTTCGTATATATATTATGTATGCAAAATCAAACAAATCCACATCGGGATTAATTTGACTAAAAGTAAAGAAAAGAACTACTCGTCAAATGCATTATTGTAAATATGATCTATAATCAAACAAAGTACCCAATTCATGCAAAAGAGCATCACAAGCATAGTTTGTATTAGCAAAAGGACCACAGACAATCCTAACGAAAGAAGTTCTTTCATGGGACTGTAGAAAGTCAGGAAAACATATCACTTTTAGATATCTATCAAGTGTCGAATGATTATAGAAATGTAATAATTAAAAAGGGTTACCTGTAGGATGAAAGATCCACCACTTCAAGTACATTTAGCATTAGAGTACACCAAGTCTTCTAATGGTCCATAAGGAATTGTTACTCCATACTCGGTTAAACTACATTAGAACAAATAAACCAAAAAAGAAATGGAATAATTTATAGCACTGTATTACAAAAAGAAATAGAGTGGAAACTTAGGTTACCAACATGATTTTGTCCACAATACTATTTACAAATATAGCAATAAGGTGCCACACTAAATACCATAAATAGAGCATGAGTTTCTATTCAAGTGGTACAAACACATTGCCAAAAACAATTCTTATCATTTGATCAGAAAGCATATAACTATAGAGACCGCCTCAAACTTAACCTGAAGTGATATCAAGTAAAATGCAAGTTAGAATAGAATCCAATTAATACAATTCATTAGAAGCGCAATCACTTGTGACTTACCCTTAAACTATGTGTGGAATCGGATCAAGATGCAACTAATAATTAGTGTCACGAAAATATCAACAGAGTTAGATACCAATATTCTTAGAAGTCATTTTACCACTCATAACATAAGTATATATCCTTGCACTCTTGCACTCACCTGGTCACATTTACTTGTAAAAACTATTTAGTTCATCGATATCCTCTCCAAAAAGTGAACCATCAGATAAAAAAAACTAATCAAATGAAAAATAGTTTCTTTCAACGACTTCGCAGGAAAGATTATTGCCACCAAGAAGCACAAATCTCATTTTAGAATTAGCAACCTAACCGTATCCACCCCATCGACAATCTGATAAGTAACCCTATAGCACCAAATACACATGAACTCGATACACGATCACATACGTGGAATAAATGATATATAGAAAGGAGCACAACTGTACATGATTGTCCAATTTAGTAAAGACTGAAAAGAACATTAACAAACCAATAAATAAGAAATCTTATGAACGAGTAATAATAGATAGTAGTCAACCCATAGTAAAACACGACCATGCCACCTATAAAATATAGAAAAGTGAGCATCTTACGAAAGCTTAATATGAATGAGGCACATGATGATTAATATGAGAAAAAGAAACATGAATGATATTACGTAGGCACATCTTACATGGTAGTCATGAGTGTACGCCAAACCAATTAACCTGGTGAATGATGATATGAATACGCTTTAAGGTGAACCGGTAACAATGCAGAATGCCACTCATTAGCAATAAAAGCTATATTTCGATCAGGATAGGAAGTCTCCCTGCAGGAAACATGCCATGGAGCCTGTAGATGACGTAATTAAATTTTATATGCTTTTAGGAATCAGTAATA
This sequence comes from Helichrysum umbraculigerum, assembly GCA_949592205.1. Lineage (NCBI taxonomy): Eukaryota > Viridiplantae > Streptophyta > Magnoliopsida > Asterales > Asteraceae > Helichrysum > Helichrysum umbraculigerum. The sequence goes on along the minus strand of CATIUR010000005.1, from coordinate 8,792,573 downwards.
ATTGCTAATTAAAAAAACAGGAGAAAAGAAAGAAAGGGATATGAACCGTACATGAGGATGGCCACTAAATCAGAGAAGAATTTCATCAAACATTCTTGTGGTGTCCTGGTGGGATAACCAACACAACTAATCCCGAGTGCCTCCAGAACATGTTCAGTTTTTCAAAGATAGCAGGCATGAGAACATCATTCGACTTTACACATCAATTGTAGTGAGGTTCTGTGTCGAGGAATAAGTTGACCAAGATAAATGGCAAAATCGATAAAATCTTCAATGAAATCATCTCTGATCACAAATACCGATGTGCATCTGGACCAAGCGATCACAACGAAGACCTTCGTGATGTTTTATTGAGGCTTAAAGCTGATGGTGGGCTTCAGTTTCCCTTAACTTCTGAGAACGTTAAAGCAGTCCTCTTGGCAAGTATTTTGTGTTACAGCAACTTAATTAATATATATATTTTGAATATATACTACAATGACTATCGACAGAAAAACAAATGTAAGTTTAGATTTTCAATACATTGCATGTTTACTTTTTTTTAGTTGGATTCTAGTCAAGGTTCGGTGATGAGGTTGATCCACAAACATGAATATATGTGGTTATTTTCTCATTTTAATAAAACTTTATGGAGCCCGTTTGATCCATAATCAACCCGTCAAGCCCAATTGAATTGCCACCGCTTAGAATGTCTCTTTTTCCTCTGTAGAAATCCCTCACAAATATATTAAATCTTATAGATAAATGATGATAATACCATGTTCAATCAAATGATATTAACCAGATCAGAATTCAGAATACTCACCTTCCATAAGCCCTTGTACCCAGGCTCACCAGAAATACTTTCATCAAGTATACCATCTTCATCTAGATCTGCCACTCCCTTGTGGATCCCACCAACAATGTTACTTTCAGAGTCATCATTTTTTTCAGCATCATCCTTTTCGCCATCAAACACCTCTTCACCATCAAACAAAACCATTTTTAAATTTCTGATTTTTTATCTCTAGCAGCAGCAATAATCGCCTCCCCGTCAGCAGGATCCTTTTGGTAAGGAATCTTTAAACAGTATGTTGATGGGACAGTTCTTTCAAAAAGCTTTGTATCTCTAGATAATGCAGCAGCAACCGAGGCCTATGATATTATGCTAGCTGTGAGATCCCGAAGACCAGATTTCTATTAAAAAAAATAATAATCTAAATTAAGTGGATAAAATGTGAAAAGACAATGATACATATAAATATATATCCTTAATTATTTCTTGCAGTATAATTTTTTAATTATGCACCTGCTAAAGTTGATGTATTCATACAAAAACTTTAAGTTGCGAGCCTAATAAAACTCTATGATCAAGAATTAGATCAACCTGAATCTTGTCCGCAACATCCAATATTGAAAGTCCGTGGCTGCCCTCAGGTGAAAGAACATGAAATGCTGCATATTTAACTGTTCCGGGTGTCAAACGATGTCTGAATCTTCTATTGGAGGGCCCCTTTCTTGCATGATGGCCAATGCATTTTCGACTGCTGCTTCATTACGTAAATTAGAAATAATATCTCCGCCATCAACTCCCTGCTTTTGCAAGTTACCCTTTAAGAAACCGGATAATCTTAAAAAAATATATATGTAAATAAAAAATATATATGTAAATTGAAAACAGTAGGGGGATAGTAGAGGCGATAAACGCTTTGAGTTCATTTATATCACCCATTAAGAGGCAATGTATGACCCACATTGACTCACTAATCTATAAATGGGTCCAAAACACCAATTGCAGCTATTTGAAGATGATGATGGTGAAACGAAAAAGGCACCTTAAAACCTTTTCTCAAGATATCTTCTAAAATGTTGGGATCATTACACCTGCGCACCAAAACACAATTACCACTGAGTTAGTGATTAAATAGGCTTCATATGATTTGGCAGTCATGGGATGACGTCAAGGTTGGGTGCATCAAGCATGATCAAGGTACAATATCAATTATGTAGCTCACCCAAAGCTATTCTGACAGCATGTTTTATGCATTAAAAAAAAACTCTAGCCAAATTTCAATCCATTTGAAGTTCTGAACTTATTCTTTCATAACTAAATGTTTATTATAATATCTGTTTGATTCATTAATTTGGAGACATATCCCAATTTGAGTCGTTCACATGTATAATGGGTCAAAACCATTAAAGATATGTGAGAAAAAATGCAAAGTTCAATCCTTTTCCATTTCATGCTTTAAGTGTTATTGTGCCAATTTATTTAAGGATATAATAAAAGTAGTCAACTGATTGCCTTTTTACAATATCCTTATAACCAACATCTTTAGTCGTAAGGTATTTTGATGCCTTCAATTCTTAACACATAATACAACCTCCCAAAATCTCACCTAAATAAATACATATATTATTCAAATCTACAAGTAGATAACTAATTAATTATTAATCACGATAAAAACTTTCTACAATAGTTGTATCTAATTATAAACTTGACAATCCAAACCAAACTTGGTAACAGCCTCCAGCCAGCTCTGCCTAAAGTAATTACCTTCAACACAAATATGTAATTATATGTATCACATAATACATTAATACCCATTAACAATCTAATTCAATAAATCAGTAAACATACAAACAGATAGCCATTTGAATTAGGTTATACCGATGGAATGGAAATAAATTTCTATAACCACCCCCTTCGGGAGGGTTTTAAAACTGTAAAGTATGCCTAAAGTTGTGAGTCTAATAACCAATTGATACGTAACACCTAAACCAGTTAACCAAACACTACCTTAAAACATTCTGCAGATCTACTTGTTTACATGCTGGTGAAAAAAGCATACAACAAATCAAATTTCAGTGATCAGTAACCTGTGAGTTTGGTATTTTGACTATCTTCATAATAGTACAACTGCACATAATACTTTAGCTGCTAGAAAAGAGTATTTGTTAAGTGTTGGCAAATTAGAGAAACTTTTAGGCCTTCTAATTCAGTGACTTTGAAACTTCTATTTCAACCTCCATACTAAATCTTGAAGCAGCTCATGGCTTTCAAAGATCAGCTACAACAGTGCATATCATACACTTTCCTATTAGCATGAAAATCATTCTTTTTGAAGTTATGTTCTTTCCACCAGGCACTATGATTTTCATACACCTAAACGTAAACTAACAGCTATAACTGATATCCTTCCTAACATCACTTATAATCTTAAATAACCAAACCTCGCATATATTGCACTATTATCGCAATCCAAAATCACTTTAAGCATAGTTCTATCAATTCAAACTGAGGTACAATATCAAATTCTGATCAGTTATAAACAATAGCATATTAGGGCTTTTTACTGCTTGATTGCTAAAGTAACAACTAACAGAATAATGATTATTACTTTTAAATTAAAACAATATATGAAATAAAAAATCAAACCTATACACAGGTGTAGTAGCAGCAGTAGTAACGGATTCAGAATCATCACGATTCTACAATTCATTCAATAATTGTACTAACACACAACCATCCTGATGAGGTAGAAGCGTTTCGATTGGAATACACGTTAGCGAGAAGAATACCTGTTGAACAATAACATTAATCAATGGACACTCAAAGACAGATGAATTGGAGTTTTGGCATCAGGAGCGTGCATCTTCGTCCTGAATTTTGATCGCATTTTTCGTCGGCCAGATGATACTCGCGTTGCAACTCTGCTATATTTTGCTGCAGTTTACGATTGAAAGAAGGAAAGGATTGAATGGAAAACGATGGATTTATTCTATCAGGGAGGATGAAGCATGTATGTTTTGTAATCGATGATACAGATGAAGTTGGGGTAATTTGAATTCAAATTGCAATTTGGATCTGTAATCTCATGAATTGGAGAGGCCGCCCTTTTTTATGTTAGAGGGGTAATCAGGTAATTATATAATAAGCCTAGTGATTTATTGGGTAATCAAACGAGGCTTAGTTATAAATTTGCAATGCTATTTCAAAAGTGATTAGGTTAACCAAGGCCTCTTTTAATATATAATAAGATAAGATAAGATAAGATAAGATAAGATAAGAAATAAGAATAAGAAGGATGTTATATTGTGTGATGAAATTTTCAAATGAAATAATATGAATTTTCAGACCCATCGTATCGGAGAAGGCAGTGTGATGTCCATGGTCTTGGAATGTTACTGATGGAAGTACTTACAGGGAAGCCTATTTTTACCATAACACAAATGCATTTGGCAAAAGAAGAACATTTGACTGGCAGTGTCTATGACATGTCAGGCAGGATGATTAGGAATCTGGTGGATTCACAGATGAGCTTACATGATCTTCAAATTGAGAGAGCACGCGAAATACTTTCCCTAATAATAGAGTTTACCGAGTACCGCTACACAATGCAACAAGCATTAAAGGAATTAGAAAAACTTTATTACAAGATGACGGGAGGCTGACAAAGTATGCTGGATTACAGTTGTATCTTATCTTTGGCACCCCAGAGACACTAAATCATGTATGATTACATTAAGGGCCAAAACCAAATCAGCAATGATTACACGAGTAAGATATAACTGTATGACTACACGAGTAACAATATAATTTAAAATGTGTCATTGTTCCAAGGCTAACTAACCTCAAACTATTCACTGACCCTATATGAGTTCTGATCCAATGGCCCAAAGTAGATCACACATTCACCATTTTCAATAGGAATAACAGCAGGAACATGGAGGGGAAATATATGAGATTTTGTTTTAACTCTTTCCAGAGTATTCAAGTAAGTCAAGTTTACCTAATCAAAGGCCTCAAATATTTCAATAGCCGGAGTTGAATGGTGCAAACAATTGTTCTACCTGACACATCAAGTTATCATCACAACTGGCACACACACTCAAGTGGCAACATAGTTGCCACAAAATGTTAGCTCTCACCTTTCTACAATTTTTGAAAAGCTTATCATTCATCGCATAAACTTTAAGCCGGATATGATACCATATGATAAGTTTTGCAGAAACAATTTCTGCAGAACTTTCATACGATATCACATCCAGATTGAAGTTTCTGTGTAGAACGTTAAGTTTTGCAGAAACTGCCGAAGGTGATGGCTAACATTGTGTGGCAACCATGCCACCACTTGAGTAGGTTGCACTTTTGAATTTAGATACAATATGAAAATTAAACATTTTAAATTTAGAAATGTTGAGTACCAAAATTTTAAGATTTCTCTCAATAAAGTAGTAAGATGGTTTATATGTAGCAGAGATAAATAGATTGTGAATTAATTATTTTATTCTGATATTTAAAGTGCTCAATAAATGCGGGTTGATTTTAATGTTTAGATAAAGGGTAAATTATGATGTTGGCATGAGAAGGTTTGTCATTCGACTTGAGTGGTGTTCATAAAAAATGTTCAAAAGTACAAAATTCACAAAGTGATGGGGGTAGATCAAAGTTAAGTAGCACGGACGATGGATCTTCAAAATAATTAAGAAAGAAAAAGGGTACATCTAAGTGTTCTAGTGTTATCTCATATATCGATGAGCATCATGACGATTGACATCTTCCATTAAGTGAAGACCCAATTCCTTGTGTGGGGAAGTTAATTAATATGAAGGAAAAAGAATGCAAAACGGATAGTTTTCATGAGTTCATGCAGAATATGAGAGATGATGAGAACTCTTCAATCAACAACTGAAGCATTTGGTGTCAGGAGTCTTATGTCATTTCAATTGATTTTGTTGTCATATGTCTCATAGCATAGAGAAAGAAGGTTGCACTTTCGAATTTAAATAGCATGTTTTGGTGGTTTAGGAGTAAATAATGAATATATATATAAAAAATATTACAAATAAAAGATATGCTGCATTTATCACGAGTTTTATAAGAAGTAAAGTATTTTGCCGTTTTTTGAACTCTCTCACTCGACTATCTATTTGAGCACAGCTGAGATTTTATTTACGATGGTTCCAAAAGTGGTGCAATAAACAGTAGTCAGAACAAAAAATTAAAAAATAAAAACCGATTCTGAAAAGTACAAACCTATTAGAAATTTAGTAACAACAGTAGTCAGAAAAATATCGATAAAAATTAGGTGTGTTTGGTTGAAGAAGTAAAAGTATGTACTTGATTAATTATTACTATTATTATCATTAATAAAAAGATTTGGTTGATGGGTTTTGCTTTTTAAATATGAGTATTACACATGGTTCAGGTAACAAACAATGAATCACTAGCTGACATAAAAGAATAAAATACTAGCTACAACACATTTCGGTCTTGACGAATGGACTACTTATCATCATTATCATATCAAAATCCCAAAAGAAAAATTGAAGTTGGTAATCAAGTGCCGAACAAATATCAAAAATAAGACATTCCCACAAATTTAAAAGCACCAACAACATATGCTAACTGACTCAAGAAAATAAACAAAGACATCATGTGATATAACTAAGCAGATGAAATGATGTGCCTACCACCCCAAGACCATAGTCGTCTTCTTTACGATGAATCTATAAATACTTGAATAGAATGCCTCCGTGGGTGGCAAAGAACGGAGCAAACACCAAAGATTCAACAGCCATGAGCTTGATCAGAATGTTTAGTGATGGCCCAGAGGTATCCTTTAAAGGATCCCCAACGGTGTCTCCAATCACAGCAGCCTTGTGGGCATCGGACCCCTTTGGTCCAAGAGCCTTTGCCGCATCAGAAACGCCAGCCTATATAATAACAGAAGATTAATAAGCATTAACACATCAAACAAGTCGAAATGAAATAAAATAAAATATAGAAATAGAAAATGGGTCAAACAAGTCAAACTGGTCTACCAATCAAAAGTTACTAGAACTCGTAATAATACAAGTTATTTGACACTACCTATAACTAAGAAAAATTATTAGATAAAAAGTGTTACGTCAACTCAACCCAAAGGACCCACTTTGACCCATTACCAAACCATTTGTTACCTCAATGTATTTCTTAGCGTTGTCCCAAGCACCACCAGTGTTTGATGCAGAGATAGCGATCTACATCATATAAAATGGTTAGAAACTTGCTTGAATCAAAATCAACCAAAAGAAAATGAACTTTTTTAGGCAAGTACCTGTACACCAGAGATGAGCGATCCAGCAAGAACACCGGAAAGTGTTTCAACGCCGAATAAAATCCCAACAATAAGGGGAGTTAGCATAACAAGACAACCAGGAGGGATCATCTCCTTAATGGATGCATCGGTGGAGATTTTCACGCAGGTGGCATAGTCGGGTTTACCAGTACCTTCCAAGAGACCCGGAATGTCTCTGAATTGTCTACGGACTTCTTCAACCATTGCAAGTGCGGCTGTTCCCACACTCTTCATTGTCATGGCAGAGAACCAGTATGGAAGCATGGCACCCACAAGCAAACCAATGAAAACTTTCGGGGTCAGAACATTTACAGTTGTAATCTCAGCCCTACTCACAAAAGCACCGAAAAGAGCCAAGGATACAAGAGCTGCAGAACCTATAGCAAAACCCTGATGCAGACAAAAAGAAACATCAAAATCAGGTTGAAAGGTAAAGCAGAACCATTGAAGTTCTGTTTGTTAATACAGCACTAGTGATATGGGACTATGGGTAACCAACTACTTTTTGCTAATTGGATCACAGATAATTTAAGTAGCTAACACATCAACTTCTTGCCATGTGTGTCACTAAACAATCATTTGTTGACATGTAAGTCCTTATATCATTGTTGACACGGGGACTTGATATAACAATAATATAACTCCGTGACTTAAGTAGCAAAAACTTGTGGGATGGACATTCATATTAGCAACGGTATGATATTTGCTAAACGATGCAATTAATTTTTGATGTAATAACAAAGTCTTTACCTTTAATGCTTCAGCTATTACTAAAAAATGGACAGAAATTGTATGTTGGGTCAACCAAACTCGTACCAATTACAACCAGTTACTGGAGTGGACAATGTACCTTGCCAATGGCAGCAGTGGTGTTTCCAGCAGCATCAAGAGCATCAGTTCTTTCACGAATTCTGTGGCTCATACCAGCCATTTCAGCAATACCTCCAGCATTGTCACTGATGGGACCATACGCGTCAATTGCTAAACCAGTGGCTATGGTGCTAAGCATCCCAAGAGCAGCCACAGCAACACCGTACATAGCAGCAAAGCTAAAACTAACAAAAATACTGATTGCGATTGCAAAAATGGGGATGATAACTGATTGATATCCCAAAGCAAGACCAAAAATAACATTCGTAGCAGCTCCAGTTCGGCAAGATTCGGCAACTTCTTGCACAGGGCTAAAAGAAAGAGTCAAGTTCATCAGTATTAGTCCATGCAAATAACAAATAGACAATAGACAAGTCAGCTTATAAGTCTTTACTTTTAGAGCAACTATAATCGAGTTTAATAGTTTATATAAAAGAAAAAAAAACATTTTGAATATTGCATCAATTAGTTAATTTGAATGGAAAGCAGTCAAATAAGATTCTTTTATTTGCACTAACTCTATATCAAGAAAGAGATTAATTTGCAACAAAAAAACATCCTAAATAATACAGCAAATGCATATACGATGAACTTGTACCTGTAAGCATTGCTAGTGTAGTACTCTGTTACGAACCCAATAATAAGACCAGCCCACAAACCAACACTAACACACAAGAACAATTGCCTGCACCGTTTTACCAAAGTGTAAACTTTCATGAAAAATATTAATATTTTATATTAAAGAAATAAACAAATCAACAATATCATACCAGTTCTTAACTACTTTCTGGGATCCAAAATCGAAGATGGTGAAGCTAGAAGGAAGAGCAATCCAACTAACAACCGCAATACCGATAGTCATCAGCACGGTTGAAATAATAAGCTGATTTTTCAAAGCTGGCTCGATTTGCTTTACGTGTTTGACTTCAAAGAAATCGGTGGCGAACAAGGTAGTGATCAAACATACGACGATACCCACGGAGCTCACAATGAGTGGGTACATCATTGCGGTGAAATCGTGAGTGTTCCCAAATGACGAAATGGAAGCAACAACAAGAGCAGCACACGAGGACTCTGCATATGAGCCAAAGAGATCGGATCCCATACCAGCAATATCTCCAACATTGTCACCCACGTTGTCAGCAATAACCTGCAGCAAATTAACATTTCATTGCTAAGTTAAGCCGAAAAACAAATGAAATAGTAAGTTTATAATCAGAATAACTTTCCACAGATAGTGTGTGTGAGTGTGTACACGTATATAATAGAGGTGGCAATTTCGACCCAGTTCCTGATGACTAGATTGATTTGGGTTGTGTTTTTATGTCGCAAGGGTCAAATTAAAAACTTAGCCAATAGAGAAATGGGTTAAAAGTCATCCAAAGCCTATCAAACTTCACTTCATTAGAAGGTTTAGTCATTGAGATGATTATTGTAAAAATACTGTGATTGTGTTCATATTTAAGGCATTGGTTATTTAAAAATAAATAAATAAAATTAACAAAAAGCTATTACCCACCCCGGGCCGTTATGTACCATACAAAAAGGGTGACCTGTTGCCGATTTGAACCATTACCTAACCCTTCCATTTACAACTATTATTCTGAACAACTATACAATTAAAAACGAAGAAGCTTTTTACCGCTGGATTCCTGGGGTCATCTTCAGGGATGTTCTGTTCGACCTTGCCAACAAGATCAGCTCCAACATCAGCAGCCTTTGTATAGATACCGCCACCAACTCTACCAAAAAGTGCCATGGAAGAACCACCAAGTCCATAACCAGTAATAGACTCAAAAAGACCTTCCCAGTCATCACCATAGTAAAGCTTGAATAGGTTGATGATAATATACAGTACAAACAGACCATTTGCAGCAAGAAGGAACCCCATGACTGCACCAGATCGGAAAGCAACAATGAAGGCCTTTCCAACACCCTTTCTAGCCTCAAGGGTAGTTCTGGCATTTGCGTATGTGGCAATTTTCATTCCAAGAAAGCCAGAGATGACTGAGGTGATGGCACCAAGCACAAAAGCAACAGTGCTGAAGACAGCAGTCATTAGAGCGGGCTTGCACATCCTGGTGGCATCATATGTGCATACTTTACTACTGGTGCTGAAGCTCTCGACAGAGCCAAGGAATACAAAGATCAGAACAGCAAAAATGACCATGAAAACACCAACATATTGGTATTCAGTGTACAGGAAGGAAGTTGCTCCTGCAGATATCAAGAGAAATACTAAAGTTAAAAAAATTTCCACCCAAGAACATGTCTTTAAGCTAAAGTATGACCTTTCCAATATAAAAAGCCAATGTTAATTTTAATTACAGCAAGGAATAATTACTCCTTCATTCCTGTGAAGATTGCAATGTTGGGCTAAACACATCATCTTTGAAAGGAACGATCCCTCCTTATAGTACTGTGACCAATCAATATAATAGCTTCCCCACTATCAACGTTTAAATATTCACGGGCATCATAATTTACTGTAAGTCTAACTGATAACACTCCTAAGTACAGCTATTATCAGTAAATAAGATTAATGAAATACAAAGAGGAATTTTCATTGATCAAACATGCTTGAACAAAACTATGAATCATAGCTGCAAACCATTTACCTTGTTCAAAAGAGAGAATGAAAAAAAAAAAAAAAAACTGTACCATGTTTACACTTGTTTACGGATCCATGCAAGTGACTGTTGTTGTCATTCCATGTAACATACTTACGGGTTTTTTACCATTAAATATATAAAATGCATACTTTGGTGGTAACGGGATCAAAAAAGAAGAAAAATTAGATGGAGAAGAGGGAGAAAGCAATATGATTCAGTATTTTTATACTATGATTCACTTTTTTATTATTATAATAAAAAAATGAATCATAGTATAAAAATACTGAATCATATTGCTTTCTCTCTCTTCTCCACCTAAATTTCCTTCTCCCTTGATCCTAATCCACTTTGGTGAACACTGGTAAAGTATGTGACGTTGAATGGTAAAGGAAATGTTGCATGTTGGATCAGTAAAAATGTATAAAAATGTCACATTTTCATTCAGTCTATCCATATAACTACTAGTAGTTTCAACTTTAATTTAAATTCTTCTTGAACCAATCATATTAGCAGGAGGATATGAGATATCACTGGTCCCAAATTCCAAGCACATACTACCAAACAAATCTCTTGTTTTCTTTACAGCTTTACCCACATTTTATTCACATCTTGTTTATTCTCTTTAAATCAATAAAAATGGAGAAAAATCATAATATCCCATTTTTTATACTACCAGATCTAAAAACAACATCATATGCAATCACATTCTTAATCATTAAAAACCATAAACCTTAGCTCATAGATGATCTGTCCAACACACAGCAACCAATAATCTTTTAAATGATAAAATACATATATTAAAAAAATAAAATATATCATTCCACCGACAACCAGGAAGATCCCAGATTTGAACAATGACTAAGCTCAAAGCCACCAATACTTTTTTAATATTAAAGATTCATATTTAGAAACTTGTATCAAACTCTACCTACACGTGTACATTAATAAAATACAGATATTTGTATGAAAAATAAATATATTTTCCATCGATTCAACAACCACCGCAATTACTAAAATTAAATTAGTATTTAACTAATGGTGAACCAGATCTCAATTTTAACCTAAAAGTCACTACCAAACCACATAGTTAGAAGCAAATTCAAACATAGTTGCAATTAACTAAATATAAAATCACAATTCATGCTATTATTCAACTAAAAATTCCTACTAATTACTCATTAATTAAGAATCAATTAACAATAAATGCAATTAATTCAATAATTTACCTTCTGAAATAGCGTTTTGGATTTCAGCACATTTCTGAACGACTGTATGGTCGTTAACTCCTTCTTCTTCTTCAATCAACGATTCATTGAAACCGTTTTTACCGTCGCCGGAAGGTTTTTCCGGCGTGAGTTTGACTTGCGAAACAAGGTACCATTGAAATAGCGAGAATACGATTCCAATAATTGCACAGATTGGGATAACGATTTCGGTGCCGAGATCTGAGAGGATTGTGGTCCCCATTTTGGCCGGAAAATTAGATCAGAAAAAAATAGAGATAGATAGATATATATGTGTGGTGTTATGTATGTATGTATCTATATATCTCTCTCTTTTGGGCGAATGAAATGGTGAGACCTCGAAGTGATAAATAGAGAGGGGTTTTGAATGATGATGAGACAACTGGGCGGGTGTGTGAAGTTGATGGTGTCTTTCTACAGAGTGACAAGTGTTAAATACAGGGTGTTGCTGTATTATGGTGTTGTATTTTGTGCTCTGAAAGGTGTAAATTGTTTATTGTTTGGTGATTTTAGATCTGGATATAGTCATGCTGACGTAAGCAATAATGGTGTACCATAAAATCAATATTATCTTATTTCTTTTTGTTAAAAATAAATATAAAAAATGAAAGGTAAAATGTTTCCATTTTACATCCTTTTAACTTATCTTATCTTTTAAATTCGTTATTATCTTTTAATCTGGTTATTAAAATTAGAAAATGTTTATAACCTTTTTTAAATCGATATAAGGTACAATAAGATTAGCTTAATATACAACTTTATCAAATATAATATATATATATATATATATATATATATATATATATATATATATATATATATATATATATATATATAGGTAGGTTAAAATAAGAAGGCTAATTTTCGTGAGAAAGTAGGAAATCATTCAAAATCACTTTTTAACTATCTGAAACACATTATTCTTCAAAACTTTTTCAATGATTACTATTAAAATAACTTTTGGAAGCTATGATATAAATATAAATAAAAAATATTAACTTTTTTTTTCGAACTTTATTTACAGTCGTTACTGTTTTGATTATTTAAGATAATCACAAAATATAATATGATAATCACATGTGATTATTTTCTAATATAATGTAATTATCATGTGTTCGAGATAATCACAAGATATGACATAATAATCACATATTATTCATGTGATTATCAAGTTATAAAATGTGATTATTGTGAATAAAAAATTTAATAAAAAATAATTAAAAAAATTAAAAAACGTTAAAAAAAATTTTATTTGAAAAATAGATTCTAAAAGTTATTTGAAAAAGAAGCTACGAAGAAATTTTTGTAAAATAACGTGTTTTAGATAGTTAAAAAGTGATTTTAAAGTGTTTCTCACGTTCTCACGAAAATTAGCCTTCTCATTTGAACCTGGGACTATATATATATATACTAGATTTTAAACCCGTATATACACACGAGGTATTGAATTTGTATTTGATTTTGTTAAGTAGCAAATGATGTCTATGATAAAACTCTTAATGGTTTATTTCCCAATGAAGTCTAAAATGGAATTATGATTTTCGTGTATGTATTAGGATAGGATTCATCCATTAGCATATAATAATAATAATAATAATAATAATAATAATAATAATAATAATAATAATAATACTAATATAATAATAATAATAATATTAATAATAATAATAATAATAATAATAATAATAATAATAATAATAATAATTTATTTATGATGTCATAATCTCCTTAATTTTAGTTAATTTAACAAAATTGAGTAATTTAATTGACCAATTAAATTTTTGATAACATCATTAATTGTTTCTTATGTTATATTTAAGATAGGTGGAGGTTCATATATATAGTGATGTATAGTGATAGTTGATAACATAATTGTAATTTTATTGTGTGTAACGTAGAATATTGAGTGTGATTTCGGTAATCTTATTCACTAAAATGTTGTCTGTTTTTATTTTGTAGATGGTAATATTTTATCATTAATTTTGATAAATTGTGCATTAAATAGTTGTAATGTACACACAAATAATGCATATATATTGTGAATTTATATAAAAAATAATAATGTAAACATCAACATCCTTATATTTTATTAGAATTCTCATAAAGATGCAATAAATAACTCTTTAGTGATTATTTAGTTCATATATTTATTTTTGTTAAGCAAAATTCAATAATTACTTATCATGGAGTATATTATAGAAACTTGATGTTTGGCTTATCCATGTTTATTTTTGCTATGAACCAATTAGGCATTGAGTTGTTAATTTAATTTTATAAATGACATATTTAATATTAATATCATTTATTAATTAATTAACGAAAAGGAAAAGACAAATAAACAATTTACATACGATCCAGGTGACCGTTTAATGGTTATCAATACATATGCTTAAACTTTCTACGATACTCTAAATTTTAAAAATGAAAAAAGTGCGTATTATTTATATTTTTATTTTGTAATTAATCTTGATAATATATTGCTCGTATAATATAAGAGGTTTATGTTGTGTAACGACGATATATTGTTTTGTAACTTTTAATATACTTCATTTGTCTTATTTAAAATGTCCACTTTGACTTTGCACGTAGTTTTATGATTCTTCACTAACTACACTTTTCACCAATCAAATACGGAGTATTAAATCCACCCACTAAAGCTATTTTTATTGGTTAAATATCAAAGTAGACATTTATAATGGGACATCCCAAAATAGTAATGTGAACATTTCAAATAGTACGGAGGGAGTATTAATTAATACTTATACATTTTAAAATAGAAATAATTGTAAAATCTATGAGGGAGGTGAAGTGGCATATTCGCGAAAGTCCTTGATTGGAGAGCATATTATATAAGCATCTTTGGTAGCCAAATCAACAGCTTTTCGACTTTTTAACTTTAACCCCTTCAACTTTCCGTTTTTTTGCTTTGTTTTTAGGATAAAACGTGTTTACGCTAAAAATGGTAGGTAGGAATTTGTTAGAATCTTCTAAATAAGATTAGATATATTTAACTAATTAACTTGCACTTGATGGTGAAACAAACGATTAAAATACATATTACTATGAGTTATTATGTTGACTACGTTTCTTACTAGTTTTGCCAATTTTAAAATGTTAGAGTCGATGCAAAGATGACAATCCAACTCTATCCTTAAATTTGTACCAATATTAGAAACTTTACAAGACACACAAAATAACTCTAGCTATAGCATACTGCATACCTAAAATCAAAATTACAATACTAAAATACTTTGAAGTATAAATTATGTTAAAGTTACTATAAATGAATTGAAGATAAGGTAGAATCCCACATAATTTATCTAGTACATTTAATTATTATTACTTTTTTTACTTTTTTATTATTTTTTTAAAAATAAGTACTTGGAAACATTTAGAAAAATAATCATCATCCATTCTACAAACAATAAGGGTCCAAATCAAACAGTCAAAATTCATATTAAAATATTTATGAAAAAATATATTCTACGTTTATGATATAGTGTACATATGACGTAATGAATATGGGTTGTAGATCTAAAAAATAAAGAGCTAAGGTTGTATGTATGTCTTCATTTCCTCTCTAAGTCACCTACCCGTATGATCCTATACCAAAGGCCTCTGACCTACCGGTATGTGAGTTAAGTTGTCCCTCAACGTAGTGATTATAGATTCAAGCCTTGTTTGAGTCATTGTGTAAATATTCGTGGTTGTATACAATGTGTGAGGTGGCTGTAAGTTTTCCTTTATAAATTAATTAAATAAATAATAATAAACATTTATAAATAACAAAAGTTGTATTCATTTCTATTGACAGAAGACAATTTTGTTAAATACTTTATTCGTTATAGCTTAATTGACTACTTTAAAAATTCATACAGTTTTAATCCTCTTCACTAATAACACTTTTTTTACAAATCAAATAACATTTTTATTCACTAAAATTTATTTTGATGGTGCACCATAGACGTAGACATTTTTTTAGGACAATTTAAAATTGTAATTGAAACAATTGAAATGGTAGAGGAAATATATACTTTGAAAAAAAGGGAAGGAAACGTATAAATACGGATTTCAAATTAATTGCAAAAATACCAATTTTCTCCCCATGAAGATTAAAGACAGCGTGTATATTCTTTAGGATCAAATCAAAGGTAAGGAATAATACAAAGAATCTACGTTGCTGACCACAAATAATACAAGTTCCCACATACGTTTTGGAAAATAAGAATAAAAATAATATAATTAAAAGGGTAATATTAACTATAATTTCTCCACCATTTATCTATGGATATGGATATTTTGGTACATGCAATGAGAGGCTATTTGCCATTTGTTTTATCTTTTTAAGGCGTACAACCCTTTCTATCTATATAGATAAAGATAATCCTATTTTATTTTACATAGAAGATAGAAGATAGATCCATGCCTATTAAATTTTCTAAAATAACTCTTATTATCTCTTTTACTAGATAAGTCAAAACTTTGTTCATCCATAAATCTTCCTAGTGATGAAGAACATCTGGACGATCAGTGTCGTGGTAAAGATTGCCAAGGGAAAGGATCCGATGTTTTAACGGCCTTACAAATGTTTAGATGACAACTTCTTAGTAAATCTTAAAGAGTCTTATCCAATGACATATATTCTCAATGGGAATCTTCACATAGGAATATCACTTGGAATGTCAATGCGGATAAATGATCATCTCTAGATTCTACTTTCATAGTGTTTAGAGGCTTTCATAGTTGGTTAGCTTGGTTAATTAGATCAATATTTTGTCTTTCAATAGTGAGTGCCGTGTCCAATTGATTTTGTTGTTAGTGTTAACAATATTATTATATAAAAAGGATTTTGCATAGATTAGTTTATAAGTACTTTATGTTTTATTACTTGTAACTTGTTTAAGGGCACTATAGTAATTAATCATGTAAGATGGTTAGGGTATAAATAAGTTTGTAAACCCTAACCATCACTAATCTTTGGCTAAACTTTTCTCCTGCGCTTTCATATCAATACAACAGCCGTATCATCGTTTTTCATCTCTATTCTCAATATGATTCATCAATAGTTCGATTAGATCGATTTCAATTGGTATCAGAGCCTCGTTATCGACTATTGATTTGAATCTATCAAAAGAGTTTTGAAAAACAACTACAGATTGTTAAAGAATTTGTGTTTTTGGGTAATTAGGGTTTTTGATCTTTTTGGTCGATTTCTCTCACTCGAAAAAGGATTTGGAAGTTTAATCCGTACGAATTGTTCTTGTCTTTTGCGTGAATCTGTGAATATTGATTTCATACAATTTTCGTAGTGTTTGAGTTCATTTAAAGGTTTGATCGTATTTGTGTTTTGCTTGGAAGTTTGACCTAGATCCGACATTTGCAAATTTAGCGTACCACATTGCTTACGCTAGATTTGTTTCAGTTGTGAACACTTCTCCTACGCCAACCTGCTTTTGTGTTACATCTATACTATGCCAGTACAAAATCCCTTTGTTAAGTTTATCACGTTAGATACGAAAGTACTACACCAAAAACCAATCCAATACGCCTGTTTTTGTCAAAGCAAGTTTACTACACCAAAAAGCTCTCCTACGCCAGTTTTCAGTTTTGAGTGTTTTGTTAGATACGAAAGTACTACACCAAAAACCAATTCAATACGCCAGCTTTTGCCAAAGCAAGTTTACTACACCAAAAAGCTCTCCTACGCCAGTTTTGAGTGTTTTGTTTTCAACTCTAGTAAGCCAAGTTCAGACTAACTTAGTGTTCTACACAAGAACTGATCGCTTTGCCTCTTTGCGAATCTATTACGCCAGATTTTGGATTTTTCACTTGCATTACGCCAGATTGGATTTACACTCCTATTACACCAACTCCTATTACGCCAACTCCTATTACACCAACTCCTATTACGCCAAATCCTATTACGCCAACTCCTATTACGCCAACTCCTATTACGCCAAAGTCACTCCTACACCCAATTTTATTTGAGAACAATCATGTTCTAGATTGTGTTACACCATCAGGAGTATTGTGCTAGGTTGTATTGCATCATCTGGAGTATTGTGCTAGATTGTATTACATCATCTGTCATTTTTGGGTTACTACTTTTTCCTTGGATTATTGTGTCATTGGAAGTTTCAGGTTTACCTGCTACATCACCAGATTTTGTGCTAAGTATAAATCTTAAAGTGACATAAGGATGTCTCATGAAGTATTGGTGATTGGGTCTGAATCTGAATCGGAACTTGAGGTACTTGCTTTCAATAAAGATCAGTTAATTCTCATAAAAAAATAAAATGAATGCATATCAGGAAAAGATTGACTTTGAAAAATCAAATGTTGCTAAACTCGAAAAAGAGGTTGCTAGTAACGTTAGGGCTGTAGAAACTGTGCTTAGGGAAAAAGCTTTTCAAGAAAACCAACTTGAGTGGTATAAAAAGAAACATGAATCATTTATTTTGGAACAAGAAAAACTAACAACTCGAATTTCTGAATTAAAAAGGAACTTTGAGGAATCAGAACATTTGCAAAGAGTGTGTACTTTGAAAAACAGCTACGTTTTAACTGAAAATGTTAAAATTTATACTCGAATAAAAGAACTTGAAGAAAAGTTTCTTAAAAGAGGTCAAACAGATCAAACGATTTTTCTTAACAAACCAAAGGAAATCACGTATTACAATCCGAGGGAAGGTTTAGGTTTTGACAATCCTTGCTATTTACAGAAAGCAATTTCTAACATAGCACCTTTATATGCTAAAGAATACATGGGTCGGGGTGTACAAATGAAATTTATGATACTAACCAATGAAGGAGAAGAAATTGAAACATTCAATAGGGCAAGAGAAGACAAAGCTCAATTTTCATTTAATTATGAGGAATTAAACAAGAGTTATGGTGATCGGAAAATCCCACTTTCCGATGACTATTTCCCGAGTTATCCAAAACCGGAACTTGAAACAAATGATAAACCTTCTTCAAATGAAGTTGTTCAACAAGTGGTAGCTGCTAAGGTTTACATTCCAAACTTGGTTTTGGAAAATAAAATTATTGAATTAGAAAAACAAATTACCACTCAAATAAACGATTTTGAAAAGGAACGAGCTAATCTCTTAAGCACTATTGAACAACTCAATAGTTCCTCTTCATCTTCTCAACCACACCCGGTGTCAAAATCCCAATTGGAACTAGATTTTGATAAGGCTATAGATTCAGAGGGATCTTTTGATGATGATTTAATTCAAAAGTTTAAACCAAAAGTTTCCAAGTCTAAGTCTACATCTCAAAAGGAACAAGGGTTTGATAATTTTTCAACTTCTGAGAAACCGCAAGTGTCCAAAGCAGCAAAACCACATGTGAATGTTCCAAAGAAGATTTACACGGATAAATCTTCTAACCCATTTTCGAAAAAGATTTCTCAGTTTACCAATTATTCTTTGCAAAAGAATAAGAGGTATTCTAATAAGTCACAATTAAATGGAACATTCACACCTCAAAAGAATTTTGATCTTCCCAATGCATATGGTTCAAAGGTTTCAAAGGAATCGGTTTCACGATTTCAGAAGCAAACAA
The DNA here is from genome assembly GCA_949592205.1 of Helichrysum umbraculigerum. Lineage (NCBI taxonomy): Eukaryota > Viridiplantae > Streptophyta > Magnoliopsida > Asterales > Asteraceae > Helichrysum > Helichrysum umbraculigerum. The sequence continues at coordinate 8,773,175 of CATIUR010000005.1, read as the reverse complement.
AAGTTTGGAAACCGAAGCAAAGTTCTTCTGAGAAATCTTCTCAAACCAAATCTTTCAAATATTCGAGATCGAGAATGTGTGAACTTGCGCCACAAAATGCTTTTTATCCGGTGCAAAGGCGGAATAATTTTGTAACCCCGGTTCCTAAGAGATTTCAATCTCCATTGACTCCACGAAATATATTTCAAAATGAAACACCGAGTTTCAACTCAAAGTGGAGTTCAACTTCTCTACTCCAAATAGACACAACTTACAAATGGTCTTCAAAGTTTTCAAAACCCATTTGCACCGTGCTTAAATGGGTTCCTAAAGTTGTGATCTAGTGTCAAAATCAATGGCTTTTGTACATCTCGGTGCAAAACCCGCTCTTAAAAGCAATGGTTTCTGAACATTTCAGTTCAAACCCGTTTTAATTGGTTGAGCTCCCATCATTACTCTTTTAAAGAAAAATAACTTTGAGGGGGAGCTCACACAGTTTCAAAAGCAACTGACTCACCTTCATATGTATCTTTTCATAATATCAATGCATATGTTAAGGGGGAGTGTGTTTAAAAGGCTAAAACTTCCAAGTGTTCAAAGTTTTCTTCTATTTAAAACACTTTGGATGTTTTTCAAATCATTTTTGGTTCTTATCATACTAGAGAAATCTCATTGAAGGCATCCAACCAACGACTTTAAATCACAATGATGTGATATCATGATCAACTCATAATCATTTTTGGCAAATGCTGAAATCTGCAGAGAGTGTTATAGTATAAAATTATCTCCTACGATCCACCAAAGCCGGTTGGATCTACCCTAGGAGCCACCTACCAAAACTAGAATGCGAGGGTCTTTTAGGTCTAGGTGAGCAGGATCAAGTATTAGGGGATCTTGATTAGTGTGTGATGAGATAAAATTTTGAGAGGGGTGATGGAGAATAGGGTGAAAATCAGCATAAACATCAAAATGCCAACATTGTGTGACAAGTTCACTAATGACTGAAACGAGGGAGGAGTTGAAAAATATGTGAGGTTGAGTGAGGAGTGTGTGACAGGGTTAAAAGAAAAAGAAAACCCTTCCTAAACTACTAAATCGCCGGGTTGCCACATAATCTATCAGATCTCATATGTTGATTTCTGGTATTGAAGAATACATCATGGACCCAGTGATGCAATGCACATTACCCTCCTAGCCACTCAAGTACTTCTTAAAAAGTCCTTGTTTCAATTCTCACGGAGACTTAACACATATTCTATTGACTTCTCATTTGGAGAATGTTGATATTGAAACAGGAGGACAGTCAGCTCCAGTCCCCGACTTCATTTTCTGCACCTATAGAGTTTAGATCCTAAAGTTTTACAAACACATCTAAGGGCACAAGTGTTCTTATACACTATACACGTCTTTGTGACATTTTTGCAAATCTTTGTGACTTTGCCAGAACATTCATAGTGATATCTAAAATAGATATTCCACGATGATTGAATGGAAATCCTACCAATGCTATCATCAATGCCAACATTGAAAGTAGGTCACTTAATTGGTTCATTTAATGATTAAATTGATGTGCTAACTGGTAATCTATGTGATCCAGGAGTTAGTAATTTCTGGAATGTGTCTTCAGAAATTACAAACAACTTTTCTTTGTTTACTCAAGTGAATTGTTGTATTACCCGGTTCTTAACAAAATTCATGTTTTATTGAATTTTTATGATCATTTTCCGCATCATTATCACTAGGGATAATTGATTTGATCATAATATTCATCAAATACATGACTTTTGATTCGTATTACATGCGCTTATTGTAGATTCAACATTCCACAAAATGTTTTTGAAAGTTTAGTTGGTGAGGATGATTGTTAGTTAAGGAGAGATTGTTGGGATCATTTATGGTTCAAAACATCTTGGATTACTCTAGATTCATGATGCTCATGATCAAATCATAAACATCATGAGGGGGAAAGAGAGGATATAGTGTTTGAAAAGACAAGATCATGTGTGTAAAGATAGTTGAAGATCAAGTATAAAGAACAAGAGGTTGGAAAAGTTTAAAGAAGTGTGCTGAAAGAGAATAGCTTAAAGTTTAAATCACAACAAGAGTTACTGAAAGTGAAGTAATGTTTGAAAGTGAATGCGTAAAGAGCGATTGAGAGAGGTCTTGGAAACCTGTGAAGGTTGAAAAGCCCGAGGTTTCAGGAGATCATTTGGAAGAAGAAAAGATGAAATCTGCTTAACAAATGTTGTAGTGTTTAAAGAAAGATATAGGGGTTCAATGAAGATGTCATTGTGTTGGAAAGTTACAAAGTATTTCAATGGCGATATTCAGTGTCTTTCTACATGGTTGAAGATAGTTATTGGTTTGAGTGGGAGCAGATTCAAAGGATGATAAAGAAAGACTGATCAAACTCCAGAAGAAGAGTATCAGTTTGAGGGGGAGCAGTGAAAGTTGATCAAGCTCTTAAAGATGAAATATCTGTTTGAGGGGGAGCCTGAGGATAAAGAGTTAAAAGATGTTTTCAATGGCAACAATTTTTTTTTTTTGAGTATACTTTCAAGATAAAGTTAATTTATAGTATGCTTTCAGAGTATGAGCTTCAAAGAAAATAAGTTCAACATTCATTCAAGCAAAAGAGTTGTCGTTGATGAACAAGAAAAGGAATTGTCTTCAAGAATTCCTTCAAGAATCAAAGTCAAAGAATTGAACAGGTGCTCGGGCTTCGTACTGATATCTATGCTAAATCCTAGGGGGAGATTGTTAACAATATTATTATATAAAAAGGATTTTGCATAGATTAGTTTATAAGTACTTTATGTTTTATTACTTGTAACTTGTTTAAGGGCACTATAGTAATTAATCATGTAAGATGGTTAGGGTATAAATAAGTTTGTAAACCCTAACCATCACTAATCTTTGGCTAAACTTTTCTCCTGCGCTTTCATATCAATACAACAGCCGTATCATCGTTTTTCATCTCTATTCTCAATATGATTCATCAATAGTTCGATTAAATCGATTTCAGTTAGCTCACTTGGTTTAGGCACTCTCTCAAAGTCTTGTAATTCTATCTTTTAAGGTCTTCTTCAACATATTGATGAAGCGGCTATCTATTAATATACTTTATGTTTTTCGAAAAAAAAAAATCTATTCGGATTTATTGTGTAGGTGTAATTGAATAGTAAGATACTTTGTACTTTAGTAGTATTTAAAATAAATATAGATATAAATACATTCAATATTCTTTTAGTAAAGATGAAATACAAATTATATATTGTACAAATTAAATAAGACGAGCTAAATTTTACCCGCACTACGCGATAAGATAGAATACGATCTAAATCTAATATAGTTCATGCATTTTATTTCACGTTGTTAAGAAAAAGATCACATAGTTAACTAACGTTATATTCCTACATAATTCAAATTTATTGATTTGCTACTTCTCATAAAGTGTGTATCCTCTGCTCTTACCATTATTTTTACACCCTTACAAAATACCTTTGATAATATGTTTAATCATACTATTTATGTACTTTTAGTTATCTAAAATAAAACATGTTTGTTACGTTGTATGCTACAGTATCACACTTTGAATTCACTGCTCTATTATTCAGTACTTTTATTTATATATTAGTAAACTGAATAGCACTGTTTGGTAGAATAGATTCATAATATTTGAAAGTTTTCAATTGTGATGAAGGCAAAAAAAAAAAAAAAAGGGGGGGGGGGGGGGGGGGGGGGGGGGGGGGGGGGGGGGGGGGGGGGGCTAGAAAATCAATAAAGGAAAATACTACTAATATATTTGCCCTGCTAATCTAGCTAAGCACTTTTGAACGTCCACAACGAAGCTAATGGTTGGCAAAACGTTACTGTAGTATTACTATATATATAGCTTCAAAAATATGATGGTATCTGAAGATGTACAAAGCCAAATCTAGACATTTAAATTAAACCTTAATAGGCGTTGGATTTGCACATAGACATGTTTTAGAATTCCCAACATTAAGATAGACAAGAAAATGGAAGTTGTTTTAGGAAACTTTTGTTTTACTTGATAAATTATTTGTTTATAAAGTAGTCTATTAGACCATTGCCAATGGGCATTTCGGTTTCCGTCAGTTTGAACATCAGTTTAGTGACGTGGTTGGCACCATCACGTCACTTTGGCGTTGGTTGGGTGGGCTTCGATTTTTCGACGGAGAATTGAAGGTAAAAGTGGGACAACTGATAAAGAAAATGTTTTTTTATTATATATATATATATATATATTATGTTTAGTGTATAGATTTAAATGTATAATGGTAAATATGTGGTTTAAAAACTGAGTGATGTCCTACTGTTGGCATTGTCGTGTCAGTTTTGAAAAATGCTGATGTGGTAGAAACTGACGCATCAGTTGGTGTCACTGTTGGGACTTGAGAATGGTCTTATATTATTCGTCAACCTTTTGTTATTATATATTTTCCTCGTTCAAATCTAATCAGGGTTTGTCATCCGGGTTAAAAGTGAACTTTGCAAAAAGCAAACGATTTGGAATTGGAGTGTCTCGTATGGAGGTTAATAACTTTGCTTCTATACTTTGTTATCAAGCTTCAATTTTCCCCACCACTTATCTTGGTTTACCCATTGGCACCAATATGTCAAGATTCTCAAATTGGGCACCAATTTTTGAGAAATTTGAAAAAAAATTATCTTCATGGAAATCTAAAATCCTCTCATTTGGTGGTCGACTTACTCTTCTAAAATTGGTTCTTGGAAGTCTTGGTACTTACTACTTCTCATTGTTCAAAGCTCCTCTAAATGTTTTAAAGAAGTTAGAGTCATTGAGAAGTAATTTCTTTTGGGGTGGTTCTATAGAAGATAGAAAAATTGCTTGAGTTGCTTGGAAAAAAGTAACAAGACCAAAAAAATATGGCGGGCTAAGTATTGATACTTTAAAAGGAAGCAACCAAGCTTTACTTGCTAAATGGTGGTGGAGATTTAGAGTTGAACCCAATGCTCTTTGGTGTTTGCTGATTAAATCTTTTTATGGGAAAGATGGTGTAAGTCAATTGGCTTCGAGTTCTCATCACTCGGGTACATGGAGACGTATACTTCTCTTGAATAAAGATTTATTTCAAAAGTCTCCAAATTGCCGCAAATATTTCGAAGTGGTAGTCCATGCCACCCTTTGGACCATTTGGCGATATCGAAACGACATGGTGTTCAACAAGAAAAAGCCTAGGCGCGACACTCTTGGTGATGATGTAAAACTTCTATCATTCTCATGGATCGTTTCTAGATGTCGGAATGTATCTTTTATATGGGTTGATTGGGCATGTGACCCACGTTCTTTAATTCATCCTTCCATGTAATTTTATTCTAGATTTCTTGCTAGTTTTTAATACAAATCCGCCGTTCAAAAAATATATAAATATTAAAACTTATACTAAATACACTTGTATATAAAAATTTGACGAGTCCTTAGAAACTTTGAGTTCAACTAATAATGACCTTATCTTATGTCTTATGTTGTTAGATTATTAGTTATTTACATATTTTTTTTTTCCTTTGGTCTCAATATGACTGTATGCAGTAACTAACGATTCAATAGATGTTTCGATGATTACAAAGGAAGTGACGAAATCCACTTTTTTGTTACATAACAAAATGCAACTTTTTTGTATGTTATAAAAAAGATAAACGTCGTGAACTTGTGATATTAATTAGATTTAAATTCTGAATTAGATAATTAAGTCTACCGAATAAAATACGATAACGTGAATTTGCAAATGAGAGCGGTTTTGTTGTCGCAGTCGTCATGAAGAAGATCGGTGGTCCGATCATCGGGTGAGTCCGGTCGAGTTTCTATTTTCATAGCTGTTTCCAGTGGGAGCCACCCCCAACCTATTGCTTTCAATATCTCTAGATCCCACACCATAATAAAGTAATACTCCGTATTATATTTATTCCTAGATCTATCCCTATTCCCATAAATCTACGACTACCGTTGCAAGTTTTACACACTTAGCTGTTTATTAGCAGTACAGTATTATTTTATTGTTAATAATTACAAATTACATTAATATTAATATAACGTTCCAAATTTAGTTAGTCACCCCAACAAGAGACTGAAATCGACTCGTCAGTTTGTGCCACCTTAACGCAACATCAGTTTTTTTTCAAAACTGACTCACCACTGCCAACAATGGCCCGCCACTTCAATTTTTTGAGTCCACATGTACCAATAGATCAACCTTTTATATCTATACATTATACAAAAAAATAAAAAAGCAAAAAAAATTCGACGCACCACCAAATTTCGTCAGATATCTAACTATTGAACTGAGAGAGCCAAACTGACCACGCTATACCAACGGCGTCATAAAAGTGACGGCCTGATGGAAGAAGCGACGATCCGTTGGGAGTAGCCTTACTGATGGACAAAATGCAAACAATCTTTGAAGGTTATTTCTTACTCACTTTTATAACTCAAAATCAATTATATTACATCTTTTAGTAGTTTAATTAATTGTAACAATTTTACTCCGTCCATGGAAGTTTATGGTCCACGGTGATGATGATTGAATATGGGCCCTTTTGGCTTTTGTTTGTTTCAAACAAAAAAATGGTTTACGTTTTACTTTTGGCCAAACCAAAAAGTTGATCGATCAAATCCGAATATCAACCTACGGTCGATAGTCCCGCAATCTAATAATCCTTTGCAAAAAAATTTTACGTTTTACTTTTAACGAAAGATATCAATATCGAGAAATGATGCACTTACAAAATTTTGTAAGCAAAATGAGTGTACCAATCATGTTAAAAAAAAATAAAAAATTAAATGAGGTTGATTCATCTAATTGTATACAACTATACATCTATTCATATGTGGCATAGTTGTTAACTCGTGACTCGACTCGTGATTCGGAGTATTGATTTTTAACTCGTGACTCGACTCGACTCGTAAGAGTCATAATTTTACAGTAAATACATATATTTATATCTATATGTATATTATTGTTTAGATTTCTATCCTTAATTGAAGTAAAACATGATGAAAGTCATTAAATAACACAAATGATTAATTTATAATGGATTATTAGTCATTTTCTATCATATTTTGTCATTTTATATTTTTTATTAGATTACATTAAACGTGTGTCCGGTTTCTGACTCGTAAGAGTCGCCCACGACTCGGAAGAGTCAATAAATGACTCGTAAGAGTCAAAGCCATTTACGAGTCGGGATCCGAGTCGCCTCGTTTTTTGAATTTCTGAGCCGACTCGTAAGAGTCGACTCGTGAATCGTAAGAGTTTAACAACTATGATATGTGGTGTATACATTTGTAAACTCTTTTTGAGTGTAACGCTTCTCTTATCTAAGGAAGCACACAAACAAAAGCAGTAATAATCAACGAATAATTCTAGCATATTGTTTTCGACAATTACATTATGAACACCCATGATGTATTAACACAAACAATTTTTTTATAAATAATTGTGTCCATAATTTTATAACTCAAAAAAAAAAAAATTCAATTGTCGAAAACAATATGCTAGAATTATTTTATACACCAGCCCATTATTTTATTTTTTATTTGAGATCAATATAAAAATCAATGATTATAACAGGACAATCGACAGAAATCTCGAATCCTTAGAAAAAAATACCGTAGTTTTTAGTTGGGTAGGTACAATTACATTTTACAAGCCATTCCAACACTTATGAAGTTATGATGACCCAACTTCTATAGATATATATACATGGCTTTTGATATAAAAAAATGGCTTTTGCTTTCCATACCATTTTAATCTACTCATCATACCATTAAAACTGGTATGGTGAGTAGATTAGTGTATTTGACTTTAAAACACTGTTCAGAACATTATCCAGAACACTGACTAGAACACTGTCCAGAACACCACAAATTTCTCAACAACAAGATTCTTTTCAGAACACTGTAATTACAAAAACATTACACCCTGTGCTATAAATACTGTCTAGAACACTCTCCAAAAGTAAAATAAATGGTATATTTAGTAGGTATACTCCTTGCGTCTCAATTTAAGTGTTACTTTTAAGTGGGCATAAAGTTTTATTTTTTTCACCTAATTACAATTTCACCTTTCAAAATATCATATCGACCCACTATTTTTTTTATATAATTGATTGAAATATAAAATACACATTTATATTGTGACAACTAAAAATAAAAATGTGAAATGGGTGTAAGAGGTAGTAAATATTTTGTATTAGTACCACTATTAATTTACTTTATATTTCTATTTTAAACTCCATTCCGTTGTTTGAATATCTATCATGATTTCGTGTCAATAATGAATTGCAACCTTGAAAAATCAAACCACGAATATTCCTTATGTAATTTGGATACTATTAATATTAATTTACAATTTTGAAAAATATAATTAAATAATGTATTTCGATCTTTCACCTCTTGGCTGATGATGCAAATGGTATGCCACATAGAATATGTGCTTTTTAAATTGTTGACAAGTATCCACGTATAGGTGGTGGATGTTTCAGGTAAACACCATTGTTACGTGGATTTTTGTACTGACAGGCTTAAGGGCTATCATTATGATATTCAGACACGCATCATTTTCATGTACCATTCTGATAACCACCTCACAAAATAACCACCCCACTAACTACAATGTACCATCATTTATGCACAAATTTTTTCCTTAAATACAGCCCTAAGGGCTATCATTAGAAAAATTATTGATAAAAATATTAATATTAGTTAATACATTATTTATTTATATTGGTGAATAGTTAGTTAAATGTTAACTTTAATTCCATATTCATTTAATATATTTTCATGTCACCTTCTTCAATGAATATTAAACGTAAAGAACAATTCTTTCTTTATAGATCTACCTTCAAATAGCTCCACACCTTGTACTAGGCATGAACAAAAAAACCGGGTTGAAACCCGAACCCGATTTTGAACCCGAATACCCGACCCGATCCTACCCGGTTTTACCCTACCCGGTTCGGGTTTTCTTAGTACCCGGCGGGTATGGAACCGGGTACGGTTTTTTGAAATTGAAATCGGGTTGAACCCGGGTTGAAATAGGGCGGGGTTGAAAACCCGGTCAAAAACCCGAAAACCCGGTTTTAACCCGGTCAAATACCCGGTTCCAACCCGGTCAAAACCCGGTTCGGGTTGGTCAAATACCCGGTTTGACCGGGTTTCACCGAAACCCGGTTCGGTTTTAGGGTAGGGTCGGGTTGGACCAAAACCCAATTTTGTTCATGCCTACCTTGTACTATGTTTCATGTGACTGGTGAATACACAAATTAACGTAAATACATAAATTAATTGTGTATGTTGTTGATTAATTACTATAAATGAATGTGTAAGTATTTATTTATCATTTACAGAAAAACGTATTGTTGGATTAATTATAGTTGTAACAATATATTGTACTATATTAATGGAACCGCGGTTTTAGATCATCATAAAAATTACCGTATAACACATGTAACAAACGCACATGAACCAACTGCTAAGAAAGGTAAGTCCTTTTATTACACCAAGTAGATTTGTATTCAAGAATGAACTATATACAATTGATAGATCCATCGTGAACATTAAAGAGTTTGCTTATGATTACTCATCATAGGGAAAAAGTACTTGTACTGTACAAGTACTACAAGAAATTGACCAACACAGAGTGTAGTTACTATGTGAAATGATATGATTAGTAAAGAAACAAGCGTACTTTTTATATAATACTAGTATTTGAACACAAGTAGTCAAAAAGATAAGAAAAATAGACATGACCTTTTGTTCCCATGAATCAACTTGTCCCCCTCAACCAAAATTTGGACATATCAGAGTCATAAGAAACAAGAGAGAGATATTTCTTTTCATGACAACAATATCTCACTTTTGGTTGATTAAATTCATAAATTCCAAGTGATTAATATCATATGTATACGAATAAACGATACTGTTTTTTCAAACATAATGTCAATGTACATGTATCTCTGAAGGACACCTAGTTCTGAAGATCCCAACATGTAACATGACGCGATTATAGTTGTTGTAAGAGTGTATCCAAGGTGAAAGTAACGGTACAAAAACTACACATAGTAGGCAAAAGTGCAATGACAGGTAGCCCCATATACAGATGTCAAAATGGCCTAATATATTTAGTGTTTAACACATGAGTTATGACATAATAAGCTCCCACTCCTTATATTCATCTTTTATTTTGTCACATTTATCAAGCATACAGTATTATTGATTTATTGTTGGGCCTACTTAAGTAATGTGATGTACTAAAGATCAACAAATAAATCGATGATGGCAAGTCAAAAAATAGACTACGAGAAAGATATTCCCTAAATCGAAAGAATAAACAAGATCTTAGAGAATGAAGTAATAGACTACAAAGGGAAGTCTTTATTCACAGTCATTTCTTAACGTTCACAAGAGTAACACTATCAGTTCCTCGAGACTCTAAGAACAGAAAAAAAAAAACTAACAACTTAAAAGGCTATAGATGTAAATCTTCTAAAATAAAGAAACTAACTTCAAATGAGATCCATATGATACATATTAACAAAGAAATTAGCACCTATAATCTGGTCTCACAAGAATTCTTTCATACCTGGTGTCCTGGACTTTTGAGTTTTTGCTTTCAACATCAGTAAAAAGTTTTAGGCTCCCAAGATCTATTTAGTTGACCAATGTCAACAAGCTTGTTGCGCGGCCTGATACAGGTTGCAAGACTTCTTATTATGGCCAGGCTGCTTGCACTTTGTGCAAGTTACCGTTCTCTTTGTTTCTACCTCAGCTTCATCCCACTCCATCTTCTCCTGTGTCACATCTACCGGTTTTGCGGGTATGGGAGGAAGCACAAGCACATCTGAATCATCATCTTCTATATTCCTAATCTCACCATTTTCAACCTCACCTTTCTCAACACCCTCTATATCCCCCTGCACTTTCCCAACATCTTCATTCTCACCCTGTGCTTCCAAAGGGTCTTCCATTTCACCCCCTACTTTCTCAATCTCTATATTTTCGCCCTTCTCATCCGCAAATTCAACATTCTCACTCTTTTCTTTCTCGGCCTCTGTTTCGTTTTCGTATCCTGTATTTCTCATCTCTATTTTTTCACCATTTTCTTCCTCAACCTCGACCTTTTCACCACCTTCTTCATTCCCACACCCTACTATCAACGCTTCGTCAATATCATCCCCGGTTATCTCAACCTCCATCTTTTCACCACCTTCATCATTGCCACCCCCAACATTCAAAGCTTCTTCAATCTCACCCCCTGCTATCTCAAGCTCTATTTTCTCACCACCTTCATCATTCCAACCCTCTACTATGAATGCTTCATCAATTTCACCCCCTGCTATCTCAACTTCCATCTTTTCACCTTCTTCCTTTTCAATGGGTACCGGGGCTATATCATCTAGATAGGTTAAACGATAAGCATCAACAGTAAAGTAATTTGAACAAAACTCATATGGGTTTCTACCAATCAACGCAAAAACCGCAAGAGCGTGACGACACGGTAGACCCGTTTCTTTCCACCCTAAGCAAGTACAACTCCAAGTACTGATATTCACAACATGGGTCGAGTCCTCACGAACCTCAAACAACGTATCAGAAGAGATCAACACTTTCAAACCACATGATCTGACATTCTCTTCTTGCAATTCTCTCTCCTTTGATGGAGTAAGGTGGCTTGACCACATACACGCATCCAATTTAGCATCGGTTATGGCATCAATCATAGTACGTATGATGGCATCTATCTTGTGTAAAAGAGGTAAATCCCGATAATCGTCCATTAGTTTAGCAAGTGGCCAGCCAATATCATCTGTGATGTGATTATACCGCTCACCCTTAAAAGATGAAGTGGTCCAATGCTGAGGTTCAATCTGCATGACCCAATCGTAAGCCTGCGATGATATTTGTTTTATCTGCTCAGTTGACTTTCTAAAACCAACAGGGCGGACAGCATGTGCTGCACCCAAGAAATGAACTGGCAAGAAAGATTTACCATCACCCTGAAACGGACCCTTAACGTTTCTTTTAAAGCTCTCTAATAGATGGTAGATGGAGTAACCAACATGAGAATCTTGAAACACTTCAAAAACCGATGACTTCAAATTCTTTTCTCTATCAAACACGAAAGTGATAGATTGTGAGTTCAAGATTGCAGCTTTCAACTGTTCCAAGAACCAATGCCAGTTGCTATCATCCTCAACGTCTACTATAGCAAATGCAACCAGGAAAAAACCATCATTTCCGTCAACGGCATTAGCTGTCAATATATATTCACCATATTTGGACCTTAAAGAAGTAGCTTCAAGAAAAAGAAGGGGGCGACAACCATTCTGGAATCCACATAATGATGCGTAGAAAGACACAAATAGGGCTTTGAATCTTTTGTTCTCACCAATAACGAGATTAGAGATGCTACCAGGATTTGTTTCGATAATCTTCTCAGAAAACCAGGGTAACTTATTATATGCATCTTTATCTGATCCATGAAGTTGCTCTCGGGATACCCCGGTTCCATGAAATACTTGTGTAGGGTTAGACTCGACCCCAAAGTCTTTAATGAGTGCGTTAGCGATTTCGTTTGGTTTCAAATGTGGGGATTCTTGCAGCCTCTCGTTTATAGTATTTACCAACCAGTCCTTCATTTCGTTATCACATGTATGTACATTGTTCAGGGTCTTTATCCTAAAAGATTTTTTGGATGGGACCCACACCGCATTAAACTTCCACGAACAACCGTCGGAAGCACATCCGCCAACGGCACGATTTGTATCGTTTTTCTTGAACTTTAACTCAAAGTCATTTGCCATTGCGAATCTCTGTAACGTTTCTTGGAATTCATGTACGTTTACAAATTCTTGGCCTACGCCAGTAATGGCTGACTTCCATACTGTAACTATAGTTTCAGGTGACGCATCATCATCACAGGTGGCAAGAGCAGAGGGTCCCACAAACTCAACGGGTTCTAGATCACTGGTATTAGCACGAGGACGCCCTCTCTTTCTTCCTGATTTTTTCTCCCGAGAAACCTCTTCTTTTGCAGCCAACCGGCCACTTTTTCTCTGTGATTTTTTATTTCCAGCACCCCGAGATTTTGACCCCACAGAATCAGAAATGATTGTGGGACGACCATTAGCGCCAAGCTTCCAAGATGGAGTACGTCTTCGTTTTTTGACACTGTCAGCAGGGCTAGCATTGACATCTGTCTCATTCTGATCGGTGCCCTTCTTTCGCTTCGGATACCTACTACTTGGCACATAGTCAGAGCTACGATCCGAGTCAACATTTTGATTGACTCGCTCAGAAGCAGCACTTGAAGAAGTATCACTGGTAGAACCTTCCAACTTATTAGCATCATCTGACACGTTTTTTTCTTTTTCAGCTTCAGCTTTAGCAGCAGCAATAGATCGACGTGTCATCCTAACAGGAGATGCAATCGGACTCTTGACCACCTTATCGTCTTTCTTCACCTTCTTATCTTTCTTGGCACCCGCTTTACCTCGTTTTACCTTCTCTTTCTTGCTACTCTCGTCATCATTGTTTACAGTCTCGTCGGTCTTGGTATCAGTTTGCCTGCAATAATCACCCATTTGGTTAAACTAGAGGCTGCAGTTTCACCCCGTTTATGTATGACCCATTCAGATTATATTGTATGTCTAACAGCTGGAAAATTAGAAAAACTAACCTCCTAAATAACTTTATTCAAAGTACTAAACTATTACTGAATTATATACTTGTTGTAACCATATTTAACAGATTAATATCATGAGATATTGATGAATTTCTGGGACAAAAGCGCATTGGGATAACGGTAAACCCAACTCTACATAAAAACGATAGAGCAAGTTCCCATCGTGATAGAAGGTGTTATATAGATATTAATAAATACCTGTTAATTTCCACGTCTACGGTTTTACGAATAAAACCAAGTGTTCCTGCAACAAATACTTCCGCTGTAAGTGCTTCCCCATGAAAATCAATCATTCTTTTTACATCCTTATCGTTCTTTACAGTAATCAGGTTTCGCTTGTTTCCTGGCAGGAAATATTTGACAGCAACTGTTTCCTGGTTCAAATTACATGTTTCTGCCAAATTTAGTTTTAAATCATTGAATGGAGTCTCGGAAGTGACATTTGCTGCGTTTGCTTCTCCTCCGTTATATGTCAAAGTTCCATCATCATTTGTCACAAATTCACCACCAGATCGGCAGATTAATATAAGCTTTCCTTTCGCCATTGCTTATACCTACTGAAACAAACATAGGTAAGAGGAAAACTACGGTAGGTTATGCATCACTTGCAAAGGCTTTTGACTCGTTTAATATTCTACAACTTTATTAGATTAGTTATATCTACGGATAACCAACATCTCTTTTTAAGACATAACATCCACATGTTATCTTTAAAGAACACCAACTTCATGCATTCTGCACATACTTCCCAACTAGAAAACAACCATAATTGGACAATGACATCTTACACCGACTAAAACCCTAATGAGCCAAACGAAATTAGGAAGTTGAGTTAATTCAATACAAACATTTTGTAACAAAGCTCCGATTCATCATGTCTTGAACTACACTAATAAAAACCAACTTCACTGTTTTAATACCTTACCTTGAAAAAGATTTTCCTATATCCCAAGCTTTTCTCCTTCTATATCGAAGCAAACTAACAAAAGTTGAGCCCAACCACATCAATACAGTTCGAATATAAATAAATCAAAAGGTCAACAACTTTGACCATTTATCTCCTGCAAGGCCTCAAGGTATTCACAAGAAAGCTACACTATTATTACTATATTTTTATTATATGTCAAATGCATATTTCTGTAAAAACCAACAACAGCATTGTTCAATTTAAAGAAATTGGTACAAACTAAATGTATTTAATATATAGATACACACAGTATAGTTACAAACACATACAACAGTTCAAGCAACAAACACGCGATACAACTAAAAAACTGCAAGAAACACAAATAAAGTAAGGAAATCGCATACAATTACAAAGACCCTAAAATAGATAAAGATAACAACGCCAATATGAAAGTTACTTACTTTAACAGTTGTTGGTGCTGTAATTGCAGTTATTTGAGTGAATTGAAAGTTAGAGTTTTTGGGGTTAGGTTAAAATTGGGGGAATTTATAAGAGCGATGAACGGGCGTCCGGCGGTGGTGTTTTCAGATCAAATCGACGATGAAGAGAGGGGAATTGGTAATCGAGGGGGGCATTATGGAATTAGGGCAAAAATTGAGGAATGAAATTGAAAGGAAGTAGGGTTAACGCCGTTGATGAAATAGGTCGTCTTCTAAAGTTGTCCTTGTTTTATAAGGTTTTTAAAGTTGTGTGGCAAATTTGGAAATTATATGACAAAATTGGGTTTGAACTTTGAAGGTCATATATATACTTGGGTAGGGTTCAAATGAGAATAGGAATTTGTGTGAGAATTAGGGAACCAATGATATCAAGCCATGTGTACAAAGAGAATGTTCCATATGTACAAAACACATTTACCCCAACATCAATTATCTCACAAACGACAAATCGAAAAATTATGAAAATTGCACCATTAAATTCGTCGTTTTCTCCTCTTCGATTTGCCGTCCCTCAAGACATACTTTCGAAAAGTTTTTTTTTTTTCATTTTTTTGGTGGGTTTCACATTTACTAACACATGTGTTAAAGTGTTGCGTTTAGGGTTTAGGACCCAAACCTCAAACCCTAAACCCTAAACCCTAACCCCTAAACCCCAAACCCTAAACCCTAAACGCTTTACAAAACGCTAAACCCTAAATCTTTCTAAACCCTAAACCTTGAACCCCTTCTAAACCCTAAACCCTTATAAACCCTAAACCATAAACCCTACTAAACCCTAAACTCAACCTTAAACCCTAACCTTAACCACAAATTAAATGTACAACTAATCACTAACACATGTGTTACTAATTTGTGAAACCCACCAAAAAATGAGAAAAAAAAGTTGTCAAAAGTATGCCTTGAGGAACGGCAAATCGAAGAGGAGAAAACGCTGAATTTTATGGTGCAATTTTCATGATTTTTCGACTTACCGTTTGTGAGATATTTAATTTTTAAAAATGTGGAGGAGAGAGAATAAAGTGTGGAGGAGAGAGAATAAAGTGACACATGGCAGAAATCTGTTGGTTCCCTCATTCTCACTCAAAATTGGTGTACTCATTTGAACCTTACTCATATATACTTATATAGGGTTTAAGAAACGAAAAGAATATAAAAACACTTGGAATAAACGTGAAGTTGGATATAAATTTTCGATTAGTACGAAAATATCGTAAGAGTTTTAACAAGTTAGGCTGCGTTTGATTGCCGCTGAATGGCACCATTCAGAGCTGAATGCTGAATCGGTCAGCATTCAGCATGTTTGATTTGTGACAAAAGCAACCTCTGAACTGAACGATAGCCTTTGAATCGGTCAGCATCTTGAACACTCTGAATAGTGGACTTGTCGTTCAGCATCGCATATTTCCACAACTACCCTCTACAATTCATCGTTTCCTATCTTTTTTGTAGTCCTTTTTCCTCCTTTTCTTTAGTATAATTACATCGTTTGTTTATTAGAATGATAACAGAGGGGAAAAAAAGTGTAACAATCATCTTTATCTTCATCTTCTCCTCTCAAACCTCTCTGATTTCATCTTCTCGTTGGTGAATCATGTTGATTCCCAATTGGCCACTTGATTGTTCTTTGGTTTTAATTTGATATTATAGACACATAATTTGGAGCAGATTTATGGATGAATTTTTTTATTGCTATCACTGATTGTTTTTGCACCCCATCCAATTTCAACATTGTTGTTCGAAAACCAAAATGAAAAAGGAATTTTTTCATAGTATATATTTATGCTTCAAATAAGATTACTAACCGTGAGTAGAAAAAGTTGGCACGTGGATAAATATGTAACCATAATCTGACAGCTAGCAATCTATTATCTTAATATATAATTTTGAAATAAAACTTATGTAATAAAGTATCAACATTTGTTAATATTGATAATAATGTTAAAATGTTTAGTTAACATTGATATATTTTTCATTTAAAATTTGTTTGGCACTGGAACGTTATTTATACAAATCAAATTGTACAAAGGTTAAAATAGTAAATTTTGTCATTCAGACTGTACATTCAGAATATATATCAAACGGTTTTTCTGATTCAGAAAGAAATTATTCAGAGCCTTAGAATCATTCAGATATTTGAATTATTCAGCGCTTAATCATTCTGTTTTATCAAACGCAGCCTTATATGTCAAAGTAAACATTAGAAGCATCTTACAACAACTGAAATTTAACAAAGATACCGAAGTTCTTGTTACACTTATTGTCTAATTGATGAGAAAGAACGATCGACTCTCTATTTTTTTGGTAGTGTTTGCCCACCAATTTACCAACAAAAAGTACATGAATAAAAGTCATTTGATTTCGTAATGAGGTGATAATCTTATAAATATGCTACATGACAAATATAAATTACATTATACCATACAATCGTTTCCCTTCTTGTTATAGACATGACTAGTGACCCAGTAACTATTCCAACCTTTCCATGGATGTAGCCACATAACACAAGTTGATTGTGGCTACATAGCACAACTTGATTGTAGCGGACCCATATTTCCAATGCCAAATTCATTACACATTCAACGATCGGAGCCACACAACTCACCACGGTCCGGTCACAAATATGCACATATAAAAGCCAACATGAAACGGATTTTGGCTATTCTTAGTTTTACAACCTATTGTTCTCAAAAGCACCAAAGAGACGACTAAAAAGTAAAAATACAAACTTTATCACCCATTTATCCATTCAAAACATAAATTCTCTTTGTATCTACTGTGTTGATTGTTTGCTCTCAATCAATGGGCTAAACTTAACTTGTAATACGATGACCCTTAGTTGTGACTGTCTTAACCCAATGTGTAATTATTGATTGATAATACAAGTTTGTAGACTATTGCATGTGTTTTAAGACTAGTTAACGATCAAAAGTTTATACATACTCGTGCATTTTGATTTTATGTTACCTACTCGGCTACTCATATGTTCCGCATAATACAAAAGTGCAAATCAATAAATTGGGATAATAACACTTCACCCCTTAAATATAAACTTATGCTGTCTGATACTTTATAACAATTCATGCATCTCTAATTTCCGCAGAACTATTTCCGTAGAAGTGAAACAAATAAGATGAAAATAACTATATTTTTGAAACGCACCAGGAACATAATCCTAACAACGCGTATACATACATGCTAGTGCAAATGACGATGCCACATAGAAATCATGGTTCGGAACTCCTAAAAGATTTTCGCTTAAAAAACGTTGTTCTTGAGATAGCATGGCATCCAACCTTTCGCAGAGAATTCCCTATGAACTGTCACCAGAATAAAAGAGCAGCAACATTACAAAAGTTCATTCTGAACTCCATGAGTAAGAGTAGCTACTTTATAAGCTAGAAAGAAGCAGTACAATACCACTACTTCAAACATCCAGTTCTTTGAAGAGAAAACGAGATTGCTAACCCGAGAACACATCTATAGCATTGCGTCAAGAAGGTCAACAATCTTGTTTGAGCTGGAATTTGTATTCACTTCTATACAAGGCAATAGTTAGAATGGAGGAACAAGTGTTTCTCTAAGATCTTTTGCAAATATGATATTCTTGATTGCAACATGTGGCAAAAGTATAAGTATAAACCACAACATATATATAAACACTGGAAAAAGGATCCACTCGGAAAAAAGTTTTAGGATAAAGGGGCTGTTTTTGGGTTTTGATATTCTTTGATTTACCAGAGTTTTCCTTCTAAAGTAAATTCAGGGTTTTGATAAAGGGGCCGTTTTCGGGCGTCTAAACAAATAGATGAACCTTTATATGGAGTGTCACTCAATGGCCCAATGTCCCAGAAACAAATTCACTAGAACCGAAAACCGAATTCGAATCCGTATTAAAATCCGATTCACAAGCACCCTTGTTTAGTAATACTTCATAATATAATATTTATTTAAGTCAATAAACACATCATAATGACCGATAATAAAATCTATTGTTAAAGTCTGAAACAAAGAATCCATAACAAATGAAACTTATTCCATTTGATCAATGTCTCTCCTTTTGTTCCAGTATAAAGATAACATATATTACTAAGCTAATTTCGTGCATCTTTGTACTGGCATAATTTTTAACCAATGTGACAGAAAATAAAATCTTATGAAGTGTCGTAAAACTTAAGTGAGTTTAAGATCGGAATAAAGGACTTGATGTTATAAGGTCAGACCAAATCAGACAAAATTAGTCCGCTAAGCATATACCAAGAATTGATTATTTTTCGAACCACAGAATGAGTGGATCAAACCATAGACCAGATCCTAAGTTGAGATTAAGTAGCATGTCACTGATCCAGCTGGGTAACCAATTGACCATTCCTAGACCCCAACTCAATCCCCAATCGATATTTCACTTTGCTTTTTATTCCTCCTAATTTTATTTTTTCCTTTTAGCTAGTCTCAATCTACTCTTACTAAATAAAAGTCCGAAACTTTACATCCTCAATCTCAACCAAGAAAAATAATCAATTCTCTTTCCATTTGCTTGATTCCATTTCTCCCCAATAAACACCTCCTGAGAAGATTGAATACTTGAGCTCGTCATATTAATTGAACATCTAATGTGCAACCCAAATAAGCACGTTGCAAATGAAAAGATATAAATGTATGCACGGAAAATATAGAATTTTTAACATCAATAGGACAGCAATTAATATAGGGATATCAGAGGGAAATTAAAATAACAACCCACTCTAGAAGAAACTTAGCATAACAAAAACATCAAATCACAAGTGAAGTAAAACGGATACAAAAAAGATAAGCTTGACTAAAATTTACAAGTGGAGTACATACCTTCAATGAGACAAATGACGGTGGAAGACTGACGAACAAACAACATTTAGGCATCCCTTGGAGTTATTTACGTGTTGACAGGACCGAGTTTATGCTAAACAGAACAAAAGAGCAATCTTGAATTACTAAAACAAATACAACAAAAGATGTAGTCTTTGTAGTGAAACACTCACAATCCGGTGGTAAATGTTAAATTCCCTCTCTTCTACAGTCATCAGGCTAAAAATTTAATCTTCAGAAAATTAAAGAATAATACAAACAACAACTAAACTGATACAAGATTAGGTTTGACGCCGATTCTCAAAAAAGACTAGGTACAAGGATTTTCTTATACATTAAACTTAAAAAATAAATCTAGAAAAGTTTACCCATTTCACAAGTTTAACCTGAAATCAAGGATTTTGCCTCGAAACGGAAACTTGGTATATAGCCTATCTTAAACATACAACCCATAACAATCAA
Source organism: Helichrysum umbraculigerum (assembly GCA_949592205.1). Classification (NCBI taxonomy): domain Eukaryota; kingdom Viridiplantae; phylum Streptophyta; class Magnoliopsida; order Asterales; family Asteraceae; genus Helichrysum; species Helichrysum umbraculigerum. The sequence goes on along the minus strand of CATIUR010000005.1, from coordinate 8,752,755 downwards.
ACCAACATCTAACTTATCCCTTTGAAATAAAATAGAAATCAACTTTTCAAAAGTTTTTCGACGGGGTATGAGCCGATTTTCAACCATATACGACAACCAATATATTCCTGCTGCAATATACCCTTCTTTGCTCAATCCAATTATGACATCATCATCGATACAAACAGAAGCTGGTTCCACACCTTTGTCTTGCATCTCATCCCAAAGATTCTTTACTTCATTTATTTGTTCCATCTCGTAAAGCTTTTCTATGAGGGACCCATACGATGCAGATGAGGGCTGCAGCCCCCGCTCCACTAGTTCGTTCAAAAGGTTCAAACCCTCACCCAACTTACCGTCTTTACATAAACCCCTGATCATAGAATTGTACGTCACCACGTCCCTAGGAACACCCTGCTGTTCCATTCGCTTAAATAGTCGAAAAGCCACAACTGTTCTTCCATGTAAACACAACCCATTAATCATAATGTTGTAAGCAATTACATTATCCACATAACCTCTACCACACATTTCATTGTAGAGATTTAACGCATTACTTATGTCACCAACCCTTAAATACCCGTATAACATTATATTATACATGTACCGATTTAGTTTCATTCCCTTCTCAATCATCTCAAACCATAACTTTCGTGCTTCCCCGAGCCATTTAACTTTACAAAGACCAAAAATCATAACCGTGTACATGGTTTTATCAGGAGCGTACCCTCTATCCTTAAGATCATTAAATATACGTAAGGCTTCACGTTGCATTCTTCTAAGACACAACCCATGTATAATCTGTTGATAAGTATATAAATCAGGATCAACACCTTTTGCAATCATAATATGAAGAAGTGCCGATACGCGAGTATAATTATAATTCAATATAAACTCCATTATCAACTTATCAAAAACAGCTTTTTGCGGAACATGCCCATCATCCAACACTTGTCGTAAAAGTTCATACCCTTTCAGAGCATTCCGATCCAAACAAAACGCTTCGATCAAACAATCAACCGTATCAACATTGGCAACAACACCAAGTTCCATCATTTCACCGTATAATTCCCACACAACATCAGCAAACCCGTCTTTAACACACGCCCGTAAAACACAATTCCACGTCTCCAATGACGAGCAAGCTCCCATCTTTTTCAAATCATCAAACGCCTCAACGGCATCTTCAACCATTCTACTATCACACAAACACCTAACATACAATTCAAGCCCGTCTACTTCCGGAAGAAACTTTGTAAATTTGAGAAAACTTTTTGCAGCTTTCGCAGCCTTATCTTTAAGAAGCGAATCGAAAATAAAAGTACAAGTTGATTGATCAGGTGAATACCCAAATGTAGAACTGAGCCAATACAAAACCCTAATTGATAAAAAAACATTCTTTTGTTGGACCAATACTTGATTTAAAAAACTTGAATCTAGAAAACTAACATTGGGGAAATCAGATAAAATAGTATTTTCCCATCTGGGTTTTGACCTAATTGTTGCACAAACTTCTTTCACAATATCATTCAAATGTTGGGGTTTAACAGTAAAATCATTTGTGATGTTTCTAATTTGTTGATTAGGGTTTTGGGTGATTTTGGGGGACGGACGACGAAGTAACTTAGTGAAGGGAGGTGACGTTCTTGCCATCAATTGATAATGAAATTAGAAATACCTGGATAGATACAGATTGACATGTATGTATAGGCGAGTTCTGAATACTGCTTACCAGTACTATTGATCTCTGGAAAAAAGTTTGAAGCAAATACACCGATCCGAACTTTTAGAGGTGAACCGACCCGAATAACAAAAGCCAGAACTAATTTATACATCTGAAAAAAGTGTTACTCCGTATTAGGCTATGTTATTAACATTTTTTTTTGTACTATGATGATAAATAACTTGTTAATAACTAACTCGCTTACTTTAACGTACCACAATTTCTGTGAAAAATATTTTCTTAAACATAACTCCTAGCACATGGCTATCATAAGAAAAATTGTTATGGTAAATTTGAAGGTGTATTATGGTTTAAGAAAATTAGAAACACAAACGGGCCGATCTCAAAACCTGATAAAAATGACATTTGACATCAGCCCAATTCCCATCCTCGAAAATTTTACTCAATTTTTTTTTTACTATAAGAAATACCAAATATTTTTAAAGTGCTTAAAGCAGGAAAGGTGATCTATTATATACACTCAGTATCTTAATCTTAATCTTAAATATGATATAAGAAGTAAGGTTATGACATTATCAATTAAAATTAAATTTAAAATAATCAATTAGGTGCCGCTATTTTAAATAATATAAAACCTCTTTTTAATTAAATAATCTATGTGTATATAAATGTTTGAAATCTAGTAAATGTAGGTAGTGAAAGTGTTGTCTACATTAATAATGTTAAATTTCGATACTTACATAAAAAAAAAAGTGTATGGCAAAGAACAGACTTTATTTATCTCTCAAAACAAATAACATGACTCCTTTGTTACTTGAGAGGATACACATAATTAGACAAGAATGTAAGATGATACTTCAAAGGGTTTGAAAAGATCTAAAAATATATCTTTTGGACAACGAATCGTCATGTCAAAGAATTTGTCGCTTCTCCACGTAGTAACTAAGTTAACTTTTTATAAGATTTGCCATTAAAGTTGACACGAAAAAACCACCAATATCCAAACGAGGATGCAAAATAAAATTATGGTTAAACCATCTTGTAGTTCAATCAAAGATCTCTTCAGGTTTAATGATGCTATGCAGGCTGAAAAGAGAGGCTGATTTATATGAGAATTTTCACAAACATAATCTTTCTTTTATCTAATAATATCGCTAAAGAACGAAAACGGTTCATATTTATTTGGTGGTTCTTATTTGATCCCCACCCACCTATATACAGGATTCACATGTGAATAACCCTGTTAAGTCTTAACATCAACCCTTATAAATGGTCGAAAATCTAAGTAAAAACATTGGTTGAGCAGCAGCTAAAAGGCATGCTCTCTAACATGCACTGTACTTGCGGTAGCATAGCGCCCCACCTTTCTCAGATTTTCCGAAAGATAGTTTGCTGATTTATTCACGAACTCATCATAAGTTTGTCTTAGACTATACGCTGTCAACGAATGTCGCCAACATCTTGAAGGATGTGAGCTGCAGAAGCTGCAGGAAAATGGTATAGAGAATTCACCATGGACCAACTGGACCAGAATAGAAGAGCAGATAGATAACAGCATTAGTTATCAACTCCACTAATAAGAGTACTTACTAAAGAAGTTAGAAACAGTACGTACCAGTAATTTAAACATCCAGTTATTTGAATAGAAAACGAGATTTCTAACCCGAGGATACATCCAAAGCATTGTGTCAAGAATGTCAACAATCTTGCTTGCACTGGAATTTGTCTCTACTTCTATACAAGGGAATTGCTTAAGTGGAGGAACAAGTGTTTCTCTAAGTTCTTTTGGAATTACGATATTCTTGATTGCAGCACAAAGGCAAAGTATAAGTATAAACCAAACAAACATATATAAACACTGGAAAAGGATCCGAGGGGTTTTTTTTTTTGAGAAAACATACAAGTGGTATTTTCACCAATATTTTTTGTATCGGTGAATATTTCAAAGGATACTATTATTAACTCAATATTCGCTGTAAAGTACTTTTGTGCTATATTCATAGGTTAAGTAACTCAAATAGTCAATATGTATCAAACTTTAACCAATTCTAATCTATGTATCCAACTTTTTTTAGTTTCAATTGTACGGATCAAATTTCAATCAATGCTAGATCAATAGCTGTTATTTTTGTTCACGTGGCAGCCATATAACTTGCCAAATCACCCACCACATAAACAAAAACCGGTGCCACATCACCCGTTTACAAAAAATAGACATCAAATACATACTGGCAAATTGAGAGTTTTATACTACCATATAAACTTTTAGAGTTGGATACATACAATATGAATTCGGGTAAACTTTGATCCATTTTCATATACTTAACCATAAATTTATAAAAAATCCACTTCCATGTCTCCCTCATAAAACTTGTTTCACCGTAGTTCTGCCCCCTATAAAACATAATGAATAATAAATCACGTCTGCTAAACATACCTTGTAGTAATTAGAATGGAATATCAGCCTTTCAGTATACTTCAAACCTTGTAGCATATGAAACAATCTACGGACCCACATCTCATCTGGTTTTCGGTATGGATTAGGGTTTAGCACAACCGTAGCTGAGGAAAGACGGGGAAGGTTCAAGCTAAAAGAGGGAATCATAGTGCCATTGTACACAAAGGAACTTAGATTTAGGGCTTGAATGCTGATTTCAATAGAAGACATGTTGAATCTCAACAAAGATAACCTCTCAAGAGAATTACTGGAAATGTAAATACCTCCCGTCAGATCACAGCAACTAAGTATCAGTTCTTGAAGAACGGGGAAACTTTTTTTGCAGTTAAAGAACATCATGTTGTTCATGGCAACCCCAACTAAATGAATACTCCTTAGTCTTTTGCATAAACCAAATTCGATCGTACATGGCCTGAGGCGAGGCCCACGAAAAAGGAAAGTTTCAAGATTTGGTGTGTCCAAGAGTAGTTTCTTTAGGCTTCCACAATAGTTCAGCTCAACAGCCTTCAACTTTAACTTCATCAGTCTTAGTGTTCTCAATCCTAAACATTTTCTTAGACTAAGAAACTCTACTGACGGGAAGACATCGACCAAAATCCTAGATAATTCCAGCTCATCTAATCTACGTCCATTCAAACAGAGTGTCTTTTGGGTGTCTGCATTAAGTCGCCTCCAATTTCTTGACAAAGAGCGAACCTGGTCTTTTTTGGAAGATGGAAGGAAAGATATCATATGGCGCAATACACTGTCGGGCAATCTTGAGATTGTATCCTGAGGATCAATTATCCCATGTTCGCTGTCCAAGAATCTGTCTGCAAAACACTTCCCTGCCTTTTTTCTCATCTTGATACTCTTTGCATAAGGCTTAGTGATCGTAAATTTCAGATGACCCTGTACGTAGAGTAATATTCAGCAATTCAGTAAATTCGGCAAATTTACCAATTTTAGATTTGACTGTATTATTCATCCTTTTTTCAACAAAGACACAGTAATATCAAGAGTGACTGTAAAATCTAATTACACAAGAAACTGGCTTTGGATATTTGAATTTTTAAAGATAAATTTGCCCTTCCTTGATATTCACTCAAGTGAGGAAAAAAAAAAAGTACATGAATAACTTTCTTATTAAAATAAATACACTACTGGCATAGATTGAAATCAATTGATAATAACATAAAACAACTACCAAAAATAGACATGAATTCACAATTAATGATGATTGATCTTAGAGGGCAAAGAGATTAACTTAGCGAATCAATCTGTTTGATTCTTCGATAATGCTATCTACTTATTAAATTGTTCCCCCTAAACTCAATTCAAGGGTTCCGATCATAGCTCATCCGAAAGCAGCTTCTTGGCTTCACTCGATTTATACTTTCGGATTCGATGGGAACATTCATCCCTTTGATTTTACTAGAGTTTTCTTTCTAAAATGAATTCTAGGGTTTTGTTAAAAGGGGTTTTTTTAGGAGTCTAAAAGAATAGATGAACATTTATATGGTGTGTTACTCAATAATGACCCGATGTACAGGAAACAAATTCAGTAGAACCAAAAACCGAATTCAGATCCGAATCAAAACCCGATTCACAAGGACCCTTAGTTGGAGTAATATGATATTTACCTAAGTTAATAAAGACATCATAATAACCGAAGATAAAACTTATTATAAAGTTATTTGACTTCATCAATGTCTTTTTGTTCCACAGCATAAAGAGAACATCGACTACTGGGCTAATTTCATGCATCTTTGTACTAGCATATGTTTTAACAAGTTTTGACAGGAAATAAAATTTTAATGATTAATTTCAAACAATTGAATAAGTTGATAAAACCATAAACGTGATCCTAAGTTGAGATTACAGAACATATCACTGACCCAACTGGTAACCAATCAACCATTCCTAGACCCCAACTTCTAACCAATCCCCAAATCGATCTTCAATTTACTTATATTCCTCTTATTTCTATTTTTCCTATGTTATTCCATAAAAGTCTGAATCTTTGGATTCTCAATCTCAACCAACCAAGATTATCGATTCTCTATCCATATCCTTTCGCAGATTACCGAGAAGACAAAATGATGGTTCAAACAGGAACTCACCGTAAGTTTGTTTAATCTATAGGCTGCCAAGGAATAGCGTCAACATCTTGAAGCATGTGAGCTGCAGAAGCTGCTCGAATCTCTAGAGAATTCCCTATGAAACAACTGTCACCAGAATAAAAGAGCAGCAAGATTACAAAAGTTCATTCTAAACTCCAAGAATAAGAGTAGCTACTTTATAAGCTAGAAAGAAGCAGTACAATACTATTACTTCAAACATCCAGTTCTTTGAAGAGAAAACGAGATTGGTAACCCGAGGACACATCCATAGCATTGCGTCAAGAAGGTCAACAATCTTGTTTGAGCTGGAATTTGTATTCACTTCTATACAAGGCAATAGTTCGAGTGGAGGAACAAGTGTTTCTCTAAGATCTTTTGCAAATATGATATTCTTGATTGCAACATGTGGTAAAAGTATAAGTATAAACCACACAAACATATATATAAACACTGTAAAAGGATCCACGCGGAAAAAAGTTTAAGGATAAAGGGGCTGTTTTTGGGTTTTGATATTCTTCGATTTACCAGAGTTTTCCTTCTAAAGTAAATTCTAGGGTTTTGATAAAGGGGCTGTTTTTGGGCATCTAAATAAATAGATGAACCTTTACATGGAGTGTCACTCAATGGCCCAATGTCCCTGAAACAAATTCACTACAACCGAAAACCAAATTCGGATCCGTATCAAAGTCCAATTCACAAGCACCCTTGTTTAGTAATACTTTATAATATAATATTTATTTAAGTCGATAAACACATCATAATGACCGATAATAAAATCTATTGTTAGAGTCTGAAACAAAAATTCCATAACAAATGAAACTTATTCCATTTTATCAATGTCTCTCATTCTGTTCCAGTAGATAACATAGATTACTAAGCTAATTTTGTGCATCTTTGTACTGGCATAATTGTAACAAATGTGACAGAAGATAAAATCTTATGAAGTGTCGTAAAACTTAAGTGAGTTTAAGGTCTCAATAAAGGACTTGATGTTATAAGGTCAGACCAACAAAATTGGTCCGCTAAGCATATAGCAAGAATTGATTATTTTTCAAACCATAGAATGAGTGGATCAAACCATAAACCAGATCCTAAGTTGAATCCAGCTGGGTAGCCAATTGACCATTCCTAGACCCCAACTCCTAACCAATCCCCCAATCGATATTTCACTGTGCTATTTAATCCTCTTAATGTTATTTTTCCTATTAGCTAGTCTCAATCTTCTCTTATTAAATAGAAGTCCGAAACTTTACATCCTCAATCTCAACCAAGAAAAATAATCAATTCTCTTTCCATTTGCTTGAATCCATTTCTCCCCAATAAACACCTCCTGAGAGGATTAAATACTTGAGCTCGTCATATTGATTGAATATCTAATATCTAATGTGCAACCCAAATAAGTACGTTGCAAAGGAAAAGATATAAATGTAAGCACGGATAATATAGAACTTTTAGCATCAATAAGACAGCAATTAATATAGGGATATCAGAGGGAAATCAAAATAACAACCCACTCTAGAAGAAACTTAGCATAACAGAAACATCAAATAACAAGTGAAGTAAAACGGATACAAAAAAGATAAGCTTGATTAAATATTACAAGTGGAGTACATACCTTCAATGAGACAAATGACGGTGGAAGACTGACGAACAAAAAACATTTAGGCATCACTCGGAGTTATATACGTGTTGACAGGATTGAGTTTATGCTAAACAGAACAAAAGAGCAATATTGAATTACAAAAACATCCATCTAATACAACAAAAGATGTAGTCTTTGTAGTGAAACACTCACGATCCGGTTTTCCATTTCTCCCCATCAAACACCCCCTAAGAGAAACAGATACTTAAGCTTGTCATATTAATGACATCAAATGACAACCCACGTAAACATGTCGCATATAAAAAGATATAAATGTATGCCATAGAATATATAGTTTCCAGTATCAATACGAGAGCAATAAATATAAATGAAAATCGAGGAAAACGAAGATAACAAACCCACTCTATAAGAGACTTGGTATAGCTGAACCATCAAATCACAACCTATCAAAAACAACTTTTTGCGGACCATGCACATTATCAAACACTTGTTGTAAAAGTTCGTACCCTTTCAAAACATTTTGATCTAAGCAAAATGATTTGATCAAACAATCAACCGTATCAACATTTGCAACAAAACCAAGTTCCATCATTTCACCGTATAGTTCCCACACAATATCAACAAACCCGTCTTTAACACACGTAAAACAGAATTCCACGTCTCCAATGAGGGGAGAAACTCCCATCTTTTTCGACTCATCTAATGCCTCAACAGCATCCTAAATCATTCTGCTACAAAAAAAACAAAAAAAAACAAAAGAACATACAATTCAATCTTCAGAGATAACAGAGTAAATAGAATAAAGAGGTCACGTGAGATGCAGATGATTTCATTAATCAATTGAGCTCGTGGAGGAGTGTATGGATTGGGCGCCAAAATTTGTTAGCATCCTAGTTCTCGTGCGGCTGAATAAATGGAAGTCACTCCGGTATTTCAGCCACACAAAATGATGCTAACAAACTTTGGCGACATTCCATACGCTCCTCCCACAAGCAAATCGAAAACCAAACCACAAGTTGGTTGATCAGGTGGATACCCAAATGTAGAACTAAGCCATTACAGAACCCTAAAAAACTAACATTGGGGAAATCAGATAAAATAGTATTTCCCCATCTGGGTTTTGACCTAATTGTTGCACAAGTTTCTTTCACAATTTTATTCAAATGTTGGGGTTTATCAGTATAATCATTTGTGATGTTTCTAATTTGTTGATTAGGGTTTTGGGTGAAGGGCGACGGAGTAATTTAGTTATTAATGGGTGTGAAAAAGATACATATTTGAAACGAGACCCGACCCGAATAACAAAAGTCCAAACTTCAAACTGCTTTACTTTTTAAAAATAACGAGTCCAAACTCCATGTCCAGTAAGGTATGGGCCCCGTATGGTTGAAGGATAGGATTATAGGAATAGAAACGGGCCAAGTCCGGGCCGGGTCTCCAAACTTGATAGGAACACCCGTGCATTGACTATCTTTACGTGGGGTGCAATTGCCCTTAACCTAATTTAATCCCATTACACCCCAACTAATTATTTTTAATAGCTTCTTGAAACTCTCTTATAATAATTGTCAATAAAATATTAACAACAAGCTAAGTCTCTATCATACCATATCCCTCTCAAACATAATGACTAATTCAAAGTGTGTACATGAAGATGGAAATCTTCCATTGGCGTGTGATGATATCTCGGATTTTAAAGAGAAGCTTAGTGAAGCTGAAAATCTTTTCGAAGCTTTGGATAGCTATCGTTCACAAATGATCAAAGTATTACAAGCTCGAAAGGTAAATTTACTGTTCGTATACGGTTGTTTAGAGTTTTCGTTACTTGTTAACTACGTCAAGAATTGGAAACAGATTTTTACTTTTATAATTTTGTACATGACTGCAGGATTACAAAACACAAATTTATCATGAGCTAAGGCGCCTTAAAGGATATGAAGGCAGTATTGTTTGGAACAGGATAAATGTGGAACATTTGGAACTGGCACGAGACATATCTAGTTTCCGTCCAACGAGGCCAAGACCACGAACAATTACGTTTTTAGATGACAGTCATTTTGGTACAGATGTAAGATTTATAACTCACGATCACAGTAATATAGATTCTACTATACCCAGTATGTATAAAACTATAAATGGTCAATATGTTATACAGTATGTACTAACAGAGGAATATTTTTAAGCATCCAGTAGTCCAGTGTACAAACTTGTTGATAATACAAGTCAACATTGTATGTCATAGTAGGTACATCATCTCATTTATTGCTAATTGTTTTGTATCAAAACTTTATATTGTAGTTTCAATCAGGGCACTATGCAACCCAATTAAGCCTACTTTCGTCTAACAATCGGTACAAAAGTAAGCTTCAAAGGAAGAAAAATGGAATGGAGTATTTGCAGCAAGGCAGCAAGCTGAAGAAGTTCTTCTGGATGCAGAGGAACTAAAACAGACAGCATGCAATGTTGTACCCCAGTATGAAGTTGACAAAATTGTAAGAAAGAATCAAACTTAAGTTATGTACTTTATAAATAAATTAGCATTTATTCTTGGTTGCTTACCAAACAATGCTCAATCTTCTTATTGTTCTTGTAATATAGGTTAGGAGCTTAGAATTTGGTATCCAACATGGGAAAAGTAATCGTTCGAATGAACGAAAACTACTTAGACAGTTAGCACAGGCTACTCAAACAAAAATTAGTGCAGAAGACTTATTTGATAACTACATGATTGGATGGCCTAAGAAAGATATTGACGAGAAACAGAAGGTAAGACCTCATCTTCAGTCTAAAACGATATCAATGTTCAATTAATCGAGATTTCCATTGTTGAATACAAATGCATATTCTATTAGATGAGATGGACGAACTGAGGAAGAGCCAGACCGAATACAACTCTTACCTGAAACATCTACTTTCAGAGTTAGAGAATGTAGAAAATGAATTAAGTACTTTGGACAAAGAACTGGATATCAATTATCGTAAGAGATGGGAGGCTCATGAATCCCTTCAAAATCTTAAAAAGGAGAGAGTGAAACGGGAAAGCGTCATTGCAGATGTGGATGTATGATTAAGTATTTATGTTATGTTAACGAAACCATTCAAATTCATTCTTTATATCTAAAGAAAGTCAGTTTTATAGATAAACATTCAAACCCTTCAAGTACTTGCAGTTCTTTTATCACTATCTAGGAATATATGTCTTCTCAACTTTCTGCTCCTCTGTAACCATCACAATTCACAGATACGGTCAGATTCGTATAATAAACTTATAAACATGTAAATTGCTCTTATATGGAAGTGTGAGTGTAATGTTGTGCATCATGGAGTTGTACACTTAGGTATGGGTCGAGTGGTTGCGGAATTAGGAATGGCAATGGGCCAAATTCAGGACCGATAACCAAAAATACCCTTGAAAACCAACTAATCCTTATCAATGATCTTAATATGGACTCCCGTTGAGGTCATGGGTTCCCCTAAAACTGACCCGAAACATGAGGAAGAAACTTGTAGATACGATATCTTTTGAATAAACAATTCTTATTACAATGTAAGTATCTAAAAACTCATGTCAAATAATCACCTAAACAAGATGAGGTTCTTTCTAGTTCTAGAGATATTTGATCATAGATATATTAATAAACCCGAAAACATAAACTTAGTAAAGTTATCTGATCACATTATACAAAATTACAAATATTAATTAATAATATGGTATTTGTATCTTATACATAGAAGTGATAGAACCAAAACAACTTGGGCCGGGTTACAGTTGTCTTGAGCCCTGATGCCCAAGCCCATCCCCGATTACAGATCCTTGACACTCATCCGAAACATTTCTGGCAAAAAACACATGCAACGTTTTTCTTTAATTAATCAATGACTCAGATTTTGAAATAATCAATTAATATTGTAATATAATTCAATGATAGGGACAATGGGTCAATATCATTGTTCATTGAATACTTGATACACATCATTTGTTAGGTAGTATTTGAGTTCTGATTGATTACTCCGTAGGAGAAGTATTGGATTTGAATACTCATTTCCTTCCATACATATCCAGATGGGGTATCTGTGAATGCATCTAACGTGTATTCAATGTCTATTGTGTGTATCCAACTTACGTTTACAATTTTTAATGCATCCAACTTTTCAAAGGGGTGTTTTAATGTATTTTGGTGACGTGTCGCTTGTTGAAGGTGCCACATGGCATCCATAGATTTTGACACCTCATCAAAACGTCACTGAAATACACTAAAACACGTTTTTTAAAAGTTTGATGTATTAAAAAGCAATAGATATTGAGTGCAAGTTAGATGTATTTCAGACACTAACCCCTATCCATATGTATGTATTTTTAATGTATATGTGTATCAAATCAAATTTTATATAAGTGAACACAACCATCCACTAATACATGCCTAATGATTACACTACCTTAAAAACGGCATCATAAAACAAAAATAATCATCATGTTTTTCATATCATATAATTAATACACATAAAATCTTTCATTTTACATAAAAGTATCCTCATCAACATACCCACAATAAATACTTTAAAGAAAAAACATCATGAAATATGACATTATAGTGTTCATGGTCTATGATCTTTTATAGTAAAGCTACATAAAGCACCGAAATTTTTTGAAATAACTAAACCTTTGACCCGACACTAAAATAGTCTTTTGTTTGCTTTTAATCACACCATTTTGTTCCTACTTAGTCAAAATAACCTTTTTAAGGAATATGGTGTTGGTGCAAAAACAATATGACACATAAACTGTGACGCCCCACGCCCCGACAACAATAAAATAATAAAACATAGTCATAGATACAGCGGAAGTCAAATACGATAATTTATTTCAGATAACATTCGACTCAATACATATTGTACTATAACAAAATAACCCTTTCGATAGCGTCGAATATTATATCATCGGTCCCACTTTACTTAATTTATCAATCAGAGTCCTCTCTTGGTGACCTGAGATATGCACAATAGCATGCGTAAGCCTAATGGCTTAATGAGGGTCGTGTATTTTCCGTGCAAAGTACCACACACAAGGATGCACAATAAATGCTTAAGATAACTATTAAAATAATAATTATATACTATCTCCGTATTAACGTGTTTCGAGCCTTCAATCCACATTCCCATAATTCCCATGAACACCGGGTAACCGTATTCAACCCGTGTGTCTCATTCTCATACCACCACCAGACTAAATCCATGACTCGAAAGACGACAATACGTATATAATATATAAAAATCGTATGCAATGCAATGCTCGTAATTAAATGCACATAGCTCGTATTTAAACAAGTAGCAATTAACATATAATAGCACATATCTCAGTTTTATAAAATAACACGAGGATACTCACATTACAATCTTCATGTCATACTTAGAATGCTCATAATTCTAGCTCGCCTTGCATGAACTAAAATCCGCTAGCACATCACGTATATTGTACTACATGTTTTGTTATTTGATTTTATGATGAAATGGAATGAATAATGAATCGCCTATTTATAGGTACTAAAACTTAATGATATGGGTTAATGATTCAAAATCTTACATGTTAAGAAATTCACGTGGCATCATGCATGGAAGTTCAAGTTGATTAACTCACGTGTCTAGCATTCCTTTCAAACTGAAGCTCTAAGTAAATTACTCATCATTTGCCAAGGAGCTTATTCATCATGTTAGAATAATTATGTACGTACGTAATATATTGCATGATAATTCTGAGTACGTGGACACTTATCTCAACTATAAATATCTACAACAACTAATTTGTGTTCGTACTCTTTTAAAATATAGTTAAAAAATTAGAATCGTTTGTGCTTATTAATTATGATTATATATATATTTTGTTGTTAAAATTTTGGGATGTTACATAAACAATATACAAAGATTTGGAATCAGGAAGGCTCACATTATTTGGAGGGCCCCGAGAGCCACAAATCTCCACCGTCCAATTTACTGATCAATGATCCACGTGAATTGAGATTTGAGGGCGGGGTTGTTTTGGTAAATATGTGAAGTGAGGGACTGAGTTGTAACCTTTTTAAATTAAGTCAAGGGTTAATAAGTCATTTGACTTATTAAATATCAGAGCCATCATTTCGGTCAGGTCTGAATGCGTACCCTCACACACACTGTTCACACATAATCGCACACTTCTCTCACATAATTACACATACACTCCTCTGGATCACAATTACACACAGTATTACATACATTTGCGTTCAACAAACACACAATAACACTCTCTCCAACAACTTCATAATCGTGATTTTTTAAGCAAAGATGTCAAAAATGTTAAAGGATTCGCAAGATTCCGTTGATGAATGTTCGAAAATTGTTGCTTCCAAGAAGAAGAAAGATAATTGAATCATATCTCGTAAATTTAAAATCGTAATCGTAAGTTTTTGCGACTTTTTGAAAAAAAATCGTAATCGTCGTTTTTTACGTTTTTTTATTTATTTTGCTTCATTCTCACAACGTCTCGTAGGAGTCAAAGAACGACAAGGTATTAAGGGTTCGTACGAATCAGATTGAAAAGGATATTACTATAGACCTGTGTCAATCTGATGGTGGTGAAGATAACGAAGTTCAAAGTAATGAGAGTATACATCTTATTATCATTTTTTGATTTCTTTTTTTAGGTTTTTTTTATGTTTAATACGTGTTTTTTGTTTCGATTTATTGTGATATCTGTGTTGATTCAAGTATTATTCTTTCTTCTTTTTTTCTTTTTTTTTTTGCTGAAATGAGTTGCTATGTTATTATGCTAGAACTCGAATTTTTTGGTGAAGTTTATTTGTTACTGCATTTTAAGTTTTTGGTACTGCATGTTATGATGTTTTGCATTTTTTAGTAAACTTGTAATGCACTTTATGACTACATTTTTCAGTTTTGTGTGTACAACATTTTAAGTGTGCTTGATCATTATTTTTTGGTGAAATTTATCTTTTTACTGCATTTTAAGTTTTTTGGTACTGCATGTTATGATGCTTTTGTATTTTTTTAGTAAACTTGTGCTGCACTTTATGACTACATTTTTATTTTTTTTTGTGTACCGCATTTTACATGTGTTTGATTATGATTTTAAGCATTTGTAAGTTTGGTTTTTACTGCATTTTAAGTTTTTTGGTACTGCATGTTATGATGTTTTGTATTTTTTCTAGAAATTGTGCTGCAATTCATGACTACATTTTTAAGTTTTTGTGTGTATTGCATTTTAAGTGTGTTTGATTACGATTTTATGCATTTGTAAGTTTTATTTTTAGTTTTTTACTGCATTTTAAGTTTTTGGGTATCGCATGTTATGATGTTTTCGTATTTTTAGAAAACTTGTGTTGCACTTAATGACTACATTTTTAAGTTTTGCATGTACTGCATTTTAAGTGTGCTTGATCATGATATTAAGCATTTTAAGTTTAATTTTTATTGCATTTTGAGGTTTTTGGTACTGCATATTGTGATGTATTGTATTTTTTTAGTAAACTTGTGATGCACTTTATAATGTTTTTTTTTTTTCTCTAGTAAATGGTGATGCACTTTTTGACTGCATTTTAAGTTTTGTGTGACTGCATTTTAAGTTTTAGTTTTTACTGCATTTTGAGGTGTGTTTTAGTATTGCATATTAGGTGTGTGTTATTTGGTTATGCACTCTATGATTTTTTTTCCCCTTGTAAATGGTGTTCTTTGTGACTGCAGTGAAGTAGTTAATGAAACAACAATCGGTCAAATTGGAAGTTGAAAAAAAGAAAGTAGGCAAGAAGAGAAAGTAGTGTGATGATGAAGCAGAAGGTGTTTGTTCAATCAACTGACTTGTGTCATCTTCAATCGTAGGTGTTTGAGTCGACATTTTTTTCTATCTTTTCCCTCAAAATCGTAGCTGGAACAGTGTACGTATATGTATATATACGCTGTGTATATAGACGATTTTTTGAATCTGATTATGAATACAAGATGATTTTGTATCTATATGTATTCGTATATTCGATCGATATAAGATATCTCATGTATTTATATTTACGTATTGGATTTTTATCAATCCCAAGATTAAAGGAAAAAAGTGTTTTTATTTTTTTAATGTGAACCATTTAGGTCAGCGGGCAGGGGATGGAGTTTAGTATGAATTTACGAATTTGACCTTGGCCTCAGGCTGATGTAGATGACACGTTGTAACACCCTCAAATTTACTGTTTAGCGGAAACACGAATTGGGTGTTACTAATCAATATGCAAAGCACATAAGATATAATGAACGACCACTATATGCGTCGTTTTACATTGTATTGATAAAACCAAAAGTTTACATCAAAATATTGTTTAACATTAGCTCGGTTTAAAGTTGAGAGATTTAAGTACATAATTAATCTATACAAAATATAATAATGTAGCTAAATCTCTGATTGTGTGAATGCTGACTCGAGCTAATGATTACTGCTTGGGCAGTCCAACCTACTGCTGTGTACCTGTGATACATGCTAAAATGGGTCAGCGAAACGCTGGTGAGCTCACAGGTTTGTATGTCAACACATATTTGTATGAACCGCAAGATTTATAATTGAATTTAAAATGCAATTAAGCAAAATAAAAGTTATACAGCCATGAGCACATAGTCTGAGCTTAACTTGAGTGTCAGGTATAACACCCTTCTCGAAAATACAAGGATTTTTTTTTTTTTTTTTTTTTTTTTTTTTAATAAAAGGAAGCGCAAGATTTAAATACAAACCATTGGATTGCATATTTACATTTCAAAATGGCAATCCAAATACATACAGTCTTTAAACTAGATTATCCTAGACATTACACACGATAAGTTTAGTGTTATAGAAATCCACAACATAATGTCATAACATTAGCAAAGTTAACAAAACAGAGTGAGCTTGTCAAACATTCCATTCCTATAGTACTTCTTGTCCACCCACATACCAAAGTAAACCTGCAAGAAGTAATGAGGGATTAGCACGAAGCTAAGTGAATAAATCTCAAACTATCAACTAACTTAGCTTAACAAACGAATACAGCAAAGCATAGCAACAGTTAATCATGAAGGATCGGTGGTCCTTGGAGTACCCTCATGCCGCGGTGGTTCCCCAAGTAACACTTAAAACCAACTGAAGGCCAAATCAGTGGCTAAACCGATAGCTAGGTACTATTACTACTTACAACATAATTTCAGTGAACAACACATGCACAAAGCACTTATGATGTCCAAAGTAATAGTACACAAACCCAACACACGTTGACCCCCGACATTCATATAGTCCACAACCATCAAGGCAATCAAGGACACCAATAATTAAGCTAAATAAAACCATCATGGCAAAATATTAACTTAACAATGAAAACAGTAAATTCACATTTACCCGTTGTAACCATATTGTTACAACCAAATTAGACTGACAGTCCAAGATCCACTCACCCTTGTCGACTGTAGTCTCCACTCAAAGATCTTATCTTATTGAGTCTTCTGGTTATCTGAGAACACGATCAAAACCCGAGTTAGACTCTCATGTTTAGAATTTATAGTGTAACATTCACATAACAATGCAGTATAATGCTCATAATATAATTTCAATACTCGTTAAATAACATAAACCCACAAGTTACAAGTTGTCAAATTCGTCAAAGTAAAACTGACAAACGCGATCCGGGTAAGGTGTGGTTGGATCGCGTTCCTTAACACCAAAATATTCTGTTTCCAAAATACACTTGCAAACGCGATCCGGGACAAGGAGCTGGATCGCGTTCCAAGGAACAAAATCCGTTGACCCAATTTAACACTAGCTAACGCGATCCGGATGATAGAGGCTGGATCGCGTTCATACGTACAAAATCATCCTAGGATCAAAATACACATAGCAACGCGATCCGGGCAAGGGTTTCGGGATCGCGTTCATATGTTTTTCAGCAATGGTCCAGACCTGCAACTAGTTTCAGCTCGAACCAAAAACTCAAATTTCATACAATTCAATCATCAAACACGATTTTGACTTATAATTGACCTCTACAAACATGTGTAAACATATAGCAACAACTAATAGCAACATCTAACACCAAGATTCATACATGCATCATGTGTTCACTCTAAATTCAACTAGAACCCAATTCATTCAATTTCACATATGAACACACAACTGATTCATCTAAATTGAACATGAAATCAGTTTATAATCAACACACAAACACATTCAAACATAGATTAACTCAAATTCATCATTTTATCCTATTAATTCAACCAACTCAAGTTCATACATAAAATGGAGATGATTTCACTTACAATGGAGATGTTTATGAGATGAAGAAGATGATGAATATTATGGAAATAAAATCACAGCCTTCTATTTGATGAAATCAGATTTGTAATTTGTTGGAGAGTTTGAGAAATCAAGAAATCATTGAAGGTGAAAGTGAGAGTTTGAGAGATCAAGTGAAGTGGTGGCAAAAACTGAATTTCCAGGTGTCGACACACCTTATGACTCAGCTCATTTTGGGTATAAATTATACCCGTCCTAAATCTATTGTCTGGAACCTAAAAACCATTTGCGAGAAATAAGTTTTTATTATACCGTCGACTAAATAAATTTAAAACATGTAATAATTCATTTATCACAATAAGCCAATTGACTAATTGACCTATTCATTTAGCTATCAAAATACACCAAGTATTCAAAATACAATTTAAATAGCAATTAAATTAAGGGAAAATACCGTATTTCAACTAGGCCAATTTTGAGGATGTTACAAATCTTCCCTCCTTAAGAAGATTTCGTCCCCGAAATCTCGTCACGCTCAAAAAGATTTGGATATCGCGTCCTCATGCTAGACTCGGTCTCCCAAGATAAGTTTGGACCCAAACTATGATTCCACTTAACCAATACCATAGGGATCTCCTTCTTTCGAAGTTTAGTCACCTTACGGTCAACAAGTTCTACGGGCTCTTCTACAAGTCTTTGGTTTAAGTCCACACTCAAGTCTTGCAATGGAAGAACTTGGGATTGGTCCTCCACATTGCATTTTCTTAGATAACACACATTAAAAGTATCATGAATACCCGACAATTCAGGAGGAAGATCTAATGACACCGTTTGATCATTGACAACATGTCGAATTTTAAACGGCCCGATGTATCTGGGAGCTAGTTTACCACGTTTCCCAAACCTGATAACACCCTTCCAAGGTGAAACTTTCAAATAAACTAACTCACCTTCTACAAACGAAACTGGTCGATAACGTGGGTCAGCGTACTGTTTCTGCCTATCACGGGCAGCTTTCAATCTATCTCGGGCAATAGCTACCTTATCGGCTGTAATTTGAACTATGTCAGGACCCGCAAACTGATTTTCACCCGCCTCTAACCAACAAGTGGGTGTTCTACACCTACGACCATATAACATTTCATAGGGTGGCATGCCTATACTAGAATGGAAAGAATTATTATAGGCAAACTCAACTAATGGTAAATGGGAATCCCACGACCCACCAAATTCTAATACACATGCCCGCAACATGTCCTCCAAGGTTTGAATGGTGCGCTCCGACTGACCATCCGTCTGAGGATGATAAGCCGTACTCAAGTTGACCCTAGAACCCAATTCACGCTGTAAATTCTGCCAAAAACCCGACACAAATCGAGAATCTCTGTCTGAAACAATCGACAACGGAATCCCATGCCTAACAACCACTTCATTAATGTACAATTGCGCCAATTTACTTAATGATGCCGTCTCACAAGTAGCAAGAAAGTGAGCACTCTTGGTCAATCTATCGATAATTACCCAAATCATATCATTACCCTTAACAGTTCGGGGTAATTTGGTCACAAAATCCATGGTAATATGCTCCCATTTCCACTCGGGAATCTCGAGTTGCTTCAAAGCTCCATAAGGTTTCTGATGCTCGGTCTTTACTTGAGAGCAAATATGGCAAGATTCAACTATTCGAGCGACATCCAACTTCAAAGTAGGCCACCAGTACAATGGTTTTAAATCCTGATACATTTTGGTGCTTCCGGGATGAATCGACAATCTGGATTTATGTGCCTCCAACAATAACACATCTCGAAGTCCACCAAACAATGGGACCCAAACACGAGACTGAAATGTCTTTAATCCACGAGAATCTTCTACCAATAAATCCTTCCTTTTAAGCATGATTTCAGATTTCAAGTTATGATCCAATAAGGCCTCCATCTGAGCCAATTTCAATTTATCGATCAAGTCTGAAGAGATTTCCAAACGCATTAAACAAACCCTTTCAGATTTACCCTTTCGGCTAAGCGCATCCGCCACCACATTTGCCTTACCCGGATGATATCGAATCTCGCAATCATAATCCTTAATCAATTCTAACCATCGCCTTTGCCTCATGTTAAGTTCTTTTTGAGTAAACATATACTGAAGGCTCTTGTGGTCCGTACAAATAACGCATTTGGTTCCATACAGGTAATGTCTCCAAATCTTTAAGGCAAAAACCACAGCTGCAAGTTCCAAGTCATGGGTAGGATAGTTAATCTCATGAGGTTTCAACTGACGTGAAGCATAGGCAATAACACGGTCTCGTTGCATCAAAACACAACCTAAACCCGCATGTGAAGCATCACAATATACAATAAAATCCTCGGATCCGTCAGGTAAAGCTAAAACCGGAGCCTGACACAACAATTGTTTCAAAGTCTGAAAAGCCGATTCCTGTTGATCACCCCACAGAAATTTCACATCCTTACGAGTTAATTTAGTTAAAGAACCTGCAATCTTGGAGAAATCTTTAATAAATTTTCTGTAATAGCCTGCCAAACCCAAAAAACTCTTGATCTCTGACGGAGATTTAGGCGATTGCCAATTCATGACAGCCTCAATTTTAGATGGATCCACTTTAACCCCATTTTCACAAATGATATGCCCCAAAAACTGAACTTCACGAAGCCAAAATTCACATTTTGAAAACTTAGCATACAATTTCTCCTTTCTCAAGGTGTCAAGAACTAAACGCAAATGTACTTCATGATCAGATTCAGATTTAGAATAGACTAAAATATCATCAATGAATACAATGACAAATTTATCGAGAAAAGGTCTACAAACCCTGTTCATCAAATCCATGAAAATTGCTGGAGCGTTAGTCAACCCAAAAGGCATAACAAGGAATTCATAATGACCATAGCGAGTGCGAAAAGCTGTTTTAGGGATATCCTCCCCACAAACCCGGACTTGGTGATAACCCGATCTCAAGTCTATCTTAGAGAAAAATGAAGATCCTTGCAATTGATCAAACAACTCATCTATTCGGGGCAAAGGATACTTATTCTTTACGGTCCTCTTATTCAATTCTCTATAATCAATACACATACGGAAAGTGCCATCTTTCTTTTTAACAAATAACACAGGAGCACCCCAATGAGAAGAACTGGATCTAACAAAACCCTTATCTAATAATTCCTGAATTTGATTCATCATTTCACGGATTTCGGAGGGAGCTAATCTATAAGGTGCCTTAGCTACCGGAGTAGAACCAGGAATTAACTCAATTTTATATTCTACTTCTCTAACCGGAGGTAAACCAGGCAATTCATCAGGGAAAACATCCGAATACTCAGAAACAACTCGGACATTACTAATGGCTTTCTTTTCTAGCTTAGCATCGACAACATAGGCTAAATAAGAATCACACCCTTTAGCTAGAGATTTTCTAGCTTTCATCATAGAGATCAAAGGTATACTACCCCTCTCCCTTTCCCCTCGAGCCACGACATATGACTCATCTGAGATTGGGATTTTTATCAGCTTCTTATGACAATCTATATGAGCTTTATTACGACTCAACCAATCCATGCCTAACACAACATCAAACCCGTGAATAGGCATCAACAGAAAAGAAGCAGGGAAACTATGACCCTCAATCGAAATACTAGCTCCAGTAACCGATGTGGTAACCGAAACTAACTTCCCATCCGCTACCTCGACCTCAATAGGTTTTGGAATACATGTAGGTGTCAATTTAAGTCTATCACAGAACAGCAAGGACATAAAGGAACAATTTGCCCCCGAATCAAATAAGGCGCATGCCGGTACTGAATTAATAAGAAAAGTACCAGTTATGACGTCCTCGGCTACCATAGCTTCATCCACGGTCATTCGAAAAGCCCGACCCGTTGGAACTGGAGGATTCTTTCTTTTCTGGCCAGCAGATGATGATGACCCTCCGACCGTTCCCGATTTTTGCCTCCTTTCCTCTGGACACGCACTCGAACGATGTCCTTCCTTGCGACAATTCCAACACACTGGCTTAGGAAAAGGACAATCCTTAATGTCATGACCGAACTGACCACACTTAATACACCTAGCAGTCTGAGGTGTACAATGTCCCGTGTACCTAGACTTGCAATTCTGGCACCAATTTGACCTATCCACTGAACCACCAACAACATTCGGTTTACGGTTATTATAATTACCTTGCCATTTCTTCTTCCCCTGACCTGACGTAGATTCACCTTTGGGTTTCATTGGGGACTTGTCTTTAATCTCTAAACCATGAGCTCGAATATCACCGTCTACAGAACGAGCCAAATCAAAAGCTTGGTTAAGATCACCTGCAAGTCTCACAGTAGTCCGATAATTATGGGGTAACATTCCAACAAAATGGTCAATCTTTGTCCTTTCATCCGGTACCCATTGATGTACAAATCTCAATTTATCGGTAAACTGGGAGATAAGGTCCTCCATAGTCATACTATCAGTCAATTGCATATCCAAGAATTCACGCCTAATGCGAGTCATGTCATATCCAAAGCAATATTTCTTACAAACCTCGTTATGGAAATCAGACCATGTAATGGAAGCTTTTTGCTGAGGTGTTAAATGAGATGTGATAGAATCCCACCATCCCATTGCCGGACCCTTTAAAAGTTGCACTGCATAAGTTACCTTGATCTCGTCCTCACATCGGCAAACCTCAAATTTTCTTTCGACATCCCTTAACCAATCCATGGTCACAGAAGGATTTGTACTCCCAAAGAAATCTGAAGGTCCACTAGATTTAAAGGTCTTAAATGAACATAGTTTTTGCTGAGATGGAGGAGGAAATACCGGAAACTGAAATCCCGAAGGTCCTGAAGAAGAAAAAGGAGCTGATGTCTGGTAGCAAATAGGCGGTGGCATAGAAAACTGTGATGTCACCAACGGAGGTGTAATCGTATTAACAGCCGGAATCTGCCGGGATGTTCTAGCTTGTTGTTCGTATAACTCCTTATATTTGTTTAACTCATCCTCCAAGTACAAAGTGTACTCATCACGGCTCAATTCATTTGCAGGGAGTGTAGTACTAGTCGGACCTTGGCTTTGAGACTGAAATTCAGGAGGAGAGTCTCTCGCTCCAGAAGCATTGATCGGAGTACTGGTCGGAGCGTTATTTTCTGCCATATCCTGTATCACAACACATCTCATAACCCGTTAATTGTTAGTACTCAGCAATACTAACCAAATCATATTCACTAGCTCAATCCCCTTCCCAGGAATGTTTGACTAACACAAATAGATTTGGGATTGAACAATTAACCCATGTTCAATTCACCCAAACCGTTGCTCTGATACCAATTTATAACACCCTTCTCGAAAATACAAGGATTTTTTTTTTTTTTTTTTTTTAATAAAAGGAAGCGCAAGATTTAAATACAAACCATTGGATTGCATATTTACATTTCAAAATGGCAATCCAAATACATACAGTCTTTAAACTAGATTATCCTAGACATTACACACGATAAGTTTAGTGTTATAGAAATCCACAACATAATGTCATAACATTAGCAAAGTTAACAAAACAGAGTGAGCTTGTCAAACATTCCATTCCTATAGTACTTCTTGTCCACCCACATACCAAAGTAAACCTGCAAGAAGTAATGAGGGATTAGCACGAAGCTAAGTGAATAAATCTCAAACTATCAACTAACTTAGCTTAACAAACGAATACAGCAAAGCATAGCAACAGTTAATCATGAAGGATCGGTGGTCCTTGGAGTACCCTCATGCCGCGGTGGTTCCCCAAGTAACACTTAAAACCAACTGAAGGCCAAATCAGTGGCTAAACCGATAGCTTGGTACTATTACTACTTACAACATAATTTCAGTGAACAACACATGCACAAAGCACTTATGATGTCCAAAGTAATAGTACACAAACCCAACACACGTTGACCCCCGACATTCATATAGTCCACAACCATCAAGGCAATCAAGGACACCAATAATTAAGCTAAATAAAACCATCATGGCAAAATATTAACTTAACAATGAAAACAGTAAATTCACATTTACCCGTTGTAACCATATTGTTACAACCAAATTAGACTGACAGTCCAAGATCCACTCACCCTTGTCGACTGTAGTCTCCACTCAAAGATCTTATCTTATTGAGTCTTCTGGTTATCTGAGAACACGATCAAAACCCGAGTTAGACTCTCATGTTTAGAATTTATAGTGTAACATTCACATAACAATGCAGTATAATGCTCATAATATAATTTCAATACTCGTTAAATAACATAAACCCACAAGTTACAAGTTGTCAAATTCGTCAAAGTAAAACTGACAAACGCGATCCGGGTAAGGTGTGGTTGGATCGCGTTCCTTAACACCAAAATATTCTGTTGCCAAAATACACTTGCAAACGCGATCCGGGACAATGAGCTGGATCGCGTTCCAAGGAACAAAATCCGTTGACCCAATTTAACACTAGCTAACGCGATCCGGATGATAGAGGCTGGATCGCGTTCATACGTACAAAATCATCCTAGGATCAAAATACACATAGCAACGCGATCCGGGCAAGGGTTTCGGGATCGCGTTCATATGTTTTTCAGCAATGGTCCAGACCTGCAACTAGTTTCAGCTCGAACCAAAAACTCAAATTTCATACAATTCAATCATCAAACACGATTTTGACTTATAATTGACCTCTACAAACATGTGTAAACATATAGCAACAACTAATAGCAACATCTAACACCAAGATTCATACATGCATCATGTGTTCACTCTAAATTCAACTAGAACCCAATTCATTCAATTTCACATATGAACACACAACTGATTCATCTAAATTGAACATGAAATCAGTTTATAATCAACACACAAACACATTCAAACATAGATTAACTCAAATTCATCATTTTATCCTATTAATTCAACCAACTCAAGTTCATACATAAAATGGAGATGATTTCACTTACAATGGAGATGTTTATGAGATGAAGAAGATGATGAATATTATGGAAATAAAATCACAGCCTTCTATTTGATGAAATCAGATTTGTAATTTGTTGGAGAGTTTGAGAAATCAAGAAATCATTGAAGGTGAAAGTGAGAGTTTGAGAGATCAAGTGAAGTGGTGGCAAAAACTGAATTTCCAGGTGTCGACACACCTTATGACTCAGCTCATTTTGGGTATAAATTATACCCGTCCTAAATCTATTGTCTGGAACCTAAAAACCATTTGCGAGAAATAAGTTTTTATTATACCGTCGACTAAATAAATTTAAAACATGTAATAATTCATTTATCACAATAAGCCAATTGACTAATTGACCTATTCATTTAGCTATCAAAATACACCAAGTATTCAAAATACAATTTAAATAGCAATTAAATTAAGGGAAAATACCGTATTTCAACTAGGCCAATTTTGAGGATGTTACATCAGTTCCAATTAAGGAAACCCAACTGAGGTGCCTCCTACGAGTGCCTAATCCACACTCGTCTTCCCAGATGCTAATACGTCCGTTTGACCAGTTAGTGCGTGCTAACCCGGACGAGGATTGTCAATCCTATATGATATCATATACTAACATTCACGCTACTACGTATTACCAGACTATGCTATGGAGGGCTTTAAATTGATTAGTTGAAGTAACTCATGTAGTATTTGATTTGGTTTGTACTTGCGTTCAACTTGTAAAATAAAACGAGTATTAATATCACACCCCTGATTGAAAAGCAGTAAAATAGGGCCATGAGACTCACCTGAGCCTTGAGTGTTTATCGAAATAAACTTGAATTGATTAGCTTGAGAATTGATGTCCGAAGACTTGTAACCTGAGTGTGTCCACGACACGTGATGATTATTAATTGTACAGGTCTCTCGAAAGACTACCTTTGTAATTGTTTGTTTATCTATGATGTCCAAATTACCCTGATTTGGTTGATTGACTTGTCCAAATAACTAAGATTTGGTTGATTGATTTGAGAATTTGAAAACGTGTACGGCCCGTTGGTGATTGTTTGCGTTAATAATTTCAATACTATTATTTTGATCTCGAAGTGCGACGTTTGAAAAGTATATTCCAATGTGTTTGTAAGGTCGTATCGTATAAAGGTTTGAAGTCGGTTAAGTTTGGCACTTGGTATGAAATGTATTTACAAACTCTAAGTCACGGGGGTCCGGGGGCAGCGCCCCTGGTTAGCGGGGTTCCAGGGGTGGCAACCCCTGGCGGGGTCCAAGGGGCTGGCCCCTGGTTGGGGTCGAGATGCCAAGTCAGCTAGAAAAATATTTATTTCTACTATATTGCTTTGGTGAAAAACGCATCTGGGATTTGAATTTGGATAAAATCAAGTGATAAATTTCAGTCCTCGACACTTAGTAAAATCTGAGTTTTCTAGGTTCTGTCATCTGCGACATTGTATGCGACGTAGGTTGTTACGTCGCAGTTCATGACTGCGACATTGATCGTAGCGTCGCTAAGTGCGACATTCGCAATTTAATGCGACATTAGGTGTTACGTCACTATATGCGACGTTGGATGGTTTGCGACGTAAGGCTCTAGGTCGCTATATGCGACATTCGGAAATTAGTGCGACTTTGAGGTCAATGTCGCTATATGCGACGTGAGGTATTAACGACGTTAAGGCTAATGTCGCTATATACGACGTCGCAATTTTAATGCGACTTTGTGACTGATGTCGCACCATGCGACATCACGAGAGGTTTTGCGACGTTGTAGCTTACGTCGCAAAAATCTGGGTCCAAATGCGACGTTACGGACTGATGGCCGGAGTTTGTGTCGAAAACGAGTTTTCCGGTTTCCGTTTGGTCCAAAACTTTTACCCAACCCATATATGGACATTATACACTTAAACAAACCGCAAACAATTAAAAATAAGTGAAAACGGAGAGTTTCGGGTTTTTGTCGGAAACTTACGCGGTGTCGAAATGAAATTCCGGAAAGATAGGATTGTAGATCGTGACGCGGTGGTTCTTTTTTATAACACCCCTCATTTTAATCTCATTTAAATATAGTAAATCGGAAGCGTAAGTCCAAATAGATATAGTGATAATTTACCTCGTTTTATCAACATATAAAATTCCACCTTTTCAAAACATAATTTATCAACAGAGGTGTTATATAAAAACAAGATAAAACATTGATTTAAACAAATCAATATCAGAGTCACGCCACGTCAAATATTCCATCCAGTCCAACTTCTTGCCCACCCGATAATAATGCTTAACCTGCAAGAAGTGTTAATGTGGGGGATTAACATAACGCTAAGTGAGCAGATAACTAATCAACAGTCTAACTTAGCTCAACAACTTTGCATACAACAATTAACACTAAACCAACAAGTACACAATATCACTATTTAGCAAAGCAACAGGCAACTGTTCAACTGGTCAACTTAGCAACTAGTCAACTATTCAACAAAGCAACTATTCCACAACTAGGACTTAATAATGAGGCATCGGTGGCTCTTGCGATATCATAATACCCGGGGATTCCACAAGAACACTTACCCAACCATATCCGTATGGCCATAACGGACGAGACCGATAGCTAGTGGTTATTCTCAACTAACACAGGAGGTGTGTTAAACCTTGAATAACCGACTAGCCCAACCAACAGTTCAACAACAACTCGTTGACCTCATTAACAACTGATGCCCGAAGGCCAACAACAAGTCCAGTGATCACATAATCAACAAATCACATATTCAGCAGGTCAACGTTATCATATCAACAATATTATTACTAGCTATCATAATTATCATGGCAACTACAATAGTAATAATATGTTACTTGTTGTAACCAAACTCGTTACAACCAAGTTACACTGAGGATTAGAGATCCACTCACCGACCACCCCAGGCATCCACTCAGTAGTCTAATATCACTGAGTCTTCTGCTCAACTGGAATTACAACAAAATAGTACAAGTTAGTTACTTGTCTTAAAATCTATATATAACATCATATTAATTCATCTTCATCAAACAACATATTTAATATCCAATATAATACCATCATTCAATCACGATAATCACTTTCTATCACAATTCACATAAATTGTTACTTATTTACAATAATTCAACATACTTCATCTCTAGATTATGAATAACCAATTAACATCATTAATTCATAATCATTTAACAAGTTTATGATTCCCATGATCATCTTATCATATTAGTACACCTTAATCATTGTTAATTAACATCATGAGATCATATAACAAGATTATCAACCTCCAATATCACTAATTCACCAAATCACAAATATTAAGTTTAATGAGTAATTAACCAACTAAGTTATAATTTTACTTTCTACTTATCAATCAAGTGTTCTTATGAGTAAACAACACTCAATACACCATATAACCCATTAAGATCATAATGATCATTGTAACCCCATGAACACTTAATTAAGTTCTAGCTTAACTCAGGTTAATCATCATTAATAATCAACTATTATCAATTATTCACTAATAACATCAACTTAAAACATTGATTCTTCCAAATCAACTAAACCCACAATCATCAATAATGATCATATATCAACTTCACCCTTTCTAGTTTAAAGATTACCTTAAGGTCATAATTTCATCATCAACTAATCATTCTAAAATGACTACAAACTATAATTCATATATACACAACTAAACCCATTACTTTCTCTATATATTCATATCAAATTCTTCATTTATAGCTTAGGTTTAACATGTAATCAAGAAATAATCATCAACTAGTAACTATATGATCATTGCAAGCTCCACTTTCATATTAATTCAACTAATTCAATCAAATACCCAAAACCCAATTTCTAGGGTTTATATATATCAAGAATTTAACACTTACAAGTTGTTAATAACGATGAGAGGATGATTAAATCACGTTCTTGAAGCTTAATTCTTCATTCTTTAGCTTCAATTCCACCTTGAACCTTGTTTTGTTACTTTAAAATCGTCCCTGTGGTGGTTTCTGGTTCGACCGAACCAAAATCAAGAAGAAGAGGGAATGGATTTCACAAGTAATTTGATGATTATTGAAGAACTAGGTTTAGATTTAGGGTTCTTGAAGCCTCTGGCTCTCTATCGATTTTTCTGGAATTTTGGGGAAGTCTCAGACAAATTTTACACATATATTAAAGTATGTGTACACTAGTTTTGTCCCCGTACTTATCATTGTCTGGAACTTAAAAACCATTTGCGGGGAAACATCATTTTATTTTACCGTCAACTAAATTAAATTAAAACATTCATTAATATATTAGTCACCATAAATTATTTAACTCTTTTTCCTATTATTTTTAAATAATACAACAAACCTATTTTCTGACACCTCAAATAATACACCAAAGTCAGAAAATATTAAAATACTACTAGACCCGAGGACTGGGTGTTACAAATCTCTCCCCCTTAAGGAGATTTCGTCCTCGAAATCTGATCACACTTAATCAACCTAGTGAAATAGAATCACACATTGCATTTCACTAATACTATACTTTTCATACAACTTATACATCACATGAACACAAAATGTATCTATATATCAACATATACTTATATAGGTATATATTATTTCATCAACCAACACACTACCAGTGTGTATTTCAACTGAATTCATATAAACACACAAGTTGTGTTTTATACACCACTTAATTCAACTATCATCAACTACATATATCATACATTAATCCCTTGAGCAACTCCTAAATATATGTACACGGTTTCGATTCTTTCCACATTCACATATCCAAATGTAAATGTTTCTATTTTTCCCCCTTGCACCAACACAGTGCCTCTACCCGGTTTCTATTAATTTAATTGACCACTTACATGACCATTCATACTTAGTCATGTAAACAATTAAAACACATAATCACTGTTTACAAATGTAACACATATCCATGTGAACATTTCAACTTTACAACTATAATAACCACACTAACAACAACAACAACAACAACAACAGCATCAATAAGTGGTACTGACTACTACAACATACACATTAACAACTAGCAACTTAGCTAACAACTATATATTTCTTTAGCTATCAACTTGCTGTGAATTTTTACTTTTGCAACTAGTTAATTACAACCTTACAACTTGTAATTATAAACACGACTAGGTTATATGAAACCCTTTACTTGACAGTAATCTACAATCATCTAACCATCAACAAGTAAGAAAATCAGTAAGCAATAGGTAGAGGTCAATTTATTTTATTGTTACAACCAGTTTCATATAATCAACTAGCACCCTTTCACAACAACTTGGATGCTAACTCAACACCTGTTAATACCAAACATCATCATTGGTATCTCAACAACACAAGGTGCTGACATTAGTCATCTATTCAACAATATTAACACAATATTATTCATATTCAACTTACCTCTACTTTGCTTAAATCAACTTTTAACTCTTACTATTGACAATGCATCACACATACACATTTAATGTGCCATAGATATCACATTAGCAACAACAACTTAGTGGTTTATTACTCTTTCATATTAGTCCATCATTGACTATTTATCAATTACAGGTCAACATATCTTACCTGATATTTTAAAACCACTTAACTTTATCTGGTACTTAGTAACCTCAACAACTCCATGTGAACTGGCATAATATAAATACGTTGGCCAAACGTCGTCATATTATGTCAATCACACTTTATTCTCAGGTCACTTCATACCATTCATTTTCAAAGTTATTACTTTACTCTCTCATAGTTCACAACAATGATATCAACATTTTACACATATATAGCAACATCGTGCAACAGGTATACAACTATGTATTAACTCGCTACTATTCTCAACTTATCACTTTAAAGGTAAACTACTCATATCAATCAGGTATATATATACAACACAGACATTCAACACCATTTTCACTATATCATTAACACATGTGTAATGTCTAATACACATACATCAATCAACATATAATTATGAGCTCATGTATTTTTTTTTTTTATTATTTTTTTTTTTTTTTTGCTCGATTCAACACTTTATATTACTCTATATGATTCAATACTTTATCATATTTCAATTTATCCACATAATATGATCCACATAATTCCATAATCAATGTTTACTAACCCTAGTTAGCAATAGTCAACAATACCACTTACTGGAATACTTTGCAGTTAAGTAAACCGCCTACAACCAACTCATACACAATGAACCATATAGACCTCTTAAAACAAGTTTTAATATTGCATATAGTCACAGGAATGATCTCTGGGCATAAAGAAACAAAAGCCTAATACAAAACGTAAGCTAAAAGTCCGAAATAAGGTCCGCAAAACAGTAAAATGCCATTTTCGGGCCCCAAACGACCCCGAATGGCCAAAAACTGCCTAGGCTAAGGCACTTAGCTTTGATCATTGGACCATTTTTGAGTGACCGTGTAATTTTCAGCCCAATCCGTGTCTATAGAAAATTTGTCAAATTTTCCGTCGCTAAAAACACTACTAAAGACTTGTGCACTTTTGGAATTTGCAAAAAAATTTGTCAAATTTAGTCTTGCAAACGCGATCCGGACTAAGGTGGCTGGATCGCGTTCACCTTTAGAAAACTTTCTGTGATCAAATTACACTTGGCAACGCGATCCGGAAGAAACGGCGGGATCGCGTTTCACAGTTCAAATCTCCCGGTGAACAAAATACACTAGGCAACGCGATCCGGAAAACTTGTTGGGATCGCGTTCCCAAGCACAAAATCGACTGCGACCAATTTCAACATACTAACGCGATCCGGATCCCCATGCTAGGATCGCGTTCCCCAGGCAATTTTCAGACCTGCAACTTTAATGCAATTTTCCAAAATTCAAACGCAAATATCTCTTAAACCGTAAAGAATTAAGGCCTGAAATTTTGCAGGCATGTTCATCTAATCAAAATGCAACTTTCCCTTTTTACACTTTTTCAATTTACATGTTTTACGAGAAAACGGACGTGTGACTCATTTTGAACCATTTTCGACCATTTTGGTTAACACGCCAAAATCCAAATGGCTTAGTTTGTGACTTCAACCCTTTACCAACATGTTTCTACATATATTTGGGACGTGTGGGCACATTCATCACCTATATATATACATTATATCATGTTTTGACTCATTGACCCGTTTAGGGGTTCAATTGGGCATTTTCACCAAATTTCTACCATTTTTGGCTACCACCACATTTTCAACACACATTCCCACTATGTGTAGGACTTCAAATAACTTTAACATTCACCATACACAATTACAACTTTTTTTTTTAACCATTTAACTACTAAGTGACCCATTTGGGTACTTTAGCAACCCATTTGAGTTTTAACCCAAATAACCCCTATTCAAACAACCAATTCGCACTTCCATGACTATTCCAAGTCAAATAAGACCAGTTTCATTATTGGTGTTACTATATAACTCTAAAACACCAATTCACATCAAAATCATCATATTCACAACACTTACAACAAGTATTCAACAATAACTTTTTCGCAACTTGTCAACGCATATAAAACTCGTTGACCACTTAACTTTATTTTCATATTGTAGATACACTTAATTCCAAATAACACGACTGCTACACCTTAGTCAACAATGTATCCACATAGTACAACACTTATCCAGTCATTTCAGTTTTATGCAAAATTACTCATTGATACCCCTATCATCATATTAACAAGTAAAAATAATCAATGACTCACTTTACTTTACTAGTAATCATATCATAGCAAAGTAAACAATCAAAGCTTATTAAAATTCACCAAGCTTATTGAAAATTACCTGGCATATCTAGGCCCACTAGTATTGAGGAATCATTGAGAATACCAGACGGTTCCTCATGTTTCTCCGTCTCTGCATCCAAAACAATACTATTGCATCTTGTTATAGATTAGTACACATTCAATAACAATTTTCTCATGCAACCACTAATCCCCACCCCTGGAATGTTTGACTTGACACAAATCTAAGTTTGGGATTGAACATCTTATAATGTACAATTCACCCAAACCTATGCTCTGATACCAACTTATAACACCCCTCATTTTAATCTCATTTAAATATAGTAAATCGGAAGCGTAAGTCCAAATAGATATAGTGATAATTTACCTCGTTTTATCAACATATAAAATTCCACCTTTTCAAAACATAATTTATCAACAGAGGTGTTATATAAAAACAAGATAAAACATTGATTTAAACAAATCAATATCAGAGTCACGCCACGTCAAATATTCCATCCAGTCCAACTTCTTGCCCACCCGATAATAATGCTTAACCTGCAAGAAGTGTTAATGTGGGGGATTAGCATAACGCTAAGTGAGCAGATAACTAATCAACAGTCTAACTTAGCTCAACAACTTTGCATACAACAATTAACACTAAACCAACAAGTACACAATATCACTATTTAGCAAAGCAACAGGCAACTGTTCAACTGGTCAACTTAGCAACTAGTCAACTATTCAACAAAGCAACTATTCCACAACTAGGACTTAATAATGAGGCATCGGTGGCTCTTGCGATATCATAATACCCGAGGATTCCACAAGAACACTTACCCAACCATATCCGTATGGCCATAACGGACGAGACCGATAGCTAGTGGTTATTCTCAACTAACACAGGAGGTGTGTTAAACCTTGAATAACCGACTAGCCCAACCAACAGTTCAACAACAACTCGTTGACCTCATTAACAACTGATGCCCGAAGGCCAACAACAAGTCCAGTGATCACATAATCAACAAATCACATATTCAGCAGGTCAACGTTATCATATCAACAATATTATTACTAGCTATCATAATTATCATGGCAACTACAATAGTAATAATATGTTACTTGTTGTAACCAAACTCGTTACAACCAAGTTACACTGAGGATTAGAGATCCACTCACCGACCACCCCAGGCATCCACTCAGTAGTCTAATATCACTGAGTCTTCTGCTCAACTGGAATTACAACAAAATAGTACAAGTTAGTTACTTGTCTTAAAATCTATATATAACATCATATTAATTCATCTTCATCAAACAACATATTTAATATCCAATATAATACCATCATTCAATCACGATAATCACTTTCTATCACAATTCACATAAATTGTTACTTATTTACAATAATTCAACATACTTCATCTCTAGATTATGAATAACCAATTAACATCATTAATTCATAATCATTTAACAAGTTTATGATTCCCATGATCATCTTATCATATTAGTACACCTTAATCATTGTTAATTAACATCATGAGATCATATAACAAGATTATCAACCTCCAATATCACTAATTCACCAAATCACAAATATTAAGTTTAATGAGTAATTAACCAACTAAGTTATAATTTTACTTTCTACTTATCAATCAAGTGTTCTTATGAGTAAACAACACTCAATACACCATATAACCCATTAAGATCATAATGATCATTGTAACCCCATGAACACTTAATTAAGTTCTAGCTTAACTCAGGTTAATCATCATTAATAATCAACTATTATCAATTATTCACTAATAACATCAACTTAAAACATTGATTCTTCCAAATCAACTAAACCCACAATCATCAATAATGATCATATATCAACTTCACCCTTTCTAGTTTAAAGATTACCTTAAGGTCATAATTTCATCATCAACTAATCATTCTAAAATGACTACAAACTATAATTCATATATACACAACTAAACCCATTACTTTCTCTATATATTCATATCAAATTCTTCATTTATAGCTTAGGTTTAACATGTAATCAAGAAATAATCATCAACTAGTAACTATATGATCATTGCAAGCTCCACTTTCATATTAATTCAACTAATTCAATCAAATACCCAAAACCCAATTTCTAGGGTTTATATATATCAAGAATTTAACACTTACAAGTTGTTAATAACGATGAGAGG
Organism: Helichrysum umbraculigerum; assembly: GCA_949592205.1. Classification (NCBI taxonomy): domain Eukaryota; kingdom Viridiplantae; phylum Streptophyta; class Magnoliopsida; order Asterales; family Asteraceae; genus Helichrysum; species Helichrysum umbraculigerum. The sequence goes on along the minus strand of CATIUR010000005.1, from coordinate 8,717,724 downwards.
ATGATTAAATCACGTTCTTGAAGCTTAATTCTTCATTCTTTAGCTTCAATTCCACCTTGAACCTTGTTTTGTTACTTTAAAATCGTCCCTGTGGTGGTTTCTGGTTCGACCGAACCAAAATCAAGAAGAAGAGGGAATGGATTTCACAAGTAATTTGATGATTATTGAAGAACTAGGTTTAGATTTAGGGTTCTTGAAGCCTCTGGCTCTCTATCGATTTTTCTGGAATTTTGGGGAAGTCTCAGACAAATTTTACACATATATTAAAGTATGTGTACACTAGTTTTGTCCCCGTACTTATCATTGTCTGGAACTTAAAAACCATTTGCGGGGAAACATCATTTTATTTTACCGTCAACTAAATTAAATTAAAACATTCATTAATATATTAGTCACCATAAATTATTTAACTCTTTTTCCTATTATTTTTAAATAATACAACAAACCTATTTTCTGACACCTCAAATAATACACCAAAGTCAGAAAATATTAAAATACTACTAGACCCGAGGACTGGGTGTTACATTTTTCTCTAAAAATCTTGATGATCCGGCGAGTTTTTGATGTGCTTTTTAAGGATTTAAGAGGGTGGTGGTGATGGTTCTTTTTGAGAGGGAAAGAGAGAAAAGAGGGTGAGGAGAGAAAGAGTGAGAGGTGGTGAATGAGGAAGATAAGAAAAGGAGGTGGGGTTTTGATGAAAGCCCAACTTTCGGTTCCTGCAATCTTGCTCCGTGCGGTGTTCGTTTTTCCAATCGTTTAAACGTTAAATAATTATTTTGTACGTTTGAATATACATTTTAAAATACGAATAATTACCCAATATTTTGTAGAAGTATTTTACCAAATATTTAATAATTGCGTTATAAAATGTACCCTTAACTTGTTTCGTTTGTTTGCGCGTTTAACATTTTAATTGTGTAAACGTTGTTGTACGATATGAATCAAAACTGAAATATTATAAAAATAATATTTTGGTTATAATAGGGTTATTAAATAATGTTACATTATTTAATTAAATTATTCACCAACGTCCGTATTTAATTGACCGAATTACATTCGATTTGAACTTGTACGACTTAAATTAAACCGCAATACTTGTATATATTCCACAATATATATTAATCGATACATTAATTAGCCTAACACAGAACTAATTACATGTATTAAAACTTGATTAGGCACTAAGACTCCTCCCAACGGAGCGTCGGTTGGGCCTTCGGTTCCCACAGACGGAACCGACGCCATAGGCACGGTCCGTCGGTTGGGTTCCGTCGGTTGCCAACTTCGGTTTGGCGACGTTTTTCCTCCGAGGGAGTGGGGCCGTCGGTTGTTTCCTCCGATTTCTTCTTTTTTTTCGCCTCTTTTTTTTTAATCTGTTGCAGCAAGAGAGTGAGACACTAGGACGATGAAGATAGTTTTACAGGGACGAGTCACGAGGTGGATGAATACCCTAAATAAATGGGTTTGTGATTTTTTTAAATGGGCTTGTGGGTTTTTTATAAAAATAAATGGGCTTGTGTTTTTTTTATAGAATAAATGGGCTTGTGGTTTTTATTAATAAATGTAATTTATTTTTTTTAGGATTTTTAATGTTTTATTTTATATTAATGTAATGTTTTTAATTTTAATGAAAATATGTTATTTAAGTTTGTGTATTAAATAAATAAAAGAAATAGTGTGTGGGGCCCTGAAAATAAGAGAAGTGATGTTACTGTAAGGAGTGAAATGTCAGTAAATGTCAGTTTGTGTTAGTTGTGGAAAAAGCTGATGTGGCGCAGACGTGACACAAACTGACGCGTCAGTAGGTAGTCACTGTTGGGAGGAGTCTAATCACTAGTCCTAATTTGACGGGTGTCACACACGTAACAGTAGGTGGTTGGGCTCATAAGGAGCTCTCTGATGCTCTCCATACTAAGTGTTTTCTTCAGATCCTCACTCTTATACAAAATGCTAAAAAAAATAAACTTATATAAATAAAAAATACTAAATTAAATTGAATTCTAAGGTGACGAACTCTGAAATAATTGTTGCAGCTTCTGCATCACAAACACAAGCCTCCCTAACTCTTTTTAACACTCGTTGTTTCAATTCCCTTTTTTCCCTTCGCCTCAAACCTTCACCTACTTCGAGTTGCACCGCGAATCTCGCAACGCAGCTCGTAAATATGCGATCTGCGGTTTCTCACAATTTTTACATTTTATAATTCCACAAGCTTCTTCACTAAATCCTCCTCCAACATCGCGTCTATCACTTCTTTCCTACCGAAATACCCGATCTACAATATGCAATCCATCGCCATTACATGAACCAAAGAGTCCTCACAACTTAGAAAACTTACAATTTTGGAAATTTCGCCACTTGACACGATTTCGTCTATGATTGGACTTTTAATCGAGTTAATTAACTTGCTCAGTATTAAAATCGCGTGAACGGAAGACAAGGAAATAATTGTACGTACAATTCTCCCCATTAAAACTTGACCAACAAACACATCCTTATTAAACTTAATTAATTCCGCAATCGCAAAAGCTGCGGTTTCTCTAACTTTAATCGATAATTTACATTCATTCAGTATCGTTTCGAGCTCAGCGAAAACCTTCGATCTCAGAATTAAATCCTGTAATTCATGATCGAATCCTTTCGCTATTCGTTCCTCAAACTGTTCAATCAAATCAATTAACACCTCCTCTTTAATCTTGTAACCTTTACGTAGCGATCGCGTTAGGGTTTCGATAAACTCTCGATCAATCCACGATTGAATTTCGTTTTCGATCAATCCGGCAACTCGAGAAACCTCGTGTGAGTTGACTCGGCTGATAATGTTCGATTTGAGTCCTTTAATTTGATGATCGGAGATACATGAGTTGTGAATTAGGGTTTTGAGAGATGTTAAGTGATTTGATAACGTGGCTAATTGTGGATCGTTGGATAAGATTGATTCTGATTCGTTTTCGAGTTCGAGTAATGCTTTGATGGCGGAAGATGATGTGTCGGAATTAGGGTTTCTTTGTAAGGCGTGTGAAGCTTGTTTAAGAGCTTGAAGGAGTACGAGGATTCGGTGTGCATTGTTTTTAGGGGTGAGATTTAAAGTTTTAGTTTCAGGTTCGGTTTCCATGGCGGATCGTAAGGTAGGGAAGAAAGGAAAACAAATGTGTTTTGTAAATTGTAATAGACCAAAAATGTGTAATATACTCGGTAAGAGCAAAAGGAGTGACAACGTTCCCAACAATGTTCTCCATCGAGAACACTGTGTTACAGTGTCTTGCCATTCCGCTTCAGTGTTCTCAGCATTGTCTTTGGCAACGTTTCTTCAACGTCGTCTCATTTGAGACGCCAATTTCAACAACGTTTCTTCAACAATGTTATTTTCCTTTTTTTTTTTCCACACACACATTAATTTAAAAAGTCAAATGAGGACACCGTCTAGAACGCTATCTAGAACACTGTCCACCACATCACAAAATCCTCAGCAACAATGTCCAATCCCTGAACACCGTAAAAACAAAATAACCACTCCTTGTGCTCTAATATACTTTTATAATATTACCGGTTACCGGATATACCGGTTTATGGAGACTTTTATTATTTTGGGTAAACCATAACTAAATTAAAAGGTTAAGTTAAAGTGCAATTTAATCAAACATTAAATAAAGTTGATCATGAGTTCATGACAATATGAAGCCGTGATAGTTAAAAAGTTAAGTTTGAAAACATATATATTTTGGGAGTTGATAAATTCAACATGAAATTTGATTCATACAACACAAATATGCATTAAGCAGTTGTACCGGATGCTTTAACTGTATTAAATTTTGGTATAGGAATCAAAACTCGTATTGTGTGTATCAACACCCATATATTTTGCCCGGTGTTTTTTTTATGTTTTAATAATTTTGCGTAAAATATTAAAGGAGTGAATAAATGTGTCTAGTTTGATTTTATTTTGTTTAACGTGACACTAAATATGTGGTATTATTAATCATTAAATTAAATTAAATAATTATCAATCTTTAGATACCTAGGAACTGAATATATAAAACGTAACTTTTCTTTACGCATTTAGGGTGTGTTTGATGATAACGAGATGGAGCTAGAATTGAAGTTTCTGATTGGGTCTTCTATTCTTAAGCTACTTTAAAAAACTTATCTTTTAATAATTTTGGGAGTTTCTTTTTTACAAAAAATTTATTTTTGTTGTGTTGTAAAATAAAATTTATGAGCCGGAAGTAAAAATTTTAACTACCTAAAAAACATTAAAAGTGACTCACCAAACACACACTCCGTATATAAATTTTTAGATTTTTTGTCATAAATTTTGTTCGAGAGAATGTGCATCCACAGACCACAACTGGACCACATGATCTTGACCGGCTACGAGTAATGGCAGGTGATAAATACAACACACAAAATAATTCATACATCACAATTATATTTCAAATGTTGTACAGTTTATTGTATATAACAATTTATTTATTGTATATATCAAGTCCCACCAGTCAAGACTCGCTTTGCTATATACGACCGAAAATATATATACTTAATTTTTAGAATAATAATACATACAATAAGTGACACATAAACCAATTAATTAGTTTTCTTTTTACAAATTACTTTTTCACTTTAACTAATCACATTTTTTAATTTTAATTTAAGTTTCCGTTTTTAGTTTCACTAAAACATTTTTCTTTAAAAAACGTGTAACAAGTCAATTGGGAAACGGGAGATCTTTTACCACCTCGGTATCAAAATAAATGTCAATTTTACAGGGTTTAAGAAATTACATTATTTGTATTGAGTAAGACATTTTTAATCTTGTTTTTTTCACAGACTTTCATGCTCAGAAAGTTAAATTAATATTTTTTTGAAGTTGACACTTATTTTGAGACAAACTAAAATAGATAAGTGGACACTTATTCTGAGACGGATAGAGTAATTATTATGCATAGCCAGTCAATTGGGATAGTTCTATTTCATAAAACTGATAATGAGTTCAAATTCAAATTTTATAAAAAACTTTAATGAGGTAGAAGTCTTTCCGCAATTAAATGTGCTCTAAATTTTTTTTTTTTTTTTTTTGGCGAAAAACTGAAAATTCATATAAATACCTTTTCAACAAAAAAAGTTGAAGAAGGAAAACAATTACATCCATATGCTATATGCCACAAACGACAAAGCGAACAAAATTTAAGCTAATCGATAACGGAAGAGAAATATAGACCGTGTAACTAAAGAATTGAACGGTTCTTCTAACAATAAAGATATAATTAATAAAACTATGCCCTATGGAAGAAAGACATTACCTATATAAAATGAAGTTTTAACATCATTGAACCATGTTGATTAGCCAAGAACTTCCTTTTCATTTGAATCACGATTCTTCTTTGTTGCACTAGAATTATCGCTAAGAATCAAACCTTGGATGAAATCTTCAAAACTTGCCATCTCATTTTCCTTTTTCTTCATATTGATGAGTTTTCCTATCGCTCTTTTAGGGATGACAACCGGTTGTGAAGGAGTATCATCATCAACGGACAAATCATTCAAAGTGGTACAAAGAGAGGGGAGTTGAGTACCACTTTCATCTAAAGCTTCAAAAGTTCTAAATGTGCTCTAAATGAAAAGGAGACAAATAAATGAATAAATATTGGAGTGCTCTAATCGAGTTGGAATCGTAAGGTTCACGTACATCTCGTCAGCTGAATATTCGGATTTTATTTCAAGCATCCTTTTTTATAGTCATATAAATCCAGCTCGTCTTTGGTTTGCCTAAATTAATTTAATTTATTAGATTTGTACATATTAATTAATTATTCAATTAAAATAATTTGGTGCCGCCAACGACAAGTGGTTGGTCCATTCTGGCACGAAAATAATAGAAAAAGACAATTTAAAATACATAAAATAAAAATAGTCTGATAAGTATATAACAATTTCACGTTTCATCTTCCATTTGTAATTGTAATTCTTTCCTTCTATTAAAAAATACGATAAAATAAAAGTCTTTGTGTATTATGATTATGATTAATAACAAAGTAGGGTGAGATGAATAGTACATTCACCATTCAGTTTTTGCCACATGTTATATAATATAAAAGATAAATTTGAAACTTTTCAAAAAAGGTAGGCGGGTATCGGGTATCCGAGTGGATAGGCGTGTGTAATTTATGCTGCAGGTTGAGTGCAGGTTGAGTGATTGAGCCTCTTCTCAAGCATTTCTTTTTCCACCATTTTAACATTAGGTATTTCAGATTTTACATAAAAGCCACTATATTAATAATTATTTTATTAATAGTCCCTATTTGTAATTTGACATTACATAAAAACCCCTATACTATTAATTATATACATATTATATCTAAAATTTTCTAAAATCATAACCAACGAGACTTTACATAAAAATGGTACAAATGGTTGTTATCTTTTGCGAATATTTCATGTTATTAACTATGCAAGTTTTTTTCTTGCGCTTCGTGATGAGATTCTAAAATATACATCTTAGATAAAACTAAGTTTATGATGAGATTCGAAACTATACGTCTTAAATAAAACTAAGTTTTTTAATCGATCTTTATCTTACTACAACATTTATTACATAGATGGAATTGATTTTGTTCGTATATTGATCGATAACTACAAATAATGTAATCTTTTATTGATATACTTTGTTACTAATTTTAAAGGTTTTTTGATCAATATTAAATATAATTATTACCAAAAATTATAAAATGAATCTACAAATTGATAATATGTAAATATGAAATATTAAAAGTTATGTTTGCAAAATAGTCATAAAGTTAACATATAAACCAACTAAATATTATCTAAGAGAGTTAACATATTTTTTTATTATCCTTTTTATTTAAATTTTGAATCTTACAACATGTCCTAAATAAACACACATATGAGATTTACTTAATAAAAGTATAAAGACTATCCTTGTTGAGTACATAAAATAAACTATAGCATTAATATTAATAAAGTAATGAAAGGAATTAATCACATTTACAAATTAAAAGTTGAAGTTTTTTTTGCCTGTCACAAATATAATTTAAAGTTTGATGTCATTTTATTGATATGGCGTATAGAATTTAAAAATATTGAGGCAATAATAGTGTAAAATAATATTATTTTATGATCTAATAATTATTTGTGCATATTTATTGAGTGGCGATTTATGCACGATCAAATTTTAGTCATGCACCAACAAATATATTTTATGATATCGTACAGTACAACAATATGACTAAATTGGATGATGTATAAATCACTGCTCATATTTATTCGGTTACCCGCTGCGAAGCGCGGGCTTATTTTCCCTAGTTAGACTTAAATTTGATTTGATAATTGATATACTTACGTCTGTAGCAATGATGATACCACTATCAACCTATCACATAATGCTGTTTACATTATGTCTACAAATTATATTATTTACCACTGTAAGTCGTCTTTTACCTCTTAATACATATTGACTTAAACCATTCGCAATCGTAACAACAGAATGCCTATTTTCATGCGCCACGTCAGCATAACATCACAATACCATTTTAGCACATGCAATTGTAACACCACAACGCCCCCTTTTCCCCCTATGGGACCCGCTAACTAAATTTAATTTTCATTTATTTAATTAATTAAAATACAATAATTTAACAAAAACAATTTAATTAAATAAAATATAATAATTTTCAAAAGATCATTGTTTTTTAAGAAAAAAGAAAGAATAAATTTTACTTTCCAATTATATCACTATTATACTTTGTAGAAAAAAGAAAGAATAAATTTTAACTTACAATCATACCATTTATTTAATTAATAAAACAAATAGAAACTAATAGCATTAAAATATTATATACAAACCACCCCCACCCCCACCCCCACCCCCTCTCTACCTTCTCTTTCTCTTCTTCTCTACAACTCCACTCCGCCCCTTTTTTTTTCTTACTTTCCTCCGGCGCCTGCAACAAGCCAACAACGAAAATCAAAGAAGAAAGAGGGAAAAAGATAAAAGAAAAAGAGAAAATAAAAAGGAAATCGGTGTGGGGCCCACAGAACGCCCGTTTGAGCCCCGTCGTCGCCTACACCACGCCCACGAGAACGCCCCACCAGAACACCCGTTGTCGACGTTCATGGCGTTCTGGAGGCGAAAAACACCCGTTTTGGCTTGCGTTGCGAATGGTCTTATGGCTGTACATATTTGTGATTTAATATTACATAGCAAAACTTGTTTTGGCTATATTAAAAAAGACAAAATTGCATGGATCGTCCCTGTGGTTTGCACAAAATTGCATGGATCATCCCTGTACTTTTTTTTGCATGGATCATCCCTGTACTTTCACTTTGTTGCATGGATCATCCCTGTACTTGCATTTTTTTACCTGGATCATCCCTGTACTTGCATTTTTTTGACCTGGATCATCCCTGCGTTCATAAGGCAGAAGGACGACCCATGCAACAAAGTGAAAGTACAGGGATGATCCATGCAAAAAAAAAAAAAGTACAAGGATGATCCATGCAATTTTGTTCAAACCACAGGGACGATCCATGCAATTTTGTCATTAAAAAATCATTTACTATTAAATAGCTTCTCGTTCAAATATTCACGTAATCTTCCAAAAGATAGCAAACTATAAGATATGAAAGTATATGATTTGTAAAGTACGGAGTATGTGATTTGTAAATCTCACCGTTGATCAAGTTGTTTCAAGTATAAGACAGCTTCAGAGCTTCTCCAATGTGTACATTATTTTAATGTAGCAAATTACAATATTTTAGTGTTGAGAACATGCTTACATTAAAAAAATGTTGTTCCAATGTGTTGCACTAAATTTTTACACTAAATATTTTTTAATTGATTTATATATATTTTTTTTATATAACTATTGAATTATCATAAGAGATGTAATAACAATCACTATATTTGAAATTTTCAGTAGGAAAAAATGAAAATTAAATAAAAATACGAAGTTTATTTAATAAATATGGTAGCAAACATTATACTTAGTATTTTTAAATTTATTCATCGCAAACTTACATTTAAATACATCATATTGATACATATTTATTGTAATGTGAATAATGTTTAGTGCAGTATTTAGTGTAGCACTAAATTTAGTGATGCACTAAACACCATTTACCACTACACTAAAATAGTACAGTGTTTAGTACTAACACTGGAATCAGTTTTTATACTCTTACACTGTCTTGGTGGTAAAAAAACACAAATGCTCTTGATATAGAGGGAAATCCTAGATGGGCTCATGTTTATGGCTTAAATTAACACTTTAAATGGGCCTGTAGTATATGCAATATGGGCTTTAGATAAGCTATCATATTTAGATACTATCTTCTTATCCATCGAAGCCTATTTGTATTTTATTTGTTGTTACATATAAAAAGAAAAACATTTAAAAATTAAATTTGTGTTTGGATTCATAATATGAGTACCGACGTACCGTTATAATGGAGACAATTGTAGATAATAAATGGTTGGCTATTGATAAATCATTGTGAAACTCTTTGGATATAGTTTAGTTTGTCATATATATATAGAGAAGATGAACCGTGAACGTGACTCTTCATACCCACATTGGCTGATACATGATTGTGATTTGTGATACTTTATATAGGAGATTCACAAATGAATGTAGTTTTGGAACTGCTAAATTATAAATATTACTTTGCTAAACTTATGGGGGCTTTGAGATATTTGAACCCCATTTGGATCTGACATATATAGAATTGGGTCAATTATGTTTATTAAAAGTGGACAATCGAGTGGTTGTACCAGTCAAAAGTCATCTACGTATTATTGTAAAATCAAGAAGATTTATTAATAGTAGTAGCCAAAGGTGTTTGTGTATCATTTTTACATAAGAAATTAAATTAAACTAGCTATATATGTCGACACCTTTACTTAACTTATCTCAGTTAAAAAATGACATATTTAATGTAAAACTAGCAAGCGAAGAATGGGACAAATATAGGATAACTTGAGGATATGCAATGTGTGGCGATCGTAGAGGGAATATCTGTCCTCGTTAAATATGGTCCATAAATAAAATTCCTAGCTGTATAATAACAACGCAATTTCTAATAATATTATCATAATTCGGGAATTTTATATATGTCGCGTAGAAGTAATTTCGTTAAACAATATAAACATATGTAGTAGTAAAAAAAAGAAAGGATTGGTGAAAGGGAAATTTATTTAATCATGTACGATATCTATTGTGTTTAATCAACTAATTCATTTTGATTTACTGTATGTGGAGAGTAGCTAGACAACTACTTAATTTCCGTTCTATTAGAGTATTGGGTTAGATTAGATTAGTAAGCCCGGTCCGCTTATGGGTCTAAGGTTTTTTGGTCATGCTCTCTATATATTGTTCGTTAATAATAAGTTACTAACGGTAATAAAAAAAACCCCGCATAATATATTGGTTATAAAAAGAAGTTTATTGTGAATATTTAAGTTTCAAAATCTACACAACGTATCTACATTATTGATCTTCATCGACCAATTTGACTCATAGACCACTGGATCTTTGTACCCGTAATTCGTTGTTTTGGGACGGAAGGAGTAAATGTTTTAAATCTTGAATAATAAGGTGTCTACTTTAATTGTTTGAATTAATTAAGGAGAAAATATAATGGCTTTGGAAAAGATAATGTTTTGAATACCTACAAAAAATAATTTGAAGTTAACATATAACAATTAATAATTAATAAGGGCAAATAAGTAATTTTAATTTCTAATTAAGATTTAAACTCAACAAACTGAAGACTCTTTATATTTAATATAGATATAGATATAGATATAGATAACCTACGGGGTTTTCATATTATAACATGGTATCAGAGCGGGTCCGATCTTTGGATCTAATTGTCGGTGTTTGTGCCGCCTCTCTCTATGGCTAGCAGCCGCCGCCACACCGCCACTAACCGTTTTTAACCCTGTCAAATCTATATTCTTTAAAGATTTCTCATTATCGTTCTACCTCTTTCTTATATTTCTGTCAAATCTTAGTCCACTGTTTATCTCTTGTTATCAAATAAAATAATAATAAAAAACTATCCAATGCCATCAAATTCAAATCACAAAAATGATCCGTTGACCGTACCCTATTTAACAAAATAATCCGTTGACCAAAGCTTTTAACAAACTAATCCATCGATTGGCGCCAAAAGTGGCGCCCCGGACACAAGCAACCAATCAAAAAATGCCACGTGTACGCCAACAAAAAAAAAACCGGCGCCCCATGATTTTTTTTTGGCGCCCCATGATTTTTTTTGGCGCCCCTCCCTTTGTTTTCTTCCTTCTTGGCGCCCCTCATTTTTTTAATCCGGCGCCCCATGTTTTTTTTTCGCAATCCTCGTACACGTGGCATTTTTTTGTTGGTTGCTTGTGTCAGGGGCGCCGGGGCGCCACTTTTGGCGCCAATCGGTGGATTAGTTTGTTAAAAGCTTTGGTCAACGGATTATTTTGTTAAATAGGGTACGATCAACGGATCATTTTTGTGATTTACCCCAAATTCTATCCAACATTGTCAACTCTGCCGACTTTTTTTTCTTTCGTCGTTTTTCTTCGCATTTCCGACGATTTATTCATCTTCTTAATGCGAATCGACTCAGCATGAAATTCCATCAATATGGAGGAAAAGTGTTTGTTTTGTGTGCGTTGCCGCACCCTTGCACCGTCCGCACTGTCCGTTAATCTGTCTCTTTTTACTCTAATTTATATTTATTTTGTCTTCAAGTCAAAGTCAAAGTCAAAGTACAGAAATAAAAACATTCCTTTTTGCTGCTATTGTTTCTCATTTTCTTTTTCGTTTGACGAAATCATAGCACAATCATATATCTCATTTTCTTCCTAGTCACTTTTCAATTCCTCCCTTATCTTATTTTCTTTCTTTTCTTAATTCTCCAAATCTTTTCTATTTTTATCCCCAAATCTCTTTTCTATTATATTTAAAAAAAAAAGTTGTTTGCTGCGGATATCTTCTCCAATAAGCTGAAAAGGAACGCGCAAAGATGAAGAATCGACCCTCACATAGCTAGGCTCGTTTGGTTTTTATTATCGTTTTCTTATATATTTGTATTTTCCTTTTATTTTATGTATGACCCGTTTGTGAGTTTAGGGTTTCTCGGTCATGGTCTCTGTATATTGTTCGTTAATTATAAGGTATAACCTACTAGGTTTTCATATTATAACACGTTCTCCTAAAAGCCAAAATTTTCGAATATTCTAGTTTACTTTCTTGAAAGAGGTCTTGCCACAGTTTACTTGGTTGATATATATTGATTCAAGAGTCCTCTATGCAATATGTCAAATGTAGACATGCATATTCTATTATTTAAGCTATTTTTATATATGACATGTCCTTATTAAATATATCAAATATATGTTACTTAAGAATCAATAAATATATAATATATGTTGAATTAATCAGACAGTCGTCATTAGTCAAGGGGGTTAATTATCGATCAAATATTCACAACCTCTTCCTCAAAATGCAAATAAGGTTTGTAAACATGTGTTTTTTTAAAGAGAAAAAAACACATAAAAATAAATAAAACTGAAAAAGTAATTAATCTCGAACATACTACATGTATAGCTGGAGTGCTCGTATAAACTGTTACACACCACACGTACTAAAATACGAGTATTAATTATGACTTAACCTATCAGGCTATAACACAATATCTCACACCTCATATACGCTAAGATACAACAATCTTAACGAATGTACGTAGAAATAAAGTCTAAAATCCTAAAATCTATGTTAAATGCCAAAAATGATTTGGAGTCTTACGTACGTGAGACACACAAATACGCTCGTGGTCTAAAACTGCTGTCACATGATACCCTCGATATGATCTCCGATACTAATTTACGACGACAACCATTTCACATAAGTTGAATTCGCCTATAAAAGCCCACGTCCATCGACTACCATTTCCTCAGGGACCTCAGCGACTCCATTGAATCCAAGGTTAGTACGTTGATCCATAGTCTTCAAACTCCATATAGTATAGTATAATATATACATGTATGCACATATATGAGGTCTACCTCTATGTAATATTGATATAAATCATTTTTTCTAGTATTTGATTTAATTAATACTTGCCAAAATCTTTCCTGCTCATACATTTTGGTGTTTGTAGCTGGTGGAGCAATGAACATTAAGAACATGAAACTGATGATACCTCAGATTCTGGTTTTGTTGAGCTTTCTAAACAATGTCGTCGCCAATGGTGGTGTCACAAGCAGTTTCGTCCGATCAGTGTATCCAGCAGTTGACATGCCTTTTGATGATGAAGTTTTCGCAGTTCCTTGTGGTTATAATGCCCCACAACAGGTACTAATTAATTAAGCTTATCATGAGGCCATACATATATATGAACTTTCTTTCATTATTTTGACATGAAAATTCTTCTCACTAGAAGTACATGTTTCATGATGAAGGTACACATTACTCAGGGAGATTATGATGGAAAAGCTGTAATTATAATGTGGGTGACCCCTACTAAACCTGGTTCAAACCAAGTCAAATATGGAACAACAGAGAAAAAGTACGATTTTACTGCGGAAGGTTCGATAGTGACAAACTATATCTTTTACAATTATACATCCGGCTTTCTTCATAACTGCCTTGTCAGTGACCTCGAGGTATCTGTTAGTTAACTCGGTTAAACTAATTCCATTAGTAAGCACTAATTTCGGTTACTCTGTTTCAAGGCTAACACGTTTTGTCTTGTTAATTAGTATGACACTAAGTACTATTATGAGCTTGGAGAAGGTGATTCTGCTCGAGCATTTTCGTTTCAAACACCTCCAAAGATTGATCAAAATGCTTACTATAAATTTGGAATTATAGGCAAGTTAATTACTTCTTTAAACTTTCTCTTTTTGTTTATATGATCAAAAAGATTAGTTTATGTGGATTAACTTATTCAATATTGTTTCAGGTGACATGGGGCAAACATTTAATTCCAAATCCACATTACACCATTACATGGAGAGCGGAGCAACAGCTGTGTTACATGTTGGAGATTTATCATATGCTGATCATTATGAATACGATGATGTGGGTTTACGCTGGGATACATATGCTCGTTTTGTTGAAAAAGATACAGCATATCAACCATGGTTATGGACTGTGGGAAATCATGAAGTAGAGTATTTTCCAGAATATGTAAGTTTGATTATCTTCACTTGATTTTGATCATAATCAAACCCACAAAATGTTAACCATATGGTTCTAACATTTTGTTTAATAAAGGCATTATTACATGCGTTTTCGTCTGTATGAGCAGCACGAAGTTGTACCCTTCAAGCAATATCTGTATAGATACCAGACCCCTTATAAAGCTAGCGGAAGCAGTAGTCCTCTTTGGTACGCTGTGAGACGTGCATCTGCTCATATAATCTTTCTTTCGAGTTATTCTCCATTTGGTAACTCAACATACTCTCCAAGCATATTACTTTTGTAATTACTTGTGACTATTACCTTACATAGATACTTGATTTTTGACAGTAAAATACACACCTCAATATGAGTGGCTGCAAGCTGAATTTAAGAAAGTGGACAGAAGAAAAACACCGTGGCTTATAGTTATTTTTCACTCTCCTATGTATAACAGTAATAGTGCTCACTACATGGAGGGTGAAAGCATGCGAGTTGTATTCGAGAAATGGTTTGTTGAAAACAAAGTTGACGTAGTTTTCTCAGGACACGTCCATGCTTACGAAAGATCGGTTTGTCCCTCTTAAAACTGTTTTCTAAGCTAAACATTACAATTTCATGGATACTTAATTTCCATTAACCGAACTATACAATTTCAGTATCGGATCTCAAACATACAATACAACATAAGCAATGGTCTAAGTTATCCTGTGTCAAACGAATCGGCTCCCATTTACATAAACATTGGAGATGGAGGAAACATAGAAGGTCTTGCATCAAGGTGATATATTTTAGTTGCCATTTCTAATAATAGCCATGCTAAACTAGCAGTGTTTGTTCTTTATTAATTTCTCTAATGATGGATTACGTATGTAGATATAACGATCCTCAGCCTGATTACTCTGCATTCCGAGAAGCCAGTTATGGACATGCTACACTAGAGATCGTGAATAAAATGTACGCTATCTACACTTGGAACCGCAATGATGAAGGAATGAGTTTTGTTGCCGATTACAAAGTGTTGGAAAATTTGTACTGGTTAGTATATTACAAGTATTAATTTTAATTCTAGCATAACATATACGGAGTAACATACAGCAAGTACATATATATGAAACCCCATTAAAGGTGTGTATGGTATATATCTTTCTTGTAATCAACAGGGCACATGTAGATGATTGTGACTCCCTTATATGTAGTTGGCTTAATGTCTCACTTTACTCTTTATGTGTCAATATCAGGAAGGGGATGAATTGAACCCGATTTGGATTCGAGACAAATAAGGATCGGAATGGATCCATAAGTCGTTGTGTACTGTACCATTTGACAAAACAAATCTGTTGTAATTTGTCATCTGTAATTGTCATGATGTTATTTCTTTTTTCCTATTTCTATGTTGCTACTATATCATTTGATTTTAGAATTCATATTTTATAAGTAAGTGAAATTGTCTGCTCAATAGCAATTAAGTAAAACAATTATGTGACCATGCAAGCAGATCAGTGATAAGATAAGGAGAGAAGCAGTGACACAGATTATATAAAGATAATGGGTTTAGTGTGCGCAAATGTAATAAACTATGTTGGATCAGGCCCTTGCTAACAAAGAGATTATAGAAGCTTTCTGTGATGTTCAATCTAATATGCAATACGGATATAAAATGACCAAAGAAAACTTACTGCATTTCATTAATAATAGAGGGCATATATAGCCTTCTGAATACATACTCGTGGGTACATGCAAAGAGGTAAACCCACGTTCACCTAAAGAATAGGTACTACCTACTTGACCCTCTCTCCCACATACACATTCTCAACGTACACATGCATAGAAATTGGTCAACCTAGATTACTAATTCAAACTAGCAACTATTAAATAAAACATACGGAGTAACATAATAAATCCTAAATACGTATCAAAGTTTCCAGCCATGCATTTTTAACCACGTGAACTATAAACCGAAACCGATTAACCCAACATTCACCCCCTTAATCGGTTTATTCCTTCTACTCATTCACAATAGTCAGTTCCTCTTGCTACTCTCTTCTTGCTACTTGCTTCTTCCTTCTTGCTTTTACTCGAACCATAAGTTCGGTCTCGCTACTTGCTACGAGTCACACCTTGCAAGTCACACCTTGCTACTTGCTAACTACTTGCTTTTGATCACCAAAAAAATGATCAACCATGCTACTTGCTTTCTTGCATGATTCTTGCTACTGCTTTTTGTTTCTTGCCAACAAAACTGATGCTTCTTTCATTTTTGATCACCGTTTGTGATCATTCTTGCTACTTGCTTTCTTTTGATCACCAAGCGTGATCGACTTGCTGCTTCTTTCTTGCTGCTTACTACTTGCTATTACTTTCTTTCTTTCTTCCTTTTCTTTCTCACGGCACCTGACTTTCTTTCTCTTTCTTGCGGCACCTGAT
Organism: Helichrysum umbraculigerum; assembly: GCA_949592205.1. Lineage (NCBI taxonomy): Eukaryota > Viridiplantae > Streptophyta > Magnoliopsida > Asterales > Asteraceae > Helichrysum > Helichrysum umbraculigerum. The sequence continues at coordinate 8,701,105 of CATIUR010000005.1, read as the reverse complement.
TTTCTTTCTTTCTTCTTTCTTGCTTGCTTTCTTTCTTTCTTTCTTTCTGGCTATCGTATTACTTGACATACGACAAAACTTTCCTGCTTGCTACTTGCTCTCGATTCGATTACATGGTTTTGTAATCAGCTTGCTACCTTGCTGCTTTATGCTTGCTTTCCCTGCTGCGTCTGCCCTGCAGCGAAAGGGCTACACCTTTCCTTGAAACCGACTCTCAAACCGGCTACCTCGCTCTGATACCAAGTGTTGGATCAGGCCCTTGCTAACAAAGAGATGATAGAAGCTTTCTGTGATGTTCAATCTAATATGCAATACGGATATAAAATGACCAAAGAAAACTTACTGCATTTCATTAATAATAGAGGGCATATATCACGTTCACCTAAAGAATAGGTACTACCTACTTGACCCACTCTCCCACATACACATTCTCAACGTACACATGCATAGAAATTGGTCAACCTAGATTACTAATTCAAACTAGCAACTATTAAATAAAACATACGAGTAATATAATAAATCCTAAATACGTATCAAAGTTTCCAGCCATGCATTTTTAACCACGTGAACTATAAACCGAAACCGATTAACCCAACAAACTATAGTTTGATATTCATAGTATGTAACGAACTACGCAGGCTTCCATTGTATTTAACGAACTTGTGATTTCTTTACATTGTATGTAATTTATGGAATTTTTTTCACGTGTCGACTTTATACGCTGCCACGTGGCGTCCCTTAGAACCGTTAATCTGACGAAATTTACATGCAATGTAAATAAATTACAAGTTCGTTATATACAACGTAACTTTGAATAGTTCGCTAGATACTATGAATGTCAGACTATAGTTTGTTACATTTGTGCGTACTAAATCCAAAGATAATTACAACGTGGGGTGTTGATTATGGAGAATAATGAGAAATATGATCTGTATACCAAGAAAATTATAGTTTTATTATTTATATAGTTTTAATATTAAACTCAGCAAGCCTAATGTGGTTGTTTCCTTGTTGGTTATTATCATCTTGACATACAAGCCTACAAGGTAACTATAAAGGGAATTTCTAGATGAGCTCATGTTTATGGCATGATTAACACTTTAAATGGGCTTAGTTTATGTAGTATGGGCTTGATAATAATTACGGAGTATCTTACTTAGATTAGATGGTATATTCCTACTCATCAACGGGTTTTGACAACGAGCACCTTTAAGACAGTGTTTAAAATTTTCTAATTTAATTTATAACTACTTATTAAACATTATGTTTCCATGTCTATACTAGAATTCAAATTAATATCATCATGAATATCACTAATAATTATGGTATGTTTTCAATGTAAATAAGGAAAATGAGTGTTCATTAAATGATTTGGGTCTAAATTAGGAAACCTTAAACGTACCCTAAGAGCACTCTTTATTAAAAACCCCAACTAAATATCACATTTTCATCAATGAACACAACAAATTTCCTAAAATGCGTACAAGTTTTCAATTTCTATTCCCTAAGATAAACATGCAATTTAAATGAATGTTCGGGAAATACACTCGGAGTAGATATCTATGTTTTTCTTCCACAAAATTGTTGAGACATGTTATGGTGACAACAGATCTAGCTTGTAATGGGACTAGTGTAATTATTATCAAGCTTGTACATTGGTTAATATTTGTAAGTGATATGATATTAGTTTGTTGTTAATATTTGTTAAATATATTAGAACGTTGAAGTGTTAGACAAATATCGAAAACGAACTAAAACAGGTTATGCGAATTGAGATCTCAAGTCGCAAGAAATGGACTTGCGTGATGAGATCTGGGTTCGCAAGTAAGACTGTGAACCAAGTGGGTTCGGTGGGCCAAGTTGGGCTGCGAGATGACTCGGGTCGCAGGCCCATGCGGTGCGAGTTGAGATTAGATATATATATGTTTTTGATTCGTGAAGACTTAGGAACGGGGACGACCTGACTTTGGCGATTTGAATTCCCGCGAACACAATCTAGAGAAAACAAGTATTCTAACGGCTAGGCTTTGACGGTTTTCGTATAAAGCAAAGTAATTAGATAACATAAATATAATTAATCGTTATACATTCGTGTAACTAGTATTAAGGGATTCCGCACCTTAATACCTATAGATAACCTCGTTATCGATCCAAGAACTAGGGACTTACAATTGGTATCAGAGCTTTCGGGCTAAATGCTAGTAGGTTCGAGGTTATTGTGATAATAACGATTGATTTCGGGTCGTTTTTACGTGCATTAAGTACATATTCACGATCAAAATCATTCTCTGGACGTTTTTAGGTTTGTTTACGGTCGAAATCATTGGTTTTAATCGTAAAAATACATGAAAGTTTCATTTTTGGAATTTTTAGCCGTTTCGCGAACTGAGATTAGGGTTTCAGCTGTTACTGCAAACTGAGTTTAGTCTTGCGAACTGAACTGAGTGTTGCGAGGTGAAAGCTGCGAACCGAGTTGAGTTTTTGCGAACCGAGATCACTTGCGAACCGACATCGATTGCGATCCGAAGTGAGGCTTGCGAACTGAGATTTGCGATCCTAGCTGAGATCTGCGAATTGAACTGAGTTGCGAACTGAGATTATTGAACTCGTAATACAGTCTGATTTTTCAACTTTTTCGATGTCTGATCTAAGTAGAATGATCGAGATGGAACATGAGGTTGAGAAATCTAATGTTCCACCTAAATTGTTAAGAACTGAAGACTACTATAGCTGGAGGGATAGATTTGAATCTTACTGTAGATTCCATGATCTGTCTATCTGGATGTGTATCAAAGGTGGATACACTGCACCTACTGCTGTCGTTGAAAGTGTTACTGTGGTTATCCCTTATAACCAGATGAGTGATCAACAGAAAAGGGATTTTGAGATTGAAAATACATCTCATTCTTCGATTAAGATGAGTTTACCAAAGGAGATCAATCATCAGCTGAAATCTTTTCATACTGCTAAAGCGCTCTGGAATGCACTTGAGAAAAGATGTGAGGGTAGCCCTCAAGTTAAGGCTGGTAAGAAGAATCTCCTCAAAAAGCAGTTTACTATGTTTAAAGCTTTGAAGGGAGAAGATCTTGATGCTTATACCACCAGATTCTACCATTTGCTGAGTGAGCTAGACGACCATGAGATTGTCACCACTGAGATGTTGTCACCATTACAAACTTGATAATACCACAAGTTTATACCACCAGATTGATACTTATACCACATTGAAAACTTATGGTATAAGCATCAATCTGGTTTACCGTCTAAGTGGGAAATGTATGGTGTGATGCTCAAGGACAATGATGAGAGGTATGCAACAATGACATTAGAGCAGGCGATTGACAAGCTTAGAGGTTATGATTTCACTAAGAAATCGAGAGATACAGATTCTGATCAGGTTCAGAATCTTGGGCTATACCATGGAAAATCATCTCTCTCGACTGCTTCATCCAGTTCGACCACTGCATTGCTAGTTGGTGATACTGATGAAAAAGGTGAAATGATAACGGAAGATCTGTGTTTCCTTACATCATCTGGCAGTGAAGCGAAGGGAAAACCATCCGAGAAGTCACTTCAAGAGCATCAGAAGATGCCTATGAGTGTGAAATCTGCTGAACAGAAACTGTCTGTTCTTACTTCCTTTGTTGCTTCTTACGAGAACTATATTCAGGGTAAAATCAATGATCCCATTTTGTTTGATTAAGATTATGATCAGATAGACCCTAATTATCTTGAAGAAATAGATCTCCAAGATCAACTAGCAATGTTGTCTAGGAGAGTTAAAAGTTTCTTGAAGAAGACTGGTAGAAAAGTAGTGGGAAATCGATCAGGGTTTGATAAGACCAAAATCAAGTGCTTTAACTGTCAAGGTTATGGACACTTTGCTCGTGAATGTCAAAGACCTAAGGTTGAATTAGGCAATGGGAAACAGGGTTCGGGAAGTTCTCTAGCTTCCAAAGCCTTAGTGGTACAACAGTTAGATGGTTCTTATGATTGGAAAGCTCAGCCTGAGGAAGCTCTCATGGCTGAAATTGATGATCAAGAGAAAACTGCTGAGTCCAAAACCTATATGCTTACTGATGCAGACTTTCAAGTAAAGGTGCCTGAGTTACAAGCAAAAGCAAGTGATGAAGACATGCTGTATATGGATTCAACTGAAGATATGAATCCATATGACTTTGTAGCACGCATGGCTGAAGTGCAAACAGATAAGAAAAGGGAGCAGACTGTGAACAAGGATAGTTGGTGGTATGTAGACAGTGGATGCTCAAGACACATGACAGGAGAAAGAAGTCTACTGAAAAACTTCACTGAGGAATGAAGCAGAGAGTAAACTTTGCTGGTGATAAAGGAGGAGTAATTACGGGAAAAGGAAAAGTTTCAAATGAAACTTTGATTCTAGAGGATGTGAATTATGTTGAAGAACTAACTCACAACCTAGTGAGTGTTTCCCAAGTCTGTGATAAAGGTCATCCAGTTCATTTCAATGAAAAGGAGGCTTAAGTCCTGAAGCCGGGTTTTGTAATTCCAGAAAAATGGATATTGATGAGGGCACCAAGGAAGAAGGACATCTATGATATAAACATGGGTGTTCCTAATTCTTTAATGGAGTCTACATGTTTATTATCCAAGGCTTCTCAAGCAGATGCTTTATTATGGCATAGGAGAATGACACATCTGAATTTTTTAAAGTTGAATTTCATAACCAAAAATGGGTTAGTTACGGGTGTACCACAAAAACGTTTCGAGTTTGAAGATAAGTGTGTTCCTTGCATGAAGGGAAAGCAGCATAAAAAACCACACAGATCTAAGACTGAAAACTCTATCTCCTCGCCATTTGACTTATTACACATGGACCTCTTTGGCCTAATAAGCAAGAGAAGTTTAGGTGAAAATGGTATTGTTTAGTTGTCACAGATGACTACTCTAGATTCTCATGGGTATTCTTTTTAGGATCTAAGGATGAAACTCCTGGTATTCTAATGGAGTTCTTAGATCTAGTTGAGAATATTTATAAAACGAGAGTTAAGCGTATTCGTAGTGATAATGGAACAGAGTTCAAGAATTCAATGTATAATATCTATTGCTTAAGCAAATGGATACAACATCAATTTAGTGCACCTTATGAACCTCAACAGAATGGTGTAGCTGAAAGGAAAAATAGAACGTTGATTGAAACTGCTAGAATAATGCTTGCTGATTCAAGGCTTCCGGTCATTTTTTGGGCAGATGTGGTGAATACAGCATGTCATGTTCTGAATAGAGTTCTTACGGTTAAAAGACATAACAAAACTTGCTATGAGATTTTGAACAATAAGAAACCTAACTTGAAGGGTTTTGAGCCATTTGGAGTTTCATGCACAATATTAAAGACGGGAAAACAAGCTAAATTTGGTGAGAAGGCTGACGAAGGATTTTTCCTAGGTTATATGCCCAATTCGCCAAATAAAAGAGTCTTTAACAAAGTAACGGGACGTTTGGAAGTAGTTTATAACATTGAAGTTACGAGCTATTCACCTGATGTACATAAAGGATTTGATTGGCAATTTGATTATTCAGACCTCTTTGCATCATTTAAAGTCCCACTAAGTGACTATACAGTTGATTCGGAAGTTCATGATCATTTATTGTCTGGAAATGAGGATACTGGCCACACTCCAACATCAAATGTTCCAACTTCAAAGGTCAACACTACTGTGGACCCTAATGAAGCATCATCTAGTGGTTCACAACAACCTTTAGTGGACACTCCTCTAGATGATGAAGAACTAACACAAAAATTAGTGGATGAAATCCTTAATCCATTAAGGAAGTTAAGAATATCTGCTGATATTGATAACGTGAATCTTTCAAGAGAGGGTGTACCACAACTGGAAGATATACCTCAAGAGGAATACAGTACTGATGAGAAAATTGGCACTAATTTGGGAGACGACCTATCGGTTGAGCCGATAACAGTAACCCGAACTAGTAAAAATCATCCAGTTGAAAATATCATAGGTAATCCAGAAATTCCTATGGTAACTAGAAGTCAAGCTAAGGCTAGTACTTCTGAATACCAAAGCTTGTATGTTGAAATGAAAGAGACTGGAATAACCAATCAATGTCTTTATTCATACTTTATCTCACAAGTTGAGCCTAAAAATGTGCAAATGGCTCTAAAAGAAAGTTTATGGGTAGAAGCTATGCAAGAGGAACTATCTCAGTTCTCAAAACTACAAGTATGGGAGTTGGTTGACCTTCCAAAGGGAGAATATCCAATTGGAACTAGATGGGGTTTTAAGTGCAAGAGAGACGATCGGGGCATGTCGACTCGCAATAAAGCTCGTTTAGTAGTTCAAGGCTTTAACCAAGAAGAAGGAAATGATTACAACGAAGTGTTTGCACCTGTTGCTAGTCTAGAAGCAATTAGGATATTCTTAGCATTCGCATCTTTCAAAGAAATTAAGGTTTATTTGTTGGATGTTAAGAGTGTCTTTTGTATGGAAAAGTGAAAGAGTTGGTGTATGTTGCTCAACCACCAGGGTTTACAGATCCAAAATATCCAGATAGAGTATATCGTCTAGATAAGGCTATATATAGATTACATCAAGCACTGATGGGCGCCGGGAGGTCTGTTGCGATGTGACTCGCGTCGTTGCAGGCCTTCCTCCGGGCGCGACCACCAGTGGGTTTTAAAATTTGTATTTGCGGGGCCTAAGTATACTCAATCACTATGGGAATACAGTGATAAGTATAACCTAGGGTCGTTCTCTGAATCAGTGTATTATGGATCTTAGACGTATGAGACGATCTATCAAACTAGTAATGGTTTTTAAAAGATAGTTGGAGGTTTTGTTTGGTTTTTATTATACTTAGGCAAAAATTTTAAATAAAGCAAAAATAAAATATAGGTAGTTAGCAGATAATCTCGAGGATGTGTTTGCTATGACTTCGGTAGCCTTCTTAACTGGGATGATGTGTGAGTTATAAACAGGTCTTAAAGGAATTGTATTTCGTTCATTTCAAGTATTAGTGGAGTAAGCACTAGTTCCCTACTGATAGATTTCTCGATCAGTATGTCACTGAGTAACTAGGCTATCGTGATTCTGATCGGAGTAGTTTATCCAGCCCACAACACTAACCGGTGAAGGTATAGCGACCCTTATATGGAGTTTAATCCTGGGTGCATGAATAAGGCGACAAACCAACTCGATGTCCGACCTTTCTTAACCCCACAAAAATACTCTAATCTAAACAAAACATTTAAGTTCAAGACCATGTTTGATGAGTGCATTGATCACTTTCTATCGATGGGTTTGTAAAGTCTAGGTATAATTGATCACTGATGATACACAGTGAGTAACAACAGCTATTCCATGATATCCACACTGTACTCCACCAGTGGTGTTTCCATTGCTATACCAAGTTCTTAGCCGATTGACGGTACCCACTTTGCTTATACAGTAACCCCGTTGGTCCATACCGTGAAGTAACAGCATCATTTCCGTGGTATCCACGTTGTACTCCACTAGAAGTGTTTCCATCGCTTTACCAAGTACTTGGCCGGTACCTACGTTGCTTCACAAAGGAACCCTAGACTTATTAACTAAGTTTGTATTTAAGCACAGTAATTATCCATCTATGATATAAACCAGCCCTTACTTTAAAGTCCCAATAAATCCCTAATTTATTAACAAAGTAATATTTGCGTTCATTTATAAAATAGTATTTCCACAGTCACGGTGTACTCTGCGTTCACGATAAGAAAGCAGTATTTCCACAGTTCCGGTGTACTTTATGTTCATATTTAGAAAACATTATTCCATAGCCGCATTGTACTTTACGTTCGATTCAGAAAGTATTACTTCCAAGACGACGATGTACTTTGTGTTCTTTTCAGAAAGCAATGCTTACGTTGTTTATAAATCAGGCCATGTTCGTTTAGATACAGATAACCAAGTACCTTTGGATGGGGTTCGCGACGTCCTATCATTAAGGCCGTAATCACATTTACTGGTTGAAAGGCGTTTAGTTTAAATGAGGTTTAAAATCATAGATAGAAAGTGAATCAGCACACTATAGTTTAACATTAATCAACAACGGATTGTGCCCACGACTTTCATAGCTTCCACGTTCCGTACTCCACACATTCGTGATGTTTCCGGCGCTATACAAATGAAAGCCGTATAACGTTACCTCCGTTGTCTCATAATGACATCATCCCAATTAATACGACTAAATACGTCATAGCAAACACGCAATATAACTACTCGCTAATCATGGTAATCAATCCTAAATCTAGCATGATAACAGTAATAACAATTATCATAATAACAATAGTAACGGATAGATATAACCGTAATAAGAGTGTAGCTGAATACAACGTGAAAGAATACAAGCATAACTTCGAGTATCCTCGAAGCGATATTACAATATTACCCCTCTATTCGTCCGGTTAATACCATGACTAACTAGCATCTAACTACTAAAATAAAAACCTAAATCTAGAGAGAGTAGTGAGAGAGTGTGTGTTGAGAGATGTTGTTGGTGTGGATGTGTTGCAAATGGGAGGTGAAGCCTTGTATTTATAGGAAACATGCTGCCGTATTCTTCAACTGTATTCCAACCTTCAAATGCACAACCGTATCGCACAGCCGTATAAAAATCTCATTTTTATTTCCTAAACACGAAATACGGTTGGTTTTGGCCGTATACGGGTGGACTGGAGCAAATACAGGTGGGCACCAACAGTATACGACTGGACTTGGCCGTATACGGCTAGGCACAGGCCATATACGGTTTGTGTCCAGCCGTATACGGTCTGGGATAGCCGTATTCGGTCCTTTCGGTTCTTCGTTTCTTCTATTTGGCGTAACTTCTTCGTCGTTTATCCGTTTTGAGCGATCTTTATATCCACGCGTTCATATTTTCCTAACGAAGAAATGACATAAGTTAGAGGTCATAATTTCAAGTATAGCTCAAATTGTGCTTAAATGTGTGAACAGAAGATTCGTTGATCGTTTGTGCTCTATTTTACTCGTTTTTAGGCCTTTTTGGTTGATTCTTGAAGCATCGTCTATATTTTAGCCATCATTATGAAATTTAGTATAAAAATGTATATTTCAATTGTTTTCATCCATAATTGGGCTAAAAAATTTGAGATAATAGCACACAAAAACTTGACTTTTTGCGTGTTATCAAATATCCCACACTTAGACTTTGCTTGTCCTCAAGCAAAACTCAAATTTCTCACTTGCTTTCCAATGAAAATATTTGAAAGTGTCACTGCGATTTTGGGTGAATCAAAACATATTAATAGCAATCATTCCCATAAACAAGTAACATATCCCGGAAAAGAAGTGAAAATAAGGTATTTGTTTCAGAAGCATGAAATGACTCTCTTAGGCATGCTTTCAATTCTCGCGATCTTGGAATGTACATGACTAGGCCATCTCACCAGGTGGTCACTCAATTCACTCAGAAGTGTTTCGGGTTACCTATCATTCTAAACAAACGAAATCGCTCAAACGCCAGTCATGCAACATCCATCGTCATAGGCTTGCTCGAAAATCATATCTCCACCACTTAGGTGAGGACGGTGCTAATTATTCCAGGACATTCAAATGGGTTGTAATATTTGGTGAGGGTTAAAGGGTATAGATAAGTGAAAATTTTGGTTCGAGGGTTTTGCTTATCTTAGGACCTTTAAACTTAAGAAAAAATTTATTTAGACAAACTTTTTAATGAAAACGAAAACGGATAACAGTAAGGGAAGAAGACACCTTTTGAAAACACATGGAGGATTTATACTTTTAGGGGTCGGAGTTTTCGGGGGAATTTGAAGCACTTAGCTTTATTTCTATATATATTTTATTTCTTTTTCTTTTCATTTCTTTTTTTTTCTATATTTTTGGCTTAGAATTTCTTTGCCAAGGAATTTCTAAGGAATTTTTTTCTTTATTGCCCTTTTGAGATCCTTTCTTACTTTCATTTTTTTCAATCTTTTGACCAACTTCGAATTTACTTGGTGCTGAATTTTCGCACCACAAGACTCTCGATCTTTGAGTATTGATCAGGGAAAACGCATGCGAGGATTTTTAAGTAAACACGAAATTTGTGATTTTTGGAGTGAAAGCAAAAAGAATATCTAAATAGCGTTTCTCAAAACTTTAAAAATTCTAAGAGAAGATTTTGGTGGGTGCGGAAGTGAATGGGTTTAAAATTTGGGTTTTAAAGAAACGAAAAGGCTAAGGCTCAACCGGATTTTCTAGGCGGATCATCAACACTAAAAATGAGTGTTGGAAGGGTTTTGGGCTTGAAGAGATATGTAAAAAGGGGTTAAATCCTAAGGAATGTCAAGGTCCTCTAATTGCACCTATACCGCGTACGGTACTCTACCAATGTGGTCTCGAAGTGCATACCAGGAGCAAGTTCTAATTCTGGATGCATGCATCGGCACACACTCAACAAACGAATATTGAAGCATTTAAAATGAATGTTTTTCATAGGCTCAAGATACCTCACTGCAAGTATGGGTTGTATGTGCCTAGCCATGCGATGCCCCTCTTAGATCATCATTTCAGCTCAAGAAATTTCTAACTTATTTAATCTTATTTTCCAAAATAAACTACTCGTATATGAAAATGATTCCCCTCAAGACATTTTGATTCAAAATTTTTTTAAAATTTTTAAGCAAAAGTGAGGTTTTATGAAATTTAAGCCAACTGAATGAGTGGCGTATCCACTGTCGAAGTTAAGCTTATGATTTTGAGAAACATTTTCTGAGTTTACTTTTGGAAATAAGAATCTAACCTAAGGTGTTCTATACCGCTATCCCACACTTAGAGGAACATTGTCCCTAATGTTCTCTTGAGTAGAGATTTCACTGAAAATAAAATCCCACACTTAGAGTTTGAACATATCGGAAAATGTTTCTCAAGTGTTTGTTTTGGGCTGGAATCCCACACTTAGTGATAAGCTTAGGACATGGCATAGACTACTTATAAAATAGAACAAAATAATCAAATCAAAACAAATATAAGAACGAGAGAACTCCCCTATCAACATGATGGATGGAAGCTGAAAGTCTGAAGATATGCTGCTTTGGAAGGAGAGTACTTGCCAGATATCCTTCTTGCGACAGCTCCATAAAGTTCATTCAGCTTTTGGGAAGCGCACTTTGTGGAAAGTGGCTTTATTCATTACCTCTACTACTTTCTCTCTTGTGAAAATATCTCTTAAGTGTGAACACATTGGATATACTTTTTAACCAACTTCCCATTTTTATAGCTTTTTACCGAAAGAGTGTCACTATCCCAGATTGTGAAAAGATGTTTTCTACTACAAATCATTTTTAAAACATGTGTTTTTAAACGAGTTCGAGCATAATGCGTGAAAGTAGCACGCAAGTACCTCAAATGCTCGAAACACGTGAATTAATATTTTGAAAATGTTTCCTATATTCTGGGATTAGTAATGAGGTAAAAGCTGTTAGTGTAAAAAAATGAAGTGGTGTTTTGAAAGCTTTTTGTATATCCAAGTGTGAAAGATAGTCGGAGATATTTTACTTCTTGAAAACTAAAAATGAAATACTACTAATATTAAAGGATATTTATTCCACGGGTTGCCTCCCGAGAAGCGCTTCTATTTAGAGTCGAGGGCTTGAATTTTCGTTCCTCCTGGATTAGCCGAAAGAGGAACCTCCAGGGCTAGAGGTGCTGGATAGTGGGGCCCTAGAGTTTTGTGGATAGAACTTGAGATAATGGCGAGTGATGACTTGGGTGATATTTGGGATCCTTGACACGAAGAGAGGGAGACTATCGAAGTGTTCCTTAGCCACCCTTTGTAAATATAAGAGGTCGCAGGAGATATCATAGACTGCTTTGGAGATGGGCCCATCGGAATATATGAAATAGGTCCCGTGTACTCAAGTCTCTCAAGCTCTGGTCGTTCCTGTCTTAATGAATCCATGAACCCGAAGAAGCGCAAATGGATGTCTTCATGAGTGCTGACGCTGGTGCTTCTTCCTAATTCATCAATGGACTCGAGGATGCCTTGAATAAGCTGATTCTGATGATCAGAGTACGTGAGGTTTGGTTTGCAAAAGATGTTGATCATTCTATTATAAACCTCACGCAGTCCATCATGGAATAACTGTCTGGGCTCCCCTGTGAAAACAGTACCAAAGATATCTCTAAGCTGTTCTGTGATGAAGTTCGCGGTGTTAACCATCGAACTGTCGGGAATGGATGAAGGGATGTTACGCGTCCTCTCATCAATACTCACATACTCAAGCCTTTCGATAATCTTGTGAGCATGAAATTCTATGGTGCAGTCGATGTAAAACCTGTGTGGTGAAGAATCATCGATATGATCGTTACTAGCCATAGAGTTCATCAATCCCCTCAGATCACTCATCATCTGTTTGTCGACTTCGTCATCAGGGTTTCCAGTAGCATAGTCCATATTGTACCTGTAAGAGTGTAGAAACTCCATTTTCCTGGTTGAGTATGGAAATGCGGACCTGATTAGTGCTTCGTATACCTTGCCATATATGATTTTCTGGTTTTCAAAGAACTCCAGATAGTCAGCAAATGGCTCATCACTGTTTTGAGGTTCTTGCAGAAGCTGAGTAGCGAGATCCTCGGCGAAGGCATGGATGCGGTTTTGTAGATGCTGAGGACTTCGAGAGTTGGTGGCGTGATAAATATCATATTCTGCTTCGATCTCTTCGATCAAGTCTCGCTGATGTGGCGTGTACTCAATAGTAGAATCTCTGATAATCGCCATCAAGGTACGAAAGTCATCCTCGTATTGCTCAATAGCACTGATCATCTCTTCGTAATTAGAGACGATCGGTACTTGGACAGTTCCGAGAGGAGAATCTGGAATGGTGGAAGGTAGACGAAGGTGAATAGAGCGGATATCAATCGGAACATCTATGAATACGACGTCATCCTCGTCACTCTCTGTCGCTGGGCTATCAACCTCTAGTGAATCAGGGAACTCGGCAGCTGTAGGTGGTGACTGAGACTCGTCGGTGATATGAGATATCGGCTGAGAAGAGATCATCTCAATTTCCTTTTCCTCCTGAGAATCGGAATCGTGACTAGAACCAGAAGTACCCCTAGCTCGAGTTGAGTGCGAAGTCTAGGAAAGGTGAGTGGTTCGATAGGATCGATGTCTGAAGTGATGAGTTTCCTCATAGTGAGCGCGTGTTCAGCATCATAAGAATAATCAATCACTGGTTCTTCTTCTTCTGAGTCACTCTCTGGCAGGGGGATAAAGCTTTGAGTGTAGTCTATCTGCATTATCTCGGCTGTCGGAATGTGTGAATCGGGAAGGTAATCTGGTGTAAACTGATCTTCTTCTGTCTCGTCCTCCTCTTCTTCTTCTATTTCGTCTTCTTCAGTCTCTTCCTCTTCTTCCATTTCTTCTTCCTCAGTGTCGGAAGTATTTGTAATGAGCTCGTCAGACATCCGTGTGTCTGGTTCAGAATCATCATCCGAAGTAACTCTGCCTGTAGAAATCATACATATCTCTGCATGCTCTGTCAAAGCCTGGTCAGTCTGATCAATCTTGAAGGTGATAGTCTCTCCATGAGATCTAAGACTGATAGTCTGTGAATAAACATCAATGATAGTACGTGCGGTGTTCAAGAATGGTCTTCCTAAGATGATAGGGATATGCACATCCTCCTGAATGTCCATCACTACAAAGTCTGTGGGATATAGGAACTTATCTACCTTAACCATGATATTCTCAGCTATTCCCTTAGGATGTCTAATGGATTGGTCAGCTAGCTGGACACTCATTTTAGTAGGCTTAAGGGGTCCTAATTCCAGTCTGGTGTAAAGTGAATAAGGCATTAGATTGATACTTGCTCCAAGATCGGCTAGAGAGTGTATCTGTAACACCCGCCAAATTAGGACTAGAAATTAGTGCCTAATCAACTATTAATACATGTAATTAGTTCTGTGTTAGGCTAATTAATGTATCAATTAATATATATTGTTGAATATATACAGTTAAGCGATTTAGCTAAATCGTGCGCATTTCAATCGAATGTAATTCGGTTCAATTTAATACGGACGTTGGTGAACAATTTTATTAAATAATATAACATTATATAATAACGCTATTATATCCAAAAATATTATTTTGATAATATTTTAATTCAAATTTGTATCGAATAAGCAACATTTACGCGATTAAAATAATAAACGCGCGAACAAACAAAACAAGTTTAAGTTATGTTTTATAAAACAATTATAAAGTATTTCATGGAACATTTCAATAAAAATATCGAGAAATTATTCGTATTTTAAAACATATAATTAAATGTTCCAAATAATTATCTAACGTTTAAATAATCGAGAAAACGAACACCGCACGGAGCGCAAACGCACGGGACTAAAATTTGGAGACCCACACTCCGGTGGGCCCCCACCGAATCATCCAAAAAGGGGGATCCCACCCCCTTTTCCCATTTCATCACCACCCACTTTCTCTATCTTTCTCTTTTTCTCTCTTTTATTTCTTAAACCACCAACACCACCACCACACTAAATCAAAAATTTATCTCGACCCCAACCAGGGGCCAGCCCCTTGGACCCGCCAGGGGTTGCCACCCGTGGAACCCCGCTAACCAGGGGCGCTGCCCCCGGACCCCCGTCATTAAAGGTTGCAATCACTTCTCCATCTTAGTGTCGAACAATTACTCCAACAAAATCTTATACAATACAGCGAAACATGTAATAATACTTTGAGATTACTATTACAAACCGTCACCAACGGGCCGTACATGTTTTCAAAACGCAAAAAAACAAACAATCAAACCAAATGTGATTTGAACATCATTAGTTGTATGAACAACTAACATAGATGATCTTTCGAGATACCTACACTTATTAACCATCGCGTTTCGCGGACACCCTCAGGTTACAAGTCTTCGGACACCATTACTTGGCTAATCAACTCAAGTTTATTAAGTTAAACTCTCTAGACTCAGGTGAGTCTCATAGCCCCTCTTTTTACTGTTTTACTCAGGGGTGTGATACAATGCTCATTTTTAACATGTGAACGCAAGTACAACCTTTTCATATACTACATGAGTTACTCACGACTAATCATTTAAAGTTCTCCGTCAGCATAGTTGTTAATACGTTGTAGCGTGAATATTAGTATATGGTACCATATAGGATTGACCCTCCTCGTCCGGGTTAGCAAGCACTAATCGGGTAAATGGACGTACTAATATTTGGGAAGACGAGTGTTGATTAGGCACTCGTGGAGGCAAAAACGCTCAGGCTGTGACCCTGACCCACGAGTTAAGCTCAACTATGTGCTCATGGCTATATACATATACATTTTCATTTGCTGGATGCAAATCAGTACTTAAATCTTGCGGTTTATACAATATTATTTGATATTCAAACCTGTGAGCTCACCAGCTTTAGCTGACCCATTTTAGCATGTATCGTAGGTACTAAGCAGTAGATTAGACTGTCCTCGGGATTACTATAGCTCGAGTCAGCATGCAGATATTAAAGATTTTCTTGCATTAGTATATTTTGTACAAGTACTCATGTACTGAAATCTCTCATTTAATCAAACACGAGCTATGTATTAGTTGTAAATGTTGTAAACATTTTAACATTTATATATTTTGTTAAAATGACGCATATAGAGTCGTTTACTATATATCTTTGTGCTTTGATTATTGATTAGTAACACACAAAGTATGCTTCCGCTAAACAGTAAATTTGGGGGTGTTACAGTATCATGCCCGAGTGATAGATCGAACAAGGAAGGGTGAAACATCCGGTATCTCCTAATTTCTCAGGTAAAGAGTTCTTAATGATTGCTGAACATTCCGCGTTCGGTGGGACATTGGGTACTTCGGGTACCTTGTCCTTGGTCGACAGGAGTTTAAGGATGTATTTTGAACTGGAAGGGGTTCTGGACATGGTGTCCATGAACTTTCCATCAAGTCGGAAGGTGTTGGCCTTGTAAGCTTTCCTAAGACGGCCTGGAAACGGGATTCGTACTTCCCTTTGAGGTGTAGGGACAGACATGGTCTTAACTGTCGGTGGGACAGGAGAAGTAATGGAAGGTTGGCCCGGTGCCTCCTTCTTGTCTGTAGTACTCATCTGTTTAGCCTCTTCTACGTGGGGGTATTGTACCGTGTTACTAGGAAGATTACCCAGAGGCATAGAGTCAAGACGTTAGGCTAGTTGTCCAATTTGGGCCTCAAGATTTTTGAGAACGGCCAATTGGTTCCTATGATATAGGTCAGTTTGGTCCTGCCTAGCACTCGTCTTTCGGTTGATTTGGTGTTGGCCTTGGATGAACTTAGTGAGGGTGTCATCTGTACTAGTAATGGGCACAATGGTCTTAGTCGGTTCAGTCGATTGAGTTGCATCGGGTGCAGTCAACGACAGTGGTTGATTATAGGTGAGTTGGGGTTGTTGCGGGTACCTAGGTTGGTAGTTAGGTTGGAAGGGTGGTCGGTTCCTAGGTGGGTATTGGGTGTTTCTAGTCCTAGGGGGAGAGGTTCGAGCGAAACCAGACGAGTTTTGAGGGCGAGCTGGAAATTGAGCATAGTAAACTGTACCGTCAGCAGGATCCTCGTACTCAACCTGATAGGCAGCAGTAGGAAGGTTGGCACAGTTCTGGCATTCCTGAACTTGATGGATGTGCTGAGATTGTTTCTTCATTTCGTCGATCTGTTTCGTCAGGGTTTCGATCTTCTCCGTAAGGGTTTTGATAGCTTCAGCCTGGAACGGGTTTGGAGTGGCAAGCGGTGCCGATGATGAGGAATGCTCACCAGAGTTCCAATCGTGATGGTGCATCGTCATATTCTCGATCAGGTTCCACGCCTCTTCATCAGTTAACTGCATGAAGTTACCTTGAGCAGCAGCGTCGAGGGTGATGCGATGGTTTGGAGCAAGACCGTTGTAAAACGTGCACAGCTGGCTGGTTTTCTCTATCAAGTGGTTAGGACATTTGTTTACGAGACTCTTATATCTCTCCCATGCCGTATAGATAGATTCATCATGAGATTGGTGAAAGTTCATGATGTCATTCTTGCATTTGGTTTGTTTGGCTGGAGGAAAGTACTTAGTTAGGAACTTTGTAGCCATTTCCGTCCAAGAGGAGATAGAGCCGGCCTCTAATCCCTCAAACCAAGTCAAAGCATGGTGAGTAAGCGAATAGGGGAACAGGTATAAGCGGATTATGTCCTGATCAACCCCATTCTGCTTATAAGAGTTGGTGGTTTGGATGAATCGGTTTATGTGGGCGTTCGGATCATCGATGGGAAGACCATGGAATTGGCAGAATTCCTTGATTAGCTGAACGATGTGGTGTTTAAGTTCGAAAGACGCGTCGTCGATAACTGGATAGTTGATGAGTCCACCTCGTCCTTCGATTGATGGTTTGGTGCTGTCGGCGAGCGTGACACGTGCAGCCATCGGTTGTCAAGTGCGTTTTTCTTTGCGGATAGTCCGGATAATTGACTCAGGATCGGGTACGAAAATGAGAGATTCGGATCCAGATGATCTGGTGGAATATCGTTGTGTGTTGTGGTGAGGAATTTTCGTCGGAACAAGGAAAATTAAACTAAACTACGGATATTTACTAGAGAGAAAAGTTCGTCTAGAACGTCTTCAGATCTTACGGCTGATTCGCCGGCAGCGGCGCCAAAAACTTGATGGGCGTCGAGAGGTCGGTTGCGATGTGACTCGCGTCGTTACGGACCTTCCTCCGGGCGCGACCACCAGTGGGTTTTAAAATTTGTATTTGCGGGGCCTAAGTATACTCAATCACTATGAGAATACAGTGATAAGTATGACCTAGTGTCATTCTATGAATCAGTGTATTATGGATCTTAGATGTATGAGACGATCTATCAAACTAGTAATGGTTTTTAAAAGATAGTTGGAGGTTTTGTTTGGTTTTTGTTATACTTAGGCAGAAAATTTAAATAAAGCGAAAATAAAATATAGGTAGTTAGCAGATAATCTAGAGGAGGTGTTTGCTATGACTTCGGTAACCTTCCTAACTGGGATGATGTGTGAGTTATAAACTGGTCTTAAAGGATTTGTATTTCGTTCATTTCAAGTATTAGTGGAGTAAGCACTAGTTCCCTACTGATAGATTTCTCGATCAGTATGTCACTGAGTAACTAGGCTATCGTGATTCTGATCGGAGTAGTTTATCTAGCCCACAACACTAACCGGTGAAGGTATAACGACCCTTATATGGAGTTTAATCCTGGGTGCATGAATAAGGCGACAAACCAACTCGATGTCCGACCTTTCTTAACCCCATAAAAATACTCTAATCTAAACAAAACATTTAAGTTCAAGACCATGTTTGATGAGTGCATTGATTACTTTCTATCGATGGGTTTGTAAAGTCTAGGTATAATTAATCACTGATGATACACAGTGAGTAACAACAGCTATTCCATGATATCCACACTGTACTCCACCAGTGGTGTTTCCATTGCTATACCAAGTTCTTAGCCGATTGACGGTATCCACTTTGCTTATACAGTAACCCCGTTGGTCCATACCGTGAAGTAACAGCATCATTTCCGTGGTATCCACGTTGTACTCCACTAGAAGTGTTTCCATCGCTTTACCAAGTACTTGGCCGGTACCTACGTTGCTTCACAAAGGAACCCTAGACTTATTAACTAAGTTTGTATTTAAGCACAGTAATTATCCATCTATGATATAAACCAGCCCTTACTTTAAAGTCCCAATAAATCCCTAATTTATTAACAAAGTAATATTTGCGTTCATTTAGAAAATAGTATTTCCACAGTCACGGTGTACTCTGCGTTCACGATAAGAAAGCAGTATTTCCACAGTTCCGGTGTACTTTATGTTCATATTTAGAAAACATTATTCCATAGCCGCATTGTACTTTACGTTCGATTCAGAAAGTATTACTTCCAAGGCGACGATGTACTTTGTGTTCTTTTCAGAAAGCAATGCTTAAGTTGTTTATAAATCAGACCATGTTTGTTTAGATACAGATAACTAAGTACCTTTGGATAGGGTTCGCGACGTCCTATCATTAAGGCCGTAATCACGTTTACTGGTTGAAAGGCGTTTAGTTTAAATGAGGTTTAAAATCATAGATAGAAAATGAATCAGCACTGTTTGTCCCTTACTTTGGATCTAGCACGAACCGAGTCACTCTAATTGCTAGCGGAAATAACAATTAGATCACGAATAATCACACGAACAATCAATACGCAATCAATATCAAACGAACGTAATATTATTGCTTATAGTCGATCAGATTACAGAGAATTTCGACAAATTGCGTTTAGGGTTTCGTCAACCCTAAAACAGAAAACACAAAACGATTTTATACAAAATCTGGCACCTGCGACGTAGCACGCTACGTCGCAGGCCCAAGCCCATGCGACGTCTGCTACGTCGCAGGCCCAATACCTGACGTCGCACCTGCGACGTAGTGCGCTACGTCGCAGGAGTCAGAAATGCTAATCTAAATACAAACTACGAGCTAGACCAACTGACAGACACTAAACATGTACTAACAAACTCCCCCGTGTCTTCAGCTTGGTCTTCAAAAATCTTCATTAAACCCAGCCCGCAGGAAACTGGCCGTCGGCATGAATTCCATTAGCTACACAAACAGTAACAACATTGTAAAACTGTTGTGCTAAACGTCTGTTGAATTCATTCTTCTGACCAACTCTAATCCGATTATCATAGAGTTTTCTTAAATCTTTTTCATGAAAATTAATCAAACTCATCGGATCATACAGCCTAAACGTTGCTTGCTTCAAATTCCATATACCTCCAACTTCTGGCCACGGTTCAGAATCTGGAACGAAAGTAATAACCGCTTCGCCAGTCTGTGGATCAAGTTCCCATTTCACAAGTCTTCTCAGAAAATAATAAGGAACTGATTCCAGAGGTATCTCAGTCAAACATTTAGCCGGCGAATAGTGAACTTTAACCAAAGGCTTCCTGGTGACTGGATCAATCTTTTTCTTCCACGTATACCGAGTTCCCAACGTCGGCTTCAATTTCGAATAAGTCTTCGATAATACTTCCCGACGTAGACATCTTTGAATGAACTCAGCATAATCATTCTCGAAAGGATTAATCAATTTAAGCTGAGCTAATCGATTAATCTCTCCTTTTGGCAACGTGCTCAATCTATCAAAACGCATTCTAAAATACTGAACTCCATCTTCTCTCTTGATCATAAACAAATTCCTCTGACACTTCCAGCTCTTAATAACACCGGTATAATTCCGACTAACCCGGTACACTTGACATTTCACTGGAATAGGAACTGGATTTCGTCCCTTAGGCCACCATTTCTTGTTTCTCTCTCTCTTTTCTTCAGCAGTTAATTTCTTTGCCGCTGAGTCCGGTGCCTGTGTCTCTGAAGCTGGAGTTGCAGCAGAACTTGATTCTCCATGTTGAGCTTTATCAGGACTCTCGTCTTCACTTGAATCAGATTCAATAATTGGTGCATCATCATAAGTTTCCCCAGATTGTGCATCATCATACGTTTCATCTGCATCCAACTGTTCCTCTTCAATCGAGACATCCTCGTTCATCTCAAACACATTTTCTGTTTCTTCCTCAGAGCCAACTCCACTGGCCATCCTCTGAATAAATGATAAGTCAGCGAATGAGTAATCAACTGCCAGCGGTCTTGGTTGACCTGGAATATCATCAACAGAGAAATAATCCAAAAGTGAAATATTTTCATTAATATTTTCAATTACAGGGTTGGGATTTACAGACGCAGGTTCACTTGACTCTAAAGTGGGTATCCCAGACCCAGACTCCCCCGAGGCAAGTAACCTGCCTTCCAAAACGTTAACCCTATTCTTCGTTTCCTCAAGCTCTTTAGATTGAACCTCGATCAAAGCAGCTTGTTCAGCAATCTTCTCGTCTTGAGCCTCCAGCTTTTGCTTCATCAGCTGCATATCTTCCATTATCTTTTGCATGAAAGCTGGAGTCGGTTGAATCTCAAAAGTATCCTGCTGCTGTGGATTGACTGGAGCGCGTGTAGACGAAGAACGACGAACACGACGTCTCGGTTGATAAGTCTCATCAGCAGGATCATCACCGTCGCGTGTACGTTTTCCCGTATCTCGTGGAGGCACATACTTGCGTCCTTGTCTGATCCGACGCTGAATTCGCAGAAATCTGAATGAATCTGAAAGCCTGATACGTTCCATCTCAGAGGGATGCGGAACAGTACCATCAGAATGCTCAGGCGTCGGACCCCCATCCTGAGGACCTGCATTGGCCGGTTCTTCAGAATCAGAACTCTCGACCGTATCATGCGATGCTGGATTGTCCGAATCCACATGCCCGAACTGCTCAATGTTCTCCAAAAGAGCATCCACGTTCTCCCCCGCAGCTTGAGAAGGTATGTTCTCCCCCGCAGCTTGAACTGGAATGTTCACAAACGGTTGCTGCGGTTGCTGAGGTGCTGGAACATCCATATACTGAGGATCTGGGGGCGGAACATAATTTTCATCAATAATAGCACCGAATAAAGGAACATCCCTTGGTGCCTCGACCCCTTTCTCAAACCCTGCACAGATAGTAAAAATCCGACTCATCATAGGTGAAATCTTTAGCGGATGATCGATATCACCCTGTGCCTGAAGCTCCGGATGATAACGATTGATGTGCAACTGTACAAATCTTGGATATAAAATCCATTTCTGATCCCCGGCATTCGCATTATCAACCATGGCCCTGAAGATAAATCCCGAGAAGTTGAACGGCTTGTTGTAAATCAACGCTAACATAGCAGAAGCCAGACTTCGGCTCATCCCATCCGTTCCACCTTTCCTATTCCCCAAGCACACAATGATCACATGCATCAAATAACGCCAGACGCGTGTGAGATTCGCTTTTCTATACTGATCAGAGGGAATCCCGGGATATCCTATCCGTTGCATAGCTCCGGTAACAAAAATATGATCAAAACCGACAGGCATATCCGGTTGATCATTCAGCTGTAAAAGTTCCCGAATGCTTTGTTCTGTAATAGTAATCTCCGTACCCAGAACAGTAGAGACCAATCGTGTAACGTCGTTTTCAGTAACGACAGTTGCGTTTCTCCAAAAAGGGTTAATCAGATTCCCAAACGCCATAGTGTTATCAGAAATGGCGTGAAATACCCTTGAGCGTCTCAAAAACGCGATCATCTGACGATACGGTGCAGCTTTCTCAGAAGTGTCAGTAAGGAAAGCAGCCGTATTGTGACGAGCTTCAAAAATCAAAGCCATATCTGCACAAACAGAAACAGATTGCAACTCGAAAAAGGTTAGAAAAATGTTATATTTTTTAAACAAAACCTTTCAAATTCCCTGGAACTAGCGACGTAGCCACGTACGTCGCATGAACACAGAGCGACGTAGAACTGTACGTCGCTAAAATTCAAAATAAATTGAAAAGCGACGTAAGGCCTGACGTCGCATAAAATTCGAGCGACGTCAAGGGGAACGTCGCATTTTGCAATTAATTGTGAATTTAATCACTTTAATTAAAAGAGCGACGTAGCGTGGTACGTCGCATCGGACGTCGCAGAAAAAACGACGTAGGGAAGGGCGACGTAGGAAATGAACAAGAAATAATAAAGGCGACGTAGGCAACTACGTCGCATCGTACGTCGCACTGACGAACATTCATCCCCAACCCAGAAACCCTAACCCTCGAATTTAGGGGTTTTCAAAATCAATCGCACTACAAGGTGCGGCTAACGATGGTGATCACGAAAACATAAATTATAACCAGTACTTTACACGATATACCATCTAATTTATCCCAAAACCGAAACCCCTTTAACCCGTAATATATACATAGCAATTAAACACAATATACACGGTGAAAATGGGTAAAATCGGTACCTAAGTGTGCGGAATAACGAGTAGATCAAAACTACGTGAATAGATCGGAAAGAAAACAGCAACAAATCACAAATATGTTCGAAAAAATGCTACGTCGCAAATCGCCTCTCGTACGTCGCAGGCTACGTCGCACGTGAATAGTGAATAGTGTGACGAGTTACGTCGCATTGGATACTATTTAAAGTCTAACCCTATGTGCGACGTAGGCTGGGACGTCGCAGGCGACGTAGAGCCGGACGTCGCAGGCGACGTAGAGCCGGACGTCGCATAAAACAGTTGTGATCCAAATTTGAATTTTTAAACCGTTTTCTCGTTATTTTAGCAAATAAAATCAAATAACTCGTGACTCGGGAAAAATAAATTAGAATAAAAATAAAACATAAAACTAAAAATTCTTTTTGGTATTTTCTTAAATTTTACAAAAAATAAAAATTACTAACACTCTATTTTTGGTGACGGAGTTGCGTTGTCTGATTAGGGATCATATCGGAATAACATGCATTTATTAGGAATAGTAAGTGTTATTTCGATCATCAGTATATTTGTCCACTTTAAATTTACGTGGCACATTTAAAACACCTTTTATAAAAATTATTTCAAGACAATTATTGGTATTGTTTGTCCACCTAAACATGTTACATCCGTATTTGTGAGCTAACCTTTATTGTTAGAATGAATATTAATTTTGTGAAACATATTATATGATATACTGATAAACTTTAGTAAAACAAACACTGCATATTCACACAAGGTAGAGATTACAAGACCAAGTTTATCTCGGTTTTCTCGTAACATACACTTGATATTTATTTGTAGGCATACATCAAACTGACTATGAAGATACTAGTGGCCCCAGATCTGTACTTAGTACAACAGAGGGTCCCTTAGTATGAACATAACAAGTTTGAGACTATTTGCATAACTAATGGATTCAGGTCTGTACGTGAGTACAACAATAGTCACCATTAGTTAGGCGAATAATCATATTATCACTATATGCCCATTTTACATTTACATAATTATGACAGTGTATGATAGTACTTCCATTTATCAATTAAGACTTATGTCATACATCATATAACATTTTTCACAAAGTAATAGACAAGTTTTATCATTACTTCTTACTCACTCACAAACCGGTGTGTAGCATGCCTACCAATACATCGTATGATGAAGATAATTTAGATAAAAACTGTTTTAAGTGTGTCAGATAAACCTACTAACACATCCAAGATAAACCTTAAAATTCCATTTTGTGCATGTCACCCGATGTACTATCATATCCCAAGTTGTTTACAGACACAACTTCAACGTCTATTTTAAAAATGTAGCAACCTTGCGTTTTCTTTAATACTAAAGAGCATAAAGAGTGGCTGTTGCGATGTTTTTTTTTTTTTTTTTTTTTTTTTTTTTTTTTTTTAACTGAATTTAAAAACTTAAAAAATCCAAGTCACAAATCATTTCTTTGACTGAAAGAACCTTAAACCTATCAGATTGACCAGTTCAATAAAACGTGATCGCAAAAAAGCTTTTGTGAAAAGGTCCGCACACTGCTTAAAGGTCTCTATATGTACGACATCTATAAGGTGTTTCTCAAAGCAATCCCGTATAAAGTGGAACCTAAGTTCAATATGTTTGGTCTTAGAGTGCTGTACGGGATTGTGAGTGATAGATATAGCAGCTGTATTATCTATATAAATAGGAGTCATAGAGAGATTGAACCCGTAATCACGCAGCTGATGCTGAATCCAGAGAACTTGAGAACAGCAACTTGCAGCAGCAACATACTCGGCTTCAGCTGTGGAAATAGCAACCGCAGTCTGCTTTTTGCACTGCCAAGAAACTAAGCGCGATCCAAGGAACTGACATCCTCCAGTAGTTGACTTCATATCTATCTTGCAGCCACCAAGATCCGAATCCGAATAGGCAGTTAACTCGAAGTTTTTCTCGTTTGAATACCATAGACCCAGAGATGGCCTAAAAGCGAGATATCCAAAAATGCGTTTTACTGCCTTCATATGAGACACCTTCGGATTTGCTTGAAATCGTGAGCAGAGAGAAACGGCAAACACTATATCTGGTCTTGAGGCAGTCAGGTACATGAGAGAGCCTATCATTGAGCGATAGTCTTTCTCCTTGCAATCTTCATCGTCCTCATTAGGTCCAAGATTGTGTCTTGCTTCAATTGGAGTGCCGTAGTGTTTACAGTTGAGCAATTCATATCGCTTTAACATGTCAATGACATATTTTGACTGGTGAATATATATTCCATTATCAGATTGCTCAACCTGTAGCCCCAGAAAGAACGTGAGTTCCCCCATAGCACTCATTTCAAACTCAGATTTCATCAGTCCTTCAAAATCTTTACACAACTGATCATTAGTTGATCCAAAAATAATGTCGTCCACATAGACCTGTACAAGTAACAAATCCGCTCCTTCCCTTTTGATGAAAAGCGTGCTATCAATCTGTCCTCTGTCAAAACCATTCTTCAGCAAATACTTGGCAAGTCGCTCATACCAAAGTCGAGGAGATTGATGAAGACCATACAAAGCTTTCTTCAGTTTGCAAACATGATTAGGATGCTTTGGGTCTTCAAAACCTGGAGGTTGACACACATAAATCACTGCGTCGACATCTCCATAAAGAAAGGCACACTTCACATCAAGTTGATACACACGGAATCCTTTAAAAGAAGCATAAGCTAGAAAAATCCGAATCGATTCCAAACGAGCAACAGGAGCGAAAACTTCATCATAGTCAATACCCTCTAATTGACTATATCCTTGAACTACCAGACGGGCTTTGTTTCGAATAACAGCCCCACGATCATCCATTTTGTTACGGAAAACCCAACGAGTACCCGTCAAGTGAGCACCCTTGGGTAGAGGAACAATTTTCCAAACATTCATCTTGTTTATTTGCTGTAGTTCCTCCTGCATAGCCTCGACCCAAGATGGATCCTTTAAGGCTTGATCAACCTTTTTAGGTTCAATTTGAGACAAATGACATGAATCGATATGTGCAATAAGTCCCAAAAGTTGCTGAGCTGAAGTCTGCTTTGCTTGCTGTCGTGTTTGAACAGATGCATGAGGATCACCAATGATATTATCAATGGGGTGATCCTTATGTATACGAGTTTCTGGTATGGCGCCTGGCACAAGATTCACACCCAGATTGTTCAAATCTCCCTCAGTTTCAGGAGTAGCAGCAGACTCAGGAATGGCTATCTCTTCTTCTTGTTCTTCATCTTCAGTAGAAAATAAGTGAGAGTAGGCCATTGTTTCCTCCATTTCATCTTCTTCTTGTGGTTCCTCTAAAGGAGGCATATTCGGATCATATAGAAGCTCCTTTGTGTAGGTATAAACTGTTTTAGAAGGAGCAGCCGAAGATGATGGAGTAGGAGATGGTGTTGATGGTGGTGATTTGGTAGTTGTTTGTGGTTGTATGGGTGGTTGTGTGGGTGGTTGTGTTGGGAGATGGGTCGGATGGTTTATTAGTAACAGGTGTATCTTGAGAAAGATCAAGCTCATGAAGTATAGAAACCAATTCTTCCGTTTCATCTTCTTCCGGAATATTGAAAGAATTGAAGAGGTTTCCATAGTTGAAAAACCAATCCGGACCCGTTCCTTGAGGAGGTTCCGTATACCTTAAACATTTCACTTCAAAATGCTCCTCGATCTGATTCATTGATTTGTTAAAGACTCTTTTGTTCGGAGAGTTGACTGCATATCCAAGAAAAATCCCTTCAACAGCTTTATCACCAAACTTAGAAACCTTATCTTTCGTTATCATGATCAGACATGGACACCCAAATGGTTCTAGGAACTGTAGATTTGGCTTACGGTTATTAAAAAGTTCATAACACGTTTTGTTCCTTTTCTTAACCGTAAGTACTCTGTTGAGAACATAACAGGCAGTATTAACTGCCTCAGCCCAGAATATGATTGGTAACTTGGAGTCAGCTAACATAGTCCGAGCTGTCTCGATTATTGTCCTGTTCTTCCTTTCTGCAACTCCATTCTGTTGTGGAGTCCTCGGAGCACTAAATTGATGCTCAATACCTCTTGTAGCACAAAACAATTTGAGAGTTGAGTTCTTGAATTCAGTTCCATTGTCGCTTCTTATCCTTTTCACCTTCAAGTTGCACAGATTTGCCAACTTGTCCAACAAATACACCAGAATCTCAGGAGTTTCCCCTTTTGTGGTCAAAAAATAAACCCACGAAAACCTTGAGTAGTCATCAGTAACTACCAAGCAGTAAGACCGACCACCAATGCTCTTTGTAGAAACTGGACCGAAAAGATCCATATGCAGTAGTTCCAATGGAGCATTTATGGAATTCACCTGCTTAGACTTATGGGACTTCTTACGTAACTTTCCTTTTTGGCAGGAGATACAGTCATCCGTTAGAGCAAATGACTGTTTTGGAACTCCTAGCACTAGGTCATTTTTAGTCAAGAAATTCATTTTTCGGAAATGAATGTGTCCCATTCGTCTGTGCCAAAGCAGTGAATCCTTTTCAGAAGCCTTAGACAAGAGACACGTATACTCGTTCGATGTCTCAACAGTTCTCATATTCAAAATGTAGGTGTCATCCTTTCTTGGTGTTCTCAGTAACACCCATTCTTCCGGAATGACATACCCAGGCTTCAATATCACACACTCTGTCTTTGTGAACGCAGTTGTATAATCCTTATCACAGACCTGTGAAACACTTAGCAAGTTGTGCGTAAGCTGTTCCACGTAGTTCACATTTTCGAAACTAACATTGCCGTTAGTTAACGTTCCTCTTCCAGAAATAGTTCCCCCAGAATCTCCAGCAAAGGCAACATAACCTCCTGCATGTGGTTTAATATCCACAAGTAAGGATACATCGCCTGTCATATGTCGCGAGCAGCCACTGTCCAAATACCATTCACTATCTTTAACACGTTCTGACTGCTGCAACACACAAACGAAAGGAGATTAGTGAGAAACGGTGACCCAAGCCTTTACAGACTTAGGTCGACCGTGGTCATCAACAATAATCACCTCAGATAGGATTTTATCTTTAAACAAATTAGAATTTTTATCTGATGTGTTATTGTTGACGACTGAAGAGTCAACATCAGACTCTTTACGTTTCCAAACTTTTGAAGATTCGGAATCGGTAATAGAAGTAATGTTGGGCTTTTGAATTGGCAAAGATTTTTGCTCAACATTACTTGGTTTCGAAACAGGCTTGGGAGAGTTTGAGTAACGCCTAGGTGGAGATTTAGAAAAAGAGTTTTTATAAACAGATGTCCTAGGCATCTCTCTCCCATATCGCTGATTTGACAGCTTTGGACATTCATGGATTAAATGTCCTTGTTTCTTGCAGTAGAAACAAGAACGAGTCTCAACAAACGGTTGAGGTTGAGGAATTACCACAGGAGGTGGAGAAACATTTCTAGAACATGAACATTGAGTACACGTCTTAGAAAATGTTTGTCTTGGTTGAGAGGTTGATGTTGATGGTTTATCATACGAAACATTTTCATTTACTGATTTTCTTTGCAAAATCTTTACAGGTGACTGTAAAGTTTGTTGTTTCGAGTTTAAAACCTTAGCTTTTCCCTTATTTGGTTGAACCTTAATTTCAGGTTCAACCTTTGAAATCACTTTTTCAGGTTTAAATGCAACCTTCTTAACCTCCGGATACTCCTGATCCGTAATGTCCTCAATCTCAACTATCTCCTCAACACTAACAGGAGAATCATTCTTTACTTTAACACTCTCCTTAACACTAACAGGAGATTCATTCTTAACCTCAACATTCTCCTTAACACTAACAGGAGATTCATGCACTGACTTAACAAACTTTGGCAAGGGGTACTCTGGCCGCTTGGTTTTCTCCTTTGCCGGTTTGTTATGTTTGGTCTCTTTAGCATCTATAGCTTTTAAACCATAAAGCTTGGACCAGTCAACTGGAATCTCTTCAAAGCCTTCCTTAACAGGCAGGGGACAGTGAGTAGTAGGAGGAGGAACTGAGTTGTATCCCAATCCCTCATTCTTCTTCCCTTTAGTACCGTGCTTGCTAAGAATTTCATTAAAGACAACCATTGAGGAATTTGAACCTAAGATTTTACTCTTATAATTTTCATACTCAGCTTTTAAATCTGTAAGTTCTTTATTTAAAAGTTCAATTTCAATCAGATAACTTTTAATGGCATCTTCTTGACTAAAAACTTTAGACTTATATTTTTGAGTATCTAACCGATGAGCCTCAAGATGTTTTTCATAAAGTTTCTCATTAGCTTTTAAAAAATTATTTGAGTCGGTTAGTTTTTCATTCTTTTTCCTCAACTCAGCGGTCTCTGTCTGATATGCCTTTAGAGATTCAGTTAACTTAATGCATGAAATACAATTTAACGGTTCATCATGTACCTCATTCACAATGTGAGCCATCAGACACTGTTGGTAATGCTGGGAGACAGGCGTCCAATCTTGACTTGTAGGCTCAAAAGCAATCAGGGCATTATCAGCAATCCCTTTCTTAGTAACTTCCGTTTCTTTGGCCTTTGGAGGAGTAGATGGTGTTGTGAATCCCGAAGCTGGCATTTTGGGTTTCTCGCACTCCCTGGCGAAGTGACCCAAATTTTGACAATTATAACAACGGACCTTACTTTTGTCAAATCCGAAGCCAGTCTTTCCATCACCCTCCAAGCTTTTACGCCCTGTCCTCTGCAAGAACTTTTGAATTCTGCGGGTAATCATTGCCACATTCCAAGTTAAATCCATTTGCTCCAAATCGTCTTCATCAAGCTGAGCATAGTCCTCCTTAGTCAACTCCAAAGTTAGATTCGGTTGAGTAACCAAATCCTTGTAAGAGCTTAAGAAAGCTGTGTATATAGCAGCTTGCTCCTGAATAGCAGGTGAGACTTGAACCTGTTGTTGATTTGAAGAAGGTCCAGTCATGAAAACAGAATGAATACCATCAGAAGAAGAAGAAGTCGATGAAGCATTTGTATTTGATACAAAGGCAACTCCTGATCCATAAGTCTTTCCAGAGTTGATCTTAACACCATACACACTAGGATTCTGAACAGCAGAACCAGACCTAGTTTCTTTCTTCTTAATCTCCATCGCATGAGCTTGAAGATCCCCTATCAACGCATCCAAAGACATGTTTGCAAGCTCTTCATTTTCTTTTAAGAATTGAACTTTAATATCCCAAGAACTCGGCAACACATCCAGCAGCTTCTTATTTACTTCAATTGAAGGAAAAGTATAACCCCCTTCAAACAACTCACCAACCAACCGTGAGTACCTAGTAAATAAAGAAGTCGTGTCTTCATCAGGAAGGATGTCAAAGATATCGTACTGTTTCTTAATCAGTTCGAGCTTTGCTTCCTTGTACTTATCATTCCCTCCACAACGAGTTTCAATAGCCTTCCACAAATCAAAGGCTGTTTCATGAGTTCTGAAAAGCCATAGAACATCCTTCGTTAAACACATTTTAATCATGGAAAAAGATTTTCTTTCAGTATCAAAATATTTCTTCTCCTCGGGAGACATGGCTTTATAGGGCTTAGCAGGACGAATACCCCGGTATTCTCCTTCAGCTAATGGAGCTACATAACGCTCACGTAATGGTCCCCATAATTCTGGACAATGGAAATCAATATATTGCTCAACTCGGTCTCTCCAGTACACGTAATCCATGTCCGCAGTAAAAAATGGAGGTTTATTACTTGAACCTATGTCATTGCTTTGTTTAATCATCTCCCGAAGTCCTCTAATATCCTCTTTATCAGCTGCCATTTTAATTACTTAAACGAAAAAATTAAACTTCTGATCTTAGCGACGTAGAGAGGTACGTCGCACAAAAAATATGCGACGTAGATGGGTACGTCGCAAAAAGCAAAGGATTCAATTAAGAATCAGAAAATGCGACGTTGAGAGGTACGTCGCAGATGACGTCGCAGAGGACGTCGCAGAATCAGGCTACGTCGCAACGCAGCGTCGCAGAAGACTAATTAAAGTCAAAATAGCGACGTAGAGAGGTACGTCGCAACGGTACGTCGCACGAACTAATTAAAGTTCAAAAACACTACGTCGCACACTACGTCGCACGCGACGTCGCAAGCTACGTCGCAAAAACGTGCTGAGCAGCGGCCAAAAACCCTAAAAACGAATTTTTAACCCTAAAACCAAAACCACGAATGTCGAACGACTAAAACCTTCAAGAATCCCAATAATACTGATCGAAAACCTGTAAAAACACAAAACAAACGTAATAAACACGAAAACTCACGAATATCACGTCCTTTTAAAACCCAAACTCGATCCGAATCGCCAAAAACGAGCCTCACTGCTCTGATACCAGTTGTTTGTCCCTTACTTTGGATCTAGCACGAACCGAGTCACTCTAATTGCTAGCGGAAATAACAATTAGATCACGAATAATCACACGAACAATCAATACGCAATCAATATCAAACGAACGTAATATTATTGCTTATAGTCGATCAGATTACAGAGAATTTCGACAAATTGCGTTTAGGGTTTCGTCAACCCTAAAACAGAAAACACAAAACGATTTTATACAAAATCTGGCACCTGCGACGTAGCACGCTACGTCGCAGGCCCAAGCCCATGCGACGTCTGCTACGTCGCAGGCCCAATACCTGACGTCGCACCTGCGACGTAGTGCGCTACGTCGCAGGAGTCAGAAATGCTAATCTAAATACAAACTACGAGCTAGACCAACTGACAGACACTAAACATGTACTAACAAGCACACTATAGTTTAACATTAATCAACAACAGATTGTGCCCACGACTTTCATAGCTTCCACGTTCCGTACTCCACACATTCGTGATGTTTCCGGCGCTATACAAATGAAAGCCGTATAACGTTACCTCCGTTGTCTCATAATGACATCATCCCAATTAATACGACTAACTACGTCATAGCAAACACGCAATATAACTACTCGCTAATCATGGTAATCAATCCTAAATCTAGCATGATAACAGTAATAAAAATTATCATAATAACAATAAATAAAGGATAGATATAATCGTAATAAGAGTGTAGCTGAATACAACGTGAAAGAATACAAGCAGAACTTCGAGTATCCTCCAAGCGATATTACAATATTACCCCTCTATTCGTCCGGTTAATACCGTGACTAACTAGCCGCTAACTACTAAAATAAAAACCTAAATCTAGAGAGAGCAGTGAGAGAGTGTGTGTTGAGAGATGTTGTTGGTGTGGATGTGTTGAAAATGGGAGGTGAAGCCTTGTATTTATAGAAAACACGCAGCCGTATTCTTCAACCGTATTCCAACCTTCAAATGCACAACTGTATCGCACAGCCGTATAAAAATCTCATTTTTATTGCCTGAACAAGAAATACGGTTGGTTTTGGCCGTATACGGGTGGACTGGAGCAAATACGGGTGGGCACCAACCGTATACGGCTGGACTGGGCCGTATACGGCTGGGCACAGGCCGTATACGGTCTACACAGGCCGTATACGGTCTGTGTCCATCCGTATACGGTCTGGTCCAGCTGTATACGGTCTGGGACAGCCGTATTCGGTCCTTTCGGTTCTTCGTTTCTTCGATTTGGCATAACTTCTTCGTCGTTTATCCGTTTTGAGCGATCTTTATATCCACGCTTTCATATTTTCCTAACGAAGAAAATGACATAAGTTAGAGGTCATAATTCCAAGTATAGCTTAAATTGTGCTTAAATGTGTGAACGGAAGATTCGTTGATGCTCTATTTTACTCGTTTTTAGTCCTTTTTGGTTGATTCTTGAAGCATCGTCTATATTTTAGCCATCATTATGAAATTTAGTATAAAAATGTATATTTCAAATGTTTTCATCCATAACTGGGCTAAAAATGTGAGATAATAGCACACAAAAACTTGACTTTTTGCGTGTTATCAAGCACCTAGGGCATGGTATGAGACACTATCAACGCATCTACTTGAGAATGGATTTACAAGAGGAGCGATTGATAGTACACTGTTTGTAAAATGGAAAAAGAAGGATTTTCTACTTGTTCAAGTGTACGTAGACGACATTATCTTTGGATCTTCTGACAAAAGGATGTGTAACGAATTTGAACAAGTGATGAGAAGTAAGTTTGAAATGTCTGCAATGGGAGAGTTGAAATTCTTTTTAGGGTTGCAAGTTGACCAAAAGAAGGATGGATTCTTTATTCATCAATCAAAATATACCGCTGAAATGTTATAGTGATTCAAGATGGATGAAAGTAGAATCTATCATACTCCTATTCCAGTTAATCATGGACTTGGTCCGGATACATCGAGTGATAGTGATGTGGATCCTACTCTTTATAGAGCCATGATCGGATCACTAATGTATCTAACTGCCTCTAGGCCTGACATAATGTTTGCTGTTTGTTTATGCTCAAGATATCAGGCAAATCCGAAAGAGTTACACATGCAGGCTGTTAAACGAATTTTTTGTTACCTCAAAGGGAAACCGAAGCTGGGACTTTGGTATCCAACTGATGGAGACTTAGAATTCGTAGCTTATACTGATTCGGATTATGGAGGATGCAATCAGAATAGGAAGTCTACAACCGGAGGATGTCAATTCTTAGGAGGTAGATTAGTGTCTTGGCAGTGCAAGAAGCAAAGCTCGGTAGCCATTTCTACGTGTGAAGCTGAGTATGTTACAGTTGGTAGCTGTTGTTCTCAAGTGCTATGGATTCAACAGCAACTGCGGGATTATGGGTTAAATATAACCAATACTCCTATGATGATTGATAACGAATCAACAATGTCGATAACCAAAAATCCGGTGAAGCACAGTAAGACTAAGCATATTGACATTCGTCATCATTTTATTAGAGACTGTGCTGAGAAGAAAATGATAAGGTTAGTTAAGGTTCTGACTGCGGATAACTTAGCCGACCTCTACACGAAGGCGTTCGACAGAGCTCGATTTGAGACGTTGGTTCAACTTAACGGAATGAGAAATCCAGAGTGATTAGTCTTTCAAGGGTATTTTGTAATAGTTAGTAGTTTTTCGTATGTATTAAAAAAAAGTGGAGGCATATGGCATTCATTTGCTTGTTACCTAAGGGGAATCGCCTTCATTAAGAATTCAAAAATATGAACTCAAAATTTTTCAAGTTTCTGTCTGCTAAACGGGGAAATGATAGTCCATTAGGAGAATAAGCTTCATAATAATAAGCTTAAGTCATAAGTATGATGTGTTAGTAGGTTCAACTAAAGCTACATTAAAACTGCAACTGTTTTAGCAGGTAAGTGTTTATATTTATTTGATTATACACCTTTTCCACAAATTATAATTTGCTTATTTTAAATGTCTAGGCAGCTTCACCAATATTCTCAAATGTATTTTGCTCATACTAAGGGTTTCTCTGTTGTACTAAGTACAGACCTGGGTCACTAGTATCTTCAACGTATGTTTGATATTTGTCCAAATCTTAAATTTAAGTGTATGTTTATTAAACCTCTACCTTGTATCTAAAAACAGTGTAATATGTGTTACTAGAATTCTTCAGTATGTCATATATTAGAGAAAACTTGATAATATTCATACTAACAATAAAGGTGCTGCTTAGAAATGCGAGTGTAATTTGTTTATGTGGATCATAATATCGGTAATCATCTTGAACTGTTTATAATGAAAAATATTCACTTTTGTGAATAATGTGTTTTTCAATTATACTATGTGGATAAAGGTACCTAAGATATAATTTCATAAATATAAGTGGATAAATGATAAAATGCGTTGTAATTTTATTGTAATTTATTTGGATTTCATGAGGTATGTATACTAACAATCAACTTAGACCTTTTAATAAATACTTAATAGCTTGTTCTTCTATTATGATCCCTACGCAGATAAATTCTTATTCGAGTTCATTTATGTATTTTGTTTTTACTTTGTTCAAGTGTTTAATAAAATGGTACTAGATACCACAGTTCATATATGTGTTATGTTTCATTTTCTTTTATTTTATTTTATTTTTAGCTTTATGTTTCGATAAAGTTTTTGTTTAATAAGTTTTTACCCTTTGGAATTAAAATTATACTGTGATAAGTTCATCCGTATTGAACAATCGTAACAAAACAAGTGAAAAATAACTATTATTTTAGACTTGTACGAAATAAGTGGATTTAATTTATACTTAGTGCTAAATTCGCGTTTCTGGTAAAACTTGCGAGTTGACAGGTCAAACGGTGCGAATCGAGTCAATGGTATAAAAGGGGTGCGAGCCAACAAAGTCGAACCCACACCCTGCGAATCGAACTCAAAAACTCTGGCGAGGCGAGATTTGCGATGCGAGACGAAACAGTTTTCGTTTATTTTCGAGATTTCGATTACGAGGAACGAATTTTTGATCCGTGTCTTTTATACAACTTTTGATTGCGAACATATTGAGGTATACAACAACGGATTTCACCGAGTATTTGATTCGGAATCGAAGTTTTTATGCAATTAGGGTTTCGGTTTAAATATCAAACGATTAACGTAGATTAAAGGTGTTTTTCAACAAGAATCTGATTGATTAATGTAGAACGCTGATGCGTGTGAAAGCGTCTAGTTTATTATTTATAAAGTATAGGATATACCAATCACTACTATCACACAACCAGGCAAGAATACCCGATCGGAATAGTATAGCTATGGTAAGTCCAGGTCGATCACAGGAACACAAGAACACAGGAACAATGTTATTCAATTAAATTGGAATTATTCAGAAAGCAGTGATATAGGGGGTACGTTTTAGTTCCGTGCGAACATTAAGTTGAAATAAACAAATAAAGTAACTAAACTGAATAGAAAACAACAAACGGGAAACAATAGGAAGGAACAAGAAATTGTATAAATAACTCCACTCAGATTCATGTATTCTGATTTATTGCACGTTTATTGTTGATTGTGATTTCTCTTATATCAATTTAAATACTAATCAAAGAATCCAAATTGAAAGTAAATTAGCCAACTGTCCGGGTCCAACTAATTTCTATAACCTAGGGTTCCACATTAAACATCGATCCGATGTCACAAGAATTGTACTTTTCTATTGCGTGCTTTACCCTAGATTATGCATTAAGTATTCACGATAGATTATGATTAATCCAAGCGGTATGAATCAACAATACCAACTAATAATCACTTATTAGCTTAATCATCTTAGATTATTCAATCATTATACTCTTAACCTTTCAAACTCAATATGTTCAGCAATGACTATAAACCTAGATTCATAATCATCAATAATCAATAACATCAAAGGAACTCAATCTCAATGACATTACTAATCACGTTAAGAAATAACTAACTAATCACCAATAACTAAGGTTCAACGGATAACATAATCATCTTCAATCAACAACTTCATAAACGTACAATTTTAATCATTCAACAATCATAATCCGAGTTTTATTACTACACAACTACTCAATAGTTCAATTCATCATCAGATCGACATAAACCAGATCATTCAATATCAAAAACACAATTGTAATTGAATTAAACGAAGTAAATGCAAACCGAAAGACGAATCACTCGAAACTAAGATGAATAATCTTCAACCATAGCTTCTCATGCTTCCCAAATGCTCCTCCAGATTGAAATCAGTCGAAAACAGCCGTGGAGAATAAACCCTAGCCGATTCTCCTAGTTTTAGGGTATAAAATCGCGTGTATATAGTTTCTGAGAAAATGATCCATACGGCGTATGGATTTTCCATACGGCGTATGGATTGATTTCAAGCCCGGCCCAGCTCCGCGTTACCTGGGCCTCCACCGCCTCATTCCATACGGCGTATGGATATTCCATACGGCATATGGAATGATTTTTCAACCGAATTTTCACTTTTCATCTTTTAATCCCTCGGCTTCGCACGTTTCTTCAAAAATACATCATTTAACGTATTAATTGACTGTTTTCTGTTTTTTTCGATCCAAGCTCCAAAAAAACTCCTAAATGCAAATATGAACGAAATAAGTATCTTATTCATACAAAATGCATTAGAAACCTATCTAACAAAGCGGTAATTAGTACTATAATCTAGTACATTTTGGCGTTTATCAAACATCCTCCACTTGAATCCTACTTGTCCTCAAGTAGACTATCGATTTAAAACTTATAAACGACAAAATTTAGTAGGCAGACAATGGCGCATAAGGACTTGCATTCAAGCTAGCATTTCGCAAACCAAATTTTTAGCTTAAAAATAATTCAACATTAAGATTTAGCTATCAAGAAACTCTTCTAGGAAACCCAATTTTCTCATTCATTATTATTATTCATACAAGATGGTTCACAATGATTACCTATATTGTTGTCCACCTAAACAATCTATATTTCAGAAATTGAGCTTGACTTGTCATTATTCAAGCAGCTTTACCCTTGATTCTCAATAGCAAAATACCCTTATACATATAACGTGCTAATATTACACATATCAAAGATATCCAATTAAAATAATCATTTTTCAGGTCAAGACATTGGTGACAGGTCTGTGCCTCAACACAACAGAGCGACATAACTTAACCTTGGTTTAGCAAAATAACTTTTAGTCAAACCATTGGTGGCAGGTCTGTACCTTAGTACAACAAAGCGACATAATTTGACTACATTTTAAAATCATGAGTTCGTTTAAACTCTTTTTGCTCTTTTTCATTAAATATACTGGCGGAGACCATGTCTGTACTTTCGTACAACAGAGGAAACAACACCCAGTATATCCCCAAATGATATTAACTAAATTCCAATTATGGCATAGTGCACGCTATCATATATAAGAATTAAGATTAAGTCATAAATTGCTAAAGTTCCTCTCGAAATATCGCATAATTCTTACATTAATTTTATTTAATAACTCAACAACCTACACATAGATTGCCCATCGATACATCACATGATGAACTATCTAATATTTCAAAATTTAAGTTCAAATTATCCTTTGAATTTCCCAGATTTGTTACAAGATTTTCTAAACTTAAAGAGAATATATTTCTAAAAGAAAAATTTGGGTTAAAAAAATGACTAACATAGAATGCCTTTAAAACAAAGTTCTAAAGTCTGCCAATATTTATCGATTTATAACTCAGGACAAACACACTTCTTTTCCCCCATCCCCTACTTAAATTAAAGCAATGTCCTCATTGCAAAACAAGGAATTATAAAATAGGGAATAGAAAAGAAGTGAACAGAAAACCCCCCTGATCTTGAAGAAAAATGCTTTTTTGATCTGATTCTGAAAATATACAACAGCACACTTCCGTAGGCATCACGATTGCATTTAGCGTATGCAATAAGCCTTTAAACCCCTCGGTATCCCAAGTGGACGAGTTATAGTCTCGTGAGGGTTTCCAGGGAACACACCCACAAAGTTCGAAACTGCAAACAAAAAAAAAAAAACAAGAAAACAAAAAGTAGAACAAGAAAACAAAATATAAAATAACTAAAAATTAAAACTACTAATTAACAAACAAAGCAGACAACAGAATCTTGTCACAAAAACAGCCCTTCCAACCGCCGGCTGGTGCGCACAACCACCGATTGAGAGTCTGTGCAAACCAAATTCAAAATCTTCGCTCCATTAAATAATAAACTATATAACAAGCATATACATATAATTAACATATAAACAATTTTATACAAAACATTTTTTTTTAGTTTATTTTTATATATATATATATATATATATATATATATATATATATATATATATATTTTTAGTTTCCAGCTTAATCGAATAAGCACCCGTTCCCCGATAGAACATCAGCCCAACTGGTTAAGTGTTCCCAGGCAGAACAATAATCCAACCGGTTAAGTGTTCCCCGGCAGCGGCGCCAAAACTTGATGCGTGTGAAAGCGTCTAGTTTTATTATTTATAAAGTACAGGATATACCAATCACTACTATCATACAACCAGGCAAGAATACCCGATCGGAATAGTATATCTATGGTAAGTCCAGGTCGATCACAGGAACACAAGAACACAGGAACAATGTTATTCAATTAAATTGGAATTATTCAGAAAGTAGTGATATAGGGGGTACGTTTTAGTTCCGTGCGAACATTAAGTTGAAATAAACAAATAAAGTAACTAAACTGAATAGAAAACAACAAACGGGAAACAATAGGAAGGAACAAGTAATTGTGTAGATAACTCCACTCAGATTCATGTATTCTGATTTATTGCACGTTCATTGTTGATTGTGATTTCTTTTATATCAATTTAAATACTAATCAAAGAATCCAAATTGAAAGTAAATTAGCCAACTGTCCGGGGTCCAACTAATTTCTATAACCTAGGGTTCCACATTAAACATCGATCCGATGTCACAAGAATTGTACTTTTCTATTGCGTGCTTTACCCTAGATTATGCATTAAGTATTCACGATAGATTATGATTAATCCTAGCGGTATGAATCAACAATACCAACTAATAATCACTTATTAGCTTATTCATCTTAGATTATTCAATCATTATACTCTTAACTTGTCAAACTCAATATGTTCAGCAATGACTATAAACCTAGATTCATAATCATCAATAATCAATAACATCAAAGGAACTTAATCTCAATGACATTACTAATCACGTTAAGAAATAACTAAATAATTACCAATAACTAAGGTTCAACGGATAACATAATCATCTTCAATCAACAACTTCATAAACGTACAATTTTAATCATTCAACAATCATAATCCGAGTTTTATTACTACACAACTACTTAATAGTTCAATTCATCATCAGATCGACATAAACCAGATCATTCAATATCAAAAACACAATTGTAATTGAATTAAACGAAGTAAATGCAAACCGAAAGACGAATCACTCGAAACTAAGATGAATAATCTTCAACCATAGCTTCTCATGCTTCCCAAATGCTCCTCCAGATTGAAATCAGTCGAAAACAGCCGTGGAGAATAAACCCTAGCCGATTCTCCTAGTTTTAGGGTTTAAAATCGCGTGTATATAGTTTCTGAGAAAATGATCCATACGGCGTATGGATTTTCCATACGGCGTATGGATTGATTTCAAGCCCGGCCCTGCTCCGCGTTACTTGAGCCTCCACTTCCTCATTCCATACGGCGTATGGATATTCCATACGGCGTATGGAATGATTTTTCAACCAAATTTTCACTTTTCATCTTTTAATCCCTCGGCTTCGCACGTTTCTTCAAAAATACATCATTTAACGTGTTAATTGACTGTTTTCTGTTTCTTTTCGATCCAAGCTCCAAAAAAACTCCTAAATGCAAATATGAACGAAATAAGTATCTTATTCATACAAAATGCGGTAGAAACCTATCTAACAAAGGGGTAATTAGTACTATAATCTAGTACATTTTGGCGTTTATCAAACACACCTTAATGAACGTAAATGAATCGATAGATTATGTTAAAGTTGGCAAATTAATCGATTTAAAGTTCTACCCGCAGCGTCAGTTCATGTTGCGAGTCGAGTTCAGATTCAATTTGCAGAATTGGTTTGCAAGTTGAAACCTGCGTTCATTGACTTATTGACTTGCGGACTGAGTTTGTCTGCGGATCGACTTGCGAATTGAGCTGCGGAATGACTTGGTTAGCGAGTTGAACTATGTTGTAAATTGAGTTGCGAGTTGACCTGATGGTTTGCGAGTTGAAAGTTACTGCAACTTTAGATTTCAAATTTTTTAAAAACATTTTATATACATTTCAACTTAAGATTATGAGTTATAAGTTGAAATACTTTATATTTTGACGTGAGAACTTTCAAATTAACACGTAAAAATATATATATTATATATATACGACTTACGATTCTATAATAATAAGTTATATATATGAATTACATTAACTTACGACTAAATAGTAATAAGTTAAAATACTGTTATATACAACTTGAGACGATAACGTGACAGGTTATATATTATAAGTACTTATCGACTATATATATAATTAATGAATATAATTGTTAGTTAAGTTTTATTCCTTAATCATACAATTAAGTTTCGTAGATCGAACAAGGAAGGGTGAAACATCCGGTATCTCCTAATTTCTCATATATCTAACAAAGGGGTAATTAGTACTATAATCTAGTACATTTTGGCGTTTATCAAACATCCCCCACTTGAATCCTACTTGTCCTCAAGTAGACTATCGATTTAAAACTTATAAACGACAAAATTTAGTAGGCAGACAATGGCGCATAAGGACTTGCATTCAAGCTAGCATTTCGCAAGCCAAATTTTTAGCTTAAAAATAATTCAACATTAAGATTTAGCTATCAAGAAACTCTTCTAGGAAACCCAATTTTCTCATTCATTATTATTATGCATACAAGATGGTTCACAATGATTACCGATATTGTTGTCCACCTAAACAATCTATATTTCAGAAATTGAGCTTGACTTGTCATTATTCAAGCAGCTTTACCCTTGATTCTCAATAGCAAAATACCCTTATACATATAACGTGCTAATATTACACATATCATAGATATCCAATTAAAATAATCATTTTTCAGGTCAAGACATTGGTGACAGGTCTGTGACTCAACACAACAGAGCGACATAACTTAACCTTGGTTTAGCAAAATAACTTTTAGTCAAACCATTGGTGGCTGGTCTTTTTCATTAAATATACTGGCAGAGACCAGGTTTGTACTTTCGTACAACAGAGGAAACAACACCCAGTATATCCCCAAATGATATTAACTAAATTCCAATTATGGCATATCGCACGCTATCATATATAAGAATTAAGACTAAGTCATAAATTGCTAAAGTTCCTCTCGAAATATCGCATACTTCTTACATTAATTTTATTTAATAACTCAACAACCTACACATAGATTGCCTATCGATACATCACATGATGAACTATCTAATATTTCAAAATTTAAGTTCAAATTATCCTTTGAATTTCCCAGATTTGTTACAAGATTTTCTAAACTTAAAGAGAATATATTTCTAAAAGAAAAATTTGGGTTAAAAAAATGACTAACATAGAATGCCTTTAAAACAAAGTTCTAAAGTCTACCAATATTTATCGATTTATAACTCAGGACAAACACACTTCTTTTCCCCCATCCCCCACTTAAAATAAAGCAATGTCCTCATTGCAAAACAAGGAATCGTAAAATAGGGAATAGAAAAGAAGTGAACAGAAAACTCCCCTGATCTTGAAGAAAATTGCTTTCTTGATCTGATTCTGAAAATATACAACAGCACACTTCCGTAGGCATCACGATTGCATTTAGCGTATGCAATAAGCCTTTAAACCCCTCGGTATCCCAAGTGGACGAGTTATAGTCTCGTGAGGGTTTCCAGGGAACACACCCACAAAGTTCGAAACTGCAAACAAAAAAAAACAAGAAAACGAAAAGTAGAACAAGAAAACAAAATATAAAATAACTAAAAATTAAAACTACTTATTAACAAACAGAGCAGACAACAAAATCTTGTCGCAAAAACAGCCCTTCCAACCGCCAGCTGGTGCGCACAACCACCGATTGAGAGTCTGTGCAAACCAAATTCAAAATCTTCGCTCCATTAAATAATAAACTATATAACAAGCATATACATATAATTAACATATAAACAATTTTATACAAAACAATTTTTTTTTTTAGTTTTTTTTTTTAAATATATATATATATATTTTTATTTTTAGTTTCCAGCTTAATCGAATAAGCACCTGTTCCCCGATAGAACATCAGTCCAACCGGTTAAGTGTTCCCCGGCAGAACAATAATCCAACCGGTTAAGTGTTCCCCGGCAGCGGCGCCAAAACTTGATGCGTGTGAAAGCGTCTAGTTTTATTATTTATAAAGTACAGGATATACCAATCACTACTATCATACAACCAGGCAAGAATACCCGATCGGAATAGTATAGCTATGGTAAGTCCAGGTCGATCACAGGAACACAAGAACACAGGAACAATGTTATTCAATTAAATTGGAATTATTCAGAAAGTAGTGATATAGGGGGTACGTTTTAGTTCCGTGCGAACATTAAGTTGAAATAAACAAATAAAGTAACTAAACTGAATAGAAAACAACAAACGGGAAACAATAGGAAGGAACAAGTAATTGTGTAGATAACTCCACTCAGATTCATGTATTCTGATTTATTGCACGTTCATTGTTGATTGTGATTTCTTTTATATCAATTTAAATACTAATCAAAGAATCCAAATTGAAAGTAAATTAGCCAGTCTAGTTTTAGGGTTTAAAATCGCGTGTATATAGTTTCTGAGAAAATGATCCATACGGCGTATGGATTTTCCATACGGCGTATGGATTGATTTCAAGCCCGGCCCAGCTCCGCGTTACTTGAGCCTCCACTGCCTCATTCCATACGGCGTATGGATATTCCATACGGCGTATGGAATGATTTTTCAACCGAATTTTCACTTTTCATCTTTTAATCCCTCGGCTTCGCACGTTTCTTCAAAAATACATCATTTAACGTATTAATTGACTGTTTTCTGTTTCTTTTCGATCCAAGCTCCAAATAAACTCCTAAATGCAAATATGAACGAAATAAGTATCTTATTCATACAAAATGCGTTAGAAACCTATCTAACAAAGGGGTAATTAGTACTATAATCTAGTACATTTTGGCGTTTATCAAACACACCTTAATGAACGTAAATGAATCGATAGATTATGTTAAAGTTGGCAAATTAATCGATTTAAAGTTCAACCCGCAGCGTCAGTTCATGTTGCGAGTCGAGTTCAGATTCAATTTGCAGAATTGGTTTGCAAGTTGAAACCTGCGTTCGTTGACTTATTGACTTGCGGACTGAGTTTGTCTGCGGATCGACTTGCGAATTGAGCTGCTGAATGACTTGGTTAGCGAGTTGAACTATGTTGCAAATTGAGTTGCGAGTTGACCTGATGGTTTGCGAGTTGAAAGTTACTGCAACTTTAGATTTCAAATTTTTTAAAAACATTTTACATACATTTCAACTTAAGATTATGAGTTATAAGTTGAAATACTTTATATTTTGACTTGAGAACTTTCAAATTAACACGTAAAAATATATATTATATATATACGACTTACGATTCTATAATAATATGTTATATATATGTATTACATTAACTTACGACTAAATAGTAATAAGTTAAAATACTGTTATATACAACTTGAGACGATAACGTGACACGTTATATATTATAAGTACTTATCGACTATATATATAATTAATGAATATAATTGTTAGTTAAGTTTTATTCCTTAATCATACAATTAAGTTTTGTAGATTATATAAATTTGATAAATTTAGAACTAAGATGTTTGATGAATCTTAAGATTCATAATACATTATAGTTTAAAATTTATTTTATGTTGTTAACGTGTACTAATTGTTTTTGTCATTTATGTTTTTGCAAATATGGCGAGACAATTCGATAAAGGTCACAACGTTCTTGTTGACTTAGATCTTTCTGCACGCGAAGCTGATAAAGTAGCTCAAGTACTGACCTATTTGGCACGTTCTCGCATCAGATATGCCATTACAGAGTTACCACCCATCTCTCAGACGATACTGAATGATTTTTAGACGGATATTCAGTATGATGAGTCGGTTAACCCTCCGGTTATATGCACAACGGTTAATCAAATGCCGGTTGTGTTTGCTGCATCTGACCTACGTCAGATATTACGACTTGGT
This sequence comes from Helichrysum umbraculigerum, assembly GCA_949592205.1. Classification (NCBI taxonomy): domain Eukaryota; kingdom Viridiplantae; phylum Streptophyta; class Magnoliopsida; order Asterales; family Asteraceae; genus Helichrysum; species Helichrysum umbraculigerum. Next base: position 8,656,512 of record CATIUR010000005.1, on the reverse strand, counting down.
GAGATAGACCCGGAGGATGGTCCCACAGAGTACCCGATGGATTTCATCGAGGGTGCGTTAGGTCGAATGGTGTGACAGCCGTCAAATTAGGACTAGAAATTAGTGCCTAATCAAGTTTTAATACATGTAATTAGTTCTATGTTAGGCTAATTAATGTATCAATATATATTGTTGAATATATACAATTATGTTGTTTAATTAAATCGTACAAGTTTCAGATCGAATGTAATTCGGTCCAAATAAATACGGACGTTGGTGAACAATTTTATTAACTAATACAATATTATTTAGTAACACAATTATATCCAAAATATCCAAAATACTATTTTTATAATATTTTGTATTCATTCCGAATCATACAATTCAATGGTCACGCGATTAAAATATTAAACGTGCAAACAATTTAAAACAATAATAAGTTATATTTTATAACTCAAGTATAGAGTATTTTATAAAATACTTCGACCAAATTATCGGGAAATATTCGTATTTTAAAAACTTGTAATTAAACCTACATAAAATTATTTAAAACGTTTAAATAATCGAGAAAACGAATACCGCATGGAGCACGAACGCGGGGAACGAAAAATGGGTGAAACTCACACTCGCGGGCCCCACCCAAACCAGCCAAAAATGGAGGATAACTCCCTCCCACACTTCATTCTCATCTTACTCATTCTCTTTCTTCACCTCTTTTCTCTCCTTTTTCCTTTCAAAAACCACCAACACCATTATCATCCAAATAATCAAAATAACACCATCAAACATCACCAAATCTCGGAGCTTTTTGTAGAAAAGGAACCACCTCGCGATGATCTACACTTCTACCTTTCCGTAATTTCATTTCGACACCGCGTAAGTTTCCGACAAAAACCCGAAATTCTTCGATTTCATTTATTTTTACATAAAAGTTGTTTATATAAGCTTAAAATGTCCACATAAGGGTTGGGTAAAAGATTTGGACCAAATGGTCGCCGGAAAACTCGTTTTTGGCTCAAAATCTGTTAAACAGCCGTAAGTGTCGCAAAGACGACCAGTATAATGTCACTTCATGTGTCACTTAAGTGACGCATTGAGTGTCGCTAAAAGCCCTAATTTTGCGTCACTTGCCTAAGTGCCGCATAAAACCCTCTTTTTCCGTCACTACCTAAGTGACGCATTTTCAATATCCGTCACTCCAAGCCGACACTACTAGCGTCACTTGCCTAAGTGACGCCTATAATCGAATTTTGATCTCAACCGACACTTATGTCCGTCACTTGCCTAGTGACGCCTAGAACTATAAACCGACACTTGTTACCGACACTGCCTGAGTGTCGCCACCTCATGCGTCACTTCCCTAAGTGACGCCCTAAACTCATATTTCGCAATTTTATGCGACACTTCCTAAGTGTCGCCTAAACCCTTGAGTGTCGCTATAAGTGACGCTAAAAATAGAAAGTTTACAATTTGTACTAAGTGTCGAGACCTAAATTTCATTACTTGATTTCACCCAAATTCGAGTCCAGATGCGTTTTTCACCAAAGCAATTTAATAGAAATAAAAATTTTTTGAGCTGACTTGGCATCTCGACCCCAACCAGGGGCCAGCCCCTTGGACCCCGCCAGGGGTTGCCACCCCTGGAACCCCGCTAACCAGGGGCGCTGCCCCCGGACCCCCGTCACCTAAAAGTTTATAAATACTTTTTAAGTACAACACTTCAAATCAAAATAATAATAATGTTGAAAATTATTATTACAAACAATCACCAACGGGCCATACACGTTTTCAAACATACAAGTCAATCAACCAAATCAGGATAATTTGGACATTATAGTTGGATAAACAACTACAAAGGTATTCTTTGTAAATATCTAATCACAATTATAACCGTCGCATGTCATGGACACCTTTAGGTTACAAGTCTTCGGACATCAATACACGTCAAGCCAAATCAAGTTTAATTGTTTAAGCACTCAAGGCTCAGGTGAGTCTCATGGCCCCTATTTTACTGCTTTTCAATCAGGGGTGTGATATTATTGCTCGTTTTATTTTACAAGTTGAACGCAAGTACAAACCAAATCAAATACTACATGAGTTACTTCAACTAATCAATTTAAAGCCCTCCATAGCATAGTCTGGTAATACGTAGTAGCGTGAATGTTAGTATATGATATCATATAGGATTGACAATCCTCTTCCGGGTTAGCACGCACTAACTGGTCAAACGGACGTATTAGCATTTGGGAAGACTAGTGTAGATTAGGCACTCGAAGGAGGCACCTCAGTTGGGTTTCCTTAATTGGACCTGACACTCAAGTTAAGCTCAGACTATGTGCTCATGGCTGTATAACTTTTATTTTGCTTAATTGCTTTATAAATTCAATTATAAATCTTGCGGTTCATAAAAATATGTGTTGATGACATACAAACCTGTGAGCTCACCAGCGTTTCGCTGACCCATTTTAGCATGTATCACAGGTAACCAACAGTAGGTTGGACTGCTCAATCAAGGCAAATTAGCTCGAGTCAGCATGCAAACAAATCAGAGATTTAGCTGCATTATTATATTTTGTATAGATTAATTATGTACTTAAATCTCTCAATTTCAACCGAGCTAATGTAACTATATTTTTGATGTAAACGTTTGTTTTTATCAATACAAGTTCAAAATGACACATATAGTGGTCGTTCATTATATCTTATGTGCTGTGTATATTGATTAGTCGCGCCTCGACCCGAATCGCTTCCGCATCATAATTTGGGGGTGTGACAAATGGGGTATACGGGTGAGCGTCGAGGCCGTCAATTCCTCAAGGCTCTTGTTATTGGACAATGGAGGTTTCTGTGGCATGTTATAGTTACAGTTTTTTGGACCGAAGAAGGGCGGTTTTGATGAGTTAAGCCCTGCTCTTATATCGGCTGTACTGTCACTGGTTTATAATAAACCATACAGTTTCTGTGATTATATTTTTGGCGAGTTAGTGAGACAGATCTCGGGGGCTGTTAGATCACGATACCTGATCTATCCGAGTTTCTGTATGATGATTATCCGTCATCGTATTGCGGATTTAGTAGTTCCTGAGCCGCACTTAGTTGTTTATACTATTAGACTCAGAGGCTATAACGCGATGTTTCAGCAGACCATCCGTCGTGAAGAGTATGTGAAGCTAGAGATTAGAAATCTTTTTGGTTATATTCTTGATGCGGCTTATGTTGCGCCACTGAATAATGGTTGGCAGGATGTTGGTGCTGCTGCTGCTGTAGCTGGACCGATTCCTGAGCCTGTAGCTGATGTGGTTCCACCTGAAGAACCACAAGAGCTCATCGAGGATGTTTTGGAACAGGCTGGTCAGGCTGGGGAACAAGTGAACCCATAGGTCGCTGCACAGCTAGTGCAAGAGGTTTTAGGACAAAATGACCATGCTCATGATCCGCTTCTACAAGCGATTGAGCAATATGTTGATGTTGCACCTGCACATGTATTAATTTATATGAATATTATAACGATATAGATACTTAGTAGTTAGACTCTATTCTAATTTTAAAGTATAAATATTATTATAATTATAACGATATAGATACTTAGTAGTTAGACTCTATTCTAATTTTAAAGTATAAATATTATTATAATTATAACAATATAGATATTTAGTTGATTTTGATTATAACTAATGATGAAATATAAATATAATTCTATATACAGGAACCTGAGGCTGCAAACCCAGAGGTCGCGAGACCTGCGGGTGAGCAAAGACAGGCGATCGGACCAGATGCTGGGACATCTGGTGGTTTTGATCAAGCTGGACGTGATGGTGATACAGCTTCTGACTCCAGCGACACTGATGATGATCTGGATTGTACATCGGGTCCTGTATCGGGTATTCCTGCTGGAATGATCCGAAAACGTTCAAAGATGATCGTTGATCCATCATTGAGGCTGAAGCGTAAAGTTGATGATCCTGATCCCGATTTTAATGTTGTAGACGAGGATGTTCTTGAGGAGGATTCACCTTTGGAGTTTCGGAGCCGAAAAAGGGCTAGAGCTTCAACTAGACAGCTTACTATTGGTTCTGTTTATCAACCAGGTTAGTTTTCAAGTTAGATTGTTTTAAATTTTTGTTATTCAGGAGCTAAAAACTGAGACAGATATTTCTGTATACAGTTGTTCAGGATAGACCACAGGTCGAAGCAGTGTCATAAGTTGTGACTGAACCGATATCAGTGCCTTCTGAGGTATGGATATAAGTTTAGTGAATGTCCGTGATGCTTAATATTTAGAGATTGTGGCAGATATGTCTCTGTAACAATTACTTATTAATTTGACATGGGTACTTCATATTTTTCTCTTAATTTGTGGGTTATATACCTAATTAGATTAGATTAAATACTCTATCAAATAGGTTTGTCGTTGACGCAATCAATATAATTTGGGGCTTTTTTTGTGAGTTTGCTTTTGTAACTCCAGTGACCATATGTTATTTTTGATTTACAATACTAGGCCCTGATATGTTTATATGTTTGTTTATACGTAGTAATATTTTGACCATATAATACTGCTTTTGATTCTCGTCTTTTAATCATCATCGATGGTGATGGAGTTTTGGTTACTACAGAGATACAAGATACAAAGGGTAAAATAGTCATGAAAGGATTTATTGATTATCAATAATAATTTTAGTATTTTAATTGTAATTAAATTTAAAATTTGGGTATATATGATATTTTTAAGTTAAGATGGGTATATTTGATATTCTTAGTGTTTAAGATGGGGAAATATGTAATAGCCCTATTTGTATGTTCGAGATTACTTTTCTGTTTCATTAATTTTCTGTTTTTTTTTTCACTCTCTGTTAATAGAAATACATGTTTGCAAACCTTATTTACATTTTGAAGAAGCTACAGGTTGTGGCTGCGGTTTGCAAACCTTTTTTTACATTTTGAAGAAGCTACAGGTTGTGGCTGTGATAATTACCCCCTTGAGTAATAATGACAACTGTCAGATTATTTAAACATATATATATATATATATATATATATATATATATATATATATATATATATATATATATATATATATATATATATTTATATATTAGTATATATTAGCATGGTATTTGTATATATATATTAGTATGATATATATTAGCATATATATATATATATATATATATATATATATAAAATATATATCATACTAATATATATATACAAATACCATGCTAATATATACTAATATATATATATATATATATATATATATATATATATATATATATATATATATATATATTAGTATATATAATAACCATACTAACCTACTAATATATATATATATACAAAGGCCCATAAGCCATAAAAACAAAAACTTCATTAATTTACATATAGATTAAAAGTATTTTAACCAAAAGGAATCTATTTACGGAAGCTCAATTACTATCAAAGGATTCTATTTACAGCTTCTCTAGTTTTAAAGATTTATAAAAGAATCGAGTCAATGGGAAAGAAAAGCCCTAACATGCCTTCAACCGGCTAAAAAGGGGCATAAGTCACCACGACTAATGATTCTTTATATTAATCTTAAACCAAATAGCCGACCTTGACATGATATATTCCGACATTTGGTTATCCATACTTTTGTCCATTTTTTATTTTTTTTTTGTTTTGTTTAACATGGCTTGCTACATAAGATTGATGTTATCCAACATAATGATTTAGCCTTTCATTAGGCTTTAATGATAATCAAAGTTTGAATTAAAACAGGTAAATAATTGACTTACAAAGTGAAATGTTGCACGAGATCAGTAGTTGAATATTTCAACTCTTTATTTCTTCGGAAAGTGAAATTTACAATGAGAGAGAGAGAGAGAATTTTTGAGAGAGAGTAGGTAAAAAACCTGTCTCTCCAAATGAGAAGAGTCCCCCTTTTATAATGGGCGGAACTCAAAAATTATACAATTCGCCTATCTGCTACAGTGAGCATGAACAATTATTACAATAATTGAAAGCATAAATAATAAGTTTCTTCTTATGCTGACGACACCATTATCCGTCTTCTAGTAATTTATTTTTACTCCTTTTTCTTTTCTTCAATTTTCAAAGCTATCTCTTTTCCCTTTACACTTTGAATAAGTGTAGTCTTGATTTCTTCGAATACATCTTCAATTTGTTCACGAGGTATTTCCTCTCCTGGTTGTGATTCTCCAGCTAGGCATGCATATTGACTTTCATCATCAGATATAGTCTTCATTGAAGCATCCGACTGTGATGAACTAAAATTAACACCCAAATTTTTTGCTAAATCTTCCTTCATTTGAGTTAGATAAGATTCAATAATTTCTTCCTTTGAAGGACATATTTTTCCCTGAGCTTTGAGTTGATTCTCTATTAGTTGATAAGGACTTGTCACCTCTTTTCTTCTTCTGAATTCATTTTGATCTTTATATTTTATCAATGTTTTTTGAATATAATCAATGGTATCCTGGGATTCCAGTTTACCTGTTTCTTTGAGTTTTTTCAACATAGTTGGCCAAAATTTTGTATAAAATTTTCTTTTCAAAGTTGGCAAATTATTTGGAGAATAATCAACTTCAGGTGACCATCTCCAAATCCAAGGAATTGAAAATTCAATAAAGAAATGTAAAGAAGGTAATACTTCTTTAGGACCATCAGTTCTACAGACAGCCTCTATTAATTTTTCAGAAATCTCTATATATTCTGTATAAAATTCTTTGTAAAAAGGTGGCAGAATTTCTGCTGATGAACCATACGATCTCCACCATTTAATAAACCAATTTGGTATCCTGTGGTTATAAACCTCTGACTTTATTTTGAAAAACCAAGAATGTTTCTTTATTTGGTTTTGATACAAAAATGCTTTATTAAAGCTTTCAATATAGTCCCAATAATTAGACTTTACTTTCACATTGTGAAATTGAAATTCTTTTTCTTGCAACGGATTTATTCCCCATTTGTCAATGGATATTATCCTATTGACTATACATTTGCTAAAATTTATTTGCTTAGGATCATTTCCATGATAAAAGTGTTTGAATTCACATGACCCTGTTTGTGTCAACAAATTTTCATAATTGGACCTTTGCTTGTAAGATCCAGCTGCATATGATGCAGTGTCTAGATATCTAGACATGGTATTCCATGGATTATTTCCCTCTTTGAAATACTGTATTATATCTCGAGTTTCTAAAATTATGATATCCTCTTGATATGAATTTTGAGTATATTCAGCTGATTCATCTTGCTCATCATCTATTACTGTTTGAGCATATGAAGGAGGTATTTCCATATTTTTTGATTTTAAGAATTCTATAAATTCTTTCCTTAATGGATCATCCTTATCAGGAATTGATGAACTTGATGTTGTATTAGCAATATTCATAACTATTAGCTTTCCTCTTCCATGTTGTAAGATAGTATTACTATCTTCTCGACCTCTACCTCTGGAAGAAGAATTTCCTCTTCCTCTTCCTCTATAAGGAAGCATCCTGTAAATGTTCACGAGTTAAAAAATCAGGGAGACTATTATCTTGCCCTTTTTTATATTGAATTGTAAAATCAAATGGTGCTAAATTGGCTTGCCATCTTGCAAACATTTGCTTGGACACGTCATGTTTAAAATCCTTAGTGAACATATATCTTGCTGCTTGACAATCAGTATATATAATAAAATGTTGATTATATAAATCATCCTGAAATTTCAAAACACATTTAACAATTAATAAAATCTCTTTTGCTATTGTAGCATATTTTTTCTGGCTTTCATTCCATTTTCCAGAATAAAATCTAACCAAGTATATTTTCTTAGTGTCTGGACATTTTTGACTTAATATGCCTCCATAACCAATTTCTGAAGCATCTGTTTCAATTATTTTTTCCCAATTTGAGTTTGCTAAAGATAGACATGGAAGATTTTTAACTTTTTCTTTAATTTTTTGAACTGTTTGAGTGTCTACATCAGTCCATGGTTCTGGATTCTTTTTTAGTCTATTATATAAAATAGATGTATCTTGAGCTATATTTTTATAAAAAGGTGAAGTATAATTTAAACTTCCTAAAAATCTTTGTAATTGAGTTTTATCTAATATTTGATCAGGAAATTTAGAAGCAAAATCTATACTTCTATATATAGGGATAATTTTCCCTTGCCCAAGTTATGACCAAGAAATCTTATATTAACTTGGAAAAGCATCATTTTTGACTTAGATATTACTAATCCATTTTGAATAATTATTTTTTCAAAGATATTTAAATGTTTAAAATGTGTTTCAATGTTTTTTGAAAATACTAAAATATCATCAATATACACAATTGTAAAATCACTATATGGATTAAAAATATCATTCATTATATTTTGAAATTCTGAAGGGGCATTTTTCAACCCAAAAGGCATAACATTCCATTCATATTGTCCAAATGGAACATTAAAGGCAGTCTTATATCTGTCTTCTTCTTTAATTTGTATTTGCCAATATCCCGATTTTAAATCAAATTTAGAAAATACTACAGCATCATGTAATCTATCCAATAAATCTTTTTTATTAGGTATAGGTTATCTAATCCATTTTAAAACTTTATTAAGTGGTTTATAATTTATGACTAATCTAGGAACACCTCTTTCTTGTTCTGCATGTTTATTAACATAAAAGGCTGTACAAGACCATGATGATTTGGACTGTCTTATTAATTTTTTCTGTAAAAGAGTTTCTATTTCTTTTTTACAAAGATTTAAATATTCTTTATTCATTTGACAAGGTCTAGCCTTTGTAGGGATTGTTTTTTCATCAAAGCTTTCTTCATATGGTAAAGAAACAATATGTTTTTTTCTATCCCAAAAAGCATTAGGATGATCATTACAAATTTTTAAAGAGAATTGGGATTCTAAGATTTTTATCCTTTTTTGTAATTTAGAATTTTTTAACTTTTCTTCTATTGTAAATATATTAATTTCTTCTTTTAAAAAATTTATTTGATTTGTTTTTGCTATTAATAAATCTTGTATTTGTGAAATCACTCTTGTAATTGGTTGAGTTACGAATTCAAACTCAATTAATTCATTTTGAAAAGTACCAATTATTTTTCCCGCATCAATATACCTTATAGGAAATATACTTCCAATAAATGGGCTTCCTAAAATCATCTGATTTGTGATGTCTTTTACTAATACAAAACTAGTAGGAATGCACTTTATATTTTTGCAAATTTTTGCATTTGTCAATTTATACCTAATATTCATTGGTAATCCACTAGCATTATTTAATGCATATGTTGTCTTTTTAAAATACTTAGTAGGAATCAATCCTTCCTGAATACTATTTAAATCTGCTCCACTATCCACTAAAGCAGTAAATGTTTTTATCAAATTATTATCAATTAAAAGTGAAACTTTTACAAACCATTTTTGAGAAGTTATTAACTCTAATGTTGAAAGAAATGATTCTTCGTCTTTTTCATTAATACCTTCTTCTTTAGTTAAAACTAATTTATTTGGTTTCTCTAAATTTGTTACTCTATCTTTTATCATTAAATTCTCCGTTTTTAATATTAAAATTTCTTGCTTCAAATTATTTATCTCATTAGATAAATCTTTTATTGTAATATCATTATTGTCAATGTTTCTTTGTTTTAGCATATTTTGTACTTCTGTCATTGAATATGCTTTTGAATTATTAATTAATTTTGTTTGAGAAGATTCTTGATCTTTTTGAACTAATTGATCTAATATTTTAGATCTCATATCAGGATCTGTTATTGTTTCAAATATTTGTAATATTTCTTTATTTAAAACATTAATTTCTAAATCCTGGAATTGAGATTGAAGTTTATATATTTCATTTTCTTTATTACATCCACATTCTTCTTCTTCAGATTCTGATGATATTAATTCTTCATCTTCTAAATTCCTAAGTTGATATTCTTCTTCTTCTGAAGACTGATTTTCTTCATTTTCTGATTATGATGAATTTAATAGAATTTGACACAAACTTTCTTTAAGATTTTCTTCAATATTAAGATTGTTAATCTTTCTTTTTAAATTACATTTATTAGCATAATGACCTTTTTCCCCACACTTATAACATGTTATCGATTGTTTTTTATTTTTCTTAAAACTATTTTTTCTTTCATCTTTATATTCTCTCCTTTTCATAGAATATCTCTTTTTCCTATATTTAGGTTTATCTATTTTTCTTGATCTTTTATTATATCTTTCCGTCTTTATTATTGGATTTTCCATACCAAATTGATCACAAAAATCTCCTAATTGTCTTTTTTCATTTAAATTATTTCTTTTAATTTGTTTATTAAGTTTGATTTCATTACAAAAATTTAACCCTTCTTGTATACAAGTGGCTATTAATTTACCATAAGTATATTCTTCATATCTTATAGAGACATCATTTCCTCTAAGATTTTTCCTAATTCTTTCAGCAAAAAGATATGGTAATCCATCAATAAATTTGGATTTCCAATAATTATAATTACAATCTAGTAGTTCTAATACTCTACTTAAAAAAGTATCCTTAAACCATCTAAATGAAGTTAAGGTTGGACATTTTAATCCATTTAACAAAATTCTAGTACTTTCAGAATTATCAGACCATCTGCGTGTAAAATGTTCTATAATATTGATTACTAAGCTATATACTGCTATTGAAGTTTGGCCATCTTCTATTTTTACTGCATTCAGTATTTCATTTCTTTGTTCTGGTGTAAGATAATTATTCCACCATCCTTTTAATTAACCTGTAAAACCTGCTACTATCATTTGAGCAATTGTCTTATCATTATTTTGTTGGTTTTTACATATAGTACTATACATTAGCATTCTATGCATCATATTATTTATATGTCTTACTGACATCCCATCTATATTTCACTCATAAATATGATTACCATTATAACTATTATTGTCATAAAATTCATGTTCTTCATGTAAGACATCTTGAGGAGTAGGTCTAGGGTAATAATACAAATTCCTAGTTGGCTTATCCGCATATTTATTATTATAGGTAGACATTTTATTCAATTGATCTCTAAATTCATTCATATCACTATCGGAGTTATTATTACCATCCTTATCTAGTACATTTATATTTAATGTTTCATCTATATTTGATGATTCACCAATTTTTAACTTTCTAAATTGCTTTGTTATTAAATCTTCTATTGCTCCTAATTCATTTGGAGATTTTAATTTGAAATCTTTTATTTCAGGAGGAGGTTGAATAGTCGGTTTAGTAAGAGATATTTGATTCTCTCCCTTTGTACATTCTGTAACTTTTATTTTTTGTATTTGGGACATTAAATCCTGTATCCTTTTATTAAGATGTAAAATTTGTTCTCCAAGCACTACAACATATAGATTTGTAAAATTTTGTTGTTGTATCATGTTATTAACATGTGTAGCCGTAATTTGTAAAGTATCATTTTCCATTAATTTTTGAAATGCTGAAAAATGTAAATTTACATTGTCTTTATTTATCTGAAAATGTTGTTGAGGGGGATATACCGATGTTAACATTTGTCCATTATTTAATTTATAATTTCTTTCTAACACTGAAATATAATTTGTAATATATTTATTAAAAAACCAAGGAACAAAATAAATTATTTCGTTTGCTTCTTGTAAATTTTTATAAAATTCTTCTTGAATTAATTTTTGTTGACTTTTATCTGTATTATCAAAAAACCATTTTCTAAAAGGCTCCAATTCAGGATTTTGAAATTCTTTTGAAATTTGTTTTCTTGCCGGTGATCCCGGATTAAAATCAATTTTTTCTTTTATATCCATTAGATATCAAAATTTAATTCTGAGGGTGTAGGTTCCTCTTCTTCCCCAAATATTCCATGGGCTATATTATTATTTTTTTAATTCTATATTTTTAACTCTATCTTCTTCTCTTAATTGAGGAGTTGAAAATCTTGAGCTAGCTAATTCGACTTTGTAATCTAACGGTGATATATGTGAATAAGATCTATTAGATCCGATTCTCCTTAAATTAAGTTATACTTCTTCTTTTTCTTCAAATTTTATTTGAATTGTTCCATCTGAACTTTGAACTATATTAGCTAAATCACTATTAATAATTGGTTGAGGAGGAACAGCTCCTTCTAAAACCCAATTTTGAGGGAATTCTATTTCACTCCATTTTATTGTTCTTCTTGTAGAGATTTTTGACATATCAAAATTACTTTCTATCAATATTGTTTCATTATTTGGTTTATTCATTTTCCTACATTTAAGATTCATAGTTGTGAGTGGTTTGTAATATATTCTATAACAAATACATATTAATTCCGATCTTGGCATATAATTATAACCATGAGTTTTGACATTTAATGTTAAAGCATCTAGAATATTAATATCAGATAATGATAATTGTAAATTTGGATAAACATTAAAATATACTGGTCCATGTGCTAAACTGGACTGTATAATTCCTATTAAAGATTGTTTCCAATTTCTATTACGACCATCTCGTAGAACAGCTATAAAGCTTTCAGGTAAACCTTGTAAAGTTAAAGGTTTAAAAGCAATTTGTACTAGACCTATATGTAGGTAGTTAAAATTATCTAAATACTTATTAATATCTCTTTGATTCAATAATTTGATTGTCATCTCATTATTATCTAGAGTTAATGTTTCTTCAGTAGTCTTTACCGAGTGAATTAATCCTAATTCTTCAAAAGTACCTAATTCATATAATACTTTTGGTTGTATTTTTGAAATTGTCCATTTATTAAGTAAATCTAAATTTTTAGGAATTTCATATTCTTCATTTCTTGAATTTTTAACAGAATTTCTGTTATCTTTTTTGAACATAGTTAAAAAATTCATTTTTTGAATTTTATTATATATATATATATATATATATATATATATATATATATATATATATATATAGCATGTTTATTGTTTTTTTAATTAATTAAGTGAACTAATAAGGACATGTAATGCATGATGACTTCCTGCGTCCCACTAAAAGGATTTATAGTGGGGTAAATCACAAAAATGATTCGTTGATCGTACCCTATTTAACAAAATAATCCGTTGACCAAAGCTTTTAACAAACTAATCCACCGATTGGCGCCAAAAGTGGCGCCCCGGCGCCCCTGACACAAGCAACCAATCAAAAAATGCCACGTGTACGCCAACCAAAAAAAACCGGCGCCCCATGATTTTTTTTTGGCGCCCTCTCTTTGTTTTCTTCCTTCTTGGCGACCCTCATTTTTTTAATCCGGCGCCCCATGTTTTTTTTTCGCAATCCTCGTACACATGGCATTTTTTGGTTGGTTGCTTGTGTCAGGGGCGCCGGGGCGCCACTTTTGGCGCCAATCGGTGGATTAGTTTGTTAAAAGCTTTGGTCAACGGATTATTTTGTTAAATAGGGTACGGTCAACGGATCATTTTTGTGATTTACCCTTTATAGTGTTTTTGCAGGTTGAAATGCGGTTGTATTCTAATGTAATTGAGCATGATACATCACCAGCAGGTACTTTTTGACTGTTAATACTTGCTAAATGCAAATAAAATTGTTCTAGATTCTCATTGATTTAGCATGTTAAACTTGCAATATAAGTACATCGGTTAATGGCGAGATGGCAATAGTTTATACATAGAAAACTGACCTAGTTACTATTCACCATCAACTTTTTCTATCATGGCACAAAACAAAGCCTATATCCTTTATCGATTAGTCTATAATTAGCCACCCGTAATAACTATTGACGGCTATTGACTGCTGTGAAATTATATGATATCTGCTACATTTTGTAGGTCACAACTGCAATCATCAAGATAATTGTAAAGCAATAGGAGTGGGCCAACCCCATAATCATGGTTAGATATTTCTACGCTTTACTTAAAGCCAATTATTCCCTTAATTAAGTACACCTCTGTATAACTTTTGTTCATCCCAAAACAAGTCTTAATGTTGATTTACCATAATGATATATAAATGAAACACAAGCAGATAACTAGTCTATTTAACAGCATGCTTGAAGCGAGAGTAGCTTGATGCAACCCAATATGTGGAGTGTTTTGACTTGTAAGATATCATTTTCCTCTGAGATTAATTTTACCTTTGGACACTGACCGACAGGGTTCGGTTCATGCTAACAGTTGTGGGTGAAGGTGTACAGCAAGTTACATTGTGAAGGTGAGGGATATTGTTATTTATTTATTCCAGCATTCTTTCACTTACCCCATTTCATTTCTTTTGTTCTATCAATGCTCAGAAAGGTGGTGGTATGCACCTTGATTGAAGGAGCTGCAGCTTCGGTACTATATCCTTCAACATGCTATTCAATGTATACATAAGATGTGGATTGTATGTTATGTTTGCTGTCTACATTTTTGCTTTTGTGTTCCCTCTCATGTGTGGTTGCACACAATATATGAATACTGAAATTGATATGCAGGTGAATCATGGACCCCTTTTTTCCTAATTATAGTTAAAGACTAACCAATCAGTTGCGAAGGCGATCAATTGCTTGATTTTTTTTATAGAGCACTCCAGGCATAAGGTAGCTTGGTTATGGCAAATATTGTTATCTAATACTTGTTAAGCTGCTTGTTTCATTACGACCGAGTATTAGCAATTAAGTTAACATGGGCAATGTTGTTTGCTAATAATGATAGTCTATTATTCTTCTTTCTTTTTTCCTTTTAGTTTTTGTGTGCAGGCTATTGATTATGGTAATGAAGTTACAGTTGTTCAAGAAGTGAAGATGACTCGATGCACTATAAATGTAAAACATTCTGGTTCTTGCTTTCAGATTGTAGACTTGTTTATGTTTGATTTAGCTTTGTATGATGTTTTATTTGTTTAATTGTAAGTTTGGATATTTGGCTTAAACTATGTACGATAATGATAGCTTCTATCGGTTTTATTTGACGTCTAATTGATTGTAATTGATTGAGTTATTTAGCACTTTATAACCTGGAACATTTAGCGAGAAACCAGATCTCAAGAAGAAAATATAACCTATATCAAGCGAGCTATAAAAGAGCCGACTTTAAGACTAGCGACATGAGTAGCGACGTAGACAGCGATGTTTGTTGATTAGCGTCACATACAGCGTTTCAAAAACATTGTCGCTGAGTAATAGCGTCACAGCTAGCGACATAAGTAGCAATGTTTTAAAAAATTTGCGACATAAGTAGCGATGTTATAAACATGTCGCAGATTGGTGACATAGCATGCAAAGTCGCTACAATAGTCTCTATATAGCGACATGGAGTTAGATGTCGTTAAAATCTGCGACTTGTTTACACCGACAGCCCATCCAATGTCTCTATATGCGTCGCTGGCCTTAAATTCGTTGCTAAATGCATCGCTGAGTAAGTCGCTAAACAGCTTTTTTCTAATAGTGTATGGAGGACAGTATGGAGTAAGTTGTAAATGAATAAATGTTGTTTCTTTTTATGCTGAATGAACTGTCTGAATAGTAAAAATGACTATTTTACCCTTCATATGAATTATCATCTTCTGATGCGTGATGACCGATGGTATAATACTATAATAATATAATTTTTTTAGACGATAAAAAACATCTCGTTTATATAAATATTATTTTATAAAGCACAACATAATTGTATCATTGGAGACCAATAAAAAGTCTCCTATATTTTTTAAACATTATCACAACTTGTGTTCAATAAACCCCGCATTTAACATTATAATTAGCACTGTACATATACAATCAGAAATTCATACAAATACAAACCTCATTTCTTGAAATCACGATACCTCAATTATGCCATGATCCCAAAAAAAAAAAAAAAAAAACACATAAACAAAAGGCCCAAAAAAACATACAGCAAGAGCAATAGTTCATCTACAAAAATAAAATTTTTTCATTAATTATAATCGATATATTGTATACATGATTGAAAACTGAAAACTTTTTGACTTCTTATTTCTGCTAATAAAATCAACGACAACTCCAATTTCTCACTTTGTATTTCAATAAGAAAATGGTAGTACGTTCAAGAACCGGAGTCGACAACAGTGGTTAGCGGCAAAAGCTAACGGCGGCTGTCAATCTTGAGGAGGTTGGTAGCGTCGACGGTGAAGGGACGATGGTTGTTGACAGTAGCAGTTGGACAAGTGATAACGATGGTGAGAAAATGATTATTTGGTTCATCTACCCTTTGAGAAAAATTGAGGATATTGTGTAAAGGAAAGGAGTGGGGGTAATTTGGTAAAGAGGATGACTATATGGGGAGCACCAAGGTTTTATGATTGACCGAATAAGCTCCTGGCACAGTTAAGGAGAATTAATAAGTCACAAGTAAACAATGATGTTGGGTGACCGAATAATCTTTGCAGAGCATTAAGCCCATTAATGCCTAAGTAAACAGATGTTTGCATGCAAGTTATCAATCAAGTAAACTGTGGCAAGTTATCCTCAATCTCTTTAAAAAATATACACTGGAATATTCGAAAAATTTGGCGTTTCGGAGAACAAAAAGTAGTCTTACGTATAGTCTATTGTCTACACGCAATTAACAAAAATGAAGTTGCTTAATTAAACATATATAATTTTTTAAATTTGTTATAACTAAATTACTTCTACGCAGCCACATTATGATATATTTCAGATATCATTAGAGATTAATGTACGTGTTGATATTACTCCGCACACTAGGACATTCATGTAGGTTTTCATAGGCAGCTTAATATGGACCATATCTAACGAAGACAGATATTCCCTTTACGATCGCCACACATTGCATATCCTCAAATTATCCCATATTTGTCCCATTCTTTGCTTGCTTTGGCTACTAATTGATACTTCTTCTAATCTATAAAAGTCGGATCCAAATCGGGTTAAAATATCCAAAGCCCCCCGTAAGATTAGCAATGTAATGTGGTACTATTATAATTTAGCAGTTCCAAAACTCCAATCATTTGTGAATCTCGTATCACAATCACAATCATAATCATGTATTAGCCAACGTGCGTATGAAGAGTCATGTTCACGGTTCGTCTATATGATTAATAATATTTTTAGTATTTTAATTGTAAATTAATTTAGAATTTGGGTATATATGATATTTTTAAGTTAAGATGGGTATATTTGATATTATTAGTGTTTAAGGTGGGAAAATATGTAATTAGCCCATACAAATATATGGTGAGGTTATAGGAATTTCTCTGAGAATAAGGGAACGAATGATATCGTGTCATGTGTACAAAGAGAATGCTTCACATGTACAAAACCCATTCACCCCCAACATCAATTATCTCACAAACGACATATCGAAAAATTATGAAAATTGCACCATAAAATTCAGCATTTTCTCCTCTTCGATTTGCCATCCTTCAAGGCATACTTTCGACGAGTTTTTTTCATCTTTTTTAGTGGGTTTCACATTTACTTACACATGTGTTAAATTGTTGCGTTTAGGGGTTAGAGTTTGGGGTTTAGGGGTTAGGTTCTAAACCCCCAACCCTAAACCCTAAACTCTAACCCCTAAACCTCAACCCCTAAACGCTTTACAAAACTCTAAACCCTAAACTCTACTAAACCCTAACCCTAAACTTGCTAAACCCTAACTCTAAATCCTAAACCTTAAACCCTAGCCCTAAACCCTAACCCTAACCACAAATCAAATGTACAACCAATCACTAACACATGTGTTACTAATTTGTAAAACCCATCAAAAAATGAAAAAAAAAAAAAGTTGTCAAAAGTATGCCTTGAGGAACGGTAAATTGAAGAGGAGAAAACGCTGAATTTTATGGTGCAATTTTCATGATTTTCCGACTTACCGTTTGTGAGATATTTGAGTTTCAAAAATGTTGGGGAAATGAGTATTTGATAAAAATTAATGGTTGAGACTGATTTCCCTATTCTCACTCAAGATTGATGTACTCATTTGTACACTACTCTACAAATATATATAGCTGGTACACGTACTAATATAGGAGTATTAACTATGACTTAACCTATATAACACAATATCTCACACCTCATATTCGCTAAGATACAACAATCTAAAGGAATATACATTGCTAGATGATGGAGGCTCAAGTGTTGAGGAGAGGGCTCTTTTGTTTTTGGAAGCCCACGATGGTGTATCAAAAAGGGCTGCACGGAAAAAGGGATAACTTGAGCTACAGGGCTCCGTTTTAGGCCCACAAGCAGGCGAATCGAAGCTCGGTTCGAGGCCCACGCTCGAAGCCCAAAAACGGCCCCGTTTGGAAGATATGGCCCATTTTATAATTTTTCAGTTCATTTTGGACTTTTGCTTTGGGCTTTATGTTCGACCCGTTATATTTTTTAGGCCCATTTAAATTTCTGGTTGTTATTTAGGGTAAAATGAACATTGTTTGAGATTCAGTTTTGAAGTTTATGAAAATCCAATTTTCTCTCAAATTGTTGAGTTGAATTTGTTGCTTAACTGCGGTATTCATTGAATCAACGCAAGTTGGAAGGGATTCGGTCTGGTATTCGGGGAATCAACAGACTATAATCCATTTATCTTAATTTCGCACTACATCACTAGATATATATACAGCCTAAAATCCAAAAAATCTATGTTAATTTTCAAAAATGCCAAAAAATGATTTGGAGGTGTCTTACGTTAGACACACAAATAAGCTCGTGGTCTAAAACTGCTGTCACATGATACCATCGATATGATCGATCTCCAATGCTAATTTACGATGACAACCCTTTCACATAAGCTGTACGTATTCGCCTATAAAAGCCCACGTCGACTACCATTTCCTCAGGGACCTCAGCGACTCCGTTGAATCCAAGGTTAGCTGATCCATAGGCTTCAAACTCCAAAAAAATATAATATATGTATATATGTACATATATGTGGAACTCAACTCAAATATTAAATTTGTTTGAGCTGAATCTGCATATATTGTTACTACAAGTGCATCTTGTTACATTATTAAAGACTTAATAAGTTAATATATAGTATTGATTCGGAAAAAAATTCTATTAACGGGATCATCTTCTTTTCAGAACAATTTGTTTGATACTATAACAATGTGTTATTGTTGTTGTTACGGAGTACTTGTTACTTGGAATAACTGAAAAAGAAGATGAGGTCTACCTCTATGTATTACTAGTTAGATATAAATCATTATATTACTACTATTTGATTTGATACATGCCAAAATCTTTCCAGCTCATACATTTTGGTGTTTGTAGCTGGTGCAGCAATGAACACTCGGAGCATGAAGCTCATGATACCTCAATTTCTGGTTTTGTTGAGCTTTCTAAACAATGTCGTCGTTTATGGTGGTGTGAAGAGCAGTTTCGTCCGTTCAGTGTATCCAGCAGTTGACATGCCTCTTGATGACGAAGTTTTCGCAGTTCCCAGTGGTAATAATGCCCCACAACAGGTACTTACTTAATTAATCAATTAAGCTTATCATGAGGCCATACACATTTATGAACTTTCTTTTATTATTTTGACATGAAAATTCTTCTCACTAGAAGTACATGTTTCATGATGAAGGTACACATTACTCAAGGAGATTATGATGGAAAAGCTGTAATTATAATGTGGGTAACCCCTACTGAACCCGGTTCAAACCAAGTCAAATATGGAACAACAGAGAAGAAGTACGATTTTACTGCAGAAGGTTCAATGGTGACAAACTATACTTTTTACAACTATACATCCGGCTTTCTTCATAACTGCCTCATCAGTGACCTCGAGGTATATGTTGGTTAACTTGGTTAAAATAATTTCATCAGTAAGCACTAATTTTAGTTACTCTGTTTCAAGGCTAACAAGTTTTTGTCTTATTACTTAGTATGACTAAGTATTATTATGAGCTTGGAGAAGGTGATTCTGCTCGAGCATTTTCGTCGCAAACACCTCCAAAGATTGATCAAAATGCTTACTATAAATTCGGAATAATAGGCAAGTTAATTACTTCTTTAAACTTTCTTTTATTTGCTTATATGATTAAAAACATTACTTTATGTGGATTAACTGATTCAATATTGTTTCAGGTGACATGGGGCAAACACTTAATTCCAAATCCACATTTCAACATTACATGGAGAGCAGAGCAACAGCTGTGTTACATGTTGGAGATTTATCATATGCTGATGAGCATGAATACTATGATGTGGGCTTAATATGCTCGTTTTGTTGAAAAAGATACAGCATATAAAACCATGGTTATGGACTGTAGGAAATCATGAAGTAGAGTATTTTCCAGATTATGTAAGTTTGATTATTTTCACTTAATTTTGATCATAATCCAACCCACAAAACGTTAACCATATGTTTCTAACATTTTGTTTAATAAAGCTTGCATTAATACGTGCGTTTTCATCTCTATGACCAGGATGAAGTTGAACCCTTCAAGCAATATCTGTATAGATACCAGACCCATTATAAAGCTAGCGGAAGCAGTAGTCCTCTTTGGTACGCTGTGAGATGTGCATCTGCTCATATAATCTTTCTTTGTAGTCCTCTTTGGTACGCTGTGAGACGTGCATCTGCTCATATAATCTTTCTTTCGAGTTATTCTCCATATGGTAACTGTTTATACTCTCTAAGCATATTACTTTTATATCTCATAGTATCACTGTAAATACTTAATTTGTGACTATTACCTTACACAGATACTTGATTTTTGACAGTAAAATACACACCTCAATATGAGTGGCTGCAAGCTGAATTTAAAAAAGTGGACAGAACAAAAACACCGTGGCTTATTGTTATTTTTCACTCTCCAATGTATAACAGTAATAGTGCTCACTACATGGAGGGTGAAAGCATGCGAGTTGTATTCGAGAAATGGATTGTTGAGAACAAAGTTGACGTAGTTTTCTCAGGACACGTCCATGCTTATGAAAGATCGGTTTGTCCCTCTTAAAACTGTTTTCTTAGCTAAACATTACAATTCCGTGGATACTTAATTTCCGTTAATTGAACTATGCAATTTCAGTATCGGATCTCAAACATACAATACAACATAAGCAATGGTCTAAGTTATCCTGTGTCAGACGAATCGGCTCCCATGTACATAAACATTGGAGATGGAGGAAACCTAGAAGGCCTTGCATCAAGGTGATATTTTTTAGTTGCCATTTCTAATAATAGCCATGCATGCTAAACTAGCAGTGTTTGTTCTTTATTGGTTTCTCTAATGATGGATTATGTATGTAGTTATAACGATCCTCCGCCTGATTACTCTGCATTCCGAGAAGCCAGTTATGGACATGCTACACTAGAGATCATGAATAAAATGCACGCTATCTACACTTGGAACCGCAATGATGAAGGAATGAGTTTTGTTGCCGATTCCACAGTGTTGGAAAATTTGTACTGGTTAGTATATTACGAGTATTCATTTTAATTCTAGCATAACATAGACGGAGTAACATACAGTAAGTACATATATATGAAACCCCATTAAAGGTGTGTATGGTATATATCTTTCTTGTAATTAAGAGGGCACATGTAGATGATTGTGACTACCTATTATATGTGGTTGGCTTAATGTCTCACTTTGCTCTTTATGTGTCAATATCAGGAAGGGGATGAACAGAACCCGATTTCGATTCGAGACAATAATAAGGATCGGAATGGATCCATAAGTCGTTGTGTTCTGTCCCCTATAAAACATAATGAATAATAAATTACGTCTGCTAAACATACCTTGTAGTAATTAGAAAGGAATATCAGCCTTTCAGTATACTTCAAACCTTGTAGCATATGAAACAATCTATGGACCCACATCTCATCTGGTTTTCAGTATGGACTAGGGTTTAGCACAACCGTAGCTGAGGAAAGACGGGGAAGGTTCAAGCTAAAAGAGGGAATCATAGTGCCATTGTACACAAAGGAACTTAGATTTAGGGCTTGAATGCTGATTTCAATAGAGGACATGTTGAATCTCAACAAAGATAACCTCTCAAGAGCTGGAAATGTAAATACCTCCCGTCAGAACACAGCAACTAAGGATCAGTTCTTGAAGAATGGGGAAACTTTTTTTGGAGTTAAAGAACATCATGTTGTTCATGACAACCTGATGGAGGCCCAAGTATTGAAGATCGAGCACACATATTTCTGGAGGCCCACGAGCGTGTCACAAAAAGGGCTACACGGAAAAAGGCGTAACTTGGGCTACAGGGCTCCCTTTCAGGCCCATGAGCAGGCGAATCGAAGCCCAAAAAACGGCTCCGTTTGGAAGATACGGCGCATTCTATATTTTTTCTGTTCGTTTTGGGCTTTTGTTTTGGATTGTATGTTTGGCCCGTTATGTTTTAAGGGTCCGTTTAAATTTATGCTTGTTATTTATGCTTTCTTCTTCATTGTAATGAACTCAGTTTTCAATTTCAAGATTTTGGATTTCACTTTCAATATTGTGAATCAAAGTTACCCATCCACGGCATTCTTTGTGAATCAACGTGTTTTGGAAGAATTATTTCTGGCTATTCCTTTGAATCAACAGGATTAATTTATTATCTCAATTTTGCACTACATCACAACCCCAACTAAATGAATACTCCTTAGTCTTTTGCATAGACCAAATTCGATCGTACATGGCTTGAGGCGAGGCCCACGAAAAAGGGAAGTTTCAAGATTTGGTGTGTCCAAGAGTAGTTTCTTTAGGCTTCCACAATAGTTCAACTCAACGGCCTTCAACTTTAACTTGACCAGTCTTAGTGTTCTCAATCCTAAACACTTTCTTAGACTAAGAAACTCTACTGACGGGAAGACATCGACCAAAATCCTAGATAATTCCGGCTCATCTAATCTACGTCCATTCAAACAGAGTGTCTTTTGAGTGTCTGCATTAAGTCGCCTCCAATTTCTTGACAAAGAGCGAACCTGATCTTTGTTGGAAGATGGAAGGAAAGATATCATATGGCTCAATACACTGTCGGGCAATTTTGAGATTGTATCCCGAGGATCAATTATCCC
The DNA here is from genome assembly GCA_949592205.1 of Helichrysum umbraculigerum. Taxonomy (NCBI): domain Eukaryota; kingdom Viridiplantae; phylum Streptophyta; class Magnoliopsida; order Asterales; family Asteraceae; genus Helichrysum; species Helichrysum umbraculigerum. The sequence goes on along the minus strand of CATIUR010000005.1, from coordinate 8,633,594 downwards.
ATGTTCGCTGTCCAAGAAACTGTCTGCAAAACACTTCCCTGCCTTTTTTCTCATCTTGATACTTGGCAGAAGGCTTAGTGCTCGTACATGTCAGATGTCCCCTGTACGTAGAGTAAGATTCAGCAATTCAGTAAATTCGGCAAATTTACCAATTCTAGATTTGACTGTATTATTCATCCTTTTTTCAACAAAGACACAATAATATCAAGAGTGACTGTAAAATCTAATTTCACAAGAAACTGGATTTGGACAATTGAATTTTTACAGATAAATTTGCCCTTCCCTGATATTCGCTCAAGTGAAAAAAGAAGAAGAAAGAAGTACATGAATAAGTTTCTTATTAAAATAAATACACTACTGGCATAGATTAAAATCAATTGATAATAACATAAAAGAACTACCAAAATAGACATAAGTTCACAATTAATGATGATTGATCTTAGAGGGCAAAGAGATTAACTTAGCGAATCAATCTGTTTGATTCTTTGATAATGCTATCTACTTAAAAAATTGTTCCCCCTAAACTCAATTCAAGGGTTCAGATCAAAGCTCATCCGAAAGCAGCTTCTTGGCTTCACTCGATTTATACTTCCGAATTCGATGGGAACATTCATCCCTTTAATTTTACTAGAGTTTTCTTTCTAAAAAGAATTTTAGGGTTTTGTTAATAGGGGTTTTTTAGAGTCTAAAAGAATAGATGAACCTTTATATGGGTGTGTTACTCAATAATGAACCGATGTATAGGAAAGAAATTCAGTAGAACCAAAAACCGAATTCAGATCCGAATCAAAACCCGATTCACAAGGACCCTTAGTTAATGATATGATATTTACCTAAGTCAATAAAGACATCATAATAACCGAAGATAAAACTTAATATTAAGTTATTTGACTTCATCAATGTCTTTTTGTTCCACCGCATAAAGAGAACATCGACTACTGGGCTAATTTCGTGCATCTTTGTACTAGCATATATTTTAAAAAGTTTTGACAGAAAATGATATTTTAATGATTAATTTCGAAGCATTGAATAAGTTGATAAAACCATACATGTGATCCTAACTTCCTAAGTTGAGATTACAGAACATGTCACTGACCCAACTGGCAACCAATCAACCATTCCTAGACCCCAACTTCTAACCAATCCCCAGATCGATCTTCAATTTACTTATATTCCTCTTATTTCTATTTTTCCTAAGTTATTCCATAAAAGTCTGAATCTTTGGATTCTCAATCTCAACCAACCAAGATTACCGATTCTCTATCCATATCCTTTCGCAGATTACCGAGAAGATAAAATGATGGTTCAAACTGGAACTCATCATAAGTTTGCTTAATCTATAGGCTGCCAAGGAATGGCGTCAACATCTTGAAGGATGTGAGCTGCAGAAGCTGCTCGAATCTCTAGAAACTTCCCTATGAAACAACTGTCACCAGAATAAAAGAGCAGCAAGATTACAAAAGTTCATTCTAAACTCCAAGAATAAGAGTAGCTACTATAGAAGCTAGAAAGAAGCAGTACAATGCTATTACTTCAAACATCCAGTTTTTTGAAGAGAAAACGAGGTTGCTAACCCGAGACACATCCATAGCATTGCGTCAAGAAGGTCAACAATCTTGTTTGAGCTGGAATTTGCATTCACTTCTATACAAGGGAATAGTTCGAATGGAGGAACACGTGTTTCTCTAAGATCTTTTGGTGATATGATATTCTTGATTGCAACATATGGCAAAAGTATAAGTATAAACCTCACAAACATATATATAAACACTGGAAAAAGGATCCACACGGAGAAAAGTGTTAGGATATAGGGGCTGTTTTTGGGTTTTGATATTCTTCGATTTACCAGAGTTTTCCTTCTAAAGTAAATTCTAGGGTTTTGATAAAGGGGCTGTTTTTGGGCGTCTAATTAAATAGATGAACCTTTACATGGAGTGTCACTCAATGGCCCAATGTCCCAGAAACAAATTCACTACAACCGAAAACCGAATTCGGATCCGTATCAAATCCGATTCACAAGCACCCTTGTTTAGTAATACTTTATAATATAATATTTATTTAAGTCCATAAACACATCATAATGACCGATATCTATTGTTAGAGTCTGAAACAAAAGTTCCATAACAAATAAACTTATTCCATTTTCTCAATGTCTCTCACTCTCTCTTTCTGTTCCGGTATAAAGATAACATAGATTACTAAGCTAATTTCGTGCATCTTTGTACTGGCATAATTTTAACAAATGTGACAGAAAATAAAATCTTATGAAGTGTCGTAAAACTTAAGTGAGTTTAAGATCTGAATAAAGGAGTTGATGTTATAAGGTCAGACCAAATCAGACAAAATTGGTCCGCTAAGAAAATAACAAGAATTGATTATTTTTCAAACCACAGAATGAGTGGATCAAACCATAAACCAGATCCTAAGTTGAGAATAAGTAACATGTCACTGATCCAACTGGGTAACCAATTGACCATTCCTAGACCCCAACTCCTAACCAATCCCCCAATCGATATTTCACTGTGCTATTTATTCCTCTTAATGTTATTTTTCCTATTAGCTAGTCTCACTCTTCTCTTATTATATAAAAGTTCGAAACTTTACATTCTCAATCTCAACCAAGAAAAATAATCAATTCTCTTTCCATTTGCTTGATTCCATTTCTCCCCAATAAACACCTCCTGAGAGGATTGAATACTTGAGCTCGTCATATTAATTGAACATGTAATGTGCAACCCAGATAAGCATGTAGCAAATGAAAATATATAAATGTACGCACGGATATAATATAGAATTTTTAACATCAATAGGACATCAATTAATCTCCCCTATCTAATAATAGGGAGTTTATGCTGATGTCATTCAACTGACTTGACAAATTCTTAGACAATCAATTTGATGACATGGCGCTATAATATTTAAGCTTTTTTCTCCTAATTTTGAATTATTTAGAAAATAAAATACAACCAATGGATTTACTTTTAAGTTCCTAAGCAAGTAATAATTAAATTTGAGTGTCTATTGAAATCTTAAATTATCAAAATTTGAATTTCAAAAGTGAGGAGTGTATCGAAATAATCAAACATATTATACACGATTTTACTTATTGTCTCTTTCATCCAAATTTTATTTTCACAGCATGCTTTTTTTTGGGAAGACAAATTGCATCTATTTCATCATCTGAAAATTAAATCTCCACATCTCCAATACATTCTTCTCTCAAATTAATATTATGGACTTTTAAATTTCAAAATCTCCATCTCTCCCATTTTTCTCATTCTGCTTTTGCAACGATTCTCCTCTCTTCTCCATCAGGTATATTTATTTTTTTCAATTTCATGGCTCCAACTTTATTTTTTTCAATTTCAAAATGTCCAATTTCAGGTATTCTCCTCTCTTTTTGTTTTATTACTTTTGCAGGTTATGGATCCCGATTATAAAGAAATGTGTGAGAGATGAACACCATATGTTTGTATTTGTTCTTCGTTGTTACTGGCTTACTGCTTATACATTACATATCAGTAATAGCGTTTGATTTACATTTTTGTTTATTTTTCATATGTTTGTACAGCATAAGCTCCGAAAGATGCTATGTCAAATTTGCATCCTCAAAGTTCTGTTTTTGCTGCAAGTAGATCAATACTGGATGTTGTTGTCTCGTGGTTGTTCTTTCAATCGATTCCTCCTGCTATGGGTGTTGAGCAGTAAGCTTTCAGTTTTCATTTTACTAATTTTCTTAATGCTTTGACTGCAAGGTGTTCGATGAAATGTCTAGATGAGAAAAGATTATAATTCAAGAAATTTCATGTCATTGGCTTTTAATTAGCTTTTCATAAGTTGATTACCTGAGTTCACTAAAACAAGATCATATCTTTGTTCTCTACACAGTAATTAGTTTAGATTTGAATCTAGAGATAGTTGAGACTTATACACAATGCTGTGTTGTTCTCTGGCCTTTTTCTCCGATATCAACAAATACTAACTATTCGATCAGCTTTTATGGATCAGTAGCTAACAGAACAAGAACTACCTTTTCATCAATATTGCAAAGTTTTGAATTCAAATTTTATTTCCATGTTGTTTATTGTTTTATCAGGGGGTTTATATTAATAATTTTGTTTGAGTTTCAGACTTCTCAATTGGTAATGCGTATGAAAGTAGAACACCTGTTTTCCGTTTAGTACTTTAGGTGACAAGGTGTTTGATGTAATGCTCAATTGTATTTGTTTAGGTGGTTCTTTATTGGTTTCTACCATTATAATCTGATGGCATGGATGTCATTTTTCAAGGTTAATGTTTTAAATTGTTCTTAGGGACTATATATGAGAGTTTTCTTTTCAGAATTGAATTTTCATAGCTGTATGAAATATAGTACTTGAATGATTGAGTGCCTAATGCTAATTTGGCAGCCCAATTTTGTGCATTTAATATTTCATTGGTCTATTATTTCTGCTCTCATTTATAATTTACCCTATAGAAATGTTTTATCTTTTGTTTATATGATTTATATTTGGGCTTTATAGTGTATCTGAATAGAGCAAGCTAGGATAGGTTTGTTCTCTGTCTCATTTACGTGTCTTCTTTAATATGGCCATTCATTAAGTTAAGATCAATCTTGGTTCTTTAAATATTATTCTATATTTTGCGGTTTAGTTTGTTTTATCTACAAAACATGATGTTGTAACATTATTGTTGGCAATTGCATGCTTGGACTATAGAATTCGGACATCAAAGCATCAAAAGGTTTTCGTGTAAAAAAAGTAATAATCTCAAAAATCAGTTAAAAAAGCTCACCTTAAGGAGGTAACATTGCATTGGTCATTTAATCCTTACAATTCTGGTGCAAGCATTTCCTACAAGGAGATCATTGTCTTTAGTCCATTTGAAATACATGAGTGTCACAAGTGAAATGCACTAGGTTCATTATGGATAAAAAGTTTATGTTTTATGCAACTGTTTATATGGGTTTTAAATTGGTAGTTGAAATGGATTAAATGGGTTGAACAAGTATATATCTAAGTTTTCAATAACTTTTTCTGTTGTGATTATTGTAAAACCGTCTTTTAGATTATGCACTATTTATTTATCTTTTTTAAAGGTGGCAAAATGGGTGGGTTGGGTATGGTAGATAGAATGAGGCTGATTCAATTATTTATGCCATGTTGAGCAAGTTATTCGTAGTCCCTGCATGGCTGTATATTTTTATTTTGGATTGAAATATCTGTTAGCATCCTACCCGTTATATAAATGGGTCATTTTTGGTTGTACTAATCGATTATAATACAAAGTTTACTATTGATGCAGGTACATTCAAGGATAGATCTTTTTTTTATTTCATGTAGACTTGCTAATTTATTTCATTGATAGCAATAGTTTAGCCTATGCAGACATAATGCTACCATGAGTAGGTAGTGAAAAGGTTGTTTGCTCTTTATAAAGTTATAAGTTTAAATGTAAATGTAAATTATAAGCTCCTTATTGAATAACACATCTCTTTTACTAGACTTTGGGTCACTTGATGGAGTTCAATGAAATTTTATAGTTAACGCTTACAATATAATTTAACTAATTGCTACAAAAATTAGCTAATGCTATTATGATAGATATATTGAACCATCACTAAATTAAATGGCTATATATTTGTAAGACTTATGTTAACATTTCTTATAGTTACAAAAAATTCTCAAAGAATATAATTACTTGATTTTTTCGTCAAACCCGTGTTAACACGGGTCATGTAACCATCATTCAACAAACCCGTGTAATCACGAGTCATAAAACTAGTATAGGGATATCAGAGGGAAATCAAAATAAAATGGATACAAAAAAGATAAGCTTGATTAAACATTACAAGTGGAGTACATACCTTCAATGAGACAAATGACGGTGGAAGACTGACGAACAAACAACATTTAGGCATCACTCGGAGTTATTTACGTGTCGACAGGATCAAGTTTATGCTAAACAGAAAAAAAGAGCAATCTTATATTACTAGAACATCTATCGAATACAACAAAAGATGTAGTCTTTGTAGTGAAACACTCACGATCCGGTTTTCCATTTCTCCCCACCAGACACCCCCTAAGAGAATCAAATACTTAAGCTTGTCATATTAATGACATCAAATGTACAACCCACGTAAACATGTCGCGTAGAAAAAGATATAAATGTATGCCATAGAATATATAGTTTCCAGTATCAATACGAGAGCAATAAATATAAATGAAAATCGAGGGAAACGAAGATAACAAACCCACTCTATAAGAGACTTGGTATAGCTGAACAATCAAATCACAACCTATCAAAAACAACTTTTTGCGGACCATGCACATTATCAAACACTTGTAGAAGTTCGTACCCTTTCAAAACATTTTGATCTAAGCAAAATGATTTGATCAAACAATCAACCGTATCAACATTTGCAACAAAACCAAGTTCCATCATTTCACCGTATAGTTCCCACACAATATCAACAAACCCGTCTTTAACACACGTCCGTAAAACAGAATTCCACGTCTCCAATGAGGGGAGAAACTCCCATCTTTTTCGACTCATCTAACGCCTCAACAGCATCCTAAATCATTCTGCTACAAAAAAAGCAAAAAAAAAAAAAAAAAAAAAAAAAACATACAATTCAATCTTCAGAGATAACAGAGTAAATAGAATACAGAGGTCACGTGAGATGCGGATGATTTCATTAATCAATTGAGCTCGTAGAGGAGTGTATGGATTGGGCGCAAAAGTTTGTTAGCATCCTCGTTCTCGTTCGGCTGAATAAATGGAAGTCACTCCGGTATTTCAGCCACACTAAATGATGCTAACAAACTTTGTCGCCATTCCATACGCTCCTCCCACAAGCAAATCGAAAACCAAACCACAAGTTGGTTGATCAGGTGGATACCCAAATGTAGAACTAAGCCATTACAGAACCCTAAAAAACTAACAATGGGGAAATCAGATAAAATAGTATTTCCCCATCTGGGTTTTGACCTAATTGTTGCACAAGTTTCTTTCACAATTTTATTCAAATGTTGGGGTTTATCAGTATAATCATTTGTGATGTTTCTAATTTGTTGATTAGGGTTTGGGGTGTTTTTGGGTGAAGGGCGACGGAGTAATTTAGTTATTAATGGGTGTAAAAAAGATACATATTGAAACGAGACCCGACCCGAATAACAAAAGTCCAAACTTCAAACTGCTTTACTTTTTAAAAATAACGAGTCCAAACTCCATGTCCAGTAAGGTATGGGCCCGTATGGTTGAAGGATAGGATTATAGGAATAGAAACGGGCCAAGTCCGGGCCGGGTCTCCAAACTTGATAGGAACACCGAACACAAGGTGTACAAAAAAACCGGTTTCTAGAACCCGACCCGATTTTAACCCGAAACCAACCCGGTCAAAACCGGTTTTGACCAAAACCGGTTCGGGTTTTCTAGAACCCGACGGGTCCAAACCGGTTTGGACTTTAGGGTTTTGAAACCGGTTTTGAACCGGAAAACCGGTGAAACCCGGTCAAAAAACCGGCCAAAACCCGAAAACCGGTCAAAAAAACCGGTCAAACCCGGTCAAAAAACGGTTTGAACCCGGTTTGGTTTGGTCAAACCCGGTTTTGACTTTTTTAGTCAAAAACCGGTTCGGTTTTCGGGTCGGGTTGGCCCCGAACCGGTTTTTGTGCACACCTGGCCGTGCATTGACTATCTTTACGTGGGGTGCAAGTGCCCTTAACCTAATTTAATCCCATTACACACCAAATAATTACTTTTAATTTTAATAGCTTCTTGAAACTCTTCTAAAATATAAATAAACCAGAATACCATGGAGCAATCTGGACCCTTAGATAGAGTTTTTCAATTTGATCGAACGGTATATAATAATTAAATAAGATTAAAAATAATGATGTTACACTTTACCCCCACTAAATAAGAAACAATCTTTTACTAAACTCTTATTAAATATATATTTAATGATGTTACACTTTACCCCCACTAAATAAGAAACCATCTTTTACTAAACCCTTAAATATTAAATATTACTCCCTCCGTCCCAAAATTATTGTCCACCAACAAAAAGCACACGGTTTAATAAAAGTGGGACCACAACAGTTTTCAACCACTCAAATAGAATCTGCACCCACTAAACTCTCTTCTTATTTGTTGAAATGGGAAGTGGACAATTATTTTGGGACGTCCCAAAAAGGAAAGATGGACTATAATTTTGGGACGGAGGTAGTATTAAATATATATTTAATCAAATGTAGTTGAACATCCATCTAAATATCTAATAAAAAACAACTGGTTGTTCAATCCAAGTCCAAAAAAATAGAACGTATGGTATATTCATATTTAAATTATATTTTTTTATATGACAATTCCAATCTACAACAATAAATGCACTCATTCAATTGAATACCTATAACAATTTAATTACTCGTGTTGTCGCAAGTTAAATTTGGAATCAAGAGCAGATTATATATTGAACAACATCAGTAATAATCAACCAACTCTTACATTGAATTTGGAAGGTGGTGGTGATATGTATTACCGAGCTGCTAACTATAACGCCCCTAATTTAGAACACATTTTTTTTTTAAAACATCGCGGAAGCAATATCCCATATATATATATAACCTTGGATTATCCAAAATATACATAATCATTTACATAAGTACTTCGTTATATAACTACACAAATTAGATGGGCGTTACTTTAACAAAACATTTAAAGTAGTACAAAAGTCATCAGAGTTCTATCATTGTCGAACATTCCTTCAATTTACTCCGAGACCCGCCCTTAACAAAATATATTAACCTGCAAGGAGTAAACAACGAGGGATTAGCACGAAGCTAAGTGAGTTAACTCATCACTAACACTACACTTAGTTTAACACCATGAGTCTACAACAATTAATACTTTGACTCAACATCACTAGAGGATCGGTGGCCCTTGTGGCACCCTCAGCCGTGGTGGCCCACCAAGCGACACTTACACCAACTGCAGGCTAATACAGTGGTTAACCGATAACGATTTGCTACCTTTAGTCAACACAAGCTCCATTCACAACACATGTTCACAACTCTCGTGTTGACTAACCTGTAGCAAAACGTCCAACAAGATTGACCTCTTTAACACAATCACCAATAGGTTTCTTAACACTTGCTTCTAATTCACAATATGCCTTAACACAAGAATGCATAATTAACACTTGAAGTAACCACATAAGTGATCACCAAACATAGTGAGAGATCAAAGTCCACTCACCTGTCCACTTTAACTTCAGTTACTCAAGTGACTAAACTCACTGAGTCTTCGCCTTGTCTGTAAACACATCAAAACATTGGAGTCAGTAACTAATTCCAATTTCTCACAATTTACATAACATAATTACATGTTGTTGAAACAATCATCTCATATCCTATAGCACATTGCATTTAACTCAAACAATTAAGTAATCATCATTCGTATTTACTTAATCTATCAATTCACTACTACCAGATAACATGTATTGCCAAACCATAAATGTTATCGGATTACATTAGCAATTAAACAAAACAATAATTTTTTTTCTGCAGGGCAAGGGAAGCCGCCGGCTTCCCATTCAAGCCGCCGGATTCGAAGGCAAGCCGCCGGCTTCCAAGACAAGCCGCCGGCTTCAATGCCTTTTCACCAGCTCCACTTTGTACCCGAGCTCAAAATTAGAAGCCGTTTGGCCGAAGCCGCCGGCTTTAATGCCAAGCCGCCGGCTTCTCGTGTTCTTCAGACCTGGGCAGCAGCAGCAAAAGGATGCACGAACAAAAATAACCAAAAACCCAAAATCGACCAAAACTCAACTTGTAACTCAGATTTTTACCACTTTTAATGAACCATAACACCTAATAACAACATACAACCATGATTCAAACAACAATTCATCACCAATCATCAAAATCACTTATAACCTAACTATTTCCATTCAAACTAAAACTCAAGAAATCTATCATGTTTTTATCATGTAATCGAGTACAAGAAGTTCAATCATCATCATCAAATAGATATACAAACACTAATTTAACTCATCAAGCTTCAAATCATATAACCAATAAATTGCTTAAAACTCATCATATACAAAATATAACTTACAAGATGAAGAACACTATGAAGATGAGGATGATGATCTTAACAAGGATTCAAGCTTCTATTCCTCAATCGATTACACTTGTTCTTGTAAATTTAAGAGAGATTTAGCTAGGTTTTTGAGTTAGGTTAAAACTAGGTGAAAAATGAGGGATTGGGGAAAATGGATCGATCCCCTCCTTTTTATTAAAACCGCCCTATTTAACTTTCAGTACAATATTATACCATCTTTTGATCTATTGTCTGGAACCTAAATACCAATTGCAAGAAAATTATTTTATTTTACCGTCGTCTAAGATTATTTAAAACAAATAATATTTTACTAGTCACATTATCTCCTGAGACTTATTTACCTATTAATTTCACAATCAAACATATTTAAACAATTAAATTTACGTATTTAAATTTAAATAAATACCTGATTCTACTGGCCCCAATTTCAGGGTGTTACACTAACAGAGAAGGGTAAGATGATAATTACCTGTATCGCCATTCATTCAACGATGTCTCAAGAGGGATGAAAATTGTCCGCTTCTGTCACCACTAGGCTAAAGGTGGATCGGTAATTGTGAAGGACTTCTTTCAGCAGACAAGAGATTTAAGCTGGGATGAATGGTTATGTGTTGTGCAGCGTGTGAGAGTGTGAGCACGTGAATCCAAAAGTTAGAAGTCAAGACTATTGTGAGGTAATTCTACTTATTGTATTTCCTTATGCATGTTTGCTTTATTGATTACACTTATATGTTAAAGATTGTTTCTTTGAGTATATATGCAAGTTAAAATTAGTATTCGGAAATTTTTCAAAAGTTACACAGAAGGAAGAAATTATTTGAAATCATGGCCCGAGATGTTGAAGCTGAACGACTGGCCCCTATCGATAAGTTTGAGGATCCTCTGCCATGACATTGTGATGAGTTGATCAGTGCATTGTTTTTGGGAATGCACTGATCCAAGGACATGTTTTCTTTCTCAACTTTGCTGTTATGGCACCACCTGGTGTTCTAAAATGTTTCTCCCCTCTGTATATTTAGACTACTTAGGGGAATGGAAAGATTTTTAGCATTTTTAGTTTTTTTTAATTGTATATTTCAATTGAATAGTGCTTAAGCTTAAATAACATGGTCTAGCCGCTTTTTGGGAAAGGTTGCTAATAGGAAAAGCTGCTAATAGGAAATGTAACATCCTCTCCATGGGCCTGGTATTTTTTCTATCTAAATCGAATAATTAATTGTTTTAGATAATTAGTTGTTATAAATTGTGCTTATTGTGAAACTTGGTTAAATAGGTCTTAGGACTGAGTGTGGTCAATAAAATGTTGTTTGATTTAAAATATGAAAGTTGACGGTAATATAAAATGAATTTCTCGCATTTAGTGATTAAGTGCCAGACAATAGATTTAGAGCGGGTATAAAATACCCATTGTTTGAGGCCGGTTAAATTAAGGGGCCGATCCCTTTATTGGGATCACTTTCCCAATTCTCTCTTTCAAATAAAACCATAAACCCTAAACTAAACATATGATCAAATCATTAACTGGAAGTGAGAATCGAAGTGTGATCTTTTACTAGCTATCATCATCTTCATCATCTTCCTCTTCTTCTATTCATCATCATCCCCATTTTAAGGTAATGAAGCTCATAAGTTCATATGTTAGGTTTGATGAATAATTGATAGATTGAATTGATTCTTGAGTTTATGTGATGTTTATTTGTGATATATAATGTTATGTGATGATTCTTAACTAGTTAGATGCATTAGAATCGAGTTTGATGAGCTTGATTTATGAAAATGGTAATTGTGTTCGTTCAGGTCTGTTCTTGAGCTGAAGAACAGATGAACGCGATCCCGGCTATGGTTCTGGATCGCGTTCCCTTGTTGAAAACGACCTATTCGAGTTTTTGGCCTTAGAAACGCGATCCAGGCCAAGTATCCGGATCGCGTTTGCTAGTGTTATTCGGTCACAGAATTTTTGCTAAAGGACGAACGCGATCCAGCCTGCCTAGTCAGGATCGCGTTTGCATGTTAAATTTTGATGGATTCTTATAAATTTCATATATGCATAGGTGTTTAGAGGTTGGGTTAATAGTGACATTTATTGGATGCTATTGGGGTATTCTATAATAATGTTCATTTTGATATTTACGAATTATGAGGTAAAGTACTAACTTATGTTGAATTATTGATTCTCAGATCCTCCGAAAGATAAGTAATCTCTGGAATCGGAGATTTTGAAGACAGAGGTATCGGTGAGTGGATTCAGAGCTCACCATTTAATTTAGTTGTGATCATTTGATTGCAACGAATAAACGTGAATATGTTTTGTTGAGTAGTTAATATACCTTGTTGACTGTGAACCTATGTGCTATGTGTTTGGCCTTCGGGCATCAGTTGTTAACGAGGTCAACAGGTTGTTAAATGGTTGGTTGAACTAGGCAGGGGTTGAATGAATGATACAGAGTCGTACTTCATTTGTTGTGTGTTTGATTCTGTATTTGAGTTCAACTACCACTAGTTATCGGTCTCGTCCGTATGGCCATACGGATATGGTTGGGTAAGTGTTCTTGGGGAGCCACCCGGGTATTACGGTTATCCCCAGAGCCACCGATCCTCGTTAAGTTGTTGTTGATTTGTTGAATATCGTATTGCGGTTGTTTGAAGCAATTATATGATTATGCTAAGTTAGATGTTGTGTTATGAACTCACTCACTTAGCTTTGTGCTAATCCCTCGTATTTACTTTCTGCAGATTATATTTTGAATAGGTGAGTAGCAGAAAGTAGATGCTCTAGGAGCTGGGGAATGTTTTGACAGCTTGCTACTCTGATAATATTTTGTAACAGTTAATGCTAAGTTTTATATAATACCCCGTATTATGTGTTTGTTAACCATGTTTAACTTGACATGACTTAATTTATGATCTTTGGTTCTAACGTATAGTAATTAAATATGTTTTAAATCTCTTCGCTTCCGTGTTTTCAATATAATAATATTATGTAAGAATGAGGGGTGTTATAAGTTGGTATCAGAGCATAGTTTTGGGGTAATTGAGCATTGTAGAATGTTCAATCCCAAAACTGTAGCGTGGTATGTCAAACATTCCTGGGTAAGGGATTTAGCATTGGTTGTGAAATTGTTAGTAGATAGGTACTAACGATTAACAAGTTTCAAGTATTGTGTTGATTTCAGAAATGGCAGATGACGAACAACCGATCCCCAACCCCAATAATGCCTCTCGGTATGTTGTTCCTCCTGTTGTGACAAATGTTCGGGAAGGTACATCTCATCAAGGCGGTGAAGAAACCAATAGGGATGAGTATATACATGAGATAGAAGATGAATTGATATTTCTGAGAGAGTTTAAAAGAAAAGCTGAGGAAGCTGCAGCTAGACAACTTTTGCAACAACAATCTTCGGTGTTTGGTGCTAGTCCATCATCTCAGACTAATAAGATGTGTACTTTTAAAACTTTTATGTCTTGCAAACCACCGGAATTCCATGGAAGTACCAATCCAACTGTGGCTTTGAATTGGTTAAGAGACATGGAACGCAAGTTTGATGTGATTAGCTGTGAGGAAGAATCCAAGGTCAAGTTTGCTGTGCAGTGCCTGAAGGACGATGCCATGGTTTGGTGGGATTCAATTACTGGGCATTTTACTCCACAACAAAAGGAATCTTTACGATGGAATGAATTTCATCAAGTAGTGCGGAATCAATATTGTTCTGATTTTCATATGGCACAAATTAGGAGGGATTTTGTGAATCTTCAATTAACGGATAATATGACCATGGAGGAGTTGATAGCTCAATTTACGGAAAAACTTCGATTTGTACAACAATGGGTTCCGGAGGAGAAGACAAAGATAGAGCAGTTTGTGGATACTTTACCCCCTAACTATCGTACTACCGTGAGACTAGCCACTAGTTTATCTCAGGCTTTTAATCTTGCTCGATCCGTGGATAGTGACATTAGAGGGTCTCGTGAAACACGATCTAGAGATAATTCTTCAAAGTCTAGAGCGGATTCCTCTAGTAAAGGGAAATCAAATTGGCAAGGTAATCGTCAGACAAAGAAGTATGTTAGTAAGAGTAGTTCGTCGGGAAGTTCGAACTGGTGTAGTACATGCAAATCTAGACATTCAGGGCCGTGTACTCCGCAAACAAATAAGTGTCTGAAATGTGGTGATCTTGGTCATGAGATAAGAAATTGTCGTTATCCGAACTTTGTGTGTTGGACTTGTAAGAAGGAGGGACATCGAGTGGGGCAATGTCCAGAGGCGGGAAAATCGGGGCTTGGTTCGGTCGGGAGTTCGGCATCTTCCGGTCAGAAAAGGAAGAATCCTCCACCAGCAACCAGTCAGGCTTTTCAAATGACAGTCAATGAGGCTGTGCATACAGAAGATGTTATAACTGGTACATTCTTTATAAACTCTGTACCGGCTCGTGTTTTATTTGACTCTGGTGCTACTTGTACTTTTATATCTGTATGCTTCTGCGACAAGTTGAAAGTAGTGCCTACTGTGATAACCAAACCCGTAGAAGTAGAAATTGTTAGTGGTAAATTAGTTCCTGTTACCACCTCGGTGACTGGAGCTAATATTGTGATTGATGACCGAACTTTCCCTATTTCATTCTTGTTGATGCCAATCCCTAGTTTTGACGTAATAGTTGGTATGGATTGGTTAAGTCAGAATAGGGCTAGCATTGATTGCCACCAAAAGTTGATTAGGATCCCAATCTCCGACGGGCACGTTGTGGCTCGAGGAGAACGGGATGGTATGTCTATTCCTCTGATTTCGATGATGAAGGCTAGGAAGTCATTATCCAAAGGTTGCAAGTCCTACTTAGCTTATGTAGTTGATGCTAAACTTGAAAGAAAAGTTATTTCCGATGTACCGGTTGTGTGTGAATACTCTGAGGTATTTCCTGATGAGTTACCTGGGTTGCCACCAGTTAGGGAAGTTGAGTACCGTATTGATCTTGTGCCGGGTTCATCGCCTGTAGCTAAAGCTCCTTATAGGTTAGCACCTTCTGAGATTCGTGAAATGATGAATCAGATACAGGAACTGTTAGATAAGGATTTTATTAGACCTAGTTCTTCGCCGTGGGGTGCACCAGTATTATTTGTGAAAAAGAAAGACGGGTCTA
The DNA here is from genome assembly GCA_949592205.1 of Helichrysum umbraculigerum. Classification (NCBI taxonomy): domain Eukaryota; kingdom Viridiplantae; phylum Streptophyta; class Magnoliopsida; order Asterales; family Asteraceae; genus Helichrysum; species Helichrysum umbraculigerum. The sequence goes on along the minus strand of CATIUR010000005.1, from coordinate 8,618,340 downwards.
TGCGCATGTGTATTGATTATAGGGAGTTGAACAAAAGAACGGTAAAGAATAAGTACCCTCTTCCTAGAATAGATGACTTATTTGATCAGTTGCAGGGTTCTTCAGTGTATTCTAAAATTGATTTGAGATCGGGTTATCATCAAGTCCGGGTTCGTGAAGAAGATATTCCGAAAACTGCTTTTCGTACTAGGTATGGGCATTATGAATTTTTGGTTATGCCTTTTGGTTTGACGAATGCTCCAGCTGTATTTATGGATTTAATGAATCGGGTTTGTCGACCTTTCTTGGATAAATTTGTTATTGTTTTCATTGACGACATCCTCGTGTATTCGAAATCTGAAGAGGAGCATGCCATGCATTTAAGATTAGTTCTGGATACGTTGAAGCGAGAACAGTTGTATGCTAAGTTTTCTAAATGCGAATTTTGGATTCGAGAGGTTCAGTTTTTGGGTCACGTAATTTGTAAGGATGGTGTGAAGGTGGATCCAACTAAAGTCGAGGCTGTGATGAAATGGAACGCCCCAAAGTCGGCTTCGGAAATAAAGAGCTTTCTTGGATTAGCGGGTTATTACCGGAAGTTTATAAAAGATTTTTCTAAGATTGCGGGTCCGTTAACCAAATTAACCCGTAAGGATGAGAAATTCGTATGGACTGATCGTCAGGAGCATGCATTCCAAACGTTAAGACAAATGTTGTGTCAGGCACCGGTGTTAGCATTACCGGAAGGTTCAGATGATTTCATTGTTTATTGTGATGCTTCTTTTTCGGGCTTGGGCTGTGTTCTTATGCAAAAGGATAAAGTTATTGCCTATGCTTCTCGTCAGTTGAAACCGCATGAAAAGAATTATCCCACTCACGATTTAGAACTTGCAGCGGTTGTATTTGCCTTAAAACTTTGGAGACATTACTTGTACGGAACTCGATGTGTTGTTTGTACTGACCATAAAAGTCTGCAGTATGTGTTTTCCCAAAAAGAGTTGAACATGCGCCAGAGACGATGGCTTGAATTAATCAAAGACTATGATTGTGAAATTAGATATCACCCAGGCAAAGCTAATGTGGTTGCGGATGCTCTAAGCAGAAAGGGTGCTTCGGATCGAATCTTTTATCTCAAGGTAAATGTTTCCTCTGACTTGATTGATCGAATCAAAATTGTACAATTAGAAGCTTTGCTGGATCACAACTTAAAGTCCGAAATTATGTTGAAAAGAAAAGATGAATTAGTGGACGATTCTAGAGGATTGAAAACTTTTAAGTCTCGGGTGTGGATTCCTTTAATTGGTGGAATTCGGGATACGATTTTGAATGAAGCTCATAAGTCTAAGTTAACTGTTCATCCCGGTAGTACTCGAATGTATGACGACTTAAAACCTTTGTATTGGTGGCCCACGATGAAAACTGACATTGCACGGTTTGTTGGTAATTGTCATATCTGCGCGCAAGTTAAAGCTGAACATCAAAAGCCGTACGGATCACTAAAACAGTTGGAAATTCCCGAGTGGAAATGGGAACATATAACTATGGATTTTGTAACTAAACTACCGCGTACCATTCGAGGTAATGATATGGTTTGGGTTATTGTTGATCGGTTGACAAAAAGTGCGCATTTTCTTGCTGCGAGTGAGACCACCTCTTTGACTAAGCTCGCCCAGTTGTATCTTAATGAAATTGTATCAAGACATGGTATTCCAGTGTCAATTGTGTCAGACCGAGATTCCCGTTTTGTTTCGCATTTTTGGCAGAGTCTTCAACAAGAATTGGGTACCCGTGTAAATCTAAGTACAGCGTATCATCCTCAAACAGACGGTCAATCAGAACGCACAATTCAAACATTAGAGGATATGCTCCGTGCGTGTGTGTTGGAATATGGAGGTTCATGGGATTCACATCTTCCGTTGGTCGAATTTGCTTATAACAATTCGTATCACTCGAGTATCGGTATGCCTCCGTATGAAATGTTGTATGGCCGTCGTTGTAGAACACCGACATGTTGGTTGGAAGCCGGTGAGAAACAGTTTGCTGGACCCGACATTGTGCAAATGACCGCGGATAAGGTAGTAATTGCACGTGAGAAGTTGAAAGCCGCACGCGATAGACAGAAAAAGTATGCGGATCCGAAAAGGCGACCGGTTGTATTTTCTGAAGGTGAACTAGTCTACCTTAAAGTTTCCCCGTGGAAAGGTGTAATTCGTTTTGGAAAACGGGGAAAGTTGGCACCTAGATACATTGGTCCGTTTAAGATTCGACAAGTGGTTAACGAACAGTCAGTGACGTTGGATCTTCCTCCGGAGCTTTCGGGTATTCATAGTACGTTTAACGTGTGTTATTTGAGGAGGTGTAACATTGAGGACCAGTCACAAATACTTCCTTTGAAGGATTTAAAAGTTGATAGAACTCAAAAGTTAGTTGAAGAACCGGTAGAAATCCTAGATAGGAAGGTTACCAAACTTAGGAAGAAACAAATTCCTATGGTGCTTGTAAAGTGGAAACATAGTTTAGGGTCCAACTTGACTTGGGAGTCCGAGGAGTCGATGAAGTCCAGATATCCTGGATTGTTTGATGGTGTTGAGATTTCGGGGACGAAATCTCCTTAAGGAGGGGAGATTTGTAACATCCTCTCCATGGGCCTGGTATTTTTTCTATCTAAATCGAATAATTAATTGTTTTAGATAATTAGTTGTTATAAATTGTGCTTATTGTGAAACTTGGTTAAATAGGTCTTAGGACTGAGTGTGGTCAATAAAATGTTGTTTGATTTAAAATATGAAAGTTGACTGTAATATAAAATGAATTTCTCGCATTTAGTGATTAAGTGTCAGACAATAGATTTAGAGCGGGTATAAAATACCCATTGTTTGAGGCCGGTTAAATTAAGGGGCCGATCCCTTTATTGGGATCACTTTCCCAATTCTCTCTTTCAAATAAAACCATAAACCCTAAACTAAACATATGATCAAATCATTAACTGGAAGTGAGAATCGAAGTGTGATCTTTTACTAGCTATCATCATCTTCATCATCTTCCTCTTCTTCTATTCATCATCATCCCCATTTTAAGGTAATGAAGCTCATAAGTTCATATGTTAGGTTTGATGAATAATTGATAGATTGAATTGATTCTTGAGTTTATATGATGTTTATTTGTGATATATAATGTTATGTGATGATTCTTAACTAGTTAGATGCATTAGAATCGAGTTTGATGAGCTTGATTTATGAAAATGGTAATTGTGTTCGTTCAGGTCTGTTCTTGAGCTGAAGAACAGATGAACGCGATCCCGGCTATGGTTCCGGATCGCGTTCCCTTGTTGAAAACGACCTATTCGAGTTTTTGGCCTTAGAAACGCGATCCAGGCCAAGTATCCGGATCGCGTTTGCTAGTGTTATTCGGTCACAGAATTTTTGCTAAAGGACGAACGCGATCCAGCCTGCCTAGTCAGGATCGCGTTTGCATGTTAAATTTTGATGGATTCTTATAAATTTCATATATGCATAGGTGTTTAGAGGTTTGGTTAATAGTGACATTTATTGGATGCTATTGGGGTATTCTATAATAATGTTCATTTTGATATTTACGAATTATGAGGTAAAGTACTAACTTATGTTGAATTATTGATTCTCAGATCCTCCGAAAGATAAGTAATCTCTGGAATCGGAGATTTTGAAGACAGAGGTATCGGTGAGTGGATTCAGAGCTCACCATTTAATTTAGTTGTGATCATTTGATTGCAACGAATAAACGTGAATATGTTTTGTTGAGTAGTTAATATACCTTGTTGACTGTGAACCTATGTGCTATGTGTTTGGCCTTCGGGCATCAGTTGTTAACGAGGTCAACAGGTTGTTAAATGGTTGGTTGAACTAGGCAGGGGTTGAATGAATGATACAGAGTCGTACTTCATTTGTTGTGTGTTTGATTCTGTATTTGAGTTCAACTACCACTAGTTATCGGTCTCGTCCGTATGGCCATACGGATATGGTTGGGTAAGTGTTCTTGGGGAGCCACCCGGGTATTACGGTTATCCCCAGAGCCACCGATCCTCGTTAAGTTGTTGTTGATTTGTTGAATATCGTATTGCGGTTGTTTGAAGCAATTATATGATTATGCTAAGTTAGATGTTGTGTTATGAACTCACTCACTTAGCTTTGTGCTAATCCCTCGTATTTACTTTCTGCAGATTATATTTTGAATAGGTGAGTAGCAGAAAGTAGATGCTCTAGGAGCTGGGGAATGTTTTGACAGCTTGCTACTCTGATAATATTTTGTAACAGTTAATGCTAAGTTTTATATAATACCCCGTATTATGTGTTTGTTAACCATGTTTAACTTGACATGACTTAATTTATGATCTTTGGTTCTAACGTATAGTAATTAAATATGTTTTAAATCTCTTCGCTTCCGTGTTTTCAATATAATAATATTATGTAAGAATGAGGGGTGTTATAGGAAAAGCTGCTAATACTTAGAGGGTGAACTGTCTGCCAACCGATCGAGCTTCAGGTTGTTTAGTTTCACTTATTTATCATTTATGGCGTTTTGTGGCATGAGATAGGAAGTTGTGTAGATGGAACTGATATCATTGCGTTTTTAAAGTTACTTGGTTTTTAGTCCTAAATATTTAAGATAGGCAGGCTTGAACAATACGAAGGAAAGCAAGTAAAGGAGCTTGAAGGTAATTACAAGGATTGAACAATACGAAGGAAAGCAAGAAAAGGAGCATGAAGGTAATTACAAGGATTGCATACTTAGCGGGTACTGATCTGTTTAGATGTGTTATGTGTAAAATTTTGTATGACACTATTTGGAAAGTAGCATGATGTGGTTTCTTGGGATGCCTAGCTAAACCTGTTTTATTTATTTATTCATTCATTTATTTATATTCTATAATTCTATAAAGGGCATGAGTTTGAGGAGGATCACGATAATCAGTTTGGCAGTAATTGATGTCTCTAAGAGCTATATATATATAGTTCCTTATGTCCATTTCTCTTTGCATCATCGGTTTTTAAATGGGTTAAGTACATTAAAATGTAATTATTTATGGTCTGATGTTCATTGTATGCAAGAAAGTATTTGGACCTCCATTGTGTGTAACAAACTTGTTATTCAGTGCCATTGTATGCAACTTTTGGTATTTTTACAAACGTGTCCACTGTATTAGTTACACATGGCATCATTACATGTAACAACCCCAAAATTAGGACCAATTTAAAATTTTCCTAACTACGTGTTTAGTACTTGTATATAATATGAAATAGGATTATATACGTTAATTACTTATTATATATATATATATATGGATGGAATATATATATATATACGCGTATACGATTCGTACAGATCGTATGAAACAACAATCATACAACTTGCGTACATTAATAAAACAACTATTAAATAATGTGAAATTATTTAATTACTTTGATTATTACTTTATATTATGTTTATAATATAACAGAAAACGTACGTTTTAATTAAAACGTCACCGAACTCTCCGAAAACTCGACCAACCGACAAAACAAACTAAGTTATGATTTATAACTTGAAAACTAGTATTTTGATAAAATACTTCAACTTAATAATCGGGTATTATTTCGTATTTTCAAACGTATATTTAATCGCGTATAAAATTAGTTTTACGTTTAAACGACCGGGGAAACGAACACCGCACGGAGCGCAAACACGGAGGAAGCAAAGTTTGGTGAGACCACACTTTGGTGGCCCCACCAAAACCGGCCAAGGTGAGGGGATCTCACACCCTCACCCTTTTGATCAAATCCACACACAAACACAAACACAACCCACTCTCAATCATTCTCTCTCTCTCTCTCTACGGTTTCTCTCTCTCTCTCTAAATCACCACCCAAAAACACCTAAAAACTACCCTTAAAACACCTCGAAGGTCTATACCCGTTTGGAGAAAAGCGATCACGAGAACGAGGGCTACAAACCTATCTTTTCGGATTTTCGTTTCGACAACTTTGTAAGTTTTCCGGCGACCCGAAACTTTTCCGATTACATTTATTTTGCTAGATTATTGTTTTCCTAACTTAGTAATGTCCAAATATGTAACTTAAACTCGTTTTTGAACACTTTTACGAAAATGTCGGTTTTGGTCATTTTAAATAAAACGACACTACGAATATTAAAAACGACATCCAACAATTTTTATGAACTCTACATAACATACTAAAACTTGTGTAAAAGTTTCAACTTGAACGGAACTCGCTAAATACGTTTTCGACACGAATCAAAAAACTAGCCAGACGCTAGTGTCGCATGGCTCACGCCAGTTATGCGTCACTACGTCTGAGTGACGCATATGTCACGAACCGTCTATACGCGACACTTCGTTAGTGCCGCTACACATAAATACCGTCACTTCCTTAGTGACGCTACTATATAACATTCGGCAGAAACCATAAGACACTTCATTAGTGACGCCATCGTATAGCCTTCGGCAGAAACAATCACGGCACTTCCTTAGTGACGCTAGAACACGTATACCGACACTTCACTAGTGTCGCTATTATCAGTATAAACTTATAACTTTCAGTAGAAACGAATAACACCTAGTTACTACCGATGACGTCACTGACCCTCATACCGTCACTTCATCAGTGACGCATACATGTATATATACCGACACTTGCCTAGTGTCGCCCTACGAATTGATTTACTTCCTTATACCGACACTTCTTCAGTGGCGCATAAATACGTATACCGACACTTGCCTAGTGTCGCCCTGATATCAAATTGTCCACTTATACCGTCACTTTATTAGTGACGCACTGTTTCACCACGACACTTTATACCGTCACTATCATAGTGACGCACTGATGAAAAACAATACCTAATAACGTCACTTACTTAGTGACGCACTATCTGAATACCGACACTACTTAAGTGTCGCATACAATATTACACAGACACTAAATACCGACACTACCTAAGTGTCGTATGATATCCAGAAGTGACGCATACAAGTGACGCTATAACATGCTGTTGACATTTACATTTTTACACAAGTATAGAATATACTTAAAACGTAAACGTACTTTACTCGGCGTTACTTAAACATGAAAATACTATACTTTTGAAAGTATACAACGATACTTGAATACGTACAAGACTATACTAAACTTAACGTGAGATTTCACTCACACACGTACACGAGATTACACTCGGAAATACTTATGATATTACACTCCAACGAATTTACTCTTGTACACTACATGGGATTGCACCCGATACGAACTTACAAGTTCACTCACTAGTTACGTGCTGGATTACACGTTAACTGATACGAATGTACATACGAATACTTACGAGGTTTCACTCGTACCCTTTGGGGTTTAAGCCCATTGGAACTTACGCAAACGATACATGTTGTAATACAAACAAACGATCATACGAGTATACTTTACAACTGTACAACTACTATGAATGCATAATAATAATGGATGGAATTATTATTATACACCGATAACAAACGGACAGTACAACTTTTATACAAACTACGATTTACAAACGATTTACAAACTTACAAACAAACTAATGGACATTAACTAGTTTGGGAACAACTAGCATGGATACTTTACAAGTATTCCATTTGCTTACTAAACCTTATGCGTATTAGGACGCTAAGGGTTGCTAGTTCGGGATACTACTTGCTTACTTACTGCATTGTCTGCCAGACTCGGGTGAGTCTTACAGCCCCTACTTTACTGTTTTTACTCAGGGGTGAGATGCATTACTGTTTTACATGAACACACAAAACTTACTTGCTGCCATGATTTACTTACTGTATGAGATTACGAATACGCCAACTGCATGAGTTTACGACTAATCCAATGAAATCCTCCTGAACCATAGTTGTTAGTTATGTGATAAGCGCGAGTTTTAGTATATGGATCCATATGGGACTGACAATCCCCGCCCGGGGTAGCAAGCACTACCACGAACCGTTCCTGTAGAAACGGGCGTTTCTTACTCGTTCCGTATGAATGTTTTGGATTACATTCATGAGGGGGTACCTATATTTACTGTACGTTAAGCTTCAACTATGGTGGCTCATGGCAATTGTATCAAACGGTTAGCATAACCTGCAACCACCACTTATTAAATTTAAGTTAACGATGAGCATAACCTGTGATCGTTAATTTCTGGCTGGCTATGATTTACAAATACTACTTGTGTGTTCAAACTGTTTACTTACTTACAAACCTGTGAGATTCACCAACCTTTTTGGTTGACCGTTTTAGTAATGCTTCTCAGGTACACAGCATCAGTAGGGATGCCCAGCAGGATAAGCTTACTTAGCTCGAGTCGCATGCATTTACAAGCTTGGAGATTTTCATACATTACTTTTGTACTAGTTGTTATGTATTAGAATCTCTAGGAATTTACTTGAACTCGAGCTTGTATTTTGAAACTACTTATGTATTAATGTAATAACTTTTCGAACGTCTCATTTAGAGTCGTTCACTGTATCCTTTGTGCTTGTGATTATTGATTAGTAACACCCAAAACATCGCTTCCGCAAACTGTTAAAATTGGGGGTGTTACATTACACGTTGCCACGTCACCTAAATACATACAATAGGAACAAATTGAAAGTTTGTTACACACAATGGAGGTCCAAATACTTTCTTGCATACAATGAACATCAGACCAAAATAATTACATTTTAATGTACTTAACCCTTTTTAAATCCTTCACCTGAAAACGTGGTTCTTATTCGTAAAGATTAGTTATGGGTTTTTTTTTTCTTAAGTTTGATTTGCTGTTTTGTGGTTTTTATTTTCATTTCACCCAATGTGTGCAAGTGATTATGCCAACCAATGATTTCACTTTTCGTATGAGACAAGATACTTGTGCTTCTTGCACTATCGAGATATGAAATTACATAATTGAGCTTCTTTGCTTCCCAAAATTGTACTCCCTCCCGTCCCAAATTATTTGTCACCAGACAAAAAAACGCACAAAAAAACACACAGTTTAAGAAAAGTGCATTTATTACTGTTGATCACCAATAGAATTTCATCTTTTCCATTTTTAAGCATTTTGATTGGTTGATTTTAAAAGAGGACAAACATTTTGGGACATACCAAAATGAAAAGATGGACAAATAAAATGGGACGGAGGGAGTAATTAGGATTGTTGGAGTCTGTCATTACCATCATAAAAAGTGTGTACGGATTCAATTCAAATTATAAAGTGTAGTAACAATAAATTACACCAACGTGTTCACGAGACTCTTTAACGAGATGCGTTCTAAGTTTCATTTGTGCCAAAATATATACACCAGTACATGACATATGTAAACAATTTGTATAACAAACATGCATAGTATATGAAGATTCCGATTATCTTCGGCAACACTAATTTAGATTTTATCAAATATAATGTAATTAAGTACAATAAACATAGACATTTAAATAGGAAAACCTTCCTACCTCAATTGCTACATAGTATTTCTACTTCAGTTGCAACTCCAAATTCAGCAAAAACCACAACAATGATTGTTTTAAAAGACTAAATTAAATTTGAAACAATCACTGAACATTGTGTTCATTACTTTGGTAATACAAATATGTTTCATCCCGCGAATCCGCGGGTTATAAGCTAGTAATAATTAAATAAGATTAAAAATAATGATGTTACACTTTACCCCCACTAAATAAGAAACAATCTTTTACTAAACTCTTATTAAATATATATTTAATGATGTTACACTTTACCCCCACTAAATAAGAAACCATCTTTTACTAAACCCTTAAATATTAAATATTATTAAATATATATTTAATCAAATGTAGTTGAACATCCATCTAAATATCTAATAAAAAACAACTGGTTGTTCAATCCAAGTCCAAAAAAATAGAACGTATGGTATATTCATATTTAAATTATATTTTTTATATGACAATTCCAATCTACAACAATAAATGCACTCATTCAATTGAATACCTATAACAATTTAATCACTCGTGTTGTCGCAAGTCTTAAACTCTTAAAGCTATACATATACATATACGAATTATAACATCTTACAATTAACACTCACTAGCGTATATACTAATTTTTAAATTTAAAAATTAATAATAAAACTACAAATTTATAGTATTTTTAATTTAGTCGTCCGTGTTGTCGCGGGTCCTTACCTAGTATAATAATAATTGTCAATAAATATTAACAACAAGCTAAGTCTCTATCATACCATATCCCTCTCAAACATAATGACTAATTCAAAGTGTGTACATGAAGATGGAAATCTTCCATTGGCGTGTGATGATATCTCGGATTTTAAAGAGAAGCTTAGTGAAGCTGAAAATCTTTTCGAAGCTTTGGATAGCTATCGTTCACAAATGATCAAAGTATTACAAGCTCGAAAGGTAAATTTACTGTTCGTATACGGTTGTTTAGAGTTTTCGTTACTTGTTAACTACGTCAAGAATTGGAAACAGATTTTTACTTTTATAATTTTGTACATGACTGCAGGATTACAAAACACAAATTTATCATGAGCTAAGGTGCCTTAAAGGATATGAAGACAATATTGTTTGGAACAGGATAAATGTGGAACATTTGGAACTCGCACGAGACATATCTAGTTTCCGTCCAACGAGGCCAAGATCACGAACAATTACGTTTTTAGATGACAGTCATTTTGGTACAGATGTAAGATTTATAACTCACGATCACAGTAATATAGATTCAGACTATACCCAGTATGTATAAAACTATAAATGGTCAATATGTTATACAGTATGTACTAACAGAGGAATATTTTTAAGCATCCAGTAGTCCAGTGTACAAACTTGTTGATAATACAAGTCAACATTGTATGTCATAGTAGGTACATCATCTCATTTATTGCTAATTGTTTTGTATCAAAACTTTATATTGTAGTTTCAATCAGGTAACTATGCAACCCAATTAAGCCTACTTTCGTCTAACAATCGGTACAAAAGTAAGCTTCAAAGGAAGAAAAATGGAATGGAGTATTTGCAGCAAGCTGAAGAAGTTCTTCTGGATGCAGAGGAACTAAAACAGACAGCATGCAATGTTGTACCCCAGTATGAAGTTAACAAAATTGTAAGAAAGAATCAAACTTAAGTTATGTACTTTATAAATAAATTAACATTTATTCTTGGTTGCTTACCAATGTAAACAATGCTCAATCTTCTTATTGTTCTTGTAATATAGGTTAGGAGCTTAGAATTTGGTATCCAACATGGGAAAAGTAATCGTTCGAATGAACGAAAACTACTTAGACAGTTAGCACAGGCTAAGGCTACTCAAACAAAAATTAGTGCAGAAGACTTATCTGGTAACTACATGATTGGATGGCCTAAGAAAGATATTGACGAGAAACAGAAGGTAAGACCTCATCTTCAGTCTTTACCAAGTGTTACTTGTGTTATGTTTCAAAAAATGTACCCTAGAGCTGCAGCTACAAGCCAAAGTTGCGAGTTTTTAAGCTGGAGCTTTTAGTCGTATAGTAATTGTAAGCTAGAGCTTTTACTTAAGCTTCAAATCGTAGAATGACTTGAAAAAAAAACCCATAGATGGGTACTTATGTAATATTATTCTGTAAAAGCTTGATTTTTCAAAATAAAAGCTACCAAAAGAATGTTGAGAACTTAAATTAGCAGTTGAGTACGTGTGTTCTAAAACGATATCAATGTTCAGTTAATCGAGATTTCCATTGTTGAATATAAATGCAGATTCTATTAGATGAGATGGACGAACTGAGGAAGAGCCAGACCGAATACAACTCTCACCTGAAACAGCTACTTTCAGAATTAGAGAATGTAGAAAATGAATTAAGTACTTTGGACAAAGAACTGAATATCAATGATCGTAAGAGATGGGAGGCTCATGAATCCCTTCAAAATCTTAAAAAGGAGAGAGTGAAACGGGTAAGCGTCATTGCAGATGTGGATGTATGATTAAGTATTTATGTTATGTTAACGAAACCATTCGAATTCATTCTTTATATCTAAAGAAAGTCAGTTTTATAGATAAACATTCAAACCCTTCAAGTACTTGCAGTTCTTTAATCACTATCTAGGAATATATGTCTTCTCAACTTTCTGCTCCTCTGTAACCATCACAATTCACAGATACGGGCAGATTCGTATAATAAACTTATAATCATGTAAATTGCTCTTATATGGAAGTGTGAGTGTAATGTTGTGCATCATGGAGTTGTACACTTAGGTATGGGTCGAGTGGTTGCGGAATTAGGAATGGCAATGGGCCAAATTCAGGACCGATAACCAAAAACACCCTTGAAAACCAACTAATCCTTATCAGTGATCTTAATATGGACGCCCGTTGAGGTCATGGGTTCCCCTAAAACTGACCCGAAACATGAGGAAGAAACTTGTAGATACGATATCTTTTGAATAAACAATTCTTATTACAATATAAGTATCTAAAAACTCATGTCAAATAATCACCTAAACAAAATGAGGTTCTTTCTAGTTCTAGAGATATTTGATCATAGATATATTAATAAACCCGAAAACATAAACTTAGTAAAGTTATCTGATCACATTGTGGTATACTGGTATACAAAATTACAAATATTAATTAATAATATGGTATTTGTATCTTATACGTAGAACCAAAACAACTTGGGCCGGGTTACAGTTGTCTTGAGCCCTGATGCCCAAGCCCATCCCCGATTACAGATCCTTGACACTCATCCGAAACATTTCTGGCAAAAAACACATGCAACGTTTTTCTTTAATTAATCAATGACTCAGATTTTGAAATAATCAATTAATATTGTAATATAATTCAATAACAGGGACAATGGGTCAATATCATTGTTCATTGAATACTTGATACACATCATTTGTTAGGTAGTATTTGAGTTCTGATTGATTACTCCGTAGGAGAAGTATTGGATTTGAATACTCATTTCCTTCCGTACATATCCATATGGGGTATCTGGGAATGCATCCGACTTGTATTCAATGTCGATTGTGTGTATCCAACTTACGTTTACAATTTTTATTGCATCCAACTTTTCAAAGTGGTGTTTTAATGTATTTTGGTGACGTGTCGTTCGTTGAAGGTGCCACATAGCATCCATAGATTTTGACACATCATCAAAACGTCACTAAAATACACTAAAACACGTTTTTTAAAAGTTTGATGTATTAAAAAGCAATAGATATTGAGTGCAAGTTAGATGTATTCCAGACACTAACCCCTATCCATATGTATGTATTTTTAATGTATATGTGTATCAAATCAAATTTTATACTCCGTATAAGTGAACACAACCATCCACTAATACATGCCTAATGATTACACTACCTTAAAAACGGCATCATAAAACAAAAATAATCATCATGTTTTTCATATCATATAATTATACACATAAAATCTTTCATTTTACATAAAAGTATCCTCATCAACATACCCACAATAAATACTTTAAAGAAAAAAGCATCATGAAATAAGACATTATAGTGTTCATGGTCTATGATCTTTTATAGTAAAGCTACATAAAGCACCGAAATGTTTTGAAATAACTAAACCTTTGACCCGACACTAAAATAGTCTTTTGTTTGCTTTTAATCACGCCATTTTGTTCCTACTTAGTCAAAATAACCTTTTTAAGGAATATGGTGTTGGTGCAAAAACAATATGACACATAAACATTATACAAAATGCTAAAAAAATAAACTTATATAAATCAAAAATACTAAATTAAATTGAATTCTAAGGTGACGAACCCCACAAAACCTCTGAAATAATTGTTGCAGCTTCTGCATCACAAACACAAGCCTCCCTAACTCTTTTTAACACTTGTTGTTTCAATTCCCTTTTTTCCCTTCGCCTCAAACCTTCACCTACTTCGAGTTGCACCGCGAATCTCGCAACGCAGCTCGCAAATGCCTGCTGCGGTTTCTCACCATTTTTACATTTTTGCAATTCCACAAGCTTCTTCACTAAATCCTCCTCCAACATCGCGTCTATCGCTTCTTTCCTACCGAAATACCCGATCTCCAATACGCAATCCATCGCCATTACACGAACCAAAGAGTCCTCACAACTTAGAAAACTTACAATTTTGGAAATTTCGCCACTTGACACGATTTCGTCTATGATTGGACTTTTAATCGAGTTAATTAACTTACTCAGTATTAAAATCGCGCGAACGGAAGACAAGGAAATAATTGTACGTACAATTCTCCCCATTAAAACTTGACCAACAAACACATCCTTATTAAACTTAATTAATTCCGCAATCGCAAAAGCTGCGGTTTCTCTAACTTTAATCGATAATTTACATTCATTCAGTATCGTTTCGAGCTCAGCGAAAACCTTCGATCTCAGAATCAAATCCTGTAATTCATGATCGAATCCTTTCGCTATTCGTTCCTCAAACTGTTCAATCAAATCAATTAACACCTCCTCTTTAATCTCATAACCTCTACGTAGCGATCGCGTAAGGGTTTCGATAAACTCGCGATCAATCCACGCTTGAATTTCGTTTTCAATCAATCCGGCAACTCGAGAAACCTCGTGTGAGTTGACTCGGCTGATAATGAACGATTTGAGTCCTTTAATTTGGTGATCGGAGATAAATGAGTTGTGAATTAGGGTTTTGAGAGATGTTAAGTGAGTTGATAACGTGGCTAATTGTGGATCGTTGGATAAGATTGATTCTGATTCGTTTTGGAGTTCGAGTAATGCTTTGATGGCGGAAGATGATGTGTCGGAATTAGGGTTTCTTTGTAGCGCGTGTGAAGCTTGTTTAAGAGCGTGAAGGATTATGAGGATTCGGTGTGTATTGTTTTTAGGGGTGAAATTTAAAGTTTTAGTTTCAGGTTCGGTTTCCATGGCGGATCGTAAGGAAGGGAAGAAAGGAAAACAAATGTGTTTTGTAGACCAAAAATGTGTATGTACTGTAATATACTTTTATAGTATTACTGGTTACCGGATATACCGGTTTAAGGAGGCTTTTGGCTCTTTATTACTCCGTATTTTGTTTTATTTTGGTTAAACGATTAAACGATTGCTAAAGCTAAATTACTAAATTAAAAGGTTAAGTTAAAATGCAAGAAAAACACGTTTTAATCAAACATTAAATAAAAGTTGATTATGAGTTCATGACAATATGAAGCCATGATAGTTAAAAAGTTCAGTTTGAAAACACATATATTTTGCCCAATGTTTTTTTACGTTTTAAAATTTTGCGTTAAAATTTTAAAGGTACAGAATAAATGTGTCTAGTTTGAATTTATTTTGTTTAACGTGACACTAAATATGTGGTATTATTAATCATCTAATTAAATTAAATAATCTAAATATTTAGATAACTAGGAACTTATTACGGTAATGTTTGAATATATAAAACGTAGCTTTTCTTATGTACTTAGAGCACACGGTATGCAGTGATGTGGCATCGACGTTCAGGGACGAGAACGCCGTGCGACGGCGTTCTGACGCACCGTACCGGCGTTCTCGCCGGCGTTCTTCTCGCTGTTCGACTACCATCGTCCAAATTCGGACGGTGAAAACATGCAACGTTCACTCTTTTTTTTATTTTCCTTTTTCTTTCTTTTTAATTGTGTTTAAATTTTGTTTTGTGTGTGTATGTGTCGGCTGTTATATGAAGGAGAAAAAGAAAGAAAGAAGAAGAAGCAGCAGCACCAAAATGACGATACGTTCATTTTAGGTTTTAAATCTTATTGGGTTTTATAAATTAAATTGGGCCAAGTCAAAAAATTAAATTGGGCTAAGCCCATAACTCTATTAATTTTGTTCTTAATTATTGTATTTATATATTTTTTATTTTATACATTGTAATTTTTTATTTTTTTTTAATAAATTAAATGTTGTTTTATTTATTTTTAAATATTAATTTATGCAATTATTTACATTAAAAAATCATATAAAACAAATAATAAAAAACTCCAGAACACTGTGAATTCAATTTCACCACACCACAAAATCCTCACTTTCAACATTCTCCAGAACACCGTCTACCACACCCTGTACTCTTAGGGTGTGTTTGGTGATAAAGAGTCAAAGCTAGAATCGAAGATTGTTGTTGGGGGCTTCTATTCTTAAGCTACCTTAAAAAAAACTTATTTTTAAATAATCTTGGGAGTTTTTTTTTTTACAAAAAGTTTTTTTTGTTATGTTGCCAAGTAAAATTTATGAGCCAGAAGTACAAATTTTAACTACCTAGAAAACTGCCAAACAAACAGTCCATAAGACCACTCGGAGTCATAAAACCCGAACGCCCATTTTCCCACTGTCACGTTAGCATAACACTACAACACCATTTTAACCCATGCAGTCATAACACCATAACGTCCTTTTTTCCCCTCCTGGCCCCACTAATTTCCACCTCATTTCCACTTATTTAACAATACAAATACAATTAAATTAAAAACAATACATTTTTTTAAATCAAAAAGGATGAAAAAAGGGAAAAATAATTAAAAAATCACGTGGGTCCCACCTGTGCACCGTTCTCCTCCCGTTCTCCCACGATGAACCCCCCAGAACGCCGCGGGGAGAACGCCCCATTGCGGGCGTTCTGGGCGTTCTCGATGCCCAAAAATGGCGTTCACGGCCCCATTGCGAGTAGTCTAAATATTTAGTTTTTTTTTTTTTTGTTATAAATTTTGTTCGGGAAAATGTGCATCCACAGACCACAATTGGACCACATGATGTAATGTTTGAATTCATGTATGTGTGAGTGGCGTCATTGGACCACGTAGGATATCACGTGTCGCAGGCAATTGGGAGATCTTGACCATCTACCGCCTACCAGTAAAGACTCGCTTTGCTATATAGGACCGAAAATATATATACTTAAATTTTAACACTAGTTTTATAACCCGTGATAACACAGGTTTGACAATAAACCAAGTAAAAATTATTTGAATTTTTTTTTTGTGTGACTATAATAAATGTATTTAAGTTTTATAAAACATTGTTTTGGTATTACGGAGTATTTTATTTTGTACCCAGTTTAATGATGATGATCCATATATTTACTCAAGATTAAATGTCAAAAAAGGAAAGAAGTTTGAAGCAAAAGAAATAATAACCGGATTAATTACTATAGTGATGCAGATTATCAAGTATATATATGTATAAACAGATACTATAATGAAAAATATGATATTTGTTAAAACTTTTTTTTTTTTTAAAAGGCAAAAACTTTTACAAATAAACCACAAATATACAAAGCAACTACTGACTACACCAAGACATACACTATCCTAAACTATATTGGCTACAAATCAGTAACCAAACCATTACAAATTCGTACACATATAATGCAATTACATAGACACCTCTTTCCTCATGATGACTTCAAAAAATAATTACTTCATATGAGTAGTCCCAATCAGAACCTCCACCAGAATATGGACTTCATTCTAAATGCACTTTATAAGACCAACCTACTTTGAAAAATGCTTGAACCCAATTACCCAACATCCATTACAGAATCTCTATCACAGTAGCACCTGTTCCCATTTCTTTACAGCAGCAAACTGAATCAGTTCATGAATTACACACTTTTTCAAATGAGCCTTGCACCCAATCACCCATTTTCAATGTTCACCAAATCTTGTAGACCATATGATACACTTACTTTTTTACAGCTACTCAGAGGATCAACAGTCCACTCACCTAAACAATGTAGCTTGTTTTCGGCATATTCTTCATAAAATGACACTTACGGCTTAACCTTGAAATGTATCTATGAACATGATAATAAGATTCAACACTTGAAACACTTTTACAAAGTACGCATCCAAATACAATCTATACAGTAAGAGAAATCATATTTCTTACATAATCGTGATGTTTTCGTTTAATACATGTACTACCTAAGAAAGTTTTTGAATTTTTGCCTGCAACCAATAAAAATAAAAGTTGATCAGTCATGACTCATGGACATAACTCAAGCAAAACAATCAAGCAACAGAGGTGGCAATCTCGACCCATTTACTTATGAATGGGTCAATTTAGGCTTTGTACAATTTCCAATAACAGTAACGATGGTTTAGCCCAATAATCTGTTTCAAGCTCCATATATAAGGCATAATAACATTAATCGGCTTCAAGCCCTTATAATAAGATCAATTTCTCATATTCTTGTTCAAATGAGATAATTTTAATCATAGACAGAAAAGATTATCATAATCTCTCATACCAAAACACTCGAAACAAAGAAATGCAAATTCAAGTTATAGTCATCAGTTTAAACGCACACCCAAAGACACCCTTACAGTAGTAATCGTTTAAAAAAATAGGGGATCATGAGGACATATACATGTAATCAGCCAGCTTCTAATTTCAATCTATATGAAAATTCAAAATAAAGACTAATCTAAAAATATGGTGAGCAAAGTTTAGAACATGATAGAAGTTGGTCCATCTACGTACAGAACTCGTAGGCAAGTGGACTTGATTAAAAAATCTCAAGGTTAGGATTTTAGAGTGTGTTTAAAAGGAAAAACAAAAAACAAATTATTAGTCATAAATACAGTACTTAAATGGAATGGTTGAATTGCCTAGTGAACTTGATGAGATGAAAGCTTTAAGTATGAAACATAAAAACCTTTAGACATCAAAGAAGACAATAGAAAATAGAATAAGAAAAAGAGAAATAAGACCTATTCTCTCCAGACTTCAACATTTGATCATGTTCTTGTCGTCCTTTCATTTCACTGACTTTAACATGTTTCTTTAAAAGGCACACACACCTAAACATGATAGAACAAATGAAATTAGTATTTTCTATAATCAAAAACCTATTAAACAACATAAAGCTAAACAAAGTATATAAAACATCACACACAAAAGTATGTAGAGATTTGAAGGTTAAAACCAAAACTCACTGCACATATAAACAACATTTAGTGATTTAATAGCTTCAATATCGATATAAGAAGACACAAAACATAAATGTCATACAAATGTAAGTATTCCCATGTTCTTGCATATTACAATTATCAAGGTTTAAGTCAAAAGAACACTGGTTTCATGAACATGAGCATAATGAATATCATAAAGTCCTATAAGAATATGTACTTATTAAAAACATAAAATCAGTGAGAGGTTTCTAATAGCTAAATGGGACACTTTATCTATGTGAGAGGTTTCCAATAGCTAAATGGGACAGTTTATCTATGTGAGTTAACATTTGGAATTTAGATATGTAGCTCAATGACACCATCAAAACGCTTTTCATACGGCATAACATACCCTCCAAACAGAAGTTACACACACATAAGCATACTCAAAAATGAAAGTGGGTGTAATACAAACCATACCATTTAACTCTAGTTCTCTAAGACATTTCATCGAACACCTTTCATGCACTTGCATAGTCACAAAAGGCGACCAAACACCGGCGGTGGTTCCTCTTCTCTTCTTCCTCTTGAACCCCGAATATTTCCTGAAAGTGAAGCTACAATCAGACATGCACAAACTTGAAACCAATAGTCTTTAAAGCATCTAAGAACTTCAAAAAACATGTTAGCACAAAATATCATTAGTAGATAAATCAAGTGCTATAAATCCAATTGATAAAATTGACCACATAAACCCTACAATAAATAAATGAAAACATGAACTTACAAATTCGTATTTGAAACCCACATTCCCAAAATCCAGTGCCGAAACCTTCAAAAACAATATAACCCTAACATCTGCGAAAGAGATTTGAATAACATGAGATATTGATAGTCATTGTAAATGCAAATGCTAGATGAAACAAATAGCTCACTGTTTTATTTGAATTGAAAACAAAAACCCAACTTGAAGAAATCTCCGATAATCAAAACTAACTCAAAACCGCTCAGGTGCAGAAGAAAAATGAAGTTGGATGGGAGATGAAGAGAGATGAGGTGTTGAAAGTTTGAATTAGAAATGGTGCAGAGAAAGAGGCAATATGCGTGTTAAACAATTTGCACACATTTCAAACAATATGGTGTGAGACAGACAACAAAACCAAAGCAAAGCATGCTGTAATATAATAATTACCACTTAAAATGACAGCTTTGGAAATCACAAAAATAATATGCATGAAAATGTATTCAAACGAAACAATTTTAATCAGATTTTTAACACTTTCTTACCTTTCAAAATTACTTATTTATGACATCAGCGATTTAAGTACAGAGCGACACATCAGCATCAAAACATACCTAATGACTTGCCAAGTCAGCTTTATGACATCAGCGAAACTCCCCTTTATTAGATTAGATAGAATTAGATAAGATAGATAATACATACAATAAGTGACACATAAGCCTATTAATTAATTTTCTTTTTTACAAATTACTTTTTCACTTTAACTGATCACATATTTTAATTTAAATTTAAGTTTCTGTCTTTAGTTTTACCAAGACATTTTTCTTTTAAAAAACGTGTAACAAGTCAATAGGGAAACGGGAGATCTTCCACCACCTCCGTATCAAGATAAATGTCAATTTTTATGGAGTTTAAGAAATTACATTGTTTATTCTTGAATAAGACACTTTTAATCTTGCTTTCTTCACAGACTTTTATGATCAGTTTTGAGAAAAAGTATATTGAGGGTAAAATTGTAAAAGTTAATTACTATTTTTGGAAGTTGACACTTATTTTGGGACAAATTAAAATAAATAAGTGGACACTTATTTTGAGACAAAGAGAGTAGTAATTATACATAGCCAGTCAATTGGGATATATCTATTTCATAAAATTTTCTAAAATATTAGATAATGTGTTCAAATTCAAATTTTAGAAAAAACTTTAATAAGAAAATGAAAATTTCATTCTTCTTTTTAGTTTGTAGAATTAAAAGTTCAAAACTATTTTTTATGATATTTTAAGTCTTTCATCTATGCTCTTTCTCAAAAAATGAAAGACTTCTTTTACATTTAAACGCATTTTGTAAAATTTTCATAATTTTTGCATAAAAGTAAAATATTTCTTATTTTCTATAGATAAAAGGTAAACGTAAATTGAAGAAGTCTCTCTCTGCAACTAAATAGGTTCTAGATTAAAAGGAGACAAATAAATAAAAGGGAGTGATCCAATCGATTTGGAATCGTAAGGTTCACGTACATCTCGTCAGCTGAATATTCGGATTTTATTTCAAGCATCTTTTTTAAGTCACATAAATCCAGCTCGTCTCTAGGCATTTGGTTTGCCTAACTTAATTTAATTTATTATATTTGTACATTTTATTTTAATTATTTATTGAATGAATTAAATAATTGGTGCCGCCAACGACAAGTGTTTGGTCCATTTTGGCACGAAAATAATAGAAAAAGACACTTTAAAATATATAAAATAAAAGTAGTCTGAAAAGTATATAACAATTTCACGTTTTATCTTCTATTTGTAATTCTTCTTTCTATTAAAAAATATGATAAAATAAAAGTCTTTGTGAATTATACTGGAATTTGATATACTTTACGTTTATAGCAATGATACACACTATCAACCTATCACATAATGATTTTTACATTATGTGCACAAATTATTTTATGTACCACTATAAGTCGTCTTTGACTCTTAATACATATAGACTTATGGAGTTATGGCTGTACATATTTGCGATTTGATATTACATAACAAAATTTGTTTTTGCTAGATTAAAAAATCATTTACTATTAAATAGCTTCTCGTTCAAATATTCACGTAATCTTCCAAAAGGTAGCAAACTATAAGATATAACCAGTTAAAAAGTATATGATTTGTAAAGTACGGAGTATATGATTTGTAAATCTTACCGTTGATCAAGTATATGAAAGCTTTAGAGCATCTCCAATGTGTACACTATTTTAGTGTAACAAATTGCACTATTTTAGTGCATCAAAGAAAATCTTTTAAGAATATGCTTACACAAAAAAAATGTTGCTTCAATGTGTTGCACTAAATTATTTTTAATTAATTTAATGTACATAATTAAACAATATAATACTATATTTTTTATAAAACTATTGAATTATCATAAGAAATGTAATAACAATTACTATATTTGAAAATTTCAAAAGGAAAAAAATGAAAATTTTATAAAAATACGAAGTTTCTTTGATAATATGATAAAAAAAAATTATACTTATTATTTTAAAATTTATTCATCGCAAACTTATATTTAAATAAATCATATTGATACATTTTTATTGTAATGTGAGCAGCACTAAATTTAGTGCTTAGTGCTGTACTAAACATCATTTGTCACTGCACTATTTTAGTGCAGTGTTTAGTGCTAACATTAAAATTATTTTTTTTTTTTTACAATTTTACACTATCTTAGTGTAATAAGATGGGGCATGCTCAGATGCTCTTGGTATAGAGGGAAATCCTAACGGGCTCATGTTTTTTTTCTTTTTTTTTCTTTATTTAACGGCAGATGGGCTCACGTTTACGGCTTAAAATAACACTTTAAATGGGCCTGTAGTATGTAGTAATATGGGCTTTAGATAAGCTATCATATATTCATATTTAGATGCTATATTCTTATCCATTGAAGCCTATTTGTATTTTCTTTATATTTCAAAAATGACATGTTTTGGGTCCTATTTTATTTTTTGTTACATAAAAAAAAAAAAAAAACATTCAAAATTTAAATTTGTGTTTAGATTCATAATATGAGTACCGTTGTAATGGAGACACGTGTAGATAATGTATGGTTGGCTATTGATGAATGATTGTGAAATTCTTGTATATATATAGTTTGTCACACATATAGACGAACCGTGAACGGTGACTCTTCATACGCACGTTGGCTAATTCATGATTATGATTGTGATTTGTGATACGTTGGAGATTCTCAAATGATTGGAATTTTGGAACTGCTAAATTATAAATATTTACTTTGCTAGGTTTATGGGTGCTTTGAGATATTTGAACCCGATTTGGATCCGACTTTTATAGATAAGAAGATGTATCAATAATTAGTAACCAAAAGTGTTTGTGCATTGTTTTTACAGAACACGTTATATATAGTGACACTTTAACTTAATTTTATCGTTTGAAAAATGATACTACGTATATATTTTATGTAAAACTAGCAAGCAAAGAATGGGACAAATATAGGATAACTTGAGGATATGCAATGTGTGGCGATCGTAAAGGGAATATCTGTCTTCGTTAAATATGGTCCATATTAAGTTGCCTAATAAACGTACATAAAATTCCTAGTTAAGTAAATTAGTTAAACAATATAAAAAGGCATATGTAGTAGTAAAAAAAAGGAAGGATTAGTGAAAGGGAAATTTATTTAATCATGTACGATGTGTCGATGTCTAGACAAGTACTTAATTTTCGTTCTCCGAAAAGCCAAATCTTTCGAATACTCTAGTTTATTTTCTTGAAAGAGACCGAGGATAACAGGGACGGAGGTGTCTTGATGCCAAGGTAGGCCAAGGCCAACCCACAATTTTTATTTTTATTTTTTAAATAGTGTAGTATATATGATTAATGCTCAATGTTTTTAAATGTTGGGCCACCAAAAAAAATCAAATAGCCAAAAAATATTACATACAGCTATACTACAGATGCTAATTATTTTACATTATGAATTAGGGTACCATATGCATCTACCGATTCACAAATATTTTACAGCAAAATCTTGATTTGAGAGTATACTTGTTACTTAAATTATTGTACTATGTATATAGCCATTTTAGTAGTAATATGTGTAGATCTAAGTTCTTTTCATATGATTTTTCTTTCAAAGTATTTAAGATTTAACGACTCGAAAAATATGTTGCAACTGCAGAGTCTCTTGTTTGATTGGTTTTGTTTTGAGTGATTTATGTTAAAACGGTATTTGTTGCGTGACTTTTTTTGTTTGTTTATTTGTGTTTTTAGTTTTCAGTAGCTTGTTTATAATGATCATGTACTCAAAAAACAAAAAAAACTTACAATATGGCATGATTTCGTGATTTGTTATATTTACTTATTTAGTCTAACTTCTTACATTATAGTATTAAACACTGTTGTGAGACTTTTTGATTTATAGTAACATTTAGATGAACTTATCGTAAAAGAGTCGTATGTGCAACTAAATGACATTTTTTCATGGCACCCCCTCGAGCTAAATTCTGACACTTGCCACAGTTTACTTGGTTGATATATTGATGTAAGAGTCCTATGCAATCTGTCAAAACATATATAGACATGCATACAAACATTTTATTAAGCTTTTATATGTGACATGTCCTTATTAATTAATATATCATATCATATATCATATATCAATATCAATATCAATCAATATCAATAATTAAAAGTTGATAGTTAATACAATCCCTCCATGTGGCACCCTAATCTTTTCCTCGCTCAACACTAACCCGAGTTGGGTAATTAAAAGAAATGAAGAGAAGGGGGAAGAAGCTCATCACTTTCTTCTCTTCCAAATCATCCCAAATTGAAAGGATTGGGTAATTTTCCTTCCACATCCTTCTCTTTCCCTTATAATTAAAAACTCAGGAACAAAGCCTAAAACGGTTATTCATCCAAATCCTATCTACAATTTAAATTTAAATGATGCAATTTTGAAGTTACAACACTATCCTATCATTTCGGTTTACTGAAACGTTGCACCCCTAATAATCTTATATTACTTCTTCACATTATTATAGAGGGTTAAGTGTTCATAAATGTATATAACTATGCGTTGACTTCTTTAGTGTGTATACAACTATATTGACCACCATTGTGTGCATATAATTATTAATTTTCACCATTGTATGTACGAAACGGGCTATAACCAGTAAAATGTCTAGTTGTAACAAGTAACTTATTTATTAATTTCTTATAAATCTAACATGGAAATGACATGTATGTCATGTAATATGTAAAAAAAAAAAAGAAGGTAAATATATCACATTTTCTTTCGGGTAAATTACAACACCACCCAAATCAACATCAACAGCACGCCAACTCCCAAATCATATCACATCCCATGAACTTGAAAACCCAATTTATTTCACAGAAAAAGACCCTATTTTCCAGCGAGATCTACACCAACACATCAATATAAGACCATACGTAACCGTAACACCAGAACGCCACTTTTTCAGCTGCCACATCAGCATCAAACTATAACACCCCTAATCATAACACCAGAACGCCACTTTTTTCTCCATTCTGGGACCCACCCATTAACTACATTTAATTTTCTTTCATTTAACAAAACAAATACAATTTAATTAAATATAATTCAATTTACTTAAACAAATTATATAAATATAAAAGACAATATTTTTATATAATGTACCGTTTTAGTATTTAAAAAAAAATGGATAGTCAAAGTAAAAAAACACACCCTGGCATCCATATTCTTGATTAAAAAATACAAACATTTTTTAATCAAATATTCCTTCTATCCTTCATCTTCCTCCTGTAGTCCTGTGTCCTATCCCCCTCCGTTTCCTCTGCAACCTCCCATTTCTTTCTCTTTTTTTTTTCTCTTAATGATAGCAACAAAAAACAAAGAAATCAAGTAAAAGAAAAACAAAAAGAATAAGGAAAAAGAATAAAAAAATTGATAACGCTCGTTCTTCCCCCGTTAAAACTTGCACGACGCCAGCCACAACGACGCCGGTTACGGGCGTTGTGGCGTTCTCAACCATCACAACGCCTGCCACCTATTCCCATTACGGATGGTCTAATATGTTTCGGCTCTGAATCGGCTTTCATCGCCGGCCGATTCAAATCCGCCATCCCTGGGATCTTCGCAGCGGACTTGCAGGAGGTCAGGTGGTGTTTGTGTTGAGGGTTTCGAGAGTGGTGGTGGCCTGTGTTTCAGCCGGCGGCGGCTTCTCTAAGAGATGTGCCCCGAATTCGATTATCGAGAGGGGTTTCTGATTTGGATGTGGGTTTTCAGATCAATTAGAGCTTTTGATCTTGATTTGGGTTTGTATTTTTCATATCACGAGGATGATGATACAAGAAAATAAAGATATCAAAGAAATGAAAAAAAAAGAAGGATAATTTGATAATGTGAAAGATGATGATGAGGGATATTGGTGTGATGTTTTGTATTACTGATTTTGAAGTGTTGCTGTTGTTGAGCTAGCTGATGATGGATCACGTTGCAGTTTAAAATATGGTCATGGACATTATTGATGGCATGAAGTCATGAACACTTGAAGAAGAAGAAGGAAGAAGTACAAGCAAACTAGTTGAACTTACAAACATACTAAGAAAGCAAAAAAAATTACTGTAATGTTTAAAACGTAGTAGTTAGTTAGTGATGTGTCATAAAATATGATTTGGCAGCTTATTTGGAGGCTGATGTGTAAACTGATATCAACATAAGATTTCAAGAATACAAACAATGATCGGTTACCTGCTGTATAGGTTATCTTATACATACAATGGTCGAAATTAATAGTTACGTACATACAATGGTGGTCAATTAAGTTGTGTACACACTAAAGAAGTCAACGTATAGTTATATACATTTACGTACATTTAACCCTATTATAGATCATATAAATGATTACCAACTACAATTTAATTTAATATTGAGAAATGATTTGTTCACTTAATTTTTACAAAAATTTCTTTACAAAATGATATGGACCAATGAAATCATGAGTGAGAAATAAGATTGAGAAAAAACAAAGTGATTTGATTGGATGAAACCCTATGCCACATCATTTTGTGGATATTATTTTGTCAAATTTTAGTGAGTGTAGCATATCTCTTTAATATTTACTACCAATATTAAACAGCATGCATATTTAGTTGGAGTATTTTTCTTTATGTTGTGTTCGGTTCGTGTAATTTTAAGGAATTGGAATCTCAATTTCATTCCACAAACATATTTGATTCACAGATGAATCGAATTGTAAGTCAAATTCTCTCATTCAAAACAATTCACATTTCATGAAATTGCAGTTTCTTTTATGAATGCAATTCCATCAAAAATATTAACGTTAGTTTTTTCACTCCTAATTTACAAGGTGGTAGAATATATTAGTTACTTATTATCTCCTCATAAGAAAACTGTTCTTACAATTTTTTAGAGTTGGCAATTTTAGACCCATTGGTTAATTTTGGGTCAATTTGGTTAATTTTTAGGAGGGGGTGGGTTTGTTGGGTCTCCTCCCCATTTTTTGGATGGGTCTAAATGGGTTTTTCAATATAACATTTAATTATGTAACAATTAACCAACGGGTTTAGACGGGTCTAGCGGGTAATTATTTTTTTTTTCACCTCATTTCATTTTTTTCATTTTTCACTCAAATAAAAAATTTTTTTTGGTGAACCCGATGACCCGACCCGACCCGAGACCCATTTGACCCGGACCCGTTTAGACCCATCCTTCTAAATGACCCATCTAGACCCGGACCCATTTAAACCCAAACCCATCTAGACCCGTGACCCGACCTGACCCGACCCATTCATTTTGCCACCTCTACAATTTTTATAGCGCAGTTAATATTAGAAGGAAGACGGTTATGTTTATGAAATTCAAGAGACGTGACTTTATAGTGGTATATTGTTTTTTTTTTGAAATGCAGTATTGGGCTCAGTGACATTGCCTCTTCATATACCCATCATCATAATTGTTAATATATTGAATGACATTAAGGGATTTATTTATGTAATAAATGTTATAACATTGAAGAGGTTTGAAGTGGTGGTAATTGTAGGGGATAATTGTTCAAGATGTATGATTCATTATCTCTTGAGTTAATTATTTTCAACATTTAACTTCATCCTTTTTATTTGACAACACAACTGCTTTCCAAAAGTTTTAAACCTTATATTATTTACTTCAATTTGATTATTCGAATGTTACCATGGGTATTATTAATCATTAAGGTACCCACCACTAATGAAGCGCATGTCTCACAACGTTAATGATTAATCCGCGCGAGTTCCGGCTCGGACGTTGTGGTATACGTGATGGAGGTGATTTGCCCGGTGATGTTGGACCTTGTGGGGGGTTCGTTCGTGCTACATTGAAATATGGAGCATCTCTAATGGGTAGCCCAAATACCCATTTTTTCAATATTATTCGCATATTACTTCAAAATTTGGCTTTTTTGTTAAACATGTTTCTTCATTTTGCATTTGCTTCAAACCTACGGATGGGAATGGACAATATAACAACAATTTGTATGAATTTTTAACACGTTTATGATTGTCTCTTTTTGGATGTTTCAGTATTGCATCTATTTTTTTCTCCATCATGACATGTTGAATCAATTTGAGTAGTGTTGGTTTGTTCAATTCATAGGGTTTCTAAATTTAATGGGATAAGTCCCTCGAAATGCAACGAACTTTGCTCAAAAGTCTATTGTATGCGACCAACTTTCGACGAGGCATAAGAATGCAACCTACTTGAAAAAGTGGGGTTTTTTATGTAACTTGCTGATGTGTCGTTCGTTGAAGGTGACACGTGGCGTACGGATGTGCCACGTGGCTTACGGAGAGTTTGACAACTCATCGACACATCAGCAAATTACATCAAAAACCCCACTTTTTCAAGTAGGTTGCATTCTTATGCCTCGTCGAAAGTTGGTCGCATACAATAGACTTTTGGGCAAAGTTCGTTGCATTTCGAAGTACTAAGCCCAAATTTAATTTAGTACTCTTGAACATTTTGTGATTGTTTAATTTTTTTTTCTCCCATCTATAAACCTATGAACACGGTTTTCAATTATAATTTTCGTGAATATCTAAATTCTGGGACAATTTCTCAAGTTTGGAAGTTAAGTCGGTTATTGTTAAAGAAATTATTAAGTATTATGGGTCAAACTTATTTACGAATATTTCACGTACTGGTTTCTTCTATTTCTTCAATTACCCATGTGAATAAAATTAAGACCCCTTTGAATATTTTTATCCACGTAGTCATCTATCTATGTTTTATATATAGTAATTTATTTATTTGGATGGCTTGATGGAGGAAGTAAATTCAACGTAGTACTTAAATGCTTCGTTTCAAATCCATGTAACAATATTTTTTACTGAACTTTTTTTAATGCGTTAATACGAAGTCACTTTTATACAATCTTAACTTTTCTTGGTTTGGTTTTAAGTGCTAATTAAAGTCTAGAAAATAGCTAATCTAGAATTATAAATTAAATCCTAAATTCAAGTGAGACCTCCGCTTCTTCCCTATATACTAAAAAGGGTATCCGCCATCCTATGTGGAAGCCTCTCACACTACTAATTCATTCTAAATCTAATGTGTCAACATCATTTTGTTCTTTGTCTTTTGATTTGCCATGTCACCATGATGATTTGGCTCTTAAATTAAATTTTAATCCATAAAATGAAAAGACATCGTTACTACTTGCATGAAATTAAAACTTAATCATAATTTATATTTTATCATATTGTTTTTATAAGTTGGTGAACGGTTGTTTACCTCTCTACATTCTTTTAACCTTTGCTTTATAATACATCTACAATCTACAATATATGTGTAACATCCACTCCTTGGGCCTAGATATTAACTGGTAATTTCTTTTGCTTGATATAATTATTTTATATGTTATAGGTAATTATGTGCATTTATATGTATTGGTTTGAAACTTAGATAATTTGACCAATTGGCTAATTGTGACTAGTGAAATATTACTTGATTTAAATAGTTTTACTTGACGGTAAAATAAAATAATTTTCTTACAATTGGTTTTTAGGTTCCAGACAATAGGGTAAAGAGGAGTGTAATATTATACTGTGTAGTATGTGAAGTCGGTTTAATTAAAAAGATGAGGCCGACCTCTTTTGTTTTCCCTCATTTCTTCTTTACTAAAATTGTTCATCTTCAAACTACACCAAAATTTAGAAATCTCAAGAATTAGATTAGCAAGGAAGTTTGATTGATTTCCAACTTACATCTTTATCATCATCAACATCATAATCATCATCCTACTTTGATTCATCTTGTAAGTAAATTTATATTGAACCTAAAAGATAAATTATGTAATTTGCTTGTGTATGATGAATTGATGTTTGAAGTAGTGTTTACTATTTGTATGATGATCATATAATACATATGTGTTTATCTAGTTGATGATTCTTATAAGTTAATTCGATTATCAAAGTTAGGGTTTATGTGTTCATAGTATAAATCATGAATTTGATGAATTGAATTGATAATAGTAGTTGTTGGTGTTAATACATGTTTATAGAGGTTACTTGATGCTTAAAATTAGTTCAGAATCTGATGCAAAGTGAATTTTGGTCGTTTTTATGTTTTGAGTTCGTAGCTGAGAAGTGCAGGAAACCTGCAACTGCATTGAGCTGTTATTTCAGGGAATCCGGTCGTATTTCCATGAATACGGTCGTATTCCCGGGAATACGGCGTATTCCTTGGGGTATTCCCAAACGTATTCTCTTATTTCAGGTCTGATCAAAAGTGAGGCTGAAAATGGGTTGGGAATACGGCGTATTCACATGAATACGGTCGTATTCCTCGGAATACGGCGTATTCCCATGAATACGGCGTATTCCCATGAATACGGCTTATTCCCACTGCAGTACTGAATGATTATTTTTACTTGCATTTTGTTGTATTATTTGGTTGTGCACTATGTTTACATTACTTAAAGTAGTATTTAGTTATCAATATGTATTTAAATTAAGTTATATACATGTAGGTTTAATACCGATACTTGTGTTAGCATGTAATTAACTCAATTATTATAATTTAAATGATTGATGTGATTTTATAATCTTATGGATATTTGGAACAAGTTGATAATTCTAATTTTTTATTGTATTTCAGATAATCCAAGAACTCAATAAAATAAGATCTTTGAGTTGAAGGCTTGAAAAGACAGGTGAGTGGATTTATACTCTCGGTATAATTTAGTTGTAATGATTAAGATTACAACAAGTAATTGTAGTTTACTGATTATACTGTTGCCTGTCATGATGCCCTAGTATTGTTACTAATTGCTATATTGCCATGTGCGTATATGTGTAAAATGAGAGGCCAAATGTTATGGGGCTTAAGGTTACTATTAATTGGCCAATACAGGTTCTTGCACATGTGTTGTTATGGAAACTTTATTGTGTGAGTAAATAGTACATTAGCTTATCGGTTTCCTGTATCGGCCAAATACAGTTAGTTATAAGCGTTCTTGAGGGCCACCGCGGCATGAGGGTTACCTCAAGAACCACCGATCCTCTCTGATATTGTGTTTACTATAAGAGTTATTGTAAACTTATTATCATTGCTAAGTTATACTGTTTGCTATAAGTCTATTCACTTTGCTTCGTGCTAATCCCACCGCTTAAACTTCTTGCAGGTTGTTCGTTTAGATCTGTTTAAAGATAAGAAGTTGGGGCGTAGAAGAATGTTTTGGCTACTTATTACTCTGACAGTTTTGAACTATGTTATAAATATGGTTATGTAAAATATAACACCTAAACTTAAATCTTTTGATTTTATGTGTAATTATTATATGTATTAGGATGTAGTACCGAGTTTTGATAATGTAATTTATATGTACATATTTATCCAACGCTTCCAGGTTTTAAAAAAAAATATATGGGGTGTTATAAATTGGCATCAGAGCATAGGTTTGGGTGAATTGTACAATTGTAAGGTGTGCAATCCCAAACCTATTAGTGTACGCCAAACATTCTAAGTGTGGGGATTAATATGAATTAGCAATTTGTTAGTATGTTAGGTACTAACTATTAACGAACTGTGAGTTTGTTGTTTTGAATACAGATGGCAGATAATGTAAAACCAACCACCACTCATAATCAACCTCCAGAGACTGAAATACCTCCAGGAAACCAAAATCAAATGGGTACTTCTCTTCCTCCTGAAAGTGATGTTGATCAAAGTGAGTACATGCATAAATTAGAGGATGAAGTAATCGGATTAAGAGCCTTAAGACAGCAATATTTACATGAACAACAATTGAGATCTTCACCTCCATCTTCGCAGACTCCATCACCTCATAAAAAGGGTTGTTCGTTTAAGACTTTTATGTCAAGTAAACCATCTGAGTATTTTGGGAGTTCTAATCCAGCGGTTACTTTGGATTGGCTTCGAGATGTGGAAAGGAAGTTTGAAGTGGTTCAATGTGAAGAAGAGTTTAAAGTTCCATATGCGGTTCAATTATTAAAGGGATTAACCATGTCATGGTGGGATTCAGTTACCGCAACGTTAACACCACAACAAAAAGCTTCAATCAGATGGACGGACTTTCATAATGAAATTTGTAAGCAATTTTGCTCTGAATTTGAAATGACTAAGATTCGACAAGAGTTTATGGATTTGCAATTAACTGAGAAAATGTCAATAGATGATCTAATTAATCAATTTTCGGAGAAATTGAGGTTTGTAAATCAATGGGTTCCCAATGAAAGAACAAAGATTCAGCATTTTGTTGGAACTCTGCCACATCATTACCGCACCACTGTGAGACTTGCTGGTACTCTTCCTCAGGCATTCAATTTGGCGCGTGCAGCTGATAGCGATATAAGAGGTCGAGCACAACAAAATAGGGAAAGGTTTGCACAACGAAACAAAAATACTAATTCTGGAAAAGGAAAACAGAATTGGCAAGGTCAACAGCAAAGTAAAGCAAAAAGTGTGGAAAGTGTTTCGAGCAATCGTCCAAATTGGTGTAATAATTGTAGAGCTCGACATAATGGACCTTGTACTCCTCAAACGAATCGGTGTGTTAAATGTGGAGGTTTTGGTCATGAAATTCAAAATTGTGTTTTCCCAAGACACGTGTGTTGGAATTGTCATAAAGAGGGGCACCGTGTTGGTCAATGTCCTGAAGCGAAGATTGAGGGATCAGGAGTGGTTGGTGGGTCGTCATCATCTGGGCAGAAACGAAAGAATCCGCCTCCTGCAACTAGCCGTGCTTTTCAAATGACGGTGGATGAGGCTATTCATACTGATGATGTGATCACTGGTACATTTCTCATAAACTCAGTACCAGCACGTGTGTTATTTGATTCTGGAGCTAATTGCTCATTTATTTCTGTTGGGTTTTGTGATAAACTAAATCTGATTCCCTCTGTGATTACTAAACCTATTGAAGTAGAGGTTGCTAGTGGTAAAATGGTTCCTGTTACCACATCGGTAACCGGAGCACATATTTTGATTGAAAGTTATACTTTTCCAGTTTCTTTCTTATTAATGCCAATCCCCGGCTTTGATG
Source organism: Helichrysum umbraculigerum (assembly GCA_949592205.1). NCBI lineage: Eukaryota > Viridiplantae > Streptophyta > Magnoliopsida > Asterales > Asteraceae > Helichrysum > Helichrysum umbraculigerum. Next base: position 8,585,176 of record CATIUR010000005.1, on the reverse strand, counting down.
CGGTTTTGGGTATGGATTGGTTGAGCCATCATAAGGCTAATATAGATTGTCACAAGAAACTTATAAAAATCCCAATTTCCAGTGAGTCATATATCGTGGCTTGAGGTGAACGGGAGGGCAGCCATATTCCTTTAATCTCATTAATGAAAGCTAGGAAATCTCTGGCAAAGGGCTGTGAATCTTATTTGACATATGTGGTAGATGTTAAAATAGATAAGAAATCTGTTTCCGATATTCGGGTAGTTTTTGAATACCCGGAGGTGTTTCCTGACTAATTACCTGGGTTACCTCCTGTAAGAGATGTCGAATACCACATTGATTTAATTCCTGGTTCGAATCCTGTAGCTAAGTCTCCCTATAGATTAGCTCCCTCTGAAATTAGAGAGACGATGAACCAAATACAGGATTTGTTAGATAAAGGTTTTATCAGACCAAGTTCTTCTCCCTGGGGTGCTCCTGTTCTGTTTGTTAAAAAGAAAGATGGTACCCTTCGCATGTGTATTGATTATCGGGAGTTAAATAAAAGAACTGTTAAAAACAAATATCCTTTACCTAGAATTGATGAATTATTTGATCAGCTCCAAGGGTCATCTTATTTCTCTAAAATTGATCTAAGATCAGGATATCATCAGGTTCGGGTAAGTGATGAAGATATTCCAAAGACAGCTTTTCGTACAAGGTATGGCCATTATGATTTTTTGGTTATGCATTTTGATTTGACTAATGCTCCTGCTGTTTTCATGGATTTAATGAATCGGGTTTGTCGGCCATTTTTGGATAAGTTTGTGATCATTTTTATCGATGATATTCTAATATACTCAAAGTCTGAATCTGATCATGCTATGCATTTGAGATTAATTCTTGATATTTTGAAAAGAGAACAACTTTATGCAAAATTTTCCAAATGCGAGTTCTGGCTTCGAGAAGTTTAATTTCTGGGTCACATTATTTGCAAAGATGGAGTCAAAGTGGATCCATCTAAAGTAGAAGCAGTTATGCATTGGAATGCTCCCAAGAATCCTTCTGAAATCAAGAGTTTTCTCGGTCTTGCTGGATATTATAGAAAGTTTATCAAAGATTTTTCGAAAATTGCGAGTCCCTTGACTAAATTAACTCGCAAGGATGTTAAATTTCAGTGGAATGATCAGCAAGAGTCAGCTTTTCAGACATTAAAACAGTTGTTATGTCAGGCTCCAGTTTTGGCGTTACCGGATGGTTCAGAAGATTATGTCGTTTACTGCGATGCTTCCTATGCTGGATTAGGTGCAGTTTTGATGCAACGAGAACGAGTGATTGCTTATGCTTCCAGGCAATTGAAAACACATGAGGTAAATTATCCTACACACGATTTGGAATTAGCAGCTGTTGTTTTTGCCTTAAATATTTTGAGGCACTATCTGTATGGCACCAGGTGTGTAATCTGTACTGATCATAAAAGTTTACAGTATGTATTTACTCAAAAAGAATTGAATATGAGGCAGCGCCGTTGGTTAGAATTAATTAAAGACTATGATTGCGAAATCCGATATCATCCAGGTAAAGCCAATGTCGTTGCGGATGCATTGAGCCGAAAAGGTACTTCTGATAGAATTTGTTTTATGCGTCTAGAAGTGTCCTCCGACTTGGTTAATAAATTAAAGGCTGCACAATTAGAAGCATTATCTAATCATAATTTAAGGTCTGAGATTATGTCAAAGAGAAAAGACTTGTTGACTGATGATTCCCGAGGTTTGAAGACTTTGCAATCTCGCGTCTGGGTTCCATTATTGGGTGGTCTTCGAGAATTGATTTTAAATGAAGCTCATAAGTCTCGGTTATCGATTCATCCAGGAAGCACGAAGATGTACAATGATTTGAAACCTCTATATTGGTGGCCCACAATGAAAAATGATGTGGCACGTGTTGTTGAGTCGTGTCATGTTTGCTCGCAAGTCAAAGCTGAACACCAAAAGCCTTATGGGTCATTACATCAGTTAGAGATTCCTGAATGGAAATGGGAGAATTTAACTATGGATTTTGTCACTAAGCTTCCTAGAACGTCCCGTGGGAATGATATGGTCTGGGTTATCGTTGACAGGTTGACAAAAAGCGCCCATTTTCTTGCTACTAGTGAAACGGCATCTTTATCTAAGTTAGCTCAATTATATATTAATGAAATTGTCTCTCGCCATGGTATTCCTTTATCGATTGTCTCTGATCATGATTCTCGATTTATTTCTCATTTCTGGCGAAGTCTTCAACATGAATTGGGTACTCGTGTGAATCTAAGTACTGCTTATCATCCTCAGACAGATGGTCAATCAGAAAGAACAATTCAAACTCTTGAGGATATGTTTCGCGCTTGTATTCTTGAATATGGTGGCTCGTGGGATACTCATTTACCATTAGTGGAATTTGCGTATAACAACTCTTATTATTCTAGTATCGGCATGCCGCCATATGAAATGCTTTATGGTCGCCGTTGTCGAACTCCTACTTGTTGGCTTGAAGCTGGAGACAAACAATTTTCTGGTCCCGATATTGTTCAAATTACTGCCGATAAAGTGTCTATTGCTCGTGAAAGACTGAAAGCTGCCAGAGATAGACAAAAGCAATATGCTGATCCTCGTCGTCGTCCTGTATCTTTCGTTGAAGGTGAAATGGTATATTTAAAGGTTTCACCATGGAGAGGCGTTATTCGTTTTGGGAAACGAGGAAAACTAGCCCCTAGATTTATTGGCCCATTTAAAGTAAGGCAAGTTGTTAATGACCAAACGGTTGTCTTAGATCTTCCTCCTGAATTAGCTGGTATTCATGATACTTTTAACGTTTGCTATTTAAGGAAATGTAATGTGGAGGATCAATCCCAAATTCTTCCATTGCATGACCTAAGAGTTGACCAAAATAGAAAATTAATAGAAGAGCCTGTTAAACTTTTAGATAGAAAAGTGAGCAAACTTAGAAAGAAACAAATTCCTATGGTTTTGGTCGAATGGAAGCATAGTTTGGGCTCCAATCTCACTTGGGAGACGGAGGATAGCATGAAAGTTCGTTATCCGACTCTTTTTGGTCATGGCGAGATTTCGGGGACGAAATCTCCTTAAGGAGGGGAGATTTGTAACATCCACTCCTTGGGCCTAGATATTAACTGGTAATTTCTTTTGCTTGATATAATTATTTTATATGTTATAGGTAATTATGTGCATTTATATGTATTGGTTTGAAACTTAGATAATTTGACCAATTGATAAATTGTGACTAGTGAAATATTACTTGATTTAAATAGTTTTACTTGACGGTAAAATAAAATAATTTTCTTACAATTGGTTTTTAGGTTCCAGACAATAGGGTAAAGAGGAGTGTAATATTATACTGTGTAGTATGTGAAGTCGGTTTAATTAAAAAGATGAGACCGACCTCTTTTGTTTTCCCTCATTTCTTCTTTACTAAAATTGTTCATCTTCAAACTACACCAAAATTTAGAAATCTCAAGAATTAGATTAGCAAGGAAGTTTGATTGATTTCCAGCTTACATCTTTATCATCATCAACATCATAATCATCATCCTACTTTGATTCATCTTGTAAGTAAATTTATATTGAACCTAAAAGATAAATTATGTAATTTGCTTGTGTATGATGAATTGATGTTTGAAGTAGTGTTTACTATTTGTATGATGATCATATAATACATATGTGTTTATCTAGTTGATGATTCTTATAAGTTAATTCAATTATCAAAGTTAGGGTTTATGTGTTCATAGTATAAATCATGAATTTGATGAATTGAATTGATAATAGTAGTTGTTGGTGTTAATACATGTTTATAGAGGTTACTTGATGCTTAAAATTAGTTCAGAATCTGATGCAAAGTGAATTTTGGTCGTTTTTTTGTTTTGAGTTCGTAGCTGAGAAGTGCAAGAAACCTGCAACTGCATTGAGCTGTTATTTCAGGGAATCCGGTCGTATTTCCATGAATACGGTCGTATTCCCGGGAATACGACGTATTCCTTGGGGTATTCTCAAACGTATTCTCTTATTTCAGGTCTGATCAAAAGTGAGGCTGAAAATGGGTTGGGAATACGGCGTATTCACATGAATACGGTCGTATTCCTCGGAATACGGCGTATTCCCATGAATACGGCTTATTCCCACTGCAGTGCTGAATGATTATTTTTACTTGCATTTTGTTGTATTATTTGGTTGTGCACTATGTTTACATTACTTAAAGTAGTATTTAGTTATCAATATGTATTTAAATTAACTTATATACATGTAGGTTTAATACCGATACTTGTGTTAGCATGTAATTAACTCAATTATTATAATTTAAATGATTGATGTGATTTTATAATCTTATGGATATTTGGAACAAGTATCCAATTCTATTGTTTTATTGTATTTCAGATAATCCAAGAACTCAATAAAATAAGATCTTTGAGTTGAAGGCTTGAAAAGACAGGTGAGTGGATTTATACTCTCGGTATAATTTAGTTGTAATGATTAAGATTACAACAAGTAATTGTAGTTTACTGATTATACTGTTGCCTGTCATGATGCCCTAGTATTGTTACTAATTGCTATATTGCCATGTGCGTATATGTGTAAAATGAGAGGCCAAATGTTATGGGGCTTAAGGTTACTATTAATTGGCCAATACAGGTTCTTGCACATGTGTTGTTATGGAAACTGTATTGTGTGAGTAAATAGTACATTAGCTTATCGGTTTCCTGTATCGGCCAAATACAGTTGGTTATAAGCGTTTTTGATGGCCACCGCGGCATGAGGGTTACCTCAAGAACCACCGATCCTCTCTGATATTGTGTTTACTATAAGAGTTATTGTAAACTTATTATCATTGCTAAGTTATACTGTTTGCTATAAGTCTATTAACTTAGCTTCGTACTAATCCCACCGCTTAAACTTCTAGCAGGTTGTTCGTTTAGATCTGTTTAAAGATAAGAAGTTGGGGCGTAGAAGAATGTTTTGGCTACTTATTACTCTGACAGTTTTAAACTATGTTATAAATATGGTTATGTAAAATATAACACCTAAACTTAAATCTTTTGATTTTATGTGTAATTATTATATGTATTAGGATGTAGTACCGAGTTTTGATAATGTAATTTATATGTACATATTTATCCAACGCTTCCAGGTTTTTAAAAAAAAAAATTATGGGGTGTTATAATATGTTTATAATTTATTTTGTTTGTTTATTTTTTTATTCGTAGGGTTGTCTTCATCTATTAAATTTTGAAACATGCAGTTATGTATTGACTCTTAGTGTGATAGATAAAAATTTAAAAAATGTCATAAGGATGTGCGCATAAGGTTTATGTTTTTGTCTTTTAATTATTCATTAATTCAATGATTATATATATTGAGTAGCTACTTGATTGGCTCACCCATTTTTATAACCTTATTCAAATAGTTACAAAAATTCTAGAATAACTTTTCTGCGGAGATGCTTTTATGTCCATTATAGTAAATTAGTTTGTCTTCATGTCGTACTATATTTAATTTACTACACGTTCAATAGTCATAAATTGTACAAATAGTCAAATAGTGTTTAACCGATATTATACATTGTTCTATATATAATTCTTTTTTATGTATATAAAATAGGGTGAGGTTCAAATGAGACTAAAAATTTGTGTGAGAATAAGGGAACCAATGATATCATGCCACATATACAAAGAGAATGTTCCATACTACAAAACTAATTTACCTCAAACATCAATTATCTCACAAACGACAAATCAAAAAATCATGAAACTTGCACCATAATTTTCAGCGTTTTATCCTCTTCGATTTGCCGTCTCTCAAGGCATACTTCCGATGATTTTTTTTTTTTTCATTTTTTTGGTGGGTTTCATATGTTAATAACACATGTGTTAGAGTGTTGCGTTTACGGTTTAGGTGTTAGGGTTTATGGTTTGGATTTTGGGGTTTCTCCCCGAAACCCCAAAACCCAAACCCTAAACCATAAACCCTAACCCCTAAACCCTAAACCCTAAACCCTAAACCCTAAACGCTTTATAAAACTCTAAACCCTAAATCATACTAAACTCTAAACCCTAATAAACCCTAAACCCTACTAAAACATGAAATCTAAACCCTAAACCATGAACCCTGCTAAACTCTAACCCTAAACTCTAACCCTAAACCATAACCATAACCGTAAATAAAATGTACAATCAATCACTAACACATGTGTTACTAATTTATAAAACCCACCAAAAAACCGAATTTTTTTTATCGAAAGTATGTCTTGAGGGACGGCAAATCGAAGAGGATAAAACGCTGAAAAATATGGTGCAAGTTTCATGATTTTTCGATTTGTCGTTTGTGAGATAATTGATGTTTGGGGTAAATGGGGTTTGTAGTATGGAACATTCTCTTTGTACATGTGACATGATATCATTGGTTCCCTTAGTCTCACTCAAAAATCATTGACTCATTTGAAGCTTACTCATATAAAATATTAAAATTCATCATTTAGCAAATATTAAATAAATTTATTAATTAAATCGTGCATCGTACGGGTTATCACACTAGTCATATATCATATATGTCACTTGAAAAACAATAAAAATGTTATATATGTTTAATTAATCAGACAGTCGTCATTAGTCAAGGAGGTTAATTATCGATCACAACCACCCGTCTCCAAAATGCAAATAAGGTTTGTAAACATGTGTTTCTATTAAGAAAAGAATATATATATATTTTCGAACATACTACTGCATGTATAGCTGGAGTACTCGTATACTCTGTTACACACGTACTAAAATACGAGTATTGATTATGACTTAACCTATCAGGCTATAACACAATATCTCACACCTCATATTCGCTAAGATACAGCAATCTTAACGAATGTACGTTAGTAGAAATAAAGTCTAAAATCCTAAAAATGTATGTTATATTATCAAAAAATGCCAAAAATGATTTGGAGGTGCCTGACGTACGTTGGACACACAAATAATTAAGCTCGTGGTCTAAAACTTCTGTCACATGATACCCTCGATATGATCTCCAATGCTAATTTACGACGACAACCACTTCACATAAGCTGTATTCGCCTATAAAATCCCACGTCGACTACCATTTCCTCAGGGACCTCAGCGACTCCATTGAATCCAAGGTTAGTTGATCGATAGTCTTCAAACTCCAGAAAATATAATATATGTGGAACTCAACTCAAATATTAAATTTGTTTGAGCTGAAACTGCATATATTGTTACTAGACTAGAAGTGCATCTTGTTATTTACTTAAATTACACTTGATAAGTTAATACTACATATGGTATCGATAGATTTGAAAAAAAATTATATTAACAAAACAAAATTTGCCCGCTAGCTTAAGTTATACTCCGTCTTCAAATCCCCATAGTTTTTATGTTATAAATTTAATCGAAAGATTTGTATATATCAGGTAATTAAACAAAATATAGTATATATTGTTCTGATTAAACTCATTATTTGTTGGTTTGTTTTCACATGTGAAAGAAACAACATATCTGCATGGTCGTTTAGTCAAAGATCACAAAGTAAAAGGAGAGTTGATACTCTTTTGAACTCTGTAAATCGTCGTGTCTATTAGTTACTTAATATTGAATTATATTATTTCTTGCAAGTTTACTTCGACTAAGAATTATATCTCCACCTCTGCTCGTGCAGGTCTTAAAAGAATCTATTCACAACAATTTGTTTAATATTTATAACAATGTGTTATTGTTGTTGTTACTTGTTAAATTAGTTGGAATAACTGAAAAAGAAGATGAGGGGGTTATTATTTCGTTATGTATTAAACTTTACACTTTTTACTATTGTATGAGATACACTTTTATTTGTTCTATTGTATGTATTGAACTTGTAAATATATTGTATGTAAAATTTCCTTTTTGGGTAAGACCAAAATAACTTTCTTATTTTGGTCTTACCCAAAAAAGAAAATTTTACATACAATAGAGATGATATTTACAAGTTCAATATATACGATAGAAGTTTTCAAAATTCGACTCATACAATAGTAGAATGTGTAAATTTTAATACATAATGAAACAATATATAAATCATTATTACTACTATTTGATTTAATACTAGCAAAAATCTTTCCAGCTCATACATTTTGGTGTTTGTAGCTGGTGGAGCAATGAACATTAAGAAAATGAACCTGATGATACCTCAGTTTCTGGTTTTGTTGAGCTTTCTAAACAATGTGGTCGTCTATGGTGGTGTCACAAGCAGTTTTGTCCGATCCGTGTATCCAGCAGTTGACATGCCTCTTGATGATGAAGTTTTCGCAGTTCCGAGTGGTTATAATGCCCCACAACAGGTACATATTTATGAACTTTCTTTTATTATTTTGACATGAATTCTTCTCACTAGAAGTACATGTTTCATGATGAAGGTACACATTACTCAAGGAGATTATGATGGAAAAGCTGTAATTATAATGTGGGTAACCCCTACTGAACCTGGTTCAAACCAAGTCAAATATGGAACAACAGAGAAAAAGTACGATTTTACTGCAGAAGGTTCGATGGTGACAAACTATACGTTTTACAACTATACATCCGGCTTTCTTCATAACTGCCTCGTCAGTGACCTCGAGGTATATGTTGGTTAACTTGGTTAATTTAATTCCATTAGTAAGCACTAATTTCAGTTACTCTGTTTCAAGGCTAACAAGTTTTTGTCTTCTTGTTGATTAGTATGACACTAAGTACTATTATGAGCTTGGAGAAGGGGATTCTGCTCGAGCATTTTCGTTTCAAACACCTCCAAAGATTGATCAGAATGCTTACTATAAATTCGGAATTATAGGCAAGTTAATTACTTCTTTAAACTTTCTTTTATCTGTTTATATGATCAAAAACATTACTTTATGTGGATTAACTGATTCAATATTGTTTCAGGTGACATGGGGCAAACACTTAATTCCAAATCCACATTTCAACATTACATGGAGAGCGGAGCAACAGCTGTGTTACATGTTGGAGATTTATCATATGCTGATGAGCATGAATACTCTGATGTGGGCTTACGCTGGGATACATATGCTCGTTTTGTTGAAAAAGATACAGCATATCAACCATGGTTATGGACTGTAGGAAATCATGAAGTAGATTATTTTCCAGAATATGTAAGTTTGATTATCAAACCCACAAAATGTTAACCATATGTTTCTTACATTTTGTTTAATAAAGGCATTATTACATGCGTTTTCGACTTTTCGTCTGTATGAGCAGGAAGAAGTTGAACCCTTCAAGCAATATCTGTATAGATACCAGACCCCTTATAAAGCTAGCGGAAGCAGTAGTCCTCTTTGGTACGCTGTGAGACGTGCATCTGCTCATATAATCTTTCTTTCGAGTTATTCTCCATATGGTAACTCAACATACTCTTTAAGCATATCACTTTTATATTTCTAATAGTATCAGTGTAATTACTTAACTTTTGAGTATTACCTTACGTAGATACTTGATATTTGACAGTAAAATACACACCTCAATATCAGTGGCTGCAAGCTGAATTTAAAAAAGTGGACAGAACAAAAACACCGTGGCTTATTGTTATTTTTCACTCCCCTATGTATAACTCTAATAGTGCTCACTACATGGAGGGTGAAAGCATGCGAGTTGTATTCGAGAAATGGTTTGTTGAAAACAAAGTTGACGTAGTTTTTTCAGGACACGTCCATGCTTATGAAAGATCGGTTTGTCCCTCTAAAAACTGTTTTCTAAGCTAAACAATACAATTTCGTGGATACTTAATTTCCGTTAATCGATCTATGCAATTTCAGTATCGGATCTCAAACATACAATACAACATAAGCAATGGTCTAAGTTATCCTGTGTCAGACGAATCGGCTCCCATGTACATAAACATTGGAGATGGAGGAAACCTAGAAGGTCTTGCATCAAGGTGATATTTTTTAGTTGCCATTTCTAATAATAGCCATGCTAAACTAGCAGTGTTTGTTCTTTATTATTTTCTCTAATGATGGATTATGTATGTAGTTATAACGATCCTCAGCCTGATTACTCTGCATTCCGAGAAGCCAGTTATGGACATGCTACACTAGAGATCATGAATAAAACGCACGCTATCTACACTTGGAACCGCAATGATGAAGGAATGAGTTTTGTTGCCGATTCCACAGTGTTGGAAAATTTGTACTGGTTAGTATATTACGAGTATTATTTTTTGATTCTTGCATAACATATACGGAGTAACATCCAATAAGTACACATATATATGAAACCCCATTAAAAGTGTATATATATATATATATATATATGTCATGTAATTAAGAGGGCACATGTAGATGATTGTGATTTATGACTTCGTATTATATGTGGTTGGCTTAATGTCTCACTTCACTCTTTATGTGTCAATATCAGGAAGGGGATGAATTGAACCCGATTTCGATTCGAGACAATAATAAGGATCAGAATGGATCCATAAGTCGTTGTACGTGTACTGTACCATTTGACAAAACAAATCTGTTGTAATTTGTCATCTGTAATTGTCATGATGTTATTCTTTTTTCCTTTTTCTATGTTGCTACTATATCATTTGATTTTGGAATTTATATTTTATAAGTGCAATTGTCTGCTCAATAGCAATCAAGTAAAACAATTACCGTGCAAGCAGATAAGGGATAAGATAAGGAGAGAAGCAGTGACACAAATTATATAAAGATAACAATGTGGGGTGTTGATTATGGAGAATAATGAGAAATATGATCTGCATACCAAGAAAATAGTAGTTATATTTATAGAGTTACAATATCTAACTCAGCAAGCCTACGTACTGTGATTGTTTCTTTATTGGTTATCATCATCTTGACATACAAGGTAAGTAGGTAACTATAGAGGGAATCTCTAGATGGGCTCATGTTTATGGCATGATTAACACTTTAAATGGGCCTAGTTTATGTAGTATGGGCTTGATATTAATTACGGAGTATCTTACTTGGATTAGATGGTGTATTCATACTCATCGAAGCCTACTAGCTAAATATCAGTATTTTTATCGACGAAACACAATAAATTTCCTAAAAATGCGTACAAGTTTTTATTCCATAAGATAAAAGGTTGCAATTTTAATGAATGTTCGGGGAACTACACTCGGAGTAAATATCTAAGTTATTCTTCCACAAAATGCGAAGCATGCATTTTAATGGATTTTGAGCGAGGTGTCTTACATTTGACACACAATATAATAAAGCTCGTGGTCTAAACTGAAGCACATACAGACAACCATGCATGTTAATTTCCAACTAACTAACACAAGTCGTATCCTGCTATGAAGCCCACGTCGATCGACTACCATTTCCTCAACGACTCCATTGAATCTGATTAAAGTCACTCGATGAACAGTATTTTTTCTCAACTCGAGCAATTCCACGTTCACAAAATGCTGTAAAGTTAGATGTGAACCAATCAAAATCAATTATGCTTTCTATCTCATCATTCTCTCTCCTCACATGATTGGTACATGTCATTTTGTAGTTAATTTTTTGTAAAACTTATGTGAGTGAAGTATTTCTCTAACTCCAAAAGGTTAATGTACATATGGAGCTCAACTCCACTATTTAATATGTATGAGCTGAATTCCATGGTTACATTTGAATGTTGTTACTTACCTTATAGTATTGATTTGAAAAGGTTTTTTGGTTAGCGTTTTTGGCAAAGGTAGAGCCAGAAATTTTTATATAGGGATGCAAATTTTTTAATTTTTTCCCTGTTCTATCCTTTTGGGGGGTCAAAATTTCTTAACCGTCACTAATTACCTTATAAAAAAAATTTCGGATAATTTTAGATTTCTTGAAGGGCAACTTTCCCCTTTTAGCTCCACCCCTGGTTTTTAGTCACACGACACTCATTGTCCTACTAGCTCAAGTTATTCCCTGTAGTTTTTGTTTTAGGAATTTAGTCAAACGTGTGGTATTGTCGTGATTACATATATTGTCTAGAATGCATGGTGAAATTGTGTTTTGTATTATTATAATAACTAGATAAAAGACCCGCGACAACGCGGGCTACGCTATTTGATTTTGTAAAATTTTCAATTCAAAGTTTGAACTTTTTAAGATAAATATTGTATCAATTATTGTGTAAAATGTATTTTCATATGTTAAATATGTAAAGTTAAAAGATGATTTTATTTATGCAATTTTAGTATTAGAAAAGGATTGGAATTCATGTGCAACATTCCATTAGGGTTTTTGTAAACCGTTGACTTTGTAACGTGACAACTAAATTTTTAATAAATATAGTGTACCAAGTATTATATCAAAGAAAAGAAAGAGATTGGTGTTTTATTTTTTGGAGGTTAAGGGGACAAAACCGGTAAACACTTTATTAGAACTCAAGATACGGAATACTTTAGGCATACATAAAGGGGATATGAAACTAAAAGTAAATACTCTAAATCTATCTTCTGTAAGAAAAAAACTACTACTATCAAACTTTACCAAGAAATTATACACAGTAGCATATTGATTACTTACATTCACATTCTTGGCCATAATATGCATACGTAGATATTGTACGCTTTTTACTTTGAAACTGCATATACCAATCTTCTCAAGATCTCTGTTGTGTCCCTTTAATTCTTCAATTTGGCAACAGTGGACCTCATTATAACTCATAATTTGCATTTCAATTTTACTCATGAGTCCCTTGTGTTTCATGTTACAACCAGTCGAAAAAGACTTAATGGGTATATATATAATTTGATTGGTGAAAATGTAGGTAGTGGAGAATCCTAAAATTGTATGCAAACTTAAAGTAAACACTTTGACTGGGACGAAAAGAGTATTAATTCAAAAAATAAATAACCGGGTGCAAATAATTAGTATAACATGATGTATATCTAACTCATTTTACATAATCACGTATGTGTGAGACTTGTAGGACCTATATACATCAGAAAATCACGCAAACCAAAACTGCAAAACATATAATTGAAATTTTGTAAGTTGATCGTTGTGTAGTATATTGCGTTGCCATATATATGTTTTGTTTTGTTGCCATTATCAGCTTGATCATGCTTTGAACAATTAACATCTACACTACATTTACTTTTTGCCAATTCACAAAACTACGTAGTATAAAGTTCATCTTCGGTTAAGTCAAGTGCGCGAAAGAAATGGACCCACATCAAAACAAAAAATATACTGTATATGATATGAGTAGATAGAAAATAAAAAACGTTTATTTATTTTTTATTTTTTAAAAGTAAGATTTCTTTTTATTAAGCCCAAATATTTACAACAAAACTATTTACATACTGCATGCTTACAACAATCTCGAACACCACTTCTGTACTATTTCCATCAACATAATAAATCTGTTTACATTCCACATAAGCACAAACAGTTGTATACTGCATACATCGCCAAGAATGTATCTAGTCTTCACAAATACTTATACATACACATGCCACCTGTATGACCTACTCTTGCTGCCTTCATGATCTTCAAATTACATACGTCCCCTACATCGTTTCTGACCCGTATATACCCGTTTTCACACCAACGAAAACACTCCACCTCAACCATCAATTACCCATTTGCCACACCTCTGATGATGTCACCTACTGTCTTCGGTTGACTAAGCCATTTTTCATCCACTCGAAGCTTCTAATCTATACCTTATGAAACAAATCCGCCCCACTTAGTACTTTCCTGGCAAATACCTTCGCATTTCTATCTTTCCACACTAAATAGGCTGTCTACTTACCTATAATGCATATCACATTCTCTTTCTTAATACTTAAAAACTAAATATGGTAACTAATTAAACTACAAAACTAAATTTAAATATCTTTTCGCATTTGTTACTCTATGTTTTCACCTAAAATATATCAAGTATCAACATACATAATTTAACAATGACTAATCCGTTCTTTACATTTTAACAAATTCAAAATACTATTACGCCGCATCGCACGGGTCAGATGCTAGTTTATAGTTAAACGGTCCGATCATCCACTACATAAAACGTCAGAAATCTCAATTAAAGGATCAGGTGAATAAAACTCCTAGATCATTCCTTTCAACCAGAAAGTCCAACTCGTGTGGGCATTTAATTATAGTGTATAAGCTTTGTCAATAATAGGAATAAATTGTGTACCGTGCTTGCATTCTGGAAACCTTTGTCTTTGATGGAGCGGCTACTACAACAACAATGTCCATCTGATCATCCTGATTGACATTTCCATTCCTATCCTTCTCGACCCCTGCTGCATGGCTCTCTATCAAAGCTATTGGCTGCAAAACACATATGTCCAAAAACTAAGCAAAAGCCATTACACAAAAATAGGGGTGTCAAGATGGGTGGGTCGGATCAAAATCTTTAGTATCGTGCCAAAACAGTAGGTCAGGTCAAAATCCTTTTTGACCACTTCCATCCAATTTTTTCATTTGATGAATAAGTAATGCCTTATTTAAGACAGTTGACTCCCACCGTTCATAGACCGTTCACTTCTTCGAGTTCGTTATCTAACAACCCCTATGTTTGACCATGTTGAATACTTTACCATATCTAAATCAACGGAAACAAACAGTAAGATATATGCACAACTTTAATAAAATAGAATTAAATCAGCTTCATAGCATGATACGCACAATGTTATGGGAGTTTCTGAACCTTTTTATTTATAAGCTACATGTAAATGCTTTTAGATGTGCAGGTGCATAATGAACCTCACAGATGCGTAAGCTGATCTCAATAATCCAACGTGATATCAGGCTTACTAACAATGCACATTACAACAAAAGCCATAACAGATGGAAGAAGCTGCCGAAACCTGAAATCTGCATTCATTGTAACAAACATATGCCACTCAATTCCAAAAAAAAAATATTTTTTTTTTCAAGAAACTAATGAAATTCAATTCATAAGCTTATCACTTCACTATATAAATTAAACAAAGAATGTAAAAGGAGCTACCTGATTCATTTCCATTCAAGATATATCACCATCAAAAGTGCCATCTTAATGATAGTCTTCAATTCAAATACAACATTTGTAACTCCAATCTGAACACCAAAAATACCCAAAATATTCACATCAATTATACTAATTCGAACTCTCTTTGACATTTTAACAAACACATAGAATGCACTATGATTGAAATAAAATTTAAAACTTGCTTATACATCAAACTCTCTTCCTTGTCGTTAATAATACCTTTAAGAAGAAAGCAATATAAATATATCAAAAAGGTGAGCACCAACTCCATGTGCTTCAATATATGATCATGTAAGTGTTGAAATTAATCAACAATTTTCCACATAAATCTATTAGTAAATTTCGAATATATAGCTATTCAAAATCATGAAACTCGTTTAGTGGTTTAGTGGGTGGAGCTAAAACATCATTTAGACTTGGATTGGATCGATCCATATGTACTAATTGTGTAGCATTTAGAGTTGTCAACTTAGACAAATGGCCCGGCCCTCCATACAAACGAAGGGAAGAAAAAAAGCAGTTACCATATAACTTAGATAGCCTTGCTCAAGAATGACATGGAGAGCTGGCGAACTAAACCCCTCCTCTAAATTACACGCATGCAAGGTCATCCTTTGTAATCCACCTGTTAACAATGGCTCCATTTATAAAATTTCATAAATGATCTTAACAGTTCAACGAAAAGTTTATTGCAGTAGACGTTATCGAAATAGAAAAGTGTGATGCAATATACTATAAACAGGGGGAAAGATATGTAAATCGACTCACATTCTTGATAGACCTGCAAACGCATTTAATAGGCCCATCCCGATTACTGCCGTTTCAACAACAATCTGAAAAGAAAAAAAAAACTCATTAGTAATTACGTTCTTTGATACATACTTCACATTATTTTATACTGTTCACATAGTGCTAATGTGATAATCTTTACCTCAAAGTAACACCAAAATCAGGCGGGGTACACCTATCGAAATCGAAATATAAATGTCCTTTGTGAATTAGTTGCTTCCTTCGGCTGCATACAGATCATTGAATCAAAATTATAAAAGCGACAAAATCAAGCTATAAGCCACAAAGGAATCTGCTTCAAGTATATTGCCACACACAAAGTTACGCATCCAAAAGTACTTCATACAATATATATATATATATATATATATGTGTGATTTAGACATGAACACTAATCAAATATTACACAATACTACACCAATACCCATCATCAAAAGTACTTGAATGCAAACCCTAAAAAGAATCCAGTAGAAATGCGCTTTCAATTGTACAGATAAAAATACTATAGTTAACTATAAGAAAACAGACGATTAATTAGTAGGTACGTACCAGAAATTTTTGGTGATGCGATTCGCCATCTGATGATGCTGCCCGTTGTCGTAGGTACTTTGTAGAATCTTGTTTCTTGTACCCATTGATGATTTTCTTGAACCCATTGATGATGATGACGACGACGATGATGGAGCGAGTGAAAGACGAAAGACGGGAGTAAGGTTCTAGGGTTTAAAGGTTAGGTGGTGACGGATGAGAGTAATTTTGGGTGGAACAGTTTTAGGGGATTTTTTTTACCTTTGGCTGATTTTTGGCCGGTCTTTTAATACAAAATTTAATTTAATTTAATGGATGACATCTTATATACGGAGTGTATATATTTTAATTAATAAAAGTTCAACAAATAATTAGGAAGGGTGAAGATTGTAATTATTTAAATTAAATCGACATGGTTGGATTAATATGGAGAAAACCAATTAAGGGTTGGGATTGTCCCATGGTATTTTGCTTTAAGTATATATATATATTATAGATTATAGATTATTGATTTAAATTTATAAATTTATATAAGACCACTACCATCGATCTCTTCCTTTGCTTCTTCTTCTTTTCATCAGTTGTGACATTGTTGGCACCAACTCTTCGGTTGTTTCTTCGGTTTGAGTACTTCGGTTAGCCAAAGAAAGGAAAAGAAAAAAGTGTGAGGTCCAGCTTATATTTAATGTATTGTTATTTATTGTTTAGTGTATGTAAATGTAGGTATATTGGTAAATGTGGGGTCCAAAAATTGAAACGACAAAACTACCATTGGCACCGTTGTGTCTTCCTTTTGTCGGTTTTTTATGTGGTGATGTGGCACAAGGGAAGAAAGAAGTGACGAAGTCACTATTGGGAGTGATCTAAGTCAACTCATTGTCTGATTGGACGGTAGTCCAAATTATATTATTGCTCATATTAGCTTATTATTTGCATGGAAAACATGGTAATTAAACTAGGGTTAATTGTTTGGTTATGTATCTAACTTTGCTCGTTTTACTATTGTATGTAACAAACTTTCAAAACATATATTGTATGCAATAAACTTGTAAAAATCCCTATTGTATGTCACAACCTTTAAAAACATCTATTGTATGCAACGAACTTGTAAAAAATCTATATTGTATGTTGCGGGTTACGATGTGTACATGCCAAATTGAAAATGGCTCTTTAACATTGGTTTGTGGCGGCACGAGCAAACTCTAGCAGATCATTGACTACCGCACCATACTATATCGATTTTTTACAAGTTAATTGCATACAATAGATGTTTTGAAAGTTTGTTACATACAATAACATTTTTTACAAGTTTATTACATACAATAGATGTTTTTAAAGTTGGTTACATACAATAGTAAAAAGGACAAAGTTAGATATATAACCAAACAATTAACCCATTAAACTATTCATGATCTTCTTTCGGTTAAACTATTACTTATTTGGCTCTCCAGAAATGAGGAATTGTTAATTCAACGAATGAATAATGTGGCATTGTTGGTTAGTTTTTCACATGTACATTTCACATGTGAAAGAAATAATATATACATGGTAATTATCAAGGGGTTAATAATGGTTCAATCCTAAAAGTTTTACTTTTTTTTCGTTTTAACCACTCAAGTTTTTTCTTATGATTTAACCTTTTAAGTTTGCGTTGACTTATTGGTTTAACCATTCAAAGGGTTAAACCATTAAATTTTTAAAAGTTAGATGATTAAACTAGAAAAACTTAAAAGGGCAAAATCACTATAAAAGTCAAACTTTAGGTATTAAACCATCAAATTTTTTAGGTATAATGAAACTTTAGACTTAAACCACAAATTTTTTGGAACTTAGAACTAAGGGGCGGTACCAGGGTGGGGGCAGTGGGGGCGGCCGCCCCCACCCGATTTTCGGGAAAAAATATTTTTTTAAAATTTTATAGGTTAATTTTGTAAAAAAAAATTATGCCCACACGTAATTTTAAAATTTAAGGTTAATTTTATAAGATATTTTTATTATTTTGAATTCGCCCCCTCGTTAATTTTTTTCTGGTACCGCCACTGACTTAGAAGGTTAAGTCATTAGAAAAAAAACTTGAGTGGTTAAAACGAAAAAAATGTGAAACTTTGAGCATTAAACCATTATTAACCCTTTGGTATATGTGGTTAATAATCCAATGTTTCAGGAGATATGGGTCAAACACTTAATTCTCTGTCCACCTTTGAACATTACATCGAGAGCGGAGCAACAACTGTGCTACATGTTGGAGATTTATCATATGCCGATGAACACGAATATTATGACGTGGGTTTTCGCTGGGATACACACAGCCGATTTGTTGAAAAAAATACAGCATATCAACCATGGTTATAGACAGTAGGAAATCTTGAAGTAGAGTATTTTCCAGATTATGTAAGTTGATTGTTTCAACTTAATTTTGATGATAATCAAAACCACACAAAACAAAAAATATATGCATATTGTTGCAACATTTTATTTTATCTCTATGACTAGGATGAAGTTGAACCTTTCAAACAATATCTTTATAGATACCAGACTCCTTACAATTCTAGCTGAAGCACTAGCAGTAGTCCTCTTTGGTACTACATAATCTTTCTATCTAGTTATTCTCCCTATGGTAACATATATACGCCCTACACATATTACTTTTTAGAAGTTTTTCATAGAATGTCATGGTTAAATTTGCACCTATTACCTTATATTATTACCTGATTATTGACAGTAAAAAGCACACCTCAATATAAGTGGCTCCAAGATGAATTTAAAAAAGTGGACAGAACAAAAACACCCTGGCTTATTGTTGTTATGCACTCCCCTATGTGTAACACTAATAGTGCTCTCTACATGGAGGGTGAAAGCATGCGAGTTGTATTCGAGAAATGGTTTGTTGAGAACAAAGTTGACATAGTTTTTGCAGGAGACGTCCATGCTTATGAAAGATCGGTCTGTCCCTTTTCAAAAGAAACTTGCCAATTAAAAATATACGAGTTTCATATACTCAACGTGAACTAATAATTGAGCTATTGCAATTTCAGTATCGGATCTCTAACATACAATACAACATAAGCAATGGTCTAAGTTACCCCATTGCAGACAAATCAGCTCCCATTTACATAAACATTGGAGATGGAGGAAACCTAGAAGGTCTTTCATCAAGGTATTTATATATAGTTTTTGAACTAGCGGTGTTTGCTCTTAAACTTCTCTAATATATATATGAGTTTTCTTTGGATGGTTCGTGTATCTAATTATACCGATCCTCAACCTGATTACTCTGCATTTCGGGCATGCTACACTAGAGATCATGAATAAAACGCCCGCTATCTACCATTGGAATCGCAATGATGAAGGAGCGAGTTTTGTAGCAGATGCCACAGTGTTGGAAAACTTGTACTGGTTAGTATACTATTCAATTCCTGCAAAACATATATACATTAACAGATCAAATTCAAGTATTAATTAAGATATTTTTAAAAAAATATTACTACGTATGTAATGATGTATGGTATATATATCTCATTCTTCCAATTAAGAGGGGACAAGATGATTGTGACTCCCTTATACGTGGTTGGCTTCATGTCTCACTTTGCTCTTGATGCGTCAATTTTAGGACGGGGATGGATTGAACCCGATTTGAATTCGAGACAAATTAATAAGGATCCGAGTGTATCCGAAAGCTTCTAATTGTGTGCACCATTTGAGAAAACACATCATCAGGATGGGGATGGATTGAACCCGATTTGTATTCAAGACAAATAAGGATCCGAGTGTATCCAAAAGTTTTAAGTTGTGTGTACCATTTGACAAAACCCAATATGTTTTTCTTTCTTCATTTTTCTATGTTGCTACTATTTACTACTTTATCATTAGATTTTAGATTTCGTATATTACAAGTACACATTTGCTAATCAAATACTAGCAATTAGGTATGTGACCATCCAAGCAAATAAAAGGGATAAGATCGATAAGGAGACAAACAGATAAATAGTGACATAAATAATTAATATAAAGATATCAATCAATGTGGGGTGTTCGATCATTGATGAATGGTGAATACGTGAGAAGATCATATTAGTTGTCATTTTTTGTTAACAAATAATCATGAATAATAAACTACATTATTATTTAATTGGATTGGATTGGATTGGATTGGATTGGGTGTTTTTTATTTATCAATTTTATATTTTATAATAAAGATGCGAATGATAAATGGTGAATGTGAATACACCAATGGACCCGTGAGAACCAGATTGATTCCCCTTGTTTTTAAGTCTTGAATGAATAAGCCAAAGCCCATTTCGAGGACTGCTATTGCCATATGGCTGCAGTCAAGAATCTTTCAAAAAAGGAAATATTAGGCCTACTCAAATAAGTCAAAGGTTTATTGTTATCATTTTTCAATTATTTTGGGGTGAAAAGAGTAGTTATATTGAACTAAGTTAGATATGATGTGTCATATGTTGGTTTTTGTTTCTTTAATTTTAATAAATTCATTAACATTGTGTATCATAACTTTACTATACACTTTAAGGAATACGGTTCTGGTGAATCTATCTAAAATTGTGGTGTACATATTGATACCTATGACATAATTTTCACACAATTATGTGTACCAAGCACTTGATGAGAGAGAATGAAGAGACATAAAAAAGATTCAATTTAATTGATTCACCTACTTGTCCATTTCATTATGTAAATATTTCTTGGTGAATTTTGAAAAAACCTAGCATTTCTCAAAATAATTACTTATATTATTTATTTATTTTATTTGTTCTACAAAGTATCCTTCTTAAAAAGTAAGCTACTATCACATTATTATTTGACCCTAACTAACTTAAACAATTTTTTTCTTCAAAATATTCATCTTTAAAAGGAAAGATGGAAAACATATTTGATGACTAAAAATTAAAATAATTACGTAGTTCTATAGCTATATGTTTTATATAGTGGACATTTGTTTTCTAAAGTTACAATAATAAAATCAACCAAATTTTAATCAATCCTCAATTAATAATATATATTTTATTTTATTTTATTTTATGGCACGTACAATGATAATAGAAAATTATGTATAGATTAACTAATACATAATATTATTTTTAATTCGTTATTCTTAGAGCTGGCAAAATGGGCGGGTTGGACGGGTATGGGCTACGGGTATAAACGGGCTCGGGTCTAATCGGGTACGGGTCTAAACGGGCTCGGGTCTAAACGGGCTCGGGTCATAACGGGCTTTTTAAAAATTTCATAGAAAAATGTTCTAATTCACCAAAATATATATATCTTCCAAAATAAATTATACATTTTTAACTATATAATATAAAAAATATAACATGATGGCTAGTCATTTAGATCCATTCATGATTTGAGTTTTACCAAATTAAACTCATTCCTAAAATTTCTCTAGTCCATAACAACCCAAACTCCATGCCATTATACCCAGAATTGCCCAGATGTGAAGCAAATGGGCAGAATTTACCGGCACTAGTTATTTCTGTAATAGTACCAATAATTGAATTTTTGTAGATATATAATCGGTGACGATGATGATGATATTTTAAGGTACGTTACATTTCACATCAAATAAACTTTTTTTTTTTTAATAATACACCCATGTCACGCTAATTTAAACCATAATCATCATACATATATGATCGTTATCATATATGGACTCCTGCTAACGTACGCCACCTCCGTCCGCCTAAAATAAACCGCAACGACTGCTTCTCTCCAACGACCCCATTTTCTCTATCCTCCAAATCAGTTGGTGAGGATCTGCTTGCTGTGCATCTCTCCAAGGTCAGTCAATAATCACTCCATTAATTATTCAATTACATCATCTATGGGAGCTGAATGAATTCAAAAACTATTTATTTTGACCTGATTATGTTATTAGTGGAATAATATAAAAAAATGTGTACTTGTTGCTAATTGTTATAATTGAATGTAGTTACTGAATAATGTTGATTCGAATTGATAATTTTTGAATTGTTTTAGTATCTTAGATCACACCGTTAATGTGTGCATGCATATATCAAAACCAAAATTCGACTGTATTTATAAAAACATTCTATTGAATTTATCAATATTTCGATTTATTGTTATCGTGTGTATCAGGTAACGTTTATAAATGTTTACTTTCCGATATGGCAGTCATATTAGTTGCCACATCACTGGTTCATAACTTTATAAGTGATACAGGTCCATCATATATATTCATATTATTAATTGATAAGGAGTATTTTTATTATTATTGTTTTTGATTATTTTGGATACACACAACATAGTATTGGGTAAAATTTTATGCATTTTCAGACAATCAACCGTATAGTGTATTGTAAGGAAACCATACCTTTTGAGTTGAGATCAATATGACGAGTCATGTTGTAAGGTAGACTATTTTTAACGTCAAACGACCATAGACAGACGGCATGAAAGTCAGGTTGATGCCAAATCTATATGTATAAGAACATTAAGCGTGTAATTGAGGTTTCATAGAAAAACTTGAAGGTTTATGTAATTTACATTAACTTTTGCCATAATTGGGCTATTCTTTGTTTGCAGTTTATGCTATTTAGTGTAGCTTGTTGAGCAGCGACCATTTCGAAGGATAAGAAAATGGGATACAGGATACCTCAGTTCCTGGTTATTGGCTTAATTTGGTTTACCTTTCTGAACAATGCTTATGCTGGTGTCACGAGCAGTTTTGTCCGCTCAGAGTGGCCATCAGTTGACATTCCTCTTGATAACGAAGTTTTTGCAGTTCCAAAAGGTTATAATGCACCAGAACAGGTAAGCTTCTAAGGTTCGCGTAGTTTATAAAAATTCCTTTCATTTTCACATTTTCTGCTTGTTATAGAAATATGTATGCGTGATGATGCATAAGTATCTGTCGACCGGTTTTTATGCTAATAGTCTGTATGTAGTAATGTATGTACTTATATTATGATGTTCTTGAAGCAAGTTCTCATCGAATCAAATCCCTTTGCTGTCTTACCTCTCACTCTATAGGTACACATCACTCAAGGGGATTATGATGGAAAAGCTGTAATTGTTATATGGGTGACACCTGTAGAACCTGGGTCAAATCAAGTTAGATATGGAACATCAGAGAAAAAGTATGACTTTACTGCAGAAGGGTCGGCAATCAGAAGCTATACATTTTATAACTACACATCTGGCTATATTCATCAGTGCCTTATCAGTGACCTAGAGGTACCTGTTAGTTAACTCAATAACGTTTAATAATAGGTGTAATTCTTGAGATTCACTTGAAAGGACATGTTTCCTGACTGATAAGTACGTCTCTTGTTGTAGTATGACACCATGTACTATTATGAGATTGGGGAAGGTGATTCTGCTCGATCATTTTGGTTCCAAACTCCTCCAAAAATTGATCCAAATGCTTCTTACAAATTTGGAATTATAGGTGACTTCTTTGTTTTCTCTCTCTTTTGACAATAACATCATTAAACTACTTTTTTGGACCAATTGTTCATTTTGTGTTACAGGAGACTTGGGGCAAACATATAATTCTCTGTCCACTCTTGAACATTACATTCAGAGCGGAGCACAAACTGTTTTACATGTTGGAGATTTATCTTATGCTGATAGGTATACATATCATGATATGGGTGTACGTTGGGATTCATATGGTCGTTTTGCTGAAAAAAGTGCAGCATATCAACCATGGATATGGACAGTGGGAAATCATGAGATAGAGTATGAGCCGTATATGGTAAGTGGTGGAAATAGTATTTGTCCCATTATTACAACTTTGTTGATCTTTTATTTGATTTATGTTATATTTACTTTCATCTCTATGTCCAGGGTGAAGTTGTTCCATTCAAACAGTATCTTTATAGATACCCAACTCCTTATGCAGCCAGTGAAAGCAGTAATCCTCTTTGGTACGCCCTGCGACGTGCATCCGCTCATATAATTGTGCTGTCCAGTTATTCTCCATTTGGTAACTTACCTTCTTACCTTGTGTTTTCTAATGTTGTAGACTTGTAGTATGCTCCAAAATTGATTTTACATTTAATTCCATCCCCAATCATCCTGGCATATAGTTTATGCTCATAAACCCCAACTTAAATTGTTCCAATCGCACTGCTTATACACTCTTCAAGAATCACAATTCACAAATTGATCAACTAAGTGACTTCTAAAACTAAATTAAGTCGCCTTTGTACGATTTTGTTAAATCTGTGTTATTTAGCAAAAAATTTGGTTTTTCACGAAACTCTTTATTTTTGCCAAATTTTATATTTTTAAGCAAATTTATGTATATGTATGAAATCAGAAGTTGATTTTATGTTAAATTATGTACTTATTAGTTGCCATCTTTTGGTTATATCGCAAAATTGTTGATACTTTTGTTATATTATATATCTATATACGGTTTTCTTATGCATTACGGTGCGGCTAGTATTAGAATGATGGGCGGTTTTGGAAGAGTTTGGCATCAGATGAAACAGCCTTGGGTTGGACACGGCAGTCTTTTAGTATGGCTAATAATGGGCCAGGGTGGGTTGGATTGATCCAGTAACACTTTTATTTTCATCTTAAAAATTTAGTATTATAATAACTATTGTGTATATAATGGCTAAAGAATTCGACATTACTCTAATAGTTCAAAACTCTTAATATATATAGATGATATAGGAGATTGCTTACATTTACAATAGACTTTGGGAAACTTCCAGTCTGTTTGACCCATACCTGTTTGATTTTAGCTAAACCTTGTTTTCTGACCCGTTTGAGATAATAAACAGTCCAAATGGACCCTTAAATTAGGAAACGGGTTGAACGTGCCACTGCAAGATGTGAACATTTTTAGTACCTAGATATCAGTGTAAGTTATTGTGTTCTATAACCGTTAAAGTTGTATTGTTCCTTGTGGCTATTACACCAATTCTTTTTCCTATATGTTTGTTCACTGAATTAGGTGTCTTACATGCAAATGAGATGCAGACATATTTATAAACGCTTTTCTTATCATAGTATTATTATTACTCGTATGTAATACCTTACATATCTACGTGACCTTTGACAGTAAAATATACACCTCAATACAAGTGGCTCGAAGCAGAATTTAAAAAAGTGGACAGGAAGTTAACACCTTGGCTTATTGTTATTATGCACTCCCCTATATATAACAGTAATAGCGCTCACTACATGGAGGGTGAAAGCATGCGAGTTGCATTTGAGAGTTGGTTTTGTCAGTACAAAGTTGACATGGTCTTTGCTGGACATGTTCATGCTTATGAAAGATCGGTTTGTTACTTTCCTTTGTATCCATTTTAAAAGCGTATCATAGATACTAAATTAACAGCGAACACATTTCGTACAATATAAGTTGCGTCAAATGTTGAAATTTCACGGACATAACATTGAAAGGAACTTCACAAACATAAAGGGCATTTTAGTTATACAAGTACATATAAGTTTGAACAACACTCATTTCTACTGCTTAAAGGCTTCTAACTAATAATCAAATGTGCAATTTCAGTACCGGATCTCAAACATACACTACAACATAACTGGTGGTGTGAGTTATCCCGTGCCAGACAAATCAGCTCCCGTTTACATAACCGTTGGAGATGGTGGAAACCAAGAAGGTCTTGCATCAAGGTGACCTTGAATAACCATGATTTTTGTTTGTTAATGAGCAGTGTTCTGTTTCGGTGATTAATTTTCTCTTGATGGATTTTGTAGCTTTAACGATCCTCAGCCTGAATATTCTGCATTCCGGGAAGCCAGCTATGGACATTCTACACTAGAGATAATGAACAAAACACACGCTTTCTATCATTGGAATCGCAATGATGATGGAAAGAAAGTTGCAACCGATGCCTTTGTGCTGCACAATCAGTACTGGTGAGTAGCACATTCACTCAACTGTTGCTCTTAATTAGCATTGTCTGTCTATGTTTCATGAGTTTGTGTTATCTTTTTTTAGCACATGGGTTTCGCTAGAATAATTTGTCATTAGTTAAGGTGTATATGGGACACACTAGCAGAGTAGCAGTCACTTTCAACAGATTTAATTAATTTGTTATTTAAGGTCATCAAAATTCGAGTTCCATGGTCGATGCTATATCGCTTTGTACACATTTTGTAGGAACAAGAGTCTTCGGAGAAGGAAGCTGAAGAAGAATTATCTGCATACAATCGTCCCAACTCTTGAAGTTAACAACTTATGAGGATGAAAATGTGTCTCATATAGTTACTCGACAAGAGCCATCTCCCACTCTACCCTTCTGGTATGTGATATCCATATGAAGGCGTCCAGCATGCATTGATGTGATTATGTGCTGTTGCGCCATTCGAAGCTTTCACGTATTAGCTTCTATGTTGGAATAAGAAGTTTGAAGGTAGAATTCAAACATCTTTATAATGGATAATAATTCATTTGAAGGACATGGTTGAATTGTTACATGTATTTAGCCTTTGATGGATATATGATAGAATGTCATTCTTGATGCATGTATTATTTCACCAAGTTATGAGATGTTAGGGTCAACAAGCATATACATATCAAGACAAGATGGGTTCAGGTGGATTTTCTGTATGGACCAAAAATGAGCTGGGTCTCCTTGCACAATCAACTAGCACTAATCAATATTTTTTTATTAAACTTATAAAATCGCACGAAATTTATACTACTAATTTCAAGCTTACACCCCGTTCGGCTTGACTTTTATAAATTAAATGATTTCTTTTGGAATACACAACGTGTAAGTTTCAAACTATTCGAGCCGTTTGACCCAATTCGTTTTTGGTCAAGGCGTAAAATCAACCTATTAAAGATTAAAATTTGGATTAATTTGAAACATATAGCAGATCAAAAGTATCAAATAAAGAAGCTTTTTTTAAGACAAATATATACACGCGACAAAAAAACTTCCTATACCTTGCACAGTTGCACTTCCTAATTGATACAGCCCAAATCATCTTCAATTGAATTCAAGAAACTACTTTTATGCACCAGATGATGCATCAAGTTCTTGTACCATGCAAAAATACACGCATTATACACTTGTACTCTGCCACAATTGGAGTATGCAAACTCACTGCACGGTACAACCCATCAAAACAAGCACATCTAAAACTTACAAATCTACAATACAAGAAAATTGAAGCTACTAAATCACTCTCTTCTTCCATGCTTTAGATATTTCATTCTAATTGCCCATAACTGTTCTCCAACTGACTTCATGTCCGGCCGATCGGCTCGTGTGGGTGCTGCACATTGAAAGGCCAATTTCAGCAGCTTCTTGAAGATCTTCTCGTCCACGGCTTCCTTCATTTGAGGGTCCACCAAATCCAACATTTCACCTTTGTTGTATTTCCCAAAGGCCTGAGGAAACAAATAGAGTACAACTTTTAGACACCTAGTACAACATATCAATTGAGACGCTACTTGCTAAATAAAGAAGGTACAAGTGTATGACTACTAATGCAAAATGTACAACATTTTAATGTCCTGGTTTAGAATTTTAAAGCTTACCCATCTAATAGTGACCTTCTCATCTGGCGTCCGCCTTGATTCGACAGGCCGACGACCCGTAAGAATTTCTATGAGTAGAACCCCAAAAGAGTACACGTCGCTCTTTGGGGTCAGTTGAAAAGTTCTCATATACTCAGGGTCAAGGTACCCGATTGTCCCCTTTACTTTGGTCATAACATGCGTTTTACCAGATTCGTTATCTCCAAGGCGTGCAAATCCAAAATCAGCCACTTTGGCTCGCATCCTTTCCGTTAGAAGAATGTTTGATGATTTCACATCTCTGTGAATTATCTGCTTTTCTGTTGAAAATATTCATATATATAACGCACATATAACAACTCAATCTCGGGAACATATATAATAGCTCAAAAAAGAACCGAGCCATATAAAACAAAGTTGTCCAAAATGTATTTTTAATGAGCATAAAATAACCAAAAAGATCTTATTAAGAGATTAGACTCTTACTGACATAATACAGTTTCTTTAATCATATTTGAAACAATAATAACCATATAGTAATAAGGGATACAATTCTGGACAAAAAGCGCTTCAAGAGTTCAAGTCAAATCAACCTGACCAATGTCAAAAATATTACTAGTACATATTTTGACCGAGACCAGTTTTAATCTGTTATCCAACCCGCCCATTTCGCCACTTTGAGCTAATGTTCGATGGATTTAAAAAACTGAAAAGAAATGGTTATCACCTGCATATAAATGAAGGTAAGTTAAACCATGAGCGATGTCAATGGAAATCTCAAGCCGTTGACTGAAATCCAAGCAGCTTCCATGAACACCTATGAAGAGAAATAACAGAATAATAAACCTTGATACAGAGTATAACAATCACGAACTGGAATTAGATATCTGTCTATAGTTAATGATCTTACCATCTAAATGTTCTCTAAGTGTACCATTAGGTACATATTCTGTAATGATAAGACGTTCATTTCCTTTATCAACATAGCCAAGCAACTTGACTAGATTTCTATGTTCAATTTTTGCAAGTAACTCGATCTCACTTTTAAATTCACTTCGTAGGGCATCAGAGTGTTCCTGCATGATACGTTAATTGATTTTAATAAGAATGTAACTGAAGACAACAATAAATATATCTTTATTAGAAGACCTACAAAACTATGTAAGGGTATGAAAGTTTATGTTCCACAACTTAATATTTGAAAACATTTACGCAATTACTGACAACCCCATTCTATAACTTAGTGGTACATATGACTTATGGGTACCAACTGGCCGTGTGTAGGATTTCTGGCTGGCATAGAAAATATTAGATTTAGAGGTAGCAAAGTCAAACATACTACATTAGCTTATATAAAAGAGTCAACAACGATGAAGTTAATGATCCTCAAAGCAAAAACTAATATTACCTTCCAATGTAAAAACTGATCCGTTTGACTGATAGAAGTGAAAATGTAAATCTCTTTTGAAATGAAGATGTATAATCGAACCACACACACAATGATTATTCATATTCTGTTACCTTGCTTGCTCGTTTTATGGCGACCATCTGACCATCTTGTAGTTGAGCTTTATAGACGGTTCCAAATCCTCCTTCACCTAGTTTCAACGATGGTGAAAAATTCTGAGTAGCTCTTGCAACTTGATTCATAGTCAAATGAACTGATCCAATCCTATCAAGTTTTGGCGACATTGAAAATCTGCCGGGACTTGGTGGAACTCGTAGAGGACTTCCAGGAATCCTTCCATTTACGGAATTCATTTCTATGGATGGCACTGATTCCACTACAAAATCAAACACATACTTCACATATCCAAATACTGCAAGGGTTGACGTCACACATGGCTTATGAGAAATGATTGACTATTTTTCAAATATCTGAAAGGGATGGTACATTTTCACCGTCCTTGGTATATACAGATATTTTAGCGAACATGCAGTCAAGTAATTACATTACGTTTTCTATGTTTGAATACCACCCAATTTAATAACACCAACTGAACTGTAGTTACCATAATGGAAAAATAGGTGAAACTGTTGATTTAGCATAAAAACTTCCCAAAAACAGAATTGTGGCAAGTTCAATGGACTACCTAAAGAGGAAACCATCGTCGTGGAACTACGTTTAACACGAAGATGGTGACATAAAGTAATTCAAAATAAATTCACTCACTTGAATCTGACTCCTTAACAAGAACAGCATCGTCTGTATCTTTCCTTCTAGATCGAAAACAGGAACAAAGAAAACTGCAACATAGTAGCAAGAGTCCTGGTGCACCCATTGTCATATATTTTGTTCTGAACACAGATTTTCTAGTTTCTTTTATAACTAAATCGCGCAAAAATCTTCTCCCACCCTTCAAATGTAAACCGTCTGTATGATAACAGAATACAAATGATAAATCCCAAACATACAATTTGGTTAGAACTACAAAGTTAGCACTCCATAATAAAGATTATCTACCTGAATAAAGATTGTTCTCACTAAGTGACAATCCTGAGGTAAATATGATTGGCAATTGCATCAACAGTAGAAAGCTTGATACAACAACTTGAATCCTCATTTAGATTTGAAAACTATATGAGTTGCATATTTTGTGTAGGTCATTGCCACATTCAGCAAGATGCAACTGATCAAAACTAGAGAATCTTCAATTCTTCTAGTGACTTTCTTTCTTTTCCGGACTGTAATTTATTAAAAAAATTGTTTCTTGGTTCATTGAACTTGAGAGAATCTTGATGGCAAAGTGATATTATTTTAATATTCTGACATTTGGGATCAATGATCATGGAGTGATGCTGTTCACACTATGAAATTATTCCATAATCACCGTTGAAGTCAACAAGAAGTCTTTGAAACCTAATCACCAAATCAACAAATGTAAGTCACCCATGTGATAACTGAATTGCAGGTGCAAAATAATCTTTGTGGCAATGACTTGGAAACTCTCAGAACACTCAGAACAAGAACTGAAAATTCTTTGACTCCAAATTTATTTATTGTCAAGAAACCTAAAGCTGAAAACTTTATAGCTCAAAGGCCTAAAAGATTTAATACCCACAACATAAGATAAACAAAAGTTTCAAGATTTGCAGAGAGTAACCTAATTTTCTCCAAACGGAAATAAAATCTCAAACTTTATGGATCACACCACCACAATTGAATCAAACCCATGTGATGAATCGAGAAACAAAGTAAAACCATACTTCAAAACCTATTGAATTGCCACTAAATATACAAACTTCAACAACCCATAAAATTTGATACCCAAATAACCTAAAAAATGAATCTTTAACACCCACAAAACCTAACAGCAACAATCAATCATGAATAAACACTACCCATTTCAAGATTTACAAACTAAAGACCCCAATTTGCTCATCAAAATAACAAATCCCATCAAACCCATGTAATAAAACAACAACATACCATGATTGATGACACATTTATGAAACAACAAATCAAGAAACTAATTCAAAATTAAGTCAGTATGATTGTAAAGATAAAGGGTCAAACCTTTGAACTGGATTGAATGATTGCAACTGTTAGTTTTTTAATCTTTTTTCTTCTCTGAATGAAGATTCGTTTGCAGTCAGTGGAAGCACCTGCGAAGGCAGATATAAAAAGAGATAGTGAGGTGTGGCGGGCTTGTTAATAAAACTGCCAAATTAAGCAAACTGCCAATTTATAAATGTCACCTTGCTTGTGTAAACAAAAGAATGTGTATCTCTTGAATTTCGCGTGTTCACACTTGAGGACTCAGGTCATGAGTTTTAGAATTGTGGTAAATTCTGGTCAAATTATTTTACTTACTCTGTTATTTTATTGGGAAAAAAATTGTGTTCACATAATCACTTGATCTGTTTTATAAATCGGTAAATCTTGGCAATTTTAGTTACTTTTGTTATTTTATTAACCAAACTTGTGTTCACATAATCACTTACTCTATTTATCCCTTTGATCTAATAATAATAAGTCTGTCATGTATTCTTATATAAGAGGTCAAGTGTTTAAACCTTCGTTTGTTTTACTTACCCTATTTATAAGTTGGAACTAACAGATTTAACGTTTAACCCTATCTAACTTAAGTGGTTTAAGATTAAAAAATAATAATGATCGATACATTCAATACTAACTTTTTTCTATACACATCAATAATAATTCATTTTCATTGACGTTAATATAATAGTACAATTTAACATTACATGTGTTTATTTTATTTATAACTAGCTAAAATGATGTTAGGATACAAGAAATTAATACGATTGGATATTAAAAAATATCATATACATAACTTGTTAAGCATTATATCAATGTTTATTAATATGTAAGATTGGTGGTTAGATGATTACAAGACATTGACCGTTATCTTATCTTCAATTATATATGTTATTAACTTGAATGTATTTGATTCAAATGTAGAAAGTTTAAATTGTAGTAAATTATATATATTTTATTGATGATTATTATATAAATATAGTAAGAGGTTCAAATGAAAACTATTTTAAAGTTATAATTTTGAGAATCACTAGAATAGTATAAAAATGTTAAGATGAATCAATGAAGCCTTGTAAACCAAAAATATATGTATTATAATTTATTTTATATAACACCCCTTCTCTTTTAGTTATTTAAATACAATATATCGGAAGCGTCTGTCCAAATTAAAAACTTTAATCAATCAAAACATAAAAGTTCAACTAATTTTAAAACACAATTTATCAATCTGGGTGTTATATGAAAACACGAACAACACTGATTTATAAAATCCAATATCAGAGTAACACTTGGTAGTCAAACATTCTTCAGTCCAGTCCAATCATTTCACAACCTGCAAGGGGGTAAATAGTGAAATTAGCACAAAGCTAAGTGAGTCAACCTGTCACTATCAATACAATTCAGCATAACAATACTGATTATCACTAAGATCACATAGACACTGACATAACATCACCAAGAGGATCGGTGGTCCTTGTGACACCGCTCAGACCCGGGAGGTGCACCAAGCGACACTTACAACCAACTGCAGGCCAATACAGTGGCTTTACCGATAACTGTTTGCTACCTTTAGTCAATATGTGTTCCATTCTCAACACATGATCACAAATCTCACATTGACTAACCTGTAGCAACCCAGTCCAACTAATCAGTCAAGTTGACCTCCGAATCACAGAATGCTCAAAGGCAACACATCATTTATTACACGTGTATTTCACAATTCAACAGTTCAACAATCACAATCACAATCACTATATCACTATGTTCACTTGTTGTAACCAATTATGTTACAACTAAATCACACTGAGAGTACGAGTCCACTCACCGAATACCTCAGTCTCCACTCAGTAGTCTAATGTCACTGAGTCTCTTGTTTATCTGAAAACATCACAAATAACACAAGTTAGTAACTTGTCTCAATAACCAACTCATGTTATAATTATATAACATATCACAGTATCTCAAATTGTAGCATCAAACAATTATACTATCCAGTTACAATATTTATTATGTCACTTCACTCACTAATCGCCGCTAAAACACGAAAAAGCATTTGAAATAAGGTTCGTAATGAAAATTAAGATTTCTGCGTTGGAGCCAATTAGCCGCCGGCTAAACAATTTGACCGCCGGCTAAACCGGATTTGTGACCGCCGGCCCAAAACGAACTCCTGACCGCCGGCCAAAAGGCTTGACCGCCGGCCAGAGGCTATCGTCCCAAACCCTGTTCTTTCTGTTCTTCCTAATTCCGAATCAAACACTCTCAATCAATTTCCCCAACTTTCTAATCAATTATATACGATGATTAACGATTTCTAATCACAGCTAATATCACCTATCATCATTTAAATCATCAATTTCACTTAACAATTCAATAACTCTAATGATTCAATTAAATTCTTAAACAAACCATATGAATACTTACCATCAAGAAAGAATTAAGATTATGATGATCACGATGTTGGTGAATCAAGTTTTAATCAGATTTGGATTTGGTTCTGCTTGTTTTGGGCTAGTCGCATGATCACAGGGACGATTCACTATTCATTTTTTGATTTTAAAATGAAAGAAGAAGCCATATAAAAAGAAAGGAGGTCGGCTCCTAAACCGACCTTCAATTATACGGGTATAATTTAATACCCCTTCTCAATCTATTGTCTGGAACCCGAAAACTATTTGCGAGTCCAAACTTTTATTTTACCGTCAACTTTATTAATTTAAATCACTTAATATTTTATCAACCACAATAAGTCTTGAAACTTATTTCCTATTTATTTTCAATTAATTCAAACAATATTATTTTCCAACCACATTAAATATTATTTTAAAATCATCAAATAATATAAAACAACTAGGTCCGATTTACGGATGTTACAAATCTCCCCCCCTTAAAAGATTTCGTCCTCGAAATCTGATCACACTCAATTTGTCTAAGGTAACATAATCACATACATCTTATCATACATTAATCCTCAAGAGCAACTTACAACTATATTTATCTTGTTTCAATTCTTTCCACATTCACTTGTCCTCATGGACATGCTTCTGTCTTTTCCAACGCACATATACTGTGCTTTCATCCAATATTTTCCAAGAAACAAGCATATATCTGAATTCTTTATCATTAACACACAATCACTTTACAAATGGACACAAAATCAATTACAACCAAAACTAATAACATACCTTGCTCCCCTTGAGCAACTTATAACAATAATTTATTTATTTGAATTCTTTCCACATGCACATATCCCAATGTACATGTCTCTATCTTTCACCCATGTATATATTGTATATTTATCCAACAATTTCTATAAAGCAATCATTTACCTGAATCCTCTATCCTCAATCAGATATATATTTAAAACACATACTCGCTTTAACAAATAGTCACATAATCACTTACAACCAGACACTAGTAACGTGTCAAAATATTTAACAACTATAACAACCATAAACAACAACATCTAACATTAGTGGTTATAAAATCCACAATACACTTAACAACACAATACACTTAACAACACTGAAAATTTATTTCAGTTCATAACCAACAATCAACAAATATTCACATATCACTTCAACTATATGAAATCCTTTACTCAAAAGTAATCCGGATTCATATCACCTTAATAAGCAAAGTAGAGGTCACATACAGTAGGTAAAACATCATCAAGAAGTACATTGTTAAATTAACACATGTACTGTCACACCGTAGTACCTACATTCAACCGACCTCTACATTAACTTATTTCACCTTAAATCACAATTTATTCTATTAGCAAAATACACATTTCTGCAATAAATGGAAATATAATCATCATTTCCAAAATTTCAACTATTACTTTCACATCATATCACCTTTTATCAACTATATATATTTTATATATATTTATACACTTTTCTCAATTAATGGTATAACATTTCCAATTTCTCAATTTAACCATAAATTTTATATTATCACATTCACCTCAATGTGATTATCATCTATTTAGTTCTCTCCCCCTTAGGGTTCATGTTATCACTCTATTACATCAACACTGATTACAAAGCATCACGATCACCCAGCATCGTTCTACAATTATCTTAAATCAGCTAGTGATCTTATATAGATCACATTACAACTACATATCAATACAAACTGTCTAAACAGTTTCAACACACAAGTTGCACACACAATTTTAACTTAGCCAATATCATTCACAATACCCACCTGATTTAGATGTGTACTCAATTACTTTATGAGAACTTATATCACAATCACTTTCTAATAAGTTCAGTCTCATATTTACACTGTTTACATGTTAAATAATTTAACACAATCACTCAATGTTTAATAACCCTTAACAACTTTTCTCACTCATTTGAGTTAATAATAACCCAATTAACAATTTCAATACTGTTGACTATTTGTCAACTTTAACTTAATCAATTAATCGACAAATCACTTCGGTCACTTTTCTCAAATTTGAATCTTAGCAAAATTAATCATATTCTAATGATTTCAAAATATACACTAACTCCTTATTCACTGTTGACTTTCAAAGTCAACATATCACCATATTAATATATTAATACTATGTTTAATCTCAAACATATATTTTCTATAACTACATTCAACAACAGTGGCCCATTCAGCCAAAATGAAAACACTACATCATTCTCTAATCAATTACTCATTTAATGACATTCTAATAACTTATTTAACACAATTTTAAGTTATTTACTCATATCACTGATCACATACCTATATACACCTCATTTGGTAATTATTTCAAATTTTAGATTTAATCTAATCATAAACTTCAAAACACTGGTTTCACTAATTTTAATGACTCAATCACCATACAGAGTCAGTATCCCAATTCAGCTTAATACAAGCCATACACATTCTGGTAATCCGATAGGATACTATATAACTCACTAATAGGTAATCCACACCCATTAGTCACACAATCACATTTCAACAATTTTAAACAATTGCAAGTATCATACACACTTGCAAGTTTTACTTACTAATTATCATAATTTTCACTAATTAACCTTTACCCTGTAAACAACAATTAATTTATTTAATATAACTTCAAATTGTATCTCTCTCAATCACATTCACTTTTTTAGATACTTGGTAACCTCAACAAGTTCATGTGATACAACATAATATAACAACGGTGATCAGGCGTTGCTTGATTATGTTATTCACACTTCCTTCTCAGGTTACTTCATATCATCAATCAACAATGTGATTTCTTCACTTACACATATTACTTAAACCTTTGTTTTAAACAATTCTGATCATTCTACTTACCTCCTAACCGCACATATATATACTAAATCATCTTTTGGTATGTATTTATTCACACCTATTTCAATTATTTTCAACTTTTATATATATTCACTTCACAACTGATTCATTCAGTATTTCAACTTATTTGAAACTCCAAACACATAATAACCTATCCTCAATAATTCAACACATAACACTTTGTTAAATAATAATGACACAATAATATCACGTGTAATTCCAAACACGTATTCCATGACACTTAATTGATTATAATATCAACTAAATTAATTTGCTCCAAAACCCTTCAATTTCTAGGAGCATATAATTTCACAGGATCAATTCACCGTATTTCTTTATTAATTCTCTTTACAGCTGTTCCCATAACAGCTAATCACTTTTAAATTTACTATCATACTTTCACTTATGATACAATATCAATTTAAACCCTAATGCCCCATAATTCCACGTATAATATCAACTACATACATTTAATATCAACAATCAGTATAAAGTACAACTTCAGGCACTAAGTACTTTATCACATTACTTAGCATCACATCTTGCCTCTAGTCACATAACAACTATTCTCCTATTAATAACATTTGTTATTAATCCAACATATCCAAATCATTTACTAGTTTACACTTCTTTGACTATTTAAAACACACACAACTAGTTTCACTATTAGTGTTATATTACAATCTTAAAACACTAATTTCTCAATAAATTTATCCTATTTATATCACTTACAACAAGTATTTAACAATTACTTTTCACAACATGTTCAACATATATAAAAGTTTGTCAACTACCTTTATTTTCTTACTACTTTAATATATCACCTTTATACATAGATTATAATTCAATTCACAGTTATAATCATTGTCACACATCAACATCTAATCACCTTATCTCTAGTCACCTTATCACTTTATGGCAATACTATTACCAAGTTTGATGCTATCACATTCAACTATAACTTTGCCTAATCAAGACACACGTTACCACAATTATACACTTTTTCCACTTAGACCACAAAATAACTTCAAACCTATTAATTGAGATATACCAACATCTCATTTATTTCACTATTTGATGTCACATCAATTCAGTTTATCACATAACAACAAATTCTCTAGCAAGGTTTCCTAATCACTCATTGCATTTATCACAGGAAATCATACAACTGTTTATATTTTATTTCTATATAATAGACATGTTCAAGTTCAACAATTCACTATAACAACTTGATCAACACAATGTCTACACAACTTAACACATATTTCACAATTCAAAATTCAGTCAGGACTACTCTTATCACTGAGTGATTCATCTAATGCTTATATCATCACAATAACAAGTAACACGTATCAATGACACATCACTGGGGAATCATATCAGTCTGACTCAATCACTTTACTACAAATCATATCATATCAAGGTAATCAATTCAAGCTTATTTAAATTCAACAAGCTTATCGAAAAGTACCTGTCACACTATGCCGACGAAGATCGAGGAACCATTGAGAATACCAGTCAATTACTCATGTTCCTCCGTCTCTGCAATAACAACAACAACCTTGCATGTTGTTATAGGTTAGTACACTTTATATAATCACTTTCTCATACAACCACTAATCCCACACTTTAGAATGTTTGACTTAACACAAAATAGATTTGGGATTGAACACTTACCAATGTCCAATTCACCCAAACCTATGCTCTGATACCAACTTATAACACCCCTTCTCTTTTAGTTATTTAAATACAATATATCGGAAGCGTCTGTCCAAATTAAAAACTTTAATCAATCAAAACATAAAAGTTCAACTAATTTTAAAACACAATTTATCAATCTGGGTGTTATATGAAAACACGAACAACACTGATTTATAAAATCCAATATCAGAGTAACACTTGGTAGTCAAATATTCTTCAGTCCAGTCCAATCATTTCACAACCTGCAAGGGGGTAAATAGTGGGATTAGCACAAAGCTAAGTGAGTCAACCTGTCACTATCAATACAATTCAGCATAACAATACTGATTATCACTAAGATCACATAGACACCGACACAACATCACCAAGAGGATCGGTGGTCCTTGTGACACCGCTCAGACCCGGGAGGTGCACCAAGCGACACTTACAACCAACTGCAGACCAATACAGTGGCTTTACCGATAACTGTTTGCTACCTTTAGTCAATATGTGTTCCATTCTCAACACATGATCACAAATCTCACATTGACTAACCTGTAGCAACCCAGTCCAACTAATCAGTCAAGTTGACCTCCGAATCACAGAATGCTCAAAGGCAACATATCACTTATTACACGTGTATTTCACAATTCAACAGTTCAACAATCACAATCACAATCACTATGTTCACCTGTTGTAACCAATTATGTTACAACTAAATCACACTGAGAGTACGAGTCCACTCACCGAATACCTCAGTCTTCACTCAGTAGTCTAATGTCACTGAGTCTCTTGTTTATCTGAAAACATCACAAATAACACAAGCTAGTAACTTGTCTCAATAACCAACTCATGTTATAATTATATAACATATCACAGTATCTCAAATTGTAGCATCAAACAATTATACTATCCAGTTACAATATTTATTATGTCACTTCACTCACTAATCGCCGCTAAAACACGAAAAAGCATTTGAAATAAGGTTCGTAATGAAAATTAAGATTTCTGCGTTGGAGCCAATTAGCCGCCGGCTAAACAATTTGACCGCCGGCTAAACCGGATTTGTGACCGCCGGCCCAAAACGAACTCCTGACCGCCGGCCAAAAGGCTTGACCGTCGGCCAGAGGCTATCGTCCCAAACCCTGTTCTTTCTGTTCTTCCTAATTCCGAATCAAACACTCTCAATCAATTTCCCCAACTTTCTAATCAATTATATACGATGATTAACGATTTCTAATCACAGCTAATATCACCTATCATCATTTAAATCATCAATTTCACTTAACAATTCAATAACTCTAATGATTCAATTAAATTCTTAAACAAACCATATGAATACTTACCATCAAGAAAGAATTAAGATTATGATGATCACGATGTTGGTGAATCAAGTTTTAATCAGATTTGGATTTGGTTCTGCTTGTTTTGGGCTAGTCGCATGATCACAGGGACGATTCACTATTCATTTTTTGATTTTAAAATGAAAGAAGAAGCCATATAAAAAGAAAGGAGGTCGGCTCCTAAACCGACCTTCAATTATACGGGTATAATTTAATACCCCTTCTCAATCTATTGTCTGGAACCCGAAAACTATTTGCGAGTCCAAACTTTTATTTTACCGTCAACTTTATTAATTTAAATCACTTAATATTTTATCAACCACAATAAGTCTTGAAGCTTATTTCCTATTTATTTTCAATTAATTCAAACAATATTATTTTCCAACCATATTAAATATTATTTTAAAATCACTAAATAATATAAAACAACTAGGTCCGATTTACGGATGTTACATTTTAACTAGCTATAACTGATTTTACGTGAACTGTTCAATTGTGAACATATATTTTTCCGTATTTTTGTACGTGAATTTGTGATTTTTGACATATTTTTGTTTCTCACTCAAAGATACACTAATGTTAACATATGTATAAAATTAATTACATGTGAACGAAGAACGATAACATAAGTTTGTGATTCTCACACGTTCTCAACTCTTAAATGGATTTATATTATAATTGTAAAAGAAATAATATTTATTATTAACATAGTACAAGCTTTTGTAGCTTGTGCCTTATGGTTTACTCGTATATTATACGATGTCGTTTGTATTATGAGACAAAATATTTTCAAACTTTACAATTAAGGTCTTCTAATTATAAATTTTGTTAGTGAAGATATTTTTCATTAAAAAATATATGTTAGTGACATCGTTAAAAGTAGCTAATAAATAGCTATAATTAAATGAATATTTCATAGATTAAAGTTTCAAATTAAATAAGAATAAACGATACACGTTTGTAAATATATATGTGCATAGGCTTTAGGCGGAATTTTTATGACATGATCCACAAATTGACACAAAATCGAATCGAAAATAAGATGCTTTGGTTCAGGTTTTTTGAATAGCGAACTTTTCAACCTGAACCCGCCAACCTGCTATCTTTTTTGGGTCGGATTTGGGTCACCGATAAATCGAAGGATCGATTTATATTATTATACTGACGATTTTGGTAGTTAATATATGTTAATCCAAAATCAATCAATGGTTATCGAACCTTCGTTAACATCAACACCATCATTAACCTCGTAGATACCCACTACACCATTAACGTTAATTTTCCCGCTTTTAACTCTGGTCGTTAGAAGTTCAGGAAAGTCAAGCCGAAAACCACGTTTATCCCTAACGGCAACAATATTCAAATTGTAATCATACTGGGTACATTTTATGTATCCTCATTAAAGCCTTAGGTCGCCGGAAAACCCAAACTTTTAGGATAGTATCCATTTTCTTTTACATATGGTTAATTTTTTTAAAAGTTTCAGACTTTAGAAGTAATCATGTTTCTGACGTGATATCATTGTGATTCCCAATTCGACCAGTCGAATGACCGATCCGATTATAAAAAATTGATGTAAACTTTTAAAGTCTGAAACTTTAAATGCGACACATCTACCTTGAGATGATTTTTGTGGATCCTCATCCTCCTCCACGGGTTCAATGTGAAGTTTTTCGATTGTGGTTCTTGTTCCGTGTTTATGTCCCGTGGCCGCTTCCCATGAGTCCATGACATTTATATGCAGTAGCTTCTTCATCACTGCCCTTTTTGGCGCCATCAACATTCTTTACACCGCTCTCCGTGTTAACATCATCATACTTCCTTTTGGAACTATCATCACTTTTGGTTTTAGGCGCCTTAGTTAGATTTGAAATAACTTTATCAGTTCCTTTTTTACGAGGCCATCATCAACCTTTTCACTTGCTTTTTTAGTCATAGGAATATCATTCTTAACAATGCAATCATCCATGTTTCCACCAACTTCACCAGTTCCCTTTTTTTCGAGGCCATCATCAACC
Organism: Helichrysum umbraculigerum; assembly: GCA_949592205.1. Lineage (NCBI taxonomy): Eukaryota > Viridiplantae > Streptophyta > Magnoliopsida > Asterales > Asteraceae > Helichrysum > Helichrysum umbraculigerum. The sequence continues at coordinate 8,543,547 of CATIUR010000005.1, read as the reverse complement.
TTTTCAATTTCTTTTTAAATCACAGAAATATCATTCTTGACAGCACAATCATCCACGTTTCCACTTTCTATTTCGATTTCAACTCCAGTTGACCGAGTCATTTGAATTCCGGTCACCGGAGTAACATTTGAACTAACGTCATCAGTGGCCCTTCCACTTTCTTTTTCAATCATCGAAACTTGACTCTGATTATCGTTCTTGACACTCTGTTTCCCTTCTTGACACTCTCATCACCCTTCTTGACATCATCGGTGATATCCACTGCACCATCATCATCAACCTTTTGACTATCTATATATTTTAGTCTCAGCCGGAATTTCAATTGGAATTTCACCTTTCTTGACCCCATCACTGATACCTCCCCACATCTTCATCATTAAATTTCCCCTTTTCAACTCTGGTCACCAGATTCACTTGAATTCCGGTCGCCAGAGTTTCTTCTGAACTTACATCATCGATGGCAACATCACTGTCGCTTCTAACTCCGGTCACCGGATTCATCGCCGGAGGTTGAGGAAAGTCGTGCCAGTGACCACTATCATCCCTAATGGCAATGATATTGAAATTGTAATCATATTTGATCCCTTCTTCTGTATCCTCATCGAAACCCCAGGTCGTCGGAAAACCATTGACGTCTCCCTTCTAGTATTGCCAACTTTTTGGGATATTATCCATTTTCGTACAAAACGTAAAAGTAATTCTCGAAAGTAAAATAATTTCTTTTCTTTTTTTAAATCCTGTAGCAGCTAAATTTCGAATTATATATAGGGTTTGTTAATTAGTCCTCAAGTAATTATCGGCGGCAATCTAACGGCATTTATTTGTTACACCATATCCATTTCAAATTTTAAATAAAAAGGCTTAGAGAAAACATTAACCCTACATTTCTTTTCAATTGTTACCATTCGTTTTAATGAAACACGGTTAATTGAAAGGCTAATCCATACTCTCTCGGTCCCAATTTTTTGTACCCAGACAAAAAACACGCAGTTTAAGAAAACATAATCATCTCTCTTACTTTTTGGTAAGATGACAGTTTTACTCTCTACTTTTTACCTACTTTTTTGTCTTACATATATACACTAGAGGTAAAAAAGATCTTGATCTCATTATTCTTATCTATTTATGGAAGTGGACAATAAAATTGGAACATTCATAAAAGGAATATTGGACTATAAAATTGGGACGGATGGAGTATTATTTTTAAATACTTATGACTATTCACTTTTTTATCCATCCATATACTACACGATGAAGAATATAAACTAATAATAATTAAGAAACGAAATTGTCAAATAGTTATGTAAAAGTGTTAAATATGTGTAACAATAGTACCATACTATATTGATTGTTAGTTACGGAAGCTATAGATGTAGAATTATCTAGTTTGAAAATTTGGAGAGGCCAGACGTAAATAAAATTAAATTAAAATAGAGATTATAACAATGACACGTAAATTTAGTAATAAACTTATAATCAATAAAAGGAGTCATGTGCCTCTAAAACATACTCATTTATTATTTTATTAATAATGTAGATACATAAGTACATATTATATAGCATGAATAAATTATCCAACTCATTTATATTTTCCATCTAGCAAGGTTAGAAACTTTGAGGACTGCATGTATTGGTGAGTTGTACTTTTGTAGTGTCGCATATGTTGTTCATAATGTGTGTGAATTGCTTTCATTCTTGGGGTATGCATCTTACGCAATGGACATGGAGTCGATTTTCGTTTGTTTTAAATGTAACATTGAAAATTTCCTTCACCTCGGAATGAATTATATCTACGAGCAAACAAGAAATAATATAAGCATTAGTTTATTTTGACAAGGCCTATGGTTAAACTTTCATAAACATTGGTTGAAAAAAATAATGCTTAATCACTTTTTTCGAATTAGCTTCCGGCATCAATTAAATGTAAGCCATTGAAGTTTATTAATCGAAATTCGGTTAATTGTCAATCAACGCATGTGAAATAAAACATATATCATATATGGAATACAAATACTTACTAATGAAGATTAAGGTTATGTTTGGATTGAGAGAACGGTGATCAAGAAAGAGAATGAGAAATGCGTTTTATTAGTCCGCCCCCAAGTTGATTCTTCAAGAGAAGAAAATAGAATTAGAAAGAAGAAAAAATACATTGTATTTCCGAGTTTTTATGAAAGACAAAAGAGAAGAAGTGGGAGGAGAATGAGACATTCTTTTATCTCTAAACTTTCTCTCCAATATTAGGAAGAAATAGAAGGATAAAATAGTTAACTTGTTAAAAAAAATATCACTTCTTCTATTTCTCTCTAACTCGTGAACACAGAACATGTAAATTTTCTTTTTTTCATTTCAACTCGGGAACACAATAGTTTCCTCATTCTCCTCTTTTCTTTTTGCATAAATCTTGAGAGCAGACCCTTAAACTTGAGGGTATTTTACGCTAATATGAAATGGCATTTAACTCTGTACGTTCTTAGATGTTTATTAATATGGTAAATGAGAGAAAAATGATAGTGTTTAGTTATAAGGATGAAATGATCAAATTCATTACAAAATAATAAATAATAATTTGAATCCAAATTCAAATCAAATCAAATTTTGTTTTACTAGCTATGACACCCGTGTACATACACGGGGCGTTTACTTTTAGTATGATAATTATAATAGATTTTCAGGATTTCGATAAATGAGTGAAAATTTGATTAATGGGTTTTTGTTATATCTATAAAAGTTCCATTGAAAATAGAGTAATACCAATATTTGTATAATTAACTATTGATTAATGACCATGTACAAAAACGTTTCGAATGCTCTTTTGTTGAATCCAACATGAGTCGTCATGTTCACTTGAAAATAAGAAGTTTTAAAAATATGCCGAAATCTAAGAATGCCAATATTAGATAAGAAGTTGTAATGGTAAATGTAATTTTTTGCCTTTGCATTAAAGGTAAGTTTGTGTAACACCCTGTTTCTGGGTTTAGTAGTATTTAACATTTTCTGACTGTGAATTATTATTAAGTGTGTCATAAAATAGGTGTGTGGTATTATTTGAAATAAATAATGATAATAGTCGAATAATTTATTGTGACTAATAAATTATTGAGGGTTTTAATTTTATTTAGTTGACGGTAAAATAAAATAGTGTTCCCTCGCAAATGATTTTTAAGTTCCAGACAACGATAAATACGAGGAATGAAAATTTACCAATTATATGTTATACTCTATTTTGAGTCGGTTTATAACTTTCATCATATATCTATATACATACATACGTACGCACATACATACATACCAAAAATATGAGAAACCCCAAATCAATTCACACAAATCATCTCATAACATGGAATTGAAGCTCTAGAACTCAAATTCAAGTCCCTTTAATCAATCTAATCAAGGTATAATCTTGTGTTCTTCATTTTCTAAAATCTATAAATTGGGGGTTTTTGATGTTCTTGACTTTAATCCGAAATTAGAGTTTCAAATGGTTGAATTGATGTTAGTTAAGCTTTAATAACATGGAATAATCATTCCATCATCATCATAAACATGTTTTAATTACTATTTCTTGAATTTTATGTAACCCTAGAAATTGGGTTTTGAGTATTTGATTGAATTAGTATGTGTAATTTGAAATTGAAGCTTGAAATGCATTAATAATTGTTAGTGGATGTTAATTTCATGATTAGAAGTGAAACCCTACCTTGAAAATGTAGAAAATGATGAATGATCATATAGATAGTTATGGGTTTAGTTGTTTATGTAAAATTCATAGCTTTAAAGCCTAGAGTAATGATGTTTAATTAAATAAGTGTTGATTCATGATGATGATTAGTTGTGTTCAAGCTAAAATGTGTAAAGTTAATTAAGTGTTTATGGTAGTTATGATAATTATGAGGTGCTTTGATGGATTAGTAATAATTATAATAGGTTAAATGATGAAGTGTTGTTAATGATCATAATTTGATAAATGATGGCGAACTAATGATGTTAAAGGTGATTATTCATACTCTTGGAATGAATAATGTGAAATGACTATAAGTACTAATATGATTAATGTGTAGTTGAAAAATGATTATAATGATATCTAATTCAATACGTATGAATTTGGTATTGATAATTTGAATTGTTGATGTAGGTATATTTGAATGGTGTTATATACCTTGGAGACATGTAACTAACTTGTATTATTCTATTGTATTGTCAGATGTGCAGAAGGCTCAGTGATATTAGACTACTGAGTGGATGCCTGAGGTGGTCGGTGAGTGGATCTCTAATCCTCAGTGTAACTTGGTTGTAACGAGTTTGGTTACAACAAGTAACATATTATTACTATTGTAGTTGCCATGATAATTATGATAGCTAGTAATAATATTGTTGATATAATAACGTTGACCTGCTGAATATGTGATTTGTTGATTATGTGATCACTGGACTTGTTGTTGGCCTTCGGGCATCAGTTGTTAATGAGGTCAACGAGTTGTTGTTGAACTGTTGGTTGGGCTAGTCGGTTATTCAAGGTTTAACACACCTCCTGTGTTAGTTGAGAATAACCACTAGCTATCGGTCTCGTCCGTTATGGCCATACGGATATGGTTGGGTAAGTGTTCTTGTGGAATCCCCGGGTATTATGATATCACAAGAGCCACCGATGCCTCATTATTAAGTCCTAGTTGTGGAATAGTTGCTTTGTTGAATAGTTGACTAGTTGCTAAGTTGACCAGTTGAACAGTTGCCTGTTGCTTTGCTAAATAGTGATATTGTGTACTTGTTGGTTTAGTGTTAATTGTTGTATGCAAGGTTGTTGAGCTAAGTTATGATGTTGATTAGTTATCTGCTCACTTAGCGTTATGCTAATCCCCCACATTATCCCTTCTTGCAGGTTTTGCATATAATTTGGGTGGGCAAGAAGTTGGACTAACAGGAATGTTTGACTACGAGGCTCTACTCTGATAGTTGATTTTTATAAAATAATGTTTCATCATGTTTTTATATAACACCTCGGTTGAAGAAATTATAGTTTTGAAAAGGTTGAATTTTATATGTTGTTACAATGAAGTAAATTATGACTATGTATTTGGACTTACGCTTCCGATTTACTATATTTAAATAGGTAAAAATGATGGGTGTTATAAGTTGGTATCAGAGCATAAGTTTGGATGAATTGTACATTATAAGATGTTCAATCCCAAACTTAGAATTGTATCAAGTCAAACATTCCAGGGGTGGGGATTAGTGGTTGCATGAGAAAGTTGATATTGAATGTGTACTAACCTAAAACAAGATGCTAGAATGTTGTTTTGGTTGCAGAGACGGAGGAATATGAGGAACCGACTGGTATTCTCATTGATTCCTCGATTGTTGCTGGCTTAAGTCCCTCAGGTGATTCTCGATAACCTTGTTGAATTTAATTCAGTTTGAATTGTGTACTTTGCTATGATGATGTTGATCTACCCTAAAGTAAGTTGAGTCAGACTGATATGATTCCCTAGTTTTGAGTCAATTGATGTTATTCATATGTTGTGAAATAAAGTGGGTAGTTTATGTTGAACTTGAAATTGTTAAAAAGGTGTTAAGTCGTGTAGACGCTGTGTTGAATAAGTTGTTAATAGTGATATAGTTAAACTTAAAAGTGTCTACAATGTTGAAACGGAAATTATAATCGGTGGCATGATTATTAGTTGCTAAATGCAAGGAGTGATTATGAGATATTGCTAGGAAATTTATTGTTATGTGATAAACGGAATTAATGTGACTCTCTAAGTTGAAATTAATGAGATGTTGGAATATATCAATTGAAGTAATATGGAGTTGTATAGATGTTTAAAATAAGAAGGTGTCCATTAATTGGAATGTGTGTTGTTGGACTTAGAATAGTCAACGTAATGTGGAATGGTTGTTTGAATAGTGGTAATATGAGTTGAAACCCAAAAAGGGTTGTCAATGTGCCCAAATGGGTCACTTGATGGTTAATAGGTTAAAATGAGTAGTGGTCTGATTAAAAAGAATGTTAAAGTGACTTTAAGTCATAAAGATAGTAGTAAAAGGTGATGATAATAATTTGGGTAGTCAATGTGATTATTTTCTTAAAAGTGCCCATTTGGACCCCTAAACGGGTCAACGTGTCAAAACAATGTAGAATGAGTGTTTGTAGGTGATGAATATGCCCACAAGTCCCAAATGTATATAGAAACATGTTGGCAAAAGGTTGAAATCAGAAAGTAAGCCATTTGGAATATGGCGTGTCAACCAAAATGGTCGAAAATGGTCAAAAATGAGTCGTACGTCCGTTTTATCGTAAAACGTGTAAATTGAAAAAGTGTAAAAAGGGAAAGTTTCATTTTGGCATAGTGGACGTGCCTGCAAAATTTTAGAGTCTAACTCTAAACGAGTAAAAAGTTATACGCGATTGAAATTGGCTAAAAATATGAATTTTGCTGAAACTCAGATTTCTACTTGGGAACGCGATCCCAACAATCTTTTCTGGATCGCGTTCGTATGTGTTATTTTGTCACAGATTATTTTATGCTTGGGAACGCGATCCCAGCCATTTTCCAGGATCGCGTTTGCGTGTGTATTTCGGGTTCAGATGCGTTTTCTCTTGGGAACGCGATCCTGCTCACTTATCCGGATCGCGTTTGTATGCTTAATTTGGTTACAGAACATTTTTAACTGAGGAACGCGATCCTGACCCGTTTTCCTGGATCGCGTTAGTTAGTAAAAAAAAAAAAAAAAAAAAAATTCTTGCGACGTTCGACGTAATACTTGACGTAGAAAATTTTTGAAAATTTCGGTGTCCGATTAAGACGAAATTTACAGGGTCACTTGGAAACGGCTCAACGGTCAAAGCTCATGGCTTTGCCATGAGCCCTGTCAGTTTTCGGCACTTCGGGGTCGTTTAGGGCTCGAAAATCGCATTTTATTGTTTTTCGGACCTTATTTTGAACTTTTAGCTTACGTTTTGTATTGGACTTTTGTTTCATTGAGCCCAGAGATCATTCATGTGACTATATGTAATATTAAAAGTTGTTTTAAGAGGTTCACACATTTTATGGTGTATGAGTTAGTTGTAGGTAGTTTATTTAACTGCAAAATATGCCAGTAAATGATATTGTTGATTGTTGCTAACAAGGGTTAGTAAACATTGAATATGAAATCATGTTAACTATATTATATGGACTAAATTGAAATGTGATGAAGTAATTGGATTACTTAGAGTGCTATAAAGTGCTGAAATAAAATTATGATATAAGTGCATGAACTTATATGTATGTGATAGTTGAACATGAAATGAAGTGTTTACCTATAATTTGACTAAAAGTACATGGATTGATGAGTATGTGTTGAATGTTATATATATTATTGATGAAATGTTTAGTACTAAATGTACTATAAGTATTAAGTTGTATAAATAATACTTGATATTGAATCGGGTAATAAAGAAGTTGATTGATGTGTTTGTGTCAGATATTGGTGTAGTATGCTTATATTGTTCATATATACATGATAATACGAGTAGTTCATATTAAAAGTAGTAAGTTGACATAGTGACAAGTCAATATTGGGTGATATACTGCAATCACAGGTTGTGTAAATTGTTGATATCGTGGTTATAAGGTATAAGAGTAATCATGAATAATTTTGAAGATTTATGGTACGAAGTGGCCTGAGAATGAGGTGTGACTGACATAATATGACGACGTCTGGCCAACGTATTTATATTATGCCAGTTCACATGAAGTTGTTGAGGCTACTAAGTACCAGAAAAAGTTAAGTGGTTGTAAATTAACAGATAGGATATGTTGACCTGTAATTGATAAATAGTCAATGATGGACTAATATGAAAGAGTAATAAACCACTAAGTTGTTGTTGCTAATGTGATATCTATGGCACAATTGATATGTATGTGTGATGCATTGCCAATAGTATGAATTAAAAAGTTGATTTAAGCAAAGTAGAGGTCAGTGGACTGTGAATAATTGTGTGTTGATATTGTTGACGAGATGATTAATCACAGCACTTCGTGTTGTTGAAATACCATTGTTGAAAACGTTTAGTATTAACAGGTGTTGTTTAGCATCCAAGTTGGTGTAACATGGTGCTAGTTGATTAAATGATAATAATTTTGATCTATAGAAATGGACCTCTACATAATGCTTATTAGTTAATGTTATATGTTGATGATTATATGGTTGTGGATTCCTGTTAAGTAAAGGATTTCATATAATCGAGTTGTAATTATATTTGCAAGTTGTAAAGTAATAATTAACTAGTTGCTGAAATGGGAAAATATAGCAATGTGATGACTAAAGAAGTATATGATTATTAGTTAAATTATTGGTGACGAATCGAGTTACAATTTGTTGCTAAAATGCATATAGTAGTGTTCGTTACCCCTTATTGTTACTATGATTATTGTTGTCGTCATAGTTGTATTTGTTGCTATAGTTGTTGTTGTAATAAAGATGACACGTTAAGTGACTATAAGTTAGGATTGACATAGTGAGTATGAATGATCATGTAAGCGATCAGTTAATTATCAGAGATAGGATATATGTTGAATAGTGGCATAGTAAAATATATCAATATATGCACATGTGGATATGTGTTTGTAGAAAGGATGTTAAATGTATACATAATTAAGGAGTTAATCTAGGGGGTGACATGGAATATGTATAACGATTATTGTGATTAGATAGATGATGTGTAAGCTCATAAGATGTGTATAAGTGAATTAAATTGTAATCACCTTTGTGTGATTATAATAATGAATAAGTGGTGGTTGTGTTAAGTTATATAGACCAGGTGGGATTAGATTTCGAGGACGAAATCTCTTAAAGGGGGGAAGATTTGTAACACCCTGTTTCTGGGTCTAGTAGTATTTAACATTTTCTGACTGTGAATTATTATTAAGTGTGTCATAAAATAGGTGTGTGATATTATTTGAAATAAATAATGATAATAGTCGAATAATTTATTGTGACTAATAAATTATTGAGGGTTTTAATTTTATTTAGTTGACGGTAAAATAAAATAGTGTTCCCTCGCAAATGATTTTTAAGTTCCAGACAACGATAAATACGAGGAATGAAAATTTACCAATTATATGTTATACTCTATTTTGAGTCGGTTTATAACTTTCATCATATATCTATATACATACATACGTACGCACATACATACATACCAAAAATATGAGAAACCCCAAATCAATTCACACAAATCATCTCATAACATGGAATTGAAGCTCTAGAACTCAAATTCAAGTCCCTTTAATCAATCTAATCAAGGTATAATCTTGTGTTCTTCATTTTCTAAAATCTATAAATTGGGGGTTTTTGATGTTCTTGACTTTAATCCGAAATTAGAGTTTCAAATGGTTGAATTGATGTTAGTTAAGCTTTAATAACATGGAATAATCATTCCATCATCATCATAAACATGTTTTAATTACTATTTCTTGAATTTTATGTAACCCTAGAAATTGGGTTTTGAGTATTTGATTGAATTAGTATGTGTAATTTGAAATTGAAGCTTGAAATGCATTAATAATTGTTAGTGGATGTTAATTTCATGATTAGAAGTGAAACCCTACCTTGAAAATGTAGAAAATGATGAATGATCATATAGATAGTTATGGGTTTATTTGTTTATGTAAAATTCATAGCTTTAAAGCCTAGAGTAATGATGTTTAATTAAATAAGTGTTGATTCATGATGATGATTAGTTGTGTTCAAGCTAAAATGTGTAAAGTTAATTAAGTGTTTATGGTAGTTATGATAATTATGAGGTGCTTTGATGGATTAGTAATAATTATAATAGGTTAAATGATGAAGTGTTGTTAATGATCATAATTTGATAAATGATGGCGAACTAATGATGTTAAAGGTGATTATTCATACTCTTGGAATGAATAATGTGAAATGACTATAAGTACTAATATGATTAATGTGTAGTTGAAAAATGATTATAATGATATCTAATTCAATATGTATGAATTTGGTATTGATAATTTGAATTGTTGATGTAGGTATATTTGAATGGTGTTATATACCTTGGAGACATGTAACTAACTTGTATTATTCTATTGTATTGTCAGATGTGCAGAAGGCTCAGTGATATTAGACTACTGAGTGGATGCCTGAGGTGGTCGGTGAGTGGATCTCTAATCCTCAGTGTAACTTGGTTGTAACGAGTTTGGTTACAACAAGTAACATATTATTACTATTGTAGTTGCCATGATAATTATGATAGCTAGTAATAATATTGTTGATATAATAACGTTGACCTGCTGAATATGTGATTTGTTGATTATGTGATCACTGGACTTGTTGTTGGCCTTCGGGCATCAGTTGTTAATGAGGTCAACGAGTTGTTGTTGAACTGTTGGTTGGGCTAGTCGGTTATTCAAGGTTTAACACACCTCCTGTGTTAGTTGAGAATAACCACTAGCTATCGGTCTCGTCCGTTATGGCCATACGGATATGGTTGGGTAAGTGTTCTTGTGGAATCCCCGGGTATTATGATATCACAAGAGCCACCGATGCCTCATTATTAAGTCCTAGTTGTGGAATAGTTGCTTTGTTGAATAGTTGACTAGTTGCTAAGTTGACCAGTTGAACAGTTGCCTGTTGCTTTGCTAAATAGTGATATTGTGTACTTGTTGGTTTAGTGTTAATTGTTGTATGCAAGGTTGTTGAGCTAAGTTATGCTGTTGATTAGTTATCTGCTCACTTAGCGTTATGCTAATCCCCCACATTATCCCTTCTTGCAGGTTTTGCATATAATTTGGGTGGGCAAGAAGTTGGACTAACAGGAATGTTTGACTACGAGGCTCTACTCTGATAGTTGATTTTTATAAAATAATGTTTCATCATGTTTTTATATAACACCTCGGTTGAAGAAATTATAGTTTTGAAAAGGTTGAATTTTATATGTTGTTACAATGAAGTAAATTATGACTATGTATTTGGACTTACGCTTCCGATTTACTATATTTAAATAGGTAAAAATGATGGGTGTTATAGTTTGACTCTTTTTTTTAATAAAACAAAAAATAGTTATTGAGATTCATAGAAGAGGATCAATTGAGGAGTTTTATAATTTTTAAAAAATACGTTTACAAATGTAAAATCTTTTTGAAACATATGAAATTGTTACATGATTTTTTTTATTTTATTTTTTTGAAATATATGAGTGACAATAAACTATAAATTGAATAAGAGCAAAGTAGCTCAATGTATGACATATATGATTAACTTTGTTTTAAAAAATTTAACTAAAAAGGAAAAGTAATTATACATGCAACTAATATTAATATATTAATTATAAAGCTAAGAATCCCACGTTGGCATTTATATAAGTAACCTACTTCATATACAATTAGAACATCAATACGTTAATCTTCTGGAGTATTTATATGTATATTATTAAATTATTAATTAATATTTATGATGTCATGATTTCCTAAACTTTAGCTAATTTAATAAAATTAAACAATTTGATTGGCTAATTAAATTTTTGATATGTATCATATATATAATTTTTTGATTTTACAAAATTATAAAAAAATATATAAGGTAGGTCGAGACTCGAGACGTCGAGTAACATATTAGGCCTTATGAGAATGAGAGAAAATAACGGGCCGGCCCACCCCGCCTAATAATCAGCAGAGAGTTGATATTAGGCATTTAAACCCAAATCATACCTTCGAATCATTATATTGCCTCCCTTCGCTCGATTTGCATGGTTTATGTTTGTTCTTAAAATCGATGGGGAATGTTCAAAGTAAGGCATCTACTGGTCGCGAGTTGCCGAAGAAACCAACGGTACGTAACTTATCATAAATCATGTTTATTTATTACGAAGTTGATGTCAATAATGTTTTTATTAATTAATGTGTTATAAGGATATGTACTCTGTACCATACTGAAATAGAATTCTACGGAGTATTATTTAATTAGGGTTTATGTTAATCCATATTTTATGTTAATAGCGAGACTTGAATTCATTATATCTTGGTTAATGATATTCTAATATACCGCGTACTATGCCAAAAGCCCTTTGATTAATATTTTGCTTAATACCTTTTTAATGTATTTCTTTTAAAAAGCGTAGTTTATGTATTTTGATTTTCATGATTTCTAGTTTTATTGTTTACCTCATGTAGCTAATTAAACCTTATTTCGCCACCACGTACACATGCATAGTTTATTTCATATATATATGCATAAAATAACTTTGTTTTACTACCTAATAATTGCAGAATCAAATGATTTAATATGATCTATGCGAAGAAATGCTTGATGAAATCATTGCAAGACTGCCACCCAAATCCCTCCTCCGATGTAGATCTCTTTCTAAATCATGGTGTTCTTGTATTAATAGCCCCAACTTCATCCGTAAGCAAGCTACTCAATCAGCTACGAGAGCTAGGAAAGATGTTAATGTCGAACACCAAATTCATATAGAAAAAGATGCGTGTCAAATTTTATACAGGTTACAACCAAAAGGACCATACTTGAAATTAGACTCACTCAACTTCCCTACCGGTTGCGGTATCCTTGATTCATGTTATGGAATTATCTGTCTATATAACAAACCAGACATCTCTTCAATTACCTTGTGGAACCCTTCAATTAGGCGCAAACTTAATGTTCCAAATGCTCCTTATCATCCTTCTCAACACTATGTAGTGGTATCTGGGTTTGGGTACGACCCAATTGCTGATGATTACCATATTGTGGGTGTATCTCATGGAACCTTGCAAACTTTATTTCTTTACTCCACGAAGATGAACTCTTGGAGTGAGATTACACTCCCTAAAGCTCCGCCTTTTAATTAGTGTCGTGTCAACAGCTTGTTTTGTTGATGGATTAATGCACTGGGTGGTGAAGACTAAATCACCTAACACAAACGATTCTTATATACTCACATTTGATTTAAGTAGTCATCTTTTTGGTATGATTCCTTTGCCAAATACCAACTGGGTAACTATCTACTATACCTACTCATATATAATGGATATTTAGCAGTGACTTTGGAAGATGGTCAAGATAGCTCGATGTGGGTAAGGAATTGCCACAATAATGTTGCATCTTGGTCTAAACCTTTCAAGGTAGCATTTATCGAAACAATAAGGAGGCTATAAAGCTTTAGACGTTAAGGATTACACCAAGGCTCCTAAATCTTATAATCCATTCTCAGGGGTGTACCGCACAATTGTGAGTTCTTCAGATTCATATATTAAATATGGCATGGATAAATATGTAGAAACCCTTGCTTTGTTAGACAAAAAGACTTGTTGGACGGAAAGAAGACCGACTGACTGCCTTGAAATGCAGGATATTGCGTTAGATTGGGTGAGTAGGATATTTCGTTAGACTTTGTGATTTTAACTATTGGTTTCAATTTTGATAGGCGTAATGTTCGTTTCTACATTTGAGTGCACGAAGGTTAGGCTGCCAATTGCATGAGACTACTTAAATCTCAAGACAACTTCATTACACTTGCTTTTTGAACATTATTTAAAGGGTCAATCTTTCCTATCTTCTAGCTGACTATCCCCTTATTACGTGTACACTTTTCAGGGAATCATATCATATATATTTCTCAATCCTACGTGTCATTATTGTAAATTATATCTGCTCAAGAAAATAAATTACGCCCGCAACATCACAATTATGTTCCTGCCGATATATATAATAAAATCATCAAACGACTTGCATTGGTTAAGAAGTGCATAACTGTTGAGAGAAATTCATATACTTTTATCTAAATTTTGAACATTATTATCACAATCAAATTATCTAAATTATGAAGATTATCACAATCAAAACCATATATCATTTCGTAACGGTTGAAAGTGTTTTAGTCTTGCGGTTTTTGCCTTAATTCGCACTTTTGTATCTTCTTTTCTTTGAAAATAACGGCAGATCTGTTTTCAATTAATCAAATTCTTATTTTTGTTGTACCCATCTCCCTTTATACCATTTCCGTTGACAAAATTATATAAGCCCCCGTCAAGTTTAAATCTTTGGTATTATGCACTTTTCGTGAATTCATTTTATTGCACTTAACACAACTCTATATGGACGTTTTACACTTTGTGAATGTGCAACTTTTTTTCCAAAGTAATAGTAATGGATGTTGAGGAATAATTGAATACATTTTGAAAGATATTTAACGATTAAACTGTTTAAAGGTATAAAGTTAGTTGGTTTTACCATTATTATTTCTAAGTTTAAAAACCACAATTAAAATTTACGTCTGGCTACTTACAATTGCGACGAAAAGTTAAACGTCAAAAGTCAACACAAGAAGCATTGGCACAAATCAAAACAAAAACTATTACACTATTCCATTTCCCTCCCAAAAATATTCGTTCCCAGAACAAAAACAATTAGATTACAACTAAAAATAAAAAACCCCAAACTTGACTACACATTTAAAACGAAATGTTGGTATCAATATTTGTGTTCATGGTATATGAACCCCAAGTTTCATAAACTCTGCATTAAAAATATTTTTTTGTCAATACTAGATGTGAAACTACTCTTTAAATTTTGGGTTTATTGTTTCGTTATGTATTAAACTTTACATTTTTTACTATTGTATGCGATGTACTTTCATTTGTTCTATTGTATGTGGTGAACTTGTAAATATGGTCTATTAAATGCATTATTTCCATTTTGGGTAAGTCCAAAAAAGGAAACTTTCCTTTTTTAGCCTTACCCAAAAAGTAAATAATACATACAATAGACAAATATTTACAAGTTCAATACATACAATAGAAGTTTTCAAAGTTCGACTCATACAATAGTAAAAAGTGTAAAGTTTAATACATAACGAAACAATAAACCCTTAAATTTTGGTACGGTCCCTTTTTCAAAATGTACTGTAATAAGGTCAAATTACTTTTATGACATATTTGAGCCAACATATATTGTTCTATGCCACATAACAATGAATGAAGAACTAATGATTATTAAAGATAATGAATATTAAATACTTCATAAAAGAATTAAATAAAAAAATAAAAATGAACACTAACTATGGATGTTTGATTCGAAGTGCAAATTAAATGGAAATAGTATCTTCACGGAGTGTATATATATGTTTATAAGAAGAAAAAAAGCATCTTTTCTTTTCGCGGATTAAAAAAAGACTTAACATGACCCTCAAACAACAACGATTATAATGAAAATTATTTTGTGATCTTCTATCTATCTATATCTATATTAGGAGTATATAACAACACAAAAAACAAAAAAAAAAAAATAGCATATTATATCAATGGAGTACTCGTCAGCCTCATATCGATCGAAGTTTAACGTCTTTGCTTTTTTATCGACATTGTTGACACCCCCTTGACCTTTCTTGGCACCTGCATTATCTTGGTTTAGTGTCTCAACCCCAGTTGCCGTTTCCACATTCATTCCGTTAACCGGAATTCCTTCCAAAACTTCATCATCAATGATTCCGGTCGCTGGAGTTTCTTTATCATTAACCATATTTTCTTTTTTATCGACATCTTCAACTGTAATCTTGACACCCCCTTGATCTTTCTTGGCACCTGCATTATCATGGTTTAGTGTCTCAATCCCAGTTGCCGTTTCTACATTCATTTCGTTCACCGGATTTTTTTTTCCAAAACTTCATCATCGATTATAGACAGCATCATCAACAAAAATATTGACACCCTCGTGTCCGTTCTTGGTAACTGATTCACTTTCATTCACTTTCGTAACTCCTGTCGCCAGAGTTTCAGGCACATCATGCCAAAAGCCGTATTCATCTCTAACAGAGACTACTTTGAAGCTAGCGAATTCATTTCTAATACCATTAGCGGTATCTTCATCGAATCCCCAGTTGGTTGGAAAACCATTATCACCCCCTTTTTCATATCGGAACATTCCCGGAATATCATCCCCATTTTTGTGTAATAGTTTTTTTTTTTTAAATTGTGAACGGTAAAAAAGTAATTTGATCTTAATATATAACCTGTCATTGATCATTGAGGCGGCAAGTCAGCAACCGCAACTTTTAATTTGATCTTAAAACTTGTTACACAATTTTCGGTTGTTATGGGTTTGTGACGTCGTCTTTCAAATTAAGATTCAACCGACTATAAGTCTTTACCAGGTTTGGGTTTTAACGTGATTCGGGTTTGGGTTTTAACCTTATCGGTGTTATTTTGGTATTGTTTTGGGGGGCAATTTTATATATGTCCATGAAAAAATTGATAATTACATATATATTCAAAACGTGCTTTAAAGATATTGTACATCATGCACTAAAAACTTGTATTCTTAATATATACGTAATTTTCAAGTTTTAAAGGGATATGTATGTAATTCTTCCTTGTTTTGGAGAGCCGAAAGAAGAAATGTTTAGGTTAGTTACAATTTATCCCTTATACTCCTTGTGGCCACGGATGTTCACCCGCGATGACTCCGGGCTACTCGCAAAGCGATTAGTCGTCCTGAGATTAGTCAGCTCGCAAAGCGAGTTGGAACCCAGGTATACCCAAAAAAAAAAAAAAAAAAATTATCCCTTATACTTTGTTAATTAATCATTTTCATTTCTAAATCATTTTATTAAAATAGTGGTTCACTAAATTTTAGTGAATCAAAACGTAACTAAAATATTATTTTTCTCAATATCTGTTTTCGAAACAATTTGTGACAATTTGTTCTTAATTTTCATAATCTTTTATTTAAAAGTTCATTAAACTTGTCAACAAGAATCTTTGTCACATATAATCAATTTTTGTAAATATCTATTAAAATTTACGTATCTAGATAAGAATCTTAAGACCATTATATAAAGTTCAACGGTGAGTTTATAACGTTATTTTGTATTATTTCAAAAGATATACGGGTTCAAAATTACGAGTAGTTAATATCAATGGCGAATTCATGATCTAAAACAACGCGGGTCCAATTTAACTAAGATTACAAAATTAACAACTTATGTAGCTTAAATATCGGTCGGGTCAAGTTTATCAAAGCTTTTTATAGAGAAAATTTCATAAACCATACCTGTGGTTTACGAACATTTTCACATATCATACCCGAATTTTTTTTCTTCATGTTTTCGATACAATAAGTTTCAAATTTGCTCGTAAATGGTACCTCCGTCTATTTTTGTCGTGAAGTTTTACCAATTCCGTCTATTTTCAATACAATAAGTTTCAACATTGCTCGTAAATGATACCCATAAGTTTCAAAATTGCTCGTAAATGATACCTCCGTGCAAATCACGTGGAGGTACCATTTACGAGCAAATTTGAAACTTATTGTATCGAAAACATGAAAAAAAAGTTCAGGTATGATCTGTGAAAATGTGTGTAAACCACATCTATGGTTTATGAAGTTTTCTCCTTTCTATAAATAAACAAGAATAAAATAAAAATTATCCTGACCTTTGACTTTTATATTATACTTTTTTTTTTTAGAAAGACAAACTTATCTACACCTACTTAGCACGAATTTGTACAATTTTTTCTACAAAAGTTATATGTGCACCATCGAACTAGAATCAACCTTAAAATTGGAGAGGTCCCACAATACTTAAAATTAGAAGGGTTCCACAAATCCGCTAGAACAATGACCATTTGGTTCTGACCTTTGTCTTTGTACTGCAACGGTTAAAATTATTATCTTTTTCTTGAATGACATGCGTTCTTGGTAAATAAATGACAATGGTATGAACTATACTTAGAACATGGAATTTGTATGCAATAATGAACTTTTGGCTTGTTTAAAAGTTTTTATTATGTTTAACTAGAGTTTTCACATATTGTGATTAAATACAAATTTTCCTTTGTTTATGGGCTGTCAACATTTGAGTTCCCCAAAACTTATTTTCACAACATATCTTTTCAGAATGGAAAACTTACGATTTGTTTCACTTAGTTATTATATAGAACCTAAACAACACTCATGTACGTATACGTACATATACTATTGCCATGATTCTAGCTCTTTTAATCTTCCCTATTCCCTAACATATAAAATGATTGTTTCTTTTACGTTAGTAAAATTAATTGTGATTTATTTTAACTACATATAATCAACTCTTGAGGTGAATGAATAGTAATATAACGAATAGATAGGTGACATGTGTATCTTTTCTTTGTCTTTTTCTTTATGTCTTTTTCTGGATGCTAGTTAAAGTTAAATAATTGATAGAGTAAATTCCATAAATGGTCCATGTGGTTTACATTGATTTACGAAAACAGTCCCTGTTCTTTTTTTCAACGTTTTTGATCCAATAACTTCGGAAAACTCGATAACAGTTCGAAAAAATTATACATATATGTATATACATATATACAGATATTAATTAACGCTCGAAAAACTCGATAACAGTTCGAGCGGATCTCTTAAAAGCTTGAGCTCGGGCTTGAACTCGCTAAAAGCTCAATTCGATCGTACTTGAGCTCGAGCCGAGCTCGAGTTGCTGGATAAAAGGTCGACTCGTTTCCAGCCCACGCAAAACTAACAAAATTCAATAAACGCATTTTTCTTTTTACTAAATCTTCATCACATAACTTATTTATTGGTATTAGGTTTCTAACATTCTTATTAGCCTCTTTCACAAACCAGTTTTCATTAAAACGTGTTTATATATATTCATTATGAAACTGTAACATCCACTCCTCGGGTCTAGTTGTATTTTAATATTTTCTGACTTTTAATATTTAATTCGTGCATCAGAAAATAGTTTGGTGTTATTATTTGAAAATAAATAGTTAAAGAGTCACATAATTTATTGTGACTAGTAAACTGTTAACTGTTTTAAATTAATTCGGTTGATGGTAAAATAAAATAATGTTTCCCCGCAAATGGTTTTTAAGTTCCAGACAATGATAAGTACGGGGGACAAAACTAGTACATATATTATCAAATATATGTGTTTAACACGTATCAATTCTTCAAAAACATTCCAGAGAAATCGTGAGTTGCAAGAGGAAGATTGAAACCCTAGAATTTAACTTAAATCATCAAAGTCTTGAATTAAACCACACTTGCTCCATCTGTTCTTCATCTGGTCGTGCATATTAAACCACAGGGACTACTCTTAAATTTCAAAACAAGCTTTGAGGTGAAATTAAAGCTATGAAACTGTGATTCAAGCCTCGATAACATGGATTAATCATCTCTTGATCATCCTAATCATGTTGTAAGTGTTAAATTTTGATTTTCATATAAACCTAGAAATGGGTTTTTGGGTAATTGATATAATTAGTATGAATTATATGAAATTGAGGCTTGTAACTATGTTAGAGTTGTTAATTGATGTTAGTTTCATGATTATAATTGAAACCCTATGTTAGAAATTATGTAATTGAATTATGATCATGATAAAAGTTGTGGGTTTAGTTGATTTTCATGAATTTAAGCTTGTGGTTATGATATAATTGTTAATTGATGCTTAATTCATTATTTGTGACTAAACCCTAACCTAGAAATAAAAGAAAGTGATATATGATCATTAAGGGTTTAATTAATTACTTATGAACTATGATTTATAAGCTTAATTTAATGAGGAGTTATTGATAAGTATTGTTAATGATCATATTAGAAGTAAGTATCGATGATAATTGATATTATTCAAACTAGAAAGTGAAAAAGGATTAAGTGTTCATGATGATTATGATGAAATGAGCATTGATTATTAATTAGAACACTTAATTGAGAATTAAAGAATAAGGTGGTAACTTATTTGGTTAAGTATTCATTTGACCAAATGTTATTGTTTTGATGAATTATTGAAGATAAAGGTTGATAACCTTGATTATGGTTAACCATGTGATATAGTGATGATTAAAATTAATTAAGATGATGTTGTGATCCTAATGATCATAACGTAATAAGTAATTGTGAATTGTTGATATAATTACAATTGTAAGATGTTATATAAATTTGAGACAAGTTACTAACTTGTGATATTCTGTTGTAATTTCAGATAAACAGAAGACTCAGTGACATTAGACTACTGAGTGGACAACTGAGGTATTCGGTGAGTGGATCTGTAACCTCAGTGTAATTTAGTTGTAACAAGTTTGGTTACAACGGGTAACGTATTATTATTGTTTAGTTTTCCATGATAATTATGGTTGTTAATAATAATACTGTTGATAGACTGTTTAGTCTAATATGTTGACCTGATTGAATGTGTGATCACTTGATATTTGACCTTCGGGTATTGGTATTGAGGTCAACGTGTTAGTTGGGCTTGGTTACTATTGAAGACGACAGGAATTTCCTTGTACTTATCGTTAATAGGAAATTAGGTCGAATGAAATTAGTACCAAGTTATCGGTCTATTCTGTATTGGCCTTACAGATTAACGGTAAGTGTTCTTGGAGAATCCCCGGGTATTATGATATCTCCAGAGCCACCGATCCTCATTGACATGTTATTGTATTGAGATGTTATCTCATTGAAATAGAATTGTATGTTCTTAGCTGAAGGTTTCCCTAAGAACTCTAGATACTCTGTGTTATTGTGCTTTGATGTAAACAGAGTTGTTATGCTAAGTTGGACTGTGTTTATTGATTCCCTCACTTAGCGTTATGCTAACCCCACTACAGTCCTTCCTGCAGGTTATAATTGATGGGACATATTGGGCAGGGCAGGAAGTTCTTGGAACTGATGGAATGTTTGACAGATGAATCACTCTGATGTTGGTTTAATAACCGAAGATATGTTTTAAATTACATAACACCTGTGTTGTATTATTTTGGTTTGAAAGGATTAAACTGTTGTATAATAGTAATTTTGTTTGAAAATTTACGCTTCCGAATTGAATTCATTATAATAATGGTCCTAGAAATGAGGGGTGTTATAGAAACCGATATGATACTCCATATTAATAACAATAACTCAAAAACTCAGCATGAATAACCAATGTATGTCTTTCATGTACCTACCACGTAAACTATCAATAAAACAAGACAAGAAGAACAAGTGTTACCTTAAACGTTTACACTGAAACTTGATCAACCAAGCTGCAACAATGGGGCTTCAATCGTTTGGTACTTTAACTATTTATAGCAGGACCCGAACACATATTCGAGTCCTATTCAAATACTAGAATAAGTAAATAGTAAGTACTACTCGTAATATATAAGGTACATTCTTCTCCTACGTTTGTTTCCTTACATTGGATACTTACATAAGGTAAATACGTACCATGAATATATCTTTTAATTCCTATAATGCCGATGCATGGAGAAACTAATTAATAAGTATTTTAATGTATAACACCGTACCAATTCAGTCAAAAAATTAAAATCATACTTGATGTAAAAACTGGGAATTAAACCGGTACCAAAGAATACACGAAAACCGTTAACAAATGTGTGACATTATTAAAACGGCCGATTACCTGCAAATAATCGGGGATGGATTTGAATGTACACAACCTCGATCAACAACACAGGCGTTATTAGAGAAAATAAAACCGCAATCTGATCTTTTATCTCGTTCCTTTGGAGTTTGGATACGTATATATGGTGTTATGTAAAATTAAATAATCAGTCAATTGGGCCTATAAGTTTGGGCTTATGATGAACCATAAGCCATGTCATATAAGTTTGGCATCGATCTATGTCTTAGAGCTCCATATACACAAACTTGGTACAAAAGTAACTATAGTATATACATTTTTGTATAGTAGCATTATATTATTACAACTAAACATACATATTTAAAGTAAATTATACTTCTTGTAATCTATTGTATGCTCTGTATTATAAATTACCTTCTTTGAAAAGGTAGACATTTAATATTAACTTCCCATATTTGAAAAACAAGACTTAATATAACGTAGATAGTACATTACTACAATCTATCTTATTTCGCTTTGTCAAAAAGGTATAACCGATTATTTGATCGTCTCAAACTGATCAGTTCCACGGCCAACATGCGAAACATATCTTTTACTTCATTTATTTCGCTTTATTTGGTGAACTAGTGATGAATTGCACCCTAAAAGATGCAATGGATTGTGAATGATGAAATTAGCACCTAAAATGTAATTAGATGTAGGTGCTTTAAGTAATACATAAATGTATACAGCAAATACGGATTTTATATATGAGCTTTATATGATTGTTGTTTTTACTTTAATTGAAGAACTATTGATCATGTCGACATGTTGTTTATTTCAATCTCTTAATTCAAGGATACGTTTAACAACATAGTTTATAAGCTCAAGCTAATATTATTGTTTAATAAACAAAATTAGAGGACCTTATTTGAAAATACAAGTTATTAATACTTAGTAAAAAATAAACTATTCAAAAAAGTGTTAGAATATAGCAAATAACTATAACAAATTGTCATACAATTGCGGAAGCATAAACACGTATATATAATTAGTTAAGATAGAAAACGTGTACCTTTTAGCTAGCTCCAAATAATCGTTTATTAAACGAATAGGTTTCACTAATGGTAAAACCCTCTACGATCGCACACACAACACGTCATTGATAACCACTCGAATGCTAGTTCAATAACCAAATTAAATAATCACTTCTCTTTATGCTTTACGTCAAACGTCAAACAAACACGTTGGGGTTTTTTTTCATACTTCCGTACGAACTCAAAAGCCAAAAGAAGTCGGCTGTGGGTTTTATTTGTTTGTTGCCGAATACACAAGAAAACAAAGTAACTCGGTGATATATCTCTAGGGTTATGTTAATATATATAATAATCCTTTTATAATTAAATAATAATAACATTTTATTATTAATTAATTATAACCCTTTAAGTAATTAGAAGTAACAGTTTATTCCTAATAACTTTCACCTTGAACCTTATAATTTAATAACGTTTATTAAATTATCTCAAATTAACTAATAACTTAACTAGTTATTACAGTTAACTTAACTTGGTTAAATAAGCGGTATCTACGTGTTAACGCGTGTGACCCCGTAGGCTTAAACGTTTCCGGACATGCGTTTATTTGACGTGGTCATTTCCCAACAGCTCCCACTTGAGCATGTCATAATAAAGACAATAACATTGGTAAGCGTTTAGCAACACGTCAATGCTCCCGAAAATGATTAAGAATAGTTTCTTGAAGTATATTAAAATGATTTCAGCGTTTACTATCCCTTTGTTTCAGATAGCTTTGTTAAATATGAATATGGATCAAAGTCATTTCATAATTTAACGATTCTGTTTCTCATTCCAATAATCAATTAAGATTACCAAATCAATCGAGACACATCTGGATTTCATTTGGGTATGACCATACAAACATCTTAATTAATTCTAATGAGAGGGCCCAGTGGTATCATACTTCAATAGCTAGTTGAAGGAACAAATTCTATCTTGACTACACGTGTCAGTCATGTACTTCACTACACTTCTGAAAATAGCCCTTTATTACTACCTTATTCAGGATAGCTAGAACTATATCAAGAAGATGCAATCCATACATGCAAGACCTACTTGCATCTCAAGTCTAAGGATAAGTAAAGCAACCATTTTACAAGTTTCACTTAATGACGCCGATCCATAAAGTGATAACTTGTCAGTTGGTGTAGTCCGATATGCATCTTATGAATACCATGTGAGTTTGGTGGGACCATCCAAACCAATCACTCAGATTTATCTTAGTTTAACTATATTCCCATATAGCTAATCGATAATGGACATTTTAGAATAATTTAAGAATTATTCAAGGATTTAAACATGCAAATATAGGATACAACTAATTATCAAATGAAAACAAACATACCAGGTACTTTAATTCATTTATAGGATAATAATTGTTTAACATCCTTTATCCAAATACTAAAACACAGAGTTACATGAAATAACTAGCATAACGAAGTCCTATGCCCTCGGCATGTTGATTAAACTTTCCCTTAGGTAAAGCCTTCGTAAATGGATCAGTTAGATTATTATCTGTGTGAACTTTGAGTAGATTGATTTCACCTGATTCGATCTGCTCTCGAACATAGTGATATCTTCTAGGATAATGTCTGGCCCCATTCTGAACTCCAGGTTCATCAGCAATTAAAATTTGCTCCTGAGTTATCGCAGTAATAACTCCATGGAGTTTTTATTTGTGGGTACCACGTCAAGCCCATAAATAAAATTTATAGTCCAGACTACTTCCTTCTCAGCTTCCGAAGGAGCTATGTACTCTGATTAAGTTGCAGATATGGCAGTTGTGGATTGCTTCATAAGGAACCCTTTCCATTGTGTCTCCATCCAAGATGAAGGCGTATCCTGTCTGAGATTTCATATCATCTCTATCGGTCTGAAATCCAGCATCACTGTAACCAGTCACTTTGAGCTCAGTTTCAGGATTTCAACCATACTCTAGAAATATCTCACTACTAGCCCTCAGATACTTGAGAATATTCTTTACAGTAGTCCAGTGACTTTCACCCAGTGACTTTCACCTGGATTCTGTTGAAAAATGGCTGGCTATGTTCTATACGAACGCCACATCAGGTCTAGTGCATCTAACCGCATACATAATAGATCCAACAGCCGAAGCATAAGGAACCCTTTGCATACGCTCCACCTTAACAGGTGTAGAAGCACATTGTTTGCTATTTAAGTCAAGTTTTTCTAACATTGGTACATTTCCACGCTTAGAATTCTCCATCTTAAATTGCTTTAAGATCTTATCAATATAAGCACTTTGACTTAGTCCAATTAACCGCTTTATTCGATCTCTATAGATCTTGGTTCCAAGTATGAATGTTGGTTCTTCCAAGTCTTTCATAGCGAAACACTTTCCAAGGTAGGATTTTACATCTTGTAACTTTGGAATGTGATTTCCTATGATCAATATGTCATCAACATATATGACAAGGAAAGTAACATTACTCCCACTAGCCTTTTGATATACACATGGCTCATCAGGGTTTTGAATAAATCTAAACCTTTTGATTTCTTCATCAAACCTTTTATTCCAACTTCTAGATGCTTGCTTGAGTCCATAAATGAACCTTTGAAGCTTGCATACTTTGTTGGAATATTTTGGGTCAATGAAAACCTTCAGGTTGATCCATATAGACCTCATCGTCTAGATAACCGTTTAAGAAGGTAGTCTTGTCATCCATTTGCCAAATCTCATAGTCATAGTATGATACCATGGCTAAGAGAATCCTAATAGCCCTAATGTCTGCCACATGAGAGAAGGTTTCATCATAGTCAATTTCGTAGATTTGAGTATAACCCTTCGCTACGAGACGAGCTTTATAGGTGTGTACATTCCCATCCACATTCGTAGCTTCAAGCCATTTTTCAGATTCTGGATCTGATAATGCAACTTTGAAATTAGGAGGTTCATTAAGATCCCCTAACATGTGCTCCTCAGTTTCTACATTTAGACACAACCTTTCGGGAGCACGTATTATCCTTGCGGACTTACGAATTGGAACAACATCGACTTGAGGTTCAACACTTTGAATACTTTCCCCCCCAAGTTGATGTTTGCTAGTGTTTGTAGAAGGGGATGCATCTTTCTCTTGATTCTCATCAAGTTCTACGACCCTCCCACTGTTTTCTTGAGCTATGAGATTCTTTTCAAAGAACTCAGCATATCTAGCAACTTTAACAGTATTTTCAGAAGGATTGTAGAAGTAGTAACCCATTTTTTCCTTTGGGTATCCTACAAAGATGCACTTAATAGATCTTTGCTCGAGTTTTTCAGGCGTATCCCGCTTCACAAGCGCCTCACATCCTCAGACCTTTAAGTAAGATAAATTAGGGACTTTCCCATGCCACAATTCATGTGGTGTCTTATCCACCTTCTTGGTTGGTACCATATTCAAAATACGTACAACAGATTCAAGAGCATGATCCCAAAATGATAATGAGAGAGTTGTAAGGTTCATCATAGATCTCACCATGTCTAACAAGGTTCGATTCCTCCTCTCAGACACTCCATTATGTTGTGGTGTGTATGGAGAAGTAAGCTGTTGGAAAATCCACACGCTTTCAGATAATCCTTAAAGTCTTGGCTTAAGTATTCGCCACCTCGATCTGAACGAAAGATCTTGATGGTCTTACCGAGTTGATTTTCTACTTCATTCTCAAACACTTTAAATGTTTCAAAATCTTAATGTTTATGTTTAAGCAAGTAAACATAACCATAATGACTGAAATCATTAGTAAAAGTGATGAAGTAGCTAGCACCTTGTCTTGACACATGTCTAAATGGACCTCAAACATCTGGTATGTATAATTCCAAGTAGATCTTTAGCCCTTTGCGTTTGATGCGGAAAGGGTTTACTTACCATCTTGCCACAAACACAAGATACGCATTTATCAAAGGATCCATCATCATTTGATTTTAAGAGCCCTTCACGTTGAAGCCTTTCAATGCGTTTCTTTCAATGTGTGCAAGACGACAGTGCCAAAGATAGGTAGAGTCCAAGTCGGACTTGACTCTTTTATTGCTAACAACATACATAGAATTAACTTTTGAAACATGATCATGCATATCAATTTCAAAAATAAAACTGAAACTACACCTCTAGTAATAGTAGGTGCAAAATGACAATTGTCTAATACAATAACTAAGCCCGAAGGCAAATTTAAGTCAAACTTCAATTGGCTTATACTGCTTCACGTACACCATTGTACAAGTAGAGTGCCTTATGTTTCAGTTTCTTCTTTCCTCTAAATTCCTGAAGGGTATTACAAATGTAAGTACCACAACCAGTATCATATATCTAGGAATTTGATTTGAAGAAAGAATATAATATTCTATCGTGAAGATATTGGAAGGTCCGGTCGAGCCAGCTAGCTTCTTCTTCTTATTTATCAACTCAGCAAGATAGGCAGGACAATTCCTCTTCCAGTGTCCCACAGTGGTAACATGCCTCATCCTTAGCCGGATGCTCTTTCTTTGCTGGTGGGGTTTGCTTAGGTTTAGGGACAAAAGCACATTGCTTTCCCTTAGCCTTCCCCCTAGTTTGCGGTTTCTTATCTTTCTGGATCTTTCCACTCTTAATCGCAAGGATTTGTGGAGTAGTCGATTTCTGCTCTGTAATCACATTAAGTGGAATATGATTTTCATATTGGTTTTGAAGTTCGGGAGTCATGCTGCCGAGTATCAAACAAGCAACTTCATTATGACGATCATAAAGAGCATTTCATACTACTAATTCCTCAACAGGACCAATAGCAGTATTAGGAACAAGTCCTATCGACTATTCAATGACTTTGTTTTTACTTTCAACACGAAGGACAATCCTTAGTTGACGAAACCAATCATTGAAATTACCTCCATAAAGTTTTTCTCTTTCTAGCATTTACCTGAAAGCCGAATAATTCAAGTTCGGTGCAGGATTTGCCATCTACAACTAGATAAAAGTTCGAATTTAGTATTTTCGATAATACATCCTTTAAAGAAAATCAAATACCCTAATGCTTATATATACATATAAACAATTAATTTTCTTAAGGCTATGATCCTACTTGACATACCACCATCACATCAGTTGATCTGCTAGCAATGATGGTACTCAAAAGGTAAGTGACGATCAATAATTGCATTACAAGTGCAATTCCTAGAACTATGGGACTTACAAATAATACTTACGAAGCAAGCATAAGTGAATTTGTAAAAATGTTTCATCCCATCTTTTGCCACGGGCTTAAGGATCTCACCGCTTAACTCGTTTTAAGTCGTCCAATTAAGAACTGTAAATAGTCCACCACCGTCTCACGATGAGTGGTAATTTACCTTTGGATTGCAATTTACCTACGTCTCACGCAGAGTAAAAAGCAACTGCAAGTGTTCTTACTATTAGATGGCAATGACTTAAGTTTAAATGGGTAATTTATTTGATGATATGTATCAAATATGTACGAAGAAGCATGCATACATCTTCGTATCATAGGTTTTAATAAAAAACATTCTTCAATTAAGTTATGTGCGTCAAGATGTCTAATTTAATATTAATATTAAATTAGAGATTGCACTTTTATTAAAATTGACGATTCAACATGTTATAAACCTTTTCGGCCATGTATAAAAGAGGCCATGAAGAGGCCAGAGGAGGGGCTAGGATCTTTACATCGTTTATCCAACCCGTCATACTAGACACCAAGCCGAAGATACCTCTATTATACAAGCACCAAGTTGTGGTTTAAAACAAATTATTAACTTGCAAATCTCGTCGTGGGAGAAAATTACAGTATGTGAGCCCAACCCGAGTTGACAATAAGATTTGCAAGAAAATAATAAATCTTATTTCATAGTTATTAGTCAAGTTTAATTCTATTTTCTAAAAATAATTTTGCGTCACAAGTCAACAATTGGCAAATAATTAAACTAAACTAATCTACTAAACTTAAGGGGCATTGATCCTATGGCCACTATGTTTTAGTATGTGTCATTTAAACTACTAAAACTATTATACAATTAACAATTAATTTTCATGCAACTTTTGGTGGGTGGAACCCTAAAACATGGCAAACTAGGGACATGTAATCCTTGTCAATTAAACAAGTAACACATAATTACACTAATCAATTTCAAGCATACCATCTCAATTAACAATTAATTTTTAACTAGCATATCAATATATCAAAGTGATATCCATGACAAATTATGCATGAATTTCATGGATACCCTTTAATTTGCTAATATTAATAGGTACTTTAATAATAACAAAACAATTTACATTAAACATGTTATTATTTTAGTTAAACATAAAATTTTAATGGGATAAGTTTAACAATTAAAAAAAATATATATCCATCTTTTTCGTCCCCTTTGATCCCAATCACCACACAAAAGATTTTTTTTTCTTTGTTTGTACATCTACTTGGTCCATAGTAAAATTTTTTCTTTGTTTCCTGTTTGTCGTATTATATAATTTTTTTTTCTTGTTTGTTCCTGTTGTCCGTAACAACAAACAAAACCCAAACAAAATAATAATGTTTTTTTTTCTTTCGGTCCTGTGCATCCGTCGCTTGCAACCAAACTATAAAAAAAATACATTTTTTTTTTCGTTCATGTTGGTCGACGAACCAAACAAACAAAACCCCCCCCCCCCCCCCCCCCCCCCCCCCAAATTTTATGTTTAACAAATCTAACTAATTAAAATTATACGTGTGGCTCTGATACCACTGTTAGAATATAGCAAATAAGTATAACAAATTGTCATACAATTGCGGAAGCATAAACACGTATATATAATTAGTTAAGATAGAAAACGTGTACCTTTTAGCTAGCTCCAAATAATCGTTTATTAAACGAATAGGTTTCACTAATGGTAAAACCCTCTACGATCGCACATACAACACGTCATTGATAACCACTCGAATGCTAGTTCAATAACCAAATTAAATAATCACTTCTCCTTATGCTTTACGTCAAACGTCAAACAAACACGTTGGGGTTTTTTTTCATACTTCCGTACGAACTCAAAAGCCAAAAGAAGTCGGCTGTGGGTTTTATTTGTTTGTTGCCGAATACACAAGAAAACAAAGTAACTCGGTGATATATCTCTAGGGTTATGTTAATATATATAATAATCCTTTTATAATTAAATAATAATAACATTTTATTATTAATTAATTATAACCTTTAAGTAATTAGAAGTAACAGTTTAGTCCTAATAACTTTCACCTTGAACCCTTTAATTTAATAACATTTATTAAATTATCTCAAATTAACTAATAACTCAACTAGTTATTACAGTTAACTTAACTTGGTTAAATAACCGGTATCTACGTGTTAACGCGTGTGACCCCGTAGGCTTAAACGTTTTCGGACATGCGTTTATTTGACGTGGTCATTTCCCAACAAAAAGTCCCAAAGTGCCCTAGAAGTTAAGATCCGGATAATTGGTGTATAAGTAATAGGGGTGTAAGTTTTGGGTATGTACAAGTGTACTCTTTTGGCTATTTAACGCCTTGCTAGTAGTCGGTTATTTCAATTCTGCCGTTAAAAAAAAAAAGTCCGAAAGTGCATCGTTGCTAACAGGACACGTGCTCTTTTAAAATGCCCCCATCGTCCTTGAAAAGCACATGCATGATGCAACTACTGCTTCATAAATCATTAAAAAACAAAATTCTTTTCGCTAGAATATTGTTAAATAATTGATCTTATAATATAATTTATATAAATTAATTTCTTGCTTCCGTAATGATTCGGGAGATATTTCTAAATTATGTGATCTAACACTTTAATTGAGATAGACAGAATGTATTACTAGTATCTTTTTTTTTCCAAACACATTTAATTTGTCATCAGATATAATTTATTTATATTTATTTTGAAACAACTTAAAAATAATTGAAGACATTTGTAATACAAACTTTTTGTCCAGCATAAATTTTGTTTTTAACCCTTAAATTTTGATAAAAATACAAGAACGTCTGAAAGCTTAACAAAAAAGCCATATGCTAAACCCATCAATATTTTGTACTGTCTCTCCTTAGCTCTACAAATAAACCTCAAGAAGATCGGTACCGACGGTGACTTGAGGTATGAATTCGATGTTAAACCTTAAATTGTTATCATTACATGAATTTTAAATTTTTATGTTTGTAATTTGATCTACGAACTCTTCCGATCGGACCCTATGCATGCCTGCTAATTTAAGCCAACAAAACCCTAGGTGCTCAACTTATGTGGATTAATAATGTCTTCATGAATTGATCTCGTTATCTGTTTATTTTCGTAATTAATCGTGTTAGTATATCATAATAAATATAATCTCGTTAGGAACGAAACAGAGCTTACACAATAATAGGGCTTGCTTATGGATAAGGATATAGAAGAACAATCATGGTTGATTTTTACATGCTTTAAATGACTATATGTTTTGTTATTTGATTACAGAATCACACTATGTCACATTATCTATTCCAAGAGTTGATTGAAGAAATCTTTCAAAGACTTCCATCCAGATCCCTGCTTCAATGTAGATCTTTGTCCAAATCATGGTGTGCTCGTTTGTCTAGCCCCGATTTTATCCGCATGCATAGCGTCCGTTCTGCTGTGAAAACGACTTCGCGTAACTTCATTGTCACACAGCGGATTCACTTCAAAATCGATGACAGTGAAATTTCATTTAGTTTACACCCACACGATCACGGTGCATACACGAGCGTAGATT
Organism: Helichrysum umbraculigerum; assembly: GCA_949592205.1. NCBI lineage: Eukaryota > Viridiplantae > Streptophyta > Magnoliopsida > Asterales > Asteraceae > Helichrysum > Helichrysum umbraculigerum. The sequence continues at coordinate 8,512,426 of CATIUR010000005.1, read as the reverse complement.
TAGAGAAGTTGGATATCTGCAGTTGTCATATTGTTGGTTCATGTTTTGGAATCATCTGTCTAAAAAGGGAAGACGGTGGTTTTATTCTGTGGAACCCTTCAATTAGGGGCAAACAAACGGTTGCTGATCACCCTTTACGTGATCCATCTGGACACCTTGATGGGGAATTCGGGTTTGGTATCAACCCAATATCTGATGATTTTAAGATTGTGAGCATACATTATGGAGTTGTACAAAGTTCGTAAATTTATTCCATGAAGACAAACTCTTGGAGTGAAATTGCGTCCCCTAGTACTCCAATTCAAAAGGTGAGGTCATATGGGTGTTTCCTCGATGGATTATTGTATTGGGTGGTCAAAGGTGAATCGCGTATAATAGACGAGTGGTATATACTAACATTTGATGTGAGGAGTCATGTTTTTGGCATGATCTCTTTGCCAAAACCTACTTGGACAACCCTGCAAGTAACGATTATCAAAGAGTATATAGCGGTGATTGCTAAGGATGGTTGTAATATCTGGATTTGGATGAGGAAACCTGACGTTGAAGGTTGGTCCAACGGTTTTAAGCTTACGAATCGTGGATTTGAAGGACGAGATGATGTTTTCCAGCTGAAGGATTACCTTGAGGATTCTGAGGCTTATAATCCTTTCACAGGGGTGTTTTCGACACTTGAGGGCTCAGACTCTTCTTACATGGTTAACATGGCAATTTGCACAGAAAGCCTTGAATTGTTTGACAAAGAGGGTTTTTGAACATGTATCTTATGCACATTTAGCTACCTTGTTTATTTGTAAATAACAATATTAGATGAGGAATCTTATTAAATTTATTACTTTCTAATTATTTTAAAGAAGGAGAATGGTTTCTACTCTAGTTCCACCGTATTATTAAAGGTTTATTAATGCGTGCAAATGTATCAAATTATAGTTTGGCGAACTTATTACAATAATTTATTACTTTCTAATTATTTAAAAGACTGATAATGGTTTTACTCTAATCCCACCTTATTATTAAACACATACTCATAGCCATTTCTTATTAAAAGCAAACATACGGCGCGTTTGGTTCTTGGGATTTGAAAAGATTTGGTGGGATTTGGATTTTGAATCCCATGACATCTCAATTCTCAAGTTTGGTACTTGGGATTTGAATTTTAAATCCCGTAAAATCCCATATTTTGGTTGGAATATTTTAATTGCCAAAGATATTGGAAATCCTATATACAAGACATTTTTAAGAGTTTGATATTCAGTTTTAAAACTTATACTAACTAATAAAACTCATTTTGTAATCCTCAATTTTATTTCTCCAAATTCATTCTCTCAATCTAAAACACACCCTTAGTGTTTATTGGCAATTATTTATCTTTCATATATGATATAATAAGTAATATATATAACTACCTTGCCAATAAACTCTTAAGGGTGTGTTGGCGGTTGTTGTTAGGTTCAAAAAGAAAACGAGGAGCTCCAAGCTTGATGCAGCAGAATCCCGAGAAAAAACCTTCAACGCTATCCAGTTTGACTAAGGTACGTTTTGATATCCGTAATCTGAAGTATTTCCACCATTAGCAGTTTTAAATGTAATACATAATGTCATAATGATTTCCTTTTATAGCAAGTAGAGATGCATCATAAGAACCTAGTTTGTGAAGTCAAGGAAACTAATGACATCAAATGTAGTAAAGATTTATAACATACAATTTCAAGGCGAATTTTCTACAAGTGTCGGCCAACATTACTAAGTTCCTTACGAATCTAAACATAGTTCTGCCTAATTGAGTTGTAACTATTATTGAGATTCTTAAGCTTCTTTAGGTTGGAGTAGATGCGCTCAATAATATAAGATCTTTTAGACAATTGCAGCAGATGTTTTGTTGTAACGAGTCATTTGAATATGTTTTGTTCCATAGGTTGCATTTGTCTCTTTTATTGCAAGTTCTAACACTTTGTGTAGGAAAGGAAAAATAATGTGAAGATCCGGCTTCAATACCATAATTGTGAGAAATCTGTTGAGACTTGAGACTGTGATATCAAAAGAAGCATGGGATGCTTGGGAGAAAGTGTCCAAGTGGTGGGATCCTGATAGATTAAATGTTACTTTGGCTAGGGAGTTAGTTAATGTAGTTTGATCATTTTTATTTAATTTCTTTGATGGGTTACTTTGACAAAAGGGTAATGACGTCTTATTTTCATAGCAGAGATAAGGTTTATGTTCTTTCACACCAACTTTCCTTTTCTTTTGTTTCTTTTACTTCTTTTATGCATATTTCAAGAAAATTATTTATGGCTAACTTCTAAACAAATTATTTATGTAGACATTGTACTGCTTTCAAACGGACATGTGGTTGGGATGATCAAGAAGATGTTGAATGTATTTTGAGCATGAGTTCTTTATTTATAATATTACTACGTATTGGGTTATTTGTTGAATTCCATTGTTAAATTCCCAAAACGAGACTCTTATGCCGTGAACTTTTCCTTGCACATGCATATTTATTTAGATAGATATATACAAGACATAAAAGAAGAAACAAAAACGACAATAACATGTCAATACAATTACAATATAGTATTATAGAAATAGTAGTAAAGTTCAAGACCCGTGCATCGCACGGGCATAAATCTCTAGTATATAACAATAACTAAGCCATATCAATAATTAAATGAAGGGAATTGATAATTGATAATGCTCTCAATAAGAAACACAAAATATAAATTATGTGTATTTATTAATGTTATTCTTTTTAATTCAAAATTGTAATTTGCATTTAATACACTGAAAGTTTCCTTTTATTTAAGATGAATTAAATAAATTTTTTGATTATTATTATAAAGTAAGAGAAGAGTTCAATTGAGACCATTTATTTTGTGTGAGAATAGGAGAATCAATCACAATATGCCATGTGTCACTTTTTTTCTCTCTCATCCACATTTTTAAAAATTAAATATCTCACAAACGACATGTCGTTAAATCATGAAAATTGCACCATATTTTTCAGCGTTTTATCCTCTTCGATTTGCCGTCCATCAATGCATACTTCCGACGAACTTTTTTTTTCATTTTTTTGGTGGGTTTTACATATTAGTAACATATGTGTTAGTGATTGATTATACATTTGATTTAGGGTTTAGGGTTAGGGTTTAGAGTTAGAGTTTAGCAGGGTTTAGTGTTAGGGTTTAGCAGGGTTTAGTGTTGGGGTTTAGCAGGGTTTAGGGTTTAGGGTTTAGTATGATTTAGGGTTTAGAGTTTTATAAAGCGTTTAGGGTTTAGGGTTTAGGGTTTAGGGTTTAGGGTTAAGGGTTGGGAGTTTGGGGTTTCGGGACTTTAATGGAAACCCACTAAAAAATAATGAAAAAAAAATAATGAAAAAAAAATGAAAAAAAAAAAAAAAAAACTCGTCGAAAGTATGCTTTAATGTACGGCAAATCGAAGAGGATCAAACGCTGAATCTAATGGTGCAATTTTCATAATTTTTTGATTTGTCGTTTGTGAGATATTTAACTTAAGGGGTAAATGGGTTTTGTATTCTCTTTGTACACATGGCACCATATCATTGGTTCTTATATTCTCACACAAATTTTTAGTCTCATTTGAACCTTACCCTATAAAGTAAACACCGAGTTTAATAAATTAAACGCCTTTGATTTTTCTTATTAATAACCATTAGGGATTAGGAATGTCATCATCAATTCCCTAAAATGGATTTCCTACTATTACCTAAATTATCATCCAATTGAATGATTGATATGCTACTCCATCATAAAGAACTACATACAGTATACCGGCTCTATAACAAGAGTAGCACACCGAGATCAAACATCACTTGCAAGATCAGTGGCAAACCGAAATAGTTAAAAACAGTAAAATAAAACATGCAGATACACGCAAGTATATATATAATCACGAGTAAATTCCAAAGATGGTCCCTGTGGTTTACACCAATTTACGAAAGTGGTCCCTAAACTTTTTTTTTCATGTTTTCAGTCCAATAAGTTTCATTTGTGCTCGAGAATGGTCCCTCCGTTTAACTTCGTTACTTTTTGCCCGTTAAGTGGCATCACGTGACTTGCACGCGAGGGTAATTTCGTCATTTCCCTTTTAAACGGAGGGACCATTTTCAAGCACAAATGAAACTTAATGGACTGAAAACATGAAGAAAAAAAAGTTTAGGGACCACTTTCGTAAATCGGTGTAAACCACAAGGACCATCTTTGAAATTTACTCTTATATAAATAAAAAAATGAAAAATCAATCATCATCCTCATAGTAACACATCCTAAAATTTTAGCAACAAAACAGGATCACCTTCTTCGCTCGAACTATCATTTGAACTCTACCCATCTCATTTAAGTGAATAAAAAATGATACAAATATATATATAAAAATGATACGAATATATATATATATATATATATATATATATATTGTTAATCTGTGAATCCGACTGATATTCACCATTGACCCACCACCATCGTTGTTAGAGACGTGATCGTTGAGCAGAGTCCCCCCTCCGGCGATATTGTAAGCTTCAAACCCTAGGCTGACAATATTATTGTAATCGATAGTCGGTAGTCTTTGTACAATATTATTGAAATCGATAGTCGGTAGTCTTTGTACAAAATTATTAAAACTCTTCATAGATTTAATCGATAGTGGGTTTGGTTCCGATTTCGTTTTGACGGAGTAGCTACTTCGACGATGGATGGCATGGTCACTAGAAGTGGTAGCGGTGGTTTGGTTGTTGATGGTGTTGTAAGAAGGTGGGGGTAATTGACAATTTTGGATGATTGTTTAAGTTTCGAATTGCATCAGATTGGTTTGTAAACTCAAAGGTTTGGACATGTAGTGAGTTTGTGATTGATGTGTGGTCGCCAGATCAATTTAATTGCTGGAAAAATTGGCTGCCGGAAAAGTAGACGGAAAGAGAAAGTTTTAATAGTTGGTGTTGGGTAGTTCAGTTAGATGTGGGTTTGTGAATAAAGGTGAAAGAGTAAATTTCAAAGATGGTCCCTGTGGTTTACACCAATTTACGAAAGTTGTCCCTAAACTTTTTTTTCTTCATGTTTTCAGTCCATTAAGTTTCATTTGTGCTTGAAAATGGTCCCTCCGTTTAAAAGGGAAATGACGAAATTACCCTCGCGTGCAAGTCACGTGATGACACTTAACGGGCAAAAAGTAACGAAGTTAAACGGAGGGACCATTCTCGAGCACAAATGAAACTTATTGGACTGAAAACATGAAAAAAAAAATTTAGGGACTACTTTCATAAATTGGTGTAAACTACAGGGACCATCTTTGAAATTTACTCTATAATCACTAAAGTAAGGAGATTAACCTTTTCAAATTTGTTTTTAATACTCGTATTTGATTTTAATTTTTAATAAAATCATGCGTGCATAGTATTTTAAATTTTCATGCCTTTTTTAAGATCTTGAAAATTGCCTCTAATATTCGTTGTAAATACTGTTATTTTTGAGATCAGACTGATTATTAATATTAATATAAACTAGGTTAAGACCCGCGACAACGCGGGCTTTTATGTATTGTTTTGTAACTTTTTTTGTTAAGTTAAATGATGTTTTCATTTGTTTCGTTAAGTTTAGGATATAATAAGTAATCTAATTTTGTCATAACTTTTCATCATTAATAAATTGTTTTTTAGGATAAAAGAATATATCATTTTTTGTGTGAAATGTATTTCCATATGTCAAATAATCATGGTTATGTAATATCTTATTAAACAGACTTTATATATATAGCTAAAAGTACTAACAATCATATTCGAGTTGTTACAGTTATATGTTTAAATAGAACAATGCAACATTTTGAGTGATATTAGAATTAGTGATATGACGTCGTGTTATATGGTAAGTAAATATACTAAGTGACGTGTTGCTTTGAGGTCGTTAACTAATACTAAGTTAAAAAAAATATCATTGCAGTACACGTTTTATAAAAGTCAATGGTTGCACTTATTATAATTGATTTCAAGTATTTCAAGTAACAAAAGGGGTTAGTCTCTGGGAATGCACCCAACTTGGTCTCGAAGTCTATTGTATGCATCGTACTTACCGGTTGGCTTTTAAATTGTACGAACTTTCCAAAACGGGGGTATTGATGTATTTTGTTGACGTGTCACTGACGTGTCAAGCCATCCGCAAGCCAAGTGGCATCACCACTGAGCGACACCTCAGCAAAATACATCAATACCCCCGTTTTTGAAAGTTCATACAATTAAAAAGCCAACCGGTAAGTAGGATGCATACAATAGACTTCGAGGCCAAGTTGGGTGCATTCCCAGAGACTAATCCCGTAACAAAATTGTGCCATAATATCATTCAAATAAGGTGTTTTCTAACGTACTTTAGTTTAGTACAACGAACTTCATCAATTTAGAGTGTGGTACTTTTGTTTCACTTAACCACCACAAAGAAAGTTACTGTTGATCTAACTTTTATTCAATATCTTATTATGAATATCTTCAATCCTTTATAATCAATTTAGTAAAAGATCTTACTCTAAACAAAATACCAAACAATCATTTATAATTAAATTATCAAAAGATCTTACTCTAAACACAATACAATATAATGATTGCAATGCGAAATTTGAACAGCTTAGTTGTACACATAGTCATCATGCTTATGGCTATTTAACAACTATACACATAACTAAATTAGTAGTAAAAGTACTAAATTAGTGAAATATTGAAACTCTAAAAACAATTCACCAACACAAACCGATAAAACTCACCAAGATGAGTTAACTCTCATTAACCGTCTTTAACAACATGTCTATTGGCATCAAAGTCTACTCTAACTATTCTTGATCATCCTCCTGTAGATTGTAAATAATTACGCGTCTACCCTGATCCTTCATATGATCAAACTACATAGTAGAACGAAGAAAAAAGATCAATACGCTATTGAGTGTATAAAAAGGCTAAGTGTTGAATTCACTACATATGGCAAATTCGACCCAGTTTTTTAAAAAAGGGTCGATCTGCCTTATGTTTTATCTATTAACATTTAAAACGCTAAAACCAAAAACAGCTTAAGAACGGGTTGAATAGGTCCAAAGTCATCCAAAGTGTATATTCAATGCATAAGACCTCCTAACCTTTGATCCAAGAATTTTAATATTATTGAGAACTTGAGATATGTAAATCTTTAAATTAATATTTGACACTATTTTTTCATAATATATTGGGGACATAAAGTGTTTTGGGTCAATCCAACATGGTTAAACACATATCAAAAAATTTTGTTTTATCCCAATCCATTACCGAACCTGTCCATTTTGCCACCTATAATCAGGTATGCATATGTTAAGGCGATAAAGACCCACTATTAACGTATATAGACCATCCAGTTAAGAAAAAGAAGAACTGTACGTTATTGTTCTTTAATATTTATATTTTGTTTGTGAGATGATACTTGAGTTAATATGTATACTCTTGTATTGATATTCATGATAATATCTTCATTATAATATAATCATCATAATCTATTGAATAGTGAAACATGCTACTCCGTCCGTCCCAAAAGCTGAATCATTATACTTTCGAATCCTTATGAACCAACATATAGGTGAGTAATTTAGAAAATTGGAACAGTCAACCATTCATATAACCTTCATAGCTGAATCATTAAAGAATCTCTTGGAAGTGGCACTTTTCAGTTTCTATTCAAACATTTTTGAAGCAATAACATTAACTCCAGGGTTTGTCCTCATAAGAGGATCATTTCCAACAAACCCGTTTGACGTTCCATTCGGAAGGTGGGGCCCCATCCGTTGTTGCTTCTGTTGTTGCATTTTTCATGGCATCAGGTAGTTCAAACTTGAAAAAAAAACACCACAAATTAAACACAATATTACAAAAACAATCAATATTTAAAGTGAAATAATAACAACATTACAATAACATTTCGTATTCAAACATGCTCAACTTTGAACTCAAATCTAACCATTGACCTCGATCCAAACCTACAAAAATATTAAATGCTTAACCACAAACACAAACGTTAATCCAAAGATGCTAATCGAAAGCGTGTTGTACCATCCATTGAACGTTTATATAGGTGACAATCATTAGCAAACGTTGGGTTACCTGAAGTAATTATGTTTTCCTCGCCCTATTTTAAATAAAAAACATACTTGTTAGACAACATTAACAGACAAAAGTAGAAAATAGAAATAATCAAATGAACAGTTAAGTACCTACCAATTTCTGTTAAAATTTTCGAGACCAAAAGATAAAAATTAAATTACAAACATATGAATTTGGTTGATGAAACCCTAACATATGCATCCACGATCGAAGTAGCTCGTAATAAAGAGCTAAAAAATTTGCATATAAATATCGAAATAGAATGAAGATGTACAACCTACCTGAATGAGATTAACGATTAAACCGAAGACAAAGAAAAGGAGACCGAGAGGGACGATAATAGGTGCTGCTGAATGAGATACGACGACCTTAACGGTCGTTTAAAGAACCTGAAACTACTATCACCGGATGCTTTCGTATCCCATTGATCGGAAACCTACAACTTTTCGTATCCCATCGATCGGAAACCTCCGTCGGACTGTTGATAAATTCCGGTGGACGATGGTGACCTTCAAACCGTCGTACAAATTCTCACCTACAACTACGACAACGGAGACTTGCAACCAAGATGTTGCCAGAGTTGCAGGAATTTGCTCACGTTTCACGGCATAGGTTATACGTCTTTTAGGGTTTTGAACGGCTTCTAATCGTCTTAGGGTTTTTGTCGGACGGGTTCTAATGGCAGATTATTTATTATATTATTTATTATTATATTATATATATTCATATTATTTGTAATTTATTTATTATTTACTATTATTTACTACGGAGTATTATTTTTAATTTATATAAAATAAAAAATTTGACAAATAATTAGGAAGGGGCAAAGTGTAATTATCTAAATCAAATTTAGATCGTCGTATCAATATTGAAAAATCCAATGAAAGGCCAAGATTCCACCATGGTATTTTGCTTTAAGTATATTTTATAGATGTTTGTATAAGAAAGTGAATATAGAATAGAGTAGATTTTTCGTTTCCATACTTGCGATATTTTTGTGTTAGCAATTGGTGAAGAAGTGAAATGAATTTTGGGAAAGAATAAGGGTGCGTTTAGTTACAGAAAACTCCCTACTTTTCTGGAAAAATTCTCTAAGAAAACAAGAAAATTAGAAAACGTGTTCAAATTTGAGTTTTTCTAAAAAACTTTTCTAAGAAAAGGAAAATCCTTGTTTTTCATTTTATAACTACAAATTTGAAAACTACTTTTGATGGTATCCATCTCTACTCTTCTTTGGAAAAGGAAAACTCCACCCCCTTGCAACTAAACAAATTTTCTAGATTTTCCATGCTTTTCTAGAGAGGTAAAACACTTCTCATTCTCTAGAGAAACAGAAAAAGAAAAATGGAGAAATTTTTCTGTAACTAAACGCACCCTAAGTGTTTGTGTACAATTTAAATTGAATATTCATACTGTATCTCTATTTCTCTAAGACTATTTCTTATCATATTTTATTTTTGACTACATGTTTTTCTTCCACATGCGACTATGGTACGATTTCCATCATTCACCACAGTTCAGGCTAAATGGCAACTTTCAGATTTGTTTCGAATTTCAGTGAAGTTAAAGATGCAGTACAAATCTTTGTTTCAAAAAATATGATAACCAAACATCTCATGCTAAAACCCCTTTTTAAAGTTGAGAAAGGAAAACCATCTACAAATGGCTACATTTTGTGTAATACGTATCTCTTTGATATGTACAAATCCGCAAAAAGACAAAATATAGATGGGACAAAAATATGGATTATACTAAGCACGAGATACAAAGGGGCAAATAATAGAATGTGAAATTACTGAAATATCCTTGTCACATGTCACATTTTGAATGAATATATTACTATTCATCTCATTGTAAAATGTTAATAATGATAAGATAATGATAATGTAGTTATGTATCTATATCTATATCTATATTAAATAGTAAATGAATATATTTTTCAGGGCACACGACTCATTTTTATTGATTACACTATACTTGAAGTAAACTTTACTTGTGACTCTTATAATCTTAATCATAATAAGTATTGAAATTCGTCACATAGCACATTATCATCTTAGGAAATACTACGTATATGATATTAACCAACCTTGAGAGTTTACAAGTTTCAGAAGAATGGCCACTGCTAATGACAAAAAATGTTACACAAACTTAATCCGGCTAATACGGACAAAAATGATTGCGTTTGCTTACTATCCGCCCCTATTAACTATCAATACTTACTGTCATCAAGATCTAACACTAGTCATCGCTTGAAAAACGAAAAGATCTTTTTGAAAAAACCTTGAGGAGCAGATTCTTGTGGAGCCCCTCTCGGGATGGAGGTGAGGTTTTTTATTGCGGTTGTTGTTTCGTGTCACTGTCCCTTGGGATGGAGGTGAGGTTTTTTTTATTGTGGTTGGGATCTTGGTTCGAAACAAGATGATACGAAAGTATTCAGGTGTGAGAAAAATAGGTTCTTGATGATGGTATTGAACAAAAGAGAAGCTTGGGGATTTGATTACAAGTAGTTAATATTAATAATTTTATGAATTTATTACAAAGATATTTAATGACTAAAACATGTCAATCCCTCTTCCTTTGAGCTTCATACGAGTTCAGTAGCTTGGGTAGCAATAGATTCAATTGGTTATTTCATTTTTTCCAATTACTCCAAATATCAAATAATATTTGATATTTGATATTGTAAATTAATTATCACAAAGATTTTTAGTCATTAAATTATTATTGTCAATATAGTTATATAACATGTCAATATTATTACAATAATAAACCCCAAAAGAAGAGACATAAACTGTCAATCCCTCTTCCTTTGAGCTTCATACGAGTTCAGTAGCTTGGGTAGCAATAGATTCAATTGGTTATTTTATTTTTTCCAATTACTCCAATGCCAACTACAAATCAAATGTTTATTTCAATCTTATAAAGTTTCTAAGACGTTGCTTTCAAGTGCAACTTGAGGAGTTCATGCTTGTGCAGTTGATTTACAGAGTTCGGACCAAAGAATTCGAATGGTGTCGATTTCTTCAGTGAACCATCATGTTGAAACGCTGAACTTTGAGCTAAACTTTGTTTTAGGTTAAAAAACCCATTTAGAATAGCAAATTGAAAATGATAAAAGTTTTGTAGAACGTTGCGAGAGAGAGTAGATTATAAATACTCGTAATTACTATGTGGGATGATGAAAATGCACAAGCCCAGTGTATATAAAAGGGTGTCTCGGTATTCAAGGCTAAACTACAGCTGTGAAAAAAGCAGCAATGTTACTACTCCATGATGCAACTGCAACTCTGCAAGTCTTTCAATTCACGTTCCGAATTTTGGTACTCAAGCTACAATACCAACAACTTCCAATAAACTTCAACCAACCAAAACATGACAACTCATATATTTGTCAATCCAACCATAACATGACAACTCGTATACATGTACATAGCTAGGATTCATTTTTAGGCTTTTAGCTGTTTGATTTGAAAAAGTAATTCATCATATACCATTATTTTTTCTCCGTAAAATAATGATACTAACCATAACATGACAACTCGTAGATACAGTACATGGTGTATAAATAAAAAAATAGTGGGGTATAATAAATTAGTATTGTTTACTTGAAGATTGAAGGTGGTTGAGATCGTAGTTGGTAATTCGTAACTCGATACGTGACTCGAAATTTCAATTTTTAACTAGTGACTCGACTCGTAGGAGTCACAATTTTACAGTAAATATATTCTCCATCCGTCCCATTACAAGTGTTTAGTATTGACTTTTAAAAGTCTTTCTTTTACAATTTTGACCTTAAATATTTTTGTTGAAACATACCATAACCATAATCATATTCACCAAACAATTCTGATGCGTATTTGATATTTGATATTAATAAATTTTTGTTAACAAAGATTTTTAATAATTATGATTAAAAATTATGATTGTCGGATAATTTAATCTGATATATATATATATATATATATATATATATATATAAAAGAGAAGCTGATTTTGTTTAATTGAACATCAACAATTTGCTGTGGTTGTACAAATCTTTCTTTTTTGCGGCAATTAAACAGGCGGAAAACTTCCACTATAAGCCCTATCAAATCTGTCTCTCTCTTATTTCATTAACACCGTCAAGTACTTGTAAAGCCTACTAAACAAAATCTAAAGATTCATAACATACACCTATTATTCTTATAAGCAATATATTTTAAAGGTTACCTTCCATGTTAGCCAGTTACACAATGAAAACTCAGCACAAGACTTCAGTGCAGGCTAGAATTTTTGTTACTGGAACCAATGCTTATCAAATTAAGTGACCACCATCCTGCAGTATAGTGCATAATATAAGCATGTTATGCAAGTTCACATTTACATCCAAAACAAGAAGATGACTACAGCCTAAGTAACTAAGAGTCATCTCTCCTAGTTTTCACTAAACAATCCCACCAAATTTCTATTAACATATAAAGTCAATTAAACACTGCCGATCTTCAACTTTTTGAATCTATGATATGATTAATTTCCCTAATTTCATGGAATACCCAAAGGCTTTGAATGATTGACCAATATAAACTGCCAGAAATAGTATATTTCCTGCTACTATAATAAGTAAACCTTTCTTATCACTATTGTTATTGTTGATAAAACAATATAATCACTCTCCTCTCATGGATTCACTTCCTACTTGCCCGTTACTAGTTTACACCAGTGCAAAACGTTCACCTAGTCTTCATCTATATGGACCAATAACAGTCATCCCCGAGACTTCAACAGATCCATCGTCACTGCACCACAAAATACAACTATTAGAATACTTGGTTGCGTTTCGGGTGGTTTTGGATCGTCTAGTTTCCTAAATGTAATCATTTATGAGTTCTTCTCTCTCAACATCAATTGCAGGATAGGAATATTCAGGACCAGGAGCTAACAAACTTCTCAACCAGCAAGTCCAAACAATCGATTTGTTTAGGGAATGACTGAACTAGAGGAATAAATAACACAGTTAAAGGAAATTGCCAAAAAAATTACCAATGTCATTCTGTTAATTCATTTGATGGTGATTGCTGTAACTCAACAAGTCCATGATGTAGACTATGTAAAGCATAATTGACTAATTCACCTAATTTAGGACTACCGAAGTTCTATAACAAGGGTAAAGTCGTTCTATGGGCTGAAAAACTGAAAGGCGGAGATTTCTAATCAATGGTTAGTAGACATACTTCATGTAAACAAGAACATGTGTGATTTTTAGTTCATTGTCTATCTTGATTACTTTTCGTTTTTGCAGCAGAGTTGATACAAGTTTACTGGGATTAATTCAAAAAGAGGCTAAAGAACCACTGTATATTGCATCAATGGATGTGTATGTGTTCAAAAGAGATGATCTGTTAAAGCTATTAAGATGAAGATACCCAAATCTGATGGTTTTGGATCTGAAATCCTTCATGCTGTTGTGACAGAACACAATGTTAATGTAATCACTGTAATTTCATTTAGTTATATTTGGAGAAACTAATGTATGTTCCTTATTTCTTGGAACCATGTCAAAGTACAAGTTTAAAAGTTTGAGTTCTATTCAAGAAGTGCAAATTAGAAGCTTCGAGTGGATAAAAACAAGGCTGAAAATGAAATAGTTTAAGTGGAATCGGTGGGTAAGTGATTCTAGATCAGTGGTTATGTCAGGTGTAACATGAATCGGGTCGAAACACTGTTTCTGCAGGGGTGGATTTTGGCAAAACAGGTGGATGTTTTGGCTCTCTGTAAATGGTCAAAATGTAGGATGCACATGGGTTATTGGAGGCATACAAGGATGGTGTGCTGTACATGGTGATGTACTTTCTTAGTATCATGTTGGTGTGCTGTGCATGGGTTATTGCTTCTTAGTATCATGTTGGTGTGCTGTACATGTAAATTGATTTTATAGTCAGTTGCATATATGTGATTGTGGCAAAGGCAGTGATGTAGCTATTATAGGTAGGTATAATTTGGGGTGTATTATACATGAAATAGAATAATGCTTTTATTATGATAATCGTGTGTTGAGCAACAGACGGTTTTTTTACCACAACTTGGAAGGATACATATCTCATTACGACAATTAGTGTATAGATAGTCCATTTGGCCCATTAACAACATTACCAAGTTTTATTTCATGTAGACAACCATCGTTCCATTTAACTTCTTTTATCTATGTATATTTGTCATGCACAATGTCTAAAATTATAAATTAAGCGACTCTTCTACCTTTATTTGTTGGAACTGATGGTTATGGACTTTGTTGTATCAATACTTAAACATTGTATTTTTTCTATTGTCCTAATATTCAATTGCCTTAACCTTCAAGTTTTACAACCAAGCCCACAAATAATACCTATATAAGGTAACATTCTACAAATAAAAACTACACTATTTGAATTTCAACTATCGTTTTTTTGACTTTGAACAAAGTAAGTAAGAAACAAATTCATTCATACTAGGTGTACGAAAAACTTGAATTGCTTTTATCAGTATGTTTTTGTGTTTATCACTTTCAAAAGTAATTGCCAACTATTACTATTTTGCATTTATTTTTAAAATTCGCATACATACAATTTGAATACTAACGTCTATATTAATACAACATAATAGGAACGTAAACAAAGTTTTAAATATGTACAGAAATCAGTAGTGTAAATACATAGATACGTAAAAAAAATAAAAACATCAAATCATGGTAACATATATAAATTTTGATGTTCTAAAATGGGTTTTTCAACAACAATTTAAATATACATTTATTCTAAACGAACAACCTTTTATATATGTATTATAAAAAAAACCCGTGTTTTTACGGGTCTTAAAACCAGTATATATATATATATATCCAAATAATTATTTAATAATTATATTAAATCATTTTAATAATTTAGAGTAATGTTCAAATGAATACTAGTTTATTGACCCGTGTATACACGGGTTTGACAAAAAATATAATTATAAAATCAATTGATATATTTTCTGTCTATAACTAAATACACAAATAAGTTTTCTTTATTAAATTTCTTATTATAACATTTTGTATGCATTTTATTGACACATTTATGCAATGATCAATATAGGACAAACAATAGCAAATTAACATACTCAAAAATACATGGCAATTTTTTTACCCCTTAATTACTTTTTTTTATAGTCAAACTAAATAAGGGGGCTATTAAAGCTACCCCTGGCCCACCTTTTTTTTTTTACTTTCTAGGTATACCCCCTGTTTTTTTTTAATTTTTACCTCATGTTAAGTCTAAAACTGAAACTGATTCTGTACTGAACTGGACCAAACTTAAATAAAAGTAGACTGAAAAAGGTGGGCCAGGGGGTAGATCAGACTTTTGGGGGTGGCTTTAGATTCCCCCTTTTTGGAACCTTTCAATCTTCAATGCCTGCCAAAAATCTACAATATGCTCATATTATATCTGTCATATATTCTCATAATCTTTCTGTCATATACACTTTGAATCCATAAGTCAAACTGTACATTTTCTTCATCTATAACAAACTTATACATCCAATTTCATACTTGATTTCTCTTTCCTTTCTCATCATTCCACCATCCTTATTTATGGTGAAATGCTATTTGTCACATAATTAATACACTCTTCAACTACAACGTCTTCGATGCAGTCATTATCTTTTAGCCTCTAATATTGTTTTCATTAACCAACAATATGTTAGTATTTTGCTCAAGGAAGATAAATGTGTTTATTTGCACACGTAGATTAGGTTTGAATAGCCATGAGTCCATCACCCCTGAAACACTAAAAAATAGAATAGATAAGCCATTTGCACAAGTAGAGTAAATTTGAATAGCCATTTTATTGGAATACATCAATGATACGAATAATATAAAATAGACATCAAGTTTAAACGCCCCCTAACTTTGACATGTGCCCACCGTCTAATGCTAAAGCTCACCGAGCATTGTTAAAAAAAAAAAAGCTGGCAGGACCTATACAAACAATAAAATGATTGAAAGAAATAAAACCGACAACCATATGTACTACTTGAATCTATTGATAAAATGGCTTACATTTTCAACTGGTAGCTCCCTCACAAACTCAAACAAACAAAAAAAAGGTGTAACTTTTCCAAAAAAAAAAAGCCAACTGAATTAATACTGCTTGCTTAAAATAATACTTAACTAAATTAACATTGTTTGAAGATTGCATCTTCTGAGGATCACTTACAGCTACATGCATAAAAGGTTTCACCATCCATAGAGGAAAAATACCCATCATGAACCAATGAAGTTGCATCAGTCATATCAGTCATATTATATGTGAACTATTACTACAGCTTGACGCATAAATTATTTAAAAACCGGAGATATAGGCTACATCATTCTATTTGATCACATTTTGTTTTGTGGACATAACAAAATTATTATGGCAAAAAGAAAATGCATGAACATTTCAATGACGGCACGCGCAATTGATAATAGTCAGATCTTTGAGAAATAGAAAGATAGAAAAGAAAGTTTACCACGAGATCTTTGACAAAGAGTGCACGAGGGATCAACAGTCCATTTCCTGTCATAACAAGCAGCATTGAGAAAGATGACAAACCTTATATGTTTAAACTATATCGATGAGAACCACCAATTCATTTATAGTAGCTGCTATTGTCTTATGTACAACACCGATTCGACCACCATAACAGCAACAGTGTGAAACTGAACCATCGTGTGAGCCAAACGTACAAACAAAACTAATATAAACTTTTGAGCCAAAAAGGCAGATGCAATTGACAATTTAAGTAGTGTTATACATCATCAACTCCTTAGTTAAACCAAGAGTCCTATTCAAAGGAGAGCATATAGGAGAAAATAAAAGATTAGAATATCTTTTCTGCAAATGGGCTGATAAATTTTGGCCATTTCAAATCATTATCTTACCTTCAGCCGAATCATCCCATGCCAAACATGCTAATAGTAGAGGCTGCAGCAATTCCAACTTAAATCCTTGCAGTATCTTTGTAGTCCTCTTTAGAAACAACCCAGCTTGGTTGCGACTGTAATAACGTATATGTCCAAATGTTATCAAAAAGATGGTGATAAATACTTCAATGCATACATCAAGTAATTAATATCAAATGATCGATTGAATTCAGACACAAATTTCCCACCGTTAGTATTTTTGGTAATAGATAAAACATAAACAGATGCCCACTTATAATAACTCTATACATACCTTAGTAATTAAACAATATAACTCTAATTTTAATGGGTGGTCGCAGATTCCCATTCGACCAACTTGCCACAATGTCCACCTGTAACTCCTATTTGACGTGACCCACCAACCATTGCTTTTAGGTGATACCGTTCAGCCCGAAAACCTTATCTTCTGTGTCCCCATCTGCAGAAGTATCAGTCCTTATTATAGACTTATATTCAGATTATCACCTTATCAATCACAAACACGTCAGGCTTCAAGCATTATAATTTGTATTCATCATTTTATATTAACTAAAACAGCATAAAACTACTATAACTCTGGACATATCATTTTATAATTTATATTATCAAATAATATAAATGAATCTTACCTTCATCGAAATGCTCTTCTCTAAATGGATTCCATTAGTAATTCCAAAGAAGGATGCTATATAAATGAGTCGTTTATGTTAGAGGTGATGATTTCGAACCATCAACCTATAAATTAGTCAATTTGGGTAATGTTTAAATCTCTAACGGGTCAAATGGGTTATGCTACAAAAGTAACCAAAAATAAAATAAGTCAAACCAGTAGAAAGTCATCCATAATGAGTTCAAATGCATACATAGATCCATAATAAGACCCCTAATGGTATTTAGTCATGGATTCAAACTTGTAGATCACATTATTGTTTTTGCAATCATAGTTACCACATTTTATACTTTTATAAGACCCATAGATTACCATAAAGCACACCTTACTGCACTTTGAGTAGGTATGTCAAGTAGATATGTAACTAATAATATGAAACAATTTACCTTGTTTCTCATTTCATAGACATAGGCTTCCACGGCGTTCTCTTTGTCCTTGGTTTCTTCAATAACTCGGTCCTGTAAGGCCATTTCAAACACTCTTTCCACTGCATTCTGCACATCTGCAGTTAGCATTGCCCCGTAAACCACCTCCGAAACAGGTACCGATTTAGGTCAACTACAGTAGCGATTCAGTTTTGTCCCAAATTTTGCATCACAAGCGATAAAGCAATCCATCTGAGCAGAAGCATCTCCTGTTTCAGGAGCACCATTCTCAGCCCCGAATGCATCCTGCATGTATACATCGCTTTCATTTGCTGGCGCATAGCTAAAGCCGTATCAACGTCCATCTTCGTAGTCTCTTTTGCCACTGGACCATCAATTTCCTTTTCCTCAATAAGCTGCAATTGTAAAGCAAATAAGAAAAGTCAAGAGTTACATTTTACACCCAAATGGCCCACATGGCCAATGCTCGACTTAAATGAGATCCTATTACCACCAGCCTGTGCAGACTCCACAGTAGTCATACTACTCAACTTGGTGATACTGGTTTTTCTGAGATTATAACTTCATCTACACACTAATGTTGGCAAAATTTACCATATGTACACAAATATGCCTCAATGCTTGACATGTGAATTGAATATAATCATAGAATAAAAGGGAGGGTTTAAACTTAAAACAAAGAAAAAATAAACTAAAAGAATTGGACCTTAAAATTATAGAATACCAGCCTCACTTATAATCCTCATTTTCTTGACTTCCTTCCATCTTTTTCTTTCAGATTGAGGTGATTAACAAACCAAGCTGCAAAAGATAATACACAACAGAAAGTATATACAAAATATCAAAAATTATGTATTAGTCACATTGCATTATTAACTCAATCATAAATCGAATTCAAATTCCTTTTATACATGTAAAACAGAAAATGACATAGTGATGCCCAAGAGACTAACACCTACCTTGCGATACCCAGAAACCAGCTCATAATCTAGCTACACTTGATTTTGAAAATTGACAAAAGGGTTACCTACAATTATTGGTGCTAAATTGACCATTTTCCTAGCATAAAATTTTTCTATGACACCCACAGAAAACATATGAAAATCATTGAATAGTTCTTTCTCTGAGACATTTCATCAAATACTTGTTGACCACTTCATCAAAACACTTATACCTTCTAATCTTGTCCCTCTGGAATTGATGTCTACATCAACAACCTACATATACCGACATCAAATAAAAACTCAAGACTTTATAAAACTGATACAGATTATCGGAGTCCTTAACATGTAACACGAAAATAATTTCACCAACACCAAACCGAATAGTATCTCAATACCAAGTAAAAAAAACAAATAAAAGAGAAAACAATAAAAATAGGTGTAATACCTTGATTTCTAATTTCTGAATGTTTTTCATCATCATTATCTTCATCTTAGAAACATCCATTTTCCTTCAAGATTGAGCCCTAAAATGAAAAGAAAAAAAAAACCCGACGGAGAAGAAATAATCAGGAGAAAATTGATGAAGCGGATGACATAATGGGGTGAAAATGGTTGGATGGTTTATCAACCAAATAAAAAAACCACAATGATTTACCTAAACCAACACATACAAGCCCTGACAAATAAAGTCTGAGAGTGGATTGAAAAACAAAAATCACAAATATAAATCACCAATTAGATTGCGAAAATAAAAAATAAAAATAATGTATAAGTTTGATTATTACCTGTACTTGGTGATAAAGCTCAGAAGTGAAAAAATACCAGAGAATGATGGTGATTGAGAAGATGAAAGTGTGGAGATGTGGAATGAATGAATGAGTAAATCATAGAGAAATTAGAAGGAGATAAAAAGTTTGAATTCCACCAATGAAGAAAAGAAGGCGTGAGTAGTTATATTTTCAAGATTTGCATGGGTATTCCAACCAATAGATATTATTGAGCATCGTGTACCCAAAAGACTTCTGAGAAAACATGCAAGCGTGCATGGAGGGAATGGTGACTAAGAGATAACAGGTAACCAGGAAAAAATAAAATAAACAATTTACAGAAAAATCAAAATTACCACAAAATTCCTTGCACCATATTGTGCCACGTCATCATCAAAAACAGCCTAAGAATTTGACAACTCAGCTTCATGACATCAGCATCAACTGCCCTTTAATATATAATATAGATACTAATTTTGAGTGAGAATGAGGGAACCAATAGATTTATGCCATGTGTCACTTTATTCTCTCTCCTCCACATTTTTTAAAATTAAATATCTCACAAACGGTAAGTCAAAAAATCATGAAAATTGCACCATAAAATTATGCCTTTTCTCCTCTTCGATTTGCCGTCCCTCAAGGCATACTTTCGACAACTTTTTTTTTCTTCCATTTTTTGGTGGGTTTTACAAATTAGTAACATATGTGTTAGTGATTGGTTATACATTTAATTTGTGGTTAAGGTTAGAGTTTAGGGTTAGGGTTAGGGTTTAGTAGGGTTTATGGTTTAGGGTTTAGGGTTTATTAGGGTTTAGTAGGGTTTAAGGTTTAGGGTTTAGTATGATTTAGGGTTTAGAGTTTTGTAAAGCGTTTAGGGTTTAGGGTTTGGGGTTTAGGGTTTAGGGTTTGAGGTTTGGGGTTTCAGGTCAGATTTGGGTCACCAATAAATCAGAGGATCGATTTATATTATTATACTGATGATTTTGGTAGTTATATCTGTTAATCCAAAATCAACCTACAGTTGTCGAACCTCCATTAACATCAACACCATCATTAACCTCGTGGATACCCACTACACCATTAGCGTTAATTTTCCTGCTTTTTAACTCTAGTCATTAGAAGTTTAGGAAAGTCATGCTGAAAACCACGTTTATCGCTAACGGCAACAATATTCAGATTGTAATCATACTGGATACATTTTATGTATCCTTGTTAAAGCCTCAGGTCGCCGGAAAACCCAACCTTTTAGGATACTATCCATTTTCTTTTTCATAAGGTAAAAGAAATACTTGATTTGTAAATGTAGTTTCTTTTTTAGATTGAACATTAAGTAGTCGTTTGCCCCCCAATCTAATTGGGGAACCAATTGATTCCATTAACCGGCATTTTCTTGAACT
This sequence comes from Helichrysum umbraculigerum, assembly GCA_949592205.1. Lineage (NCBI taxonomy): Eukaryota > Viridiplantae > Streptophyta > Magnoliopsida > Asterales > Asteraceae > Helichrysum > Helichrysum umbraculigerum. The sequence goes on along the minus strand of CATIUR010000005.1, from coordinate 8,491,205 downwards.
TCATTGGACGGAATTAGATTTCTATCGTTTTCTTAAACTGGATCGGCATTAACTTGAATTATTGGTCGGAACTTTATTGTCAGCGTTTTACTGAATTTGAGTACTGTTGTTATAAATTCGGAAGAAATCTGACCTAATTGACAGTAACTCATGAACTGAATTGAGAAACGAGTTTAAGTAGTCATGTTTTGATGCGATATCATGCGATATCTTTGCCAAGACCAAATTGGGTAACTATCCACCTAATAATTATTAAAGGTTTTTTAGCACTTATCTCCAATGATGGTTCTGATAGCTGGATATGGGTGAGGAGAAACTATAATAATGTTGCATCTTGGTCTAAAGCTTTTAGGATAACAAGTACTAGTGGAGTCGATAGTGTTTTCCAACTCAACAGTTGTCTTAAGGAATCTATGAATCAGAATCCTTATTGCGGGGAGCATTTCAAGCTTGCGGTGTTTTCAGATTCTACTTACGCAGTTGACTTGGATATTTGTATAGAAGGCCTTGAAGTATTAGACAAGGAGACTTGTTAGACACCATTTTTGACAACTATACTTACATGAAGAGTTGAAGACCAACCATATTTCCTTTGGATATAAAAATGTGTTTGTGCACTAAATTATGCAAATGTTGGTGTAACAATATTAGACGAGGAGCATTACTATTTTCAGAATTCGTTTTAGGTATATGCATTTTTAGTTTCTAATGACATAACTAAAGTCATTTACAACCCCTATACTTATGTACAACATAGTCCAGCATCACATCACCATTACGATTTAGTGTTCTACGATAGAGTATAGACTACTTTTTATAGCCAATCGATCTCAGCCTATGTTCCTTCAAATGCTTTCAAATGCTTGGAAGAAAGGTGTGGAAGGATTAACTACTTATGCCAATTTCCTTATAAGTTTACAGCTTAGTTGAGGGATATGAACGAAGTAGAGATCATACCTTACCTTGCACCCGAGGTGAGTATATATTCTCGTATTTTTACCAAAATGAGAATGTACGCTATATTAATTGTGCTTGATTGTTGAACCTATCATGATGAAATTGCCTTATGTGAGTTTATATATTGATTGATCATATTGTCTTGATGTGCATTTATATATTCATGATAATACACATTCTTTTGACTATAATGATTATTGTGTAATGGACCGATTACAAAATTACTTGATATTAATTCAAGTAAGAGTGAAGTTCATATCATAATAATTGAGTGATTCACCGAATTAAGTATATCAAGTCCGTAACACAATAATCGGGATCCCTAATATTAATAAATTATGTTAAATCATTACTTGATCATGTTCATTATTGTGTGTGATATTTTTGTACACAAACACACATGAGCTCACTAAGCCATTAGGCTTACGCATTACGTACATTCTCAGCTTCACATCAGTAGGAGCAACTGAAAGTAAGATGAATAAAGTTGGACCAAGATTATATGACATCCGGAATTGCCCTGAAGATTTAGTTACATTACTTGAGGCTTTTGTAAGTTCGGATGTTAGTAAATTTGTATTCCGCATTAAATTTTTCGTCTAGGCCACCCTTTTTAATCGGGGTTGTTAAAAGTGGTATCAGAGCATCGGTTTAAGAGAATTATGTTACATGTTTATCCTAAACTTAAACCATATTTTTAAGACTAAAGCCTAGACTTTTCTAGAATAGGTGCATCTTAAGATGTACGGATACTAAAAACCTCTCCTAATAATGAGTGGTAAGATAACTACTACGATAACAATCTATGTAAGTTTTAGTGTGTAGTATACTAAGTATTCTTGGGGAAATATGAGAATGTAATAACTTATATCCCAAAGTATGCATGTGAAATTATTGAACTTGCTACGTACAAAATAATGTACTTGAACGTATCGATGTAATTAATTAGTGATGAGCTATATACTCAATTAATATTGAAAGCAATTAGCTTATATAATTCATTAATAAGTGTATGTTAGTGACTTTCTATGACGAGTATCGTTAAAAGGACTAACGTAATCGAATATAATTATATTTTTTGAATGTAACAAGAAGTTGTTGAGTGATATATATTCCAATAGAGATGTTTAAAGGAGAAAGAGTACTTGATTATGAAATAACCTAAGTTGTTGTATTTGCGTATTTTACATTGAGTTTTAAGTATTGCATTTAGTAGTTGTGAAATTTTGTATAAAGTACGCTAATTAAGTTGTACTACTTAAGAACTACATATTCACAAATTTATAATTGTACAAATGCAATAAATGATCAAAGAAAGAAAGAATATGTCTCTAAATATATTCTAACGTAAGTACAAGATGAAGAAAAGTAAATACATTAATCTATTATATTGAATATGTGTACACGCATAAACTTTGAGATCTTTAAAATGAAGTGTGTTACATATAGGCTCGATTAGTGGGCTAGCCATACTAAAAGCTCAATAGTGAACGATGTGAAGTAAAATTGCTTAAGTACATAAAGGAATGATAAATGAAATAGGCAATGCTAAATTATAGGTCTTCTAGTTAGAAATTTTGCTTCTATAAATTTAAAATGAATAACACTCGATTAATGAGTTATTAACCACTAAAATCCTACAAGCTAATTAGTAAGCGTGTACAGCTAAAATTCTCAAATAGTACATGCAAGACACCCTTTTTGTAATACATTGTTGGTAGGTTAAAGAGCATATAACATTTGAAGCAAGATTAGTGAACTATGTGAAATAAAAGTTTATAAAATTGACGAATATATGATACATAGTTCTAGCTTTATTACTGGGCAATTCAGTAAGAATATGGTAGGTGGAAAGGTATCATGAAGTTATAGCCTAATTAGTGTACAATGTCACACAATAAGGTGTAATACCTAAAAGCTCGATTTGTGAGCAGATAACCAAAATGCTTGATTAGTGAGCAAATAAGTCTAAAAGCTCAATTATTGGGTGAAATAAGGCAAAATTGTGTGATAACCATGCCACACCAAATGGTATATTACCTAAATGTTCGAATAGTGAGCAGGTGACCATGAAAGCTCGATTAGTGAGCGATACGAGGTAAAGTTGTGTGATACTTAAAAACCCTATTAATGGGTATGTAACACTAAATACTCGAATGGTGGGTAATGCTATAAACAAAAGTACGATACCTAAAACACGTGATACTTTAAACCCCAATTGGTAAAGAAAGTTTGATTAAGGCTAGTAACGCCATAAGCTCTTTTAATCAGCTATTTTAAACAGAAGTAAGTATGTATACCTATAAGTTTAGTTAAAGGTAGATCTTACTTTGTAATCAATATGAACCAAGTTTATAATAGCTAAAATTCAACCCTAAAGTATGAATATTGTAATTTAGCTCAACTAGTGGACAATATCGTGCAAAACATGTGGCATCTATTAGCACGATTAGTGGGCAATACCCATCATACATGTAAGCTGTAAAGATCGATTGTATAACAATAACTATAAATTGGTTCACTAGATCTATCGATTGACACACCAATATCTTTAAGTACATTGAATGAGCACGTATGTGATTATTTAGCGATGTCGATTTAGGCTAATGACATGAAAGATGTCCTCTAATGTGGAAAGTGTACATTAAAAACACAACCACCATTAGTTACTAAGGATAGCTTAATCGCATACACTAATAACCATTAATGTTATGTGTATCATAATTAAAGTAAATAATGTAATCACCGGTTGTTCCAAATCATGAAAATGCGTTTACTTGCATAAATCAAAATAATTAAGCCCTTAACCCCCTTATATAGCAAAATGCGTACATGAATAACATATCGAAAGGTTGAGGCATGTATTGATAATAAATATATTCATGTATTCGTAAAAAGATGTTAAGAGTATTAAACTTTAGCATAAAGGTGTTATATCCAATTAAGGATGATAACAATGTGATAATACTAAAACCAAACATATTGCTATAAATAAATTTGGTGATTGCCTTTTAAGGTTAAACCAATCTCTATAATTAAGTGAAATAGAGGTCAACGTAAAATATTAAGATTTGATATCTCGTAAGAATGTATAGTTATTGGTAAAATTAATGGACTTAAACAATGTAAAATAAAAGTCTACTCAATTGTTATGATATGTGAAAGATAAATACATTAAAAATTATAAGATGTCTTGTGAAGACAGCTATTCCTAGTCTAAATACACATTTGGGCATATGTTAGTATATGGATAAATAAAATGACTAAACTCTCCGTAGCATATATTCGGATCAAGTAGGCGACATCTTCGATAATCACTACTAAAATATGTGACTACCAATTAAGTTAATTGGGTACTGCAATTCATAGATTATTAAGAGTTGAAAGAGAAGAACAAACTTAAGCGAACTTTTATCCTTAATAGTGAATACTCCGTTATTATGAAATTCTTCAACAAATATATTAAGCGGACGAGAGGCTAGCTTCTTGTCAAGGATATATTTGGAAAACCAAATGAAGCAATAATTAAATTAAAGATTGGGGATCATAGGGGAAGGGGTCATATGAGGAGAAGGAGAAGAAGTTTTATTTGTAGCCATTGGATCATCTTTTGGGTTGGATCAATGGTTAAAAGGGGTGGCAATTTTGTAATTACTTTAAAAAATAAGGGTATTAGTTAACAAAAAAAAACATAACGTTAATTTTCACTCCACACCCCTTCCACTATTTAGACTTTTACATGTTAACCCTTCCACTTTATTTTCTTCCCCCTCCTACCTTCTTCTTCCTCCAACCCCACCTACCACCACCCCACCACTTGCTGCCACCATCTAACTGCCGCCGTCAGCCGCTGCCGGATTCCGGCCGCCGGACAAAAAAAATTTCAAATTTTTTTTTTCAAATTTTTTTTTTTTAAAAATTTTTTTTTTCAAAATTTTTTTTTTTTTCAAAAATTTTTTTTTCAAAATTTTTTTCCCATAAATTTTTTATTAGATATAGTATTCCTTTTCCTACTGCATTTTTAAAAAAACTAAACGTTTTTTCCACTGCATTTTGTATATTATTGTTAATTAACTAAAACTTGTATATATTTTACCGCATCTTCTATACCCAACGTCAACAAAATACCGTACAAATGGATAATATATATAATCTAAAATGCAGTAAAAAGAGAACAATATGTCCTAAATGATGTATATGCAAAATGCAATAAAAACAACAATATATATTATACTTTAATACAAAATGCAATACAAATAGATAATATGTAAAATACAAAATGCAGTACAAATCGATAATATGTAAAATACAAAATGCAGTGAATAACAAACAATATATAATGAATGAAATATATGAAAAATGCAGCAAAAATAACAAAATGCAGTGAAAATAACAAAATGCAGTACAAATAGATTATGTATAATATAAAATGCAGTGAAAATAACAAAATGCAGTAAAAAAAATAAAATGCGGTACAAATAGATTATATATAATATAAAATGCAGTAAAACGAACAATGTGTACTAAATAAATATATGCAAAGTGCAGTAAAAACAGTAGTATGTATTATACTTTCATACAAAATGCAGTAAAAATGGATCATATGTATAATATAAAATGCAGTAAAAAATAAACAATATGTAATATATGAAATATATGGAAAATGCAGTGAATAATAATAAAATACAGTGTAATTTTAACAAAATGCAGTAAAAAATATATTATGTATAACTTAAAATGCAGTAAAAAACAAACAATATATATAAGATTGAGGTGTATAAATAAAATGCAGTAAAAACGAACAATATCTACTAAACATATATACAAAATGCAATAAAAATAATAAAATGCAGTACAAAGTGATAATATGTAAAAAAAATTGGAAAAAAAATTATGAAACAAAAATTTTATTTTTTAAAAAAAAAAAAATTTTAAAAAAAAATTGAAATTTTTTTTTTCCGACGACCGGTGGCGGGTGGCGGCGGCGGCGGGTGGCGGCGGGTGGCAGCAGCTAGTGGTGGTGGGTGGTGGAGGGGAGGGGTGGGTAGGAAGAAAGTAGGAGGGACTAGTGTACACTATTAAAAAGGTGGAGGGGGTAAAAATGAAAATTTGAAAATTCTTCTCCTCCTTCTCCTCAAATAATACCTTCTCCTCTGAACCTTACCCATAATTAAATACTTGATGCTTATACATACAAGAAAAGGGCTAGTATAAACTTCATAAATTATGATATCATCATAAAAGAGATTAAGAATGTTATTACACTGATGGTTTATATGTATTATTATTATTTCAAGTTATAAGTACTACTCGAAATTAAAATAGTTATTAAGGTTATATAAAATTAAGTTCTAGTAACAGATCAAGAACGTGATTATAATGCGTTAAACCAATCACTAAGAGTATGTGTGATCAAAATAAGTACACTCACCATGAAAAATTAACAGCAAGAATTGGCATATGTATTGAAATAAGCGTACTTGCAATTTAGGGAATGATCCTGAATGTTAATTTTATGAATTACGTAATGTCGTAATAGTTATAAAAATATATATATATATATATATATATATATATATATATATATAATTTTTATCTTGAGTCATAAAATGACAAATAGATCTTAAAAGTATTTAGAGACTACGGTTATGGTGATTAAACGAGATTATGTACAAGATGCGTAACTAAAATCGTATAGTCGTTGTAATTTGGACCCACATATGTGATAATTAGCTATATGAATAATAAATAAAATGAATGGGCCGGATTGACTCTAAGTTGGGGCAGTATATTACAACCAAGGATAACAATGACCCTTTAGTAGGACATTCATGATATTAAGTTGAACAATTGCATACGTTAAAGAAACCTAAAATAAATGGGTTAACTATCTCTACTTCCCGTCTATGCATAACTCGTCTGAAGCTCATCTGAGCATAAATTTCTTTTCATATTGATCTACATGAAATAAGTGAAAATTGAGTTCAATTTTTTTTTTTTTTTTTTGCTGAATGATAAGCTATATACCTTCATGCAAGGAACTTAAAATACAATTTCCTAGAGATTGCCATAAACTTTCGCTTACAAGAGTTTTAAATTTCTCAACTTATGAGGTTGCTAGAACAAATTTTTTTTTTTCTTTCTTAATAGGCATGTCGGTACGGACAATGTATAACAAAGTTTTCAAAGTTGAAACATAAAACTGCTTAAGCTTACGGTGGTTATAAATTGTAATAATGCAATTTTTCATTAATATAGTTGGATTTATTCTAGAATAGTAAGTCTCGAGGACGAGACTATTTCAAAGGGGTAGATATTTGTAACGACCCGAAAACCAAACCTCTATTAAGTAAAACGTGCATGTATGCAATATGTCAAGCTTTAAGAATGGCTTAAAAAGATCTTATTAGTGATAACTTATATACAATTTAAGATCTAAATGTGTTATTTTATATATTACTAAATTTGACAAGGCAAAAGTCTTGTTATAAGTACAAATAACATTTGGTAATGTGAATCTCGACTTACAATTTAGTAATAGTATCACGCTTTCTTTTTCTAGAATGTGGACAGTAGTTAAGCTACTACTAGGTGGCAATATATTTTATATATGTGTACAAATTAATAAGAGCACACGGAGTGGACGGCGTTCTGTCAGTGTTTTTGGTCCAGAACGCCGTTGGACGGCGTTCTGCCACTCCGTGACGGCGTTCTGGACGGCGTTCAGGCACCAATGTCTTCCTCCAGACGCTGCACGATACGGTTTCCTCCCTTTTTTAATTTTTTTTTTTTACTTTTTCTGCCACCCCTTTGTTTCTTTTTTGTGAAACTCGTGTAGGTCCCGTATGCCCCCAAGCAAAAGAAGTGTGAGCATGCATGAACAAGTTTATGAACAGCTATCACTCTATAACTCACTCACAGAAGATGGAGATAAATATAAATATGAAAGGTGGTGAGTGAATAGTGATAGTAACAAAACCCAGAAATAAGATTTTAATATCCAAAGCTCCAATATTATTATTAACATCAAAATAACAATACGGATACTCTAACTAGTATCGGGGTTGCAAGCAACCTTGGAGCTAGGCTTAAAACTCTCTAATCTCGCTAAAGAATTAACAAGACGGATACACTTGATTTGTATCGGGGTGGTGCACCACCTTAGAGAGATAACTATGGGGAGCAATCTCAAATAATGAGATTGGGTGTGAGCTTGAAGATGCAGCAGGAAGAACACACACACATTTTGGTGTATCTTGGAGATGACACACTTTGTTAATGTGTATGGGTTTCTTTATAAATAGAAAACCCATTACACTTTACAATATGGAAACACAAGGAATATTACTTTGTATGACAATACACATGGTTCCACTGACGTTCTTGCATGTGTAGCATGAGTCTTGAGGGGAATATTTGAGTGGAACAGCCTGGAAAGGTGTCTGATGTGTCAGACCCATGTGCAGCTCGAAATGGCCTGGCAGCGGGAATTGGCCTAGCAGCGTGAACGGGTTTGCCGGGCAGCGAGAATGATAACTGGCAGCTAGAACGAGATTTGGCTTGGGAGTGTGAATGGAGATGGGCAGCGTGAACACTTCAGCAATGCATATCTCCATGATCCCACGTCCGATGAAGCTCAAATTTTAAGACGAAGTTTATCAATGTATCGTTAACATCATATCCAAAATTCAGCTCGATCCAACGGTTAACGAATGCCCAGTAATTTTCTGACTTCGTGCAGCAAAAACCATTCTGCAGAAACTTTGTAATTCCATATCTCATTGTAGAAGCATCCAATGACTATGAAATTTTGACACAATGTAGAAACATATGCCATATATATCATATCCAAAAATCACAAGAATTCGTTAGATAACGAAGACACAGAGATCGTTTTACTTCTGCTTGCTGCTGCTGTTCCAGAAGCTAATTCAGCCTTCTGAAGTGAATTTCGACTTTGAATATCTGTCAATCAAAAGCTCAGATCGAAATTTCCTCCGGTCAGAATGTTCATCTATGTGTTATGAAGTTACAGTTCAAATTTCAAGATGATTAAACGGCTAGATAATGAGAACCGGATTTTTCTTCATCGCTGCGCAGTAAGAGCTGTAACTTGTGTTTCCTAATCGGTTTACATTTTGTCTCATCAAATCAATATTGTGACAAATACATTCTTGCCACAATATTAACCGTAATACACATTTTTGTTTTTTAATATTAGTTTATACAATTTTAATCATTATTAAAACAAATAAAACAACTAATAAAAAATTTCATAACACTGTCCAGAACACTGTTACCACTCTACAAAATCTTCACCACAAAATTCTCACTCAGAACACTGTGTTTAGGCCGTCACCACTCCGTGTGCTCTAAGGCTTGGAATAAAATGGAAGCCATGAGTTAAGCATCAAACATATTTAACTTAAAACAATTAGTCTTGTATGTACATGTTTTAATGCATGTGTTACAATTACAATATGCATAAATAAAAAGAATTGTTAAATCGTACAAGTTGAGACTTAAAACTAGTACTACTACATGCAAATGTAGTACACACCTATCTAATTGTGTTGGCAATCTAGATGTAGTGTTGTCAAAATTTTAAGAAGGGTGGTAAGCCTATTATTACAAGTGTCGTGACTATAACCTAGGTTATAATCATCACAACACAATGCTTATAGGAGTATAAGAAAAAGATGATCTCTTTCTTTGATGTTCCATATACAATCTTCCATTCACAATAAAATGAAAATAAGAATAAAAAGTTTGCTTGGAAGAAAGGTGTGGAAGGATTAACTACTTATGCCAATTTCCTTATAAGTTTACAGCTTAGTTGAGGGATATGAACGAAGTAGAGATCATACCTTACCTTGCACCCAAGGTGAGTATATATTCTCGTGTTTTTACCAAAATGAGAATGTACGTTATATTAATTGTGCTTGATTGTTGAACCTATCATGATGAAATTGCCTTATGTGCGTTTATATATTGATTGATCATATTGTCTTGATGTGCATTTATATATTCATGATAATACACATTATTTTGACTATAATGATTATTGTGTAATGGACCGATTACAAAATTACTTGATATTAATTCAAGTAAGAGTGAAGTTCATATCATAATAATTGAGTGATTCACCGAATTAAGTATATCAAGTCCGTAAAACAATAATCGGGATCCCTAATATTAATAAATTATGTTAAATCATTACTTGATCATGTTCATTATTGTGTGTGATATTTTTGTACACAAACACACATGAGCTCACTAAGCCATTAGGCTTACGCATTACGTACATTCTCAGGTTCACATCAGTAGGAGCAACTGAAAGTAAGATGAATAAAGTTGGACCAAGATTATATGACATCCGGAATTGCCCGGAAGATTTAGTTACATTACTTGAGGCTTTTGTAAGTTCGGATGTTAGTAAATTTGTATTCCGCATTAAATTTTTCGTCTAGGCCACCCTTTTTAATCGGGGTTGTTAAAGATAACAACGACGAGAGATGCACACTTGACTTTTAGTTGGAACTAAAAACCCTCACTTGATTTTTTTATACTGTAATTAACCATGATTTAGATAACCAGAACCGAAAAGCAGACTTAAAAACCACATGATAATTAATCTCTCTTTAGAATTCCCAATACATACGTATCACAATTAAAATTATTCATTTACAGCAACTTCTGGTTTTCTTGTGGGGAGAAGGGTAAAATAGTCCAATAGCTTAGAGCCAACTTATTTTGTCCGTATTTGCTTTAATCAAATGGTGAGACGTACCTAAACTCAAGTTGACTGAAACGTTGAACACTTTTAGAAGCTCATACGGAGTAGTTGATATGTTGCTTTAATTAACATAACTTACTATTTATTATACGGAGTATTATTTATTTAATTACATTAAATTGTATGAAATTTTATATATTTTGGATATAAAATTCATCAATTGATGTTATAACTTATAAAAAGAATTTATCAAGGAATCTTAACATGCTTCGTGGTGAATATTACATTCCCCCTTCTACCCAAAAAAAGAGGTTCCCTGGGATCCACCCATATATATATATATATATATATATATATATATATATATATATAGTGGGAGGTTCAAATGAGAATCAATATAAAGTTGAGAACCTTGAGAACCACAACGAATACATATTTGTTCACATGTGATTAACTTCAATCATATGTGAACATTGATGTATGTTTAATTGAAAAGAAAAAAGTAAAAAAAAATCATAAATTTACGTCTTAAAACACATTTAACCGATTTGTTCACATTATCGTTCACATGTGAACATATATTTGTTTTTTTTGCGTTTTTCGATATAATTTTAAGATTTTTTTGACTTTTTTCTTTTTCAATTAAACATACATCAATGTTCACATATGATTGAAGTTAATCACATGTGAACAAACATGTATTCGTTGTGGTTCTCAAGGTTTTCAACTTTATATTGGTTCTCATTTGAACCTTCCCCTATATATATATATATATATATATATATATATAAATATGACACATTGACACTCCAGTTTACTATAGCTTAATTAGACTCCTCCCAACCGTGACGCGAACTGACGCGTCAGTTGCCTGCCAGCTCAGCGCCACGTCAGACTGACACAAACTGACACACAACTGACACACCCCTGCCAACAGCAACATCACTTCCCTTATTTTCAAGGCCCCACACACTATTTAATCTATTTATTTAATACAAAAACTTAAATAACACATTTAAATTAAAACTAAAAACATTACATTAATAAAAAATTAAAACATTATATTAATTAAAAATACCAAAGTAAAAATAATTAAAAATTTTACAAAAAAACACATTAATTTGAAATATGAAGTCATACATTTAAAAAAGGTCCACTATAAATTTTTTAGCCCATTACAAATTCTTTAGCCCATTTTTTATTTTAAAACCCAAACCCAAATTATATTTAACCTACACACTATTTAATCCTTCCCTTCATCTTCAACCCCCCCCTTCATCTTTCCCTTCCCAGCTCCCCTGCAACTTCATACGTACAACAACAAAAACAAAAAGAAGAAGAAAAAACGAAAAAATAAATAAAAAGGAAAGCTCTGGCCCCACCTCCCTCGCCGACGCTCTCTCTCTCTCCCTTCGGTTTCCCGACGTGCCCAACCGACGGCCACTAACCGACGGCCGCTGCCAATGGCGTCAGTCCGTCGGTTGGTACCGACGGTGGCACCGACGCACCCGTTGGCACCCGTCTTATTATATACTAGCAGACACCCGCGCAAAGCAGCGGGGTAATTATGTTATTCCGTTTAATATTGTTATATAGTATTAATAAAGTAAATTCCATTATGTGTTGTTAAAAAATTATAGTAGTTTTTTAAATTAAATGTATATGTATATTTTCATTTTCGTTATTCATAATTCAGTTTATTTATAGGTTGAATTATTTCTAAACATACACTTGTTTATTTATGACTAAATTTCGTTAATATGGTAGATGTGGATTGTTTCCAAAATTAGCTAAGGATAGTTTAGTCTATTTTGTTGAATATAGGGGTATTTTGGTCATTTCCTTTCTTTAAATATCCAAGGCAATGAAGAAAAGGGTTAAACCCTTTATAAGGGTGTAATATTATTTTATTTTTGATTTTACTGCCCCTGTTATTTAACAAATTAAGGTTTTTAAGATGTAAAGTTGGTAGTATACTATTTATCTTGTGTTAGTGTATCAATAAATGGTAATCCATAATACAGTAATAATGAACTTGGCACATCAAGATGGGATTTAATCAATAATCCACTACCATGAAAGAAAGTGACAGCAGTTATAATTTGTTATTCGAAGAATACTTTTGAAAGTACCGTCTTCTATGGAGTAAAAATTGTTAAGGTTTAATGGTCTCCTAAATACGTTGAAACTGAAAGAGTTTTTATAAGGAAGCATGTACTTTTAGAACGTACTAACTAAATAATCATATTTTCAAAATTATTTAGAAGACATACTAAATAGATAGATAAAATAGGTGAATGGGATAATAATAATAATAATATATATGAAACGGAAGGATATGGATAACAGACGTTTTGACTTTGAACAGGTTAACAAAAAGATAAGTGACGGTGTGGTTACAAGATGAAAAAAATGGTTAAAAATGAGATAAAAACAGATTTTACATTAGTTAGGGATATATTTTTCAAAGGGCATGGACCTAGTCTAGTAAATAAGTTTTGTAGATACATGGGTCTAGTCATAAACTCGCAATTAGTTTGAGTTTAAGATGTAGATTAATATAAAATGATAAAAATGTAGAACCAAAAATAAATAAAATAATCATTAAATCAGAGGTAATTATTTAATTTTATGTTTACACAAGCTCTGCTTTTTTATAAAGCTACTTGAACTATTAGCTTATAACTTTTAACAAGCTCGTGTTTTTTTTTTAAATAAATTAATAAATAATACTATTATCTTGAGTTTATAAGCTATGTTGTGAAACATACCCTTAGTTATTGAGGTTAAAATAATGTGAACATGATAAAAAAGTTATTGGATTAAAGTCCGCAAAAATAATTATACGGAGTATAAAAGAGCTTCAAAAATCAAAATTCATAAAGGCGGAATCTAGAGATTATTAATTTGGTGACATATAATATGAAGTCTAGTGAAAGAAAATGACATGTCCTTCAAACATATCATTGTGTTCAAGTGATTTTTTTATAAGGGATTAGTGCAGGGGAATACATCAAACTTGTGCGCGAAGTCTATTGTATGTACCCAACTTTTTTTTAGGGGTAAATTCCATAAATGGTCCCTGTGGTTTACATTGATTTGCGAAAACAGTCTTTGTACTCTTTTTTCAACGTATTCAGTCCAATAACTTTGGATTTGCTCGCAAATGGTCCCTTGTACTCTTGTACTCTTTTTAAGGGACCATTTGCGAGCAAAACCAAAGTTAGACGGAGGGAACATTTGCGAGCAAAAATCCAAAGTTAAGGGACCATTTGCGAGAAATTCCAAAGTTATTGGACCGGAACCATTGAAAAAAGAGTACAAGGACTATTTTCGTAAATCAATGTATACCACATGAACCATTTATGGAATTTACTCTTTTTTTTGTCTATTATGTATATCAATCTTTAACTTTGGTCTATTGTGTGTATCCAATGACTAATTTGATAACGTGTCAAACGTATAATTTGCCACGTCATTTGACATGTCGTTGACACATCATCAAAAACGGGTGCCACGTCAGCCCGATACACACAATAGACCAAAGTTGAAGATTGATACACACAACAAACTAAAAAAAGTTGGGTACATACAATAGACTTCGTGAACAAGTTGGATGCATTCCCCTATACTAAACCCTTTTGATAAATACAAATGGATAGGCCCCAAGTGTGTCATTTTTGGACCAATTTAATCAAACACCAGTACATCACAATTAACTTCTAAAAGAACAATAATATCTAATATAAATGTGAGACACTCGTAAGTTGTTGTATACATTTATTTATTAGTTAAAGCACCTGCATCTAATGTGTTAATTTCATCACTCACTATCCATTGCATCTTTTAGGGTGCAATTCATCACTAGATCAGCTAATAAATGTATATACAATGCAAACAAAAAAGAAAGAATTAAAAGATATGTTAAGTTTCTCGTAGTCGTGAAACAGGTCATTTTGGGGCCGTCAAAAGATTAGTTTTACCCTTTTTACAAAGAAAAAACAAGATAGATTGTAGTAATGTATTATCTCTTTATATTGAATCTTTTTTTCAAATATGGTAGGTTAATATTAAATTTCTATCTTAAAGAACGTAATTTATAATACATAGCATATAGCAAATTATAAGAAGTATAATCTACTTTAATATGTATGTTTATTTGTAATAATATAATGCTAATATACAAAAATGTGTATATAATCTTTAGGTAAATGAGAAGTAATTATATGTGTAAGTAATAAATAAGGTTATAACTGCAAAAATATCTTATACTATAGTTTTGTATTTTGACCTAATATTTTTGTACTTAGTTTGTGTATATGGAGCTCTAAGATATGGATCGATGCCATATGACATGGCTTATGGTTTATCATAAGCCCAAACTTGGGCCCAATTGACTGATTATCTAATTTTACACTACACCATATATACGCATCCAAAGGAACGAGAAAAAAAAAGAAAGACCAGATTGCGGTTTTATTTTCTCTAATAACGCCAGTGTGGTTGATCGAGGTTGTACATTCAAAATTTCAAATCCATCCTCGATTATTTGCAGGTAATCGGCCGGTTTGATAATGTCACACATTTATTATGGGTTTTCATATAATCTTTAGTACCGGTTTAATTCCTAGTGTTTACATCATGTGTGATTTTGATTTGTTTAACTGAATCGGTATGGTGTTAAAAATTAAATTACTTATATTAATTAATTGGTTTCTGGATACATCGGCATTATAGGAATCAAAAGATATATTCATGGTATTTACCTTATGTACGTATCCGATGTAAGGAAATAAACGTAGGAGAAGATTGTACCTTAAATATTAGTACTTATTGTTTACTTATTCTAGTATTTGAATAGGACTCGAATATGTATTCGGGTCTTGTTATAAATAGTTAAATACCAAACGATTGAAGCCCCGTTGTTGCAGCCTAACATTTTTTGATCAAGTTTTGGTGTAAGAGTTTAAGGTATTGTTCTCCTAGCCTTGTTTAATTGATAGTTTACGTGGTCGGTACATGAAAGAGATACATTGGTTATTTATGTTGAGTTATTGTTATTAGTATGGAGTATCAGTTTCATAGTGAATATATATAAACACGCTTTCAAGAGCTCGGCTCGAGTTCTTATCGAGCTTTACCATCCTTAATTAATAACTATATGTGTATATACATATATATGTACTTTTTGATTTGTAAATGATATTATTATCATATTTTGAAATTGGTAAACTATTTACATAGTTTTTGACTTGTTTGTGCAATTTATTCTAATCTTATATACATTGAAATGATTTTTATTATTAATCTTTTTTTTTTTAATGAATACGGAGTATAAAATAATTTTGAATATTAAAATTATTCTTATACGGAGTATAAAATTTGAGCTTTTCGAAGCGAGCTCGAAACTGCATCGTAAAAGTTTGTCGAGTTATCAAGCCGAGCTCTAGTTAGCCTACACTAAATAAGACTCGACTCGATTACAGGCCTAGTTTTACGTCCTACCATTGTTTTGAACAACCATGCATGGACTTGATGATTTCATTTAAATATAAACTCAAAATAGTTTTGGTCGATTTGCATTGAAGATGAAGGAAAGCCATGCTTTAAATAATTGGAGCCCTGCATATTTGTTAAAAAGGTAAATTAGTACGTATCTATACTTCTATATCTATGTACTTATATATATAAAGCATTTTTACTTTTTATTTTAATGTTTGATTAAAAAATTTATATTGACTATATTGCCCCTCCAAAACACATATATATTTTTAAAGAAAGTCAGATGATTCAATTGTTAGATCACTAATTCAAATAATTTGACAAATTAATAGAAGAAATATATATAATTTGTCTTTTTTCAATCCTAAGATTTTATATTTTTTGATTGAAGTGCTTAAAAATAATCGATTTTAATCCCGCAATTGCTTACCATATGATTCTATCACAAATAACATTGTCATTAATCATATGATATGGTATTGTTCATACGCATCTTATATATTTGACACCCGATTTTTATATCTTGACATACGAAATATCATACATCAAAAACTTGAAAAACATATCCGTATATGTGAATATGAATAATCACTCCTATTTTGCGTGGGTGGTATGGTAGTGAAAATTAGAAGTATGAGATCGATTTACATTATTGGATGATTTTCACATAATCTGTCGTCCATCCTGTAATCGTTTAGTTAGTGTTCATGCTTATTTTACTTTTACGCAAAGATAATAAAATAATACATATCCTGTGATTTTAAATCTACTGTATAGTACATACGTTTTTGTTAATTAATTTAGTGAATATTCATGACATTTGATATAGTAATTAATTAATAACCATGGATCATCTAAAAAGTCAAAGATCTGTTTTGATTGAACAAAAATGTTATAACACCCCAGAATTTACAACTGT
Source organism: Helichrysum umbraculigerum (assembly GCA_949592205.1). Lineage (NCBI taxonomy): Eukaryota > Viridiplantae > Streptophyta > Magnoliopsida > Asterales > Asteraceae > Helichrysum > Helichrysum umbraculigerum. The sequence goes on along the minus strand of CATIUR010000005.1, from coordinate 8,474,091 downwards.
TTTTTTTTTTTTTTTTTTTTACAATGCGGAAGCTCAAGTCCCAAAACATATATATATATAAAATGACATGTCGTCATCTTCCATTACCTAAGTTCTAAGTATTGATTATTACCGTTTACAAAACAATCCATTATATCCTGGGCATTATATAATCAAACATTTTAAACTGTATTAAATAATATCAGAGTAATCCTAGTCAAACATTCTTCAGTTACTCCTTGACCCGCCCATAACAATAGATATTAACCTGCAAGGAGTAAACAACGAGGGATTAGCACGAAGCTAAGTGAGTTAACTCATCACTAACAATACAACTTAGTTTAACACCATGAGTTCACCACATTTAACACTTTGACTCAACATCACCAGAGGATCGGTGGCCCTTGTGGCGCCCTCAGCCGCGGTGGCCCACCAAGCGACACTTACACCAACTGCAGGTCAATACAGTGGTTAACCGATAACTGTTTGTTACCTTTAGTCAACACAAGCCTTACTTACAACGAATGTTCACAACCCTTGTGTTGACTAACCTGTAACCACACAGTCCAACATAGTTGACCTCTATTAACACAGTTACCAATAGGTCACTTAACACTTAACACTTTAACACAATTCACAATTCAACTTAACACGGGAATAACACTTAACACTTGAAGTAACCACAATAGTGATCACTAAATTATAGTGAGAGATCAAAGTCCACTCACCGACTACCATAGTCGCCCACTCAGTAGTCTAATATCACTGAGTCTTCTCCATATCTGGAAATACAACAAAATACACAAGTCAGTTACTTGTATCAATATGTATATAACATTATTCCATCATTACAACTAATCAATTTACTAAATTCTTATGAATTAACTTAGTAATCACAATACTCAATATTCAATCTATACTCATATAGATTCACATCACTTTTCAACTTACAATCATATAATTTATTACTAATCAACTTCATGATTATCATAATCACCTTCATCCATTTTAGCCCTTGTTAATTAATATAATTAAACAATTAACAAGATTAAGAACATCAAAATCAACAATTTATCATAACCTTTACCTTCAAGATACTTAATCAATTAAGTTGCAACTTTTCTCTTTAATTTCTCCATTAAGTTATCACTTAAGCTAATTCAACTTAATTCATTCCAAGATTATGACTAACCCCCATAATATCAATAATTCATCATCTCTTTATCAAATTATAATTATTATAATAACAATATCACTTTAATCATCACTGATCAACATAGTTAAAGCATTATCAAAATTATTTACATCAAATATTAAGAATTCTTCACAACCTTTATACTAGGTTTTATAAATTCTTAAACAACCATGTTCTAACTTCATTCTTTGTTTGTTAATTAGATGTTCTTCACTACAAACAATACCAAGTTCATCAATTAACTCATCTATTCATCACAATCATCAATTTCCCAAGAACACTAAATCACTTTATTCAATTCTAAGTTAGGGTTTCACTTACAATCAAGAATTTCTTATCAACTAATGATAATATGATCATTACTAGCTTAATTTCCAGATAAATCATGCAAACTAAATCAAATATTCAAAACCCCAATTTCTAGGGTTAAAGAAATCACGAAATTAACACATATAACATGATTAAGATGATGCTAGAATGATTATTACATGTTATTGAAGCTTAACTAACATCAATTTACACTTTAGAAACCCTAATTTCGGATTTTGCTCAAGAACATCAAAAACCCCAAATTCTAGGTTGAAGAACATGAAGAACACAAGATCATACCTTGTTTGTGATGATTAAGAAAGCTTGAATTCGAGTTTTAAAGCTCCAATTTGATGTTCTTCATGATCTTGATAAAGATTTAAGGTTAATTGTGTGTGTGTATATGTACGTATGTATGTATGTGTGTATGAAATAAAGCCCGACTCAAAACATAGATATATTACCTAATTAGTTACTTTGTGTACTAGTTGTGTCCCCCGTACTTATCATTTTCTGGAACTTAAAATTATTTACGGGAAAACTATTTTATTTTACCGTCACCTTGATTTAATTAAAACAATCAATATTTCACTAGCCACAATATTTCCTGAGGCTTATCGACCTATTAATTATACAATCAAACACAATAACAATTTTAAATCGCATTTAAAATTTACAGAAAATACCTATTACTTCTAAGCCCAATTTGAGGATGTTACAAATCTCTCCCCCTTAAAGAGATTTCATCCTCGAAATCTAATCAACCTTGATTATTCTAAAGAACTCAATTACTTGACATCTCTCATTCCTTATGAGATTTTAATATCATCATTTTTCAGTTTATTAATATTGCACTCTTCGTACTACTCTAACATCGTAATTACTCATCACTATATTCACCTAAAGTGTGTACACAATTTAAATTACCTATGCATGTCCTTCACCACACACACCATGTACTTACATATATTTATTTAGATATATTTTATTTCATCAACTTACACATCACCAATGTGTATATCACAATTAACTTTACACAAACACATACATTGTGTCTCATACTCAATTTAACTTGCAATACTATACAACAAGTGTAATATTTATCACTTAAAATAATTACTCCCTTGAGCAACTCTTAATTATATGCACACAATTTAAATTCTATCTACATATACATATCCGCATGTACATGTTTCTATTTCTTACCTTAACATATGATATGTATCTAAATCATATTTTCATTCATACTATGATCACTTAAGGAAATTATTCCCAATTAATCACTTGACGTAAGTGAATAACATCATCATGCACATAACATACCCTTAACACTAGAAACTAGCGACGTGCTAGAATCTTTAAAATAGATATATGATTTATACCCCTTTACACAACAAAACAGTGATTATGAAAATCACTATACACCTATCAACAATGAAATTTAATTTTCAATTCATAACTAGCATTTAGGCTAGTACCACATATCACTACTGTATTTGATAATCTTTTATTTAAAAGTATCTCAAACTCATATAACATTATTCACATATTAACAAGCAAAATACAAGTCAATTCTTTATAGTTAACACTATTATCACTTAATCACCAAGTCACTTAGTACCAATTCAAATTGGATAATTACCAAGTTTTTCCATCAACGGGTACATTGTCATTCAAGCGCAAGTACCATTCCAACAAAATGTGTTGACCACACACACATTTTTCATCAACATTTCATCAATCAATTTTATATCGTTAATCTCCACGGAAGATTATTTCATGTTTTATTCTCTTCTATATGCAACTTATCACTTCACCTTGATATTAAGCATATAATAACAATCAAATTTCACACAATTCTCAATTAATAATACTATAACTATTAATCAAAAGGCTCTCTATATATAAATATTTATATATATATCTATTTTATTAATAGATAGTTCATTAATACAATAATTTAATGCTTTACTACCATTTCGATTTAGTCAATCATTGACTCTCTCACTCATACGTCCACATCGAAAACTTACAAATTTTAAAGTCACATTAATTTCTCTGGTACTTGGTAGCCTCAATACTCCATGTGAAATGGCATAATATAAATACGTTGGCCAGACGTCGTCATATTATGTCAATCACACTTTATTCTCAGGCCACTTCATACCATTGATCTCTAAAGTAATTAACTTTTACTCTCACATATATCACAATGCTAAAATCAATAATTATCACACACATATAGTAACACTTTGTAATAGATTTATGACCAAGTGTTAACTCGTTACTATTTTCATTTATCACTTGAATGTGAAACTACTCACAAAATTAAGTAAACATAACAATTCTATCATCTAACACATTCCTCATTATCTTATTAACACATGTGTAAGTTTTAACACAACTAAATCAATTTAACACCCTCTCTACACGATTCAATATCAATCACTTAACACTTTAATTATCAAGTATAATACTCTATATAACATTTAGCACTAAGTACCTTGTTAAAATACCAGGTCATATTCCACATATATTCATCAATATATAATTTCTAAGTTGATTATTAAATAACCTTCATTTTCTAGTTATCAAGCAAGAGTAAGCTCCTACAATACTCTTCAACTCTTACAAATACTTATTCAATCATATTAAGTATTCCACGTAATGTAATTAACATGATTACATAATCAATATTTATTTACCCTAACAAGCAACAATCAACAATACCCTTACTGGTATACTTTGCAGTCAAATAAACTGCCTACAAACAACTCCTACACAAAGAACCATATAAACCTCTTAAAACAACTTTTAATATTGCATATAGTCACATGAATGATCTCTGGGCTCAAAGAAACAAAAGCCCAATACAATTCATAAGCTAAAAGTCCGAAATAATGTCCGAAAAACAATAAAACGCGATTTTCGGGCCCCAAACGACCCCGAAGTGCCGAAAACTGACAGGGCTCATAGCAAAGCGATGAGCTTTGACCGTTGGGCCGTTTTTGAGTTGACATGTAAATTTCGTCTTAATCGGACACCGAAATTTTCTAACGGAAATTCTACGTCGAACGTTACGACGAACGTCGAAATTTACAAATTTTCATATTAAATTCACTTAATATAACACATAATACAAGAAATGTCTCAATAAAAGGGGAATCTGCCGGATTCAAGGGAATCCGCCCGGATTGAAGGGAATACGCCCGGATTCCGGGGAATCCGCCGTATTCAAGGCCAAGTTTTGGGACAGAACCAATTTTAAGGAATCCGGTCAAGGAATCCGTCCGGATTCATGGGAATCCGTACGGATTCAAGGGAATCCATCCAGATTCAACCTGCTGTAACAAGTCTGCAATTTTAGTGCAAAAATACGAAACTCAAACGCGCATATCTCCTAAACCGTAAAGAGTTAGACTCTGAAATTTTGCAGGCACCCTCATATAATCAAAATGCAACTTTCTATTTTTCCACTTTTTCAATTTACACGTTTAACAAGAAAATGGACGTATGGTTCATTTTAGACCATTTTCGACCGTTTTAGTTGACACGCTATATTCCAAACGGCTAGGTTTCTGACTTCAACCTTTTGCTAACATGTTTCTACATATATTTATGACGTGTGGGCACATTCATCATATACAAACACTCATTCTACATGATTTTGACACGTTGACCCGTTTAGCGGTCAAAATGGACAATTTCACCAATTTCATTCAAAATGACAACATTAACATTTTCAATCCACTTTTTATCTATACTTATGACTTTAAGTCACTTTAAAAGTTATCATACACATACCACATCCAATTCTATACATTTTAACACTAAGTGGCCCATTTGGACACTTAAATGACCCGTTTGGGTTTTCAACCCATGCATCCACCATTTCATTACCCATTTCACATTCGTTTGACTATTCTAAATCAAACTAACCCACTTTCATCATTAGTTTCATATTATCACCCTAAAACACCAAGTTCACAAAATTTCATCATATATAAACCACTTTCAACATATAATTTCCAATTTGACTTTTCAAAACTCGTCACCGCACATTTAGACTCATTGACCGCTTTAACTTTCTTACTACACTATCAGTAATACAAAGATCATAATTCACCCTAATCATGATCAATGCTAAACATTTAGACTTTTAGTTACATTCCTCACTTCATAGCATGTCAATTATCAAGTTTGACACAATTACATTCAACATTGACCTTTCCAAGTCAATAGCATATATTTCAACAACTAGACACATTCTAAGTCACACAACAATACAACTCCAAACTTATAAATGGATACACCCGCAACCCATTTATTTCATTATAGCAAGTCACACCAATTTAGCTTATCATTTATCAATTATTTCCCTAGCAAGGATCTATAATCACACTTGCATTTCCACATTACGCATACACTTAATTCCACATAACACAACAGTTACACATTAGTCACCAATGTATCTACACACAATTTCAACTTCTTAATTAAATACTAATAGCTCTATCACCTTATTAGCAAGTAATAATCACCAACAATTCAATTTACTTTACTAATAATCATAACATAGTAAAGTAAAACAATTAAAATTTATTGAAATTCACAAAGTTTATCAGAAATTACCTGGCACATCTAGGCCCACGAGTGTTGAGGATTGAGAATACCAATCGGTTCCTCACTATCCTCCGTCTCTGCACTCAAAACAACAATCTAACACATTGTTATAGATTAGTTCACATTTAACAACAACTTGCTCATACCAACACTAATCCCACACCTCGGAATGTTTGACCACTATCACTAGGCTTGGGATTGAACAATCCAACCATTGTTCAATTCGCCCAAACCTATGCTCTGATACCAACTTATAAAGCCCCAGAATTTACAACTGTTTTTTTTTTTTTTTTTTTTTTTTTTTTTTTTTTTTTTTTTTACAATGCGGAAGCTCAAGTCCCAAAACATATATATACATAAAATGACATGTCGTCATCTTCCATTACCTAAGTTCTAAGTATTGATTATTACCGTTTACAAAACAATCCATTATATCCTGGGCATTATATAATCAAACATTTTAAACTGTATTAAATAATATCAGAGTAATCCTAGTCAAACATTCTTCAGTTACTCCTTGACCCGCCCATAACAATAGATATTAACCTGCAAGGAGTAAACAACGAGGGATTAGCACGAAGCTAAGTGAGTTAACTCATCACTAACAATACAACTTAGTTTAACACCATGAGTTCACCACATTTAACACTTTGACTCAACATCACCAGAGGATCGGTGGCCCTTGTGGCGCCCTCAGCCGCGGTGGCCCACCAAGCGACACTTACACCAACTGCAGGCCAATACAGTGGTTAACCGATAACTGTTTGTTACCTTTAGTCAACACAAGCCTTACTTACAACGAATGTTCACAACCCTTGTGTTGACTAACCTGTAACCACACAGTCCAACATAGTTGACCTCTATTAACACAGTTACCAATAGGTCACTTAACACTTAACACTTTAACACAATTCACAATTCAACTTAACACGGGAATAACACTTAACACTTGAAGTAACCACAATAGTGATCACTAAATTATAGTGAGAGATCAAAGTCCACTCACCGACTACCATAGTCGCCCACTCAGTAGTCTAATATCACTGAGTCTTCTCCATATCTGGAAATACAACAAAATACACAAGTCAGTTACTTGTATCAATATGTATATAACATTATTCCATCATTACAACTAATCAATTTACTAAATTCTTATGAATTAACTTAGTAATCACAATACTCAATATTCAATCTATACTCATATAGATTCACATCACTTTTCAACTTACAATCATATAATTTATTACTAATCAACTTCATGATTATCATAATCACCTTCATCCATTTTAGCCCTTGTTAATTAATATAATTAAACAATTAACAAGATTAAGAACATCAAAATCAACAATTTATCATAACCTTTACCTTCAAGATACTTAATCAATTAAGTTGCAACTTTTCTCTTTAATTTCTCTATTAAGTTATCACTTAAGCTAATTCAACTTAATTCATTCCAAGATTATGACTAACCCCCAGAATATCAATAATTCATCATCTCTTTATCAAATTATAATTATTATAATAACAATATCACTTTAATCATCACTGATCAACATAGTTAAAGCATTATCAAAATTATTTACATCAAATATTAAGAATTCTTCACAACCTTTATACTAGGTTTTATAAATTCTTAAACAACCATGTTCTAACTTCATTCTTTGTTTGTTAATTAGATGTTCTTCACTACAAACAATACCAAGTTCATCAATTAACTCATCTATTCATCACAATCATCAATTTCCCAAGAACACTAAATCACTTTATTCAATTCTAAGTTAGGGTTTCACTTACAATCAAGAATTTCTTATCAACTAATGATAATATGATCATTACTAGCTTAATTTCAAGATAAATCATGCCAACTAAATCAAATATTCAAAACCCCAATTTCTAGGGTTAAAGAAATCACGAAATTAACACATATAACATGATTAAGATGATGCTAGAATGATTATTACATGTTATTGAAGCTTAACTAACATCAATTTACACTTTAGAAACCCTAATTTCGGATTTTGCTCAAGAACATCAAAAACCCCAAATTCTAGGTTGAAGAACATGAAGAACACAAGATCATACCTTGTTTGTGATGATTAAGAAAGCTTGAATTCGAGTTTTAAAGCTCCAATTTGATGTTCTTCATGATCTTGATAAAGATTTAAGGTTAATTGTTTGTGTGTATATGTACGTATGTATGTATGTGTGTATGAAATAAAGCCCGACTCAAAACATAGATATATTACCTAATTAGTTACTTTGTGTACTAGTTTTGTCCCCCGTACTTATCATTGTCTGGAACTTAAAATTATTTACGGGAAAACTATTTTATTTTACCGTCACCTTGATTTAATTAAAACAATCAATATTTCACTAGCCACAATATTTCCTGAGGCTTATCGACCTATTAATTATACAATCAAACACAATAACAATTTTAAATCGCATTTAAAATTTACAGAAAATACCTATTACTTCTAAGCCCAATTTGAGGATGTTACAAATCTCTCCCCCTTAAAGAGATTTCGTCCTCGAAATCTAATCAACCTTGATTATTCTAAAGAACTCAATTACTTGACATCTCTCATTCCTTATGAGATTTTAATATCATCATTTTTCAGTTTATTAATATTGCACTCTTCGTACTACTCTAACATCGTAATTACTCATCACTATATTCACCTAAAGTGTGTACACAATTTAAATTACCTATGCATGTCCTTCACCACACACACCATGTACTTACATATATTTATTTAGATATATTTTATTTCATCAACTTACACATCACCAATGTGTATATCACAATTAACTTTACACAAACACATACATTGTGTCTCATACTCAATTTAACTTGCAATACTATACAACAAGTGTAATATTTATCACTTAAAATAATTACTCCCTTGAGCAACTCTTAATTATATGCACACAATTAGATTCTATCTACATATACATATCCGCATGTACATGTTTCTATTTCTTACCTTAACATATGATATGTATCTAAATCATATTTTCATTCATACTATGATCACTTAAGGAAATTATTCCCAATTAATCACTTGACGTAAGTGAATAACATCATCATGCACATAACATACCCTTAACACTAGAAACTAGCGACGTGCTAGAATCTTTAAAATAGATATATGATTTATACCCCTTTACACAACAAAACAGTGATTATGAAAATCACTATACACCTATCAACAATGAAATTTAATTTTCAATTCATAACTAGCATTTAGGCTAGTACCACATATCACTACTGTATTTGATAATCTTTTATTTAAAAGTATCTCAAACTCATATAACACTATTCACATATTAACAAGCAAAATACAAGTCAATTCTTCATAGTTAACACTATTATCACTTAATCCCCAAGTCACTTAGTACCAATTCAAATTGGATAATTACCAAGTTTTTCCATCAACGGGTACATTGCCATTCAAGCGCAAGTACCATTCCAACAAAATGTGTTGACCACACACACATTTTTCATCAACATTTCATCAATCAATTTTATATCGTTAATCTCCACGGAAGATTATTTCATGTTTTATTCTCTTCTATATGCAACTTATCACTTCACATTGATATTAAGCATATAATAACAATCAAATTTCACACAATTCTCAATTAATAATACTATAACTATTAATCAAAAGGCTCTCTATATATAAATATTTATATATATATATCTATTTTATTAATAGATAGTTCATTAATACAATAATTTAATGCTTTACTACCATTTCGATTTAGTCAATCATTGACTCTCTCACTCATACGTCCATATCGAAAACATACAAATTTTAAAGTCACATTAATTTCTCTGTTACTTGGTAGCCTCAATACTCCATGTGAAATGGCATAATATAAATACGTTGGCCAGACGTCGTCATATTATGTCAATCACACTTTATTCTCAGGCCACTTCATACCATTGATCTCTAAAGTAATTAACTTTTACTCTCACATATATCACAATGCTAAAATCAATAATTATCACACACATATAGTAACACTTTGTAATAGATTTATGACCAAGTGTTAACTTGTTACTATTTTCATTTATCACTTGAATGTGAAACTACTCACAAAATTAAGTAAACATAACAATTCTATCATCTAACACATTCCTCATTATCATATTAACACATGTGTAAGTTTTAACACAACTAAATCAATTTAACACCCTCTCTACACGATTCAATATCAATTACTTAACACTTTAATTATCAAGTATAATACTCTATATAACATTTAGCACTAAGTACCTTGTTAAAATACCAGGTCATATTCCACATATATTCATCAATATATAATTTCTAAGTTGATTATTAAATAACCTTCATTTTCTAGTTATCAAGCAAGAGTAAGCTCCTACAATACTCTTCAACTCTTACAAATACTTATTCAATCATATTAAGTATTCCACGTAATGTAATTAACATGATTACATAATCAATATTTATTTACCCTAACAAGCAACAATCAACAATACCCTTACTGGTATACTTTGCAGTCAAATAAACTGCCTACAAACAACTCCTACACAAAGAACCATATAAACCTCTTAAAACAACTTTTAATATTGCATATAGTCACATGAATGATCTCTGGGCTCAAAGAAACAAAAGCCCAATACAATTCATAAGCTAAAAGTCCGAAATAATGTCCGAAAAACAATAAAACGCGATTTTCGGGCCCCAAACCACCCCGAAGTGCCGAAAACTGACAGGGCTCATAGCAAAGCGATGAGCTTTGACCGTTGGGCCGTTTTTGAGTTGACATGTAAATTTCGTCTTAATCGGACACCGAAATTTTCTAACGGAAATTCTACGTCGAACATTACGACGAACGTCGAAATTTACAAATTTTCATATTAAATTCACTTAATATAACACATAATACAAGAAATGTCTCAATAAAAGGGGAATCCGCCGGATTCAAGGGAATCCGCCCGGATTGAAGGGAATACGCCCGGATTCCGGGGAATCCGCCGTATTCAAGGCCAAGTTTTGGGACAGAACCAATTTTAAGGAATCCGGTCAAGGAATCCGTCCGGATTCATGGGAATCCGTACGGATTCAAGGGAATCCGTCCAGATTCAACCTGCTGTAACAAGTCTGCAATTTTAGTGCAAAAATACGAAACTCAAACGCGCATATCTCCTAAACCGTAAAGAGTTAGACTCTGAAATTTTGCAGGCACCCTCATATAATCAAAATGCAACTTTCTATTTTTCCACATTTTCAATTTACACGTTTAACAAGAAAATGGACGTATGGTTCATTTTAGACCATTTTCGACCGTTTTAGTTGACACGCTATATTCCAAACGGCTAGGTTTCTGACTTCAACCTTTTGCTAACATGTTTCTACATATATTTATGACGTGTGGGCACATTCATCATATACAAACACTCATTCTACATGATTTTGACACGTTGACCCGTTTAGCGGTCAAAATGGACAATTTCACCAATTTCATTCAAAATGACAACATTAACATTTTCAATCCACTTTTTATCTATACTTATGACTTTAAGTCACTTTAAAAGTTATCATACACATACCACATCCAATTCTATACATTTTAACACTAAGTGGCCCATTTGGACACTTAAATGACCCGTTTGGGTTTTCAACCCATGCATCCACCATTTCATTACCCATTTCACATTCGTTTGACTATTCTAAATCAAACTAACCCACTTTCATCATTAGTTTCATATTATCACCCTAAAACACCAAGTTCACAAAATTTCATCATATATAAACCACTTTCAACATATAATTTCCAATTTGACTTTTCAAAACTCGTCACCGCACATTTAGACTCATTGACCGCTTTAACTTTCTTACTACACTATTAGTAATACAAAGATCATAATTCACCCTAATCATGATCAATGCTAAACATTTAGACTTTTAGTTACATTCCTCACTTCATAGCATGGCAATTATCAAGTTTGACACAATTACATTCAACATTGACCTTTCCAAGTCAATAGCATATATTTCAACAACTAGACACATTCTAAGTCACACAACAATACAACTCCAAACTTATAAATGGATACACCCGCAACCCATTTATTTCATTATAGCAAGTCACACCAATTTAGCTTATCATTTATCAATTATTTCCCTAGCAAGGATCTATAATCACACTTGCATTTCCACATTACACATACACTTAATTCCACATAACACAACAGTTACACATTAGTCACCAATGTATCTACACACAATTTCAACTTCTTAATTAAATACTAATAGCTCTATCACCTTATTAGCAAGTAATAATCACCAACAATTCAATTTACTTTACTAATAATCATAACATAGTAAAGTAAAACAATTAAAATTTATTGAAATTCACAAAGTTTATCAGAAATTACCTGGCACATCTAGGCCCACGAGTGTTGAGGATTGAGAATACCAATCGGTTCCTCACTATCCTCCGTCTCTGCACTCAAAACAACAATCTAACACATTGTTATAGATTAGTTCACATTTAACAACAACTTGCTCATACCAACACTAATCCCACACCTCGGAATGTTTGACCACTATCACTAGGCTTGGGATTGAACAATCCAACCATTGTTCAATTCGCCCAAACCTATGCTCTGATACCAACTTATAAAGCCCCAGAATTTACAACTGTTTTTTTTTTTTTTACAATGCGGAAGCTCAAGTCCCAAAACATATATATACATAAAATGACATGTCGTCATCTTCCATTACCTAAGTTCTAAGTATTGATTATTACCGTTTACAAAACAATCCATTATATCCTGGGCATTATATAATCAAACATTTTAAACTGTATTAAATAATATCAGGGTAATCCTAGTCAAACATTCTTCAGTTACTCCTTGACCCGCCCATAACAATAGATATTAACCTGCAAGGAGTAAACAACGAGGGATTAGCACGAAGCTAAGTGAGTTAACTCATCACTAACAATACAACTTAGTTTAACACCATGAGTTCACCACATTTAACACTTTGACTCAACATCACCAGAGGATCGGTGGCCCTTGTGGCGCCCTCAGCCGCGGTGGCCCACCAAGCGACACTTACACCAACTGCAGGCCAATACAGTGGTTAACCGATAACTGTTTGTTACCTTTAGTCAACACAAGCCTTACTTACAACGAATGTTCACAACCCTTGTGTTGACTAACCTGTAACCACACAGTCCAACATAGTTGACCTCTATTAACACAGTTACCAATAGGTCACTTAACACTTAACACTTTAACACAATTCACAATTCAACTTAACACGGGAATAACACTTAACACTTGAAGTAACCACAATAGTGATCACTAAATTATAGTGAGAGATCAAAGTCCACTCACCGACTACCATAGTCGCCCACTCAGTAGTCTAATATCACTGAGTCTTCTCCATATCTGGAAATACAACAAAATACACAAGTCAGTTACTTGTATCAATATGTATATAACATTATTCCATCATTACAACTAATCATTTTACTAAATTCTTATGAATTAACTTAGTAATCACAATACTCAATATTCAATCTATACTCATATAGATTCACATCACTTTTCAACTTACAATCATATAATTTATTACTAATCAACTTCATGATTATCATAATCACCTTCATCCATTTTAGCCCTTGTTAATTAATATAATTAAACAATTAACAAGATTAAGAACATCAAAATCAACAATTTATCATAACCTTTACCTTCAAGATACTTAATCAATTAAGTTGCAACTTTTCTCTTTAATTTCTCCATTAAGTTATCACTTAAGCTAATTCAACTTAATTCATTCCAAGATTATGACTAACCCCCATAATATCAATAATTCATCATCTCTTTATCAAATTATAATTATTATAATAACTGTAACATTCTCAAATTGGGCCTAGAAGTAATAGGTATTTTCTGTAAATTTTAAATGTGATTTAAAATTGTTATTGTGTTTGATTGTATAATTAATAGGTCGATAAGCCTCAGGAAATATTGTGGCTAGTGAAATATTGTTTGTTTTAAATTTATTTAGTTGACGGTAAAATAAAATTGTATTTCCCCGCAAATGGTTTTTAAGTTCCAGACAATAATAAATACGGGGAATGAAAATTAACACTTATAGGGTATATTATATGGGATGGATCGGGTTTTATTCCCACACATTCATACATACATACGTATGAACATATACACACACACATTGATTCCAAAACCAAAAACATGGAGAAATCATCAAAATTAGAGCTTCATAATTCGGATTCAAGCTTCAAACGTATGGATTATCATATTCTAATCATCCTAATCAACTTGTAAGTCTCAAATCTTTGATTTAAGAACCCTAGAATTTGGGGGTTTGGGTGTTCTTGAGTTAAATTCGAAATTGGGGTTTGATTATGTGAAATTGTTGTTAGTTAAGCTTGTTATTGTTGATAACTAGCAAGATTCAAGTTAAAGTTTGTAAAGTTAAGGTGATTCATAGGGTTTATCATGATTTTGATGGGTTAATTACTTAAATCCGAAAATAGAGGTTTAAGTTGGTGAAATTGATGATTGTTATACTTGTTAATGATGTTAGGTATCATGATTCATGCTTTAAGTTATAACTTTGATTAGGGTTCTTAAACTTCTTGAGATTTTGATGAGTTCATGGTGCTTTTTGAATGGATTGATGGTGATTAATCATAAACTAAAGCTTGGTATTAGTTGAAATGGTGTTAATAAGTGTTAATAAGAGGATTAGTAGCTTTAATGTTGAAAGTGTGAATTAATCAAGTTGTGTGATTATAATTCAAGTGGAATTTGTGAAAGTGTGATGATTAGGTGTTAATCACCTTGATTGATAATAATAAAAGGTTGTTATAGTGTTATTAGTGAAAGATGAGTTATTATATGAGTTGTTATTCATTTAAGCTAAGATGAGGTTAATGGTCTAATTATGCTAATTAGCTATAATTGAGTTGGATTAATATGATAATGTGAATTATGTGACAAGTTGATTTTAATTATCATGATTTATTAGGTGAGAGTGAACTAATGAAGTTAATAGTGATAATTCATATTAATGGAATGAATTATGTGAAATTACTACAAGTGACAACTAAATTGATATATAGTTGAAAAGTGGTTAACATGATATCTAATCATGATTAAGAAACAATTCAAGAAGTATGAAACTTGATGTATGTGATGATTATGTTAATACATATGAATTGAGATTTTTGGTATAAATCTATTGGAGTAATGTTATGTAGATTTGAAACAAGTAACTGACTTGTGTATTTTGTTGTATTTCCAGATATGGAGAAGACTCAGTGATATTAGACTACTGAGTGGGCGACTATGGTAGTCGGTGAGTGGACTTTGATCTCTCACTATAATTTAGTGATCACTATTGTGGTTACTTCAAGTGTTAAGTGTTATTCCCGTGTTAAGTTGAATTGTGAATTGTGTTAAAGTGTTAAGTGTTAAGTGACCTATTGGTAACTGTGTTAATAGAGGTCAACTATGTTGGACTGTGTGGTTACAGGTTAGTCAACACAAGGGTTGTGAACATTCGTTGTAAGTAAGGCTTGTGTTGACTAAAGGTAACAAACAGTTATCGGTTAACCACTGTATTGGCCTGCAGTTGGTGTAAGTGTCGCTTGGTGGGCCACCGCGGCTGAGGGCGCCACAAGGGCCACCGATCCTCTGGTGATGTTGAGTCAAAGTGTTAAATGTGGTGAACTCATGGTGTTAAACTAAGTTGTATTGTTAGTGATGAGTTAACTCACTTAGCTTCGTGCTAATCCCTCGTTGTTTACTCTTTGCAGGTTAATATCTTTTGTTATGGGCGGGTCAAGGAGTAACTGAAGAATGTTTGACTAGGATTACTCTGATTTATTTAATACAGTTTAAAATGTGTGATTATATAATGCCCAGGATATAAAGGATTGTTTTGTAATCGGTAATAATCAATACTTAGAACTTAGGTAATGGAAGATGACGACATGTCATTTTATGTATATATATGTTTTGGGACTTGAGCTTCCGAATTGTTTAAAAAAAAAAAAATTGTTGTAAATTTTGGGGCGTTATAAGTTGGTATCAGAGCATAGGTTTGGGCGAATTGAACAATGGTTGGATTGTTCAATCCCAAGCCTAGTGATAGTGGTCAAACATTCCGAGGTGTGGGATTAGTGTTGGTATGAGCAAGTTGTTGTTAAATGTGAACTAATCTATAACAATGTGTTAGATTGTTGTTTTGAGTGCAGAGACGGAGGATAGTGAGGAACCGATTGGTATTCTCAATCCTCAACACTCGTGGGCCTAGATGTGCCAGGTAATTTCTGATAAACTTTGTGAATTTCAAAAAATTTTAATTGTTTTACTTTACTATGTTATGATTATTAGTAAAGTAAATTGAAATTTTGATGATTAATACGTGTTAACAAGGTGATAGAGATATTACTAAGTAATTAAAACGGAAATAGTAATTTCAGAAAAGTGTTGAAACTGTGTGTAGATACATGAGTGAATAATGTGTAACTTTTGTGTTATGTGGAATTAAGTGTATGTGTAATGTGGAAATGCAAGTGTGATTATAGATCCTTGCTAGGGAAATAATTGATAAATGATAATCTAATTTGATGTGACACACTATGATGAAATCAAAGGATGTTGGTAATCTCCATTAATAAATTTGGAGTCGTGTGCTGTGTGAATTAGAAAGAGTCTAGTTGTTGAAATATATGCTATTGACTTGGAAAGGTCAATGTTGAATGTAACTGTGTCAAACTTGATAATTGCCATGATATGCCATGCTATGAAGTGAGGAATGTGACTAGAAGTCTAAATGTTTAGCATTGATCATGATTAGGGTGAATTATGATCTTTGTATTATAAATAGTGTAGTAAGAAAGTCAGAGTGGTCAATGAGTCTAAATGTGCGGTGACAAGTTTGTGAAAAGTCAAATTTGAAAATATATGATGAAGTTGGTTTATGTATGATGAAATTTGTGAACTTGGTGTTTTAGAGTGATAATATGAAACTAATAATGAAAGTGGGTTAGTTTGATTTAGAATAGTCAAACGAATGTGAAATGGGTAATGAAATGGTGGATGCATGGGTTTAAAACCCAAACGGGTCATTTAAGTGTCCAAATGGGCCACTTAGTGTTAAAATGTATAGAATTTGATGTGGTATGTGTATGATAACTTTTAAAGTGACTTAAAGTCATAAGTATAGATAAAATGTGAATTGAAAATGTTAAGGTTGTCATTTTGAATGAAATTGGTGAAATTGTCCATTTTGACCCCTAAACGGGTCAACGTGTCAAAATAATGTAGAATGAGTGTTTGTATATGATGAATGTGCCCACACGTCATAAATATATGTAGAAACATGTTAGCAAAAGGTTGAAGTCAGAAACCTAGCCGTTTGGAATATAGCGTGTCAACTAAACGGTCGAAAATGGTCTAAATTGACTCATACGTCCATTTTCTCGTAAAACGTGTAAATTGAAAAAGTGGAAAAATGAAAAGTTGCATTTTGATTATATGAGAGTGCCTGCAAAATTTCAGAGTCTAACTCTTTACGGTTTAGGAGATATGCGCATTTGAATTTCGTGTTTTTGCACTAAAATTTCTGAGTTGCTGCAGCATACTGAATCCGGACGTATTCCCTTGAATCCGTACGGATTCCCATGAATACGGGCGGATTCCTTGACCGGATTCCTTAAAAATGGTTCTTTCCCAAAACTTGGCCTTGAATACGGCGGATTCCCCGGAATCCGGGCGTATTCCCTTCAATCCGGGCGGATTCCCTTGAATCCGGCGGATTCCCCTTTTATTGAGACATTTCTTGTATTATGTGTTATATTAAGTGAATTTAATATGAAAATTTGTAAATTTCGACGTTCGTCGTAACGTTCTATGTAGAATTTCCGTTAGAAAATTTCGGTGTCCGATTAAGACGAAATTTACATGTCAACTCAAAAACGGGCCAACGGTCAAAGCTCATCGCGTTGCCATGAGCCCTGTCAGTTTTCGGCACTTCGGGGTCGTTTGGGGCCCAAAAATCGCGTTTTATTGTTTTTCGGACATTATTTCGGACTTTTAGCTTATGAATTGTATTGGGCTTTTGTTTCTTTGAGCCCAGAGATCATTCCTGTGACTATATGCAATATTAAAACTTGTTTTAAGAGGTCTATATGGTTCTTTGTGTAGGAGTTGTTTGTAGGCAGTTTATTTAACTGCAAAGTCTACCAGTAAGGGTATTGTTGATTGTTGTTTGTTAGGGTAAATAAATATTGATTATGTAATCATGTTAATTACATTATGTGAAATACTTTATTTGATTGAATAAGTATTTGTAAGAGTTGAAGAGTATTATAGGAGCTTACTCTTGCTTAATAACTAAATATGGAAGGTTATTTATTAATCAACTTAGAAATTATATATTGATGAATATATATGGAATATGACCTGGTATTTTAACAAGATACTTAGTGCTAAATGTTATATAGAGTATTATACTTGATAATTAAAGTGTTAAGTGATTGATATTGAATCGTGTAGAGAGGGTACTACATTGATTTAGTTGTGTTAAAATTTACACATGTGTTAAGGAGATAATGAGAATAGTGTTAACAGGTTAAGTTGTTATACCTGTATAATTATATAATAGTAGTTTCACATTCAAGTGATAAAGGAAAAATAGTAACAAGTTAACACTTGGTCATAAATCTATTTTAAGTGTTACTATATGTGTGATAAGTGTTAATTTCAACATTGTGAATTATGTAAGAGTAAAAGTTAATTACTTTAAAGATCAATGGTATGAAGTGGTCTGAGAATAAAGTGTGACTGACATAATATGACGACGTCTGGCCAACGTATTTATATTATGCCATTTCACATGGAGTATTGAGGCTACCAAGTACCATAGAAATTGATGTGACCTTAAAAATTGTAGGTTTTCGATGTTGACATTGAGATAGTTATATATAAATATATATAGAGAGAGGGCCTTTTTATTGAAACTGTGAAAGAAAATTGATAGTTATGATATTATTAATTGAGAATTGTGTGAAATTTGATTGTTATTATATGCTTAATATCAAAGTGACATGATATGTTACGTATAGAAATGATGGAAATGTGAAATAATCTAATGAGAAGTCATCGTAATAAATTGATTGATGAAATATTGTTGAAAAATGTGTGTGTGGTTAACACAATTTGTTGGAATGGTACTTGCGCTTGAATGGCAATGTACCCGTTGATGGGAAACTCGGTAATTATCCAATTTGAATTGGTACTAAGTGACTTGGTGATTAAGTGTTAATAGTGTTAACTATGAAGAATTGACTTGTATTTTGCTTGTTAATATGTGAATAGTGTTATATGAGTTTGAGATACTCTTAAATAAAAGATTATCAAATACATTAGTGATATGTGGTACTAGCACAAATGCTAGTTATGAATTGAAATTTAAATTTCATTGTTGTTGGGTGTATTGTGATTTTCATAATCATTGTTTTGCTGTTAAAAGGGGTATAAATCATATATATATCTATTTTAAAAGATTCTAGCACATCGCTAGTTTCTAGTGTTAAGAGTATGTTATGTGCATGATGATGTTATTCAATTACGTCAAGTGATTACCTATTTAAAGTGATTAATTGGGAATAATTTCCTTAAGTGATCATAGCATGCATGAAGATATGATTTAGATACATATCATATGTTAAGGTAAGAAATAGAAACATGTACATGTGGATATGTATATGTAGATAGAATTTAAATCGTGTGCATATAATTAAGAGTTGCTCAAGGGAGTAACTATTTTATGTGATAAATATTATACTTGTTGTATAGTATTGCAAGTTAAATTGAGTATGAGACATAATTTATGTGTTTTCGTGAATCTAATTGAGATACACACTAGTCGTGTGTGAGTCGATGAAATAATATATATGTAAGTACATGGTGTGTGTGGTGAAGGATATGCATAAGTGATCCAAGTTGTGTGCACAATGTATGTGAAGATAGTGATAAATAATTGTGTTGCTAGAGTTGTATGAAAGGTACCATATTAATATATCGGAAATATGGTGATATTAGAATTTCATATAAGGAATGAGATATGTCGAGTAATTAAGTACTTTAGAATAATCAAGGTTGATTAGATTTCGAGGACGAAATCTCTTTAAGGGGGAGAGATTTGTAACATCCTCAAATTGGGCCTAGAAGTAATAGGTATTTTCTGTAAATTTTAAATGTGATTTAAAATTGTTATTGTGTTTGATTGTATAATTAATAGGTCGATAAGCCTCAGGAAATATTGTGGCTAGTGAAATATTGTTTGTTTTAAATTTATTTAGTTGACGGTAAAATAAAATTGTATTTCCCCGCAAATTGTTTTTAAGTTCCAGACAATAATAAATACGGGGAATGAAAATTAACACTTATAGGGTATATTATATGGGATGGATCGGGTTTTATTCCCACACATTCATACATACATACGTATGAACATATACACACACACATTGATTCCAAAACCAAAAACATGGAGAAATCATCAAAATTAGAGCTTCATAATTCGGATTCAAGCTTCAAACGTATGGATTATCATATTCTAATCATCCTAATCAACTTGTAAGTCTCAAATCTTTGATTTAAGAACCCTAGAATTTGGGGGTTTGGGTGTTCTTGAGTTAAATTCGAAATTGGGGTTTGATTATGTGAAATTGTTGTTAGTTAAGCTTGTTATTGTTGATAACTAGCAAGATTCAAGTTAAAGTTTGTAAAGTTAAGGTGATTCATAGGGTTTATCATGATTTTGATGGGTTAATTACTTAAATCCGAAAATAGAGGTTTAAGTTGGTGAAATTGATGATTGTTATACTTGTTAATGATGTTAGGTATCATGATTCATGCTTTAAGTTATAACTTTGATTAGGGTTCTTAAACTTCTTGAGATTTTGATGAGTTCATGGTGCTTTTTGAATGGATTGATGGTGATTAATCATAAACTAAAGCTTGGTATTAGTTGAAATGGTGTTAATAAGTGTTAATAAGAGGATTAGTAGCTTTAATGTTGAAAGTGTGAATTAATCAAGTTGTGTGATTATAATTCAAGTGGAATTTGTGAAAGTGTGATGATTAGGTGTTAATCACCTTGATTGATAATAATAAAAGGTTGTTATAGTGTTATTAGTGAAAGATGAGTTATTATATGAGTTGTTATTCATTTAAGCTAAGATGAGGTTAATGGTCTAATTATGCTAATTAGCTATAATTGAGTTGGATTAATATGATAATGTGAATTATGTGACAAGTTGATTTTAATTATCATGATTTATTAGGTGAGAGTGAACTAATGAAGTTAATAGTGATAATTCATATTAATGGAATGAATTATGTGAAATTACTACAAGTGACAACTAAATTGATATATAGTTGAAAAGTGGTTAACATGATATCTAATCATGATTAAGAAACAATTCAAGAAGTATGAAACTTGATGTATGTGATGATTATGTTAATACATATGAATTGAGATTTTTGGTATAAATCTATTGGAGTAATGTTATGTAGATTTGATACAAGTAACTGACTTGTGTATTTTGTTGTATTTCCAGATATGGAGAAGACTCAGTGATATTAGACTACTGAGTGGGCGACTATGGTAGTCGGTGAGTGGACTTTGATCTCTCACTATAATTTAGTGATCACTATTGTGGTTACTTCAAGTGTTAAGTGTTATTCCTGTGTTAAGTTGAATTGTGAATTGTGTTAAAGTGTTAAAGTGTTAAGTGTTAAGTGACCTATATGGTAACTGTGTTAATAGAGGTCAACTATGTTGGACTGTGTGGTTACAGGTTAGTCAACACAAGGGTTGTGAACATTCGTTGTAAGTAAGGCTTGTGTTGACTAAAGGTAACAAACAGTTATCGGTTAACCACTGTATTGGCCTGCAGTTGGTGTAAGTGTCGCTTGGTGGGCCACCGCGGCTGAGGGCGCCACAAGGGCCACCGATCCTCTGGTGATGTTGAGTCAAAGTGTTAAATGTGGTGAACTCATGGTGTTAAACTAAGTTGTATTGTTAGTGATGAGTTAACTCACTTAGCTTCGTGCTAATCCCTCGTTGTTTACTCTTTGCAGGTTAATATCTTTTGTTATGGGCGGGTCAAGGAGTAACTGAAGAATGTTTGACTAGGATTACTCTGATTTATTTAATACAGTTTAAAATGTGTGATTATATAATGCCCAGGATATAAAAGATTGTTTTGTAATCGGTAATAATCAATACTTAGAACTTAGGTAATGGAAGATGACGACATGTCATTTTATGTATATATATGTTTTGGGACTTGAGCTTCCGAATTGTTTAAAAAAAAAAAAAAAACTATTGTAAATTTTGGGGCGTTATAAGTTGGTATCAGAGCATAGGTTTGGGCGAATTGAACAATGGTTGGATTGTTCAATCCCAAGCCTAGTGATAGTGGTCAAACATTCCGAGGTGTGGGATTAGTGTTGGTATGAGCAAGTTGTTGTTAAATGTGAACTAATCTATAACAATGTGTTAGATTGTTGTTTTGAGTGCAGAGACGGAGGATAGTGAGGAACCGATTGGTATTCTCAATCCTCAACACTCGTGGGCCTAGATGTGCCAGGTAATTTCTGATAAACTTTGTGAATTTCAAAAAATTTTAATTGTTTTACTTTACTATGTTATGATTATTAGTAAAGTAAATTGAAATTTTGATGATTAATACGTGTTAACAAGGTGATAGAGATATTACTAAGTAATTAAAACGGAAATAGTAATTTCAGAAAAGTGTTGAAACTGTGTGTAGATACATGAGTGAATAATGTGTAACTTTTGTGTTATGTGGAATTAAGTGTATGTGTAATGTGGAAATGCAAGTGTGATTATAGATCCTTGCTAGGGAAATAATTGATAAATGATAATCTAATTTGATGTGACACACTATGATGAAATCAAAGGATGTTGGTAATCTCCATTAATAAATTTGGAGTCGTGTGCTGTGTGAATTAGAAAGAGTCTAGTTGTTGAAATATATGCTATTGACTTGGAAAGGTCAATGTTGAATGTAACTGTGTCAAACTTGATAATTGCCATGATATGCCATGCTATGAAGTGAGGAATGTGACTAGAAGTCTAAATGTTTAGCATTGATCATGATTAGGGTGAATTATGATCTTTGTATTATAAATAGTGTAGTAAGAAAGTCAGAGTGGTCAATGAGTCTAAATGTGCGGTGACAAGTTTGTGAAAAGTCAAATTTGAAAATATATGATGAAGTTGGTTTATGTATGATGAAATTTGTGAACTTGGTGTTTTAGAGTGATAATATGAAACTAATAATGAAAGTGGGTTAGTTTGATTTAGAATAGTCAAACGAATGTGAAATGGGTAATGAAATGGTGGATGCATGGGTTTAAAACCCAAACGGGTCATTTAAGTGTCCAAATGGGCCACTTAGTGTTAAAATGTATAGAATTTGATGTGGTATGTGTATGATAACTTTTAAAGTGACTTAAAGTCATAAGTATAGATAAAATGTGAATTGAAAATGTTAAGGTTGCCATTTTGAATGAAATTGGTGAAATTGTCCATTTTGACCCCTAAACGGGTCAACGTGTCAAAATAATGTAGAATGAGTGTTTGTATATGATGAATGTGCCCACACGTCATAAATATATGTAGAAACATGTTAGCAAAAGGTTGAAGTCAGAAACCTAGCCGTTTGGAATATAGCGTGTCAACTAAACGGTCGAAAATGGTCTAAATTGACTCATACGTCCATTTTCTCGTAAAACGTGTAAATTGAAAAAGTGGAAAAATGGAAAGTTGCATTTTGATTATATGAGAGTGCCTGCAAAATTTCAGAGTCTAACTCTTTACGGTTTAGGAGATATGCGCATTTGAATTTCGTGTTTTTGCACTAAAATTTCTGAGTTGCTGCAGCATACTGAATCCGGACGTATTCCCTTGAATCCGTACGGATTCCCATGAATACGGGCGGATTCCTTGACCGGATTCCTTAAAAATGGTTCTTTCCCAAAACTTGGCCTTGAATACGGCGGATTCCCCGGAATCCGGGCGTATTCCCTTCAATCCGGGCGGATTCCCTTGAATCCGGCGGATTCCCCTTTTATTGAGACATTTCTTGTATTATGTGTTATATTAAGTGAATTTAATATGAAAATTTGTAAATTTCGAGGTTCGTCGTAACGTTCTACGTAGAATTTCCGTTAGAAAATTTCGGTGTCCGATTAAGACGAAATTTACATGTCAACTCAAAAACGGGCCAACGGTCAAAGCTCATCGCGTTGCCATGAGCCCTGTCAGTTTTCGGCACTTCGGGGTCGTTTGGGGCCCAAAAATCGCGTTTTATTGTTTTTCGGACATTATTTCGGACTTTTAGCTTATGAATTGTATTGGGCTTTTGTTTCTTTGAGCCCAGAGATCATTCCTGTGACTATATGCAATATTAAAACTTGTTTTAAGAGGTCTATATGGTTCTTTGTGTAGGAGTTGTTTGTAGGCAGTTTATTTAACTGCAAAGTCTACCAGTAAGGGTATTGTTGATTGTTGCTTGTTAGGGTAAATAAATATTGATTATGTAATCATGTTAATTACATTATGTGAAATACTTTATTTGATTGAATAAGTATTTGTAAGAGTTGAAGAGTATTATAGGAGCTTACTCTTGCTTAATAACTAAATATGGAAGGTTATTTATTAATCAACTTAGAAATTATATATTGATGAATATATGTGGAATATGACCTGGTATTTTAACAAGATACTTAGTGCTAAATGTTATATAGAGTATTATACTTGATAATTAAAGTGTTAAGTGATTGATATTGAATCGTGTAGAGAGGGTACTACATTGATTTAGTTGTGTTAAAATTTACACATGTGTTAAGGAGATAATGAGAATAGTGTTAACAGGTTAAGTTGTTATACCTGTATAATTATATAATAGTAGTTTCACATTCAAGTGATAAAGGAAAAATAGTAACAAGTTAACACTTGGTCATAAATCTATTTTAAGTGTTACTATATGTGTGATAAGTGTTAATTTCAACATTGTGAATTATGTAAGAGTAAAAGTTAATTACTTTAAAGATCAATGGTATGAAGTGGTCTGAGAATAAAGTGTGACTGACATAATATGACGACGTCTGGCCAACGTATTTATATTATGCCATTTCACATGGAGTATTGAGGCTACCAAGTACCATAGAAATTGATGTGACCTTAAAAATTGTAGGTTTTCGATGTTGACATTGAGATAGTTATATATAAATATATATAGAGAGAGGGCCATTTTATTGAAACTGTGAAAGAAAATTGATAGTTATGATATTATTAATTGAGAATTGTGTGAAATTTGATTGCTATTATATGCTTAATATCAAAGTGACATGATATGTTACGTATAGAAATGATGGAAATGTGAAATAATCTAATGAGAAGTCATCGTAATAAATTGATTGATGAAATATTGTTGAAAAATGTGTGTGTGGTTAACACAATTTGTTGGAATGGTACTTGCGCTTGAATGGCAATGTACCCGTTGATGGGAAACTCGGTAATTATCCAATTTGAATTGGTACTAAGTGACTTGGTGATTAAGTGTTAATAGTGTTAACTATGAAGAATTGACTTGTATTTTGCTTGTTAATATGTGAATAGTGTTATATGAGTTTGAGATACTCTTAAATAAAAGATTATCAAATACATTAGTGATATGTGGTACTAGCACAAATGCTAGTTATGAATTGAAATTTAAATTTCATTGTTGTTGGGTGTATTGTGATTTTCATAATCATTGTTTTGCTGTTAAAAGGGGTATAAATCATATATCTATTTTAAAAGATTCTAGCACGTCGCTAGTTTCTAGTGTTAAGAGTATGTTATGTGCATGATGATGTTATTCAATTACGTCAAGTGATTACCTGTTTAAAGTGATTAATTGGGAATAATTTCTTTAAGTGATCATAGCATGCATGAAGATATGATTTAGATACATATCATATGTTAAGGTAAGAAATAGAAACATGTACATGTGGATATGTATATGTAGATAGAATTTAAATCGTGTGCATATAATTAAGAGTTGCTCAAGGGAGTAACTATTTTATGTGATAAATATTATACTTGTTGTATAGTATTGCAAGTTAAATTGAGTATGAGACATAATTTATGTGTTTTCGTGAATCTAATTGAGATACACACTAGTCGTGTGTGAGTCGATGAAATAATATATATGTAAGTACATGGTGTGTGTGGTGAAGGATATGCATAAGTGATCCAAGTTGTGTGCACAATGTATGTGAAGATAGTGATAAATAATTGTGTTGCTAGAGTTGTATGAAAGGTACCATATTAATATATCGGAAATATGGTGATATTAGAATTTCATATAAGGAATGAGATATGTCGAGTAATTAAGTACTTTAGAATAATCAAGGTTGATTAGATTTCGAGGACGAAATCTCTTTAAGGGGGAGAGATTTGTAACATCCTCAAATCGGGCCTAGAAGTAATAGGTATTTTCTGTAAATTTTAAATGTGATTTAAAATTGTTATTGTGTTTGATTGTATAATTAATAGGTCGATAAGCCTCAGGAAATATTGTGGCTAGTGAAATATTGTTTGTTTTAAATTTATTTAGTTGACGGTAAAATAAAATTGTATTTCCCCGCAAATGGTTTTTAAGTTCCAGACAATAATAAATACGGGGAATGAAAATTAACACTTATAGGGTATATTATATGGGATGGATCGGGTTTTATTCCCACACATTCATACATACATACGTATGAACATATAAACACACACATTGATTCCAAAACCAAAAACATGGAGAAATCATCAAAATTAGAGCTTCATAATTCGGATTCAAGCTTCAAACGTATGGATTATCATATTCTAATCATCCTAATCAACTTGTAAGTCTCAAATCTTTGATTTAAGAACCCTAGAATTTGGGGGTTTGGGTGTTCTTGAGTTAAATTCGAAATTGGGGTTTGATTATGTGAAATTGTTGTTAGTTAAGCTTGTTATTGTTGATAACTAGCAAGATTCAAGTTAAAGTTTGTAAAGTTAAGGTGATTCATAGGGTTTATCCTGATTTTGATGGGTTAATTACTTAAATCCAAAAATAGAGGTTTAAGTTGGTGAAATTGATGATTGTTATACTTGTTAATGATGTTAGGTATCATGATTCATGCTTTAAGTTATAACTTTGATTAGGGTTCTTAAACTTCTTGAGATTTTGATGAGTTCATGGTGCTTTTTGAATGGATTGATGGTGATTAATCATAAACTAAAGCTTGGTATTAGTTGAAATGGTGTTAATAAGTGTTAATAAGAGGATTAGTAGCTTTAATGTTGAAAGTGTGAATTAATCAAGTTGTGTGATTATAATTCAAGTGGAATTTGTGAAAGTGTGATGATTAGGTGTTAATCACCTTGATTGATAATAATAAAAGGTTGTTATAGTGTTATTAGTGAAAGATGAGTTATTATATGAGTTGTTATTCATTTAAGCTAAGATGAGGTTAATGGTCTAATTATGCTAATTAGCTATAATTGAGTTAGATTAATATGATAATGTGAATTATGTGACAAGTTGATTTTAATTATCATGATTTATTAGGTGAGAGTGAACTAATGAAGTTAATAGTGATAATTCATATTAATGGAATGAATTATGTGAAATTACTACAAGTGACAACTAAATTGATATATAGTTGAAAAGTGGTTAACATGATATCTAATCATGATTAAGAAACAA
Organism: Helichrysum umbraculigerum; assembly: GCA_949592205.1. Classification (NCBI taxonomy): domain Eukaryota; kingdom Viridiplantae; phylum Streptophyta; class Magnoliopsida; order Asterales; family Asteraceae; genus Helichrysum; species Helichrysum umbraculigerum. The sequence goes on along the minus strand of CATIUR010000005.1, from coordinate 8,446,127 downwards.
TTCAAGAAGTATGAAACTTGATGTATGTGATGATTATGTTAATACATATGAATTGAGATTTTTGGTATAAATCTATTGGAGTAATGTTATGTAGATTTGATACAAGTAACTGACTTGTGTATTTTGTTGTATTTCCAAGTATGGAGAAGACTCAGTGATATTAGACTACTGAGTGGGCGACTATGGTAGTCGGTGAGTGGACTTTGATCTCTCACTATAATTTAGTGATCACTATTGTGGTTACTTCAAGTGTTAAGTGTTATTCCTGTGTTAAGTTGAATTGTGAATTGTGTTAAAGTGTTAAAGTGTTAAGTGACCTATATGGTAACTGTGTTAATAGAGGTCAACTATGTTGGACTGTGTGGTTACAGGTTAGTCAACACAAGGGTTGTGAACATTCGTTGTAAGTAAGGCTTGTGTTGACTAAAGGTAACAAATAGTTATCGGTTAACCACTGTATTGGCCTGCAGTTGGTGTAAGTGTCGCTTGGTGGGCCACCGCGGCTGAGGGCGCCACAAGGGCCACCGATCCTCTGGTGATGTTGAGTCAAAGTGTTAAATGTGGTGAACTCATGGTGTTAAACTAAGTTGTATTGTTAGTGATGAGTTAACTCACTTAGCTTCGTGCTAATCCCTCGTTGTTTACTCTTTGCAGGTTAATATCTTTTGTTATGGGCGGGTCAAGGAGTAACTGAAGAATGTTTGACTAGGATTACTCTGATTTATTTAATACAGTTTAAAATGTGTGATTATATAATGCCCAGGATATAAAGGATTGTTTTGTAATCGGTAATAATCAATACTTAGAACTTAGGTAATGGAAGATGACGACATGTCATTTTATGTATATATATGTTTTGGGACTTGAGCTTCCGAATTGTTTAAAAAAAAAAAAAAAAAAAAAAAAAACTGTTGTAAATTTTGGGGCGTTATAAGTTGGTATCAGAGCATAGGTTTGGGCGAATTGAACAATGGTTGGATTGTTCAATCCCAAGCCTAGTGATAGTGGTCAAACATTCCGAGGTGTGGGATTAGTGTTGGTATGAGCAAGTTGTTGTTAAATGTGAACTAATCTATAACAATGTGTTAGATTGTTGTTTTGAGTGCAGAGACGGAGGATAGTGAGGAACCGATTGGTATTCTCAATCCTCAACACTCGTGGGCCTAGATGTGCCAGGTAATTTCTGATAAACTTTGTGAATTTCAATAAATTTTAATTGTTTTACTTTACTATGTTATGATTATTAGTAAAGTAAATTGAAATTTTGATGATTAATACGTGTTAACAAGGTGATAGAGATATTACTAAGTAATTAAAACGGAAATAGTAATTTCAGAAAAGTGTTGAAACTGTGTGTAGATACATGAGTGAATAATGTGTAACTTTTGTGTTATGTGGAATTAAGTGTATGTGTAATGTGGAAATGCAAGTGTGATTATAGATCCTTGCTAGGGAAATAATTGATAAATGATAATCTAATTTGATGTGACACACTATGATGAAATCAAAGGATGTTGGTAATCTCCATTAATAAATTTGGAGTCGTGTGCTGTGTGAATTAGAAAGAGTCTAGTTGTTGAAATATATGCTATTGACTTGGAAAGGTCAATGTTGAATGTAACTGTGTCAAACTTGATAATTGCCATGATATGCCATGCTATGAAGTGAGGAATGTGACTAGAAGTCTAAATGTTTAGCATTGATCATGATTAGGGTGAATTATGATCTTTGTATTATAAATAGTGTAGTAAGAAAGTCAGAATGGTCAATGAGTCTAAATGTGCGGTGACAAGTTTGTGAAAAGTCAAATTTGAAAATATATGATGAAGTTGGTTTATGTATGATGAAATTTGTGAACTTGGTGTTTTAGAGTGATAATATGAAACTAATAATGAAAGTGGGTTAGTTTGATTTAGAATAGTCAAACGAATGTGAAATGGGTAATGAAATGGTGGATGCATGGGTTTAAAACCCAAACGGGTCATTTAAGTGTCCAAATGGGCCACTTAGTGTTAAAATGTATAGAATTTGATGTGGTATGTGTATGATAACTTTTAAAGTGACTTAAAGTCATAAGTATAGATAAAATGTGAATTGAAAATGTTAAGGTTGTCATTTTGAATGAAATTGGTGAAATTGTCCATTTTGACCCCTAAACGGGTCAACGTGTCAAAATAATGTAGAATGAGTGTTTGTATATGATGAATGTGCCCACACGTCATAAATATATGTAGAAACATGTTAGCAAAAGGTTGAAGTCAGAAACCTAGCCGTTTGGAATATAGCGTGTCAACTAAACGGTCGAAAATGGTCTAAATTGACTCATACGTCCATTTTCTCGTAAAACGTGTAAATTGAAAAAGTGGAAAAATGGAAAGTTGCATTTTGATTATATGAGAGTGCCTGCAAAATTTCAGAGTCTAACTCTTTACGGTTTAGGAGATATGCGCATTTGAATTTCGTGTTTTTGCACTAAAATTTATGAGTTGCTGCAGCATACTGAATCCGGACGTATTCCCTTGAATCCGTACGGATTCCCATGAATACGGGCGGATTCCTTGACCGGATTCCTTAAAAATGGTTCTTTCCCAAAACTTGGCCTTGAATACGGCGGATTCCCCGGAATCCGGGCGTATTCCCTTCAATCCGGGCGGATTCCCTTGAATCCGGCGGATTCCCCTTTTATTGAGACATTTCTTGTATTATGTGTTATATTAAGTGAATTTAATATGAAAATTTGTAAATTTCGACGTTCGTCGTAACGTTCTACGTAGAATTTCCGTTAGAAAATTTCGGTGTCCGATTAAGACGAAATTTACATGTCAACTCAAAAACGGGCCAACGGTCAAAGCTCATCGCGTTGCCATGAGCCCTGTCAGTTTTCGGCACTTCGGGGTCGTTTGGGGCCCAAAAATCGCGTTTTATTGTTTTTCGGACTTTTAGCTTATGAATTGTATTGGGCTTTTGTTTCTTTGAGCCCAGAGATCATTCCTGTGACTATATGCAATATTAAAACTTGTTTTAAGAGGTCTATATGGTTCTTTGTGTAGGAGTTGTTTGTAGGCAGTTTATTTAACTGCAAAGTCTACCAGTAAGGGTATTGTTGATTGTTGCTTGTTAGGGTAAATAAATATTGATTATGTAATCATGTTAATTACATTATGTGAAATACTTTATTTGATTGAATAAGTATTTGTAAGAGTTGAAGAGTATTATAGGAGCTTACTCTTGCTTAATAACTAAATATGGAAGGTTATTTATTAATCAACTTAGAAATTATATATTGATGAATATATGTGGAATATGACCTGGTATTTTAACAAGATACTTAGTGCTAAATGTTATATAGAGTATTATACTTGATAATTAAAGTGTTAAGTGATTGATATTGAATCGTGTAGAGAGGGTACTACATTGATTTAGTTGTGTTAAAATTTACACATGTGTTAAGGAGATAATGAGAATAGTGTTAACAGGTTAAGTTGTTATACCTGTATAATTATATAATAGTAGTTTCACATTCAAGTGATAAAGGAAAAATAGTAACAAGTTAACACTTGGTCATAAATCTATTTTAAGTGTTACTATATGTGTGATAAGTGTTAATTTCAACATTGTGAATTATGTAAGAGTAAAAGTTAATTACTTTAAAGATCAATGGTATGAAGTGGTCTGAGAATAAAGTGTGACTGACATAATATGACGACGTCTGGCCAACGTATTTATATTATGCCATTTCACATGGAGTATTGAGGCTACCAAGTACCATAGAAATTGATGTGACCTTAAAAATTGTAGGTTTTCGATGTTGACATTGAGATAGTTATATATAAATATATATAGAGAGAGGGCCTTTTTATTGAAACTGTGAAAGAAAATTGATAGTTATGATATTATTAATTGAGAATTGTGTGAAATTTGATTGTTATTATATGCTTAATATCAAAGTGACATGATATGTTACGTATAGAAATGATGGAAATGTGAAATAATCTAATGAGAAGTCATCGTAATAAATTGATTGATGAAATATTGTTGAAAAATGTGTGTGTGGTTAACACAATTTGTTGGAATGGTACTTGCGCTTGAATGGCAATGTACCCGTTGATGGGAAACTCGGTAATTATCCAATTTGAATTGGTACTAAGTGACTTGGTGATTAAGTGATAATAGTGTTAACTATGAAGAATTGACTTGTATTTTGCTTGTTAATATGTAAATAGTGTTATATGAGTTTGAGATACTCTTAAATAAAAGATTATCAAATACATTAGTGATATGTGGTACTAGCACAAATGCTAGTTATGAATTGAAATTTAAATTTCATTGTTGTTGGGTGTATTGTGATTTTCATAATCATTGTTTTGCTGTTAAAAGGGGTATAAATCATATATCTATTTTAAAAGATTCTAGCACGTCGCTAGTTTCTAGTGTTAAGAGTATGTTATGTGCATGATGATGTTATTCAATTACGTCAAGTGATTACCTGTTTAAAGTGATTAATTGGGAATAATTTCCTTAAGTGATCATAGCATGCATGAAGATATGATTTAGATACATATCATATGTTAAGGTAAGAAATAGAAACATGTACATGTGGATATGTATATGTAGATAGAATTTAAATCGTGTGCATATAATTAAGAGTTGCTCAAGGGAGTAACTATTTTATGTGATAAATATTATACTTGTTGTATAGTATTGCAAGTTAAATTGAGTATGAGACATAATTTATGTGTTTTCGTGAATCTAATTGAGATACACACTAGTCGTGTGTGAGTCGATGAAATAATATATATGTAAGTACATGGTGTGTGTGGTGAAGGATATGCATAAGTGATCCAAGTTGTGTGCACAATGTATGTGAAGATAGTGATAAATAATTGTGTTGCTAGAGTTGTATGAAAGGTACCATATTAATATATCGGAAATATGGTGATATTAGAATTTCATATAAGGAATGAGATATGTCGAGTAATTAAGTACTTTAGAATAATCAAGGTTGATTAGATTTCGAGGACGAAATCTCTTTAAGGGGGAGAGATTTGTAACATCCTCAAATTGGGCCTAGAAGTAATAGGTATTTTCTGTAAATTTTAAATGTGATTTAAAATTGTTATTGTGTTTGATTGTATAATTAATAGGTCGATAAGCCTCAGGAAATATTGTGGCTAGTGAAATATTGTTTGTTTTAAATTTATTTAGTTGACGGTAAAATAAAATTGTATTTCCCCGCAAATGGTTTTTAAGTTCCAGACAATAATAAATACGGGGAATGAAAATTAACACTTATAGGGTATATTATATGGGATGGATCGGGTTTTATTCCCACACATTCATACATACATACGTATGAACATATACACACACACATTGATTCCAAAACCAAAAACATGGAGAAATCATCAAAATTAGAGCTTCATAATTCGGATTCAAGCTTCAAACGTATGGATTATCATATTCTAATCATCCTAATCAACTTGTAAGTCTCAAATCTTTGATTTAAGAACCCTAGAATTTGGGGGTTTGGGTGTTCTTGAGTTAAATTCGAAATTGGGGTTTGATTATGTGAAATTGTTGTTAGTTAAGCTTGTTATTGTTGATAACTAGCAAGATTCAAGTTAAAGTTTGTAAAGTTAAGGTGATTCATAGGGTTTATCATGATTTTGATGGGTTAATTACTTAAATCCGAAAATAGAGGTTTAAGTTGGTGAAATTGATGATTGTTATACTTGTTAATGATGTTAGGTATCATGATTCATGCTTTAAGTTATAACTTTGATTAGGGTTCTTAAACTTCTTGAGATTTTGATGAGTTCATGGTGCTTTTTGAATGGATTGATGGTGATTAATCATAAACTAAAGCTTGGTATTAGTTGAAATGGTGTTAATAAGTGTTAATAAGAGGATTAGTAGCTTTAATGTTGAAAGTGTGAATTAATCAAGTTGTGTGATTATAATTCAAGTGGAATTTGTGAAAGTGTGATGATTAGGTGTTAATCACCTTGATTGATAATAATAAAAGGTTGTTATAGTGTTATTAGTGAAAGATGAGTTATTATATGAGTTGTTATTCATTTAAGCTAAGATGAGGTTAATGGTCTAATTATGCTAATTAGCTATAATTGAGTTGGATTAATATGATAATGTGAATTATGTGACAAGTTGATTTTAATTATCATGATTTATTAGGTGAGAGTGAACTAATGAAGTTAATAGTGATAATTCATATTAATGGAATGAATTATGTGAAATTACTACAAGTGACAACTAAATTGATATATAGTTGAAAAGTGGTTAACATGATATCTAATCATGATTAAGAAACAATTCAAGAAGTATGAAACTTGATGTATGTGATGATTATGTTAATACATATGAATTGAGATTTTTGGTATAAATCTATTGGAGTAATGTTATGTAGATTTGATACAAGTAACTGACTTGTGTATTTTGTTGTATTTCCAGATATGGAGAAGACTCAGTGATATTAGACTACTGAGTGGGCGACTATGGTAGTCGGTGAGTGGACTTTGATCTCTCACTATAATTTAGTGATCACTATTGTGGTTACTTCAAGTGTTAAGTGTTATTCCTGTGTTAAGTTGAATTGTGAATTGTGTTAAAGTGTTAAAGTGTTAAGTGTTAAGTGACCTATATGGTAACTGTGTTAATAGAGGTCAACTATGTTGGACTGTGTGGTTACAGGTTAGTCAACACAAGGGTTGTGAACATTCGTTGTAAGTAAGGCTTGTGTTGACTAAAGGTAACAAACAGTTATCGGTTAACCACTGTATTGGCCTGCAGTTGGTGTAAGTGTCGCTTGGTGGGCCACCGCGGCTGAGGGCGCCACAAGGGCCACCGATCCTCTGGTGATGTTGAGTCAAAGTGTTAAATGTGGTGAACTCATGGTGTTAAACTAAGTTGTATTGTTAGTGATGAGTTAACTCACTTAGCTTCGTGCTAATCCCTCGTTGTTTACTCTTTGCAGGTTAATATCTTTTGTTATGGGCGGGTCAAGGAGTAACTGAAGAATGTTTGACTAGGATTACTCTGATTTATTTAATACAGTTTAAAATGTGTGATTATATAATGCCCAGGATATAAAGGATTGTTTTGTAATCGGTAATAATCAATACTTAGAACTTAGGTAATGGAAGATGACGACATGTCATTTTATGTATATATATGTTTTGGGACTTGAGCTTCCGAATTGTTTAAAAAAAAAAAACTATTGTAAATTTTGGGGCGTTATAATAACAATATCACTTTAATCATCACTGATCAACATAGTTAAAGCATTATCAAAATTATTTACATCAAATATTAAGAATTCTTCACAACCTTTATACTAGGTTTTATAAATTCTTAAACAACCATGTTCTAACTTGTGACACCCGTCAAATTAGGACTAGTTTTTAGTTCCTAATCATTTAGAAATACGTGTAATTAGTTCTATGTATTAGGCTAATTGTATGTATCAAAATATATATTGTTGAATATATATCAATACGCGATTATATTTAATCGTTCATTTTCAAATCGGCCAAATTTCCGATTCATATATATATGGCGTTGGTGAAAAACAATATTAAATAATATAGGAATTATTATTTAATATAACTCATTATTTATTATATATTATTTTGATAATATATAAAGTATTCGTATCGTACAAATATAAAGGATTCGCAACAAAACATATAAATAATGTTTTATTATTGGAGATAATAATTATTATTTACACACGATTAAAATAAAACATATTTCGTTTTATTCCATTTTACTCAAACGCGACGAAACCATTCAAATTGTGTCCGTCTCTCAAACGTAAAACAAAGATATATTATTATATCTCACTAAAGGTATTTTTATAAAATACTTCCAATAAAAGTATAAACGAATTCATTTATAGAAAGTTATCGAATTAAAACATTTTACTACTTTTCGATCGGGTACAAAAACACGGGTATTTTGTATTTCGCTTTTGAGCCACCCAACTCCAATAATTGGAGCTGGGTATAACCCAACCGAACACACCCTTTTTGGTTTCATTTCATTCTCAATCTCCCTCTCTAACTCTCTCTCTCTCTCTAAACAACCAAAATCGCCACCTTAAACCACCAAGAACTACCATCAAAACACCTCTATTTGCAAAACGGCTAGGAGCTAAACGAGCACCACGCGATCCTCTACGACTCTATCTTTTCGGTTTTCAAAAACCGACACTTGTAAGTTAACGACACCTTAAAACTACTTTAATACATTTATTTACTTGTTTTGTAGCTCATCAAACTATAAAATGTCCAAATCAAAACTTGAAACTCGTTTTACAAACTCAAAAATGGTAACAGTTTCTGTCTTCGGAAACTATAACCTTCGGCAGAAACCATAACCTTCGGCAGAAACTATACCTTCGGCAGAAACTATACCTTCGGCAGAAACTATAACTTTCGGCAGAAACTATAACCTTCGGCAGAAACCATAACCTTCGGCAGAAACTATAACCTTCGGCAGAAACCATAACTTTCAGCAGAAACCTATAACTAGCAGTTTTAACTATAACAATTTATATACGATACAACAATCAAAGTATAATAATAATAGTTGAGATTATTATTACCAAAAACTCACCAACGGGCCGTACACATCTTTCAAAAACTCAAATCTAATCAGTTAAACAAAATCATTTGGACAGTACTAGTTGGATGAACAACTAGCATAGATGATATGATAAGACATCTAATCATTTTAAAACCTTGCGCGTCTAAGACGCCCTGCAGGTTCAGTCGTTGTAACGACATCAAATCATTGTGAATCATTGTAATTGTTGGCTAACAATTCATTAGGCTCAGGTGAGTCTCATAGCCCCTTTTTAAATATGTTTTCTCAGGGGTGTGATCCATTGCTTGTTTTGTTTTACAATATGAACGCAAGTACCATCAAATCAATTACTACATGAGTTATTTTCACTAATCATTTTAAAGCCCTCCATCAGCATAGTTTGGTAATACTTAGTAGCGTGAATATTAGTATATGATATCATATAGGTCTGACCAGCCTCATCCGGGTTAGCACGCACTAACCTGTCAAACGGATGTATTAATATTTGGGAAGACGAGTGATGATTAGACACTCGTAGGAGGCAACTCGATCAGGATACCTTAAATGTGGACCTGACATCTCGTGTTAAGCTCAAACTATGTGCTCATGGCTGTATAACTTTTATTTTGCTTAATTGCATTTTAAATTCAGTTATCATTAAATCTTGCGGTTCATACAAATATGTGTTGACATACAAACCTGTGAGCTCACCAGCGTTTTCGCTGACCCATTTTAGCATGTATCACAGGTGATCAGCAGCAGTAGGTTTGCCACTCAAGATGCCCATTAGCTCGAGTCACATTCAGACATCCAGAGATTATCATGCATTACTATATTTTGTATAATTTAGTTATGCCATAGAATCTCTATCAATCGAACTCAGGAGCTTTTGTAAACTATGTTATAACAGTGTAAAACTTTTATAATATCAATGTATTTGTAAACGACGCATGTAGTGGTCGTTCATTATGTAATCTTGTGTGCTTTGTATATTGATTAGTCGCGCCCCGAACCGACCCGCTTCCGCATCATAATTTGGGGGTGCGACATAACTTCATTCTTTGTTTGTTAATTAGATGTTCTTCACTACAAACAATACCAAGTTCATCAATTAACTCATCTATTCATCACAATCATCAATTTCCCAAGAACACTAAATCACTTTATTCAATTCTAAGTTAGGGTTTCACTTACAATCAAGAATTTCTTATCAACTAATGATAATATGATCATTACTAGCTTAATTTCAAGATAAATCATGCCAACTAAATCAAATATTCAAAACCCCAATTTCTAGGGTTAAAGAAATCACGAAATTAACACATATAACATGATTAAGATGATGCTAGAATGATTATTACATGTTATTGAAGCTTAACTAACATCAATTTACACTTTAGAAACCCTAATTTCGGATTTTGCTCAAGAACATCAAAAACCCCAAATTCTAGGTTGAAGAACATGAAGAACACAAGATCATACCTTGTTTGTGATGATTAAGAAAGCTTGAATTCGAGTTTTAAAGCTCCAATTTGATGTTCTTCATGATCTTGATAAAGATTTAAGGTTAATTGTGTGTGTGTATATGTACGTATGTATGTATGTGTGTATGAAATAAAGTCCGACTCAAAACATAGATATATTACCTAATTAGTTACTTTGTGTACTAGTTTTGTCCCCCGTACTTATCATTGTCTGGAACTTAAAATTATTTACGGGAAAACTATTTTATTTTACCGTCACCTTGATTTAATTAAAACAATCAATATTTCACTAGCCACAATATTTCCTGAGGCTTATCGACCTATTAATTATACAATCAAACACAATAACAATTTTAAATCGCATTTAAAATTTACAGAAAATACCTATTACTTCTAAGCCCAATTTGAGGATGTTACAAATGTCGTCTCGATACAAGGGAGTTTACTTTGTTACGAATATTTTCGGTGAGATTATTGATAAGTTAATTAGCCAAAATATGTTTTTGATCTTAGCAGGGTCTATTCGAGTTTTCGTTGTATTTTATAGTCATAAATAGTTGATAAGTAATATGAAACAAAACAAAAATTTCTCATAAAGGATGGACGGCATATCTTCTGGGACGTGGAAATTTGACGAGGATACGGTCGAAGGTTTAATGTACGGACCAAATTTTAGTGTGGTAGCAAACTAGCAATCAAGAACGATTCGGGAATATGGCATTGGCTCCCTCCAATGGGACGCGAAAACATTGCCGAGGTTAGAGGTGGAGATGGCAATAGTACGTCTATCAATGTTGGAGTTAATTACGGGGCGACAGTACCCCTTAAGGCTGGAATAAATGATCCGGTGGACGGCGTTAGAGCGAATGACATGACTAGGTTTTGGAGTAAATGATAAAGTGGCAATCTCAGCCGGAGTTGGAGTCATTGAGGGCGTACCTTTGGTTGTAATGAATGATGGCCAAAGCATTAATGTGGAACAAATTCAAATGAATCAACGAGCTATGAATCACAACCTAGCGAACGTGCAAATCCATAATTCTCGGAAGAATACAACAGAATCTAAGCCAATTCAGGCAACACCGCACTCTAATGGCAGACTCAGGACGTTTCGGTGTTGGGACGAAGAAATGTGGAGAATGTTAAGTACTTTAAGAGATACTACTTGTCTATAGTGAAACTAAGTTATTGATTCAATTTTGGAGCTTTGGGATTTTTCTAATATAATCCATAATAAAAACCTTAGAAATTGATTGCACTAACTTTCTGTTTGAGCTTTCCATTGCTATATTGCTCATGTCATTCTCAAACAAAATATATATATATATATATATATATATATATATATATATATATATATAATAAAGAAAAAAAAACAAGTTTTTGGTTATATAATTATTTTGATTTAGATAGTTGGAAAACTAAACATAAAATATAAGTTTTATAAGCTTCATATTATGAAATTTGTTCTCAAATTAAGCTACCATATTTTTGTTGTTCATTAGATTATCAATATTCATTTACTTTAAAAATTTATATATCCACGTCGATAATCACTTAAGAAAATAGAGATTTACAAAAGCGAGTATATATAAAAGTGCTTTCAAAAACTAATTAGATCATATTATGCTATTATCGAAACATAAAGATTTAATTCTGAGAACAATATTAATTTTGTAAATCATATAAATGTTCATTTCTTAGTAAAATGTTTAGAATAGCATAATTTTATAGAGAATAACTAGAAAAAAAAAAGTATTCAATTGGGCCGATATGCAGCGGTGCCTCGTAAACTTAAGTAGCAAGAAACATGGTAGTAACCAAATAACATGAGTTTCCCATGTACACATGTACATAGCTCGACTTGGAAAAAAAATAATATCTATTATATATGAATTATAGTAAACCGATTCAACCAGTTGAACCGAACTCGGGCCTTCATCCGATTCGATTTAAAAACCGGTTTTCAAAACATTGATCTATACACATTTAAAAAAAACACTATAATACATTAATATCTATACACATTTTTTTAATTGACTAAGATAATTAAAATCAGGTTTTAAACTTATAAACAATAAATAATGCATGTAGAATAGGTATTGCATCCAACAACGGTTCAAAAAATTTCAAAATCATTATAAAAATATACATACACATTCAGTATATACATATGTATCTATATAAATATGTATATAATAGGGTTTTACTCATTAACAATCTAATAAAAATCTTAAAACGTGTTAAGCAAGCAGTTAGAAAACAATCAACAATGGAAAAGCTAAGCGATGAACAATTTGGGATCACAATTCAACCCAACGTTGAATTAACCAACGATGTAATTAGAGATGAAAATCGTACGATCGCATTTTACCAAGACGGCGACTGGTACCGCCAACCGCTTCAAATTCCGGTGATTGTGAATGAAAACGCCGATGAAGCTCCGACGAATGTGATTGAGAATGCCGTTGAAGCTCCAGCAAATGTGAACGAGAACGTCATTGAAGCTCCGGCGAATGTGAATGACAATGCGGTTGACATTTTGACGATTGCCGGAGAGATAGTAAACGACGGTGTATATCTTATTTATCTCTAATTTTGTTAAAAAATATATATATATCTTATTTATCTCTAATTTTGTTAAAAAAAAAAAAAGAATAAGTATTACTGCAATGCTAACACGGTAAAAGAATTAAAATTTTCGCCCTCACAAGTATAAACATTTTTAAAAAATTTTAAATATTGTTTTTATTAATACTAGATGTGAAACTACTCTTTAAATTTTGATTCGGTCCTTTTTTCAAAATGTATTGTAATATGGTCATATTACTTTTATAACCTATTTGAGCCAACATATTCCGTTCTATGCCACATAATAGTGAATGAAAAACTAAAGATGACTAAAGATAATGAATATTAAATACTTCATTAAAAATTTAAATAAGAAAATAAAAATGAACACTAACTATGGGTGTTTGATTCGAAGTGCAAATTAATTGGCAATAGTGTGTTCTCGGAGTGTGTGTGTGTGTGTATATATATATATATATATATATATATATATATATATATATATATATATATGCTTTTAAGAAAAAAAATCATTTTTTCGCGGATTAAAAAAGGGTTAATAGACAATTTCGTTACTGTACTTTCCGAAAAAGTTCAATTTAGTTACCGAACTTTTATTTGGTTCAATTGAATTACTGAACTTACAAAACCGGTTTACAAGTGTAAAATCCTCGTTTTTTATTCCAAAAAAATGAAAGTTCGATAACGAAATTGAACATTTTCGTAAACTACAGTAACTAATATGTGTATGATTAGAAACTTGAGTAACAATTTGATCAATTATTTAAATGTTTAGTAATTCAATTGAACCAAATAAAAGTTCGGTAACTAAATTGAACTTTTTCGGAAAGTACAGTAACGAAATTGTCTATTAACCCATTAAAAAAAGACTTAGCTTGACCCTCAAACAATAACAATTATAATGGAAATTATTTTGTGATCTTCAATCTATCAATACCTATATTACGAGTATATAACAACAACACAAAAAACAAGAAAAAAAGTATATTATTTCAATGGAGTACTCGTCAGCCTCATATCGATCGAAGTTTAACGGCTTCGGCGCTACCTATGTAAAGGACATCGTTGTTACCGTGCACCCTTACATCATGCGTGGACCGAAGCATCCAACAGAAGTGTTTAATAGCTTAACGAGTAGAATGAATGTGAAACGACTAATAAAGGAGACCATTCAGAGGTTGACGGAAGAGAATGCTGGTGTTCAAGCTATGAAAGAAAAGAGCGTCAGATTTGAGACTGAGTTAGCGGGGGTTAGTGAAGAGTTGCGGGTAGCTCGTGAAGGTAGTGAAGAGGGTTTAAAGAAGATAAGTGAGTTAGTTGAAGAGAATGAGAAGCTGATTGAAGTGATGCGCGTGAAGGAAGAGGCATCCAAAGTTATCGAAGAAAGGGTAAGAGAGCTAGAGGGGGCCCTTCAAGTTGCCAACGTGGAGTGGAATGCCGCTGTGCTGTTCAAGAAGCAGCTACAGTCTGGGTTGACGGTGATTGCGGGGAAGATACTGAAGTGTAAGGGTATTAGAGGGCCTTTTCTTGCGTTGGCCAAGGATCTGAAAGAGCAGGTAGCGCATGACGTGGTTGTAATTGCACGAAAATCTTTTAAAGACTCCAGAGGCAATCTTGAATTTTATAGAGTTCAATTTGAACTTTTTTAGCATATATTACTTGATTAATCATTATATTCAATGGAGGTATGGAGGTGGTATATTAAAAATACGGAGTACGAAAAAAGAATTTGAAATGTATGAACAACTTAGTTTTTTTATGCACTTCTTAATTTTACAAAATACGGTCACTGCATATACGACCGAATTCCAATACCTCTTTTTTTATTATTCTTGAATATCCCAATTCAATACTCCGTATAATTCTTTATATAGTTATTTTCTCTATAAAATGATGTTATTTTAATCATTTTATTATGAAATGAAAATTTATGTGATTTTTTGTTGTTATATCAAAACTAATGTTTATAGTAGTGATTCACTTAAAAATTTTTTGATCACGGTCAGAACTACTTTGTTGACAAATGTACCATGTACCACAAATCAATTTATCGTGGATAGTAGTATAGTTCTTGTTTTTTAAAAATATTTTTTTGTTAACACTAGATGTGAAACTACTCTTTAAATTTTGGTACGGTCCCTTTTTCAAAATGTACTGTAATAAAGTCAAATTACTTTTATTGAGCCAACATATTTTGTTCTATGCCACATAACAATGAATGAAGAACTAAAGATTACTAAAGATAATGAATATTAAATACTTCATTAAGGAATTAAACAAGAAAATAAGGATGGACACTAACTAGGGGTGTTTGACTCGAAGTGTAAATTAATTGGCAATAGTGTGTTCTGAGTATACATATATATTTGTGTGTGTGAGTGTGTTTTTAAGAAGGAAAAAAAAACATATTTTCTTTTCGCGGATTAAAAAAAGACTTAGCTTGACCCTCAAACAACAACGATTATAATGGAAATTATTTTGCAATCTTCTATATGTCTATATCTATATTACGAGAATATAACAACACAAAAAAAAAAAAAAATTAGTATATTATTTCAATGGAGTACTCGTCAGCCTCACATCGATCGAACTTAAACATCTTCGGCGCTACCTATCTAAAGGACACCGTTGATGCCATGCACACTTACATCGTCTTTCAAGTTGTTACGAGTAACAATAAGGTGGTTAAAGAGACTAAATCAAAACCCGCAAAGAAAAGTGGTTTATGCTCTGCTTGGGAATCTATGAGTCCATCGAAATTCAACATCATTGGGGACATGAACAACTACAAACTCAAATGCACAATCAAATATCACAAGTCACGTTGCCTCTCTTAACTATCCTTCGTACCACGGGAACCATCAATCAATACGATGTCAAGACGTCGTCTAATGAGGTGATCGGGAAAATCATCTTTAGTCATGAAACAACTCGATGAATGCACCGATTGCAAAGATCTCAATTTCGCTCTTTGTTCAAGAGTTCATTTATTGAGTTCATCATATTCTTAGCTAGTTCATATATTCTTGAATTGGATTTATGGTTAATTTAGCTTCTTTCAATGGTGTTGTTTAATCTTTTTAGTTATTTATTCGTTTCAATTTTTATACACGTTTTTCTTTATGGTCTTGTTTAGAAAGAAAAGAAATATGCGTATATCAAGAAATTTTACTACCAATTTATTATTAACAAGATTTTTATAGCCCATTGCGAGGGAATATATTTTAAAATTTAACCATTCAATTCTCGGTGCATTGCGTATAAAAGTTAACATATAACTATTATTTTAAATTTTAAACACATATATAATATATTATCTAAATTCATATATTATCTTATCATGAAAGCATTTTAGATTATCATGTGTTCATATTTAACTATATTCAAAGATAGATAAAAAACTTACCTAACATATGAAAAAGTTAAGAATATATACTTTATATTATTAATGACTTGGTGAAATAAATATAAAAGAAACCTATAGCCAATTTTCTAGCTATACTTGCTAATGTGTTGGTATTAAACTTTCATTTATAACATACTCAATGTTTTGAAATCCGTGTTGTCTCGATCGGTCGACCCGGTTCGACCATGACACGGGCATGAAAACGGGTCGAATATGACCGGGTTTTGAGCATATATTGGATCGGTTTGACCCGGGCGGTTTTATAGTTCGACTGGGACCCATTGACCCGGTTTTGGTTGAAACTCGGTTTAGAGTTTAAAATAATTAGTTTCAACAACAATTAAATCTTTATGTTTTAACAACAGCATAATATGATATAATTAGTTCTCTGAAAACACTTTTTATATACTCTCTATTGTAAATCTCTATTTTCTTAAGTATTTATCGACGTGGATAAGTTTTTAAAGTAAATAATTTTAGATACTCAGATGATCAACAAAAATATGGTTGCTTGGTTTGAGAACAAATTTCATACTCATTAATATGAAGTTTCTAAAATATATGTTTTATGTTTCTTTTTCCAACTATCTAAATCAAAATAACTATATAACCAAAAACTGATTTATTTTTCTAAAATATATAGTATATCATTTGAGAATGACATGAGCAATATAACAATGGAAAGCTCAAATTGAAAGTTAATGCAATCAAATTCTAAGGTTTTTATTAAGGATTATATTAGAAAAGAAGCCCAATGCTCCAAAATTGAATCAATAACTTAGTTTCACTTACTTACTAGACAAGTCATATCTCTTGAAGCAATTAACATTCTCCTTATTTCTTCGTCCCAAAACCGAAACGCCCCAAGTCTGGCATTGGAGGACGGTGTTGCCTGAATGGGCTTAGATTCTGTTGCATCTTCCAAGAATTATGGGTTTGCACGTTTGCTAGGTTGTGATTCATAGCTTGCCGATTCATTCGAGTTTGATCCGCATTAATGCTTTGGCCATCAGTCATTACAACCAAAGGTATGCCCTCAATGACTCCAACTTCAGCTGAGATTGCCACTTTATTAGTCATTCCAAACATAGCCATGTCATTTGCTCTAACGTTGTCCACAAAATCATTTACTCCAACCTTAAGGGGTATTGTGGCCCCGTTATTAACTCCAACATTGTTAAACGTACTACCTCCGTCTCCACCTCTAACCTCTGCAGCGTTTACGCCTCCCATTGGAGGCAGCCAATGCCAGATTCCCGACTCGTCCCTGATTGCTACCACACTAAAATTTGGTCCATACATTATGCCTTCAACCGTATCCTCGTCAAATTGCCATGTTCCCGAAGACATGCCATCCATCCTTTTTAACACAAACTAGATTAACAATGAGGAAGAATGAGATAAATTTTTGTTGTTTCATATCACTAATCAACTATTTATGACGATTTGAAAACTTGAAAACTCGAATGGAACCTGCTAAGATCAAAATCATATTTTGGCTAATTAACTCTCACAGAAATTATTCGTAACAAACTAAACTCCCTTGTATCGAGACGATATTTTTGTTCAATCAAAACAGATCTTTGACTTTTTAGATGATCCAGGGCCAGGATTCTTAATTATTATTATTACTACTATCAAATGTCATGAATATTTACTAAATTTTATTAACAAAAACGTATCAACTATATATATAGGAATTCGTACGTATTTTCATTCAAGGAATTAAAACTTTAAGTAAAATAAACAGTAGATATAAATAAAAATCACGTACAAAAGGTATGAAAAAAGAAACACGTAATATATTGAATTGTTTGCAATTATTATGAATGTATTGTTATTATTATTTTATTATCGTGCATAAAAGTAAAATCAACATAAACACTTAATAAACGACATAAAAGGATGGACACACTTTGTGAAAAAATCATCCGAAAATGTAAAACGATCTCATACTTTAATTTTAATACGTACTAATTTATCTTTGGGTTTATATTTTGGGTTATGTATCGAACTTTACACATTTTACTATTGTATGTATTCACGTTTCAAAACCGCATATTGTATGCATTTAACTTACTATCATATGCGTTTAACTTACAAAAAACACGTCAATTTATGTAGCCAAAACAAAAAAACATACAATAAACGAATTTTGAAGCTTGAATACATACGATAGGAGGTTTTAAAGTTTGATACATACAATAGTAAAAGGTGTAAAGTTCGATACATAACCAAACAATAAACCCCTTGTCTTTTTAGCCAATGTGGAGGGCTCCAATTATTTAAGTTTATTTATAAATGCAATCATCGATCAAGTCCATATATGCATGGTTGTTCAAAACAAAGGTAGGACGTAAAACTAACAAAATTCAATAAACGCATTTTTCTTTTTACTAAATATTTATCACATAACCAATTAGAAATCGACCAATCGATTAGTTATTAGCCTAGCTCGTTAACAAACCAAAACGTCTTTATATTCATTATGAAACCGATACTCTATATTAGTAACAATAACTCAAAAACTCAACATAAGTAACCAATGTATCTCTTTCACGTACCTACCACGTAAACTATCAATAAAACAAGACAAGAAGAACAAGAGTTACCTTAGACTCTTATACCGAAACTTGATAAGCAAATGTCAGGGTGAAACAATTATTTATTTAACTATTTATAAGACGACCCGAATACATATTCTAGTCCGGCCTATTCAAATCCTAAAATAAGTAGATAGTGAGTAATATATAAGGTATCACATTCTTTTCCTACGTTTATTTCCTTACATTGGATACGTACATAAGGTAAACACCATGAATAAATCTTTTGATTCCTATAATGCCGATGTATCCAGAAACCAATTAATTAATAAGTATTTAAAAATATTTAACATCATACATGATGTAAAGTTGTAAAACACTAGAAATTAAACCGGTACTAAAGAATATACGAAAACCCATAATAAATGTGTGACATTATTAAACCGGCCGATTACCTGCAAATAATCGGGGATGGATTTGAATGTACACAACCTCGATCAACAACACAGGCGTTATTAGAGAAAATAAAACCGCAATCTGATCTTTTATCTCGTTCCGTTGGATACGTATATATGGTGTTTGGAGTTATGTAAAATTAATAATCAGTCAATTGGGCCTATAACTTTGGGCTTATGATGAACCATAAGCCATGTAATATAAGTTTGGCATCGATCCATGTCTTAGAGCTCCATATACACAAACTTGGTACAAAAATATTAGGTCAAGTATTTTAAACACAAAACTATAGTATAAGATGTTTTTGCAGTTATAACATTATTTATTACTTAACATATAATTGTCTCTCAATTACCTAAAGATTATATACACATTTTTGTATATTAGCATTATATTATTACAAATAACTAGATATAAGACCCGCGACAGCGCGGGCAACTCAATTTTTGAGATATTAAGAAAAAAAACCACAACAGAGCATACACATTAGTGGATCAGTAAAACCATAATACATAAAGCAAGTGTATCGGCAAATGCGAAATATTCAGTCATAACTAACCGCGACAACGCGGACTTCGAAATTTGATTTTGTATTTTGTTCATTTAAAAATTTGAAGTCGAATGAAACTTTTTGACGATTATTTTAGTGATAATCTTTATTGATTATTATAGTTATTTATTGTAATACAAAAAACGGTAACTAATAAATAGAGGCGGAAAGTGTAATTATGAAGATCAAATATAAACATGGGTAGTAACCCATTGAAAGGCATGTTCTTATCAAGGATTGAGTATTTCATTTTGGTTAGTAGATTCTTATGTGTCATTTGTTCTAATAAAAGTTATGGTTATGTAACCCAAATCGTTTATATGCACACCTAATTCTAGTAAGCATATTGAGTTTGGCCTTAATCTGGAAGTGTAATTATGAAGATAAAATCTAAATTCGAGGATTGTAAGAGCACAGGGTGTGGGGAACGGTGTTCTGGACAGTGTTCTGAAGAATGTTGAAGGTGAGGATTTTGTGGTGTGGTGAAAAAAAAGAACACTGAACGAAAACAACGTCCGAATACGAACGCTGAGCCCAGAACGCCGTGAGAACGCCGGCACGGTGTGCCAGAACGCCGTCGCTCGGCGTTCTCAATGGAGAACTTTGATGCCACGTGTGTGCGTACCGTGTGATCTAAGTAAGTAAATTGAATTTGGCCTTTATTTATAAGAATGGTTTTGTTTTAGATTAGTTGTGCTGAAAGTGTACATGGATTAATGATGGTTACAAACAAATGAAAATTCACATCAAATCCAACCCGAGTAATATAAGGCTGGCGTTTCAGTTATAAAGTTTGGTGTTTTGCAAATTTTCGTTGCATTGTATAGTTTTGTATAGCTCTTGCTTTTAAATTTGATCAAACACAAGAAGTATAATAAAATAACAATATCCCATCTTCTTTTATTGAAATATATACATAGTAGTAAATAAGGAATAATCCAGTGTAAAACAAACATGAAAAGACTCGAGAAAACATAGTTTCAAACCAACTGACTAAATTCAAACGATAGACAAAGTAAATGACTTGAACAAAGCAAACATGTTCGATTATTGTAAGCAACGTCTCCTACATTGCGTCATATTGATCCTAAAGCATGAAAGTCTTGAAAATTGATGGGATATGTTGATGATGTTAGGGTTTCTCTGTCTTTGGTATTTTCATTGTGAATGTTGCTAGGTTTAGTCTTTTAATCCGGTTCCTTGGAGGTTGACTTCTCATATGCACCACATTCTACAACTTCATGAGCTTCACGTTTAGTTGTTATTGGTGCACTTAGGTTCTTATAGTTGATTGGAGGAACATGGTCGTTAATAGCTTCCACGTTTACAGCATCATCAAGTACCTGTTTACATTAAAGGATTTTAATAATGTATACAGTGGAATAGAAAAACAGTTTGGTAATATGATCATACATACTCAGATTCAATTGGATCAGGGGATTCTTGGTTTGTAGCATTTTCGTTGTCCACATTATTGTCAGCAGGTTCGGGGTGACCTTCCAATAGACCAAAATCAACACCCATGTCTTGTAGGCCTCTAAGATATAGTTTATAACCGTTGGCTCCTCAGTCGGACGGTGTATGCTATGTAGTTGTTTTGCAAGTTGATATCTTCTTTTTATAATACGCTAACATAGGGGAATATCTTCATTAATGAATATTCGAGATCCAAACAGTGAATTCTATACTTGTGTATAGGCCGTCACTCTCTACACTATTTGGCTGTACATCTTTATATGTATCTATAATATACTATCTAAATTCAACAAATAACCATGACGTTAGTCATCTAATCTCATTCACTTGTACTCCACAGTCCACAAGCCCACAATGTTTTCTGCACATCTATACTTGATATGCCCCAAATTACACCAAAAGTCTTCATGTAGCAAATTCACAGTATCACCATTTACTTTGTTCCATCTACCACCCTTATCTTTAAACTGATGCAGGCACATCAGTTAATTGAATCACTTGCTTGGTTCTGTTCACAGCTAATTACAAATAAACACTCACATTTTATTCCATGGATCTAATCCCACATCTCCACTTCACGTCATATTCCTGGTCTGTTGTGTCTGAAACCCATTCCAACTAACACAACCCATTTTTCGGTATTCTCGAAATCCAATCAAAACTCCCAATTTAAATTTCATTGAATAAAGCCACTACCCAACACTTTATGTCTATATGTCATTTTTGGAGCAGAAAATCAATAACATAATTTAGTAAACTTACCCATGATGGTGTCCTCTACTTCTAATTGACAATTATTGCAAAACTACAAAGATAATGTATATAAGTGTTAACGTCACATGCTCACTTTTGTATTGAAAGGATGAGGCCAATTTTGAACAGTTGATAAAAGGAACTTATCTACTGATTATAAGGATAATAGCAATCAACAGCATAATAATGTTTCATTATTAAAGAAAAGAAGAATCTACTTAAAAAACAAAGTAAGAAGGAAAGAATGTCACTTGTAGAATGATTAAACCATTTTTTATTCTCGAAAAAAAAATCACTTGAGAATCAATGGCTATTTGGGATATTGGTATCTTTGATTTAGGATCAAAGAAGAAAAACAACAAACACCTAATATGCACACTTAGTTTGCTCAAAACCAGTGGCGGATCCAGAAATCTGTATCATTGGGGGCAAAAAAAATTCTAAACCGTACGCTTTATTTTGTTATGTTAAACTATAATAATGATGCTGAAATTACCGAAAGTAATAGTGGCATGAAAACAATTTCCAACCAACTCTTATAAAAAGTGCTAGATAACTTCAACAATAGTAGCATAAATGAGTAAACGACATGAAAAATAACAAAAAAAGTATATAACTTACTAAAATAACTACTGAAAAGTCATTATAAACAACCTACATGTTAGTCGGAATATTAGATGACAAATGGTGTAAGTTTTTATATGAAACCTTAGATATGTCTTTTATTTAATTACTATTAATCGTTTTAAGTTTCTTAAAACTTAATGGTTATCTATAAATCTCATAATGACAGGCTCTCGTGAAGTTAGAGACCATGTAGAGTTTATATTTTGATAAATAAATGATGTCAATTACAATCGGTGATTTTGTTTTAACGGGTTTTTATTAAATGTAAATAAGACATCATTAAACTATACAAATCTTGAGTTGTGAATTAATGAGTGAGAATATAAAGTTTGGGGGCATAAAGTGTCACTTTATATATATTAGGAGGGGTATTTTTAGAAAACTATATCTGAAAAGTACACTTTTGGTGTTTGAGCATCTTCTTCCCCACCAAACTCATTTCCTCCATTAGAACACACTTTCAAGCTTCCTCCTCCTTTTTTTTTTTTTTATTTTTTAAGTTACATTAATACTTATTTGTTAAATTTGTTAAATATATAAGATATCTGTGCACTTAAGTAAAAAAAGAATTCATCAATCGGGGGCAAATTTTTTTCTTAACTGAGGGCATAACCCAAAAAATATATATATTTACCTAAAATTTTGTTGGGTCATTGGGGGCATTTGACCCTGCTTGCTCCTTCTTAAATCCGCCCCTGCTCAAAACATGTGAGGGATTCAGGCAGAAGCATCACTTACTCTTTTGGACAAAGTGATTGGGGTTATTCCGAAAGCACTTTCTTTTACCTGTTACCCAACTCGTTCGACCCGGCCATTTGGCCACCTATATATAATAAAACAATGAAGACCAATATGGGACACACAATACTTGATGAAAGCTTATATAAGTCGGATAAAGCAACTTACCAAAAAAATCGATCATTTGTACGCATCAAAAGGAACCTGCACAAACATCTCTCTTTTAAAAAGAAGTTCCCTAACATATGTAAGCAAACTGACAAAACATCATTGGTAATGAGGTAAGGAGGTAAGAAATACTGTTACGCAATAAGAACAGCTATGCCAAAATTTAAAAGAGATTTAAGCTCCAACTATAATTTTAGTTGTACATCTCCTACTCAAATCTCAAGTGAAGATATCACTAACAGAGCACTATCATGTGAAAACCGTGATGTCTAAATTTCTTAGTAGTAAAATTTCATTGAAGATAGATTTAAAAGCCAGACCTATAAGATACTTAGAAGATGTGGCTCTACATTATCCAATTTCAGTATGTAAGAACCTATCAAGCTTATCGTTATCATGTATTCCTGCACCATTGAAAGTATTACTCAAATAGTCACAATGATTAGTTATTGGCAAAGAGGTAACACATGTTAAATATTCTTAGCCATTTCTAACGTGAGAATTTCACATAAAAGAGTAGCTGTTAAAAGTTTGTATCAGGCTTATCTCATAGAATGCATAATAATATACACAAATAATAAAATAGATTCCATAAAGCTACTTACATTCGGCACACTTTAAACATCCAAAAACCAACTCAAATTCTGGAAATCAATCGAAGCTGAAGTCCAAACTGACAATTCAACTACAATAAGCATAAAGGGGTCAGTAATGCTCATTAAACCACCAGTAAAATATATATATTCACCATTTAACAGTGTATTATCAATATATCAACTTACAGCAACCCAAGTCCACCCATTAGTCATATGTACTTCAAAATGAAAAGGATACAGGCCATTGAAACTTGATTCATATGATTCATAAGCATGTAAGATCTCACTTTCTGATAAAATTTCACTTGTTATACTGAGGGTTCGCACTTGGCACATGGCACTTGGAAAGTGTATTATCATTTAATAATTGCAATAGCTCAAATTAACAAATTAAAGACAATGCTAGAATTACTTGAAACGTACCTGATAGTTTTTCTCTCTTGATATCCATGGTTGTTTGACTCGCACTCTCTAATGATCTGCAGACACTAATAAACTAATAGACATGTTCGAAGAGTTAATAAAGAAAAAACTAACTTTGAATATAAGAAATTTCTTTATATCCGTAAATGTAAAGTAATGACAAAATCATATGGAGTTCCAAAACTTGCATAATATATTAAAATTTTTATATACCTTTGATGTGTGTCCCCTTTACTGATTGTAGATTTTACCATGAGTGAATCCCGAAGGGTGACTGTTCATCCCTAAAAATGTTAACTTTCTCAACTGATGGTAGTCCATTTATTCCTATTGTTTTCAAAGTGATTTGGAGCCTTTTATTCTATGTGGTGGTTGTTTGATACTTTGATGTACGACCTTCCTTTATTCTAGCAGGCAAACATCAGGCACCAAATTCTCTACAGACTTGGGAATCTGATTGCAATCCATACAACAAATCCTGAAATTGAACACGCAAATTTAAGCTCTTAGTAAGATAGTCTTACCCCTTTTTAGGATCTGCCAAAACCATAACAAAAAAATCTTTCACATATCCTGAATAACTTGCATATTAAAAAATCTCTAACATGTCAAATAAAATAAAATGAAAAATAAATATAAAAAATGGTTGGCTGAAAAGGAAATGGACAAAATGAGTCATATAGGACAAAACGGGTCAAATTGTTCAAAATGAATCCAAAGTGCTTTTCTAATGTATAGAACTTCCTTATATAATTTAGTCAGTAAATTAAGCTGCCAATGATGTAATATAACTTTCTAATGTAGTTTACACAGTAATTGTTAATACGAAAATTTGAAAACTATGGACAACAATTGTTTCGTGTCTAATTTTGACTAATACATAAACGAACCCATTTAGAGTGCAAAACATTAAATCCAACCCATATTTTGGCACCTCTAATGGAACTTGAAAGAACACATGTAAAAGAAAGATTACCTTGCACTGGATACTGCAGTAAATTGTATCAGTTAGAGTGTGATTACACATAGTGCAGCTAGGATAATTCGTGTTTTGCTGACCTCTTACTTGCTGGTTATTCCCCCTTTCCCTCAAATGTAGCACATTGTTTTCATTTGTTACATAACCCTGTATACATATATAAGTTGATTACATCATTCCAATTGAATTATATTTATATAACAAAGATTCAGCAATTTACTAACATGAGTGCCTGAACAATTAAAGTGTCTCTGGAAATCTGGTTGCTTTTCAAATCATTCATTTAAAGAAATTCTGAAACCTATAACCGGACCTGAGTATATGAGATTAGAAGATAGATAACATCTAGATAAAACATATTAATGGGCTACTCAGTTATAGAAATTAACTTTTTATGCCCAATTACTTCAACGAACTTTTCGATGACCCATCCAGTTTATCAAGTTCAATAAAATCAGTCGAGACAAAGTGTATTTTTATACATATAACCACCTAAATCTATTTTATCAAACTTATAAACTAATGCCATAACCTTTTGGGTGTTTAGCATCATACTTAAAAATGCACCCAGTAGCAAATTGATCATTAACAGCCCATGTTCTCTCCACACATTAGCGAGATTGAGTGTGCCCTGCATCCATACAAAAAGATCAGAGCTTCAATAATGATTAAAAAAACATTGAAGCTAAACACAATCCAACATATAATTTCAAAAGGTAACAATTATATAAAGGTAGTACTATGATCGAATCATGAAAACACATTCACACAAACATAATATCAAACACTTTGTGTGTGCCGACCTTTATTTCGTATAATCAGAACCCCAAATCAATAAGCCTAAAAAAGGACGAAGATTGTACCTTGGAATTCAAATTTTGATGTGGGTATATGATAAGATTATGAAGAATTGGAGCTAGGATTGAGAAGAGAGAACCAGTAGAACAATTGATGAGAGGAAAAAAAAGGAAGAGAATCACGTCTAAAATATATTTGATCTCAGTCTAATAATCTCACCAAAAAGTTGCAGATTGATAATTGATTGAGATGACGATGATGAAGAAGATGCGCAGTAGGGTTTTAGGGGTTGATTGGTGATAGAGACGTAATATTATTCTTTGTCCGTCTTTTTTAATTTTTTAGTATACGATTATATTACTCCGTAAATGGTATTAATTTTTAATTTATTTAAATTAAATTATAATTTAAATTTAAATATGATAAAGGGGGTTAAGTGTAAGTATCAAAAATTAATCTTAATCGTTGGATTAATATGGAGAAAATCAATTAAGGGTTGGGATTGCCCCAAACTATTTTGTTTTAAGTATATGTTATAGATAAACATACATGTTAAAGTAAATTATACTTCTTGTAATCTATTGTATGCTCTGTATTATAAATTACCTTCTTTGAAAAGGTAGACGTTTATTATTTAACTTCCCATATCTGAAAAAAAAAAAAATACTTAATATAACGTAGATAGTACATTACTACAACCTATCTTATTTCGCTTTGTCAAAAAGGTATAACCGACTATTTGATCGTCTCAAACTGATTAGTTCCACGGCCAACATGGGAAACATATCTTTTACTTCATTTGTTTCGCTTTATTTGGTGATCTAGTGATGGATTGCACCCTAAAAGATGCAATGGATTGTGAATGATGAGATTAGCACCTACAATGTAATTAGATGTAGGTGCTCTAAGTAATACATAAATGTATACAGCAAATACGGATTTTATATATGAGCTTTATATGATTGTTGTTTTTTCTTTATAAAAGTTAACTGTAAAAATATAATGTTGGATAAATTTGGTCCAATGATGTGACACTTAGGTCTATCCATCTTATTTCTCAAACCACTTGAACACAATGATATGTTTTAAGGAAATGTCACTTTCTTTCACTGGACTTCAGATTATGTCACCAAATCAATAATAGCTAGATTCCCCCTTTGTGAATTATGATTTTGGAGCTCTTTTATACAGTACTTCCTATAATTATAATTATTTTTGGAGTCTCTAATTGAAGAACTATTGATCATGTCGACATGTTATTTATTTCAATCTCTTAATTCAAGGATACGTTTAACAACATAGTTCATAGGGTGGTGATTTGTACACAACCAACTTTTAGCCATACACCACTAATGTGCATCAGTCTGTTGTACAGTACAACAGTTTAAAGCATAACTAGTGATGTATGGTTAAAAGTTGGTGGTGTACAAATCACCACCCTAGTTCATAACCTCAAGCTAATAGTATTGTTTAATAAACAAAATTACAGGACCTTATTTGAAAATACTACTCGTAATACTTTGTAAAAATTAAACTAGTTCAACTAACTTTTTAATAAAGTAAAGCTATCGTGAAAATTATATTAATACCCCTCAATAGTATTATATTTATTTTGGTTTTACCTTGGTTATTTTTTCATATCAATTTACATCTTAAACTCCAACTAATTGCTAAACACTTAAAAATATATATATAAACTTCAACTTCCAACTACATATTTATACAACACTTTTATACTTTAACTACGAGGTAAATTTACCAAACATAAGTTTAAACAATTTTACTTAAACTTGCCAATTTAATTTCAATCTCAAATAATTGTGTGGACGGAAGAAGTGAACATCAAAAATCAAATCACAGGTATGTAACACTTTCCAAGGACACAATAGAAATAGAATATTCGATACTAGTGATGAATTATTCAAAAAACGCCAAAAGTGCATCGTTGCTAACAGGACACGTGTTCTTTTAAATTGCCCCATCGTCTTTGAAAAGCACATGCATGATGCAACTATTACTTCATATATTATTAAAAAAAAAATAAAAAAATCCCTTTTTGCTAAAGAGAATTTTGTTAAATAATTTATCTTATTATAATTTATATAAAAATATAAATATAAATTAATTTCTTGCTTCAGTAATGATTCTTGAGATATTTCTAAATTATGTGATCTAACACTTTAATTGAGATAGACAGAACGAACTATAATTTTTCCCATACACATATAATTTGTCATCATATATAATTTATTTACATCTATTTTGAAACAACTTAAAATAATTGAATTGAAGACACTTATAATATGATGATGATGATGATGATTATATGAAAAATTTAATAATATATATTTTGTGTGAACCGAAATGTCAAAAACTACATTAATGATTAGGTAACAGAGAGACTTCATATAAGAGGAGTGAAGGTTTGAGTTTAATTATATGGAAAATGCATGATTGGGAGATCCAAATATATAAGCATAAATCCAGACATAATAAATATATGATTGGTATATATAAAAAATTAATTGGGTGAGATTAAAATAGAATCAACAAATGAAAATGTTAGCTAATCATATATAGCATTACTATGATTATATTTATAACATCATATATAGCAAGTGAACATTTTCATCGTCGGTATCAAAACTTCTTCATACTCAAAATCAAATTAACAAGCATATATAATCGATTATAGATTATTTTACAACTTCAATGAATGTGAAGTAAGCCTGAAATTAAACCTTATTTTGGTAATGTATATGAAGTGCGTTAACCATTTCACATCATCAACTAAAAACAAAAGTTATAAAAAATAAAATTCACAATCTCACATCTCTAAAAAGAAGAAAATATTTAATTAATTAATTAATTAATATTAATAATAATAATAAAAGAAAATAATAATAATAATAAATAGAAATTACAAACCCCTAGATCCCAGCTCTCCGTGTAATCTCTCTCTTCCGCGTGTTATCAGATCATTCAATCTCATCACGTTCCTCGTCACCCCAATTTCACTCAATTCAATTCAATTTATTTCTTTGTTTCTTTCATTCACACACACTCAACTAACCAGCAGTTTCACTACTAAATCTGAATCAAAATCAAAATCAAAATCATCAGAACAATAATAATGGCGGGAAACGACTGGATTAACAGTTATTTAGAAGCGATACTGGATGTTGGACCGGGGCTTGACGATGCTAAATCCTCGTTACTCCTTCGTGAACGAGGTCGTTTTAGTCCTACTCGTTATTTCGTCGATAACGTCATCGGATTTGATGAAACTGATCTCCATCGCTCTTGGGTTAAAGTAACTGCCATTCTCATTTTTCATTTTTTTTTTAATTATGTTATATGTATAAGTAGTATGTAATGTGTATATCTATATTTAAATTTTGATGATGATTTGCAGGCACAAGCGACTAGGAGTCCTCAAGAGAGGAATACACGGCTTGAGAATATGTGCTGGAGGATCTGGAATTTGGCTAGACAGAAAAAACAGGTTTATTTTTACATACTTAATACAGTATGTAGTACAGTATATATTTTAAGTTTAGGTTTTGGTAATTTGTAATTACTTTTAGGTTTATGTAATAAGTTGTTCATATTCTGTACCTGAAAATGCTTAATTTGAAGGGTTCTTTACAGAAAAAATTATGCTATGAATATATACACGTCTTCTTGTAGGAATAATGACAATTTTGGCTTTTAACTGAAAGGTGATTAATTTGAAGACTAGATTGAGTGACATTTTTTTTCGCAAGTTTTTTATGAGGTATCTATGAAGTTTTTCTGAATTATAATGTTACAGAGATCATAAGATTTATTAAAAATTATGTAATCCAGTAATTAAAGGTAGCGGCTTTAGAGATCTAATATTTGTGTATCAGTTGTATGCTGGACTGCTGATGTGATCACTGATCAGCATACATAGGAATATGTATTATATCGTAATATAAGTGCTCAAGAAAGGAATCACCGAATGTGTATTGTTAAAACATTATGTAGTACAAGTTATTGTAAAATACTGTTTGTTCATGTTCTTACTTTTTGTTTGTTAGCTTGAGGGTGAGGAAGCGCAAAGATTGACCAAACGCCGTCTTGAACGTGAAAGGGGTCGCAGGGAAGCCGTGGCTGATATGTCGGAAGACTTGTCTGAGGGAGAGAAAGGAGATGTAGTCAGTGACGTTTCTACTCATGGTGATAATCAGAAAGGCCGTTTGCCTAGAATTAGCTCTACAGATGCAATGGAGGCATGGGCTAATCAACAAAAGGGGAAAAAAACGTACCTTGTATTGATAAGGTATGATATTTATTTATTTTTATTTTTTATTGATTCTCAAGTCGTTTAAAATTGCACGAGTAGTTGATATACTAATAATACGGACCGGATTTGAAGTGATCATGAATCTTACCTTAGGGTCTGCTTGCATTTCTACCACTAAGAAATACAATGTGCAATGATCATTAAAGATGTCTTTCTGCAATTCTAGAATTTGGTAAAAAGAGTTTTGTTATGGTGTAGAGGAATACAAGTTTACAACATCAATACAGGTCCATGACTTATATTGTGATAAAATTTGATATGAGGCGTGTGTTCTGTTATAGATATCTAACAGTGTTACACATGTTAATCTATGAACAAAAATGATATTGAGTAAATGTTTTATATTCTGCACTTCCCATCATCCGGTCTGTTGACAACGTTTATAACCTCTTGCATTCTTACAGTCTTCATGGTTTAATACGGGGTGAAAATATGGAGCTGGGTCGTGATTCTGATACGGGTGGTCAGGTATGTTTATGTTTCTGCAGTTCCCATCATCTGCATTTGTTTCTTCTTGTTGATTCGGATAAGTTTAATACTTCAGAAATAGTATTTTCGAGGTTTGTTGTAGAGGTAGCAGTTCTAATCAATATACCTATGATTGGGTCGATTCAGGTTATGTTATAATGCGCCATATATGAAAAAACCTAGCTAGAAAGGAAGCACGTCAAATGGACCAAAGGGATGAAAGTCACACAAAGTGCATTATCAATGCATAACCTTCTAATCCAAAACACATATATAAAAATCACATTAACATGTAAATAATTCAATTTGTAATCATATTTGACACACATTATCTATTCAAAACTGCAAGAATCTGGACAAAAGTTGTTTCTGGTCAACATAGTCAGACCTGTACAAAAATTGTCCGTTTGAGTATGGTATGTGATCCACCATATTAGCCAGCTGTACTTATTTGTGACAAAATGCAAGAATTTTGCTCTATTAATTTTTTCATGTACCAGGTTAAGTATGTTGTGGAGCTTGCCAGGGCTTTAGCTTCAATGCCAGGTGTTTACCGAGTTGATTTACTTACCAGACAAGTAGCATCTCCTGAAGTTGACTGGAGTTATGGTGAACCGACGGAGATGCTCTCTCCACATAATTCTGAAGGGCTGACAGATGAAATGGGCGAGAGTAGTGGCGCATATATAGTCCGTATTCCATTTGGTCCAAAGGATAGATATATTCCTAAGGAGTCCCTATGGCCTTATATCCCTGAATTTGTTGATGGTGCACTTAGTCACATAATACAAATGTCCAAAGTTTTGGGTGAGCAGGTTGGTGGTGGTAGACCTGTTTGGCCTGTTGCCATCCATGGTCATTACGCAGATGCTGGTGACTCAGCTGCTCTTCTTTCTGGTGCACTAAATGTACCCATGCTCTTCACCGGTCACTCTCTAGGGCGAGATAAATTGGAACAACTTTTAAGACAAGGGAGATTATCTAAAGATGAAATAAATGATACATATAAGATATTGCGTAGGATAGAGGCTGAGGAGTTGGCCCTTGATGCTTCAGAAGTAGTCATAACCAGTACCAGACAGGAAATAGAGGAACAGTGGCGGTTGTATAACGGTTTTGACCCAGTTCTTGAACGCAAACTTCGAGCTAGGATCAGGCGTAACGTGAGCTGTTATGGCAGGTTCATGCCTCGCATGGTTGTAAGTATCATAACTTGCTTCTAACTATACAGATCTTATGGGCTTCCTTCTGCCAATTGTATATATTTGTTCTCTGCTGTTGAAGATTTATCATATTACTGTAACTTAAATAACCCACTACCATTTAGTTTAGCCCTACTAGATGTGGAAATTTGACCTATTTACCTTGAACGAGTCGATCGGGTTATGTTTTATCTCTAATGGGTCAAACGGTAATATTAAGAATGGCATAAAGAGAAGCTGGATCAAACAGGTTGAAAGTCTCTTAAAGTGTAATTAAATGCATAAAAACTCCTAAGCCTTGCCTACTTATGTAGAAAGTTGTGAACTTTGCCACCTTTTTATTATAATACCATGTTTGCAAAATCAACCACTATAATTACTGGCAGGTAATTCCTCCCGGGATGGAGTTCAATCATATTATTCCACATGATGGTGATATGGATGGCGAAACAGAAGGAGCAGAAGATCGCCAGGCCTCTCCGGACCCACCAATCTGGGCTGAGGTTCATGCCATTCTCATCAAAGATTGATAAAAAAAAGAAAAAGTTACTCTTTTGTTTTTCATGAAGGTACCATGGTATCAGCTCATGGATTCTTAACTTACCTGTGATGCAGATAATGCGTTTCTTCACCAACCCACGCAAGCCTATGATACTTGCACTTGCTAGGCCCGACCCTAAAAAGAATCTTGCGACTTTAGTTAAAGCATTTGGGGAATGCCGTCCATTACGGGAGCTTGCCAATCTTGTACGTCGGAGCTAAATATTGTCTTTTCTTTCCTCTTTTTTTTTCCTCATATTTATTTTTTTGTTCATCGGGTATAACTTTCAATTGGATTATACAGACGTTAATAATGGGTAACCGAGATAACATCGATGAGATGTCAAGCACCAGTGCGTCCATGCTTCTTTCTATCATTAAGATGATCGATAAGTATGATCTATATGGTCAAGTAGCATATCCTAAACATCATAAGCAGAATGAGGTTCCTGATATCTACAGTTTAGCTGCAAGGACGAAGGTAAAGTTATTATTCAGAAATAATATTGTATGATAACTACTACCAATGTATTTAGAGATATGTAAAATTATAAATCTTGTTTTACGTCTCTGGGCAGGGTGTTTTCATTAATCCAGCTTTCATAGAGCCATTCGGACTAACTTTAATCGAGGTTTTCTTCTGATATCTTTAGCAATCTGGTTATTAAGTTTCTATACTAATAGAGTAGCTCATTAAGTATAACTGAACAGGCTGCAGCTCATGGGCTACCAATGGTTGCCACGAAAAATGGAGGTCCTGTAGATATACATCGTGTAAGTTGTAGGTGTTTTATAAAATATCGCTTCATGGCTTAATACAATCTACTTCCAAAATGACCATCCTATTGTTGCAGGTTCTTGACAATGGTTTACTTGTTGATCCTCATGATCAGCAGTCCGTTGCTGATGCCTTATTGAAGCTCGTGGCAGATAAGCAACTTTGGTCAAAATGCAGGTCAAACGGGTTGAGAAACATACACCTGTTTTCATGGACTGAACATTGCAAAACTTATCTTTCACGGATAGCAAGTTGCAAACCAAGGCAACCGGGGTGGCTGAAAAATGATGATGATGATGATGATGAAAATTCCGAACCCGAATCACCAAGTGATTCTCTAAGAGATATGCAGGATATATCTTTGAATTTGAAGTTTTCAATGGATGGTGAGAAAGGGTATTCTGATAGCCCATTTGACTCCGAAGACCGAAAGAGTAAACTTGAGAATGCCGTTATGTCGTATTCAAAGGGTATTATGAGAGGTGCTTCAAGAACAATGTCTGTAGAAAAACCCGAACAAGCCAAGTTTCCTGCATTGAGAAGAAGGAAGCATATTTTCGTAGTTGCTATTGATGATGCTGATATTAACGGGCTTTTTGAAAATGTTAGAATGATTTTCGAGGCTGTAGATAAGGAGAAAAGCGAGGGTTCAATTGGATTTATACTGGCAACGTCTTTACAGATGTCAGAAGTTCATTCATATTTGGTCTCAAAAGGGCTCAATCCTTCTGATTTTGATGCTTTTATTTGCAATAGTGGTTCCGATCTATACTATACGTCTTCACATTCTGAAGATAACCCGTTTGTATTTGACTTGTATTACCATTCTCATATTGAATACCGGTGGGGTGGTGAAGGGCTCAGGAAGACTTTGGTACGTTGGGCGTCTTCTATTATTGACAAGAAGGCCGAGAATAAAAATCAAGGACATGTTGTTATGGAAGATGAAACCGTTTCAACTGACTATTGTTATGCTTTCAATGTTCGCAATCCGGCACTGGTAAGTTCATCTGTTACTAGATGTGGCAAAATGGGTGGGATTGACGGGTATAAATGAGTTTGTGTCAAAATAGCTAATTCATAAGTATTTAAGTTATTATATTATTGTACTTCCAATGTTGTAGGTTCCTCCTGCAAAGGAACTTCGGAAGATGATAAGAATTCAAGCTCTTCGTTGTCATGTTATTTATTGCCAAAATGGGAGGAAGATAAACGTCATCCCGGTTTTGGCGTCTCGTTCCCAAGCCCTCAGGTGAGCTTTCCTGCTTATGCATTTTTGTTTCTCCTTACACTTATATGTTTTTCTGTAAGCTTGTATGCATTATATACCTTTGATAGCCTCTAGAGTCTAGATATGCACAAGGAGTCAAGGAGCAGTCCTTGGTGCCCTGTTTGAGTGGTAATCTGTAATCTGTTGGGGCCAGTCCTTGTGGTAACTGGTCCTTGGCCCATTATTTAGACCTGTTTATACCCACCTGTCCTAGCCTGTCCTGTTGGCCGTGGTCTGATATTTTCCTGAAAAAATAAAATAAATAGATAATAAGAAATTGAGTTTTTAATCAAGCATATCTTCTAAGGTAAAGATACCACACCCCACACAACTATATATTTATTTAATAGTCTGTATATAATGATAATGCAGTTAATTGATGCAACAGTAACAGGTCCTTGACCAGTCCTTGCCATTAATATTGCATCTGTTTGAGGAATAGGACCGGCTATGGGCTGGGCTGTGGACCGGTCCCAGTCCTTGGCCATTTGTGCATCTCTAGTAGCCTCCCAATTAACCGCCACATGGATATAACGAAAGCCATAGAAATAAAGAACAAAATTTCTGAAGTTATATATTATTTTCAATCTGGAGTTAGGTGTCTACCTACTATCACCAATATAATCATGCCATTGATGCTGTACGTTCCACAGAATCTTCTTTAGTTATAATCTGTCATTATTATTTGGTATACTGGAAATTTGATAGAATAATCGAACACTTGATAAAACTCTGTGCCCGTTAAACATTGCAAGTTTGACGAGACACTTATGGATGAAATGTTGTGCTTATCTTATGTACAATTCTAATACATTTCTTTGGTTAGATTCATAACGGCTGTCATGCTTGCTTATATAAGCAATATTTACATTCTGTTGGTAGCTGAACCAGCTTATTGCCATGCTTTGAAAGTAGGTAGTTATCTTTCAACAGTTAGTAGAGGCGGACGGTTTTTGGAAAAATACAAAAACATAAGAATAAATACTATATGTGGTGATAGTGAGTCGTTTTGTACCAAAAATGTGAAGCACTATGGTTTTCATCTTCATTTTCTTAATTAGTGATAGCAAGTCTTCTTTGCATTTATGACTCCATAACTTGTGATAGTCAGCCTCTTTGCATTTATATCTCCATAATCTTTCCATTGTCCGATGATGAAAGTGAGAGATTATATAGTTTCCTTTTTGGCATTTTCACAAAGTTAATGTGCAGTTTTTAACACACAGACAAATTAAATTACCCGTTAGATTAATGTTTGATGTACTTGTTTATGGAGTGCCGACATATGAATAATCATTTGTGTCACAATATGCTTCTAGGTACTTATATCTCCGATGGGGTATGGACTTGACAAAAGTGGTGGTTTTCATTGGCGAAAGTGGCGACACTGATTATGAAGGTTTTCTTGGTGGTGTTCATAAATCTGTTATACTAAAGGGAGTTGGTACCAATACTATCAACCAACTTCATGCCAATAGAACCTATCCACTAGCAGATGTCGTGCCCACAGACAGTCCTAATATTATTCAGACACCCGAAAAGTTTAGCAGTGCTGACATTCGCGGGTCATTAGGAAAACTTGGAGTTCTCAAAGGATAAAGAATTGCAATATTCTGGTAATGTGTTATTGCTCCATCTGTGCAAATAAAATCTTGAATTAACCTGAATACAAGCTTATCGAACTACAAGAAACTTATATTGTACAGAGTTTGGAACGTTTGACTGGTTTCTTTTCGGGAGCTACAATGGCCAAATCTTGAGGAATAAAGCTATAAAGACTTGTACTTTATACAATGAAATTTATACCTTTGTTTTCGCTTTGTTGGTTCTAATACTGGAAGTCAAAGCTTAATTGTTTGACCTTGAAAGAAGAAGAGTTTGATAGAAGTTTTGTACTCCGTATATTGCAAGCTGAGTTTCAGGTTTCTTGAGGGAAACCAAATGGCATAAGATAGGTTATCTATCCCCCACCTACAAATATGGTTTTCTTTCCCTTTAGTCAATTGACTAACACAATATGAACATAAACGCTACGTGTATAATTTACTTGATGATATATAATATCCACGTCTATTTTATACGTGTCATCTTAAAGCATAGGTGAAAAGTTTCGTTTTGTTGGTGCGTTTATAGAAATTCGTTAAAATAATGTTATGTTACATGTAAAATATAAGCCTACGATATTGTAAATAAAATCTAGTGGGTTGTGAGGAAGCCCAATAAAATCAGTAGCATTATTTAAAAGTAGGTCAACTTCCAAATCCAAATTTTTTCCAATGGCCATCAATTAACGGTCAACCAATTTATGCCCACACGTTACTATCAAACTTTGTTTAAAATGATTGATAAGCATGTGTTTTATTGGAAGGGTCTTAGCTTTTTGTTGCTACGTGTATCATGTATCATTTATTTATTTATTATTAATTTTAGTTAAACATGTTGGTTTTTTTTTTTTTTTTTTTTCATTATTTTTTTTCTTCTTATAATGTGTTGAAACTATGGTTGTTTTGTGATTTTTCTTTTTGTTAAGAAAACGATTATAGTCTGTTGGATGTATAAAATGTCACTTAGATTAAATCCTAAAAGGCTCAAACACACCTTTTCCATGAACTTTGAAAAAAATGGTCACTCTCAATCAACTTGTATTATTTTAGTCATGTTTGGTGTTCCTGGGATTGCTTTAAGTCGTCATGATATATACGTTTGAAAGTGAACCACTTGAACATATTTAGTACTCTTTTGATAATGTTATATCTCCTGTTTTATCATTATTATCAATAAATTGAGGCAAATTAAATCATACGTTTAGATTTGATGTCTAACATTTTTAACATATAAAAATGAATAAAAACAATAGCTATGAACAATAGTAGATTCAAAATTTGAGGTAACCCGTAATACCAATATGATATTCAATTTTTGTCAACCTATAACATGAACGAATAATGCAACCTTTTAATAAGAATTTCACACTTTATATAGCAAATGGACTCAACTTGTAGTTAGGGCTAGTCCTATTTCCAATGTAGCTCCGCCCGTAACTATTACTCCACATTATTGAATGGTTAAAGCCTCATAGGATCCAAAGCAATGGTGAATTTGCAAACCACGTTAATTTTGCAATTGCTATATGTAATACTCCATTTAAATAATATTATTCCGGTCGTGCAGAATGCTAGAATGTGTCATTTTGCAAATGCATTAAGATACTTGCTTTTTTAATTATCAAGATACTTGCATATTGCATTAAGATACTAGTATATCCTAGCGGCTGAATGAGGTTTTTGTTGTTTTTATTGCAACCAAAAGCTTTGGTTTATCTAAAGAGATATATTTTGTTTGGCACTTTATTTCTAAACACGTGATTAACTCGAAATAGAAAGTTTTCGACACATCATACATAAAAACCCCGATTTAACAAGTCACTTGTTTGCAAAGTAGCAAATTGACGGATGCACATATTTTTCCAACACCTTTCCGTAACTTGTGTCACCCAAATAAAATTATTTTTGTCTTCTACCTATATAAAAATAGAAAAATAATAACAATGACTTTAAGAGTGGTCAATAACGCGTAAGAACATTCATGTTCACTACTCAAATGTTAACAAATTTTGTATTTCCGAAAATTGATTAAGGTACAAATGTACAATCGTACATATTCAAACATTTTTAAAAGGGTAACCAATCCTTTGATGGTACTAATCAACATATCTCACGACCAACACGAAAGAGGTATATCTCCGTAACAATAACAAAATCCATAAAGACAAGAATGATTTTGAATTTGAGCCGTTTGTTCCATTGGTATAAAGTATAAACACCACTCCACTCTTTATGAACGGAAATAATTATTATTATAAATTAATATAATAACATATTTAAAGACAAATCATTTTAGCTTGTATAAAGCTTGCATATTTGAAGTTGACTTTCAACTCCTTAAAAAGGAGGTGCCAATGTTGAAAAATTATTGATGACCTAATTATACATTTTTCATGGTAGACATGTAATAAAATGACAACAAAATAATTGTCATCGTATAAATTACAATATTATATTTTTCAACTTTCAAAATCAAATACTTTTCAATCATTTCTTTACTCTTTTTTATTTTTTAATATTATTTTTGTCTTGAATTTTATTGTTGGCTGCCTTCAATGTTTTTGCTGTCAGCAGTTGGTCCGAAACTACCTTAAATACCCCCAAATCTTCCTCTCTCAAACACACTCACAAAACCCTCATTCCATACAATCAATTGATTCCATTTTTTCTTTTATTAATTATTACACTAATTTTTATAATTGTACTTTTTATTCTTGAAATTTGTGTGTTTTTTCAACAATTTCAAGAAAACATGAAAGAAAATCAAGGGTCAATTCGAATGAGGAAATCAAAAGAGAATCAGGTCATGGGTGATCAAATTTCAGAAGAAAAAAGATCACATTTTTCAAATAAGAAAATCAAGAAAATGAAAAATGGGAATCAAAATGAATACCCATTATTGAAATTTGAAGAATTACCAGAGTATATGAAGGATAATGAGTTTATTTTGGATTATTATAGAGTTAATTGGTCTCTTAAACAAGCCCTTTTCAGCTTATTTCATTGGCATAATGAAACCCTAAACGTATGGACGTAAGTATCAATTCTATCTCTCTCTCTCTATATCTGTATGTATCTCAGAGTGCTCTGTTTCCATTTTTTTTGGATGATTCTTGAAGCTATGAGCTTAAAGTTGTTTGCCTTATTTATAATAATTTGTATGTATGGATTTGTGGGTATGTTGTGAATTTTATCTCATTGAGGTTAGCTTTTTTTAGGTAACATGAATTTGGGTCAAAATTTTGCTGGAACATCATGTTTGATGTGATAGAAAGTATTGTACCATGTGCATCAAGATCTGTACTGTTCTTATAATGATTAGTCGATGTTGCTATGGATTCTTGGTTCCTATTAAATGGGAATTCAGAATAGTGTTGGTTGAATAATCGTGTGCAGGCTATTGACTGCATCCGTGTTCCCATAATGCTCTGAATGAACATAGATATGAAATCTGATTTATTTAATTCTCTGCCTTAAATATGGTGGTACCATATGCAATGTTTTAAAAACCGGTTTTTTTATCGAATCGGAAACTCCACCGATTCCGGTCGAACCGGTTCAACCGGTCCGGTCCAACCATCCCCAAAACCGGCCACGTCACCATTATTTAAAAAAAAAAAAAAAAACCCGGTTGAACCGGCCGGTTTCCGGTCGAACCGTCCGGTTTCCGGTCGAACCGCCGGTTCGTTGACCGGTCAACTTAAGGTCAAAACCGGTCCATTCTAACTCGGAAACTTCTCCGGATCCAGTCGAACCGGCCGGTTCGAACCGGTTTTTAAAACATTGACCATATGCTTTCTGAGCTGGCAATAGTAAATTGGGTAGATAGCAATATTCCTGGATGCAATTATATGTTAGTGCTTATTACCTTGCTGCTCTACCTACTTATATAAAGCTCATGTTATCAAGATTCTGTTGTACTTTTTTTTATATCATGTTAGTCATTTAGCTTACTTTTTTAGGAGTGTTTTTGATTTCCTGTTCTATTACATGCCCTTTATCCATCTTTTTGTCTATGAAGTAAGTTTAGAGGTTGCATAACTGGTAACGGTAGAACTGTTATCGAGAATTCTAATAGTTAAATAATGATGTTAATATATACTCCATCGTTTCATAAAGTAAGCCATTTAGCTTCTTTAGTAGCATTTTAGTAATGAATACTTCATGAAGCAAGTTAGAGAGAATGCAAAATAGTAAAGGGTAATAAAAGGAACCGAGCTTCATAATACATAAAGATTGATGATAACAACTATACTGTTTAATCAGACTGCTAATGACATATTTAACTTATTATATGTTTTTTCTTGTGCAGACACTTAATTGGATTTGTTGTTTTCGTGGGATTAACAGTTTCAAACTTGATGCATGTCCCCCAAGTCTCTGAATTCATCAATATATTAACATGGTATGTCAAGACTTCATCTTTTCTTTATACTTTTAGTCTAAAAGAATGATTCTGTACATAGTTCTTCTTTCCATTAAGAACAAATAGAGAAATAGAGTTATCCTTTATTTAGATGATACACACAACTAAAAGGGTATTAATGTAAGTGGCAAGTGGGGATCAGAGGTGGTTGGAAGTGATGGGTTAAATGTGAGTTTATAATATTCGAATGAAGTATCATCCTTCTTTAATTTCAAGGGAAGGGTATTTTGGTTAAATCAACCATTTTTGGCTTGCAAAGGAAAATTTGGCTGGAAGTGATGCTTACATCTTTGTCGTATATATGTATTACGAGGAAAAAAACTGATTTTTCGTCTATTGCACTTGATATATCAAAAGTTGCTATCTATGAGCTGAAATTGACCATAGAATGGCAAATAATTATAGAAGTTCTTGAAGATTTCTAGTGGTTTATTAGTTTGGTGTTTCTGTCATGAAATGTGCTCTAATTTTATTTTATTTTGCAGGTCTTTGCCATTGAATCCAGGTGCAAACGCCTTAAATAACTCAATAATGGTAAGTAGTGGTGTGCCATTGAACAATTCCTTTGACTTTCTTTTGGTCAACTATGCGCTTCTATGATTCCAAATGTTGTGATATATCTTACATTTTTCAAAAATAAATTTATGAAGTTGTAATATTACAAAATGGACTGCCAATTACAGCATTTGTAATCTGTAGGGTTATAATACACTATTGAATTGTAGTTGGAAAGTAAGAGATGTTTGACTGATAAAGTCAACAAGCTCTTCTGTTCAGTGTTTCCTGTTCAAGTTCTTGTTGAGGAAACTACATGATGTTATTACAGGATACACCGAGGCTCATAGACTTAAAGCACGGATCAATGTTGGATATGGACATCTCACAACCACTAATGGCAGCAACACGCTGGCCATTCTTCGTATTCTTGGGGGGAGCAATGTTCTGCCTCCTATCCAGTAGCACCTGCCACCTTTTCGGCTGCCACTCTCACCGTCTAAACCTTCAACTCCTCCAACTGGATTATGTTGGTATCACAGTCATGATCATCACCTCATTCTTCCCACCAATTTATTACATCTTCCAATGTGATCCTCACTGGCAGTTCGTCTACCTAGGTGGGATCACTATCATGGGAATTTTCACAGTTATAACGCTACTATCACCAGCACTCTCTAGTGGCAAATATCGTTCTTTTCGTGCTTTTCTCTTCATGGCAATGGGTCTTTTTGGGTTAATACCATCTATTCATGCTTGCATCTTGAAGTGGGATGAACCACAGAGAAATGCTACATTGGTGTATGAAGCAGCCATGGCGCTTTCTTATCTGATTGGTACTATGTTTTATGTTACCAGAATCCCAGAAAGATGGAAGCCTGGTTGGTTTGATTTGGCGGGTCATAGCCATCAAATCTTTCATTGTTTTGTGATAATGGGTGCATTGTCTCATTATGGTGCAGCCCTTGTGTTTGTTGAATCATGGGGTGAAGCCGCCTGCAGTTAGTGTATCGACCATCACTGTGTAGAGGCCTATAGGCAATCATTGAATCAATATTTTGTATAGTGATCATAATAGTAATTATATTTATTTTTTATCCTTAATTACCAAATTTGTTCAATGTTTTTGTTATATTGTATCATTGAAAGGTATACCGTTTTAAAGGTGTAGCTTAGTGAATAGAGATTATTTCATCAGACTCTTATTGCTTTTTTATAATATGCTGTTATGGTAACTATATATATATTTTTTGTGATAAAAGCATTCCTTCACCAGTGCACCAACCAAATTGTTAGGTATAAATTTAAGCTTAAGTATTTAAGACTTAGTGTATGTATTATTTTTTATAAAAAATATATAATGGTAGCTAGCAATTCCCAAAATCATTAAATGTTTGTAAGATCGCCCTGAATGCTTCTACGCATTGCACATTCTTTCCCATTATGGTTAGTGCAAATCTTTAGATGTATACGGGATAATGAAACTATGAATCTAATAAAAGGAAAACTTTAAATAGTTTACCAGGAATTATACAAACATGATTCATTTTGTAAAAAATACTAGGAAATAAAGACCGTGGACAGGCATATCTGCCGAGTAAGTTAGATATGTCTCACACATTATGAATAGACAGTCGATTGTGAGCCAATCTAGGTTGCAACTTATCAACCTTTTGTCACAATAAAGCTTTTGTCATACATCATCAATTTCTAAGAATAAAAATAATATATATTTTTTAGTTTTTCATAAACGAAACAAAGGAAAAGAAAAAGTCATTAAGAAATACTTTTTTCCAAAAAAAAATAATAAATAAATTGCCATTCGCATGACGTACTGCACCTTCTGTGCAAATTGGATCTTGCAGCCATTAAGACGTAACTTTTTGAAGTCAACAAATTAACTTTGACACTTTAAATGTTTTATTCCAAGGATAAAAGATATCGTCTTTATATATAATATATAATATATAATATATAATATTGTTATCAGATTTAAGTGTTTAATGTGAAGTAGTGTGAAGTTAAAGGTATAAGTCGATCTTTTGAATAAATAAATATATAAAAGGTTACACATAATTTAATATTCACGTAGAATTATTGTCTTGTATCCCTATAATCTAAGGTTACGTTCATTTACACACATGCTCCATTTTTCTGTCAAATAAACGATGTCGTAGCAATCACGTACAGCATGCCAACCCATAATTAAAAGGAGGATCGAGCGAACAGTTAAGTATTTAATTACCGTGTAACTATTTTATCTATAGTTTTGAGTGTAAGACTAAGTAACTAACTATGTGTATTCTATTTTTATCTAGTATATATATGTTATGCTATATATATATACACACACACTCGTCCACTAAAAGTTGGACATGTCGTAGATCCATGAAGAGAGAGATCGAGGTGAATTAAAGAAAAAATGGAAAAGCTCAAAATAACATTAATATTAAGCATATTTTCACTTGTTATAGTAGTAACTTATATATCTTCAAAGACTCAAATTCGTGATCATCTTCACCTTGTCTCCCATTTGCCTTTAAGATCATCAATCTCCAGTCTTGTGCAACATGAAGCTGCACACAACATCAAAGTATGTATTTTTCATCTTCATCTTCAATTCTTCATTTAAATTTTAATCTTTTAAATAATCATTATATATATATATGAAAGAAAATCATGTATTATATATTGAGTGTCTCATTGTTTATTTTTTGTTAGAGAAACGAGAATAGGCTAGTAATCAATGATCAGTTAGCTAAAGCGAGATACAATATCCGTAAAGCCATTGTTGACAAGAGCTTGTCGTCAAGTGACAATAATGCGAGCTTCATTTCAGAAAGAACCATGTACAACAACCCGTTCGCCTTTCTTCAGTAAGTATTTAAGTATATATCCGTGGTGTATAATTTGTTGTAAACCAATCCTTGAAATACATAACACTTGCAAAATTACCACTTTAACTTCTAATTTAAATTTTTGATGGATCATATATATATTCAGGAGTTATAATGAGATGATGAAGACATTCAAGATATGGATATATAATGAAGGCGACGCCCCATTGGCCCATAATGGTCCGATGAAAAGTATATACAGCATCGAGGGTGACTTCATTCAACAGATGGAGAGAAAAGGACACCCTGTGGTGGCTAAGCATCCCGATGAAGCTCATGCATTCTTTATCCCCTTAAGTGTCACAAACATTGTTCAATACCTCTACACACCTACAGAACAACTTGGTTTTATGAGACGTATGCAAGTGATAGTCGAAGACTACATAGGTGTCATTGCTGAGAGGTACCCTTATTGGAATCGTAGCAATGGAGCTGATCATTTCTATGTGGCTTGTCATGATTGGGTACGTATAAGTTAATTTTTAGTTTCGTTAACGACAACTTTAAAGACTACCA
The DNA here is from genome assembly GCA_949592205.1 of Helichrysum umbraculigerum. NCBI lineage: Eukaryota > Viridiplantae > Streptophyta > Magnoliopsida > Asterales > Asteraceae > Helichrysum > Helichrysum umbraculigerum. The sequence goes on along the minus strand of CATIUR010000005.1, from coordinate 8,401,408 downwards.
TTAAAAATTTGAGATGTGCATAGATGATGTTGTTATATATGTTTTAACTGCAAGTACGTATGCATATGTTCAAACTAATTCTTTATGTATAACAGGGGCCATGGGTTTCAAAGGGAAACCCTAAACTCTTTCAAAATCTCATAAGAGTGCTTTGCAACGCCAACACTTCCGAAGGTTTCATTCCAAGGCGGGATGTGTCAATGTCGGAGATTTATGGGCCGGGTGACAATATCCCACTCGTAGGTAGCGGCAAATCGCCTTACAATCGTTCAATATTGGCATTCTTTGCTGGTGGAAACCACGGTTTTGTACGAAACAGGTTGTTCGAATCTTGGGGAAACAAACAAGATAGTGATATTCAAGTTCATACTTACCTTCCAAAAGACCAAAACTACACGGAGTTATTAAGTCAAAGTAAGTATTGCTTATGTCCTAGCGGTTATGAAGTTGCAAGCGCTAGATTAACAGAAGCAATACATATGGGATGCATTCCTGTAGTTATCAAAGATCACTACGTTCTACCGTATAATGACGTGTTGGATTGGAGTCAATTTTCGGTACAAGTATCCGTAAGTAACATTCCAGATCTGAAAAGGATTTTGGAAGATATACCTTTTTCGAAGTATACGGAATTGCAAAAGAAGGTAATGGAAGTACAAAGACACTTCACACTTCATATTCCAGCCAAAAACTTCGATGTATTTCACATGATTCTTCATTCCGTGTGGCTGAGAAGGCTTAACTTTCAGTTGTTAAAATCTTGATCAATCAACGGATCAATATATATTAATTGTACGATCGAACTGAGTAATATATTTACACTTTGTTATTATTCAATTTGCCATCAGAAGTGTGTAATACTTTGATATTTTAGGAGAATGAATCGTCGTCGATATAATATAAACAGTATATGTTAGCATTGCAAAAACTGCAGTCGCTAGCAAAATTATTTAAAAACTTAGCTTAATGTATAAACTTATGCATGTTAGTATTTCAGAAAAAATATTAAGTTTTCTCTTCGAAATTAGAAATTCGATCATGGTGATAAAAACAAACTTTAGATTATTCCTAGAAGAAGTAGAAATATTTTGACGTTTCCACAACAACGTACGCACCTTCTTGCCGATTGGCTCTGAAAACCAAGAGAAAACCATGAGAGCGAATTTTATATTTTATAGTCTATTGAAATGAAGTCAACAAAAAGCTAGGTCAAAATAACTAAAATCATTCTTAAATTCTGTTTTTCTAGTTGGGTACTAGCTCAACATACATGTGTTAAAGGTTTGATAAAAAAAAATATTCTCCATTTCGTTACAATACAAGTGTCTACATTATTATTTTTGATTGTCGTAAATAAATGTCCACTTCTATGTTACAACCAATCAAAAGAGACTTTAGTGGGTATATATGTTATTTGATTGGTGAAGTGTGTAGTTAGTGAAAATTTTTACAACTCTGTGCAAACTCAAGGTGGACATCTTGACTGGTACGGAAGGAGTACTTAAAATTAACTACTACTCCGTAATTAAAAGTAATTTGAATTTTTATGTTTATACGATGTTTCTTTAGATCTAAATGTAAATTTTCATGGAAAAAAGTTAAGTCCATGGATAAATGATACTTAAGCATAAACATAAAATAGAAAATTGGCCTAAATGGCACTTAGCACCAAATGGTCGATCTAACAAACACTTTCGTAGTTGTGGTATTTAGGTAATTGCATTTTTTAAATATAGAAGTGTTCATTCTATTCATACTATACTAGAGTGAGAAAGTACACAACTTATTCTAATACTAGAATTCTCAAAAAGAATAAAAAATCTTAATTTAAATATGAATTTATTAAGAAATGTACGCTCTTGATATCTAAACTTAATCCAGATTGTCATAACAATTGTTTTTCTAGACGTAATACACATATTTTAGTTTTTTATCAAAAGAATATTACTGGGGAGTAATCCGTACACCACCAAATCATCACCCATCAGTGGTTTATGAATCATCACCCATCAGGAGTGTATTAATAATTTTTAGTGGTATACAAATCATCACCCATCAAAGGCGGAGCTAGGATTTGTTGATTGAGGGGCAAACTTTAGTTTTTAATTCTTTTGTCTATTTTTAGTGGTAAAACTTTTTTCTTTTAGGTAAGTTATAAATTTTTATGGAGTGGTTGACCACGCTATCCCGTTATAGCTCCACTCCTATCAGCCATGCTACCGCCATATGTTCAACGGTAATATAAATCACGTGATCCACTTTCTATAAATAAATATATTGAGTCATCTACAATTCTTAAGTACGTAGTCCGATAAATTAAGTAGTTAATTTACGATTCACATAACGTACGTACTCCTCCGTCTGTTCAATTCGGATCTGCACAGCCATTGAGAATATATTTGTGACCAAATTTCAATTATTCAAGATATTAAATATATACAATTGGACATATTTTAAATTCTATGTCGTACGTCTCTATATTAATTCTTATTAGATTTATTATGTGCGCGCATAACAAAATAAGCAATTAGTCGCGTGATCAACGCTGAAGTCATAACTTGCTTGTAAACCAATTAATTAAGTAACTTATAATGATTTGTAGTTTTTTAATCCTTAATATTTCCACTCGTTATGAACTATATATTCACTAATTCACACACTCTTTAATTTCTTATGTATGTAACAAAACTGGCAGCTGTTGCCAAATTCACAATAACGTTATTAGGCCTATTTTCACTGTTTCTATTAATAGCAAGTTATTTACCCTCCAAGAGTCCAACTCAAAACCTTCAACTTGTTTCCCATTTGCCATTAAGATCGTCAATCTCCAGACTTGTGCAACATGCACCCAACATCAATGTAATCTTCTTTCCGTAATATTCTTCATTTGAATTTTAACATTTTATCATAGAAAGTGGTTTACTTACGTAGTTTTCCAACCCTTTTGATTTGCTATGTACTTTTTGTTAGACAAACGATAATCATTATAGACTAGCAATCGAAGAACAGTTGGCTAAAGCAAGATACAATATTCACAAAGCCATTGTTGAGACGAGCTTGTCGTCGTCAAGTAAAGATAACGGGAGCTTCATTTCAGAAAGAACTGTCTACAACAATCCATTCGCCTTTCTTCAGTACGTACGTTAAGCATTTTAGCATTATAATATAGTAGTACTATCTAATTGAGCTACACATATATATGTTTATGGAAAGGTACTGAAGAAAAAGATGCATGAGTATCGATCATTCAGTTCATGTATTTGTTATATCATTGCATGCATTTTTAAGCACATGTCTATAAACCCTGACATGATTCATTGATATAAAGTATGTGCATCATCATGTACTTGTTAGCATATATACATTATAAAACCACTCCTTGAATTATGTAAATATACTGATTCCCCTTAATTTCTAATTATTTGATTATTAATGATAATTCAGGAGTTACAATGAGATGAGGAAGACATTCAAGATATGGATCTATAAGGAAGGTGACACCCCATTGGCACATGATGGTCCGCAGAAATGTATATACAGCATCGAGGGTGATTTCATTTCACAGATGGAGCGAAAAGGAAATCCAGTAGCGGCTAACCATCCAGATGAAGCTCATGCATTCTTTATCCCCGTAAGTATCGCAAACATTGTTCAATACCTCTTCAAACCTACAGAGATAGTTGGTTTTGAAAAACGTATGCAACTGATAGTCGAAGACTATATCACAGTCATTGCCCAAAAGTACCCATATTGGAACCGTAGCAACGGAGCTGATCATTTCTATGTGGCTTGTCATGATTGGGTACCTAAAATTACTCTTAATTCGCCAATAATCATTTTTCTTTGTTAGAAGGCTAGCTAACTTGATTGTTAAGTACGTATTCATCTTGTAATGGTTGCTTACATATAGGGGCCATTTGTTACGAGGGGAAACCCCAAACTCTTTGAGAATGTCATAAGAGTGCTTTGCAACGCCAACACTTCGGAAGGTTTCATTCCAAGGCGGGATGTGTCAATGTCTGAGATTTATGGGCCGGGTGACAATATCCCACTCGTAGGTAGTGGCCAATCGCCATACAATCGTTCAACATTAGCATTCTTTGCAGGTGGAAACCATGGTTTTGTCCGAAATAGGTTGTTCCAATATTGGGGAAACAAACAAGATAATGATATCCAAGTCCATAGTTACCTTCCAAAAGGACAAAACTACACAGAGTTATTAAGTCAGAGTATGTATTGCTTATGTCCAAGCGGTTTAGAAGTTGCAAGTGCTAGGTTGACAGAAGCAATACATATGGGGTGCATTCCTGTAGTTATCAAAGATCATTATGTTCTACCATATAATGACGTGTTGGATTGGAGTCAGTTTTCGGTACAGGTAACTGTAAGTAACATTCCTGATTTGAAAAGAGTTTTGGAAGCTATACCTTTTTCCAAGTATTTGGAATTGCAAAAGAAGGTAATGGAAGTACAGAGACACTTCAAACTTCATATTCCAGCTAAACAGTTTGACGTATATCACATGATTCTTCATTCTGTGTGGCTAAGAAGACTCAACTTTCAATTGCTAAAGAACGTGATGTGAATCAACGGATAGATCATTATACGATTTAATTACTTCGCTGTAATTCAATTAGCTTTCTGAAGTTATTTACTCCGTATTAATTTGGATTTTATATATTGTAATTGTAAAATATATACTATAGTTTGTTGAAGATTGATATGATAACATAATCTTTTAGTGTTTTTTAGACAATTTCTAAGGATGATATATAATATAGAATATAAATTCTTTGACGTTCACACAACGTACGCAGCTTCTTTTGCTCAGTGGTTTATCAAAACCATGATGAGAAACTGATGATGAATTTTATCTTTATTAATTAACTAGATTATAGACCCGTGTATACACGGATTGTTTAAGATAAACTAATTATCTAAATATAAGTAACACTTGTCATTGTTGATATGTAATCTTAAATGTCAATATTGGTAATTAAGTAGGTATTAATCATAATATCGGTTAAATTGCGTAATTATAGATTATGTTAGCAAAGTATATAAACACATACTTATTAGCAGTGAAAATAAAAGTTGTAGAATATTAATGATATATCAAATATTACATACATAAATAAGAATATTAAGAGCTTCAACAATGTTAAGCGAGAAATGGTAATAAAGTAGTCCCAAACACAAATCATAAGACATCATATTTTCTTGGAGTACCTTATTATACACTACATTTGTCATAGTAATTTTAAGGTAATCATAATCGGCTCAAGTTAGTATATTAAATCCTTTGTTCGTTGTCAAACGCAAAAATGATACATAGAACTAAGATTAATATATATGGAGTATTAAAAGAGAATCCATCCGATCATATTTTTCTTTAATATTTAGGTAGATTTTTTCTATGTACTTAATTGGTTAATCGAAATTAAGTTTAATAATATCAATGGATTTTATTGGGTAATACGTCGCAGTTTTTCAAAAAATTTGATAACAAAGTTTTTTTTTTTTTCATTTGTTTGAATGTTGAATCCGTATATATAAGCGAATATCGAATCAAACTATCTTTCATTTATGTGAATGTTAAATCCTTATCAACAATCGTATGTCTAATCAAACTATTATACGTTTATGTGAATGTAAAACCCGTAAATTGTAACACCTCAAAATTTAAGGTATTATCTAATTAGTATAAAGTATTATTTATAAAGTATTATTATAAGTTGCAAGAAATACTATTAATCGTAAAAGGTTTTAAGTTCTAGACAATTTCAATTGAAGGGTTTAAAAGTGTGTTTACTTGATAGTAGAAGGGAGTTAATTAAATAAAATTTATACATACATATATATATATGTCGATACATACATACATGTATGTCCTTCCATTTCTAAAAGCTTCCTGAAACATCAAACACAGAGACAGAAATCGAGTGAACCAGCAGAAGGAATAAAACCAACTTCAAAATCTCCAGAATAAAACCAAAAGAATTCAAGCTTGAGTAGTAATAGTCATCTCTAATCAAAGGTAAGTTTCATCTTTCTTTCTCTATAACCTAGAAAATGGGTTATATGGAGGTTTTGAGTAAAGGTTATGTATAGAATGAAATTAAGTATGGGTTATGTTTTATTGATGCTAATTAAGTATAGAAATCATTGTTGTTAATCATTGATTGAATTGAAAATAGAATTGATGAGTTGTTCATCCATAACCAATTGGGGTTTTGGTGGATTCTTGCAAATTAAGGTTAACCTACCCTATGATTAACTTAAATTATTTGAATTATTATTACTAATGATGTCTAGAGTAGTGGTAAGGTTAATTAAACCATAGACGGTGATATGTTCAAATTGGGTAATAATGAATGATAAGTGAAATAAGTGTTTTTAGCAAACTTTGCTGGACTGTAACTTTGTGTGTATAATGTTGTGGAGAAATCTGAAAATAGAGAATGAAAGTATGTCCAAAGACCTTTAATTTGATATAAAGTTTGCTGAAAATGGACGTGTCTAGGTGGGTTAAACATGGGTAGCAAAACAGCATGTTGGTGCTGTTTGCTGAAATTTCAGCATGTAAAAATGACTCTTCGCTGTTTTCCGGGAACTATAACTTGATACGTATTGCGTTTTATGAAGAGGTGAAAATTATGCATCGAGTATGTTGTATTACCTTCATAACGATATAAAATATGTTTGTTTTAGAGAGGTTTAAAAGATCTAAAAGTGAAGTCCAAAACAGCTAGTTGAAACTAAAAACTCATTTTGGACAGCATGTGTGCAGAAAATGATCGTTTTTAAAATAGTCATAAAAGATAAACCGTAACTCCGTTTTTGATGTACCTTATATCGTTGGAAACTTTGAAGAGTATACTTTCTGTTGGTTATAGTCCTAGTGTCTAAATCTATTCTGAAGGCTGTCAGAAAGTGTGTCGAACAGCTACTGTCCAACTTTTATAAAACCTATAAAAAGTGTTGTAAAATGTTTATTTAATGTAGTAAGGTGCATAAATGGGAGTTAATTGATAATGATGAATTGAGAAGGGTAATTTGCTAGATAAAGTAATGATTTAGATAATCATGAAAAGGTTGAATCAAATTGATAAAGTTGTAGCTAATTTAACTTTGAAAGTTATACGGGTCGAATCATACTAAATGGGTGAATTAATAAGGATGAGTTATATGTGTGGTATTAGATTCTAATATGTTATTAAATACATGTGTTATGTGATTATGTTATATATATGTGATAGTGAAGCATGGCACCTACACACGTATTATGAGTACTCGCTTATACGGCTAAAATGCTAAGGTGAGTAATATGGGGAATTAAATAAGTAATGATTGTGTATACCGGAAAGGGTTACACAATTTGAATGAAATATGTTAAGAAGGTCATTAATTGTCAGTTTATCATGATAAAGTGTTATGTTGAGATTTATTGAATGTTTCTGTGTGCTCATTAGTTATACGTGCTCAGTTGTTTGATGTGGCTATGATATAGCATGCAAATAAAGAATAAATGAAAGAATATGAAATAGTTGTGATATTTTAATTATGTGTTTTCAAGATTGTAGATCAGTTTCATGTCAGATTACAGGTGCAGATAAAGGCGTGCAGAGCACGTGGTTATGTTATGCTTCCATTACTCGGGTAATTGAGTAGATTGATATGTGGAGCCAAAGAGTGAGTTATCATTGGCTTGGCGGTATCCAAGTAATGATGAGGTCATTATCTTGGTATGATGTCAATATGTATAAATTGGCATGTAAGATAGTTAAGGATCCTTAACAGTTTAGATTATGTTATAGTATGCCTATCACTCAGAGGTAGGATACTAGTCAGAAAGAAAGATTCAGATGATCTCTACAGTTTCCTAAAAGTTATGTGAATGAACAGAAATAGAATAAGTATAGATTATATGATTATGTGAAAGTACATTATTTGTTTAATTGTTCATATTATTCACTAAGCTTTTGCTTACCCCGTTCAGTTGTTTATGCTTTAGGTATGTGGTTCGTTTGAACAAATGAAGTAAAGATTTGACTAAAGTTGATAGACGATACGTGGAGTGGAGCTTGATGTAATGTTAAGCAAGCTCTTATTCTTTTAAATTATCGTTATGATAACTTGTATAAGTCGCCCGGTCAAAGTTAATTATAGTCAATAGTCAAATGAAAGAAAAGTATGTAGATTTTACTATGTGTATAAGATTGACTGAAAGTCAAAGTAAAGTGACCAATGGTATGAAATTACATTTGAATAAGTAAACAGTTTTGATTCGAATATATTTAAAAAATATATATATATCAGGGCGTTTCAAGTTGGTGATGGTTTGAGAGAATTAGGTGATCCACATTGAGATTTCCTAATCTTAAACCGATATGAAATGCATGATTATGTATGTTGAGTAAGTGCAGTAGTAAAGTACAGTAGACAGAACTGATATGCTTCCCTGTAGTGAATTATTCGATATTGGTTATGTGTTAATTTAGTAATAGAATGTTAAAAGCAATGCTAGTATATCGAATAATTCTAATTGAAAGTTAGTATGCCTAACATGTTAAAGAAAATGTGAAGATGGTTAGGTGAGATAGAGAAAGATTTTATATGACTGTGCTGAAAGAATATGAACAAATGTGAATAATTAGTTGTACAGAAATATGTGAAAGAGTATGTCTATATGCTTATGTGTTTAGTAATGTGAAAAGGTCCAGTTATGTCAATTATACAGATAGGCTAACTTATGTTGGCCGTATGTTCAGAAGTATAAATAATTGCTAATGTGTATATTGGCAATGTGATATGAGCTCAGATTAAAGAATTGCTAACCTAAGTTAGCTATAGTTAATATGATAAGTAAAAGTTACATGTGTGCAGAATTCCAAGTAATCAGAAATACTGACTCAGGTCAGTTATAGAGTAGAGAATGTTATAAGAACAGATAAAGTGATAGAGGCAGTAATAAATGCCTCATAAAAGATTGTTAACTGATTATGTGGAATTAATTGTTTATGTGAAGATAATTAAGAGTAAAGTAACTTATAATTCAAATTCTTTGGTTGCTAAAGTGTTATGCTATGTGTTTAAGTGAAGAAAAGTCACAGTGAGAATTAATGATATGAAGTAACCTGATGACGGAAGTGTGAAAAACATAATCTAGCCACGCTTGATCACCGTAGCTATATTATGCTATGTCACTGGAAGTTATTGAGGTTACCAATTATCAGAGATACTTAATGTGACTAAGTGTGTGTAAGAGTAAGACATGTATAGACTCTTTATTGAGCAAAACAGAAACCAGTTTAAATGCACATGTGGGCATGATTATGTGAATGAGATGGTAGAAAGGATATGTTAAGTAAGTAATTGAACAGAGTTATGAAGTAATGTTCAAATGGAATCTTGGATTAATTTCACTTTCCTAGAAATGTCAGTCATGTCAATGATGACATAGAAAAGTCAAGGATAAATGATATAAGATGCAAATTATTGTTAATACCCTCAACGGGTTGATTAATTCCTTATGTGGGTTACCCAATTGATGTAAAAGCTAAAGTGAGTAAACGTCAGGATATAATGAATATTGTTATAGTATTAGACCAAGGTGTAAGTGTTGAGAATGTGATAAGATGGTAAATTAGGACTTCGATCCAATTAAGTGGTGACATGTAGTCATTACTTGGAAATTGAAATAGAATGGTTAAAGGTTAAAGGTTATAGTAAATGGGGCAAAATTGCTCAAACGGATTATTAAAGTACCCTTGGTTTAAATATGCTAATGTATGAGTATGTTAGTTGTTATCGATAAATTGAAATAATTGTTGATAACTAAAGAAGTAGTTAAAGATTTGAAGTCAGAAATAAGAAAGTAAATAAGTCAAGCAAATGGATATGTGTATGATAGTTAATATAATTATTGACTTAGTTGAATGATTATAATAAGTGGAAAAGTCATGAAAATAGTTAAAGTTAAAGTCTAGTGAGAATTGTTGGTTTAAAAGCTTGAATGTATAAAAAGAACAGGAAAGTATTATTTAATGAAAAAGTAAGTTTAAGGAAGTTAAAAGTTCTAAATTTTGATATTATGGTTAAATAATGATGTTAGTAAGTTAGTTTGACTTGAATAAGTCGAGTAGATGAAAAGTGTTGAGAAAATGGTGTCAATATGGTTGAAGACCCAAATGGGTCGTTTTAGTGCCCAAACGGGTCACTAATGAGATTACGTGTCGTTTTGGGATAGACTTGATGAAAGTCAATGATTTCTACACCAATAGGTTTCATTTATAAGGTTGAAAACGTGGTCAAAGATTTGGAATCAGAACCTCATTGGTTTAGAATTGAGTAAGTCATGTAAATTGGTCCAAAATAGCCGAAAACAAGTCAAAGATTCATTTTGAGTTAAAACGCTAAATTAAGAAAATTGAAGGTTGAGAAATGTTTATTTGACCATAATATAAGTGCCTGCAAAGTTTCAGGTTTTTAGGTGGTGTCGTTTGAGAAATATGCACGTTGGAAATTCGAATTTTAGTCATAAATGGTGCATGCTGCAAGTTCTGCTGGGAAAAGGATGAATCCGGCGGATTGCCGAGGAAGGATTCTCAGATTTTTGTTTCGACTACGAGTTGAGCTGAAAGGTCATGAGAATCCGGCGGATTCAAGGGAATCCGGCGGATTGTATAGTGATTCAGGAAATTACAGTTTAGTCTTATAAAAATAATAAGTAAGGCTTTAATAGCCTGAATGATATATATAGAAGAAGGAGAATAATGTTATTGAAAGTATAAAATTCATAAGTGAGTTACCATTAGAAAATAATCGAACGTAATTACCTACATGTTGTTAAGAGATGATGAGATAACGTAATAATGATAATGTAATTCACTACATAAGCGAAACCAAATAAAGTGAAGTGATGAGATTTCAGATTTCATTCCTGTAAATAGTTCCACAAGTTTCAGATATGTAGTAATCATGACTAGTTGAAAAGATGAGAAGTGATTGTATGATGTAAGAATTCTAGCATGTTGCTAGTTTCAAATGATAAAGAAATATGCACAAGTGCATGAGATTATTATGTGATATGTGTAAAGTTTGTACATAAATTATGTGAAATAGTATGCGTATAAATGTATATAATACTCAATTTGATTATTAAGTAGGAAAGACGATATGTTGTCTACGTGCTATGTTGAATAGAGTATATGTTTAACTATAAAGCTGAAAAGTTGACGAGACGGGTTAAGCTAATTGTAATGCAAGTAATGTTATATAGAAACTAAAGTAGAAATTGCATTCTCATGGTGAGTGCTGATAGTAGTATAGGTAAGTAAACGCTTCCGCTTGAGTAGAAATGTTAAGGTCGAATAGGTACGAAAGACATTCGTTAGGACACGAATGAAATAAGTGAGGGAGAGTTGTAACACCCCAAAATTTAAGGTATTATCTAATTAGTATAAAGTATTATTTATAAAATATTATTATAAGTTGCAAGAAATACTATTAATCGTAAAAGGTTTTAAGATCTAGACAATTTCAATTGAAGGGTTTAAAAGTGTGTTTACTTGATAGTAGAAGGGAGTTAATTAAATAAAATTTATACATACATATATATATGTCGATACATACATACATGTATGTCCTTCCACTTCTAAAAGCTTCCTGAAACATCAAACACAGAGACAGAAATCGAGTGAACCAGCAGAAGGAATAAAACCAACTTCAAAATCTCCAGAATAAAACCAAAAGAATTCAAGCTTGAGTAGTAATAGTGTAACATCCTGTTTCTGGGCCTGGAAATATATTGTATTTTAATAAGTGTGATTGGTTTATTTAAGAATAAACAAGTAAAAGAGCTTCAGTTTTTATTGTGATTAATGAAAGATTGCTTGTTTTAATTTATTAAAGATGACGGTAAAATAAAAGTATTTTGACTTACGGGTATTTTCGGGTTCCAGACAATAGGCTAGGAACGGGTATAATTTATACTATGTTGTAAATGGGGCGGTGGGACTAAAGTGTGTGGACCGATTCATTTTTCTCATTCACCTAATTCTCATCTTTATCTCATTTCTAAACTCTCTCATTTCTTTCTAAAACCTATGACTAGAAATCAAAAGAAATAAACCAATTTGATTGTGGTTTGGATTATAATTTCTAGAAAGAAGCTTTGTAATCATCTTGCTCATCATCATCTTGTTGATTTATCTTGTAAGTGTTCTTCATTCTTGATGTTCTTGATGACTAAATTGATTATTAGGGTTATGTGAAATTGAAGTTAGAACTTGGTTATAGTATGATTGTAAGATGATATTAACATGATTACATGGTGATTGTATGGTAGAAATTGCTAGTGTTCTTCAAGTTATTTGTTAGTTAGGGTTTGATGATTTTAGAGATATAAATGAAGATTGCATGATGGAATATGATGCTTAATAGGTTGTTTGATGTTGGTGTATGTTAGTGTAAGTTTATATGTCGTTTTTATGGTGAATAAACGAAGGATAGAAGTGTAGAATTGATATTTGGGTGTTAAAACCCGTAAGTTGTTTGCTGTTTCTGCTGCTGCTGGTATTATGATCAAGCCGGCGGCTTGATCACTGAAGCCGGCGGCTTCATGTGGTCAGCCGGCGGGTTAGGACCCCAAGCCGGCTGTCTGAATTGGCTTATTTAGGTGATTTAAGTTCTGATGCTGAAAATGTTAATTTACCCGGCGGGCCAGGGTGCCAAGCCGGCGGCTTCTTAGCAAGCCGGCGGCTTCCCTGACCAAGCCGGCGGCTTCATGTGGTTTTCCAGCAAAAGTGTTTTAATTTTGTATGATTCATTGTTAGACTAATAATTATCATATTCTATGGCATGAGTTAATTGAATGAGGTGTTAAATGATATTATGTTTGAATGATGATTATGATGTGGATAATATTGTGATTGATATGAGATGTTGACATAAGTATTCGTGATAAGTGTTGAACGTTTACTGACTTGGTGTTATTGTTGTTTCCAGATAAGTGGACGGCCACTCAGTAAGATAAGACCTCTGAGTTGGCGATCGGGCGTAAATATTTGGTGAGTGGAATTGTAGTCCTCGGTTCCACCCAGTTGTAACGGGTTCGGTTACAACGGGTAACCAGGATAGTTTATATCAGTAGGTTGTTGTTATTGGTCGTACCGGTACCAGTCTTGTCTGTTTTGTTTATGTTGCTGATTATATGAGTTGTTGTGTGATTGTTGTTGAATTGTTGATCAGTTGTGAACTGTTGCTTGTTGTTGTGTGTTTTTGCATTGTGAATGCAATTTGGTTGTTTTCAGAGGTCAACTGTTGTTGGTTGGGTTTGGGTACTACTGTGTAGTTGTCGAGGTTTCTTTGAGACACATAGTTGAGAACAAGCCTAGTTAGTGAAGGTAGTACTCAAGCTATCGGTTGATTACTGGGATTGGCTTGGCGCCCAGTAGTCGTGGTTTCTGGGTTGGGTGGATACCAGGAACCGCCGGTCCTCTTGACGTTATGTGCTTAAGTGTTTAATTGTTGTTGTTGCTTTGTTGTAAGACTTGTTATGAGTGGGTTGAATCGTCGGTTACGGTTCCATTCACTTAGCTTTGGCTAATCCCCTCGTTGTTTAATGTTTTGCAGACTGTGGTTAGTTGATGTAGATGTTCAGGTTGTAGATGTTGACTGGAAGTTTGACTAAAGCTTGGCGCAACTCTGATCTTTTGTAGATGTCTTTTGGAAACATTTTATATAAGGCCCGTTTTGTGTTAATATGGGTTGTAACCAATATGGTTGTAAATACTTATCTAATTTAGCTATATTTTATTAGTCGTTAAACCGGGAAGCTTTGTAAGTCGGTAAATGTTTTGTTTTGGGGGACTTGCGCTTCCGATTTTCCAAATATAATATTAAAATGATATGTTTTGGTTTGTGTGAAGGACCGGGCCTTACAAGTTGGTATCAGAGCATAGGTTTGGGTGAATTGAGCATTTGCGAATGTTCAATCCCAAATCTATTTGGTGTTAGTCAAACTTTTCGGTTTGTGGGATTAGCTTTTGGTTGGGGATTGGTTAGTATAGGTGATACTAACGATTAACAAGTTGCAAGTTGTGTTTTGGTTGTGAGTACAGGAATGGCAGATGATGAGAATACGACTCCCAATAATGCTACTAGAACGGAGCTTCCACCTCCGGAAATTAATAATGTTAATCAGGGTGGTACTTCCAATGTGAATCATGATGAAGCTAGTCAAGAGGATTATTTGTTGCATATGGAGGATGAGGTTATAAGACTTAGAAAGATAGAACAGTTGTATTTGGAGTTACAATCTAGGGTAGCTCAGCAAGCGTATCAGTCTCCTCCTCCACCTCAGCAGAATAGGTTGTGTTCATTTAAGACTTTTAAAGCGTGTGGACCTAAAGACTTTGAGGGAGGTAATGATCCGATAATGACACTGAATTGGTTAAGGGACACCGAGAGGAAATTTGATGTGTGTCAGTGTGAAGATGAGTTAAGAGTTAAGTATGCAGTGCAGTTATTGAAAGGTCAAGCGATGAACTGGTGGGATTCTGCGACTGCACAAATGACACCGGAACAAAGATCTGGAATTACTTGGGCTGAGTTTCAAAGAGAGATTAGTAAGCAATTCTGCTCTGAGTTCGATATGATTAGACTTAGACAGGAGTTTCTGGATTTGGAGTTTTCTGAGAAAATGACAATGGATGAACTTATCAATCAATTCACCGATAAGTTAAGATTTGTTCAACAATGGGTTCCAGACGAGGGGACTAGGATTACCCACTTTGTTAAGACTTTACCACCACAGTACCGAACATCAGTGAGGTTGGCTCGTAATTTGACCGAGGCTTTTGAGTTAGCTAGGTCGGTGCATAGTGACAATCAAGCATGGGAGAAGTTGGGTAAGAATAAGTTAGTGCAACAATCTAAGAGTGGTACTACTGGAAGTAAGAGTCAGAATCGGAGGATTGAGTTTAGCGAGGGCTCGGTGGGTAGTGATCCAAACCCTTGGTGTACTGCTTGTAGGTCGAGACATTCGGGTCCATGTACTCCTCAAACGTTAAGGTGCATTAAGTGTGGAGCATTTGGGCATGGTAGTAGAGAGTGTACCTTTCCTAAGTCTGTGTGTTGGAACTGCAAGAAAGAGGGTCATCGGGCAGGGCAATGTCCGGAGAATGTTAGACAAGGTTCGGGTTTAGCTGGAAGTTCGGGTTCTGGTTCGGGTTCTGCATCATCAATTGGACAAAAGAGAAAGTTGGCGCCTGCTCGAGCTTTTCAAATGACAGTGGGGGATCAAGTGACTGTGGGAGAATTGCTCGAAGTGAATAACCAAGGTAGATTCTATATTGACTTTGATGTAATATAGTTTAAAGTATTGTATGCTTATGTGTAATTGTAGCGTTTGGTCTAATCTATGAGTGGGAGTGGATTTCGGGGACGAAATCCTTTAAGGGGGAAGATTTGTAACATCCTGTTTCTGGGCCTGGAAATATATTGTATTTTAATAAGTGTGATTGGTTTATTTAAGAATAAACAAGTAAAAGAGCTTCAGTTTTTATTGTGATTAATGAAAGATTGCTTGTTTTAATTTATTAAAGATGACGATAAAATAAAAGTATTTTGACTTACGGGTATTTTCGGGTTCCAGACAATAGGCTAGGAACGGGTATAATTTATACTATGTTGTAAATGGGGCGGTGGGACTAAAGTGTGTGGACCGATTCATTTTTCTCATTCACCTAATTCTCATCTTTATCTCATTTCTAAACTCTCTCATTTCTTTCTAAAACCTATGACTAGAAATCAAAAGAAATAAACCAATTTGATTGTGGTTTGGATTATAATTTCTAGAAAGAAGCTTTGTAATCATCTTGCTCATCATCATCTTGTTGATTTATCTTGTAAGTGTTCTTCATTCTTGATGTTCTTGATGACTAAATTGATTATTAGGGTTATGTGAAATTGAAGTTAGAACTTGGTTATAGTATGATTGTAAGATGATATTAACATGATTACATGGTGATTGTATGGTAGAAATTACTAGTGTTCTTCAAGTTATTTGTTAGTTAGGGTTTGATGATTTTAGAGATATAAATGAAGATTGCATGATGGAATATGATGCTTAATAGGTTGTTTGATGTTGGTGTATGTTAGTGTAAGTTTATATGTCGTTTTTATGGTGAATAAACGAAGGATAGAAGTGTAGAATGGATATTTGGGTGTTAAAACCCGTAAGTTGTTTGCTGTTTCTGCTGCTGCTGGTATTATGATCAAGCCGGCGGCTTGATCACTGAAGCCGACGGCTTCATGTGGTCAGCCGGCGGGTTAGGACCCCAAGCCGGCGGTCTGAATTGGCTTATTTAGGTGATTTAATTTCTGATGCTGAAAATGTTAATTTACCCGGCGGGCCAGGGTGCCAAGCCGGCGGCTTCTTAGCCGAGCCGGCGGCTTCCCTGACCAAGCCGGCGGCTTCATGTGGTTTTCCAGCAAAAGTGTTTTAATTTTGTATGATTCATTGTTAGACTAATAATTATCATATTCTATGGCATGAGTTAATTGAATGAGGTGTTAAATGATATTATGTTTGAATGATGATTATGATGTGGATAATATTGTGATTGATATGAGATGTTGACATAAGTATTCGTGATAAGTGTTGAACGTTTACTGACTTGGTGTTATTGTTGTTTCCAGATAAGCGGACGGCCACTCAGTAAGATAAGACCTCTGAGTTGGCGATCGGGCGTAAATATTTGGTGAGTGGAATTGTAGTCCTCGGTTCCACCCAGTTGTAACGGGTTCGGTTACAACGGGTAACCAGGATAGTTTATATCAGTAGGTTGTTGTTATTAGTCGTACCGGTACCAGTCTTGTCTGTTTTGTTTATGTTGCTGATTATATGAGTTGTTGTGTGATTGTTGTTGAATTGTTGATCAGTTGTGAACAGTTGTGAACTGTTGCTTGTTGTTGTGTGTTTTTGCATTGTGAATGCAATTTGGTTGTTTTCAGAGGTCAACTGTTGTTGGTTGGGTTTGGGTACTACTGTGTAGTTGTCGAGGTTTCTTTGAGACACATAGTTGAGAACAAGCCTAGTCAGTGAAGGTAGTACTCAAGCTATCGGTTGATTACTGGGATTGGCTTGGCGCCCAGTAGTCGTGGTTTCTGGGTTGGGTGGATACCAGGAACCGCCGGTCCTCTTGACGTTATGTGCTTATGTGTTTAATTGTTGTTGTTGCTTTGTTGTAAGACTTGTTATGAGTGGGTTGAATCGTCGGTTACGGTTCCATTCACTTAGCTTTGGCTAATCCCCTCGTTGTTTAATGTTTTGCAGACTGTGGTTAGTTGATGTAGATGTTCGGGTTGTAGATGTTGACTGGAAGTTTGACTAAAGCTTGGCGCAACTCTGATCTTTTGTAGATGTCTTTTGGAAACATTTTATATAAGGCCCGTTTTGTGTTAATATGGGTTGTAACCAATATGGTTGTAAATACTTATCTAATTTAGCTATATTTTATTAGTCGTTAAACCGGGAAGCTTTGTAAGTCGGTAAATGTTTTGTTTTGGGGGACTTGCGCTTCCGATTTTCCAAATATAATATTAAAATGATATGTTTTGGTTTGCGTGAAGGACCGGGCCTTACAAATAGTCATCTCCTATCAAAGGTATGTCTCCTCTTTCTTTCTCTATAACCTAGAAAATGGGTTATATGGAGGTTTTGAGTAAAGGTTATGTATAGAATGAAATTAAGTATGGGTTATGTTTTATTGATGCTAATTAAGTATAGAAATCATTGTTGTTAATCATTGATTGAATTGAAAATAGAATTGATGAGTTGTTCATCCATAACCAATTGGGGTTTTGGTGGATTCTTGCAAATTAAGGTTAACCTACCCTATGATTAACTTAAATTAGTTGAATTATTATTACTAATGATGTCTAGAGTAGTGGTAAGGTTAATTAAACCATAGATGGTGATATGTTCAAATTGGGTAATAATGAATGATAAGTGAAATAAGTGTTTTTAGCAAACTTTGCGGGACTGTAACTTTGTGTGTATAATGTTGTGAAGAAATCTGAAAATAGAGAATGAAAGTATGTCCAAAGACCTTTAATTCGATATAAAGTTTGCTAAAAATGAACGTGTCTAGGTGGGTTAAACATGGGTAGCAAAACAGCATGTTGGTGCTGTTTGCTGAAATTTCAGCATGTAAAAATGACTCTTCGCCGTTTTCCGGGAACTATAACTTGATACGTATTGCGTTTTATGAAGAGGTGAAAATTATGCATCGAGTAGGTTGTATTACCTTCATAACGATATAAAATATGTTTGTTTTAGAGAGGTTTAAAAGATCTAAAAGTGAAGTCCAAAACAGCTAGTTGAAACTAAAAACTCATTTTGGACAGCATGTGTGCAGAAAATGATCGTTTTTAAAATAGTCATAAAAGATAAACCGTAACTCCGTTTTTGATGTACCTTATATCGTTGGAAACTTTGAAGAGTATACTTTCTGTTGGTTATAGTCTTAGTGTCTAAATCTATTCTGAAGGCTGTCAGAAAGTGTGTCGAACAGCTACTGTCCAACTTTTATAAAACCTATAAAAAGTGTTGTAAAATGTTTATTTAATGTAGTAAGGTGCATAAATGGGAGTTAATTGATAATGATGAATTGAGAAGGGTAATTTGCTAGATAAAGTAATGATTTAGATAATCATGAAAAGGTTGAATCAAATTGATAAAGTTGTAGCTAATTTAACTTTGAAAGTTATACGGGTCGAATCATACTAAATGGGTGAATTAATAAGGATGAGTTATATGTGTGGTATTAGATTCTAATATGTTATTAAATACATGTGTTATGTGATTATGTGATATATATGTGATAGTGAAGCATGGCACCTACACACGTATTATGAGTACTCGCTTATACGGCTAAAATGCTAAGGTGAGTAATATGGGGAATTAAATAAGTAATGATTGTGTATACCGGAAAGGGTTACACAATTTGAATGAAATATGTTAAGAAGGTCATTAATTGTCAGTTTATCATGATAAAGTGTTATGTTGAGATTTATTGAATGTTTCTGTGTGCTCATTAGTTATACGTGCTCAGTTGTTTGATGTGGCTATGATATAGCATGCAAATAAAGAATAAATGAAAGAATATGAAATAGTTGTGATATTTTAATTATGTGTTTTCAAGATTGTAGATCAGTTTCATGTCAGATTACAGGTGCAGATAAAGGCGTGCAGAGCACGTGGTTATGTTATACTTCCATTACTCGGGTAATTGAGTAGATTGATATGTGGAGCCAAAGAGTGAGTTATCATTGGCTTGGCGGTATCCAAGTAATGATGAGGTCATTATCTTGGTATGATGTCAATATGTATAAATTGGCATGTAAGATAGTTAAGGATCCTTAATAGTTCAGATTATGTTATAGTATGCCTATCACTCAGAGGTAGGATACTAGTCAGAAAGAACGATTCAGATGATCTCTACAGTTTCCTAAAAGTTATGTGAATGAACAGAAATAGAATAAGTATAGATTATATGATTATGTGAAAGTACATTTTTTGTTTAATTGTTCATATTATTCACTAAGCTTTTGCTTACCCCGTTCAGTTGTTTATGCTTTAGGTATGTGGTTCGTTTGAACAAATGAAGTAAAGATTTGACTAAAGTTGATAGACGATACGTGGAGTGGAGCTTGATGTAATGTTAGGCAAGCTCTTATTCTTTTAAATTATCGTTATGATAACTTGTATAAGTCGCCCGGTCAAAGTTAATTATAGTCAATAGTCAAATGAAAGAAAAGTATGTAGATTTTACTATGTGTATAAGATTGACTGAAAGTCAAAGTAAAGTGACCAATGGTATGAAATTACATTTGAATAAGTAAACAGTTTTGATTCGAATATATTTAAAATATATATATATATCAGGGCGTTTCAAGTTGGTATCAGAGCGATGGTTTGAGAGAATTAGGTGATCCACATTGAGATTTCCTAATCTTAAACCGATATGAAATGCATGATTATGTATGCTGAGTAAGTGCAGTAGTAAAGTACAGTAGACAGAACTGATATGCTTCCCTGTAGTGAATTATTCGATATTGGTTATGTGTTAATTTAGTAATAGAATGTTAAAAGCAATGCTAGTATATCGAATAATTCTAATTGAAAGTTAGTATGCCTAACATGTTAAAGAAAATGTGAAGATGGTTAGGTGAGATAGAGAAAGATTTTATATGACTGTGCTGAAAGAATATGAACAAATGTGAATAATTAGTTGTACAGAAATATGTGAAAGAGTATATCTATATGCTTATGTGTTTAGTAATGTGAAAAGGTCCAGTTATGTCAATTATACAGATATGCTAACTTATGTTGGCCGTATGTTCAAAAGTATAAATAATTGCTAATGTGTATATTGGCAATGTGATATGAGCTCAGATTAAAGAATTGCTAACCTAAGTTAGCTATAGTTAATATGATAAGTAAAAGTTACATGTGTGCAGAATTCCAAGTAATCAGAAATACTGACTCAGGTCAGTTATAGAGTAGAGAATGTTATAAGAACAGATAAAGTGATAGAGGCAGTAATAAATGCCTCATAAAAGATTGTTAACTGATTATGTGGAATTAATTGTTTATGTGAAGATAATTAAGAGTAAAGTAACTTATAATTCAAATTCTTTGGTTGCTAAAGTGTTATGCTATGTGTTTAAGTGAAGAAAAGTCACAGTGAGAATTAATGATATGAAGTAACCTGATGACGGAAGTGTGAAAAACATAATCTAGCCACGCTTGATCACCGTAGCTATATTATGCTATGTCACTTGAAGTTATTGAGGTTACCAATTATCAGAGATACTTAATGTGACTAAGTGTGTGTAAGAGTAAGACATGTATAGACTCTTTATTGAGCAAAACATAAACCAGTTTAAATGCTCATGTGGGCATGATTATGTGAATGAGATGGTAGAAAGGATATGTTAAGTAAGTAATTGAACAGAGTTATGAAGTAATGTTCAAATGGAATGTTGGATTAATTTCACTTTCCTAGAAATGTCAGTCATGTCAATGATGACATAGAAAAGTCAAGGATAAATGATATAAGATGCAAATTATTGTTAATACCCTCAACGGGTTGATTAGTACCTTATGTGGGTTACCCAATTGATGTAAAAGCTAAAGTGAGTAAGCGTCGGGATATAATGAATCGATCATGCAAGTAATATGTAAAAGTGAATTATCATAAGTGATAAAACTACTACTACAGCACTACATATGAAAAATTATAATTAAGTTAATTAGTAGTTGCCAATATGAAATTAACTTATTAGGATGATATCAAATATGTTTTATATTGCTGACATCATATTTTGTTATCCAGTTCGATATCAACATATATATATATATATATATATATTATTTTTAACTGTTATCAAGATAGAGTTAAACTTCACTCAAGCTAACAATAATATATACTATTTGCATGAACAGTGCACAAGTTAATAATAATCTATCTGATCGAGTTTATAAGATTGTATCCGCCGCATAGCACGGGCTCTTGCTAGTACTAAGCAATTCGTTTAGGTTAAGATTACAAAGTTAATTAGGGTTAAATAAATACATTGGTAACTCTAATGATATGTTAATGTTTTATCACTTTTTTTGGGTTTTTAATATTTAGATAAATCGAATTATCCAAACGGACAATCTGAATTGGACTATTTGGTTCTGCTAATTTGATTTTTTTTATTTGTTTGGTTCAAAATCGAATAATTACTTTGGTTTTTGGCTTGGTTTTGGTGACCATTGTAAAAACCGAATAGTCTAAATTAACCAATAGTAATATATTTTGGTAATATTTTCAAAATTTATACATATTAATTAAGTTAATCACCCAATATTATCTATATTGATATAATTATTAATTATATTCATCATATATCACAAAAGTATTAACTATATGTTAGTTTTGTCTTGCAAATTATTAAATTTCTGTCAAGAACTTACGAAACGTGTCAATTAGTTTTGTTTAAGATTCAAGTTTTTTTGATTTTGTTCGAATGTTTTTATTATTAATTTATGAAAACATAAACCGAATAGTAATTCGGTTTGGTTTGGTTCGGTTTGGTTTTTTATTTGTTCGGTTTCAATTTTTCAAAATCGAAAACCAATCGGTTTTATTTATTAGGTTCGGTTTAAACCGAATGAAAACCCTAACTTTAATAATGTTGGTGATATGGTGATGTAGTTCCATGATTAGTCTTAATTTTCGTTCATCTTCGTAGTTTATAATAACAAATATATTGCTCCATTGATTCATTCTTCTAGATCAATTCTGAGTTGAATTTAAAGGAATATAATTAATAATTGATAATTAAGGTTGAATAAACTCTATAGTGAAATTGTCGTGATACCATAAAGCCGCCGTGATTTTTTTATTTTTTATTTATTTCTTTTTATTATTTTACTCCATACGTTAATTGATAATTGATAATGATAATAATTATTAAATATTTGCAAATTTAAATTAAAAGTTGCCGTGATTTTTTTTAAGTTTTATCTAATTAGATTTTTTAATGGATAAAAGAGATTTAATTGGTTAATTGGAAGTTGAGTAAAATTAAGAGATTTGCTAGGTTAATAGGGGTTGATTTTGAGCAAAATTGAAGGTAATAAAGTTTTCTTTTATTAATATTTAGAAAAAATAGAGAAAAAATAGAGTGGACAAAATAAGTCAACTTGGAATATTATACTTAATCTTTTTACTCAACATCCAATAAATCCATTATATTGGTAGATTAGAAAATTAGTATTTAAATAAAATTAAGAGTAATGCTATATAGGACTAATTACGTGGACTTAAAAACTGACCTAACTTTTTCATTGGTTGATTTTTCTCTCTCTCTTAATCTCATCCAATTAATTTTTCACATCTACCAATTATATCTTTAGGTCTGGATTTAGGCTTATATAATTAGGTCTCTCAATCATTTTCCTAAAATTAAAGTATTAAGGTTTTCATTTAAAAAAAATACTTTTTTTCGTCCCAAAATAATTGTTTTATTTTGACTTTTTGAAGTATTTCTTTTTCAACTTCGACCTTAAGAATTTTTGTTTGTGTTATATAATACTTGATGCAAAATATATGAATGGATTAGGTTTTAAATGTATTTTCATTTGTATAATATATTCACCAAGTATTATATAACAGAAACATAAATATTTAAGGTTAAAGAGTACGTAAGATAATGTTTTTCAACTAATAAAAGATCTAAAACAACTTGATCTTTCTGTACTTTCTCCGTACCAAAAGAATGTTTTCCAATATATATATATATATATATATATATATATATATATATATATATATATATATATATATATATATATTGTTAGAATTTATGATAATTTGACAATTTACCATTTATATGTAAGGCAAGTTTAACTAAAAATGTTTAAAAATTGAATAATTGAAATGAGAGTAAAATTTGTAAAGTTAATGATTATCTATAGTTACTTTTTGCATAATTTTTTTAGAAGGAACAGAAGTTATAAACTGCGCACTTAAATTGAGACCGTAGAGGTAATTAACTTCCTAAAAAATTAAGTAAATGTGAATACTGAATACATTGTAAAAAACAAAAGTATGAGTTATTCTCCTTGGCCCAAGTGGAAGGGGGTCTGCAGGCGTTGAAACCCAGCAGGCCCACCTGGGGGTTTCTCGGCCCATTTGTATGGTTTTACCGGAAAATCCACCCGAACCATATGACTTCGGATAAACTGGGTTTGGCTAATTCAGGTATTTGGTGCTCTTTGTTAAAACCCTTTAAATTTTGTATAAATCACTGAAAATTAATCTGCATTATGTATATGCATTTCCAGTCCAGTGCTTGTCCATGTTTGTTTCAACGGAATCTATCCTTTTATCCGATATGCAAGTAATCGTTAGATAATTTGTAGGGTCTTGAATGAAATTTTTATACCATGTAGATAGTATAATTCTAACATAAGACTATTATAGTGATGTGATGTCAACTTTGGTTAAGGCTTTAATTTCCTTTTTTTATATATGCTTATTGATATTGTTTTAAATGCAGCTCATCAACCAGATGCTAGTGCTGCAACTTTAGTTAATGGAACTGCATACTGGGAATTAGTCCTTATAAGTGTTATAATTAAGCTCCAATGAGATTACTACATCTTTAAGCAAAACGGTATATATGATTAATTGATTATACTTCCATCTTGTTTTTGTACTATACTTCAACGGTTCAATCATTCGATAATCATAAACAGTGACGGATCTAGGAACTTGTGTTATACGGGGCATAATTTATTTTAATCAGTCCGCATAACTTTTCTGTTATATTGAACTATAATGATGCTACTGAATTAACGATAATAGTGTACCGAAGAACACTTGCAAACTATTCTTAGAAATAAAGCCAAAATAACTCCATCAATATAGATTAACATCAATGTTCTAGCATAAACGACCTAAAAACTTTAGGAAAAAAAAATACTAATTTGAAAATCTTTGGATTTCATGGTGTTGTGACATATCTAGAAAATTGGCCTCTAGTAAAAGTTTTATCCAGATAAAAAAATATGTCAATTTTTGTATGATTATACGTCGTTAGTTTTATAATTTATTAAAAGTTTGTCTCGCTGAAAAAAGTTAGAATAGTCTAATAGTCTATGCATTACATTGAACCTCAAATATATTATACGGAGTATATTTATTTTCTAATAAGCTTTTGTGTTCCAATATAACTCAATGGTAATCTTTAAAACTAATATGATAGACTTCTATGAAGTTAGAGACCATGTAAAGTTTTTTATAAATAATGTCTGGTCAAAATAAATTTTCCCAAGGACCACAACTTTAATATCTTATATGTGAATTTATTGAATGAAAATATAAAAGTCTAAGGCCTAAAATGTCACTCTATACATATTAGTAGGGGCTAATTTGAAAATTGTATTTGTTAAACGTACAGACTACACAGCCTTTTCGGCCATCTTCTTCTCCACCAAACCCCAACTTTAATCTTCTCCATTAAACCACATTTCAAGCTTTATTGTTATATTGTTCACCACTTATTTCTTGAACATATAAAGATATTTATATGCTTAACTGAAAGAAGATTCATGAATTGGGGGCAATTCTTTTCTAGAGCCGGGGGCCTGACCCAAATTATATAAAAATTTACTCTTAAATTTGTTGGGTTATTGACTTATTGGGGGCAAGTGACCCCCTTCCTCCTACACAAATCCGCCCCTGATCATAAATAACAAGACATGTCCTTATTTTTTTATCATAGAGGGTTCAATTTGGGCAGGTCAGATTTGTTGTGGTAAATGGGTAATTTCTTTTGCACGAGCAAATAACTTTTTGTCCAACATTTTCATGCTTTTTGTCTTCTGAATAGCTGGTTATCATCTATTGGTTACTACTAATAGAGAAAAGTTTAAGGAAGTACAAGAATTTTTGAAAGTATGGAAGAACACATGAGAAAGCTCCACATGTACAAAAAGAATGTTCAACATGTACAAAACCCATTTACCCTCAACATCAATTATCTCACAAACGGCAAATCTAAAAATTATGAAAATTGCACCATAAAATTCAGCGTTTTCTCCTCTTCGATTTGCCGTCCCTTAAGGCATACTTTCGACGATTTTTTCTTCTTCGTTTTTTTGGTGGGTTTTACAAATTATTAACACATATTTTCTTGGTTGTACATTTAAGTTAGGGTTAGGGTTTAGGATTTAGTAGGGTTTAGGGTTTAGTAGGGTTTAGGGTTTAGTAAGATTTAGGGTTTAGAGTTTCGTAAAGCATTTAGGGCTTAAGGTTTAGGGATTAGGGCTTAGGTTTTAGGGTTTGGGGTTTATGGTTTAGGGTTTTGGCATGTTATTTAGGAGGTTTTACCAAAAAAAAAACATGCATTTTGGGTGACTTTTGACGGTTTGACCTGTTATCTTATATTCTTATATTCTATTTGGCTCAATACAAATAAAAAATAATCCGAATTGACTCATTTATGCAATTTTGCATGGATACAATAACACCGGAACTTCGGTGTCCTCTACTCACTTTTAGTGTTCTCTTTCGGTATTCTCATCCATCATCTCACCTATAACATTGAAAAGGTTAGTTTTTCCCTTGGGTAAATTGACAAAATCGGCATCGAACTGCCACACTTTGTTGCAAGTAAGCAACAAACCCAAAGTATTACTCCGGTACGCAACATACCGGTTGGTTTCGGGTTCGTATCCAGCAAACTAAGATTTTACCGTTTGAACGTTGGATTTTTATCGTTCGGAGTTGGGGCTTCAATTTCATGGGTTGTGGGCATCGCGGACATAATTATAGGTCGTCGGCAGCATCATGTCGGATCGGGAAAGGGCTGCCGTCGTCATCAGTTGGGCCGCCGGCGTCATCGGAGTTTGCTGCCGAAAATATTGAAGGTCAAGATCTGTGTTTCTATTTATCCGATCAACCGGTATGTTGCGTACCAGAGTAATACTTTGGGTTTGTTGCTTACTTACAACAAAATGTGGCAGTTCGATGCCGATTTTGTCAATTTACCCCATTTAAAATACAAATAAAAAATAGGTTTAAATAAAAGGTTACCGGGTGAGCCGGTAACCGGTTACCATGTTGCTTACCCGAACCCGAAACCAACCAGTATGTTGCGTACCGGAGTAATACTTTGGGTTTGTTGCTTACTTGCAACAAAGTGTGGCAGTTCGATGCCGATTTTGTCAATTTACCCTTTTCCCTTTTTATTTGATTGGTTGAAAACATCTTTGTTAGCTCATTTTAATTTTGAGAAAAATACTGAATTACTACTCTCAAAATCGTACTCGGTGTTCTCGTTAAAAAAATTAGTCACCACTCCTCATAATTTTACCTATAAGTTTAGAATTAATTTTGTAGGTGACATGTTGATTTTATTATCCACATATGACTTTTTCCATGTACATGGTGGAGCTACATTATAGGTAAGGGTAGTCTTGGCTACGGGTCCATTTGATATACGAAATGTAATTTTTTTTATATAAACAATTGCGTTCTACGAATTCAACAAAATTTGAATACCTTTGCAGGTCACCGCAAATTTCGAATCCGTTAATTTGTTCATTTATGTTATTTAAACTAACGTAAAATTAACAGAATGTGCTCCTTTTTAGCTTGTGCTCAAAATTTTGCTACTTCTTTTATGTTTAATATTCATATAACTAAGTTATGAACTTCTGATTGTATGATTCAATTTATGGTTTTTTAAATGGACCGTTAGTTAACAACTTAACATGTATATTTTATAAAAAAAGGGATATTAACCTAAATATACAAAATAGGTTTAATATTTTACATATTATCAATTCAAATTTTTTTTCTCACAAAATATCAAACATTTTTGCAAGGATGGAGAAAATCGCAATATCTCAATTTCATTTCGCAATATAGCTTTTAACGACGACAATGTCGTCTCTATAGACCTTTAGCGACGACCAAAAGGAAGAAAATCGCAATAAGGCTTTAGAATTTCGCAATATAGGTTTAGCAAATTCGCAAGTTTCATTTCGCAATATAGCTTTTAGCGACGATTTGGTCGTCGCTAAAGGTCTTTAGCAATGACCAAGTCGTCGCTAAAGGTATTTAGCGACGATGAAGTTGTCGCTAAAAAGCTATATTGCGAAATGAACCTTGCGAATTGCTATATACTCCTTGCAAAATGATATTTTGCGAAATGAAATTGAGATATTGCGATTTTCTCCATCCTTGCGAAAATGTTTGATATTTTGTGAGAAAAAAAATTTGAGTTGATAATATGTAAGATACTAAACCCATTTTGTATATTTAGGTTAATATCCCTAAAAAAAAATGATATTTCATAAAAGGCCCAAAATAGACAACCGATATTTACAACAAAACTACAACATCATATCATGTGGTCAAATTAACCGATTACATCCGAGCTGAGATAGCCTTTGAATGGCAGGAAAGATAGCTTCACATGGCACCGTTGTTGACAAGTAAGCTTATGGCTATAATATATAGCTTGTGATATACATATATATATATATATATATATATATATATATTCTTGAGTTCCTATCAAATTAATAAAACAAATTTGGAATTTAAGTAAATGATGGTTTGGTCATTATCAAGTACGTAGTAATTCATTCATATATATATATATATATATATATATATATATATATATATATATATATATATAAGTTAGATTAGATGGAGGGTGGGGATGTGTTTTCACTATTTTTTTTTATAATCCTATGAAAACAAGGAGATAAAAAAAATAGTGAAAACACATCCCCACCCTCCATCTAATCTAACTTATATATATATATATATATATATATATATATATATATATATAGTGGGAGGTTAAAATGAGAACCACTTTAAAGTTGAGAACTGTGAGAACCACAACGAATACGTGTTTGTTCACATGTGATTAACTTCAATCATATGTGAACATTGATGAACGTTTAATTGAAAAAGAAAAAAGTAAAAAAAAATCATAAATTTACGTCTTAAAACACATTTTAGCCGATTTGTTCACATTATATTTCACATGTGAACATGTATTTGTTTTTTGCGTTTTTCGATATGATTGTAATATTTTTTCAAGCCCGAGTTGATTTTTCGAAAGAAGGGAAGAGAATTGGAAAGAAATACAAATCACATTGTGTTCCAGAGTTTTATTTACGGAGAGAAGAGAAGAGAAGTGGAAGGAGGATTTGAGCTTCTTTTCTCTCCAAACTTTCTCTCCAAAAGTGGGAAGAAATAGAAGGATGGAAGATCAAACAAGTTATAAAATGTGACTTCCTTCCATTTCTCTCCAACTCGGGAACACCAATCCGTATAAATTTCATTTCCCTTCTTTACAATTCTTTCCAACTCGGGAACGTATAAATATTCTTCCTCTTCTCTTCTTTTCTATCATTTTTAATTCTTTTCTCTTTTCTTCTTTCTCTCAAAAACTCGGGAGCGGGCCCATAATGATTTGTAGTTTTTTAATCCTTAATATTTCCACTCGTTATGAACTATATATTCACACACTCTTTAATTTCTTATGTATGTAACAAAAATGGCAGCTGTTGCCAAATTCACAATAACGTTATTAGGCCTATTTTCACTGTTTCTATTAATAGCAAGTTATTTACCCTCCAAGAGTCCAACTCAAAACCTTCAACTTGTTTCCCATTTGCCATTAAGATCGTCAATCTCCAGACTTGTGCAACATGCACCCAACATCAATGTAATCTTCTTTCCATAATATTCTTCATTTAAATTTTAACATTATTTCATAGAAAGTGGTTTACTTACGTAGTTTTCCAACCCTTTTGATTTGCTATGTTCTTTTTGTTAGACAAACGATAATCATTATAGACTAGCAATCGAAGAACAGTTGGCTAAAGCAAGATACAATATTCACAAAGCCATTGTTGAGAAGAGCTTGTCGTCGTCAAGTAAAGATAACGGGAGCTTCATTTCAGAAAGAACTGTCTACAACAATCCATTCGCCTTTCTTCAGTACGTACGTTAAGCATTTTAGCATTATAATATAGTAGTACTATCTAATTGCGCTACACATATATATGTTTATGGAAAGGTACTGAAGAAAAAGATGCATGAGTATCGATCATTCAGTTCATGTATTTGTTATATCATTGCATGCATTTTTAAGCACATGTCTATAAACCCTGACATGATTCATTGATATAAAGTATGTGCATCATCATGTACTTGTTAGCATATATACATTATAAAACCACTCCTTGAATTATGTAAATATACTGATTCCCCTTAATTTCTAATTATTTGATTATTAATGATAATTCAGGAGTTACAATGAGATGAGGAAGACATTCAAGATATGGATCTATAAGGAAGGTGACACCCCATTGGCACATGATGGTCCGCAGAAATGTATATACAGCATCGAGGGTGATTTCATTTCACAGATGGAGCGAAAAGGAAATCCAGTAGCGGCTAACCATCCAGATGAAGCTCATGCATTCTTTATCCCCATAAGTATCGCAAACATTGTTCAATACCTCTTCAAACCTACAGAGAGAGTTGGTTTTAAAAAACGTATGCAACTGATAGTCGAAGACTATATCACAGTCATTGCCCAAAAGTACCCATATTGGAACCGTAGCAACGGAGCTGATCATTTCTATGTGGCTTGTCATGATTGGGTACCTAAAATTACTCTTAATTCGCCAATAATCATTTTTCTTTGTTAGAAGGCTAGCTAACTTGATTGTTAAGTACGTATTCATCTTGTAATGGTTGCTTACATATAGGGGCCATTTGTTACGAGGGGAAACCCCAAACTCTTTGAGAATGTCATAAGAGTGCTTTGCAACGCCAACACTTCGGAAGGTTTCATTCCAAGGCGGGATGTGTCAATGTCTGAGATTTATGGGCCGGGTGACAATATCCCACTCGTAGGTAGTGGCCAATCGCCATACAATCGTTCAACATTAGCATTCTTTGCAGGTGGAAACCATGGTTTTGTCCGAAATAGGTTGTTCCAATATTGGGGAAACAAACAAGATAATGATATCCAAGTCCATAGTTACCTTCCAAAAGGACAAAACTACACAGAGTTATTAAGTCAGAGTATGTATTGCTTATGTCCAAGCGGTTTAGAAGTTGCAAGTGCTAGGTTGACAGAAGCAATACATATGGGGTGCATTCCTGTAGTTATCAAAGATCATTATGTTCTACCATATAATGACGTGTTGGATTGGAGTCAGTTTTCGGTACAGGTAACTGTAAGTAACATTCCTGATTTGAAAAGAGTTTTGGAAGCTATACCTTTTTCCAAGTATTTGGAATTGCAAAAGAAGGTAATGGAAGTACAGAGACACTTCACACTTCATATTCCAGCTAAACAGTTTGACGTATATCACATGATTCTTCATTCTGTGTGGCTAAGAAGACTCAACTTTCAATTGCTAAAGAACGTGATGTGAATCAACGGATAGATCATTATACGATTTAATTACTTCGCTGTAATTCAATTAGCTTTCTGAAGTTATTTACTCCGTATTAATTTGGATTTTATATATTGTAATTGTAAAATATATACTATAGTTTGTTGAAGATTGATATGATAACATAATCTTTTAGTGTTTTTTTGACAATTTCTAAGGATGATATATAATATAGAATATAAATTCTTTGACGTTCACACAACGTACGCAGCTTCTTTTGCTCAGTGGTTTATCAAAACCATGATGAGAAACTGATGATGAATTTTATCTTTATTAATTAACTAGATTATAGACCCGTGTATACACGGATTGTTTAAGATAGACTAATTATCTAAATATAAGTAACACTTGTCATTGTTGATATGTAATCTTAAATGTCAATATTGGTAATGGGAGATGATATTTCCACCATTGAATTTGATAAATCCACCACAACTGTGCATCACCTGTTTGTACAGTACAAGTACTTGATGCATACTTGTGGTGGATTTATCAAATTCAATGGTGGAAATATCACCACCCATTGGTAATTAAGTAGGTATTAATCATAATATCGGTTAAATTGCGTAATTATAGATTATGTTAGCAAAGTATATAAACACATACTTATTAGCAGTGAAAATAAAAGTTGTAGAATATTAATGATATATCAAATATTACATATATAAATAAGAATATTAAGAGCTTCAACAATGTTAAGCGAGAAATGGTAATAAAGTAGTCCCAAACACAAATCATAAGACATCATATTTTCTTGGAGTACCTTATTATACACTACATTTGTCATAGTAATTTTAAGGTAATCATAATCGGCTCAAGTTAGTATATTAAATCCTTTGTTCGTTGTCAAACGCAAAAATGATACATAGAACTAAGATTAATATATATGGAGTATTAAAAGAGAATCCATCCGATCATATTTTTCTTTAATATTTAGGTAGATTTTTTCTATGTACTTAATTGGTTAATCGAAATTAAGTTTAATAATATCAATGGATTTTATTGGGTAATACGTCGCAGTTTTTCAAAAAATTTGATAACAAAGTTTTTTTTTTTTCATTTGTTTGAATGTTGAATCCGTATATATAAGCGAATATCGAATCAAACTATCTTTCATTTATGTGAATGTTAAATCCTTATCAACAATCGTATGTCTAATCAAACTATTATACGTTTATGTGAATGTAAAACCCGTAAATTGTAACACCTCAAAATTAAAGGTATTATCTAATTAGTATAAAGTATTATTTATAAAGTATTATTATAAGTTGCAAGAAATACTAT
Source organism: Helichrysum umbraculigerum (assembly GCA_949592205.1). Taxonomy (NCBI): domain Eukaryota; kingdom Viridiplantae; phylum Streptophyta; class Magnoliopsida; order Asterales; family Asteraceae; genus Helichrysum; species Helichrysum umbraculigerum. Next base: position 8,369,055 of record CATIUR010000005.1, on the reverse strand, counting down.
TAATCGTAAAAGGTTTTAAGTTCTAGACAATTTCAATTGAAGGGTTTAAAAGTGTGTTTACTTGATAGTAGAAGGGAGTTAATTAAATAAAATTTATACATACATATATATATATGTCGATACATACATACATGTATGTCCTTCCATTTCTAAAAGCTTCCTGAAACATCAAACACAGAGACAGAAATCGAGTGAACCAGCAGAAGGAATAAAACCAACTTCAAAATCTCCAGAATAAAACCAAAAGAATTCAAGCTTGAGTAGTAATAGTCATCTCTAATCAAAGGTAAGTCTCATCTTTCTTTCTCTATAACCTAGAAAATGGGTTATATGGAGGTTTTGAGTAAAGGTTATGTATAGAATGAAATTAAGTATGGGTTATGTTTTATTGATGCTAATTAAGTATAGAAATCATTGTTGTTAATCATTGATTGAATTGAAAATAGAATTGATGAGTTGTTCATCCATAACCAATTGGGGTTTTGGTGGATTCTTGCAAATTAAGGTTAACCTACCCTATGATTAACTTAAATTATTTGAATTATTATTACTAATGATGTCTAGAGTAGTGGTAAGGTTAATTAAACCATAGACGGTGATATGTTCAAATTGGGTAATAACGAATGATAAGTGAAATAAGTATTTTTAGCAAACTTTGCTGGACTGTAACTTTGTGTGTATAATGTTGTGGAGAAATCTGAAAATAGAGAATGAAAGTATGTCCAAAGACCTTTAATTTGATATAAAGTTTGCTGAAAATGGACGTGTCTAGGTGGGTTAAACATGGGTAGCAAAACAGCATGTTGGTGTTGTTTGCTGAAATTTCAGCATGTAAAAATGACTCTTCGCCGTTTTCCGGGAACTATAACTTGATACGTATTGCGTTTTATGAAGAGGTGAAAATTATGCATCGAGTATGTTGTATTACCTTCATAACGATATAAAATATGTTTGTTTTAGAGAGGTTTAAAAGATCTAAAAGTGAAGTCCAAAATAGCTAGTTGAAACTAAAAACTCATTTTGGACAGCATGTGTGCAGAAAATGATCGTTTTTAAAATAGTCATAAAAGATAAACCGTAACTCCGTTTTTGATGTACCTTATATCGTTGGAAACTTTGAAGAGTATACTTTCTGTTGGTTATAGTCCTAGTGTCTAAATCTATTCTGAAGGCTGTCAGAAAGTGTGTCGAACAGCTACTGTCCAACTTTTATAAAACCTATAAAAAGTGTTGTAAAATGTTTATTTAATGTAGTAAGGTGCATAAATGGGAGTTAATTGATAATGATGAATTGAGAAGGGTAATTTGCTAGATAAAGTAATGATTTAGATAATCATGAAAAGGTTGAATCAAATTGATAAAGTTGTAGCTAATTTAACTTTGAAAGTTATACGGGTCGAATCATACTAAATGGGTGAATTAATAAGGATGAGTTATATGTGTGGTATTAGATTCTAATATGTTATTAAATACATGTGTTATGTGATTATGTGATATATATGTGATAGTGAAGCATGGCACCTACACACGTATTATGAGTACTCGCTTATACGGCTAAAATGCTAAGGTGAGTAATATGGGGAATTAAATAAGTAATGATTGTGTATACCGGAAAGGGTTACACAATTTGAATGAAATATGTTAAGAAGGTAATTAATTGTCAGTTTATCATGATAAAGTGTTATGTTGAGATTTATTGAATGTTTCTGTGTGCTCATTAGTTATACGTGCTCAGTTGTTTGATGTGGCTATGATATAGCATGCAAATAAAGAATAAATGAAAGAATATGAAATAGTTGTGATATTTTAATTATGTGTTTTCAAGATTGTAGATCAGTTTCATGTCAGATTACAGGTGCAGATAAAGGCGTGCAGAGCACGTGGTTATGTTATGCTTCCATTACTCGGGTAATTAAGTAGATTGATATGTGGAGCCAAAGAGTGAGTTATCATTGGCTTGGCGGTATCCAAGTAATGATGAGGTCATTATCTTGGTATGATGTCAATATGTATAAATTGGCATGTAAGATAGTTAAGGATCCTTAACAGTTCAGATTATGTTATAGTATGCCTATCACTCAGAGGTAGGATACTAGTCAGAAAGAAAGATTCAGATGATCTCTACAGTTTCCTAAAAGTTATGTGAATGAACAGAAATAGAATAAGTATAGATTATATGATTATGTGAAAGTACATTATTTGTTTAATTGTTCATATTATTCACTAAGCTTTTGCTTACCCCGTTCAGTTGTTTATGCTTTAGGTATGTGGTTCGTTTGAACAAATGAAGTAAAGATTTGACTAAAGTTGATAGACGATACGTGGAGTGGAGCTTGATGTAATGTTAGGCAAGCTCTTATTCTTTTAAATTATCGTTATGATAACTTGTATAAGTCGCCCGGTCAAAGTTAATTATAGTCAATAGTCAAATGAAAGAAAAGTATGTAGATTTTACTATGTGTATAAGATTGACTGAAAGTCAAAGTAAAGTGACCAATGGTATGAAATTACATTTGAATAAGTAAACAGTTTTGATTCGAATATATTTAAAAAATATATATATATCAGGGCGTTTCAAGTTGGTATCAGAGCGATGGTTTGAGAGAATTAGGTGATCCACATTGAGATTTCCTAATCTTAAACCGATATGAAATGCATGATTATGTATGCTGAGTAAGTGCAGTAGTAAAGTACAGTAGACAGAACTGATATGCTTCCCTGTAGTGAATTATTCGATATTGGTTATGTGTTAATTTAGTAATAGAATGTTAAAAGCAATGCTAGTATATCGAATAATTCTAATTGAAAGTTAGTATGCCTAACATGTTAAAGAAAATGTGAAGATGGTTAGGTGAGATAGAGAAAGATTTTATATGACTGTGCTGAAAGAATATGAACAAATGTGAATAATTAGTTGTACAGAAATATGTGAAAGAGTATGTCTATATGCTTATGTGTTTAGTAATGTGAAAAGGTCCAGTTATGTCAATTATACAGATAGGCTAACTTATGTTGGCCGTATGTTCAGAAGTATAAATAATTGCTAATGTGTATATAGGCAATGTGATATGAGCTCAGATTAAAGAATTGCTAACCTAAGTTAGCTATAGTTAATATGATAAGTAAAAGTTACATGTGTGCAGAATTCCAAGTAATCAGAAATACTGACTCAGGTCAGTTATAGAGTAGAGAATGTTATAAGAACAGATAAAGTGATAGAGGCAGTAATAAATGCCTCATAAAAGATTGTTAACTGATTATGTGGAATTAATTGTTTATGTGAAGATAATTAAGAGTAAAGCAACTTATAATTCAAATTCTTTGGTTGCTAAAGTGTTATGCTATGTGTTTAAGTGAAGAAAAGTCACAGTGAGAATTAATGATATGAAGTAACCTGATGACGGAAGTGTGAAAAACATAATCTAGCCACGCTTGATCACCGTAGCTATATTATGCTATGTCACTGGAAGTTATTGAGGTTACCAATTATCAGAGATACTTAATGTGACTAAGTGTGTGTAAGAGTAAGACATGTATAGACTCTTTATTGAGCAAAACAGAAACCAGTTTAAATGCACATGTGGGCATGATTATGTGAATGAGATGGTAGAAAGGATATGTTAAGTAAGTAATTGAACAGAGTTATGAAGTAATGTTCAAATGGAATGTTGGATTAATTTCACTTTCCTAGAAATGTCAGTCATGTCAATGATGACATAGAAAAGTCAAGGATAAATGATATAAGATGCAAATTATTGTTAATACCCTCAACGGGTTGATTAATTCCTTATGTGGGTTACCCAATTGATGTAAAAGCTAAAGTGAGTAAACGTCAGGATATAATGAATATTGTTATAGTATTAGACCAAGGTGTAAGTGTTGAGAATGTGATAAGATGGTAAATTAGGACTTCGATCCAATTAAGTGGTGACATGTAGTCATTACTTGGAAATTGAAATAGAATGGTTAAAGGTTAAAGGTTATAGTAAATGGGGCAAAATTGCTCAAACGGATTATTAAAGTACCCTTGGTTTAAATATGCTAATGTATGAGTATGTTAGTTGTTATCGATAAATTGAAATAATTGTTGATAACTAAAGAAGTAGTTAAAGATTTGAAGTCAGAAATAAGAAAGTAAATAAGTCAAGCAAATGGATATGTGTATGATAGTTAATATAATTATTGACTTAGTTGAATGATTATAATAAGTGGAAAAGTCATGAAAATAGTTAAAGTTAAAGTCTAGTGAGAATTGTTGGTTTAAAAGCTTGAATGTATAAAAAGAACAGGAAAGTATTATTTAATGAAAAAGTAAGTTTAAGGAAGTTAAAAGTTCTAAATTTTGATATTATGGTTAAATAATGATGTTAGTAAGTTAGTTTGACTTGAATAAGTCGAGTAGATGAAAAGTGTTGAGAAAATGGTGTCAATATGGTTGAAGACCCAAATGGGTCGTTTTAGTGCCCAAACGGGTCACTAATGTGATTACGTGTCGTTTTGGGATAGACTTGATGAAAGTCAATGATTTCTACACCAATAGGTTTCATTTATAAGGTTGAAAACGTGGTCAAAGATTTGGAATCAGAACCTCATTGGTTTAGAATTGAGTAAGTCATGTAAATTGGTCCAAAATAGCCGAAAACAAGTCAAAGATTCATTTTGAGTTAAAACGCTAAATTAAGAAAATTGAAGGTTGAGAAATGTTTATTTGACCATAATATAAGTGCCTGCAAAGTTTCAGGTTTTTAGGTGGTGTCGTTTGAGAAATATGCACGTTGGAAATTCGAATTTTAGTCATAAATGGTGCATGCTGCAAGTTCTGCTGGGAAAAGGATGAATCCGGCGGATTGCCGAGGAAGGATTCTCAGATTTTTGTTTCGACTACGAGTTGAGCTGAAAGGTCATGAGAATCCGGCGGATTCAAGGGAATCCGGCGGATTGTATAGTGATTCAGGAAATTACAGTTTAGTCTTATAAAAATAATAAGTAAGGCTTTAATAGCCTGAATGATATATATAGAAGAAGGAGAATAATGTTATTGAAAGTATAAAATTCATAAGTGAGTTACCATTAGAAAATAATCGAACGTAATTACCTACATGTTGTTAAGAGATGATGAGATAACGTAATAATGATAATGTAATTCACTACATAAGCGAAACCAAATAAAGTGAAGTGATGAGATTTCAGATTTCATTCCTGTAAATAGTTCCACAAGTTTCAGATATGTAGTAATCATGACTAGTTGAAAAGATGAGAAGTGATTGTATGATATAAGAATTCTAGCATGTTGCTAGTTTCAAATGATAAAGAAATATGCACAGGTGCATGAGATTATTATGTGATATGTGTAAAGTTTGTACATAAATTATGTGAAATAGTATGCGTATAAATGTATATAATACTCAATTTGATTATTAAGTAGGAAAGACGATATGTTGTCTACGTGCTATGTTGAATAGAGTATATGTTTAACTATAAAGCTGAAAAGTTGACGAGACGGGTTAAGCTAATTGTAATGCAAGTAATGTTATATAGAAACTAAAGTAGAAATTGCATTCTCATGGTGAGTGCTGATAGTAGTATAGGTAAGTAAACGCTTCCGCTTGAGTAGAAATGTTAAGGTCGAATAGGTACGAAAGACATTCGTTAGGACACGAATGAAATAAGTGAGGGAGAGTTGTAACACCCCAAAATTTAAGGTATTATCTAATTAGTATAAAGTATTATTTATAAAATATTATTATAAGTTGCAAGAAATACTATTAATCGTAAAAGGTTTTAAGATCTAGACAATTTCAATTGAAGGGTTTAAAAGTGTGTTTACTTGATAGTAGAAGGGAGTTAATTAAATAAAATTTATACATACATATATATATGTCGATACATACATACATGTATGTCCTTCCACTTCTAAAAGCTTCCTGAAACATCAAACACAGAGACAGAAATCGAGTGAACCAGCAGAAGGAATAAAACCAACTTCAAAATCTCCAGAATAAAACCAAAAGAATTCAAGCTTGAGTAGTAATAGTGTAACATCCTGTTTCTGGGCCTGGAAATATATTGTATTTTAATAAGTGTGATTGGTTTATTTAAGAATAAACAAGTAAAAGAGCTTCAGTTTTTATTGTGATTAATGAAAGATTGCTTGTTTTAATTTATTAAAGATGACGGTAAAATAAAAGTATTTTGACTTAAAGGTATTTTCGGGTTCCAGACAATAGGCTAGGAACGGGTATAATTTATACTATGTTGTAAATGGGGCGGTGGGACTAAAGTGTGTGGACCGATTCATTTTTCTCATTCACCTAATTCTCATCTTTATCTCATTTCTAAACTCTCTCATTTCTTTCTAAAACCTATGACTAGAAATCAAAAGAAATAAACCAATTTGATTGTGGTTTGGATTATAATTTCTAGAAAGAAGCTTTGTAATCATCTTGCTCATCATCATCTTGTTGATTTATCTTGTAAGTGTTCTTCATTCTTGATGTTCTTGATGACTAAATTGATTATTAGGGTTATGTGAAATTGAAGTTAGAACTTGGTTATAGTATGATTGTAAGATGATATTAACATGATTACATGGTGATTGTATGGTAGAAATTGCTAGTGTTCTTCAAGTTATTTGTTAGTTAGGGTTTGATGATTTTAGAGATATAAATGAAGATTGCATGATGGAATATGATGCTTAATAGGTTGTTTGATGTTGGTGTATGTTAGTGTAAGTTTATATGTCGTTTTTATGGTGAATAAACGAAGGATAGAAGTGTAAAATGCATATTTGGGTGTTAAAACCCGTAAGTTGTTTGCTGTTTCTGCTGCTGCTGGTATTATGATCAAGCCGGCGGCTTGATCACTGAAGCCGGCGGCTTCATGTGGTCAGCCGGCGGGTTAGGACCCCAAGCCGGCGGTCTGAATTGGCTTATTTAGGTGATTTAAGTTCTGATGCTGAAAATGTTAATTTACCCGGCGGGCCAGGGTGCCAAGCCGGCGGCTTCCCTGACCAAGCCGGCGGCTTCATGTGGTTTTCCAGCAAAAGTGTTTTAATTTTGTATGATTCATTGTTAGACTAATAATTATCATATTCTATGGCATGAGTTAATTGAATGAGGTGTTAAATGATATTATGTTTGAATGATGATTATGATGTGGATAATATTGTGATTGATATGAGATGTTGACATAAGTATTCGTGATAAGTGTTGAACGTTTACTGACTTGGTGTTATTGTTGTTTCCAGATAAGCGGACGGCCACTCAGTAAGATAAGACCTCTGAGTTGGCGATCGGGCGTAAATATTTGGTGAGTGGAATTGTAGTCCTCGGTTCCACCCAGTTGTAACGGGTTCGGTTACAACGGGTAACCAGGATAGTTTATATCAGTAGGTTGTTGTTATTGGTCGTACCGGTACCAGTCTTGTCTGTTTTGTTTATGTTGCTGATTATATGAGTTGTTGTGTGATTGTTGTTGAATTGTTGATCAGTTGTGAACAGTTGTGAACTGTTGCTTGTTGTTGTGTGTTTTTGCATTGTGAATGCAATTTGGTTGTTTTCAGAGGTCAACTGTTGTTGGTCGGGTTTGGGTACTACTGTGTAGTTGTCGAGGTTTCTTTGAGACACATAGTTGAGAACAAGCCTAGTCAGTGAAGGTAGTACTCAAGCTATCGGTTGATTATTGGGATTGGCTTGGCGCCCAGTAGTCGTGGTTTCTGGGTTGGGTGGATACCAGGAACCGCCGGTCCTCTTGACGTTATGTGCTTATGTGTTTAATTGTTGTTGTTGCTTTGTTGTAAGACTTGTTATGAGTGGGTTGAATCGTCGGTTACGGTTCCATTCACTTAGCTTTGGCTAATCCCCTCGTTGTTTAATGTTTTGCAGACTGTGGTTAGTTGATGTAGATGTTCGGGTTGTAGATGTTGACTGGAAGTTTGACTAAAGCTTGGCGCAACTCTGATCTTTTGTAGATGTCTTTTGGAAACATTTTATATAAGGCCCGTTTTGTGTTAATATGGGTTGTAACCAATATGGTTGTAAATACTTATCTAATTTAGCTATATTTTATTAGTCGTTAAACCGGGAAGCTTTGTAAGTCGGTAAATGTTTTGTTTTGGGGGACTTGAGCTTCCGATTTTCCAAATATAATATTAAAATGATATGTTTTGGTTTGCGTGAAGGACCGGGCCTTACAAGTTGGTATCAGAGCATAGGTTTGGGTGAATTGAGCATTTGCGAATGTTCAATCCCAAATCTATTTGGTGTTAGTCAAACTTTTCGGTTTGTGGGATTAGCTTTTGGTTGGGGATTGGTTAGTATAGGTGATACTAACGATTAACAAGTTGCAAGTTGTGTTTTGGTTGTGAGTACAGGAATGGCAGATGATGAGAATACGACTCCCAATAATGCTACTAGAACGGAGCTTCCACCTCCGGAAATTAATAATGTTAATCAGGGTGGTACTTCCAATGTGAATCATGATGAAGCTAGTCAAGAGGATTATTTGTTGCATATGGAGGATGAGGTTATAAGACTTAGAAAGATAGAACAGTTGTATTTGGAGTTACAATCTAGGGTAGCTCAGCAAGCGTATCAGTCTCCTCCTCCACCTCAGCAGAATAGGTTGTGTTCATTTAAGACTTTTAAAGCATGTGGACCTAAAGACTTTGAGGGAGGTAATGATCCGATAATGACACTGAATTGGTTAAGGGACACCGAGAGGAAATTTGATGTGTGTCAGTGTGAAGATGAGTTAAGAGTTAAGTATGCAGTGCAGTTATTGAAAGGTCAAGCGATGAACTGGTGGGATTCTGCGACTGCACAAATGACACCGGAACAAAGATCTGGAATTACTTGGGCTGAGTTTCAAAGAGAGATTAGTAAGCAATTCTGCTCTGAGTTCGATATGATTAGACTTAGACAGGAGTTTCTGGATTTGGAGTTTTCTGAGAAAATGACAATGGATGAACTTATCAATCAATTCACCGATAAGTTAAGATTTGTTCAACAATGGGTTCCAGACGAGGGGACTAGGATTACCCACTTTGTTAAGACTTTACCACCACAGTACCGAACATCAGTGAGGTTGGCTCGTAATTTAACCGAGGCTTTTGAGTTAGCTAGGTCGGTGCATAGTGACAATCAAGCATGGGAGAAGTTGGGTAAGAATAAGTTAGTGCAACAATCTAAGAGTGGTACTACTGGAAGTAAGAGTCAGAATCGGAGGATTGAGTTTAGCGAGGGCTCGGTGGGTAGTGATCCAAACCCTTGGTGTACTGCTTGTAGGTCGAGACATTCGGGTCCATGTACTCCTCAAACGTTAAGGTGCATTAAGTGTGGAGCATTTGGGCATGGTAGTAGAGAGTGTACCTTTCCTAAGTCTGTGTGTTGGAACTGCAAGAAAGAGGGTCATCGGGCAGGGCAATGTCCGGAGAATGTTAGACAAGGTTCGGGTTTAGCTGGAAGTTCGGGTTCTGGTTCAGGTTCTGCATCATCAATTGGACAAAAGAGAAAGTTGGCGCCTGCTCGAGCTTTTCAAATGACAGTGGGGGATCAAGTGACTGTGGGAGAATTGCTCGAAGTGAATAACCAAGGTAGATTCTATATTGACTTTGATGTAATATAGTTTAAAGTATTGTATGCTTATGTGTAATTGTAGCGTTTGGTCTAATCTATGTGTGGGAGTGGATTTCGGGGACGAAATCCTTTAAGGGGGGAAGATTTGTAACATCCTGTTTCTGGGCCTGGAAATATATTGTATTTTAATATGTGTGATTGGTTTATTTAAGAATAAACAAGTAAAAGAGCTTCAGTTTTTATTGTGATTAATGAAAGATTGCTTGTTTTAATTTATTAAAGATGACGGTAAAATAAAAGTATTTTGACTTACGGGTATTTTCGGGTTCCAGACAATAGGCTAGGAACGGGTATAATTTATACTATGTTGTAAATGGGGCGGTGGGACTAAAGTGTGTGGACCGATTCATTTTTCTCATTCACATAATTCTCATCTTTATCTCATTTCTAAACTCTCTCATTTCTTTCTAAAACCTATGACTAGAAATCAAAAGAAATAAACCAATTTGATTGTGGTTTGGATTATAATTTCTAGAAAGAAGCTTTGTAATCATCTTGCTCATCATCATCTTGTTGATTTATCTTGTAAGTGTTCTTCATTCTTGATGTTCTTGATGACTAAATTGATTATTAGGGTTATGTGAAATTGAAGTTAGAACTTGGTTATAGTATGATTGTAAGATGATATTAACATGATTACATGGTGATTGTATGGTAGAAATTACTAGTGTTCTTCAAGTTATTTGTTAGTTAGGGTTTGATGATTTTAGAGATATAAATGAAGATTGCATGATGGAATATGATGCTTAATAGGTTGTTTGATGTTGGTGTATGTTAGTGTAAGTTTATATGTCGTTTTTATGGTGAATAAACGAAGGATAGAAGTGTAGAATGGATATTTGGGTGTTAAAACCCGTAAGTTGTTTGATGTTTCTGCTGCTGCTGGTATTATGATCAAGCCGGCGGCTTGATCACTGAAGCCGACGGCTTCATGTGGTCAGCCGGCGGGTTAGGACCCCAAGCCGGCGGTCTGAATTGGCTTATTTAGGTGATTTAAGTTCTGATGCAAAATATGTTAATTTACCCGGCGGGCCAGGGTGCCAAGCCGGCGGCTTCTTAGCCAAGCCGGCGGCTTCCCTGACCAAGCCGGCGGCTTCATGTGGTTTTCCAGCAAAAGTGTTTTAATTTTGTATGATTCATTGTTAGACTAATAATTATCATATTCTATGGCATGAGTTAATTGAATGAGGTGTTAAATGATATTATGTTTGAATGATGATTATGATGTGGATAATATTGTGATTGATATGAGATGTTGACATAAGTATTCGTGATAAGTGTTGAACGTTTACTGACTTGGTGTTATTGTTGTTTCCAGATAAGCGGACGGCCACTCAGTAAGATAAGACCTCTGAGTTGGCGATCGGGCGTAAATATTTGGTGAGTGGAATTGTAGTCCTCGGTTCCACCCAGTTGTAACGGGTTCGGTTACAATGGGTAACCAGGATAGTTTATATCAGTAGGTTGTTGTTATTGGTCGTACCGGTACCAGTCTTGTCTGTTTTGTTTATGTTGCTGATTATATGAGTTGTTGTGTGATTGTTGTTGAATTGTTGATCAGTTGTGAACAGTTGTGAACTGTTGCTTGTTGTTGTGTGTTTTTGCATTGTGAATGCAATTTGGTTGTTTTCAGAGGTCAACTGTTGTTGGTTGGGTTTGGGTACTACTGTGTAGTTGTCGAGGTTTCTTTGAGACACATAGTTGAGAACAAGCCTAGTCAGTGAAGGTAGTACTCAAGCTATCGGTTGATTACTGGGATTGGCTTGGCGCCCAGTAGTCGTGGTTTCTGGGTTGGGTGGATACCAGGAACCGCCGGTCCTCTTGACGTTATGTGCTTATGTGTTTAATTGTTGTTGTTGCTTTGTTGTAAGACTTGTTATGAGTGGGTTGAATCGTCGGTTACGGTTCCATTCACTTAGCTTTGGCTAATCCCCTCGTTGTTTAATGTTTTGCAGACTGTGGTTAGTTGATGTAGATGTTCGGGTTGTAGATGTTGACTGGAAGTTTGACTAAAGCTTGGCGCAACTCTGATCTTTTGTAGATGTCTTTTGGAAACATTTTATATAAGGCCCGTTTTGTGTTAATATGGGTTGTAACCAATATGGTTGTAAATACTTATCTAATTTAGCTATATTTTATTAGTCGTTAAACCGGGAAGCTTTGTAAGTCGGTAAATGTTTTGTTTTGGGGGACTTGAGCTTCCGATTTTCCAAATATAATATTAAAATGATATGTTTTGGTTTGCGTGAAGGACCGGGCCTTACAAATAGTCATCTCCTATCAAAGGTATGTCTCCTCTTTCTTTCTCTATAACCTAGAAAATGGGTTATATGGAGGTTTTGAGTAAAGGTTATGTATAGAATGAAATTAAGTATGGGTTATGTTTTATTGATGCTAATTAAGTATAGAAATCATTGTTGTTAATCATTGATTGAATTGAAAATAGAATTGATGAGTTGTTCATCCATAACCAATTGGGGTTTTGGTGGATTCTTGCAAATTAAGGTTAACCTACCCTATGATTAACTTAAATTAGTTGAATTATTATTACTAATGATGTCTAGAGTAGTGGTAAGGTTAATTAAACCATAGATGGTGATATGTTCAAATTGGGTAATAATGAATGATAAGTGAAATAAGTGTTTTTAGCAAACTTTGCGGGACTGTAACTTTGTGTGTATAATGTTGTGAAGAAATCTGAAAATAGAGAATGAAAGTATGTCCAAAGACCTTTAATTCGATATAAAGTTTGCTAAAAATGAACGTGTCTAGGTGGGTTAAACATGGGTAGCAAAACAGCATGTTGGTGCTGTTTGCTGAAATTTCAGCATGTAAAAATGACTCTTCGCCGTTTTCCGGGAACTATAACTTGATACGTATTGCGTTTTATGAAGAGGTGAAAATTATGCATCAAGTATGTTGTATTACCTTCATAACGATATAAAATATGTTTGTTTTAGAGAGGTTTAAAAGATCTAAAAGTGAAGTCCAAAACAGCTAGTTGAAACTAAAAACTCATTTTGGACAGCATGTGTGCAGAAAATGATCGTTTTTAAAATAGTCATAAAAGATAAACCGTAACTCCGTTTTTGATGTACCTTATATCGTTGGAAACTTTGAAGAGTATACTTTCTGTTGGTTATAGTCTTAGTGTCTAAATCTATTCTGAAGGCTGTCAGAAAGTGTGTCGAACAGCTACTGTCCAACTTTTATAAAACCTATAAAAAGTGTTGTAAAATGTTTATTTAATGTAGTAAGGTGCATAAATGGGAGTTAATTGATAATGATGAATTGAGAAGGGTAATTTGCTAGATAAAGTAATGATTTAGATAATCATGAAAAGGTTGAATCAAATTGATAAAGTTGTAGCTAATTTAACTTTGAAAGTTATACGGGTCGAATCATACTAAATGGGTGAATTAATAAGGATGAGTTATATGTGTGGTATTAGATTCTAATATGTTATTAAATACATGTGTTATGTGATTATGTGATATATATGTGATAGTGAAGCATGGCACCTACACACGTATTATGAGTACTCGCTTATACGGCTAAAATGCTAAGGTGAGTAATATGGGGAATTAAATAAGTAATGATTGTGTATACCGGAAAGGGTTACACAATTTGAATGAAATATGTTAAGAAGGTCATTAATTGTCAGTTTATCATGATAAAGTGTTATGTTGAGATTTATTGAATGTTTCTGTGTGCTCATTAGTTATACGTGCTCAGTTGTTTGATGTGGCTATGATATAGCATGCAAATAAAGAATAAATGAAAGAATATGAAATAGTTGTGATATTTTAATTATGTGTTTTCAAGATTGTAGATCAGTTTCATGTCAGATTACAGGTGCAGATAAAGGCGTGCAGAGCACGTGGTTATGTTATGCTTCCATTACTCGGGTAATTGAGTAGATTGATATGTGGAGCCAAAGAGTGAGTTATCATTGGCTTGGCGGTATCCAAGTAATGATGAGGTCATTATCTTGGTATGATGTCAATATGTATAAATTGGCATGTAAGATAGTTAAGGATCCTTAACAGTTCAGATTATGTTATAGTATGCCTATCACTCAGAGGTAGGATACTAGTCAGAAAGAACGATTCAGATGATCTCTACAGTTTCCTAAAAGTTATGTGAATGAACAGAAATAGAATAAGTATAGATTATATGATTATGTGAAAGTACATTATTTGTTTAATTGTTCATATTATTCACTAAGCTTTTGCTTACCCCGTTCAGTTGTTTATGCTTTAGGTATGTGGTTCGTTTGAACAAATGAAGTAAAGATTTGACTAAAGTTGATAGACGATACGTGGAGTGGAGCTTGATGTAATGTTAGGCAAGCTCTTATTCTTTTAAATTATCGTTATGATAACTTGTATAAGTCGCCCGGTCAAAGTTAATTATAGTCAATAGTCAAATGAAAGATAAGTATGTAGATTTTACTATGTGTATAAGATTGACTGAAAGTCAAAGTAAAGTGACCAATGGTATGAAATTACATTTGAATAAGTAAACAGTTTTGATTCGAATATATTTAAAATATATATATATATATCAGGGCGTTTCAAGTTGGTATCAGAGCGATGGTTTGAGAGAATTAGGTGATCCACATTGAGATTTCCTAATCTTAAACCGATATGAAATGCATGATTATGTATGCTGAGTAAGTGCAGTAGTAAAGTACAGTAGACAGAACTGATATGCTTCCCTGTAGTGAATTATTCGATATTGGTTATGTGTTAATTTAGTAATAGAATGTTAAAAGCAATGCTACTATATCGAATAATTCTAATTGAAAGTTAGTATGCCTAACATGTTAAAGAAAATGTGAAGATGGTTAGGTGAGATAGAGAAAGATTTTATATGACTGTGCTGAAAGAATATGAACAAATGTGAATAATTAGTTGTACAGAAATATGTGAAAGAGTATATCTATATGCTTATGTGTTTAGTAATGTGAAAAGGTCCAGTTATGTCAATTATACAGATATGCTAACTTATGTTGGCCGTATGTTCAAAAGTATAAATAATTGCTAATGTGTATATTGGCAATGTGATATGAGCTCAGATTAAAGAATTGCTAACCTAAGTTAGCTATAGTTAATATGATAAGTAAAAGTTACATGTGTGCAGAATTCCAAGTAATCAGAAATACTGACTCAGGTCAGTTATAGAGTAGAGAATGTTATAAGAACAGATAAAGTGATAGAGGCAGTAATAAATGCCTCATAAAAGATTGTTAACTGATTATGTGGATTTAATTGTTTATGTGAAGATAATTAAGAGTAAAGTAACTTATAATTCAAATTCTTTGGTTGCTAAAGTGTTATGCTATGTGTTTAAGTGAAGAAAAGTCACAGTGAGAATTAATGATATGAAGTAACCTGATGACGGAAGTGTGAAAAACATAATCTAGCCACGCTTGATCACCGTAGCTATATTATGCTATGTCACTGGAAGTTATTGAGGTTACCAATTATCAGAGATACTTAATGTGACTAAGTGTGTGTAAGAGTAAGACATGTATAGACTCTTTATTGAGCAAAACATAAACCAGTTTAAATGCTCATGTGGGCATGATTATGTGAATGAGATGGTAGAAAGGATATGTTAAGTAAGTAATTGAACAGAGTTATGAAGTAATGTTCAAATGGAATGTTGGATTAATTTCACTTTCCTAGAAATGTCAGTCATGTCAATGATGACATAGAAAAGTCAAGGATAAATGATATAAGATGCAAATTATTGTTAATACCCTCAACGGGTTGATTAGTACCTTATGTGGGTTACCCAATTGATGTAAAAGCTAAAGTGAGTAAGCGTCGGGATATAATGAATCGATCATGCAAGTAATATGTAAAAGTGAATTATCATAAGTGATAAAACTACTACTACAGCACTACATATGAAAAATTATAATTAAGTTAATTAGTAGTTGCCAATATGAAATTAACTTATTAGGATGATATCAAATATGTTTTATATTGCTGACATCATATTTTGTTATCCAGTTTGATATCAACATATATATATATATATATATATATATATATATATATATATATATATATATATATATATATATATATATATATATATATATCTTATTTTTAACTGTTATCAAGATAGAGTTAAACTTCACTCAAGCTAACAATAATATATACTATTTGCATGAACAGTGCACAAGTTAATAATAATCTATCTGATCGAGTTTATAAGATTGTATCCGCCGCATAGCACGGGCTCTTGCTAGTACTAAGCAATTCGTTTAGGTTAAGATTACAAAGTTAATTAGGGTTAAATAAATACATTGGTAACTCTAATGATATGTTAATGTTTTATCACTTTTTTTGGGTTTTTAATATTTAGATAAATCGAATTATCCAAACGGACAATCTGAATTGGACTATTTGGTTCTGCTAATTTGATTTTTTTTATTTGTTTGGTTCAAAATCGAATAATTACTTTGGTTTTTGGCTTGGTTTTGGTGACCATTGTAAAAACCGAATAGTCTAAATTAACCAATAGTAATATATTTTGGTAATATTTTCAAAATTTATACATATTAATTAAGTTAATCACCCAATATTATCTATATTGATATAATTATTAATTATATTCATCATATATCACAAAAGTATTAACTATATGTTAGTTTTGTCTTGCAAATTATTAAATTTCTGTCAAGAACTTACGAAACGTGTCAATTAGTTTTGTTTAAGATTCAAGTTTTTTTGATTTTGTTCGAATGTTTTTATTATTAATTTATGAAAACATAAACCGAATAGTAATTCGGTTTGGTTTGGTTCGGTTTGGTTTGGTTCGGTTTGGTTTTTTATTTGTTCGGTTTCAATTTTTCAAAATCGAAAACCAATCGGTTTTATTTATTAGGTTCGGTTTAAACCGAATGAAAACCCTAACTTTAATAATGTTGGTGATATGGTGATGTAGTTCCATGATTAGTCTTAATTTTCGTTCATCTTCGTAGTTTATAATAACAAATATATTGCTCCATTGATTCATTCTTCTAGATCAATTCTGAGTTGAATTTAAAGGAATATAATTAATAATTGATAATTAATGTTGAATAAACTCTATAGTGAAATTGTCGTGATACCATAAAGCCGCCGTGATTTTTTTATTTTTTATTTATTTCTTTTTATTATTTTACTCCATACGTTAATTGATAATTGATAATGATAATAATTATTAAATATTTGCAAATTTAAATTAAAAGTTGCCGTGATTTTTTTTAAGTTTTATCTAATTAGATTTTTTAATGGATAAAAGAGATTTAATTGGTTAATTGGAAGTTGAGTAAAATTAAGAGATTTGATAGGTTAATAGGGGTTGATTTTGAGCAAAATTGAAGGTAATAAAGTTTTCTTTTATTAATATTTAGAAAAAATAGAGAAAAAATAGAGTGGACAAAATAAGTCAACTTGGAATATTATACTTAATCTTTTTACTCAACATCCAATAAATCCATTATATTGGTAGATTAGAAAATTAGTATTTAAATAAAATTAAGAGTAATGCTATATAGGACTAATTACGTGGACTTAAAAACTGACCTAACTTTTTCATTGGTTGATTTTTTTCTCTCTCTTAATCTCATCCAATTAATTTTTCACATCTACCAATTATATCTTTAGGTCTGGATTTAGGCTTATATAATTAGGTCTCTCAATCATTTTCCTAAAATTAAAGTATTAAGGTTTTCATTTAAAAAAAATACTTTTTTTCGTCCCAAAATAATTGTTTTATTTTGACTTTTTGAAGTATTTCTTTTTCAACTTCGACCTTAAGAATTTTTGTTTGTGTTATATAATACTTGATGCAAAATATATGAATGGATTAGGTTTTAAATGTATTTTCATTTGTATAATATATTCACCAAGTATAATATAACAGAAACATAAATATTTAAGGTTAAAGAGTACGTAAGATAATGTTTTTCAACTAATAAAAGATCTAAAACAACTTGATCTTTCTGTACTTTCTCCGTACCAAAAGAATGTTTTCCAAATATATATATATATATATATATATATATATATATATATATATATATATATATATATATATATATATATATATATATATATATATTGTTAGAATTTATGATAATTTGACAATTTACCATTTATATGTAAGGCAAGTTTAACTAAAAATGTTTAAAAATTGAATAATTGAAATGAGAGTAAAATTTGTAAAGTTAATGATTATCTATAGTTACTTTTTGCATAATTTTTTTAGAAGGAACAGAAGTTATAAACTGCGCACTTAAATTGAGACCGTAGAGGTAATTAACTTCCTAAAAAATTAAGTAAATGTGAATACTGAATACATTGTAAAAAACAAAAGTATGAGTTATTCTCCTTGGCCCAAGTGGAAGGGGGTCTGCAGGCGTTGAAACCCAGCAGGCCCACCTGGGGGTTTCTCGGCCCATTTGTATGGTTTTACCGGAAAATCCACCCGAACCATATGACTTCGGATAAACTGGGTTTGGCTAATTCAGGTATTTGGTGCTCTTTGTTAAAACCCTTTAAATTTTGTATAAATCACTGAAAATTAATCTGCATTATGTATATGCATTTCCAGTCCAGTGCTTGTCCATGTTTGTTTCAACGGAATCTATCCTTTTATCCGATATGCAAGTAATCGTTAGATAATTTGTAGGGTCTTGAATGAAATTTTTATACCATGTAGATAGTATAATTCTAACATAAGACTATTATAGTGATGTGATGTCAACTTTGGTTAAGGCTTTAATTTCCTTTTTTTATATATGCTTATTGATATTGTTTTAAATGCAGCTCATCAACCAGATGCTAGTGCTGCAACTTTAGTTAATGGAACTGCATACTGGGAATTAGTCCTTATAAGTGTTATAATTAAGCTCCAATGAGATTACTACATCTTTAAGCAAAACGGTATATATGATTAATTGATTATACTTCCATCTTGTTTTTGTACTATACTTCAACGGTTCAATCATTCGATAATCATAAACAGTGACGGATCTAGGAACTTGTGTTATACGGGGCATAATTTATTTTAATCAGTCCGCATAACTTTTCTGTTATATTGAACTATAATGATGCTACTGAATTAACGATAATAGTGTACCGAAGAACACTTGCAAACTATTCTTAGAAATAAAGCCAAAATAACTCCATCAATATAGATTAACATCAATGTTCTAGCATAAACGACCTAAAAACTTTAGGAAAAAAAAATACTAATTTGAAAATCTTTGGATTTCATGGTGTTGTGACATATCTAGAAAATTGGCCTCTAGTAAAAGTTTTATCCAGATAAAAAAATATGTCAATTTTTGTATGATTATACGTCGTTAGTTTTATAATTTATTAAAAGTTTGTCTCGCTGAAAAAAGTTAGAATAGTCTAATAGTCTATGCATTACATTGAACCTCAAATATATTATACGGAGTATATTTATTTTCTAATAAGCTTTTGTGTTCCAATATAACTCAATGGTAATCTTTAAAACTAATATGATAGACTTCTATGAAGTTAGAGACCATGTAAAGTTTTTTATAAATAATGTCTGGTCAAAATAAATTTTCCCAAGGACCACAACTTTAATATCTTATATGTGAATTTATTGAATGAAAATATAAAAGTCTAAGGCCTAAAATGTCACTCTATACATATTAGTAGGGGCTAATTTGAAAATTGTATTTGTTAAACGTACAGACTACACAGCCTTTTCGGCCATCTTCTTCTCCACCAAACCCCAACTTTAATCTTCTCCATTAAACCACATTTCAAGCTTTATTGTTATATTGTTCACCACTTATTTCTTGAACATATAAAGATATTTATATGCTTAACTGAAAGAAGATTCATGAATTGGGGGCAATTCTTTTCTAGAGCCGGGGGCCTGACCCAAATTATATAAAAATTTACTCTTAAATTTGTTGGGTTATTGACTTATTGGGGGCAAGTGACCCCCTTCCTCCTACACAAATCCGCCCCTGATCATAAATAACAAGACATGTCCTTATTTTTTATCATAGAGGGTTCAATTTGGGCAGGTCAGATTTGTTGTGGTAAATGGGTAATTTCTTTTGCACGAGCAAATAACTTTTTGTCCAACATTTTCATGCTTTTTGTCTTCTGAATAGCTGGTTATCATCTATTGGTTACTACTAATAGAGAAAAGTTTAAGGAAGTACAAGAATTTTTGAAAGTATGGAAGAACACATGAGAAAGCTCCACATGTACAAAAAGAATGTTCAACATGTACAAAACCCATTTACCCTCAACATCAATTATCTCACAAACGGCAAATCTAAAAATTATGAAAATTGCACCATAAAATTCAGCGTTTTCTCCTCTTCGATTTGCCGTCCCTTAAGGCATACTTTCGACGATTTTTTCTTCTTCGTTTTTTTGGTGGGTTTTACAAATTATTAACACATATTTTCTTGGTTGTACATTTAAGTTAGGGTTAGGGTTTAGGATTTAGTAGGGTTTAGGGTTTAGTAGGGTTTAGGGTTTAGTAAGATTTAGGGTTTAGAGTTTCGTAAAGCATTTAGGGCTTAAGGTTTAGGGATTAGGGCTTAGGTTTTAGGGTTTGGGGTTTATGGTTTAGGGTTTTGGCATGTTATTTAGGAGGTTTTACCAAAAAAAAAACATGCATTTTGGGTGACTTTTGACGGTTTGACCTGTTATCTTATATTCTTATATTCTATTTGGCTCAATACAAATAAAAAATAATCCGAATTGACTCATTTATGCAATTTTGCATGGATACAATAACACCGGAACTTCGGTGTCCTCTACTCACTTTTAGTGTTCTCTTTCGGTATTCTCATCCATCATCTCACCTATAACATTGAAAAGGTTAGTTTTTCCCTTGGGTAAATTGACAAAATCGGCATCGAACTGCCACACTTTGTTGCAAGTAAGCAACAAACCCAAAGTATTACTCCGGTACGCAACATACCGGTTGGTTTCGGGTTCGTATCCAGCAAACTAAGATTTTACCGTTTGAACGTTGGATTTTTATCGTTCGGAGTTGGGGCTTCAATTTCATGGGTTGTGGGCATCGCGGACATAATTATAGGTCGTCGGCAGCATCATGTCGGATCGGGAAAGGGCTGCCGTCGTCATCAGTTGGGCCGCCGGCGTCATCGGAGTTTGCTGCCGAAAATATTGAAGGTCAAGATCTGTGTTTCTATTTATCCGATCAACCGGTATGTTGCGTACCAGAGTAATACTTTGGGTTTGTTGCTTACTTACAACAAAATGTGGCAGTTCGATGCCGATTTTGTCAATTTACCCCATTTAAAATACAAATAAAAAATAGGTTTAAATAAAAGGTTACCGGGTGAGCCGGTAACCGGTTACCATGTTGCTTACCCGAACCCGAAACCAACCAGTATGTTGCGTACCGGAGTAATACTTTGGGTTTGTTGCTTACTTGCAACAAAGTGTGGCAGTTCGATGCCGATTTTGTCAATTTACCCTTTTCCCTTTTTATTTGATTGGTTGAAAACATCTTTGTTAGCTCATTTTAATTTTGAGAAAAATACTGAATTACTACTCTCAAAATCGTACTCGGTGTTCTCGTTAAAAAAATTAGTCACCACTCCTCATAATTTTACCTATAAGTTTAGAATTAATTTTGTAGGTGACATGTTGATTTTATTATCCACATATGACTTTTTCCATGTACATGGTGGAGCTACATTATAGGTAAGGGTAGTCTTGGCTACGGGTCCATTTGATATACGAAATGTAATTTTTTTTATATAAACAATTGCGTTCTACGAATTCAACAAAATTTGAATACCTTTGCAGGTCACCGCAAATTTCGAATCCGTTAATTTGTTCATTTATGTTATTTAAACTAACGTAAAATTAACAGAATGTGCTCCTTTTTAGCTTGTGCTCAAAATTTTGCTACTTCTTTTATGTTTAATATTCATATAACTAAGTTATGAACTTCTGATTGTATGATTCAATTTATGGTTTTTTAAATGGACCGTTAGTTAACAACTTAACATGTATATTTTATAAAAAAAGGGATATTAACCTAAATATACAAAATAGGTTTAATATTTTACATATTATCAATTCAAATTTTTTTTCTCACAAAATATCAAACATTTTTGCAAGGATGGAGAAAATCGCAATATCTCAATTTCATTTCGCAATATAGCTTTTAGCGACGACAATGTCGTCTCTATAGACCTTTAGCGACGACCAAAAGGAAGAAAATCGCAATAAGGCTTTAGAATTTCGCAATATAGGTTTAGCAAATTCGCAAGTTTCATTTCGCAATATAGCTTTTAGCGACGATTTGGTCGTCGCTAAAGGTCTTTAGCAATGACCAAGTCGTCGCTAAAGGTATTTAGCGACGATGAAGTTGTCGCTAAAAAGCTATATTGCGAAATGAACCTTGCGAATTGCTATATACTCCTTGCAAAATGATATTTTGCGAAATGAAATTGAGATATTGCGATTTTCTCCATCCTTGCGAAAATGTTTGATATTTTGTGAGAAAAAAAATTTGAGTTGATAATATGTAAGATACTAAACCCATTTTGTATATTTAGGTTAATATCCCTAAAAAAAATGATATTTCATAAAAGGCCCAAAATAGACAACCGATATTTACAACAAAACTACAACATCATATCATGTGGTCAAATTAACCGATTACATCCGAGCTGAGATAGCCTTTGAATGGCAGGAAAGATAGCTTCACATGGCACCGTTGTTGACAAGTAAGCTTATGGCTATAATATATAGCTTGTGATATACATATATATATATATATATATTCTTGAGTTCCTATCAAATTAATAAAACAAATTTGGAATTTAAGTAAATGATGGTTTGGTCATTATCAAGTACGTAGTAATTCATTCATATATATATATATATATATATATATATATATATATATATATATATATATATATATATATATATATATATAAAAGTTAGATTAGATGGAGGGTGGGGATGTGTTTTCACTATTTTTTTTTATAATCCTATGAAAACAAGGAGATAAAAAAAATAGTGAAAACACATCCCCACCCTCCATCTAATCTAACTTATATATATATATATATATATATATAGTGGGAGGTTCAAATGAGAACCACTTTAAAGTTGAGAACTGTGAGAACCACAACGAATACGTGTTTGTTCACATGTGATTAACTTCAATCATATGTGAACATTGATGAACGTTTAATTGAAAAAGAAAAAAGTCAAAAAAAATCATAAATTTACGTCTTAAAACACATTTTAGCCGATTTGTTCACATTATATTTCACATGTGAACATGTATTTGTTTTTTGCGTTTTTCGATATGATTGTAATATTTTTTCAAGCCCGAGTTGATTTTTCAAAAGAAGGGAAGAGAATTGGAAAGAAATACAAATCACATTGTGTTCCAGAGTTTTATTTACGGAGAGAAGAGAAGAGAAGTGGAAGGAGGATTTGGGCTTCTTTTCTCTCCAAACTTTCTCTCCAAAAGTGGGAAGAAATAGAAGGATGGAAGATCAAACAAGTTATAAAATGTGACTTCCTTCCATTTCTCTCCAACTCGGGAACACCAATCCGTATAAATTTCATTTCCCTTCTTTGCAATTCTTTCCAACTCGGGAACGTATAAATATTCTTCCTCTTCTCTTCTTTTCTATCATTTTTAATTCTTTTCTCTTTTCTTCTTTCTCTCAAAAACTCGGGAGCGGGCCCATAATGATTTGTAGTTTTTTAATCCTTAATATTTCCACTCGTTATGAACTATATATTCACACACTCTTTAATTTCTTATGTATGTAACAAAAATGGCAGCTGTTGCCAAATTCACAATAACGTTATTAGGCCTATTTTCACTGTTTCTATTAATAGCAAGTTATTTACCCTCCAAGAGTCCAACTCAAAACCTTCAACTTGTTTCCCATTTGCCATTAAGATCGTCAATCTCCAGACTTGTGCAACATGCACCCAACATCAATGTAATCTTCTTTCCATAATATTCTTCATTTAAATTTTAACATTATTTCATAGAAAGTGGTTTACTTACGTAGTTTTCCAACCCTTTTGATTTGCTATGTACTTTTTGTTAGACAAACGATAATCATTATAGACTAGCAATCGAAGAACAGTTGGCTAAAGCAAGATACAATATTCACAAAGCCATTGTTGAGAAGAGCTTGTCGTCGTCAAGTAAAGATAACGGGAGCTTCATTTCAGAAAGAACTGTCTACAACAATCCATTCGCCTTTCTTCAGTACGTACGTTAAGCATTTTAGCATTATAATATAGTAGTACTATCTAATTGCGCTACACATATATATGTTTATGGAAAGGTACTGAAGAAAAAGATGCATGAGTATCGATCATTCAGTTCATGTATTTGTTATATCATTGCATGCATTTTTAAGCACATGTCTATAAACCCTGACATGATTCATTGATATAAAGTATGTGCATCATCATGTACTTGTTAGCATATATACATTATAAAACCACTCCTTGAATTATGTAAATATACTGATTCCCCTTAATTTCTAATTATTTGATTATTAATGATAATTCAGGAGTTACAATGAGATGAGGAAGACATTCAAGATATGGATCTATAAGGAAGGTGACACCCCATTGGCACATGATGGTCCGCAGAAATGTATATACAGCATCGAGGGTGATTTCATTTCACAGATGGAGCGAAAAGGAAATCCAGTAGCGGCTAACCATCCAGATGAAGCTCATGCATTCTTTATCCCCATAAGTATCGCAAACATTGTTCAATACCTCTTCAAACCTACAGAGATAGTTGGTTTTGAAAAACGTATGCAACTGATAGTCGAAGACTATATCACAGTCATTGCCCAAAAGTACCCATATTGGAACCGTAGCAACGGAGCTGATCATTTCTATGTGGCTTGTCATGATTGGGTACCTAAAATTACTCTTAATTCGCCAATAATCATTTTTCTTTGTTAGAAGGCTAGCTAACTTGATTGTTAAGTACGTATTCATCTTGTAATGGTTGCTTACATATAGGGGCCATTTGTTACGAGGGGAAACCCCAAACTCTTTGAGAATGTCATAAGAGTGCTTTGCAACGCCAACACTTCGGAAGGTTTCATTCCAAGGCGGGATGTGTCAATGTCTGAGATTTATGGGCCGGGTGACAATATCCCACTCGTAGGTAGTGGCCAATCGCCATACAATCGTTCAACATTAGCATTCTTTGCAGGTGGAAACCATGGTTTTGTCCGAAATAGGTTGTTCCAATATTGGGGAAACAAACAAGATAATGATATCCAAGTCCATAGTTACCTTCCAAAAGGCCAAAACTACACAGAGTTATTAAGTCAGAGTAAGTATTGCTTATGTCCAAGCGGTTTAGAAGTTGCAAGTGCTAGGTTGACAGAAGCAATACATATGGGGTGCATTCCTGTAGTTATCAAAGATCATTATGTTCTACCATATAATGACGTGTTGGATTGGAGTCAGTTTTCGGTACAGGTAACTGTAAGTAACATTCCTGATTTGAAAAGAGTTTTGGAAGCTATACCTTTTTCCAAGTATTTGGAATTGCAAAAGAAGGTAATGGAAGTACAGAGACACTTCACACTTCATATTCCAGCTAAACAGTTTGACGTATATCACATGATTCTTCATTCTGTGTGGCTAAGAAGACTCAACTTTCAATTGCTAAAGAACGTGATGTGAATCAACGGATAGATCATTATACGATTTAATTACTTCGCTGTAATTCAATTAGCTTTCTGAAGTTATTTACTCCGTATTAATTTGGATTTTATATATTGTAATTGTAAAATATATACTATAGTTTGTTGAAGATTGATATGATAACATAATCTTTTAGTGTTTTTTTGACAATTTCTAAGGATGATATATAATATAGAATATAAATTCTTTGACGTTCACACAACGTACGCAGCTTCTTTTGCTCAGTGGTTTATCAAAACCATGATGAGAAACTGATGATGAATTTTATCTTTATTAATTAACTAGATTATAGACCCGTGTATACACGGATTGTTTAAGATAAACTAATTATCTAAATATAAGTAACACTTGTCATTGTTGATATGTAATCTTAAATGTCAATATTGGTAATTAAGTAGGTATTAATCATAATATCGGTTAAATTGCGTAATTATAGATTATGTTAGCAAAGTATATAAACACATACTTATTAGCAGTGAAAATAAAAGTTGTAGAATATTAATGATATATCAAATATTACATACATAAATAAGAATATTAAGAGCTTCAACAATGTTAAGCGAGAAATGGTAATAAAGTAGTCCCAAACACAAATCATAAGACATCATATTTTCTTGGAGTACCTTATTATACACTACATTTGTCATAGTAATTTTAAGGTAATCATAATCGGCTCAAGTTAGTATATTAAATCCTTTGTTCGTTGTCAAACGCAAAAATGATACATAGAACTAAGATTAATATATATGGAGTATTAATAGAGAATCCATGAGATCATATATTTCTTTAATATTTAGGTAGATTTTTTCGATGTACTTAATTGGTTAATCGAAATTAAGTTTAATAATATCAATGGATTTTATTGGGTAATACGTCGCAGTTTTTCAAAAAATTTGATAACAAAGTTTTTTTTTTTTCATTTGTTTGAATGTTGAATCCGTATATATAAGCGAATATCGAATCAAACTATCTTTCATTTATGTGAATGTTAAATCCTTATCAACAATCGTATGTCTAATCAAACTATTATGCGTTTATGTGAATGTAAAACCCGTAAATACACACAGATGTTGAATCACACCATTTTTCGTTTATGTGAATGTAAAACCCGTGAATACACATAAATGTCGAAGCAAACTATTTTTTGCTTATGTGAATGTAAACCCGTACATACACACAAATGTCGAATCAAACTATTTTTCGTATATGTGAATGCAAAATCCGTGAATACACATGGATGTCTGTTGATGCATTTTAGTGTGTCTGTCAGTTGGTCTATCGAGTTGTAAGTGTCGTTAGTTAAGTTGAATAGAAAAGTCATTTTCATGTATAGCGACACTTAGCTTCTGTGTTAGGCGACACTTGCCTTAGTGTTGCATAGCGTCACTTAGGTAAGTGACGCATGAGGGCGGCGACATGCGACACTTCCCAAGTGACGCACGTCTGCCGATTTTGTTTTAGTATAAATACAAACCTACGGGTTTTCGGCTAGGGTTGACGAAACCCTAGCACCATTTGTCGATTAAGCACTTCTGTAAACAGTTCCAATACGAATTTACAAGCTAATGTACTCGTTTACTTTGATTGATTAATTGTTTTCGGTTTGAGTTTATTGTTTGTTCGTGCAATTGATTGATTCCGCCAATCAATTATCGTCATCAGTCATCTAGATCCAAGGCTAAAGGGACTTTCTACTGGTATCAGAGCAATTAGGTGATTTGATCAACGTGTGTTCGCCTATTGGAAGCTTTTCGGTTTGATTTTGTGAAGATCATAGGTATTCTAGCAATATTTGGATCGATTGGGTGCTATTATTACGTTTTGAATCAAGTATTACAGGTTTCGTTCGATTGGGATTCAAGAATTTTCGTTAGGTTTACGAAAATTCGATTTTTGGGGTTTTTGGGCGTTCACAGCCGTTTTTGCGTCACTCGAAGCGGCACTTCGAGCGACACTTCAGTAAGGTTCAATTAGGGTTTCGACGACACTCAAGTACGTCACTTAGTAACGTCACTTGAGGATTATACGTCACTTATCTTAGTGACGCCTACTGTTCATTCCGACACTTAAGTGCGTCATTTGGGACGACACTTGTGTGTCATCCGTCACTTACTGCTAGTGACGCGTTATTACTGTGAGTCACTAAAAGCGTCACTTACCTTAGTGACGCCTGTTATTGCTGAGTGTCGCTCAAGTCCGTCACTTGAGTGCGTCACTTCTTGATTATACGACACTAATCTCTAGTGTCGTTGTGTTCATTTATTCGTCACTTGATAGTGTCACTTATCCAGTGCCGCTAGTCTTTGCGACACTTAGGTGCGTCACTTACCAAGTGACGCCTTTGTTACTAATCAGCTTTCTAGTTTTGTTTTAAGTTGATTTTACAGGTACATTTCAATGATGTCGGATAGGGAAACTATTCAAAGCATTAGGGAAATGATTAGACAAGGTAACGATGTGGGAACCAGTAGTAAAACTCCCGTTTTTACTGCTGATATGGACTATACATACTGGAGATCACGATTTGAGCAGTATATCGATTTTCATTGTCCGGAACTATGGGGTCCACTTACTGAAAGATATGTAAAACCATTAGCTGAGGGAAACTATAATGGCGTTCGTCCAGCTAAGAGTTATAAGGCTATGACTCCAGAGGAACGTAAGGACTATGATATTGAACGCAAATATCTTTCAGCTATAAAGATGGCTCTGACTCCAGATGTTCTGCGCATGTTCAAGCAACATGAAATTGCCTATGATCTGTGGAATGCAATTGAACTTTGTTGCGGTGGAAATGAGAAATACAAGGAGGCGAAATTAGAGTTGATCAAGAAACAATACGATCTCTTTAATATTGCACCTAATGAGACCACAACTAGTTTGTTCATGAGATACACACAGCTTGTGGGTGATTTGATGGAATGAGGTTATACCTTCACTGAACTGGAGATAAATAAGAAGCTCTTGGATGCACTACCTAAAGAGTGGGACGTCAAGGTATAAATGTTGAAAGAGAATCAAGAGTTGGCTACATGAAAGTTAGATGAGTTAGTTGGGATACTCCAAGCACATGCTATGGAGTTGAAAAAGAAAGAATGTAAAAATGGAGGTTTTGTACAGAATCCATCTTTGTATGGGGGTAAAATTAGTTCTGGAAATACTCCTGGTGGATTGGCGTTTATGTCAGATATCAGTGCTCTACCAAGCTCCACTGGTGGTTATTCATCAGGCCATTCCGCTGGCACTTCACAAGGTGCACAAGGTGCACAGACTCCTATTTCTCCAGCCATTGAAGAACAAGCTGCCATTTATACAGCTTTTCTTAGTTCTTACAAAGATTTGGTGTCACAACCAAATATCACTCTGGAATTAACAAAGGAGGACTACGGCCAGCTGGACGATGATGATCTGGAGCAGATGGATTTAAATTGGAACATTGCCATGATCACGAGAAGGGTTCAAAAATTCCTGCAAAGAACTGGAAGAAAGAGTTTGGAAGGAGCCGGTAAATCTGGCTTTGGATTTGATAAAAGCAAGGTTCGTTGCTATAACTGCCAGAATTTGGGACATTTTGCCCGAGAATGTGAGAAGCCAAAGATGCCACCTGTAACACCCCCAAATTTGTTTAGCGGAAGCGTTTGGTTTAAGTACTGGGGTGTCACAATAATGAAGCATGCATACGTATCAGAGCTTATGATTACAACAGAACAATAAATATTAAGATGCCAAAAGAGTTAATTACAAAGTTTACGATTCATCGAATCGTATAAGTTAAAAGTAGTAAGTTTACAAAAGTAGATTTCTGAAATATGACTAAAACATTTCAGTTATACTAAAGAAATCCATATGTTTCCAAAAGTTGGCATCCTAAGCTTCAAGGGTCGCTTAATTCTCCATGTGTGTTGGCGATCTTACATGCGCAGCTAATTCCCTGAAAAACATAGTAAAAGTCAACAACTAGGTTGAGTGAATCCACAGGTTTTATGTTGTATATTGTTGTTTCAAGTTTTGTAGTCACATTTGTTGGACCAAATACGTTCGTAAATAGTAATTGCCATAATAGTCGAGTAATGTTTAGTGGAACGTCATCCAAAGTATAAGTTTAGTGGGTTGTTCGCCCAAAGGGTTAAGTTTATGTGGGATGTTGCCCATAAATAGTTGTGTGGGACGTTACCCAAAATATATGTTTGAAAACGTGTTGCTGGTCGTTCTCCAGTAGTTTTAAAGTTTGAGTCGGTCGTTCTCCGACTAGTTACCAAATGTACCGGTCGTTCTCCGGTAAGATACCAAGTTAGCACCGGTCGTTCTCCGGTGAGATACATTGTTAGTACTGGTCGTTCTCCAGTAAGATACACTGTTAGTACTGGTCGTTCTCCAGTAAGATACACTGTTAGTACCGGTCGTTCTCCGGTAAGATACCATGTTAGTGTCGGTCGTTCTCCGACAAGTTACCAATATGTACCGGTCGTTCTCCGGTAAGATACCAATTTAGTTTCACATAGTGATAATAGTTTTTGTTTGGAATGCCATGTCGTACGGACAGTTGTAGTAGTTGTCCACAGTTATAAGTTGTTTGTATGAGTGTGCCAAAGGCGGTTATGTGATAGTTTGTATAGCAGTTTAACAGTTCAAGTACTCTAATTGTTCGAGTAAGTAGTATGATAAATAATCATATAGTAAAAGCAGTTATGGCAATCAGTAATCAGTAAAGCAGTTGACTATGTTTTCCACCCCAAAAGTAGTTACAAACAGTAAAAGTAGGGGCTGTGAACTCACCTGTCGAGTTAAGTAGTTGTGCGAGTGCTAGCAAACCTAAGCCCAAGTACAGTCCGAGATCTCCTAACGTCCTAAACGTATGAGATTTATAAGTATGTGGATGTCTATGTTAATCATCCATGCTAGTGTTTGAACAACCAAGTTATGTCCAAATTGTTTGTTAAACGTTTACGTTGGTATTTCGTTGTTTGTGAAAATGTATACGACTCGTTGGTGAAAGTTTGAAATCATAATTTCAATAAAATAGCGTGATTGTATTGTTCGTAAAGTCCACATATAGTATTGAATGTAAGTGTTCGTTATCGGTTGAGTTCGACACTTAGTGTAAAAATAGTTTGTGAAGTTTCTGTTTTCTGCGACACAGTATGCGACACTAATGTGGTTATGCGACACAAGGGCTATGCGACACAAGGGTTGTGTCGCATAGGCGATCGATGCTAATTCAATAGCGACACTAGGGTTGTGTCGCAGAGTTTCTACGACACAATGGTGCGACACAGAGTACGACATATAATACGACACAACATGATTTATACGACACAACATGCGACACAATGGTTGTGTCGCATGGATGGTTTATGCGACACAATATGCGACACAGTCGTTGTGTCGCAAAGATGAACACCCAGACAGAACCCAGCGGCTGTCGCGATTTTCCGACCAAAAACCCGATTTTTACCCGTTTTCCGGCCATAAAACCTTGATTTCTTCCATTATATAGTTAAAACAAAGTTGTAGGTTCAATATTACACCCATATATCACATAAAAACGAGTAAATCTAAGTTTTTAGAAAATTCTTACAATTGCGAATCGGGACCGATTGAGGAAGAAGATGGTGATACGGCCTTTGTTAATGTTGTTCCTTAGCTCGAGAGGATTCCGAAAATGTAACTTTTGTGGTTGGATTTGTGAATCCGAAAATTTGGTGTGGATTTGGTTGAGAGAGTTTGTAGGTGTTTTTGGTGAGGTTGAAATGAAATGAAAGGAAAGATGGAGATGGAAGGTGGTTTTGTCCCACTTTTCATCTCCTGTGTTTTTGTCCCGTGTTTGTTTACCCGATCGTTAAATGTTACATTATTTTAACTAACATACTTTTAATTACAATGAAAAGGTTGAAGTTAAACCTGAAATTGTGCAAACTGAATCTCTTAAGGTTCAAAAGGAAAAACAAAAGGTTTTAAATGAGAACATTCAAACTTTACAGACACCTGTAAAGATTTTGAAACGAAATATAACTGTTAATAATGATAAAGTTTCTCATAACAAACCTTCTACTTCTACCAATAAATCTGAGAAAACACCACCTAAAACGTGTACACATTGTGCATGTTCAAGGAATGCTTCCCCTCCTCCTCCGGTATATCCTCAGTCTCAATCTTTTGTTGAGATGCGTTCCTGTTTCTATTGCAAGAAACAGGGACATTTAATCAGTGATTGTTCCAAGCTCTCTAACCAACACTTTGGGAGAGAAATGCCTAGAACTTCTTTTTATAAGAATTCGTTTTCAAAATCACCACCTAGGAGTTATTCTGTCTCTCCCAAGCCGGTTAAGAAGCAAAGTGATGTTGAGCAATATTCTTTGCCAAAACAAAAGCCCGACATCACTTCCAAGTCAATTTCCGAACCATCTAAGGTTTGGAAAAGAAAAGAGTCTGTTGTTGACTCAAAAGTTGTCAACAATAACCCATCAGATGAAAATTATGATTTATTAAAAAATAAAATTCTATCTGATGTGATTATTGTTGATGACTCCGGTGTACCTAAGTCTGTAAAGGCTTGGGTCACCGTTTCTCACTAATCTCCTATTTTTGTGTGTTGCAGCAGTCTGAACGTGTGAGAGATAGTAAATGGTATTTAGACAGTGGCTGCTCGCGACACATGACTGGCGATGTGTCTCTTCTAGTGGATATTAAACCATTCGCAGGAGGATATGTTGCTTTTGCTGGAGATACAGGTGGAACCATTTCGGGTAGAGGAACGCTAACGAATGGAAATGTTAGCTTTGAGAATGTGAATTATGTGGCACAACTCAATCACAACTTGCTGAGCGTATCACAAGTTTGTGATAAAGATTATACCACTGCATTCACAAAGACTGAGTGTGCTATACTGAAGCCGGGGTTCGTCATTCCTGAGGAATGGGTGCTAATGCGAGCACCGAGGAAAGATGACACCTATGTTTTAAATATGCAAACTGTTGAGACAACCAGCGAGTATACTTGTCTCCTTTCAAAGGCTTCTGAGAAAGAATCACTTCTTTGGCACAGACGGATGGGACACATCCATTTTCGTAAAATGAATTTTCTCATAAAGAATGATCTGGTGAATGGAGTTCCAAAACAGTCTTTCTCATTAAAGGAAGACTGTGTTTCTTGCCACAAGGGCAAACTCCATAAAAAGTCCCATAAGTCTAAGATAGTGAATTCTATTGCTGCACCATTGGAGCTTTTACATATGGATCTATTCGGTCATGTTTCTACAAAAAGTATTGGTGGCAAATCGTATTGCTTGGTAGTCACGGATGACTACTCAAGATTTTCGTGGGTTTACTTCTTAGCTTCAAAGGGTGAGACGGCGGACATTTTGGTTTATCTATTGGATAAGTTGGCAAATCTGTGCAACTTGAAGGTGAAGAGACTGCGTAGTGATAATGGTACCGAGTTCAAGAATTCTACTCTCGAGTTATTCTGTGCTGCAAGAGGCATTGAACATCAATTCAGTGCTCTAAGAACTCCTCAACAGAATGGAGTTGCAGAACGTAAAAATAGAACTATCATCGAGACCGCTCGGACCATGCTAGCTGATTCTAAGCTGCCTATAATCTTTTGGGCTGAGGCAGTTAACACTGCATGTTATGTTCTGAATCGGGTGCTCACGGTTAAGAAAAAGAACAAAACCTGTTATGAACTTTTTAATAACCGTAAGCCAAATCTGCAGTTTCTGGAGCAATTTGTGTGTCCTTATTTAATCATGATTACTAAAGATAAAATCTCCAAGTTTGACAATAAAGCAGTTGAAGGGATTTTTCTTGGTTATTCAGTGAACTCTCCAAACAAGAGAGTTTATAACAAAACAACAAGTCAGATTGAGGAGCATTTTGAGGTAAAATGTTTGCGTTATACGGATCCTCCTCAAGGAACGGGTCCGGATTGGTTTTTCAACTATGAGGGTATCTTTAATTCTTTCAACTTACCTGAAATAGATCAAGAGGAAGAGTTGGTCACCCTACTCCATGGAATCAGTCTCTCTCAAGAGACATTTGATTCTCCCTTAAAACCATCCAACCCGAACCCTGAATCCGCATCAAATCAAACATCCACCTCAACACCTACTCCAACACCCACTAACGCACCTTCTACAACATCAAGTCCAACACCCACATCCGCATCTACATCTACACCCTCACCTACACCCACGTTTAAGCCATCTCCTACTACACAGTCTTCGGATGCTCCTTCAACTTCTAAGTCTATCTATACGAAGGAGCTTCCCTATGATCCATTGATGCCTTCCTTAGAAGAAGAAGGGGAGGAAGAGGATGAGGAAGAGGAAGCAGAAAAGACAAATTATTCTCACTTCTATTCTCAAGGAGATGAAGATGATGATGCTTCACCGAACACTCCCGCAACTGAGGGAGATTTGAACAACTTGGAACATAATCTTGTGCCAGATCAAATTCCAGTTACTCGGATACATAAGGATCACCCCATTGATAATATCATTGGTGACCCTCATGCTCCTGTTCAAACTAGACATCAAGCGAAGCAGACTGATACTGAGCAACTTTTGGGTCTGGTGGCCAATATCGATTCATGTTATCTTTCGCAGATTGAACCCAAGAAAGTTGAAGAGGCCTTAAAAGATCCATCCTGGATCGAGGCCATGCAAGAGGAACTGCAGCAATTTGAAAAGTTGCAACTCTGGGAAGTAGTTCCATTGCCCAAGGGTGCCCACTTGACTGGCACTCATTGGGTTTATCGTAATAAGATGGATGATCGGGGCGTTGTAATTCGTAATAAAGCACGTCTAGTAGTTCAAGGCTTCAGCCAAATTGAGGGTTTGGACTATGATGATGTATTTGCCCCTGTTGCTCGATTGGAATCCATACGCATTTTTCTGGCATACGCGTCTTTCAAGGGATTTCGCGTCAATCAACTTGATGTGAAAAGTGCATTTCTGTATGGAAAGGTCGATACGGATGTGTACGTTAAGCAGCCTCCTGGTTTTGAAGACCCTGAGCATCCTGAATACGTCTGTAAATTGAATAAGGCGTTGTATGGTCTTCATCAAGCACTAAGACTTTGGTATGAGAGGCTAACTACACATCTTATTAAGCATGGTTTTGTGAGAGGCAACATAGATAGCACGCTATTCATTCTTCGTGAACAATAGGAGGATAGGGAAGATATGTTACTTGTGCAGGTTTACGTGGATGATATTATCTTCGGTTCTACAAATGAGGCAATGTGCAAGAACTTTGAGAAAATCATGAAGTCTGAGTTTGAAATGAGCGCGATGGGGGAGCTCACATTCTTTTTAGGTGTACAAGTTGAGCATCTTGCAAAAGGTATTTATATACATCAGTCAAAATATGTCAATGACATGTTGACTAGGTATGACCTGCTCAATTGTAAAACCTATGGGACTCCTATCGAGCTTAATTAATCACAATCTTAAACTTGCTGAGGAAGACGAAGATTGCAAAGAGAGGGGGTTCTCTTATGTATTTGACTGCCTCTAGGCCGGACATCGTATTTGCCGTGTCAATCTGCTCACGCTATCAGGCTAAACCAAAGGTGTCTCATATGAAGGCAGTAAAGCGAATTTTTGGTTATCTCAGAGCTAGACCTACTCTTGGTCTTTGGTATTCAAATGAGAAGACTTTCGCTCTTACAGCCTATTCGGATTTGGATCATGGAGGTTGCAGTATCGATAAGAAGTCAACAACTGGTGGATGTCAATTTCTGGGATCGCGTTTGGTCTCTTGGCAGTGCAAGAAGCAGACTACAGTCTCTCTTTCTACAGCAGAGGCTGAGTATGTTGCTGATGCTAGCTGCTGTGCCCAAGTACTCTGGATTCAGCACCAACTACGCGATTACGGGTTACTTCTTACTATGACTCCTATTCACATAGATAACACTGCTGCTATATCTATCACACGCAATCCCGTACAGCACTCTAAGACTAAACACATAGAACTTAGGTTCCACTTCATACGGTATTGCTATGAAAAACACTTGATAGACCTGGTCCACATAGACACCCTTAAGCAAAATGCCGACCTATTCACCAAAGCTTTTTCACATGCTCGATTTGATGAACTGGTCAACATGATCGGTTTAAGGTTCTTTGGGTCTAAAAAGTAATGTGTGACTTGGATAGTTAATATTATTTGCTTTTATGTGTGTTAAAAAAAAAAATGGCAACAGCCACTCTTTATACTCTTTAGTATATAAGAAATGCACGGTTGCTACATTTTTAAAATAGACGTTGAGTTGTGTCTGTAAACAACTTGGGATATGATAGTACATCGGGTGACATGCACAAAATGGAATTTTAAGGTTTATCTTGGATGTGTCAGTAGGTTTATCTGACATATTTAAAACAGTTTTTATAAAAATTAGCTTCATCATACGATGTGTTGGTAGGCATGATACACACCGGTCTCTGAGTTATTAAGAAGTAATTTAAATACATGTCTATGATTCTGTGGTAAACACCTTGTGATGTACGACTCTAAGTCTTAATTCCTTAGCGTAGCTTGACATACTTCTATTTTTGGATCGTATATCTGAGATCTTTTGGGGGAGTATGCTGATTGTTTCCTCTGTTGTACGTAAGTGCAGACCTGGTCTCAATTCAGCTTACTCTCAAAACTAAGCAAACGTGAGTCAGTATACTTGCAAAGTCTTAAATTCTAAGATACTGATCAAGGTCGCCAATTGAATAAAAACAAGTTTGGTTTGACTGCGATCGGTTTTGCTTAAACCTGAATCAAGTGTATGTTGCTCTGTTGTACGCAAGTACAGACCTGTCACCGCTGGCTTGATTCTTAAAATTGATTCTCTTATATTCTTTCTAAATTTGGAAACTATGTTCATGTCTGGGTTACAGGAGTATATCTATGGTGGGGACCACTGTGAAATATTCATACTAACAATAAAAGGTTAACTCACAGACACGGATGTAACATGTTTAGGTGGACAAACAATACCAATAATCGTCTTGAAATAATTTTTAAGGTGTTTTAAATGTGCCAAGTAAATTTAAAGTGGACAAATATACTGATGATCGAAATAACACTTACTATTCCTAATAATTGCATGTTATTCCGATATGATCCCTAACCAGACTCAATCAACTCCGTCACCAAAAAGAATGTATTTAGTTTGGTTTTTATATTTGTAATTTTGTGTTTATTTATTTTATTTTACTTTTATTTTTTAGTCTTACCCAAGTCACATTTACTCTCAAATTGAGCACTACGAAATAGATCGACAAAATTTTAAAAATTTTCACTAACTGTCGAAATGCGTCACTCCTTAAGTAAGTGACGCACAAAGAGTCGTTCTAAGTGACGCATATTAGGGTTTTGGTATAAATAGTTCCGTATCCGGCACTCATTATCACCACCAACCCAATTCATTACGCGTCACTTCCACTGCTCTAGCGTCACTTCACTTGTCTTTGCGTCACTTTGACTGTTTGCTATTTTCGATCGATCTGTGGATTTTCAAGCGTTTTGAGTGCAATCGGCCTCCGTGACTTTGTTCCCCTTATCATTACGCATCATAAGGTACAATTTTTATCATCTATATTTGCGTATTCATGATTTAATCGTTGGTTATAGGTTACGGGTTTTAGGGTTTACGAAATCGCGAAAATTGGGGATAAATTTGTTAATGATTTGTGTTATTAAACGGTGTGTTTTACTCGTTAATGCTTTCCGCACCTTGTGGTTAACTCCGTTTGCAAAAACCCCAATTTGTGTTCTTCGTGATTTCTGGGATTGAACAGTGGCACGTTGATCTTCATCGTTGCGTCACTTCAAGCGTCACTTCCATAAGTGACGCTTAATGGTAATTTGCTGAGTTTAACGTCACTTATACCGTCACTAGCTGAGTGACGCCTTTATGCGTCACTCTAATATTCTTTCATTTATAACGTCACTTCTTTTAGTGACGCTATCCTTACCCGTCACTTATTAACTGACGCATACCCGTCACTTGTTAAGTACCGCTTGAATGATACATGTTGTGGCAACGTCACTTACACCAGTGACGCTTGCCATGCGTCACTTACATCAAGTGATGCACCCTTCTGTTTTCTGATTTTATTACGGCACTCCTTAAGTGTCGGTTATGCTTAGGGCGTCACTTCATTAGTGACGCTATAAAATCAGAATTATTCAATTATGTGTTTGAGCTTATTCTGTAACGATTTTTCTCGTGTTCTTTTACTATTTATAGTTACAGATGGAGAATCTTCAGGATTATTATCGCCGAACAAACACCAGGCATAATATTGTTGCGTTTCTGGATTCGACGCACAAGAACTCACTTCCGTTCAGGCCAATGATTTCATTTCTTCGCAGATCAAGGATTCATCATGCTATTACAGCATCTACACCAGTGTATATGAATCAAATTGAGGAGTTCTATGATCACGCGTTTATCAGAACTGAAAACGACACTCTGAGGATCGTCTCTACTATGTTTGGTCGTGAGATTGAGATTACTGAGGATTTGATTCGTCGTGTTTTGCAGTTTAATGACACGCACAATATGCCGACTGCTTTTGAAACCACGTTTATCTATGGGGGTCTTCAGAGAATGGGTTACCCTGAGGATCAGCTGACAGACTTCAGGAAGCAATATCTATGCAGGGTCTGGAGATACCAATGTCATATTGTTATCGTTTGTTTATCCCCGAGGAAAGGCGGATACGATGCTGCGAGTCATACGACTCTGTCTTTGATGTTGGCATTAGTGTTCAGCAAGCCGTACAACTTCAGCGGTTATGTTTTTGGGAATCTGGTGGAGAATGTGCGAGCTGGGAAGGATAAGTGGTTGTTATATCCATGTTTTGTTCAGCTGTTATTAAATGATCTGGATTTGGGAATCGCTCCGGATCAGAGGTCGTTATTGGTTCCAACACCAATGCTTTTGCGTGTATTCAACGACTGCAAGCTGCCACCGAAAGATTCTGCAGTTTTGCCTGATCGCGAGCTGTTCGGGCACGTAGTGAACGAAAACTACGTTGCGCCACCTGGAGATGGTTATGAGGATATTGTTGTGCCTCCGGTAAATGAAGCTGACTTGGTTGATGCTGCTGTTGCTCAAGACTTGGAAGATATTGAGCAAGTTGAAGAAGTTGCAGCTGAGGAATCTGATGGTGGTCCCACCCCACCTGACTCTCCAGGTGATGTGCCATCTCAGGATGCATTAGATGGAATTCAGTTGGCTGATCCTCGACGCTTTAAGCGTATCTTGAGGAGAATTTCTGAAGGGCGTGTTCATGTACCGCCAAATTTGGGCAAGCGACCAGCTGGGTCTTCTCCTTCATATGCTGATTTACCACATAGGAGACGCTAGAGAACAGGAATTAGTATTCAGGAACCTGGTCAGCAAGCTCAACAACAACAACCGACGCCTGCGATGCTTCAGCAGTTTCTTGATCAGATGGCCGAGATAAATAAACGTTTTGATGATCAGGCTGCCGTGATTGAAGCTCAAGCTGCCCAAATAAAGGAATTGGAGATCAAGGCAGCTCAGGTGAATGAATTGAAGCTTGAATTGACGGACGTTAAGTCTAGGTTGTTAGAGTTGGAATCGGTTACTGTTGTTTCGGGGGAGGAAGGTCAGAGAACCTTGGAAACAAATGTAACCCCTCCCCCAGAACCCGAAAATGTAAATCCAGATTCTATTAATGATAACATTGCTTTGGATTATTTTGTTGATGTTCCAGGACAACCGAGACCTATTTCGGTTGATTATTCAAACGTTAATCTCACATATCTTCAGAGTTTGATAAATCCGGGTGATGAAGAAGACAAATCAGTTGATCCGGATGATATCGAGATGGATGCGGATTTTCCAGGGTCAGATGAAGAGTATGTGGATAATCCGAATCAGGAACCGGAGCCTGAGCGAGAACCGGAACCTATTCAGAAACAACCGGCTCAACCTTATGAATTTGATATACCGATCATTGAGTCCGATCATTCTGATGATGAACAAGAACCTCCAACAGATACTACTCAGGAACAACCAGCTGCTGAATCTGTTCCTGAACAAGCACAAACGTCTACATCTTCAGATCGTCCAATGTTTCGAAAGCTTAAACCTGAGTTGAAGATTTGTAAAACTTATCAGGTTCGAGGTGATTTGACTAGTTTGATCAGAAGTTGGAAATTTGATGATGATAACTTTTTGATTCTTATCAAACGAAGAGATGGCGTACAGTATTTCAAGCCGAGATTCAATTGCATTAGTACACTGCCGAAGGAAGAATAGAATCGTCTTGCTCAACTGAACATTGTTAACCACACTGATGATTTTCGTGGTAACTTGTTTCAGAAGATTCTTAGAAAAGATATGTACAGCAAGAAGTATTTGTGGGTTAGACCAGAGCTGGGAGTTCGCTATTCATACAAGAAAAAGTTGGATCCAAGAACTCAGGAACCGATCGTGAAATATCATTATCCTCCAGCTGCGAGTTTGAAAACTGTGCCACTACAGTCTCTGCAACTTGATTGTCTAAAAAGATTACGATATTGGTGGTTTGATTCCGTTACTCAAGAAGCGGTAATTGAATATCTTTCAGATGAAGATCTGGTGATTGAAAAGGGTAATTGGAATTTATCGGCAAAGTATGGAAAGACTCTTCGTGTTTTTGATCCGATCAGCCTTATCAATCTGACGAAGAAAGATTTGAAAGCTCTTCACAAAAGCAAAATGGAGTATCATCGATTTGATCAAGAAGAGGCTTCAAAGTTCGAGAAGGTGGTCGAGATTTGTGTTCGAGTTGGTATTCATCCTGGTGGAGTATTTCCACCAGGTTGGGTTAGAACTGAAAATGTTTTGAAGACCAAGCAGAAGACACGGGGGAGTTTGTTGATGCATTTTAGTGTGTCTGTCAGTTGGTCTATCGAGTTGTAAGTGTCGTTAGTTAAGTTGAATAGAAAAGTCATTTTCATGTATAGCGACACTTAGCTTTTGTGTTAGGCGACACTTTCCTTAGTGTCACATATCGTCACTTAGGTAAGTGACGCATGAGGGCGGCGACATGCGACACTTCCCAAGTGACGCATGTCTGCCGATTTTGTTTTAGTATAAATACAAACCTACGGGTTTTCGGCTAGGGTTGACGAAACCCTAGCACCATTTGTCGACTAAGCACTTCTGTAAACAGTTCCAATACGAATTTACAAGCTAATATACTCGTTTACTTTGATTGATTAATTGTTTTCGGTTTGAGTTTATTGTTTGTTCGTGCAATTGATTGATTCCGCCAATCAATTATCGTCATCAGTCATCTAGATCCAAGGCTAAAGGGACTTTCAATGTCGAATAAAACTATCTTCGTATATTTATTTATTTTTTGGATAAAGGGGACGGAACCCCGGAAAAACTATATTAAATAAAATAAAATATGTAAAAACACATGGATGTCCAATAAAATATCTTTTTTTTTTGTATAAAGGGGATTGAACCCCGACAAAATTATGTTAAATAATATAAAGTATGTACAAACTAACGTTAGGCATTCCTAACGGGGACTTTCAATGGACGTCCCAAACCAATACATATAAATTTCTAATGCATATGTTAATGTTATATTTTTTTAAAGAAATTGTTTTTAGGTAAATCATTGCATTTGATGGGTTAATTGGACATTTAGTAAAATTAAAGTATTTGATAGATTAATAGGTATGAAATGTAAACACATAGAGTCTTAAAAGATGTCCAAGCAAACTATTTTTCGTTTATCTGAATGTAAAACCCCTCAATACACAAAAATGTAGAATCAAACTATTTTTCGTTTATGTGAATGCAAAACCCGTGAATACACATGGATGTCGAATAAAACTATCTTCGTTTAATTTTTTTATTTTTATTTTTCTGGATAAAGGGGACGGAACGCTCGTAAAGTTATATTAAGTAAAATAAAAATATGTACAAACACATGGATGTGGAATAAAATAAATTAGTATTATCTTTCTCCCTAATAAAGGGTGTACCCATTTTCTTCTATACATTACCCATTTAAAGATTGGAAATGAATCTGTTACCCTTACTTACAATTATGATGACAAAATTACCCCTAGGCCCTAACTAATTTTGGAAAAAAATATAATATTCAAAATATATGAATATATTAAAATCAATTATAATATGATTCATTAACAACCTTTTGTAATTTTAGAAATAACCCAATAATCCACATACGGAGTATTCAATAATATTGATTCTATCATTTTTGTCAATTCTTCAAAATCGATCATGCAAGTAATATGTAAAAGTGAATTATCATAAGTGATAAAACTACTACTACAGCACTACATATGAAAAATTATAATTAAGTTAATTAGTAGTTGCCAATATGAAATTTAACTTATTAGGATGATATCAAATATGTTTTATATTGCTGACATCATATTTTGTTATCCAGTTCGATATCAACATATATATATCTTATTTTTAACTGTTATCAAGATAGAGTTAAACTTCACTCAAGCTAACAATAATATATACTATTTGCATGAACATTGCAAAAGTTAATAATAATCTATCTGATCGAGTTTATAAGATTGTATCCGTCGCATAGCACGGGCTCTTGCTAGTACTAAGCAATTCGTTTAGGTTAAGATTACAAAGTTTATTAGGGCTAAATAAATACATTGGTAACTCTAACGATATGTTATTGCTTTATCACTTTTTTTTTTTTGGTTTTTAATATTTAGACAAATCGAATTATCCAAACGGACAATCTGAATTGGACAATTTGGTTATGCTAATTTGATTTTTTTATTTGTTTGGTTCAAAATCGAATATTTACTTTGGTTTTTGGCTTGGTTTTGATGACCATTGTAAAAACCGAATAGTCCAAATTAACCAATAGTAATATATTTTGGTAATATTTTCAAAATGTATACATATTAATTAAGTTAATCACCCAATATTATCTATATTGATATAATTATTAATTATATTCATCATATATCACAAAAGTATTAACTATATGTTAGTTTTGTCTTGCAAATTATTAAATTTCTGTCAAGAACTTATGAAACGTGTCAATTAGTTTTGTTTAAGATTCAAGTTTTTTGATTTTGTTCGAATGTTTTTATTATTAATTTATGAAAACATAAACCGAATAGTAATTCGGTTTGGTTTGGTTCGGTTTGGTTTTTTATTTGTTTGGTTTCAATTTTTCAAAATCGAAAATCAATCGGTTTTATTTATTAGGTTCGGTTTAAACCGAATGAAAACCCTAACTTTAATAATGTTGGTGATATGGTGATGTAGTTCCATGATTAGTCTTAATTTTCGTTCATCTTCGTAGTTTATAATAACAAATATATTTCTCCATTGATTCATTCTTATAGATCAATTCTGAGTTGAATTTAAAGGAATATAATTAATAATTGATAATTAAGGTTGAATAAACTCTATAGTGAAATTGCCGTGATACCACAAAGCCGTCGTGATTTTTTATTTTTTATTTATTTCTTTTTATTATTTTACTCCATACGTTAATTGATAGTCGATAATGATAATAATTATTAAATATTTGCAAATTTAAATTAAAATTTGCCGTGATTTTTTTTAAGTTTTATCTAATTAGATTTTTTGGTGGATAAAAGAGATTTGATTGTTTAATTGGAAGTTGATTAAAATTAAGAGATTTGATAGGTTAATAGGGGTTGATTTTGAGCAAAATTGAAGGTAATAAAGTTTTCTTTTATTAATATTTAGAAAAAATAGAGGGGACAAAATAAGTCAACTTGGAATATTATACTTAATCTTTTTACTCAACATCCAATAAATCCATTATATTGGTAGATTAGAAAATTAGTATTTAAATAAAATTAAAGTATTAAGGTTTTCATTTTAAAAAAATACTTTTTTTCGACCCAAAATAATTGTTCTTTTTAACTTTTTAAAGTATTTCTTTTTCAACTTCGACCTTAAGTATTTTTGTTTGTGTTATATAATACTTGATGCAAAATATATGAATTGATTAGGTTTTAAATGTATTTTCATTGGTATAATATATTCACCAAGTATTATATAACAGAAACACAAATATTTAAGGTTAAAGAGTACGTAAGATACTGTTTTTTAACTAATAAAAGATCTAAAACAACTTGATCTTTCTGTACTTTCTCCGTACCAAATGAATGTTTTCCAAAATATATATATATATATATATATATATATATATATATATATATATATATATATATATATATATATATTGTTAGAATTTATGATAATTTGACAATTTACCATTTATATGTAAGGCAAGTTTAACTAAAAATGTTTAAAAATTGAATAATTGAAATGAGAGTAAAATTTGTAAAGTTAATGATTATCTATAGTTACTTTTTGCATAATTTTTTTAGAAGGAACAGAAGTTATAAACTGCGCACTTAAATTGAGACTGTAGAGGTAATTAACTTCCTAAAAAATTAAGTAAATGTGAATACTGAATACATTGTAAAAAACAAAAGTATGACTTATTCTCCTTGGCCCAAGTGGAAGGGGGTCTGCAGGCGTTGAAACCCAGCAGGCCCACCTGGGGGTTTCTCGGCCCATTTGTATGGTTTTACCGGAAAATCCACCCGAACCATATGACTTCGGATAAACTGAGTTTGGCTAATTCAGGTATTTGGTGCACTTTGTTAAAACCCTTTAAATTTTGTATAAATCACTGAAAATTAATCTGCATTATGTATATGCATTTCCAGTCCCAGTGCTTGTCCATGTTTGTTTCAACGGAATCTATCCTTTTATCCGATATGCAAGTAATCGTTAGATAATTTGTAGGGTCTTGAATGAAATTTTTATACCATGTAGATAGTATAATTCTAACATAAGACTATTATAGTGATGTGATGTCAACTTTGGTTAAGGCTTTAATTTCCTTTTTTTATATATGCTTATTGATATTGTTTTAAATGCAGCTCATCAACCAGATGCTAGTGCTGCAACTTTAGTTAATGGAACTGCATACTGTGAATTAGTCCTTATAAGTGTTATAATTAAGCTCCAATGAGATTACTACATCTTTAAGCAAAACGGTATATCTGCATTATGTATA
This sequence comes from Helichrysum umbraculigerum, assembly GCA_949592205.1. Classification (NCBI taxonomy): domain Eukaryota; kingdom Viridiplantae; phylum Streptophyta; class Magnoliopsida; order Asterales; family Asteraceae; genus Helichrysum; species Helichrysum umbraculigerum. Next base: position 8,324,548 of record CATIUR010000005.1, on the reverse strand, counting down.
TGCATTTCCAGTCCCAGTGCTTGTCCATGTTTGTTTCAACGGAATATATCCTTTTATCCGATATGCAAGTAATCGTTAGATAATTTGTAGGGTCTTGAATGAAATTTTTATACCATGTAGATAGTATAATTCTAACATAAGACTATTATAGTGATGTGATGTCAACTTTGGTTAAGGCTTTAATTTCCTTTTTTTATATATGCTTATTGATATTGTTTTAAATGCAGCTCATCAACCAGATGCTAGTGCTGCAACTTTAGTTAATGGAACTGCATACTGGGAATTAGTCCTTATAAGTGTTATAATTAAGCTCCAATGAGATTACTACATCTTTAAGCAAAACGGTATATATGATTAATTGATTATACTTCCATCTTGTTTTTGTACTATACTTCAACGGTTCAATCATTCGATAATCATAAACAGTGACGGATCTAGGAACTTGTGTTATACGGGGCATATTTTTTTTAATCAGTCCGCATAACTTTTCTGTTATATTGAACTATAATGATGCTACTGAATTAACGATAATAGTGTACCGAAGAACCCTTGCAAACTATTCTTATAAATAAAGCCAAAATAACTCCATCAATATAGATTAACATCAATGTTCTACCATAAACGACCTAAAAACTTTAGAAAAAAAAATACTAATTTGAAAATCTTTGGATTTCATGGTGTTGTGACATATCTAGAAAATTGGCCTCTAGTAAAAGTTTTATCCAGATAAAAAAATATGTCAATTTTTGTATGATTATACGTTGTTAGTTTTATAATTTATTAAAAGTTTGTCTCGCTGAAAAAAGTTAGAATAGTCTAATAGTCTATGCATTACATTGAACCTCAAATATATTATACGGAGTATATTTATTTTCTAATAAGCTTTTGTGTTCCAATTTAACTCAATGGTAATCTTTAAAACTAATATGATAGACTTCTATGAAGTTAGAGGCCATGTAAAGTTTTTAATAAATAATGTCTGGTCAAAATAAATTTTCCCAAGGACCACAAATTTAATATCTTATATGTGAATTTATTGAATGAAAATATAAAAGTCTAAGGCCTAAAATGTCACTCTATACATATTAGTAGGGGCTAATTTGAAAATTGTATTTGTTAAACGTACAGACTACACAGCCTTTTCGGCCATCTTCTTCTCCACCAAACCCCAACTCTAATCTTCTCCATTAAACCACATTTCAAGCTTTATTGTTCTATTGTTCACCACTTATTTCTTGAACATATAAAGATATTTATATGCTTAAATGAAAGAAGATTCATGAATTGGGGGCAATTCTTTTTTAGAGCCGAGGGCCTGACCCAAATTATATAAAAATTTACTCTTAAATTTGTTGGGTTATTGACTTATTGGGGGCAAGTGACCCCCTTCCTCCTACACAAATCCGCCCCTGATCATAAATAATAAGACCTGTCCTTTGTTTTATCATAGAGGGTTCAATTTGGGCAGGTCAGATTTGTTGTGGTAAATGGGTAATTTCTTTTGCACGAGCAAATCACTTTTTGTCCAACATTTTCATGCTTTTTGTCTTCTGAATAGCTGGTTATCATCTATTAGTTACTAATAATAGAGAAAAGTTTAAGGAAGTACAAGAATTTTTGAAAGTATGGAAGAACTCATGAGAATGCTCCACATGTACAAAAAGAATGTTCAACATGTACAAAACCCATTTACCCTCAACATCATTTATCTCACAAACGGCAAATCTAAAAATTATGAAAATTGCACTATAAAATTCAGCGTTTTCTCCTCTTCGATTTGCCGTCCCTTAAGGCATACTTTCGACGATTTTTTTTCTTCGTTTTTTTGTGGGTTTTACAATTTATTAACACATATTTTCTTGTGTTGCCGTGATTTTTTTTAAGTTTTATCTAATTAGATTTTTTAGTGGATAAAAGAGATTTGATTGTTTAATTGGAAGTTGATTAAAATTAAGAGAGTTGATAGGTTAATAGGGGTTGATTTTGAGCAAACTTGAAGGTAATAAAGTTTTCTTTTATTAATATTTAAAAAAATAGAGGGGACAAAATAAGTCAACTTGGAATATTATACTTAATCTTTTTTCTCAACATCCAATAAATCCATTATATTGGTAGATTAGAAAATTAGTATTTAAATAAAATTAAAGTATTAAGGTTTTCATTTTAAAAAAATACTTTTTTTCGTCCCAAAATAATTGTTCTTTTTGACTTTTTGAAGTATTTCTTTTTCAACTTCGACCTTAAGTATTTTTGTTTGTGTTATATAATACTTGATGCAAAATATATGAATGGATTAGGTTTTAAATGTATTTTCATTGGTATAATATATTCACCAAGTATTATATAACAGAAACACAAATATTTAAGGTTAAAGAGTACGTAAGATACTGTTTTTTAACTAATAAAAGATCTAAAACAACTTGATCTTTCTGTACTTTCTCCGTACCAAATGAATGTTTTCCAAAAAAAAATATATGTATATATTGTTAGAATTTATGATAATTTGACAATTTACCATTTATATGTAAGGCAAGTTTAACTAAAAATGTTTAAAAATTGAATAATTGAAATGAGAGTAAAATTTGTAAAGTTAATGATTATCTATAGTTACTTTTTGTATAACTTTTTTAGAAGAAACAGAAGTTATAAACTGCGCACTTAAATTGAGACCGTAGAGGTAATTAACTTCTTAAAAAATTAAGTAAATGTGAATACTGAATACATTGTAAAAAACAGAAGTACGACTTATTCTCCTTGGCCCAAGTGGAAGGGGGTCTGCAGGCGTTGAAACCCAGCAGGCCCACCTGGGGGTTTCTCGGCCCATTTGTATGGTTTTACCGAAAAATCCACCCGAACCATATGACTTCGGAGAAACTGGGTTTGGCTAATTCGGGTATTTGGTGCACTTTGTTAAAACCCTTTAAATTTTGTATAAATCACTGAAAATTAATCTGCATTATGTATATGCATTTCCAGTCCCAGTGCTTGTCCATGTTTGTTTCAACGGAACCTATCCTTTTATCCGATATGCAAGTAATCGTTAAATAATTTGTAGGGTCTTGAATGAATTTTTTTATATCATGTAGATAGTATAATTCTAACATAAGACTATTATAGTGATGTGATGTCAACTTTGGTTAAGGCTTTAATTTCCTTAATTTTCTATATATGCTTATTGATGTTGTTTTAAATGCAGCTCATTAACCAGATGCTAGTGCTGCAACATTAGTTAATGGAACTGCATACTGGGAATTAGCCCTTATGAGTGTTATAAGCTCCAATGAGATTACTACATCTTTAAGCAAAATGGTATATATGATTATACTTCCATATTGTTTTTGTACTATACTTCAACGGTTCAATCATTCGATAATCATAAACAGTGGCGGATCTAGGAATTTGTGTTATTCGGGGCATAATTTTTTTTAATCAGTCCGCATAACTTTTCTGTTATTTTGAACTATAATGATGCTACTGAATTAACAATAATAGTGTACCGAAGAACACTTGCAAACTATTCTTAGAAATAAAGCCAAAATAACTCCATCAATATATATAGATTAACATCAATGTTCTAGCATAAACGACCTAAAACTTTAGAAAAACAATACGGAGTACTAATTTGATAATTTTTGGATTTGATGGTGTCGTGAGTTGTGACATATCTAGAAAATTGGCCTCAAGTAAAAGGTTAATCCAGATAAAAAAAAAATATGTCAATTTTTGTATGATTATGTTGTTAGTTTTATCATTTATTAGAAGTTTGTCTACGGTTAATAATGTTTTAACCACTGAACTTTCAATTTGTTTCCGTTTTAACCATTCAACTTTTTTTTAAAATGTTTTAACCACTTAACTTAGGGTCAATAATAGTTTAATCCCCGAACTTTCAATTCGTTTTCTTTTAACCACTCAACTTTGTTTTAAACGTTTTAACCACTCAACTTATGAGTTGACCATACTTTAACCACTAAAGTTCATTTACCCATAAAAAAAACCCTTTTGTTAACTTATAATGAAAGTTTAGATCGGGATATAAACTTTAAACTGAGTTTTTTTATCGACCAAGGCTGTCAAGATAGAGATTTTACCTAGGATCGTTTTTGTCTACACAAGATCGAAATCGTAAGATCAAATCGGGATCGTAAGATCTTACGATTTCGATTTGAGCATATAATCTTACGATGTCGATCCGATCTTACTTAACATGAATATAAGTTAAGAAAATATAAATTAGTTAATTTTTATCCAATAAAAGGTTAATAGATTTATTATTTAATTGATTACTTCACGTAAAACTATTCAATTTTTAAACTAAAATAGTTTATCACGTGAAAATCTATATCTTTAATTACAAATATAGTAATCTAAGTCGCTATGATAAGTATAAATTGATGCTACGATGTTTAAACTATAAAAGTTTAATTAATTTGTCATGCAATTAATCTTTTATATACATTACGATTTGATCTTACGATTTCGATCTTGTGAAGACAAAAACGATCCTAGGTAAGATCTCTATCTTGACAACCTTGGTCGATAAAAAAAATCAGTTCAAAGTTTATATATCCCGATCTAAACTTTCATTATAAGTTAATGAACGGGTTTTTTTTAATGGGCAAATGAACTTTAGTGGTTAAAGTATGGTCAACTCATAATTTGAGTGGTTAAAACGTTTAAAACAAAGTTGAGTGGTTAAAACGAAAACAAATGGGATTAAACCATTATTGACCCTAAGTTGAGTGGTTAAAACATTTAAAAAAAAAGTTGAGTGGTTAAAACGAAAACAAATTGAAAGTTCAGTGGTTAAAACAATATTAACCCTTACATTTAACCTCAATTGTATTATATTTATTTTCTAATAAGCTTTTGTGTTCCAATATAAGTCAATGGTAATCTTTAAAACTAATATGATAGACTTCTATGAAGTTAGAGACCATGTAAAGTTTTTTTATAAGTAATGTCTGTTCAAAATAAATTTTCTCAATAAAAATAATAGATGATATTGTTTCAAAGGTATTACGTTACACTACATTAAATTAATAATTAATAATAATAATTAAAAAAAAAGGGTAATTAGACCACAAATTTAATATGCGAATTTATTGAATGAAAATATTAAAGTCTAAGGCCTAAAATGTCACTCTATACATATTAGTAAGGGCTAATTTGAAAATTGTATTTGTTGAACGTACATACTACACACCAAAGCCCAACTCTAATTTTCTCCATTGAAACACATTTCAAGCTTTATTGTTCTATTGTTCACCACTTATTTCTTGAACATATAAAGATATTTATATGCTTAACTGAAAGAAGATTCATGAATTGGGGGCAATTCTTTTATAGAGCCGGGGGCCCAACCCAAATTATATAAAAATTTACTCTAAAATTTGTTGGGTTATTGACTTATCGGGGTGAGTGACCCCCTTCCTCCTACACAAATCCGCCCCTGATCATAAACAACAAGACCTGTCCTTTGTTTTATCATAGAGGGTTCAATTTGGGCGGGTCAGATATGTTGTGGTAAATGGGTGATTTCTTTTGCAGGAGCAAATCACTTTTTGTCCAACATTTTCATGCTTTTTGTCTTCTGAATAGCTGGTTATCATCTGATATATGGTTACTAATAATATATGATTTAATAATCTTAACCTTTTTAGTGATGTAATTTAGGAAGCCCATTCGATATACGAAAGGTAATTTTTTTTATATAAACAATTGCATTCTACGAATTCAATAAAATTGGAATACCTTTGCTACAGGTCACCTCAAATTTCGAATCCGTTAATTTGTTCATTTATGTTATTTAAACTAATGTAAAATTACCAGAATGTGCTCCTTTTTAGCTTGTGCTCAAAATTTTGCTACTTCTTTTAGGTTTAATATTCATATAACTAAGTTATGAACTTCTGATTGTATGCTTCAATTTATGGTTTTTTAAATGGACCGTTAGTTAACATGTCTATTTTATAAAAAAAAAATAAAAATAAAAAAAACGATATTTCATAAAAGGCCCAAAATAAACAACCGATATTTACAACAAAACTACAACATCATATCATGTGGTCAAATTAACCGATTACATCCGAGCTGAGATAGCCTTTGAATGGCAGGAAAGATAGCTTCACATGGCACCGTTGTTGACAAGTAAGCTTATGGCTATAATATATAGCATGTGATATATATATATATATTCTTGAGTTCCTATCAAATTAATTAAACAAATTTGGAATTTAAGTAAATGATGGTTTGGTCATTATCAAGTACGTGGTAATAATTCATTCATATTCACACACACACACACACACACATATATATATATATATATATATATATATATATATATATATATATATATATATATATATATATATATATAATAGTAACCTACACTTGCATAGTTGCATGTGCCGTTAAAAACATGAAGATTTTAACATGCAAGCAGGGACGGAGCCAGGAAATATAAGTAGAGGGGGCGAAATATATATATATATATTTTTTATTTTGTAGTTTAGTGGGGGCGAAATAAATTTTTTCTTATTTTTTTTGTAGTTTAGTGGGGGCGAAAATTATAAAATGTCATCAATACCTTAAAAAAATTTCTTTTTTACGTAATTTGAAAATTCTTGTGGGGGTGGCTGCCTACGCTGCCCTCGCCCTGTCTCCGCCCCTGCATGCAAGACCATTGTTAATTTTTTAGAGCATGACAAACGGTTGTAAATTTTAAAAGAATGGGAAAACGGCAATGCGAGTGGTTGTATGGATGGTGCGTATAGTATAAGATACGTATGATGTTTTGTGATATGGAGTGCTCGTAATGTAACGCGTAAACCACGAACGTTGGATATATCACTTTAGTTTCATTGTTGTGGTTGAATGTAATGTTATACTAGTAACATACTAGTAGTATATAAGTGCATTTTTGTGTTATGTACCTGTCTATATATGGATACCAAATCAAACTAGCATATCAAATTTTCTCCATTCCATTGCAAATCAAAAACAAAGATGTTCATGATCCGAACAGTTAGTAATTGATCCTATTGCACAGGTAACTGCAGCTCAAGTACGTACGTGCTGGGTAGTAAAGTGAGGTACCCGGCAATTCCCTATTGCACAGGTAACTGATGCAATTCGCTACTACAAAATGCAACAATTTTTACGGAGAGCAATACTTGATAAATACCACTCCATTTGTTCAAAAGACAAATATTGAGGACCACTTGAACAAACAAAATTGTGCCTCCCATGCTAACCAGAGTAATTGAACCACTTGCTTGAGACTCGAGAGTAATTGACGAATCTTCATACGATAATTTGTCATCCATATACGATTCACTGTTTCTTTACCTCTAAATTCATATTTACTATATATATATTCACTTGATCCATATTCATGATTAGTGGGTCGAATTATTTGAATATCCATCGGACTAAATACTTTGTATATTTTATGTGATCTTGTCCAGTGTTAACAATAGTTTTCCTATCTAGATTAATTTTTACTCACCCAAAAATTAAGAAAGTTTAGGACTTATAATTAGAGATGGACTGCTTGTCTTGGGCAATAGTGAGACACTCATCAGTTTTCAGAAAAAAAAAAAAAAATTATATATTTCTCTATATGTCTATAAGGTACTCGGAAGAAGGTTAGAGGTCCTACTCAGAAAACTGAGACATGGAACACGGACAGTACTGAAAAAATACGAGTGACATTTAACATGGATGGAAACCAGTAGGAGAGGAAGGAAATGAACTCGTGCAATACCTTGGCATGCTTGTGAGGATGGCTGAACATGTTAGCATAGAATATCCCGACTGGAGAAAGGTTCCTATGCAAAAAAAAAAAAAAAAAGAGGACATGTATACCCTTGTTAAGGTACTTGCACTTTAAGTTGTTTAAGGTTTTGGTTTCACACACACGTATTGACATATTTAAGGTACGCTTGTAGGCAAAATTTATGATTCATCCAGCTGAAACATCTGTGATCAAGAAATGGATTATCTATAGCATGGGGAAAAAATGGAGGACTTGGCCGGAAAGGTACTCTAAAAGCACGTGGATTTGATCAGAGTCTTGACATTGATCAAATTGTGGCAAGAGAAACTCATAAGGATAAAAGGGTGAACCCATAACAATTTAAAGAAATCGTGACTCGTTGGCTTACTTCAGAACACCAGGTAATAATTGCTTTATACCTTCAATTTGTTGTACAAATACAATTGTCGCCTTATTAATGAAGGTTAAAGACATACTATCATGTTTTGTTTTTTATATTGGATCGATATTATTTTAAATATATAGAGTACATGCAAAGTAAGGAGAGCAAGTCGCTCAACGATGCACGAGCCTCATATTACTGGGACAAAATCATTTGCCCGACTTGCTCACGAATAGGTAAAGTTTTAGATTCGTTTTTTAGTTTTATTACTTTCTTGTTTGGTATTATTTTCTAATGCATACGGCACACAATTGATTCTTGTTTTACAAGCTGTCAAGAATGATGGTAAATACCCAACACGAGGAGAAATATACATAAAGAGCCGTACTCGTAAAAGTGGAACTATTGTGGATGACAAAGCTGCTGAAGTTGTGGTAAATTATCTTATCAACATAATATACACACACACATACACACAGACACATATATATACTCGTAAAAGTGGAACTATTGTGGATGAAAAATGTACAAGGATCAGAAGCCAATTATTCAAATGATGACTACTCAAAGGTGAAAGGTCCGGGAAAAAGGGGGTATATTCGATGTGTAGGAAGGATGCCGGTAGTAAAAGAGAATGGTGCTTTAGCTAGTGCTTCATCTTCTACAGATCCACGGATTGTTCAACAACTACAAGATGAGTTGGCTCGTCAAAAGAATGTCGTGAACGTCATGCTAAGCCTCTTCCAAGAACATATTCCAAATGCAAACCTATCTGGAGTACTTAGCAATTTGAACATACAGGTAATTTATTCCTACCATTGACTGTTGTTTAATACTTGCCTCATGTAATTATCGACATGTTCTTAAACTTTTTTCAGATGCCTGGTTTGTCTTCATCTATTCCAAGCGAATCACCTTCAGTTAACGAAAGATCATCTCCTTGAAGTCACTATGACCATGGTAATCTCTTACATCTTTTCTTTCTAATTTGTCATCTAAAGATTGTGAACTAGTTCTCCTTTTTAGTTATTTGCTTATGGAACCAATTATTTTTGGTTGCTTTCACAGGGATCGTTAAGTTTGATTCTACAAAAGAGCCAAGACAAGGTGGATCTAGAGCATCGTCTTGAGTGGAATTTCAACTATCATTTCTAGTTAAGGTTTATTTGGTAGTTTCTGGTTTTTTTTACCTTGTTAGAAATTTAGACTTGTTTAAATTTTAGTTGGTTATGTAGTTTGAATGCTTGAGAACATTGTTGCAATAAATTTAGAAGGCCCACTTGGGGTTTCTCAGCCCGTATGTAACATTTGCCGCTTTCTTTTGGGTGATGATTCGTACACCGCCTTTTTATCCGTACACCACTAATGTCCTTTACAGTTTTGTACAGTACAACGTTTTGAAGAACATTTAGTGGTGTACGGCTAAAAACAAGTAGTGTACGAATCATCACCCCTAGTAACTACAAGCCACCCCTTCACTTTATGTGATTGAGATAAAAAGCCCCTCACTGTTATATTTGAATTTCTGAACTCCTTAAATCACTATAGTTATCGATTTTCAAAGTGCGACACAGATGCATATATCAAACTTTTAAATGAGACAAAAGGTAGAAAATATAATTATTTTTTAACAATTATTTTGATTTTGATAAAAGTGATACCCCTATTAAGAATACAACTTTGAAAGCAATCTATATAAATTAAATTTAAATCATGCATGGAATAAAATTATGGAAAATGAAAAAGACCTCTAAGGGCGTGCATTAACATTTGTACTCTTACCCTAATAAATATCATGGCCTCCTGAATTTTAGTTGACCCCACCTGAATTTTTGTTGAAGTACAATCATTTTATGCGTGTTCAAATTAATTATTGACAGCCCGGCTGTCGTTAACAATACCCTAAAATTAAATTGATTTTCACAATTCCATAGAAAACCAAAAAAAAAAAAAAATCAAAATTTGTACGCAGCTTCTGTGCCAATTGTGCATTGGTTATGACAATCATGAGAATGAATTTATCGCTTAAATTAAGTCAAACCAAAAAGTGAATTCAGAATCAACGTTTTTTTTTGGGAATGTCTATATATACCATTAAAATTTACTTTCCATACCAATTTTTGATTAAAAAAATAGAAAAAGTACGAAAAAGTATAGAAAAGTAAAGAATGTAAGAAATAATGATTTAAAAAGGTACAGAAAAAGTACAGAAGAGTGAATTTAAAAATAAATAAATGGTATAGAAAGTAGGACCCTTTTTTTTTCTCTATTAATGTGTGCTTCTGTGACACACGTTAAATTGCATTTAATAAACTCTTAATTTCCTTAAATCTCAAAATTTGTAATTAATATATGAATAAAAATGGTAAATATCAAATTGAAATAATGAGTATTATAGAGTAAGGTTCAAATGAGTACAACAACTTTTGATGAGAATAAGAGAACCAATAGGAATGAGCCACGTGTCACTTTACTCTATATCCTCCAAATTTTTAAAAATTAAATATCTCTCAAACGGTAAGTCGAAAAATTATAAAAATTGCACCATAAAAATCAGCGTGTCATTCTCTTCGATTAGAGATGTAACAATGTATACTTTTGACGAAAAGATTTTTTCGGCTTTTTTGTGGGTTTTGAAATCGAGTAACACATGTGTTAGAAGCTGGTAACACATGTGTTACTCGCTACTAACACATTGTTATACGCTGGTAACACATGTGTTATAGGCTGGTAACAAATGTGTTACCAGCGTGTAATACATGTAACATATGTATTAACAGCAACTAACACATGTGTTAACAGCTAGTAACACATGTGTTACTAATTTTGTAAAACTAAAAAAAAAAAAATCGTCGAAAATATACCTTGTGAGATGGCAAATCAAAGAGAAAAAAATGCTGATTTTTATGGTGACATTAAATGTAATTGTAAATATTTAAGGAAAATTTCGAGTCTGTTTTTTTTTTTTTCAAAAACTATGTAGTATTTTAGAACCTACAAATTATAGGATAAGATTTACTCTCGGTCATTGTTAGTACATTGATACACTCTTATGTTACTCACCACACACAATCTAAATTACATAATAAGATAAAAACACATTTAGAGTAAAAATGGTAGGTGCTACCAAATTCATGATAATATTAACTATGCTTTCACTTCTTTTTCATGTAGTTTATTCATCTCCAATCGAAGAACAGTTAGCTAAAGCACGAGATCACATTCTCAAAGCGATTGTTCAGAAAAGACTTCCACCAAGTCTACAAAATGCGGGTATTATCTCTAACAGAAGCATTTACAGGAATCCATTCGCCTTTCTTCAGTTAAGTTATAAGTGATTGATTTATTTAGCTTTCTTAAGGATTATACAATACAAGATAGTATTTATACAATGATGTTTATTTTCTATTTTACTGCATAAAATCGTTATTTCACTTAGCTTCGTCATACTAAAGTATTTTTCTAACTTTTAGATTCTGATTGATCAGGAGTCATACAGAGATGATGAAGACATTTAAGATATGGACTTACAAGGAAGGAGATATTCCACTGGTGCATGATGGTCCTATGAGATACGTTTATAGTGTCGAGGGTGACTTCATTGAAGAGATGGAGCGAAAAGGAAATCCTATGGCGGCTAACCATCCTGATGAAGCACATGCCTTCTTTATCCCAATAAGTATCACCAACATTGTTTACTATCTTTACTCGCCTGCTGAAGCCCAAAATTTTAATGAACGATTGCAAGCAATAGTCGAAGACTACATTGCTATCATCGCAAAAAAATATCCTTATTGGAACCGTAGCAATGGAGCTGATCACTTCTATGTTTCTTGTCACGATTGGGTACCAATTATATATCCAATTTAATTAATTTTCTAAAGTTAATTCAACTATTAGCTAGCGTAAATAATCTGGATTTATGAACTTAGTCACTAATACAAGCTTACGCATATGTATAATAGGGGCCACATGTATCAAAGGGAAATCATAAACTATTCGAGAATGTTATTAGAGTTCTTTGCAATGCGAACCAATCAGAAGGCTTCATTCCACAACGAGATGTATCAATGTCAGAGATAAACGGGCCATCCAACAATATCCCGAATGTAAGTAAAGGCGAATCACCTTACAATCGTTCAATCTTGGCATTCTTTTCAGGCAAAGTACGGGGTGCTATACGAATTAATCTGTTCCAACATTGGGGAAACAATGAAGATGAAGATATACAAGTTCACACTCATCTTCCAAAAGGTCAAAACTACACCGAGTTTCTAAGTCGAAGCAAGTATTGCATATGCCCTAGCGGTTTTGAAGTTGCGAGTTCTAGGTTAACCGATGCAATCTACACCGGATGTGTTCCTGTAATCATCAAAGACCATTATGTCCTACCATATAGTGATGTATTGGATTGGAGTCGGTTTTCGGTACAAGTACCAGTAGATAAGATTCAAGATGTTAAAAAGATTTTGCAAGCGATACCATTTTCGAGGTACGTCGAAATGCAGAAAAGGATCCTAGAAGTGCAGCATCACTTCAAGCTTAACCTTCCGGCTAAAAAGTTTGATGTTTTTCACATGATTGTTCATTCTGTGTGGCTAAGAAGACTTGATGTTCAGTTAACTGCATCCAGTTAATAAGGATTATTGTAACATTTTTTACTATAGATATTTCATTGAGTAAATTACTCCGTTCATCCTTATGGTTTGTCGAAAAATACTAGTTTAGTCCTTTTAACTTTTTAATTACGCCATCCATCCTTATTTTTGAAACTTATTGCATGGATAGTCTTTTACAATAACGACAATTACATTTCTCCGTTAAGTCATGTCACATGATAAGCACGTGAGGGTATTTTTGTCATTTCAAATCTAAATTTAAAGAATAAATTCCTCCGTTCGTCCTAATGGTTTGTCGAAAAATACTGGTAATTAAAAAGTTAAAAGGACTAAACCAGTATTTTTCGACAAACCATAAGGACGAATGGAGTAATTTGCTCTTTTCAAAATAAAAAACCCTTCGTGAATTGAAAGTGGGCGAAACGAAATCACTAATCCCCGATCAAAATATGTAGTAGGTCAACACCCAATTTGATTTTCTCATACTTCAACAAAATCGTTTTGAACAAAATCATTTTTGTAACCCGATTTTAAGGCTTCTGAAACAAACTTGAACGAAATTGTCGACGGTGATGGTGGTGGTTACGTAAATCATCAGATAACCATGAGGTTGGTAACGAAGATTGTGATGGTTGCGGGTTCTTGAACGTAGGTCAACGCCGCTCGATTAGCGACCACGATGGCGATATGATCGGAAAAAACAACATAGTTTGGTCGAGCGTAATGAAGCAACGTCTGTGATGTTGCCGGAAATGGAGAGTAGCGAAGTTGCCGGCGATGTTTCCGATTAAATTTCTGGTGATATTGCCGGAGAAAGAGAGAAACGTGCGTGGGAGGAAGAGGGATGTGTATGATTCTTTCTAATCTACTAATTAAGAGATGAAAAATATATAAAATTGATGGCTCCGTCGGATTTAGTAATCTACTTTCATGTTGGGGCCTCATATCTGGGAAAGACACGGAAGCAAGATCTGGGTTGTGGTATTATAATTTTGAGTTCCGTTCGTCCTTATGGTTTGTCGAAAAATACTGGTTTAGTCCTTTAAACTTTTTAATTACTCCTTTTAACTTTTTAAAAAGACTAAACCAGTATTTTTTGACAAACCATAAGGACGAACGGAGTAATTTACTCTTTAATTTTAGATTTGAAATGACAAAAATACCCTCACGTGCCTATCATGTGACCTAACTTAACAAAGTAACTAACCGTCGTTAGTGTAAAGGACTATCTACGCAATAAGTTTCAAAAATAAGGATGGTCAACGTAATTAAAAAGTTAAAAGGACTAAACCAGTATTTTTCGACAAACCATAAGGATGAACGGAGTAATTAACTCTATTTCATTACTCTAATGGGTTAGGTTCAAATGAGAATGAGATTTTTGATGAGAATAGAGGAACCAACCAGAACATGCCATGTGTCACAAAACCCACTTTCCCCCACATTTTTAAAACTTAAATATCTCCCAAATGATAAGTTAAAAAATATAAAAATTACACCATAAAAATCAGCATTTTTTTCTCTTCGATTTGCCATCTCACAAGGTATATTTTTGACGAATTTTTTTTTGGGTTTTACAAAATTAGTAACAAATGTGTTAGTTGCTGGTAACACATGTGTTAAATGCTGGTAACACATGTGTTAGAATTCTAACACATGTGTTATTTGTTTTCAAAACCCACCAAAAAATGAAGAAAAAAAAGTTCGTCGAAAGTATACATTGTCGTATATCTAATCGAAAAGAATAAAACGCTGATTTTTATGGTGCAATTTTTATAATTTTTCGACTTACCGTTTGAGAGATATTTAAGTTTTAAAAATGTGGAGGAGAGAGAGTAAAGTGACATGTGGTAGATTCCCGTTGGTTCCCTCATTTTCATGCAAAATTGTTGTACTCATTTTAACCTTACTCTACTCTAATATATGTAACTTTTAAATTCACATTACAAAGTGGAACGACCCTATTCTCCTATTTAGCTGTTTAATAACTCACGTAATAAATATATAAATTAGAATAAATACACTATAATTATCATTATCAATATCAATATTATTATTAAAAAATAATAATAATAATTATAAGTAATTAACTAGATACAAGACCCGTGATTACGCGGACGACTAAATTTAACCTTTTATAAATCATAAGTTAGTTTTTTATTAGTCCTTTGAACTTTTAACACTACTACAAAAATGCATATTACGGACAGTGAAAAAGCCCATTACGGGTGGTGACTCGCCCGCCATCTATGTGAGCGTCGTTTAAGATGGAGATTTCTTTAGGGGCGGTGAAAACACCGCCTTTAATAATATTGATTTACGGCGGTTCTAAACTATTATGGGCAGTTTATCTTTGCTAGTATTGGATGTCATTTAATGGCGGGTATTTTTATCTAATTTAAAGCGGTGCTTTTGCAAGGTTGGCGCCAGATTTTAAATGTACAGTTAGGCGGTTTATGTTGTAGTTTATGGCGGTGATATTTTTGATTTATTTTTAAATGTTTTTTATTTTACTTAATTGATAAGGCGGTATGTGAGAACCGCTGTTATTATTAAAAATGCCGATTAATTAATAAATGTTTTAATTGGAATATATTTTTTAGTTTATTTTGGCGGGGACCCGATAACCGCTTAAAGTGCCTGAATATATATAGTACTGCAAATACTCCAGTAGCTATATATCGATTTCATTTCGTGCAATTACCAAATTTCATAAGTCAAATAATGACCATATTGATATTGATTTCCAGCAAAGTAAATGATCGACAACATATATAAATGCAACAAACATATATCAACCAATAATGTATAAACCTAAAAAATACATATTAATATTTTAATATCAAGTTCATCTAACTATCCAAACGATCATGAATTCAAGTTCATGACAGATAAACATCGACAAACCCTGTGACATACCAAATAAAATTAAGTCAAACAAAAAAAGTGACAATTGTACGCAGCTTCTGAGCCAATTGTGCATTGGTTATGACAATCATGAGAATGAAGAGTTTTTAACCGATCTATTGTGTATTGAAATTTTAATTACCAAACTCTCATTGTTCTAAATATATTTGCCAACTAATAATAGTTTTTGACTTTTCATCTTTTCTTTTTCCGTTTTATAAAAAAACGTGCGACATAGTCACATAGACCACTGCATCTTTTACTTCAATTATATTTAAACATTTTTTACTTCTTAATTTTAATTTACGTTTCAAAAGGAGCCAAAATAAATAAGTTTTATATTTTGTTAATAATCTAAAAAGATCTTATGTCCTATGAAAACAGTTTTGCCATTTAAATTTGTTACATATTTTCATCTAAATCATTTGCAATATGTAAATAGGTAAATACCTTTGAGCATTACGTACCATGATGAAGTTAATGAAGTTTTTTTTTTTTTTGTCCATGTAACAAATCTAATAAAATATAGTAGATATCATGTCTCGTGTCTATTTTACACTCCTTTCATCCCAAATTAAGTGTCTCGTATAAGTTTTTACGAAGTTAAAGAAATTATATTGTCTGGTAGTAAATATGACACTTTTATCCTTATTTTTTGCACAGACTCCCAATATCAGTTTTGAAAATAAGTATATTAATAGTTTAATGGTAAAGTTAATATGTCATTTTTGAAAGTGGAGGCCTATTTTGGGACAACCTAAAATGAAAAGGTGCACATTTATTTTGGGACGAAATGAGTACAACATACACAAATATCTAATAAGATGACACATTAATACATAATGAATTATTTAGTTAATTTGTACGATATGATTTTTCAATTTATCTCATTTTGAAATCTAGAAAAAATTGTGGGTTAAAAGGAAATTAAAAAGAAAAAAAAAAAACAGAAAAAAGCAAAATATATACAGTGGTGCAAATCCATGTTTTGTATAACCGACAAAATAAGAAAAATCTTAAACAGTTATTGATTGGCAAATATATTTTGGATCACAAGGGTTTGGTAATTAAAGTTTCAGGACACAATGGATGGATTAAAAACTCTCAGAATGAATTTATCGATTAAATTAAGTCAAACATAAAAAGTGAATTCAGAATCAACGTTATTTTGGTCAAGCTACAATCTTTTTTTTTTCCTCTCTCCCCCAATGTGTGCTTCCGTGACACACGTTAAAAATTACATTTAATAAACTCCTAATTTCTTTAAATATCAAAAATTGTAATTAATATATGCATAAAAATTGGTAAATATCAAATTAAAATAATAATTATTAAATGTAATTGTTACTCCGTAATATTTAAGAATACATTTTAACAAAACCCCCCACCCCCTTTTTTTTTTTCAAAAAGTTTGTGGTATTTTAGAACCTACAAATTATAGGATAAGATTACTCTCGGTCATTGTTATTACCACAGCTCTGCACCATCCTCGCCCTAAGAGCATCTCCAATGATAGCTTTTTCTAAAGCTTTTTTGTTTAAAAAAGCTTTTGAAAAGCTTTTTATCATTGGAGAGAAAGCTTTATTTGTAGTAAAGCTTGATAAATATCAAGCTATTGAGCAAAAGCTTTTCTTCATTTTGTGTGTCTAGATTTCAAAAGAAAAGCTTTATAAAAGCTTTTCACATTGGAGATAAAGTTTTTTTATAAAGCTTTTTTGAAAGATGATGATGTGTCCTAATAAAAAAGCTTTGTAAAGCTTTTAACATTGGGATGCTCTAATATGCGTCCATTGGATCTGCAACTGCAACCATGAGCTATTAATATTACTTAAGTCAACATAGAATTAAGTTCCATGTGCAGGTTTCCCAGTGCGTACTCCGTATTCTTCGGCCTTTTGTTGCCTCGTAAAAAAAACATGTTTCAAAACCTTTTTTAGAAAATGTTTAATGTAAGCTTGTGTCAATCGACTCAAAACCCACAAGTTTAATTAGTTCTCGAAAGATGATATTAACCCTGCTTTCACTATTTTTTCTTATAATGTATGTAACACCAACGAGTCAAACCCGTAATCTTCTCTCCAGCTCTGATTTGGCCCCGTTAATAGCAACCCGCAGGCTTCTGCAAGATGAAGCTGTACCCACTGTTGAGGTAAGTTAGTCGTTTCAATCTTTTACGTGTTCTGGTACATACTAAGGTTTTTGTAACCTGTTTTTTAATATGAGTCGTCTGTTAATTTGAAAAATTAAGGACACACTAGCAACAATTGAAGAACAGTTAGCTAAAGCAAGAGGTAAAATTCACAAAGCGATTGTTGAAAAGAGGTTTGTATCGAATGACAAGAATGGGACTAGTTTGTTCACTGAAAGAACCATTTACAAGAATTCGTTCGCCTTTTTTCAGTTAAGTGTATAAATTTCAAGGCCTTAATTCACATTATTGTATGTTTTTTAATAAAGCCTACGTATTTCAAGGCCTATATATCCTGTATCCCTTTAAATGAATTTCTAACATTCGATTAGATTTTTATTAATCAGGAGTCATAGTGAGATGATGAAGACGTTCAAAATATGGAGTTATAAGGAAGGAGAAATCCCGTTGGTGCATAATGGTCCGATGAAAGCTATATACAGCATCGAGGGTGATTTTATCCAACAAATGGAGCGAAAAGGAAATCCTATGGTGGCTAGCCACCCAGATGAAGCACATGCCTTCTTTATCCCCATAAGTATCACCTACATTGTTCACTACCTTTACACGCCTCCTTCTAACCCCTTTGTGTTTATAGACCAGCGGATCCAAGCAATAATCAAAGACTACATCACCATTATCTCACAAAGGTATCCTTATTGGAACCGTAGCAATGGAGCTGATCACTTCTTTGTATCATGTCATGATTGGGTACGTATACAATTATTCTTATCAAATTATTTAATATGCTATGGTACTAATAATAATTTCATGTGTATATATAATTACAGGCGCCATTTGTCACGCGAGGAAACCCTAAACTGTTTGAGAATTTCATAAGAGTGCTTTGCAATGCTAATACCTCAGAAGGTTTCGTTCCAAGTCGGGATGTGTCCATGACTGAGATTAATGGTCCAGGTGATAATATCCCAATCGTAAGTAGTGGCGAATCCCCTTACAACCGTTCAATCTTGGCATTCTTTGCAGGTGGAAACCACGGTTTTGTACGAAAAATGTTGTTCCAATACTGGGGAAACAAACAAGATAATGATATTCAAGTTTACGATCATCTTCCAAAAGATCAAAACTATACCGAGGTAATGAGTCAAAGTAGGTATTGTCTATGCCCTAGTGGCTATGAAATTGCAAGCGCTAGAGCAACCGAAGCAGTCTATGTAGGATGTATCCCTGTGATGATCAAAAGTCATTATGCTTTACCATATGGTGATGTGTTGGACTGGAGTCAATTTTCGGTACAAGTACCCGTTGATAACATTCCAGATCTCAAAAGAATTTTGCAAGAGATACCTTTCTCCAAGTACTTGGAAATGCAAAAAAGGGTCATGGAAGTACAAAAACACTTCATGGTGAACATTCCAGCTAAACAGTTTGATGTGTTTCACATGATTCTTCATTCTGTATGGCTAAGAAGACTTAATGTCAAGTTGAACCCATTTCGTATATAATGACTGTAATATACAGTATCACCATTTAATACATGTACTTATGTTTTTAGTGTAACATTTATATGAAGGATTCACATTAATAAAGCAAACAATCATGTTTTCGATGCATTTTAGTTGCAAGATTTTTTATTTTGTATCAACAAAGGCTCACACTTTCTTATCTCTATTAAGATTTCAACTCTCAACATATCTCTTACTTAACAGTTCTGTTTAGAAACCTATAAAGGAGACATATAGATTATATTCTTATTGCAATGTTGTATGGGGTCGTAATCGTTTAAGGTCGCCGTTATTAACCACAAAAGAAAGAAGTTTCCGCACAAAAAACTGATTAACTTATTGAACACAAAAGTCAAGTACAATGGAGTTGGATTGAGAGAACATGATACCGAATGTAATGGCTGCCCAAACTTTCAACGAAAAATATATCACACTTACCAAAAACATAATTATATTAGATCTAGGTGTGTAATGTGCAAGTAGAGTGGAGTTTAAGTTAATGTTCCTTTGAACAGCAATAGGCAACATGTAACCTACAAAAAAAAGAATAAAAAAATGGAAGAACTCTATAAACTAAAACAGAGTACCTTCTGGACCCTGTTCTGTTTCCTCTGTTTGTTAAATATATGATCATGTGTTCTGATTTATGATTAGTACACTGATGCACTCTTAATTAGACACCACACACACTAGATCTCAAAAACATAATAAGATCAGAACACACAGTTAGAATAAAAATGGTAGTTGCTACTAAATTCATGATAAAATTAACAATATTTTCACTTCTTTTTCATGTAGTTTATTCATCTCCAATCGAAGAACAGTTAGTCAAAGCATGAGATCACATTCTCAAAGCGATTGTTCAGAAAAGACTTCCACCAAGTCTACAAAATGCGGGTATTATCTCTAACAGAAGCATTTACAGGAATCCATTCGCCTTTCTTCAGTTAAGTTATAAGTGATTGATTTATTTAGCTTTCTTAAGGATTATACCAGATAGTATTTATACAATGATGTTTATTTTCTATTTTACTGCATAAAATCGTTATTTCACTTAGCTTCGTCATACTAAAGAATGTTTCTAACTTTTAGATTCTTATTGATCAGGAGTCATACAGAGATGATGAAGACATCTAAGATATGGACTTGTAAGGAAGGAGACATTCCGTTGATGCATAATGGTCCTATGAGATACGTATATAGTGTCGAGGGTGACTTCATTGAAGAGATGAAGCGAAAAGGAAATCCTATGGCGGCTAACCATCCTGACGAGGCACATGCCTTCTTTATCCCCATAAGTGTTACCAACATTGTTTACTATCTTTACTCACCTGCGGAAGCCCACAATTTTGGTCAACGAATGCAAGCAATAGTCGAAGACTACATTGCCATCATCGCAAAAAGGTATCCGTATTGGAATCGTAGCAATGGAGCTGAATCACTTCTATGTTTCTTGTCACGATTGGGTACGAATTATATAATTAACCAGATTATCTTTCTGAAGTCTATTTAACTATCAATTAGTATAACTATAACTAATCTATATATATGAACTAACTAATTAACTAATACAGACTTATGCACATGTATAACAGGGGCCACATATATCATAGGGAAATCATAAACTATTTGAGAATGTTATTAGAGTTCTTTGTAATGCGAACCAATCAGAAGGCTTCAGTCCACAACGAGATGTATCAATGTCAGAGATTAACGGGCCATCCAACAATATCCCAAATGTAAATAAAGGCGAATCACCTTACAATCGTTCAATCTTGGCATTCTTTTCAGGCAAAGTAAGGGGTGCTATACGAATTAAATTGTTCAAACATTGGGGAAACAATGAAGATGAAGATATACAAGTTCACAATCATCTTCCAAAAGGTCAAAACTACACCGAGTTTCTAAGTCGAAGCAAGTATTGCATATGCCCTAGCGGTTTTGAAGTTGCGAGTTCTAGGTTAACCGATGCAATCTACACCAGATGTGTTCCTGTAATCATCAAAGATCATTATGTTCTACCATATAGTGATGTATTGGATTGGAGTCGATTTTCGGTACAAGTACCAGTAGATAAGATTCAAGATTTTAAAAAGATTTTGCAAGCGATACCTTTTTCGAGGTATGTTGAAATGCAGGAAAGGATACTAGAAGTGCAGCATCACTTCAAGCTTAACCTTCCGGCTAGAAAGTTTGATGTTTTTTACATGATTCTTCATTCTGTGTGGCTAAGAAGACTTGATGTTCAGTTAACTGCATCCAGTTGATCATGATTATTGTATATTTTTTATTTGTGTTGAGGTCACCAACATACTTGTAGTTATAGGTCGAGGTCGCCAACCATACATATTACGTAGTACTCCCTCCGTCCCAGTTTTATTGTCCTCTTTTGACTTTTAGAGTCTTTCTTTGACATTGAATATTTTTGTTTGTGTTATATAATACTTGATGCAAATTATACTAATGAAAATACATTTAAAACCCAATACATTCATATATTTTGCATCAAGTATTATATAACACAAACAAAAATATTCAAGGTCAAAGTTGTCAAATAAAGACTCAAAAAGTCAAAAGAGGACAATAAAACTGGGACGGAGGGAGTAGTTATTTGCTGAGGTCGTCAACCCACAAATATTTTAAAAAGTATGTTGGTGACCTTTATTAGTATTAAAAACGATATGCTGGTGATCTCAAAACAAAACGGAGTGTACATTGGTGATACGTATCATAAACCTGTAACTTACATACACTATAATCATCGTTATCTTGAGAAAAAAAATACAATTATAAGTAATTAAATATGATAAATATTACACTCACTCAAATTTTACAAACATATATTCACAAAATGAAATGACAATGAAACTTCACCAATTACATCTATATATTTTCTCTCTCTCGTATTTCTCTCTCTCAATGCTATTAGTACAAGTCATTTTATTCTGAGTAAAATTTTCTAAATATTGTGTGAATTAATCATTTTCCATTAAATATTATTAATATAAGTATATACATACACACTTATTATTATTTTACTAGCTGGTAACCCGTGCAATGCGGCGGGAACATATTTGAAATCAATGATAAAACATAGCGAAATACCAGTTGTAAAATTGATTTAAAATATACTGCTTAAATCAAACAAATAATAATAATGCGAAGTAATATGATGAACAACAGTTGAACAAAAAATCATAGCAAAATAAAAAACACCGCATGTTTAAGATGTGTGCATTATAAATGTCATATTTATATGATGACGTGAAAAAGTACATAACAGGTATTAGAAAATAAAATTAAACTTCAAATAGCAAAATCCAAGCGCACATGAATCGATTGGTTTCACATCGCCGAGCATGAAATCATCTGCAATAATAAGAGATAGGTTAGTTTTACGGATAGTGAAATATTATAAAAAGTATATATATATATATATATATATATATATATATATATATATATATATACCATAATAATAAGAATTTTAAAATCCATATAGATTAATGTAATCCGAAAAACATCTCCGTATGCTGCTACAAAATGAAAGGTATGAAAACTCATTTGTAATGACATATTGCACTGTAATTTTAATAATAAACAATTAACTATACCTTATTCATCATGCAAGACTTCTCGATATACCACGTTTGATGTGTAGACACCTTCACGATCAAACTCTTTGACAAGTCTCACTAATACCTTGGTGTTACGATGTAATATTCCTCTCGATAACGCAACATAAAGTTGTTCGTGCGAAAAATACAGAGTCCGGTAGATAAACACCAACATTTGGAATTGTTTGTCCCTGAGCTTTATTGATCGACATAGCAAAGCTAAGCGAATAGGAAATTGTTTTCGCTTGAGTTTGAATGGAAACATGTCACTTTCTGATGGGCACAAAGGAATTCTGTGTATGAATACTCGTTTACCATAGTGCTGGCCAACAGCTATTTCGGCATCGATGACGTTCGGCTAAAAACTTCTACATATCAATCTGGTTCCGTTACACAATCCATTAGATGGGTCGAGATTGCGTAATAATATCATCGAGCATTTAAGCTCTAGCCGAAGACAATGAGGGGGTAGACCACTAACATTTAATGAGTTTAGAAATTCCATCGGATAGTAATTATTCTTATCATCTTCTTCCTCGTCGAAACTGTAGTAGATTTTTTCCTCACCCCAAAATCTACCGATCAGCTGATCATTAATCTCATCAACGTTATCATTTTTAGTTGATAATATTGCTCTAGAAATAATGTAATCTGCCGAACTTTCATTCACGTAAAGAGATGGAAAAACTGCATTAATCAAAGACTCAATCAATTTAGCTTTATCGCTGTAAGGAATAGTCATGTCATCGGGTATGCGAATAAAGCTTTCGTCTAGCACTTCTTCAGCACCGTCACCAACTCGTAACAAATAATCTGAAAACCATAGATCTGTCAGAGGCCTCATATTGATGGTTAAAAGCATCTTTTTAATCAAGTGCCAAAGCGGTGACATTCGCAAGCTAGAGACACTTTGTGCTCGTGTACCACGTCTTACCACCGGCAAAACTTGTCTAAAATTACCTCCTAAAACTATTATCTTACCACCAAATGGGAGTCTCTCACCCGTGATATCTTGCATAGTTCTGTCGACAGCCTCCACAGCTTGCCTCTTAGCCATAGATGCTTCATCCCATATAATAATTTTGGCAATTCTGAACAATTGAGCAGACCCACTTTGTTTTTTGATGTTGCACATCGAGTTATTGTTAACAATAAGTGGAATCTTGAATCGTGAATGAGTTGTTCTCCCGCCTAACATATTATTGGCAGCAGCACCTGAAGAAGCCGTGGCCAATGCAATGAGACCACGAGAACGAATCTCGGCAAGCAAAGCCTTATACAAATATGTTTTTCCAGTTCCACTAGGACCATCTATATAAAGAAAACGCCAGGGTGATCCTCATCAACGTGCCTTATGATTTCGTCAAATGCTAATTTTTGGTCTGGGTTTAGAGAGTTGCGGGCTCATAAGTGTTCCTCTTCCACAATAATAATAAACCTATAACTTACATATACTATAATCATCATTATCTTGAAATAAAAATACAATTATAAGTAATTAAATATGATAAATATTACACTCACTCAAAAGTTACAAACATATATTCATAAAATGACATGACAATGAAACTTCACCAATTACATCTATATATTCTCTATCTCTTTCTCTCTCTCGTATTTCTCTCTCTCAATGCTATTGATACAAGTCATTTTATTTTGAGTAAAATTTTGTAAATATTGTGTGAATTAATATTTTCCAATAAATATTAAATATTATTAATATAGACAAAAGTATATACATACACATACACACTTATTATTATTTTATTATTCATTTATGCATATACGATATACGATTTTACTTGCCTCTGTGCCGGAAGACGCAGCAGCCTAGCCTGAGAACCCCTCCGAAAACGATTTTCAGGTATATCTCATTATCATCCTTTTGATTTGATCTATCAAATATACCATTCGTTAGCGTTAAAATAAAGCTCATAATTCATTTTATTTTTATATTTTTTTCGCAATTCTCTATAAATGGTAAGAGAGAGTAACAAATTTACGATCATGAGGTTAACTATCGTGTTCGCAGTTTACTGTTTGACGTTATACTCAATTCTCGATATCAAACATTGTAATAGTTTTGTTTTTCCGAGCAGATAAAAGCAATGATTCCTTTTATAATCAGTATTCTATCAGTATAATCTCTGCGTGTTTTAATTATGTGTTAGTGCGATTATTTATCTCACATTGTTATGTATATGATCATTTATTTATATCACTTGATAAACATTCATATTAAATGCGTAATTGTGTTGCAGAAGTGGAATTGTGTGTTTTTTTTTATTGAAATATGTTTGTGTATGTGTGTAATCTATAGAGTCACTATTATCCGATATTGCATCCCGACGTGTAAACTTAAGGCAACATTAGGTTTCGTATATGTTGATGATTCTACTCTTATATTTGGTACTATACATATTTGATTGATTGATAATGCAGATGTCGAGAAGGAGAACTAAAAATAGTTTGCGGAAAGCTCTCGGGGCCATTAAGGACAGCGCCGCTGTCCATTTGGCTAGAGTTAGTAACGGATACAAGGTATAAGAATAAGAATATTTTGAAAATAAAGAATAAAAAGTTACATGCTCGTTCCGTTAATATGCTTGGCTTTGGTATTCTCTGTTTATAACGATCTTATAGGAATTGGATGTAAATATTGTTAAGGCCACTAATCATGTAGAGCGCCCAGCAAAAGAGAAACATATACGAGGTTGGTGTTTAAGGGAGATAGCAGTGGAATGTTCTGTAATTTCGTAATATGAAAATTATATGTTTATCATCTGGCACCATTTGTTGCAGCTATATTTGCAGCCATCTCGGCTACAAGACCTAGAGCTGATGTTGCTTATTGTCTCCGTGCTCTTGAAAGAAGATTGTCAAAGACACGCAATTGGGCGGTATGTATTCAAAGAATGTGTTATATACATTTAGACGTAACTGCATATCAAAGAATGTAGGTACATACATTGAGACATATTTTTTTACAGTTTTGATTAGTTAAGAATGGGGACCTGTCCTTATTTAGTTAAGAATTTTAACAAATCCGATCCTTAGTTGATTTATACTAGTAATTTGGTACTAACTGAAAAAAAGTTCTTTTTGCTGTGTTTCAGTATAATCAGACTTCCATAGATTTGATCCACATTTAAAAGCTTACGTGGTCATATCTGTTGAAGATTTTATGAACATGTTGAGGTTGACCACATGTTTATGGTTCAGGTTGCTTTAAAGTCTTTACTTGTTATCCATCGGGCCTTGAGGGAGGTGGATCCCACATTTCAAGAGGAACTACTTAACTATAGAATGGAGCACCCCACTTTTCTCGACTTATCTCGCTTCAAAGATTATTCTAGTCCAAATGGTACCTAGAAATAGTCAGTTGCATTAGTTAAAAAATAATATAGAGTAAATACATCTTTAAAGAAATAGATTGAACCTTTTGCTCAGCATGTGACTACTCTTACTGGGTTCGGATGTATGCTTCATATTTGGATGGGAGACTGCAATGCTTCCATGTCTTAAAGTATGATGTCCAAACAGAACACTCGGTAAGATGATTCATCGAGTATTCTCTCTATAGTCTATACCATATAAAATATTCATTGATGCTACTTATTTCATGTTTCTTAAGAACCTTACCAATTTTGTTGCAGAGAACAAGGGATATAGATATTCATGAGCTGTTTAGACATTTACCAACTCTGCAAACAACTATATTTCATATCTTATGCTGTAAGGTATCATCTATAGTTTTTTATTTCTCTTTCAATTATTCACATTATTTTCTGCTTTAAATGCATAATGTCTAAGGATATCTTATTGTTCTATGCAGCCAGAAGGTGCAGCGGTTCATAACTCAGTGATTCATATAGCACTCTCTATGGCAAGTAACATCTAATTTTGTTCCTTTATGTCACATGTAGGAGGTATCTGATTATATCTTGGTAAATTAATCAGGTTGCTTCTGACAGTATTAAAGTCTACAAGGCAGTTAGTGACGGTACACTTAATTTGGTTGACAAGGTAAGCTGCAAACTTGGTATTAAAAATTTGAACATTAATCTTGGAACGATCTCAATTTTTATTTTTTTAATGATCCCTAACAGTTCTTTGAGATGAAACAACATGATGCACTTACAGCTCTGGATATGTATAGAAGGGCTGGGGCGCAGGTATAGTTGTATGGAAACTTTGCTTCAACCTAATAAAATTTGTTATATATAATAATTTTCGAAATATATATCCTCGTTTCCAGGCCCAGAGTTTGTCCAGGTTTTTTGAGACATGTAAAAGTCTCGACATTAATCGTGGAGATGGGTTCATTGAGATTGAGCCAGTATGACTACCTTCTGTTCAAAGTTTTAGTTTTTTTTGTCTTTGTTTATAACACTACCTATCTTCTTTTGAATTTACTTTTTCTTTGTTCTTCAATATGAAGCCATCATCTTCATTCATACAAGTCATGGAAGAATATCTAGATGATGCTTCTCTTGATTCAACTGTGAATGAAGATCTGGTATGACGTTTCTACAAAACTTTTTCTATCCTAGGATCTCAAATTTAGTGACATTAAAATTTCCGTGATTTTGCGTATTTCAACCCAAGCAGGCAGTTGATGAAAAACGTAAAGAAATGTTGGCCATAGAACACATAAAGGAGGCAGAGCTTCAGCTGTACTACCCATCAGCGCCTCCAGCCGCGCCAGAGCCGGTTAAAGTGGAAGCCCGTCTTGCTGACCCACTACCAGATTTGCTGGTAATCTGGTTGATTGTTTTTTTTTACTCAACTGCTGCAGGCTTTTGACTGTTTGACTATATATCTCAAGGATGGTGTGATTTCAAGGTTTATATTTATGGACTATCTTAAGTGACTTCTGCTTCTTTTTTTTAGTGTCTGGATGATCTCATTCAAGAAGCCTCAGAAATAGACCAAAATAATGCTATGGCTGTGGCTATTGTTCCGATATGTAAGTAGTAGTTAAACAATTTACTATATATTTTTATTATGGATGAGTTGATTAAGGCTTTCTTGTGCATATGAAGATGGTTCCATTTATGAGCCTTTTCCTTATTATTCATATGTTCGGTGAATACTGTAATTGCAGCTGATCATCCTGCATCCGCTGCTGCAACTTCCATTAATGGAACTGCAGGATGGGAATTAGCCCTGGTAACTGCTCCAAGCTCTAACTACAGTGCTACATCTTCAAGCAAACTGGTATGATTTCTCTCAACCTTTATTTCTTACTTAACCTTTCTGTTACTATAATAAGACATGTTCTTGTATTTTTTAGTATGTATGTTACACGGATTTCTTTAAAAATAAAACAAAATTTTGCTAAACCGTGAACTACCAACTGCTTGTTAAGTTACATGATAGCTATTATGGGTGTTATTAGTAAAGGATCCAAATTCATATTGCCAATCATGCAAACCTGAATTGGATGAAGTTTTATCATGGTCAATAATCTTTCCCTTTGTGTTATTACTTATTGGTATTATGTTTCTTTTGTAACTTTTCTTCTTGTTTAAAACATAAGATTCTCAAAATTATTCATCATTATTTCTTTTCTTTACTTTTTAATAAAAAATATTCAAACCGAGTTTGATATTACTGAATATATCAGGTATTCGTTTGGTAAGTTAAGTGAAACTATAGATGTACTAATTTATAACTTTTATTCGTGATTTTATATATTTAACCACATAATTTCTAATGAATATCTTATGCTTTTGCTGGTTCTTATGGGTGAATTAGGGTGGAGGGCTGGACAAACTCACACTTGACAGCCTATACGACAACGCAGTCAGTAGAACCAACCAGATCATAAGCTACAACCCATGGGAACAACAAGGTCTCATGCCACAACAAACCACACCAAACCTGTTCTATGTTTCTAACATGATGGCTAAACCACACAATCTACAAATGACAGCCATGGCTCAGCAGCAGCAAGATTTCATATTGCACCAGCAAGAACAACAATTGATGATGATGAGCCCACCGATTCCACAACAAGGTTGGAACCCCTTTGCCAATCCATATGAGGCTAGTCCATACCCCTACAAACCAGGTGTGCTGGTTCAGCCCTATAATCAATATCAAGGCGTTATATGAAATTTTCCAATACTTAATTTATACTTAGTCGGATAATGGCCTTTTACATAAGGATTTAGGTAGGTTTTTGAGACATTTAGTAGGAGATAGAATGAGAATATTTTTTTGTTCAGGATCTACTTGTCTATTCTTTTGTGATTTAGGATCGGGACATATTTTGTTCATGCGAGTGGATTTTTCGTTGATGAAAATAAAAGTTCTGTGAATCATATGTTGATTCTTTCTAACATTCTTATCGTACATATAATGATTTACTGGACATTTATATGGAGCTTTTAATTGTTGCACTTTGGTCCCAATTCATGTGGACATTTGCAGTTGCTGGCTAATTAAGCACCGTGCAGTGTGTGCATAAAGATGATGTTTATTAGTGAATCTTGTTTACCTTATCTAAGCTTTAGATAAGAGTAAGATACAAACATATTTGGTCATTTGAGTTAAGGACATTTTTTGTTCTTTCGATGAACTGATACTGCAACTCTGCAAGCATTAGAACCGGATGTATGTCTATTTTGCGATGGTTGTCGGGGAAATAAACAAGTGGGTCAACATTGTATTGTCTTGGTAGGCAAACTCGGGGCTCTGTGAATACCATACAATGATGCATATCTGAAATCTGTCCGTCTGACACACCTTAACAATTCTTAATCAAGGGTATTCTGGTAATTTGCACTTGGGATTTAAAACTTCTCATCAACTATTTCTCTTTCTTTTCTTGTCCGGCATAATGTTATTTGGTCAAAAACATTTTTAAAGGGACTCAATCTTTAAGCATCGAAATGTGATAGTTACAGATATTTTTAAAATTATAAATTCATGGATTGATAGTTTGTGCAATATGTAGGACATATGTTTGTATAAAAAAATTAAGTGAAATATAATCGAAGTTATAATATATGGAGTACCAAATAATTAAGTTATAGCAAATATAACTAATTACCGTAAATAATAATAATAATAATAATAATAATAATAATAATAATAATAATAATAATAATAATAATAATAATAATAATAATAATAATAATAATAATAATAATAATAATAATAATAACAATAAAAGATTCTCATAGACAAAATGGTAATCCGGTAAACATTTATACGATCGTGTAACTAATTCACAAAGGCAGTTATAAAATTCAACTAATAATGAGTTCGTTAAGGCTATGGAGTCAAACGAATAAACTATAATTGAAAAGGGTCAAATGTGGTTAAAGAGTAAGTAAAAAACAAGTCGCACGGGTCAAATGTTTTCCTCATTATTTTTGAATATATGAATTTGCTCAAAAAATCTATAAATAACACTAGTGAAATATTAATAATACATTTTCGTAATTAATCGTAATTTAAAATAATTACTATTACTATTTAATGACAGACCAAAGCAATTCATCAATTGCAACTTAAGTAAATGAAAATAAAAGGATAATGATAAGCTGAGAGTCCTTAAGACCGTCCACAAAAGATGATTTAATCCTGTTTGATTGCATACTCGATTCACAACATTCTCATTTAGATACAACTCTTAAAGATGATTCTAAAACATTCAACAAGTCAACATCAAGTTGAATCTATAGCTCGATCTATACTGTATCATCACATCACTTAACATATGATGATGATGATTTAATAATACATATATTTAAATGATTTAAACTCAAGCCCACATAATTAAAGTATGTTAAACCATCAAGTCGACATATGTACAACTTGAATAAATATTTATGTTTACAAGGAAAAAAAAGAAGAAAAATAATAAGCAAATTTTATATGTTTCGGAAAGAAAAGAAAGATTAAAAAATAAGTAAAACTATTTTCTTTCCTGTTTTAAAATTGCATCAAAATCAAAATTAGAGTTCCTATATATGGAAACTTTATAGATACAGAGATGATATGATATCATCATCATCATCACAACTGATAAATCAAAGCAGACGGCACGCCATATATATATAAACCCCATCATTCATCATCACTTTCTTCATTCTTTTTCAGTCATCATTTTATTATATCATCACCAACTTCACAAATTCTAATCATCCCCAAAAGAACTAACAATTTCAAGAACCCTAAAAACCCTAATCAACCATGTCTTGCTTTTCAATCCCCAATCCACTCAACTCCGACGACGACGACGATTCCCCACCGTCATCCCCCACTGCCACCACCACCGCCGTTGCCGGAAAACCAGACTTCTCCGTCTTCAAACAAACAATCGGTCGTCAATTTCAGAACGTTGCCTCATTTCTTGCCCCGCCACCACAACAATCGTCTTCTTCTTCTCCGCCCCCGACACTGTCTCATGATTCCGGCGAACCTTCTGGCGAAGTTTTACCGTCTTCTTTTGAAGGTGTAAAGAATGATCTGGCTGAAATTCGGACTAGTTTTAAAACAGGGTTATCTTTGTTATCACCCAAGAAAGCTGTTTCTGAAATTTCAAAATTTGCATCAAATTTGCTCCAATCCGATAAAGAGAATAAAGATGGTTATGAAGAGATTTCTGGGATTACTGAGGATATTGTTCAGTTTGTTGAAATGCTTTCGAATCGCCCGAACTTATGGATTGATTTCCCATTATCTTTACAAGACAGAGGTTTGATATTATTTTAGTCTTTTTGTGTAACTGTGCCTCTTAATGATTGTTAATTGTTTACAAGATTTTAATAAGTTTAATCTTAATTGGATATCTGAAATCTTGGAATTAAGTTATGATCATGATCAATGTCTTTGGTTGCATTCATTGTTTTAATTCTTATTCTTTTTTGTGTATATGGTGTGCCGACCAGTTGATTGTTTTTAGACAGAATTTACAAGATTCTAATAACTTAATAGCAATTGGGTATTTGGAATCTTGGATTGAAGTTGTTGTTGAATTGACTTCTTCACTATGATCATTATCTTTAGGTGTATTGGTTATGAGTTGTAAAAAGATTGTGATATTTGCATTAAATGGCTGGGGATGATCATTGTTAATTGAATGTATCATGAGTGATGATGCTTTAATTATTATCATTAGTATTTTTGTGGTTTATTTGTGATAATAATGATTATGTATAGATGTGTCTGCAGAATCCTAACTCTTTAATGTTAATTGTGTATTAAAATCCATCTAGTACGTTAATCTGTTATTGTAATGACTGCATATGAGCGTTTCTTTGTAAAGATTAGGTTCAGAATCTTATAAACTTTATGGTATTGCCTTACCACATTCATTTAACAGTGATGAATAAAGAAACTTGATCTTGCTTGCACAGTTTATCAATAATTAATTTACCACATGTACTACTCTCAAATTATATACAACAGTTAGACCAAAACATATGTTGCTTCTGTTACGTCATAATATACATTTTACACGAGTATATTCTCAATATCTTTTTTCTTGGATGCTAAAAAATCTGGTGTATCTTATTACAGATTTTAGTATGTCCAGCATTCAGAAAGATCACGCTGTAGCCATAGAACAGCTTGTACCAAGTCTCACTACTCTGAGGCATACAGTTCAGAATGACATGAGTGAAGAACAGTTCTGGATGATCTATTTTGTTCTGTTGCTTCCTCGGTTGAATGAGGATGATTATCAGCTTCTATCAACCCCAGAGGTATGATTATATTTTCACATGTTGGCTTGATTCTCTATATATCTTTTATATTAATTAATGATTTGCATTCAGCATTTTGTACATTTATATATGAAAGATGCTATGTGTAGTAAAGCTGAAAAAATATAAGTTACATTGAAATGGATGCAGCATAGGAGGTGTTTGACTAATAATCGGTACACTTTGATTAAAATTGTTTTGTAGTCAATTATAACTTTTAGTGATCAACAGGCCATAAATTGTGCGTACTCGTTTTTCTTTTACATGTATACTTTTCTAATCTAAACTTGGATCATTGTTCTACTATAGATTGTTCTAGTGCATGAAGAAGTTCTGGAGAAACTAAGAAACAGAAAGAATACACCCACAGGGTTTTCAGAGGATACCTCCAGTAAAAAGGGGACAGAACGAAGTACAAACACGTCTCAAGAAATTGGTGCTTCATGTGAGACTAGTAGTAATGCACCGTATAGGAGGAAAAACAGGAACCACGAGGATGATGTTTCTGTCAGTGATTTAGACAATGAAACATCATTGGGAGCTAGACAGGCACAAAGTAGTAGCATGCTTTCTTCTGCAAATGAATTTAGTGACTGGGTTCGTCTTAGTGACGCTTCAAAAGCAAATCGTTCAATGTATCATGAAGGACGTTCAGATAAAAGTGATTCCTCAGGTGACAGTGGTAATTCAACTAATAAGAACCAAGAGGAGGATGTTTCTTCTGCAAGTGAAACTAGTGATTGGGTTAAGCTCACTGAAACTGCGAAAGCAAAGCGTTCAACGTATCGTGAAAGATGTTCAGAAAGTGAAGAGTCGAGTGACTGGCACGCAGTTGAGGATTTTGATCTATAAGACACCATTGGTTCTCTTTTTCGTAAATCTTACATAATTGTGCATTTCCCTTTTTGGGTGTTTCATATACCTTTGTGGATTCTGATATAGTTACAAGTGATGATTTGGTCAAATAGTCAGTAGAGCGTGTAAATTCACATTGTAAATGACACTCCATTGCTCGTGGTGTTATATCATTCTGATCGTTTGGTAGGTTAATGTGTTCATATCTTGCTTGATCGGAAAATCGTATGGATCAAATATAAAAAGTAATAGCTGTTACCTGATAATGATGAATCTTTTTTGTTCTTAAATGTCACATAATCTGACTCTTTCATTTTTTTTGGGTGTTAAATATACTTCTGGTGGATTCTGATATGGTCAAACAGTCGGTAGAGCGTGTTCGGGTGGTAAACTCTCGGAGTTCAATATCTTTGTGATAGCTCGGTAGAACAACTTGTTTGTATTTCAGCCTTCTGCAAATGAAGTGTGTTCTTTTGTTAAAGATTTCGTGGAGTTTGTAGTCGTAATTACTTTTAACTTTGCTAGAGAGTTCAAATCACTCCTCGTTTAGAATAGGTCAACAAACACTCTAATTTGCTTGATTGGAAGATGGTATTGGTAATCCTATCATGAAGGAAATGATGAATAGATATAATTTTAACTTCATAGGAATAGCTTAGTGGTGGAGACTTGGATTTGTCGAAAGGAAGTCGCAAGTTCAATCTTCACAAGCATCAAAATTATTCTTTTGGAGCCACGCCCTCCTTCTGAAAGGAAGGAGATTTACCTAATCTATGTGAAGGGGACGCCTTGCATCAATCACATCCATATATAAAAAAAGGGAAGTGATAAATACAACACAAATTCTTATTCATACACCAAATTTATGCTTTACAGTGTTTGTACTGTGTGCTTTATCAGTTGTACTGTGTGTTGTATGCATTAAATTATTTGTTGTATCTATCAACTCCCATAAAAAAAAGAAATAATTTTGAGTTATGGTGGTTATGTCGACTCTTCCTTGTGAATATGTTGGTTCGGGTTATGTCTAATGTAACAAGTAACTTCATTTAAAAGCCATTCAAACTATTATGCATAATAATAATCTAGGGTGGGGTTCAAATGAGAATAGAAATAGGGTTCAAATGAGAATAGAAATTTACGTGAAAACGAAGAAATCAATGATATCGTGTCATGTGTACAAAGAGAATACTCCACATGTACAAAATCGATTTACCCCCAACATCAATTATCTCACAAACGACAAATCGAAAAAATATGAAAATTACACCATAAAATTCAGCGTTTTCTCCTCTTCGATTTCCCGTCCCTCAAGGCATACTTCCGACGAGTTTTTTTTCCATCTTTTTTGGTGGGTTTCACCTTTAGTAACACATGTGTTAAAGTGTTGCGTTTAAAGTTTAAAGTTTGGGGTTTATGGGAAAGGGTTTGGGGTTTCAGGGCGAAACCCCCAATCCTAACCCCTAAACCCCAAACCCTAAACGCTTTACAAAATTCTAAACCCTAAATCATACTAAACCGTAAACCCTAAACCCTGCTAAACCCTAACCCTAAACCCTGCTAAACCCTAACCCTAAATCTTAAACCCTAAACCCTAGCCCTAAACCCTAACCCTAATCATAACCACAAATCAAATGTACAACCAATCACTAACACATGTGTTACCTTTGTAAAACCCATCAAAAATTGGAAAAACAAAAAGTTGTCAAAAGTATGCCTTGAGTGACGGCAAATCGAAGAGGAAAAAACGCTGAATGTTATGGTGCAATTTTCATGATTTTTCGACTTACCGTTTGTGAGATATTTGAGTTTCAAAAATGTGAGGGAAATAAGTATTTGATGAAAATGAGTGGTTAAGATTGATTCCCCTATTCTCACTCAAAATTGATGTACTCATTTGAACTCTACTCTAATAACCTAATCAATTTGTTTACATATTTTTTATACCTGGCAAACGGGTCGGGTTGAGTCGGGTTGGGTCACGGGTCAAAATGGGTCATGGATCGAACGGGTCAGTATTCTATCCGGGTCGAACGGGTTGGGTCCAAACCGGGTTGGGTCGGGTCGGTTGGGTCGGATCACTATATTTTATCCATTTATTTTTATTTTTTCTAATTCCTTTATGGATCTACTTTAAGATAAATATGATAAACTAATACAGTAAAATCATTACTAAAGCTACCTATACCCAAATTGATATTTTATAAAAAATTTAAATCGGAATATAAGTAATACGGAGTAATAATAACAATAATAATAATAATAATAATTCAAAAAAGAAATTATCTGGTACTTTCATGTTATTATCAGAAATTAAAAATTAAAAATTAAAAATAAAATAATAAAAGTCAAATATATTGGAAAGCTGGAAAGGCTGTTACGGGGGAAAATCACAAATTTGATCCGTTGACCATCTCAATTTAACAAACTAACCCTTTGACCAACTCTTTTAAGAAACTAATCCTTGCTTTCGCGCCCTACTAGGCGATAACGGCGCGAAAAATTAAAAAACGGTAATTAAATCATTAATTTATTCTAAAGTCAAAGTTTTATTAATTTTTAAACCCGTTAATCAACAATTAATATCATTAATCGCGTCATTAACGGTGGGCCCGGCACGAGTGTCAGTGGACCCGGCGCTCTATCTGTGCAAGCCCTTCGCATGCTGCCACGTGTAAAATCCCTGCAAAAAAGCTGAAAAACAAGTGGCCCCCATGCAGTCAATAAAGGCTCTGTGATCTGTCTAATCTCTCGCGCCGTACCACTCGTCTAGTCAAATCGTTTTCGCGCCGTCAGTCTCACAAACGTCAACATCTCGCGCCGGGCCCACTTTTTTTAAACATTTTCCAATTAAAAAATGAAACCCCACCTTTAATAATATGTCGCGCCTTTTGGTTTTTTAGGCGCTAGGGTTTACTTTCATTATTCCGATTCCGACGGTCCCCTCACCGAACGAAACCCTTCACCAAACCATTCCCGTCACCATCACCGTCCCCGTGTTACTAACCCTAAAATTCCGCCGGTCAACTATCATAATCGGACCTCCAAGCCCTGCAAGACCGACGGGACCATTTTGGACAACGGAGTTGAAAGCAATATTTCGGTAATAAGAAGATGGAGAACGTTGACTTCAATTTTAATGTAAGTTTCTTCATTCTTTATATTCTTTATACATATTTTGTTCGTTTTTTATATTATAACATTTGAATTGAAATATGTTAAATTTTAGAATTTATATTCTTGAAGAATTGTTATTCTGTGATATATCATACATAATAAGGAAAATAACATGTGTAGAAAAAATATGCGACATGATTAAATAATGTGTAGATAAATATGTGATATGATTAAAATAATATGATAAATATTTTAGTCAGTATTATTTAGTTCATGTTAAGCCTATTTATGATGTTAGTATAAAGATCCTTAGTATAAATGCCCTTATCATATTTTGTATTGGTAATCTTTAATATAAATTAAATTATGCTTACATAGTCTTTTTAATACGGAATGTTTTAATCATATTAATGAATTATGCCTACGTATATTAAATTCCGTTTTCATTATATTATATGCCATCTTAATTCAATAGTAAAAGTTTGAGATAGGAACTTATTAAAAGTAAAAGTGTAGAAAAATATATATTATATATTTACAACATGTATTATAATTGTAGATAGATTGTCTACAGAAAAGTATATATTATATATATTTATATGACTTATACGACACATTTAATAGTGACATTTAATATGTATAGTAATTGTATATAAGTAAGTTGTGGCGCCAATTGATAATATCTTATAATTGTTAGTAGTACTTTTGTATATATTTTTTTGTTTGTTAACTACTTATTTTTTAATTTGTTTTTTTTTTTTTTTTTTTTTCAGCGGTTATATTATGATGCACATTTGACTATTAGATGTAATGTTGAAGTTATTATACCAATTAGCGAAAGTTTATCTAGATTCCCGGATAGACTACAGATATTTAGAAACACGTGTTTTGGACGATGGCTAGATCTTGAATGCGATAACCGAGACCCGGGTTTGGTCCATTTGATACTACAAACTGAGTTTGTTCCAGACAATGAAATCGATCATTTGTTGTTCTTAGTTGGAGGCCAGCAGCTTAGATTTACACGTCAGGACTTCTGTCTCATTACAGGATTTCGATTCGGCCGTCAAGATTGGTTACCTAATAGATTTGGCAATCCATTTAGAGATAGAGTTTTTCATTTTAGAGTTGGTCATTCAGTTAGGGGTCGAGATATTAAATATGTGTTTGATAGACAAATTCACCAATTAGATGCTATTGATCACGTCCGAGTGTGCTTATTATATCTACTCCATTTTGGGTTTCTTGGTGGCGAAGTTAAGACAACCGTTAAAGACAGTGTATTAGTACTTCTCGAAGACTTAAATGCATGGAACCAATTTCCGTGGGGTTCTTACTTGTGGGATGACACCTTCCCTAGACTTCGTAATGCGCTTGGAAAACGTCATGCGTTAGGTTATGGTCCACGTCCAGAGTCGCGCCCGTCTTATTCATTAGCCGGATTTGTTTGGGCTTTTAAGGTAACATATCCACATTTATATATATTTATATAGATAGATAAATGTATATATGCACATAGATATGTATATATGTATAAAAACGTTATGAAAAATAACTTCAAAAAGTTATTTAAAACAATAGCTACTAAATTATTTTTTTAATAAAAAACATGTTTTGGATAGTGTAAAATTTGCCTTCTCATTTTAACCTCGGACTATATACAATATATGTATGTATATATAGGTATATACTAAATGTTTATGAATTGTATATATGGATTATCTATTAACTGTTACTACATATACATTATAATAGATATGGATTTACGAGGTTTTTCCACACGGCCGACTTTCTGGGTACTGTTTAAAAAGGGAAGGTGTAATCCCTAGAGCCATTGCTTGGAGGAGGACCGTGATTGGCTGTACCTGGGAAATTACACGGAGGTTCGTTACGACAGTATTGCAGGTTATTCGATAACGATAACTTTGTATCACATTTACTATTTAACCCTGCATTACTAATCAGCCAGTATCTTAATTGTAATCAGCCTGGACGTTTACCACTGTTGGAATTGGTGCCAACAGCTGAGGAGCAATCCACATACTGGTGGATAGCAAGTCAAAAAAATTTTAACGGCGTGGATATTAGACCTCGTGCAAAGAAGGCACGTCCACCACCAGACTATGATGTTACAGCCTCGTCGCCACCCGGGCCAAGATTTCAAGAAGCACACAATTCCATTCCAGGTTTCCAACACTCATACACACCCATGGGAGGATTTCAACAATTTTTTGGAAGCATGCCAGGGGTTCAACAACCATCCTTCATCCCCCCCCCCCCCCCCCCCCCCCCCCCCCCCCCCCGACACATAGTGACCCCAGCCTTGAGTCGAGGGTATCGAGTCTTGAAAAACAGCTAATGGATCTGCGCTTTGAATTTAATGTAAGTTTATCAATGTTTTTTTATTTAATATGTTATCAAAGGTGTTAAATATCATTTTTTGCACTTTATTGCAGGATTTTCGCAGTGGTTCTCGGATGGGCCACAGACAGATGCCGGAGGATACGGCAGTATTTAATGTATGTATTTCAGTGTTTTTTTATTTAATATGTTATTAGAGGTGTTAAATATCATTTTCTACACTTTATTGCAGGACTTTCTCAGTCCTTCTGGCATGGGCCACAGACAGATGCCGGAGGATACGGTAGTATTTAATGTATGTATTTCAGCGTTTTTTTATTTAATATGTTATTAGAGGTGTTAAATATCATTTTCTACACTTTATTGCAGGACTTTCTCAGTCCTTCTGGCATGGGCCACAGACAGATGCCGGAGGATACGGTAGTATTTAATGTATGTATTTCAACGATTTAATATGTTATCAAAAGTGTTAAATATTAATTTTTGCACTTTATGTTAAGGATATACCCACTGCTTCTCACACGGGTGACACACAGATGCCGGAGGATACGACAGTATATAATGTAAGTATTTCGAGGTTTGTTATTTAATATGTTATCAAGGGTGATAGATATTATTTTTTAATTAATATTATATATATTATCTCAGATGCCGGATCAGACACAACGTTGGTTTCCAGGTGATGATGCTACAGTTGGGTTGCGCACACCGTTCAGTACAGTCATGGAGGTATTTTGAAAACATATATGTATGTATTTCGAGAAAATGGTTAACTTTGGTAAATCACTAATAATGTACATTGTCAAATTCTTAGACACCTCCATTGGCACAGCGACGGATTCCTAGAGAGAGGAAGAAAGGCCCACAAATTACTACACCTTTTATGTTCTTCCAATCTACTAGTACTGCTGTTGGATCCCCAGAGCATACCAGGGGACATTTTGAGACACCAGTGCCATTTGATACCGAAACAAACAAAGAGCATTAGGAAAAAACTGCAGAAGATTTTTATCACTATGAAAAAACGGACGAGTGCTATCTTAGTTTAGATCCCCCGGGTTATGCATACAATAAGGAGTTTTGGGGATTACTTCTCGCGGAACATGGAAATGGTTGGCTCGAGACACCAGTAAGTGCTGAACCTCATTTGGTTTATGAAGTTTTAATATTAGTTTGATATTAATTTTAAACTTGTTTTTTTTGGCAATTCAACCAGCATATTGACGCATGGATCCAGTATTTGGTTCGTACTTCGACTTCTAGAGACGAACGTTGTGCTGTCGTTCCAACATTTTTCTTAAGCATATTTTATCCCAACCCTAAAGTGCTTACATATGCAAACGGTAGTAGATCCGTATACCATGCATGGTCGGATGCCGATCGTGTAAGTAAATATATATACATATACGTACATATATATATATATATATATATATATATATATATATATTTTATAACACCATCATTACTTAAAATGCAATTTGTATAAAAATATTTTGTATTTGCAGGTTCTCATCCCTCTACACCCAACTGGTCACTGGATGCTTGGGGAGCTTACTTTATCATCTTGGACGCTGGTTGTATATGACAGCATGACGCAAGATCGAAGCTATTATTTAGATACTGTCAAGAAAACTTTAGACAATTACCTTTCGGAATTTTTAAAGGGCATAGGGTACTGGAAAAATGGCAGGAAGGAGCCGAAGAAGAAGATCACAGTGACGTATGGGTATGCATGTAATGTGCCACAGCAAGCAAATGGAATTGATTGTGGGGTTTTTCTTTGTCACTTTATAGAGAGATTGTTAGAAGATTTACCTCTCAAAATAGAGGGCCACCCCACTACGTGGGCAGCAAACTATCGACGAAGAATGGCTAATGAATTATATGCGCTACGTTGTGAAAAAGGCGATTACCATGGTCATGATTGATGTATTTGCTACTGATGCAGTACTATGTGTTAATTAAAACAGTATATAATTTTATGATATTGTCATGCAAAATTTTATGATACTTTTTTGCTTATTTAGCTACATACGTTTTGTGTATTCCAACTAATTGGTGAAGGAGAAAATGGCAATAACAACCTTAGGGTACATTCATAACACTACAATATGTTATACAACAATTATAGAAATATCTATAAATCGCCCAAATTAACAGCATCATACATGTCGTCATCTGACCCGTTCGAATCGTTTTGGTGATGTACGTTCTCGGATGGCTGAGTTTTTTTTTTTCCCGAAATACTTGCGAGTTTTAGATAGCCATTTCGACTCACTTGGAACTGGTGCAGTGCATTTATTTCTCATATGTCCTTTCTTATGACACCTGCTACATTCTATCTCTCTTTTTTCCTCACCACGGGATAGAATGCGGTTTATTTCACGTGGTCGACCAGCCTGTCTTTTGTCCATCAACGGTGGATGCACATTTATCATTCCACTTGGTTGTTCCCATTCAGATTGATCCGGTAATGGGTAAATCTTTTCTTCGTATGTTTGTTCGTATACACGTTTAGAATACCACGGCGAAAAAAATTGATTACAATCATCATGACGCAACCACCGCGCAACTGAAATAACATGCCCACAAGGTATTCCAGAAAGTTGCCACTTTCTACAAGTACACGTACCATCACCAAAGTTAACAAGTCCTTTTTTACCTCCGTCATCAACCTCGAATTGTGTTTGACTAATGCCATATGTTCTCCATTTGCCGCTGTTAAACTTTCGTTTTTCATATTTATGCTCTGCCCAAGGTGTAAATTCATTCGGGAGTTGCACTACAAAAAAGTTGAAATAACCAAAATCATTTAAAAAATATCACATTACAGTAAAAAAAAATTATGTGATATTTAAACTTTACCTGCAGTTTCACGACGTACAAAGTACCATTTTTGCACAGATTGTCGAAAAAATTCTATCAACATAATGATTGGAAGTTTACGTGCATATTTAGATAAGGCGTTAACGGACTCTGCACTATTTGAAGTCATTATATTATAACGTTCACCGGGAAAATGTGCTCGTGACCACTTTTGCACA
The DNA here is from genome assembly GCA_949592205.1 of Helichrysum umbraculigerum. Lineage (NCBI taxonomy): Eukaryota > Viridiplantae > Streptophyta > Magnoliopsida > Asterales > Asteraceae > Helichrysum > Helichrysum umbraculigerum. The sequence continues at coordinate 8,282,484 of CATIUR010000005.1, read as the reverse complement.
CCGGCTTGCAACATAATACGAGAAGTCGTAGGTACCGCTGCTTCAAGGCGCGCCTTCCATTCCTCAAAGTCTGAAACCCTATACGCCTTGCATGTCTTCCAGTATAATGGTTGGAATTTTTTTTCCCTTTTTTGTTTAAGCCTAAATTTACCAGCAAATGTCGACAACATAAACCCTGATAGGCATGTGGAAAAACTTGCCTTATTGCTAGATCGATGGACGCAGCCCGGTCAGATATGAATGCCAAACCGGGTATTTCACCAATGCACTCCTTAAGCTTTGACAAAAACCATATCCAACCATCGTTGAGACATTTAATACCTAACAATGTTTTTAGTTCATCTTTGTTATTAAAGAACTGACCTTCATAAACCTTTGAAGATGGCACATAGCTCCTAGGTTTTGCGGGTGTTTGTTTAAATGTGGGACATTCTAGAGATTCGGGCATTGACCAAAAGTAGTTGGGTTGCATTTGAGGGGGAACACCTACTTTCTCTTCCTGGTCAACATCATCTTCGTCTTCATTGTCATCACCCTTTTTAACATCGTCGACTCGTTCGCTAGACTCAGAAATACCAAGTTCCTGTGCCACCTCTCGATCAGTTATTGGGTTATAATTTAGATCGACATAAACCCTATGCTCTTTATTAGCACCAAACTCTTCTGCTATTTTATGAGGATCTTCATTTTCAACTTCAACTGAAGGTTGAAAGAAATCTTGACGGTGACTAGTATGCTGAGAAACGTGATCGTGTGAAGAAACAAATAGATTATGATTTGGGTACTGGCTACTTTGATTGGTATCATACTCATATATTTCTTGGGTAGGGTATGCATTTAGGTCCCATGGATTTATTTGTTGGTACTGGCTACCAAGATCACGAGGTTGATTTCTTCCCCTACCAAGACCGACTTGATGAACTACAAATAAAGTAAGATCACCGTATGGGTTATTACGGATGACTTCGATTAGAAAACCTACATCTTCGTCGTCAAAAATATCAACCGGGTGTGTGAAACTTGACATTTTGTAACATAATCTAAATTGTTGTTGGACATCTAAACGAGCCTTTTTAGCTATCAATTTTTTCAACGGCGAATACCTTGCATTTATTGGAAACCTAATGGAACGTCTAGGTAATCCAACCGGCAAGTATTCGTACATGCCATTTACAATTTCCCAAGAACCCCCCCAACACAAAAGTATGCTAACGCAATCAGTATCCGATCTCATGTTATTTAGAGTGAATGTTTTTGTGTGACGAATACAAAAAATTTGACAAACAACTATCTTTTATAAGGAGAACAAAATAATACTAATAATAATAATAATAATAATAATAATAATAATAATATAATAAATTTCTACAATTTTTACATCTCTTGCCATCCACAAAATAAGAATCCAATGAGACACGGCGCTCAAAACTGACATAAATAAATTTTTACAGCGCGAACAATTTTATAAATAGTAACTAAATAGAATCAAATGGCGCTCAAAAAATAAAACAATAATAAGACAAAGTCAAGTTGCAAATAATTGCCTCTTTTGTGTACGTTATTAAAATATTAAAGGAAATAAAAATGGAATAAATAATTAAAGAATGGCGCTCGGATTTAACGTGTTATTCCAAAGCGGCGCTAATAACTGACACGTGGCGCGAGGGTTTTGACCCAAAAAAAAAAAAGGAGAATAACAGATTTAGCGCCGGTCCCACATTAAAGCTGCAGACGGCGCTCAGGATTTGATGTGGCGCGCCAGAGATTTGACAGGCCGGGCCCATGTGTCGTTTGCTTTTTGCAGGTAACACACGTGGCAGCATATACACGGTAGATGAGTTTTGAATGCCGGGTCCACTGACACTCGCGCCGGGCCCACCATTAATGACGCGATTAATGATATTAATTGTTGATTAACGGGTTTAAAAATTAATAAAACTTTGACTTTAGAATAAATTAATGATTTAATTACCGTTTTTTAATTTTTCGCGCCGTTATCGCCTAGTAGGGCGCGAAAGCAAGGATTAGTTTCTTAAAAGAGTTGGTCAAAGGGTTAGTTTGTTAAATTGAGATGGTCAACGGATCAAATTTGTGATTTTTTGTTTAAACGTACTTTCTAATCTTTCATCAATATCAAGTACAAACAAAGAGTTAAAAAGGACAAGAAACAGTAACTTCACAAAGTTGAAGAGTATTAGATACCTAAATTCACATTTTGGGAGAAAAAAAAGGGGGTATAAGGAGAAACAGGGGTTGATGAAAAGATTCACAGAAACTATGACATGAAATCTATGATTTAAAAAACCCTTCCTATTTATGACTTCCCCGGAAAAGAAGAAAAATATCCACTTATATACAAACTTTGACAAAGACCGATCTCGGTGTTTTTGATCTTTCTTCGTTTCAAGGTTGTGAATGTCTTCCATTAGACGGTAGATATGGACGATTGACATTGAAAGAACCAGGCTGATGCCACAGAGGTATCGGTTGCGGTTGTTGTGGTAGTGGTGGCAGTGGTGGTGGAAGTGGCGGCAGTGGAGGTCTAATGAAAGTGGGTGGCTGAGAACTAATAGTGGGTCGAATTGGTTGGTATGAAAACGATGAACGGGTGTCTGCTTGCGGTGGTGGAGGAGGAGGCGGAGGCAATGGCAGGTGTGGTGGGCATGAAGGTAAAGTGGCGAAGTTTGTAGTTGTACTTTGTGGCGGCATCTGGTGAAGTTTCGGTGGACACCATTCAGGCATATCCTCATCATCATCAACATCAAAAAGTTTGATCTTTTTCGATGACTGGTCTAAAGAACCATTACTGGTGTTGATCGGAAGTTGGGGCAATCGGATATCATCCAACTTTTGGCAGCTGACAGATGCCAGTCTGTTGTTGCCCGAAATAGCAGGATTTGTAGGTTGACTTACAAGAGTTGACTTTCCACTAGGAACAGCAAAGTCAAATTCGGGAAGATCATCATCCACGAAAGGCCTTTTTCTCACTAGATTAGATGAGTCAGAACTGATGGAATTCTGCAACGGACTAGAGCTAGAACTAGATGAAGGATTACCTCCATTTTGGTCAACTTCAACAGATGTTGTGGTGAATGGTGCAGTCAATGGCAAGGTCGGTGGTACAGTAGATGGTAGGGTCGGTTGTAGAGTCAATGGTAAGGTCCCAGGTTCGTTATGCTGACTGGATTTTGGTGGAGCCTTTTCAGGAGAGGGTTGCTTTTCTGCACCTTGTTTGGTAGAAAAACCGGGTGGTGAACTCAGATGAATAGAATCTGGGCTAGCTTTAGGGTCCGATGTATTCCCAATATGATTTACAGGTCGGTTTTTACGCCACACAACACAACCAATCATTGAGTCAGGTTTGTCATCAATGACTGCCATCCCTTTGAAGAAGCCATATTTGGCTAAAATTGTGATAATGGGATCGCTACGAGGACATATGTAAAGATCTATGCCCGGCAATAGTTGAGCAAATCCAACCCTAGAACTTTTCTTGTATCCTTTGGTCACCTGTAACAAAAAGAGAGTGAAGACATAATTAGCCACAATTTTATCGACTTTATAGGTGACAAAATGGGTGGGTGTTATACCATGTCAAAGAAGGAATGTTTTGCTAACCGTCAAAATATGTTAATCCGCTTGACCCGGAACACTTTGGCTAGAAATTATTACAACTTATATGGATAATTAGCATTTTAAATATTATTACAGAGTATTTCAAAAATAATCTTGAATATTGGACAAATTGATTCACTTTCAGCTACCCCCATTAGACCCATTTCCTTTCGAGCTAACAATTTTTTAATCCCATTTGACCTAAGCAAACCCCATATCGACCCATTCACGAGTAGATGAACTTGCCACCTCTAGTTATTAAACAGATCCATCATCAGCAAATCTTATGCATTGCTAAAGAACATATACCTCTTTCATACCAGCCAGCCCAATGTTAGATGATTCCTCATTCCAGCATACAGAGGTCACCTGAAAAATCATTTATATGGAAGTTATTAATAAGAGATCATATTTGAGCAAATATGATTTAACCTAAAATGAGTCATAGACAAAGAAACAGCTTAATTGAAACTACACAATTCAATTAACTGCAAGTATCAAATGTCATCCGATGTACATACAAAAAGTGATCAAGTAATTTTTTTATGAAAATGATCAAGTGATTTTAAACAAAAAATCAGGATCGTGTAACCACAGATGGACTGTAAAGCATAGTGTTTGGATTTGTTTATGATGATTGAAGTTTTTATTATTCAACTAATATGAAAATTTCACATTTGTAGGGCTAAATTACCAAAACACGCAAAAAGAGGATGATAAAGATGTAGAGAAGTAGAGCAAATCTCTGCCCTGTGATGCTATCAATATTAACTTTAGCTTCTAATTCCATTAGTTGATTGGTTACATTTCATTACGTCATTCATTGAACTTCTTTGACTAGATAAAAGTATTGATGGATCACTCAAGCTGACAGTCAATTGGCTTCCAAAACACCATCTATTAGTGTTAAATCATGACACAAGTTCTTCCTAAACTGGTTGTGTCATAATAATCATATTCATCAACAATTTGCTCAATTGCTTGCTTCCTTATACCCCGTTCATCTTTTAATTAAAATCAATATCTACTACCAAGATGATTGAGATTGCAAAACTAAATGAGAAATTAATGGAAAGCCACATGTATACAGAGATCTGTGCACTTCAAATTTTGAATCTGCTACTCAAAACTATGTAACAGGTACTTTGAATTAGCTTGTAATCATGTTTAATCTGTTGACAGTTAGCCATTTGCTTACAGTTTATCAAGTATGAAAGACTTCAGTGTGAGTGATCCATCGTAGATTGCCACTTCAAGTGTCCAGTAGCCAGTCAATAATATTCATAAATTCATTGTTCGTTTGCTTCATGCAGTTATTTCACATGAATACACAACTATTTCTTATTCAAACTTAATGGACTGTATCATGTTATCTCACAAAGAAAAACGGTGGACCCCCTTGGTTAAAAAGGCGATAGGCGCTCCGAGGCACTTAGGGCTCGAAAGCCGAGGCGCTATTGCAAGAGCCTCACGTAATAATATTATCGTCAATATTTATAAATTTTATATATATATATATATATATCTTAAGTAATAATACATGTACCACTTGTTTATTTAGTGAAAGTAAATGTTATTATTAAGTAAAGCTGGAGTATTATAATCAAGCATAACTATTTTAATTATTGAATGCATTAAAAGGTTTCTAGTTGATACTTTTACAACTTTACTTGTTTAGGGAGCAGTGTGGTTTATTTCTCTTACCTATTTCCCACCAATTCCCATACTTCCCACTAGTTTCTAGACGACCTTTGCTCTTCTCTACATCTCTTTGATATACAATAGCCACAACAGGCTCTCAATTCTCTCTATCACTTGATCTTACAATTCAAAGAAAATAATCATGTCATTTTTCATTCTACTCTATTCTCACCTATGTTTGTTGTTCTTTATACTTGGTATATTTCACAAGAAGATCGAAGTTATGTTAAAATAATGGCATCTAAACTCCAAGTTCATGTACGAAGATAACGAAAATGGGTTGATACAACTTCAGAGATTACAAGAAGCTAAAAACCCATTAGTTTTTCCACTAGTTACACAAGGCGCCCAAGGCACCGCCTGGCGCCTAGGCAGCACCTGGCACCTAGGCAACCTAGCAGACAGCATGACCAAGTCTCGCCTAGAGTAGAACCAAGGCGCTATGCCTAGTGCCTCATGGCGCCTAGGCACACTTTTTTAAACCAGGAGGACCACACGGTTTTAGATAAAAGGGAACATGGCCTCTCATGTTATGTTCAACACGTGAGGATCTCAATCGAAAGTTGATAATAGTTGATCATGCCTTATGGAGCAGCATATAGGCATTACGATCTGGCTTACATGCGGGTGTAGCCACTAGTTTATCACCAACAATTCATAAGTTACATTACTTTGTCAAATGTTTGCTTTTCTTGCCTACATATAGAAAAGTTGAACATTCAACAACTAAAAATCACAAAGGCAGTTCAAGGGCCAACTTCTATGCAAATCTTGTTTATTCCATTTCAGAAAAATGGATTTAAACTTCCATAAAGTGCTAATGAATTTCGGAAATAAAAGCCTGGACAGCTCATTCTACATATACGGATTGCTCTAAAAATAGATTAGTAAAATTTGAAGACTAAAACCAGGGCATATTATCGAAATTATGGTAATTTGGCCCAACTAGTCACATGGTTCATGCAGAACAGCCCCATCACATGGTCCGGACATACTTTTGGTATTCCTGACCAGCAAACTTGGCCCCCAATGAATCAAAAGCACCCAACAGGAGCCTTAGATGTGTTGAAATGATTGGAAAATTTAAGAAGAATGATTATGTGATCCAATGTCGGGAATTTTTGTCAATTGTAAATCTAATTATTCAGGCCTTCTTCACGGGTACGACATACGTGTCAACGTAATACTGTGATGCTGATAGTTTCATGCGATGGACTTTTTCTATGCACAACTATAGAATGGCAAAGATAAAAGACAGTCATATGTAAAGCATGTGTGCCCCCAAAAAATGTGAATTGAAGGTCACTTTTTGTCTTACGGATCTAACCAACAACTTTCATCCAATACTTGGCACACAGGCATTGTTTTAATGGCAAGCAATCATCAGCTCAAACTGGCGATTGTAGTGCAGTTTGGTAGTTTAAGTCTTCTATGTTAGGATATTTGAATAGTTATTTAATCAGAATAAACATCAATTGGGCAAAGATTCTTCGTATATTCACCAAATGTTTCTATTTGAATGAACACATATTTTCTAATTTTGTGGCACTGTGAGCCATTTATAGTTGTAAAGCTTAGGACTAAAGGTAGAGGTGGACAAATGTAATGGGTCAGGTGAACAAATTATAATGGTTTCGGTCAAAAGGGGTTACTTTGATATGGGTTGAAATGGGTCCAGGTTTGTATGCACGGATCACTTATCTTTCTAACAAATTTTATATTTCTCTAATAATAGTTAGTGTCGAGGATGATCACAAAAAAAAAAAAAAAATGTTTAAACATATATTGATCGTGATAAATTAGGAGGTTTTATGTTTTATACATACACTCAGGCAGCTTTGATAACCTCAGATTTGTTTCCTTTAAAGCTATTTTCGATACACGCTAGACCCATTAGAGCTAAAACATAACATACATTGCCTCATTCCAGAGTCAGTCGGGTAAAATTTTATCATGGGTGAATAACATAGTTTTCATAATCTATGTATATAAATACATGTAAAAATTAAGGGAGTATCATACCATTAATCCACGATTCCTTGAGCGAGGAAGATCTTGAACATATTTTTCAAAAGCCTCTAATCTTACTTTTCCTTTAACTTCTATGAATTCAGGCCAGCTGTGACCAACCAATTTCTCACCACTACAAAGAAACAGTCACCAATAATAAGAAACTCTACATAGTCCACTTCAAAACTATACAATTTATAGCTTGTATAGCAATCAAGTTTTTGTTCAATCATCTATTGTGTTTGTACTATTAATTAAGATGGCCCTAGTTTTCCACGGCATTGGTATTAACTTGCAGAATTGTAGAAACTTCATGGTAGATAGTTTATAAAATTCAAAATGAGGTGATCGTTTTTCAATAATAATCATCTATAAGCAATTGAGGATATAAACGTCAATGAAATGGCAAAAGCTAACAAAGTCAAAGCCTTAGAAGGATGCCGCAAAATTAATAGATACACAGCATGACAAGATCCTATAATTAATGTAGAGAACAACCCCTCAAACCTAATCATTTGACAAGCAATCACAGCAAGTGCAAGTTCACACACAAATTAGTAAATACACGCATTCGTAGAAGGCATTATACCACTTAATCTCAACATACTTCCCTATATTGCAATGCTCAAGTCACTCAAGTATTTTTGTTTTGTTTTAGTCTTGTACACTCATGTGTTGGTCTAATCCTGTCTAAGTTTGACATACAGCCGGTTTGTAACAGGTTAAGGTTTGGTAATTGGGATCCCTATTTGCCCAATATGTTGTTGTTGACTAAAAATATGTTTGCATCTATATACCATTAAAACACATCATGCTTTCCCATATATCCATTTATTTATTTCATTTAAAAAAAATTTGTCTATTAACTCCATACTCCCTATACTTTCATTTGGTGCTCCAACATTGGGCAAACATTTTGGCCATATGTTTTAGAAGTGGAATCCATATAAAGAAGTTTTGAATGATCCAGACTCCAAGTTGGATTTTTAACCAATTAAATAGTAGGCGTTCAATCATCTACCTAGCTCCATCTAAAACTTTTTGGAGAACTGCTCAAATTGCATAATTGACAGAGATTACGTGATCCTCTAATCTTCAACACTTATCCACGTGATGTTCCTCTCATTCCTAGATCCTAGCATCAAAAAATAATATCGATATATAACTAAATAAAAGAAAGTGGGACAATATCCAAAGGACATTTATCGACACTATATAAGGTATCAATCTGACCAAGTTTCAATATAATAAGACCAATATGACTTTTATGTTGGTTATCAATGCAAATACTAAAATCCATACATCATCCAAGCATCATCTTATATTCAGAGAAAGAGCAGGAGAAATTCCCAATTAACTAAAGTTGAATCCCACTTGGAATAATATATATACTCAAACATTATAACATATGTTAGAGAATGACTCTTAGCCTTAATGAAGACTGTTAAAAGAATGTTTAACACTTTAACTGATTAAAGGTAAACTGGCAAGACCTTTTAAAGAAGGCAATCGCTGATAAAGTGACAGAAGAACTTAGCTGAAGGGATCCCTCCCACAGTTTTTCAGTAGATACACGAGTTGCATTTTCAGATGGCAGCGTCTTTTCCTCTATCTTGGAAGGATCACGACTTGAACTGTTCTTCACACCATTCCCATTTATTTTCTCTTGATTATCTCTACAAACAGAGGATACATATTCTTCTTGCGAATACCCTCTAACATTCAATTGACCCGAAAACCCGTTAGGTTGAACAGGACTTTGTTGTAAGATCTCAACAAGTTTCAGATATTCAGGAGTTCCCACCTCGAGAGGCGTTTTCATGGGTCCATAATTGGCAGAGAGATACTTTATCAGATCTTGTAAATTAGAATCAACTGATGATGCGTTGGAAGTTGGTTGAGTTTCTGATTGATGATTCTGCTGACGAGAATGAGTGTCGAACTGATGCCTTAAACTCACTGGTTCCATAGACGAGGGCTGATTAATAGAATGCATATTTGAATGAGAAGGAATGGAACCCTCAGATGTTGACTTAGATGAAGTCAAAGGGGCTGCAGTTGACCTGCTAGATGACCCAGCAAGATGATCATAGTGAGAAAATCCCTGATGAGTTTGAAGTATCATATTGCCCACATGAGTCCCTTGAATCCCTTTTGGAAAAGTTGCGTGAACTGGTAAGTTGATCCCATGTTTTTCTTCCCAATTATCTTCCAACATAACCCCAATATATGGAATCAATAAGGCTGATTTCTAAGTTGACCTAGGTACTGAGAAAAAAAATCAACTTGATATCAGTGATACTAATTTATCCTCGAGTTTTTTTAAGTTTGTCTTTCTAAGAGGTGTTTTAGCATTTTACATATTTTACTAGAGCTTGAGGCATGCTCAACTGGCGAAGATTAAGTTCCTAGTATGCATGAAAAGATGGTGGCTTTTTCTTATAACATTGTCTAAGCTCCTTTTATTCATGAAAAAGAGGCTTTTACTTACAAGATTAGTATGTGTGGCAATCAAGTTCCAAACATGATATATAAAGAAACATTTGTATGTCTTGATTCTTCAAATTTAGGTATTCTTTGAACAGTTCTTTAAACAACAGCTCTCGGGCTTTAAATACATACACTTTTTATACGGAGTAGCATTTTTTGTACTTGATCATAGCTTCACCCAAGACCAAATGATTTGAGAAAGTCAAGCCCCTTTCTCTAACTTCCAGTCAGCTTGTATAAAACCCTAATCCAATATGGCCAAGAGATAAAAAATTACCACACACACAAACTGTGAAGTGTGAACTTGTATTTTTCAAGCATAATTGAGTGTTATGAGCCGTGGATGATCCCTAACTTTCCTTTATATTACTTTCATCATGTCAAATTAAAACAATTCAAGTTAGCATAATTAACTAAATTAAACCAGTAATTATACATTTCCCTTTTATTATTATGATTATTATTTTTTTGTCGTTTGCTTTATGACATTACTTGATGAAAAATTCACATTTGAGAATGAGTTTGTTTGTTTCAATTAATAGAAAGATAAGGTTCTCTCTTGCAATTGTCGTTTCATCATAGTTTCTGATCAAAATGAAATCCGCACTTCTATTCATGACAATTGTTGGTTTTGAGCTACTTCTTTTTTTGAAACAGCTAATATTATAAAAGAAGCTCTGTGCCAACTAGCAAAGAGTAATAGGAGTACGTTTTGAGCTACTTCTAGGTGGACAGCCATAGATCTGGAATCTAATAATAAACTATTTATATCATGATTAAGGTATATTTATCCTCTGTTCACATATTTGTGTTGTTCTTATACATAAGCGGACGAAATCTAATAACTTCTATATGTCTTAAACTAATACTTGGTATAATAATTCCAAAACTACTGATATATCTGCCATCCGTTATCAGGAACTATTAGGCCAATAGAATTACCAGATTATCTCAGCTTTATCATATTGAGGTTCAAATCCGGTTGCAGAAAGTGAGTACGCTAAAAACAGATAAAAACATCATCTAGAGTATAGTTGCTTATTCTCATTTTACATGCATAATGTCCATGATGTTACCTCTTACAAAAAATTTAGTTTATATCAAGTGCAACTTAATTGTGTAAATCACTTGCTTCTCTATGCTTTGAGTGCTAAACTTTATGGTAAGGGTGAATTAAGCATTAGTTGATACCTAGCACACCTACATCGACTGTCAAGTTTGGACTACGTTGCTACAACTACGGATATATGGTATTAAGTATTAACCATGAATACCTTTAAGACATAATTGAGTTGACCCTTCAAATGTATAAAACATCAGAAAATTGAATCAAAAAAATCTTCTATTTTCATAATTTACAATATTTATCTAGTGATTAGACTCCTAAAAGTTGTTTCAAGAAAGACATCATGTGACAATAATATCCTTACAGTTCAAGTGGTTCATTTAACCTAGGCATGCATGAGGGGGAAGACAATTACACCTAACACTTGTTAGTTGTTAATAACAAAAATGTGCTCGGATTTTTTAAAGTCTGGTCCTTTCAAAAGATAAATGGGAACCCATACCGATTTTCCCAATACGTCTGTCAGTCATTAAGTTGAATTATGATTTGGTTCCTTTATAATAATCCCTCGATCAAATATACGAAAGGTTTTAACTTTTTAGCTAGTAAGCTTCTTAAAACTGTTGTCTCTCACAATGCGCCACTACTGCTAAGATATTACTGTGGTTTAATGAAAATCAGAAGTTTATAGTTCAATCCCCACACAAATTACCTGCAGAAATATAGCAAAACGTAATCAATACATAAAGTGAAACCAAAGACTTACATTAACTTCTCAAGGTGGACGCATAAATAACAAAAACATGTGCTAATATACACATTTATAGATAAGACAAATGATGCATCCTACTGTAATATCACTCAAGCAAGTTTATTGACATCTTGTCAACAGTAGTCAATCGTTATTAGCAAAGGGCTAATAAGTGAGGCAAATTATTCCTTTTATCAATTCTCGAGATTTTTTTTAGTGGAAAAGAATGGGATGGAAAAGAATTGAGGAAAAAGGAATAGAAAAGAATGTAATATAAAACATTGTATACGTATTCTTGAATCGAATGGAAAGCAAAAGAAAGAAAATAAAACTAATTAGTCTATATTATGTATGTATATTTGCACTGCTCCGATTTTAGTTGGAAACGTAATCGTATATCATATATCATATCATACAGTATATATAAACAAATTAAACAGCATTAAGGTGTTATAATATAAGTGAATGAACACTCATGCGTTGGTCGCTAAAAACCATTTGATAATAATACAATATGCTTTTAGTTGCACCTTTACACCGTCGATCGTGAATACAATATATAAAAGTAGATGTTGAAAATTGATTGTGGAAGGAGATGACGAGCAAACTTCAGTTATATAAAAGTAGACGTTGAAAATTGATTGTGGAAGGAAATGACGAGCAAACTTCAGTTCCTTGGTATGCCGTATAAAAAAAAAAGAAAAGAAAAAAAAAGACGTCCAGTTTGTTGTAGAGGATTAAGAATAAATTTGTTTTCTGTTATAATCAGCCCAAATATGGGCAGAAAATATTATCAATAAAAAACCCATCCTAATCCCTTCCTTTCATTTCCTTTCCACTTGAAAAAATAACTCGAGAATGACCATTTATTTTTTTATCAGTTGATTTCTTTTCCTTTCCACACAAAAAAAAACTAGAGAATGCAGTTCATATATTTAATATTTATAGAAGTACACTTTGAACGTATTCTAAATCAACTTGATTATTTTAATTACCAATTTCAGCATATGGATTTATAACTTAGAAGTTCAAGCTCACTGTCTCCCTACCAATATCACCATTATTTGTTCCCTCATATAACCTTTCTGTATGTACGTATACATATACATATGTGTGTACGTATTTCAATCTAGATAAAAAAGAACGCAAAAAAAAACCCTAAATTAACCGTCTTTATCAAACAAATTTTCAATTAAATCACTAAATTCGTTATCATTAGAGCTAACTAACACAGCAATATACATAATCCGAAGTCAACACCTAATCATCAAGTATAACCACAAAACCCTAAAATATCGATTAGAAATTCATGAAATCACTATCTGAGAGCAAATTTAAATCATATATACCGATAATAACATATAAATAAATTTATATATACACACAATTATCAATAGATACAAAATACTTATTGCTACTACTAACCTTGTTGTTCAACTCTTAGTGCCCGCTGGTTTCGATAGGTTTTTTGGTTTCTGTCTGGAATTATTTCTGGATGGTTCTGACTTCTGAATATCCCAATTTTTTACTAGTGGATCATTTTATATTTCTATGGGCTTTTGTAAGTAAGTTCTTGGATTGGGCTTTATTATAAGTAGACCTATCAACAGCCATATTCTGTTATATATAAGAAATTTGTATGTTTTAAAATTTAAACACATATTTGGTTAACCTAGCTAGCTAGAAAATTTTAATAATTATATTCAACTTTTTTTAATTTTATCTAGATAATTGTAAATTACCTTCTTTTTTTTAAATACCATTATTAATAAGGGGTGAATTTTGGTACAATAAAAAAATTTATTGTGATATTTATGAAATGAAGTTACATATTAATTGAATATATATTCACGAATGTATTGTGTAATTAGTTTTGCAATTGGGAGCTGATATATACTACAACTTTTCTGATACATACACCAACTATTATGCATTACAATGTATACTGTACAATACAGTAATGCATAAATTTGGTGTAGGTATCATTTAAATTTGTTGTATTTATCAATGTCCTTGCAATTAAGCTAGATATGTAGCAACGTTATACATGTTTTTATAAATCTAATTATATGGATTCAATTAATACACCGAAAATTATAGTGACAACCGTAGTAGTTAAACTATGCAAAAATCCATTATTTTGAATTTCCGGCACATATAAAGCACTCCAAAAAATGCTAGAAGCTTAAAAGAAATAAATAGGAGAGAGAGAGAGAGTGTCATAACCTTTTTTTTAAATATAATGTTACATTTTACATATATATATATATATATATATATATATATATATCTTATATAGTAGAGTACAAAACAATTCACGATATACATAATGGTCAAGTGAGTATACATGTACCGAGTCGATCCCGACCTCTTGCTATGGGCCTGTTACTCGGATAATCATAATCCATATGGTTCGGTACTTCGGTGTCAGAAGCCTCAATTAACATGTTTAGAAATTCATATACATGATGATTTACTATTTCTGTGCCCTTTTAGTTTATTTTTAATCAAATTAAATTGATCAAACACGTATTAGGTATTTCCCATGGCTGTCATCAGTTTAACATTCATGAGAAGAACCCATGAAATAGATATTTAATTAAATAGTTAAGTGACTAATAACGATCAAAACTCAATTAGTTCAGTAGATATTCAAGTCGAGTTTCTTACAAACTTGAACTCGATTTGTTATACAAGTTTAGTTCGTTTTTGACTCAAACCCGAAATAATTGTCTTTGATAAAGTTTGACTCGATCGACTTTAATTATTTGAAAAGGGCTTCAATTCTTACACTTTTGGGTGCTAACCTAGCTACACTATGAACCAAATATGCAAATTGGGTTTGCATGGAAACTCTGATTAATTTCCAAGTTTGATTGACAAGCAAATAGATAAAAAAAAAAAGCTAGCACGGATATGATGAATTTTAATTCTATATCGTACCGATCGACTCAACGTTCAGTTCTATCATTTTGACGCTCCAAGCCAATATTTGCCCATCCCTAAATATTGTTATAGTATTAACGGTATCGTCTTGACTCGATACAAATGTGGTGTCTGTTTCTACGTTTTTAGATGCAAAACAATAAAAACAAGCAACTTTTTCTTTTTGGGTCACAAGATACAACATGATCATCGATTGCTATAGCTATAGGTTGTCGATCATGACTAGATCACCTCATATTCATAAAAACATGTTTCTTAGACTCGCGATTTCGACATCGAAATAAATCCATAAGAGATCGAGATCGGGAAATAATTTTTATATATGAATAATAAATGAAATGAAATATTAATAAAAAAACCAATTTTACAAGTCCAAAACAAGAGTTTGAAATCATGAATCTGTGGGTGTTTTTGTTTGTCTGTAGCTAGCTACTTAGCTAGTACAAATTAATTGTTATCCGTGAAGAAAAGCATATGTTATCTTCTTTGGAGTTATGCTCAACCCGTGAATGTATGTCTGTTAAATTTTAATTTCATTAATTATTTTTATTTTTATGTGTTTATTTTATATACATATACATATTCTTTTAGATGTGATTGGTCCACTTCCTCTTGTTTTCCACCAATATATATATATATATATATATATATATATATATATATATATATATATATATATATATATATATATATATATTATATATATATATATATATATAGAAAATAATTTCTAGGAATTGAATTGTATGTGGTAAATTTGACTTTCTGACATCACTAAATTTTATGCAAGTTAATAACTTTATTAATTGACCAAAGTGATTATAAAGCCCTTAATCTTATCTAACAACTTAATTTCGTGACCTATAGATCAACTTTAACCGTGTGATTAATTAAAGTTATAAGCAATCAACAACGATACGGGATGAGATGTAACAATCTTCCATACACAAATATTACTTCCTCATCTCACTTTCATCGTCATTCGACAAATTTGTTTGGTTTTAAGATTGATTGAATGAACGTTAGTTTTACCTTTGTATTCGATACAAATTTTAATGGAACTTTTTTAAGAAATAAATAATTTGCTAGAGTAACTAAAAAATTAGGTAAAATGAAGAATTTTATCACAATCTTGGATAAACAAAATTTAGTAATGTGGAATGATGAAAATGTGATGAAGTATTTGTCTTTGTTAGGGTTAGGCACATAAAACCAAAAAAGACTCGGATTCGGTACTATCTTCAACTTGTATATGAATTGAACTAGTCAAAACTCTTGAGTCCTCGATGGCTAATAACACACTCTGATATGTATAGCTTTTTAATGTGTCGAGTTCAAAGCAATACGTGATCCAATTATACGCTGTACGAAATCACCTTACGTACGTAGTGGTGATTATAAGTTATCGGCATATGGTATATGTAGTATGGTACCCGTACATGACCTATGATCTACAGAAGGCCGGCTAAGCTTATTATTGCGACTCATAAGATGTGAAAACTGAGATGTGACGATATGATGTTTTAAAAATAGAATACTGTATAACTTAAAATGTAACATCTGTTCAAAAAGCAATGATGTCAATTCATTCCTTTTCTTGTGAATTATTGATATCATTTTGTTTGTGTTTGACCTTATATATCTAAATCATTAAGCATGTCTGTATCGAAAAGTTGTAAACATGATCCGATCCGATCCGATCCGATCTAAAGTGTGACATGAATCATTTATTAAATTTTTTGAAGTGTATAGTAAATTTCATTTTCAAATAGTAATGACTAATGACAAGTACAACTTCATATATTCCGTTTTGTGTTTTTCTTGGTCTTATTTTGTTTGTTTTTAATATATCAAGTTCAATGTCTGTACGTGTATTTTATATATGTTGTAAAATTAGCATGATTGATATATATATATACGTAAAAATATTATATATGATGCTGATTGACATGGCGAAATTAGACTTAAAGTGATTGTCGAATAATGTCTTTTAAAGTCTGCTAACTACTACTCGTTACGGTATGTATGTATGTAGTAAAATCCAACTTAACTTTTATGAGATTAAATAATGGGGCGTAACTCGTAATTAGTAATTAAATTAATCACATGGAAACAATTAATATTTCTTGTTTTAGCAACAAAATGTTGGATTAAGCTAAACAAACGAAGGTGTGGACTGTGGAGCCATTAAAACATTTGTTTTTTCAAAATTTCTAGTTAAAGTTCGTGATAAAATTAATTAAAGTCTTAGTTTATGAGGTGTCCCACTGTCCCGTCGGTACAAGAAAAAAGGTCTAATACGACGAAAGCCTTTAGCAACGATACAAGTCGTCGCTAAAACCCTGTGATCTTGGAGTGCATACAAATTAATTAACATGTGACTCAATTGTATCCGATGATTAGATATGTTTTTTCATTCAACATGGTTCCGACCTTTTAGTCTACTAATCCATGGGATATGAGTTAACCGCCACACAAACTCAAACTAGGTAAAGTCCTCCATTTTTATTACATTGGCGTGATCACTTCAGAGTGTTGCAACCAATGGAATTCGAACTTGAGACCTCACACTATTTATCGACGAAGTCTCAAGCTTTTAGCACTTGGGTCACCCTAGGTGATTAAGAGTACATATGTTCATAAAACGAATATTCACATATTAATTTTGGTGATAAATATATTTTCTACTGATGATGATTTTTTTTATATGACATATATGGTTCCATATATATACTTGATATGTAAAGCTTAACCACCAATTGATCGATCAGATGCATGAAAACACTTTATTCACTTTTATTGCAATCGTTTATTATGTTTCATATATGTGGAAGGACAGGTGCATGAAGATTTCATATGTATTTTTCCGTTTCATCTTTAGATCGATGTCGAAGTGTGCGTTTGATTCGCATAATCTTAGAAGTATAAATCACATGATATATTTTCAAATGTTTTTTCGAAGGCAAGCTTCTCAATTCGATCTCTAGCATATAAATAATTTGGAACCAAAAGGGTAATTTTGATCATCCAATTCATTGAACGATAATAAAAATGTTCTTTATCATTTTGAGTGACAGCTAGCTATTAGCTAGTTTAGAATTAGTAATAATTAATGGTTTAATTATTATGTTAATATATATACTCGTAGTCTCGCAGGGTGTAAGATACAAATAGCAAAAAACAGTTGCGATTCAAAAACACGAAAATCCGATGGCTAAAACATGTATTGACTTAACCTTTGAATAGAGAAACATTGCGTACAAGTATTCTAGTACTGTCACAATATATGACACTTACCTACCTTGGTTTCTTTTGTTTTCTACTAGAATCTTTTATGCTGGAGTATGTAGTTTCTATTTCGATGATGAAAATAACGTGCATTTAGTAAAGACGTACAAAGAAATTGTATCATAGCTTTAATGACAACTTTAAAATTTTGTCCTCAATACACGTATCCTTTTGTAAAAAAAAAAAAAAAAAACATCGATGTTAATGTCTTAATAATCAATTGCATGTCAATATTTCGTACACTTTTTTTGTCAAATTTGTATGAACTCATATTATATATTTCATTTTTTTTAACATATTCTAATGTAAAAAATTACTAGTATAATTTCTAAATTATAAAATCATATTTTAATTTATGATCTAAAACTAATTAATTGTAATTTGCAACCAATTTCGTTTTTCTATATTATAATATAAACAATACTTCATCCGTCCCAAAATAATTGTCCAGTTTTAACTTTTTGAAAAAAAATTTCTTCAACTTCGACCTTAAAATTTGGGGTTTAGTGTCTACAAATGTATCCAACTTTGACAAAATATCTATTGTATTTATCGTCCTTTAAACGTCTCTATTAAATGTATTTAACTCGTAAAAACACCTAATCAGTGTAACTGATAACTTGTTTAACCCTTAACCAGTCACCGATCATCTTCTTCATTGATTTTCCTGCCACCTAAAACTTTTTCCGACAGTCTTTAATACACTCTAGGTGATATAACATCCTGTTTCTGGGCCTGGAAATAAATTGTATTTTATTAAGTTTAAATGGTTTATTTGGAAAATAAACAAGTAAAAGAGTCTCAGTTTTTATTGTGATTAATAAAATATTGTTTGTTTTAAATAAACAAAGTTCACGGTAAAATAAAAGTATTTTGACTTACGGGTATTTTCGGGTTCCAGACAATAGGCTAGGAAGCGGGTATAATTTATACACATAATATTGGATGGGGCGGTGGTGTGACCGACTCATTCTCACCTACCTTTCTTTTGTTCTTGAGCTCTCAAACCCTCATCTCTTTCATTTGTAAATAAAAAATCAAGAACAAATCTTTGTGATTGAATCTAGCTAAAAGAATCTGAGTTTCATCATCATCCATATCATCTTCTTCATTGGATTGTAAGTAATTCTAGTGTTCTTGAGTTTATTTCATAGAAATTGGGCATATGATGTATATAGGTGATTTGTATAAATTGAAGCTTGAAAAGTATAAGTTGTTGATTAATTGATGATCATTTGTTGATATAAGTGGATTACATGATGATTATATGATAGAATTAGTTTGTGTTCTTCATTTGAGTTTGAAAGTTAGGTTTTGATGAAATTGTGATTTTGATGATGATATATGCTAGGATTACATGGTAGAATTGTTGTTTGTTGTTACATGATGTTTATGGTTGAAGTTGTGGTCATTTTCATGGTAGAATTCGAGTTAGAAACTGATTTTGGTGATTTTGGGGTTTTGGTCTCGGAGTTGTGTTTATGCTGAAAGTGCAGGTCATTTTTGAACTATCAAACGCGATCCCGGCCTTGTCTCCGGATCGCGTTCCTTAGTTATAATATGGTATAGTCGATTTTTGGTCATACGAACGCGATCCAGCCCTTTGTTCCGGATCGCGTTGCCATGTGTATTTCGGTGACAGAATTTTTTCTAAAGGTGAACGCGATCCCACCCTCTTTTTCTGGATCGCGTTGATAAGTAGAATTTGAAGGTCGATTGATTTTATAAAGGCGAACGCGATCCTGGCTCCCATTGCTGGATCGCGTTGGTGTGTTAAAAATTCGTCAAATGTGTTAACTTGTAGTTTGTACATTGATGATAATTAATTATGTTATAAGTGATATGGTTATATTAGGATATATGTTATATGTGCATAACATGAATATTGGAAAGGGATTATTACTAACTTATTGTTATTATTGTAATCTCAGATAAGCGGCGGCAACTCAGTGATATAAGACAACTGAGTTGAAGACTTGGAAATATCGGTGAGTGGAATTGTATTCCTCAGTTCAATTCCGTTGTAACGAGTTTGGTTGCAACGGATGAACTTTCGATTATTGGTTTGACTTGTTATCGGTTATTGGTTAATACATTGACATGATTGTTGATATTGTGATTTGGTTTACTTGGTTATTATTGGTATTAATTGTTGGCATGATGATTATGCGGTTTGAATAGGTTAGCTACATATTGTCATGACTATTATGAAATATGTGATGCTTGGGCCGTTTGGCATATGTGATTTCAGAGGTCAACGCTGGTTGGGTTTGTGGCTATTGTTGGGCTGCCTGGGTTTCCCGATACATGTAGTTGAGGGATGAATCCTCGTCAGTGAAGATAGCTTCAAACTATCGGTAAGCCACTGTTGGGGCCGGCAGTGGTTGTAGGCTTTCGCTGGTTGGCTAACCAGGGGCCGCCGGTCCTCTTTGACGATACGTGCTTATGATTGAGAAGCTTTAGGCGGTAATCATAATTTGTGTGATTGTTGTTTACGATGCTTTAGGCTGTAAGCATTATTTGTTGGTTTGGTTTGTGCGTTGTAGGCTTGTTATTTCTGAATTGAACCGTCGGTTACGGTTCCATTCACTTAGCATTGGCTAATCCCTCGTTGTTAATCTTTTTGCAGGCTTTTATTAGGTGTGGATCGGGTTGTAGATACTTAATGGGATGGCTGACTGTCACAGCGCTTACTCTGACAATTTTGGGGAATCTAACCTTTGGTTTTGAATAGTTTTCTTAACGCCCGGTTGTTTAGTAAAAGTTTGTAACTAAACTTATATATGTGTGTAAATGTTTTGAAAAGTCGGTACTTTGGAACTTATGTAATCCGGTAAATATGTTTTGGGACCACGCTTTTAATATATAATATATGAATAGTATATAATATAATATGTTTTGGTTTGCGTAAGGAAAGGGGCCTTACAAGTTGGTATCAGAGCATAGGTTTGGGTGAATTGGACATTGGCTAATGTCAATCCCAAATCTTTTGGTGACAGTCAAACATTTCAGTAAGTGGGATTAGCTTATGAATGGGGGGTTGATTGGTTAGTATAGGTGATACTAACGATTAATGAGTTGTAAGTTATTGTGTATGAGTACAGGAATGGCAGATACTGAGAACCCGAATCCCAATGATGTTTTGAGAACTGAGCTTCCACCTCCAGAAAATAATGAGGGTAATCAGGGTGGTACATCTAATGTAAATCAAGAGGGAGTTAGTGATGAGGAATATAAATTGCAGTTAGAGGATGAGGTGCTAAGATTAAGAAAGTTTGAACAATTGTACAAGGAACAACAAGCAAGGTTAGCACAACAAAGAGATGTTGGATACCAGTTTCCATCACCTCAGCAGCAAAAGAGGGTATGTTCTTTTAAGACATTTAAGTCTTGTGGACCGAAAGAATTCGAAGGGGGTAATGATCCAGCGGTAACTTTAAATTGGTTAAGGGACATTGAGCGAAAGTTCGAGGTATGTCAATGTGAGAGGAGTTAAGGGTTGGATATGCAGTGCAGTTACTGAAAGGTCAGGCAATGAATTGGTGGGATTCAATGACCGCACATTTGACACATGTGCAACGATCTTCTATTACTTGGATGGAATTCCATAATGAAGTTTGCAAGCAGTTTTGCTCGGAGTTTGATATGGTTAGAATTAAGCAGGAGTTCATGGATTTGAAATTGACTGAGACTATGACCATGGATGATCTTATAACTCAATTCACGGAGAAGCTACGTTTTGTCCAGCAATGGGTTCCGAATGAAAGAGATAGAATAAACCATTTTGTGGGAGCTTTGCCACCACATTACAGGACGTCGGTGAGATTAGCCGGTAATCTGAAAAATGCTTTTGATTTGGCTAAGTCGGTGGATAGTGACACTAGAGCTTCGGAAAAGTTAGTTAAGGAAAAGGCGGTGCACCATTCTAAGAATAGTTCCACGAGTAGCAAATCAAGTCAAGCGAGTAGGAGAGTGTCTTTTTCTGAGGAGGCAAGAGATAGGATTGCTTGGTGTGTGGATTGTAAAGCGAGGCATCCGGGGCCGTGTACTTCGGATACAGTTAGGTGTGTTAGGTGTGGAGGGTTTGGACACAATATTAAGGATTGTATCTTTCCAAGGAATGTTTGCTGGAATTGTCAGAAGGAGGGCCACAGAGCGGGTCAGTGTTTGGAGAAGGCAAGACAAGGTACGGGTTTGGCTGGGAGTTCAGGCTCGGGTTCCTCGGCATCTGTCGGGCAAAAGAGAAAGACTGCACCTCCTCGGGCATTTCAGATGACCGTAGGAGATTGGCTTGAAGATAACAATCCAGGTAGATTCGATATTGATTTTGATGTGATATGTAAATTGTAATTAGTATTGCATGATTAAGTGTAATCAGTAGCGTTTGGATTAATAGTGTGCGAGATTGGATTTCGGGGACGAAATCCTTTAAGGGGGGAAGATTTGTAACATCCTGTTTCTGGGCCTGGAAATAAATTGTATTTTATTAAGTTTAAATGGTTTATTTGGAAAATAAACAAGTAAAAGAGTCTCAGTTTTTATTGTGATTAATAAAATATTGTTTGTTTTAAATAAACAAAGTTCACGGTAAAATAAAAGTATTTTGACTTACGGGTATTTTCGGGTTCCAGACAATAGGCTAGGAAGCGGGTATAATTTATACACATAATATTGGATGGGGCGGTGGTGTGACCGACTCATTCTCACCTACCTTTCTTTTGTTCTTGAGCTCTCAAACCCTCATCTCTTTCATTTGTAAATAAAAAATCAAGAACAAATCTTTGTGATTGAATCTAGCTAAAAGAATCTGAGTTTCATCATCATCCATATCATCTTCTTCATTGGATTGTAAGTAATTCTAGTGTTCTTGAGTTTATTTCATAGAAATTGGGCATATGATGTATATAGGTGATTTGTATAAATTGAAGCTTGAAAAGTATAAGTTGTTGATTAATTGATGATCATTTGTTGATATAAGTGGATTACATGATGATTATATGATAGAATTAGTTTGTGTTCTTCATTTGAGTTTGAAAGTTAGGTTTTGATGAAATTGTGATTTTGATGATGATATATGCTAGGATTACATGGTAGAATTGTTGTTTGTTGTTACATGATGTTTATGGTTGAATTTGTGGTCATTTTCATGGTAGAATTCGAGTTAGAAACTGATTTTGGTGATTTTGGGGTTTTGGTCTCGGAGTTGTGTTTATGCTGAAAGTGCAGGTCATTTTTGAACTATCAAACGCGATCCCGGCCTTGTCTCCGGATCGCGTTCCTTAGTTATAATATGGTATAGTCGATTTTTGGTCATACGAACGCGATCCAGCCCTTTGTTCCGGATCGCGTTGCCATGTGTATTTCGGTGACAGAATTTTTTCTAAAGGTGAACGCGATCCCACCCTCTTTTTCTGGATCGCGTTGATAAGTAGAATTTGAAGGTCGATTGATTTTATAAAGGCGAACGCGATCCTGGCTCCCATTGCTGGATCGCGTTGGTGTGTTAAAAATTCGTCAAATGTGTTAACTTGTAGTTTGTACATTGATGATAATTAATTATGTTATAAGTGATATGGTTATATTAGGATATATGTTATATGTGCATAACATGAATATTGGAAAGGGATTATTACTAACTTATTGTTATTATTGTAATCTCAGATAAGCGGACGGCAACTCAGTGATATAAGACAACTGAGTTGAAGACTTGGAAATATCGGTGAGTGGAATTGTATTCCTCAGTTCAATTCCGTTGTAACGAGTTTGGTTGCAACGGATGAACTTTCGATTATTGGTTTGACTTGTTATCGGTTATTGGTTAATACATTGACATGATTGTTGATATTGTGATTTGGTTTACTTGGTTATTATTGGTATTAATTGTTGGCATGATGATTATGCGGTTTGAATAGGTTAGCTACATATTGTCATGACTATTATGAAATATGTGATGCTTGGGCCGTTTGGCATATGTGATTTCAGAGGTCAACGCTGGTTGGGTTTGTGGCTATTGTTGGGCTGCCTGGGTTTCCCGATACATGTAGTTGAGGGATGAATCCTCGTCAGTGAAGATAGCTTCAAACTATCGGTAAGCCACTGTTGGGGCCGGCAGTGGTTGTAGGCTTTCGCTGGTTGGCTAACCAGGGGCCGCCGGTCCTCTTTGACGATACGTGCTTATGATTGCGAAGCTTTAGGCGGTAATCATAATTTGTGTGATTGTTGTTTACGATGCTTTAGGCTGTAAGCATTATTTGTTGGTTTGGTTTGTGCGTTGTAGGCTTGTTATTTCTGAATTGAACCGTCGGTTACGGTTCCATTCACTTAGCATTGGCTAATCCCTCGTTGTTAATCTTTTTGCAGGCTTTTATTAGGTGTGGATCGGGTTGTAGATACTTAATGGGATGGCTGACTGTCACAGCGCTTACTCTGACAATTTTGGGGAATCTAACCTTTGGTTTTGAATAGTTTTCTTAACGCCCGGTTGTTTAGTAAAAGTTTGTAACTAAACTTATATATGTGTGTAAATGTTTTGAAAAGTCGGTACTTTGGGACTTATGTAATCCGGTAAATATGTTTTGGGACCACGCTTTTAATATATAATATATGAATAGTATATAATATAATATGTTTTGGTTTGCGTAAGGAAAGGGGCCTTACAGGTGACCTCTAATCCTTTACACCTACAACTTCCATCACCACACTAAAAACCGAAATTCAAGATCTAAAACTAATGAATCCGACAAATGAAAATTGAAGATCCGAAACCTTGAACAATCTTTGAAAATGATAAAACTGTAAATGGAGCTTTCCAGAAAAAATAGAACTTAAGTTTGATGAATGCAAACCGGAAATGAAGCTCGTCGGAATTAATGGAGGTTGCCGGATTTAATGGAGGTCGTTGGGGTGCTTTCCTAAAATGTATTTCGCTAGAATCTCTGTTCGTTCGTTACACTTGTTAAGGATGACTGGAACACATTGTCTTGCCGGAGAGGACAACCCGAAAATGATGCTCGTCGGAAAAGACCGGAAAGTTAGCTCCGCCGGAGAAGATGACTGAAAACTTGATTTCACCGGAGAAGATGACCGGAAAGTGTGGTAACCGGCTAAAAATTTGAAATTACCTGCTATATCCGGTTGCATACACTGATTAGGTGTTTTTACGAGTTAAATACATTTAATAGGGACGCGTAAAGGAAGATACATACAATAGAGATTTTGTAAAAGTTGGATACATTTGTAGTAGAGGTGGCAATTTGAGACTCATGGGTCTAGTTGGGTTTTTCTAATTTTTATTGATGGGTCTAATTGGGTAATTAAAATAAGGCTTAAGTATATCATTATTACTTATTGGGTCATAATGAGTAATAATGATATACTTAATCTTTTTTTAATTACCCAACTAGACTCATCTATAAAGATTGGAAAAACCCAACTAGACCCATGAGTCTCAAATTGCCACCTCTAAATTTTGTAGACACTAAACCCTAAAATTTGTGTTTGTGTTATATGATACTTAATGAAAATTATACCAATGAAAACATATTTGAAACTCAATCCATTCATATATATTTTGCATCAAATATTATATAACACAAATAAAAATAACTAAGGTCATAATTGAAAATGGAAGACTTCAAAAAGTTAAAACTGGACAATTATTTTAAGACAGGAGTAGTATTAAATTAATGACCAAACTATATTAATAACCTAATAAGTTCGAATTGGCTTTAGCTAAATGATCATCATATCATAATACTCCGATAGAACAAATTATGCGTAATTATTTAGATAATTTCGTTACATTACCAAGGAATCTCATAAATATTATGGTTAATCATAGTTGTTAACTCGTGAGTCGATACGTGACTCAAAATCTCGATTTCCAACTCATGACTCGACTCGGCTCGTAAGAGTCATTAATTTACAATAAGCATATATAATTATATTTATATGTATACTATCGTTTAAGATTTTTGTTCTAGAGTGAGGGTAAATATAACGAGAGCCTATACTAAAGTCATTGACCGACAATCAACACATATGTTTAATTTAAAATAGATTATAGTCAATTCTTTTTCAATTTTTTCTATTATTTTGTATATTACATTGCACTAAAAGTTTGTTTGATTTTCTTACTCGTAAGAATCGCATAAAACTCGAAAGAGTCACACATGACTCGGAAAAGCCAATAAACGACTCGTAAGAGTTAAAGTCATTTAAGAGTCGGGGTTCGAGTCGCCTCATTTTTTAAATATTTGACTCAACTCGTGAATCGTAAGAGTTTAACAATTACATGGTTTATGGTTAATTAGTGGGTAAAAAAAATAACATGTAGACTTGAAAATTATACTCGTATTAGATGCATGAATTTGTAACGCCAACTTGCCAATTATTTGGCGGGTCCCAAATCTTCCCATTAATTTCATATTCACGTGACTGATAAAATATTTAAGCTTAATTATATAAATTTGGTGATCAAGGATCAATAATACCTGATACTATTGAATAATCTCAAATGTCTTGTTTTACGAGTACTAGAGTAGAGAATAATTGATTATTGATCGTGATTAAACCAACCTTTTGACTTTTGATGATGAATACTAATGTGAGACTGAGTTATTACGGTAAATATGAATTTGATCAATAAATTTGGATGTAATGATGCATATATAACTTTCTGTACCTAGCTCTAAGCCTCTAAGTCACTAACTCTATATATACACAGTATACTCCAACGTACTAGCTATCTAAGATAATGAGGACTCAAGAGCAACAAACATCATAGTTGTTGATTTATAACTCGATTTTTAACTTCCAACTTATGACTCAATTCGACTTGACATATGAGAGTGTGTGAGTCTTATTGTTTAAGATTTTTGTTTTTAAGAGAAACAAAACATAGTGAGAATCAATAGTAAAATAGTTGACCAGCAATCAACACAATTAATATAAAACAAATTATAGTCATTTCTTTGTATCTTGTACTTTTATTTTTGTATTACATTACAAAGATGTCTGATTAATTGACTCGTAAGAGTCGCACAAGGCTCAAAAGAGTCACACACAACTCTAAAGAGTCAATAATTAAACGATGCGTAACAGTTAAAGTAAGTTAAGCGTCGGAGTCTGAATCGTCTTTTACTCGACTTGTAAAAGTCGACTATGACTCGTAAGAGTATAACAACTATGAGAAATATTAAGTATATATGATTTAAAAAAATCTTTTTAACAACTATAAAAACAATACAAATTAAATGATAATCTCATTCTTCAAAATCAAATTAATAAAAGTTAAAAACTTTAAATATATGGTTAATTAATTAATATATCTTATTCTTTTGGATCATGTAGAGATATATATTGAGCTGTATAACAACACATTTGCAGTCTATATATATAACACACTTGAATTCACAGCATTACACCATACACGTTGAGTAACAACAACATCATGGAGTCCACTAAACAACTCACTGCTCTTCTTCTTATCTCAATGTTCTTCATTTCGACTACCGCCACTCCCATTGCTCTTGATTGTGTTCCTTGTGGAGGCAAACCTCCTCACCACTCCGGTAAACCACCCACCGGTAAACCACCATCCACCCACCCACCTCATATCAAACCACCTCATCCCACACCACCAATTGTCAAACCTCCAGTAGTCAAACCACCAATTGTCCTCCCACCAATAGTCAAACCTCCGGTAGTAAAACCACCAATTGTCCTCCCACCAATAGTCAAACCTCCGGTAGTAAAACCACCAATTGTCCTCCCACCAATTGTCAAGCCACCAATTGTCCTCCCACCAATTGTCAAGCCACCAATAGTC
The DNA here is from genome assembly GCA_949592205.1 of Helichrysum umbraculigerum. NCBI lineage: Eukaryota > Viridiplantae > Streptophyta > Magnoliopsida > Asterales > Asteraceae > Helichrysum > Helichrysum umbraculigerum. The sequence goes on along the minus strand of CATIUR010000005.1, from coordinate 8,254,788 downwards.
TACCCACCAGTTGTCAAGCCACCAGTCCTCCCACCGGTGGTTGTGACCCCACCAATCACTGTCCCACCAGTTCTGAACCCACCATCAGGTGGACAGCCAGGAACGCCATGCCCACCACCACCATTTGTGCCAACCCCAGCGGCTACATGCCCCATTGATGCACTAAAGCTTGGAGCTTGTGTGGATCTTTTAGGTGGGTTGGTTCATATTGGGTTGGGTGATCCAGTGGTGAACCAATGTTGTCCGGTTCTTGCTGGGTTGGTTGAACTTGAGGCTGCAGTTTGTTTGTGTACAACACTAAAGCTTAAGTTATTGAATATCAATATATATCTACCACTTGCTCTTCAGTTGCTTGTTACATGTGGCAAGACTCCACCTCCTGGTTACACTTGTTCTATTTAAGATCCCATTTTAGGTAACTTCCTTAATTACTCATGCAAACCCTAACCCTAACCCTAATCTTAATTAATTAATATTGAAAAATTCAATTATATATCTCTTGTGGGTCAGTGTGTTTATGCTCTTTTTTTAGTGTGGTGGTACGATCTTCAAGACATTATACAAAAACAAGAGAAAATAAAAATAATACTAAAGGTTGACAACACCTTAAAGTATATTCTTGGGCATTATTAATTGATTTTGAACTTTATTAATAGTATGTAATATGTATGTATATAGGTTTGTGTAACGTCGAATTAAGTACTTGAACAGAGTATTAACTACGTATTAGTGAAATATCTAAAGAAGATTATGCCTAATTCGTAAAAAAACAACAAAAAAACTATATATAGCTCAAATGCACTATAGAGCTAGTGACTGGTGTGTATACCCTGATCTGTCTAGATCGAATGACGTTGTTTTATTAATATGAATTTACCAATAACCAAAGAAATTACTAATGATATTCGAATAGAAATACGTATATTATTTACAAATAAAAACCAATTAATAATTACTTTGGCACGATTAGACTTAATTAATTAACTCGATATGATGTATTTAGATGGTTAAGTAAGCTTTTGTTTAAAGGTTTTCAAAATATATCGAGACGGAAGTGATCGAATGCTAAATTGCGATATCACGTACTGATGCAGGGATTTTAGGAGTAATGAGCCCGTGGACGGCATCAAGATGAAGAACGTCCTCGATCTGTTTGGAGTACTATTGAAGGAAATCGATTTTCTACTTAATTAATTATTGTTTTTGATTTATGTTTTGATTTTTTTTTGCTTGAAAGATAATTAATTAATATTCGCTGCATGCATGGTTTGTTGTGTTGATGTAAGGGAATTATAACCACCACTTAATCAATATATTGTATCGAATGTTCACGCTTATTAATTAATTATAGATTTTTGTCTTATACCTTTATTAATTTTCTAGATTTCTGTGAAGTATCTACTTCCTCCGACCATTTTTATTGTTCTGTTTTGACTTTTGAAGTCTTTAATTTCCAATTTTGACCTTAAATATTTTTGTTTGTGTTATATAATACTTGATGACAATTGTACCAAATTGAAATATATTTAAAAACCAATCCATTCATATATTTTACATCAAATATTATATAACACAAAAAAAAAATTAAGGTCAAAATTAAATGAGGAATAATTAAAAAGTCAAAACATGACAATAAAAATGAGACGGGAAGAGTACAATTTATATACAGTACTTTCTCGAATATTGGTAAAATGATAGGTGCCTAATTAACATCTACATATTTTTACTACAACAAACAAACGCTTTAATTGATTTAAATGAGAGGTTAAATTGGATCAATATCGTCATCGATCTGAATTGTATTCAAATGATGATGATCATTACAATCTTCAAAATATTGTTTTATAAATTCGAATTACTATGTAAAAAAATTGAGCAATGCTATGCTTACATATAAATGCATACACAAAATGTTTACATAATGAGTTGTCATCATCACATTGATTCACCTATTCTATCTCTTCTTTCTCTCTCTTTATTTTATTGGTGCCACATCATTATGTATCTAAATTTATGTAAAATTTATGTAATCAAATCATTCTCCAAAAAAATTTGGTTTTGTAACAATGCATCATACCATCATACGTTAATTTTATAGATACTAAACATTGACCAAGAAGAAAAAACGAGGCAATTACCCAATTAACCAATCCTTTTGAGTCATAATGAAAATATCAATCTAACCCGTTGTTATTTATTATTAAATAGATTACTACCCGTGCGATGCACGGATAGCTCAAACATTTTATGTAAAGTGTGTATAATCAATATTACGTATTATTGTAAATAAGAATAAGTTTAACAAATTAGTTATGAATGACATTAATTTTATTACTATACAATTTATTTGGCTATATATCCGGAGTTGAAAAGCAATATGTAATAGTAGTTCGTTAATAATTGGATCATATAAACATCAAATTGATTGTCTTGAAGATTCAAATGAAACATAATACGTGGGTTGGACAAAACTATTGATGACAAAGTAATTGAAATTTCTTGAGCATATATTTATAAGCATAAACATAAATAATAGAAGTATTAGAAAAAAGAGGAAGTACCGGTAAAGAAATCTCATATATAAAGTTGGGATGGTATTTGGAAGGATTGGATTATAAGCATTTTAATTAATCCCTCAAATAAGGAATGACAGTTACACGTTTGATGTTTATAACTTTATATATTTGTAATAAAACCGTATGTTTTAAAAAAAAATTAGAAAAATAAGGTATTAATTCCTAATATTTAGAAGTGACAGTTATATTTTTTTGTAACGGACTATATGGCAAACCGCTAATCTTTGGCGGGAAATGGAAGCACCAATAATTGCCACGTAATTAGTCTAATATCCACTTTTAAATTTATTGGATGGATTGATGGATAGATGGATAGATATTTTTAAGTTTATATATTGGATTATGAAGGAAAAAAAAAAGCTACACATAACATGCACGCTTGTACTTTTTTTTTTTTTTTGTCGTCGGTTGGATGATGTACGTAGATTGGTACGTACGTGTCACCTTCAATTAATTCTTCACGTCACATGTCCCACAAGTCCCTCGAGAGGGTGCTACTTCCATGACAGGGGCGGATCCACCTTGGGGCAACCGGGGTCATATGCAGGCCCGTTGATTAGCATGTGCCGTCTAGGCAATCGTACAGGGTCTCCAATTGTGGAGGGCCTCCAACTTGAAAATTGGTATATATATATTAGTACTCGAAATTTTGTCTATATTTGTCATGTGGCTTAGTTGGTTGGAGTACAGCTATTTTAAGTTAGTAATGAGGGTTCGATTCCCGTCTATTGTATTTTTAATCCATTTGTTCCTAGCCGTAATATTAGCTAATGGTTTTTTTTTTTCCTAGTTTTTCTCCCTGTATCTTAACTACTAGAATTAATACATTTAATTTTGAAAATGCTTGATTTAGTTTTACAACAGGAAAAGTAACATGATAACCTAACTAAAACTTAAAACTTTGTGTATATTACATCCATTTAAAAAATACATCAAAAGTTGATATAGCTTAATACAACTCATTGGAAAAATAATTTACGACCATTTTTATACCTAAAATAAATGCATTTGGCGCACATATTTGTAGATAGTATATAGTTATAACATTTTATTGCAATTGAGATGCATATAATCTTTTCATGTTTAGGGCCTAAGTTGCGATTATTGCACATGGCCACCGAAAATCCCGGGCCGGGTCTGGTCATATGCCCCGACGACTCAAATTTTTTTCATGTATTTATATATGGGTTTAGTGCTATTGAGTATTGATTTGCTATCTTGCCCCCATGTCTTTGGTTGTTAAACCCTCTCTTTCAAGCTATAATGGAAAAGAGAACACTAAAAGAAAGTGAAGAAGAAGCTCAAAAAGACATTTTAATGGAAGAAGTTGAAGGTGAAGAAGGTGAAGGTGAAGGTTTTTTTTTTTTTTTGGGTAAAGAAGATGAAGGTGAAGTTGCAGCAAGGAAAGAGAGAAACTCAGGGTCCCACTTATATTCTTTCTTCTTTTAATACTTAGAGTCCCTGGTTTTAATTTCATTATCATTTTTAGCCCTAAACTATATAAAATATCAATTTAACCCTTTTCATATACTTATTGGAAAACTAATAGAAAATTCATATATTACCAACTTAACGAATAATTGACATTTAAATTATACCATTATTAAAAACACAATGTCACGTACTCTGAAAGTTTATGAAAAGTGGACCTTACATATACAAAACTCATCTTATTGAACGTAGATGATATTTACAAAGTAATATATACTACATGTGTTATATGACTATTAAATATACTACTACTCCCAACGGGGAGTTCGCCGAACGTTGGTTTGGGGACGCCATTGACACCAATCCGTCACTTGGGCGTCGGTTTGGAAGCCATCGGTTTACCGACAGGCTTCCGTTTTTTTTATTTATTTATTTGTTTAGTGTATAGGAATAATGACATATTGGTAAATGTGGGGTTCAACAAAACTGAAGTGATGTTCACTGTTGGTAGCTAGTGTAGTGTCAGTTTTCAAAAGTGCTGACGTGACGCTGATTTGGCAAAAATTAATGCGTCAGTTAGTGTCACGGTTGGGAGCACTCTTATAAAATATTTCCAATTGTCATTTTATTTCTTATCAAGAATTGAGATTTCCTTTTTAAAAATATATTAATAATATAAGGTTAAGAAGAATATTACTTAGTAGAATTATGCCAACATCCCTTAGCTTGCTCGCTTTCACTTTCGTATCTGATCGAAAAGCACACCATGGCAAGCATCCTACTCTGTTTTCCATGGCCAAGGACCAAGTTCGAAGGCCGCATCGTCCTCAGGCTGTCTTGGTTTGGACACTATGTTCTTCTAAGTATATAATAGTAAATGTGGTTCGCAATTGGTAAGTTCTTAAATGTCTTCGTAGGCACTAAAAAGGAGTACTCGAGTCCTGATTATGTCCTGGTGATGTGGCACAAGTGTAACACGCAGAACACAAGTCACACGTCTTGATACATAGTAAGTAATCTAAAGCCACCTTAATTTGCCCTTTTCACCAGTCAATGAAAGATCGTGTTTATTGCTTGAGATCTTTTAGAGCCTAATTAATTGATATGAAATCCATATACGTATTAACTTAATTTGATTGAAAATAACTAAAAACCGCTATTCAGATGATACACTGCGAATTGATTAAAGTTAATAATAAGTTAAGTTCTCATATGCTAATTGTAGTTTCGGTACTTGGAATGGCTTATATACTCTATTAGCCCTATAACTTGTACTGAAGATATGTATAATTGAATGATCAAATTTGTTGCGGGTCCAAATATGCCAAGGCATCTCAATACATTTTTCACAACATATATATAAACGCAAATAGAAAAAAACACAAACAAACAAACAAACAAAATCGTAGAGTTGCAACGCTAGCTAGTTGATCGTACGTTCTTCACCAACAACAAACATAGTTTGATCTAGCCAGCTAGGTTAAGTATGTGTACGTATTACCATTTAGATGATTAATTCATATATATACTTGGATTAGAGTAGAAGCATATATACTGTTTAGTGATATTTATAGTAATTCAACAAGTATACGATCGATCATATATAACGACGTCATTAGCTTAATATGAATGTCATTTTAATTTGTCTAGTTTGTATTACGTATCAAACGATTAATGGTGTTATAATGAAAATTGACTATATATTTCAAACCCTAGGATTAAAGTAGAAAAGAGTACAAGCAGACATGATGAAAGTTAAAAAGGGACTTAATTATATTGTAGAGTAATCATATTTGTGGTGAGAATTGGATGAGGGACCATGGCAATATGTATGCACATGACATTTGTTTGGCATCACTCCATTTACATCATGTGGTTGCATACTACATGTTTCACACACTAAAATAAATCAAAGATTCCTTATCCCCAATCTTGTGAAATATCACATACTATACTATACAATATTGGCCGGTGGATGAGTGGATCCATCATGACCATACATACATGTATATATGAAAACACACATGATATATACACACATATATACATATACATGAAAACAGAAAATGCATGTCTAGCTAACTTAGATTATGACATATATAGAAAGATAAACTTAATTGTGTAGTAATTAGTGTAGATAAGTTCCTAATGTTAGAAATGCTCTATATTTTTGTGGACTTAATTTGAACATGTGAGTTATGTGATATAATTAAGCTGTGTACGTACGTTGTTGATATTGTTAGAGACAAACTCCGTATGGGGGATATGTGAATGATATTGGTCAAACGATCCGATAGATTACAAAACGTACCGCAAAGCGATAAGATGTTATTATATTACGGCATGAAACATATATCGATCATATATCAAAGATACTATTAATATGATCCAAGAAATGAAAGCAACGTATATATGAAAACTAGGCATTGAGCCCGTGCGATGCACAGCCGTTTATAAATTACGATAATTTGTAACCTTAATGTTGTTAAATAAGCGGCCATTTAAAAATATAGATATATTGTTAATTTGTAAGTAGCCCAAAAAATTAATTTTGTTACTTTAAATGTGTAATTATCACATATTGAAAATGGAAATAATTGGTGACTTAAACTAAAATATTATTGGAGTTGAAAAATTATTAATGACAAAAACAAATAGTACTTGTGAAACAATTTTTGAATGTTGAATCAATTCTTTGTAAATCAAAGTCAGGTGTTGATGATTTTTAAGTATTTGTTAAAAATTATCATTTTTTAACCAATTTTATTTTTAACTCTTTAAATGCATCATATACTTTGACATGAGTATAAATTAGATGCTTAAGAAACAAAATGACATGAGACAATGATTGTGATTAGGTTGAGTTAATAGTGATTACGAAACATACTGCGAAGGAATAACTTAAACGATACTTGTCTGTTGGAAGAACATATTAACATTCGTGGGATTAAAGTTGTTTTAATAGTGTTGTTAATTCACATTTGTATTAAAGTGTTTGATTATTATAAACGATTAATATAAAAAATTTATACTCCGTGACAATTAAATAATATAGAATCTTTTTATTTTTTTCACTCATGTATGGAGTTTTTTTAAATAAAATAAATTTATTTTATGAGGTCGAGTTAATAGTCATCTCGAAACATACTGCAAAGGGATAACTTAAACGATATTTGTTTGTCAGGAGAACATGTTAAGATTCGTGGGATAAAAGTTGATACATAAAGTATGATGTAATCTCATATTTTTTTTTTTGGAATTTGGGTCTCTGCTTACTTCTCACCGTAACACCGATCTTTTTCACTTTGTGAATGACAAAAGTAACAATATTTGTTGAGCCTTTACAATACACGGTAATTAAAAAACTAAAAATTAATCATATGTTTTTTAGATTTTCAATTGTATTTTAATATTGTTAAAATTTTAGAATATATTATTGAAACTCAATAGTAATATATATGAAAATGTACAGAAAATAATCAATTAATATATTTTTATCAAAACTAATTTTTTTAAAACATAAACATAGTAGTTAATGATGATAATATTAGTTAATTTAAATGTATAAGATATAAATAAGAAAATGAATCTACTTTATATATATTAAATGTAAATAGGAATTTTAAATACCATTATAATTATAATTATAATAAAGTATATAATTGATAAATAATATTCTTAGTAATAATTATTAAGGTTTTTAAGGAAAAAATAATTTAATGATGTGGCAAGTTAGAAAATTCTAAATAAAAGGTAATGTGATGATGTGGCATGTCATCAATTAAGGAAAAAAAAATTAGGTTTTTAAGAAAAATATAATATGATGATGTGGCAAATTAGGAGAGTTTAAAAAAAAGGAAAGATAATGATGTGGCATGTTTAAAATTCAAGGAAAAATCTTTGTTGTATTTTAATATTGTTAAAATTTTAGAATATATTATTGAAACTCAATAGTAATATATATGAAAAAATGTACAGAAAATAATCAATTAATATATTTTTATTAAAACTAATTTTTTTAAAACATAAACATAGTAGTTAATGATGATAATATTAGTTAATTTAAATGTATAAGATATGAATAAGAAAATGAATCTACTTTACATATATTTAATGTAAATAGGAATTTTAAATACCATTATAATTATAATAAAGTATATAATTGATAAATAATATTCTTAGTAATATTTATTAAGGTTTTTAAGGAAAAAATAATTTGATGATGTGGCAAGTTAGAAAATTCTAAAGAAAAGGTAATGTGATGATGTGGCATGTCATCAATTAAGGAAAAAAATTTTGGTTTTTAAGAAAAATATAATATGATGATGTGGCAAATTAGGAGAGTTTAAAAAAAAGGAACATAATGATGTGGCATGTTTAAAATTCAAGGAAAAATCTTTGTTTTATAAGTATAGATAGATAGATAGATAGATAGTGATTTGTGGGTTATCATGTAAATGTTACATAAAGATAAAGTAATTAACACGTATTTCTTCTTGTTAATATGTAGCATTTCCATTCTTGGTATCAAACACCCGCAAATTTATATGGATTGTTCACAAGATTTATAAAACCTTTTTTTTAACAATGATACCCAATTGAATAAGCTTTACAAGTACTCCGTATGAATCAAAAAATTGTTTTCCTGTATAGTATATACTACAAAATCACGTATTTATAAAAACGTATGGTTGGTAAAACCGTTAAGCGGTATTATTCATGATTTTCCAATATAGCTCATGACCAAGGACTACCGTCTTGTTATATAACAATCATTTTACAGATTGAGGGTCGATAACATGCATGAACCATGACATTGTAAAAACCGAGCAAATTTGATGCCAAGCCAACATTTGTAAGTATATATCAGGTCACATTTGTTACAAATGTGTGTTTTTAAGTAACTTGTTAAACCTAGAATAGTAAAAGAAATTGCTTGATGTGACAATATATGGCATGTTAGCACTTGTGTAACGTGTTACTATGTACAAAGTTTGATTTCTTTTGATGGCCTACAGTAGGCATGAACAAAAAACCCGAATCCGAAACCCAAAAAAAACCCGAAACCGGTTTTTCAAAAAACCGGTTTTTTTGAACCTGGTTAGGGTTTTTTGAGTACCCGGCGGGTAGGGACCCGGGTTGGGTTTTTTGCCTTCAAACCCGGGTTGAAACCGGGTCGGGTTGAAAACCGGTCAAAAACCCGGAAAAAAACGGTCAAAAACCCGGTTGAATTATTTTCGGGTTCGGGTCAAATACCTGGTTTCTCACTTGTTGACTGCAACCCGGTTTGGGTTGGCGGGTCAGGTCGGGTTGTGTAGAACCCGGTTTTTGTTCATGCCTAGCCTAGTACAGTTGAAAAACATGAACTGAACCATTAGGCCCATCAATAGAGATAAGGCCCATGAACCCAACCACATTATCAAATAGAGATTGGCAAATGCTATGATCAATTTTTGTTCCATCAGTCATGTAATCATGGGAACCAACATCTGTGACATTTCTTTTAGGGTACTCTCTCAATCCAAATTTCCAAATTTATTTTGTCTACATACAAAAATACCTATAAGAAACATTATTACAATATACTTTTCGTCTAAGATGATAGTATTACCATACTTTCTGCACATCTTTTTAGTAAAATAGTCTGATACATCAACAAGTCATATATATTAAGGACCAAAGTCACCAAACAATGAGAGGCATATATATTAAACCAAACTACAAAATAGTGATTATGAATGAGCATTAGTCCTTTTGCTACCAAAAGTACCAGTGGTGTTACAAACCTCAAGCAGTCGGAACGTAAAAAAAAATCTATTTGAATTTTAACTCCTATTAAACCAACTAAGCATCTCTCAAATCAGTACATCAACAGACTCAAAAAAATATCAACTACATCTCAAATCTATTGGAGAACAACTCCGTTAAAGAGTGTCAGACCGATCGATGTCTGAAAACCTAAAAACCGACAGAATTAAAAGAAGAAAAAAGGCTCAAAACGAGTCACCAAAGAAAAACAACTTTTTACCCTGAACTTTGAGCTATATATATGTTACAAATCAAATCCTCGGTTTCAGAGGATTGTTTCACCTACCTACAGACTCTCAAAGCCTCGATTTCCAATCAACCAACCATCACTTCTCTGCTAATGTGCCAGCAAGAAATCGTGCACGGCTGCATTGTTTCAACTTCATAACTGCATCACGAGTGTTCCCACGCACCAGATCTATGTAAGTTGCAGTAAGAACGACTTCCGGGCAGTCAGGTAATACCAACAATGCTAGTGTGATGGCCTCTTGAGCTCTCTCGATATCACCTTCAGCTGCTGCTATGGAAGCCATGTCTGCCAACAGGACCCCACGGGCCTCTTCAGGCGTCAGAAACAAAGAACCAGGGCCACCTTGTGGTACCGATTGGTCCAAGGAAGGAGTATTATTGGAATTTGGCTCCTCGAGATCCACGGTTTTCCTCATTTGCCAGATGTCACGATCCTCTTGGCTGTAAGGTAATACGGTACTATTTTGCCCTGAAATATAACTCGACAAATGTTCAGAAGCTTGCTTAGGCTGGTTCAAGAGACAATAAGCTTCTGCTGCATAAACATTCCCCAGAAAATGATATACTCTGGAACATTCTTGAAGTCTCAAAAGACACTTAGCATAAGCCAATGCCTTCCCTGCATTCCCCAATTCCAAGTAAACGAATGCCAGGTCAGCAAGCACAGCTTGCAAGATCATCTTGTTCTCTTTTCCACAAAGGCCCTCGTATTCATTAATCGAGCTCTGTAACAACACACTGTTCCCAACCTTTGACTCTTTGACTTCTCCATTTGAGTTTACCTGACCAAAACCCTGACCCACTGTTACATTTAACCCATGCAGGCTTGTCTCATCAGAACTATCCAGAAAGTGCAAGGCATTCAGGAGACAGCTTTTAGCAAATGTCAGTGAAAGGTTCGGCTCGAGCTGCAGCACATTTCTGGAATTCCAGAACTCTATAACAAGCTGTCTCCATTTTCCCCGGCCGATAATATTAACGTTTATATCAGCTTTCTTTTCAGAATACATGATACAGCACTCAGCAATTCGAAGCCATAAGAGAGGCCGTTTGAAGAAGACTGAACCCGCCTGTTGAAAACAACGAACCGCAAGTACCGGTTTCCCACTAGCCAAATAAACTAGCCCACAATTGTATGCAAAGAGGACAGATTTGTCCTGTGAGAAACTCAACAGTTTCATAGGTTTTTCCTTCCTTTGTGAAGAGCTGTTACCGAGCGCCTTTGAGAAAAAGACTGCCGAGGTCTGGTATTTTCCTAGTTGATAATAAATGCATCCAAGATTGTTGTAATACAAAGCAGAAGTTCCGGACCCAGTTTGACTAAGTGATGCCATTAAAAGCTTTATCGCCTTCCGATGGTTATTTCTAGCATACTCAAGTTGTGATTTCAAAAACAATGCGAGCGTATAATCTTTTCCATGAGCCATGTTCATGGCCAATTTGACTTCACGCTTGGCTGCTTTGAGATTTCTACTAAGGATGAGAACCCAAACTTTGTATAAATGCACTTTCAGCCTTAAATCAGGTGTTGTAATGAGAGAGTCGTCAGCTTGGGTTCTTGTGAGATCATTTGAGGGTCTTGTAAGGTTTTGGGCCCCAGTGACATCGAGAGTTGACAATAGAGATTCGTAGAGTGTTTCCTCTGAGAGAGTTCGAGCTAACGGGCTTTCAGGACCATTTGCATTGATAGATGAATCAGAACTAATGGATTCTGATATCATCACATTGCTGGGTGCTGAAGTGGATTTTGTCACTAGGTTTGTTAATTGCTGTTGCTGAGTGAAGTTTCCTGACTCACCTTGACTGCCAGCTAAGCTATTGCCGCCCACTCTCTCCAAATAATTGATCACGTCCTGTAATAATATTGTTGAAAATTTGCTTATCTATTACGCAGAAAAAATATGATCGAATTTGGAACTGTTGGTACAGTTACCATATTAAATTGAAAGTATAATGCATGTGCACACATTGATGGTCAATAAAAGGGGTAACCAGATCACATCCATGTTGAGACAAGCAGAAAAACTATAAAGAATCCCACATATAATTAAGATACTGAACTTTGTTAAAGAAAAACAGATATAAATTTAACTGCCAGAAGGCTCTTAGAACTCTTACAATAAAAATATATACGTTCTTTTTCATCTTTCTTGAAAGCCCAAGATATTAAATATAATCATCCTTTATATGTTAATATTAGGGCTACTTTTTATTTTGACGTACATCATCCTTACAATGTTATGTGTGTTTAATGCTCAAACTTACATTATAAAGATTAAAAGATATGATCCGGGATAGTTGTATATTAATATTTTATTATTCACAGATATAGGATATTTAAAATTTAATTATGCTGTAGGTTAAACAGATTATAAGACATATAAAAGTGTTCGCAAATTACTTGATTAATTCACTTATTTGGTTACAAATGGAATTCTAAAATGTTCCCTTATCTTCTTATATTTATCTTCATAGCAACAGTCCGCGAGACATTTGATTTGTTTCCTGGTTCTAGTACGTGTTACTGACTTATTGCATCATAGAAAACAGCGAAAAGCCGAAAACCACAAATATAGGTGATAAAAGGATTCATCACAACCTTTTGTAGTCACTACCAAAAACAAGAAACTTACTGCAGCTCTTGAAGCATGATGGCATACTAAGGAAACGTCCAGTAACAAGAGACAGACATGATGGGCCACCCTCTGCAGAACAAAAACAAAATAATGAACAGACTCGTATCAAATCCCAAAAAATAGTGTATAAATTAAAGTCTTACCTCATCTATTGGTTCAATATTTTGATATAATCTCTCCAAAATAGAGAAACACTTCTCATATTCGTGTAGATGGTACAGGATGAATGCCTAAAAATAATACGGCCGGAGAAGATCAGCTAATACAGTCGAGGAAAGACAACATATAATAGACAACACAGGAGAACTTGGGAAGTAACAAAAAACATATTGACGTACTATGTTGAACATTGTCACTGAAGCATCAAAATCGTCAGCCGAAGTGCCCTGGGCATTATTGATGGTAGAGGCTGAATTGGCCACAACATTATTCCCCTTATTCCCCACAGCTTTGATCCTGTTATTCATCGTGTCTACATTTAGCCCAGGTGAATGAGCAAGCCTCTCACTTCGTTTCTTGACCAAATGAAAGAAATAAGTAGTTAAGCACATGAAACTAAGAACTCTATTACAAAATATATATTTGGTAGAACATATAGGAATAAACAGTACTAAGACATAACTTCATAGCAAAACCACCAACTCAGCATTCAAATATGTCCTGTTTTGTCACTCTATTAGTTTCGCTGATAAGATTATTATGATTTATTATTTGTGACAGGAAATGTTTCTGGATATAAATGGAGGATTATTTCAGTTCTATATTTAAGTTACATGGAGGACAAAGCGCCAACTGGCTCACAAGAGTTTACAGCACAAACCCGCAAGTTAATGTAGAATCTCTTAGCTCTTAAGAGTACTTCAATTCTGTAATATGCGACAAAAAGAGAGATGCTTACGAATGTTGTACTTCATGAAACAAACTGGACCTCAAATTTTTTTGAAATGAAATCGATAACATATAAAGATCCTCACTAACATAAGATAAGATGGTCCATAGAAAATTACATACAAAATATAGACGTATGTGGTGAGGAAAGGAGAGAATAAAATGTGTGATTCACGATAAATGAGATACTAAATGAGTAAATGGGTAGGAAGCAATAATATACTAGTTTCCAGATATTGAAAGACAAACAAGAGGAGCAATAATGTTAAGGTTCCAATTAATATCATTTTCGAATGATTTTTCAATCTAATAATAGTAAGGCCTGAAACTAGGTCTGTAATGTTGACATCATAGTCACATGGAACGGGGAACGCTTCGGTACGAAAACGCGGAACGGGATCGCAATTCGCTAGGTCTTAAAAATTCGGTACGAAGAGGGGTAGGTTCATTTCGGATCGCTCGGGTATGATGTACCCAATGATATGGTACGATGTACCAGATATTAACAAACATGATACTAAGTAGTGTATATAATTATATATCTATATAAAATATTGAATCAAGTACAGAGTATATAATTAACCTATTTCTCATTTAAAAGTATATAATTAACCTATTTCTCTTTTAAAAATATTAACCATAATTGATAATTGATTAAACCTAAACTTTAAATAAAAGTGGTAGATATATATATAATAAAAATCATCGTTTAACTTGGTCAATGTATAAAAGAAGACTGAGAATTAAATTTACTATATTCAAGATTTTTTTGGGAGTTGTTATATTATTATTATAATATTAAATTAAATAATAAGAATCTTTCTATCCTATTCATTAAATTTCATCTCTCTTTCGTCAGTTTCACCATCTTCTCTACCAAACCTTTCTTTCCATGTCACACCCCACCTGCTACAAACCTCAAGGATGGCAATTGGAAAAGACCGTAGTATATTCAGGTCAACGTTTACAGCCACAACAGCGACAACATACCATCGCCGACCGATTTGAAGCGTCATGACCGATTTTGACCAGATTATTGACCGATTTTGATACGGCTGCCGATTTTGCAGCTTTGGTTTTGGGGTCGTGAGATTTACCGTTTCGAACGCGAACCATTGAGCGACTGGAACGCGATCGTACCGCGTTTGGGATCGTGCGATCCAGATCGCAGATCGTGGGGGGTCTAGCGATTTATGTGACTATGGTTGACATTACTCCCAGAGCATAGAAGAAAACAAATATATTATTAAGTAACTAAAACAAGTACATTTGAAAAATGTACATCGGCAAAACAATTGATACAAAGCCAAAATAATTGTACTAGAAACTAGAGCCAGAATAAGCTAACAATAGTTGGTAAAACTATTTAGTGAAGACACTTTGAGCAAGAAATTGTTCAAGGAAGGAACAGCAATACAGATACAAGGTTAAGAACAGAGCTATAAGTGATTCTCCTGATATCATCTTTTATTCAGGCAGCATTTATTGCCAATGACTTGCTGATTCTCCAGAATCCTCCATATATTATATATATTCAATCCATCCACGAAGAATGGAATTTATTTACTATGTAAACAATTCTTATGGAAAAATTCTAACAAAATGCATGCATTATCAGTTGGCCGTTAGCTCTAACTGAACATATAGAAGATAAACAGTGTGGTCAGATAGAGTCGTAACGATATAGCAAGATGTGCCATTAAGTTTTACATATCTTCCATAATCCACTTTACTTATATTCTGATATTGATAGACCGAAGAAATACTAACAGAACACAATTGTACAAGTTAGAAGTAAAACAATTTTAACCAATTAATTCCTACAGAACACCTTAAAAGTTTTCAGCATTTTGCTGTGTTGACCATGCGATCACAACCTAACTATAGTTGCCCTAGTTTACTACCCTTTCCATCTATAACAAAAATCATATACCTATGTCCAGCAGAATGCTATGCAAATAGCTAAATACCATGAAGAAGTATATTGAAGACTAGAAAAGGAAGTAGTGGCTTACAATCTACAGCACTAATCCCCAAAATGACAACATTAAACATACCTTAAGATTGTCAAGTGCTTCCAAAAATCTCTTTGGATTTGAAAATCCATCTTGAAAGTTCTCCACAATAGCAATGTTATGAAGAATCTAAAACAAGAGGTATATTAACAGAAAGAAAAAAATTAATAAAAAGTCAACATATAAGAAGCAAGCATATAATAGAAAACAACAAGATTCTTCTCCTATACACCACAAAACATCTTTGTTGAAATTTAGTACAGTGCTTATGGCTGGACGACAAGTGACTTGCAGTGCGAGGGTTCAACGTTTCCTATGGTACTCTAATACATCTATTCTCTCTCTTCTATACCAATGGTGAACCAAAAAAATGCAAGTCATGTTAGTATCTGGTGCGAGTGTAACCTGGCAAGCTGGCACAGATCAAAGATGATCTGAACTTATCCCAAAACTAGTAGTTATCAGCTCTAAACATCAAACCGGCAAAAATAGGGTCCAAGGTGCACCTAATCTTTACCATACAAACCATTTTCAGCGATTTACTACTTTACTATTATAAACTCGCTGAAATAGATAGCCAGCACACTCAAGGATTCCTATTACCTAAGACGCAATATGCTCTGTTTGCTAGTTGAATAGACCTACCAATAAAGTCAATCCAGAGAAGTGAAATATCCAAGAGCAGGAGAAGGATTGGAACGTTATTCACTTACTCCCATCCTATGAAGAACACTAGCAATGGATAAACCGATAAACACTTTCTACATAAGACACTTCACTGTTAGCAAGCCTAAAGACATATGCTAGATGTCTACAGTGAGTCGGTGAAAAAGAAGTCGTATCCTTCTTACTAGCTGGAAATGACTTACACAGAACAAAACTATACCTGTATAGACTACAAAACGCACGGCCAACAAACATCACATAATATTGATGTGGCATGTGAAGAACTTAACTCACAGTATCATACGAATGCACAGGTAAGCTGGACTTTTAACTTTCAAAACTCAATAAGAAAAAAACAATAGCCACAAGAGCAGACCATTTTTGCAAGGACTATAAATAAGAGAAAGAACTGAAAAGAGAGAAAAACTCCACTCTTACCAGCTAACGCTATATTATATATCTAGTGCACATCACCGTTACACTCGGTCATTTCATTTCCTCTCATTTACTTGGGGAATTTTAACTTCGCTTAAATATATTTAAGGTTATCACACAAACGTGGTCAAGTTTTAGTTACTTCTTAGTTTCATTCTATATTAGATTATTGGGTTAGCCTTCTTTCAATACTTTGGATTTAAAAACAATATTAAATTCTCGAAGTAAGCCAAGAAACCCACCTCAGAATCAGAACTGATTGAATATCACTTTAGAGTATCCAAAAGTGCAAATAGCAGATACTTCTATAGCCAGCCTACTGGACATGCCCATTTAGTTACCCTGGAGTGTTCCTAAACAGCGTACTGGACACTAGCAACTTTACTAGCATTCTAGCTAGTTAAGACGCTCCTCGGTAACACTTTCAGGTCTAATGCCCTACCTATGACTTCCTCTCGTAATAAGTTTTCAAAAATTACATTGGTAGAGAACTAAAGAAAGAAGAAGCCATCAAAGAACTCACAGTTATGGTTACAAAATAAAAATTGCAAACAATTTCACATTTTACAGTAGCTTACAATGTCTTCCACATTTCCTCGGCAAAATGTCTCAACAACCAACCTCAAAGTAACAAAGATCTAACAAGATAGATCGTGGCATCGCTATAAGAGGATCATATGTTGTTCATAGACAGTTAATTCATACATACTAGACACATTTCTCACCATGGTTTTTAAGAGAAATTTACAGTAAACACGGTATTAGAAACGAATAGATGTTTAAAAAACACTTGGTCATAAAAATGAGGGAGCTAGTAATTAAAAATGAGGGAGCTAGTAATAATATTGGCAACACATGAATATAATGCAGTTGATTGACAAAACCTAAATACAAAGACTTATAACCAAATTATAGAAAGAGCTAAAAGTTATATTATGTATATTACCAAGTTGGCTTCTTTAACCACAACAAAACTTTCAGCCATCAATCTGAATAAATCAAAGAGTCTTGAACTGACCCCACATGTACCAAATCCCTAATCATAAATATCTATCAAGAATGTCCATCCATCAAGCATCCTAAACAAACCATCTGATCCCATCCAACAATGAAGTTAATCCACCACCAACTAGAACCAACTTCCAAATATATGAGTGATTATCTAGTGGACCTAAATTGTCATCCAACAATGTAATTAATTTACTAAAAACTAGAGTCAACTTCCCAAGATACACGTATTATCACTAGGGGACTTAAATTTCAAAGCAGCTGCAAAGAATTCCAACTCAGAGCAAATTGCAAAATAGGATAAAAATAGTAGTAATAAATATATAAACAATAAACATACATTTTTATATAAAATAATATCAGTTTAACCCTACAATATGCATTTCACTGTTCCAAACAGATAAATACATAACAAAACTTCTCACAATCAAAACAATTTTCAATGCAATACTAACACATAAGTGAATTCGCAAGCATATAGATAACAGTGAATTCACCTTTGGATCATCAACTTTCTTCTCAAGGATCTGATTCAAAACCCTAAGACAATCAACATACTTCCCTGACTGAAAAAACATATACGCTTCTTTCGCTAACGTTTGCGTAACGGAAATCAAATCCGCATCAACCGCTGATAACGATACATCCATCCTACTACTGTTGTTGTTGTTGTTCTCCATTATTTCCCCCAATTATAACGAATTCGATGCAACTAAATTCAAAAACCCTAATTTTCTTATTCTAAATTATCCACACTCACTCACATCTGCATCAAGGACAAAATTGATCGATTGAAACCCTAGGAATTTAAAAACCTAATGAATCTGTATGTATATATTGTGTGTATAAATATAGAGTGAGAGAATCTAGAGAGGGAAAAAAGAGGGTTCGTATTTGTTACTGCTGCTGCTATCGAGTCTGAGGATGTCTGTGATGAGCGATTTAATTTGAGTATTGGTAGGGTGACGGTGACTGTAAGTGGCGTATCTGACAGACCGTACATGTGGCAGATGGTGTAACCATCTAACGGTGGATATGTGATTTTTGGTATTGTATTTTGTTTTTGATTTTTTATTTGTGTAAAAAATACTCTGAATGTATCTAGACTTAAAAGGATTTTATTTGGGTTAATTAGTTTTAAGACCCGTGAAAATACAGGTTTGATGAAGACTAAGAAATAAGATTATTTGAGAATGTTTTGAGTATAAGAAATGTTAGTATAAATACCGGCCTCAAGTCCTTTATCTTTCGAGTTGTGGCAATTAACAATCAAGCTGCAAAAGGTGAAATGAATCATTGGGTAAATCATGTATTTCAGCATCAATGAGTAATAGTATCTATAGTAATTGTATAAGTAAGCTGTAGCATCAATTAATTATATCTTATATAAATGTTAGTAGTACTTTTATACATTACAATTAAAATAATAAATGCCATTTATTTAAGTCAAAAAGCACCTTTCAAATTCAAATCAATTTTTCAAATACAAAACATCACACATACTATATCTACCAATCTTCCATCTAATAACTTTCTTACTCATTTTGCATTTGAGTTAATTGGATTACTTTTCTGGATCTTTAATTTAGTAGAATAATCAAACATGATGAGTTGATAACAACACTAAAAATACTTTGTCACAACCATCAACAGTAAAAAAAACCTTTACGAATAATTAGATTTGATGAGTCAAGATAAAGCACCTACTCGAATATGATCTTAAACAAATACGGAGTAATCAAATGAAATGACTGTCATAGAAAAATTGAAAGTTTATCGTAGCATGCAAAGTTTTTATGATAATATCCGGAAGCTATAACTAATTAGTAAGGGAGCTGATAGATAAAGCACTGTTTTTGATGCTTACAACCATATTTCTTTATTATGTTATGTATTTTACAAAACTGTGATACATAAAGTTTGGTATAGGTAACAAAAGATGTGTTGCATTTATCATTGTCCAATTAGTAATAGACGTTTATATTTTAATATATATTGCTACATTAATGCAACTATTTGTTTGTTATCTTCTGAACCAAAATTTGTAGTGGTAGACTACTTCAATAAGCCCATCATTCAATTCGGTACCATTCAAATCATTTTTCAAATTGCCAGCCGACCTACGCTCATTCTCCAGGGTCCCACCAGCCACCCTACACTACGCATTTCCTGTAGCATTCCTGTTCATGCAATTTTCCAAGACTGTCACTTGTTCCAATACTCTCTCCGACTATTCATCTTTTTCTTCACCACCCGAGCTCCGTTCACAGATTCCGACCACCGTTCGTTTGACCCATCATCATTGACCGAATCATCACCATCAATCTCCGAATCATCTTCATTCACATTTTTTTCCAATAGCACTTCCAAAACATAAAAATCCAATAATTAAAGATACCATACTTTCAGACATCAATATACAAAAATTCAAACTCAACCAAAACAGTGAACATGAATATGATTTACCATAAAGTTTAACTCAAAATGTAAAAAAATATATAAGTTATATACTATTTGAGAGTTTGGAGATTTGACAAAAATTGGAATAACTAATTTTGAACGAATTCAAGGTAAAGTATCATTCACCAAACATAAGAACATACAAAATAAATTGTCGCCAACCGCCATCACCATTACCACTCATGAACACACAATTTACAACAGGCCCGCAGCAACAAATTCCGGGGAAGAGACGGTGGTGCTGTGGTGGTTGGTTTTGATTTCCCAAAGAAGCCAAAAGATAGCAATGACGGTGGTTCCAGTGGCGGCGTAAGATTCATGGTTAACCAGTTATTGTTGTGGTCATCACCGGTAAGTTGTTAAGCCTTCTTCAAACAAACCGATATCCAAACTTGATGACGATAAGCGATGATGGTGGTTGGTGGCAACGGTGACGTTTGTGACTGTGGTGGAACCAAATATTTGAGATAACCAAAATACAAAAAGTAACCAAGAAAACAATCAAACCGAGATCCAACTTGAATATTTGAGTTCTTTGCGTAATAATATAACACCTACATAAATCAACAAACAAAATAACACAGCGGTTAGAGGACATGAATCGAAAAAAAGCTTTAGAACCAACAAAAAATTAACCAAATTAATTCGTAGCTAGAGAGATTATAACACCCGACTTTTCTACAAACATATTTTATAATATCAACCGCCCGGAAGCGTACGTCCCAAAACATATTATCCGATATTTACAAAACCAAAACTTATATCAACTTCAAAACATAACTTTAAAACTATTTAATTACCTATCATATACATAGACCGGGTGTTATTTAAAACTTTTCCAAAACATGATAACCAAAAGATCAGAGTTGGCGCGATTAGTCAAACATCCCATCCAAATCCTAGCATCATAATCACACCTTAGCCAAAATATCTGCAAAAGGTTCAACAACGAGGGATTAGCTCACGCTAAGTGAATGGAACCGTAACCAACGGTTCAATCCAATCATAACAAGTTTTACAACTGATAAACTTCAACAATTAAACACATATGCACATAAGTCAAGAGGACCGGCGGTTCCTGGTATACTATCACAGTCACCTGCAATCACTGATATACTATCACAGTGATTTACCGATAGCCTGAATACCACCTTCACTGAATAGGTTAATTCTCAACTATGTGTATCAAAGTAACCTAGACAGCTACACAGTAGTAACCAGGCCCAACCATTGTTGACCTCTCTCCAAAACAACCGAACAACAAGTCACATAAAGGCATATCATATGCAGTTATGGAGAATCAACTTAACAACTGATATAATCAATCAACTACAGCAAACCAATCACATATCCAAAACTAAACAACTGGAATTAACAACAACAATTTCTATAATGAATCATAATTAAAACTACCCTGGTTTACCCGTTGTAACCGAACCCGTTACAACTGGGTTAAACCGAGGATTACAGTAACCACTCACCGATAATCCAAGTCCTGAACTCAGTGATCTTATATTACTGAGTTGCTGCCCGCTTATCTGGAAACACGATAATATCAAGTCAGTAATAATCCAACACCGATATTTGTGTTATATACATATAACATATCTCCAATACAATAACATATATAAAATGGAAACTGGTCAGCTGTCCCAGACCAAAGAACCCGCCGGCTGGACAACATTACCCGCCGGCTGGACAGCACGACCCGCCGGTTCCCAATGATCACCCACCGGGTAAATTAACATTTTGACAATCAGAATTAAAAACTCATAATAAAGCGTAAAAGAGCAGCCGGTTAGGGGTTCGACCCGTCGGCTTGGGTATACAACCCGCCGGCTTGGGGTCTTTACCCGCCGGGTTGATCATCAGATACAGCACTAGCAGCACAGCAACACCATACACGAACTTTAAATCATAAAACTTAAAAACTCATGTTCATACACGAATTTAAGCCTACTTTTTACATCAAAACAACTAATAACAACAATAGCACAATCAAATACTTATCCTTATCATAAGTTTCTCATTTCATGCCAAATTCCCAAATTTATACATATACCCTAACTTAACTTTGAAGAACAACAACACATCACATATACTAACTTCAAATAATTATCAATCATCATATTAACACTCAATAACTAAATGCAAACTTGATATCATACTCATTTCATGATTATATATATAAACCCTAATCATTCAACTCTTAATAATCTAACTTAAAATTATGAGATTGAAATAACTTACAATCAAAAGAAGAACAAGATGATGATAGCTTCTTGTAAGACCCTACTTTTCTTATAAAATACCACGCGTCATTTTCAATAAATAAACATATATTTACCAATGTCGGAAGCATTGTCCCAAATAAAACATTCTATAAAATGAGTGACTTTTCAAAACCTTCCAATTATTCAAATTTGTAATTACAAAACCATTTACCAAAAACACAATTGGATGTTATATGTAACACTAAAATCATATCTTTCCAATATTATCAATATAAACAAAACCGTATAAATAAAACCGGTTGTTATATTTAACTTCAAAATCATTACTTCTGACTTTTCACAAAATAATCAGAGTAACCGCACTAGCTGTCAAACATTCCATCCAGATCCCGTTGCTCGATCCAAACCAATACATAACCTGTAAAATGTTTAGCAACGTGAGGTTAGCGTAAAGCTAAGTGAGAAGATCACTAACTAACAGCATAACTTAGCTCTAACACATTTGCTTACAACAAATATATCAAGATGCACACAATATCAAATAAGATGCCACATAAAATACAAGAGGATCGGTGGTCCTTGGGAAACCCTTACCGCGGTGGCCCCCAAGAACACTTGTAACCAACTGCAGGCCCCTACAGACGTTTACCGATAGCTTACATTATTGCCCCACCAACAAAGAATCTCCATACAATACATGTATCCAGATTCTAACCTGGCCTAACAATAATCCATAAGCCCAATATTCCATTGACCTCCCGTACACATATACGTCAAAGACCATATATGTTAACTGCACAATAAAGTCATAAACGTCTACTGACCAATTATGACCCATGCACCAAATAAAAGTCCATATACGCCTGCTGGCCATATACGACAAATGCACAAATAATAATATAAACTATGATAACGTAGTCAATATACGTCCCTTGACCATATATGACAAATCTATAAATAATAACGTAAACTATAATAATCGAGTCAATATAATAATGCAACTATAATAATAGAGTCAATATACGTCCCTTGACCATATATGACAATGCACAACTCAAAATACAATAAAGTAGACTAATAGTCTAATATGTATATAATCATGATAACCAAGTCAATATACGTCCTCAGACCATATACAACAAATGCACAATTAAAAATGCAATATAACAGACAAACAGTCTAAAATGGATCAAACCATGATAACCCGTTGTAACCGAATCTGTTACAACCAAGTTACCCTGAAAGCCAGAGATCCACTCACTAAAACCTTTGGTGTCCACTCGGTGGTCTAATGTTACCGAGCCTTCTGATTATCTGAGAATAGGAATAGTAACAAATCAGTAACTTATTTCAACTAAATCTTCAAACTATACTTGATACAATTCACAAATCAATGGTATACACATAACAATATTCTTTTCCAAAAGTGACAATAAGCTATAATAATAGTTATTATATAACATAGCCTCATATACATATATAACTATTCTATCATATTTTATCACATATAGTTATCATTCAATCATCATAATGTTAGCTTATAAACACATGGTACTTATTAATATATAAACAACTACAATGTTTATCCTTTAAAATTTACCATTACAATCCATTTTTAATTATCACAATAATCATATAAACCTTACTAAATTATACAATGACAATTTAATAGTTACATTTATCAAATATATCATCTATTATCATATTTAAGATCATATATCAAATCACAATGCAATATATAATAAAAACACAAACGGGTTGCTGCTGCTGTTTGATGCCCGCCGGGTAGGGGCATCCCCGCCGTGGATCCACCCCCACCTGCGACTCCCTGTTTCTGCTACAACACCACCGAACCAAAATCCCCCAAAACCCAAACATTCAACAACAGATGATATATACGATTTTTATCCAAGTTCTACCATATTATAACAAGTATAATCATGTAATAACAACAAACAATTATAATCAATTGGAAGTTAGCAACTTGCATCAAGAATCAAGCCAATATACCCAAACCTTAGGTTTTATGAAGAACACTTAATTACTTATATATTTTCATGCTATAATCAATTAATATCAACATAAAAACTATAAAATCAGCTTATCTAACCATTTTCATATATAATTTATAAACTTTATTAATTATCATAATCAAAACAATATTATATTTAAATAGGGCCAAGAACACTTACATTAGAATGAAGAACAAATCTTAAGATGAAGAATGATGTGTAGGATTAATAATTCACAGATTAGTTGCTATGGAGATTTTTCTTTTCGATTTCTTTTTATTTAAATAATGAAAAATAATGAAAGAGAGATAAGAGTTATACAATTTGGAAAGTGATATATGCCTGAGTCAAAACAAGTTGGTGAGTTGTTTAACAGGTGTCGACATCTCCATAATATCCAATATGAGTCATCACTTTTAATACCACTCTTTACCCTATTGCCTGGAACCCGAAAATACCCGTAATCCAAAATACTTTTATTTTACCGTCAACTTCATTTATTTAAAACAAGTAACATTTTATTAGTCACAATAAATTCAGTAACTCTTTCAACCATTTATTTCCAACTAGACCAAATAAAATATTTCCTATTGTTAAAATAACCGTTTATTTCCAGGCCCAGAAACAGGATGTTACAAATCTTCCCCCCTTAAAAAGATTTCGTCCTCCAAAATTTAATTCAATCCATTTAACCCGAAATACTATCACATAATCAAATAGCAACTTTCAGGTATACTTTACCATTAATCATTTTGACTTCTTTACAAGACAATCAAAACATAACCCATTTTAAATTTCTATTTCATCTATACATGTTAACCCATGTAATCCCTTTTTAATCCTTTTTCTACTACACAACTAGAATTTAATCATTTAAATTCTCAAGTTTCCATAACTTAATTTTCTAGTCTTCTTAAAACAAGACTAATCACATTTAAGTTATTTTATACCCATTAAAACCAATATGTCTAAATCAAGACATAATCCATTTAGGCATTTTCATACACAATTTCTATAACCACATAATCCTCTTGATACTAGGTATCCAAGTTCATGTGACGTAACATAATATAACAATGGTGATCAAGCATTGCAATATTTGGTTTTTCACACTTTCGTTGTCAGGATGTTTCATATCAAAACTATCAATATCTTTATTCATATCTAGATGTCAAGCTAATTCACATTAACTTTACTTCTAATCACATAACACAATAAACATTTCGATTTAACTAAACTCAGAAAAGTTTATCGTATGTTACCTTATTTTTCCAAGTGCAAATCTGAGAGCACCGATCGTACTTTCACCGTCTCTGAAATCACAACAACACTCAAACTCGATAAGTGTTAGTATTTATCAGATAGATCTATTTCCCTCACTGTTGCTAACCCCGAATTCTGGAATGTTTGACTAACACTGAAATAGATTTGGGATTGAACACAAACTTATGCTCAATTCACCCAAACCTATGCTCTGATACCAACTTGTAAGACCCTACTTTTCTTATAAAATACCACGCGTCATTTTCAATAAATAAACATATATTTACCAATGTCGGAAGCATTGTCCCAAATAAAACATTCTATAAAATGAGTGACTTTTCAAAACCTTCCAATTATTCAAATTTGTAATTAAAAAACCATTTACCAAAAACACAATTGGATGTTATATGTAACACTAAAATCATATCTTTCCAATATTATCAATATAAACAAAACCGTATAAATAAAACCGGTTGTTATATTTAACTTCAAAATCATTACTTCTGACTTTTCACAAAATAATCAGAGTAACCGCACTAGCTGTCAAACATTCCATCCAGATCCCGTTGCTCGATCCAAACCAATACATAACCTGTAAAATGTTTAGCAACGTGAGGTTAGCGTAAAGCTAAGTGAGAAGATCACTAACTAACATCATAACTTAGCTCTAACACATTTGCTTACAACAAATATATCAAGATGCACACAATATCAAATAAGATGCCACATAAAATACAAGAGGATCGGTGGTCCTTGGGAAACCCTTACCGCGGTGGCCCCCAAGAACACTTGTAACCAACTACAGGCCCCTACAGACGTTTACCGATAGCTTACATTATTGCCCCACCAACAAAGAATCTCCATACAATACATGTATCCAGATTCTAACATGGCCTAACAATAATCCATAAGCCCAATATTCCATTGACCTCCCGTACACATATACGTCAAAGACCATATATGTTAACTGCACAATAAAGTCATAAACGTCTACTGACCAATTATGACCCATGCACCAAATAAAAGTCCATATACGCCTGCTGGCCATATACGACAAATGCACAAATAATAATATAAACTATGATAACGTAGTCAATATACGTCCCTTGACCATATATGACAAATCTATAAATAATAACGTAAACTATAATAATCGAGTCAATATAATAATGCAACTATAATAATAGAGTCAATATACGTCCCTTGACCATATATGACAATGCACAACTCAAAATACAATAAAGTAGACTAATAGTCTAATATGTATATAATCATGATAACCAAGTCAATATACGTCCTCAGACCATATACAACAAATGCACAATTAAAAATGCAATATAACAGACAAACAGTCTAAAATGGATCAAACCATGATAACCCGTTGTAACCGAATATGTTACAACCAAGTTACCCTGAAAGCCAGAGATCCACTCACCAAAACCTTTGGTGTCCACTCGGTGGTCTAATGTTACCGAGCCTTCTGATTATCTGAGAATAGGAATAGTAACAAATCAGTAACTTATTTCAACTAAATCTTCAAACTATACTTGATACAATTCACAAATCAATGGTATACACATAACAATATTCTTTTCCAAAAGTGACAATAAGCTATAATAATAGTTATTATATAACATAGCCTCATATACATATATACCTATTCTATCATATTTTATCACATATAGTTATCATTCAATCATCATAATGTTAGCTTATAAACACATGGTACTTATTAATATATAAACAACTACAATGTTTATCCTTTAAAATTTACCATTACAATCCATTTTTAATTATCACAATAATCATATAAACCTTACTAAATTATACAATGACAATTTAATAGTTACATTTATCAAATATATCATCTATTATCATATTTAAGATCATATATCAAATCACAATGCAATATATAATAAAAACACAAACGGGTTGCTGCTGCTGTTTGATGCCCGCCGGGTAGGGGCATCCCCGCCGTGGATCCACCCCCACCTGCGACTCCCTGTTTCTGCTACAACACCACCGAACCAAAATCCCCCAAAACCCAAACATTCAACAACAGATGATATATACGATTTTTATCCAAGTTCTACCATATTATAACAAGTATAATCATGTAATAACAACAAACAATTATAATCAATTGGAAGTTAGCAACTTGCATCAAGAATCAAGCCAATATACCCAAACCTTAGGTTTTATGAAGAACACTTAATTACTTATATATTTTCATGCTATAATCAATTAATATCAACATAAAAACTATAAAATCAGCTTATCTAACCATTTTCATATATAATTTATAAACTTTATTAATTATCATAATCAAAACAATATTATATTTAAATAGGGCCAAGAACACTTACATTAGAATGAAGAACAAATCTTAAGATGAAGAATGATGTGTAGGATTAATAATTCACAGATTAGTTGCTATGGAGATTTTTCTTTTCGATTTCTTTTGATTTAAATAATGAAAGAGAGATAAGAGTTATACAATTTGGAAAGTGATATATGCCTGAGTCAAAACAAGTTGGTGAGTTGTTTAACAGGTGTCGACATCTCCATAATATCCAACATGAGTCATCACTTTTAATACCACTATTTACCCTATTGCCTGGAACCCGAAAATACCCGTAATCCAAAATACTTTTATTTTACCGTCAACTTCATTTATTTAAAACAAGTAACATTTTATTAGTCACAATAAATTCAGTAACTCTTTCAACCATTTATTTCCAACTAGACCAAATAAAATATTTCCTATTGTTAAAATAACCGTTTATTTCCAGGCCCAGAAACAGGATGTTACACTTCTTTCAAGTAATTAGAATCCAAAGCACAAGCTAATTGATTGATTTCTTTTAACACATGAAGGGTGAAGGGTTGAGTCTTTAACTACGATCTTCTTTTAACACAATTGGCCAAACAATTATAGATAAGTCATTTGCATGTCTTGGAAAACAAAAAATGAGCATGCTTTATTAAATTTACGTTAGAAATTGAAGTTACATGTCTTGGAAATCTAATAAAAGAGGCTTAAAGTATTTTTTTGATTTATTAAAGAAATTCAAAATAAAAGAAGAAAATTTCTTGAACCCCATTTTTAAGCCCTTAAAATTACATATTCATGACATCATCCTTTTAACCATAGGTTGACACATCAGCATGAACAACTACCTCAGGACTTGACACATCAGCTTTATGATATCAGCCAAACCCCCCTTTATTAGTATAGATAGATTAGTATAGATAGATATTGGGTTTAAGCTACCATTTGTAATCAAACTATTCAATTTTAGTAATATCAAATTAAAATTAAATTAGTATATTATGTTTGATGTTTAATTACTAGGGTTAATAATTGTTTAATCCTCAAAGTTTCTCATGTTTTAACCCTTCAAGTTTACATTGACTTAGGGGGTGTTTGGATTTGCATTTTGAAAATAGATTATGCGTTTCATATAATTGGGATCAAATAATCAGTTGTAGCAAAACGTGTAGTAGATGAATGATGTTTGGATTTGATTATGCTTTTTGTGAACGCAAGAATATAATAATCAATTTTTTAGGTGTTTGGTAAATTGGATTATCTGATAATTTAACAAGTAAAATTACCAAAAGGGACATTCTTAAAAAATAATGATATATTTAAATTAAATATGTAATAATTCTTTTTCTTAGATGTACAAGCTATTCATCAAATAACCCTTTTTTGTCACGTATAATTTCAATTTTCATACAAGTCACGGTTATTCATCAACTAAATTTTACTTGTTACTATTGATATAAACATGTAAGTAGTATAAGTGTATAACCTCCTTGTAAGGTAAAAGTGTATCACCATAAACAATAATAATAGTATAAAATATACTCGTAGTTGTAACAACCGCAAAATTAGGGTCAATTTAAAATTTTCCTAATTACGTGCTTACTACTTGTATTTAGTACGAAATAGGACTAAGTACGATGATTATTTATTATATATATATATATATATATATATATATATATATATATATATATATATATATATATATATACACGTATACGATTCGTTCAAATCGTATGAAATTTCAAAAGTGCAAAAATACGGACGTTGGTAAAACAATTATTAAATTATGTGGAATAATTTAATCACGCAAATTACTACCTTATATTATGTTATAATATAACGGACACGTACATTTTATTTAAAACATTACCGATCTCTACTAAAACGCGACCAACCGACAAAAACAAAACAAAGTTATATTTTATAACTTAAAAAAAAATATTTTGATAAAATACTCCAACAAAATATCGAGTAACATTTCATATTTTAAAACGTATACATAAACGCGTATAAAATGATTTTAACGTTTAAACGACCGGGGAAACGAACACCGCACGGAGCGCAAACACGAGGGAACGAAATTTGGTGAGAGCACACCATGGTGGCCCCACCCAAACCGGCCAAGACATGGGGACATCACCCCCCATGCCTTTTTGCTTCAAATCATAACCAAAACACACCCTCACTCAATCACTCTTTCTCAAACTCTCTCATCTCTCTCTCTATCTCGGCTCACTCTCTCTCTAGAAATCACACACTAAACAAGCTTGGATCACAAAAAGAGAAGGAGCAAAGTCTATCATCACAACGAGGGCTACGAGTTCATCTTTTCGGTTTCTCGATTCGACGACTTTGTAAGTTTTCCGGCGACCCTCGAACTTTCCGATTTCGTTTATTTTTGCTAGTATAATGTTCCCCTAGCTAAATGATGTCCAAATATATAATTAAAACTCGTTTTTGAAAACATTATCGAAAATGTCAGTTTTGGTCATTTTAAAGAAAACGACACCTCACACGCAAACAACACCAACAAATAATTTTTATGAACTCCTTGAAACATTCTAAGACTTGTGTAAAAAGTTTCGGGTCAAACCGAGGTCGTTTGACCCAAAAACCGAACAGAAAAACGTAACAGCCCCTTGTGTTGCATCAGACCAAAAATCTATGTGACACAAGGCTTGTGTCGCATTGATGTGACGTAAAAAGTCATGTTTTTAGAAGCTTTATTCCTCACATTTTGAACCTTTCTTTAGTGAAAACATTCCAAAACATTGATTATTTACGAAAATACACTAAAGTTGTTCAAAAGTAGACGTTGTGATAAAAATCACTGAAAACACTCTAAAAATACACAAAACACAGCATTTTAATACAGGCAGATTCTTCCGACCTCATTTTCCTATCAAGGCACACCTCCTAACTCCTACCATCTGTTGTATAGGTAAAATCGAGACGGAAAAATCTGGAATCAAGTGAAACGGCCAAAGGACGGAGAAACCACTACGCTTTCAGAGCCATTAAAAGTCATTTCGGCTACGCCTAAGTTCTACACATCCAATTTCTGTGATATTGGCATCATTAGAAGCGTAACGGAATTACGAAACCACGGACGAAAGAACCGAGTCAAACGGACGCATAACGAAGGAGATACGGACGTTTTAAGCAACGAACGAAATCAGACGGAGACCGTATACGGCCTCAGGCACCGTATACGGCCCTTGTAAGACCGTATACGGCCTGTATACCACTGTATATGGCCCCTGCAAGGCCGTATATGGCCCCCTACCCCATATCGTGCTTCGTTTGCTTGTACGTGCTGCTTCGTGAGTTGTACGTGCGATTTGATGGTTTGCCTATAAATAGTGGACATCCCCAACACCTCATTCATACCAATTCTCTCATTTTCATTCTCTCCCTACACTTTCTCTCTCACACACATCACTCTCTCTCTAGTTTCTCTCTCTAGAAGATTTTCTCTCTCTAGAATTGAGCTAGTTAGAGAGATAGTTAGGTAGAGGTAGCTTTTAGCTTTTGTACGGAGTCACTCCAAGACATTGTATTTGCGAAGATCTGTCTGTAATAAATTCGTATCAGGTTCTATTTATATATCTCTTACTTTCCAGTTTTAAACATGTGTTGCTTTGTTTATGCTTGTTTAGGATTGTATGCTAGATATATGATGTTAGGCTAGACATTTCTTTGTGTTTACCATGATGTAGTTATGTTAGAATAGTCAATATGTTTATGCCATGCTGTTACTCTACCTGTGTTACTTTAAACTGTGTATGAACTCATAAACTGAATCTCGAATGTTTATCTATCCAACTTATGTTGTGGTTAGAAGCTTCCTGCTAGAACTTGGCCAATTACTAGTGGTACGTTCTCTACCTATTCTATACTTGATGATCAATGAACTTGGTATGGCTGTGTTCTCTAGGTTGAAACAAATCATAAGAGACACGGAGCGTAGGATTAGAGATAGGTTAGATTCATGTTTATCTGTTATATATCTTTGAGAGAACTTTTGGGATATCTATGATCTGATTATTGGTTATCTGCTATGCTTAGGATTATGGTGCTCTGTTATGTGTCACCCTATTGCATGTTCTTGTTTGATTGTTGCCTTAGGAATGATGCATGCTAGAGTTATCCTCCTGGTTCATATCAGTAACTGTATAATTAGGTTTTCAGACACAGAATATTGGTTTACACAGTAGATTAACATGCATGGAATAGTTGTGATGATTTATATCTGTAATGCTGAACAATTTAACTGATCATTAGCCCGATTATCCCAACTTGGTCTGCGGGATTATCCCCGTTCGTGTTCTTGTTCAATCAACAATTCACGCTACGATACAGACGTCTCTGATGACTGTGACTGGGGACCAGGATTCGAGAATAGTCGTCGGTTAAATTGGTCTGTACATTTGGGAAAACTTCCGGTGTATTTGACTTCTATAACTGCTATCCACGTGACATGTTATTTATCTGATTGCGGATAACTCTACGTTAGATATTTAATAGGCTCGTAGTTGTAGCTCATTAGGATTTAGTAAATCTGCGAGAGTAATGTGGAACCCTAATTAATGTAACGGAAAAACTGTAAAACGCCCTATTACTCGGTATAGTACTGGAAACACCAATTGGTGGAGTACAAACGTATGGAAGCCGCGGAACGGTCGTAGGTACAATACTTTGCATTAATTATGTTTCTATCCTCTCCGGATTAGTCATCACATCTAGTAGCCTTACCCTTGACTATTCATCAATGACATTTAACGAAATCATAGTAAACACTCGCTTATCCTCTGTTGACCGAGTCTCCGTACAAACCTCTTTAGTTTTATTTTCTTTATTTAAATTAGTATTTAGTTATAAAAACCAAACCTATCCAAAAAACTTTTAAAAACCCTAGCTGAATCTCCAAAGATAATAAAACTTCCTAGACTCCCATGCCCGTTGTAGTTTGAAGAACGACACCTGAGTCATACATACCACTTGCTGCCCTTTTAGGTCTGTCAGTAGTATACAACTTAGGATTCCCCTGCTCTACAAATTTAAAACTCACTGTTTGTCGCTTCTATTGCTGTTGGAACAACGACCGGAATCAAATCCGTCCGACCGATAGAGGTAGCGACAAGTTTTTGGCGCCGCTGCCGGGGACTACAACGACCGATTTTAGGAATTTTGTTATCTCAGTTATTTAGCGATCCTTACGGAAGATCAATATCATCCGGAAGTTACAGTTTTTATCCCTAGGTTAGTTAGTTTTTAATTTTCCGTCCTTAGTTAAACCTATCCTTTCCAAAACCCTATTTTCTTCTAAAAACAAGTTATGGCGAATCGTATCACTCTCGCCTCATCAACCCAACCACTGCTAGAGGGAAGAGGAGGAGCAATCGTATCACCAACCGACGAAACCATTGAAATCAGACCACACTTCATTAAATTACTTAAATCACAGTGTCAGTTTCATGGTCTTTCGGTTGAAAATCCAAACACCCATCTTAACAAGTTCATCAACCTTTCTGACTCTTTCGAACAAACCGGATCCAGTGTCAAAGTCACCCGACTTCACCTGTTTCCTTATTCTTTAGCTTTCCGAGCTCAGACATGGTTTTATGAACTCGAACCCAATTCGATTCATACATGGGAGGAGATGGCTACTAAGTTCTTAGCTAAGTTTTTCCCTCCGTCCCTACAAACCAAGCTCAAAAATGAAATCATTAACTTTCGTCAAGGAACTACTGAATCATTAAGCACAGCTTGGGAACGCTTTAAGAATCTGCTTGGAAGATGTCCGAATCATCAGTTGGCTGAAACGAATCTGGTCTGCACATTCTACAACAGTCTGAATCCTCATCACCAACAAACCCTCGATGCTGCTTCATCCGGAAATTTCATGCTACATACTTCAGAAGAAGCCTGGAAGTTAATTGAGACGATAACGATGCACCAACATGACTTGGAGTTTGATGAATCAACCTCGGAAGACAAAGACACTTCTACTCAAGCGTTCGACACTTTAAAAGCTCAACTCGAATCCATCTCTAAAGTTGTTAAGGATATGCAAGACTCTTCCAAATCTAAGAAGCAACACTCGAAGCCCAAGGAAGATGTTCTCGCCACATCTGGAGCCACTGATCAAATCATTCATTCAAAATCTTTCACTCAGCGGTTATCAAAACAACCTATCTCTCATTTGTTAGTTCCCTCTACACCCTCTACTTCCTCTCAAATGTCTTCTCGTCTAAACAATGCGATTTTCAATAACTTCATGGTTGAGCAAAATAATAAAAACAAACAAATTGTTGATTTTCAAAACCAAATTGATTATTTGCTCAGAATTTCAAACGATTTAATTAAAAACATGGAGGATAATGTTAAAAGGTTGTTTTTAAAAGTTGAGGAGAAGCAAAGAGACGAAGCGATTAGCAAAGCTATTCATCATTCATCTTATGATTATGATGATATCCTTGTTGTCACTAGAGGCGGAAAAGAGACTAAGAATGAGAAATCAGAAGATATTCTTTCAGACAAGCCTTCTAGTTCTTCTCTACCCACTGATTCAGTACCTGTTGACACTCCTGTCACCTCTCCTGAACCAGAATCTTCCAAAGCCCCAGAAGTAATTAAACCAACACGTATACCTTTCCCTGGTAGGCTTAAGAAAGAGAAACAAGAAGCCCAGTTTGGAAAATATCTAGAGATGTTCAAAAGCCTACACTTAAACGTTCGATTATTAGATGCTTTAGTTGAAATGCCTAGTTGTGCCAAATTCTTTAAAGAACTTATATCCAACAAAGAAAAACTCAGACAAATAGTTAACTTGCCCTTAGACGCAGAATGCTCTTTAATTATGCAACAAGGACTGCCCCCAAAACTAGGAGACACTGGCCGTTTCACTATTCCTTGTTACCTTCAGGATGTTCAAATAAGTAACGCCTTAGCTGACTTAGGAGCTAGTGTAAACCTTATGCCATACTCGCTTTATAGGAAACTAGGATTAAGCAAACTTTTACCAACCCGTATGACCATCCAATTCGCTGATAGATCAGTTAAACTCCCTCGAGGAATTGCTAAAGATATTATGGTGCGTGTTGATAAATTCGTCTTTCCTGTTGATTTTGTTGTTATGGATATTGAGGAAGACACTCATGAACCACTCATCCTTGGTAGACCTTTCCTAAATGCTGCCAAGGCATTCATTGACGTGAATGAAAAATCTTTAAAACTTAGAGTGGGAACTGAGGAAGTCACCTTCAATGTCGATAAACTAATGAAACTTCCTATGGGAGAAGACCTTGGTCTTGTAGATTCTATGCAGGAAATAATTGAAGAACACTTGGAAGAAATCCTCGCAGTAAGCAACATTAATCCCCTTCCAAACACTGTCATCACAACAAGGAAAATCTGTGAAGAAGGTGCGGGTCTATGCTCAGCTATCTCGGATCCATCCATTGCATCAAAGGAAGTGCTATTACCTTTAAAGAATTCCAACTTACATCCCAACAGATTTATCACTGATGTACCACTTGGACAAGGCACTCCGGTCACTCTCTTGAGAAGAAGCCCTAATTCTGAAGTTCCTGATTCATCTCTCTCAAAAGAAGAAATTCTGAAGACTCTCAAGGAAATGGAGTCAATGCTTAAACCATCCGATCTGCAACTTTCTGAAAGTTGTAAAAACTTGAAACCAGAGATTATTTTTACCACATCTTCTTCAGCTCAGTTTCAGAGATTTGCATTCACAAAGGACAACAAGGAAATAATCACTGAAGATAATGCAATCTCTCAATCTTCCTAAGTAAAATATGAGCTGAGAAAAGATGAGCTTTACAACAATACAGAATGGGTTGAAATAGCATCAGCCGACATTCCAGAGGCACCTGCAGTTGAGTCAGATTATCAGACAACATACGATGAGCTTAAAAGAGACGAGATTGCCAGGATGAAGCCTTCCACTGAAGAACCACCCGAATTAGAGCTAAAAGAACTTCCCTCACACCTTGAATATGCTTTTCTCGAAGGAACTTCGCACTTACCAGTTATCATATCCAAAGATCTGAAGCCTGAAGAGAAAGCACTACTCATTAAGGTTCTAAAGTCACATAAGAAAGCGATTGCATGGAAAATCTCTGACATACAAGGGATCACCCCAAATTACTGCACTCACAAGATCTTAATGGAAAATGACTTCAGGCCTTCTATTCAAAGGCAAAGGAGAGTTAACCCAAAGATTTAAGACGTGGTGAAAAAGGAGGTTATCAAACTCTTGGATGCTGGTTTAATTTACCCTATTTCAGATTCCCCATGGGTCAGTCCAGTTCAATTCGTCCCAAAGAAAGGAGGCGTGACGGTCATCGCTAACGAAGACAACGAGTTGATTCCAACACGAACCGTCACCGGTTGGAGGGTATGTATCGACTATCGGAAACTAAATGAAGCTACACGCAAAGATCACTTCGCTCTACCGTTCATTGATCAGATGCTTGAAAGATTGTCAGGAAACGAATTCTATTGCTTCCTCGACGGTTTCTCCGGCTATTTTCAGATACCTCTCGATCCAAAGGACCAAGAAAAGACGACGTTCACTTGTCCATACGGAACCTTTGCCTACCGACGTATGCCGTTTGGCTTATGTAATGCACCGGCGACATTTCAAAGATGCATGGTAGCAATCTTCCACGACATGATTGAACAATGCATGGAAGTGTTCATGGATGATTTTTCGGTTTTCGGAGATTCGTTCACCACTTGTCTTTCTAACTTGAACAAGATGCTCACCCGATGTGAAGAATCGAACCTAGTTCTGAATTGGGAAAAATGCCATTTTATGGTAAAAGAAGGTATAGTTTTAGGACACCGTATATCCAAAGCTGGAATTGAAGTTGACAAAGCAAAAGTCGAGACTATCTCAAAGCTTCCACCACCTACCTCTGCCAAAGCCATCCGAAGTTTTCTAGGACACGCCGGGTTCTACCGTCGCTTTATCAAAGATTTCTCTAAGATATCCCGACCTATGACTCATCTCCTCGAAAAGGATACTCCGTTTGTCTTCACAGACGAATGTCTCAAGGCCTTCGATCATCTGAAAGATCTGCTTGTTCATGCACCGATCATGGTTGCTCCATACTGGAGTCTCCCATTTGAAATCATGTGCGACGCCAGTGATTTCGCAGTCGGAGCAGTTCTGGGACAGCGGAAGGAGAAACAGTTTCAACCAATATACTACGCCAGCAAAACGCTCACTGACGCCCAAGAAAATTATACAACTACAGAAAAAGAGCTGCTAGCGGTAGTATTTGCTTTTGATAAATTTCGTTCTTATCTAATCTTGTCCAAAACTATTGTCTATACAGATCACTCAGCTCTGAAATATCTTTTTAAGAAGCAAGATGCTAAACCTCGCCTTCTACGATGGATTCTACTCCTTCAAGAATTCGACATCGAGATCAAAGACAAAAAAGGAGCAGAAAACGTCGCAGACCATCTCAGCCGATTAGAGAATCCTTCAATGGATAAGTTGCACGAAAAAGACATTCAAGACCAGTTTCCAGAAGAACAACTCATGAATATTGTTAAATACCATCAAGGGTCACGATCTACAAATGATCACTGGTATGCTGACTATGCCAATTATTTGGTGGGAAAAGTTGTACCTAAAGGAATGCCAACCTCTCGAAGACAAAAATTCTTCCGCGATATAAAATATTACTACTGTGACAACCCTTTCCTCTTTAAGGTTTGCCCTGATCAAATCATTAGAAGATGCGTTGATGGGAAAGAGGCAGAACATATCTTACACCAAAGCCACCATGGACCTACTGGAGGACATCACGGTACCAACATGACCGCAAGAAAAGTGTACGATGCCGGCTTTTTCTGGCCAACCATATTTCGAGATGCGTACGGTCTGGTGAGACGCTGCGATATCTGCCAAAGACAAGGCAATATAACAGCCCGGAATGAAATGCCACTCACAAACATCCAGGCCGTGGAAATCTTCGATATCTGGGGATTAGATTTCATGGGACCATTCCCTAAATCTAACGGTAAAGAGTACATCTTGGTTGCAGTCGACTACGTCTCCAGGTGGGCCGAGGCCCAAGCTCTCCCAACAAATGACGCCAAAGTGGTAACCAAATTTCTCAAAAAGCTATTTAGTCGATTTGGAACTCCAAAAGCAATAATCAGTGATCGTGGTACACACTTTTTATAACACACCACATTTACTATACCATTTTTTTTTTAACTCGGAAGCTCAAGTCCCAAAACATATACCTATAAAATGACACGTCACCATATTCAAAATTAACCAAGTTATAAACACCGATTATAAATGTTTACAAAACCATCACTTGTATCCTGTACATTATATAACAAAACATTTTAAATTGTTTCAACAAAATCAGAGTAATTCTAGTCAAACATTCTTCAGTTACTCCTTGACCCACCCGTAACAAGAGATATTAACCTGCAAGGAGTAAACAACGGGATTAGCACGAAGCTAAGTGAGTTAACTCATCACTAACAATACAACTTAGTTTAACACCATGAGTTCACCACATTTAACACTTTGACTCAACATCACTAGAGGATCGGTGGCCCTTGTGGCACCCTCAGCCGCGGTGGCCCACCAAGCGACACTTACACCAACTGCAGGCCAATACAGTGGTTAACCGATAACGGTTTGCTACCTTTAGTCAACACAAGCTCTATTCACAACACATGTTCACAACTCTTGTGTTGACTAACCTGTAACAACATCGTCCAACAAAGTTGACCTCCTTAACACAATTACCAATAGGTCACTTAACACTTGATCACCAATTCTCAATTCAACTTAACACATAAATAAATCGCATAACACTTGAAGTAACCACATAAGTGATCACTAAATCATAGTGAGAGATCTAAGTCAACTCACCGACTACCATAGTCGCCCACTCAGTAGTCTAATATCACTGAGTCTTCTCCATATCTGAGAATACAACAAAATAACACAAGTCAGTCTCTTGTATCAACATTTATATAACATTATTCCATTATTACAACTAACCAATTTACTAAATTCTTATGAATTAACTTAGTAATCACAATACTCAATATTCAATCTATACTTATATAGATTCACATCACTTTTCAACTTACAATCATATAATTTATTACTAATCAACTTCATGATTATCATAATCACCTTCATCCATTTTAGCCCTTGTTAATTAATATAATTAAACAATTAACAAGATTAGGAACATCAAAATCAACAATTCATCATAACCTTTACCTTCATGATACTTAATCAATTAAGTTGCAACTTTTCTCTTTAATTTCTCAATTAAGTTATCACTTAAGATAATTCAACTTAATCCATTCCAAGATTATGACTAACCCCTTTAATATCAATAATATATCTTTATCAAATTATAATTATTATAATAACAATATCACTTTAATCATCACTAATCAACATAGTTAAAGCATTACCAAAATTATTTACATCAAATATTAAGAATTCTTCACAACCTTAATACTAGGTTTTATAAATTCTTAAACAACCATGTTCTAACTTCATTCTTTGTTTGTTAATTAGATGTTCTTCATTACAAACAATACCAAGTTCATCAATTAACTCATCTATTCATCACAATCATCAATTTCTCAAGAACACTAAATCACTTTATTCAATTCTAAGTTAGGGTTTCACTTACAATCAAGAATTTCTTATCAACTAATGATAATATGATCATTACTAGCTTAAATTCAAGACTAATCATGCCAACTAAATCAAATATTCAAAACTCCAATTTCTAGGGTTATAGAAATCACGAAATTAACACTTATAACATGCTTTGAATGATAATGAAATGATTAATCTATGTTAATAAATCATAACTAACAACTATTGCACAAAATCAAACCCTAATTTCGGATTAAACTCACTAATTAGCAAAAATCCCAAAACCCCCAATTTCTAGGTTGAAGAACACGAAGAACACTTGATTATACCTTGTTTAAGATGATTAAAAAACTTGAATTTGATCTTGGAAGCTTGAATTTGATGTTTCTTCATGATTTGATAATTGATTTAGGGTTCTAAGTGTGTATGTAAGTTTATCAAGTGAAAGAGTATTTAGGAAAGAATATATGTCGGTCTAATACATCCCAAACCGACTCCTCACTTTTGTTACAGTATAATATTATACCCTTTTTTGACCTATTGTCTGGAACCCCACTTTCAGATGCGAGAAAATTATTTTGTTTTACCGTCGCCTAGATTTAATTAAAACAAACAATATTTTACTTGTCACAATATTTCCTGAGGCTTATTGAACTATTAATTTTACAATCAAACACATATTACAATTTTAAATTGCATAAAATTTACATGAAATACCTATTACTTCTAGGCCCAATTTGAGGATGTTACAAATCTCTCCCCCTTAAAGAGATTTCGTCCTCGAAATCTAATCAACCTTGATTATTCTAAAGTACTTAATTACTTGACATATCTCATTCCTTAAATGAGATTCTACTAACACCATATTTCCAGTTTATTAATATTGCACTCTTCATACTACTCTAACAACGTAATTACTCATCACTATATTCACCTAAAGTGTGTACACAACCTAAATCACCTATGCATGACATGCTTATGCATACATTTCACTACACACACCATGTACCTACATATATATTATTTCATCGACTCACACACGACTAGTGTGTATCTCAACTAGATTCACGGAAACACATAAATTGTGTCTCATACCCAATTTAACTTGCAATACTATACAACAAGTGTAATATTTATCACTTATAATAATTACTCCCTTGAGCAACTCTTAATTATATGCACACAATTTAAATTCTATCTACATATACATATCCACATGTACATGTTTCTATTTCTTATCTTAACATATGAAATGTATCTAAATCATATTTTCATGCATACTATGATCACTTAAGGAAATTATTCCCAATTAATCACTTTAAAGCTTGAAGTCACTTAACACAAAAATAACATGACCATGTACAATAATATACTTTTATCACTAGAAACTAGCAATATGCTAGAATCTTTAAAATCAATATATGGTTTATATCCTTTTCAACAATAACACAGTGATTATGTAATCACAATACACCTATCAACAATGAAATTTAAATTTCAATTCATAATTAGCATTTATGCTAGTATCACATATCACCAAGTCACTTAGTACCAATTCAAATTGAATAATTACTAAGTTTCCCATCAACAAGTACGTTGCCATTCAAGCGCAAGTACCATATTATAAAAATGTGCTAACCACACACACATTTTCACAATATTCCATTAATCAATCATATATCGTTAATCTCCACGGAAGATTATTTCATGTTTTATTCTCTTCTATATGCAACTTATCACTTCACCTTGATATTAAGCATATAATAACAATCAAATTTCACACAATTCTCAATTAATAATAATATAACTATCAATCAAAAGGCTCTCTATATATAAATATTTATATATATATCTCTTTTATTAATAGATAGTTCATTAATACAATAATTTAATGCTTTACTACCATTTCATTTTAGTCCTCTCTGACTCTCTCTCTCTCTCATATGTCAACATCGAAAACCTACAAATTTTAAGGTCACATCAATTTCTCTAGTACTTGGTAGCCTCAACATATCCATGAGAAAATGGCATAATATAAATACGTTGGCCAGACGTCGTTATATTATGTCAAGTACACTTCAATTTCAGGCAACTTCATACCATCAATCTCTAAAATGATTAACTTTTACTATTTCCCTTTATCACTTGAATGTGAAACTACTCACAAAATTAAGTAAACATAACAATTCAATCATCTAACACCTTCCTCATTATCTCATTAACACATGTGTAAGTTTTAACACAACTAAATCAATTTAACACCCTCTCTACACGATTCAATAACACACATGAATAAATACTTATCATGTTCTATATAACCCTTGACACCAAGTATTTTATTAATATTCCATGCAATATTTTCACATATTCAACACATATTCATCATTATATAATCTCTGAGTTGATTAATAAATAACCTTCCTTATTTAGTTATCAAGCAAGGATAAACTCATATAATATTCCTTCAACTCTTAAGATACTTATTCAACCGTATCTAATACCTCATATAATTCAATTACTTTATTGCATTTCCAATATTTCACCAAATATGTTTCACAAAGTTCCATAATCACTATTTACTAACCCTAGTAAGCAACAATCAACAATAACGTTCACAGTATACTTTGCAGTTAATTAAACCGCTTATACACAACTCATACACAATAAGATATGTGGACCTCTTAAAACAAGTTTTAATATTACATTTAGTCATAGGAATGATCTCTGGGCTCAAAGAAAACAAAGCCCAATTCAAACGTAAGTTAAAAGTTTAAAATTTCTTTGTACCAATACACTTACACATAATTTAATTATTTGAATAATTAAAAATTTCATAAAAAGGACATAACCATCAGAAAGTACACTCTCTCACGTTTCCGGCGATATAAAGAACGTCAAAAACGGAGTTACGGTTCATCTTTTATGACCATTTTAAGATTGACTTTCTGATACCCAAAGGAAGCCGCCGGCTTCATAATGAAGCCGCCGGATTCACCCAAATTTCAGCAAAAACTCATTTACAGACCCCTTTCTAAGCAAGCCGGTCACCCAAGCCGCCGGCTTCAACCCCAAGCCGCCGGCTTCAACCTGAAGCCGCCTGATTGGGTCCAAAACAGCAGCCCTGCACCCCCTTTATGAATAAATACGAAATTCTAACGCGCATATCTCCTAAACCGTAAAGAGTTAAGTCATGAAATTTTGCAGGCACCTCCACTATGCCAAAATGAAACTTTCCCTTTTTACACTTTTTCAATTTACACGTTCTACGAGAAAATGGACGTATGAGTCATTTTAGACCATTTTCGACCGTTTTAGTTGACACGCCATATTCCAAACGGCTAGGTTTCTGACTTCAACCCTTTGCTAACATGTTTCTACATATATTTGTGACGTGTGGAGATGTTCATCACCTTCATATACTCGTTTTATCATGTTTTAACTAGTCGACCCGTTTAGGGGTCCAATTGGGCAATTTTAATAAGAACAACCACTTTGACTACCCAAAACACTTTCAACACACATTTTCACCATATGTAAGTCGTAAAGTAACTTTAATACTCTTTACACTCGAACCAACAAGTATTTTAACCATTTTACCAATAAGTGACCCATTTAGGCACTTTAACAACCCATGCATCCACCATTTCATTACCCATTTCACATTCGTTTGACTATTCTAAATCAAACTAACCCACTTTCATTATTAGTTTCATATTATCACCCTAAAACACCAAGTTCACAAAATTTCATCATATATAAACCAATTTCAACATATAATTTCAAATTTGACTTTTCACAACTTGTCATCGCACATTTTAAGTTTGGGTTGAACTTTACTACTTTTAATATATAGATCATAATTCAACCACAATCATGATCATTAATAATCATATTAGCACATAAACATCTTACCACATTCATCACTTTATAACATAACAAATTCTAAATTTGACTCTACTAAATTCAACTTTGACTTTTCTGAGTCAAACATACACTTCCCAATCAATGGGCACTTTGTCATTTAAACAACAACAACGCTCCAAATTACTTCAATTGAGATATTCCAACATCTCATTTCACTATCGGGAGTCATATTAATTCAATTTACCAAGATTTACTACACCTAATCATATTACTTCCAAAATTATTATTTCACAATAACAAGTAATCCTACATAATAGTTCATATCATGGCAAATCAAACAATTCAAGCTTATTAAATACACTAAGCTTATTAGAAAGTACCTGGCACATCAAGGCCCACGAGGGTTGAGGATTGAGAATACCAGTCGGTTCCTCAAGATCCTCCGTCTCTGCACCCAAAACAACATTCTGGCATCTTGTTATAGATTAGTTCACATTTAACAACAACTAGTTCACACAACCACTAATCCCACACCTCGGAATGTTTGACCACTATCACTAGGCTTGGGATTGAACAATCCAACCATTATTCAATTCGCCCAAACCTATGCTCTGATACCAATTTATAACACACCACATTTACTATACCATTTTTTTTTTTAAACTCGGAAGCTCAAGTCCCAAAACATATACCTATAAAATGACACGTCACCATATTCAAAATTAACCAAGTTATAAACACCGATTATAAATGTTTACAAAACCATCACTTGTATCCTGTACATTATATAACAAAACATTTTAAATTGTTTCAACAAAATCAGAGTAATTCTAGTCAAACATTCTTCAGTTACTCCTTGACCCACCCGTAACAAGAGATATTAACCTGCAAAGAGTAAACAACGGGATTAGCACGAAGCTAAGTGAGTTAACTCATCACTAACAATACAACTTAGTTTAACACCATGAGTTCACCACATTTAACACTTTGACTCAACATCACTAGAGGATCGGTGGCCCTTGTGGCACCCTCAGCCGCGGTGGCCCACCAAGCGACACTTACACCAACTGCAGGCCAATACAGTGGTTAACCGATAACGGTTTGCTACCTTTAGTCAACACAAGCTCTATTCACAACACATGTTCACAACTCTTGTGTTGACTAACCTGTAACAACATCGTCCAACAAAGTTGACCTCCTTAACACAATTACCAATAGGTCACTTAACACTTGATCACCAATTCTCAATTCAACTTAACACATAAATAAATCGCATAACACTTGAAGTAACCACATAAG
This sequence comes from Helichrysum umbraculigerum, assembly GCA_949592205.1. Classification (NCBI taxonomy): domain Eukaryota; kingdom Viridiplantae; phylum Streptophyta; class Magnoliopsida; order Asterales; family Asteraceae; genus Helichrysum; species Helichrysum umbraculigerum. The sequence goes on along the minus strand of CATIUR010000005.1, from coordinate 8,209,923 downwards.
TGATCACTAAATCATAGTGAGAGATCTAAGTCAACTCACCGACTACCATAGTCGCCCACTCAGTAGTCTAATATCACTGAGTCTTCTCCATATCTGAGAATACAACAAAATAACACAAGTCAGTCTCTTGTATCAACATTTATATAACATTATTCCATTATTACAACTAACCAATTTACTAAATTCTTATGAATTAACTTAGTAATCACAATACTCAATATTCAATCTATACTTATATAGATTCACATCACTTTTCAACTTACAATCATATAATTTATTACTAATCAACTTCATGATTATCATAATCACCTTCATCCATTTTAGCCCTTGTTAATTAATATAATTAAACAATTAACAAGATTAGGAACATCAAAATCAACAATTCATCATAACCTTTACCTTCATGATACTTAATCAATTAAGTTGCAACTTTTCTCTTTAATTTCTCAATTAAGTTATCACTTAAGATAATTCAACTTAATCCATTCCAAGATTATGACTAACCCCTTTAATATCAATAATATATCTTTATCAAATTATAATTATTATAATAACAATATCACTTTAATCATCACTAATCAACATAGTTAAAGCATTACCAAAATTATTTACATCAAATATTAAGAATTCTTCACAACCTTAATACTAGGTTTTATAAATTCTTAAACAACCATGTTCTAACTTCATTCTTTGTTTGTTAATTAGATGTTCTTCATTACAAACAATACCAAGTTCATCAATTAACTCATCTATTCATCACAATCATCAATTTCTCAAGAACACTAAATCACTTTATTCAATTCTAAGTTAGGGTTTCACTTACAATCAAGAATTTCTTATCAACTAATGATAATATGATCATTACTAGCTTAAATTCAAGACTAATCATGCCAACTAAATCAAATATTCAAAACCCCAATTTCTAGGGTTATAGAAATCACGAAATTAACACTTATAACATGCTTTGAATGATAATGAAATGATTAATCTATGTTAATAAATCATAACTAACAACTATTGCACAAAATCAAACCCTAATTTCGGATTAAACTCACTAATTAGCAAAAATCCCAAAACCCCCAATTTCTAGGTTGAAGAACACGAAGAACACTTGATTATACCTTGTTTAAGATGATTAAAAAACTTGAATTTGATCTTGGAAGCTTGAATTTGATGTTTCTTCATGATTTGATAATTGATTTAGGGTTCTAAGTGTGTATGTAAGTTTATCAAGTGAAAGAGTATTTAGGAAAGAATATATGTCGGTCTAATACATCCCAAACCGACTCCTCACTTTTGTTACAGTATAATATTATACCCTTCTTTGACCTATTGTCTGGAACCCCACTTTCAGATGCGAGAAAATTATTTTGTTTTACCGTCGCCTAGATTTAATTAAAACAAACAATATTTTACTTGTCACAATATTTCCTGAGGCTTATTGAACTATTAATTTTACAATCAAACACATATTACAATTTTAAATTGCATAAAATTTACATGAAATACCTATTACTTCTAGGCCCAATTTGAGGATGTTACAAATCTCTCCCCCTTAAAGAGATTTCGTCCTCGAAATCTAATCAACCTTGATTATTCTAAAGTACTTAATTACTTGACATATCTCATTCCTTAAATGAGATTCTACTAACACCATATTTCCAGTTTATTAATATTGCACTCTTCATACTACTCTAACAACGTAATTACTCATCACTATATTCACCTAAAGTGTGTACACAACCTAAATCACCTATGCATGACATGCTTATGCATACATTTCACTACACACACCATGTACCTACATATATATTATTTCATCGACTCACACACGACTAGTGTGTATCTCAACTAGATTCACGGAAACACATAAATTGTGCCTCATACCCAATTTAACTTGCAATACTATACAACAAGTGTAATATTTATCACTTATAATAATTACTCCCTTGAGCAACTCTTAATTATATGCACACAATTTAAATTCTATCTACATATACATATCCACATGTACATGTTTCTATTTCTTATCTTAACATATGAAATGTATCTAAATCATATTTTCATGCATACTATGATCACTTAAGGAAATTATTCCCAATTAATCACTTTAAAGCTTGAAGTCACTTAACACAAAAATAACATGACCATGTACAATAATATACTTTTATCACTAGAAACTAGCAATATGCTAGAATCTTTAAAATCAATATATGGTTTATATCCTTTTCAACAATAACACAGTGATTATGTAATCACAATACACCTATCAACAATGAAATTTAAATTTCAATTCATAATTAGCATTTATGCTAGTATCACATATCACCAAGTCACTTAGTACCAATTCAAATTGAATAATTACTAAGTTTCCCATCAACAAGTACGTTGCCATTCAAGCGCAAGTACCATATTATAAAAATGTGCTAACCACACACACATTTTCACAATATTCCATTAATCAATCATATATCGTTAATCTCCACGGAAGATTATTTCATGTTTTATTCTCTTCTATATGCAACTTATCACTTCACCTTGATATTAAGCATATAATAACAATCAAATTTCACACAATTCTCAATTAATAATAATATAACTATCAATCAAAAGGCTCTCTATATATAAATATTTATATATATATCTCTTTTATTAATAGATAGTTCATTAATACAATAATTTAATGCTTTACTACCATTTCATTTTAGTCCTCTCTGACTCTCTCTCTCTCTCATATGTCAACATCGAAAACCTACAAATTTTAAGGTCACATCAATTTCTCTAGTACTTGGTAGCCTCAACATATCCATGAGAAAATGGCATAATATAAATACGTTGGCCAGACGTCGTTATATTATGTCAAGTACACTTCAATTTCAGGCAACTTCATACCATCAATCTCTAAAATGATTAACTTTTACTATTTCCCTTTATCACTTGAATGTGAAACTACTCACAAAATTAAGTAAACATAACAATTCAATCATCTAACACCTTCCTCATTATCTCATTAACACATGTGTAAGTTTTAACACAACTAAATCAATTTAACACCCTCTCTACACGATTCAATAACACACATGAATAAATACTTATCATGTTCTATATAACCCTTGACACCAAGTATTTTATTAATATTCCATGCAATATTTTCACATATTCAACACATATTCATCATTATATAATCTCTGAGTTGATTAATAAATAACCTTCCTTATTTAGTTATCAAGCAAGGATAAACTCATATAATATTCCTTCAACTCTTAAGATACTTATTCAACCGTATCTAATACCTCATATAATTCAATTACTTTATTGCATTTCCAATATTTCACCAAATATGTTTCACAAAGTTCCATAATCACTATTTACTAACCCTAGTAAGCAACAATCAACAATAACGTTCACAGTATACTTTGCAGTTAATTAAACCGCTTATACACAACTCATACACAATAAGATATGTGGACCTCTTAAAACAAGTTTTAATATTACATTTAGTCATAGGAATGATCTCTGGGCTCAAAGAAAACAAAGCCCAATTCAAACGTAAGTTAAAAGTTTAAAATTTCTTTGTACCAATACACTTACACATAATTTAATTATTTGAATAATTAAAAATTTCATAAAAAGGACATAACCATCAGAAAGTACACTCTCTCACATTTCCGGCGATATAAAGAACGTCAAAAACGGAGTTACGGTTCATCTTTTATGACCATTTTAAGATTGACTTTCTGATACCCAAAGGAAGCCGCCGGCTTCATAATGAAGCCGCCGGATTCACCCAAATTTCAGCAAAAACTCATTTACAGACCCCTTTCTAAGCAAGCCGGTCACCCAAGCCGCCGGCTTCAACCCCAAGCCGCCGGCTTCAACCTGAAGCCGCCTGATTGGGTCCAAAACAGCAGCCCTGCACCCCCTTTATGAATAAATACGAAATTCTAACGCGCATATCTCCTAAACCGTAAAGAGTTAAGTCATGAAATTTTGCAGGCACCTCCACTATGCCAAAATGAAACTTTCCCTTTTTACACTTTTTCAATTTACACGTTCTACGAGAAAATGGACATATGAGTCATTTTAGACCATTTTCGACCGTTTTAGTTGACACGCCATATTCCAAACGGCTAGGTTTCTGACTTCAACCCTTTGCTAACATGTTTCTACATATATTTGTGACATGTGGAGATGTTCATCACCTTCATATACTCGTTTTATCATGTTTTAACTAGTCGACCCGTTTAGGGGTCCAATTGGGCAATTTTAATAAGAACAACCACTTTGACTACCCAAAACACTTTCAACACACATTTTCACCATATGTAAGTCGTAAAGTAACTTTAATACTCTTTACACTCGAACCAACAAGTATTTTAACCATTTTACCAATAAGTGACCCATTTAGGCACTTTAACAACCCATGCATCCACCATTTCATTACCCATTTCACATTCGTTTGACTATTCTAAATCAAACTAACCCACTTTCATTATTAGTTTCATATTATCACCCTAAAACACCAAGTTCATAAAATTTCATCATATATAAACCAATTTCAACATATAATTTCAAATTTGACTTTTCACAACTTGTCATCGCACATTTTAAGTTTGGGTTGAACTTTACTACTTTTAATATATAGATCATAATTCAACCACAATCATGATCATTAATAATCATATTAGCACATAAACATCTTACCACATTCATCACTTTATAACATAACAAATTCTAAATTTGACTCTACTAAATTCAACTTTGACTTTTCTGAGTCAAACATACACTTCCCAATCAATGGGCACTTTGTCATTTAAACAACAACAACGCTCCAAATTACTTCAATTGAGATATTCCAACATCTCATTTCACTATCGAGAGTCATATTAATTCAATTTACCAAGATTTACTACACCTAATCATATTACTTCCAAAATTATTATTTCACAATAACAAGTAATCCTACATAATAGTTCATATCATGGCAAATCAAACAATTCAAGCTTATTAAATACACTAAGCTTATTAGAAAGTACCTGGCACATCAAGGCCCACGAGGGTTGAGGATTGAGAATACCAGTCGGTTCCTCAAGATCCTCCGTCTCTGCACCCAAAACAACATTCTGGCATCTTGTTATAGATTAGTTCACATTTAACAACAACTAGTTCACACAACCACTAATCCCACACCTCGGAATGTTTGACCACTATCACTAGGCTTGGGATTGAACAATCCAACCATTATTCAATTCGCCCAAACCTATGCTCTGATACCAATTTATAACACACCACATTTACTATACCATTTTTTTTTTTTTAAACTCGGAAGCTCAAGTCCCAAAACATATACCTATAAAATGACACGTCACCATATTCAAAATTAACCAAGTTATAAACACCGATTATAAATGTTTACAAAACCATCACTTGTATCCTGTACATTATATAACAAAACATTTTAAATTGTTTCAACAAAATCAGAGTAATTCTAGTCAAACATTCTTCAGTTACTCCTTGACCCACCCGTAACAAGAGATATTAACCTGCAAAGAGTAAACAACGGGATTAGCACGAAGCTAAGTGAGTTAACTCATCACTAACAATACAACTTAGTTTAACACCATGAGTTCACCACATTTAACACTTTGACTCAACATCACTAGAGGATCGGTGGCCCTTGTGGCACCCTCAGCCGCGGTGGCCCACCAAGCGACACTTACACCAACTGCAGGCCAATACAGTGGTTAACCGATAACGGTTTGCTACCTTTAGTCAACACAAGCTCTATTCACAACACATGTTCACAACTCTTGTGTTGACTAACCTGTAACAACATCGTCCAACAAAGTTGACCTCCTTAACACAATTACCAATAGGTCACTTAACACTTGATCACCAATTCTCAATTCAACTTAACACATAAATAAATCGCATAACACTTGAAGTAACCACATAAGTGATCACTAAATCATAGTGAGAGATCTAAGTCAACTCACCGACTACCATAGTCGCCCACTCAGTAGTCTAATATCACTGAGTCTTCTCCATATCTGAGAATACAACAAAATAACACAAGTCAGTCTCTTGTATCAACATTTATATAACATTATTCCATTATTACAACTAACCAATTTACTAAATTCTTATGAATTAACTTAGTAATCACAATACTCAATATTCAATCTATACTTATATAGATTCACATCACTTTTCAACTTACAATCATATAATTTATTACTAATCAACTTCATGATTATCATAATCATCTTCATCCATTTTAGCCCTTGTTAATTAATATAATTAAACAATTAACAAGATTAGGAACATCAAAATCAACAATTCATCATAACCTTTACCTTCATGATACTTAATCAATTAAGTTGCAACTTTTCTCTTTAATTTCTCAATTAAGTTATCACTTAAGATAATTCAACTTAATCCATTCCAAGATTATGACTAACCCCTTTAATATCAATAATTCATCATATCTTTATCAAATTATAATTATTATAATAACAATATCACTTTAATCATCACTAATCAACATAGTTAAAGCATTACCAAAATTATTTACATCAAATATTAAGAATTCTTCACAACCTTAATACTAGGTTTTATAAATTCTTAAACAACCATGTTCTAACTTCATTCTTTGTTTGTTAATTAGATGTTCTTCATTACAAACAATACCAAGTTCATCAATTAACTCATCTATTCATCACAATCATCAATTTCTCAAGAACACTAAATCACTTTATTCAATTCTAAGTTAGGGTTTCACTTACAATCAAGAATTTCTTATCAACTAATGATAATATGATCATTACTAGCTTAAATTCAAGACTAATCATGCCAACTAAATCAAATATTCAAAACCTCAATTTCTAGGGTTATAGAAATCACGAAATTAACACTTATAACATGCTTTGAATGATAATGAAATGATTAATCTATGTTAATAAATCATAACTAACAACTATTGCACAAAATCAAACCCTAATTTCGGATTAAACTCACTAATTAGCAAAAATCCCAAAACCCCCAATTTCTAGGTTGAAGAACACGAAGAACACTTGATTATACCTTGTTTAAGATGATTAAAAAACTTGAATTTGATCTTGGAAGCTTGAATTTGATGTTTCTTCATGATTTGATAATTGATTTAGGGTTCTAAGTGTGTATGTAAGTTTATCAAGTGAAAGAGTATTTAGGAAAGAATATATGTCGGTCTAATACATCCCAAACCGACTCCTCACTTTTATTACAGTATAATATTATACCCTTCTTTGACCTATTGTCTGGAACCCCACTTTCAGATGCAAGAAAATTATTTTGTTTTACCGTCGCCTAGATTTAATTAAAACAAACAATATTTTACTTGTCACAATATTTCCTGAGGCTTATTGACCTATTAATTTTACAATCAAACACATATTACAATTTTCAATTGCATAAAATTTACAAGAAATACCTATTACTTCTAGGCCCAATTTGAGGATGTTACACTTTTGCAACGTTCAATTCATGAAAGTTCTGCAACAGTATGGTGTCACTCACAAGACATCAACAGCTTATCACCCCCAGACAAATGGGCAAGCTGAGGCAACAAATCGAGCTTTGAAAAGAATCTTGGAAAGAACTGTTGGTAATCATGGGTACAAATGGGCTGAAAAATTAGATGATGCATTGTGGGCGTTCAGAACCGCCTATAAAACACCATTAGGAACCACACCGTATCGTCTAGTTTATGGCAAGGCATGTCACTTACCAATCGAGCTGGAATATAAAGCATACTGGGCTTTGAAGAACTGCAACTTAGATATTCCTACAGCTGGAGCAAATAGACGAATACAGTTGAATGAGTTAGCCGAACTAAGGGATCAGGCATATGACAGTTCGTTAAGCTTCAAGGAACGAACTAAGAGAATTCACGATGCTAAGCTGAGGCCCTCACGATTCAAAACAGGAGATAAAGTGCTACTCTTCAATTCGCGATTCAAGAAATTCTCTGGCAAGTTTAAGATCAGGTGGAGCGGACCATTCATAGTATCAAAGGTATTTCCTTACGGTGCAGTCGAACTCGAGGCACCAGAAGGTAATTTTAAGGTTAATGGTCATCGCTTAAAGCATTACTTCGAAGACTTTCCCATCAGGGAAGATGTCTTTATCTTTAAACCACCGTGAGTCGACAGAAAGGTACAAAGAGTCAAGCTAGAGACTCGTAAAACAAGCGCTCTTGGGAGGCACCCCAAGCCTATCCTTATTTCTGTCATTTTATTTCTTAGTTTATTTTTATTAAGTATGGTTGTCTCTGAACTAATAAAATTGCAGGCTTGCCACTTATCTGACTTCGAATTGTAAAATCTGAGATAAGTATTGTTCATTAACTATCACTGTTAGCATTACCTGTTTATTTTATCTTGTTTCAGGATGGACGCTGTTGACACTGATCACGTAGCTACGAGACCACGCAGATGACACAGACCCCGTAGACGCAGAGCATAGAGAGCGGCTATGCTGACCATCACTGAGGAGGACCTGACTGATGTCCCGATCACTCACGAGGAGTTGCCCAATGAGAGGCCCTCATCACCTTTGCCAGCCCCCGAACCCACTTTCGAGTACGGTATCACTACGGCTGATCCAGCTGCTTCGTGGGCCCTCTTCCGGACACTCTCCATCCAGCATGACATCATGTCCTCTATCTGTGAGCAGCTCGAGATTCCGAGACCTAATGCCATTCCCTAAAGGCTTGGCCCAGATCCAGGACCATCTAGCCTTCCATGGTTCTTCTGTCCTCCTGCTGATCCACCTGTTCTCTCTACGGCTGGACCTTCCACTAACCCCACTACTGCAGCTGCTGATCCTGATCCAGCATTGCCCACAGGATTTGCATCACCAGATCACAGCCTCACAGAGCAGCTTCTGGCTAATTTTGATGCTCACACTTCTGTCACTTCCTCTGACGAGATTGTGAGTCAGGCTATGGCTGCTATGGATTTCTCCATTCCATCTCCGACTTCTGTTTCCGACAGGGATGTTGAGGCAGAGTTTGATCCTGACACTGATGACCTACTTGATGATTACTAGATTTTATCTTTATTATTTACTTTCTGTATTATGATTCTGTTCTTACGCTTTAAACCTGCTACCTAGATGAGATACTGTGATATGTGTGTTGTTATTTATGCAGAATTTAGCTTTGTGTGGAATGGATGATCTTAAACGAGCCTGGTCCTTTAAATCCAGCAATTCACTAGTACCACTCCTGCACAAACCTGGTCTATTCCAGTAAACACAAATGGGGAGTCTCTCTGTTCCTTTCTCCCCGTTTCAATTACGTTTTACTATGCCTATGTTAGTGCGTTTAACTCTGTGCCTCATCCTAAACTTATCACTAAGTGTGGGATTCCAGCCCAAATTGAAAACTTGAGAAACATCTACTTACATGTTCAAACTCTAAGTGTGGGATTTTACTAGTAAAATCTCTACTCAAGAGAACATTAGGGACAATGTTCCTGATTTTTATGTCCAATAGCAATCTTTCTCTCAAAATTTTTCAAAAATAAGGTCAAATTTTGTCAAAATTAATGAGTTTAACTCAGTTTTTGAGTCTCAGATACTACTGAGAGAAACCATTTTCAAAATATAAGTATGATATTTCTAAAAGCCTAAAGGAAATAAGGTAGAAATTGCTTAAGCAAGAAGTAATAATCAAAGGAGCATGACTAGACACATACAACCCTTTGCAGTGAGGTATCTTGAGCCTAAAAGCATTCATCTTTAATGCTTCACTTTCAATTCTTGTGTGTGTGCTGATGTCTGTATCTCTGAATTAGAACTTGCTCTTGACATACGCTTCGAGACCATATTGGTGTGTACCGTACGCGGTATAGGTGCAATTAAATGACCTTGACATTCCTTAGGACTTAACCCATTTCTTACATATCTTTTCAAGCCCAAAATCCTTTCCGATGCTCATTTTTAGTATCGAAGATCCGCCTAGTATACCATGTTGAGCCTAAACCTTTCGTTTCTTCAAAACCCTAATTTTCACCCACTTCCCAAAAATTACCCCTCCAAACTTATCTTGGAATTTCTGAGGTTATGAAGAACACCCTTTTAGAATATCTGTTTCAATTATCCCACTCATCCGCATTCTCCAAAATCAAGCTTCTCAACAAATGGTGCGGGAAAATTAGCACACAAGAGAACTGGAAGGACGATGGTGAGGGAAAAATTAGCACCTGGAAAAGAATCAAAATGATCAAGATAGAGGAAAAGATTTCTAAAGGATTCAAAATATAAATTCCTTGGAAATTCTCTAAAAGAAATTCTGAAGAAAAGAAAAAGAAAAGACAAAAGAAGAAAAAGAAAAGAAAAGAAAAGAAAATAGCTCCGCAAATAAAGCTGAAAGTTTCAAAGCATAGCTCTTCATGGAAAAATCCGACAAAAGCTGAAACAGCTACCAACTCTCCGTTCCTCTCCGTTCTAAATAAAGTTGTTCATGATCTCAGTGATTCTAGGATAAGCTAAACACCCTCACAAACCACTATCCATACCCTTCACCCTCACCAAACACTACAACCCTCTGAATGTCTTGAGATAATTAGCACCGTCCTCACCTAAGTGGTGGAGATCCGATTCTCGATCAAGCCTATGACGATGAGTGCAGCATGACTGGCTATTTTGAGCGATTTCGTTTGAGCTAGACTGATAGGAAACCCGATACACTTTGAGTGAATTGAGTGACCACCTATAGTGAGATCGCCTAGTCATGTGTACTCCAAGATCACGAGATTTGGACGTACGCCTAAGAGAATCCCTACTTGTTTATGGAAGGATCATCCTATCCTCCTCCACACTTTTAGTAACTTACTTATATGAGGAAATGCTAATCTCGGAACATATTCTCTGACTCGCCCCTAAAAACATGACCTAAAAATATTTTTCAGAGAGTTGTTGCTTGAGGACAAGCAACGTCTAAGTGTGGGATAACTTGATGTGACGTAAAAAGTCATGTTTTTAGAAGCTTTATTCCTCACATTTTGAACCTTTCTTTAGTGAAAACATTCCAAAACATTGATTATTTACTAAAATACACTAAAGTGGTTCAAAAGTAGATGTTGTGATAAAAATCACTGAAAACACTCTAAAAATACACAAAACACAGCATTTTAATACAGGCAGACTCTTCCGACCTCATTTTCCTGTCAAGGCACACCTCCTAACTCCTACCATCTGTTGAATAGGTAAAATCGAGACGGAAAAATCTGGAATCAAGTGAAACGGCCAAAGGACGGAGAAACCACTACGCTTTCAGAGCCATTAAAAGTCATTTCGGCTATGCCTAAGCTCTACACATCCAATTTCTGTGAGATTGGCATCATTAGAAGCGTAACGGAATTACGAAACCACAGGCGAAAGAATCGAGTCAAACGGACGCATAACGAAGGAGATACGGACATTTTAAGCAACGAACGAAATCAGACGGAGACCGTATACGGCCTCAGGCACCGTATACGGCCCTTGTAAGACCGTATACGGCCTGTATACCACCGTATACGGCCCCTGCAAGGCCGTATACAGCCCCCTACCCCATATCGTGCTTCGTTTGCTTGTACGTGCTGCTTCGTGAGTTGTACGTGCGATTTGATGGTTTGCCTATAAATAGTGGACATCCCCAACACCTCATTCATACCAATTCTCTCATTTTCATTCTCTCCCTACACTTTCTCTCTCACACACATCACTCTCTCTCTAGTTTCTCTCTCTAGAAGATTTTCTCTCTCTAGAATTGAGCTAGTTAGAGAGATAGTTAGGTAGAGGTAACTTTTAGCTTTTGTACGGAGTCACTCCAATACATTGTATTTGCGAAGATCTGTCTGTAATAAATTCGTATCAGGTTCTATTTATATATCTCTTACTTTCCAGTTTTAAACATGTGTTGCTTTGTTTATGCTTGTTTAGGATTGTATGCTAGATATATGATGTTAGGCTAGACATTTCTTTGTGTTTACCATGATGTAGTTATGTTAGAATAGTCAATATGTTTATGCCATGCTGTTACTCTACCTGTGTTACTTTAAACTGTGTATGAACTCATAAACTGAATCTCGAATGTTTATCTATCCAACTTATGCTGTGGTTAGAAGCTTCCTGCTAGAACTTGGCCAATTACTAGTGGTACGTTCTCTACCTATTCTATACTTGATGATCAATGAACTTGGTATGGCTGTGTTCTCTAGGTTGAAACAAATCATAAGAGACACGGAGCGTAGGATTAGAGATATGTTAGATTCATGTTTATCTGTTATATATCTTTGAGAGAACTTTCGGGATATCTATGATCTGATTATTGGTTATCTGCTATGCTTAGGATTATGGTGCTCTGTTATGTGTCACCCTATTGCATGTTCTTGTTTGATTGTTGCCTTAGGAATGATGCATGCTAGAGTTATCCTCCTGGTTCATATCAGTAACTGTATAATTAGGTTTTCAGACACAGAATATTGGTTTACACAGTAGATTAACATGCATGGAATAGTTGTGATGATTTATATCTGTAATGCTGAACAATTTAACTGATCATTAGCCCGATTATCCCAACTTGGTCCGCGGGATTATCCCCGTTCGTGTTCTTGTTCAATCAACAATTCACGCTACGATACAGACGTCTCTGATGACTGTGACTGGGGACCAGGATTCGAGGATAGTCGTCGGTTAAATTGGTCTGTACATTTGGGAGAACTTCCGGTGTATTTGACTTCTATAACTGCTATCCACGTGACATGTTATTTATCTGATTGCGGACAACTCTACGTTAGATATTTAATAGGCTCGTAGTTGTAGCTCATTAGGATTTAGTAAATCTGCGAGAGTAATGTGGAACCCTAATTAATGTAACCGAAAAACCGTAAAATGCCCTATTACTCGGTATAGTGCTGGAAACACCAATTGGTGGAGTACAAACGTATTGAAGCCGCGGAACGGTCGTAGGTATAATACTTTGCATTAATTATGTTTCTATCCTCTCCGGATTAGTCATCACATCTAGTAGCCTTACCCTTGACTATTCATCAATGACATTTAACGAAATCATAGTAAACACTCGTTTATCCTCTGTTGACCGAGTCTCCGTACAAACCTCTTTAGTTTTATTTTCTTTATTTAAATTAGTATTTAGTTATAAAAACCAAACCTATCCAAAAAACTTTTAAAAACCCTAGTTGAATCTCCAAAGATAATAAAACTTCCTAGACTCCCATGCCCGTTGTAGTTTGAAGAACGACACCTGAGTCATACATACCACTTGCTGCCCTTTTAGGTCTGTCAGTAGTATACAACTTAGGATTCCCCTGCTCTACAAATTTAAAACTCATTGTTTGCCGCTTCTATTGCTGTTGGAACAACGACCGGAATCAAATCCGTCCAACCGATAGAGGTAGCGACACGCATAGAAGCATAAGACACAAGCATTGTGTCGCATAAAAGATAAGACACGAGTATTGTGTCGCATAGAAACATAAGACACAAGCATTGTGTCGCATAAAACATAAGACACAAGTATTGTGTCGCATTAAGTTGCATATCATAAGACACAAGCCTTGTGTTGCGGAACACAAGCATTGTGTCGCATATTGTGTCGCAAAACATAAGACACAAGCATTGTGTCGCATTTAGTGTCGCATTAAGTTGCATATCATAAGACACAAGCCTTGTGTTGCGGAACACAAGCATTGTGTCGCATATTGTGTCGCAGACATGAGACACAAGCCTTGGGTTGCGGAACACAATCACCGTGTCGCATTTAGTGTCGCAAAAACCCAAAAACAGAAGCCAAAAACATTCTAAGTGTTTAAAAATCACTTTTCAACAACCAAATCAAATACGATACGATTTATACATGAAAATACTATACTTTTGGAAGTATACACCAATACTCGAACACATATAAGATTTCACTTATTTAAAACGCGAGATCCCACTCGCGCACATACACGAGATTACACTCGAACACCTATGAGATTTCACTCATACACTCTAGGGTTACACCGACTCGGATTTACATTCACTTGAACGTTACACGTTACAATACAAACGTACTTGACAACTATACGATTACAACAACTGCATAATAATAATAGATGAGATTATTATTACACTCCGATACCAACGGGCCGTACAACTTTGCTACAAACTACAACTTACAAACAAATACAAACGTACAAACAACAAATGGACATTAACTAGTTTGGGAACAACTAGCATGGATACCTTACAAGTATTCCATTTACTTACTAAACCTTATGCGTATTAGGACGTTAAGGGTTGCTAGTTCGGGATACTACTTTGCTTGCTTACTGCATTGTCTGCTAGACTCAGGTGAGTCTCACAGCCTTTATTTTACTGTTTTACACTCAGGGGTGAGATGCATTACTTGTTTTACATGAACACACCGATTTACTTGCTTACTGGCCGTTACTTACTTACTTAGGGATTTACCGGTACACTGTTGCATGAGTTTCGACTAATCCAATGAAGGCCTCCTAATCATAGTTGTTAGTTATGGGATAAGCGCGAGTTTTAGTATATGGATCCATATGGGACTGACAATCCCCGCCCGGGGTAGCACGCACTACCACGAACCGTTACTGTAGAAACGGGCGTTTCTTACTCGTTTCATATGAATGTTTTTGGATTAACATTCACGGGGGCACAATATTTACTGTACGTTAAGCTTCAACTATGGTGGCTCATGGCAAGGGTATCAAATGATTAGCATGACCTGCAATCACCACTTACTTACTGGCCGGCTGATGTTTTACAAATACAACTGTTACTTGTGTGTTCAAACTAATTACTTACAAACCTGTGAGATTCACCAACCTTTTGGTTGACCGTTTTAGTAATGCATTCTCAGGTACGCAGCTTTAGAAGGATGCCCAGCAGGATATGCTTATTAGCTCGAGTCGCATGCATTTACAAGCTTGGAGATTTTCATACATTACTTTTGTACTAGCTGTTATGTAATAGAATCTCTAGGAAACTTACTCGAACTCGAGCTTGTATTTTGAATTACTTATGTACTAATGTAATAACTTTTCGAACGTCTCATATAGAGTCGTTCACTGTATCCTTTGTGCTTGTGATTATTGATTTGTAACACCCAAAAACTCGCTTCCGCAAACCATTAAATTTGGGGGTGTTACAGATTGGTATCAGAGCCTAAGGTTATAGTGAACTAGGTTGCATTTAGTGGGCCTAGACTATGACCGTTAGGCAGTATTCCTCATTAGGTATAACTGGTTCAGGGATTACATCATACAAGTTTAATTTAACATAGCCTGATCAACTATGTACAATTAAATGAAGATGATGTGAGTTCTGAAAGGGGTTATGTTGAACAGGAATGCACTAGCTGACTCTGACCTCGAGAGAACCGTGACTTTTACTTGTTTGTGCTAGACACACACTAGGCTATTATGTGATATAGATAGATATACATATATAGGCCTCGCCTTCTGACATATTACTCTCTCTCGACACCTGTGAATTCCGCTTTACGGCATACACCAAATAACGACAACTTGACCCTCGTCATCTCATTTCTGAGCCAACTCTTATGATTTCACATAACCGACATACCTCCGAAGGCTGAAATTCTTTCTGCCATTTTGTAGAATTATCCATTGGAAATGACACACTTCCCGACATGCGGCTACACGTAAGACAACGAACAAATTAACGATGAACAAATCCAGTACACGTATCTCGATGAAGAGATAGCCCCAGTGGAAGGACTTGAGAATCACGGTTTCGGACTCGTAGACATTGAAGAGTACGAAAGAGTACGGGATCAGGCTGAAGATCTGGATGGCCGTAACTGGGAGCTGCAACTGAAATGCAAAGTTTACGAGATGGAGTTAAGGATTCTGCAAAGGTCCATCCCTGAACGAACTCGAGACTCTGTTCTCTACTTGAAAGAAGTAACGACTCACCTAGGTCAACGAGTAACGGCATGGATCAAATGGATGCACCTACAAGCTACCGGAGATGTTTTGGTTTATCCTACCCTTCGACGATACCAAGATATGCTGGAAGCTCGTTACTACCCCTACAATCTACACCAAGAATAGGCCGACGATAGCTATGACCGTAGTGTATAGCAGTTAGGTGTGTATGTAATAGGTCTTAGTTAGGACCGCTAATCCGATGGTTATATTTGAATTCTATCACCTTTTGTAACTTATCTTGCTCGTCCGGATGTTCAAATTCCCGGCACTTTTGTAAACTGTAAACGCCTGTAATCTTTTGAACACGTATGTTTTAATTTCAACCATCCTACTACTTTTGTTAAACTATCAGCGTGTCAAGCTTTGGCGTATTCTCTCTGTACTTACTCAATTATCTTATTCGTCCTTTCTTGTTCTTTCTTGTTCAGCAACATGCCTCCTCGCCGACAAGTCACGCTTAGCGAAAACCGAAATTGCAAATCTGATTGCCCGTAGTGTGGCCCAAGCCTTAGCTGTCCGAGCAACCACTCCTGGTAGCGAAGATACGACTAACAATGCACCACCACCCAAACTCTGCACTTACAAGGACTTCCAGAACTGCAACCCTTTGAGCTTTCAAGGTACTGAATGAGCAATCGGCCTAGTCCGATGGGTCGAGAAGATCGAATCAGTATTCCTTATCTGCAACTGCACTGAGGAGGACAAGGATAAGTTCGCCGCCAGCACTTTTTCTGACACTGCTCTCACCTGGTGGAACACCTATGCTCAGACTGTGAGTATCGCGAATGCTTACAAACTTCCGTGGGAAGAATTGAAGAAGATGCTGAGGAGAGAGTACTGCCCCATAGATGAACTGAAACAACTAGAAGTGGAGTTTTGGAATCACAAAATGCAAGGTGATGACATCACCGGTTACACCAACCGTTTTTACCAACTGGCACTTCTATGCCCATCCATGGTTGATCCTGAGTATAAGAGGATCGAGAAATACGTCGATGGACTTCCTGACAGACTCCAAGACCTGGTAACCTCATCCAAACCGGGTTCTATTCAGAACGCCATTCGTATGGCCCATGAACTGACGGCTAACTCTGTCCGCCGTGGCCCAACTTCCACCCTGTCTGCAAACAACAAACGCAAATGGGAAGTAAGTCCCAGCTCATCCAACCAGACCTCCAACAAAAACCTGCAACCGTTAATGCCGATGACTCGAAGGCTTACAAGGGGAGCAAGCCTTACTGCTCCAAATGTAGTCGTCATCATGACGGTACCTGTCCCTGCTCCAAATGCAATAAATTTGGACACCTAGCCAAAGATTTCCGAACCAACATCACTGGTACCAACACCAACGCACCCAAGACATGCTACGAGTGTAATGGTACTGGGCACTTCAGGAAGGATTGCCCAAAGCTGAAGTTGAAAAACAATAACACTGCTCAAGTCTTTGAAATCTCACGACTTTATGATAAATTGATGATAAGTTGCCTAAACTATCATGATTAATTGATGATTTTGTTGTGGATTGAAGAATATAAGGAGTATAAATTGCATCTTTAATTTCTTCTTTGAATATATAAATTTTCGGTTCATTTAAATATAACTTTGTAGTTTTACTTAATATTTTGGGAGCTTCGTTATATTTCTTTGAGGTGATGCACATAAGGTATTATCCAATTTTGAGAATTCAAAGAGTCTGGGTCGTGAAAAGGATATCAAAGATTGTAACTTTTACCTAATTGTATCATTCACCCGGTACAAATGTTTCGAGTTACATAAAAGGGAAAAATAGATTGAAAAAGGTCATACATTGTGAAATAGATTATAAGTTTAATCCTTATTCTCCGTGATTCTCAGTTGTTTACAAGAAGTGGGGTCCTTGAGAATATTATGATAAACAAGTCGAGCTTAATCACCTAACACTTAAATGCTTTCGACACACATATCCATGTCAAGACTAAAAGAATAATTTGAAAAACATAGAAGTCTTGAAAATGAGCTAATGTATCACAATTATAACCTTCAATGTCCTCAAAATAATTATCCGAAAAGTAATCAGAACTCATTATCTCAAAAGCCTTGAACCAATATGCAACATTATTATCACACACTCTCACATCCAAATCCAACTATAAGAACCTTAAGTTCAAATCACGGCTAGAGAACATATGATAAATATTAATTGTAACGTTGCCCAACTAGGTTCAGGTAACAAATCGTGCCAAAACATACTTTAATCCAACACTCGTAGCTTGTTCACCATACTTTACTCAATCTAAAGGTACAAGTTTCACCATCTTTCACCGAGTAATTCGCGTTTAATTGTTATTTTTAGGGTTTAAGGGTTTACGGATTGTGTTGATTTGGAGGGTTTAGGTGTGTATTAGGTGTTATAAAACTTCCAACATGTTCCCCTAGTTAGGCCGCACGTAGTGGTAACATTCGATTGCGTTTATGTGCATTTGTGTTCATCGTGAAAACTGGGTTTCTTTGTTGTTCGTCTTTACGACACAAACTGCGACACAAATTCTTGTGTCGCAGGATATTTGAATTTAATTGTGATTTCTGACATATTCGACATCAAATTCGTGTCGCTTGTTTATGCGACACCCAATGCGACATAAGTCGTATGTCGCATTTTATTTGAAAAATGGATTTAATTGCAAAATGCGACACAACCCTTGCTGTAGCTACAATTTTTAGCGACACAAGAGCTTATGTCGCATATATTTGTTTTAATTGATTTCAATTGCTTTATGCGACACTAATTATTATGTCGCATGTATTTAGCGACACAAAGCTTGTCTCGCCAATGTCAGAACCTTTTAATTTGGATTGAATTTGTATGTGCTTGCTGCTAACGCTTTTCGAGCTATATTTGTCTATGCTTCTTTTATAGAAATGGCAGATACAGATGCAAATGTAAACTTTTGGGAGTCGAGGCACAACATCGCGACATATCTTGATGATACAAAGGAGTCGACAGCTCCTTACAGACCTATTGTTGCTTTTATACGCCGTTCTCGGATATTCACGGCTATCTCTTTGAATACGAGCATATACAAGGACCAGGTGGGGTCCTTCTGGGTTAACGCGAGGATCAACTCTGATCTTCCTCACCTGAGGATTATCTCTACGGTTGATGGACGTGAAATCATTATCTCTGAGCAGCTTCTACGTGATTTCTTTGCTTTTGATGACGTTGCAAACATGCCCGTGCTGTTTCCAAATACATTTATTTCCGGCGGCATGCAGCGAATAGGGTATCCGGGGGTCTCGCATGATCAATACCGCAAAGCCAACCTTCCCAAGGCTTAGCGTTTCCTAATGCACGTGGTAATCGTGTGTTTATCTGCCCGCAAGGCAGGATTCGATTGCATGAGCCATCCCACGGCCTCCGCTTTGTTATCTTTGGTATACAATAAGCCCTTCAACTTTTCTGGTTATATCTTCCGGGGCATGGTTGATAATGTGAACGCCGGAGACAATCGCTGGAACATTTATCCTCGATTTGTTCAACTCTTGATTAATCATCTTCTACCGGGTCTTCCGGCGCACAATGTTCATCGATTTCGCCAACACCGATGAACGTCCGAATCTGGACTATCTGAGCACAAGGCGAGCGCGCGAACGAAAATTTTCCTCTTTTTGGCCACATCATCAAGGAGGGTTACGTCCCTCCGGCCAATGATGGTTTTCTGGATGCTGCCCCTGCAGCCCCGCAGGTTGACGAGGATGTGTTCGTCAATGTTCCTGTTCAGGTTGCCAATGAAGAGCTCGAGGATGATCTGCGAGCGATCGATGATTTTGATCAAGTTCCTGAGGATGAACTCCATGAGCCACCGGTCAATGTTCCGATTGATTCTGATGGAGGTTCCACTCCCGATCATTTGGACGGCGATGTCCCTGATCCGGCAACAATTGCAAGAATTTGCCTGACCCATTCTCGCCGATTTAAGCGCATTCATCGCCGTATTCGTCAAGACCGTGTTCATGTACCGGCCAACCGAGGCAAAGACAAGAGGCCTCGTACCAAAGATGATCCAGAATACACGCCAGAGACTTAACTTGCAAAAAGAACCCGTCCAGGGATTCACATTCGCGAGCCTGGTTCTGATGCTGCTGCTCGTCCTGCTGCTCAACTGACTAATCTTTTGCAGGTTTTGGCAGCACTGGAGACTTTGAAAGAAAAGCTTGCAGCTCAAAATGGTGTTATTGCTGTTCAAGCTTCCAAGATTGCAGAATTGGAGAAGACTGCTGCTCTAGTTCCTTCTTTAAATTCTAGGTTGCTAGAGTTAGAGTCCCAAGCTGTTGTTTCGGGGGAGTCAACCCCTAGAGCTTTAGAAATATCATCTAGGACTCCTACCGACGAAAATGTAAATCCTGATTCTGTTATCAATGTAACTCCTGTTTTAGATTACTTTCTTGTCCATAATGTTGCAGGACAACCGAGACCACTAGCAGTTGATTACTCACACGCTGATCTTTCATATCTTCAAAGTCTGCTAAAAGAAGATGGTTCGGTGCACGAGGAGTTTGTACCATAAGAGGTTAATACTGATGACAGTGAGATTGAGGTTGAGGGAGAGGAAATGCGAAGTGATGAATGTTTTGACGATGCTCCTATCATTGAGTCTGATTCCTCAGAGGGTGAAGCTGATCGTGCTCCAGAAGCGGCAACTGCTGAGCTTGCTGCTGCTCCTGAGACTTCGTCTTCTAGTGCTGGTACCTCAAGACCTCACATGAAGTTCTTTCCTCCTGTTCAAGTACTCGTTACTTGCAAATTCTACAAAGTCAGAACTGACTACATGGGTATGATAAAGAGTTGGAAATTTGATGAAAATCATGCAGTATTCATGATTAAGAGGAGTGACGGTATTCAGTACTTTAACCTAAAGTTTTATCGAATAAGTACGTTACCGAAAATTGAACTTCAGAGATTAGCTCAGCTTCCATTGATCAACCGTTCGCGAGATTGAAGAGCTGAATACTTTCAGGTCATCATTCGTCGTGAAATGAATAGCAAGAAATACAATCTGATTAAACCGACGCTTGGGATGAGATATAAATTCAAGAAGAAGCTCGATCCGAAAACTGGAAAACCTCTTGTCAGGATAATCTTTCCACCAGCAAATAACTTAAAGAAAATTCCTCTAGAGATCATTCCTTTGGACTTTCTCAGGAGATTATTATATTGGGAATACGACAACATTACAGGCGAAGCTGTATTTGTGTTCATACCCGAGTCAGAGCCTGTGACTGAGGTTACTACTTCGGAGGTAAAAGAAAAGAACCCTTGGGAAGATTCAAGACCCAAAAGAAAGTCAATCTGGGGATTAACAAGAAATAGGTTCTGTGTCTTCGATCCTATAAGTTTGATCAATCTTTCTGAAGGAGATTTGAGGAAGCTGCACGAGAACAGGATTCAGTACAGGCCGTATGCAAGAACTGAAGCCTTGAAATTTCAAAGGATTGTGGATGTGTGTGTAGCTAATGGGATACATGCTGGTGGTGTATTCCCTACAGACTGGAAATAAATGAAGATATATTTCAAGACCAAGCTGAAGACACGAGAAAGTTTGTTGGTGCATATTTAGTGAGTCTGTCAGTTGGTCTAAGTCTATAATAGTTTTTGTCATTGAAATAGTTATTTTGTGTGTTTAGGCGACACACGTTGTGTCGCAATAGCGACACAAGTGGTGTCGCAATAGCGACACAAGTGGTGTCGCAAGAGTCGATCCATGCGACACAAAACTTGTGTCGCAGGACAGATTAGGGTTTTAGTATAAATACTTGATTTCGGCTCAGAAATCAAGGTTGACAAATCTAGGTATTGTGAGAGCATATTGAGTACGTTCTTGTGTAAAAGCTGATCGATTATATTCAATATTTTTTTTTTTTTGAAAACAACAGACAAATAAATACCATTACCAAGAATAAAAATACAAAGAGTCTAAACAATACAAAAAACCCACCGCAAGCGACTAACACCCCAACACTTACAAGAAGTAAGCTTGGAGACAAGCAAAACACTGCAAGACAACAACTAAAACAATATGAGTCTACAAGATGACAAAAACAAAACTAAGACCCACTTCTATTACACGGTAGACACATTCTTAGACATCCAGTAAGTCAGCGCCCAACACCAAAAAAACAGCAGAAACTCAAAAAAAAAAAAAAAAAAAAAAAACGCGCCAATATATTGCTTATTTGATTTGTGTGATTTGTGTTTTGATTAACGTGTTATATTCAATTGATTGAATTCCGCTTTTCAATTGAACTTGTCGATTCGGTTAAGATCAGATTTAGGGATCTACAAGTACTCAAATCAAACGTCACTATATGATGATAATAATGGTGTATTTGATTCACCTCGGACCAACCAATGCAACACTCTATCAACATAACACGCCAAATATTAAACTTTCACATGAGAAAATGAGGTAGCAGGTGAAACAATCTCCCTCCAAGAGTTTGTCTTCAACGAGTATATAAACGATCTTTGTGAAACTCTTTTTTTTTAGCAAGGGACACTTACGATCTTGTAATCATCATTGATTGGGTTGTAATAAAACCCATTTTTGAGTGTGCAGGAGGATCCATGAGAATATATTGCACCTAATTGAAGGGTTGTGTAGAAATATCAAAGGATTACTTGTGTTGTTAGACTAAGTTTTCAAATTTACTCTTATTTGTATCACTCATAATAACTCATTAATTAGATATCTCGCTCAACCTTCCTTATCATATATCAACATTTTTTCTTAGGGACATTATTTTTCGGACGATTATATATTATTAAACAATTTGGCAATTTATATTATTTTATTTTTGCATAAAAGTTTGTATGTTTGTTGGAGATTAACTTTTACATTAAATGATCAAAATATGGTGTGTGTTTTTTTTACTTTTTATGGCATATTTTGGAAATGTTCTAAACAAGTCGGATGTAACTTTAGAGTTTTGATAATGGTTACATTTTACCATTTCTTTTTAACATCTCCTAAATAGTTTTCATATTCCTCGAATCTTGGCTCTTTCTTTGTGTCTCGTTTTCAATCACTTGAGAGCAGTCAATGCTAGTGTAAGTGAGAAGCCCGGGCCCACGTCCTTCCTTGTTGTGCTCGTCTCACGGAACGATTTCACGTTGTGGTGACCTTATGTTTCTTCAGAGGACTAATAGCAGCATCTATTCGCAAGTACCTTTTTTTGCAGCGGTTTATTTTGCCATTTCTTGAAAGTTTGTCTAAAACCGGAACTAAGTTTCGAGGGTAGTCTAACTTGATTTGTTCACCATACGCAGAATTCCAAAAGGCGGTGGTTGTATTACAGGTTAAGAAATATGGGTGACAAGTTCAGGGGAGCTCTTGATTTCATTAAATAACAGACTTAAACTGTTACAAACAAAGCTAAGTTCGAGTGCATAAACACATGGCACTGATATTAACGGATTCTAACAACTCTATATGAATAGCCGAATATGGAATCGCTTTAATAATGGTTACATTTTACCATTTCTTTTCAACATCTCCAAGATAGTTTCCGTATTCCTCAAATTGTGGCTCTCTTCTTGAGACTCGTCTTCAAGCCCTTGAGACCAGTCAACACTCGTGTAAGTACGAACCCCGGGCCCACGTCCTTCACAATCCTTTGACCTGCCTTGTTGTGCTCGTCTCACTTCCTTTTGACGCTCAGTTAATTCTACCTTTGTCCTCTCAGACACATTAGACGTCGAGCCTTTTACATGGTCATCTACGAGTTCAACTCTGTTCACACAACGATTTAACGTTGTGGTGACCTTATGTTTCTTTGGAGGACTGACAGCAGCATCTATGTTCGAGTACCTTTTTTTGCAGAGGTTTATTTTGCCATTTCTTGAAAGTTTGTCTAGAACTGGAAGTAAATTTTGAGGGTAGTCTAACTTAATTTGTTCACCGTATGTGGCATTCCAGAAGACAACGGTTGGATTAGAAATTGAGGAATTTGGGTGATCGAGAGTTGCTTCGAGTAGAGTTGCTTGGAGTTTAAGAAACGTAGAGTTGAAGTTTATGGGTGGCCAACTGTTCTGCAAAGATTTGAGGGTGGTGTTCCATAACTGATGGAGTTGATAAGTTGTGTTTTCATGTTGTAGTTCAAGATCTGATAGCCATTTAAGCAATGGAATCGATAGAATCTGGATAAACAAAGTTGATCCAGGAGTTAAGATTCTGATCAGTGTATGAACTTCACAAAAAATAATAATTCTGTGATGCAATACAATACAGATTGTCTAATATTCTATTTATATTGTATTACAAAATACTATAAACAGAATCTCAGGGTAAGCAAATGGGTTGAGGTGGCAGTTTCACCCATTTAAATATGAATGGGACGATCAGGGTTAGCTTTATCTCTAACAGGTGAAACGGGTATAAAAGTCAATTTTTTTATTTGACACGCTGACAAATTTGTGAAATAGTATAAAAGTCAATTTTTTGGCCAACAAAAAGTCCAAGTCAAGCCGACCCGACCCGTCCATTCTGCGACCTCATTTCATGGACCCTATGTCCACCCATACACAAAAACATGATAGATGCATACATATATGCTTAAAGATTGTGAAAGAGAAATACAAACCTCGACAAAAGGAATAATATCTTCGTCAAAGTGAAGAGATTCAACGATGCGTACCAATGTTGAAAAGACCCTGGAATTATTTTACAATCAGATAGATACCACAACACTAATGACCTATCAAGAAACTTATTAAACTATAAAGATCTAATCTTTTATCATATAAATGGACCTTAAAAAAAATCAATCCACAAAATAGATTTATTGATCTACCTGGCGATTGTATCAAGAATCTGTGGATTTGGTTTTGCTTCCTCATATGATACGCATAAGAACCTACACAACTCCACCAGGAAACAAATAGCTAACATCAATTTATTTGGAAGAAATACATATATGTTGACTTTGAGATTTTGCAACTAAGTATCTAAAACAAGTTCTACTGACCTGGCAGCACAATCCAGACTGGTTTTTGTGTAGGAGGATCTTTTACGATCACCAAAATCGTTATTCTTCCAACATATATCTGATGATTTAAGAGCAACTTCAAGAATGCATGTTACAACCTCTCCACAAAAGATAACAAAATCATAACCCCGAGTCTTTTCTGTAGGATCAACCTTGGAATGGTCTTCAAGAAACCGATCAACAATTTGAATTAAACTTTCATAGCACCGAGAAGACATGTAAAGTGACTTCCATGTGTCAGCAATTTGTACAACATCAATCTTGCTTTCTAATCTCGATGAGAAAACAACAAAAGGGTAAGCCAAGAAACGAGGCATAACAAGATCCAATGTATCATCAACTTCTGATTTACGATCTATGTAATCTTTTAAGCAATTTGCTATAGCAATCCAGATATTTAAGCAATTAGGTGTCAGAAATTTATACAATAAGCATGTCAACGTGTGAAGAGTTTCGTAAGAATCGTACGACGTCAGCAACAAAGTCACGTAGCTCGAAAGTTTCTGCACATCGAAACTTGAAATAACCATTTCATGGAAGTAAAGTACCATCATATACACCACCGGTGAAACCATGTTACTCTCTTCATTCAACTCATTCAGGTTTTCCGTAAACTTGGTGTCGAGTTTCATCTTGTAAAGCGGAGATCCCAAAATTGACGGTTGTAATTCCTCGGTAGCAATCTCTACAAGGTCAAAGAAAGTTTGACCGATACCACCTTCAGATATCTTCTTTAAACTTGTTATAAGTGTATCGATGCATGACAAAACCTCACTAAAAGGAACACTTGATCTTGAAACATTAAAGTGGACTCCTTTCAAGGACGCACGGAAAATTTTCAAAGCAGCATCATACGCCCCGTGACTGACGAATACGTGAACATATTTTACAAAGAACTCAAACTGACTTAAATTCCAAGGCATCCATTTTATAGGGTAATGTTTTACATCTGATTGACTGGTCAACGCATAGCTATCGATAAGATCCACGCAAAAGTTCCACGTCCAAATGTTTTTAGTTTCGGGTCTAACTTGAAAGACCACTTCGAGCATAGGCTCTATCACGATTTTGATGACTGAAGGGTGGTTAACAACGGCACCGAGTTTGTGGAGCAAATAATTCCAAGTATTCATGCAGGTTGAATGAATTGATAGATCACACTTGCTTGACATAACTCCGATTAGGGGTGTCATTATTAGTTTAATGCTCTTGGTTAAGCCATTGACTTCAAAGATGCTATTGATCTCTTCATACACTTGCTGCGTTGAATATGTCATTGTAGATTCTTGTGTTGGTAGAACGATCAGTGCATCAATTAAAGCTTCCCAGGCAATCTGCAAAAGATGGTACGTGATGTTAGGGAATACTTGAGATTAGAGGTGGCAATACACCAAGTTGGTAACAGATCAAAAACAGTTTTTCTGTTTTTTGTAAAAAAAACAAAGAGAGTATATTTTTAGTGCAGGAATGAACTATACGGGTCAACTTAGACTGACCCGCCAATGCTTTTTTGTCCTTTTTAGAATCTTATGATATATTAATATCTTAAACATGATCACAAAACTATATTATTAGAATAATAATGATAATAATAATAATCTCATTTTTATTAAACATAATGTTTTAAATTTTTATAAGCATTTTATTACAATTTAGGAGACTTTCAACCCGCTTGACCTTTTTCCTTTAGACTTCAAATATTTTTAGACCAATTTCACCTATTTAATCTATATATTACAACCCAAATTGACCCATACTTAAATGATTGAGTTGGAATTGTCACCTTCACTTCTGTGGCACTGAAACTGTTATCATTTCTTGCCATTTGACAAGGTGGCTATTTCAACCCATTTGCCTAAAGACTAATATCAACTTTCGTTATTTTCTTATAAACTTAGCTATAATGAAATGGGTCAAAAAGGCCAAACGAGTCAATCAAAGTACTCAAATGCTTACGACCATCCAAATCGCTTTATTCTAGATAAATTTTACTCTTTTGGTTTTCATATTTAATTAACTAATTATTACTATATTTCAAAAGAAAATTGGACAAACTAGCGTCGGAAGGTCAACCAGGCCCAAACTACATGTTTTAAGCTGACCCATATTAGCAAATTACCAGTGAAGCAATCTTGACTTGGGGGTCGCTGTCAGTAAATGTCTGTTCAGGTATTTTAAGAAGCTGATTGATTAAG
This sequence comes from Helichrysum umbraculigerum, assembly GCA_949592205.1. Lineage (NCBI taxonomy): Eukaryota > Viridiplantae > Streptophyta > Magnoliopsida > Asterales > Asteraceae > Helichrysum > Helichrysum umbraculigerum. The sequence goes on along the minus strand of CATIUR010000005.1, from coordinate 8,182,691 downwards.
TGTCTACTTTTCATGGCGTATGGTCCTATTAGGCGAGTAAACCATCTCCATGCATGCATCACTTGAATCTTCATGCCTTGTTTTAACAGCTCCTCCATTGCAGGAAGTAATTTTCTCTTAACATCCACAATAACTGTCTGTCCAAACAATATAAATATACTCGTTACACTCTTGTGAAAAAAGAAGATATGTATTGTGAGATAGCGTAAAAGCCTCTCAACCCATATTTTTCGGTAGTCTTTATATACCTTCGAGAGAGCTGTTTGAGGGGTACATATTGTAGATTTGATTTTCAATAAACATCTCTCTGACATATCTTCTTCCCTTTTATCTGTACTAACAAGTCTTCTATAAATAGGAGGAGCCCATAAGTTTGACGTCTCTCTCATCTTTTCATTCACTTGCGTTGCCAGCTTCATCACAGCCTGCTCAAGTATCCGTTAGTGCCAATAACAATGTAAACAAGTAACATAAGCCATCATATAAAAGCATAAAGACGTAAAAAACTAAAAACTCACCATATTGTCATACCTGCATGGCCTCAAAAGTTGTAGATAGAGATCCAGTAGGATTGTCAAGAGCATGAACTATTGCCCTCACCAAAGATTCAGTATGAGCATTTAAGACCGATTCATTTAATTGTTGAACTGATATGCACCATACTCCTGAATTACAAACAGACTGCAATCAAAGCATACAAGTCAACATCACTGACCATGTAGTTGAAACTCGCAATTAAGTGTAAATGATTTCATATTAGATGTAATTTTAACCTTTATTCGAGTGGACACAATGACCATCTGCAAAGAATTTAGAACCATATCAGCATCATCACCTGTCACATCCAAGATAACCAGATTAACTAATCAAAAGTTTCAATCATCTCGACACCTAAAAAATGATCTAACTAACTTCCAGCACCAATTGAATATCTACACAATATCTCTTGAAACATGTTTACCTAAATTAATCATCTTATTATTAATATATATATTGACGCGGCTAACTGCCCTATTTTTTCTGATTTTTAACCAATGAAAACAAACCACGACATCTGTTATTCCTAAACATCAATTAGATGGTGAAAACCTCCGTGGTGGTGTCCTCATTTTGTTTTACAGGTAAGATCAATGTTGCCTCATTCTATATATCCGACCATTTTTTCCCCCGATTAATGATGGTACTTTTGAGTTATATACTACGTATATAATTATCTATATCTAACGTAATTGAGATTACCAGGATTTCAGTTGTGTTTTTTTTTTACAAAATTAGCAACATTAGTAGATTGATATGAGACGACCAAGGTTTGTTCTGTTTTGATCTTTATGCATTAATCCATTATATATTTGATATATGTGTTTCTCTTAGTGAATCTATTTGTATTAAGGTCAAATTTGAAATTAAAAGGTCCAATTTATTGTGGTATCTTTTTCATTAAAGAAACTTATGTATTTCTGCCATCAGATAGCATTTGATTCAAGTATTGAACGATCCTAACATTTGTGTTAGGTATATATTTAACATGAGGAATGCATATCAATAGCTATACCGCCTTTACTTTACTGTAATTGGGCAAAATTTACACTAAATTGTGGGTTGTAGTTGGAGGGAGTAGTAGTTTGAGTATAATTATGAAAACAGGCCCTTATTGTGTTATGTTTATACTAGATTGACAATTTATTTGCAATGATTGATTCATGTACAGAACATTTAGTCATATGTTTTTTTCCACCTAATTGAGCTACTGCGGTGAACAAATGGCCTTTTGTTACTTCCCTGAAGTAGAAAGAGTTAATATTCTTCAAAATGGCTCATTGATACTTCTTTTGATCAGGTTAACCATCTCTACGTTAAGGATATTTTTTGTTGGTTGTCTATAGTATAGTTTCATGTAATTACGCAACACAATTGTTCTTGGTTTCTAAGTTTCTAATTAGTTTAATTGATTTTGAAGTCAGATTTGCCACATGTCGTGATGGTTTCTCATGAGCGGTCAGGGTTCAAGGGGAGCCACATTGACGCACATAACATTTTTTAAGGAGCTTATTTCAATTATCAGTCCTTGGAACTCATCAAAAGGTCTTTATTGAGTTTATGTACATGATACATAATATATGAATAGCATATCATGTTACAACACTAGGAAAAAAACATCCGTATTGAAGAAATTTCATAGTCACGATCCTAACTGTGAGTACTAATTCACACTTATATTGAAGCCCGGTCCAATATAGGTAGATACCATGCGTTTTCCAAACTTAAACATCAAGGGGCTATTTCTGGTATTGTGGGGGTGGGTTGGGTGGTTTGGGTTACTCTATATTCTAAAGTATGGATTGAAACGGGTTGTAGCGAGCTGCATCATACTTTTGTTGTAAGATTGCAAACAATGGGTGGGTCATATGGGTTGGGAAACGGGTCAAAAGGGAGTTAACTTTAACATAGCTTTTTTAGTGTACTACACAATGGTCTGGTCGGGTTAGGTTGCTGAGCAAACCCACTTTTGTCCATCATTAGCGAATTGACGAATTGTTCAGGTTATATATGACTACAATAGTGATCTACTCTACGAAGCTGAGTATTTAAGAGGTTACACGCAAAGATTAAGGCGAATTTCAGGTTGTTCAATGCATTTTCATTGTTAGAGGTGACACAACCTAACTTGGCCCTTTTATGTGAAAACTATGTTGATGAAAGACTTAATATATATTTCATTAGCAACTGCCACCTCTGTTCACGACATATTAAATCTCTATAAACGATATGCTTAATCGAATTAAGGAAGCTAATTACATGGCATGATTATTGCTTTAAACTTGCCATATCGGATATCGTGATCCAGAATTTTCAGCTAATCCATTGGTACATTGTTCAGTTAGTCGTCATCATAAAGCAGCGATTTGGGTATATAATTCAAAATCAAGAATCAGAATTACTATATTTGGGATGATGTTTTTTATACGAGTTCAATACGTGGACTGTGACCCCTAAACACATTCGGTTCATATTAAAGTTATATCATACACCCTTATAAAGGGTTTAACACTTTAACCCTTTTCTTTACAAACTTACACATTTAAAGATCGGAAAAGACACAATTACCCCTATCTACATCGTAAAAGACAAAACTACCCTCAACTAAATTTGAAAAAAATCAATAATAATCAAAGTAGATGTATATATTAAATGACATGTAATGTGATAAATACATAAACGTTTGTAATTTTGGAAATTACCCAATTAGTCAAACATTTTCCTACTAAGTCACTAATGTATTGATTATTTTGGGAGTGAATTGTTTTTTGAACATCCTTCACACAGTATTCACAAATATCGATCATGTACGCAAATTCGAGTTGATAAAAAGGCAATAAAAAATTGTTCGGCTGTTATTGTTCGATAACAATTTTTTTTTTTAGTTTAAGGTGTTATGGGGATATAGTTAAACTTCAATAGGATCAAACAACTTACATAACCACATATCTATTTCATAAACTGTATCCGCCGCATTGCGCGGGTCTCTACTAGTATATTTTAAATGTTGATTATAATTAAAAAAGACAATGTTATCAATGATCTACGGTGGAACTTGATGAAAAAAAGGTGGAGATCCAAGCACCCACGCGGACGAATCTTCAGCTTCAAGTCAGAAAAGGTGTTTGGTTAAAGACCAATTGTATGTTCCAAATGAGCAGCCTCTTGCACTACTAAGAGTCTAAGACCATTTTAGCAACTGATCAGCACCAACACAATGGTGGCACTACCCACATCAGTTCCAAGTGGTTCAGGTTCAGCCCATGACTTCTACGCAAGCCGATTCTGCTATCCACTTGACCCAATCTGTGCATGCCCTCTTGGACCACCACTCAGCTCAACAACCTCAAAACAAAAATGCACTAAATACTTTTTGTTCTATAAGGCTTTTGACTCTTATTAGTTATTAGAGCTGGTAGTACTAATTTCCCTATATAAACTTCAAAAGTTGTACTCCATTTCTCACAGAGCTAATATATTTCATTCTTTGTCGTGTTTGTCTCATTTGAATTATTATCTTGAAATAACAATTGTAATGAGCGTGGCCAAGTTCACATAAATATGTTTGTAATTAAGATTAATTCAAGGTAAATTCACTATATTTTATGAGATCAAGTATTATTTTTTTTTTTGCTGTTGCTCACAATAGATATCACTATCAAACATCTTACGTACTAAAAACAGTATTTGGGACCCCTGGCACAGCCCAGGTATAGCACTAGTTCTAATTATTAACATTACCTAATTATTAACATTACTTAATCACTTCCATAATTCGCTTAAGCAAAATCCTTGTCAACAAAACACACTATATGTATGATATTTCAACACAACCAATAAAGTTCCTTGCTTTATATGAAACTAATTATAATTATTCGTGATACGAAACCAACACACAACCAACTACTTATTGAACTAATTAGTCTACAGATAACATACTACATACCTGAGATACCAGCAACAATGGATGGATGGTAAATCATAAATCCCATACACTTCAAAGCCTGTGCAGCTCTGCAGATAAAAATAAAATCAAAAATTAAAAAGACACCATACACACATATATCAAGTAGTATAAGAAAAAAAACTTACATTTCCTCATCATCATCTGAAATATCAATCGCCATTGATGAAAGAAGAACGTGAGATGACTCAGAAAGCGATTGAAGGAGTGAATGATCAGTAGTCGAGTGTTCTTGGAGTTGAAATAACGTCGAATAAAGATTCGATTTTTCTGATTTTGATTTGAAATTGGGACGAGATGTTAAAAGGGTTTTCAGTTCATCGAATTGGGTCCTCAAATCTTCCATTGTTTCTTGTTAAACTTTAGAAATTTTTAACGGGTTGGTTTTTGTTGAGATAAACCCTAATTTGGAGGGGGTGTCCGTTCACTTTAATTTTCGCGCCATTAATAAAGTTGCATTTTATCTATACTCCCTTGTGATTTGGGAGTTGATATACACTACAATTATTTTGATACATCCACCAATTTCCAATTTCTATGCATTATAATTTGTACTGTAATAGTATGATGTAAAAATTTGATGTAATTATCACTACCCTATAATTTGTTTAACCTTTCCTTTGTAGACGTCATGATATCAAAAAGTTGTGTTTAATTTTTGGATGCAAAGTTTAGCTTGGGTTAACTTGTATTTACCAAGAAACTATTGGTTACATGTGGTTGAAAAATGATATATGTATGGAATTTTAAATACTATAAAATAAAATATTAAACATAACATCTTGTTACAAGAAACTGGTTGTGCTTAAAAACAAAGGGTAAATTGATTTTGTCGGCTATGTACCCCTGTTTGTCCCAAGGTCGGCAACTTACCCTCTAAAGTTCCAATGTCTGCATTCAAGTGGTAAAGTTTGTATCGATGTAGGTAAGATGGTAACTTGTGACCGGAACAACGGGTTAAATTGACGACGTGGACGATTACTAAATGTGACACGTGGTCTGACACATGGCTGCTCAGTAAGCAATTAAAAGCCCGAAACGGTAAAACTTAATTTTTAAGATATTCTAGCACATAATATAAGGTTAGATAGCATACATTGGAATTTTAGAGGGTAAGTTGCCGACCTTGAGACAAACAGGGGGTACATAGCCGACAAAATCAATTTACCCAAAAACAAATTGTTAAAGAACACTTTTTGACATGAATAATATAATGGTTTGAAAAACCCACTATAACAAATAACACACAACACACTATTATATAACATTACGGTTCTATTCATGCTACAAATGTCAAACAGTAGTTTCATTTGCATATTAGTGTCCTTTCTTTTGTTTTTAGTTTTATTTTTAATTTTCTTTTATTTCTAATTCTTTGTTGGTACAAGTATGTGGCAGTAACAAGAATTTATATTTTTTAGGGGGGAAAATGATTGAGAGACCTAAATATTTAAGCCTAAATCTAGACCTAAGCATATGATTGGCGGATGTGAAAAATTGATTTGATGAAATTAAGATAGAGAAAAAAATCAATCAATGAAAAAGTTAGGCTGTGTAATTAGTCATATATAACATTACTCAGGTATGGAATGTCATATATGCTTCTAAAAGCACATAAGTTAGGTGCTTCTAAAACAAATTCTAGTTTAAAAATTTACATTTTCTACCTTGCAGTTTGTTTATTTGTACACAATTACCCCTTATATAAACATGGAAGCACATAACTTATGTGCTTCTAGAAGCACACATAATTTTCCCTAAAAAGATTAGCAATTCCAAATCAGAAGAGGAATCCTACTATACTTACCAATATCATTACCAACACTTGGATGAACCTTAAGGCTCTTATATCACTAAATCAGTATCCACTTGCAGTAAGAATGCCTTAGGAAATTGATTAATTGGTCCAATTGTATTAAACAATTTACAAGTTACAACTACAACAGTCATTATAGTGTCCTTGACCATTTAGAGGATCAGTTTGCTCTTCAAGAGTCTTCTTATTTCTTGAAACAATATCGATAATCTCTCCTTCAAACTATTTCTGGTAACGACAACAATAATCTGTTAATTTATTTAATGAATACCATTCGTTCACAACTATACTACCACATACTTTATGACATAGTTTCATGTGGCATTATGGAGCAATATATCATGCATATTTCGAATATACAATCAATAAAACTCATGCAGTGACTACTTTGCGTCTTTGCGGAAACACACAATACACATCATGTCATCCTCAAACACGATATATATACATAGTACAATTGTATTATATAAAATTAATTGACTATTAATTAAACTGTATCATAGTTTACCAGTAGGCATGATACTGTTAAGAAATATAATATATAATATAAGTATATAAAGTAAATTTGTTTACCTGTGACATAACGCCAATTTCAAGTAATAGGAGGTCAAGACTCAAGTAATAGGAATATCCTTTTGGGACTATGGTCTGCCACCTGCAGCTGCTTCTGGTAAACACTTTGATTACTAAGTATTGTATATGTTTTGGTTAATTTGGGTGCATATGTATGTATGTATACGTATGCTTTTATTTTTTAACAAGGTTTAGGTAAATCATTATGCGTGTGACAATGACAATTTGTTATTACTATGATTAACAACGGTATTACCACAAGCTACTATTAGGTGGTCATAATTGTTAAGTTTACCCTTGTCCTGTCAACTTTGATGCTACTTGGCAATGGTAGTGTGATAGGTGGGTCGGATGTGTTTGATAAAGGTAATAAAAAAAGAAGAAGCAGAACCTGCTTAAATACAACCTTACCAGCCGGGGTGCCAGGCCTTTAGGAGCTGCAAACAAAAATAATGTATTTTATTGTTATTATTATCTTTTTCTGTGGAACAAATTAATGTTTAAGTTACAAGTACAAAAGCTAGATCTTGTTAAGTTCAACTCGAGGTAGCTTGTACAGTAATTCGATTATCTAGTTACAAGCATACCATTGTCTCTAATGGCTAGATTTGAACCAGTCAAATGCAATGTTATCTTCTCTTTAGATTTGATCTTGTACATGCTCTTTGGGTATTTACTGTATGCTTATGATAGTCCATTCCTCACACTCGACGCTAGATTTCTTTTTTGGTATAATCAAACCAACTTCGTTTCGTGTGATTGCAATTTTCAACCTGTTTGACCAACAATGAGGATTCATATTACACTTACACTGGCTTATGGTCTTATTGTGTTTTGGTTGATAATTATATTAATAGGTACGAACTCTGAAGTGAAAGGCAGCGGACCTCCTTTTTATCGCGAACGGTTTACAGGCCCAGTTCTTCCGGATTCCAAGGTGGTTGGTTTTAAAGTGGTACCTTGTAAGTGGAATTCTTATTCATCAGCAACAGCTGCTGCTACAATTATTAAATCTACTTATTGTGCTCTAAAACACTAAACCTCATTAAGATCGGCAACATCGACTTGTTATTTTTTTAAAATGTAGTATTAGGAAAATTACTTGAGAATCATTGTTATAAGTTGCTTGTGTGAGAGCAACTTTCACCTATTTAACTCCTTATTACCAATTACTGGTGTTGGCTGCTTCTTGTAATGGATAACCCACCCCCCCCCCCCCCCCCCCCCCCCCCCCCCCCCCCCCAACACACATACACACACATTCTTATAGTGCTTTTCTTTGAGCTTGACTGAAGTTGTTAAATCAAGATATATGAATTGTTTAGATTGAAACTGTTCAACTGTTTAACTGCAATCTTATCATCACTTTGATCTAGACTTTGGACTTGATTGTGTACATGCGCTTGGCCAGATTACTGTTTTGATTTAATGAAAATGGCTTTCGTTTTTGTATGATAGCAACTTTTAAAAAGTATAGCATAGATCAGTGAGGATATAAACCTCCCTGTCTTATGTTCTTATTGTGTTCTGGTTCATTGATAGGTACATTGGCTGAAGTTGCCAAGTTAATAGAAGAAGCCGAGGCCAGATAGTTAAACCCTGCATCAGCAACTGGTGCTGCTCTTCCTGGTAACAGTTGAACCTACTTTCGTAGCTACATCACTTCAATTCACTCTTGGGTTAGGGTCCATGTTATAAAGAAAATTTTGTCAACTTCTTAAAAGCTGATGAAATTCTATAAACTCTCCACATACTTATAAAACCATATTTCCTTCTCTTAATGCATAAGCAAGCACTCTATGGAAAACACAAATTCATTAGCAGATGCATCATATGCGTTTTATGCAGTAAGTTGCATAACCATAAAACTTGTTAATTTATCATTTTTGTTGAGACAAAGGTTTATCAGATATACAAATGTTGATTATGTAAACTTTGACTTATATGATTCAACTTGTGAGTTTTAATGAGTTCTTTTCGCTACCAATATTTTAGTTCGTAATTGATAATTCCTCTCTCTCTCTCATCCTAGTACTATAATTACTCCCTAATGTCAAAGTCTCTACTAATCCAAACCCTCTAAAATAATAAATAATCATAACTTGTCTCATTGAATTTCAGAGATGGACTATCTAGAGCGCAAGTATGGAGGGCGTCACATGCCGGATCCCACGAGCAATGGATCTGCCTTTCACTTCGATAGGAACAGAGGCCCACCTCCTCCAGATATGAAGGTGGCCAGTTTTGAGATACTTTGTCGTAAGTAAAATAATTTTTGACTATCTAATCGAATTTTTATGCCGGAATATAGTTTTCGGCTTCTGCTCCATTTTGTGTATAAAATGTGGTATTATTTTCTTCACTTGGATCAAACAAATTGATTGATGTAACGTACTCATTCAGTCTTCACTCACGTATTATATATGGTATATATATAATAATGATTATTGTGTTGGTGATGCATGTTAACCTTTTTGCACCCATCGATAGCTAACGATCCTGAAGAATTCGATCCATGTGCTGAAGAGGAAGATGAGGATGAAGAAGTATTGGTTGAAAATTTGGACCCTGCAGCAGACTCGTCATCTGCTTCTGGTAAAATTCTAATCCCCACTCTTATAGTGATTTTCTTTTAGAATTTGATTACTAATTGCTTTGGTGTCGACTTTGGATTTGATTTTGTATATGCTCATTTGAATTGACCATATGCATGGCTATGATAGCCTCACATAACGAGTCCAAAGTATTTCTCTTCCTTTTTAATAAAAGCGGATTTGTTTCGTGTGATAACATCTTCTAACCCGTTTGAGCAATTTGAACTGTAACATTACTTTGGGTTGTGTATCATCGTGTTTTGGTTGATTAACAGGTGTAAAAGCTGAAGTGAGAGGAGGATCTGTTTTCTACGATGATCCCAGCTTGTCAAGTGAAAAAGCTGTTGTAAACAATCCAGACTCTGCTGCAGATTCATCAGCGGCAATTGGTACCGCTGTTTCTACTTTTGCTTCGGCTTTTGGTATCAATTAGACAGAGTGCTTCAACCCTTGGCTTAAAGCATGATATTTTGTTGTCTTGCTTATTTTTTGAAATGCTATTTGCCATGGGTATCGGCTATTGTAACATCATCTCATCTTGAGCATGAAATAGCATTCGCTGCGATGCATCAACAAGCATTAAAGATCGAAGTTATGAGCAGAATACAGTTGTTGGATGTAGGTAAAAATCTGGTTTTTGAGTTTGACTTATGGAAGTATAATGTTTGGATCTTTTAGCATAGGGGTCTGTCTTATTATGTCAATCGACTAAAGTAAAAGGTTGCTGGACTATCTGATGCATGTTTGAGGGGAGGAGGGTAGTTCCGGATGATGGAACTACATGTATGCTTCTCCGTTATTACGAATGTATTGTTGACTATAAAAGAAAGAGATCGGGACAAGATTGACATAAACATGACAAACACAATTAGAGGAGGTTAATCATGTTCCGTAGAAGATTAAACTGCATATGTTAGATGAGTTGTATTGTAAACAAAACGAACACCTTAACTGTATGTTTGTTCTTGTTGTTCCTTGGTAGAATGTACTTATACATATATACGTTGTTAAATAAATTGAGTAACAGGAGATCAAAGGTGTCACTGTTTACAGACCCAAAAAGAGTTGGAACACATAGAAACAAGATGAACGGGAGTATTCGTAAAAGCATGCAAAAGTGTTACTTTAACATTAAGAAAAACTAATCAACCTATAAAAGTTACACAAAAAGGTGAAAAAACATAAAGTTAACCAAGTTCTCTTTGGGTTCAAATGTTCAATTACATTCATATTTGGTAGTATTACATGAGGAAACAAAACACTCATAGTTGAACATCCCTGACCCTGACCCCTAAAAATGTCCCCACGGTTGAATTTACCAGTGGTGCTTGCAAGAACGGTTTATGCAAATGATTTAAAGATGGAGCGAGCATATGCTATTATTTGAGCAGGGATCATTTTTGTAACATACTAAAAAAGCAGATATTTTGTATTTTAGTTGATTCATGGAGGGGGAAAGTGAAAGGTGAGAATTTCCCCGGGTACATGTCGTATTTATTTATTTTATATTCAAGAGTAAATTACATTCCCCGTCCTCGTAGTTTGTCACTTATTTCACTCCCCGTCCCTGGGTCGGGTTTTTTTACGGGTTCAGTCCCTTGACCCGGGTTTACGTTTCACCCCCGGTCCATTCTCATAACGCCAGTTAAAAAATCCCGTTGGGTCAAAACACGTGCCTTGCACACGAGGGCAAAAGAGACAATTCCACTTTCCCCCTCTTTTTATAGGTGTTCCCTTGTATTCCATACAAGCAAATCGACATTTTAGTCTACACACACACACACAAATTCGAAACTCTCTCCCATTTTCCCTCCGGTTGTTACCTCCGGCCACCTCTTCACATCATCGACATAGTCACGTGAAAACATAAGATAACCGCAACTGCTACTATCACCGCCGCACCACCGCCAATATCACACCACCGTGCCGTCGCATCACTGCACCACCAGCTTTGTTTCTTTCTTCTTCAAAAATCAAGATCTTATAGTTTTTTACCTTTTTTTCATCTTTCTAGATACATAAAAAAATATCTATTGTTGTACTGGTTATAATGAGGTATGGTGTTCAATTTTGTGGTTTCTATGCGTTGGTGAAGTTCGAGCCGGTGACGGCCTGCCGGGAAGCTTAGCGGTTCAAACTAAACCATTTTTTTGCGAGTTAACGAACCGAAGAGAACTGGCAATGTCTCCGGTCGAACTGTCATTGAACCAGATCCGGAACCGCTATAAACTGGAGCTTCATTTTTTTTTATGCTGTTGAAAACAGGTAGATAGAATGTTTGCTGACCGTAAAGTTTAGCTTGCAATTGATGGCACTTGCACAGATTTTTTGATGATAGTAAACATTGGGTGAAGAGGATACTTTATTGGGACAATATAATTTATAGGATCATGACATTTGATGCTAAAGAACTTGCGTCACGTAGTATGTAGTTTGAGTTCCTGGTAATGTTTAAGCTTTTAGTCAGTTTTTGGCTTTTGAAAGAATTGAAAAGTGTTTTGTATGGTTGAATGGAACAAATTTTGTATTCAAGAGTAAATTACATTCAATGCATATCTGTATCGAAAAAATCACATTAAAAAAAAGTTTCTGGTTTTTGAAAGAAATAAAAGGTGTGTTACTTGGTTGAATGAAATAAATTTGATTCAATAAATTTGGTATTAAATGCTTATCTGTTTTAACCAACGACTTGTATTCAATGAAATAAACAATTTACACACAACATTAATAGACACCATACTGCAAACTTAACATAGAAACCATCAAAGTCTTACACCCATCCTAGAAACATAAATAAGATAAAAAGTTTGGAGTTTGCAACAACACTCCATAAACCTAGCACATACATGTAACAAGTTTTTGCAAACACATTCTAACATCCAAAATATAATCAAAAGAAACAAGTTTTTTGTTTGCAACAAAAACCAAACACCTACACCACTTGACTACTCCAAACCATTAATTCCACCAGCAGCTTGTGAAGCTTGTGAAGTAGCATCAGTGTGTGACCCTCCAGCTTGTGAATCTCTAGCATATTGTGGAACTTGAGCTCTTGAACCGGTACATGTTCTTGAATTATGACCAGTTGACTTGCATTTGCCACATGTTCCTGAACCACCAACCCGTGACAATTTACCATCTTTCACCATGTTTTGACTAAAAATTTTATCTTGTGATTTCTTTCTTTTTGTCCTTGGTCTCCCAACTGGAATGTGATGTTTTGGTGGTAGTAGGATAGTTGGAACTAGAGATTTCGGCCACATGTTTCTGGATGTCACCGGACCAATCTTGAATGCATACATCTCCTTCCATGTTTGTAGCCAAGAAGCAGGATGCACCCATGTTTCTGGGACACCTACTTCGATGCCATTCGTAGCTATATTCCACATGGTTGCTACTGCATGTTTACAAGGCATTCTAGTCAACTCCCATCTTCTACATGTGCAAGTTCTGTCTTGGACATCAACCACATGTTGATCTGATTTTGGTCCAGTCACTTGATATTGCCTCCCACCATTCCACAAAGCCTATAATTATATACACAAACCACTTACTTATAGCTGCTAGTTTCTATAATATCTAACAAATTTGAGTATTAACAGAAATGATTATATTTAAACACATTTTGATACTAACCTTATATTGACCAGCCTCTCTCTTGATTACATTGAATAGTTTTGTTGCAGCTGGTGTAAGAGGACCATCAGCCTTCTCAATCACTTGTTGGACTAAGACTATCCTTTTCATTAAGTACTCTCTTATGTATTCCAATAAAGTTAATATCGGTTGGTCCCTGCCATCAACTAGCTGCTTATTAAACACCTCACAAATGTTGTTCAATAGCACATCACAATGGCATCTACCTGCATCGTCATAAGTTCAACTGTAAACACGTACAAAATGAGTTACTATAAAATTGTGTATTTATATAAGCAAAGATTTACCAGTAAAGTGAGATCTAGACCAATGTCTTCGAGGTATCAGCTTAAGCCACTCATATGCATTAGCATTCACATCCCTCAAAGCCCTCATTTGTTTGTCAAACCATTGGATGGTAGTAGCAGTAGCACACCTCCACAACAATTCCTTGAACACTTGTCCTTTGTACTGAATTTTCATGTTTTCATGTATATGTCTTAAACAATACCTATGTTCAGCACATGGGAATAAGGTTTGAATGGCTGGCAATAGTCCCTGCGCAATGTAAGTTCAAGTTAACAATAAATACATAAAATTAATTAAAATGAGTAAATTTATTAAAATGAATAAATTTATTAAATTAGAACTTGCACACACCTTTTGTCTGTCAGTGATGAATGTGAAATTAGACAATTTTCCCAAGTCTAGATCTTCTCCTAAGCATTCGAGAAACCAAGTCCATGATGCTTTATTTTCTGTCTCAACCACTGCATAGGCTAATGGATATATTCCATTGTTTGGGTCAACACCTACTGCAGTGAAGACCTGTCCAGTATATGGCCCCTTGACGAAACATCCATCCAAACCCAGTAATTCTCTTTGTCCAGCCCTAAACCCCTCCTTCAAAGGTCCCAAACATACATATATTCTTTTGAACTGCCTACTTTCACTTGTTGGATCTGTATCCTCCTCAACATCCAGTTTAACTGTTGTCCCAGGATTTCTAAGTTGAAGCTCTAAGATGTAGTCCCTCAATTCAGCATATTGAGAGCTCCAGTCACCAATTACATTCTCCTTTGCCTTCAATCTTGCCCTATATGTCTTCATTTTGCTAACGCCCACTTCGTATTTCTTTTTCAACTGGTCTCTAAGAGCTTTATTTGGAACTTTTGGATTTGGAACTATTGTATCCTCTACATCTTTTGACAAAAAAATAGCAGTGCATTTTTTAACATCCCTGGTTTGAAGACACTTGTGGTAATCATTATAAGTTTTCACCATCCAAGTTTGATCTTTCTTGCATTTGGATATGTACAATACCCATGGACATGTTATGTCAACATGCTTGTATTTGGACTTTTTCTCTGGTGTCCCACTAACCACTTCCTGTATCTTGGACTTTGTCCATTTACTACTTGAAGAATCACCAAAATCAGGGCCCACACCTTTTGTCCCCTTACCACTAGATGACTCTCCTACCTCTTTATCTCCAAGATTCATTTTTGAGTTTTCGTTTGTATTCTTCCTTTTGAATGTGTTTTTTAAACTGGATACCCTATCTCTTGCAAGATATTACGTAGCTCAATCACAGAAAACAGTTCTATATCGATTAAATCAAAATAATTTCGTTTCCCGTTTGTGTATAACCTACCTGGAGATTTCGTGAAAACCCCACTATGATGAACCTCCATATTAAACACATTTGGTTGGTCACCTGTGAAAATATAACAACTTTAGTTAGAATTACATCCACAATATCAACATTTTGTTACATATTTTTTACAAATACAAAAAACTTACGGTAAATTTCGTATGGATCAAATAGCTCTGCATCAGCTGAATCCTCTCTACAGTACCACGAACTAACCACCATTTTGAACATAACCCAGAATCACACTTTTGAATTGATGGAATTTTGTTGTGGTTGGTGTCGTTTGGGGATGGAATACAAACAGGATGATCGGAAATAAGGGGTTTTGATTTTGTTAAGTAGATAAATCGACACTTAAAAAGAGGGGGAAAGTGGAATTGTCTCTTTTGCCCTCGTGTGCAAGGCACGTGCTTTGACCCAACGGGATTTTTTAACTGGCGTTATGAGAATGGACCGGGGGTGAAACGTAAACCCACCCGCAAAAAACTCGACCCAGGGACGGGGAGTGAAATAAGTGACAAACTAGGAGGACGGGGAATGTAATTTACTCTATATTCAAATGTTAAATTTAAATTAAAATAATACTCAAATTTCAACTACTCTTTCGTCCCCAATTCAGACAAACCCTAAAACTCACGAATCCCAAAATACCCACAATAAATTAAGATATAATATGAGTTATCACAAGCATCCGGAATATGTAACAATGGATGAAGCGGAGATAGAACGCAGATATCCTTTTGGAATGCAAAGGTTTCTTAACCCTAATCCTCCTCCTGTAGATAACAGAAAGATTATCAACAGAAAGATTATCGAATTTAGAGGTCTACCTCGTAAGTAAAATTATTTCTGAAATTAGGTTTTTGTTACTATTAATCAATTTTTTGTTTCAGTTTGTGTGTTTTTATAGAAATTACTTTTGCTTATAGGTGAAGCTAAAGGAAGATCCTTTTGGGACTATGGTCTCCCACCTGTTTCTGGTAACCATTTTAAATTCGCCGTGCTTTCTTTGCATAAATGTTGTGGTTAGTTTGGGTGCATAGTTGCATTTATTCTACTGACAATTTGTTAGGCATTGGTACGCTTTTATTTTTGAAAATAGGCTAATTTATGCATATGTTTTGGTTAATTTGGGTGCATGGTTGCATTAGGCATTTGAATTTGACAATTTGTTACTATTATTATGTATAACAAAGGTATTACGACAGGCTTCTACTAGTTGGTTATAATTGTCTGGACTACCCTTTTTCTGTCAACTTTGATGCTACTTGGTAACGGTAGCAAGATAGGTGGGTCGGATGTGTTTGCTAACTGTCAAGAAACAGGATCAGGATCAGGTTAAATTTGTCATTACGGTGCGGGTCTGTATGAGCTGCCAACAAAAAAGTTATGTCTATTTTTTATTTATTTCTCTGTTGAGCAAATAATGTGTTAGAGTATGTATCAAGCACAACATAGGCTCTGTTTTATATATTATTTTTATCCTGATATGGCTTGTACTGAATCTCGACACTCCAGCTACAAGCATACGGTTGTTTGTGATGGCTAAATTAAAACTGGTCAAATGCAATTTTATTATCGCTATCTTGACTTTGGATATGATTTTGTACATGCTCTTTGAGTATCTGGGATTCTGGTCCTACGCTTTTTGAAAGTTTCTGCTTCACACTCGAGACTATATTTCTCATTTGGTTTACCTGAACCGGCTTTGTTTCGTGTGGTTACAATTACCCTGGCTTATGGTCTTATCGTGTTTTGGTTAATTATCTGTACATAGGTACAAGTTCTGAAGTGATAGGGGACAACATCCCTGGCAGTGGACATCCTTTTCACCGCGATAGGTTTAGAGGCCCAATTCCTCCGCGTTCCAAGGTGGTCGCTATTAAACTGATACCTCGTAAGTGACATTCTTATTCGTCAGCGACAGCTGCTGCTACAAGTAAAAATACAATTTCATTGGGCTCTATAACAGTAAAACTTATTAGGATCTTTGGCACGTTTGAATTAATTTGGTTAAATGCAAAGTTGTTCCTGTCATCCTGTGTAAGCAACTTTCACCAATTTGACCCTGTACCACTAATCACTAATAACTAACAACCGGTCATGCTTCTGCTAACGATCGACTCCCACTCTTATAGTTGTTATCTTTGACTGTTTGGTTACTAAAGGTTGGGAAATCAAGATATATGGAATGTTTAGATTGAAACTGGTCAAATGCAATCTTATCATCACTTTGACCTAGATTTTGGATCTGATTTTGTGCATGCTCTTGGCCAGATTACCGTTTTGGTACAATTA
Source organism: Helichrysum umbraculigerum (assembly GCA_949592205.1). Classification (NCBI taxonomy): domain Eukaryota; kingdom Viridiplantae; phylum Streptophyta; class Magnoliopsida; order Asterales; family Asteraceae; genus Helichrysum; species Helichrysum umbraculigerum. The sequence goes on along the minus strand of CATIUR010000005.1, from coordinate 8,165,619 downwards.
GACCAGCTTTCGTTTTTGTATGATAGCAACTTTTAACCTGTTTGACCAATAAAAAGTATAACATAGCTCCAATTGTTTCTAAATCACTTTGGCTCATGGTATTCATTGTGTTTTGTTTATTGATAGGTAAAATTTCTGATATTGTCAAGTTAATTGAAGAAGCTGAGGTCGGAAATCCAAACCGTGTTGTAACAAGTGGTGTTGCTCATCCTGGTAACAATTAAATCTGCTTCTATACATGTTTGTGTGTGTATGTGGTAAAAATATTTTTCTGTACCGTAAGAAGGAAGAAAATATGAAAACATGAATCGGTCATAACGAACGAAAAATTTACAAACTTGACATTTGTATCAATATTTGTATCGTAGTTTACAACATTTTGTATTGAGAAAGATCGATTCCTTAGCTGATACATCAGATCCGAGTATCGATGTTGATGCTACAGAAGTTTATCTGTTATACAAATGCCAAATTCTGTAAAGTTTGTTAACTCACAATATTCAACTTGTGAGTTTCAAGTAGTTATTTTGGGTTACCAGTATCTTACTTCGTATTTGATCCTTCCTCTCTTTCTGTGTATGTTGATACAAATACATATACTCATATATGCATTACCCCCTCATTTCATGCTCCCCATAATTCAAACCATCGTGAAATAATAATCAATCGAGAATTGTCTCATTGAATCTCAGAGTTGGATTATCTAGAGCGCAAGTATGGAGGACGTCACATACAGTATCCCACACGCAGTGGATATGCAATGCACAGCGATAGGAGCAGAGGCCCACCTCCTCCGGATATGAAGCTGGTCAGTTATGAGATACTTCATCGTAAGTAAAATCATTATTCACCGTATCTAATCAATATTTTTTTTCGGAATATAGTTCCCGGCTGCTGTTCCAAATTGTGTAAACACTATGGTGCTATTTTCTTAACTTAGATCAAACTAATTGCTTGATGTAACATGATCAATTCACTCTTCACTCGCTTATTATGCACGGTAAATATAACAATTGTTATTGTGTTGGTGATGTATGTTAACCTTTTTGCCCCAATTAATAGCTAATGCGCCTAAAGAATTCGACTCATGTGTTGAAGATGAGGAAGAGGATGAAGAAGTGTTGGTTAAAAATCATAACCCTGCAGCAGACTCATCATCACCAACTACTGGTGCTGCTTCTGGTAAAATTTTGAATTCCCACTCTTATATAGTGATTTTCTTTCACAATTTGATTACTGATTGCTTTGGTGCTGACTTTATATTTGATGTTGTACATGCTCTAATGAATTGACTATATATATGGTCATGATAGCTTCACATACGAAGGCCAAAGTATTTTTTTTTTTTTTTTAATAAAACTGGATTTGTTTCGTGTGATGGCAAGTTTCAACCCGTTTGCTCAATTTGAACTAGAATATTGCTTTGGGTTTTGGTATCATTGTGTTTTGATTATTAAATAGGTGCAAAAGCTGAAGTGAAAGGAAGATCTGTTTTTGATGACGATCTCAGCCTGTCAAGTGAAGAAGCTGTTTTAAAGAATCCAGACCCTGCTGCAGATTCGTCAGCAGTTGCAAGTGGTGCCGCTGTTTCTGCTTCTGCTTCTGGTAACAATTAGACAAGCGCTTCAACTCTTGGCTTATCATCATATTCTTGTCTTGCCTATGTTGAATGTGCATCTCTTACATAACAATGACTTTTATATTTTCAACCTCTGAAAATGAGTTTCGAGTAAACATTGAGTTCGGACAGTGGATTCTTCTTCTCACCCCGGTTGACAAGTTCAGAACCAACAAAGCAACCCCACCATCGACACACGAAATTCGGAAAAGCAAAAGACTTTGAAACACGCATATAAGAAACAGTTCCTCGCCACGACTTACCAAGCGCCCGCGATACAGGCGGCGACCGACGCGGTGACCGTAAAGGCTGTAACTTTGTAAGGGAAATGTCACCACTTTTCCGTCGCCTTCTCGGACGGCGTAAACCCAACCCAACCCAACAAAGGATGTCCCTCGCTCTTGTAATGCGTGACGTTCCACAACGAGGTCTGACCCATAGCGTAACCGCGCTGAGCAAACTCAACAGATGTTGTCACCCTTTTAAGTTGTTGACTCCTGCATCGAAACTCAGCTAGCTCAAATAGGTCGTAACCACAAATTGTGTCAACAATAAAATGATCAGGCATCTTTGAAAGTTCATCTGGATCTTCCATTTCCAGTGAAGATTGCAGAAACTTGAGTAAAAGGCAACGTTTCAAAACCCCAGCGATAAACCCTAGCTAAAATCAATTAAACTTTGTAAATGTTTTGTTTGTGTTCGTACAGCGTTTTGTCTGAAGTGTAATCAAATGAGCCAATGAGAGATGACGATTTTCTTTCATTTCAACCCCTTAACTTTTTCTTCTTTTTACTTTTAATCCTACAACTTACCAAATTTTTTAGTTATACGCAGATAGCTAATTAATTCAGTTCTAAAATATTTACCAACCAGTGGTAACATTTTTTATTACATAAACAACTTTCTAAACAGATTGACCATCCTTAATTCGGGGTTTTTTTTTTGTATAATCAAATTGTTAACCTATGATTTTGTTTTGTTTGTTTGTTAAACAACAGGTTTAGGGTTGCTTTTCTTTTTTTTAACTAGCATTAGCAATCCTAAAGTTACTTTTATATTTGATCATTATATTATATCGGTCTTATAAATAAAAATACACAAAACATAGGAGTATATGGTTAGGGAGTTGATAGATACAACATTGATTTTGATTCTTACAACAAAACTGTGCATCAACGAGTTGTACATTATGCTTTAAGTGTGTAAAAGTGTGTTGTAAGAATGAAGTAATGTTTTGTATTTATCAACACCCATATGGTTATGTGGAGGTTGAAATGCGAGCCAAAGTCTATAAATGTCAGATACATTTAGGGGTGTTTATTAATTGGTTTGAATCGAAAAACCGTCCAATCCAAATAGGGTTGGTCAAATTGGTTTCAAGTTATTTGAATTTGGTTCGATTATTTAGTTTCAACCAGTATCATAACTAATTTTTGGTTCGGATTTGAATTAGAAAATTTCAATTTTGGGGCCCACCCAAAAACCTAATATAGTATTAGTAAGCTTTGTCTATATACGTTTGATCTATAAATCTATCGCATAATTCTTATTTCATAAAATTTCTTCGTTCTTATATTGTTCATCAGTAAAATATTTTTTATTTATTAACTTATACATTCGCTGTTACAGTTCACTGAAAAGTTTAAGTTAGTCTATATTTTTTATTTCAATCAAAGTCAATAACCACTAAATAATAACGATTAAACTGAAAAACTCATGAATTCTCAGTTTATGATAAATGGTAGATTAATATATATTGTTAGCAGTAAATTATACTTTCATTTCTCGAAAAAATTGAAGCTCTTTTATTCGTTTTCTTCAACACTTGTCATAAGTTTGAATTTTCGGGGTCCAAACCCATTAACCCAATTGTTATACGGTTGGTTTGGATTGGGTTTGTGTAGTTCAGTATGGGTATTGGGTGTTTTTTATTTTAAAAAAACTGAATAATTCCACTAAACCGAGACCCGGCCGTTTGAACACCACTAGATACACTAACACTTTTCCACCAGTTTGAAATCAGGCCCGGCCTTTGGCATGTTTAACAATTAACATAGGCATGTGAACAGGGCCCAATTATCATAGGGGGCCGTCCATTTTATAGTCCATGTAATATAGTACTACTATGTACTTGACTTTTACGGTTGGCCCATTATTTCTTTTTTCATTTGCATAATGTTAGCATGAAACTAATGTTTGACACATGATGTTATATAATAGTGTTGTGTGCACGCAAGCGGATCAAACTAATGTTTGACATTCGGTAGCATGAATCTAACTATACTGATTAACACTGTATGTAATAAACTTTGTATGTATTTTGGGACAATTAGTACTTAGATTTTAGTAAGCAAATAAAAACACTTTCTTAATGTGATTACAAGCTGTATGTATCTGTTACTTCCACATGTTATGGTCTAAATTTTCTTATTCACTTCGAAAACATGTAATATAGGATTATTTGCTATTTCTTAAAAGTTGACAAAAAAGAGGAGTGACATTTGAGGCAATGGTTGGATCAAGGAATAAAGATCCACAAATAAGAAAGCATAATAAGGGTGATCAAGCGTTGCTTTCAATATTAATTCATCAAATCAGTAACTAAAAAAACACAAACGGTCTTAAACAATTTATAAAATATTGGAACTAATGTTTACAGAATCACCAAATACATCAAGCAAACTAAGTTAAATAATTCGCATAGTTCAATGCCACAAGTAGTCACCAATTTTCACACACCTCATTGCCTAACAACTCAAGGCTTTCAACACGCATGCTCAGTTCAACACTAAAATAAGAATCTGAAAATGCCCCAAACGGCCAAACCATACATCCTCTCCTGTTTCACAATTATAACCTTCAAATTCCGCAAGAGAATCCTCTACATCTTGTCGGTTCACTTGGAAAAGACCATCAACGCCTTGAAATACACAACTTCTTACATTAAAAGCCTTGAACCAAGATGCAACATCATCATACTCTCTCATTATCCAAATCTCACTATCAGAGCCATCACTCGAAATCACCGCTAGAAAACCATTACTAGATGTTACCTGTGTCGTTCCCCAAGTAGGTTTAGGCAACGAGATCATGCCAAAAACATGAGTAATTAAATCGAAGGTCAATATATAATAATAGGCTACGTTTTTGTCCAATTCATCTTTGACCACCCAATGCAACACTCCATTGACATAACACACGACCGAAAGATATGGGATGTTCACGTAAGAAAATGATATAGTAGGAGAAACAATCTCACTCCAAGAGTTTGTCTTCATGGAATAAATAAATGATCTTTGTGAAGATGCTTCTTTGGACCTAGGTATACTTACGATCTTGTAATCATCGGTGATTGGTTCGTAACAAAACCCATATGCAAGGTGCTTTGAGTGTGAACAAGGATGGTTGGGAACTTGTAGTTGACGTCTAATCGAAGGGTTCCATAGAATAATTGAATGGTCCCCAAAAAACTTACGCATTAAGAGAATTCCATTACATGAACCATTAATATGGAAACCGGAGTTGTGTAATTTTTCATCAATATATGGGTTTTGGGATTTGCCTGTGTTTAATATAACACCATCTTTATTATTTGTGTTGGAAAAAATACCATAGCAGAATATAATGGCTTTCTGCGGAAACTTGACTGAATGAAGAGCATGAATTCTAATAAAACGGGGGCTATCAATCAAAGAACACCATGATTTGGAAACTGATCTAAATCGAATAAGGGATTTAGGTGGCAATCGTTTGAGAAATTTAATCGCCAAGTCTTCCTTTATATCAGGCATGTTGTAGTTCTACAAAAATAAATAAATAATTAAAAGAAAAAAGGTAAAGAGAAAAAAAAACAGCAATGAATTCTATACGTCAACATTCATGCATCCGAACAAAAATCATACGAGTAAATGTTAAGTTATACCATAAGGGGTAAGGTTCAAATGAGACTAAAATTTTGTGTGAGAATAGAGGAACCAATGATATGGTGTCATGTGTAAAAAGAGAATATAAAACCCATTTACCCCTTAAGTTAAATATCTCACAAACGACAAATCAAAAAATTATGAAAATTGCACCATTAGATTCAGCGTTTGATCCTCTTCGATTAGATTCAGCGTTTGATCCTCTTCGATTTGCCGTCCATTAAGGCATACTTTCGTCCCGAAACCCCAAACTCCCAACCCTAACCCCTAACCCCTAAACCCCAAACCCCAAACCCCAAACCCCAAACCCCAAACCCCAAACCCTAAACCCTAAACGCTTTATAAAACTCTAAACCCTAAATCATACTAAACCCTAAACCCTGCTAAACCCTAACACTAAACCCTGCTAAATCCTAACACTAAACCCTGCTAAACCCTAACTCTAAACCCTAACCCTAAACCCTAAATCAAATGTATAATCAATCACTAACACATGTGTTACTAATATGTAAAACCCACCAAAAAAATGAAAAAAAAAAAGTTCGTCGGAAGTATGCCTTGATGGACGGCAAATCGAAGAGGATAAAACGCTGAAAAATATGGTGCAATTTTCATGATTTTTCGACTTGTCGTTTGTGAGATATTTAATTTTTAAAAACATGGATGAGAGAGAAAAAAGTGACACATGGCATATTGTGGTTGATTCCCCCATTCTCACACAAAATAAATGGTCTCAATTGAACTCTTCTCTATACCATAAATTAAAAAAAGCTAGAAAAAAACATGATATAGATCGACTTACATTCGCTTGGCCGCCGGAGTCTAATTGAAGAGAAGAATCGAAGATTATGCGTAGGGTTGTACACGTTTGACCCATTATATAGTTTTGCTTGGTGGGCCAAGCCCGATCTTCGTTTCTTGTATATTTAATACCCGCGACGCCAATTAGAACTTTTAAGTAATTTAAATAGTTGGTAGTATGACATCCAAGATCGAAGATGTTGGTGACTAATATCGTTCCGTCTTATTATATGATGCATTAATCTAAATTGTCATGTGTTTTAAGATTGTGGCAAACGTATGTGAATATACGTTTTGCAATAGATGAGTCATTGTATCATTCTTTTTCAAAATAATATAATGCCTTAAAAGTTTTAATAGTACTCATGTTGCCAAATGCCAAAGATGAAGTCCGACAAAAAATTCTTGTGATGAGGGATAGATTTAAGTGAGAGAGAAACTAAATTTTATATTTATTAAATAAATTGGGTACCTTGTGCAAATCGTAATTTAATCGAATTAAAGTTCGGACCATAAAAGATAGTGACTGTCAAAATTGATAGAGTAAAAAGATACAAATATAAAAAAATAGAATATATCCATAGGGACCATGTCATACGGGGTAAGGGAATACAGATAGATGATCGAATTAAATTTGGGAATTTTATAAAAGATTGTTTCTTATTATTACTTGATTTGATTTGATGGGTATAAATCGTAACATTATTATTTTTAATCTAGTTTAATCATATACCGTTGGATCAAATTGAACAACCTCCATCGAAGGGTCCAACCTTCTCCATGAGATTTTGGTTTATATATTTAATAATTATAAGATAAGATTTGTGAATTCTTTTATTTGGTAATTATTATTATTATTTGTTTATTTTATATGTATTAAATTAGATTGTACGCTATATCTACATGATGATGGTGATTTTCTATTTTTTTATTTTATTTTTAAGGATTGAAATTCACATCGAATTTTGTATGTTTGTTAGAGATGAATTTTAGTTTTGTAACTTTGATACATCTATCTATTGTTTAGTACTCCCTCCGTCCCGGAATACATGTCCAGTTTCAGATTTTGAAGTCTTTCTTTTTCAACTTTGACCTTAAATATCTTTGTTTGTGTTATATAACACTTTATGAAAATTATACCAATGGAAATACATTTAAAACTCAATCCATTCATATATTTTGCATCAAGTATTATACAAACAAAAATATGTAAGGTCAAAGTTGAAAATGAAAGACTCAAAAAGTCAAAACATTACACTTATTCTGGGACGAGGGGAGTATTAGACTGATTACAAGTTCAGGGTAGCACTTGCATTGATCAACAAACTCATACTATTACAACCAACACTAAGAGCATCTCCAATGCACTTAGGTGACATAGTTCAAAGTATTAGGTGGCAAAGTTCAAAGTAGAAAATTGCATTATAGGAGTGCCACATACTTAATAGTATAAAGTAAGGTTCAAAGTTCTTTGAACTCCACTTTGAACTCTATAATGGTCCTCACTAGTACTTTCTTTACTTTTGTAGCTATTTTTATATAATGATGTATCACTACTTTAAACTTTACAAAGTTTAATGGGTTATAGAGATTCATGTAAAAAGATGCAAAGTTGATGCGGCAAAACTTTAAACCCAAAAACATGAAATGCATTGGTGATGCTATAAGTTCAACTATACAAACACATGGTACTGAACTTCTGATATTTAAAGGATTCTAACAACTCGATATACGAATATGTAATCGCTTTAATAATTTATAATGGTTACATTTTACCATCTCTTTTCAACATCTCCAAGATAGTTTCCGTATTCCTCAAATCTTGGCTCTCTTCTTGTGACTCGTCTTCAATCCCCTGAGACCAGTCAACACTCGTGTAAGTGCGAACCCCGGGCCCACGTCCTTCACAATCCTTTGACCTGCCTTGTTGTGCTCGTCTCACTTCCTTTTGATGCTCAGTTAATTCTACCTTTGTCCTCTTAGACACATTAGACGCCGAGCCTTTTACATGGTCATCCACGAGCTCAACTCTTTTCACACAACGATTTAACGTTGTGGTGACCTTATGTTTCTTTGCAGGACTGACAGCAGTATCTATTCTCGAGTACCTTTTTTTGCAGAGGTTTATTTTTCCATTTCTTGAAAGTTTGTCTAAAATCGGAAGTAAGTTTTGAGGGTAGTCTAACTTGAGTTGAACCCCGTATGTAGAATTCCAAAAGGCGATGGTTGGATCAGAGATTGAGGAATTTGGGTGATCCAGAGTTGCTTCGAGTAGGGGAGCTTGGAGTTTAAGAAACGTGGAGTTGAAGTTTATAGGTGGCCAACTGTTTTGCAGAGATTTGAGGGTGGTGTTCCATAATTGATTGAGTTGATGGATTGTGTTCTCGTGTTGTAGTTCAAAATCTGATAGCCATTTAAGCAAGGGAATCGATAGAATCTGGATAAACAAAAGAAAACAAAGTGGACCCAGGGTTTAGGATTCTGATCAGTGTATGCACTTCATAACAAGTTCAATTCTGGTAATGCAATACAATACAGACTGTCTAATATTCTATTTAAATTGTACTACAAATACTATAAAAAGGAAACTCAAGGTAAGCAAATGGATTGACATGTCAGTTTCACCCATGTACATATGAACGAGTCGATCAGTGTTATCTTTTATCGCTAACGGTCAAACCAGTAAAATAGATTAAATGTATCTTTGAAACGGATATAAAACTTCCTAAACCGCTTTACTGACCCATCCATTTTGCTGCCTCATTTCACGGACCATGTAGTTCCACCCATACACAAATACTACATGATAAATATGTGCATATATGCTTAAGATTGTAAAAGAGAAATACAAACCTCGACAAAGGGATTGATATCTTCGTCAAAGTAAAGAGATTCGAAGATGTGTACCAATGTTGAAAAGACCCTGAAAGTATTTTACAAAAAGATAAATACCACAATACAAATGGCGTATCTAGAAACTTATTAGACTATAAAAGATTTAATCTTTCATCAAATAAATGGACACAAAACGAAACTGTTAAATGAACACAATGACGAGATCTAGATTTATTAACCTACCTGGGGATTGTATCAAGAATCTGTGAATTTGCTTTTGCTTCCTCATATGAAACGCTTAAGAACCTGCACAACACCAGGGAAAAAGTGAGTAACTTCAAATTATTTCTGAGAAATAAATAGATGTTAACTTTGAAGTTTCCCAATAAAGTACATAAAAACATATTCTACTGACCTGGCAGCACAATGCAGACTGTTCTTGGTGCAACAGGATATCTTACGATCACCAAAATCGTTATTCTTTCGACATATATCTGATGATTTATGAACATGTTCAAGAAAACAGGCTATGACATCTGCAGAAAAGAGAATAAATTCGTAACCCCGAGTCTTTTCTATAGGATCAACCTTGGAATAGTCTTCGAGAAACTGATCAACAACTTGAAATAAACTTTCATAGCACCAGGATGACATGTAAAGTGACTTCCATGTTTCAACAATTTGTAAAACATCAGTATTCTTTTCTAATCCGAACGAGAAAACAACAAAAGGGTAAGCCAAGAAACGAGACACTACAAGATCCAACGTATCATCAGGCCCCGATTTACAATCTATGCAATCTTTTAGGCAATTTGCTATTCCAATCCAAATACTTAAGCAATTGGGTATCAAGAATTTATACAATAAACATGTCAACGTGTGAAGAGTTTCGTAAGATTCATACGACGCCAGCAACAAGGTTACATAGCTCGAAAGTTTCTGCACGTCGAAACTTGAATTAACCATTTCATGGAAGTAAAGTACCACCAAATACACCACCGGGGAAACCATGTTCCCATCTTCTTTCAACTCATTCAAGTTTTCGGTAAACTTAGTGTCGAGTTTCATCTTGTAAAGCGGAGATCCCATAATCGACATTTCTAATTCCTCGGTAACAATCTCTACAAAGTCAAAGAAAGTTTGACCAACACCACATTCGGATATCTTCTTTAAACTTGTTATAATGGTATCGATGCATGACATAATCTCACCAAAAGGAACACTTGATCTTGAAACATTAAATTGGATTCCTTTCAAGGACGAGCGAAATATTTTCAAAGCAGCATCATACGCCCCGTGACTGATGAATACGTGAACCATTTTTACAAAAAAGTCAAACTGGCTTAAATTCCAAGGCATCCATTTTATAGGGTAATGTTTTACATCTGTTTGACTGGTCAACGCGTAGCTATCGATAAGATCCACACAAAAGTTCCATGACCAAATGTTTTTAGTGTCGGGTCCAACTCGAAAGACCACTTCGAGCAGAGGCTCTATCACGGTTTTGATGACTGAAGGGTGGTTAACAACGGCACCGAGTTTGTGGAGCAAATAATTCCAAGTATTCATGCAGGATGAATGAACTGATAAATCGCATTTGCTTGACATAACTCCGATTAGGGGTGTCATGATAAGTTTAATGCTCTTGGTTAAACTATTGGCTTCATAAATACTATTGATCTCTTCATACGCTTGTTGTGTTGAATACTTCGTTGTAGACTCATGTGTAGGCAGAATGATCAGAGCATCGATTAAAGCTTCCCAGGCAATCTGCAAAAGATAGTAAGTGATGTAGGGGAATACTTGAGATTACATGTGGCAAAACACCGACTTGGTAACAGATCAAAAACATTTCGTTTGTTTTTTTTTTTGAACAAAAAAGGGTATATTATTAGTGCAGGAATGAACCATACGGGTCAAGTTAGACTGACCCGCCAATGCCTTTTTGTCCTTTTTTACTGGAATTTTATGATATAATAATATCTTAAACATGATCACAAAAACTATATTATTAGAAATAATTAATCTCAATTTTATTAAACATAATTTTTAAGTTTTTATAAGCATTTTAATTTAATATATTATAGGTGACTTTCAACCCACTTGACCCTTTCCCTTTAGGCTTCAAATTTTTTAGACCAATTTCACCTATTATCTATATATTACAACCCAAAATTGACCCATACTTAAATGATTGAGTTGGAATGGTCACCTTCACTTCTGTGGCACTGAAACTGTTATGATTGGTTGCCAGTTGACCAAGGTGGCTATTTCAACCCATTTACCTAAGACTAAAAGTAGATCAATTTTGTGTTTTTTTTTCCTTATAAACTTAGCTATAATGAAACAGGTCAAATAGGCAAAACGAGTCAATCAAAGTATTCAGATGCTTACGACCAACATTAATCCCTTTATTCTAGATAAATTTTACTCTTGTAGTTTCATACTCAGATTTAATCAATTGGTAATTACTACATTTCAAAAGAAAATTGGACAAAATAGCATCGAAAGGTCAACCCGGCCCAAACGACATGCTTTGAGCTGACCCGTATAAGAAAGTTACCAGTGAAGCAATCTTGACTTGGGAGTCGCTGTCAGTAAATGTCTGTTCAGGAATTTTCAGAAGCTGATTGATTAAGTGTCTACTTTTCAAGGCGCATGGTCCTATTAGGCGAGTAAACCATCCCCATGCATGCATCATTTGAATCTTCATGCCTTGTTTTAACAGCTCCTCCACTGCAGGAAGTAATTTTCTCTTAACATCCACAATAACCGCCTGTCCAAACAATATATATAAACTCGTTACACTCTTGTGAAAAAAGAAGATATGTATTGTGAGATAGCGTAAAAGTCTCTCGACCCATATGTTTTCGTAGTCTTTATATACCTTCGAGAGAGCTGTTTGAGGGGGACATATTGTAGATTTGATTTTCAATAAACATCTCTCTGACATATCTTTTTCCCTTTTATCTGTACTAACAAGTCTTCTATAAATCGGTGGAGCCCATAAGTTTGACGTCTCTCTCATCTTTTCATTCACTTGCGTTGCTAGCTTCATCACAGCCTGCACAAGTATCCGTTAGAGCCAATAACAATGTAAACAAGCGACATAAATCATCATATAAAAGCATAAAGACGTAAAAAAGTAAAAACTTTGACCATATTGTCATACCTGCATGGCCTCAAAAGTTGTAGATAGAGATCCAGTAGGATTGTCAAGAGCATGAACTATTGCCCTCACTAAAGATTCAATACGAGCATTTAAGACCGATTCATTTAATTGTTGAACTGATATGCACCATACTCCTAAATTACAAACAGACTGCAATCAGAGCATAAAAGTCAGCACCACTGAGCATGTGGTTGAAACTCGCAATTAAGCGTATATAATTTCAAATCTAGATGTAATTTTAACCTTATTTCGAGTGGTCAAAATGACCTTCTGCAGAGTATTTAGAACCGTATCAGCATCATCACCTGTCACATCCACAATAACCATATTAACTAATCAATTTTCCATCATCTCGAAACCTATCAAAATGATTCCATAACCTTCCAACACTAAATGCACATCAAAACAATATCTCTTGCAACATGTTTTACTCTAATTTATTATCTCATTTTAATTTTTATAATCGCCTAATCACTTGCAAAACACGCATCCAAAACACCCCCTCCGATGAAGTGTCATGACTCATGATATCATAATTTGGTTATACAAATTTTTTGTTAACGAAACAGACAGTATCATGTATGATACTTCAACACAACCAATAAAGTTCCTTGTTTTATATGATACTAATTATAATTATTCGAGATATAAAACCAACACACAACCAACTACAAAATGAAGATAATTCACTAATCAGTCTGCATACAACATACCTGATATACCAATAACAATGGATGGATGATAAATCATAAATCCCATACACTTCAAAGCCTGTGCAGCTCTGCAATTAAAAATAAATAAATAAATTAAAAGGACACCATTAACACATATATCAAGTACCAAACTGTATAACATATGCTCATTAATTAATAAATATTTAATATTTAATTAGTATAAAAAACTTACATTTCCTCATCATCATCTGAAATATCAATCGCCATCGATGAAAGAAGGATGTGAGATGATTCAGAAAGTGATTGAAGGAGTGAATGATCACTAGTCGAGTGTTCTTGGAGTTGTAATAACGTTGAATAAAGATTCGATATTTCTGATTTTGATTTAAAATTAGGACGAGATGCTAAAAGGGTTTTCAATTCATCTAATTGGGTATTGAAATCCTCCATTATTTCGTGTTAAAGTTTAAAAAAATTTAGTGGGTCGATTTTTGGTGAGATGAACCCTAATTTGGAAGGGGGGCTTTCTATTCACTTCAATTTTCGCGCCATATGTAAAGTTTCAATAGGTAAAAGACTCTGTAAAAAAAATTGCCTTTAAAATGTATAACTCGCTCGTGCACAATACAATATTATACCCAGACATTACCCGTTTATACCGACAGCCGTAAAACAAATGTTATTGTTGAAGAGACTAGAAAAATGAAGTTAATGTTGAGGGACTTGGAAAAATAAGGAAATAAAGGTTGGTAGGAAGATATGCAATATCAAGTAACGTAAAAGGTACACGAAGGATACACAAACAACATGAAAGCACAATGCACACAAGGAGACACTACAATGTATATAACAAAATTAATCGTCCATATATCTAAGACTATGGGAAGCTTCAAAGAGTTAATTATGATTAAAACAATTAACAATATTTTTTTAAATTATTAAAGAACAATTGTTAAGACTATTTCTTGATATATTTAACACTATGTATTAAGAATTGTTGTAGGTCAGTTAAATTTCTAATTTTTCAGTTCATAGGTAGTATTCATGGACCACATCACCATGTTCATATTAGTTTAATATTTTTAAAGCATACACATTGTTTCATGAATTCATGGCAATAATTTACATTAGAACATATAGTCAAATATATTCAACACAATATAAAATTCATACACATTAAACGTATGTTACAACTTGAACATCTATATATATTAAAGCAAATACATATACATTATATAACACTACATTTACTATATCTATATACTCAATTAATCATAGTAATTTTCTATATACACCTCATTATTAAAAGGATACAGTGAATCATTTACTGGATGAAGAAACAAAAGGGGACATCAAGAAAGCAAATAAAGTCATTAATCTGTGGAAGCAAAAAGCGGGATCAATTTACTAAATACAACTGCTTATCCGTTCGTTTTTCTAGAGCATGTTATGTGTAATGAAATGCATACAAATTTACTTTCTATATTTTTTTATAAAAAGGGTATTCCCGTTTTTAACAGGCTCCCCCGGGTTGGCCAAGCTTTTTGCTTGTGATGTACGCGGCCTAACCGTTGCCGTGGCCGTTTCCGAACCTTCCCGTGGCCACCCAAGATTTTTTTGCTTCTAGTGAGGTTCGAACCTGAAACCTCTTGTGAGGATAACAGGACGCCAACCACTAGGCTATCTTGTGATGGTTACAAACGATATTTATTTTACTTACTATATGTGAAACAATATTTATTTTTACTTACTATATGTGAAACGATATTTATTTTAACGTAAAATAATCTTACTACTTGGCATTCAACCATATACACTGTATCACAATTAGTAAAAATTAAGATAAAACTTGAAATATGTAATTTTAGCAAAATACTATAGAGTTGTGTTTGTATTATATTATATATTATGTACATATACATAAGTTGTCATAATGAGTTCATAATAAATGAGGGCCAACATTAGCCGTAATATTTTTTTATTCCATAGTTATAAAATGTATAATATAAAGATAATAATTTTTATTCCATAGTTGTAGAATATATAAAATGTATAACATAAAGATAATATGAAGAAGCTCATTAAGTAAATTAGCATACCTATATGTGTATATTTATTGGCCAGAAATACTACCAGAGGTGACACAAGTTTATGTATATAACATTTGATTAATTCTTGTGAATATATTATTATAATTATATATACGAAACGTTATATGTTCTTAATATTTATACTATTCACCTTGCTTTTGTTTACATATTGGGTAGAGGTGGCAAAATGAATGGGTCGGATCAGGTCGGGTCACGGGTCTAGATGGGTTTAGGTCTAAATGAGTCCGGTCAAATGGGTCTCGGGTCAGGTTGGGTCATCGGGTTCACCAAATTTTTTTATTATTATTTCAGTGGAAAAAAAAAATACTCGCTAGACCCGTATAAACCCGTTGGTTAATTGTTACACAATTAATAGTTATAATGAAAAACCCATTTAGACCCATCCAAAAAATAGGGAGGAGACCCAACAAACTCATCCCATCCTAAAAATTAACGAAATTGACTCATAATTAACCAATTGGTCTAAAATTGCCACATCTAATATTCGGCCTGGATAAAATTTAACCTATTGAATATTTGGCAAGCCTGCATAGTATTAGGCCTTTTTGTTTATGTATTGTTCCTGCCTGCGTTCTGCCTTGAATTAATCTGTTCCTGCATTCTTGTTCCTGCGTTCCCTTCCTGCATTCCTTGTTCCTGATGCGTTCCCTGCATCCTGCGTTCCCTTCCTGCATTCCTTGTTCCTGATGCATTCCCTGCATCCTACGTTCCTGCGCGTTCCTGCTTCCTGCTGTGAATTCCTGGTACTCGGATATTCGTAGGTATTTTATTTTATTTTTAATTTTAATAAAGCCACTTAATATATTTATTGCTTTTATATATATAATATATAAAAAAATATGAAGTTGTCGTTTGATACTAAACCCTAACCCCAAATTGAGATCACCGACACTAAACTCCAGCTTGAAAGTTACCAACGTTTTATGTTAATTTCTAAGCAGATATACATTAAGAGATAGTATATAAATTAACAAATGAATAGAATAAAAATATTAGAAATTTGAACTCAACTCAAATTATTTATTTCTCTTTTAATATTCGTACATAATACATAATTATGTTCTTAATCATGCATATCAACGACCTTTCTGGGAATAAAAACTTAGGAACATGCTGGTATGCACATATTTTTTGGTCACCATATAGCCTTCATTTGAATGTGTTATATGTATAAGATATAAGGTAATTCCGTAATTCTATAAAATTTTCCCAGTAAGTTGAATGTATTTCTCGTTCGTGGGAGTGGCAATTGATTCTTGAGTTAATTACTACTACATTATAACGACTAAACTCAAAAGTCAAGTAAAGCGTTAATTATACGTTAGCCTCATAAGTATAAGTGAACTAATGATGAACTGAAACTCTTGGCTGGACTCTAGAGAATGAACATGATCAAGCAGTATTGGACGCCTATGATTTTATCAAAATTTCGGAAGAGCTAGTTCACTAAATTTTAATGGCTAATAAAATAGCTTAAATATATTGGCTATTTCATGTTCCAATAAGCACATCAGCCTAGAAATAATTTAAGAAAAGAAACAAATTGAAATTCAAAACCATACTTATTGGCAGGATGGCAGGAAGGCAATAAGACATGGCATGGCATGTAGGCAGGATGGCAATAAGACATGAATGCATGATGGATGGAGGCAGTATGAGAATAAGACATGAATGCATGATAGATGGCACAAGATGTGAATTAGGAATTATTTATATTAGAATTATTTATATTTAGTAAATAATTACGATGCAAAATTGAAGGAATATATAAATGTATATTAGTTAAATAATTTACTTGCATCCTGGATTACGTGAGATAGGGAAAACCGCTAGTAAAAACCGCTAGTAACCAACAAATACAGGTTGTAATGGTCAGGATTAAAAGTTAGCCTAATCCTACGGACAAAAATAGAAGTCAACGAATAACTGCTTTTTCAACTCACCGGCAGCCATATATATGAACAATTTAAATATATAATTATCCAATTAATTTATAACTTTGTAGTCATTCATTTTTTTAGTTTTATTTTTTTAAGATATACCTTTCATATTATTATTATTTGTTTTAAGACGTATCATTTGAATAAATATATAACAGTTAATTATTTCTTTTTACTGATTTCAAATTTGTTTTCGTCGCATCGCGCAGGTTATCGGCTAGTCATTGCTCAATAAGCTTTCTCTTCTAAGTTTTTCTAGTAATTTTTTTTACCATGAGCTTATTTTACTATATTTAACTTATCAAAAACACATTTCATATCTTATTCATTGTTTTTCTTCGTTTAGTGATCTTTATAGTTATTTTACCTCTAAAAGTTCATAAAACTTATGTATATTTTACACTCTGTTTAGGTGGCATGTCATCTTTTAACACACTATAGTCTACACTTTGTATATGATGCTATGAATTATAATTATAACTATAAATTATAATTCATAAATCTATTAATAATAACAATACCAAAGTACCTTAATGGACTAAAAGATTCATTTAAGTTAGTTAACCCACTTTATATTAACTTAAGCTGAAAATTAAATTACCTTAAAAAAATACAGAGTAAATAGTTTATATACTTTATATCTGTGGAGTTAATTTCTTCTGTTCACAAAAATACAACTGT
Source organism: Helichrysum umbraculigerum (assembly GCA_949592205.1). Lineage (NCBI taxonomy): Eukaryota > Viridiplantae > Streptophyta > Magnoliopsida > Asterales > Asteraceae > Helichrysum > Helichrysum umbraculigerum. The sequence goes on along the minus strand of CATIUR010000005.1, from coordinate 8,147,864 downwards.
CAGGGCCCACAAAAACCACCACAAGTGCATACATACACATCACTAATGTGACTTGCATACCTTCTCAAAATCTTTCGCAAAAACAACACCCATATCATTTCAAATTGGGAAATTCTAAAGGCACCCCCAGTTTTACTGGGTATACCCTCGGGCCCAGTCCAGTCCTTTTTCAGTCCAGTTTTATCTAAGATCGGTCCCAGATTAATTCAGACGTGATTGATTAGATGGGTGGGAGGGGTTTTGAGATAGGAAAAAGAGAAAAATTGGGTAGCTTTAGCAGAGCCCCTTTCAAATTCTTTCACAGATACAATAGAATTATACCCTATTCTTAGATACAAAAAATTGAGTAGTAATAAAAATCAAAATGAAGCGAAATAACGAAGGTATCAATGATGCTAGTAGAGTAAACAAGAAACGATGTTTGGAAGATGATACTGTTGATCAGTTTTCAAATTGGGCATGGTTTGAAGGAGTGTATGGATCATCTGCAAAACACAATGATGATGGAAATAAAGGTTCATGTTCTACTAAGGTTGGTGAAGAAATGGCTATAGATGATGGTAAAAAGAAAGTTGATACCAATGTTGTAGATGAAACCCTAATGGATATTGATAGGGTCAACATTAATGATGTTGGTGTTAGTGAGTTGGTCATGAATGATTCTGAAGATATTGAAATCAAGAAAGATGATACCAATGTTGTGGATAAAACCCTAATGAATTATGATTAGTTCAAGAAAGTTTCTGATATCAATGCTAATAAAGTTGATTGTGGTGAGTTGCTCAAGAATGATTTTGATGATGGCGAGATTGAGAAAAATGATACTAATGTTGTAGATGAAATCTTAGTGAACCGTGATGTAGTCAAGAAAATTTGTCATGTTAGTGCGAGTGTTGATGGTGGTGAGTTTGTCAAAACGAATGTTGAAACCAAGAAAGATGATACCAATGTTGTAGATGAAACCCCAATGAGTCTTGATGGGGTCAAGAAAGTTTCGGACTTTAATACCATTGTTGATGAAAGTGAGTTGGTCAAGAATTATTTTTCTGGTGTTGAAATTAAGAAAGATGATACTAATGTTGTAGATGAATCCCAAATGAGTCTTAATTCTGATTTTAATCCTAATGTTGATGGAAGTGAGTTGGTCAAGAATGATTCTGCTGATGTTGAAATCAAGAAAGATGATACTAATGTTGTAGATGAGACCTCACTGAGTCTTAATGGGGTAAAGAAAATTTATGATGTTAATCCTAACGTTGATGGAAGTGAGTTGGTCAAGAATGATTATGCTGATGTTGAAATTGATAAAGATGATAAATTAGGAACTAAAAATGTAGAAAAAGAATCTATAGTGCATTGTGATTGTGATGGTGATAGTGGTGGAAGTGGATCCACCAACTGTGGTGATAAAACCTTGATGAATAATGCTCATGGAGAAAGTGTATGTAAGAACTCTGTTGGTAAAGAAACTCAGCTCATTGATGGCAACGTTGAAACTGGTGGTGGTGGCAATGGACGTTCATGTGACACAGAAGAAAATGTAGCTTCTCCAGTGGTGGTGGCTACCGGAGTTGGAGTAGCTATGGGATTTATGCTCCTCATCAAATGGATTAGCCAAAGGTTTGGTTTCAACCTTGTTTAGTGTTTTTTGCAAAGAGTATATATGGTGATGCTATTCTTTTGTATAGGCTGATGATATACTTGGAGTCCTAATAAAGATACCATTCCCTTTTTCCCATCTCATACCCCCTTCCACCCATCTAAATCAATCACATCATGCTTTTTTTTTTTTTTACTTTCTGGGTATACCCCCCCTCTTTTTTTAATTCCTACCCCTGGTTAGTCTAAAATTGAAACTGATTATGTACCGAACTAGGACCGATCTTAGATAAAACTGGACTGAAAAAGAACTGGACTGGGCCCGGGGGTATCTCCTGTAATTTTGGGGGTGGCTTTATAATTTTTCATTTGGAGGTGCTATTGTGAAGTAGGTAGTTGGGTTGGCAATTTTCTCAAATAAAATGCAGGTGGGCCTAGAATAGAGTCTCAACTAGACCAAGTTAATAAAATGCATAGCTCAGTATTTGTCATCTTGAAACCAGAACTATTTTGTGAACACAATTTATGAAATTAACCTATTCTATATAGATATGATACAATTTATACCTAAAATCACAAAGTCTTTGAGACAAATAGCATATACATATTACTGAGAAAACGGTACCCACAAATCTCAGTTATGGTAAACTGGGTTGAAATGCATCTTTTATTACCATAAGCTCCTATCCTACTAGTAGTTATTATTATTATTATTATTGTTGTTGATATAGTTATTATTTCCATCTTACTTTTTTGCTTTCAAGTAGAGTTTGTTTTAGATTGGTTAGTTTAAGGAAAAGAAAATGTTTACTAACAACTAACTTATGAGTGATAGACGAACAACCTGGCCTTGATTCCTAAACTACGGTAATTGATTCATACACCACTAAAATATAACGAGTTAACAAAATTGTCATAGATAAGACAAGAAAATAAAAGGTAAAACTGTAAGTGTAAGTTATATATAACTACTAGTATAAAGATATATAACACCCTCTATTTTCAAGATCACTTTTTTAAACATATCGGAAGCGCATATCTAATAATACATCTTAAATTGCATAAAATACTTTTCCAAGAGTACAATCTACATAAAATGATACTTAGTTTAGTTTATCACAACTACTACAAACCATAAGCTTAAGTGTTATACAATTCTCAAAACATAGTGTTAGATCATTAACATAGTTATCTAATTCAGAGTGAGCTATCAAACATTCCTTCCAACCCGACTTCTTGCAACCCACAATTAAAAGATGGGGGCTATTAAAGCTACCCCCTGGCCCACCTTTTTTTTTTTACTTTCTAGGTATACCCCCTGTTTTTTTTAATTTTTACCTCCTGTTTAGTCTAAAACTGAAATTGATTCTGTACTGAACTGGACCAAACTTAAATAAAAGTAGACTGAAAAAGGTGGGCCAGGGGGTAGATCAGACTTTTGGGGGTGGCTTTAGATTCCCCCTTAAAAGATTAACCTGCAAGAAGTAATGAGAGGGATTAGTACAAAGCTAAGTGAATAGATCGATAACAATCAACCTAACTCAGCATAACAATTGTTTACAACTAATCAATTAAACAACTAGCTTCAAAGAGGATTAGTGGTCCTTGAGGTACCCTTCTGCCGCGGTGGCCCCCAAGTAACACTTACAACCAACTAAAGGCCAATTCAGTGATATAACCGATAGTTTGGTACTATTACTACTTACAACATCAGTTCAGTAAACAACACATGTATAGGATACTAATGTTGTCCAAGTAATAGTACCCAACCTAATCCATGTTGACCTCTGAACAATTCACATAATCCATAATCATCATGGCAATATGTAAACTAAAATAGTATAAATAGTAAAACCAAGTTTACCCATTGTAATCAAGTTGTTACAACTAAATTAGACTGAGAGTCATTGATCCACTCACCCTTACGATCACAGTCTCCACTCAGAGATCTAATCTTACTAAGTCTTCGGTTTATCTGAGAACACAATTAAATAATAAGTTAGAAACTCATTTATAATAATGTAACTCATCTCAAAACATATCACTTAATGATAATAATTAAAATGTTCAACATTCATTCTCACTTATAAAATTTTTACTCAATATACACACACACACACACACACACACACACACACACACACACACACACACACACACACACACACACACATACATATATACACATTGGAAGTACAACACAAAAGCAAAACTGATTTTTACTCTGTTTGTAGCCTTACCCGATCGGCTAACTAGCCCTAGCCGATCGGCTATGACCATTTTACCCGATCGGCTCACCCTGACCCGATCGGCTAGCCATGACAAACTCGAGACTTTTGGTTCAGACGTTAGCTGCTGTAAACATTTTGTTCTATTTTAGCCTAACGGCTAACTTTACCCGATCGGCTCACGACACCTACCCGATCGGCTCTAAAACCATAGCCGATCGGCTATGAAGTAAAAACCCAGATGCCCAGTTTCTGCAAAATCACAGCTTCGAACCAAAAACCCCAATTTCACAAAACTCAGATGCAATACACGATTTTATCAAGAATTTGACCTCAAACATCATCAATAAACATAGAATAGCAACAAACAACATCATCAAACATCAAATTCTACACATGCACCATTTCTTAACCCAATCAATCAAATTCAAACATATACATACAAATAGGGCATAACTAACTTACAATGGAGATGGTAACAAGATGTTGATGATGAAAATAAGTTGATGAATCAAAATCATAGCTTCAAAATGATTACAATGCTTTAATCTTTGATTTCCTTTTTGATTTCTAAGTGTAGGTGGAGGTGAAAGTGAGAGTATTGGTAAATTTTGGAAGAGTTAAGGAAAAATAGGTCGGTATTTCCAAATCTGACCAAATATTAGGTAGTGTAATATTATACCCGTTCTAAATCTATTGTCTGAAACCTAAACCATTTTGCGAGACTAAATATTTTGATAACTTTAATAATTTAAAACAAGTAATGGTTTATTATTCACAATAAGTCATTTGACCTTTTGACCTATTAATTTCAATTATCCAAATAATATCAATTATTTCTAAACACAATTAAATAATCGAATAAAATAAGGAAATTACCGTAATTCTCCTAGGCTCATAAAGAGGATGTTACAAGATACAAATAAGATAGATAAGTGTTGTCTAATCTATCTATGGTATAATACACAACTCTACTAACAAATATTGTCAAAATCTTAAACTTTAACTATTGAATCTCGTCGACAGTTTAACTAGTCTCGTTATCTAATAATTCAAGGCTTCCAGCACATATATCCATGTCAATAATGTTAGAAAAATCTGAAAATGCCACAAGTCTTAAGCGCACACCGGTTTCAACATTATAACCTTCAAAATCCTCAAAGTAATTGTTCAACAAGAAATCACCATTGTTGGTCACCTTGGAATCACTACCTTCTTCATATCCAATACTTGTTAAATCGAAGGCTTTAGACCAAGATTCACCATTATTACACTTTTTTTTCACCCAAATCCAAGTTTTATGGTACCTATGAGAAATCACGGCTAGAGAACCTTTGACAATAGTTATTTGCATCGTGAACCAGCTAGGTTGTGGTAACGGGATCATTCCAAAAACATGAGTACTCAAATTGAACGTCATTATACAATAATGGTATTCATGTTTACGTTTGGTTATAGTTTGAAACTGCTTATACTTATTTGTTATGGGGGCGAACCCCGGATTATTCAATCATTTTTGGAAAAATTTGCATCTCGTAAAATGTTCGTGGGGCGCGGTGGCGCACAGTGCCCACACTGTGGTATCGCCCTTGGCTGTCGGGCCCATAAAAACTGACTACAGAGTGCATATATAAATTCAAAATAGTAAAGCACTTGTATCATATTGTAAGGCCCGACCTTTCTCAAACCAAAAGATATCATTTATATATTATATTTGGAAAATCGGAAGCGCAAGTCCCCAAAACAAAGCATTTACCGACTTACAATGCTTCCCAGTTTAACGACTACAAAATATGACAACATAAGTTAAGTATTCAAAACCATAATAGTTACAACCCATATTAACACAAAACGGGCCTTATATAAAACGTTTCCAAAAGACATCTACAAAAGATCAGAGTTGCGCCAAGCTTTAGTCAAACTTCCAGTCAACATCTACAACCCGAACATCTACATCAACTAACCACAGTCTGCAAAAAGGATCAACAACGAGGGATTAGCTCACGCTAAGTGAATGGAACCGTAACCGACAGTTCAACCCACTCATAACAAGTCTTACAACTAAGCAACAACAACAATTAAGCACATAAGCACATAACGTCAAGAGGACCGGCGGTTCCTGGTATCCACCCAACCCAGAAACCACGACTACTGGGCGCAACGCCATTCCCAGTAATCAACCGATAGCTTGAGTACTACTTTCACTGACTAGGCTTGTTCTCAACTATGTGTCTCAAAGAAACCTCGACAACTACACAGTAGTACCCAAACCCAACCAACAACAGTTGACCTCTGAAAACAACCATATTGCATTCACAATGCAAAAGCACACAACAACAAGCAACAGTTCACAACTGTTATCACTTAAACAACAATTCAACAATGATCACACAACAACTCATATATTCCGCAATATAAACAAACAGACAAGACTGGTACCGGTACGACCAATAACAACAACCTACTGATATAACTTATCCTGGTTTACCCGTTGTAACCGAACCCGTTACAACTGGGTGGAACCGAGGACTACAATTCCACTCACCGAATATGTACGCCTGATCGCCAACTCAGAGGTCTTATCTTACTGAGTGGCTGTCCGCTTATCTGGAAACAACAACAACACCAAGTCAGTAAACGTTCAACACAAATCACAATACTTATATCATAATCTCATATAACGTATTTCAATATCATCTAACATATCTTATATCCTATACCATATAACATGTATCACACATCATATATCGTTTACATTAAAAATCAAAACCAGACAGCCAAGGGAAGCCGCCGGCTTCCTTTTAAAGCCGCCGGATTCCCACTTACGCCGCCGGCTTCCCATTTAAGCCGCCGGCTTCCCATTTAAGCCGCCGGCTTCAAACCCGTTTCAGTACACAACTTTTGACCCGAACTTAAATATAGAAGCCGTTCCATGAAGCTGCCCGGCTTCCCTGCCAAGCCGCCGGCTTCAACAGGAAGCCGCCGGCTTCCCCCTTGTACCTGCAATTTTTTCTTCAGCAACAACACTATACGAACCAAAACCCCAAAACTTACCAAATCAGTTTATGAACACGAAATTACCAAGTAAATAACCACAAACTTCAACCATAAACATATAATAACACTAACAAACATCATCTAACAACAATCTAACTCATGCATCATCATTAAATTCCCAAAATCATCAAACCCTAAGCTATGAACACAAATGAAGAACACTAACCATTTCTAGCATTCAATCATCATATGATCATGTAAAATCGTTATCAAATCATTTAGAAACATCAAACACATGTTATTTAACCTTCAATTTCTACTAATCATTCTGTAACATCCTCAAATTGGGCCTAGAAGTAATAGGTATTTCTTGGAAATTGTAAATGCGATTTAAAAAATTGTTATATGTGTTTGATTGTAAAAATTAATAGGTCAATAAGCCTCAGGAAATATTGTGGCTAGTGAAATATTGATTGTTTTAAATTTATTTAGTTGACGGTAAAATAAAATAGTTTTCCTCGCAAATGATTTTTAAGTTCCAGACAATAATAAATACGGGGAATGAAAATTAACACTTATATGGTATATATTATATGATGGATCGGGTTTTATTCCCACATATACATACATACGTACGTATTCATACATATACACACACACATTAAACCCTAACTCAAAAACAAGAAGAAATCATCAAAATCGGAGCTTCATAATTCGGATTCGGGCTTCAAACGCATGGATTATCATCTTCTAATCCTTCCTTTCAACTTGTAAGTTCTTAATCTTCAATTTTAAGAACCCTAGAATTTGGGGTTTGGGTGTTCTTGATGTAAATTCGAATTTAAGCTTTGATTATGTGAAATTGATGTTAGTTAAGTTTGTTATTGTTGATTACTAACATGATTCATGCTTAAGTTATAGGTTTGAATTAGGGTTCATGAGTTTTATAGGAAATTTGATGATTTTGATGGGTTAATGGTGATTATTATAAATTAATGATTGATATTAGTGGAAATGGTGTTAATATGTGTTAATATGAAGGTTAGTAGCTTTAATCTAACCTAATAATGAATTAATCAAATTGTGTGAATTATAATTCAAGTGGATTTTGGTGAAAGTGTGATGATTAGGTGTTAATCACCTTGATTTATAATAACAAAAGGTTGTTATAGTGTTATTAGTGAAAGATGAGTTATTATATGAGTTTTTATTCATTGAAGCTAAGATGATTATGATAATGATCATAATTTGATAGTGATGGTGAACTAGTGAAGTTAAATTGGTTATTATTAATCTTGGATTGAATTGTGTTAAATGACTATAAGTCATAATTTGAAACGTTGGATGCTTGAATCAAGTATAACCAATTCCATGGGAGTAATGGATTGATAATTTGGATTAACTAATTATTGAGTTGTAATTACTTGATTGAGTTATTTAGATTTTGATTTCATTATGTGATAGTATTTCACATTGATACAAGTAACTGACTTGTGTATTTTGTTGTATTTCCAGATATGGAGAAGACTCAGTGATATTAGACTACTGAGTGGGCGACTATGGGAGTCGGTGAGTGGACTTTGATCTCTCACTATAATTTAGTGATCACTATTGTGGTTACTTCAAGTGTTATGTGTTATATTCAAGTGTTATGTGTTATTCCTGTGTTAAGTTGAATTGTGTTAAAGTGTTAAAGTGTTAAGTGTTAAGTGACCTATATGGTAACAGTGTTAATAGAGGTCAACTATGTTGGACTGTGTTGTTACAGGTTAGTCAACACAAGGGTTGTGAACATTCGTTGTAAGTAAGGCTTGTGTTGACTAAAGGTAATAAACAGTTATCGGTTAACCACTGTATTGGCCTGCAGTTGGTGTAAGTGTCGCTTGGTGGGCCACCGCGGCTGAGGGCGCCACAAGGGCCACCGATCCTCTGGTGATGTTGAGTCAAAGTGTTAAATGTGGTGAACTCATGGTGTTAAACTAAGTTGTATTGTTAGTGATGAGTTAACTCACTTAGCTTCGTGCTAATCCCTCGTTGTTTACTCCTTGCAGGTTAATATCTATTGTTATGGGCGGGTCAAGGAGTAATTGAAGAATGTTTGACTGGGATTACTCTGATTATTATTAATACAGTTTAAAATGTGTGATTATATAATGCCCAGGATATAAAGGATTGTTTTGTAAACGGTAATAATCAATACTTAGAACTTAGGTAATGGAAGATGACGATATGTCATTTTATGTATATATATGTTTTGGGACTTGAGCTTCCGCATTAAAAAAAAAAAAAAAAAAAAAAAAAAAAAAAAAAAAACAGTTGTAAATTTTGGGGCGTTATAAGTTGGTATCAGAGCATAGGTTTGGGCGAATTGAACAATGGTTGGATTGTTCAATCCCAAGCCTAGTAATAGTGGTCAAACATTCCGAGGTGTGGGATTAGTGTTGGTATGAGCAAGTTGTTGTTAAATGTGAACTAATCTATAACAATGTGTTAGATTGTTGTTTTGAGTGCAGAGACGGAGGATAGTGAGGAACCGATTGGTATTCTCAATCCTCAACACTCGTGGGCCTGGATGTGCCAGGTAATTTCTGATAAACTTGGTGAATTTCAATAAATTTTCATTGTTTTACTTTACTATATTATGATTGTTAGTAAAGTAAATTGAAATTTTGGTGATTATTACTTGTAATAATGTGATAGAGATATTAAAATTAAATTAAGAAGGGAATAGTAAATTCAGAAAAAGTGTTAAAAACGGTGTGAAGATACATTAGTGACTAATGTGTAACTGTTGTGTTATGTGGAATTAAGTGTATATGCAAGGTGAAAATACAGTGTGTGAATATAAGTCGATAAATGCCAGGTGTGACTGGCTATAATGAAATAAATGGGTTGCGGGTGTATACATTTATAAGTTTGGAGTTGTATTGTGGTGTGACTTAGAATGTGTCTGGTTGTTGAAATATATGCTATTGACTTGGAAAGGTCAATGTTGAAGGTATTTGTGTCAAAACCGATACATGCCATGCTATGAAGTGAGGAATGTGACTAAAAGTCTAAATGTTTAGCATTGATCATGATTAGGGTGAATTATGATCTTTGTATTACTAATAGTGTAGTAAGAAAGTCAGAGTGGTCAATGAGTCTAAATGTGCGGTGACGAGTTTTTGAAAAGACAAATTTGAAATTATATGTTGAAAGTGGTTTATATATGATGAAATTGTGTGAACTTGGTGTTTTAGGGTGATAATATGAAACTAATGATGAAAGTGGGGTTAGTTTGATTTGGAGTAGTCAAAGAAGTGTGGGTTGGGTGTTGGAATGGTGATTATATGGTCGTAAACCCAAACGGGTCATTTAAGTGTCCAAATGGGTCACTTAGTGTTAAAATGTATATAATTTGATGTGGTATGTGTATGATAACTTTTAAAGTGACTTAAAGTCATAAGTATAGATAAAAAGTGGATTGAAAATGTTAATGTTGTCATTTTGAATGAAATTGGTGAAATTGTCCATTTTGACCCTTAAACGGGTCAACGTGTTAAAATAATGTAGAATGAGTGTTTGTATATGATGAATGTGCCTACACGTCATAAATATATGTAGAAACATGTTGGCAAAGGGTGGAACCCTGAATGTATGCCGTTTGGAATATAGCGTGTCAACTAAAACGGTCAAAAATGGTCTAAATTGACTCATATGTCCGTTTTCTCGTAAAACGTGTAATTTGAAAAAGTGGAAAAATAGAAAGTTGCATTTTGATTATATGAGAGTGCCTGCAAAATTTCAGAGTCTAACTCTTTACGGTTTAGAAGATATGCGCATTTGAATTTCGTGTTTTTGCACTAAAATTTCTGAGTTGCTGCAGCAGGTTGAATCCGGACGGATTCCCTTGAATCCGTACGGATTCCCATGAATCCGGGCGGATTCCTTGACCGGATTCCTTAAAAATGGTTCTGTCCCAAAACTTGGCCTTGAATACGGCGGATTCCCCGGAATCCGGGCGTATTCCCTTCAATCCGGGCGGATTCCCTTGAATCCGGCGGATTCCCCTTTTATTGAGACATTTCTTGCATTATGTGTTATATTAAGTGAATTTAATATGAAAATTCGTAAATTTCGACGTTCGTCGTAACGTTCTACGTAGAATTTCCGTTAGAAAATTTCGGTGTCCGATTAAGACGAAATTTACATGTCAACTCAAAAACGGGCCAACGGTCAAAGCTCATCGCTTTTCCATGAGCCCTGTCAGTTTTCGGCACTTCGGGGTCGTTTGGGGCCCGAAAATCGCGTTTTATTGTTTTTCGGACATTATTTCGGACTTTTAGCTTATGAATTGTATTGGGCTTTTGTTTCTTTGAGCCCAGAGATCATTCCTGTGACTATATGCAATATTAAAAGTTGTTTTAAGAAGTTTATATGGTTCTTTGTGTAGGAGTTGTTTGTAGGCAGTTTATTTGACTGCAAAGTATACCAGTAAGGGTATTGTTGATTGTTGCTTGTTAGGGTAAATAAATATTGATTATGTAATAATGTTAATTACATTACGTGGAATACTTAATATGATTGAATAAGTATTTGTAAGAGATGAAGAGTATTATAGAAGCTTACTCTTGCTTGATAACTAGAAAATGAAGGTTATTTAATAATCAACTTAGAAATTATATATTGATGAATATATGTGGAATATGACCTGGTATTTTAACAAGGTACTTAATGTTAAATATTATATAGAGTATTATACTTGATAATTAAAGTGTTAAGTGATTGATATTGAATCGTGTAGAGAGGGTGTTAAATTGATTTAGTTGTGTTAAAATTTACACATGTGTTAATAAGATAAGGAGGAATGTGTTAGATGATTAAATTGCTATGTTTACTTAATTATATGATAGTAGTTTTTCATTCAAGTGATAAAGGAAAAATAGTAACCAGTTAACACTTGGTCATAAATCTATTTTAAGTGTTACTATATGTGTGATAATGATTGATTTTATCATTGTGATATATGTGAGAGTAAAAGTTATTTATTTTAAAGATCAATGGTATGAAGTGGCCTGAGAATAAAATGTGACTGACATAATATGACGACGTCTGGCCAACGTATTTATATTATGCCATTTCACATGGAGTATTGAGGCTACCAAGTACCAGAGAAATTGATGAGACTTTAAAAATTGTAAGTTGCAATGTGCATATAGAGAGAGAAGAGAGAGAGCCTTTTGATTGATAGTTATATTATTATTAATTGAGAATTGTGTGAAATTTGATGGTTATTATATGCTTAATATCAAGGTGAAGTGATAAGTTGCATATAGAAGAGAATAAAACATGAAATAATCTTCCGTGGAGATTAACGAGATAAAATTGATTGATGAAATGTTGAGAAAAAATGTGTGTGTGGTTAACACATTTTGTTGGAATGGTACTTGCGCTTGAATGGCAATGTACCCGTTGATGGAAAAACTTGGTAATTATCCAATTTGAATTGGTACTAAGTGACTTGGTGATTAAGTGATAATGGTTTTAACCATGAGAATTGACTTCTATTTTGAGTGTTAATATGTGATTAGTGATATATGAATTCGTGATACTTTTAAATAAAAGATTATCAAATACAGTAGTGATATGTGGTACTAGCCTAAATGCTAGTTATGAATTGAAACTTAAATTTCATTGTTGATAGGTGTATAGTGATTTTCATAATCACTGTTTTGTTTTGTAAAGGGATATAAATCATATATCTATTTTAAAAGATTCTAGCACGTCGCTAGTTTCTAGTGTTAAGAGTACGTTATGTGCCTGATGATGTTATTCACTTACGTCAAGTGATTACCTGTTTAAAGTGATTAATTGGGAATAATTTCCTTAAGTGATCATAGTATGCATGAAAATATGATCTAGATACATTTCATATGTGGAGATAAGAAATAAAAACATGTACATGCGGATATGTGTATGTAGATAGAATTTAAATTGTGTGCATTTAATTAAGAGTTGCTCAAGGGAGTAACTATTATAAGTGATAAATATTACATTGTTGTATAGTATTGCAAGTTAAATTGAGTATAAGACACAATGTATGTGTTTGGGTGAATTTAATTATGATACACATTGGTGATGTGTAAGTTGATGAAATAATATATATATCTAAATAAATATATGTAAGTATATGATGTGTGTGGTGAAGTGTATGCATAGAGATAATATGCATAAGTGATTTAAATGGCGTGCACATTTTATGTGCATATAGTGATAAATAATTGTGTTGTTAGAATAGTATGAATAGTGCAATATTAATAAACTGGAAATATGGTGTTAGTAGAATCTCATTTAAGGAATGAGAGATGTCAAGTAATTAAGTACTTTAGAATAATCAAGGTTGATTAGATTTCGAGGACGAAATCTCTTTAAGGGGGAGAGATTTGTAACATCCTCAAATTGGGCCTAGAAGTAATAGGTATTTATTGGAAATTGTAAATGCGATTTAAAAAATTGTTATATGTGTTTGATTGTAAAAATTAATAGGTCAATAAGCCTCAGGAAATATTGTGGCTAGTGAAATATTGATTGTTTTAAATTTATTTAGTTGACGGTAAAATAAAATAGTTTTCCTCGCAAATGATTTTTAAGTTCCAGACAATAATAAATACGGGGAATGAAAATTAACACTTATATGGTATATATTATATGATGGATCGGGTTTTATTCCCACATATACATACATACGTACGTATTCATACATATACACACACACATTAAACCCTAACTCAAAAACAAGAAGAAATCATCAAAATCGGAGCTTCATAATTCGGATTCGGGCTTCAAACGCATGGATTATCATCTTCTAATCCTTCCTTTCAACTTGTAAGTTCTTAATCTTCAATTTTAAGAACCCTAGAATTTGGGGTTTGGGTGTTCTTGATGTAAATTCGAATTTAAGCTTTGATTATGTGAAATTGATGTTAGTTAAGTTTGTTATTGTTGATTACTAACATGATTCATGCTTAAGTTATAGGTTTGAATTAGGGTTCATGAGTTTTATAGGAAATTTGATGATTTTGATGGGTTAATGGTGATTATTATAAATTAATGATTGATATTAGTGGAAATGGTGTTAATATGTGTTAATATGAAGGTTAGTAGCTTTAATCTAACCTAATAATGAATTAATCAAATTGTGTGAATTATAATTCAAGTGGATTTTGGTGAAAGTGTGATGATTAGGTGTTAATCACCTTGATTTATAATAACAAAAGGTTGTTATAGTGTTATTAGTGAAAGATGAGTTATTATATGAGTTTTTATTCATTGAAGCTAAGATGATTATGATAATGATCATAATTTGATAGTGATGGTGAACTAGTGAAGTTAAATTGGTTATTATTAATCTTGGATTGAATTGTGTTAAATGACTATAAGTCATAATTTGAAACGTTGGATGCTTGAATCAAGTATAACCAATTCCATGGGAGTAATGGATTGATAATTTGGATTAACTAATTATTGAGTTGTAATTACTTGATTGAGTTATTTAGATTTTGATTTCATTATGTGATAGTATTTCACATTGATACAAGTAACTGACTTGTGTATTTTGTTGTATTTCCAGATATGGAGAAGACTCAGTGATATTAGACTACTGAGTGGGCGACTATGGGAGTCGGTGAGTGGACTTTGATCTCTCACTATAATTTAGTGATCACTATTGTGGTTACTTCAAGTGTTATGTGTTATATTCAAGTGTTATGTGTTATTCCTGTGTTAAGTTGAATTGTGTTAAAGTGTTAAAGTGTTAAGTGTTAAGTGACCTATATGGTAACAGTGTTAATAGAGGTCAACTATGTTGGACTGTGTTGTTACAGGTTAGTCAACACAAGGGTTGTGAACATTCGTTGTAAGTAAGGCTTGTGTTGACTAAAGGTAATAAACAGTTATCGGTTAACCACTGTATTGGCCTGCAGTTGGTGTAAGTGTCGCTTGGTGGGCCACCGCGGCTGAGGGCGCCACAAGGGCCACCGATCCTCTGGTGATGTTGAGTCAAAGTGTTAAATGTGGTGAACTCATGGTGTTAAACTAAGTTGTATTGTTAGTGATGAGTTAACTCACTTAGCTTCGTGCTAATCCCTCGTTGTTTACTCCTTGCAGGTTAATATCTATTGTTATGGGCGGGTCAAGGAGTAATTGAAGAATGTTTGACTGGGATTACTCTGATTATTATTAATACAGTTTAAAATGTGTGATTATATAATGCCCAGGATATAAAGGATTGTTTTGTAAACGGTAATAATCAATACTTAGAACTTAGGTAATGGAAGATGACGATATGTCATTTTATGTATATATATGTTTTGGGACTTGAGCTTCCGCATTATAAAAAAAAAAAAAAAAAAAAAAAAAAAAAAAAAAAAAAAACAGTTGTAAATTTTGGGGCGTTATACATTCAAAACCCACTTTTTATCAAATAAGCTCAAGAACACCAAGAACACTAGATTACTTACAATCAATGGAAGAAGATGATATGGATGATGATAAAACTCAGTTTCCTTTAGCTAGATTCAATCTCTATTTTGTGTTCTTGATTTAATTCCAAAGAGATGAGAGGTGAGGTTTTTGAGAGAGTTTAAGAAATGAGAGTGAAATAAGTTAGGTGTAAAATGATCCAGCTTTTTCCACCGCCCCACTTTTATCTTTAGTATAAATTGTACCCGTTCCTAGCTTATTGTCTGGAACCCGAAAATACCCGTAAGTCAAAGTACTTTTATTTTACCGTCAACTTCGTTTATTTAAAACAAACAATATTTCATTAGTCACAATTAAAACCGAGGCTCTTTTACTTGTTTATTCTTAATTAAACCAACCAACTTATTAAAATACAATTTATTTCTAGGCCCAAAAACAGGATGTTACAAATCTTCTCCCCTTAAAGGATTTCGTCCCCGAAATCCAATCCCACACTTAAATAGACCAAACGCTACTATTACACATAAGCATACAATACTATAAACTATATTACATCAAAGTCAATATAGAATCTACCTTGGTTATTCACTTCGAGCAATTCTCCCACTGTCATTTGATCTCCCACTGTCATTTGAAAAGCTATAGGAGGCGCCATCTTTCTCTTCTGTCCAATTGATGATGCAGAACCCGAACCAGAACCCGAACTTCCAGCTAAACCCGAACCTTGCCTAACATATTCCGGACATTGTCCTGCCCGATGACCCTCTTTCTTGCAGTTCCAACACACAGACTACGGAAAAGTACACTCTCTACTACCATGCCCCAATGCTCCACACTTAATACACCTTAATGTTTGAGGAGTACATGGACCCGAATGTCTCGACCTACAAGCGGCACACCAAGGGTTTGGATCACTACCCACCGAGCCCTCGCTAAACTCAATCCTTCGGTTCTGACTCTTACTTCCAGTAGTACCACTCTTAGACTGTTGCACCAACTTATTCTTACCCAATTTCTCCCATGCTTGATTGTCACTATGTACCGACCTAGCTAACTCAAAAGCCTCGGTCAAATTACGAGCCAACCTCACTGATGTCCTATACTGTGGTGGTAAAGTCTTAACAAAATGGGTAATCCTAGTCCTCTCGTCCGGTACCCATTGCTGAACAAATCTTAACTTATCGGTGAATTGATTGATAAGCTCATCCATTGTCATTTTCTCAGAAAACTCCAAATCCAGAAATTCCTGCCTAAGTCTAAGCATATCAAACTCAGAGCAGAATTGCTTACTAATCTCCCTATGAAACTCAGCCCAAGTAATTCTAGATCTTTGCTCCGGTGTCATTTGTGCAGTCACAGAATCCCACCAGTTCATCGCCTGACCTTTCAGTAACTGAACCGCATACTTGACTCTTAACTCATCTTCACACGACACACATCAAATTTCCTCTCGGTGTCCCTTAACCAATTCAGTGTCACCATCGGATCATTACCTCCCCCAAATTCTTTGGGTCCACACGCCTTAAAAGTCTTAAATGAACACAACCTATTCTGCGGTGGTGGTGAAGGAAACTGATAAGCTTGCTGAGCTAATCTAGCTTGTTGTTCCAAATACAACTGTTCTATCTTTTTGAGTCTTATCACATCATCTTCCAATTGTAACACATAATCATCTTGATTAGTTTCATCTTGATTCACATTTGACGTACCACCCTGATTAACATTATTAATTTCTGGAGGTGGAAGCTCAGTTCTAGCAGCATTATTGGGAGTCGTGTTCTCATCATCTGCCATTCCTGTACTCACAATCAAAACACAACTTGCAACTTGTTAATCGTTAGTATCACCTATACTAACCAATCCCCCAACCAAAAGCTAATCCCACAAACCGAAAAGTTTGACTAACACCACATAGATTTGGAATTAAACATTCGCAAATGCCCAATTCACCCAAACCTATGCTCTGATACCAACTTGTAAGGCCCGAACTTTCTCAAACCAAAAGATATCATTTATATATTATATTTGGAAAATCGGAAGCGCAAGTCCCCAAAACAAAGCATTTACTGACTTACAACGCTTCCCAGTTTAACGACTACAAAATATGACAACATAAGTTAAGTATTCAAAACCATAATAGTTACAACTCATATTAACACAAAACGGGCCTTATATAAAACGTTTCCAAAAGACATCTACAAAAGATCAGAGTTGCGCCAAGCTTTAGTCAAACTTCCAGTCAACATCTACAACCCGAACATCTACATCAACTAACCACAGTCTGCAAAAAGGATCAACAACGAGGGATTAGCTCACGCTAAGTGAATGGAACCGTAACCGACGGTTCAACCCACTCATAACAAGTCTTACAACTAAGCAACAACAACAATTAAGCACATAAGCACATAACGTCAAGAGGACCGGCGGTTCCTGGTATCCACCCAACCCAGAAACCACGACTACTGGGCGCAACGCCATTCCCAGTAATCAACCGATAGCTTGAGTACTACTTTCACTGACTAGGCTTGTTCTCAACTATGTGTCTCAAAGAAACCTCGACAACTACACAGTAGTACCCAAACCCAACCAACAACAGTTGACCTCTGAAAACAACCATATTGCATTCACAATGCAAAAGCACACAACAACAAGCAACAGTTCACAACTGTTATCACTTAAACAACAATTCAACAATGATCACACAACAACTCATATATTCCGCAATATAAACAAACAGACAAGACTGGTACCGGTACGACCAATAACAACAACCTACTGATATAACTTATCCTGGTTTACCCGTTGTAACCGAACCCGTTACAACTGGGTGGAACCGAGGACTACAATTCCACTCACCGAATATGTACGCCTGATCGCCAACTCAGAGGTCTTATCTTACTGAGTGGCCGTCCGCTTATCTGGAAACAACAACAACACCAAGTCAGTAAACGTTCAACACAAATCACAATACTTATATCATAATCTCATATAACGTATTTCAATATCATCTAACATATCTTATATCCTATACCATATAACATGTATCACACATCATATATCGTTTACATTAAAAATCAAAACCAGACAGCCAAGGGAAGCCGCCGGCTTCCCTTTAAAGCCGCCGGATTCCCACTTAAGCCGCCGGCTTCCCATTTAAGCCGCCGGCTTCAAACCCGTTTCAGTACACAACTTTTGACCCGAACTTAAATATAGAAGCCGTTCCATGAAGCCGCCCGGCTTCCCTGCCAAGCCGCCGGCTTCAACAGGAAGCCGCCGGCTTCCCCCTTGTACCTGCAATTTTTTCTTCAGCAACAACACTATACGAACCAAAACCCCAAAACTTACCAAATCAGTTTATGAACACGAAATTACCAAGTAAATAACCACAAACTTCAACCATAAACATATAATAACACTAACAAACATCATCTAACAACAATCTAACTCATGCATCATCATTAAATTCCCAAAATCATCAAACCCTAAGCTATGAACACAAATGAAGAACACTAACCATTTCTAGCATTCAATCATCATATGATCATGTAAAATCGTTATCAAATCATTTAGAAACATCAAACACATGTTATTTAACCTTCAATTTCTACTAATCATTCAAAACCCACTTTTTATCAAATAAGCTCAAGAACACCAAGAACACTAGATTACTTACAATCAATGGAAGAAGATGATATGGATGATGATAAAACTCAGTTTCCTTTAGCTAGATTCAATCTCTATTTTGTGTTCTTGATTTAATTCCAAAGAGATGAGAGGTGAGGTTTTTGAGAGAGTTTAAGAAATGAGAGTGAAATAAGTTAGGTGTAAAATGATCCAGCTTTTTCCACCGCCCCACTTTTATCTTTAGTATAAATTGTACCCGTTCCTAGCTTATTGTCTGGAACCCGAAAATACCCGTAAGTCAAAGTACTTTTATTTTACCGTCAACTTCGTTTATTTAAAACAAACAATATTTCATTAGTCACAATTAAAACCGAGGCTCTTTTACTTGTTTATTCTTAATTAAACCAACCAACTTATTAAAATACAATTAATTTTAGGCCCAGAAATATGATGTTACACATATCACTTCTAAATTCAACACAAGTACACATCACCCATACTTGTATCCCTAACAAATCAAATTCAAAATGAAGAGACACAGTGAAGACAATGATGATCGCAGTTTAGTTAAAAAGAAAAAATCATTGTTGGACGATGACGGTGTTTATAAATTATCACCAAAGCCATGATGGAATGCAGCGTGTGGAGAATCTGATGATGAGATTAAATGTTTATTTTGTGGGGAAGAAATGGTCGTAGATGGGGTCAAAATTGCTACTGATCTTGATGTGGTCAAGAATTCTGATAATGTTACCATTGAAACCCTAATGAATCTCGACGGGTGAAGAATTCAGATATTGTTTGAAATTTTAAAAGATGATACCGTTGAAACACTAATGAATCTTGATGAGGTCAAGAAATTCTCTTATATCAAAACTAATGTTTATAGTAGTGATTCAGTAAAAAATTTGATCAGGGGCGGAACTACTATGTGGACAAAGGTACCATGTGCAACAAGTCAATCTATCGTAAATAGTGCATATATATATATATATATATATATATATATATATATATATATATATATATATATATATATATATAATACTAGATGTGCAACTACTCTCTAATTTTTAGTATGGTCCCGTTTTCAAAATATATGTTTTGGTAAGGTCAAATTACTTTTATGACACGTTACGCATGATTAAAAAATATTTGAGCCAATATATTGTTCACATAATAGTGAATGAAGATTACTAAAGATAATGAATATTAAATACTTCACAACTTGAATTAAATAAGAAAATAAAAATGAACACTAACTATGGGTGTTGGAATGGAAGTGCAAAGTGATTAATTGGTCATAGTGTGTTCACGGACTAATTTCACGGAGTGTATATATATGCTTTTAAGAAAAAGAAAAAAAAAGCATCTTTTCTTTTCGGGTATAAAAAAAGACTTGCTTGACCCCCAAACAACAACGATAAAAATGAAAAATATTTTGTGATTTTCTATCTATCTGTATCCATATTAAAAGTATATAGCAACAACACAAAAAACAAAAGAAAAAAATAGTATATTATATCAATGGAGTACTCTTCAACCTAGTATCGATCGAAGTTTAACGCCCACGACGTACCAATTTAAAGGAGGTTGATGATAACGTGCACCCCTTATATCGTCTTTCAAGTTGTTACGAGTAACAACAACGTGGTTAAAGAAACTAAATCAAAACCCGCAAAGAAAGATGGTTCGGGCACTACTTGAAAATCTATGAGTCAAATGAAATTCAACGTCGCTAGGACATGAACAACTACAAACTCAACCGCACAATCAAATATTGCAAGAATTTTTTTGATCATCGAGAAATCGGACAAGTCATGTTGCCTCTCTCAGCTATCCTTCGTACCACGGGAACCACCGATCAATACAATGTCAAGACGACATCTAATGAGGTGATTGGGAAAATCATCTTTGCACATGAAACAACGCGGCGAATGTACCGATTGCAAAGATCTCTATTTCTCTCTTTGTTTAAATCTTGTTAACTGTTTTTGTCAGTTTGGTTATCGAGTTCATCATATTCTTAGCTAATTCTTTTTAAGTTATTTATTCATTTCAGTTTTTATATATGTTTTTCTTCATGGTCTTCTTTAGAAAGATAAGAAATATACATGTATCAAGAAACTTTACTACCAATTTACCATTGACAATGTTTTTAGTGCCCCTCGCAAATGCAAGGGGATAGACTTAACGTTAACCATTCAATTCTCAGTGCATTGTGTAACATCCTCTCCAGTGGTCTGGTAATTTCCTATTTTAAATTGATTATTTAATGGTTTTAGGAATTAATTGATATCTATCTATATTATATATTAAAGGGCACTTGAAGCTGATGTCATGAAGCTGACATGGCCCAATGTGAGGAAGAAACCTTGCTGATGTGGACATGCTAGAAATCAAGGATTTTTCTCATAATTTTGAATTTTTTTTTAAGTAACAAAAAAAATGAAAATTACTTTTCCTTCAAGATTTTGTGTTAGTTCCTAGATATACTAAAAGTCTCTGCATTTCCTCTGTCCATCCATTTTTCTAAAAAGCCTGAAACTTGTTTTGCACTCTATAATTTTATTGGTTTCTAAACTTTTGATCCAATTTAATTTTCACTTTAAACTATCAAAAACTACTTGGCACGCTTTTCTTGGACTGATTATGCACCGCCCTTTTTCTTGGTAATAATGCTTCCACTTTCTGTTTTCCATAATTTCTAAAGTTCAAATTGAAACTATCATCTTGCTATTCAAATTCAAGCTTCTATCCTTCTTCATCATCAATTTTCCAATCACCTTCATTTTATTTTCACGAACTTCAGATAGATAAATCATTATCATCCACTAGTGAGCTGTTTTATATCTTTATATTGAACATTTTTCTTTTGTGTTTGTGGATTTCGATTATTCATGATTTATATGCATGTTATAGACTTGGGTTGTTCGATTGGGTTTTCGTTTTGCTCAAATTTCCGTAGGGATTTTCCGTTCGAATTATTTGTATATTCAGATTTTTTACTTCTGTGTTTAATCTTTCTCATTTGTATGTTTTTATATTACACAATTAATACACCGAATTCAACTCAGGTCGATCCATTGCTTATGTTAGGGGTTTTTAATTTGCGTTAAATGATTGTTATATACAGGTTGGAATGGTGTTGCAATAATCCTCCTTTCACATCTATTTTGTTCATACATTGCACTTAATGGTGGAAGCCAAATTACGGAAGAAAATATTGGGTAAAGACATGAATTCTACACACCTTCTACTTCAATTTTGCTTTTTGATTATGATCATCTAATTTTTCCAGATTTGAAGGCGTATTATACGGCTATCGGCTGTCTTTTTAATGATCAAGAAGGTTGCGAGCAGTAGCCAAGAAGCTTCCTTAATAATATTTTGGTTAGTTTGCTTAATTAACTTTGAAATCTTTGCATATCTTAAATATATCATGATGCACACTATGTGTTTGATGAAATGTCTAAATGAAATAGTTTTAAAGTTGAGCAGTTCACCGGGGCATGTACTTTAAATTGTTGTTTTCAGTTAAGAACTATCTTGAACATGATTCTGGAATCTTCCGATTTATGGTTGTTTTTGGGTATATATTTGTCTGATTTCTTCTATAGAGGTTTGATTTGGTAATGTTAGAGTTGTTCTTTTCAATTTTGTTAGTTAAGGATCCCATATTTTCAATTAGGTAAAATTTGTATGTGTATCATGAGTTTCCTTTTGCTGAGCTTTTGACCACCATTTTTGCAATCCATTTTTTGGGGCTTACAGTGATCCATTGTGGCTAAACTTGAATGAGGTTCGATGTTACATGCTGGGTTGCATATTTCTTCATTGTATAAAGGCTACGACTTAGTATATCACATGTTTAAAAAACTGAACGTTTATTGTGTATGGTAGATATAGGTGCACTTGAGCAACTTTGAATCATATTTTTAAGTTTTCGTTTGCCTTCTAACTAATTAAATTACTGAACGTTTATTTTTTTGTATTTGATACGTTGATGATATACGGAGTATATGATAACTTCAAAAATTGATAACACTTTCATGGTTTGTGGGTTATGAATAATTTTTAGTAGTTCATGAGTGTAATATTCCTCAAGATGTCTACTTGAATTTAATATGGGTTTTAGTATTTGTTTAACAATGATCTATATTGGCAACTTATCGGTTTTGTTATTTAATTGTAGGCAATAAGACAGAGTTTGGGTCTATTGATGATGATGAAGATCATACACTTCTGGATCCAGAAGGTTTGTTATCTATTATTGTTGATTAGCCGTGTTTTTTCTTATGTTCAAATACATAAGAATATTAAACTGTACATATGAAGCTATATGTAGAACGGTTGAAATCGAAATATAGACTACTATGATTAATTCCAAGTAAAAAAGAAAATACAGGATGATAGTGTTTTTCTTTCATTTTCCTTAATAGTGCAGACTTTTTCAAAATTAAAGGGATTGGAGTAGGTTTCTATCAAAGTATTTGCATTCGTGATGGGAATGATAAAGCAGATTAAGTCGAATCCTTCTACTCCCTGCCCATATTGACACCTGAAAATGCCAAGGTAATGATTGACCTTGGCTGCTTTCCATGTTAGTAACCTTTCCCCCTCTACCCATGGATAAATGGGAGAAGGTTAGTTTGATAAGTGAACCATAAAAATGGGTGGTTATTGGTAATGTGATGAATCATTTAATTGATAATTTTCTAACTCGGCTACATTTGGCCAAGTATTGAAATGTTGGGATAAGGAAAAGAAGGTAACGGTTGGAATAATATAGGATTGTAATGGTAATCCAAGTGGAAGCCAAATAGAGAGAGTTATGAAGTTCAAGAAATTGAAGGAAGCATGTGTCAATAATAGAAGCTGCCAGAGTTATTTGAAGTCCATATTGAGGATTAGTTTGACTCTTAAAAGCCAAACTGTAATCTTGCATTGTAGCACAAAATTTTGGACAGGTGTGTAACTGCTTCAAGCAGATCTATTTTAATGTTTTTCATGTAATTATGTAAAGTATGACTAAGTTTTGTATAAATTGTTAAGTGTGTTAACTTTTGTTAGTTTGTATTCCTACTTTTTATTGATGATTACATATATGCGTGATTAATAATAGCATATATTGTCAATTACATAAATGCATGATTAATAATAGCATACATAAAGTAAATACGTAGTAACATAGAATTTAACTCATAATAGTTATTTGTATGCTTATTGACAGAAAATATATCAAATAATTTTCTATTTTTTTTTGTTCAAACCCGTGTATTCACGGGTCAATAAACTAGTTATTGTTTATTTGTGAAACTTAGATAAATAGGTCCAATGACTTATTGTGGATAGTAAATTGTTGTTTATTTTAATTTACTATAGTTGACGGTAAAATAAAGTAAGTTTCTCGCAAAATGGTTTTAGGTTCCAGGCAATAGATTTGAGACGGGTATAAATACCCAAATAATTGGGGTCGTTTTAAAGGAGAGCCGACATCCTTTTATTCCAACTTTCCCAAACTAATTGTTCCTTCCTTGATTTATCTTAAACTCACAAACAAGAACTTGAAACCAAGTTGAATTCACAAACAAAAGTATTGAAATTGAAGCTGTGAATTGTGTATCATCACTTTTAGAACTCTCTTTGAAATCATCATCTCCACTATCAAAGTGTAAGTGTTCTTGTTCCCATTAACTTAATTGGTTTGATTAGTTAGGGTTAATGGTTTACAAATGGGTATATGAGATTGTAATGAAATAGAAACTTAGTAAAGTTGTTATGTGATGTTGGTGATTGTTATTGATGTTATATTGTTAATCTAATTCGGATATGTATCTGAGTTTGAGTAAGAATTTGGGTTTGGTTCGGAGCTGTGCAGTTACAGGGATGAGGTTGAGCTGTAAAAGGCTCAAACGTGATCCCAAACCTTAGCCAGGATCGCGTTCATTAGTTAAAACTTGAATCACACGGGTTTTGTTCTTGGGAACGCGATCCCAAGCATTCACCCGGATCGCGTTGCCAAGTGCAATTTATTTACATAACGTTTTCTACTTAAGAACGCGATCCAGCCCTTGCTTCTGGATTCGCGTTGCAACGTGAAATTTGGTTACAGAATGTTTTATTCCGTGTAACACGATCCCACCAAACCAGACCCGGATCGCATTTGTCTGTATAATTTTGATGATTATGATAATTTGTGAATTTAGGTGTATACTATATATATATATATATATAGTATTGTGACTTGATTATTGATGCTAAGTACTATTAGTTAGAGACGAGTTACTAAGTTGTGTGTTATGTGGTGTTTCAGATACCCCAAAGACTCAGTGACTTATAAGCTGAGTGTGGTGACTGCTGAGGGATCGGTGAGTGGATTTAGAACTCACCTTTTGATTTAGTTGTAACTTTTTGGTTACAACAAGTGAACGTAGATATATTTGTTGAATTATTTAATTGATATTGTTGATTGTGAATCTACGTGCTATTTGACCTTCGGGCATCAGTGATTATTGAGGTCAACACGTTGGTTAGGCTAATTGGTTATTATATGAATTACACAGGAACTTGATTCATTTGTTGTGTGTAGAACCTGTGTTTGATTATAATAATTGTTAGCTATCGGTCTCGTTCGTTATGGCCATACAGATATGTCTGGATAAGTGTTCTTGGGAAGCCGTCCGGGTATTATGGTACTCTCTAGAGCCACCGATCCTCATCGTTGAATTGTTGATTAGTTGACTTATGTGTTTACGGTTGTTTGGTGTAAACAAGTAGTTAAGCTAAGTTAATTGGTGTGTGATGCATTCATTCACTTAGCTTCGTGCTAATCCCTCAATTTACTTCCTGCAGGTTATATTTTGGGATGTGGGTTGCAGGAAGAAGATGCTCAAGTAGCAAGGGATATTTGATGTTGGCGACTCTGATATATTTTGTTATAAACACTGTTTAGTATTATATAATACCCCGTTTTGGTGTAGTAACTATGTTGTATTTTAATAGTTTTAAACTATGGTGTATTAACCGTTAAAAGAGTTTGTGTACATTATCTTTAAGGTACAATAATGAAATATGTTTTAAAATATGCGCTTCCGAGAGAAATCATATAATATTGTTGTTCTTAATGAGGGGTGTTATACATTGGGTGTTAAAGCTAACATATTTTCTAAATTCATATACTGTCTTATTATATAATTTTTTTAGACTATCATGTGTACATATTTGGCTATAATTAAATATGAAAACAAAGTTATTTGATATAGAGATGAACAAAAAAACTGTCTAAAACTGAAACTGGTTCTGAACTGGAGTGAAACTGGTCCTGAACTGGAGTGGAACCGGTCCTTGGAAATACTGGACTGGAATAAGACTGGTCTAATCCTAAGACTGTCTGACAGTACTAATTCAGTCCTACTTTCAGTCAGAAGACTGGTTAAAAACTGGACTGAAATAAGTTTAAACCGATTAAAGACTGAACCTGATTTAAAACTAGAAAAAAGACTTAAATATATTATGCTACTTATGTTTATTTATTGAAGTTTATCCTTTTTTCCTTTTATAACTTACTTTTTCATGTAAATCCCATTTTATGCAATTGTATCTTTTTATTTATGAATTTCTATTTCAGTAATTTTATCAATTGATCAATAATTTCAAATGGATTTTTTTTTTCACCCTACTTCACATGTATTGAATTATTTTATTAATTTCAAAATTTTTGCATCAAGAAATATGAAGTTATATTTTTCGTCAAAAGTTTCTTTATACTAACTATCAATAAAATCTTAGCTAGAAATTCATAAAAGTTCAAATTGTAAGTATTGACAAAATATCAACCATGAAAAAAAAAAGACTGAGAAGGACTGAGACTGTACTTAAGTTCTAAGAAAAATTGGAAAACTCTGAAAAAACTGGACTAAAACTAGACTAATCTTAGAAAATAGCGTTTTTCAATTTTCCGTAAAAAACTTAACTGTTTTGAACCGTACCGAAAACTGGTTTAAACCGGTCTCTCGTCATCTCTAACCTTATGTCATTAATCACGTGATAGAAATAAAAAGAAAAGAAACCAAGCCCATTTTCTAGTTATAAGCGTGTTGGTATTGAACTTTCATTTAAGACATACTTCATTGTCGTACAAAAAAGAAGAAGAAAAGATCAAAGAAATATTATAAACTCATAATTTTTAGTTATACTTATTTAAGTGCAGAAATAACATTATTTGTATCGATACTAAATGGTAAAATGAAAATATAGTTAAGTTATTAGAATGACTCATTATTATACCTATAATGATAGTATTGTTATTATTATAATTAGATCAACAAAATAATAATAATTGTAAGAATGTTTCCAATTATATACTAACTAACTAATATTAACATGCTTATGGTATTAACTAATAACAAATTAATTGAAGTAATTGTAAAGTGATTATAAACATTTTAATAATTGTATAAAAGTTATTGTAATTGTAATTGTAATTATATTAAAATGGAAAATAAAATCTTTGGATAATAAAAGATAAAATGGAGACAATTAGTAGTGACACATAATTAATGTCAAATATATCTTTTAGTGATATCTCATGAAAACTTGGGATACTTTATTCACGTGATTATCACTTTGCCAATTGAAACGTCAACATATTTTTACTGGTAGTGAATCCGTTGCCTAGCAATGACCTTCTTGAAAATTTCGCTGATCTTAGAGCGTGCATTCTGATAAAATCGGAACTTGTAATACGAGAACACCATGATTTGGAGGGAGATCTATATCGGAGGAGGGATTTAATTTGGGTGGTAGTCTTCTAATGATTACATCAATCAAATCTTCACATTATAGATAATACTGTATGAAGTTGTGTGATTCTGCAATCAAAACGACGTTATTAAATGCATGTGAAATAAATTATGTGTTGTATCATATTAGTAGTAAACATGAAAAAATATTCAGTAAATGCATGTAACATATAAACACGTCTAAATGTATTATCATATTATGAATACGTACATAAACATAAATTAGTTGCAGAATTTTCCCTTAGTTTTCTTAGGATGTTTTTTTTCATTCCGTCATTCCGTGTAAATCGAAATCTATCAGAAGTAGTTTTGTTTTAAAAAGCCAAAAGTAACTAAAAGAACATAGAAATTGATGTGCACATCTACGTAGCAATGTATCAATATAGAAATCTATAAAATAGAGCTTACACATAAACCTTACAAATCGATCGAAGCTATGCAAAAGCGAAAGTCGAGGACATGATTTCGATTTGGATTCATTTTATAGTTTTGTGATCAAGGCCAGCCCACTTTAAATATTTTTTTTTTAATTATCATGTTGGACTTCTAGGCCCAATATTATACTCTCCTTTTATTTATTTGTCACGTTGGATGTTGTTTCAAATAAAAATAAATGTGAATGAAAGTTTCATTTAACAATTTGTCGTGTTTATTATATATAGAGTAAATTATCAGTTGAGTTCTTGGTTATCCATATATTACACTTCCAGATTCGAGTTTGAATATCGTGTGAATACAATCATTTGTCTCGGTTTTATGTTTCACTGACAGTCTCTGGCCCTAACGAGTGTTAATTTTGTCTGTTATCTCAGGTCACGTACGTCTAACATGAGGGTATTTTGTTTCACCGCCAGTCACTGAGATAATGTACGTGACCTAGATAACAGACAAAATTAACACTTGTTAGGGCCGGAAACTGGCAGTGTAATAAAAATCCAAGTCAATAGACTGTATCTGCACAATACCCGATCCGAAGGCTGAGACTGTAATATATGAATGACCGACAATATGATTTACTGTTATTCATAATAACATTAATAATGCTTATTATTATAACAAGCAAAACTACCGTTAAAAGAAAATGTCAAAAAAGTTACTACGTAAAAGAACTTGACAAGTAACCAAAGTGTTATGGGTCAAATATGGTTTATACTAGTTAGTTACATAAATGTTGACGTGTCATTATATTAGTGGCTAGCATATGAATGAGTTAGTTAGACCTGTATTAGAAGAGTATAAAAGGAAGTCACTGTAACCAAGAATGTATCTCTTAACATTTAACATAATTGAATTCCAATTTGAGAGTTGCTCTCTATTCTTGAATTTCCAAAGAGCTGTTCTCTTTGTGAATTAGGTTTCACAAGCTGTTCTTGTGAGATCTAGGGTTCTATTATAATTGAATCCATATCAGTGGTATCAGAGCCATTTTCCTCTACCTGTGGAGAATGGATAGAGAATCGAAGGAATCGTTCAAGTCACTGCCAATTAACATTTCAGAGTTGAACGAGATGATGAAGCAGATTATAGAGATGACGAATGAGATAAAGGAAAATACAAAATGTCTTCCAGAGTGTATGCAAGAATTGCGAATTTTCGTGGCTGGTTATCATCAGGAATCGAATAAAGGATTTGAAATTCATAACCAGTGCGTGTTTAATTCAGTGGAAGAGTCGTGTATTCTCAAGAATGGTGAGGAAGAAGAGGTGATCTGTTCGAGTGAACTGAAACATAAATCGGAGTATCAATTGCATGATCTTGATATCAAGGGATTAGTGATTTCAAAGGAGGTTGATAACCAAATAGAGTTCAAGGAATCATTCAATGAGGAGGTGAAATTGAAATCTCCAATTGAATTGAAAAATCCTAGTCGTTCAAACATTGTAAGTGAATCTGATGCCCAGTTTAGTTTCTTTATTAATCAAGTAACTGCTACTCATGAAATGCAACTCGATTCTAAAACTGGAAATCTTGATATTGAGTGTGCACATAAGGTGTTTGATAAAATACCTAACATGTTTTTCGGTGGAAATAATATCGATAAAAGGAAGCATGATGGTAGTAAGTTGAATGAAAACACTAAAACTATCGCTAACGATCTTGAAGAGGCTGAATTGATAAAAACTGATAAAAAGGATCTTTGGCACCTCATTGAAGAACGTACTCGTTTTGTTGATGCTTTGATTATGGGAAAGAATGACATTAGTGTTGAGCAATTAAGGAGTGAGAAAAGTAAAGAAAATGATGAAAAACTAGTATCAAGGTTTAAAAATGCTGAAGAATATAAAGAGGAAACTGAAGTTAAAGGAAGGGTTCTGATCAAATCTTGTTCAGGGGCTGCTGGTGTTTTTAATAGTGCAAAACAGTTCTTGAAGCAACTCGAAGGAATTGAACAATATCAGGTGAAGGTTGTG
This sequence comes from Helichrysum umbraculigerum, assembly GCA_949592205.1. Lineage (NCBI taxonomy): Eukaryota > Viridiplantae > Streptophyta > Magnoliopsida > Asterales > Asteraceae > Helichrysum > Helichrysum umbraculigerum. The sequence continues at coordinate 8,117,738 of CATIUR010000005.1, read as the reverse complement.
AGTCATGTGATCAAATCTTGGAAGAAAGAGGGTATTGGGGTATGTAGCTTAAAAACGGTAGGCCACATGGTGTTCTCAGCTCAGTATTTGGAAGTGGATTATGTTTCTTCTGTTTCTATGTATTTGCCCGATTTAAGGGGACATAGACAGCATCCAATGTGTCAGAAACATTTGCACAGCTTGCAACTATTGTGTAGGATTTTTGGGCACTTGTATGTTTATTATTTGATCCCGCTTCATCATTATTTGCTGCTATTTTGGTGGTACCTTTGCTGCCAGAATGAATCTGCAATAGCCATTGCAATTCTACTTCTTTTGGGTTATGTCCAGCATATGCTATGGATCAGTAGGAGCATTCATGATGAGTGGATTCAAGTGATAGTTATCCCAAAAGAAAGACAGATGGACCAAATTCTCATCCTTGAGGACAAGGATGTTTTGAAGAGTGAGGAAATTGTTATGGGTCAAATATGGTTTATACTAGTTAGTTACATAAATGTTGACGTGTCATTATATTAGTGGCTAGCATATGAATGAGTTAGTTAGACCTGTATTAGAAGAGTATAAAAGGAAGTCACTGTAACCAAGAATGTATCTCTTAACATTTAACATAATTGAATTCCAATTTGAGAGTTGCTCTCTATTCTTGAATTTCCAAAGAGCTGTTCTCTTTGTGAATTAGGTTTCACAAGCTGTTCTTGTGAGATCTAGGGTTCTATTATAATTGAATCCATATCACAAAGGGTCATTGACCTAGCGGTATTGTGGTGGCCCTTTAACTTTGAGGTTGTGGGTTCAAGTCTAGTAGTGGACAAATGTATATATTCGTGGTGTGGTGAGTGTATGAGTTATTGCCTTTCTTAAAAAAAAAAAAAAAACTTGACTAAGAGCACACGGCCTAAACACAGTGTTCTGAGTGAGAATTATGTGGTGAGGATTTTGTGGAGTGGTAACAATGTTCTGGAATTTAATTTTTGTTTTTTATACAACTCGATTGTTACCGAAAAAATAAAAAAAATTAATTAAATAATGAAGAAACCGTTTAAAATAGTGTCTGGCAGTGGACGGTGACCCAAAAACGCCGTCGAGAAAGCTGTCGAGAACGCCGATGCGGAGTGGGTGAACGCCGTAACTCGGCGTTCTCGATGAAAAACGCAGACAAAGACGAGCCCACTCCGAGTGCTCTAAGAGCACACGGAGTGGTGACGGCCTAAACACAGTGTTCTGAGTGAGAATGTTGTGGTGAGGATTTTGTGGAGTGGTAAACAGTGTTCTGGAGTTTTTTGTTAATTGTTTTATATGTTTTAATAATGATTTTGTTAATTGTTTTCTGAGTGAGAATGGTTTTTGTTAATCGTTTTATATGTTTTAAGTATTAAAAAAATGGAGGAAACCGTTGCATACAGCGTCTGGTAGAAGATTTTGGGCGAAAAACGCCGTCAAGAACGGCGTCGAGAACGCCGTCGCGGAATGGCAGAACGCCGTTTTACGGCGTTCTAGACAGATAATTTTGACAAAAACGCTGACACTCCGTGTGCTCCAAGTAATCTTAGTTTGTCTATTTTGGGATCTCAAGTCTAAATATGAGGAAACTCCAAGTTGCTGGATTGGATATTTGCAAACGAGTTTGTGGATTGGTTGAAACGTAGATCCAACGTGTCAATTTTAATCCAACATTTTACCCCCTTTGAATTCTGGTGAAACTGCATCCTACCCCCTTCTTATTTATGTTATGTCCCAAGTAGTCCCTTGAGTTATCGTTTATAATAAAATTCCACATTGACATTGGGTCAAGTTAATTTAGTCCCGTGGACATTACTCCTCAGTCATTAGACGATCAGTGTTGACTTTACAAAGTTTTTCTTATATATATATATTTTTTTGGGTAAAGAAGTTTTTCTTATATTTTATTTATTAGGTGTTCAAAAGAAAAAATAAAAGGAGTAATCGTCTAACGAGTTTGCAGGATTGATCGATCATTAAGCTCATGTGTTATATTCGTGTGATGTTGTATTTTTTTTTCTTGTTTCCTCTTTTAGTGTGGATCTTTTCCTTTTAATAAGCAGACTATCTAATATTATGAGGCAAAATTTCCCATATATATGGCCACCGGGTAGTGAAACTGCCGTGGTTGACTTTGAATATTAGCCATTAGATCATGCTGACTTTCAATACTAACCCTCCGATAGTGCATTTACGGTTACGTATTTACGGTTTTGTTAGCATATGGGAAATCTGTCACTATCTATCTATTTCTAATAACACGTGTACTCCCATTCTTTTTTATTTGTCCCTCCCATTTTCTTTTGTTTTATTTTGAGGTGACTCCCTCCCATTCGATTTTTGTCCCTCCCAATTTTTATTTTCATTATTTGTAGCCTATCAAAATTAATTAGCTGCCTCCCATAATTGTTGGACTGCCTCCCAAAAATATGGTTTGTGCCTCCCGAAGTTTCAAATCCATCCCATTTTATTTTTTAAAGTTTTTTATTTCACTCCCTCCCATTTTCATTTCCATGTCACTCAATTTTTTTTTGTGGCTTTCTTTGAACCTCCTATTTTTGCCCACCAGGGAGTCTAACTCCTATTTTTAGTTGCCTCCCTCCTCCCATTTTTTTCATGTCTCTCCAAATCTCTTTTTTTATTTTATTTTTATTAAACTACCTCCCATTTTTTTTATTTGCCAAAAAATTAGACAGATCCAAGCTAAACAAAAAATTCTAGGCCCAAATTCAAACTTCCAGCCCCATTTCAAACTCAAAATTCCCAAACTAAAGCTCGATAAAATGAGAAGTAAAAGCTCCAAAACAAAAATAGCCACCAAAACATATCATTTTATTGTAAATTTTATTACATGAAAGACATCATAGTGAGACATAAATATATTCTAGATAACCTTATTGAGAAACTATATTTGCCTTCGCGTCATTTCCTTTTCTATAGAATTCAACATTTTGATGGTTTCCATCTTAGCGCGTACAACCTGGATCAATCCGGCGGAAACACCGCCGTCATGATTAGTATACCTAGATTGGGCCAACTCCTGAATCCTTTGTATATTATCTAGATCATTCTTTATTATAACCGAAATAGGAGTCGTCGAACGGCTTCGAGCATGAAGCTCCATGTATTCAGTTAAATCGCTTTCCTTTTTTCCCATACCATTACCTACAAAATAGTGACCACATAATGTTATCAGCAGAAATGCATAATATTAATTTAATAGCAACATAAATTAACTTCTAACCACTAAATAATATTAAATACAATTGTGTTTAGTGGAATGCTAAACTAATACCAACCTTGTGATGCGCTTGATGTCATACTAAACTTTTAGAGATATATCTATACTACTTAATAATGCATTTGGCCATTTCCACTGTTTAAGAGGGGGACTTAGTAAATTACTAATGTACCCCTCATCCGATACCCCTAACCCCTCCAATCAACATATACGCCACACACAATTCAAAAAACACAAGCCTCAAACATTACAGTTCACACAATAGAAAAAACACACACATACTATTTTCTCTCCTCTCCACCTGCGCCACCACCCCACCTAAGGCCGGACCACCGCCACCCATAACCACCAGCTATTACACCGCCACCGCCACCACCACCTCCTCGATCCCTTGCCTTCGATGTTTTGCTACTTCAACAAAAACTGAAAGTATCCACCACCATCGCTGAAAAACGTACTTGACCACCGCAACAAGTAAGATCTAAAGGTTTGTCAATCTCTTTGTTAGATCTGAAGGTTACCTGAATTTTTTTGTTAGATCGGTAAGTAATCTGATTGCTATTTCTTATATCTAAATTATTAATATATATGTTTTTTAGATCTTGAAGGCTTCCTGATATAAATCTCCATTGTCACCGGATGTTGCCCGGTGGATCTTCATATGTTTTTTAGATTTTTGTACTTGGGGCAGTGACACTTGCTGTGCCTTCTTCTCCAGTAACCACCACAACTACCACCACCACCTCCGTAATCATCCCTCGCCATTGACACAACCACCATCATCCCCGGTCAACGTCACAACCACCATCACCACCATCTTCACTGAAAACCGAAACATCACCATCGCTAAAACGATTGGTACACCGCCACCTAAACCACAAAACGCCACCACCGATACTATGCAAAATCACGATGGACCCTACAACACCATCTTCAGTCGCCTCCAGCAATCGCCTCCTCCGCTAACACCACATCTTTGATTCTGTAAGTTCACTCCAGATCAATATTATTCACCGTATGTTTATGTTTTCTAATATGTTGGATCTAACACTTTTCTTTCAATTTGACTCTAATCTATCATCAATATTGTTATATATCTAAAAGGTTACGGGTTTTTTTTTGCTAGATACAAAAACTTTCGGCCACCAGTGAAACCACCACGGACCCTACAACACCATCTTCAGTCACCTCCACCAATCACCTCCTCCGCTAACACCACATCTTAGAATATGTAAGTTTAGATGAATATTATTCACCGTATGTTTATGTTATCTCTAAAGAATCATGTTGGATTGTATTTTTTTGTGTTACAAGTATTGAACTACAGTATTTTAGCCCACCATGTCTGTGAGTTGGAATCCAACTCCGGCCACCTGCAAGAAATCAAGACCAACTCCGACCACCTCAAACCTACTCCGGGCGTCGTGAAAACAGGAACAGGTATTTCGATTTACTTTGAAACATGTGTAATATGTTTTAGCCATACATCTTTATAATTATTTTCTGTTTGCTAATTATAGGTTTGATACTTAGCCATAGAGATCTTTCAGCAGATGGGAGTAAATATATTTTTTTTAATGTTGAAGGTGGTGGAAGTATTTTGGTGAAAAGAAATACGTAACAGGGATTAAAAAACAGTTACATAAACTTTCTTTTTGACTTTTGAAAAAGAAACCAACTATGACAAACTTAATCCCACCATGTCGGCCAACAATAAAAAGCATGAAATCAATAATGTAGGCTCAATCACTACCAATAAACGATCAAAAACAAATCCCAATCTGTCAGCTAATAATTAATTCATATCTGCTTATTTTCGCAGCCCTAGAGACTGGCCGGAATTCTCCCGTTAACAGAAACCACGACCAAAAAATCCAAAACGGTGACCAAAATGAAACCTCAAGAATCGGAACATATGTGATGCCAACGAGGGCTCAGACTGTTTAATAACATTAGTAATTACTCGACACAACAATGAACCTTGTGACTAGCCATAGACACAAAGATTTCACCTGAAAAATAGATTTTCACCTTTTTAGTGTAGAACTCTTTTTTCTTTTTTCTTTTGCGTTCTCTAAATGATATTGCTTTAATTATGACTTTTTTTAATAGATAGTGCGTTCTCTTGATGATATTGCTTTAATTATGACCTTTGTCAAAGTTTTGAAATTTTTACGTTCACGTAACTGTAACATTTTGAAAGTCCTTATCATTTTTTATCTTGATACGAACTTGAAATTTTTAGATATATACTTTGAACATTGAACATTGATACGAATGATGATGATTATTTTAACAATATGGGGAATTTAATATATAAAAATAGTAAAAAACAAAGAACCAAATAATTTAAAAAAAGTTGGCATCTAACGTGAATTATTGGAATTCATGATGATAAAGTGGGGTTACCACATAAAAAAGTAAAAGAATTTGTCTAGAAACAAAGAACCAAACCCATGTTCCATTGTTCCAATCCCACATTCCCACCCCGGTAGTTTTTTAAATTATTAAAGGATAGTATAGGAAATTTACGAAAAAAATATTTATTGTTTTTTAACTAAAAACTGCTCTAAGGATCACCCCTAGACATCATTTCAAATTTTTTTTTTAATAATTGAACTTACGAAGTATCAACCCGTAAGTAAAAACAAACATTGCAAATGATAGCTCCAACCAAATAACCAAATAAAATTTAGACAGCAGCACCCTCATCAACAATTTCAACAATAACCAAATACGGAGTATATCTTATTGACTACTAGCATAATACCCGCGCAATGCTACGGTGAAAGTAGTGATGGTGGATGGATGTGCGAGTGAATGTTTTAAAATAAAAATCTATTGTACTCCGTCCGTCCCATTTTAATTGATACATAACCAAAAAAAAAGATTATGGTGGATAGATTTAATATTTGATAGTTGAAAAGTGTAGTTAGTGGAGAATAGGTTGTAATTAAAAATAATAGATAATGGGATATGGGTATTAATGAAAGTGTAGTTAGTGGAGAATAATTAGTAATAGATAATAGATAATGGGATAGGGGTATTAATGAAATTGTTGTGAATGAGTTGAGGGTAATTTAGGTAGTTTTTAGTGTTGAGTAAAAAGTAGGGAATAGTGGAAATGTTGAAATGTATTATATATAGTTAAGATAAGATGTATTTTCAACAATTTCAAATTTCAAAAATATTCCGAGTGTTATTGTCCTTCAAATAAAAATGGTGGGGTAAACCGCAATCATATAAGGAGACAATCTCTATTCAACAAAAATGGTGGGACTGTATGTATTTTTTTCTATTATTTACTATTCAAACTAAATTATCTCTTATTATTGCAGATTATTTCATTCTTGATTATCTGCAAGCATTCTATTCAGGGGCGCTTGGATTTTGCCCTAATCAGAGTTTATTTTCAGCTTTCTATTATGTACTTTATTATCTATAATGTAGACATTTGAGACATTATTTGTTTTTATAATTTTGTATCATTTTATTGGTGTTAGTGTTGTTCATCATATGTAATTTCAGATATTTGTAATGTTATTTCATTAAAACAAACTTGCAAGTTTTTTTTTTCCGGTTGAATAATATCATCGCCGCCGCCGCATTGCGCGGGTACTAGGCTAGTTTTGTATGTTGTTTTGTTTTATTGTAAGTTCAACTTTTTGACTTCCAGTGTTCTCCTCATTTGCTTTGTTAACTTTGTTTCGTTGCACGTTTTTATTAAATTTAACCTTCTTTGTTGTTTTAAGAGAAAACTCCATAAACCATACATGTGGTTTACACACATTTTCATAGATCATACCCAAACTTTTTTTTTCCAGGTTTTCGATACAATAAGTTTCAAATTTGCTCGTAAATGGTTCCTCCGTCCAACTCCGTCCATATTTGTCGTTAAGTTTTACCACGTGATATGCACGGAGGTATCATTTACGAGCAATTTTGAAACTTTTGGGTATCATTTACGAGCAATTTTAAAACTTTTTGTATTGAAAATAGACGGAATTGGTAATACTTAACGACAAAAATAGGAGTTAGACGGATGTACCATTTACAAGCAAATTTGAAACTTATTGTATCGAAAACATGGAAAAAAAAAGTTTGGGTATGATCTGTGAAAATGTGTATAAACCATGTGTATGGTTTATGGAATTTTCTATTGTTTTAATTAAAAGCATAAATAGAATATAGGGTCTTGAAATCATCATTGAATAATAGAGGGACATATTATGGAATATGAAATATAAATGCCACTAATGTCTAAAATGGTGCCCAACTTGCCTTAAGTAGAAATATACTTCGAATGCTTTCAAGACCTGTTTTTGAGGAAAACAAACAATGTTGCACGTCGTACTTGCTTGCCAAATTTTTACGTGTGTATGTTTTTTATAAAGAAAAAAAAAATCTCAATTAGACTAAACTATATATATACGTACGTAGTAAGTATCCAAAGTTGTTTTTAGACTTTATTTTCTATTACTAGTATCTATATAGATTTTTATATCATTGTTATAACTAAATGATGTACTCGTTTGATACTTTTAAAAAGTTTGAGAATAAGAAAATCGATCAACTAGGTCACAAATACAAGTGTGTCAAATCACAAATTGTAGAACTCGAGGGGTTATATATACAGATATCAATAGTCAAACCTATCGACCCAGCCAACAACACCGAACATCGGTAACTTTCCATCGAGTTTGCTATGGTATTGTTTGAGTATGTTTACACCAAATAAGTTTTATCTCCAATGTATACAACTAATCTACACAAAATCCTTATATCAACTAATCTACACTATGTTTTCATATTAAGTTTGTTGCAATCAAGTTAATGACATTATATTCATACTAACTAATAATTCAACCAATTATTTTTATAATTAGTTAACTAGACTACTGCTAGCAATTAAAAACACATAACGAAAAACAAAATCAATCATCATCATCATACTCAATATAGTACAGATTTTAAAGATCTCAACTAGCTTGTTTAAAAAATATACGTACATTTCATGAACTAATTCTTAATTTTTATTTTGATTACTTACAAATGAGTGTAGTGTAAAAATTTAGTGTGGTGAATAGTGTTGCACTAGATTTGGTCTTGAATAGTGTCACATCAAAATTTTATACCATTTTGGTGTCTTGGTTGGAAGAGATTTACACCAAATTTTTGCACCATTTTAGAGTAATTTGTATTTTAGTGTCAACATTGGAGATGGCCTCGGCTGTATGAAAAAGGACGTGGAAACTTCATATAAACAAGTTAGCAGGCAGGGAAGATGACAATATGTAGTCTTTTTGGCTTGACTAGTCAGCAGGACGTACATCCTTTTTGTTACTACTTACCTTGATCATAGGATTCACACTGTTGTAGTTATATGTTATCTCGATTTTAATTATCAATAAAAAGTATCTATTATGATATACTTGATACAGTAAGAATTCTTTTAATCAATGTTTAGTTACAAACTGACTGCAGAGAGATGAAGGATGTTGGTACGTGTTGACTTTGTTGGTATGTTACCTCCCTTCTTATTTCGTGTTATTTTGATTTGTACTCTCATTTTGATACACTTTATTATTATTATTATTATTATTATTTAAACCTTTCCTTACTATGTATTGAACTCGATGTTTAAAATTGATCTTTTTTAGATTCAATTGCAATATTGTACGTACAGAATCAAACCAGTTCCAAAATATGTCATTGATTGACCTCTTGAAGGCAAGAACAAGAAGACCGGTAATCTTGGTGGTGATGGTATGCTCCCTTTTTTTCAGGAAATTACCATGGTGGTCAGTCAAACAATGAGATTTCATCTAGTAGTCATTGTCAGAATAAATTTACGTATATAGTCGTACCTTTCGCCTAAATGTAATTTAATTTAGGCGAATTTGGCGCATGCAATCAGTGCAAGACACGTGGCATAATTCGCCTAAATGCAATAATCCATCAAATTTCGCCTAAATAGAAATTTTTGTAGGCGATGTAAGCGAACTTTAGTTTTACTCGAAGTCCGCACAAATTTGGTTACTTGAAGTTCGTGTTTCATAGTTTTACTTGTATTTTTTTTCGATAGAGAGGTGGTAAATGGGAAAGTGAAACACCTAGGGGATGATACGGTTCCCAAAAATTTAAAAAATTCGCCTAATTCGCCTATTTAATTCAATTTAGGCGAAATTTCTTGACACGTGTCGACTATATGGAGCTTCGCCTAATTCGCCTACGATTAATTCAATTTAGGCGAAAGTTATGACCACTGGAGGTAAAATACTCCGTTGACCTACCATTGTGGTAAAAATCCCCCTTTTTTTTCAGTTCAACATGTTGTTTCTTTTTATTTTATTACATTAAAATTAATTTATTTGTTTTTACAAAATGAGGCTCAAATCCATTGGCAGAGTTCGAGAAAACGCATTCCCTGAAGGACTCTCAAGCGTATCTAGCTGGTGTTCGGTATAATCCTGCTTCCAGATGTTACTGTGGACTGTGGAGGCAGACCAATGGTTCAAAAAGATTTGGCATATACAACAGTGAGCTTCTTCATCTCGAGTCTGTATTATATATCTATTCTTAAAAATCAATTTACATCTTGGTTGTGTAATTTACAAAAAAAATGCTTTATCTTTTTGTATAGTTATTTCTTCATAAAGAGATTGATGCTACGTATCCCTTCATATCCGCTCATACTCGTTCTTGTTTGATGGAAGAAAAATACTCTCCTACCGATCCTGCAAAGTCGTGGCCATTTGAAAAACCAATATTATTCACGGATCCTTCAATTCTTCCCCTCCTTTTTCGGACGGGGCACCTAATTAGCTCATCTTTGCACCCAGTGGCAAAGCTAGAAATAGATATAGGGGGTAGCAAAAAATTTATAAGTATATAAACAATAACCTAAAAATGTTAGAATTGTACGAATTCATTGAATAGTTAAAACTTATACAAAAAGTATGCTATCAAATATAATCTAATTTTGACTTTTGAAGCAAATCCATCCTCCTATCACATCTCTATGTCTATTATTGTACGTTTTAGACCAAATGGGCATTGTTCAAGTTATACCGTCACCGCAAACGATCGAATTCCACATATGTGACCGACATGTAAGGAGTTTGAATTCGTGCCTCAACAACCATTGAAATATAGTACATGGGGTACTCTCTAAATCACCCTTTTTACACTAGGTTTTTAGAATTACATTTTTTTTCATTAAAAAAAATGAACTACTTTATTTTTCTAACAAAAGAAAAGAGTTGGGCTGTTAAACTAATTTGGGCTTTTTCAAGAATGAGTCCCATAACAATTTATGTAGAATATTAGAATATAAGTACCACCATTAAATATAGTTTTATATATACGTATCAGTTGTGCTATATTATAAAATTTAAAAGTAAAATTTACATCTACACTAAATATATGAGAGTCATGTGTGTTAACCCATTTAGATTGATTAAGAATTAGCATATTTGATTTGCTACTTGAATGTAATTTTTGTTTTAATGCTTTGTAATGAATTGGCATGTAATAAACTAGTTGATGAAGATTAGTATAAATACCACCTTACTAATCTTCATTCATAACATTTTGCCCAAATTCACTCATAATCTCTCTCAACTCTCTCTCTAACATTCTCTCTCTAAAAACCATAGTTTTACTCACTTTAATCATCAAATTACTCATTCATACTAGAGATCTTGGGTTACATTTGCTATAAGAGCCATTCTAGATATGTAATGAATCGAATTTGATAAACAATTGCATCAATTTCACAATCTAAAGCCTTTAATTGATCAATTTTGGTGTTCTTGAAGAAAATGGGGTTTTAAGAAAAATTTGATCTTTTGATCAATTGTGAGAGATTGAAATAGAGTTTGACAAATTCAACCGTACGAATTAATCTAGTTGAAATCGTGCATCTAATGGGATAAGAATCAAACGATATCATTAACTTTGATTTTTGACTTAAATTTTGGGTTAAAAAGTGAAAAAGTGTTAAGTGTTGATGAAGAAGATGAAGATGAGTGTTAAAACAATCATGAGCAGTTTAAGGCCCTCCCCTTTCTCAAACCAAAACATATCATTTATATATTATATTTCAAAAATCGGAAGCGCAAGTCCCCCAAAACAAATCATTTACCGACTTACAATGCTTCCAGGTTTAACGACTACAAAGTATGACAACATTAGTTAAACATTTACAACCATATTAGTTACAACCATATTAACACAAAACGGCCTTATAAAACGTTTCCAAAAGACATTCACAAAAAGGTCAGAGTTGCGCCAAGCTTTAGTCAAACTCCCAGTCAACATCCACAACCCGAACATCTACATCTACATCAACTAACCACAATCTGCAAAACATTAAACAACGAGGGGATTAGCCAAAGCTAAGTGAATGGAACCGTAACCGACGGTTCAACCCACTCATAACAAGTCTTACAACAAAGCAACAACAACAATTAAACACATAAGCACATAACGTCAAGAGGACCGGCGGTTCCTGGTATCCACCCAACCCAGAAACCACGACTACTGGGCGCTACGCCATTCCCAGTAATCAACCGATAGCTTGAGTACTACCTTCACTGACTAGGCTTGTTCTCAACTATGTGTCTCAAAGAAACCTCGACAACTACACAGTAGTACCCAAACCCAACCCAGACAGCAGTTGACCTCTGAAAACAACCATATTGCATTCACAATGCAAAAGCACACAACAACAAGCAACAGTTCACAACTGTTATCACTTAAACAACAATTCAACAACAATCACACAACAACTCATATAATCAGCAATACAAACAAACAGACAAGACTGGTACCGGTACGACCAATAACAACAACTAATATAAACTATCCTGGTTACCCGTTGTAACCGAACCCGTTACAACTGGGTGGAACCGAGGACTACAATTCCACTCACCAAATATTTACGCCTGATCGCCAACTCAGAGGTCTTATCTTACTGAGTGGCCGTCCGCTTATCTGGAAACAACAATAACACCAAGTCAGTAAACGTTCAACACTTATCACAATACTTAAATTATAATCTCATATCAATCACAATATTATCCACATCATAATCATCATTCAAACATGTCATCATTTAACACCCCATTCAACTAACTCAAATCATAGAATATGATAATTATTAATCTAACAATTAATCGTACGAAATTAAAACACTTTTGCTGGAAAAACCCCCTAAGCCGCCGGCTTCCCATGAAGCCGTCCGGCTTCCCCTTCAAGCAGCCGGCTTCTCATTGAAGCCGCCGGCTTCCAGCCTATTTTCAGTACTCAACTTTTGACCCGAGTTTAAATATGGAAGCCGTTCCATGAAGCCGTCCGGCTTCCCTGCCAAGCCGCCGGCTTCAACAGGAAGCCGCCGGCTTCCCCCCTTGTACCTGCACTTCTCCTTCAGCAAACACCATATACGGACCAAAACCCAAATTTCACCAAAATCAGTTTATACACACGACTTTACCAACTAATTAACCATAAACTTCATCCATAAACATATAACAACAATAACAAACATCATCTAGCAACAATCCTACTCATGCATCATCATCTAATTCACCAAAATCACTAAAACCTAACTTATGAACTAACATGAAGAACACTAATATTTCTACCATATAATCACCATGTAATCATGTTAAAATCGTTATCTAATCATTTAGAAACATCAAACACATGTTATTCAAGCTTCAATTCTTACAAATCATTCATATTCATCATAAACCCAATTTCCAAGATATAAGCTCAAGAACACTAAAACACTTACAAACAATGAGGAAGATGATGATGGTGAATCTGATAATCAATTTCCTTTTGCTAGATTTAATCTCCAATATTTGTTCTTGATTAATTTTGAAGAAGATGAGAGAATGAGAGTTTAAGAAATAAGAGTGTAATAAGTTAGGTGTGAAATGATCCAGCTTTTCCACCGCCCCAACTCTTTTATTATTAGTAAATTATACCCGTTCCTAGCCTATTGTCTGGAACCCGAAAATACCCGTAAGTCAAAATACTTTTATTTTACCATCATCTTTAATAAATTAAAACAAGTAATAATTTATTAGTCACTATAAAAACTGAGGCTCTTTTACTTGTTTATTATTAAATAAACCAACCGAACTTATTAAAATACAATTTATTTCCAGGCCCAGAAACAGGATGTTACAAGCAGTGTGCATGTATGTGTAACACCCCTAAAATACGTAAGTTTTTATAGTTTAATATACGTTTATGTTTCAGTTTTTTATATGTATTTAATATGTAAAAATGTTTAAAGTAACGAAAAGTTTAGAACTTTGGTTAGAGGACTAACCAAATAAAAGAAATTCAGTTTGAAGGACCAAAGTTGTAAATGAGTAAAGCTTAGGGGAGGATAGTGAAACATGTTAAAACATATCTCTTACAAACTTCAGAAATGTTCCAGATTATTATCATATGTACGTATGTGTGTATTTGAGAGGGAAAACCAAGAACAGAAGAAAAATCAGAAATTGAAGAAGGAATTTAGTGAATTAGGATCTCTAAGTTCATATTAAGCTTCTACAAGGTATGTTTAACCTTTCTAATGGTGTAATTTATGTTAGGGTTTAAGTTTTTATAAACCCTAGATGATAGAAAGATCATGTATGATAGTTAATTTGATTAATTAGTGTTCCATGGGTGTTTATGAGTTGTATACTATGTATAGTTTATGTTAGTTTAATTAAAGAGTTCATGTTTATATGTAATTGGGTTTTTATAGTTTATGCATATATGAGAATTATGAATTAAGATAAATTAGTGATGAGCATGAGTAGAAAAGTGATGAATACCCAATTACATGTGATTAGAAAGTTAAAACATGGAACACTAGTGGTGTATGATAGGTGTTAGTGAGTAACACCTAGTTATGAGATTAAAGTTAAGAAAGTAAAAGAGTTATGTTAATTGATCATGCTATGTGTTTATATGTATAGGTGATCAAGCAAGAAAAGTTAATTCAAGTTGTGTAAAGTTTCAAGAGAAAGGTAAGTAGATGGATATGAATGTGGAGTCAAGTAATGGGTGAGCCATTAGCTTGACAGTTTTCCAAGTAATGGATCATGACCATTAGCTTGGTATAAATGTTAACTAGTAGTAGTTAGCATGATGATGTTTAAGGATCCTTAATGTGATGTATATGTTTATGTTAAAGCTTCCATTACTTACTAAGCATTAGCTTACGTGTTATGTTTAAATGTTTCAGGTGAGCCAAGTGTCAATAGAGGGGACTTGGGTAAAGGGCACGTGTGAAGCTTTTGGTGGAGCTTGTTACTTAGTTCGGTAACAAGTCTTATCCCTCTTAATCATGCTCTAGATATATGTACACCCCGTTTTGTAAAGTTTATGACATGTAGTTTGATGTTTTGAAAATGATATGTAGTCTCACTTTTAGTATATGTGATGTTTTGAGAAAAGTCAACTCTGTGGTCAAAGTTAAAGTTAAAATCAGAATTGAGGTTAAGGTAGTGAGACTTGTATGTTTAAAGTTTGAATTAGTAATGAATGTATAAAAGTTTGATATAAAAGTGAAATGCGCCTTTTATGAGTACAATGGTCAATTGTTGATGTTAGTGAGTTAGTTTGACTCAATTAAGTCAATTGGGTAAGAATTTACCAAAGAAATGGGTTGAAATAGTCAAAGACCCAATCGGGTCGTTTTGGTGACCAAATGGGCAACCAATGAGGTTTACGAGTCAAAACGAGTTATACTCGATAAAAGTCAAATGTAATTATGCCCACAAGTCTTAAATGTGATATTGGAAAAGTGGTCAAAAGCCTAAAAGCAGAAGTGGTGTCATTTGAAACTTAGTATGTCAAGATTTTTGGTGAAAAAGTGCCAAAAATGAGTTAACGGGTCAAAATGAGAATTATCGCGAAATTTGAAAAAGTGTGAAAGTAGAAACGTTCTTATGGTCAAAGTAAAGTTGCCTGCAAAATTTCAGGTCACCAGGTGTTGTCGTTTTAAAGTTATGCACGTTTAAAGTTTGAGTTTTGGTCATAAAATGTGCAGGCTGCTGGAACTGGATGAATCCGGTCGTATTCATAGGAATACGGTCGTATTCATGGGAATACGGCGTATTCCCAACCGTATTTAATAACGTATTCCTTAGTTTCAGTTCTGTCACTGAGTTGAGCTTAAATTTCTCGGGAATACGGCGTATTCGTTGGAATACGGTCGTATTCAATTGAATCCGGTCGTATTCCAGGGAATACGGCGGATTCAGCAAGATTTCAGAAAATATTTGTTTTAGCTTCTAAGTTAAATGTAACAAGGGATAGAATAATTGTGTAATAAAAGCCTGTAAGTAATAACATGAAAAGAAAGAATCAATGTGTTAAAAAAAAAAAATGGTACGTTTTCGGGGTGTTTCAAGTTGGTATCAGAGCACGGTTTAAGGGATTCAGGTATCCACCATTAGTGGGTACTTGGACTTAGACCAATTTTATTACGATGTTGAGCATGATTTAGTAAGATATGTTTATGGGTTAATAAATTGTTAACGATTCCTTACTCAAAGTGTGGCGTGCAGACTATGGATATGTTTAATGTAATACGATAATTTGAGCGTCTGGCCAACGCAAAGATTACCATATTACCTTATATGTATCCATGGAAATCACGAGACATTAGAGGATTGAATGTTAACAAGCTATTAACTGTTTGTAGCAAAGTTTGTGATAAGGTAGATGTTAAATGTTTAAGTTACTATGTTAATGTGTTATGTGAACTTTCAGATAAGATGAGTAAAGAAGTAGAGATTACTGATACAGGAGGCAGTCAAGATAAGTCTCAGTCTCCTGTTCAAGATATAGACCCGATAATTGAGAAGATGAAATCTTTTATCTCACAAGAAATCGGTATTGCTCAGAAAGCATCTATTCCTCTTCTAAAGTCAACGATTATAGAGACTGTTAGAGAGGTAGTGAGTGAAGAATTTCAGAAACAGAAAGATAAAACAGTTGGAGTTAGTCAAGAAGTACCTTCTCAAGCTCCAATTTCGGAAGAAAGTAGAAAGTTCAGTTATAAAGATTTTTCAACTTGTAATCCACCTGAGTTTGAAGGGGATTTAGATCCGATTAAATGTTATAGATGGGTTATGGAGGTTGAAGGGGCTTTTACTACTTCACGTTGCCCAGCCGATTTAAAAGTAATATTTGCTGCTAATCTCTTGAAGGCACGTGCTAAGAATTGGTGGGAAGTTCAACGCCGTACCTTAGGGGATGAGGTTATAAATAAGATGAGTTGGGATGATTTTAAGAAGATGTTTGAGAAAACCTATTCTCAAGAAGCAGATTTGAAGAGAATTCGTCGTGAGTTTCTTGCAATGGAACAAACGACTGAGTCGATTAATGAGTTGGTTGGTGTATTTCTGGATAGAGCTCAATTCTGTCCGGATTATATGGAGAATCCAAAGCGGCTTATAGATCATTTTCATGAGGTGTTAAAGAAAGAAATAAGTCAGTTTATTCAACCTAGTCGTTGTAAGTCTTTTGAAGAGATTGTGAATGAAGCTCGTTTTCAAGAGTTAGAGTTAAAGAAAGGTGAGAAGACTGTGGCAAAAAGAAAAGCTGAATCAAGTCCCATTCCTTCAAAGAAGTTCAAAGCTAGTGATAGTTCTCGTCGAGAAGAGAAGAAGACAGAAAAGTCTGTACCTCCAGAATGTAAGAAATGTCACAAGAAACATTTTGGAGTATGCAGATTCGGGTTAAATGTTTGTTATCAATGTGGTGAGGAAGGTCATTTCAGCAAGGACTGTCCTCATCCATTGAAGGTATGTTATGGATGCTACGAGCCTGGTCATGTGAAGTCAGAATGTCCAAAGTTAAAGTCTCAGTCAACTTCTTCAGCATATCGTAAGTCATCCGATAAGAAGTCGACTGAAGTTCCAAAAGCCAGGCCTCGTTCATTCCAGATCACAGCAGAGGAAGCTAAGGGGACCCCAGATGTAGTGTCAGGTACCTTTTTAGTAAACCTAATACCTGCATATGTTCTTTTTGATTCGGGTGCCTCTAGATCTTTTGTTTCAGAAAAGTTTAGTAAAAGTTTCATGATTCCACTTTCTGACTTAGACACTCCCTTAGATGTTGAAATTGCTGATGATAGAACAGTATATGTCACGAAAGTTTATAGAGGGTGTCGGTTAGAAATAAGTAATGAGCCTTTTTCCATAAATCTAATCCCTATGCAAATGGGGGAATTTGATGTTGTAATTGGTATGGATTGGTTAGCGGCTCATGATGCAATGATTCAATGTGAGCAAAAGATTGTAAGAGTTAAATTACCTCGTGGTGAATTGTTAGATATCTATGGGGAAAAGAAAGAAATGCCTATTCCGGTTTGTACTTTTGCTAAAGCTAAGCGACATTTGTCACATGGTTGTCAAGCCTTTTTGGCACATGTGATAGATACTAAGATTCAAATTCCAAAGATTGAGGAAATTCCGGTAGTAAGAGAGTTTATTGATGTATTTCCCGATGAGTTACCGGGCATTCCGCCCGATAGGCAAGTTGAATTTAAGATTGAATTGATGCCTGGAGCTACACCTATTGCTAAGACACCATATAGGCTTGCTCCAACCGAAATGCAGGAATTAATGAAACAGTTGCAAGAACTGTTAGACAAAGGTTTTATACGTCCAAGTAGTTCTCCGTGGGGAGCTCCTATTTTATTTGTGAAAAAGAAAGATGGTTCAATGAGAATGTGCATAGATTATCGAGAGTTAAACAAGGTGACTATCAAGAATAGGTACCCATTACCTAGGATTGATGACTTGTTTGATCAGTTGCAGGGTGCTAGTTATTTTTCAAAGATTGATTTACGTTCAGGTTACCATCAATTGAAGGTTAGAGAAGAAGATGTTTGTAAAACTGCCTTCAGAACAAGGTATGGGCATTATGAATTTGTAGTAATGCCATTTGGTTTGACGAACGCACCTGCAGCTTTTATGGATTTGATGAATAGAGTATGTCGTCCGATGCTTGATAAGTTTGTGATCGTGTTTATTGACGATATTTTAATCTATTCCAAATCTGCTAATGATCATGATTATCATTTAAGACAAGTGCTTCAGATGTTAAGGAGAGAGAAGCTTTATGCTAAGTTCTCGAAGTGTGAGTTTTGGCTTCGAGAAGTGCAGTTTCTAGGTCATGTTGTCAATAGTGAAGGTATTATGGTTGATCCAGTGAAAGTTGAAGCAGTCATGAAATGGAGTGCTCCAACAACTCCAACGGAAGTTAGAAGTTTTCTTGGATTAGCTGGCTATTATAGACTGTTTATTCAAGACTTCTCAAAGATCGCAATGCCACTTACAAAGCTTACAAGAAAGAATATCAAGTTTGAATGGAACGATCAAGCAGAACAAGCTTTTCAGATTTTAAAGCAGAAACTCAGTCAAGCACCAGTCTTAGTACTTCCAGAAGGTACTGAAGATTTGGTGATATATTGTGATGCATCATATAGTGGTTTGGGCTGTGTTCTTATGCAACGTGGCAAAGTGATAGCATATGCTTCTAGACAATTAAAAGAAAATGAGAAGAATTATCCAACGCATGATTTAGAACTTGCAGCGGTGGTCTTTGCCTTAAAGATATGGAGGCATTATCTCTATGGTGTAAAGATTACCATTTATACAGATCACAAAAGTTTAAAGTATTTCTTCGATCAAAGAGATTTGAACATGAGACAAAGAAGATGGCTAGATCTTGTTAAAGATTATGATTGTGAAATATTATACCACCCGGGAAAAGCTAACATTGTAGCTGATGCTTTAAGTAGAAAGGCAGCTCATCTTGCACTAACAGTTAAATCCCTTAGAATTACTGTTACTCCTAGCTTGTTTGATCAAATTAAAGAAGTACAGCAAAAAGCTTGGAGAGAAAAAGATATTCGATCAGAACGGATCAAAGGTCAAGTTGATAGTATTGTGGAAGATTCACGTGGGTTAAAGACACATTATGGTAGAGTTTGGATTCCAAATTCTTGGGATTTGAAGACATTGTTGTTAAATGAAGTTCATAAATCAAAGTATTCCATTCATCCTGGCGCAACAAAGATGTACCACGACTTAAGATCAGAATACTGATGGCCAGGTATGAAAAGAGATATTGTTAAATATGTTGAACAGTGTTTAACTTGCTTACAGGTAAAGGCTGAGCATCAGAAGCCATATGGAAAGATGCAGCCTTTAGACATACCTGTTTGGAAGTGGGAACACATAACGATGGATCTCATCACCAAATTGCCAAAGACTCAACGTCAGCATGATGCAATTTGGGTGAATGTGGATAGATTAACGAAAAGTGCATTATTTCTACCGATAAAAGAAACGATGTCTATTGAAGCTTTGGCAGATTTATATGTTAAGGAAGTAGTTGCATGTCATGGTATGCCAGTATCTATTGTCTCGGATAGAGATAGTAGATTTACTTCCAGGTTTTGGGCCAAGTTTCAAGATGATATTGGTACACGTATTAATCTTAGCACAGCTTACCACCCGCAGACAGATGGTCAAAGTGAGAGAACGATACAGACTTTAGAAGACATGTTGCGGGCATGTGTTATAGATTTTGGAGGTAATTGGGATGTGCATTTACCGTTAGCAGAGTTTTCCTATAATAACAGTTATCATGCAAGTATAGGTATGCCACCTTATGAGATGTTATATGGGAGAAAGTGTAGAACACCAATATGTTGGGGTGAAGTCGGGCAAAGAGAAATGGGCAGTACAGATATAGTGCAACAAACGACAGAAAAGATTGATCAAATCAGAGAAAGATTAAAGATTGCTCAAGATAGACAGAAGTCGTATGCTGACAAAAGAAGACGCCCATTAGAATTTAAGGTTGGAGATATGGTTATGTTAAAAGTATCTCCATGGAAAGGTATTACCAGATTCAGAAAACGAGGCAAACTAAGTCCTCGGTTCATTGGTCCTTTTAAGATTCTTGAAAGAATTGGTAAGGTTGTAACATCCTGTTTCTGGACCCGAAAATAAATTGTATTTTAATAAGTGTGGTTGGTCTATTTAAGAATAAACAAGTAAAAGAGTTTCAGTTTTTATTGTGATTAATGAAATATTGTTTGTTTTAAATAAACAAAGTTGACGGTAAATTAAAAGTATTTTGACTTACGGGTATTTTCTGGTTCCAGACAATAGGCTAAAAGGGGTATTATATTACACATAATAAAAGTGGGGCGGTGGAATGGAATTGTCTGGATCATTTCTTACCTACTATTTTCTTCCTTTGTTTTCTTTGAAATCCTCTCAAACCTCACTCACATCTCTTTCAAAATAAATCAAGAACACAAATTAGTGATTAATCTTGTTAAAGGAAAGTGATTATCATCATCATCTCTATACCATCTTCTTCTTCAAGATTGTAAGTGTTCTTGGTGTTCTTGAGCTTATCTTATAAAAATTGGGTTTTGAAAGATTAGTAGAAATTGAAGGTTAAATAATATGTGGTTGATGTTTCTAAATGTTTAGATAACGATTTTACATGATTATAATGATGATTATATGGTAGAAATTGTTAGTGTTCTTCATTTGAGTTTATAGCTTAGGGTTTGAGGATTTTGGTGGATTAGATTATGATGCATGATTTAGATGATGTTATAGTTGTTTGTTATATGTTGTTATATGTTTATGGTTGAAGTTTGTGGTTATTTACTTGATAAAATTCGTGGTTGCAACTGATTTTGGTGAATTTGAGGTTTTGGTCCGTATATGGTGTTTGCTGAAAGAAAAGTTGCAGGTACCAGGGGGAAGCCGGCGGCTTCATGATGAAGCCGGCGGCTTGGCATTGAAGCCGGACGGCTTCATGGAACGGCTTCCATATTCGAGCTCGGGTCATAATTTGGGTACTGAAATTGGGTGGAAGCCGGCGGCTTAGGGGGGAAGCCGGCGGCTTAAGTGTGAATCCGGCGGCTTCCCTTGGCTGTCTGGTCATGGTTGATTTTTGATGTGATATAAGTGATTAGTACTTGTTATATGTTATATGTTAGATGATATTGAAAGACTTTATGATGATTTGATAGAAGTTGGTTTGATGCATGATTAATGTGAGATTATGATATAAGTATTTGAGATAAGTGTTGAACCGTTACTGACTTGGTGTTATTGTTGAAATTTCAGATGGGCAGAGGACACTCAGTAATATTAGACCACTGAGTGTGGAGACGGGAATTCGGTGAGTGGGATTGTAATCTTCTAGTTCAACCCAGTTGTAACAAGCTCAGTTGCAACGGGTGAACATGTTTGTTATTGTTGCTTTCATTGTTTGAGTTGTTAATTAAGTTGGGATTGGGTTGTTGAAGTTGATATAATTGGGTTGGGTTAATGAGAACTAATTATGGATAAGGTATGGGTTGAACATGAAATGGTGGGAGAATGAGTTATTGTTATGTTGATTGTTTAGTAGAATTTGTGATAGTTGTGTAGTCGTAATTGATGAGTTGCTAAAGTTGATTGACTCTGTTTTGGTTGACATAGTTGTTTGATTGTTGTTTAGTTGTTAACAGTTGTGAACTGTTGCTTGTTGTTGTGTGCTTTTGCATTGTGAATGCAATGTGGTTGTTTTCAGAGGTCAACTGTTGTTGGTTGGGTTTGGGTACTACTGTGTAGTTGTCTGAGCGCTTCTGATACACATAGTTGAAGATGTGATTATGTCAGTGAAGGTAGTACTCAAGCTATCGGTTGATTACTGGGAATGGCATTGCGCCCAGTAGTCGTGGTTTCTGGGTTGGGTGGATACCAGGAACCGCCGGTCCTCTTGACGTTATGTGTTTATGTGGTTATGTGCAATGTGAGTAATTGTTGTAGTTTATCAGAAGTTTATTGTTAGTGAAACTATCGGTTACAGTTTCATTCATTTTGAGTAGTTTGTAGTTAGTTGATTAAGTGTTCAGTTGTTGTAGTTGATTGTTATTTCTGGTTTGAATTGTAGATTGTAATGTCACTCACTTAGCGTAAGCTAACCCCTCGTTGTTGAACATTTTTGCAGTTTATGTTGTGGATTCTGGATGGGATGTTTGACTACTATCGCGGATACTCTGATGATTTTGGAAACTAAAAGTTTTGGAGTTTTAAGTAACACTCGATTATGTTTAAATGTTTTTGTAATAATGTTTACTTATAACTTATAATTATGATGTTTCGAAAAGTGACTTCTTTTGGTACAAGTAAATAAGGAAAGTTTTGTTGGGACGCGCTTCCAGAGTTCGAAATACAATAAAATATGTTAGTATGAAAAGGAGGGTCTTAAAAGTTGGTATCAGAACATAGGTTTGGGCGAATTGGACATTGGTGAATGTTCAATCCCAAACTTATTTTGGTGTTAGTCAAACATTCCAGAGTACGGGGTTAGCAATATGAAGGGAAATTGAGTTGTATTATAAGTACTGACACTTATCCAGTTTAAGTTGTCGTTTTGGTTGCAGAGACGATGGGAGTACGATCGGTGCTCTCTAATGTTCACTTGGAAAAATGAGGAAATATACGATGAACCTTTCTGAAGTTAGTTAAGTTGAAATGTGTATTGTGTTATATGATTAGTTGTAAAGTAAATATGAGTTAGTTTGAAGTTATATGTGGATTGGGGTAGATTTGGTGGGTTGTGATATGAAGTGACCTGACAACGGAAATGTGAAAAACCTAATATTGCAATGCTTGATCACCATTGTTATATTATGTTATGTCACATGAACTTGTTAAGGTTACCAAGTATCACAGGAATTAATGGGATTAGGAAATTTTTGTTGAAATGGTAAATTTTGGTTATTGTAGTATTGGGTTAAAAGAGATTAAAATGGATCAAGATAGGTTTGCAATTGTAAATGAGTTAGACGTTGAATATATAAGAATGGAATTAGTGGTAAAATCCAATCGGTGCTAGAAATGAATTGTAATTGTGTTAAGGCTGGAAAATAAATGATTTAGTTGCGAGTAAATCTATGAGAGGTACTTAAGAAATTTTAATTGAATTGTTAGTTAAAGTTGGAGAATTAAAGCGTAGATAAAATCTTGATATGTATTTGAGTTATATGATTGTTTGTTGTAGGATGAAGATGAAATTGAATAAGAGATGATTTAGTAATGGAGATTATTATGAAATTGTTAACTCTCGTAGGTTGTTTGAGTATATGTGGATACAGTATATGGGTTAATTGGGTTGTGTTGGATGGGATTGGATTTCGGGGACGAAATCTTCTAAGGGGGGAAGATTTGTAACATCCTGTTTCTGGACCCGAAAATAAATTGTATTTTAATAAGTGTGGTTGGTCTATTTAAGAATAAACAAGTAAAAGAGCTTCAGTTTTTATTGTGATTAATGAAATATTGTTTGTTTTAAATAAACAAAGTTGACGGTAAATTAAAAGTATTTTGACTTACGGGTATTTTCTGGTTCCAGACAATAGGCTAAAAGGGGTATTATATTACACATAATAAAAGTGGGGCGGTGGAATGGAATTGTCTGGATCATTTCTTACCTACTATTTTCTTCCTTTGTTTTCTTTGAAATCCTCTCAAACCTCACTCACATCTCTTTCAAAATAAATCAAGAACACAAATTAGTGATTAATCTTGTTAAAGGAAAGTGATTATCATCATCATCTCTATACCATCTTCTTCTTCAAGATTGTAAGTGTTCTTGGTGTTCTTGAGCTTATCTTATAAAAATTGGGTTTTGAAAGATTAGTAGAAATTGAAGGTTAAATAATATGTGGTTGATGTTTCTAAATGTTTAGATAACGATTTTACATGATTATAATGATGATTATATGGTAGAAATTGTTAGTGTTCTTCATTTGAGTTTATAGCTTAGGGTTTGAGGATTTTGGTGGATTAGATGATGATGCATGATTTAGATGATGTTATAGTTGTTTGTTATATGTTGTTATATGTTTATGGTTGAAGTTTGTGGTTATTTACTTGATAAAATTCGTGGTTGCAACTGATTTTGGTGAATTTGAGGTTTTGGTCCGTATATGGTGTTTGCTGAAAGAAAAGTTGCAGGTACCAGGGGGAAGCCGGCGGCTTCATGATGAAGCCGGCGGCTTGGCATTGAAGCCGGACGGCTTCATGGAACGGCTTCCATATTCGAGCTCGGGTCATAATTTGGGTACTGAAATTGGGTGGAAGCCGGCGGCTTAGGGGGGAAGCCGGCGGCTTAAGTGTGAATCCGGCAGCTTCCCTTGGCTGTCTGGTCATGGTTGATTTTTGATGTGATATAAGTGATTAGTACTTGTTATATGTTATATGTTAGATGATATTGAAAGACTTTATGATGATTTGATAGAAGTTGGTTTGATGCATGATTAATGTGAGATTATGATATAAGTATTTGAGATAAGTGTTGAACCGTTACTGACTTGGTGTTATTGTTGAAATTTCAGATGGGCAGAGGACACTCAGTAATATTAGACCACTGAGTGTGGAGACGGGAATTCGGTGAGTGGGATTGTAATCTTCTAGTTCAACCCAGTTGTAACAAGCTCAGTTGCAACGGGTGAACATGTTTGTTATTGTTGCTTTCATTGTTTGAGTTGTTAATTAAGTTGGGATTGGGTTGTTGAAGTTGATATAATTGGGTTGGGTTAATGAGAACTAATTATGGATAAGGTATGGGTTGAACATGAAATGGTGGGAGAATGAGTTATTGTTATGTTGATTGTTTAGTAGAATTTGTGATAGTTGTGTAGTCGTAATTGATGAGTTGCTAAAGTTGATTGACTCTGTTTTGGTTGACATAGTTGTTTGATTGTTGTTTAGTTGTTAACAGATGTGAACTGTTGCTTGTTGTTGTGTGCTTTTGCATTGTGAATGCAATGTGTTTGTTTTCAGAGGTCAACTGTTGTTGGTTGGGTTTGGGTACTACTGTGTAGTTGTCTGAGCGCTTCTGATACACATAGTTGAAGATGTGATTATGTCAGTGAAGGTAGTACTCAAGCTATCGGTTGATTACTGGGAATGGCGTTGCGCCCAGTAGTCGTGGTTTCTGGGTTGGGTGGATACCAGGAACCGCCGGTCCTCTTGACGTTATGTGTTTATGTGGTTATGTGCAATGTGAGTAATTGTTGTAGTTTATCAGAAGTTTATTGTTAGTGAAACTGTCGGTTACAGTTTCATTCATTTTGAGTAGTTTGTAGTTAGTTGATTAAGTGTTCAGTTGTTGTAGTTGATTGTTATTTCTGGTTTGAATTGTAGATTGTAATGTCACTCACTTAGCGTAAGCTAACCCCTCGTTGTTGAACATTTTTGCAGTTTATGTTGTGGATTCTGGATGGGATGTTTGACTACTATCGCGGATACTCTGATGATTTTGGAAACTAAAAGTTTTGGAGTTTTAAGTAACACTCGATTATGTTTAAATGTTTTTGTAATAATGTTTACTTATAACTTATAATTATGATGTTTCGAAAAGTGACTTCTTTTGGTACAAGTAAATAAGGAAAGTTTTGTTGGGACGCGCTTCCAGAGTTCGAAATACAATAAAATATGTTAGTATGAAAAGGAGGGTCTTAAAAGTTGGTATCAGAGCATAGGTTTGGGCGAATTGGACATTGGTGAATGTTCAATCCCAAACTTATTTTGGTGTTAGTCAAACATTCCAGAGTACGGGGTTAGCAATATGAAGGGAAATTGAGTTGTATTATAAGTACTGACACTTATCCAGTTTAAGTTGTCGTTTTGGTTGCAGAGACGATGGGAGTACGATCGGTGCTCTCTAATGTTCACTTGGAAAAATGAGGTAATATACGATGAACCTTTCTGAAGTTAGTTAAGTTGAAATGTGTATTGTGTTATATGATTAGTTGTAAAGTAAATATGAGTTAGTTTGAAGTTATATGTGGATTGGGGTAGATTTGGTGGGTTGTGATATGAAGTGACCTGACAACGGAAATGTGAAAAACCTAATATTGCAATGCTTGATCACCATTGTTATATTATGTTATGTCACATGAACTTGTTAAGGTTACCAAGTATCACAGGAATTAATGGGATTAGGAAATTTTTGTTGAAATGGTAAATTTTGGTTATTGTAGTATTGGGTTAAAAGAGATTAAAATGGATCAAGATAGGTTTGCAATTGTAAATGAGTTAGACGTTGAATATATAAGAATGGAATTAGTGGTAAAATCCAATCGGTGCTAGAAATGAATTGCAATTGTGTTAAGGCTGGAAAATAAATGATTTAGTTGCGAGTAAATCTATGAGAGGTACTTAAGAAATTTTAATTGAATTGTTAGTTAAAGTTGGAGAATTAAAGCATAGATAAAATCTTGATATGTATTTGAGTTATATGATTGTTTGTTGTAGGATGAAGATGAAATTGAATAAGAGATGATTTAGTAATGGAGATTATTATGAAATTGTTAACTCTCGTAGGTTGTTTGAGTATATGTGGATACAGTATATGGGTTAATTGGGTTGTGTTGGATGGGATTGGATTTCGGGGACGAAATCTTCTAAGGGGGGAAGATTTGTAACATCCTGTTTCTGGACCCGAAAATAAATTGTATTTTAATAAGTGTGGTTGGTCTATTTAAGAATAAACAAGTAAAAGAGCTTCAGTTTTTATTGTGATTAATGAAATATTGTTTGTTTTAAATAAACAAAGTTGACGGTAAATTAAAAGTATTTTGACTTACGGGTATTTTCTGGTTCCAGACAATAGGCTAAAAGGGGTATTATATTACACATAATAAAAGTGGGGCGGTGGAATGGAATTGTCTGGATCATTTCTTACCTACTATTTTCTTCCTTTGTTTTCTTTGAAATCCTCTCAAACCTCACTCACATCTCTTTCAAAATAAATCAAGAACACAAATTAGTGATTAATCTTGTTAAAGGAAAGTGATTATCATCATCATCTCTATACCATCTTCTTCTTCAAGATTGTAAGTGTTCTTGGTGTTCTTGAGCTTATCTTATAAAAATTGGGTTTTGAAAGATTAGTAGAAATTGAAGGTTAAATAATATGTGGTTGATGTTTCTAAATGTTTAGATAACGATTTTACATGATTATAATGATGATTATATGGTAGAAATTGTTAGTGTTCTTACAATTTTACATGATTATAATGATGATTATATGACGATTTTACATGATTATAATGGGTGGTGGAGTATTGGTTGCGGTGTCCTCACTACCAGGTGGTGTTCGGGTAGCCAAGGCTTCAGTCACACTGCGGGCAATTATTCCCGCGATCTCAGCTTCGCTAAGGGTAATTTGACGACGTGGAGGCATGATGCTGAGTAAGAAAGAACAAGGAAATGAAATAAGATACTAGTCCGAGTATGATGAACTAGTGATGTGTTTGTCATTCCGAGACAAAACGTTTGAAAGAAAGAGGCCTATATTCATATAATATAATATAATATAGCCTAAAGTTGTAATGAGGTCTATTCATGTAAATATATGTATATCACATAATAACCTATTGAGTGTCTAGCACAGAAGTGTTTTTGAGTCCCGTTTCTCTCGAGGTCAGAGTCAACTAATGCATTCCTGTTCAACATAACTCTTTCAGATTTCACATCATCTTTCTTTAATTGTACATAGTTGATCAGGCTATGTTAAATTAAAGTCGTATGATGTAATCCCTGAACTAGTCATAACTAATAAGGAATACTGCCTAACGGTCATAGTATAGGCCCACTAAATGCAACCTAGTTCACTATAACCTTAGGCTCTGATACCAATCTGTGACACCCCCAAATTTAATGATTTGCGGAAGCTTGATTTGGGTGCCACTAATCAATATACAAAGCACAAAGATAATAATGAACGACCACTATATGCGTCGTTTTAAACTTGTATTAATAAAGTGAACGTTTACATCAAAAATAATATTGCACTAGCTCGGTTCCTGAAATTGAGAGATTACATGGCATAATTACTTTTACAAAATATAATAATGCAGTCCAATCTCTAATTGTATGTATGCTGACTCGAGCTAGAAATCCCTGCTTGTGCAGTCAACCTACTGCTGGGTACCTGTGATATATACTAAAATGGGTCAGCGAAAACGCTGGTGAGCTCACAGGTTTGTATGTCAATGTATAATTGTCAGAACCGCAAGATTTATAATGAATTTAAAATGCACTTAAGCAAAATAAAAGTTATACTGTCCATGAGCACATAGTCTGAGCTTAACTGTTTTGTCAGGCCCAATTAAGGAAACCTAACATGATTTGCCTCCTACGAGTGCCTAATCAACACTCGTCTTCCCAAATGCTAATACATCCGTTTGACCGATTAGTGCGTGCTAACCCGGATGAGGATTGTCAATCCCATATGATATCATATACTAACATTCACGCTATAAAATACTAGAGACTATGCTTATGGAGGACTTTAAATTGATTAGCTTGAAACTCATGTAGTATTTGAAGTTTGTCACTTGCGTTCTACTTGTAAAACAAAATGATGCAGTAATATCACACCCCTGGTAAAAGTAGTGAAAATGGGGCTATGAAACTCACCTGATTCCTGATGTGTTTAACTTAATAAACTTGAAGTAATTAGCAGTGTGTTGGTGTCCAAAGACTTGAAACCTGAATGTGTCCACGACACTTGAATTGTTATTAATTGTATTGGTATCTCGAAAGACTACCATTTAAACTGTTTGTCTAACTTAATGTCCAAATTTCCCCGATTTGGTTGATTGTATTGTTACAAGTTACTACGACTTGTTTGATTGAATTGACACAAGTTACAACGACTTGTTTGATTGAATTGACACAAGTTACAACAACTTGTTTGAGTGTTGAAGTATGTTTTGAAAACGCGTACGGCCCGTTGGTGAATTGTTGAAATAAAAGTGTTGTTGTTATCGTCTTGTTTTTGAAGTGTTACTCTTGAAATATAAGTCCCATCATGTTCTAAAAGTCGTATGGAATAAGTATTTGAAGTTGAAAAATCTCGACACTTGGTGTAAAAATAGTTGGACAATCTGCTGTTTTATGCGTCACTATAGGCGTCACTAAAGGTGTTCATGCGACACTAAGGAAGTGTCGTGTGAAGTGTCAGATTCAAGGGTATAGCGTCACTGATCTAGTGTCGCGTGAAATTGTATGCGTCACTTCAGGAGTGACGGGTTCAGCATAACGGCGGCACTTATGGAGTGTCATATAAAATGATTATTTCGGACATTTGGGCGTCACTTAAGGAGTGACGTGTATTATAGCGGCACTAACGAAGTGTCGGGTAAAATAGTAGGGCGTCACTTGTAGAGTGACGGGTATAGATCAAAATGGAATTATGGGCGACACTTATGAAGTGTCGGTACGGAATATAGGGCGTCACTTATCTAGTGACGGTATGTAGTGTCGGCTAATAGGATATGGCGGCACTTAACAAGTGTCGCTAGGTATGTATAGGCGTCACTTAGGTAGTGACGGTCAGAGGTCAACATTTGAGCTTATGCGACACTTAAGGAGTGTCGGTATCGGAGGTATAGCGGCACTAGAGGAGTGACGCTAGTAGTGACGCATGTCTGGGTTCATCCATGCGACACTATCACCTGTTTGACGGATTTCGAGCCAAAAACGTGTTTTCGGGTTTCCGTTTGGTCTGATTCTTTTACCCAACCCTCATAGGGACATATTAAGCTTATCCAAACAATAATATATGAAAAGTAAGTAAAAACGAGAGATTTCGTAATTTGTCGGAAACTTACAAAGTGATGAAATGAAAATCCGGAAAGGTAGGATTGTAGATCGTCGCGAGGTGGTCGTTTATTTCCAAAGGAGTATAGTGTTTTGAAGTCGTTTAATGTGTTTATTTTGCGAATTTCGTTGATTTTGGTGATGGTGGTGATGATGATAATTGAGAGAAAAAGAGGAGGAAGAGAGAGATGAAAGAAAAGAGAATGAAAGAAAGTGGGTGGAAGTGGGAGGTTAAATCCCCACTTTCGCCCCGCGTTCCCGCTCCGTGCGGTGTTCGTTTGCTCCGTCATTTAAACGTTAAATAATTATTTTGAATATTAATTGGTGCATTTTAAAAATACAAATTATCACGCTATATTTTATTTAAATATTTTACTATCACTTTATATTTGAATTATAAAAACGTAAGTTAATTTGTCTGCGCTTTTTACATTTTAAATTTGGTAACTTTCTGATTGTACGGTACGAATGAATACGAAGTATTATAATAAGAATACTTTTGACATAAAACGTTATTAAATAAAAGTTGGTCACCAACGTCCGTATTTATTGTATCGAAATTCATTCGATTTAAAGCTCGTGCGATTTAAACAAACCGCATAATTGTAGATATATATTCAACAATATATATAATAATTGATACATTAATTAGCCTAACACAGAACTAATTACATGTATTAAAACTTGATTAGGCACTAAACCATAGTCCTAAATTGACGGTTGTCACATTCTCCCCCTGTTAGAAGAATTTCGTCCCGAAATTTATGTTGTAGTCGTGTTTGATGTGGAGTCAGTGAAGAGTTGAGGATACTTGAGTCGCATTTGGTCTTCCCGTTCCCAGGTGAATTCCGGACCGCGCCGCGAATTCCACCTAACCTTGACGATAGGAATGCGACTTTGTTTAAGTTGTTTGACCTCACGGTCCATGATTTCAGTGGGTTCCTCAACAAAATAAAGTTTTTCGTCAATCGAATTTCATCGAGTGGAATGATAAGTGTCTCATCAGACAGACACTTCTTCAGATTTGAAACATGAAATGTGGGATGCACGCTGCTGAGTTCAGATGGCAGCTGCAATCGATAAGCCACTGGACCGATCCTTTCGAGGATCTCGAATGGTCCAATGTACCTGGGATTCAACTTCCCTCGTTTGCCAAACCGGATTACGCCTTTCCAGGGCGATACTTTGAGTAGAACTCGATCCCCAACCTGGAACTCGAGTGGTTTGCGTCTCACGTCAGCATAACTTTTCTGACGATCACGCGCGGCTTTGAGCTTGTTTTGAATTTCTACGATCCTCTCGGTTGTTTCGTGTATGATTTCTGGACCCGTGAGTTGGCTATCCCCAACTTCGGTCCAACAGATAGGTGACCGGCACTTACGACCGTACAGTGCCTCGAAGGGAGCAGCCTTGATGCTGGTATGATAACTGTTGTTGTACGAGAACTCGCACAATGGTAGATGTTTTTCCCAGTTTACGCCGAAGTCTACTACGCAGGCCCGTAGCATGTCTTCCAGTGTTTGAATGGTTCGTTCACTTTGACCGTCTGTTTGAGGATGGTATGCGGTACTCATATCAAGTCGAGTACCCAGAGATTTTTGAAGTGATTGCCAAAACTGTGAAGTGAAACGACTATCTCTATCGGAGATAATGGAGATTGGAACACCGTGTTTGGTCACGATTTCTTTCAGATAAATGTTGGTGAGGCGTTCCATTTTGTCAGATTCCTTGATTGCCAGGAAGTGAGCAGATTTGGTGAGACGATCCACGATCACCCAAATGGAATCGCAACCGTTCGAGGATCTGGGTAGTTTGGTTATGAAGTCCATGGCAATTTGTTCCCATTTCCATTCAGGAAGACTGGGTTGTTGAAGTAAACCAGAAGGTTTTTGATATTCGATTTTGACTTTGGAGCAAGTAAGGCACTTGCTGACATAGGTGGCGATTTCAGATTTCATGTTTGGCCACCAGTAGAAGTCCTTGATACCGTGGTACATTTTATCGGATCCCGGATGGATAGAATATTTGGACTTGTGAGCTTCCTCCATCACCAAGTCTCGTAGGTTCCCGAATTTAGGCAACCAGATTCGGTTTGAGAAATACCTAATCCCGTTAGGTCTGATTTCAAGCTGTTTATCCATGCCCCGCAAGGCTTCATCTTTGACATGTTCGGGTTTTAAGGCTTCGAGTTGAGCAGTGAGAATTTGAATGTTTAAATTGTTGTGAATGGTCATACTGAGGGCTCGAACCCGAAGTGGTTTCACTCGCTCTTTTCGACTGAGGGCGTCAGCAACAACATTTGCTTTGCCTGGATGATATTTGAGTTCACAGTCGTAATCGGTAAGCAACTCGACCCATCGACGTTGCCTCATGTTGAGATCCTTCTGATCGAATATGTGTTGAAGGCTTTTATGGTCGGTGAAAATTGTACATCTGGTACCGTAAAGGTAATGTCTCCAGATTTTGAGGGCAAAAACGACAGCTCCTAGCTCAAGGTCGTGGGTGGTGTAATTCTTTTCATGAATCTTGAGCTGTCGGGAAGCATAAGCTATGACTTTGTCTCGTTGCATGAGCACACAACCGAGACCTTGATGAGAAGCATCGCAGTATACCACGAAATCATCGGTGCCTTCGGGTAATGATAGGATAGGAGCACTGCAAAGCTTTTGCTTTAAGAGTTGAAATGCCGACTCTTGTTTCTCAGTCCAGTCAAACTTTTTGTCTTTCTGGGTTAGAGTCGTGAGTGGTATGGCTATCTTGGAGAAATTTTCAATGAATCTTCGATAGTACCCGGCAAGTCCCAAAAACTGCCGTACTTCGGTTGGAGTGGTTGGCGATTTCCAATCTTTGATAGCTTCGATTTTCGACGGGTCAACGTGAATCCCCTGACTGTCAATCACGTGACCAAGGAATTGAACGGTTTTGATCCAGAACTCACACTTAGAGAACTTGGCATAGAGCTCCTCGTGTTTAAGCAGTTCAAGGATGGTTTTGAGGTGTTGCGCGTGTTCTTCTTTGTTTCGTGAATATATAAGGATGTCGTCGATGAAGACAATGACAAATTTGTCAAGATAAGGCTTGCACACCCGATTCATAAGATCCATGAATACCGCCGGTGCGTTGGTTAGGCCGAATGGCATCACTTGGAATTCGTAATGCCCGTAACGGGTTCTGAAAGCGGTTTTTGGAATATCGGCATCGCGAACACGCAATTGATGATAACCGGATCGGAGATCAATCTTTGAATAACAACTCGACCCTTGCAGTTGGTCGAACAAATCATCGATTCGAGGAAGTGGATACCGGTTCTTGACAGTTAACTTGTTCAACTCTCGATAGTCGATACACATTCGAAAGGAACCATCTTTCTTCTTAACGAATAGGACCGGAGCTCCCCAAGGTGAAGAACTCGGCCTGATAAACCCTCGTTCCAGGAGTTCCTGTAATTGGGTGGACAACTCCTGAAGTTCGGATGGAGCTAAACGATATGGTGCTCGGGCCACAGGCGCAGCACCGGGTACAAGATCGATTGAGAACTCAACCTGTCTTGGTGGTGGTAGACCAGGTAGTTCTTCAGGAAAGACTTCTGGAAAGTCTCGAACAATTGGAACATCCTCAAGTCGCTTCTCCTCCGACTTTTTCTCCATGATGTGCGCGAGGATTGCAGGATAACCCTTTCTCAGAAATTTTCGGGTTTTTAAACAAGATATGAGGTTGAGCCTCGTCCCTCCGGTCTCCCCCTGTATGACTAGGGTTCTACCGACAGTGAGAGGTATGCGAACAATTTTGTCATAGCAGATGATTTCGGCGCGATGTTTGGATAACCAGTCCATGCCTACGATGACATCGAAACTTCCTATCTCAATAGGCATAAGATCTATGGGGAAGGTTTCGTCGGCTAGATTTAAAGTGCAATTAGGTATCACACTATCGGTTTCTATCAGCTTGCCATTTGCTAGCTCTACGGTGTACTTAACGTCTAAAGCAACAGGTGTAATGTCAAGTAGAGGGCAAAATTCATCGGAAATAAAACTCCTATCGGCACCAGTATCAAACAGAATGGAAGCAGTTAAATTGTTGAGGAGGAACATACCCGTGACCACATTCGGGTCCAGACGGGCGTCCCCTGAGTTGATCACGAAAGCGGTACTTTTGGCGTTGTTGTTGTTGCGGGAGTTGTTGTTGTTGTTGCCCTTATTCTTCAACTTTGGGCAAGAATCCCTGAAGTGTCCTGGGTTTCCACATTCATAGCAGGACTTAGGTTGTCGGGTATTTCTGTCAGAGAGGTTGTTGTTGGATTTGGGGGCTCGGCAATCCTTAGTCAAATGCTCTTGCCTCCTGCAGTTGTTGCAAGGAGTACCGCACTGACCAAAATGATGGTAGTTACACTTGGGACAATAAGGTCTGCCCCCGGTGTAGCTGTGGGTGGTTTCAGAGTTGGAGGTGTAGACTTGGATGGCGTTGTTTTTCTTGCTTGAGTTGTGGTGGTGTTCAGTGGATTTGCGTTTGTTGGAGGATGAGGTGTTGGAGGTCTCACGGCTGACAACTAGGGCCATGAGTTCGTGGGCCAATCGAATGGCACTCTCAGTAGTGGTTGGTTTGGATGAGGCGACGTTTCCCTGGATGTTCTCGGGGAGTCCACGAATGTATTTCTTAATGCCCTTACTTTCTGGTTCGACCAAACCCGGGCATAATAAGGCAAACTGCTGAAACTTGGTGGTATAATCAGCGACATCATTTCCCTGCACTTCCAGATGCCAGAATTCTTCTTCCAGCCTATGCAATTCTTCTTCAGGACAGTACTTTTCTGTCAGCTTCTTCTTCAGTTCGGCCCAAGGAAGTCGGTTTGCAACCTCAAGGCCTACAGAGTTTGCGTGGGTTTTCCACCACGTGGATGCACCTTCCTGAAAGGTGTAAACAGCGAATTTGACCTTGTTGTCATTCGTTATCAAGGTGTAAGCAACAACAACCCTGCTCGCGGCAGATCATTCGTTATCAAGGATGGGGAAGCCAGACAAGACCCGAACGTCGTGACGGGTACGTTCCTTCTCAACGACCTTACTGCTTCTGTGTTATTTGATACCGGTGCCGATAGAAGCTTCATATCTGAGAAATTTAGCCCTTTACTTGATATTACTCCCACTGCCTTAGATGCTAAATACATTGTAGAATTAGCTAACGGCAAACTGATTGAGACTGATAGCATCATACACAACTGTACACTTAACCTCACGAACGAAACGTTTCCCATTGATTTAATCCCTGTCGAGATCGGCAGCTTCGATATTATTGTCGGTATGGATTGGTTATCCAAGCACCGAGCTGAAATCATCTGTCATGACAAACTCGTTCGCATACCTCTTGTCTCCAGTGGAACCTTAGTCCTACAAGGGGAGACCGGTAGACGGAATCTGAATATGGTATCCTGTCTGAAAACGAGAAAATACCTACGAAAAGGGTATCAAGCCATCCTCGCACATGTAACGGAGAAGAAGTCGGAGGAGAAGCGACTTGAGGATGTTCCGATCGTGCGGGATTTCCCGGAAGTCTTTCCTGAAGACTTGCCCGGACTTCCGCCACCTAGACAAGTTGAATTTCAAATCGAACTTGTGCCCGGAGCTGCACCCGTGGCACGAGCCCCTTACCGTTTAGCACCATCCGAAATGCAGGAGTTGTCTAACCAACTACAGGAACTCCTGGACAGAGGATTCATTCGACCAAGTTCCTCGCCTTGGGGAGCTCCGGTCTTATTCGTGAAAAAGAAAGATGGATCTTTCCGCATGTGTATCGACTACCGAGAGCTGAATAAGCTAACCATAAAGAATCGGTACCCACTTCCTAGAATCGATGACCTGTTTGACCAACTCCAGGGATCGAGTGTTTACTCAAAGATTGATCTACGGTCGGGTTATCATCAACTCCGAGTCCGTGACAATGATATCCCAAAGACAGCTTTCCGAACTCGTTATGGGCATTACGAATTCCAAGTGATGCCATTCGGGTTGACCAACGCACCGACCGTATTCATGGACCTTATGAATCGGGTGTGCAAACCATATCTTGACAAATTCGTCATTGTGTTCATCGATGATATTCTGATTTACTCTCGCAACGAGCAGGAACATGCTCAACATCTGAAAACCATTCTAGGACTTCTTAAACACGAAGAGTTATATGCCAAATTCTCTAAGTGTGAGTTCTGGATTCGAACCGTTCAATTCCTCGGGCACGTGATTGACAGCCAAGGAATTCATGTTGATCCCGCCAAGATTGAAGCAATCAAGGGCTGGGAGTCACCGACCACTCCAACCGAAGTGAGACAATTCTTAGGTCTTGCTGGTTACTACCGCCGATTCATCGAAAACTTTTCAAGAATAGCTGTTCCCCTAACCACACTGACGCAGTAAGATAAGAAGTTCGATTGGACTGATAAGCAAGAGTCAGCTTTCCAGCTATTGAAAAACAAACTTTGCAGTGCACCAATCTTGTCCTTACCCGAAGGCACCGACGATTTCGTAGTTTACTGCGATGCCTCACACCAAGGACTTGGTTGTGTGTTGATGCAACGAGAAAAAGTCATTGCCTATGCCTCCCGACAACTAAAAATTCACGAGAAAAACTATACGACCCACGACCTCGAGTTAGGTGCTGTGGTCTTCGCATTGAAAATCTGGAGACATTATCTCTACGGTACGAAAAGCACTATCTTTACCGATCACAAAAGTCTCCAACACATATTCGATCAGAAAGATCTAAACATGAGGCAACGTCGCTGGGTTGAGTTACTTAGTGACTACGACTGCGAGATCAAATACCATCCGGGCAAGGCGAACGTAGTTGCCGATGCCTTAAGCCGAAAAGAACGAGTGAAACCCCTTCGAGTTCGAGCACTTTCTATGACAATTCATAACCAGCTTCCTGCTCAAATCCTTACCGCTCAACTTGAAGCACTCAACGATGAAAACTTGAAAAATGAAGCCTTGCGAGGCTTGGATAAACAATTCGAAATCAAACCCGATGGAACTCGATACTTCTCTAACCGGGTGTGGTTACCCAAATTCGGAAACTTTCGAGATTTGGTGATGGCTGAAGCTCACAAATCTCGATACTCAATACATCCTGGATCTGACAAGATGTATCATGACGTCAAAGGGTTGTATTGGTGGCCTAACATGAAAGCTGACATCGCCTTGTACGTCAGTAAATGCCTAACCTGTTCCCAAGTAAAGACCGAACACCAAAGACCCTCTGGGTTGCTTCAACAACCTGAAATTCCTCAATGGAAATGGGAACAGATTTCCATGGACTTCATTACCAAACTACCGAAAACTTCGAGTGGTTGCGATACCATTTGGGTGATCGTGGACCGTCTCACGAAATCTGCTCATTTTCTGGCCATCAAGGAAACCGACAAGATGGAGCGTCTGACTCGCATCTATGTCAAAGAAATCATCTCACGACACGGGGTACCTATCTCGATCATCTCGGATAGGGACAGCCGTTTTACTTCTAACTTTTGGCAATCGCTACAGAAATCTCTTGGTACTCGTCTGGATATGAGTACTGCTTATCACCCGCAAACCGATGGCCAAAGCGAGCGAACTATTCAAACACTGGAGGATATGCTACGAGCCTGCGTAGTCGACTTCGGTACTTCTTGGGAAAATCATTTACCGTTGTGCGAGTTCTCGTACAACAACAGTTATCATACCAGCATAAAGGCTGCACCCTTCGAGGCACTTTACGGACGTAAGTGCCGATCACCTGTCTGTTGGACTGAGTTAGGAGAATCCCAACTCACGGGTCCAGAAATCATTCAAGAAACTACTGAGAAAATCGTTGGTATTCAAAACCGGCTGAAAGCCGCACGTGATCGTCAGAAAAGCTATGCTGACGTGAGACGCAAACACCTTGAGTTCCAGGTAGGAGACAAGGTACTTCTCAAAGTGGCACCGTGGAAAGGTGTTATTCGATTCGGGAAACGAGGCAAACTAAATCCTAGATATATCGGACCATTCGAAATCCTTGAAAGGATTGGTCCAGTGGCATATCGCCTGCAACTTCCTGCTGAACTTAGCAGCGTACACAACACATTCCACATTTCTAACTTGAAGAAATGTCTGTCTGACGAGACGCTGATTATACCGCTCGACGAAATTCAAATCGATGATAAACTTCATTTCGTCGAGAAACCCTTGGAAATCATGGACCGAGAGGTCAAGCAATTGAAACAGAGTCGTATTCCCATAGTAAAAGTCAGGTGGAATTCTAGGCGCGGCCCTGAGTTCACCTGGGAACGGGAAGACCAAATGCGACAGAAATACCCACATCTCTTCCCAGACAACGCACCGTCCGTGCACTCAAGCTAATTTCGGGACGAAATTTCTTTAACAAGGGGAGAATGTAACACCTGCTAAATTAGGATAATTATTTATGCCTAATTGATTGTAACTAGTTGTAATTAGTATGTAATAGGACTAATTACAGGCTCTATTTGTATATATATAAGTTGATTTATATATATATGTGTGTTTTTACGCGATTTGGATAAATCGTACTAACTAACCGGACGGAGTCCGACACAATTATTTTGACGTTGGTGACAGAAACTTACCTAAATAATGAGAACGTATTTTATTATATAAAATACACAGCGAACAAACACTAATTATAATATCGCGACGACATTTTAAATAATTTAACGAATACGTATTAAACGCGAGTTAAGAATTTTAATACTTCGATGAATGTTTTTATAATTAATTTCAAGGTATTTCATTAAAATATTCCCGTCACCTTTTAAAAATATAACTGCTTGAATTAACGTTTAAACGACGGATTAAACGAACACCGCGCGAGGCGCAGTGCGCAGACTGGAAATGGTGGAGGATATTACCTCCCACCAATTCCCTTTTCTTTCTTTATTTCATTTTCTCTCTCTCTCCTCTCTTCTCTTTTCTCTCAAATTTCATCACCAAAAATCTTACAAAACCGCAAAATAAACATACTAAACGACGCCGGATCATACCACCTCTTTAGAGAAAAACGTTCACCACTTCGCGATCTACAATCCTATCTT
This sequence comes from Helichrysum umbraculigerum, assembly GCA_949592205.1. NCBI lineage: Eukaryota > Viridiplantae > Streptophyta > Magnoliopsida > Asterales > Asteraceae > Helichrysum > Helichrysum umbraculigerum. Next base: position 8,078,689 of record CATIUR010000005.1, on the reverse strand, counting down.
TCCGGAATTTCATTTCGGCAAATCGTAAGTTCCCGACAAAACCCGAAACTCTCCGTTTTTACTCATTTTTACGTTTTTATGGTTTATATATGCTTAAAATGTCCAAAAATGGGTTGGGTAAAAGAATTGGACCTAACGGAAGTTTTTCGACCGATTTTCCGGCCACCAAATTCCGATCAGACCGCTACGTCGCAGAGACGCTGGACTATCTGCGACGTAGCTCAAAACGTCGCATTATGTGGCCAACGTCGCACTTAGCGACGCCGCGGCCTACGTCGCACAAAAATCCCAACGTCGCACTAGCGACGCAGCCTATTACGTCGCATTAACTTGCGGACGTCGCACATAGCGACGTAGACTTTTACGTCGCAAACCGAACCTACGTCGCATTGATTTTGCGAAGGTCGCATCATGCGACGTACCTCCCTACGTCGCACCCTACGTCGCATGCTACGTCGCATGCTACGTCGCACAAACCAGAACCTTGAAAAGTCAGATTTTACTAAGTGTCGAACTTACACAACTTCAAATACTTATGTCATACGACTGAACAAACGTCATAGAACATACTTTCTATTACAATCACACTAAATTGCGTTATAAATGATAACACTTTGAATCATTTTTACAAACCGTCACCAACGGGCCATATTTGTTTTCAAACTACAAACGGATTACTAAACAAACACTTGGATATAATGAGTTGTGTAAACAACTAGCCTAGATGGTCTTGCGAGACATCTACTTACTTAACTTTATATGTTTAGGCATTTGAAGGTTACGGGTTCGGAGAACCTACGGTTGATATTACTTACTCGTTTATTGATATAAACGTACTTGCAAAGACTCAGGTGAGTCTTACGGCCCCACTTTTACTGTTTTATCTTATTGGGGGAGATACATGCTACTGATTTTTCCTGAACACAAGTACTAAACTGATTTCTATACCAAACGGAATTGCATGAGTTAATTACTTTTTACAGAAGTCTCTCCATCATATATCGTTAGTTATGGACTTAAGCGCGAACAGTAGTTAATGGATCCATTAGGGAAATGACCCTCCCCACCCGGGGCAGTAGCGCTGCCACGTACCGATTTACACGTATAAACGGGTGACAACTTATTCGTTACGGATGCTTGCTCACTTACGAGCATGTCACGGGAGCAAACATATTATTTACGGGTTAAGCTTCGATTATGAGCCTCATGGCAACGGTATAAACTTATTTATTTACATTTGCTGGATTGCAAATACTGATTTTACGATTGCTGGATTGCAATGGCTGATTTTACACCTACGGGCACTACTAATGAAATCTCGTGTTCAAAGCCGATATTATTTACAAACCTGTGAGATTCACCAACCTTTTTGGTTGACACTTTTTAGCATGTTTTCTCAGGTACCCGGATGGAGTAGGATTACTCCAGGATTTTAGCTAGAGTCGCATGATTTCAACACAACTGCATTAACGGAGATTCTTAGCATTATCTTTTGTAGATTTCGATTATGTAATAGAATTTCCCGCTATACGCATGGACTCTAGGGGAAACTACATTTTGTATACGAAAACACTAAGTTTTCAAACATTATATCTATGGAATGAAATCTAATTTACAAAACGTCTCATTTAGAGGTCGTTTGCTGTATATCTTGTGCTTTGTATATTGATTAGTAACACCCATGTATGCTTCCGCAAAACAGTGAATTTCGGGGGTGTTACAGATTGGTATCAGAGCCTAAGGTTATAGTGAACTAGGTTGCATTTAGTGGGCCTAGACTATGACCATTAGGCAGTATTTCCTTATTAGGCATGATTGGTTCAGGAATTACATCATACGACTTTAATTTAACATAGCCTGATCAACTATGTACAATTAAGGAAAGATGATGTGAGGTCTGAAATGGTTATGTCAAACAGGAATGCGTTAGTAGACTCTGACCACGAGAGAACCGAGACTCTTACTTGTTATGTGCTAGACATACGCTAGGCTATTATGTGATATACGAGTATATACATACATAGGCCTCACTCACTGACTATGCTACTAAGCTATTATATATTGAATATATATGAATAGGCCTCGCACGTAAACACACTCGCTATAGAGATAGCCGACGTTTCTCTGGTGACACTTACGAATTTCTCTCAGCGGTTTGCACCGACCATGACAGACTTGATTACCGTCACACCACCTTGTGGCGCACTCTAATGATTTTATGAAAATCACATCTAACACCCGGAAGCAACGTACTTCCAAGGACTAAAATCCTCTCTCTGTCATTTCTATAGAACTCAAAGCCACGAACTCCCAAATGGACGACTACATGTCTGATAGTGACCAAGTCCACGGGGAACAAATCCAGTACACGTATCTCGATGAGAACATCGTACCAGAAGAAGAAATCATGCTGGAGGGAAACGAAAATCAGAATTTCGGAATGACTGGCATCGACATAGAAGAATATGAAAGAGTGCGAGATCAGGCCGTGGGACTTGACGGCCGAAATTGGGCACTTAAGCGTAAGTGCATAGACTATGAACAAAGATTGAGAATCTCAAACCGATCTGTTCCTACACGAATCAAAGATAAGATCCGTTACTGGAAGAAAGTGGCCACCAACCTAACCCGTAGGACCAAAACATGGATCAAACGTTTGGGCAAGAAATCAACGGAGGAGACTAGGTACCGCTCCACGACTCAAAGATACAGGGACATGCTCGAGGCACGCTACCACCCACACGACCTGAACCTGGAGTCGGAAGACGAATCCGAAAGCCAGGAACCTTAACTAAGAATGAACCAACCGACTAGCAGAAACTGTGGACCGCCTTGGCACGCTATGGAACAAATTAATCTACATTAAGATTAGTGTAGCTTTCGTCTTGTAATCTATCGCGTAATCTAGGGACTATCTAGCACTACTCTATAAACTAGTCGGATGTAACCATTCCCGACACCTTTTGTAATATCTCTGTAAGATGTAACTTTTAAACTCACTTTATCTATCAGATATCCTTTGTTATCTCAACTCACATTAATTGTCATTTTCCATGATGATGTTATGTATTACTGCTTTTATACATGTACATCTGTGACAATTACCAGCTCATACAAAATCTCATGTATCTTCATTTCTTTTATTGAAGAATCATGCCGCCAAAGACACGACCATACACCGATGCCCAGATTACCTCCCTTATAACCCAGGCTGTTACTGAAGCCTTGGCTCGGAATACTCCACCAAATTCCTCGAGGAACAGCGATGCCGCTGAAACCACTACTGCTAAACCCTGTTCATACAAAGACTTTCAGAACTGCAAACCTCTAAACTTTGCAGGTACCGAGGGAGCTATCGGTCTAGTACGCTGGATCGAGAAAGTTGAGTCTGTATTTCTTATCTGCAACTGTGCGGAGGGAGATAAGGTTAAGTTCTCCGTTAGTACTTTTACTGACACCGCACTCACCTGGTGGAACACTTATGCCCAGACTGTGAGTGTTGCTACTGCTTACCAACTCCCGTGGGAGGAGTTGAAGAAGATGTTGAGGGGCGAGTATTGCCCCAGGGATGAATTGAAACAACTAGAAGTGGAATTTTGGAACCATAAGATGCAAGGTAATGATATCACCGGCTACACCAACCGTTTCCACCAACTGGCACTTCTGTGCCCAACCATGGTCGATCCTGAGTACAAGAGGATCGAGAAATTCGTTGATGGTCTTCCTGAGAGACTCCAAGACCTGGTTACTTCTTCCAAACCGGGTACTATTCAGAGCGCCATCCGTATGGCCCATGAGTTAACGGCAAATTCTGTCCGCCGCGGCACAACTTCAACCCCATCTGCAAACAACAAACGCAAGTGGGAAGGAAACCCCAACTCATCCAACCAAACCTTCAACAAAAAGCCTGAGTACATTAAGGCTTATACATCTGGAACTTCGGAGAAGAAAGGGTACAGCGGGAGCAGACCCTACTGTCCCAAATGCAACCGCCACCACGACGGTTCTTGCCCTTGCTCCAACTGCAAACGGTTCGGGCATCTAGCCAAGGATTGCCGAATCAACATTTCTACCCCCAACACTAATGCACCAAAGGCCTGCTTTGGGTGCGGAAATACAGGGCATTTCAAGAAAGATTGCCCAAAACTGAAAAGCAACAACAACCCTGCTCGCGGCAGATCATTCGTTATCAAGGCTGGGGAAGCCAGACAAGACCCGAACGTCGTGACGGGTACGTTCCTTCTCAACGACCTTACTGCTTCTGTGTTATTTGATACCGGTGCCGATAGAAGCTTCATATCTGAGAAATTTAGCCCTTTACTTGATATTACTCCCACTGCCTTAGATGCTAAATACATTGTAGAATTAGCTAACGGCAAACTGATTGAGACTGATAGCATCATACACAACTGTACACTTAACCTCACGAACGAAACGTTTCCCATTGATTTAATCCCTGTCGAGATCGGCAGCTTCGATATTATTGTCGGTATGGATTGGTTATCCAAGCACCGAGCTGAAATCATCTGTCATGACAAACTCGTTCGCATACCTCTTGTCTCCAGTGGAACCTTAGTCCTACAAGGGGAGACCGGTAGACGGAATCTGAATATGGTATCCTGTCTGAAAACGAGAAAATACCTACGAAAAGGGTATCAAGCCATCCTCGCACATGTAACGGAGAAGAAGTCGGAGGAGAAGCGACTTGAGGATGTTCCGATCGTGCGGGATTTCCCGGAAGTCTTTCCTGAAGACTTGCCCGGACTTCCGCCACCTAGACAAGTTGAATTTCAAATCGAACTTGTGCCCGGAGCTGCACCCGTGGCACGAGCCCCTTACCGTTTAGCACCATCCGAAATGCAGGAGTTGTCTAACCAACTACAGGAACTCCTGGACAGAGGATTCATTCGACCAAGTTCCTCGCCTTGGGGAGCTCCGGTCTTATTCGTGAAAAAGAAAGATGGATCTTTCCGCATGTGTATCGACTACCGAGAGCTGAATAAGCTAACCATAAAGAATCGGTACCCACTTCCTAGAATCGATGACCTGTTTGACCAACTCCAGGGATCGAGTGTTTACTCAAAGATTGATCTACGGTCGGGTTATCATCAACTCCGAGTCCGTGACAATGATATCCCAAAGACAGCTTTCCGAACTCGTTATGGGCATTACGAATTCCAAGTGATGCCATTCGGGTTGACCAACGCACCGACCGTATTCATGGACCTTATGAATCGGGTGTGCAAACCATATCTTGACAAATTCGTCATTGTGTTCATCGATGATATTCTGATTTACTCTCGCAACGAGCAGGAACATGCTCAACATCTGAAAACCATTCTAGGACTTCTTAAACACGAAGAGTTATATGCCAAATTCTCTAAGTGTGAGTTCTGGATTCGAACCGTTCAATTCCTCGGGCACGTGATTGATAGCCAAGGAATTCATGTTGATCCCGCCAAGATTGAAGCAATCAAGGGCTGGGAGTCACCGACCACTCCAACCGAAGTGAGACAATTCTTAGGTCTTGCTGGTTACTACCGCCGATTCATCGAAAACTTTTCAAGAATAGCTGTTCCCCTAACCACACTGACGCAGTAAGATAAGAAGTTCGATTGGACTGATAAGCAAGAGTCAGCTTTCCAGCTATTGAAAAACAAACTTTGCAGTGCACCAATCTTGTCCTTACCCGAAGGCACCGACGATTTCGTAGTTTACTGCGATGCCTCACACCAAGGACTTGGTTGTGTGTTGATGCAACGAGAAAAAGTCATTGCCTATGCCTCCCGACAACTAAAAATTCACGAGAAAAACTATACGACCCACGACCTCGAGTTAGGTGCTGTGGTCTTCGCATTGAAAATCTGGAGACATTATCTCTACGGTACGAAAAGCACTATCTTTACCGATCACAAAAGTCTCCAACACATATTCGATCAGAAAGATCTAAACATGAGGCAACGTCGCTGGGTTGAGTTACTTAGTGACTACGACTGCGAGATCAAATACCATCCGGGCAAGGCGAACGTAGTTGCCGATGCCTTAAGCCGAAAAGAACGAGTGAAACCCCTTCGAGTTCGAGCACTTTCTATGACAATTCATAACCAGCTTCCTGCTCAAATCCTTACCGCTCAACTTGAAGCACTCAACGATGAAAACTTGAAAAATGAAGCCTTGCGAGGCTTGGATAAACAATTCGAAATCAAACCCGATGGAACTCGATACTTCTCTAACCGGGTGTGGTTACCCAAATTCGGAAACTTTCGAGATTTGGTGATGGCTGAAGCTCACAAATCTCGATACTCAATACATCCTGGATCTGACAAGATGTATCATGACGTCAAAGGGTTGTATTGGTGGCCTAACATGAAAGCTGACATCGCCTTGTACGTCAGTAAATGCCTAACCTGTTCCCAAGTAAAGACCGAACACCAAAGACCCTCTGGGTTGCTTCAACAACCTGAAATTCCTCAATGGAAATGGGAACAGATTTCCATGGACTTCATTACCAAACTACCGAAAACTTCGAGTGGTTGCGATACCATTTGGGTGATCGTGGACCGTCTCACGAAATCTGCTCATTTTCTGGCCATCAAGGAAACCGACAAGATGGAGCGTCTGACTCGCATCTATGTCAAAGAAATCATCTCACGACACGGGGTACCTATCTCGATCATCTCGGATAGGGACAGCCGTTTTACTTCTAACTTTTGGCAATCGCTACAGAAATCTCTTGGTACTCGTCTGGATATGAGTACTGCTTATCACCCGCAAACCGATGGCCAAAGCGAGCGAACTATTCAAACACTGGAGGATATGCTACGAGCCTGCGTAGTCGACTTCGGTACTTCTTGGGAAAATCATTTACCGTTGTGCGAGTTCTCGTACAACAACAGTTATCATACCAGCATAAAGGCTGCACCCTTCGAGGCACTTTACGGACGTAAGTGCCGATCACCTGTCTGTTGGACTGAGTTAGGAGAATCCCAACTCACGGGTCCAGAAATCATTCAAGAAACTACTGAGAAAATCGTTGGTATTCAAAACCGGCTGAAAGCCGCACGTGATCGTCAGAAAAGCTATGCTGACGTGAGACGCAAACACCTTGAGTTCCAGGTAGGAGACAAGGTACTTCTCAAAGTGGCACCGTGGAAAGGTGTTATTCGATTCGGGAAACGAGGCAAACTAAATCCTAGATATATCGGACCATTCGAAATCCTTGAAAGGATTGGTCCAGTGGCATATCGCCTGCAACTTCCTGCTGAACTTAGCAGCGTACACAACACATTCCACATTTCTAACTTGAAGAAATGTCTGTCTGACGAGACGCTGATTATACCGCTCGACGAAATTCAAATCGATGATAAACTTCATTTCGTCGAGAAACCCTTGGAAATCATGGACCGAGAGGTCAAGCAATTGAAACAGAGTCGTATTCCCATAGTAAAAGTCAGGTGGAATTCTAGGCGCGGCCCTGAGTTCACCTGGGAACGGGAAGACCAAATGCGACAGAAATACCCACATCTCTTCCCAGACAACGCACCGTCCGTGCACTCAAGCTAATTTCGGGACGAAATTTCTTTAACAAGGGGAGAATGTAACACCTGCTAAATTAGGATAATTATTTATGCCTAATTGATTGTAACTAGTTGTAATTAGTATGTAATAGGACTAATTACAGGCTCTATTTGTATATATATAAGTTGATTTATATATATATGTGTGTTTTTACGCGATTTGGATAAATCGTACTAACTAACCGGACGGAGTCCGACACAATTATTTTGACGTTGGTGACAGAAACTTACCTAAATAATGAGAACGTATTTTATTATATAAAATACACAGCGAACAAACACTAATTATAATATCGCGACGACATTTTAAATAATTTAACGAATACGTATTAAACGCGAGTTAAGAATTTTAATACTTCGATGAATGTTTTTATAATTAATTTCAAGGTATTTCATTAAAATATTCCCGTCACCTTTTAAAAATATAACTGCTTGAATTAACGTTTAAACGACGGATTAAACGAACACCGCGCGAGGCGCAGTGCGCAGACTGGAAATGGTGGAGGATATTACCTCCCACCAATTCCCTTTTCTTTCTTTATTTCATTTTCTCTCTCTCTCCTCTCTTCTCTTTTCTCTCAAATTTCATCACCAAAAATCTTACAAAACCGCAAAATAAACATACTAAACGACGCCGGATCATACCACCTCTTTAGAGAAAAACGTTCACCACTTCGCGATCTACAATCCTATCTTTCCGGAATTTCATTTCGGCAAATCGTAAGTTCCCGACAAAACCCGAAACTCTCCGTTTTTACTCATTTTTACGTTTTTATGGTTTATATATGCTTAAAATGTCCAAAAATGGGTTGGGTAAAAGAATTGGACCTAACGGAAGTTTTTCGACCGATTTTCCGGCCACCAAATTCCGATCAGACCGCTACGTCGCAGAGACGCTGGACTATCTGCGACGTAGCTCAAAACGTCGCATTATGTGGCCAACGTCGCACTTAGCGACGTCGCGGCCTACGTCGCACAAAAATCCCAACGTCGCACTAGCGACGCAGCCTATTACGTCGCATTAACTTGCGGACGTCGCACATAGCGACGTAGACTTTTACGTCGCAAACCGAACCTACGTCGCATTGATTTTGCGAAGGTCGCATCATGCGACGTACCTCCCTACGTCGCACCCTACGTCGCATGCTACGTCGCATGCTACGTCGCACAAACCAGAACCTTGAAAAGTCAGATTTTACTAAGTGTCGAACTTACACAACTTCAAATACTTATGTCATACGACTGAACAAACGTCATAGAACATACTTTCTATTACAATCACACTAAATTGCGTTATAAATGATAACACTTTGAATCATTTTTACAAACCGTCACCAACGGGCCATATTTGTTTTCAAACTACAAACGGATTACTAAACAAACACTTGGATATAATGAGTTGTGTAAACAACTAGCCTAGATGGTCTTGCGAGACATCTACTTACTTAACTTTATATGTTTAGGCATTTGAAGGTTACGGGTTCGGAGAACCTACGGTTGATATTACTTACTCGTTTATTGATATAAACGTACTTGCAAAGACTCAGGTGAGTCTTACGGCCCCACTTTTACTGTTTTATCTTATTGGGGGAGATACATGCTACTGATTTTTCCTGAACACAAGTACTAAACTGATTTCTATACCAAACGGAATTGCATGAGTTAATTACTATTTACAGAAGTCTCTCCATCATATATCGTTAGTTATGGACTTAAGCGCGAACAGTAGTTAATGGATCCATTAGGGAAATGACCCTCCCCACCCGGGGCAGTAGCGCTGCCACGTACCGATTTACACGTATAAACGGGTGACAACTTATTCGTTACGGATGCTTGCTCACTTACGAGCATGTCACGGGAGCAAACATATTATTTACGGGTTAAGCTTCGATTATGAGCCTCATGGCAACGGTATAAACTTATTTATTTACATTTGCTGGATTGCAAATACTGATTTTACGATTGCTGGATTGCAATGGCTGATTTTACACCTACGGGCACTACTAATGAAATCTCGTGTTCAAAGCCGATATTATTTACAAACCTGTGAGATTCACCAACCTTTTTGGTTGACACTTTTTAGCATGTTTTCTCAGGTACCCGGATGGAGTAGGATTACTCCAGGATTTTAGCTAGAGTCGCATGATTTCAACACAACTGCATTAACGGAGATTCTTAGCATTATCTTTTGTAGATTTCGATTATGTAATAGAATCTCCCGCTATACGCATGGACTCTAGGGGAAACTACATTTTGTATACGAAAACACTAAGTTTTCAAATATTATATCTATGGAATGAAATCTAATTTACAAAACGTCTCATTTAGAGGTCGTTTGCTGTATATCTTGTGCTTTGTATATTGATTAGTAACACCCATGTATGCTTCCGCAAAACAGTGAATTTCGGGGGTGTTACATTATGTCAGTGAAGGTAGTACTCAAGCTATCGGTTGATTACTGGGAATGGCGTTGCGCCCAGTAGTCGTGGTTTCTGGGTTGGGTGGATACCAGGAACCGCCGGTCCTCTTGACGTTATGTGTTTATGTGGTTATGTGCAATGTGAGTAATTGTTGTAGTTTATCAGAAGTTTATTGTTAGTGAAACTATCGGTTACAGTTTCATTCATTTTGAGTAGTTTGTAGTTAGTTGATTAAGTGTTCAGTTGTTGTAGTTGATTGTTATTTCTGGTTTGAATTGTAGATTGTAATGTCACTCACTTAGCGTAAGCTAACCCCTCGTTGTTGAACATTTTTGCAGTTTATGTTGTGGATTCTGGATGGGATGTTTGACTACTATCGCGGATACTCTGATGATTTTGGAAACTAAAAGTTTTGGAGTTTTAAGAAACACTCGATTATGTTTAAATGTTTTTGTAATAATTTTTACTTATAACTTATAATTATGATGTTTCGAAAAGTGACTTCTTTTGGTACAAGTAAATAAGGAAAGTTTTGTTGGGACGCGCTTCCAGAGTTCGAAATACAATAAAATATGTTAGTATGAAAAGGAGGGTCTTAAAAAGGTAGCTTATCATCTTGAGCTACCCAGTGAATTGGCAAGTATCCATAGCACTTTCCATGTTTCGTATTTAAGAAAGTGCTTAGTGGATGAAGCATCTTATGTGCCATTGGAAGAAATAGAAATCAATGATCAATTGAATTATGTTGAACAACCAATAGCTATTCTCGATGAGAAAGTCAAGAAGTTAAGAAATAAAGAAATTCGGTTGTTTAGAATTCAATGGAGGCATAGAAAAGGTTCAGAGTTCACATGGGAGCCGGAGGAAGAAATCATTGTTTATTATCCGGCTTTATATCAAGAATGGATTGTGAGGACACAATCCTAAATAAGTAGGGGAGAGTTGTAACACCCCTAAAATACGTAAGTTTTTATAATTTAATATACGTTTATGTTTCAGTTTTCTATATGTATTTAATATGTAAAAATGTTTAAAGTAACGAAAAGTTTAGAACTTTGGTTAGAGGACTAACCAAATAAAAGAAATTCAGTTTGAAGGACCAAAGTTGTAAATGAGTAAAGCTTAGGGGAGGATAGTGAAACATGTTAAAACATATCTCTTACAAACTTCAGAAATGTTCCAGATTATTATCATATGTACGTATGTGTGTATTTGAGAGGGAAAACCAAGAACAGAAGAAAAATCAGAAATTGAAGAAGGAATTTAGTGAATTAGGATCTCTAAGTTCATATTAAGCTTCTACAAGGTATGTTTAACCTTTCTAATGGTGTAATTTATGTTAGGGTTTAAGTTTTTATAAACCCTAAATGATAGAAAGATCATGTATGATAGTTAATTTGATTAATTAGTGTTCCATGGGTGTTTATGAGTTGTATACTATGTATAGTTTATGTTAGTTTAATTAAAGAGTTCATGTTTATATGTAATTGGGTTTTTATAGTTTATGCATATATGAGAATTATGAATTAAGATAAATTAGTGATGAGCATGAGTAGAAAAGTGATGAATACCCAATTACATGTGATTAGAAAGTTAAAACATGGAACACTAGTGGTGTATGATAGGTGTTAGTGAGTAACACCTAGTTATGAGATTAAAGTTAAGAAAGTAAAAGAGTTATGTTAATTGATCATGCTATGTGTTTATATGTATAGGTGATCAAGCAAGAAAAGTTAATTCAAGTTGTGTAAAGTTTCAAGAGAAAGGTAAGTAGATGGATATGAATGTGGAGTCAAGTAATGGGTGAGCCATTAGCTTGACGGTTTTCCAAGTAATGGATCATGACCATTAGCTTGGTATAAATGTTAACTAGTAGTAGTTAGCATGATGATGTTTAAGGATCCTTAATGTGATGTATATGTTTATGTTAAAGCTTCCATTACTTACTAAGCATTAGCTTACGTGTTATGTTTAAATGTTTCAGGTGAGCCAAGTGTCAATAGAGGGGACTTGGGTAAAGGGCACGTGTGAAGCTTTTGGTGGAGCTTGTTACTTAGTTCGGTAACAAGTCTTATCCCTCTTAATCATGCTCTAGATATATGTACACCCCGTTTTGTAAAGTTTATGACATGTAGTTTGATGTTTTGAAAATGATATGTAGTCTCACTTTTAGTATATGTGATGTTTTGAGAAAAGTCAACTCTGTGGTCAAAGTTAAAGTTAAAATCAGAATTGAGGTTAAGGTAGTGAGACTTGTATGTTTAAAGTTTGAATTAGTAATGAATGTATAAAAGTTTGATATAAAAGTGAAATGCGCCTTTTATGAGTACAATGGTCAATTGTTGATGTTAGTGAGTTAGTTTGACTCAATTAAGTCAATTGGGTAAGAATTTACCAAAGAAATGGGTTGAAATGGTCAAAGACTCAATCGGGTCGTTTTGGTGACCAAATGGGCAACCAATGAGGTTTACGAGTCAAAACGAGTTATACTCGATAAAAGTCTAATGTAATTATGCCCACAAGTCTTAAATGTGATATTGGAAAAGTGGTCAAAAGCCTAAAAGCAGAAGTGGTGTCATTTGAAACTTAGTATGTCAAGATTTTTGGTGAAAAAGTGCCAAAAATGAGTTAACGGGTCAAAATGAGAATTATCGCGAAATTTGAAAAAGTGTGAAAGTAGAAACGTTCTTATGGTCAAAGTAAAGTTTCCTGCAAAATTTCAGGTCACCAGGTGTTGTCGTTTTAAAGTTATGCACGTTTAAAGTTCGAGTTTTGGTCATAAAATGTGCAGGCTGCTGGAACTGGATGAATCCGGTCGTATTCATAGGAATACGGTCGTATTCATGGGAATACGGCGTATTCCCAACCGTATTTAATAACGTATTCCTTAGTTTCAGTTCTGTCACTGAGTTGAGCTTAAATTTCTCGGGAATACGGCGTATTCGTTGGAATACGGTCGTATTCAATTGAATCCGGTCGTATTCCAGGGAATACGGCGGATTCAGCAAGATTTCAGAAAATATTTGTTTTAGCTTCTAAGTTAAATGTAACAAGGGATAGAATAATTGTGTAATAAAAGCCTGTAAGTAATAACATGAAAAGAAAGAATCAATGTGTTTAAAAAAAAAATGGTACGTTTTCGGGGTGTTTCAGTATGAGTGGATGATGAGTGGTGAAAAATGATGAGTATTGTGCATACTTTTGAGAATTTAGGAGTATTGCTCATGATTTTGAGTTAAGATTGGATTACTGAGAATTTATGAGTATTGCTCCTGATTTGCCTAGTTTATGAGTATTGCTCACGTTTTTGTAAAAATCCAGTTTATGAGTATTGCTCATGTTTTTTTCTAAAAATCCAGTTTATGAGTATTGCTCATGTTTTTGAAAATCTAGTTTATGAGTATTGCTCATTATTTGAAGAATTGAGATAATTTCTTGATTTTTAGACTAAGGGGGTGTTTGGAATTGCGTTTTGAAAATAGATTTTATGTTTTTAATAATCATAATTAGATAATCAGCGGTAACAAAACTTGTTGGAAGAATATGGTGTTTGTTTGTGATTTTGCTACTTGATATCGTGATAAGTAGATAATCAGTATTATAAATGTTTGTCTACTGAAATGATTTGATTACTTAACATGCAAAATTACCAAAAAGGACATTATTGTAAAGACTTGAATAATTGACATATTGACAAAAAAACATTTAACAATTCACTTTTTATGATTGGTAATAATACATTTATACAAAATGCTTATCAAAAATTAGTTTAAGATAATAAACTCTATAGCACATTCCTAATTAATCATACTTCGTACAATCGTACATACTATATCCACTTTTAAGCTAATGCACATTTAGAAAGGAAAAAGAAACAGAAGAACAGTAGTAGTGTAGTAGTGTATAAAATAATAGTATCTCATAAATTTGGGAGAATGTGCAAAGCTTATAGTCAAAGTGGGAAAACAAAAGGAAGTTAACGGTCACCGAATATTTTCTAAGGATAATTAGGTAATTTTATTGAGGGAGGATAACGGCGTTTTGTTGCAGTAGGTGATAAGGTGCTGCTGGAAAATTGCGTTTTGATGGTGCCATAACGTGAATAATCATTTTTCAAATTATATTTACCAAACACTAAAAATAGATTATCTACGTTTTATAATCACAATAATCTGAAAATCAGTGTCAAATCGCAATCCCAAACACCCCCTAAGTCTAATTTGCCTAGAAATTTTGGAGAATTGGTATAAGTTTGGGATTTTTTTCATTTTTATTTTTTTAAAAAAAGTTGTGGATTTTTGAAGACATTTGAAGTAACAATCAAAGTACTTGATCAATTTTAGAAAAGTTAGAAAAATGTCGAAAGAAGCTTTGTCAATTGGATCGGACACGAGACCTCCTGTTCTTTTTAGAGGAGATTACTCTCAATGGAAGACAAGATTTCTGGATTTTGTGAATCGTCAAAAGTATTGTGATGACTTGCTTGACTCTTTAGAAAATGGTCCAAAAGAATTTTTTCCACCACAACAAGAACTTCCAGCGAATTCTCCTGACATTATTCCACCCAGAGTTCCATTGAAGTATAAGGATTGTAATGAGGAACAAAAGCAAAGGTTGGATGCTGATAAAAAGATGAAGTCTTTCATTTTGCAAGGGCTAACAAATGAGATCTATACCCAGAATCGTGTTAGAAGTATAAGTATTGTGATGGAACTTTGAGAATCGTGTTAGAAGGTCTTACAAAAATGAAAGAAGTTTGGAAAGGAGAAAGACAGAGGTCCTCAAAGATAATCTGCACCGAGTCTCGAAAAGAATTTCTTGCAAAAGACCTGATGAATGCAATCCATGAAAGATTGAACTATAGAGCACAAATCAGAAGAATTGAAGAATTGCTGAAAATAAGATCAGAGACTTAGTTTTTGTGTTAAATCAATATGCTTAATTCTAGGGGGAGATCGTTAACCCATTTAGATTGACTAAGAATTAGCATATTTGATTTGCTACTTAAATGTAATTTTTGTTTCAATGCTTTGTAATGAATTGGCATGTAATAAACTAGTGGATGAAGATTAGTATAAATACCACCTTACTAATCTTCATTCATAACATTTTGCCCAAATTCACTCGTAATCTCTCTCAACTCTCTCTCAACTCTCTCTCTCAACTCTCTCTCTCTAAAAACCATAGTTTTACTCACTCTAATCATCAAATTACTCATTCATACTAGAGATCTTGGGTTACAATGTGTAGCAGGTGCTACACCTTGCACCTTAACACCTCTGACACAATTGCACCTATAGTAGGAATAACTAGAAGTTATCGTTCTATTTGAATAAAAGAAACCTCTTGTATCTCTTCACTTCAAGAACATGGATTCTAGTTTTTATTTGGGTTGCCAGTCCTTAGTAGCTTGACACGTTGGCTGCGTTAATATATACATTCACCATTAGTAATGTTTATTTTACCAAGGGTAAACGCCGCTGAAAATGATAATTGTATTGCAAAATCTGAACACCAAAAACTGGGTCAGTTTGGGCGCGTTTTATAAACTGATGATCTAGTGCACTGATTTTGGAAAAACTATCTTGACGGGTCATTAGGGGCTCAATAAAAGCGTACAACAATCTTGGTGGTGGTACTGGTACATTTAAATTTCACCAATTATGGCAGAAAAGTAGCAAACTTTGGCGCAGAGCAGCATTTGTAAGCGAAAGCTGCTGTAGGATATATCATGTGTTATTATGTGGACCAATGTAGCAGACTAGCCGACTAGGATCAATCTCTTTTCGTATTGCCATTGCCCAAGCTGACATTATTTGTAACACCCCCTTTCCAATAGCGAAACGGAAGGTCACATTTAATGCTAAGTAATAAACGTACTAATAATCTTTTTGTAATAATAAATGACAATGTTTATTAAATGGTAACCTAAATAAATGTCCAACTAAAATAAATGATGGTCTCTATGGCAAGTCCAAATCTTGAAGCTCTCGCACTCATCCCAAATTACCCTGAGTACCTGCCGCAAGAAAAAGAAAATGCGGCTGAGCTAATTGCTCAGTGCGCGGATGATAACAGAAGTAAACGGTAAAAATTTTAATATTTTAAAATGAGAATGAAACGAAATAAATAATTTAATTTTTCAAAATTCACCCTTCGAGTAACACAACTCTTACACCAGAGTAACAAATGAAATAAAGGCTGAAGCAACGAGGGGTTGGGTTATTTTTATACCGAGTACCATACAAAACAAATATCTAAACTGCACCACACCGGTGCCAAATCATACCGTATCTCGAATCATATATCACAATATCACAATTCACACACTGGTCGCGACTCTAGGTGTAACCCCTATTCGGAAGGTGTGTATGGCACTATACCACACGACCGCTCTACACAAATCATATCATATCATATCATATCATAACATATCATAGCCTAGGATGCATCCATACGCCTCCCAAATAATCAAAAAGCTCTCCCACGAGCACATATCAAAAGCTCTCCCACGAGCATAATATAATCACGCAAATCACATAATATCAACAAAGGGGAGACGCCGTGGTCTAATCCCACCGCCACGGATAGTGCGACGTCATTGGTGCTGCAATGACGCCCCTGTGGTCCTCCACATCAAGCTGACTCGGTATACCTATCTCCGATCTATAAAACTCTAGGGTTCTATGGGCGCACAGTGAACATATAAACCAACCACACACCAAACTATATCCACCATGCATATAGAACCTAAATCAAATGAATCAAAAATAGCTCGCAATAATGAATTCCCCAAGTTTTCCAAAATCAGTTTTTTCATGCAAGTTTTCTCAAAAGTTTCCACAATTTATCAAATCTCAAATAACACTTTAGCTCAAAATAATTTAGCTCAAATATGGAAATCAAATCACAAGTATATCAAGATATCAAATGAACCACAAGAATATCAAAAGAACGCAAAGATATCAACAAAGAATGTGAAGATAACGCTCAAAAAAGAGTACGGACATCCGTACCTGGATATGTATATAAGGCTCTCAAGATAGAAAGAATGCTTCCCAATCCTCCACAAAGTCTACATATAACAATTTACTAAATAATGAATCTCTGTATTCCCTTAATATTCTCATAGTCATTTTTAACCGTTTACAATATACGAGTATCATACAAATTTATAATTAAATATTTAAATCTGATTAACATACAAGTGTTCTAATTAGTCATTCATTATTACTATACATATTCATTAAAGTTTGATCATCCCTTCTATTAGTAATATATTGCTCTTTATGCGTAGATACATATTAACAATGCGAACGGTGAGTCTCACAAGATAACTTGGAACCAAATTTATTCAATGACCACTTTTAATGCAAACTTATTATTATAACAGGGGCTTAAGTGAAATTTTCCAAATCTCATAAATTGATTTAGTACACCTTTCATAATTCAGGGGTCAGAATGTAATATAAAATAATTCAATGATTTCATGAACTTCATTTGTATGTACGCAATAACATAAATCCATTTTTAATTTCGTTCAGTTTTGGTTCTATTTCATTCGGTAAGTTACATATACGATTGGGTATGGACATCACTATGTTTAATACTAATGATTTTAGGTTATATTCACCAATAAACTACGTGTTTAAGGACCCGAAACTTTCGGTAATGTTTCGATTATCAACCGTGGTATCAATGGTGGTTTAAGGTCACTCTAACTCAATAAAACGATTAACAGATTAAGCAAGAGTTACAAAAGGATTTACACATGATTGACATAAGAGTTGGGTCAGCATTTACCTCGGAAACGGAACCGAGTTTGTACCGAAACTTGACCGTAAAAGCTTCGAATTTCCCGTCGCAACCCGTTGGCCTCTCTATGTTTACTCTCTGTTTTGTTATGTATGTGAATGTGTGTGCTAGAGATCGGTGGCGATTGATTTTAATCATTTAGCCGTATAAGACGAGTTTTCCCGATAATTATGGATCGTGAGTGATATGCTGTTTGACGTTTTCTGCTAAAAGATATATATTCCTTATATATTAATATTTACTTTGTTTCCATTTGTGTTTAATTTTGAATTAATAAATTAATTTATACGTAGTATACGACTCGATATAATGGCCGATTAATCGAATTATTTGTTGTGTCACTATTATTAATTTAATTTAATCTTGTATCAATAACTGCACACACGTGTAACATAATATCTATTCTAATATGATTTATACTATATTAATTTTGGGGTTATTATAACATATCCCACTAAAAATGATTTCGTCCGCGAAATCAACAAAATTATAAGTTGGTCATAGTTAGTTTCTACGATTATTATATTATTCATGTCCTCCTTGTAGAGACTAGCAGAACATTAAGCTATGGTCCCTGAGCATAAGCTTGAATGGATTTAATTGGTTTCGATATACACATTTTTATCGCCTCGAATGACTAAAAACAGTCGAATTCGACATTTTCCATTGTTTTCAGTGTCTTTGTTCAATTTAGTGATGTAATTATAATGATAATAATATAATAGGTATCAATATAACAATCAATATCAATTAACCAATCCCTTTTTATATTTATAACAAAACTTAAATTCTGTAGACACACCAAAATTAATCCAACCCCTTTATTACATTAACCTCTCTAATTATTAACCATTGATCTAATCTTCTCCTCTTGTCCATGTAATAAGTATCATTAGCAATTCTTAATTTACCTAATTATCCCTAATTTAAATCAACCTAATAATATTCATTTGATTTCCAGAGAAAACAGTCCGACTCATCCCACAATCAAATTTGAAACTAAAAACAAAGCAAAAAATTCGCCATTTTTCGTTTCAATCTTCCATGGATCTTCACATTTCAGTATGAAATTCAATTTACGATTAAGATCGGAGGAAAATTCTAATCAGTACAAAAGGTAATTGATTCAATTTCGATTTCAATTGGATATTGTTTTCGCTTCAGTTTTGATTTTTAAAATCTTGATTCATAACTAATTTCAGTTTTATTGATTTGATGATTATTTTTAGGTGTATTTGTGTACTTGAATTTCATTAACCTAATTTTGATGTTGAGAATTTGATGTCAAAAATTAGGGTTTTAAGTTTGATTCATAAGCTATGTATGATGTTGTTTGATTTAGTGATTTTAGTTTCGTTACCTATAAGATTATGATTTTAAAAGGATCAATTTTATAGGAAATCTGTAATTTAATTCAGGAAGTTGCTTGTGTAATGATATAATATATATAGCTTTTTCAGGAAGTTGTTTGTGTTATTTGCTTTTGGTGATTCAAGGGCTGTTTTATGCTAATTGAAAGAAGCTATGGAACTCTCTATAGATCATAAAGTAAGATTAAACACTTTTATTTATGCTTCACCGATATTTACATGTGTACTTTGAATGGCCAATCCCATTGATTATCAAGATAAGTCAATGCAACTATTTTCTTACTTTTTTGCTACGAAATGTAGGATTTAATTTGTAAACTATAATGTAATTGTGATTAATATGTTATTTTACTCTGGATTAGTGAAACTGGGAAGATGAATATGCAAGACTTGAAGCATCGGGAGGCAAGGTCATACAATGGAAGGGGCACCGTATTTTTGGTGTTCTTACAATGCCAAGATTTACTGGTACGTGATCGTTATGCACTCATATTATATTCGATTTTGTGATCTTAATTTCTAACACGTGTAGATTTTTAAAGGATTGGATTAACTTTTAGGTATTTGTTACTATAGTTAATATGTTGTAGTAGCTCATTGAATTCTAACCAAATGTCTAAGATACCTTTTAACAATCACAAACAAGAGATAATACTATGGACCCTAATTAAAGAATGTAGCAGACGAGCTTTTGGATATTTTCTGTAAGAATCTTGGACATTATACCGAGTTCATGCTACATTGTGCAGTTTTCAATTTCATTATTTCATATATGTAAGTTAGTATAGTCATTGTGCATGTTACTTTGAATTTATTAATGCTAAAAATTGAAGTATTACAGTTTCCTCGGTGATTTTTCAATTAGGTTGTAGTGCATCTTTTTCCAGAAATTAAAAAAGAAGAAGAAAGAAATATATTAATTCTTGATATATTCCTAGCTAAAGGTGATGATTCGCAATGTGTTTCACAATGCTTATTCCACTATAAGTTTTCAATTTATGTCATTATATATTTCGAAATATATTATGTGCTGTACATTGTGTTTAGTAGTGAGTTTTTCATTGCTTAACTGGTGATCTTGAGTTCTTGACTTAAAAAATGTACAGAGTGGAGACAATGACAGAGGATCATTACAAGAAGTGTGTAGATTAGAGGTTTAAAGAATGGTGGTTAGCTACTGATATGGATCACGAAGGTACTTTCTTCTTTCGCCATCTCCGAGGTCCCTGATCTTGAGGATGACTATAGGTAAACGTGAGATCATTTATGTATATATTGGAATATCTTTACCCATTTACTTATGAATGGGTCACATCTTCTATTTATCGGGTCATAAGGGAAAATTTAGAAAATTTGAAAGTAATGGATCCAAACTACTGAAAGTAGCCAAATTGTGTTTCTAATGCCTAACACCTTCTAAATCATTTTATAAAAAAAGGGTGTTGTTAATAAAAATAACTTAACACGTAATCGTAATTGACACGGTAACAAACTGAAATCTAAATTGTTTTGGACAGTGTTTTTCGGTCGACCCAAACCGACTTGCTTGTCAAATTGGTCTGACAGGTTACAAGACACTCAAACAATGTTTTTTAGGATATAGTATAATTGTGTGTTTTCAGCTTCTTCTAGGTAGCAATTTAAAATTGGTTTTGGGTGGCAGCAACCTTTATTAAACAAGTTGTTGGTTTTTCCTGTGGTGTGACTTTATTTAGAATTTGTTTTATATATAAATGATGAACATTCTTTATATTGAAAGAATAGTGACATGTTCTTAGTCCCCTTTGTATGTTTATTATTGCAAAAATAATGATTAGTATTATTGCTGAGATTCTGAGACATGGTTTGATCATTGACTCTGGAGCTCATGGCCTAATGGAGTAATGGCAGGTTACTTTGCCAGATCAAGAGATATCTTGAAGAGTTCCTGAAATGAAGAGTGTGGATGGGACTGATATTATTGCTAGAATCTTTGTGACGAAGGTTTTAAACTGAAATTAGCTATTTAAAAAATGAACCATTTGTAGAAGTTGCAGAAGGTATTTTCATTATTTGCTTTTTTTTAAAGCTTCTGTACCATTACTCAATCAAATACTCGACTTTTGACATGGTTTTGGTGTCTGTTTTGTAAACAATTGCCATCCGCTATTGTGGGTGACAACTTCACATAAAGTTCATTCGCAAATTGTATAGCTACTCATTGTAAATTTTGAAGTCCTATTGTATCCGACATTCTTGCTATGCACCTCTTAGTGGACACTGAAGGCAACTTCCTTCCTGGGATACTAATGCCATGTCATACAACAAGGAAATGGTTACATCTTTAGCTTGTCTTTAGCTTGTCTTTAGCTTGTGCTGTTTTTATAGCTGTGACTTCAGTGAGAGCCAACCAATACACAGGTGTATGCAGCCAATATTATAATGTTATTTGTTTTCAAATTTAGCACACATGTCTTCATTTAAATTCATGATATGGATATCAAATTAACTTGGTCACACTACTTTTATTAGGTCGTTGGCAACTCATTGCAACTCCTACATCATACCAAATTAACTTGGTCACTACTTTTATTAGTTTCATCTTCTTGGATATATTTTATCTTTTATAATAAAGAATCAATAGAATGACATGTTAAATTTTTTAAGGAGGATATACAAAGCTTAAAATGAAAGATTGTTATAAAAATGAAGATCAATTTAGTCTTTAAACATTACTGAGTCTAATTTTAGAAAAATGAAGAGAAGGTTAATATACGGTTAAGATTAAGATAAAATAATCTCTCAATCACGTTTATTTTGTTGTATACAAAAATGGGAATGGTACAAAAACTTTTCCAACATAGTAAAACACGTATCATAACTGCGCGAAATATGAAACGATCATTCGATTATATTTCACCGCTACGGCATCTACCATGATTTAACCCCGCGAAGTCGCGGGTTATATACTAGTATTACTATTAAAAGAACATGTCAAAAAAGTTACGCTTTGGTTTTTCTATTTTTGAGCTTAAAGTGTAAACATGAGGAAACTTAGAATTGATGGGTGATAGAGTATTTGTGAACGAGTTTGTGGATTGGCTGAATGTCTGAAACCTACGTGTCATTTTAATCCAACATTTTTTTTAACAGGACCTCATTGAAGTTCTGAAGAAATTGAATCTTACCCCTTTCTTATTTAGTTTATGCTTTAAGTAGTCCCTTGAGTTTTTATTTATACCGAGTAATTAAAGTATACAAAACTACACATTAGCTAGGTCAGGTTAATTTATAGATTAACTACTACGTTGTAACACCCCAAGTTTCAGGATTTTAATTTCGTATGCGGATATAATTTTATTATGAAGTATCGTTATTTAAAAATTAAGATATAATAGAAAACGTAGATGGTTTCCCAGTTCCAGACTGTAAGAAATAAAAGAAAATGAAGTTAAGTATATACTTTCACGTATCAGTTTCATTCTTATCCTGTTTCACTTCTAAAAAGTTCCAGAGTTTCATTTTTGAAGAACTAAAATCGTGAGATTATATCACCACCTCAAATCATCAAAATTAAATCCTTGAATCAAGGTATTAACCTCCTTTTTATCATCTCTTTCATCCTCTTATTCCTTTGTAAGTAGGTTCTTCATTTATTTAACCTAGTTTTTGGGATTTTAATGGGTTTGTAGAAATTGATTAATTCAATACGAAATTAGGGTTCCAAAATAATGAAATTGATGTTAAATAGTGTTATTAAGCTTGTAGATAGTGATATTATAACATAAAAGTGATAATATTGTTGATAGTGTTCTTGATTATATATATGAGTTTTTATAAAATGTTTATGAAATGATGAAAGTTATTTAGAAGTATGATTAGAAGTGTTAATAGAATGATATCATGATGTTTAAACAAGAATTTAAGTAATTACATAAAGGTTTTGATTTTATTATGATATGAATATATAAAAGTAACTTTGGATTAGTTAGTTAAAATGAATTTGGAATAATCCTAAGTGGGAGAGGGTTAATGTTGAAGGATGTTTAAATATGAGGATTAGTAGTGTTAAAGTATGTTGTTGTTGCTATGAATGATTGATAGGTGCTAAAGTGTTGGAATTATCTTCGTTGACTACGTGTGGTAAATCATCGATTAAAGACCAAGGTGAGTATATAGGGACTAATTGAGTAATGGTTGTATGTGTTTCCAGATTACTTCCGAGTAAGAGGATCATACAACCATGTGGAAGTTATTTGTAATTATGTGTTCTTAAATTGTTATTTAGTAATATGGAAGTACTCGTATCTTATGTGTTCTATCTATAAATGATGAAGAATATGAATGATTGTATGTGTTTCCGGATTGCTTCCGAGCAAGAGGATCATACAATCAAGTGGAAGATGACTTGTATCTAACCTTGTTTCTTAACATGATTTTCATTTCGACGTGATTTGGAATCATGAAGCCTTGTTTCTTACGAAGCCTTGTTTCTTAGGGTCCGGATCCGCAAAGTGCTTGTTTCTTATGTGGTATTATGATGGATTTGAGTAAGATTAAATGTTGTTGATTATATGATTAAAGTGTTTCTTGTATGATGTGATGAAGACTTAATTAGTTACTTATATGCTCACTAAGAGGTGGTGCTTACCCTATCAATGTTTCATGTTTTAGGAAGCTCGGGTCAAAGGGAAAGTAAAGGGATCTCAAAGTGATAGCGTGGATTGCTAGTTTTGTGAGTGGAATGTTTCTTCCCTTTTATTATCGTTTTGAATATGAATTGTGTAAATCGCCCAAGTGTCAAGTCTTTTTAAAAGTCAAACATAATTATGTCATTTTGTTGGTATGTTGACTTGAAAGTCAACCATGATGTAATATCGGATATATATGCGTTTTGAGACATGAAGGTTATGTTATGTATATAAATAGTGTTTTAGTGTTTAAATGAGTGGAAATTGTCAAAGTGTTAAAGTCTTGTGTGAATGGGAGGATGGAAGTCAAAGTGTGGTCAATTATGTTGAAATAATCAACCTTGATTGGTATTGGTTGAAGTTGTGGTCAAAATGTGACTATTTAGTGAAACGGGTCAAAGGATTCATTTGGGTCAAAGTAATACTTTTGGGTCTTATTTGAATAAAATAATGAGATGGTACTTTGGTATAGTGTCATAAGTTTGTTTTAGCATGTTGAATAAGTGTACAAAAGAGCCAAGTCAGATTTTGTGTAGTTTGTATTTTGAAGTGTCAAGCAAAAGTGGCGTTTTGGGTCAAAAATGGTCGTAAGTCCAGATTTGTCGTTTTTGGTAAATTTGAAAAAGTGTCTAAAGTGAAAGTTAGATAATGTTGTGTACCAAATTTCAAGTCATAATAATGTCCGAGTCAAAAGATATGCACAATTGAATTTCGGGTGTTGGTATATTGTATTTAGCTTGCAGTCCTGCTGGAATACAGGACTACCCGGCGGGTAGTCCATGTACCCGACGGGTACTCATTAAACCCGGCTGCTCAATGTAGTACCCGGCTGTTTCTACTGCATTAAAACTGTGACACTCCTCCAAATTAGGTATATAATTATACTTAATTACATGCATTTCTTACGCTAATTCCCTGCATTTGTTTTAAACTAAACTTATGATGTGATGTCAGTCTAGCGAGCCCAAAACAATAATACAAAAAGTATTACATTATACGTAGTATTTATAAATTACGTACGAACGTATCGGAACGAAGCCGACAAAAATAATTAATCAGATTTGGTAACACGAAATAATTAATAATTCAATTATTAATTACGAGTAATTATGTATCTATAACATATAGATAAAATGGTTCAATTATACGTTTAACATAAAACGTATTATATAACGAACAGAAACAATTCTAAAATGTACCAAAAAGGTCAACATCCGAAAAACGTTATTTCTCTAGTACGTTTTCAAGTATTTAGAACATTACCTCAAAATATGAATTTGAAATTCAACTGAAATTTGGCGCGCAATTGGACGTGCGCAGTAAAATGTACAAAAATGTACAACTACTAAAAATAATGATAATCTCATTATTCTGAAAATATATTACGAATCAGGAGAGCATCTACAAAATAAAAATATAAAATGTTAAATTTTATATTGCTATAATTATACCCGTACTCGAAATTGAGGTGCCAAAAGTTGGCACCTACCGTCAATAATTGAGGAGACCGATTGTTTTTAAACCATACTCCCTCCCTCTCTCTGTGATCATTCGGCAGAACACACACACAAATAATTCACCAAATTTCTTTCTCTCCTTCACAAACAAATTAACAAGATCAGAGGTAAGCAGCATCAGGAAGTGGAAGTGGAACAAAGCCAGTGGCTTCACCATCATCACCATCACTCGTTCATCACCTTCACTGTGACACCCCCAAATTTAATGATTTGCGGAAGCTTGATTTGGGTGTCACTAATCAATATACAAAGCACATTAGACATAATGAACGACCACTATATGCGTCGTTTTAAACTTGTATAGATAAAGTAAATGTTTACATCAAAATATTGTTACATTAGCTCGGTTCCTGAAATTGAGAGATTACATAGCATAATTACTTTTACAAAATATAATAATGCAGTCCAATCTCTAGTTGTATGTATGCTGACTCGAGCTAATAATTCCTGCTTGTGCAGCCAAACTACTGCTGGGTACCTGTGATAAATACTAAAATGGGTCAGCGAAAACGCTGGTGAGCTCACAGGTTTGTATGTCAATGTATAGTTGTAAGAACCGCAAGATTTATATTGAATTTAAAATGCAATTAAGCAAAATAGAAGTTATACTGTCCATGAGCACATAGTCTGAGCTTAACTTGATTTGTCAGGCCCAATTAAGGAAACCTAACTTGAAATGCCTCCTACGAGTGCCTAATCAACACTCGTCTTCCCAAATGCTAATACATCCGTTTGACCGGTTAGTGCGTGCTAACCCGGATGAGGATTGTCAATCCCATATGATATCATATACTAACATTCACGCTATAAAGTACTAGAGACTATGCTTATGGAGGACTTTAAATTGATTAGCTTGAAACTCATGTAGTATTTGAAGTTTGGCACTTGCGTTCTACTTGTAAAACAAAATCGAGTAGTAATATCACACCCCTAGTTGTAAAGCAGTGAAAATGGGGCTATGAAACTCACCTGGTTCTTGAAGTGTTTAACTTAATAAATTTGAAGTAATTAGCTGTGAGTTGGTGTCCAAAGGCTTGAAACCTGAATGTGTCCACGACACTTAAATTGTCATTAATTGTATTGGTAACCCGAAAGACTACCATTTGAATTGTTTGTCCAACTTAATGTCCAAGTTACCCCGATTTGGTTGATTGTTTTGTTACAAGTTACTACGACTTGTTTGAACAAGTTGGTATAAGTTACAACGACTTGTTTGATTGAATTATCTAAGTTACTATGACTTAGTTGATTTAATTGTGTATTTGAAAATGTGTACGGCCCGTTGGTGACGGTTGAAACGATAGTTCTAAAATGTTATTATATTGTTGCTACAGTGAATTGCTACAGTAAAATTTGACTTTTCTACAGTAACTTTGACTTCGAAAATTTTGAGGTTTGAAGATTCTGTTTTGTGCGACGTAGCCTGCGACGCAGGCTGCGACGTAAGGTTTTTGCGACGAAAAGGGTTGCGTCGCCAAAGTCAACAGTGCTAAGTCAATAGCGACGTAGGGTGCTACGTCGCTTATGCGACGTAGGTTCGGTTTGCGACGTTAAGGGCTGCGTCGCTAAGTGCGACGTCGCAATTCAATGCGATGTAATAGGCTGCGTCGCTATATGCGACGCTGGGGATATAGTGCGACGTAGGTCGCTGCGTCGCATTTGCTCCAGGCCAAATGCGACGTACGGGGTCTGATCGGAATTTCAACTTCAAAAACGCATTTTCCGGCCATCGATCGGCATAATATTTTTACCCAACCCATTTTAGGACATTACGAGGTTATACAAACAACTAGCAAGTTATAAAACTTAAAAACGAGAGTTTTCGGAGTTGTGTCGGAAACTTACAAATCGCCGAAATGAAATTCCGGAAAGATAGGATTGTAGATCGTCGCGAGGTGGTCGTTTATTTCCAAAGGGGCTTGAAGATCCAAGGTCGTTTAAGGTGTTTATTTGTTGATTTTGTGTGGTTTTGTGGTGATGAAACTTGAGAGAAATTTGAGAGGAGAGAGAGAGAGGAAAAGAGAAATGAAAAAAAAAAAGAAGTGGTGGGGAGGTGGTTAAGGGATCACCTCCCATTATCAGTCCGCGCACTGCGCTCCGTGCGGTGTTCGTTTACTCCGTCGTTTAAACGTTAAATATTTATTTTCTTTGTTTTAATATACGTTTTAAAATACGAATAATTACTCAGTATTTTTGTTAAAGTCTTTGACTAGACATTTAATAATTACATTATAAATGGTGAATTGTCTCGTTTTGTTTGTGTAATTACGTTTTATTCGCGTTTATATAAATTGTGTGATAAAACTTGGATACAAAATATTATTGACATAATATTTTTAAGTACAAAAACACTATTAAAATCCTTGTATTACTTAAATCAATTGTTCACCAACGTCCTTATTTATTTTATCGAAATTCATTCGATTTGAAGCTCGTACGATTTAAACAAACCGCATAATTGTAGATATATATTCAACAATATATATAATAATTGATACATTAATTAGCCTAACACAGAACTAATTACATGTATTACACTTGATTAGGCACTGAATTATAGTCCTAAATCGACGGTTGTCACATTCTCCCCCTGTTAGAAGAATTTCGTCCCGAAATTTATGTTGAAGTCGTGTTTGACGTTGAATCAGTGAAGAGTTGAGGATACTTGAGTCGCATTTGATCCTCCCGTTCCCAGGTGAATTCCGGACCGCGCCGCGAATTCCACCTAACCTTGACGATAGGAATACGACTTTGTTTAAGTTGTTTGACCTCACGGTCCATGATTTCAGCGGGTTCCTCAACAAAGTGAAGTTTCTCGTCAACTCGAATTTCATCGAGTGGAATGATAAGCGTCTCGTCAAACAGACACTTCTTCAGATTTGAAACATGAAATGTGGGATGCACGCTGCTGAGTTCAGATGGCAGCTGCAATCGATAAGCCACTGGACCAATCCTTTCGAGGATCTCGAATGGTCCAATGTATCTGGGATTCAACTTCCCTCGTTTGCCAAATCGGATTACGCCTTTCCAAGGCGATACTTTGAGTAGAACTCGATCCCCAACTTGGAACTCGAGTGGTTTGCGTCTCACGTCAGCATAACTTTTCTGACGATCACGCGCGGCTTTGAGTTTGTTTTGAATTTCTACGATTGTCTCGGTTGTCTCGTGTATGATTTCTGGACCCGTGAGTTGGCCATCCCCAACCTCAGTCCAACAGATAGGTGACCGGCACTTACGACCGTACAGTGCCTCGAAGGGTGCAGCTTTCATGCTGGTATGATAACTGTTGTTGTACGAGAACTCGCACAATGGTAGATGTTTTTCCCAGTTTACACCGAAGTCTACTACGCAGGCCCGTAGCATGTCTTCAAGTGTTTGAATGGTTCGTTCACTTTGACCGTCTGTTTGAGGATGGTATACGGTACTCATATCAAGTCGAGTACCCAGGGATTTTTGAAGTGATTGCCAAAATTGTGAAGTGAAACGACTATCCCTATCGGAGATAATTGAGATTGGAACACCGTGTTTGGTCACGATTTCCTTCAAATAGATTCTGGTGAGGCGTTCCATTTTGTCGGATTCCTTGATTGCCAGGAAGTGAGCAGACTTTGTGAGACGATCCACGATCACCCAAATGGTATCGCAACCGCTCGAGGATTTGGGTAGTTTGGTTATGAAGTCCATGGCAATTTGTTCCCATTTCCATTCAGGAAGACTGGGTTGTTGAAGTAAACCAGAAGGTTTTTGATATTCGATTTTGACTTTGGAGCAAGTAAGGCACTTGCTGACATAGGTGGCGATTTCAACTTTCATGTTCGGCCACCAGTAGAAGTCCTTGATACCGTGGTACATTTTATCGGACCCCGGATGGATAGAATATTTGGACTTATGAGCTTCATCCATCACCAAGTCTCGTAGGTTCCCAAATTTAGGCAACCAGATTCGGTTTGAGAAATACCTAATCCCGTTAGGTCTGATTTCGAATTGTTTATCCATGCCCCGCAAGGCTTCATCTTTGACATTTTCGGATTTTAAGGCTTCGAGTTGAGCAGTGAGGATTTGAATGTTTAAATTGTTGTGAATGGTCATACTGAGGGCTCGAACCCGAAGTGGTTTCACTCGCTCTTTTCGACTGAGGGCGTCAGCAACAACATTTGCTTTGCCTGGATGATATTTGAGTTCGCAGTCGTAATCGGTAAGTAACTCGACCCATCGACGTTGCCTCATGTTGAGATCCTTCTGATCGAATATGTGTTGAAGGCTTTTATGGTCGGTAAAGATTGTACATCTGGTACCGTAAAGGTAATGTCTCCAGATTTTGAGGGCAAAAACGACAGCTCCTAGCTCGAGGTCGTGGGTGGTGTAATTCTTTTCATGAATCTTGAGCTGTCGGGAAGCATAAGCTATGACTTTGTCTCGTTGCATAAGCACACAACCGAGACCTTGATGTGAAGCATCGCAGTATACCACGAAGTCATCGGTGCCTTCGGGTAATGAGAGGATAGGAGCACTGCAAAGCTTTTGTTTTAAGAGTTGGAATGCCGATTCTTGTTTATCAGTCCAGTCAAACTTTTTATCTTTCTGGGTCAGAGTCGTAAGTGGTATGGCTATCTTGGAGAAATTTTCAATGAATCGTCGATAGTATCCGGCCAGTCCTAGAAACTGCCGTACTTCGGTCGGAGTGGTTGGCGATTG
The DNA here is from genome assembly GCA_949592205.1 of Helichrysum umbraculigerum. Classification (NCBI taxonomy): domain Eukaryota; kingdom Viridiplantae; phylum Streptophyta; class Magnoliopsida; order Asterales; family Asteraceae; genus Helichrysum; species Helichrysum umbraculigerum. The sequence continues at coordinate 8,048,625 of CATIUR010000005.1, read as the reverse complement.
CCAGTCTTTGATAGCCTCGATTTTTGACGGGTCGACGTGAATCCCCTGACTGTCAATCACGTGACCAAGGAATTGAACGGTTTTGATCCAGAACTCACACTTAGAGAACTTGGCATAGAGCTCCTCGTGTTTAAGTAGTTCAAGGATGGTTTTGAGGTGTTGCGCGTGTTCTTCTTGGCTTCGTGAATATATGAGGATGTCATCGATGAAGACAATGACAAACTTATCAAGGTAAGGTTTACACACCCGATTCATAAGGTCCATGAATACAGCCGGTGCATTGGTTAGGCCGAATGGCATCACTTGGAATTCGTAATGCCCGTAACGGGTTCTGAAAGCGGTTTTTGGAATATCGGCATCGCGAACACGCAATTGGTGATAACCGGATCGGAGATCAATCTTTGAATAACAACTCGACCCTTGAAGTTGGTCGAACAAATCATCGATTCGTGGAAGTGGATACCGGTTCTTGACAGTTAACTTGTTCAACTCTCGATAGTCGATACACATTCGAAAAGAACCGTCTTTCTTCTTAACAAATAGGACCGGAGCTCCCCAAGGTGAAGAACTCGGCCTGATAAATCCTCGTTCCAGGAGTTCCTGTAATTGGGTGGACAACTCCTGAAGTTCGGATGGAGCTAAACGGTATGGTGCTCGGGCCACCGGCGCAGCACCTGGTACAAGATCAATTAAGAACTCAACCTGTCTTGGTGGTGGTAGACCAGGTAGTTCCTCGGGAAAGACTTCTGGAAAGTCTCGAACAATTGGAACATCCTCAAGTCGCTTCTCCTTCGACTTTTTCTCCATGATGTGCGCGAGGATTGCTGACTAACCCTTTCTCATAAATTTTCGGGTTTTTAGACAAGATATGAGGTTAAGCCTCGTCCCACCGGTCTCCCCCTGTATGACCAAGGTTCTACCGACAGTGAGAGGTATGCGAACAATTTTGTCATAGCAGATGATTTCGGCGCGATGTTTGGATAACCAGTCCATGCCTACGATGACATCGAAACTTCCTATCTCAACAGGCATAAGATCTATGGAGAAGGTTTCGTCGGCTAGATTTAAGGTGCAATTAGGTATCACACTATTGGTTTCTATCAATTTGCCATTTGCTAGCTCTACGGTGTACTTAACGTCTAAAGCAACAGGTGTAATATCAAGTAGAGGGCAAAATTCATCGGAAATAAAACTCCTATCGGCACCAGTATCAAACAGAATAGAAGCAGTTAAATTGTTGAGGAGGAACATACCCGTGACCACATTCGGGTCCTGACGGGCGTCCCCTGAGTTGATCACGAAGGCGCTACTTTTGGTGTTGTTGTTGTTGCGGTGGTTGTTGTTGTTGTTGCCCTTATTCTTCAATTTTGGGCAAGAATCCCTGAAGTGTCCTGGGTTTCCACATTCATAACAGGACTTAGGTTGTCGGGTATTTCTGTCAGAGGGGTTGTTGTTGGATTTGGGGGCTCGGCAATCCTTAGTCGAATGCCCGTACCTCCTGCAGTTGTTGCAAGGAGTACCGCACTGACCAAAGTGGTGATAGTTACACTTGGGACAATAGGGTCTGTCCCCGGTGTAGCTGCGGTTGGATTCAGAGTTGGTATTGTAGACTTGGATGGCGTTGTTTTTCTTGTTAGAGTTGTGGTGGTGTTCAGTGGATTTGCGTTTGCTGTTGTTAGAGGATGAGGTGTTGGAAGTCTCACGGCTGACAACTAGAGCCATGAGTTCGTGGGCCAATCGAATGGCACTCTCAGTAGTAGTTGGTTTGGATGAGGCGACGTTGCCCTGGATGTTCTCGGGGAGTCCACGAATGTATTTCTTAATGCCCTTACTTTCCGGTTCGACTAAACTCGGGCATAATAAAGCAAACTGCTGAAATTTAGTGGTATAATCAGCAACATCATTTCCCTGCACCTCCAGATGCCAGAATTCTTCTTCCAGCCTGTGCAATTCCTCTTCAGGACAGTATTTTTCTGTCAGTTTCTTTTTCAGTTCGGCCCAAGGAAGTCGATTTGCAACCTCAAGGCCTACAGAGTTTGCGTGGGTTTTCCACCACGTGAGTGCACCTTCCTGAAAGGTGTAAGCAGCGAATTTGACTTTGTTGTTCTTGGTACAGTCGCAGAGACTGAAAACAGATTCCATACGCTCAATCCAACGGATCAAGCCAATGGCACCTTCCGTGCCCTTGAAGTATAGCGGTTTACAGCTAAGAAAGTCCTTATAGGAGCAAGGTTTGGGTGGTGGAGTATTGGTTGCTGTGTCCTCGCTACCGGGTGGTGTTCGGGTAGCCAAGGCTTCGGTCATACTGCGGGCAATTATTCCCGCGATCTCAGCTTCGCTAAGGGTAATTTGACGGCGAGGAGGCACGATGCTGAGTAAGAAAGAACAAAGAAAGGACGTGAGATACTCGTCCGAGTGCGATGAATTCGGTGATGTGTTTGTCATTCCGAGATAAAACGTTAGAGAAAATGAGGCCTATATTCATATAATATAATATAGCCTAAGTTGTAATGAGGTCTACTTATGTATATATATATATATATATATATGTATATCACATAATAACCTATTGAGTGTCTAGCACAGACGTGTTTTGAGTCCCGTTTCTCTCGAGGTCAGAGTCAACTAATGCATTCCTGTTCAACATAACTCTTTCAGGTTTCACATCATCTTTCTCTAATTGTACATAGTTGATCAGGCTATGTTAAATTAAAGTCGTATGATGTAATCCCTGAACTAGTCATAACTAATAAGGAATACTGCCTAACGGTCATAGTCTAGGTCCACTAAATGCAACCTAGTTCACTATAACCTTAGGCTCTGATACCAATCTGTGACACCCCCAAATTTAATGATTTGCGGAAGCTTGATTTGGGTGTCACTAATCAATATACAAAGCACATAAGACATAATGAACGACCACTATATGCGTCGTTTTAAACTTGTATAGATAAAGTAAATGTTTACATCAAAATATTGTTACATTAGCTCGGTTCCTGAAATTGAGAGATTACATAGCATAATTACTTTTACAAAATATAATAATGCAGTCCAATCTCTAGTTGTATGTATGCTGACTCGAGCTAATAATTCCTGCTTGTGCAGCCAAACTACTGCTGGGTACCTGTGATAAATACTAAAATAGGTCAGGGAAAACGCTGGTGAGCTCACAGGTTTGTATGTCAATGTATAGTTGTAAGAACCGCAAGATTTATATTGAATTTAAAATGCAATTAAGCAAAATAGAAGTTATACTGTCCATGAGCACATAGTCTGAGCTTAACTTGATTTGTCAGGCCCAATTAAGGAAACCTAACTTGAAATGCCTCCTACGAGTGCCTAATCAACACTCGACTTCCCAAATGCTAATACGTCCGTTTGACCGGTTAGTGCGTGCTAACCCGGATGAGGATTGTCAATCCCATATGATATCATATACTAACATTCACGCTATAAAGTACTAGAGACTATGCTTATGGAGGACTTTAAATTGATTAGCTTGAAACTCATGTAGTATTTGAAGTTTGGCACTTGCGTTCTACTTGTAAAACAAAATCGAGTAGTAATATCACACCCCTAGTTGTAAAGCAGTGAAAATGGGGCTATGAAACTCACCTGGTTCTTGAAGTGTTTAACTTAATAAATTTGAAGTAATTAGCTGTGAGTTGGTGTCCAAAGGATTGAAACCTGAATGTGTCCACGACACTTAAATTGTCATTAATTGTATTGGTAACCCGAAAGACTACCATTTGAATTGTTTGTCCAACTTAATGTCCAAGTTACCCCGATTTGGTTGATTGTTTTGTTACAAGTTACTACGACTTGTTTGAACAAGTTGGTATAAGTTACAACGACTTGTTTGATTGAATTATCTAAGTTACTATGACTTAGTTGATTTAATTGTGTATTTGAAAATGTGTACGGCCCGTTGGTGACGGTTGAAACGATAGTTCTAAAATGTTATTATATTGTTGCTACAGTGAATTGCTACAGTAAAGTTTGACTTTTCTACAGTAACTTTGACTTCGAAAATTTTGAGGTTTGAAGATTCTGTTTTGTGCGACGTAGCCTGCGACGCAGGCTGCGACGTAAGGTTTTTGCGACGAAAAGGGTTGCGTCGCCAAAGTCAACAGTGCTAAGTCAATAGCGACGTAGGGTGCTACGTCGCTTATGCGACGTAGGTTTGGTTTGCGACGTTAAGGGCTGCGTCGCTAAGTGCGACGTCGCAATTCAATGCGATGTAATAGGCTGCGTCGCTATATGCGACGCTGGGGATATAGTGCGACGTAGGTCGCTGCGTCGCATTTGCTCCAGGCCAAATGCGACGTACGGGGTCTGATCGGAATTTCAACTTCAAAAACGCATTTTCCGGCCATCGATCGGCATAATATTTTTACCCAACCCATTTTAGGACATTACGAGGTTATACAAACAACTAGCAAGTTATAAAACTTAAAAACGAGAGTTTTCGGAGTTGTGTCGGAAACTTACAAATCGCTGAAATGAAATTCCGGAAAGATAGGATTGTAGATCGTCGCGAGGTGGTCGTTTATTTCCAAAGGGGCTTGAAGATCCAAGGTCGTTTAAGGTGTTTATTTGTTGATTTTGTGTGGTTTTGTGGTGATGAAACTTGAGAGAAATTTGAGAGGAGAGAGAGAGAGGAAAAGAGAAATGAAAAAAAAAAAAAGAAGTGGTGGGGAGGTGGTTAAGGGATCACCTCCCATTATCAGTCCGCGCACTGCGCTCCGTGCGGTGTTCTTTTACTCCGTCGTTTAAACGTTAAATATTTATTTTCTTTGTTTTAATATACGTTTTAAAATACGAATAATTACTCAGTATTTTTGTTAAAGTCTTTGACTAGACATTTAATAATTACATTATAAATGGTGAATTGTCTCATTTTGTTTGTGTAATTACGTTTTATTCGCGTTTATATAAATTGTGTGATAAAACTTGGATACAAAATATTATTGACATAATATTTTTAAGTACAAAAACACTATTAAAATCCTTGTATTACTTAAATCAATTGTTCACCAACGTCCTTATTTATTATATCGAAATTCATTCAATTTGAAGCTCGTACGATTTAAACAAACAGCATAATTGTAGATATATATTCAACAATATATATAATAATTGATACATTAATTAGCCTAACACAGAACTAATTACATGTATTACACTTGATTAGGCACTGAATTATAGTCCTAAATCGACGGTTGTCACATTCACCATTTCACCTTTGTAAGAAAACTTTCTAACTTTGATTTTCTTGCTTAAATTCGTATATATATCAAGTTAAACATCATAATCTAGATATATAGCACAGAAATTTGAAGGATTGATGATTTGTTCTTGAAATGGGTTTATGAAACCAAAACTATAAACACAAAATCTATAGATGAAAACTTGTTAAAATGTGGTAATAAGTTGATAAAATAACATAATTCGTTGATATAAACGTTTGGTAACATGATCTAAACAAGTTGGAAACAAAATCATCGAGCTTATTATTGCTCTGCACGAACAGAACCTGCAAAATACTTAGGATCCGGCGGATCCTAGGTGGATCCGGCGGATCACCTTTGAAAATGATGAACAAAACGCATGAAAACGCTCGAGATCCGGCGGATCACATTTGGATCCGGCGGATCCTTCCCTGGAAACTACCCTGATCCGGCGGATCATCGGTTGATCCGGCGGATCACGCTTAAACGCTCGCGCACCTTAAGTCGTTGGTCAAAACCGTTAACGAGTAAAAGACACTCACGATCCGGCGGATCATCGGATGATCCGGCGGATCCTAACTACGAACACGCACAAACGAGTCTTGTGAACGAGTACGATACACGAGTAAATGACACGCTTGATCCGGCGGATCACTCCCCGATCCGGCGGATCCTTACAAATCGAACGTAGTCCGGCGGATCACTATCAGATCCGGCGGATCCTTATAAATCGAATGATCCGGTCCTTTGTGGTTTGATCCGGTGGATCACTAAAAATCAACAAGGATCCGGCGGATCATTAACTGATCCGGCGGATCCAAGACCCCAAACCAGGAACTGATCTTGCTAGTTTTAAATGATGCAAACTTTAGACAAAACTCGACACATTTGAGACGCGATGTATATTATACGGAACAAATGAGAATAATGATTTGGGAAAACCTAAATGACAAAACAATTAATATATATATATACGAGAATATATACTCAACTACATAAGTATATATATGTATATGTACTTACACACTTCGGACAATTCTACAAACGAACAATACTTGGATAATATTATATATTTCCAACAACAATCATCAACGAAATACACAAACCTAAGAAATTGATAATTTCTTCAAACAAACGAACTATTAACATAAGTAAACAAAGTACTTATAGTTAATACATTATTGTGTATAGGTTGACTACGTTTGGGCTACGCTATCATATCTCGCTAGCATTCACATCCGAGCACTCAAAGTGAGTTCACAAACCCCTTTTAAATGTTTAATGCTTTAAAACCTCGGGGTGGAAAACATAGAAACCGTATGTATAATTGCATGCGACAACTGTTTGAATACTTGATGTATTTACTGAAACTATTGATGAAATGAGATTTCATGTTGTGACTGATTAAATACTGTACGTATTTGCTTAAACTGTTTATGAAGGGGTACTTCATACTTGAACTGTTTGTGAAAGGGTATTTCACACAAATATTTGAACTATGTTTTATGAAATGTTTTCATAACTATTTTGGGAATTTAGGCAACGAATCTTGGTACAGATCTAGGCTGAACGATGTAGTGCATAAAAGACCTTATGGCTACAGACTATAACCATTAGCTAGGTGACTCTAGCCACTGAGTATACAGATAGTACTATCGCCGTGACGACCCTCCTACGGATTTGGGAGCGTATACTTAAATGTCCTACTTGGCACAACAACAACAGATTAGGGTCGTGGTTTGGTTATAGGGTTAGATCGGGTTACCTTACTTGACAGGTTTAGCTCACCTTTCAAGGGATCACCGTCTAAATATTCCCACTAAACTATTGATTAGGAAAGGATTTCCTACGTACACTGATTTGGAAATGTTAATCTTTATTTAGGTTAACTTGTGTTTCCTACTGATAACTGATTTAGGAAATGTTATTTGATTAATAACTTGTGTTTCCTATTACAACTACAACTGATTTGGGAAATGTTATTTATTAATAACTTATGTTTCCTACTTGACAAACAACACTTATTTGGAAATGTTATTCTTAAATGATTAACTTGTGTTTCCTACATAACAAACAAACTTGTGAATTCACTCAACAATTTTGTTGACGTTTTACTCTATGTTTTTCAGGGAATTAGCAGCGTAAGTAAGATCTGCATGCATTATCAGGACGGACTACCCTGGACTTGTTAGGATGCCACTACTTTTGGGACACTTGGATTTCCTCTGTATAACTGCAACTATTGCAGTCATACCTATGAAATCTACTTTTGATATTATGTATTTTATGAAATACTGATTTCAACTACTACTATTACTGTTACTACTTTTCAAGTGGTAATCTTTTGTAAAACTTTAACTAATGGCATCTTAATCTATTTCGTTCTGCGATAATCATATGCTCTGAGTATGTATGTATCTGTTGGTTGTTTTACTGCTCGCACCCCCGTCACGTCACTAAGCTTCCGCAAACCACTCTATGTAATTGTAATTACCGTTTGGCGGGATGTGACAGACTTGGTATCAGAGCCATTGGTTATAGCGAACTAGAAGTCTTTAGGTGACTGAAAACCTTAGAGACCTAGACTATAGCCTTGGCTAGAACATTTGTGCATTCATGCATACATACTTTGCATACAACTAACATACGACTGACACGCCGCACCCAATTTCTTTTGTCACAGTATGTCTAGTCAATCACTTTACCATGTCTATGATTCGGATGAAGAGCCGACCGAGGCTACTTTTGAGGGTCCCGCGATCACAGTAGAGGATGAGTCATCAGTTCATGTGAGAGCCATGTCTGTTGACACTAGTGATGCTTACTTAGTACCACCTCCGACCGCACCTGTGGTCACTCCTACCTCTACACCACCTGTTGCGAGTACTTCTCGTGTGCCTGTACCTAGGATGACAGCTAGGATCTGTGTTCGGGATTTTCCCAGGGGACCACTCGCGCCGCGCGATAAGTTGCCAGTGACTGAGCCTGAGGTTCCAGTTGTCGAGCCGCCACAGAAGAGGCTCCGATTTTCCCATCTGGACTGGATGCCTCGAGTATTGAGAGAGTGGAGATCACTAGAGGGTATTCCCTCGACCTTTGAGTTTGGAGAGTCCTCCCACTCACCACCATCTGCATATCTCACTGATGAGCCTCTGGAGCTCACTGTGCCTACCCTTGTGGCTGTGGTTCACACCATGTTTAGGATATCATCTAGCAGGAGCAGAGATGTGATGGAGCTACTGAGCGATGCCTCCAGTACTGATATGGATATGGCTATGCTCCATCAGAGGATGGATTTTGTGGAGACTCACCGTCAGACAGACTGGCAGAGTCTAGCATCCACCCGTGCACGTGTTGCAGCTTTAGAGAGGCGTGCTAGGGTGTCAGAGATTGTAGCTAGTGTTTGTGTGATGACTGCAGCAGTGAAGGTTGCGGTTAGGATGTATTTACCATGGTTCCGTTAGGTCTGTGTATGGCAGTTTGTGCCTGCATCATATTAAACTATTACTTTTGGGGGATCACATATGTATGTATTAGTTATGGACTAGCTGTATGTTGGATGGAACTTTGTTAGTAGAATGGGTATATGTATAGGAAACCCATCATCTTTTGTATAACGCTAACCATCGATGGATATATTAGAAATCCCATCTCATTTTGTACTAAACTCGTGTAACAGCGTTATGACCTTTGATATATAATGTATGTTTGGTTTACATTTCGTGTTTGTTATGCTTGTTATCAACCATATTATTTCCTCTTACAACTGTCGACTTGTGATTAAAACTATACTTTATCGACACTTTCTGATCAATTCTTGTAAACCCTGAAACATACTACAGCTTGATGATTGATTATTCTTGAGAACCTCTGAAATTAACGGTGCTAAACGACAATGAAAAGAAATATGTATCGGACATTATATAATGATGCCTGGCCAACGTGATTATATTATGCTGGATACATGTGGGTGTTTCAAAGTTGTATGGCACGTGTTGTAAAACCCTATTCATTCATCTCTTCATGTCATTCATTTCTATCAAATGTGAATCTTTGATCTATTCACATTCAATATCTCAACATTAACACTCTGCATTTTATTCATCGCAGAGCTGAATCATGCCTCCCAAACGACGAGTTACTAGAAACAGTCAAAAGACGACTACGCCTCCACCACCACCTACTGAAACCACCGAACAAATGATCGCACGAAGAATAGCTGAAGGTATTGCTGAATATGAGGCAAGCCGTAGTCGCGAACCTGGAGTTAACAACAGTGGATCTACCCCTGTTAATACTGAGACAACCGTGAATGCTCGCAAAGGGTGTTCATACAAAACATTTCAGGCTTGTAAGCCGATTTCTTTCCGTGGCACCGAGGGTGCAATTGGTATGATTCATTGGATAGAGAAAACTGAATCAGTATTGGACATTAGTGACTGTGCACCTGACTGTATGGTGAAGTATGCTACTTGCACTTTGGCTGACAAAGCGCTCACTTGGTGGAACAGTCAGATCCAATCACTTGGTCGACCAGCTGCTTATGCAATGTCATGGGAAACATTTAAGAATTTGATGTTGGAGGAATTCTGCCCTCGCAGTGAGATGCAGAAAATAGAAACAGAGTTGTGGAACATCACCATGATTGGTGCTGATATTGCTGGGTACACCACTAAGTTTCAGGAACTTGCACGTCTAGTGCCACATATGGTGACACCCGAGTATAAGCGTATTGAGCGCTACATATTTGGTCTAGTACCACAAATCCGCAGTCTGGTGACGTCATCTAAACCGGATACATTCAGGAGTGCTGTTACTCTAGCACAAAGTTTGACCAATGAGGCAGTCAGGATGGGAAATCTGACTAAGAAAGCTGTGTCGGGAAAAAGTGAACCGAACAGTACTGATGTTAGTAGTTCTGGTGGTGCAAAGCGAAAGTGGAACGGTAGTGGTGCTGATCGTCAGGGTCAGCAGAACAAGAAATCTTCTGGAAATGCGAAAGCGTATGTTGCCACTACCACCGAATCGAAACCATATCTAGGTAACAAACCCAAATGTGATAAGTGCAACCGACACCACGAAGGAGGGTGTGGGTATTGTGGAAACTGTAGGGCGTGGGGACATAGAACCCGAGAATGCAAAACTAACCCTCCCCCACGGGCAAACACTGAGCGTCAAAACCAGGGATGTTTTGAATGTGGTGAGCAAGGGCACTACCGCAACCGATGCCCTAAGCTCAACAACAACCAAAACCGCAACAACAACAACAACCGCGGTAACAACAATAACCGAGCCAACAACATCAACAATCAATCGGCTCAAGGAAGGGCATTTGTGATCGGAGCACAAGAGGCACGCCAGGACCCTAACACCGTCACTGGTATGTTTCTTGTAAACAACCATTATGCCTCTGTGTTAATTGATTCGGGTGCTGATTTAAGTTTTGTGTCTACTGAGTTTAGACCACTATTAGAACTTGAATCCCATAAATTAGACAACAAGTATACCATAGAATTAGCCGATGGTGAGTTGATCGAATCAGGAGAAATAGTACCGGGATGTACCTTGGAGTTAGAAGGTCATCTCTTCGAAATAGACTTACTACCGGTTAAGTTGGGAAGTTTTGACATTGTAGTCGGTATGGATTGGTTATCTAAGAACCGCGCGGAGATCATATGTCATGATAAGATGGTTCGCTTACCGTTACCGACAGGAGAAACTTTAGTGATTCAAGGCGAGAAACGAAAGAGTGCCACAAAAATGATTTCGTGCTTGAAGGCCAGTAAGTATCTCCGAAAGGGGTACCAAGCATTTTTGGCACACATTGTAGAAAAGAAAACTGAGGAGCGACGTATAGACGATGTGCCCATTGTACGCAACTATCCAGGAGTGTTCCCTGATGAGTTGCCGGGATTGCCACCCCCACGACAAGTTGAGTTTCACATTGACCTGGTGCCAGGAGCCGCACCTATCGCACGTGCACCTTATCGTCTAGCTCCCTCGGAAATGCAGGAGTTATCTACACAACAGAAGGAACTTCTAGATTTGGGATTCATCCGTCCGAGCTTTTCACCTTGGGGAGCTCCGGTCCTATTTGTCAAGAAAAAGGATGGATCTATGCGGATGTGCATCGATTATCGAGAACTGAACAAGGTAACTATCAAGAACAGATACCCGTTACCACGCATTGACGATCTGTTTGATCAACTGCAAGGGTCAAGTTATTATTCAAAAATTGACCTACGATCCGGTTACCACCAACTCAAGGTACGAGAAGAGGATGTACCGAAAACTGCTTTTAGGACTCGTTACGGTCACTACGAGTTTCTAGTCATGCCTTTTGGGCTGACCAACGCGCCAGCAGTATTCATGGATTTGATGAACAGAGTATGTAAACCCTATTTGGATAAATTCGTCATTGTGTTTATTGACGACATCTTGGTATACTCATGATCGAAAGAGGATCACGAGCAACATCTGAAGCTTGTTCTCGAACTACTACAAAAAGAGAAGCTTTATGCAAAGTTCTCTAAGTGCGAATTTTGGATACGAGAGGTTCAATTCCTTGGTCATGTGATAAATGACAAGGGAATTCACGTAGACCCATCCAAAATTGAGGCCATCAACAACTGGGAAGCACCGAAAACCCCAACGGAAGTACGACAATTTCTTGGTCTAGCTGGCTATTACAGGCGATTCATCGCAAACTTTTCAAAGATAGCCCAGCCACTTACCACATTAACTCAAAAAGACAAGAAATTTGAGTGGAATGAGAAACAAGAAAATGCATTCCAACTATTGAAACAGAAACTGAGCAGCGCACCCATACTATCCCTACCTGAAGGAGTAGATAACTTTGTTGTTTACTGTGATGCTTCGCATCAGGGATTGGGTTGCGTACTGATGCAGAACGAAAGGGTCATTGCTTATGCATCACGACAACTAAAAGTGCATGAGAAAAACTATACGACTCATGATTTGGAATTGGGAGCCGTTGTTTTTGCACTAAAGATCTGGAGACACTACCTATACGGTACAAAGTGTACGATCTTCACTGATCATAAGAGCCTACAACATATATTCGACCAGAAAGAACTTAACATGAGACAACGACGATGGGTCGAATTACTTAACGATTACGACTGTGAAATAAAGTATCACCCGGGTAAGGCTAACATAGTAGCAGATGCCCTGAGTCGTAAGGAACGAATCAAACCTCGAAGAGTTCGAGCCTTGGAATTGACAATCCACTCGAATCTCATTACTCAAATTCGCGAAGCACAAGAACTTGCTTTCACCTCCGAACGCCTTAAGGATGAATCCTTGAAAGGGATGGAAAAACAACTCGAGAAAAAGGACAACGGAGTGTTGTATTTCATGAACCGAATTTGGGTACCATGCGTAGATGAGTTACGCAAGCTGATTTTGGACGAGGCACACAAGTCCAACTACTCGATACATCCTGGTGCGGACAAGATGTACCAGGACTTGAAAGGCTTTTACTGGTGGTCTGGAATGAAACGTGATATTGCCACCTACGTAAGCAAATGTTTAACTTGCTCGAAGGTAAAGGTTGAATACCAAAAGCCGTCTGGACTTTTGCAACAACCTGAACTGCCCAAATGGAAATGGGAGCAAATAACAATGGACTTCATTACGAAGTTACCTAGAACGGCATCGGGAGCAAATGCCATATGGGTGATTGTCGATCGATTGACGAAATCAGCCCACTTCCTCGCCATTAAAGAAACGGATGGAATGGAGAAACTAGCTAAAATCTATATTAAAGAGATTGTTTCTCGGCATGGTGTGCCACTATCCATCATCTCTGATAGAGATGCACGATTCACTTCTCGCTTTTGGCAAACATTACAACAGGCATTGGGTACTCGACTTGATATGAGTACTGCCTACCACCCACAGACTGACGGCCAAAGTGAGCGAACGATACAGACGCTCGAAGACTTGTTGCGAGCATGTGTGATAGACTTTGGAGGTAACTGGGATACCCACCTACCTCTAGCTGAATTCTCTTACAACAATAGTTATCACACGAGTATACAGATGGCACCATTTGAGGCGTTGTATGGACGCAAGTGCCGATCACCACTCTGTTGGGCAGAGTTGGACGACAGACAACTATCTGGACCCGAACTTGTCCAGGAAACCACTGACAAAATAACTCAAGTATTGAGCTGACTGAAAGCGGCACGAGATCGACAAAAGAGTTACGCTGATAACCGCCGTAAACCTCTTGAGTTTCAAGTAGGAGACAAGGTCCTACTCAAAGTATCGCCCTGGAAGGGGTAGCACGATTTGGCAAACGAGGAAAGCTGAACCCACGATACATCGGACCGTTTGAAATCCTTGCTAGGGTTGGTCCTGTCGCTTATAAGCTCAAACTACCGCAAGAGCTTAGTAGCATACACGATACTTTCCACGTTAGCAACCTCAAAAAGTGTCTTTATGACGAAACACTTATCCTTCCTCCTGACGAAGTCTTCATTGACTCAAAACTTAACTTTGTGGAGGAACCTGTTGAAGTTATGGATTCTAAAACTCAGAAACTTAGACACAAACGAATCAAACTGGTTAAAGTTCGTTGGAACTCGAAACATGGCCCAGAGTTTACCTGGGAACGAGAGGATGAAATGCGAAAGAAATACCCCAACCTATTTGAGAGCGTGACCGAGACTCACGGCTCGACTTAAATCTCGGGACGAGATTTCACTAACGGTGGGAGAATGTGACACTCCTCCAAATTAGGTATATAATTATACTTAATTACATGCATTTCTTACGCTAATTCCCTGCATTTGTTTTAAACTAAACTTATGATGTGATGTCAGTCTAGCGAGCCCAAAACAATAATACAAAAAGTATTACATTATACGTAGTATTTATAAATTACGTACGAACGTATCTGAAACGCCCTGAAAATCTGAACTTTTTTTTTTTTTTTTGTAACTATTACTAACTTATAACGGTCCCAATACTCTAATTATTATCTACTATTGCATTGTCAAACAAATAAGCTCAACAAAATTTTGATTCTTCTGAAACAATGGGAATACGATCGTATTCTTGGGAATACGATCGTATTCAGTGGAATACGATCGTATTCTGGGGAATACGGTCGTATTCATTGACCCTTTTTGCACAGTTTTGAAACAGAACCAAATTAAGGGAATACGGTCTCGGAATACGGCGTATTCCCGGGAATCCGACCGTATTCATGGGAATACGATCGTATTCCCATGACCTGCAGACCAAATCCGAATCTGCACTATTTCATACCAAAAACCGAACTTTGAACACGCATATCTTGCAAACGACTAAGAATTTAGACATGAAACTTTGCAGGCACCTTACTATAGTCAAAAGAAAACTTTCTATTTTTAATTTCTCATTTTATCGGGATTTGGGCTTATGGGTCATTTTCGGCTAAATTTCAACATTTTTCTAACGTACCAAGTCTCTAACCATTGAGACTTAGGAGCTGAGACTTTAAGCCCACATTTCTATTATCAAAACAAACTTGCAAGACTAATCATCATACTTCCAACCTTCGTCTAGCTCAAATTTGTTCATAAGCGTTATTAGGACCCATTTGGACCCATTATGACCCGCTGATCCAAAAGAGCTAATTTGACCCATTCAATGGCTAAACACACTTCCAAATTGACTAATAACATTATTGACTTTCATTAAAACTTTCATTATGTACAAAATCAAAATATCACTTTCACTACAACTTACAACTTTCACATTCTAAACCACAGCTACTAGTCATTTAAGATTTTATACTATTACATCATAATCTATCTAGTCATTACTTTCAAAACCAAAACATGTCAAAACATTGTTTGGGCGATCTTTCAAGGTTTCAAAACGATAATTTAAAGAGAAGCTTGTGTGACTTACAACAAGCTTGCAACTCCACTTTTAGCCTTTTGCAATTTCTTTACCTCTTCCACTTTCACTTGTACCTACAACATAACTAAACTAATTAAGCAATTTGCTTAGTGAGAATATGAAAACTACTCCTTACAATACATTATTAACATAAAGCAAATAATGAACAAAATAAGGAACTACTTCCCTTTTCTTGCAACTCCACTTTCACAATTCTAATCATATGTGCACATAGCTAATCAATATTTGGCTAACATAAGTTAACCACTAATCAAACAAAGCTAACCTTGGTTAGCTATTCTAATCAAAATATGGCTAATAACCATTAACCATTCTAATCACAAGCTTTTATCATAATCATGATATAATCATAAACTAATCACAACAAGTTACATGATCATGATCTATTCAATTCATAAACTCACCTTGGTTTGTAGTACAAATTGAAACAAGATGATCAAATGATGATAATTCTTCTTTAGCACCTATTACATACACATAGCACATAATCAACAACTAATTCACACTTTCAATGATTAATTATCTATTTCTTTCTCCCCCACTTGAGATTCACTAATTTCACTTTAACTAAACTAACTAACTTACTTATCATGATCAAAATCATAGCTTTATTATGAATTTAACTACTTCCATAATAATTTTAACATCTACTAATACTTTCTCTTTAAATTCAACCAATTCATGAAGTTCATAAAACCCCATGAACTCAAATCATAATCTATCCCCTCTAGCATGAAATTAAGATTCTAATCATGATTTATATATTATACTAACACTAACTAATCAATTACAAACTCTAATTTCGGATTAATTCATATCAATTAACTAAAACCCCATAAACCTAAGTTCTAGGGTTCTTGAAGAAAGAAAATTACTTACTAGGAATCAAAGATGATGAAAAGATGGAGAATTAATCCTTTAGAGTTTATGATGAAGATCAATTGAATGATTTGAGATGATGAAAGTGTTCTTGCGATTTCTCCTCGTTTCTATTTTGAGAGTTCTGGAAATATTTGAAGTCTATCTTCAAATTACAGGGGAAAGGCACGTACTAGTGTCTAAATTCTTTTAAATTTCTATACTGCACAGTCTGGAACTGGACAACTAGTTTGCGTTTTCTATCATATCTCATTATTTAGAGATCAAAAATTAAAAAGATGTATATTTTATTGTACACTAAAATAATACTGTAAAACTGAGCTATAAAAATTTATTTTTTATTTACTAAAGAAATACCTTGAAAACTGGGGTGTTACAACTCTCCCCCACTTATTATGTTCGTGTCCTCACGAACCATTCTTGGTGCACCGCAGGGTAGTATATCATCATCCACTCCTCCGGTTCCCAAGTAAATTCTGAACCCTTCCTATGTCGCCACTGAACTTTAACTATTGAAACTGATTTATTTCTGAGCTGCTTCACTTTCTGATCAAGAATTTTAACTGGCTCTTCTATATAACCCAACTTATCATTTATTTCTATTTCTGTCAGTGGCACATAAGAAGCCTCATCAACTAAACACTTTCTGAGCTGAGACACATGAAATGTATCATGTATACTACCAAGTTCTTCTGGTAATTGCAATCGATATGCAACCTTCCCAACTCTATCAATAATTTCAAAAGGTCCAATATACCTTGGACTCAACTTTCCTCGCTTTCTAAAACGTATAATCCCTTTCCAAGGTGAAACTTTAAGTAACACCTTATCGCCTACTTGAAATTCAATAGGCCTTCTCCGCTTGTCTGCATATGACTTTTGTCGATCTTGTGCCATCTTTAATCTTTCTCTAATCTGATCAATCTTCTCAGTAGTCAACTGTACTATATCTGTACTTCCAAGCTCTCTCTGACCAATCTCACCCCAACAAATTGGAGTTCGACATTTTCTACCATATAACATTTCGTAAGGTGGCATTTTAATCGAAGAATGATAACTATTATTATAAGAAAACTCGACCAATGGAAGGTGAGTATCCCAACTGCCACCAAAGTCAATAGCGCAAGCTCTAAGCATATCCTCAAGAGTCTGAATGGTACGTTCACTCTGACCATCAGTTTGAGGATGAAAAGCTGTACTAATATGCAATCGAGTTCCCAAGTCTTCTTGAAATTTATTCCAGAATCGAGAAGTAAAACGAGTATCACGATCTGAAACTATAGAAAGTGGAACTCCATGCCTAGCAACAACTTCTTTAACATAAAGATCGGCTAATTTCTCTGAAGAAGAAGCTTCTTGAATAGGAAGAAAGATAGCACTTTTTGTCAATCGGTCCACGATCACCCAAATAGTGTCATGTTGCCTAGGGGTCTTTGGCAACTTGGTAACAAAATCCATGGTGATGTGTTCCCATTTCCATACCGGTATATCTAAAGGCTGAAGTTTACAGTATGGTTGCTGGTGCTCTGTTTTAACTTGCAGACAAGTGAGACAATTCTGAACATGTTTAACTATATCACGCTTCATACCTGGCCACCAATAATCACGTTTCAGATCACGGTACATCTTGGTAGCACCAGGATGAATAGAATATTTAGATTTGTGCGCCTCATCTAGTAACTCTTTCTTTACTTCACTCGTTCTTGGTATCCAAATTTGTAACATCCTCAAATTGGGCCTAGAAGTAATAGGTAATTCCTTTAAATTTTAAATGCAATTTAAAATTGTTATATGTGTTTGATTTTAAATTTAATAGGTCAATAAGCCTCAGAAAATATTGTGGCTAGTGAAATATTAATTGTTTTAATTAAATCAAGGTGACGGTAAAATAAAATAGTTTTCCTCGCAAATGATTTTTAAGTTCCAGACAATAATAAATACGGGGAACGAAAACTAACACTTATATGCTATACTTTATGGAATAAATTGGTTTTTATTCCCACACAATACATACATATGTACGTATGAACAAATACACACACACATATGATCAAATCCACAAAATTATGAAGAAATAATCAAAAGTGAAGATCACAAATTCGGATTCAAGCTTCAAGAGGATAGATTATCATCTCCTAATCTTTCTATTCAACTTGTAAGTCCCTAATTCATGATGTATGAACCCTAGAAATTTGGGGGTTTTAGTGTTCTTGGTTATAATTCGAATTTAAGCTTTGATTATGTGAAATTGATGTTAGTTAAGCTTATTGTTGTTGATATCTAGCAAGATTCAAGCTTAAGTTTGTAAATTAATCTTGGTTCTTAAGTTTTATCATGATTTTGATGGGTTAATTACTTGAATCCGAAAATAGAGGTTTAAGTTGGTGAAATTGATGATTGTTATACTTGTTAATGATGTTAGGTATCATGATTCATGCTTTAAGTTATAACTTTGATTAGGGTTCTTAAACTTCTTGAGATTTTGATGAGTTCATGGTGCTTTTTGATGGGTTAATGGTATTAATAATAAACTAAAGCTTGATATTAGTTGAAATGGTGTTAATAAGTGTTAATAAGAGTGTTAGTAGCTTTAATATAACCTAATAGTGGATTAATCAAGTTGGGTGAATTATATGCAAGTGAAAGTGTTTATTGATGGGTAGTTAGATGAGATTGTTATTTATAAGCTAAGATGAGCATGGTGATAATCATGAGTTACTAATGAATTAATGGATTAGTTAAATTGTGAATTCTTAATATATGAGGTTGATGGTTACTTATTTTGATTAACTATAATTGATTTGGATCAATGTGATGAGATGATTCTATGTTCATAAGTTGATAGTGAAGTTAAATTGGTTATTATTAATCTTGGATTGAATTGTGTTAAATGACTATAAGTCATAATTTGAAAAGTTGAATACTTGAATGCTCGAATCAAGTATAGCAAATTCCATGGGAGTGATGGATTGATGATTTGGATTAACTAATCATTGTGTTGTAATTACTTGATGGAGTTATTTAGATTTTGATTACATTATGTGATAGTATTTCACATTGATACAAGTAACTGACTTGTGTATTTTGTTGTATTTCCAGATGTGGAGAAGACTCAGTGATATTAGACTACTGAGTGGGCGACTATGGTAGTCGGTGAGTGGACTTTGATCTCTCACTATAATTTAGTGATCACTATTGTGGTTACTTCAAGTGTTAAGTGTTATTACTGTGTTAAGTTGAATTGTGAATTGTGTTAAAGTGTTAAAGTGTTAAGTGTTAATTGACCTATATGGTAACTGTGTTATATAGAGGTCAACTATGTTGGACTGTGTTGTTACAGGTTAGTCAACACAAGGGTTGTGAACATTCGTTGTAAGTAAGGCTTGTGTTGACTAAAGGTAATAAACAGTTATCGGTTAACCACTGTATTGGCCTGCAGTTGGTGTAAGTGTCGCTTGGTGGGCCACCGCGGCTGAGGGCGCCACAAGGGCCACCGATCCTCTGGTGATGTTGAGTCAAAGTGTTAAATGTGGTGAACTCATAGTGTTAAACTAAGTTGTATTGTTAGTGATGAGTTAACTCACTTAGCTTCGTGCTAATCCCTCGTTGTTTACTCCTTGCAGGTTAATATCTATTATTATGGGCGGGTCAAGGAGTAACTGAAGAATGTTTGACTGGGATTACTCTGATTATTATTAATACAGTTTAAAATGTGTGATTATATAATGCCCAGGATATAAAGGATTGTTTTGTAAACGGTAATAATCAATACTTAGAACTTAGGTAATGGAAGATGACGATATGTCATTTTATGTATATATATGTTTTGGGACTTGAGCTTCCGCATTGTAAAAAAAAAAAAAAAAAACAGTTGTAAATTTTGGGGCGTTATAAGTTGGTATCAGAGCATAGGTTTGGGCGAATTGAACAATGGTTGGATGTTCAATCCCAAGCCTAGTGATAATGGTCAAACATTCCGAAGTGTGGGATTAGTGGTTGGATGAGCAAGTTGTTATTAAATGTGAACTAATCTATAACAGTGTGTTAGATTGTTGTTTTGAGTGCAGAGACGGAGGATAGTGAGGAACC
The DNA here is from genome assembly GCA_949592205.1 of Helichrysum umbraculigerum. Classification (NCBI taxonomy): domain Eukaryota; kingdom Viridiplantae; phylum Streptophyta; class Magnoliopsida; order Asterales; family Asteraceae; genus Helichrysum; species Helichrysum umbraculigerum. Next base: position 8,028,490 of record CATIUR010000005.1, on the reverse strand, counting down.
GATTGGTATTCTCAATCCTCAACACTCGTGGGCCTAGATGTGCCAGGTAATTTCTGATAAACTTGATGAATTTCAATTGTTTTACTTTACTATGTTATGATTATTAGTAAAGTAAATTGAATTGTTGGTGATTATTACTTGTTAATAAGGTGAAAGAGCTATTAGTATGTAATTAAGAAGTTGAAACGGTGTGAAGATACATTGGTGACTAGGGTGTAACAGTTGTGTTATGTGGAATGAAGTGTATATGCAATGTGAAAATACAGTGTGTGAATATAAGTTGATAAATGCAAGTGTGATTATAGATCCTTGCTAGGGAAATAATTGATAAATGATAAGCTAATTTGAAGTGACACACTATGATGAAATCAATGGATGTTGGTAATCTCCATTAATAAATTTGGAGTTGTATGGCTGTGTGAATTAGAAAGAGTTTAATTGTAGAAATATATGCTATTGACTTGGAAAGGTCAATGTTGAATGTAATTGTGTCAAACTCGATAATTGCCATGCTATGCCATGCTATGAAGTGAGGAATGTGACTAGAAGTTTAAATGTTTAGCATTGATCATGATTAGGGTGAATTATGATCTTTGTATTACTAATAGTGTAGTAAAAAAAGTCAAAGCGGTTAATGAGTCTAAATGTGCTATGACAAGTTTGTGAAAAGTCAAATTTGAAATTATATGTTGAAATTGGTACTTATATGATGAAATTTTGTGAACTTGATGTTTTAGGGTGATAATATGAAACTAATAATGAAAGTGGGATAATTTGACTTGGAATAGTCAGAGAAGTGTGGGTTGGGTGTTGGAATGGTGATCATATGGTCGTAAACCCAAACGGGTCATTTAAGTGCCCAAATGGGTCACTTATTGGTAAAGTGGTTAAAATACTTGTCGGTTCGAGTGTAAAGAGTATTAAAGTTACTTTAAGACTTTCATATGGTGAAAATGTGGATTGAAAATGTTAAGGTTGTCATTTTGAATGAAATTGGAGAAATTGTCCATTTTGACCCCTAAACGGGTCAACGTGTTAAAACAGTGTAGAATGAGTGTTTGTATATGATGAATGTGCCCACACGTCATAAATATATGTAGAAACATGTTAGCAAAGGGTTGAAGTCAGAAACCTAGCCATTTGGAATATGGTGTGTCAACTAAAACGGTCGAAAATGGTCTAAAATGACCCATACGTCTATTTTCTTGTTAAACGTGTAATTTGAAAAAGTGGAAAAATGGAAAGTTGCATTTTGATTATATGAGAGTGCCTGCAAAATTTCAGAGTCTAACTCTTTACGGTTTAGGAGATATGCGCGTTTGAATTTCGTGTTTTTGCACTAAAATTTCTGAGTTGCTGCAGCATGTTGAATCCGACGTATTCCCTTGAATACGTACGTATTCCCATGAATACGGACGTATTCCTTGGGCGTATTCCTTAAAAATCTTTCTGGTTGAAAATGTTGGCGGGAATACGGCGTATTCCCATAAATACGGACGTATTCCCATGAATACGGACGTATTCCCTTGAATACGAACGTATTCCCATGATTTGAGACTTTTCTTGTATTATGTGTTATATTAAGTGAATTTAATATGAAAATTTGTAAATTTCGACGTTCGTCGTAACGTTCGACGTAGAATTCCGCTAGAAAATTTCGGTGTCCGATTAAGATGAAATTTACATGTCCACTCAAAAACGGGCCAACGGTCAAAGCTCATATCCTCGCCATGAGCCCTGTCAGTTTTCGGCACTTCGGGGTCGTTTGGGGCCCGAAAATCGCGTTTTATTGTTTTTCGGACATTATTTCGGACTTTTGGCTTATGATTTGTATTGGGCTTTTGTTTCTTTGAGCCCAGAGATCATTCCTGTGACAATATGCAATATTAAAAGTTGTTTAAAGAGGTTTATATGGTTCTTTGTGTAGGAGTTGTTTGTAGGCAGTTTATTTGACTGCAAAGTATACCAGTAAGGGTATTGTTGATTGTTGCTTGTTAGGGTAAATAAATATTGATTATGTAATCATGTTAATTACATTATGTGGAATACTTAATATGATTGAATAAGTATTTATAAGAGTTGAAGAGTATTGTAGGAGCTTAATCTTGCTTGATAACTAGAAAATGAAGGTTATTTAATAATCAACTTAGAAATTATATATTGATGAATATATGTGGAATATGGTCTGGTATTTTAACAAGGTACTTAGTGCTAAATGTTATATAGAGTATTATACTTGATAATTAAAGTGTTAAGTGATTGATATTGAATCGTGTAGAGAGGGTGTTAAATTGATTTAGTTGTGTTAAAACTTACACATGTGTTAATAAGATAAGGAGGAATGTGTTAGATGATTAAATTGTTATGTTTACTTAATTTTGTGAGTAGTTTCACATTCAAGTGATAAAGAGAAATAGTAACAAGTTAACACTTGGTCATAAATCTATTTTAAGTGTTACTATATGTGTGATAATTGTTAATTTCAACATTGTGAATTATGTGAGAGTAAAAGTTAATTACTTTAAAGATCAATGGTATGAAGTGGCCTGAGAATAAAGTGTGACTGACATAATATGACGACGTCTGGCCAACGTATTTATATTATGCCATTTCACATGGATATGTTGAAGCTACCAAGTACCATAGAAATTGATGAGACTTAAAAAAAAATGGTAGGTTTGCAATGTTGATATATGAGAGAGAGAGAGAGTCAATGATTGACTAAATCGAAATGGTAGTAAAAGATTAAGTTATTGTATTAATGAGTTACTATTAATAACAGAAATATATAAATGTATATAGAGAGAGAGCCTTTTGATTGAAATTGTGAAAATTTATAGTTATATTATCGTTAATTGAGAATTTTGTGAAACTTGATTGTTAGTATATGCATAATATCAAAGTGAAATGATAGATTGCGTATAGAAATGATGGACATATGAAATAATCTTATGAAGAGATTAAAGAGATACGATTGATTGATGAAATGTTGATGAAAAATGTGTGTGTGGTTAACACATTTTGATGGAATGGTACTTGCGCTTGAATGGCAATGTACCTGTTGATGGAAAAAAAAAAACTTGGTAATTATCCAATTTGAATTGGTACTAAGTGACTTGGTGATTAAGTGATAATGGTTTTAACCATGAGAATTGACTTCTATTTTGAGTGTTAATATGTGATTAGTGATATATGAATTCGAGATACTTTTAAATAAAAGATTATCAAATACATTAGTGATATGTGGTACTAGCACAAATGCTAGTTATGGATTGAAATTTAAATTTCATTGTTGTTGAGTGTATTGTGATTTTCATAATCATTGTTTTGCTGTTAAAAGGGGTATAAATCATATATCTATTTTAAAAGATTCTAGCACGTCGCTAGTTTCTAGTGTTAAGAGTATGTTATGTGCATGATGATGTTATTCACTTATGTCAAGTGGATACATGTTTAAAGTGATTAATTATGAGTAATTTCCTTAAGTGATCATAGTATGCATGAAGATATGATTTAGATACATATCATATGTTAAGGTAAGAAATAGAAACATGTACATGTGGATATGTATATGTAGATAGAATTTAAATTGTGTGCATATAATTAAGAGTTGCCCAAGGGAGTAATTATTGTAAGTGATGATATCACGCTTGTTGTTGAATAATGCGAGTAGTATTATACTATATGCAAGTTAAATTGAGTATAAGACACAATGTATGTGTTTGCGTGAATGTAATTGAGATGCACACTGATGGTGTGTAAATTGATAAAATAACATATATCTAAATAAAGATATGTAGGTACACAGTGTATGTAGTGAAATGTATGCATTAACATGTCATGCATAGGTGATTTAAGTTGTGTACACACTTTAGGTGAATATAGTGATGAGTAATTACGATGTTAGAGTAGTATGAAGAGTGCAATATTAATAAATTTTGGTGTTAGTAGAATCTCAATTGAGAAATGAGATTTATCAAGTAATTAAGTACTTTAGAATAAGCAAGGTTGATTAGATTTCGAGGACGAAATCTCTTTAAGGGGGAGAGATTTGTAACATCCTCAAATTGGGCCTAGAAGTAATAGGTAATTCCTTTAAATTTTAAATGCAATTTAAAATTGTTATATGTGTTTGATTTTAAATTTAATAGGTCAATAAGCCTCAGAAAATATTGTGGCTAGTGAAATATTAATTGTTTTAATTAAATCAAGGTGACGGTAAAATAAAATAGTTTTCCTCGCAAATGATTTTTAAGTTCTAGACAATAATAAATACGGGGAACGAAAACTAACACTTATATGCTATACTTTATGGAATAAATTGGTTTTTATTCCCACACAATACATACATATGTACGTATGAACAAATACACACACACATATGATCAAATCCACAAAATTATGAAGAAATAATCAAAAGTGAAGATCACAAATTCGGATTCAAGCTTCAAGAGGATAGATTATCATCTCCTAATCTTTCTATTCAACTTGTAAGTCCCTAATTCATGATGTATGAACCCTAGAAATTTGGGGGTTTTAGTGTTCTTGGTTATAATTCGAATTTAAGCTTTGATTATGTGAAATTGATGTTAGTTAAGCTTATTGTTGTTGATATCTAGCAAGATTCAAGCTTAAGTTTGTAAATTAATCTTGGTTCTTAAGTTTTATCATGATTTTGATGGGTTAATTACTTGAATCCGAAAATAGAGGTTTAAGTTGGTGAAATTGATGATTGTTATACTTGTTAATGATGTTAGGTATCATGATTCATGCTTTAAGTTATAACTTTGATTAGGGTTCTTAAACTTCTTGAGATTTTGATGAGTTCATGGTGCTTTTTGATGGGTTAATGGTATTAATCATAAACTAAAGCTTGATATTAGTTGAAATGGTGTTAATAAGTGTTAATAAGAGTGTTAGTAGCTTTAATATAACCTAATAGTGGATTAATCAAGTTGGGTGAATTATATGCAAGTGAAAGTGTTTATTGATGGGTAGTTAGATGAGATTGTTATTTATAAGCTAAGATGAGCATGGTGATAATCATGAGTTACTAATGAATTAATGGATTAGTTAAATTGTGAATTCTTAATATATGAGGTTGATGGTTACTTATTTTGATTAACTATAATTGATTTGGATCAATGTGATGAGATGATTCTATGTTCATAAGTTGATAGTGAAGTTAAATTGGTTATTATTAATCTTGGATTGAATTGTGTTAAATGACTATAAGTCATAATTTGAAAAGTTGAATACTTGAATGCTCGAATCAAGTATAGCAAATTCCATGGGAGTGATGGATTGATGATTTGGATTAACTAATCATTGTGTTGTAATTACTTGATGGAGTTATTTAGATTTTGATTACATTATGTGATAGTATTTCACATTGATACAAGTAACTGACTTGTGTATTTTGTTGTATTTCCAGATGTGGAGAAGACTCAGTGATATTAGACTACTGAGTGGGCGACTATGGTAGTCGGTGAGTGGACTTTGATCTCTCACTATAATTTAGTGATCACTATTGTGGTTACTTCAAGTGTTAAGTGTTATTACTGTGTTAAGTTGAATTGTGAATTGTGTTAAAGTGTTAAAGTGTTAAGTGTTAATTGACCTATATGGTAACTGTGTTATATAGAGGTCAACTATGTTGGACTGTGTTGTTACAGGTTAGTCAACACAAGGGTTGTGAACATTCGTTGTAAGTAAGGCTTGTGTTGACTAAAGGTAATAAACAGTTATCGGTTAACCACTGTATTGGCCTGCAGTTGGTGTAAGTGTCGCTTGGTGGGCCACCGCGGCTGAGGGCGCCACAAGGGCCACCGATCCTCTGGTGATGTTGAGTCAAAGTGTTAAATGTGGTGAACTCATAGTGTTAAACTAAGTTGTATTGTTAGTGATGAGTTAACTCACTTAGCTTCGTGCTAATCCCTCGTTGTTTACTCCTTGCAGGTTAATATCTATTATTATGGGCGGGTCAAGGAGTAATTGAAGAATGTTTGACTAGGATTACTCTGATTATTATTAATACAGTTTAAAATGTGTGATTATATAATGCCCAGGATATAAAGGATTGTTTTGTAAACGGTAATAATCAATACTTAGAACTTAGGTAATGGAAGATGACGATATGTCATTTTATGTATATATATGTTTTGGGACTTGAGCTTCCGCATTGTAAAAAAAAAAAAAAAAAAAAAAAAAAACAGTTGTAAATTTTGGGGCGTTATGAAATTCTACCATAACGAGTCTTTAAACCTCTAGAATCATCTACTAATTCAGAAAGTTGACCCGCTAAACGTTGATTTTTCGAGTCATTTGAGGCTAGAATTTCAATCTGAGCAGCTTTAATAGAATCAAATAACTGAGGAAGCACAGTCATTTGAAGAGATTTCACTGAAAGAACAGTATGGCTAACTTTTCTACTAAGGGCATCGGCTACAACATTAGCTTTACCAGGATGGTAAAGTATGTCGCAGTCATAATCTTTGACTAAATCTAGCCATCTTCTCTGACGATTGTTCAAATCACGCTGATCAAAGAAATATTTGAGACTTTTATGGTCTGTATAGATAGTGAATTTAACACCATAGAGATAATGGCGCCAAATTTTAAGAGCGAAGACCACAGCTGCTAACTCAAGATCATGAGTGGGATAGTTCTGCTCATGTGACTTTAACTGACGTGAAGCATAAGCAATGACTTTCCCACGCTGCATAAGAACACAACCTAATCCAAGTTTTGAAGCATCACAATACACCACCATATCCTCGTTGCCCTCGGGTAAAACAAGAATAGGGGCTTGACTAAGCTTTTCCTTCAACATCTGAAACGCTTTAGCTTGCTTATCTTCCCACTTCCACTGAACGCTCTTTCTAGTCAACTGAGTCAAAGGAGTAGCAATCCTTGAAAAATCTTGAATAAAACGACGATAATAGCCAGCTAGACCAAGAAAACTCCTGATTTCAGTAGGACTCGTAGGTGGGTCCCACTTCATTACTGCTGCTATCTTGGAAGGATCGACTTGAATGCCGTGAATATTGATCACGTGTCCAAGAAATTGGACTTCTCGTAACCAGAATTCACATTTAGAAAATTTGGCAAATAACTTTTCACAACGAAGTGTATCAAGAACTTGCCTGAGATGTGCTGCATGCTCAATTTCACTTTTAGAATAGATAAGAATATCATCAATGAAAACTATAACAAAGATATCGAGCATGGGCCGACAAACTCTGTTCATCAAGTCCATGAATGCAGCTGGAGCATTAGTTAAGCCGAAGGGCATAACTGTAAACTCAAAGTGACCATAACGAGTACGAAAAGCAGTTTTTGAAATATCATCTTCCTTTACTTTTAACTGATGGTAGCCAGAACGAAGATCAATCTTTGAAAAGAAACTGGCACCCTGTAACTGATCAAATAAGTCATCTATTCGTGGCAAGGGATATCTGTTCTTAATGGTCACTTTATTTAGTTCCCGGTAATCTATACACATTCTTAAGGAACCATCTTTCTTCTTGACAAACAACACTGGAGCTCCCCAAGGTGAACTACTAGGACGGATAAAACCTTTATCTAAAAGTTCTTGCAATTGTTTCATCATTTCTTGCATTTCAGTTGGAGCTAACCGATAAGGAGTTTTAGCAATTGGAATAGCTCCAGGAATAAGATCAATTCGGAATTCCACTTGTCTATCAGGTGGAATACCTGGAAGTTCATCAGGGGACACTTCAGGGAATTCTTTCACAACTGGAATACTGGAAAGTTCTGGTACAGCTTTAGAATTATCAACCACGTGCGCCAAAAAGGCTTGACACCCGTGCGACAAGAATCTTTTAGCTCGAGCAAAAGTACAAACAGGAATGGATCTACTAGAACGCTCGCCATAAACAATAATCTCCCTTCCGCTAGGTGCTTTCAGGAGAACTATCTTTTCATGACAATTTATCATACCCTTATTCTTTCCCATCCAATCCATTCCTATAACTACATGAAATTCCCCCATTTGCATAGGAATCAAATCTATTTTGAACACTTCACCTTCTATTTCAATAGTACACCCTCTATAAACATCACTAACAATAACTAATTTGCTATCGGCAATCTCAACTTCTAAAGGGCGTTCTAGTTTAACAATAGGAGTATTCAACTTTTCACAAAATGACAATGATACAAAAGACTTGGTGGCTCCAGAGTCAAATAAAACATGGGCAGGTATAGTATTAATTATAAAGGTACCTGTCACCACGTCATGTGACTCCTTTGCCTCATCTGCTGTAATCTGAAAAGAACGACCTTTAGCTTTCTGTCCACTAGCTTCTCTTTTCTTTTCTGCTTCTTTCTTCTGTTCATTTCTTTTCATATCTTCTAGTTTAGCAGGACAGTTAGCTTGTAAGTGGTCATCCTTATAACAATAAAAGCACATTCTATATGGATTAGGGCAATTAGCAGCAATATGTCCTTGCTGACGACACTTATAACAAGCTGTACTCCCTAACTGACATTCTCCTGGATGCTTTCTGCCACAATTATTACACTTGGGAAATTCCCGAACTGGAGCTTGAGATTGACGGTTTGATTGTTGAGATTGTGACTTTTGTTGTTGTGGTTGTGATGATTGCTGCTTTCCGAAATTTCTGAATTTCTTAGATTGCTGTGATTGAGAAGAAGATTGTTCTACTTTTCTCATATTAGCTCTATCCTCAGCTTTCACTTGCAACTCTTTCTCTCGAGTCAACCCTTTATTCATCATCTTAGGAATAGAATCATAAATAGTTGGGTCAACTGCTTCTTTGATATCAATATTTAAATGTCGGTAATAATGATCCTTCATTAACACTGGATTCGAAGTATATTCGGGACAAAACTGAGATTTATCATAAAACATGTTAGTGTACTCAGTTACCGACCTTTTCCCTTGATTGATGGCTAAGAACTCTCATTTCAGTCTTTCTACTTCTGCCATTGGCGCAAATTCTGCTATAAACTTTTCTCTAAACATACTCCAAGAAAACTTTGCAGCTTCCACAGCACCATGTGTTTTAACGTGTACCCCACCAATCCTGAGCACTATCTTTCAACTGATGGGCAGCAAACAACACTCGTAGTCTTTCTGGACAGTCACAAAGTAGAAAAGTTTCTTCTATCTTACTAATCCACCTATGACTACTAATCGGGTCTCTTTCACCATGAAATTCTGGGGGACTACAGTTTGCGAAGTTTTTATATTCAAAACGTTCTTTTTCTTTATTAATTTGCTGCTGAGCATTTAACATTTCACTATTCAACTGAGGGTTAACTAAGACAGGATGCTTCTGTTCAAATTCTACTAATCGTGTATTAATAATTTGCTCCATTCGGGTATATACCTTAGGAGCAAATTCTTGTAGGGCTTGCCCAATGACATCTTTTAATAGCATCCGATCCTCAGGATCTAAACTTCTTTCTGAAACATTCTCCTCTTGAGTGGGAGAACGTACATTTGAACCCTCAGCTTCTTTGTTTGGTGTGGATTCCATTTACTAAACAATATAGAAACACAATTAAGACATAAAAATTTCTACTACAATTATTAAATAATGATTGCATTTATCTTCACATATTTAACAACTTTGAATCTCCCACATGCTTTAGCAAAATATAACCTCGTTGGCCAGACGTAGTTATATTAAACTAAATACATGTTTCTATCCAAAATTCTTAAATATATTCCGAATCCAAGCAATCATTCCTACTCTAATCATAATCTACTAATCATATGCAAAACATTGCAAAAACATAACTGTAATTAACTACTACACATTTATAAGTGGTTTAAGTTTAGGCAATCCTACTGTGGATTGCTTAAATCTCTTAAACCATCGCTCTGATACCAACTTGAAACGCCCTGAAAATCTGAACATTTTTTTTTTTTTTTTTTTTTTTTGTAACTATTACTAACTTATAACGGTCCCAATACTCTAATTATTATCTACTATTACATTGTCAAACAAATAAGCTCAACAAAATTTTGATTCTTCTGAAACAATGGGAATACGATCGTATTCTTGGGAATACGATCGTATTCAGTGGAATACGATCGTATTCTGGGGAATACGGTCGTATTCATTGACCCTTTTTGCACAGTTTTGAAACAGAACCAAATTAAGGGAATACGGTCTCGGAATAGGCGTATTCCCGGGAATCCGACCGTATTCATGGGAATACGATCGTATTCCCATGACCTGCAGACCAAATCCGAATCTGCACTATTTCATACCAAAAACCGAACTTTGAACACGCATATCTTGCAAACGACTAAGAATTTAGACATGAAACTTTGCAGGCACCTTACTATAGTCAAAAGAAAACTTTCTATTTTTGCACTTTCTCAAATTTCTCATTTTATCGGGATTTGGGCTTATGGGTCATTTTCGGCTAAATTTCAACATTTTTCTAACGTACCAAGTCTCTAACCATTGAGACTTAGGAGCTGAGACTTTAAGCCCACATTTCTATTATCAAAACAAACTTGCAAGACTAATCATCATACTTCCAACCTTCGTCTAGCTCAAATTTGTTCATAAGCGTTATTAGGACCCATTTGGACCCATTATGACCCGCTGATCCAAAAGAGCTAATTTGACCCATTTAATGGCTAAACACACTTCCAAATTGACTAATAACATTATTGACTTTCATTAAAACTTTCATTATGTACAAAATCAAAATATCACTTTCACTACAACTTACAACTTTCACATTCTAAACCACAGCTACTAGTCATTTAAGATTTTATACTATTACATCATAATCTATCTAGTCATTACTTTCAAAACCAAAACATGTCAAAACATTGTTTGGGCGATCTTTCAAGGTTTCAAAACGATAATTTAAAGAGAAGCTTGTGTGACTTACAACAAGCTTGCAACTCCACTTTTAGCCTTTTGCAATTTCTTTACCTCTTCCACTTTCACTTGTACCTACAACATAACTAAACTAATTAAGCAATTTGCTTAGTGAGAATATGAAAACTACTCCTTACAATACATTATTAACATAAAGCAAATAATGAACAAAATAAGGAACTACTTCCCTTTTCTTGCAACTCCACTTTCACAATTCTAATCATATGTGCACATAGCTAATCAATATTTGGCTAACATAAGTTAACCACTAATCAAACAAAGCTAACCTTGGTTAGCTATTCTAATCAAAATATGGCTAATAACCATTAACCATTCTAATCACAAGCTTTTATCATAATCATGATATAATCATAAACTAATCACAACAAGTTACATGATCATGATCTATTCAATTCATAAACTCACCTTGGTTTGTAGTACAAATTGAAACAAGATGATCAAATGATGACAATTCTTCTTTAGCACCTATTACATACACATAGCACATAATCAACAACTAATTCACACTTTCAATGATTAATTATCTATTTCTTTCTCCCCCACTTGAGATTCACTAATTTCACTTTAACTAAACTAACTAACTTACTTATCATGATCAAAATCATAGCTTTATTATGAATTTAACTACTTCCATAATAATTTTAACATCTACTAATACTTTCTCTTTAAATTCAACCAATTCATGAAGTTCATAAAACCCCATGAACTCAAATCATAATCTATCCCCTCTAGCATGAAATTAAGATTCTAATCATGATTTATATATTATACTAACACTAACTAATCAATTACAAACTCTAATTTCGGATTAATTCATATCAATTAACTAAAACCCCATAAACCTAAGTTCTAGGGTTCTTGAAGAAAGAAAATTACTTACTAGGAATCAAAGATGATGAAAAGATGGAGAATTAATCCTTTAGAGTTTATGATGAAGATCAATTGAATGATTTGAGATGATGAAAGTGTTCTTGCGATTTCTCCTCGTTTCTATTTTGAGAGTTCTGGAAATATTTGAAGTCTATCTTCAAATTACAGGGGAAAGGCACGTACTAGTGTCTAAATTCTTTTAAATTTCTATACTGCACAGTCTGGAACTGGACAACTAGTTTGCGTTTTCTATCATATCTCATTATTTAGAGATCAAAAATTAAAAAGATGTATATTTTATTGTACACTAAAATAATACTGTAAAACTGAGCTATAAAAATTTATTTTTTATTTACTAAAGAAATACCTTGAAAACTGGGGTGTTACAGTATCGGAACGAAGCCGACAAAAATAATTAATCAGATTTGGTAACACGAAATAATTAATAATTCAATTATTAATTACGAGTAATTATGTATCTATAACATATAGATAAAATGGTTCAATTATACGTTTAACATAAAACGTATTATATAACGAACAGAAACAATTCTAAAATGTACCAAAAAGGTCAACATCCGAAAAACGTTATTTCTCTAGTACCTTTTCAAGTATTTAGAACATTACCTCAAAATATGAATTTGAAATTCAACTGAAATTTGGCGCGCAATTGGACGTGCGCAGTAAAATGTACAAAAATGTACAACTACTAAAAATAATGATAATCTCATTATTCTGAAAATATATTACGAATCAGGAGAGCATCTACAAAATAAAAATATAAAATGTTAAATTTTATATTGCTATAATTATACCCGTACTCGAAATTGAGGTGCCAAAAGTTGGCACCTACCGTCAATAATTGAGGAGACCGATTGTTTTTAAACCATACTCCCTCCCTCTCTCTGTGATCATTCGGCAGAACACACACACAAATAATTCACCAAATTTCTTTCTCTCCTTCACAAACAAATTAACAAGATCAGAGGTAAGCAGCATCAGGAAGTGGAAGTGGAACAAAGCCAGTGGCTTCACCATCATCACCATCACTCGTTCATCACCTTCACCATTTCACCTTTGTAAGAAAACTTTCTAACTTTGATTTTCTTGCTTAAATTCGTATATATATCAAGTTAAACATCATAATCTAGATATATAACACAGAAATTTGAAGGATTGATGATTTGTTCTTGAAATGGGTTTATGAAACCAAAACTATAAACACAAAATCTATAGATGAAAACTTGTTAAAATGTGGTAATAAGTTGATAAAATAACATAATTCGTTGATATAAACGTTTGGTAACATGATTTAAACAAGTTGGAAACAAAATCATCGAGCTTATTATTGCTCTGCACGAACAGAACCTGCAAAATACTTAGGATCCGGCGGATCCTAGGTGGATCCGGCGGATCACCTTTGAAAATGATGAACAAAACGCATGAAAATGCTCGAGATCCGGCGGATCACATTTGGATCCGGCGGATCCTTCCCTGGAAACTACCCTGATCCGGCGGATCATCGGTTGATCCGGCGGATCACGCTTAAACGCTCGCGCACCTTAAGTCGTTGGTCAAAACCGTTAACGAGTAAAAGACACTCACGATCCGGCGGATCATCGGATGATCCGGCGGATCCTAACTACAAACACGCACAAACGAGTCTTGTGAACGAGTACGATACACGAGTAAATGACACGCTTGATCCGGCGGATCACTCCCCGATCCGGCGGATCCTTACAAATCGAACGTAGTCCGGCGGATCACTATCAGATCCGGCGGATCCTTATAAATCGAATGATCCGGTCCTTTGTGGTTTGATCCGGTGGATCACTAAAAATCAACAAGGATCCGGCGGATCATTAACTGATCCGGCGGATCCAAGACCCCAAACCAGGAACTGATCTTGCTAGTTTTAAATGATGCAAACTTTAGACAAAACTCGACACATTTGAGACGCGATGTATATTATACGGAACAAATGAGAATAATGATTTGGGAAAACCTAAATGACAAAACAATTAATATATATATACGAGAATATATACTCAACTACATAAGTATATATATGTATATGTACTTACACACTTCGGACAATTCTACAAACGAACAATACTTGGATAATATTATATATTTCCAACAACAATCATCAACGAAATACACAAACCTAAGAAATTGATAATTTATTCAAACAAACGAACTATTAACATAAGTAAACAAAGTACTTATAGTTAATACATTATTGTGTATAGGTTGACTACGTTTGGGCTACGCTATCATATCTCGCTAGCATTCACATCCGAGCACTCAAAGTGAGTTCACAAACCCCTTTTAAATGTTTAATGCTTTAAAACCTCGGGGTGGAAAACATAGAAACCGTATGTATAATTGCATGCGACAACTGTTTGAATACTTGATGTATTTACTGAAACTATTGATGAAATGAGATTTCATGTTGTGACTGATTAAATACTGTACGTATTTGCTTAAACTGTTTATGAAGGGGTACTTCATACTTGAACTGTTTGTGAAAGGGTATTTCACACAAATATTTGAACTATGTTTTATGAAATGTTTTCATAACTATTTTGGGAATTTAGGCAACGAATCTTGGTACAGATCTAGGCTGAACGATGTAGTGCATAAAAGACCTTATGGCTACAGACTATAACCATTAGCTAGGTGACTCTAGCCACTGAGTATACGGATAGTACTATCGTTGTGACGACCCTCCTACGGATTTGGGAGCGTATACTTAAATGTCCTACTTGGCACAACAACAACAGATTAGGGTCGTGGTTTGGTTATAGGGTTAGATCGGGTTACCTTACTTGACAGGTTTAGCTCACCTTTCAAGGGATCACCGTCTAAATATTCCCACTAAACTATTGATTAGGAAAGGATTTCCTACGTACACTGATTTGGAAATGTTAATCTTTATTTAGGTTAACTTGTGTTTCCTACTGATAACTGATTTAGGAAATGTTATTTGATTAATAACTTGTGTTTCCTATTACAACTACAACTGATTTGGGAAATGTTATTTATTAATAACTTATGTTTCCTACTTGACAAACAACACTTATTTGGAAATGTTATTCTTAAATGATTAACTTGTGTTTCCTACATAACAAACAAACTTGTGAATTCACTCAACAATTTTGTTGACGTTTTACTCTATGTTTTTCAGGGAATTAGCAGCGTAAGTAAGATCTGCATGCATTATCAGGACGGACTACCCTGGACTTGTTAGGATGCCACTACTTTTGGGACACTTGGATTTCCTCTGTATAACTGCAACTATTGCAGTCATACCTATGAAATCTACTTTTGATATTATGTATTTTATGAAATACTGATTTCAACTACTACTATTACTGTTACTACTTTTCAAGTGGTAATCTTTTGTAAAACTTTAACTAATGGCATCTTAATCTATTTCGTTCTGCGATAATCATATGCTCTGAGTATGTATGTATCTGTTGGTTGTTTTACTGCTCGCACCCCCGTCACGTCACTAAGCTTCCGCAAACCACTCTATGTAATTGTAATTACCGTTTGGCGGGATGTGACAAAAACAAATAAAAGTTTCTGTTACCACTTTCTTTAAATCACCCGGCTGTTTCAATGTTGACCCGGCTGTTTTTGGGTTTACCCGACGGGTACTAAGTAAATTTTTGGGATTTTGTTTCAGCTTATGTATTGATGTGATATACAATTTATATTGGTTTAAACTATTCAGTAATAATGTATGGGACCAAATCAAGTATGTTTTACGGTTGATATATAAAAAAAAAAAAATTTTGGACGTTTCAAGTAGGTATCATAGCGATAGTTTAAGAGAATTATGTAATCCACTATAGGATTGCCTAACCTTAAACTATGATGAATGCATGATTATGTTTCTCAATTGTGTTTTAATGGTTTCTTTGGTATATGCTTATGTGTATAACTTCAAGAATGGTTTTTGCTTTAGCTTGATTATATTCAAGAGTAATGAATAGAAGTGTGTGATTAGTTTAATATTGCTACGTCTGGCCAACGCAGTTGTATTACACTAGTGCACATGGGTGATTAAAAGCTTTTAAATATAAAATGGTTTAGGTTAAGGATTATTCTTGAAGGTTTAAGTGGATTGTTTCTTTACTTATTTATGTTATTTATATAAAGGTTTGGATAAACTAACTTAAGTTGTTAACTTGTATAGTAAATGGAGGCTTCTACGAATCATGGTGAGGAAAATGTAGGTGATAGGAGTCTAAATCATGAGGATGAGGTAATTATTAGAAGAATTATTGGGCAAGCTCTCCAAGAATTTGCCCCGGCCGTTTATGCAAATGTTGAAAAGATTGTGAATACTAAAGTAGAGCAGGTTGTGACCACCAAATTAGCTGAGTTTGAACAGAAGTATCCTATCTTAATGAATCCTCCACCGAATGCGGAACTTCTTGCTGCACAAGGTGCTATGAATAAAGAGAAAGAAAACTTCAATTATAAGAAATTTTCAGGTTATAAACCACCCGAGTTTGAAGGAGAGTTGAATCCGGTTGCTAGTTTAAGGTTGTTAAGTAGGATTGAGGAGACTTTTATGTTGTGTAATTGTCCAGAACACCTAAAGGTACTATTCACGGCGCATCAACTCAAAGGCGGTGCACACGAATAGTGGAACTCTAAAATTGAAACATATGGTTTTGAGGCTGCTTCTCAATTTCCATGGGATAGGTTTAAGAATATGTTTAAGGGAGAGTTCGCTCCACCTGCGGAAATGGATAAACTCAAAGGGGAATTTCTTACCATTGATCAAGGAAGGCAGTCTGTAGCAGAGTTTGAAGTCTTTTCAAGTTGATGCACCTAAATATTGACATTCGTGAATCCATTGATCCTATCTTTTCATGAAAAAAGGAGGTTAATAACTTGATTCAAGTCACGAATGTCTATACAACATTCAACCTAAAATTAGATGTTGTTTGCCGCATATATTATATTTCTTTTATTTTTTTTACCAAACTGAGAATAAGAAAATTACTACTCCGAAGTAATTATGTTCACAAATACGAGGGTGTCAAATAACAAATAATAGAACTTCAGAGGTTATTATTACAACGTTATCCAATTGGCAATTTTGACATTTTAAAACAAGTCATCAGATAGAATGAGGCCCAACAATATTTTACTCCCCTTTATATATTTGTCACGTTGGATTTTGTTTCTAATAAAAAAATACATATAAATGAAAGTTTAATTTAGCAATTTGTCTTATTTATTATTATTATTATTATTATTATTATTATTATTATTATTATTATTATTATTATTATTATTATTATTATTATTATTATTATTATTATTATTAACAAACAAAACTACTATACCGATAAAAGAACATGTCAAAAATGTTAAAAGAACTCAATACGTAACCTTAGTTTGTCTTTTTTGGGATGTCAATGTGAAGTGTGAACTGTAAATATGAGGAAACTCCAAGTTGCTGGGATGCATCTAGATCAAGATTGGTCATATTCCAAACGAGTTTGTGGATTGGTTGAAACGTAGATCCAACGTGTCAGTTTAATCCAACATTTTACCCCCATTGAGTTCAGATGAAACTGCATCCAAACCCCTTCTTATTTAAGTTATGTCTCAAATAGTCCCTTGAGTTTCTGTTTATAATAAAACTCCACACTCCTTAGATGATAAGTATTGACTTTACAAAGTCTCCTATCATATAACGAGTCAGCCGAATCGATCATTAAGCACGTGTGTTATATATGCGTGATGTTATATTTTTTCTTGTCTCGTCTTTTACTGTGTATTTTGTCCTTTTAATAAGCAGAAAATCTTATTCTATGAGGAAAAATGTTGTATGTTATTATCTTTTATTGTAAGTTCAACGTTACTTAATGTTTAGAGGTGGCAATTTGAGACCCATGAATCTAGTTTGGTTTTTCTAATTTTTATAGATGGGTCTAATTGGGTAATTAAAATAAGGATTAAGTATATCATTATTACATATTGGGTCATAATGAGTAATAATGATATATTTAAGCTTTTTTTAATTACCCAACTAGACCCATCTATAAAGATTAGAAAAACCCAACTAGACTCATGGATCTTAAATTGCCACCTCTACGTTTAGCCTTCTTATTTTTCTTTCCAGTGCTCTTATCATATGCTTTATTTTGTTGCATTTATTTTTTATTGAATTTTACTTTCTTTGTTGATTCAAGTAGAAGAATAAATATAATATAGGATCTTGAAATTATGAATGACACTAAAATAAGGAGTAATAACAGAATATATATGTTGCCCAACTTGCCTTAAGTAGAAAATATACATGAACGTTTTCAAGACCTGTTTTTGATGAGAAGGAAAACAAACAAAATATGGTAATATAATATATTTACAATTATTATACGTTGTATCCAGGGTTGCTTTTAGCCTTTTACTTTCTATTTACTATACAATAACTAGTATCTACATAGATTTTTATATCTTTGTTCATGTATTCGTTTGCTACTTACAAAAAGTTTGTGAATAAGGAAAACAATTATGTCTGTCAGAAATACAAGGGTGTCAAATTACAAATTGTAGAACTCCAGGGGTGATATTTACAACATCATCCAATTGGCGATTAGACATTTTAAAAACGAGTCGGATAGAATAAGTCAATTAAAGTGCAGAGATACACAGCTAAACATGACGACAATGGCGATCCAAACTCCAAACAACTTATTATTCTCCAACCACACATCTTTATATCCCCTTATAAATACTCATCTCTCCCCTTTTTCTATTTCATCATTTTCCAAGTTTACACTTAATTCTTTTCAACATCAAAAACCATTCATTGCATTGTCCAGTAAGGTACCTTCTTATTTCCTTAATCTTTATTTCTTTTGTTTTTGATCTATTAAGCAAATTTTGAAGTAAATTTGACATTTTTATTAATTGGGTTGTTTACAGAATAGAGAATCGGTATTGAATTATATCAAAGACGTGAATAAAGGTGATCAAAAGAAAGAGTTAATGACTATTGGTTCATCGGTTAAGCTTTCGGGCCGGAATTTGGTGGTGAAGGATCGGGTTATATTGACTGATGTGTCAGATAACGTGGTAACTTCATTCGGGTCGGATACGGGCCACACGGATGGGGCATTTATCGGGGCGGTTTTTGATGAGGAAAGGAGCCGTCATGTGGTGTCGCTTGGGCGGCTTAATGATGTCCGGTTCATGGCGTGTTTTCGGTTTAAGTTATGGTGGATGGCCCAGAAAATGGGAAATAAAGGAAGTGAAATACCAGTGGAAACACAGTTTCTATTAATGGAAACAGTTGAAGAAAGTGAAAAGCTTTATATTGTTTTTTTGCCATTAATTGAAGGGTCTTTTCGAGCTTGTCTCCAGGGTAGTTCTGTAGAGGAGCTCGAAGTTTGTGTAGAAAGTGGTGACGTGGATGTAAAGGAGTCTGTTTTTTCACACACGATTTACGTGGGTGTTGGAACAGACCCTTTTAGTACAATCACAGATGCAATTAATACAGTTAAATTGCATTTGAAGACGTTTAAACAACGTCAAGATAAAAAACTTCCCGGGATTCTTGATTATTTCGGGTGGTGCACTTGGGATGCATTTTATCAAGACGTGACTCAAGAAGGGGTTGAGTCCGGGCTAAAAAGTTTAGTTGAAGGTGGAACCCCTGCAAAGTTCGTGATCATTGATGATGGGTGGCAATCCGTTGGATCAGATGAAAAAAGTATCCAAGAATCAGAGCCGTTGATGAGGCTAACGGGGATTAAAGAAAACGAGAAGTTTCAAAACGAAGATGACCCAACAATTGGGATCAAGAATATTGTTAATGTAGCAAAAAATACATACGGGTTGAAATATGTGTACGTGTGGCACGCGATTGTAGGGTATTGGGGTGGGGTCCGCCCTGAGGCGGAGGGTATGGAGGACTATGGATCCTTGATGAAATATCCCATGGTGTCGAAAGGGATTCTCACGAATGATCCAATTTGGAAAACGGATGTATTGGCCGTACAAGGTTTGGGGCTTATGAACCCGAAAAAAGTTTTCAAGTTCTATGACAATTTACATAAGTACTTGGCTGCAGCTGGTGTTGATGGGGTCAAAGTCGATGTTCAGTCCATATTGGAGACACTAGGAACTGGTTTAGGTGGTCGGGTTGCACTAACCCGACAGTACCATCAAGCTCTTGATGCATCTATTGCTCGAAATTTTCCTGATAATGGCTGCATTGCTTGTATGAGCCACAATACAGATGCCCTTTATTGGTAAATATATTTTACTTCTTTTTACAATTTTTGTGTATATATGCATATATTTGTTTGAGTACTGATGAGTTTACCTTGTACTCAGCTCTCAACAAACAGCAGTGGTTCGGGCTTCAGATGATTTTTACCCTCGTGATCCCGTTTCACACACGATCCATATTGCATCCGTGGCATACAACAGCGTGTTTCTTGGAGAATTTATGCAGCCCGATTGGGATATGTTTCATTCACTTCATCCTGCAGCTGAGTACCATGCATCTGCCAGGGCGATTAGTGGTGGCCCAATATACGTGAGGTAACATATATTTTTAACTTCTGTTCTTGAAGCGTAAAATTTAGGATCGATTAAGGCTTAATTTGAATCTTTATTGATAGTGATGCTCCTGGAAAGCACAATTTTGAACTTCTGAAGAAACTTGTGCTGCCTGATGGTTCGGTGCTTCGAGCCCGATTACCTGGTCGACCTACAAAAGATTGTCTTTTTACTGATCCAGCCCGTGATGGTGTTAGCTTGTTAAAGATATGGAATATGAATAAGTACACCGGGGTTGTTGGCGTTTATAACTGCCAAGGAGCTGCATGGAACACTACTGAACGAAAAAACACATTCCATGAAACCCGACCCGATGCTATAACAGGAAGGATCAAGGCTTGTGATGTGCACCTCATTGCTGATGCTGCAGTGGGCCCAGATTGGTCTGGGGACTGTGTGGTGTACCGTCATCATACGGGAGATGTTATCGTTTTACCTCAGGACATAGGTATACCAGTTTCGTTATGTGTTCTTGAACATGAAATATTTACGTTTACACCTATTAAGGCTTTAGGGTCAGGATTAAGTTTTGGCCCGGTTGGGCTTATTGACATGTTCAATGGTGGTGGAGCCATTGATGAGCTAGAGTATATGGTCGAAAGTGGTTCGGTGGTTGTGTCTATGAAGGTTAAGGGATGTGGACGGTTCGGTGTGTACTCGACAACTAAGCCAAAAATGTGCATTGTTGGACCAAGTGAGGTTGAGTTTGTGTATGATTCAGAATCTGGGCTAGTGATCTTGAGCTTAAATCATATGCCTAAGGATCATAAGTGTCATGATGTGCAGATTCACTTATGATTTTAGTTGTATGCCTTGGAAAAGATATAATGTAGCATTGATAGGCTTACTGAAATGTTGTATACCTAATTTATTATTTGGCTTAATGCCTTTTGATATTGAACATTGGATCGATGATGATTCCTCTATTGGAACTCTATCGATGTAGATACAAACAGTTACTCTTGTATAAATTTTTTAATTCTCCACTATTTCGATATTACCTGGGTCTCAAAAACTCAATAATATCTCGAGCCAAGTCCATATAAACCTCCATATGGCTCGACACATAGTTTAAGCTTGAACTCGTGCTCAAACTCAATAAAAGTACTGACTCGATCGAGCTCGATATGAAGTAGCTTAACAAAAACTTATAAGTTTGCAACCATAACAAATGGTGCACCAGACAAAACACATTTCACACCAAAGCAAGACACAGATTATCTTGACAAATCTAAAACACAAATCTCCAGAGTTAAACAATCCAATGCAAAAGTGAAAATACAACTAAATCCATACTCTACTCAAACCTATTTATTACCATATATCATGCACAAATGAACAAACTCTAAAGAAAAATAACTTTTTAAGTACCAAACCGAAAATTAAATCGGAAACTCCATCTTCACAAGAGAGTCAGCGGTCTCCACAGGTTCACTATGCATCCAGTCCTTAGAACAGAAAAGCGCCTCTACAATATCAGGCCTCAAAGAACATCGATAACGATCCATCTCTTTAACACCCATATCAAAAACCGTCCCAGGAGAAGCCGTCGACACAGGAACCGTCAATATATCATGAGCCATCTTCGATAGAGTCGGGTACTTAACCTTGTGCAGTTTCCACCATTTCATAACATCAAACTCATGACTCCGAGGTAAAAGAGACTCTTCCAGATACTGATCCAACTCAGACTTTGACTGTTGACTTGTACTTTCCATTATATAAACATCAAAATCCGTAAACCCAAGCCCGTTGTTTAGTCCTCTGGGATCATCTTGTCTCACATCTCCCACTTCACCGTTTACTTCATCGACAAAAGCAGGCGTAAGTGGCAATGGAAGTGCGACGTACTCTAGAAAAAGCTCGTGGATCCCTTCATCGACAATCTTTATAAAAGACGCAGCCTCATCACCGTAGATCTTTGTGAAACTGAACTCAACGAGTTTCATCTTGAATCGTGGGTCCATAACCACTGCGATGGCTAACATCAAACAACAACTTTTCCAATATTTATCAAAGCTTTCGTGAATCGGCTTGGTTAACATGCTAATTGTGTGATCTTCGCTTGTAGATGCACGTGTTAGTTCCAACTGAAGCTTCCATGCTTCATGAAAGAACGTATTAGCTGTGGGTACAGTTGATGATGTAAGAAGACTTGCAGTATTGAAAAGTAGCTTCAAATATGTGCAAAGATTGTCCATGAGTTTCCACTCTTCACCAGTTGGGCCCTTACTGTAATCAGGATCTAAAGTATCTAAGCAAGAAAACACTTCTTTTAACTCGGAAGCTGCTAGTAACATTTCGTAAGTTGTATTCCATTGCGTCTGATCATCGAGCGATAAAGTTTTGGTACTGAGAACTTGAAGTTGTTGTTTAAGTGCAAGAAATTTCTCCTCTAACGATTCTGATGTTTTCACATACTTCACACAGTCTCTGACTTTCTTGACCGTTTCTTCACCCACCTTAAGTACTTCTTGAGCAACGCAGCTTAGAGATCGAGCAAAGCAATTAGTAAGCAACAATTGACCATCAAGAATGTTCGGGTTCTTCTCTGAAAGTAAACCTCTGAGACTATTAATCCCGATTTCACTCAAGGGCTGATTTATTGTGAGTGAGAATAACCTTCCCTCCATGTTCCAATCAGACAAACAGGTGGATACCGCATGGCTGAAAGCCGAATCTGACTCGGGATACGGTTCCATCACAACATTTAGTAGCTTTTTGTGTATCTTCCACTCGCTATCAATGAATTGACCCGTTACAAAAACATAGCCCGTTGTATGGTACGAACTCCAGAGGTCAAGTGTAAGGCAAATGCGGCCCGGCATTCCATCAATCAGTTTCTGAATAGTCTGTTTTTCTCTAAGATAAGTAGCCACACAGTCACCTTGAACCGTATCGAAGTTAACCATATTAAAATTTGGCTGAAGGTTATGCACAAATGCCATGAACCCAGCGTGTTCAACCATATGAAGTGGATAGTCATGCTGTATGATCATTCGAGCCATCTCTTGGCGACACCTGTCAGGGTCAAAAGCCAAGTAAGAAACCGCCGGTGTTCTGTAACGCTTTTTAGGTGTGTTACTGACGGGACCCCCAGAGTTAACAGCCATCTTTGTAGGTGCACTGAGTGGGGTTGATGGGTTCTGGTCCTGGTTACGAAGAAAAACAGGGCAACCTCCTTTAGCGATGTGACGTTTGAGGTGACTGGTGCCAGCGACTTTGGACCCCGTACTATATGCAAAGGATTGAGCGCATTCCTTACAGACGGCCCTTCTAACTCCTGCACCGACATTTTCAATAGTGAAATGTTCCCAAACGATAGACTTCTTTTTCCTACGTTTGGTAGGTTGCATCTCTACATCGTTCATTGCAGTGTCAAAATACTCTGGCTGCATCTCTATGTTTACCAGTGCATTACTTTCCGAAGGACTAGTCTCCATGTCTTTCAAAACACCTGCTTTTATAGAAAAGATACAACACAAGTTGACATTAAAACAAGTCTTAACATAAAGTAGCATACAAACAGAATATGAATAACAAATCGCCTAGAATTTAATCATACTTATGTTCACTTAAAACAGCCTTAGATTAAACTTTCCAAAAATCTTATAACACATCTAAGGAGGCGTTTCAAATTGCTTATTTAAGTGCTTGCTTACCTTATATCCAGCTTCCAAAGATTAAACAATAAGTGGGTGTTTGGGGGAGCTTATTTTCTTGGCTTATTTGCTTGTTGTGATATAATAAGCTTGAGATTTAGTGTTTAAATAAGCTCATTTGGTTATCTTAGTTGGTTGCATGTGAGGGAAATTTTATAAGCTCAAAATAAGTTAGGATTTTGGAGCTTATTTGCTTATAAGCAATAAGCAAAAAATAAGCTCCCCCAAACACCCCCTAAGGTATCGTTACAAATCTTGATAACAGAATAAGTTCCAACTTATATATCATTATGTGAGTCAGTACACTTTTTCACAGCCAGTAACCATTACGCCGTATATATATAATGGTACAGCGGTAGCAATTCTTCTGGCCATGTAGGTGAAAGGATCAAAGCATTATCTAGATCCAACTTGATGAATTAAGATATAAAACTGAGCTAAGTGTCTACATATATAGAACAATATACTATAATGTTTTCAAACTAGTTTATTTAGTTCAAGCTTCAATCAAGTCCGTCTTATATAGAAAATTTCTCAATAATTGTCAAATGAATTTGATTTGTAAAACATGAAGTTTCATCTATAGTCAAAACAGTCTACTGTATACAAGCTACGAGCTTCTGATCTTGACATCCAAAAAGTCAACAGGACATCCCAGGGTCAAAAAGATCACAGTTTGAACCATCACAAATCAGATCTAGGGTTTCTTCATCAACGATTATGATTTCGATACGTATACGGAGCCCTAGTTATGTCAATTAATCACAAATCACAACGAATTTGGTAAACAAACATGAAATTGACAAACAATAGATCAAGTATAAAAGGAATTAGGGTTATAAACTTAGAGTTAAAAGTTAGGGTTAGGGTTTATACGATAAACTTCATATATATACGTATGTATGCGTTGTATATATACCGTGATGGCTGAAACTGAAGAAACACCGACGAAATCCAAGGCTGCAGCAGCCTGCAATTGAAGTGATCCAGAAACGTTTGTTGGAGAACGGGGATCGAATTGGGCTTCAACCCGAATTGGACTATTATTGAATTGGGGTTTTTTTTTGTTGTTGTTATTTGTTGCGGAATAAAAAGAGGGATGAGGGAAAAACGGATAATAATAAAAACCCTAAACGGATATGGACTTTTTATTATTGAGATCCAATAATTAGTTGCGTGTGTTGCAAGTGCAGCCCACCACTCGTTTTCTTATTCAAGGGTTCGATTCGATTTTTCTATATATTTATGGTTTTCACTTCTTTGTATACTTTTTCATCCAATCATCCCCATCAAATAGAGTCAATATTACTTCTTTTGTTTTAATCAAAGTGTTCACTTTGATTGTAACAGCTTTATGATTTTTCACTATCAACATTTTTCACCAATCAAACAACGTATATACCCATTAAAATCTCTTTTGAATAGTTGAATATAGAAGTATATAATTAAGGTGTGTTCGGCAATAACTAGTTGGAGGTGTAATTTGTAGTTCGAGCTGGAAAATTCCTTGTAGTAGGATGGAGGAAGTAATTTAAAATTGGAGAGATATATTTTATAATTATTAATGACAGAAAATATATATCATACACAACAACGTACTAACACAAATGTTCATATTTTAATACACGGGTTGACCGAACGTCATTAGCCCAACCATTCAACAAGTTATATTACATTTCAAATAAAAGTATTCCTCGATTTCAAAATAAATATTTACATTTTCATTTTACTTTGTCACAAAATGAGTATCCGCTTTTAAAAATAGATAATCAATTTTACTTTTTACTTTACTTACGCTTTTGATTTTTTCACAAAAGTATATGCATAAAGTAAAGGGTAAAAATAATACTCTAAAATAATTGTCACCCGACGAAAACAAATAGCTAATTAATAATAACATTATAATTACTGCTTTTCTTAAAGTTTATAGTAATTTCAAGTAAAAGTAATATAGTAATCTTGATCAAACTTCACTATTTATTTTTATTAGATAACAATTAATTTGAGACAAACCGAAAATATAATATGAACAATTATTTTGACACTGATGAAATATATGAGTCTTCAAAAGGAAAATTCTTTGCACTTTAACTAAAACAAGACTTTAAATGGCCTTTGCGTTGCGAAGGGGTTTAAATGCAACAATGAAACATAACGAATCGACGATCATTGCGAAGTTAATTATATACGGACTATATATGATATCTTTTGTAAAGTCTTTTGATAAAATCTTGTGTATGATATCTTTTGTAAACGCCTTTTAAAAAATCTTTTGTATGATATGGAGTATGTGATCTACCGATGCGGTAAATATATATGTACGTAATACTCTATAGTTACGTTATTTCATAAACTATATATATAAAAAAAACTAATTAACATAATTACCACAATTGTTACTTCCCTTACATAAATATTCTAGTAAATAACAAATAGTGTATAGTAATAATGTAAACTGTTTAATTGTCAAGATTATAATTTCATGCACGTTAGTCACAAAAACTTTATATATCGATCTATTAGTTCTTGTCATATACTCCGTAATGTTAAAATAAAGTTTATTGAAATTTTAAGCTAATTTGAATGTAGTATTTTGGTGTTTATATATGTCGTTTATACATTTCGTTGATTATCTAATATTAAGCTAAAAAACCTCTAGGTCATGTACACATTTTGATTTTTAATTTAATTTGTAGTATTAATTTAATGTTGTATAAATGGGATGATTTTTTTCTGCACATAACAAACTTGTTACATTGGTACTAACTACTAATAAGTATATGATTATAATTTCTAATCTTATTATTGTTATAAAGTCAAGGGCTCATTCATATTTCCAAAATTTATGATTAATCTAATGGTTGTTAAAATATGATTTTTTTAAACTGTAGGGGCTAATATTGCAATGTGAGACAAAATTTGTGGGAGTCATATTAAACATGTTAGTGTTATTCATAGGCAAAGGCCAATTCTTTCTATACCAATTAAAATTACTTACCATACCATTTATGTATTAAAAAATAAGAAAATTACAGAAAAAGTACAGAATGATAAGAAAAAGTGATGAGAAAATACAGAAAAAGTGTAGCATTAATTATGTTTAAAATAAAATATAGAAGAAAATGATATGAATAGTAGCACCCACGGCAAAATCAGGTGATGTATTTATCAAAATGATAAAACAGGATTACATGAGACAAGTAAAAAAATTGACCTAAATTTCCGAGATATAATTGCCGATATGCATTGTGCATTGAATATAAGACCATCTCTAATGCTATGGACTTTACCAAGTTCATAACATCGCCACGTCATGCCACATCAGCTTTTTATAAACCACCACTTCCTATAAACTTATAACTCTACTCCTATAAACTTCATAAAGTCCATAAATGGATCCTACTTGATTATTTAAATTATATTTAAATAGCTCAAATTAACAAATATTAGTGATGGACTCCTTTCCCTTGTCCATGTGCATGGACTTTACTTGTATGTACATGGATTTCATCCTATAAACTTCACTAAATAATGCAAGCTTTATATATGGACTCCACCTCCTCATTCCACATAGACATGGGCATTTGTACGGATCTCCATTGTGGATGGTCTAAGTAGTAATTGTGTACTAGTCACCAATAATACACTTATTTTAAGAATGAGTTAGTACTAGTATTACGGTAGTATTTTACGGAGTAGATATATTATTTATTATATTATATATATAAAAGTACCAAGTTTTGTACGTAGTACAAATTTCCTCCAGCACAAAAGGTATAACTTTATGTAAAGTACAATAACATATAATATCATGGAACAATAGCTTTTATTCAAGTGTACTTGGCTCCAGTCTAATAAAACCAAACTCTGCTCGTACCTTTAGCCACCTAATTGGTACAATAATAAGTAAAACAAGATAATCATATGGGACCCATTTCAGTATTTCACAAGTTTACCCATAACCTCTTTCAGAAAGTTGAAATTTATTTTTATTTATAAGCCAAAGAAAAGTCACGGAGTAAATTGTTTATTGGGTGAGAATGTAACGAACGTATCAAAAAGATATAATGACGGGTTGGAGTTGGAGTTGGAGCTCGAGCATATATGTGGTTTCTATTCAAAAGTCAAGTCAAAAAGTTTATTTTTAAGGGCTTTCGTGGCTTATTTTTTCAAGAAGTCCAATTTTTTTTTTTTTTGTCAAACAAGGCTTATAGTTGAGGGTTATTAATATTAGAAGCTCAAGCCCCTAAAATCCCCTCTTTCAAACACATGGTGTGTTTGGCAACAACGGGCTGGAACTTATAGTTGGAGCTGGGGCTGGAGCTGGAGCTTGGGGCTGAAGCTGGGGCTTAGGCTTCTATTTAAAAGCCACTATAAAAAGCTTCTTGTTTAAGGGCTTCTGGGAGCTTATTTTTTCAAGAAGCCCCATTTTTTTAATGTTGCCAAACAAGGTTTATGGCTGGAGCTTATAGAAAATAGAAGCTCAAGCCCCCAAAAGCCCTTAGAAGCCCATCATCCAAACACACCCACACCCTTTGTATCAATGAAGCTGAGGCAGATCCACAATACGAGTAGCGCCCTCAGAAAGATTAAAATTGTGTGAAAAAATATTTATCGTTAAGGTATTATTGATAGCTTTTTAGTTTTTATCCTACCAACAACCTAAAAGAAACAGTGAAAGATTTTTTTACCCGTCAATTAAATTATATTGCGTTAGCCATTCGATGAAGGCGAGACAAGACAATGCACGAACACTAGAAAAACTTCCGTGACAGTACAATAAATTGAAGAATTGATTGATTGATTGATTGTTAACTACAACAAAACATGTACATTTAGTGCCGATTACGATTAGTAACTAATCAAATAATAAGTGAAATTATTAGGGAATATCTATCCATACCATTTTTATTTACTTGCCATACCATTTTTGAATAAAAAAGTACAGAAAAGTACGAAAAAGTACAGAAAAAGTACAGAATGTAAGAAAGAATGATGGAATAAAGTACAAAAAAAGTACAGAAAAGTTAATTTAATAATAAATAAATGGTATATATAGTAGGACCCAATTATTATTGTGAAGGTTGCCAGCTATATTTAAAAGTGCAATGCCCCATCGATCATGTGGCTCCGTAACATAACGTGCGCGCCAACCCTCTTATTTTTGTCTCATTTTTCATGATATAAAAATAATCATGAAATATAATTGGTTTTCTGGATAACATTTGTATTATTTATTAATCATTTTTTTATAATTTATAAATACTAGTTTATTGACCCGTGTATACACGGGTTTGATATAAAATTAAAATATAAAATATTTTTGTAAGTTTAATAAATGTAGAAATTGTTTTTGTATAAAATTTTGTAGTCAATCTAGTGATGCAAAACTAAACAAACATCAGTATATAAAGGAATGGACCTAACTTATTTGTAGATGGACCCATCAAATTTCATTTAAAACTTTTGTAAGCTTAAAGATGCTTCAAATTAAACAAATAATGAGATTTCTATCCTGACTATAAGTCTATAACTATGTATAATGTATTGATGTATTATAGACTTCCAGTATGAGTATCATAAAAATGCCTTTCGAGTCTATGACTTTAATCACTATGATTAAAAATTTCTTGACATCTTTCTTGCAATATCCCATTACGTTATCAGAGCCGAGCCAGGAATGGCCGTTAGTGGACACCCACCTCGGTTAGAGAGGCCCTCTTTGTATTAGACTATTAACTTTAACAATGAAGTTAGACTCATAGAAGCCAAACTGATATGTACATTCAGTTCATATTCATGCTTGCAGGTTTGCTTCTCTTGAAATAACTCAATTTTTACTTCCATGATCTTCATAACGTGATACCATCTCAAATTCTCAACCCATTTCATCTTTCACTCAAATTATTAAAATCATTATCATTACCCACCATTTTGTCATGTATTGGTTGACTTATAAAAGTCAAAGTGCACAGAGTTAACTTCTGTAACCAACCAAGCTTTGGCTCCAAATTTCTCCCACAAGTTCACATGAGTATTTAAGCTTGCTCTAAGAAATTTATACCATAAATCAAATAATATTTCCCATAGCAAGCAAATTGACCATTTTTGTTTTGACATAGTATGGTAAATAAAGCATAGGTATATGATGATTCACTTGTTGTAATAGGAGATCATACTTCCGTATTCTTTCTCTACTTTTCTGAACCAAAAACAACAATAACCATGATATTAACTTCTCCTTACTTAAAATATAACCACTCTTCATCATTCTAAAAAAGAAAATATAGATATTTTATTCCAAAATGGTCCAAGACAAATATACATGATTATATTGCTAGAAAAACACAGTGAGTTAAGGCAAAACATATGGTGCAACAATCATATGTTCACTACCCATATCATGTTTAAAGCAACTACCCATCATCCTCCTGCCATGAGGTCCTGAACCTTTTGCAAGTGTCATCATCCTCTCCTGCCATTATATACATTTTCAAAAAACTAATTAGTAAACTCTTTTGAATCCAAAACACCAAATCATTTAAATAAAGAACCAATAATAGAATGAAACTAAGTTGGTACTACCAGTGAGTTGGTACTGCCAATGAGTTGGTACTGACTAACTTCGTGATTTTCAAGAGATTACTCAAGCCACTTAACAATTGCCTAATCTAAGATAAACCATCTCAAGATGATGGGCGTAATTCACAAACTTACAATTTTTGGACACAAAAAAAAATCAAATTCAATGCTTATTGCATGAAAACTACCTTAACCTTGCCCGTTGAAACCGTACGTATATACCATGCCGACATCAACAACAAAGAGTTATCAAGAACTATTTACATGCATTATCTCTGTTTAAATCCATATCATACCACCAAATCAAAAAATTAGTGAATTTAAGAGAAACAAAATTCATATTTACTTATTAAGGTAAAAAGTATACAAAACCCTCACACATTCATACATGAGTCTGAGGACACTAAATATTTAGATCAAAACACTGGATACAAATATACAGACAACTAAGAAGACAACCATAAATATCCGATAAACATCGAACCACACACAACATATTTAGATTATCTGTTTACAGCCTTTGCTACCTAACTTAGTTCGACACACCCATTTTGCCACCTCTACAAAAAAAGGGTCAAATGGTTTGAACTAATAGGTTGGAATACGATAATCACAACATAAACAATCAAAGAAATAGTTAGATACACTCGATGGTAAATCTTATATTGAACCCTTCATTTTTAAGTTTTGTTGATGGTGAAAATATATTATTTAACCATAACAAAGTCCCGAGAACTTGCTGCCTTATGCATAACAGGCTGACCAAAAACCCTTCAATCTCTAATTGACCAATTCTGGTACCTAGTGATCCAAAAGACAGCTGAGCCTCCATGAATTTAATACCTGTTTTGCATAGCCACCGTTACCAATAGCCAGTATTACCTATTGAAACCTAACCATATCAAAAAACCCCCGCAATTTTCAAAATAAATTTCTCATCAAAAACCGTTGAAGTAAGATTGTAAGAACCAATATTAAAAGAGAATCCGAAAATATGAAACCTGCATACACACATGAAGCAACCAAAAGTAAGAGCTCCCACAAAAGCAAAGAAAAAACGTTGAATTAATGATCGAGTAACACTCGTAGATGACTAAACCCTATACGATTCTTGATTTCATCACAAAAAACATAGAAAAAAGAACATAATTATATAGAGCTTTATGACAGACCTGAATTATCAAAAAATGACACTTCATAACAATCTTCAACAAAACTGCAATTAGCAAGACCTGCAATTTTCAGTTGATATTACAGTCTAAGTGTGTGCTAGAAGTATGCCTTCCTTTATCATCTAAAAATGTATTGTTGAAAAAATACATGCAACCGCATTGACATCA
The DNA here is from genome assembly GCA_949592205.1 of Helichrysum umbraculigerum. Classification (NCBI taxonomy): domain Eukaryota; kingdom Viridiplantae; phylum Streptophyta; class Magnoliopsida; order Asterales; family Asteraceae; genus Helichrysum; species Helichrysum umbraculigerum. The sequence goes on along the minus strand of CATIUR010000005.1, from coordinate 7,996,519 downwards.
ACACCTCCAAGCAGTTGTTCCTTCCACCTTTTAAAGCTCTCATCATCCTGAAACAATATATATATATATATATATATATATATATATATATATATATATATATATATTTAAAGTAGTTTTTTGGATAAAAAAAACATGAATCCTATCCTTTTCAAGGTGCTCTAAAAAGCTAATTTTGGGACCCACCTGTATATGAGCAGCTTCATCATCTTCTGTTGCATGAAAGGAGCTTTCACTTGCATCTCTACTTAGAGCCTCTATAGAATTAGAGACATCATCTTTCTCTTTATTTAATCATCACCCCTTAAATATGAGAACAATGTGCATCGATATATTCCCATAAATTATTAGAATCCTACCTGCTTCGGAGAGACAATGAAGGGTAGTAGGGTACATATGAATCGATTGAAAAGTGGCAACACATTTAAAGTTCCACATTCTGCACTTTCATCAACAAATTTGAACCTTAATACCATTCTCTAAGCCGAACATTAATTAACGATTATGAACAAAAATGATAGTGTGGCATTAGAAATGAGAAAAACTCAAGAAACAATCACATTGGAAACTCTTAACCACTGTCATAGATGACAAAATCCTGTAATTAACAACACAAACCACTGAGTTTGCTGCTTTAGAGAAAAAAAGCTCATAACACTCTAGAAGTAGCCCCAAGAAAAATTTAAACCCGTAAACATGGAAAAATCAGTGACATGAATCAGATTCTTGAAATAGCAACCAAAAAAGAATCTACTACCCTTCATTGTCTCTCCGAAGCAGGTAGGATTCTAATAAGTATAGAAATGAGAAAAACTCAAGAAACAATCACATTGGGGACTCTTAACCACTGTCATAGATGACAAAATGCTGTAATTAACAACACAAACCACTGAGTTTGCTGCTCTAGAGAAAAAAAGCTCATAACACTCTAGAAGTAGCCCCAAGAAAAATTTAAACCCTTAAACATGGAAAAATCAGTGACATAAATCAGATTCTTGAAATAGCAACCAAAAAAGAACCATCTAAACATGTATGTAATCGAGCTGTACATCAAAAACATAAGACCTACCCGATTACCCATATTGGCATCTGTTAATAAGACAATGGATTCAAATGTGAGAAAAACACTAATTGTGTTCCTATAATATAGTTTGGCCAACCTGCAAAAGTATAAATAAACGAAAAAGTGAAGTAGAGATTCTTACATAATATCCGAAATCCAGAATCATCAAGCTCACAGACAATAATTAATAACCAAGATGTCAATGTTAGTATTTTGGCGTCCACAAAATATAATCATCACTTGTATCCATACCAACTGTAAGCAATAGTCATGAACTTGGTTATCACGTACCGTGTCAAATGATATTCATGTCCACAAAGTAGATAGAGTCGGATCAAGACAGTTACATAGAGTCCCTGTAAAACCCCCAAAAAAATACTTACCTCAAACAAATTTATGAAATAAAACTAAATTATACAAATTCCTGGTTTTAATGTTCATTATAAGTACGTATATAAATTACCTCAATAGTGAGGAACAATCACTTTATCTCTGCTTAAATAAATATATTGGATTAGTGATCAAAAACTAAAAAAAAATAATACTCAAAGACAATTGGCCATTCATCTGGCTTCACTTGATTGATCCACAAACAAAAGATTTATACATCTGGCTTCACTTGATCGAGACCTCCATCCTCAAACGGGTATCCAGTTTGAGCTTGAGGTATACAATTGAACATCTCATAACCACCATTAAAATTCAACCCAACATCGCCCACATCAACATTGTCACACAGACCTTCACCTTCATCAAGTCCAAGATTGTTCAAATTCAGGCCATCCTACAATATTAGAAACAACTTTAAAGCAAACAGTCAAACAGCTAAACAACCTTACATCAAAAACATTAAGCAAAGTACTAATAATACAATAATACCTTAATCAGATTTAATCCATCAGTAAAGAAAGGGTTTGGATCTAGAACCAATTGCGGTGGGATCACTGATGATCGATTAGTCATCCAAGACTCAAACTTCACCGTTGATGCTAATTCGTTAAGTCTGGACGCCACTAATCCCATTCCTCCCTCATCACCTAATTCAACATTTAAACCAATCATTGGACGAAACTGAGGGTTGATACTCAGATCTTCACCACGAATGTTGACATAATCCTTAAAAACTCCTCAGATATCAAGTTTGAAACCAAAAGCATAACTACAAACACAAACCAAACACTTACATAATCAAAAACCCAAAAAAACAAAATCAAACCCCTACATGATATTTTCGTTGAGACATTTTATCAAATAGTTGGTGCTCAACAAACAACAATAAACTTCATCTCCAATACATTCATACATATAAATAATGATGAACAACAATAAAGAAAAAGTGTAAAGCCTAAACGCTAAACACCAAACTAAATAGAAAGTTTAGTAAGATTGATTACCTGAAAGAAATTCGTGATGAAACTTCAAGAAGACCAAAAAATTTTCTGTAAAGGAATCATGGAGATGAAAGCGATGTTGTAGAGAATTTTCTAATCGATGGAGATGTATTAATCGGATGGAGAGTGTCGTAAAGAATTTTAAATTCTTGATAGCAGAGCTCTGGAGAAGAAGAAGGCATGCGTAGCCTAGGGTGGGCTGCAGAAACCACGATTTAATAAATAATTGCTTTGGAAGTCACAAAGTAAACCTTTAAGCCGGTTTTATAATTAAAAATACAATTAAATTTTTGATGCTGTTTAGAGAGCGATGACATCAGCAAATGCTTGTGGCATGACACATCAGCAGGAAGATTGAAGTAGAGCGTGCCAAATCAGCATTAATGATGTCAGCTTCATTGCCCTTTTGTATATAAGATAGATTCGATAACATGTTTTTTTCATAATTTCTTTTTTTACTTAACAACATTAAAAATTATGTGAGATTAATAGCATGTAACATTCTTTTCCCGATATAATCAAATTATAGTATTAATAATATTGAATTTATTTATATAATGGGTATGTTTGGCGTAAGTAGCTGAAGCTGGTAGCTTGTAGCTGGAGCTGATAGCTTGTAGCTGGTAGCTTGTAGTTGGTAGCTTGTAGCTGGAGCTTGTAGCTGGAGCTTTTGGTAATATTTGTGTTTGGCAGAGTAGCTGGAGCTTGTAGCTTATGAATGTAAAATGACATAAAAGGACAAATATATTAATTTTAATAGATGAATATAATTATTTGAAGGGTATTTATGTAATTTCATCTTCCATAAGCTACAAGCTACTTCCATAAGCTACTTCAAGTAGCTTGTGGTTTTGGAGCTTATGAAAACCATAAGCTACTTAAAATTTTATTAGCCAAACGGAGCTTATAAAAACCATAAGCTACAAGCTACAAGCTCCTATAAGCTCAAAAAATGAGCGTGCCAAACATAGCCAATAATATTTTGCATTCACTATATACTTCTCGTAGACAATAGTCCTTTAAACTTTAATTATTTTATTATTTATTACATCCTTTAATTATTTATTATTTGTTATTTATTACAACGTAAAATTGAAGTAGTAAATGGGGTATAAGTTGCTTAAAATAGTGAGGTGAGGTCTCCGCTCCGTCCGGGAAAACGTTGTACGCCGTTTAAACACTGTTCTAAAAAGTGGGTTACATTCTCCTCTAATTCTCGCACATGCTTCCCACGTGATGTGATTGCACCGTTGTTTCAATCTTACCTTTAAATTTTGGGATAATTACATATATCCCCTCCCTAACCTATATAAATATCATATATACCCACATACATTTAAAAATATCATATATACCCAATCCTTTAATTTAATTACAATTCAAATTTCAAAAATCATTAATAATTAGGGTTTAATCAACAAATGACAATCATACCCTTAATTTATCTATCTCTCTCTTTCTACTTTCAAACTCTGCAACTAACAGTCGAACCTTACAACCTACAAACTACAACCTCTGTAACCAACATCCAAAAAGCTACAAATTAAACCTACTACATGTTTATTATTTTAGAGAATTGCAGAATTATCCAAAACACATACAAACCTATGAACCTAGAAATCTACAAAATTAATACCACATGTAGCTTATATCAAAATTAAGTAAAAGGTTGTATGGGTGATGAAAACTATTTATATCTTATTTATTCCAATGGTACGTAGCAAGAAAACTTGTTCCCAAATCACATACGAATAAACAATAAACTAATACGTGGACCCAGATAAACAATAAATGATAATATTACTACCACTTTTTTTATTGCCAATGGAGCTTGAATCGATTGGGCTTGAAAACTAGAATGTGGAGTTTTAGAAGAAGTCTATCTGGAACCATCGGCCAGGGTAAACAAAAATATAGCCGGAAATTCTGCCTCCATTTAGAAAAAGAGCAGGGGTATGATTGTCATTTGTTGATTAAACCCTAATTATTAATGATTTTTAAAATTTGAATTGTAATTAAATTAAAGGATTGGGTATATATGATATTTTTAAATGTATGTGGGTATATATGATATTTATATAGGTTAGGGAGGGGATATATGTAATTATCCCTTAAATTTTCTACTAATATAATTTACTTGTGTTTATTTAATGGAGTATTATACAAGTTATCTTTTTTTCAGCCTATAATTATGATAAAACTATAAAGACTTTTATTCAATAAACAAATCTAATTTTTTTTCACCAGTAATAATCTACATGCATCAACATCAATATTACTTTCACCGGCATTAATTACTAGATACAATGCAATTTAGTTATATGAAAAGAATTTAATTAACTAACAATCTTCTACAGTTATCAAGTTAATCATTTCGGCTCACACAATAGTGATCACAATCAAGCTAAGACTCCTCCCATCCGTGACAAAAACTGACTAAAACTGATTGAGTCATGTCAGCGTCATGTCATCTTTTTCAGAAAACTGACTGACCACTCTCATTAGTGCTCTGTCACTTCATTTTTCTGGGACCCGCTGACTAATTAATTAAACAATTAAAATACACTAATTTAAATAGAATACATTTCATTAAAATAAAAACATTACATTTATAAAAAAACAGTTACAATCCTAAAAAAAAGTTATACATTTATTGGAAGAAAAAATACGATTACATTAATTAACGAGCACGGAAATTTGGTGGAAGTTGCGAAATGTGTTCGATTAGAGTATTGCGAAGTTGATGATGAACGTCCCGATCCCGTAATTCCTTGTCCATATGCAATGAAGTTGCAACTCTTTTTTCCCACGAGCGTCTTGGTCTATTTGATGGGTTAGAGGGATAATCCTCCTCTAATTGACACATATTTCGCCCGTTGTCCTCGGCTATCATGTTGTGTAGAATCACACAAACATACATGATTCCTTTTATTTTGTTGGTGCTATATAGTCTAGCCGGGTTCTTAATGATTTGCCAACGGTCTTGAAGCACACCGAATGCTCGTTCTACATATTTTCGTGCAGATTCTTGATATCACTTAAAGTCAGCCTCGACTTGAGTTAGTGGATGCCTAAAGACTTTACGATAGTCGCCCATTCCGGATAAATCCCATCCCCTAGATAATAGCCTTTGGTGAATTCTTGTCCGGCAATCGTAAAATTAACTTGGAGAGCTCTATCTTGTAGTAAATCGGAGAACAAATCCGATTGATTAAGGACGTTAATGTTGTTGCTCGAGCCCGCTGAACCAAAGAAAGCGTGCCAAATCCACAAATCGTAAGAGGCAACCACTTCGAGCATGATTGTTGGATGACCTTGATCACTTCTAGTGTATTGCCCTTACCATGCTACTGGACAATTTCTCCAAGGCCAACACATACAATCGTTGCTTCAATTCCGAGCATACCCGAAAAATCATGCAACTCGGCATGACGTTGATGTAAATGTTGCACATCTTGTAGTGTTGGTTTTCTTAAATACTCCATAGAGTACAAATGAGATACACATTTACAAAAATTATCCAAACACAGGTATGATGTTTGTTCACCCATATGCAAGTATTCATCAAACGCATCCGCGGCACAACCATACGCCAATTAGCGTAAGGCGGAAGTGCATTTTTGGAAAACATTAAAACCGGGCCTACCAGTTGTGTCAAGACGTTGATGAAAATATGTAAAGTATACCGGTACCGGAACTTGTGAAAATGATATAATATGTTGACATATACGGATAAATAATGGCTTACTCATCCGAAAATGTCATCGAAAGATATCCGTCGAAAATGTTGGGTTCTCGGCAAAGTAGTCTAGAAACAAACGTAGGCCCATTGCTTCACGATCTCTCGGAAAGTATCGACGGAGAGCTCTCGGCATCGGAATTTCCGCTTCGTCGGACGATTCGGAGGATATGGCATTAATAACATTGATCGCATAATTTGGATCAAAAATGTCGTTGAGCGCTTGCAAATCTTCAAGATCGGAATCGAAAGACATTTTAAAATATGAAAGTGAAAAAGTGTATAAAAATGTGTAGTGTGAATTGTATAAAAGTGTATGAAAGATGGTGTGAATTGTTTGGAAAAGAGAGGTGTGTATTTATAGTTGAAAAAAGTGATTTAAAAAAAAAAAGTTAAAAAACAAACGGCATTATTACTGTTCGATTTTTTTTTTTTACAACTGTCAAAAAGCAAAATAAAAAGTAAAAAAATCAAGTGGGCCCCACTCGACCCCCACAAACCCTCGTCGCTTATCCGAGCCACTCAAACCGACGAGTCAACTAACGGCTCGATGCCATCTGCGTCGGTCTCATTAGTTTGAACCGACCCTCACCGACGACGCCCGATGTTAGTGGTCTAACAAGCATCACCTACTTGTGATTGAGAATATATAAATAACTCATTATCATTATCATAATCATCAACGTATATAATGGCCTACTTCTTATCTTATTATAACTTACAGGGTATATATATATAAGTCACTATTTAAGGATCATCATATGTACCGTTTCTAGCTAGTCAAAATTTTATAGTGCAAATACAACCGTATATATCGATCGAAATGGATTTCAATTTCAAACTTAGAAAATCGAATCGAATCAATACTAAACGTTGCATTCAATTCAAATTTGCGTTAAGTTAAGCATTAAGCAGAAAAAATTCACTTTGTGCAAATTTAATTAGCTCTAAATAACTTAACAATAAAATTAATTAAAGTTAAATAGATGATGATAAAAATGAATCAAAGGAGCTAGCTGAGGTTGCAAAATGGGTGGGGTATTATTAATTAATTAATACTGTAGTTTTTTTATACAAATATTCTTCTTGGGATTGGTGGTAAAAAGACCTTTTTCTTCTTATATATACCCCCCTTCTCTCCTCTTTACCTCACTACATACTTCCTCTCCAGTCTCTTCTTCGATCAAAGTCTACAAAAGCATATTTATTGAGTATGATTATAAGAACTTAACCGTAATTAGGGTTTCAAGAGATTAAAGAAGCTAGCTTAGCTAGAATCGAAAAATTAAAATGGTGCTCTTTCTGTTCTTCCACAGCTTTCTTGAACTGCGCGCATAGATACCATATACATGCTCCAATCTTCATCTGTTGGCTACAAAATTCTTAATTTGCAGTTCAATAAAGCTGTGGGAAGATAGAGGGAGGATCAATCCGATCGATGTACATAATCATATCTTAAATTCCCAGACTTCTCACATTTTAATTTTCATGGTAAGTGTCTCGATCTTTATATATCTTTGTTTTTCTTGGGGATTTGATTGATTGTGTTTCTATATGAGATTTAATTTGTTAATTAGATCTCTTGATTTCCCGACTTAATGATGCATCGTATCATAGTATTCCATGGGATATGTTTTTTTAATTCTTAGTAAACACAAAATATCGACATGTATCCTTTTTTATTTTAATTAATAATCTTAGCTTAATCTTAAAGTTTGTGGTATAGATCATATACATAATTATAGAGCATATAGATCAATGAAAAGTTTGTGGTATGCATGTGTTTTTTTCAGATCTGTACAAAACATACATATATCAATCCGTGTTTTAGATCTATCTCACCATCAAGTACTCTCTTCTGCAGATATTTAAGGATATGGTCTTTTAGGTCTTTAATTAATGATTCTTTATCTTATTTTTTATTCTAACCTCATCGTCAAACCACCGATTTCTTCTTGAGAAATACAGTATATTGAACCTCCAAAGAACTAGTTAATTAAAACAATTTAATCTCTTAAATTTGATCATCTGGTCAATGTTTATCGATCAACACGTAGCTACGTTCGCAAATTTTGATCTTGACTTGATCAATAAAGAAAAAAATGGTATAAAATGTAGCTAGATATATGGAATGGTCCACAATCAATATTACTCCACATGGATGATAGGACATATATTGCTTTCCTTTTCGCATATTGAAACTGTCTTAGTTTACAAACAGTTTAAAGCCATTTATGTGAATTCGGTATATATATAAACACAGGACTACGTGTACATATTATAATGGAACCAACTAATTTATGAGCTACAGAACTTAAGTATAACGTTTCTCATTTAACTGTACGTCAGCCTGTCAACATTAGAAAGCTAGCTAGCTAGTATGAAATTTTTTTCTTAAATAAAAAGAATTTTCGAATCGTTCTCAATTTGAAGCTAGCTAGCATTATACGCATGTACGTTTAGATACGTATATATAAAATCTCTGAAAATTTTCCAGTTGAAAATTATGATGTTTAGCTAGTTAATTTTTTTCAAAAAGTATGAAGGTAAAGTTTCCCAAAAATGGTATAAAATGGATGTCATATCCAAATAATTATGGACAAAGTTGCAAAAAGTGATGGATCACATGCATATATATATGAGATGATTTGATTAGGGTTTTCACCATGGTATGTTTTTAAAAAGTAGTGCCAACGTCCAAAATGTCAAAAGGAAATGTACAATATTTTGCCTTCGTGAGTTTGTTTTTGCCTTAAAGGTCACATCTTTTTTGTTTATTGATTGGACCCATTTGTTTCAGTACCGATTAAAAGGACCAAAATGATATATACACGATCGATGATTACGAATAAATATATATAAATGTTTAGGATTAAAGTAATTAGTCTTTGATATACATATACTAAGATAACAATTTTGAAAAAAATATGGTTTTATCTTTTCAAGTTAAAAATCAAGTTATTAAGGTTTGGATCATTAATTTTGTCTCCTTGGATGCTAATTGATCTGTATTAATTAATTTCTTCTTGGGATCTAGAAAATGCATTCGAACTCATGGGAATTATTGTTTCGATTAATGCGTATGCTTTAACTCGGAGGGGTGCAAAGTCCGTATCTTTAGATATATTGTTGGATTAAAGTTAAACATTTGTGATTAATTTAACTATACGAACCCACTTTCAGTTCAATCACCCATGTCAAAAGCCTGAATCTTTTTATAAATAAATAAATAAATAAAAAATGCTTAAATTCGTTGTTGTTGCCACTACAGTCAAAGGTCAACAAAGAACGGTCTTTAATTCTTCCCCAAACTCCAATTCTTTTTGTTTATTTAGTTATTATTATTATTTTTTATAAATTTATTTGTTTTTCTAAATATTTTAAGCATGTAAGACAACCCCAAGATATAATTTAATTTTTACTTTCTGTATAAATTTGTGATCTTTTAGTTTATACTTAATGCAATACGTATTTTATATATAAATAAACATATAAGTAAATCCAAATTGTAAATATGAGTATTATGAGTATGAAGGTGGTAAGGAAGATGATGTAGCCTCTGCTCTACTCCCTGCTTGTTTCTTCCAGTCGATGAGAGTCGATGAGAGCTCACAGAGAGCAAATTCAATTATTGTTGGTTGGTGCAATAGAGAAATGAGAGGGAGTATAAGTATGGACATAAAGATAAAGAAAGAAGGATAGAGAAATGAGATTGGACACCATTTGCAGATTTGCTTTTGTTGCGTGTTTTGATTGACATGAAAGGTTTTGTTCACTTTAGAATAACAAATAAAAATAAAAATAATAAATAAATATATTTCAAGGAAAAATTATAAGCGTATTTGGATGATTGAATTGAAGAAAGTTGGAATAGATATATGGTTGTCTTTTTTGTCCATGATATGAAATGTTAGCCCAAGAAAATTGCGATTGGTTCGCAATTTTTGGCCATTTGCGTACACGTACTCCTCCTATTTACTTATTTTTATCAAGGACATATAAAACAATATTCCAAGAAACTATATATAAATGATCAAAAATCAAAGTATAATATGTTAATTAATTACAAATCAAAACACTCTATTAACTTTCAAGAGATCGATTTAACTCAATTCCACGTACAGTTTCTTAATTGAAGTGCCAAAATGCAAAAAATGTGATATCTTTTGATCCCAATTACTTTCTTGTTTCATCAATCTTGAAAAACATTTGATTTTCAAGAAAATAGTTGTTTTGTTTTTAGTTTTCGCATTAATAAATTTATTATTTAAACGTAAATAATTTGTGCATTATTAAATTTATACGAAATTGTTTATGATCTAACTTTTCGCATTAATAAATTTAGACAAAATTGGTTTTAGTTTTCGCATTAATAAATTTATTATTTAAACGCAATAGTAACGTATTTTGTTACTAGCTTGTTTATGATCTAACTTTTTTTTTTTTTGAAACAAATACCCACTCACTTCAATAACACATATATTTACGTAGTTTACGAATATATAAAATTGTTTCATCCTCAGGACTCGAACCCAAACCTATTGATTGTAAGGGGTACCATGATACAGCTAGATGAATGACCCTTTATAACCTAATTATATTTTTAACCCATATATTTATATATCTCCTCTTGCTTGAGTTACCGATTTCACTAACATGATTAACAAAATGCACGATGTTATTTCCCGTAAAACCAACGGAAAATAAAAGGCATGCACAAACTTTTTCTAAAAGGTGATCGGAGTTATTATTGTTAGATAACCCGACCCGTGCCCCATTCAATTAATGCTCCAAAATTCTGGTAAGGAGTCATTATCATTACGTCTTTCTATGTTAAGCAAGTACTGTAGCCATGAAAACATTGGTTCCCCTGCTACAATGAATTTTGTGTATAATGATTGCATTATTAATTTGTTAGCAATTCATTAATTTGTACCTCATATACTCATAAATTTATAGTAGGGGGTGTCAATTTCCGATTCGACCTGAAACTCGACACAAACCAAACTCAGAAATAACAAAGTTTGGGTCGGAACTTTTGAGGCACCAACCCGTCAACCTGAAACTCGGCAACTCAATATTTTGTTGGGTTGGATTAGGTTCGGGTCACCAAATGATTTTTTGGGTTGAACCTGACAACCCAAATTTTTTTTTTAATATCATCTTCAATTTATTTTTAATTTAAATATAACTTTTTAAACTTTATATGCTTGTTGAAGACGAATAAATGCAAGTTACAAAATGACTAGCACACTTATCATAATATGAGATTAGTAGATATAATTGTTGAAGTCTTGAAACAGTATAACTAATGAATAGTAACTCGCTGCTTTGAAGTGTCATATCTAATGTAAACCATAGATTTCATATAGCAAAGTTTCACCTCTATACATACACACTCAAATGGCAAAACTCTCAATCACAATCCTATGATTAATAACTTAATTTCTTATGGTACTAATTTTATGGGTTGAAGAATTAACGACTTCAAGAATTAACTATGATCAAGATAGAAAAGAATCATTTGTAATTTTGTATAATGCACTCGAATTCTTAAATTCTTATCGTTTGATACTTTTATGTTCGGGTTGAAGATGCATTAATGATGAGCATCTTTATGCTTATTATTGATTAGTTATTACTTTTGAAAAGATTGACCCAAGTGACTCATTTGACCCGAAACTGACTTGTTAACTCGAAAATGACATGGAAACTTGTTGGCTATTTTAAAATTCAGGTTAGCCGGGTTCGAGTTCAGTTGAAATAATCGAGCCAATTTAAAAATCATGTTGGGTTTGGGTTGACTATTTCTGACCCACCAACCCGCTAACCAGAACCCGCCAACCTGACCCGACCCGAATTGTAGTGGCGGATCCAAAAATTCAAGTGACCCGTAGCACAATTTTTTTCATAGTATTAAATAGATAATTTTTTAACGATTTCATTAGAAATTAGTAGTTTTTAGAGTTAATAACATACAAAATGGACTAATCATTCATCAAACCAGTAGCAGAACATATTTGGACCCGTAACAATAGCAATAAAATCAATTCTTTCTAAAAAAAATTACACTTCGCATGACAAACGGACCCGTAACAAGCGCTACCCTTAGCTTCTACGTGGCTCCGCCCCTGCCGAATTGCCACCCCTAGATACAGGTATGTTTGGCGTGAGGATTTTGAAGGGCTTTTATGGACTTGAGCTTCTACTTTTAATAAATTTCGGTCATAAACTTTGTTTGGCAAAATAATGAAAATTGGGCTTCATGAAAAGATAAGTTCACAGAAGCCCTTAAATAATAAGCTTTTTGTAACACCCCCGTTCCGATAACGAAACAGAAGGTCACATTTATTGCTACATATTAAACTTACTAATAAATTCTTGTAAAAATAAATGACAATGTACATTAAATAATAACCTAAATAAAAGTCAACTAAAATTAATGGTCGTCTCTATGGTAAGTCCAAATCTTGAAGCTCTCGCACTCATCCCATATAACCCTGAGTACCTGCCGCAGGAAAAGAAAATGCGGCTGAGCTAATTGCTCAGTGCGCGGATGTAGACCGAAATAAACAGTAACAATAATAATATTTTTAAAATGAGAATGAAACGAAATAAATAATTTTGATTTTCCAAAATTCACCTTTCGAGTGACACCACCTTACACCAGAGTAACAAATGAAATAAAGGCTGAAACAACGACGGGTTGGGTTATTTTTATACCGAGTACCCTACAAATAAAATATCCAAACTGCACAACACCAGTGCCAAATCATATCATATCTCGCAATGTATCATATCAAATCATATCTCACAATAACACACTGGTCGCGACTCCAGGTGTACGTATCCCCTAATCGGAAGGTGTGTATGGCACTACACCACACGACCGCTCTACACAAATCATATCATAACATAAAACAGCCTAGGATGCATCCATACACCTCCCAAATAATTCAAAAGCTCTCCCGCGAGCATAAATCAAAAGCTCTCCACGAGCATAATCACACAATCACATAATATCAACAAAGGGGAAACGCCGTGGACTAATCCCACCGCCACGGTTAGTGCGACGTCATTGGTGCCGCAATGACGCCCCTGTGGTCCTCCACAGGAAGCTGACTCGGTATACCTATCTCCGGTCTACAAAACTCTAGGGTTCTATGGGTGCACAATGAACATATAACCAACCACACAACAGATTATGTCCACCACGCATATGGAACCTAAATCAAATGAATCAAAAATAGCTCGCAATAATGAATTCCCCTAGTTTTCCAAAATCATTTTCACATAAAGTTTTCCCAAAATTTCCACATTTTATCATATCTCAAATAACAATTTAGCTCAAATGGGGGAATCAGATCACACAAGTATATCAAGATATCAAATGAATCACAAATATATCAAAAGAACGCAAAGATATCAATAAAGCATGTCAAGATTAACGCTGAAAGAAGAGTACAGACATCCGTACCTGGATATATGTCTAACGCTCTCAAGGTCAAGAAGATACTCCACAATTCTCCACAAGTCTACACAAACATAGTTCGACTAAATTTAGAATCTTAACTCAAATGTCCTAGTTAATGTTTTTCCCAATATCCCAATCTCGTTTTATCAACTTACTTTTCTGATTCTTTATTCCTAAAATTGGTTAGGTTAGCTTAACAAGCTAAAGTATTGTTACTCTTTTATTTTAGTTCACTTATCAGTAATGAAAGAATTTTAACTAAATTAAATGACAACTTACAGAAAGTGATTTTACGTAGATAATTCACATACTTAAATATTGATAAATTGTAAGATCACATGGTCATGTTTATAATTTAAAACAAAGACTTAAACTCACTCATTTATCTACTTATTATGAAAGAGTTAAGATAGTTAGGTGTCAAAGTGTAACTTCATAAATAATATCCATGATCTTTGTTTCATTCGAAACGAACGCACAAAACATTTACAGTGTTAATACGGTTCGATCTTATACGACTCTAATAATTATTTAGATCATAAGCACTGATAATATTTTATATATATCTATTATTTTAAGGTTTCGACTTATTAATAACAACGTTTCTTAAGACTAGACATTCAAAATTGTCATTGAAACAGGTGATTTTAACGGTTGGTTTCGGTTCGTTTTAATCAAAGATATGAACACTAGATGATTACTAAAGATTAGTAACGGATTAATATTCAAGTTAGGTTAAAGATTTACCTTCAAAGTGATACCGAAATAGCACTGAAATAGAGACGAAAAGTTCTCGTTTGAGTTTGATTTTTCTGACCTCTCAAGTTTACTCCCCATGTACATTCAATAAAATTTGGAGGATGATTTTTTTTTTTTTATGTGTGATTTTCGGTGGAAGATTCTTTTATTATTGAATGAAGGAATCGTATTTTAAGTAAATCAATAACCGTTCCCTATAATAACGCGATTTGGAGTTATCTTTGTTCACGTAATAGCTAGCATATTTGACCAAGTTACCAACTAAGTTGTTATCTTCCACTAAAACTATAATCGTTATCTTCCAACTCATGTAATTGCTACACTAGGAACGTTTCCCCTATTTGAATAATAATTTAATTTATTTACCGTCTAATACTCATATACTTAACTTATATTATACTTTTAATTTTAATTAAATAATTCGGGTTATTATACTTTTCGAAGTGGCTTCTGAATAGAAGTTGAAGCTTCAGCTCCAACCCGTTGTAAAAACAACTTACATACTGGTCTACTTATATACTAGAGTACCATATAAATATAAGATTAAGTACAAATGTATGTTATTAGAATGTTATTTTATATCACGTACTTATGGTATAAAATGAATAAACATACGAGGCTGTGTGATATGCGTAACTGATATCATTGTTTTCCCCAAACGATGACAACTACACACCTATGATGGAGTATTGGTCTTGTACTCTTTCAATGTCACTCCCACCATTCATATTTCACAACTTATGGCAGTAGGAGTAATCCAGCTTCTAGAGCTGACGTTGAAGCTCAAATACCTACCACGAGTATAACATTATAAACCATTTATTAAGGAAGTGGTTCAGTATTTCAATGTAAAACTATATATGTCATAAACAAATTGTGAGACTCACCAGATCCCTTCTATCCAATGCTGGCATGTCCACTTCGGCCCCTTAACACCGAGACCGATAGACGGAGAGACCAGCGTGGAAGAATTTTCCACTGTGTGGTTCGGCTTCTACTCCTCAAACTCTTATAACACGTATAACGCGACACTTCATTACATAAGTGTATTAGAGTTACAATTACTTTACCAAATAGATTGATTTATCATTAAAAGTTTCATTTTTCAGAGACCTCGTACAACTTCGGTATCAAAATAGATAAAAAGTTACTAAAAGTTTTAGCAATCCCCGAATTCGGTTAATGTTATCCCCACATAACCTTAATGTACCTAGCTATCAATTTCGTATCAAATGTTAAATACGCCTAATCTATATTATAAATTGATTATGACACGTTAACTTGTAACAGAAAATTTGAAACTTAAATAAATAAATAAAAATAAAGTTTAAAGGGGGATTTATATATAGTCAGAGATCGAGGAATCTTGTCTGCAGAAGCACCCCACCAGAAGGCCTATCAGAGTTTTGATTGAATGAATTTGAAAGAAACAAAAAAAGATTGAATTAATCTCAGGCCTCACCCCATCATATAATTCAGATCCATTCAATCTCGGACCGTACATTCACACCCACGGTTAAAAAGATTCTCTGCTTTTTATTTACAGAGTATATTTTACCTTCAAAAAATATGGGATACTTTCCTTTTTATATATACATCTATATAATTACTTTACTTTCCATAAATAACCACAACCAACATTGGTTTTACATGACATAATTCTACTTTTACTGTTGTTACTAGAAATTACAGGATTAGATTAGCGTGGTCATGGCAAAGTACAGGAGTCTAAGATATTTATGTAACCTTTTAATAAAGTTATAAGTAACCATAAGAACTTAGCTTCCTAATAGTTGCTTAAAAGAGAAATTTGATTTAAATTTGTACCAAGAAATGAGATATGTTAACTCACTCGCTTTTGGAGCAACTGAACCAATTGAAACTATGAAAAACAAATCCATAATAATAATGAAGATTACTAATGAAAGAATGTGAAATTAACGAAAGAATGGTTCTACCTTGATTCACCACAATGCGACATCCATAAGTAGATCAAAAAGTAATTGTACCCGTAGAATTGTGCCATATTTTCCCACAATTTCTTGAACTTACGTTAAATACTCGAATTCTCAAAAATGGATCTACCTTGCGAAATCGTGAATTACCTAAGTTCAAGAAAGCTGTGGAAAAACATGACTCTCGGGGCGGACTCTCTTCAAAGCATCTCGGGCTTCAAGATATATAGCTTCTTCTGCATCTCACCATTTTCATAATTGTGAAGATAACCAACTGAACAAACAGAATTGAATACATTCAATTTATTTGTGTTTGGTTGGGGTATAAAAGCTAAGCGAACCCATACCCGTATGCTCATGGACCACACTAGGAAGGATACTGCATATCGTGCTTGTATGTATTATGTGTACATACTGTGGTTGGGCACATTTTAGCCACATAATGCAACCGATAATATCTTTATCTATCATGCCAGCTAATTTTCAAATCTGAATAACCCAGCCCATTTAGGGCCCAGATAAACCCCATTTAACGGGCCATTTTTAATATCCAACTCACCCGACCCATTGTCACTAAATCTTTCAAATCGTTTTTTTTTTTTTTTTTTTTTTTTTTAATTGATAACCCCATTTATAAAATCTTGCTTGTGTTGATGAGAGCACACGGAGTGGTGCCGTTTTCGTCAAAATTCTTCGTCCACGGCGTTCTGGACGGCGTTCTGGACGGCGTTTTTCAACCAAATTCTTCTGCAAGACGCTGTATCATTCGGTTTCCTCCATTTTTTTAATGTTTTTTTGTTTTGTTTTTTAGTCTTAACATGTGATTTAAAAAAAAAAAAAAAAACTCCAGAACACTGTTACCACTCCACAAAATTCTCACTCAGAACACCGTGTTTAGGCCGTCACCACTCCGTGTGCTCTGATGGTTAAAGGAGGAAATCATATGACAGTGAAAGCACGTCATTATAAAAATGCAAACTTTGAAGATAAGCAAAATTATTTAGATGCGGTTGTTGTTATAAGTTATAACGCGTTTGTCACATGCATCATTACTCTAGTGATTTCTTCTTGTTATTTCTTTTATAATATTGAAACAATGAGAACAAGAATTACAGTATGAAATTTAAAAGTCAACTATTGACTTTTTATTTTTAATTTATAAAAACCCAGTTATGTTCATTAATAAACAAATAACAAAAGAAGTTTTGATTATATTCACAGAAATTCATAAAAATACCCTTACAAACTCTATCATCATAATATTTTGTTATCTCTTTAGGGTGAGGTTCAAATGTGACTAAAAATGTGTGTGAGACTAAGGGAACCAATGATATCATGCCACATGTACAAAGAGAATGTTCCATACTACAAAACTCATTTACCCCACAAATCAATTATCTCACAAACGACAAATCGAAAAATCATGAATATCATTTGTCTTGTATTTCATGTCTTTACACATGTTTCATCCCATTTTTATCCCAATACCTTTGGAACTGTTACAAATAGATAATTAGATTATACTAACTTAAATCGATAAATAATATAACGAATGCATTTTTTATTAACTAATTAAGATAATACAATCACTAGTATCATCAAACCTGCAGCAAGCTTTGTGCCACTCTATATTTGTGAAAATATGGAGAGCAAAGCCACTCGATTTGTGAGTTTTTCCTTAATCTAATGGTTGTGTGACCAAGCCTAGTAAGAAAGTGAGAAACATTGTGTAAATATTCATGATTGTGTATATAATTTGTTAGATAGTTGTAGGGTTGCTTTATTATAATCTCTCTTATTACCACTTTACATTTATATATATGTTCAAAAAATTGATTAAAAATGAGATGTAGCTTTGGATCTCACGACAATGTCATAATCATAACATCACAACGCGTTTATGGGTTTAAGCACGTTTTAAAAATCTGACACGTAATTAAAGCAAACACATTGATTATTGATTTTTATTTTCTCTACCAAAACTTTTTCTTTAAAAGATTTACTAATACTTTACTTATTTATAGTCGATATAAAATATTAAATTAATTGTGGTAGTATCGACTTATTAACAATCTAAATTTAAATTTATTTGTGGACTATTCTAAGAAAATATATTATTAATTAAATTAATTAAAATAAAATATATCAAAGAATCATTAATTTCAAAATTTAATTTCCATTTAATTCAGTTTACGCGTTTTGTGGGAGCTACTCAACACACCATATTTTATTATTATTAATTAATATTCCAAACTTGGAATTATTAAATAAAAGAATTAAAGAAAGCACCAAACAACGCGTGAAAACACTCTTTTAGTCTTTTTCTCTTCGTCAATTCATCCAAAAACACACACAAACACACACAAGGCTGTTTCTTCTCTGTTTCATTGAAGCTTCTTTTTCTTCAGAGGAAAAAATGGCTATATTAACCACAGCTTTTCTTGTTTTTCTTTTCATTATTGGCCTTATTTCAACTTGGTTTAGAATACCCACAAAGAAAGTTGCAACTTTATTTCAATCCCAGTCTTCATCAAATCAGGATTCAGTCAAATCCAATCAAGATTTAGTCAAAAGTCAAAGCAGTGAAGAAGAAAATAAGAGCAACCAGATGGTGATGAATAAACTGGGTAGTTTTGATTCTGGTTCTATAGAAAGAAAAGCAGAATTAAAGAGTGTTTTTGCAACTTTTGATAAGAATAGAGATGGGTTTATTACAAAACAAGAATTAAGTGATTCACTTAAAAACATTGGGATCTCAACAAGTGAGAAAGATGTGTTGGAGATGGTTCAAAAGGTTGATGTTAATGGTGATGGGTTGATTGATTTTGATGAGTTTTGTGAGCTTTTCGAGTCGATGATGAGTCAAGAAGACGATAAAAGGAGTAAGCTTGATGGAAATCTTGATCAAGAAGATGGTGATTTGAAAGATGCTTTTGATGTATTTGATGGAGATAAAAATGGGCTTATAAGTGTTGAGGAATTGGGTTTGGTTTTGGAATCATTGGGCTTTAAAGAAGGGAAAAAGTTGGAAGATTGCAAGAAGATGATAAGCAAAGTTGATATTGATGGTGATGGTATGATCAATTTTAATGAATTCAAGAACATGATGAGGAATGGTGTTAGTCTTATTTCGGTTTCTTGATTCGTGCTTGGTTTTCTCTACCAAAAGAGGAAAAATCTTTGATTTTTTCGCGTTATGATCAAACCGCGTTATACTGGTGTAACAAGTTATTTAGTTATCAGAATTAGGTATTCGAACTCGTGAAATGTATATAATGTTAGCATTTTAACTTGATTTTTTCCATTTGTGTCTTTGTTGATTAAAATGTAGTGGTATTATTATTAGTTTGGTTATCAACTAGAAGAAGATAGTTTATTTTCTCATATGTAGTCAAACTGGTTTAATAGTTTTTGCAGTAGTTTATGTGTTGATAATTGTCTTGTACAAACTGCTAAATGTATGTGACAAAGATCAAATGAACCCTTTTGTTGTTGTCCGATTACAAGTGTAGAAAAATAAAACATTTATTGTTTTGGCTCTAGCAAAAGGCTAACCATGTTATTAAACCTTCAAAACTTGGCTCATGAAAAATGTAATCTACCATAATCTCCAAAGTTACAAACTTTTAATGAATAATTAAACACTTTTCTAAGATTATTAGTCAAATCATACATCATGTTGTTATATATAGTGGATGTCATTTTACCGTCCAAAAACAAGTTATTATCTTTGTCACTAGAACTTTCATATATAATTGACTTTTAGTGTACGCGACACAAGTAATATAAGTTGGATGAGACAAATATTAGCATCGACAATTATTCGTTGCAAGTAGAAATAAAGATTCTATATTTGCATTATAAGTGTACAGTTTGGATCTATGTGGAGATCAATTATTGGCACAATATGTCAACTGACTAGAGTCAAACGTTACTTGACAGTATGACTTTTTTTTTTTTTTTTTGAGGAAGGTAAGGTACCGAAAAGTAAAATAAAAACATACGGAGTATATTGGAACATGATTAATATTCGGGGTCCATTTTGAGAAGCTTAATGGTTCTCCATTATTGCAAATGGGATAGTTGGCAACAGAAGGAGAATATCTTGACAAAAACAAACACAAACAAAAACGCAACTAGAAATCAAAGGGTAAATCACAAAAATAATCCGTTGACCGTACCATATTTAACAAAATAATCCGTTGACCAAAGCTTTTAACAAACTAATCCACCGATTGGCGCCAAAAGTGGCGCCCCGGCGCCCCAGACACAAGCAACAAATCAAAAAATGCCACGTGTACGCCAACAAAAAAAAAACTGGCGCCCCATGATATTTTTTTGGCGCTCCTCCCTTTGTTTTCTTCCTTCTTGGCGCCCCTCATTTTTTTAATCCGGCGCCCCATGTTTTTTTTTTCGCAATCCTCGTACACGTGGCATTTTTTGGTTGGTTGCTTGTGTCAGGGGCGCCGGGGCGCCACTTTTGGCGCCAATCGGTGGATTAGTTTGTTAAAAGCTTTGGTCAACGGATTATTTTGTTAAATAGGGTACGGTCAACGGATCATTTTTGTGATTTACCCGAAATCAAATCAAATATCTATAGCTTAGTTAATTTCTTCATTAAATTTTTTGAAAAAAATCAAGTTACGATTGCTATAAGAACATACGTGTGTCAAATAATGTAAAAGGTGTCACAAAAATTCGAAAATTCAAGCAAAATAAACCCCCAAAAATTTATCTGTATAAATTCTTGTCTTCCTATGATAAAGTTTTATTCTATGAATATGATAATAAATAGTTAAAGCATTAGATGCGACGAATCTTATCAACAATTTGTCGTTGTAGTATAGTGGTAAGTATTCCCGCCTGTCACGCAGGTGACCCGGGTTCGATCCCCGGCAGTGGCGTTTCTTTTTTACTCCCGATGTATACAGTTTCGCAGTTCTGTGTTTTACCCCCTTCTACTTTTGTTTATTTAACATTTGACCCAAACTAGAAACTCAATGACACATTTCACCCTTACTCAGTCACACGTGTTTTAAATCTCCGTAGAAGTGAAAATATGTATGTTCCACATTGAATGCAAACCACATATATATTAGCGTTTACATTTTCCACAAACTAAAAATACTCTAACCTCCATAATTTATGCAAACCACAAATCTTATACGGAGTAAATCTGAATAGATATAATATATGTAATATATTGAACATTATTTCGTTTTCAAATCTCGATCACGTAGAGATGGGACCTTTGAGCTATAGTACCGGTGGTCGCCAAAAAATGTTGTGCACGATGCCCGGATGTCATACTAGCTATTTTACGAGGGAAGAGCTAAAGCGTGAAACTCTTGCCAATTCGACAAGGGGTAATAGTTAATACGGATATGATGGATTTGGTTCAGAAATTTCATATAATTCATTATTACTTTTTAGCTCTTAACGATGTCTCTTGGCCCGCGCGTTGCGGCGGGCTTTTCAAAAATAAATTTTTTGACAAGCATGACGCGACTATGATTTAGATCCGATTTGTTGTAAACACGAAGTCTTCCTATCAGTTATTTGTTTATTTATTGTACAGTCACAAACATATGAACTATATAGTTTGTAAAATTACTGAAAAACTATATATATATAGTGTCCAAAATCTCCCATGATCTCAGCCATTTTACTACTCCCAAATTAGATGGCTTCATTATAATTATAAACTACATTAATCACTCTGTTATATTCTATATATACTTATATGCTATATATGCTGCTATTTTGATCATTATGATATTAGCAGTTGTGATGGTTGTATTAAATTTTTATATCACATATTTGACGCTAACAATAAAGGTGCTTGTTTGATGACATTGTGTCTTGCAATTTTATTCGAGCATACAATCACCGACTCTCAAAGGTTAAATAATTAAGGTGCTTGTTATGTGTGTTTTTCGAGCAGACAATCACAAATTTAGATTTTATGATATGTAATATAATAGGGAGGTTTTTCTTTTGTCTCATCATCGTGAATAACAGGAAGGGAAAAACAAAAGCATATATAGGAACAAACCAATCTTGATATTACCTCTGATAACTTTATAAGCATTAGTTACAAATGTTTATGCTTTATAGTAGTCTGTTAACAAATGTTGAATGTGAACGTTTAAAACAATCAGCAACATAACATTATTAATCCAAAAGTTAACTAAAAATAAAGACCTCGTTCATTGTTTTCAGAGATATAAAAGTCAACTTATTGCTTTTTTTCAAAAAATAGGTAAAAGTAAATGTTTTGATCCTCATACATAATAAAATCACTATTTGAAATTATCTTATTTCAATAAGTATTTGTCAGTGATGTAACATGTCTTCTACGTAGTACAATTCTTCCATGTAAGGACAATATCAAGGTTCCAACATCAAACTTTACATCTTCAAACTCCAACACAAATCGGCATGTTCTGAATTGAAGAAGATTTAACTAAACATTTAAATACTAAAATATCAAACTCTAAACCAAAATATAAAAATGGAACTAAAGAAAAAAAAAAACATTAACATAATATACTTCCATGAACTTGTATATGACACAAATACTAATATCAAAACACATATATAGTCCACATAGATGTACAAAAACCAAAACAATCTAAGTAAAACACAATCGGTAACTCCATGCACCACGCATAACATGTATCAAAACCGAAAAAATAATTAAAACGAAGAGAGAGAGATGAGAGCTTTGGAGGTGTGAATATTTGAGAAGAAAGGAGTGAGGTGTTAGTTATATCTAGAGAGAATGACGGGTTAATAAGTCATGGGGAGGTAATATTCACCTAGAGAATCTGAGATATGTTTAGAGGAAAGCCATCTTTTACTTTAGTAAATTGAGTATGGAGGATAAGGTAGGAGTTAGTGAGTTGAATATAGAGTTTGATGGGAGTGACTTGATGGAGAAGAGAGTACAAAGTATGGAGTTGCATGTAACGCCCCAAATTTTTGTAAGTTTAAATAATATTAT
The DNA here is from genome assembly GCA_949592205.1 of Helichrysum umbraculigerum. Taxonomy (NCBI): domain Eukaryota; kingdom Viridiplantae; phylum Streptophyta; class Magnoliopsida; order Asterales; family Asteraceae; genus Helichrysum; species Helichrysum umbraculigerum. Next base: position 7,973,132 of record CATIUR010000005.1, on the reverse strand, counting down.
ATGCTTTTAGTTGTTTAAATTATATGTATATAATATTGTATTGTGTGAGTTAAATTGTTATGTGGTAGAAACTAGTTAGTAGACTAGCTATGTAAAGAACTGGTGGTTAGAGGGTAGAAAATGTTAAATTCATAAAGGTGAGGGGAGTAATATGTAAATTGAGTATATAAAATACCTGTGTTTAGATCCTTCTACTGTATCCTCCCTGTAACTAAAAAAGAAATCATGTACGAAGCTTTTAGAGAGAGAGAGAAACGAGTAGAGAGAGAGAGAGTCAAGAGGAAGGAAGGGAAATCAAGCTAGGGTTTTAGAAATTGAAGGCTTTTAATCTTCAATTCATCAGTTTTAAGGTATGTATGATTCTCTAGCTTGTTTAATTTGATGACTAGGGTTTAAGAAACTAAAACCCTAAGTTAGTGAAATTGATGGGTAAGTGGATAATTGAATTAAATTAAGTTCCATACATGTATATGAGTTAGAAAGAATGACTTATTTTGATGATTATGTTGATAGTACTATAATCATATGTTTTGTGGATAATTGATGGATGATAAGTATGTATGATCACCAATTGGTGATGTCTAAGATATATGTAAGTGTTAATGGTGAGAATTGATATCAATTATCCAAGTACATGTGCTCATGTAGTATGTGTATGGAACTTATGTTAAAGTTTTAAGAATTTTATGAATTAGCACAATAGCCATGTTTAGAAAGTAAGAGTGAGTCAAGTTAATGTGTTTATGTGATTATGTGAATAGGTGATCAAGTGTTGAAGAGATCAAGTGTTTAATTGTGCATTATGCAAGGTAAGTAGATGGATATTTGTGGAGCCAAGAAGTGATTATTCATTTGCTTGGTGGTATCCAAGTAATGACTATGTCATTAGCTTGGTATTATATCATATCGTATGATTTGGCATGTTAGATGTTAAGGATCTTTGACTTGTGGCAGATTTTGTAATTCTGTTTCCATTACTTACTAAGCATTTATGCTTATTCGTTATGTTTAACATATTACAGGAAGTTCAAGTAAGGTAACGGAAGAGACGGGAAAGAAGATTTTGGAAAGCTGGTGGTGGAGCTCATTGCTTGGTTGGTAATGAGTTTATATCCCTTTTGATCATGCTTTCGATACAATAACACCCCTTTTGTAATGTATAAGTGTTTTGATACATTAGTCTCACTTTTATTAGGGTATGAGTTTGGAAAAGAATGGTTAGTTGTGAGACTATGTAAAGGATTATGTTTTGTTGTAAAGTTGAATATGATAAGTTTGTTTTGACTTTGTAAAGTCAACTGAGTAAAAGTGTAGGTGATTGGATGGTCAAAGATAGAAATGGGTCAAATTGGTGTCCATTTGGGTCATTAAGTGCTTAAGTGTCAAAATGGGTCAAATTAGTCGAAAGTCAAATGTTTTGGTACTCACAAGTCCTAATGTTATGGTTAAATGTGTGGTCAAAAGTTGAAAGTCAGAATTGTATTAGTTTAGAATTTGACATGTTCACATTTTTGGTCAAAAATGTAACACCCCCGAAATTCACTGTTTTGCGGAAGCATAGTTTGGGGTGTTACTAATCAAATATCACAGCACAAAGCTAAAGTAAACGACATCTATATGCAACGTTTGTAAATTTGTTACATTCCATAGATATAGTGTTTGAAAACTTAGTGTTTTCGTATACAAAAATGTAGTTTCCCTAGAGTCCGCGCGTGTAGCGGGAGATTCTATTACATAATCAAAATATACAAAAGGTAATGCTAAGAATCTCCGTTAATGCAGTTGTGTTGAAATCATGCGACTCTAGCTAAAATCCTGGAGTAATCCTACTCCATCCGGGTACCTGAGAAAACATGCTAAAAAGTGTCAACCAAAAGGTTGGTGAATCTCACAGGTTTGTAAATAATATCGGCTTTGAACACGAGATTTCATTAGTAGTGCCCGTAGGCGTAAAATCAGCCATTGCAATCCAGCAATCGTAAAATCAGTATTTGCAATCCAGCAAATGTAAATAAATAAGTTTATACCGTTGCCATGAGGCTCATAATCGAAGCTTAACCCGTAAATAATATGTTTGCTCCCGTGACATGCTCGTAAGTGAGCAAGCATCAGTAACGAATAAGTTGTCACCCGTTTATACGTGTAAATCGGTACGTGGCAGCGCTACTGCCCCGGGTGGGGAGGGTCATTTCCCTAATGGATCCATTAACTACTGTTCGCGCTTAAGTCCATAACTAACGATATATGATGGAGAGACTTCTGTAAATAGTAATTAACTCATGCAATTCCGTTTGGTATAGAAATCAGTTTAGTACTTGTGTTCAGGAAAAATCAGTAGCATGTATCTCCCCCAATAAGATAAAACAGTAAAAGTGGGGCCGTAAGACTCACCTGAGTCTTTGCAAGTACGTTTATATCAATAAACGAGTAAGTAATATCAACCGTAGGTTCTCCGAACCCGTAACCTTCAAATGCCTAAACATATAAAGTTAAGTAAGTAGATGTCTCGCAAGACCATCTAGGCTAGTTGTTTACACAACTCATTATGTCCAAGTGTTTGTTTAGTAATCCGTTTATAGTTTGAAAACAAATATGGCCCGTTGGTGACGGTTTGTAATAATGATTCAAAGTGTTATCATTATATGTATTGTTGAATCAGGTTTCGTTATTTGTAAGTGTTCAACACTTAGTGTGAAAAGTATTTACAACATTTAATGACGGGGGTCCGGGGGCAGAGCCCCTGGCTGGGGTCGAGCTGCCAGGTCAGCTTGGAAAAGTTTTATTTCTACTATATTACTTTGACGAAAAACGCATCTGGATCTGAATTTGGGTAAAATCAGGTGTTAAAATCTTGGTTCCGACACTTAGTAAAAATCTGTGTTTTTCTAGTTTCTGGTTTGTGCGACGTAGCATGCGACGTAGCATGCGACGTAGGGTGCGACGTTGGCATGTACGTCGCATGATGCGACCTTCGCAAATCAATGCGACGTAGGGAGTGGCGTCGCTAATGCGACGTTGAGATTTTTGTGCGACGTAGGTCGCGACGTCGCTAAGTGCGACGTTGGCCACTTAATGCGACGTTGGTAACGACGTCGCTATGTGCGACGTTGTGAGGTGTATGCGACGTTTTGAGCTACGTCGCAGATAGCCCAGCGTCTCTGCGACGTAGCGGTCTGATCGGAAATTGGTGGCCGGAAAATCGGTCGAAAAACTTCCGTTAGGTCCAAATCTTTTACCCAACCCATTTTTGGACATTTTAAGCATATATAAACCATAAAAACGTAAAAATGAGTAAAAACGGAGAGTTTCGGGTTTTGTCGGAAACTTACAAAACGTCGGATCGAAAATCCGAAAAGATGGAAAGGTAGATCGGGATGCCGTGGTTCTTTTATTCCAAAGGAGTGGTGTGATCCGGTGTCGTTTCGTGTTGTTATTTGGCGATTTATGGTAATGGTGGTGGTTTTTAAATTAGAGAGAAAAGAGAGAAAGAAAGAGAAAGAAATGAGAAAATGAAAAGGAGAGAAAAGGAGGTGGGAGGTTAAGCCTCCCATTTTCAGTCCGCGCCTCCGCGCTCCGTACGGTGTTCGTTTCCTCCGTCGTTTAAATGTTAAATCAAGCAGTTATATTTTTAAAAGGTGACGGGAATATTTTAATGAAATACCTTGAAATTAATTATAAAAACATTTGTCGAAGTATTAAAATTCTTAACTCGCGTTTAATACGTATTCGTTAAATTATTTAAAATGTCGTCACGATATAAAAAAAATGTTTGTTCGCTGTGTATTTTATATAATAAAATACGTTCTCATTTTTTTAGGTAAGTTTCTGTCACCAACGTCCAAGTAACTGTGTCGGACTCCGTCCGGTTAATTCGTACGATTAATCCAAATCGCGTAAGTACACTCATATATATATAAATCACCTTATATATATACAAATAGAGTCTGCAATTAGTCCTATTACATACTAATTACAGCTAGTTACAATTAATTAGGCATAATTAATTATCCTAATTTAGCAGGTGTTACATTCTCCCCTTGTTAAAGAAATTTCGTCCCGAAATTAGCTTGAGTGCACGGACGGTGCGTTGTCTGGGAAGAGATGTGGGTATTTCTGTCGCATTTGGTCTTCCCGTTCCCAGGTGAACTCAGGGCCGCGCCTAGCATTCCACCTGACTTTTACTATGGGAATACGACTCTGTTTCAATTGCTTGACCTCTCGGTCCATGATTTCCATAGGTTTCTCGACAAAATGAAGTTTATCATCGATTTGAATTTCGTCGAGCGGTATAATCAGCGTCTCGTCAGACAGACATTTCTTCAAGTTAGAAATGTGGAATGTGTTGTGTACGCTGCTAAGTTCAGCAGGAAGTTGCAGGCGATATGCCACTGGACCAATCCTTTCAAGGATTTCGAATGGTCCGATGTATCTAGGATTTAGTTTGCCTCGTTTCCCGAATCGAATAACACCTTTCCACGGTGCCACTTTGAGAAGTACCTTGTCTCCTACCTGGAACTCAAGGTGTTTGCGTCTCACGTCAGCATAGCTTTTCTGACGATCACGTGCGGCTTTCAGCCGGTTTTGAATACCAACGATTTTCTCAGTAGTTTCTTGAATGATTTCTGGACCCGTGAGTTGGGATTCTCCTAACTCAGTCCAACAGACAGGTGATCGGCACTTACGTCCGTAAAGTGCCTCGAAGGGTGCAGCCTTTATGCTGGTATGGTAACTGTTGCTGTACGAAAACTCACACAACGGTAAGTGATTTTCCCAAGAAGTACCGAAGTCGACTACGCAGGCTCGTAGCATATCCTCCAGTGTTTGAATAGTTCGCTCGCTTTGGCCATCGGTTTGCGGGTGATAAGCAGTACTCATATCCAGACGAGTACCAAGAGATTTCTGTAGCGATTGCCAAAAGTTAGAAGTAAAACGGCTGTCCCTATCCGAGATGATCGAGATAGGTACACCGTGTCGCGAGATGATTTCTTTGACATAGATGCGAGTCAGACGCTCCATCTTGTCGGTTTCCTTGATGGCCAGAAAATGAGCAGATTTCGTGAGACAGTCCACGATCACCCAAATGGTATCGCAACCACTCGAAGTTTTCGGTAGTTTGGTAATGAAGTCCATGGAAATCTGTTCCCATTTCAATTGAGGAATTTCAGGTTGTTGAAGCAACCCAGAGGGTCTTTGGTGTTCGGTCTTTACTTTGGAACAGGTTAGGCATTTACTGACGTACAAGGCGATGTCAGCTTTCATGTTAGGCCACCAATACAACCCTTTGACGTCATGATACATCTTGTCAGATCCAGGATGTATAGAGTATCGAGATTTGTGAGCTTCAGCCATCACCAAATCTCGCAAGTTTCCGAATTTGGGTAACCACACCCGGTTAGAGAAGTATCGAGTTCCATCGGGTTTGATTTCGAATTGTTTATCCAAGCCTCGCAAGGCTTCATTTTTCAAGTTTTCATCGTTGAGTGCTTCAAGTTGAGCGGTAAGGATTTGAGCAGGAAGCTCGTTACGAATTGTCATAGAAAGTGCTCGGACTCGAAGGGGTTTCACTCGTTCTTTTCGGCTTAAGGCGTCAGCAACTACGTTAGCCTTGCCCGGATGATATTTGATCTCGCAGTCGTAGTCACTAAGTAACTCAACCCAGCGACGTTGCCTCATGTTTAGATCTTTCTGATCGAATATGTGTTGGAGACTTTTGTGATCGGTAAAGATAGTGCTTTTCGTACCGTAGAGATAATGTCTCCAGATTTTTAATGCGAAAACCACAGCACCTAACTCGAGGTCGTGGGTCGTATAGTTTTTCTCGTGGATTTTTAGTTGTCGTGAGGCATAGGCAATGACTTTTTCCCGTTGCATTAGCACACAACCAAGTCCTTGGTGTGAGGCGTCGCAGTAAACTACGAAATCGTCGGTGCCCTCGGGTAAGGACAAGATTGGTGCACTGCAAAGTTTGTTTTTCAATAGCTGGAAGGCTGACTCTTGTTTATCAGTCCAATCGAACTTCTTATCTTTCTGAGTCAGCGTGGTTAGGGGAACAGCTATTCTTGAAAAGTTTTCAATGAATCGACGGTAATAACCAGCAAGACCTAAGAATTGTCTCACTTCGGTTGGAGTGGTCGGTGACTCCCAGCCCTTGATTGCTTCAATCTTGGCGGGATCAACATGAATTCCTTGGCTGTCAATCACGTGCCCTAGGAATTGAACAGTTCGAATCCAGAACTCACATTTAGAGAATTTGGCATATAACTCTTCGTGTTTAAGAAGTCCTAGAATGGTTTTCAGATGTTGAGCATGTTCCTGCTCGTTGCGAGAGTAAATCAGAATATCGTCGATGAACACAATGACGAATTTGTCAAGATATGGTTTGCACACCCGATTCATAAGGTCCATGAATACTGCCGGTGCGTTGGTTAAACCGAATGGCATCACTTGGAATTCGTAATGCCCATAACGAGTTCGGAAGGCTGTCTTTGGGATATCATTGTCACGGACTCGGAGTTGATGATAACCCGACCGTAGATCAATCTTTGAGTAAACACTCGATCCCTGGAGTTGGTCAAATAGGTCATCGATTCTAGGAAGTGGGTACCGATTCTTTATGGTTAGCTTATTCAGCTCTCGGTAGTCAATACACATGCGGAAAGATCCATCTTTCTTTTTCACGAATAAGACCGGAGCTCCCCAAGGCGAGGAACTTGGTCGAATGAATCCTCTGTCCAGGAGTTCCTGTAGTTGGTTAGACAACTCCTGCATTTCGGATGGTGCTAAACGGTAAGGGGCTCGTGCCACGGGTGCAGCTCCGGGCACAAGTTCGATTTGAAATTCAACTTGTCTAGGTGGCGGCAGTCCGGGCAAGTCTTCAGGAAAGACTTCCGGGAAATCCCCGCACGATCGGAACATCCTCAAGTCGCTTCTCCTCCGACTTCTTCTCCGTTACATGTGCGAGGATGGCTTGATACCCTTTTCGTAGATATTTTCTAGTTTTCAGACAGGAGACAATATTCAGATTCCGTCTGCCGGTCTCCCCTTGTAGGACTAAGGTTCCACCGGAGACAAGAGGTATGCGAACGAGTTTGTCATGACAGATGATTTCAGCTCGGTGCTTGGATAACCAATCCATACCGACAATAATATCGAAGCTGCCGATCTCGACAGGGATTAAATCAATGGGAAACGTTTCGTTCGTGAGGTTAAGTGTACAGTTGTGTATGATACTATCAGTCTCAATCAGTTTGCCATTAGCTAATTCAACATTGTATTTAGTATCTAAGGCAGTGGGAGTTATATCAAGTAAAGGGCTAAATTTCTCAGAAATGAAGCTTCTATCGGCACCGGTATCAAATAACACAGAAGCAGTAAGGTCGTTGAGAAGGAACGTACCCGTCACGACGTTCGGGTCTTGTCTGGCTTCCCCAGCCTTGATAACGAATGATCTGCCGCGAGCAGGGTTGTTGTTGTTTTTCAGCTTTGGGCAATCTTTCTTGAAATGCCATGTATTTCCGCACCCAAAGCAGGCCTTTGGTGCATTAGTGTTGGGGGTAGAAATGTTGATTCGGCAATCCTTGGCTAGATGCCCGAACCGCTTGCAGTTGGAGCAAGGGCAAGAACCGTCATGGTGGCGGTTGCATTTGGGACAGTAGGGTCTGCTCCCGCTGTACCCTTTCTTCTCCGAAGTTCCAGATGAATAAGCCTTAATGTACTCAGGCTTTTTGTTGGAGGTTTGGTTGGATGAGTTGGGGTTTCCTTCCCACTTGCGTTTGTTGTTTGAAGATGGGGTTGAAGTTGTGCCACGGCGGACAGAATTTGCCGTTAGTTCATGGGCCATACGGATGGCGCTCTGAATAGTACCCGGTTTGGAAGAAGTTACCAGGTCTTGGAGTCTTTCAGGAAGACTATCAACAAATTTCTCGATCCTCTTGTACTCAGGATCGACCATGGTTGGGCACAGAAGTGCCAGTTGGTGGAAACGGTTTGTGTATCCGGTGATGTCATCACCCTGCATCTTGTGGTTCCAGAATTCCATTTCCAGCTGTTTCAATTCATCCCTGGGGCAGTACTCGCCCCTCAACATCTCCTTCAACTCCTCCCACGGGAGTTGGTAAGCAGTAGCAACACTCACAGTCTGGGCATAAGTATTCCACCAGGTGAGTGCGGTGTCAGTAAAAGTACTAACGGAGAACTTAACCTTGTCTCCCTCTGCACAGTTGCAGATCAGGAATACAGACTCAACTTTCTCGATCCAGCGTACTAGACCGATAGCTCCCTCAGTACCTGCAAAGTTTAGGGGTTTGCAATTCTGGAAGTCCTTGTAAGAACAAGGTTTAGCAGCAGAGGTTTCAGCGGCATCGCTGTTCCTCGTGGAATTTGGTGGAGTATTCCGAGCCAAGGCTTCAGTAACAGCCTGGGTTATAAGGGAGGTAATCTGGGCATCTGTGTATGGTCTTGTCTTTGGCGGCATGATTCTTCAATAAAAGAAATGAAAATACATGAGATTTTGTAGGAACTTGTAATTGTCACAGATGTACATGTATAAAAGCAGTAATACATAACATCATATGGAAAATGACAATTTATATGAGTTGAAATAACAAGGAATATTTGATGGATAATGCGAGTTCAAAGGTTACATCCTACAGAGGTATTACAAAAGGTGTCGGGAATTGTTACATCCGACTAGTTTATAGAGTAGTGCTAGATAGTCAAAAGATTACGAGATAGATTACAAGACAAAGACTACACTAGTCTTCTTGTAGATTAATTTGCTCCATCAGCGTGACAAGGCGGTCCACGGTTTCTGCTAGTCTGTTGGTTTGCCTGGCGTTGTCTTCCACCAAGGCCAGTCGTTGTGCTAGTGTTCGAGAGTGATCCTCGGTCTTCTGTGAACGCTGTTCACATTCCTCTAGTCGGTTTCTTACAAGTTCATCCGCACCTAATTCGGCGGTCATTGAATCCTGAATTATGCTTACAGAGAGGTTGGTATCCTCTTGTTCTCGCTGGAGTTGGGATATGTGATCAAGTGCTTGGCGAAGCAGGTAGGTCATTCGGTGTTGTTCCCGTTCGAGACTTTCGAGCCTTTGCTCTTGACGGCGGAATTGGGTAGCCAACACTGGCAACGTGAGATGTGCCGATTCATGAAAGTTATGAACATGATAGGGGCTGTTTCGAGGCGACCTTGTGTTCCTCCTGGCTACTCGTGGGTTCCGTGTCCCGTGTGAGTGAGAGTGTGACGAATTAGTTGGTGTGTTTGCCATTCCTATGGCAGAGTGTAAGTAAGACGAGGCTAATATATATAAGTATATAATATCCAGCCTAGTGTCTAACACGCATCAAGTAATGGTCCGGTTCTCTCGTGGTCAGAGTCAACTAACGCATCCCCGTTCAACATAATCATTTCAGACCTTACATCATCTTTCCTTAATTGTACATAGTTGATCAGGCTATGTTAAATTAAAGTCGTATGCTGTAATTTCTGAACCAGTCATGTCTAATAAGAGAATACTGCCTAACGGTCATAGTCTAGGCCCACTAAATGCAACCTAGTTCACTATAACCTTAGGCTCTGATACCAATCTGTAACACCCCCGAAATTCACTGTTTTGCGGAAGCATAGTTTGGGGTGTTACTAATCAAATATCACAGCACAAAGCTAAAGTAAACGACATCTATATGCAACGTTTGTAAATTTGTTACATTCCATAGATATAGTGTTTGAAAACTTAGTGTTTTCGTATACAAAAATGTAGTTTCCCTAGAGTCCGCGCGTGTAGCGGGAGATTCTATTACATAATCAAAATATACAAAAGGTAATGCTAAGAATCTCCGTTAATGCAGTTGTGTTGAAATCATGCGACTCTAGCTAAAATCCTGGAGTAATCCTACTCCATCCGGGTACCTGAGAAAACATGCTAAAAAGTGTCAACCAAAAGGTTGGTGAATCTCACAGGTTTGTAAATAATATCGGCTTTGAACACGAGATTTCATTAGTAGTGCCCGTAGGCGTAAAATCAGCCATTGCAATCCAGCAATCGTAAAATCAGTATTTGCAATCCAGCAAATGTAAATAAATAAGTTTATACCGTTGCCATGAGGCTCATAATCGAAGCTTAACCCGTAAATAATATGTTTGCTCCCGTGACATGCTCGTAAGTGAGCAAGCATCAGTAACGAATAAGTTGTCACCCGTTTATACGTGTAAATCGGTACGTGGCAGCGCTACTGCCCCGGGTGGGGAGGTTCATTTCCCTAATGGATCCATTAACTACTGTTCGCGCTTAAGTCCATAACTAACGATATATGATGGAGAGACTTCTGTAAATAGTAATTAACTCATGCAATTCCGTTTGGTATAGAAATCAGTTTAGTACTTGTGTTCAGGAAAAATCAGTAGCATGTATCTCCCCCAATAAGATAAAACAGTAAAAGTGGGGCCGTAAGACTCACCTGAGTCTTTGCAAGTACGTTTATATCAATAAACGAGTAAGTAATATCAACCGTAGGTTCTCCGAACCCGTAACCTTCAAATGCCTAAACATATAAAGTTAAGTAAGTAGATGTCTCGCAAGACCATCTAGGCTAGTTGTTTACACAACTCATTATGTCCAAGTGTTTGTTTAGTAATCCGTTTGTAGTTTGAAAACAAATATGGCCCGTTGGTGACGGTTTGTAATAATGATTCAAAGTGTTATCATTATATGTATTGTTGAATCAGGTTTCGTTATTTGTAAGTGTTCAACACTTAGTGTGAAAAGTATTTACAACATTTAATGACGGGGGTCCGGGGGCAGAGCCCCTGGCTGGGGTCGAGCTGCCAGGTCAGCTTGGAAAAGTTTTATTTCTACTATATTACTTTGACGAAAAACGCATCTGGATCTGAATTTGGGTAAAATCAGGTGTTAAAATCTTGGTTCCGACACTTAGTAAAAATCTGTGTTTTTCTAGTTTCTGGTTTGTGCGACGTAGCATGCGACGTAGCATGCGACGTAGGGTGCGACGTTGGCATGTACGTCGCATGATGCGACCTTCGCAAATCAATGCGACGTAGGGAGTGGCGTCGCTAATGCGACGTTGAGATTTTTGTGCGACGTAGGTCGCGACGTCGCTAAGTGCGACGTTGGCCACTTAATGCGACGTTGGTAACGACGTCGCTATGTGCGACGTTGTGAGGTGTATGCGACGTTTTGAGCTACGTCGCAGATAGCCCAGCGTCTCTGCGACGTAGCGGTCTGATCGGAAATTGGTGGCCGGAAAATCGGTCGAAAAACTTCCGTTAGGTCCAAATCTTTTACCCAACCCATTTTTGGACATTTTAAGCATATATAAACCATAAAAACGTAAAAATGAATAAAAACGGAGAGTTTCGGGTTTTGTCGGAAACTTACAAAACGTCGGATCGAAAATCCGAAAAGATGGAAAGGTAGATCGGGATGCCGTGGTTCTTTTATTCCAAAGGAGTGGTGTGATCCGGTGTCGTTTCGTGTTGTTATTTGGCGATTTATGGTAATGGTGGTGGTTTTTAAATTAGAGAGAAAAGAGAGAAAGAAAGAGAAAGAAATGAGAAAATGAAAAGGAGAGAAAAGGAGGTGGGAGGTTAAGCCTCCCATTTTCAGTCCGCGCCTCCGCGCTCCGTACGGTGTTCGTTTCCTCCGTCGTTTAAATGTTAAATCAAGCAGTTATATTTTTAAAAGGTGACGGGAATATTTTAATGAAATACCTTGAAATTAATTATAAAAACATTTGTCGAAGTATTAAAATTCTTAACTCGCGTTTAATACGTATTCGTTAAATTATTTAAAATGTCGTCGCGATATAAAAAAAATGTTTGTTCGTTGTGTATTTTATATAATAAAATACGTTCTCATTTTTTTAGGTAAGTTTCTGTCACCAACGTCCAAGTAACTGTGTCGGACTCCGTCCGGTTAATTCGTACGATTAATCCAAATCGCGTAAGTACACTCATATATATATAAATCACCTTATATATATACAAATAGAGTCTGCAATTAGTCCTATTACATACTAATTACAACTAGTTACAATTAATTAGGCATAATTAATTATCCTAATTTAGCAGGTGTTATGGTTTAAAAGTTATGTATCGTTAAAGTTGGTATTTTGGTATAAAAGTTTGCAGAGTTTTTGGTCTGCTGCTGGAACCGTCGGAATCCGGCGGATTCAGTAGCAATCCGGCGGATTCGTCATGAATCCGGCGGATTCAAGAGACCGGATTCGTTTGTAGAGTTCTGGCTCCGGTTTGAGCTTGAAGTGAGTCGGAATCCGGCGGATTCATCTGTTATCAGGAGGCTTTTAATTTAGTTGTTTGAAATAGAAATGAACAACTTATAAGTTACCAAAAGATCATAGTAATGTCAGGAACTGTACTGGGACAAAAAGTATATAAAAAAAAAAATGGTCACGTTTTCGGGGTATTTCAAGTTGGTATCAGAGCACGGTTTAAGGGATTCGGGTATCCACCATTAGTGGGTACTTGATCTTAGACCACTTTAGTTATTGTATTGAGCATGATTTATAACTGTTATGTGCACGAGATTATGTGTGCTAATAATTTTGAATCAAAGTGTGTCGTGTGGACTTTGGATATGTTACATTCTAATACGGTAATTAGTGCGCCTGGCCAAAGCAATGATTATCATATTACCATATGGGTATCCATGGAAACCACGAAACATTAGAGGATAAGTTATTAGCTATTGTTAGTGTTATGTGTTAGAAGTACAGATAAAGTAGACTTGTAAATGTTAAGTAAGTTGAGTTAATTATACTGTGTCTACTTTCAGTAAAGATGGATGAGCGAGAAATAAATTTGACTCTTGGGTTTGATTCGAATCCTGGAGCCCAAGATGAAGAGGCAGGAGGCAGTGGTGGAAGACCAAGGTCTCCTATTCCTAACATTGAATTGTCTTGGGAAGGTATAAAATCCCTTGTTTCTAAAGAAATTAGTCAAGCTCAAGAAGCATCTCTTCCGTTTTTAGTGACAACAATTACAGAGACAATAAGAAAAATTGTAAGTGAAGAAATGCAGAAAGGACGAGGAGAAGTAGTTGTGCCCAGACCAGATATAACTCCTTCAGCCCCTATTCAGGAAGAGCAAAAGAAAATAAGTTATAGAAACTTTTCAGCTTGCAACCCACCAGAATATGAAGGTGATTTGGATCCAATCAAATGTTATCGTTGGATTTCAGAGGTAGAGGGGGCATTCGCTACTGTGGATTGTCCCAACAAGTTTAAAGTAAGGTATGCAGCTAATCTTTTAAAGAATCATGCTAAGTGGTGGTGGAATATACAGTGTAGAACCAAAGGTGATGAAGCTATTGGTAAATTAACTTGGGAAGAGTTTAAAGTGATGTTTGAAAGCACGTATTCTCAAGATGCAGATTTGAACAGAATACGTCAGGAGTTTCTAGCAATGGAACAAACGAATGAGTCGGTGAATGAATTGGTGGACAATTTTCTGGATAGAGCTCGTTTTTGTCCAGAATATATGGATAACCCAAGGATGCTTATGAATCATTTTCATAAAGTATTGAAAAAGGAAATCAGAAAGTATGTACTTCCAAAAAGGTGTCAAACTCTTGAAGAAATGATAGATGAAGCCCGTTTTCAAGAACTTGAGTTAAAGAAAGATGAACAAGTGGCGGCTGCCAAGAGAAAAAGTGATCAAAGTTTAGGTGCATCAAAGAAATTTAAACCAAGCGGAAGTATTAAGAAAGAAGATAGACCGGCACCACCCGAATGTAAAAAGTGTCATCGTAAACACTTTGGAGAATGTAAGTTTGGCACTAACGCATGTTATCAATGTGGACAAGAAGGTCATTTTGGCCGAGATTGTCCAAACCCAATCCGTGTATGCTATAATTGTTATGAACCAGGGCACATAAAATCAGAATGTCCAAAACTTGGGAACCGGCCTACTTCTTCAGCACCTCGAAGAACTTCAGAAAAGAAAGCTGTAGAAGTTCCAAAGTCTAAAGGCCGTTCCTTCCAAATTACTGCCGAGGAAGCTCAGCGAGCCCCCGATGTTCTGACAGGTACCTTTCTTGTAAATTTAATGTCTGCACATGTGTTATTTGATTCGGGAGCTTCGCGATCTTTTGTGTCAGAAAAGTTTAGTCAGAAATTTTCTATTCCCCTTAGTGAGTTAGACACTCCACTAGATGTTGAAATTGTCGATGATAGAATAGTTTATGTGGCTAGTGTATATCGTGGGTGTCAACTCCAAATCAGTAATGAGTCTTTCCTTATAAATCTTATCCCAATGCAAATGGGTGAATTTGATGTAGTAGTGGGTATGGATTGGCTTGGTAGACATAATGCGGTTATACAGTGTGAGAAAAAGATTATTCGGGTCAATGCTCCAAGTGGGGGAGTGATTGATATTTATGGGGAAAAGAAAAAGCAATCCTTATCCATATGTACATTTGCTCGTGCTAAGCGTCATTTGTCACGTGGTTTTCAAGCCTTTTTGGCCCACGTGATAGACCTTCAGAAAAGTATTCCAAAACTCGAGGAGATTCCTGTTATAAAGGAGTTTCCCGATGTTTTCCCTGACGAGCTACCGGGTATTCCACCCGATAGGCAAGTCGAGTTTCGTATAGACCTCGTTCCTGGAGCTACTCCTATTGCTAAGACTCCGTATAGACTTGCCCCTTCTGAAATGCAAGAATTGATGAAACAGTTAGAAGAATTGTTAGATAAGGGGTTTATTCGTCCAAGTAGTTCACCTTGGGGTGCTCCAATATTATTTGTTAAGAAAAAGGATGGTACAATGCGTATGTGTATAGATTATCGCGAATTGAATAAGGTCACCATCAAGAATAGGTATCCCTTACCTAGGATTGATGATTTGTTTGACCAGTTGTGTGACACCCGTAAAAATTAGAACTAGTTTTTAGTTCCTAATCATTTAGAAATACGTGTAATTAGTTCTATATGTTAGGCTAATTTTATGTATCAAAATATATATATGGTTGAATATATATATATCAATACGCGATTATATTAAATCGTGCAATTATCAAATCGGCCAAAATTCCGATTCATTTATACGGCATTGGTGAAAAACAAGTATTAAGTAATATAGAATTATTATTTAATACAACTCATTATTTATTTCATATTATTTCGATAATATTTCAAAAGAAACTCATATCGTCTAAAACAATCATACACAACCAAAAATGAGTGAAACGCGTTCGATAATCAAAACCAACCAAAGTTATATTTTTATAACTCATTAACAAGTATTTTGATAAAATACTTCAACTCAAAAATATCGAAAGCTTATTCGTTATTTAAAAACGTATATATAATACATAACGTCTAAATATACAATTAAACGATCGGGTAAACGAACACGGATATAATACCAATTATTTGAGACAAAATATAACAAAAATCCACCTCCTTTTTGACTTGGAAAAATCAGCCAAACAAGATCCATGAAACATGGATCTTGTTCTTGACTTTAACCACCACCATCATCTCATCTTTCTTCATTCAATCACCAACTCAATCTCTCTCATTCTCTCTCTAATCTCTGATATTTCTCTCTCTAAAATCAGCCACTTTCACCACCATAATCCACCATCAAAACCTCTTTGGATCATCAAGTCGATTGAAGCAAAAACGATCACGAGAACGCGAGCTACGCTTCCACCTTTTCGGATTCTTCATTCGATCATCGTAAGAATCCCGACACTTTCGTAAAATACTTGTATTATGTTTATATAGATGATATATTGTTCATACAACTTGATAATGTCCAAATCTAAATCTTAAAAACGTTTTTCATAAGTATGTATGTATGACAGATTCTGTCTCTCAAAAACAGTCCCACAAAATCGTTAATATCTCGAGCTCTAAGATGAGTTAGACAACCAATTTTTTTTTAAAGTTGCGTATTGAAAAGAGCTACAACTTTCGTGTTTTACACTTTTTCCAGATCTGTACGGATTTAAGTATAGAAGCTGATCTTTGAATGTTACTCGTTTCCGAACCAAATCCGACTACCTTTCATGTTGATTTTTGTTAAAAATAGCAGATGAACTTATAAAATTACCATAAAGTGTAGATTTACACTAGACCCATAGGGGAACATCTGTGATTTTTGGTGGGTCTTGGTTTTAACTAAAAAGTGTAGAAAACGAGAGGTTCGTCGAGCCAAAAAAATCAGAAAAAGATATAAAAAGGGGCTGTTTTGGAAACTAAGTTATAACTAACAGTGGTAACTATGTTATAACTAACAGTGGTAACTATGTTATAACTAACAGTGGTAACTAAGTTATAACTAACAGTGGTAACTATGTTATAACTAACAGTGGTAACTAAGTTATAACTAACAGTGGTAACTAAGTTATAACTAACAGTGGTAACTATGTTATAACTAACAGTGGTAACTAAGTTATAACTAACAGTGGTAACTATGTTATAACTAACAGTGGTAACTATGTTATAACTAACAGTGGTAACTAAGTTATAACTAACAGTGGTAACTATGTTATAACTAACAGTGATAACAACTTATAACTAGAAGTGGTAACAACTTATAATCACCTAAGACAACAACGCATCAACACATGATTTATACAAATACTAACCACTTCAATTATACTTTACAAGTATATCATTACAACATTTTAATAATAATGTTTTGAGATTATTATTACAATTAATCACCAACGGGCCGTACATGTTTTCAAAATACAATCAATCCAAAACTAATTATTTGGACATTACTAGTTGGATGAACAACTAGCATAGATGGTCTGCTGAGACATCTAATCATTTAAAACCTTGCGCGTTTAGGACGCCCGGCAGGTTTCAGTCGTTGGAAACGACATCATTCTTTGTATACCATCATTGTTGCTTGACAGCATCTCATCAGACTCAGGTGAGTCTCATAGCCCCTTTTTAAATATGTTTTCTCAGGGGTGTGATCCATTGCTTGTTTTGTTTTACAATATGAACGCAAGTACCATCAAATCAATTACTACATGAGTTATTTTCACTAATCATTTTAAAGCCCTCCATCAGCATAGTTTGGTAATACTTAGTAGCGTGAATATTAGTATATGATATCATATAGGTTTGACCAGCCTCATCCGGGTTAGCACGCACTAACTGGTAAAACGGATGTATTAATATTTGTGTAGACGAGTGTTGATTAGGCACTCGTAGGAGGCAACTCGATTAGGATACCTTAAATGTGGACCTGACATCTCGTGTTAAGCTCAGACTATGTGCTCATGGCTGTAAAACTTTTATTTTGCTTAATTGCATTTTAAATTCAATTATCATTAAATCTTGCGGTTCATACAAATATGTGTGGACATACAAACCTGTGAGCTCACTAGCGTTTTCGCTGACCCATTTTAGCATGTATCACAGGTACTCAGCAGTAGGTTGGACTGCCCATCAGGATACTGTAGCTCGAGTCGCATGCAAATAATATCATCAAGAGATTTAACTGCATTTCTATATTTTGTACAAATTAGATATGTATTGGAATCTCTCAAGTATCTTATGCGAACTCACCTTTTGGAAAACAATTATGTAATTTCTATTACATTAATGTATTTTATCAAACGACGCATGTAGTGGTCGTTCATTATGTAATCTTATGTGTTTTGTTATTGATTAGTCGCGCCCCGAACCGACCCGCTTCCGCATCATAATTTGGGGGTGCGACAGATTGGTATCAGAGCCTAAGGTTATAGTGAACTAGGTTGCATTTAGTGGGCCTAGACTATGACCGTTAGGCAGTATTTCTTATTAGATATAACTGGTTCAGTGATTACATCATATGAGTTTAATTTAACATAGCTTAGCTAACTATGTACAATTAAATGAGTACGATGTGAAATCTGAAAGGGGTTATGTTGAACAGAAATGCGATAGTTGACTCTGACCACGAGAGAAACCGTGACTAATACTTGATTAGTGTTAGACACACATTAGGCTATTATGTGATATAGGCGTATATACATACATAGGCCTCATTTATGTGCTATCTTATAGGCTATTATATATTGAAGATATATGATTAAGCCCCACTCGCGTATTATCTTCTAAGCTATTATATATATCGAATATATATAGATCACACACGATAATACACTCGTTGACATCTTCACTACCAAAGACGATGCGTATGAATTACTATCGTCTATCCTTTTATACGCACATAACATCTCACAACACAATTCCGCTGTACAATCACATATTCGCGAGGAATATATCATTTCGTATTTCCTCTATCATTCTATTTCTTTAGAATCACAAATAGAACTTATTGTTTGAAGGACTATAGGCTCCATACGTAAAACCATATCCCACCTACTCGCAAACTCGCATCTAGTATGCAACTCTGTTGTTTGTCAAATGTGATTATCACTTGTGTAATTGTATATTACCCCATAAATATATATATGCATATGTGATGTATCATGTTTTGGTGCAAACAACTCATCCACTCTCTTTGCTTTTATCAGAATCATGCCGCCAAAGAAGACTGGTTTCAGTCAAGCTGAACTCAATGCTGCGGTTACCCGAGCTGTAGCCGAAGCCATGGCTGCTCAAGAAGCTCTAAGGAATGCAGAGACAGTCAATGCTACTCCTACTCCTGTTATCAAACCTTGTTCCTACAAGGATTTTCTTAGCTGCAAACCATTGTATTTCAAGGGCACAGAAGGTGCCATTGGCTTGATCAGATGGATTGAAAGAATTGAATCTGTCTTCAGTCTCTGTAACTGTGCTGAAGATAGTAAGGTCAAGTTTGCTGCTTACACCTTTCAAGAAGGTGCACTAACGTGGTGGAACACTCATGCAAACTCTATTGGCGTCGAGATCGCAAACCGACTTCCTTGGCCTGAATTGAAGAAAAAGCTAAGGGAGAAGTATTGTCGCGAGGAAGAACTACACCGACTGGAAGTCGAGTTCTGGCATCTGGAGGTACAAGGGAACGATATTGCTGGGTACACCACCAAGTTCCAGCAATTCGCTCTATTGTGCCCAGGTTTAGTTGATACGGAAGGAAAAAGTATCAAGAAGTACATCCGTGGACTTCCAGAGAATATCCAGGGGAATGTCGCCTCAGCTCAACCAACCACTCTGGAAAGAGCTATCGAAATTGCTCATGAACTCATGGCCATGGTTGTCAGCCGTGAGACATCTGCTCCATCTTCTGGTAACAACAACAAGAGAAAGTGGTCTGGGAACACCACTCAAAATCAATCATCATCAAAGAGGTCTGAGTCTGATAAGACCCTCAACACTGGTTCTGGTTTCAACAAGGGTTACACTGGAAATAAACCCTACTGTTCAAAGTGCCGCCGTCATCATGATGGTCCTTGCAGCACACCTTGTGGAAAATGTCAAAGGTATGGACATTTGACCAAAGACTGTAGGTCTACCACTGCTAACACCAACACCATCAGCCAACCAAAGTCCTGCTATGAGTGTGGAGAAACTGGGCACTTTAGGAATGATTGCCCAAAGCTGAAGAACAAGGGTAACAACACTGCGAAGGGAAGAGCTTTCGTTCTGAACTCAGGAGAGGCCCGTCAAGACCCGAATGTGGTCTCGGGTACGTTTCTTCTCAACAATCTTACTGCTTCTGTTTTGTTTGATTCTGGTGCTGATAGGAGCTTCATATCTGATGAGTTTAGTAAATTGCTTAACATTGCCCCTATTGCCTTAAATGCTAAGTACATTGTAGAATTAGCTAATGGCAAGTTAATTGAGGCTGACAGTGTAATACCAAATTGTACTTTAAATCTATCTGATGAAATCTTCTCTATTGACCTTATACCTGTTGAAATTGGAAGTTTCGACGTCATTATTGGAATGGATTGGTTATCCAAGCACCGAGCTGAAATTGTCTGCTATGACAAAATCGTCCGTATTCCTCTTGTCACCGGTAGTACTCTAATCATACAAGGGGAGACCGGTAGGACGAGACTGAATATCATATCCTGCATGAAAACTCGCAAGTACCTTAGGAAAGGGTACCAGGCGATTCTCGCACATGTCTTGGAGAAAAAATCGGAAAAGAAACGACTTGAGGATGTGCCCATTGTTAGAGATTATCCAGAAGTCTTTCCCGAAGATTTACCTGGCCTTCCACCACCGAGACAAGTTGAGTTCTCGATCGATCTCGTGCCGGGGGCAGCACCTGTTGCACGAGCTCCATATCGTTTAGCCCCTTCAGAACTTCAGGAGTTGTCTACTCAGTTGCAGGAACTCCTGGATAAGGGATTCATTAGACCGAGTTCTTCACCATGGGGAGCTCCGGTTCTGTTTGTGAAAAAGAAAGACGGTTCATTCAGAATGTGTATCGACTATAGAGAGTTGAACAAATTGACCGTCAAGAACCGTTACCCACTTCCTCGTATTGATGACCTATTCGACCAACTTCAGGGGTCAAGTCTCTATTCCAAGATAGATCTAAGATCAGGTTATCATCAGTTACGAGTTCGTGACATCGACATCCCAAAGACTGCCTTCCGAACTCGCTATGGACATTATGAGTTTCAAGTGATGCCCTTTGGTTTGACTAACGCACCGGCAGTATTCATGGACCTTATGAACTGAGTGTGCAAACCATATCTAGACAAGTTTGTCATTGTCTTCATTGATGACATTCTCATCTACTCGCGCAATGAACAGGAACACGCGCAACATCTCAAAGTCATTCTAGAACTTCTTAGACACGAAGAGTTATATGCAAAATTCTCCAAGTGTGAGTTCTGGATGCAAACTGTTCAATTCCTTGGTCATGTAATTGATAGTCAAGGAATTCACGTAGATCCATCAAAGATTGAGGCTATCAAGTGCTGGCAAGCACCGACGACGCCGACCGAAGTACGCCAATTCTTAGGACTGGCAGGTTATTATCGGCGTTTTATTGAGAATTTCTCCAAAATAGCTCAACCTCTCACAATACTGACTCAGAAGGAAAAGAAGTTCGATTGGACTGATAAACAAGAGTCAGCATTTCAGCTATTGAAGCAAAAGCTTTGCAGTGCACCAATTCTATCATTACCCGAAGGCAATGAAGACTTCGTGGTATACTGCGATGCCTCACACCAAGGTCTTGGTTGCGTGTTGATGCAACGAGACAAGGTTATTGCCTACGCCTCCCGACAACTCAAAGTTCACGAGAAGAACTACACAACTCATGATCTCGAATTAGGAGCCGTAGTGTTCGCACTCAAGATCTGGAGACACTATCTGTATGGCACAAAATGTACCATCTTCACCGATCACAAAAGTCTCCAGCATATATTCGATCAGAAGGATCTCAATATGAGGCAACGTCGCTGGGTCGAGTTACTCACCGACTATGATTGCGAGATCAAGTATCATCCAGGGAAGGCTAATGTAGTTGCCGATGCCCTAAGTCGCAAAGAGCGCACAAAACCACTTCGAGTCCGAGCCCTTAGCATAACCATCCATAATGATCTCATCATTCAAATTCTCACTGCTCAACTCGAAGCATTGAAACATGAAAACATCAAGGAAGAGGCCTTGCGAAATATGGGGAATCAATTGGAAACCAAACCCAATGGGGTCAAATATTTCGTAAACCGAATCTGGTTACCCAAGTTTGGGAATCTTCGAGACTTAGTGATGGATGAAGCTCATAAGTCTAAGTATTCTATACATCCTGGATCTGACAAGATGTATCATGGCATCAAGGGATCATACTGGTGGCCAAACATGAAAGCAGAGATTGCCACGTATGTCAGCAAGTGCCTCACATGTTCAAAAGTTAAAGCTGAATATCAGAAGCCCACCGGTTTGCTACAGCAACCGGATATTCCAGAATGGAAATGGGAGCAAATCGCTATGGATTTCATCACTAAACTTCCGAAAACATCCAGTGGTTGCGATACTATATGGGTAATAGTTGATCGTTTAACCAAATCTGCTCACTTCCTTGCCATGAAGGAAACCGACAAAATGGAACGTCTCACGCGAGTCTATATGAAGGAGATAGTATCAAGACATGGCGTTCCTATTTCGATTATCTCCGACAGAGATAGCCGTTTCACTTCTCAGTTTTGGAGATCACTACAGAATTCGTTAGGTACTCGTCTGGATATGAGTACTGCTTATCATCCTCAAACCGATGGCCAAAGTGAAAGGACTATTCAAACACTGGAAGATATGTTACGCGCATGTGTAATTGACTTCGGTGCAAATTGGGAGCATCATTTGCCTTTGTGCGAATTCTCATACAACAACAGTTACCACACCAGCATCAAGGCTGCACCTTTTGAGGCATTGTACGGTCGAAAGTGCCGGTCGCCTATCTGTTGGACCGAAGTTGGAGATAGCCAACTCACTGGTCCGGAAATCATTCATGAAACCACCGAGAAGATCGTTGGTATCCAGCAACGGTTGAAAGCCGCACGTGATCGTCAGAAAAGTTATGCTGACATGAGACGCAAGCATCTCGAGTTCCAAGTTGGGGATCGAGTATTGCTCAAAGTATCACCTTGGAAAGGTGTCATCCGATTCGGCAAACGTGGAAAGTTAAACCCTAGATACATCGGACCTTTTGAAATCCTTGAAAGGATTGGTCCAGTCGCATATCGATTGCAGCTACCTCCAGAGCTCAGTAGCGTGCATCCCACATTTCACATTTCTAACCTGAAGAAATGCCTGTCCGACGAGACACTCATTATTCCGCTCGAGGAAATTCAAATCGACGACAAACTTCATTTTGTCGAGACACCAGTGGAGGTCATGGACCGTGAGGTCAAACAGCTTAAACAAAGTCGTATCCCTATTGTCAAAGTTCGGTGGAATTCGCGGCGAGGTCCGGAATTCACCTGGGAACGGGAAGACCAGATGCGACTCAAGTATCCTCACTTATTTGCAGACTCCACTCACGCACCAATTCAGAGCTGAATTTCGGGACGAAATTCTCTTAGCAAGGGGAGAATGTGACACCCGTAAAAATTAGAACTAGTTTTTAGTTCCTAATCATTTAGAAATACGTGTAATTAGTTCTATATGTTAGGCTAATTTTATGTATCAAAATATATATATGGTTGAATATATATATCAATACGCGATTATATTAAATCGTGCAATTATCAAATCGGCCAAAATTCCGATTCATTTATACGGCATTGGTGAAAAACAAGTATTAAGTAATATAGAATTATTATTTAATACAACTCATTATTTATTTCATATTATTTCGATAATATTTCAAAAGAAACTCATATCGTCTAAAACAATCATACACAACCAAAAATGAGTGAAACGCGTTCGATAATCAAAACCAACCAAAGTTATATTTTTATAACTCATTAACAAGTATTTTGATAAAATACTTCAACTCAAAAATATCGAAAGCTTATTCGTTATTTAAAAACGTATATATAATACATAACGTCTAAATATACAATTAAACGATCGGGTAAACGAACACGGATATAATACCAATTATTTGAGACAAAATATAACAAAAATCCACCTCCTTTTTGACTTGGAAAAATCAGCCAAACAAGATCCATGAAACATGGATCTTGTTCTTGACTTTAACCACCACCATCATCTCATCTTTCTTCATTCAATCACCAACTCAATCTCTCTAATTCTCTCTCTAATCTCTGATATTTCTCTCTCTAAAATCAGCCACTTTCACCACCATAATCCACCATCAAAACCTCTTTGGATCATCAAGTCGATTGAAGCAAAAACGATCACGAGAACGCGAGCTACGCTTCCACCTTTTCGGATTCTTCATTCGATCATCGTAAGAATCCCGACACTTTCGTAAAATACTTGTATTATGTTTATATAGATGATATATTGTTCATACAACTTGATAATGTCCAAATCTAAATCTTAAAAACGTTTTTCATAAGTATGTATGAATGACAGATTCTGTCTCTCAAAAACAGTCCCACAAAATCGTTAATATCTCGAGCTCTAAGATGAGTTAGACAACCAATTTTTTTTTAAAGTTGCGTATTGAAAAGAGCTACAACTTTCGTGTTTTACACTTTTTCCAGATCTGTACGGATTTAAGTATAGAAGCTGATCTTTGAATGTTACTCGTTTTCGAACCAAATCCGACTACCTTTCATGTTGATTTTTGTTAAAAATAGCAGATGAACTTATAAAATTACCATAAAGTGCAGATTTACACTAGACCCATAGGGGAACATCTGTGATTTTTGGTGGGTCTTGGTTTTGACTAAAAAGTGTAGAAAACGAGAGGTTCGTCGAGCCAAAAAAATCAGAAAAAGATATAAAAAGGGGCTGTTTTGGAAACTAAGTTATAACTAACAGTGGTAACTATGTTATAACTAACAGTGGTAACTATGTTATAACTAACAGTGGTAACTAAGTTATAACTAACAGTGGTAACTATGTTATAACTAACAGTGGTAACTAAGTTATAACTAACAGTGGTAACTATGTTATAACTAACAGTGGTAACTATGTTATAACTAACAGTGGTAACTAAGTTATAACTAACAGTGGTAACTATGTTATAACTAACAGTGGTAACTAAGTTATAACTAACAGTGGTAACTATGTTATAACTAACAGTGATAACAACTTATAACTAGAAGTGGTAACAACTTATAATCACCTAAGACAACAACGCATCAACACATGATTTATACAAATACTAACCACTTCAATTATACTTTACAAGTATATCATTACAACATTTTAATAATAATGTTTTGAGATTATTATTACAATTAATCACCAACGGGCCGTACATGTTTTCAAAATACAATCAATCCAAAACTAATTATTTGGACATTACTAGTTGGATGAACAACTAGCATAGATGGTCTGCTGAGACATCTAATCATTTAAAACCTTGCGCGTTTAGGACGCCCGGCAGGTTTCAGTCGTTGGAAACGACATCATTCTTTGTATACCATCATTGTTGCTTGACAGCATCTCATCAGACTCAGGTGAGTCTCATAGCCCCTTTTTAAATATGTTTTCTCAGGGGTGTGATCCATTGCTTGTTTTGTTTTACAATATGAATGCAAGTACCATCAAATCAATTACTACATGAGTTATTTTCACTAATCATTTTAAAGCCCTCCATCAGCATAGTTTGGTAATACTTAGTAGCGTGAATATTAGTATATGATATCATATAGGTTTGACCAGCCTCATCCGGGTTAGCACGCACTAACTGGTAAAACGGATGTATTAATATTTGTGTAGACGAGTGTTGATTAGGCACTCGTAGGAGGCAACTCGATCAGGATACCTTAAATGTGGACCTGACATCTCGTGTTAAGCTCAGACTATGTGCTCATGGCTGTAAAACTTTTATTTTGCTTAATTGCATTTTAAATTCAATTATCATTAAATCTTGCGGTTCATACAAATATGTGTTGACATACAAACCTGTGAGCTCACTAGCGTTTTCGCTGACCCATTTTAGCATGTATCACAGGTACTCAGCAGTAGGTTGGACTGCCCATCAGGATACTGTAGCTCGAGTCGCATGCAAATAATATCATCAAGAGATTTAACTGCATTTCTATATTTTGTACAAATTAGATATGTATTGGAATCTCTCAAGTATCTTATGCGAACTCACCTTTTGGAAAACAATTATGTAATTTCTATTACATTAATGTATTTTATCAAACGACGCATGTAGTGGTCGTTCATTATGTAATCTTATGTGTTTTGTTATTGATTAGTCGCGCCCCGAACCGACCCGCTTCCGCATCATAATTTGGGGGTGCGACAAGTTGAAAGAACATGAGAAAGGGTACCCGGCGCATGATTTAGAACTTGCAGCAGTTGTTTTTGCTCTTAAGATATGAAGACATTATTTGTATAGGGTAAAGTGCACCATCTATACCGATCACAAAAGTCTTAAGTATTTCTTTGACCAGAGAGATCTCAATATGAGACAAAGACGGTGGTTAGACTTGGTGAAGGATTATGATTGTGAAATCCTCTATCATCCTGGAAAAGCGAATGTGGTTGCAGATGCTCTTAGTAGAAAGGCAATGCATCATGCCTTGATTGTTAGATCTTTACGGATTACGGTCTCTCCAAGTTTGTTAGATCAGATTAAAGAAATACAACAAAATGCTTGGCAGAAAAGTGATTGGAAAACAGAACGTATTAAGGGCCAAATTCGGAATATTGTTGAAGATTCCCGCGGATTAAAGACCAGATATGGCAGAATCTGGATTCCAAAATCATCGGAGATAAAGAAATTATTACTTGACGAGGCTCATAGATCCAGATATTCTATTCATCCTGGTGCCACTAAAATGTATCACGATTTAAAAGCAGATTATTGGTGGCCAGGTATGAAAAGAGAGATTGTTAAATATGTCGAACAATGTTTAACTTGTTTACAGGTGAAAGCAGAACATCAAAAGCCAATGGGAATGATGCAACCCTTGGATATTCCTGTCTGGAAGTGGGAGCATGTTACTATGGATCTAATCACCAAATTGCCAAAGACCCGACGCCAGCATGATACAATTTGGGTGATTGTGGATCGTTTGACAAAAAGTGCTATATTTCTGCCAATTAAAGAGACATATACTTCAGAGGCACTTGCAAATCTCTATGTTCAAGAAGTGGTGGCACGTCATGGAGTACCTCTTTCAATTGTTTCTGACCAGGATAGCAGATTTACTTCCAGATTTTGGAACAAGTTTCAAGAAGATTTGGGTACTCGTGTTAATTTAAGCACAGCTTTTCATCCGCAGACTGATGGTCAGAGTGAAAGAACTATTCAGACATTAGAAGACATGCTAAGAGCTTGTGCTATTGATTTTGGTGGTAGTTGGGATACACATTTACCGTTGGCAGAGTTTTCTTATAATAACAGCTACCATGCGAGTATAGGTATGCCACCTTATGAAATGCTTTATGGGAGAAAGTGTAGAACTCCAATTTGTTGGGGCGAGATTGGTCAGCGGGAATTGGGTAGTACCGATATTGTGCAGAAAACAACTGAAAAGATTGACCAAGTCAGAGAACGGTTAAAAATGGCACAGGACCGTCAAAAGTCTTATGCCGATGTTAAAAGACGCCCAATTGAATTTCAGGTTGGGGATAGGGTGATGTTAAAAGTATCTCCATGGAAGGGCATCATACGTTTCAGAAAGCGAGGAAAGCTAAGTCCTCGGTGTATTGGTCCTTTCAAAATTCTAGAAAGAGTAGGAAATGTAGCTTATAAACTCGAGCTACCGACAGAGTTAGCAGGAATCCACAGCACTTTCCATGTGTCATATTTAAGGAAGTGTTTGGTGGATGAAGCGTCTTATGTACCCTTGGATGAAATAGAAATTAATGATCAACTGAACTACGTAGAACAACCGATAATGATTCTAGAAGAGAAAGTTAAGAGATTGAGGAATAAAGAGATTAAGTTGTTCAAAGTTCAGTGGAAGCACAGGAAAGGGTCAGAGTTTACATGGGAACCAGAGCATGAAATTGTTAAGTATTATCCGGCTTTGCACCAAGAATGGATTATGAGGACACAATCCTGAATAAGTGGAGGAGAGTTGTAACGCCCTAAATTTTTGTAAGTTTAAATAATATTATATGCTTTTAGTTGTTTAAATTATATGTATATAATATTGTATTGTGTGAGTTAAATTGTTATGTGGTAGAAACTAGTTAGTAGACTAGCTATGTAAAGAACTGGTGGTTAGAGGGTAGAAAATGTTAAATTCATAAAGGTGAGGGGAGTAATATGTAAATTGAGTATATAAAATACCTGTGTTTAGATCCTTCTATTGTATCCTCCCTGTAACTAAAAAAGAAATCACGTACGAAGCTTTTAGAGAGAGAGAGAAACGAGTAGAGAGAGTCAAGAGGAAGGAAGGGAAATCAAGCTAGGGTTTTAGAAATTGAAGGCTTTTAATCTTCAATTCATCAGTTTTAAGGTATGTATGATTCTCTAGCTTGTTTAATTTGATGACTAGGGTTTAAGAAACTAAAACCCTAAGTTAGTGAAATTGATGGGTAAGTGGATAATTGAATTAAATTAAGTTCCATACATGTATATGAGTTAGAAAGAATGACTTATTTTGATGATTATGTTGATAGTACTATAATCATATGTTTTGTGGATAATTGATGGATGATAAGTATGTATGATCACCAATTGGTGATGTAGTGTTAATGGTGAGAATTGATATCAATTATCCAAGTACATGTGCTCATGTAGTATGTGTATGGAACTTATGTTAAAGTTTTAAGAATTTTATGAATTAGCACAATAGCCATGTTTAGAAAGTAAGAGTGAGTCAAGTTAATGTGTTTATGTGATTATGTGAATAGGTGATCAAGTGTTGAAGAGATCAAGTGTTTAATTGTGCATTATGCAAGGTAAGTAGATGGATATTTGTGGAGCCAAGAAGTGATTATTCATTTGCTTGGTGGTATCCAAGTAATGACTATGTCATTAGCTTGGTATTATGTCATATCGTATGATTTGGCATGTTAGATGTTAAGGATCCTTGACTTGTGGCAGATTTTGTAATTCTGTTTCCATTACTTACTAAGCATTTATGCTTATTCGTTATGTTTAACATATTACAGGAAGTTCAAGTAAGGTAACGGAAGAGACGGGAAAGAAGATTTTGGAAAGCTAGTGGTGGAGCTCATTGCTTGGTTGGTAATGAGTTTATATCCCTTTTGATCATGCTTTCGATACAATAACACCCCTTTTGTAATGTATAAGTGTTTTGATACATTAGTCTCACTTTTATTAGGGTATGAGTTTGGAAAAGAATGGTTAGTTGTGAGACTATGTAAAGGATTATGTTTTGTTGTAAAGTTGAATATGATAAGTTTGTTTTGACTTTGTAAAGTCAACTGAGTAAAAGTGTAGGTGATTGGATGGTCAAAGATAGAAATGGGTCAAATTGGTGTCCATTTGGGTCATTAAGTGCTTAAGTGTCAAAATGGGTCAAATTAGTCGAAAGTCAAATGTTTTGGTACTCACAAGTCCTAATGTTATGGTTAAATGTGTGGTCAAAAGTTGAAAGTCAGAATTGTATTAGTTTAGAATTTGACATGTTCACATTTTTGGTCAAAAAAATGGTCGAAAACGAGTTTACGTGTCAAAATGGGTTAAAACGAGAATTTCGGAAAAGTAAAAGTTGAGATATCTTCATTTGACCATTTTAAACGTGTCTGCCAAATTTGGCAATCCCAGGTGTTATGGTTTAAAAGTTATGTATCGTTAAAGTTGGTATTTTGGTATAAAAGTTTGCAGAGTTTTTGGTCTGCTGCTGGAACCGTCGGAATCCGGCGGATTCAGTAGCAATCCGGCGGATTCGTCATGAATCCGGCGGATTCAAGAGACCGGATTCGTTTGTAGAGTTCTGGCTCCGGTTTGAGCTTGAAGTGAGTTGGAATCCGGCGGATTCATCTATTATCAGGAGGCTTTTAATTTAGTTGTTTGAAATAGAAATGAACAACTTATAAGTTACCAAAAGATCATAGTAATGTCAGGAACTGTACTGGGACAAAAAGTATAAAAAAAAAATGGTCACGTTTTCGGGGTGTTTCATTGCATGATAAAAAAATTAGTAGTACCCTTGTTCAAAAGGTCAAGGGAAAATGAAATGGGACAAAATAAAATATATCCTATATATTTTGCCATTTAAATTTTGCTATTCAATCAATATTCATTTATATATAAGATTATGTAGAATTTTATTATTTAATAGTAGGTTGCAAGATGACTATTCATCAACTATTCAAAGAATAGTTTCATTTTGCCTTGCAAAATGTTAATATAGGTAATCTGTCATTCAATCAGAATTTGATACACTCATTGGATTTTTTATAAGTGCTTTTTTTTTACATAAATATTCTTAGTTCTAAAGAAACTAAAGATTGCTGTGGATGTTATAAGTTAAAAAAGAAGACCAAATCACGATTATTAAGTGTTATACTATAAAGCATCTCCACTATTGAATCATAAGAATCTTAAAACAAATTAAAATTACAGATTTACACCTCTTACACTCTTCAATCGAAGATACCAAAATGAGACCAAAGCACAATTAATAAGTATCAATATCTACACGTATTGGTACTTTTAAATTTCTTTGAAATTTATCTCACACTTTAACTTTATCAATTTCAATTTTTTTGGACTTCTTACCAACTGTTTTTTAAATCTCGAATTCCACATAATTTTTTTT
Source organism: Helichrysum umbraculigerum (assembly GCA_949592205.1). Taxonomy (NCBI): domain Eukaryota; kingdom Viridiplantae; phylum Streptophyta; class Magnoliopsida; order Asterales; family Asteraceae; genus Helichrysum; species Helichrysum umbraculigerum. Next base: position 7,942,905 of record CATIUR010000005.1, on the reverse strand, counting down.
TACCATTATCACATGTAATCATACGATCATCCTTGAATCACTATTTAGCTATAAAATGATATATTCCGATGCATAACACGAGTATTACGCTAGTCAAATGTAATAGATAAGGGTATGATTGGAAGTTTGATTATTTTTCATTGTTATTCATTGATAATAGACAACAATTTTAGTACAAATATACATCTTTTGATCAATCACTATATGTTGCTCATTATTCGTGATATTAATAGCTCCTGTTGATTGGGGATTTCCTAAAGGGAAGATAATTTTCGGATTATTGTAAGTCGAATCAGATTTAATTTACTTTGAACCAATTTACTATTTTAACTAGTATCTAACAAACTGTTATATCATAAGTTTTTTTGGCTTATGATATTAATTAATTAATGTGTTGGTTAATTAATTGGCACAAAAGGTGAAGCGGATGGTGAATATTGTGAATTTTACGAGATTACCTTGGCAACTAAAGATGGGGTCACAATCAAGACTTGTAAGATTGGACCACTTGGATCACCATCAAATGGTAACCATTAAATCCCAACTCTTATAGTTAAAAGCACTTTGATCTCAATTCACTCTTGGCTAATCATGGTAATCTTGTCTTGGTAACTTTGCACCTTGTTGTAACTAATTAAAAGGACCCATCCTCCAAGCCCTCCGCAAAGATCTCATGGCTGAATTGCAGAAGCCGCGGTCAAAGATCTGAACGATTCATTAGCAGCAACTATCTGATCTTGGTCGAGCATTTCATGGGCGATAATAGGTGCGTCATGTTTGAAGACCATTTACGCACTTGGTTTACGTAACATTATCTATAAGTTTATTGAAATCATGTTACACCATTAGATTTCTCAACAGAAGAAGTCGTGTTAGATGAGTTGTAAGCAAAACAAACATCTTCATGCAAATGATCTATATATAATTCAAATATATAGCTTACTTATTTTATTTTTACATTAAAAAGAAGAAAAAATCATGTTACCATTGCTATAAGAATGCAAACGTGTATCAAACTAAAAAAAAAGCTAATAAACTCTAAAATTTATATTTGCTCAACTTACAATTACGCTATGAATAAGTAAAGGTCAATTTAAAATTAGGAATGTTAAGCGTTTCAACAAGTTGCGTTGTACATAGTATAGAGGTAAGTATTCCCGCATGTCACGCGGGTGAGTCAGTGACTCCGCCCATGTTCGATCCTCTGCAGCAGCATTAATGGGTCACAAAAGCCGTTCAGATCAAATGTGGCATGGCGTGCATGTGTCTGGGTTGCTTTTTTACACAAACAAAAACATGACAGACACAACTAGAAATTAAATCAAATCAAATATATATAGCTTACTTAAATTCTTCATTAAATTTTTTGAAAACAATAAAGTTACGATTGCTATAAGAACGTACACGTGTGTCAAATAATGTAAAAGGTGTCACAAAAATTCGAAAATTCAAGCAAATAAACCCCCAAAAATTTATCTCTATAAATTCTTGTCTTCCTATGATAAAGTTTTATGCTATGAATATGATAATAAATAGTTAAAGTATTAGATTCGACGAATCTTATCAACAATTTGTCGTTGTAGTATAGTGGTAAGTATTCCCGCCTGTCACGCGGGTGACCCGGGTTCGATCCCTGGCAGCGGTGTTTCCTTTTACCTACCGATGTATACAGTTTCGCAGTTCTGTGTCTTACCCCCTTCTACTTTTGTTTATTTAACATTTGACCCAAACCAGAAACTCAATGACACATTTCACCCTTACTCAGTGCACGTGTTTTAAATCTCCCTAGAAGTGAAAATATGTATGTTCCACATTGAATGCAAACCACATATATATTAGCGTTTACATTTTCCACAAACTAAAAAAACTCTAACCTCCATAATTCATGCAAACCACAAATCTTATAAATCTGAATAGATATAAAATATGTAATATATTGAACATTATTTCGTTTTCAAATCTCGATCACGTAGAGATGGGACCTTTGAGCTATAGTACCGGTGGTCGCCAAAAAATGTTGTGCACGATGGCCGGATGTCATACTAGCTATTTCACGAGGGAAGAGCTAAAGCGTGAAACTCTTGCCAATTCGACAAGGGGTAATACTTAATACGGATATGATAGATTTGGTTCAGAAATTTCGTATAACCCATTATTTACTTTTTATCCCTTAATATGCTCATTCATTCGAAATTTGATACATTCATTGAATTTTTTATAATTTTTTTTATTGCATGTAATACTAGCTATTTACTTTTAATGCTTTACAATCTTGACATAAATATTCTTATTCTTATTTCTACAGAAAAGAAAAAAGATTTACACGAAGGAGTTGTGGATGTTATAAATTAAGGAAAACGCTAACAATAGTCCTAAGGGCTATGATTAACAACTAATTTTCTTGTGTTTGTCTTAAAAAATACTAATATTAATACAAAACACTAACTACTTCCTAATTATTCTCTTACACAACCAATGAATTATATTCTTATACTAACCAATTCTTAAATAATATCTCACCAAACCAATGAATAATGGGAAATTAATTGTTTTACCCTTTTTTCGGAAGGTATAATTGGTTTTGCCCAAGTCAAAAAAAAATTGCCGATATGCCCTACCCGGACGCAGGTCGCAACATGCGACCTGCGACCCGGTCTATGCGACCTGCGACCAAGCAATCACCGAGTAAAAGACAAGCAAACGGAGCCATTTGCCTGTGATAAAACCCGGACGCAAGTCGCAAGCTTGCGACTTGCGACCGTGCGACTTGCGACCGAACACGTCTCTCTGATTCATTGTTTGTTACATTTAATTTTAATATATTTTATGTTTCATAATTAATTAACGCATTATTTCGTTTTTCTTTGATAACTTTTTATATACAATCTATAAAATAATTTCTAATATATATTGATGATCAGTGTAATTTTATATACATTTCGACATAAATCTTATCGTCATATGTTATGTATTTAACGAAAGCATTTTTTAGTCTCGAAATCAACTTTTTTTTATATCAGAATGTAGATAAAAATAAACTGGTCATAGTGGTATATTTAAATTTATATAGTATAACATATAAAGGTGGACTAACAAATTTTCTTACCTTTATATGTTATACTATATAAATCTAAATATACCACTATGATCAGTTTATTTTTATTCTGATAAAAAAAAAGTTGATTTCGAAACTAAAAAATGCTTTCGTTAAATACATAACCTATGACGATAAAATTTATGTCGAAATGTAGATAAAATTACGCTGATCATGAATATATATTCGGAATTATTTTATAGATCGTATATAAAAAGTTATCAAAGAAAAACGAAATACTGCGTTAATTAATTATGAAACATAAAATATATTAAAATTAAATGTAACAAACAATGAATCACATCTGCGAGACGTGTTCGGTCGCAAGTCGCACGGTCGCAAGTCGCAAGCTTGCGACTTGCATCCGGGTTTTATCACAGGCAAATGGCTCCGTTTGCTTGTCTTTTACTCGGTGATCGCTTGGTCGCAGGTCGCATAGACCGGGTCGCAGGTCGCATGTTGCGACCTGCGTCCGGGTAGGGTATATCGGCAATTTTTTTTTGACTTGGGCAAAACCAATTATACCTTCCGAAAAAAGGGTAAAACAATTAATTTCCCATGAATAATAGGCATGTGCTAGTATGTAATAGATTTAGTAATTTGAATTATAGTCGTTAACCATAGCCTTTAGGTCTACTGTTAGCAAAATCCTAAATTATAATTGTTTGAGTTGAAAAAGAAACGAGATTTTAACCGATGAAACTAATCAAACAAATTGTTGCCCTTCGTTAATAAAATGTCACTATGACCGTATAATTTGAGTAAAACTATCTAAAATCTATCTATCTATACATATAAAACAAAGATTTATCCTTAATTTTTAAACATGACACATCATCATATTATTTTTTCCTTAAAAACCTAAAAAAGTTTTCCTTAATTTTTAGACATGCCACATCAACACATTGCCTTTTCTTTAGAATTTCCTAACTTGCCACATCATCAAATTATTTTTTCCTTAAAAACCTTAATAATTATTACTAAAACTATTATTTATCAATTATAATGGTCTTTAAAATTATAATTATAATGGTCTTTAAAATTCCTATTTTACATTTAATATGTAAAAAGTAGATTCATTTTCTTATTCATATCTCATACATTGAAATTAACTGATATTATCATTATTAACTACCATGTTTATGTTTTAAGTAAATTAGCTTTAATAAAAATATATAAATTGATTATTTTCTGTACATTTTCATATATGTTACTATTGAGTTTCAATAATAAATTCTAAAATTTCAACAATATTAAAATACAATTGAAAATCTAAAAAACATATGATTAATTTTTATTTTTCTAATAACCGTATATTGTAAGGGCTCAACAAATATTGTTACTTTTGTCATTCACAAGGTGACAAGATCGGTGTTATGGTGAGAAGTGGGCAGAGACCCAAATTCCAAAAAAAAAAAAATGAGATTACATCATACTTTATGTATCAACTTTTATCCCACGAATGTTAATATGTTCTCCCGACAAACAAATATCGTTTAAGTTATCCGTTTGCAGTATGTTTCGTGATGATTATTAACTCGACCTCATAAAATAAATTTATTTTATTTAAAAAAACTCCATACATGAGTGAAAAAAATAAAAAGGTTATATATTATTTTATTGTTACGGAGTATAATTTTTTTTATATATATATTAATCGTTTATAATAACCAAACGCTTTAATACAAATATGAATTAATAACACTATTAAAACAACTTTTATCCAATGAATGTTAATATATTATTCCGACAGACAAATATCGTTTAAGTTATCCCTTCACATAATGTTTCGTAATCACTATTAACTCAACATAATCACAATCATTGTCTCATGTCATTTTGTTTCTTAAACATTCAATTTATACTCATGTCAATGTATATGATGCATTTAAAGAGTTAAAAGTAAAATTTGTTAAAAAATGATAATTTTTAACAAATACACGAAAATCATCAACACCTGACTTTGGTTTACAAAGGATTGATTCATCAATAAAAATTTGTTTTACAAATATTGTTTGTTTTTGTCATTAATAATTTTTCACTCCAATAATAGTTTTGTTTAAGTTACCAATTATTTTCATTTTCAATATGTGATAATTATACATTTAAATTAACAAAATTAATTTATTGGGCTACTTACAAATTAACAATATATCTATATTTTAAATAGCCGTTTAATTAACAATATTAAACTTACAAATTAATATAATTGTATTTTATATATGATCATGCATCGTACGGGCTCAATATTTTAATTAACAACATTAAGGTCACAAATTGAAATAATTGTAATTTATAAACGGTCGTGCATCGCACGGGCTCAATGCCTAGTACATCATATAACAAACTATGTAGTATATACTGTATAATTTTTAGAGCCTTAAAAACTTTTAGTTGTAATTAAGCCTTGTGAAAAAGAATATATTAAAAATAGATAAACTCTTCATGTCTTTCAACATATCACTTTTAACGTATATTATTCACAAAAACTTTATATCGAGACGAAATGAATAATGAATAACGCTTATAGGAGTGAAAGGGTAAGTTTATAGAAACCTTATGTGGTAGTGGACTACAACTAATGCTGTTAATTAACAATATTAAACTTACAAATTAATATAATTGTATTTTATATATGATCATGCATCGTACGGGCTCAATATTTTAATTAACAACATTAAGGTCACAAATTGAAATAATTGTAATTTATAAACGGTCGTGCATCGCACGGGCTCAATGCCTAGTGATCTATATATATAAGTGTTTAATATATTTATAAAGCATCTCCATTATTAATCTTAAAATTCATAAAACAAATTAAAAATTGCAAATTTGCCTCTTGAACATCCTTCAATCAAAAGATACCGAAAGAAGACCAAATTACGATGAATAAGTGTAATAGCATCTCCACTATTGCATTATAAAATTCTTAAAACAAATTAAAATTATAGATTTGCCCCTCTTAATCAAAACATATCAAAATGAGACCAAATCACAATTAATAAGTATCGATATCTATACATATTAGTACTTTATTTATAGATAAATTCAAAATTTGTGTAATTTTCATTACACAGTTTAACTTTATTAATTCCAATTTTTTTGACTTCTTACCAACTATTTTTCAAATCCCGAATTCTAGGTATCTCGTCATCTTAATAGGCTGACCTCTAAATGTTGTATTTGCTTAACGTAGTAATGTTGCTGTAGAAGATAATTTTGAAATGTAACTCACTATAAATGTGCCAACCAATAGTTTCTATCGATTTTTATCACAATAGTCTAGTTGGCCACAATAAACCAGTGGAGCCCCTAGTTCCCGATTGAACCGGTGCGATTTCAAAACACAAACCTACAAGTATGGTAAACATGGGTGTTAACAATCTACGTGCAATAACGTTACAATTGAGCATGTATCTCGGTATAATCTTTGTAGATTTCCACTTCTTTGCCAGATTACATGTTTTTCGATTACGGTGTTTGGAGTTGGCTGAGTTTAGGTGTATTGTCATCAGCTTAAAAGGGCTACCTTGAATGTTGAAAATGCTCAACGTAGTAATGTTATCGGTAAAAGATCCACGTGGATCGTAACTAACTTGAACACCTCGGAAGAGTTGTGGGGTTTCATCTTCAAGGTTACCATCTTTATGGTCATCATGTTGATCGTCGTCTATATCATGGATGTTTGGTAAGTCGTGGCGAAGAACTTTTCCTCATAAAAATTTTCAAAGTATACTAGTTTTGTGAATTTTGGGGTCTATATTATGGATGTTTGGTAAGTCGTGGCGAAGAACTTTTCCTCATAAAAAATTTCAAAGTATACTAGTTTTGTGAATTTTGGGATCCGATGGAAGGGCGGCTTAGGAGGTTTGAATTAATCCACCGGAATGACAAGAAGAACTAAGCTTACTATTTACTATACAATAAATTTCAATCGTTGGAAATATAAAAAATCATCGTTGACGCTGACAAGCTCTTGGAGTGTATAATTGTGTGTGCATAGCGTGTTTACTCGCGTATGTCTAGCGTATTCACTTACATGTCTTCTATTTTGAATTACACTCACAATAAGGATGTTATACCCACGGAATGGATACGGTTCAGGTTACAAGCAAGGTTTTGAAAATAAAACCTTAAACCAAAGTGATTATTGATTCTGATAGCGATTCGTATAGTTGGATAATATGGGTACAAAAGTTTGACCATGGTGTTGTCTATTACAAGTGCCACTATAGGAACCATTATCATGTTGTTTCTTGTGTGCCGGGTGAGTGAGTGTCCCTCCAAGATATCGATCTTTACAACTATCATTTGGAAGATACCGATGGATTTGTACACCTTTCTATGTCAACATATCAGCGGGGGTTTGGGGATTTTTTATTTTCTGGTACAACACTAGAACTGTAGTGTGGAGTTTTATACAAAATCATGAGGGTGTTCCAACCGACTTTGCATCGGGACTGTTTTGCGCATGGCTCCGTCTCATGCCAACATAAAGTATTTGCAAAGCTATGATTTTTTTATTTAGTGTTATTTCATTTTGCTTAGCATAATATGATGTTATTATCTTATCATAAGATGAACTGAATGTCTTGGTTCAGAGAGTGATTCTGAACAAGGTCCGGATTATGATCTAGGAAGAGGTTATATGTATAGGATAATTTGGGTACAGGGCTTGGGCCTTATTTTAGGTTTAATGTGTATCGTTCTTGGACTATCGATTGGGATTCAGTGGTGACACAGGGCGTACGTGGAGTCACACGTCGCGAGATTGTTGATCTGAGGGTTGTGTTGATGTGGACGAATGAAACCGTGAATTATATCACGTTTAGGGATGACAACGCAATTTCGGTTTCCAACCCAGCTTCGGTTTAGTTCATACGACGTTTACTCGAGCATTACACAGGGTTTCTGTGTTCAATCTGGAGTTTAATGGGTTGGTTCCAAGCAGGGGAAATCAGGACTTTTTGGCGGTATTGAAGAAATAACTATCTTTGCTAGATCCGTGTCCGCTTCAACAAAATAATAAAAATATCAATTTCTTCATTCTAAAGTATAGCCGAATCTCAATTGAATATTGGAAGGTGAAGGATGTTTTCTTTTTGGTTAGATATCATCATTCTTTTTAGTCAATTTAACTTCTTAAATTATTCCGCTATATCCGTTAGCGGAAGATAGCATTGACTCAAACAACTATGTCCTAAAATTAACCATTTTTACAAGTTAAGCGTAGCATAGCGTATCTTTAATAATTGAGGGTACTAGAAGACCCAGTTAACCAGGTTCAAGGTAATATAGTGCATTTTGACCAAAGTAAAAGAAAAGGATAAAGTTATGGATTTGAATTGAAAGAAAATCATTATTCCTCATTGGCTCATTTGATTACACAAAATACAAACGTTGTACGACAGAAACAAACATATCTTTAGGCTTCTTTACAAGGTTTCGTTGGTACAAGATAGGGTTTAACGCATGGGTTTTGAAACATTTCTCTACTCATTTTACTCACGATTTTGCATATTTTTTTTAATTGAAATGGAAGACCTAGATGTACTTTCAAGGATGTCTGATCATTTCAACGTTGACGTGTTTTGTGGTTACGACATTTTGGATCTAGCTGAGTTTAGGTGCATGGTAAATCGATTTAAAATGGTGACAAGTGTTGAGTTTGCTCAACGGAGTAATGCTATGGGTAGAAGCTCGTTGTGGAACGTCACTCACTATAAGAGTGGAAGAAATCCTCTTTTGGGGTGGGTTTACGCAGTCCGAGAAGCCGACAGAAGAGCTATGACATTTCCTCAGCAAAATTTCCATCTTTATGCTCACCGTGTCGGTCACCGTCTGTATTGCGGACGTTTGGTAGTCATGGCGACGAACTCTTCCTCATATGTGTTTTTCAAAGTCTCTTGATTTTTCAAATTTCGGGGGTCATAGTGGGGTTGCTTTGTTGGTTTTGAATTTGTCAAACAGGGTGACAAGAAGAATCGAATGTCCAAGATCAATCGTTACTCGAAAATTATGTGCAGTGGTTGAATATAAAAAAAAGCATTGCAATACAAAATAATTAAGATAAACCCTAGATTTCTCTCTGACATTTGGCGATTCTGACATCTTCATCACTTTTCAACCTTAAACCATTAATTTCCATTGATTTTCATGGAGAATAATAACCCTGATTCAATTGAAATCCCGATTAAGCCACCTGATCCACCTGATTCATTACGCACTGATTCATTTCATACGCCTGATACGAATATGAGCCCTGCTCAATCTAGAGTGGTATTGCGAGCTTCAAAGTAAGTTACAGCTGATAAATCGAAGAAAAGCCCTATTTCTGCTATTCATTCTTCAATTAAGAAGAAGGTTGGTCGTCCTATGAAGAGAAAACAAAAAATGAGAAAGGGGGCTGTGGTTCAGGGTTACTCAGATCCTGATAATCTCCCGAAGAAGAATAAGCAATTGGAGGAACCGTTTCCAATTTTAAATATTCCTGTGGGTGAGCTTCCATTCCATGTTGGGGTTTCATCTGAAGTTGCTAATGTTGATATGACTGGTACAGGGAAGGAGTTTATTTATCGTTCTGTGAAAGAAACAATTGGCTTATTTGAAGCTAGAGTGGATGCTAATATAGATGACTCAGTTGCTTCAGGTATTAAGCCCCAAATTTCTATTTGTTCTGATGATACGAATGTTGAATGTATGAATGCACCTGTTGATAAGTGTTCTTTGCTCAATACTCAAATCTATAGAACTGCAACTGAGTATATTAATAGAGCGTTTGAGAATGATGGTAATATGAAGTTTGGTTGTTCTAACAATTCTTTGGGTGATGTTAGTGCAAAAGGGCAGGGTAATACTATGGGTAATGTTGATAATGTGGAGATGGAAGATACTTGTGATGAGCAAGGTAAGGATCACCAATCTGCTCAGGTTCAGGGGATTGGTGAGAAGTTGCCAAATAAAGTTGATAGTGGAAAGAAAGTTGAGTTTGATGGTCAAAAGCATGTCTGGAACAATAATAGAGTTTCTTTTTCTGATTTACTTAAGAAGTCTAGTGAGGAGGATGAGGTTAAGTTGGAATTTACTCCTCCTATTAGATTACCTAATGGTCAAAAAAGAGTACAATTCACAGAAGAGGAAATCAGAAGGGGTGGTAGTCATTTTAAACTGCAGTTATATGGTTATTTTGTAGGTACTTCAATGGACTATCGAGTTGTGAATTCTAATCTAAGGAGAATGTGGAGAATATTTGATTTGAAAGAGATCACTAAAACTGCTTCGGGTTTTTATATATGTAAATTCAATAGTGAGCAGGGGATGAAATCTGTATTGGAAAGTGGGCCTTGGCTTGTTGAGGGTGTGCCTTTTTTCCTTAACCAGTGGGAACCAGGGGTTTGGCTTGAGAAAATTGAACCTCGCAAAGTTCCTTTGTGGGTGTGTATACATAATCTTCCAGTTGAATTATGGAATGGTAGAGGAATAGGTAAGCTAGCAAGTAGTGTGGGAAAGCCTATAATCATGGATAAATCTACTATGGATAGGTGTTGAGTAAGAGTGGTAGATTGGGGTATGCAAGAGTGTTGGTGGAAGTTCAAGCTGATGAGGAATTACCTAATTTGGTTGAATTTGAATACCCTTCAATTGGTAATTTTCCTCCAAGAGTGGGCAAGTTGGAGGTTACGTTTCAGTGGAAACCTCCAGTTTGTTCTCATTGTAAAGTGTTTGGACATAATATTTTAATCAATGTAAAGCTAGACCATTATCTGAAGAAGAAAAGGCTGAGAAGATATTGAAAGATGCATTAAAGGTTGATGGTAATTTTATTGATCAGGAGTTTCAATCTGTGAAGAGAAATAGAGTTGTAGGCAGGATGAAAAATAATTGGCAGCAGAGTTTTAATGGTACTAAAAGTATGCAATCAAGGGGGAGTCAATCATTGGATCAGAGAAATGTGAATGTTGTTAAAAGGCCTGGAAATGTGCAGCAGGGAAAGAAAGACAGTTTGGGGGATAAGGCTGTAACGAAGGGTAATATTAATGGTGCATCAGCAAATTATAGTCAAAATAAGCAGACAGGTTTAAGGGGTGATTCAGTGTATGTAATGGTTAATGACAATAGGGTATGCAAGGAGCAAATTGGCAAGGAGAAAGACATTAGGGATAATTATGATCCGGTGCTTACCAGAAATGAGGTACCAATTTTAAATTCATTCAGTATTTTGGGTAATAAAGAGAATGGAGGTGATGATATGGATGACTCAAATTCTGATGATGATTGGTTAGCTGATTTAGCTATGTATAATCATCAGAAGATGTCTGTTGATGCATATTTAGAAGTTAAGAAGCTTCCTTCATCTAATGTGAAGAATGAATGGTCTTCTGCACAGTTGGATTACTGGGGTAAAAAGTGTCATGAGTATGGTTTAGATGTTAATCTTGATGTTGACGATGTTGCATCTGAACCCATTGGGGCTGCTGAGTTCATGAGCTTGGAAAATGAGAATGCTGTGTTACATGTGAAATCACCAAGTATTGGAGGTGACAAAAAATCTACTGTTTCTTAATGTATTATATTGCACTTGCAGGATTGATTAGCACTGCTATAGGTTGTTGTGATGATTGTGTTGCTGGTGGCATGAATGGGTTGTCAAAATGGTTAATATGGGCTGTTAAAGCTATTGCTTTGGATTGTCAAAGTTATTACTTGGGTAAGAGTATGGATACTATGATTTTTATTAGTTTGGTTAAGGATGAATTTGTGCAGGTAAGATTGACTTTTATTAGTCAACATTGGAATTCAAATGGAACATGTTTTGGGTTAAGTAGTTTTTCTGTCGTTTATAGCATTTGTGTTATAGGTAAGAGGGTTTTAGATGCAGATAGATTCGAATGGTATGATCATGATTTTTTTGGTATTGATTTGACTGTTTCTACTATTATGAGCTGCTGCAAGATGTATGGTAATATGGTTAATGCTGTGAATGGGTTTATTGATGCTACTATGGGCTATAAAATTAGTAATGGATGGGCTGTAAGTATTTATCAATATGCATGGAATGAGACGTTGGGTCATCTTGGTGTTTGGCCTGTTAACAGGATGTGTTGGTGCAAAATGGATGGTATTTTGGGGCTGCATAAGATATGTAATGGGTGTTGTTCTGATATGGGATGTATGTATGCGCTGTATAATCCTAAGGCAGAGTATAAAAATAGGATTGGGATGAGATTGGATTCTTTTGGGCTGAGTGGCTATTGGGCTATGATGTTAAAAGTGGAGCAAGATTTAATTGGGCTGCAGCAGTGTTTTTGGAATTTTTATAGGCTTTTTTTGTATGCATAGTTGAACTTTAAAAGGTTTTGTTTTGAGAATTGTATAGATATTGTAGATCATATGTTCAACTCTGCTAGTGATATTGAGTTGTTTGATTTTTGTATACGAGTTTGGGTGGTTCACTAAAAACCACCCCTAGAGGTATGCCTCTAGTTTTTTGTACATAATTTTCTTTATTTACTTTAATGCAATTTGCCGGGGTTCCGTCCCCTTTAAAAATAAAAAAAAATAAAAAAAGCATTGCAATCCTGATAACCATTTGGAATATGTAATTGTGTATGTTGAGCTTGTCGCATCGAGTGTTTTATATTTTTAATTCAACTCACAATTTACAAGTTTGTTACATTTGGATGTTAAGAATCCGCGTGCGATGATGATGCGATTGTGTTCCCACTTATATTCAGATTCTGGTCCGATTTTCAAAACAGTGCTTCATACTCTATTTTAATCAAATACATGTTATTTTTATAATTGATTTGTAAATACCTGATACCGTTTCTAATTGTTTCCATTTATATGTACTTGTTTCTAATTGTTTCTGAATGATTTATAAGTATATATGCACTTGTTCTTGTTTGTAATTGATTTTATTATTTTAGGTTACAATTTACCTGATCATATTTGCTCTGACCGCAACTTCTGGTGCTATTCTCGAGTTTTATTATCTGTTTAGAGAGTCTCAATCTCAACTGACTTGCATATTTTTCCTCTATTGGCTAACTCGATTCAATTTGAACCAAGAGAACCATTTTTTGTGTTCTTGCTCTTTTTAGCCGCTACTTTTACATTTGGTTTGTCTGTGCTCAACACAATGTGTGACATCCGTGATACCACTGACATTACCCGGCCCTAGCCCAACTTGTTCGTGACCTTGCCCACGCTCCGAATGACGACCAAAATGAAGACGTGGATGCTGTTGAGGCAATCTATAACCGTCTTTATTCAAGCCGAGGGTCGCAAGGATACTTAGTGAGTGTTAAGAGGGTGGCTGCCAAAACAAGGCCTTTTGCTGAGGTTCTAGAAAGGATCATGTTATTTCGCCTCACCCCTGATTGGGTCCACTCTGAAGTTGTTTCCCGAGTTCCGGATGACATAGTGACACACCAAGAGTTCGATTATCTCATCTATCATTTAGAACAGATCAATAGTTTTGTACACCTTACTATGTCAACATCTTAGTTCGGGGTTTGGGGACTTCTAAATTTTCGATAAAATATTAGAGACGGGATGTGAACTTTTGTACAAAATCATGACGGGGTTCCATCCGACACTGCTTCTAGGACATTTATCACACAGCTTCGTGACTTCGTCTCATGCCATCATAGGGTATTTTCAAAATTCTGCTTATTTTAATTTTTATGCTATTTATATTTTGCTTAGCTTAATTTAACAAGATGCTAGCTATTAGATGATTATAAGCTTAACCGAATGTCTTTATACATATATACATGAAATCAACCCGAATTGTTAATTAACTACTTCAACTAACCATTTACAGTGGTCCTTAAAAGCTTGTATTGAATGTGGTCTGTACATTGTTTGATTTCATTAAAAGATAGTGGATGGTAGGGTATATAAGAGCACTGCCAATGGAAGTCGTCAGTTTTTATCGGTTAAAACCGTCGGAACCAACATCGATGGTACCGGCCTGTCGGCTTGGTCTGTCGGTTATTTTCGTCGGATAACCGACGGTCTATCAGTTGTAGGGTGTGGGCTTGAAGGTTGGTTTAAATTATAAAATAAAAACAAAAAACTAAAAGATTCGATTTTTTGTAATAAAAAAAACGTTTAAATTACCTTCTTCTTTTTTGTTGTTTTCATTTGCAGGTGCAGGGACGAGAGAGATTATGACGATGATAGGGTATAAATGGGCCACTATTATATAATTTTTATAAGGTTTAGGATAAATGAGCCAACAAGCCCAATTTTATATTTTTTTGTAATATAACTAGATTTTTGCTATTACAATATAACTTTAAATAAATATGCAATTAAATTTATTATTATTATTATCGGAATATTATTAATTTAATTGTAATGATTTTATTTTAATGAAATGTGTTTTATTTTAATTATTGTGTTTTAGATATTTAGTGGATCCAAAAAAAAATGAAGTGACGGAATACTGATGGCAAGTGCCTGTCAGTCTCTATCAGTTTTATTAAAAAAGTGACGTGATGCTGACGTGGACCGTCGATTTCAATTTCAGTCAACTATTGGGTATGGTATAATAGTAACAATGCACATGTGTTTTTGTGATCCGGTTCCTTTTTAAAATAGGGAAAAGTAGTGTGGAAATATTTTATAATCATAAAAAAGTATTTTTATTTTTTTATTATTTTTTGTCTTGACTCCTTGTGGAAAATTAGCTCACTTATCCTCATGAATCTATCTTTATTAGATGCAGAGTAGCTGCAGTTATGAGGTTTTTGTAACTGCAATTGTTCAGTTTTTCGTAATCAACTAGAATGTGAGTCAATGAACTCTAGGAATTTGTCTTTTGTTCTCATGGATCCTAATAGAGTCTATGGTACAAATCACCAACGTATTCTTCTTTTTTGTTTCGAGATCATCAACGAACTGGTTTTATTACTAAGGTCACCAACGTACTTTAAAAAAAAATTTGTTCGTAAATTTTGTTGGCGATCTCAACACATAACTAACAAGTACGTTGGCGACCTCGACCTATATGTACAAGTACGTTGGTGACCTCAACAGATAAACTAACAAGTAAGTTGGTGACCTTAGAAATAAAACCGGTTCGTTGGTAATCTCGGGACAAAAGGAGAGTACGTTGGTGATCCGTACCATAAGCTCATCCTAATAGTATATTTGGTTTATATGCCATGATTTATGGAGGGGTCATATTCGAAACTATACTTCGGAATTCAAGAACCCCTAACTATGGGTGTTGATAAATACAACACAAATTTTGATTCTTATAATAAAATATTGCATAGTTAATTCATACAGTACAAATTACCGATGCACAATTTTATTGTATCTCTCAAAATTCATATTGTATATTTCACTTCCCTTTTGAATACTTTTGTATGAATACTCGTTTACCTGGACCCCAATTGGACCGGTGGGTATATATTAAATTATTATTAATTTTTTTTTTGGGCGAAATAAGATTATATAGATAAGGGATTATAGATTCATTGAGATTACAATTAACGGGTTACAAAATACAAACCCGGTGATACATTGAGATTACACGACCCTAACAACGTGGGCAAACTACACTTGAAACATAATTAAAATAAACATAAAAACAAAACCTTATCTTCATGTTAAACAAATCCTTGAAACATAACTAAAATTCACTTGAAATAAAATTAAATTAATGTTTCGTTATAAAAGAAAATTTCCCGAAATTAATAAATGCAGTTACAGCACGTGTTAAACAAATTCTTTAACATTTTTTTTTTTTAAAGGCAGTTGTGGAATCACTGACGGACCTTTGGCCCACCCGATCATCTCCACAAACGGTTACTCCCCTGGAATCAAGTAACCGCCCCTGAATTCGAAGCCAAGGCGACGCCCTATAGGGGTTGCTCTCCCATGTCTTGGATGGGTATAGCGTCGCAGGAGTCCCCCTCACAACAAATTAATTTTAATAGAACTACAAATTAATTTCGATATCATACACCTAGTGTTGGACAAACCATCACAAGATAGCCTAGTGGTTGGCGTCCTGTTATCCTCACAAGAGGTCTCAGGTTCGAACCTCACTAGAAGCAAAAAAATCTTGGGTGGCCACGGGAAGGTTCGGAAACGGCCACGGCAACGGTTAGGCCGCGTACATCACAAGCAAAAAGCTTGGCCAACCCGGGGGAGCCTGTTAAAAACGGGAATACCCTTTTAAAAAAAAACACCTAGTGTTGGACAATACTGAATTATGTATTCTTTTTTAACTTCGATAATTAATAATTAATTAATTACGGATTAATAGTAATTAATTCATGTTGTCTATGTGTTCTACGGAGTAATTCTTTTTGGGTCTGTAAATAGTACTGACACCTTTGATCTCCTTACTCAATTTATATATATATTTATTGGCATGATCTAGAGAGAAATAATAATAATAATCTCTCTTTAAGTATCTACTGCCAAGCAACAATAAAACCGAACTTACAGTGAAGATGTTTGTTTTGTTTACAATACAACTCATCTAACATATGCAGTTCAATCTTCCAAGGATCATGGTTAACTCCCTCTAATTGTGCTTGTCATGTTTATTTCAATCGTGTCACGATATCTTTCATTTATCATCAACAATACATTCGCAATAATAGGAGAAGCATACATGTAGTTCTATTATCTGGAACAACCCCCTCCCCTCAAACATGCATCATTTTGTCAAGCAACCTTTTACTTTAGTCAGTTGACATTATAAGACGACCCCTTTGCCAAAGATCCAAACTTCTTTATACTTCCATAACTCAAACTTAGAATCCATATTTGCTTGAAACTATATCCAACAAGTGTCTTCTGCTCACAACTTCGATCTTTAATGCTTGAAGAGGCATCGTGGCAAACCCTATTTCATGCTCTAGATGAGATGATGTTATAATAACCGATACCCATAGCAAATAGCATTTTACAAAATAAAGAGTCAAAGTATTACTCCGTACATACTAACATTGCATTTGACCAAATTTATACAGATATTTTAGATATGTTTATAAGCCTTGAAACCCAACCGACTGGATATTAATAACTACTACAAGCACCAGCAGGACCAGTTGCTGCACATGAATCTACTGCAGGCTTTGGATTCTTAACTTTAAGTTCCCTCCCTCACCCATTAAGATCCTCGCGGAGGCGCTTGAGAGGGCTCTCTTCTTCCGGCATCTGAGCCAGTTAAACTCCAGCTTCAGCTTTTATAACTGTAAATACAAAGTTCAACGTTTATAATAACAAACAGAATAATACCGTTGATAAGCCAAGGAGTAAATTGAAGTGGTCTAACTATAAGCGTTACCAGAAGCAGCAGTTGCTGCTGGCGATTTTGCTGCAGGGTTTGGATTCTCAACAGCGGTTTCCCTTGACCCGATAAGATCCTCGCGGGGGAGCTTGAGAACGCGTACTTCTTCCGACATTTGAGAGTGGATCTCCAACTTCGGCCTTGTTACCTATTAGTTAATTATGTAAAAGATGCACATTCAACATAAGCATGACCATAATATTATGATAAGCCAAGAGTTGAATCGCTCTGACTAATTGTTACCAGAACCCGAAGCAGAAACAGCAGCACTAGTTGCCGCTGATGAATCTGCGACAGTGTCTGTTGCAGGGTCCCAATTTTCAACCAATACTTCTTCATCCTCATCTTCCTCTTCAGCAAATGGGTCGAATTCTTCAGGATCGTTAGCTATTAATTGGTGCAAAAAGGTTAACATACATCACCAACACAGTAAACATTATTATATATATACCATATATAATACGTGAGTGAAGAGTAAATGATTATGTTACATCAATCAATTCGTTTGATCCAAGTGAAGAAAATAATACCATATAGTATACACAAAATGGAACAGAAGCTGAAAACTATATTCCGGCATAAGAATTCGATCAGATAGTGAAAAATAATTTTACTTACGACAAAGTATCTCAAAACTGGCCACCTTCATATCCGGAGGAGGTGGGCCTCTGTTCCTATCGAAGTGAAAGGCAGATCCACTGCACGAGGGATCCGGTATGTGACGCCCTCCATACTTGCGCTCTAGATAGTCCATCTCTGAAATTCAATGAGACAAGTTCTGATTACTTGTTATTTTCAGAGGGTTTGGATTAGTAAAGACTTTAACATTAGGGAGTAATTATAGTATTAGGAAGAGAGAGAGAGAGAGAGAGAGAGAGAGAGAGAGAGAGAGAGAGAGAGAGAGAGGAATGATCAATTACGAACTAAAATATTGGTAACGAAAAGAACTCATTAAAACTCACAAGTTGAATCATATAAGTCAAAGTTTACAGAATCAACATTTGTATATCTGATAAACCTTTGTGGCATCAAAACTGATAATTTTACAAGTTTTGAGGTTATGCATCTTATTGCATAAACGCATCTGATGCATCTGCTAATGAATTGATCATTTTCAGCGCAAGATGCTTAGAAATACGATACAAGCATTGAACACTTCAATAGATATATACAAGCAATTCACGTTGTCGTATTTTATTCGTTCTTATGGTTCCTGAAGATATTTATCATATTTTCCCCATGTACACACACACACACTCATATACCAGCATCGTACCAGCGCGAGGTAGCAATGATGATGTCAGAGAGTTTTAAAAGGATAAAAGTGTTCGTGGTTTTTCAGATTGTGCAATTTGTGTTTTGCATGGAGTGCTTGCTTATGCAGTAAGAGAAGGAAATATGGTTTATAATTATGTGGGGAGTCTAAAGAATTTCACCAGCTTTTGAGAAGTTGACAAAATTTTCTTTATAACATGTACCCTAAGCCAAGAGTGAATTGAAGTGATGTAGCTATAGAAGTAGGTTTAACTGTTACCAGGAAGAGCAGCACCAGTTGCGAGGTAGCAATGATGATGTCAGAGAGTTTTAAAAGGATAAAAGTGTTCGTGCGTTTTTCAGATTGTGCGATTTGTGTTTTGCATGGAGTGCTTGCTTATGCAGTAAGAGAAGGAAATATGGTTTATAATTATGTGGGGAGTCTAAAGAATTTCACCAGCTTTTGAGAAGTTGACAAAATTTTCTTTATAACATTTACCCTAAGCCAAGAGTGAAATGAAGTGATGTAGCTATAGAAGTAGGTTTAACTGTTACCAGGAAGAGCAGCACCAGTTGCTGCTGCAGGGTGTAACTTTCTGGCCTCGGCTTCTTCAATTAACTTGGCAACTTCAGCCAATGTACCTATCAATGAACCAGAACACAGTAAGAACATAAGCCAGGGAGGTTTATATCCTCACTGAGATATGCTATACTTTTTTATTGGTCAAACAGGTTAAAAGGTTCCTGTCATACAAAAACGAAAGCCGTTTTATTAAATCAAAACAGTAATCTGGCCAAGCCCATGTACAAAGTCAAGTCCACAGTCGAGATCAAAGTGATGATGAGATTGCAGTTGAACAGTTTCAATCTAAACAGTTCATATATCTTGATTTAACAACTTCAGTAATCAAACGCTCAAAGAAAAGCACTATAAGACCAGCACCGGTAAGTAGTGATAAAGAGTCATATTGGTGAAAGTTGCTCTCACACGAGCAACTTATAAAAATGATTGTCGAGTAATTTGCCTAATACTACATTTTAAAAAAATAACAAGTCGCTGTCCAAAGTATCAATAGTACGCAGTGTACGCTAAAATTGCAAATAACCAAAATTGATTCAAACATGGCAAACATCTTAATGATGTTTAGTGTTTTAGAGCACAATGAAGTAGATTTAATTGTAGCAGCAGCTGTTGCTGATGAATAAGAATTCCACTTACAAGGTATCACTTTAAAACCAACCACCTTGGAATCCGGAAGAACTGGGCCTGTAAACCGTTCACGGTAAAAAGGAGGTCCGCTGCCTTTCACTTCAGAGTTCGTACCTATTAATATAATTATCAACCAAAACACAATAAGACCATAAGCTAGTGTAATATGAATCCTCATTGAGATTTGTTATTACACTTTGAATTGGTCAAACAGGTTGAAAATTGCAATCACACGAAACGAAGTCGGTTTGATTATACCAAAAGAGAAATCTAGCCTTGAGTGTGAGGAAGGGACTAAAATGAGCAGAGTCAAATACCCAAAGGGCATGTACAAGATCAAATCCAAAGTGAAGATAATATTGAATTTGACTGGTTCAGATCTAGCCATTAGAGACAACAGTATGCTTGTAACTAGATAATCGAATTACTGTACAGGCTACCTCAAGTTGAAATTAACCATATCCGGTTTTTGTACTTATAACTAACACATTAATTGCTCAACAGGAAAAAATAATAAACAATAAATTTACATGATTTTTGTTTGCACCCCGGCTGGTAATGATGTATTTAAGCAGGTTCTGTTTTTTTTTTTTTGTATTACCTTTAGCAATCACATCCGACCCACCTATCACACTACCATTGGCAAGTAGCATCAAAGTTGACAGGAAAAGGGTAATCCTATAACCACCTAATAGTAGCTTGTCATAATATTTTTGTTAATCATAGTAATAACAAATTGTCATTGTCATACGCAAGAGGATTAACCAAAACCTTGGTAAAAAATAAAAGCATACATATATACATACATATGCACAGCAAATTGTCAAATTGTCATAGTAGAATACTTAATGCAAATTATGCACCCAAATAAAAAAAAAAAAAAAAAAAAAAAAAAAAAAAAATGCAAAACTTAGTAATCAAAGTGTTTACCAGAAGCAGAAGCAGGTGGCAGACCATAGTCCCAAAAGGATATTCCTTTAGCTTCACCTACAAGGAAAAGCAATTTCATTCAATTAACATCTGAAATAGTTGATTTCTAGATACCATATACATACAATACACAAATTGATTATTAATAACAAGAACCTAAATTTATTAAATTAAAACTTACGAGGTAGGAGTCCAATTTCGATGACCTTTCTGCCATCGTCAATATGAGGGTTAGGGTTAAGAAACCTATGGAAGCCATAAGGATATCTGCGTTCCCTCTCTGCTTCATCCATCGTTGGATATTGCGGATGCTTACCGTAACTCATATTATTATAATTATAATTATAACTATATTAGGGTTTGTAAGTTTTAGGGTTTCGTATGTATTTGGGGACGAATGCAGTATTTGAAATTACGAAATTATATATAATAATAATTGTTGTTGTTATTTGTTACGGAGTATTTATTTTTGACAAAATTACACTGTTCATTGGTTTGTCCAAAATTACACTGGTCGTCCCTGCAAGTTTTTTTTCGCATTAGTCGTCCCTGTCATTGCACGTTGTTTCACTGGCAGTCCCTCTCCGTAACGAGCGTTAATATTGGCCGTTAAATCCTGTCACGTGCACGGCATGTGGGGGTATTTTGGTAATTTAACTCGTCCTTTCTCATTTAATACGCCATCTACCCCACCAACCTCACATTTTCATCTTTTTCGCGCCCGATCACCAAAACCCTTTTTCATCTTTTTCAGTTTCAATCGATCGATTAAAACCCTAGCTTGCACAATTGACTATCACATGCAACAATGGTATCGAAGTTATACACTATACGAGCAGCAAACGTTCAATACGATTTGGAGACACGATACGGTACGAGCAATACTCTGTAATTCTAGAATTTTTAAGTGAATTAATTTTTGTTTCTAACCTAAAAATGTAAAATTTTGCTGTGACAGCTCGATATCCATCTCAGTTTTCGATTAAGCTTCATCATGGTGGAGCTTTTACGAATCCACCAGGGAGGAGATACATCAATGGTAAGGTTAGTTATGTTGATGCCATTGATATTGACACATTTTCTGTTCATGAGATTAATGATATGTTAGAGGATTTAGGGCATGATGGTTTCAGTTTGATGGTTTATCATTTTCAAAGACCATATACCATTTTATACTATGGGTTGGAGCCTCTAGGGACTGATATAGACATCCATAATTTGAGCCAGTATGTGGGAAGGCATAAGGAGATTTCTGTGTATGTTGAGCATGAAAAAAGTGCCATTGATATTGACACATACAGTCCAAATCAAAAAAAGGTAGTAATACAGGAACTTGCAGATGATGTGCCACAACAGAGTGTAGGTGAACAAAAGGGTGTAAAGGGGAAAAATGTTGTTCATAAACTGCCTAGTGCCAAGAAGAGACTTCAACTAGAATGGACTGCCAGTGACCCAAATGTGAGTAGCAATGAACCAATTGTTAGTGAACCTGATCCACCAGTGAGTGAAAGTCAACCAAATGTGAGTGACAATGAACCAGTTAGTCAAAGTCAACCAATTGTAGTTGATAGTCAACCAACAGTAGTTGACATGAGTCAAAATGATGGTGTTGATCTAGACAGACCAGTCTATATCAGTGACAACACTAGGTTTGGTGATGCATTAGACAATGATTTGGAACCTATGTTTGGCCTTCCAGTTAATGATCAAGATGAAGATGCAGGTTTAGACAGTGACAATGAAAGTTGGGGGGAAGAAAATGATAGTGATTATATTGTGGATGAAGATAACATAATAGAGGATGTTGATGTTGACATGACAGACTTCCATTTTAGTATTGATAAGGATGTTGAGTTTATGGGAAATGGTGGACAAACCAGTGTTGCAAATGACCCCTTTGCTGCAGATGAAGCACTATTAGATGTGATGAACAATGATGAATTTTCAAGTAGTGAGGAATCTGAAGATGGACTTGAAAGCATAAGGAAGAAGAAGCTCAAAGAATTAAGGAAACAGGAGAAGGAGAGCAGGCAGATCAACAAAACTTTCTTCTATGTTGGGCAGCAATTTTCATCTGCAGAAGAGGTAAAAGCTCGAATCATATTACATGCTATTGAAAGTAGGAGAATGTTGACATTTATTAAGAATGATAGGGATCGGGTAAGGGCAGGGTGTGAGGGTGTTTTGCCAACCTTTGTCAACAGTGAAATAAATGGTCAAGGTCAATGTTCACAAAATGTTAAAAAGGCAGTGGGGCCCACAGAAAAGCAAGTGGTAGGTGAGAGAGTTGATGAAGGTGGCATTGATCCAATTAAAAGCAAGGGCAAATTGGTAAAGAAGACAAAAGTGACAAACCCTAATAGGGAATCTTTGAAATGAAATAAGCCTATACCAGTTGAGAAAAAGAAAAGGAAACCCAAGAGTGTGGATAAGCCTATACCAGTTGAGAAAAAGAAAAGGAAACCCAAGAAACTTGACTGTCCTTGGGTTATACAAGTTTCTAAGCTAGCAGGAAAGGAGACATGGGAAGTGAAGACATTTAAAGAGCATCACAAATGTCTACAGTCAAGGGAGATCAAGCAATGTACTTCACAGTATCTGTCTACTAGGCTAGTTGAGCAGCTTGAGAGCAACCCAAAGATTCCACCAAAAGCTGCTCATAGCCAATTTGAAAAGGATCTGGAGTTAAATGTTTCCAAGATGAAGTCCTATAGAGCACTGAAAAAGGCAAAAGAATATGTTGAAGGTGATTTCACAGAACAATATGCCCACCTTAGAGCTTACATAGAGGAGTTGAGGAAAGTAAATCCAGACACAACAGTAAAAATTGATGTTGAACCAGGGAATCCTAATTCAAACACAAGGGTGTTCAAGAGAATCTATATCTGCTTGGGCCCATTGAAAATGGGGTTTAAAAAAATGAGAAGGGATTTGATTGGTTTAGATGGTGCACATATGAAAGATCCAGCTACTGGTCAACTGTTGACTGCGGTAGGAGTTGATAACAACAATGGTATCTACCCAGTGGCTTTTGCAGTTGTAGGGACAGAGAACTACAATGCATGGTGTTGGTTTCTTGAGACTTTGGGTGATGATCTTGGACTGGATATCCACTCCAACTTCACTTTCATGAGTGACAGACAACAGGTACAACTACATATTTTATTTCTGTTTTATACTTTATAATGTTATTTATAGTTCAGGTTTAATCATACACATATTTAATGCTAGGGTATTCTGCAAGCATGTGCAAGGCTATTTCCACAAGCTGAGCACATATATTGTCTCAGGCATATCCACCAGAATATGAAGTCAAAGTGGAATGGTGAAGCCTACAAAAAGTTGTTGTGGAAGTGTGCTACAGCCTCAACAGTTCCACATTTTGAAGCTGCAATGCAAGAGGTAAAAGAGTTCAATGAAGCAACTTACAAATGACTTGCTAGAATTCCACCCCAATCCTGGTCAAGAAGCCATTTTACAGGTATGTTTTTTTTATAGTTCTTTCTATATGTGTGAATGAGTATGATTCATGAGTTTCACCAGTGTTATAATTCCATACATTTTATTAAATACAGGTAGGGCAGTGTCTGATGTTCTGTTGAACAATATGTGTGAGTGCCTTAATAGGTGGTTATTGGATGGTAGGGATAAGCCAATCATTACTTGTTTAGAGTTTTGTAGGGAATACTTGATGAAAAGAATAGTCACAGTTAGGAAAGTAATTGCCAAATGTGATGGACCATTGACACAGGCTGCAACTAAATTGTTTGAGGCCATCAAGACAGAAGCAGGGAAATACACTGCAACTTGGAGTGGAAGTCAAAAGTACCAAGTCAATGGTCCACACAATGATCAGTGTGTTGTTGATGTTGGTGCTAGAGTTTGTGCATGTAGGAGATGGGAGATCACAGGTATGCCTTGTAAGCATGCTGTTGCTGCAATTTGGAACATGGCTATTAATGGGCTAGAGGTTGGGATTCCAGAGAGTTAGGTGCATGAAGTGTATTGGTTGGACACATGGAAGAGTGTATACAGTCATACCATTAATCCAGTAAATGGCAGGACAATGTGGGCTAAGTCAAAGGTGCCCACAACTTTACTTCCACCATTGAAAGTTACCCAACCTTGTAGGCCAAAGAAGAATAGAAGGAAAAGTGCAGATGAGTTGGAAAGTATGAACAAAGATGGTAAATTGTCAAGGGCAGGTAAGGCTGTTTGTTGTGGGCATTGTGGTCAGTTTGGGCATAACCGAGTTGGGTGCAAATCAACTGGTGTCTCAGTCAAAAGAAGGGAAGCTGCAACAGATACAAGAGCCAAGAAGAAGGCAAGAGCAGAACCAAGTGGAACAAAGGGGTGACTATGGTCTTCAATGTGTAATGTCTTTTGGTTTTTGGTGTTATGTGTTTGTTAATCAACTTTCATGTGTAATGTGTAAGGTGAAGTAATTAGGGTACTTTAGACTTGTTTTAACTTAAATGTGTACTGTAATATCTTTTGGTACTTTGTGTTGGTTGCTATGTAATCAAACATGTTGGTTATTAGGTGATTTCTCATTTTGAATGTATGGTCACTTTAAGTGTGACAATTTCCTGCTATTGTCTTTAAATTTCCTGCTTTGAACATGCTAATTTCCTTCATTCTTCCTGCACAGATACATACTACTACATTTTTTACCAAAATAAGTTTAGTACATTACTTACCATAATACCAAATTACATAATGCATTCTACTGCATATTTGACCATAATTGGTACATATTACTTAGAAGATTGACACTAACAGATTACACCAAAAAGTCATCTGCAATTACACCCAAAAGCTACACTACTACAATTCTGCTAACCAACATAACATACTTCACCTAATGCATCCATTTCAAGCTCCACTTAACATACACTGCAAATGATACCCAGCTGTACATTAACAGGAATTTGAACATGCTAGCTTCACTTTTAGCTTCTTTCACTTTCTCTTCGAGCAGATTTTTGGACCTCAATAATCCAGGGATAATATCAACAGCTCGAGCACACATGGGTGGATCATACCAGTCTATAAACCTGCAATTAGACCACTAAAACAAAAAAAAAAACGGGATTACATTTTGAATCGATTTGAACCCGAATGAAAAAAGGCTCGAAATTAAACCATACCTTTATAGGACAACCATAGAATCGACGGCCGGGATTTTGTGCAGTCCATGAAGTGCGAATTACAGATGGCCTTCCACACCAACAATTCACCATTTCGATTTTGAGGTTTGTAACAAATTGATTTTAGGGTTTTGATGAAATGGGCGGAGTGATTTTAGGGTTTAGATGCAACGGATATATAACGAGTGAGGTTGGTGGGGTAGATGGCGTATAAAATGAGAAAGGGCGAGTTAAATTACCAAAATACCCCCACATGCCGTGCACGTGACAAGATTTAACGGCCAATATTAACGCCCGTTACGGAGAGGGACTGCCAGTGAAACAACGTGCAATGACAGGGACGACCAATGCGAAAAAAAACTTGCAGGGACGACCAGTGTAATTTTGGACAAACCACAGGGATGAACAGTGTAATTTTGTCTTTATTTTTATATATATACCCGGGGTATTTTTCATCTTTCACTTTCGCCACCTCCGTGAATCATTTTAGTTAATTACATAAAACGATCCTTCTACTTTGATTAAATTTGCACTTTTCCCTACTTATCTAACCCTTTTGCATACCCGAGCAGCAGCGATAATTTCAAGCGGGTCTCATCATCAGATCACGTTAGTTTTGGAGTTCTAGAAATATAGTTTTTTTTTCTTCCTCAAGTAATTTCAATAATTATTTCGTTATCAATGCAATTGAACCTATGCATGCGTGTGTGTGTGTGTGTGTTTCAACCATTAAAAATTATTATGCAAGTTAGATCATGATGTTATTGCATTTGAAATCATATTGGAATGCAAATCTTATTAATACTTGGCTAAAATGTATTTTACTACCCCGAATTTGGTCAATCAGGTGATGTAGTACCCTAAAGTATTAAGGGTATAGCATAGTACCCTATACTTGTAAACTCAGTCACTTTACTACCCTGTACTCAGCTGATAGAATCACATGATGGCACATGACATTCTTTCGTTAGTTTAATTGACGGAATAAACGGAGGAAGAGTTAGGCACGTGATATCTTTTAATTTATTTTTCCCTTGCGATTTTTTTTCCTTTTCTTTTTGTCTTTAACCAAAACATGTCACTTTCTCGTGAATCTAATAATCCGTATTATTCTTTTGTTTTCTCCACAAATTGATAACTCTCCATGCGTTTCATATTAACAACATTTTTTTTATTACAACTACTTACAAAACTAATTTCTTTCTGAGAAAGGCATACATAGCTCAACCTCATTTTAAAAGGAATAGAATGACAAGGTCTCAACCTCAAATATGCATAGGAGATAGGACTGAGAAAATTGAAAAAACATTACTGGGATGTTTGTTTTAGAATTGACTTAACAATTGATATATCACTTTTTGTAATTGTAATTGCTTTGATTGGGATCTATATCTATATAGGTACATGTATGTGTTGTTTATGAATGAGCTGAAACTAGCCTAAAAGTGTACTCAATATGGGTTGTTATAGTTTAGAGTTTGAGGCATAATACATATATGCCTAAAACATTACAGATCACCAACTTAGAAAGCAATGTGTACTGTAACATGATAAACACTGATCAGTACTTTGACCACCATGGTGGCATGGTGTCACAGGTCGAATGGGTCAAAAGTACTATAATCAAAATACAGAGTTCATCCAAAATGGCATTTCCAATATCGATTGCATTAACATAAGATGATAAGTTGCATCACAAAAGATGTTTCAAATTAAATTCATGTTGCCTTTAAATCGACAACAGATATCAATAACAATGCCAACACTTAAGAAAAACATTACGACAGAAAAGTTCAAATTAGACGATAGAATCAGAGGTTCTTAGATGGTTCAACATATTATAGTGATTTCTTACTGCTTCCATAGCGTCAACCACTTCTATATATATCTTGATTATAATTAAATGTTTCATTTATTGCAGCAAGATTATCTTCACCGTCTTCCTCAAGGTCCTCTTCTTCTGCCGAACTCATCTCATAATCCTCGAATCTTTGGTCATGCTGCTCTTCACTGGAATCCCCACCGACCTCACGTGGTACGTTGCACTTACATTGTCGGTCCCCATTGGGAAGTTAATATCAAACAACATATTATTAGCCCTTACCAATCATCACTATGCTCCACGTACGACTCAATCAGTCCGCTTCTACTTGCACAAGAAAACATGTCATATAAGCTAGCTTCATCATGAATATGTATCATACCATCAGTTGATGTCTTCAATGGATGCTTGTAGTAAACACCATTCACATCGACATCTTTAAAACCCAAATTTACGTAATCGATCAAAATCATAAAATTCAGTTACCGATCCTCTTACGACTATACCACCATAGTGTAGCCTAAAGGTCACAATCTTATCATTCATTATGCAATTCAAGCACATAAAATGTGTGGCATAATGTCAACCAAAGTACACCATTCAGTAACCTAAAAAAGGAACCCTTTTTTCAAGTATGTATAGTGCGTGAAATCTTCAAAGCTTTGTAATCAAGTAGTTAACTGAATTGTTTATGCTTCAACTCAAAAATAAATAAAATAATAAAAATAAAATTCACACCAAAAGATAAAAAAATATTTCCTAATGGAATTTGAATGTACCTTTCTCTAGGTTTATGTTACTTGAAGTGTTCATGCTTCAACTCAAAGTAGCGTAGTTCTTGATCTTGATACCCACGTGTAACACCCCCAAATTAGATGATTTGCGGAAGCGAGTTTTGGGTGTTACCAATCAAATATCACAAGCACCAAGATATAGCAAACGACTCTACATGAGTCGTTTATACATTAATACCAAAAGTAGTTGCATAGATTAAGTCTTAAGTTTACATTAACCGCGAGTTCACAAATGATCCTGAAGATTCTAAGTACATAATCGATATACAAAAGATAATGCAAGTAAATCTTCATCTATATAATGCATGCGACTCGAGCTAGCTGGCAATCCTGTTGGGCAACCCTACTGTTGCTGAGTACCTGAGAATGCATCACTAACAAGTGTCAACCAAAAGGTTGGTGAATCTCACAGGTTTGAAATCAGAATAATAGAAATTTGAACACAAGTCAGTAAATAAGTTTATTTGTACTTATATGAAATGACAGTAAATAATAGTTTCACAAATGTAATAAAGCAATAAGGATTTACACATTTGTACTAAGTCAGTATGTAATGATTTGTATATAGAAAAGTCTGTAGTCAGTAAGTCAGTAAGGTTGTAAGTCTGTAAGACTGTAAGTCTGTAAGTCTGTACGTCTGTAAGTCTGTAAGTCTGTACGTCTGTAAGTCTGTAAGTCTGTAAGACTGTAAGTCTGTAAGTCTGTACGTCTGTAAGTCTGTAAGTCTGTAAGACTGTAAGTCTGTAAGACTGTAAGTCTGTAAGTCTGTACGTCTGTAAGTCTGTAAGTCTGTACGTCTGTAAGTCTGTAAGTCTGTACGTCTGTATGTAACATCCTCGAAATGGACCTAGTTGTTTTGTATTATTTCTTGATTTAAATCAGTATTTAAATGTGTTTGGAAATAATATTGTTTGAAATAGTTGAAATAATTGGAATAGGAGCCGAATATTCCAATGTGATAAGTAAATTATTAATTGTTGTAAATTAATATAGTTGACGGTACAATAAAATGTTTGGACTCGCAAATGGTTTTCGGGTTCCAGACAATAGATTGAGATGGGGTATTAAATTATACCCGTATATTGAAGGCGGTTTAAGTTGGGCCGACTTATATATCACTTTCCATTTTAGGAAAGTTTCATATGAAACTTCAAAACTCCTCAAAACCTTAATAAATCCAAAAGAAAACTTAGAAACCAAATTGAAATCGAAATTGGAGCTGTGATTGATTCTAGTTTCATCCTAATCACTATCTCAATTCAGTGTTCTTCAATTGAGAGGTAAGTTTGAATTGAACCAATTTGATTGAAATTGGGTAAATTGATGATTTGAGAAAATTTGATGTTAGAAACATGTTATAACTGTTATATAATGTTTATACGAAGTTATTTGTGGTATATAACGGTTAGAAATCGTGTTTTGGTGATTTGGGTATAAAACCCGTATGTTAGGGTTTGATCAGAATCGTAGGTTGCTGGGGCGACAAGGGAATCCGGTCGGATTCAAGGGAATCCGGCTGATTCCGGCAATTTGGGGAATCCGGTCGGATTCAAGGGAATCCGGCGGATTCAAATGCTAAGAACCGGATCCTATGTTTTGCAAATTTCAAAAGTGCATAAGTGTTTAGTAGTGATTTTTGCCACGGAAAAATTGACAAATTGTCTTTAAACTCCGATTGGGCTGAAATTTACATGGTCACTCGAAAACGGCCCACTGATCAAAGCTATATACTATAGCCTAGTCAGTTTTTGGCCATTCGGTGTCATTTAGGGGTCGAAAATGGCATTTTACTGTTTTTGGACCTTATTTTGGGACTTTTTGATTTTGTTCCGAATTGAACTTTTGTTTGCTGTGATCATAGGGATCACATGATACATGTAATTATGTTATGATTGTGTAACGATATTAATTACTTAAGTGTTATCAGTTGAGGCAAGTTACTAACTCATTGTTTATTGATTGTATTCTCAGATGTGGAGAAGGCTCAGTAATATTAGACTTCTGAGCTTGCGGCTGAGGTGTCGGTGAGTGGATCTATAACCTCAGTGTGATTTAGTTGTAATGATTTGATTTACAACAAGTAATTTATAGTATTACTTTTATATGATGCATATGTTGAAACCTGTTGCCATGATAGTCTGGCATGTTTGTTTACTTAGCTTATTTGTGCTAGTAAGTAAGATTCAGAGGTCAACTTGATTTGATAAGTTGGACTTGTTGTTTTTGTAGACGACAGGAGATCTTGGAAACTTGAAATGTCGGTTTAGAGATCTAGGTCGTGTGTGATTAACAACAGGTTACTGGTAGTTCTGTATAGGCCAATACAGATGATTGATAAGAGTTCCTTGAGTACCAAACCGGTATTAGGGTATCTCAGGAGCCACCGGTCCTCATGACGATTGATAAAACTTGATTGGAAGTTGTGTGATTTAATGATTGAGTGATTGATTTTCTGTTTATTGTTATTTGATGTAAACAGATTGTTATGCTAAGTTGTACTGTTGCTTATAGTTTCATTCACTTAGCTTTATGCTAACCCCACCACAGTTCTTCCTGTAGGTTAAAATAGAGGGGACATATTAGGCAGGGCAGGAAGTGTTTGAGATTGATGGAATGTTTGACAGGCTGTTACTCTGATGTTATCTTGATAACTAAAGTAATGTTTTGGAATTATATAACACCGAGTTAGTTTAAATGTCAAGTGTTTTACTTTGAAAAAGTTTATTGACATTTTAATGTAAAATAATTGATATTATGTTTTGAAATATATACGCTTCCGAGTCGCCATTATTATAATTAAAAAAGAGGGGTGTTATACTGTAAGTCTGTAAAATAGTAAGTTCGTAGAGTAGAAAGTCTATAAAGTAATTGGTTTGCAAAACAGTAAGTCCGTGAGACTGAAGGTTTATAAGTCGGTAAAACAGTAAGTCTATAAGTTTGTATGTCCGTAAAGTAGTAAGTTTGCAAAGTAGTAAGCCTGTAAGTTTATAAGTTTGTAAAACACTATGTTCACAAGTCTGTAGAAAATTTGTAAGTCGGTAAACCAGTGAGTTTATAAGTCAGTCAAAAGGTATGTTTATAAGTCAGTAAAGTAGGAAAGTATAAGTCTGTCGTATAATAGTTCAGTAAAATAGTAAGTCAGTAAGTTTGAAAACAGTAAAGCCTGTCAATAAGTCAGTAAGTTTAATAGTCGGTAAAATAGTAGTACATACAGTAGGAAGTTTGTAAAGTAGAAAGTAAAGTCGGTCAAACAGTAAAACAATAAGTAGATAAGTCAGTAAGACAGTAACTAAGTACACGTATTTCAGTAAACAAGTAATTTCAGTAAACAAGTAATGCATCTCCCCCAAAATAGTAAAAACAGTAAAACGGGGCCGTGAGACTCACCTTTGGGTGCTAGCGTTTCTAAACGTACGGTTGATCCAACAGTAATCTGTAACATCCTGTTTCTGGGCCTGGAAATAAATTGTATTTTAATAAGTTCGGTTGGTTTATTTAATAATAAACAAGTAAAAGAGCCTCAGTTTTTATAGTGACTAATAAATTATTGCTTGTTTTAATTTATTAAAGATGACAGTAAAATAAAAGTATTTTGACTTACGGGTATTTTCGGGTTCCAGACAATAGGTTAGGAACGGGTATAATTTACATATAGTAAAAGGTGGAGCGGTGGAAATGTCTGGATCATTTCTCACCTACCTTTCCTTCTTCATTTTCTAAACTTTCTCTCAATTCTATCATCTCTTGCAATTAAAATCAAAGAATAATAAATTGAAGGTTAAATCTAGCAAAGGGAAATTGATTATCAGATTCACCATCATCATCTTCCTCATTGTTTGTAAGTGTTTTAGTGTTCTTGAGCTTATATCTTGGAAATTGGGTTTATGATGAATATGAATGATTTGTAAGAATTGAAGCTTGAATAACATGTGTTTGATGTTTCTAAATGATTAGATAACGATTTTAACATGATTACATGGTGATTATATGCTAGAAATGGTTAGTGTTCTTCATTTGTGTTCATAGCTTAGGGTTTGATGGTTTTGGGAATTAAATGATGATGCATGCTTATAGATGATGTTAGAATTATTGTTTGTTGTTATAGTATGTTTATGGTTGAAGTTATAGTCATTGTTCTTGGTAAATTCGTGTTTATAAACTGATTTTGGTGAATTTGGGGTTTTGGTCCGTATGGTGTTTATGCTGAAAGAAGAAGTGCAGGTGCAGGGGAGGAAGCCGGCGGCTTCCTGTTGAAGCCGGCGGCTTGGCAGGGAAGCCGGACGGCTTCAGGCAAACGGCTTCCATATTCGAGCTCGGGTCATAATTTGGGTACTGAAATTGGGTGGAAGCCGGCGGCTTAGGGGGGAAGCCGGCGGCTAAAGTGTGAATCCGGCGGCTTTAAAGGGAAGCCGGCGGCTTCCCTTGGCTGTCTGGTCATGGTTGATTTTTTTTGATGTGATATAAGTGATTAGTATTTGTTATATGTTATATGTTAGATGATATTGAAAAACTTTATGATAATTTGATAGAAGTTGGTTTGATGCATGATTGATGTGAGATTATGATATAAGTATTTGAGATAAGTGTTGAACCGTTACTGACTTGGTGTTGTTGTTGTTTCCAGATAAGCGGACGGCCACTCAGTAAGATAAGACCTCTAAGTTGGCGATCAGGCGTGAATATTTGGTGAGTGGAATTGTAGTCCTCGGTTCCACCCAGTTGTAACGGGTTCGGTTACAACGGGTAAACCAGGATAGTTTATTATAGTAGGTTGTTGTTATTGGTCGTACCGGTACCAGTCTTGTCTGTTTGTTTATATTACTGATTATATGAGTTGTTGTGTGATTGTTGTTGAATTGTTGATCAGTTGTGAACTGTTGCTTGTTGTTGTGTGCTTTTGCATTGTGAATGCAACGTGGTTGTTTTCAGAGGTCAACTGCTGTCTGAGTTGGGTTTGGGTACTACTGTGTAGTTGTCGAGGTTTCTTTGAGACACATAGTTGAGAACAAGCCTAGTCAGTGAAGGTAGTACTCAAGCTATCGGTTGATTACTGGGATTGGCTTGGCACCCAGTAGTCGTGGTTTCTGGGTTGGATGGATACCAGGAACCGCCGGTCCTCTTGATGTTATGTGCTTATGTGTTATTTGTTGTTGTTGCTTAGTTGTAAGACTTGTTATGAGTGGGTTGAATCGTCGGTTACGGTTCCATTCACTTAGCTTTGGCTAATCCCCTCGTTGTTTAATGTTTTGCAGACTGTGGTTAGTTGATGTAGATGTTCGGGTTGTAGATGTTGACTGGGAGTTTGACTAAAGCTTGGCGCAACTCTGATCTTTTGTGGATGTCTTTTGGAAAAAGTTTTATCTAAGGCCCGTTTTGTGTTAATATGGGTTGTAACTAATATGGTTGTAAATGCTTAACTAATGTCGTCATATTTGGTAGTCGTTAAACCTGGAAGCATAGTAAGTCGGTAGATGTTTTGTTTTGGGGGACTTGCGCTTCCGATTTTGAAATATAATATATAAATGATATATTTTGGTTTGCGTAAGGACCGGGCCTTACAAGTTGGTATCAGAGCATAGGTTTGGGTGAATTGGGCATTTGCGAATGTTCAATCCCAAATCTATTTGGTGTTAGTCAAACTTTTCGGTTAGTGGGATTAGCTTTTGGTTGGGGATTGGTTAGTATAGATGATACTAACGATTAACAAGTTGCAAGTTGTGTTTTGGTTGTGAGTACAGGAATGGCAGATGATGAGAACCCGGATCCCAACAATGTTACTAGAACGGAGCTTCCACCTCCAGAAAATAATAATGTTAATCAGGGTGGTACTTCAAATGTTCATCATGATGAAGCTAGCCAAGAGGATTATGTGTTGCATATGGAGGATGAGGTTATAAGACTTAGAAAGATTGAACAGTTGTATTTGGAGTTACAATCTAGGGTAGCTCAGCAAGCGTATCAGTCTCCTCCTCCACCTCAGCAGAATAAGTTGTGTTCATTTAAGACTTTTAAAGCGTGTGGACCTAAAGACTTTGAGGGAGGCAATGATCCGATGGTGACACTGAACTGGTTAAGGGACACTGAGAGGAAATTTGATGTGTGTCAGTGTGAAGATGAGTTAAGAGTTAAGTATGCGGTTCAGTTATTGAAAGGTCAAGCAATGAATTGGTGGGATTCTGCGACTGCACAAATGACACCTGAGCAGAGATCTAGAATTACTTGGGCTGAGTTTCATAGGGAGGTTAGTAAGCAATTCTGCTCTGAGTTTGATATGCTTAGACTTAGACAGGAGTTTTTGGATTTGGAGTTTTCTGAGAAAATGACAATGGATGAACTTATCAATCAATTCACTGATAAGTTAAGATTTGTTCAACAATGGGTTCCTGACGAGAGGACTAGGATTACCCATTTTGTTAAGACTTTACCACCACAGTACAGGACATCAGTGAGGTTGGCTCGTAATTTGACTGAGGCTTTTGAGTTAACTAGGTCGGTGCATAGTGACAATCAAGCATGGGAGAAGTCTAATAAGAACAAGTCGGTGCAACAGTCTAAGAGTAATACTACTGGAAGTAAGAGTCAGAATCGGAGGATTGAGTTTAGCGAGGGCTCGGTGGGTAGTGATCCAAACCCTTGGTGTAATGCTTGTAGGTCGAGACATTCGGGCCCATGTACTCCTCAAACATTAAGGTGCATAAAGTGTGGAGCATTGGGGCATGGTAGTAGAGATTGTACTTTTCCTCAGTCTGTGTGTTGGAACTGCAAGAAAGAGGGTCATCGGGCAGGACAATGTCCGGAATATGTTAGGCAAGGTTCGGGTTTAGCTAGAAGTTCGGGTTCTGGTTCGGGTTCTGCATCATCAATTGGACAAAAGAGAAAGATGGCGCCTCCACGAGCTTTTCATATGACAGTGGGAGATCAAGTGACAGTGGGGGAATTGCTCGAAGTGAATAACCCAGGTAGATTCTATATTGACTTTGATGTAATATAGTTTATAGTATTGTATGCATATGTGTGATTGTAGTGTTTGGTCTATTTATGTGTGGGATTGGATTTCGGGGACGAAATCCTTTAAGGGGGGAAGATTTGTAACATCCTGTTTCTGGGCCTGGAAATAAATTATATTTTAATAAGTTCGGTTGGTTTATTTAATAATAAACAAGTAAAAGAGCCTCAGTTTTTATAGTGACTAATAAATTATTGCTTGTTTTAATTTATTAAAGATGACGGTAAAATAAAAGTATTTTGACTTACGGGTATTTTCAGGTTCCAGACAATAGGTTAGGAACGGGTATAATTTACATATAGTAAAAGGTGGAGCAGTGGAAATGTCTGGATCATTTCTCACCTACCTTTCCTTCTTCATTTTCTAAACTTTCTCTCAATTCTATCATCTCTTGCAATTAAAATCAAAGAATAATAAATTGAAGGTTAAATCTGTAACACCCCTGTTCCGATAACGAAATGGGAGGTCACATTTATTGTTATATAATAAATGTACTAATAAATTCATGTAATAATAAGTGATAATGTATATTAAATGATAACCTACATAAAAGTCCAACTAGTAAATTAAAAGGTTGTCTCTATGGAGTCCAAATCTTGAAGCTCTCGCACTCATCCCATATAACCCTGAGTACCTTCCGCAGGAAAAGAAAATGTGGCTGAGCTAATTGCTCAGTGCGCGGATGTAGACAGTAATAAATGGTAACTGTTTTGATATTTTAAAATAAGAATGAAACGGAATAAATAAGTAAAA
Source organism: Helichrysum umbraculigerum (assembly GCA_949592205.1). NCBI lineage: Eukaryota > Viridiplantae > Streptophyta > Magnoliopsida > Asterales > Asteraceae > Helichrysum > Helichrysum umbraculigerum. Next base: position 7,906,569 of record CATIUR010000005.1, on the reverse strand, counting down.
TTTACTTTTCAAAAAGTCACCCCTTCGAGTAACACCACCCTTACACCAGAGTAAACAAATGAAATAACGGCTGAAGCAACGAGGAGTTGAGTTATTTTTATACCAAGTACCCTAAACAAAATAAAATATCCAAGCTGCACAACACCGGTGCCAAATATCATATCGTATCTCGAATCATATATCATAATATCACAAATCACACACTGGTCGCGACTCCAGGTGTATCCCCTATTCGGAAGGTGTGTATGGCACTACACCACACGACCGCTCTACACAAATCATATCATATCATAACATAGCCTAGGATGCATCCATACGCCTCCCAAATAATCAAAAAGCTCTCCCGCGAGCATAAATCAAAGGCTCTCCCACGAGCATAATTACACAATCACATAATATTAACAAAGGGGAGATGCCGTGGACTAATCCCACCGCCACGGATAGTACGACGTCATTGGTGCCGCAATGACGCCCCTGTGGTCCTCCACAGGAAGCTGACTCGGTATACCTATCTCCGGTCTACAAAACTCTAGGGTTCTATGAGCGCACAGTGAACATATAAACCAACAACACACCACAATATGTCCACCATGCATATGGAGCCTAAATCAAATGAATCAAAAATAGCTCGCAATAATGAATTCCCCAAGTTTTCCAAAATCATTTTGCACGCAAAGTTTTCTCAAAAGTTTCCACAATTTATCAAATCTCAAATAACACTTTAGCACAAAACAACTTAGCTCAAATGGGGGAATCAGATCACACAATTATATCAAAAGAACCACAAGGATATCAAAAGAACGCAAGGATATCAACAAAGCATGTCAAGATAACGCTGAAAGAAGAGTACGAACATCCGTACCTGGATAAACGTGTAAAGCACTCAAGAACGAAAAGATACTCCACAATACTCCACAAAATCTACATAAAATAAATAAATCAACTTCTAGAATCTGGATATGAACGCCTAATTCTTATTTCTCCCTAATCTCATTATATTAAGAAGTCCACCAATATTTGTAGAGTAGATGGTTTTTGAAGATATCACTATGCACAATAGTAACATTGTAAATAGAAAGTGAACTTTTTATTTGATAATAGCCAGTAGTTAAAATGTTCAAAACTATATGTACTTGCGAAAGAAATCATTATAGTGAGTTAGATACGCGAGTTCATAAGATATTACATATAATGTACCCCAATTAGACATTAGACTCTAGTTTCATATTTATTAATCAATTTTATTACCTATCATAGATTCAACACATTCCATTCGGTATTATAATAGTGAAATAAAATAACTTTTAAAGGATTAGTTTGAAGTAAAATTCGTATATTAGGGGCTAAAGTGTGATTTCAGAATTCATGTTAATTAAATTGTAACATATCATATAGTTGAGGGAGGTAAAATGTTAATTTAGAAAATCCCATGAAATCATCTTCATCCTCTAACTAATTCGTAAAGTAAACGTTTTTATTTAAAGTTCATAACTCTTCGATTTAGCTTGTTTAATTCTAACTAAATCTACCATGACGTACAGAATTTATGTAAGTTTTATGTTCCGATTCGCTAATAAACAACATGTTTTAAGACCCGCAACTTTTCGGTATCATCACCAAAACGATAAACATAATCGTTGTTTCGGTTGGTTTTAAATGAAGATATGAATACGAGATAATGATTAAGAGGATCTTATAACAGATTAACATATGAAATGGGTTAAGATTTACCTTCAAAACGGAACCGAGTTTGTACCGAAAACTTGACCGTAAAAGCTCTCCGTTTTGAATTTGATGGCCTCTTAATGTATACTCTCTGTTTTGTTATGTAAGTGAAAGTGAATGTATATGCTGGAGATTATCAATTGATCTTATCATTAACCGTATAAAACGAGTTTTTCCGTAAATTTTGGGATCGTGAGCGATACGCTATTTGACGTTTTTTGCTCAAGGATATTCTCTATTTATTATCATTTACTTTGTTTCCAATTGTGTTTGATTTAAATTAATATGAATTCTAAATATTAATATTAATAATTAATAATATGTATAAGACTTGACAGAATGGCCAAATAAACTTAATTGTTTCTTGTGTCACTATATATTATTTATCGTGACTAACTGTAAACACGTATAAAGTCTATACTTTAATCTAATTTTTACTTTTAATTTTTCAGGTTATTATAAAATCTAGCAAAGGGAAATTGATTATCAGATTCACCATCATCATCTTCCTCATTGTTTGTAAGTGTTTTAGTGTTCTTGAGCTTATATCTTGGAAATTGGGTTTATGATGAATATGAATGATTTGTAAGAATTGAAGCTTGAATAACATGTGTTTGATGTTTCTAAATGATTAGATAACGATTTTAACATGATTACATGGTGATTATATGCTAGAAATGGTTAGTGTTCTTCATTTGTGTTCATAGCTTAGGGTTTGATGGTTTTGGGAATTAAATGATGATGCATGCTTATAGATGATGTTAGAATTATTGTTTGTTGTTATAGTATGTTTATGGTTGAAGTTATAGTCATTGTTCTTGGTAAATTCGTGTTTATAAACTGATTTTGGTGAATTTGGGGTTTTGGTCCGTATGGTGTTTATGCTGAAAGAAGAAGTGCAGGTGCAGGGGAGGAAGCCGGCGGCTTCCTGTTGAAGCCGGCGGCTTGGCAGGGAAGCCGGACGGCTTCAGGCAAACGGCTTCCATATTCGAGCTCGGGTCATAATTTGGGTACTGAAATTGGGTGGAAGCCGGCGGCTTAGGGGGGAAGCCGGCGGCTTAAGTGTGAATCCGACGGCTTTAAAGGGAAGCCGGCGGCTTCCCTTGGCTGTCTGGTCATGGTTGATTTTTTTTGATGTGATATAAGTGATTAGTATTTGTTATATGTTATATGTTAGATGATATTGAAAAACTTTATGATAATTTGATAGAAGTTGGTTTGATGCATGATTGATGTGAGATTATGATATAAGTATTTGAGATAAGTGTTGAACCGTTACTGACTTGGTGTTGTTGTTGTTTCCAGATAAGCGGACGGCCACTCAGTAAGATAAGACCTCTAAGTTGGCGATCAGGCGTGAATATTTGGTGAGTGGAATTGTAGTCCTCGGTTCCACCCAGTTGTAACGGGTTCGGTTACAACGGGTAAACCAGGATAGTTTATTATAGTAGGTTGTTGTTATTGGTCGTACCGGTACCAGTCTTGTCTGTTTGTTTATATTACTGATTATATGAGTTGTTGTGTGATTGTTGTTGAATTGTTGATCAGTTGTGAACAGTTATGAACTGTTGCTTGTTGTTGTGTGCTTTTGCATTGTGAATGCAACGTGGTTGTTTTCAGAGGTCAACTGCTGTCTGAGATGGGTTTGGGTACTACTGTGTAGTTGTCGAGGTTTCTTTGAGACACATAGTTGAGAACAAGCCTAGTCAGTGAAGGTAGTACTCAAGCTATCGGTTGATTACTGGGATTGGCTTGGCGCCCAGTAGTCGTGGTTTCTGGGTTGGATGGATACCAGGAACCGCCGGTCCTCTTGATGTTATGTGCTTATGTGTTATTTGTTGTTGTTGCTTAGTTGTAAGACTTGTTATGAGTGGGTTGAATCGTCGGTTACGGTTCCATTCACTTAGCTTTGGCTAATCCCCTCGTTGTTTAATGTTTTGCAGACTGTGGTTAGTTGATGTAGATGTTCGGGTTGTAGATGTTGACTGGGAGTTTGACTAAAGCTTGGCGCAACTCTGATCTTTTGTGGATGTCTTTTGGAAAAAGTTTTATCTAAGGCCCGTTTTGTGTTAATATGGGTTGTAACTAATATGGTTGTAAATGCTTAACTAATGTCGTCATATTTGGTAGTCGTTAAACCTGTAAGCATAGTAAGTCGGTAAATGTTTTGTTTTGGGGGACTTGCGCTTCCGATTTTGAAATATAATATATAAATGATATATTTTGGTTTGCGTAAGGACCGGGCCTTACATAATCTCCTAGTGTCCTAAACACGCGAGGTTAAACTAAGTAAGTGGATGTTTCACTAAACAACCCGTACAAATGTTCACCTAGTTTAATTATGTCCAAAGTGTTTGGTTTGCGTTTTCGTTTGAGTTTTGTAAATAAGTACGGCCCATTGGTGATTGATTGAATTTAAGATGTCGATAACATAAACATGTTTGTTTCATATAAATGATATTGGTTTTAAAAGCGTATGTGTTTCATATATAAGTCGTATCGTATAGGTTTAGTTGTTAATCAAGTTCATTATGTCCGTCACATTTTATCTCATAAGTTACAAAATTTAGCACGAGTCCGAAAACCGAAATATGCCATTTTCGACCCCTAGACGACCCCGGATGGCCTAAAACTGACTAGGCTAAGGTACTTAGCCTTGACCATTTAGCTGTTTTTGAATGACCGTGCGAATTTGAGTCCAATCCGTTACAATAAAATTTGCATCGAGATGCACGTTTATAAGACTTGTGAAATTGTCGGCGTTTTCAAAAAAATGTTTGTTCTGTTTTAGCTATAATTCGCAGGGCTAGTTTATTGATCCGTTGGATCATGAAATATAAATGGGCAATCCGCCGGATTTGTAACATCCCGTTTCTGGACCCGAAAATAAATTGTATTTTATTAAGATTGGTTGGTTTATTTGAAAATAAACAAGTAAAAGAGCCTCAGTTTTTATTGTGACAAGTAAAATGTTACTTGTTTTAAAAAGTTGAAGTTGACGGTAAAATAAAATATTTTAACTCGAGGGTATTTTCAGGTTCCAGACAATAGATTAGGAAGGGGTATAATTTATGCTTAATTAAAGAGATGGGGCGGTGGAGACCGACTCATTTTATTTCATCACCTACTTCTCATTTGTTCTTGAACTTTCAAACCCTTTCTCTCTCAAGTCCTTCAATAAATTTATAGAATCAAAAGAAGAAAACATTAATTGTGCTAAGGGATTAAACTCAGATTGTTTCATCATCATCTTTATTACTTCATCTTTGTAAGTGTTCTTCATTTTGGATGTTTTTGATGATTGAATTGATGATTAAGGTTTATGTGAAATTGAAGCTTAGAAATTGTTGTATGAAGATTTTAGATTGATTATATGATGATTTTATGATTATAATCACTGATTTTAGGATGTTTGTATGCAAGAAATTAGTGTTCTTCAAGTTCATAGTTAGGGTTTGAAGATTTGGTGATTTTGATGATGATACATGATAATATTCTTGTTTATTGTTGTAATATGTTTGTAGTTAAAGTTTGTAGTCATTTTATGGTAAAATTCGTTATTTTGCAACTGATTTTGGTAAAATTGGGTTTTTGGTTCGTGTTAGTTTGAAGCAGAAAAGTGCAGGTCTGTTCTGCACTGGGAGTACGATCGTATTCCCTGGAGTACGATCGTATTCCCGTGAATCCGGCGTATTCCCCAGTGTATTCCCAAACGTATTCGTTAAAAATTGGTCTGATGTGATTTTAGGCTTGGGAGTACGACGTACTCAGATGAGTACGATCGTATTCAGATGAATACGATTGTATTCGTAGGAATACGATCGTATTCCCCAGAATTCAGTGAAATTGTGTTTAGCTTCTATTTAGTATGATATCTAAGGATTTAATTGAGCTTATGGTTGAATTGTATATAGGATGTTAATCATGAATGATGATTTTGTACTGGTTAGTGTTATGATTCAGGATATGGAATAAGATATTAACTTGTTATTGTTGTGTTCTCAGATAAGCGGGCGGCCACTCAGTAACATTAGACCACTGAGTTTGGTGATCGGACGATAATTGGTGAGTGGTTACCGTAGTCCTCGGTTCAACTCAGTTGTAACAAGTTTGGTTACAACGGGTAACCAGGATAGTTTCAGTTGTAATTATTGCCATGTTAATTTCAGTTGTACAGTTGTTAATTATATTGATTGAGTTGAATTGTCCAGTTGTAAAAGTTGTTTAGTTGGTTTTACATAACTGCATATGATATGCCTTTATGTGACAAGTTGTTGAGATGAATTGGAGTGAGGTCAGCGTGCGGGTTGGGTTTGATTACTACTGTGTAGCTGTCTAGATTACTTGAATACACATAGTTGAAGATTAACCTATTCAGTGAAAGTAGTAATCAGGCTATCGGTAGATCATTGGGAATGGCATGGCGCCCAGTGGTCGTGGTTTCTGGTATTGTTGTTTATATAAGTTGTATTATCAGGAACCGCCGATCCTCACGTAGTTATGTGCTTATGTGTTTAACTAGTTGTTGTTATCAGTTGTAAGATTTGTTATAAATGGATTGAACCGTCGGTTACGGTTCCATTCACTTAGCAAAGGCTAATCCCCTCGTTGTTGTATGTTTTGCAGATTTTGGTTAGTTGATGATGTAGATCGGATAGTAGAAGTTGACTGGGTGTTTGACTAAAATGGCGCAAACTCTGACTTTTGATAATAGAATGTTTTGAAAAGATGAATATAACACCCGAATTCAGTAGTATGGTTTGTAACAATAGAAGTTGATAAAAGTTTATTATGGTTTGTTTTGTAAATAACGGATATGTATATGTTTTGGGACACGCTTCTAACGTATAAATTATATAATATGTTTGTTTTAAAAGTGGGGTCTTACAAGTTGGTATCAGAGCATAGGTTTGGGCGAATTGGGCATTTGTAAATGTTCAATCCCAAATCTAGTTGGTGTTAGTCAAACATTTCGGTACATGGGATTAGCTTTGGGATTGGGGATTGGTTAGTATAGTGAATGCTAACGATTAACAAGTTGCAAGTTGTGTTTTGGTTGTGAGTACAGGTATGGCAGATAACGAGAACCCGACTCCCAATGATGTTACTAGAACTGAGCTTCCACCTCCACGAAACAATGAGGGTAATCAGGGTGGTACTTCTAATGTTCATCAAGAGGAAACTAGTCAAGAGGATTATATGTTGCAACTAGAGGATGAAGTGATAAGACTTAAAAAGATAGAACAGTTGTACTTGGAACAACAAGCTAGGTTAGCTCAGCAAACTTATCAGTTTCCTTCACCACCACCACAGAATAAGTTGTGTTCGTTTAAGACATTTAAAGCAAGTGGTCCAAAAGAATTTGAAGGAGGCAATGATCCTTCAGTAACATTGAATTGGTTGAGAGATACGGAGAAAAAATTTGAAGTGTGTCGATGTGAGGAAGAATTAAAGGTTGGTTATGCTGTGCAATTACTGAAAGGACAGGCGATGAATTGGTGGGATTCTATAACTGAGCAATTGACAAAGGAGCAAAGATCGAGAATTACCTGGGCAGAGTTTCATAATGAGGTTTGTAGACAATTTTGTTCAGAGTTTGATATGCTTAGAATTAGACAAGAGTTTATGGATTTGAAGTTAACTGAACAAATGTCGATGGATGACCTCATTAATCAATTCACTGAGAAGTTACGTTTTGTTCAACAATGGGTTCCAGATGACAGGATGAGGATAAATCACTTTGTAGGAACTTTACCACCGGAGTACCGAACTAGTGTAAGATTGGCAGGTACTCTTACACAGGCTTTTACTTTAGCACGATCTGTAGATGGTGACATGAGAGCTTCTGGTAAAATGAACAAGGAAAAGAGTTCCTCACAGGTTAAGAGTAGTTCTTCGGGAAACAAAGGACAGACTAGAAGAGTAGTTTATAATGATGATTCGGTGGGAAGTAATCCATGGTGTATAAATTGTAAGTCGAAGCATTCTGGTCCGTGTACTTCTGAGACCATGAGATGTGTTAAGTGTGGAGTATTTGGTCATGGTATGCGAGATTGTACTTTTCCACAGTTTGTTTGTTGGAATTGTAAAAAGGAAGGACATAGATCATTGAACTGCCCGGAGAAGACAATGCAAGGTTCGGGTTTGGTTGGGAGTGTGGCCTCGGGTTCTGCATCATCTGTTGGACAGAAGAGAAAGATTCCACCGGCTACAGGAAGGGCTTTTCAAATGACGGCAGAGAATGTTTTTGGACTTGATAGTGACGCGACAGGTATATTTTATGTTTAGTTTCTTTTAACATACAGTAATGTGATTAGAGTTGTATGTTAATAGGAGAATTGAGTATGTTTAGTTTAATTGGGTGTGGTTGGATTTCGGGGACGAAATCCTATAAGGGGGGAAGATTTGTAACATCCCGTTTCTGGACCCGAAAATAAATTGTATTTTATTAAGATTGGTTGGTTTATTTGAAAATAAACAAGTAAAAGAGCCTCAGTTTTTATTGTGACAAGTAAAATGTTACTTGTTTTAAAAAGTTGAAGTTGACGGTAAAATAAAATATTTTGACTCGAGGGTATTTTCAGGTTCCAGACAATAGATTAGGAAGGGGTATAATTTATGCTTAATTAAAGAGATGGGGCGGTGGAGACCGACTCATTTTATTTCATCACCTACTTCTCATTTGTTCTTGAACTTTCAAACCCTTTCTCTCTCAAGTCCTTCAATAAATTTATAGAATCAAAAGAAGAAAACATTAATTGTGCTAAGGGATTAAACTCAGATTGTTTCATCATCATCTTTATTACTTCATCTTTGTAAGTGTTCTTCATTTTGGATGTTTTTGATGATTGAATTGATGATTAAGGTTTATGTGAAATTGAAGCTTAGAAATTGTTGTATGAAGATTTTAGATTGATTATATGATGATTTTATGATTATAATCACTGATTTTAGGATGTTTGTATGCAAGAAATTAGTGTTCTTCAAGTTCATAGTTAGGGTTTGAAGATTTGGTGATTTTGATGATGATACATGATAATATTCTTGTTTATTGTTGTAATATGTTTGTAGTTAAAGTTTGTAGTCATTTTATGGTAAAATTCGTTATTTTGCAACTGATTTTGGTAAAATTGGGTTTTTGGTTCGTGTTAGTTTGAAGCAGAAAAGTGCAGGTCTGTTCTGCACTGGGAGTACGATCGTATTCCCTGGAGTACGATCGTATTCCCGTGAATCCGGCGTATTCCCCAGTGTATTCCCAAACGTATTCGTTAAAAATTGGTCTGATGTGATTTTAGGCTTGGGAGTACGACGTACTCAGATGAGTACGATCGTATTCAGATGAATACGATTGTATTCGTAGGAATACGATCGTATTCCCCAGAATTCAGTGAAATTGTGTTTAGCTTCTATTTAGTATGATATTTAAGGATTTAATTGAGCTTATGGTTGAATTGTATATAGGATGTTAATCATGAATGATGATTTTGTACTGGTTAGTGTTATGATTCAGGATATGGAATAAGATATTAACTTGTTATTGTTGTGTTCTCAGATAAGCGGGCGGCCACTCAGTAACATTAGACCACTGAGTTTGGTGATCGGACGATAATTGGTGAGTGGTTACCGTAGTCCTCGGTTCAACTCAGTTGTAACAAGTTTGGTTACAACGGGTAACCAGGATAGTTTCAGTTGTAATTATTGCCATGTTAATTTCAGTTGTACAGTTGTTAATTATATTGATTGAGTTGAATTGTCCAGTTGTAAAAGTTGTTTAGTTGGTTTTACATAACTGCATATGATATGCCTTTATGTGACAAGTTGTTGAGATGAATTGGAGTGAGGTCAGCGTGCGGGTTGGGTTTGATTACTACTGTGTAGCTGTCTAGATTACTTGAATACACATAGTTGAAGATTAACCTATTCAGTGAAAGTAGTAATCAGGCTATCGGTAGATCATTGGGAATGGCATGGCGCCCAGTGGTCGTGGTTTCTGGTATTGTTGTTTATATAAGTTGTATTATCAGGAACCGCCGATCCTCACGTAGTTATGTGCTTATGTGTTTAACTAGTTGTTGTTATCAGTTGTAAGATTTGTTATAAATGGATTGAACCGTCGGTTACGGTTCCATTCACTTAGCAAAGGCTAATCCCCTCGTTGTTGTATGTTTTGCAGATTTTGGTTAGTTGATGATGTAGATCGGATAGTAGAAGTTGACTGGGTGTTTGACTAAAATGGCGCAAACTCTGACTTTTGATAATAGAATGTTTTGAAAAGATGAATATAACACCCGAATTCAGTAGTATGGTTTGTAACAATAGAAGTTGATAAAAGTTTATTATGGTTTGTTTTGTAAATAACGGATATGTATATGTTTTGGGACACGCTTCTAACGTATAAATTATATAATATGTTTGTTTTAAAAGTGGGGTCTTACAGGATTCCCTTGAATCCGACGGATTGGTGGCATTTGTGGGGAATACGCCGTATTCCCTTGAATACGCCGTATTCCGGAAAAATAGAGGGAATACGCCGTATTCCCTTGAATACGCCGTATTCCGAAGAGGCGCCGCGTAGATCATGTTTTCTGGGTGGGAATACGCCGTATTCCCTTGAATACGCCATATTCCGAGGTCTGTAACGAGTCTGTCGTTCCAAAAACTCACCCAAACCATTTTTAATCAGCAATTAACCAATCAAACGTTATTCTAACATAAATACATGATAATATATGTTATTTAAACACTAAATCACAAAGAATAAGTTAGCGATTCCTTACGTTTTGAGATGGAGGTCGGATGGTGATGATGATGAAAATGAAGAAGACGATGATGATGATGATCACTATGATGAAGATGAAGATGGTGATGATGATTAATTGTTGTTGTGAATTGTTGTTGTTGTTGATCGATGGAGAGGAACCGAGAGAAAGAGATGAGAACCGAGTGTGTGTTTGTGAGAGGGAAATAATTGGGGTCGGTGTATATACACCGGCCTCAATTATTGAGGTATGTGTGTATTTTCCGTCCCGTGTTCGCGTACCCGATCGTAAGGTATTATAATGTTTTAAAATGATAATTCTCTAAAAACATAATCGTATGCGTTTTAATCAAAGTATTTTATAAAAATACTTTTAAGGAGATATTAAAATATATCTTTGTTTTACTTAAAATATACGGATAGTTTTCTGTATCTAAAACGTATTTAAATTTCAACTGAGTAAATAATTATTATTCTCATTAATAATACATTATTTAAAAAATGTTTTTCACCAACGATCGTATTTAAGTTTGCGTGTTCTTTTAGATTTGTTTGTACGCGATTATCTAATAATCATTCAACGTTATTATATATATGTATATATATAATACTTGTATACTCTCAAAATATCACATATATAATACGTATATTTAAAGTTTAAATTTGACGCGAAAAATGCGCTTTTTGACCGGGTGTCACACCACGTTGTGGGATTTTGATTATAATGAGAAACTGAAACGTTTTGGGTGGGTAGATGTAAAGAATAAATAAATCGCATAAAAAAGGTAGCACGTGACTCCGTTTATTCCGTCAATAAAACTAACGAGAGCATGTCATGTGCCATCACGTGATTAAATGAGCTGAGTCTAGGGTAGTAAAGTGACTGAGTTTACAACTACAGGGTACTATGCTATACCCTTAATACTTTAGGGTACTACAAAACCTGGTTAACCAAATTCGGGGTAGTAAAATAATGTCTAAAAGTTCTTAATGTCTCTCCTACTTCCATCTTCTTTATGCCTTTTACAAGTATTATGTGTCGTTCGAATTTAAATTTATATTCAACTCACAATTATAATCTAAAATCCATAGACATAAAGAAACCCTAAAATATTTAAGTAAAAAAAGTGGTTACAAATTCCGACAACAGCCATGACACATATATGTTGACCGATTAAAACCAAGAGTGGATGGTTGATGGTGATCTTGATCAAAGAATGAAGAGAACAAAAAATATGGTAATATAGAAAAAAAGTGTCTTAGAGAGAGAAAATAATTTTATGGTAATGAACTAAAAGAAATAGAGAAAGTAGTATTTTTTATGGGAACAAAAATAGAGTTTAAAGACATTTTTGCCCTTAATTCTATCAGGATATCTCATTGATGGTGTTGGAAAATATTGAATGCTGTATTTTTTTATTTTTTATTTTAACTTTGATGATTAATTCATGTTGACTATGTGTGATTGTGTTCCAACTCTTTTAGAGTCTACAAACAGTGACACATTTGATCTCATGTTAGTATGTTACTCAATTTATCAACTTTAGTAATGAGTACATACTAGTACTACCAAGGAACAATAAGAACAAACATACAGTGAAGATGTTTGTGTAGGTCCCCTAGTTTTAGGATCGATAACTTCGTTATCTGTAGTATTAAGGTGCGGAATCCCTCAATACGGTGTTATCTTACTAACAACGAATATGTTCGAATTGCGTTTTAATAAAGCTTAACTTTAAACGATGAATCGTCAAAGCCTAGCCTTTAGGTTCGGTTTTTCTCTGGGTTTGTCGAGTTCGCAGAAGGCAAAAGTATTAAAAGTGTTAAAAGTTATGTTTTTCAAGCCGTGAAAAACATTATATACGTCCAGCTCAACTCGGCTCGCATGGGCCTGCGAGTTCGGTCCAACTCGCAGCCCAAGCCCATCTCAGGACTCGGCTCGCCAGACTAATGCCTCACGAGTTCAGATCTCATCTCACAGCTCAACTCGCTGCGACCTGAGATCTCGACTCGCCTCGCATTAAACGTCTATTATTTATTTCGTCTCTATACATTCGTCTAACTTAGCACAATAATATGTTTAACGAATATTACTAACAAAACAAATATTTATTTACAAAGCTAAACCAATATACAAACGCAATAATAATTACACCAGTCCTATTTCAAGCTAGATCTGTTGTCACAATCTATGTCTCAACAGACTCCCCCTTGACAATAGCTCTAGCGTCTTTATCTTCACGCTGTCTTTGGTCTTCATTTGTAAATCTTACTTCCTGCAAAAATTTTAAGCTTGATGCATGTTTTAATCATCCTATGATAATCTCGTGCTAAATCACCCCAACCAATAGTAGATTTGATCTTGTTCTTGTACAACATAATCAGATCTTCCTTTAATAAGTTCATCAGATGTCTGTGATCATATACACGAAGAATCTCTTTTTCGCCATCAGGATAATCATCATCAGCTTCAATCATAAAGGCTTCCCCTGTTCCAGCATCTACCCCCCAATATTTCAACTTTCCCAAAATATTCTGAGGCATAGTCTTCATAGGTATTTGCTTAATACAGTTGACCGCTGGATAAACCTTCTTCCTTCTTCTTCTTCCAGTTCTCTGACTTAGTTCGTTCAGCTTTATTGTTTTTCCTTTCCTTGGCTTAATCTTTGAGAACTTCATAGATAATCCTCCAGTCCTAATGATACGCTCAACATACTTAGCATAATCATCATCACTTGGATTTATCATATCTAATCTAGCCAAGTCTCGAATCTCATATCGAGGCAATGAACTAAACACTGCAAATTTCTTCTCAAAATATTGAACTCCTTCAAACCTTTTGATCGCGAAGAGCTTCAGGTCAGAGTCATAATACCATCCAATAATGCCAGTTTTAAGTACACACTTTCCAGTTATATCAACTTCTTTCAAAATGCGTGGCTTATTTTCCTTTTTCTTTTTAAGCATTCCTTGGATAAACATTGGATTACCAACCATATGTTTGTATTTATCCTCTATTTCTTCAACTTCAGTATCTGAATCTTCAGAAGCATTCTCAAAAGCTTCTAAATCAATAACTGATTCTCCTTGTTCATTTACAAAAACAAATTCAGTCGTTGATGGATTCACAACATGTTCATCTACATTTGCATCCAGATCAACACCTTCATCTATCACAGATTCAAATACTGCAGTCCAGTCTTCAGGAAGTTTGAACTCTCCTTCTTCAATATCATAATCAATCTCTTCATCTATCTCATCCAAAATATCATCTTCCGAATCTGATAGATTAAGCATTTCCATTCCTAGAGAAAAACGTAAATACAAATATATTAATAATTCAAATTCATCATTGATTTCCCTGAACCAATCTAAGAATTTCTTTATTAATTCTTTTGTATGTTTTAACCTAACATATAAACGCAATTTACATATAACTTATAAAATCTTTTATTGATTACCCTGAATCAATCTAAAATCTCTTAAGTCTACTTAACAAATATTAATTAATTTTAAATTCTAATGCATTGTGAATAATCACCAAACATTTAAATTTACTATTAATTACCTTATATAATTTCCAAGTGTTAATTGATCTCATTCATTATCAATTTAACCTTTAAATTATATATCATTTGTCTAGTTAATACGAATACATTTTTAACTTGTTAATTACTTATTTACCTTACGGTCTTAAGTCCATAATCAAATCTAAAATGCATAGGTTATTATAAAATTTTGACCGCCGATATTAATCGGAACACGCCGCTCAACTACTCAATGAGTCGGAAGACTTTCGATCACTATTTTATCTTAACATAATTATATAAACTTAAATTACCAAACATATTTTACTTAAAATAATAATAACCCTAAGCCAAATATATTTACATAATAAATTAAGTTTACATTTGTTCACTACAAACTATTACAAATATTACAGTACTAAGATAATACTAAGCTATCTTACCAGCTTCAGTATCACCCGGTACAGTCTTATCTGCACTTGTATCCACTCCAGAACCACTAGCACCAGCACCAGACTCCCCCTGAGTTGTAGCTTGCTTACCAGTCTTTGAAGGACCAGTCTGCTCACCACTCGGTGCATTGGGATCATCGTCCTTGTCTTGATCTCTCTTCCTCTTCAACTCATTTTCTCTGCAAGACTCCAGATATACCAATATCTCCCCCTGAGTAGGCTGTCTTGAATGCGATCTCAAGACCAGACTCTCCAAAGAAGATAATTTCAGTCTCTGTACAGTGAAGTCCGCAAGCAACGTCTCATGAGTCTTCATCAACAGATTGTACGATTCACTCTGCTTGAGAATCTGCTGTGAAAGAAGAAGATTGCTTGACACCAGCTCTGGAATCTGAGAAGTAAGCTTCTCTAAATCCTTTACCCTAGACTCTAAGGATGTAATCCTTTCTGCATCAGTCGTCGGAGTAACAGGTATTGTTCTTGGTCCAGGCGGTGTGAGAGACTCAATATGCCAGTCTCTGGTCAGCGGTGTATGAGGTTGAGACAAAGCCTGCGTAAGCAAACTTGTCGCAAATCTAGCTGCTTTGTTCGTCGAAAAATTAGCTCCACGAACTAGATCAGCAACCTCATGCTGTAAAGTTAAACACAATTAAAATCAGTTATTGTTACAGATTACTCTGTCTCAAACTCTAATTAATTGCATAACACTCATAGTTATAGAACTTATATCTCATACCTGAAGCGGTAAAGACATCGGTTCAGTAACCACAGGTGCATCCATCTCTACCTGCGGTGTATCCTGAGCAACTGTATACATAATTAACTGTCTCAGTTCAACTCCTGATAAACAACGAGTTAAGATTATTTAACTTTTATAATCAATACTAACCTTCTCGAATAGTAAGCGTTCTCGGACGCTTCATCAAAGGAATCTCAACTTCCTCAGTACCTTCCTCCAGAATACTCTTACCTTTTCTCTTTCTTTCAGAAGCAGATGGAGAAGGAGAAGGTGTATTCTCAGAATCATCATCTGAAGCCGTCTCACCATCACGACCTCTAGAAGATCTAACAGGATCCTCAGTCGGTACTTCAACTGATCTATCAAGCTGTATCTGCTCATCCTCAAGTAATATAACTTCTGGATTTGCAGCCTCAGCTTCAGCTTCCTCAGGTGGTGCTAAATAACTCTCAATGTCGTGAAGCAAAGGATTTGTCGCATCATCATTCTGCTCTAAAACCTCTTGCACAACCTGTGCAGCAACCTCTGGATTCACTTGTTGATCAACCTGACCAACCTGAATAAGAACATCCTCAAGGAGCCCTTGTGGATCTTCAGGTTGAGCTTCCTCAGCTGCAGGTTCTGGTACAACATCAGCATCAGCAGGAGCAACAGCAGCAGCAGGAGTAACGTCTAACCACCCATGATTTGGCGGTGCAACGTAGTTCGGATCAACAATATACCCGAAAAGTGGTCTAACTTCCGGTTTCACCACTCCTTCCTTCCTGACCGTCTGCATGAACATGGCGTTATACCCACGATGGTCAATCGTATTAACCACTAGATGTGGTTCTGGTATAGCCAAATCCGGTAGACGCGCACGGATAATCAGCATGCAAAATCGCGGGTAAACCAAAAATCTTGATCTAACAGATCCCGATATCTGTTTCGCAATCTCACCAAAAATATAGTCACAAAAACTGTATGGTTTATTATAAACCAGTGACAGTGCAGCCGATAGAATCGCAGGGCTTAAATCATCAAAACCACCCTTCTTCGCTGCGAAAACTATATTCATCACGTGCCAGAGAAACCTCCACTGACCAATAACCAGAGGCTTCTGGAACTGACGTCCGCGTCTATCTCCTGTATATCCCATACGACCTATAGCACCCTCAATAAAATCCATAGGATACTCAATATCCCCGTTCTCCTGTTCTACGGTACCTAGCTGCAAAATCTCACGTAGATTACCAGCTGAAAACGTAACAGGTTGTCCACTAACCGTAGCTCGAATCTCTGGTGGGGTGACAGATTCGTCATATACTATATCCGTCCAAAAATCGTTCAGAATAGCCTGAGAGATCGGAGGATTGGCCGTAATGGCGTATCTAATCCTTGATCGTGCCAGAAAACGTAGAATATCAGCAACCCTATCAGCCCGCTTGGCTTCAAGGTTCAGATCAACCAAAATGTTGTGACCCTTATCAAATGCTCTTGCCATATCTGTAAAATAAACACAAACAACAGATATAATTTAATGCACGATTAAAAATATTTAAACTATTACGTATTATGAATCGAGATTCATCAAACATCTTAGTTTAAAATTGAAATTATATATAACTTGTTACAAAAATAGTCTCAAGTCGTATATAAAAATTTAACTTATAACTAAAAAGTCTTAAGTCTAATTAATTATATAAAAGTTATTATTTAAAAAAATAAAATTTTTTGTAAGTTCTGGACTCGCATAAACTGGCCTAACGAGTTGAGGTCAACTCGTTTTGCTTATCAACTCGCTATACTCATCAACTCGCTACATTGATCAACTCGCTATACTAATCAACTCGCTAGATTGATCAACTCGCTATTGAAGTGAACTCGCTAATCACACCGATTCGCTAGTCAACTCGCTGCGAGTTGAATCACAATGTCAACTCGTTCGATGAACTGCCGTCGCGAATTTACACTTAAAATCGATTAATATGTTGATTTTAACATGATCTATCGATTGATTCACGTTCATTAATGTTCGTTTAACATAAACCCTAAAGATCTATGTCCAATAACATCGTAATCGATGCAAATTGTTTAAACTTTAAAACCGAAACCCTAAGTTTAAAAACCTTCGATTTCGTGCAATTTAAACGGTGAAATCCATTGACATATACCTCAAAATGTGCGCAACTAAGTCTTGAATATAATCTACGGATTGAAAAACTCGTTCCCGTACTATGAAAATCGAAATCAAGCGAAAAGATAAAATCGCCTCGTTTCGCCTGTGTGACGGATTCGCAAAGTTTAGTGAACTCGCGAGGTTTGTGTGGGTTTGGTGGGTTGGTTTGACTCGTTTGACCCCCTTTATACTTTTTATTCAATTCGCGAGATTTGAAGTGGATTCGCAAGTTGATGTCAACTCGCAGAAATAATAAAAACTCGAATTTAATTCTAAGTATAAATAAAAACCCGATATTTTACAAGTCTAAATCATAATTAATTTTCACTTATATTTGTCACGTTTGTTCAACTCAAAAATATTCAGTATAATTTAATTCCGAAGGGTAACACCTAATAAACACTTAAATTAAAAACAAATAAAAATAAGATAAAAACAAAATTACATAACCATTGGTAACAAGTACCATTTAATTAATCACTTGATCAAAATAAAATACATAAACAAAATGAATAAGAATTTATCTGCTTAGGGATCATATTAGAAAGAATAAGCAATTAATCATATATTTAAAAGTCTAAGCAGATTGGTAGTATACATACCTCATTAAATTCAAGTAAATTACTGTAAAATTACAACTAAATTTATCATTTATACATTTATATTTATAAAACTATATCTTAGATACCTTTATCCACATAGCATAATTAATAAATGCATTACTCACATAAAGTGAATATTCGATTATAGACAGTTCAAGACGATTACCGGTATTATGATCCACATAAACAAGTTATACTCAATTTTCTAAGCAAACTTTTTATTGTTAGTATGAGTATTATCAAGTGCTTCCTATTATATGACATACTGAAGAATTCAAGTAAAACACATAACACTGCATCATTAAATTTCAAGGTAGCGGTTACTAAATGATGTATCTTTTCGAAACATATAACATACACTTGAATTTTTAAGGTTAGACAAATATCAAACATACTTTGAATATGCTATGTTATCTAAGTCTGTACGTAATACAACAGAAGATCCCTTCTAGCATAATTCAAAATATATTTGAGAATATTAATTTAATTAAATGTTTCAGTTATGTATTTAGTACAACAAAGTTACCAGTAATTAAGTTAATACCCATATTGCTACTATATGTCACTTTAAATTAATATGCATGATAACAGTGTATGGCAATACCATCCTTCAACAATTAAGACTTAATGTCATACATCATAGAATAGTAACACAAAATAATAAACAAGTAGTTAATTTACTTCTTAAGGCTTAGAAAAATTCATATAATTTGCCTACCAGTACATCATATGATGAAGCCATCTACAGTTTTCACTAAAAATAGACAAATTATAACTTGTGGATATAGGTGTATAATCAAATAAATATAAACACATACCTGATAGAACCGCTGTAGTTCCAAAGCAACTTTATTTGAACCTACTACCATATCATACTTAGGACTTAAGCTTGTTATTGTGAAGCTTATTCTCCTAATGTACTATCATTTCCCTTAGTTTTTGCAAATAAAAACTTAAATGAAGGCGATTCCCCTTAGGTAACAAGCAAATAAATGCCATACGCCTTTTTTTTTTTTTTTTTTAATGAACACAGAAATACTTACTATTACAAAATTACCCTTGGAAGACTAATCACTCTGGATTTCTCATTCCATTCAGTTGAACCAACGTCTCAAATCTTGCTCTGTCGAACGCCTTTGTGTATAAGTCTGCTAAGTTATCCAATGATGGTACCTTAACTAACTTTATCAATTTCTTTTCAGCACAATCTCTAATAAAATGATGTCGAATATCAATATGCTTAGTTTTACTGTGCTTCGCCGGATTATTGGTGATCGACATAGTAGATTCGTTATCAATTGTTTGTCCCTTACTTTGGATCTAGAACGAACCGAGTCACTCTAATTGCTAGCGGAAATAACAATTAGATCACGAATAATCACACGAACAATCAATACGCAATCAATATCAAACGAACATAATATTATTGCTTATAGTCGATCAGATTACAGAGAATTTCGACAAATTGCGTTTAGGGTTTCGTCAACCCTAAAACAGAAAACACAAATCGTTTTTATACAAAAACTGGCACCTGCGACGTAGCATGCTACGTCGCAGGCCCAAGCCCATGCGACGTCTGCTACGTCGCAGGCCCAATACCTGACGTCGCACCTGCGACGTTGTGCGCTACGTCGCAGGAGTCAGAAACACTATTTCTAATTACAAACTACGAGCTAGACCAACTGACAGACACTAAACATGTACTAACAAACTCCCCCGTGTCTTCAGCTTGGTCTTCAAAAATCTTCATTAAACCCAGCCCGCAGGAAACTGGCCGTCGGCATGAATTCCATTAGCTACGCAAACAGTAACAACATTGTAAAACTGTTGTGCTAAACGTCTGTTGAATTCATTCCTCTGACCAACCCGAATCCGATTATCATAGAGTTTTCTTAAGTCTTTTTCATGAAAATTAATCAAACTCATCGGATCATATAGTCTAAACGTTGCTTGCCTCAGATTCCATATACCTCCAACTTCTGGCCACGGTTCAGAATCTGGAACGAAAGTAATAACCGCTTCGCCAGTCTGTGGATCAAGTTCCCATTTCACAAGTCTTCTCAGAAAATAATAAGGAACTGATTCCAGAGGTATCTCAGTCAAACATTTAGCCGGCGAATAGTGAACTTTAACCAAAGGCTTCCTGGTGACTGGATCAATCTTTTTCTTCCATGTATACCGAGTTCCCAACGTCGGCTTCAATTTCGAATAAGTCTTCGATAATACTTCCCGACGTAGACTTCTCTGAATGAACTCAGCATAATCATTCTCGAAAGGATTAATCAACTTAAGCTGAGCTAATCGATTAATCTCTCCTTTTGGCAACGTGCTCAATCTATCAAAACGCATTCTAAAATACTGAACTCCATCTTCTCTCTTTATCATAAACAGATTCCTTTGACACTTCCAGCTTTTAATAACACCGGTATAATTCCGACTAACCCGGTACACTTGACATTTCACTGGAATAGGAACTGGATTTCGTCCCTTAGGCCACCATTTCTTGTTTCTCTCTCTCTTTTCTTCAGCAGTTAATTTCTTTGCTGCTGAGTCCGGTGCCTGTGTCTCTGAAGCTGGAGTTGCAGCAGAACTTGATTCTCCATGTTGAGCTTTATCAGGACTCTCGTCTTCACTTGAATCAGATTCAATAATTGGTGCATCATCATAAGCTTCCCCAGATTGTGCATCATCATATGTTTCATCTGCATTCAACTGTTCCTCTTCAATCGAGACATCCTCGTTCATCTCAAACACATTCTCTGTTTCCTCCTCAGAGCCAACTCCACTGGCCATTCTTTGAATAAATGATAAGTCAGCGAATGAGTAATCAACTGCCAGCGGTCTTGGTTGCCCTGGAATATCATCAACAGAGAAATAATCCAAAAGAGAAATGTTTTCATTAATATTTTCAATTACAGGGTTGGGATTTACAGACGCAGGTTCACTTGACTCTAAAGTGGGTATCCCAGACCCAGACTCCCCCGAGGCAAGTAACCTGCCTTCCAAAACATTAACCCTAAGCTTCGTTTCCTCAAGCTCTTTAGATTGAACCTCGATCAAAGCAGCTTGTTCAGCAATCTTCTCATCCTGAGCCTCCAGCTTTTGCTTCATCTGCTGCATATCTTCCATGATATTTTGCATGAAAGCCGGAGTCAGTTGAATCTCAAAAACATCCTGTTGCTGTGGATTGACTGGAGCTCGTGTTGACGAAGAGCGACGAACACTACGAGGCGGTCGGTAAGTCTCATCAGCAGGATCATCACCGTCGCGTGTACGTTTTCCAGTATCCCTTGGAGGTACATACTTGCGTCCTTGTCTGATTCGACGCTTAATCCTCAGATATCTGAATGAATCGGAAAGCCTGATACGTTCCATCTCAGAGGGATGCGGAACAGTACCATCAGAATGCTCAGGCGTCGGACCCCCATCCTGAGGTCCTACATTCGCAGTATCTTCAGAATCGGAATTCTCAACCGTATCATGCGATGCTGGATTGTCCGAATCCACATGCCCGAACTGCTCAATGTTCTCCAAAAGAGCATCCACGTTCTCCCCCGCAGCTTGAGCAGGAATGTTCTCCCCCGCAGCTTGAACTGGAATGTTCACAAACGGTTGCTGCGGTTGCTGAGGTGCTGGAACATCCATATACTGAGGATCTGGGGGCGGAACATAATTTTCATCAATAATAGCACCGAATAAAGGAACATCCCTTGGTGCCTCGACCCCTTTCTCAAATCCTGCACAGATAGTAAAAATCCTACTCATCATCGGTGAAATCTTTAGCAGATGATCGATATCACCCTGTGCCTGAAGCTCCGGATGATGACGATTGATGTGCAACTGTACAAATCTTGGATATAAAATCCATTTCTGATCCCCAGCATTCGCATTATCAACCATAGCCCTGAAGATAAATCCCGAGAAATTGAACGGCTTGTTATATACCAATGCTAACATAGCAGAAGCCAGACTTCGGCTCATCCCATCCGTTCCACCTTTCCTATTCCCCAAGCACACAATGATCACGTGCATCAAATATCTCCAGACGCGTGTGAGATTCGCTTTTCGATATTGATCAGAGGGAATCCCGGGATATCCTAACCGTTGCATAGCTCCGGTAACAAAAATATGATCAAAACCGACAGGCATATCCGGTTGATCATTCAGCTGTAAAAGTTCCCGAATGCTTTGTTCTGTAATAGTAATCTCCGTACCCAGAACAGTAGAGACCAATCGTGTAACGTCGTTTTCAGTAACGACAGTTGCGTTTCTCCAAAAAGGGTTGATCAGATTCCCAAACGCCATAGTGTTATCAGAAATGGCGTGAAATACCCTTGAGCGTCTCAAAAACGCGATCATCTGACGATACGGAGCAGCTTTGTCAGAAGTGTCAGTAAGGAAAGCAGCCGTATTGTGACGAGCTTCAAAAATCAAAGCCATATCTGCACAAACAGAAACAGATTGCAACTCGAAAAAGGTTAGAAAAATGTTATATTTTTTTAAACAAAACCTTTCAAATTCCCTGGAACTAGCGACGTAGCCACGTACGTCGCATGAACAGAGAGCGACGTAGAACTGTACGTCGCTAAAATTCAAAATAAATTGAAAAGCGACGTAAGGCCTGACGTCGCATAAAATTCGAGCGACGTCAAGGGGGACGTCGCATTTTGCAATTTATTGTGAATTTAATCACTTTAATTAAAAGAGCGACGTAGCGTGGTACGTCGCATCGGACGTCGCAGAAAAAGTGACGTAGGGAAGGGCGACGTAGGAAATGAACAATACATAATAAAAGCGACGTAGGCCACTACCTCGCATCGTACGTCGCACTGACGAACATTCATCCCCAACCCAGAAACCCTAACCCTCGAATTTAGGGGTTTTCAAAATCAAAGGCACTACAACGTGCGGCTAACGATGGTGATCACGAAAACATAATTTATAACCAGTGATTTACACGATATACCATCAAATTGATCCCAAAACCGAAACCCCTTTAACCCGTAATATATACATAGCAATTAAACACAATATACACGGTGAAAATGGGTAAAATCGGTACCTAAGTGTGCGGAATAACGAGTAGATCAAAATTACGTGAATAGATCGGAAAGAAAACAGCAACAAATCACAAATATGCTCGTAAAAATGCTACGTCGCAAATCGCCTCTCGTACGTCGCAGGCTACGTCGCACGTGAATAGTGAATAGTGTGACGAGTTACGTCGCAGTGGATACTATTTAAAGTCTAAACCTATGTGCGACGTAGGCTGGGACGTCGCAGGCGACGTAGAGCCGGACGTCGCATAAAACAGTTGTGATCCAAATTTGAATTTTTAAACCGTTTACTCGTTATTTTAGCAAATAAAATCAAATAACTCGTGACTCGGGAAAAATAAATTAGAATAAAAATAAAACATAAAACTAAAAATTCTTTTTGGTATTTTCTTAAATTTTACAAAAAATAAAAATTACTAACACTCTATTTTTGGTGACGGAGTTGCGTTGTCTGATTAGGGATCATATCGGAATAACATGCATTTATTAGGAATAGTAAGTGTTATTTCGATCATCAGTATATTTGTCCACTTTAAATTTACGTGGCACATTTAAAACACCTTTTATAAAAATTATTTCAAGACAATTATTGGTATTGTTTGTCCACCTAAACATGTTACATCCGTATTTGTGAGCTAACCTTTATTGTTAGAATGAATATTAATTTTGTGAAACCTATTATATGATATACTGATAAACTTTAGTAAAACAAACACTGCATATTCACACAAGGTAGAGATTACAAGACCAAGTTTATCTCGGTTTTCTCGTAATATACACTTGATATTTATATGTAGGCATACATCAAACTGATTATGAAGATACTAGTGGCCCCAGATCTGTACTTAGTACAACAGAGGGTCCCTTAGTATGAACATAACAAGTTTGAGACTATTTGCATAACTAATGGATTCAGGTCTGTACGTGAGTACAACAATAGTCACCATTAGTTAGGCGAATAATCATATTATTACTATATGCCCATTTTACATTTACATAATTATGACAGTGTATGATAGTACTTCCATTTATCAATTAAGACTTATGTCATACATCATATAACATTTTTCTCAAAGTAATAGACAAGTTTTATTATTACTTCTTACTCACTCACAAACCGGTGTGTACCATGCCTACCAATACATCATATGATGAAGCTAATGTTTATAAAAACTGTTTTAAGTGTGTCAGATAAACCTACTGACACATCCAAGATAAACCTTAAAATTCCATTTTGTGCATGTCACCCGATGTACTATCATATCCCAAGTTGTTTACAGACACAACTTCAACGTCTATTTTAAAAATGTAGCAACCTTGCGTTTTCTTTAAAACTAAAGAGCATAAAGAGTGGCTGTTGCGATGTTTTTTTTTTTTTTTTTTTTTTTTTTAATTGAATTTAAAAACTTAAAAATCCAAGTCACAAATCATTTCTTTGACTGAAAGAACCTTAAACCTATCAGATTGACCAGTTCAATAAAACGTGATCGCAAAAAGGCTTTTGTGAAAAGGTCCGCACACTGCTTAAGGGTCTCTATATGTACGACATCTATAAGGTGTTTCTCAAAGCAATCCCGTATAAAGTGGAACCTAAGTTCAATATGTTTGGTCTTAGAGTGCTGTACGGGATTGTGAGTTATAGATATAGCAGCTGTATTATCTATATAGATAGGAGTCATAGAGAGATTGAACCCGTAATCACGCAGCTGATGCTGAATCCAGAGAACTTGAGAACAGCAACTTGCAGCAGCAACATACTCGGCTTCAGCTGTGGAAATAGCAACCGCAGTCTGCTTTTTGCACTGCCAAGAAACTAAGCGCGATCCAAGGAACTGACATCCTCCAGTAGTTGACTTCATATCTATCTTGCAGCCACCAAGATCCGAATCCGAATAGGCAGTTAACTCGAAGTTTTTCTCGTTTGAATACCATAGACCCAGAGATGGCCTAAAAGCGAGATATCCAAAAATGCATTTTACTGCCTTCATATGAGACACCTTCGGATTTGCTTGAAATCGTGAGCAGAGAGAAACAGCAAACACTATATCTAGTCTTGAGGCAGTCAGGTACATGAGAGAGCCTATCATTGAGCGATAGTCTTTCTCCTTGCAATCTTCATCGTCCTCATTAGGTCCAAGATTGTGTCTTGCTTCAATTGGAGTGCCGTAGTGTTTACAGTTGAGCAATTCATATCGCTTTAACATGTCAGTGACATATTTTGACTGGTGAATATATATTCCATTATCCGATTGCTCAACCTGTAGCCCCAGAAAGAACGTGAGTTCCCCCATAGCACTCATTTCAAACTCAGATTTCATCAGTCCTTCAAAATCTTTACACATCTGATCATTAGTTGATCCAAAAATAATGTCGTCCACATAGACCTGTACAAGTAACAAATCCGCTCATTCCCTTTTGATGAAAAGCGTGCTATCAATCTGTCCTCTGTCAAAACCATTCTTCAGCAAATACTTGGCAAGTCGCTCATACCAAAGTCGAGGAGATTGATGAAGACCATACAAAGCTTTCTTCAGTTTGCAAACATGATTAGGATGCTTTGGGTCTTCAAAACCTGGAGGTTGACACACATAAATCACTGCGTCGACATCTCCATAAAGAAAGGCACACTTCACATCAAGTTGATACACGCGGAATCCTTTAAAAGAAGCATAAGCTAGAAAAATCCGAATTGATTCCAAACGAGCAACAGGAGCGAAAACTTCATCATAGTCAATACCCTCTAATTGACTATATCCTTGAACTACCAG
This sequence comes from Helichrysum umbraculigerum, assembly GCA_949592205.1. Lineage (NCBI taxonomy): Eukaryota > Viridiplantae > Streptophyta > Magnoliopsida > Asterales > Asteraceae > Helichrysum > Helichrysum umbraculigerum. The sequence continues at coordinate 7,880,783 of CATIUR010000005.1, read as the reverse complement.
ACGGGCTTTGTTTCGAATAACAGCCCCACGATCATCCATTTTGTTACGAAAAACCCAACGAGTACCCGTCAAGTGAGCACCCTTGGGTAGAGGAACAATTTCCCAAACATTCATCTTGTTTATTTGCTGTAGTTCCTCCTGCATAGCCTCGACCCAAGATGGATCCTTGAAGGCTTGATCAACCTTTTTAGGTTCAATTTGAGACAAATGACATGAATCTATATGTGCAATAAGTCCCAAAAGTTGCTGAGCTGAAGTCTGCTTTGCTTGCTGTCGTGTTTGAACAGATGCATGAGGATCACCAATGATATTATCAATGGGGTGATCCTTATGTATACGAGTTTCTGGTATGGCACCTGGCACAAGATTCACACCTAGATTGTTCAAATCTCCCTCAGTTTCGAGAGTAGCAGCAGACTCAGGAATGGCTATCTCTTCTTCTTCTACTTCATCTTCATGAGAAAATAAGTGAGAGTAGGCCATTGTTTCCTCCATTTCATCTTCTTCTTGAGGTTCCTCTAAAGGAGGCATGTTTGGATCATATGGAAGCTCCTTTGTGTAGGTATAAACTGTTTTAGAAGGAGGAGCTGAAGATGATGGAGTAGGAGATGGTGTTGATGGTGGTGATTTGGTAGTCGTTTGTGGTTGTGTGGGTGGTGGTGTAGGTTGTGGAGGTGTAGGATTAGTTGGTGGAGGTGCGTGTGTTGCATTGGGAGATGGGTCGGATGGTTTATTAGTGACAGGTGTATCTTGATTAAGATCAAGCTCATGAAGTATAGAAACCAATTCTTCCGTTTCATCTTCTTCCGGAATATTGAAAGAATTGAAGAGGTTTCCATAGTTGAAAAACCAATCCGGACCCGTTCCTTGAGGAGGTTCCGTATACCTTAAACATTTCACTTCAAAATGCTCCTCGATCTGATTCGTTGATTTGTTAAAGACTCTTTTGTTCGGAGAGTTGACTGCATATCCAAGAAAAATCCCTTCAACAGCTTTATCACCAAACTTAGAAACCTTATCTTTCGTTATCATGATCAGACATGGACACCCAAATGGTTCTAGGAACTGTAGATTTGGCTTACGGTTATTAAAAAGTTCATAACACGTTTTGTTCCTTTTCTTAACCGTGAGTACTCTGTTGAGAACATAACAGGCAGTATTAACTGCCTCAGCCCAGAAGATAATTGGTAACTTGGAGTCAGCTAACATAGTCCGAGCTGTCTCGATTATTGTCCTGTTCTTCCTTTCTGCAACTCCATTCTGTTGTGGAGTCCTCGGAGCACTAAATTGATGCTCAATACCTCTTGTAGCACAAAACAATTCGAGAGTTGAGTTCTTGAATTCAGTTCCATTGTCGCTTCTTATCCTTTTCACTTTCAAGTTGCACAGATTTGCCAACTTGTCCAACAAATACACCAGAATCTCAGGAGTTTCCCCTTTTGTGGTCAAAAAATAAACCCACGAAAACCTTGAGTAGTCATCAGTAACTACCAAGCAGTAAGACCGACCACCAATGCTCTTTGTAGAAACTGGACCGAAAAGATCCATATGCAGTAGTTCCAATGGAGCATTTATGGAATTCACCTGCTTAGACTTATGGGACTTCTTACGTAACTTTCCTTTTTGGCAGGAGATACAGTCATCCTTTAGAGCAAATGACTGTTTTGGAACTCCTAGCACTAGGTCATTTTTAGTCAAGAAATTCATTTTTCGGAAATGAATGTGTCCCATTCGTCTGTGCCAAAGCAGTGAATCCTTTTCAGAAGCCTTAGACAAGAGACACGTATACTCGTTCGATGTCTCAACAGTTCTCATATTCAAAATGTATGTGTCATCCTTTCTTGGTGCTCTCAGTAACACCCATTCTTCCGGAATGACATAACCAGGCTTCAATATCACACACTCTGTCTTTGTGAACGCAGTTGTATAATCCTTATCACAGACCTGTGAAACACTTAGCAAGTTGTGCGTAAGCTGTTCCACGTAGTTCACATTTTCGAAACTAACATTGCCGTTAGTTAACGTTCCTCTTCCAGAAATAGTTCCCCCAGAATCTCCAGCAAAGGCAACATAACCTCCTGCATGTGGTTTAATATCCACAAGTAAGGATACATCGCCTGTCATATGTCGCGAGCAGCCACTGTCCAAATACCATTCACTATCTTTAACACGTTCTGACTGCTGCAACACACAAACGAAAGAGATTAGTGAGAAACGGTGACCCAAGCCTTTACAGACTTAGGTCGACCGTGGTCATCAACAATAATCACGTCAGATAGGATTTTATCTTTAAACAAATTAGAATTTTTATCTGATGTGTTATTGTTGACAACCGAAGAGTCAACATCAGACTCTTTACGTTTCCAAACTTTTGAAGATTCGGAAATGGTAATAGAAGTAATGTTGGGCTTTTGAATTGGCAAAGGTTTTTGCTCAACATTACTTGGTATCGAAACAGGCTTGGGGGAGTCTGAGTGACGCCTAGGTGGAGATTTAGAAAAAGAATTTCTATAAACAGATGTCCTAGGCATCTCTCTCCCATATCGCTGATTTGACAGCTTTGGACATTCACGGATTAAATGTCCTTGTTTCTTGCAGTAGAAACAAGAACGAGTCTCAACAAACGGTTGAGGCTGAGAAATTACCACAGGAGGTGGAGAAACATTTCTAGAACATGAACATTGAGTACACGTCTTAGAAAATGTTTGTTTTGGTTGAGAGGTTGATGTTGATGGTTTATCATACGAAACATTTTCATTTACTGATTTTCTTTGCAAAATCTTTACAGGTGACTGTAAAGTTTGTTGTTTCGAGTTTAAAACCTTAGCTTTTCCCTTATTTGGTTGGACCTTAATTTCAGGTTCAACCTTTGAAATCACTTTTTCAGGTTTAAATGCAACCTTCTTAACCTCCGGATACTCCTGATCCGTAATGTCCTCAATCTCAACAATCTCCTCAAAACTGACAGGAGAATCATTCTTTACTTCGACATTCTCCGTAACACTAACAGGAGATTCATGCACTGACTTAACAAACTTTGGCAAGGGGTACTCTGGCCGCTTGGTTTTCTCCTTTGCCGGTTTGTTATGTTTGGTCTCTTTAGCATCTATAGCTTTTAAACCATAAAGCTTGGACCAGTCAACTGGAATCTCTTCAAAGCCTTCCTTAATAGGCAGGGGACAGTGAGTAGTAGGAGGAGGAACTGAGTTGTATCCCAATCCCTCATTCTTCTTCCCTTTAGTACCGTGCTTGCTAAGAATTTCATTAAAGACAACTGTTGAGGAATTTGAACCTAAGATTTTACTCTTATAATTTTCATACTCAGCTTTTAAATCTGTAAGTTCTTTATTTAAAAGTTCAATTTCAATCAGATAACTTTTAATCGCATCTTCTTGACTAAAGACTTTAGACTTATATTTTTGAGTATCTAACCGATGAGCCTCAAGATGTTTTTCATAAAGTTTCTCATTAGCTTTTAAAAAATTATTTGAGTCGGTTAGTTTTTCATTCTTTTTCCTCAACTCAGCGGTCTCTGTCTGATATGCCTTTAGAGATTCAGTTAACTTAATACATGAAATACAATTTAACGGTTCATCATGTACCTCATTCACAATGTGAGCCATCAGACACTGTTGGTAATGCTGGGAGACAGGCGTCCAATCTTGACTTGTAGGCTCAAAAGCAATCAGGGCATTATCAGCAATCCCTTTCTTAGTAACTTCCGTTTCTTTGGCCTTTGGAGGAGTAGATGGTGTTGTGAATCCCGAAGCTGGCATTTTGGGTTTCTCGCACTCCCTGGCGAAGTGACCCAAATTTTGACAATTATAACAACGGACTTTACTCTTGTCAAATCCAAAGCCAGTCTTTCCATCACCCTCTAAGCTTTTACGCCCTGTCCTCTGCAAGAACTTTTGAATTCTGCGGGTGATCATTGCCACATTCCAAGTTAAATCCATTTGCTCCAGATCGTCTTCATCAAGCTGAGCATAGTCCTCCTTAGTCAACTCCAAAGTTAGATTTGGTTGAGTAACCAAATCCTTGTAAGAGCTTAAGAAAGCTGTGTAGATGGCAGCTTGCTCCTGAATAGCAGGTGAGACTTGAACCTGTTGTTGATTTGAAGAAGGTCCAGTCATGAAAACAGAATGAATCCCATCAGAAGAAGAAGAAGTCGATGAAGCATTTGTATTTGATACAAAGGCAACTCCTGATCCATAAGTCTTTCCAGAGTTGATCTTAACCCCATACACACTAGGATTCTGAACAGCAGAACCAGACCTAGTTTCTTTCTTCTTAATCTCCATCGCGTGAGCTTGAAGATCCCCTATCAACGCATCCAAAGACATGTTTGCAAGTTCTTCATTTTCCTTTAAAAATTGAACTTTAATATCCCAAGAACTCGGCAACACATCCAGTAGCTTCTTATTTACTTCAATTGAAGGAAAAGTATAACCCCCTTCAAACAACTCACCAACTAACCGTGAGTACCTAGTAAATAAAGAAGTCGTGTCTTCATCAGGAAGGATGTCAAAGATATCGTACTGTTTCTTAATCAGTTCGAGCTTTGCTTCCTTGTACTTATCATTCCCTCCACAACGAGTTTCAATAGCCTTCCACAAATCAAAGGCTGTTTCATGAGTTCGGAAAAGCCATAGCACATCCTTGGTTAAACACATTTTAATCATTGAAAAAGATTTTCTTTCAGTATCAAAATCTTTCTTCTCCTCGGGAGACATGGCTTTATAGGGCTTAGCAGGACGAATACCCCGGTATTCTCCTTCAGCTAATGGAGCTACATAACGCTCACGTAATGGTCCCCATAATTCTGGACAATGGAAATCAATATATTGCTCAACTCGGTCTCTCCAGTACACGTAATCCATGTCCGCAGTAAAAAGTGGAGGTTTATTACTTGAACCTATGTCATTGCTTTGTTTAATCATCTCCCGAAGTCCTCTAATATCCTCTTTATCAGCTGCCATTTTAATTACTTAAACGAAAAAATCAAACTTCTGATCTTAGCGACGTAGACGGGTACGTCGCACAAAGAATATGCGACGTAGATGGGTACGTCGCAAAAAGCAAAGGATTCAATTAAGAATCAGAAAGTGCGACGTTGAAAGGTACGTCGCAGATGACGTCGCAGAGGACGTCGCAGAATCAGGCTACGTCGCAACTCAGCGTCGCAGAAGACTAATTAAAGTCAAAATAGCGACGTAGAGAGGTACGTCGCAACGGTACGTCACACGAACTAATTAAAGTTCAAAAACACTACGTCGCACGCGACGTCGCAGCTTACGTCGCTATGCTACGTCGCAAAACGCGCTGAGCAGCGGCCAAAAACCCTAAAAACGAATTTTTAACCCTAAAATCAAAACCACGAATGTCGAACGACTGAAACCTTCAAGAATCCCAATAATACTGATCGAAAACCTGTAAAAACACAAAACAAACGTAATAAACACGAAAACTCACGAATATCACGTCCTTTTAAAACCCAAACTCGATCCGAATCGCCAAAAACGAGCCTCACTGCTCTGATACCAGTTGTTTGTCCCTTACTTTGGATCTAGAACGAACCGAGTCACTCTAATTGCTAGCGGAAATAACAATTAGATCACGAATAATCACACGAACAATCAATACGCAATCAATATCAAACGAACATAATATTATTGCTTATAGTCGATCAGTTTACAGAGAATTTCGACAAATTGCGTTTAGGGTTTCATCAACCCTAAAACAGAAAACACAAATCGTTTTTATACAAAAACTGGCACCTGCAACGTAGCACGCTACATCGCAGGCCCAAGCCCATGCGACGTCTGCTACGTCGCAGGCCCAATACCTGACGTCGCACCTGCGACGTTGTGCGCTACGTCGCAGGAGTCAGAAACACTATTTCTAATTACAAACTACGAGCTAGACCAACTGACAGACACTAAACATGTACTAACATCAATCATCATAGGAGTATTGGTTATATTTAACCCGTAATCCCGCAGTTGCTGTTGAATCCAAAGTACTTGCGAGCAACAGCTGCCAGCTGCAACATACTCAGCTTCACATGTAGAAATGGCTACCGAGGTTTGCTTCTTGCACTGCCAGGATACTAATCTACCTCCTAGGAATTGACATCCTCCGGTCGTAGATTTCCTATTCTGATTGCATCCTCCATAATCCGAATCAGTATAAGCTACGAGATCTAAGTCTCCATCAATAGGATACCAAAGACCCAGCTTAGGTTTCCCTTTGAGGTAACGAAAGATTCGTTTAACAGCTTGCATGTGTGTCTCTTTCGGATTAGCCTGATATCTTGCGCATAAACAAATAGCAAACATTATGTCAGGCCTATAGGCTGTAAGATACATTAGTGATCCGATCATGGCTCTATAAAGAGTTGGATCCACATCGCTATCACTCGATGTATCTGGACCTAGTCCATGATTGACTGGAATTGGAGTATTGTAGATCTTACTTTCATCCATCTTAAAGCGTTCTAATAGCTCATATGTATATTTAGATTGATGAATAAAGAATCCATCATTCTTTTGATCAACTTGTAATCCTAAGAAGAAATTCAACTCTCCCATTGCAGACATTTCGAACCTTTTTCTCATGACTTTCTCAAATTCTTGACACATCTTTTCATCAGATGATCCAAAGATAATGTCATCAACATAAACTTGCACAAGAATAAAGTCTTTCTTTTTCCACTTCACAAACAGTATACTATCAATCGATCCTCTTGTAAATCCATTCTCAAGTAGATACGTTGACAGTGTTCCATACCACATCCTTGGTGCTTGATGTAATCCATATAGAGCCTTATTCAAACGATATACTCTATCTGGGTACTCAGGATCAGCAAACCCTGGCGGTTGTGAAACATACACCAATTCTTCTACTTTGCCATACAAAAAGGCACTCTTAACATCCAACTAATAAACTTTTATACCATAGTACGATGCGAATGCTAAGAACACTCAAATTGCTTCTAGCCTAGCAACTGGTGCAAACACTTCATTGTAATTAATACCTTCTTGTTGATTAAAACCTTGAACTACCAGACGAACTTTATTGCGAGTAACAATTCCTTTATGATCTCTCTTGCACTTAAACACCCATCTAGTTCCAATTGGATATTCTCCCTTTGGTAGGTCAACCAACTCCCATACTTGTAATTTAGAGAACTGAGATAGTTCTTCTTGCATTGCTTCTACCCACGAACTTTCTTTTAAAGCCATTTGAACATTTTTAGGCTCGACTTGTGAGATAAAGCATGAATATAGACATTGATTAGGAATCCCTGTCTCTTTCATTGCAGTATACAAGCTTTGGTATTCAGAATTCTCAGACGTACTAGCTCTGGATTGATGCCTAGTTTGAACCGGAGTATTAATATCACCGATGATGTTTTCAACGGGATGATTCTTACTCGTTCTAGTTGTAGTAACTGGTTCAACCGGTATCTCATCTTCCAAATTAGTACCAATCTCTTCCAATTCAGGTACATCATCCGTACGTGCTGAAGATATCCTTAAATGTTTCAAAGGAGTAAGTATATCATCAAACTTTGTAGAAAGATCATCAGGATCTTCTGTTTCTTGAGACTTATCCTCTGAAGGTTGTTGTGACTCACTTGTGGAAGCTTTATCTGAGTCAACATTAGTCTTAATTCCAGACTGCTTAACACTTGATGTTGAAGCGGGACCAATATTCTCATCTTCAAACAATAAATGTTCAGCTATCTCTGAATCACTGACATAGTCACTAATAGGAACTTTAAATGATGCAAAAAGATCAGAATAATCAAATTGCCAATCTAAGCCCTTATGAACATCTGGTGAGTAGCTCGTAACCTCAATATTATAAACTACCTCCAAACGTCCTGTGACTTTATTAAAGACTCACTTGTTTGGCGAATTGGGCATATAACCTAGGAAAAATCCTTCGTCAGCCTTCTCACCAAATTTAGCTTGATGTCCAGTCTTTAATATGGTGCATGAAACTCCAAAGGGTTCAAACCCTTTTAAGTTAGGTTTCTTATTGTTCAAAAGCTCATAACAAGTCTTGTTATGTCTCTTAACCGTAAGAACTCTATTAAGAACATAACATGCTGTATTCACTGCTTCTGCCCAAAAAATGACCGGAAGCTTTGAATCAGCAAGCATTGTTTTAGCAGCTTCAATCAACGTTCTATTTTTCCTTTCAGCAACACCATTCTGTTGAGGTTCATAAGGTGCACTGAATTGATGTAATATCCCTTTGCTTAAGCAATAGATATTCAACGTTGAATTCTTAAACTCTGTTCCATTGTCACTACGAATACGCTTAACTCTCTTTTTATTGACATTCTCTACTAGATCAAAGAACTCAATTAGAATTCCAGGAGTCTCATCCTTTGATCCCAAAAAGAATACCCATGATAATCTAGAATAATCATCTGTGACAACCAAACAGTACCATTTCCCACCTAGACTTCTCTTGCTTATAGGGCCGAAGAGATCCATATGTAGCAATTCAAATGGCGAGGAGATAGAGTTTTCAGTCTTAGGTCTGTGTGGTTTCTTGTGCTGCTTTCCTTTCATGCAAGGAACACACTTATCCTCAGACTCGAAACGTTTTTGTGGTACACCTAGAACCAAACCATTTTTGGTTATATAATTCATCTTTCTCCAGTTCAGGTGTGCCATTCTCCTATGCCATAACAATGCGTCTGTTTCCGAAGCCTTGGATAATAAACATGTAGACACCATTGAAGAGTTAGGAACACCCATGTTGATAGCATAGATGTCCTTCTTCCTTGGCGCCCTCATCAATATCCATTCATCAGGAATTTTAAAACCTGGCTTCAGGACTAAGGCCTCCTTTTCATTAAAATAAACTGGATGACCTTTATCACAGACTTGGGAAACACTCACTAGGTTGTGAGTTAGTTCTTCAACATAGTTCACATCCTCAAGAGTCAAAGTTCCATTTGAAACTTTTCCTTTTCCCGAAATTACTCCTCCTTTATCTCCTGCAAAGTTTACTTTTTGCTTGAAACTCTCCTTGAAGTCCTTCAGTAGACTTCTTTCTCTGGTCATGTGCCTTGAGCATCCACTGTCTACATACCACCAGCTGTCCTTGTTCACAGCATGCTCCTGCACATAACACAAGATATGATCAGTTATCAAGAGGGACCCAAGCCATTACGGTCTTGGTTTGTCCCTTATCATCAACAAACTTAAGCTCTTTAAAATAACCATCCTTCCCATCAGGAGCTTTGGTTACTTTCGAAGTAGCTTTAGGTTGTGGACGGTCAGCCTTAAGAGGTGAATTTGAGGAGAACCTCTTAGGCACATAATTATGAGCTCTATGATTATAATTAAACTCATGTGATCGCGAAGTAGTACCACTCTCATAATGAATATGGCCTCTACTTGGAGTTCTAAACCTTGACGGTGTCACATCCCTAGACTTATATACAGAATTATCACCTTGAGTATATGGCCGTTTAGGTTTAGGTGGGGAGACACTATGTTTATCATCTCTTTTAAGAATGTTAACAGGTTTATTACCTAACTTAGGTTTGGTATCTAACCCATCTACAGTTATACTAGAGTCGGTCTGTGTCTTTTCATCCATCACAAGCTTATGTGGTGTTTCAGGCTTTTTGTTAGGACAACACGAAGCCACGTGTCCCTTTTGATGACACTTGAAACATGACATCTGCTTGCGTGATTTACTCACTTTTGCTTTCTCATCCGGAGTCTAAGGCACTAAAGGTTTAAGCTGTTCCTTATTAATCTTATCATCAGTCTTAGCATCGTTAATCACTCCACCCGATACAAATTGTATTTTGGTGAACTGAGAAGCCTTGCTATTATCTAATGATACGTTCTTAATAACATCTTTCTGTGCCTCTGACTGTTCAGGTTTATCAGCTACTGAACTCTCGGGATTAACTTCAGTCATCTCAGAATCTTCAGGAATAGGAGTGTAATTGGTATTAAAAGGTGGGGATACATCATTGTAACCTAACCCAGTCTTGTCCTTTACACTACGTTGAGCATCTAACATTTTATCCATTTGAGATGTCCTATAGTTCTCAAGATTACGGTTTTGCTCAATTAACCTTAAGTTAAGGTTCACTATTTCCTGATCCTTACTAGCAATCGTCTCATTTAAGTCTTTGATATTCATATAGAGACCATCTATGACAACAGATTTTTCACTTATGGTATCTCTAAGTTTTGTTCTATCCGAAGCATCAGACTTAATTTTATCTTTTAAGACTTGTTTATCATCACTTAATCTACGAATATCCATAATAGCTTGATCAAGTTCAGATCTAACAGTCTTATAGGATTCCTTATCCATATTTAATTGTGATGACAGGTTGCTATTTGACACAGTTAAGACACTATTCTGAGATTGTAAATCAGTAACTAAGTAACAAACATCAGCAAGATTAAGAATATCTAAACATACCTTCTTCTTGTCAGTTTGTAATTTAGCCATGCGTGCCACGAATTCTTCAGGACTCATATCTGGAGCTGAATCCATATATAGCACGTCATCATCACTTGCCTTCACTTCAGACTCAGGCACCTCTACTCTCTGTTCCATATCAGTGGGCATGTAGGACACTGATCCAGCAGTTGTCTCTTCAATCTCGGCCATCAAAGCTTCCTCAGAATGAGCTTGCCAATCATAAGAGCCATCCAACTGCTTCACCACTAAGGCTTTGGAAGCAAGAGTACTTCCCGAACCTTGTTTTCCTTGTGTTTCTACATTAGGTCTTTGGTATTCTCTAGCAAAATGACCAATACCCTGACAGTTAAAGCATCTGACCTTGGTTTTATCAAACCCTGATCTATTGCCCAACACCTTTCTACCAGTTCTCTTGAGGAAATTCTTCACCTTTCTAGATATCAACGCCAGTTGATCTTGAAGCTCCAATTCCTCAAGATAATCAGTATCTATCTGTTCATAATCCTCATCAAACAGAATAGGATCATTGATCTTTCCCTCTATGTAATTCTCATATGATGCCACAAAGGAAGCAAGAACAGACAATTGCTGTTCAGCAGATTTCACACTCATCGGCATCTTCTGATGCTCTTGAGGTGACTTCTCAGAATTCTTTCCCTTTGTCTCATCACCAGAGGAGGAAATAAAGCACAGATCTTCAGTAATCAGTTCTCCATTTTCACTAGTATCACCAACTAACAGTGCAGTGGTCGAACTAGATGACGTAGTCGAAAGACTTGACTTTCCATGATACAACCCAGGGTTCTGAACCTGATCAGAATCACTATCTCTTGACTTTTTGGAGAAATCATAACCTTTCAGCTTGTCAATGACTTGCTCTAAGGTCATAGTAGAATACCTGGTTTCGTTATCCTTAATCATAACGCCATACATTTCCCATTTAGAAGGCAAACCCTCAAGAAACTTGTCGGTTTTAGCTACTTCTTCTTCAACAATTTCATGGTATTCCAGTTCACTTAGTAGATGGTAGAAACGCGTGACATAGGCATCAAGATCTTCTCCTTTTAAAGCTTTAAACATAGTAAACTGCTTTTTAAGAAGACTCCTCTTGCCAGCTCTCACCTGTGGACTTCCCTCACCTCTTTTCTCTAGAGCTTCCCAGAGCGTTCTAGCAGTATGAAAAGACTTTAGTTGATGAGCAATCTCTTTAGGAAGACACATCTTTATGCATGAATGTGCTTTATTCTCATTTCTGTAAGCTTCCTTCTCTTGATCACTCATGTTCGCATAGGTAAGAACCACAGTGGCATTCTGAACAGTTTGAGTAGGTGCGGTGTATCCACTATTGATACACATCCAGATTGACAGGTCATGGAATCTACAGTAAGATTCAAATCTGTCCTTCCAGTTGTAGTAATCCTTGATTCTTAACAACTTAGGTGGAACATTTGACTTTCCCACCTCGTGGTCCATTTCGATCATTCTACTTAAGTCAGACATCTTAAAAACTTAAAATTAAACTGTTTCAGCGAATTCAGAAAACTCAACTCGCAATCTCAGCTCAACTTGCAGAATACGTCGATTCGCAAGTCTCAGTTCGGATTGCTAAAGATGTCGATTCGCAAGTGATGTCGATTCGCGAGGGATCTCGGTTCGACTCGCAAGCCTCAGTTCGACTCGCTAGTTCAACTCGGTTCGCAGGTGACGCTGGAACCCTAATCTCGACTCGCGAAACGGCTGTTAAACCCGAAAAATGAATGTTAAGGTATTTTTACGACTGAAACTTAAAATTTCGACCATAAACAAACCCTAAAACGTCCAGAGAATGATTTTGATCGTTAGTATTGCAAAAACGCACGTAAAAACGACCCGAATCAAAAACGCAATAACACTAAAACTTATGAACACACTCGTATTTAGCCCGAAAGCTCTGATACCAGATGTAGGTCCCCTAGTTTTAGGATCGATAACTTCATTATCTGTAGTATTAAGGTGCGGAATCCCTCAATACGGTGTTATCTTACTAACAACGAATATGTTCGAATTGCGTTTTAATAAAGCTTAACTTTAAACGATGAATCGTCAAAGCCTAGCCTTTAGGTTCGGTTTTTCTCTGGGTTTGTCGAGTTCGCAGAAGGCAAAAGTATTAAAAGTGTTAAAAGTTATGTTTTTCAAGCCGTGAAAAACATTATATACGTCCAGCTCAACTCGGCTCGCATGGGCCTGCGAGTTCGGTCCAACTCGCAGCCCAAGCCCATCTCAGGACTCGGCTCGCCAGACTAATGCCTCACGAGTTCAGATCTCATCTCACAGCTCAACTCGCTGCGACCTGAGATCTCGACTCGCCTCGCATTAAACGTCTATTATTTATTTCGTCTTTATACATTCGTCTAACTTAGCACAATAATATGTTTAACGAATATTACTAACAAAACAAATATTTATTTACAAATCTAAACCAATATACAAACGCAATAATAATTACACCAGTCCTATTTCAAGCTAGATCTGTTGTCACAATCTATGTCTCAACAGTTTGCTTTGTTTACGATACAACTCATCTAACAAGATGATATGATGTTATAATAACCGATACGCAGAGCAAACTAGCATTATACAAAATGAAAAGCTATAGTATTTCATGCTAACATTTACCATTAGACCAAAATTATACAGACATTTTAGATATGTTCACAAGTGTTAAAACCCAACCAAGTGGATATTAATAACTACTAGAAGCACCAGCAGGACCAGTAGCTGCACACGGATCTACTGCAGGCTTTGGATTCTTAGCTTAAGTTCCCTCTCACCCAAAAAAATCCTCGCGGAGGCGCTTGAGAGCGAGTACTTCGTCCGACATTTGAGCCAGTAGAACTCCAACTTCAGCTTTTATAACTGAAAGTCGATACAAAGTTCAAAGTTTATAATGACCAAATACCGTTGATAAGCCAATGAGGAATTTGAAGTGGTTTAACTATAAGTGTTACCAGAAGCTGCAGCAGCAACTGCAGCGGCAATTTTGCAGCAGGGTTTGGATTCTCAAATAGGTTTCCCTTGACCTGCTAAGATCCTCGCGGAGGTGCTTGAGAACGCGTACTTCTTCCGACATTTGAGCCAGTAGATCTCCAACGTCTGCCTTTTTACCTATTAGTTAATTATGTAAGAGATGCACATTCAACATAAGCAAGACAATGATATCATGATAATCCGAGAGTTGAAGCGGTCTATCTAATTGTTACCATAAGTAGAAGCAGAGGCAGAAACAGCGGCACCAGTTGCTGCCGGTGATGAATCTGCAGCAGGGTCTGGATTTTTTACAACAGCTTCTTCACTTGACAGGTTGAGATCGTCGTCAAAAACAGATCTTCCTTTCCCTTTAGCTTTTGCACCTATTTATTATTCAAAATACGATGATACCAAAACCCAAAGCAATGTTATAGTTCAAATTGATCAAACAGGTTGAAACTTGCTATCACATGAAACAAATCCAGTTTTATTAAAATAAACGAAAAGAATATTTCGGCCTCGGTATGTGAGGCTATCATAACCATATATATAGTCAATTCATTAGAGCATGTACAAAATCAAATCCAAAGTCAACGCCAAAGCAATTAGTAATCAAATTGTAAAAGGAAATCACTATATAAGAGCGGGAATTCAAATTTTTACCAGAAGCAGCACCAGTAGTTAGTGATGATAAGTCTGCTACAGGGTTATCATTTTTAACCAACACTCCTTCATCCTCATCTTCATCTTCAACACATGGGTCGAATTCTTTAGGTGCATTAGCTATTGATTGGTGCAAAAAGGTTAACATACATCACCAACGCAATAACAATTATTATATTTACCATGCATAATAAGCGAGTGATAAGTGAATTGATCATGTTACATCAAGCAATTAGTTTGATCTAAGTTAAGAAAATAGCACCATAGTGTATACGCAATTTGGAACAGCAGCCGTTAACTATATTCCGAAAAAAATATTGATTAGATACGGTGAATAATGATTTTACTTACAATGAAGTATCTCATAACTGACCACCTTCATATCCGAAGGAGGTGGGCCTCTGCTCATATCAAGGTGAATTGCATATCCATTGCGTGTGGGATACGTTATGTGACGTCCTCCATACTTGCGCTCTAGATAATCCAACTCTGAGATTCAATGAGACAATTCTCGATTGATTATTATTTCACGATGGTTTGAATTATGAGGAGCATGAAATTAGGGGGTAATGCATATAAGTATAAGCGTATGTGTATCAACATACACAGAAAGAGAGGAAGGATCAAATACGAAGTAAGATACTGGTAACCCAAAATAATTACTTGAAACTCACAAGTTGAATCATGTGAGTTAACAAACTTTACAGAATTTGACATTTGTATAACAGATAAACCTCTGTAGCATCAACATCGATAATCGGATCTGATGTATCCGCTAAGGAATTGATCTTTCTCAATACAAAATGCTGTAAACTACGATACAAGTATTCATACAAATGTCAAGTTTGTAAATTTTTCGTTCGTTATGACCGATTCATGTTTTCATATTTTCTTCCTTCTTACGGTACAGAAAAATACTTTTACCACACACACACACATGTATATATATACAGGTGAAATTGAAGTGCGTTAGCTATAAAAGTAGATTTTATTGTTACCAGGATGAGCAACACCGCTTGTTACAACACGGTTTGGATTTTCGACCTCAGCTTCTTCAATTAACTTGGCAATATCAGAAATTTTACCTATCAATTAACCAAAACATGATAATACCATGAGCTAAAGTGATTTAAAAAAATTTTGAATTATGTTATACTTTTTATTGGTCAAACAGGTTAAAAGTTGCAATCATACAAAAACGAAAGCTGGTCTAGTTATACCAAAACGGTAATCTGGCCAAGAGCATGTACAAAATCAAATCCAAAGTCTAGGTCAAAGTGATGATAAGATTACATTTGACCAGTTTCAATCTAAACATTCCATATATCTTGATTTCACAACTTTAGTAACCAAAAAGTCAAACATAACAACTATAAGAGTGGGAGTCAATCGTTAGCAGATGCAGCACCGGTTGTTAGTGATTAGTGATACAGAGTCTTATTTGTGAAAGTTGCTTTCACAGGAACAACTTATAAAACAACAGTCAGGTAATTTGCATTTAACCAAATTTATTCGAACGTGTCAAAGATCCTAATAAGTTTGACTGTTATAAAGCCCAATGAAATGGATTCAATTGTAGCAGCAACTGTCTCTGATGAATAAGAATTTCACTTACGAGGTATCTGTCACACCCCCGATTTCATAATTTGCGGAAGCGATCATTTGGGTGCGACTAATCAATAATCAGAACACCAAAGTACAAGCAAACGACTCTACATGAGACGTTTATACATTTTACAAAAGTAATACAAAGTTTAAGTCATAAGTGTACAATGATAGCAAGTTCGCAATTGATTTTGAAGATTTTAATACATAACCATTACACAAAAGATAATGCTAGAAAATCTTCAAGTTTAAATATATGCATGCGACTTGTACTAGCTAGCGTATCCTGTAGGCCATCCTACTGTTGCTGATCACCTGAGAATACAACACTAAAAGGTCAGCTATAAAGCTGGTGAATCTCTCAGGTTTGACATAAAATATGATGTGATCAACATGATTATCCGACGATTTAATTCCAACAATGACTAAATAATATAACCGAACAATGTTAAACCAATTAAGGTTTCCGAACAATGATTTAACCAATTAAGGTTACCGACTAGATTTACCGACAATGACATTGTATTGCAGTAAGCCATGGTTCGAGGCCTAACCCGATTTGTGCCTCCCGAACGGTGTCAACACCCATAACAATTACTAAAATGCCTGTTTGTACGTGGTTGTAGCTAGCAACCCGGACGGGGACGTCACTCCCATGATAGATCTATCTTTTAGTAATCGCGCCTTATTAAGTTAACGAACCATGCAATGATGAGGACTTTCCCGTATTAAAACACTCTTGGAATACCCGAACAATGAAAATCAAGACCGACAATGATAACCAACTGAGTTAATAATTAAATTAACTAACCGAATAACAGTGATCACGAAAACAAGTAAGTGTTGTATCTCACCCTAAGTTTTAAAATAGTAAAACAGTAAAATGGGGCCATGAGACTCACCTGAGTCACCGAGCAATGATTATCCGATAAGGAATGAACAACCCCGAAACCTTCCAATGTCCTAAGCATATAAGGTTATACATATGAGCGAATGTCTATTTAGATCATTCCCAAAATGTGTTCACTCAACCGTTAAATGTCCGATTTATTCCGAATGTGTGTTTTTGAAACTGACTAAATTTGTATTTTATAAAACTGTACGGCCCGTTGGTGACAGCGTGTAATAATAATTACAAAGTATTATTATTATGTGTTTCGTTATTTTGTATACTTATAAAAGTTCATACGTATGTAAAAGTACGTATTTGTTTGTAATATTGTTTCTGGTAGTGTGTATATATATATATATATATGGATTTCCGAATATGTGTGTGTATATATATCCGAGTGTGTATACGTATATATGTCCGAACTTATACTTATACTTATATACTCCCTTCGTCCCAATTTAATTGTCCCAGACAAAAAACACGCAGTTTAAGAAAACATCAACTTCTCTCTTACTTTTTGATAAGATTACAGTTTTACCCTTTACTTTTTACCTGCTTTTTTGTCTTACATATATAAATTAGAGGTATGAAAGAATTTTATCACATCATTTTTTATCTATTTATGGAAGTGGACAATTATTTTGGGACAGCCCAAAATGGAATACTAGACTATAAATTTAGGATGGAGGGAGTATAATTTTGGTCCGAAAGTATAAGTGTCCGAAGGTGTGAAGGTCCGAATGTATATATATGTGTGTTTTTGTCCGAAACTATCGCTCCGAAACTACAAAATCCGAATTTTAACACAAAAGACCGAAAGTCAACAAAAGTCAACTTTGAAAGTTGACTTTTGGAGTCAAAACTACTGTTCATCCGAAAGTCAAGGGGTCAAAATTACTGTTCATCCGAAAGTCAAAATTCGGAGTCACTATTCATCCAAAAGTCAAAGTTCGGAGTCACTATTCATCCGAATTTGTGATTTTTATTTAAAATAGCAAACATTATCGAAAGGTTCCGAAATTTTTACACAATATTCCCCTATTTCTAAGCTACTTCTTGTATTTGTTTCATGAATATTAGAGGTCGTTTGATATTTTTTAAAAATTCACAAAGTATCAGGGTTCATTTTAGTCCGAATTTAGACCACTTCTCACAAATCTAATTTTCTGGAAAAATGGGTGTATTTCTGGAACGACCCAAAGAAGAACTTTTTGTAGATAACAAAATTATCAAAACTTTCCATGTGGTCTCATACGTTTTTGAAGTCTATAACTCGAGATATGGCTCCGAGAATTAGACGGAAATTTCTGTCCGCCGAAACAGTAATTCTATGTCACAGAAGAAAATTATTTTAAAATAGCAAACGAAGTCGAAATATTACGAAACAAATTTTGTTAGAAAGCTTACTTCTTGAACTTCATTTTAAGCTTAAGAAACGTTTATTTTCATGTCGTAATGATTTTTATAAAATTCGTTAAAGTGAACTTATAAATCTGGACAGGAAACTAGAAAACATAAATTCGAGTTTTAAATTGCGTTTCGATTAATTATTTGGACATTTAATGGTTGAGTGGCCACTAAAACGTGATTATAAACATATTAATAACATTTTTGAAGAAGGTGGAAGTTCTTACAAGTGTTGTTAAACGGAGAAGAAGAAGAAGAAGTCGTTGTGTTCGTTTTGATGCGTTTTCTTGAATTTCGGCGTGATGGCTCGTGGTAGCACTATGGTGGTGATATGGTGGACTTATGATGGTGTAATGGTGGTGATTTTTCTGGTCTACAACTGAGAGAGAGTGAGAGAGATTAGGGAGTGGGTGTGGAATTATTGAATGGGGGAAATGGGAAGTATGGTGAGAGTAAGGAAATGAGGGGGAGTAAGGGGTATGGGAACCCATACTCCCTTGCAGATTTTCTGCATATTTGGGGGTGGGTCCCACCCCATGTGATGTTTAAATCTTTGTCCCAAAGTTGTGTAGTGTACGGTGCTCGTTTACCCGTTCGTTTGAACGTTATTTAGACGTTATACATTATTTATATGCGATTTCGTTATTGATTCGAAACTCGATATTTTTAATGAAAGTATTTAATTTAAAATACTTTATTTTGAGTTATGAAAATATATTTCGGGTTTCGTTCGGTGGTCGGACGCATTTTGCACGTTTTTGTCGCGTTCGGTTACGTTTTAAGCAAAACGTACGTATTTGTTATATTATTATCATAACATAAAGAAATAAACAATGTTATTAAATAATTTTATATTATTTAATAAGTGTTTCACCAACGTCCGTATTTGAGTTTTCGCGTTGTGTCAGATTTGTTTATACATGATTATTACATAATCATTTGACGTTATATATATAATTATATATATATATATATATATATATATATATATATATATATATATATATATATATATAAAATACTTAAATACCTTGGTATTGATGCATATATAATACGTGGAAAGAAAGTTTAAATTGGATGCGAATTTTGACCCCTTTTTAGCCGGGTGTTACAGTATCAGTTCAATAGTTATCACCTTGGAACGTGGAGGAATTGGGCCACGAAACCTATCGCGGTGAAAAGGATGTCCACTGCCAAGGTCATTGTCCCCTTTCACTTCAGAATTTGTACCTATAAATCATTAACCAAAACACAATAAGACCATAAACCAGGGTAATTTAAATCCTCATTTAGATATGTTATACTTCAAATTGTCGAATAGGTTGAGAATTGATACCACGCGAAACAAAGCCGGTTCGAGTAAACCAAATGAGAAATCTAGCCTCGAGTGTGAAGCAGAGACTTTCATTAGCATAGGGCCAAAAATGCCAAATACTCAAAGAGCATGTGCAAAATCATATCCAAAGTCAAGATCAAAGTGATAATAAGATTGCATTTGACCAGTTTTAATTTAGCCATTACAAACAACGGTATGCTTGTAACTGGAGTGTCAAAATTTTGTACAAGCCATCTCAAGATAAATTAATAGAACAAATCCTATGTTGCACTTAATACTTTTAACACATTATTTTCTCAACAGAATTAGACATAAATGTTGTTTGCGGCTCATACAGACCCAGCCCGTAATGACAAATTTAACCTGATCCCATTTCTTGACAGTTAACACGTCCAACCCACCTATCTTGTTACCATTACCAAGTAGCATTAATGTTGACAGAAAAAAGGTGATCCAAACAATTATAACCAACTAGTAGTAGCTTGTCGTGATACCTTCGTTAATCATAATAATGGTAACAAATTGTCGTCCTCAAATGCCTAAAACAACTATGCACCCAAATTGATTTGCGAAAATAAAAACAGTGAGTTTGAAATGGTTACCAGATACATGTGGCAGACCATAGTCCCAAAAAGATCTTCCTTTAGCTTCACCTATAAGCAAAAGTAATTTCATCCTATTAGCATCTGAAATAAGTTGATTTGTATAATTAAAAATACACAAACTGAAACGGAAAATTGATTAATAGTAACCAAAACCTAATTTCATAAATAATTAAACTTACGAGGTAGACCTCTAAATTCGATAATCTTTATGTCATCTACAGGAGGAGGGTTAGGGTTAAGAAACCTTTGCATTCCAAAGGGATCTCTGCGTTCTATCTCTGCTTCATTCATTGTTACATATTCCGGATGCTTGTGATAACTCATATAGTCATATTATAACTTACTCCGTATTATTTAGGGCTTGTAAGTTTTAGGGTTTGTATGTATTTGGGGACGAAAGAGTTTGAAATTACGGAATTATATATACCCGGGGATATTTTAGCATTTTTCACTTCGCCCCCTCCGTGAAATCTTTTTCTTTTAAAAAATACAAAAATGATCCCTGTAGTTTGCAAAATTTCGCACATATCATTCCTTTTATAAATTAATTGCATAAACCGTTCTTACAAGTTTTAGATGATATGTTAGTTGGCCCAAGCCTGATTGTTTAAACCCAAAAACCTAATGAACCCTAAGCCCACAATTAGGCTTGGGTCAACTAACCTATCATCTAACAACAAGTAGGGATGATAGTAAATTAAATTTGTGATCTAGTGTAACTTAAAGTTATAATTTGCATAAACAACTTTATTAGTCCTAATAGTTGTATTTCTATGCATAAGCTTATGATTTATATAAATTTAGAAAAATGAATACATATTGGATAAGTGTTATGAAAGGGTAAATAGAAATTCCTTAAACTAGTCAGTCTCAAATTGAAGGTGTAGTTTTCTCATTTGGATATTATTTGCAATAAATTGCACCAATATAAATCCTTATTTTTGGAGTTGTGTGGTGAGTGGTCCATGTGACCCAAATTTTCCATTTTCGACTTTTTGATGAAATTGTGGTTGTAACTTCTTAAGATTAAAGTATACATTCTAATTTTGTAAATATACTCCTTGAAATAAGTGCTTACTCTTATAAGTTAAAGGTGAACTCATCAACTTTGATTGGACATAGGAATCAACTCTTAATGTGTTTAATGTATCATATTGCATTTCATATTCTTGTAAGAAATAAAAAGTAATTATACACAAATAGACGTTAGTGCTTATTTATGAAGAAAAAATAAGAAGAAGAAAAAATAGGTATAAACCAAATTTTAACCAGCCAATAGAAACCTACATCAAGCAACCAAACAATATGCCAAAACAACACATAGTTATGCACGTCCAATTTTATCTTATTTATCCAAGTTAGCATTCTTAATACTTTTTACATAATTTGATAAAGTCACCAAAGAATAAAACAAATTTTCTTGGATCTTACAAAAATTAGCATTTTTATTTTCAGCTTTATTATATCCAAATCTAATAAAAAGGTTCCAACTAAAATTTAGTGTGCACCATTTCAAATTCAAGCCAAATCGTAAACCAACTAAACACACTTATGTTTATCATTTGAAAAACATAAATTATTCAGTAAGGTTTTTGAGGTTATAAAGTAAGTATATCACGTTAAATTCGAAGTTCATACACAGTAATCAAATCCTTTTGTTCACTTCCTAATATTCCATTTTAATTTTAATTTTAGTTATAGAATAGAACAAATGGCAAGTTGCCACGTGGCAAGCACACGCAAGTTACATTCGGTACCATGAAAACCAATGAATATTCAGTCAACTCTTCTAAGTTCTAAATGACATTCTACTTCGCACCCCACAATAAGAATCAAGAACCCAACTAAATCTACGGTCTCTGTCTCAGTCTTGAGCAAACTAAAAATACTCATTGCCACGTGTCAGTTTTATACTAACATGTTACATAGTTCCTCCATATATATATTCTTGTAATGTAACAAAAATAACATTCTCACTCCCTCTTCCTTCTTTCTCTGTATCCGATATATATACACTTACGATGTGTAACGTATATATTTAACAAAATCGGAATTTGGGTTTTGGATTATAACGCTTCTGATTGAGGTATTGTGTTTCATTTCATGATCAGCTACATGCATTATTTGTTTAATCCCAATTTCAATTTATTTTTATTTTTTGGCACATTGTTGGAATTTTGATGATTGTTTCATTTCTTTTTCTATTTCCTTTTTTTTTTTTTTTTTTTTTTTTTTTGTAGTATTTGGGGGGTTCTTTCCCCTTTTCAAAGGTTTGATTTTTAATTTTGGAATAGGTGTTTTGTGTGAAAGAGCTCAAAACCCTTAATTCTTTCATATGGGCATAGTGGTTATGTCAACAATGGGGGTGTTTTGGGATTGTGTTTTGGAATAGAATATGTGATTATTGAGTTTTCAAATAGCAGATTATCAGTTTTGAGTGTTTTAGTTAGGCTTGAGGTGTTCCTAAATATTTTTGTCTATTTTTCAAGGTTGATCATTGTGTTCATACAATAGGCATGATGGTTGGTTAAAGATTCTAAGTTATCATGTTGAGTTTCCAAACCCCATTTGATCATAAGTATAGTGTGTATGGTTGTATTGCATTTAGATTAATCTTAACTGCTATTTGTTTATAGTGAAGGTTCATGATGATTAATATTTTTAATTAACAAGGGATTCTTTTCAGTAATTCCAAAGTTTTTCATTCTTTTTATTGGATTAACCAAGGAAAAAAGAATTAATACCTTTTTTATTCACTTTGCAAAGATTGTTTAGAGTCCTCTGTTTCCAAAACAGAAGCTTCCGACAACTTCATAAAATATAAAAGACATTTGTGTGTTGTTATGTTTTGAAGCAAATTGGCAATCCATTGACCAAAGAAGAATGCATTTAGATGTGTATACTAGAGCTGCATCTAAGTTAGTTTCGCAATCCATGTTACATAAATCAGTAGCACATGTTTTAAGGCCAGAATTGGTATTATCGGTTAAATCATTTTATACTGTATTCGTTAGTGTTAGGATTTGGGTATGGATCTTTTTGGTCAAAAGATAAAAAGTTGCAGGTTGGTTATGATAATTTTTATTTGTTTTGGGAGTTCAGGTCCTTTTTGCAGTTGAGAATATAATTTTGGTTTGATACAGTTGCAACTCTCTGAGCAATTTGTTTGACTACTGCATTTTAATCTTGAATGCATAACTAACAAAAGATTTGTAACCCACAAGAAGTTGATTTTGAAAATCTAATGCAGATGTTGGAAAGTAGAGCCAAAGTCCCAAATGACCATTTTGATTGGTGCTAATCCTAATCGCTGAATGGTATGGCCTCAAGATTAGTGGTTTCTAGACGACGTTTTCCTGGTTTCAGATGTTTAATAATCTTGATACTTGTGCCAATTTGTTTCACCGTAATCTTTAACCACTATGAAAAGATTACGTATTTCTTGAGGCCGATTTGGGATACACCACCACGCCCATTAACATACCTTCCGCACTACTATGCAGAAAATGCTTCTATGGCCAAATTATGTCATCTCCATGGATGGACCTTACGGTCTGAACCCCGTAAAGTCTATGATGCTATCATATTTAGCAACGAGCTTGATTTACTAGAAGTTAGGTGGGGTGAACTTAATCCTTTGGTCACCAAATTCATCATTCTTGAGTCAAATACAACGTTCACGGGTCTCCCAAAAGCTTTAACATTTGCTTCCAATCGTGAACGTTTCTCCTTTGTCGAGGATAAAATTGTTTATGGTTTTCTTCCTGGTCAGTTGGCTTCTGAGGGACAACGTGTAAGCCCGTTTTCTGTAGAGGCCCATCATCGAGTTTCCATGAATGGGTTGATTAGTAGTTCGGGTATTTCTAATGGTGATCTACTCATTGTAGCCGATACTGATGAGATTCCAAGTAGAAATACAATACAGTTACTTCAATGGTGTGATGGGTTGCCACCAGTTTTGCATCTTGATATGAAAAAGTATGTGTATTCATTCGAGTTTCCAACTGACCCCACATGGAAGGCTACAAGTCATGTGTACAACCAACATACTCGTTACATGCATTCACGCCAAACAGAGCTTGTTCTTTCTGATACAGGATGGCATTGCAGTTTCTGCTTTAAGTATTTGAGCGAGTTTGTTGTTAAAATGACAGCATACAGTCACGCAGACCGTGTGAAGAACAAAGAGCATTTGGATCATTCTAGAATCCAAGAAAAGATTTGTAATGGAGATGATTTGTATGACATGTTACCTGAAGAATACACTTTTAAGGAATTGATTGGGAAAATGGGATCAATACCTCGTTCGGCTTCTGCAGTTCATCTTCCAACTTATTTGATAGAGAATGCAGAAAAGTTCAAGTTTCTTCTTCCTGGTGGTTGTTTGCGCCCACCTGATTGAAACTTATTAGAAAGAAAATATCGTTTTACATGAAGATTAGTATCGTTAAATAGACATTTATATGAATATCCACATATATAAAGACTTACAAAATGGGATTGCTGTTATGTATAAAGATTTTTAAGAACTGTTTACTTGCATTTTCAATTACATGTTCATTATTGTAATATGATTAGCAAAATTTCACATATGATGATCAATTGTATTATGATTCACATTTATAAATCCTGATATGATTCAGATTTAGTCGTGTGAATCATCACATATCGATCGTCGATCGAGCTTAAAAACTCTGACCAATTAAACTTCGTTATAAATATAAACTGTCTAGAAGGTGGACATATATATAATGTACTCCACATGATATAAATACTTTAGCTAGTCGATCGTGCCATTATTATTTATTGAAGTCTCTATATTTGTGTAGTTAACGTAAACCACCAACGCATATTGAATATATTTAATATTTGACTTTTTATTTTGTTAAGATTAATGATTAATGATATGATATTGGGTGGTTGTGAGCACCGAAAGCATATGTAATTTAATTATGCATCGTCCATGTAACTTTGGTCAAATTGAAACCACGCGTTAACGTTCATTTGTAAAATAAACAGAAAATTCAAAACTAACAAAAACTACAAAAAGGTTAGATTTTTGTGGGTAAAATAAATAACCAATTTTCACATCAACTTTTGAAAAGTAACAATTCTATTCGTACTTGTATGATTACGTCATTATATATTGAATCCTTTTAAAAGAAATTGAGCACTTATTATATTTTTATCGCATCATATTTATCAGAAGAAGTAAAAATAATGATTTGAGATGAGTGCGATAAAATGACGATTTTGTGTAGGATTAATTTCATGAAAGTTGTAGTTTTGTTCCGTTAAAAGTTACATAAATGCATAAAAGTTCCTATTTACTTTATTTTTTAAATGTCATTCTTACTTATTAACGTAGTTGTTAATCATTTTCAAAATAAATATAAATATAAGTAGTATAGAATAGGGAAAAAGGGTAAGGTTCAAATGAGACTAAAAATTTGTGTGAGAATAGAAGAACCAATGATATGGTGCCATGTGTACAAAGAGAATACAAAACCCATTTACCCCTTAAGTTAAATATCTCACAAAAGACAAATCGAAAAATTATGAAAATTGCACCATTAAATTCAGCGTTTGATCCTTTTCGATTTGCCGTCCATTAAGGCATACTTTCGACGAGTTTTTTTTTTCTTCACTATTTTTAGTGGGTTTCACATTACTAACATGTGTGTTACAGTGTTGCGTTTAGGGTTTGGGGTTTAGGGTTTAGGGTTGGGAGTTTGGGATTTCGTCCCGAAACCCCAAACTCCCAACCCTAAACCCTAACCCCTAAACCCCAAACCCTAAACCCTAGACCCTTTATAAAACTTTAAACCCTAAATCATACTAAACCCTAAACCATGCTAAACCCTAACACTAAACCCTGCTAAACCTTAACACTAAACCCTGTTAAACCCTAACCCTAAACCCTAAATCAAATGTATAATCAATCACTAACACATGTGTTACTAATATGTAAAACCCATCAAAAAATGAAAAAAAAAAAAAAGTTCGTCGGAAGTATGCCTTGATGGACAGCAAATCGAAGAGGATAAAACGCTGAAAAATATGGTGCAATTTTCATGATTTTTCGACTTGTCGTTTGTGAGATATTTAATTTTTAAAAACGTGGATGAGAGAGAAAAAAGTGACACTTGGCATATTGTGGTTGGTTTCCCCATTCTCACACAAAATAAATGGTCTCAATTGAACTCTTCTCTAGGGAAAAAATAAAAAACTTATGAATCGTTACGACCCTGACTTGGTTTTATTACGTGCCATATAAACATATTTTGAACCTTTACATAGTACACTTTTTTTTGTATCCAATACGTCGTTGTAACAATTAGTTCGAAAACATACTTTTTTATATAATATAAATAAAGTTTTAAAGGAATATTAAATTATGTGTTTTTCTTGTAAAGTAAGGAAAACGACAATAAAACTGCAACATGTGATAGTGATTACATGGAAAGCATCCATCTCAAAGTATAGATTGAAAATACCGACAATCGTGAGACGATACATTGAAACGATACGATATATTGAATTCAAAATATCGTCTGAAAAATGGGTCACTTTATCCAGTGGGGTGCGAGTCGTGTGATTCTTGCCAACTGCCCGCACAAATTGCGTCTTTGTCACTTTTTCTATGCCTTCCATAAATAAATATTACTCCGTATTAAGTTATTTCCTAGACTCCTAGAGTAGCATTCTAAATTCTTCTTTATCACCCATAGAAAATTCATTTATTATTCTTTTTCCATAAATATTGAAATAAAGTATTTAAAGTATTTTAATTTTAATTTTACAATTCAATATGAGAGTGAATAAATATTTAAGTCATTTTAGTGTATTTGCAGTTAATTAATACAAATTAATGAGTGAATTATCACTTTTAAACCTCTATTTAAGGCATGTGTAACTTTGACTTGTCTTAATATTTATAATAACTTATAAAGGGTTTAATATAACAATTAGTGAGGTGGCATAGTAGCAAGTCATCATGGTTAAAAGTTTCATAAACGTCTTAGCCTCTTGGAAGTGACCATGAAAAATATCAGAAATGGTCTTGTGAATACTTTGATTACGTTGTATATATCTGTGTCAAAGATACTCGGCATCTATGAGTAACTCGAACAAACAAATCTTATACATTAATTGTACGCATTACTCTTTTTATAAATTGAGCGATTACTTTGAGACAAACAAAAACAGTAGTATGGTTTTTCTAATATGTGCTATAAGGATTCATGTTATGGTACATTAATTTGGCTTACTATAAGTAGTATACTAGATATACTAGATGATTACGTTACATTATGTTATACTACGGAGTACATCGTATTCTAGTGTGTATATATTATATTATACTATGTAACACTAAACTACATAACACACATTATATTTTATCGTGTCTATATAACATATTACACTATATTATATTATTTGTATAATACATTACATCATATTGTAGTGTGTATATATTAGATTATACTAGATTACACTTCATAACGTACATTATAATTTATCGTGTCTATATAGCATATTACACTATCTAATATTATATTGTATTATAATATATTTGAGTATATTTGATATTATTTTATTTTATATTACATTGTATTACAATGTATTGTATCATCATCATGTCTATATATTAGATTACATTGCATTACGTTACATTGAATTGTATGGTATGCATGTCTATACATTACATTGTATTACATTGCATTATGTTGCGTCAGATTACATTCTATTACATTGTATTGCATCGTGTATATATGACCAAAAAGAGTTATTACTTTTTGTTATTAAGAGGGTGTTTGGGAAGGCGTTTTGAATAATTAGAATTAGGCAATTAGTTGTAACAAAACTTGTTGCAAAGAAAAAGTGTTTAGATTTGATTATGTTGTCTGATAACGTAATAATCATATAGTCAGTTATTCTAGTTTTTGAAAGATTAGATTATTTGATAATTAACTTAACAAGTAAAATTACTAAAATATGCATTCGTATAATATAATGAATTAATTATAGTTACCATACAGTAATTCAGATATAAGACTTGTAACAATTTATAATACAAACAATTTATCAATATAATGTATGATTTACAACATATCAATAATCAACAATACAATAACTATGAATAACTATGAAGTAGATCATTATATTAATGTAACACCCCAAATTTTAAGGTATTAATTTAGTGAATATATAAATATTTATTTTAAGTTATCACTGTTACAAATGATATAAAATAATAGAATTCGTAAATGGTTTATAAGTTCCAGACAATAGGAATTGAGGGGAACAAAATTTATAACACATATTTATCTATCCCTACGTATTAAGTTATTCCCTCCTTTGAAAACATTCTAGACTCACTTAAGAAACAAGGAAAAATCGCAGGGAACAAATCAAGAGCCAAAAATCATATTCTAATCTTCAATTCAAGCTTCCAAGATTCAATTCATCATCCTTGAACATTCCTAAACCTAAGTGAGTGTGTTTTTCAATCTCATAACCTACAAATTGAGAGAATAATAATGGTTCTAATCTGAAATTAGGGTTAAAAATTGATTAAATTGATGTTAGTTAGTGTTATAATGATTGTTAGTAAACATAATGCAAGTTAGAAGTGAATAATCATTAAGATGTTTATAGTGATTTTTGGTGAGTTGTGTGAAAGTTTGATAAATGATGTCAACTCACTCGAATCACTAGTTATAGATGCTTTTGGAATGAGATTAGTGAGTATTAAAGTAGTATTGAACTTAAACAAACACTAGAATTAGTTATGGCATATAATTATGAAGTAGTAACTAGTTTGATTGAAAGTCAAACTAAGTCAATCCAAATCGAGGGGAGGATTGATGTTGATTGTTGCTTAATTTTGATGATTAGAGATTCTAAATACGTTATTTTATTGTTATGTGATACATGATAGGTGTTAAAGGCGTGGCATTTCTACTTTATCACTAAATCGCTTATTTGCCTAAAACACCAAGGTGAGTGATATGGGGGTTAATTGAGTAATGATTGTGTGATTCCGGATTGCATCCGTGCAAGAGGTTCACACAATCAAGTGGAGCATTGCTTGTATCTTATCTTGTTTCTAATTGTTGATTATTGTTGTTAAATGATTCTTGTTGTTGAACTATGTGGAATGAACAAATTTGTAGAGATTAGCTAACTTTGTTAGCATAGTGTTGTTGTTAAATATGTGCATAGTACATGATGTTGATTTAGCATGCATATCGTTGTGGTATGGTGCTAAGTGATTATTGGTCGCGGATCCGCATAATGAACTTGTTCTCTACACGTTGCTCAGTATTTATTTGTTTAAGATTATGTGGTTATTGTTGCTTGTTTCTAGTTGTTGATTGATTTGGTAAATTACTTAATTAATTGCCTATATGCTCACTAAACTATAAGCTTACTCTTTTAGGTGTTGAATATTGTAGGTGAAAATGGGCATGGAGAGGGAAAGGCTATTGTGAAGGAGTAGCGTGGATTGAACTTGCTTGTATGTGAGTATCAAGTCTTTACTCTCTTTAATTGTCATTTTTGTATCACTTGAGTAATTCGCCCAAATACTCACTTTTTGATAATATGGTCGCCTAATAGTGGAAGTCTTTTGTTGACGGTAGATACTTGCTTTGACATGGTAATGTCAAATGTATAATGATGATATTGCGGTTTTGTTGTACAAATAGTTTTGGTAGTTAATGTGTGAACTAGTAATTTTGAATGTAAGTAAATTAACTTGAAAATTAGAAATATATATCCAAGTTGAGTTTTGGTCGATTCTAATAGTGAAGAGGAGTTGGTTATATTAAATTTGGTAATGAAATGTTGAAATATGATGTTGAATAGAAATTTTGTTGTTGGTTTCGTTATAGGGTCAAAATGGGTCACAAATGGGTCGACATGCTAAAATAAACCAAAATAGAATTATGGCACGTTTGTTGTTGGTTTATGACTCAATATAGATAGTTGTATATGTGGGTAAAAAGTCCAAGTCAGAAAGCAAGTGGTTTATAAATTGAATTGGTTGTAAAAATTGTCAAAATGACCATATTTTGGATCCACGTCCAAATTCTTTGTTAGTATGAATTTTGAAAAAGTGTAAAAAGAGAAACCATTATTATGATATAGTAGAAGTGTTTGCAAGTTTTCAGGTCTAAATTGTTTACGAGTCAAAAGTTATGCACGTGCAAAGTTCAAGTTTAAAAATTGAGTTGTGCAGGCCTAGATATAAGAACTACCTGGCTGGTAGTGTTGGTACCTGGCTGGTAGGGGTGTTCAAAATATTCCGAAACCGGAAAACCAAACCGAAAACCGGTTAAATTGAACCGAATTTTGGTTAACCGATCCGATTTTTTTTTCGTTTTTCGATTTCGATTAACCGAACCGGGATTTTTTCGGTTTCGGTTCAAGATTTTGGAACAGACATGATAAACGGTTAACCGAAAAAATCGAAAATTTTATATGTAGTTTTTAATATATGTATATACATTGTATATGTTATATTTATATATGGATATTTACACTATTATTTTGAATTAATCATTTATAATTTCTTTTCACTCATTTTATGTAGTTTACTAATTTAATATTGACCTAATATAGTAATCATTACCACTTAGTTCTAATTATTCGAACGAATAACGTAAGTATAACATTAATACACAATTATAAAGAGTAAAATGGTTATCGTTTGATACTTTTATTATCAATATATTTTAAATATAGTGAACACTTATTAATAAATATATATTTATGTGTTATTAATTACTTTTAAATAAGTATTAAATAATAAACGGTTAATTTGGTTAACCAATTTCCGGTTAATCGAATTTTCCGGTTTCGGTTTAGGTTCAAGAATATGGCGAACCGAGACTCCGGATAACCAAGTCTCCAGTTAACCGTCCATGAACATCCATACCGGCTGGTACTAATTGCTTCAAATGAAGACTTGGTTCTGTTGTCGAAATTTGCTTTTCACCCGGCTGTTTATCTTTGTACCCGGATGGTACCCTTAGTACCCGGCTGGTACATGTTATAGATCGCGACGCGATTTATGTAAATTGCGGCGCGATATAGGGGAAACGCGGCTCGGTTTAGAGTGGGTAGCGGCGCGATTGTTGTGGTCCAGACTTTGTTTTTATTTCTTATTTAACTTAGTTGTTTATGTTATGTACGGACCTAATCTATTTATAATGAGTCATGTAACATTGTTAAGCGTATTTTTTAAAAAAATAAAAATTAATTTTTTTTTGGGGTATTAATTAACATAATTGATAAGAGATAAGATAAAAAAAAACGTGTAAAGTAAGAAGCAAACATGAGTTTATAACGGTCGAACAAACATGACAGCCTTCGACCTTAGGTGGACTTAAAGAAAGGTGCAAAACATTGTTAATGTTATTTGGAATGCGTTTTGTAGCAGTAGGAGATAATTTGCTATTAAAAAAGGCTAGTGATAAATACAACAAGTTTTTTTATGGATACAACAAAGTTATGCATATATGTTGAGTCACTGGTCGCTGACCATGATAAAGTCACTGGTCGATGACCAACTCAACTATTTACTACTCGATGAAGAAATGGATTGTATCGAAGCTGCTGTTGCTGATAATGAGTTTCGCTGATCGTCATTCACTCTGTTCAATATTCTGAGGAAGATTTAAAGCTCAACATTGGTGTGTCGCTGATCAACGTCAGCGAGAGCCTTACATCTTCACATCAATAAAGGCAAAAGTCATTGCCAGAATAACAGCTAGTCACTGAAGATCTTCTGTTCAATTCATTCTACAAGAGCATGTTAGCTCGCAGTGAGTGAGGAGGATTGCTGCATCTTCAGGGACTATTCAATAAAGCCTCTAAATCTTTAAGTACTAAAAAGTACTGTACTTATCTATACATCAGCAAGAATGTTCCAGTTCGAAGTATGTCTGAAAGATTACGTGGCAGCAAGTGATTGGTTTTAAGGTAACGAGATATTTGCGGTAACAGAATTGGGACCCGCAGAATGTCGGTTCATCAGAGTTCAAACCAATCAACCAGTGACACGTGTCCTTTCGAGATCCTATATTTTAGGCGATATTTTAGGAACTCTTGTAGTATAAATAGTTCAGTGTTTTGTACTGTAGAGGCTAGTCGTTCAATTCGTGTTAATCACTTGTATGTCAGTGAGTAGTTTGTCTAAGCACGATTTAAGCAATTCATAGAGTGAACAGTCAGCGTGTTTGTCCACTGCTGTTCATCTCGTTTGTAATAGTTTAGCTAAGTGTTTGAATTGGATTAACTTTGGTTAATCCATTACGCATTCAACACTTGTGAATTTTATGATCAATACAATTCACCATTTCAGCTACTATTACATTGTTCTTTGATATTGTCATATATGTTATCTGATATACTATGTTTTCTGTTATAACAATTAAGAACTTTCAATTAACTTAGTTAAAATCAGAAAAAGTTTTTAATTGTATTCAACCCCCCTTCTACAATTAAACTTTACACTTTGCGATTCCAAATCACTAATCGATAGTGATTACGGGACTCTCAATATATATACTGTACAGTACAACACTGCTATGCATATCATTTGTATAACACCCTACATTTTACATAACATATTTTATAATATTTTCATTATAGGAAGCGCGAATCCCAAACCATAATTAGCCGATGTTTACATAAACCAAACATTTACCAAAGCAAACTATTTTATCATTTATATAATTACAAACTATATTAACTAAAACGGGTGTTATTTAAACTTTTCCAAAACTTGATAACCAAAATATCAGAGTTAGCGCGTGCAGTCAAACATCCAGTCAATTACCATATCCCGATCTACATCAAAAGCTAACCAAAATCTGTAAAACATTTAACAACGAGGGATTAGCTCACGCTAAGTGAATGGAACCGTAACCAACGGTTCAATCCAATTATAACAAGTCTTACAACTGATTAACTTCAACAATTAAACACATATGCACATAAGTACAAGAGGACCGGCGGTTCCTGGTATACTATCACAGTCACCTGCAATCACTGGTATACTATCACAGTGATTTACCGATAGCCTGAATACTACCTTCACTGAATAGGTTAGTTCTCAACTATGTGTGTAACACCCGTCCTTTTTCAAACAATACAATAATGTATTTTATTACCGAAAGCGTCAGTCCCAAAACAAGCCTTTCATTTTTTTTAAAACATAAAAGTCCTGCTTATTTCAAACATATAAATTTTAAACACAATTATCGGGTGTTATTGAATCCAAAAACAATATTGATTTTGCTAAATCAATATCAGAGTTATACGCAAGGTTGTCAAACAATCCATTCCAGCCAACAGCTTCTTGCCCAACAATTTAAACAATCATAATCTGCAAGAAGTGGGAATGTGGGGGTTAGCTCAAAGCTAAGTGAGAAAGAACTGTAACCGACAGTCCAACTCAGATATAACACATCAGTTTACAATAAGTAATCGTAATCACAACAACAATCAATGTTTACATCATCAAGCACTGTAAACACACAAGCACTAAAGAGGACCGGTGGTCCTTGAGGAACCCTCAAGCCGCGGTGGCCCTCAAGCGACACTTAGTAAACCCCACTGAGCTGCAGGCCAATACAGCGGTTTACCGATAGCCTGTTACTATTATCTCACACGACTAAGATTCCCATTAACGATGTGTACAAGGAATGCTTCATCGTCCAAATAATAGTAACCAATGCCCAACATACGTTGACCTCTTTATTAACACATATATGCCTTAAAGGCCATATAGCACATATCACAATTTATAATCATAACAGATTAATAATCAGTCAACAATAACATTTACGGTTACCCGTTGTAACCAAACATGTTATAACTCAATCACACTGAAGGTACATGTCCACTCACCGATACCTTAGCTGTCCACTCAGTAGTCTAATATCACTGAGTCTTCTGTGTATCTGAAATCATCACAGAATACCACAAGTTAGTAACTTGTCAACAATGATGGTATTATATAAATAATACACGTTATAATCATATAACATATCACAATAGTTCACTTTCCAATATACCATATCATATCATATTAACGTGATCATATAACATATCACATTTCTTGTTATTCAACGTATTATATCAATATGATAATAACAATCACTTTTAATCATAACTATATCAATCGAACCATATTTCAATACTCCTATATTTAGTTATAATTCATCATCATTTTATATTCACATAAAAGTAGGATCTTAAAATAATACCTACCAAGTGTACTCGTGAAAATCTGTCGAGCACATAGCATCAATTAATAAACAATAACCATGTTACACTTTAATAATGATAACTAATCATCATGTTCTCATAACAATCATAAACTAACTAGTTTATAGGCATCTATCATAAGTAATCAATTTAAGTCCACAGGCTGCTGGAACCAGTTTACCCGCCGGGTAAGGTTAGTACCCGCCGGGTACTAACCCAAACCCTTGAAGCCGCCGGTTTGGCTACAGAAGCCGCCGGCTTCACCCCCCGAACCGCCGGGTGTTTTAACATTTTCATGATCAGAACTTAAACTCAATATTAAAGGCTACAGAAGCCGCCGGCTTGGGTTATTACCCGTCGGCTTCCAACAATTTAAGAACAAGCCGCCGGCTTGGCATTGAAGCCGCCGGCTTCCCATGAAACAAGAACTACCCGCCGGGTAGATGTGGTACCCGCCGGTTACTTTACCCAGACCAGCGATCTGCTGCTGCTGATCCAACCCACAACCCGAATTAAGACCCCAATATCACCAAATCAAAGTATCTAATCGATTATATCTAACAAATAATAACATATAACATCACATATCATCATTTATATCATCAATTATCACTTCAATATCATAATCACTCATTTACCCATTTTCATAAAATAAAGAGATGAACAAGTTTGAGGAAATCAAACTTACAACAAGAAGGAGGAGATTATGATGATGAAGATGATGAAGAAACTATAACAAGATCACAAGCAATCTTTCTCTCTTTCTTTTAATTTTCAATGTATGTATGTGTGTATGTTTGTAGAAGAGATAGAGATGAGAGATTTGGGAAAGTGAGGGAGGTTAGGTCGGCCTTCCCCATTTTAACCAACCCATCCCAGTACAAATTATATCCCTTCTAAGCCTATTGTCTGGAACCCGAAAATACCCGCAAGACAAAGTATTTTATTTTACCGTCAGGCTCAACTATTTAAAACAAATATTATTTTATTAGTCACAATAATACCTGTGACTCTTTTACCTATTTATTTTCATACTCAAACACATATATAATTTCCTAACTCATTTAAATAATTATTTAAATTCGGAAAATACCATAAACGTCTAGGCCCGGTAACAGGGTGTTACAATGTGTATCAAAGTAACCTAGACAACTACACAGTAGTAACCAGGCCCAACCATTGTTGACCTCTCTCCAAATCGACTGATCAACTAGTCACATAAAGGCATAGTCTGTATGCAGTTATGGAACAACAACTAAACACTGAACAACTGGTACAACTGTATCAATCAAACTGAATCAATCAACTAATCAACATAATCAAGAACTAATCAATCGGAAATAATATAAACAATAACTATAACCGAACATAACTAAATCTATCATGGTTTACCCATTGTAACCGAACCCGTTACAACTAGGTTGAACCGAGGATTACAGTAACCATTCACCGATAGTCACAGTCTTCACTCAGTGGTCTAATATTACTGAGTCTCTGCACAACTCCCCCGAACAGGCCAGATCTGATTCACTTTCAGAACCTATTCGTCGATTCCTAACCTTAATAGCTTATTCAAAATATAGAGTAAGACCGTTACTATCCGCTTATCTGAAATTACAACAAACAATACAAATCAATAACTCATTTAATTATTGTAGCACATAATTTAAATAAGATATGAACTCTAACTTATTAACATATCATGTTATCGCGATTGCATACACTATATAAGTGCTAACATATAAGCAGTCTACAAGATTAGGTAAAATAGCAAAAACTGAACTGCACAGACATCCATCGCATCACAACAATTAATAATCGCGTCGCGATTCAGCTAGGATGGCGTCGCAACCATGACAGATCGCGGCGCGATCTGTATCAGCGTTTTTCAGCCTGAACCCGTTAACAGCAGCTACTGCACGACTTTTCTACCAAAAATTCTACTTCCAGCTTGATAAATCTGTTCTAAATCAGTTTGCATATCTCCAACAACTTCAACCAAATCATATGGCAACATATCACAATTATAAGTATCATTTGTACATCAAATCCACCCACTTATTATATAACCTAAATCAATTATTCAATCTTCACAACAATATGAAAAACATCATGTAGTCTAGCTTATTAGCATATAAAATCAGTAAGTAACATCACATACATCAAGCAACAACAACTCAAGCTTCAATTTCATAGTTAAATCACTAACCCTAACAATCTTTACAATTATCCAATATCCATATGAATGAACACTTACATATAGAAAAAGAGATGAACAAGTTGATGATAATCCCCCTTTTTAAGAAACAAGAATCCAAAGCATAATTGATTACTTATTTTCTTGCAATTTCTTTGAAGTGATTTGGTGAGGATTGTAAAAATTTAAGAACAAATGAGATTAGTGAAGAAATTAGAGAAATTATAGGTCGGTCTCCACCACCGCCTCATTTTTAATGTAGTATAAATTTTATCCCCTTCTAATCCTATTGTCTGGAACCTGAAAATACCCACGAGGCAAAATATTTTATTTTACCGTCAAACTCAACTTTTTAAAACAAGTACAATTTTATTAATCACAATAAAACCTGTGACTCTTTTACTCATTTATTTTCAAATAAACCAACTAAAAGTTAATAAAATACAATTTATTTTCGGGCCCAGAAACCGGGTGTTACAATTTGGTGTATACATCAAAAAGTTTGTTGTATTTATCAATACCCATTAAAAAAATGGATTTTGTATTTTAACCGTCACATCTAATTGAATTCTAATTTTTAGTTGCCAAACACTGTATACTGATTATTTACGATTTCTAAACGCAATAATCAAAAAATATATTTCTAACCGCAACTCCAAACACCCCTTAATCTTATTACATCATATTATTATTATAATTTTACTAGCGTGATACCCGCACAATTCAGCAATATACGATATTTTATTGTATATAGTGAGTCGACGATAGTCGTATATTATGTCTGGTCTTCATGAGTTATCCACGATGGTGACTCAATAACTATAGGTTGCTCGTATGTAGAGCTGATGATTCGGGAAACAGAAGTGAAACTAATAATATTAATATACTAAATGAAAAATCACATAAGTTAATTTTGGAAATGTTGAGTCTTATTTTTTAAGAGTTTCTTTATATAAAACATCAACATGCTTTATATATAGTATATTAGTATAGATATATAAGTGTAATAAAAATCCATCGTACCTCAAAATTAATTCCATATATAAAGTTTTCCTAAATAATTACCCTAACCGTCTCAAAATACGTATTCACATTTTCATTTTAGTTTATCCGAAAATAAATGTCTACTTCCAAAGTAGTAATTAACGGTACCATTTTACCCTCAATATACATTTTTCTCAAAAGTGATACATGCGAGTCTTTGCAAAAAGCATGGATAAAATTTGTCATATTAACTATCAGACAATGTAATTTCTTAAACTTCATAAAAATTGATATCAGATACTTATTTTGGGATGAAATGAGTAATTCCATTTATGAAATATAAATGTGGTTTAAATTATCAGTTATCGACAAGATTAAACATTCATCTCTAGATAAAATAATTGTTAAAAAGTTTTCTACTTAGAATAGATAGTGATTAAAGTTTTTATTTTTGTGTGACTAGTTAGTAATATGTTTTCATATTAAGTTATCATGTTGCTTATAGTTTCATAAGTAAAGACATTAAAAAGAGTTTGATTCAAAGGGACAACGAGTTATGATGTAGTCCATTCGAACCGTAAATAAAAAAACCAAGATTTTTAAAATTGTGTACCCCTGCTACACTTTTTAAGCCACCACCCCATATGATTCTTACCTGTTAAAAAATTTAAGAGTTAATCTGTTTTTAAATTTAATTTTGTTTATAAATTGAAAAAATACGTATGATCTTGTACAATTTTATAGCTGTAAAATACATTAATGAAGTAAAACTATCCTAAAATTTAAATCAAATCATTATCATTATCATTATTTAGATACTCGATACCAAAATCTTATGAGAAAGATACGAAATATTTTTATTTTATTATACTTATATACCAAAATCTTATTCTTATTACAAGTAATAATACGATAATATATTAAAAACATAGTACATTCATTATCATCCACCCGTTTGATAACTCCACTAACTTATATTGATAAGATCATTGGCTTATCATTTGCATTATCATCTCGTAGTACTCGTATCTCCTCACCTGCTATTTATATCTCGTGTGTCTTTGTTCTTCGATTCACATCTCTTCTGTGCTTTCTCTCTCTTTCTCTCAAAATCCCTAACAAAAAGAGGTACATATCTATCTATCTATATATTATTATGTACAGACCTTCAGATCTGTCTCTGTAATCTTTCATCATCTTATTTAAAGGTACGAAACCTCTAATTTTGCTTAATTCTCGCTAACCTAGTAATTATATCCGTAGAATATCATCCGTGTATGCGCAATTATATGTGTAGATGATTTTGTATGTATACATATAGTATGTGTGTATGTATATGTTTACGGAAATTGGCCAATTTGTTGTTGAATTAATGATTGTAAGTATTCGTTAGGGTTTTGCTTGTTGAGTTATTTGTTCAATTTTACCTAATTAGAGGTTGAACTAATTTTATTTTTGGATCCATGTGGAAATTAATATAATATTAATTTATTTTTATTTATTTTTTAATATTTTTTTGCAGTTTTTAGGAATAAAGGAAAGCTATGTCTTCCCTTAGTAGAGAGCTTGTGTTTTTAATACTTCAGTTTTTAGATGAAGAGAAGTTCAAGGAGACTGTTCACAGGTAGGGTTTATAAAGTTGATGTATTTTTTAGATATTTAATGTTGAATTTATCATTATGCATACAAATTGTTAAAAAGGTGTAATTTTGTATTGTTATAGAATATGGTTGTGGTGTTGTGTTGACGCGTGATTGAGTTTGTTGTATGTTAAGGTTGGAGCAGGAGTCAGGGTTTTTCTTTAACATTCGTTACTTTGAAGAAATGGTGACTAATGGCGAGTGGGATGAGGTTGAAAAATATCTTTCTGGATTCACGAAAGTGGATGATAACAGATATTCAATGAAGATCTTCTTTGAGATACGAAAGCAGAAGTACCTAGAAGCTTTAGATAAGTATGTATTTGTGTAGTCTTTTATTATTACATTGAGTGTGTTCATACTCGAGTACACTCGATTTTTTGCATTCATTGCACAAGTGCTTAGGTTATGCTATACAAACCACGAATGAAATGAATGATGGATAATTTAGGACGCTTATAATGCGTTGTTTCCATTTACTTTGCTATGCTGGGCTTTGTTTTGTCTTTTGGGTATATCTTAGTAAAAACCTTTAGGTTGGGATAGATTTGGTTTCGGTTAGAAATTCATGATGAGATCATTATTTGTAATGATATAGATTCTTATTATATATTCAAATTGTAGGAAGGATCGTGCTAAAGCTGTTGAAATTCTAGTGAAGGACTTAAAGGTGTTTTCAGCTTTTAATGAAGATCTTTTTAAAGAAATAACGCAGCTTTTGACTCTGGAGAATTTCAGGTTTGGATGTGTATTTCATGAACTGTATAATGTATACAAGTTTTTTTTTTTTTTTTTTTTTTTTTTTTTTGAGACGAGCATTTCTCATACAGAGACAACGAGCAATTATCAAAGTATGGAGACACCAAGTCTGCCAGGGGTATAATGTTGGGTGAGCTTAAAAAGCTGATTGAAGCGAATCCTTTGTTTCGTGATAAGCTAAACTTCCCAACTTTGAAAAATTCACGATTGCGGACACTCATAAATCAAAGGTTTCATTTTTTTTTTCTATACAGGGTTGATTTTTCTTTCTCAATTTCATGACTCTGTTTTGAATTTCCTTTTATATTTGTAGTTTAAACTGGCAACATCAGCTGTGTAAGAACCCGAAGCCGAATCCAGACATAAAGACTCTGTTTGTTGACCATTCTTGTGGACAGTCACAACCGAATGGTGCAAGGGCTCCATCCCCTGTGAATAATCCATTAATGGGTGCTGTACCAAAGCCGGCAGGCTTTCCTCCTTTAGGTGCACATGGAGTAAGTGGAAAAAAGTTTTTCGATCTTCCTTATTTGTTTTAAAAATCTTAATCTCCAAAAGCGAGTGTTCTAAATTATTTTGCATTTCTGTTATTATTTTCCTTCGCGTATAAAGCCTTTTCAGCCTGCACAAGCAGCTTTGCCAACATCTCTTGCTGGTTGGATGGCAAACCCGTCCGCCGTGCCTCATCCATCGGCTTCTGCTGGTCCTCTTGGTTTTAACCCACCAAATAACTCTGGTACATAGTTTTTTAATTGTACCCGATTCATGTGGTCGTATATATTGGTGCTGGTGTTAATGATAATTAATGTTCTTCACATGATAGCTATATTAAAGCGCCCCAGAACTCCCCCAACCAACAATCCTGCTGTTGACTATCAAACAGCTGACTCTGAACATGTATTAAAGAGAACAAGAACATTTGGCATTTCTGAGGAGGTATGTACTTTCTCTATAACCTTTGAGCTTATTGACGTGAAGCTTTTTTACCACTGATTAGATTAATTTTGTTATAACTTCATTCTTACACATCTATGTGTTGTTATCAGGCCAACCATCTACCAGTAAATATCTTACCCGTTGGTTACAGCGGTCAGAGTCATGGTCAAAGCTCATACTCGTCGGATGATTTACCTAAATCTGTGGTGGTGACCCTAAATCAGGGTTCAGTAGTCAAAAGCATGGATTTTCATCCAGTGCAACAAATTTTGCTTCTTGGTTAGTTCTCATTTGCTCTAGAATTAATCTTTCGACTTCCCTATAATCGTGCATTATTTACAATCGTTCCTGTCCTTTTTTCTTTTAGTTGGAACAAGTACAGGAGATATCATGATATGGGAACTCGGTAATAGAGAAAAGCTTGCTCATAAGAATTTCAAGGTTTGGGATCTTGGCGTTTGCTCAATGCCTGTGCAGGTTTGCATTCTAACCCTGATTAAAAATGATGATATTATGGTTACACTTTGACCGTTGACTCTTGTGCTAGGCCTCTTTGACCAGTGACTATACTGCATCCATCAACCGTGTAACTTGGAGTGCTGATGGAACCCTATTTGGTATGTTGATAGTTATTAAATTTATTTCAGAAGATCCAAATTAACTATTTTAAAATACTTTTCAGGTGTCGCATACTCAAAGCACATTGTGCAGATATACTCTTACCATGGCGGTGATGATCTCCGAAATCACTTGGAGGTTTAACCTCTTCTCTTAAGTAGCCGCTTTTAATCCATTATTCTATATAAAATGCATATATATTTAAGATATGCTTAATCTTTTACTTGATATTTTATACAGATTGAGGCTCATGTTGGCAGTGTTAATGATATTGCATTCTCTTACCCAAATAAACAACTTTGCATTGTGACTTGTGGAGAAGACAAGTTAATAAAAGTTTGGGATGCAGTAACAGGGAATAAG
Organism: Helichrysum umbraculigerum; assembly: GCA_949592205.1. Classification (NCBI taxonomy): domain Eukaryota; kingdom Viridiplantae; phylum Streptophyta; class Magnoliopsida; order Asterales; family Asteraceae; genus Helichrysum; species Helichrysum umbraculigerum. The sequence continues at coordinate 7,839,013 of CATIUR010000005.1, read as the reverse complement.
CAGTATACATTTGAAGGTCATGAAGCACCTGTATATTCTGTATGTCCCCATTTCAAAGAAAACATTCAGGTATAACCTATTTCCCTAAACTTTGTGTAATTCTTCCTAAAATTCAGTGACTGTTCTAATTCCTCTACTTTACTATACCAGTTTATATTCTCAACTGCAACTGATGGAAAAATAAAAGCATGGTTGTATGACAATATGGGTTCGAGAGTTGACTATGATGCACCAGGTCATTCATCGACTTCTATGGCATACAATGCAGATGGAACAAGGTTTGAAAAGTCCACGCCTTTGTGCTTATTTTGGTATTACGGTTCACACTTACTATTTCTGATGCTAATTAAAACATCATACGTTACGCATGATAGGTTATTCTCATGTGGTACAAATAAAGAAGGAGAATCCTACATTGTGGAATGGAATGAAAGTGAAGGAGCTGTCAAACGTACATATAATGGGCTTGGGAAGCGATCTGTTGGAGTTGTACAGTTTGACACCACCAAAAATCGGTTTCTTGCTGCTGGTGATGAGGGTTTGGTTAAATTTTGGGATATGGATAATGTTAACTTATTGACAACCGTTGATGCCGAGGGGGGTCTACCGGTACGTTTTCTTATAAATACTATCTATATGATTATATGTTGTTACTTTCAGCTAAGCTAATATGTTGGTTCTAAAAGTATTTTAATATCCGCAGGCTGCTCCTTGCATACGATTTAACAAGGAAGGGATTCTAATGGCTGTCTCAACAAATGACAATGGTATCAAAGTTTTAGCAAATCCGGATGGGCTTAGGCTACTAAGAACTATGGAGAATCGTTCTTTTGACCCCTCTAGAGTTGCATCCGCATCTGTAGTAAAGGTAAATGTTTGATGTGGCAAGTTCAACCTATATACTTACGTCGGGTTATGAATTATCTCCAATGGATAAATTCATCTAGCTTAAAATCCTCTAAATCATCTTACTTGTAGACTGTTATTGTTTTGAATGAATCTGGTTTTTATTATCATAGTTTACATACTATTCATTAATAAGTAATTATATAATTATTTTGGATAAAAACTGTTTTGAGTCACCGCAAACCCACCCTGCACATTTGACCCGGACCTGTTTTGGCAACTACCCAGTATCCACCCTTTTTGACTTATTAATCCCGGAAATTTTCTGTAAACCGGATTGAATTTTTGGTCCTTTCTTCGTTTTGTCTTACAAAATGCCTGCCATGTGTACAGAGCTCTGCAATGAGTACATTTGGTATTGCAAATACTTCTGCTGGACCAAGTGTTATGGATAGACCTACACCTATTCCCTCAATGGTTGCAATGGTTAGATATTTTTACGTCTGGGAATCTTGATATTAATGTTCCTTTCCTTATCTGATGTCCATGTAATCATGATGTTAACAATTTTACATGGGTTGTCCTTGCAGAATGGTGACAATCGGAGCTTGGTTGATGTTAAGCCAAGGATTGGAGATGAGTCGATGGACAAATCAAGAATATGGAAACTGACAGAAATCACGGAAGCGTCACAGTGCCGCTCCTTGAGGCTTCCAGATACTACATCTTCCGCAATGAGGGTATATTGTTATTCCACTCCTGATTTTGTATCTCTACCATGGTTCATGTTTCTTTATCAAAGTCAATTGACTTTCTCCCTTATTATTTTTGACAGGTTACAAGGTTGATTTACACAAATACCGGACTTGGCATATTGGCTCTAGCAGCCAATGGCGTCCATAAACTCTGGAAATGGACGAAAAATGAGCGGTACAAAATTCCAAAGGTATCTGTTACTGCGTTCTTAATCCCACAATTAAGTTTTAACTTTTAACCTAATTTTGCCTCAACTCTTTCTTTACGTCTTTCAGGCAACTACCAGTGTTGCCCCTACATTTTGGCAACCAACAAGCGGTATCTTGATGACCAATGTTATCAGTGATACAAACCCCGAAGAATCTGTTTCGTGCTTTGCATTGTCGAAGAATGACTCTTATGTAATGTCTGCTTCAGGAGGGAAGATCTCTTTGTTTAATATGATGACATTTAAGGTAACATATTCTTGCTTTCTTTTATACAAATTATTATACTTTACCAATGCCATGGATATATTGATTTTTTTATGTATATGCAGACAATGACTACATTCATGCCACCTCCACCTGCTGCAATCTTTTTGGCATTCCATCCACAAGACAATAACATTATTGCCATAGGCATGGATGACTCTTCTATCCAAATATACAATGTCCGCATTGATGAGGTTGTTACTAGTTCTAAATTTTTTGAAACCTAGATATATTTGAGTCTGTGAAAAAGGAGGTAACATTTATTATTTTGGTGAATAGGTCAAAACCAAACTTAAAGGCCATAATAAGCGGATAACAGGCTTGGCCTTCTCTAATGTGCTTAATGTGCTAGTATCATCTGGTGCTGATTCTCAGGTGAGGAAACTGGACAGCCTTTAGCACTTACATTTTTAATTATTATTTTTAAATAGTGTGTTTTTTTTTTTTTCCGCCAAAAAGCATGAAGCTTTTTCTTTGGAGATTTGTATTTTGTAGTAATATATCAATCTTTTTGCAGTTGTGTATTTGGAGCACAGAAGGATGGGAGAAGCAAACCAATAAACAGTTGCAAATTCCACCTGGTCGTGTCGCTGCTCCTGTAGTGGATACCCGTGTACAATTTCACAATGATCAGACACATCTGCTTGCAGTCCATGAAACTCAGATAGCCATCTATGAAGCACCTAAACTTGAATGCCTCAAGCAGGTCATTATTGTTGGCAAACTATTTCTCTTATAAAGCCCTGTTAGGACATCATTTTTTAAATAGCTAATGTTTCATACATTGAACAGTGGGTCCCTCCAGAAACAAGTGGTTTGATCACACATGCTACCTATTCGTGCGATGGCCTATCAATTTTCGTGAGTTTTGAGGATGGAAGTGTTGGTATTCTTACTGCATCAACACTCAGATTGCGATGCCGTATCAGTTCTGCCGCGTACTTGCCATCTAATCCAAAGTGAGTATATCTTAAGTCATGAAACCAAATGATGGTCATCAATTTCTTATAATTAAAACAAGGCAAATCGTCCAAAATATATTTTCAATGCATACCCACAATCATTTTATCCAAATTTGTGAGGATTATTGTAATAGTATAAATGCTGTAATCATAGTTGACCCACTAATATTCGATGAATAGCTTCAGTTTTTCTGGACAAAATAGTGTTTCGGGTCAATCTGACGCAATGTGTTATAAAATGACTCGTTTTGACCAACCTGTCAATTTTGCCACCTTTACTGGCTTTTGTTATTTAACATTGTTGATTTACTTGTGTTATTGCAGTTCAAGGGTGTATCCACTTGTGATTGCTGCACATCCGACACACATCAATCAATTTGCATTGGGATTGACTGATGGTGGGGTGGTTGTACTCGAGCCTCAGGAATCAGAAGGGAAATGGGGCACCTCACCACCGCTTGAAAATGGTGCTGGTCCAAGCAGTATCACCGCAGGGGCAACAGGTGCAACTGATCAAGCACAGAGGTAGCCCTTAACGATGGAAGAGTTAGGTACAGCAGTCAGTGTAGGTAGTGATACCTGGGATTTGTAGTGTTATTGAAGACCTTTAGAATCAGGTATAGATATGGTGTAAAGCAAATCATTGACGACTTGTTTTCAAGAAGGTTCTGTTTAAGTATCGTTTTAGTAGTGAGTTTAGTAGCACCTATACAAAGATTTTAATGACAGTGTGTTGATATGAACTCTTTTTAGTGGTTTTAATGAGATGTGATGTAGTTTATAAATGTTACTTGGTGTGTTATTGAGGAGGTATGTTCTCTCTGTTTATTACCTGATGATGATGATGAATATATCTTACATCAGTCGGTTCTAGTCATACACCACTAAAAAATCTACTTCAACGATAATGCAACTGATTTCTCATTCTACTTGTATAAGCAATTCACAAAAGTGTATTGTTGAAAGGGATGATTTGTGCGTAACAAGAGATGATGTACGCATTGTAAAAAAAAAGCTGTGTAAACATCACTTTTTGTAATACAAAAATCACTTACTATTATTGAAAGGGTATAGTGGTATACCACTTTCTATAAAAAGGTTTTTCTTCGTGTCACACGTTAAGTTATATTTAACAAGATTGAATTTTTTTTACATATTGACCCACTAATACTTGCTTATTCAATATAGAAAACTTTTTATGCATATATTTAAAAAATTTACAAGGTCTTTAAGTACACATTAACCTTAGCATGGGTAGACATTATCAAAACTCATGAACATGTGGCGAAGAAAGTATATACAAAGATCATAAGTATTATGGAGTAACCAGATTTTTATCTAAAAGTTTTCTATATTATAAAAGTTTTACTACTTATAATTTATCGTGATATTTGAGAGGATAAATCATGATAACACGAGGATTTTAGTAATCTAAATACAGTAAAAAGCATTATAAAAAAATAGGGAATTAATAAAAGAAGCCCCAGGAGTTTTAGATAAAAAAATTAAATAACAAAAAATTAAAAAAAAATCAAATATTTGAAGAATATCATCCATATGCTTCCACGTTTCTCTTTCTTTCAACTTCTATAAGAGCATCCACAATGGATTCTACTCTAAAAGGTTTAATACACTGTCATATCAGCATTTCATCAATTCCAGTAAAAACTTTACAGTGCATTAAACCAAACTGAATTCATTAGACTGACACATCATCGTACTTTTTTTAACTACTTTAATTTATATTTACACATATATATACATCTATCATTTTAGATGTATTCAACTATTGCATAAAATCAAACACTACATTAATTAGAAACGAAGAACTACGAGATAGTAGAATGCATCACAAGCTTCGAAGTGATTTGATCGAGCATGTTTGGGAGCGTTTTTTATTTGAAAGCAGTCATAGTTAATGTGTATTGTATGTTTATTAATTTTAATCTGTTTAAACACTTCATTAGTAATTTAAATCTAGTTCTGAATGTTTACTGTTACATGAAGTTAAAAATTAGTGTAACAATATAGTAAATTATTAGTATGTTTAATGTTTAAATATTGCTAGGTTATATGTTTGAATTCTATCTGCATGCACTATGAAATTATATAATATATTTGATCAAGCAAATGAATCGAAATGTTAAAGTGTGAAAAAGATTAATTTATTAAAGATTGGGCCCACCATTACCGTTTTAAGATGAGTTTGTTCAGGTAGCAACGATAGATTGGACGCATTAATACCTGGCCCATTACAATGGATTAATACGCTGACTCATCAAAATTTTCATTCTATTCAACGATGCATTGTACATGCTCTAAGGTAGAGTGTAGAACTCACTCCCAAAAGCTAGCTTGAAGGAGGAGGGGACACTTAGACTTATAAGTTACCAACCATTCCCATACATGGCCGATGTGGGATCGTAACAATACCCCACGCTTTGAAGAGCCAACGTCCTCTTTGGTCATGGCTATGTTGGTCACGGTTGGCACCCTCTTTTTGGGTCCAAGCCACCACTCCATAGGCCACCACTTCGAGGCCTCGTTGGTCACTGCTGGCACCCTCTTTTCAGGTCTAAACCACCACTACACAGGCCACCACTACGAGGTGTTGAATCTCGAAAGATGGGTTGGCTCTGATACCAATTGATAAGTTCTTCCAAACTCAAGATGAATCGAAGAAGAATTAAACCTAATTATCAGTAATTCAATGACATAATGAACTACGAATTAATTGGATTGGGAGAGAATTATTATTGATGAATGATTGACAAGATTACAAGAAAGAATTCCAGAACAAAAAACTAACTCCTTCCCGTAACTAACTATTAATAGCTGTTTAACAAGCTAACAAGCTAACAACTATAACCGACACTAACAACTCGACTAACAGACGCGTGTTACTTACGTGATTACTAATCAAAACTCGAATCACGTGTTATTCACATGACTCATAAGTGATCTTATAGCCCATAGTAGGTTCATCTCAAGCCATAAGCCCATGTGCAGAACTCAATCCAAAAAGCTAGCTTGAAGGAGGAGGGGACACTTAGACTTATAAGCTATCAACCATTCCCATACATTGCCTTCAAATATTTGGTTTATTGATGATTATGATTCTAAATTACTTTATTTTTGACCGATAAAAAATACAGTAAAAAGCATGCTTCGTTTATACTACAGAAAGAGAGAGAAACTCAAAAAGAGCCGTTACTTAAAAAACCTCCCTCAAACCCCCGTTCTCATTCCCAACCACCACCGCAATCACTCCCTCACGATCCCGCCGTTTCCGCCATCGCATTCCAGCCACGGTTTCAATCTACCGGCGAAACAATTTTTCGAATTCGAAGTTGGGAGGATGTTCATCAATCTGTTGCCCAAGGGAGCGCTGAAAATATCGGCAATTCTGGACTTTCTGTTTCGAACCCTAATAGCCACCGTAATCCCCAAATTAACATGAGTTCCAATACTGTAAACACGAATCTCCATTATTACTTGAATGGAATATCTGCTCCGTCATGTTGTAATTGAGTGCTGAAATAGGAATCGTAAGGTAAATGGTATTTGAATTTTAACTTTTTATTTTTCTGATGTATTTGTGATTATGTATTGGTTGATTTCTGTTTAGGAATTGTTTAATACTTTAATTCTTTGTGATTTAAAGGCGAAGATGTTATTGAAATGGATTATAGGTACAAAATTGGAGTTTGGGGATGAAGAAGAAGTTGAGAAAAGTTAGGGTTTGAGGATAAAGTACTTAATGGAAGGTGAAGATGTTATTGAAATAGATTATTTACTGTTTTTATCATTTTCAAAAAAAGAGGTAGTCAGAGTTAGAGTTTGTTACGTTATACTACATGTTATCTAATCTTTATCTCATTTCAGGGCTAACATTACCAGTTGGATTCAACTAATGCCATCCTCTTCATGTTAAAACTATTGAAACCCGTTTTCAATGTTGGAAAGATAGAAGAATCCGCTTCTGTTGCTATTTTGCCAAAAGTTGACGAAGTTCTCGTGAGCTTTAAAGAATTGAAGCCAAGAGGTAGAAATAATAGCGACTCGAAAAGGCCAGAACTGAATCCAAAATGGGGAAAGCTTGCTTGTCAACTGTTTCTCTTGAAGGTACATATAAATCTCTCTATCTGCACCCGGTGTCAATTGTTCTCTTAACAATATTAAGTTATATAATAAAATGAAGGATTTAAGAAGTATCAGAAGATAATCAATGTTTATTTGTATATTTTTTTCAGAGACAACGAGTACGGTTCGAAAGATGGGGTAAAACTTCAAGGGAAACTTAGAGATCTTGGAGGACTTGATGCTGTTATTGACATCATTAGGGAATGTCATGGTGTAATGGAGGTAGTTATTTTATTAAGTAATTTTGTAACATAAAAAGCTTAGTAGACGTGCATTGAAAATTGTGACGTTTCCTTTTTTGAGAAGTTTTTAATGTGGATACTGATACAAGTCCATATAAGGTTTCTTTGATTAATGAAAGGGTATTTTCGACATTTATCAAGTTGTAGAACATATTTATGAAACAAGCTGGAGTAACTTCTATTTCGGGATGAGATGTCCAATAAAACTTGACATTCCTATTCATGAAATAGTTTTTAAAATAGAATTACCAATTTGCCCATTGTCACCCTTACCAATAGAAAGATTAATATTATTTTTTATATGATGAAACATTTGCAGGCATTGCTAGAAATATATTCATATCCAACCCCCAATTCGCTAAATCTTGTTAAATTAGAAAGCCTGATACTTTTAAGCAATTAGAAGATCATATTTCCCAGGTGAGTTACAAATATCTCCGATACATGTTTTCCAACATTCATATATTCATATACACACATATTATACATACAGAATCACAGATACACACATCAATATATATAATGTATCTATTGTTTTTCATGTTAATGATGTGTGACTTTAATGTATAAGTTATTTTTTGATGTATAAGATGCTGTTATTTTTTAGATGTCAAGAGACTCCAAATTTAAAGATATGGTTCGTTACATTGAGGCTGCAAAGGCAGATTTGATAATTCGATGAAGTAAAAGGAATCAATTATGCACAAGCTTAAAGTTGGTTAGTTATTTTATTCTTATATTTTGTATCATGTTTAGTTAAATAACTTGTTTCCTATTTGAAACATAGTATCTTGATAAGTTGTAGCATGTACGTGATGCATTCGATTTGTTTATAACTACATATATTGGTTCAGAACTTCAGAGACCGTGTGTTTATAACTGTGTATAGTATAATATTTCTTGCTACTTCCATTCAGAGAGCTATAGTTTGGTTCTTGATTTGATACCTACTACTTTGGATGTGCAAAAGTAATTTGATTCATTATAAACTAACTCTACAGGTTGCTAGTTATTAATACATTTATACATGGTTTAGCTTAAGAAAAAAGAATGACTGTTGAAAGATGAAATGGTCTAAATATGCTGTTTATTTGGATATTCATTCTTTGTCTGTGTAGTTTTAGTGCTATATTAAAACATAGGTCATGCACATGTGTTTCTTGTTGTATGGGCAGTTTACTTGTAGTCTCGCATAAGAAAATGATGTAGCTGTTTGATTAATTCAATTATTAGTTAGTGTAGTTTTTCTGAATCATACAAAATCCAGAAGCTTTAACAGCTACGATTTTGTTTAATGGGTCTTAATTATGTGATCACATCTCTGCTGCTGAAATTTGCACAAACATAAAAGATGTCTTTCCTGACGTCGTACTGATTGATTTTGCTTTAGTTTAAATCCAAGATTCTTGTTTTAATAGTTAAAATTAGCTATCTTGAAAAGCATATGTGTCGTGTTGCCGTCATCTTGAGGTTAAAACTCATTTATTGGCCATAAATGTCTTTTTTTTGTTACAGATTAGAAGTTGCAATCCTATCACAAGGACGCGTAATACGGAATGTGAACGGAATATGGGATCCGGCTGGACAACGTACGAGGGAGAACTGGAAAAACGGAGGACAAAATACTGCAAGACGGAATACGTGGGTAAACGTAAACGGGTATATGGTTTTATACAACGGAATAGGGCTTTCGGTTACCGGAAAAACGGACAAACGGTGTGCGGTATGCGAGTTACACTTTATTTTTAAAATGTGTTCGACTCAAAAGTCAAACTCTACATTTATATGTGGGATAAAGTAAACGTATGGATGATTTTCATTTTAAAAATAATCTTTTACAATAAGTATGTATATTTTTTACGTAATACTCAGAAACTGGCACACGGAACCCGGAGCGCGGACCATAACCCTAAACCCGGAGTATAAAACCGTTACCCAAGATTCGGAACTTGATACCGGAACCCAGGAAACGGTACCCGCACACCGGTCGCCAATGACTACGGAACCCGTGAACCGGAACCCTAAACACCGTTCACACCCGTCCAGTCACTAAGGAATAGGTTGCGGTTTGCAAACAGGTATATATATTATTTGCAAACAGCTTAAATAAGGTTTTGTAATTTTTTGATTTTATCTTATCAGTTTCAATTCCATAATTTTGATTTGATCTTAAAAGAGGGTTTAGATGGTACCCATTGACTTGGAATGGATGAAGAAGGTTTTGGGACTCAAAATATATCATGGGTTGGATTGATCTCCAGTTTTTAAATTTGTTTTCTTAAAAATCATTTGTGCTAAATACGTGTACAACTAAATCACTGCATGTATGCTTATAATTTCGAATGGTGTGATTTAGGAGGTTGTATTGCGTTGAAGTATACTTTGGGGGACTTTTAACTGTGTTTGATCCAGTTCCCCTCGGTCAATCTTTTTAAAACATAACCAAATCTGCCCATTCATAAGAAAATGGGTCGAAATTGCCACCTCTGAATCGGTGCTTTTTATCTTTAAGGACTCTCATATTCTCACAGTTCAGTGCTTCTAAATGCAACTAATTTCTATCACCTTTCTCTTCTTCATCAACTTAACATTATGAGATATTATTTTACAGATGGTTTCAAATGTGAGTCATCTTCAACTGCTTGGTTTGACTCTTTTTCTCTTCAGGTTTGGCACCGTAGAACATCTCAACCATCGGGATTATTTGCAGCCAGTGTTGATATGAGAGGGTCCAGCGGAGAGGTGGCAATTTAAGACCCATGGGTCTAGTTGGGTTTTTCTAATTTTTATAGATGGGTCTTGTTGGTTAATTATAAAAATGTTCAAGTATGTCATTATTACTCATTATGACCCAATTGGTAATAATGATATACTTGGGTCTTATTTTAATTACCCTATTAGACCCATCTATAAAAATTAGAAAAACCCAACTAGACCCATGGGTCTTAAATTGCCACCTCCCCCCGGTATTTTGGTGTTTGAATCTAAACCTATATTCAGGACCTTTCATTCTTGTATTCTTTCACATAAGCATCAATCATGTTACTTTCTTGTTTCTTGCAGTGGGATGCTTGGCTAAATGTTCCCTCATCTGGATTTGCTGTCATAGTTAGTTTTGGAGGGACTGGCATTAAATAAAGGCGTGGGTATATTTATTTTTATTGTTTAATGATCGCCTAAATGATAAAGCCAAATGGGCGGGTTGGATGGGTTCGGTAAAGGTCAAAACTGGTCATTTTTGGTACATGGTGGGTTGGATTGACTCAAAACACTTTCTACCACATGTTTCAACTTCCTTAGTTGACAATTAGTGCGCCAAGCATGATAAGAAAGACTATATGATTTCAATAGTACAATCATTTTTTTATGATTGAACTCATTTAGGAAGTTTCATACATCATTATACAATGGAGGCGACTTTCGACCTTTGACCCATTCGTCCCGTCTGACCCGCTTTCGTTTAGCTATTGTTTTGACCCGTTAGAGATACTAGTATCGTGGTGTATTCGTTAGTATAATATGTTCTTACTTTACTGTCATTTCCTATATATTCGTCACTATAAGAAAGATTTTGTATCTAAGTGAATAATTTGTGTTTATAGGATGCGTTACGACAACAGCAAGGAGGAAGAAATGGACGATTACTGTTTACAGGTAAAGCTTTTCGCACTTTACTTAGCTTTATGTTTATACATACATCTACTACCATTAAGTTTGCAAACACGAATTCTGCATGTTTATCATCGTATGTATAGGAATTGATATCTTTTTATTCTGCTGAGGACTTAAAAATGAAAGATTCGTTAACTGTAGACCTGCATGTAGTAAATATTCTTTTGGCCTTCAAATTCTTACACCTCTAGTATAAAGTTTCTTTGGAAACCTCCTTTTAATACAGTAGCACTTATTTTTTTAATTGCTTCTGGTTCCTTACTCCATCTCCCGATGATCAACAACCCTCTAATACTATATATATTATCCAACCTTCTTATCATCACATGACAGAACTTAATGTTCTCGTTCCTAGTTTAATCTTGACACCCAACACTACTCTCCTCTTATGTTAAAAGATTCATTCGTTCTCATGTTATTAGGCCGACAGACAAAGTTTTTTTGAAAACCTCCTTAGTAACACTTATTTTTTAATTGCTTCTGGTTCCTTACTCCATGTCCCGATGATCAACAACCCTCTAATACTGTATATATTATCTAGCCTTCTTATCATCACGTGACAGAACTTAATGTTCTCGTTCCTAGTTTAATCTTCACACCCAACATTACTCTCCTCTTATGTTAAAGGATTCATTCGTTCTCATTTATTAGACCCGATAGATAAAGTTTCTTTGAAAACCTACTTATTATAATACAGTAACACTTATTTTTTAATTGTTTCTCATTCCTTACTCCATGTCCCGTTGATCAACAACCCTCTAATACTATATATATTATCTAGCCTTCTTATCATCACGTGACAGAACTTAGTGTTCTCCTTCCCCTCCAAGTCCCATTGAATCCTTGCTTTCCGTTTCACTCGTCTTTTTCTATCAGAATCTGTCGAACCCTTCTCCATTCTGTCTTCTCAACCTATCTTGATTTCTAGACTCCGCTTTAAATCCCAATCCATGGCCTCCTTTCAAAAAAATTCTATTTCCGTACCCCTTTCAAAAAAATTCTATTTCCTTATCCAACTTTCCAAACTTCTTCATATCCACATTTTGAATGCACCTTTTACACTTTTTACTCGAAATTTACACTAAGGTCTACTACTTCTATCCGGCTCATACCATGCTTATTTCACTATTGTTTCTGCCTAGTAATCTTCAAACCATTTGTCTAACACTTTTCACGCTTTAGGTCCGAAGTCAAGTTTTCAATCCCATAACATTATGGATATATGGGGCAATGATGACATAATCTGCGACCAAGCTCGATCACCGACAAGTCACCCCATATTGCACTTAACACACGTGAACCTTTTACGTCCCACCACAACTTCCATTACCTTCGCACTTGCAATAGTGTTGTTAACAACCGTTGTCCCTTTCGTTTTAAAAATACTATTTTATCTTTCGTGTTTGTACCTTACCTCTTTAAAATCACCACAAAAACAGCAAGCTGCTCATGTAGTGTCCATAAACCCGCCTTATACATCACGAGGCCATAGATATTTATAATAACTACTACTTTCTCGACACCCTTTCGTAGCCCCTTAACTACCAAGAAACTATCATAGCCAACCACTTGATTTACTGAAAATACATTTGCATCCCACACCCTGATCATTCCTCCGGTACTTTCTATTGCATCCTTTTGAGCAAAACCTATCATTAAATCACCCCACAAGTCCTCTACCCATTTGTCATTGACCGTCTTATATATTTAGTTTTTCGGAGTGCCAAGACAGTTGGTCTCTCTTTTCTACATATTTCTTAGACCCAAACTACCTTTCCTTCTGTTCCCAGACTCCATATAGTTAAAAAAAATTATATTTATTGATACAATAATTGATCGAATTTGTTCACTTGTTACGTACTATTACTAACTATCACAGTGTTGCCACTTGCCACTGTACGCCAATTTTCTTCCCGAATTCCGAAGTTTTCATTCTATCCAACACTGTGCAGACTCGCCATGCTAACTGGTTTTGATGGGTTCTTCTGTCCACTTTCGACAATTGTTTCATTACTTTGTCTTATTTCACTCTTGGAACTTCTGTTTGCACATGTGTTTTTGTGTCCTGCCAACGACTTCACTCTCAAAAAACTTGTCCCTCTGCTCTTTGTTTTAAATCTGTCTATAACACCCACAAAAGTATTTTCTACTCATTGTTTTCACTGATTTTCCATCTTGTGATAGTTTTCTTTTCTTTGTAGTAGTTTCCTTTAAAATTAACATGTTGACTTATGTGCTTCAAACCACTCGTGTTATTCTCCCCACTATTACGATTTACATGGGTTGTATCTAGCTGTAAATCCATGATTAGGTACACTCTGTTGTTTTGGTCCCAACACCCCACTCCTCATTCTTTGTTAGCTTTAGGTTCACAACTACATATTTCAACGAATCTCGCAGTGTTTAACAAATGTACAAAAGGAAGACATATATCTAGTATCTCGTACCAATGTTACGATCCATTTTAGTATAGGTCACGTGTATGGCATGTGATTAGTTACCTGCATTTTAGTTAGATAGAGCTAAAGAGTGTGGCAGTTTTTGAGTCTGAGATCACTATGATCATTTCCCCCTCTTCTATATCTTGTAATTGAGTTCTTTGGAACCCTAATTCATACAATTGTTCAATCGAATTGCTTTCTTGATCTAGTAATTCCTTTGTTAATTGTTATCTTTTTTCATGTCTTAAGTGATTTCTAAGAAGATTGTATCAATTGGTATCAGAGCCACTTTTCTGGCAATCTATAAACTGTTGTTAACACGAATTGTAGAAGTTCATCATTCAATTTCCGTTTCATTGTTTCAGTTGATAAAGATGGTGAACATGCGTTCAATGGACGAACCGATCAATAATTCAGAATTAAGCAACACTTTGATGAATCTACAGCGATCGATTGATAAAATCAATGGAGATATCAACAAATTGCTGATGTTTCAATCTGCAACAAACGAGTTCCAAAAATTGAGATTCAATGATGGAAGCAATAACAGAGAAGCACAAAATGGTAAGGTTACTCAATTCGAATCTCCTGAATTCAGTAGTGATTTGAGTGTTTCAAAGCTAAATGATAGTGATGTGGTAGGCAAAACTGAGAATAAAGAAGATGCACATAAGATGTTTGATAAAATGTCTATTAATAAAATTCTTAAACAAGGTGGGACGGTTCAAGAGTATTATGATGTATTCGATTCTCTGTTTAAAAATATGGGTTTAAATGAATCGTATGTCATTGATATCTTCATGTGGGGGTTGCACCCGGAAATTGAAAAGTGGGTTAAGATGTTAAAACCCAAAATGCTTTCGGATGCCTACTGTTTAGCTAAAATGCAAGAAGCAAACAACAACGTTATTAAGGAAAAGTTTAGTCCCTCTTTGTTGAATTCTCAAAGGTTTGAAGATACGTGTGGTATAGGAAATAACAATAAGTTTTTAATTCATGATGACCTTGAGGACAAAGATAATAAAGGTGTCGAGATGCAACCATTAAATCATTTTTTCCCTGTTTTGAGAGGACTGAATAAAGAAGAAATACATGAAAGGAAAGTTGATGTGAATGATTTTGATAATATACTTGTTGATGAATATAAGCTTAGCGAAATAAATGGAACCTCGCATAAGGAGTTGGTAGTGGGTGAAGGAGCTGAAATTGATACAGATGTTGATAAAGTGGGATCACATAATGCAACAGGGGAAAATAGGAGTGCTGAAACAGAAAAGTTAAGGGTTGGTGATTTGAATCCTGGAATCGATCTTCACTTGGGTCATTCAAGGCCTGAGATAATTAGAAATAAGGGCTCATACCTTATTAAGGAAGATGAATCGGAATTCAAAGAAAAAGTTGTTGAAATCTTGAACCTCAAGGTAGAAGATCACAGGGCGTTTGATGGAGTTGGTTACATACAAGTTGGCAAAAATAATTTTGACATAACGAAATTCAAAGAGAGCAGTTTTGCCAAGATAATTGTTGTTAACATTCCAAGAAAAGCTGTGGAAGAAGGTAAGTGGAATTCTTTTAGAGAACTTGATAATGTTTCTGAGTTTGTATTGATCAGTGAAAAGAAAACGGGGCAGTTAGGGAGTGATTCGGTTATTGTTGAAACTTTTGAATGGAAGCCAGGTTTGTAAATTCTGGTCAAATTTAACAGGAAGCATTATAAATGCATGTGAATATGTTGCAGACTCAATAAAAGTATCTCAGTTAGGACAAGATGCCACTGTTGCAAACAAGAGTAGTGATGGCGTAGGAAATGCTTATAATGTCCTTAGACTGAGACTGTGGAATGAATTGCATGGTCATATGTTTAAACGTGGGTCAACGATGGTAATAGTTGAACTTTCCGTTGTTAACTGTGATAGGCGATCAATTGAAGTGCACTACAATGGCAATAAAAGGCTGAATAGATTGCTTGAGCACAATGACAAATACTGGATAGAATCACATGAAGTGAACAAATTGAATGTTTACTCAGTAGCCGAGTTTGATATAGAAGTATTCAATGGTTTTTGTGTTATTTGTGAGCCAATGAGTTTGATGGTAGCTGGGATGTTCAAATGGAAACCGGGTGGTTATTTTGGTCACCTAAAAATGTGGAGAAAATACCACATGTTTTAAAATATAGTGATGTTGACGTGTTAACGGATGATTTGGAAAGGGAAGTTTCACTACCAACAAACGGTGTTAAACATGCTGATATGAATATTTCTTCCAAAATTGACATGAGATCAACTGATAAAGCATGTCTTGGACCTCTTGGTGACTGTAGTCCACAAGTGAAGTGCACGCAGATGATAATGATCACAAGATTGAGCAGAATAAAGAAATTCATGTCTTTACTTTCTTCAATGAGTATACTTCCAACAATAAGTTCCTTACTAGGGCTCTTGAAGGGTTTGTGATGGATGTTTTAATTATTCATGTATGTTTAGTTGAGCAAAAAGTGATCAGTATGGCAAACCTACTACAATTGGTGAAGTTTGGTGTTGAAATGGTGATGAATTCTAAAAACAGTGCAATCAAGGGTGACACTAATGGTAGATTCATTGCTATAGAAAAGGAGAAAATCCAAGAACTTGAAGTTAAGATGAAGACCTGTACAAAAGCTGCAGTCGAGTTCAAAATGGACCGTCTTAAGAATCAAAATTCATGGGTCAGCAAGATTGAAACGCTATTATCAAGTTGTATGAAGACGTAGAAAAGGTTTCACTTTTTTACGGGATTCTTGAGGACAAGAATCTTTTAAGGGGAATGGATTGTTACGATCCATTTTAGTATAGGTCCCGTGTATGGCATGTGATTAGTTACCTGCATTTTAGTTAGTATAAATAGATAGATAGAGCTAAAGAGTGTGGCACTGAGATCACTATGATCATTTCCCCCTCTTCTATATCTTGTAATTGAGTTCTTTGGAACCCTAATTCATACAATTGTTCAATCGAATTGCTTTCTTGATCTAGTAATTCCTTTGTTAATTGTTATCTTCTTTCATGTCTTAAGTAATTTCTAAGAAGATTGTATCAACCAATCTCTATATAAATTCTCTAATTCAAAATCATCAACAAAGGAGTGAAGGTGAACAAAATATGATTATGATGTGTTTATTGTCATCATTGTGAAGCATACTGTGAATGAATATTGTTTTGTTTATCAACACGGTATCGTTTATCGGAAGGGCGGGCATGTTAACATTCTTGTGACAAGTTCATTTTTCAATACTAGTACCCGTCAAGAGTTTTGTCCAATCATTTTATCGTCACGCTTCACGATTTTTAAGAATCTTGAGATGGAAGTATAATAGGACTTGCAATAAAAAAAAAATTAAGATAACAATATACTTTGATGCGTGATTAGTATGCATGTTCTTTTTATATAACACGGATTCAATTACAATCGAACTTTATAAATAAAGTTATAAAGGTTACTAACCAATGGGAATAAACATTTATTTTGACATGTGCTCAACTATTTTTTATTTTATATCTTTGCTATGTATTTGTGATTTGAATTGAGTAAGAGAATTTACATTTGGTTGATTAAAATAAGAATGTTAATATTCTAATTGAATGCAACTATTTTGGGAATAAAATTAATAGCAAAGAAGTTTGTCAACTTTACATTTTTACGAGGTGTCTTTGATATTTGCCATGTTAGAAGGAGGAGTGACGCATTAAAAATATGTGGTATATATACATTTTGTTTTAATGACATGGAGGTGGGTTTAATAAAGACTACTAAATATCTAGAGAAGTGAGGAATCAATAGGAAGCCACTATTTTAATTAAGTAGGAGGGGTACAAATGTACAATGGTCATTTAAATAAAAAAACCAATTCCACCAACATTCTTTAAAATTAAATATCTCAAATAATGGCTAATCAAAAAATTATAAAAATTGCACCATTAAACTTAACGTTCTTTTCTCTTCGATTTAAGATCTCACATGGTATCACGTGTGATTTAACAAGGGATTTTAAATTTGCACATGATTAGTGATAAATTCTATTTCATCCGTAGAATTTGACAATATTCATTGTTATATGTTGGCAATTTTATGTTGATAATAGTTGCGATTTGTAATTCACATATGATGACGCTATAATAACATGTGATTATTGTTTCGTATGATGATAACATATAATTATAATTGAGCTTTTTTCTTTATTTCTTGATTATTTGACCGTTGGCCCGTTTTTGAGTGGACATGTAAATTTCGTCTTAATCGGACACCGAAATTTTCTAACGGAAAATTCTACGTCAAACGTAACTACGAACGTCGAAAAACTTAAAAATTCTATTTTTCACAGAAAAGAGACACCAGCCGCCGGCTATAGGGTCAAGCCGCTGGCTTCAGACCCCAAGCCGCCGGGTCCTACACCCTAACCGCCGGGTAAATTAATTTTTTGCCAAACAGAAACATTTTGCCGTATTTGGGCTGGATTAGCCGCCGGTTTGGGGCCTCCAGCCGCCGGGTCATACCACCTACCCGCCGGGTCCACCATCTGACCCGCCGGGTCCCTGCCTGCACAGCAGAATATGAACCATAAAGCTTTAATGCAATTTTACAAAATTCAAACGGGTATATCTCCTAAATCGTAAAGAGTTAGGATCTGAAATTTTGCAGGCACCTTTATATAATCAAAATGCAACTTTCTATTTTTCCACTTTTTCAATTTACACGTTTTACGAGAAAACGGACGTATAACCAATTTTAGGCCATTTTGAGCCATTTTCGTTGACATGCCATATTCCAAATGGCATACTTTCTGGTTTCAACTCTTTGCCAACATGCTTATACATATAATTGTGACGTGTGGGCACTTTCAACACCCTCATATACTTGTCCTATTATGTTTTAACTCGGGTCCAAATGGGCAAATTTTACCAAACAACCACATTGACTATCCAAAACACTTTCACGTACTTTGTTACTATACTTATGACTTAAAGTCACTTTAACATTCATTATTTTCGAACCAACATGCATTTTAACCATTTGACCAATAACCGACCCATTTGGGTACTTTAACAACCCATTTGGGTTTCAACCCATATAACCACTATTCAAACAATCAATTCACACTTTGTTGACTATTCCAAGTCAAACAAAACCATTTTTCAATATTGGTATTATACTATAACTCTAAAACACCAATCCACATTAAAATCATCATTTTTAAATCAATTTCAACAAATTTTCCAAATTCATAATCACTTTAACTTTTCATAACTTGTCAACACACATTTGGACTCGTTGACCACTTTGACTTTCTATCTTAACACTTTCAATACAAAGATCATAATTCAACCCAATTATGATCAATGCTAAACACATAAACATCTAGTCACATTCATAACTTCGTAACATAGTTATTATCAAGTTTGACACAACCACATTCAACTTGACTTTACCAAGTCAATACACATATTCCAACAACTAGACTCTTTCTAATTCACATAACAACACGACTCGAAACCTATTAATGGAGAATACCATCATCCCATTAATTTCATCATATCAAGTCACATCAATTCAGGTTATCATTTATCAAATAATTCCCTAGCAAGGATCTATAATTACACCTTGCATTTACAAGCGATATTCACCAATAATTCAATTTACTTTACTAACAATCATATCATAGTAAGGCAAACAGTCCAAGCTTATTAAAATTCATCAAGCTTATCAGAAATTACCTGGCACATCTAGGCCCACGAGTATTGAGGAATCATTGAGAATACCAGACGGTTCCTCATGTTCCTCCGTCTCTGCATCCAAAACAACACTATTGCATATTGTTATAGGTTAGCACACATTTAATAGCAACTTTCTCAAGCAACCACTAAACCCCATCCCTGGAATGTTTGACTTGACACAAACCTAAGTTTGGGATTGAACATCTTTTAATGTACAATTCACCCAAACCTAGGCTCTGATACCAATTTATAACACCCGTCTCGAAATACAAGGACATTTTTTTTTTTAAACATATATGAAGCGCATGATTAATAGAAATCAGTAGATTGCATACATACATTTCAAATAGCAATCCACTTACATACAAACCTTTAAAACTAGATTATTTTAATTATTACATACATTAAGTTTAGGTGTTATTGAAATCCAAATCTGTTGTTAAATCATTAAAGTAATATCCATTTCAGAGTGAGCTTGTCAAACATTCCATTCCATATGTACTTCTTGCCCACCCACATACAAAAGTAAACCTGCAAGAAGTAATGAGGGGTTAGCACGAAGCTAAGTGAATAGATCCCAAGCTATCAATCTAACTCAGCTTAACACATGCCTATAACCAAGCAATGCACAAGCAACATAGAAGGATCGGTGGTCCTTGAGGTACCCTCATGCCGCGGATGGTTCCCCAAGTAACACTTAAAACCAACTGACGGTCAAATCAGAGGTTAAACCGATAGTTTGGTACTATTACTACACACGACGCAATTTCAGTATCCAACACATGTACAAGGCACTTGCGAAGTCCTAGTAATAGTATCCAAACCCAACACATTAGTTGACCCCCACCAAATCAAATAGTTCACAACTATCATAGTATGCGAACGCCAATAATCAATCAAGGTTTAGCCAACATGCCAATATAATATTAATGCAATCATTGCAATAAACCAAGTTTACCCGTTGTAACCATGTTGTTACAACTAACTTATACTGAAAGTCCAAGATCCACTCACCGACAATCATAGTCGTCCACTCAGTAGTCTAATGTCACTGAGTCTTCTCCACATCTGAGAATACAACAATAACACAAGTCAGTCACTTGTTTCAATGTGAAATATCATCACATAATTGTAATCAAAATCTAAACAACTCAATCAAATAATTACCTACTTATCATCATTCAACACAATTCAATCCAAGATTATAAATAATCAATTTACATTACTAGTTCACCATCACTATCAAATTATGAACATAGAATCACATTATCACATAAATCCAACACTAGTTGTCACTAACCAACATGACCCTCTTAATTTCAATGATTAACAATCTCATATAATAACTCATCTTTTACTAATAACACTATAACAACCTCTTGTTATTATCAATCAAGGTGATTAACACCTAATCATCACACTTTTACAAATGTCAATTGAATTACCATTCAATTAACTTGGTTAATCCATTATTAGGTTAGATTAAAGCTACTAACCTTCTTACTAACATATATTAACATCATTTCAACTAATATCAATCTTTAGTTTATGATAATCACCATTAACCCATCAAAATCACCAAGTTACCTATAAACTCATGAACCCTAATTTAATACTACCACTTTAAGCATGAATCTTGTTACTTAACATCATTAACAAGTATAACAATCATCACTTTAACCCACTTAAGCCTCAATTTTCGGATTAAAGGCATTAATCTATCAAAATCATAATAAACCCTAAGAACCAACTTAAATTTACAAAGTTCAACTTGAATCTTGTTAGCAATCAACAATAACAAGCTTAATTAACAACAATATCACATAATCAAACCCTAATTTCGAATTATCACCAAGAACACCAAAAACCCCCAATTTCTAGGGTTCATAATTTGAAGAATTAAAGACTTACAAGATGAAAGGAATGATTAGAAGATGATAATCTTCACGCTAGAAGCTTGAATTCGAATTTGTGTTCTTCAATTTGATGATTTCATCAAGTTTTTGGATTGATTAGGGTTTGTGTGTGTGAATCGTATGTACGTATGCATATGTGGGAGTTAAAACCGACCCATCAAATAATATACCATATAAGTGTTAGTTTTCGTTCCCCGTATTTATTATTGTCTGGAACTTAAAAACCATTTGCGGGGAAATACAATTTTATTTTACCGTCAACTAAATAAATTTAAAACAATCAATATTTCACTAGCCACAATATTTCCTGAGGCTTATCGACCTATTTATTATCCAATAAAACACAATAACAATTTTAAATCGCATTTAAAATTTACAGAAAATACCTATTACTTCTAGGCCCAATTTGAGGATGTTACAGATGGGTTTAAAGTCCACATAATTTCTAATGGTAAGACACCCAATTCCCTCCTAATAGGAATTATGAGCTGAATTCAATGTGGAAAACTTACACTTAGAAATTGGAGCACATGTTTTACATATGTCATCCCAAGGTTATGTGCTCGGACCTGCTTAAGTTAGGTTGAAGTTAACTTCTTAATAGCTCATTTGAAAAAGTGCAAGGGCAGGTGCACGAATGAAAGGAACTACCTATGTGAATGTGAAGTTTTGCCGCTTCAAAAAGCTTTGGACTCTTTGCTTTGATACATTCATGAATGGATATGGACACATGGCTTGTATAGTGTCAAGATCGCTTTAGAGTGTTTGAAAACTTGTGTGTACATTATCTTCAGGTATTCAAATGGGTTGAAGGGTTCAATTCTTAGAACACCCCGATTCTCGAATATTTGGAATGTGTAATGTACTAAGATGGAAATTCAATCTTCAAGACATTTTCATTTATGCACAAGTTTGTTTTGTTTGATTATCTCATGTAAAGGAATTACACTAAAATGGGGAGGATTGTTAGTAATTTAGTGTAATTGAGGGATATGGTTATTTGATTTGGTAATGGGTTCGGAGGTACGGAGTGTACGCCCATCAAGTCAATGACATCCCTGCCAAAACTATGCAGCAGCTTAATAGTCTGAAATAGACGTTTTTGAAGTCTCAAATGGACGTTTTTGGACTGATGGCTTAATAGTCTAAAATGGACGTTTTTGGAGTCTCAAATGGACGTTTTTTGGACTGATGGCTTAATAGTCTAAAATGGACGGTTTTGGACTCTCAAAATGGACGGCTTTTGAATGACGGGTCAAGAGGTTATTTTGACCCATTATGCTGTGACTGTTGGTTATCCTTATTGGTGAAACCTTATGATCATTATTGGTATTAATGATTATAAACACTAAAAGGCTATAACTTACAAGTGATTAATGGATGATTTAATTGGCTATTAACACCAATTAATCCATTGATTGTTGGGTGTTCTTATAAAGGACAGATTTCACATGGGATTTGACATACAACAAGAAACACTTTTCAGCACCAGGTTCTTGATTTGTTGCCTCAAACAAGAACAACACTATTTGTCTTATCCCAAAACAAAATTCGTGTAACCCAAGGCATATAGGGTCGAATTGTTGTTTTGGGAAAGTGATAACACGATTCAAAGGGATATCCGGTCATTGAAATCTTACCCGGTTACACGGCGGTTCCTCAACAAGTAGTAGAGTAAAGTAAAGCCCAAAACATTTTCCACTATATGGCTCATGGTTATTGGTGTCACAGGAGCCCATTGCTCATCAAGTGGCTCCGCCACTCGTGTTAGAGAAGATGTTATAAACGTGGTTAACACGAAATGTTCTTTAACCCATCCAAATAAAAAATAAAACCCACCGGCCCGACTCCCAATTTTTAGGCTCCGTTTGGTTCGCAAATTTTTTTTAAAGGAATTGGAATCTGTCAAAAGAATTGGAATGTGAAGGAATTGGAATGGAATGTAATACAATTTTTAATCCAGTTTGGTTGATAAATTTGTTAAAGGAATTGGAATCCTGATAGGTTATAATGACACAAATACCCTTTCAGCCTTTCTTGATCCAACTGTATTTTATAATCATCATTGTTTATATAAATGTTTAAATTCTACCGATTTCTTTTGTAAATGTCATTGAATATTTTGTGTTTTTTATAAAGCTAATTAATAATATCCATTAATTTTTTCAAATTACCAATATATTATCTTTCCTTTTCACCATTGTTGTGAACCCAGCATCTACTTTCACATTCAATCATCCAACCCCATCACCACTAAACTAAACAACACCATCACCAAACTAGACCACCATGAACTCTTACCGGATCTAATAATTCTCATACTATCTAGTAGTAGATCTATAAAGAAAGATAATGATCTTGAAGAAGACAAATATAAAAAAAGAAAACTTAAAAATTCAAATCAAAGAAGATAAGCAATAAGAAAGAATCATAGCCGGTGGTTACTGTGGTGAGAGGCTGATGTTATTAACGATGATGGTAGGAGCGTAACGGTGGCGCTAGCGATGTTGACGGTGGAGGCACTGGGTGGAGGACGACGATGGTGGTTTTTTTTACTGTGATGCTAGTGTTACAGCGACTCCGGCTGAAGGCCGGAGGTGGGCGGATGAGGTGGGCGGTGGTTGGCCGGAGATGTCTGCCGGTGGCGGTAAACAGAACAAGGGAGAGGGAAGTGGGTTTCACAAAAGTTCTCATATCCAAGAAACAAAGAAACAAATTAATTTAGTTTGATACGTTAAAAAGGAGTTTTAAGTAAAAGTGTACATTCCATTGGATTGATATGATTTTCTTCCATATGTTGAAGGAATCGTGAATTCCTTTATCTAAATGAATTTGATGGAATTCATAACATTCCAATTCCTTCCGATATTGAACCAAACACTTTAAAGAATGGAATTTAAATTCCATTTCCTATGAATTTCATTCAATTCTTTGAACCAAACATGGCCTTAGGGTTTTGTGTTGTATATAAATCCACCAACAGCGCATCCCTAGCCCTCACAATTCTAGGGTTCGGCACTTACATTTCCGCCTACATCTTACATTTCCCCATCGTCTTCCTTGTCAAAGTTTTGTTTATACTCCAATTTATACACACACACACACACAAAACAAAGCAGAGCAGAGCAGGGTAGAAGAAGAAGAAGAAGAAGAAGAAGAAGAAGAGCTGAGCAGGGGAGAAGAAGAAGCAGATTGTTTTGGGTAGTTCAATTCAAGGTCAGTTTCTTCTTTAATCAACGATGATTCCGATGATTCGCGAGTTTGTAAGTTTCGATCTTGATTACGATGATCTATCAATGGGGTATTATGTTAGAGTCTCTAAGAAAGATCCATTGAAATTAATTTACAACTCTCTTTTTAGCGAACATCCCGAATGGTCTGTGCAATTTTCTATACAATCCTATGGCCCTGACTACCAACCGTTACCAGAATTCTTTACTGCTTGGGTTGTACCACATGAAAATGGCAGTGCCTCCAGATATATGAAAAGACATTACGTGGTTTATGATTACATACTGGAAACCTATTCAATGGTAATGACAACATTCCAAAGTCAACTTAGGCTGTGGTTTTGGAGTAGCCTCACTTTTGACAACCTAACTTGCATCGAATTCGGCCAACACTCGTTTAGGAAAGTTAATCGACGGACGAACTGCGATTGTGAATTTTACTTAGACTTTGATGACGATGATGGCAAGATTTATAGGTACAACCAGAACGCCAACGGGGATTATGTCCGTGATCAACTTCCAATCGGGGTTGATGAGCTACTTAGTTTACCTCAAGATAATCTGATACGGTCTTCGGAGTCTTCAGTAATTAGTGTTGACGACCAAGCTGCCCGGCTCATTTCGACTTCAAATTTGAGTGTAGGTTCAAGTTCTGGTATTCCTTCTACTCGACTGTTTAAGGTTCACAAATATGATGACACACTTGCATGCATCTCTGAGAGTGATGAATTGTGCTGGTCATTTCACAATGTCTACTTCAAATCTCAAGAACAAAAAGGGTTGGATGGTCAGGGGTGGTCACGTACCGTTCACATCACACCTGATATCGGCAAGTTTCTTGAAGAAGTTAGTCTTCGCTCATGCCCTTGCTGTTCAAGTGCCCCAATTGTCGAAGAGTTTAAGTACCGGGTTATGAACATAGGCCTGGATCCGATTGCTCGTCACCCGAACATATACCTTTCTGGGGAATTTAAGTACACTTTGACCGAAAGCTTTCAATACTTAAAATTGTTTGACGACAGGGGGTGTCCGACAGATACATTAGTTGGTTTCATGAGGGGTATCACTGACGGAGTTTCTTTCATGCATCAACATGGAAAGGTTCATGGCGGCCTGAAGCCTGACAATGTGGTGATTTGTGAGTCGTTCGACAGTCAAGGCGAAGCTGTTTATACTGCGAAGATCAAATTTGATGGTGCGACAGGTAGTGGCAGTTCCCCCGAGGATGTGTTAAACTTAAGGCACATGTACATCTTCTGTGTCACTCGCGGTCAATATCCATTTGCCAGTATAGTTTCTTTGGCCGCCAAAATTAAGATCAAAATAAAAGCTCCAACTGCTCACCATCTAATTTGGAACTATTTGAGTCGAAAACCAACGCCCAAGGCTTCCAATGTACGCCGTCAACCCTTCTTTTATGAGTTGCATCAGGAGCGCGATTTTGTCATAGAAGGATTGGATCTTCTAGAGAGAGGTCAGGTCGATCGCCAGAACGATTTTCCACGGCTTGGCGAGTTGAAGAGAATTAGAAATTATCTTTGTCACTCTCCGAATGCGGAAAAAACCTGGTTGGGCCTCAGAGAGAAGCACCCCCAACTTGTTATAGATCTGCACGACTTTGTGAATGGTCATTGCACCAATAATGTTTTTGAACAAAAGTATCTGGACTTATAAGTTTGGATTTTTGGTCTGTTGCTAGCTGTTGTTATTATTCTAAATATTGTGTGGGTGTAGTTTGTACTTTGTAGTGTAGTGGTGTTTGTTTTGGTAAGTCTTCTTTTTGTATTGCAGGTCCATGTTACATCTTGTAACATGTGGTTCCTGTTACTTGTTCTATGGTCTTGTATTGGTTTTAAGGTAATAAAGGTCTGCATATTCCTAAAAAGGTTCTTGTTGTTGTAGATGTATATGTGGTAAGAACAATAAGATCTTATCAATAGATTTTTTTTGAGCAAATTCATATACTCAAAAGTAATGATGAGGCAAACATTTGATGTGTGTGGCTTGTTTTTTCACTTACTCTTAAACTACATTTGACCTTCTTCGTTATTCTTTAGTTTATATATATATAGCATATATAATACAATGCTTGAGTGTGCATTTGTAAAGTGATTTTGTTCTTGCATAATTAGAATTAGATAATCAGTTATAATAACATGGGTTCTAGATATGGTGTTTGGATGTGGCATATAATATTACTATACCGGGCTTATTGTCATTTAGGGATATCTTAGTAAAAACCTCTAGGTTGGAATAGATTTGGGTTCGGTTAGAAGTTCATGATGTGATCATTATTTATAATGATATTGTGATTCTTATTATATATTCAATTCGTTGGAAGGATCGTGCTAAAGCTGTTGAAATTCTAGTGAAGGACTTAAAGGTGTTTTCAGCTTTCAATGAAGATCTTTTTAAGGAAATAAAGTAGCTTTTGACTCTGGAGAATTTCAGGTTTGGATGCGTATTTCATGAAGTGTATAATGCATACAATTTTTATTTTTATTTTTGAGACGAGCATTTCTCTTACAGAGACAACGAGCAATTATCAAAGTATGGAGACACCCAAGTCTGCCAGGGGTATAATGTTGGGTGAGCTTAAAAAGCTGATTGAAGCGAATCCCTTGTTTCGTGATAAGCTAAACTTCCCAACTTTGAAAAATTCACGATTGCGGACACTCATAAATCAAAGGTTCCGATTTTTTTGCTATACGGGGTTGATATTTCTTTCTCTATTTTACGACTCCGTTTTGAATCTCCTTTTATATTTGTAGTCTAAACTGGCAACATCAGCTGTGTAAAAACTCGAAGCCGAATCCAGACATAAAGACTCTGTTTGTTGACCATTCTTGTGGACAGTCGCAACCGAATGGTGCAAGGGCTCCATCCCCTGTGAATAATCCATTAATTGGTGCTGTACCAAAGCCGGCAGGCTTTCAACCTTTAGGTGCACATGGAGTAAGTGGAAAAAAGTTTTTCGATCTTCCTTATTTGTTTTTAAAATCTAAATTTCCAAAAGCGAGTGTTCTAAATTATTTTGCATTTCTGTTATTATTTCCCTCGCGTATAAAGCCTTTTCAGCCTGCACAAGCAGCTTTGCCAACATCTCTTGCTGGTTGGTTGGCAAACCCATCTGCCGTGCCTCATCCATCGGCTTCTGCCGGCCCTCTTGGTTTTAACCCACCAAATACCTCTGGTACATAGTTTATTTAATCGTACCCGATTGATGTGGTCGTATATATTGGTGCTGGTGTTAATGATAATTAATGTTATTCACATGATAGCTATATTAAAGCGCCCCACAACTCCTCCAACCAACAATCCTGCTGTTGACTATCAAACAGCTGACTGTGAACATGTATTAAAAAGAACAAGAACATTTGGCATTTCTGAGGAGGTATGTGGTTTCTCTATAACCTTTGAGCTTAGTGACGCGAAGCTTTTCTACCGGTGATTAGATTATTTTAGTTGTAACTTCATTCATACACATCTTGTGTTGTTAGCAGGCCAACCATCTACCAGTAAATATCTTACCCGTTGGTTACAGCGGTCAGAGTCATGGTCAAAGCTCATATTCGTCAGATGATTTACCTAAAGCTGTGGTGGTGACCCTAAATCAGGGTTCAGTAGTCAGAAGCATGGACTTTCATCCAGTACAACAAATTTTGCTTCTTGGTCAGTTCTCATTTGCTTGATCTTCCGACTTCCCTTTAATAGTGCATTATTCACAGTCGTTCCTGTCCTTTTTTCTTTTAGTTGGAACAAGTACAGGAGATATCATGATATGGGAACTCGGTAATAGAGAAAAGCTTGCTCATAAGAATTTCAAGGTTTGGGATCTTGGCGTTTGCACAATGCCTGTGCAGGTTTGCATTCTAACCCTGATTAAAATTGATGATATTATAGTTACACTTTGACCGTTGACTCTTGTGCTAGGCCTCTTTGACCAGTGACTATACTGCATCTATCAACCGTGTAACTTGGAGTGCTGATGGAACCCTGTTTGGTATGTTGATGGTTATTAATTTATTTCAGAAGATCCGAATTAACTATTATAAAATACATTTCAGGTGTCGCATACTCGAAGCACATTGTGCAGATATACTCTTACCATGGCGGTGATGATCTCCGAAATCACTTGGATGTTAACCTCTTCTCTTAAGTAGCCGCTAATAATCCATTACTCTATATAAGATGCATATATTTTTTTCATATAAGCTTAATCTTTTACTTGATATTTTATACAGATTGAGGCTCATGTTGGCAGTGTTAATGATATTGCATTTTCTTACCCAAATAAACAACTTTGCATTGTGACTTGTGGAGAAGACAAGTTAATAAAAGTTTGGGATGCAGTAACAGGGAATAAGCAGTATACATTTGAAGGTCATGAAGCGCCTGTATATTCTGTATGTCCCCAGTTTAAAGAAAACATTCTGGTATAACCTATTTCCCTTAACTTTGTGTAATTCGTCCTAAAATTCAGTTAGTGTTCTAATTCCTCTACTTTCCTATACCAGTTTATATTCTCAACTGCAACCGATGGAAAAAATAAAAGCATGGTTGTATGACAATATGGGTTAGAGAGTTGACTATGATGCACCTGGTCATTCATCAACTTCTATGGCATACAATGCAGATGGAACAAGGTTTGAAAAGTCTACGACTTTGTGCTTATTTTGGGATTACGGTTTATAATTTGTATTTCTGATGCTAATCAAAACATCATACGTTACCCATAATAGGTTATTCTCATGTGGTACAAATAAAGAAGGAGAATCCTACATTGTGGAATGGAATGAAAGTGAAGGAGCTGTCAAACGTACATATAATGGGCTTGGGAAGCGATCTGTTGGAGTTGTACAGTTTGACACCACCAAAAATCGGTTTCTTGCTGCTGGTGACGAGGGTTTGGTTAAATTTTGGGATATGGATAATGTTAATTTATTGGCAACCGTTGATGCCGAGGGGGGTCTACCGGTACGTTTTCTTATAAATACTATCTGTATATGAGTATATGTTGTTACTTCCAGCTAAGCAAATATGTTGGTTCTATAAAAATTTATATCCGCAGGCTGCTCCTTGCATACGATTTAACAAGGAAGGGATTCTAATGGCTGTCTCAACAAATGACAATGGTATCAAAGTCTTAGCAAATCCGGATGGGCTTAGGCTACTAAGAACTATGGAGAATCGTTTTGACCCCTCTAGAGTTGCATCTGCATCTGTAGTAAAGGTAAATGTTTGATGTGGCAATTTCAACCTATATACTTACGGTGTGTATGACTTATCTCCAAGGGATCATCTAGCTTAAAATCCTCTGAATCATCTTACTTTTAGACTGTTATTGTTTTGATTGAATATAGTTTTTATTATCATAGTTTACATACTATTCATTAATTCATTAGTAAGTATTTATATCAGTATTTTGGGTAAAAACTGTTTTGAGTCACCGCAAACCCACCCTGCATATTTGACCCGGGCCTGTTTTGGTAACTACCCAATACCCACCCTTTTTTGACTATATAATCCCAGAAATTTCTGTAAATCGGATTGTATTTTTGGTCCTTTTTTCGTCTTGTCTTACAAAATGCCTGCCATGTGTACAGAGCTCTGCAATGAGTGCATTCGGTGTTGCAAATACTTCTGCTGGACCAAGTGTTATGGATAGACCTACACCTATTCCCTCAATGGTTGCAATGGTTAGATATTTTTACGTCTGGGAATCTTGATATTAATGTTCCTTTCCTTATCTGCTGTCCATGTAATCATGATGTTAACATTATTGCATGGGTTGTCCTTGCAGAATGGTTAGATATTTTTACGTCTGGGAATCTTGATATTAATGTTCCTTTCCTTATCTGCTGTCCATGTAATCATGATGTTAACATTATTGCATGGGTTGTCCTTGCAGAATGGTGACAATCGGAGCTTGGTTGATGTTAAGCCAAAGATTGGAGATGAGTCAATGGACAAATCAAGAATATGGAAACTGACAGAAATCACGGAAGCGTCACAGTGCCGCTCCTTAAGGCTTCCAGATACTACATCTTCCGCAATGCGGGTATATTGTTATTCAACTCCTGATTTTGTATCTCTACCATGATTCATATTTTTTACAGGTTACGAGGTTGATTTACTCAAATACTGGACTTGGCATATTGGCTCTAGCAGCCAATGGCGTCCATAAACTATGGAAATGGACGAAAAATGAGCGGTACAAAATCCCAAAGGTATTTGTTACTGTGTTCTTAATCCCGCAATTAAGTTTAAACCTAATTTTGCCTCAACTCTTTCTTTACATCTTTCAGGCAACTACCAGTTATGCCCCTACATTTTGGCAACCAACTAGCGGTATCTTGATGACCAATGTTATCAGTGATACAAACCCCGAAGAATCTGTTTCGTGCTTTGCATTGTCGAAGAATGACTCTTATGTAATGTCTGCATCAGGAGGGAAGATCTCTTTGTTTAATATGATGACATTTAAGGTAACTTATACTTGCTTTCTTTATACAAATTGTTATAATTTACCAATACCATTTATATATTGATCTTTTTATATACATGCAGACAATGACTACCTTCATGCCACCTCCACCTGCTGCAACCTTTTTGGCATTCCATCCGCAAGACAATAACATTATAGCCATAGGCATGGATGACTCTTCTATCCAAATATACAATGTCCGCATTGATGAGGTTGTTAGTAGTTCTTAATTTTTTGAAACGTAGATATATTTGAGTCTCTGAAAAAGGAGGTAACATTTATTATTCTGGTGAATAGGTCAAAACCAAACTTAAAGGCCACAGTAAGCGGATAACAGGCCTGGCTTTCTCTAATGTGCTTAATGTGCTAGTATCATCTGGTGCTGATTCTCAGGTGAGGAAGCTGGACAGCCTTCAGCACTTACATTTTTAATGATTTTTTTTTTCTCTTTATTTTTTTTTCCGCCAAAAGCATGAAACTTTTCTTTGGAGATTTGTATTTTGTAGTAATATATCAATCTTTTTGCAGTTGTGTATCTGGAGCACAGAAGGATGGGAGAAGCAAACCAATAAACAGTTGCAAATTCCACCTGGTCGTGTTGCTGCTCCTGTAGTGGATACCCGTGTACAATTTCACAACGATCAGACACATCTGCTCGCAGTCCATGAAACTCAGATAGCCATCTATGAAGCACCTAAACTTGAATGCCTCAAGCAGGTCATTATTGTCGGCAAACTATTTATCTTTTAAAGCCCTGTTAGGACACTATTTTTAAAATAGCTAATGTTACGTATATTGAACAGTGGGTCCCTCCAGAAACAAGTGGTTTGATCACACATGCTACCTATTCGTGTGATGGCCTATCAATTTTCGTGAGTTTTGAGGATGGAAGTGTTGGTATCCTTACTGCATCAACACTCAGATTGCGATGCCGTATCAGTTCTGCTGCGTACTTGCCATCTAATCTAAAGTGAGTATATCTGAAGTCATGAAACCAAATGATGGTCATAAATTTCTTATAATTAAAACAAGGCAGATCGTCCAAAATATATTTTCAGTGAATACCCACAATCATTTTTTTTTTCAAATTTGTGAGGATTATTCTAATAGTATAAATGCTGTAATCATAGTTGACCCACTAATATTCGATGAATAGCTTCAGTTTTTCTGGACAAAATAGTGTTTCGGGTCAATCTGACGCAATGTGTTATAAAATGACTCGTTTTGACCAACCTGTCAATTTTGCCACCTTTACTGGCTTTTGTTATTTAACATTGTTGATTTACTTGTGTTATTGCAGTTCAAGGGTGTATCCACTTGTGGTTGCTGCACATCCGACACACATCAATCAATTTGCATTGGGATTGACTGATGGTGGGGTGGTTGTACTCGAGCCTCAGGAATCAGAAGGGAAATGGGGCACCTCACCACCGCTTGAAAATGGTGCTGGTCCAAGCAGTATCACCGCAGGGGCAACAGGTGCAACTGATCAAGCACAGAGGTAGCCCTTAACGATGGAAGAGTTAGGTACAGCAGTCAGTGTAGGTAGTGATACCTGGGATTTGTAGTGTTATTGAAGACCTTTAGAATCAGGTATAGATATGGTGTAAAGCAAATCATTGACGACTTGTTTTCAAGAAGGTTCTGTTTAAGTATCGTTTTAGTAGGGAGTTTAGTAGCACCTATACAAAGATTTTAATGACAGTGTGTTGATATGAACTCTTTTTAGTGGTTTTAATGAGATGTGATGTAGTTTATAAATGTTACTTGGTGTGTTATTGAGGAGGTATGTTCTCTCTGTTTATTACCTGATGATGATGATGAATATATCTTACATCAGTCGGTTCTAGTCATACACCACTAAAAAATCTACTTCAACGATAATGCAACTGATTTCTCATTCTACTTGTATAAGCAATTCACAAAAGTGTATTGTTGAAAGGGATGATTTGTGCGTAACAAGAGATGATGTACGCATTGTAAAAAAAAAGCTGTGTAAACATCACTTTTTGTAATACAAAAATCACTTACTATTATTGAAAGGGTATAGTGGTATACCACTTTCTATAAAAAGGTTTTTCTTCGTGTCACACGTTAAGTTATATTTAACAAGATTGAATTTTTTTTACATATTGACCCACTAATACTTGCTTATTCAATATAGAAAACTTTTTATGCATATATTTAAAAAATTTACAAGGTCTTTAAGTACACATTAACCTTAGCATGGGTAGACATTATCAAAACTCATGAACATGTGGCGAAGAAAGTATATACAAAGATCATAAGTATTATGGAGTAACCAGATTTTTATCTAAAAGTTTTCTATATTATAAAAGTTTTACTACTTATAATTTATCGTGATATTTGAGAGGATAAATCATGATAACACGAGGATTTTAGTAATCTAAATACAGTAAAAAGCATTATAAAAAAATAGGGAATTAATAAAAGAAGCCCAAGGAGTTTTAGATAAAAAAATTAAATAACAAAAAATTAAAAAAAAAATCAAATATTTGAAGAATATCATCCATATGCTTCCACGTTTCTCTTTCTTTCAACTTCCATAAGAGCATCCACAATGGATTCTACTCTAAAAGGTTTAATACACTGTCATATCAGCATTTCATCAATTCCAGTAAATACTTTACAGTGCATTAAACCAAACTAAATTCATTAGACTGACACATCATCGTACTTTTTTTAACTACTTTAATTTATATTTACACATATATATACATCTATCATTTTAGATGTATTCAACTATTGCATAAAATCAAACACTACATTAATTAGAAACGAAGAACTACGAGATAGTAGAATGTATCACAAGCTTCGAAGTGATTTGATCGAGCATGTTTGGGAGCGTTTTTTATTTGAAAGCAGTCATAGTTAATGCGTATTGTATGTTTATTAATTTTAATCTGTTTAAACACTTCATTAGTAATTTAAATCTAGTTCTGAATGTTTACTGTTACATGAAGTTAAAAATTAGTGTAACATTATAGTAAATTATTAGTATGTTTAATGTTTAAATATTGCTAGGTTATATGTTTGAATTCTATCTGCATGCACTATGAAATTATATAATAGATTTGATCAAGCAAATGAATCGAAATGTTAAAGTGTGAAAAAGATTAATTTATTAAAGATTGGGCCCACCATTACCGTTTTAAGATGAGTTTGTTCAGGTAGCAACGATAGATTGGACGCATTAATACCTGACCCATTACAATGGATTAATACGCTGACTCATCAAAATTTTCATTCTATTCAACGATGCATTGTACATGCTCTAAGGTAGAGTGTAGAACTCACTCCCAAAAGCTAGCTTGAAGGAGGAGGGGACACTTAGACTTATAAGTTACCAACTGTAACATCCTCAAAATTGGCCTAGTTGAAATACGGTATTTTTCCTTAATTTAATTGTTATTTAAATTGTATTTTTAAATACTTGGTGTATTTCGATAGTTAAATTAATGGGTCAATTGGTCAATTGGCTTATTGTGATAAATGAATTATTACATGTTTTAAATTATCGAAGATGACGGTAAAATAAAAGTATTTTGGATTACGGGTATTTTTTTAGGTTCCAGACAATAGATTAGGACGGGTATAATTTTAACTAAAATGGGGCTGAGTCATAATGTTTGTGTCGACACCTGGAAACTCAATTTTGCCACCACTTCATTTGATCTCTCAAACTCCAACTCTCACTTTCTCAATTCTTTCATTTCTTGATTTCTCAAACTCTCAAACCAAAGAGTCAATCTGTTTTCATCAACTAGAAGGCTGTGATTTTGATTTCCATTATGTTCATCATCTCCTTCATCTCATAATTATCTCCATTGTAAGTGAATTTACTCCATTCTCATGTTCTTGCTTAAATGAATCGATTTAGGTTAAATTGATGATAGAATAGTTATGTTCATGCTTGAATGGGTAATAGTGTGATGATTATAAACTAATTTCATACTTATCTTGGTGAATAGATTGTGTTCTTCAAGTTGTTAGTTGAATCATTGAAATTGATTGAACCTTAGGTTGAATGATTGATGCATGTATGTAATTAGGTGTTAGATGTTGTTGTTTGTTGTTGTTATATGTTTATACATGTCAATAGGTGTCAAATATAAGTCAAAAATCGTGTTTGATGATTGAATTGTATAAAAATTTGAGTTTTGATTCGAGCTGAAACTAGTTGCAAGTCTGAACCATTGCTGCAAAACATAGGAACGCGATCCCGAAACCCTTGCCCGGATCGCGTTGCTATGTGTATTTTGATCCCAAGATGATTTTGTACGTATGAACGCGATCCAGTCCCTATCATACGGATCGCGTTAGCTAGTGTTAATTTGGATCAACGGATTTTGTTCCTTGGAACGCGATCCAGCTCCTTGTCCCGGATCGCGTTTGCAAGTGTATTTTGGCAACAGAATATTTTGGTGTTAAGGAACGCGATCCAGCCACACCTTATCCGGATCGCGTTTGTCAGTTTTACTTTGACGAATTTGACAACTTGTGACTTGTGTGCTTATGTTATTTAACGAGTATTGAAAGTATAGTATGAGCATTATACGACATTAATTATGTGAATGTTATATTATAAATTCTAAACATTAGAGGCTAACTCGGGTTTTGATCGTGTTCTCAGATAACCAGAAGACTCAATAAGATAAGATCTTTGAGTGGAGACTACAGTCGACAAGGGTGAGTGGATCTTGGACTGTCAGTCTAATTTGGTTGTAACAATATGGTTACAACGGGTAAATGTGAATTTACTGTTTTCATTGTTAAGTTAATAGTTTGCCATGATGGTTATATTTAACTTAATTGTTGGTGTCCTTGATTGCCATGATGGTTGTGGACTATATGAATGTCGGGGGTCAACGTGTGTTGGGTTTGAGTACTATTACTGTGGACATCATAAGTGCTTTGTACATGTGTTGTTCACTGAGATTATGTTGTAAGTAGTAATAGTACCAAGCTATCGGTTTAGCCACTGATTTGGCCTTCAGTTGGTTTTAAGTGTTACTTGGGGAACCACCGCGGCATGAGGGTACTCCAAGGACCACCGATCCTTCATGATTAACTGTTGCTATGCTTTGCTGTATTCATTTGTTAAGCTAAGTTGGGTGATAGTTTGAGATTTATTCACTTAGCTTCGTGCTAACCCCTCATTACTTCTTGCAGGTTTACTTTGGTATGTGGGTGGGCAAGAAGTACTATAGGAATGGAATGTTTGACAGGCTTACTCTGTTTTGTTAACTATGTTAATGTTATGACATATGTTTTGGATTTCTATAACACTAAACTTATTGTGTAATGTCTAGGATAATCTAGTTTAAAGACTGTATGTATTTGGATTGCCATTTTGAAATGTAAATATGCAATCCAATGTCTTGTATCTAAACTTGCGCTTCCCTTATAAAAAAAAAAAAAAAAAAATATCCTTGTATTTTCGAGTAGGGTGTTATAAATTGGTATCAGAGCAATGGTTTGGGTGAATTGAACATGGGTTAATTGTTCAATCCCAAATCTAATTGTGTTAGTCAAACATTCCTGGGAAGGGGATCGAGCTAGTGAATATGATTTGGTTAGTATTGCTAAGTACTAACAATTAACGGGTTATGAGATGTGTTGTGATACAGGATATGGCAGAAAATAACGCTCCGACCAGTACCCCGATCAATGCTTCTGGAGTGAGAGACTCTCCTCCTGAAATTCAGTTTCAAAGTCAAGGTCAGCCTAGTACTACACTCCCTGCAAATGAATTGAGCCGTGATGATTACACCTTGTATTTAGAGGATGAGTTAAACAAATATAAGGAGTTATATGAGCAACAAGCTAGAACTTCCCGGCAGATTCCAGTTGTTAGTACGATTACACCTCCATTAGTAACATCACAGTTTTTTATGCCACCGCCTACTTCCCATCAGATATCAGCTCCTTTTTCTTCTTCAGGACCTTCAGGATTCCAGTTTCCGGTATTTCCTCCTCCATCTCAACAAAAATTATGTTCATTCAAGACCTTTAAATCTAGTGGACCTTCAGATTTCTTTGGGAGTACAAATCCTTCTGTGACCATGGATTGGTTAAGAGATGTCGAAAGGAAATTTGAGGTTTGTCGATGTGAGGATGAGATCAAGGTAACTTATGCAGTGCAACTTTTAAAGGGTCCGGCAATGGGATGGTGGGATTCTATCACCTCTCATTTAACACCTCAGCAAAAAGCTTCCATTACATGGTCTGATTTCCATAATGAGGTTTGTAAGAAATATTGCTCCGGGTATGACATGACTCGCATTAGGCGTGAATTCTTGGATATGCAATTGACTGATAGTATGACCATGGAGGACCTTATCTCCCAGTTTACCGATAAATTGAGATTTGTACATCAATGGGTACCGGATGAAAGGACAAAGATTGACCATTTTGTTGGAATGTTACCCCATAATTATCGGACTACTGTGAGACTTGCAGGTGATCTTAACCAAGCTTTTGATTTGGCTCGTTCTGTAGACGGTGATATTCGAGCTCATGGTTTAGAGATTAAAGACAAGTCCCCAATGAAACCCAAAGGTGAATCTACGTCAGGTCAGGGGAAGAAGAAATGGCAAGGTAATAATAATAACCGAAAACCGAATGTGATTGGTGGCTCAGTGGATAGATCAAATTGGTGCCAGAATTGCAAGTCTAGGCACACGGGACATTGTACACCTCAGACTGCTAGGTGTATTAAGTGTGGTCAGTTCGGTCATGACATCAAGGATTGTCCTTTTCCTAAGCCAGTGTGTTGGAATTGCCGAAAGGAAGGACATCGTTCGAGTGCATGTCCTGAGGATAGGAAGCAAAAATCGGGAACGGTCGGAGGGTCATCATCATCTGCTGGCCAGAAAAGAAAGAATCCTCCAGTTCCAATGGGTCGGGCTTTTCGAATGACCGTGGATGAAGCTGTGGTAGCTGAGGACGTCATAACTGGTACTTTTCTTATTAATTCAGTACCGGCATGCGCCTTATTTGATTCAGGGGCAAATTGTTCCTTTATGTCCTTGGTATTCTGTGATAGACTTAGATTGACGCCTACATGTATTTCACAACCAATTGAAGTTGAGGTAGCGGATGGAAAATTAGTTTCGGTTACCACATCGGTGACTGGAGCTAGTATTTCGATTGAGGGTCATAGTTTCCCTGTTTCTTTTCTATTGATGCCTATTCATGGGTTTGATGTTGTGTTAGGCATGGATTGGTTGAGTCGTAATAAAGGCAATATAGATTGTCATAAGAAGCTAATAAAAATTCCAATTTCAGACGAGTCATATGTCGTGGCTCGGGGGGAAAGGGAGAGGGGTAGTATACCTTTGATCTCTATGATGAAAGCTAGAAAATCTCTAGCTAAAGGGTGTGATTCTTATTTAGCCTATGTTGTCGATGCTAAGCTAGAAAAGAAAGCCATTAGTAATGTCCGAGTTGTTTCTGAGTATTCGGATGTTTTCCCTGATGAATTGCCTGGTTTACCTCCGGTTAGAGAAGTAGAATACAAAATTGAGTTAATTCCTGGTTCTACTCCGGTAGCTAAGGCACCTTATAGATTAGCTCCCTCCGAAATCCGTGAAATGATGAATCAAATTCAGGAATTATTAGATAAGGGTTTTGTTAGACCCAGTTCTTCTCCTTGGGGTGCTCCTGTGTTATTCGTTAAAAAGAAAGATGGCACTTTCCGTATGTGTATTGATTATAGAGAATTGAATAAGAGGACCGTAAAGAATAAGTATCCTTTGCCCCGAATAGATGAGTTGTTTGATCAATTGCAAGGATCTTCATTTTTCTCTAAGATAGACTTGAGATCGGGTTATCACCAAGTCCGGGTTTGTGGGGAGGATATCCCTAAAACAGCTTTTCGCACTCGCTATGGTCATTATGAATTCCTTGTTATGCCTTTTGGGTTGACTAACGCTCCAGCAATTTTCATGGATTTGATGAACAGGGTTTGTAGACCTTTTCTCGATAAATTTGTCATTGTATTCATTGATGATATTTTGGTCTATTCTAAATCTGAATCTGATCACGAAGTACATTTGCGTTTAGTTCTTGACACCTTGAGAAAGGAGAAATTGTATGCTAAGTTTTCAAAATGTGAATTTTGGCTTCGTGAAGTTCAGTTTTTGGGGCACATCATTTGTGAAGATGGGGTTAAAGTAGATCCATCTAAAATTGAGGCTGTCATGAATTGGCAATCGCCTAAATCTCCGTCAGAGATCAAGAGTTTTCTGGGTTTGGCAGGTTATTACAGAAAATTTATTAAAGATTTCTCCAAGATTGCAGGTTCTTTGACTAAATTAACTCGTAAGGATGTGAAATTTCTGTGGGGTGATCAACAGGAATCGGCTTTTCAGACTTTGAAACAATTGTTGTGTCAGGCTCCTGTTTTAGCTTTACCTGACGGATCCGAGGATTTTATTGTATATTGTGATGCTTCACATGCGGGTTTAGGTTGTGTTTTAATGCAACGAGACCGTGTTATTGCCTATGCTTCCCGTCAACTGAAACCTCATGAGATTAACTATCCTACCCATGACTTGGAACTTGCAGCTGTGGTTTTTGCCTTAAAGATTTGGAGACATTACCTGTATGGAACCAAATGCGTTATTTGTACGGACCACAAGAGCCTTCAGTATATGTTTACTCAAAAAGAACTTAACATGAGGCAAAGACGATGGTTAGAGTTGATTAAAGATTATGATTGCGAGATTCGATACCATCCGGGTAAGGCAAATGTGGTGGCGGATGCGCTTAGCCGTAAGGGTAAATCTGAAAGGGTTTATTTAATGCGTTTGGAAATCTCTTCAGACTTGATTGACAAATTGAAATTGGCTCAGATGGAGGCTCTATTGGATCATAACTTGAAATCAGAAATCATGCTTAAAAGGAAAGATTTATTGGTAGAAGATTCTCGTGGATTAAAAACATTTCAGTCTCGTGTTTGGGTCCCATTGTTTGGTGGACTTCGAGATGTGATCTTGTTGGAAGCTCACAAGTCTAGATTGTCGGTTCATCCCGGAAGCACCAAAATGTATCATGATTTAAAACCATTGTATTGGTGGCCTACTTTGAAGTTGGATGTCGCTCGAATTGTTGAATCTTGCCATATTTGCTCTCAAGTAAAGACCGAGCATCAAAAACCTTATGGAGCTTTGAAGCAACTAGAGATTCCCGAGTGGAAATGGGAACATATTACCATGGATTTCGTGACCAAATTACCCCGAACTGTTAAGGGTAATGATATGATTTGGGTAATTGTTGATAGATTGACCAAGAGTGCTCATTTTCTTGCCACTTGTGAGACGGCATCATTAAGTAAATTGGCGCAATTGTACATTAATGAAGTGGTTATTAGACATGGGATTCCGTTGTCGATTGTTTCAGACAGAGATTCTCGATTTGTATCGGGTTTTTGGCAGAATTTACAGCGTGAATTGGGTTCTAGGGTCAACTTGAGTACGGCTTATCATCCTCAGACGGATGGTCAGTCGGAACGTACCATTCAAACTTTGGAGGACATGTTGCGGGCATGTGTATTAGAATTTGGTGGGTCGTGGGATTCCCATTTACCATTAGTTGAGTTTGCCTATAATAATTCTTTCCATTCTAGTATAGGCATGCCACCCTACGAAATGTTGTATGGTCGTAGGTGTAGAACACCCACTTGTTGGTTAGAGGCGGGTGAAAAGCAGTTTGCGGGTCCTGACATAGTCCAAATTACAGCCGATAAGGTAGCTATTGCCCGAGATAGATTGAAAGCTGCCCGTGATAGGCAGAAACAGTATGCTGACTCACGTTATCGACCAGTTTCGTTTGTAGAAGGTGAGTTGGTTTATTTGAAAGTTTCACCTTGGAAGGGTGTTATCAGGTTTGGGAAACGTGGTAAACTAGCTCCTAGATACATCGGGCCGTTTAAAATTCGACATGTTGTCAATGATCAAACGGTGTCATTAGATCTTCCTCCTGAATTGTCGGGTATTCATGATACTTTCAATGTGTGCTATTTAAGAAAATGCAATGTGGAGGACCAATCCCAAGTTCTTCCATTGCAAGATTTGCGTGTTGACCTAAGTCAAAGACTTGTAGAAGAACCCGTAGAACTTGTTGACCGTAAGGTGACTAAACTTCGAAAGAAGGAGATCCCTATGGTATTGGTTAAGTGGAATCATAGTTTGGGTCCAAATTTATCTTGGGAGACCGAGTCTAGCATGAAGGCGCGTTATCCCAATCTTTTTGAGCGTGGCGAGATTTCGGGGACGAAATCTTCTTAAGGAGGGAAGATTTGTAACATCCTCAAAATTGGCCTAGTTGAAATACGGTATTTTTCCTTAATTTAATTGTTATTTAAATTGTATTTTTAAATACTTGGTGTATTTCGATAGTTAAATTAATGGGTCAATTGGTCAATTGGCTTATTGTGATAAATGAATTATTACATGTTTTAAATTATCGAAGATGACGGTAAAATAAAAGTATTTTGGATTACGGGTATTTTTTTAGGTTCCAGACAATAGATTAGGACGGGTATAATTTTAACTAAAATGGGGCTGAGTCATAATGTTTGTGTCGACACCTGGAAACTCAATTTTGCCACCACTTCATTTGATCTCTCAAACTCCAACTCTCACTTTCTCAATTCTTTCATTTCTTGATTTCTCAAACTCTCAAACCAAAGAGTCAATCTGTTTTCATCAACTAGAAGGCTGTGATTTTGATTTCCATTATGTTCATCATCTCCTTCATCTCATAATTATCTCCATTGTAAGTGAATTTACTCCATTCTCATGTTCTTGCTTAAATGAATCGATTTAGGTTAAATTGATGATAGAATAGTTATGTTCATGCTTGAATGGGTAATAGTGTGATGATTATAAACTAATTTCATACTTATCTTGGTGAATAGATTGTGTTCTTCAAGTTGTTAGTTGAATCATTGAAATTGATTGAACCTTAGGTTGAATGATTGATGCATGTATGTAATTAGGTGTTAGATGTTGTTGTTTGTTGTTGTTATATGTTTATACATGTCAATAGGTGTCAAATATAAGTCAAAAATCGTGTTTGATGATTGAATTGTATAAAAATTTGAGTTTTGATTCGAGCTGAAACTAGTTGCAAGTCTGAACCATTGCTGCAAAACATAGGAACGCGATCCCGAAACCCTTGCCCGGATCGCGTTGCTATGTGTATTTTGATCCCAAGATGATTTTGTACGTATGAACGCGATCCAGTCCCTATCATACGGATCGCGTTAGCTAGTGTTAATTTGGATCAACGGATTTTGTTCCTTGGAACGCGATCCAGCTCCTTGTCCCGGATCGCGTTTGCAAGTGTATTTTGGCAACAGAATATTTTGGTGTTAAGGAACGCGATCCAGCCACACCTTATCCGGATCGCGTTTGTCAGTTTTACTTTGACGAATTTGACAACTTGTGACTTGTGTGCTTATGTTATTTAACGAGTATTGAAAGTATAGTATGAGCATTATACGACATTAATTATGTGAATGTTATATTATAAATTCTAAACATTAGAGGCTAACTCGGGTTTTGATCGTGTTCTCAGATAACCAGAAGACTCAATAAGATAAGATCTTTGAGTGGAGACTACAGTCGACAAGGGTGAGTGGATCTTGGACTGTCAGTCTAATTTGGTTGTAACAATATGGTTACAACGGGTAAATGTGAATTTACTGTTTTCATTGTTAAGTTAATAGTTTGCCATGATGGTTATATTTAACTTAATTGTTGGTGTCCTTGATTGCCATGATGGTTGTGGACTATATGAATGTCGGGGGTCAACGTGTGTTGGGTTTGAGTACTATTACTGTGGACATCATAAGTGCTTTGTACATGTGTTGTTCACTGAGATTATGTTGTAAGTAGTAATAGTACCAAGCTATCGGTTTAGCCACTGATTTGGCCTTCAGTTGGTTTTAAGTGTTACTTGGGGAACCACCGCGGCATGAGGGTACTCCAAGGACCACCGATCCTTCATGATTAACTGTTGCTATGCTTTGCTGTATTCATTTGTTAAGCTAAGTTGGGTGATAGTTTGAGATTTATTCACTTAGCTTCGTGCTAACCCCTCATTACTTCTTGCAGGTTTACTTTGGTATGTGGGTGGGCAAGAAGTACTATAGGAATGGAATGTTTGACAGGCTTACTCTGTTTTGTTAACTATGTTAATGTTATGACATATGTTTTGGATTTCTATAACACTAAACTTATTGTGTAATGTCTAGGATAATCTAGTTTAAAGACTGTATGTATTTGGATTGCCATTTTGAAATGTAAATATGCAATCCAATGTCTTGTATCTAAACTTGCGCTTCCCTTATAAAAAAAAAAAAAAAAAAATATCCTTGTATTTTCGAGTAGGGTGTTATACCAACCATTCCCATACATGGCCGATGTGGGATCGTAACAATACCCCACGCTTTGAAGAGCCAACGTCCTCTTTGGTCACGGCTATGTTGGTCACGGTTGGCACCCTCTTTTTGGGTCCAAGCCACCACTCCATAGGCCACCACTTCGAGGCCTCGTTGGTCACGGCTGTCACCCTCTTTTCAGGTCCAAACCACCACTACACAGGCCACCACTACGAGGTGTTGAATCTCGAAAGATGGGTTGGCTCTGATACCAATTGATAAGTTCTTCCAAACTCAAGATGAATCGAAGAAGAATTAAAGCTAATTATCAGTAATTCAATGACATAATGAACTACGAATTAATTGGATTGGGAGAGAATTATTATTGATGAATGATTGACAAGATTACAAGAAAGAATTCCAGAATAAAAAACTAACTCCTTCCCGTAACTAACTATTAATAGCTGTTTAACAAGCTAACAAGCTAACAACTATAACCGACACTAACAACTCGACTAACAGACGCGTGTTACTTACGTGATTACTAATCAAAACTCGAATCACGTGTTATTCACATGACTCATAAGTGATCTTATAGCCCATACTAGGTCCATCTCAAGCCATAAGCCCATGTGCAGAACTTAATCCAAAAAGCTAGCTTGAAGGAGGAGGGGACACTTAGACTTATAAGCTACCAACCATTCCCATACATTGCCTTCAAATATTTGGTTTATTGATGATTATGATTCTAAATTACTTTATTTTTGACCGATAAAAAATACAGTAAAAAGCATGCTTCGTTTATACTACAGAAAGAGAGAGAAACTCAAAAAGAGCCGTTACTTAAAAAACCTCCCTCAAACCCCCGTTCTCATTCCCAACCACCACCGCAATCACTCCCTCACGATCCCGCCGTTTCCGCCATCGCATTCCAGCCACGGTTTCAATCTACCGGCGAAACAATTTTTCGAATTCGAAGTTGGGAGGATGTTCATCAATCTGTTGCCCAAGGGAGCGCTGAAAATATCGGCAATTCTGGACTTTCTGTTTCGAACCCTAATAGCCACCGTAATCCCCAAATTAACATGAGTTCCAATACTGTAAACACGAATCTCCATTATTACCTGAATGGAATATCTGCTCCGTCATGTTGTAATTGAGTGCTGAAATAGGAATCGTAAGGTAAATGGTATTTGAATTTTAACTTTTTATTTTTCTGATGTATTTGTGATTATGTATTTGTTGATTTCTGTTTAGGAATTGTTTAATACTTTAATTCTTTGTGATTTAAAGGCGAAGATGTTATTGAAATGGATTATAGGTACAAAATTGGAGTTCGGGGATGAAGAAGAAGTTGAGAAAAGTTAGGGTTTGAGGATAAAGTACTTAATGGAAGGTGAAGATGTTATTGAAATAGATTATTTACTGTTTTTATCATTTTCAAAAAAAGAGGTAGTCAGAGTTAGAGTTTGTTACGTTATACTACATGTTATCTAATCTTTATCTCATTTCAGGGCTAACATTACCAGTTGGATTCAACTAATGCCATCCTCTTCATGTTAAAACT
Organism: Helichrysum umbraculigerum; assembly: GCA_949592205.1. Taxonomy (NCBI): domain Eukaryota; kingdom Viridiplantae; phylum Streptophyta; class Magnoliopsida; order Asterales; family Asteraceae; genus Helichrysum; species Helichrysum umbraculigerum. The sequence continues at coordinate 7,794,116 of CATIUR010000005.1, read as the reverse complement.
ATTGAAACCCGTTTTCAATGTTGGAAAGATAGAAGAATCCGCTTCTGTTGCTATTTTGCCAAAAGTGGACGAAGTTCTCGTGAGCTTTAAAGAATTGAAGCCAAGAGGTAGAAATAATAGCGACTCGAAAAGGCCAGAACTGAATCCAAAATGGGGAAAGCTTGCTTGTCAACTGTTTCTCTTGAAGGTACATATAAATCTCTCTATCTGCACCCGGTGTCAATTGTTCTCTTAACAATATTAAGTTATATAATAAAATGAAGGATTTAAGAAGTATCAGAAGATAATCAATGTTTATTTGTATATTTTTTTCAGAGACAACGAGTACGGTTCGAAAGATGGGGTAAAACTTCAAGGGAAACTTAGAGATCTTGGAGGACTTGATGCTGTTATTGACATCATTAGGGAATGTCATGGTGTAATGGAGGTAGTTATTTTATTAAGTAATTTTGTAACATAAAAAGCTTAGTAGACGTGCATTGAAAATTGTGACGTTTCCTTTTTTGAGAAGTTTTTAATGTGGATACTGATACAAGTCCATATAAGGTTTCTTTGATTAATGAAAGGGTATTTTCGACATTTATCAAGTTGTAGAACATATTTATGAAACAAGCTGGAGTAACTTCTATTTCGGGATGAGATGTCCAATAAAACTTGACATTCCTATTCATGAAATAGTTTTTAAAATAGAATTACCAATTTGCCCATTGTCACCCTTACCAATAGAAAGATTAATATTCTTTTTTATATGATGAAACATTTGCAGGCATTGCTAGAAATATATTCATATCCAACCCCCAATTCGCTAAATCTTGTTAAATTAGAAAGCCTGATACTTTTAAGCAATTAGAAGATCATATTTCCCAGGTGAGTTACAAATATCTCCGATACATGTTTTCCAACATTCATATATTCATATACACACATATTATACATACAGAATCACAGATACACACATCAATATATATAATGTATCTATTGTTTTTCATGTTAATGATGTGTGACTTTAATGTTTAAGTTATTTTTTGATGTATAAGATGCTGTTATTTTTTAGATGTCAAGAGACTCCAAATTTAAAGATATGGTTCGTTACATTGAGGCTGCAAAGGCAGATTTGATAATTCGATGAAGTAAAAGGAATCAATTATGCACAAGCTTAAAGTTGGTTAGTTATTTTATTCTTATATTTTGTATCATGTTTAGTTAAATAACTTGTTTCCTATTTGAAACATAGTATCTTGATAAGTTGTAGCATGTACGTGATGCATTCGATTTGTTTATAACTACATATATTGGTTCAGAACTTCAGAGACCGTGTGTTTATAACTGTGTATAGTATAATATTTCTTGCTACTTCCATTCAGAGAGCTATAGTTTGGTTCTTGATTTGATACCTACTACTTTGGATGTGCAAAAGTAATTTGATTCATTATAAACTAACTCTACAGGTTGCTAGTTATTAATACATTTATACATGGTTTAGCTTAAGAAAAAAGAATGACTGTTGAAAGATGAAATGGTCTAAATATGCTGTTTATTTGGATATTCATTCTTTGTCTGTGTAGTTTTAGTGCTATATTAAAACATAGGTCATGCACATGTGTTTCTTGTTGTATGGGCAGTTTACTTGTAGTCTCGCATAAGAAAATGATGTAGCTGTTTGATTAATTCAATTATTAGTTAGTGTAGTTTTTCTGAATCATACAAAATCCAGAAGCTTTAACAGCTACGATTTTGTTTAATGGGTCTTAATTATGTGATCACATCTCTGCTGCTGAAATTTGCACAAACATAAAAGATGTCTTTCCTGACGTCGTACTGATTGATTTTGCTTTAGTTTAAATCCAAGATTCTTGTTTTAATAGTTAAAATTAGCTATCTTGAAAAGCATATGTGTCGTGTTGCCGTCATCTTGAGGTTAAAACTCATTTATTGGCCATAAATGTCTTTTTTTTGTTACAGATTAGAAGTTGCAATCCTATCACAAGGACGCGTAATACGGAATGTGAACGGAATATGGGATCCGGCTGGACAACGTACGAGGGAGAACTGGAAAAACGGAGGACAAAATACTGCAAGACGGAATACGTGGGTAAACGTAAACGGGTATATGGTTTTATACAACGGAATAGGGCTTTCGGTTACCGGAAAAACGGACAAACGGTGTGCGGTATGCGAGTTACACTTTATTTTTAAAATGTGTTCGACTCAAAAGTCAAACTCTACATTTATATGTGGGATAAAGTAAACGTATGGATGATTTTCATTTTAAAAATAATCTTTTACAATAAGTATGTATATTTTTTACGTAATACTCAGAAACTGGCACACGGAACCCGGAGCGCGGACCATAACCCTAAACCCGGAGTATAAAACCGTTACCCAAGATTCGGAACTTGATACCGGAACCCAGGAAACGGTACCCGCACACCGGTCGCCAATGACTACGGAACCCGTGAACCGGAACCCTAAACACCGTTCACACCCGTCCAGTCACTAAGGAATAGGTTGCGGTTTGCAAACAGGTATATATATTATTTGCAAACAGCTTAAATAAGGTTTTGTAATTTTTTGATTTTATCTTATCAGTTTCAATTCCATAATTTTGATTTGATCTTAAAAGAGGGTTTAGATGGTACCCATTGACTTGGAATGGATGAAGAAGGTTTTGGGACTCAAAATATATCATGGGTTGGATTGATCTCCAGTTTTTAAATTTGTTTTCTTAAAAATCATTTGTGCTAAATACGTGTACAACTAAATCACTGCATGTATGCTTATAATTTCGAATGGTGTGATTTAGGAGGTTGTATTGCGTTGAAGTATACTTTGGGGGACTTTTAACTGTGTTTGATCCAGTTCCCCTCGGTCAATCTTTTTAAAACATAACCAAATCTGCCCATTCATAAGAAAATGGGTCGAAATTGCCACCTCTGAATCGGTGCTTTTTATCTTTAAGGACTCTCATAATCTCACAGTTCAGTGCTTCTAAATGCAACTAATTTCTATCACCTTTCTCTTCTTCATCAACTTAACATTATGAGATATTATTTTACAGATGGTTTCAAATGTGAGTCATCTTCAACTGCTTGGTTTGACTCTTTTTCTCTTCAGGTTTGGCACCGTAGAACATCTCAACCATCGGGATTATTTGCAGCCAGTGTTGATATGAGAGGGTCCAGCGGAGAGGTGGCAATTTAAGACCCATGGGTCTAGTTGGGTTTTTCTAATTTTTATAGATGGGTCTTGTTGGTTAATTATAAAAATGTTCAAGTATGTCATTATTACTCATTATGACCCAATTGGTAATAATGATATACTTGGGTCTTATTTTAATTACCCTATTAGACCCATCTATAAAAATTAGAAAAACCCAACTAGACCCATGGGTCTTAAATTGCCACCTCCCCCCGGTATTTTGGTGTTTGAATCTAAACCTATATTCAGGACCTTTCATTCTTGTATTCTTTCACATAAGCATCAATCATGTTACTTTCTTGTTTCTTGCAGTGGGATGCTTGGCTAAATGTTCCCTCATCTGGATTTGCTGTCATAGTTAGTTTTGGAGGGACTGGCATTAAATAAAGGCGTGGGTATATTTATTTTTGTTGTTTAATGATCGCCTAAATGATAAAGCCAAATGGGCGGGTTGGATGGGTTCGGTAAAGGTCAAAACTGGTCATTTTTGGTACATGGTGGGTTGGATTGACTCAAAACACTTTCTACCACATGTTTCAACTTCCTTAGTTGACAATTAGTGCGCCAAGCATGATAAGAAAGACTATATGATTTCAATAGTACAATCATTTTTTTATGATTGAACTCATTTAGGAAGTTTCATACATCATTATACAATGGAGGCGACTTTCGACCTTTGACCCATTCGTCCCGTCTGACCCGCTTTCGTTTAGCTATTGTTTTGACCCGTTAGAGATACTAGTATCGTGGTGTATTCGTTAGTATAATATGTTCTTACTTTACTGTCATTTCCTATATATTCGTCACTATAAGAAAGATTTTGTATCTAAGTGAATAATTTGTGTTTATAGGATGCGTTACGACAACAGCAAGGAGGAAGAAATGGACGATTACTGTTTACAGGTAAAGCTTTTCGCACTTTACTTAGCTTTATGTTTATACATACATCTACTACCATTAAGTTTGCAAACACGAATTCTGCATGTTTATCATCGTATGTATAGGAATTGATATCTTTTTATTCTGCTGAGGACTTAAAAATGAAAGATTCGTTAACTGTAGACCTGCATGTAGTAAATATTCTTTTGGCCTTCAAATTCTTACACCTCTAGTATAAAGTTTCTTTGGAAACCTCCTTTTAATACAGTAGCACTTATTTTTTTAATTGCTTCTGGTTCCTTACTCCATCTCCCGATGATCAACAACCCTCTAATACTATATATATTATCCAACCTTCTTATCATCACATGACAGAACTTAATGTTCTCGTTCCTAGTTTAATCTTGACACCCAACACTACTCTCCTCTTATGTTAAAAGATTCATTCGTTCTCATGTTATTAGGCCGACAGACAAAGTTTTTTTGAAAACCTCCTTAGTAACACTTATTTTTTAATTGCTTCTGGTTCCTTACTCCATGTCCCGATGATCAACAACCCTCTAATACTGTATATATTATCTAGCCTTCTTATCATCACGTGACAGAACTTAATGTTCTCGTTCCTAGTTTAATCTTCACACCCAACATTACTCTCCTCTTATGTTAAAGGATTCATTCGTTCTCATTTATTAGACCCGATAGATAAAGTTTCTTTGAAAACCTACTTATTATAATACAGTAACACTTATTTTTTAATTGTTTCTCATTCCTTACTCCATGTCCCGTTGATCAACAACCCTCTAATACTATATATATTATCTAGCCTTCTTATCATCATGTGACAGAACTTAGTGTTCTCCTTCCCCTCCAAGTCCCATTGAATCCTTGCTTTCCGTTTCACTCGTCTTTTTCTATCAGAATCTGTCGAACCCTTCTCCATTCTGTCTTCTCAACCTATCTTGATTTCTAGACTCCGCTTTAAATCCCAATCCATGGCCTCCTTTCAAAAAAATTCTATTTCCGTACCCCTTTCAAAAAAATTCTATTTCCGTATCCAACTTTCCAAACTTCTTCATATCCACATTTTGAATGCACCTTTTACACTTTTTACTCGAAATTTACACTAAGGTCTACTACTTCTATCCGGCTCATACCATGCTTATTTCACTATTGTTTCTGCCTAGTAATCTTCAAACCATTTGTCTAACACTTTTCACGCTTTAGGTCCGAAGTCAAGTTTTCAATCCCATAACATTATGGATATATGGGGCAATGATGACATAATCTGCGACCAAGCTCGATCACCGACAAGTCACCCCATATTGCACTTAACACACGTGAACCTTTTACGTCCCACCACAACTTCCATTACCTTCGCACTTGCAATAGTGTTGTTAACAACCGTTGTCCCTTTCGCGTTAAAAATACTATTTTATCTTTCGTGTTTGTACCTTACCTCTTTAAAATCACCACAAAAACAGCAAGCTGCTCATGTAGTGTCCATAAACCCGCCTTATACATCACGAGGCCATAGATATTTATAATAACTACTACTTTCTCGACACCCTTTCGTAGCCCCTTAACTACCAAGAAACTATCATAGCCAACCACTTGATTTACTGAAAATACATTTGCATCCCACACCCTGATCATTCCTCCGGTACTTTCTATTGCATCCTTTTGAGCAAAACCTATCATTAAATCACCCCACAAGTCCTCTACCCATTTGTCATTGACCGTCTTATATATTTAGTTTTTCGGAGTGCCAAGACAGTTGGTCTCTCTTTTCTACATATTTCTTAGACCCAAACTACCTTTCCTTCTGTTCCCAGACTCCATATAGTTAAAAAAAAAATTATATTTATTGATACAATAATTGATCGAATTTGTTCACTTGTTACGTACTATTACTAACTATCACAGTGTTGCCACTTGCCACTGTACGCCAATTTTCTTCCCGAATTCCGAAGTTTTCATTCTATCCAACACTGTGCAGACTCGCCATGCTAACTGGTTTTGATGGGTTCTTCTGTCCACTTTCGACAATTGTTCCATTACTTTGTCTTATTTCACTCTTGGAACTTCTGTTTGCACATGTGTTTTTGTGTCCTGCCAACGACTTCACTCTCAAAAAACTTGTCCCTCTGCTCTTTGTTTTAAATCTGTCTATAACACCCACAAAAGTATTTTCTACTCATTGTTTTCACTGATTTTCCATCTTGTGATAGTTTTCTTTTCTTTGTAGTAGTTTCCTTTAAAATTAACATGTTGACTTATGTGCTTCAAACCACTCGTGTTATTCTCCCCACTATTACGATTTACATGGGTTGTATCTAGCTGTAAATCCATGATTAGGTCCACTCTGTTGTTTTGGTCCCAACACCCCACTCCTCATTCTTTGTTAGCTTTAGGTTCACAACTACATATTTCAACGAATCTCGCAGTGTTTAACAAATGTACAAAAGGAAGACATATATCTAGTATCTCGTACCAATGTTACGATCCATTTTAGTATAGGTCACGTGTATGGCATGTGATTAGTTACCTGCATTTTAGTTAGATAGAGCTAAAGAGTGTGGCAGTTTTTGAGTCTGAGATCACTATGATCATTTCCCCCTCTTCTATATCTTGTAATTGAGTTCTTTGGAACCCTAATTCATACAATTGTTCAATCGAATTGCTTTCTTGATCTAGTAATTCCTTTGTTAATTGTTATCTTCTTTCATGTCTTAAGTGATTTCTAAGAAGATTGTATCAATTGGTATCAGAGCCACTTTTCTGGCAATCTATAAACTGTTGTTAACACGAATTGTAGAAGTTCATCATTCAATTTCCGTTTCATTGTTTCAGTTGATAAAGATGGTGAACATGCGTTCAATGGACGAACCGATCAATAATTCAGAATTAAGCAACACTTTGATGAATCTACAGCGATCGATTGATAAAATCAATGGAGATATCAACAAATTGCTGATGTTTCAATCTGCAACAAACGAGTTCCAAAAATTGAGATTCAATGATGGAAGCAATAACAGAGAAGCACAAAATGGTAAGGTTACTCAATTCGAATCTCCTGAATTCAGTAGTGATTTGAGTGTTTCAAAGCTAAATGATAGTGATGTGGTAGGCAAAACTGAGAATAAAGAAGATGCACATAAGATGTTTGATAAAATGTCTATTAATAAAATTCTTAAACAAGGTGGGACGGTTCAAGAGTATTATGATGTATTCGATTCTCTGTTTAAAAATATGGGTTTAAATGAATCGTATGTCATTGATATCTTCATGTGGGGGTTGCACCCGGAAATTGAAAAGTGGGTTAAGATGTTAAAACCCAAAATGCTTTCGGATGCCTACTGTTTAGCTAAAATGCAAGAAGCAAACAACAACGTTATTAAGGAAAAGTTTAGTCCCTCTTTGTTGAATTCTCAAAGGTTTGAAGATACGTGTGGTATAGGAAATAACAATAAGTTTTTAATTCATGATGACCTTGAGGACAAAGATAATAAAGGTGTCAGGATGCAACCATTAAATCATTTTTTCCCTGTTTTGAGAGGACTGAATAAAGAAGAAATACATGAAAGGAAAGTTGATGTGAATGATTTTGATAATATACTTGTTGATGAATATAAGCTTAGCAAAATAAATGGAACCTCGCATAAGGAGTTGGTAGTGGGTGAAGGAGCTGAAATTGATACAGATGTTGATAAAGTGGGATCACATAATGCAACAGGGGAAAATAGGAGTGCTGAAACAGAAAAGTTAAGGGTCATATATGGGGTTGGTGATTTGAATCCTGGAATCGATTTTCACTTGGGTCATTCAAGGCCTGAGATAATTAGAAATAAGGGCTCATACCTTATTAAGGAAGATGAATCGGAATTCAAAGAAAAAGTTGTTGAAATCTTGAACCTCAAGGTAGAAGATCACAGGGCGTTTGATGGAGTTGGTTACATACAAGTTGGCAAAAATAATTTTGACATAACGAAATTCAAAGAGAGCAGTTTTGCCAAGATAATTGTTGTTAACATTCCAAGAAAAGCTGTGGAAGAAGGTAAGTGGAATTGTTTTAGAGAACTTGATAATGTTTCTGAGTTTGTATTGATCAGTGAAAAGAAAACGGGGCAGTTAGGGAGTGATTCGGTTATTGTTGAAACTTTTGAATGGAAGCCAGGTTTGTAAATTCTGGTCAAATTTAACAGGAAGCATTATAAATAGTGATGCGCAAAAACCGGTTTTGATCAAACCCGACCCGACCCGACCCGAAACCGGTTTTGGTCAAACTTGGTCAAAACCGGTTTGGCCCAAAACCGGTTCGGGTTCAACCCGATTTGGGCACCCCAAAACCCCAACCCGACCCAAACCGGTTTGGGTAGGGTCCAAACCGGTTCGGGTTCAAAACCGGTTTCAAACCGGTTTTTTTTATAAAAATCGTATTTTCGCTCGCACGTCTTCGTTTTAAGGAAAAGCAACGTTTGGGCCAAATTTTTTTCATTAACTTTATAGAACATTAGTAATGGAAACATAATTGATCAATAACATAACCAAAAAGCTTCTAAATCTCTTTAAAAATATTATTGAATCCGAAAATTCTATATAATTCATAAACGTTAGGGCGTTAAGCGTTTTAATGAAAAACAACGTTTGGGCCAAATTTTTTTCATTAACTTTGTAGAACATTAGTAATGGAAACATAATTGATCAATAACATAACCAAAAGGCTTCTAAATCTCCTTAAAAATATTATTGAATCCGAAAATTCTATATAATTCATAAACGTTAGGGCGTTAAGCGTTTTAATGAAAAATAACGTTTGGGCCAAATTTTTTTCATTAACTTTGTAGAACATTAGTAATGGAAACATAATTGATCAATAACATAACCAAAAGGCTTCTAAATCTCTTTAAAAATATTATTGAATCCGAAAATTCTATATAATTCATAAACGTTAGGGCGTTAAGCGTTTTAATGAAAAACAACGTTTGGGCCAAAATTTTTTCATTAACTTTGTAGAACATTAGTAATGGAAACATAATTGATCAATAACATAACCAAAAGGCTTCTAAATCTCCTTAAAAATATTATTGAATCCGAAAATTCTATATAATTCATAAACGTTAGGGCGTTAAGCGTTTTAATGAAAAATAACGTTTGGGCCAAAATTTTTTCATTAACTTTGTAGAACATTAGTAATGGAAACATAATTGATCAATAACATAACCAAAAGGCTTCTAAATCTCCTTAAAAATATTATTGAATCCGAAAATTCTATATAATTCATAAACGTTAGGGCGTTAAGCGTTTTAATGAAAAACAACGTTTGGGCCAAATTTTTTTCATTAACTTTGTAGAACATTAGTAATGGAAACATAATTGATCAATAACATAACCAAAAGGCTTCTAAATCTCCTTAAAAATATTATTGAATCCGAAAATTCTATATAATTCATAAACGTTAGGGCGTTAAGCGTTTTAATGAAAAGCAACGTTTGGGCCAAATTTTTTTCATTAACTTTATAGAACATTAGTAATGGAAACATAATTGATCAATAACATAACCAAAAGGCTTCTAAATCTCCTTAAAAATATTATTGAATACGAAAATTCTATATAATTCAAAGTGAGTTGATACTTTCAAGGAATGTTTTACTAAATGCAAGGAAACATGTGCATAAAAAGTGATGCTGTATGCATAAAGAGTTGTACATTTCCGTGTGTTTAGTAAAAACTTCCTTGCATTTATCAAACACGTTTTAGCGTTAGGCTTTTTAAGGATAAACAATGTTTGGAGCAAATTTTTTTTTATTGAATTGGTAGAACATTAGTAATACAAACGTAATTGAACAATAACTTAAACAAAAGTCTTCTAAGTCTTCATAATACAATTACAACTAAAAATATAAAATATACCAACGAATACATTTCGAGCTTCGGCATGGCCATCACCCGAAAATGTAATCGAGTAGTAATCTTCAACTTGTATTAATCTTCAAAAGTCGAAATCTTCTTCGGAGGTAGCCTCGCGCGAAGCTTGATCAAGAGCAATTTCTTCGTCGGAAAGTGATATTGTTACACCTTCTTCCACCTCGATATTGTGTATGTCTTCTTCGTATTCCATTTCACCTTCAAGACTTGATACATTTTGTATGCGTTCCGCGGCGTCCAAGTGATCCTTCAAGCAAATGCACATCTCTAAGGAGGCCGGTGTGAGTCTTGTTCTTCGTATAGATAATACCCTGCCACTAAGAGAAAAAGCGGATTCCGAAGCTACCGTAGAAGCTTGGACGGTTAGTAAATCTCGGGCCATGATGGCTAGAATGGGAAATTGAGATTCCCTCTCTTTCCACCAAGCCAAAATATCAAATTGTTCGAACTCATTGGGTAGAATAGTGGCCAAAAAATCCGTGGTCGTATATCTCCCATATTCGTTAGTGGTATTTTTGTTACCATCACCTCTTGCCCGTTTATTGTTTTCTTGTCTTAAACTATTATAAAAGTTTAGCATTGGATTGCTAGAAGAAGATGAAGAAAACATTGGGTTAGCCGTACTACCGGACACATGTGTGGTTGAACTATATTTTTGAAAATATACGCCAAATAAATCTCCCAAATATTTGTTAAAATCCGTTTTTGCATTATGTGAAAACAATGGGTCGGCCTCATTCAAATCCAAATTGTGACAAATGTTATCGATAAGCATTTCCACCCCGGTAACGTTTAAACAAGGGTTCATTGCGGCGGAACAAGTAATTACCGGTGGCATTTCTTGAAAATATTTTTTTAGTTTTTCTTTCATGGGAGCCACCATTTCTTCAAATATAGGACCTTCATACAAGTAGTCGTTTAATTTTGTAGTCATTAACCAAATTTGATTAAGCACCAAATGGCTAGTTGGATAATAAACACCCGATAATAAAGTAGTCGCGGTTTTGAAAAGTTTGAGCAATTCGACCATCTTTTTAATATACTCCCAATATATGATTGGAAATGGTGTTACAAGACCTTTTGTAACAAGATGATCATGGAAAACTTGTAAAGTATCGCGTTGGCGTAAACCACATACAAACATATGGTAGGTCGAATTCCATCTAACGGGCATGTCCTAATTAGGGGTTAAAAAAATAGAATTCGTATCCTTGCACAATTTCATATAAGATTTGTATCTAGCTTTACCCTTTTGAAAAACGTCTTGCAACATAGATTTAAACCTCGTTTTTACTTCGTCTACATCTTCAACCGCTAGTCCGGCTTGTACAACCAAGTTAATGATGTGTGCAACACATCGACTATGATAAAAAATGCCCTTCAATGGTGGTGCGTATTTTAGTATTAATTTTGAAACGGCAAGTGTATTATTACTAGCGTTGTCAAAAGATATTGAAAAAACCTTTTCTTCCAATTTAAACATTTTAATCACACTTCGTAACATGTAAAATAAGTTTTGACCCGTGTGAGGATACTCAAAGTCTTCAAAAGCAATGGTACGTTTCATCATTTGCCAAGTTGCGGGATCAACCCAATGTGCGGTTACACAAAGGTACGAACCGGGCAAACCATGAGGAGCCGACCAAACATCGGTTGTTAATGATACACATGTATTTAAATTTTCAAAACCGATTTTTAGTTGTTTTTTAGCATCTTTCCACAATTTAAGGGCATCGCGTTTAAGAGTAGTACGACTTACATTGTTATATCGCGGTTGAAGAGTGGTTTGAATCACCCTAGTAAGCCGAGGGTTGTCGAAGTGGTTGAAAGGCAAAGCTTCTTGAATTACATAACCCGCAAAAGCTTGTCGACACCGTTCCACATCGTATGTAAATATAGAACCATCTCGTGCCATCGATGATTGCCCACTTGCTTCCGGATTACCTTTGAGTCCCGCACAATGCTTCTCGGTATGATTTTTCAAGGTGGTGTTGGAGTCGGGTTTGAAGAACAACTTACAACGTTTACAATGCGCTTTAATCGAACCATCCGACAACAACACTTTGTCGTAAGCACTCCAAATCTCCGGATTTCTTTTGTTGGGCAATTGTTTCACAATCGTTGGTGCATTTGAAGAACCAACACCATGGGAAGTCGAAGAAGATTGAGTTGCCATTTTCGAAACGAAAATATATATGCGTTTTTGAGTATTTGTATATAAATATGAGTGTGTAAATGTGTGTTTTGGTTCCTAAATGATATGATATATATATACTTGAATCATAATGGCAAAAACGTAATTAAATGGCAAAAAAACGGCTATATGGAGTACCAACGGATATATTAAAGTTCAAAAAATAAAAACCGGTTTCAAACCGGTTTGAAAACCGGTTTTTCAAATCGGGTCGGGTAAAACCGGTTCCAACCCGGTTTCAACGGATATAACCCCAAACCGGTTTCAAACCGGCGGTTTGAACCCAAACCGAACCGGTTTTGGTCAAACCCGGTTTTGACCGGTTTCAAATCGGGTCGGGTTGTCGAACCCGGTTTTGATGTGCATCTCTAATTATAAATGCATGTGAATATGTTGCAGACTCAATAAAAGTATCTCAGTTAGGACAAGATGCCACTGTTGCAAACAAGAGTAGTGATGGCGTAGGAAATGCTTATAATGTCCTTAGACTGAGACTGTGGAATGAATTGCATGGTCGTATGTTTAAACGTGGGTCAACGATGGTAATAGTTGAACTTTCCGTTGTTAACTGTGATAGGCGATCAATTGAAGTGCACTACAATGGCAATAAAAGGCTGAATAGATTGCTTGAGCACAATGACAAATACTGGATAGAATCACATGAAGTGAACAAATTGAATGTTTACTCAGTAGCCGAGTTTGATATAGAAGTATTCAATGGTTTTTGTGTTATTTGTGAGCCAATGAGTTTGATGGTAGCTGGGATGTTCAAATGGAAACCGGGTGGTTATTTTGGTCACCTAAAAATGTGGAGAAAATACCACATGTTTTAAAATATAGTGATGTTGACGTGTTAACGGATGATTTGGAAAGGGAAGTTTCACTACCAACAAACGGTGTTAAACATGCTGATATGAATATTTCTTCCAAAATTGACATGAGATCAACTGATAAAGCATGTCTTGGACCTCTTGGTGACTATAGTCCACAAGTGAAGTGCACGCAGATGATAATGATCACAAGATTGAGCAGAATAAAGAAATTCATGTCTTTACTTTCTTCAATGAGTATACTTCCAACAATAAGTTCCTTACTAGGGCTCTTGAAGGGTTTGTGATGGATGTTTTAATTATTCATGTATGTTTAGTTGAGCAAAAAGTGATCAGTATGGCAAACCTACTACAATTGGTGAAGTTTGGTGTTGAAATGGTGATGAATTCTAAAAACAGTGCAATCAAGGGTGACACTAATGGTAGATTCATTGCTATAGAAAAGGAGAAAATCCAAGAACTTGAAGTTAAGATGAAGACCTGTACAAAAGCTGCAGTCGAGTTCAAAATGGACCGTCTTAAGAATCAAATTTCATGGGTCAGCAAGATTGAAACGCTATTATCAAGTTGTATGAAGACGTAGAAAAGGTTTCACTTTTTTACAGGATTCTTGAGGACAAGAATCTTTTAAGGGGAATGGATTGTTACGATCCATTTTAGTATAGGTCACGTGTATGGCATGTGATTAGTTACCTGCATTTTAGTTAGTATAAATAGATAGATAGAGCTAAAGAGTGTGGCACTGAGATCACTATGATCATTTCCCCCTCTTCTATATCTTGTAATTGAGTTCTTTGGAACCCTAATTCATACAATTGTTCAATCGAATTGCTTTCTTGATCTAGTAATTCCTTTGTTAATTGTTATCTTCTTTCATGTCTTAAGTAATTTCTAAGAAGATTGTATCAACCAATCTCTATATAAATTCTCTAATTCAAAATCATCAACAAAGGAGTGAAGGTGAACAAAATACAATTATGATGTGTTTATTGTCATCATTGTGAAGCATACTGTGAATGAATATTGTTTTGTTTATCAACACGGTATCGTTTATCGGAAGGGCGGGCATGTTAACATTCTTGTGACAAGTTCATTTTTCAATACTAGTACCCGTCAAGAGTTTTGTCCAATCATTTTATCGTCACGCTTCACGATTTTTAAGAATCTTGAGATGGAAGTATAATAGGACTTGCAATAAAAAAAAAAATTAAGATAACAATATACTTTGATGCGTGATTAGTATGCATGTTCTTTTTATATAACACGGGTTCAATTACAATCGGACTTTATAAATAAAGTTATAAAGGTTACTAACCAATGGGGATAAACATTTATTTTGACATGTGCTCAACTATTTTTTATTTTATATCTTTGCTATGTATTTGTGATTTGAATTGAGTAAGAGAATTTACATTTGGTTGATTAAAATAAGAATGTTAATATTCTAATTGAATGTAACTATTTTGGGAATAAAATTAATAGCAAAGAAGTTTGTCAACTTTACATTTTTACGAGGTGTCTTTGATATTTGCCATGTTAGAAGGAGGAGTGACGCATTAAAAATATGTGGTATATATACATTTTGTTTTAATGACATGGAGGTGGGTTTAATAAAGACTACTAAATATCTAGAGAATTGAGGAATCAATAGGAAGCCACTATTTTAATTAAGTAGGAGGGGTACAAATGTACAATGGTCATTTAAATAAAAAAACCAATTCCACCAACATTCTTTAAAATTAAATATCTCAAATAATGGCTAAGCAAAAAGTGATCAGTATGGCAAACCTACTACAATTGGTGAAGTTTGGTGTTGAAATGGTGATGAATTCTAAAAACAGTGCAATCAAGGGTGACACTAATGGTAGATTCATTGCTATAGAAAAGGAGAAAATCCAAGAACTTGAAGTTAAGATGAAGACCTGTACAAAAGCTGCAGTCGAGTTCAAAATGGACCGTCTTAAGAATCAAAATTCATGGGTCAGCAAGATTGAAACGCTATTATCAAGTTGTATGAAGACGTAGAAAAGGTTTCACTTTTTTACGGGATTCTTGAGGACAAGAATCTTTTAAGGGGAATGGATTGTTACGATCCATTTTAGTATAGGTCACGTGTATGGCATGTGATTAGTTACCTGCATTTTAGTTAGTATAAATAGATAGATAGAGCTAAAGAGTGTGGCACTGAGATCACTATGATCATTTCCCCCTCTTCTATATCTTGTAATTGAGTTCTTTGGAACCCTAATTCATACAATTGTTCAATCGAATTGCTTTCTTGATCTAGTAATTCCTTTGTTAATTGTTATCTTCTTTCATGTCTTAAGTAATTTCTAAGAAGATTGTATCAACCAATCTCTATATAAATTCTCTAATTCAAAATCATCAACAAAGGAGTGAAGGTGAACAAAATATGATTATGATGTGTTTATTGTCATCATTGTGAAGCATACTGTGAATGAATATTGTTTTGTTTATCAACACGGTATCGTTTATCGGAAGGGCGGGCATGTTAACATTCTTGTGACAAGTTCATTTTTCAATACTAGTACCCGTCAAGAGTTTTGTCCAATCATTTTATCGTCACGCTTCACGATTTTTAAGAATCTTGAGATGGAAGTATAATAGGACTTGCAATAAAAAAAAATTAAGATAACAATATACTTTGATGCGTGATTAGTATGCATGTTCTTTTTATATAACACGGGTTCAATTACAATCGAACTTTATAAATAAAGTTATAAAGGTTACTAACCAATGGGGATAAACATTTATTTTGACATGTGCTCAACTATTTTTTATTTTATATCTTTGCTATGTATTTGTGATTTGAATTGAGTAAGAGAATTTACATTTGGTTGATTAAAATAAGAATGTTAATATTCTAATTGAATGTAACTATTTTGGGAATAAAATTAATAGCAAAGAAGTTTGTCAACTTTACATTTTTACGAGGTGTCTTTGATATTTGCCATGTTAGAAGGAGGAGTGACGCATTAAAAATATGTGGTATATATACATTTTGTTTTAATGACATGGAGGTGGGTTTAATAAAGACTACTAAATATCTAGAGAATTGAGGAATCAATAGGAAGCCACTATTTTAATTAAGTAGGAGGGGTACAAATGTACAATGGTCATTTAAATAAAAAAACCAATTCCACCAACATTCTTTAAAATTAAATATCTCAAATAATGGCTAATCAAAAAATTATAAAAATTGCACCATTAAACTTAACGTTCTTTTCTCTTCGATTTAAGATCTCACATGGTATCACGTGTGATTTAACAAGGGATTTTAAATTTGCACATGATTAGTGATAAATTCTATTTCATCCGTAGAATTTGACAATATTCATTGTTATATGTTGGCAATTTTATGTTGATAATAGTTGCGATTTGAAATTCACATATGATGACGCTATAATAACATGTGATTATTGTTTCGTATGATGATAACATATAATTATAATTGAGCTTTTTTCTTTATTTCTTGATTGTTAAATAAAATTATTCATGTGTGATTACAATTGATACTTTGAAGTTCGCATGTGATAAGTGAAACATCACATGTGATTAAACACCAATCAATTATAATTATGATCACATGTGATTATAGTTGTAATCAAATATGATATTAGTTGTACTCATGTGTGATTAAATTCTACAAGTGTTGTAACATCCTCGATTTGGGCTTGGTAGAAATACGGTAATTCCTTTATTGTACACACGGAGGGGATTAAAGTATCCCAAAATGTTCGCTTGGGGTACTAAAGTTTATGATTTGACAAAACTATAACCCAACTTTTAAAATCTCCCCCAAGTGGAAAATGAGCTGATAAAGATTCATCAATTTGAACAATTTTACAAACTTTGATTATTCTTGTAAACATTTTAATAAACTTTAGTTATCCTTGTAAACATATTATTAAACCTTAGTTACCCTTACTCACAATACGTATAGTTAACTCATAGTTTTGTCAAATCATAAACTTTAGTACCCCAAGCGAACATTTTGGGATACTTTAATCCCCTCCGTGTGTATTAACCCTATTTCGTATTTAAATTGTATTTAGAAATACTTGGTGTATTTTGATAACTAAAATAAATAGGTCAAATGGTCAAAAGACTTATTGTGATAAATAAATTATTAATTGTTTTAAATTAATTTAGTTGACGGTATAATAAAACTTATTTCTCGCAAATGGTTTTTAGGTTCCAGACAATAGATTTAGGACGGGTATAATACTACACTACAATATACTTAACAGAAAATATATGTCGACCATAGTTTCTTTCATTTCCTGATTTTTGTCTAACTCATCAAGAACACACACAAACACAATTGAAATCTTTGCAAATCAAAAGAGAAATCAAGAGGAAATCAACTAGAAATCTTGTGGACATAATTCTGATTCTACTTCATCTTCTTCATCTCTTTATCTCCTCCATTTGCAAGTGAGTTTACCTATTTTCATGTTTATACATAAGTGATTAAATTAGGTTAAATTGTGATGAACACAATTACTATATGCTTGATTGAAGTTGAATAATCCTTATTAAACTGATCTTATGATGATATATGATGAATTATTGTGTTCTTCATGTTATAGTTGAATGATTTTGAGTTAGGTTATAAATTGGTTGAGAAATTGATGCATGTATGGAATTAGGTGTTAGATGATGTTGTATGTTGTTGTTATATGTTTATAGGTGTTAATAGAGTTCAATTACATGTTAAATTCGTGTGTGGTGACTGGAATTGGTAATTTGGGGTTTTTGGTTCGAGCTAAAAGTATTGAAGTTCTGGGTTTTGTTGCTGATGTGCATAGAAACGCGATCCAGCCTCCTTACCCGGATCGCGTTCCTCTGTGTTTTTGTGATCAATCGTTTTTGTTCTTCGGAACGCGATCCTGGCCCCTTAAGCCGGATCACGTTACTCAATGAAAATTGCGTGTCCCTCAGATTTTACTCTTTGGAACGCGATCCAGCCTCCTTACCCGGATCTCGTTCCCAAGTGAAAAATGGTAACATAATGTTTTGGTGTTATGGAACGCTATCCAGCCACACCTTACCCGGATCGCGTTTGTCAGTTTCAATGTGACAAATTTGACAACTTGTGAGTTGAGTACTTATGTTATTTAACTAGTAATGGAAGTATAGAGTAAGTGATTAATGGACATTATATGCATGATTAGATTGTAATAAACTTGATACGAGAATCTAATTTGGGTTTTGATTGTGTTCTCAGATAAACCGAAGACTCAATAAGATAAGACATTTGAGTGGAGACTACAATCGACAAGGGTGAGTGGATCGTGGACTTTCAGTCTAGATTAGTTGTAACAAGTTGGTTACAACGGGTAAACCTAGTTTATTGATATTGATATTGATTGTGTCTTAAATATATATGTGTATATATTGCCATGATGGCTGTGGACTATTTGAATGTCGGAGGTCAACATGGATTGGGTTTGGATACTAATACTTTGAACAACATAAATGCTTTGTACATGTGTTGTTTATTGTAGGTATGTTGTATGTAGTATTAGTAGCCAGACTATCGGTTTAACCACTGTTTGACCTTCAGTTGGTTTTAAGTGTTACTTGGGGGCCACCGCGGCATGAGGGTACCTCAAAGACCACCGATCCTCTTGATTTGTTTGTTTACTATGCTTTGTTGTAGACAATTGTTAAGCTATGTTTAGATTGTTAGTTAGAGATCTATTCACTTAGCTATGTGCTAATCCCTCCTCCTCACTTCTTACAGGTTAAGCTTTTGAATGTGGGTTGGCAAGAAGTCTGGTATTGAAAGAATGTTTGACGGATCACTCTGTTTTATAAACATGTCATGTGCTTATCATTAAGTTTTGATTTAAATAACACCTATCTTAACGTTTGTAATTATTATGGTGCTTTGGATTTCAAACCATGTAATCGTGGATTGCCATTTTGGGTTCGTTATACATGCAATCTATAATATATGAATTTCAATATACGCTTCCGATATGTAAAAAATATATATATATATATGATCTTGAAAACTTGGGGTGTTATAAGTGTAATATACATACCTATAGGTTTGAAATTCTATAAGTGTTTATTCACATGTGATTATATATATGTAATTAGTTATGATCACATGCGATTTTATAGCTATGTATATTTATACTCCCATATACTTTATTCAAAAGCTATGATAATAGTCAAAAATCATATATAATTTTTTCTGCACATCTTATAAGCGTATTATTACACGAAAAAATCATATGTGATTTTACGTGAAATTCTCATATATAACGTGTTTGTTCACATGTGATTAACTTTATTCACATGTGAACATTGATTTAGGTTAGAATGAGAAAGAAAAAAATGTCAAAAAATCCTAAAATTATGTCTTAAAACACGTTTTACCTATTTGTTCACATTATCCGTTCACATGTGAACGTATATTTGTTTTTTGTGTTTTTCGATATAATTTTAGGATTTTTTTGAATTTTTTCTTTATCAATTAAATGTACATCAATGTTCACATATGATTAAAGTTAAACACATGTGAACAAACATGTAATCTAGTAGTTCTCAAGGTTTTCAACTTTTAGTTGGTTCTCATTTGAACCTCCCTCTCTCTCTCTATATATATATATATATGAAACATCACAATTTTCAAAAAAAATAGATGATATAATATAAAAATCACATGCGATATAGCAAAGAAATATTTCAAAATGGGTTAAGTGTCTGTAAATGTATACAACTATGCGTTGACTTCTTTAGTGTGTATAAAACTAAATTGACCACCATTGTGTGTACGTAACTATTAATTACGACCATTGTATGTACAAGACGGGCTATATCAAGTCACTTGCTTATGTGTAACCGGTTACTATTTTATTTCTTATTTTGTTAATTCCATGTAATTTTCTTGACTTTTTGAAAAAATTAAAAGTCAAATAAGAATTTCTTTATATTATATATATATATACTGTATACTGTATTCTTCTTCTTTCATTTTTCTTCCTGGCGAAATTATCCAGAGAATGGATGAAGGATCTACCAAATACAAATTATCCTAATGTATCTATCAAAAATCAAAGAGAAACTATCCTAAAATAATTACCATTTTTCTTCTTCTTTTACAAGACAAAGCCCTAGATCTACCAAACACAAGTAAACCCAAACCCCCAAACATCAGAACCCTAACTACAACTTAACAACTTCAATCGAAGAATGGATCTGAACAAAGATTTAAATCTGAGAATCGGGTATAGCTTTTTCCCCAAAAATGGAACCATAATCGCCGGTTGCGTTCGTCGTCGTCGCAACAGGAAGTTGTAACGGTGGTTCGTACAACCGGTCCTTGAAACGCGGGTTGCGTTCGTCGTCAAAACAGGAGTAGGTCGCGTTTGTTGTTAAAGCAGAAACGGGTCACCGGAACGTCGGCGTTGGTTGCGATTGTTCTATGGTTATGACTGTTATAAGCTTTTGATCTATAAATTGTGTGTGTTTTAATCTTGATGATGGTGATGATGTCAGTGTCTCAGTGAGGTTGTCGAAGTCGGATATGACCGTAAATGGTGATGATCGGAGGTGGTGGTGGTTTGAAACACAAGAGAGAAATTCAATGGCGGTAATGGGCGGATGTTGTTGTGATGATGATGTTGATGGTATGTTGATTGTGTTCATGATTTTGTTGCTACTGAGATGATGATAATGATATTGTTGAAATGTTATGATGAAGAAGATGACTTATAATTTTAAATGAAGATAAATAAACAAAAAAAAATTATAAAATGACATGTAAAATACACCTGGATGCCATGTTGGTTGTATTACACACGTGGAATTAACATGTCACATGATATAAGATGTAATTTCAAAGGGTTACCGGTTAAGGTTTCTATAGGTTACCTCATACATACAATGGTCACAATTAATAGTTACATACACACAATGGTGGTCAATTTAGTTATGTATACACTAAAGAAGTCAACGCATAGTTATATACATTTACAGACACTTAACCCTTTCAAAAGATGCTCTGAATGCACTCCATATAATTAGCAACTTTGTCATGCATTCCTGAGTCTACATATACAAGTTGCACTTCTAAACACTCTGAAAATGAAAACATAAATTGGCATAAGGCCTATATATAACTTTGAACCTGTTGATTTTAACGTCTAACCATTCGGATAAAGATTTTAAGGAAGAAAAATTAGAATCCACACAAATTTTAGTAATGAAAAGTAACGGTTTCGGTTGAAAAAGTCGAAGACACCGGGAGTAGTGTAATAAACTTAAGAATACTTTAAGGATCGAATTTATAAAGTTAAAGATGTTTTAAAAAAGAAACAACACGTACTTATCATACACCACTCAATCATCAAAATACACACAATAAAGTTGGCATACGTTCACCATCTTTTGTGTTTTGTAAAGCATTCACTTTTCTTTGTAGATCGGTGCTTCTTCTTCTTCTTCTTCCTTTTAATCAAGCATCAAATTGTTTCTTAATTGTTGGTAAGCTTATAATCCATCTATGTGTGTTTGTATGTAATATGTTGGAGTGTTTCTATCTGCTTGATCGTTTTTATATCACGAATATGTGAATCATTGTGAAAATGATCATTACATGCAGCTAGTTTGAATCTAACCTGAATATTTGTGATCTTGAAATATGATTTCCACGTTGATTTGGGTCGAAAACATGTAATTTATGGATTGTTTGTGTTAATGATAATTTATACTATGTGTGTTCTTATAAATCGATTATGTATCTATAATCCATATGTTTTGTGTTTCTTGATCCAAAAAAAGATGATATGATCATATATGAATATGAAACTGCCTTATAAAAAGCAGAAAACAAAAACAGAAATAAATATGAAGTTTGTGATATATTTTGTTTGCAAGATCTTAAGACCTTCATGTGAATTATATTATGACTATAAATAATGATCATTATGGAAGTGATCAATGATCATTAGACTAATACATATACTATAAATTGAATCCTTTAGTTTATACTTGTAACTATGAACAAGAAATCGGAATGATTTCGAGTGTTCATAATATTGTACGTTATACAGTATCTAAAAGAGTATAAAAATAATGTAATGATATTTTGTTTGCAGATTTTGCTTTTGAGACTGAAGGGACAAGCGGTAATCATCAGGTGATCAGTATCAATGTCTTCGAGTACTATTAGAAAGGCGATTGGGGTGGTTAAAGACCAAACTAGTATAAGTATTGCCAAAGTTGCAGGCAATGTAGCACCTGATCTTGAGGTGCTCATTGTAAAGGCAACGGGCCATGACAACGAGCCAGCTGAAGATAAGTACATAAGGGAGATACTTCACCTTATATCGCAATCGAGATGTTATGCAGGTGCATGTGTTTACAATATTGCAAAGCGGTTGAGCAAGACCCATGACTGGGTTGTTGCATTGAAAGCGTTAATGCTTGTACACCGACTGTTAGTTGATGGGGATCCGGTATTTGGTCAAGAGATAATGTACGCGAGTAGAAAAGGAGGGTCAAGGATTTTGAATATGTCAGATTTTCGTGTTGAGGCTCTTTCGAATTACTGGGATCATTCAGGGTTTGTGAAGAGTTATGGAATGTATCTCGATCAAAAGCTTGAATTCATAGCATTTGAACGTAAACTAAGTGGAGTCAATGACAGGCGGTATGGAGACTTTAGAGATGATCATAGTTATGGTATAAGTCACAAGTCGAAATCTTATGGTGATTTATACGAATCAGTAACAAGAGGGGATAGAAAAGACTCGAAAGTGGCAATGACCCCTGTGAGGGAAATGAAGCCTGATCGGGTCTTGGAGAGATTGAATAAACTGCTTCGGCTTATTGATCGTGTGATATCTTGTAGGCCTGCTGGAAGTGCGAAAAGTAGTAAGATGGTGCTTGTTGCTCTGTACCTTGTTTTGAAGGAAAGCTTTCGGATTTATGCTGATATATGTGAGGCATTGGGAGTTCTGCTTGATAGGTTTCCAGAAATGGAGTATGCTAACTGTGTCAAAACTTTTGATCAGTATGTTAATGCAGCTAAAACGATTGACGAGCTTGTTGACTTTTATAGCTGGTCAAAGCAGTTAGGAGTTGCTAGAGCTGCTGAGTTCCCAGAGGTGCAAAAGGTTACCGACAAGGTTTTGGGAACGCTCGAGAGGTTCTTAAGGGAAAAAAAGAATCGCATCAAGAAAAACATCGAAGAAGGTGATAAAGAAAACGGACCATTGCCGCTAGTTGCAGTGACCCAAACAACTGAAGACCTGTTGAACCTTGAAGATGAAACAGCGCCACCAGTTACCAATGGCAACACGTTGGCACTTGCGTTGTTTTCTGGACCGAAAACGCTCCAGAGCAAAGGTTCATGGGAAATCTTTTCGAGTACAGTGGAGTCTGACAAGGCAGCAGTGTGGCGGACACCGGTGGTGGAAAATGGAAGATCCGATTGGGAGCTAGCATTGGTGGAATCCGCTAGTAACCTATCGAAGAAGACTACTAACACCACGAGCACTGGTCTTGATCCTTTAATGCTGAATTGTATCTATGATCAAGGAGCGGTGACTCAGCATGCTAGCTACAATCATGTAAGTGCAGCACCTGTGTTAGCACTGCCTGCCCCTCATAAAAATGTGCAGCAGCTCGTGGACCCACAAGACCCTTTTGCAGCATCTCTCATGGTCCCACCTCCGCCATATGTACAGCTTGCGGACCTGGAGAAGAAACAGAATTTTGTGGTGCAAGGACACCAGGTATGGCAACCGTATGTAAGCAATGGGATGCGAGGTCAAGGGCCTGCTGGAAAGATTAATGCAGGTGTTGCTACTTACAATGGCATGGGACAACAAGCAGGCTACAACTATGCACATTACTGATCAGTATTCACCATATTATCAATGTTTTTGAATGCTCAATCCTACTAAGATATTTTTGACTCAATGTAAAAAGAATTTTGATTCAATGAATAAAATCACTGCGGCATCATTTAGGCCGCTATTTAATAAAAAAAACATAGTATAAAGGATAGAATTCAAGATGCTCTTATAGTCAATATTCTGTTAACATCAAATATTGGTGTTTAAGAACTGTGATTGTGTTTAATTCAGCAGAAAAATTACCTTAAAAAGTCGAACATCTGAAACATGAACTGCATAGAATTTTCCAAAATCACCGATATTATATCATAGTAGAAAGAATTTAAATAACACAATAAATTCAAGTATCTTAACGCTTAAACAAATATGAATAAAAAAAATGCTAATTTTATGCTAAGAGTCGAAATAAAATAAAAAAAATCCACTTAGATTAAATCAAGAATGGTACATTAAGTTATCACAAATATCGCAGTTTTGTTCCCCCTGAAAAATAATGGAATTCTACTTCCTTCATCAGTACTTTTCTTTCAGAAATGTTTCGGAGAGATGAGACAGCCATTTAGTATCTAATTTTGACCTGTAAATACTGAAGCTGCAACGCTCTTCAGTGATTCACAGGCTTTCTGCATATCTGATTCTGTGTGCGCAGCTGAGACAAACAATCTGATACCCACAGGAAGATTGCATTTGTCAAGTGTTGATCTTTTAGAAGGCACCACAAAAACAGAGTGTTCATTCAGTACCTGCAATTCCATCAGCTTCTAAGTAACTAAACCATATTTTATATCATGTGTTGTACAGTACAACTCATCTGCAATAGATTTAGACTTACACGATCAGCAATATCTTCAAGCAACCTAAGATCAGTCTTTAAGGACCCTGTGGATTTCTTTAAAACGAGGAACACAAGAGGTGATAGTACATCGCTAGTAATTTTAAGTCCCTGTATTCCCGACAATCCTACATAAATCATAAATGTCGTATGAAGTTATAGTCATATATAATGTAAAAGCAAATATCGCTCGAGGATAGAGTAAATCATACTAATGGAGACAAACCTGTAAATAATGTTTTGACATTATCCCTTAGCTTCATTAGTAGTTGCGGGTTGTCCTCTATGAGATCAATGGCAGTAATTGCAGCACTTGCTAAGTATGGTGGCTGAGACGCTGAGAATACATAACCCGAGCTACTAAGCCGCTACAGAAACGCAAGACAGTTTCTTTATCACATTATATTCCATTTCAATTATATACCACTGATTTGGGGCACAATGTAGTTAAACAGTCAAAATTATGTTTCAGAGGGAGTTCTTAATATTAAGTAGACATGCTTACTTGGTGATCGACAACTTGATGACTTCCAGTGCAGAATCCACCTTCTGAGGCCAATGCATGTCCCATAGCAGCAGTTATAATATCTACCTTATCGATCTACAACAATAAAATAATTATTTAACATCTTATGACTTTGATAAAGATAACAGATACCAATAATGAACTAAAGATAGAGAGAGCTGGAACATACAGGAATTTTGTAGTGTTCAGTTAGACCTCTACCAGATCTTCCAAGCACCCCAAAAGAGTTGCTTTCATCTAACAGAACACGGAACTTGTACTCCTCCTTCAGCCTGATTATCTTGTCCAGCGGAGCAATTTGACCAGTATTCTGAACATTTCAACAAAAGTATTCAAGTTATAATTACCTATATACCCAATCTAATCACTACAAAGTTTGATGAAACTGATTCAGGTCCATTGGAATTCTCTTATTTCGTCATTATTTAGGTAATTCAAACATCTGACATGTAGGCTGACGTAGGCAGAGACTTCCCTACAATTATCTAGCTAGCAAACAGCGAGTATATGCATATTAAATCTCATGACGACATGGCTAATAGGTAAAAGTAAACAATGGGCCTAATGCTTAGTACTATATATGATTCCAGTAATCAATTGAGTGTGTATAAAGCACTTTACCTGGTATACAGATTCAACCACAATATAGCGTCTCAACTTCTCAACTCGCTTGTCACCTCGAGTGACTTCCTCTAACGTACTTCTTAGAGACTCCATGTTGTTGTGCTTGAAGTATACAACTCTACTTCTGGAAAGGTGTAGCCCATTTTGTATGCTCCAGTGAACACCTTCATCTCTGAAACAACCAACGTATTTAATAAAAAACTCTAAACATGTGTTTGACCCCGGAAGTCAACTAGATTTGGAAAATAGAGGCAATATATATACATATACATACATATATATATGTGTATAACATATACTCACACAATAATGATATCTCCTTTCTTGCTAAACGCTGGAATTATACTGAACATAGTCGAAAGACCATAAGAATAGACTATGGATTCAGGAGTGCCCAGAAACTTTGATATTCTGGCTTCACAGTCAAGGTGAACATCTAGACAGACAAAAAATATTGAAAGAACATCATTAGTGAATATTTCAAAGTTTATAAGTAGACTATTTGGTTATTAATCATAAGAAGCTCTTTGTACCAATTGTTCCATAAAATCCACGAGGACCACAAGAACCAACACCATATTTATCTATAGCAGAGTTACATGATTCCTGTCACGTGGAATTTGTATAAATTAATACTCCCTAGTAAATCCACAAGCAAATAAGGTAAAAAGGGTATTTTCTCACAAGTAACTTCTCATGTCCCATCAATCCTAGGTAATTCGCTGATGTAAAATTGACAACTTCTTTCCCATTAATTATCGTATGTGGTCCTGCAGCACTGGATGCAATGCAACTTATATGAAAATGTGTCCATAATATGTATACATGTATATACGTATCCGATGTATGTATACCTCTCGAGTATTGGAGGTTCCCTTTGCATCTCTTCCTCTATAGGTGGGATAAGAGACTCGGGTACCCATTCATCACATAGCTCGTCTATTTCCTACACACATCAGGCTAACACATTTATAAGATTTATACATCAATTTTGAAAAAAACAGACTGAGCCTTATTTTGTTACACGACTCGAACCTGATTTGTTAAAGGGCGTTTAGGTGGCTTGTAACTCTTTTGAGATAGTAAAATCATAATAACCACAACAAGTAGACCTTCAAGAAACAGATGTCCTGTAAGTATAAGGGGAAAAAAGTTATTTTGTATCAAATGCATATCATGGTAAATTAAGAAAGAATATTCTTAATATTTAAAACTGTACCTCCAATGGGTACTCCAAAAACAACAGCTCGAGCAAAAGGGGTATCGTATGCAAATGTCTTCCAATCAGATGCATTCTTCACATAATTCATGAATGCTGCAGCAATGTTGTTTGATAACTCCATTTCGTACGTTGTATACAGACTTAACAAATATCCCAGAAAGAAGTTTGTTTCTACTGTATCATCCCAAAATAATTATCACCGACACGGATATACTAGTTAGCAAACTAGAAGCAAGAAGTGATTGTTAGTATGTAAAGATAGTAAATTGACAATTAAAAGTGGTTTGTATTGTTGAAATCCGAAAGGATCAACGAGAAATGAAAGATAAGAGTTTAGAAAAAGTATAGTGATCCAAAAACAAGGAAGCAACACACAAAAGAATTAAGAAGGTCACATACGAATATACGATGCTTCCGGTAATAATCAAGATGATAAGCATGTCAAACACTAAACAGTTGTATACTGTAAATACCATGATTCTTAAACCTTGAAATGTAAATGAGTGATCAGAACAGCTATGGGAAACCGTAGACTACAGAGTATACAAAAATCACAGATTTAGGTATGATCACGGAAACGATTAGTTTGATACGAAAGAGATCAACTTTATCAACATTCATAGCTTGTTATACTAGCTTACAAGTTACAACAACAGATAAATATAATTAATTATTATATCAATAAAAAATTACAATTGATGATCACAATATACTCAGCACTACAGGAATGTTATAACTATCAGCACTACATAACATACTCAGTTGTTAATAAATACAGTAACAAAAATTGGGTGGTAATCAAAGTAAAATGATGAGCATACATGTAATATAATATTAATATGATGTTATACAACAGTCAACAGAGATACTGAATAATTATAAAAGTTAAAGAGTGGTAAGAGATGATGGAAATTACCTGATCTGAAAAAGATAGTGTACCGAATGAATCCAATTATGCAGATCTAGGTACAAAGCGATTGATTGTGATGCAAAAGACTAGTGTGTGTGAATTAGGGATTTCAGTAGGTAACCCTAATTCCGGAAGCAGTATGTTATATGATAACTAATTGATGTAGATACGGAGAGAGATAGAAATAAAGGGCGCCTGTAATTGCGAAGCGAAGTGCTGGGATTTGAATGATGGGGAAAATATGCGAAAAAACAGCCGGCGTTTTGGACTTTCCTACTGTTGGGATGGGTTAATATGGGATGATCTGGGTCGGGTCAGGCCGGTTTAAACTTGATAAAGCGAAGTATGGAGTATTTAATAGTGGTTAATGAGTATTACGGAGTATTAATTTCCACATTAATTATTTTTTATTTGATATTGTCAAAGTATAAATCTCGTCCGTAGGGTAGGTTGTGTTTGGTAAAACTAGTTTGTAGCTGAAGTTGAATTTTATAGCTGTAGCTGATAATCGAAGCTTATATTTTAGGGACGTAAATTTCACGAATGACGAGTTGTCACCAAATTTTTTTTTAATAAGTAACATATCTATTTTATCGATTAATATTCATCGATCATTTTTAAAAAATATTGAGTTAGAAGAAAGAATTTAACAAAAAGTCATTACTACTTCAACTTTATATCTCCCATTATATCTAATAAATTTTAAAATTGATAGAGGGATATAAATCGATTAAATGGATATGTTACTTATAAAAAAGAAATTCGATGACAACTCATTATTTGTGAAATTTGCGTCCCTAACTTAATTACAAATTGAAAGTTTGATACCTTAAATGAAAAAGTTTAAAGTTGTGTACCTTAAATAGAATATGTGATAAACATAGTATATTTTATTGTACTTTTCCTTTACTTATATAATGAGATTAAAAACATGATGTGCCCGCTACTTTGTACGGCCATCTAGTATCATGTTATATGATTTGATCCATTTGATAGTTGAGGACGAAAATTAGGTCATTAGTATAGGAATGGTAGATTAGGCATCGATAGTTTTTACCTAGTGTGTTGACTTAAAATTGAAAAATGAAGATAAAAAGAAATGGAATGCCATTTGTAATGTTGACATTACAATTGAATTCTAATGATGATCAATTACAAAGCAATTATATTACATTTTTTATCATTCAATTTTTTTATTTTTAAATAAATGATTCCTATATCAACACTAACACTATATTTCAAATTGTACAATTTAACATTATGAATTATTTCCTAAAAAAAAAAAAAACCCCAGTAAATATCATGTGCTGTGCTCATGTGATTAAAGGGACAACACTCGAAGATTGTTACTGTAAAGGACCATAAGTGGAATAAAATTTTAATGTAAGAATGATTCATGTAATAAGAGTTTGTAAAAGGTTTAACAGTGAGATATGAACAAAACATAAAAGACGATCGGTCAGTGTACTTGAATTGCCGGCTGCATCGCTTTTCCATTACTAGGGTTTTATACTCAAATTGCCGCTACATCCCTTTCCCATTCATCTTCTTCTAATTTGTCAATTTTTGTTTAAGCAGATCGTTTTGGGTATTTCAATTAAAGGTAAAATTTCTATAGTCAATAATGATTCCGATTGCTCCGGGAGTTTACCTTTCAATCTCTGAAACTGAAAACCCCGTTCGATCAATTTTCAACTCTCTTTTTAGCCAACATCCCGAATGGTCTGTGCATATTTCTAAAGACAAATTGAAGCAGCGCGCCTCCTCTACATGGCCTAACTGGTTTTGGGTTGTACCGTATCGAGAGCCTAACGAGTTGCCGGAGGTGAAGCGGCAGCGGCACCCCACCTGTCGTTCTTCTTTTGAAGATGTCCCGGTTTATAGATACAGAGTGGATCGGTTTTCAATGGTTATGACAAGAAACAGACTGTGGTTTTGGAGTAGCGTCACACTTACGGTCTACGTTGCATTGATATTGGCAAACCCTTATATACGAAAGTTAATCGATTGACGAACTTTGGTTATGACATTTTTGTAGACGCTAGTGATGATGATGATGGCAAGTTTTATATTCACAAACGTAACACCAACAAGAGTTATGTCCGTGCCCAACATCCAATGGGGGCTGATGAGCTACTTAATTTACCGCAAAAGAATGTAGTTGGTGATGATATTCTGAATCTGTCTACGGAGTCTTCTACAATTGTTGTTCACGAACAAGGGGCCTGGATCATTTCTGCTTCAAAGTTGAATGAAGGTTCAAGTTATGATCCCTCAGGTCGATTGTTTAAGCTTTACAAGGCTGATCACACACTTACATGTATGTCTGAAAGTAACAAATTCTGGTGGTCATTGCCGTTTTCATCTGTCAAATCTCAAGAACAAGAAGGGTGCTTATGTTTGGATAGTCAGGGGTGGTCACATACTGTTCCCATCGTATCTGATTTCCCGACGTTTCTTGAAACAGTTAGGCGTCGCTCATGCGCATGTTCAAGTAGCTCAATTGTCAGAAAGTTTAAGGAGCCGGTCATAGAAACCATTAGTATTGATCCTATTATGGACCAAATTGCTCGTCACCCCAATA
The DNA here is from genome assembly GCA_949592205.1 of Helichrysum umbraculigerum. Lineage (NCBI taxonomy): Eukaryota > Viridiplantae > Streptophyta > Magnoliopsida > Asterales > Asteraceae > Helichrysum > Helichrysum umbraculigerum. Next base: position 7,763,491 of record CATIUR010000005.1, on the reverse strand, counting down.
TATATGTTTCTGGGCCATATAAATGCACTTTGATTGAAAGCTTCCAGTCCTTAGAATTGATGGACAACAATCGACGTCAGACACGTACATTAGTTGGTTTCATGAGGGATATCATTAATGCTATAAGTTTTTTGCATCAACATGGAAAGGTATGAGGCTGCTTGAAGCCTGATAATGTGGTGATTTGTGACTCGCTAGACAATCAAGGCGAAGTTGTTTATACTGCGAAGATTGTTTTTCGTGGTGAGACAGGTAGTGGCAGTTGCTCCATGGATCTGTTCTATTTAGGGCACCTAAATGTCTTCTGTCTCACTCTAGGTCAATATCCATTTGCCCGTTCAGTTCCTCAGAAAATTATGGATGATCTCTCTCAAAGAGTTCCAGATGCTTACCATTTAACTGGGGTCCTTCTTAAAAATCCAAGACCAAAGGCTTCCAATGTACGCCGTCATCCATTCTATTATTCTTTGCACGAGGAATGCCGCTTTGTCGTAAATGCCTGTAGTCTTCTACAAGACAGCAAGTACTATTACAAGAACGTGAGACCACTTTATAAATGGCGTCATGTTTTGACGCAAATCAGAAATGATATCACTCACTGTTGGAGCGACTCTGGTGTATCTATGGATGCGGAAGCAATCTGGTTTGCCCACAGAGAGATGTACCCGGCATTTGTTACAGAATTGCACAACTTTATGAATTTATATTGCACGAACAATGCTTTTAAACAAAAGTTTTTGTACACATAAGTTTGAACGGGGTTTTCTCGAGTAGATAGTAAAGAATTGTGGTATAGTCAATGGAATCATAGAGGTACAAAGGATACAGTGTTGTGTAGAGATTAAGAAATGATAGAATTCGGGTTTATGTAATTTTTGATAAGATGGGAATAGATATTCATAGCAGGTTATGCCCATGTTTTAATGATCTGATCAAGTCTTTGAATCATTGTTTCTTACATTGTAAAATATGGTAAGGAAAATTATGCATAGGTATTATGATCTTGATTCCCTTATTCCTCAGGTTATTGAATAATCGTTGGTGTACACAATCGAATTGATATGTGTTTCAGTACGATACAAGCTAGGTCGATTATTTTCAAATTGAAGATACGTATCTATTCACAAATGTTTAATCTACAGGTTTTTAACAGTGAATTCGTTCATAGTGGGTGTACAAGTCTATGCTTAATCAATACATATTGTTAGTGTGTGTGTGTGTGTGTGTGTGTGTGTGTGTGTGGATTTATGATACTGCATTTTAGTTGGTATTTAAGATCTATTGTAGCAATTTTTTCTTAAGGAATTCATGGTTCAAAGTTAATTTGGATGAGGTTTTTGAGGATGAATTTTGTGTGCCTACCAATTGTTCGATGTAATGACCAAAGCAATCAAGTAAAAATGTTTTTGTTATGGAAGTGACAAAACAATTAAATTATTATCACACTATGTTTATTGCAGGTGATAAGGTTAATTTTAGATTTTGTTAAGTTTCTAGATCATAACCAGTAGTAGTCCCTTAAGCCTGTTTTATAACCTCAAGGATCAGGTGATCTAAAGTGTGTTAGGATTATCCTTTGTGATAAATAAAATGCTTGGCATGCAAAATTCTTTTGGCTGTGTTTTCATGGGGATTTAATGTTTAGCTCCTCTTATCATCTCCAACATAAAAATGCCACTTTTATGTTGCATGCCAATTGCCTCAACTTGCTGTTGTTGGTTGAACCATACTTATTAAGAGCTGCTCGAAGGAGTGACGTGTTTGCCCATATCCTAATCTGGCAATTGTGAATGTCAGTAAATACTTTATGATTTTTAGTGTATAATGGTGATATATCTCTTACTAATAATGAGTATCTTGGTGTGTCGATCGATCTTAGGGTGAGACCAATGCACTAGAGCAAGTTGAAGAAGCATTTCAGCAAAGGTATGTAGCATGTAAAATTCTACAGCGTTGTCTATTTGCACAAAATAAAACGAGGGCTGATGTAAGCATGTTATTAAGTACATATAATATGCTAGTTTTCCCTTTACATACTCCAGCATTTCTAGCTCTGCTGCCGATCGTTAGAGAACAAATTATGACGGTTTCGGTCATGAGGATTAGAACTTTTATAATCTCTTGTTTACTATAAAATTTTCATTATACAAGGTTTAAGTGTTTGTTTGTAGGTAGTTGGCAATTTGTCATTTATTTGACTAGCATGTTTATGGATTCAGTTATTAGTTGATCGTTATGCAATAGTTGCTAAATTTGGTTTGGAGTAAACTGACATGCCACAAAGATCGGGTTTTTTGATAGAATATTTGTAGGTGACTATTTGAATTTGCTTGATTTGGATATCTCGGAAATCCTCGTGAATGGTGAATCGGGTTAAACTAATACCATACCTTTGACAAATTTTTGTATTAACCAGGACCACGATTTTGTCGCAGTGATGGGGACCTCCAATTCAGGACATACGAGTACTACGACCTTATGTGAAATGAATATGGATCTGCTTATGACGATTCTCTTCGCTACATGGTTGTATTTCCGGAGTTCAGGGACAATGGCAGTCTTTCTGAGATATTTCATGCAACAAGAAGTTTACGAGTCAGTGATGTGAGTTATCTAAGATTAATTACGTGTACAAAAAGGTTACGTTTGCTCTTTTTGCATATGAAATTCACTCGCCCAACTAAGTGTCATATACTCATATATGGACCATCGGCATTTACCGTGGCCTATATTCGTTTTCTGTTGAAGAAAGTAATAAAATCAGTTAATTAATGCAGCATCCAGATGAGCTTATGTGCTCCGCAAGACTTAGTTGTGCGTGTACAAACGAGGATATTTAGGACTGCTGTTCAAAGCAAGGCTGTGACTGCAAAAGGCATAGTATCTGCACGTTATATTGGATGATTCTTGGAAAGGGTTGTGCAGTTAAAACTGAAATGAGGAAGTCTCTTGGGGCTTATATTCGTATATTAGGTAAGTGTCAAACTACTCAGCATGCTATTGGAACTGAGATTTAAATAACAGGGATGGGGTAATTATTATGGGAGGCAACAAAATGGGAAAATTAATCTATCAAAGAATAACATATTTGGGCTGAACCGAGTCATTGTTGTGTCAGTGCCAATATGGGCCATGGCCTAAGAACACTTTTATGTCCATGCTTATAAATAATTAATATGTTAGTAAAGCTAAAACTTTTATTTTGACAGATAAAACATAAGTCAAACCAACTCATACGTACTAAATGAGTTGAAATTGTCCCGTCTAATTTCATATTGCAGAGAACAACTGAGGGAATAGCACCCGAAGAAAATTTTTGGTTATTATGAAGATGCTTACAGTTGCTTCTCTTAGCAACTATCTCTTATCTAACTTATTTTGTTGCATTTTGTTTCTCATTATGATGGCTTCATTGAAAATGGACTCTTAGTAACAAAGGTTTGTGTGTGTGGGTATTTGATAGATGGGTTACAAAATCCGAACCACCTACATTACACACATTTCTTAATACATACTGTGAGGTTGAGTGTAGTTGCGATTAAAGTTAATTTTTTTGACATATTCATGAATTATGACATGTAGTACATCTGTTGTGCGGGTGCCAAGGCCTGCTTTATCTGCAATTCCTGACCTGATACAACAGTTGTTCTTGCTTCATCTGATGCCTATGGAAATGATGGCACAAAGTTACTTTTAACCCGTTCGAAGCATTTGAGCCTTATCCTTTCTAGCTAATTTTCTTATAATACCAGTTGCACCTATTGGAAATAAAACATGAATCAGATTCGTTATTGAAGCTGACATGTGCTAAATCAACTTTGTAGTTAAATGTAAGCTTTACAAAACTATTCACATTAGTGAAACTAATGTCATTGAAACATTTACTCTGTTCAAAATTTTCCAATCGAAGTCGTATACTCTCTCATTGTTGTAATCATGAATGCAAAACTCGTTTTGGTCTAGAATAATGAGTGGTGTTTCAGATATTTTCTGGCAATCAAATGTTTTATTGCTTTTGACTTCCTTTAAAGGTTTTATGCATGTTTTCCTGATGCATTGACGTTTGCGACTTTTCTAATGTTTTGGATATTTTATTTGACTGATTTCAGGCTTTAGCAGACGCCGCAGTTTAAGAAAAAAGTCTTAAAGAGTATAGTGGTGTTAGAGTGGTTACATTATTTGTTCATGAGAAGGTTGGGTGTTCAGCACACATAGCTGGATCCTCAGTCATGTTTCATGCCCTATCCGCATTACAAACTACTTTTCTTCATATTCATAGGTAAGAGCAGCTTCATACTCTACTTAATCTATTAGTGGACGCATTGGGTAACAGGCATATTGGGTAAATTTTACATATGGGTCGAAAAGGGCTGGGTAACGGGTCTAAATGGGTAATTTTTAGGTATGGGGCAAAACGGGCTGGGTTGACCTGGATACGCTATTTCTCACGTTTTTGGTGAATAAATATAAATATGATTACAAAAGTATATTTATGAATCTAATTTCTCGAAAAGCTGAATCAAGAAACTGTATGCGTTAAGAATACACTATGAGCGACTTTCAAACCATTTGACTTGCTTCCATTTTAGTTGTTTTTTCTTATAAAAAAAAAACATTTGACTAGCCTAATCTGAATCTCTCTTGTTAAATGTGAATGAGTCCAAATCGCCAATCACGCCCGTAGTGTATACTTTGTATCTAATTTGTAGTTATGTATGGGTTTTATTCATTTATGGGTGCTTTATTTGAATCGCGTTGACATTTTTTAACCAGAGTAGGCAAATATTATACCGATATTAAGGTTGGGTGATGTCTGGAATTAGAAAATAGAGATCCTTATGTAAGTTAGATGGTATTAACAGTAGAAAAAAACTTAGTATCCGAGTTTAACAAAAAATTAAAACTTAATGTGTTTCAGTTATATTAATTATTGATGTTTTATTTTCCTTATATTAGTGCAATTACTAGAAAAGGCAACTCGGAAACCTTCCCGGTGTCTGTTGATATGGCATATGCCTTACATCTATATTGTATGGTTTGTGTCTTGCACCTTTGTTTCTCGTAAAAGGTCCTATTCTTACAATATCGTATTATAATAGGTTTCTGCAATAAATATGTGAACACAAAGAGAATTATCATCAAACGTTGCACGGTGGGCTTGTGATAAAACACAATGCAAATCAACGATATGCTACTAATTATATTTCTACCTTCATAAACTAGGAAAGAGCATCTAACCACAGTCGTCGTGTTGAGGTTGGTCTATAAATTATTATCTGGTTTTTGACTTTTCATTTTATTTGTTAACTCGGCTTCAAACTGATTAACTTTGATGTTCAAAATTGAAATTGATGTAATATTTTCTGTTTTTCTCTTAGTATTTGTGATTACTTACTCTTATTAGTTGAAATATTTCTACAGTAAATATAAAGTTGGTGAATTTCAATTTGAATGCATATGTTTGAATTTCAATATGAACCACCACCAAGTGGCCTAGTGGTTGGGCGTACTGGTGTTCTCACAAGAGACCCAGGTTCGAACCCTCACTAGGTAAACATTTGGGGTGGCCAGGGAAGGGAAAGGAAACGGCCACGGAGTTCGCTCCGGTTAGACCGCGTACATCAGGAGTCAAAGACTCGCCCTCCCGGGGTAACCCTAACCGGGAAAACCCTTTAAAAAAAAAAAAAAAAAAAAAAAATGTTTGACTTTTGAAGTCAAAATGTTAATTCTTGAATTGTTATGGTGTATGAACCAAGTAATGATACATTCTGTTATTGGTAATTTACAGGAGGCGTGTAAACAACGATTATTTCAGGTGTACGTATGTGCTTCTCGATGGTATTACACATACAAAGGGATTTGTAAAAGACCCTGATGAAGCACAAAGATATCTTACTCTATCTGAGGATGGTGAACTTCCAAACTCTGAAGGTACTGATGAAATTGATCAAATGGAAACTAGAAGCAAACCTTCAGAAAGGAATAAAATTGATCTTACCAAAAATGTAATCTTTTCATTTCTAACGTCTCATCTAAAGTTTAGTTTTTTAAGTTAAGCTACTTACTAGCAATTTGCTCATTCAAAAACAGGAGTTCAGCTTGAGCAATGAGCGGTTTCTTGTCCCTGAGTTGATCTTTTGTCCAGCTGAAAGAGATTATATAGGTTACTTATTGCAAAAAAAATCATGGAGTTGTGTTTTTTTTGTAGGAATGAATCAGGCTGGACTGGCAGAGTGTATTGTTCGAGTTGTTAATTCTTACCATCCTTATCTTCATCCTGTGCTGTATGAAAGGTATTGAGCAAAGAATGTAGCGTTCTTTAATGTCGTAATTGCCATATCATAGGTTTCTTAATTTGTTACTTTCACTGGTCCGACTTACATGTACTAGGATAATGAAAATGTGTTATGGGTCCCCTCAAATTTTGCATTGTGCATGTCATTTCTAAAACCGACATCTTGTCTGAGTTTTGAGTCAAACTTGTTTGCAGTATCATATTGACCGGGGGAAGCACATTATTTCCAGATTTTGCGAAAAGACTGTAAGTTTCACTTGCGTGTTTGAATCTATCCTTATTTCATTGGGTATCAGATTTGATTCGGTTCATTTAATTACAGAGAAAGTGAGCTGCGCCCTCTTGTTCCAGATGTGTTTCAAGTGAAGATTACAACTCAAGAAGAGTAATATTATCATTTTTCTACAAGATTTCACCGTTGTCTTTTTATGACTTTCCCACTAAGGTAACTTATTGAAAATCGTTGTTTTGTTATGCAGTCCCATATTATGCATTAAGCGAGGGGGGTCTCTATTGGCATCTAGCCCTGATTTTGATGCAATGTGTGTCACCAAAGACGAGTACGAAGAGCTTGGTTCTTCTCGTTGTCATAGGCGATTCTTTCATTAGTTCATATCCAAAATGTATATTTTTTTCTGGATCTCATCTATATGGTACTAAAGGAAAACCACGACGTGGCACTAAATGAAAGATTAAGTTGGTATCTGAATAATAATATCCAAGAGAAATGATGCATCCAACTTAATATCTCTTATGGCACTTGACAATCAGAACATTAAGACCTATTTAGATTTTAGATGCAAAAATAATCTACCTCAATTGATATATTATGTATATGTATATGTATATGTGGTAAGAATAGTAAGATGTATAAGACTATAAGTGTTAACTGTTAAGTAAAAGTTATGTGCTTAGATCACTTAAAATAATATAAGCTGTTTTGAGATATTGTGTGTAATGGCTTTGTGAATGCAGATTAAGGTAACTTGCTATAGGTAGTTTGAAAAATGGGAATTCTATTACTGTAATTTTTATTTTGACATAATATGAGTTGTTATTGAGATGTACTTTTTTTTAAACATAAATCCAAAATCAAGAAAATAATAATTTTCTAAATATTCTAGACAAGTAACTGTAACCTCACAACACCTAAAATTATTATACCATCATTGTGTAGGACCTAAGTTTGTACCATAATCAGCTGAAAAACCACTTTCAATTGTTGCAGCTCATGAAAATAATTCAAGAAACATCACTATCTGATTATAACAAAAATAAATTAATTCACATAATAATAAAAACATAAAAAATAATATTAAATAAAATAAAGATTTCGTTTTCCATTAAACATCTTTTAGAATTGACAAACCATATGAAAAGTTTTGATCTTTGCCCTCCATAAGCCTGACCAATGACTATTTCTTAACCCACCTTCACGTTCATGGATATATATTGAAGTCTTGGCTGTTTCTATATTAAAAACATGGGCAAGTGGCCGAAAAGGTAACCAAGTTATTAAAATTTGACAATAAAGCTAGGGAATATGAAATTTGCCGATGTCCAAAAAGGACTTGCATTTCAAAATTGTGCCATAAAAGGATTCAAATTGTCAAAAATTTTCAATTAAGGATAAAAATTACCGTTTTATTTTAAAAACGTACCATAAAAGGATGAAAGTTTTTGAAATTGTGTGATAAAAGGGTTTAACACTAAAAATAAAATTCGGGTTTAAACACTCAAAAAGTAAAATTATTGTTTATGTCGTATGTTTTCAAGGTTAAAAATGTCACGTAATAATTAAATATTTGAGATTTAAGCTCCGCATTACCTAAAACCGATCAAAATTGAAAGAGAAAAAATGTGAAAATAAATACACCTTTAATTGAACTTTTTTGACAACTTAAATCCTTTTACGGCACAATTGTAAAATGTGAGTCCTTTTTGGGCATCGACAAAAGTCATATTCCCTTTATTGTCAAATTTTGAAAACATGGTTACCTTTTCGGGCCATTTGCCCTAAAAACATCTTCTTACTAAGGTGGATGCCACTGTGGGTTTCCGGTTACCTGAAAAATATGTCAAAACACAGATCCACCCATGTTGCCACTTCTAACAACAAAAGCGCGAGCTAAAAAGAACTCAAATCCAGTTAATGTTTCCTAACAATGCTGCAGTATCACAATGTTTTGTTTCACAAAAGGTTAAAAAAACTCTTATTTCCCTAGCCAAAATCAACTACCATCAGATATTAGCAATAATAGAACAATTTCACTTGCTACATTTTAAGGTTGCCATTGTACACTAGCTTACTTGTATTCTTCTTTTCTCCAACTATTCACTCCTATAGCTAACCTAGCCTACTCAGTCCCAATAATTGCAGCATTTTTCCTGTGTGTAGAAGTTGTGTTAGCATAACTAATAGCATTTGCTCATATTTTCTTTATCATTCACAATAAATACAAAAGGGCATGAATTAAAGGTGTTAGCACATGTATATGATTATAGATTTCCAACTGTAGATTCTACTTGGAACCTGTAGTTTTATAATTGAAAGAATACAAACCACTGTATATTGAAAGAATACATATTACATACGCTTCTTTTATGTTAAAATAAACTGAATCAAACACAATGTAGCTATCAGTATCTTTGCTCATGTTTCTGCTATACCATGAACATACCATTTAGATTACTTATAAAGTGGTCATCTCGCACACATACATAAAGTCTACTCAGTTGGTTTATCGTATATGGATCATGAAATTCATAAAGTCTACTCACCAAACAAAGCTGCATATACCCTCCAAATCAATATATCATTTAATCCTATTCCTAGGGTTATCACGAGCTCCCTTTTGATCTGAAACTATTTATGATTTATTTTTTTATAATGACGGTAGTAGAATCTTAGTGCGCGTTTAGTTGCATAAAACTATCTCCATTTTTCTTTTTCCATTTTTCTAGAGTTTTGTGTCCCTTGAAAAACTAAAGGTGTTTTGAAAACGCGTTCAAATGTAAGGAGACGGAGTTTTCATTTTCCAAAATAGGAAATGTAGGAAACCATAAACCAATAGATTCATTTTCTTAGAAAACTTCTTTAAAAAATTACAACTTGAACACATTTTATAATTTTTCAGTTTTCTTAGAAAATAATCTAGAAAAATGGAGGAGTTTTCCGTAATTAAACGCACCCTTAACTTTTAACAAAGCGAATGATTCGCATTATTAGTAAGTAATTTGGGTGTGATCACGATCAAAACTTGGGTGTTTGTAATTATTTCTTTGATTACTTACCTAGTTATTATTTATTTTGATTTTTGATAGCATATAAGTAAATTTAAATACTCTTCTTGAAATGATTTTTATCTATACTATCTATTAAAGGTAGGGGTGTTCAAAATATCCGAACCCGAAATCGATACCCGATTATCCGAAATACCTATACCAAAAATACCCAAAATTTCGGATACCCGAAATCCGGATACCCGAAAATTAGGGTTCGGGAATTGGATAGTAATATTCAAAAAAGTCGGGTATTCGGGTACCCGAATACCCGAAAATTCCAAACTTTTTTTTATATAATATTTTTATGTTGGGTATAATTGGTTTCTTGTCATTGTTACCTTACGTATTCGCAAACACATAAAACACATTAGCTTGGCTTTCATTTCCAACATTTTATACATATATATATATGTATAATACATCTTATTACTAGTTGCAAATATAATGTATTAATTTTGCTTAGAGTATTAGTGAATCTGATTATTGTTTTACTAGGAGGTAGTAAATCAAAGACAATCTTGCATAAAAAAAAAAAAAAAAAAAACAACTTCGGGTATCGGATTACCCGATATCCGTACCCGAAATTTCGGATACCCGAAGTTCGGGTACCCGAAATTTCAGGACGGGAATTGGGTAGTGAAAATCACTATCCGAAACGTTTGGGTATCCGAAGTTGAACACCCCTAATTAAAGGACACTAAGGCTGACATTATGTAGCTAACTTGGCACCTTCTAACTTCTAAGGTTGTTCTTTCTGCTGATGTGTCTTCACTAGGATAACTTGCTTAGCTCAGCATGACATCATCATGAAGAAAAAAAATTACCATAAAAGATATTAATACAATTTCTGTTTTAATTTTTCTTTTATAGTTATTAGGCAAGCATGCGTAACAAAGCTTGCTTTTTTGGGTACCGTTACCAATATCACGCCTTTTCTTTTGATTGGTTTATCTTTATCCAATGAACCCGGCCCAAAAAAATTCACCACTCCATTCCTTTACTTTTGTTTCATTTTCTTCTTTCATTATGGTTTCTTTACTTCACCTTCTTCCTCCGTATCCAAGTTCTATTTTCTTGACAGGTATGTGAATTTTAGGTTTTGATATATTTGTTTAGTCAGGGTTTGATTACGTATTTTACGGATTTTTGTTTTAATCCGCTTGGCTTTGATTTTTTTTCCAGATAATAGCTACATCTCTATCGAACTAATTCTCCATCTTTCTTATTTGTCAGCTTGAATTTTTCGTTTTCTTGGAGGAGTTTCAATTGATTTTTGCTTTTTGTAAAGTGTAGGCTTCAATTCGAATGGGGCAAGATCACAGGTAAACAGTGGTTTATAGAAATTGACTTATTGATTAGTTTTGTATATTTGTCTGTTTGATTTCGTTATGTTTGGTTTGATTGTTAATATTCCGATATGTTGTTTATTTGGTGTTATTTGAAGTTTAATATGGTGGTGGAACTCGAAAATGTGACGATAGATCATAAACTTGATTATGTGTTTGATAAAGTAGATTGATGAAGTGTTTGACAAGTGTTTGATGAAATGTCTCAAAGAGAAAACTATTCAAGGTATATTTATTCTCCATTAATGCTGTCAAATTGTGTATATTGGGTGTAGAAGATTTAATTTTTTATGGTGTCAAGAATGTATTAATGTTTATAGAAGTGATCACATTTAATGGCTGAAAACTACTCTTTCAAAGAAGATACAAAAAAGAAATTCATATATGCATCGTGATTTGAAGTGTGTGTTCGATGCTTACTGTGACAACTCTCCAAATTAGGTATTAATTAACATTTAAGCATGTGCATTCTTACACTAATTTCCTGTTTAAGATTTAACAAAACTTTTTTAATGTGATGTAAGCCTAGCAAGCCCAGTACTTTTAAACAAAAAGTAATACGTAATACGTAAGTATTAAAAGTTACGTACAAATATATCGGGACGGACCCGACAAAAATAAATAACAAAAGTTTCGTGATACAAAAATAATTAATAATGTAATTATTAATTACGAGTATTTATATATCTATAACATATAGATAAAATGGTCTAATTTTACATTTAACATAAAATGTGTTATAAACGACCAGAAACAATTTTAAAACGCACATAAAAAGTCGAATCATAAAAATTCCAATTTTCTCGTTCGTTTGGAAGAAGTTAGAACATTACTTCAAAATATGAAGTCGAAACTCAACTGAAATTTGGCGCTCAATTAACTGCGCGCAGTAAAATGTACACATTTGTACAAAATATTAAAATAATGATAACATCATTATTCTGATTATAAATTACGAATCATGAGAACACCTACAAAATAAAAATATAAAAGTTATATTTTATATTGCTATAATTATACCCGTACACGAAGTTAATGGGTTAAATTACCACACAAACACTACATTTTAAAATATCTGGGAACATTCCCAGTATACTCCCATACTACCTTTTGAAAATGGAAACCCTTAACTCATTTTTATATATTTCTTTTCCACAAACTCATATCATCACCTAACTCAAATTATTGGAGTTCCCTGTTCCTCTCCCTCTCCTTCATTCGGCAGCAACAATAGAGGAAGAAAAAGAAGCATCAACCTCATCACCTTTGCTAACTCAAAACCTCACCATCACTAAACTTCATCACCTTCATCATCATCATCATCGTATCATCACCATCATCTCGGCATCATCAAAACTCAAAGTGAGGAACTTTTTAATCTTGATTTCTTTACTTATATTTCGTTTTCTAAAATGTTTATATATCACAATCTAAACATATAACACTATAATTTGATGATTATATTGATTGTTCTTGAAAATGGGTTTATAAAACCAAAACTATAAATCCAAAATTTATACGTAAAAACTTGTTAAAAACATGATAGTAAGATGTTAGAACGTTATATTACAATGTTATAAACCATTGGTATTGATGTATAAAAGATTGGAGCTAAAAACCTTCAAGTATAACGAAATCTAAGCCCAAGACTCGTTTATGTTTGGATGCTGTGCGACTGAAACACAAATACCCGGCGTGTACCATATGTACCCGGCGGGTAACCCATGAAAATACGAACTACCCGGCGGGTAATGGTTGTACCCGGCGGGTACAGCCTGTTTTTCTTCCAGCTCACGATGCAACAATGGAATTGATTAAATAAATAAATAGATAATTAAATGAATAAATAAATAAATGGTGACACAGTTGAACTAGCAATCTTACGTGAAAACTAAAATGCAAAAATTCAAGTTTTGTGATTTGTCACTTTTGACCCCTGAACTATGTAAAGTATTACACATTAAATTCTAGATTTATGAGATTTTATTATTAACCCCTCAACTATGAGTGGGACTGATTTTGACATCTATTTTATAAACGAGACTTATATTAACGATAACCTATATTTATTTTCTAAACGGAAATAAATAAAATGCGGATGTTTTATAACAAATAAAACTTATAACGATTTATATACGTGAACCACGTATCATAATATATAAATATATATACACAAATCGACACTTAGAACTATATTCATAATCGGGCGTTTTCTTAACAAATGACATTTGCAATTATATATTTACATATATATATACAAATGAATTCACGTTTAACAAACATATGACTTAATAATATACAACAAGTATATTTACATACGTATACATATATAGAACAAATATATGTAAAATGGAGACGAAACGATGATCAATATATATATATACGACTACATACGTGTATTTACATTTAACAAAATATACAACTTAAGAAATGATGACAATATTATTAACGCGATGTCACCCACAAATGCAACGACTTATATTATTAAGAAATCAACCATTTCTTCAAACAAATCAAACGTACTTATGTTAATACAATTATTGCATATAGGTTGACATACCTTGGGCGCGCTATCCATCTGCTAGCATTCACATCACTACCACCACTGTGAGTTCACAGCCCCTACTTTACAAATGTTTTATGCTTTTAAACATAGGGGTGTAAACATAGAAACTGCATGCAAACATATGCAGCAAACTATATAGATGCTTTATTGATTTATACAAACTGTTTGATATGAAATATTATTTCACAACTGTTTTGGGAATTAGACAACAAATCCTAGTACGGACCAGACTTGAGATGTGTGCATGAAAGACCTTATGTCATGCAGACTATAACCATTAGCTAGGTGACTCTAGCCACTGAGTATACGAATAGTACTATTGCCGTGACGACCCTCCTGTGGATGGAGCGTATACTTAATTGTCCTTCAGGCAAACAACATAAGTTTTGGTTGTGGTTTGGTTATAGGGTTAGGTCGCGTTACTTTAACCTGCGAGGTTTAGCTCACCTTTCAGGGGATTATAGTCTAATCATTCCCACTTATTATTTAGGATGAACGTATCCTACAACTGTTTTATACCAGTATACTTACTGGTTATATTTATATGATGGTAAACTACCAGATAAACATTTTGGGTAACAACCCACATAAAACTATATTTTAGGGTAACTATCCCTACAACCTTATAAATTGCAAAACCTGCAAACATTTATTTATTGAATAACAATTCAATAATCTAAACATAAATGGTTTAACATACCTTACATTTATACAAAACCTGTGAATTCACTCAACATATTTGTTGACGACTTTCTTTCTATGTTTTACAGGGAATTAGCTACGTAAGTAAGAATCGCATGCATTCAGGATGGACAACCCTGGACTACTTAGGATGCCATACATTTTGGGACAGCTTTTGAGGATTTCCTCTGTATTACTGCAGACATTGCAGTTATACTCATGAAATCTTATCTTAACATAAGTATTGTAAAACTTAAATGTTTTAAACTCTATTATTACTGTACGACTTACATAGTCGTACTACTTTTGTAACAATTGTTTAAACTGGCATCCTTTATATATTATGTTCTGTATGATCATATGCTCTGATACGATGAATGCACAATTGATACGTCATCACCCCGCTGTTAAACTTTTTACACAAGATGCTTCCGCTAATTATAACTTGCTTCCGCTAAACATTAAATAAACACAATTATGGATTTTTGGGGTGTGACACTTACAGGTATACTGGGGCTCTAATTTGGGGTGTATTTCCTGGTGTGATTCCTTTTGGGCAGTTGCATCATGAATATCTATAACCTGTGGGAGAAAAGGGGCTCTCATTTGGTCTAATGTATATGCTGGTGTGATGGAAGTTTGAGTGAGTTTGACTACTGTTAGTCAAATTGACCATAAAAGTGTATTTTATGTTGTTGACTTTGACAAGGATTTATGGCATGATCTGAAGACTATTGAATATGATTTAGTGTGGTAAAAAAGATTGCAATAGGTATAGTGAACAAATGGATGGGTATTGGGATATTGGTGGTTATGGTTTGAAAGCAATTTTTGAGTCAAGCTATGAAGGATTTCAGTATTAAAATAATGTGTTTACAGGGTTTTTGGATAGGCTATCTGACTAATAGTAGGGACTAGGGAGTAGATAAAGCTGGACCGTATCATACAAAGGGATAAAAGTATTCAAAGGTCAAATGATGAATGTCATTATGGTATAGAGATTTTGGTGAAGAATAGGTTGATTACAAAGAATAGGTTGATTAGAAAGAGTCAATTTACAGTCTTTTGAAAATAGAATTGATGAAATTTATGTGCAAGTATATTAGTTGATGTAATTGATTAATATAGTTTATTGCTTTATCTAAAAAATGATGTGCACGTGGTAAGATCATAATGATACAGGTTTGGAGGTTCGTCAAAATTTATGTTAAGCTATTTCATATATGCACACCATGGAGGTTCGTCATCAAGTTTTTTATTCTACAACTTGAAACTTGCACCATCTGATAGTTGAGGCCTGCATTGCCAGAAATCTGTTGGACACTTCAGCATATTATTGGCCAGGTTATGTTACTGGTCAAATCAACCAAATACTTCTTCATATTGTTGGCCAGGTTTCGTTAATTCTTCAAGGTTTACACATAATTAAATTTCTATAAATAACAATGGCACCTGTCTATGAAAAAGCAACTGAATTTAAGCTAATGTATTTGATGGAAGCTTAGCAGAGCTTGAAAAGGTGAATGCAATTTTAATTAACGATAAATGGAGCTATTATATTTATATAATCAGCGTGCATAATGTAGCTTTAACAGTTGATACTTTCTGTTTGCTGCACTTAGCACATCAATAAAGTGTATGATGATCCACTATACAACCGAATTAAAATGATTGAGAAGGCTAAGAACGAAGGAAAAGTTGGGGTTCTTTTAAATGCACTAGAGTTGAATGGTTGTTGGCATCATTTGGGAAGGGGTGATTTTTCGTAGGGCTGGATTATTCCAAGAAGTAAAATGGAGAAGCTTCGAGTGGATAAAAGCAAGGCTGAAATCAAGAGAGTTGAAGTGGAACCAATGGGTAAATGTTTCGAAATCAGCTGAAGTGGTTATTTCAAGTAGGAAAATGCAGATCTGTTCAGGTATGTGTAGGTTTTTGCGTTTCACATTTTAGGTGTCAAAATGGGTAGCTGAGACACGTCAGCTAATGGGTCAAATCTGAAATGTGTACAAATGGGTAATCTTTAGTAAATCTGTCCAGGTATATCCACAAAGCTCTCTTTTATGCATTGGTATTTTTAATAAAGTTTAGAAATTGCAGTTTTGTAACACAATGACTGTTCCATATGAATCACATTTCGTTTCGTATATTTTGTAAAGTTATCCTGTAGCTTTTTTATGTAAAGTTTCATTTTAGTTTTTCTAGGTAATTCTCATCAAACTATTGATTTTTGTTATAGGTTATGCTAATAGTTTAGAACTGAACGCTTAAGTAGTTACTGGCATTTTCTGAGTTCTACCAATCAGCCTCATTTTTTATTTTATATATATGGTGGCCTCATTTCTTATATTGTATAAAAGGTGTTATGGCACATGCTATGACTAATGTGTAAAATTGAACAAAGTCATGCTGAAAATTAAAAATTTTATACTGCATATACTAATTTGTTGGCCATATGAATTCTTTTGATGTTAAAAAAAACTTGGTGATCATTACACCTGAGCATGTGTGATTTATGTGACTGAAACAAGATATTTTTCAGGTGATGTTTAAAAAAAAATCACCATCATTAAGTTCTGTTTTTTATAAAATGGATTGGGTTTATCATTATAACATTTGCGCATGTAATTCAGGTGAATATGACACGATAATTTGTTCAACCTTCTGATATGAATGACTTTTTGACTCACATAAATAACTTTCTAATTTAAGGGACCTTTTAACTCGAAAGCTTTGTTATTTATTTTGACATGTTATTCGATCCGCCCATATTGACACATTTAATTGACGTTTTGCTTTTGTTTTGGTAGGAATCCAAATTTGAATTGTGGTTGGAATCCAATAAAAATCCCTGTAACAATCCTTACAAGTAAAAGCTATGCAAATGGTTAGTGTCAAGGTTTCCACTTTTTATATTTAAATGTTAGCCGGATACAATTACATAATATACCAGGTTCAATGAAACACCCCACATTTATTTGTTTTAAAATGACATTGTAAATAAAAGTTATAAAATTCTGACGTATAAAATCGCGTCGCAATAACAGGATAATTGCGTCGCTTTTTGATCGATTCTATATGAATCGCGTCACGATCCTAAGAAAACCCAGAACAGATCAGACTGTTATTACAGCCACATCAGAATCTGCACAAATGATACAATCTGTCCAAAACTACATCAAACAACTTTCCGCAACACAATTTCATCATTTTACAACCAAGCATAACTTGAATCCACTTATAAAATCACTTGACCCGTTTAATACATTTGGTCAAAACAACCTAGTTATTATTACCATATCAACTATTAACCCAAAATATTGATATGGTATTAACATTTACATACCATTTTAACAATCTTAAACCACAAACTTCAAGTACCAAAAACAACTATTAACATTGTTTTTACAAAAGATGAGGTAATAAGCATCAAAAGCATGATTTAACGGAAACGAGCTAATTACCCAAAGCAAGCAATCCACCTCTAACTTCCGATAGTTTTCTTGCCCAAATTATCCCTTGATCCACTTGCTTCACCTAAAAATGAGAGATTATACAACCGTAAGCAAAACGCTTAGTAAGTAATGAAATACAATTACATGTCATTATTGATTCATTTAGCTAAGGATCCTTGCTACCCATGCTAGTCGTATACTACTAGCAATCACACGAGCCTATGGCCGCAACCATTACTCGCACAAACCGTTAGCAAATGACCGAAGTCATTCCTAACCCATGCTCATGTAATCCAAAACTTACCTTGCGATTGCACAATTAAATCACTTGTACTCTTTCCAACTTCTTTAACACCTAATCACATAAGCACATAACACACAATTACACTTGGCACATAATAATACACTTTTCACATACTAGTACACTTATCCAATTTATCCATATCAAATTCTATATACACTTGAAGAATGGTTCTTTTAATTCAATCCCCACGCTCTTTCTCAAACAATATTATGCATCATCTTTTTAGAACCAAAATTCACAAGTATATATATATATATATATATATATATATATATATATATATATATATATATATATATATATATATATATATATATATATGTATAATTTTCCATCATCATCACTTTCTTCTTTTACTAACAATATCAACATCATAATTTGATTAATAACATATTTAGTCTACTATTTCATCATTCATACTTAGCATATCACTTTCACTAATCTTAGGGTTCCACTAATTTAAAACCCTAACTTGAATTTATTATATAAGCTTCATAATATGTCTAATTAACACATGTATAACATCTATACACTAACCAAATACCTATTTAACAATCATCATCAAATTTAGGGTTTATATACCAAACCCTAACCAAAGAATTAAGCAACAAAGGAATGTAGTTATACCTTAAATTCAACTAAGAAAGGATGAGGAATCTATTTAGAAGCTCCCTAACTCACTTGCAAGAACAAGGACTTGATTTTCTTCAAAAATCGCCATTTTTGTCACCTCTGGGTTTTATTTTCTGTTTGTGAAATGTGTTAACAATTTCTAGAACCCTTGACCCATTTAACCCGTATTTTCCCGAAATCTTATAATCGCATCGCGATTAACCCTAAATCGCGTCGCGATTTATATCACGATTCATCCCAAATCGCTTGGCGATTTACTGTTTTTCATGTCCAGCTCTTAATATTATTTATACTTCATATATAACTATACACAATACATAAATATACATATAAATACACATAATCACATAATATAACACCTTCGTATACTTTTGTATAATATAAATTAGAACTTACGGAAAATGGATGTTACAACTATCCTCCACCAATTTAGGATTGTGTCCTCACAATCCAATTCTGATAAAGCGAGGGATAGAAATGAATGATTTCTTCTTCCGGTTCCCATGTGATTTCAGAACCTTTACGATGCTTCCATTGGACTTTGAACATTCTAAGGTCTTTATTTCTCAATCTAGTAACTTTTTCATCGAGAATGGAGATAGGTTGCTCAACATAATTCAACTGATCGTTCACTTCAATTTCTTCCAATGGAATATAAGCATATTCATCTACTAAACATTTTCGCAGGAAAGACACGTGGAAAGTATTATGAATTCCTGCTAATTTGTCGGGTAGCTCAAGGCGGTAAGCTACATTTCCGACTCTAGCAAGGATTTTGAAAGGACCAATAAATGGCGGACCCAATTTGCCACGCTTTCTGAATCGAATTATTCCTTTCCATGGAGACACTTTCAACATAACTTTATCACCAATCTGAAATTCTATCGGACGCCTTCTGTTATCGGCATATGATTTTTGTCTGTCTTGGGCAGCCTTTAATCGTTCTATGACTTGATTAATCTTTTCAGTGGTCAACTGAACGATGTCAGTGCTTCCCAATTCTTTTTGCCCGATTTCTCCCCAACAAATAGGAGTTCTACATTCTCTTCCATAGAGCATCTCGTAAGGTGACATTTTAATACTCGAGTGATAGCTGTTATTATAAGAAAATTCTACCAGTGGCAAATGTGTATCCCAGCTACCTCCAAAATCAATAACACACGCCCTTAACATGTCTTCCAGAGTTTGAATTGTTCTTTCACTCTGGCCGTCTGTTTGAGGGTGATAGGCGGTGCTAAAATTTACACGAGTACCCATATCTTCCTGGAATTTCGTCCAAAAACGTGAAGTGAATTTAGTATCTCTATCCGAGACAATAGATACAGGAGTACCATGACGGGCTACTACTTCACGTATGAACAAATCGGCAAGAGCTTCCGAAGAAAAAGTTTCTTTGATCGGTAAAAATAAAGCACTTTTGGTTAAACGATCAACAATCACCCAAATTGCATCATGCTGGCGTTGCGTTTTAGGCAATTTGGTGATGAAATCCATTGTAATATGCTCCCACTTCCAAATAGGTATTTCTAATGGTTGTAATTTACCATAAGGTTTCTGATGTTCCGCTTTTACCTGTAGGCAAGTTAAGCATTTTTCAACATATTTTACAATTTCTCTTTTCATACCTGGCCACCAGAAGTTTGATTTTAAATTACAATACATCTTAGTAGCACCAAGGTGAATAGAATATCGAGATTTATGAGATTCATCAAGCAACATCTTCTTTAACTCGATTGAGTTAGGAATCCAGATTCTTCCATATCTTGTCTTTAACCCACGAGAATCATCAACAAAATTTTGGACTTGACCTTTAATGCGTTCAGAATTAAAATCGCCTTTTTGCCACTCTTCCAATTGTGCACATTTGATTTGATCAAGTAAATCCGGAATAATGGTGATTCAGAGAGATTTAACCACCAAAGGCAACTGAATAGCTTTCCGACTAAGTGCATCAGCAACAACATTAGCTTTTCCAGGATGATAAAGAATTTCACAATCGTAGTCTTTCACTAGATCAAGCCAACGCCGTTGCCTCATATTTAAATCCCGCTGGTCGAAAAGGTATTTAAGACTTTTATGATCGGTATAAATAGTACACTTCACGCCATAGAGATAATGCCTCCACAGTTTCAAGGCAAAGACAACCGCCGCCAACTCAAGATCATGAGTTGGATAATTCTTTTCATGATCCTTAAGCTGTCTAGATGCATAGGCAATTACCTTGCCACGTTGCATCAAAACACAGTCTAAGCCATTATAAGAGGCATCACAGAATACAACCATATCTTCAGTACCATCAGGAAGTACTAAGATAGGCGCTTGACTAAGCTGTTGTTTAAGAATATGGAAAGCTTGATTAGCTTGCTCATTCCACTCAAACTTAACATTCTTTCTGGTGAGTTTAGTGAGAGGAGTAGCAATCTTTGAGAAATCCTGGATAAAACGTCTGAAGCACCCAGCTAATCCCAAGAAACTTCTAACTTCGGTAGGAGTAGTTGGAGGTTCCCATTTCAGGACTGCTTCAATCTTAGCAGGATCAACTTTAATTCCTTGATCATTTATTACGTGCCCCATAAATTGAACTTCTCGCAACCAGAATTCACACTTTGCGAATTTTGCATAAAGCTTTTCAGTTCTCAAGATTTGCAACATTTGTCTTAGATGAAATTCATGCTCACCAGCTGACTTAGAATAGATAAGAATATCGTCTATAAATACAATTACAGACTTATCGAGTAAAGGTCGGCATACCCGATTCATAAGGTCCATAAAAGCTGCTGGAGCATTAGTTAGACCAAAAGGCATCACCACGAATTCATAGTGTCCATATCGAGTTCGGAAGGCAGTTTTAGACACATCTTCATCACGAACCTTCAATTGGTGATAGCCTGAACGTAAGTCAATTTTGGAGAAATAACTAGCACCCTGTAACTGATCGAACAAGTCATCAATCCTAGGTAAAGGATACCTATTCTTGATGGTTACCTTGTTCAATTCTCTATAATCAATACACATTCTCATGGTGCCATCTTTCTTTTTCACAAAAAGTACTGGAGCGCCCCATGGTGAACTACTTGGACGAATAAAACCCTTGTCGAGTAATTCCTGCAATTGTTTCATCAATTCTTGCATTTCTGAGGGAGCAAGTCTATAGGGAGTTTTAGCAATAGGAGTAGCTCCAGGTATCAAATCAATACGGAACTCGACTTGCCTATCGGGTGGAATACCCGGTAGCTCGTCGGGAAATACATCTGGAAACTCATTTACTACAGGAATATCATCCAATTTAGGGGCCGATTTCTGAGTATCTACCACATGTGCCAAAAAGGCGTGACACCCATGTAGTAGATGACGTTTAGCACGAGCATATGTACAGATAGATAAAGAAGATTTCCGCTTTTCACCATATATATCAACTATCTTACCACTAGGCGAGCTGACTCGAATAATCTTTTTCTCGCACTGGATAGTAGCCTTATGCTGGCCTAACCAATCCATGCCTATTACAACGTCAAACTCACCCATATTCATAGGAATCAGATTTATAACAAATATTTCATCATCAATTTCAAGTTGACACCCACGAAAAACATTTACCACATATATAAATCTATTATCTGCCACTTCAACATCTAAAGGGGTATCTAACTTTGTGAGAGGAATCGAGAAATTTTGACTGAATCTTTCAGATATGAATGATCTTGAAGCACCAGAATCAAACAATATATAAGCTGGTTTCTGATTTATGAGGAAAGTACCTGTCAATACATCTGAAGCTTTTTGAGCTTCATCAGCAGTGATCTGAAAAGAACGAGGTCTGGATCTTTGAGGTTCATTTGGTTTTCTTTCCACATTAGCTCGAGGAACAAAATGAGCAGACTGAGTCTTCAGATCAGGACATTCAGCTCTAATATGACCAGGTTTATAACAGTTATAACACACTCGCAGTGGATTAGGACAATTTGTGCTAAGATGACCTTCCTGTTTGCAATTATAACAAGTAGGCGGTTTAAAGCGACATACTCCGAAATGTCTTTTATGACAGATTTTACATTCTGCAGGCGGTGGTCCCCGTTTTTCATCTGATTTAGAACTATCACCAGTCCTTGGTTTCTTAGAAGGAGTAGAAGTGGTTTCAGCTTTTCTTTTAGAAATATCACGAAGCAATTCCAATTCATGAAATCTAGCCTCGTCAACCATTTCTTCAAAGCTAGCACATCTTTTGGGAGTTATGAACTGTCGAATCTCCTTTTTCAGAACATTGTGAAAATGACCCATGAGCATCTTTGGATTAGACATATACTCAGGGCAGAAACGAGCTCGATCCAGAAAAACACCAACCAACTCATTTACAGATTCGGTAGTTTGTTCCATAGAAAGGAACTCCCTACGAATCCTGTTCAGTTCAGATTCTTGAGAATAAGCAGTTTGGAACATTCGTCTAAAATCACTCCAAGACAATTGTTTAATGGCGTCGTCACCCAGAGTACTACACTGTACTTCCCACCAACCCTTAGCACTTGAACGTAAAAGATTAGCAGCAAAACGAACCTTCAATCTTTCAGGACATTCAGTGGTGGCGAAAGCTCCTTCTACTTCAGAAATCCAACGGTAACGCTTTATCGGATCCATCTCGCCATGATATTCAGGGGGATTACAAACAGAGAAGTCTTTGTAACTGAATCGACGATTTTCATCAAGAGGAATAACAGCAGTTGGAATAACACGAGGAGGTTCTTCTTCTTCTCTGGCTAAGTCTCTTCTTTGGAATTCAGACATTACCACTTCTTGAACGGTTTCAGAGATTTGATTTAACATTGAAGAAAGGTTCGCTTCTTGAACACAACCCACTTCTTCAGAAACGATGGTTCGTAGATCAGCTAGAGATATTTTAGCTTCTCGAGCAGGAGAATCAACTCTTTCATGTCGTTCTCCCATTTGGTCAGCTTCACATTCCTCAGTCATTATTATACTGAAATAGATATCAATAATTAATATAACAATTTATATCTTTACAACTTTACTTTGACTACAATTTACAACAAGTAACGGCTAACAATCACTATAATTTCGTCATCTTAACATCACGTGGGTTCAAAAGTTCCATAGAATGTCATATGATAATTACTGCGTTGGCCAGGCGCATTAATTACCATACCACATTCTTATGTTGCCTAAGTCCCCACATAACATCTTGATTCAGGAACCATAACAATATATTAACCGGATCATAATATCAAATAATAACAATTACACTTAGCATGATCAATTGCAACTACAGTGGTCTAAGTTCAAGTACCCTCCTATTGGTGGATACTCGAATCTCTTAAACCGATGCTCTGATACCAACTTGAAACACCCCACATTTATTTGTTTTAAAATGACATTGTAAATAAAAGTTATAAAATTCTGACGTATAAAATCGCGTCGCAATAACAGGACAATCACGTCGCTTTTTTATCTGAATCGCGTAGCGATTCTATATGAATCGCGTCACGATCCTAAGAAAACCCAGAACAGATCAGACTGTTATTACAGCCACATCAGAATCTGCACAAATGATACAATCTGTCCAAAACTACATCAAACAACTTTCCGCAACACAATTTCTTCATTTTACAACCAAGCATAACTTGAATCCACTTATAAAATCACTTGACCCGTTTAATACATTTGGTCAAAACAACCTAGTTATTATTACCATATCAACTATTAACCCAAAATATTGATATGGTATTAACATTTACATACCATTTTAACAATCTTAAACCACAAACTTCAAGTACCAAAAACAACTATTAACATTGTTTTTACAAAAGATGGGGTAATAAGCATCAAAAGCATGATTTAACGGAAACGAGCTAATTACCCAAAGCAAGCAATCCACATCTAACTTCCGATAGTTTTCTTGCCCAAATTATCCCTTGATCCACTTGCTTCACCTAAAAATGAGAGATTATACAACCGTAAGCAAAACGCTTAGTAAGTAATGAAATACAATTACATGTCATTATTGATACATTTAGCTAAGGATCCTTGCTACCCATGCTAGTCGTATACTACTAGCAATCACACGAGCCTATGACCGCAACCATTACTCGCACAAACCGTTAGCAAATGACCGAAGTCATTCCTAACCCATGCTCATGTAATCCAAAACTTACCTTGCGATTGCACAATTAAATCACTTGTACTCTTTCCAACTTCTTTAACACCTAATCACATAAGCACATAACACACAATTACACTTTGCACATAATAATACACTTTTCACATACTAGTACACTTATCCAATTTATCCATATCAAATTCTATATACACTTGAAGAATGGTTCTTTTAATTCAATCCCCACGCTCTTTCTCAAACAATATTATGCATCATTGTAACATCCTCTCCGGTAGCCTGGTATTTTCCTATTTAAATTACGTATTTAAGTGAATTAGAATTTATTTGTTATAAATTGTGCTTATTGTGAAACTTGGTGAAATAGGTCTTAGGACTTATTGTGGTTAATAAAATGTTGCTTGAATTAAATTATTAAAGTTGACGGAACGATAAAATAAATTTCTCGCATTCATTAATTGAGTGCCAGACAATAGATTTAAGACGGGTATAAAATACCCATTTAATGAGGTTGGTTAAATAAAAGGGCCGACCCCTTTTGGGGGTCACTTTACCAATTTCCATTTCATTTCATCTTTTCCCTTAGAACAAACACATAAACCCTAACCTAAATTCTATAGTAAATCATCAAATTGAAGTGTGATCTTCTACTTGTATCATCATCACCATCACCTAGCTCTTACTATCTTGCTCTTCCATTAATTGTAAGTGAGTTATTTACTCTTAAACTCAAATGTTAGAATTGATGAGAATTGATGATTTGATGTGGATATAGGTGTTATTTGGTGATTATATGTGATATGTGATACTAAGTGATGATTCTTAACTAGTTATAGGCATCGAATTCATGTTTATGAGCTTTGATTGAAAATGGTTGAAAAACCTAATTGATTTCATAATTTTTGGTGTAATCTTGAATCTTTAGATGTTATGGAAGTTGATATATGTTAGATAAGTATTGTATGAAGTTGTTACAATCTTAGAAGTCGAGTTTTATGTGTTTTTGGCTCGAAATTGTGATTTGGTGTTTTTGATTTCGGGTTTGTGGTATAAGAAAACTGGGTTGGACCTGCAACTGAAGGGAAGCCGACGGCTTCCTTATGAAGCCGGCGGCTTGGAGTTGAAGCCGGCGGCTTGTGGTTAAAGCCGGCTATTTCACACGAACGGCTTCTATTTTGGAGCTCGGGTTAAAGACTGGGTTTGGGAAAAGGCTGGAAGCCGGCGGCTTATATGGGAATCCGGCGGCTTATGATGGAAGCCGGCGGCTTCCAAGGGAAGCCGGCGGCTTGGGGCTGTTTTCAGGATGTTTTGCTTTTAAGTTCTTGCAACTCATTTCAATGTAATACAAGTAATTAAGTGACGATTGTATGATGCATTATGATTAAATATACATGGTTAGTAGATAGTAATCTAGATGTGTATAGTAATGAGTTCCAAATGTGGTAAATCTTTATAAGTTATATTTGGATGTTAACGATCACTAACTTCTATTTGATGTTGAATCTCAGATCATCCAAAAGATAAAGTAGCCCCTGGAATCTGAGTTGGTGAAGACGAAGGTATTGGTGAGTGGATTCGAAACTCACCGTTTGGCTTAGTTGTAATCATTTGATTACAACGGGTAAACGTAGACTTGATTTATTGAGTTGATTAGTTGCTATTGTTGGTTATATGAATATATGTGCTTTGTGTGGCCTTCGGGCATTGTTGTTAATGAGGTCAACTAGTTGATGAACTGTTGGTTGGGCTAGTGGGCTGTTGTGTGAATGGTACAGGGATGTACTTCATTTGTTGTGTGTGTTGAATTGTACCTAAGTATAATAACCACAAGCTATCGGTCTCGTCCGTGATGGCCATACGGATATGTTTGGATAAGTGATCTTGGGGAGCCGCCTGGGTACTAAGGTTATCCCCGGATCCGCCGATCCTCATTAAGTTGTTGTTGATTGTTGTGTTTGCAAATATTTGTTGTAGTTAATTGGTTCAGCTAAGTTGAATGTTGGGTGTTGGATTTACTCACTTAGCTATGTGCTAATCTCTCGTTGTTACTTCCTGCAGACTTTTGTTTTGTGCATGCGGGTGGGTAGCAGGAAGGTCAAACCTTGGAAGCATGGAATGTTTGATATTCAAGCTACTCTGATTATTTTGTAATAACTCAGTTTAGTTTATATAATACCCCGACATGCTAGTCTTTTGAACAAGTTGTAAATTGAAGTAACTTTAATATCTAAACTGTTTTTGGTACTTTAGGGGAATATGTAACAAAGTATTGCATTTTATTTACCTTCGCTTCCGTATTACCTATAATATTATTACTATGGAATGAGGGATGTTATAAGTTGGTATCAGAGCATAGTTTTGGGATAATTGTTCATTGTCAAATGTTCAATCCCAAAACTGAAGCGTGCTATGTCAAACATTCCTTGGTGCGGGATTAGCATGGGTTGATGTTGGCTTGTTGATAGATGCTAACGATTAACAAATTTCGAGTGTTGTGTTGATTTCAGAAATGGCAGAGAACGAACCACCGACCACCAACCCCAACAATGTCTCCCGGATTGTCGCTCCTCAAATTGAGACTCATACCGAGCAACACGATCATGATGGTACTTCTCAACCAACCGGACACCAATCTAACCGAGATGAATATATTCATGAGATGGAAAACGAGTTAATATTTCTTAGGGAATTCAAGAAGAAAGCTGAGGAAGCTGCGACTAGACAGTTATTTCAGCAAATCCCGGTCTTTGGTTCTAGTTCATCATCTCAGTCAGAAAAGAAGTGTCCGTACAAGACTTTTATGGCTAGTCGACCACCGGAATTTCAGGGAAGTAAAAATCCTACGGTAACGTTAAATTGGTTAAGAGATATGGAACGCAAATTTGATGTGACTTGCTGTGATGAGGAATTTAAAGTCAAGTATGCGGTTCAATGCATGAAGGATGATGCTATGGTTTGGTGGGATTATGTTACCGGACACTTGACGCAACAACAAAAGGAATCTATTACTTGGTCCCAATTTCATCAGGCTGTTCGTAACCAATATTGTTCAGATTTTGATATTGCTAGGATTCAAAGAGAGTTTGTGAATCTTCGATTAAATGATGACATGACTATTGATGAATTGATTTGGCAGTTTACGGATAAGCTTAGATTTGTTCAACAATGGGTTCCGGATGAGAAAACTCAAATCGAACAATTCGTGGATACTTTACCGGATAACTACCGTACTGTTGTGAGATTAGCCAGGGATTTAACGCACGCTTTCAATCTTGCAAGATCCGCCGATAGTGATCTAAGGGGTTTACGATTATGGCAAGGAAGGGATACAACTTTCCCAAGAGCAAGAACTGAATCGTCGGGTAAGAGTAAATCCAAGTGGCAAGGGAATCGGCAGGGTGGTAAGAAATTTGTTGGAAGAAGTAGTTCTTCGGGAAGTTCCAACTGGTGTAGTTCATGTAGGGCTCGGCATAATGGTCCGTGTACGGCTCAGACAAACAAATGTATGAAGTGTGGTGAATTAGGTCATGAGCTAAAGAGTTGCCGTTATCCAAATTTTGTTTGTTGGACTTGTAAGAAAGAAGGGCATAGAGTTGGTCAATGTCCGGAGGCAAGGTCGACGGGGTCGGGTTCGGTCGGGAGTTCGGGATCTTCCGGTCAGAAAAGAAAAAACCCTCCTCCAGCAACTAGTAGGGCCTTTCAGA
The DNA here is from genome assembly GCA_949592205.1 of Helichrysum umbraculigerum. Taxonomy (NCBI): domain Eukaryota; kingdom Viridiplantae; phylum Streptophyta; class Magnoliopsida; order Asterales; family Asteraceae; genus Helichrysum; species Helichrysum umbraculigerum. Next base: position 7,735,101 of record CATIUR010000005.1, on the reverse strand, counting down.
TGACGGTTGATGAGGCCGTGCATACCGAAGATGTTATCACTGGTACATTTCTTATAAACTCTGTACCTGCACGTGTATTGTTTGATTCAGGTGCTAATTGTACTTTCATTTCTGTGCAATTTTGTGATAAGTTGAAATTAGCCCCTACTGTGATAACAAAGCCTGTAGAAGTAGAAATAGTTAGTGGTAAGTTAGTTCCTGTTACCACCTCGGTGACTGGAGTTAATATTACTATTGATGATCATGTTTTTCCTATTTCCTTCTTGTTGATGCCAATCCCTAGTTTCGATGTAATAATTGGTATGGATTGGTTAAGTCAGAATAAGGCTAGTATTGATTGTCATCAGAAGTTGGTTAGGATCCCAATCTCCGAAGGGTCATATGTTGTGGCTCGAGGAGAACGGGACGGTGTAGCTATTCCTTTGATTTCTTTGATGAAAGCTAGGAAATCATTATCAAAAGGTTGTGAGTCATACCTAGCCTATGTAGTTGATGCCAAATTAGAAAGGAAAACTGTTTCGGATGTTTCGGTTGTTTGTGAGTATCCTGAAGTGTTTCCCGATGAGTTACCTGGGTTGCCACCAGTTAGGGAAGTTGAGTACCGTATTGATCTTGTGTCGGGTTCATCGTCGGTTGCTAAAGCTCCCTATAGGTTAGCTCCTTCGGAGATCCATGAAATGATGAATCAGATTCAGGAGTTGTTGGATAAAGGTTTTATCAGACCTAGTTCCTCACCGTGGGGTGCACCAGTGTTGTTCGTGAAAAAGAAGGATGGGTCATTGCGGATGTGTATTGATTATAGGGAATTAAACAAGAGAACGGTAAAGAATAAGTACCCTCTTCCTAGAATAGATGACTTATTTGATCAGTTGCAGGGTTCTTCAGTGTATTCTAAAATTGATATGAGATCGGGTTACCATCAGGTCCGTGTTCGTGAAGAGGATGTTCCAAAAACTGCTTTTCGTACTAGGTACGGTCATTATGAATTTTTGGTTATGCCTTTTAGTTTGACGAATGCTCCAGTTGTATTTATGGATTTGATGAACCGTGTGTGTCGACCATTTTTGGATAAATTTGTGATTGTTTTCATTGATGATATACTTATTTATTCGAAATCTGAAACTGAGCATGCCACGCAATTGAGATTGGTTCTTGAAACATTGAGACGAGAACAGTTGTATGCAAAGTTTTCCAAATGTGAATTCTGAATTCGAGAAGTTCAGTTTTTGGGTCATATAATTTGTCAAGATGGTGTGAAAGTGGATCCATCAAAAGTTGCAGCTGTGATGAATTGGAATGCGCCGAAATCTGTTTCTGAGATAAGGAGTTTCCTTGGGTTAGCGGGATATTAACGGAAATTTATCAAAGATTTTTCTAAGATAGCCGGTCCGTTAACTAAGTTAACCCGTAAAGAGGAGAAGTATGTGTGGACTGATCAACAGGAGCAAGCTTTTCAGACATTGAAACAATTGTTGTGTCAGACACCGATTTTAGCATTACCAGAAGGTACTAATGATTTTGTGGTTTATTGCGACGCTTCATATTCGGGTTTGGGTTGTGTCTTAATGCAAAGGGATAGAGTTATCGCTTATGCTTCTCGACAGTTGAAACCGCATGAGAAGAATTATCCTACGCATGATTTAGAACTCGCAGCAGTTGTATTTGCCTTAAAACTTTGGAGACATTACTTATATGGGACTCGATGTGTTGTTTGTACCGATCACAAGAGTTTGCAGTATGTGTTCTCCCAGAAAGAATTGAATATGCGGCAGAGACGATGGTTGGAATTGATAAAAGATTATGATTGTGAAATTAGATACCATCCGGGCAAAGCTAATGTGGTCGCGGATGCTTTAAGCCTAAAAAGTATTTCTGATAGAGTTTATTACGTAAAAGTGAATGTTTCCTCGGATTTGATTGATCAAATTAAAGTTGTGCAACATGAAGCATTGAAAGACCAGAATCTGAAATCAGAAATCATGTTAAAACGCATGGACGAATTAGTTGATGATTCAAGGGGATTAAAGACGTATCAGTCTCGTGTTTGGATTCCTTCCATTGGTGGTATTCGGAATTTGATTTTGAATGAAGCTCATAAGTCACGAATGTCTATTCATCCGGGTAGTACTCGAATGTATAATGATTGTATTGGTGGCCCACGATGAAAACCGACATTGCAAAGTTTGTGGGATCTTGTCATATTTGTGCTCAGGTCAAGACGGAACATCAAAAACCATATGGGTCGCTAAAACAGTTGGAGATACCTGAGTGGAAGTGGGATCATATAACTATGGATTTTGTGACTAAGCTACCGCGTACTGCTCGAGGCAATGATATGATTTGGGTTATAGTGGATCGGTTGACAAAAAGTGCGCATTTTCTTGCTACGAGTGAGACAACATCGTTGACTAAATTTGCTCAACTGTATGTTAACGAAATCGTTTCCAGACATGGTATTCCCTTATCAATTGTGTCAGATAGAGATACTCGTTTTGCTTCTCGTTTTTGGCAAAGTTTACAACAAGAGATGGGTACACGTGTAAACCTTAGCACAGCTTATCATCCTCAGACCGATGGTCATTCAGAACGTACGATTCAAACTCTAAAGGATATGCTTCGTGCGTGTGTGATGTGACGCAAAAAGTCATGTTTTCAAGGCCATTATTCCACACTTTTTGGGCACATCTTTAGTGAAAACATTCCAAAACAATCATTATTTACTAAAATTCACTAAAGTGCTCAAAATATAGACGTTGCTACAAAAATCAGTAAAAACATCCGAATAACGAACAAAACGGAGCAAATAAGCAGCAACCAACTCTCGCACCCTCATTTTTCATATTATAAACATATTCTAACCTTATGATATGATGTAATAGGTAAAATCGAGACGAGAAAATCAAGAATCATGCAAATCGGACAAAGGACGGAAAAGACTGGACGTTACAAACTCCTATAAAGTGATTTCGGCTATGCTAAAGTTGTACACATCCAATTTCAGTGAGATTGGCACCATTAGAAGCGTAACGGAATTACGAAGACACAGGCGAAAGAATCAGGTCAAACGGACGCATAACGAAGGAGATACGGACGTTTTAAGCAACGAACGAAATCAGACGGAGGCCGTATACGGCCTTGGCCACCGTATACGGCCCTTCATAGACCGTATACGGCCCTTTATACACCGTATACGGCCCTATGAAGGCCGTATATGGCCCTATGACCCCCATATGCTGCTCGTTTGTGCTTCGTTTGCTTGTACGTGCGTGCTTCGCGAGTTGTTCGGCTGATTTCAAGCTTTGCCTATAAATAGGAGGCCACTCCTCCATCATTCTACACACTTCATCATTCCATTCATTTCTCCATTTCCACTTTCTCTCTCACACACTCTCTCTCTCTCTAAACTCTCTTTCTTTCTTTCTCTCTCTAGAAATTAGGGTTAGATCCAGTTAGTTCTCAGTTAATATTTAACTGAAACTAACGGAGGGACTACTTTTGTAATAGCGTAGGGAATAGTTCAGGGGCTTTTATTGTAATATTGTCAAGGATATTGCGGAAGTTCTGCTTGTACTCTCTCTCTAAACGCTTATTCAATCTACGCTTTATTAACGGTTACTTCTTTCCTTATCTGTTATAATGATAATTGATATTGTTATTATGCTAGATTTAGGATCTGTTATTATGCGTAGTGAGTAGTTTCCTTGTGTGTTTGTTATGATGTAGTTAGTTTATATATGTGTGGGGTGATGCTGCTTTAAACATATAATTGGATAACATTATGAAATAACGGAGGTAACGTTATACGGCTTTCATTTGTATAGCGCCGGAATCATCACTTATGTGTGTAGTACGGAACGTGGAAGCTATGAAAGTCGTGGGCACAATCCGTTGTGGAAATAATGTTTCCAGTTATATGATATAAATGAAAACCGGTGAACTATTAATCTTGTATTTATGAATTTCTAAACCAAATCGCCTTTCCTCCAATTAAACGTGGTTAGAACCTTTGTGACAAGGAGTCGCGAACCTTGATCAAACGGTCACTACCTATCTATGTTTTCTGAAACTGTAAACATGGTCTGAATTGCGTAGCTGTGGAAATACTGTTTAAAACCTTTCGTATAGTACACCGTGAATCAATCAGGGATTTATTGGGAAATAGTGAGGGCTGGTTTATATCATAGATGGTTGGGCTTTAATACAAACGTAGTTTAAACTAGTCTAGAGTGACCATAAAGTATGTGACCCCGGAAAGACCACGATAAACGGCACTGTACTTCGTGTAACGTTGGAAACACCTTTGGTGAAGTACAAATACGTGGAGCTAAGGAAATGTCGGTGGTTGAAGACTGTGTCACATCCTGGTTTGACTTCAAAGCTGTGGAAATGTTTGATCGCACTGTACACCGTTAGTACACCTAAAGATCAGGAACACTGTGGAAATGCTTAGAAGCACTGTACACCGTTAGTACATCTTAGGTCTGGAAAACTGTGGAAATGCATAGTCGCACTGTACACCGTGATGAAAGCTCTAGGCTAAAATATAACCATTAATATAAAGTTAATAGTCGCCAAACCAAGTCTTAATCTTAAATGCCTTGTTTGACTTTGTTGTCCTCGTAGTGTTAAGAAAGGTCGGAACCTTAGTGGGTATGTTACTCTATCTCATGCATCCAGGAACTAACAATTGTAAGAAGGGTCGTTACTCCATCTCTGGATAACGTTGAAGAGTTGATCATCCTCCTCCGATCAGACTCAATTTGGCCTAGTATTCAGTGACATACTGATTGGTTTCCCCAATCAGTAGGGTACTAGTGTTTACACTACGAACAATTAAGCTTAGATAAGACACAAACCTTTAAAAGACGTTTTCATATCAAAACCCTAGTATCATCCCCGCATAAGCTAACGAAGTCATAACAGACACATATCCTCCATACTGATTTCATCCCTATTTCTATTTTCCATTTATTTACTTTTTACTTAATTGCTTTAAATTACGGACCTAAGTAACAAAAACCCACTCAAACTCTATTTTAAAAGTCCCATCACTAAATTAAACAACTTGTCTTGATACTCTCGTTTCACAATACGATTAGCTTTAAGAACGACCCTAGGTCATACTGCTGCTATACAGCCGTAGTAAAACTTAGGTCCCCAGCTCTTATAAATTTAAAACTCCACTGCCGTGTCCTCCTTCCGTTGCGTTGACGACCGTGACTGATCGGGCACACGACAAGTTTTTGGCGCCGCTGCCGGGGAGTTAATCGTAAGACTCTGAAGCATCCAGACGAGTTTTCTATTTAGTGATACTTCTTTCCCATTCTTATTTTCTTTTCCTTGTTCCAACCGACAATATCTTCCCATATCCCACAACGATATTCGACCAGATCATCCGGATCTGAATCTCTCATTTTCGTACCCGATCCTGAGTCGATTATCCGTACCATCCGCAAAGAAAGACGTTTCCGTTTTCCACAAATGGCCGCTCGTGTTACTCTCGCCGATAACACCAAACCATCCATCGAAGGACGAGGAGGACCGATTAGCTATCCAGTGATTGACGGAGCTTCTTTTGAGCTTAAACACCACATCGTACAACTCATAAAAGATAACTGCCAATTCCACGGTCTACCCCGTGATGACCCCAACGCTCATATTGACAAATTCATTCAAGTTTCAAACTCCTATAAGCAGAATGGGGTTGAGCAGGATATTATCCGCCTATACTTGTTCCCCTATTCTCTCGCTTTACATGCTTCTACCTGGTTTGAGGGACTTGAGACCGGCTCAATCACCTCATGGACCGACCTGGGTAATAAGTTTCTCGCTAGATACTTTCCCCCGTCCAAACAAACTCAGGCAAAGAATGACATCGCAAACTTCCAACAAGCCCACGATGAATCTATCTACTCAGCATGGGAGTGATTCAAGAGTTTACTGAGAAAATGTCCAAACCACCAAATGACGAAGACTGACAAGGTGTGCACCTTCTACCGAGGTCTTGATCCTAACCATCGCATCAATCTTGACGCAGCAGCTCAAGGAAACTTCATGAAACTTACTGATGATGAAGCATGGAGCTTGATTGAGGATATGACGATGCATCACCACGATTGGAAGTCTGATGAGAAATCCTCATCCTTACCCCTCTCCGCAAACAACACCCGCCAAACTGAAGCCATTAAGTCTCTGAGCGATCAAATTGAGACTCTGACAAAACAGATAGCAGATCTGAAGAAACAACCACAGCAGATCCACCAAGTTCAGGCTTGCCAGAACTGTACCAACCATCCCGCTGAAGAATACGAGGTTGAGTACGAAGATCCTACTGACGGTTCAGTCTACTATGCCTAGTTTCCTGTCAGACCTCAAAATCCTCCCGGTTTCGCTAGAACTTCACCACCACGAACTCGAGGAAACCAATATCCTCCACGGAACAACCAACCCCCTTTCCAGCCCAGGTTTCAGCCACGATATCCGACGTACCCCCAACAACCACAACTTCTATACAATCAACCACTTCCATTAACCGCCACTGAGGATACCCAGCATGCTGAGCCTGCAAAGACCATCATTCCAGTCACGAGTACTGATGACAACCTCAACAAATTCATCCAAGGTCAGACCGCCTTCAACCAAAAGACTACGGCTCGACAAGACCAAACTGATCTATTCCTTCAAAATCAACTCTCGGTCCTAAAAAGCCTTGAGAACCAGATCGGTCAGTTAGCCCAACGTCTCGATACCCGACCGCAAGGGACCTTACCAAGCAATACTATTCAGAACCCCCACGTCGAGGAAGCCAAGACCTTAAACTCTGATAAACCAACTCCTTCTATGACTGCTTCTCCAAGGGAACATTCTCCTGTCCCGCCGACAGTTGAGACCAAATCAATGCCCACGCCGAATCGTGAGGTTGAGATTCCTTTCCCTAACCACCTGCACAAGAAGTACAATGCCAAGTCATTCAAACTTGATGGAAAATTCTTAGACACCGTGTCTAGAATCCCTTCTAGTACGAAGTACATCCGACGAATGCTGGCAACTAAGGACAAGATTCCTTCCACTCCTAAAGTCTCCCTGAACGCCGAGTGTTCAGCCGTCATCCAGAATGCCTTACAGGAAAAACTAGGAGACACGGGTCGATTCACCTTGCCCTGTTCCATCTATCACTCAGGCACAATACGCTCCTTGGCCGATCTTGGAGCTAGTATAAATCTGATGCCTTACTCGCTCTACTCCAGATTAGAATTAGGACCTCTCCAGCCCACTAAAATGAGCGTCCAGCTTGCCGATCAATCAGTCCGATACCCGAAAGGCATTGCTGAGAACGTCATGGTAAAAGTTGACAGGTTTTATTTCCCCACTGACTTTGTAGTGATGGATATACAGGAAGACATTAACATACCCATTATCCTAGGTAGGCCATTCATGAATACTGCACGTGCTGTTATTGACGTATATTCTCAGGTTATCAGTCTGCGAGCACATGGACAGACAATATCATACAAAATTGATCAGAACGACTGTTCAATAATGGAGCATGCAGAGATATACGCAATATCCATGGGCAGAAATACTTTGGATGATGACACTTCTGATTCAGAGCCAGAACCATACAGGCCATACGAGCATACTTGTCTTATCTCAGCTACTGAAGAGTCAGAATCAGAAGACGAGGAAATGGAAGAATCTGAACCAGAGGAAGAAATAGAGGAGGAGGAAGATTCAGAGCAGGATGAAGAAGAAGAGGAACAACCTGAAACAGAACCAGAGGAAGAAGAGATGGAAGAAACGGAACCAGAAGAAATGGAAGAATCCGAGGAAGGACAGGAAGAATCAGAGCCCGAGGAAGTATATCAGTCCACACCACCTCATCAATACCTTCCTGACTCATATTTACCGACAGCAGAGATTATGCAAATCGAGAACCTCGAGAACTTCATCCCTCTGTCACAAGATGAATCAAATGAAGACACACCGACTGATTACTCTCACGATGCAGAATTTGGTCTCACCATGGAGAAACTCATTGCATCAGCTATTGATCCCACCAAACCTCTCGTGTCTCCCCGACTTGACGCTCTGCTGAATATAGAGAAGACTATAGCTTTATCTGCACAGCACCCGGAGCTTCGAGACAAACTCTTGAGAAAGATTGCAGCATATAAAGTATCCCGACTTCCCCAAAGGATTCAAACCTTTGACATATCTGCACCTCGAAGTCAGTTCGAGAAGGGAAGTACATCCGGATCTAGCCGTGATTCTGATTCTCAGGAGGAGAAAGACATCGAGATGGATTCCTCTCAGCCGATATCTCAGATTACTGATGACACCCTTCCACATTCCGATACTGTTGAGTTCCCTGATTTCCAGGCTAGGGATACTCCAGCTGAGGAAAGTGATGACGATGACATCATCTATACTGACGTTCCAATAGATATTCGGTCTGTCCGACTTCTTGCATCTTCGACTGTTCCCGCTTCTCCTCAAATTCCGACTATCTCCAACCATGAGGAAATGATTAGTGCTATTGAAGAATTCGAAAACGACATACCTATGATGACAAGCATTATCATTAACTCCACCAATGATTACACTCCACACCAAAGGAACCTGATTGAGGAAATCATAGCCGAATCTGAGGTCAACCAAGCTGAGAATTCCCAAGATTACAGATTCTTTCACAACCGCCTAAATGCCTTTGCTAAAGACCTTGCTGCTCAGCTGCTACGAGAGCACCACATTGCTGGACCAACACCTGAGGAGCTAGAGTTCTTTGAAGACCAAAGACGCATGTACAGGAAGATCTATGACACGCTGTTCAGATCCGCATTTCCATATTCTGCTGAGCAACACGAGTTCTTAAATTCTTATCGCAGCAATATGTACAATGCTACTGGGAATCTTGACGCAGACATAGACATCCGGTTGATGAATGATCTTAGGGGACTCCTAGATTCTATGGCTAGGAATGATCATATTGATGAGACCTCTCCTCATCGGTTCTACATTGACTGCACCATCGAGTACCACGCTCACAAGATTACCGAAGATCTCGAGTACGAGAGTTCTGACGAGAGGACACGTGTCATCCCTTCTTCTATACCAGAAGGTTCGATGGTTAACATCGCGAACTTCCTCACTGATCGAATCAAGGAAATCTTCGCTGAAGTACCTGATGAAGAGCACAGTCAAATATTCAACTACGGATTACGTGAGGTTTACGACATGATGAACAATACCTTTAAGAACTCCGACCTCACGTTTTCCCACTACCAGACAAATCTCATCCAGGGTATTCATGAATCTATCCGAGAACTTGGAGTAAACTCCAGTATTGCAGATCACGAGACTTTACACCTGCAGTTCTTTGGATTTATGGACTCACTCAGACAATACCATCCTGAATGAGAGATGATTGAAGCTGATGGATTCTCTTTTGTAAATTCCCGCGGAATTATCTCCAGCACAGTAAAGGAGATCACTTGGGACCTGCTGCACATAAAAAGGATTCCAGAGCAACATCTGCAGAGCTTCCCCATACTTTCATCTGAGATTCCAAACATCGTCGACATCATCGCTCGCCATTTTCTGAGAATATACCCACGTAACCCCAGGATTCCACTTCTGCGCACTTCCGGTCCTGGTGGTTCCAGCACCAACTAAATCTGAAGGAAGGCAAAGTCGAGCTCTCGACTCTAAAAGCAGCGCTTCTCGGGAGGCAACCCGTGTAATAAGACGTGTAGAGAGAACAGTGTCAATAAGTGAAGATATATCTCTGACTATCCTTCACACTTGGTCGTCACCAAAACACTTTCTGATATTACAACTCATTTGCAAATAAACCACTCGTCTCAGAAATAAGGAAATCAATTTGAAAAATGATAATTCATGTGTTTCGAGCATTTGAGGTACTTGCATACTACTTTTATGCATTATGCTCGAACTCGTTTAAAAACACATGTTTTATAAAAATGATTTGTAGTAGAAAATATCTTTTCAAAGTTCTGAGACGGTGATTTATCTTTTCATTTGCAAATACCTTGCGTTTGTAAACTGGTACGACCAACGTGTTCACACTTACGAGATTGATTCACAAAGGGAATAATGGATGGAAAAGAAACCAAATAGCAAGACGCTTGAAGCTGTGCCGCTCTTCATGAATGCAGAAAAAGATCTTGGCAACATCTCTTTTCAGCAAATTCAGATTCTCAGCTTCTTTGCTACTCGCCATCTGGGGAGTGTCTTAACCTTTACTCTCTTTTGTTTATGATTCTGTATATTATTTGCTTTGATAGTTTGTGAAAGTAGTCTATACTCTATCCTAAGCTTATCACTAAGTGTGGGATTTCAGCCCAAAACAAACACTTGAGAAACATTTTCTTAGATGTTCAAACTCTAAGTGTGGGATTTTACTTCCAGTAAATCTCAACTAAAGAGAACATTAGGGACAATGTTCCTCTAAGTGTGGGATAGCAGGTATGAATACCTTGGTTAGTTTTCTTTGATTTTTAATGTCCGAAATAGTAAACTCAGAAAATGTTCCTCAAATTTTTCAAAAAAATTTTCAAGAAAATTAAAAGTATGAGCTAAATCTATTGATTTACTCTGCTAATTTTGAGCCAAAATATCTTTTGAGAGGAGCTATTTTCAGATGTGAATAATATATTTCGGAGTCTAGGGAAAATAAGGTAGAAATTGCTGAAACAAGAAATAATAATCTGATGGAAGCATGACGAAGCACATACAACCCTAATTGCAGTGAGGTATCTTGAGCCTAATAGCATTCATCTTTAATGCTTCACTAATCATTTCTTATGTGTGCCGATGCATGCATCTCTGAATTAGAACTTGCTCTTGACATACGCTTCAAGACCACATTGGTGTGTACCGTACGCAGTATAGGTGCAATTAAATGACCTTGACATTCCCTAGGATATAAACCCCTTTTCACATATCTCTTCAAGCCCAAAACCCTTCCGATACTCACTTTTAGTATCGATGATCCGCCTAGTAAACCCTGTTGAGCCTAAACCTTTCGTTTCATAAAAACCCCCGATAAACCCTACTTCCCAAAATACTCCCAAACTTATCTTAGAATTTCTGAGGTTATGAAGAACATCTTTTAGAATGTCTTATCCTACCCCTTTCGTGCTCTCAAAAAGATTGAAGAATCCTTGGTGTGAAAAATTGACACCGCGAAAAGACTCGAAACGTTCAAGATAAGGGATTTCTGAAAGAATCAAAGAAGAAAAATATCCTTGGAAATTCTCTGGCAAGGAAATTCTGAAGAAGAAAAGAAAAATAGAAAAATACAAAAGCAGAAAAAGAAAATAAAAAGAAGAAAAAGAAAAGAAAGAAAAATAGTTCCGCAAGAATAAAGCTTAAAGTCCTTTGAAGTATCATCAAGATTCTGATAGAAGACCAAAAGCTGCCTCTCTCTCCGTTCTGAAATAAAGTTGTTCATAATCTCAGTTGATTTAAGATAAGCAACCCTTACAACCCAAAAATACCACTATCCATACCCTTTACCCCTCACCAAACACTACAACCCTCATGAATGTCTTGGGATAATTAGCACCGTCCTCACCTAAGTGGTGGAGATCCGATTCTCGACCAAGCCTATGACGATGAGTGCTGCATGACTGGCTATTTGAGCGATTTCTTTTGTTTTAGACTGATAGGAAACCCGATACACTTTGAGTGAATTGAGTGACCACCTTTTGTGAGATCGCTTAGTCATGTGTACTCCAAGATCATGAGATTTGGATGTATGCCTAAGAGAATCTTTTCTTGTTTAAGGAAGGATCATCTTATCTTTCCCTATATTCCTGAAACTATCTTATTTGCATTTGACAGTGGTAACTCTTAAAAATGTTGAAGCTCGCTCTAAAAATTGTTTTAAAATGTTTTCAGAAACTGAGTGTTGCTTGAGGACAAGCAACGTCTAAGTGTGGGATAACTTGATGTGACGCAAAAAGACATGTTTTCAAGGCCATTATTCCACACTTTTTGGGCACATCTTTAGTGTAAACATTTCAAAACAATCATTATTTACTAAAATTCACTAAAGTGCTCAAAATATAGACGTTGCTACAAAAATCAGTAAAAACATCCGAATAACGAACAAAACGGAGCAAATAAGCAGCAACCAACTCTTGCACCCTCATTTATCATATTATAAACATATTTTAACCTTATGATATGATGTAATAGGTAAAATCGAGACGAGAAAATCAAGAATCATGCAAATCGGACAAAGGACGGAAAAGACTGGACGGTTACAAACTCCTATAAAGTGATTTCGGCTATGCTAAATTTGTACACATCCAATTTCAGTGATATTGGCACCATTAGAAGCGTAACGGAATTACGAAGACACAGGCGAAAGAATCAGGTCAAACGGACGCATAACGAAGGAGATACGGACGTTTTAAGCAACGAACGAAATCAGACGGAGGCCGTATACGGCCTTGGCCACCGTATACGGCCCTATGAAGGCCGTATACGGCCCTATGACCCCCATATGCTGCTCGTTTGTGCTTCGTTTGCTTGTACGTGCGTGCTTCGCGAGTTGTTCGGCTGATTTCAAGCTTTGCCTATAAATAGGAGGCCACTTCTCCATCATTCTACACACTTCATCATTCCATTCATTTCTCCATTTCCACTTTCTCTCTCACACACACTCTCTCTCTCTAAACTCTCTTTCTTTCTTTCTCTCTCTAGAAATTAGGGTTAGATCCAGTTAGTTCTCAGTTAATATTTAACTGAAACTAACGGAGGGACTACTTTTGTAATAGCGTAGGGAATAGTTCAGGGGCTTTTATTGTAATATTGTCAAGGATATTGCGGAAGTTCTGCTTGTACTCTCTCTCTAAACGCTTATTCAATCTACGTTTTATTAACGGTTACTTCTTTCCTTATCTGTTATAATGATAATTGATATTGTTATTATGCTAGATTTAGGATCTGTTATTATGCGTAGTGAGTAGTTTCCTTGTGTGTTTGTTATGATGTAGTTAGTTTATATATGTGTGGGGTGATGCTGCTTTAAACATATAATTGGATAACATTATGAAATAACGAAGGTAACGTTATACGGCTTTCATTTGTATAGCGCCGGAATCATCACTTATGTGTGTAGTACGGAACGTGGAAGCTATGAAAGTCGTGGGTACAATCCGTTGTGGAAATAATGTTTCCAGTTATATGATATAAATGAAAACCGGTGAACTATTAATCTTGTATTTATGAATTTCTAAACCAAATCGCCTTTCCTCCAATTAAACGTGGTTAGAACCTTTGTGACAAGGAGTCGCGAACCTTGATCAAACGGTCACTACCTATCTATGTTTTCTGAAACTGTAAACATGGTCTGAATTGCGTAGCTGTGGAAATACTGTTTAAAACCTTTCGTATAGTACACCGTGAATCAATTAGGGATTTATTGGGAAATAGTGAGGGCTGGTTTATATCATAGATGGTTGGGCTTTAATACAAACGTAGTTTAAACTAGTCTAGAGTGACCATAAAGTATGTGACCCCGGAAAGACCACGATAAACGGCACTGTACTTCGTGTAACGTTGGAAACACCTTTGGTGAAGTACAAATACGTGGAGCTAAGGAAATGTCGGTGGTTGAAGACTGTGTCACATCCTGGTTTGACTTCAAAGCTGTGGAAATGTTTGATCGCACTGTACACCGTTAGTACACCTAAAGATCAGGAACACTGTGGAAATGCTTAGAAGCACTGTACACCGTTAGTACATCTTAGGTCTGGAAAACTGTGGAAATGCATAGTCGCACTACACCGTGATGAAAGCTCTAGGCTAAAATATAACCATTAATATAAAGTTAATAGTCACCAAACCAAGTCTTAATCTTAAATGCCTTGTTTGACTTTGTTGTCCTCGTAGTGTTAAGAAAGGTCGGAACCTTAGTGGGTATGTTACTCTATCTCATGCACCCAGGAACTAACATTCCAAGAAGGGTCGTTACTCCATCTCTGGATAACGTTGAAGAGTTGAGCATCCTCCTCCGATCAGACTCAATTTGGCCTAGTATTCAGTGACATACTGATTGGTTTCCCCAATCAGTAGGGTACTAGTGTTTACACTACGAACAATTAAGCTTAGATAAGACACAAACCTTTAAAAGACGTTTTCATATCAAAACCCTAGCATCATCCCCGCATAAGCTAACGAAGTCATAACAGACACATATCCTTCATACTGATTTCATCCCTATTTCTATTTTCCATTTATTTACTTTTTACTTAATTGCTTTAAATTACGGACCTAAGTAACAAAAACCCACTCAAACTCTGTTTTAAAAGTCCCATCACTAAATTAAACAACTTGTCTTGATACTCTCGTTTCACAATACGATTAGCTTTAAGAACGACCCTAGGTCATACTGCTGCTATACAGCCGTAGTAAAACTTAGGTCCCCAGCTCTTATAAATTTAAAACTCAACTGCCGTGTCCTCCTTCCGTTACGTTGACGACCGTGACTGATCGGGCACACGACAATTTAGAGGAGAAAGGTTAGGGTTGAGCTTACGGTTCGAGTCTAGAGGAAGTTTTAGCTTGGTAATCTTGTTGTAACGAGTTTTTTCAAGTTCAGACTATTTGTAATCCTCAGTATTACGCTGCTGTATTCCCGGTGATATCTAAACTTTACTTACTGTTATAATGCTTGTGCTTTATGTTATTTCGTGCGTGTGTATTAGAATATGGAGGTTCATGGGATTCACATCTTCCATTGGTTGAATTTACTTATAACAATTCGTACCATTCAAGTATTGGGATGCCTCCGTATGAAATGTTGTATGGTCGTCGTTGCCGCACACCTACTTGTTGGTTAGAGGCAGGTGAGAAACAGTTTGCTGGACCCGACATTGTACAAATAACCGCTGATAAAGTAGCTATTGCACGTGAAAAGTTGAAAGCCGCAAGAGATAGACAGAAACAATATGCGGATCCTAAAAGAAGACCGGTTGTATTTTCCGAAGGTGAATTAGTGTATCTTAAAGTTTCTCCGTGGAAAGGTGTGATTAGATTCGGAAAACGGGGGAAACTAGCTCCAAGATATATTGGTCCATTCAGAATTCGGCAAGTTGTAAATGATCAGTCAATGGCATTGGATCTTCCTCCAGAGCTCTCTGGTATTCATGATACGTTTAACGTATGCTATTTGAGGAAGTGCAACGTGGAGGATCAGTCGCAAATTCTTCCGTTGAAAGATTTAAAAGTTGATCAAACTCAGAAATTGGTTGAAGAACCGGTTGAGATCCTTGATAGAAAGGTGACCAAACTTAGGAAGAAACAAATTCCTATGGTGTTAGTAAAATGGAGACATAGTTTAGGTTCAAACCTAACTTGGGAGACCGAGGAGTCGATGAAATCCAGATATCCTGGATTGTTTGATAGGGCTGAGATTTCGGGGACGAAATCTCCTTAAGGAGGGGAGATTTGTAACATCCTCTCCGGTAGCCTGGTATTTTCCTATTTAAATTACGTATTTAAGTGAATTAGAATTTATTTGTTATAAATTGTGCTTATTGTGAAACTTGGTGAAATAGGTCTTAGGACTTATTGTGGTTAATAAAATGTTGCTTGAATTAAATTATTAAAGTTGACGGAACGATAAAATAAATTTCTCGCATTCAGTAATTGAGTGCCAGACAATAGATTTAAGACGGGTATAAAATACCCATTTAATGAGGTTGGTTAAATAAAAGGGCCGACCCCTTTTGGGGGTCACTTTACCAATTTCCATTTCATTTCATCTTTTCCCTTAGAACAAACACATAAACCCTAACCTAAATTCTATAGTAAATCATCAAATTGAAGTGTGATCTTCTACTTGTATCATCATCACCATCACCTAGCTCTTACTATCTTGCTCTTCCATTAATTGTAAGTGAGTTATTTACTCTTAAACTCAAATGTTAGAATTGATGAGAATTGATGATTTGATGTGGATATAGGTGTTATTTGGTGATTATATGTGATATGTGATACTAAGTGATGATTCTTAACTAGTTATAGGCATCGAATTCATGTTTATGAGCTTTGATTGAAAATGGTTGAAAAACCTAATTGATTTCATAATTTTTGGTGTAATCTTGAATCTTTAGATGTTATGGAAGTTGATATATGTTAGATAAGTATTGTATGAAGTTGTTACAATCTTAGAAGTCGAGTTTTATGTATTTTTGGCTCGAAATTGTGATTTGGTGTTTTTGATTTCGGGTTTGTGGTATAAGAAAACTGGGTTGGACCTGCAACTGAAGGGAAGCCGGCGGCTTCCTTATGAAGCCGGCGGCTTGGAGTTGAAGCCGGAGGCTTGTGGTTAAAGCCGGCTATTTCACATGAACGGCTTCTATTTTGGAGCTCGGGTTAAAGACTGGGTTTGGGAAAAGGCTGGAAGCCGGCGGCTTATATGGGAATCCGGCGGCTTATGATGGAAGCCGGCGGCTTCCAAGGGAAGCCGGCGGCTTGGGGCTGTTTTCAGGATGTTTTTCTTTTAAGTTCTTGCAACTCATTTCAATGTAATACAAGTAATTAAGTGACGATTGTATGATGCATTATGATTAAATATACATGGTTAGTAGATAGTAATCTAGATGTGTATAGTAATGAGTTCCAAATGTGGTAAATCTTTATAAGTTATATTTGGATGTTAACGATCACTAACTTCTATTTGATGTTGAATCTCAGATCATCCAAAAGATAAAGTAGCCCCTGGAATCTGAGTTGGTGAAGACGAAGGTATTGGTGAGTGGATTCGAAACTCACCGTTTGGCTTAGTTGTAATCATTTGATTACAACGGGTAAACGTAGACTTGATTATTGAGTTGATTAGTTGCTATTGTTGGTTATATGAATATATGTGCTTTGTGTGGCCTTCGGGCATTGTTGTTAATGAGGTCAACTAGTTGATGAACTGTTGGTTGGGCTAGTGGGATGTTGTGTGAATGGTACAGGGATGTACTTCATTTGTTGTGTGTGCTGAACTGTACCTAAGTATAATAACCACAAGCTATCGGTCTCGTCCGTGATGGCCATACGGATATGTTTGGATAAGTGATCTTGGGGAGCCGCCCGGGTACTAAGGTTATCCCCGGATCCGCCGATCCTCATTAAGTTGTTGTTGATTGTTGTGTTTGCAAATATTTGTTGTAGTTAATTGGTTCAGCTAAGTTGAATATTGGGTGTTGGATTTACTCACTTAGCTATGTGCTAATCTCTCGTTGTTACTTCCTGCAGACTTTTGTTTTGTGCATGCGGGTGGGTAGCAGGAAGGTCAAACCTTGGAAGCATGGAATGTTTGATATTCAAGCTACTCTGATTATTTTGTAATAACTTAGTTTAGTTTATATAATACCCCGACATGCTAGTCTTTTGAACAAGTTGTAAATTGAAGTAACTTTAATATCTTAACTTGTTTTTGGTACTTTAGGGGAATATGTAACAAAGTATTGCATTTTATTTACCTTCGCTTCCGTATTACCTATAATATTATTACTATGGAATGAGGGGTGTTATAATCATCTTTTTAGAACCAAAATTCACAAGTGTATATATATATATATATATATATATATATATATATATATATATATATATATATATATATATATGTATAATTTTCCATCATCATCACTTTCTTCTTTTACTAACAATATCAACATCATAATTTGATTAATAACATATTTAGTCTACTATTTCATCATTCATACTTAGCATATCACTTTCACTAATCTTAGGGTTCCACTAACTTCAAACCCTAACTTGAATTTATTATATAAGCTTCATAATATGTCTAATTAACACATGTATAACATCTATACCTATTTAACAATCATCATCAAATTTAGGGTTTATATACCAAACCCTAACCAAAGAATTAAGCAACAAAGGAATGTAGTTATACCTTAAATTCAACTAAGAAAGGATGAGGAATCTATTTAGAAGCTCCCTAACTCACTTGCAAGAACAAGGACTTGATTTTCTTCAAAAATCGCCATTTTCGTCACCTCTGGGTTTTATTGTGTTCTGGAACCCTTGATGTAACAACCGCCAAATTAGGGCTAGTATTAGCGCCTAACTCTTTGTTAATACATGTAATTAGTTCTGTGTTAGGCTAATTTATGTATCGGATTATATGTTGGTTAATATATACAACTTTGCGATTTGATTAAATCGTACGCAACTTAAATAGAATGAAATTCTATTCGGTTAACACAGACGTTGGTGAACAAATGTTTATAAGCAAAAATAACGCAATTATGACCAAAACGCTATTTTATAACAATTAGTAACTGCCTCGTATTACACGATTCATAACTTACACGATTTAATAACAAAAGTAATTAAATCTAATTTAAACTATTAAAGATTTAAGGAAATAATTTAAATAAATTATTTAACAAGATTTGTAATTTTATAAAAATAATTAAACGCGAAAAATGGATATTTAACGCTTAAACGACGGAGCAAACGAACACCGCACGGGGAGCGGGGACTGGAAAGTGGAGGATAAACCTCCACCTCCCACCTTTTTCTTCTTCATTTCACCTATCTATTTCTCTCTCTTACTTTCTCTTCTCCTCTCTTTTCTCTCAAAACCACCAACCAACTAAAAACCACAACATCACAAAAATCGACAAATACTACCACTAAACGCACGCGAAACATACTACTCTTTTGGAAGAAAACGACCACCGCATCACGATCTATCACGCTATCTTTTCGGATTTCTCATCCGACACTTTGTAAGTTTCCGACAAATCCCGAAATCTCTCGTTTTTGATCATTTTTACAAGTTTATGGCTTAAATAGGCTTAATATGTTCATATAAGGGTTGGGTAAAAGATTTGGACCGAACGGAAACCGGAAAACTCGTTTTCGGCACATTTTCCGGCCAACAGACCGCTACGTCGCTTTTGGACCCAGATTCATGCGACGTCGGCCTCTACGTCGCACAACCCTTCGTGACGTCGCATTGTGCGACGTCCGTCACTACGTCGCATTAAGTTGCGACGTCGCGCCTAGCGACGCCAGCCCCTATGTCGCATTGATTTGCGAAGGTCGCATCATGCGACGTACATGCCTACGTCGCACCCTACGTCGCACCTTACGTCGCATGCCTACGTCGCATGCTACGTCGCACAAAACAGAACTTTGAAAACTCAGATTTTCACTAAGTGTCGAATTTATACAACTTCAAATACTTATGTCATACGACTTAACAAACGTCATAGAACATACTTTCTATTACAGTTACACTAAATTGCGTTATAAATGATAAACTTTTAATATAACGAATCACCAACGGGCCGTATATCTTTTGATGCAAACGCGAACAAACCAACGTTTAAACACAACGGGTTGTATGAACAACTAGCCTAGATGGTCTTGCGAGACATCTACTTACTTAACCTTACGTGTTTAGGCATTTGAAGGTTACGGGTTCGGAGAACCTACGGTTGATACTACTTACTCGTTTATTGACATAAACGTACTTGCAAAGACTCAGGTGAGTCTTACAGCCCCACTTTTACTATTTTATACTTTGGGGTGAGATACTTAGCAACTGTTTTACGTATGAACACAATGTACTGAACTGAAAACATTACTGATTACAAACAAACGCATGAGTTACTTTTATCCACTGAAAGCCTCCTAATCGTAAGTTGTTAGTTATGGACTTAAGCGCGATTACTAGTAGATGGATCCATCTGGGACTGACAATCCCTGTCTGGGGTGGTAGCGCCACCACGTACTGATTTACACGTAGAAACAGACATATTAGTATTTGTTACATATGAGTGTGCGGATAGCACTCACGGGGGTACGTGATTTATTTCACACTACACTGTTAAGCTTCAACTTATGAGCTCATGGCACTGTACTGATATACTGATTAACTTACTTTGCTTGATAGCAATACGGGTACATACTTGTGGTTCATTACATCTACTTATTACTAAACCTGTGAGATTCACCAACCTTTTTGGTTGACACTTTTTAGCTTTGTATCTCAGGTACACATACGGAGTAGGATCACTCCAGGATTACTAGCTAGAGTCGCATGATTTCCAAACTGCATTTAACGGAGATTCTTTGGCATTATCTTTTGTAACTACGATTATGTAATAGAATCTCCCGCTATACGCGTGGACTCTAGGGAACTACTTTTTGTATACGAAAACATACGGTTTTCAAACGATTATTATTTATGAAACCTTTTCTAAACGTCTCATTTAGAGGTCGTTTACTATTAATCTTGTGCTTTGTATATTGATTAGTAACACCCAATGTATGCTTCCGCAACTCGTTAAACTTGGGGGTGTTACAGATTGGTATCAGAGCCTAAGGTTATAGTGAACTAGGTTGCATTTAGTGGGCCTAGACTATGACCGTTAGGCAGTATTCTCTTATTAGACATGACTAGTTCAGGAATTACAGCATACAACTTTAATTTAACATAGCCTGATCAACTATGTATAATTAAGGAAAGATGATGTAAGATCTGAAATAATTATGTTGAACAGGGATACGATAGTTGACTCTGACTACGAGAGAACCGGACCATTACTTGATACGTGCTAGACACTAGGCTGGATATGATATATGTATATATATTAGCCTCATCTTACTAACACTTTGTCTCAGAAATGGCAAACATCCCATCCAATTCATCTCGTTCTCAATCCGGGTCGCAGAACCCAAGGGTAGCAAGGAGGAACGCTAGGTTGCCTCGAGCTGGCCCGTACTCCACTCACTCTACCTTGCCGGCCTTAGCCGCTAGGGTGAACCAACACGAGCAACGACTTCGCACCATGGATGTCGTGTTGCAGGAAACAAACGAAAACTGGAGACTTACATCCCTCGAACGCATAGAAGAAGTCTCCGACGACCTAGAAACCACAAACAACAACATGGATGTCCTTCGCAACCAAATTATAGAAATAAGGGTGGAAAATGCCCTTCTGCAACAAAGGATGGATGAATGTGTGCAGCGCTCACTTGAGGCAGAAGAGTATGCGCGCGGACTAACACAACGACTAGCACTAGCCGAAGACAACGCCCGACAAGCTAGCAGGCTTGCAAACACTGTGGACCGTCTTGTCACGATGATGGAACAAATCAATCTACGTTAAAACTAGTGTAGTCTTTATCCTGTAATCTAGTAACTATCTAAGCACTACTCTATGTTTCAGTCGGATGTAATAATTCCCGACACCTTTTGTAATACATCTGTAGGATGTAACCTTTGAACTCGTATCATCTATCAAGTATTTCTTGCTGTTTCAACTCATATTAATTGCCATAATCCTTTTTCATATTGATGTTATGTATTACCATCTTTATACATGTACATCTGAAATAAATGCAATTTCTCTTACAAAAATCTCATGTATCTTCATTTCTTTTATTGAAGAATCATGCCGCCAAAGACACGACCATACACCGATGCCCAGATTACCTCTCTTATAACTCAGGCTGTTACTGAAGCCTTAGCTCGGAATACTCCACCAGGTTCCACAAGAAACAGCGATGCCGCTGAAACCTCTGCTGCTAAACCTTGTTCATACAAGGATTTCCAAAACTGCAAACCCTTGAGCTTCAAGGGGACCGAAGGAGCCATCGGACTTATAATATGGTTCGAAAAGATGGAATCCGTTTTCCGCATCAGCAAATGTGCGGAGGACGACAAAGTCAAATTCTCCACCTGCACCCTCGAAGATGGTGCCCTCTCGTGGTGGAATTCCTATACCCAGTCTGTGGGTATTGATACCGCTTATCTACTCCCTTGGGAGGATCTAAAGAAAATGCTCACTGATGAGTATTGCCCGGCCGAACAACTATACAAGCTGGACGAAGAGTTCTGGAACTTGAAAGTGCAAGGAACTGATATCGTTGGATACACCACCCGATTCCAACAACTCACCGTCCTTCGCCCAACCATGGCGGGTACTGAACCCGAAAAGATCAAGAAGTATATCCGTGGCCTCCCGGAACCTGTCCGGGGAAATGTCGCCTCATCAAAACAAACCACACTTCATGGTGCCATTCGGTTGGCCCATGAACTTCTAGCCATGAACGAGGACCCCGAACCACCCACTCCATCTTCCAACAGCAACAAAAGAAAGTGGTCTGACAATCACAACAACCACCAAAACAAGAAACCTGAAACCATTAAAGCCTACATCTCCAGTTCTGATGACAAGGGGGCGTACAAGGGAACCAAGCCCTATTGCCCAAAGTGCCAACGACACCACCATGGTTCGTGTCCCTGCAGCAAGTGTAAAAGATTTGGACACTTGGCTAGGGACTGTAGATCAAACACCACTGACATCAACACCTCGGCACCAAAGACTTGTTATGGGTGCAACAGTACGGGGCATTTCAAGAAAGACTGCCCGAAGCTGAACAACAACAACAACAGGAACAACAACAATGCTCGAGGAAGAGCTTTTGTACTGAAATCTGGGGAAGCCCGTCAAGACCCGAATGTGGTCACGGGTACGTTTCTTCTCAACAACTTGACTGCATCTGTATTATTTGATACTGGTGCTGATAAGAGCTTTATTTCCGACGAATTTTACCCACTACTTGACACTACACCTATTGCCTTAGATTCTAAGTACACAATAGAATTAGCAAACGGAAAACTTATTGAGGCCGACAGTGTGGTACCTAATTGCACTCTGAACTTAGCTAACGAGCTCTTTTCCATTGACTTGATACCTGTCGAAATCGGCAGCTTTGACATCATCGTCGGTATGGATTGGTTGTCCAAGTACCGAGCCGAAATCGTTTGTTTTGAGAAAATCGTACGCATTCCTCTCGTCACCGGTGGAACTTTGAGCATACAAGGGGAGACCGGTGGGACGAGAATAAACATCATTTCTTGCATGAAAACCCGAAAGTACTTGAGAAAAGGGTACCAGGCAATCCTCGCGCACGTTATGGAGAAAAAGTCGGTGGAAAAGCGACTTGAGGATGTGCCTATCGTTCGAGACTTCCCAGAAGTCTTTCCTGAAGACTTGCCTGGCCTTCCGCCACCTAGACAAGTCGAATTTTCTATTGACCTTGTGCCCGGTGCAGCACCCGTGGCACGAGCACCTTACCGATTAGCCCCATCCGAACTTCAGGAGTTGTCTACTCAGTTACAGGAACTCCTGGACAAGGGATTTATTCGACCAAGTTCCTCACCTTGGGGAGCTCCGGTCCTGTTTGTGAAAAAGAAAGACGGTTCTATCCGCATGTGCATCGACTACCGTGAACTCAACAAATTAACTGTCAAGAACCGTTACCCACTTCCTCGCATTGATGACCTGTTTGACCAACTCCAGGGATCGAGTTTTTATTCAAAAATCGATCTACGGTCAGGTTATCATCAACTCCGAGTTCGTGACGATGACATTCCAAAAACAGCTTTCCGAACTCGCTACGGGCATTATGAATTCCAAGTGATGCCATTCGGCTTAACCAACGCACCGGCAGTATTCATGGATCTTATGAATCGGGTGTGCAAACCTTACCTTGACAAGTTTGTTATCGTCTTTATCGATGACATCTTGATTTACTCACGCACTGAACAAGAACACGCGCAACACCTGAAAACCATCCTAGAGCTGCTCAAACACGAAGAGTTATACGCCAAATTTTCTAAGTGTGAGTTCTGGATGCAAACCGTTCAATTCCTTGGACACGTCATTGACAATCAAGGGATTCATGTCGATCCTTCAAAAATCGAGGCTATCAAATGTTGGCAAGCACCTACAACCCCGACCGAGGTACGCCAATTCTTAGGACTCGCCGGATACTACAGGCGGTTCATTGAGAATTTTTCGAAAATAGCCCTACCTCTCACTGCACTGACTCAAAAAGAAAAGAAGTTCGATTGGACTGACAAACAGGAGTCAGCTTTTCAGCTACTAAAACAGAAACTCTGCAGTGCACCTATCTTATCCTTACCCGAAGGCAACGATGACTTCGTGGTATACTGTGATGCTTCGCACCAAGGTCTTGGTTGCGTGTTGATGCAACGAGACTAGGTCATCGCTTACGCCTCTCGACAACTCAAGGTCCACGAAAAGAATTACACAACTCATGACCTAGAGTTGGGGGCTGTTGTTTTCGCTCTGAAAATCTGGAGACACTATCTATACGGTACCAAGTGTACAATCTTTACTGACCATAAAAGTCTCCAACATATCTTCGATCAAAAGGATCTCAACATGAGGCAACGCCGATGGGTCGAGTTGCTTACTGATTACGACTGCGAGATTCGCTATCATCCGGGCAAGGCGAATGTTGTCGCCGATGCCTTAAGCCAAAAAGAACGAGTGAAACCACTTCGAGTTCGAGCTCTCGGTATGACCATTCACAACGATCTCATCAATCAAGCTCTCACCGCTCAACTCGAAGCACTCAAACCAGAGAACTTGATAAACGAGGCCTTGCGGGGCATGGACAAACAATTTGAAACCAAACCTAACGGGGCCAAATACTTCTCGAATCGAATCTGGTTACCAAGTTTTGGGAACCTTCGAGACTTGGTGATGAATGAAGCTCACAAGTCTAAATACTCTATACACCCCGGTGCCGACAAAATGTATCACGGCATCAAGGAAATGTACTGGTGGCCCAACATGAAAGCTGACATTGCAACCTATGTTGGCAAGTGTCTTACTTGTTCTAAAGTTAAAGCTGAACACCAGAAACCTTCCGGTTTGCTACAACAACCTGAAATACCACAATGGAAATGGGAGCAGATCACCATGGATTTCATTACTAAACTCCCAAAAACTTCTAACGGTTGCGATACCATTTGGGTGATCGTTGATCGACTCACTAAATCTGCTCATTTCCTAGCCATCAAAGAAACTGACAAGATGGAACGTTTGACACGAATCTACCTGAAAGAAATCGTGTCAAGACACGGCGTGCCCATCTCAATCATCTCCGACCGGGATGCTCGGTTTACTTCTCGCTTCTGGCAATCACTGCAAAAATCTCTTGGTACTCGTCTGGATATGAGTACGGCTTACCATCCTCAAACCGATGGCCAGAGCGAACGAACCATACAAACACTGGAAGACATGCTACGAGCCTGCGTAGTGGACTTCGGTAAAAACTGGGAAAATCACTTACCATTGTGCGAGTTCTCATACAACAACAGTTACCACACCAGCATAAAGGCTGCACCCTTCGAGGCACTGTACGGTCGTAAGTGCCGGTCACCTATCTGTTGGACTGAGGTGGGGGATACACAACTCACCGGTCCAGAAATCATACATGAAACAACTGAAAAGATCATCAGCATACAAAACCGACTAAAAGCCGCACGTGATCGTTAGAAAAGCTATGCTGACGTGAGACGCAAACACCTTGAGTTCCAAGTAGGGGACAAGGTACTTCTCAAAGTGGCACCGTGGAAAGGTGTCATTCGATTCGGAAAATGAGGCAAACTAAATCCTAGATACATCGGACCATTCGAAATCCTTGAAAAGATTGGTCCAGTGGCATACCACCTGCAACTTCCTGCTGAGCTTAGCAACGTTCACAACACATTCCACATTTCTAATCTTAAGAAATGTCTGTCTGACGAGACACTGATTATACCGCTCGACGAAATTCAGATCGATGATAAACTTCATTTTGTCGAGGAACCTATGGAAATAATGGACCGCGAGGTCAAACAACTAAAACAGAGTCGTATTCCCATCGTGAAAGTCAGGTGGAATTCTAGGCGTGGCCCGGAGTTCACCTGGGAACGGGAAGACCAAATGCGACAGAAATATCCACATCTCTTCCCAGACAACGCACCGACCGTGCAATCAAGCTAATTTCGGGACGAAATTCTTTTAACAAGGGGAGAATGTAACAACCGCCAAATTAGGGCTAGTATTAGCGCCTAACTCTTTGTTAATACATGTAATTAGTTCTGTGTTAGGCTAATTTATGTATCGGATTATATGTTGGTTAATATATACAACTTTGCGATTTGATTAAATCGTACGCAACTTAAATAGAATGAAATTCTATTCGGTTAACACAGACGTTGGTGAACAAATGTTTATAAGCAAAAATAACGCAATTATGACCAAAACGCTATTTTATAACAATTAGTAACTGCCTCGTATTACACGATTCATAACTTACACGATTTAATAACAAAAGTAATTAAATCTAATTTAAACTATTAAAGATTTAAGGAAATAATTTAAATAAATTATTTAACAAGATTTGTAATTTTATAAAAATAATTAAACGCGAAAAATGGATATTTAACGCTTAAACGACGGAGCAAACGAACACCGCACGGGGAGCGGGGACTGGAAAGTGGAGGATAAACCTCCACCTCCCACCTTTTTCTTCTTCATTTCACCTATCTATTTCTCTCTCTTACTTTCTCTTCTCCTCTCTTTTCTCTCAAAACCACCAACCAACTAAAAACCACAACATCACAAAAATCGACAAATACTACCACTAAACGCACGCGAAACATACTACTCTTTTGGAAGAAAACGACCACCGCATCACGATCTATCACGCTATCTTTTCGGATTTCTCATCCGACACTTTGTAAGTTTCCGACAAATCCCGAAATCTCTCGTTTTTGATCATTTTTACAAGTTTATGGCTTAAATAGGCTTAATATGTTCATATAAGGGTTGGGTAAAAGATTTGGACCGAACGGAAACCGGAAAACTCGTTTTCGGCACATTTTCCGGCCAACAGACCGCTACGTCGGTTTTGGACCCAGATTCATGCGACGTCGGCCTCTACGTCGCACAACCCTTCGTGACGTCGCATTGTGCGACGTCCGTCACTACGTCGCATTAAGTTGCGACGTCGCGCCTAGCGACGCCAGCCCCTATGTCGCATTGATTTGCGAAGGTCGCATCATGCGACGTACATGCCTACGTCGCACCCTACGTCGCACCTTACGTCGCATGCCTACGTCGCATGCTACGTCGCACAAAACAGAACTTTGAAAACTCAGATTTTCACTAAGTGTCGAATTTATACAACTTCAAATACTTATGTCATACGACTTAACAAACGTCATAGAACATACTTTCTATTACAGTTACACTAAATTGCGTTATAAATGATAAACTTTTAATATAACGAATCACCAACGGGCCGTATATCTTTTGATGCAAACGCGAACAAACCAACGTTTAAACACAACGGGTTGTATGAACAACTAGCCTAGATGGTCTTGCGAGACATCTACTTACTTAACCTTACGTGTTTAGGCATTTGAAGGTTACGGGTTCGGAGAACCTACGGTTGATACTACTTACTCGTTTATTGACATAAACGTACTTGCAAAGACTCAGGTGAGTCTTACAGCCCCACTTTTACTGTTTTATACTTTGGGGTGAGATACTTAGCAACTGTTTTACGTATGAACACAATGTACTGAACTGAAAACATTACTGATTACAAACAAACGCATGAGTTACTTTTATCCACTGAAAGCCTTCTAATCGTAAGTTGTTAGTTATGGACTTAAGCGCGATTACTAGTAGATGGATCCATCTGGGACTGACAATCCCTGTCTGGGGTGGTAGCGCCACCACGTACTGATTTACACGTAGAAACAGACATATTAGTATTTGTTACATATGAGTGTGCGGATAGCACTCACGGGGGTACGTGATTTATTTCACACTACACTGTTAAGCTTCAACTTATGAGCTCATGGCACTGTACTGATATACTGATTAACTTACTTTGCTTGATAGCAATACGGGTACATACTTGTGGTTCATTACATCTACTTATTACTAAACCTGTGAGATTCACCAACCTTTTTGGTTGACACTTTTTAGCTTTGTATCTCAGGTACACATACGGAGTAGGATCACTCCAGGATTACTAGCTAGAGTCGCATGATTTCCAAACTGCATTTAACGGAGATTCTTTGGCATTATCTTTTGTAACTACGATTATGTAATAGAATCTCCCGCTATACGCGTGGACTCTAGGGAACTACTTTTTGTATACGAAAACCTACGGTTTTCAAACGATTATTATTTATGAAACCTTTTCTAAACGTCTCATTTAGAGGTCGTTTACTATTAATCTTGTGCTTTGTATATTGATTAGTAACACCCAATGTATGCTTCCGCAACTCGTTAAACTTGGGGGTGTTACACTTGACCCATTTAACCCGTATATTCCTGAAATCTTATAATCGCATCGCGATTAACCCTAAATCGCGTCGCGATTTATATCGCGATTCATCCCAAATCGCTTGGCGATTTACTGTTTTTCATGTCCAGCTCTTAATATTATTTATACTTCATATATAACTATACACAATACATAAATATACATATAAATACACATAATCACATAATATAACACCTTCGTATACTTTTGTATAATATAAATTAGAACTTACGGAAAACGGATGTTACATTCAATTAGTTGTCTCTATGCTTCTATGCTACATTATAGTGACTTCGTGAATAATGGTAGATTGATGGCAAACTGTGCATTGTGAATGATGTTTTCCATTATTGTATTCTTATAAATGGGCATTGGTTCGCCTTTCCTATGGAGAACGGATTTTGTCACATTTAAAGCCACAAATGCCACAAAATTTTGACAGTGTGGGTCATGGGAGCGAGTTAATTTCGAGAGTTGTAACCAGAGTTGAAACCTTCAATGAGTGATCTAAAAAGTGATATCAAGTTCAACACACTTTTGTAGGTCAACCATTACTACTCTTGACCGCCATGGATGATCGTTTTTTTGCAGTATTCAAGATCGGGATGGTAAGAATTTTAGTTATTTCGTATTCTTTGTGTTGACTGAAATTATACTAATATGCGTGCTTGGGGTTCATACTAAATTATATTCATTTGGGTTGTTACAATAGGTGAATTTCGACTTGAGGATTTCTAGTGGTGAAGTAACATAATATGCTAGTATCATTAAAGAAGTTATGAAATCATGTTTATAAAATCTGTGTGATTTTGGCTGATGTCATGCACTTGAACTGATATTATTTATGGGTGTGAAGCTAATTGTTAAAGCCCTGTAGTGGAAGTCCTTAACTGGTAAAGCCAAACTCAAGGAGAGATGAATCTGTGTGAAGCTAATTGTTAAAGCCCTATAGTGGAAGTCCTTACTTAGGGTGTATATACATACGGAGTATAATAAAATAGTAAAATGGTTAAGCATTGGGGAAAATAACAAGAATGAGAAAGGTTTACCCATACCTTTTATTATCTATTATTTCTCATAACTATCGTAGTTAAATTTTATTCTTTACATTAAAACGTTACATAACATAAATGTAATGATAATATTTTGAATCGAATCCCGTAATTCATTAATATGCAAACGGTAATAATACAAATAAAACTTTTTTTAAAATTTACTATACAAAATTTTGATTCTCATTTTCATTTAGTAGATTATTATTATTAGGTAATTTGTTACCTACTGCTATTTCACTTGAATGTATATGCGGAAAGTGGAGTGATCTATACATCATCAAAAATGATTCGTACATTACTAAATATGTTATATGGTGTTGTACAATACAACATTATAAAGCATAGTTAATACAGTACACCATCAACATGATTCGTACGGATCATTATTGATGGTGTACAGATCATTATCCATATAAAAAATTTCTCTATTATATTAGTAATATAAGTACTATATTCCAGGAATTAGACTTATTTCTGCTGATAGATGTGTACAATCAGATGATTGGGTAGAATGACATGAAAAAATTTTATCTAACAGACTAACACTCAATTGATAATTGTTACAAATTTTTATTAATATTATTTTCATTTAGATAAATTTAATTATCAAATCTATATTGCATACCAATCATTTTAACGACCCGTATTTTCACGGTTCTTAAAACTATTTGTTTATTAAAATATACTACGTACCACGTAACAAGGATTTGCTATTCATATAACTCAAGGGCTATATTTAGTTGTACGGTACAACTTTCACAAGATAACTGTGAACTTACACAGTCACCCCCATTTCCACGTGAAAAACACGTGCACTACTAAACTCACACTCTGACTCATTCCCCCAAACTCCACACACCATCGCTTTTTTCCACCACAAATGTCGTCCAACACCGTCGTAGTTCTCGACAACGGCGGCGGTCTCATCAAAGCCGGTATCGGCGGCGAACGTGATCCAACCGCTGTCGTCCCAAACTGCACCGCCCGTCCACTCTCCTCTAAAAAACACCTTCTCGCCGACCAACTCTTATCACCAACCGAAGACCTAACCTCCGCCGTACTCCGCCGTCCGTACGACCGAGGTTACTTAATCAACCACGATCTCCAATCCACAATCTGGTCCCATATATTCAATAATCTACTCCACATCACACCTTCACAATCTTCACTCTTACTAACCGAGCCCTTGTTTAATCTAGCGTCAATCTCACGCGCTACTGACGAAATCGTATTCGAAGAGTTCAATTTTAAGTCGTTGTTCGTTTCCGATTCGCCGTCGTTGGTGCATTTGTATGAAGCAAGTAGACGGCCGTACGACGTCGTTTCGAAAACGCAGTGTAGTTTAGTTGTTGACCTAGGGTTTAGTTTTAGCCACGTGGCACCTGTGTTTCAGAATTTTACAGTGAATTATGGTGTCAAAAGAATGGATTTGGGCGGGAAAGCGTTGACGAATTATTTGAAAGAGTTAGTTAGTTATAGATCTGTTAATGTGATGGATGAAACTTTTTTGATGGATGATGTTAAGGAGAAACTGTGTTTTGTATCTACTGATGTTGCTAGAGATTTGCAGATTGCTAGGTATGAAAATTTTGACTTTTTTTTTTTAAGTCAAATTGATTAACTTTGATGTTCGAATTTGAAATTGATGTAAAATTTTCTGTTTTTCTGTTAGTATTTGTGATTACTTGCTCCTATTAGTTGAAATATTTCTACAGTAAATATAAAGTTGGTGAATTTCTAAATTTGAATGCAATATGTTTGACTGTGTATGAACCAAGTAATGATACATTCTGTTCTTTGCAATTTACAGGAGGCGTGGAAATGACAATTATTTCAGGTGTACGTATGTGCTTCCCGATGGTATTACACATACAAAGGGATTTGTAAAAGACCCTGATGAAGCACAAAGATATCTTACTCTATCTGAGGATGGTGAACTTCCAAAGTCTGAAGGGACTGATGAAATTGATCAAACGGAAACTAGAAGCAAACCTTCAGAAAGGAATAAAATTGATCTTACCAAAAATGTACTATTTTCATTTCTAACGTCTCGTCTAAAGTTTAGCTTTTTAAGTTAAGCTACTTAATAGCAATTTGCTCATTGAAATACAGGAGTTCAGCTTGAGCAATGAGCGGTTTCTTGTCCCTGAGATGATCTTTCGTCCAGCTGATTTGGGTTTGTGTCAATTTGATATGTTTGATTGGACAATTAAGAGATTCTATAGGTTACTTAATGCAAAAATTTTCATGGAATTGTAAATTTTTTTTAGGAATGAATCAGGCTGGACTGGCAGAGTGTATTGTTCGAGCTGTCAATTCTTGCCATCCTTATCTTCATCCTGTATTGTATGAAAGGTATTGATCAAAGAAAGTAGCGTTCTTTAATGTCGTAATTGCCATATCATAGGTAACTTAATTTGTTACTTTCATTGGTCCGACTTACACATGTGCTTGGATGATGAAAATGTGATATGGGTCCCTCAAATTTTGCATTGTTCATGTCATTATCTAATACCGAAATCTTGTCTGACTTTTAAGTCAAACTTATTTGCAGTATCATATTGACCGGCGGAAGCACATTATTTCCAGGTTTTGCGAAAAGACTGTAAGTTTCACTTGTGTGTTTCAATTTATCCTTAACTTAATTGGGTATCAGATTTGATTCGGTTTATTTGATTACAGAGAAAGTGAGCTGCGCCCTCTTGTTCCAGATGTGTTCCAAGTGAAGATTACAACTCAAGAAGAGTAATATTATCATTTTTCTACAAGATTTCACTGCTTTCTTTTTATGATTTTCCCAACAAGGTAACTCATTGAAAATCGTTGCTTTGTTATGCACAGTCCCATATTAGGCGTCTGGCGAGGGGGGTCTCTATTGGCTTCTAGCCCTGATTTTGATGCAATGTGTGTCACCAAAGCCGAGTACGAAGAGCTTGGTTCTTCTCGTTGTCGTAGGCGATTCTTTCATTAGTTCATATCCAAAATGTATATTTATTTTCTGGATCTCATATATATATGGTACTAGAGGAAAACCAAGATGTGACAGTGTGAAAGATTAAGTTGGTATTTGAATAATATCCAAGCGAAATGATGCATCCAACTTGATGTCTTATGGCACTTGACAATCAGAACATTAAGACCTATTTAGATTTTAGATGCAAAAATAATCTACCTCAGTTAACATATATGTATATGTGGTAAGAACAGTAAGATGTATAATAGTTAACTGTAAAGTTAAAGTTATGTACTTATAATATAAGCTGTTTTGGGTTATTGTGGGTAATTACTTTGTGAATGGAGATTAAAATAACTTCCTATACGTAGTTGGAAAATGGGCATTTTATTACAGTAATTTTTATCTTGACATAATATGAGTTGTTATTGAGATGTACTTTTTTTATATATATAAATCCAAAAAATCAACAAAATAATATTTTTCTAAGTATTTTAGACAAGTGTAATTTTATTTTACATAATTAGTTATTGAAATGTACTTTTTTTGGGCGGCGATTCGTACACATCATTTTTTATCCATATATCACTTCTTTTGCTTTACAGTCTTGTAAAGTATGGTGTACGAATTACCTCTCCTTTAATCTAAAATCATCAAAATAATTATTTTATAAATATTGTAGACAAGTAACTATAACCTTAAAACACCTAAAATTATTATACCATCATTTTGTAGAATCTAAGCTTGTACCATAATCAGCTGAAGAACCACTTTTAATTGTTGCAGCTCATGAAATCTATCTATACTAATAAAGGGGGGTTTCGTTGATGTCATGAAGCTGACTTGGCAAGTCATGAGGTAGGTTTTCATGCTGAGGTGTCATACTGTGGTTAAAAGGATGATGTCATGAATATGTAATATTGAGATTTTAAAAAGCTTAAAAATTAATGTTAAATAATTTTGTTATTTATTTTGTAAGAATCTGGACAAGTATTAAATACTTTAAAGTAAAGTAAACTTCCTTTGCACTCTTTAATTTCATTGGTCTCTTTCACCAACCAATATCACGCCTCCCTCTTTTACTGTGCACCGCCCAGAAAATTGATTGTCTTTCTTTTCTTTGACACACCTCCTACTGTAAATGGTTTGTCTCTGTATTTGCCACCATCCAAAAATCAAACAACCCAATCCTACTGTACTCTCTCAATTTCCATCCCCAACTTTCATCTCTAGGTGCCAATTTCAATGGCCATACGATTCTTCATCTTCATCTTCATCACGTTCATCAAATTGGTACTGAATTTGCAGAATCAATGCGAATAAGTTATCGGAATCACCGGCGGCCACCGTAGGAGCAGCTCCGGCGAATAACCTCGAGCTTAACATTCCAGCGTTACTTATGTTTCAAGCGAAGACTTCATATTTCCGGTGATCAGTTTCCGCCATCGTAATTGTTTGTCATGTGTGCTAGGGTTTCATTGTAAGTAACACAATGTTTATTTTTAATGTACATGTATTATGCTTATTTTCTGATGTTTCGGTGTAATTGTTTTGTGCAGTAGCAACATCGTTACGCCAACAAACCGGAAGTCATACGCCTACAGATTAGTACGATTCGGTTCAACCATTTCTGAATATATATACATCTATATATTATATCTTTGTATTTATAATTTTGGGAGAGTGTTTTAAAATATAAACCTGTTTTAACCTTAAAAGTCAAAGTATATAATATCACAGGATTGTTTCATCTTCCTCATATCCATATCGAAATTATCGATCTTCCTGGATTGGGTTTCATCCTCCTTATCTCCGATTCTCGCTTATTCGGTTAGTATTTCAAGTTCTGCCTTTTGTATTTTGTATGGACATATTTAGTGTTTATCTGACTTTATCACCTTAGTCTTCTTTCTCTATCTTCTGTAGATATGAAGATAGATGATAAACTTGACTGTGTGTTTGATAAAAATAGGTTGATGAAGTGTATCACAAGTGTTTGATGAAATGTCTCAAATAAGAAACTATTCAAGGTATGTTTGCTTGTGTATATTGGGTGTAGAAGAATAAACATCCTATTGAATTTTTGAACTTATATTTATGGATGTTGGATTTTTTCTATGGGGTAGTGTGTAATATAGTCTTCATAATCTCACTGTGATGAGTAAAATAGTTTCTTTAATCTCTTTTCTTTTGACTGTAGCTTATTGCATAGGGCTTCTATTGGCTCATCGATTGTTGAAGAACTTGAAGTGGACAAGGAGTACCATGGAAGTATTGAGGTACAGTTCCTTAAATGGCATTTTGATCAAATACCCATCATGGAGATTTAAACATGTGCATTACCTGTATGAGTTACGGTTTTGTGATTGAAACATTTGCGTTCTGTAGGTATAAAGGAAACACTTCTAATTGTGTGTTACATTTGATGAGTTTTTATGTGTGTGTTTATGTTCCACATCTAGGATTTTGTGATTTTATGGTTCAGTCCTTTCTCGATTTGAATTGAACTACTAATGAGAGAATTGAAGGAGGGTACCTATGAGATAATTGATCTATGCATTTTCTCAATGAGTTCTTCATTCAAGATTTATGAACCTTCCTTTAAGCGTTTTTTTTTTTGTTACTGAAATTGCATATTCATGATTTACTCCATTTGATAAAATGTCTATTACAAATGTTTCGATGCTTGATATTAGCTGATGTTTGTTTGAGTATTTATTAATTAAAAGAAAAGAAGCAATCTTTAGATGTATTTAGAGGTTGGGATCATGTAGCTTACTTATTTTGTTAGTTTATTCTATTTTGTTTCATGTAGTCTGACTTTGAGAAGGGAATAGGGAATGATGGTCAGCTTATTCGTGAAATGCTTATTGAGTTTTGGTTGATACATACTCGGATAACATGTCGGTTCACACCCTCTGTGGGTTTTGATTAATTTTAGTCATATGTTTCCTTCTGAAGGCACTTTCTGTAACAGCGATTGTGTGATGGCTGAACTTGAGAAGCATGGCCAGAAACATCCGGTTGCTTTCAGGTAAGTGGCCATATTATTTACCTTGAAATACGTACTCGATATCCGGTTCAAATTTCTCCTATTCAACCGGATATCGAGTATAGATTACTGTTTATATAGTTCTTGATAAGTTTGATTACACTTCACTAATTACACTATAAAGTAGTACAATTCTTGATACAGAATTTCTTGTGAAAGTGTTAGAATACTGAAATAGAGTATTTATTCTTCACTCTTCACTATTTAATTTATGTGAAACTGTGAAAGTAGTACAATTCTTGATTACTCTTCACTATTTATTTTATGTGATTTTGTTAGAATACTGAAATGGTGTAGTTTACATAAGTTGGAAATTATCACGAGGAGATGACCAAAGAAAATGAACTTATAATACTTCTTGCATTTGAAATAAAGTATTTAGCTCAGATGCTCACCAATGCAAATATATAATGAAGAAAGTTTTAGGCTTTTGGTATGTGAATCACCATTAGAATCAGAAAATATAATATGTTTGTGTACAGATTATTGGCAAATTAGATATTTGTAAAATTTGATAAGCTAATGTTGATAATTATTACAGTTGAATTTCTTTAAGAAATAAATTATGGAATTGAAGTCGATTTGCAGGAAAAATTGTTAAGTCAAGAAGCAAACTTTCTTTGAAGGATTGGAAGGAAAAAACACTTCAACAGCTCACTGTCGGTGCTGTTGCTGGTGGTGCAATTGCATGGTCAGGTAACACTGCAATTGATTGGTCAACTTTAGGATATGTTTTTAATCACAAGATAAAATGAGTGAATCATTTGACTGTTATTTGTTGGCACATGATGCAAGCTAAATTGAATGGAAGATTGAATAAATGTGGTGTTATCAGTCCTCTCTTTGATGTTGGTGTCCAGGAAATTGAAACATGGACTGCTAGACTTTTGCCTTCAAGACAGGTTAGTCATCCAACTTTCTCTTGCTTTTTCTAATACGATTTATGGTTTTTGTTGATTTATGCATTTTTTTAAACTCTGATTATCTTATTTTTGGAATCATAACCCATGATAATCAGCTTTTAAGGTCTGTATATACCGGTTGTGTTTCTTATAATTTATTATGGGTTAAATAATGAGTTTCATACTATAACACCCCTCATTCTATACATCAATATTATATGATTTTACTCGGAAGCGTATATTAAAACATACTTTACTATTATACATAATGGAAATGTACATAACTTTTTCAAAATATGATACACCATAGTTTAAAGTTATTAAAACAATGTACACATATTACACAAACGGGGTATTATATAATTTCAAACTTAGTTTATACTGTAACATCCGTAAATCGGACCTAGTTGTTTTATATTATTTTCTGATTTTAAAATAATATTAACGTGTTTGGAAATAATATTGTTTGAATTGATTGCTAATAAATAGGAAATAAGTTTCAGGACTTATTGTGATTAGTAAAATATTAAGTGATTTAAATTAATAAAGTTGACGGTAAAATAAAAATTTGGACTCGCAAATGGTTTTCGGGTTCCAGACAATAGGTTGAGAAGGAGTATTAAATTATACCCGTATAATTGAAGGTCGGTTTAGGAGCCGACCTCCTCCATTTTTATTTGATTCTCCTGCTTTCATTTTTAATATTCACAAACATATCAAAATCATTCCAAATCAAAATTAGAAAGAAATGAGATCTGAGTTGTGATTATAAACTGAATATTATCACCATCATCATCCTGTTCATAATCAATTGGTAAGTGTTTATATAGTTTATTAAGAACTTGATTATATCATTAGGGTTTATGATCATTATGATGAAATTGATGAATTAAAATGATGATATGTGATGTTAGTAGTTGTTAGAAATCGTTATTCGTTATGTATAACCGATTAGATAGTTGAGATAGGTGATTTGGTGTGTGTTTAGTCGAATTAATAAGCTGGAAACGAAGAACAGGGTTTGGGACTGTGGCCTATTGCCGGCGGTCAAGTTATTTAGCCGGCGGTCAGGGGACCGCTTTAGGGTAGCCGGCGGTCAGAACCTTTAGCCGGCGGCTAAATGGCCCCAAAACAGAAATCTTAATTTCGTTACAAACATTATTTCAAATGTTTCTTCGTGTTTTAGCGGTGACTAGTGAGTGAAGTGATTTAATAAATATTGTAACTATATAACATAATTGTGTGATGTTACAATCGAGATAAGTTATAATATAATTGGGATGACATAAGTGTTAATTATCATGATTGATATGATATATTGTGTATTGAGATAATGTGATATGTTATATGATTATAACATGTGTTGATTATTATAACGAGTTCGTTGTTAATACCAAGTTACTGACTTGTGTATTTTGTTGTGATTCTCAGATGGAGAGAAGGCTCAGTAATATTAGATCTCTGAGCGTGCAGCTGAGGTATTGGTGAGTGGACTCGTACTCTCAGTGTGATTTAGTTGTAACATAATTGGTTACAACAAGTGAACATAGTGATATAGTGATTGTGATTATGATTGTTGAACTGTGAATTGTGAAATACACGTGTAATAAGTGATGTGTTGCCTTTGAGCATTCTGTGATTCGGAGGTCAACTTGACTGATCAGTTGGACTGGGTTGCTACAGGTTAGTCAATGTGAGATTTGTGATCATGTGTTGAGAATAGAGCACATATTGACTAAAGGTAGCAAACAGTTATCGGTAATGCCACTGTATTGGCCTGCAGTTGGTTGTAAGTGTCGCTTGGTGCACCTCCCGGGTCTGAGCGGTGTCACAAGGACCACCGATCCTCTTGGTGATGTTGTGTCAGTGTCTATGTGATATTTGGTGATAATCAGTATTGTTATGCTGAATTGTATTGATAGTGACAGGTTGACTCACTTAGCTTCGTGCTAATCCCACTATTTACCCCCTTG
Organism: Helichrysum umbraculigerum; assembly: GCA_949592205.1. Taxonomy (NCBI): domain Eukaryota; kingdom Viridiplantae; phylum Streptophyta; class Magnoliopsida; order Asterales; family Asteraceae; genus Helichrysum; species Helichrysum umbraculigerum. The sequence continues at coordinate 7,696,948 of CATIUR010000005.1, read as the reverse complement.
CAGGTTTGAGATGATTGGACTGGACTGAAGAATGTTTGACTACCAAGTGTTACTCTGATATTTAATTTTATAAATCAGTGTTGTTCGTGTTTTCATATAATACCCAAATTGATAAATTGTGTTTTAAATTAGTTGAACTTTTATGTGTTGATTGATTAAAGTTTTAATTTGGACAGACGCTTCCGATATATTGTATTAAATAACTAAATAATGTGAGGGGTGTTATAAGTTGGTATCAGAGCATAGGTTTGGGTGAATTGGACATTGGTAAGTGTTCAATCCCAAATCTACTTTGTGTTGAGTCAAACATTCTGAAGTGTGGGATTAGTAGTTGTATGAGAAAGTGATTATATAAGTGTACTAACCTATAACAAGATGCAAGGTTGTTGTTTTGATTGCAGAGACGGAGGAACATGAGTAATTGACTGGTATTCTCAATGGTTCCTCGATCTTCGTGAGCCTAAGTGTATCAGGTATTTCTCGATAAACTTAGTGAATTTAATAAGCTTGAATTGATTACTTTGCTATGATATGATTAGTAGTAAAGTAAATTGAGTTAGACTGATATGATTCCCCAGTAATGAGTCAGTGATGAGTGTTAATTGCTGTTATGATGATATAAGTATTAAATGAATCATTTAGTGATATGAGTAGTTCTGATGGAACTTTGAATTGTGGATTATGTTAAGTTGTGTAGACACAGTGTTGATCAAGTTGTTAATAGTGAAACTGTTGAACCTAAATGTGTCTACTATGTAGAAATAAAATATAACCAGTTGTGTGATTTTCTATGATAAATGCAAAGTGTGATTAGGACACATTGCTAGAGAAATTGTTGTTATGTGATAAACTGAATTGATGTGACATCAAATAGTGAAATAAATGAGATGTTGGTATATCTCAATTAATAGGTTTAAAGTCATTCTGTTGTCTAAGTGGAAAAAGTGTATAATTGTTGTAATATGTGTCTGGATTAAGCAAAGTTAAAGTTGAAAGTGATAGCATCTAACTTGGCAATAGTTATGCTATAAAGTGATAAAAATGACTAGATGTTGTTGTGTGACAGTGATTGTTATAGTAGGTTGAATTGGGATATATATGTATAAAAAGTGATATAGTAATGTAGTAAGAAAATAAAGGTAGTTGACAAACCTTTATATATGTGGAACAGGTTGTGAAAAGTATTTGTTAAATACTTGTTGTAAGTGGTATAAATAGGATGATTAATGGGAAATTAGTGTTTTAAGATTGTAATAGAACACTAATAGTGAAATTGGTTGTGTGTGACTAGAATAGTCAAAGAAGTGTGAACTAGTAAATGATTTGGATATGTTGAATTAATAACAAATGTTATTAATAGGAGAATAGTTGTTATGTGACTTGAGACAGGAGATAATGCCAAGTAATGTGATAAAGTACTTAGTACCTGGTGTTGTACTTTGTACTGATTGTTGATATGGAAAATATGTGTTTGATATAAAACGTGGAGTTGTGTGACATTAATATTTGATATATATATATATATATATATATATATATATATATATATATATATATATATATATATCATAAGTGAAAATATGATAGTAAATTTAAAAGTGATTAGCTGTTATGGGAATAATTGTAAAGAGAATTATTATAGAAATGTGATAAGTTGATTATGTGAAATTACTTGTTCTTAGAAAAGAGAGAGAGTTTTAGAGAAAATTGATTTAATTGCTATTCTAATCAAATAATTGTCATGAGATAAGTGTTTGGAATTACATGTGATATAATAGTGTCATTATTAATTGACAGAGTGTTGTGTGCTGAAAAATTATGAGGATAGATTATCATGTGTTTAGAGTTTCAGACAGGTTGAAATACTGATTAATTCAGTTGTTGAAAGGAGATGGTGTAATAGATAATACATATTAAAATATGTAAGGTGTAAATGTGAACTAAATTGCATATGTAAAGTTGATTATGCAAGTAAGGAATGAATAGTAAATATGTTCTAGTAGTATCGAAAACCAGAACATTGTGTAATAAGTGTATACACGAAAGAGAATCACATTGATGATTGATGATATGAAGTAACCTGAGAAGGAAATGTGAAGAACATAATCAAGCAACGCTTGATCACCGTTGTTACATTATGCTGTATCACATGAACTTGTTGAGGTTACCAAGTATCTGAGAAAGTGAATGTGATTAAGAGAGATATAATATAAAGTTGTGATAAACTAATTAGTGGAAATTATGAGAATCGGTAAGTGAAACTTGCAAGTGTGTATGGTACTTGCAATTGTTTGAAATTGTTGAAATGTGATTGTGTAACTAATGGGTGTGGATTTCCTATTAGTGAGTCATATTATATCCTAATGGATTACTAGTGTGTATGTGGTTTGTATTAAGCCGAGTTGAGTTACTGACTCTGTATGGTGATTGAGTCATTAAAAAAAAAACTAGTGAGAGCAATGTTTTGAATTTTGTGATTAGGTTAAATCTAAAACTTGAGATAATTACCAGATGAGGTATATATAGGTATGTGATCAGTGATATGAGTAAATAACTTATATTGTGTGTTAAATAAGTTATTAGAATGTCATTGGATGGTAATTGACTAGAGAATGGTATAGTGGTTCCATTTTAGTTGAATGGGGCACTGTTGTTGAATGTAGTTATAGAAAATCTATGTTCAAGATTAAACATAGTACTTATATATTAATATTGTGATATGTTGACTTTGAAAGTTAACTATAATTAAAGAGTTTAGTGTTTAATATGAAATCATTAGAATATGATTGATTTTGTTGCGAGTCAAGATTGATAAAAGTGGCCAAAGTGACTTGTTGGTTAATTGATTATGTGAAGTTAACAAATAGTCAACAATATTAAAACTGTCAAATGGGTTATTATTAACTCAAATGAGTGAGAAAAGTTGTTAAGGGTTATTGAACATTGAGTGATTGTGTTAAATTATTTAACATGTGAACAGTATAAATATAAGACTAAACTTATTAGAAATTGATTGTGATATAAGTTCTCAGGGAGTAATTGAGTTACACGCCTAAATTAGGTGATGCTATGAAAACTGAGTTTGTGTAAATGGAAGAACCTTTGTGTGGAATAACGAAGGTATTTGTGAATGATATTGGCTAAATTAAAAATGGTGTGTGCAACTTGTGAGTGTTGAAACTGTGTAGACAGTTTGTACTGATATGTAGTTGTAATGTGATCTATATAAGATCGCTAACTGTTAGTGATGCATTGTAATGTGTGCTGAAATAGTGACTTCATGGTGAAGGATAATTACATCCTGTTATACTTAATTATACTAAAGTTGAATTGTAAATAAACTTTGTGCAAGTTTATTATTAAAATCATAGTTAAAAGAATGTGGATTATAAAACAGTGATAACCTGAACCCTAAGGGGGAGAGAACTAAATAGATAATAATCATGTTAAGGTGAATGTGATAATATAAAATTAATGATTAAATTGAGAAATTGGAAATGTTATACCATTAATTGAGGAAAGTGTATAAATATATATAAAATATATATATAGTTGATAAAAAGTGATATGTTGTGAAAATAATAGTTGAAATTTTGGAAATGATTATTATATTTCCATTTATTGCAGAAACGTGTATTTTGCTGATAGAATAAATTGTGATTTAAGGTGAAATAAGTTAATGTAGAGGTCGGTTGAATGTGGGTACTACGGTGTGACAGTACATGTGTTAATTTAACAATGTACTTCTTGATGATGTTTTACCTACTGTGTGTGACCTATCCGGATTACTTTTGAGTAAAGGATTTCATATAGTTGAAGTGATATGTGAATATTTGTTGATTGTTGGTTATGAACTGAAATTAAATTTCAGTGTTGTTAAGTGTATTGTGTTGTTAAGTGTATTGTGGTTTTATAACCACTGATGTTAGCTGTTGTTTTAGTTGTTAAAGATTTTACACATTTCTAGTGTCTGGTTGTAAGTGATTAAGTGTTCAGTTGTTAAAGTAATTGGGTATTTTAGACATATATCTGATTGATGATAGAGGATTCAGGTAAATGATGGTTTTATAGAAATTGTTGGATGAATATACAATATATACAGGGGTGAAAGATAGAAACATGTACATTGGGATATGTGCATGTGGAAAGAATTCAAATAAATAAATTATTGTTATAAGTTGCTCAAGGGGAGCAAGGTATGTTATTAGTTTTGGTTGTAATTGATTTTGTGTTCATTTGTTAAAGTGATGGTGTGTTAATGATAAAGAATTCAGATATATGCTAGTTTCATGCAAAATATTGGATGGAAGCACAGTATATGTGCGTGGGAAAAGACAGAAGCATGTCCATGGGGACAGGTGAATGTAGAAAGAATTGAAACACGGTAAATATAGTATAAGTTGCTTTTGAGGATTAATATATGATAAGATGTAGGTGAGTATGTTATATTAGACGAGTTGAGTGTGATCAGATTTTGAGGACGAAATCTTTTAAGGGGGAGAGATTTGTAACATCCGTAAATCGGACCTAGTTGTTTTATATTATTTTGTGATTTTAAAATAATATTAACGTGTTTGGAAATAATATTGTTTGAATTGATTGCTAATAAATAGGAAATAAGTATCAGGACTTATTGTGATTAGTAAAATATTAAGTGATTTAAATTAATAAAGTTGACGGTAAAATAAAAGTTTGGACTCGCAAATGGTTTTCGGGTTCCAGACAATAGGTTGAGAAGGGGTATTAAATTATACCCGTATAATTGAAGGTCGGTTTAGGAGCCGACCTCCTCCCTTTTTATTTGATTCTCCTGCTTTCATTTTTAATATTCACAAACATATCAAAATCATTCCAAATCAAAATTAGAAAGAAATGAGATCTGAGTTGTGATTATAAACTGAATATTATCACCATCATCATCCTATTCATAATCAATTGGTAAGTGTTTATATAGTTTATTAAGAACTTGATTATATCATTAGGGTTTATGATCATTATGATGAAATTGATGAATTAAAATGATGATATGTGATGTTAGTAGTTGTTAGAAATCGTTATTCGTTATGTATAACCGATTAGATAGTTGAGATAGGTGATTTGGTGTGTGTTTAGTCGAATTAATAAGCTGGAAACGAAGAACAGAAGAACAGGGTTTGGGATTGTGGTCTATGGCCGGCGGTCAAGTTATTTAGCCGGCGGTCAGGGGACCGCTTTAGGGTAGCCGGCGGTCAGAACCTTTAGCCGGCGGCTAAATGGCCCCAAAACAGAAATCTTAATTTCGTTACAAACATTATTTCAAATGTTTTTCTTCGTGTTTTAGCGGTGACTAGTGAGTGAAGTGATTTAATAAATATTGTAACTAGATAACATAATTGTGTGATGTTACAATCGAGATAAGTTGTAATATAATTGGGATGACATAAGTGTTAATTATCATGATTGATATGATATATTGTGTATTGAGATAATGTGATATGTTATATGATTATAACATGTGTTGATTATTATAACGAGTTCGTTGTTAATACCAAGTTACTGACTTGTGTATTTTGTTGTGATTCTCAGATGGAGAGAAGGCTCAGTAATATTAGATCTCTGAGCGTGCAGCTGAGGTATTGGTGAGTGAACTCGTACTCTCAGTGTGATTTAGTTGTAACATAATTGGTTACAACAAGTGAACATAGTGATATAGTGATTGTGATTGTGATTGTTGAACTGTGAATTGTGAAATACACGTGTAATAAGTGATGTGTTGCCTTTGAGCATTCTGTGATTCGGAGGTCAACTTGACTGATCAGTTGGACTGGGTTGCTACAGGTTAGTCAATGTGAGATTTGTGATCATGTGTTGAGAATAGAGCACATATTGACTAAAGGTAGCAAACAGTTATCGGTAATGCCACTGTATTGGCCTGCAGTTGGTTGTAAGTGTCGCTTGGTGCACCTCCCGGGTCTGAGCGGTGTCACAAGGACCACCGATCCTCTTGGTGATGTTGTGTCAGTGTCTATGTGATATTTGGTGATAATCAGTATTGTTATGCTGAATTGTATTGATAGTGACAGGTTGACTCACTTAGCTTCGTGCTAATCCCACTATTTACCCCCTTGCAGGTTTGAGATGATTGGACTGGACTGAAGAATGTTTGACTACCAAGTGTTACTCTGATATTTAATTTTATAAATCAGTGTTGTTCGTGTTTTCATATAACACCCAAATTGATAAAGTGTGTTTTAAATTAGTTGAACTTTTATGTGTTGATTGATTAAAGTTTTAATTTGGACAGACGCTTCCGATATATTGTATTAAATAACTAAATAATGTGAGGGGTGTTATATATACAAAACTATATCAGAGTTCACAGAGCAGACAAACATTCCCTGCCAAAGGCATCAACTTCCTATCCACCCACATATCTATTCATAACCTGCAGGAAGTAAATGAGGGATTAGCACGAAGCTAAGTGAATGAACTTGTCACACACAATTAAACTTAGCATAACTATGAGTTTACATCAAATAACCGTAAACACACATATTTCAATGAGGATCGGTGGCTCTTGGGATATCATAATACCCGGGGATTCCCCAAGAACACTTATCGTACATATCCGTATGGCCATAACGGACTAGACCGATAACTATTGGTTATTAAACTCATACACAGGTTTCAAACACAACAAATGAATCAAAACCTGTGTAAATCACATAATAACCAAAAGTCCAACTACACGTTGACCTCAATAATCTGATACACAGAGGTTCACATATCACGTAGATCAATAATCAATAACACAGACTACATAGTCTAATAAACACATCTACGTTCACTTGTTGCAACCAAACAGTTACAACTAAATCAAAAGGTGAGTTCCAAATCCACTCACCGATACCTCTGCAGATTCCACACTCAGCAGTCTTATATCACTAAGTCTCTGGAGTATCTGAAACACCACATAACACACAAGTTAGTAACTTGTTTTAGAATCATTATCATAGCATATTTACCCAATCAGGTAATCCCTGGAGTCTAGGCAAACAAAAGTTCAATCAGAAATAAAATCAGAAAATTCTGAATTAACATTTTAAAACTGAAAAATGCCATTTTCGACCCCTAGATGACCCCGAATGGCCAAAAAGTGACTAGGCTATTAGTATATAGCTTTGATCATTGGGCCGTTTCAGAGTGACCATGCGAATTTCAGCTCAATCCGAATTAATAAGAAAATTTGTAAATTTTTAGTCACTAAAGGTGCAAGGACTTTTACACTTATGCACTTTTGAAATTTGCAAAACGAAAACTTTAAAAATTCTCGGTTCGCAGTGATCTCGGTTCGCCGGTCAACTCGGTTCGCAGAAAACTCGGTTCGCACATTTCAGGTCGATTCGCACAGCGAGTTAACTCGCTTCGCAGCAAGAACTGGGTTCGCAGGAGCTCATCTCGATTCGCAACCAAAGTCGGTTCGCGAGACGAACTGGTTCCTGCGAGTTTCGCTGCTGTTACGAGTTTTCCAAATCAAATCTCACCAAAACTCCAAAAAACTCAATTCTATGGTTTCTAATACTTCAAGTAATCGTTATAACGTTTTATAACATCAAAATCGAGTTTCAATTTCAATTATAACTCCATATCTCTCAAAACTCAATTTTTGAAACTCAAAATTGAACTCACTTTTTAATGATGGAGAAGAAGATGATATGATGGAGATGATGATATTGACGTTTCGGAAATCAGAATCACAGGAAATTATTACTTGAAATTTGCTTATGAATTTGGTATGGTTTGATGCTTATGATATGAAGAAGAGAACCTGGAACATATAGTTTTTGAAAGTCGGTTCTCAACCGACTCCACAATTAAAGTGGTATAATTTTATACCCGTTCTACATCTATTGTCTGGAACTTAAACATCAATTGCGAGAAAATTATTTTATTTTACCGTCAACTATAGTAATTTAAAACAAATAGTATTTCACTATTCACAATAAGTCCTGGGACCTATTTACTTAAGTTTCACTAGTAAACACATAATATTAAATAATTTTTCAACTCAATTTAAATAATCAATTTAAAATAGAAAATTACTAGACCACTGGAGAGGATGTTACACATACCAGCCAATCAGTCATATCGAAACCTGTAGATACCGAAATAGACAATTAAATAAGCTGTGTTAATCCTTTTTATCTTCGTTTGAGAAGTTTACTCCCATTTGACTTGAGGTATCTGCCTGGCCTTTTACTCAAAGATTGTCATTTTTTGCCTTTTTTTCTACTTATATCTTGAGTAGACAGATTTTGACACAGTTAGTTATCTGATTATTACGCCTCTATACAGTGGTTGAATAGACAATGGTTGATTCTTTATACACTATTTTCTACGGTCTGTTATAGTGCAATTTACATTTGATTCTTTGTTATACAATATCATACTATAATTCTCAATACGCACAATTAACCACCTCTGTAATTGATATTGCTATATAAACTAACTGCTTATGCACTATACAAAATGCAGCTTGTATACATTGTGTTGACTACATCAGCTGGAATCATGGATCACGAGGAAACCAGAAGGAAGAATTTTGGTGGCAAGGTTTTTGGTTTCTTTTACTGAAAAGCATGATATTTTAATGATTGTCATAGGTGCCTTTTAGGCTATAGATTGAACTTATCTCTATTGTGTTATTAGATCGAATTTTGGTAAGTCATCCATGGTTTTGGTTTTGTTTCGTTTTAGCTTTCTATCTTATCGTGGTTTTGTTTTGTCAACTAAGTATTGATTATTGCTTAGAGCATGAGTCATTGAGCATGAGTATTCAACTAACTGACTAAGTATTTTTATTGAGTGATATATGTGTTTTTTTTAACAATGTAATTCAGTATAAATTGTTACACTTTCTGCAGTTATATACTAATATAATCTTATTCGTAGTTGAATTGTATCGTTGCAATGAAAGCCCTAACCTTTGCATGAATTTTAACCTATTCATTGTTACAAACCCTTGGTAATATGGGTGTTGTTTTGACATAAGTATTTTAGCAAAGTTTGATGACATTTGTCTATCCCTATAGATATATGCGTCCATAACATGGTTACAAGACGTAACGACTCAAACTAGAAAATTTAATGTATCAACTTAATTATACATGTATGATGATACTTACAAAATTATAAAATAGTTTTATATTTTCATCAAACCCGTGTATAAGAAATTACTAATTTTAATTTAATTTTATTTTTTCTAACAAAAGCCCGTGTTTTCACGGGTCTTAAAACTAAGTAATTCAACAAACATCACTATCTGATTAGAACAAAATTAAATTAAAATAAATTTACATAAATCACTTAAAACATAAAAAATAAATAATAAAAAATAAAAAAGATTCCGTTTTCCATTAAACATCTTTTAGAATTGACAAAACCATATGAAAAGTTTTGATCTTTGCCCTCCATAACCTTCCAGTTCATGGATATATATTCAAGTCTTGGCTGTTTCTTCATCTGCGTCCCCCACCCTTTAAAGCTTTCTATGTGTTTGTGAGGGTGGGGTTTGCATCACGTTTATATTTTATTTATAAATTATAAAATAATAACTTATTTAGTTTTTCAATTCAATTATTGAGCACCCATTAAATGATCAAAAGGGGAAGCATCTTTTCCTCTCTTCCCTCTCTTCCCTCTCTGGTCTCTATCTTTAGGGTTTTAGATAGCATTTAATGGCCTTTTCATTGTGTGATCTATTTAGTCAATTTGGGGGGATACCCAGTTGAATTTCAGTACCCATGTAGAGATTTTCTTCATCTTTCACTTCAAATTCTTTATTTCCCAAAAAAGCTTTTTTTTTTTTAGTTGTTAAAGATGCCAAGGCCTGGACCAAGACCATTTGAGTGTGTAAGAAGATCTTGGCACAGTGATAGACATCAACCCATTAGAGGTTCTATCATTCAACAGATTTTTAAGTAAGTTTTGAGTACTTACATCTGAAAAAGTTATGATTTTTGTTTGTTGTTAATTTATTGGGTTTTTGAAGTATTGCATATATCATGTGTTTAATCAGACTTGTACATGAAAACCATAGTCCTGGTACTAAAAAGAACAGAGAATGGCAAGAAAAGCTGCCTATTGTTGTGTTGAAATCTGAGGAAATCATGTACTCCAAAGCTAATTCTGAGGTACCCATTTTCTGTTTATTGTTGTTGTAAACATAGTTATGGACTGTAATTTCATCTTTAAAAGCTATACAATTTTCTTACTTTTTTGTTGATATATATATCTAAGTTATGTTATCGTCACACTACAATTAGACAGATTACTTGGACCCCGCAACGTTGTGGGATCGTATGAATGATGCCATTGACACCATAATCAGGAAAGATGAGACCATGGAAACTGGTGAATTCTTGCCCCCTTGTGTTGAAGGTACACTTTTTTTAAATATTTTTTTGAATGGTGAACCCCATGTTTTTCTAGTTAAGATTCATAACTTGGTGATTTTGTATTGCTATGGTGTTCAGCTGCCCTTAATTTGGGATGCGTTCCTGTTAAATCATCCAGAAGCCAAAGAAACACTAATACCAGAAACTACTTAAGCCCAAGAAACCAAGATTCTGGTCCAAATGTTCAGAAACCGAATGTTGTGGATCGAACAAGTACAATTTCAGAAGCTAATAAAGATATCAGGCCGAATCTAACGGTTAACCCTCCGGTTTCCTCTTTTTATCCTCCCTCATTTGAAAATTTACCTAGACAAATGATGTCCTTTGAGAATAGACCTTCATCGGTTTACCCATTATACCAAGGTTTCCACTTTCAACCTCGGGTACCTCAGATGGGATTTCAAAGTGTTCACCAAAACTTAAACAAAATAATTGTCGGCACGCCAGTTTTTCAGGCAGCCCGTGAGCCTTTGCCATCTTCTTCTCAAATGGGTTGTCCTGAAAGATTATTTTTATTTGATAAGGAAGACAATGGTTCAAAGAAGGAATCTCATCCCAAATTGGTGGAATGTGATTTGTCTCTAAGGTTGGGTCTTGTTTCGAGCGATGGAAAAGAGTTGACTCCTGTCGATGATGTTGACTTGGATCCAAGAAGTTCCCAAACCGGCCTTAGAAGCAAGGAATTCTCTTTCTTTCCTTTGAATTCAGAGGCTGAAGAAGTTGACAATATGGTCAAAGATATTAGGAAACGAAAAACAGTAGGGGAGTCACAGCATTTTTTGCATTTGGATCCAGATTTTGAGCGAATGAAACGACGAGGTTTGTAGATATTATAATTCATTCTGTTTTCTTATGCTATTCTTTGAGATGAAATGAGAAAGAAGTCTTTGTAAGTTTCAAGATTCAAATTTTACCTTTTTATGATATATTTCATCAAATTGCACTTATTTTAGCAGATTCAAAGGTAATGGTCAAACAAGAATTGCGTTTGGTTGTCTGAATCTTGTGTCATATAATTTTATAATGTTATGGGTAGGTGGTGTTGATGGTATGGGTGGTGAGGGTTGTCATTCATTTCATGATATCGATCTGTTAAGCACATCTCGCTTTCAGGTCCACCCCGTGGGTTGTCATGTAATGCTGATACATTCACATCCAAACCCATTGAGTCAGTCATGACAAATGCACGAGGTTGGAAAAGGACCGAGGTTCTTGGCTTTTAACGATGTATGGTATCGTTAATTACAATCTGCATTTAATATCACATTACCTACATCAGATATAATACAACATCTTAGGGTGGCTATTTGTCACTTTGGGCCTTGGGTCGGATTGGTCCCGCTAGCTTTGTTAGAAAAGAGGCCACGTTTGTTATGGGGGTGGTTTGGTCCCAGCCTTCGTGGTGGGAAACCACGGATGGTGGTCAAGGTGGGGCTAGACCGCGTTAGGCATTTTAGTTTATTGGTCAACATAAGCAATCCATGAACTTATGAACAGATTCATGTACTAAGAAAATACTACATCTTCTGAGTAATCTATAAGGAAAAAGACTAAAGTATCAAGTCGACTTCCAGGGGTGGAGACAGAGCGGGGGCAGCATAGGTAGTCGCCAACAAGAATTTTTAAATTACGTAATTTTTTTTAAGGTATTAATGACATTTTAAAATTTAAATAAAAATAAATATTTTTCGCCCCCACCATTTGAAATTCCCGGCTCCGCCCTTGTCAACTTATCTTTTTGTAATTGTTACTATCATGTAAAACATATAAATTTGTTGTTTGTATTGGAAATTAACAAGAAGCATCATCAAATAAAAAAAATAAAAAAAAAATCCGATAATTACCAACATCAAATTACGAAGACCATAGTTGTTAACTCGTGACTCGACTCGTGATTCGAAATGTTGATTTTTAACTCGTGACTCGACTCGTAAGAGTCATAAATATATATATTTTTATATATATGTATATTATTGTTTAGATTTCTATACAAAATTAAAGTAAAACACGATGAAAGTCATTAATAACACAAATGTGTATATTATAATGGATTATTAGTCATTTCTTATCATATTTTATCATTATATGTTTTTTATTAGATTACATTAAACATGTGTCGGGTTTTTGACTCGTAAGAGTCACCAAAGACTCGTAAGAGTCGCCCACGACTCGGAAGAGTCAATAAATGACTCGTAAGAGTCAAAGCCATTTAAGAGTCGGGGTCTGAGTCGCCTCGTTTTTTGAATTTCTGAGTCGACTCGTGAATCGTAAGAGTTTAACAACTATGACGAAGACATTACACAATGGACATTAGTTTCTACCTTTTGGTAATTTATAATTATATTTTATTATACCCTTTTTTTTTTTTTTTTTTTAATTAGAGACAACTTGTAATGCCTATATAGATTTCATACCTTTTGGTGGACACCAGTAGTCCACTACACTTCTCAAAGTGTATTCTTCCATTCGGTTCAATTTGGTCTATTATTATGTCACTCTATCAAAGGGCCAAGTCCAATAACTTTAGGCCCATAAAACACGAGTACCGGTCCTACCGGATCTACTTTTTATTTAGTTTTTATAATGTCCTTCAAATGCTCTATTTTCAATCATACAACACGTCCATGTTTGTCTAAAAAAATAAAAACTTATAATTTACTTTTTGTTTTTTTGAACGGCCAAATTTAATTCCCCCCATACATCACTGCCTGGGTTCGAACCCCAGACTTCCAGGGAGGCAAGCCTCCCACCTCACTTATAATTTACTTGAAAAACCTTTTATGTACATGTTTTTAGAGTTTCTTTTCTTCAGAAAGTCCTACTTAATTTTGTTTGTTAAACAAAGATCATTTTTCGTATAAGAGTTTTAAGCTCGTAAAAATTCAAAAGAAACTAAACTAATAAAATTTCCAAAACGCCCTAAAAATATGACCTTCGAACACACCCCACCCATATGCCTTCTCACTTTTCAAAGTTTAACAACATAATCATCGAATTGGTTATTAGAAACTCTTCGGCATTAAAATTATGGATACAAAATCATTGCTAGGTTGAAGGTTTAATAATATAATTAAATTATATTAAAATAAAGTATAAATAGTTCTAGAAAACGTACCCCTTTTTCTTGGAGAGGGATTGACAAACGGCACCATTTTGAATCCATGAAATTATATAAATAAATATTCCTCTAAAAATTGGACCTTAATTCCACTATATTGTGCTTTGCTTGATGGCCTTTTGAAAAATTTACCCTTTTTCCATTATAGTTTTTAACGAGTTTTAAATGAATTACAGAAAATTTTGATAAATAAATCGTGTTTTAAACATCGAAGTTTTTACCGTTTATTTATTGATAGATAAACCTTTATATTATCATGTGGCAAATTTGCTTTGTACACCAAATTTTGAAATATAACTTTCTTGACAAACAAAAAGGTTCTAATAAAGGTTCTAATTCAACATTGAAAAATTATCGACGTGTGTTTGGCACACAAATTTATTGTAGTTTAAACTTATTTTTTTATAAGTTTAAGCTTCTAGTCATGTTTGGTAGACAAAACTTGAAGAGCTTATTGAAAAAAGAAACTCTAAAAAAATAAGCTACTTGTTTGCCACACAATCTTATTAGAGCTTATGAGAGCTTAATTTTATTTTTACTTTAAGCTCAAACTTCTAGTCTTGTTTGGTAGAAAAACTCGAGGAGTTTATTGAAAAAATAAGTTCTAAAAAAAAGCTACTTGAAGAACCTATAAAAATAAGCTCGAAACTTATTAAATGAGAAATTACATAAATACCTCTTATATCATTCTATACCATATTGTTTTTTGTCATTTTATATCAATTTATATCTTTAAGTATCAGCTAGCTTACCAAACACTTACAAAAAATTAAATTACAAGTTCTAGAATAAAATATAAGCTACAGCTATGAGCTAGTTATACCCAACGCACCCTACCTTACGAATCAAAATGATGTGGAATCGATTCCTATGTGGTATAAATAAGTTGTTGATTATGTTTTAATCCGATTAATGTGTTAGAACTAGTAAAACTCAAACTGTGCTTACTTTATCATACCAATTCTTTTACATATGAAACCAAACTCTCTTAAAAAGCAATCACGACACCGCCAAAGATATTATTTTTTTATGAAAATGATATATTATCATATTGAAAAAAATTCACACTATAGATCTGTGAATTGTCAATATTACTAGAAGAAATTTTTATAAGGTTTCGAAAGTTGATTTGGCAACATCCAAACACCTATTTGCTCATTGACCAGTAGGTAAACGGGATGATAATGAAGTCTATATCTATAACTACATCCAATAATATGTTTTTGAATAAGGCATTTTCTATCCATACCATTAAAAATTACTCATCATACCATTTATGCATTAAAAAAACCGAAAAAATACAGAAAAAGTACAGAATGATGAGAAAAATGATTGGAAAAAGTACAGAAAAGGTACAGTAATGATGATGTTTAAAATAAAATATACAATAAAATGGTATGGAAAGTAGGTACCTTGAATAAACATATAAGACTTATGTGCTTCATGTTGTCACCAATCACGACTATTTGTATGTAAACATATATTATATATAATAAATACATAAAAAATAAAAAAAAGGGAATGATCTGAAGAAGCGACTCAAAATCCTTTAAATTCAAATTTGGAGCCCCAAACAATTTTGGGCCCATGCTTCTGGTCCGTTGCAATTTAGTCGTATTTAAAAATATTCGAGAGACACGCTCATGCAACAATGCTCTACTTCCTCATTTTAATTTTTAGTTTGTCCCAAAATAAATGTGTACTATTAGACTCCTCCCAACGGAGGAAATCACACTCCGTCGGTTTTGAAACTGACGTAACCGAAGAGAGTGATGCCATTGGCACCACCCGTCAGTTTGGGCCTCAGTTCGGGTGTCATCGGTTTGGCGACGTCCGTCAGTTTTGTTGTTTTGTTTAGTGTATAAAATTAAAGGTATATTGATAAATATGAGTCCAGAAAAAAACTGAAGTGATGTACACTGTTGGTAGTGTAGTGTCAGTTTTAAAAAGTGCTGACGTGACGCTGATTTGTCAAAAACTGATGTATCAGTTAACGTCACGGTTGGGAACGGTCTTACAAGTAATATATCAACTTTGCCAATTTTTTATGAAACGTATTCATAGTTTAGTGTACAAAATATAGAGATATGATTGTCATTTTTCTCTTTTATAATGTAATGATTATGATTTTTTTAAAACCTCGTGTAACCTGATTATAGATAGGAAGGGAATTGACAAATTTAAAATAGAGCAATAATTTATATGCTTTTGGAAAAGTTTACTTTATCATTGTTTAATAATGTCATGGTCCATGGAAGATGCCAAATGATGAAAAGGTGAGTCCACATCCATAAAAAAATGTTCAAAACTCAAAATGGTAATTTCCAAATTGATCTTGAAGTAGATAGATCTTAAGTACTTAATTTTACTTTGGTATTTAAACCATAATTCTCCAATTTAATAGTGCCAAATTAAATAAAAAGACTAGAACTTTATGTTACTTTAATCACTCATTAGGTTAGCGGTATCGAGGTAGTCCACCAACTAAGTGCTTGAGGGTTCAAGTTCAGGGGTGAACAATTATATATATTTGATGAGGAATCTTGAAGCTTTGTGATTTATAATATACGTAGTAGTTTAATTAAAACAAATATAGCTGTAATATATGCGAATATGACTACTTTTGAATAAATTCTCTTTTCCTTTATAATTCTTATATACTTTGAGAATAGAATAAAACCAAAGTTAAAAAGCATGAAAAAGGTTAATTTATTGGATACGATCATACGAATAATGAAAAATAACATAAAATGTAAAATCCTTACAAACATGGGGGAAAAATCCATAACAAATTAATCACTCACAACCGTGTAATTATCTCTCCAACTACGAATAATCAAGAAAAAATAATTAAGAAGATTAATTGATTAGTAAAAAAAAGCTACAGCAGCCGCCATTAGAGTAGCCGGAACAACGATGGTGAAAGATTTGGTGGCGGCACTGGGTGATGGTGGAGTAGGAGTGGTGTCTCCGGCGGGAGATGGGGTGGTACTACCTGACGGAGATGGGCCAGATGCGATTGGTGATGGTGGGCTGGCGGCTTCCGGCGATGGTGCTGGAGATGAAGCGGGTGATGGTGATGGGGTGGCGGTGGATGGGGCAGGAGACGGTGTTGGGGTGGTGGTTGGTGGTGATACTGGTGCCGGAGTTGGGGTGGCGGCGGCAGGAGGTGGGGTGGTGGGGGCGGCGGCTGGTGGAGTGGTGGGTGCGGTGGCTGCGGCGACAACGTTGACGGTCAACTTTTGACCAATTTGACAATGTTGTCCGACGGTGCAAATGTAGTAGTGGTTACCGGGGGCGGTCAGTGTGACTGAGGCAGGGCCGGTGGTGGTGATGGAGATAGGGTTAGTGCCGGTGCATGGGCCGTACGCCGCTTGTGATACTTCCGCCACATTGTGGTTATTGGTGGCGAAGTTAAAAACTGCAAAAGACAAAATTTAGTTAAGTAATTAAACTAATTATGATAATGAAATTAATAATTATTTATTTAGTAAAACTGAGACAACTAAAGTCAATTTTAATTTGATTAAATAAATAAAATCACATGATATATAGAAAAGTAACACCATTATTGATCTTTAGTATTATTTGATTTGATTTGAATTAAAAATCGGGGTAGGTTTGTTTGCATGTGACATTTATTTGCTTTAATCTTAGTTTTATGTATTTCAAAGTTCAAGGCACTTTTTTAGTGGCGTTATTCATGAAATAAAATAAAATATAAAGATAATGTTTGGGGTTGTTAGCGTAATTTGTGTCTTAAAAGTAAAGCTCTGTTTATTTAGAAACTATAGAGGTACAAGTACAATAATGAGAATGTGATGTGATGGTTTGTTTCGACATGGAAACAGATTGTTACACCCTCAAATCATCATATAATCATAATGATCAATAATTCAATATATGCTTATATCTTGTAATTATTGTAATCATCATATAAAAGGTTTTTCATACAAAATTGCAATGCAGAGTGACAAAAATAATCAAAACATTATGTATGATGATAAGGGACGGAGCCAGGAAATATAAATAGAGGGGGCGAAATAAATTTTTTTATTTATTTTGTAGTTTAGTGGGGGCGAAATAAATTTTTTCGTATTTCTTTTGTAGTTTAGTGGGGACGAAAATTTTAAAATGTCATTAATACCTTAGAAAAATTTCTTTTTTACGTAATTTGAAAATTCTAGTGGGGGCGGCTGCCTACGCTGCCCCCACCCTGTCTCCGCCACTGACGATGATAAGTTAATAACCAAATTAAAGACGCTAAGAAATATTAATAATGATTCATTTGCGCAAATCAAATGCACCTTAAACTCTTGTAAGAGCTTTTCAACAAAATATTACAAGTTTTTCAAGTTCTTTACTTTTTTTAAAAATAAGTGTGCAAGCGACGGTAGAGAAGGCGACCCTTTTTTTCAAAACTTTTGTTTAATAAAAGTAATAAATAAACAACTTTACATAAAGCTTCCATCAAGATTCTCATCTAAGCATTTTAATTACCAAAATCCAACATCCCCCTAAAATCCATAATACTTTGCAGTTTTTCTATTATTTTCGGAATCATTAATCTGTGACATACATAAATACACGGACCCATATATACTCGTAATATCTTAGACCTAAATAAACAAATTAGATTTCATTACCCTTTTTATTAAAATTAAATCAAACATATGTCTAACATCCATAAACTATTGAAATCAAACACGCTAACTAAAGAGATTTTAGTCTAATCAATCATTCAATTGTATGAGGATATGATCGATTGGGCAGAGTTAAGTATTTCTTAACGATAAATGGATAAATAATACATCTAATTGTACATAATATGTGAATTACACGGTATAGTATAGTATAGTACTCAAAAGATAAATCAACATTAAAATCATATAGCATTAAAAAAAAAACTAAATTTTTTTTTTACGGTGGCCGGGTTGTGGTTTGAAGGACTTACCAAGAACGTCACCAACGGTGAAGGTTTGTTGAGAAGCCCATGTGGTGTAATCGGCAGCACCGTTAGAAGGAATGGTCCAACCCTGGGATCCTCCGACCACATGTGTGGTTTGAGCCATAGAGCTTTGCATCTGCATGGCTGCGACCATCATAACCATAAACACAACCATACTACTTGACTTTAATCCTGCCATGTTTTTATGTGTTGTTGAAAATATTATTCTCAGATCGCCCCCTTTTTCTTATCTTTGTTTCACTTTTAAAAAGTTTTCGATCTCTCTCTAAAATATAAATATGATGAATGAATGAATAGGTTTTTGGTGTAAATGTTATGAAGATAGGTGTGTATATATTTATAGGAAAAAGTTGTGGAAAGTGGGAAGAAAAAAAGGTTAAAAATCCTCTCCGTGTTACAACACTACAAATCGGTTTTGGTGTTGGTTTAAAAGTCTAAACGTCTAATTAAAAAAATCTTATAATAATTGAAAAAACAATAAATTATTATTTTTATTTTTATTTTTATTTTAATATAAATAAATAATAAATAATAAATAATGCTGGGTTTAAGTGTTTATTTAATTATAAAAAGGAAACAAGATACTCGTTAAAAGAAAATTAAATAAACCTAAACCAGGAAACTATACAAAGATTTTTACATTGTTGTTTTTAGCCGAAGTGACGTTTGTTTATATGATTACGGAGTATAAATCTAGTCTAATTAAAAATGATGCGACATGATGTAATATGTAACATACTACGGAGTATATTTTATTTTTGTATTGTATATCTACTAGAAAAAGATTGATGTTTATAGAATACAAATAATAAATAAATAAATGTGTAAATGTGAGTAATTGGAAGAAAAACAAATGAGCCAGGTGGAATTGGAATAGGGGTGGTGGTGGAAGGTGACCGGAAAGTTGGAAAAAGAGGTGTAATCTGACGTTGACCCATTATGATGTGTGAAGTCAAGATTGTGAATTAGTAGGAGCCGCGCTTCGTGGGTGGGACCCATTACCTCATCGGTCTGTCATTAGGTGGTTTGGTTCGGTTGGGTTCATCTTTTGAATTATTCTAGACAACTAACAGTATATTTTTAGGTACATCATTAACACTTTAATCCTTACACCCATAGTTGTTAACTCGTGACTCGACTCGTGAATCGGAGTATTGATTTTTAACTCGTGACTCGTGACTCGGCTCGACTCGTAAGAGTCATAATTCTACAATAAATACATATATTTATATCTATATGTATATTATTATTTAGATTTCTATCCTTAATTGAAGTAAAACATGATGAAAGTCATTAAATAACACAAATGTTTAATTTATAATGGATTATTAGTCATTCCTATGATATTTTGTCATTTTATATTTTGTGTGTCCGGTTTCTGACTCGTAAGAGTCGCCCACGACTCGGAAGAGTCAATAAATGACTCGTAAGAGTCAAAGACATTTATGAGTCGGGGTCCGAGTCGCCTCGTTTTTTAAATTTCTGAGCCGACTCGTAAGAGTCGACTCGTGAATCGTAAGAGTTTAACAACTATGCTTACACCTCTTATTATTTTGCACTTTCAATATGTTGAGAAAAACAAACATAATAGCCTAAGCCTTTTTTTTTTTTTAGCAAACCATTTTACTGAAATTGAATCGAAGGAATTACACCTCAAATGGCCTAATCCTCAAAAGCTCGCTAGAGCATCCACATCACACCTAGAAAAATAAAAGAAAAACTTTTTAATAAAGTTCTAACTCCGATATAAAAAGCTTTTCAAAGGTTTTTCTTTCAAAATTTGCGCTAACAATCAAATAAAAAAAAATTACTCTAAAAACTTGAGAAATCTTGAGCTTTTGAAAAGAAAAGTTTTTACTACAATGAAGAAAAAATTTCTGAAACATTTCTTGGCCAATAGTATTATATTGTTGAAGATTTTATAAAATGTTGATAATCAACGATGATGATGAGCTATCACGTTTTGCTTTGAGAACGTTTAACTACAATGTGATATTATTAGGTTATTCCAAATTTGCCGCGTGAAGCCGTTGATGCTAACGTAAACCGACTAGATTGTGTGCTAATTTTGACTTTTACTACATTGACTAGGCTTCAATAAATTTAGTTTTTATTTTAAGTTTTTAACTAATATAAAAACACGTTAACTCAATTTTTGTTTTATTGTTCAAAAAATGAAAAACTAAACCCTTTAAAATGGTGTTTGTGTTTAATTAGCTTAATAATCAGATGAGAATTCTGCAATAATAAGATTAATATTAGTTAAAAAAAAAATTAAATTTTTTTTTTTACACGTGGACTTGCATATGATGAGCATCTAAAAAGATAATAGAGCTTAAACACAATTAATTAACAAAACTATATTTCATTAATTTACACCGGTAATCTTAACTAATTCGTACATAGGTCAAAAAATAACTAGTTTTTTTTTTTTTTGAAAGGCAGTTGACCACTAGAAACCTCTTTGGACTCTTTCCCTATTGCTCCGCCAATATCGTAATCAACCAATTATTTTATTCAAGCTATAAAATCGATAGAATAGGTTTTAATTAGTAGTAATACAAACTATAAGAAATTAGTAAAATCTAACACTATTATTATATTATTAAAAATCTAGCGGCGATCAATTAGGAGCAAATTAATTAGATTAGAGATCTATTATTCATGTTATATGTCATCAATTCAGATTTTGTCAACCATAACTCTTGTAGCTAGAGTTTGAAGTTGTTGGGGCTGATTAAACAGTTGGCCTGGGCCTGGGCCTTGGGCCCTTGGGGGTTAGCCTACCTGCTTAACCATTTTCATCTGCCCACCACAAATTATATAATTTGGTTCTTATTATTGGCTGTGTTATACATATACACCTAGATAAAACGAGCCATAACATAACGAATTTACACGTGTTTACGTACGTTAACTTGATTGATCATTAATAAGTCGATGTAAAAGAAAATAAGGCACATTTGATGGTGATACGTGGAATTAGTTGACCATAGTCACCATCTCATATCCAACTTATTGTTGTCCTTTATACCTAACAAAATCTAATTCAAACGACTAAAAAAAAATATGAACCAAATATATCCATCTTATAACTAGGGATTATGGGACCATTATTTTATTTTAATTTATTAGTTGATTAATTAATATTTATAAAAGAGATTATAGGATTGATTACCTAAGCTACCTTCCTCCGGGCTTTGTCAGTTAGTTACTTTTATGGACAAGTTTGTTAATTTACGTTATTTGAAAAAAAAAATATGAAGTTTGTTTCAACACCTACTTTCTAAATGTTGAAATTTTCTTATGTGTGAATGATTTGACAGACATTTAATATTTAAATTTAAATATATTTATATATAGTTGGGGTAAATGTTATGATTAACCCCAATCGATGATTATCGGTGAGCGTAATTAGTTAATTACAGAACTTGTACATTTCGTAATAGGGGTCAATGTATATTCCGTAATCTCTTTTCAATCAAAGAGTAAATTGTATTGCAATTCAATTCGTAGTTTTTGACTCTCATACAATTAGGAAACTATTAACATTAATTTTCTATTCCGTATTACGTTATCAACAAATTAATTACCGTGTCAATTCATTTGTTATTTTATTTTATTCGCGTTATTATTAAACAAACACCGTGTGAATTAAAATTCCAAACTACGACTTTTCCAACTCCAATGAGGATTCATTCAACGTCACACGTGCCCCTCCATGACTCCATCCATCCCTATAAATACAAACCATAACACACCTTTTTTCCAAAACACAATCGCACTTTCAACTTCATCGCATCATCCAATATTTCTCTCTACAAACTTTTATTTGAACATTAGATACGTAAACATGTCGACTTTTAAATCCAACTTGATGATCGTTATGACCCTCATGCTAGCATCCATGCAATTGTACAACACGGTGGCTCAAACCACCCACACGGTCGGCGGTGGTTTAGGTTGGACCGTGCCTTCAAACGGCCCATCCACTTACGCCACATGGGCATCCGGTCAAACCTTTACCGTCGGCGACGTTTTAATCTTTAACTTTACAACAGGTGCACATACCGTTGCAGAAGTATCACAAGCAGCGTACGGCCCATGCACCACCACAAACCCTATCTCAATAACCGCTACCGGACCTGCTAGACTCACATTAAATGCACCTGGGACTCATTATTATATTTGCACCGTCGGAAGTCATTGTCAAATTGGTCAAAAATTGACCATTAACGTACGTCCTGCCTCGTCCGCTACCCCAGCTCCAGCACCAGCACCAACCACCAATGCACCCGTTGCTTCACCAAC
Source organism: Helichrysum umbraculigerum (assembly GCA_949592205.1). Taxonomy (NCBI): domain Eukaryota; kingdom Viridiplantae; phylum Streptophyta; class Magnoliopsida; order Asterales; family Asteraceae; genus Helichrysum; species Helichrysum umbraculigerum. Next base: position 7,674,114 of record CATIUR010000005.1, on the reverse strand, counting down.
TGCCGCCCCAACATCGTCACCCACGCTGGCGCCCACCCCATCTACCATCGTTACACCACCCGCTTCATCACCAGCACCTTCTCAATCTGATGTCAGCCCACCAACCCCACAAACCACCGGCCAATCTCCTAGTGGTAGCACCACACCTTCTCCCACCGATAGCACCACCGTACCACCACCATCACCTAGTGGTGTAGGTTCATCTTACGTTGTCGGAGTACCGTTTACTTTCTTGGCAGCTGCCGTAGCTTTCTTTTACTAGATCATGTAGTGAATGAGTTGTGTTTAGTTAGTTTTTTTTCTTTTGGTTTTTGTTTAAAACGTTCTATACAGTTTGATAGATTATTATTTTGTATTAATTTCTATGATTATTTTATATGATGATCACTGCGTGTTATATAGATGTCGCGTATGACTTTCTATAGTTTTATTTTTAATTATCATTGCTTAAAAGTTTAATTTCCAGAGGATGTCGTCACTTTTCGAAATTCTGTAATATAATTTACACGTAGCTACATCTATAATATATTTTTCATTATTTTTTTAATAGTTTCTTCTAATACCGCTTATTTAATTTATTCTTATCTTTCTATTCCAAATCAAATTAATTTCTTTAAAATCTTCATCTAAAGAAGTCCTCTTAATCCAATGTTTTACCTTAATTAGTATCTAATCTTGCTTATATTTCTTGTCGTTTAATTTCTTCTACTTCTATATCGCTATCGACATTAGCCGTAGAGTTTAAATTTTCCCGGCAACAGAGTCAGCAACCGAAACAAGTCGGTACAACAAAGGCAAACCAATAAAAGCTAGAGTAATGCTACATAGACCTAAAAGTGGACCTAATTATCTGATTGGTTGAATGTTTTCTCTCTCTTAATCTCATCCAATCAATTTTTCACATCTATCAATCACATTTTTATGTCTAAGTTTAGATCTACAAATTTAGGCCTACCAATCATTTTCCTAAAAGCTAATGCATCCAATGCAAGACAAAGAGCTAGCCGACGTAGCCAACATTGCCGAACAAAAAGCAGTCGCTATCAAGGAGTCGACTCAGACACCATTGACAAACATATAGCAGCCACCGTCAAAAAATCTTTTTCAATTTTGTTTTTTTTTTTTTTTTCAGTTTGACCGTCTGTTAGGACGTTTCGGTTATAATATTTATATTATTTAGGACTTATCATTAGCTTGTGTTTATATAGTTTATACTGAATAAGTACCATAGTTTGATATTTTGATTAGATTACTTGTTTAGCTAGATTGTCTTAGTGTCACGGAGTTGTCTATATGGGAAAAGAAGCTTACTCCAATATTGCTCAAGATGAATGCAATATTCCTCAAGATGAATGCTTTAAAATGAGAGAAAATACAACTATATGATGATGTACAAACGGTGTTGAGATTTTAATTATTATTTAAATATTTTGTTTCCTAATAGGATTAGTTTGGCTTGTGGAAGAAGTTTATACAAGCCTATATATATAGGGATCAATGTAATTCATTATGTTTAAAATGAAAAATAAAAAAGAAGCTTATCCGTTTTGATATATACTAAAAATAGTTACGTACTCGTATACATCTTTTGCCTAATCTTGATATGATCGGATTTACATCGTATGTTGTTTGAAGATTCATTAATTAGCAAAGTAAGTAAACTGATAAAAGTCATAAAACTCTATACCTCGAAATCTCTCATGTTAATTCCGAGTCATACTGCGTGTTTTTGTAGGTTCGATTATGCTCATGAATTACTTAATGAACGAATGAACAAGAAAATTGGTTCGTTAGTAGTTTGTATTAATGTATTAATTCATTTGTTCAATAATACCTTAACAATTAAACACGGAAAATGCTCTGTTATGAACACAAACTCAATTCAATACCCTTGACAAAGAAAATAAATCCAGTTTTCTTACAAGCTTCTTGTATAATAATGTGACTGATTACATGAACATTTTATTTTACAAACGTAAATGTCAAATGGTGCTTCTGAAATCGATGGAGGAGTTTGGGTCTAGCTTATGTTTATGTATTTTAGTCATAAATGAATAGATTAATAACCGAGTAAGTAACTAATTAAGTCAAAGATCGATATAACCACAAGTATTTTGATAACTTCCGTTGCAATATTTTAATGCCTCAAAATGTACAAATCGAAAGATCATCTGGTTTTCATGTCCCGTGAATATGCCAACTTTTAGAAACAAAGCCTCCATATCATAATATCATAATGTAGATGTGAATCCAAACCCCATAATCATATGAAACTTCTTTCTTAATATTTCCCCTTGTATAAATGCAAACCCCAAAAACACATACATCAACAACACCTCATTAATTCATTTGTTCACATGGCAAATCATAAAAAGTTTTGTTTGATGATGACAACAATCGTCGTCATGGTAACATGTATGCAGTTTCATGGCACGATAGCAGGGGAAGTGTATACGGTTGGGGGTGATTTTGGTTGGAAAGTTCCTCCTAACCAAGCGTTTTACACCCAGTGGGCAGCACGCATTAAGTTCAAAAGCACCGATGTTCTTTGGTTTAACTTCACATCCACGAATCACACCGTTGCAGAGGTGGTAGGGAAGTCGTACGGCCCATGCATCAAAGAAAACCCAATTAGACTCATTCCAACCGGCCCAGACCGAATGTCATTATTGACCCTCGGCCCTCATTATTTCATCTGCACCAAAGAAGACCATTGCTCGAAAAAGGGTCAAAAATTCACCGCCAACGTCATTTCTGGCTAATTACTCAAGAGATTTAAAAATGGCGTGCCTTACATTCATAGTTCCGAAGCAATTCATTAAACAACATCCATATATCTTGTATTGTCCCTATTTTAATAATGAGTAAATTACACCGATAGTCCTTGTGGTTTGTAGAAAATTTCACCGACAATCCTTTAACTTTTAAAATTACACCGATAGTCCTTTAACTTTTAAAACTACATGGTCCTTTAACTTTTAAAATTACACCGATAGTCCTTACTAGTAAGGACTATCGGTGTGCATTGTATCAAAGTATAAGGATGATCGGTGTAATTTTAAAAGTTAAAGGACTATCGATGAAATTTTCTACAAACCACAAGGACTATCGGTGTAATTTACTCTTTATTAATTTTGGAACAAAGTATATATACACGATATATACATCTTATTAAATTATATATAGGAAACACCTTTACAATGTTATCATTCTAATTAAGTTTTAATTTGTCAATTAAATCCTTTAATTTTAGTATATTTTAAAATAAGATCTCTAACTTATTAAAAAAGAATTTATTTTAATCAACTACTCACTTACATATATTATGTAAGACCCGACCTTTCACAAACCAAAACATATCATTTTAATATTATAAAACACTTGAAAGCGCGTCCCCACAACATTACTATCCGTTAATTACATCAAAACCGCCATTTGAACACGCCAAAGGCCTTTTCTAAAGTTATAATGTGTCCAAGTTTAACGACGACCAAAATATGACAACATTAGTTAAGATTTACAACCATATTAATTACAACCCATATTAACACAAAACGGCCTTATATAAAACGTTTTCCAAAAGACATCTACAAAATATCAGAGTTGCGCCAAGCTTAGTCAAACTTCCAGTCAACATCTACAACCCGAACATCTACATCAACAACAAGCTAACCTAATCTGCAAAAAGGATCAACAACGAGGGATTAGCTCACGCTAAGTGAATGGAACCGTAACCGACGGTTCAACCCACTCATAACAAGTCTTACAACTAAGCAACAACCACAATTAAAACACATAAGCACATAACGTCAAGAGGACCGGCGGTTCCTGGTATCCACCCAACCCAGAAACCACGACTACTGGGCGCCACGCCATTCCCAGTATTCAACCGATAACTTGAGTACTACCTTCACTGACTAGGATTGTTCTCAACTATGTGTCTCAAAGAAACCTCGACAACTACACAGTAGTACTCAAACCCAACCAACAACAGTTGACCTCTGAAAACAACCAAATTGCATTCACAATGCAAAAGCAATCAACAACTAGCAACAGTTCACAACTGTTATCAACTAAACAACAATTCAACAATAATCACACAACAACTCATATATTCAGCAACATAAACAAACAGACAAGACTGGTACCAGTACGACTAATAACAACAACCTACTGATATAAACTATCCTGGTTTACCCGTTGTAACCGAACCCGTTACAACTGGGTGGAACCGAGGACTACAATTCCACTCACCGATAGTCCAGATCTTCAACTCAGTGGTCTTATATTACTGAGTTGCCGCCCGCTTATCTGAATAAACAAATAATAACCAAGTCAGTATACTGCCTCATTAATGTATATCTTATACCAGTACAAATTCATATATATCAAAACATATATTTTTAAGCATAAAGTGCCACTAAAATGTTACTGAAGTGCCACTAAAGCAATATCATATGCAATACCCATTTGACTTTAAACTCTTTCATTAAGCCCTGAAACCCCCTTAAAATCGTTCACCTTATTATGTATTTCTTTTAATAAAAAGTGCCACTAAATTACCGTTTAAGTGCCACAAAAGGAATGTCAACCATAAGTGCCACTAAAAACAACATCTTCTAAACACTTATGCATTTTTAAAATTTACAAAATCCTTCAAAATAATTCATGCAAACGCGATCCGGGAAAATGTGGCTGGATCGCGTTCCTCTTTATAAAAACATTCTGTTACGAGATTACATTAGGCAACGCGATCCGGGAAATGAGACGGGATCGCGTTCACAAGAACAAAACCAATTTGACTCAAAATACAAAGAGCAACGCGATCCGGAATAGAGGTTCAGGATCGCGTTCATCAGAACAAAACGACTCGACACCAAAATATAACTAGGGAACGCGATCCGGCCGAGACCACCGGGATCGCGTTCGAGCGATTTTCAGCAAAGCCAGACCTGCAACTTGCAGGTCAGATTTCCTGCACAAACCATGTTCGAACCAAATCTCCATTTTTACCAAAATCAGTTTACAAACTCGAATTTACCATGTAAAAGACCACAAATATCTTCCATAAACATAATATAACAACAAACAACAATTCTAACATCCTCTAAATCATGCATCATCATCTAATTCACCAAAATCACCAAACCCTAAGCTATGAACTCAACTTGAAGAACACTAACAAATTCTAGCATATAATCACCATGTAATCAACTCATTTCAATGAATAATCAACAAGTAATTAACAAAACATGATTTTCAAGCTTCAATTCATACAAATCACTTATGTTCATCATTTTCCCAATTTCTACAAAATAAGCTCAAGAACACCAAGAACACTTACAATCCAAATGAAGAAGATGATATAAATGATGATGATAATCAGATTTCTCTAGCAAGATTTAAATCTCCATTTTGTTTCCTTGATTTTTCATTGAATTTGTGGATAGAGGATTGAGAGAGAGTGTTAAGAAAATGATATGAGAAGTTAGGTGAAATAGAAAATGAGTCGGTCACTCCACCGACCCCAACTCTTATTATGTAAAAATTATACCCCCTTTCTAGCCTATTGTCTGGAACCCGAAAATACCCGTAAGTCAAAGTACTTTTATTTTACCGTCAACTTTGTTTATTTAAAACAAACAATATTTTATTAGTCACAATAAAATCGATGGCTCTTTTAACTTGTTTATTCTTAAATAAACCAACCAAACTTATTAAAATACAGTTTATTTCCAGGCCCAGAAACAGGATGTTACATATTATCTAAATCGATCTGTAATGTTTTCATTATTAATTCACCGAGTATGAATAAAATTACTTGAAAAGATTAATATAGACTTAAAATAATAAAAAAATTTTACTAACTTGGTTTCAAAAACTTTTAATTTTTTAATCTCTACTTATATAAATCAATTTACATAAAGTAATATTATCATGAATCCAACTAAATGCTTACTATACATATTAACTTACACATTTTTATTATGTATAACAAGATACTAAATACGAAATTTCATATTAAAAATTAACGGCCCGTGTGTATACACGAGTTATAGGTCTAGTATATCTTAAAACTAAAATTAAAATTAAAACTAAATATATTGTGATTTATGAAATTTATCTTAAATACTATATATTAATGGGGGAAGATCCTTGGGGAAGTAAAATAATTAGGGAAGGAGGGAAGTGATTCTCAGCCACACATTCTGGTCAACTCAAAAGTCAACGCGGTGGCATTTTTGTAAATAACTTGAAATCACCTCCCAGAACGTTAACATGCATTTCAAAAGTATGTTAATCAAAAACAACTAAAAACGTGATTTTCATCTTAAATTCATCAAATTAAAGCTTGAAACTTGCAAAAATAAATTTAAAAACACTAATATACAACTCGTTGAGCAAGATTGATTAACAATTGTTAGATTCAATAAAAAAAATGTTAGAAAATAGATTTCATGAAGAAAAATGTAGAAACCCATAAAAAAATCACAAATTCATTCAATTGAGTACAAAATTGAGATGTATATAAAGCAAAATTCAAATATATCGATCATATACATCAATAATCAAACAAACTTGTAGTTATTTTACGTTTTACTCAAAAAAAATCTCAAAATCAAAATTTTCAGAAAGTTAACACTCATTTGAAATGCATGTTATAAAAATTACAGTTTAAAAATTCATTTTTGATGAATATTTTAGCTTATATATGTTATTAGTGTATAATAACTCATATTCATCATAAATGCATGTTAACATCTCATTGAGTCTTTAACATTCATTTATGACGAATATTAAGTTATATCATGCTGATGAACATTATAACATTCATTTATAATGCATATTAACTCATATATATTGTAATACATTGATGAATGTTATGTTATAACGTTCAACGATGTATAATAACTTATATAAGGTAATATTCAACAAATATGAATGTTTAAGAATCTTACTTGTAATTTTGATTAACATGCATTGCAAATGTATATTAACGTTCTGGATATTTTCAAAAACTGTGAAATTTGATGGTTAATGACAACCATAATTCGATTAATTACATGTTTATAAGTTTTGTATGATGAAATTCGTTTAATTTTATTGTTTTCATTGGCAAAACAAAATATTATATAAAAAGCCAAAAGTTATACTCAAAATTCATAATTTTTGATGATTTCAAATCATGACGAATTGAAGATATGTATGAATGTGATTGATGGATTGGAAAGTTTATAATGTTTTTGATTGATGAATCGTTGAATTTGATGCCTTAATTTTGGATTTTAGACTAAATTTGATTAAATGGGTATTGTATATGTATTATTTATTGTATGAAAATGGCGGGAGAAAATTAGTGGCTACTTAGTTAGCGCAACAAGGCGTCTCATTGATGAGAAAATAACCACCTCTGGATACGTCAATATGCAGTGGTTGAATTGGGTGCCTACAAAGGTTAATTGTTTTATATGGAAAGCTTGCTTAGAGAGAATACTGTGACAATCCTCCATTTAGAGTATTAATCCTTACTTAATAGCATGCATTACCTAGAGTAATTACCTGATTAGTGAATTCAAAACGATTTTTGTGTTAAGTTTTGTGAAACTTACTATATGATACGTGACGTATTTGATTTGTAGTTATATATAGCTACGTACGAAATGAACATATTAAACTCGACAAACTAAATACAATAATGTTCGCGATACGAAATAATTAATAATTCGAAAATTATTAATTACAACTATTAGATAATTATATTATTGAAATAATATACCAACTTATACGTTTTATTATAAACGTATCAAACGCGAATTATTAAGTTCCAAAAAGAACTTCAAAATACTTTTGAATAATTTTTGTTTGAAATTATTATAGAAAAGTATTAAAACAAAAATAGAACGGAAACTTTTAGACTACTATTTAGGACGCGTTATACACGAACAGAAACAATTATAAAACGTACCTAAAGGTTGAAAATAATAAAAGTATTTATTTTCCCGTTACTGTTTTAGTATTTGGAACATTACTTCAAAATATAAATTCCAAATTTGACTGAAATTTGGCACGCAATTTAACTGTACAGTACCACTACTGTAAATTATTTTATTAATTACTTTGATAAAATATTTCACTTTTATAATAAGCAATTATTAAGTTTAAAATAAAATTTAAACTAACGATTAATTGACTTGTACACTAGGTACAACTAATTATACCCGTACCCGAAACTAACGGGTTAAAAACCCAATCTAATACCCTACAATAATGCATCAGTCGACCACATTCTGTTCATCACCTTACTCCCTTTGATTTATTTAAATCAATATGTACCCCCTCCCTCACAAACTCAGAACACACACACAACCACCTTGAATTATTGGAGCCACCAACTTTCCTCTCCTCTCTTCTCTGGTTCTATCGATACACAGCAGCAGCAGATAGGAGTTTGAAGTAGAAGCAGGAAACCATATCACCTTCACCTTCTTTCAAAACCTTCAAACTAACACTTAAACATCTAACAAAAATGGTTTCCTAATCATCCGTCATCATCATCATCTGACTTCATCATCATCATCGACATATTTTCTTTACCCACTGTGAGGATTCAAATTTCTATATTTCATACACATATTACATATTATACTTTGATATTATATATGTAAACTTTTATATATTGCGATAAAACGTGATTAATATGATGATAACTTTTACTCCCAAAATAACACTCCGTATGAAATTATTGCTATAAAAATGGGTGTAATAAAGGATGAAATATTATGAACCAAACATGTTATAATGTATAAATCTATCATATTAGTGTTGGATTTAGCATGAAAAATGGATTTAAACCAAAATCATACGAGTATGTATATGATCAGTTACGAACACGGGGCTGTAAAACGACTGGATCACCCACGGATCCCCTACGGATCCGGCGGATCCTTAATAAACTAGGTGCATAACGATTAAACTAGGTGCATAACGATTAAACTAGGTGCATAACGATTAAACTAGGTGCATAACGATTAAATTAGGTGCATAACGATTATATTAGGTGCATAACGATTAAATTGGGTGCATAACACATAATAACAACCTATGACCCTCAAATTTTGACATGATCCGGACAAATTTAAGTTGATCCGGTAAAATCCCAAGCTTTTGATCCGATCCGGCGGATCCGCCATGGATCCGACGGATCCCAACCCCAACACAGGTACTGATTTTACAAAGTCTAAATAATACAAACGTTTAAAGAATTTGCGACAACCTTCGGGACGATAACATTTATTTTAGTTATAAATGGAAATAATTACGACAAGTACAATTCATATTTTATATGGTTGACGACAATTTATATATATATATGTACGGACAAATTGGCACGACAAAATTTTGAGACGATCACAATTTATATATATATATATATATATAACGAGACGAATGAAATGGAACGACCTAAATTGTTTAGCACCAACTTATAAATAAAAAGATTTATAAGCAAACAACGACAATTTTTATATAAATAGATACGAAACTTTAAACAATGTATTTATATATATACGATAAATGAAAACGAGTTATATTTCTATAACAAACAAAATTATGTTTTTGAAACATAAACGACGACTATGTTTATATTCGCAATAATAACAAACGACATATATAGATATGTATATAACAACGACAACAATTATATATACGAATATATATATTCAACTAATATGTATATAAATGTATATACTTATACACAACGCATCATTCAATTCAATTATCGCCAACAACTAATATTGTACAAATACTTAAACGTAACAAATAGTCCATGTACTTATATAAAGTATTATTATTTGCGTCTAGGTATTTGAGGGACGCGTTTGGACTGTTTTGCTAGCAGTTGTTTTGCTGAAGACTTGCTACCTGTGAGTTCACAGCCCCTCTTTTACTCGTTTTAAATGCTTTTAAAACCAGGGGTGGAAAACATAGAACTATGTGCTATAACATGCTACTTGTTTATATAATTGCTTGACATGCTTTTATACTAAACTGATTTATATAAATGCTTTATGCTTTATACACAACTGTTAATTATATGAAATGTTTTTCATAACTATTTGGGAATAAGACAACGAATCTTGGTACGAACCTAGGTTTACATGAGGTAGTTGTAGTGCACATAAGTCCCAGTGCTTGCAACCTATAACCATTAGCTAGGTGACTCTAGCCACTGAGTATACAGATAGTACTATCGATTTGACAACCCTCCCAGGATATACTTGTTGGTCATTCCAACCACACGACGGCAGTCGTAACGAGGAGTGTATACTTACCGTGTTACTGAGGCAACTACAAAACAACTAGTCGTGGTTTGGTTATAGTACTAGGTATCGTTACTTTAACTTTAAAGGTGTCGCTCACCTTAGAGGGATCATAGTCTATATTTCCCACTTAAACTAAACAACTAAACTACAACTTGATTTGGGAAGGGTATTCCCTGTGATAACTAATAGGACAGGTGTTCCTACGCATGATTACATTTTTGGAAACGTTTACCTTGATTGGATAAACTTGGTTTCCCGACATAACAAACTATTTATTAGGAAATGTTTACTTGATTGTTAAACCTGTATTTCCTACAAATTATTTAGATGGAAATGTTTACTTGATTGTTAAACATGAATTTCTTACAAACTACATAATAGGAAATGTTTATCATATTTGAATAGACATGTTTTCCTACTTAACGATCAAATTGTATTACACATGATTATTAAACTAATAGTTTGGAAATGGTACTTTCCTGAGATTACTTATTTGAAGCTATACAACAGATAGGAAAGGTTTACTTTGATTATTTAAACCCTTGTTTCCTGCAACTACTTATTAGGAAATGTTTTTGATTAAACTTGTGTTTCCTACGCAACTATTTACTTGTAGTAAGAATGATATTCTTACATTATATAGGAAATGTTTTCTTTAACTAGAATAACTTGTAATTCCTACTAAACTTATGAACAATATGTTTTGCCGTAAATGAATGATTTATTCATAACTTGGTTTGACCACTATAAACTAAACCTGTGAATTCACTCAACATTCAATGTTGACGTTTTACTATGTTTTTCAGGGAATTATGACTCAGGTACTTCTGCATGCATAAAGGACGTAAGTTTCCCACGACGAATTAGGATGCCACTTTTGGGACAAATGTATTTTTACAACACTACTATTTCTACGACTTGACAAGTCATAGTATTTGTAACCACTTTAAATAAATGGCATCTTAATTACTGTTCTGCAATGATCATAAGCTCTGATACAATGAATGCATACTGCTAACGTCAGCACCCCCGCTATTTACTTAAAATGCTTCTGCTAATAACTAAGGCTTCCGCTAATTACTTAATAAACGCGATTACCGATTTTGGGGGTGTGACAGACTTGGTATCAGAGCCATTGGTTATAGCGAACTAGAAGTCTTTAAGTTACTTGAAAGTCTTAGAGACCTAGACTATAGTCTTGGCTAGAACACTTATGCATTCATACATTGTATAACTCTATATCACTACGTAGTTACTAAATATATTATGAGTGTGTTTAACGAGCGTCCTATACGTGTGATCGACTCCGACGAGGAACCGCCTGAGCACAACTGTGATGTCGATGCTGCGACTATCAACGAAAAGTTAACGACTATGCTTACTCCAACGTCCAACATGGCACCTGGTGTAGATGAAACAACGAACATGTTTGAGGAACTACTGAAGGGACTACCTCTTAAGAAAATCAAGAGTACCCATGCTGCATGTGCCCGAGTACAGACGCTAGAAGAGCGTGCTCGAGTGGCAGAGAGTGTAGCTGGGGTCAGCATGATGATGACTATAATAGGGTAGTTATAGGAACGTACTTATCCTATCTTCGTTAAACTTACAAATGGAGGGCTGTGTCGATGCTGTACTATACTAAAACTTATACTCGATGGATATATATAAATCCCATCACACTTTAGATGAACACTCTAGTATGTACGTGTTCACTGCTTGCCTTCTTTGAATCACTCACATCTATATCCGTATCTCTTGTATTGAGTTTGTATGAACCTGATCGTATTAAGCGGTGATGAAAAGAAGTATGTATTTAGCATCATATAATGACGCCTGGCCAACGTGATTATATTATACTATGTACATATGGGTGTTTCAAAATCGTAAGATGCGTAATAGGGGATAACAATAACCTTTTCTTATTCATCCAATAATTTAGCAACGAAACATTTGGAACGATCGACGAAATGACACACTACTCACGATTGAAGCAATATGAGAAATCATTTATTAACGAGTAGCTGAAACTATTACCCGACACGAGGTGAGTCGTACTCACAACAATGCCACGAAGAACAACCGAAACACTAGAGTTGAAATTGATGGAAACTCAACAAAAGGAAAAAGCTCAGGAAATGTGAGAAACATCACAGTGGAGAGTGTACTCTCAGTGGTAACTGCGAGCAGTAGGGTCATCGAACCCAATATCGCCAAACCAACCCTCCTACTAGAGCTAAAGAGGAGCGACAAAGCAATGGGCGTTTCGAGTGTGGCGACCCAAAACCACTACCGAAATCAGCGCTCAAAGCTCAACAATTGCAACAACAACAACCATTATGCCTCTAGGTTATTTGATTCGGATGTCAATTGAGTTTATGTCTAGTGAAGTTAGACCACTCTTAAATATTGAATCCCGTAAGTTAGATAACAAGTACATTATAGAACTAACCGATGGTAAGTTGATCGAATCAGGAAAAATAGTACCGGAATGTGCCCTAAGGTTAGAGGGACATTTCTTCGAAATAGACTTACTATCGGTAGAATTGGGAAGCTTTGACATTGTAGTTGGCATGGACTAGTTGTCGAAGAATCGTGCAGAGATTGTTTGTTCTGATAAAATGGTACGTCTACCATTGTTGACTGGAGAAACTTTAGTGATACAAGGAGATAAGAGGACGAGTGTCGTTAATACGATTAATTGTTTGAAAGCTGGTAAATATCTCCGAAAGGGATATCCAGCATTTTTAGCACATGTTGTGGAAAAGAAACCCGAAGAGAAATGCTTGGACGACATACCTGTAGTGCGAGACTATCCGGGAGTGTTTCCTGACGATCTTCCAGGATTACCACCTCCGAGACAAGTCGAGTTTCGCATCGATCTGGTGCCCGGAGCCGCATCAATCGCTCGCTCACCTTATCGTCTAGCTCCATCAGAAATGCAAGAACTGTCTACACAGTTGTAGGAGCTCTTAGACTTAGGATTCATCCGACCGAGCTTTTCACCTTGGGGAGCTCCGGTTTTGTTTGTCAAGAAGAAGGATGGATCCATGCGGATGTGTATTGACTACAGAGAGTTGAATAAAGTAACTATCAAGAACCGATATCCATTACCACGCATTGACGATTTGTTCGATCAGCTACAAGGATCGAGTTATTACTCTAAGATCGACCTTCGTTCTGGTTACCATCAACTGAAGGTTCGAGAGGAGGATGTGCCGAAGACTGCGTTCAGGACTTGTTATGGTCATTATGAGTTCCTAGTCATGCCGTTTGGATTGACTAACGCACCTGCAGTATTCATGGATCTCATGAACCGAGTGTGCAAACCATATTTAGATAAGTTTGTCATTGTGTTCATTGATGACATTTTGATTTACTCGAAGACGAAAGAGGATCATGAACAGCACTTGAAACTTATCCTCCAACTACTCGAGAACGAGAAGCTCTATGCTAAGTTCTCCAAATGTGAATTTTGGATTAGAGAGGTTCATTTCCTTGGTCACGTGATAAATGATAAAGGAATTCATGTGGACCCGTCCAAAATATAGGCGATCAAAAACTGGGAAGCTCCAAGGACCCCAACCGAGATTCGGCAATTTCTTGGTTTGGCTGGCTATTACCGGCGATTTATCGAAAACTTTTCAAAGATAGCTCAGTCACTCACCACCTTAACTCAGAAAGATAAGAAATTTGAATGGGAAGAGAAACAAGAGAACGCCTTTCAATTATTGAAACAAAAGCTGAGCACCGCACCGATTCTATCTTTACCCGAGGGAACAGAGAACTTCATCGTTTACTGCGATGCCTCGCACCGAGGATTAGGTAGCGTTATGATGTAAAACGACAAAGTTATTGCTTACACTTCTCGTCAATTGAAGATTGACGAGAAGAATTATACAACTTATGACTTAGAGTTAGGAGCAGTCATTTTTGCACTAAATATCTGGAGACACTACCTATATAGTACAAGGTGTATGATCTTCACCGACCACAAGAGCCTACAACACATATTCGACCAGAAAGAGCTCAACATGAGACAACGACGTTGGGCAGAATTACTTAACGATTACGACATCCGGGCAAGGCTAATGTAGTAGCAGATGCCCTGAGTCGTAAAGAGAGCATTAAACATCGCAGAGTTTGAGCTTTGGTATTAACAATCCACTCGAATCTCATTACTCAAATTCGCGATGCACAACGAATAGCTTTCACCGCCGAGCGCATGAAAGGAGAATCCTTGAGAGGAATGGAGAAACAGCTTGAAACTAAAGAGAATGGATTACTATACTTCATGAATCGAATTTGGGTACCGTGCGACGATGAGCTACGCACGTTGATTTTGGATGAAGTTCATAAGTCCAACTACTAAATTCATCCTGGTGCATACAAGATGTACCAAGATGTGAAAAGTTTCTATTGATGGCCAAACATGAAGAGAGACATCGCTACTTACGTAAGCAAACGTCTAACGTGTTCAAAGGTCAAGGTTGAATATCAAAAACCTTCAGGACTTTTGCAACAACCAAAGTTGCCACAATGGAAATGGGAACATATAACAATGGAATTCATCACAAAACTACCAAAGACGTCAGCTGGAGCTGATTCGATTGTCGATCGATTGACGAAATCAGCCCACTTCTTTGCTATCAAAGAGAATGATAAACTAGAGAAACTGGCGAAGATCTATCTGTAAGAGATCGTTTCTCGACACGGTGTGCCATTATCCATTATCTCTGATAGAGATAGCAGATTCACATCTCATTTCTGGCAGTCACTACAACAGGCTTTAGGTACTCGACTTGACATGAGTACAGCTTATCATCCACAAACCGACGGCCAAAGCGAACAAACGATTCAAACGCTCGAAGACTTGTTGCGAGCATGTGTGATCGACTTTGGAGGAAACTGGGATACTCATCTCCCACTAGCAGAATTCTCCTACAACAACGGTTATCACACCAGCATACAGATGGCACCATTCGAAGCACTGTATGGGTACAAATGCCGATCACCACTCTGTTGGGCAGAGTTGGGTGACAGACAACTATCCGGACCTGAACTTGTCCAGGAAACCACGGACAAGATATCTCAAGTACTCAACCGACTTAAAGCGGTGCGAGACCGGCAAAAGAGTTACGCCGATAACCGCCGTAAACTATTGGAATTTGAAGTAGGTGACAAAGTCCTACTCAAAGTATCGCCTTGGAAAGGGATAGCACGATTTAGAAAACGAGGCAGACTGAACCCATGATACATAGGACCGTTCGAAATCTTTGCTAGGATTGGTCCTGTAGCCTATAAGCTCAAACTACCTCAAGAGCTTAGCAACATTCACAACACTTTTCACATTAGTAACCTTAAGAAGTGTCTTTCTTACGAGACTTTAATTATACTTCCCAACGAAGTCTACGTCGACTCACGACTTAACTTTGTGGAGGAACCAATAAAGATACAAAAACTACGAAACAGTCGAATCAAACTCATCAAAGTTCATTGGAACTCGAAGCGCGTTCCCAAGTAAACTCAACTCAACGCGAGGATGAAATGCGAAAGAAATACCCCCAACTTTTCAAAAACGTGACCGAGACTCACGACTCAACTTAAATCTCGGGATGAGATTTCGCTAACGGGGGGAGAATACTGTGACAATCCTCCATTTAGGGTATTAATCCTTACTTAATAGCATGCATTACCTAGAGTAATTCCCTGATTAGTGAATTCAAAACGATTTTTGTGTTAAGTTTTGTGAAACTTACTATATGATACGTGACGTATTTGATTTGTAGTTATATATATAGCTACGTACGAAATGAACATATTAAACTCGACAAACTAAATACAATAATGTTCGCGATACGAAATAATTAATAATTCGAAAATTATTAATTACAACTATTAGATAATTATATTATTGAAATAATATACCAACTTATACGTTTTATTATAAACGTATCAAACGCGAATTATTAAGTTCCAAAAAGAACTTCAAAATACTTTTGAATAATTTTTGTTTGAAATTATTATAGAAAAGTATTAGAACAAAAATAGAACGGAAACTTTTAGACTACTATTTAGGACGCGTTATACACGAACAGAAACAATTATAAAACGTACCTAAAGGTTGAAAATAATAAAAGTATTTATTTTCCCGTTACTGTTTTAGTATTTGGAACATTACTTCAAAATATAAATTCCAAATTTGACTGAAATTTGGCACGCAATTTAACTGTACAGTACCACTACTGTAAATTATTTTATTAATTACTTTGATAAAATATTTCACTTTTATAATTAGCAATTATTAAGTTTAAAATAAAATTTAAACTAACGATTAATTGACTTGTACACTAGGTAAAACTAATTATACCCGTACCCGAAACTAACGAGTTAAAAACCCAATCTAATACCCTACAATAATGCATCAGTCGACCACATTCTGTTCATCACCTTACTCCCTTTGATTTATTTAAATCAATATGTACCCCCTCCCTCACAAACTCAGAACACACACACAACCACCTTGAATTATTGGAGCCACCAACTTTCCTCTCCTCTCTTCTCTGGTTCTATCGATACACAGCAACAGCAGATAGGAGTTTGAAGTAGAAGCAGGAAACCATATCACCTTCACCTTCTTTCAAAACCTTCAAACTAACACTTAAACATCTAACAAAAATGGTTTCCTAATCATCCGTCATCATCATCATCCGACTTCATCATCATCATCGACATATTTTCTTTACCCACTGTGAGGATTCAAATTTCTATATTTCATACACATATTACATATTATACTTTGATATTATATATGTAAACTTTTATATATTGCGATAAAACGTGATTAATATGATGATAACTTTTACTCCCAAAATAACACTCCGTATGAAATTATTGCTATAAAAATGGGTGTAATAAAGGATGAAATATTATGAACCAAACATGTTATAATGTATAAATCTATCATATTAGTGTTGGATTTAGCATGAAAAATGGATTTAAACCAAAATCATACGAGTATGTATATGATCAGTTACGAACACAGGGCTGTAAAACGACTGGATCACCCACGGATCCCCTACGGATCCGGCGGATCCTTAATAAACTAGGTGCATAACGATTAAACTAGGTGCATAACGATTAAACTAGGTGCATAACGATTAAACTAGGTGCATAACGATTATATTAGGTGCATAACGATTAAATTGGGTGCATAACACATAATAACAACCTATGACCCTCAAATTTTGACATGATCCAGACAAATTTAAGTTGATCCGGTAAAATCCCAAGCTTTTGATCCGATCCGGCGGATCCGCCATGGATCCGACGGATCCCAACCCCAACACAGGTACTGATTTTACAAAGTCTAAATAATACAAACGTTTAAAGAATTTGCGACAACCTTCGGGATGATAACATTTATTTTAGTTATAAATGGAAATAATTACGACAAGTACAATTCATATTTTATATGGTTGACGACAATTTATATATATATATATATGTACGGACAAATTGGCACGACAAAATTTTGAGACGATCACAATTTATATATATATATATAACGAGACGAATGAAATGGAACGACCTAAATTGTTTAGCACCAACTTATAAATAAAAAGATTTATAAGCAAACAACGACAATTTTTATATAAATAGATACGAAACTTTAAACAATGTATTTATATATATACGATAAATGAAAACGAGTTATATTTCTATAACAAACAAAATTATGTTTTTGAAACATAAACGACGACTATGTTTATATTCGCAACAATAACAAACGACATATATAGATATGTATATAACAACGACAACAATTATATATACGAATATATATATTCAACTAATATGTATATAAATGTATATACTTATACACAACGCATCATTCAATTCAATTATCGCCAACAACTAATATTGTACAAATACTTAAACGTAACAAATAGTCCATGTACTTATATAAAGTATTATTATTTGCGTCTAGGTATTTGAGGGACGCGTTTGGACTGTTTTGCTAGCAGTTGTTTTGCTGAAGACTTGCTACCTGTGAGTTCACAGCCCCTCTTTTACTCGTTTTAAATGCTTTTAAAATCAGGGGTGGAAAACATAGAACTATGTGCTATAACATGCTACTTGTTTATATAATTGCTTGACATGCTTTTATACTAAACTGATTTATATAAATGCTTTATGCTTTATACACAACTGTTAATTATATGAAATGTTTTTCATAACTATTTGGGAATAAGACAACGAATCTTGGTACGAACCTAGGTTTACATGAGGTAGTTGTAGTGCACATAAGTCCCAGTGCTTGCAACCTATAACCATTAGCTAGGTGACTCTAGCCACTGAGTATACAGATAGTACTATCGATTTGACAACCCTCCCAGGATATAACTCGTTGGTCATTTCAACCACACGATGGCAGTCGTAACGAGGAGTGTATACTTACCGTGTTACTGAGGCAACTACAAAACAACTAGTCGTGGTTTGGTTATAGTACTAGGTATCGTTACTTTAACTTTAAAGGTGTCGCTCACCTTAGAGGGATCATAGTCTATATTTCCCACTTAAACTAAACAACTAAACTACAACTTGATTTGGGAAGGGTATTCCCTGTGATAACTAATAGGACAGGTGTTCCTACGCATGATTACATTTTTGGAAACGTTTACCTTGATTGGATAAACTTGGTTTCCCGACATAACAAACTATTTATTAGGAAATGTTTACTTGATTGTTAAACCTGTATTTCCTACAAATTATTTAGATGAAAATGTTTACTTGATTGTTAAACATGAATTTCTTACAAACTACATAATAGGAAATGTTTATCATATTTGAATAGACCTGTTTTCCTACTTAACGATCAAATTGTATTACACATGATTATTAAATTAATAGTTTGGAAATGGTACTTTCCTGAGATTACTTATTTGAAGCTATACAACAGATAGGAAAGGTTTACTTTGATTATTTAAACCCTTGTTTCCTGCAACTACTTATTAGGAAATGTTTTTGATTAAACTTGTGTTTCCTACGCAACTATTTACTTGTAGTAAGAATGACATTCTTACATTATATAGGAAATGTTTTCTTTAACTAGAATAACTTGTAATTCCTACTAAACTTATGAACAATATGTTTTGCCGTAAATGAATGATTTATTCATAACTTGGTTTGACCACTATAAACTAAACCTGTGAATTCACTCAACATTCAATGTTGACGTTTTACTATGTTTTTCAGGGAATTATGACTCAGGTACTTCTGCATGCATAAAGGACGTAAGTTTCCCACGACGAATTAGGATGCCACTTTTGGGACAAATGTATTTTTACAACACTACTATTTCTACGACTTGACAAGTCATAATATTTGTAACCACTTTAAATAAATGGCATCTTAATTACTGTTCTGCAATGATCATAAGCTCTGATACAATGAATGCATACTGCTAACGTCAGCACCCCCGCTATTTACTTAAAATGCTTCTGCTAATAACTAAGGCTTCCGCTAATTACTTAATAAACGCGATTACCGATTTTGGGGGTGTGACAAATACCGACGGCTAAAGGGTTGGAAGATAGAGGTATTAACATTGGTTCAGTGATTTGTAAAGTCTGTGAGCTTGAAGTGGAATGCTCGAATCATGCCTTGATCAGCTGTCCGAGGGCAGCAGAAGTTTTAAAAGGCATCTTCAAGTGGTGCGGTATTTCGCTGCATAACATTACTTCGGTGGTAGATTTAATGGAGTTCAGTGCTCATTGGGGGAATGGTTTAAAGAAAAGGAAAATCTTCATGGCAATTCTCCAATGTTCGATTTGGTGTATTTGGAAGGCTAGAAACGAACTAGTATTTAAGAAGATGAGGAAATCAGTATTGGCTATATTGGATGACGTCGTCTCTTTGTCGTTCTTATGGATCAAACATAGGGGAAACATCCCGTAGTAAAAGTTAAAATATCATTATCTAATGCAATTCATGAACTGCATTTCAAGTTATCTCCTTTCAGGAAAATTTTTTACCTCTTTCTTGGGATAATTGGTGTAGATTTCCGTTTATTGTCTTATCTTTGTAATTGTTTGTTAATTTCCTTATTTTGTACTCTCTTTTCTCCTTGCTTAGTTCTTCTAAGTCTTGGAGCCTATATATATATATATATCATTTGCCGTTTCCAAAAAAAGGATTTGCTTCCCTCCTTCCCTCAAACTTGATGCTTCCCTCTTGATCATTCCCCATATATTAATAATAACCATCCTACGATTCCTATCAATACTTTTGAAAGATAGAAACACATACGTTGTTATGAATTTACATAGAGCCACGATTTTAACGATATCAAGAAAAAGTAAAGCCGTATATGGCGGTTGACTTAAGGTAATAACCGGGATATATTTATTTTAATTGTAATTAAATAAGGAGAACTAGAAAATACATAATAATTAATAATATAAATATTAACGTGAACAAAAAGCTAAAGAATTTAATTGGCCGATCAACAATTTATGACATCATCAATGTGATTTTTTGAGATTTAGTTTCCATATATTGACCCAAACATGAGGGGTTAATTCTAGTATATATATACACTTAGAAGAACATCGATCATCATGTGTGCGCTACCAATTGAAATAATCGAATCGGAGATTATACCAAAACTGCCGGTTAAGTCCCTAATTCTTCGGTGCAAGTGTGTGTCCAAAAGATGGCAATCCATAATATCGACGCCTGAGTTTGCCACAATGAACCTCCAACACATAAGAGATTACGACAAATCCCTAACCCACCATAAACTTCTGGTAATGGACCCTAAATCAGGTACTTTTTGTACCCATGATTGTGAGGATTCAACTACCATCCGCCGCCGTTTGCCATTTCTAGACGTTGATCCTTGTGATGTTTCTATCAAAGCAAGTTTGGATGGATTGTTATGTGTAGCCTTACGGAAAACTCGCGAGTTAGCGTTTTGGAATCCATGGATGGGTACCTATATGAAGTTGTCTAACACCAATGCTCCTTGTTTCGACAAGATGTACCGCGGTGCTATTGGTTTCTATTTCGACAACTCTTGTAACGATTACAAACTTTTACATGTGGATTCTAGCGGTGATGAGTTTGAGGCTTATATCTATTCTCGTAGGTTAAATTCATGGAAGAAGATCGAATGCCATTTAGAAAACAACTATGAACGTATCACCAACTCATGCTGTTGGTCGACAACTACTTTCTTGGGTGAAAGTCTTTATTTTTTAGTTAGCGATTTCAAGGTATTTGGAGGTCGAAGTTGGATTATCAGTTTTGATATCAAGTTGGAGAAGTTTAGGGAGATACGATATCCGCCTGTTCCAAGGGGAAGTTCACATTCTGGGACTTTAGTTGTTGTAAAAGGCTGTATTCACTTTTGTGTTGCATATGGATGCGAAGAAAGCAAAGCAGCCTCATTGCAGTCGGAAGGTGCTCTGTGGAAGATGGAAGCTAATGGGTTGTGGAGTAAGGTGTCAGATTTCAGTGCACCATATTACTCGTTGAAGTTTAACCGTATAAGCGCAACAACAAGTGGGAATTGGCTTGTGATTTTGGAGAATAACAAGTCTCGTTACAAAATAGACATGGAACACTTGGCTACAAACATTAAGGCTAACAGTTCTAAGAATTGGTATTGTTCAAACCTACGTACAATATACTTGGAGACTCTAGTGTCACTGAATCCCTAGTTCAAGATCGATCGATGAATCATGTTTTGGGTATGCAATCGTTTTAGTATTCGAATTATGCTGATTAGAGGCATTTTTTAATGGCACTCAAATTATTGCTTCAATAATCTATACAATATGCATATTCTACACATTGTTCTTGTGTTTGTTCAAAAATCACACCATTGATTCTTGAATCATTGATCAACATGATACTGAAGTTAAAGTCCTAACGAGCTTTATCGATTTTCTTGAGTCTACCGATGAGGATATAACGACTCATGTGCGTGTTGTGGAATCGTTCTTAGATGCTTCTTGCAGCCAATAAATATTTGAAACAAGAAAGTTATGTATCATCAAAATTGAAGAGATGAAGACTAAGTTCATAAACATTATTGAAGGAAAACAAGAAATGGGAAAAACCGATAAAGTTACATTCGAACTATGTCAAAAGATTTGGGGTGAACATCAACATGGGTTAATTGCAAATGCAGATATCAAAAGGAAAAGATCTAACTTGGATGTTGATGATCAAGAATTTAAATTAAATCCAAAAAAACGTCGTCCAACTGTGGTCTGTGGGTGCAAGTGATGTTAGTGTTGCAAGTTAGACGATATCGCATGGGTTGATAAATATATTATGAAAATAAACAGTGGAGTAATGGACTCAATAATTCATAATGGGCTTGAAAAAGTTGCGTAGCCCATTGAATGTTATTAAAAGGGCTGGCCATATACAAGAAAGCCCACAACAAAGCAGATCCGGTGCGCCCAACTGCCCAAGGCACCGTTTAGATTCGCTTGGCAATGGACCAATGGTAACTTTTAGAAACAAAGCGTCTATATCATATTCATATGAAACTTCTTTCATAATATAAATACAAAACTTAAAACACAAAAAACAACAACACTTCAATCAAGAATTCAAGGGATCATCATCAATCAAGGCAAGTTATAAAATAGAGTCGTAAGTTAATCGTCATTTTAATGTCCGGTAAATATGACCATCTCTAGAATTGTATCGTATCATAATTGTGAAATTACATATGAATTACCAAACTTGAAAACTTCTTCCTTACTCAACTCCCCTATAAATTATGAAGACCCTTGAATAAAATCAATATACCAATTCATATTGGTCTTCAACTAGGAATACATATAGACATATATTTCACTTATAATAATTAATTAATATGGAGCTAGGTGGTTTGAAGTTGAATCTTATACTAGTGATGATGGTAGCATGCATATGCATGGTGCAGCCGAGGGATCATGTTGTAGGCGGTTCAGACAGGTGGGTTACTTCAAAAGCAAAGAGGCCGCCGAAGGAATATTTAGTAGGCGGTTTAGACGGGTGGCTTACTCCAACTGCCTTAGAAGGTCGTAACAAATATATTATGTGGAAAGGTACTCAAGATTTCCAACCCGGAGATACTCTCTTATTTAAGTTCAAACAAGGACAACATACAGTCGCGCAAGTGTCTGGAGAGGCGTTCCAGAATTGCACCACCACCAATCCCATAAAATTATTCACAAACAGCCCTGCTAAATTCGTTTTGGAAAACAAGAATGAGGTGTTCTTCATCTGCACCATGGGTGATCATTGCAATAAATTTCAGAAGGTCAATATTTTCCCAAACCTGGATCCATGAATACAACAATCTTGTCCTTCGTGTTATCTATATTGGTTGGAGTAAGCAGCAGCGAACAAATCATTATCGTTACATATATAGCGACTAATATAATAAAAATAAAAATACCTTCAAAGGAATACAAAGCTTATTGTTAAATAAAAATACCTTCAAAGGAATACAAAGCTTATTGTTGAATTATATACAATTACGTGTTATGTATTCACATGGATCGAATTCTTATATATAAGCATACTGATGATTTGAACAATCGAAACCTGCCTGTTAGAACTGTGCCAAACTGCCAATGGTGCGTCAGTTTCTTGTGTCACTTAGACCTGTACCAACGGCATGCGTCGGTTTCCGTCGGTTGAAACCGACGGAACCGACACCGATGGCACGGCGCCGTTGGTTCGGTCCGTCGGTTTCTTCCGTCGGATTTCCGACGAGGTGTTTGGGTGAAAAAGGTGGGGCCGGTGGGTCCGAGAGGGAATTAAAAAAAAAATTTAATTTTTTTTTTAAAATTTAGCCGTTGGAGATATTTTTAAGAAAAAAAAAAAACAAAACAAAACAATTTTTTTTAAAAAAAAACGGTAACATCAAACGGATACTTTTTTTTTTTTTTGATTTTTTATTTATTTAAAATTCTAAATAAATACTACACATATCTATCACATTTTTCACACTCAAACATCACCAATTCTCTCATCTTTTATCACTTTCACTTTCAAAAAATGTCAAACAACAACAACACCAATTCCAAATCCAAAACCAAATCCAAATCCAAATCCAAATCAAACCAAAATGAGCAAGAACAAGTTGGCTACGATATGTGGCAAAACTTGATGAACAACCCGCTACCAAATCCAAATAACTATCAACCTCCACCGACGGGTTTTGCTCATTTTGCACCAATTGTAAACCCGTATCAAATGTCACCCGACGACCCACGAAGAAATTACCAACATCCCGGGTGGTATCAAAACCCGCAATTCACAACTTCCATGGATTATTCACCAAACACATACCACGGCACCTCCTCATCAAACCCACACGGCTACCAAGCAACACGTACCCGTTACTCACAACCTCCACAAACTCAAAATTTCGTCGTACCCGAAACCCAACATCAAAACCTTCTCGACAGCTCCGACGATTCCGATCACGAAAACCAATGTCAACCCGAACAAGAACCCGAGTCCGAACCCGATACCCAACCCGAGGCCCCTAAGAAAAAGGGTAAAAAACCAAGAAAAAATCCGGACGCACCACTTCGGGTTCAAGTTAGGTGGTCCGACGAAGAAGCGAGAATCTTGGCTGAACGGTGGATACATTGTTCCGAAAACGGCGTCATCGGAAACAATCAAACAAATGAAAGTTTTTGGCGAAGTGTCAAATCGGATTACAATTCGATTGTCCCGACGAAACGTAACCTCAACCAACTAACGGGCAAATGGAACAAAATAGCTGGGGACGTGCGAACTTTCGAAGGCCATCACAGAAAGTTTAGGGAGGGTTGCCATCAAAGCGGTGCCGGGGATAAAGACGTGATGGATGCGGCCAAGAAAGCTTTTCTCAACCAAAAGAGAAGGAAATTTACTTACGAGAGTTGTTGGGAGGTTCTAAGACATTTCCCAAAGTTCTTCACCGAGCAAGGCGTGATGAGCAACAAACGCCCATTCCAACCCGAAACCGAATTCGAAGCCACTGATCTTGGCTCGAACGACATCCCGTCATCTCTAGAAGCCAACATGAGGACCTTGTTCCGCGACGACCCGATACGTCGTCCACCGGGTCGAAAAGCGTCAAAGACTTCTCAATCTTCGGATGCCGGTTCTTCGTCACGAAGTAGTGTTGTGTCCGAAAAACTTGAAGCCATCGAAGCGGTTAAATCACAAGCCCTAAAAGTCGCGGACACACTTGAAACGATTAAGAAAAACAACATAAAAAAGGCAGCGTTTAAGGCTTTGAGTTTTCTTTGCAAAAGTCTTCCGAAACAGGCATCCAAAAAGGAATTAAAAATTATTAAGTTGGCACGCAAAGAAGTCGTTGAAGAATTTGGAAATGTCTACAAAACGACAAATGAGGATGAAGATGAAGGTGAAGACGAGAACGAGAATGAGGTCGCGGACGATGAATCGAGCTCGGATTAGGCTAGTTTAAATTTAAATAAATGTACTTTTAATTTTAGTGTAACGTTTTTATTTTTAGGAGTTTAATGTTTTTATTTTTTAGGATTGTAATTTTTTTTTTTTTTTTTTAGGATTGTAATGTTTTTAATTTTTAGGATTGTAATGTTTTTAATTTTAATGAAATGTGTTTTTATTTTAATTATTGTGTATTATTTAATTAAGTTTATTGGTGTGGGTCCCTGAAAAATGAAACTGACAGGAAACTGACGGATGATTGTTGGGACGGGCCTGTCAGTTTCTGTCAGTTGGGTGAAAAAGCTGACGTGGCGCGTCAGTTTTTGTCAGTTTCCGTCACGGTTGTGAGTGGTCTTAGCATCAGTTTTTTGACACCATTGGTACCATCACTTCAGTTTGGCATCACTTTTTGGAGCATCGGTTGACCGACGTAGAAGTGAAGTGGTGGTGTGGTCCCTCTTGATTAATACTCCGTGTAATGTTTTTTATTTCCTTTTTAGTGTATGGATTTAAAGATATATTGGTAAATGTGGGGCCTAAAAAATAATGGATGTGAAACTGTTGGCACAGTTGTGTCAGTTTTGAAAAATGCTCACATAGCACTAAATTGGCAATCACGATTGGGAGTGTTTTTATTCGTCATACCTTTATATGTCCAACTTGAGCCCAACCATATATCTATGTATATATACTAAGCGAGTATAAATAATGGTTCCAGGATTTGCCACGTATGCAACAATGGCACGTGACAATCTCTAATCATTTTCATTTAATTAAATAAATTAACTTTAAATGATTTAAATAAAAATAAAAAATATTAATTAATTAAGAGTTTTAGATTAAATCAAACCAAGGCTCTGTGATTAAAATATGATTTTATTTAATGACAAATGTCTCGCACTAGTACATGTTGGGCTCAAAGTTGGATTGAAAGATATTAATAAAAGAATGATAAATATTCTTAGTTCATTAGATTTTAATATTTAATGACTATCTTCTATGCACTAATAAAGGAATATAATAAAGGGTTATTAGTCTCTAAATGTATCGAACTTGTCAAAAAATCCTATTGTATGCATCCAACTTTTAAAATTCCTATTGTGTGTATCCAACTTACTAATCATTCCTATTGTATGTATTCATTAACACTAATTACGTTTGACTGGTCATAATTAGCATACGTGGCATTTTCATCTGACGTGGCACTGCAAACTCAGCGCCACGTCATCTAAAGTTCGATACATTTTTCAGATCATCATTTTCATCAAATTCAATTTTCCGACGACACCATTTTTTCCGACGATATCATTTTTCCGGCGAATCATTTTTTCCGCAGGTACCACCACAACTAATATACACCTCCTAAACACCAAACCTACCATCTACGACGTCACCACCATCTCCACCATTTTTTTCGGCGACCCCATTTTTTCCGGCGACTTAAAAAAAAACATTCTGCTGTTACACATGCCTGATTGTTGGCCCTTGTACATGCTCGATCACAGCTCATTGATGCTCATCAATTACTCTCATTACGAAGGTGCTTATATCACTAAATTAATAAGTCGAGGAGCTCATTGATGACCCGAGTTACTCTTTGGTGAGGAGCTAAATAATGTGTCGAAAATCTCTTTCTAGTCATATAGAATCACTTGATTAAGCTATAACTAGTGAAGCTACTAGAAGCTATCCATCTTAAAAAATCAGTGTACATCAAGAATATGTTTGATATGCATATGTATTTGTACCTGGAAAATAAGGTTGTACACTGTGCAAGAATACATGTAAATTATACTATGAAATATCAATTTACCAAGGGTATTGGCATGTTACCCTTCTGATGCTCATCAATCACTCTCATGCATATAAGCATGGACTACTAGTACTTCAGGCTTTGAGACTTGTAAACCCAAAGTTATAATTAACATCGGGAAACAATGAAGTTCCCTCGTATTGTGTAGACTCCCAACTCACTGAAAATGATGGGAGCAGCAGGACCGCGTTCGTTGCTCGACCCGGCTGCAATCAAGTGGTCATGGAGCTGTGATCGAGCATGTACAAGGGCCACCAATCAGGCATGTGTAACAGTAGAATGTTTTTTTTTAAGTCGCCGGAAAAATTGGTGGAGATGGTGGTGATGTCGTAGATGGTAGGCTTGGTGTTTAGGAGGTGTATATTAGTTGTGGTGGTACCTACGGAAAAATGATTCGTCGGAAAAATGATATCGCCGGAAAAAATGGTTTCGTCGGAAAATTGAAGTTGATGAAGATGATGATCTGAAAAATGTATCGAACTTTAGATGACGTGGCGCTGAGTTTGCAGTGCCATGTCAGATGAAAATGCCACGTATGCTAATTATGACCAGTCAAACGTAATTAGTGTTAATGAATACACACAATAGGAAGGATTAGTAAGTTGGATACACACAATATGAATTTTAAAAGTTGGATGCATACAATAAGATTTTTTGAGAAGTTCGATACATTTACAGACTAATAACCCTATAATAAACTCTTAGTTCTTAGAAATTGTTCTTTAGGTGCTTCATATCAAAGGTAAATTTTATATAGTATTTTATATCGACTAATTATTAGATTCATTCATCCTTCTTTGTTTTGCATTTTTATTTTTTCATTATATAGTCGTTTTCTACTAATAGGGTATATTCAATGATTGATGTGTACAATTTATGCGAACTATGAAGATAAAAACTGGGTACAAGTGTATAAAAACTTCTGTTATGATGAAATATGGCTTCTTCTCTTTTCTTTTGTGTAAATTATGTTGTTAGATTAATGTCAATTGTTAAGTAACTACCTTTTAAATTTTTTCTTCCAAGTCGAACAAATATCACTTATAGTTGATCAAAATTTAGGATGAATAATCTGTCCTTTTGAGCATCGTATTTAAAGTGTGATGCATGTTCTTTATATATCCACACTTAAATCCAAGATGTTACTTATTTTAA
Source organism: Helichrysum umbraculigerum (assembly GCA_949592205.1). Classification (NCBI taxonomy): domain Eukaryota; kingdom Viridiplantae; phylum Streptophyta; class Magnoliopsida; order Asterales; family Asteraceae; genus Helichrysum; species Helichrysum umbraculigerum. The sequence continues at coordinate 7,645,341 of CATIUR010000005.1, read as the reverse complement.
TCAATTACGTAATTATTACAGTTTTGTTGATAGTTAATCGTAATTGTTTTTTGATCAAAATATAACAATTTGTAACTGTATTTATAAAATTGCCGTGTATCGCACGGGTTTGCATCTAATTTATATATATATGTACACCGGAATTCACATTCTTTTAAATTTTAATTCTATTTATAATTTATTTTTATTTTTATAAAGGGTTTTGCTAACGTGTGCCCCCGTAGCACGCGTTAAACCGCATTTAATGAAGCCTAAATTTCCTTAAATATCAGAATTTGTAATTAATATGTGTATAAAAAGGGTAAATATTAAATTGAATTAATGAGTATTAAATGCAAATGATAATATTTAAGGAAATTTAGGCTTCATTAAATGCGGTTTAACGTATGCCACGGGGACACACGTTAGCAAAACCCTTTTATAAAAAGTCAAAACTAAACCATGATTGAAAAGTCAAAATGTGAATGTTAACAATTTCCGTCTCAATTACATTGTCTTCTGGATAAAAAGAATTTTAATCAAGATACAGTAACTAATTATCTGTTTTGCTTCTATATAAGGCAAGTTTAATTTTAGATATTTAACTAAGAAATGGTAAATTGTATTAAAAAAATGAGGTGGATTTAACATTTATTTTTAAAATTAAATGTTCTAAATAGAAACATTAATTATTGTTAACCAATTAATTTTCAAAAGCACCGATTTCTTTGGTTTAACTTCACATTCACGACTCACACTGTTGCAAACGTCAGGGAAGGCATATGGCCCGGGCATCAAAGAAACCCCAGTTAAACTCATCCCAACCGGCCCAGATCGAATCTCATTATCGACCCTCGGCCCACATTTTTCATCTGCACGAAAGAAGATCATTGCTCTCGAAACTTACCGCCAACGTCACCCCTTAGCAAGTTACACAAATTAAAGGGAAATTAATCGAAATGCCACTTTTTCAGAACGTAATTTTCGTTTTGCCACTTCTTTTAAAAAATTGCGGATTTACCACCCCCCCCCGGTCACCAGTCGCATCATGCGACCTGCGACCCATTACCTGCGACCCGCGACCTAATGGTTACCGAGTAAAAGACAAGCCCAAGCCGCGTAACGACCCGTTCACCGGTCGCAGGTCGCACCACGCGACCTGCGACCCAAGCTCGGCGACCTGCGACCCAGCCGCAACTCATGTTCACTAGTCGTAACTTTTATTCACTGGTCGTAATTCTTGGTCACTATTCGTAAGTTACCGGTTTCAGATTTTTCAATTTCAGATTTTTCAATTTCTGACATTTTTCAGATTTTTTCAAGATAAGATTTTTCAAGATAAGTTTTTTTAAGATAAGTTTTTTCAGATTTTCTAGATAAGATTTTCTGACATTTTTAAGATTTTTTATACTTTTTGGATAATGATCTGGATAACTTTCATTTTAACAATATCAGATTTGTGTAGTTTCAATACTTTTCATTTTAACATCCATCTCTGCAATCACTCTCAAATTCTCACACTCCTCTCATCATCCTTTTAACATATCATTCTTCAGGTACAAATTTTCACCCACTCAGGTAGTATTGCGTTTTTTGATAGACAAGTTTAAAGTTTTTATATGTTTTGGGGGTCGTTTTGAATATGTTAACAACATGCCAATGTATTTGCCAATAGAATGTAGTAGAGTGCCGTTAAAACTTCCAGTGGCACCAGAGAAGCCCATGACGTGCAGAGTTTTGTTGAAAAACGTATTAAGAAAGGTAGGTCTACCACTTGATTCACCTGTTTGTCTAAAATATATGGAAGGTCAATATGTTGTTGATATAAATGATTATATTGATGATTTTGGTGATTTTCTGTGCCATGCAATTAACAATGCTCCGATAGAAATTTACATTGTTGATCTTGTACGAAATGTTTCTGGTAAGGGTAGCAATCAACCTAGTAGTAGTAGTTCTGGTTTTCGACCACAGAACCAACAACAGACTACTGAATACTACCAACAAGCTCAATATCAGTCATTTCAACAACCCTTTCAACAACCCTTTCAACAACCTCAATATCAGCCATTTCAACAGCCCTTTCAACAACCACAATATCAGCAATTTCAACTGCCCGTTCAACAATTTCCGTTTCCTTATCAACCACAATATCAATTTCATTATCATGCTCCTCCACAAAATACAGTTTTCCATCCAACAGAACAACCGATGAACCCTTCATTTAGGGTAGTTGAAGACACCCAAGATAATTATAAATTTGATTCGGATGTTCAATATGATCAATCTCATTCAAATTACTATGTGGAGGAACCAGATCCAGATCCACATCCTCATGATTATGATCATTATGATGAGGAAAATGTCAATCCACCAAAGGATCATGACCATCCATTATGTAATCACATTGTTGATGATGAGGATGATGAGGGTGATGAGGAGGATGAGCCTGATCCAAGAGATATGTACGACAAACCAATACCAGTAAAATCAGCAGAACCTGATATATTCTGGAATATACCAACGCCGTCAGGAGAGGAAGAAAAAGAAGTTCCTAAACGGCCAGATGCAATGTATGAGAAATCTTGTCGGATTCGAGAGGGCCAAACATTCGTAAGTAAAGAGGAATTTCTGCTTCAATTGCATACCAAGTGTCTAGAAGAGGGTTTTCAGATTAAACCAACACAGTCAGACAAAAAAAGGTACAGAGCAAAATGTATTTTGCCTGATTGTGATTGGAAGATAAGCGCAGCGTGTATTCGATATTGCGACAACTTCCAAGTAAGGAAGTTACGTGACGCGCACACATGTTCTCGCACCAAAATCTTGGCCAATAGTCGTCATGCAACCAAGAAAGTGCTTGGTAACCTTTTGAAGGAGGCGATGACTTTGGAAGGTCGTGTATACAGAGGCAAAGAGATCAAACTTGATATGACTGAATGGTTTAAAATCAGCCTTACATACAACCAAGCATGGAAAACAAAGTGTTATGCTATAGAGCTGTTGAGAGGTAGTCCCGCTGAATCGTTTAAGAAACTTCCCATTTATCTGCACAACCTAAAACTACATAACCCGGGGAGCACTACGAATCTCCGTACAGACGACGAGGATAAATTTGTAATGTGTTACACGTCCATCGGAGCAGCTGTAAGTAATTATTATTAGTCAATGACATACGTACATTATTATATAATTTACAATTATTTTTTTATGAATTTGCAGATACGTTCATTTGTCAACCATACACGCCCAATAATAATCGTAGATGGGGCACATTTGAAGGGTGGGTACTTGGGTACTAACTTAATTGCTGTGGCGATGGACGGTAATAATGGCATCTTGCCACTGGCTTATGGCATTGGTGCGGGAGAGACGACCAACGTGTGGACTTGGTTCTTGGGAAACTTACGTGACGCGCTTGAATCTGCCGGTGGGGTTGACAACCTCACATTCATCTCTGATAGGGCTGCAGCAATTGCGGCCGGTATTTCAAATGTATTCCCAGAGGCATTCCATGCCCTCTGTAGCCGTCATTTGTTAATGAACCTGAAAAGCAAATCTGCAAAAGTCAAGCACTTTGAATGGCATTACTGGAAAATGTGTAAGGCATACCGAAAGTCGGATTTCGATGAACATTTTGATGTCATTTCTAGACATTTACCAACTTCAGCTAATGTTCTTAGAGAGGTGGGGAAAGAAAGATGGTCAAAGCATCATTCAACAAAGACACGATATGCTTACCTCACGACTAATAGTGCAGAATCCATTAACGCCATGACCAAGCATGCAAGAAAACTCCCGGTGACAATGTTACTGGAGTTTTTTAGATCTTCAGTACAACAATGGTATTTCAAACATCGAAACACTGCCGCGGCCGTTAAAACACTTGTCACACCATATGTCGAACATAAAATTGGTAAGACGGTTGGCAAATCACTCAGCTGGAAGGTCAACCCATCCACAAACATGATATGTGAGGTGGTGGATCGGCAAAAGAATGGAACAGTCAACTTGGAAGCAAGAACCTGCACTTGTAAGCAATGGCAACTCTCTGGTTTACCTTGCGGACACGTAGCGGCAGTGATCCGTCACTTTAAAATCGACAATGTCAGCTGTTTTGCGGAGAGGTATTTCACCACGGAAACATATCGGGCAACCTACAGTGAGGCTATAAATCCAACACCTCATCCTTCAGAATGGGAAGATCCGGGTAATCTGCAGACTTGCTTGCCGCCGGTACTTGTGAAGAGGCAATCTGGCCGCCCACCTGGCCGTGCTCGTATTCCTTCGAAAGGAGAGGAGAAACGGCAATACAAAAATCAATGTAGTCGGTGCAAGGAACGCGGTCATAGTCGAGTTAATTGTACGGTTCCTTACGATAGAACCGATGAGCCAACCCGATCTAGAACCACCGCAAGATCAAACTCAAGGTCCAAATCAAGATCCAAATCAAGATCGAAGAAAGTAAGTTATTAAATTTGTTCATATTAACACATAAAATTTACATTGTGTTATTAATACAATCGTCATTACTTGACTTGCAGCAGACGTCCACAAAATCAACGAAAAGCAAGTTCGAGGAGGATGGAGGAGAGCCATCCCAGGCGACTCAAACTTATCCGAGTGTACATTTGAGTCAACCTTGAGTCACATTTGGATTTGTTGTGATGAAAAAAACTATGTTTGCATTATTGTGTTGTATTTGAAAAAAACTATGTTATGTACTTGTTAGCAATGTTATATATGTTTGCATTATTGTGTTGTATTTGATTAACTTACTTTGTTTGAACATTACTAAACCTATCATTACATAATGATTATAAATCATATAATTACATTAACAACACAACATAACTGGCCAACTATCCACTTTATTGAAAGAAAGAGACGAATTACAAGATTTAACCAATAACTAATCGAATAAACGCCTAGCGGCAGAAGAGCCGGTAATAACCTTAGACATTGCAAACGGCATTGTTGGATCAGAATTCGAGAAATGTGACAGATCTTTGCGGGTAACATACACCTCAATTTCTCTATGTATTTTGGCATAGTCAGTAATCTTCTTGAGTTGCTCGACATCATCTGTTATCAATTCTAAACCATTATCTAGGTCTTTTTCATGCTCTTTAAAGTAAAAATACCACTTCGGTGGAGGCACGTAACCGAGCTCGTTCAAAGCCGTTTCCAAAAGTTTGGTTGAAAATTCATCGGCCTCAACGCAGTCAAGAAACGTCAATGAACCTTGAGTGTACATTCTGTAAGCGCCCTAAAAATGTCCGGCGTGACGGAAAGCAACACTAAACATCCAGGGTACTTGTGCATATATTATCTCAGTTGATGGTTCTTCATTTGGAGATCGAAAATACCAAAAATGTTCATCCAAAACCATTTTCAGAAAACTGATGACGAAGATATATGAAAAAGTTGAGAATGTGGTGAGAATGTGAAGTGTTGATAATTCTATCTTTCAGTTACACTATTTATAAATAAATAGAAAAAAAATCAAGGAAAATCTTATCTAAAAAGATAAGATATCTTATCTCAAAAATAGAAAAAGTTATAAAAAAACTTATCAAAAAAGTATAAAAAATCCAGAAAATCTTAACAAAATGTCAGAAAATCTTATCTGAAAAATCTTATCTTGAAAATTTTGAAAATTGTATTTTACGACTAGTGCACAAGACTTACGACTAGTGACAAAGATTTACGACTAGTGACCAACAATTCCGACTAGTGACCAAGACTTACGGCTAGTGACCAAGACCACTCGATGTCGTTCACATACGCGACCGGTGAACGGGTCGTTACGCAGCTTGGGCTTGTCTTTTACTCGGTAACCATTAGGTCGCGGGTCGCAGGTAACGGGTCGCAGGTCGCATGATGCGACCGGCGACCGGGGGGGGGGGGTGTAAATCCGCAATTTTTTTAAAAAAGTGGCAAAACGAAAAATACGTTCCGAAAAAGTGGCATTTCGATTAATTTCCCTTATATGGTGTGCATTACACTCATAGTTACATAGCAATTGGTTAAACAACATCTTCTCTTGTATAGTCCCCATTTATATATGTAAAGAACGGAAATAGATTTATTCATTTAGCTTCTATCGTAAATTAATGAGTAAATTGCATGAATGGTCCCTGTGGTTTACATACATTCTCACCGTTAGTCCCTGTACTTTGTTTGTTGCATGGATAGTCTAAAAACTCAAAAGTTGTTGCATGCTTAGTCCCCCCTCTACTTAAAATGACCAAAATACCCTTGGTGATGCTATATATTTTGCTTGGTTTGAGGAGGGTATTTTGGTCATTTTAGGTAGAGTAGGGACTAAGCATACAACAACTTTTGAATTTTTGGACTGTCCATGCAACAAACAAAGTATGGGGACTAACGGTGAAAATGTGTGTAAACCACAGGGACCATTCATACAATTTACTCTAAATTAATATACATTTACATTTTTCACAACACTGTTTTAATCTTTCTTTTTTCTTAAGTATATAATTATAATTATTATACAAATACAAGAAGACACGAACAAAATAGTACGTTAATCGTTGTTTTTATGTCCGGTAAATATGACCATCTTTAGAATTGTATCGTATCATAATTGTGAAATTACATATGAATTACCAAACTTGAGAACTTCTTTCTTACTCAACTCCCCTATAAATTATGAAGACACTTGAATATAGACATGCACAAGAAAACCGGTTTCCCCGACCCGACCCGATTCCAACCCGAAACCGACCCGGTCAAAACCGGTTTTGACCAAAACCGGTTCGGGTTCTCCCCAAACCGCCGGTTCCAAACCGGTTTCCCATTCCGACCGTTGAACCCGGTTCCAAACCGGTTTGGCCGACCCGGTTTGGAAAAACCGGTTTGAAAACCGGTTTTAAACCGGTTTTGAATTTTTGAAAAAATTATATCCGTTATAGCCTTGATCTAGCCGTTTTTTTTGTATTTTTTTTACCATTTTGCCATTGTTTTTCAACTATATAAAGAACCATTGAGTTACTTTCAATCACACACAATTACACACTCATATTTACATACAAAACTCAAAAACGCAAACTATATTCTCATGGCAACTCAATCTTCTTCGGCTTCCCATGGTGTTGGTTCTTCAAATGCACCAACGATTGTGAAACAATTGCCCAACAAAAGAAATCCGGAGATTTGGAGTGCTTACGACAAAGTGTTGTTGTCGGATGGTTCGATTAAAGCGCATTGTAAACGTTGTAAGTTGTTCTTCAAACCCGACTCCAACACCACCTTGAAAAATCATACCGAGAAGCATTGTGCGGGACTCAAAGGTAATCCGGAAGCAAGTGGGCAATCATCGATGGCACGAGATGGTTCTATATTTACATACGATGTGGAACGGTGTCGACAAGCTTTTGCGGGTTATGTAATTCAAGAAGCTTTGCCTTTCAACCACTTCGACAACCCTCGGCTTACTAGGGTGATTCAAACCACTCTTCAACCGCGATATAACAATGTAAGTCGTACTACTCTTAAACGCGATGCCCTTAAATTGTGGAAAGATGCTAAAAAACAACTAAAAATCGGTTTTGAAAATTTAAATACATGTGTATCATTAACAACCGATGTTTGGTCGGCTCCTCATGGTTTGCCCGGTTCGTACCTTTGTGTAACCGCACATTGGGTTGATCCCGCAACTTGGCAAATGATGAAACGTACCATTGCTTTTGAAGACTTTGAGTATCCTCACACGGGTCAAAACTTATTTTACATGTTACGAAGTGTGATTAAAATGTTTAAATTGGAAGAAAAGGTTTTTTCAATATCTTTTGACAACGCTAGTAATAATACACTTGCCGTTTCAAAATTAATACTAAAATACGCACCACCATTGAAGGGCATTTTTTATCATAGTCGATGTGTTGCACACATCATTAACTTGGTTGTGCAAGCCGGACTAGCGGTTGAAGATGTAGACGAAGTAAAAACGAGATTTAAATCTATGTTACAAGACGTTTTTCAAAAGGGTAAAGCTAGATACAAATCTTATATGAAATTGTGCAAGGATACGAATTCTATTTTTTTAACCCCTAATTGGGACATGCCCGTTAGATGGAATTCGACCTACCATATGTTTGTATGTGGTTTACGCCAACGCGATACTTTACAAGTTTTCCATGATCATCTTGTTACAAAAGGCCATGCAACACCATTTCCAATCATATATTGGGAGTATATTAAAAAGATTGTCGAATTGCTCAAACTTTTTAAAACCGCGACTACTTTATTATCGGGTGTTTATTATCCAACTAGCCATTTGGTGCTTAATCAAATTTGGTTAATGACTACAAAATTAAACGACTACGTGTATGAAGGTCCTATATTTGAAGAAATGGTGGCTCCCATGAAAGAAAAACTAAAAAAATATTTTCAAGAAATGCCACCGGTAATTACTTGTTCCGCCGCAATGAACCCTTGTTTAAACGTTACCGGGGTAGAAATGCTTATCGATAACATTTGTCACAATTTGGATTTGAATGAGGCCGACCCATTGTTTTCACATAATGCAAAAACGGATTTTAACAAATGTTTGGGAGATTTATTTGGCGTATATTTTCAAAAATATAGTTCAACCACACATGTGTCCGGTAGTACGGCTAACCCAATGTTTTCTTCATCTTCTTCTAGCAATCCAATGCTAAACTTTATAATAGTTTAAGACAAGAAAACAATAAACGGGCAAGGGGTGATGGTAACCAAAATACCACTAACGAATATGGGAGATATACGACCACGGATTTTTTGGCCACTATTCTACCCAATGAGTTCGAACAATTTGATATTTTGGCTTGGTGGAAAGAGAGGGAATCTCAATTTCCCATTCTAGCCATCATGGCCCGAGATTTACTAACCGTCCAAGCTTCTACGGTAGCTTCGGAATCCGCTTTTTCTCTTAGTGGCAGGGTATTATCTATACGAAGAACAAGACTCACACCGGCCTCCTTAGAGATGTGCATTTGCTTGAAGGATCACTTGGACGCCGCGGAACGCATACAAAATGTATCAAGTCTTGAAGGTGAAATGGAATACGAAGAAGACATACACAATATCGAGGTGGAAGAAGGTGTAACAATATCACTTTCCGACGAAGAAATTGCTCTTGATCAAGCTTCGCGCGAGGCTACCTCCGAAGAAGATTTCGACTTTTGAAGATTAATACAAGTTGAAGATTACTACACGATTACATTTTCGGGTGATGGCCATGCCGAAGCTCGAAATGTATTCGTTGGTATATTTTATATTGTTAGTTGTAATTGTATTATGAAGACTTAGAAGACTTTTGTTTAAGTTATTGTTCAATTACGTTTGTATTACTAATGTTCTACCAATTCAATAAAAAAAAATTTGCTCCAAACATTGTTTATCCTTAAAAAGCCTAACGCTAAAACGTGTTTGATAAATGCAAGGAAGTTTTTACTAAACACACGGAAATGTACAACTCTTTATGCATACAGTATCACTTTTTATGCACATGTTTCCTTGCATTTAGTAAAACATTCCTTGAAAGTATCAACTCACTTTGAATTATATAGAATTTTCGGATCCAATAATATTTTTAAGGAGATTTAGAAGCCTTTTGGTTATGTTATTGATCAATTATGTTTCTATTACTAATGTTCTACAAAGTTAATGAAAAAAAATTGGCCCAAACGTTGCTTTTCATTAAAACGCTTAACGCCCTAACGTTTATGAATTATATAGAATTTTCGGATTCAATAATATTTTTAAGGAGATTTAGAAGCCTTTTGGTTATGTTATTGATCAATTATGTTTCCATTACTAATGTTCTACAAAGTTAATGAAAAAAATTTGGCTCAAACGTTGCTTTTCATTAAAACGCTTAACGCCCTAACGTTTATGAATTATATAGAATTTTCGGATTCAATAATATTTTTAAGGAGATTTAGAAGCCTTTTGGTTATGTTATTGATCAATTATGTTTCCATTACTAATGTTCTACAAAGTTAAGGAAAAAAATTTGGCCCAAACGTTGCTTTTCATTAAAACGCTTAACGCCCTAACGTTTATGAATTATATAGAATTTTCGGATTCAATAATATTTTTAAGGAGATTTAGAAGCCTTTTGGTTATGTTATTGATCAATTATGTTTCCATTACTAATGTTCTACAAAGTTAATGAAAAAAATTTAGCCCAAACGTTGCTTTTCCTTAAAACGCTTAACGCCCTAACATTTATGAATTATATAGAATTTTCGGATTCAATAATATGTTTAAGGAGATTTAGAAGCCTTTTGGTTATGTTATTGATCAATTATGTTTCCATTACTAATGTTCTACAAAGTTAATGAAAAAAATTTGGCCCAAACGTTGCTTTTCCTTAAAACGCTTAACGCCCTAACGTTTATGAATTATATAGAATTTTCGGATTCAATAATATTTTTAAGGAGATTTAGAAGCCTTTTGGTTATATTATTGATCAATTATGTTTCCATTACTAATGTTCTACAAAGTTAATGAAAAAAATTTGGCCCAAACGTTGTTTTTCCTTAAAACGAAGACGTGCGAGCGAAAATACGATTTTTATAAAAAAAACGGTTTTGAACCCGAACCGGTTTGGACCCTACCCAAACCGGTTTGGACCCTACCCAAACCGGTTTGGGTCGGGTTGGGGTTTTGGGGTGCCCAAATCGGGTTGAACCCGAACCGGTTTTGGGCCAAACCGGTTTTGACCAAGTTTGACCAAAACCGGTTTCGGGTCGGGTCGGGTTTTCCAAAAACCGGGTTTTGCGCATCTCTACTTGAATACATTCAATCAACTAGATAAAATTTGGTCTTCAAAGGACATATATTTCAGTTAATTAATATGGAGTTACGTGGTAAAATTGTAAAGTTAATTACTACTTTTTGAAAGTGGACACTTAACAAATTAAAATGAAAAGGTGGATACTTATTTTGAGACGGGGTATATAATATTTATCATGGATCGAATCACTATATGGGCCAGTTAAAGCCCAACCCATATCGACACCGGAATTTGCCTTCTTTCAATTCCTCTATTATAAAAGTCAAAATATAAGTATTAACAATGTGACAAAAATCCACATTTTTCTTTCAGTAACTTGTAGAAAAAGTGAAAACTATCAACTTTGTTGTTGTAGTGAGGGTTTGTATGTACTTTTGAGTACCTTAACTTTAGTAAAGTATCGTTTTAATCTTTTAAGGATACAATAATCTTGCAATCCTTGAAAAAAGCTAGGCAACACTCGCATTACTTAGGTTTATATGCATCCTTGAAAAAAGTATTGCCGTATATAAATCAGCAATTAAGTAATAAAACATGTTTTATTACCACGGACTAGAATTGTCATAGACAAAATTTATGATTACCGTAAACAATACAACATGTGAATCGAATATTGACTATTCAACCCACTGCTTATGTGCGGATGGAGTACTATATTTAATCAACCACCATAATATACCTTATTTTACATTATCACCTTAATTAAATTAAATATATTCGTGCTTCTATTAAAAAAAAGGTAGAAACAATTATCGTTTAGTAAATACGTTGAAATTCAAGGGATTATTAACTAAATATAAATACTCCGTTGTTATGAGGGAAAACAATTCTTTTGAAAGATATGAAAGATACCGACAAAGATTCGTTTGAACTATGTCAAAAGATTTGGGGTGAACATGAGATGATTGAAAATGCACATATCAAAAGAAAAAGGATCTAATTACTTGGATGATGATGATCAAGAATTGAAACTAAATCCAAGAAAACATCGTCCAACTGTGGGTGCAAGTGATGTTGGTGTTGACAAGTTAGACGATATCGAATGGGTTGATAAATATTTATGATGATCGTGCCTGCAGTAAAGGTGGTGGATTGGTGGTGGTTGTACAACAGAGAGCAATCAAGACACGATACAGGGGAAAACTGATGAAACCGAAAACACGGCCCACAAAGATGATCAAAACAGTTTTTGAATCAACAAAAGTTTAGTCTGAAGATCAAAGTGTAACTACCTGTGATGAGTTATCAACTGTCAACTAACTATGGATATAAGAGATCTAGTCAAAGTGTCCATGAGAATTTATATTACATGAGTTTTTGGAATATGGTGATTTTGATATGCTAACTTGCTGTTATTGGTTTTGATAAGGAACTTACAGTAGCTTTAATATGTAACTTACAACAGCTTTGATAAGGAAGTTGCCGATTTTTAAAAAAAGGTACTATATAAATTTGACAAAGCACAAAAATCTGATATCCAAAATCCTAAAACAGAACATTGTCAAAATAATATAAAAATAGAAAACTCAAACTCAGAAATCTCAACATTGAAAATTTATGATTCAGTCAAAGGTATGGAATAATATGCATAACTACTAAAAGGTTTGAGCTGAAAAATTAATTGATACAAACCATCAATGGAACTTCATACCATTAATCTATAGTAAAACCATAAAAGCTTCAAATTTAATTTAGGGTATAAATGGAAAACTGTGTTAGGAAAATCATAGAGCAGAAGAAATTAAAACAATTTTGTTGAGATCTAACTGAAAAAATGTAGAGAAAAGTGTGTAGAAAACTATCCACCTTAAATTTTTAATTTTAGTTAAAAGTGAAAAAGAGAGTTTTTTATTTCTAATTTTTTACTTTTATTTTTTCAATTTTCTTATAGATTTTCTGAAAAAGGAAATAAAGAAAAACACACTTTACTACAACAAAACACACTTAAAATAAAGGAAAGGACAATATCAAGGAAATCCAATATCTTATCCTTTTTCTAGTTCTCTGGCTCTCTCAACCCCACCTCAAAACACCTACAAAAACATAAAAAACAAATTCAAAAATAAAAAAGAGACTGAAAATGGCAGCCAGTTTTCTCTCCAATCCAACCACCTTCCTCCAATCATCATCTTCTTTAACATCTCAGAAACACACACTCAAGAGAACTAGTGTCTGTAAACCATTGTGTAAATTACCAAATCACCCTCTGCATATCTCCAAGAGAAGCCTATCCATAAGCCTCACTTCCCTTTTCATCTTGTCCTTAACTGGAAATACCAATAATGTCAATGCAGCCATTTTAGAGGCTGATGATGATTTGGAACTCTTGGAGAAAGTGAAGCAAGATAGAAAGAAGAGAATTGAGAAACAAACTGTTCTTAATTCATCTAACAAAGACAAAGGTTAGTCTTGTCATTTATCAATATTACTGTAGTTTATTAATGCACATTTTGTTATCTGTTTGACATATATTAATAATAAGAAAGTATTAACCATTTGAACAATTCATCTGGGCTTGCAAGTCATTTTGATATATTTGTCTTTTTTATGATTATGCTATTATTTTCTAGCAACTGATTATTGTTTTGTAACCATTATTTGGTTTTATCATAAGACTAAAGTACAACTGTAATTGCATATATCCCATAACACATAGTATTATACTTTGAAGCTTCAGTGTTACTAAGTCACAAATCAGCAACTATAGGAGTACTATAGTATTTTGTGCTATGTTTAAGTGAAATTACATGTTGAGAGTATTATTGTCTTAACAGAATATCTACAAGATGTTATTTACAAGCTTAGCAAAGTAGGCCAAGCCATAGAGAACAATGATCTGCCTTCAGCCGGTTTAGTTCTTGGTCAAACCACTGATGCAGATTGGCTCAAGAAAGCTAATGCAGCCCTCTCACAGGTTCGATGCTTTGTGTGTTGTACTTTGTTTAATCCTATATGTACTTAATTTTTATAGTGTTTGACAATTGGTTATTCTACAGTTAAGTTCGAGCTCGGAGGAGAAGTCTCAAGTGGATACATTCAACTCGTCATTGACTTCTTTGTATACGTCAGGTACATTCGAGTTTTACTTGTATAGTACAACTACAAGTACCTACATTTGAACATTTTTTTTTAATTTAATTTGATGCAGTAACAAAGAATGACATAGAAGCCTCAAAATTAGCTTTTGTGGACTCTGCCACCGCATTTGAGAAGTGGACAACATTAACTGGTTTAGTTGGACAACTTAAAGGGCTTTGAGCAAGTCTGATTTAGGCTTCTTCCATTTTTTTCAATTTATGAGTTACATGTCAAGCAATTTGCTTGCCAAAATCCATATCCTCATTACATTTTCCCCCTGAATTCCCAATTGCTATTATAAATAACTTCCTTATATTTGGTATATATTACTGTAAGAAAATAAACAAACTCAGTTTGTGAATCTTTTTTTGGTTTTTCAAGATACCCTTCCTTACTTCGTATATACATGGTAAGAAAATATACCCTCATTCAACTGTTCCAGAACCAGCACCAGTTAAGTTAGCTGCTCTGATGAATCGTTCAGAATTTGGCTTCTTCATTTGACCCTTGAGACCTCAGATCCGTTCGGATGAGTTTGACAATGTCTACCATTAATCTAATTACAAGATGCAAAACATAAGCAAGACAAGATTACCATTATAACCCAAGAGTAAGCTGAAGTGCTTTAACTATGAGATTACCATGATTGTTACCATTTCCTGCTGTTGAATGTGGTCCAAGCTTATAAGTTTTGACTGTGAGCCCATCATCACTTGACATTTTAATCTCGAAGAAGACGCTATATTCACCATCTTCAGGCTTCAGCCTTTGTACCAATCAATAATATCATCAACCAAAATAACTTCAGCATTGATCTGGGTTATGCTTATTCTCATAGAGTCAAATTGGTCAAACGGGTTGAAAGTTGCTTTCAGTCCACTTTATCAAACAAATTAATGGTACATATTGTATAATATAACTAAACCCCAGTTAAAACAAACAAAACAAAATTCAAGTTCTAGCAGTTCAATTCAAAACAAAATAGATTTGGTTCAACTTACAATATGATGAAAATATTGTCTTAGTAGTCGTAGGGATATGCACCCCTCCAAGAGGTAATTCGAACAAAAACTTATATATATCAACACTTGCTGCTGGTGAATCTGGTGCAGGGTTTACAGTTCCTACCTCAACTAATAAGTTAAACGTTTGGTTCAAAATAAATTAAATCTGGTAAGACTGAATATAATCACTTAATGATAGGCGACACTGGCTCCAATCCAGCACGGTATTCCCACTTCAACTATTCTTTTTCAACACTTACGTAAACGGAAGAGGTTTTACTTATTCAGGTTACTCGGGGATGGCGAGCATTTTTACTCAGATGTACGCGGCCTAACCGGGTTATCATGTGACCGTTTCCGACCCGTCCCTGGCCACCCCAATAATATGCTGCTAGTGAGGTTTGAACCTGAGAACTCTTGTGAGGATATCAGGACGCCAACCACTATTCTTTTTCAACACTCTGCAGGATTTCGATTTTGGCCACAACTTGTGCAAGATAGTAGTTATCTCGAGCTTTACGAGCTATCAGTTGAGTATACCATACAAGAAGTACATTTGAGCATTGTGCAACTTGTGTTTTGGTGACCTCCAACCCTTTTACTCTGTACGTGAGATTCAGAAACACGATGTTGTGCTAATACATATATGCTCAAATTATTTTATGGTTTTGCATGAATTGTGGTGGTTTGAGAATTTTCAGTTTCTGGGAAATTTAAAACACTAATATATATGTGGTTTGCAATTTTCATGTATTGTAGAGTATGGAGAATTTTCCATTTTTGGGGATATTTAAAATCTGTGTGACTATCTATGAACGGTAAAGAGTGCATCGAGTTGCTGGAGAAGATGAAAATGTATACTTAATAGAAGTAACAGGGGTAAAACTTATAACGACAGAACTGTAAGTTTATAAACTGCAAGAGTTAGAGGTGATTAAAGAGTTACCTATTACATGATAAGGATACAAACTGAACATGACCTCTGTAACCTAAAACTCTGTAGACACAACAACGCATACAAGACTTCTTGTTGGACTTACGACAACATATATCACTTGCGTCCCTCTGATGGAACTAATTAAAGTTGAGTTTTCAAGACTACTAATCCTATGACGACAGATTACAGACTACAAACTACATATTACGAAAATGTTCCATTAGCAATAAGATTCGCTAGAAATAAGCACCACTACTTACTCTATCTTTATCTCCTCCCACGAAGGCTTGGCCTCACTGACATCTGCCACATCACAACCATTCTCCGATCCTTCCACTTTAGTCACAGGGACAGTTTCTTCACTTACAGGCTTAATTACTTCCTCTGGTGGGGGTGTTATGGGGTTTTCCAGCACTTCTTCATTGACCCCTTTCGCAGAGTAGGCATTTTCCTCATGGTTGTTTGACTCGCCCAGTTCCTCACTGACCTTTTCATTGACCACATTAACTGACTTAGTAGCTTCCTCCGAGGGTACTTCTGGGATTTCACGCACTTCTTCATTGACCTCTTTGACCTCATTTACTGGCTCAGCTACTTCCTCTGATGGGGGCACGTCTTTCGGTTTCTCATCATTGTTCTTGGCCTTTTCCGCATCTTGCATTTCAACATCTTTTTCTTCATCTTCTTTCTCTTTCTTTTCTTTCTTTGAAGACGATGACTTTCTGGACCGTTTCTTGGCAGACTCGATTTCTGACGATGGTGGGGTTGACTTTACTTTCTCACTGATCCTTGTTGACCTCCGTGGCGTCTCGCCGCTAGTCCAATCAAACTCTGAGATCTTTGGCCCACCAGGGTGTGATTTCAGGTACTGCTCCAGCTGCTTCCTGTTGGTGATCTCTTCCCCTGTTGGTGCAGTGAACACAGTTTCATTCTTCTTTGGTGTCCCTTCTTTCTTTAGCAAACACTACATGAAAGAAAGATACATTAGGTATTCTAAAAAATGATCAAACCCAAATAACATACACCAATTGCATGCATTATTGTATTTAGTTTCTCGATGTATAGAAAAAGCAAAGACCTCTAAAAATATTTTCAATATGGCTTACTATTTCATAAACAGTTCAATGTAGAATGCTACTTTCCTATGCAGCAAAGTGATATTTAATTATTTATTCAACGCCAGAAGTTTAAACTCAATAGGCAGAGCAAATAAGTATAAAACTGAAAACATCAAAACAAATACTGGATAACTGGAGTAGCAAATTATATAATTAAAACAAACTAATTGATTGACCAATAAAAAGATTAGGGGGTAAGAAACTAAGAATCTCATTTTACTACAAACTATACATACATGAACACAAGCAATTTGTACCCATGAATTGAAATCAAAAGTTCAATCGTTGTAATCAACTACTCCATTATAAACCATATATACCGAACTACAATAAAAGATATGTCATGTTTCTCATTACATTTACGTTGAATTATCATTATTTCTTAGCTACTTCGGACACTAAAAAAAACAACGAAAATAATCTCATTTACTTCAAAAGGGGGAGCAGATAAAGTTATCTGTTTTCAGAAAATCAACAAGCATAACTATTTTTTCCACAAAGAGCCAAAAGGGGAATGACAAAAGACCCTAGGCATGGCAAAAGAACCTTAATACTCCGTAGAGTTTAGTGATTCGCTGTTTATATTTCACCAATGACCAAATGTAAAACCTCTATTTCAAATTTGAACCTACACAAATTGTGCCCATATGATCAAAGATTAACAAAGTGAACCATACCTATAACCCAGTTCACTTCAAACCTTAATTTGACCAACCTCAATTCTAGAAACGCACAAATAACCATTTTTCTCTAAACGCATCAGATAATAACATATTTGAATAAAACCCAATTCACAAAATTTAAACAAACTAAGGAATTCACATAACTAAGTTCAAAAGGCCCTAATTTGAAAATTTCTGAAACAAGCCATTATTTCCCCCAATTTATCAAATCCTAAAAAGTTTCACCATATCTAAAACCCAAATCACTAAATTAAACAAAAATGCAAGCCAAGAACCTCGAATTTTAATAAACCAAAACCAAAAGAATACTTAACTTGCAAAACCCTAATTTCCCCAAATAGAAATCCACTAGAAACCCAGTAATTGTAACCCCATCAATACAAAAAAAAATTACAACCAATTAACTCGAATTCTAACAAAACTGAACTTCACCCGAACCCTAATTCAAAGAATATCCAAAAAAAATTAAGCAGAACAGCTAACATAATCCCTAAACACGCCGGCATATAGCAATTGAAATGTAGAGATAGAAGAAAGGAAACAAACCATTTTCTTCCAGCCTGAAGGTGCAGGTAGCTCCAAGGAAACAGCTTCATCCTTCGAATCCAAAATCCCCATTTTGTAGAACAAGAAACCCTAAAAGTTTACAATTTTTTTTATAAGAAACAGTATAAACTGTGTATAATCAAGAAAGATATGAATGTATATCTATGAGTATATGTTCATAGATATTGGTTAAATAAAAAAGAAGATTCTACCTTGATGTTGCTCTCTCTTTCTTCAATTTGGATTTTGTTACACGGAATTTTGGGTCTTGAAACTGAAATCTTTCTATATAAAGAACGGCAAACGGTTTCTATTTTACTTTTGCATATTTATCACTTTTGCACCCTGAATTATTGAAAAATAGATTAAAAGGCCCCTCTGGTATATAATCCCTTTTTTGGTATCACTAAAATTTTAAGAGATTTACACAATTATTTGTTTTTTTATAGTATAGTACTTGCATAATGTAAAGGTCTCACACAAATTTATGCCAATTTTATTGTTTGCGACAATGTAAAATTTGAGGTAAATTTTTTCTAAGTATATACAATTTGATATAGTTATCTAGTCATAACTTGTGTTAAATTAGCATATAACGCGTAACTTGTGAAATAAACCAGGAACATAAATTAATAAATGCTCGACCAATTTCGTATAACTTTGAACCTCCGTAAAACTATCTGCAACAATTTAACTCAGTAACGAACAAATTTAGACGTTATTTCGTTTGCAATATTCTATTAATGAGTAAACAAAAAAATAGAAATGTTAATGGATCAAACAAAGTATTAACTAAAAGGTAACTTTATTGCAACTTTGTAAACATTCTAAATCATTAGAAAGTTATACACAAACTATTTACCAAAGAAAATATAAGCTATATCACGCTGCCTATAAATACGATAATAAAACTATAAAAGTTCAGAACAAACAAGCCGGTTAAGCCCAATGATAATGGGCCTCCAACAACACAATCGGTTCATTGGGCTTATGATATCTCTTCACATGGCACACGAAAAACCAGCAAATGAAACCCCATCTAAAATTTCAATTTTCATTTTCAGCAAAACAATATGATATTTGTTTTGTATTGAAAAGTTATTCAAAAAAAAAAAAGTTATAAAGTGTAAGTTGTTGAATTTTCATTTTCAGCAAAACAATATGATATTTGTTTTGAATTGTATACACAAATATGATAAATCATCAGACATTGAAAAGTTATTCAAAAAAAAAAAAGTTATAAAGTGTAAGTTGTTGAATTGTATACACAAATATGATAAATCAAGTCGATTATTACTTCAAATATATCAAAATTGATATCAGACATTGTATAAGTCGAACCTTACGATATTTTTTAACTTGGGTAGATATGTAATTTAGGTGATTTATTAGGGAAGATTATGTAATTACCCTTTTTATTTTTATGGAAGGTGAATTGTATGTTATCTAAAAAAATAAGTACGGAGAAACGAGAATTTTAATAAAAAAAAAATCATCATCATTTACCTTAGAAAATAAAAGATAATAAAAGTTGTGTCCCTAAGATAAATAAATAAAGTAGATTTATTTGTAGAAGTCACTGAATTGGACATAGCACCTAACATGTGAGGGTGTCTCTTGGTCTTCACTGCCTGAAACCTTTTATGCATCGAACCGAATTACGATCTAACATTTTAACTATTTTACAGATTGAAAATGGGGCAAATATTGTTACAAAACATACCAACTGTTATTTGGTATAGCAGTACATGAGTATAATCCATCAATTAATAAGTTATGATGATGGTAGTAAATGTACATGTACTATGCTTTATTGTATACCGGAGGTATATGTCGTGTAATTGAGGTACCAAAATAAGTATTCTACAAAATACGAAAATAGCTAGATGACGTCAAATATGATATTAGTTCAAGAAATACATAAGTTTACCCTACTACTACTACCCACACATATATTTCTCTAATTTCTCTCTAATTATCTAAATTTCTTTGTCAGTTGTCCCTTTATCTTGAAAAGATATTGGGAAAAATTGACACACTATCCTCGTAAAACTGAATTATCCAATTATTGTTTATTTTCTTTAAGTACTGAGAAACATCAACAAGCAAATAACATTGATTAGCAAAATTTAGTCCATTTATTTAGGTGATTATATGGATTCAAATCCGTTTGAGCCAAATGTACACGTACGCCATATCGGTTCATGTCGATCGTTTTTGAAATATTTGCTTTGCTATATCATTAAAAGTATAAATGTATAGTAGATAAACAAACTAAAAACCGATTGTCAAAAGATAAAGACGGGGTAATGTTGTTTATGGCTTTAAGCCACTAAAAAGTGAGGAAATCTCCACAAAATTAAACACACATGTACAATTAGGGTGTGTATTGTCATAAGGATTACAAGGGATTATAGTAGATTGAGCTTTTAGTTTTTAAAAATCTCAATTCTTTATTCGTGTTTGGCAACGAAAATATAAAAGAGGTTATTGAAAAAATGATCACCGAGAATCCTCTAAAATCCCTTTTTAGAGAAGTTTTTTCAAGTATATTGAAAAAAATCATCAGCTTCAGCTCAAGTCACAATCTCTAGCTCCAACTCTAACTACAATCTCTTACTCTAGCTAGTTGTTACCAAACATACCTTTAACAGTCATCCGGCCAACCAGTTATATATAGTGTTCTCTTGCTACTATATGATCGAGTACAAGAGTTAGCCTTTGGCCCAACCATCAACCCCCTTAAGATCTATGCTACGGTTTATGTCAAATATGACAAACCCAAAAAAAATGCCTCGTATATAATAATTTCTTTTAATTTTAATATACAGGATCATGCATGGTTTTTTTATGGTCTTGTGGATCCAAGCACCAATCATTCATATTTCAAATAAAAGAACTATTCGTATATCTAATCCAACCAGTTATATATATATATATATATCTTCAAAATCATTTGAGTCGTTTATTGTAATAAGGTTTTTTTAATTAGGGTGCTTATAGAGATTAAGGTGATCACTATGACACAAAACATGTGGGGTTAATATATTGACTAGTTTTCTGTATACATTTGTAAGTTAGTTGGTAGGCCCCACTCATTTAATCTGGTTTTTATGAAATGACAGCATGATTGAACTAACATGTATGAAATTTGAAGAAAGATAGAGTAAACAAATGGTTTTGAAAGCATAGTTGAGGGGACTTTCAAGTAATGGTCACGGGGTATATTTCTATGTATATATATTATAGTAAGCCTTGAGCCCGTGCGATGCACAGTCATTTATAAAATTCATTAAATTAATTTGTAAGTTTAATATTGTTAATTAAAATATACATGTATCAGAGAAAATGAAAATGATTAATAACATAAATCTAAGTATAATGGATGTTTTTTCAGCAGTTGATACATCAAGTACGATGTAATCTCATTCTTTTTAGAATTTGGGTCTCTGTTCACTTCTCATGGTAACACTAATCTTGTCACCTTGTGAATGACAAAAGTAACAACCATCAGTTGTAAAATATATTAAGTTTTAATACATTTGTTGAGAATTTGCAATGCACGGTAATTAAAAAAATAAAAATTAATCATATGTTTTTTAGATTTTCAATTGTATTTTAATATTGTTGAAAGTTTACATTTTATTATTGAAACTCAATAGTAACATATACCAAAACTGTAACACCCTTAAAATACGTAAGTTTTATATAATTTAATATATATTTTCATATCAGTTTTATACAATATAAAATGTAATAGCAAGGTTGTTAGAATTTAGTTAGTGGACTAACCAAATAAGAGAAGGTTGGTTAGAGGGACCAAATATGTAAACCAGTAAAGTGGAGGGGGATAATATGTAAAATAAGTTAAATAAATCCCCTACAGTATTCTCATTAATTCCAGACTATGAAATTTCAGTACGTATGTATGTAGAAGTCGTGAAAGAAGAACCAACAAGAGCAGGAGCTAATAATCAAGAATTAAGTAAGGGTTTGAGTGAATTGGAGCTAGTAACCTTCAATTAAGTATCTACAAGGTATGTTTAACCTCTTTAATGGTTCAACTTATGTTTGGGTTTGATTTATATAAACCCTAGAATTTTGAAAGTTGATTAAAGGTAGTTAATTCAAGAAATTAGTGTTCCATACATGTTTATGAGTAATGTAACATGATTAATTCATGTTAGGGTTTAAGTTTTACAAACCCTAGAAATTTAGAAGTTTATGAATGTTAATTAATTGATGTTAGTTTGATTAAAGAAACTATGTTCATATGTAATTGGGCATGTAGTAGATTATGTATGTATGTATAATGGTATATGAGATAATATTGATGATGATTAATGTAAGTTGTAAGGATACAATTAAATGATTAAGTGCCCAATTTCATGTGATCATAAGATAAATTGTATGGAACATATGTTGAAATAATAAGTGTTAGTAGGAAAACACCTAACTTATGTGATTAAGTAAAGAAAGAAGTGAAAGGTTACGTGTTATGCTAAGTGTTTATGTTATGCGCTTATGTGTATAGGTGATCAAAAGTCATGGCACCTATGTTCAAGTGTGAAGTCATATAATTGCCTAAAGCTAAGGTGAGTTATATAGGGGTTAAATGGGTAAGGGTTGTATGTTTCAAGTTGCTAGTAAGCAAGATGTGCATACAACCTAGAACAATGATGTTTATGTTATGATATGATAGAATGTTATAGTTTATATTCAATTAAATAGCTATGATTGTTAAGGTGTATAGCATGATTAATGGTAAAGTGATAAAGGTTAAATGAACATGTTAAAAAGATGAAAATTTTGTTGTGTGGATTCCATTACTTATGTAAGATAAGTAGATGGATATGTCATGTGTATGTGTGCAAGGATCCTTGGCCAATGAATGATGTCTAGTATGCATACCATCTAGAGGTATGATACTAGTGGATGATGTTTTAGCATGCTTACTACTTAAAGGTATGGTGCTAATTTGAAAGACATAGAAATTATGCTTATACCTATTAAATGGTTATGTGTTAAAGTAAGAAATGTTCATGAGTAATGATATGTGTTCAATAGTTATGTAATTATTCATTTAATTGCTCATGTACGTACTAAGCTTAATGCTTACCCCGTAAGATGTTTCATGTTGTAGGTAATTGGTTCGGTTGAACCAAATGGCTAGAATGGATAGAAGATGGATGCAAGAGATTAGCGTGGAATGGAGCTTGCTTTACGGTTAGATAAGCTCCTTTTCCTTGAATGATCGTTATGAATGTCCAATTGTGTAAATCGCCCAAAGAAATGTTTTTAAAATGTAAAGATATAATTGGTCATGAAATGTATCTTTGACTTAGAAAAGTCAAAGGAGAAAGAGTTAAGAATAATGTTAATTTACTTGTATGAGAAAGTCATGTAAAATGAGAAAAGTTAGTTCATGAAAGTTGAAATGGTCAATTTTGATGTTATGGTCCAATAAAGATGTTAGAGAGTTATTTGACTTAGAATGAGTCAATTGGATGAGGTTTGATCAAGAAAGTGGGTCAATATGGTCAAGGACCCAATCAGGTCACTTTGAGGTCCAAATGGACGACCAATGGGTTAAAGAGTCAAAATGGGCTATGGTGGACTAAAGTCAAATGTTTTCATGCCCACAAGTCCTAAATGTGATGTTAAGTAAATGGTCGAAAGTGCAAGAGCAGAAGTGTATTGGTTTAGAAGTGGTCATGTCAAGTATTTTGGTCCAAAATGGTCGAAATCGAGTCAAAGGTCCAAAATGAGATAAAATGTGAAATCTGAAAAAAAAAATGGAAATAAGGAAAGGTTTATATAGTCAAAATGAAGGTATACGTAAATTTTCAGGTCAAAAGGATTTCCGAGTCAAAAGTTCTTCGCGTTCAAACTTGAGTTAAAAATCTGAGTCGCTGATATAGGAGTCTAAGGTAGAAATGAGACTATTTTAGACTGAAAGTAGTCAAATTAAGTGGCGTAATAGTCTAATTTAGTCAAAAATAAACAGAATGAGTCTAAAGTATATATGAGTTTACTTTATGCCGAAAATAGTTAAATTTAGACTATTAAGTAGTGTAATAGTTTAAAAATGGATATGACAGGTAAAAAAAAAAATGGTCACGTTTTCGGGGCGTTTCAAAAACGTGCATAAAATAATTAATTTTATATATTTTTATTAGAACTAATTTCCTTAAAACATAGTAGTTGATGATGATAATACTATGTCTTAGTTGATTGCAATGTATGAGATATGAATGAGAAAAATGAATCTATTTTTTATGTACGAAAAAATTGTTATATATTTAGCGTAATATAGGAATTTTAAAAACTGTTATAATAATAAAGTATATAATTGATAAATAATAGTCTTAGTAATTATTACGGTTTTTTAAGGAAAAAAATAACATGATGATGTGACAAGTTAGAAGACTCTAAAGAAAAGGCAATGTGATGATGTGTCATGTTTATAAATTAAGGAAAAATATTTGTTTTATATGTATAGATAGATTTCAATTTCATATTCCCATGTTTTTTGGTAGGGCAAAAATCTATTGCATCCATTTAATACTACCTCAGTTCCAAAATTATTGTCCAGTTTTAACTTTTCGAATTCTTTCTTTTACAACTTTGACCTTAGATATTTTTGTTTGTGTTATATAATACTTGATACAAAATATATGAATGGATTGGGTTATAAATGTATTTTCATTGTTATAATTTTCGTCAAGTATTATATGACACAAACAAATATATTTAATGTCAACGTTGAAAAAGAAAGACTTCGGAAAGCCAAAATTGGATAATAAATTTAGAGACGGAGATAGTATCAATTTTCACAATCATGTGTTTAATGAATGTTTCATTGGACACTATGCCATTTTGTGTCATGTTAGTGATGTCAAGGTTATACGTATATTTAGGATATTTCTTTCTTGTGGCTAGCCTTTTTGAATTGATCGATTTTGTAAATGGTGTAGTGAGCTTTGTGAACACCATATGTCTAAGCCCTATACATACATGAAAAATTGGTCGTTGTCATTTGTTTAATTAGGTCATTTGAGTTATCCACCTAACTTTAAAAGCACCAACATAAATGTCACCTAGTTCTATACTAGCAGAATAACCGCGGGATGCAGCGGGACAAATTTTTTGTTTTATTTCATTCTATATGTAGTATGTAAATCATAATTAAAATGAACATATTACAATACACTACGCCATAGTTTTTCTTTAACGGAAAAAATCACCTCTTCACTCTTTTCTCTTTAAGAAATGTCGTTGCGAACTCGATGCTCGAGTTTCGAGTTGCGGCTGTTAGATTGCAAGTTCACAATGGCTAGGTTCAAGTTGTAATTTGTGAAATCGTGGGTTGTTTCGAGACTAACCATAAATACAATCTTATGTGGGTATTAGATACCAATTGAACATTATTTAAACCACATTGAAATCGTAAAATCTGATAAAAAAAATTGAAACTCTCTAATATAGGAATTGATTGTATAAAAATGAAATTAAATATACAAACAATCGCTTAAATTTACAATTTCATAAAAAACACTATTGAGAGTTCGTTTTTAATATCTTACAACACTTTTAAGAATGTATAAAATTTGGAAAAACTGATTTTGAAGGCTTTAGAGAGGGAATTTGACTAAAAACCGTGGACAAACCGCCTACGACAGTTTGCTAACATGTTCATCTCGTTTCGACATTTCCGTCCATAATTGACACGTCTCGTAACTCCTTATGGTTAAAAAATTATGCCATATTATTATTACATTAAAGTTTCATGATGATTGTCTATATAAGATTTAATTATATATGTAGGGGTATGTAAGTAATTTCAAGTAGATTTTTCAAATATTAATAATAATGTTATTGGTAAATTAGTAAATTTTATCTTAATAAAAAAAACATTGAAATGCATTATATTATATATTAGTATAGATAGATATAAAAAAAAGCTTTAATTAGTTATAATTTAAGTTGTTTAATACTTTAAAGTTTAATAATGATGGTATTAATAAGATTTTAATAGATGTAAGGTATGTTAGTAATTTTAAATAGGTTATTCAAATATTAGTAATAATGTTAGGGGTAATTAGTAATTTTTCTCTTATAAAAAATATCACAAATGTATTATATAATAGTATAGATTACTTGATTTCACATTTGATTTCTTAATTATATAACTATACAAATTAAATTAGTAATTTTATTTTTAATTATTTATGTTGATTTTTATTAATTATTTAATCAAAAGATATTGCAAGTTAATAATTTTGAATGTAAATATTAAAGGAAAATAAAAAGATATTGTGTTAGCTAAAAGTTGAATATAAAATGTAATTAAAATTGTATATATATATATATTTGTAAACGTTATAAATAGGACGGATCGTGTAAAATGAAAATGGTTCGGATTGCTCTAAACCCACCCAAAATGCAGTTAAACACAAAATATAAATGTAATAAAGTTTAATGATTATAGTCTATATAAGATTTAATTTAGGGGTATATTAGTAATTTCAAGTAGATTTTCCAAATACTAATAATAATGTTATGGATAAATTAGTAAATTCTATCTTAAAAAAGCATTGAAATGCATTATATATTAGTATAGATGGATATAGAAAAAGCTTTAATTAGTTATAATTTAATGTCATATTTTAATACTTTTTAGTTTAATAATGATGGTATTAATGAGATTTTAATAGATGTAGGGGTATGTTAGTAATTTCAAGTAGGTTTTTCAAATATTAATAATAATGTTAGGTGTAAATTAGTAATTTCTCTCTTAAAAATACATCACAAATGTATTAGACGACTCCCAACGGTAGGCGTCGGTTTCCGTCGGTTGAAACCGACGGAACCGACACCGATGGCACGGCGCCGTCGGTTAGGTCCGTCGGTTTCTTCCGTCGGATATCCGACGAGGCGTTTGTGTATCGAGGTGGGGCCGTGCGGGTCCGAGAGAAAATAAATTTTTTTTTTGTTTTTTCAAAAAACTAACCGTTTGTAAATAAAAAAAAAATTAAAATTAAAAAAAAATAAAA
Organism: Helichrysum umbraculigerum; assembly: GCA_949592205.1. Taxonomy (NCBI): domain Eukaryota; kingdom Viridiplantae; phylum Streptophyta; class Magnoliopsida; order Asterales; family Asteraceae; genus Helichrysum; species Helichrysum umbraculigerum. Next base: position 7,618,130 of record CATIUR010000005.1, on the reverse strand, counting down.
AAAACAACGGGCAAAACTAACGGCTCTTTTTTTTTTAATATATATATATTTTTTAAAATCCTATATAAATACTCCATATATCTTTCAAACTATACACTCAAACATCATGATAAAACTTAATAACGATCTAGCTCAGATTGTTTAGATCTTGACCTAGGATCAATGATAACAAAGACAATAAATTATGCAGCGGAATAATAAACAAATCAATGTTATCACTAGAAGCCCCAATATTATTTGATCAGAATAACACGGTTACACGATTGCAACAGGATCAAGAAACCTTGATCTTGAGGCTAAACAAAAACTCTTAGACGTCTACATTATGTGTACACACCAAAACCTACGTCCCTATGTCTCTTTATATAATAGAGATCATTAGGGTTACAATAAAACCTAACTTGCATAGAAAGTAAACTTAATATTTCACATTAAGTCCTTGTAGTTTCATCTTCTAAACGTTATGCATATTTTGTTTTGTAATCATCAAATCAATAATCCTTACAATCTTCCCCTATTTGATATTACAAAACAATCTCGATAAATGAAACCATCTTCCATGCTTCCCCTTGACTTAATATCTTCTTAAACATGTCACCACTTATTATAAGCTGCAATCAATATCTTTCTTCCCCTTTTTGTAATAATCAAATATGAATCTTTTGCAACTTGTAAACACTTCCCCTCAAGTGGTACATGTAGATGATGAAACATTAAACAGTAAGCTTCCCCTTAAAATATGTTCACCATCTCTTGAATCTCGAAATCGATTGGCTCTATGTAATGATTACTGGTCGGTGAAGAAAATAGAATATAACAAACTTAATAAAGAAATTAACTCTTCCAAACTTGTACCTTATATCTTGTACTATTCACGACGTCGAACTTATAATCCTATGTATAAGTAGATTACAATCTCTTTGACAAAAATCTTTATTTTCCATAATAAGTCACCGAGCACACCAAAACTCTTTCAAGTGATAGCAAATGTGAGCATTGAGCATCCTAAGATTAATCTCACACGTTTGCTAGATTTGTCAAGTCTTCGTCGTCTCCATACAAACCAAACAAGTTATCTTCAAAGCTCTTCATCCACCGCCTTGAGATATGATAAGATACATAGCTGTAAAACTCAACTACAATATTAAATAAGCTATAATCAACCTTCTTCATAATCACATCTTCATAGAATCTTCATGAACGAGCCATTAAATCAATAAGAATAAATTGTTATGAAAACAATTCCAATCGAGATCCAAACTCTTCTTATACAGTAACCATAAGAACTGTACGGATAACCATCCAATAATAGCAACGAATACCATGTAGTACCATCCATGACGAGTATCACTAATTCCACTAGTGTTTGAAAAATGACTAACAGTGGTTCTCGCTACCCAACAGTGGCAAAATTATATTAACAGTGGCAACTACTAACTAGCAGTGGCAACTACTAACAGTGGCTATACCGAACAGTGGTTACTATGTATTAGCAGCGGTAGGATTTTGTGCTAGCAGCGGTAACAAAACAATAAACAGTGTTAATTCTCTTTAGCTCCAAAACAAATAAACTTCCACTGTTGCTTTCAATCTTCGTCTTTTTGCATGAACAAAACATGTAGGCAATAATTAAATCAATCAATAAGCACAAGTCAACTTCGTAATCAAACTTCAACTGTTGAGCCAATTTAAAAAATAACACGAGTCGGTTAAATATTAAATCAGAAAACAGAAGCTGGTCGACAAGAATGATCTTTCAAAGTATACTAGTATATCGATTGATAAATCAAGAATATCCAATACGGCGCATAAGAAAAATCAGAACACCTCAGCAGCCATGTGACTTAAACGTCAAAAACAAGGCTAGCTGTAACTTTCTGAATTATATATCTCCTTTTACACAGCTCCGATCATGCTCAAATTTTGACACATTGTACATATCTGTGCCATGAAACATATATCCAAAAATCAAGTCGATCCAACGGTTAACGAACACAGAACAATTAACTTACAGCAGCTGCACAAACAGAAACCAAATACGTACTGCAGCAGATTCGAATTTTAATATCTCCTTGTATAAACATCCGATCACAATGAAATTTTTACATGATTTAGAAACATATGTCTTCTATAACATATCCAAAAATCATCAACTTTCGTTGGATAACGAAGACACAGTGATCGTCTTACTTCTGCCTTTTTGAAAAACCCTAAACTTTCAGCAACCAATTTCGACAATGAATATCTCTCAATCAAAAGCTCAGATCAAAAATTTCTTCAGTAGGAATGTGCGCCTATATGTTAAGAACCTACAGTTCAAATTTCATGACGATCTAACGGTTAACGAATGAGATCCGGAATTTTTACCATGGCTGTGCAGAAAGTGACGAATTACGAATTTTTCTTGCAATCTTCTAGGGTTTCTTCGATACGGCTTCTTTTATCTCGTACACCTTGTATATCCTAGATCACGAGCAACCTTGCTCTGATACCAATTGATAAAACTTAATAACGATCTAGCTCAGATTGTTTAGATCTTGACCTAGGATCAATGATAACAAAGACAATAAATTATGCAGCGGAATAATAAACAAATCAATGTTATCACTAGAAGCCCCAATATTATTTGATCAGAATAACACGGTTACACGATTGCAACAGGATCAAGAAACCTTGATCTTGAGGCTAAACAAAAACTCTTAGACGTCTACATTATGTGTGCACACCAAAACCTACGTCCCTATGTCTCTTTATATAATAGAGATCATTAGGGTTACAATAAAACCTAACTTGCATAGAAAGTAAATTTAATATTTCACATTAAGTCCTTGTAGTTTCATCTTCTAAACGTTATGCATATTTTGTTTTGTAATCATCAAATCAATAATCCTTACACATCACCATTTCTCTCTATCTTTTATCATTTTCACTTCTAAAAAATGTCAAACAATAACACCAACAATTCCAAATCCAAAACCAAATCAAAATCCAAATCCAAATCAAACCAAAATGAGCAAGAACAAGTTGGCTACGATATGTGGCAAAACTTGATGAACACCCCGCTACCAAATCCAAATAATTTTCAACATCCACCGACGGGCTTTGCGCATTTTGCACCAATTGCAAACCCATATCATATGTTACCCGACGACCCACGAAGAAATTACCAACATCCCGGGTGGTATCAAAACCCGCAATTCACACCTTCCATGGATTATTCACCAAACACATACCATGGCACCTCCTCATCAAACCCACACGGCTACCAAGCAACACCTACCCCTCCAAATTTCGTCGTACCCGAAACCCAACATCAACACCTTCTCGACAGTTCCGAGTCCGAGCCCGAAAACCAATCCGAACCCGAACAAGAACCCGAGTCCGAACCCGAAGTCCAACCCGAGGCCCCTAAGAAAAAGGGTAAAAAACCAAGAAAAAATCCGGACGCACCACTTCGGGTTCAAGTTAGGTGGTCCGACGAGGAAGCGAGAATCTTGGCCGAATGGTGGATACATTGTTCTGAAAATGGCGTCATCGGAAACAATCAAACAAGTGAAAGTTTTTGGCGAAGTATGAATTCGGATTACAATTCGATTGTCCCGACGAAACGTAACCTCAACCAACTAACGGGCAAATGGAACAAAATAGCTCACGACGTGCGAACTTTCGAAGGCCATCACAGAAAGTTTAGGGAGGGTTGCCATCAAAGCGGTGCCGGGGATAAAGATGTGATGGATGCGGCGAAGAAAGCTTTTCTCAACCAAAAGCGAAGGAAATTTGGCTATGAGAGTTGTAGGGAGGTTCTAAGACATTACCCAAAGTTCTTCACCGAGCAAGGGGTGATGAGCAACAAACGCCCGTTCCAACCCGAAACTGAATTCGAAGCCACTAATCTTGGCTCGAACGACATCCCGACATCTCTAGAAGCCAACATGAGGACCTTGTTCCGTGACGACCTGATACGGCGTCCACCGGGTCGAAAAGTGTCAAAGACTTCTCAAAGTTCGGATGCCGGTTTTTCGTCACGAAGTAGTGTTGTGTCCGAAAAACTTGAAGCCATCGAAGCAGTTAAATCACAAGCCTTGAAAGCCGCGGATACACTTGAAACGATTAAGAAAAACAACATGAAAAAGGCGGCGTTTAAGGCTTTGAGTTTCCTTTGCAAAAGTCTTCCGAAACGGGCCTCCAAAAAGGAATTAAAAATTATTAAGTTGGCACGCAAAGAAGTTGTTGAAGAATTTTGAAATGTCTACAAAACGACAAATGATGATGAAGATGAAGGTGAAGACGAGAACGAGAATGAAGCCGCGGACGAAGAATCGAGCTCGGATTAGGCTAGTTTAAATTTAAATAAATGTACTTTTTTTAAAAAGTATAACGTTTTTATTTTTAGGAGTTTAATGTTTTTTATTTTTTAGGATTGTAATGTTTTTATTTTTTAGGATTGTAATGTTTTTATTTTTTAGGATTGTAATGTTTTTAAATATTAGGATTAATGTTTTTAATTTTAATGAAATGTGTTTTTATTTTAATGATTGTGTATTATTTAATTAAGTTTATTGGTGTGAGTCCCTGAGAAATGAAACTGACAGGAAAGTGACGGATGACTGTTGGGACGGGCCTGTCAGTTTCTGTCAGTTTCTGTCACTTGGATGAAAAAGCTGATGTGGCGCTGATGTAGCGCTGATGTGGCGCGTCAGTTTCTGTCACTTTCCGTCATGGTTGGGAGTGGTCTTATATAATAGTATAGATAACTTGATTTCACATTTGATTTATTTAATTATATAACAATACAAATAAAATTAGTAATCTTATTATAATAATTTATGTTGATTTTTATTAATTATTTAATCGAAAGATTTTGCAAGTTAATAATTATGAATGTAAATGTAAAAGGAAAATAAGAAGATATTGTGTTATCTAAAAGTCGAATAAAAAAGTAATTAAAATCGTGTATTTTTTTTATAAACGTTATAAATAGGACGGATCATGTAAACTGAAAATGGTTCGAATTGGTCTAAACCCACACAAAATGCAGTTGCTAACATGTTCGTCTCGTTCCGACCTTTCCATCCATAATTGACACGTCTCGTAACTCCTTACGGTTAAAAAGTTATGCCATATTATGATTACATTAAAGTTTAATGATGATAATCTATATAAGATTTAATTATATATGTAGGGGTATGTAAGTAATTTCAAGTAGATTTTTCAAATATTAATAATAATGTTAGAGGTAAATTAGTAATGTCTATCTTGGAAAAAAAAACATTGAAATGCATTATATATTAGTATTATTATCAAATAGATATAGAAAAGCTTTAATTAATTATAATTTAATGTCATATCTTATATATTTTAAAGTTTAATAATGATGGTATTAATGAGATTTTATTAGATGTAGGGTTATGTCAGTAACTTCAAGTAGGTTTTTCAAATACTAGTAATAATGTTACGGGTAAATTAGTAATTTCTCTCTTAAAAAAACATCACAAATGTATTATATAATAGTATAGATATAGTCATATAGATATACACAAGTTGTGTAGTACACATTTTCGTCGATCATTTGCATCGAACTTCTGGAACCCGTCTCACCTAGTCCTCGCAACTTGTAATTCGTCTCTCTTTAACAACCTTGAATCAAGGTACTTGCTCAAATCCAACCATTCCAGCTTGATATGACTTTGACGTGACAAATACAAGATACAAACAACAAGTCAAATATATGTCCTTTCCTTTTACTCCCTCCGTCCCAAAATTATAGTCCATCTATGTTTTTACGGACGTTCCAAATTAATTGTCCAATTCCAAAAATACTAGTATTTTATAATAGGTAGGGAAGTTTGATCGTGATTACTATATTACCCTTAATTGAAATTATTATTACAAACTTTTAAAGAAGCAGTAATTAATTAGTTCAGGGTAAAACTGTCATTCTGCAAAAAGTAAGAAAGAGAAAGCAGTAATGATTATGTTTTTATTAAATTGCGTATTTTTTGTCGTGTGACAATTATTTTGGAACGATATATAAGACGACCGTTGTAGATGTTTTACAGTGTATAGTACCTCTTGTACCAACATAGAGTTTTACCTTCCTATCTTAAAATTATCCCCCAAAAAAGTACAACTCTCATGCTTTATTCTAAAGAATCACTAGCTATACAGTATCACAAGAGGTAAATGCAACGATTAATGAACCAATTGAATTTCAAGACTCATGAAACCAATGATTAAGTGTTGTCATAGTAATCTTTTTTTTTTTTAGAACGAAAACCTATATAATATGTCTCACATAGTCACGTGTATAACCTTTTGATTGAAGTGTTCTTCTCGTATCGTTGACCAAAAACTTGTTTATGTTAATTACATTTACGTATTTTCACTACTAAGACTCCTCCCAATGGTGACGCAAACTGACGCATCAGTTGCCTGCCAGCTCAGCGCCACGTCAGCTTTTCCCCCAACTGACACAAACTGACACACCCCTGCCAACAGCAACATCACTTCCCTTATTTTCAGGGTCCCACAAACTATTTTCTTTATTTATTTAATACACAAACTTAAATAAACCAATATTTTTTATAAGTAAAAATATTACATTAATATAAAATTAAAACCATTAAATTAGTTTAAAAAAAACCTTTAAAATAATTATGGATTACAAAATAAGAAGATTTATTTATAACTTTAAAAGCCCATTTGCCCCATTTAAAAGCCCAAGCCCAAAACCATTTTATCAAACCTAGACTCATCTTCCTTCCTCATCATCATCTTCCTAGTCCCTGAAAAAAAAAAACCATCTGCAACAATTTCAAAACAAAAAAAAAGAAAAGAAAACGAAGGTAAACGACATGGCCCCACCAAAGCTCACTGATGTTTCTCTCTCCTCCGTCGGGAAACCGAAGTCCCCAACCGACGCGAAGCCACCGACGGTCCGTGCCTATGGCGTCGGTCCCGTCGGTGGTAACCGATGCCCCCATACCGACGCCATTGGGAGAAGTCTAATAAGGCCGGTAATACTCCGTACCAACAAGCTTAATTATATTAGCTTCATTGATAGACTTCACCAACTTTGCTAATGTATTTTTCAATTAAGCAAGACGTTTATATTAGGTCTCGGTAATTAATTAAGTTAGTAAGATAGCACATGGATTTGGATGGATAAGGTGCATGTGGTATTGTGGTCACCGGTGTAGCAATAATTCGATGGAAATACACTAGCTAGCTATTTATTATTACTCCGGACATTCAAAATGACTTTGGCCAAACAATTTCCCCTTTGACTACGTTTGTCATTTTCACAGTTTTGAACTATCATTTTACCTTTCTCATTTCAAATACTCGATCTCATGTCTCTTTAAAAACGTACAATATACTTGCTATATATGAACTTGGTGTCCTTTTCAATTATACACGCGGTCAATTCTATCTTTATTCGTTTTGATATAACAAAAAAAAAAACGGTCTGAGGATAACCAAATTTAATTACTTATTCTTTACAATACGTACCCCCTATTCGCAACCGTTGTTTGCAGGATGGTGGGTTGGTTGTGTAGTTATGAGTCGTAGGTTGTGTATTTACGCTAACTGGGTTGCGTAGTGTGAGTAGCTAGCTTGCCTAATCTGGTGTTTCCTAATCTGGTGGTAAATCGGTCAAATTGTTATAAATCGGTCAAACTTCAAAAGGCCGCAATTTTTAAACTGTTAGGAATATTGTAACTTTGCGTTACGCATATGAACATTTCATGTGGTATTAATAATAGTAATTGATTTGGTCAACGAGAATAAGTTTATGACGACCATCTTTGCTCTTTAATTTCTAACCTAATTATGAACAGTGTGACAATTGCATTTGTCTTAATCCTCTCTGATATATACATTCATATATGTAAACAACTTATGCGAACATATTCTATATGCCTAACTTATAATGGATAGTAAAAAAGTTATCTAATATTAAACATCCAAATCCAGATTTAGTATATGAAACTCGTTGTTACTCAATTAAGTTATTGATGTCTTTGAGTTTTAAACCAATAATTAATAAAGGAATGCCGCCAGGGGCGGATCTGGAAAGGGGCATCGGGCAAGTGACAAGAAATCTAAAATTACGAAAAGTATAATTTTCTAAGGTAATTAGTGACAATTTAGTAATTTTGACCCCCAAAATGATAGAAATAAAAAATAATAATTTGTTTTTTTCTATATAAAAATTCCTAACTCTCTCCTGAATGACGCACGTATATATTATCGTCGGTCCATAAATTTTATACGTAAAGCCTTTAGTGAAAATAAGGAAGACACAGTGGGCACAATTGTAACACATTTAATTTATTGTTGTTTAATTTAATTTATTGTTGTTTGATTCACATATATGATTTTCATTTATGATTTTGTTAATGTGACAGAAATAAAAGAAAAGGACAAGAAATTCGCCCCCCTAGTACGCTGTAAGGTCCCCACAAATTCATGTTATACCTTCGAAATGTTTTTTTACTTAAATTAACATAAATAACCTTGTCATAATCGTTGTTCCGGATTTATTTGTTTTATTATAATTGTTGGAATTTAAAGTACTAAACTAAATGATACTCCCTCCGTCCCAAAATTATAATCCAACTTTTCTTTTACGGACGTCCCAAATTAATTGTCCATTTCAAAAAGTAGATAGGAAAGTTTGATCGTGATTACCATATTACCCTTAACTGAAATTATTATTACAAACTTTTTAAGAAGTAGTAATTAATTGGTTAAGGGTAAAACTGTCATTTTGCAAAAAGTAAGAAAGAGAAAGTAGTAATGATTATGTTTTTATTAAAGTGCGTGTTTTTTGTAGGGTGACAATTATTTTGGGACGAAGGGAGTATCACTTTTGATTATGACAAAAGTGTTTGATTATTACTTTTAAATGCTTCAAGTATGGTCAATGATATTTCCAACATTCAATTTGATAAATCCACCATTGATATGCAACTGTTAATGCATGTCAATGGTGGATTTATCAAATTGAATGTTGAATTTATCACCACCCTTTAAGTATAGGGGGCAGATATGCGGTTGGGAAAGTGGATATTTCCGAGATAGAAAGGAAGTGGAGTATTTTGCGTTTACTCACTCTAACAAATTTTACATTAATACGCATTTTATTAAACACATACACTTTCTATAAGTGTGTAATTTTATCTATTTATATGTACTTAGACCTCTCCTAATGGTCACGCCGGTTTGTCCGTCAGTTTATGTCTCCAAACCGACACCATTGGCACCTTGGTGTCACTTTGCTCTCTCGGTTTGCTCCGTCTCCAAACCGACGCACGTCGGTTTCTTTTCTTTTCTTTTTTTTTTTGTGTATAAGTAAAGGTAAATTGTTAAATGTGGGCCCAAAAATTAAAGTGACGGAGTCACTGATGGCAGGGGTCCGTCAGTTTCAGTCAGTTTTGAAAAAAAACTGATGTGGCGCATGCGTGGCGCAGACGTGACGCATCAGTTTCTGTCACTGTTGGGAGTGGTCTTATAAAACTCTCTACACTTATAAATGTGTTAAATGATAATGATGATCGCACTTAAAAGTGTAAATAAAAATGTATACACTTAAAAGTGCGTACAAATTGCAATTTCTACGTACTTATTAATGTAGATGTTAATTCTACACACGCAATTTCTATGTGCTTGTCTTTTTTGTGGTACACTTAAAAGTGCATACAATTTTCAATTTCTACGCACATATAAATGTAGAGGGTTTATGCACGATTATAAGTGCGTAAAAATGAGTAAATTTTACACACTTTATAAAAAGTGCGAAGAACCAAGTGTGTATACATGAATATTTGTTGTAGTGACTCTTTAATATTTACATACTCTCTTCGTTTTATTTATATTTCAAGCAAGGTTTAAAAAACATTTTGAGTACATTAAACAAATGTCAACTTTTCTTTTAAATTTAAAAGGCTTTAAATATTAAAGAAAATAAAGTTTATAAACATACAAAAAAGTCATAATTGTTATTTAACAGTTATTTTGTTTAAATTTGGAAATTTTGTAGGGCAAATAAAGATAATAATTTAAGCAATAAAAATGTGATGAATAACGGTCATTAACCTAATGGCATCAGATATATATGAACCCGGTTTAAGTACCCTATATATTGATCAATAGTCCAATTCTTCATTTATTTTTCTATTGTTTTCAATTTTAGCACCGAGCCAACGTTAGAAGAATTTTGGATATATTTTTTCCCTCTTTAATGTTAAGTAATCATACACAACGATTACAAATATGTACGTTTATCAATTAATATTTATATTTGTATCAAACCCGAAATTTAAATGCATAACTTTGTGATTTTAATTTTTAAAATGACTTATGATTGAGAACCTGTACAATCGATGCCACAAAGATACCAACTCTATTATTATAAAAAATAAGGAAATGGGTGACAATTTGGCATAAATAGAAGTCACAATTGAAAAGTGTTATGGAGTATAAATTAATATCTACTTGTATTAGTCCAAACATCTCCTAAATACATATATTTAATAGTCGATTTTAAATCTCTCATCACATGCGAATGTACATGACCTAATATGATATAACCCTAATTAAGAGTTGAGTTCCCACAACTAAATCCGCTGACGAATAAACGTAAGTCAAAGTATTTTCAGTAGATCCAAAATGTTCACACTTGTGTAAATTTAAACACGTATATCTAAAATACGGTACGATAACTTAAATAAAATGGCTCGACCGAGACCGAGCTAGCTAGTTTGTGCCGATTTACGATACATGGACGAATAGGGCCCCCAGGCACTATCTGAACCTACCTTTTGTTATAATGCCTTTTAGTTGCCCCTTAATTTTCTCTTTGGATCCTATCCCTCTATCTAATTTCCCCCTTCTCTCTTCCCTCAGATATATACTATACACATCATATATATCTATATATGTTTCTTGATCCCTCTTTCTTCATCTATAAATAGAAAGGACTTGAAACAAAGAAACACTGTAGTCATCACCCCAACTTCAACACCAAAGATTTGAAACAAGCTTCTATCTGTAGAGAGAGAAATTAACCATCTTGGATCAATAAGAAAGAGATATGTCAAGCATAGATGTAGCAGCAGCAGCAGCAGCATCTGAGCAACTGTGTTACATCCCTTGTAACTTTTGCAATATTGTTCTTGCGGTACATATATATATACTCATCTTAATTACTGTATCTCTCATGTGTTTGTGTGTTTTGTGTTAAGTTGTGTATAGAGTTTTCAAGAAAAAGAGTTACTTTGTGCATATAGTTTGAGGCCGGCTTCAAAATGATGAAAGATGTCAAGTGATCGAGATATGGGATTAATTTTGTTTTGTTTGAGTTCGATGAGATTATCTCAATTGAAAACAACCAATTTAATTTGATGTCATCATCTTGAAAACAACCAATTTAATCTATTTAAAATCAAGTTTTCCTTTTCACTTTGGTGAACTTAAAACACAAAATTATAACAGTCAAGTCTCTATCATTTGAGGTTTCCTTTTCTCAATTCTTCTTCAGGTTGCAGTCAAAAGATAAAGTAGTTTAAATATCTGAATTCTGAAATCTATCCATCTTTCTCTCTCACATACACACAAAGAACTACAATTAGGACAGTACTTGAATTTCCATAATCAAAAACCTTCTGATTCGTTTCTTTCAAATGGAGATTTAAAATTCCAAAGTTGGGTTTCAAATTGAAGTGCTAGCTACCCTCAAACATCATTGCATGTGTAACAATCTAGGGTTTTGTGGCTCTTAATCAAGATTTTTGAACATGTTCAAGAAACAATTTGACATTCCATTTCTAAAGAATCTTACTTCATCGATAAGATTCAAGCTAGCTAGCTAGTATATTACATGTGGATTTCTTCTTATTAGATTGATATCTTGGTCTTTATGTGTGCTTAGTAGTTAACTTGATCTTAATTTGCTGTAGTACTTCATCTGGGTGTTACTTAAATTTGATCTTTCTAGGGTTGTTGATCAATAAGTTGTAATCTTGGAACCCTAGAAATCTTTAATTTAGAGTTGTTGACAAAATTGAGTGACCATATGTGTTATTGATTGAATATCTGAAATGGCTAATTAATTTTCTGGATTTTTGGATGAAATAATTGATATGGTGAATTGTATGTAGGTGAGTGTACCATGCAGCAGCTTGTTTGACATAGTGACAGTTAGATGTGGACACTGCACCAATCTTTGGTCTGTGAATATGGGCATGGCTGCTGCCTTTCATCACTCTCTCTCAAATTCCAATTCCAATTCCAATTCCACCTCCCAAGAATCTACTTCTCATCAGGTGACTTTTTTTTTAATTATATCATAACCCCAGTTTAATTTGACCTTATTAATTCATTAACTTGATTTTTTTTCAAGAGGTGTAGTGTGTTACAGTACTACTGTATCATTTAAAAAGCTAGGCCTTGTAACATTATGGTTTTCCTGCAAACTTGCAAACAAAAACAATTTGAAATAGTGATTATTAATTTTCAAAAAAAAGAAATAGTGATTATTTGACTTTAAAAGTCAAGAGGTCAAATACTCACTGTTGATAATATACTAAAAATAATTATACGTTCCTAAAAATCAACTTTAACTTAATTTCTTCAAATATTTTTGCATATACTATTTTCTATATCTATCCACCAGAATTTTATAAATTAGTATAATATTTAACCTTGCTAACTACAGTAGAATTATTCTCTTATTTCTCAGATTTAGATGTCAATCTGCTAATAATTCTACAATTTTTATATTAATCTCACTTGGACGTAGGTTCATATTTTATTTTATTTTATTTTTATAGAATTTGTAATTAATGTGATGTACAGTAATATATGAGGAGATTAGCAACAGCAGATAATAATCTAGTTACTCTAGGTCATACATAGGATAATCTAAAAGACAACACAAATCAGACTGTTTTTTCCAGCTTCTTTATCAATTCCCTCCCCTCCTTTATTTTTGCTGTTACATCAAACCCTAGCTACGTAGCTACCTGGCTAACCGCCGTTTTTCCATAGGGTTCATGTTTGCGGCCAACATCTGTATAAATGCGTCAGTCCTCTCTTTTTTAATTATTTATCCTGGCAAACGGACTTTTTTTAATAATATTATATTAGTTATTATTATTTTTTACATTACTAGCTAGTTTGTTTCTAATCTGATTTACGTAAAATAGTTTTAAGATTCTTACCTTGTATCAAATTAAGCTTTTGTCGTTTACTCACGCAACATCACGCTATTTCTCACTGTACATGGTAGGTTTGGGACAAAAATGACAGCAAATGTCCTTCAATTCTGTAATGTTTTTTTTAACTTTTACTTTTACATTTCAACTGATTCGGTCACTTCAATCTTGTTAGTTCGGTTTCTTTTCTCGATCAAAAACATCATTTCCAACAGTGAAATACAAAGTACTCAGCTCCCTAAACAACATGATTAGGTTAAATCAGTATTAATGTGTTTATAGAAGTAATATATATACTACTCCCTCCGTCCCATTTCTATTGTCCATTATTTCCATTTTGGGGTGTATCAAATTAATTGTCCACTTCCATAAATAGAAAGTTTAAGGAAATAAAGTTCTTTTTTACCCCTAGTGTATATATGTAAGACAAAAAAAATAGGTAAAAAGTAGAGGGTAAAACTGTCATTTTATCAAAAAGTAAGAGAGAGATAGTTATATTTTCTTAAACTGCGTGTCTTTTTGTCTGGTGACAATAAAATTGGGACGGAGGGAGTACTATTTACGTTCTAATCTATCTGTTCATTTTTCTATTTTAGTTGTCCTATAATATTGTGTATTTCCTATTTCAACTAATCAAAAACTCTTAAAATGTGTAAGTATGAAGTTATATATTAGTGAACAGCGTAATAATCATAAATTTCTAATATCGTGCGATGGTGTACTTGTATGTGATCATGAGGCACGTTAACTATCTAAGAGATCGAGTACTTGTATGTTGAATACCAACACAATAACAATGCTCGAAAATAGTTTAAAGTTGAACATGTAATTAAAATACTGTTTTCCTTACTTTATATTGAAAAGTAAACAAAGTATGTATATGTAGCTAGTACGTACCTTGTGATTTTGGATTGTGCATATATGGTCTACACAACAACAAAATGTGTAGCTCATTTATTAAATTTCTATACACAGGATAAGTTTATTTTAAATACATTTAATATCCTCATTAATTCCATTCCATTGGGTATGTAAAATAACGACAGAAAGTTTTCACTTTCAGTTTTGATTTAATCGCTTGGGGTTTTTCAATGTGTATATACTTGATAGTTTTGTTTGCAAAAATGCATAAGCATATAACCATAGGTTCACAATATATGAAAGTAACAATTATAGTTGAATTTGTGAACGTTGGTAGCTATTTACCTTTTTTTTCTAATTTAATGCTATAGAAAATTATATATAAATAGCAAGAAACCCTAATAAAAAGATGTGAAGTACAAGAAGGTAGCCTTTGATTACATGAGTTTAAGCATCATAATGCTGATTAATTCTTGATGAATTTCAGAAAGCTCCAACCCACACTCCTCCAAATTATAGGGTTGATTTGGGTGCCTCTTCAAAGTACAATAGTAGAATGCCGATCATGAAGCCGTCTCCTGTTTCCATCACCGCTGACCAAAAAATCAATCGCCGTGAGTTTCTTCGTTACCTTTCCTTCCCGTTTATGAGAAATACAGAAGTTTAAAGCTCTATATAGCTTAAAAGATCGATCATGATACTAAAATACTTAACGCATATAGATATAATTGGATTTTAAGATGATGCATGTGAAGCTCGATAGATCACCACATTCAGTACTATATATACAAATTTTAACACCAAAGTCGATCGATCTTTTGCTTTTTTCAGCTCCGGAGAAGAGGCAACGAGTTCCTTCTGCGTACAACCAGTTCATAAAGTAAGATTAACACTACTCTAACCCTTCCATTTATTAGTATTACCATTAAAAGTTTTAGCCATTTGCTGTTAAAAAAAAAAGAGTTTAGCCATGATACTATATATCCTGTAATACATATTGGTTTTTTTTTTTTTTTTTTTTTTTTTTTTGTTAATTTTACTAGCTAGTTGATTTATTGATGAAATGTGGGTATGCATTATATTTGTAGAGAGGAGATCCAAAGGATCAAGGCAAACAATCCAGATATCAGTCATAGGGAAGCTTTTAGTACTGCTGCAAAAAATGTAAGCTAGCTAGCTAGTGCGCGTGCATGATTAAATAAATATTTCTGAATTTTTTTACTTTATTTTCTTTGTTTGGTGGCTTTCACCATTTTATGTCAAGTAATACGTACATATTATGTTATTAAACTATATTTTAGCTGACACTTTTAATCCATCTTCTGAAACATATAGTGGGCACATTTCCCTCATATTCACTTTGGATTGATGTTGGAAACAAATAATCACCAAACTAAACTTGATGAGGTATGTACGTTAATGCATGCTTATTGATTAACTGTAGATTTTTTTATTATTATTACTGATAAAAAAAAAATAAACTTGAATTTTATGCAGTTGAGTTGTTGTGTGCAGGGATCTGAGAAGCGACTAAGGTCGAGGGGTGCATTATTCAAGAAATGATTAAATTAAGCTTGATTTTAAGATGAAAATCGAAGCCTATTTATATATTTTAAGCTCAAGAAATTTATGTCCCTGACTTGTTTTTAAGGACATAATTAAAGTAGTGTTTGGATATTTTTGAATTTGTATTTTATAGTCATATGAGTGATGTTATTTATGTATGTCATTTGATTATCAGAATGCAAGCTACTTTTGCTTGCTTATAAATAAATTTTCCCATAAATCTTCAAATCGACATTTTTAGTTGTCAATGTTGTCACAAGGGATGTATACCTGTATTTGTATAGATGCATACCGATTCAGAGCTAGACAGCAGTGTAGCTAAGCTAACTAGCGATCAATTGAGAATACATGCATGTGTTAAACATTTGAAACTATAAATTACCTGCAATCAAACACGGAGAAAGAAAATGATAACGACAACCTTGATAAATGTACTTAAGAATAATTTCAAAAAAAAATAAAATTATTATGAATTTAGTTGGAAAGTCAATTGTATTTATGCATAAGTATAAGATAAACTTAACGTACACTTAACAGGAGCAAAATTGACATATATCATATCTCTCATGTACATGATATACAGATCATGCAAACAAGTGAATGGATGAAGTTTTCCCCATTCAGGTTATTCGAGGATGGTGTGTATTATTACTCAGATGTACAAGGCCTAACCGGATTATCCGGTGACCATTTCTAACCCTTTCGCTGGTCACTTCAAGATGTGTTGCTAGTGACGTTTGAACCTAAAACCTCTTACGATTGACGATATTATGACGACAACTACTATGTCATCTTGTAATGGTTATATAGATCATGCAAGTAGGTACTAAAACGAAATTTTCTTATATGAATTAAATATAGATATAGGGAGCTGATAAATACAACACACAATTTAATTCATACACCAAAATCTTGCTATTATATATTTGTACTGTCAGCTTTAACTGTTATACCGTTTGGTATAGGAATCAATATGGGTATTGTATTTATCCACTCTCATAGATATAGTATATGCAGAAATTCACATGGTTAATCAATCAAGTGTGTGGTGAAATGGAATAAAACAAATAAAGAAGTGGGAAATTTATTATGTCCTTGAGATGGACATATATAAAGCCTGAATGTACTATTTTTTCTATGAATTTAGAAAGGTATAAATAGAAGTTGCAAGATTTAAAAGAATTAATTAATGTATTCATTTATCAATTGTCAACTTCTTCTGAGGTTTTCCCGATAGTATAGTACTTGCCTCACAGTGTCATGTTAAATGGCCATGCTATATTTAGTAAGTGAAACCATAGCCATTGATTCTTGATCGATCTAGTGCATTCATTCTATACATCTTTTTTCTTTTTGTTTGCAACAAATTAGGGAAGATTTTGACTAGCTAGTTCGTTAAAATTTTAATTAAGATAGATATACTCACCCAATTAGCAAAATAAAATGACTTAATATAAAGTCATATAATCGGTCAGAAGTACAACTTAACAAGTAAGAGATCCCTTTTGTTTATTTAGATCTACATGTTGCATACTAATTACTACAAGTTACCTTTGTGTAGCCAACTTGAATTCATGTACATTCATGTTTCGCGTGCTTAATTGTGTTCTTGCGTAAAAAAAAGTGTTAGACAACGACCCTATTAGCAACACATTTCTAGCTTGTTTCTTGTACCTATTACTTAGCGATTGCTAGCTAATGTACGAAATTAGTAACGAAAACATTAGTTTTGTGTCTATACATCTTTTTTTTTGGAAATCAAATACCCTTCTGTCCCATCACAAGTGTCCACATTACTATTTTGGGTAGTCCCAAATAAGTGTCCACTTTCATGTTTCAGCCGATCGGAAGAGAGTTTTCTGGGCAGATATATTGTTTGATTGAATAAAAATGTAGTTAGTAGAGAATTCTAAAACTGTGTGCAAAGACAAAGTGAACACTTTGATTGTGACGGATGGAGTAGTCAATTGGATCCGAATTACGCTTTTAGAGTTGTGTCGTTTTGGTTGTAATTACCGTTTAGGATCGTTGTAACTTTCTAACATCTTGCTAGTTTTTATTTTATATATATTATAATTGTTGCCTTTAAAAAAATAATAGCATTTATAGAAAAGGGGTAACCTCTAACCCCAAGTACTAGAAAAAAGTTTTTGTGTTCAAATGCACATATAATAATAAAATATAAAATATAAAATAGTTCTATAACGCTCTGGAACAACAAAATCCAAGCAAACTCTTTGATAAAAGAAAGGTAGGCCTTTTTGATGTGGACCAGGACCACAATGGAGTAATAATCTTTTGTAACTCATGATTCTTTCATCCACCAGTCACCACTTTATCAGTCCATACAATCAATGGGGCTTCAACCTCAGCTCTGATTTATTTTTATATTGGAGTAGTTATGATAAAAGCAGGAGGTTTATACATTAAGTGGTCCACAAATGTGCATATCACCGTCTTATTTGGCTTTTCAATCTACTCGATCTTATGTGGAAAACAACATGATCGATTTTCAGATATATAAAGATGGATGCATCCCACTTTTGGCATGATGTAGTATAATTAGCTACGGCTTCAACTTATTGTTTACGGCCGGAGTATGTATGTATTTTCTCTTGCACTTTGACAATATATATGCACTTTTAATACAAGGCCTAGGTTGAGTGTTTGGCACGGTGCTAGTGGCGGATCCAGAAATGTAAGTGACCCGTGACACAAAATTTTTCATAATATTAAATAGATAATTTTTTCATGAACATATACAATTTCATTAGAAATTCGTAATTTCTAGAGTAAATGACATACGAAATGGACTAATCATCATTTATCAAACCAGTAGCAGAACTTGTTTGGACCCGTAGCAATAGCAATAAAATCAATTATTTCTAAAAAAATTTACACTTCGCATGACAAACGGACCCGTAGCAAGCACTACCCCTAACTTCTACGTAGCCCCGCCCCTTCACGGTGCTTATGAAGTTTTTATAGGTTTGAACTTGTACTTTTAACAAGTCTTAACTAGTCATAATTTTTATTTGATAACACAATAAAAATGGAGCTCTTTAAAAATATAAGCCTTCAGAAATTTATAAACCATAAATTTTTTGAAGTAACCTATAAATTTAAACACAAACCTCAACCACAAACTACGACTCCAACCCTAACTCGAATTCGTCGTTACCAACACACCCTTATTTACAAGTTTGTATTATCTACAATATAGGTCTTAGGGTAAAATTAAAGAAAAGAATATAATAATATTTTTTTTTTTTGAAAGGTAGAATATAATAATATTTAAAAAATAAAAAGGTTATTAGAAGCAGGCTTAATTGTCTTTATTGATGGTGGTGCAGGAGGAACGGCTGCAGCAGAATCTGAAATGTCACTTCATGTCTGCATTTTCATTTATTTCATTTCATTTCTTGTCATTTCAAACTCAACCCCACAAGTATTATGTTATTTACTGTACGTCCTCGTATATTTTATTCCACTACAAACTACGTATACAGATCGTATATTGTGAAATGATTTAATTAAAAAAAAACAGAGAGACTAAAGAATTCATGATTATAATCAGATACATAAATACGTATGCGAGTCAGAAAATCTAAATGGATTCAGCATATTTGAGAGTACTAGTCATTTCTAACACAAGTGCACATGCACTAATTGAGATATCTCGTAATCGTTCTAACTTTTTCCTACGTTACTTCTACGTCGTTTATTTACCGAGTTTCGAATCCCGAAACTCTTATGAAAAGGAAGGTATCAGGATGACTTATCACTACGTCACAAGTCTACAAATTTAATACGGTATACGGTAAATATCTAAGAGCTTAAATTCTTTCTTATAGAATTATAATGAAGTGACATTTGAGCTTCAACCGTATCATTGAATCCTCACTTTTTCACAACAAAAATGCATTTTATTCGGTGATAAGACACAACAACTACAAATGTGTTTTCTTAAACTCGATGGAATATATTAAAGAAATTTAAAATTGAATACAAAAGATTACACGCTAAAAAAACGTAAGCATGTGAACCTCTAGCTTGATACCTTGGAATATGATTAATGCTCTTTCACGTTCTATTGTTGAGTATCGAATTTAATTTCGATTGATATCAAAAAGCATATACATATTAATTATTATTGTCTTCTTCTTCTTCATGATTGACTTAAAAAGTATTTATAAAATGTTTAACTATCGTATACGTTAAAGTGATACTGAAACATTTTTGACGATCATTGCTAGTAAAATGAAACATCTTTAGCGACAAACGAAATATATTATACGTAGTAGTTGACTTTATAAAGCCTAGCTAAAAAATGTACGGAGTATTTATGTGACACCCGTCAAATTAGGACTATTAATTAGGGCATAATCAATTGTAAATACATGTAATTAGTTTTGTGTTAGGCTAATTAATGTATCAAAATATATATTGATGAATATATATGAATATGCGATTTGATTAAATCGTACGCTTCTCAAATCGAATGAAATTCGGTTCAAGTAAATACGGACGTTGGTGAACGAACTTGTTAAATAATATATTATTATTTAATAACACTATTATATCCAAAATATTATTTTGATAATATTTCATATTCATTTCGAATAATACAATTAACAATTTACACAATTAAAAATATCAAGTGCGCAAACAATCCAAAATAAAGACAAGTTATATTTTATAACTCAAATATAAAGTATTTAATAAAATACTTCAACAAAAATATTGGGTAAAGATTCGTATTTTAAAACGTATATTTATGTGCATAAAATAAATATTTAACGTTTAAACGATCGGGAAAACGAACGCCGCACGGAGCGCGACTACACAGAGCAAAAATTGGTGAAGCCCACACATGGTGGACCCCACCAAAAACCGGCCAAAAGGGTGAGGGGATCAAATCCCCACCCCACTTTCTCATTCTCACTCTCTTACTCTTTCTCTTTTTCTCTCTTTTTCTTTCTTTCATTTTACATCACCACCACCACCATTCCACCACTAAAAACGCCAACAAGAACTCACCATCATCCAAGGTTCCTTTAGAAGAAAACGATCACCTCGCAACGATCTACACTTTCACCTTTTCGGATTTTCATGGCGTTAAGTTTGAAAGTTTCCGACAAAACTCGAAACCCTCCGTTTTTACTTCTTTTTACTTGAAAGTTGTTTGAATAGACTTGAAATGTCCATATGAGGGTTGGGTAAAAGTTTCAGGCCAAACGGTGGCCGGAAAACACGTTTTTGACTCAAAAATCCGTCATCAGACCTAAGTGTCGCATAGACACCTGCAGTATAGCGTCACTTCGTGCGTCACTTAAGTGACGGATAGAGTGACGCATAAAACCCTAATTATCCGTCACTTGTAGTTTAGTGACGCGTAAAACCCTAATTTCCCGACACTTCTTAAGTGACACCTTACCGACACTATTAGCGACACTTGCCTAAGTGTCGCCTATGATCAATTTTTGAATTCATCCGTCACTGCCTAAGTGACGCCTTGACCTGTACCCAACACTTACACCGACACTTCCCTTAAGTGACGCATATGCTCAGATTTCACCATTTTTAGCGACACTTCCTGAGTGTCGCACAATCCACCTAAGTGACGCTATAAGTGACGCATAAAACAGAAGGTTTCAAACTAATTTTACACTAAGTATTGAGGCCCAAATTTGACGCACCATTTTACCCGAATTCAAATCCCAAGTGCATTTTCAATAAAGCAATGTAGTATAAATAAAAATTTTTCAAGCTGACTTGGCAGCTCGACCCCAACCAGGGGCTCAGCCCCTTGGACCCCGCTAACCAGGGGCGCTGCCCCCGGACCCCCGTCATTAACGGGCTTCACCCGTACCCTAGGGTCACAAGTAACAGTTTTACATGCAAACTTTATACGATACAACAAAACACATGTACTTTTTGTAAGTAAACGAACAACTCAAGCATAATAATAATAGCTGAGATTATTATTACAAACAACCACCAACGGACCGTACACGTTTTCAAACACTTAAACAATCAACCAAAGTGGAATCATTTGGACATGCTAGTTGGACGAACAACTACAAGGTAGTCTTATTAGATACCTTCTCACGTTATAACCATCGCGTGTCGTGGACACCCTCAGGTTACAAGTCTTCGGGACTTCATTCATTGGCTAATCAATCTCAGTCTGTTAAGACAAACTCTTCAGGCTCAGGTGAGTCTCATAGCCCCTCTTTTTACCGCTTTTCACTCAGGGGTGTGATTCAATGCTTATTTTTAACATGTGAACGCAAGTACAAACTTTACAATATACTACATGAGTTGTTTTCCACTAATCATTTCAAAGTTCTCCGTCATCATAGTTTGGTAATACGTTGTAGCGTGATTATTAGTATATGGTACCATATAGGATTGACCCTCCTCGTCCGGGTTAGCAAGCACTAACTGGGTAAACGGACGTACTAATAATTGTTCAGACGAGTGTAGATTAGGCACTGGTGGAGGCACCTCGCTCGGAATTCTCTATATGGGACCCGACCCTCGAGTTAAGCTCAGACTATGTGCTCATGGCTGTATACACTATCATTATCATTTGCTGGATGCAAATCAATATTTAAATCTTGCGGTTCATACACTATTATTTGATATTCAAACCTGTGAGCTCACCAGCGTTAGCTGACCCATTTTAGCATGTATCACAGGTACTCAGCAGTAGATTTGGACTGCCTCAGGAATTCTTAGCTCGAGTCAGCATACAGATAGATTAGAGATTTTCTTGCATTAGTATATTTTGTACAAGTACTTATGTACTGAAATCTCTCATTTTATTGAACACGAGCTATGTACAGCTTCAAAGATTGTAAACATCTTTATTATTAATATATTTTGTTAAAACGACGCATTTAGAGTCGTTTACTATATATCTTGTGCTTTGATTATTGATTAGTAACACCCAAATAAGCTTCTGTAAATCGTTAAATCTGGGGGTGTTACAGATTGGTATCAGAGCCTAAGGTTATAGTGAACTAGGTTCATTTAGTGGGCCTAGTCTATGACCGTTAGGCAATATTTCCTTATTAGGCATGACTAGTTCAGAAATTACAGCATACGACTTTAATTTAACATAGCCTGATCAACTATGTACAATTAAGGAAAGATGATGTAAGGTCTGAAACGGTTATGTTGAACAGGAATACACTATTTGACTCTGAACAAGAGAGAACCGAGACTTAAACATGTCTGTACTAGACACTCAATAGGTTGTATTATATACGTATCATATGAATATAGGCCTCACTCCTACTAACGCTTGTTCTCGGAAATGGCAAACACACCACCCAATTCATCGCGCTCTCAATCCGGGTCGTAGAACCCACGGGTAGCTAGGAGGAACGCTAGGATGCCTCGAGCTGGCCCATATCCCACCCACTTCAGCCTGCCGGCCTTGGCTGTTAGGCTAGATCACCACGACCAACGACTTCGCACCATGGACGTCGTGTTGCCGGAAACGAACGAAAACTGGAGACTTACATCCCTCGAGCACATCGAACAAGTCTCCGAGGATCACGAAACCACCGTCAACAATGTAGACGTTCTTTTCAACAAAGTGGTGGAGATAAGCGTAGAAACCGCCCTTTTAAAACACAGACTAGAAGAATGTGAGCAACGCTCACGGGAAACGGAAGAATATGCCCGTGGATTGGTACAACAACTAGCATTGGCTGAAGACAATGCCCGACAAGCCAGCAGACTTGCAAATACTGTGGACCGTCTCATTGAAATGATGGAACAGATTAATCTACGTTGAGACTAGTGTAGTCCTTGTCTTGTAATCTATCTTGTAGTCTAATAACTACTTAAGCGCTACTTTATGATTCGGTCGGATGTAACAATTTCCGACACCTTTTGTAATACATCCATGGGATGTAACCTTTGAACTCGTATTATCTATCAAATATTCCTACTGTTCCGATTTATATTAATTGTCATTTCGTAGTGATGTTATGTATTACCACTTTTATACATAAGCATCTGTGACAAATACAACTTTCATACAAAATCTCATGTATCTTAATTTCTCTTATTGAAGAAGCATGCCGTCAAAGACAAGACCATACACCGACGCCCAGCTTACATCACTCATCACTCAGGCTGTGACTGAAGCCTTGGCTCGGAGTACTTCACAAAACTCCGGTAGAAACAGCGATTCCGCTGAAACCACTACCGCCGCCAAGCCTTGTTCCTAAAAGGATTTCCAGAACTGCAAACCCTTGGGCTTCAAGGGGACTGAAGGAGCCATCGGACTAATCAGATGGTTCGAAAAGATGGAATCTGTCTTCCGCATCAGCAAAGGTGCGGAGGACGACAAGGTCAAATTCTCTACATGCACCCTCGAAGATGGTGCTCTCTCATGGTGGAACCCATATGCCCAGTCTGTGGGTATTGACACCGCTTATCTACTCCCTTGGGAGGATCTGAAGAAAATGTTCACTGATGAGTATTGCCCAGCCGAACAACTCCAGAAGCTGGATGAAGAGTTCTGGCACTTAAAAGTGCAGGGAACTGATATTGTTGGATACACCACCAGATTCCAACAGCTTACCATCCTTCGCCCAACTATGGTGAGTACTGAACACGAAAAGATCAAGAAATACATCCGCGGCCTTCCTGAACCTGTCCGGGGAAACGTCGCCTCATCAAACCAAACCACCATTCATGGCGCCATCCGGTTGGCCCATGAACTCTTAGCCATGAACGAGAACCCAGAACCACCCACTCCATCTTTCCACAACAGCAACAAAAGAAAGTGGTCCGACAACCACAACAACTACCAGAACAAGAAACCTGACACCATCAAGGCCTACAACTCCACCACCGAACCCAAATGAGGTTACACTGGGAGCAAACCCTACTATCCCAAGTGCAACCGTCACCACGAAGGTCCTTGCGAAACCCCCTGCAATAACTGTAAGAGGTACGGACACCTCACCAAAGACTGCAGGTCCCCCAACAACTCCAACAACAACTCCAACCGCAACGTCACGCCGTCCTAAGCCTGCTACGAATGCGAAAACCCTGGGCACTACAGGAACGAGTGCCGAAAACTGAAGAACAAGGGCAGCTACAACAACAACGCCAAAGGTAGAGCCTTTGTACTCAACTCTGGGGACGCCCGTCAAGACCCGAATGTGGTCACGGGTATGTTCCTCCTCAACAACTTAACTGCATCTATTCTGTTTGATACTGGTGCCGATAGGAGCTTTATATCTGATGAGTTTTGCCCACTACTTGACATCACCCCCGTGGCCTTAGATGTTAAGTACACCGTAGAACTAGCAGACGGTAAACTCATAGAAACCGATAGTGTAATACCTAATTGCACTTTAAACCTAGCGGACGAAACCTTTTCAATTGACCTCATGCCAGTTAAAATCGGAAGTTTTGACGTCATCGTGGGCATGGACTGGTTGTCCAAGCGTCGGGCCGAAATTGTCTGTCGTGATAAGATTGTTCGCATCCCTCTCGCCGTCGGTAGAACCTTGATCATACAGAGGGAGACCGGTGGGACGAGACTGAATATCATCTCTTGCTTGAAAACCCGAAAATTTCTGAGAAAGGGTTATCCAGCCATCCTCGCACATATCATGGAGAAAAAGTCGGAGGAGAAGCGACTTGAGGATGTGCCAATCGTACGAGACTTTCCAGAAGTCTTTCCTGAAGAACTACCTGGTCTACCTCCACCTAGACAGGTTGAGTTCTCAATCGACCTGGTGCCAGGTGCTACACCCGTGGCCCGAGCACCATACCGCCTAGCCCCATCCGAACTTCAGGAGTTGTCCACCCAGTTACAGGAACTCCTGGACAGAGGATTCATTAGGCCGAGTTCTTCACCTTGGGGAGCTCCGGTCTTATTTGTGAAAAAGAAAGACGGTTCATTCAGAATGTGTATCGACTATCGAGAGTTGAACAAGTTGACCATCAAGAACCGTTATCCACTTCCTCGAATAGATGACCTGTTTGACCAACTTCAAGGGTCGAGTTTTTATTCAAAGATCGATCTTTGGTCAGGTTATCATCAACTGTGTGTTCGCGACACTGACATTCCGAAAACAGCTTTCAGAACCCGTTCTGGGCATTATGAATTTCAAGTGATGCCCTTTGGTTTAACCAACGCACCGGCAGTATTCATGGACCTTATGAATCGGGTTTGCAAACCTTATCTTGACAAGTTTGTCATCGTCTTCATTGATGACATCCTCAATTATTCACGCAACGAGCAAGAGCATGCGCAGCATCTCAAAACCATTCTAGAATTACTTAAGCACGAAGAGCTTTACGCCAAATTCTTCAAGTGTGAGTTCTGGATACAAACCGTTCAATTCCTTGGACACGTGATTGACAGTCAAGGAATTCATGTAGATCCTTCAAAAATCGAAGCTATCAAGTGCTGGCAAGCACCTACCACACCGACCGAAGTACGGCAGTTTCTAGGACTTGCCGGGTACTATCGGCGATTCATCAAAAATTTCTCAACAAAAATAGCTCAACCACTCACAGTACTGACTCAGAAGGATAAAAAGTTCGATTGGACTGATAAACAAGAGTCAGCATTTCAACTCCTGAAACAAAAGCTTTGCAGTGCTCCTATTCTATCACTACCCGAAGGCACCGATGACTTCGTGGTATACTGCGATGCTTCTCACCAAGGTCTCGGTCGCGTGCTGATGCAACGGGACAAGGTCATTGGCTCATTGCCTACGCCTCACGACAACTCAAAATCCACAAAAATAATTACACTACTCACGACCTCGAACTTGGAGCTGTCGTGTTGGCTCTTAAAATCTGGAGACATTACCTCTATGGCACTAAGTGCACAATCTTTACCGACCATAAAAGTCTCCAACATATATTCGATCAGAAAGATCTCAACATGAGGCAACGTCGATGGGTCGAGTTACTTACCGATTACGACTGTGAAATCAAATACCATCCAGGGAAGGCAAATGTTGTTGCCGATGCCCTCAGTCGAAAAGAACGATCGAAACCACTTCGAGTTCGAGCCCTTAGTATGACCATTCATAACGACTTAAATATCCAAATTCTCACTGCCCAACTCGAAGCCCTCAAACCCGAAAACATCGAAGATGAAGCCTTGCGAAGCATGGATAAACAATTCGAAATCAAACCTAACGGAGTTAGGTGTTTCTCAAACCGAATTTGGTTGCCTAGTTTTGGTAATCTCAGAGACTTGGTAATGGATGAAGCTCACAAGTCCAAATATTCTATCCACCCGGGATCCGATAAGATGTACCACGGCATCAAGGAGTTTTATTGGTGGTCGAACATGAAAGCTGAAATCGCCACCTACGTCAGCAAGTGTCTTACTTGCTCGAAAGTCAAAGCGAAATATCAAAAGCCTTCTGGCTTACTTCAACAACCCGACATTCCTGAATGGAAATGGGAACAAATTGCCATGGACTTTATAACCAAACTACCCAAGTCATCGAGCGGTTGCGATACCATTTGGGTGATCGTTGATCGTCTCACAAAATCTGCTCACTTCCTGGTGATCAAGGAAACCGATAAGATGGAACGCCTCACACGAATCTACATCAAAGAAATCATTTCTCGACACGGTGTTCCGATCTCGATTATCTCCGATAGGGATAGTCGCTTCACATCTCACTTTTGGCAATCACTTCAGAAATCGTTGGGTACCCGTCTCGATATGAGTACCGCATACCACCCTCAAACTGATGGCCAAAGTGAACGAACTATTCAAACACTGTAAGACATGCTACGAGCCTGCGTAGTTGACTTCGGTGTAAACTGGGAACAACATCTACCGTTATGCGAGTTTTCGTACAACAACAGCTACCATACCAGTATTGGAGCTGCACCTTTCGAGGCACTGTACGGTCCTAAGTGTCGCTCACCTATCTGTTGGACCGAAGTGGGAGATAGCCAACTCACTGGTCCGGAAATCATTCATGAAACCACCGAGAAAATCGTTGGTATCCAGAACAAACTCAAAGCCGCACGGGATCGTCAGAAAAGTTACACTGACATGAGACGCAAACCACTCGAGTTCCAAGTTGGGGATCGAGTACTCTTAAAAGTATCGCCTTGGAAAGGCGTAATCCGATTCGGCAAACGCGGGAAGTTAAATCCCAGGTACATTGGACCATTCGAGATCCTCGAGAGGATTGGTCCAGTGGCATATCGATTGCAGCTGCCATCCGAACTCAGCAGCATGCACCCCACTTTTCACATTTCTAATTTGAAGAAATGTCTGTCTGATGAGACACTGGTTATTCCACTCGATGAAATTCGTGTTGACGATAAACTTCACTTCGTTGAGGAACCCGCTGAAATCATGGACCGTGAGGTCAAACAACTCAAACAAAGCCGTATTCCCATCGTTAAAGTCAGATGGAATTCGCGGCGTGGTCCGGAATTCACCTGGGAACGGGAAGACCAAATGCGACGCAAGTATCCCCAACTCTTCACTGACTCTACATCAAACGCGACTTCGAACTAAATTTCGGGACGAAATTCTTCTAACAGGGGGAGAATGTGACACCCGTCAAATTAGGACTATTAATTAGGGCCTAATCAATTGTAAATACATGTAATTAGTTTTGTGTTAGGCTAATTAATGTATCAAAATATATATTGATGAATATATATGAATATGCGATTTGATTAAATCATACGCTTTCAAATCGAATGAAATTCGGTTCAAGTAAATACGGACGTTGGTGAACGAACTTGTTAAATAATATATTATTATTTAATAACACTATTATATCCAAAATATTATTTTGATAATATTTCATATTCATTTCGAATAATACAATTAACAATTTACACAATTAAAAATATCAAGCGCGCAAACAATCCAAAATAAAGACAAGTTATATTTTATAACTCAAATATAAAGTATTTAATAAAATACTTCAACAAAAATATTGGGTAAAGATTCGTATTTTAAAACGTATATTTATGTGCATAAAATAAATATTTAACGTCTAAACGATCGGGAAAACGAACGCCGCACGGAGCGCGACTACACAGAGCAAAAATTGGTGAAGCCCACACATGGTGGACCCCACCAAAAACCGGCCAAAAGGGTGAGGGGATCAAATCCCCACCCCACTTTCTCATTCTCACTCTCTTACTCTTTCTCTCTTTCTCTCTTTCTCTTTTTCTCTCTTTTTCTTTCTTTCATTTTACATCACCACCACCACCCTTCCACCACTAAAAACGCCAACAAGAACTCACCATCATCCAAGGTTCCTTTAGAAGAAAACGATCACCTCGCAACGATCTACACTTTCACCTTTTCGGATTTTCACGGCGTTAAGTTTGTAAGTTTCCGACAAAACTCGAAACCCTCCGTTTTTACTTCTTTTTACTTGAAAGTTGTTTGAATAGACTTGAAATGTCCATATGAGGGTTGGGTAAAAGTTTCAGGCCAAACGGTGGCCGGAAAACACGTTTTTGACTCAAAAATCCGTCATCAGACCTAAGTGTCGAATAGACACCTGCAGTATAGCGTCACTTCGTGCGTCACTTAAGTGACGCATAAAGTGACGCATAAAACCCTAATTATCCGTCACTTGTAGTTTAGTGACGCGTAAAACCCTAATTTCCCGACACTTCTTAAGTGACACCTTACCGACACTATTAGCGACACTTGCCTAAGTGTCGCCTATGATCAATTTTTGAATTCATCCGTCACTGCCTAAGTGACGCCTTGACCTGTACCCAACACTTACACCGACACTTCCTTTAAGTGACGCACACGCTCAGATTTCACCATTTTTAACGACACTTCCTGAGTGTCGCACAATCCACCTAAGTGACGCTATAAATGACGCATAAAACAGAAGGTTTCAAACTAATTTTACACTAAGTATTGAGGCCCAAATTTGACGCACCATTTTACCCGAATTCAAATCCCAAGTGCATTTTCAATAAAGCAATGTAGTAGAAATAAAAATTTTACCAAGGGCTCAGCCCCTTGGACCCCGCTAACCAGGGGCGCTGCCCCCGGACCCCCGTCATTAACGGGCTTCACCCGTACCCTAGGGTCACAAGTAACAGTTTTACATGCAAACTTTATACGATACAACAAAACACATGTACTTTTTGTAAGTAAACGAACAACTCAAGCATAATAATAATAGCTGAGATTATTATTACAAACAACCACCAACGGGCCGTACACGTTTTCAAACACTTAAACAATCAACCAAAGTGGAATCATTTGGACATGCTAGTTGGACGAACAACTACAAGGTAGTCTTATTAGATACCTTCTCACGTTATAACCATCGCGTGTCGTGGACACCCTCAGGTTACAAGTCTTCGGGACTTCATTCATTGGCTAATCAATCTCAGTCTGTTAAGACAAACTCTTCAGGCTCAGGTGAGTCTCATAGCCCCTCTTTTTACCGCTTTTCACTCAGGGGTGTGATTCAATGCTTATTTTTAACATGTGAACGCAAGTACAAACTTTACAATATACTACATGAGTTGTTTTCCACTAATCATTTCAAAGTCCTCCGTCATCATAGTTTGGTAATACGTTGTAGCGTGATTATTAGTATATGGTACCATATAGGATTGACCCTCCTCGTCCGGGTTAGCAAGCACTAACTGGGTAAACGGACGTACTAATAATTGTTCAGACGAGTGTAGATTAGGCACTGGTGGAGGCACCTCTCTCGGAATTCTCTATATGGGACCCGACCCTCGAGTTAAGCTCAGACTATGTGCTCATGGCTGTATACACTATCATTATCATTTGCTGGATACAAATCAATATTTAAATCTTGCGGTTCATACACTATTATTTGATATTCAAACCTGTGAGCTCACCAGCGTTAGCTGACCCATTTTAGCATGTATCACAGGTACTCAGCAGTAGATTTGGACTGCCTCGAGAATTCTTAGCTCGAGTCAGCATACAGACAGATTAGAGATTTTCTTGCATTAGTATATTTTGTACAAGTACTTATGTACTGAAATCTCTCATTTTATTGAACACGAGCTATGTACAGCTTCAAAGATTGTAAACATCTTTATTATTAATATATTTTGTTAAAACGACGCATTTAGAGTCGTTTACTATATATCTTGTGCTTTGATTATTGATTAGTAACACCCAAATAAGCTTCCGCAAATCGTTAAATTTGGGAGTGTTACAATTTAGCACTAGCTTCTTCATTTTCTCACTTTGCTTATCATTAATATAAATGCTCAATGGATGATTAATACTCCATCCGTTCCAAAATTATTGTCCATCGACAATAAACAGGCAGTTTAAGAAAACATAATTATTACACTGTACTTTTCTGTACTATGACAGTTTTACCCTTACTTTTTACCTACATTTTCTGACATACATATAAAGTAGGGGTATAATAGGAAGTTTAGTTAATTATACCATTCTATTTTTGAAAGTGGACAATTAATTTGAGACGTTTTAAAAGGTAAACATGAACTATAAATATGGGACGGAAGGGGTATTAGGATAAACGTAGGTTGTCGATTCGAGTTAGGTTGAATTTGCAAGTCAAAATGATCAACATGATATTACCCTGATTTTGTAACCGGATTGAGTATTTCAACTTATGACACCCGTCAAAATTAGGACTAGTGATTAGTACCTAATCAAGTTTTAATACATGTAATTAGTTCTATGTTAGGCTAATTTGTGTATCAAATAATATATTGCTGAATATATTCAAGTATGCGATTTGATTAAATCGTACAAGTTCCAAATCGAATATAATTCGGTTCAATTAAATACGAACGTTGGTGAACAATTTAATTAAATAACATAACATTATTTAATGAAACTATTATATCTCAAAAATATTATTTTTATAATATTTCAGTTCAAACCGTATCGTATAAATAACAATTTACTTGATTTAAAATATAAACACGCGCGACAAAGCAAAACGAGTTTAAGTTATAATTTATAACTACAACATAAAGTATTTTGATAAAATACTTCAACCCAATTTATCGGGGATTTATTCGCATTTTAAAAAGTATATTTAAAAGTAACTAAATTTAGTTAAACAATTAAACAATCGGGAAAACGAACACCGCACGGAGCGCGGAGGCGTAGACTGAAATTTTGGAACTTCCACCAAAATCACCTCCACATCTTTTTGTTTCTTCATTTCTCTTTTTCTTTCTCTCTCTTTCTTTCCCTTTTTCTCTCAAAATCACAAAACCACCACCATTATCATCTTCATCAAAAATCATCAATTAACACCCTCAAACGACCTCGAAATATCAAGACCCTTTGGAGATAAACGACCCCCACGCAACGATCTACATTTCCATCTTTTCGGATTTTCAATCCGACACTTTGTAAGTTTTCCGACAAAAGTCGAAACCTCTCGATTCTACTTATTTTTACATGTTTATGGTTTCTATAAGTTCATAATGTCCATATAAGGGTTGGGTAAAAGATTTGGAACAAGTGGTCGTCGGAAAACACGTTTTCGGCTCAAAATTCGGCGAACAGTTGGAAGTGTCGCTAGTGTGCCAAAAACAGTACTAGCGACACTACCTAAGTGTCGCTATGCCTAAGTGTCGCCCTTATAGCGACACTACTTAAGTGTCGCTAAATTACTTAACCAGATTTATCTTAGCGACACTCCCTTAGTGACGCCAAAAATTAGAAGTGTCACCTATAGCGACACTAATCAAGTGTCGCCCTTCAATTAAAAATCAGAAATCTAGCGACACTCATCAAGTGTCGCCTAACAAGTGCCGCCTGTAGCGACATTCACCTAGTATCGCCTAATTAGTGTCGCCTATAGCGACACTAGCTTAGTGTCGCCAAAAACAGAATATTTACAACTCATTTTTACTAAGTGTCGAGACCAAAATTTTATCACTTGATTTCACCCAAATTCAAGTCCAGATGCGTTTTTCACCAAAGCAATATAGTAGAAATAAAAAATTTTCGAGCTGACTTGGCATCTCGATCCCAACCAGGGGCCAGCCCCTTGGACCCCGCCCGGGGTTGCTACCCCTGGAACCCGCTAACCGGGGGCGCTGCCCCCGGACCCCCGTCACCTAAAAGTTTGTAAACACTTTTTAAGTACAACACTTCAAAATCAAAATAATAATATCGAGATTATTATTACAAACAATCACCAACGGGCTATACACATTTTTCGAAACTTAAGTCAATCAACCAAATCAGGGTAATTTGGACAAACAACTACAAGGGTAGTCTTTTAAGATACATATTCAATTAATAACCATCGCGCGTATTGAACGCCCTCAGGTTACAAGTCTCCGGACCTCAATTCACAAGCTAATCAATACAAGTTTATTTTCATAAACACTCAAGGCTCAATGAGTCTCATGGCCCCTATTTTACTGCTTTTCAATCAGGGGTGTGATATTATTGCTCGTTTTGTTTTACAAGTTGAACGCAAGTACAAATCAAATCAAATACTACATGAGTTTCAAGCTAATCAATTTAAAGCCCTCCATAGCATAGTCTGGTAATACGTAGTAGCGTGAATGTTAGTATATGATATCATATAGGATTGACAATCCTCGTCCGGGTTAGCACGCACTAACTGGTCAAACGGACGTATTAGCATTTGGGAAGACGAGTGTAGATTAGGCACTCGTAGGAGGCATTCAAGTTGGGTTTCCTTAATTGGACCTGACACTCAAGTTAAGCTCAGACTATGTGCTCATGGCTGTATAACTTTTATTTTGCTTAATTGCTTTATAAATTCAATTATAAATCTTGCGGTTCATACAATTATGTGTTGACATACAAACCTGTGAGCTCACCAGCGTTTCGCTGACCCATTTTAGCATGTATCACAGGTACACAGCAGTAGGTTGGACTGCCCAAGCAGGAATCATTAGTTCGAGTCAGCATTCATACAATTAGAGATTTAGCTGCATTATTATATTTTGTATAGATTAATTATGTACTTAAATCTCTCAATTTCAACCTAGCTAATGTAACTATATTTTTGATGTAAACTTTGATTTTATTAATACAAGTTGTAAACGACGCATATAGAGTCGTTCATTATATCTTATGTGTTGTGATATGTAATTAGTCGCGCCCCGACCCGAACCGCTTCCGCATCATAATTTGGGGGTGCGACACAACTCAACTCAAAACTCGTTAACTCGGACTCAACCCAAGTAACTCGGGTATTTCAACCCAACTCAAATCTTTCTGGGTATTCAACGGGCTGCCCTTTTATGGGTGGAAAATAGAAGTTCAAAAGCTGCTATGAATTAGAGTAATTGGATCCTCAATCCTCGAATATTCGACCCAGGCTAGACTTCATTATTTTGGTTTTTTATATATATTTGGTGTATCTAGCTCCTTTTGGAGTCTCGTTGTAAATATTGGGTTTTTTGGTTAATAAAATTCTTTGCTTTTAAAAAAAAAATACAAAAATTTTCAAAACATTTTTGGGTTAACAAGTCAGTTTCGAGTCACATGGCCACATGGGTCACACATGGATGTTAAATGAGTGACGTAGGTCAATTTTTTCATAAATATTAGCTAATTAATCATAAATAAACATAGAAATGCATATAACATCCTATAATCATGATTTTTATGACATTTATTTAGATTCATTACCAAAATATCATTACTTCAACATGAAAAAAATGTATTTATAATGTTTCAGGTCATCATGTCAACCCGAAAATTCATTGGGCGACCCGAACCTGACCCGAAAAAATATTATGTTGGCGGGTCAAAAACCCCAACCTAAAACTGATTATTTTCAAGTCGAGTTCGTATCGAGTTTCAAGCTTTTACAAAAAATTGTCAGCCCTAAATAAACGTCGATCGTTCCATGTTCTTGTTCGGTCATTTTTCGCTTTTACCTAGGGTTATTTGAGTATGTATCATCTTTATATGACATTTAAGTGGTCATATATATCTTCTTCAATATATATACCTGATAGAGAATAAAGAAATAAAGTCAATAATTTGGCACATTATTAGAAACCTCATGATTGATATTGATATTTATCTTAAAAGACAAACACCCATATATGTCATCAAAGAATTCCATGCTTCTCATGAACACCAAACAATGTTGAATGGTTGGGTCCCAATGAAGATAAATAATGTCCCATCAACTTGGATGCTTGGATGGCTCTTAGCCATTGTCAAAAAATATGTTGATAACGTGTATAAATTCCCACAAATTCCAACTGTTCGGGGCTCGAGCGATTCGCAAGGAACATTTCGAACAACAATAATATGTAATGTTTCTTGGCATCCTATTCTTATAATAGATT
The DNA here is from genome assembly GCA_949592205.1 of Helichrysum umbraculigerum. Taxonomy (NCBI): domain Eukaryota; kingdom Viridiplantae; phylum Streptophyta; class Magnoliopsida; order Asterales; family Asteraceae; genus Helichrysum; species Helichrysum umbraculigerum. The sequence continues at coordinate 7,583,145 of CATIUR010000005.1, read as the reverse complement.
TGTTGATGACTTAGGGTAAACTTGATTTCCTTAAACTTTTTCTTTAGAACGGCAATCTTATAACTTATTATGTACAGTGATCAAATTAATTTGAGTATTGTTGCTCCAAGTAGCACGGAACAGTGCGATAAGTATGAGACAACCGAAGGATGCTTCGGTATAGGAGATAACCGAAGGATGCTTCGGTATATGAGATAACCGAAGGATGCCCACCTACTGGTAGTTGAACGCTTATTTATAGTGTCCAGGGTGTTACTCTTTTGCCCGTTTCGGTACCACCCTTTTATCCGGTGGGTAAAAGTGTTATCGTCGCCGGTTGCTGCATTAATTAGATGTGACAACTCGATTAATATGTCTTTCGGTCAAATTGGGTGTTTCGGTAGTACTCGGTGTTTCGGTACCCATGTACCGATACGGAGGTACGTCATCAAGTATGACATATATATATACGATAACATGTTTCATTAACTTGTAGAAAAGTGTCAATATATAAAGGATCAACAAATCATTATTTCACGATCATTAATTCCAAAAGTTCGATTGAAGTTATATTATTTGTCGCATGGAAAGAATTATTGAAAGTTATGTTATTGAACTTGGAAGCATGTGAAATTATGTACCTCAAATAAATTAAAGAATCTAAGTCGAGAATTTATCATGAGCATCTTTGAAAATCATGTTAACAACATTGTAGTTAGCGTGTCAAAGAATATTGAAAGTTGATCCGATAAAATAAGATCGATGTCTACCATGAAACACGAGACGCTAAATTCCAAAATCGATTATCAATCGACAAAACTAACATGAGATTGTCGTTGAAAGGGTATCTAATATCTACGTCTATTCAACAAGATCCATTAATCCACGACAAGAATGAATATTGGATGAATTTTCTATCTTAAACAGTTTCAAATAACTTTCTACATGTTGCTAAAATTACTTACGGTTAGAATAACATGGTAGGGTTCAAATGAGAATAGGAATTTGTGTGAAAATGAGGGAACCAATGATATCAAGCCATGTGTACAAAGAGAATGTTCCACATGTACAAAACTCATTTACCCCCAACATCAATTATCTCACAAACAACAAATCCAAAAATTATGAAAATTACACCATTAAATTCGTCGTTTTCTCCTCTTCGATTTGCCGTCCCTCAAGACATACTTTCGAAAAGTTTTTTTTTCTTCATTTTTTTGGTGGGTTTCACATTTACTAACACATGTGTTAAAATGTTGCGTTTAGGGTTTAGGGTTTGTGGTTTAGGGGTTAGGGTTTAGTGTTTGAGGTTTGGGGTTTCTCCCCGAAACCCCAATCCTTAAACCCTAAACCCTAACTCCTAAACCACAAACCCTAAACCCTAAACGCTTTACAAAACGCTAAACCCTAAATCTTTCTAAACCCTAAACCTTGAACCCCTTCTAAACCCTAAACCCTACTAAACCCTAAAACATAAACCCTACTAAACCCTAAACCTAACCCTAAACCCCAACCTTAACCACAAATTAAATGTACAACTAATCACTAACACATGTGTTACTAATTTGTGAAACCCACCAAAAAATGAGAATAAAAAAAGTTGTCAAAAGTATGCCTTGAGGGACGGCAAATCGAAGAGGAGAAAATGCTGAATTTTATTGTGCAATTTTCATGATTTTTCGACTTACCGTTTGTGAGATATTTAATTTTTAAAAATGTGGAGGAGAGAGAATAAAGTGTGGAGGAGAGAGAATAAAGTGACACATGGCAGAAATCTGTTGGTTCCCTCATTCTCATTCAAAATTGATGTACTCATTTGAACCTTACTCCACAAATATATATAACCACATACATAATCGTGTGTGAATTCTTTTTATACGGGTCATCACTCTCTTGTTGAGTCTGGAATATTACTTCTTTGGTAAAACTGGTAAAATAGATGAAGAAGCAACTTGGTTACTTTAGTTTAAAAAAGATGAAAATTCCGGCAACCAAAGATTGAATTTCCAACAACCTCAACAGCTCACGGCATACTGTCTCGGCCCGTAATGTGAGAGGTCAATCAAGCTCACTTGATAATGTAACCAAACCAATCCTCCCTTGTCAAATCCAGAACCAACTCGACTACATATTCAAGGCATGACATAAACTTGGTTAACAATATCACAATATGGAATGCATGATGATACATTCAGAATACATAAGTTGATCACCAAGAAAATATATTACATTATTTTCGGAAAAAAAACAAAAAAGGAACTTTCACATTAATAAAAAAACGGTTGTATTTTATTTGAAAGATCTAATATAAAATATATAGATTTTTTTTTACTTTTTTCTTTTTCAATTAAACGTACATGAATGTTCACATATGATTGAAGTTAATCACATGTGAACAAACACGTATTCGTTGTGGTTCTCACAGTTCTCAACTATAAAGTGGTTCTCATTTGAACCTCCCAATATATATATAAATTAGATATTTATGATTTTCTATCGTCTAGAGTCTAGACTCTAGATGATCGGTTACTAACTCTATTCCAAATTATTAGCTGGTCAAAATGACAGATGCTACAAACTGCTGAGCTAAAGCCCAAACTTGTGGACCAAATAATAGCCCACTGGATCCACTATAGAATCCAGAAAGACAAACTTACCAAGTCTAATAGATAGAAAATTGAATTTATGTTGCATTTGGCAAAACCATTGAAAACTCAAAAAAGATGGACCGACCATCCATGTTGATTTGTATAGGATAAGATGCTTCAGCTTCAAATCTAAGACCATATGCAGTGCCGCGTTGTGGAGCAAAAAAACGACCAATAACGCCCCTGCACGGGGCGATGGGGCGTTCTGGAATGAAGCACGGAGAAAAAAATAGGCGTTGAACTGGGACCCATCTCATTTTCTTTTCTTTTCCTTTTTCTTTCCTTGTTTAAAATTTAAAAAAAAAAATTAATTTTTGAAATGTAACCGTTGAGAAAACAAAACAAAAAAATAGATATTTTTTTTACCGTTATGCATCCAACGGTTTTTTTTAAGAAAAAAAATTTCCCCCAAATTCATCTATAAATACAACACAACTCCATAACCAAAAACACACAAATCATACAAAAAACATACTTTTCACTCTGAAACCTTTCACAAATCATACCAAAAAAACACACTAATGGATTCACTCAATTTTATTTTGGATTCTTCCTCCGATGATGAACTTCTGATGCAAGAGATGATCGATGACCCCGCTAACCGGCCTCGACGGGATATTAGAAGAAGGGTTGAAGACCGAGAAGCAAGAATAAAAGAAATACGTGACAAACAAGTGCATGACCAACTACGGGCCAATCTTACCGAGCACATTTGGACGCTTCCACCAAACTTTCGTAGCTTACCGAACGCTTAATTATTTATGTTGTTTTTATTTTTAATTATTTATGTTGTTTTTATTTTTAATTATTCTGTTGTTTTAATTAAGTATTTTTACATATTTAGTCCCAACAATGTAATGGTTTAATTATTGTATTGTAGTTTGTTTTGTATTGTATTTTTATTAATTAATGAAATGTGTTTGTTTTTGTTAAATAAATGAAAATTAAATTAAATTGGTGGGTCCTAGGGGGCGCTCTGGGCATTCTGGGTTTACCACTGCACGCGCTGACGTGGAGTTGACGCTAACGTGGAGCTGAGAACACCCCAGAATGGGCTGCACCATTGCAAAATGGTCTAAGCATCTCTTATTGGGTAATCATTGGAAATGGGCTTTTCGCTTGGATATAGGCTATAGCACAGCTTTGTTTTGGCTAAAATATGATGATATTCATGTGTAGACATGATCTAGTCAAAATACAGAAATACGAGACAAAAAGGCACCATAAAAAGTAACATATTTATATAGAACAATGGACTTGGGATAACAAAAAGGAAAAAAATTACATATTCAGCCTGATCATTCATATATTATTATTGCAGCAAACCTCCAAAACTTTTCGTTCGCTCTTCCAATCTGAAGTCGATAAAACAATGGTACATTTCCGAATGGAATTAAAAGAAACCCGCTTCATATATGTTCCAAACTTGAATCTTGGATCAATGCGTCACTATCGGGTGAGAGGTCTTGGTTCAAAATGATGATGATTTGGAACATACATACCCAAAATAGAAAACAAATATTAGGAATTTTTTGGGAAAACTTTTTGTTCTCAAAGAAACATGCAAGAGAAAATTATAAAAGAATCAAGCTCATGCATGTAACCAAATCACTCCAACCCATATACCGAATGACGATTATGAGCAGCTTCATTATATGTCCACCATCATACAATGGCATTTAAATCAACCACTAAAAACGTTCAAGTACTTCATAAATAATGCTAAACAATTTGTAACTAGAAAAAAATACTTATATAAATATACAAAGATAATATACACACCAAACACTTAAAAGATGAAATGACAAGGGGTGGGGGGATCATAGCCTAGCACCATATGACAGAGAGAAAAAGAAAAAGAAATGTACAGGGAGTTGAAGAATCAAGTTCTACTTAAGCCAATGGTCCATGAATCAACATAAAGCTTTTAGGTCTCACCAAGAGTCATTTCAAGATCATCAACCATTGCTTTAGCTCCATTCATGTTCTTTCCTACCCTAAAGAAGGATGGATTTACTATTTGATGGTGATGTTCACTTAACACCTTGATTGGTCTCTAAACTTCACCTTTAAACTCTCACCTATCCTCTTATATCTTGTTGTCTAACCCAACTCTCGTATACAAATACTCAAACATAGTAACGATAAGCGGGGCCTAATCCAATCATTGCTTGACACATGAAATTAACAATTTCTCAGTCCTTATCTTTACCATCGATTTGGGCATGTGTACCGATCAATATCTTAGGTTGGTTATTAGGCCTATCAATCATTTCTGCTTAAACATAACATATATAAACAAGATTCAAGTTATATGATCAAAACTCAGGATAACCTTCAGCACCAAAATGTTACACAGAAATTACACAAGTTTTGCAAATAGAAAATAGTTGCCTCATGTCGATAGGTTAAACAATATATCCATTCTATATATAATCTCAAATGCTCCCTTCAGGGATGTCATGAGAGATAGCAAGTTCGACCCATTATATATGAATGGGAGGATTAGTGGATATGGGCTGTTTATCTCAAACGAGTCCAATAGCAGTAAATTTGCCAAAAGAGGGAACCAGTCAAATGGAGGTCAACCGATGGTTGAAAGTCAACAAAGTCTAATTTTATACATAGAACATCCTAAATTGCTTTATGAATGATTGAAGTTACTACGGTACTAATCCTGTTTCTAAATGTAATGAGTGCATATTATTGACAAAGGAAGATCATCAATAATGGAAGAAAAACTAGGTGTTTACGGGTCAACCTAATCAACATGGACCATTTTGATCAATACTAAAGACAGAGCTATTTCAACCCAAGCCCATTTTGACCTGTTACCCAACTTTCCTGACCCACTCGTCTTGCCACCTCTAGTTATGAGTTATGCAGGTTGTTAACTGGGTACAAAACACGATTGTTTTTTATTATATAATTGTCAAGAGTCAAAACCCAGGACTATTCAAACCCCTTAGCTTAAAACTTAACCCAACCTTGGGCAGTTGGGCACAATCCAAACATCCTCATATAGGACAAATCGTCTGTGAATAGAGGATAATTTAAAGGTGAAAATCAGAATATATGGAGAATAATAGTACCAGTGAGAAGCTAGACAATGGACCATATATACTGCAAGGTGTTATATGAACCTTTCATAAAACCAATACTATTCCTGCAATCGGATTCGAGGAGATCAAAACATTAAAGCAAGCCAACATGTATGGTAACAGTAGTGTATAAAAAGAAATAGGTTCACAAACCAGCTTTTGCCATCCTTTTATATATCCCCACATGGGTCATGATCCACGTTCTTGTATGATAAAGTCGCAACATTTGGTTCAAACTCATAGCACATCATCCTTCAAAACCTAGTCTATGTAAATAAAACAATAAGAATCAACTAAGCGAGTGAGTGGAATCATATGCTGTTCAAAATTGTACATCAAGAAAAAACAAAAACAGGAAGATCTAAAAAGATGGTAGAAAACAATCCCATTATCTTCAATTTGAGATATTTGGTTGGCCCAAAAGTAAGTAAAAAATTAAAGTAATTTTACTTCCTTTCTTTGTTCTTGTAAGACAGTGATGGATTGTGCTCACAATGTTAAAGACTCACCCATCGTATTAAAAAGTGAGATACTTTACTAACATCACCTCAGATCAAAGGCGGAATTCCAATGATCCATAACAAAAGAATTGGAAAGAATCTTCCTTTTAATCCACCTTTAGGCACCAAAAAATCTTTTCATGAACTCTTCAACTGCGGCTTATAAAATGCATTGTTCTATGAACAAAACATCTACCAGGAACCCAAAAGATCCCAATATGGAGAGCCTAAAATCCAACCCAAATCAAGTTGAACCAAAAGATACCTACAAAATAGCGTATATCATCCATTTCTTACTTGGTGCCGGCAATTTGCTTCCATGGAACGCTTTAATAACAGCTATTGATTACTTTGGTCATCTTTATCCAGATAAACATGTTGAGAAAGTGTTTTCAGTAGCTTATATGAGTTCTTCACTTGTAGTTTTGATTATCATGATAAGTTGGACTAGTTTCAGTAAATTAGTCACCTTTCAAGTGAGGATGAACATTGGATTCACAATGTTTATTGTGTCTCTAATGGTAACTCCAACAATTGACTGGGCTTGGCAGGGCGTATCGAAGGAGAAGTCTAGCTCAACATTTTATACAGTAGTTGCATCTGTTGTGATTTGTGGTTTAGCGGATGGCTTGATTGGAGGGAGCCTTGTAGGATCTGCAGGAAAATTACCAAAAGAATACATGCAGGCTGTTTTTGCTGGAACGGCTTCATCAGGTAAACAAGCATTTTCATACACAACACCTACAGGTGGCAAAATGGGTGGGGTGAGCAGGTTGGGTAATGTTCAAAACACATAAGTTTTGAATACATGTCCTAATAGCTTCGTCGTGAATTATTTTAGCGAGCATTTAAATGCATGATAACATTTGGATGCATTTTATAGTTGTACCATACAGCTCAGAGCCTCAGACTCAGAGAAGTAACCTGGTAAGAAAGACCAATCAAGGAATTGGTTGTAATATTCTCATTTTGAGTTTAACAATATTCCCATTATTACTAAATACTAAACTTCTAAAAGTGTATATTCTATTAAGAAGTCCACCAGGCGGTGATGGATGTGTGTTTTGAAAGTTGCTATGTAATTTTAATGATCAGAATTATATAATTAGCTATTAAAACAGGTAGTAAGAGAGAGTGTTTGAAGTTTACTTTTTTTTTTAATAAAATTTTAATTATCTGTATTAAGTGTTTGCTAAATTATAATTAGTATTAAAAGTTTATTCATAAAATGAAACATGAAATTCGTTCTTCTTAGAAAGAGGTTCATCTTGTCAGAAGCCAAACCAGTTTAGCCAAACATGGAAAACCGACTATTACTATTATAAGCGTCAATTAGATAATCAGATTAGAAAAAATATCCAAACACCCTCTAGAAAGATATGAAACAGTTAGCAAGGATTAGTTGAAAACATCTCTTTTCCAATCCATACCATTTGCTAACAACAACAGCAATTAATATTTTCAGGAATTCTGGTCTCTCTACTGCGAATTGTAACGAAAGCCTCACTCCCACATGATCCACAAGGGCTTAAGAAAAGTGCACACTTATACTTCCTAGTTAGTACAATCATTTTGCTGGTGTGCATGGTTTGTTGTACCCTGTTGTACAAGTTGCCTGTCATGGAACAACATTACAAATTACTCCAACAAAATCATTCCACCTCAAGAACTAAATTCTGGGATGTAGCAAGAATGATTCAATGGCCTGCTTTAGGAATATTCATGATATATACCGTAACTTTATCAATATTTCCAGGATTTTTAGCAGAAAGTATAGAATCGGAACTCCTTAAAGACTGGTACCCAGTAATGTTGATTACCACTTACAATATTGCTGATTTTATCGGAAAATCTTTCACAGCGATTTATGTTTTAGAGAGTATTGCTAAGGCTACATGGGGTTGTCTGGGGAGGTTGCTGTTATATCCACTCTTCACAGCCTGCTTACATGGACCTAAATGGCTGAAGAATGAGGTGTTTGTGGTATTTCTAACAACTATTTTGGGGTTGACCAATGGGTATCTCACAAGTGTCATTATGATCATGGCGCCTAAATTAGTGCCACCTTCAGAAGCAGAAATGGCTGCGGTTGTGATGGCTCTGTTCCTAGGATTAGGATTGGTTTCTGGCTCTGTTCTTGGGTGGTTTTGGATCATCTGAAACTATTATATAGTGACTCTATGTAATGTAATTTCTCCTTTGTCCAATTATTCAGGTTTTAATATTAAACAAGAAAATCATTGATTTAAAACCAGCTTCAATAATAAAAAATGGGTAGAGACTAGAATGAAAAGAACTCACATGTACACCACCCATCAGCATGCAACTAGCAACCACTCTTATTCTGTCTGCCTGTCATAAGCCCATGAATCAAAGCAATTGAGACATCAAGTTTTGAGTAGAAATTTCTTGAGGTTTTCTTCAGAAGGGTTTTTCAGTGATTTCGCCTTCTCATTCCTGATAGTTTCACTTGATCCGTCAGTAAAAAGAAGACTATGTTGTTATATAACTGATAACTTTATAGCGTGTCCAATACAAAAGAAAATGTGAGATAGTTTTCCCAATATATAAAACAAATGCCCTCCTTATCGATCTTGGATACTGGCTCAAAATTTAAAACCTTTAACTGTTCCCATGCCCAAAAACGCATTAAAATAGAATCAACTTCTTTCACTTTGAAAATTCGAAGTAACTCTTATATTTATTAACAAACATTTAATCTAGAGACAATATGTGATGACACCAAAAGTTATAAATGACAGATAAAAACATCAACGGAGAAAAAGAGATCAAGAGAAAAAGAGAAAAAGAGAGAAAATCCCATACTGCTTCACGATATGTTCATGTAATAACCATACCAAGACAACAGCCTCCCCATATAGCCAGGCATCACTCTTTTTTAACTATTTAGTCATAGTATTGTTATTCTATGCATGCAGTATGTGCAAAAGTGCACATTTATATGCATGTGTGCACATATTAAACAATAAAGAAATGATCTAACTACATAAGATCTTTCTGAAAAATATTAAAAAATCCAAAAGGTTCATCACTAGTAAAGTCCTTTGGAAGATGATTATCTCAGCAATTCTGGTTGGTAAATAACATAGCATTCTAATGCCATTATTTAATGAAATTTGGTATGTTAAATTCGCTATTATAATAACTCCCATGGAGGGGGCATTCCAAGAAACAAAATTATCAAGAATCCACTTTTTCTGTACAAAAAGTATTTGCACGGTTATGAGAATCAATACATACTGTAATTATTGATCTTCCTTAACTAAATTTATTAGCATAGTGGAACCCATTAATCACTTAATCCTAGCATATTTAAACAATTTCCCATAGAACCTCTTAAAGCATATAGACAATTTAAGAAGTTTGCCATCTGATGCATTTTATTAACTGCCATTGTTCTTGCCAGCTGGTGCTCAATGCAAGAAGTATGTCATCTAGTTTGATAGAGAATACCTGAGAATATAACTTAGCATCATAATGGGAATCTCGTGATAATTAATGGTAAGAGATGTTATCATGAAGGGCCTATTTTCCTAATCATTATGCATAAACAATTTACAAAGAAAATCATATGGTTTATTTTATGTTCATAACTTCATATCTATATGGCATTGTTACTAATGCCGTATTGACAATCCATTAGACGTGATATCGATGGATTTCACATATAACAATTTACATAGCCTTGTATGATGATAAAATCCAAGGAAGTCCAAGTCAATAAACATGAGATACTTCCAGGCACTTGTGGGACAGAAGCCTGTAGCTAAAATGTCTCATTCAATTGCAAGCACCTCATGCAAAATAGATATTTTGTTCAGGACAAAATAGCAGCTAACTAAATCATAATCCTCCATTGATTTCTTATCATAATTCATCCAATCAACTCACTTGAGCAACTTCACTTTAAAGTGGTCCTACCATCATTGAATGACTTTATAAGCCTAATGATATTTAGTTTTATCTTAGAATATCATAATGAGGGTAACTTGTAATTCGAGTTCCATCATTCAGAAACTAAAATAACTTTGTTCACTTTTATAAGTCTCCGAGATAGAACTGATAGATAAATTGAAAATATACTAAGATAAACGACAGTAATTAAAGAATGATGTGGCTGAACACTGTGTGTATGTAAAGAAGCAGTAGTCAAGTAACAATAAGTCATAATATCTTTTTATTACCTATGACACACAATAATTACAAAAAGCACTGCAACCAAAACATATCTATAGTACGAGACAGCACATGGAGTGTTAAAAAAGCAGAAAAACAAATAAAAAACAACAACAAACAACTAACAAAAGGTGGGGGGGGGTTAGAAAGTTACTATATAATATCTCTGCTAATATACAAAACAGTATTCATCTCTAAGATGCTGCAGCAATTGGAGGTGGTTGTGAGGTTCCTGTTAAGAAACTTGACGTTAACATGTTCATCCCACGATCAGCTTCCTTATCAACTTCATCCTCTTCATCTTCATCATCGGCATCCCAAAGAAACCGAGCATATGAAGCCATAACATAACTGCATCATCATCAAATCCAGGAATTAAATCAGACCAAACACAAATCAATTAATAGAAAAGCATACGAATTTATCTAGCATTCATCTATACCAATCATCTGGTGAAGCCTGAACAGCTTGATCAAAATAACTTTGTGCACGAGTGGCATCCTTTTGTGTCTCCCATATCAAATCAGCATACACTGATAAAATATTTCCATCATTCGGGTTTGCCAGTATCGCTCTGCTACAATACTCTCCAGCCTTAATATAATCACCTCTAACCTATTCATAACAATTAATCTAGTTAATTTATTGAAAAAAACACCAAACATATACAGATACATATAAATATACATATACATATCCATATATACCTCTTTCAAGTATTTTGCATAATTGCTGAGAAGCATTGAGTTCCCAGGGTTAGCTTGAATCATGTTCTGATAATAAACATCCGTACCATCATTCTCATGATCATTACCATTACCTCCGCGGCCGGAGATCTTCCCTTCACCGCCACCATCACCACGACCACCTGTATCCACCGTAACCCCAAGTTCACGGTCCTGATTACCATACAAACCAGAAACCGGAAACAATAATAAACTTCCGCAATCGCTACCTTCGTCTTCAGTATCTTCTTCAACAGCGATCGCAGAAAGCAAGCAATTGGAATACTTGCTCACTGGAGAGAGGAGAGGATTGGCGGTCAAATCGGCTTCTGATGAAGCTCGGGTGAGGGTTTTAGGTGAATTAAAGGTGGATAAAGAAATTGGTGGTGATTTAGGGTTGCGCCGAATGAATAAGGGATCAAATGATGGTGAATCTTTTAGGGTTTCGTGTCGAAACCATGAATTGAGTGCGGGGCTTGATGAACTACGAAGTAGCATTTTCAAAACCCTAATTTGAAGACAAGTGTAAAACCCTGAAATAAAATGAACAGCAGATTTGGGGGATTTTATAACGAGAAAATGGCGGGCCGGGGTACGCGGGTTTAGATCTTAATCAACGGTTTATTTTTTTAAATATAATAATAAATTAGGTGTTTTTAAGCTAAAATAATTAAAAGGATTTTGCTAAATAAAGCCCTAAGGGCTTTGGTTGAGATGTTAAGACGTGTATAAAGATGTGTACTCAAACAATAACAAACTTTTTATCCCCACTAAATTTTATTTAATGTACAACCATTTTATGCATGTCCAAACATTTTAAACAAAACCCTTAGTTTAGCAAAACCCTAATTAAAATTAAAATCTAACTTTAAAGTACAAATTTTAAGGTGGATAAGTGAATAGTATTTGAAGTACATCAGTATTATTATCTAATTATTATGTATTAGTAAAAAGCAAGGTTGTTAAGATTACGATCTTGATTTAAGATTTTACGATTTTACTTTTCTCATGAATGAAAATTATCTCGATCTTAGATATGATCTATTTAGGATCCCGATTCTATGTTGATTCCGAGCTAGGATCTTGTAAGATCCTAATCCGATCTAGGGGTGTTTGGATTTGCGTTTCAAATATGATTATCAGATTATAGCGTTTCAAAAACGTAAATAATTTGTAAATTGTGTTTGTTTACCAAAAGCTAAAAATCAATTATTTGCGATTTGAAAGCCCCAAAACGTGATAATCAAAAAGCACCTCCCCTCCTACAGTCCTACTGCACCGAAACGCACTTTTCAGTTTCAGTTTTCACAATGAAACCTCCCGCCCCTCAATTTACCGAATTGCCCATTGAATCTTCCAATAGTTAGCACTTAGCACACAAATAGAAGACAAAATTACACGAGTCGTCCCTATGGTTTGCTAAAAATCGCACTGGTCGTCCTTACAACTTTTTTTTGACACTGATCATCCATGTGGTTGCATGATGTTGCACGGGTAGTCCCTATCGCTAACGACCGTTAGTCAGGTCCGTTAAAATCCACCATGTGCATGGCATGTGAGGGTATTTTGGTAATTTATCATTCATTTTTCCATTTAACTCAATTTAATTGTTTTAATTCATCATGTCTTTTAAGAAACTCACACACCCACAGTTACATAAAGCCACTTTTCTTCTTATCTTCTCCAAAAGCAAACACTCCTCCTCTCCAGATCTTGTAGCACCCATAACTCCCACCACACCCTTTACCACCACCGTCATGCACCTCCTTTACACCTACCCTCCTATTTCACCACCACCAAAACCAGCCGCTGCTGATCTCCGTCTCCCACCACCAACCTGAGTACCTCACATAGTCACACCCACCTGCACACCACCTCCGCCAAACCACCTTCTCCACGCCACCCCGAAACCACCACCTGCTTCCACCCACTCACCTTTACTACCTCCGGCTCATACCACCACCACTCAACCGCCGCCGTTTGTGCTCCACCCAGATCCGGCTCACACCACCATCACCGCAAATAATCGCCATCACCACTACAGTCTACAGGTTTCAAACGAATTAGCAAACGAATTGGGTTTCCGGTACGGGTTTCAAAGCGGATCTGTGGCGGTTTCAAACGAGGTCGACGAAATTGAAGATCTAGATGTGTAAGTTGAATGTTTGTGGCTGGCATTGAATTTGGTGGTCGCTGAAATTGAAGTTCGAGGTTGCCGGAATTTAAGTTCGTGTGTGGCCAGAAAATTTAAACCATTTTTGGTTCTTAGATCTGAATGAATAGGTGAATAAATAATAATTTGATATTTTGGTATTGAATGTTGCTTCTAATTTGGTGTTTGGTAAAAGCTTGAACTTTGGATTCAATCTTCGTTCTTTGCTTTTAAATTTGTTTTAAATGTTGATAATGAATTTGATCAGTGGTTGTTAATGGTAGAGTTGGTAGCATAAAGGTTAAAATGTAGGGGATTATATTTGTCTCCAGGGATAAAAGCGTGAGTCTTTGGGATTCTTAAAAGAAATGATGAATTAAAACAATTAAAATGAATTAAATGGGAAATGGAATGATAAATTACCAAAATAACCTCACACGCTATGCACATGATGGATTTTAACGGACCTAACTAACGGTCGTTAGCGATAGGGACTGCCCGTGCAACATCATGAAATCACAGGGATGACCAATGTCAAAAAAAAGTTATAGGGACGACCAGTGCGATTTTTAGCAAACCACAGGGACGTCCCGTGTAATTTTGTCCAAATAGAAAATCAATAAAATTCCTTGGATCTTCTATCAAACTAGTAAATTACCCGGGCGTTGCCCAGATCGAGAGTGAGAAATCTATATTACAAAATGATGATAGCATTTGCTATTGAAACCTAGATAAAAAAGTTGTTTACATTTATACAAAAACTACATGAAGTATACCATAGATGTGACCCGTTTAAGAAGAACAATGACAACCAAAAACACTAATACGGAGTAATAAACTATTGATCATAATGTATTATGTTAAGAGTTCCAAAACTATGGTATCTTAACTAATATAAGTTTATGTCAATATATGAATTCACAAGTTTGATTTAAAATTCATGTAAAAGAATATAGAGTTATTTTACATCCATCTGTAAAGATTTAATCTTCAAATAATTTAAAGGCTGATACCCGTATTTAAGCAACGGTCAAAAATCTAGTATAATAAATTAGTTAGGTGTAGGATCAAGTTTGGTCTAAATTTTTTAATTTTCATAGGAATTTTATGGAACTTGACTCAATAATGTATGTAATTACCACTAGATAGAGATATAAATTAATATAAGTTAAATGAAGTAGTTGCATAGTAAAGGTTTAATTAAAAACACATGTAAAAAAATAAAGGGCATGTTATAGTTATTTGTTCAAAACCTCACACATTTCACTTCTACACCAATGTTCGTTTTAACTTGAATGTTAATAATAAATTGTATAATATTATAATTCATTTTTTAATTAAGGTTAACTCATAATTTGAAACGTTAATATATAAAGTTTTAGTGTTTTATTGACCTCATGTTTCTTTGTTTTCTAGTAAAGCATATTTTTTGAGAGGCACAACTTAATCAATTTTAGAAGGCAACTAACTTTTGTTATCACTTCAAATTTTGGGAGGCACATCATATTATTTTTGGGAGATACTTAATTTTGGAAGGCACATTTTTGGGAGGCACTTAATTTGGGGAGGCACTATGCAACAATTTTGGGAGGTACTTAATCAATTTTGGGAGGCACTCTTCCACTCTCCTAAGTTTACCTATTTACTGGCGTATTCTATCAGTTTGTACCCATTTTATATCGGAGGGACTTCAAATTTTAGGAGGCACATCATATTTTTGGGAGGCAATTAATTTTAGGAGGCACATCATATTATATTTTTGGGAGGCACTTAATTTTAATTTTGGGAGGCACTATGCAATAATTTTGGGAGGCACTTAATCAATTTTGGGAGGCACTCCTCCACACTCCTAATTTTACCTATTTACTGGCATGGACTTTAAATTAATTTTTTAATTTAAAATAAACCTTACCGTTTGGAGGCACAAGGTAATGGAGGATTTTGGGAGGCATTTGATTTCTTAATTTAATTGGGAAGCATGTGACTTAAATTTTTGGGAGGCAAGCATTGTTTTTGGGAGGTAAGTGAGATTTTGGGAGGCACTTTAATTTTAGGAGGCATGTGACTTAAATTTTTGAGAGGCAAGCATTGTTTTTTAGAGGCAAATTGCTCTTAATTTTTTTGAGGCATGTGACTTAAATTTTTGGGAGGCAAACATTGTTTTTGGGAGGCAAGTGAGATTTTGGGAGGCACTTTAATTTTAGGAGGCATGTGACTTAATTTTTTTGGGAGGCAAGCATTATTTTTGGGAGGCAAATGAGATTTTGGGAGGCACTTACATGTGACTTAAATTTTTGGGAGGCAAGCATTTTTTTGGGAGGCAAGTGAGATTTTTGGAGGTATAGGAGGCACTATGGAGGAGGCACACGGTAATGGAGGATTTTGGGAGGCATTTGATTTCTTAATTTTTTTGGGAGGCATGTGACTTAAATTTTTGGGATGCAAGCATTGTTTTTGGGAGGCAAGTGAGATTTTGGGAGGCACTATGTTTTAGGAGGCACTTCTACCCAATTGTGAGGCACTTCAATTTTAATTTTTGGAAGACATTTTGCTCTCTCTTATATTTGATTCGATACTTCATTATTTTTAATTTTAAGAGGCACTATGCAATTTTGGAGGCACCTAATATAATATTTTGGGAGTCACTATATTTTAGGAGGCAGTTCTACCCAATTTTGTGAGGCACTTCAATTTTAATTTTTGGGAAACACTTTTGCTCTCTCTTACATTCTATTCGATACTTCATAATTTTCATTATTGTTGGGAGATATTGCTATTACCGAGTCATGTATTACCCTATAATATTATACAATTTAATATTAACATTAAAGTTAAAACTACAAGTTTTATATTAAGTGAATAAAAAATGAAATGTATGAGGTTTGAACAAATAACTATAACATGCTCTTTATTTTTTACATGTGTTTTTAAGAAAACCTTTCATTAGTTTGTATTACCTGTGTTGGAAGTTACATTATTAATGACATAAAATATTGATTATTGAGTTTTAGAAGTTCCATAAAATTCATATGAAAATTTAAAAATTTAGACCAAACTTGATCCTACACTTAACTAATAAATGTATCCTTACCTGTTTTTTTATTATTATACCATATCTTTGACAATACTTAAACACGGGTATCAAAAGAAATTACCTTTAAGTTATTTGAAGATTAAATCTTTAGAGATAGATGTAGAATAACTCTATCTTATTTTACATGAATTTTAAAGCAAACTTGTAAATTCATAGGTATCACGAATAAAACTATTGACATAAACTTATATTAGTTTAGATACCGTAGTATGGGAACTCTTAACATAATTCATCAGTTATGATAAATAATTTGTTATTAGTGTTTCTGGTTTTCATTGTTCTCCTTAAATGGGTCACATCTATTGTATACTTCATGTTTTTTTTTATAGATGTAAACAAATGCTATCATCATTTTTCAATGGTATACTTCATGTTGTTTTTTATAGATGTACACAAATTTTTTTGTATGGGCTTTAATGTCAATTGCAATCATATTTTTCAATGTTAGTTTGTGACAACCGTCAAATTAGGACTAGTTATTAGTTCATAATCATTTTGTAATACATGTAATTAGTGCTATATATTAGGCTAATTGTATGTATCAATATATATATTGATTAATATATATCAGTACGCGATTATGTTTAATCGTGCATTATCAAAATCGGCCAAATTCCTATTCATTAATACGGACGTTGGTGAACTCAAAATATTTAATAATATGAAATTATTTAATAAACATAGTGATTTTCTGAATATTATTTCGATAATATTTCATAAGTATTTCGTATCGTACTGATTAAGTTATACGCGACCAAAACGCGCAAAACGCACCCAACAAACGAAATTTATAAGAATTATATTTTTATAATTCATTTCCAAGTATTTTGATAAAATACTTCAATAAAAATTCACGCGATCACGCGCAATCAAATATAACGTTTGATAACGTCACTCAATTTAATTAATCGTTAAACGATCACGCAAATCAATACCATCACGATACCAAACATCTTAATAAGTATTTCCAAGTAATATTAAGTATTACTTCAAGTTAAAAATATCGAGTTTTAAATCGTTTACGAAAACTCACATATAATACGTTTTAAGTTTAATCGGACGACGAAACGATCGGGCAAACGAACACCGCGCACTACGTAACTTTGGGGGAACAAAAATTAACCAAAACACACCCTTGTGGGGCCCATGGGTCGGATTTTTCAGCCCTCAAACAACCATCCCCCAAAATGTGGATCATGGTCTCCTCATTTGATCATAAGGCACCAATAATGCCCCTAAATCATTCATTTTGGTTCCCCTCACCTCTCTCTACTTTATCTCACTAAAATACACACACCACACCTTCTTTTCCCTCCTCAAATTCGTGCACCACCAGCCACCATCCAACTACCATCATCAACCACCATATTCTTGAAGAAAACACCAAGAAAGGAAGCAAGGAGAAGAAGCTAGCACCATCTCACCTCTCATCTCTCTCTAGAACTCGATTTTTGGTATGAAACCCTAACTTCTCTCTCTATATTTTCATGATTTACATATATTAACATGTCTAGTAGCTCAAACAACAATATTATGTCCAAAATATAAGCTCAAAAACGTTTTCATGAACATATACACTTAACAGTTTTCTGTTACCATAAAATCAGCTCACGAGAACATCTATATCTCGAAAACTAAGAAGAACCAACTTTAGACATCTAAACAAAAAATGTTCATTAAGAAACTGGCTAAAACTTTCATTTTTGGCTCTCGGACCACATCCTCTCGGATCATGGTGAAAAACGTGAATCTTTGGACTGAACTCATTATCGAACCCGATCCGACCACGCCTCATGTTTATTTTTGTTAAAAATAGTAAACGAACATCTAAAAATACCATAAAGTTCAGAAATGGACTAGGTTCATATGTGGTTATGCTGGATTTTTGTTGAGACCTAGATCGACTTGAAAAGTGGTGAAAACGAGTGGTTTATCGAGTCCAAAATCTGGAAAATGTAAATATAAGGACTGTTTGGGTCAAACGGTGGTCGTTTGACCACTTTCCCGAACTTGAACCCATGACATACGGACTAAACCTACATTCAGACACACATACATATTCGGACTTAAACACAATCGGATACACTTTCGGACTACAAACATTCGGACATAGATATATACACTTTCGGATATATATAAAAGTACTCACTTTCAGAAATGCATATGTATATACTTTTATAAGTATACAAAAAGATAAAACGCACAATAATAATAATTGAAATTATTATTACAAAAACTCACCAACGGACCGTACATATTTACAAAATATAAACAATTCAAAACTAATCATTTGGACATTACTAGTTGAATGAGCAACTAGCATAGATGGTCTGTTGAGACCTCTAATCATTAAAACCTCGTGCGTTTAGGACGCCCGGTAGGTTTCAGTCGTGGGAGACTACATCATTTCTCTTGAACATCATCAGTATTGCTTGTTAGCAACTCATTAGGCTCGGGTGAGTCTCATAGCCCCTTTTTAAATGCTTTTACCTAGGGGTGAGATACATGCTCGTTTTGTTTTACATGTGAACGCAAGTATCAAAATATCACGTATGCTGCATGAGTTGTTTTCATCTAATCAATCAAAGTCCTCTGAAGCATAGTTCTGTTAATATGATTTAGCGTGAATGTTAGTGTATGGTACCATATGGGATTGACAATCCCCGTCCGAGTTAGCAAGCACTAACCTGTCAAACGGACGCATTATCATTTGTTCAGTATTGAGTGTAGATTAGGCACTCATAGAGAGGCACCTCGCTCAGGTCCTTAAAGGTGGATCCTGACCCCTCAGTTAAGCTCAGACTATGTGCTCTTGGCAGTGATACTCATTATTCATTTATTTACATGTTTTGTAAATCAACTCATTAAATCTTGCGGTTCATAAATCATATCTTATCATATTAAACCTGTGAGCTCACCAGCTTTTTAGCTGACCTTTTAGCATGTTATCTCAGGTACTCAGCAGTAGGTTGGACTGCCCATCAGGATACTGTAGCTCGAGTCGCATGCAATCATATAAACATCAAGAGATTTCCCTGCATTTCTATATTTTGTATAAATTAGATATGTATTAGAATCTCTCAAATATCTATGCGAACTCGTCTTTTGTAAAAACATATGTAGACTTTTACGTTAATCAATGTAATTTGTAAAACGACGCATGTAGTGGTCGTTCATTATATATCTTGTGTGTTTTGTTATTGATTAGTCGTGCCCCGAAATGACCCGCTTCCGCATCATAAATTGGGGGTGCAACAGATTGGTATCAGAGCCTAAGGTTATAGTGAACTAGGTTGCATTAGTGGGCCTAGACTATGACCGTTAGGCAGTATTTTCTGTTAAATGTGATTGGTTCAAGAGTTACCTCATATAAGTTTAATTTAACATAGCTTGATCAACTATGTACAATTAAATAAAGATGATGTAAGATTTGAAATGGTTATGCTGGAATAGGAATACATTAGTTGACTCTGACCTCGAGAGAAACCGGGACTCATAATTGTTTGTGCTACACACTCATAAGACTATTATGTGATATATGTATGTATACATGGATAGTCATCGCTCAAGCACAGTACGCTAGTCTATTATATTATATATATATATATAGGCACTCACTTATCCAAACACTTTGTCATGGAGATGGTTATTCAATAACCTCTCTTGGAATCACGAAACTCATAGGTAGCTTGGAGGACCACCGAGTCACTTCGAGCGAGACCTTATCCAACTCACAACAAATCAAATAACCAGGCTAGTTAGCACGTAGTTGCTAGTCAGTAGAGATGGTTATTCAACACCTCTTGATTGTTCTATAATGTTGATTGTCATATTGTGATGTTGTATATTACCGCATTTGTATATGTACATCTATGATAACCATCATTTATGGACAATCTCTCACGAACCCTATCCTTCTATTCTCAGGAAAATCATGCCGCCAAAGTCAAGGAACTACACCGATGCCCAGATGGCATCCCTCATTTCCCAGGCAGTAACTGAAGCCTTGGCGCGACAGTCATCAGAGACCTCCGGAAGGACTAGTGATACTGCCAATACCCCTCCTACTGCCAAGCCTTGTTCCTATAAGGACTTCCAAAACTGCAAACCCCTAAGATTTAAAGGAACTGAAGGAGCCATCGGCCTAATCAGATGGGTTCAGAAGATGGAATCCGTCTTTCGCATTAGCAAATGTGCGGAAGGGGATAGAGTTCAGTTCTCCACATGTACCCTTGCTGACGGTGCCCTCACCTGGTGGAACTCTTATGCCCAGTCTGTGGGTATAGATACCGCCTATCTACTTCCATGGGAAGATCTGAAGAAAATGCTCACAGAGGAGTATTGCCCATCTGAAGAACTCCAGAAGCTAGATGAGGAGTTCTGGCATATCAAGGTTCAAGGAACTGACATTGTTGGATACACTACTAGGTTCCAACAATTTGCAACCCTTCGCCCAGCCTTAGTGAGCACTGAGACCGACAAGGTCAAGAGGTACATCCGCGGTCTTCCGGAACCTGTCCGGGGGAATGTCGCCTCTTCTAGCAAAACCACTATTCAGGGGACAATTCGATTAGCTCATGAGCTCATGGCTATGCAAGAGAGCCAAGGAAACCCTGTCTCATCTTCTGGGAACAACAACAAGAGAAAATGGTCTGGGAATCAGAACCAGCAGACCTTCAAAAAGACCGAGACTGTCAAGAGTGACACATCAGGTTCTGGGGAGAGGAAAGGGTACACTGGAAGTAAACCCTACTGTTCAAAGTGCAATCGTCATCATGATGGTCCTTGTGGTACACCTTGTAACAACTGCAAGAGATATGGACATCTTACCAAAGACTGCCGAACACCTGCAACCAACCCCACCACCAACACCAACAACAACCAACCCCGAGCCTGCTATGAGTGTGGAAACACTGGACACTTCAGGAATGCGTGTCCAAAGTTGAAGAATAAGGGGAACAACAACAACAATGCTAGGGGCAGAGCTTTTGTGCTGAATGCTAGAGAGGCTCGTGAAGACCCTAATGTGGTCACGGGTATGTTTCTTCTCAACAATTTAACTGCTTCAGTTTTGTTTGATACTGGTGCTGATAGGAGTTTTATATCTGAGGAATTTAGCCCACTATTAGACATTTCCCCAGTTGCCTTAGAAGCTAAGTACAATGTAGAGTTAGCTAATGGCAAATTGATTGAGGCCGATTGTGTGTTACCAAATTGCACCCTAAACCTTGCAAACGAACTATTTCCCATAAACCTCATACCCATCGAGATTGGAAGTTTTGACATAGTAGTAGGCATGGATTGGCTATCCAAGCATCTAGCTGAAATTGTCTGTCATGACAAAATCGTTTGTATTCCTCTCGTCACTGGTAGTACTTTGATCGTACAAGGGGAGACCGGTGGAACGAGATTGAATATCATATCCTGCATGAAGACTCGCAAGTACCTTAGGAAAAGGTATCAGGCAATCCTCGCTCATGTTATTGAGAAGAAGTCAGAAGAGAAGCGACTTGAGGATGTGCCCATCGTCAGAGACTTTCCAGAAGTCTTTCCTGAAGAATTGCCTGGTCTTCCACCACCAAGGCAAGTTGAGTTCTCAATAGACCTGGTGCCTAGGGCAGCACCCGTGGCACGAGCACCATATCGTTTAGCCCCTTCAGAACTTCAGGAGTTGTCTATTCAGTTACAGGAACTTCTGGATAAGGGTTTCATAAGACCGAGTTCTTCACCCTGGGGAGCTCCGGTCCTGTTTATGAAAAAGAAGGACGGTTCATTCAGGATGTGTATCGACTACAGAGAGTTGAACAAATTAACCATCAAGAACCGTTATCCACTTCCCCGTATTGATGACCTGTTCGACCAACTCCAAGGGTCAAGTGTTTATTCAAAAATAGATCTACGATCGGGTTATCATCAGTTACGAGTTCGCGATGAAGATATTCCGAAAACCGCTTTCCGAACTCGCTATGATCATTACGAGTTTCAGGTTATGGCCTTTGGTTTGACTAACGCACCGGCAGTATTCATGGATCGTATGAACCGAGTGTGCAAACCATACCTCGACAAGTTTGTCATTATTTTCATCGATGACATTCTTATCTACTCACGTAACGAGCAAGAGCACGAGCAGCATCTCAAAACCATTCTAGAACTCCTTAGACACGAGGAATTATATGCTAAGTTCTCCAAATGTGAATTCTGGATTCAGACCGTTCAATTCCTTGGTCATGTGATTGACAGTCAGGGAGTTCATGTTGATCCCTCAACGATTGAGGCTATCAAGTACTGGCAAGCACCGACAACGCCGACAGAAGTACGCCAATTTCTAGGATTGGCTGGTTATTATCGGCGCTTCATTGAGAATTTCTCCAAAATAGCACAACCACTCACGACACTGACTCAGAAAGAGAAGAAGTTCAATTGGACTGATAAGCAAGAGTCAGCATTTCAGTTATTAAAGCAAAAGCTTTGCAGTGCACCTATCCTATCATTACCCGAAGGCAATGAAGACTTTGTGGTATACTGCGATGCTTCACATCAAGGTCTGGGTTGCGTGTTGATGCAACGAGAAAAAGTCATAGCTTACGCCTCCCGACAACTCAAAGTTCACGAGAAGAATGATATCGCTCATTTTGTCTATATAAATATATCGCGATATCGCTGTTTTGCATTTGTATTTTAGTGGATTTCGAGAACTTTCGATACTTATTTTGTTTGGAAATCCATTTCAGGTGAAAAGCTGGAAACGCATGCGATTTGGTGTGGAATCGGTGAAGTTTGGATCAAAAGCTGGCTGGGCTGGAAAAAGGCTATAGCCGATCGGCTACACAACACAAGCCGATCGGCTTCCCATGTTTAGCCGATCGGCTAAGATTAGCAGATCGGTTTGTCCAGTTAAATTCCGTTGCAGAACTTCAACTCATTTGGAGCTTGGCCTGTTGTTCTAGAGAAGCCGATCGGCTAGCCATCAAAAGCCGTTCGGCTATGACTGTAAAGCCGATCGGCTATTCCCAACAAGCCGATCGGCTATGAGCAGATCCGAGTGAGAGGTATGGTGGTTGATGAGCTGTCCGTGTCTGATTGGTTGGCATTTAATGCCAACCGTTTTTCCCCATCTGTTTTTCAAAATTAAAAAAAAAAATAAAATAAAAATATGAAAAAATGGGGGTGTTTGGTCGGCAGCTTATTTCACCATCATCATCTTCAACTATCAATAACTCACTCTCATTCACCTCTCAACACACACACTCCTCATTTACTCCCAACTCCCATCTTCATTTACTACCATATTTACTCCATTTTCAACAACCAAAATCACCATTTACTTCACATTTTCGCAAGGGTTTAGCGAGGAATTTGTGGGGGAAACATCGAGCAAACATCATTTGGAACAATTGTGTAACACAGTTGGTATAATTTCGATTTAATCTAATTTCAAGTTATTTATGGATTTGTTTAGTGTTTATGATTTGTGCTTTATGATTGTGATTATGTGTGGCTAGTTACCTTTGTGTTTGCTTGGATGAGATAACTAGATGATTAGGGGTGTATATTTTGGATGTTAAATTATGCTTGAGTTTGTGAATCATCCATGGATTTGTATGTATTTAGTTAGTTGTTGTTATGAACTTTCGGCATTTTAGCTAAACGATTATAGCGAATGTTCTTTGTTTAGTAAAAATACCTAAATAAGTTATTTGTCATTTGTGGATCAAAGCATTTGATGATTGTAACAACACTAGTTAAATGTATACAAGTTAACGATTATAGCGAATGTTTGTCGTGTGGATGATTTGCAAACTCACTAATCTAAATTTATGTTTAATCGGAGAACCTTACGTGATTGAGCTTTATCTTAATAATTTAACCATTTGGTAATTTACTAATTGATATAGCGAACATTTTCAACCTAGTAAATTACTATCGATTATTTGTCTATAAATGATTGAACAAAATTGCGAATGTGGTTTTGGAATGTGTCAAATGATTTAGCTAAATTGTGCAAGATTGTAACTATGGCGAACGTCTGTTATTTGATTAAATCATAGGTTTGTCAACTGAAATTGAACTTTAGGTCTCAGAGAACTTTGAGCTTAGGTTTGATGAATGTTACCATTTAGCATATATCTTAACCGGTTATAATTCTACACCCCGAAATCACTAGTGAAATAGTCCAAGCAAGCATTGTTTTTAATACTTGAAAAGACCAAACAATCAAACCGACTCTTCAGAGTCCACCTGCCTAGATTAATCAAAGATTGTAGTTTTAAGCATCGTGACAATTCGGTCACACAAACCAACCACATTTTATTTTCTCTTTTTAAATTGCTCACACTTCTATCGATCATCCAATCTAGTTCCCTGTGTTCGAACCCGAACTTACCCAACTATACTACCACACGATAGGGTCCACTGCCCGGTTGTGTTTTGGTCTAGCTCGGTACTTTTTGGTTTACTTATCAACGATAAATTTTATAACTAGATTTAGCACATCAAGTTTTTGGCGCCGCTGCCGGGGAGCTTGATTTGTGAAAATTGATTTAAGTGTGATTAATTAATCCTTTCTATAATTTATTCTTGGAAAGTTACTTTGGGTTGTATTGCGCCGGTGCGTTTATGGTTTTATCTTTTGTGAACTTTCAGGTGCGAATTGGTAGTGGATGAACACAAGGAGTTCCGGTAAAGAGCTTCTAAGTCCTTTGTCCAATCCGGAGAAGACCAAAAAGAGTAAACGAAGGAGGAAACCAAAGCATAGATCATCGGATTCATCTAGTAGTCAAACGGATACCGAAACATCTTCCGGAAACACATTTGAAGTGGAAGAGACTTTTGTGGAGGATATTCCATCACCCGAAGAAGAACCTTCAACACCATCCGAAGGTGAAGAAGAAATGGCGGATGAGGATGATACTCCTATGTTCTCACGGACGAGAACCGTGGCACCTACACCCGAGGCGGCCATACAGGTTCAAGATATTGAAAATGATAATTTCTCTTTGAAAGGGCATCATATGCAACTCATTAGAGATAAACAATTTGACGGAAGGGTGCGGGTCGATCCACACCAACACATTGCTAGCTTTCTTGAAATCGGGAGCTATTTCAAGTATGGGGCAAATATGGAAGAAGTGATTCGCCTACGGACATTTCCTATGTCACTTTGTGGTGAGGCAAAGATTTGGTATCAAGAATTGGAACCAAACACCATCACTACTTGGGATGAGATGAGGGAAGCATTCGTTAGACGATTTTATCCTCCGGCTTTGGCCGAAAGACTTTTGAATGAGATTAGAGCTTTCAAACAACAAGAAGGCGAAACTTTGGTAGAGGCATGGTGTCGGATGAAAGAAATGTTGAGGAATTGCCATGGTCACGATTTGAAGAAGAGAGAAATCATTGGGTTATTCTACAATGGTCTTAACTTGGATTCGGCAAGTATTCTTGATGCCTCGGGAGGGGGTCAATTCCTTTACAAAACACCGAATGAAGCATGGAAGCTTCTTGAAGACAAGGTTATCCAAAGCTTAAATTGGGCTAAGGATAAAGGAGGAAAACCGGTTAAAAAGCACGTTGCATTCGCCGAGGGTACTAGTGGTGGAAGTGGAAGCTCAAATGACTCGGCCATGATGAAAGAAATCAAGGCTTTATCTTCTAAGTTTGATGCACAATTCAAGACTATCAAAGGTGAAATAAAGGAGCTTAGAGATGGTTGCGGTCATTGTGGCGGAAATCATGCCACGGCTAATTGTGCCCAAGACGATTTGCCAATGGTAGGAGGTGAGGAAGGTGTTAACTTTCTTCAACAAGGTAATTATCAAAGCGGAAATTACCAACGAGGGGGTTATCAAAACCGAAATTCGGGAGGCTACCAAGGCGGAGGCTATAACCAAAACCAAAACCAAAACCAAAACCAAATCCGATTTTCTAGACCTAACCAACCTTACAACCAAAACTTCAACCAACCTCAAAACCAATCATACAATCAAAACCAATCCCAAAACCAACCTTACAACCAAAATCGACACCCAAGCCCATCTAGAGAACAACAACAACCACCGGTTCAAAAACAAGAACCCACATTGACTCCTATGGAACAAATGATGAAGGAGTTTATGTCAAAGCAAGAAACGGCCACCGAGAGAATGAAAACTCAAATGACAAATATTCGGTTGAGCATGGAACAAGGGCAAAAGAATCAACAAGCTTCAATCCAAGATTTGGAGCGGAAAATGGAGAGGTTGTCCGATGGGCAAAGTAGTAGGCCAACCGGTGGCTTACCGAGTAATACACAACAAAACCCAAGACCACAACCTTCACCATCTAGCGGTTCCAAACCTTACCAACCACCATCCGCGAGAAATGAGCATGTGAATGCTATAACCACGAGAAGCGGAAAGGAGCTTCCATCACCTCAAACCAAGGACAAAAATGTTTCTAACTCTTTTGTGCAGGAAATGGAGGAGGAAGACAATGAAGAGAATGTTGATGTTCCTACACCAACGGTCACACCGGTGTCACCTACTCCGGTTGTGAAAGCTTACAAGCCGAAGATTCCTTATCCTCAAAGGCTAAGGAAAGAAAAGATTGCGGCTCAATATGGGAAATTTGTGGACATGATCAAGGGCATTCGAATCAATGTGCCTTTGGTTGATGTATTGGCCGGGATGCCGAATTATGCCAAATTCATCAAGGATTTGGTGAGCAACAAGGAGAAATTGTCGGAGGCTTCGGCAATGTTTTTGAATGAGGAATGCTCGGCACTTATCCAAAACCAAATTCCACCCAAGCTTGGAGATCCCGGGAGTTTCATCATTTCGTGTACATTGGGTAAAATCATCACTTGTGATGCACTTGCGGACCTAGGTGCTAGTATAAACTTAATGCCATATTCACTTTATGCTAAATTGGCCCTAGGATCCCTAACCCCCACTCGCATGAGCATCCGTCTTGCCGATAGATCTTTCCAATATCCCGTTGGGATTGCGGAAAACATGCTAATAGAAGTAGGGCAATTTACCTTTCCGGTTGACTTTGTTATCCTCGAAATGGAGGAGGATAGTAAGGTACCCTTGATTTTAGGACGACCCTTCCTACATACCGCGGATGCCATAATTGAGGTTAAAGATAAAAAATTGACCTTGGGGGTGGGTGATGAAAGGATTGCGTTCACGGTCGATAAGGCCATGAAGCATCCTTATTCTAACGATGATTCGTGTTTTAGAATTGATGTGATAGATGATGCGGTGGAGGAAGAATTGGAAAGCTTGCTTGGAATGGAATCGGAGCTTGTTGAATTGCTAGAGTCAAATGTTGAAGGAATGACCGAGGAGGAGTTGGTCATGAGCATGGAAGAGACGAATGATGAAGAAGAGCTCGAATGTGAGGATGCTTTTGAGGAGCTCACAAAGGATGACAATATGAGAATCAAAACGTCATTGGAGGATCCACCACAAGATTTGGAGTTGAAAGAACTTCCAAGTCATTTGGAGTATGCATATCTCCATGAGGAAAATCTCCTACCCGTAATCATCTCTTCATCCCTTGTGAATGATGAAAAACTTAAATTGTTGAATGTACTTAAGGCTCACAAAAGAGCTTTCGCTTGGCGGACATCCGACATACCGGGAATAAGCCCATCCTTTTGTAAACACAAAATTAATTTTGTTGATGACTTTAAACCCGTTGTCCAAAGACAACGGAGGCTTAATCCCAATATGGTGGATGTGGTCAAGAAAGAAGTAATTAAGCTTCTTGATGCGGGTATTATCTACCCCATTGCGGATAGTTCTTGGGTAAGCCCGGTACATTGTGTACCAAAGAAAGGGGGGATGACCGTAGTTGCCAATGACCAAAACGAAATGATACCCACTAGGACGGTCACGGGATGGCGTGTGTGCATTGATTATAGGAAGTTGAATGATGCCACGAGAAAAGACCATTTTCCCTTACCATTCATTGACCAAATGCTTGAGAGGTTGGCGGGTAATGAATATTATTGTTTCCTTGACGGATTCTCAGGATATTTCCAAATACCCATAGATCCCGAGGATCAAGAAAAGACCACCTTCACTTGCCCATTTGGGACCTATGCCTATAGGAGAATGCCCTTTGGTCTTTGCAATGCTCCCGCCACATTCCAACGTTGTATGATCGCCATTTTTCACGATATGGTTGAAACTTCCATGGAAGTCTTCATGGATGATTTTTCGGTATTTGGCGATTCATTCGAGTCATGTTTAAGAAACTTGGATAAAATGCTCGAGAGGTGTGAGAGAGCCCATCTAGTATTGAATTGGGAAAAATGTCATTTCATGGTGAAAGAGGGCATAGTGTTGGGTCATAAAGTGTCGGGGTTGGGAATTGAAGTTGATAGGGCTAAGATTGATGTAATTGCCAAATTACCTCCACCGACCAATGTTAAGGGCATTAGAAGTTTTCTTGGTCATGCCTGTTTCTACCGTAGATTCATTAAGGATTTTTCGAAGATCACCCGTCCAATGACTAGGTTACTTGAAAAGGATGCCCCTTTTGTGTTTGATGGACCATGTTTGAATGCATTTTCGACCCTTAAAGACCATTTGACCAAGGCACCTATCATAGTCTCACCCGATTGGTCACAAGCGTTTGAACTCATGTGTGATGCTAGCGATTTTGCCTTAGGAGCTGTCCTAGGACAAAGGATTGATAAACATTTCAAACCTATTTACTTTGCTAGCAAAACCTTGAATGGGGCCCAACAAAACTACACAACCACCGAGAAAGAATTGCTTGCCGTCGTATATGCCTTTGACAAATTTAGGCAATATCTTGTGCTATCTAAAACCGTAGTTTTCACCGATCACTCGGCCCTCAAATATCTCTTTGCCAAACAGGACGCTAAACCGCGTCTTATTCGTTGGATTCTTCTCTTGCAAGAATTTGATATTGAAATCAAGGATAAGAGAGGTGCCGAGAACCTTGCCGCCGATCACTTGTCAAGACTGGAAAATCCAAATCTTGACAAGCAAGGCGATACTAATATTGATGATTCCTTTCCCGAGGAGTTTCTTTTGCAGGTAGGTGATGAAAGCAAGGATGAGGAAGCACCATGGTATGCCGACTTGGCAAACTATTTGGTTGGTGGAATTTTGAGGAAGGGCATGAGTCACCAAGAGAAAAGCAAATTTTTCTCTAACTTGAAGCATTATTTCTGGGAGGAGCCGTATTTATTCCGCGTTTGTGCGGATGGCATGGTGAGGAGATGTGTTTCGGGTGGTGAAACACGAAAGATTTTGGATGAATGTCACTATGGGCCCACCGGTGGACATTATGGCCCCTCGGTCACCGCAAAGAAGGTCTATGATGCGGGTTTTTATTGGCCGACGATCTTCAAAGAAGCAAACACTTTGTGCCAAACATGTGATGCGTGTCAAAGAACCGGAAACATCTCCAAAAGGGATGAAATGCCACAAACTAGCATCCAAGTTTGCGAAGTATTTGATATTTGGGGAATAGACTTCATGGGACCGTTCCCACCTTCGTTCAAAAATGAATACATTCTTGTGGCGGTTGATTATGTGTCAAAATGGGCGGAAGCTAAGGCTTTGCCAAAGAATGACGCTCGTGTGGTCATTGATTTCTTAAAAAGCCTATTTTGCCGATTTGGGATGCCCAAAGCGTTGATTAGTGACCGGGGGACTCACTTTGCGAATGCTCAATTGGAAAAAGTTCTCAAGAAGTATGGGGTAAATCACCGGTTCTCGACTTCCTATCACCCACAAACAAGTGGTCAAGTCGAGAACACTAACCGTGCATTGAAAAGGATTTTAGAGAAAACGGTGAAGGACAACCGGGCCATATGGTCCAAAAAGCTTGAAGATGCATTGTGGGCGTTTCGGACCGCCTACAAGACACCTATTGGAACGACACCGTATCGGTTGCTTTATGGCAAAACTTGCCATTTACCCCTTGAAATTGAGCATAAAGCCTATTGGGCGCTAAAGAATTGCAATTTGGATTTGATTGAAGCGGGGGAAAAGAGAATGTTGCAACTTCACGAGTTGGATGAGCTTCGGTTGCAAGCTTATGAAAATTCTCGTCTCTACAAGGAACGGACAAAGGTGTTGCATGACCGGAGGTTGAAAGTGAGAAAAGAATTTAAATCCGGTGAAAAAGTGCTTTTGTTCCAATCAAGATTCAAGTTGAAACAACCAAAGTTCAAACCAAGGTGGACCGGCCCGTACGTGGTCAAGCATCAATATCCATCCGGATATGTGGAGCTTTTTCAAAAAGATGGCGGAACCTTTATTGTGAATGGGCACCGTTTAAAACTATACCATGAGGATGAACAAGAAAGCGAGTGGGAGGAACTCGCCACTTACCCCAAGGACAAATGAATTCGGGGTCGAGTCTAGCTTGGACTCGTTAATAAATGAAGCCCATCCACGAGGAAACTCGTGTTTATATCCTTTTGATAAACTTAGAATATTTTTGCTTGCATTTTTGATACATTTCATGTGTTTGCTGCTGCTGAGATTGTTTGAATTGTTAAGTGTTAAGTTGTTTCTGCATTTTTGCTATTTCTGCTAAATTTTTGAACTTAGGAAGCCGATCTGCTTAGTATAGCCGTTCGGCTAAAGATCAATAGCCGATCGGCTTCATATAACCGATCGGTTCCTTCTTTGAAAAACAGCCACAGAACTTGAGCCTTTTCTGAAGCATTGGTTTTGTACGTTAAAAGCCGATCGGTTTCCAGTTAGCAGATCGGCTATAGATTTAAAGCCGATCGGCTATATAAAGTCGTTCGGCTATGATAGTTAAATTTCGTTACAGAAATTGACCCCCTTTCAGCTTAAGCGCATTCTAACTATAAAAGCCGTTCGGCTAGGGGTTTGAAGCAGTTCGGCTAGATTAGCCGTTCGGCTATGGTCAATAAGCCAATCGGCTTTGGGGAATTGCTGGGCGATTTATGTAAAAAGCAAAACATTATCTTTTTCACACCACAAACACAAAAGCAAAACCGATCTGCTACTCTTTTCTCTCCCAAGTGAAAAACGAAAATCACCATAATCCTCACTA
The DNA here is from genome assembly GCA_949592205.1 of Helichrysum umbraculigerum. Classification (NCBI taxonomy): domain Eukaryota; kingdom Viridiplantae; phylum Streptophyta; class Magnoliopsida; order Asterales; family Asteraceae; genus Helichrysum; species Helichrysum umbraculigerum. The sequence continues at coordinate 7,551,692 of CATIUR010000005.1, read as the reverse complement.
AATCATCATCTAAACTTCAATTCTTTCAAGGAATCAACCTCTAAACATGTCTAGACAAAATAAGGTATCTCATGTCTCCATTTAATCTTTCCTACTAGTGATTTTTGGGATGAATATCTTGAATCCGGGTTTGGTTTGATTCAAGTGTGGGGATGAATTCCTTTGTGATTTTGTTGTGTATTATGCTTGATTCATACATGTTAATCAGTTTATGCCATGATCTTCTGTTTAAATTGCTCAATTTAGATGATTTACAAATTAGGGTTCATATGCTAATTTGGGGATAATCCGAATTTAGTGATTTATGCTTGATAGTTGGTGCTAATTGTGGTGTAATTCGTGTTTACATGTATAATGTAGTTAATTGGTGGGTTGATTGCCATTTGTGGATGATTTTGAACATTAGGGTTTATGTGGAATTTGGGGAAGAAGAAGTTGACTTTTCTGGTCAACTTTGACTTTTGCTTTGACTGACTTTTGTGTAACTTGTGATTGTAATACATGTCTAGAATCCATTTGAGTGATCCTTTTTGCTCAATTCAAGTTCATGTTTGATATTGAAGTTATACATTTATGAGTTAGTCAATAGGTTCGGTATGTAACTTTGATTGTAAGGCTTGCTTGAGTCACATTGTATGTTATTGGCATGATTCAAGCATGGTTTAATATTAAGTTGCATGTTTATCCTATTTGAGTTGAAGTTTTGGCTTTGTGATTGATTGGTTACTGTCGGTTTTTGCTATGCTTGCATGTGTTGATTGTTTTGCTTTGTGAGGCGGTTATTAACGTGTGTGCTCGGTTACTAGGGGGTGTGGTTGTGCTTGACATAAATCGCTCATTTTGTCATATTTTTGCTAACTCTAACACAATTTTGGAAATTTTGTATCTTGTTGTGTTGTGTTGTGCAGAGAGGCAGGAGTAACCAGCCTGACACCTATGTACCTCAGTACCCTGAAAGTGTTTATGAGGGTTTAATGCCTGAAGACCGCCACCCTCATTTGATTTTCGGACGCCATACATATAACTACCTGGAATACACAGAGGCCTTGTATAAAATTCATAAAAAGGAATGCGAATACCCTCGGGAAATCAACTGGAACCCGTTGGAGGTTGTCGGGGTTGCTGATGACATTCGCAAAACTTTCACTCAAACTGTGAAGTTTGATGACGAGGCTTTTGGTGTAAATGACTTTGAAAAGCTTCTTGGGATCAATGAAAATATTTACGAAGAGTTGGTAATGGAATTTTTGGCAACTTTGGAAATGTTCCTTATCAATAATGTCGACGATAAATTCTTGAGTTTCAGACTTGGTGGTGCTCCTAGAAAATTATCTTTGAAAGAGCTTGCGGGTTGTTTAGGGATTTATACGGATGAGGAATTGTCTTCCCATTGGATTGATAGGTATTTTATGACTGGGGCAAGGCTAGATGAGGGGCAGTGTAATGCTGGAGTTTGGGCAACACTTAGTACATCACGATATCTTGGGGGTAAGAATTTTAACAAACATCTTACGTCCCCCAAATATAGGGTGATACACAAAATGTTAGCAAACACACTGACTCTTAGGGGAACAAATAGGGAGAAGGTGACCTTGATTGACTTGTGGTTCTTAGATAAGTTGAAAAGTAGGGACAGGATCAATGTCCCATATGCTGTGGGAAAGTACCTTCACGCCTATGCTAGTGGGCATAAACCCACTTCCAGGCTTTGTGGTGGTCATCTAATCACCCGGATCGCCAAGGGCTTAAAGGTCAGTTTGAAGCCGCGAGGAGTTCCCGCCTATACCTTAGTGGAAAATAATACCCTTCCCATTGGGGCCGAATCCTATGCCACGGCCCACATTTTGAGAAAGAAAGGTGGAACTTATGTTGCTTATAATCCCACTCCTCAAGAGGCGGCCACGGTGTCCCGGGCCGGGGCTCGAGGAAAAAGGTCCGTCACCATTGAAGATTCTGATGAGGAAGAAGAAGCGGAGCAAGAGCAAGAAGAAGAAGCTGAAGTTAATGTACGTCTGGGTCATGGTCATTCATCTCATTCTGGAGAGCCCGCTAACTGGCAGAGTTTTATGTCCAGTTTCAACAGTATGCAAATTGAGCAAAATCGAAGATGGGGAGAACAAGAAGCCTGGCAACGGGAGAATGTGGCTTTCAGGGATGAGTCTAGGTATGAGTGGGGAGCTAATCGATACCAAAACGATTGGCTAATTCACGACCATGAGCGAATGGGCCACCATGTGCCCGACCATGTGCCTATCCCGTATCATCCACCACCTCATTGGGGCGAGCCGGGGGGTATCCTCCCTGCTCCTATTTATGATCGGGATGCTGCTTTAGTGGAGCTCCAGCGACATCGGGAGCACATGCATACATCTGATTATCACCAGCAGCAGCAGGATTGGGGCACTCCTTGGTCCTCAGCTCCATCCCAGCCTAACACTTGGACACCTCCTGAGCCCTCCAACTGGCAACAAGAGGCTCATCACCATTGGCTTTTTGGATCGCCATCGCCGTATCAGCAGCAGTCTCAGCAGGACGATCCCACCCAGGACCCACCCCATGATCGGGGTTGGTAGTTGGGCTTTATTATTATTATTTATTCTGGGATTGTAAAACTCTAAACAATTTTTTTTATTCTGCGTTACTTTTCTTTTTGGTTCTTTGGATGATTAGCATTCATTGTATCATTTTTATTTTTCATCTTGTGGGCTTGTGTCTGGTGTTTGTTTGTTTGTTTGTTGCCCATTTGTAGCATGCGGAGCTGGAGTGGATTTCTACAAGTTTATCATGAGCCAGCTCCTCCATTCTCACCTTCATGCAAAACCCCCGGGGAAGTTCTCGTTTCTTTTTACCCCCGCGCTTTTGCTTATTTATTGATTATATTTGCATTGGGGTCAATGCAAACCTTAAGTGTGGGGAGGTATTCACTTGAATCTTGTTCCTAGTATATTGCTGTTTTATAGCCACTTATTAGGTCTGTTATTGATCTTGGATTTTCCAATTGAACTTTACGAATTCTAATAACGGGTTATGGAATGGTAGTATGCTAGGGATTTGCTTGTCTTTATTAAATTAATTGCTTTGGAATGTGTTAGTTAAAATCTATTAAAAGCAATTAAATGTTTCCCTCTTGCAACATAATTTTTAGAGATGTGTCATAAAAGCAACCTAATAGGGTGAATTGCATGACTAGCACACTTGTAGCCCCCACTATAAAAAAATTGTGAGAAATTTGAGCCTTATTGAGAAAAACACTTACCTTTAGTGTTTATATTGTTTGATTGCTATGAGTGTGCCGGTGATTGTAGTTTGTTCTAGAACTTGCCTTAGTGATGCATTTTGAGACCGCTGTGGGATCACAGAAATGTGATATAAGTGGGGTCAAAGACGAGGAGGTATTCTTAGGAATTTTTGATTTTATTTTGCTTTAAAACCATTTATATCCAGTTAACACAGGTCGTTAGCACTCATTTTTAGTGCTAAGAAACCCCTAGAAAACTTCCACATTCAATCACTAAATATTAGCCTTATTTTTGTGTAGTCAACTCCCGAACCATCACTTTTCTAAAAATGTTGCCTAATTGAAATTTATGATAAATTTTACCAATATGTGACTTAAACCGTTTTGAATTGGGATTCTGGTGTTAAATTCTATGAGTGAGGTTGGAAACAATTAAATGAATAGAAGTTATCCATTGAGCTTAAAGTTTATAGTTGGATGATTGTAGTCAACTAAATGGCCTTTGAATTCCTGAACAAGTAGTTCCCTAGGGGTGTTTTACACCTAGCCACCGAAGGCCTTTATCCGGTCTAGGATAGTTGGTCCGAAAGTTCGTTACACATGGTTCATAGAAAGTCATAGAATGCAATTATTCCAATCAAATGTGAAGAAAATCAATTTGAGTTATTTGTGCGAAATTGTTAAAGTATGAATCTTAAATGAGAACAAATAATAAGTTGAATTGATTTGGCACGAGATTCCTAAGTTTCACTACTGTCACATGTTTAAACCAATAGGGAACATTTCCGCATTTTTTTTTTCATGGGTCTTGACTACCACTTTTCACCAATTATTGTGTCTATCATACCCCTATTCCATAATTAGCCTACATTGTTACAACACATGCTTGAATACCTCCTTTGAGATCTCACTTGGTACTCACGCCAATTCGGTGGAGATTTGATCCTCTTGCAAGCCTATGGTAACAATGCATCACGACTTGGCTTGATTGAGTGTTAAAATTGCTTACTTCCTTACCTTGTAGTCTTATAGGTTGAGAGTGAGTGACTAAACACTTATCCTTATGTGAGGTGCTAGGTCGTGCATTCGGGCTTGACAAACCAAAACATCTCGAGTTATAATGCTTATACATATGTTGCTAGCCTAATTGCTTTGGTGGTTAGTGTTAGTATTGTTTTGGTAAACTTGATATTCACCTATTGTTGTTGCAAGAGTGGGTTTTGAAATGGTAAAATTATGGTTTGCTTGAGGACAAGCAAAGTTCAAGTGTGGGAATATTTGATATCGCTCATTTTGTCTATATAAATATATCGCGATATCGCTGTTTTGCATTTGTATTTTAGTGGATTTCGAGAACTTTCGATACTTATTTTGTTTGGAAATCCATTTCAGGTGAAAAGCTGGAAACGCATGCGATTTGGTGTGGAATCGGTGAAGTTTGGATCAAAAGCTGGCTGGGCTGGAAAAAGGCTATAGCCGATCGGCTACACAACACAAGCCGATCAGCTTCCCATGTTTAGCCGATCGGCTAAGATTAGCAGATCGGTTTGTCCAGTTAAATTCCGTTGCAGAACTTCAACTCGTTTGGAGCTTGGCCTGTTGTTCTAGAGAAGCCGATCGGCTAGCCATCAAAAGCCGTTCGGCTATGACTGTAAAGCCGATCGGCTATTCCCAACAAGCCGATCGGCTATGAGCAGATCCGAGTGAGAGGTATGGTGGTTGATGAGCTGTCCGTGTCTGATTGGTTGGCATTTAATGCCAACCGTTTTTCCCCATCTGTTTTTCAAAATTAAAAAAATAAAATAAAATAAAAATATGAAAAAATGGGGGTGTTTGGTCGGCAGCTTATTTCACCATCATCATCTTCAACTATCAATAACTCACTCTCATTCACCTCTCAACACACACACTCCTCATTTACTCCCAACTCCCATCTTCATTTACTACCATATTTACTCCATTTTCAACAACCAAAATCACCATTTACTTCACATTTTCGCAAGGGTTTAGCGAGGAATTTGTGGGGGAAACATCGAGCAAACATCATTTGGAACAATTGTGTAACAAAGTTGGTATAATTTCGATTTAATCTAATTTCAAGTTATTTATGGATTTGTTTAGTGTTTATGATTTGTGCTTTATGATTGTGATTATGTGTGGCTAGTTACCTTTGTGTTTGCTTGGATGAGATAACTAGATGATTAGGGGTGTATATTTTGGATGTTAAATTATGCTTGAGTTTGTGAATCATCCATGGATTTGTATGTATTTAGTTAGTTGTTGTTATGAACTTTCGGCATTTTAGCTAAACGATTATAGCGAATGTTCTTTGTTTAGTAAAAATACCTAAATAAGTTATTTGTCATTTGTGGATCAAAGCATTTGATGATTGTAACAACACTAGTTAAATGTATACAAGTTAACGATTATAGCGAATGTTTGTCGTGTGGATGATTTGCAAACTCACTAATCTAAATTTATGTTTAATCGGAGAACCTTACGTGATTGAGCTTTATCTTAATAATTTAACCATTTGGTAATTTACTAATTGATATAGCGAACGTTTTCAACCTAGTAAATTACTATCGATTATTTGTCTATAAATGATTGAACAAAATTGCGAATGTGGTTTTGGAATGTGTCAAATGATTTAGCTAAATTGTGCAAGATTGTAACTATGGCGAACGTCTGTTATTTGATTAAATCATAGGTTTGTCAACTGAAATTGAACTTTAGGTCTCAGAGAACTTTGAGCTTAGGTTTGATGAATGTTACCATTTAGCATATATCTTAACCGGTTATAATTCTACACCCCGAAATCACTAGTGAAATAGTCCAAGCAAGCATTGTTTTTAATACTTGAAAAGACCAAACAATCAAACCGACTCTTCAGAGTCCACCTGCCTAGATTAATCAAAGATTGTAGTTTTAAGCATCGTGACAATTCGGTCACACAAACCAACCACATTTTATTTTCTCTTTTTAAATTGCTCACACTTCTATCGATCATCCAATCTAGTTCCCTGTGTTCGAACCCGAACTTACCCAACTATACTACCACACGATAGGGTCCACTGCCCGGTTGTGTTTTGGTCTAGCTCGGTACTTTTTGGTTTACTTATCAACGATAAATTTTATAACTAGATTTAGCACATCAAAGAACTACACAACCCATGATCTCGAATTAGGAGCCGTAGTGTTCGCACTCAAAATCTGGAGACATTATTTGTATGGCACGAAATGTACCATCTTCACTGATCATAAAAGTCTTCAGCATATATTTGATCAGAAGGATCTCAACATGAGGCAACGACGCTGGGTAGAGTTGCTCACCGATTATGAATGTGAGATCAAGTACCATCCGGGAAAAGCAAATGTAGTTGCTGATGCCCTAAGTCGAAAGGAGAGCACCAAACCACTTCGAGTTCGAGCCCTCAGTATGACCATTCATAATGATTTAATCATTCAGACTCTTACTGCTCAACTCGAAGCCTTGAAACCTGAAAACCTCAAAGATGAGGCATTGCGAAACATGGAGAATCAATTTGAAACCAAACCCAATGGAGTCAAGTACTTCGCAAGTCGAATCTGGTTACCTAAGTTTGGAAACCTTCGAGACTTAGTGATGGATGAAGCTCACAAGTCCAAATACTCTATACATCCTGGATCGAAGAAGATGTATCATGGCATCAAGGGATTGTACTGGTGGCCGAACATGAAAGCAGAGATTGCCACGTACGTCAGCAAATGCCTCACATGTTCCAAGGTTAAAGCCGAATATCAGAAACCATCTGGCTTGCTCCAGCAACCGGAAATCCCTCAATGGAAATGGGAGCAAATCTCCATGGATTTCATCACGAAACTCCCTAAAACAGCTAGTGGTTACGACACCATTTGGGTGATCATTGATCGGCTCACCAAATCAGCTCATTTCCTCGCCATGAAGGAAACTGACAAAATGGAACGTCTCACGCGGATCTATATGAAGGAGATCGTATCAAGACATGGCGTTCCAATCTCAATTATCTCGGATAGAGACAGCCGATTCACATCTAACTTTTGGCAATCATTACAAAAGTCATTGGGTACTCGTTTAGATATGAGTACAGCCTATCATCCACAAACTGATGGCCAAAGTGAAAGGACAATTCAAACGCTGGAAGATATGTTACGCGCCTGCGTAATTGACTTCGGTGCGAATTGGGAACAGCATTTGCCATTGTGTGAATTCTCATACAACAACAGCTACCACGCCAGTATTGGAGCTGCACCTTTTGAGGCACTGTACGGTCGTAAGTGCCGATCGCCTATCTGTTGGACCGAAGTTGGAGATAGTCAACTCACTGGTCCTGAAATCATTCATGAAACCACCGAGAAGATCGTTGGTATCCAGCAACGACTAAAGGCCGCACGTGATTGTCAGAAGAGTTATGCTGACGTGAGACGCAAGCATCTCGAGTTCCAGGTTGGGGATCGAGTATTGCTCAAAGTATCACCTTGGAAAGGTGTCATCCGATTCGGCAAACGTGGGAAGTTAAATCCTAGGTACATCGGACCTTTTGAAATCCTTGAAAGGATTGGTCCAGTCGCATATCGATTGCAGCTACCTCCTCAGCTTAGTAGCGTGCATCCCGTATTCCACATTTCTAATCTTAAGAAATGTCTGTCCGATGAGACACTCATTATTCCCCTCGAGGAGATTCAGATTGATGACAAACTCCATTTTGTCGAAACACCAGTGGAGATCATGGACCGTGAGGTCAAACAGCTTAAGCAAAGTCGTATCCCTATTGTCAAAGTTCGGTGGGATTCGCGGCGTGGTCCGGAATTCACCTGGGAACGAGAAGACCAGATGCGACTCAAATATCCACAGCTATTCACAGACTCCACTCCATCTACGACTCAGAGCTAAATTTCGGGACGAAATTCTCTTAACAAGGGGAGAATGTGACAACCGTCAAATTAGGACTAGTTATTAGTTCATAATCATTTTGTAATACATGTAATTAGTGCTATATATTAGGCTAATTGTATGTATCAATATATATATTGATTAATATATATCAGTACGCGATTATGTTTAATCGTGCATTATCAAAATCGGCCAAATTCCGATTCATTAATACGGACGTTGGTGAACTCAAAATATTAAATAATATGAAATTATTTAATAAACATAGTGATTTTCTGAATATTATTTCGATAATATTTCATAAGTATTTCGTATCGTACCGATTAAGTTATACGCGACCAAAACGCGCAAAACGCACCCAACAAACGAAATTTATAAGAATTATATTTTTATAATTCATTTCCAAGTATTTTGATAAAATACTTCAATAAAAATTCACGCGATCACGCGCAATCAAATATAACGTTTGATAACGTCACGCAATTTAATTAATCGTTAAACGATCACGCAAATCAATACCATCACGATACCAAACATCTTAATAAGTATTTCCAAGTAATATTAAGTATTACTTCAAGTTAAAAATATCGAGTTTTAAATCGTTTACGAAAACTCACATATAATACGTTTTAAGTTTAATCGGACGACGAAACGATCGGGCAAACAAACACCGCGCACTACGTAACTTTGGGGGAACAAAAATTATCCAAAACACACCCTTGTGGGGCCCATGGGTCGGATTTTTCAGCCCTCAAACAACCATCCCCCAAAATGTGGATCATGGTCTCCTCATTTGATCATAAGGCACCAATAATGCCCCTAAATCATTCATTTTGGTTCCCCTCACCTCTCTCTACTTTATCTCACTAAAATACACACACCACACCTTCTTTTCCCTCCTCAAATTCGTGCACCACCAGCCACCATCCAACTACCATCATCAACCACCATATTCTTGAAGAAAACACCAAGAAAGGAAGCAAGGAGAAGAAGCTAGCACCATCTCACCTCTCATCTCTCTCTAGAACTCGATTTTTGGTATGAAACCCTAACTTCTCTCTCTATATTTTCATGATTTACATATATTAACATGTCTAGTAGCTCAAACAACAATATTATGTCCAAAATATAAGCTCAAAAACGTTTTCATGAACATATACACTTAACAGTTTTCTGTTACCATAAAATCAGCTCACGAGAACATCTATATCTCGAAAACTAAGAAGAACCAACTTTAGACATCTAAACGAAAAATGTTCATTAAGAAACTGGCTAAAACTTTCATTTTTGGCTCTCGGACCACATCCTCTCGGATCATGGTGAAAAACGTGAATCTTTGGACTGAACTCATTATCGAACCCGATCCGACCACGCCTCATGTTTATTTTTGTTAAAAATAGTAAACGAACATCTAAAAATACCATAAAGTGCATAAATGGACTAGGTTCATATGTGGTTATGCTGGATTTTTGTTGAGACCTAGATCGACTTGAAAAGTGGTGAAAACGAGTGGTTTATCGAGTCCAAAATCTGGAGAATGTAAATATAAGGATTGTTTTAGTCATTTTGTGAAAGTGGCACTTCGAGAGACCCACAAAACGTAACGACAACTTTTATAAACTTATTTTGACATATTAGGATTTGTGTAAAAGTTTTGGGTCAAACGGTGGTCGTTTGACCACTTTCCCGAACTTGAACCCATGACATACGGACTAAACCTACATTCGGACACACATATATATTCGGACTTAAACACAATCGGATACACTTTCGGACTACAAACATTCGGACATAGATATATACACTTTCGGATATATATAAAAGTACTCACTTTCAGAAATGCATATGTATATACTTTTATAAGTATACAAAAAGATAAAACGCACAATAATAATAATTGAAATTATTATTACAAAAACTCACCAACGGGCCGTACATATTAACAGAATATAAACAATCCAAAACTAATCATTTGGACATTACTAGTTGAATGAGCAACTAGCATAGATGGTCTGTTGAGACCTCTAATCATTAAAACCTCGTGCGTTTAGGACGCCCGGTAGGTTTCAGTCGTGGGAGACGACATCATTTCTCTTGAACATCATCAGTATTGCTTGTTAGCAACTCATTAGGCTCGGGTGAGTCTCATAGCCCCTTTTTAAATGCTTTTACCTAGGGGTGAGATACATGCTCGTTTTGTTTTACATGTGAACGCAAGTATCAAAATATCACGTATGCTGCATGAGTTGTTTTCATCTAATCAATCAAAGTCCTCTGAAGCATAGTTCTGTTAATATGATTTAGCGTGAATGTTAGTGTATGGTACCATATGGGATTGACAATCCCCGTCCGAGTTAGCAAGCACTAACCTGTCAAACGGACGCATTATCATTTGTTCAGTATTGAGTGTAGATTAGGCACTCATAGAGAGGCATCTCGCTCAGGTCCTTAAAGGTGGATCCTGACCCCTCAGTTAAGCTCAGACTATGTGCTCTTGGCAGTGATACTCATTATTCATTTATTTACATGTTTTGTAAATCAACTCATTAAATCTTGCGGTTCATAAATCATATCTTATCATATTAAACCTGTGAGCTCACCAGCTTTTTAGCTGACCTTTTAGCATGTTATCTCAGGTACTCAGCAGTAGGTTGAACTGCCCATCAGGATACTGTAGCTCGAGTCGCATGCAATCATATAAACATCAAGAGATTTCCCTGCATTTCTATATTTTGTATAAATTAGATATGTATTAGAATCTCTCAAATATCTATGCGAACTCATCTTTTGTAAAAACATATGTAGACTTTTACGTTAATCAATGTAATTTGTAAAACGACGCATGTAGTGGTCGTTCATTATATATCTTGTGTGTTTTGTTATTGATTAGTCGTGCCCCGAAATGACTCGCTTCCGCATCATAAATTGGGGGTGCGACATAGTTGCATAGGAAAAATTATTATTACTTTATGGATAAACTGATTTATTTGTATAATCTCGCCTCTACATATCATTTATTTTCAATTTGTTTGGAAAAAAAGTAGGTAAAAACCACCAAGTGTGGCTTAGTGGTAAGTGCTCAGCTTGTACGGACGAAAGTGCCTATAGGTCCTGAGTTCGAACCCTGTGTAAAAAATTCACCTTGGTGGCCACAGAGGTTCACCTGCGATGACTCCGGGCTCACCCGCATAGCGGGGTAAGAGTCGCCATGGGATTAGTCTGCTCGCAAAGCGAGTGGGAAACCCACGTATACCAAAAAAAAAAGTAGGTAAATTAATCACACTAATGAAGTGTACATACTGACTTTTATGTAGTTAAATTTTAACATACACATTTTAACTTTGTAACCAAATTGTGATACTGGTGTTCGCTATTGTTTTTGTTTTTTTGAGTGTGAAACTATTTTGTCATTTTGGGAGGCACTTAATAAATTTTGGGAGTTAATTTTAGGAGTGAAGCTACTTTATGTAGTTAAATTTTAACATACACACTTTAACTTTGTAACCAAATTGTGATATTTTTTTGGAGTGAAACTATTTTGTCATTTTTTGGGAGGCACCTAATAAATTTTGGGAGTGAATTTTGGGAGTGAAGCTCATTTTTGGGAGTCACTTACGTCATTTTGGGAGTCACTTGGAGGCACTACAAAATTTCGGGATGCACTATGCAATTTTGGGAGGCCCGGATTGATGGGAGATGATTGTTGGGGGGAAATTAAACAATTTTGGAGTCACTTTTATGTTTTGTGAGGCATTAAAACAATTTTGGGAGGCACTATTGCAATTTGGGAGTCAATTCTATGTTTTCGGAGGCTCTTATAGATAGATAAGGGCAATTTTGGGAATCGCTTTATTTGTGGGAGGCAAATAATTGGGAGGCACTAAATATTATGTATACATTGGATATATAAATCCTGGATATATTTTGATAACCGTTCAAAACCATAAATCCACTATCATACGGTACACATTGAAAGTTGATGTCATCCAATGGTTAATAATAAAGTGGCAGTTCACTACCCGGTGGCCATAGATAAGGGCAATTGCCACGTACATTAATTTTGTTGGGTTTTACTATTATCAATTTTAATTTTTCATATTCACAACATAAATAATGCATAACTCAATATGTTATATTATGTATTTGGTTGGCTCTACTTCAATCTTGAATCATCGTCCTATGATTTTTGAGGTTGCAAACAATCACATAAAATTTACGTTTAGTTTTATTAGGTAAAAAATAGTATTGTTTACAAAATACTTGTTGATTTATATTTGATGGTAAACAATTTGTACAAGTCATAAAAAATGAATTATACATATTAAACTTAAATAATTCATTATTATATAAGAATGTCCTTTTTAGTAATTATACTCGTTAACTTATCAAATAATCCATTTTATCAAACACCTAAAAATTTGATTATCAGATTATTGCGTTACCAAAAAAGCATAATCAAATCCAAACACTATTCATCTACAACACGTTTTGCTACAGTTGATTATCAGATTATAATTATTTAAAACGCATAATCTATTTTCAAAACGCAAATCCAAACACCCCCCCTAATCTTACTCAGCATGAATTAATGAGTTAACAAAAAATACAAATAAGTTGATTTTTTCTAATAAAAGACTAATAAGTTTATCATTGAATCAATTACTATACGTAAAACTAATTGATTCCTTAAATAAAATAGTTTAACACGTGAAATCTATGTCTTTAATAACAAATATAATAATCAAAATCGCTATGAGAAGTACCGAATTAATGTTATAGTGTTTGAAGTTTAAACTAATAAATTTTGATTTATTTGTTATGCATTTCATCTTTTAGGTGTATTATAACACACAAGTATGAGACTATAGTGCATGAGTAGGATCTTAAGATTCAGATTTGATCTTACGATCCTGATCTTGTGAAGATAAAAGCGATCCTAAGTTAGATCCCAATCTTAAAAACCTTGTTAAAATGTATTTAGAGTAACATGAGAGTACTAATTTCTTGGTTTGATTTTACTAGTTATTATATAGTCACTTTAATTGAATGTAAAATGAAAGAGGCATTCTGTGATCCCTATTGTTTGCATACGAAATAAGGGGCCAAAGCCAATGTGAGCTCTATTGTAAGGGAAAGAGTCTTGATTTTGATAGGTTTCTTCCAATAGTCGTGGTGGGTACTACTACGTAAATCATTTGGGATATATGAAATCGATGAGACCAAACAATTACAACATCCAATCATAAAGTAGTTTAATATGAGAAAGATTTAAACTTGATGTGATTGTATTTGTATTTTTGTAGTTGTATTTGTACCGAAAAGATTCGACTCCAGTTGGATTGGTTGCATACGACGGATTCAAATAATGTTGTTCAATCAATTATTATGTGTAGAGACCTAATTCGATTGAACAAATTAGAATCGTGTTTGCAAATTTGGTCATGTTTTATTGAATGAGAAAGGTTTGTTCGGTTCATGTAGATGTTTGCACTAAAACTGTAAGGCAACCTATGAATAATTCATACTTAGAAAATAACTTATTGACATTATTTTTTAAAGACAAATCCCGTAGTCACATCTTCCATTGGACCACATATGCTAGATTTTAAGTTTTGGCGATGAAGTATTTGGGGGAAATTGAAATATCTAAAAGCTGTGTGAAGGAGATTATATGTTTAAGAAGATGGCATGTGAATTATGAGCCTCATGAAGCATTTTTCATATCTTTATAAGGTCACACACACACTTGGACAGTGGTAGGGGTAAGAAGGTGATGGCTTGTGATCAAATTCGGGTCATTCCATTCTTCTAGGCTTAAATACAAAATCCTTTTTTGTTTCATCCTTCAGTAACCAATAAACAATCACTTTTCAAGAATGTCACTGTTTTGATTTATGAATATGAATATTATTAATTCTTCCTCTCATCACTTTCACACAGTGTACTAAAATCTGGTTGATTAGTTGAGCCTGGTGGGGTTTCGGTTTCGGGTCGGACTATCTGTTCAACCAGTTTGATGTATTAAATACAGAAAAATTAGTTTTTGTTCGGTTTTGATGGTTTTAGTCGCATATGCGATTTATGGTGTTTAATATTGATAGAATGTTATAATAAGTTAATAAATAAATAAACAATGCGGTACACCCTGATCGAGGTAATGAAGATTTGAATCGTAATTTGAAATATGAAACACTACGATGTTGGATGATTTGAATAATAAGTGATGATCATATAATAATGAGTCAACATTTGTTACCAAAATATATGATATCCTTTATTTTTATAACCGAATCATAAACTTTTGTTAATCCATAAACGTTAACCAAACCCGTGGTTATATGTTCGGTTTGGTTAATTCATTTCACTTTTGACCGTTAATACGGTTATTATTTGGTTCATTTGCTAGGTTTTTTATATTTTATGATAATAACATAAACAAGTGCATTAATCATGAAAGCACGTTATTTGTGTTTACTTTCTCTAAAGAGTAATGAGCTTCAATGCAAATTTTAGAATATTGATTCATGACAATAGTTGGGTAGAACGGTTATTTAATTTAATCAATAATAAGTTTATAATCGTATACTCCAAAATATCAGAGATTCAGAAGTGCTTCAACTCATCTATTTTAAACTCTGTCGATATATCTTGATATATAGGGTTGGGCCAAAGATGGATATGTGAATATAGTCACCAACAAATAGTTGTCGGTCCATAGGGCTTGTATTTAATATGAGCCGGTTTGGGTTCTTCCGTTTGGGTCAGCCCAAAACCTAGAGTATGTATAACAGGCTCCAATGAGGCCAAAAATAGTCGAAGAGCCTATTATCACCAGGCTTGCACAAAAACCGGTTTTACCCAAACCCGAACCGGTTTATGACCCAAACCGGTTTTTGGTCAAAGTCAACAAACCGGGTTTGACTCAACCCGAACCGGTTTCAAACCGGTTTGTTGACTTTTTTCGGTTTTTTACCGGGGTTTTTTCGGTTTTTCCAACTCGAACCGGTTTCAACCCGGTTTGAAAACCCCATATCCCAAACCGGTTCCAAACCGCCGGGTTCTAGAAAACCCGAACCGGTTTTGTCAAAACCAGTTTTTGACCGGGTCGGGTTTCGAGTTTGACCGGGTCGGGTTGGGTAAAACCGGTTTCTTGTGCATCTCTAATTATCACTTATCAGAGGGCTTATAAACCCACTTCATATAAGAATTTTATTTATTTATTTACCATTATTTTTTCTTTTTGTTATAGCCTTAATACAAAATATTTTATTAAATAATCAAAAAAATTTACATAATTTTAATCTAGAAAAATGTTTTAAAACATGTTCAAATCAATAGATCGTAATTTTAAACAAATTAAATTGTTAGAATTTAAGACATACGAACTAATAATTCGATAAGTATCAATTGTTTTGAAAAATTTTCTTAAGCGTTCTACAGACTACAATCTTTCTTATCTATTAAAAGAAGATTTTAATTAATTAATCACCAATAAAATAGCCTCTTGAACATTAATCTCCTCCCTTAATTTGATTAGCATCTATAACCTCAGCCATTGATTTAACAAAAAATTGTGATTAATTAATCTTAATCACTTTATGTTTAATCATAATTAAGGGCTTTTCCACCCCCTATTCTCTTAACCCGCGCGTTTTATGTGCTAGGTCTGAAAAAAAAATTCCCTTCTCACGAATCAAACGCCACACAATCTAGATACCTAAAAACATCGACTCGTATAACTAACCCGATTGATGTGCGAACTGGAACCCTAGCTGAGCGTAAGTGATTCGATCGAAAATATAGATCGAATGGTGCTTCCCGACCAATCGATTAAGAATGAAAGAAGCAGCGTCGTGTATTGATTTGTGTGGCGTTTCAATGGCTGGTATTGAATTCAACATCAATCGGTTTGTTCATATGTATGAGTACTCCAGATTACCATTCGAATGGCGATTACAAGAAGAACACCAAACGGTAGGGCTAGGATTCAAACGGTATAGCAAGGATTCAAAGGTATGTAGATTCCAATTGATAATGATATTTTCTGTAACAGAT
Source organism: Helichrysum umbraculigerum (assembly GCA_949592205.1). NCBI lineage: Eukaryota > Viridiplantae > Streptophyta > Magnoliopsida > Asterales > Asteraceae > Helichrysum > Helichrysum umbraculigerum. The sequence goes on along the minus strand of CATIUR010000005.1, from coordinate 7,535,487 downwards.
GGTCGGGTATGTAATTCTGACTAATCTCTTCTGCATTACATTTTTTTACAACCTGATAATTTCTATATTATTCCAATTGTTGGGTTATATGTGCATTTAAAATTACTTACTGAAAATCTTTTTTAAAAGATTTGAATCGTGCTTCAAATTGTGATTCAGAGGTATCATGCTTCTTTATGTAATTCAGTTTAATGATTTGTCTACAGTAACCATGCTTAATTTTTAAAGTTTTATTTGATGCCTCTTCTTTATATAATTGATTTTAATCAATTGGGCATACATCTCCACTTGATACTGATAATGTTGGTGTAATTCAGAGGTATCCTGCTTCTGTATGTAATTTAGTAAAATGATTTTGGCCACACTAAATATGCTTAATATTTCAAGTTTTATTGGATGCTTCTTCTTAATGTAATTGATTTTAATCATTTAGGCATACATTTCCACTTGATAATGATAATGTTGGGTAACTTATTTACAGTAAATTACACTAAATTTGCTTAGTTGGGTGGGATCTTTTAATGAAATACATATAGATTAACCTAAGACAAAATATTTAAAAATATTTACACTGTTTCAATTATTTACAGGTAAGGTTTTTTGCGTGACCCGACAAAATATACATGATTTGTTGGTTTTGTGCTAACTGTCAACATGGTGCATTTTATAGACTTTAGATGGATCATGGAGTCATGAGGTGCAGGTTTATTCATTTTTCAAGTCGAAAAGGCTGCAAGTATTACTCTTTTCCAATGCTCATATACGATACTGATATTTGTAGAAGCTAAGTTAACTTACATGTTGGTTTATATTAACTATTAACTACTGATATAATCTTAAAAAATCTGGTTTTTCAAATGTTACTTTTAGTGCTTTGATGCGTGTTTTTCATTTAGGCACTTCAACTTTACATTGCAAGCAGGAGGTTATGACTAGAGCACTCTCCATATTTTCTTACTCTTCGATATATTACAAAGGGATACATCATAGTGGTTCATGGTGATGCTTGAAATAATACTTTTTGAAGCCATATTAATCTGTTTCATTGCATTAAAGGGTTGTACCTACTATCAGCATGTCTACTGATGATTACATAGTCGCACCAGTAGGAAATTTTCACGCCTTATGTATGTACACATTGATCTAATAATTGCTTGCTTCGTCTTTTCTCGTGACGGGCATACTTTATATGTATATTACCATCTTGAAAATTTTGAAACATATAATCTGAAATTTTGTATGCTGTGTCAAGGGGTTTCTGAATGTTAATTCACATTGTCTTCTTTGTAGGCCATAGATGTTTATGATTTCTATACGTTGAAGGAAATGTAAATGATCTTTGTTTCAGGTAAATGATGATCTTTGCGTATACTAAATGGGCCAGATTATGTGAAAGTGAGTTATAGGTTCAATTGGGTCAAACTTGTGAAGTTAAAGAACTTATTTAAAAAAGGAAATTGGTCAGGAAATTTGTACACCAGAAAACATCTGCCTGGATAGGCCAAAGTGATTTGCATATCCCCGAGATGACTATGAGGGAAACACTTGATTTCTCAATCCATTTTCAAGATACTGGTAACCTTACAGTTATGCGTGATTACATACTTTATGCTTAAACATCAAAAACTTTTACGAAATATTAAATATTAATCTATGATGGTTTTAGAACTAAATGATAATTGTTTGTATCTCATGAAGTCTTAATTTTATTCTTGGAGGTTAGCAAGAGGGAGTATTAAGCAGGGATCATTCCGGAACCAGATATGGATACGTTTGTGACGGTTAGACATCTTTATATGATGGATTGCATTGCTAAGATTCCTATAATGGGTTTTAAAATTAAATACCAAGAATAATCGGTATATACGTAATTTTAAGGAAGGTAATATGATATGTTGTTTGCATTCGAGTTGCCGGTCCTTAAAAAGCCTATATAACTTGGTTACGTATTCTGGTCATTCACGTTATATTATTCATAAATCTTTAAGAAATGGTTACTATTATCAAAGATAATGATTTTTTGACCATATATATCAAGTAATTTCCCAGTTATTTATATTGTTTTTCTATCAGGCTCTAACACATATGGACTTTTATTAGATGGAGTATGCTACACAGAGGTTAGGCAGTATTGGTTGAGGAAGCCACAACTATTGTATGGCATAACTGGAATTTTACGGCAGGAGTCAAAGATAGAGTATGTTGGACAGAGGTAACATAATTACAATTTTGATTATAGTTTTAGTTTTGGGGTGCTTTGTATTTTAGGTGTTCCATCAAGTCTTTATTGTGATAGTAAGTGCCTCCTTTGTAAAATTTCCCCTATGTATATATTGCTTTGCGGAATTCAGAGATCTTTACCATTTTTATTTTGAATTTAATAAGTGCTTTCAAGTTCAATATGCTTTGTTAGCTGCTTTTGGGAGAAAGCTGCTAATAGTTAGAGGGTGAACTGTGTTGCCAAGTGATCAAGTTATAGGTTTTTGTGTCTCACCAATTCTTAATTTTAGATATCAAGTGTTTTTGCCTTCTAAATCACAAGGGTTACATTTTTTCCAGTTTTTTTTTTTTTTTTTTTTAGGGTCAGCGAGTGTGCTAGCAATTTCGTTTCATTCAGCCACTCATGTTTGCTAAATTGATAATTTATAAAAAATTGGTTTTTCTTGAAATGACTTAATGATTGTAGTGAATCATTGCTCTGTGCGTGATCATAGAGGTGTCAATATTGACTCATTTACATATAAATGGGTTGAGTAGGGTTATGTTTTTTTCTCTAATTGGTAGAATAAAAAAATGTAACTCAGACATTAACAGGTCACATGGGTCAAGCCAGGCAAACATGTTAAAAATTACCTCATAAATTATTATATCTTAAAAAGAGTCTATCAATAGAAATAATAGAAATTTTGTTTTAAACTTGGCCTACTACGAGTAATTATTTATATCAAAAACAGAATTTGATCACAAATGTGTTTCTACGTTTCCCAAGAATGATCTGACCCATTTAATCTGATTTAATAATTTATCATTCTGACCCGTTAGTAAACCCGCACATTATGACACCTTTGCATGATCTCTACTTTGATTTGTTTATCTTTATCTGATAATGACCCATTGTCTATCTATTCATTTCAGGTAGGAAAATAATCAAGGTCAAGGCAGAAAACACAAAGCTTTGATTTAGATGAGTGACTAGCAAATTCAACTCCATGGCCTCCCATAAGCAGTCCTGATGAGACATATCTAGAGGATGATAGAAGGCATGGGTTATGTTGATTGGGTTGATAAGGTCATGGTCAACAAGCAAGATCTTGCACGATGTGGGGAAGCAGATTATGTTGGAATTTCTGATGCATTTTACCAAAAATATATCTCGGATAATTCCAAGTTATACTCGGAACAATCCTTTTCCAAATTTGAAGGTGGGAATGGTTTACATTGCGACTACCGACGGTGTGTGAAGAACTTGATGCTGCCGCCAACGACTCATCTGAGCCCGATTTGCTTTGGCAATTCAATAATTCTAAACTTCCAGCAATGTCTGAGGGAATAAGTTTTTGTGCAGTCTGAAATTCAGTGTTAAAACTGTTTTGGTGGAGCTGATCGTATATATGCATTTTGTTTGATGTTTTACATGGAGATTTCCTTTTATTTGGAATTATTCAAGTTGCGGTACCGATGTGCATATGTTAAAAAGTCCATGAGCTTGAGTCCCCATCAAGAACAACTTTAGACTCACATCCTTATTTACATAGATGGAATGCATCACAAATTTTAATTGGGGTCGATGGCAACATCTGGTGGTATGGTAAATGTGTATACTATTTTTTCTTGCTCATGTGGGTTAGTAAGTTGTACTGATGTATTACAGAAAAATTGTTATTGCCATGTTTTTTTGTACTATTAGTTCAAAAACAGATTTTATCTTACTATCCCATCTCTTTTCAAAAACAAATTGTTTCTTACTATCCCATCTCCTTTCCTTTACACAGTGACTTCGATGAAAACATGTAAATCCATTTGCTTAGCCCTTTTTTAGAAGTAAAAATGATCTTGTGAATTATACAAATCGTTGTACAACTTATTTGGTTGAGGACACTTTATGTCTTCATTAAGTTATATAAATAAAAGTTGAGGAACCAAACTTATAGATTTTTGATTACAGGTACGGGCATTTTTTGATGCTGTTTAGTTTGTTTTAGCTAAAGGTTTTTTAATGTTTGACTATGTTGCGTGTTAGTGAATAAATTTCAACCCACATTGACTCATTTATAATATTGCAAGTTTTTCTTTCACTGCTATAAACTAAATAAAGAAAGGATCTGTAGGGTATTCTAATCACTTTTACATCACCTATCACCACCACTTTTATCATTCCCAAATTTAACATAGATGCATATGAACGTGTATAAAAAATCATTTGTGTAAATATCAAACCTTTCCCAAATGAATAGCAAAAATACATAACAAATATCGATATTTTACCATCATTGACATCCACAATATATAGCTACTATTATTAACTAAAAGACATATTTCAATTACTCTAATTTCAACATATTTGATAATTTAAGACATATACATCTCTTCTTCCATTCAAAACATTTCTCCAATATCAGCCGTACAAATATGCCAACTAAAATATTACGTAATAAATTAATATAAACTTTGTATTAAAATCATGTAATAGCCCGCGAATTCGCGGGTTATAATCTTGTTTTATTATTTGAAACATGCATACTATACTTTTTATTCTCTATATTAATTGTTTCATTGTATATTGTGAAATGAACCATTATATATATATATATATATATATATATATATATATATATATATGTGTGTGTGTGTGTGTGTGTGTGTGTGTGTGAGTGAGTGTGAGAGAGAGAGAGAGATAAATTATACATATTCACTTGTAGATAATTATAATTTGTTTTATAGGTTTGCATGTTGGGTTTACCCGCCGATAACCCATGGGACCTCACGATTAGACAAAAGATGCAAAATAATCATGATAGAAAGCTTATTTTGTGTGGTATACGTATTCACTTGTAGATAACTTTAATTTATTTTATCGGTTTGCATGTTGGGTTTACCTGCCGATAAAAGTTTAGACTCATCAACCGCTGATTCTAGAATAGGGCTAAAAGAGTAAAACCCTCCCCTACCATGGCCAGGCCCATGGGACCTCACGATTAGACAAAAGATGCAAAATAATCATGATAGAAAGCTTATTTTGTGCGGTATACATATTCACTTGTAGATAACTATAATTTGTTTTATAGGTTTGCATGTTGGGGTTATCCGCCGATAAAAGTTCAGACTCATCAACCGCTGATTCTAGAATAGGGCTAAAAGGGTAAAACCCTCCCCGACCATGGCCAGGCCCATGGGACCTCACGATTAGACAAAAGATGCAAAATAATCATGATAGAAAGCTTATTTTGCTAACCGCACAACACCAATAATGGAAACGTTCATTTTTTTAATAAATATGTCTTATCACCTAACTTCACATACAGGTGATTAATTTCCTTGTTTTATACAAGACATAATTTATAATTTCCAAATACATTATGATCACAACAAACCCCTATACATATGGAATATATGTTAACGATGTTTTCTGCCAACTTTATGGAAATTGTTGTATAATATAGTTTTTAAAATTACTTAATATAGCATTTTATCAAGTATTTATGGCAGCTATCTATTAACGAGATTTACATTGTTTGCTGGTTAAAAGTACATAAAACAGTCGATTAAACATTATGTTATGTTATGATTTCTATTAGATTAGATGAATGGAATATATTGCCGTGTTTTGCTTTTCATTGATATCACAATAAAACGGATATCGATATCGATAGGTGAAAACAACATTTGTAAAGTAGATGCAAATATGTGATATGGGATCATGACAACAAACCATGCCTAGATACAATGTCAATCTTTATGACAATTTTAATACTAATATCAATATTAATAATTAATAATTTCGATTTCGACTTCGACTTTTGTCGATATGATTTGGTAACTTGGGCCCCACACTGATTGAGTCCATGTCCATTGAACCTTCCTGTATCATTAAAATAAAAGGCCATACGGGAAAATACGTAGTGCATCATCATATAATAAGGTGTTTTCTATAAGATTGAGTTCTCTTTATCTTGAAGAATAAATGCTAGGCTCGTAGAATTATCTAGTTACAGATAAAATGTTCATTAGTTAAACTTTTTTGATAAAAAAAGAAAAGTTACGAGTGAACATTTAATCGGTAACTAAATGATCTATGAGCACACCTTATTCTTTTAGACAAATACAACTATATGTATTGGGGTTAATCCTTTTCTATACAGTCTTATATTTTATGAGAAAAAAGCGCTCTTAGTTCAATTCGGTAGAATGTGGGTCTCGAAAACCCGATGTTGTAGGTTCAAATCCTACAAAGCGTGATTCATTCTTCGATATATCTTATCAAAAACAAACAAGAAAATTAGGGGTAAACTAAAACTGACAAAATAATAGTAAAATATTAGGGATATGTTCAGTTTATTTTTTTTTAATTTATAACTAGCTTAAGACCCGCAAAATTTGCGGGTTGACTCATGATTAGGGATGGCAATGGTCATCCAATCCACCGGATATCCATCCGATCCATCCACTTAATGGTGGATATGGACGATCTTAATGGATGAATAACGGATATGGATATCGATGTGGATGATTAGCGGATCGGATATGGATGACAGTTTATCACCCATGGATATATCCATTATCACCCGAAATACATAAACATATACATATACACATACATATACATATACATGCATATCATATAAAGTTACATATCCACATACATATAATCTATAAACTATTATTATGTTATTGATGATAGAAAGTCATAATTTAAAATATATAATCTATATTTGATGTTTTTTTTTTTTTTTTTTTTTTTTTTTTTTTGTATTATAGATTTATATAGCAAATTCAAATGCATAAATATATCAAGTCGAGCCAAATTTTGTTTTCGATCATATAGTGAAGTCACAATACACGATAGATAACAATTATAACATGTGAGATTAGCCGATAAACATAGAGATTATACATTTACATTTGTCAACATATATGTTTACTTGTAATTGTAACAAATTATGTTTCATTAAAGACAGTGATTAAACGCTATTGTGACTATATTTCCTTATGTAATGTTATATATATCTTTTGGTTACAATATTTGTTAGTTTCATTTCATATTAGAAAACTTTTTAAACATTTTTTGAATATCCAATGGGCATCCATTTACCCGCTTAATCCATTGGATATGGATATGGATGGATGAATTATAATTTAGTGGATATGGATATGGATGTGGACGAATATATTTAAATGGATATGGATGTGGATATGGCATCATCCGATCCATATCCGATCCATTGCCATCCCTACTCATGATATGTCTTATATGAATGTGTTATACATATCTAATAATTGTTTGGTGTTCAGTATATCGGTTTGTATTGGTTTACTTTTAAATGAAATATGTATTAAGAATTTGAATTGTGATAGATTTTGGATTGATGAGCCCAAATATATTAATTAATTAATTAATAGAGATAATATTGTTTATGATGCCAGTTTGTTATTTGTATTGATATTTAATAATACTATTTTATTTAAAATTGTACGGATATTGTTTTTTCAAATAAGCAAATTTACCGGCTCAGCAGGTAAATACTATTTTGTACTTAATAAATAACTATCTTTGCAGTGCATTAGTGGTTTTCGTCCATCTAAGTTACTTTTTTAACTCAAATCAACAATCTATAATGCGTTACTTAGTCTTTTTAACTTTGACGAAAGATGACAAAACATGACAACTCAGATGCAGGCTATTGACCCAAATGACGTTAAGACGACCTTAGAAGATTACATGGTAAATTATTTAGGGATGTAAATCGAGATATAGAGAAATTAGTGGCAAAAGAGTAAATTAATTAATCAATTATTGATAATATTGTGCATGATATCACTTCCATTTTTGTATTTGGGGTTAATATACAAATAGGTCACGGTACTTTGCGAAAATGTTCATCTGGGTTACTAAACTTAAAAAAATGTTCAATTGGGTTATTGATACTTGTTGATTGTGTCATCCCACATATTTTGCTTAATTTTAGTTAAAAGTTTAGGGACCTAAATATGAACAACCGATGGGTAATACTAATTGGGTACCGAACGGGTATTGGGTCGGGTATCAAGAATATTTGAAACCGGTATATGTACTGATATACTAAAACCCGCCAAAGACCCGTTGGCATCCATAAGCCAAAAATTGTAAATCAGAAATTGATAAAATAATTCAAAAAAGGCGGTAGTATGGATACATATACACTAAAATCCGTCGGAACCCGACCTGTTGACACTCATGATTCAAGAGTTCTTAGTTATAAATTGATAAAATGATTCAAAATAGTAGGTCGTATACGAATTGAAATCACTGGGCGATGGAATAAAGTTATGAAGTTTTTGGAATTGAAAATAACTTATTGTATTTTTTAGAAAAGATAAAATAAATAATATTGTAGAAAGAGTTTGAACTATGAAATACGGTGGTTTGGGTATAGATACACTAAAATCCGCTGCCATTCATAATCCAAGAATTGTAAGTTAGAAATTGATAAAAGTGGTAAAAAAAGACGGCCGTATACGAATATAAATCACTGGGAGATGGAATGAAGTCATGAATTTTTTATAATTGAAAATAACTTATTGGGGCTTATGTCGGAAAAAATAAAATAAAGAAGATTGTACGGAGAGTTTAAGTTATTGAAAAAAAGATAGTATATATTACATTAAAAATTCCATAAAATATTTGAGGGATTATATACAATTAAATAAAAAGAGGATTTATATTGTAAATATTGAAGGGTGTATATTGTAAATATATAAGGGTAAATTAGTCTTTTAGTCACATAAAAATAGGATTAATGATGTCACTAAACAAATTAAGGGTTGGATCTTAATTCTTGATCTCCATCTAATGGTCATTATTCTTTCAGGATTTTTCTTTTAATATATAAGATAGAAGAACGTAAGGAACTCACATACCCATAACGAATATTTACATTTTTTCCACGAATGTATAGTAAAACATTATTTATTTTGTAAAACATTATTTATTTTGTATTACTTTATTTTACTAATTTTTTTAATTTGCATAATAAACTCAGACAACTCATAGTTTTATGAAATGATATTAGTGAATCCAAAATGTACAACGGTTTTTTTTGTAAATTTTTTGGCATGTTTGTTTTATAACATTGGAATATGTAACATGAAATATATAAAGATAACCTTAACATATTATTGCACGTATTTTGTTTGTTTTATAACATTGGAATATGTAACATGAAATATATAAAGATAACCTCAACATATTATTGCATGTATTAAAAATATATGAAATAACTATCATCGCCACATTGCACGGGTAATATGCTAGTTATTTATAATTATGTAAGACCTACGATTACGCTACCAAATGTAGTAATTCCGGAGAAATTCATGTTGATGCAACAAAGAATAATTAATAATATCTTTGGTCTCTAGACACTTGACATTATTCCTATTCCTAATGAATATAAAATAGAAGTAATGATTATATTTGTTAAGCAATCATGTTACAATGACTTATACTTGATAGGGAAATACAGATAGTCTACCTTGTATTTGTTCCATCAAAAAAAGAAAGAAAAAGTAGTGATAATAAATAAAATCACATATGGCATATTGCTGTAACATAAGCATGCTGCATTCATTCATTTTACAGAATTACTCACTGAAAATACTTGTACAGTACAACTAATAATACCACAAGATTAGTACAATGGTACAGCTAGAACATGAAGAGGTTCAATACTTTTAAAGACTTTATATTACATTAAACATTAAACTTCATTATGATAACTAGTAAGAGTACAATTTGAGTTATATCAAGAAGATCAACCTGGGAAAACAGGACCCTAAAATCCTATCAAAAAACATGGACTATGGTTCAGAAAAAACAACCACAATGTGTGTTGTTAAATGGCACCAGAAACAACCCTGTTGCCATTTTCCAAAGCCCAAAAACCAGGTGCATCCTCCTTCACCCTCAAACTGCACAGCAGAACTAGACCCATATGTGACCCATACAACTGATGACTTGAACCATAAGCTAAACTAAACTAGACCCAAATTAACAGACTAGACACTTTGACCGGACGTGTCTCACCATGGCCAGCTGTTGAAAGAATCTCGCTTTTCTTCACGAGACTAAAAGAGTCGCAAACGGGCAATCCGCTTGTGACAAGAAAACCAACCAACGGGCCAAAGATCCACAAAACCGATACTACCGTCTTTATTGTAGTTTAATAAAGGATATCACACCTCCAAAGATTCTCGACTAGTGAATCGACTGCACTAGTGCTGATGAGATTGCATTGTTGGATGTTTAACCCGACTAAGGTTTGCCCAAGTTTCTTTAAAAAAGGCGTACTTTTGTTGGAAATCTTGGAGCAACCTGATACCGAAAGGATTTGTAAATCGATCTGAATCCCTTCTGACAAACTGGATAGTCCACTATCGGTGATACCACACTTTGAAACATCAAGATCGTTGAGGAACGCGCAGTTGTCAGCAATTGCGACTAAACTTTCATCAGTGATCTTCCTGCCACCTTCAAGATTCAAGGTTTTTAGGGTTCCTCCATGAATCCTAGCAAGATCCACCACGATCTTGTCAGTCAAGTTTATGCAGTTGCTTAAGTTGACTTTCACAAGTCCAGTGTTGCAGTTTTCAAGTAGCGGGAATAGATCTGAATCAGTTATTCCATAAAGCCCGCTTAGTTCAAGATTTTGTAGCTGAGGGCATAACGTGCCAACAATCGATAAACTCATGTTTCCAAACCCGGTACAATCTTTGATGGTCAAAGATCGAAGAGATCCACATTGGGTCAAATCAATGGGTGTTTCTTGAGCTAAATCTTTGATTCCCATACATTTGACTATCGTTAATGACTTCAACTTTGACTTTAAAGCTCCCAAGATCCCGTGTTGACTAATCCGGTTGCATTCTTCCAATTGCAAACATTCAAGAGATTCAGCAGCTTCAGTGAAAGACATCAATCCTTTATCGGATACAAAGCAACACTTTTTAATCAACATCTGTTTCAAGAAACAACACCCGTTTCCTATCGCTTCAAGGCTCAGATCAGTAATCCCATAACACGCAACGATGGTTAAAGACGTCAACGATTGAAGACCTTTTGCATTACCCATAGCCCAAAACCCTTTCTGAGTAGCAGTTTGAAGACCGATAAGGGTAAGACTGGTAATCGACTTCCCGTAATGCCCAATTACCGCAAGTGAGAAGTCGGTTATGCTTAAAGATTGGAGCTTTACTTTCTTTAAAGCTGAAGAAGGTGTGGACAAGAGTGTGGCGACTCCTTGGTCCCCGACACTTGGGCAATCTCTGATGGTGAGCGACTGTAGACTAGGGCAGCCTCGAGCAATCGCTTGGAGACTCTCGTTTCCGATATTTTTACAAAACTCGATTGTCAAAGAAGACAAATTCGGGCAGCTCTCGGCGATTGCAGCAATACCCTTGTTGGAAATTGAAGGGCAATGGGAAAGATCGAGTTTTTCTAACAAATGGCATTCTTTAGCGATCTCGATTAAAGCTTCATCCCCGACTAAAGGTACATTCCATAAAGAAAGAACCTTTAGAGAAGGGCACCCACGGGCAACCGCTGTGAACCCTACTTTGGTAACTTTATTACTTCCCCTGACCGAAAGTTTGCCCAAACCACCACGGGCAGACGTCCCGACGGCAATGGCTGCAAGTCTATTATCGGTTGCTTTCTTTCCTTCTAAACATCTAGTAAGAAACCCATCGTTTTCTTGAGATATCATCTCAACGTCATCTGATGATCCATTTTCGATCTCTGAGTTCCTAATGTTACTTAAAACGGTGAGCCAACGGCTAGAGACACAAGCCGATGCACTCCGGGCTTGACCACCGGGCAACCGTCTAAAGATTTCGTAAAGACACTCATCGGGAAGGACTTCAATTGATGGTTTCTTTTCTTCTTCAAAGAAGATAAAATATGAATCGTTGATTCGTTGACGTTTGCAAGGTGGCTCGTAAAACGAAACCAAACGGGTCGAATCTTTAGAGCAGAACGATCTACCGGTGTGATAATCATCGTCCCCTGTAAATTATATACCAGATCTATCAGAAAACAATTTTACCCGAATCCTATATCCTATGAGTGATAAAACTGAATACATCCATATTGTTATAATCCAAACAATAAAGTTCATCTTTCTTATTCATCAAACATCATATTCTATGTCTCTATGCAGCTGTTTGTAGCAAAATTCAAATTTTCTAATTTAAAAGGCCTGATTTCCTACAAGGTTTAAACTTCATCAGATAATATTCTAAAGGCTTTATATCATTATCCTGACCCTAAATCTTATATGAAAAATCAAGTTTTGCCTCTTGTTCTACAATTTAATTAGAGTTGCACAAAACTTCAAGTTTTATCACTTAGAAGCATCTAACTATAGGTACCTTGGCAATAATCAAAAAACCCTAATGATCATATCAATCATACCTAAATCATGTATAAGTGTATGACTATAAACAAATTAAAAACCAACCCACACATCAAAATCCCCCAAATTGAGAATTCCATCAAGAATTCATACAATATTTCAAGAAAAGTAACAAACTTTACAAGTATAGAAAGCAAACTTACCCCTGTAATTAACCAAAGCAGGCATGCTTGTAATTTCTTGTAATAACCCACCAAAAATATCAGATCTTTCACCAAAAAACACACAAAGATTATAAAAAAACAGAAACTTTTGATGAAATCTTGTTCAACTCGCATTCACAAAGAAACCCTCTACAACCCAGTAGCAGGGCAAAAAAAAAAGAAAGATTTTTGAGATGGTGAGAATTTGGTATGTTGTTTAAAGTGGTTTATTGTGGGTTATTGTGATTCTGGTTTATATATATATACAAAAGGGGATGTATGTAAATGATGCTGAGGTGTTTTAGTCTTTAGATACATCAAACACACCTCCCCCTAAAAACAGTCACACTGATGCATACATTCATTGAATCTATTACATAATACCGGCTGTTCCGGTCATACTTATTGAAATTCCCACTTGTATAAAAATAGTTAAAAACTGAGTCACTGTTTGATAAAAAAAAAAAAAAATGAGTCATTGACTTGGTAACCGGACGGTGCCGGTAATCATGTTTAGTGTCACATAAATTATGAATGTAATGTTGGCTTTATAGCTTTTTCTTCCAAAAATTAGTTTAAATATTTTCTGTGGTTATCAAATTAAATTGTTGAACCAACATACATTGTATGTAAATGTAGGTTACATTGCATGTAATTGTAAATGTAGGCAGGTGATTATTTAGACTGTTTCAAATTTTGATGAAGTGTCATAATTAATTGTGATTAAGACACATTACCCATCCTTCTCATTATTACTATCCACCATGTAATTTTGTTTTGTCTTAAAAAATTGTCTTCTCGTAAAAAATAACTATTAAAAATCAATAAACTTCTTAATTTACCTTTATTTATTACTCTCAATCATTTATTTTATAAAAAATTTCCAGTCAAACTTGTCTACGGAGCGAGTAAGTAGTAGAGCAAATACTTATCAAATATTTCATATGTATTCATTTAGGTTACAAAACACCCAAATCTACCAATTTAATCGTGTATATTATTTTTTTTACAAACACAATGATTATATCTGAGAAAACTACCTATGATGAGTTGTAAGTAGCTGAAAATTCTTAAGTAACATGCGAGAATGAACAAATAATTTAATTTAACGATATTTTGATTTTTTATTTTTGCCAGGATCTAGTTAAGCTACTTCAACTATTTCTTTCTAAATAAGTTATAAAAATTTTGTGAATCATGTAAAGTAATTTGTATAAATATCAATAAAAGCTGAACTTATAAAAAGAAAATAAAGCTCCAAAATGCTTTTATAAATTATGTGCTAAACACAAACATACATTAAAATTAAATGTTTTGGGTACGAATAGTATTCATAATTAATGTTGAATGCTATAAGAAAGGTCCCAACCGTTTCATCGGTTGGGAACCGAAGAAGGGTCACAAAAAGTGACATTGATGGTACCGATTCTTCGGTTGTCACTCGTCGGTTTGGCGACAGAAGGTGATTGGGTGACGGTGGGACCCACTCTTTTTTCAAAACTAGCCGTTAAGTAAAAAAAATATATAAAATAGTAATATGTCCGTTAATTTGAAAAAAAAAAAATTAAACCTTTTATCCAACCCCAAACACACTATAAATATACATACAACTAAACATCAATTTACACACAACTTTCACTATATTTTAGACACAACAACTACAATATTTCACACATTATATTAACATACAAAAATGTCACAACATCCCAACTGTTCTTCACAAAATCATTTCCAAACAACCCAAATACCACCATCCGTCCCATTTACTGATAATGAGGTCAACATCTTGATCGAATAGTAGGAGAACGCTTTCCAAAATGATCCGATTGGAACTTTACGAACGCAACAAAGTTTTTGGCAAACCATACAACAAAACTACAACTCCAGAGTTGAGGTGAAACGTACTACAAATCAGCTAATCGTCAAATGAAACAAAATAAAAAAATAGTTTATCTAATGTTTGTGTTCGCAATCGTAATGTGTTATTTTCATTATCGTAATGTTTTTTTTAATTATTGTAATGTTTTTTATTTATTTAGTGTAGTGTTTTATTTATTAATGTAATGGTTTTTAATTAAATAAAAGAGTTTCAATTTAGTTTGTGTTTAAATAATTAAATTAATAGTTAGCGGGTCCCATAAATGAAACTGAATAAATGAGGGTTAGTAGTGTTTAGTCAGAGTCTTTTATCAGTTGTAGATGTGCTGACGTGACGCTAAACTGGCACAACTGAAGAAGCAAGTGAAAAGGCTAAAGTTGAGAGTGGTCTAATGTCTCTTTATCGCGTTAACATAGTGATATTACATACTTTTAATAATAATACACTTAAATAGTGATAGTACATACTTTTTATATTGTAACATTGGTCGTTATGGGCTATGAGCCCTTCTTTTCTTATGTAATTGTTCCTTCTGTTTATTTCGACGTCTTGCCGGATATTTTCTTTTAATAAAAGTTTGATGTTCCAAAAAAATAAATAAATAAATTTGTAACATCTTTCAACCTAAAGGTATACTAAGAATATCTCTTGAAGTAATTCACATACCGTATGAAAATATTTAATTTTTCACACAACGGATTTCATATGAATATTGTTTTCTATACTAGTTTTATAAAATAATAATCATAGAAAGTTTTGTAACACACTACATCTTTATCAATGGTATATATCCAGTATCCTTAGCTTATGGTTATGAAAATACTAGTAAATAATTGTATGTGTAGACAAAACTACTTACGTTTATTAGAACACATTGATTCCGTTCGTTCCCGTCCTTGGCTCAGAGCCTATACATGACATCAATGTTTAAATAGAATCGTGTAAATACTTCACTAGTTGCGTAACAATGAGCCAACGTGTAAGGTATACAATCATTTTCTCGAGTGTACCTTTTTATTCTTATATCAAAATTCTATAAATAACCAATCTAGCAATGACATCTATTTGATAACACTGTCCCTATAAAAAGCAAAAAGAATATTAAACACATTATCACAAATATTACGTTGTACATATAAATATTTGCTTTTTCCTATAAGGAAAATGATTGATGTATTTAATTACATGATTATTTTAATTTTAAATATAATTAATAGTTCATATTGATCATTATACGAATTATGATACTTTATCAGTTCAGGTATGTAGTTAATTACTTTTATATTTATCTGATGAACAAAATACTAGAAATGATTGATGGTGAAAAATGATAATAAATCAAAATGAAAATGAGTGGATATTGATCAAGCATCAAAAGTGGGCTTGAGTACAGGTGGGTTTGGTTCGATTCGTGACTCTCCGTGGATTACGTGGTTAACCTTTGGATCCGTATCAAATGAGATCAAGGGTGGGCTTGACTATTGGGCCGTGCATGACTGCACGGGGCTTGCTTATCCTTTCCTAATCCCTGTCCTTGAGCCCATTGGTGACCTTGTGACTTGTGAGGTGGTACACGATTAGATATATAAATAAATTCACTCAACATTGATGAAAAGAGGTGTTCAATGAATTTGAAAACTTTAGGTTATTTAGCAATTTATTTTTATCAACCCCATCATATAAATGCTACCAATTACTACGTCATTCCAATGCGCTTAAAAGCCATTGAGTTTAATGAGGTCGGTTACCTTATAAACTAATCTTCACTCAATCAAAACAAAAGTATAATAACATGTGTATCAGTGAGATATTTAAAAATATTTTTATTTAATATAATTATATTTTACCAAGTATGATGCTGATAATATAGATAGATTTAAGTAATGTATTAACATGTTTTATTATTAAAATCATGCATAAACATGTTTAAGATCGATCTCAATCAACTCAATTCATCATGTACGCAGTTTATATAACTTTTTATGGAAGTAGATAAAATATTTAATGGCGAATTGTATACTACAAAGTTTATTATTAAAAATATGGTAAGGTTTTCCTATTCAGGCTATTTAAGAATGGTGAGTATTTTTGCTCAAATGTATGCATCTGATAGGAGTATTCCCGTGATCGTTTTTGACCATTTTTCTGGCCATCCCAAAATGTGCATCTAGTGAAGAACTTAAAAAATGAAACCTTTAGGTTTCATAAGGATATGAGAATTGAGAACGCCAATCAAGATGTGCAACTCAATTCATGTTGTTCATTACTCGATACGTTTGAATAAGAAGTCAGTTAATTACATGTAATTACTCTTCTAGTCTTTCTATAGAATACCCTGATATAATATGAAACATACATATTACTAGTAGTGTGCATATATTATACTCTATATTAATTGTTAACGTGTGTCCCTGTGACACACGTTAATGTACATTTTATTAAATCTAAATTTCATTAAATAGCAGAATTTGTAATTAATATATGCATAAAAAGGGAAAATATTATATTGAATTAATGAGTATTAAATGTAAATGTTAATATTCAAGAAAATTTCGATATCATTAAATACACTTTAACATAGCTACGGGGCACACGTTAGCAAAAACTGCACAATAATTATAAACAATTTTAACAAATATGAACCACAAGCATTTAAGTATTAAAGTGTATTCAAGAAACCAATATCACAATCATAATTAATAACGTACTTTTGGACCTTTTCAATGTATCTAATTATTCTTCCCCCCTTGTCCTCCCATTCCTTCCAATTCATTTCCATAAAATACCTTTTTTTGTTTATCCTATCCTATCTCTATATGCATGAATTCTAAGTTCATGATAACTCATATATAAGTTTATTGATTGATATTTATTTTATTCATACCCACTTGTTGAAGCAAAAGAAATACAGATAATAAGAATTAAATTATGAAGCAAGTTGAAGAACAAGAAGTTGTGAAGAAGCTAGTCATGACTTTCCATCAGTATGTCTCTTTTGTTCACAACTTGACATTGTGAATGGTACCAATTACCACCCACACATAGTATGGGCTTTATATATCAACTTGAAGCTGATCGAGCAATATATGTATTATATATACCTTTTTTTAAATAAATAAATGCAATGCAATTATATGACAAGATACAACTTATAATATGCTCTACAATGATGTGAATGATAAGAGAATTAGGTACTTTTTGGTAATTAGAGTCTTAAAACTTCTTGTCACAACCAAAAAATTTGTAATGGATTATTGGTTCTTAATGGGAGTAGTATTTATCTTTGTTGTAGTTAAATATAATAAAAATAATCTAATCTAATCTAAATATTAATAAAAGAAAACTTTGTTAACTTCAATTTTGCTTAAAATCAAACCCTATCGACCAATCAAATCTCTTAATTTTACTCAACTTCCAATTAACCAATCAAATCTATTTAATTCCCTAATAAAAAATCTAATTAGATAAAACTTAAAAAAAAATCACGGCAACTTAAATTTAAATATGCAAATATTTGTTTATATCTTATCTTATTATTATAATAATTATCAAGTAAGTATGGAGTAAAATAAAAATAAAAAATCACGTCGGCTTTGTGTTGTGGTATACGACAATTTCACTAGAGAAATATTTGTTTATGTTTATTCAACCTTAATTATCAATATTAATTATTAATTATATTCCTTTAAATTCAACTCATAATTCATGTATAAGGATGAAATAATGGAGTAACATATTAGCTATTATAAACTAAGAAGATGAATGAAAATTAAGACTAATCATGGAGCTATTACATCATCGTATCACTAACATTATTAGTGTCATTTAGGGGTGTTCATTCGTCTAATTCGATTTAAACCGAACTTAATAAATAAAATCGATTAGTTTTTGGTTTTGAAAAATTGAAACCGAACAAATAAAAAACAAACCGAACCGAACTACTATTTCTTTTATTCGGTTTTTACTATTCGGTTTATGTTTTCATATATTAATAATAAAAACATTCAAACAAAATAGATAAACTTGTATATTAAACAAAACTAATTGGCACGTTTAATAAGTTCTTGACCGAAATTTAATAATTTCAAGACAAAACTAAGATATAGTTGATACTTGTGTGATAAATGATAAATACAATTAATAATTGTATTAATAGATAATATTGGGTGATTAACTTAATTAATTTGTATACATTTTAAAAAAATATCACCAAAAAATATTACTATCGGTTAATTTTGACTATTCGATTTTTACAATGGTAACCAAAACCAAATCAAAAACCAAAATAAATATTCGGTTTTGAACCAAAAACCAATCCATAAAACAAAAATATCAGAACTAAATAGTCTAATTCAAATTATCCAATTGGACAATTCGATTTATCTAAATAGTGAACACCTCTAATTAAAGTGAGAGAACATTAACATATCATTAGAGTTACCAATGTATTACTTTAGAAGGAGGTTTGGCTTGGCTTTTTAAATTGAGCTTAGCTTTTTAGCTTCTAAACTTTTAAGTTGAAAAGCTAAAAGCTATAAGCAAAAAGCTCCACGCACTTGCCTTCACAAAAACTAACTTTTTTGTTGTAAAAGGTTAAAAGCCCAAAAAACTGAAAAAGTGTTGGGCAAAGGAAACAAAAAAGCTAAAAAGCTATTTTGAAATGCAAACTCAAACACCCCCTTAACACCAATAAGCTTTGTAATCTTAACCTAAACCATTCACTTAGTATAGTATAATACTAATTTAACATATCAGTTGTACTTAAATAAGTTTTTTTTTAACTCTTAGTGTTTACACTTCATACATATTAATCTGTCAAATGTTTTAATTCTACTAAATGTCCAATTAACCCATCAAATGCAATGATTTACCTAAAAACGATCTCTTTTAAAAATAATACATTTACATATATGGATTAGAAACTTATATGTATTGGTTTGAGACGTCCATTAAAATTCCGCGTTAGAATGCCTAACGTTATTTTTACATATTTTGTTTTATTTAATATAATTTTGCCGGGGTTCCGTCCCATTTAAGCATATTTTATTTTGTTTAATATAATTTTTTTGGGCTTCTGTCCCTTTTTATCCCAAAAAAAAAACGAAGATAGTTTTATTCGACATCCATGTGTTTGTACATATTTAATTTTATTTAATATAATTTTCCCGTGGTTCCATTCCCTTTATCCAAAAAAATAAAAAAATAAACGAAGATAGTTTTATTCGACATCCGTGTGTATTCACGGGTTTTGCATTCACATAAACGAAAAATAGTATGATTCGACATCTGTGTGTATTCACGGGTTTTACATTCACATAAACATAAAATAGTTTGCTTCGACATCTTTTAAGACTCTAACTATTTACAATTCATACCTATGAATCTATCAAATGCTTTAATTTTACTAAATTTCCAATTAACCCATCAAATGCAAAGATTCACCTAAAAAGCATCTCTTTAGAAAATAAAACATTAATGCATTAGAAACTTATATGTATTGGTTTGGAACGTCCATCAAAACTCCCCGTTAGGAATGTTTAACGTTAGTTTGTTCATATTTTTTTATATTTTTAATATAATTTTGCCGAAGTTCCTTCCCCTTTATAATAAACAGATAATTTTATTCAACATCCATATGTTTTGTACATATTTTAATTTATTTAATATAATTTTGTCGGGGTTCCGTCCCCATTATTAAAAATAAATAAATAAATTAATAAATAAACGAAGATAGTTTGATTCGACATCTATGTGTATTCACGGGTTTTGTATTAACATAAACGGCAAATAGTTTGATTCAACATGTGTGTGTATTTACGGGTTTACATTCACATAAACGCAAAATAGTTTGCTTCGACATATGTGTGTATTCACGGATTTTACATTCACATAAACGAAAAATAGTTTGATTCGTCATCTATGTGTATTTACAAGTTTTACATTCACATAAACGCAAAATAGTTTGATTCGACATACATGTGTTAATAAGGATTTAACATTCACATAAACGAAAGATAGTTTGATTCGATATCCGCATATATATATGGATTCAACATTCAAACAAATGAAAAAAAAAAACTTTGTTATCGAAATTTTTGAAAATTTGGGACGTATTACCCAATAAAATCCATTATATTAATAATATTAACCTTTCGATTAACCAATTAAATACATCGATAAAAATCTACCTAAATATTGAGAAAAATATGATCTCATAAATTCTCTATTAATTCTCTATATAAATTAATCTTAGTTATATTTGTATCAGTTGACGAATATGATTACCTTAAAAATACTATGACCAATGTAGTGTATATAATAAGGTGCTACAAGAAAATATGATGCCTTATGATTTCTGTTCGGGACTACTTTATTACCATTTTCTCACTTAACATTTCTGAAAATATTTGATATTTCATTAGTATTATACAACTTTTATTTCCCCTGCTAATAGGTATGTCTTTATATATTTTGCTGACAATTGTTACTTATATTTAGATAATTAATTTATCTTAAATAACCTGTGTATACACGGTCTATAATCTAGTAAATAAATAAATAATAATAATAACTTTGTGTATGACGATAAATGAATTCCTATGACGATTCAACTGCATTGAATGACAATTAGCTAGGATGCACAGAATGTAGCAACTAGCAAGGCAAAGTCAGCATCTCATCTCATCTCATTTCATTTATAGTCAAAAGAAAAATAAAATAAAATACAATCAAATAAAATAAATAATAGTTTGCAATAAGTGTGAAAAATGATATATATATTTCCAAAATGTTCATTGTATTTGTAATTTTGTAATTTTTTATTTCTCGATTCTCTTTCATTGTATGATATGATGATGATGATAATAACACATTCTCTATAAAATTTATAGTTAGTGCTGAGTAGTTCAAACTCTAAAGTTGTCTAAAGCAAATCAGAAAAATGTGACTTTTATATTTTTATAGTTTTGTTCACAAGCATTCTATGATCAACTTGATATATTTATCTTTTACGGAGTATTATATAGTCAAAAAAGTAATCAATCTATTTGACCTCCCCATCAATATCGTCAATTTTTAGGAGTTTATCTGTGAAAAAAAAAAAAATTATGCTAAAGAAGGTCACACGTTAGGAATGAATCACAAACTTAGGAATTGACACATATTCTTTATGATCCGGCATATAAATGCATACTCAATTTTTTTAGCGTATTCTCTGCTGTTTGCGTATAAGATTTCAAAGTTTTAATTTGAATCTATATTTAAATCACAGAGCTTCATATGATATGATGGCGGAATTGTATGAGATATTAACAATCATAAGAGGTGATACTTAGATAAAGATTGTAATTGTTATCTTATCTAAATTATACATGTACGTCATCAAAACTTAAAAGGATTCGTGAATTTGGAAATTTAAAATTCAAACTTTATGCTTAAGCCATATACGAATAAACGTAGCATTGCTCAATATATATTTTTATTCATTATAATATATGTACATGATATGAAATAAGAGATGATATTTTTGCACTTTATTAAAATTGTAATTATAAAATTAATGAAAATAAACAACAAAAGTAAATAAAGAGAATAAAAATAATAATAGGGGCATGATTGTGGAACGAGAGAACCTTTGAGGGCCACGTAAGAAAATAACGAGGAACAACGCATCGTTTATCTACGCTCCACGCTCGACCGAATTGGCGGGTAGTGTTAATAACAAAAACACTTGTTAACATTGATAAGATGTTTACATATATCGTATATTCGTATTTGTCTTTTAATTTAAGATTTAAATTTAGATTATAAGATAAATTAGTAAGATATTAAAATTATTACTCAAATACTCTATTTTATTACGTATGTAAGTTTAGTGTATATAGATGACCAAATGTATAACAAATTAGTGAAATATTTATAGTTTAAACATCTTTTATACGGAGTATATAATTAAAAGAGGATATCACGGAGAAGGCTGGACCCTTGATTAAACTCCCTAATTAGAGATCAATGGTATATATTAGTTTGAAATAAGTATACTTAGTACCCCTAATACTTTTTGTAAACTTTACAATTTACAATTTATAAAATAAATACCGAGTATCTAATATTAAAAAACATGATCTTGTCATTCCGTATAATATTCCAAAAAACCCTAACTCCCTTTTCAAAACCCTGCAGAACACAACCGATTGATGAAGCTAAGCTTACCATTCCGGCCAAAAGAAAAGCCCCCAATCATAAAAACCTGATCCAACGGCCTTTACTTTTCATTATCATCATACAAATTGAACTGATTTGGGAAAAGAAACAAGATCAATGGACCGGATGCTTAAAGCCGCAAGAGCTTCTGGTTCTCTCATTCTATCAAATCTCTTCTGGTTCTCTCATTCTATCAAATCTCTCTCTCAAGTAATGATTTGAACTGTTTCTTCTTTTATTGTTGGTTGTAATGTGTTTTTATTTTATGTTTATCACCAGGCTTAAATCACTTAAGTGGTTAGTCGTTAATTTGCTACGTGAGATACCTGAACCTGTTGGATCAGCGACTTCTCTGATCAAGTAGGTAATTGAGAGTAAATTACGTAACTTAGCTTTTAATATTTAGGTTTTTTTCCTTTTTTTTTGGTTGCTGATTAATTAATTGGTTAAATGCTTTGAATTTGGTGTTGATTGATGTATTAATCTCCCAATTATATGTTTGTTTTGTAATTGTCAAGGTTTTTATGTTGTGTTGATGCATACCAGAAGACGCCTTCCACCTACTCAATGATGTTTGCATTCTTGATTCACGATTTCTATAAAATTTCATGGATTATATAAAGATTAGTTTAAAGATTTCTCATTGACCCATTACAACAGATAGATAGCACAAAATTTGTATATAAGAGGTTATCCCTTTTATCCTAATTGAGTTTGATTCGCTTTAATGTAACAATATAGCAGCAACATATAGTAGTTCGAAATCACTTTATTTAGACCCAATTGGCCTTTATATAATGTAAAACGGACTTCTGTTTTAATTTGATTGTTAATGTAGCTCTTAAAAGTAACATTTATTTTTCTATGACAAGTTTTATTGCTATATGTATACTTACTATCACAATGTGTGTGTGTTATTTTTATTTTGTACAGACCAACAACATGGATTGATACTGTCGAATCTACTAGAAGTAAGGATCTTCCTCTTCATAACATCGTCCAAAAGAGCTTGGAATTTAAAAAGGAGGATATTGCTTTTGAGGATTTTGGTCCATTTGAAGAAATTGATGACAAATAGGTTTATCCCCATTTTTCTGTTTTGATTCGCTTTAATGTAACAATATAGCAGCAACATGTAGTAGTTCGAAATCACTTTATTTAGACCCAATTGGCCTTTATATAATGTAAAACGGACTTCTGTTTTGATTTGATTGTTAATGTAGCTCTTAAAAGTAACATTTGTTTTTCTATGACAAGTTTTATTGCTATATGTATACTTACTATCACAATGTGTGTGTGTGTTATTTTTATTTTTTACAGACCAACAACATGGATTGATACTATCGAATCTGGTGGAAGTAAGGATCTTCCTCTTCATAACATCGTCCAAAAGAGCTTGGAATTTAAAAAGGAGGATATTGCTCTTGAGGATTTTGGTCCATTTGAAGAAATTGATGACAAATAGGTTTATCCCCATTTTTCTGTCTACCTGGAATTTTGACTTCACTGCAACGCTTATTATTTCAGCTCGATGAGTTTATCAAATGTGCAGAGAGTACTCGCCGCGTGGCCAACTCGCTATGGGGGGATGTTACTCAAATTTCTGATGGTGATGTATAACCACCCACTGATGCTGATAATGTTTCGTGACTTACCGAGCTCCTCAAATTTGTTTTCGTGTTTGATGGTTAACAAAGAGAGATGGCAAAAACAAAGAAAGTTTCTTTCAGGTGATTTTGAGTATAAAATTTCTCATATTCATTTACTTTTTTTTTTCTTTCTATAATATAGGTTCAAGAAAATGGAAACATGTGTAACTCCCTACTCTAATGTGAAGAGTACAAATGAAGTAGCAGGCTAGGAGGGGAGCTCAAGAAGTTCGCTGCAAGGCAAGAGGCAGTGCCTTGGGTATCCAGTGGACTAATTTCAGATGATTCCATTGAAACTTATCAAGAAGATAGTAAACTGTGGAAGACATAAGTCAGTACCTACAAAGCCAATTGGTTAATTGGCACCTCAAGATATATAAACATTATGGATATGATTGCTGGCCTCGGGGTTTTTGCTGCAGTGTGGGTTATTCATCCTTAATAGGCTGGTTTAGTTATAAGTTACATATTAGTTTATTTGATTTTTGCAGTTAATGTGCCATAGCGCGTGAGCTTTCTCATGAGCGGTCAGGGTTCACGTTGAACTTCATAATACATGATGTTGATAATGAGATGCTCATAGCCAGGTAATTCCACCCATGTATAGTAGGCTCTGGTGTTTTTGGGACTGCATTATTCTCACATAAGGAATCTGTTATTTTGCATCTTCTTTGCTACATGCAGGAACTATTGAGAGGTAAAACAAAAAAAAAACACACACACACACAGATTGCTAGGATATTGATACATGCTTCTTATATGATCAACAGAAATTGGTGTGTGATATTTACACAGTTCCTTTATTTGCAATTTTTCAGAACCGATTAGTTAATTTGTTAAGACAGTATGTCATGTATATGCATAGGAACAGTCGCTCGGATGTTAACTAACAATGGAGGATTTGTATCTACACAGGTACATATCCATCTTTTGTAGATGTGGAAAATGGCTCAGAACATGGTCCATTAAAAAGTAAAGTGTTGTGTATGTTTCAGGTAGAGCTACCCACAAACACTCTTGTCTTTCTATGAATTTTGTTAACCAACAATGTTTGCGTTTCTTTCTTTTGAACTTATTAGATGTGTTATTCATATTAAGCTTATTTTTTATTAATTATGAATCTTTTTCTTGGGATAACATATTATATTCATAGCTTGAAATATTTCAACTGCTTCCGAGATGAAAGGATTTATAATTCAATGGGTAATAGTTATGTTAAGATGGGCAGCTTAAGGGGGTCTGATTTCATTGGTTGGTTCTACGAATGGTGCTTGTGTGGTGAATTGGGCGGGTCAGCATGGTCAACATATCAGCGGTTTGTGAAGACAACTGGTGTCTGGTCATGACTGTTTGATGATGTGTTTCGTTGCTTGGATTCTTGGGTGTTTTAAACCGGTACTTTTATTTTTAATATTTTGTGTAATGTCATGGTGTCGGATTGGGGTGCATCTGATGTGTTTTATCGATGTTTAGTGGTTGCGGGTGGGAGTCTAGGCTGGTGCTTTTGTGGTGTGTGAACCCTGGTGGAAAGGTTTAAGGTTCAAACCTACTTGTGTATTGTCCATATTATTCTGTTTTATATCCTTGTCATAAATTGGTACAGTTTGGGTAAGTAATTGGAATTTGTATGTGGTTTTACCATGTGTTTTGAGTGAGCATTTACGGATTTTAAGATTTTGATACTGGGAGTGGCAAGTGTTTTATTAGTGCTTATCGTGATTCTACAAGATAATATTGTAAAAAAAGAGGAGCTGCACACAAGAGCTAAAGATTTGAGGTTTAACTACTCTTGGTCTGATTTTTTAGGTGTGGTGCATTCATGGTAGAAGTGGAAAATTAGTGGGTGACCTGATAATTTTATGATTAGTTACATTAAGTGTAACATCCTCTCCGGTAGCCTGGTATTTTTTCTATTTATAATTGCGTATTTAATAGTTTTAAATAATTTTGCAATATAATTGTTTAATTGTGAAAGTTGACGAAATAGGTCTTAGGACTTATTGTGGATAATGAAATGTTGTTTGAATTAAATTATTAAAGTTGACGGAACAATAAAATGAATTTCTCGCATTTAGCAATTAGGTGCCAGACAATAGATTTAGAGCGGGTATTAAATACCCAAAGTTGTAGGCCGGTTTTAATGAGGACCGACCTAACCTCTGGATCACTTTACCAATTCTCATTTCCTTTCCCAATTTCTCTTTCAACTAAACACATAAACCCTAACTTAAAGCTTGGATTAAATCATCAAATGGAATTGTGATCTTCTACTTGTTTCATCATCACCATCACCTAGCTCTTCATATCTTGATCTTCCATTAATTGTAAGTGAGTTATTTACTTTTAAACTCTAATGTTAGAATTAATGTGAATTGATGAATTGATGTGGATATAGGTGTTATTTGGTGATTTTATGTGATGGATGATACTAAGTGATGATTCTTAACTAGTTAGATGCATTAGAATTGAGTTTGATGAGCTTGAATAATGAAAATGGAGTTAGGGTTCGTTCAGGTCTGTTCTTGAGCTGAAGAACAGATGAACGCGATCCCGGCTACGATTCCGGATCGCGTTCCCTTGTTATAAATGTCTTATCCGAGTTTTTGGCCTTAGAAACGCGATCCAGGCCTATCATCCGGATCGCGTTTGTTAGTGTTTTTCGGGGACATAATTATTTTCTAAGGACGAACGCGATCCAGCCTTAACTAGTCAGGATCGCGTTTGCATAGTTAATTTTGATGGATTTTGCAAATTTCAAAAATGCATAAGTGTTTAGAAGGTGGTGTTTATAGTGGCACTTATTGGATGCTATAGTGGCATTTTGTAAAAATGCTTATTTTTTTTTATTTACAAATTATGAGACAAAGTATTAACTTATGTTGATTATTGATTCTCAGATCCTCCGAAAGATAAGTGATCTCTGGAATCAGAGCTTTTGAAGGCAAAGGTATTGGTGAGTGGATTCAAAACTCACCGTTTGGCTTAGTTGTAATCATTTGATTACAACGGGTAAACGTAGACTTGATTATTGAGTTGATTAGTTGTTATTGTTGATCATATGCCTATATGTGCTTTGTGTGGCCTTTGTACATTGTTGTTAATGAGGTCAACGAGTTGATGAACTGTTGGTTGAGCTAGTGTGTTGTTATGTGAATGGTACAGGGATGTACTTCATTTGTTGTGTGTGCTGAACTGTACCTAAGTATAATAAACACTAGCTATCGGTCTCGTCCGTTATGGCCATACGGATATGTTTGGATAAGTGATCTTGGGGAGCCGCCCGGGTAATAAGGTTATCCCCGGATCCGCCGATCCTCATTAAGTTGTTGTTGGTTGTTGTGTTTGCGAATATTTGTTGTAGTTAATTGGTTAAGCTAAGTTGAATGTTGGGTGTTGGATTTACTCACTTAGCTATGTGCTAATCCCTCGTTGCTACTTCCTGCAGACTTTTGGTTTTGTGCATGCGGGTGGGTAGCAGGAAGGTCAAACCTTGGAAGAAGGGAATGTTTGATATTCAAGCTACTCTGATTATTTTTGTAACAACTCAGTTTAGTTTATATAATACCCCGACATGCTAATCTTTTGAACAAGTTTTAAATTGATGTGACTTAAACATCTAAACTGTTTTTGGTATTTTCGGAGAATATGTAACAAATTATGGCATTTTATTTATCTTCGCTTCCGTATTATCTATAATATTATTACTATGGAATGAGGGGTGTTTTATTAAGAGTGTTGAAGGATAAAACATGAAACTAAATGTAGGTCAAATGAGTTAAATTGGGCTGGCATAATGATATGTTTATTTTTATTTTTTATTAAATGAAGTTTTTTATGTGTTTTTTGCAAATTATCGAAGTAAGATTTCGAATAATAATATCTAATATCTAATCAGTTATAAGAGAAGCTTTCGTTAGTTGTTAGATATTGTCACTTTGACTTGATTTATATATGGCCACATTTATTAATGTTAAGTATTTGCCAACTTGATGTTTACTTTATGTTTATAGTATATTATTATTATTATTATATTATTCTTTACTTATCTAATTCTCTAAAACATGTATAATGGATTTGAGTTGTTAATGTGAATTTCGTAGCAATTTTACATGTTTAATATGCATAGTTGTGGTCCGAAAACAAATGAGTTGACATATGAAAACGCAATTCACCCAACAGACCAACAATATTGATATTCTCTTTTATATTAACACATTCAAATTTTTAATTTAAAAATTTACAAAGTCAAATGTCAAAGCCCGCGTTGTCGCGGGTCCTTCACCTAGTTATTAGAATAGTATAATACTCTCGTAATGATTTAAGATTTAAGTTACTGAAAAATCTAAATTTTCAAAAGATAAACTATTAAGGTTGACAAAATAATTAAATTTTTGATAATAGATCGATTAAGCATTTAGTCTCATAGACGAAATCAATATAAATTATTTTTTTTGGGAAATAATTTGTGCAACAAAACTGTACAATTGTAAATGTGTAATTAGCTTTATTTCAGAAGCTGAATATGTAAATATGAGAAAGTTGAAGAACTGAAAGTGTAACATATTAATATTTCATTTATATCATATTAGTACAGCATATATGATTTGCCCTTATTTTTGCATATCTTGGTTTGATTAGATAAATGGTCGAAAATAGTCACATGAATACCCAGTTAGGCTTTGCACATCTAAGTATAAACCTTCGCCCTCTCTGGTAACCTGAACATGAAAAACCTTCTCCATTTACCCGTTTTTATTTCAACTAAAGTAAGATAGAATCGGAATCGAGATCGTAAGATCTTATGGTTAAGATTGGTATCCCAATCAGATCATGTATTTTAAGATCGTATGCAATATTAAGATCGTATCCGTTAGTCAATATCGTAAAATCGTTAAATCTTAAATTTAAGATCTAGATGTTAACAACATTGGTTAATACCTACCATATATAATTAGATTAGATTGTTATATTCATCTCATTCAACTATTCGTTGTATAATAATCTCGTTCAATGGTCACCAATAACTTAAAAAGTAAACTTGAACAAACGAATTTGAAAAACCCAAATCATGTAGACTGAAACGCCCCGAAAACATAATTTTTTTTTTATATACTAATATACTCTTCTTTTTGTCCCAACTATCAATTTAAATACGATATAAGATCATATAAGCAAGACTACATGAGTTAAATGTTCATTATACGTTATGGGTCAAAACTGCCCATTTTCAAAACTACCCATTTTGGTCAAAACTGCATTTTTTAAACACGCGTAACTTTTTACTCGTTAACAGTTAGACCACCAAATTTTGCAGGCACCTTTACTACCACAAAATGAACATTTTTCGTTTTTACACTTTCACTTCAAAACTGCCTCTTTGCCCTCAAAACTGCCCCGTCGCCCACATCACTGATCTCAAAACTGCCTTCTTTTATCAAAACTACCGACGTTCAAACACATATAACTTTTGACTCGTACATCCGTTTGACCTGAAATTTTGCGTGCACCTTCACCTTGACCATTTAAACATTTCCCAATTTTCACTTTTTCAAATTTCACAATGACACGGGATTTTGGCGTGTGACTCGTTTTGACACTAAAACGACCATTTTGGTAAACATACTAATACACAAACTATAAAGACTGAGATTTTAAACTTTTAACCACATTTCATACATATCAAAACAAAGTCAAAGGACTCAACCACAACCTCTTAATCTTTCTCTAATCCATTTTAGACCGTATATGCATTTAACGACCCAAATGGACCCTTTTTGACCCGTTAACCCCCAAAGTCTGTTTTGACCCATTGACTAGCCAATCACAACCCATAATTGACTAAAGAAATGTTTGACTACATGTCAATACTCCATATCCAATAAAAACACATTTTTGACTACTTTCAACCATGAACACATTTTATAAACATTAATATATTTAAACACAACTTTAAAACTACAAGACCATAATTTACATTATTTACAAGAGTCGTTGACTTTCAAAGTCAACATATTCCAAAAATGCATATGTCATGGCTCACCATGACTCACTTTTTAAGACATGTCTAAAGGGCGATTTACACAAGCTAGATTAAACGATACTTTAAAGAGAACTTGCCATATTACACCTTCGATAATCCACGCTAATTATCCTTAACCGCTTTCCCCCTTCCTTGCCCACTTCCACCTAAAACATGAAACACTTAAACAATAAGCACTTTTGCTTAGTGAGCATATAAGCAATTTAATCAAATAATACATAACATGGCTACATAAACACTATGCTAGTAAAACTAGCAATTCTATATCATAACTTCATAAGCTTCATATCACTAACTTATGATTGTACCCACCTCTAGCTCGGAAGCTATCCGGTAACATGTACAATCACAATTCATATCACTATGATCATATACAAATAACACACTAAATCTCCACTTGATTGTACCCACCTCTAGCTCGGAAGCTATCCGGTAACATGTACAATCAATTCATATCATAACACTTTCACAAGTAACAATTTAAACAAATAAAACATAATTAACTTCACATGGTTGTATGATCCTCTTACTCGGAAGTAATCCGGAAACACATACAACCAATTACTTGATTAAATCCTTACACTACTCACCTTAGTCTTGAAATGATGATTCACAATACACAACCAAAGGTAACACTTTCAACTTCTTATTACCTATACACCTATTACATAACAACATATTCAATCTCAAAGAAAATCATAATTGTAAATCATTAATCACTTTTAAACCCTCTTCCACTTTGGTTAACCTAATCAATTCATTAACACTCCCACTTAAATCATGTTCCAATATAGTTCTCATACTCTAATTGCATCATAGATCACACTTTTAACTAATTAACACTAATTCATACATATTTAACCAAAACCCCATTTTTGCTCAAGAACACCTATCACCAATTAATCATATTCAAGGTGTAATTTCTTTATAAACTAGCTCAAAACAATCATAAACAACAATTCTAACAATTCCTAACCCCAATTTCGTATGAATTTCACTAATAAATCAAAACCCCATGAAAACTCACTAAAAACCCCATAAACTAGGTTAAACTTGAAGAAAGATCACTTACAAGGATTAAAGGATGGAAGAAGGTGATGATTCAACACTAATCTCTTGAATTTACACTAGGATTGAAGATTTGATGAAGGTGAAATAGTTTCTGCGATTTTTCTTAACTTCTGAGAATGTTACTGGAATGTTTTGGAATGAAGAAAATAAACACAGGAAGCCCACGTATCTATCTACATATTTATTTTATTTCCCTTAATTTTACAATCTGGAACTGAGAAACTATCTTACGTTTTTCACTATATCTTAATATTTACACAATATTACTTCATTATAAAATTATATCCGTGTACGAAATTAAATTCCTGATAAAATTGGGGTGTTACATAGACATACACAGTTATCCCAAAAATAGTTGTGCTAAAATTATGATTAACATTTCCAAATATAAATAAAACCTTAGTATATAATTTTCCAAACCGACTATTAACCCGAATATATAGGGCAAATTACGTTTTTAAAAAACCAGCTAAGTTGTGATTGTCATTGTGCGTACGGAGGAATTACGTTTTTAAAAAGTAAAGACAGCTTAAAAGGTGATAATCACAACGTTGCTTACCAATTATTTTATTATTCAAGTTGATTGATTAAAGTTTTCATTTTTAAATTAGAAATTAAAGTACTACTACAATACTCGTAATAATTCTCCCTTAATATCAATTGAGTGGTGTTATCCCTTAATATCAATTGAGTGGTGTTATGAATAGTATTTTGCTTAAGTTTATTTATCCTATTATATTAGTTAATTATAACAACAATTAACTTTTAATCTCATGGCTTGATGGTAGGGAGCTTCCCTTGAAAACTAAAGGTTAGATGTTCGATTCTCACTCATTGTCTATTTTAGTAATATGTTTTAAAATATCTTTTTTGTCTTTTACCCAAATATCTTTTCAGAGCAATCATCTAAGGTGCTTAGTACAAGTTTGTGTAGATTTTATATAAATTATAAGCTAAAAGAGTTTAATTTGATGTTGAAATTGCAATAAAATAAGTATCTTTATTAATTGGTGTTTTTTATATAATAGTAATAATGAAATTTAATATATTATAATTCTTATCTAACTAATAATTGTTCCACATTGCATCCAACTATATCTACAAAAAATTTCCATATCTTTTCATCTTCTTTGCTCCATTTCATCATTAATCTTTAAAAACCTAACTACTGTTTGTTTTTGTGATATATATAAACAATAGATTTATTGATAAATAATACTTTTTTAATGATGGTTACAAATAAAAAACAAATACAGTTATATTTTTTTTTGGGAAGATATTATTTTGTAACATCTTTTGGTATGCTTATTTAAATTTACATAGGAGACAACCGGCTCTACAACTGATTCCAAACTTGCTATTTTTTCTTTTATTAACAATATTTTTTGTGCAATTACTAATAGTATGTAAAAACTAACTTTTGATCTTATTAGATGATCACGTTAAGACCAAGTATGATGTATATATGTATGAACTGCGTAGACAAACGAATCATATTTTGTTAACCACGTGAAATCATTATATGAGATTCCCCATCGCAACGTGAGAGCACGAAAATACTTGTTAAATTCAATAATGTAGTACATACAACTCCCCTTTGTAGGGCTGAATCTGATTTAAAAATAAAAAGAAAAATGGGGAATGAACATATCAACACTATGGTCAAAAAGGTTTGTTGGAATTTAAGGATTTTTTGGGTTTAAGGGTAGATTCATTGTAGTCTTATCCACTTGCTTTGTATTTTGCAATTTTAAATCAATGTTTTTTTTTAAAAAAAAGTTTGTATATTATAGCACAAAACTACTTGTTCCTCCGTCACTTATTTGAAAAATGAAATATATAATGTAAAAGAAATGATGCAAATTTGATTCATGACTTAAAAGACATTGTTAATTGATGGACCCGCGACTATAAATTTGTTCACTTAAAAGTTTCCTAAAGATGTATCATAAGCATAAAAATTAGGTAGTGTGTCCTTATCACAATTTTAATATTGTTTGCTTAGAATATCAAGAGTAATAAAAGTACCATGTAAGTTCTAACTAAATTGATTGACGGTAAATATATTATCTTCTTATATGTGTTTTTTATTTGTTATGCTTCCAGATCCAAAATCAATATATACTCTATAAACTAAAGAAATTAAACCGCAACTTTGTATCGGGTAAGTTCACGAGTCGGAGATAAAGCGGACTCGACCGCTGACATCCGCCGCAATATCAACTCAAATACGTCCATAACTAATGAAGTAGCGAGCGATGAATTGACATAAAATTTTCTTGAACCACTGGTAACACCTTTTATTTGAGATAGCTAATCTATGTAGGGGTGCACAAAAACCGGGTTGGGCCCAACCCGACCCAAACCCGAACCCAACCCGGTTTTTAGTCAAAAAAAGTCAAAACCGGTTGTTCCCAACCCGAACCGGGTTTTTTTCGGGTTTTCAACCGGGTATTTGACCGAGTTTTCGGGTTTTTTACTGGGTTTCCAACCCGACCCTATTTCAACCCGGGTTCAACCCGATTTCGAATTCTAAAAACCCTACCCGGGTACTCAAAAAACACGAACCGGGTAGGGTCAAACCGGATTTGACCGGGTCGGGTTTTCGGGTTTGAAACCGGGTAGGATATAAAACCCGGTTTTTTTGAACACCACTAAATCTATGTGCCAATCAGGCCATGAAGCAGTTTATTTATTACACTTGCGAAGTTGCGATGCATCAATATGGCCCAATTATTTTAAAAATAGCCTCAAATAAGCCCATTTTCTGTTAATTGGTCCAACGAAATTAGACCAATGGCTCACGACAAAACCTACTACTAATTTGGTAGCAAACCTTTTCCATTGTGTTATTTTTTATTTTTTTAAAGCAAAACACATTTATAAATTGGCAAACTTAACTAACTAACAACATTACACTTTCAATAAATCAATGTCATCACTATGACCGGCATATTAGCAACTAAAATATTTTTAAACTTAATATGCCAAAACAAATCGAAATTAGCTAAAAGAGTACTAAAAAAACATGCTAACGGCATTAGACCATCAACAATGCTCCTACATGTCATATTATAATAGAGTTAAGATGTCAAGCTGGATTAAGTCTAATGCATTGCAAGTATGACAGGTATTCACCAATGTTTTGAAAACCGGTTGACTCGGTCCGGTCCGATCGGTTCAACCGGGAATTTTGAGGTTTCCGGTCGGGTGAAAACCGGTTTTGACCGTTGGTTGACCAGTCAACGAACCGGGCGGTCCAACCGGGAACCGGACCGGTCAAACCGGGATTTTAATTTTTTTTTAAATCGATGACGTGGACCGGTTTTGGGGCGGTTCGGAGGACCGGTTCGACCAAAACCGGAGGCCTCACCGAGTCGATCCGGTTTTCGGTTTTAAAAACATTGGTATTCACACACACAAAGGAGCGTGCTTCTCTAGACTCTACTTGGATGCGTTTTGAGACCACTTGTAGTCGTAACACCAGAAAACCCTTTTTTCAGACCCCACGTTAGCATAACACCACAACATTATTTTCAGCACTGGCAATGGTAACAACAGAACTCCTATTGTTTACCCTCCGGGTCCCACTAATAAAATTTAATTTGATTAAATTTTTGAAAGACAAAAGAAATAGAAAAAAAAAATACAAGTGAGCCTGTAAAAACGCCTCGGATTTGCCCGTTTTGGGCTACATAACGCCCGACCAGAATTTCCTAGGTTGTCGGTGTTCTAGCGTTCTCGTAGCCTGAACATTCC
Organism: Helichrysum umbraculigerum; assembly: GCA_949592205.1. Lineage (NCBI taxonomy): Eukaryota > Viridiplantae > Streptophyta > Magnoliopsida > Asterales > Asteraceae > Helichrysum > Helichrysum umbraculigerum. The sequence goes on along the minus strand of CATIUR010000005.1, from coordinate 7,500,079 downwards.
AAATATGGGTGCGTTGCAGGTGGTCTAAGACGCTCAAGTGGGCCCGGGTCCAAATATCAACACACAAATGCTACCCGACTTTTGTACAGCATACGGATTAATTAATCTTTTACACTTGGGAGCTACTTTACATACCATTTCTTTTTATTTTTTATTTTAAAACACAATCATTACTGTACTTTTTTTGTACTTTTTCCATCACTTTTTCTTAACATTCTCTACTTTTCCGTACTTTTTCTATTTGTTTAATAATAAAAGCGGTATATTATTGGATTGGGGTGGTATGAAAAGAGAATCCCTCTACACTTATGGAGGTTTGTTGTTATAATATTATATGTAATGTAATTATTAAAGATTCCCTGTGACTTGACAAGATATGACAGGTCATGACCATTTGACCAATTTTGTGAATTCCCTAGTCTGTGAAATCTGAGTTACTTTTCTGCATATGAGCTGTATTACACTCCCATTCCATATTTTTTAATTTTTTATTCATGTAAACAAATTCCTACCAACTATTTTATTTTGTATTTTGTATTAAATTTAAAATCATAACCAAATGTGAAAGTTTATCTCCCTAGTTTATCACTTTATCTCCCTCTCTTCTCTGAAATTCATATTGCCGGAACCACACTCTCATTCCATATTTTTTTAATTTTTTATTTATATAATCAAATAATCAAATTCCTACCTTCCAATTTATTTTCTATTAAAGTTAAAATCATAACCAAATGTGAAGTTTCATCTCCCTTCTCTGAAATACATATTGTCGGAACCACAAGTCCACAACTTCTCCGGTGAATTACACGTACTTTCGTTTAACAAGGCTATTTTCTTTCTCAAAATCCCGTCATTAATTGATATTGTAAAATTATGTACCAATCACAAAGGTCGGTTTTTGGTTCACAGTAAGTGGCCGGTGGTGGCCGGAGAAACTAAACGGAAACTTATTTTTTCTATTTCTTTCCCTTCGATTTAGCCTATATCTACTCTTAAAATTAAGATACATATCGTTTTGCAACAATCAAAAAGAGGGAACAAAATCAAAACCCGTTTTTTGGCCGGTTCCGGTTCGCCGTTTTCCGGTCCGATCGGAAAAATCGCCGATTCGATCCGGCTCAAGAACTCGACTAAAACCGGTTTATGTTGAGCCGCTAAGCACACCGGAGACGGTTCGACCAAAAAAGAATCAAAGAAAATCTGAAAACTTTTATTCTCCTAGTTGAATAGTCAAAAATAAATAAAAGAATATAAACCCGGCGGGTCACCGGTCACCGGATTAACGGTCTAACCAGAAAACCCGGCGGGCAACCCCCGCTTCCTTTCAACCCACGTGCAAGTTACACCTATTTCCCCCAAAATTCAAATCCTTCAAAACCCTAGCATTTTGTTTTGACTAAACTGGCGATAAGATCAGCAGCTTCTTCTCCTATGTTTGCGGCTCGTAACCTCGTGGGTATATCCTCGTAAGGCATCTCATGGTTGGTACGTTGTTGCTCCTAAAACATCTCCTGATTTTACTTCATTATCTACTACTCTGTACATTACGTATATTGTTGTTGTTAGAGCATCACCAATGCTATGGACTTCAATATTGTTGTTGTTAGAGCATCACCAATGCTATGGACTTATTGAAGTCCATAGCATGCCACTTCAGCTTTCTATAAACTTCATTTTCTATAAACTTACATCTTTACTCCTATAAACTTTACTAAGTCCATAACTAGACCCCACTATAATTTTTTAATATAAAAAATATTATGCATGTGAGAGTATGAGACCACCCATGGACTCCATCCTAGGTCCATACGTATGGACATTCAATAAGATGCTATGGACTTTTGATATGGACTTTATCATACAATGGGTGTTACTTAGCATGGACTCCAACTCATCATACATGTCACCATGGACAAGCATATAAACCTTGCACTAGAGATGGTCTTAGGGCAAAACTTGGCTTAATGAAATTATGGTAGACTATATAGCTGTGGGAACTCGAAATAATAAGTACAGAGTAGGTAACATTATGAGAAAACTAGCTTAGTACTAGTAGTACGTAATAGATCTAGAGGATCCTTGTAAAAAGGAAATGAGATTGAATTTCAACTTCTTATTTCAAAATCTACAGTTGTTAAAAGTTACAACTTTCTGTTGTTTTCTTTCACATCTACTGTCAAAGAGTAACCCATTATATTATTATATTATTTTTAATAAAGCAAAACCATTTTCTTCTGAAATTCAACTGAGTTTTCTTCTCCATCAACACACCACCACAATTTCATTTTTCAACATAAAATAAACTCAGAAACATGTAGATGGCTACCACCATAAATGAAGCAACGAATGGTCCAAGGTTTACTAAAGACAATGGACAATTGCAAGTTTGCAACAAGTTGTTTGTCTTCTTTTTCTTAATATACATGATTACAACCCTAGAAATTTATATTTTCACCCAAAAAGCTTCTATAAGTTTATGTACTTAATCTTTCAAGTTATTACCACTTTTTGAGTCGTATTTTTTACAAGTCAACTCGACTCGGACTGAGTCAAGTCCTGAATCGCGAGTCACAGTAATCACCGAGTCAAAATAAAAAATAGCTGGGTTTTTGGTGGAAAAAAATAAGGTCGTACTAGGTATCGTACCAATAAATGATTGACTATAGATGGCAAGGTTGGAAAAGACGGGATTAGTTGGCTAATCCTGGCTACCGACTAATCCATGCCCAAGTCGCTCAGAAAGTCCGTCAAAGACGGGTCAATCTAAAAAAAACGGTCAAAGTCGGGTCTGGACGGGTCTAGGTCGGGTCTGGACGGGTTTTTGGGTCAAAGTCGGGTCAAAGACGAGTTTTTGGGTAGTGGCCGGTTATGGTGGTCGCAGCGATGCTCTGTAAATGAAATAAAAGAAGCAGATGCAGAATAGGCTCGAGAAATGAATCGAGTTCACAATAATATTCAAATCGCTTACATGATTTAGAAATAGAAAAAAGAATCTCGTTTAGAACATCACCGACACCATCGCTGAAAAGACCAATCGTCGTAATCTCGTTCATGCCGGAGTTAAGATCCAATTGTCGGAGACGGTACAGGTGCTCTCAATCGTCGGAGGTCAAATCCATCGCCTGACTTCAAACCAGCATCACTGACCGGATCCGGAAGATAACTAATGGTTTTCATTATAAAATCAATTTTGCCTGTTTTGGCAGCGATAAATAGTAACTCTCTTAAGGATAATGATGGTAATAATTTGTTGCATCTAGCCGAGATTCTTGAAAAGCAATGAAAGCATAATCTACTTTTGGGCTTTTGCCATGAATAGTTCTACGACTGTGATGACAACAATCACAGTTCAATGTATATATTACTTACTTTATTTTGTATATTCTTTTCCAATGCTTTAATCATTTGGGTTATATTTGTCCTTAGAGTAATTTCTAAAGGTTACTTGTACATTCACTTAGTTATTTTTTCTTACTATGTATACAAAATCCATTTTTAAGATAATATTTCTAGAGTAATAAGTATTAGAATATACAATTACAATATAAAATCAAGCATCATTAATTAGGGAATAATAAGTTTTAGGTAACCTATAATACGTCTAAATAGGTCTTAAATATATATCTTGATCATCAATCAAAGTCAGGTGTAACAAAAAGAAAAGAAAAAAAAGAAAGAAAAGAGAATATATATAATCAACGGAGTTGTCAAGCTGATTTGTTGCTCCTTATTAAAACTTCAACTTGGTATGAACAAACTTGAAATTTCAAAATCTTGTTGCTCCTTCTTGAAAAATGATTTTTCCCCACAAGAATTTACGTTAGAGATATCCATTAGTATGACATGATTGAACGAGTGGTAGAATTCATGTTTAAAGTTAAATTGTTTTAAGAATGATACCGGTTCACAACCAGTTAGTTTTCAAAACGTGAATAATCAAAAAAAAAAACCCGATAGACATTACCCCATAGATTTGAAAACAAACTAAGAAAATGATAAGATCAGGTAGTGCTTTGTCCTTCTTTTCATATAGTATGAAGAAGGTGATCACAAACGTGATTAGTAGTGTTGCTATAGAGATGCCAAGTGAAAGGAAAGAAATGCAAATCTCATTAGGTACTAATGCAAATGAATTATTTTCTGCATGGTGGGAAGTAGGGATATATGAAGTCATGAAGATTAAGATACATGCGCTTGAAAAGGAGATGTCACTAAAGATTTGAAACAATGTAAACGACACCTTTAAAAGAACACTAAACTAACATCTTGTTGGTTATATCCCCCTGAAAAAGTAATTATTGATGCAAATGTTATAGTGGCTAGAAGTGCTCCAACCACCATTCGTTGGCTAGAAGTTTTCCCTAACTAATGGTGGTTGGAGCACTTCTAGCCACCATCACATTTGCACAGATAATTACTTTTTTAGGAGATATAGCCAACAAGATGGTAGTCTGGTGTTTCTTTTGAACGTGTCGTTTATATTGTTTCAAATCTTAAGTGCTATCCCTTTTTCAAGCTCCTGTATCTTAATCTTCATGGCTTTATTTATCCTCACTTCCCACCGTGCACAAAAATAATTCCTTTGCATTAGTACCTAATGAGATTGACATTTCTTTCCTTTCACTTTGCATCTCTATAGCAGCACTACTTATCATTGTGATCACCTTCTTTATACTATATGAAAAGAAGGACAAAACACTACCTACTCTTATCATTTTCTTAGTTTGTTTTCCTAACTATGAGGTAATGTCTATCGGATTTTTTGTTTTGATTATTAACGTTTTGAAAACTAATTAGTTGTTAACCAGTCCTATTTTTAAAACAGTTTAACTTTAAACATGGAGTCTTCCGCTCGTTCAATCATGTCATACTGAAGGATATCTCTAACGTAAATTCTTGTGGAGAAAAATCATTTTTCAAGAAGGAGCAACAAGGTTTTGAAATTTCAAGTTTGTTCATACCAAGTTGAAATTTCAATACGGAGCAACAAATCAGCATGACGACTCCGTTGATCATATATACTCTCTTTTCTTCTTATTTTTTCCCCTTTCTTTCTGTTACCTGACTTTGAAGTGATGATCACGATATATATTCAAGGCGTATTATAGGTTACCTATAATTTATTATTCATTAATTAAAAATGTTTGATTTTAGATTGTATATGTAAATTATAATACTTACTCTAGAAATATTATCTTAAAAATAGATTTTGTATACATATTCAGAAAATAAAACTAAGTGAATGTACAACTAATCTTTAGAAATTATTTCGAGGATAAATTTAACCCAAATAATTAACACATTGGAAAAGAATATAAAAAATACAGTAAGCAATATATACCGTGATAGTTGTTATCACTGTTGTAGAACCGTTCATGGCAGAAGCCCTAAAGTAGATTATGCTTTTCAAGAATCCCAGCTAGATTCATCATATTATTACCATCATTGTCCTTAAGAGGGTCACTATTTGTCGATGCCAAAACGGTCAACATTTAATTGAAAATGAAAACCATTACTTCTTTTCCGGATCCTGTCAGAGAGCTTAACGAGAGCATATTTCATGTTGCCTTGCTACACCGTCATGTGAAGATATATATGCTATTGCACAAGATCGGTGTGGCCAAATGTTCAGCACTCACCCTTGAAGATAGTAGTGGTAATAATCTTCTGCAGAAGGCTTCCACGGTGATCCTTGGTACGATTTAGCATCACTACAAGCTACGAAACAATTTTGCATGTCTTAGTATTAGGAAAGTTGAAGTTGTTTATTGTATATCTGTTGAGTTTAATGGACAAACACCCCTCTATTTTCTATTTTGCAGTTATAGATGTGGATATAGCTGGGTTTTTTGTGGAAAAAGAATAAGGTCGTACTAGATATCGTACCAATAAATGACTGACACCACTCTATATGGCAATTTCATATGGAAATCATGATATGCTAAAGCGTATAGAGTGGTGTCCTTCATTTATTGGTACAATACCTAGTACGACCTTATTCTTTTTCCACCAAAACCCCGACTATATTCATAGTTCCTTTTATAGCTGTCAAACGAAGGGCTGTTTCTCCATCTACATTTTGAAGTTCTAAGCCTTCCTTGTCCATCAAATTCACCATATATACGGTAAAAGACTTCGATTTTTCTAATGCTGCGACATGCAACTTTATGTAATATCTTATAGTGATGCCAAACATACGAGCTTTGGATGGTCGTCAAGGTTGTCTCACCCATCTACCTGCTCGTTAATGTTGCAATATGTAATGGAACACAAATCTTATCGTAGTCTTCTCTCCTTCCATCAAATAAATTGAATGTTCCATGATAAGTTTATCTGAACCTGTAAAACATCAAACCAAAATTGAAATCAACAAAAATTCTACTTTCAACATAATAAGGGATGTTATTGTTAACCAAAAATATGATAGGAAGAACTGAATTACCCAAATTTTATCAAATCTCTGACACAATTCATCACATTCAAACTCAAATATTTTTTACTTTTAACTCTTTCATATAAATTACTTATCTTTGATATTATGCAATGAGGTTGAGACACCAAGTTTTTGTCGGGTGATCAATTGGAGCCGTGTCACGTGGAAGGTAATTGAAACACTGGATTATTGGTGGAAAGTATACGGCGTCGAATGGAATCAATATAATTGAAGTTTTTGTCGGGTGATCAATTGGAGCCGTGTCACGTGGAAGGTAATTGAAACACTGGATTATTGGTGGAAAGTATACGGCGTCGAATGGAATCAATATAATTGAAGAAGATGAAGAATTCATACGATATTTGCTTTCAAGACATCAATACACGAAGAAAGGTATAATGTTCTTTTCTTTCTATGGATGTAATCTTTTGTTTTGATTGGTTATTAGGGCTACTGATTTTGGGAGGCTAGGCCATGTCAACTCTACTGACTTTTTTATTCCTTGGCCAATAAAAGTGTTAGGGGTTACAAATGAAATAAGGTAAATTGCTTGCGGAGACAGCGCGCCATTGTTTGGCCGTCGCCATGGAAAGCGAGGTGCGTAGGTTTGTATCTTACAGAGTTTTATGTGCTTATTAGGGTGTAGTAGTCATTATGGTTGCTGCTGGTGCTGAGCATAGCTATCAGTGAAGATGGTGAGCTGTATGGTTGGGGTTGGTGTCGATATGGCAACTTGGTGGAAAAGATCGCAATCTTGCATAGATAGCTTCCGTCGTCAATGTATGTAGCCATTTTTTATATTGTATAACTATTCCTGTAAATTAATTTTTCGCAAATCATGTTATTGTTAAGTGGGACATGGATCACTAATACTTGTTCATTGGAGAAACACCCATCTTTTTGGCTACTAAATTGAATTTTGAATGTGCAATTAACTACATGCATCATATGCCATAACAGATATACATTTGTTCTTTTTCATTTCAAATATAATGCTTATTAAACATCTTTATAAATTTGAAGCTTGCTTCAAGCTAAAACGATATTTTTCTATATATTAGAAAGCTAAATTTATTTGTTACCTTTTGATAATTTGACTCAAATCCTGTATACATATTGACAGGTATCAGGTTTTTGATTATGCGTGTTCTCAGAGTGCGTTCTCAAAGCTCCCTGGTACATGTGTCCTGCATAAAAACCAATGTTGATCTGGTATATCCCTGCAAATCAAGAAAACGTTCTTACTGCCAAATATTGTGTTGTGAGCAGATATGGAACTTGACATCTCGGAAAGCGTCAGGTTACTCGCTCATATGTTTGCTTTATTTAATAAGTGAATATTAGAGTTTAAGTTTTTGTTGAGTTTGTATTTGTAGGCTTTGTTTTGGTTTAATGGGATGAGCCATAAATGAATGACAATTAGAGATCATTAACTTTGGTCATAAGAGAACATAAACAGTATCAGTTTATTCATAATGTGCTACCTTTACATATCATTATTTAGTAATTAGGATAGAGTTTTTCGTGGGTAAATATTTTCGTAACTACTGCTGTCCATTTACTGGCCTATCTGTGGCTGCCATAAATCTGTGTTTTTAATTTGGTGATGTGGTGAAATGCAGAAGCAGAGGTGTCTCATGTAGTGTGTGACAGAGATGACAGAGTCCTGAAGCCAAAGGAATGGGCCAGAGTCCTGAAGATGGTATACCCTGGGAACTCTACCATGATTTTGTTCAAGGCTTCTCTCAGTTTCAATTCGATCCTTGAGGACAAGGATTGTTAAAGGCAGAAGGAGTGATACAGGAGAATATAATAAACGGGAATATACAGAAACTAAGAATCACGTGACCGGGAACGCGAACCGCGAACGTGATCTAGTTAAAATGAATGGCAAGTGTGGGAGGAGCTAGGAACGTATGAATGGGTGCCAAGTTTGGCAGGATGCACCTTTTCATTCTGTAAATGAAGTTCCTGTTAGTTGGTATGCATGTGTAACTCTCTAGTTTTTAAATGTGATGGTAGTTTGCATTTTAAAATTCAATTCTTTGGACAAGCTTACTTCTTGTGAGAATTGAAGAAAATTGGATTTTCTACCAACTGCCATAGTGCCATCCAAATTGTGCATCTTTGATTACCAACTACCATCCACTTGCTTAGTATTTTGCACTTATATATAGCACAAAATTACTTGTTCGCCTGTCTTATATTTTTAAAAAAGATATATTTGATGTAAAATAATGATAAAAGTTTTGGATGTTTAAATCAAGTTTGTTTTTTCAAACTTCATAAATTGAAGTGGTGAAAATTTGTATAATAATTATTTGTAGCCAAGTCTAATCGTGATCGTAAGCAACGACTCATTGGGTGTGTTCATAAACTTTATAACTTATTATTTTAAGAATCATATTAACTAGTGTAATAACCGGGCGGTGCCCCGGGCAAAATGTTTATTGAAACATCAAAATTCATTCGTTGTTTAATTATTGTTAACCTATCATGTGTTTATTTTGCGTGTTGCGAGATACAAAATAGCAAAAATAGAACATAAAGTAGTACGTAGAAAACATTATAACCGATTAAGGATGGAAATGCTAGAAACCACCCGAAACCAACATGGAACCAACACAAAATAAATGAGTTACCGGATCAACCTGACAACCAAAGATTTTTTATTAGATGATTTTGTGGAAAACACCAATCCGAGAACAATTCATTTAGTAGCTGCACAAGACATTGACAAACAAATTTGAATAAAATGGTAGGCACTTTCGATTTCTCAATCTTCTGCTTGACAGCAATAGGTGCTTGTGATACTGATTCCACAAATTAATAGAAGTCACAAATGATCGGTAAGCTCATAATATTACATTATACTAAGAAGCATCAGAACACTACAATAATGCAATTATGTTTATCAATATCAAAGCAAGAAGGTTACCCAAATATATATTATAATATATACGAATGATACAATATACATAAACATAAGCAGACATCAACTCCACAAGACATTAAACAACTGTACAAATCCAATCAGAACGATTCTATATACATAAACTCAAATATTAAAATTAAGCAGACAAGACAATGAAACCAATACACAAGTTACAACATGAAGCCGATGAAGCACCTGCCTCCAAATTTAGCAGAAACGCAGCAGATATAGAGAACAATCTTAGGCAACTTAGCTTTCTCAAACCGAAACAAAGTCTCTAAAAAACTGTCTCAACATCTTCTATTGGCCATAAACCGCAGCACTTGCATCAAACATGCAACAACATCTCACAAAATCATTTTAACAGACACAAACCAAAGCAAGTAAAAATATAGATTATTACTTCCCATTGAATCCACCCAGACCTGAAAAAGACAACAATTCAGTCTTTATGAAGTGCATTCTTTTTCCTTCTTATATCACGAACCAGCTGCTCCATTCCTCTTTACATCTATTATGGAAATTATCAATCAAGTTGATAGAACTGAAGTTGACTTACATTCATAGGCGTTTCAGTCTTACTTGTATAAAGGAGCAAGACGGATGGACCCATTAAGCTATAGCAGAGACTCTCAATCACGTGTATATTAAGATTGACTTTAGGTTGAGATTAAAAATCTTCAGTTTTTATAAATACTTCAGTGATTCAGCGACATCAGCTACATCTTAAACAATCATACCTCAAATAAAGTTGACCTCTAAATGACTACCAACTATTCTCCTAAAATGCCCAGTCGACACTTCCTATATGAATCAATCCACAAAACAATTACCGTCAATGTTAAGAAAACAAATGCTTGATTTTGAAGTGCAGGATAATTCTCGAAAGCTCGGATTCTAGCATCTCAAATGCACCCCTGTCAAACCAAGAAAAGCATAATTTTCAATAATCGTATAACAAAGTGAACACAGTTAAGTATAATGATATATTACTCGGTTCACCTGCTCCTTATTAAAATGAAGTGCAACTTCTGGTCCTATCTTTGAATTAGAAATAGTGAATGCATAAACATCAACAAAGCAACTAAAGATGTAACCTTTCTCACAAATACAAATACCATACTTCAAATTTTTCAAAATTTGCTTCTTACGAGCAACTTCTATACTGCATACCACTAATATTTAATAAATGAGGCCATCAATCAATTAATACCAATATAAAATATAATCAAAAATCCTAAAATAAACAGAGAACATATATTATTCTACCAACTAAAGAAACGGTTTTTTTGGCATTTCATCAAATACCTGGTGGGCATGAATATACGGGCTGAAGATCAAAATCTGAGCCATCTTTAACTCCAATGATGGTCGATTATTTATTTGAGAAAGCAGAGATGGAGAGGACGATTCGTCTTATGAGAATTGAAATGAGGACTGAGGCGCAGAAACACCTGAGATTAAGATCTAAATCTGAACCATCATTAACTCCAATTGTGAACTGTCCGAATATATACATGGGAAATGAGAGATGGAGAGAAGTTGGAAATTCACGTGGTGAATGGATATGAACGGTGTCAGGGAGTTAGGGGTTGAATTATAAGGGCAGGGAAAAGAGGCAGCAGTTGAAGCTTTGAAACCACTTTCAGGACTTTAAACGGTTGAGATCAAAAGTTGATGCATTTAGACGGTCCGGATCAAAATAACGGTTTACCGAGCTCCGTCAATGTATATAAAGAATATTAATATTAATATTTTCTGTATTGTTGTAAAATCAATTATTGATGATTAGTTACGCAAGGGACAGGTCATAAATCAAAAGAAATGATGTCAAAATATATACAATAAAACGTCTAATTAATAATTACAAAATTTAGTAAATGCAAATTTGACATCAAGGATACCTTTTCTTGATTCATGACTTGAACGGCATTATTAATAGATGGACTTGTGATGGTGTGTCCCATACTTTGGGCTCCCAACATTGATTGGCCAACCAAGATGTGCAACTCAATTCATGTTGTTCATTACTCCACACATACGTTTGAATAAGAAGTTAATTATATCTTCTAGTCTTCCTATAGAATACCTTGATATAATATGAAACATACATATTACTAGTAGTGTGCATATATTATACTCTATATGCACAATAATTTCGAACAATTTTAACAACAAATAAGAACCACAAGCATTAAAGTGCATTGAAGAAACCAACATCATATCACAATCATAATTAATAACGTACGTTTGGACCTTTTCAATGTATCTAATTATTCTTCCCCCCTTGTCCTCCCATTCCTTCCAATTCATTTCCATAAAATACCTTTTTTTGTTTATCCTATCCCATCTCTATATATCGCTAGCTCTATATGCATGAATTCTAAGTTCGTGATAACTCATATATAAGTTTATTGATTGATATGATTTTATTCATACCCACTTGTTGAAACTAAAGAATTGAAATACAGATAATAAGAATTGTATTATGAAGCAAGTTGAAGAACAAGAAGTTGTGATGAAGCTAGTCATGACTTTCCATCAATATGTCTCTTTTGTTCACAACTTGACATTGTGAATGGTACCAATTACCACCCACACATAGTACGGGCTTTATATATCAACTTGAAGCCGATCGAGCAATATATATTATATATACTTTTTAAAAATAAATGTAATTATATGACAAGATACAACTTATAATGTGATCTAAAATAATGTCAATGGTAAGAGAATTAGGTAGTTTTTGGTATATAGAGTCTTAAAACTTTTGTGACAACCAAAATTTTTGTAATGGATTATAAGTGGTTCTTTATGGGAGTAGTACTTTTTATGTTGTTGTAGTTAATTAAATATAATAAAAGTAAACTTCGTGTATGACGCTAAATGAATTCCTATGACGATTCAACAGCATTGAAAGACAATTAGGATGCACAGAATGTAGCAAGGCAAAGTCAGCATCCCATCTCATCTAATAAGTCAAAAGAAAAATACGGAGTATAAAAAAATACAAAATAAAATAAAATAAATAATAGGAGTAGTTTGCAATAACTATAAGAATATATTTCCAAAATTGTCATTGTATGGACTAATAAAAACAGCATAAGTTTTTTATTTCTGGATTCTCTTTCACTAATGTATGATACGATGATAAATTCACCTTCTCTGCATATATTTTTGTAAAATTCATTGCAAGTATTGGAGCAGCTCGAGCTCTAAAGTGGTCTGTAATGAATCATACAAATTTGACCTTTATATTTTGATAGTTTTGTACACAAGCATTCTGTAAGGAAAATATCTCAAGTACTCGAATAAAGTTTCATTACAACAACGAATTGTAATACAATACAATTACAAAATACACAAGTAATTCAAATAAAAGAAAGGAGTAGAAAAGGATATCAACGAATGATGAGCCGAGGCCGGTGTTTAACACGGTTCCCTTAAAACATATTTGCCGTCTGTTTCCCAGGGTACAACGGCCGAAGCAGTAGTACTGCCGGACTTGAACCACATGCCTGAAAAGATTGTCGTTATTGTTTATCATAACTAACCCAAGTTAATTTGTTCCTAGCTTGACCAAAAACGTTTGGTCAAAATATGACTAGAACAAAACTAAGTTTACAAAACAATAATGTGTGAACTTGTGTATATGTTCTCAAGATGTTGGGTGTATATTTTGAGCCATGTTTTCATCTCATCTTCTTAGAGAACAAATCTCAAAGTTATATATCTCAATGAGAGAAAACAAAAGGATTACATAAATGACAATAAAATGTCATTAGTGTTCATAGGTTATATGAAAGATCACATTAACTTGCAAGTAGTGACACATTTACTTGCAATAAGTTCCACATTACTTGCAATAATGTTAATCAATTTCTATTCAAAACTTTAAAAATTTTCCAACACATTCTATAATCGCATTGATATATTTATCTTATATATAGTCATATATAAGTAATCAATCTATTTGACCTGGGCTAATTACCAAAATATACAAAAATGGGTTAGCATTTTACATATTATCACCTCAAATTTTTTTTCTCACAAAATATCAAAACATTTTCGCAAATATGGAGAAAATCGCAATATCTCCATTTCATTTCGCAAAATATTATTTCGCAAATATTATTTCGCAATATAGTTTTTAGTGACGAAAAAGTCGTCGCTAAAGGTCTTTAGCGACGACCTTTTCGTCGCTAAAAGCTATATTGCGAAATGAAACTTGCGTATTGCGAAATCTATATGGCAAAATGAATGTTGCGAATATCCAAATCCTTATTGCGATTTTCTTCCTTTTGGTCGTCGCTGAAGGTCTTTAGCGACGACTTTGTCGTCGCTAAAAGCTATATTGCGAAATGAAATTGAGATATTGCGATTTTCTCCATCCTTGCGAAAATGTTTTGATATTTTGTGAGAAAAAAAATTTGAGGTGATAATATGTAAAATACTAACCCATTTTTGTATATTTAGGTAATTAGCCCATTTGACCTCCCTATCGGGGGTGGAGCTAGAATGTCCCTTCAAAAATTTTTGAAATTACGTAAAAAAAATAAAAATAATTATGGTATTAACGAAAATTTTAAAATTTTGTCCACTTAAAACTATTAAGAATAATAAAATAAGTTTTTTTGCCCCCTCCATGTAGATTTTCCAACTCCGCCCCTGCTCCCTATCAATATATATCGTCAACTTTTTAGTAGTTTATCACCGATTTATGCTGTGAAAAAAAATATGCTAAAACAAGAACTAATTAACTAATTATCGGGGCACTAAAACCAGCAAAGTTGTGATTGTCATTGTGCGTACGGAGAAATTACGTTTTTAAAGGGTAAAGACAGCTTAAAAGGTGATAATCACAACGTTGCTTACTATTTATATTATTACAAGTTGATTAAAGTTTTCATTTTAAAATTAGAAATTAAATACACTACAAAAGTTACTAAATTTGATAATCTAATGTAATACTACATAATACAAAGTATACAACTCCCCTTTTTAGAAAGATGGTGATTTGTACACCACCAAAAATTAGTCGTACACCACTAAAGTTGCTTTACTGTGTTGTACAGTACAACACAATAATGCATAAAAATGGTGTATGGCTAATATTTGGTGGTGTACAAATCACCACCCTTTTTAGAAGGCTGAATTGATTAAAAACAAATCATGGGGAATGAACACATACAAATATACAATGGTCAAAAAGGTTTGTTGGAAGTTAAGGAATTTTTTTGGTTTAAGGGCAGATTCATTGTAGTCTTATCCACTTGTTTAAAAAATGAAATATTTAAAAAATACTCCATCACTTATTTAAAAAATGAAATATTTAATGTAAAAGAAATGATGTCAAAATACATACTATAGACATTAATTACAAAAATAGTAAATGCAAATGTGACATCAAATATATTTTTTTCTTCTTGATTCATGACTTAAAAGACATTGTTTATTGATGGACCCGCGACTATAAATTTGTTCACTTAAAAGTTCCCTAAAGATGTATCATAAGCATAAAAATTAGGTAGTGTGTCCTTATCACAATTTTAATATTGTTTGCTTAGAAAATCAATAGTAATAATAAAAGTACCATATAAGTTATAACTAAGTTGATTGACAGTAAATATATTATCTTATTATATGTGTTTTTTTTTATGCTTCCATATCCAAAATCAATATAAACTAAAGAAATCAAACCGCAACTTTGTACACCGGGTAAGTAAGTTCACGAGTTGGAGATAAAGCGGACTCGAACCGCTGACGTCCGCCACAATATCAATTTAAATACTTCATAACTAATGAAGTAGTGAGGGATAAATTCACATAAAAATTTCTTGAACTAGTGATGACCAGTCGTGAACAAAACCGGGTTTCGGGCCTACCCGACCCGTACCCGGAACCCGAACCGGGTTTTAGTCAAAGGGAGAAAAACCGGTTTGTTGACCTACCCGACCCGACCCGAACCGGGTTTTTGACCCACGAATACCGGTTTTTAAACAGTGTTTTTCCGGGTTTTATACCGGGTTTTCCAACCCGACCCGCTTCCTACCCGGTCCCAACCCGATTGTGAGATCCGAAAACCCAAACCGGTTCCGTACCCGGCGGGTACGAAAAAAACCCGAACCGGGTTCAAAAAAACCGGTTTTTTCCGGGTTCGGTTCCGGGTTTTTTTTCGGGTTCAGTTCCGGGTTCGGGTTTTTTGTTCATGCCTAGTGATGACACCTTTTATTTGAGATAGCTAATCTATATGCCAATCAGCCCATGAAGCAATCTATTTATTACACTTACGCTCCGTCAATATGGCCCAATTATTCTAAAAATCGCCTCAAAGAAGCCCATGTTCTTGTTAATTGGTCCAACGAAATTAGATCAATGGCTCACGACAAAACGTACTGCTAAATTGCTAATTTGGTAGCAAACCAGCCAAACCTTTTCCATTGTGTTATTTT
Source organism: Helichrysum umbraculigerum (assembly GCA_949592205.1). Lineage (NCBI taxonomy): Eukaryota > Viridiplantae > Streptophyta > Magnoliopsida > Asterales > Asteraceae > Helichrysum > Helichrysum umbraculigerum. The sequence continues at coordinate 7,484,259 of CATIUR010000005.1, read as the reverse complement.
TTATTTTTTTAAGCAAAACACATTTATAAATTGGCAAACTTAACTAACTAAAAACATTACACTTTCAATAATTAAATCAATGTCAGCAGCCACCACTATGACTGGCCATCATATTAGCAAATAAGAGTATGTTTGGTAACCTAGCTTATGAGAACTTATTGGAGCTTAAGCTTATTTTTTTCACAAGCTTAAGCTACAAGCTTTGTTTGGTAGAAAAATTTTTGATAGCTTATTGAAAAAATAAGCTCTGGAAAAATCAAGCTAATGGAAGTAGCTTATAAAAATAAGCTACAAACTTATTAAATAAGAAATTACATATATACCCCTTATATCATTATTTATTATATATTTTTTGTCCTTTTATGTCAATTTACATCAATAAGCTCCAGCTAGTTTTACCAAACACTTGTAAACACATAAGCTCCAACTTATAACTTATAATATAAGCTCCAGCTACAAGCTAGTTTTGCCAAACACACCCTGTACTTCTAAGCTTAATACGCAAAAACAAAAAGAAATTAGTTAAAAGTGTACTTTAAAAATATGCTAACGGCACCACAGACACAAAGCCTTAAACATCTCATTGAGAATTGCGTGTTATTTGGTGACCGCGTAATGCAGAAATGGATAACTCTCTCTCTCTCTCTCTCTCTCTCTCATCAACACATAAAATTTATTTATTTGATTTGTCTAAAAAAGTGTTTACCTTTTCATTTTAATTTGTCTCAAATCAATTGTCTCATCTCAAAAGAAATATATTAACTTTACCATTTTACCTTTGTGATATAATTTTTTACTTTTTCAAAACTGATAAATGAGAAGTCGATCTCTTTTGGAATTTAATATCAATGAATATATCTCATTTTACTCAGCTAATTATGTGCTCTACGTTATGTTTCCTCATTGACAAGATCATGGGTTCGAATCCGGATGTGAGCAAAATGCTCTCCGGGATGGAGACAGGGGTTTTCTCTCGAAATATTCGGGTTTCCCCTGGAATTGGTGATGGGTATATGAAGAGGCAATGCCACTGAGCCCAATACTGCCTTTCAAAAAAAAAAAAAAAAAAAAAAAGAAACGTGTAAATATAGCATTTTTATACTATAATTACATGGCATGAAATCAAATTACTCCGTACTTCATTATGATAATTATTACGAGTAGTGATTTGTATATTATCATTATTATCAAAAAAATAGCTATACACTACTAATACATAAAATTAATGTATAGTTAGCTTTTTGTTAATGTAAAAATGACCACCCATTCAAGGGATTATTCAAATGCATTCGAGAGATTTGATTTTAATTTTCTGAAAAGAAGACTACCAGTTTTAGACCAGAGCCCAGAAGGGATGGGCATGCCTGGAGTAGGTGGGCCGTGTAGATGCAAAGTGTATTCATCAAGCAAGCCATCCGATCATCAAAACTTAAACGCTTAATGTCATAGGGTTAATAATGGTTTAATCCTCAAAGTTTCACTTTTTTTTTCGTTTTAATCACTCAACTTTTTTTTAAATGTTTTAACCACTCAACTTAGGGTCAATAATGGTTTAATCCCTGAACTTTCAATTTGTTTTCGTTTTAACCACTCAACTTTGTTTTAAACGTTTTAACCACTCAATTTATGAGTTGACCATACTTTAACCATTAAAGTTCATTTGCCCATTTAAAAAAAACCCTTTCGTTAACTTATAATGAAAGTTTAGATTGGAATATATAAATTTTGAACTGATTTTTTTATCGACCAAGGTTGTCAAGATAGAGATCTTACATATGATGGTTTTTGTCTTCACAAGATCGAAATCGTAAGATCTTACGATTTCGATTACGATCTCATAAATGTGTATTATAATGCATATAAAAGATTAATTGCATGACAAATTAATTAAACTTTTATAGTTTAAACATTATAGCATCAATTCATACTTATCATAGTGACTTAGATTACTATATTTGTAATTAAAGATATAGATTTTCACGCAATAAACTATTTTAGTTCAAAAATTGAATAATTTTACGTGTAGTAATTAATTAAATAATAAACCTATTAACTTTTTATTGGACAAAAATTAACTAATTTATATTTTCTTAACTTATATTCATGTTAAGTAAGATCGGATCGGATCGACATCGTAAGATTCTATGCTCAAATCGACATCGTAAGATCTTACGATCCCGATTTGATCTTACAATTTCGATCTTGTGAAGACAAAAACGATCCTAGGTAAGATCTCTATCTTGACAACCTTGGTCGATAAAAAAATCAGTTTAAAGTTTATATATCCCGATCTAAACTTTCATTATAAGTTAACGAAAGGGTTTTTTTTTAATGGGCAAATGAACTTTAGTGGTTAAAGTATGGTCAACTCATAAGTAGAGTGGTTAAAACGTTTAAAACAAAGTTGAGTGGTTAAAACGAAAACAAATTGAAAGTTTAGGGATTAAATCATTATTGAGCCTAAGTTGAGTGGTTAAAACATTTAAAAAAAAGTTGAGTGGTTAAAACGAAAAAAAAGTGAAACTTTGAGGATTAAACCATTATTAACCCAATGTCATATGAGTTGTATCGAAAAAATATACTGTAATATGTTATGCTTCTTTTGACAAAAATCAAAAGTTGTATTTTTATTCACGATTTTACGAACATCTCATCGTTTGTGTAATCACTAACATGACAACTTCTTATGGTATTACTTAGTGGGTGTTTGAGGGGGCTTATTTTTAAAGCTTATTAGCTTATTTGCTTATTTTTATATAAATAAGCTTTAATCTAGTGTTTGTGTGAGCTTATTTTCATTGTTGCACTAATTTTTTTTAATTAATTTAAAACACATAATTAAACAATGTACTCTAAACTTTTCATTTAGCTTAATACTTTTATACTTTTATTTACTTCAAAAATAATCATTTATGAAAATAAATATAAATAGTACTCCGTACTATGTAATAGTATTATATATAATATGGAGTATACGGAGTAATAAATAGTAGTCTGATACAACCAGAATTGTGTACGACTTTCAACAATTATAATTTTTTTTTTGAAGGCAGAAGGATTATATTATCAAATGACACATAGCAAGATGCTATGAGCCCAAAGAGTACAATATACATACAGAGAATGCTTAACAACATTTAAACACCAAGTTTGTCCGGATCTTAACTGCGAGGATACTAAAAGGGATGAAAAAAACCTGGGATAATCCAGGAAAAAAATCCCCGAAACTAGAGGTCGAGCCACCGGTTTTCACTCTAGAACGTTTTTTATAGTAACCCAAACAGATCCGGAACACCCAAGTACCCCATAATTACAAAATAACAGAAAATATGACTCGTAATACCCCAAAAACTAATATTTTACATCTTGAATTGGCACCATCTTTCCCATGTAATTTCTTGTCTTCTTGCTCTACTTGTGAACCAAAAATAGGAGAGACTTTGCATCTCGTCCTTGACCCGGATCCATGATGGAGCAATACCATTAAAGCACGCGTCGTTTCTTGCTTTCCATAAACACCAGCATGCCTTGAGGATAATCGCCTTTATGATTGAACTATTCTTACTTTTTCCGTTCTCAGCAATGTAATAAAGGTCCCGAATAAAGAAAGCAAAGATGAGAGTTAATTTACACCAAGAGCTAATAAAACACCATAACATACAAGCAACTTCACAGGAAACTAACAGATGATAAATGGATTCTTCATACTGATTACATAGTGAGCAAAGGGAAGATGTAACTTGAATATTTCTTCTGGCCAGAGCTTCCTTAGTAGGTATGCGGTCCATTTCCGCTCTCCAAAAAAATATGTTTACCTTACCCGGAACCCATTTGCTCCATTTATAGTGATAATCGTACTTCTGAGCTGAGCTGTTGATCATGAGACGACGAGCAGAAGCAACCGAGAAAGTACCAGATGAATCACCTTTCCATGTCCACCTATCTTTTTCCATTGTAATGAGTTTCGATACATCCAGGTTAAAGGCTGAAAGTCAGATGCTAGACCAAGTACTTAAGAGACCTTTCTTACAGGGAATCAATGAAGAGTTGACATTATTTGCGTGTAATGAACTAATTGTTTGACTCCATATTTTATTAGTTTCTTGATGAAAACGCCACCACCACTTCAAAAGCAGACTGATATTTATCTGTTTAAGTGACCCGAGTCCTAAACCCCCTTCCTCCTTTGGTGCTATTACCCTTGACCAACAAACCCAATTAATTTTTGAGTTATTTTCAGTTCCTCCCCATAAAAATTTCCTCCGTATCTTCTCGAGACTTTCAATGACTTTAACGGGCGCTTTAAAGACAGAAAAGTAGTATATTGGAAGACTATCCAACACTGCTTTTATAAGAACAATTCTTCCAGCCAAAGAAAGTTATTTGGCTTTCCAAGATGAAAGACGACTCTTAAAAATATCAATAACCTCCGACCAATTCTTGCATCTATTCATATTAGCTCCCACTTTGAGACCAAGGTATACAAAAGGTAGTTTCCCCACCTTGCAACCAATATGAACAACTATTGAATTTACATCTGCTGGCTCCACATTAAGACCAAAAATATTGCTTTTAGCCGTATTCATTTCTAGTCCCGACACAAAGGAGAAACACCTCATGATTCTTGTTATGTTTAACACATTCATGACAAACCATTCCCCCAAAACAATCAAGTCATCAGCGAACATGAAGTGTGTAATGATGGGACCCTGATTAGGTAACCGAATTCCTCTCAAAATACCTAAGTTTTTGGCCTTGTCGAAAATGCAATATAGTGCCTCCAATGCAATAATGAAAAGGAACGGAGATTAAGGATCTCCTTGCCTAACACCCCTTGAACAATTAAAGTTACTGGAAGGAGACCCATTAATGAGAACAGATGCCGATGTAGAAGAAAAAAAATACCTGCGATCCATTTTCTCCATTTTATTGGAAAATTCAATTGTTCTAGGATAGAATCAATGAAACCCCAACTTAACGAATCAAATGCCTTGTTGAAATCTATTTTAAACATCACTGCCTCATATTTACTTTTTCTGGCCCATGAGATGATTTCGTTAACAATCAATGGCCCATCAAGAATACTACGCTTTTCCAAAAAAAACCCGATTGGGTCTCGGACACCACTGCACCAATAACCTTTTTTAACCTGTTAGCCAGAATTTTTGAAACCAATTTCGGAATGCAACCGACCAAGGAAATTGGCCTAAACTCATCAAAAAATAGGGGATCGCTGTTTTTAGGAATAAGAGTAAAGAATGAAGTGTTACAAACCCGACTGATTATTCCATCAGTATGAAAATTATCCAACACCATCATGAAGTCATCTTGTAGTAGATCCCAAAAGCGTTTGATGAAGTCAAATGCCTTGTTCGATGTGTTTATTGTTACCGGTCCTCAAGGCTCATACCATGCTTTGACTCCCATGTTTATCTCATTTACCAAAAGTAAAAGTCAAAGCATCAGATAATGCAATAAGCACCCAGTTAAATCAAATTAAAGGCTACACAAGTTTTGATATTGTATAGTTCGATGTGCTTGTACTTTGTATCTACCTACCTATAACTCCTTGTACTTCATAACAAGCCCTTTGAAAATCTATAAACCTCTATTCTAATTCATTTACTTTTCTTACATTCATCAACACATCGATCTCACAAACCTCCATACCCATTTGCCTTATTCACTCCTGCTTCTTCTTCAACCACCCATCTTCCTTCTAGCTTTTCTCATCCGCACAAGTAATTTGTTGATTTTGTGTTTGATGATTATATATTATTTGATTTCATTTAAGTTTCTACTCCGTAATATTTTTTCTTCTTTCACGATTTTTCCGAGTTGTATGTTATGATTTACATTGTTGCATGGCTTGCACTCTTAATCAGCTCATAAAGCTCTCGAGTGGCTATAGAGTATGTCTCGACCTCAAGGTATTCTTCATCTATATATGTTGATATGATGTGTATCTTTTTTCTTTTTTTTTTGTTGCTTCGAGTTTGATCAATATATAAGTTGGTGTATTCATGCATGTATCGGTGTGTATGCGTGGTTATTCGCAAGTGCGATCTAACTTTTTCCTCTGACGTTGTTTCCTTCTTAAATAAGGTTGCAATTTTTATTGGTTTCTGAGTTCAAAATGTGTATGTGGAAGAATATAGTCATCTTATAAACATGATAATTTTATTTTATTCAATATACGAAACACTTTACCTAAATGCATGTTCTCTTTTGTACGTACTTTAAAAAATATTTTGTCAATGTTCTTACTTATCTTTCCTAGATCTTTCATTTTTCGGAGTGCAATAACACTTGTCTTAGGTTTCAAATGTTGTAACACGATTAACATGTTTCTAAAAAAAATAACTTTTTCTGAATTATATAAAATGTGTAATGACTAATGAACAAACCGTGCCAACATGTAGCGTTCATAGTTATGGTTTGTAAATTTAAAAACACCATACTTACAATTCGGTAAAACTTGAAACCCTGGCTTTAAGTGTATTGATTAACTATATGTGCAAGTGTTTGTTGTCAAATTAATTTTCCTAGCTTGTGCTTTTTCTTTGACTCAAATGTTATATCAAGACCATATCTAATTTGATGCAATGAAACATCACAAATTCACAATAGATTGTTTGTATCATTTACTTTTAACCTCTGTTAATAAATTACTTAGATGACTTTCTATATATCAGAAAGACAAAATACACAAAATATTGTACAGAAAGTCAAATTAGTTGTAAATGTCTAACGCAAACGACGTTAGAGTGACAATATAAAATTTGTTGCAAGTAATTTATGTTGAGCTCTCTTAGTATAATTAATTAATTGTACAAAAATGTATTAATTGGTAACTGGTAAGTCTTAACTTATTTCAAAGCTGGTATATATGCCCTTGCATCATATATTATCTCATACGTTGTTGAACAAAGAATCTTCTTAAGGTTGATTTTGCATCATTGTTATCAACTCTGTGTCATTAGTTCTTATTTTTGTTCAGGTATATATATATATATATATGCATATACGTAAGTAAAAAACATTATAGACAATGAGATATTTATCAATAAAAAATCACTTAAAAGAATAACAAAAGAAAATGCATGCCTATTAAGTATTAAGGCTATAAGTCTAAAACAGTATGGCACATAGCCACCTACCCCCATAGTAGTTTGTAGAAGAAGAGTGGTCAAACACTCTTTTTGGTTGAATAGTACCGTTTTAATAGGGTGAAAAATAAAAATGCAGAGAGTAGTTACTTGAAATTGGAAAGGGGCTTGTACTTAGAAAACGTATACTCCATCAATCTCAAAATAATGGAGTAGTATCCAATTTTTTATTTTGGTTTGTGTCGAAATAAATATCTACTTTCAAAACTAATAACTTTATCATTTTACTATCAATATATTTTTTTCAACATTGAGTCTTCACTACCATATAATGTAATTTATTAAAATCTATAAAAACAAAAAATTAACATTTATTTTGAGATGCAAGTAGTAGTCGACTACTAGACAATCTTATTGTACGTTTTTTTTGTCTTATTAAATACATTGTTAATCAAAAAATTTCTTATATTTGTTTTTGTTTCTTAACGTTCTTTTTGTGTTATGTGAAAATTACTTAATAATAACAAGTAATACATAGTAACTAAAAAGCCTATTAATAGCTTTAATTAATTTGAATAAGTTAATGATAAAAATGAGAAAATTATTTTGGAGGAATGAATGGTAGTTCTTCAAATATATTCAAGAAAAAAAATCGGCTCTTTAAAAGATTTCTTCAAATTTTAAAGATAAGGTTGGAGTGGTTTTCTTAAAAAAACACTTCTCCAAGAATAAGGTTGGAGTAGAATATATTGAAAATAACCTTAAACATGATAGGAACATTAACTAAAATGTATTCTAGATGACATACCTTTAATAACTCCCAATATTGATAATAAGTTAATATTCTTGGTTTTCATTAGAGAATTGTTGGTCGACAATGTAATTAAAGTGGATTAAATGGCATACGCCATCGATCCTTAATTTTTACAAAATGTTTAACTTATTCCTAATATCATAAATGAATGTCAGATAACTATGATATTCATTCTTAAATCATAACATCAATTCTTTTAAACATAAATATATTGATAACTTATTTCAGATTGAAAATTATGTAAAATTATGTTAAAGTCTAGCATGAATGCTATTGCATTTTTTCCCCTCAATATATCATATTGTTGTTCATCATTACATACAAAGTATATTATATGGAACATTTATCTTGGACCTTTCAAGGTATTATCATAACTATTGTCATTTTGTTCTCTAAAATGACAATACTAATATTACACAAAAAAATGTAACATTCATCCTTATCAATTTCGTTAATCATGTTAATCGTCAGCCTGAGAGACCACCTAGTATTATTACAAACAAAGATGGTATACTTTGTATTAATCAAGAAGATGATGAAAATAAGTGGTTGAGCTCGGTACATTTGTATATTAGACGTGTATTTTGATTCCCATCCGTTATACAAAGAAATTAGATTTACACACAAGATTTCTGTTTTACTGAGAAATCCACCTATATTGTATAAAAGAAAGCTCTAAAATACTGTAACCTTGAGAAATTTACATATCACCCATAAACAATCCATAACTGTTCACTTAAAGAAAAAGTGGTTCCAATGATCTTTGTGTATCTAACCTCCATATCTTATATGTATTAACATCAATGACTCCATACCTCATCTGTACTGACTAGAAGGGGTGACAAGAAAGCTAACAACAAAAGAGTCTCCATTAATCTTTTAACATTCTCTTTGCATAAAGCAGAAGCAAAATTAAAAATATTGTAAGCTCCTCCCTATATCATTCGATTATTATTTATTAATCACAGGTAAGGTGAGCCTCATACATCAATTAATATTCTAATATAGGTTCTTGACTATGGTCTTCTAACGTATTTGTCTTACAAACATATTAATGTGCATTTTTTTTTTTAATTTTGAATTTTGTGGTGGCAACTTATAATAACTACAATCATTTTGGAAGTGCCCTGATATCGCTCGTTTTGTACATGTTTATCTCTCGCGATATCATTGTTTTTGTACTTATTTCTAGTCGATTTCATGAACTTTTGGTATTTATTTAGTTGGAAATTGATTTCATGTATTAAGGTTAAAGATTGAGAAAGAAATGATGAAAAGATGGAGGATTTTGCTGATTTTGCTATGCTGCACCGTTTTGGCCATATCTCCCTCATACGAACTCGGATTGAGGTGATTCAGGCGGCCAAACGAAGCTAACTCAGAGCTCTACAATTATCCAGAAGATAGTCAGCCTATCTGCTGCGATTCATAGCCGATCGGCTAAACTAAGCAGATCGGCTTGTTTAGTTCAAAATCCACTCAGAAGTTCGACCTTGTGCAATGCCCAGTATCTTAGCCGATCTGCTAAGCTTAGCAGATCTGCTAAGCCTTAGCCGATCTGCTATGATGCGCGGAGAAGTCTATTTATGTATTGTTTTAGGGTTCCACATCTCACCTAACTTTTTCACCCTCGAACCAGCAGCCCCCATGGGCGATTTTTAGGGTTTCTTGAGCTAATTTCATCATTTTGAAGATCTTCCATCATCCTTAATCATTTGGTTACGAAGAATCATCATCCAAACAATGTAATCACTCGGTTTGCATTTTTATTCGAATATAACTATGTTTCCTTTGATTTCAATAATTATATTTGTGTGTTTTGATTTGATTATGTTTAGTGGCTAGTTTTATATGCTTGCTTGGGTGAAATCACTAGTGATTAGGGGTGTTATATTTTGGTGTTTGATTATGCTTGAGTTTAGAATTCCTCCATGAATTTATATGTTTTTAGCTCAAATAATTTATGGAATTTGTTGGTAATTCTAACTAGCAATTATAGCGAATGTTTGTTGTTAGTTGGAATTATTTTTGTTTGTATGTCGATGTACAAATGAACCTTTGTTTGTGGATGCGAAAATTGGTATAAGTAACATAAATGAGCTAAAATATATGAGTTGTTGAATATGGCGAACTTCTTTCATTTGGATGAATTATAAACTTGTGAAACTTGAACTTTATGTTTAATCGTGACCCCTTGCGTGATTGAGTTTAAAATAGTTTCTTTGCTTATTTGGTAAATGACTAGTGAATATAGCGAACGTTTTTCATTGGTAATTTGCTATCAATTATTTATCTATAGATGATTGAACAAACATTGCGAACGTAGATTTGGAATAAGCAAGATTCTTTAGGCTTGATTGTGCAAGATGGTAACCATGGCAAGCGTCCGTTACTAGATTAAATCATAGGTTTGTAAATTGAAGTTGAATCATTAGGAGATAGCGAACGTTAATCCTATGTTAAATGGAAATTTACTTTTGCATAATATAAACTGGTTATAACTCTACACCCCGAAATCACTAGTGAAACAGTCCAAGCAAGCATTGTTTTTAATATCTGAAAGTTTCCAATCAATCACTTTGACTCTTCAGAGTCCACCTGCCTAGATTAATTAAAGTTTGTAGTTTTAAGCAACGTGACAACTCGGTCACACAAAACCCCCACAGTTACTTTTCTGTATTAATTACTTGCACTTGGATATAATTCTTGAACTCACATTCCCTGTGTTCGAACCCGAACTTACCCAACTATACTACTACACGATAGGGTCCACTGCCCGGTTGTGTTTTGGTCTAGCTCGGTACTTTCTTGTTCACTTTTCAACGATAAAATTTTATAACTAGATTTTGCACATCAAGTTTTTGGCGCTGCTGCCGGGGAATGTGATTGATTAAGAGTTTAATTCGAGTGTAATTAATTTATCCTTTTCTAGAATTTATTTCCAGAAAAGTTACTTTAAGAGTTTTAGTTATTATTAGTGTACATATTTTCCATGTTTGCTTATTTTGTGTTGAGTGGTTACGTTTTACCATTTTTAGTTTTGATGTTTGTAGCAGATTTGTGACTTAGCATCAATGTCATGTTACTCAAATCAAAAAGGTTACAAACCTTTATGTGAGGCGAGTAATTATGATGATGTACCAATGATATCACGTGAAAGGTGTGCACCACCGAGACACTACCAAGATAACTGGACTCAACTTTATCCATCAAGGACTTGGAATGAAGAACCTTTAATCACTCAAGAGATCGAACAACCAAAAATGTCTAATCTTGAAAGGTTGTTGAAAGAAGCAATAGAGCAAACAGAGAGGCATAGTAGAGAATTTGATGAAATCTTCTATTGGAATTTGGAGCCTTACCATGAAAGGCCATATGATACATTTACCATTGCAAATGAGCATTGGGATGATGTTGAGGCTATTGAGCATAATGATTCTTATTCTAACGATGGTTTTGCAGATTCTTCTAACTTTGTTTTTCAGGATGATAGTGAAGACGAAATGGATGAGGAGGAAGAAGAGAATGAAGTCACAAGTTACCCTCATGAAACTTCACAATCTGTTTTGCAGGATTCATACATGCTAGAGCCTGAAGTGACTAAGGACGCCATTGTTGACTATGATGCCGATATAAAGGAATTACAAGGACTGCTGGGAATTAGTGATCATGAGCTAGACGAGCTTGTAAAAAAGGGATTTGGAGATGATCTTATTCTAGAGGCAGAATTTGAAAATTTGTATCGAGCTAATAGCACTCAGGTGCTTGAGGTAGATAGGTTGGAAATGTTGGAAAGGGGTATTGAGTGTGTGCATACAAACTATTTTGAAGAACCACCCGATTATCTTTGTATACTTGCCAAAGATTTTTCTGAAAACGTGGGGATAACTAGTCATTCATACTTGGAAGTGGCAATCATCCGGATTATCATTATACCACTCAAGAAATGGAGAGGTTATTTTCACATTACAAATTGTAGTTGGAGGATGTTCTACCGAAATGTCAAAACAAAAGATGACATCCTCCTATGTGAGTATGACGAGAAAGGAGGTGGTAGCGTGATTGAGGATTGGTTATGAGAAAGCAAGGGTCGAGTCTAGCTCGGGACTCGGGAATAAACCAAGCATCTTGCGGGAGGTGAACCCGTATCGAGATATGATGGATGATTGACAATGGTAACTTTATGCTATGGCAAGAATGTACCTGAAAGGAATGGATGTTTTGAAATCATGTTTGAAGGTTAATCAAGAATAAGAACATGCAAAAACCCCCGGGAAGTACTCGCTCCCTTTTACCTTTCACACTTATGCTTATTTCATATATTATATTTTGTTGCATTGAGGACAATGCAAATGTTAAGTGTGGGGAGGTTATTATTCACTTGAATTAGTTTGTCATTTTAAGATTAATTGCTTTAGTAATGTAATTGATAAATTTTGTTGAAAGTAATTAAATCTTACCTCTTGCATGATAAATTTGTCATAGAGCAACCTCATTGGGTGAATTGCATAACTAGCACACTTGTAGCCTCCACTATAAAAAATTGTGATAAATTTGAGCCTTATTGAGAAAAACACTTACCTTTAGTGTTTATATTGTTTGATTGCTATGAGTGTGCCGGTGACTGTAGTTTGTTCTAGAACTTGCCTTAGTGATGCATTTTGAGACCGCTGTGGGATCACAGAAATGTGATTTAGGTGGGGTCAACGACGAGGAGGTATTCTTAGGAATTTTTGATCTTATTTTGCTTTAAAACCATTTATATCCAGTTAACACAGGTCGTTATCACTCATTTTTAGTGCTAAGAAACCCCTAGAAAACTTCCACATTCAATCCACTAAATATTAGCCTTATTTTTGTGTAGTCAATTCCCGAACCATCACTTTTCTAAAATGTTGCCTAATTGAAATTTATGATGAATTTTACCAAAATGTGACTTAAACCGTTTTGAATTGAGATTCTGGTGTTAAATTCTACGAGTGAGGTTGGAAACAATTAAATGAATAGAAGTTAACCTTTGAGCTTAAAGTTTATAGTTGGATGATTGTAGTCAACTAAATGGCCTTTGAATTCCTGAACAAGTAGTTCCCGAGGGGTGTTTTACACCTAACCACCGAAGGCCTTTATCCGGTCTAGGATGGTTGGTCCGAAAGTTCGTTACACAGGGTTCATAGAAAGTCATAGAATGCAATTATTCCAATCAAATGTGAAAAAAAAAAATCAATTTGAGTTATTTGTGCGAAATTGTTAAAGTATGAGTCATAAATGAGAACAAATAATAAGTTGAATTGATTTGGCACGAGAGTCCTAAGTTCCATTACTGTCACATGTTTCAACCAATAGGTAACATTTCCGCATTTTTCATGGGTCTTGACTACCACTTTTCACCAATTATTGTGTCTATCATACCCATATTCCATAATTAGCCTACATTGTTACAACACATGCTAGAATACCTCCTTTGAGATCTCACTTGGTGCTCACGCCAAGTCGGTGGAGATTTGATCCTCTTGCAAGCCTATGGTAACAATGCATCACGACTTGGTTTGATTGAGTGTTACATTGCTTACTTCCTTACCTTGTAGTTGTATAGGTTGAGAGTGAGTGATTGAAACACATTTCCTATTGAGAGGTGCTAAGTTGTGCATTCAAGCTTGACAAATTTATTTTAGGTTTTCTATGTTTATATTCATGCTACTAACATGATTACTTATGCAATTGTGGTTAGTTATATTTTGTAAAACCTTGTTCTTAAATTCTAAATGCAAGAGGTATATGTTTTGGAATGTAAATCATAGTTTGCTTGAGGACAAGCAAAGTTCAAGTGTGGGGATATTTGATATCGCTCGTTTTGTACATGTTTATCTCTCGCGATATCATTGTTTTTGTACTTATTTCTAGTCGATTTCATGAACTTTTGGTATTTATTTAGTTGGAAATTGATTTCATGTATTAAGGTTAAAGATTGAGAAAGAAATGATGAAAAGATGGAGGATTTTGCTGATTTTGCTATGCTGCACCGTTTTGGCCATATCTCCCTCATACGAACTCAGATTGAGGTGATTCAGGCGGCCAAACGAAGCTAACTCAGAGCTCTACAATTATCCAGAAGATAGTCAGCCTATCTGCTGCGATTCATAGCCGATCGGCTAAACTAAGCAGATCGGCTTGTTTAGTTCAAAATCCACTCAGAAGTTCGACCTTGTGCAATGCCCAGTATCTTAGCCGATCTGCTAAGCTTAGCAGATCTGCTAAGCCTTAGCCGATCTGCTATGATGCGCGGAGAAGTCTATTTATGTATTGTTTTAGGGTTCCACATCTCACCTAACTTTTTCACCCTCGAACCAGCAGCCCCCATGGGCGATTTTTAGGGTTTCTTGAGCTAATTTCATCATTTTGAAGATCTTCCATCATCCTTAATCATTTGGTTACGAAGAATCATCATCCAAACAATGTAATCACTCGGTTTGCATTTTTATTCGAATATAACTATGTTTCCTTTGATTTCAATAATTATATTTGTGTGTTTTGATTTGATTATGTTTAGTGGCTAGTTTTATATGCTTGCTTGGGTGAAATCACTAGTGATTAGGGGTGTTATATTTTGGTGTTTGATTATGCTTGAGTTTAGAATTCCTCCATGAATTTATATGTTTTTAGCTCAAATAATTTATGGAATTTGTTGGTAATTCTAACTAGCAATTATAGCGAATGTTTGTTGTTAGTTGGAATTATTTTTGTTTGTATGTCGATGTACAAATGAACCTTTGTTTGTGGATGCGAAAATTGATATAAGTAACATAAATGAGCTAAAATATATGAGTTGTTGAATATGGCGAACTTCTTTCATTTGGATGAATTATAAACTTGTGAAACTTGAACTTTATGTTTAATCGTAACCCCTTGCGTGATTGAGTTTAAAATAGTTTCTTTGCTTATTTGGTAAATGACTAGTGAATATAGCGAACGTTTTTCATTGGTAATTTGCTATCAATTATTTGTCTATAGATGATTGAACAAACATTGCGAACGTAGATTTGGAATAAGCAAGATTCTTTAGGCTTGATTGTGCAAGATGGTAACCATGGCGAGCGTCCGTTACTAGATTAAATCATAGGTTTGTAAATTGAAGTTGAATCATTAGGAGATAGCGAACGTTAATCCTATGTTAAATGGAAATTTACTTTTGCATAATATAAACTGGTTATAACTCTACACCCCGAAATCACTAGTGAAACAGTCCAAGCAAGCATTGTTTTTAATATCTGAAAGTTTCCAATCAATCACTTTGACTCTTCAGAGTCCACCTGCCTAGATTAATTAAAGTTTGTAGTTTTAAGCAACGTGACAACTCGGTCACACAAAACCCCCACAATTACTTTTCTGTATTAATTACTTGCACTTGGATATAATTCTTGAACTCACATTCCCTGTGTTCGAACCCGAACTTACCCAACTATACTACTACACGATAAGGTCCACTGCCCGGTTGTGTTTTGGTCTAGCTCGGTACTTTCTTGTTCACTTTTCAACGATAAAATTTTATAACTAGATTTTGCACATCATGCCCAAAAGGTGTTCGCTAAAATGTCTGCGAGATATTTGGGTATGCGATCGGCATTTACAGCCCTTCGTCTATTAAAGTTGCAAGCTTTTAGCAAGTTGTTACATTTTGCTTTAGTAGTTCACCTTTCATTATATATATTTATATGGATCTTGATTTCCTGATGTACAACACTGATTTATGCATATATTTTCACTCTTTCAGTCCTTTGTGTTTAGCTTATAACTTGACTCGATCGATCATTCGTTTAATCTTGCAGGTGTTCATGAATATACTATGACTGGATCTGGAAAAGAACTAATGGACTTCATTATAATTAAAATCAATGTTGCATGTTTTGGCACCGACAAATAGTGACCCTCTTAAAGACAACTATGGTAATAATATGTTGCATCTAGTTGGGATTCTTGAAAAGCGACGGAGTCGTCAAGCTGGTAAGTTACTCCTTATTGAAACTTCAACTTGGTATGAACAAACTTGAAATTTCAAAACCTTTTTGCTCATTTTTGAAAAATGATTTTTCTCCACAAGAATTTACGTTAGATATCTACCGGTATGACATGATTGAATGGGCTGTAGACTCCAAGTTTAAAGTTAAGCTATTTTGAAAACGGGACCGGTTCACAATCGGTTAGTTTTCAAAAGGTTAATAATCAAAGCAAAAAACCTGATAGACATTACCCCATAGAACAGAAAACAAACTAAGAAAATGATAAGAGCGGGTAGTGATTTGTCTTTCTTTTCATAAAGCATGAAGAAAGTGATCACAAACGTGATGAGTAGTGTTATTATAGAGATGCAAAGTGAAAGGAAAGAAATGCCAACTTGATTAGGTACTAATGCAAATAAATCATTTTCTGCACGGTGAGAAGTGAGGATAAATAAAGTTATGAGGATTAAGGTACAAGAGGTTAAAAAAAAGATAGCGCTAAAGATTTGAAACAATGTAAACGACACCTTCAAGAGAAACACTAGACTACCATCTTGTTGGTTATATCCTCCCTGAAAAAGTAATTATTGATGCAAATGTGACGGTGGCTATAAGTGTTCCAACGACCATTAGTTGGGGAACACTCGATTTCAACGACTCCACACCTTCAAAAATAACTATTTGTGATGTTTGTTGAATAACTGACTTGGTGTGAAGCCATTAGCGTTCTTCTTTTCTCGAAATGAAGGAGGGAGTATTGCCTCTATTTCCTGCAAATACATGGGTTAGATCACCTAAGAAATATAAACCAAGTAAATGAGTAACTTACTTTCATTTCTAAAATAAAAGTTTCGCAAATAATGTAATACCCCAGAAGAACAGAAAAAAATAATCCATTACAAATATAGGCAATACTCACTCATTCCTTTCGAGAAAAGAAGAACGGTGATGGCTTCACAGTAAGTCAGTTATTTAACAAAGATCACAATGAGTTATTTTTTGAAGGTGAGGAGTGCTTGAAAGCGAGTGTTCCCCAACAAATGGTGGCTGGAGCACTTCTAGCCACCATTACATTTGCATAGATAATTGCTTTTTCAGAGATATAACCAACAAAATAGTAGTCTGGTGTTTCTCTTGAAGGTGTCGTTTACATTGTTTCAAATCTTTAATGTCATCTCTTTTTCAAGCTCTTGTACCTCAATCCTCATGGATTTATTTATCCCCATTTCCCACCGTGCAAAAAATGATTTCTTTGCATCACTACCTAATCAGGTTGGCATTTCTTTCCTTTCACTTTGCATCTCTATAATAACACTACTCATCACGTTTGTGATCACCTTCTTCATACTTTGTGAAAAGAAGGACAAACACTACTTGCTTTTATCATTTTCTTAGTTTTATTTTCCGTTCTATGGGGAAATGTCTATTGGGTTTATGTTTTGATTATTAACGTTTTGCAAACTAACCGGTCCCATTTTCAAAACAGTTTAACTTTATAGTTGGAGTCTATTGTTCGTTCAATCATGTCATACATGTGAATATCTAACGTAAATTCTTGTGAAGAAATTTCACTTTTCAAGAGAGACCAACAAGGTTTTGAAATTTCAAGTTCGTTTATACCAAGTTGAAGTTTCAATAAGGAGCAACAAATCAGCTTAACAACTCCGTTGCTTTTCAAGAATCCTAGCTAGATGCAACATATTATTACCATCATTGTCCTTAAGAGGGTCACTATCGGTGCCAAAACGGATAACATTGATTTTATAATGGAAACCATTAGTTCTTTTCCGGATCCGGTCAACGAGATTAACAAGAACATATTTCATGTTGCTGTGTTACACTGTCATGTGAAGATATATATGCTATTGCCCTGGATCAGTGTGGCCAAATTTTTAATACTTACCCTTGAAGAGAGTAATTATAATAATCTTTTCCATTAAGTTGGGACTCTTCAAAATCAATCAAATTATATTCTGGGCTTGATACCATTGCGACGAGAACTATTATGGTTTAAAATCAATCAAATTATTTGGGAAACTTTTATTTTAGACCTGAAAGTTAATTATAAATTTACTTGGTTTGTATTTCCTTATGTGATCTAACCCATGTATTGCAGGAAATACTCCCTCATTCTTTTCGAGAAAAGACGAATGCCAATGGCTTTACACACCAAGTCAGTTATTCAACAAACATCACAAAGAGTTATTTTCTAAAGGTGATGACCGGTTAAAAGTGAGTGTTCCCCAACTAATGGTGGTTGGAGCACTTATAGCCACAATCACAATTGCATCGATAATTAATTTTCCAGAGGGATATAACCAATAAGATGGAACTTCGTTGTTTCCCCTGAAGGTGTCATTTATAGTGTTTCAAATCTTCCGTGTCATCTCTTTTTCAAGCTCTATTACCTCAATCCTCATGACTTTATTTATCCTCACTTACAACCGCACAGAAAACGATTTCTTTGCATTTGTATCTAATCAGGTTGGCATTTATTTTCTTTCACTTTCCATCTCTATAGTAGCATTACTCATCACGTTTACGATCACATTTTTCATACTATATGAAAATAATGACAATTCATTACCCGCTCTTATCATTTTCTTAGTTTGTGTTCCGTTCTATCGGGTAGCGTCTAGTCAGAAGCTTTTGGCGAGACAACTATTTGAATCTTTCCAAAGTTTAAGCTCTACGTTTGATCGTGAGAAAACAACTATGTTAAAATCAAACACCCGGTTTACCCTTGTTTGATATTATAAAGGTTACCACATTTGTATGGAGTTTTAAAGAGAGTGGATATGTACTTTTGAATCATAGACCGTGATATGCTTCAAGATGTGTTGAGTTACTGTGCATTTGGTATTATTAGTATGCGTTCTAAGATGAATCATAGACCCTTGAAATATATGCTTTTGAATCATAAACCTTTGTATGCTTCAAGATGAATTACAGACCCTTGAAAATATTTGAAGATCGTTTTAAGATGATTGAGACTCGGGAGGGTGTTGACAGGGATGTTGCAGAAACCCTTGCATTTGTAACATTGTTGGTGGAAGGAAATCAGGTGAGATTGAGTGGTTAGGATGTTGAGCGAGGTACTTTCAGCAGTCGTAGGTATTCTGTTGTCCTTGACAAGGAAATAGGGGAGCGCTGCTGTCCTTTGGACCATGTAATGATGAAATCAAGATGAGGAAATGTTTATTAAAGGTGCATTATGGTAAAACTTGTAAAAGTGGAACATTTTGAGCCCTCAACTTACTGAACTCGGTCATGTGACCTCACGTCGTTACAAAAATGACGGAGCATGTGGCCACCGTTAATCTCTCTTATCTTCATCGTTTTTCCTTTTACTTACATTGCATTGAGATGCATAAATTTATTCTTCACACATTAAGTTCTTCCTATTTTATTAATTAATCTCTTACTCCTAAATTTTTTTGCATACATCCCTTATTCAAAATTTGAGACTTGGGGGTGATTTTTTATTTTAGTCCCACCCAATATAAATTAAATTAAAAAGTTTGATAAGAAGAAAATAAGGAAAACAAATCAAGATCTTGGTCCTATTAATTTGTGTACTATTCCTCACCATGTAACTTCTTTTTAGAAGGCATCTCAATTCTCTTTATTTATTGAGCACTATCATTTTGTTAATTGACTGCTAAAGAGATCAAAAAGTTCGATGAAATGCGTAATCATCGGGACCACATCGAAACTAAGCATCGATCGACGTACCTAATAACTATCCAACCAGCCTTGATGAATCCTTTAATTTGATTTTGTTGTATTCTTATGTTTTGATGGTCTTTTATATTTTTATATATATTTTATTTAATGACAAACAATCACTAGTATTTGGAACAATCAAACAAAAATTAGACTTGGAAAAAATGTAAGATATAAAAATTGGCGAAAATCGTTAAAGCAACGATGAAGAAATTTTGTCTTTAACAAAGACATGTATGCTTCTTGTACGTGTCTCTAGAACACTAGAGAGTGGTGAGTGGGGATACATGGTGAATTTAAAAGAGATTAAACTCTGGCCACATGTTCAGTAAGTTTTTTGAACGAGATAATGTCACGTGACCTCGTGTGATCGAGTTCATTGAGTTGAGGTCTCAAAATGTTCCACTTTTACAAGTTAATGTTACCACATTGTACTATACAAGAGAGCATGCGGTATATTTATGATTGAGTCGTCGAAAATTGCACCAACATCCCGGAATTGCAGACAAAGAACAAAAGACAAATGTTTCCCGATTGAAATCGTAAAAAAACAACTTTAATTCGAAAAATGGCAATACCCGCCGGTATTTGAAGAAAACTCTTAAATGTCGTTGACCTGCGGGATTAGTCATTGACCTGCGGGAAAGGGATCAGTTACGAGTACGAAATGCTTTTCACATACAAGTCTGCACACATGTCATCATTTAATTGGGCTGCTTCGTTGGCTTATTTCTACGGAAATGTTGTCTACCGTTGAGGAAAAGTTGTTTGACAATGACCATGGATGGTAAAACGTTGCGTTAACTGAGCATGCCAGAAATTTTCTCTAACCGGAATAATAAATAAACTTGATTATAACCCGCAAAATTTGCGGGTTACTTCATGATTTTAAACAAATGTTTATATCTACATTTTAATAATAACGATAGATTGTTAGTTAACTGGCTACATAATAAAACAACGCATTGTAGTGTAATTTTGTAGGTGTGTTGGATACATTTAAATGATGTTGACATGAAATACATTTACATTAAAATATAAATCAGGGCATAAGCTACATTGTAAACTATATATCGTGAAACATCTGAACAATTGTATTTCATCAGCGGGATGTAGTAACACAAATACGATTAGCCTTTATGGTGAACCTTAACCAATGAATATACTTATATTATGAATGGCAACGTATAAGGTTTACAGGTTAATATGTACGTTATCTTCTTATATATATAAAAAGTTTATATATACTATAAAAACTTAGATAAAAATAACCATAATACGAGTATGAATACGGGTGGGTGATCGGGCGAATTTCCAAAACCCATCACCGTACCCATTAAAATCGGATTATCTGAATATATTTTACTCCATATTTTTGTCGATAAATGAGAAAAGGTATTTATTTAAAGATGAATACATGTAATATTTATCAATTAATTTTTTGTAGCGTTTTTTAAGGAAGCATTCCAAATTTAAATTTGACTTTTGTATTCAATTTATCTACTATCTACTACTACTTATAAAAGGTGTCTGCTGTTAACTCTTAATATTCTTAAAAAAATCAAAATTCCAAAATCACCCCTAATATGTCACTCAAGTCTACGGTTTCAAATCTTAATTAAGTCACTCCACCGGTTCAAATCTTAATTGAGTCACTACACCGTCGACAGCATCACCATCTCCTTCCCTATCTGTCGCCGCCAAACACCCCTCACCACCGCATCCTCCATCCTCCCTCCTTCTGAGAAAATAGGTAACGACCATAAACTCTACCGTCTCCGTGTTCCATTTTCTTTGAGGTTTGAGTTTTTTTTTTAAAGCAATCGTGGGTGTTCATTTACGGGTCATTCGTATGCTCGATTTCTTATTACGTTTTCAGATCTCACTGACCGATTTAGGATATGACGATTTATGTTTGATTTGGCTTAGGTCAATTACTTAGGTTTTTTCTCGATTTCCCATGTTTTTTTTCTAATCAAATACTGTACTTAGGTCAATCACGTTATATTTGCTTTAAAATTCTGAAACTGTGATATAATTTTTATGTTAATATATTTACTTATATGGTACAAGATTATTGTTGATCTAGAAAATGCCTTCCACCTGTTTGCTGTGATGTTTGAAAAGAGATGGTCTCAGTACGAGTGAGGTAAAAATCTATAATCACGATTCATGGGTTTTATATAGTTACTGTTATTCATGTATATTTCGAATGAGCTAAAATTTATAGTCAGGTTCATGATTTGTATGAAGTTTGCGTGTATAGTGATTGATATATTCCCGTTTTATTAAATGCTCTTTTTCTTTCTTTAACTTTCAGGTCTTTCCCTTACATGGTCATCACACATTGGATAACACCCTTTCCCGATTTGATTGTTTGATTCAAAGGGTAAAAATATTTGGTTATTGTAGTCGTTTGTTATTCTCTTGAATTGTTAAAATTATATGATGTATGTGTTCAATTGGTATATGTGTCTGGGTCATGAATTGTAGCTACGTTTTCATTTTTTAATCAAATTCATTCTTTGTTGCTTGAAATAGTTATAGAACTACAATGATGATTAAATACGAAACGACTCAAATAACTAGGAGCCTACATTGTTGATAATTTAACAGGAAAAGAACAACAATAATCAACTCGATAAAGGTGAATTCATAGCTTTGCATTAACGTTATTGCTTACTCAACTACTGCAACTCCGTACGTATTTGATCATATTTAATTTTTGTTATTACCTATTCAACTACCACAACTCCATATCAGATTACAAGACAGCATATGCCTGCAACACCATATGATTTGGACCAGGTAAAGTCTTCATGGAAAGAACTATATGCACCAGCAAATAAGTCAACGAAATGATGAAACAAAGAAGACCAAAACTGCTGATACTATGAAAGAAGAAGGTAAATGATCAGGTCGGGTAAGATTCAAAGCTGAATCAGGTTAACAACAAATAATACATGTATTTCAATAATTGGTTAAGACACATACTCTCAAATAACTTCATATCGAAGGTGAGCTGTTTTTGATATTTTCAAGCTTATGCAGCAGGAACTGAACACAGCAAAGACTAGCACAAAATGTGAGTTACAAAAGCCCAGCTCAATGTAAATATAGTAAAACTATCATGTTAATATTCCTCCACTGCAAAACGTTTGTCTTTCCTCTTCTAGCTCATAATTTCTGCTGGCCAAAAAATTAGGTACGTGTGTACGTTTACGGTTGACCCATAATTACATTACACTCAACTCACTTTGACTGTTTAAATCGATATATTTAATATCTTCACCTCTTAGTCGGTTAATGATAAAAGATACTTCTATTTTCTGCACTATATGAATTCTTACGATATGTTGTTGGTTTCATTAAGGGCGATTCCACTAGATTTGATGGATGTTGTGGTACATAATTAAGAGAACCTCAATTCAAATTCTGTAGAAGTTTGTTTAGCATATATAGTGATAGAACATCAAGTTAATAGGTGATATATGTTGAAGGTCAAGGCTTCAATTAGTACATTGGTGTCATCTCCAACTCTCCACGTTAATAGGTGGTATATGTTGAATAGTTCAAGCCTCCACGTTGGTTCTATGGGTTATTCTACAAATCTCATGTCTAATAAGTTACCTTTTTCAAGATCTCTGATTTCAAATTCTAATAGTCGGTTTTTCATGTTTTATAACTTAATTTGTCCTGTGATTGCCTATCCTTTTATTGATCCACTAATCATTTCTATAAATTCAGTCTTTTTGTTAGGTACGATAGTTACATTGTAGTATTCTAATATAAGTTTCCCAGGTTATGAAATTTGATATGATGTGTTTCAACTATCTATCAAGTCGTGCAGGAAAGGGTAGATAAGATGGGATAATAGCAAGTCTTTTTCGGGGGTTTTTTTTTCATTTTTTGAAAAGGTAGCAATTTGGATTGTTTACTTATGAATGACTTATTCAGGTTGTCTTTTATCTCTGATGGAGTAATCAGTCCAATATATAACACTCCAAGTGGCTATCAAGGAAATGGGCCAAAAGGGTAGAATGGGTTGGACGGGTCAAAAACTGCACGAAGTTCTTATTACGCACAAGTAGCCTTTTATATCTTCCATTGTAATGTTTCACTATTCATGCCTTCTTCAGAGATCTCATTGTCTCTTTTTATTCCCATCTCTCTCTCCTGCTCTAATCATGCTATAACTTGATTCAATTTTATCTCAAACTTATTTTGCAGTCCTAGGGCTTATGTGCATCGCAAAATTGTAGTTACATAAACAACCGTGTTTTGTAGGTCGTGATGCACTAGAACTAGAATGATAGTTGAAATCTATGGAAGCGACATGTATACATCAATCAAGTGAATGATGACCGGGTTCAAGAGCTTGAATGCTACCAATTTCATTCCACGTAGAATTTTGTTTTGACATATTTGTGAGTAAATTCCATAAATGGTCCCTGTGGTTTACATTGATTTACGAAAACAGTCTCTGTACTCTTTTTTCAACGTTTTCGGTCCAATAACTTTGGTTTTGCTCGCAAATGGTCCCTTAAGGGACCTTTTGCGAGCAAATCCAAAGTTAGACGGAGGGACCATTAGCGAGCAAAAATCCAAAGTTAAGGGACCATTTGCGAGAAAATCCAAAGTTATTGGACTGAAAATGTTGAAAAAAAAGTACAGTGATTGTTTTCGTAAATCAATATAAACCACAGAGACCATTTATGGAATTTACTCTAGATTTGTACTATTGATTTTGTAAGTGGAACAGTGTCGCACCCCCTTATTCGGGTTGCGGAAGCGAATCGGGTCGGGGCGCGACCAATCAATAATCAAGCTCATAAGATATATAATGAACGACTCTATATGCGTCGTTTACAAAATACATTGATATAACATAAGAGTTTGCAAACTGTTTACATTATAGTGAGTTCACATGATTTACCCTGAGAGATTCTAGTACATTTCCAATTATACAAAATATAGATATGCAAGGAAATCTCTTGATGTTTAATGATTGCATGCGACTCGAGCTAAAGTATCCTGATGGGCAGTCCAACCTACTGCTGAGTACCTGAGATAACATGCTAAAAGGTCAGCTAAAAAGCTGGTGAGCTCACAGGTTTAATATGATAAGATATGATTTATGAACCGCAAGATTTAATGAATTGATTTACAAACATGTAAACAGATAAATAATGAGTATCACTGCCATGAGCACATAGTCTGAGTTTAACTGAGGGGGTCAGGATCCACATTCAAGGACCTGAGCGAGGTGCCTCTCTATGAGTGCCTAATCAACACTCAATACTGAACAAATGATAATGCGTCCGTTTGACAGGTTAGTGCTTGCTAACTCGGACGGGGATTGTCAATCCCATATAGTACCATACACTAACATTCACGCTAAATCATATTAACATGACTATGCTTCAGAGGACTTTGATTGATTAGATGAAAACAACTCATGCAGCATACGTGATAATTTGATACTTGCGTTCACATGTAAAACAAAACGAGCATGTATCTCACCCCTAGGTAAAAACATTTAAAAAGGGGCTATGAGACTCACCTGAGTCGGATGACTTGCAAAACAAGTAGTAATGATGATGCACAAGGTAATGATGTCGTTCCAAAGACTATAACCTGTCGGGCGTCCTAAACGCTCAAAGTTTACAATAATGATTAGATGTCTCAACAGACCACCTATGCTAGTTGTTCACTCAACTAGTAATGTCCAATGATTTAGTTTGATTAGGTATGATTGGAAAAATATGTATGGCTCGTTGGTGATTAATTGTAATAATAATCTCAAATCATTATTATCATAATATTGTAATGATATACTTATATAGTATATTTGAAATGTTTAGTATTCGTATCGTATAAGTTTTGAAGTGTTGTGTTATTCGATATTTAATTGTGGAAATAAGTTATAAGTATTCGATATTTGTTTAAAGAACTTAAGTTTATAGTAGTTAGCTTGGTTCGCAAGACTCAGCTCGCATGGCAAACTCGGTTCACTAGACGGTTCAACTCACAGTCCATGGTTCAACTCGCAATCCATGGTTCAACTCGCAATCTAACTCTTATATGGTCAAACAGGCTCGGTTTGACCCGCAACTTTCACACAAGTCTTAAAATGGTTAAATAAGTCTTAGAAAATAATCGTTATGTTTCGTAGGTCTCTCGAAGTGTCGTTTTCATGATTATGTCAAAACAGTCCCTAGGTTTATAATTTTCCAGATTTCAACCCGATTAATCTCTCGATTTGACCAACTTCTACTCCGAATCCATCCTAACTAAAAATCACACATGTTCTCCTAGGTGTCTAGTTCATTTCTGCATTTTATCCCGATTTTATAAGGTCGTTTACTATTTTAAACAAAAATGGAAATGAAAAGTGGTCGGATTTGGTCTATAAACACACTCAGTCCATAAATCGGTTTCTACACTTGAACCCGTGAGGATCTGGTCAAAGTGGTAAACACAAAAGTTGTAGCCAACGTCTTAACGGTCATTTTTCGTTTAGACTTCGTAAGTTGATTCCTCCTAGAACTCGAGTTATAGTCTCGAGAAGGAGACGGATGTTTCTGTTCGCCGGAACAGTAACGCGCGCTTTAACGGAATAATTATTTTAAAATAGTAAACGAAGTCAAAACGTTACAAAATTAGTGTCGTTGGAAAGCTGACATTCCGAACTTGATTTTAGGATTAAGAAACGTTCATTTTCATGTTGTTGTGATTTTTATAAAAATCGTTCAAGTGAGTGCATTTTCTGGACAGCAAGTTTTAAGTGAAGATTTTGAGTTTTAAAACGCGTTTCGATTTATATTTTGGACATTATAACGTTGAATGAGCACTATAACATGATTATAAACATATTACAAGTAATATGAAAAGGTTTTAAAGTTCTTACAATGTTCTAGATGAAGAGGAGGAAGAATGGAAGTCGTATGCTCGTTTTCACGTGTTTTCTTGAATTCCGGCTTGGCGGCTCGTGGTGGCTCTATGGTGGTGATGTGGTGGACTTGTGATGATGTTAGGAGGTTGTTGTGGTGGCTGGTGACAGCCCCCATTCGTTTGGGAGAGAGAGAGTAGAGAGATAGAGGGGTGTTGCATGAATGAGGATGAAATAATGGTCTTTGAGGTTAAATGGTCAAAAACAAGATCCATGAATCATGGATCTTGTTTGGCTGATTTTTCCAAGCCAATAATGGAGGCAAGGTTGTTAAAATCTTGTCTCCATACTTAGGTATTATATCCGTGTTCGTTTACCCGATCGTTTAACGTTAATTCGTACATTATATAATATACGTACGCATTTGATACAAAAATACATTTTCGATGGCTTAACTTGAAGTATTACTTAATAATACTTGGTAACATTTATAAAATGTTTTGGACAAAGTGTCGGTGACGATGTATGTGATTGTTTGACGATTATTTAATATCATGACGTTTAAATGACGTTTAAACTAAATGTATTGCTTTTCGATATAACTTTCAATATTTATAGTGGAAGTATTTTATCAAAACACTTTACTTGAAGTTATAAAAATATAACTTTGGTTGGTTTTGATTGTCGGGCACAAATCGTGCGTTTTTGGTCGCGTATGAGTGTTTTATACGATACCAGTTACGTGTTAACTATTATAAAAATAATAGTTAATAAATACTGTGATTATTAAATAATTTCATATTACTTAATAATTTGATTCACCGACGTCCGTATTTGATTTTTCTGCGTCTTTCAGATTGATTTATAATGATTATTAAAAAATCATCTAACGTTATATATATAATATCTGAATACTTTCGTCTTAATACGTACCAAGTACGAATGATTAAGGTTTAAATTAGGAGCTAATTTTGCCCTGTTTGACCGGGTGTCACAAACAGTGTTTGGTGCATTTTCATAATTCTCCATTAAGACATTTTTTCTTTTCTTTTTTTGAAACGTTCAATTTCCTTTATTTGCATTTGTAATGTTATTTAATGGCACAAATTTTTGTTGCTATTACCATAGTTGTTAGTCTCGTACGAGACGCGAGACGATTCGTACGAGTCGAGACAAAATGAAAGGAAAAAGATACGACTCTTAACGTGTCTCGGAAATTACTCTGCCTCGTGTTTTGTCTCGTAAAAATTCACCGTATCGTAGCGAGTCGATTCGAATCGTGTCTTGTACGATACGTGATGTGTATACTTTTTTACTCAACTATCAATTAAATCACACCTAAACTACTAAAAATAAACTTAAACAAATTAAATAATAATAAAGTAGACCCGGAAAAGATATTTTGGAAAAAGGAAGATTTATTTTGGGGTTTTGATTTATCTCAAAGTCGAAGTTTTTTTTATCTAAAAAACAAAAAAAACCCGAATAATATTTTTTTTATATTTCAAAGTCACCTTTTTGCTACTTTGTGATGCTTGAATTATGAGTCTATGACTCGAAACTAGAGAAATTGTAATATTATAGTAAAAACGTGCTTATATTATCAACTAATATTATCTTTTTACGTACATATCATAAATTTGTATACATAAAAATGTTTGATCGTGACTCTTACGAGTCGAGTCACGTGTAACATCCTCAAAGTGGACCTAGTCGTTTTATATTATTTCATAATTTAAATTATTATTTAATGTATTTGGAAATAATATTGTATGAATTAGTTGAAATTAATTGGAATAAAAGTCAAATATTCCATTGTGACAGATAAATTATTAATTGTTGTAAATTGATAAAGTTGTCGGTGAAATAAAATGTTTGGACTCGCAAATGGTTTTCGGGTTCCAGACAATAGGGTTAGAATGGGTATTAAATTATACCCGTATATTTGAAGTCGGTTGGAAAGAACCGACTTATATATTTCCTTTCCCTTTAAGGAAAGTTCATTTCCTTTTTGAACTTAAAACCTTCAAATTTAAGAACTACAAATCAAAACTTAAAAATTTAAACAAAAGATTGGAGCTGTGATTCTGATTAGTTTCATCATAATCATCATGTTCTTCCTTCAAATTTGTAAGTTGATTTTAAGTTTCATTCTTCAAACTTATTTTTATTGAATTTGATAGGGGTTAGTGATTTAGATATGGAATTAAGATGATATATGATGGTTGTTGATATATTGAAGTAGTAGAAACATTATAAACCTGAGTTTTGTGATTTTAGGTCTGGAAATCGAGTCTGGGTTTTACCAGCAGCGAAACTCGCAGGAAACCCAGTTCGTCTTGCGAGGCGAGTTGAGTTTCTGCGAAGCGAGTTGAGTTTCGCTTTGCGAGTTGAGACCTTGCGAAGCGAGTCTAGACGTGCGAACTGAGTTTTGAGTTGCGAACCGAGTTTTCTGCGAAACGAGTTGACTTTGCGAGTTGAGATTACTGCGAACCGAGAATCTAAATAAAATCTTGTTTTGCAAATTCTAAAAGTGCGTAAGTGTTGGTAGCACTTTTAGCGACACTTGAAATTGACAAATTTTCATTAACTTGTATTGAGTTGAAATTCGCATGTCCAATCGGAAACGGCCCAATGATCAAAGCTATATGCTAATAGCCTAAGCAGTTTTCGGCCATTCGGGGTCATTTAGAGGTCGAAAATGGCATTTTACAGTTTTTGAACCTTATTTCGGGACTTTTTGATTATGTTTCGAATTAGACTTTTGTTTCCTGTGATCTTAGGGATCACCTGAATCATGTAAATTTGTTATGATGACATTTGAGAACTAAGTGATAAAGTTGTTGATCTTATAACCTAGTGATAAATGGTTATTAGCAAACTAGTCTGGATGATACTTGCAATTTGATTATAAGACTTATAATTGATATTTACAACTTGTAGTTGTTGTGATTGATACTTATGTATTTGAAGTAGGTTATGTGATTATAATATAAGATTATTGTTATTAATGAGTTACTAACTCATTGTTTATCTGATTGTATTCTCAGATGTGGAGAAGGCTCAGTAACATTAGACTTCTGAGCTTGCAGCTGAGGTATTCGGTGAGTGGATCTATAACCTCAGTATGATTTAGTTGTAACATGTTTGGTTACAACGAGTAAACGTATTATTACTGGTTTTGGTTTGCCATGATAATTTTAGTTAATAGTAATAATACTGTTGATAGACTGTTTAGTCTGATATGTTGACAAGATTGAATAATTGAATATGTGATCACTTGATAATTGGCCTTCGGGCATTATGTATTGAGGTCAACCTGTTTGTTGGGTTTGGTTACTATTGTAAGACGACAGGAATTTCCTTGTACTCATCGTTAATAGGAAATTAGGTCGTATGAGATTAGTACCAATCTATCGGTCTCGTCCGTTATGGCCATACGGATATGTACGGTAAGTGTTCTTGGCTGAAGGTTTTCCCCGAGAACCACCGGTCCTCATTGTATTGAGATGTTATTCTCATTGATAATGTGTGATTATTATTGTTATTCTTGGCTGAAGGTTTTCCCCAAGAATCATCGATCTATTGTGATATGATTTGTTTACGATTATTTATTGTAAACAAAGTTGTTATGCTAAGTTGTGCTGTTGATTATAGTTCCCTCACTTAGCATTATGCTAACCCCACTACAGTCCTTCCTGCATGTTATAATTGATGGGACATATTGGGCTGGGCAGGAAGTTCTTGGAAACGAAGGAATGTTTGACAGGCTAATTACTCTGATATGTTTTTGATAACTAATGAAATGTTTTGAATTATATAACACCTGTGTTACAGTATTTTAGTTGGATGAGATCTAAACTATTATATAATGCATGTGAAATGCATTTGGAAAAAGTTTATTGACATTTTAAAATATTGTATGATCTAAATATACGCTTCCGAGTCAAAATTATTAATATAATGATTAATGAAATGAGGGGTGTTATATCACGATACGGTACACGAGTCAAAAATCAGGGAAAACGAGACACGGTACGAGTCACGAGTCGACAACTATGGCTATTACACCTTTTTGTTCTTTAGGAAAGTGTACTGATCTTTAATACGAGTAAAGTGATTTATAAGAAAAAGTTAGCAAACTACATAAAGCAAAATAGGTCTTGAAAATGGATTTCGATCATGAGTTTTAAGTTATGGTAGTTTGTTAACTTTGGACTTTATCGTGAAATCTTTATCCAGAGGTTGTAAGTGTCAAAATCTTAAGGGCCAAACTAACTCACTAGCTCAAACAAGACTATTTTCACTAGAACACATATGGGAGAAGGTTATATCTGATAGCATAGGATGGGTATGGTGCATTGCATCGGTACATTTCATGCATGTTTTAATATTTTACTATTCTATCGCCACTTTATTATTACTGCCGCAAAGCGCGGGTACTCTACTAGTTTTGATTAAATGTGCAACATTTTTTTTTATATACATGGGGTAGAAAAGTCTTTTAGGCAAGTTATGATCATTATTTAGGTAAACACAAATAAGTTTTGAGATCAATGTATGAAATTCAAAATACTTAATCATTTAATGGTCTAGATTAAATTATTTGAACCTAATCTTAACATGATTACCTATAATAAATAAATATAAATAAATAAATAATAAATAAACAAATAAAATTACGGGGTAATATTATCACGACGTATAATAATGATATTAGTCGCAGCCATCTTCATCGGTAAGAAGGGAATCGTAGTCGCAACTGTCCGTATACTATTCTCAAGTCGGTTTTAATTTGAACGCTTATTGTCAACGCAGAAAATGAAACAATAAAATCCATCTCCATTTTCTAGATATAAGCAACAAAAATAGCAATTATCCTCTTCCGCAAGACTAGGGTTTGTTATCTTTTCATCATTATTTCTTAATTATACTCAATTTATCCTGTTAACTAGCAATTACTTTGTCTAGATTTAATCACACTGATTTCCGATACACAAATCTGAATGCCTATACAATTTCATAAGCTATAGATTTAGGTTTTTGTACTGGTTAATTTTGTCGATCCAGTTTCTGATTTGCGAATTTTGCGTTGAATTTGTTTATGTAATTATGTGTAGCTTTTGTGGATGAATTATATTAGTTGTAGTATGTACTGTTTTGTTGATGGTTATGTTTGTGGAAGCTTATATATAGTTAATTAAAGTAGCATATGCTTAAGTGTTAATTGGTGGATTAAACTATGATTAGCTTCTGTTTGTTCGAGAGTTGGCTGTAATAATGTATATATATAGTATATAATTATAAAACATTATAGGTTGAGCAACTATTCCATTACTTCAACGGGTAATGAGAACAGTTATCAAATTCGATGAACTTTAAACACGAATACACACAAGTTATAAGTTGCCGAACAGTGTAGTATATAATTCATCGATACAAGGTAAAATTCGGCAGTTTTCAATTCACAAGTCGTATTAAAGTTGAATGCTTTGCACATAAATTATATCATCTGAATCATGGATCAGATGAATTCTGGCGACTTTGCGTGAATGCTATGAGGTTATTAAATGAATCATTTTGGCTTGTTTATGGGTTGCGAAATTTTGTGGAGGGGAATTAATGATTAAAATTTGTTTTGCAGTGGAACAGAGGATTTGAGATTTGTAAAAGATGACGTGGTTTAGGGCCGGATCTAGTATAGCGAAGCTTGCTATCAAGAGAACGTTAACACAAAGTGGATCATATGCAGCAAGGACACGTGTATTTCCTTCAGAAAGCCGATGTTTTCATACAACAGTCTTCAGGTCTAAAGCACAATCGGCACCTGTCCCTCGAGCAGTTCCACTTTCTCGGTTGACGGATAGCTTCTTAGATGGAACTAGTAGTGTCTACCTTGAAGAGCTTCAGAGAGCTTGGGAGAATGATCCAAACAGTGTTGATGAGTCATGGGACAATTTTTTCAAAAACTTTGTTGGTCAGGCTGCTACATCTCCTGGAATATCTGGTCAAACCATACAAGAGAGCATGCGGTTGTTGTTGCTTGTTAGAGCATATCAAGTTTATGGCCACATGAAAGCCAAAATTGATCCATTGGGTCTGGAAAAGAGAGAGGTTCCCGATGATTTAGATCCTGCTTTTTATGGGTTCAGTGAAGCTGATTTAGATCGTGAGTTTTTCCTTGGTGTATGGAGGATGTCTGGGTTTTTGTCTGAGAATCGACCTGTGCAAACTCTTAGGTCGATATTGACCAGGCTGGAACAGGCTTATTCTGGAAGTATTGGTTATGAGTACATGCACATTGCTGATCGTGAACGATGTAATTGGTTGAGAGATAGAATCGAGACCCCAACCCCGACTCAATACAATAGTGAGCGCCGTGAGGTTATCCTTGATAGACTCATCTGGAGTACGCAGTTCGAGAACTTTTTAGCTACTAAGTGGACGGCTGCCAAAAGATTTGGACTTGAAGGCGGGGAAACTTTAATCCCAGGCATGAAAGAGATGTTTGATCGCTCAGCAGATCTTGGTGTTGAAAGCATTGTGATTGGAATGTCTCACAGAGGAAGATTAAATGTCTTAGGTAATGTTGTTCGGAAGCCATTGCGTCAGATTTTCAGTGAATTCAGTGGTGGTACGAAGCCAGTGGATGAAGTTGGGCTCTACACTGGAACTGGTGATGTTAAATATCACTTGGGAACTTCGTATGATCGCCCGACAAGGGGTGGAAAGAGAATTCATTTGTCTTTAGTTGCAAACCCTAGTCACTTGGAAGCTGTAGATCCTGTGGTGATTGGGAAAACTAGAGCAAAACAGTATTACTCAAATGATTTAGATAGAACGAAGAACATGGGTATTCTGATTCACGGGGATGGAAGTTTTGCAGGGCAAGGTGTAGTGTACGAGACTTTGCATTTGAGTGGTCTTCCAAATTACACCACTGGTGGGACTATCCATATTGTAGTGAACAATCAAGTTGCCTTCACCACCGATCCACAGGCGGGAAGATCTTCACAGTATTGTACGGATGTCGCTAAAGCTTTAAATGCTCCGATTTTTCATGTGAATGGTGATGATGTAGAAGCAGTTGTCCATGCTTGTGAGCTTGCAGCAGAGTGGCGCCAGACTTTCCACTCAGATGTTGTTGTTGACATAGTCTGTTATCGCAGATTTGGGCATAATGAAATTGACGAACCTTCGTTTACTCAACCCAAAATGTACAAGGTCAGTTCTTTGTATGCGTTACCCATCTCTCACACACCGTATACTTTGCTATAAGTTGCTGTCTTTATTTTTGGATAATGTTTCCTTTCACCCTCATGCTTTGGCTTCTTTTAAGTTTTCAAACGGTACTGGTTTCTCCAGATCATCAGGAATCATCCTTCATCGCTAGAAATCTACCAGAAGAAGCTTTTAGAAACTGGCCAAGCGACAAAAGAAGATATTGATAGAATACAAAGCAAGGTTACTGCAATTCTTAATGAAGAATTCCTTGCTAGCAAGGATTATGTCCCTCAAAGAAGAGACTGGCTTTCAGCTTACTGGACTGGATTTAAGTCCCCTGAACAGCTTTCACGTATTCGTAACACTGGGTAAGTTTTTTCATATGGTATTTACACAGATAGGCTTGTAGCTTGGCCTCTCATGGTGAAGTATATTTTCTTCTGCAGGGTCAAACCAGAGATCTTGAAAAATGTTGGGAAGGCAATCACAACTCTTCCAGAAACTTTTAAGCCTCATAGAGCTGTTAAGAAAATTTTTGCAGATCGTTTTAAGATGATCGAGACTGGGGAAGGTGTTGACTGGGCAGTTGCAGAAGCCCTTGCATTTGCAACATTGTTGGTGGAAGGAAATCATGTGAGATTGAGTGGTCAGGATGTTGAGAGAGGTACTTTCAGTCACAGGCATTCTGTTGTCCATGACCAGGAAACTGGGGAGCGCTATTGTCCTTTGGACCATGTAATGATGAATCAAAATGAGGAAATGTTTACTGTAAGCAACAGGTAAATGCAAATTTTTATAAGCATCGTTACGTGATTTCCCCACAACTGATAACTGTTCCTGATACTTTTATTTTGTCCCTTACATGATGCTTTAGAGCACTATTTTCTATTATAAGACACCTCATTCCAACATGTGTAGCATTGAACCCCTGATGTCCAAAATATCTGTTTCTGACATTCTTAATTTCAAAACAGTTCGCTTTCAGAGTTTGGCGTCCTGGGATTTGAATTGGGGTATTCAATGGAAAATCCTAATTCACTTGTATTGTGGGAAGCTCAATTTGGGGATTTTTCAAATGGAGCTCAGGTGATCTTTGACCAATTTTTGAGCAGTGGAGAGGCTAAATGGCTGCGCCAGACAGGATTAGTTGTGTTACTACCTCATGGTTATGATGGTCAAGGCCCCGAACACTCAAGTGCAAGACTGGAGCGTTTCCTTCAGGTAAATTCTTTTGTCAGGGAGAGTGTCAGTTGGGTTACTATCTCTAGGAGCTCTCTCCATGAATTCTTTAAATTTCTCGGTACTATTTTTAGGTTGCTAGGTCAGAATTACCTTTACTCTCATACTTTAGCTTTTAGCACGGCCACTACTTAACATGGTAGCTTGTATCTTTATTGACTTGGTCTACCTTATAAAATGTAATGACAGATGAGTGATGATAATCCATTTGTTATACCCGAGATGGAACCAACCCTTCGCAATCAAATTCAAACATGCAATATGCAGATTGTCAATGTCACAACACCAGCAAATTATTTCCATGTGTTGCGTCGACAGGTTAGTTCATCCGTATTATAGTTATTAAAAGATAAATGTGATTCATCAATATTCTAACATTTTATTGTCGTTTTCCAGCTGCATAGGGAGTTCCGTAAGCCGCTTATTGTGATGTCTCCTAAGAATTTGCTTCGTCACAAAGAGTGCAAGTCAAATTTATCGGAGTTTGATGATGTCCAAGGTCACCCAGGTTTTGACAAACAAGGGACTAGATTCAAGCGACTCATCAAGGATCAAAATGACCACTCAGATCTTGAAGAGGGCATTAGACGTTTAGTTCTTTGCTCTGGAAAGGTTTGTAAAATATTCATTAGAAACAACTTTATAATAGAGATACAAAACATTGTTCTAATATCAGTTGTCTGTATAAAACATCAGTATTAGATCTTTCCTTGTACATGCTTTGCGCTTTGTCTTTCCAGTTGCTTTAATAATGCTCTGGGATTTTGCAGGTCTATTACGAACTTGATGAGCAGAGGAAGTCAGTTGATGGTAAAGACATTGCGATTTGCCGTGTTGAACAACTCTGCCCATTCCCCTATGACCTCATCCAGCGAGAACTAAAGCGTTATCCTAGTAAGTTCAAACTTCCAGTGATCTGTAGTTGGTAGACATGGCCACAGCGACCCTTCTATCTATGAATATTTTCTACCTTATGGCTATAGGCCTATAGTGCTCTAGATTTGGTTTGGTCTGCAAAAGATTGATAAAACCCTGAATTAGATTTTATATCGTTCATATCGGGTGTGCGTCGCAGGCTGCGATGTGCCTTGTGACCAGGCTACGACTAACTAGGCTGCGATGAGCCCGGACTAGCCTGAGCCTGGGTGCGACTAACTCGAGTGACTTGACTACGACCTAGGCTGCGACTAACTAGACTATGACCAGGTTGCTCCTAACTAGACTGTGATCAGCCTGCAATAAGACTGCGACAGCCGACTTGGCTGCAACCAGGATGCTAAATTTTCCAAGCATTCTGCCATTTTAGGGTTCATTGCAGGCACATCGCTGAGTGTGAGATTGTCGCAGGCTGCTGCAAGGGTATGAGTGTGCGCCCAGCCATAGAAATTTATGTTCGTTTCGCTCCAATTTCTTCTTTATTCTTCTCCATCCGGATCTTTGGCCTGTATATATAACATAAAGCTATTGAGTATCGAAATCACGTCATCTGCTACTCAAACCGACTTGAATGAGAGGGATATTGCCTCTTTATTGATGTATATTTTAGGCGATATCACGTCTCCTTTGAAATGTAGTTGGCTTCGATGTGGCATTTGTGATTCGTAAAGCATAGTTCGTCTCAATTCTCAATCAGTATGCATACTCTATATTGACAAACTTACTTTGTAACATGTTCCAACTTCTAAGATTCGTCAATCGCATTCTTGTACAACACATATGAGCATAAGAACAGTTGACATGTGCATCCACTTCGATGAATCTATATGATTCAACATTTAATTAGAGATGATTCGTGTAATTTTTTTTAGACTTGGCAATCTTTCTGTGTTTTGTTACTGAGGTTATGCAATAACTATTGCAAAGAATTTTTCATGTACTTTCCATAGAACAAGTGGCCTATGAATATATAGGTGTCTTTAAGCACAATTGACCAATATACTCTCTTTGCCTGATCTTTCAGATGCAGAAGTTGTCTGGTGCCAGGAGGAGCCAATGAATATGGGGGCCTACAGTTACATTGCCCCACGCCTTGCTACCGCCATGAAGGCACTTGATAGAGGTACTATAGACGATGTCAAATACGTGGGCCGTGCTCCATCTGCTGCCACTGCAACTGGTTTCTACACCGTTCATGGGAGAGAACAGTCAGAACTCGTGCAGAAAGCCCTGCAGCCAGAACCCGTCACTAACCCTGCACTTTGTTAGAGCCTGTATCCTGGTATGAATCAAAACCGTTGTTTTAAATTTCGATCCATTTAATTATGAATGGGCTGCTTTCAGTTATTAAAAATCTCAAATGGGTCAAATAAAAAAGTCTAGCTAAAAAGAGGACGGGTCAAATGGGTTGAAAGTTTTTTTAATTGTAATTCTAATGCATAGAATCTACTAAATTGCTTTATATAAAGATTTAGATTATTATCTCCATTATATGTTTTTTTTATAAAAGTTGTATTTGGGTTGACTTAATATCTAGAGTTGACCCATTTGGAGATGAGCATGTTAATTGAGAGGATCTTACTCGTATCCTATCACCTATGATTTTGATCATTTTGAAAGTCGTATTTAAAATTTACTTAATTTTATTCATTTGCAGGCTTTTCATCTTAGTCGGAATGTTGGTGTGGCGTCTTTTTGCTTTAATTTAAAAATGGTTATTCGCGTATTGGCAACATTACGCGTGAAATAATAACGTACAAATGTTCAGGTGAGGTTATGTACATTGCGCCATGGGTTCATGGCATGTAAGTACTTTTACTACTATATTTTTTGACGAACGACTTGTTTTGGTATTCTTGATGACTATATCGGAATGCAATCCGAGTTCATTTGATTTGAAGTTATATTTACTGTAGCTTCAACCTAAGAACTGTTTGCTCTAAATACACACAGTAACATACAGTTACTATGTCATGCATCCTAGCTATAATAAAAAAAATACAATCCCTAGAGAGTGAAAATATAAAAATTTCTGTAAAAACATAAATATAAAATATCAAAGTCAAATTCTTTTAGAGTATTACCTGGATTGTAAATGTTGTCAAATAGAATGGAAAATTGAGGAAATTCACAAATTGCTCGAGTGAAAAATCACAGACACTTTTTTTGTTTTTATTTTATCTGCATGTTCTTGTTTGGTCGACCACTCCACTCCACATACAAGTTAGTTACCAATATATGTTGGCTACAAAACAGAAATTAAAAAAACCACGTATAACTAGGCATGAACATGCAACAACATTATCATCTAAGAGTGTGGGGCCCTCTTATTACAAATTGATAAAACCAAACCAACAAATATGACTATTAACATGGGCCTAAACTAATGGGTCTAATATATAAAACAAGCTTGCTTACGAGTTACGTCTCGCAGGTTCTTATAATCTTACTTTTCTTATTTGCAATTCGTTCGATTCAATCTGATTCTTGATTTTGTATTTCATCTTCGCTATTAATTAACTCGTAAGTATATTCTCATCCTACTTTTAATAGTGTTGATTTGAGAGCAATTATTGTTATTTGTTAAACTAATAACAGTCAACTTTAATATAATAGTAGGAACATGCTACCTTGGTGGTGAATTGAACACTTCAATATACTCCGTAGTACTTTACTTTTGCAGTACTTGTTTTGTTTTGGCCGTGAAAATTCTTACTACGCCAATGTAATATGTATATAGGTCTTCAATACAAGCCCTACGTACACCATATTGATCATCATCATCAACATTCATGAAGTGGGCAGGCGCATATCAGTTGGATCTTAATATCCATTGTCTTGGGGATCTAAAGAGGAGCATCGATATGGACTCTTGCGTCCTCGTTGTTGAAGTTGTTGCAAATAACGACAAAGTGATTAAACACTATAAATCAAAAGTCAAAATCTGCCCTTTATGGAATTTTCAGAATTAAGTTAATGAAATCTAACCTTGTTGATACCATGCACAACTACACACTCTTGTGCACATTCAAGCGTCCCCGGAAGTTGTTTGATCATCAGGGGGGCATGGACATGGACATAGAACAAGTCCAAGTGCCTCTCATTACTTTCCTTCGCAATGGACCCTTACTTTGCCCTGTCAAGATATCCTCCGGTGAGAAGGTGATGGGGGCGAATCTATCTTTTTCATCATATGGTTAATATTGGCTTGACCACGGTTCCACTTCTATTCTCTCGATTCATGATTTACTTGCGATCACGAGTAATTGATTTCAGGGATGGCTCAAGGGTAAGGCCGGTGAAGCTAGATCTTTATGTCCCCGATTTTGTAAGGCCTCAAAATTTTGATGTCATGTATTATCCATAAGGAAAACGATTAGGATCTTCAACATTTTCTAAGACCCCAAAAAGTATATGTGCAAAGACATAATACCCACTTTATGTGAAAAAATGACATTATAAGGCCTCAAAAAATTTAAGTTGTTAACTATTAGGCCTATTTTATGTGAGGATAGCTACTAAGCCCATCTTTTATCGGTTGTTATGAGCTATTTCGATAGAAAGATTCGTGTTATAGGTTATATTTTTTCATAATTGAATTCCCATCTAGTCTTTACCAATTATATATCATTATATTGTTCAAATAACCATCTCGTGAATCGTGATTAAGTTGATAGGTTATTTTGAATTGTGAATGAGTTTAATCTACTGTTTTACTTAATATATTATCGTTAAAGGTCACATAAAATTAAGTATTATTTATATCATGTAATGTTATTGAAGAAGAAAACACGAGTTATATGATATTGATATAAATAAATTTGTAACGTATTTATAGATATTATATGGGATGAAATAGTTAAAGTAATGTTATGTTTAGAAGAATAAATATAGATCCGAAGTCTATAATTAGTCGATAACTCGAACCTGTTTTCAAAACTTTATACTCCGTATTATGTAAGTAAAAAGATTGAAGATGGTCTTCTTTTGGAAGAAATCCTTGATTTGGTAGATTTTTTTTTTATCAAATTGTACTAAATCGATAACACATTATTAAAGTCGATGTACTATATCACAGCGGAATGGATTAATTTCGCTTTTTAGTTTAGAAAAATACATTTTTCATACTACATCGAATGCTTTTTATCGAATTAGCATAAAAAAGATTGAAAGATGAGTAAGTATATAAAGTCGATAAGGCCTCATAATTTATACTCGCTTTAGGCCTCCTAAATCATTGAGCCGCTCCCGATAGATTTCTTGTAATAGCTAGTTATATTCTATGTACATGCATGCTCAATTATTATTATCCAACTTTTATATTATTATTATTAGCTAGTTATATTACTATTATTTTACGTTCATGACTGCATCTCCAAGCTTCATGAGTATTGTTTAGTGTTTGGAATTCACCAACCAGATTTTTGGCTTTATGATTCATGGACTGACCGCACTCAACTCTAGTTCGTTGAATAAATATACAGAATTACGGATATATCCAACAAAAGTACTGTCGAGCAGACCTATAAGTTATAATTTTAGTAATTCTTTCTTCCTGTCTATAGATTCGATCTCTAAGCATTCTTTAAACTAGGTTTTGACATTAAATAGTCCTATTACTGTCAAGCAGAGTTTGTTTCTCCAGAAAACATAAATGAACGTATGCTTCTAACAGACGAGTTTCGTAAGCTTCTAACAAAATTCCATCATTCTAATGTCATTATATTTTCCAATAAACTTTGAACGAGTAGCGTGCCGTTTCATGGAACAGATAAAGAAGATGGTCTTGCATGCAGTGCACAAAGCTCTCACTGATATTGAGCCACTAATGAAAGATTCGACTGACAACTCAATTGTTCGAAATGATAAACAGGATAAGATGGAAAGTAAATTTACTCATGATTGTATGCATAGATATAATTCAGATCGTGCAACTATTTTTTTTTATAATAATTCACTAGTTGATAGATGTTTAGCGATTGACGTGTCAATGGATCATAAAGGCTATTTGGGTATATGTAAAAAACGTTTAAAGGGGCTGATCCAGTATGTACGATTGGAGGGAAAGACCCCCATGAATTTAGACCAGCTAATGTAAAATTGTGACTTGTTATTGGTAAATTAAGCCCAAATTTAGTTAGGCTTCCAACTCCATACAGCAATACAACATCATCAACGTTCAAAGGAGATTAGGAGGCTAGAAGGAGAATTCAAAAGAGCAATAAATCTGTAAGCTAATATCAGCAGTAAGGATCCTAAGACGATAGATAAATATCTATTTACTATTGCATACCTGATTAAACTAATAGCAACTAAATGGTAAATACTAAGGGCTGCAGAACCCTGAGTCTCCAGTCAATAGCCTCGCTCAACTTTGACGGCTTTCTACAATCCATACACTCATTTCATGAAGGTGCATCATCGTTGTTCATCTTCACTTCCAACTTCAGGCTCTAGGTTGACCTTCCGGTGTCATCTCATCTCTTATCCCCACTTAGCCACCACAAAAAGATAAGCTTTTCATCGTTGGAGATCTACTGGCCCACATTTTGGAAGAAGTACACGTTCTCAAGCACCTCCGCCAGGATATTTTCGGGTCAAGGGAAACCTATGTTTGATGATGTCCAAGGTCACCCCAGTTTTGACAAACAAGGGACTAGATTCAAGCGACGCATCAAGGATCAGAATGACCACTCAGATCTTGAAGAGGGCATTAGACGTTTAGTTCTTTACTCTGGAGAGGTTTGTACAATATCCAGCAGAAACAAGTTTATAATAGAGATACAGAACATTGTTATAAGTTTTTCTTTCTAAACAAATGCAGTATCAGATCTTCCCTTTTACATGTTTTGCACTTTTGAAATTCCAATTGCATAAATGATGCTAAAGAGGAAGTCAGTTGATGGTAAAGACTTCGCAATTTGCCGTGTTGAACAACTCTGCCCATTCCCCTCTGACTTCATCCAGCGAGAACTTAAGCGTTATCCAAGTAAGTTTAAACTTTTAATGATCTGTAGCCAGTAGACATGGCCACTGCGACCCATTTACCTATTGAATGGGTCGCTTTAGGATATTTATAAACTTAT
Organism: Helichrysum umbraculigerum; assembly: GCA_949592205.1. Lineage (NCBI taxonomy): Eukaryota > Viridiplantae > Streptophyta > Magnoliopsida > Asterales > Asteraceae > Helichrysum > Helichrysum umbraculigerum. Next base: position 7,442,239 of record CATIUR010000005.1, on the reverse strand, counting down.
GGCTATAGTGCTCCAGATTTGGTTTGGTATGCAAAAGATTGCTAAAACCCTGGATTTTTGGGATTTTATATCGTTCAAATCTGGTGGTGCGCCGCAGGCTGCGATGAGCCTGTGACAGCCCGAGAACTGGTTGTGACTAACTTACCGTATAACATGTTCTAAGAATTGTCAATCACGTTCTTTTACAACACATATGCACATGTAACAGTTAACATATGCATCCACTTTGATGAAAATCTGTATATGTTTAGATATTTAATTAGAGATGATTCACGTAACTATGTCTAGACTTGGCAATCTTTCTATGTTTTGTTACTAACGTTATGCATCAAAGAATTTCAAAGATTTATCCATGTACTTTTTGTAGAACAAGTGGCCTATGAATATTTTGGTCTTTAAGCACATTTGACCAATATGCTCTCTTTGCCTCATCTTTCTGATGCAGAAGTTGTCTGGTGTCAGGAGGAGCCAATGAATATGGGGGCCTACAGTTACATTGCCCCACGCCTTGCAACCGCCATGAAGGCACTGGATAGAGGTTCTATATACGATGTCAAATGCGTGGGCTGTGCTCCATCTGCTGCCACTGCAACTGGTTTCTACACCGTTCACGGGAGAGAACAGTCAGAATTCGTGCAGAAAGTCCTGCAGCCAGAACCCGTCACTAACCCTGCACTTTGTTAGAGCCTGTATCCTGGTACAAATTGAAACCATTGAATTAGATATTGACCCAGTTACATAGGAATGGGATGTTTTCATTTATTAATAATCTCAAACGGGTCATAAAAAAATCTAGCTAATAAGAGGGCGGGTCAAATGGGTTGAATGTCTTTTTATTGTATTTTTACTTTATAAAGATTTAGATTATTATCGCTACTATATTGTTTTTAGTTTATCGAAAATTGTATTGAGGTTGACTTGCTATTTTAAACTGACCCATTAGGAGCTGCATGTTACTTGCACATCTTACCATAATACAACTTATGGTTTTGATCATTTTGACAGTAGTACCTAAAATAAGTTAGTCTCATTCATTTGCAAGGTTTTCTTTCATCTTAGTCTGAGTGTTGGTGCGGCATCTTTTTGCTTTAACTAAAATGGTAACTCTCGTATTGGCAACATTACGCATGACATAATAACGTACAAATTAATGTTCAGGTGAGATTAATATACACTGCGCCATGGGTTCATGGCATGTAAGTACTTTTACTACTATATTTTTTGACGAACGACTTGTTTTGGTATTCTTGATGACCATATCGGAATGCAATCCGAGTTCATTTGATTTGAAGTTATATTTACTCTAGCTTCAACCTAAGAACCGTTTTCTTTGAATTTCCTCATTTATTTTACGTGGATCTTATTCTTTCTATCTTATATCATATCATTGGATGACACCAATAATAGAAAACAGTTTCTTTATATCATACATCTAGCTTATTATTTCTTCATGATATTATTGTTAAAATTTTATGAATCAAGGTTCTATATATTTCTTCTTAAGTTCTTGGTCATTTTAAAGCCGTAAAATTGAATTAGTTTCTATATCATACAATATAGAGCTCCGAATATTTGACCATCATTTAATTTTCTCAAAAGTCCATGTTTTCTAGAAACATACCAACCCAACCTTAAATATGTGTGCTCATTAGTCAAGTTGACCAAACAATTTGTATATTCTTAATGTGCTAGTTTTTGTTACGTGGTTAGAATAAACTTTTAGTAGAAGATTTGTTTTCGTTTGAATTTATAGATTTAAATACGGCAAATAATTTGATTTAGCATATGTATAGTATATGGATTTGGTAGGCCAAAATAGTGGATATTGTGGTTACGAAAAGAAAGAAAATACGAAACTACCTACTATGTGCGTGACTAATGTGAATATAGGACCTTTTTTAATTGACACTTGGCTTAACGAAAACTACATTTTTTTATAACTTTGTTTTTTCCGCTCAAAGTTTCCTTCTAATGAAAGGACACATCATAGATATATGTGTCATTAATTGTGTGTACGAATTGATTGTACTCTACGTGACTACATGAGGTGATAGTTTCCGATTAGGCTTTTTAGTCGTTTCGCTACATTACATTACATAAATATATATGACCAAAATTCATGACGTACGTGTTCCATCTCAATTTAGCTAGAAAAGAGAAAATAACATAATAAGTTTATATTTTGCTAGATATACATTGTTTCGATCTCATTTAAAATATCTACGTTACTACGTTACTGATTTGAGTTTTCACTTCTATATTACAACTTACGGAGGATCAAACAGGTTTTTACTATGTAGAGATGATATTTTACTATCAAAACAGTATAATAATTGTACATCTTTTTAATTTTATGCATTTTCAAAGTTAACACAACGAATAGAATAATATTCTATACTAGGATACTACTTCTACATATAATTAATTATTATTTTTATTTTACTTTTGTGCGAGTAGGATTTTACCAACTTTTGTTGTCGTCATGGTGATATATATGTTTATAATTCTTGGACAAACGTAAGAAACTATAGTTAGATGAAAATGACTTTATAGTAATCTTATATTACCTGAATTGAATTTGTTTTTGTTCATAATTATAATAATAATTACCCACTTGCTTAACTTGTCCAACTTGCCAAACTTAGAAAGAAGCAACACTTGTGACAATAGAAGACATCATTGGTGGCTTTTTTGCTGTAAATTGCCATCACCTTTCTTGAATGGCCATAAAAGTAACATCTCTTTGCAATTAAATATTTGGTTTTTTTTACTACCCCTTTGATTCCTTCCTGAGACCGAAACCGTTTTAGTCAAGAGAAAAAAATATATTTAAAGTACAATTAGAAAGTAGGTCCATGTTAGTACAATATAAGCTACTACTAGTGTAAACCTATGCACTACGAATAAGTGGCGTAGTCATGTAAAAGGTAAGGATAGAAGACTATAAGTACATTCGCAATACGAAGTGTAAATTTCTTATGAAAAGTAGCATTTTTAGTTGCATTATTAACATTTGTGTTACGGGTTCAAAAATTTAAGATACCAGTACTAATAGTTACCGTAAATCATGGATCCGCCATTGCTACGAAAATTTGTTATACTATATTTTTGATGATACAAATGCTAATGGGATAATAATCCGTGTTGTTGAATTGCAGTGATTGAAATGTGCAGTTAGTGTTAACGGAGATGTCATTTATGTAAATATAAAAAAGTTGGAGGATCAAAATATAAATATATGTTATTTTCTTTTAATATTGATTGGTCAATATCACTATCACTATTAATTTGTAATGTCAACAACATAGTTGACTCCGATTTTATTATGATTTACATTAATCCTCATGTAAATATATAAAATCATTAAATCAAGCATTTTTATTTCATATATTTGTTGCTGTCAAGTAAGTTAGTATTACGCAAGATGCCATTAATTACTTTGTAAAAGTTGTGAACTTATTGGTCGATGAAAGTTTAAAATTAGGTGGGAGTGATGTCATGTTGCAAAGCACTCGTAACCAAGAGATTTGCATGTGTCATTTTCCAAAATTTTTAAACAAAATACATGACCACTAAATCCCATTATTTCATTAAACAAAATCATATATATCATTGTTTATTTACATCAATAATCGTCATTTAGGTCATTTGATGGGTCTTAGCTGTATATTACTTTTATTTTATTATTTCTTAAATAGTTGTCCATTTTAAGTAATTTGAGCCAAAATTGATACATATAGTTTATAGGAAAATGATATACATAGCCCTAAGGGTTATGACTTATGAATAAGAAATTCAGACACACATTAACTGTTTGTACCTTAATAATAACCACCCACCCCCTGAATATAACTTCTCCCAACCACCTAGATTTACCACCTCTTAAAGCACGAATCTAAATCTTAAACATAGCCCTTAGGGCTACAAATAGCAAAATCCTAGTTTATATAGAGAAACGGTTTTCCAAATAACCAATTCAATTTCAAATATATCTATTTGAACACGTTGTGATTTAGTGGGTAATAATAATAATATTGAAGTGAAAGGATCGAGTACTAAAAGGAATATGAAAATCTTTTATGGAGCGATATTGTTTTGATCCAAAATCATCACATATTATTAAAGGAGTTAACTAATATGTTGTTTTTTTTTACACATATAAGTAACGTGCATCAAGACAGAATTAATTTTATATTTTACACATTTAATCCTCCAATTATATAAAATATACACGCTTAGTCACTCAAAATACAATTATATAAAGTATGCGATTTCCCCTTTATCAATTATTATCATTTAAAATTGTTATCTGATCCTTCTTAAAACACTTATGGTTAGTTTATAATTTTTCAAGTACAAGGACTCAAAGAACAACAACGGCAACATAAAGATTAGATGGTATTTTAATAGTAAAAGTTATCGAATTTGATCGAGAGACAAAACCATATTCTTGTGAAACTTTCATTACCTATTTTATTATTCAACAATTTAGTTGGAAACGATGAGCAATTCTAAAAAGAAAAAAAGAAAAAAAAGTTCGTTGGATTTTGTTATTTTTGTAAATAGTTTTTGTCCCCATTCTAAACCTCCCTACCACTCGTTTTGGACCATGAGATACCGTGACAATGATTGGTATGTGCACCATTACCCAACTATTTATCGACAACACATAAATTGGTCACAATCATTGGCTTTATCTATATAAAAATAAATTATATTAAAGAAATTCAATATACATAACCATCCCATAATAAACCATCTATCACTTAACATGTTCTTCCTGCTAAAGTTTTGGTCAAATACTCCAAGATGATATGATCCATCTTATTAATATACAAAACTGGAATTAAGGGTGCCTAATTATGCTTATGTGGCACCAATCACCTACTTCCACGTATACAAAAATCTGATTTGTCATCTTCACAAATTTTTCAAGAATTATTGGTCCATATCATCATGCTTGTGTGGCGTAATTTAGAATAATCTTTGTGATTAATGTCATTAAATAACTTACCTTTTTCAATTTATCCATGTTGACTTAATTTTTGAAAAAGTGATGGCATATTAAAAAGATTTTAATGCTCAATTATATCTATAACATTTGCCAATTCGGTTTTGTACCGACTCAAATTTGAAACTCAAATTCATGCACAATATACTTACCTAAATTGCTTTTGAAACTCAACTCTTGTAATACTAAAAATCCCCTAAATTATATTGTATATAATAATTAACTTTCTTTGATTACCTTAATACTTTATATTCTATTAGCTTGATTTGGTTTCTCATACGTATTTACGTACTAAACAATCCAAATTTTCTTCCCACATGCATTTGAAGATCATTACTTTTTAAGTTCCTCATATTACTTCTTTTCGTTTGTGCACACTTGGAATAATACCCGTTATTCGATTTTGTGTTTTCCGATTTGTAGTAAGTTTGTACAGTTCATTAGTTCTTGATTGCTAAATTTTTTCCCTTCACACTTCATTCACTAGCAAAATGATGCTTTTCAACCTTACCTATAACCGAAATTATTTCTTGGTATGATTACATTCTTAGCTCTTATACTATGTAGTTATCATAATATTATTGCAAGGATATCTAAATTGATGAATCTCATGCATTCAAAGTAGCATTTTGAAGGATTATGTTCCTATCATTAGATCATTCTTATCTGTATATTATAGATTTATATCGCTAATCTACTTATTATCTTTCAGAAATCAACTTGATTCAGGCAAACATCTTTTTTAAACGACCTTTATTTAATTGGCTCTAGCAATTACAATTACATTGCACAATTCACACAATAGTCATATCAGGCCAATGAATTTGGATTTGAATATGTCTGTAGGTGTCACGTTTTTATCGTACCCATTTCTTATATTATTACATTCTACATACGTTATACTAATTTAAAGTTCGATTACTAAGTCATATACCACACTTAGTGAAACATTATGAAAAAGATATTTTGTTCAACTTATAGCTTATTTGGATAACATTTTAAATCCTTGAATGTAGACTACAAGTTAGCACACTTTATTGACATAGTGCAAAATTCTTTCATATAGGGTTATATTCGTCACCTCATGAGGTATTGAACTGGACAGTGCACGATATTAAAACTTTAAATTACATATACATTCACTTATTGATGTGTAATGTCCTAACAGGTTCTCCCGGTTGTTCCTAACGGTTCTAGGAAGGATATCGTTAATGCATTATTGAAGTCATTTTACCTCCGAAAATCATTGTCAAGTGCTCAAACTTACACGTAATATGAGTCTAACAGTTTGCGCATCTACTTAGAAGTTAAAGAATTTGCAAATTGGATACTCAACATTGGAGATGGTAGAATTAATGAACCCAACGATGGTGAAACTAAAATTGAGATTTCGTACCATATTTTAATTAGTGACCAAGATAAACCTGCTGACTCACGTATCAACGCCGTATATCCCGCTTTCTTAGAAAACTTATCCCGTTTTCATGTGGTTGAGCAGCAGTTGATAAATAGGTCCAAAAATTAGAATAAAATCAAACTTATTTTTTGATTCTCTTAATAAACATAGTGTAACTTTGCTTAATGAACAAACTTTAATAATTGGAGACATACTCAATTTAAAAAAATAGTACTGCCGTGCATCGCACGGGTTTTAGCACTAGTGTGTATATATAATTGGAATTCAAAATCATTTTGTCACATACCAACCATCACTATACAAAATAATGCCAATTTCCTTTCTAACATGTAGTATATACGTTTACAAAAAGGTTATCTATATGTCATGTTTAAAACAAGTAAGATGATATAATCGTTAATATCCAATTTTTGATATAAAGAAGGATAAGATTTTATAAACAAGCCAACAAAATGCAAGGGACAAGACCATGTTCCATACTGTTTTTCATCTCCTTTCAACATGATACAGTCCTTATATAAAAGATTTCATTTGAAATATATATGTTAATATATATGTTAAATAAATAGAAACTAAATTATATACCGTTATTTCCGAGAATGATCTTCTTAGAAGGATAGAGTTATCAGTTAATTTTAGCAATATACACAATTGAGTGTAATTATGTGTAGTTAGTAAAGCATATCTTTTGCAATCATACATGTACAAAAAGTAATGTATAATAATCCAGTATTTAATGTTATTAACAAAATGCTTAAGCATGTGGCAAATATAAAAATGTTACTCAAGTAAGTCCCAACATTCAAATTAATGCTAGGCTTATAAAATTCTTACAAAAATATGTATACAAAATGAAGTTGACCAATCATGTGAAAGAAGAGAAATAAGAAAGAGAAAAACCAATGCATTTTGATTGATTCAAGTTAAGGCTGACAATTTCCGACACGACTCGAAACCGACTCGAAAAAATTAAGGTTGCATTGAGGTTTTTTGACCCACGAACCCGTCAACCCGAAATCCGCCAACCTGACTATTTTTTGGGTCGGATTTGGGTCACCTAAAGAGTTTTTGGGTTGACCCGACAATCCGAATAAATTTTAAATGCAGTTAAAAATTTAGAAGTTTATTTTAATATAATAATCCGACGTATATAATGGTGTTTTAATATTAAATTTTTATAAACATAATAGGTGATATTCTTATTAATGTGATCTATTTGACCCAAAATTGATCCGTTAACAGAAAATGACCTGCAAACATGTTAATCTCACTAGATAAATGGGTAATCTAGGTCGGGTCAGGGTTTGGTTGGGTTGAAATTAGGCCTGTAAACGAACCGAACGAACACGAACGGGGTCTGTTCGTGTTCGTTTATCAAGATTTTGACGAACAAACGAACGAACACGAACGGATAAACGAACGGATTTTGTTGTTCATGTTCGTTCACTAAGAAAATTTGTTTGTTCATGAACACAAACGAACATACACAAACAAACACATAATTTAATGCATTTCTTTGTTAATACCTTAAACGAACCTCAATAAACATAAACGAATGTATATATACACATATATACATATATATATTATTGAAGTTGATTGTAATGCATATTCAACATTACAAAACTATCACAATAAGAAAATAAACTCCTTTGTTCGATCGTAGGTAAGGGCAGCAGATCTGGAACTAGAGGAGGGAGGGAGTAGAAGTGTGTTTAGAGTGGAGGGAAATATAAAAGGAAAATGTGATGTAAATATATCTAGATATTTAATACTCCATATTATTAAATGAAAATATCTAAATATTTAATTATATTATATATAGAATTTAGCTTAAATCAAAATAAGATATATAAATATGTATTAATTTAATTATGCTATTAGTTAATAAACGAACATTTAACCGAACGTTCATGAACATATAATCGAACGTTCACGAACGTAAATGAACGAACAAGACATGTGTTCATGTTCGTTCATATAATTAAGCGAACGTAATAATTTGTTCATGTTTGTTCATAAAACAAAACGAACGAACATAAACGAACTTCCCGCCGAACAGTTTGCGAATGGTTCGCCGAACGTTCAGTTCGCTTACAGGCCTAGTTGAAATACTCAACCTGATTATAAAATGAGGTCGATTTGAGTCTACTACTTCTGACCCACCAACTCGATAACTCGAGCGAGTCAACTCGACTCAACCCGAATTGCCACCCCTAATTCAAGTATCATGCCATGTTATTTTGTAGATTTCTATTTGTAAATTTTTTTTAAGTTTAGTATTTCTCATAAAAAAACTAAATTGAACTTTCAAATTTGAGGAACTAAGTTTTAACAACCAACCCCTACTTTTCAACAATCATAATATGTTAATGACCTTATGGATAATAACAATTTCTTCTGTCCGAATTACAATAACTACCTCTTACACACACTTTGTGATTAAAATTCTATAGTTTCACCAACAATTTGATTGATTGAAGTCTAATATACAAGTTATAATTAAAGGAAAAATATGTTCTTGTCTATTGTAATTTGTGTTTTCATTTTATTTTTTTCACTGCAACTAAAAGAATAGATGGTAAAAGATGTGGGTAATATGTGAAATTTTCATACTTAAAAAGTACACAATTAAGTAAACCAAAGACACTTTTTAATGTTTAATAATTTTTAAAAGGGTTTAAGTAACGGATCGTCAACGTACTCTCTTTTTTGTTCCGAGATCACCAATAAACCGGTTTTATTATTAAGATCACCAACGTACTTGTTAATTTCGTGTTGAGGTCACCAATGTACTTTTACATACGAGTTTGAGATCGCCAACATACTTGTTAGTACGGAGTTAAGATCGCCAACACAATTTACAAAGAAATTCATTTTTTTAAAGTACGTTGATGATCCTGGTAATAAAACCGGTTGATTGGTGATCTTGAAACAAAAAGGAGAGTACGTTGTCGATCCATGACTTAAACCCTTTTTAAAAATAAAAGAATAACTACAAGGAATGAAAGATAGAAGTACAACATTTTCCCAAGATGGTAGACATGTATTCCATGTTTCATTTCAATTTGTACAAGAAGGTACAACATCATTATCAGTAGATACAGTTATCATACAAACGGCTATCCTAACCAAACCAAAAGAAAAAGTGCCAATTGCACTTCCACCAAAGATGAGGGACTCAAACTAAACAATATACAAAAAAAGAGGTACTCTACTAATTAAGAAAAGAGAAATCCAAAACTCAATTAGTAGTTCATTCGATGAACACCACGATCTCGGAGAATTCCAGAGTACAAAGCCCTCCTATTTGCAGGAATACCCTCGTAATTTCTAGAAACTTTCTTTTCAACCCCTTCATCTTTCAAATTTGTCGAAAAAGTCCGGTTTTGAGCAATATTTTTACTTTGAAGTCTTTTTCTAAACTCTTCTCCGTTTCCACTTGGTTCCATCACATCTTCTGCAAAGTGTACTTTCTTGTTCTTTTTCCCTCTCTTCTTTCCATCTACCAAAAAAAAAAAAAAAAAAAAAAATTAGACTTACAAGTCAACGTCAAGTTTGACCATAACAAAATTCATGAAAATTTTCAAGAAAGAAACCTGAAGAGATGCATGGTCTTGGTTGGTGGATCATCGAGAATTGAGCGGCGGCGCTGACGGCGCCGGCGGTGGTGGTTGGTGGTTTCTGGAGGTGGAAGGCGAGAAGGAGTACGGTGCCGGAGACGGCTGCCATGGCGGTGGCTAACACCATCCCATTTGAAGCCGAGATTGATGACATGATGGAAAAAAAAACTTTTATTTTGGAAAATTCTTGCAAATTTGGAAGATTAAAGAAATGGGTATGAAGAAAGATCAAGACTTTTTTTTGTGGGTATGAGGAAAAATCAAAACTTTTTTGTGGGAATGAGAGAAATAGATGAGATTATGATCATGATCAAGAAAGTTGGAAGTATGAATGTGTGTATGTGATTAGTGTGTGTATGATTTAAGAATTGTGAAGGATGGATAGTTTGATCAAAAGGGGAAATTTTATATTGTTGGGTTGGTTGGTTCTTGAAAATAAGGGGGCTAACTTTTCTTTGAATAAGTGAAGAAATAGTATCGAATGATTGGTTTATATAGGAACCCTTTTAAATAAGGTAACTTCACCTTCACTTCGATTATTGGGGTTCCTATTTTCATCCAAACTAATTACTTATAAATAATCTTCCAGAAGCTACGGAGTATTTGATATACTCCGTGTGTAGTATGTGTAAATATGACTAATTATTGACTTATGGTTTACATACTCGAACTTATTTTCAAGGTGCATGATTTACATATATTAGTTGCATAAATTGTAATTATGGTTTAAGTTAATGCACGGATTTTATAGATGATTATTTATATGATATTTGAACCCCACCCTTATATGATAATCATTTGAAATTTCATTGTGTCCTTTTTAAGAAAAATTATTGGATTAGCTATGTACGTTTGGTTAAATTCGAGAATTTTGAAGCGTTGTACGGCAAAACGAGTAGGGTGCCGTATAGCATACGACAAAAACATGTTAATCGATACACAAAAATTCATTTTAGAGTATACTCGTTTCTAGTAAATATCGTATATCCACACATATTTGGATTCAATTCAATAAATAGAATTTTGAGGGTATTTATATAAAAGTGGATAGAAAATGGAAGGTGTTTAGTCGGAAAAGATAAAAAATAAAAGGACGAAAACGGTGCATGTATAAGTTTGGTCGTGCAAAGCACGTTAACATAAATTTGGCTTTTTTTCTATCTCTTCACATGCCTAGAAATTTCCATTTGATTTTTTGATATTTTCTCTAGTCATTGTTTTCTATAACTTAAAATAAAGTTGCAAGTAATAATTACATTGTTGAGATTACTTTGAAGGCATACATGTATGTTTCTACTAAGCACTGATCACATATAGTTTTTTTATTTATTATTTATCATATTACCATTTTAAATCATAAGAGAACTTAAATGTATCTACTATTTTTTTCTTACATATAAACTGGTATTAAGAAAACAAAATTCATGCCGGAAAAAAAAAAATAGCACAAGGTCTCGGGTGAGGCATCTTTGCCATGGGGTGCTATTTTTCAAAACAAAAGAACTTAAGGGCATGCTTGGTCGGAGGTAATGGACCCAAAGGAATGAGTATGATAATAATTGAGGTTGTCTAGAGCAACCAAGCAACAACAACGCAATGAGAATGCTCATTCGATTCCCTAACATTATCATTACCATCTATTTTTCCATTCCCCTTGCTGAACCAAGCACATCCTAATTTTTCCCTTAAATATATGTTTAGCAAAAACTTAAAAGTCTACAAACGATAGTTGTCAAGTGGAGCTAAATTTGTTACAAGTTTCAAAGTTTCTAGATGGAAAAGGAGTCAATGTGAAAACTTCGATTCTTGAATGCCATTCTTGAAAATACTTGACGACCAAAGTCCACTTGACCATTTACGTTTTCACACTATTGTCGGGTTCATATATTGTTTAGTACCTTACAACAAGTAATTAATTATGTATCCTTAATCAAGGTATACGTACGTTTTATCTTTAATTTATCATATGTGAAAATGACCTACAATATATATGCGCTAGTGATACATATCATATATAATTTTTATTACGTGAGATGTAATATCATTGATGAAACTGTGGTAGCATCGACAATGGCAATATATGATAGTTGTCAATAAGACATTAACTTTTGAAAACGTAGCTAGATAATAAGTGATCATTATTCTTTGTTATATCACATAGGGGTTAGAAATCATCCAAAATACGTTCTCACTACCATTTAGACGTTCCATGGTCCGAAGGAAAAAAAACTTAATGTTGGAAATTCTTTTGACACGTACTATTTCTAATTTTTAATGAAATTATATAGGTATTGAATTGCATAATATGTTTTACATATTTACATGTTGGATTTATGTTCTATCTATTTGAATTAACCAAATCATTACTTCGATTATATTATTTTAATTTAAATAAAAAATAAAAAATACAAGTATATGAAAGTTGCTATAAGATGGCTGATCTCTTAACATTAGGCCTTGTACGCTAAGAGCAATATTGAGGCCCATATTTTCTCATGAGGAAGGCCCGTGGGGCAGTGGCCCGTTTTTTGTTTATAACCCAATATTATTAACTTTCAGATTTCTTTGAAGTGAAGAATCAAGAATTGCGTAAGTTGATAAATCTAAATTTTAATTGATAGGCTAACAATCTTTACAAAAACTAATAATATTAAGTAGATGTGTCAATTTTAGACCCATTGGTTAATTTTAGGTCAATTTGGTTAATTTTTAGGAGGGGGTGAGTTTGTTGGGTCTCCTCCCCATTTTTTGGATGGGTCTAAATGGGTTTTTCAATATAACCTCTAATGTAACAATTAACCAACGGGTTTAGACGGGTCTAGCGGGTAATTTTTTTTTTTTTCACCTCATTTCATTTTTTTCATTTATAACTCAAAAAAAAAAAAAATTTTGGTGAACCCGATGACCCGACCTGACCCGAGACCCATTTGACCCGGACCCGTTTAGACCCATCCTTCTAAATGACCCATCTAGACTCGGACCCATTTAAACCCAAACCCATCTAGACCCGTGACCCAACCCGACCCGACCCATTCATTTTGCCACCTCTAATATTAAGAATGTGATCATGTTCATGTTAAGAAAAAAAATTCATGCATCGTAACGTATGTAGCTACTGATTATGATTTTCTCAGTATGTTTGGGCCCGATGTATATATGTATTAATGTTATAAATTGAGCTTGGTATTAGAGGTGTCAATTTGAGACCCATGGGTCTAGTTGAGTTTTTCTAATTTTTATAGATGGGTCTAATTGGGTAATTAAAATAAGGCTTAAGTATATCATTATTACATATTGGGTCATAATGAGTAATAATGATATACTTAAGCTTTTTTTTAATTACCCAACTGAAACCATCTATAAATATTAGAAAAACCCAACTAGACCCATGAGTCTTAAATTGCCACATCTATTCTTGGTATGCAACAAAAATAATAAAAGAAGCATGATAACAATAGTTGTATCATAATGCCAACAGTGCACTATTAGTTGAAACAATGGTCCTAAATATATGGTGATTAATTGATTATAGTGATGGATCATGGATGATGACATTTATCATTTTGATTGTAACAAATGTTGTTAGATGATGTTATCGTGAAGTAAACGTACACTGATTTAATTTATTTATATATATATATATATTAAATAATCAATAATATTGTGAAGTAAACGTAAGTGCTTTTGATAGCACAATAACAGCATAGAGTATGGTGATACTGTTTTTAACATTGTCCTCATGAGAATGTGGTTGTTGACAAAGTGGAGGTGTTGATGATGTTTAGTTTACAGTGTTTTGAAGATTAATTTTTTATTTGTTAACGATTGTGGGTGAGTGGAAAAAAAAACACAAGAGCAGCGTTTGTAGGAGGACTTTGTGCGAGAACATTGTAAATAATGTCGTCGAGAACATTAACACAGTGTGAAAGACGTTGTTGAACAACGTTCTGGAACAAGAACTTTATTGAGAACCTTGTAAAACATCCCCGACACACTTTGCTCTAGACCAATCAAGATTTATATACTTTACATTTTTTACCCTCGAACTTTTTTATTTATACAAGATTAGCCCATTCTTCAAAGCTAACATCAACATTATGTGAAATTTGTTGCACATAATATTTTTACTTCATTTTCGTGTATTTTGTTAGAAACAAAATCCGTAAACTAAGAATAAATAAATTGTACTTTTGTCATCAGAGTTGTGACTAAACTGAAAATTCGAATTACGGTATTACTCACTTCATCCCACTTCAAGTGTCCACATTACTATTTTGAGTTCTCATTATAAGTGGTCATTTTGATGTTTAACCAATCAATAAAGACTTTAGTGGATAGATATGATATATGATTGGTGAAAAATGCAATAAGTAGAGAATTCTAAACTTTGTGTCAGTCAAAGTAGACACTTTGACCATGACGCAAGGAGTACGAGTGTACTTGGCTCTAGTAAATATAATAATTGAGAATATTAAATGATTTATATTTACCGTAATACTGAATAATATTGATGAATCATTAGGAGTCTTAAAAAATAAAATTGAAATCCAAACTGTCTTATGTAAATAAATTTACTCACGGTTAGCAACAGAATTTCACATTAGAGGGGTTTAAGTGCAGTTTCTGTATACTCCGGGGCGCATAAGTGTAAAGTGCAAACTTAGTCGTTGGACAATATGAGTTTTTTTGGCCAATGGGCCTGTTCAACTCAGCATTAACAGGTCCAATTAAGTCAACATACTTCTAAGCAGCCTGCCAGCTGGATATAAGATTAGTCATCTTAATGCAATTTAGCCTTAATGGTTAATACATTATTATTATAATTATATCTACATCTCTACACCCTTATAAAGTGTTTATCCATTTTCTTTATTAACTTTGGATTTTAAAGAACGTAAATTACTAAACTACCCCTATTTAAAATTAAAGAGACGAATGTACCCTTCACGTGAATTAATTGCAAGGTCAACCCTTCATTAGCTGAAAGATAATTTATTAAAAACTTCCATTGTTAGTTAATAGCAAGGTCAACATTTTGCTAAATATGTAACTGAAATTTACTATAAATAATCTTTTTAAAATTACAAATTTGACCACATTTTTTTTAAGATGTTAATAGGAGACTTTTAAAAATCTGATCTATTTAAATCTATATACACACCATAAATTTGGCCACTTTATATTCATTTGCACTAGGACAAATACTCTAAACTTTATGTTGACAATAGTTTGAAGGGTCAGTCAACAATACACCGGTGCACACACAAAATTCGCAAACAATTGATCTCATCGTTTTATCATAATTAAAATCTTTACCGCCGCAATGCATGTGTACTTTTCTAGTTATTTGTTATTAATCTATTATTATTGGTGTCATTTAATCTGCTGATCGTGGTTGTTACAACTCATGTGTCTCATCGTTTATCGCTTATTACTTATAGTCAAATATATATATATATATAGGGGAAGGATCAAGAGTGAAGCTCTAAAATTGAGGGAAGAGGGAAGTAAACCACAACCACTTATTTTCTCACATCTTCTACAATACCCATTTTCTCAATTTTTGCCTAAAATCCAAAATTAAAGCATGTAGTTCATTGATTTTTTAATCAAAAACATTGTAAATCTTCGAATCCATCAAACACATTCATACACATCTTCAATTCGTCATAATTCGGATTCATCCAAAATTATGAATTTAGTGTAACTTTTGAGTTTTTTGAGAAAATTTTGATTTGGTGATGAAAACAATAGAATTAATCGAATTTCTTTGTAAAAAAAAACATATAAACGAGTAATTAATCGAATTATGGTCGTCATTACAATCGAATTTCACAAACTCAAAAAATTTCCAAAACGTTAACATTCATCTGAAAAGCATGTTATCAAAATTACAACTTCATAGTTCTAAACATTCATTTATGATGAATATGAACGTATATATGCAATTACACACAATTGAATGTGATAACATAATATTCATTAGTGTATAATAATGTATATCAGTTACATTCATCGTAAATGAATGTTATTATTATCATTGTGTATAATACCATGCATGTATTATTTAATATGCATTGTAAATGAATGTTAAAGTGTTCATCATTGCCAATAACATATATAAGCTAACATTCATCACCAGTGAATCTTAAAAACTAAAAAAAAAAAAAGATATTAACTTTTTTAAAGATGAATCTTAACTAATATATATTATTATACAGTATTGAATATTAAATTATGATATTCATTAATATAAATAACATATATAAGTTAATATTCATGATAAATGAATGTTTATGTATATTAAATTGTAATTTGATTAACATGCTTTTGAAATGCATGTTAACGTGCTGGGAGGTGATTTCAAGTTATTTACAAAAATGCCACCGCGTTGACTTTTGAGTTGACCAGAATGTATGGCTGAGAATAACTTCCCTCCTTCCCCCATTTTTTAACTTCCCTCTTGATGACAATATATATATATATATATATACTCCCTCCGTCCCGATTTATAAGTCCAGTATTCCATTTTGGGTTGTCCCAAATTGATTGTCCACTACCAAATATAGAAATAAAATATGATTCCATTTACTATATTGTCCCTACTTCAAAAATTAAATTACAAAAGTGTAAGAAAGTTCAAATTAATTGGTTAGGGGTAAGAATGTCATTGTGCAAAAAGTAAGTAGTAATTATTGTGTTTATCTTAAACTACGTGTTTTCTGTCTGGGGACAATTAAATTGGGACGGAGGGAGTATATATATATATATATAGACTTGGGATCCTGTGAGAACAAGGAGATCCCGTGAGAACGGTGAGAACACATCTAAACCATTGATTTCATCTACATCAATAAGTATGGAGTGGCAATTTCGTAATTAAAATAAAAAACAAACTCTAACGTGATGCGGAACTGCGCTTCACTTCAGTAGCTTACTTTTATTTTTTGCTTCACATCAACTTATGCATTGTTAAGATTTATTTGATTCCTTAACATCTTATTCTATAATGTTAAGTTCTTTTTAAAAAAACTTCACAATCAAAAAAATGAAAAGCTTCATAGTATAATACTATGTTAAGTTATTTTTTAAAAAGCTTCACAAGTTTAAACAATATGTGAATAAAAAAAAAAGAAAAGCTTCATAAAGTATAATACTATTTTAAGTTATTTTTAAAAAAGCTTCACAAGTTTAAATAATATGTGAATCAAAAAAATGAAAAGCTTCACACAGTTTAATACCGTGTTAAGTTATTTTAAAAAAAGCTTCACAAGTTTAAACAATATGTGAATAAAAAAATGACAAGCTTCACATAGTATAATACTATGTTAAGTTATTTTTAAAAAAGCTTCACAAGTTTAAACAATATGTGAATCAAAAAAATGAAAAGCTTCACACAGTATAATACCGTGTTAAGTTATTTTAGAATAAGCTTCACAAGTTTAAACAATATGTGAATAAAAAAATTGACAAGCTTCACATAGTATAACACTATGTTAAGTTATTTTAAAAAAATATATTCATTACTCTAAAATTGATGTGAAGCAAAAAAAATATATTCACATAAGTTTCAGAACATGTGAAGCTTTTATTTTGTATTGCTTCACACAGTGTTCTTAATTGTTAATGTTAAAAAAATTGCTTCATCATTTCAGAACATGATGTGAAGGTTAAAAAAAATATATATTATTTCATAATTGATGTGAACTAATTTTCTTTTATGATTCACAGTAAATACACGATGTGAATGTAAAGAGAAGTTCCAATTATTTACGAAAATGCCACCACCCCCTTTTCCTGACTTTTTAATAATTACAAAAATGTCACCACCCCTTTAGACCCTTGATTTTAAATGGATGATTAGGATATGTTCTCACTGTTCTCACGGAATCCCCTTGTTCTCACCAGAACCCAACCCTATATATATATATATAAAGTTCTCAACTATAAAGTGGTTCTCATTTGAACCTCCCACTATATATATATATATATATATATATATATATATATTATTAATAGTTAAATAACTTGATGAAAATAAATAAATGTAACGTTCATAACTTCAAACACAAGGTACTATTTTTATTAATATTTTAAACATAAAACTGTAATAATTTTTAATAAAAGCGCAAAAATAGGGACCGGTGGGATATAATTTATTAAGAATGTTAGGTATGGTGTATTTATGCTTCCTAACTAAACAAAAGGAAATTTGTAACCGGTAGTAATTGTGGTAGATTTGTAGAGTAGTACTATTAGCTTAACCATTTGAAATTATATTTTAAATTAAGAAAGATAAGTACTCACGCATCCGACAATCACGAAGATATACAATTGTCTCATCCATTGACAGGGGCGGAGCCAGAAAATTAAAGTGGAAGGGGCGAACATTTTTTATTTTTATTTCTTTTATAGTTTAGTGAGGACGAAAATTTTAAAATATCATTAAAACCTTAAAAACTTACTTTTTTACGTAAAATAAAAAATTCTAGTGGGGGCGGATGCCTACGCTGCCCCCGCCCTGTCTCCGCCCCTGTCCATTGATACCTGAACTCCTAACCTTATAAACGGTGGGCGTTAGGTGATGTAAAATTATATTATAAATTAGAAAAACTATAAAGTATAAAGAATAATTAAGAAAATTATATATGGAGTATGAATAGTCTAAATTCCAAACCACACCATTTGAACAAAACATGAAATACACAACCAACCAAGAGAGACACCAAAAAAGACATATATACCCCATAAATAATGAATCCAAACGGCACAAAAGTTGTATTAAGACGTGTGCGATAATTATATGTGTCAATTTGAGACCCATGAGTCTAGTTGGGTTTTTCTAATTTTTATAGATGGGTCTAATTGGGTAATTAAAATAGTGCTTAAGTATATAATTATTACCTATTGGGTCATAATGAGTAATAATGATATACTTAAGCCTTATTTTAATTACCCAATTAGACCCATCTATAAAAATTAGAAAAACCCAATTAGACCCATGGGTCTCAAATTGCCACCTCTAGCGATAATCATATACGCCAGAAAAAAAAAATATCTACATATATTTTTTTCTATAATTATTGTGTTCTCAATAACTTATAAAATGTCTGATCAAAAAATAACTTATAAAATGACTTTGACGCAGACCTTTAAGTAGTCGCTAGCTCAACATCAACCCACAATAATTATGGTTGACATCGTCGACCCGACATTTACTATTCGTGTTTAGATCATATAATACGTGGTCTAAAACATTATATATACGCCAAATATATGTATATGTATCTATGAGATGAGAATGGGTTGATGTAGACCATTTGTAGCTCCACATCGACCCAACACGTATTTTTCGTGTTTAGATCATAGCCTAGCTTGGCATAAAACATTAAAACATTAATCATATATATCTTTTTTTTTTAGCAGATTAATTATATATATCTAATATTGAATACGCATTTGTTTCTTTTTTATTTTTGGAACAAATTAATGAGGTATGTAGAAATAACAATGATACTCCATCCATCCCATTTTTATTGTCACGTTACTATTTTTTTCTATTCTAAAAAGATTGTACTGCCGTAAAAATAAACATTAAAATCCTTAAACTTCCTAATTTACCTTCATTTATTACTCTTATTCATTTATTTCATAAATTTTTTTAGTCAAACTTACATCGAATATAAGGGCAAAATTGACATTCTTCCGATATATCATAATCCAGCATATTTTGTTAGACGACAATATAAACGGAATTGAGGGAGTAATAACATTCGAATTCGAATTGTGTGGTCTTGAGCAATCAACGATCGTTAAACATTATATTTCTCATTATTATTTTTTGGATGAGTTGAAGGTCAAACATATGGGACTTGTTTTATGATGGATGATTTCGATCTCACCTAATACACACTTCCTATTGTCCTTTTTTATAATCCTTCTTCTTCTTCTTCGTTGGCTTCAACTTGCCATTTCTTAAAATTGGGCATTCTTCTTCCTATCTCTCTTTCTCTCTCTCTTTTTCCACATATATATACAGAACCCTCATTCATATATAGTTATATACATATACGCAATCATTTAACTCGTATATCTATCTTTCTTTGTGTTGGAGAGATATAAATCAAGTTAAGGTATTTGGAGACAGATATATGGCTCAAATATTGCTACATGGAACACTTCATGCAACAATCTATGAAGTAGACAAACTCAAGCCCAATTTGCTCCATAAGGTACGTAATTAACTACTACATCTCTTTATTTTTCAGTATCATATTTCAGTCAACCCAATTGAAAATGTTAATTTGCTCATGTTCAAGGAGTTCTTGCCCCATGCTAGCTTCTTCTTTCCAATCATTAAATATTTATATTATATGTATTTTGATCCATGTACTCAAAACATGATGATGTTTTTTTTCATTCATTACATAAATATGTGTGCTATTTTTTTTTATCTATATGATAGTAGCTAGATGCCTAGATGTAGGGGTGTCAAAAAAACCCGACCCGAATAGGTAACCCGAAACCCGACCCGACTCAACCCGAATTTCAAGCTTATTTGGCCACCCAAATAACCCGAATAACCCGCTTCTTATTTGAGTCGGGTTTCGGATAAATTTTTTTCAATTCGGGTAACCCGAATAACCCGAATAACCCAAATAAGCTAATAAATTATTTATTTTAAAAAATATAATTATATATATAAGTTATTTATGGTTTATACATATATAATATACATATATAAGTAATTCATTATGATTTATACAAGCTATTACTGTCATTTTGTAAAGTTTAAGTTTATTTAAAATACGAAAATTTAAAATATCATCTTATTTGAGTTAAATGAATAACCCGAATAACCCGAATAGGTAACCCGAATAACCCGACCTTATTTGAATTGAGTTTCGGGTTAGATTATAAACTTCGAAACCCGAATAACCCGACCCGAATAACCCGAAACCCGATTAACTCACCCGATTGACACCCCTACCTAGATGGATGGATGGTCATGAAAAAGGGTCTTAATTAATTAAATAAAAATGTATTTGGTGGGGTAAATTGTTTTTTCTTTCATTTGTGTTTATTCACATTGTCCGCCGGATGTGTTTTTGTAAGCAGTCTCTTTACTATTAGATAGATGTACAACAATTTACATCTTACCTAATACCTTCCTCATACCTGACTTTCGGGGGATTGGGTATGTTGTTGTTGTGTTCCATTTTTGTTTATTTAAGCTGTTTAGTTAATTTTTTATTCTTTTCTTTTTGAAAATATACGTAAATTCCATTTAAACCTTATAACTATGTTATAACTATACTAGGCATCTTAATTGTGCTTTTTAAGATATGAATGGTGAATAGTTTCAAGTTTCAACATCCAGAACATGTGGCTAAGAACAACCTTTTGTAACATTGTAGATCATATTAAATGAGGTAGTTTGCAACAGCAGGTTTTAGGTAGTACTGTGGTATTGAATCAAGTTAGTCATTATCGAGTTATGTCTAATAATTTTATTTTATTTTGATTGATATATGGATCTATGTAGTCAAGTGGTTTCGTGTATGGCAAACCTTGGTTAAGTTTGTTTGACTTTCATTTAGCTTATTTCTTATGTATAAACATAACTCGGATACTTAAGAAGCTTGGAGGTTAAATATTGGTCTCAATTGAGTTATAAAATTGACGAAATACTTAAAAGATACAAATTTAAAGAAACTTGTTGGAGCACAAACTTGTTACTTTTCTTTATACAAAATATATGCAATGTTTTGAGAACAGGTTAGACCGGTCCGGTCGGACCGGTTAGACCGGGATTTTAGGGATTTCCGTTCGGTTGAAAACTGGTTTTGGGCTAAGTTAAGTTTGACCAGTTAACGAACTGACGATTTTTCCGGTTTTGACCGGTTGAACCGGGAACCGAACCGGTTTTGGGCCGGTTTTTTATTTTTTTTTGGTTTGGGACCGATTTTGGGCCGGTTTTAGACCGGCAGTCTGACCGGTTGAACCGGAACCGGACCCCTCACCGGTCCGATTCAAAAAACAGGTTTCAAAACATTGAATATATGTGTACTTAACTAACTTTATTACCACACACATATTCTACCCCTTATGAATAGTAAAAAAACGTCTGTTAAAAAAAAAGAATAGTAAAAAACGGTGGTCCAAGTCAAATAAATCGACAATGTTGCCCACATTCGTTAGTATATAATTATAATTATATATGGTAAAACTTATAATTAACTTGTGGAGTAGTACTTTTACAACATCAAAAGTTATCAATAACTCGTAGTAGTTAAATCAAATTAACAAGTTTTACTGTACAAATAAATTGTTTAGATTAGTCGCCCTCACCGTTCTTCCTCCATGTTCCAAACACTCACCTACCCCTTGGTGTAAATAAACCAAGCACTTAATACAATATACTATGAAAATATTGACCGTTTACATTACAAGAGTTAGGTGAGTAGTTACTAAACTGTTTTGCAAAAACTACGTTGTACTATTGAAAACACGTATTCAGATTTAATTTGTTTGTCTTCTTAAATTTATCTATCTATATATTTTTATTGTGCCTTTGATTATAAAGAAAATGTTCAATAAACAATTACTTGTCACGTTTTTGTAGATCGTAGATGGACTCGAACACGCCGTGGGACTAAAGAAAAATGCTGCAAGCCTTTATGCAACCATAGACTTAGAAAAGGCTCGAGTGGGCCGAACCCGAATGCTGGAACATGACACAAACCCAAAATGGTACGAGTCATTTCACATCTATTGTGCCCACATGGCCTCCAAACTCATCTTCACTATCAAACAAGATGACCCAATAGGCGCGACCACACTGGGTCGTGCCTCAATCCCCGTTACCAAACTTCTAAACCAAGAAGTATTTGACGAATGGGTAGATATATTCGATGACCGTGGTAAACAAGTGCACGGGCACTCGAAAATTCACATTAAGGTACAATTTTTCGAGGTTACACGAGAATGCCAATGGTCTAAAGGTATACAAAGTGCAAAGTTCCCCGGGGTGCCCTTCACGTTTTTTACACAAAGAAACGGGTGTAAGGTTACGCTTTATCAAGATGCCCATTTACCCGACAATTTCACCCCGAAAATACCTTTAACGGGTGGGAAACTATACCAACCGCACCGGTGTTGGGAGGACATTTTTGATGCCATTTCGAATGCTAAACATTTGATTTACATAACGGGCTGGTCGATTTATACTGAAATTACTTTGATTCGGGATTTGAAAAGGTCGAAGCCCGGTGGGGATATGACCTTAGGCGAGTTGCTTAAGAAAAAGGCTAGTGAAGGTGTTCGGGTTTTAATGCTGGTTTGGGATGATAGGACTTCGGGTGATTTGTTTAAAAATGGGTTCATGGCAACCCATGACGAGGACACAGGAAACTATTTCAAAGGCTCAGAAGTAAATTGTGTCCTATGTCCTCGTAATCCTGATGATGGACGAAGTCTAGTCCAAAACATCGAGATTTCAGTGATGTTAACTCACCACCAAAAAGTTGTGGTAGTTGATAGCGGGTTGCCTAACGGAAACCGTGAGAAACGAAGAATCGTGAGTTTCATAGGTGGAATCGATCTTTGCAATGGACGATACGACACCCCGTATCACTCACTTTTTCGAACTCTTGATTCGGCCCACCACGACGACTTCCACCAACCAAACTTCCCTAATGCATCGATAAAGAAAGGCGGGCCTCGAGAGCCATGGCATGACATCCATTGCAAGCTCGAAGGCTCAATTGCGTGGGACGTGTTATACAATTTCGAGCAACGATGGTTGAAGCAAGGAGGAAAGGATCTACTAAACGACATTAGGGATCTCGATCAGATCATCATCCCTCCATCGCCCGTAATGCTTCCAAACGATCACGAATCATGGAACGTTCAGTTATTCCGCTCAATAGACGGTGGGGCTGCATTCGGGTTCCCAGACAAACCCGAAGATGCAGCCCGTGCCGGTTTGATAAGTGGAAAAGACAACATTATCGACCGAAGTATTCAAGACGGGTACATCAACGCAATTCGTAGAGCTAAAAACTTCATCTACATCGAAAACCAATACTTTCTAGGAAGCTCATTCGGGTGGAACTCGACCGACATCAAGGACGAAGACATCAACGCTTTACATCTAATCCCAAAAGAGCTTTCGCTTAAGATTGTTAGCAAGATCGAAGCAGGGGAAGATTTTCGGGTTTACGTTGTGATACCAATGTGGCCCGAGGGTGAGCCCGAAAGTGCATCCGTACAAGCTATATTGAATTGGCAACATAGGACAATGCAAATGATGTATACGGATATTGTTCATGCTTTGAAAGCAAAACATATTGTGGCTAACCCAAAAGACTATTTGACATTTTTCTGTTTGGGGAATAGGGAAGTGAAGAAGGAAGGTGAGTATATACCATCGGAGAAAGTTATAGAAGGTTGTAATTATAGTCGAGCTCAAGAAGCACGGAGGTTTATGATCTATGTTCATGCCAAAATGATGATCGGTAAGGTTTCAATCACTTTCCTTTATATAATCAGAATTTTGTGTAAAAAGTGTTTGTTTGAGGGTTTTTTTTTTTAATTTTTTTTTTATTGATAAAAAAATAAAAAAA
This sequence comes from Helichrysum umbraculigerum, assembly GCA_949592205.1. Taxonomy (NCBI): domain Eukaryota; kingdom Viridiplantae; phylum Streptophyta; class Magnoliopsida; order Asterales; family Asteraceae; genus Helichrysum; species Helichrysum umbraculigerum. Next base: position 7,417,561 of record CATIUR010000005.1, on the reverse strand, counting down.
TTAATAAGTCAGAAAGTTTTAACTAAACGTTTAACCAATAAAATTAGGCAACGTTACAACTATATTCAAATGAGTCCAAAATCATAAACAAAAAGGTGTAATATTACAATTATCAAATTTGTTACATTTGACCCGTTGTTTATTTGCTCATTAACTATTGGTGATTTTGCAGTTGATGATGAGTATATGATCATTGGATCAGCCAACATCAACCAAAGATCAATGGATGGGGCTCGAGATTCCGAGATAGCAATGGGGGCGTTTCAACCGTGCCATCTAACTAAAAGACAACCGGCGAGGGGCGAAGTTCACGGGTTCAGGATGTCGTTATGGTACGAGCATTTGGGCTTTCTCGATGACTGTTTTTCGTGTCCCGAGAGTTTGGCTTGTATTCAAAAAGTGAATAAGATATCGTTAAATTATTGGGATCTTTTTTGTTCCGAGAAACTCGACCGTGATCTGCCAGGACACTTGCTTGGTTACCCGATCGGAGTCACAGCCGATGGAGAGGTAACCGAGGTACCGGGGTGCACATACTTCCCGGACACAAAGGCTCGAGTTCTTGGTACCTTAGCAGCTTACTTGCCTCCAATGCTAACTACTTGAAGATATGAGCTTGGGTTCTTCTTGTATTTCGTGTAAAAAAAACAAAAATTTCAATTTTTTTATTATTGTGACGAGGTGTACACCTATTATTATTTGGATGTTTCTATAAGTTAATGTTAGTCACGTTACATGTCAAAATAACGATTGATGATTGAGGGTTCAGCTGGATTTTATAGAAAAGTTAATTTTTTGTTTCTTATTAAACTGATTGTGGCATTGTGCATTACACCATTAAGAGTATTAAATAAGCTTGCCTAAATATTACTCAAGGAAGGTGGAATTTGTGGCAAAATATCAAGCTATTAACTTTAAGGGAAATGCTAATGACAGCCCTTAGGGCTGTCAATAAGACAGATATAGTGCATTTATTGAACTTGAAGTTTCCTTTATAATCAAATATTTTAATTAATACATCACCAATAAAATGAAAGTTTCAATGAATTATAATTATGGATAAATAAGGAAACTTTATGTTTAATAAATACATTATATCTGTCTTATTGACAGCCCTAAGGGCTGTCATTAGCATTTTTCTAACTTTAAATATAACGCTTAAAGTAATAAAACATGATTAACTAAAAGTATTGGTGAAGATGACATAAATAGATAATAAAATTACAAGAAGATAATGTAAAATAGAAAACGATAAAGAAGGATGAACAAGTGGGGGGTGGGGTAGTTAAACATTTGTGGGCTAAACCAAAGAGCACAAAAGAACCAAACCTTAGAATATGCCACTTTTATTTGGATGCTTTTTAAAAGTCATTTCGCTTTGAAAATTCAAGGATCTTTCGTAATATGCTCTTCTATCCTATTTCAGGACCCATTCTTTGTTTGATATTTTTATTTTATTTTGCATGGTGGTATCAACAAGTTTCTTTAGACATAGATTTATTAAGGGGAATTATGAAGACACCCCCGAAATTACATGGGATACCCTCTGGTCTACCTACAGTTACCGTCTAGTCCTTTTTCTGTCCAGTTTTATTTATGATCGGTCCAGTTCAGTACAGAATCAGGTTCAGTTTTAGATTAAACAGGAGGTAGGAATTAGAAAAAGAGGGGGTATACCCAGAAAATAAAAAAAAAGTATGATGTGATTGATTAGATGGGTGAAGGGGGTAGGAAATGGAAAAAAGTACAAAAAGGGGTAGCTTTATTAGGACTCATTTATTAAATATCTCACTTATGCATAGAATAGAAATATACATTTTTTTTATGTATATAAGTAAAAATTTACATAGTTATTAATCTTCTCAATTTCTTACTTAAACAAAGCGTGTGTTTGGTTATCGAAATTTTTTCTCATTTTTCTGTTTCCATTTTTATAGAAAATGAAGATCATTTTACTTCTCTACAAAATCAATGAGAAGTTAGAAAAAAGGTTTAAATGTAATGTTCGGATTTGAACAAATTTTCTAATTTTATAAGTTTCAAAGAGAGTTTTTCTAAAAAATAGTAAGTTTTTCATAACTAAGCACATTTCAATCATAAACGAGGAATTTAGATCTAATTAAGACAATAAATAGTCCCATAATAACTGATCTAGTAGCTTCATTTTGAAGCCAAGTAGACGACCACGAGCAACCGTCATTATCTGCTCCCACAACAAGAATATAACTAAAAATATTCCCCAGAATATGCTCTTCGCTTTTTCCGCATATTCTCCCCTGTTCTAACCCCTCAATCTTGATTTTATTTTAATCTAATTAATTATTAATCAAATCAATTATATATATTCCCTATTCTCACTGATTTCCCTTTACAAACACATATCAAACCTCAAATCAATTTCACAAAATTTTCATTCAATTAAACCAAATCATGAAATTCGGAAAGAGTTTAAACAATCAGATAGAAGAAACATTACCTGAATGGAGAGACAAGTTTTTATCATACAAAGAATTGAAAAAACGCCTGAAACTCATTAAACCACAACAGAAATCCGGTGACAATGATGATGAATGTAATCCGCCAGCGAAGAGAAAGCGGATCACCGGAGATGAATCTACGGTGGCCAGCGGTGGTGAGATGTCGGCTGAAGAAATTGATTTCGTTGAGTTGCTGGAACAGGAAGTTGAGAAATTCAATTCGTTCTTCGTTGAGAAAGAAGAAGAGTATATCATTAAATTGAAGGTATTATCGGTTATTAATTTTTAATATTGTTTATTACTCTAGTAATTAGTAATGATATAGATCTGTTTAATAAGGTTAATTTATTATTAGCCAAGTATAATTACTAATGATTGTGTGTGTGTTTATATGTACGTATAATTTTTGTTATGATTTACACATTAAGCATGTTGAAACTGTAAAATTATACGTAGTTAGGAGGGTGTATGAGATAGCTTATAGTAGTGTATTATACTAAAGAGCTTATTGCTCAAAATATAATTATGTACTAACATGCTTAGTTTAAGTTCTTAATCCTTTTAAGGTTCGCAATTAATTACTCCCTAGTTTTCAAAATATTGTGCTTATCTGATGTAAAAATAAGTAATAAGCAAATGAAAGCTTAAACAAGCAGGCCCAAACATTACTTACTGTTAATGTAGTCATGTAGGCATGTAGCTAATGTGTGAATTTGCATATAAGGGAGAAAAAAAAAGTTATGCTGCATATCCCTCCTGTTATATATCTGCCAATTAGTGGCTAGTAGTTTGAGAATTTGGTCGATAATGCATGGAAATTGCACCCTTAAAATGCCTAATATACAGGGCTTCGGCAGGGATAAAAGTAATCCTATCTGTTAGAAGTTAAGAGTTATAAACATTCCAACTACAAGATTGTGGGTGCAAGTCTCAATTGAGACGTGTAATAAGTGTGCGTCTTTGCGTTTTAGGAAATGTATAATAAAAATTGCATGTAATAAGTGTTAGCAAGAATTGATAAATATTGATGATATGGATATAATAGTCTCTTATATTTGTAATTTTTTTTTATATTATTATAAGACAAATACTCGTAGTAACTTGCCATGGAATATCATTAGTTTTTGTTGGGGAGTTTGAAAAGGGGACTTCACTAGTTCATTATAGACTTTAGTGGTTTTTGTCTTGTAGAGAGATTCTTTATGTTCCGAGAACAACTAAAAACAACCCTTCAATACTTTGAAGTGGCGGATATAATGCTACCTTGTCCATTTCAATTTCATACAAGAGTCAATTTTAAAAGTCAAAGTCAAATCATCAGTTTGAAGTCAATAGTTTTGTGACTGAAGGCATGTTTATCTCTGGTTTTGCTAAACAGGAATTGCAGGATAGTGTAATAAATGCCAAGGATTCAGACGAAGAGATGACCAAGATACGAAAAGAAATAGTCGATTTGCATGGAGAGATGGTTTTGTTAGAGAATTATAGTGCTCTTAACTACACAGGTTGCTAATCTTTCTCAAATTATTCAATCATTTTGTATCAATTCCATAGTTAGAATTTTGTTGTTGACTTTATTATTTTTGCTTTAAACAGGAATAGTAAAGATATTGAAGAAGTACGATAAAAGAACAGGAGCTCTCCTTCGTTTACCTTTCATTCAAAAAGTTCTGCAACAACCATTCTTCACCACAGATTTGCTTTACAAGCTAGTGAAGGAGTGTGAGGCTATGCTAGACCGCCACTTCCCTCTTACTGAACTTCCAGCTTCATTTGATGACGGAGATGGAGGACCTACCACCAGCGCATCCGCCAACGAGGGACCTTCAAAAGCCAAAGAACTTGCTGAGCTCGAATACATGAAGAGCTTGTACACAAAGAGCACTATCTCGGCCTTGAGGGCTTTGAAAGAAATCAGAAGTAAGAGCTCTACTGTTAGTGTCTTCTCGTTGCCGCCTTTGCAAGTAAGCGGAATAGAGGAAACTTGGAATAAACTTCCTCTTCATGAACAGCTAGCAAAGTAACATGCGTATAAGGGTACGCATGATCTGGTTTACACGTTTTCATTGAAATGCACCAAGGGTGCTTTGTATTAGATGCTAACAGCGGATGTAAAATACATATATGATGTTAATTAACGACAAGATTTTGTAGCTTTTGTCTTTCCTATAATACCTTTAAAGGGGCTACCCTTATTTCTGCATGTTTGTATAAAAAGGGTTATTATTATTGAAGATAGTATTCTGATGTTTGCATACCATTTGGAGGGCAATTTCGTACTTTCACGCTGGAGGATCCCATATTATCTATGTTATGTTATCTTTGATTGCTCATTGTAAGATAAACCCAGTAATGGGCTATATAGATTGAATCAGCTTATGGATAGACTTGGTGGTGGCAGGCAAAATGGCCTTCTCTGGGTAATGGGTCATAGTGTGTTTTGTGTCAAAATAGATTGGGTAGGTTGTTTCATTGACATGTTATGGTTCGTTTCTTTTAGCTTTCTATAGATACCAGACTGGAAGTGATGCATTATAAATATGCACTGGTTGACTTTGAGCGGCTCGACTTGATTATAGTTGATTATCGTGTTCGACCAATTTGACCTGGTTAGATAAACCATAATCAAATCGACTCTAATTATACACGAATTGGGTTGAAATTACCACATGTAGGTGACCTACAATTTGAATAAACACGTTTATGTTATACTTGGGTATACTAATAGTTGAATTATGCAGAAGAACATATGTTAATTAGTTTCAGTATACACCTTTCGGCAAATTGGGAACGAAATGCGTCCGTAATTCTAGGGTATCTAATATGATTGTTATTTCCTGTAAATTTACGTATAATCATCGACCTATGTATCTTTATTTAAAGTAGTCTCTCAAAAAGCATTCCTTATTAGAAGAGGTTTAAGACCCTCTGCCCCACTGCCACTGGCCCACCCCTCAGGTACTTAACTTTATATCTTATTATTATTATTATTATTTAATTTATATGATGTTAATAACACATGCATAATATCATATGGAACACAACAAAACATTTTTCGGTTATAATGTTGGAAAATTGCCATTTTAGGCCTGAGCATAATGCATGCATACCATATACTAATCAAGAATTGGGATCATCATGCAAGCTGATCCATGAAGTCACTAACATCCCATAAAGTTAATGTGAACTCATTGACAATTGCAGAAGATGGAACCATCACTAAAAGAACTTAAACCGCGTTGTGTTAAAAGGTTCCATTACAGAATTAAGAAAAGGCACCAACAGTATTATCAAATTCATCCTCTTTACCTTTCTATTGGTTCAATGAGTCGAGCTCCACTAATATTAAACAATAAAAATTTTCTGCTTTACCACCAACAAAAGGACTCCCAGTACTCAGTTACTACTATATATAGCCTATATTAGATACAACCATCTTATATGCAGAAATGGAGATTACTCTGCTAAGCATCATTAGTTTGAGTTATATCTTAATTCCATCTGGTAAATCTCAAGGAGGATTGAAATCAGGCTTTTACTCTTCTACATGTCCCAAAGCTGAAACTACAGTGAGGTCTACTGTTGAAACACACTTCAAGAATGATCCTACTGTTGCTGCTGCCCTTCTCAGGCTTCATTTTCATGATTGTTTTGTTGAGGTACTTAATCACTTTTAAAGGGTATTTTGGGAATAACAAAATGTTTGAACTATATTAACGGTTTTCTTTCTGTAGGGTTGTGATGGCTCAATCTTGATCAAGGGTAGCTCTGCAGAGATTAATGCATTGCCTAATCTTGGCTTAAGAGGATTTGAAGTCATTGATGATGCTAAGACACAACTGGAAGCTTTGTGCCCTGGTGTGGTTTCTTGTGCTGATATACTTGCATTGGCTGCTCGTGATTCGGTTGATTTGGTAACATCTTTTCTTCTTTAATACTAAAAGTTTTGCTTGAAGTTACTTACAAAACACTTATATCTAACGTGCTTTATTTCATGTGTTTTAGAGTGATGGTCCAAATTGGAATGTGCCAACAGGGAGACGAGATGGTAGAGTCTCGTTAGCATCTAAAGCTTCAAATTTACCATCACCATTAGATTCGGTTGATGCCCAGAGAAAGAAGTTTGCAGATAAAGGCCTTGATGATCGTGATCTAGTAACGCTAGCAGGTAGATTACTTATATACCCTTTTCTAAATCATAATATGCAAGTGTTTTTACTTTAGCGTCACAAAATCTCTCTTAATATGTATTAGTTTCTTAAACATTGAGAATTTGTCAACCAATCAGTTTCCAAGTTATACGCTTCAAACACCCAAAGCACATACAAACGTTGTTACCCAGAATTCGTTTTTATTATATTATTTTCATTAGGAAAATGTTATTTGTAGCCCTTAGGGTTATGAATAACAACCACCTCTTATGAAAATAACCGTCAACTTCCTTAAACCATCATAAAACCGTCAACCACATGTAGTTATATAGCCAACATTAACAACATTTGTTAGTTTTGTAACCATAATCTACTAACCACCCATGAAAAGTTAGTTGTTATCCATAGCCCTAAGGGCTATGCTTAGCAAAATCCTTTTCATTATCTAGTATTATATAACCACTTTCAGAACTCGGAATAGACACCCCGTTACCTAATACATTTCAAGTTTCTTTGTTTGAGAAAAATTTGTAACTGTTTTCGATACTGCACTAGCATGCATAAATTGTGTACTCGCTAAAAATTTTGATAATGCACCTTTAGGAGATAAAGAACGAATATTTTGCTATTCCGCACGATTACTTATGTGGTGAAACTATTTAACGAACAGTTCTTTATGTAAACGAGATAATGTTAACCTTTCTCAATGAGCAAGTTTAGTATTTCACCTATAAACGTAGAACTTTATGTACTTCATATCATACGAGTATGAATGTATTAAGGATCAATATTGTTATGCAGGTGCACATACGATAGGCCAAACAGATTGCAGATTCTTTAGATACCGTTTATACAACTTCACAACAACGGGGAATTCAGACCCGAGCTTGAGCCAATCAGCACTAACCCAATTCCAGAGTCAGTGTCCTAAGAGCAGTGACGGCACAGAACGAGTGGCATTGGACAAAGACAGCCAACTAAAGTTTGACGTAAACTATTTTAAGAATGTGCGTGATGGAAATGGTGTTTTGGAGTCAGATCAGAGATTATGGGGTGACCCCACGACTCGTGACATAGTGAAAAACTATGCAGGAACCATAAGAGGGTTGCTAGGACTTAGATTCGATTTCGAGTTCAAAAAGTCCATGGTCAAGATGAGTAGCATTGAAGTGAAAACTGGTACACAGGGAGAAATTAGAAGGATTTGTTCCAAGCTCAACTAAATAAGTGCAAGATAATATTATTAGTATATATGTATGTATTAAACAGTGTGTGTATGTGCAGTTGTGTACCCCAAAGTGTTAACTATTTACTGGTCTATTGTCTTATATAGACGTTATCAGCTTACATTGCTCAAAAGATGCATAACTTCATTGCACAATAAGGACAAAGTAACGACCTCGTTTTTACCCCTTACTAAAATGTTGCATCTTTTCACTTTGGAGAGAAGCTGATATCAATATGTACGTTTCTTAGCTACTAAAAGAGAACAATTATTGGTTAAGGGAGTGCCACCAGGGTCAACTCCAGTAAGGTTTTGGTCTTTGCTCAAAATCTCTTCAACTTCATTTTATTGTGAGATATTAGCATCATTTCATATCGTGGAAATATGTGCCAAACGTTCAAAATACCCTTCAAAATTATGAGTTACTTTGCAAAATGTCATTGATTATATGTAGTAATAGTATTAGTATACTAGTAATAAATGGTGACCGTGGATTCAATTGTAATCAGAAGAAGCAGCAGCAGGTGGTGCAGTAGATGGATCCTGTGGAGACTCGATGACAGTAGTAGTTTCAGTTGACTCCCCAAGATCCTGGCAGGGGACTTGAAGGTTGGTACCTATGAGTTAACCAGACAATACCACACATAAGCCAAGGTAAAAATCCAACAGGTTGAGACTTGAGACAAACGAATTTTAAGACAACAGCCAGCTTGTGTAATAGATATATATGTATAATGGAAACGGCGAAACACAACTAGTTTTTTTTTTTTTTTTAAGAGTGGAATTGAGTGAAAAGCACTAACCTGCAGCCATGGGTTGAGTTGAGTTGTCAAGATACACTTCGCCGTAGGGGTACACGACCTTGGATCCTCCTAAACGACAAAAAGTAGAATAATAGCCAAGGAAGGTCATCAAGTAATTAACACAAATACAAATTGGTGGTGGAAGGGAATTTATGAAACAAGATCCCTAGTTAGTTAGTTAGTATGTATAAGATGGTAAAAAGAAGATTGTTTAATTAAAGGTGGAAACTAAAGTAGGAGGGAGTGACGTACGTACCAACATAATCTGTTGCTATGACTGCTACTTATTTAACTCCGGATGGATAAACATTAACGACGAGTGGTTGGCCTGGAACGATCCCCGTGGTGGTGGGTAGAGGTGGAGGTCTTTTTGAAACTTTAGCTATTATATGTAATATGTATATATATATTAATATTAAATATTAATCAACAACAGAACCAGAAAATGAATGAATTTTGATGATTATCAATTCAGAATAGTAATGATTAAGAAAGAAAGAAGATACGTACGTTGTTCTTCGATGGGCATGGAGAGGGAATCGTAGAAATGAGCATTAAAGACAGTCACAATCGGAGAGCTCCTACCTAAATTAAGGAATGGTAAGGAAACTTCTTGTCTTTCTACTTCAAGCTCTGCTTCTTCCGCCCGATCCTTTGCGTAAATTCGTTCAAATTTCTTCTCCGCGTATTCATCCTTCTCTTTCATGCTCATCTCCCAATATGATATCATTCATCTTTTCCTCATTCTTCATTATTCCTTTACGGTTATTATTAGGGTTTGGCGAGGATCACATTGATTGATATCTTGATACCACCACAAGAACTTTCACTTCGCCCCCTCCTCCTTTTATCCATTTACTGAGCATCCACAATGCTTAGTTTAATAGAGTTAACCAAGCTGAATCCAGTCTGATGCACTGCAAATATGCCAGGTATTCACACGCAAAAAGGAGCGTGCTTCTTTGCTTGGATGCGTCTTAAGACGCTGAAGTGGGCCAGACCCAAATATGTAACACAAATGCTACTAGATTTTTGTAGTGCATACGGAATGTTGTGTTATTAAATCGGTTAATTATTTATTTGTAAAAAACAATATGAACCCAATTGGTCAATTCAATACGTCTTTCATGCATATATTTTTTTACTTAAAACTCAATTTAAACAGTCAGAGTATTAACCCATCATTCATAAATCATAATACTATTAGTTATATATATATATATATATATATATATATATATATATATAGGGTAGTGATCAAGAGGGAAGTGCAAAAAAGGGGGAAGAAGGAAGTAAATCATCACCATTAATCTCATGAGGTCTATAATAATTGGTGTGGAGGTGCACCTATGTGATCACCTCTATAATTATAAAAACCCATTTACCCATTTACCCCTAAAACAATTTATCTTACAAATGACAAGTCGAAAAATTATGAAAATTGCACCATAAAATTCATCGATTTCTCCTCTTCGATTTAAGATCTATCATGACATATTTTCGACGAGTTTTTTTTTCTTCGTTTTTTGGTAGGTTTTTTTTCGTTTTTTTAAGTATATGTGTTTATAATTTGTAAAACCCACCAAAAAATGGAAAAAAATAAACTCGTCGAAAATATGTCTTGAGTGATCTTAAATCGAAGAGGAGAAAACGCTAAATTTTATGGTGCAATTATCATAATTTTTCGACTTGTCGTTTGTGAGATAATTTGTTTTAGGGGTAAATGGGTTTTCATTGTACATGTGACATATTCTCATTGGTACCTCCATGCTTGCATTAAATTCCTATGAGGTACATACTACAATAATATGGTGCACCTTAATTTGCTTAGATGAGATGATTGGTTGGATCAACACTTCCCTCCTTCCCCCAAAAAATGCACTTCCCTCTAGATCATTTCACTATATATATATATATATATATATATATATATATATATATAAAGAATTTTAAGTATTTTACATGATACGAATATAATATAAACTTTTGAATACAAAGTTTAAATCTTATAAATGCCTAAATAAAAAATAACAATGAAAGATTAGAATTAATGATGATGTATAAGTCTAATGGATTTGTGAAGCATAATGGATTGTGAGTGTTATGTAAAGAAAGGTAAAATGTAACCCATTGCATTGTGGATGCTCTAAACCATATATATTATCATATTGTAATTTTATTTTATTTATGGGAGAATTACATATATCCCCTCCATAAATTATACAAAGTACATATATACCCAATGTAATCTAAACATATCATATATAACCGTTTCATAATTTTAATTCAGAAAAAATAAATACACCTCTTAAATGACTATTATGCCCTTATTCTTCTTTTCCTCAGTCTTACAACTTTATATATTTTACATTACAATGTAACCCATTGCATAGTGGATGCCCCGAAACCACAAACCCTCAACCCTAAACCCTAACCCCTAACCCCTAAACCCTAAACGCTTTACAAAACTCTAAACCATAAATCATACTAAACCCTAAACCCTAACTCTAAACCCTGCTAAACCCTAACCCTAAATCCTAAACCTTAAACCCTAGCCCTAGCCCTAATCACAAATCAAATGTACAACCAATCACTAACACATGTGTGACAACCGTCACCAAACCGTTATCTTTCTTCGAATCATAAAAAGTCATTTTTGTGAAAACACTAATTTCAATGATTTCTTTACATCAAAATCTTCGTTTTTGAAAAACGAATCCAACGCAAAAAGAATCAACGCAATCGGACATGTAACGAAGAATATACGAGGTTTCACGGTTCGGGCCATAACTTTCTTATTCGGACTCCAAATGACATGAATCCAAAGCCCACGGTCTTAAAAATCATTGGGCTATAACATGTATAACTATTAGCTCATAATTTCCTAAAGAAAAATCAACCCAATACCATCTTTGATAGATCCATCCGATCGGCCCAACCCAAAAACCCTAACTTGGGCCCAAACCATTCTATACCTATAAATACAAACCTAAACTAAAACCTAACCCTTTTTCACCCTCAAAATTTCGTTCATGCTGCTGTCCTATGGATTTCTACCGACCAAAACAAAGAAACCCCAAAATCGAGTCGAGTTTTTGGCTTTCGGGTATTACGTCTTGTGTATTCGTGTAGGTATTTTCCTCATAAATCCTAATATTTTGTTTTTATTTATATTTTTCTGAGATAGATATGTATTAGGGTTGATTTATACTTTTGGGGAAGGGTTATGTCGATTTTAGGGTGTTTTGCAAACCGAAAGTTATATACTCGAAATCTCACAATCTGTCCAGAATTTTCAGTCCTGTTCGACGTCCGATTTGATCTAGTTACGTTCGTTTTCAGGCTTTGGCCAAAACTGAAAAGTTGTAGATCTCGAAGTTTTACATAAACCCGCGAGGATTCGGCCTCTGAAACGCATTTTATGATTTTATAAAAATTATTTCGTAAACTGTGCTGTGTATGACGAATTTTCAGAAAACGTTTGTAATATTAAATCGGTTTGATCAATCTATAAAAATGAATTATAAGGGTGTATATTCTCATTATTTACAGATTCTAAGAAGTGTTCTCATGCGATCATTCGATAGTTGGTATTATACCTATCCGATTTCATTCATTAATACGTTATTTCGATTGTTTCGTTGTTATCATTTCCTTTCGGTTCGATCCATTGTATTCCGGGTGTATGAAATCATTAGATTAATTGTGAAATCAGTATATAAGTTGTTTGTGAGCGAAATATTCAATTGATTAAGCGTTTGGGTTGATTAGTATAAAGATTTAGGTTTAAACTCATAAACCCTAATCTGTCCAGATTTTTGTTTCGGTTTGGGAAACTTGTAACTTGGTCATATCACGATGATTTATGATGAAACAGGAGTCTAAACATAAGTACTTTGAGCCTTCTTTCAAAAGGCGTCAGTTTCATGGTTAAATGTGGAGTATAAGTTGGTCAAAATGATTTTACAAGATTATGTGTCATTTCTGAGTTTCTCGGTTCCAGGTTTCGGTTAGGTTGTCGATTTTTGAAACGTACCTTAGACTGAGAATTAGACTTTGATATTTTTTATGGAGTGTTTTTAAAGTGTTAAGTATTTTCTGTAAAAATCTGATAATCATTTGAAACTTCTAAGGATTTTAAATAAATTAAAACTTTTGTGAAGTCAGAAAGAGTCAATGGTTTAGAGCAGTTCACTTTGGTGAAATTTTAAAAATAGTAAATCCATGTAATGGAATCTGGAAAAATTACTGAGTCTTCTAAACATATTAAAATGTCATTGGTAAAAATTGTAGAGTCAAATGATTCCAATAAGTAATATTTAAAAATTCGTAAAGAGGAACCAAACTTCCGGTTAGAATCTGAATTTTTCATTTAAGTTAGTTCTTGTAATAATACACTAGTAGAACTGTGAGGAAACGCAATAGAAGTGTTTTGGGCATGGAATACAATGGAATGACCTAGTTATGTCTAGGTTGTAACCCATACGTGTTATGATATTGTAGATTTGCGAGTTGTTTAGTGGATTGCACTTAAGGGCGATACTTACATCATTTCTTGAGGTGAGTTTTGCGGCCCCATTTTCTTTACTTATTTTCCGTTGGGGGAAAAGAATGCTCAAACTGATTTCGAACTATTATTTTTATGCTGTGTAAACTATCTGATTTTCTGTTTTGGACATTATGATTGAATAACTGACATCCTGATTATTGTGGACTGATTGCTGATTGTTGTGAACTGATTGCGGATTGTTGTGGACTGATTACTTACTTTTCGGATGAGTCTTGTGTCTTCGGGACCATGACAACACTCCATATTTCTTACTAATACGGATATGATTATTGATAGTACTATCGGATGACGGTCCCGCTCTTGTGATAGATACGTTATCCTTGAGTGAATATTATCCAGGGACGGACGGGTTGCTTATGGTGGATGGATTGTTTATCTTATGTGCTTATTTCGTATCATATGTCCTACTTACTGATTATCACAGCAAACTGTATTTTCTCATGTGTCTTATTAAACCTGCGAAACTCACCAACCATTGTGTTGACATTTTCGAGCATTTCTTTTCAGGGAACGCTAGTGGCATTAAGATCGAGGACAAGAAAACTTAGTGGACCTTTAGGGTTGCATTGAGAAATATTCAAGACTTGTGGTACATCATAGTTATTTGTGAAGGTGTAACATCCTCAAATTGGGCCTAGAAGTAATAGATATTTTCTGTAAATTTTAAATGCAATTTAAAATTGTTATTGCGTTTGATTGTATAATTAATAGGTCGATAAGCCTCAGGAAATATTGTGGCTAGTGAAATATTGATTGTTTTAAATTTATTTAGTTGACGGTAAAATAATATAGTTTTCTTCGCAAATGATTTTAAGTTCCAGACAATAATAAATACGGGGAATGAAAACTAACACTTAAATGGTGTATTCTATGGAATAAATTGGTTTTATTCCCATCCATATACACATACATACGTACGTTCATACATACATATGAAACCCTAGATCTTTTCACTTTCTTTCATCAAATTGAAGATCTCAAATTCGGATTCAAGCTTCTAGTGTGAAGATTATCATCTTCTAATCCTTCCTTTCAACTTGTAAGTTCTAAATCTTTGAATCATGAACCCTAGAAATTTGGGGGTTTTAGTGTTCTTGGTTATAATTCGAATTTAAGCTTTGATTATGTGAAATTGATGTTAGTTAAGTTTATTGTTGTTGATATCTAGTAAGATTCAAGCTTAAGTGTGTAAATTAATCTTGGTTCTTAAGTTTTGATGATTTTGATGGGTTATTGATTATAATCCAAAAATTGAAAGTTGTGGTGGTTAAATTCTTGTTAGTTGATGTGTAAATAATGATTATAATATAAACACTAACTTAGAAATGATGAATATGATATATATATCATGAATAAAGTGATGGGTTTCATTGATTGTTCTTGAAGTAGGATATATGAGCCTAATCTAATAATGTGTAAGTGATATGTATTGTTAATAAACATATTAGAGGTGATTAGTGATGATGATTGAAATGATTTAACTAAAAGAGTATGAGTGAATAAGTGTTCTTGAGAATTTGTTGATAATAATGAATTAATCAAGTAAGTGAATGGTAATTCAAGTGAAATTTGTGAAAGTGTGATGATTATGTGTTAATCACTTTGAGTGATAAATTAGAAGAGATTGTTATATGAGGTTGATAGTTTACTTATGTTGATTAACTATAATTGAGTTGAATTAAAGTAACGATGTGATTCTATGTTCATAGTTGATAGTGATTGTGAATTAATGATGATAAATATGGAATTAAATCAAGTTGGTGATAAGTTGATTGAATTGTAAATAAAAGTGATTATCATGATAGTTAATCATGATTAGATGATGATTTGAGAAATATGATGTAAATCCATAAAGGTATGGATTGTATATTGAGAATTTTAATAATTGTGCTAAATCGTTATGATTTGAGTAATTTGGATTTGTTGATGTAAATCTATTGGAGTAATGTTATATAGATTTGATACAAGTAACTGACTTGTGTATTTTGTTGTATTTCCAGATATGGAGAAGACTCAGTGATATTAGACTACTGAGTGGGCGACTATGGTAGTCGGTGAGTGGACTTTGATCTCTCATTATAATTTAGTGATCACTATTGTGGTTACTTCAAGTGTTAAGTGTTATTCCTGTGTTAAGTTGAATTGTGAATTGTGTTAAAGTGTTAAGGTGTTAAGTGTTAAGTGACCTATATGGTAACAGTGTTAATAGAGGTCAACTATGTTGGACTGTGTTGTTACAGGTTAGTCAACACAAGGGTTGTGAACATTCGTTGTGAGTAAGGCTTGTGTTGACTAAAGGTAACATACGGTTATCGGTTAACCACTGTACCGGCCTGCAGTTGGTGTAAGTGTCGCTTGGTGGGCCACCGCGGCTGAGGGCGCCACAAGGGCCACCGATCCTCTGGTGATGTTGAGTCAAAGTGTTAAATGTGGTGAACTCATGGTGTTAAACTAAGTTGTATTGTTAGTGATGAGTTAACTCACTTAGCTTCGTGCTAATCCCTCGTTGTTTACTTCTTGCAGGTTAATATCTATTGTTATGGGCGGGTCAAGGAGTAACTGAAGAATGTTTGACTAGGATTACTCTGATTATTATTTAATACAGTTTAAAATGTTTTATTATATAATGCCCAGAATATAAAGGATTGTGTTGTAAATGGTAATAATCAATACTTAGAACTTAGGTAATGGAAAATGACGTCATGTCATTTTATGTATATATATGTTTTGGGACTTGAACTTCCGCATTGTAAAAAAAAAAAAAACAGTTGTAAATTTTGGGGCGTTATAAGTTGGTATCAGAGCATAGGTTTGGGCGAATTGAACAATGATTGGATTGTTCAATCACAAGCCTAGTGATAGTGGTCAAACATTCCGAGGTGTGGGATTAGTGTTGGTATGAGCAAGTTGTTGTTAAATGTGAACTAATCTATAACAATGTGTTAGATTGTTGTTTTGAGTGCAGAGACGGAGGATAGTGAGGAACCGATTGGTATTCTCAATCCTCAACACTCGTGGGCCTAGATGTGCCAGGTAATTTCTGATAAACTTGGTGAATTTTAATAAATTTTAAATGTTTTACTTTACTATGTTATGATTGTTAGTAAAGTAAATTGAAATTTTGATGATTATTAAGTGTTAACAAGGTGATAGAGATATTAATAGGTAATTAAGACGGAAATAGTAATTTCAGAAAAGTGTTAAAATCAGTGTGAAGATACATTGGTGAATAGGGTGTAACAGTTGTGTTATGTGGAATTAAGTGTATATGCAATGTGAAAATACAGTGTGTGAATATAAGTCGATAAATGCAAGGTGTGACTGGCTATAACGAAATCAATGGGTTGCGGGTATTATCCATTTATAAGTTTGGAGTTGTATTGTTGTGTGACTTAGAATGTTCTATTTGTTGAAATATATGCTATTGACTTGGAAATGTCAATGTTGAATGTAATTGTGTCAAACTCGATAATTGCCATGCTATGCCATGCTATGAAGTGAGGAATGTGATTAGGGTGAATTATGATCTTTGTATTGTAAATAGTGTAGTAAGAAAGTCAAAGTGGTCAATGAGTCTAAATGTGCGATGACAAGTTGTGAAAAGTCAAATTTGAAAATATATGATCAAGTTGGTTTATATATGGTGAAATTTTGTGAACTTGATGTTTTAGGGTGATAATATGAAACTAATGATGAAAGTGGGTTAGCTTGACTTGGAATAGTCAACGAAGTGTGGGTTGGGTGTTGAAATGGTGATCATATGGTCGTAAAACCAAACGGGTCATTTAAGTGTTCAAATGGGTCACTTAGTGTTAAAATGTATAGAATTTGATGTGATACGTGTAAGATAACTTTTAAAGTGACTGAAAGTCATAAGTATAGATAAAAGGTGGATTGAAATGTTAATGTTGTCATTATGAATGAAATTGGTGAAATTGTCCATTTTGACCCCTAAACGAGTCAACGTGTTAAAATAATGTAGAAGGAGTGTTTGTATATGATGAATATGCCCACATGTCACTAATGTATATAGAAACATGTTGGTAAAACGTGGAAGTCAGAAACCAAGTCGTTTGAAATATAGCGTGTCAACCAAAATGGTCGAAAATGGTCAAAAATGAGTCGTACGTCCGTTTTCTCGTAAAATGAGTAAATTGAAAAAGTGAAAAAAAGGAAAGTTTCATTTTGGCATAGTGGATGTGCCTGCAAAATTTTAGAGTCTAACTCTAAAAGAGTAAAAAGTTATACGCGTTTGAAATTGGCTAAAAATATGATTTTTCTGAATCTCAGATTTCTGCTTGGGAACGCGATCCCAACAAGTTTTCTGGATCGCGTTCGTACGTGTTATTTTGTCCCAGATTTTTTTTATGCTTGGGAACGCGATCCCAGCCATTTTCCAGGATCGCGTTTGTGTGTGTATTTCGTGTTTAGGTGCGTTTTCTCTTGGGAACGCGATCCCGCTCACTTCTCCGGATCGCGTTTGTATGCCTAATTTGGTTACAGAAATTTTTTCACTGGGGAACGCGATCCTGACCTGTTTCCCGGATCGCGTTAGTATAAAAAAAAAAAAAAATTTTCTTGCGACGTTCGACGTAATACTTGACGTAGAAAAATTTTTAGAAAATTTCGGTGTCCGATTAAGACGAAATTTACATGTCAACTCAAAAACGGCCCAACGGTCAAAGCTCATCGCGTCGCCATGAGCTCTGTCAGTTTTCGGCACTTCGGGGTCGTTTGAGGCCCGAAAATCGCGTTTTATTGTTTTTCGGGCATTATTTCGGACTTTTAGCTTATGAATTGTATTGGGCTTTTCTTTTTTTGAGCCCAGAGATCATTCCGGTGACTTTATGCAATGTAAAAACTTGTTTTAAGAGGTTCACCCATTTTATTATGTATGAATCGTTTGTAAGCGGTTTAACTAACTGCATAGTATACCAGTAAGAGTATTATTGATTGTTGCTTGTTAGGGTAAATAAATATCGATTATGTAATCATGTTAATTACATTATGTGAAACATTTAATATGATTGAATAAGTAATTGTAAGAGTTGAAGAGTATTGTAGGAGCTTACTCTTGCTTAATAACTAAATATGGAAGGTTATTTATTAATCAACTTAGAAATTATATATTGATGAATATATGTGGAATATGACCTGGTATTTTAACAAGGTACTTAGTACTAAATGTTATATAGAGTATTATTATAACACCCCTCGTTTCATTATAAACAATCAATATAATAATAGCGACACGGAAGCGTATTTTTAAAACATACTATCAATGTACTCAAAATGTCAATAAACTTTTTCCAATTCAAAGTACAAGACATTTCAACACACTGGGTGTTATTAAAAACATTTCTATAATTATCAAAATAACATCAGAGTAGCAGCCTGTCAAACATTCCATCCAGTCAAACACTTCCTGCCCTGCCCAATATGTCCCATCTATTTTAACCTGCAGGAAGAACTGTGGTGGGGTTAGCATAAAGCTAAGTGAATGAAACTATAAGCAACAGTACAACCTAGCATAACAATCTGTTTACATCAAATAACAATAAACAGAAAATCAATCAATCACTTGACATCCAATCAATGTCATACACGCAACATCATGAGGATCGGTGGTCCCTGAGACACCCTAATACCGGTTTGGTACTCAAGGAACTCTTATCAATCATCTGTATTGGCCCATACCGAACTACCGATAACTTGTTGTCAATCACACACGACCTAGATCTCTAAACCGACATTTCAAGTTTCCGAGATCTCCTGTCGTCTACAACAACAACAAGTCCAACCATCAAATCAAGTTGACCTCAAAATCTTACATACTAGCACAATCTGCCAAGTAAACAAACAACCAAACTAACATGGCAAGATACCTCAAACATACATATTCTATCAAAGTAATACTATAAATTACTTGTTGTAAATCAAATCATTACAACTAAATCACACTGAGGTTACAGATCCACTCACCGACTACCTCACGCCTCCACTCAGTAGTCTAATATCACTGAGCCTTCTCCACATCTGAGAATCAACAAATCAAATATAAGTTAGTAATCCATATCAATACATAACTTATATCAATCCATACTATTAGGAACTTAACATAATAATATGAATATTACTAGTTCCTAATCATATATTAGTTATTACAACATAACTATTATCATATATGAATCTGAACATATATCAAATAACAATCACATTACTTATCAAAATCAAACAAGAAATGTGACACCAGCCTATCAAGCCGCCGGATTCCCTCAGAAGCCGCCGGCTTCCCACAAATCAGCCTGAATCCGCCGGATTCCCTGAATCCGACCGGATTCCCTAAATTTTGCCGGAATCCGCCGGATTCCCTTGAATCCGCCGGATTCCCTCGTCGTCCCAGCCCAGTTCGAACTGTTCAAACCCTAACTCGCGGGTTTTATACCCAAATCACTCCAAACTCGTTTTCAAACGGTTATAAACTACTAAAAACTTCAGGTAATCATCATGTAACATTTATAACATGATTTTAACATCTATTTCTCTCAAATCATCAATTCACCCAAATTTCAATCAAAATCAAATTCTTAAATACACAAGAATACTTACTTATTGAAGAATCTAACGATGGTAATCTGATGATTATGAAGATTCACGAGAATCACAACTTCCTGATTTGATTTCTAGTTTGATTTGGAGGTTTTCTGAGAGTTTCTGTGAGTTTTGAAATGAAAATGAATAACTTTCCTAAATAGGAAAGGATATATATAGAAACTTAGGTCGGTCCAACCTAAACCGCCTTCAATATATGGGTATAATTTAATACCCCATCTCAATCTATTGTCTGGAACCCGAAAACCATTTGCGAGTCCAAACATTTTATTGCACCGTCAACTATATTAATTTACAACAATTAATAATTTACTTATCACATTGGAATATTCGACTCCTATTCCAATTATTTCAACTATTTCAAACAATATTATTTCCAAACAAATTTAAATACATATTTAAATCAAGAAATAATACTATACAAATAACTAGGTCCATTTCGAGGATGTTACAATTATACTCGATAATTAAAGTGTTAAGTGATTGATATTGAATCGTGTAGAGAGGGTACTACATTGATTTAGTTGTGTTAAAACTTACACATGTGTTAAGGAGATAATGAGAATAGTGTTAACAGGTTAAGTTGTTATACCTGTATAATTATATAATAGTAGTTTCACATTCAAGTGATAAAGGAAAAATAGTAACAAGTTAACACTTGGTCATAAATCTATTTTAAGTGTTACTATATGTGTGATAATTGTTAATTTCAACACTGTGAATTATGTGAGAGTAAAAGTTAATTACTTTAGAGATCAATGGTATGAAGTAGCCTGAGAATAAAGTGTGATTGACATAATATGACGACGTCTGGCCAACGTATTTATATTATGCCATTTCACATGGAGTATTGAGGCTACCAAGTACCAGAGAAATTAATGAGACTTTAAAAAAAATGGTAGGTTTGCAATGTTGACATATGAGAGAGAGAGAGAGTCAATGATTGACTAAATCGAAATGGTAGTAAAAGATTAATTTATTGTATTAATGAGTTACTATTAATAACAGAAATATATAAATGTATATAGAGAGAGAGCCTTTTGATTGAAATTGTGAAAATTTATAGTTATATTATCGTTAATTGAGAATTTTGTGAAACTTGATTGTTATTATATGCATAATATCAAAGTAAAATGATAGGTTGCGTATAGAAATGATGGAAATATGAAATAATCTTATGAAGAGATTAAAGAGATACGATTGATTGATGAAATGTTGATGATAAATGTGTGTGTGGTTAACACATTTTGTTGGAATGGTATTTGCGCTTGAATGGCAATGTACCCATTGATGGAAAAACTTGGTAATTATTCAATTTGTACTGGTACTAAGTAACTTGGTGATTAAGTGATAATAGTGTTAAACATGAAGAATTGACTTCTATGTTGATTGTTAACCTGTGGTTAGTGTTACATGATTCCGAGATATTTTAAATAAAAGATTATCAAATACATTAGTGATATGTGGTACTAGCCTAAACGCTAGTTATGAATTAAAATTTAAATTTCATTGTTGTTGGGTGTATTGTGATTTTCATAATCATTGTTTTGCTGTTAAAAGGGGTATAAATCATATATCTATTTTTAAAAGATTCTAGCACGTCGCTAGTTTCTAGTGTTAAGAGTATGTTATGTGCATGATGATGTTATTCACTTACGTCAAGTGATTACCTGTTTAAAGTGATTAATTGGGAATAATTTCCTTAAGTGATCATAGTATGCATGAAAATTATGATTTAGATACATATCATATGTTAAGGTAAGAAATAGAAACATGTACATGTGAATATGTATATGTAGATAGAATTTAAATTTTGAGCATTTAATTAAGAGTTATTCAAGGGAGTAACTATTATAAGTGATAAATATTACACTTGTTGTATAGTATTGCACGTTAAATTGAGTATGAGACATAAATTATGTGTTTTCGTGAATCTAATTGAGATACACACTAGTCGTGTGTGAGTCGATGAAATAATATATATGTAGGTACATAGAGTGTGTAGTGAAATGTATGCATAAGCATGTCATGCATAGGTGATTTAAGTTGTGTACACACTTTAGGTGAATATAGTGATGAGTAATTACGATGTTAGAGTAGTACGAAGAGTACAATAGTAATAAACTGGAAATTGTGGTGGTAGTGGAATCTCATTTAAGGAATGAGATTTATCAAGTAATTAAGTACTTTAGAATAATCAAGGTTGATTAGATTTCGAGGATGAAATCTCTTTAAGGGGAAGAGATTTGTAACATCCTCAAATTGGGCCTATAAGTAATAGATATTTTCTGTAAATTTTAAATGCAATTTAAAATTGTTATTGCGTTTGATTGTATAATTAATAGGTCGATAAGCCTCAGGAAATATTGTGGCTAGTGAAATATTGATTGTTTTAAATTTATTTAGTTGACGGTAAAATAGTATAGTTTTCTTCGCAAATGATTTTAAGTTCCAGACAATAATAAATACGGGGAATGAAAACTAACACTTAAATGGTGTATTCTATGGAATAAATTGGTTTTATTCCCATCCATATACACATACATACGTACGTTCATACATACATATGAAACCCTAGATCTTTTCACTTTCTTTCATCAAATTGAAGATCTCAAATTCGGATTCAAGCTTCTAGTGTGAAGATTATCATCTTCTAATCCTTCCTTTCAACTTGTAAGTTCTAAATCTTTAAATCATGAACCCTAGAAATTTGGGGGTTTTAGTGTTCTTGGTTATAATTCGAATTTAAGCTTTGATTATGTGAAATTGATGTTAGTTAAGTTTATTGTTGTTGATATCTAGTAAGATTCAAGCTTAAGTGTGTAAATTAATCTTGGTTCTTAAGTTTTGATGATTTTGATGGGTTATTGATTATAATCCAAAAATTGAAAGTTGTGGTGGTTAAATTCTTGTTAGTTGATGTGTAAATAATGATTATAATAGAAACACTAACTTAGAAATGATGAATATGATATATATATATCATGAATAAAGTGATGGGTTTCATTGATTGTTCTTGAAGTAGGATATATGAGCCTAATCTAATAATGTGTAAGTGATATGTATTGTTAATAAACATATTAGAGGTGATTAGTGATGATGATTGAAATGATTTAACTAAAAGAGTATGAGTGAATAAGTGTTCTTGAGAATTTGTTGATAATAATGAATTAATCAAGTAAGTGAATGGTAATTCAAGTGAAATTTGTGAAAGTGTGATGATTATGTGTTAATCACTTTGAGTGATAAATTAGAAGAGATTGTTATATGAGGTTGATAGTTTACTTATGTTGATTAACTATAATTGAGTTGAATTAAAGTAACGATGTGATTCTATGTTCATAGTTGATAGTGATTGTGAATTAATGATGATAAATATGGAATTAAATCAAGTTGGTGATAAGTTGATTGAATTGTAAATAAAAGTGATTATCATGATAGTTAATCATGATTAGATGATGATTTGAGAAATATGATGTAAATCCATAAAGGTATGGATTGTATATTGAGAATTTTAATAATTGTGCTAAATCGTTATGATTTGAGTAATTTGGATTTGTTGATGTAAATCTATTGGAGTAATGTTATATAGATTTGATACAAGTAACTGACTTGTGTATTTTGTTGTATTTCCAGATATGGAGAAGACTCAGTGATATTAGACTACTGAGTGGGCGACTATGGTAGTCGGTGAGTGGACTTTGATCTCTCATTATAATTTAGTGATCACTATTGTGGTTACTTCAAGTGTTAAGTGTTATTCCTGTGTTAAGTTGAATTGTGAATTGTGTTAAAGTGTTAAGGTGTTAAGTGTTAAGTGACCTATATGGTAACAGTGTTAATAGAGGTCAACTATGTTGGACTGTGTTGTTACAGGTTAGTCAACACAAGGGTTGTGAACATTCGTTGTGAGTAAGGCTTGTGTTGACTAAAGGTAACATACGGTTATCGGTTAACCACTGTACCGGCCTGCAGTTGGTGTAAGTGTCGCTTGGTGGGCCACCGCGGCTGAGGGCGCCACAAGGGCCACCGATCCTCTGGTGATGTTGAGTCAAAGTGTTAAATGTGGTGAACTCATGGTGTTAAACTAAGTTGTATTGTTAGTGATGAGTTAACTCACTTAGCTTCGTGCTAATCCCTCGTTGTTTACTTCTTGCAGGTTAATATCTATTGTTATGGGCGGGTCAAGGAGTAACTGAAGAATGTTTGACTAGGATTACTCTGATTATTATTTAATACAGTTTAAAATGTTTTATTATATAATGCCCAGAATATAAAGGATTGTGTTGTAAATGGTAATAATCAATACTTAGAACTTAGGTAATGGAAAATGACGTCATGTCATTTGATGATTGTTGTTTGTAAATATGATGATGGGATATTAAATAAGATGTTTAACATCATATGAAGGTGTAATATATTGTTGCATTGAGTAGACACATTGTTGAATAAGGTGTAATAGTTGTATTATGTGGATTTAATGGTGTCTACAATATGAAATTAAAATATGAAATCGGTTGTATGAATTGTTATGTGAAATAATAATTTTGGAAGTAATATGATAAATAAAGTTGAAATGACTCCATGTAGTGAAATGAGATGTTGGAATATCTCAATTGAAGTAATATGGAGTTGTATTGATGTTCAAATTAGAAGGTGTCCATTAATTGGAATGTGTGTCGTTGACTTGAAAAAGTCAAAGTCGAATGTGGAAAGGTCCAATTTGGTAATATATTATAAAGTGATGAATATGGTAAGATTTTTATGTGTTTAATAATGATCATGATTGTAATTGAATTATGATCTATATACTAAAAGTGGTAAAATAATGAAGTCGAAGTGGTCAACCAAATTAATATGTATTGAGAAGTTGTGAAAAGTCATGGATGGATACTTGTTGTAATTGTTGTGAATTTGATGAATTTATGTGAATTTGGTGTTTCAAAGTTATAATATGACACCGATATTGGAAGTGAAGTTGTTTGACTTGGTAAAGTCAAAGAAGTGTAAAATGGGTGTTAAATTAGTGAACATATTGGTTGAAACCCAAATGGGTTGTTAAAGTGCCCAAATGGGTCACTTGGTGGTTAAACGGTTAAAATGAGTATTGGTTTGGTTATGACCGATGTAACAGTGATTTTAAGTCCTACATATAGTAGGAATGTGTGTTGAAAGTGTTGAAGTAGTTAAACTAGTAGATTTTGGTAAAGGTGCCCAATTGGACCCCTAAACGGGTCAATGAGTCAAAACATGATATAATGTGTATATATAGGTGATGAAGGTACCCACACGTCCCAAATATATATAGAAACATGTTGGTAAAGGGTTGAAGTCAGAAAGTAAGCCATTTGGAATATGGCGTGTCCACTAAAATGGTCGGAAATGGCCTAAAATGAGTTACAAGTCCGTTTTCTCGTAAAATGTGAAAATTGAAAAAGTGTAAAAAGGGAAAGTTGTATTTTGGCATAGTGGAGGTGCCTGCAAAATTTCATGACTTAACTCTTTACGGTTTAGGAGATATGCGCGTTTGAATTTCGTATTTTTGCACTAAGTTGTGCAGGCTGCTGTGCAGGCAAGGGAACCGGCGGGTCTGATGGTGGACCCGGCGGCTAGTGGTATAAAACCGGCGGCTGGTCACTCAACCCGGCGGCTGCTATAGCCCAAATACGGCAAAATGTTTCTGTTTGGCAAAAATTTAATTTACCCGGCGGTTAGAGTGTAGGACCCGGCGGCTTGGGGTCTGAAGCCGGCGGCTTGACTCTATAGCCGGCGGCTTGTGGCTCTTTTCTGTGAAAAATAAAATTTTTAAGTTTTTCGACGTTCGTAGTTACGTTTGACGTAAAATTTTCCGTTATGAAATTTCGGTGTCCGATTAAGACGAAATTTACATGTCCACTCAAAAACGGGCCAACGGTCAAAGCTCATTGCTTTGCCATGAGCCCTGTCAGTTTTCGGCACTTCGGGGTCGTTTGGGGCTCGAAAATCGCGTTTTATTGTTTTTCGAACCTTATTTTGAACTTTTAGCTTACGTTTTGTATTGGGCTTTTGTTTTATTGAGCCCAGAGATCATTCCTGTGACTATATGCAATATTAAAACTTGTTTTAAGAGGTCTATATGGTTCATTGTGTATGAGTCGATTGTAGGCGGTTACTTAACTACAAAATTTACCAGTAAATGGTATTGTTGATTTCTACTAGCAAGAATTAGTAAACATTGATTAGATAATCATATGAACTATATTATGTGGACTAATTGAAATGTGATGAATTAGTTAAATTACTTAGAGTATTATTAAATGTTGAATTAATCGTTCTAAGAAATTACGAAATAAGCATAGGAGCTTATATTGATGTAATAGTTAAGCATGAAATACTCAATTGTGATTTGATTAAAGGTTTATAGATTGACTATTATGCGTTGAATATTATACATAATATTGATGAATTGTTTAGTACTAAATGTACTATAAGTATTAAGTTATATAAATAATACTTGATATTGAATCGGGTAATAAAGAAGTTGATTGATGTATTCAGGTCAGACATTGGTGTGGTATGTCTGTATTGTTAATATATACATGA
The DNA here is from genome assembly GCA_949592205.1 of Helichrysum umbraculigerum. Classification (NCBI taxonomy): domain Eukaryota; kingdom Viridiplantae; phylum Streptophyta; class Magnoliopsida; order Asterales; family Asteraceae; genus Helichrysum; species Helichrysum umbraculigerum. The sequence goes on along the minus strand of CATIUR010000005.1, from coordinate 7,391,141 downwards.
TCGTATGAGTAGTTCACATTAAAAGTGATAAGTTGAAAATAGTAACAAGTTAATAATTGAGAAATATGTGAGAGTAAAGATAATTATTTATGAGATAAATGGTATGAAGTGACCTGAGAATAAAGTGTGACTGACATAATATGACGACGTCTGGCCAACGTATTCATATTATGCCATTTCACATGGAGTTGTTGAGGTTACTAAGTACCATATAAAGTAAATTTGTTTTTAAAATAATAGGTAAGATATGTTGACCTGTAGTTGAGAAATAGTCAAGGATAGACTAAAATGAAAGAGTGGTAATCCACTAAGTTGTTGTTGTTGTTGTTGTTGTTGTTGTTGTTGTTGTTGTTGTTGTTGTTGTTGTTGTTAATGTTGTATGGTACAAGTGATATGTATAGGTGATGTATTGCTAATAGCATGAATTAAAAAGATGATTAATGACTACACCTGGTGTTGTTGAAATACCATTGATGATGATACATGGTATTAACAGGTGTTGTTTAGCATCCAAATTGGTGTGACGTGATGCTAGTTGATTACATGATAATAATTTTAACTATAGAATAAGACCTCTACATAAGGTTTATTAGTTATTCTTATATGTTGATGATTATATGATTGTGGAATTCCTGTTGAGAAAAGGATTTCATATAATCCAGTTGTGTTTATAATTACAAGTTGTAAAGTAATAATTAATTAGTTGCTAAAAATTTGAAAATTTAGCAAGATGATAGCTAAAGAAGTATATGATTATTAGTTAAAAAAAATTGCTAATAACGAATCGAACTACAAGTTGTTGTAGTGTCCAGTACACTAGTTGTTGTTGTGGATGTTGTTGTGATTGTCATTGTTGTGTTTGTTGATGTAGTTGCTGTGAGATAAAAATAACACTTCTCATGATTATGTAAGTGGTTGATTAATTTATTAGAGGCAGAGTATACGCACAGTAGTTGTGCAGTAGAACAAATAGAGACATGTACATATGAATATGTGCATATAGGAAGACTTGAAAATGTATAAATTTAATTATAAATTGCTTCAGAGAATAACGTATGATATGCATATATTATGATTAAATAGTTGAAGAAGATGCAGTTCATGCTGACTATAGTATTTTAGGTTAGCAAATTAAATAGAGTACAAAGCACAACTTATATGCTTATGTGAAATTAGTTGAAATACACACTGGTGGTGTGTGAGTTGATGAAATAATACATAATTGGTAACTAGAATGTAATGTATACACATTTGATGTCGAGGTGACTAAAGATATGCATAGTGAAGATGTGCATAAGTAAATTGAAATAAGAAGGCATAGATGACTCCTTCACACTAGAGTGATTAAGGGTGATCAGATTTCGAGGACGAAATCTCCTTAAGGAGGGGAGATTTGTAACACCCTCTCCAGTGGCCTAGTATTTTTCTAATTAAATTGGATATTTAATTGTTTTAGATTTTAATTGTTATTAAATTGTTTATTGTGTAACTTGGTGAAATAGGTCTTAGGACTTATTGTGATAAATAAAATGTTGCTTGTTTTAAAGTATTAAAGTTGACGGTATAATAAAATAAAGTCTCGCATTTAGTATTTAAGTGCCGGACAATAGATTTAGGACGGGTATAAAATACCCACCACTTTATGTCGGTTAAAAATGGGGACCGACCCTTTTATTACCACTTTCCCAATTCTCTTTCTTTCCCAATTTCATTTGAAGAAAACATCAAACCCTAACTTCAAATCTTTAAACATTCAAATCAAAATTTATGAATCAAGAACTAGTAAATTGAAGTGGTGATTCATACAAGAAGGTTTCATCTTTTTCTATTCATCATCATCTTCACTTTTGAAAGGTAAGTGGGTTTAATTCATGTGATTAGTTTAACTAGAAACTTGATGAATTGATTTGGTTCTTGATTTATATGATGATTAATTGTGATATATGATGCTAAGTGATGATTATTAGTTGGTTACATAGTTGGAATCCAAGTTCTTGAGTTCAAATGGTGAAATAGAAAGATCATGAGATAACCAATTTGGATTATAGAGATTTTATAAATTTGATGTGTTAATCTTGATGCTTTAACGATTCAAGTGATAAATTGATCTTAGTTTATCATAGAAAACATGTTTTGGATTGAGTTGAAAGTTGTAATTACATTAGAATGGTTGATTGATGATGGAATCATGATAATAAGTTAATCTTTAACCTTGAAGTGATGAAGTTAATATATAATCCTTAATAAAAGTTGTGAGTTTAGTTGATTTTGGAAGAATCAATGTTTTAAGTTGATGTTATTAGTGAATAATTGATAATAGTTGATTATTAATGATGATTGAAGTGGATTAATGTGTTAAGATGGTCATAATCATCATAATTTGATAAATGATGTCGAGCTAATGATGTTAAAGGTGATAATCCAAGAAGTATGAATTTGGAATTGGTAATTGGAATTGTTGATACAAGTATGTTGGAATAGTGTGTATATTTTTGAGGCATGTAACTAACTTGTGATATTATGTTGTATTCTCAGATGTGCAGAAGACTCAGTGATATTAGACTACTGAGTGGATGGCTGAGGTATTCGGTGAGTGGATCTCTAATCCTCAGCGTAACTTGGTTGTAACAAGTTTGGTTACAACAAGTAACGTATTATTACTTTATTAGTTGCATTGATGATTATGTTGATAGTAATAATACTGTTGATATGTTGACTGGTTGAAAATGTAACTTGTTGATTATGTGATCACTTGAATAAGTTGGCCTTCGGGCATCAGTTGTTAATGAGGCAACGAGTTGTTGAACTGTTGGTTGGGCTAGTTGGTTATCTAAAGTTTAACACACCTCCTGTGTTAGTTGAAGATAATCACTAGCTATCGGTCTCGTCCGTATGGCCATACGGTTAGGTTGGATAAGTGTTCTTGGGGAGCCACCCGGGTTTATGGTTATCCCCAGAGCCGCCGATCCTCATTATGGTGTTGTTGATTAGTTGAAATGTTGCATTGTTGAACTGATGCATTGTTGATGTGTCGTATTGTGTACTTGCTTGTTTTAGTGTTAAGTGTTGTACACAAGGTTGTTGAGCTAAGTTATGATGTTGATTAGTTATCTGCTCACTTAGCTTTATGCTAATCCCCCACATAACACTTCTTGCAGGTTATTGATATATTTGGGTGAGCAAGAAGTTGGACTAGAAGGAATGTTTGACGTGAAGCGTTACTCTGATATTCGATTTGTATAAAATAATGTCTTACCATGTTTTATATAACACCGATTCAGACGAAATTATGTTTTGAAAAGGTTGGATTTTATAAGTTGATAAAATGAGGTAAAGTATTACTATCTATTTGGACTTACGCTTCCGAATTACTATATTTAAATGATTATAAATGAGAGGTGTTATAGGCATGTTTCGCCATAACATTATAGTGTACGTTTGTTTATAAGATGTTGAATTCATTGTTGAAATGTATGCATGACATGAACCGTTATTCATGTTATTGGCATCATGACACATTGAATATTTTATTTCATATAGTATCCTATATTATGATGTATTATGATCCTATCGCAGTCGTACCCCGTTGTTTCCGCTTTAGACGGGGTGTGACAACATGTGTTACAAATTTGTAAAACCTACCAAAAAATGAATAAAAAAGTTGTCAAAAGTATGCCTTGAAGGACGGCAAATCGAAGAGGAGATAACACTAAATTTTATGGTGCAATTTTCATGATTTTTCAACTTACCGTTTGTGAGATATTTGAGTTTCAAAAATATGGGGGAAATGAGTATTTGATGAAAATGGGTGGTTAAGATTGATTCCCCTATTCTCACTCAAAATTGATGTACCCATTCGAACTCTACTCTTCCTTTACAATACATATATCCATATATAAAAATCATTTCATCATATATCAATTTCATTAATGTTACTCCGCAATTGAAAACAAGCCTACAACGAATGGACAAAGAAAAGAAAGTTTAGTTAGACAAAGCAATCGGGAAATAAATAAATAAATTAAATTAAATATGATAATATGAGAAATGATACGTTTAGTTGATCCCATGTTGGAATGATCAAAAGACTTTTTCATTATTTACTTGTCAGTTGTAAGTACACACGTGCATTCATTTGGCGTATAAAGTTATAAACTACTAGTAGTAGTCAAATACCCATGGATAAAAATGAATTGGTATTAATTTGATGGAGCATCTTCTATATCTATATGATAACGATAATAATATGTATTTAAGATAAATAGCAAACATGTAACGCAGATTCGAAATTCGATCTTTTGGGGTTTGAAACTTTGAAGAGAGGGAGAAAGAGAGAGAAGAAAGACTAAGGGTACAATAGTCTATTAGTAATTTTATAATTGTAATAGTAATTAAATTAATAAAATTGGGTATATGTAATATATTCAAAGTCGCTACATATGTAGTTCGTATAGTTTATGGAAGGGTTATCTGTAATATTCTCTTTATTTATTTAAAAATTTTCTAATGATAGCCTTAAGAGTTATATTTAAAAAAACATTTTATGCATAAAGAATTGTACATTAAGGTTAGTGAGGTGGTTATTAATAAGTTATTGAGTTGGTTATCATCACAGTACAATAGTACAATAATATAATGCGTGTCTGAATATGTTAAACATATATGTTTAGAAAAACCCATTTATTTATCTCTTAAGTATCAATTATTCAAACACTTATTATGAATAGAAATTTATTTATATTTCTGTATAAATAATTAACATTTCAACCTTTTGTCATATGGAACCTACGTTTAATTGATTATTGTATGCTCTCAGTTTTTCATTTGAGTTTCTTTTTTAAATAACCAAAACCTTTATTTGTATAAAAAAAAATATTTGAACGAGTATAACCGATTCCCAATTACCCATGGTTAAACCCATAAAATCTATGGGTAATCTCTTAAGGACATAAAAACTAAAATGAATAAATTTCATAGTGGTCCAATGAACAAACAATATACGATTTTAACCGATATAATGTTTGCATAAAATTCGACGGGTTCCTTTTTACATAAATAAACTTTTTAAAGAATAATCATGTTATCTCTTTTCTTTTTCTCTTTTTTCTTCTTCTTTTTTAAAACGTTCTACATGCACAAATTTATATCTTCCAATAATAGCATTTCCATTCGATATTTTGGTGCATTACCATAACCCTTTACTAATCCATACATTTTACATTCACAATTAACCTTATTATGTTTGATTATTCATTATAAACCAACAACAACAACAAAAAAAACCTAGTCACACATATGGTTGTTATTAAAGATGCACATCGAAACCGGTTTTGGGAACCCGACCCGAAATGAACCCGAACCCGAACCGGTCAAAACCGGTTTTGACTAAAACCGGTTCGGTTTTTCCCCAAACCGCCGGTTTGAAACCGGTTTCCGTTTTTAGCCGTTGGAACCGGGTTGAAACTGGTTTATCCGGAACCGGTTTGAGAAACCGGTTTTAAAACCGGTTTGAAACCGGTTTTTTTCTTTTTTTAAAAAACTAGCCGTTTTTAGCCGTTTTTTGTGGGGTTTTTTTTACATTTTTGCCATCCCAAATCACTATAAATACAAGCCTTGAGTTTAGGTTCATTCACAACTTCCAAACACTCATACATATCTACAAAAACTCAAAAAACTCAAAAACGCATACTATATTCTCATGGCAACTCAATCTTCTTCGGCTTCACATGGTATTGGTTCTTCAAATGCACCAACGATTGTGAAACAATTGCCCAACAAAAGAAATCCGGAGATTTGGGGTGGTTTCGACAAAGTGTTGTTGTCGGATGGTACGACAAAAGCTCATTGTAAACGTTGTCGGAAATTCTTCAAACCCGACTCTAACACAACGTTGAAAAATCATACCGAAAAGCATTGTGAGGCACTCAAAGGTAATCCGGAAGCAAGTGGTCAATCTTCAATGGCACGAGATGGTTCTATATTTACATACGATGTGGAACGGTGTCGACAAGCTTTTGCGGGTTATGTGATTCAAGAAGCTTTGCCTTTCAACCACTTCGACAACCCTCGGCTTACTAGGGTGATTCAAACCACTCTTCAACCGCGATATAACAATGTAAGTCGTACTACTCTTAAACGCGATGCCCTTAAATTGTGGAAAGATGCTAAAAAACAACTAAAAATCGGTTTTGAAAATTTAAATACATGTGTATCATTAACAACCGATGTTTGGTCGGCTCCTCATGGTTTGCCCGGTTCGTACCTTTGTGTAACCGCACATTGGGTTGATCCCGCAACTTGACAAATGATGAAACGTACCATTGCTTTTGAAGACTTTGAGTATCCTCACACGGGTCAAAACTTATTTTACATGTTACGAAGTGTGATTAAAATGTTTAAATTGGAAGAAAAGGTTTTTTCAATATCTTTTGACAACGCTAGTAATAATACACTTGCCGTTTCAAAATTAATACTAAAATACGCACCACCATTGAAGGGCATTTTTTATCATAGTCGATGTGTTGCACACATCATTAACTTGGTTGTGCAAGCCGGACTAGCGGTTGAAGATGTAGACGAAGTAAAAACGAGGTTTAAATCTATGTTGCAAGACGTTTTTCAAAAGGGTAAAGCTAGATACAAATCTTATATGAAATTGTGCAAGGATACGAATTCTATTTTTTTAACCCCTAATTGGGACATGCCCGTTAGATGGAATTCGACCTACCATATGTTTGTATGTGGTTTACGCCAACGCGATACTTTACAAGTTTTCCATGATCATCTTGTTACAAAAGGTCTTGCAACACCATTTCCAATCATATATTGGGAGTATATTAAAAAGATGGTCGAATTGCTCAAACTTTTCAAAACCGCGACTACTTTATTATCGGGTGTTTATTATCCAACTAGCCATTTGGTGCTTAATCAAATTTGGTTAATGACTACAAAATTAAACGACTACGTGTATGAAGGTCCTATATTTGAAGAAATGGTGGCTCCCATGAAAGAAAAACTAAAAAAATATTTTCAAGAAATGCCACCGGTAATTACTTGTTCCGCCGCAATGAACCCTTGTTTAAACGTTACCGGGGTAGAAATGCTTATCGATAACATTTGTCACAATTTGGATTTGAATGAGGCCGACCCATTGTTTTCACATAATGCAAAAACGGATTTTAACAAATGTTTGGGAGATTTATTTGGCGTATATTTTCAAAAATATAGTTCAACCACACATGTGTCCGGTAGTACGGTTAACCCAATGTTTTCTTCATCTTCTTCTAGCAATCCAATGCTAAACTTTTATAATAGTTTAAGACAAGAAAACAATAAACGGGCAAGGGGTGATGGTAACCAAAATACCACTAACGAATATGGGAGATATACGACCACGGATTTTTTGGCCACTATTCTACCCAATGAGTTCGAACAATTTGATATTTTGGCTTGGTGGAAAGAGAGGGAATCTCAATTTCCCATTCTAGCCATCATGGCCCGAGATTTACTAACCGTCCAAGCTTCTACGGTAGCTTCGGAATCCGCTTTTTCTCTTAGTGGCAGGGTATTATCTATACGAAGAACAAGACTCACACCGGCCTCCTTAGAGATGTGCATTTGCTTGAAGGATCACTTGGACGCCGCGGAACGCATACAAAATGTATCAAGTCTTGAAGGTGAAATGGAATACGAAGAAGACATACACAATATCGAGGTGGAAGAAGGTGTAACAATATCACTTTCCGACGAAGAAATTGCTCTTGATCAAGCTTCGCGCGAGGCTACCTCCGAAGAAGATTTCGACTTTTGAAGATTAATACAAGTTGAAGATTACTACACGATTACATTTTCGGGTGATGGCCATGCCGAAGCTCGAAATGTATTCGTTGGTATATTTTATATTTTTAGTTGTAATTGTATTATGAAGACTTAGAAGACTTTTGTTTAAGTTATTGTTCAATTACGTTTGTATTACTAATGTTCTACCAATTCAATAAAAAAAAGTTGTTCCAAACATTGTTTATCCTTAAAAAGCCTAACGCTAAAACGTGTTTGATAAATGCAAGAAAGTTTTTACTAAACACACGGAAATGTACAACTCTTTATGCATACAGTATCACTTTTTATGCACATGTTTCTTTGCATTTAGTAAAACATTCCTTGAAAGTATCAACTCACTTTGAATTATATAGAATTTTCGGATTCAATAATATTTTTAAGGAGATTTAGAAGCCTTTTGGTTATGTTATTGATCAATTATGTTTCCATTACTAATGTTCTACAAAGTTAATGAAAAAAATTTGGCCCAAACGTTGCTTTTCATTAAAACGCTTAACGCCCTAACGTTTATGAATTATATAGAATTTTCGGATTCAATAATATTTTTAAGGAGATTTAGAAGCCTTTTGGTTATGTTATTGATCAATTATGTTTCCATTACTAATGTTCTACAAAGTTAAGGAAAAAAATTTGACCCAAACGTATCTTTTCATTAAAACGCTTAACGCCCTAACGTTTATGAATTATATAGAATTTTCGGATTCAATAATATTTTTAAGGAGATTTAGAAGCCTTTTGGTTATGTTATTGATCAATTATGTTTCCATTACTAATGTTCTACAAAGTTAATGAAAAAAATTTGGCCCAAACGTTGCTTTTCATTAAAACGCTTAACGCCCTAACGTTTATGAATTATATAGAATTTTCGGATTCAATAATATTTTTAAGGAGATTTAGAAGCCTTTTGGTTATGTTATTGATCAATTATGTTTCCATTACTAATGTTCTACAAAGTTAAGGAAAAAAATTTGACCCAAACGTTGCTTTTCATTAAAACGCTTAACGCCCTAACGTTTATGAATTATATAGAATTTTCGGATTCAATAATATTTTTAAGGAGATTTAGAAGCCTTTTGGTCATGTTATTGATCAATTATGTTTCCATTACTAATGTTCTACAAAGTTAAGGAAAAAAATTTGACCCAAACGTTGCTTTTCATTAAAACGCTTAACGCCCTAACGTTTATGAATTATATAGAATTTTCGGATTCAATAATATTTTTAAGGAGATTTAGAAGCCTTTTGGTTATGTTATTGATCAATTATGTTTCCATTACTAATGTTCTACAAAGTTAATGAAAAAAATTTGGCCCAAACGTTGCTTTTCATTAAAACGCTTAACGCCCTAACGTTTATGAATTATATAGAATTTTCGGATTCAATAATATTTTTAAGGAGATTTAGAAGCCTTTTGGTTATGTTATTGATCAATTATGTTTCCATTACTAATGTTCTACAAAGTTAAGGAAAAAAATTTGACCCAAACGTTGCTTTTCATTAAAACGCTTAACGCCCTAACGTTTATGAATTATATAGAATTTTCGGATTCAATAATATTTTTAAGGAGATTTAGAAGCCTTTTGGTTATGTTATTGATCAATTATGTTTCCATTACTAATGTTCTACAAAGTTAATGAAAAAAATTTGGCCCAAACGTTGTTTTTCCTTAAAACGAAGACGTGCGAGCGAAAATACGATTTTTATAAAAAAAACCGGTTTGAAACCGGTTTTGAACCCGAACCGGTTTGGACCCTACCCAAACCGGTTTGGGTCGGGTTGGGGTTTTGGGGTGCCCAAATCGGGTTGAACCCGAACCGGTTTTGGGCCAAACCGGTTTTGACCAAGTTTGACCAAAACCGGTTTCGGGTCGGGTCGGGTCGGGTTTTCCAAAAACCGAGTTTTGCGCATCTCTAGTTGTTATGAAACAACCGACCTATTAACTATATAACTATATAACTATATAACTAATACATACTAGAATAATGGAGACCTAGTCACACATATGGTTGGTTGTTTCACAACCGACCTATTAACTATATAACTAATACATACTAGAATAATAGAGAGAGTAGAAAATTTTCTTTTCATTGATGATGAGATATGTATTAGGATTGAAATATATATATATATATATATATATATATATATATATATATATATATATATATATATATATATATATATATATATATATATATATATATATTAGATGCAAACCCGTGCGATGCACGGCAATCTAACTATAGGTGTAATTAATACTAAATGTACATTATTACATTTGAATGAAAAGAAATTCATGTATTAGTGCGACTTCTAGCTATCCTTGTTATAATATCAAAGTTCCCTATTGTTACTTAGTGTATAACTCGAAACAAATAAAATCTTAAAACATAAAAAACATAAGAAAGCGGCGCAAATACCAAATAATCTAAAAAAAAAAAGAAATTGTCAGTTTCATCAATATATGGTTGTTTTTTCCTCTCCGTATTAAAATTGAGATGATTCATAAATTAAGAGAACATGAATTATAATATGGGATACTTAACTGTCCGTATAGTTGATTTAGATTTGCGAACTTGAGCTTGTGATCATCTCTCTGAAATACAAACAAAGAGATACAATAGCATGAATCTCAAAATCATTCGTACATTAAAATAAAAGATAATTTTAACAACTTTGCAATAAAATATTAAATTTTATAACTAAATAACATTAAAACTCAACATTTTTCTAGTGAAAATAGAATTAAAAATACAAACCACAAGAATAATCTCATGAACACCAAAATCATGTTGTCAAAATCAACACCCGTCACAATAAAACTAAAACTACAAATTAACCAAAAACTTCTATTTATATAATAATCCAATACAATTATTAATAAATGTATACACTAAAATACATAACAAACTTACAACAAAAAGTAGAAGTGTCTAGGGTGCGTTTAGTCGTAGAAAAAATGAGAGTTTTCCAGAAAATTTTTCCAAGAAAAGTGAAAAAGTGGAAAACGCGTTCAAAATGAAGTTTTTTGTGAAAATTTTCCAAGAAAATGGAAAATCCACTTTTCCAAAATATAACTTACAGGTGGAAAACAACTCCCTCCCACTTTTCCAAATTTTCCTTTATAAACTTCCCCCCTCTTTTCCAAAATTTCCAAGATATTACTAGTTTTCCAAAATCCACTTTTCTAACATTTTGAACGCGTTTTCTAAATTTTCAACACTTTTCTAGAAAACTATTTTCTTTAGAAAATTGGAAATGGAAAATTGTGAAAAAATTTTCACAACTAAACACACCCCTAGCTTTTCTCTTCACGGTTCACTAAAATTGGATCCACTATCCGTTAAGTTCTTGCACATTATAATACCCTGCTGGCATAGAGAAAGTTTTAAACATCATATGTGATCACACTTTACTCCATTAATTAAAAAGAAAAAAAAAATAAAGAAAAAAAACATGAAATCAATTAGAAAGATGTTAACAGAATTATTACTGGCCGGTTATGTTATTATTTATAGTTTTGTATACACCATGATATAAGGATTATTGCCGATTATTAGAAAGTTCATTTATATTTCGAAAGAAAAAAGACACATATTATTTATTATTTATATATAAACTGAAGAGTATAACAACTCCTAATACAACTAATGTTTCTTTCCTAAATCATAACTTCTATTTAGATTTCACGTTCTAAATTTTAGCCATGTAAATGGATATCCTATCACAACATAACTAGTGTAATACCCGGGCGCTGCCCCGGGAACACTTATTTGAGTGATTAAAGTTTAGTTTTTGCTAGAAAGGAATATATAATTGAATTTTATATAAAAAATAAAAGTAAACCATTTTAATAGGTTTATTGAGATAAAATAATGAGAACAAAAAGATACATAGAATTGAGTTAAAAATATGTCTACATATAATACATAAACTATCATGGGATGTAGTTGTAAACATGACAATCGTTAACCTATTCAAAAGTGCCATGACATCATTTTAAGAATCTAATGCGTGAAATTTTAAATCATGAGCATCATCATGTTTAAATCTACAGTTATGATTCAATCAACATTACCTAAACAGATGATCAAGAGCCCTCGATCACCTATGTCTTTGCACATTGCTCCTTTTTACATAATCATCTTCAATTTCATCCTCCTTAGCCCTCATGTCAAACAACACAAGCCTTAGTTATTAGCTTACCTGCGTTTGACCCGTATACATAAAACATAACCCAAATCACCCCACGTTTAAGTAAATGGGTTGGTATAGCCTATATGTAAAAATGAACAAAAATAGTTGTGATTCATATAGGTTGAGAAGATTCATATTGGGTTGAAAGTCAATCGAAATATATTTGAAGTGCTTATAACCACCTACATCACTTTATTCTTTTATATATATATAAAAAAAAAAAAAAAAAAAAACCCTTCTATTTTCCGTAGCATAGTTCTCGTAATTATATTGAAGGCAATGGAAGAAGAAACGGGAATGCAACATTAGGAAGCTAGGTTCAAGAAAATAACCCCTTAATATATATCTTTGTTGAGAAACGGAAGCTCCACCCTAAAAGAGTCGGTAGGTTGACTCTCATAATGTTCACCATCGAGCTCATGTCTCATGTCCGATCCAGTCTTTTGTTGTTGCATATCATGGCGCAGAAACTCAAACCTGTGGTACACATATCAATATGCAAGTATAGGTTGAGATACTTTGAGACCATATATAGTTGTGTAAATAGAGATAATTGAATACAACTTGTAATAAGCTAGCCATGTGAACAATTTAAGCAAACGCTTACAAGTATTTGGAGTATGCGTACTTAGTGCTAAAAGGTACATAGCATATGTACACAAGTAAGACAAACAAAATAACTAAACAAACAATTCAGACCATCATAATGAATTATAATAGACAATTATAAGGTATCATACATAACTTTATATATGTATAGGTATAATAAGGCAATTACAAAATGAAAATGAATTGATACTAACCTAACGTTGAGAAGAATAACGATAAACTGATATATTGAAAGAGTAAGACAACCTTGGAGAATAAACATGGGAAAATGAGGAAATCAATGTGCACAATCAAGTTTCTGTGTTTTTGATGTCTCTCTTTGTTAACACCAGACACAAAAACATATTTGAGGAGCTCTGTAACTCACCAAACATCATTAGCAGGATTCGGCATTAACTTTTTTTTCTCCAGATAGGAGCATCTCCATTCTCATATTGCTTCTCCCAGCAAAGAGATTCAACATCTCCATACTCAGATAACAATTTATTTGAACTCATCAATAACCGGACATAAAAAAGGGCAAAAACCAATTCTACCGATTAAAAAATTAATTAAAGAACTTGCTTCACAGAACTAAGGCATTTCATCGAATATGTAACACCCCCAAATTTCAGGTTGCGGAAGCGGTCGGGTCGGGGTGTTACCAATCAAATATCACAAGCACAAAGATATAGTAAACGACTCTAAATGAGACGTTTTGAAAATAGTAATTATATTACTGAATAAGGTGTTTACAAAACATTTGAGTTCGCAAAGTAATTCATTACATTTCTAATAATGCAAAAGTATGCAATGAAATCGAGTGTTGAAAAGTATGCGACTCGAGCTAGGATCCTGATGGGCCGATCCTACTATAGCGGTACCTGAAAATGCACACTAAAACGGTCAGCTGAAAAGCTGGTGAGTTCACAGGTTTTATTGGAAAGCGGTAACGGTGATTTACAAATCATTTTATGAAGTATAAAAATCTATACTTTAGTAAATTGAGTGATTGATTTTGTGGTGATTCTAAGCAAATGTGTAACCCCAAATATATCTTGAAATCTTAGATTCTATTCTTGTCCAACTAGGTTCTACTTTCTTGAAGTTCGTAAGTCTAGAATTCTTGGATAGTCCTTGATAATCCAATTCTATTCTTGAAGTTCTATTCTTGTAATTCTACTTTCTTAGAGTCTTGACGTTCTAATTTCAAATACATGACGTATCTAGATTTCTTGACATTTTCTTGACACTTGAGATCTACTCTTGACATATCTAGACTCTTGACATTTCTTGACATTTGAGGTCTATTCTTGACATATCTAGACTCTTGACATTTCTTGACATTTGAGGTCTATTCTTGACATATCTAGACTCTTGACATTTCTTAACACTTGAGCTCTATTCTTGACATATCTATGTTCTTGCCATTTCTTGTCATTTCTTGCCATTATTGACAATTTCTTGCCATCACATAAGTTCTTGACAATTTCTTGCCATCACATAAGTTCTTGACATTCTTGACAATTTCTTGCCATCACATAGACTTAACACAAGTAAAAACTAGGTTAACATCTATGGTGTACCCGTAAATGAGCTACGCTTTGGATAATTATAGTAAACACACAATACATAAGGTTTATTACTATGAGGAACTAACAGCACGTAAAGTGTACACAAAGAGGGATTCACACAACTGAGAACTAGGATATCTATCCCACAATTGAATATACTAAACTACCATCCTAGAAACCCAATGGTAAATAGTTATAGTTACAGTAATGATGATCTTGATAAACAACAGTTTATAAAAATAGTGAGCATGCATTCTCCCCCGAAAACAGTAAAACAATTGAAAGATTGGGGCCGTGAAACTCACCTGAGTCTAGTAGTGTAATAGCAGTAAGCAAGCAATGTGGTTCTCCGAACCAGTGACCTCTAGCGTCCTAGACGCATAAGGTTAAGTAAGTAAATGGATATCTTAAAGATTATGCATGCTAGTTGTCCACTCAACAAGTTAATGTCCAAGGTTTGTTGGTAAAAGTGTAACTTCAATATTTTGTGTTAACATCCTTAACGTTTTTCAAGTAGTTTTGTGTTTATCGTTTTGGGGCTCGTTTTTGTTGACTTGGTCAAACGGGTTCCGTTTGACCCGAAACTTTTACACGACTTCCATTATGTTATAAAACTTATAGAAAACAAGTTTCGTGACTTTTGGTGACCCACAAATGTCGTTTTTAAACCGAATACGAAAACAGCCCTTAAAGTCATTTTTACTAGGTTTCGGTCTTGTTTGGGGCATCGTTCTAACTATGTTCTAGGCCGAGATCAGTTCCATAAAAATTATATGTTATTCCCATATGTCTAAACTTTCCAAAACATATTTTTATTAAGTATAAAACCAAACACAAGTCGAGAAATAAATTTGTAAAGCACCATGGGTCCAACAGCTATGTTTTCAGTACATACTTTCAAAGATTTGGTCATATCTCACATTTTACAAAACTTCACAAAGTGTTCGAGTAGGGGATTTAAAGATATCAAAATTTATGATCTTTTCCAGTTGGTCTCATCGTTTTTCAATTTGTGGTTTACGAGATATGCCCTTAAACATTTGACCCAACTTTCTGGTCAGAAAGTACAAATCTGCTATGTACTTTTATTTATTTAAGTTAAAATAGTAAATGGCTACTAAAATTCGTGAGGCTTACGGATCTGAAAACTAGACTTCTTAGACTTGATTTTTGGCTAAAGAAACGTCCGATTTGGTTAAGAAATGGTCTAGATATCACGGATCTAATCCGATCTAAATTATTACCCAATGTGTAAAGCCATTATCCAGTAGTTATTAGTGTGTTCATCCGATTTTTAGCATAGATTTGGACATGATCAGTGAAGAACGAAGCACTAGCATGTAGTTATATGTTAAGCAAGTATATCTAGTGAAAGAGAAAGGATTTATACCAAACAAAAACGGATCTAGGGCAGAAACAAGAAGGAAGGTCTGCTGCAGCTTTCGGTTTGCGTTCTTCGTGCTTCTCCTTGATCCAACGACTCTAGATGAGGCTAGATGATGATGAGACTTGTTAGATGTTCTTGGAGGTGGCTGAGGGTCGTGGTGAAGGTGGTGGAGGGGCTGGAGTCTCAGCAAAAGTAGAGAGAAAAGAGAGGAAGGGTGTGATGGTTAAATGGTGAGATTAAGTGAAAATGAGGAGTTAAGGTGTTTATATACATAGGGTTCTAGGGCTGATGTTTTTGGGCCGTTTGGGTCTGGTTTTGGCCGAGTTGTGCTCAGCCCATTCCATGGGTTGGGCTCACGTATTAATTACTCGAATCGGGTTACGTTCGTTAGTCGGTTAAACGTTAATCGCGCGGTTTTTTTAAGTTTTGTTTTAATGTTTGATTTCTCTCAAGTTATTGTCGATATGTAATAGATTTTTAAAATGACTAAATGTTTTTAAACATCTTATTTTGAGTTACCAATATATATTTTGGATTTCGTTTGAGCGTCGGACTCGGTTTGCGCATTTAATCGCGTACGTGCATATATATATATATATATATATATATATATATATATATATATATATATATATATATTATCGGATTACTTTGGTTTTAATTCATACCGAGTACGATTATTTAAAGTTTAAATTTGGACCCAAATTTGGGTTATTTTGACCGGGTGTCACATTCTCCCCTTTTTAAGGGAATTTCGCCCCGAAATTCAGTCGGTGAAAGGAATGAGCGCGAGGTATTAAGAATAAGACTATTTAGTTTCTTTGGTATATCGTTCTAATGTTTCTTGTCATGATCTAAGCTCTAGATTTCTTGGTCTATAGTTTCTTGTCTTGAAATTTCTCGACTTATGATTTCTTGACATATAATTTATCGACTAAGGTTTCTTGATCTACTGTTTATTGGCATAAGGTTTTTGACATACGATTTCTTGAGTTATAATTTCTTGCTTAATGATTCTTGCACAAAGTTCTATTTCCTAACCCATCTTGCTCCCCTTGTTAGAATTGAAGTCTTACAAACAACTAAAGTACTTAACACTTATGATGATTATCAATATCACTGAGGGATATTTATGAAAAACGAGGGGATAGTATCTTGAAATAACTGAGCAATGAGGTATGAGGTGTGAGATACGTACACTAATACTACTAGGCGCCTTAGCGGACGTAGTTGTTTCGGTTATCGTTCTTGTTCTTGTGGTTTGGGC
Source organism: Helichrysum umbraculigerum (assembly GCA_949592205.1). NCBI lineage: Eukaryota > Viridiplantae > Streptophyta > Magnoliopsida > Asterales > Asteraceae > Helichrysum > Helichrysum umbraculigerum. The sequence goes on along the minus strand of CATIUR010000005.1, from coordinate 7,374,289 downwards.
AATCTCTCTTGAAATTCCCAGTATCACCACACTCAAAGCAAGCTCCCACTGAATCTGTGGTGTCATTGGTAGGGTTAAATTTGCAGTCCCTAGTGTAATGTCCTCTTATTTTGCACTTTCCACAGGGTTTGCTACAGACACCCGCATGATGATGATTACAGTCAGAGCAGTATGGCAGTTTACCCCCATAATTGCTCCTATCCTCTGACCTGGCGACATAAGCCTTAGCTATTTCCAGTTGCTTGGTTGGTTGTTGATGCTGGTCGTTGTCGTTGGGATTCTCTTCCCAAGTGCGTTTGTTGTTCCTAGTCGAGGTTGTAAGTGTCCTATTTTGGTCTATCATGGCCATGAGTTCATGTGCTAGACGAATGGCACCATGAATAGTGATTCTGCCAGAAGAGGCGACGTTTTCTCGGACAGGCTCCGGAAGGCCACGGATGTATTTCTTGACCTTGTCTATCTCTGTGCTTACTAAAGCCGGGCGAAGAGTTGCAAGTTGTTGGAATCTGGTAGTGTAACCAACAATGTCGGTTCCTTGAACCTTGAGATGCCAGAACTCCTCATCTAGCTTCTGGAGTTCTTCAGTTGGGCAATACTCATCATTGAGCATTTTCTTCAGATCCTCCCATGGGAGTAAATAGGCAGTGTCGATACCCACAGACTGGGCATATGAGTTCCACCAGGTGAGGGCACCGTCAGCAAGGGTGCATGTGGAGAACTGAACTTTATCCCCTTTCGCACATTTACTGATGCGGAAGACTGACTCCATCTTCTCGAACCATCTGATTAGGCCGATGGCTCCTTCAGTTCCGTGAAAGTTCAGGGGTGTGCAGTTTTGGAAGTCCTTGTAGGAACAAGGCTTGGCAGTAGGAGTGTTATTGGCAGTATCACTATCCCTTCCGGAGGTCTCTGATGACTGTCGCGCCAAGGCTTCAGTTACTGCCTGGGAAATGAGGGATGCCATCTGGGCATCGGTGTAATTCCTTGATTTTGGCGGCATGATTCTGACAAGGGCAAAGAGAATGGATGAGTTGTTTGTACCAAATCATGATATATCACATATGTACATATATATTTATGGGGTAATATACAACAGCACCAGTGATAATCATAATTTGACAGACAACGGAGTTGAATATAAGCGGAGGGTTTTCCAATGATTTCTAATCATGAATTTACGAGAAATATTGAAGATGAGTGAATTGAGATTCGGGATTTGGCCGGGTGAAAATGATGTTATCGAGTGAGCGTTAACGAGCATGGTATCGAGTGAGGCTGATTCATATGTCTTCAATATATAATAGCCTAAGAGTAGAACGTTATTAAGGCCTATATATGTATATATATCTATATCTCATAATAGCCTAAGAAGTAATACGTAGTCGAGGCCTTTATTCATAAACTCATTATAATATAGTCTAGAGAATAACAAGTATATGAGACATATTCATATATACGTACCATACATATAATAGTCTAATAAGTATTTTCACTTAGCAGTGACAAATATTGCATGAAATTGTTCGGCAAACACTGCCCACAAAATTTGACAATTACTGCCTAATTCTATTATCATCAGAGTCTTCTATCGTATTCCTTGTTCAATATAACCCCTTTCAGATTTTACATCATCTTTGTTTAATTGTACATAGTTAGCTACGCTATGTTAAATTAAATTCGTATGATGTAATCCCTGAACCAGTCATACCTAATAAGGAATACTGCCTAACGGTTATAGTCTAGGCCCACTACATGCAACCTAGTTCACTATAACCTTAGGCTCTGATACCAATCTGTAACACCCCCAAATTTCAGGTTGCGGAAGCGGTCGGGTCGGGGTGTTACCAATCAAATATCACAAGCACAAAGATATAGTAAACGACTCTAAATGAGACGTTTTGAAAATAGTAATTACATTACTGAATAAGGTGTTTACAAAACATTTGAGTTCGCAAAGTAATTCATTACATTTCTAATAATGCAAAAGTATGCAATGAAATCGAGTGTTGAAAAGTATGCGACTCGAGCTAGGATCCTGATGGGCCGATCCTACTATAGCGGTACCTGAAAATGCACACTAAAACGGTCAGCTGAAAAGCTGGTGAGTTCACAGGTTTTATTGGAAAGCGGTAACGGTGATTTACAAATCATTTTATGAAGTATAAAAATCTATATTTTAGTAAATTGAGTGATTGATTTTGTGGTGATTCTAAGCAAATGTGTAACCCCAAATATATCTTGAAATCTTAGATTCTATTCTTGTCCAACTAGGTTCTACTTTCTTGAAGTTCGTAAGTCTATAATTCTTGGATAGTCCTTGATAATCCAATTCTATTCTTGAAGTTCTATTCTTGTAATTCTACTTTCTTAGAGTCTTGACGTTCTAATTTCAAATACATGACGTATCTAGATTTCTTGACATTTTCTTGACACTTGAGATCTACTCTTGACATATCTAGACTCTTGACATTTCTTGACATTTGAGGTCTATTCTTGACATATCTAGACTCTTGACATTTCTTGACATTTGAGGTCTATTCTTGACATATCTAGACTCTTGACATTTCTTAACACTTGAGCTCTATTCTTGACATATCTATGTTCTTGCCATTTCTTGTCATTTCTTGCCAATTCTTGTCATTTCTTGCCAATTCTTGCCATTATTGACAATTTCTTGCCATCACATAAGTTCTTGACAATTTCTTGCCATCACATAAGTTCTTGACATTCTTGACAATTTCTTGCCATCACATAGACTTAACACAAGTAAAAACTAGGTTAACATCTATGGTGTACCCGTAAATGAGCTACGCTTTGGATAATTATAGTAAACACACAATACATAAGGTTTATTACTATGAGGAACTAACAGCACGTAAAGTGTACACAAAGAGGGATTCACACAACTGAGAACTAGGATATCTATCCCACAATTGAATATACTAAACTACCATCCTAGAAACCCAATGGTAAATAGTTATAGTTACAGTAATGATGATCTTGATAAACAACAGTTTATAAAAATAGTGAGCATGCATTCTCCCCCGAAAACAGTAAAACAATTGAAAGATTGGGGCCGTGAAACTCACCTGAGTCTAGTAGTGTAATAGCAGTAAGCAAGCAATGTGGTTCTCCGAACCAGTGACCTCTAGCGTCCTAGACGCATAAGGTTAAGTAAGTAAATGGATATCTTAAAGATTATGCATGCTAGTTGTTCACTCAACAAGTTAATGTCCAAGGTTTGTTGGTAAAAGTGTAACTTCAATATTTTGTGTTAACATCCTTAACGTTTTTCAAGTAGTTTTGTGTTTATCGTTTTGGGGCTCGTTTTTGTTGACTTGGTCAAACGGGTTCTGTTTGACCCGAAACTTTTACACGACTTCCATTATGTTATAAAACTTATAGAAAACAAGTTTCGTGACTTTTGGTGACCCACAAATGTCGTTTTTAAACCGAATACGAAAACAGCCCTTAAAGTCATTTTTACTAGGTTTCGGTCTTGTTTGGGGCATCGTTCTAACTATGTTCTAGGCCGAGATCAGTTCCATAAAAATTATATGTTATTCCCCATATGTCTAAACTTTCCAAAACATATTTTTATTAAGTCTAAAACAAAACACAAGTCGAGAAATAAATTTGTAAAGCACCATGGGTCCAACAGCTATGTTTTCAGTACATACTTTCAAAGATTTGGTCATATCTCACATTTTACAAAACTTCACAAAGTGTTCGAGTAGGGGATTTAAAGATATCAAAATTTATGATCTTTTCCAGTTGGTCTCATCGTTTTTCAATTTGTGGTTTACGAGATATGCCCTTAAACATTTGACCCAACTTTCTGGTCAGAAGGTACAAATCTGCTATGTACTTTTATTTATTTAAGTTAAAATAGTAAATGGCTACTAAAATTCGTGAGGCTAACGGATCTGAAAACTAGACTTCTTAGACTTGATTTTTGGCTAAAGAAACGTCCGATTTGGTTAAGAAATGGTCTAGATATCACGGATCTAATCCGATCTAAATTATTACCCAATGTGTAAAGCCATTATCCAGTGGTTATTAGTGTGTTCATCCGATTTTTAGCATAGATTTGGACATGATCAGTGAAGAACGAAGCACTAGCATGTAGTTATATGTTAAGCAAGTATATCTAGTGAAAGAGAAAGGATTTATACCAAACAAAAACGGATCTAGGGCAGAAACAAGAAGGAAGGTCTGCTGCAGCTTTCGGTTTGCGTTCTTCGTGCTTCTCCTTGATCCAACGACTCTAGATGAGGCTAGATGATGATGAGACTTGTTAGATGTTCTTGGAGGTGGCTGAGGGTCGTGGTGAAGGTGGTGGAGGGGCTGGAGTCTCAGCAAAAGTAGAGAGAAAAGAGAGGAAGGGTGTGATGGTTAAATGGTGAGATTAAGTGAAAATGAGGAGTTAAGGTGTTTATATACATAGGGTTCTAGGGCTGATGTTTTTGGGCCGTTTGGGTCTGGTTTTGGCCGAGTTGTGCTCAGCCCATTCCATGGGTTGGGCTCACGTATTAATTACTCGAATCGGGTTACGTTCGTTAGTCGGTTAAAAGTTAATCGCGCGGTTTTTTTAAGTTTTGTTTTAATGTTTGATTTCTCTCAAGTTATTGTCGATATGTAATAGATTTTTAAAATGACTAAATGTTTTTAAACATCTTATTTTGAGTTACCAATATATATTTTGGATTTCGTTTGAGCGTCGGACTCGGTTTGCGCATTTAATCGCGTACGTGCATATATATATATATATATATATATATATATATATATATATATATATATATATATATTATCGGATTACTTTGGTTTTAATTCATACCGAGTACGATTATTTAAAGTTTAAATTTGGACCCAAATTTGGGTTATTTTGACCGGGTGTCACAGAATATCTGGTGGGCAGAAACATGTGAGATTAACATGAAAAATTCAGAACAATCATTAACTCCATTAATGAAATGTCCAAATATTTACGTGGGAAAGCATAGATGGAGCGAAGGAATAGTGTTTTATGAGAAATTGAATTCAGGTAAAGTCTTAGAAGGACAAGAGGTTATCAATTATGTTCATGGACATAAACGGGTAGAGAAATTGCTTGTTAATTAATACAAATCAAAAATTCAGTTTGCCTAGATAAACTAATGACTTTTGATCAACTTGATGAGAAGCAGTTTCAGCCTCTCAGGAGAATGAACGGTAAAAGCTTGACAGGGTTTAATCAACTTAGTAATTAAGAAGAATGTGAGAACACGGTTCTGTATGAAACTGCTAGTGAGAAAACTGAAAGTGCAACTGCTTCTTTAAACTGCACCAAAACCGACACATTTACTTTAGACGGCTACGATTTAAAGTTAGGCAACATTAAATGGTGAAGATTATTGGATTAGTAGTGGTAGTTGAGTGAGCTTTGTCAATGTATAGGTATAATGGTAGTAGAAAGTTGTATACAATTCATATTCATATTCTATCCGTATACTACGTCCTATAATATTAGATATTAATATAAAATATATAATTTATTATTTTATTAACGGTAAAATATAAGAGATTGCCACGTGTCATTTGAGTCTACGTGGCAAATCCTGGAGCCATCTCTACTACTCGCTTAGTATACACACACACACACACACACACACATATATATATATATATATATATATATATATATATATATATATTGCCGCCGGGTAGTCTAACCGCCGTCCGTTGATTTCGAATCTAAACCGTTAGATCGTGAAGACTTTAAATACTGTCCGTCTTTGATTAGGCGTTTCAGTTACTAAATGCCGTTCAAATAAATCCTTGGTGTAAACAACTACTCCCCATGATCTCCTATTTATAAGGGCATTCGTCATATTGTTTTTCGCTTAATGAAATGCTGCCGAGCGACCATAGTATGTTTCATGATCCGTGTTTTTTTTATATTAACCAATAAGGATGTATTGACTTGGTCACCATTAGTGTGCTAACAAAACGGAACCGCACTAATTTGATCAATTTACTATACCTAGCCTGTATTGTATGTAACCGTCATGGGACTCAATAAATGCTTCGGTACTTGACATATATATTTACAATTCACTTTTTCTTATATAATAACATGTCCACTTTTAGTATTTTGCAATGACTATATATGCATGTACATAGCTGAATTTTCTTTATTTTATCGTGTTTGTATGAACCGAGAAAGGTACGTATCCTTATGTATGCTTGTGCTATTCTAAACATTTTCGTTTTCTTTTAGCAGGAGAAAGATGACAATGTGTTGGCTGATGGCTTATTGAACGGAGTTGATGACTATCAATTTGTACCTTATGTCGAGGTTTTTATTTGTTGTTAAAACTCTTATATGAATTTGGGAAATTAATCATTTATTAATTGATTTATGCCAACATATATGGTATTGTATGACCAGGATGGCGCTATGTCGATGGAAGAAAGCGTTTGTGTGTTTAAAACATAAATAGTAACGTCGGTGAACCCGAAGAATGTTCTGAAGAATGTCGCCTTTCATTCCATAATCTTAGCTTTATGTGTTCAGATATTCGTCTTGTGTCAAGAGATTTATATCATCTTACATAAAAATCTAACAAGTATTACTAAAAAACAAGTAATAAATATACATTAACGATAACATAAAATAAAAATACACTAACAATAACATAAGTATAGGTGATTATATAGGGGGAAAAGGCAAAAGTGACCCTGGAACGATTTCTTATGTATTGGAGTGTAAAAACATTTATTAAGACAAAAATCTAAATTGATATAACAAAAATAAAAAACATTAACAAGAAAACGTAACACGATTCTAGAAAGAAGTTAAATATGATAACCGTTGACGCAAAGTTCAAGTACACCACTTGTATGTAGTTAAAAGAATAGGCTCGAAATTTTTGGGTCTCCGTCTTTTGTAATTTTTGACACATAAAACATGTTCTTTTTATTATTCTGTCATATATGTTTATCCTCCAATTATCAAGTACGATTTTTTCATTGATTCATGTCTTCGTTTCTATGATACAATTGTCAATTGGTTTAATTTATTCTTATATATTTATTTGTTGCATTTTTTACTATTGTTTCTTAATTAGGTTTTACATGTTTCATCTATAGTATTTTTATTCCATTATGTCATGCTATCTATATGGGTCGTAGGAGTCGTATCAATGGAAGCTTCTCTTCATTAATCTTACTATACTAACGTTATGTCCTATTAATTTGTTAGACAAAAGGTAGTAGTTTAACTCGGTAAATATCGGTCATTTAAAACATGTTGGATTGTACTCCCTCCGTCCCAAAATAATTGTCCACCGACAAAAAACACGCAGTTTAATAAAAGTACAATCATTACTGCTTTCTCTTTCTTACTTTTTGCAGAATGACAGTTTTACCCTTAAGCAATTAATTACCACTTTCTATAAAGTTTGTAGCAACAATTTCAAGTAAGGGTAATTTGGTAATCACGATCAAAATTTCCTTTCTATATTTGGAAGTGGACAATTAATTTGAGACGTCCGAAAAAGGAAACGTGGACTATATTTTTGAGACGGAGGTAGTAATACTTACAACAAACACATTGAATAATACTCCCTCCGTCCCAATTTAATTGTCCCCAGACAAGAAACACGCAGTTTAAGAAAACATTAACTTCTCTCTTACTTTTTGATAAGATGACAATTCTACCCCTTACTTTTTACCTACTTTTTTGTCTTACATATATAAAGTAGGGGTACAAAAGGATTTTAGCTCATCATTTTTATCCATTTTTGGAAGTGGACAATTAATTTGGGACAGCCCAAAAAGAAATAGTGGACTATTAATATGGGACGGAGGGAGTAGTATGTAGTTAAAAGAGTAGGCTCGAAATTTTTGGGTCTCTGTCTTTTGTAATTTTTGACACATAAAACATGTTCTTTTTATTATTCTGTCATATATGTTTATCCTCCAATTATCAAGTACGATTTTTTCATTGATTCATGTCTTCGTTTCTATGATACAATTGTCAATTGGTTTAATTTATTCTTATATATTTATTTGTTGCATTTTTTACTATTGTTTCTTAATTAGGTTTTACATGTTTCATCTATAGTATTTTTATTCCATTATGTCATGCTATCTATATGGGTCGTAGGAGTCGTATCAATGGAAGCTTCTCTTCATTAATCTTACTATACTAACGTTATGTCCTATTAATTTGTTAGACAAAAGGTAGTAGTTTAACTCGGTAAATATCGGTCATTTAAAACATGTTGGATTGTAATACTTACAACAAACACATTGAATATATGAAATTTAAATTGTTTACGACTACACCAAAAGGTTTATTTTTATGTAGCTTCGGTCGTATACAAAAATGATAGCATATAAGTGAAATTCAACGATAACATAAATGATTGTCGGTTAACTTGGGCAACGCCCGGATATTACACTAGTTACATAAGAAGGAAAAGAGCAATGTTCATAATTTTCCTTGCTCAAAATTTCTTTAACTTCAATTTATTGTGAGATAACAAATTTGTAAATGCATCAAATTTGATAGGTGTAAAATGTAGTGTTTCATTAGTAAATTTATTAGCTATCATTAATAAACATAACCATAATGAAACAAAACGAAGTTGTAACATATTAGAACCTTTTAAGTGATCGTTATCGTATTTATTTTAACGAAGTATTTAAATTTCAGAAAAGATAAAATTTATCCTGGTCTTTATTATTCTCTTATTTATTTTGGTGTCTTCTTATTTACATTTTTTACTTTATACTTAAAGAAAAAGAAATGCATGGTCCCACGACCCATATACACAAATATATTCATCCATCCATTATTTATACCGAGTAACAACAACAATGAAATTTCCATAAACCCCCGCTGGTTCCTCTCACTCGCCACTCTTTTATATAAGGCTTTACAAAAGAAATTATAGTTTCTAAAGAAAAAAAATGAATTAAAATCTTGATCATCCAAATCTTAGAGGACAATTTCATTATCTATAACCATCCATGCAATTTAAGATAATCGGTTATTCTGCACTTAAATGGGCCGGAGTTACTGACGTTGCGGAGGGTTAATAGTCACCGTCGAGCACTAACAATGTATCCGTTGTTTATTTCTCGATACTACCAGAGAAACACCCACACTTATTTTTAGGTATTTTCTCATTTTTATTCACGTCTTTCTCATGGTCGTCTTTAAACTTTTACAGGCCCTGAACAAAGTTGTTGTGTTACGGAAATAAGAAAATTACAACTAGATATCAAGTAAGATAAAGGTTCGATGAAAATAATTCTTGACGATCCGATTTTCAAATAGTTTATTTATTTCTCTGATACTTATTGTCCCAAATCGCAGTTGTTAATTCTTAACTCTTTTAGTCAAATTTTAATACGTCAATTCAATTTTTCAATTTCGGACCATTCAATCGACCTATATATATGTTTAAATATATATTTACTTCAAAATAAAAGAGATGTCAATTTCTTATGTAAATATCATATATATTACACGTATCACATTATTTGAAAAAAATTTGGAGCCCCTCGATATTTAAAGGCCTTGGGGGGTCTATCACATCGTCCACCCTCAAAAATGACCCTTGTCTTTCAGGGTATGAATGTACCTTGCAAAGTGTAAGGGATGGCACGGTGGTAAATATACCACTCCGACCATTTCTAGTTAGGTACACCCCCATTTTCTTGTGAATTCTTTCACGAGGGTACGTACTATTAGGATAATATCAACAAATGTATATTTTTAAAATCCTGCCACAACGTGCGGGTTAAAAGAGAACTCGTTCTTTATGTCCGCTACTGATCAACTCTATTTCAATAGAAAATACAAAAAGAAAAGAAAAAAAATGTGCCATGATGCAAATGAAATCTTGAGCATTCAAACTTACACAGATTAAAATGCTAGATTTGAGGTTCGGTCAAAGTGACCATTTTTTATGAAAGATAAAAATGGACAAAAACTTGTATATTTCTACTTTAATTTGTCTTTAAGAAAGTAACTTTTTACTGTTTTAGTGCAAGTTTTTGAATTGGAAAACGATAATATTAAATGTAAAAGGAAATGATGTAGACCTGCACTGGTAAGTTACTAGATCTCCCATCAGTCTGCATATATCTTTTGTTGATGTGATGAATTGAAGGAAGATACTCGTATAGCTGTAGTAAAAAATCAAAATAGATACAAGCTGTAATAATAAGGCAACACGTTTTTCTATTTTAAGATTATAATTTCCACTGTACCACTGTAAGAGTAATAATCACTTTCTGGCCGGAAAAGACATAGATATGAAATAAGATTACAAACATAATACTCCGTAAGTTATTAGGTATAATAGGTTTTATCGGCGGCGAAATTTTTCAAAACGGAGGGTTATCGAAGATGGATAGGTTTGATCGGAATCGGTATAACACAGCTTCAAAGGAGGATCGAACGGGTAAGGTTTCAAAGTCCATTTTCATTACGAATTTCCCCGATCACGTATCCGCGAAAGATATTTGGTCCATTTGTCAAAACTATGGTACTGTTGTTGACGTGTATATTCCTAATCGGAAATCGAAATCGGGTAAGCGTTTTGGATTTGTTCGTTTTGTTAAGAATGTGGATATTGATCGAGCGGTACGTAGTCTTTGCATGGAATGGATTGGAAATCTACGTTTACATGCAAATGAAGTTCGGTTTGATAGAGGTGCAGTCAATAAGGCGGAAAGTAAGTCTTTTGTTACTCGTAATATCAATAATAAGGTGTCGTATGCTGATCTTTTAAAGCGTAATCCAGTCACTGAGAAATCGAATGAACAACCGGTGTTGGTTATTGATGATCAAGGTCTGGTGCAAAGGGATACGAAATTGCAGGTAATGGCAAAAGTGGGTAACATTATGGCCATGGTAAACATGAAAGTCATATTGGCTGAGGAGGGGTTTGTGGATTGTAAGATAGGGTATTTGGGAGGACTTTGGGTGATTGTCACATTTGTGTCTGAAGATGCAAAAATGAAATTTAAGCATAACATTGGTATGAATTGTTGGTTTTCAGAGGTGAAGGAGGTGGATAGAGAGTTTGTATCTGAGGATAGAATTGTATGGTTGGAATTAGAAGGGGTGCCTTTGCATGCATGGTCAAGGTATACTTTTCAACGGATATGTACCAAATGGGGTTATATGTTGAATTTAGACGAAACTTCACAATCTAATTTTGCAACAAAAAGGATCTGTATAAGAACGACTCAATTAGCTAATATAGTTTAGACGTTTAAAATAACGGTGAAAGGTAAGATATATTTGGTGCGTGCTAAGGAGGTTCAAACGTGGAATCCAGATTTTGTTGAACCAAATGTGTTGGAAGAGGATTCTGACAATGATGATATTAAAGGTGAAAATGATGACGAGCTTGAGCATGATGAGGAGGGCAAGATTGATGAAGGATCTAGTGTTGATGGTGTATCAGAAACTAACTTTGATTATTCTAAAATGTCAAAGAATTCAGAAGTTAAGAAGACTTATAAGGAAAATGAATTGGAAAAATCGGATGATCCGTTTAGTATTTATGAACTGTTGAGAAGACCAAAAATGGAGGGAACTTGTGTTTCAGATAAGAGCCTGCAGTATCCACCTGGTTTTACGCCAGTAGATGAAGTTAAGTCAAAAGATATGGGTAAGTCTATTTCGGGGGCAAATAACGTAAAGGATGATAGTGTTCAGGGAGAGGTAATGGTTGATTCGAAAAATTCAGGGGTGTCTGGTGGTTCCATTTTGGAGGTGCTAAATGACATGGTCAAGGTAGGACAGGCGATGGGGTATGACATGTCAGGATGTATGGATGATATTGGGTGTATTATTGGTCAACAAGGAGAGGGAAATGCGGATAAATGAATTGGGTTTCGTTAAATGTTCAAGGTCTTAATCATAAGACCAAAAAAAACTGGGTGAAAGAATTATGTGTCAAACACAAGGTGAATTTTTTAGCATTACAGGAGACTAAGATGGAAGTTATAAATGAGGTAGACATAAGGACGATGTGGGGTAATTCCATGTTTGAGTTCGAACAGGTTGATTCGTATGGTAGTTCTGGGGGGTTGGTTTGTGTTTGGGATAAGAACATGTTTAAAAAGGACAAGGTGATGAGGTTTCTTAATTGTATGGCTGTTTTTGGTACTTGGCTAGTTACGGGTACTAAGATGTTAGTGGTTAATGTTTACGCTCCACAAAGTGCTACGGAGAAGCGTATGTTGTGGGGTTTTATTCATTCGATTATTGTAGAGTGGCATGGGGAATATATAGTGATGGGAGATTTTAATGAAGTTCGAAAGAAGGAAGAGAGGTTTGGGTCGTTGTTTACTTCTTCGAGTGCTCGTGCGTTTAATGACTTTATCTCGAGTTCTGGTTTATTTGAGATAATATTGGATGGGTATAGCTACACCTGGATTCATCCATCGGGTTCGAAAATGAGTAAACTTGACAGGTTTTTGGTGTCCGAAGGAATTCTTATGTTATTTCCTAACATTTATGCTAGATGTTTGGAGAGGTCTTGGTCGGATCATAGACCCATTATGATGTGTGATGCAAAGTTGGACTATGGTCGAATTCCATTTAGATTTTTCCATTCTTGGTTTCAATGGCATGGTTTTATTGAGATGGTAGAGTTGGCTTGGGATCAAATGGAGATTCGGGATCATAATGCTATTATTCGGTTGAATAAAAAGTTAAAGTTTTTGAAATCTAAGATCAAAACTTGGGTAGCAGAAAGAAGTGAATCAGAATCTGTGGAGATTAATACGATGCATGCTAGAATGAAGGTAATAGATTCTTTAATAGATAATGGAATGTGTACAAGTGACCTTATGGGAGAACGTAGTTGTTTATTAAAAAACATTCATCAGGTTAAACTTGCTCGTGATAGTGATAATATTCAAAAAGCAAAAATTAAATGGGCTGTGGAGGGTGATGAGAATTCTAAGTTTTTCCATGGTGTTATAAATAAAAAAGGGAATACGATGGGAGTGAGGGGAATTATGAAAGATGGCAAATGGATTGATGATCCAGGAAGGGTTAAAGATGTTTTCTTACAGCACTTTCGAACTCATTTTAAAGCTCAAACTCATAACAGGTGTTTGTTGAACTTTGAGTTTCCTGTTACGTTAAATGAGGATGAAAGACTTGATTTGGATAGACCTGTGTCTCGAAAGGAAATTAGAGACGCCGTGTGGGCATGTGGGGAAAATAAATCCCCGGGTCCAGTTGGATACACGTTTGAATTTTTTCGTAAATTTTGGCATGTTTTGGAAGTGGATTTTTGTGATGCGATAGAATGGTTTTTTGAGAAAAGTTATTTACCAAAGGGATGTAATTCGGGATTTATTGCATTGATTCCTAAGGTTACAGATGCTAAAAGTGTTACGGATTATAGACCTATAACTCTTGTAGGGAGCTTATATAAGGTAATCACGAAGATTTTGGCTGCTCGGCTTTCGGTGTATATCGATAAGTTAATTTCGAATACCCAATCGGCGTTTGTGGAGAATCGGAAAATTCTTAACGGGCCGTTTATTGTTAATGAGATTATTTCTTGGTGTAAACGGAAAAAACAGCAAGCAATGATTTTTAAGGTGGATTTTGCAAAGGCATATGATTCGATTCGCTGGGATTTTTTGGATGATGTGTTGCATGCGTTTGGTTTTGGTGAGAAGTGGAGGGGTTGGGTTTGTGGTTGCTTGCAATCGTCGATGGCTTCTATATTGTTAAATGGTAGTCCAACAAAGGAATTTGAATTCCAAAGAGGTTTAAAACAAGGCGATTCTTTGTCTCCGTACTTATTTATATTGGTTATGGAGACATTGCATCTATCTTTTATGCGGGTTTCCAATCAAGGCTTGTTCTCTGGTATTCACGTGAACGACAAGGTAAATATTTCTCATTTATTTTATGCCTATGATGTAATTTTTATGGGTTTGTGGAAGCATACGAATCTGAATACGATTGTTAACATGTTACAATTGTTTTTTCTTGCTTCGGGGTTAAAAATAAATATTCATAAGAGTAGTATTATGGGAATTGGTGTGAATAGGGAGGAGGTGTTGAGGGTTGCTCGAAATGTGGGTTGTAGGGTGGATAACTTGCCATTTCGTTACCTTGGGGTAAATGTTGGTGGTCCAAGTTCGAAAGAAGACTGGTATGATGTGGTAGGGAAAGTTAATTCTCGTCTTTCAAATTGGAAAAGGAGAACTTTATCTATTGGTGGTAGATTAACGTTAGTTAAATCGGTGCTTGGTGCGATTCCAACTTATATGATGTCTCTTCATAAGGTTCCGATGTGGGTTATTAATAAATTGGAGAGTTTACGTAGTAAATTCTTCAATGGTTTCATGCATGATGAGAAAAAGATTACATGGGTGGCTTGGAATAGTGTTTTGGCTTCAAAGAATAATGGAGGCCTGGGAGTTTCGAGTTTTTTTGCTCTTAATTGTGCGTTGCTTCTTAAATGGGTTTGGAGATTTATTACAAAGGATGGCTCTCTATGGACGTCGGTAATATCAGCGATGTATGGGAGGGAGATTGATGATTTATTGATATCGATCCCAAGGTGGCGATCTTCATGGGTTGATATTATTAAATGTATGTCCAATTTAAGGGTAAAAGGGGTGGATTTTTTGAGTTACTGTACTAAAAATGTGGGGGTTGGTCAGGCAACTCGTTTTTGGCTTGATAAGTGGATAGGGGACACTAGTTTAAAAGATAAGTTTCCCAGATTGTTTGCTTTAGAATCTTTGAAGTCGGCTTTAGTGGCGGAGAAGGTGGTGGATATGGAGTCATCGATCAGAAGAAGGATTCGTGATGGAGTTGAACGTCATCAGGCTATTCAGTTGGAGGAGTTGTTACAGAATCGTATGCTTGGGTCTCATGAGGATCGATGGGTTTGTAACATAAATGGGGAAGGTCTGTTTAAGGTGAAGGATTTCCGGAATTTGATTGATGATAGATTGCTTCCTCATCAAAACTTTGTGACTCGATGGTGCTCTATGGTTCCTAGGAAAGTAAATGTCTTTGCGTGGAAATTGAGATTAGATAGGCTGGCTACTAAATGTAATCTGGCGCATAGAGGGGTGTTGATGTCTTCATGTTCGTGTGCTATCTGTGACAATGGGTTGGAAGATGCTTCCCATGTTTTTTTCAAATGTGATTTTGCTACGGAGTTATTTCGGCAGGTATGTATTTGGTGGGGTTTATCATGGCAGCCGTTATTCTCGTTGTAAGATTGGGACAATTGGTTTGCTAATGTTAGATTGGGTACGAAGGTGAAAACGTGCTTGAAGGGGTATGCTTTTCATTGTGGTGGCATATTTGGAAGTTTCGTAACCAAACTCTTTTTGGTTCCAAAGTTCCAAGAAAAGATGTAATGTTTGATGATTTTGTTTCTAGGAGTTTCACTTGGTGTTCGTCTAGAGTTAGTAAGAAGTTTCTATGGGGTAATTGGATTCAATTCCCTAATTTGTTGTCTTTGTAAGTTCGCTCTAGCGTTTTGCTAGTTTCTAATAAAGTTGTCGTTCTAAAAAAAAAATCACTTTCTGGCCGGGGTTTAGTAGTATTTCTTCTATCAAATTAATTTATTATCACGATAAATTTACATAGTACTTGGTTCGGTATGGTTGAATAAATACATGTTATTATTATTATAACTGATTCATATTTTACTTCACAAAAACATACATGATGTAGGTAAGTAAGCATTTTGTTAAAAGCTGAGAATGGTCTAATTAACAGAGTGATAAATTCTAAACTATTTAAATATTTATATGAAGAATAAACCTTTTATAGTACGTTAATATTAGTATTGTTAAGAATATAAAAACCAAGCATCATCAATTTAACCAGTAAACATGGCTAGCTAGCTTGATGCTCAAAGGTTACATATATAAAAAAATAAATACTAACAAAGATGTATGCAGACTTTACATTAGAAATGATATCAGCGGGTTGCAGTACGGGTATGTCAAACCCATGAGCTCGTTCGCACAGGTCTTTTTAGACTCACAAACCCGCGAGTATTTATTATCGGATTTATTTTACACTCGTACCCGCAACCCACAAATATCCACGAGTCACGGTAAACCAGCGGGTTCTAAATAATAAAGAGTTTATCAAATAATGAAAAGGTTTCTATATAATTTTAGTCTAAAAAAAGTTTTAAAACATGATCAAACCAATGGATTGTAATTGTAAACAAATTAAATTGTTAAAATTTAAGAGATATGAACTAATAGTTCAATAACTATCAATATATTTGATACTTTTTCTTAATCGTTATACAATTTTGCTATCTAAAACATGAATATTATACTTTTTATTCTCTGTAAAAATAATTTCATTAGATAATATTAAAATTAACAATTATATATACATATATGTGTGATAAATTATATAAATTCACTTGTGGGTAAATATAATATGTTATGTAGGTTCACTGGACGAGTTTACCCGCGAGTAAAAGTTTGTACCCATCACCCACTCGCGACCTGCTAATAGGTAAAAGTTCATATCCATACCCATACCCGCGGGTAAAATTTCGCAAATTTACCTGTCCACGATGAACGAGTACCGACGGATCATCGTGAATTTTTTCTACCCGAAATTGCCATCGTTGCTTTGCATATATATGTTTACATACCAAACGAACATACTTTCTAATGATACATGACCATCTCTCACTCTCACTCTCACTCTCACTCTCACTCACACTCATTAACGTCTTACTCACCACTATTGATATCTTCATCTTCCTCCCTTGTTCTTCCATTATTTACTCACCACTAATGATATCTTCGTCTCCCCACTGCACGTACTATTAAAAAAAAAAAAGAACCGAAATGTTAAACGTCTTACTCACCACTATTGATATCTTCATCTTCCTCCTTTGTTCTTCCATTATTTACTCACCACTAATGATATCTTCATCTTCCTCCCTTGTTCTTCCATTTATACTCACCACTAATGATATCTTCGTCTCCTCACTGCACGTACTATTCAAAAGAAAAAGAACTGAAATGTTAGACGACAAGCTTACGATTTCATTCACATTCTTAGAGATGTGATGGATTCGGTGCTTGTGCTACTAGATGTCCCAGAAGTACTTACGATGCTATGGTTGACCCATACATCCGAGATCTAGCAACAGACCCGTATTTTGTGAATCGGTACAATCACAGAGATGTAACTTTCTTTTGGGTTTTTACGCATGTCTTCAACGATGCTTCTCCTTGGGAAAGATTTATGCAAGGTTTTAGAATTGATGATGGTAGAGTCATAACTTTTCGAATGAGGGATTTTATTCAAAGGTTGAATCTTGAAGTCAATGCAAATGACCAGCTTCATCTGACAACCGGATCTGATGGTCTATTTCTTATCACTCTAAGGCGACCTTATGAAATGTCTCTCGTCGTCGTAGGTTTAGTTGGTTGTTTGTGGTGAGCCTCAATCTGGAATCCCTTCTTTCAATGTTGAGGATATCATGCTAACTTCCACAAGCAATGGTCGGGGTTTCATAATTAACTATGTTGAACCCAACCTAAGGTACTTTCGCTTATATATCCATGATTTGGATGGGTGGGGTTGGCTGTTCCGCAGGCGAATAACTTAAGTAATCATCATATCAACTTTATGGACCTGAGATATATGGTAATCAGTCGGGACCACACACTAAATATGTTGCTACTTGGTGGTGACAACGAACACCCCGTATATCTAATTCACTATATCGTGCAGATTGAGAATGATGCTTTTATGCAAGTAGAATGGGTTCAATGGGAGCTTGAGCAACCACAACACCGACGTTATAAATGGACTCCACCTCAAACATGTGACCATGTTGTGGTTGCTCAAGCTCCCATTGGACCCATTCTACTTGCATAAAGCGTCATTCTCAATCTGCACGATATCGTGAACCAGATACACGGGTTGTTCGTTGGCACCACCAAACAGCAACAAATTGAGTGTATGGTCCCGACTGATTACCATATTTCTCGGGTCCATAAAGCTGATATGATGATTTTAAGTTATTCACCTGCGGAACAGCCAACCCCACCGATTCCGAATCATGGCTATTTAAGCGAAAGTACCTTAGGTCGGGTTCAACATAGTTAATTATGAAACCCCAACCATTGCTTGTAGAAGTTAGCCTGATATCCTCAACATCCCGAAAGAAGCGATTTCAAATGGAGACTCACCACAAGCAAGCAAGCAACCAAACCCGATTGGTAAAGGGATTGACGACGACGAGAGACATTTCATAAGGTCACCTTAGAGTGAAAAGAAATAGACCATCGAATCCGGTTGTTAGATGAAGCTGGTCATTTGCATTGACTTCAAGATTCAACCTTTGAAAAAAAATCCCTCATTCGAAAAGTTATGACTCTACCATCACCAATTCTGAAACCTTGCAGAAATCCTTCTCAAGGAGAAGCATAGTTGAAGAAATGCCTAAAAACCCAAAAGAAAGTTACATCTCTGTGATTGTACCGATTCACAAAGCATTTGGGTGTCGTTTTGTTGGAATTGTTGTTTATGGTAGTTATGTAGAAATGGTTGTATTAGGGCCTCATTTTATTATGGTTGTTTAGGGTCGTTATATGATTGTTGTTTAGGGTCATTTTGTCGGTCGGAATGGTTGTTTATGGTTGTTTGGTCGGAATGGTTGAGAGTCGTTGTAATCTTAGCATCTTGCTAGTTTTTTAGTTTGTATCATAATATATTATTGTCTTTCAAAATAAAATTAAAAAAATAATAATAAAATATTGTTGTTACAATTTTGGGACTTGATGCATTAGTGAAGTGTTTTGGTAAACATTTACATTTACAATCTTACTTAAGTGGAGTACTTATAATAAAATGTCACTTACAACTTTTTTTATTTGAAACTCCTATTATCAATAAAGCTTTATATTCTACTTCTAACCAACCATATAAAAAGTGCAAACTGCCATATTTGGAAATTCAGAATAACTTGAGCATGTTAAAAGTAGGGGTGAGCATGGGTCGGTTTGGGTCGGTTATGACCCAAAACCAAAATTTCGGTTAATTGATTATAGTAACCGATTGGTTTCGGTTAAATATTGGGTCGGTTATCGGTTATTGTTTTCGAGTCGGTTATTTTTTTCGGTTAAAACGGTTAACCATTAAATATTTGGGCCTCTAGTTCAAGCCCAACACTAATTAAATGGGCCTTATGTTTATTCAGTTTTCAAACGGAAATAATTTTCCAGAAGTGATTCTAGGCTTCTAGTCCAACAGTGTACATAAAATCTGAGCCATTAGCCCACTAAACCTCCACAGACATGACAATTTAACCAAACTTAAAAAGGTAATAAATACAATCAACAATACGTAGCAAAATACTGGTAAATAATTTAACATTGGCAGTTTTACACTGCATAATTAGTGACTTTACTGCTGTATATAACAAAATCACAGCAGAAAGTTAGCACTTTAATAGTTTACACTGCATAATTAGTCACTTTACTGCTGGATATACAACAGCAGAAAGTTAGCAGTTTAATAGTTTACACTGCATAATTAGTTAACTACTTAATAACTACAGAATATCTAACGCAGTTTTATACTGCATGAGGTACAACTATATCGAAACTAACAAATGTTAACAAAATAAACAGTCGATCAATCATCTTCGGTAAACTTCATGACCCATGATGAGGCTTCGACTGTTCAATGAACTTTCCGATGGTATTAGTTTCGCATTAAGCACCTCCAAAACTGTCAATAAATACCGAATAACGAAACTATTAGTTTGACATACATGTTCACACACAACAAATTACAAACCAACAAATTCTTTTAGTGATCAACTAGTTTATTTTTAATTTTCAACAGTAGCTTTTTAAATATGTAAACAAGTCCTACTATACAATTATATATTTACTTACATATTAACAATGGCACTGTAGGTTCAATCTTCATCCATGAAGAAGAAATCTCCATCCATGGAAGGGTCATTTCCTGACTTTTTCCCTTTTGCAAAATAATCTACAAAGAAAAACACACTATATATAATTCTGACAGCATAGCAAATTATAAAATAACTACATTAGAATTAATTACCAATTTCAAGATTCTCCAAGTGCTCCGTCAAGTCTTTTAGTTGCTGGCCATTAACGGGCATTTCTTGCAAATCAGCGGGAGTAGATCGAAGCCAATCTTGGGTGCATATCAAAGCTTCAGCGGTCTTTGGAGTAAGTGAGCTTCTAAACTTGTCAATCACCCTACCACCTGTACTAAATGCAGACTCACTAGCAACAGTAGAGATAGGCATTCCAAACACATGTTTAGCAACTTGAGAAAGAACATGAAACTTCACCGTATTATGTTTCCACCAGCCTAACACATCAAACTTATCATCGCCCTTTATCCTCTTCTCCTGCCCATCTTTTAAATAGATCTGCAATTCAGTATCACCAGTCCCTCCTCCATTGTTTTCCAAATACTTCTCATAACCATCATCTAAATCGAGATCATCAGCATTTTCAGAAAAGTTAGGAGCAGAAGATGAAGAACCAGCTTCGTTTTCGCTGCCTGCACTCTTTTTGTAGTATTCAAATAACTCTTTTAAAGTGTCCTTCACCAGCTGAGTTACATCTTCATTTTTTTGTCGATCAATACCGTAGATCAGTCCCAAACAATAGTCAAGAAACGACAACTTGTTTCGGGGATCTAACACCAATGCAACATACAACAACAGATTCATATTATCCAAGTTGTCCCAATATTTGTCATATTTTTCTTTCAGAGACAAAGCCATTGTTCTCTTTTTCTCATCAGCATTCAAACACATTCTTGATATGGCAGCATGCATTTTAACAAGCTCTCCAACAAACAAATTAGATGTGACATACTGATTTCCCGAAACCTTTTTCGTAACATTGAAGAATAGGCCTAAGAACTCCATAAAGTGGCTGATAAGAAAAGAAGAAACAAAAATATAGGTTATCGGTATTTTTATCTAATAAATTTTCTTAAAGTGTATACTTGAATGGTATAAAAACATTATATACCTAGCTTTCTCCCAATCATCATCAATGGGAGCCCCCAAAACTCTATTCTTCTTCTTTTTCTTTCTCATAGTTCTTGTAGTCTCAAGATCTTCATCATAGACCTCTCCATTAAAGTAAGCTCTATAATTGGTAGATATGCTCTGAAGCCTATTAAAAAATAAAACACCAATAAAGCATATTAGTATGAAACGAAAACAAAAATAATAGTTAGAACATACAATAAAACTATAAGATACCTATCAAACGCACTCTTGTATTTCATCGCTGCCTCCAACATTAAGAATGTAGAATTCCATCGGGTGTCGACATCAAGGCATGGTTTATGTTTATAATCAATTTTTTCAGACTCAACACACTCTAAAAAGCTATCGTACCTAGAAGGGGACGATCTTAGAAACTTAACAGCATTTCTGATTTTGCTAATGGTAGCGAACTGCTCATCTAAACCATCCCTCACGACAAGGTTTATAATATGAGCACAACATCTTAAATGCATATATTTGCAATCTAAGATAGAACGAGAACCTCTAAGCATGGACCTTAAATATCTAATTGCCCCATCATTAGATGAAGCATTATCGACTGTTACGGTAAAAACCTTATCAATACCCCATTCTTGTAAGCAACGATAAACTAACTTTCCAATTGTCACACCCTTATGATTCGATATTTGACAAAAGTTTAAGACTTTTTTCCTCAAGATCCAATTTTCATCAACCCAATGGGCGGTAAGACACATAAAGTTATGATTTTGCACGGATGTCCATGTATCGGTTGTAAGAGACACTGTTTGATTTTTTAACAATTTTTTAAGCTTCTTTTTCTCTTCTTGGTGTAGTGACAAACAATCTCTAGCTACTGTCCACCTTGATGGGAACTTGAACATGGGGTTCAAATCCCATACAAATTCCTTAAATCCTTCATCATCAACAATACTAAAAGGTCGATTGTCTTTTACACACATTCGAGCTAGAGATTTTCTAGCCTTTTCTTGGTTAAAAGACTGAAAACCAAACCACCCTCAGATTCCCCTTTAGTTGCGGGCTTATACCTTAGTTTAGTTTGTCCTTTCTTTACATCTTGCTTGTAAAGTTCCGACTTCTTGCAAACATGCTTCAGATGATACAACATAGAAGCCGTACCATTCTTTTTTGTCCCAGCAGCCATTACCCTTGGACAAAAACAACATTTTACTTTCGAACCAGGACCTTTTATGTGAGTAAAATAACGCCACACAATTGATCGTTTTCCATTACCACCAGCTTTTTTATTCCCAGTTTCTTGCTCATTCTCATTTGGATCGTTGTCACCAGCTTGCTCACCGGGCTCGTTTTCAACAGCTTCCCCATCAAGATCAATAACTGGTTCATTGATTCCATCAGGTTCATCACCAAGATTCCAATTTTGTTCCTCATCGACCTGGTTTGCTTCTTCCATCTAAAAGCAGATACAATACCAACATTTAGTTAATTTATAACAAACTTTGACTAATATTCACTATTTCACACACCACCTTCTTTGCTTAGTCAACTAGTAAATATTTAAGTACAGATCTAACATATATGAACTCAGTAAAATTATAGGATAACAGTTGAATACAAGCTACACCACATAAAAATCATGTAATCGGAATATATATATATATATATATATATATATATATATATATATATATATATATATATATATATATATATATATATATATATATATATATATATATATATATATATATATATATATATATAAACACACACATATATGTCGCCAAAAAAGTATCACATTTATCACAATATAAACATGATATGCATTTATATAATGTCAGTAGGTATATACAAGCATTTATGTATCTAACTATCTAAGAAATAAGATTAAAAGACAAAGCATTTATGATTTAACAAATTTGAAATTATACCTTCGATTTTATGAAGGGGATGTCAGTGAATCACCCTTTGACAGCGTACCAAAGTTGAAGACTCCAAGCCGCAAGGAAAATTGCTCCGTATTAGCTTTTGTGTAGGGTTTGTATGAGTTAGGGACCACTTAGGGTTTCATAACTAATCTTTTATAGTTAGGGTTTGTGTTTGAGTTGGGAAGCCTGGAGAATATAAAATAAGCAAGTGTTGGATTCGATGTGGATGTCCATTTGTTTATTAGGTCCAAGACAAAAGTCCAAGACAATAAGTCCAAGACATAAGTCTAAACTCCAAACCCAAAAGGCTAAAGTCCAAGCAGAAAGTTAAAGCATATATAAAAAAAAAAACAAATATAAAATTTCTTCACAGATCCATACAAACACAATAATATATATATATATATAATTAAAATTTTAAAAACAAACATATATATATTGGGTCGGTTCGGTTAATAGTGGTTCGGTTATGAGCATTAACCGTAACCGAACCGCAATATTCGGTTAACCAAAATATACATAACCGAACCATCGGTTACAATAGTGGGTCGGTTTTTTTGGTTCGGTTAATCGGTTAATTCGGTTATGGTTCGGTTAATCGGTTTTCATGCTCACCCCTAGTTAAAAGTGGAATGCTACTCCTCAATTAAATCAATATAAGTTGCAGATTATGAAAAATGAAATATGAAAACATACTCTCATTCATGTTATGATAATTTCAAAACATTTTTTTTGTCATATAAAACTCTTGAGCTAGGTGATAAGATTCTATACAACATCATTGACGAGTATCTAAATAGATCGAGACCAAAAATATATTGTAAACATGTAAGGAAAAGAATAGAAATACAACAAAAAGGTCAACCATGTTGTCTAATTCTATTTCCATTTTCTTAAAAAGAAACTTAAAGGATTATAATAAAGTTAAAGAATTTGAGTATGACAATTTAAAGACAATGGTACATTTTATTCAACTACTTATGTAGTGAAAAAACAATATATAGAATATAACCAAAGTAACCTAATAATAACATTATGGGCTATTATACGATCACCAATTTGATTTATCTTTAAATCAACATTCAGTAGTCCTTACTCCTTAACGTAATTTTAGCTATAACATTTATTAAGTTAACTATTATAATGGCACTAAATTAGTTTTCGAAAACATAATACTTTAATGGATTGCTTGAAAATTATATATTGAGCCATTAGAGCATAGGGAGTGAGGGTAAAACCCACCGTTCACACATCTTGAATGCTGCAGCAAACGATTTTCTTTTTTCTGATTAGCTCTAAATTATTTTTGTGTACCCAATTAAACTTTGAGTTGAACATTGAACCACTCCCTTCAAATTCATATGTGTGTTAAATTTTAATGTTCAAATAAACATCAAACTGAATATCGAGCACAAGGACAACCACTCATTTTACTCCTACGGTATAAAAACTACTACTACTACTAGTATCGTATATCATAATTTTGCAAAAAGTAAAAAGAGAGTAAAATACAAGAACCTTGAAAACAAAGTAGCACCAGTGGACATGGGTAAAATAGGTAATGGTGGTGGGAGTTGACAGACTAGGCAGCACTTATGGGAGTACTTTTGTCACCACATAATAGCGCGTGCGCTGACGTCATCACACAGTATATAGGGAGTACTTTTGTCTTTTTCTAAAAAATATCATATGTTTCTATTTTGACGACACAATATAATTACAGTTTTATTATTCAATTTTATATTCTACGTAAACCCACTTGTTCCTCTAATAGGGCTTTTCAAAAGAAAATATAGTTTCTAAAAAGAAAATGATTCAACTTATTGATCATCCAAATCTTAGACGATAATTTCTATAACCATCTTGGCGATTTTTTTAGAATCGGTTGTTCTGCACTTAGATACGTCGGAGTTACTGACTTTGCGAAGGGTTAATAGTGACCATCGAGCACTAACAATGGATATGTTGTTTATTGCTCGATACAACAGAGAAACACCCCTACTTATTTCTGGGTGTTTTCTCATTTTTATTCACTTCTTTCTCGGCATGAAAGTATTCTACAAGGTGTAACTCGACGATATAGAGATTGAGGTCCAAGATTGGGATTAAGACTACCCTGATATCGAGGGTCATGTCTATAAATGGAACCTGTATTAGAATGTTGTAGGTTGGCTATTTTACATCGTATTTGATCAGGTGTTACCAGAGAACTTAGTCGCGATCCAGGGAGGTGTATTGTTCCGGCCTAGGTTAGATGGTGTTGGGTATGGTAGGAATAGTATCTGACTTCTTATGTATGCTCAATTTCACTTTTCGTCACCAGAATGTTATTGTTGAAGAACCAGTTCAAGGTTACGTGAACGTCGCATTTTTGATAGGTGTCGCAAATCGCATATTCTTTGTGTAGAGGCTTCTCATCGAATCTCGTAGCTGGAGTCGTTTGCCGATACGACAAATTACCTACCCACATGTGGCAAGATTGGTCATGACCAACCGGTTAGACAATCTAAGATGATTAGCCGGTCGGTCACAATGCATCTAACTAGCTAATCTTCTTAGATTGTCAACCGGTCGGTCATGACCAATCTTGCAACATGTGGGTAGTTGATTTGTCGTACCGGAAAACGGCTCCAGCTGCGAAATTCGATGTGAAACCTCAACATAAAGAATCCGCGATTCACGACACCTATCCTGTGACACCTGACAATCTAGGTTAACTGTTAAACCTAGCTGAAACCTTAAATTACGTGTATTTAGATGTGATTTAGGCTAAGTACTTGTAACTATTTATATATTTATGTGAATATACACCTACGGAATTATTTAAAATTACGCTTACGTGATTTGTTGAAATTACGCGAAACAATCGGACGGAGTCCGACACTATATACGACGTTGGTGAAAACATTATAATAAATAACGTAAACCTATTTTATGATTTAAATAGTAGTTATTTGCATTATATTATTATTTCGTATAATAATACACGAAAAACCTAGACGTTTAGCCTAAAACGTAACAAACACGGTAAAAATGCGCGAATCGAATTCGGCAACCAAACGAAAGTCAATAAATATTTTGACAACTAAAAATAAAGTATTTTAACAATACTTCAATGAAAAATAATCCCAAACATATCGAGAATTAAAACAACACAAGAAAACGCTACGCGATTTAATGGATTAACGAAATAACGAACGCACGAACACTGAACATAACACAGTCTGAAAATCGAAAAATTAAATCACACCAAACCTTATGGGGCCCATGGGGGCCAGGCACCTCTCTCTCCACCTCTAAAAATTCATGCAAAAATGAATCATTGTGATTCTCTTACAAGACCATAAACATTTCATGCATTCACTCATTTCACTCTTTTACACACTCGCACCTTTTCTCCACCTTCTCTCTACAACTCTCTCTCTCACTAAAAATCTGAGATTTTCTCAGCCCCAAAACCACCTTGAACAACCACCACAACCACAATAAACAACCATAGCACCACCACTAAATACTTCACCATTTAGCTAAGGATTTTCAAGAAAACAAGACTACTTACTTCTCTCATTACAAATCTGCCATTCTTTCTCCAAAAATATCATTGTAAGGGTCATTCTTCTCCATAATACTCTTATAATTATGACATAATATTCACTCAACAAGTGTTATGACAAACTCTTGCTCAAAAATTATTTTCCATAACTTGAAATTAACAAAAATGTAAGAAAAACATTATGTCCAGAAAGTTATAACCACTTCAACGATTTTTATAAAAAAATCATTTCTTAACGAAAATGGACATATTATGAGTCAAACAGGAAATAAGATTTCCAACCCCACTAGCCTCATATTTTTCTGAGCTCGTTTACTATTTTTAATAATTTTTGTGAAAACACATAGATAATCTGTCCTGTAAGGTCAGAAAGTTTAGTCATATGGTTTTGGACATATCTCGAGCTATACAGATCCAAACGACTTGAAACCACCGCCAAAAGTTCACAAATTTTGTTGTCTACAAATGTCGCATTGACCACTTTTTCTGAAAACCTATGAATTTTGCCAAGAAATTACGACTTCATGCATGTGTCCAAATCTGACCTCAGAAGATAAAAGTAATTATTAAAAATACTTAGAATTCTCTAAAAATCCTGTAAAAATTACTTAAGGTAGATAACATATGGGGGAACAACTGATAATTTTGTTGGATTTGATTACGGACTGTAGATTTTTAGAAAAATTCGACAAGGAGATATATTCTGGAAAAATGTAAAAGTGACTGATTTTGGATAACAATAAAAACCGACACTTTCGAAACTTAGTATAAGTAGAGAAACTGATTTTTATGACTTATGGACATGTATAAGGTTTGGGTAAAAGTTTCGGGTCAAACCGAGACGGTTTGACCAAGTCAACAAAAACGAGGTTCGGTTTCGAAAACGTCAAACTTTCTATTTTTGGAAACATACTATTTTTGGAAAGAATTGTAAACAAAACGGGTTTGGGTGACATATTTAGTAACTTGGACCATAAACGAGACCCGAAAACACACTCGAACTAAACACCGTCACTTGAAACACTTGGGCTAAAAACAGAATACTTGAAACCTTATTTTCACTAAGTGTTAGACTTGAGTAACAACTTATAACCACATACGATAACAACACGATAACATATGATATATACTAATGTAAAGTATACAACGAATAAACCTAATAGTAATGTATTTTAAGAATTATTATTACAAACTTTCACCAACGGGTCGTACACGTTTTTAATAAACAATATACTTGGACATACTAGTTGAGTGAACTAGCATAGGTGGACATTAACCATCCACCTACATGATTAGCTTAAGTGGACATTAACCCTCCACTTACATAGATGGTCTGATGAGACATCTACTTACACACAACCTTATACGTTTAGGACGTTAGAAGGTTGCAGTTTGGAACACACATTGCTTGCTCATTTGATTATTTGCTTGCTACTTGCTAAACTCAGGTGAGTCTTAAAGCCCCATTTTACTGTTTTTAAACTTCGGGGTGAGATACAATACTTAATGGTTTTCGTGATCACAAGTATTCGGTTAGTTAATTCGGTTGTTTAATTCGGTTATTACATGAGTTGTTTTATAATCCGGTAAAAGTCCTCATCATACATGGTTCGTTAACTTCAATGGCGCGATTACTAAAGGATAGATTTATCATGGGATTGACGTCCCCGTCTGGGTTGCTAGCTACAACCACGTCAAACGGGCACTTTAGTAGTTGTTTAAAGGTGTTTCGGATTAGACACCTCCGGGAGGCAAGATTCGGGTTAGGCTTCGAACCGTGGGCTCATGTCATGTAATGGCAAATTCGGAAACATTAAATTGTTTATTTATATACTCGGTTATAAATCATCAGATAAATCTTGAGTATCACAACATGTTTTACTTTAAACCTGTGAGATTCACCAACATTTTGGTTGACCTTTTAGTGTTGTATTCTCAGGTGCTCAGCAACTGTAGGACTACCCACAGGAAACAACGTACTAGAAGTCGTTCGAAGTAATCTTTGTGTGATGATGCTTAATTTGGTCGGCGCCCCCGTGACACCTCATTCTTCCGCTGCCACGTAATTTGGGGGTGCGACATATCCTGACGTTCATGTAACCGTGAACCGGTTCTTCATCAATTTTAAGGTGACGATAAGTAAAATTGGGCATACATAGGAAGTTAGGTATTATTCCTGCCACCAAGTACCCAACACCATCTAACCTAGGCCTGAACAAAACAGCTCTCTTGGATTGCGACCAAGTTCCCTGGTAACACCCAATCAAATACGACGTAAAATAGCCAACCAGCAGTATTCGAATACAGGTACAAATCATAGACATGACCCTCGACATCCGGGTTGTCTCTATCCCAATCTGGGATCTCAATCTCCATATCGTCGAGCAGGGCCGGTGCTGAGTTAATTGGTGCCTTGGGCGAAACGGTTACAGAATGCCCCTACTAAATTTTGTAAATAAACAATACGTTATTTATTTGGGTTTGGAATCTAGCTTGTCTAACTATAAAAAACATAAGAATTGTATATTTATATGTTGGTTTGTTCAACAACTGTTCATGTTGTTTTTTTTTCCTGCCGTATGTGTTTTGTAGTTTTCAATTGGTAAGAAGGCCAAGGTAACTAAGAGAAGACTATTATCCCAGATCCAGATTATCGAATACTGGTTGTTCTTCTTGGTTTGTACCGATTCCATAATCTTTTCATAAAATTGTTTTGCCTAACGTTTAAACGCACATCCATAGTATGCCTATGTTACCGAAGACATAAGACTAACTATGAGTGTGGGAAATTGTGTGAAAAAAAGAAGATGTGTATCTATATGATAATTAATGTTGAATAATACTTGAACAGGTTTAGCCGGTGGGTTAGTGTATCAAGATAATCTAATAGCAGCTGCTCCTGCTGGTCTTCTTGGCTTACTTATACTTTTCAGTTTTCAGGTGATCTCGAATTGCATTTTTCGCTTTTAGCTCAATATTTGATCTTGAAGTCTTATGAACTAAAACGTTTTGTGTAACAAACTGCATGCTTTGGAAGGGAACGCAATTATTCAACTTCTGATTTTGCAATAAAAGTTTAAGCATCTCTATTTTTAACTTGTCTGCTATTTTCCAAAAAAAAAAAACTCTATTCTTAACTACAGAATTTGAACATTTCTAAAGTAAGGATGGCTCTGAATCGTCTTAACGAGTTTCTTTTTAACTGTTTCTTTACAGACAACAAGAGTGAGGTTTGTCTTCGATGACGAAGCTCTGGTTTGTACCCTACACCTTGTTTACTTATAGTGTTAATTAATGAATGTAAAATAGTTTTTCAGGCGAATTCCATATGTAGAAATTTAAATGCTAAATAAGTAAATATGTTTTACCTGTCAGTTGAATTTCCTTTAACTGATGAAACTTATGAATATAATTAGCAATGAACATTCCAAAGTTAGATTATTGTGTCTTTAACTTCACACCCTATATACATAAAAAAGGGTAATCACAATGTGAAATTTATATAGCTACCAGTATATGCATATGTGTAAGTATGCATTATAATTTATACATGAAAGAGTGGGCAGTTCTCTGAGTTATATATTGCTTTTTACAACTAAAGGAGGTGAAAGTGGGACAAGAACTTGATGATTCGGGTGAAAACGTGTTTGCTGGTGGCACAAACTGTTGGAAGTGAGTGATTCTTCTAGTTAGATTCAGTTTAAGCCCAGAATTGAGCGATTGCTACACGAACTAACATCATCACAGATGCTCTTCATTGATAAACTGGCAGCTCTGGTGGCCAAGTCTCCCGATCCTGGTTTACTTCAAAGAAGCACTGACAAAACCTGAAGGACAAGTCCATTTCTTCCCAGTGATTTTCGTGAGTACCTATTGAACTAATAATGTTTTTCCTTACTTTATGAACATACATGGTTAACATTTGTTTCCTTTTTGTTAGAGCGGGAAACAATTGTACGAAGTAATGGTGGAACTAGCTGGCCCTTCAAAGACTAGTAGCCCAAAGTAGTTCTAGCAATAAAGAAAATTCAGAGGTACAAGATCTTTACATAGCATAAAAAGGTTTGCTGGTTTGTCTTCCAAGTTCTGTTTATAAAGACAATTTATATCGTACTTTTGCAGGAAGGAAAATTTCAAATCCATAGATTGAATCCTTGAGGAAGATACATTTGTGTTACTGTATACAATGTTCAGTTACATTTATAGTCATCCAACAAAGACGAGCTTTTAAGACAACATAGATTGAATCCTTAAGGTACCGCATTAACAGTTATTTAATACTCAAGTGAACTATCAATCGTGTTTAGAACAAATCAATACATAACAATGAGTATAAGTGAGTAATGCTCATACATAATCTTTGTAAGATTCAATCCAGCCATAGCAATCAGAAGACGTAATAGTTTTCTTTTTGGTACTTGCTTACAAGTACATATATAGATTGCATTGATGCATACATTGGATAAAATGTACAATGAAGCTTATAAGTTCACTTTCAAGGACCTAACTTCATAACGACCTAATTTCTTATCAAATAACTTGACAAAATTGGCATAAATTTGCACCAGACATTTGATGAAAAAAAAAAAAGAGAATCTTCCACCAGTTATGGGCATACTTGTTCTGAAATTGGACGAGAAAAATGTTGAGCAAATTCTCTGCAAGTAGAAGCAGGAGAGTTATAAGCCAATTCTTATTTCCAGCCACCTGACACATCTCCACCATTGCAATGTACCTCCAGTACCAAGTAATTGAATAGCAATAAGATGCGGTGATGAGTTGAGGTCTAAAAAAGCATAGAGTACGTCTCATATACCTACCATAGTAGGTTGATGATGACATACTAGGAATGGGTATTTACACAAGTATTTCAAAATAGATATCTTAGTAGATGCTAAGTTTTAGAATATAATCGGGTGATCGGGGATTCAATTGTTATCAGAAGAAGAAGCAACAGGCGCTGCAGCAGATGGATCCTGTGAAGACTCAACAACTATAGTCTCGGTTGACTCCCCACGATCCTCACCGGGGGGTGGGGGGTGGGTGGGGGGTGTTGAGAACGGATCCTCCAACCACCTGAACGTCAGTACCTATGAATTAACCAACCAATACCACACATAAATTCAACTTGTCATAATTGGTGAAAAAGCTACCAATTTAGAAGACGACGGTTGGGTTCACAAACAAAAGGGTGAATAATAGCCTTCAAGGTTGTACAAAGAATCCAAAGTTCAAGTTTTTTTTTTGTTTTCTTGAAGTGTTGCATTTGACAAAACAAATCTTGAGACCACAGCTTCTGTAATGTAATAAATGGAGGAACACCACCAGTAAGTCACTAACCAGTTGGTGCTGCTGCTAACGAATCGAGTGCAGGGTTCAGAAGATTGTCATCGGCCACGGCTTCAGTTGACTTGCCAAGATCCTTGCCGTAAGGGTACACGACCTTGTATCCTCCTTTAACATATGCACAATAATACCCACCCATATAAGCCAACAAGCTAATTAAATTCATCAGCTTATTAACTAAAATTTGGGTCAAGATCCCTAGTAAAAGTGAAGAGTGATGGTAAGATTGTTTAATTGAAATTAAAGGTGGAAACTAACCAACGGAATCTGTTGCTATTACTGCTACTTTTCGAGCTCCTGATGGATACTGATTAACCACCAGTGGTTGGCCTGGTACTGGAACAATTGCGGTGGGGTGCGGTCTTTTTGCAGCTATCTGTATTTATCATTATTATTAATAAACACAATAGACGAAAACAGAATGAATTTTGATGTATAGATAGAGAGATACATTATCAAGATACTCATCAGTATTTGCAGTTGATAACTTGATATACAAACAAAGTTAAAGTAACAGCAGTTACAATTATGATGGGTTAAACAAATTAATAAAATTAGTACTAGTATCTTGTTGGAAGGTAAGGTAAACTAAAACAAAGATTAAGCAATCAATTAATTGATAATAAGAGTAATTAATAAAGGTAAGTAAGAAAGAAAGATGATACATACCGTTGACCTTATCAAAATAGGTTTGTTGATGAGGTGTTAATTCACGATGTTTAGGGGCTGGAAAACGGATATTATGAATGGTCTTGGATCGACGAACAATCGCTAACTCAAACGCCGTTAATGAAGCGTCCGGTAGGTTGTAAATCTTGTTCAATGGCTAACTCAAACAGCCTTTTCCTTTCCACCGGATCCGTCACCTTCTTTCTTGCGTACGTTCGTTCAAATTCTTTCTCAGCCCATTCATCATTCTCCGTCATGCTCATCTCCCAATAAGATTTCATCATATTTTCAATTTTATGTTTTAAGGTTTATCAGGGTTGGGGTTTGGCGATTCAATCCAATTTGGGACTCGCATCCTACAAATTGACGAATTTTTCCAACTTTCACTTCGCCCCCTTCATCTTTTACTCACCTCTTATTTTCGGATTTTTCTCATTGTATTTCTCTTTTATTTATTATCCTCCCCCTTCATAATTATTAAAAATCGTTAAACTCTTCAATTTACCCTCATTTGTTTGCCTCAAATTTTACTGACAATCCTTTACAATTTTTAATTACACTAATCATCCTTTATTTTGAAACTTATTACGCAAACAGTCTTTTAGACTAATGACCGTTAACTATTCGTTAAAAAGGACCATATGTGATATTTTTATGAATTTTTTTTCCTACTTTCACTTCACCCCCTCCATCTTTTACTCACCTTTTATTTTCAGATTTAATACTTATGTCTGCATAATCTCGAATGTTCTCAGTTCCGGTACGTAGACCAAATAAGACAATGCAAGCAAAAGTTCCTAGATTCATGGAGATATAGAACAACATATAAGTTATCATGCTTGCATATCCATCATTTGAGTCTCCAACAATTATTTTAATAATTACATATCCGACTTGACCTATGGACGAATATGTAAGCATACGTTTCATGCTTGTTTGAGTAATAGCAATGAGATTTCCCAATATCATGCTAAAAATAGCTAGGATTTCCAGAAGAAGATGCCATTCGTTTGATGAGAAATAAAAAGGAATATCGAAAATTCGAGTGGCTGAAGCTGAAGCAGCTACTTTCGAAGTAACAGAAAGAAAAGCAACGACTGGAGTGGGAGAGTTAGAGTCGAAAAGAGGATTCCTCACTTCTTTCTCTCATTCACTTTTATTGTCCATTTTACTATTTTTTATTTGTCTTAAAAAGATTGTCTACTTATAAAAAATAATTATTACAAATTATTAAACTCTCCAATTTACACTCATTAATTACTCTTAATCATTTATTTCAAAGAAAATTTCAGTTAAAATTGTCTTGAATATAGTATCTTTCTAGTTGCTATGAAACAATTAGAAGATTTTCTAGGTGTCAATTTGCTATTGGGTGATCCCAACTAGATTTTTACCACCGCGAAATTGAGAATTAGTTATTAATAGGTCATATCTATGTTGTACTATTAACTTCTTAAACCAGCATTGCTTCAACCAATATTAAGAAACTCTATCTATGTTTGTATTATTACCCACAATTAAAATTTAAAACTACACCAAAAAACTAGAATGTCATCATAATATTGGTAGAAACAAAAGTTATAAAAGGGGCTATTTTTGTCATCCACCCATTTCCACATTACACAATCTTCTTGTGTGTTCTTTGGCTCTGCTGTTCAAAACTAAGACACAATTTCAACCAAAAAATGGAGAGCACCCTCTTATCGTCTCCAAGATTTCTTTCCGTTAAAAGTAAGTGTTCTTTTAAGCTTCAAAATCCAAATCTCGGTTCCTTTGATTTATGCACCATAACCTTCAAGAATTAGGCTTTGAACTTGAGATTTTATAAAATTTAATAATCCTAATATTGTATTCGAATGTGCATGTGTAGAGAAATAATGCTGATTTAAGTTTGTGTATTTTTCAATCAGGCAACAGCAATGTGAGGCAATTTCAGAGTTCATTTAATGGCAACTTGTTTGCAAGCACTCAGTTTACTAGAAGTAGTGATGCCTATACTAACTGCAGAAGTAGCATTATTAAGATCACTTCATTGGTAAGATTACTTGTCCTTATATTCATGATCAAATCCTATATATGCAAACATAAGCATTGTATATTTATATGTTGGTTTGTTCACCAACTGTTCATTTTTTATTTTATTTTCTTTTCTGTATGTGTTTTGTAGTTTTCAATTGGTAAAAAGAAGGCCAAGGTAACTAAGAGAGAGACTGTTATCCCAGATCCAGATTATCGAATACCGGTTGTTCTTCTTGGTTTGTACTGATTCCATAATCTTTTCATAGACTATTCTTTTGCATAATGTTTAAACCTGCATCGAATAACCCCATTGTTTAAATGTCAAAATTACCCAAGACAGACAACTAGTTATGAGTGTGGGAGATTATGTGATTTTAGCTTGAAAATTTGTCGAAAAAAATGAGCAACCCAAAACAACAAACGTTGCAAAGCTTGAGATTAATATTGAATAATGCGTAAACAGGTTTAGCCGGTGGGTTAGTGTATCAAGATAATCTAATAGCAGCTGCTCCTGCTGGTCTTCTGGGCTTACTTCTACTTTTTCAGGTGAACACGAGTTGCATGTTTCGCTTTTAGTTCAATATTTGATTTTGCAAGTTTTATGAACTAAAAGGTTAGTCATTGTGTAAGAAATTGCATGCTTTGGAGGAACAAAATTGTTCAACTTTTGATTTAGCAATAAAAGTTTAAGCATCTATATTCTTACCTACAGAATTTGAACATTTCTAAAGTAAGGATGTCTCTGAATCGTCTTAACGAGTTTCTTTTTATCTGTTTGTTTACAGACAACAAGAGTGAGGTTTGTCTTCGATGACGAAGCTCTGGTATGTGCCCTACACCTTGTTTACTTATACTGTTAATTAATGCATATAAAATAGTGTTTCAGGCGAATTCCATTTGTAAAATTTGAAGGCTAAATGTGGTTTACCTGTCAGTTGAATTTCCTTTACCTGAAGCGATGAACATTACAAAGTTAGTTTATTGTGTGTCTTTAACTTTATATCCTACATATATTTAAAAGTGTAATCACAGTGTGAAATTTATATAGATACCAGTATATGTCTATATGTATGTATGCATTATAAGTTATACATGAAAGAGTGGGCAGTTCTCTGAGTTATATATTGCTTTTTACAACTGAAGGAGGTGAAAGTGGGACAAGAACTTGATGATTCGGGTGAAAACGTGTTTGTTGGTGGCAAAAACCGTTGGAAGTGAGTGATTCTTCAAGTTATATTCAGTTTAAACCCAGGATTGAGCGATTGCTACACTAACTAACATCATTACAGATACTCTTCATTCATAAACTGGGAGCTCTGGTGGCCAAGTTTCCCGATCCTAGTTTACTTCAAAGAAGCACAGACAAAACCTGAAGGACAAGTCCACTTCTTCCCAGTGATTTTCGTGAGTACCACCTATTGAACCGAGAATGTTTTTCCTTACTTTATGAACATACATGGTTAAAATTTGTTTCTTTTTTGTTAGAACGGGAAACAATTGTACGATGTAATGGTGGAACGAGCTGGCCCTTCAAAGACTAGTAGCCCAAAGTAGTTCTAGCGATAAAGAAAATTCAGAGGTACAAGATCTCTACATAGCATAAAAAGATTTGCTGGTTTGTCTTCCAAGTTCTGTTTATGAAGACATGTTATATCGTACTTTTGCAGGAAAGAAAAATTCAAAACCATAGATTTAATCCTTGAGGAAGATACACATTTGTGTTACTGTATACAATGTTTAGTTACATTTATAGTCATCCAACAAAAACAAGAGCTCTTATGGCTAGTGGTAGCGCATTAAGAGTTAAAACTCGAGTCATCTATCAATCGTGTTTTGAACAAATCAATACATAACAATGTGTACAAGTGAGATAATGCTCATACATAATCTTTGTAAGTATCAATCCAGTCAGAAGACGTAATAGTTTTCTTTTTGGTACTTGCTTACAAGTACATATCTTGATTGCATTGATGCATACATTGGATAAAATGTAAATACAATGAAACTTATAAGTTCACTTTCAAGGACCTAACTTCATAACGACCTAATTTCATATCAAATAACTTGACAAAATTGGCATAACACTGCACCAAACATACGTACATGATACAACAATTCACTCAGCAACAACAGAGGGCATGAAATTTATCAACCTCTCATAGTGATAGCTTCTGAATCGTTAGTTCCTTCAAAGAACTTGCTAATCTCTGAAACACCTTAAGGTTATGACCCACTTTATCCTGCACAATAAGAAAACACACACTTGCACTCGTTATAAAATAATTGTTGCTTTCTATAAATAAATAAATAGATAAAAGATGCATTTGGTCCTTAAAAACTGTATATTCTAACAGGTTGAAAGTAACCAGCATACCTCTCTTAGCACCTCTAGTCTTTCCAATATCGGAAGAAGCTTTGAACAATATGCATTAAGGTCATCCTCGACTTCTCGAGTTGAACCATATGTAAGTGCCTTAATAGCTTCACTAGAATCAGATAAGGAACTGCCAAAATATAATGTCAGATCCACAAAAACATCATTCAACTGAAAAGGAAACATTTGATGAAAAATAAAAAGAATCTTCCACCAGTTATGGGCATACTTGTTCTGAAAATGGATGAGAAAAATGTTGAGCAAATTCTCTGCAAGTAGAAGCAGGAGAGTTATAAGCCGATCTTTATTTCCAGCCACCCGACACATCTCCACCATTGCAATGTACCTCCTGTAAATAGTAATCGAATAGCATCAAACAATGATGAATATAATAAGCATTTTTATTTTTAACTTTATATTAGAAAGCAAGGAACTTTTAAAAAGAACGTAGGAATTCAATCAATTCAAATCAGTAGAATGGAGCAAAAATAGTGAAGATCCAATTTGAAGTATGGGTCCTAGTAATGTTATACTACCTTTTCTGAATATTGTCTGACGACGCAACTTGATCTTCAAGAGCACACATGGTAATAATTTCATCTACCTCTTGTCGCGGTAGTTCATTTACGTCTTGAATCTGAACACAGACAATTATGTTTCAGCTGTATACTCCCATGTAAGGATGGCCAAATGGGTTGTGTGGGGAAGTTTAGTAACAAATAAAAACAAGTATGTTTTGGTACGAGTTGGGTAGAATAAAAACGATTCTGGTTCATAAAATTTTTAATACACAGTTGGTGTGTCATCACAATGGGAAAGTGTGTCATCACAATGGGTGGTGTGGGGAAGTTTAGTAACAAATCAAAACAAGTAAGTTTCGGTACGAGGTTGGGTAGAATAAAAACGTTTTTGGTTCTTAAATTTTTTAATTAACAGTTGGTGTGTTATCAATTACATAGTTATATAATTTCGGTGATATTCTATTTATATGAATGAAATGCTTTTGGAAGTTTTATGGATTATAAAAAACACTTTGAGAAACTTTAGACCTGTTGAAATAAACTGACCCAAAATCGACCAATTCATATGTATGGGTCGAAACAGCCGCATGTACTCATATGAAAATTATTAATGTAGTAAATATTTAGACTAGTGACCTTGTTAAGTAATAAAGATTTTTCCTCTGCCGCATTTTCAAGAGCAGTGGTCACGGAGTTCAGAAGGAACCCAAGCAAACTTAATGTTGGTTGTTGTTGTCCAGCTGGTGCACTGTAATCGCTTGAATTGTTTGAAACCTGGTCATACCATTGTGGTCAGACATACCCAAAATAGTAAACAATATAAATAACAGTCATTCAATACACACACACCTGAAGTCTCAAGGATTTATTTTTAACGAGAAAATACAGATAAGAGCTCAAGCTAAAGCACAGGCGAAATGCACTTAAGTCCGATTTTCTCTGTTTCTGGAAATTATTTAAGAGAAGAAAATTGATTAGCCAAAATTGCTATTAAGGTTCATCTGTGGTCTGTGGATAATGATTAATTCTTAACGTGGCACCATCATTAGAACTTACTGAAAGAGCTGAAGAAAGAAGTGTTGAGTCACGTGAAAAAAGAGTGTGCATCAATCCAAAAAGTCCTTGAACAAAACCATACTCTGCACCTTCCTCATACGGCCAAACCTAAAGGGTAAGCAATCGATGAGTAAGAAACATTAAATTATCCTGGTCAAATGGGTCAAAAGTTGCCCAAATTATATTTTATATGCATAAACCATCATAAATCATTCTAATCAATATTAGATTTATATCTTGATTGAAACAATAGAAAAAAATTATCATATTTGACACAATAACTATTTATAACTATGTTGGAACAAAAAATCAATTTGGTTGATCTGACTGCTAACCAACCATTTTCACCAGTAGTTGCTTATCAGAGCACAATATAATATAAAAATAGGTCAAACTGCGAACCTTGCTAAGTATGCCAACAACAAGGTTCATCTGTTCCATTGCCAAATCATCAGCATCAGAAACATCCTGGCGAAGAACTTGATCGAAAAGTAGTTGATGCCCTTTGACAAAGTCAACAACTTCACGGACAATTTTATTCTTCACCTACAAGAGCACTAACTTAATACCATACATGACAAAAGTAGTAGAAACCAATATCCGACCAAGTAGCTTAGATAATCACAACTGGATGACGTCAATGAGAAAGAAGACAAAGCTTACCTCAAAAAACTCTGAGGTCTCAACCAGTGAGGTCAAAGAGAAGACCAATCGAAGTGATGGAGATACGACCATTCGTTGTCTGTGAATATCGGTAAACGAATCCTTCCCGAAGTTAGTGTCAAAGCGTCTTAGGTTCCCCTGGGTAATGATCTGAGTTTAGTGTACATCAATTTAAGAGGAAAAAAATAATCAGAAAAGCCTAGTCAACTAACCTTGATTTGCATGTTTTGAGTCATGCATGAAGAGATATGCTCATATGCACCCATAGAGAAAAGAATCTGAGCCCCAGATTTACCATATTTGTGGCTAATTCTTAACAGTAAAGCAAGTTCTGCCTCCAGTGCACATAGACGTTGTAATGGATCTATAGAGTGCATGCTATCCTTTATCATGCAAAAATTAGATAAAATCAAAAGATAGATTTATTAAATAGGTAAGAAAGCCCTGGCACAGATCTATGTAGTGTGCTCATAAATCATAACAAACCTGGTATGTAACATTGCTGATACTCATGAGGCAAGACCTCAGAAAGCCTCTACTTTGAAGTTGACCTAAGAAAAACTTCTCGTGGTCAATACAAATCAATGCATCCAGAACAAAAAGGGCCATTATCTTTCCAGATTCACTGCCTTGAGTTGCATCTTTAATGGCCTAAATATATATTAAAAAAATACATAAATAGATGTTAGTATGAAACAGATGAAGGTAGGTATAACAAGTAGCTATTCTAGATGAATAAAGCACTAAAGCTAATGTTAATAATAAGAGTAATACTGAATGTATACATGTATAAGTACTTATGGCAAGTAATGTTTGTGCCATATTAAGATGGTACAATTTACTCATAAACTGTATCCATGTATTAAATCAACAAACAATTCATCATAAGATGAACTCATCTTATAGACGCCAGTTACCAAAAATGATTTACGTATGTGCGTCTGTATATGTAATATAGATGTAGAATGTAATATATTAAGTTACAGAATACCTTTTATCACATAAATACACAATATCACATAACAGAACATAAGATATATACAACAAAAATAGTAAGGAACACACCAAGTCTAAGATCGATTGAGCTTCTTTTCTTATAATAGATAAGTTTGCACGTGCCAACTCAGCCTGATCCTGATCAATCTGAACCAAAATAAAAAATCAGTCTACCCCCCAGATTAACAGATCTAGGTAGTTATTCAAAAATATTGACAATCCAGGAGTTCGAAGTAATTCTCCTACTGTTCTATCTTGAATGCAAATGTTTGTAGAAATAAACTGGTGTTTAAAAAAGAGTTGATATAAGCCCACTATCTCATTATCAATGAACTTAAAAACTACTCACCTTCTCGAGATCCAAATCTTGCTCATCCACTAACAACGATTGCAAAATAGCAGTAGGGACATCTGGATCCAGTATGTGTTGACAGTACTGGAAGTAGCTTAAAAGCAACGTGTATTGACTATAAATGGCACATTAACAATGGTCAAGCATTATACACATTTTTAATTTACAGTGAGAACAATAAATTTCTTGATTAGGACCATACCGTCTCCTCAATGCTTCTGATGTGTCATGTCTGAGGACTGCCATCATGATCTTATACAGGATAGAGTGACATGCACCATTTGAAAGTCGCTTTGTCATTAAAACATCAAGACAAGTGACAGTGTCGGAGTTTAGCACACTTGGGTTAATAAACCTCTCATCGCGTAATTTTGCCATGCATGTAATTGAGACCTTGAAATAAAAACAAATTAAAATCATTAAGCGGCTGTTCAGAAAACAATAAGACAACCACATGATAATTATGCTAACTTCAGCATGTGCAAACAGCTCAATTACCTGAGTTAACATTAAGGCCATTTTTAACGAACAATCTGGAGAGAGAGAAGCATTTAAAGATGCATCCAGCAACCTGTAGGGAAAGACAAAGCCTTATACGACACAATAAAATAGATAAATTTATACAGACAACGAACAACACACTAATCTGGCAATTTTAGACCCATTGGTT
Source organism: Helichrysum umbraculigerum (assembly GCA_949592205.1). Lineage (NCBI taxonomy): Eukaryota > Viridiplantae > Streptophyta > Magnoliopsida > Asterales > Asteraceae > Helichrysum > Helichrysum umbraculigerum. The sequence continues at coordinate 7,333,077 of CATIUR010000005.1, read as the reverse complement.
ATATATGGGTCAACTTGGTTAATATTTATGAGGTGGTGGGTTTCTTGGGTCTCCCCTCATTTTTCTAGATGGGTCTAAATGGGTATTTAATATAACCTTCAATTGTATAACAATTAACCAACGGGTCTAGCGGGTAATTTTTTTTTTTTCACCTCATTTCATTTTTTCATTTTCCACTCAAATAAAATAAAAAATTGGTGTAAACCCGATGGGTCGACCCAACTCCAAACCCATTTAGACCCATCCCCCTAAATGACCCATCTAGACCCGGACCCATCTAGACCCGTGACCCGACCCGACCCGACCCATCCATTTTGCCACTTATCACTAATCTAGAGAGAAAGACGTACTGAAACAATATTTCAGATCGATTTTCCATGGAGGGCATCTTTCTTGAAGCAGAAATCTAATAAACAGATCATATGCATACAGCATTGTTCAGATTACAGTGTCAGTAAATATATATTATATAAAGAATTAAATGGATTATTCACCTCGACAATCTGTGACCATCCCGTTAACATATGGAGTTGAGCAGCCTGTTCTTCAAGGTTCTTGTTGTGTTTATATGCCCATCGCAGTAGTTGCTGAACGGTATTTCTTACTTCGTTCAGTTCAACTTCACTGCCAAAGGAGCTCAGCTGTGGATTGTCAAGATTGCACTTCTGAAGAAAAAAATAAGCAGACAATAATAATAATAATGATGATAATAATAATAATGATAATAATAATAATGATAATAATAATAATGATAATAATAATAATGATAATAATAATAATAATAATAATAATAATAATAATAATAATAATAATAATAATTTTATTATTATTATTATTATTATTATTATTATCATTATTATTATTATTATTATTATTATTTTATTATATATATATCTATGTATATACTAAGCGAGTAGTAAAGATGGCTCCAGGATTTGCCACGTAGGCAACAATGACACGTGGCGACGTCTTATAAATCACCAAATTATTTAATCAATTATATAATTTAAGAATAGATTCAGATATATTCTACAATTTTAATACTCAAAGATATTATATTCGACTAAAACAATTGGAATTAGAATGAAATTATAACTACTCCGTGCCATATTAGTATTATTAAATATTTTTTTATATATTAAAAAAGCTAGGTTTTAAAAATTCAACTAAAAAGTTTAACAAATATGAATGACAGTATCTCTAGAAGACTTGGAAGATCACCACGTTAAGTTCTTATCCCTTGCTATTAAAAATTTACAAGATTGCTATAATTTTATCATATTATTTATCTTAGGTACGTTTATGATTTCAATCGCATACATGTTGAATTCAAGAAAACTGAAACCGACGGTTTAGTGCATGCAAAGTTACGACTGTGATGTTATTTATGAGTACCCTAATCTATCTTAATAATCTGTTTAATTATTCTTATTTTATGTTATCATCGTATATTTTGTTGTTTATGTTGGCTTACCCTTTAATGTATCTTTACAGTTTGAACAGAATCTCTATGACTTGGGCTTGAAGTGCATCCATAAGAAGTCATGGAACATCATAAAATCAAGGGGATCGGAGTTATAAATACAACAAAACAATTAATTCATACACAAAACTTATGCTTCAATTTGTTTGTACTGTGAGCTTTAAGGATTGTACACTTTAGTATATGGTTTTTAATTTGTTTGTTGTATCTATCAACTCCCTAAAATCAAGTACTCAAGTATGTTAACTACCGACATAAATCTGATTATTTTCTTCTTCCGTATGTCTTTCCCTTTGATCCAATAAAAATTAAAAAGTTGCACATATTTAGCTTATTGTGACCTATATCTATGTAGCATTAGGTGGGGTCTCTCTTTTTGGCCATTATCAACTTACAAGTAAGAACTAATTCTCACTGTGCAACATGTTTTTGGGTTCCGAGCGTCTATTTGTAACGTTTCATTACTATTAATTTTTAGTTCTTTGTTGGACATAGATATGGGAATCTCTTCTACATATAAATAACAATTCCAAAGACCAACAAGATTGAGGTATGTTATGTTGAGCATAAAGATGAATATAAATTATGGTCCTTATGAGTGAACTATTAGTAGCTACGAGTATTTTCTAAAAGATTATAATGTTTAAATGAGGTTTAGACATATCATTTATCGTTAGAGTATCTATTGATGCATAACAATCGATTGCTTTAGCTTGAATATAAGTTATTGAAAATTAAATTTTAGGTAACATTCCTTTGGTTGTGTTGATTAAAAAATATTCAAAAGTTTAAGTTTTATTCCATTTTGATTAACTTTTTTCACAAAAATTTATATAAATGAATTACTTTTAATTACCGTGCATCGCACGGGCTTAAATCTAGTATATATATATATATATATATATATATATATATAAGGAAGAGATATTAGTTATAGTGGGCAAAAATGAAGGATAAAAAAGGCACCTGCCAAAGTGTGTCTCGGAATGCATTTAGGTCAATCAACCGATCACCTCGTTCTGAATAGTAATAAACACCCCCCTTTTCATCTGGATTCCCAAGTATATCATCAGCCTATCAGAAGAAACTGATCGTGTAAGGACAATCAAATGACTAAATCTGTGATGGGAACATTAAATAACTGGGTGCTTACCACTGGTCCAAATTTTGTGTGAGAAAGAACCTCGGAATGCTTCATTGTTGTATCTGGAGACCTAAATTGGATAATTTCAAGCAATTCTAACACCTAAAGGTATAATTCAATATTTTTGAAATATTAGTCATAAACAAGTATTAGAAAGAAGCAATAGAGAGCAAATACCAATAGCCGCGTACCTTACTCCTCCCAATGGCTCTGTTTGCAGTATCTTCAGGACTACTCTGAAGTAAGAGAATATTATTATCAATATAATATTCGGTTTCACCTTGACCAAACAGATGAGCAATAATGCTGTGACACACTTCTCGATGGCTGGATGATGTCACGTTGCCCATGTGCAATTCTAGCGCTAAAAGCTTCAACAGCCATGCTCTCTGAACCAATGAAAACACCTTATTATTCTAGTTAAAATATTACCTAAGAAAATTAAGGAAAGCCAAAATGAAGCAAAAAAAAAAGAAACAAAATACACAACACACATGTGTGTTTTGATTACCAACAACGACACATAGGCAAAATTAATGATGGGCTAGTAATCTATTTTTTTGAATGGTAAACAGGTTCCATTTAGATGTTCTTAAATTGCCACCTCAGAACTGTGCTAACTGATAGCAACCACAAACGCGGTTTTGCAGAGTGCATCGGTCCTCAAATGAGCATATATATACATACATCAATGTACACTCTATTATTGGCAATGTACGTTTTTTTTTTTTTTTTTTTTTTTGGGGGGGGGGGGGGGGGGGGGGGGGGGGGGGGGGCGCGTAAAGGCCAAAAGGGATTACCCCAGTAAATATTATTGGCAACGTACACTAATATTGCCTAAGCATATAATACGTAGAAATTGTATGATTACAATATATTGTGGACGAAAAGACATACATAATATGGATCTTCAAAGATTTTACAGTAACACCATTCTGATAACAATATTTGTTTCCTAGAGCAAACAGCACGTGAACAATGAAAACATTAAAGAGAATGGGGCCGCATTAAGAGAGGAGATAATGTATCGTATCACAACTAAGCACATAGAGTGAAATGAACGACTAAATTTCTATATTTAAACACAGACAGCATATAGAGAACAAATATTTATCAAATTAGAGCAAGAAGCACAAAGAAGATTGTCAATTAAATACGGCACGGACTTAAATCCCACAAAAAGACAAACCTGATGTAGAGAGCTAATTCGAAGTGGCTGGTTGCTATTTCTTTTTGGTAGAGGTGCAACACCAATGTTATCCAGATGCTGTTGCAATATCAATTCTAAATTAGACAGTTGGATAAATGATGTACAAACAGCTTCACTTCTAAAAGAAGCACTTGTACCTTGACAAAAAATTGATACTTCTTGGTACTAAGCAGATCAATGGTAGGGCCACTTGTGAGTGAATCTGAACATAATTCATAAAGCAGCTGCAGGAGAACACAACTTGTCTATATAAATAACAAAAGACGGCATCAAGATTCACTATCTAAATTTAGTTGGGACTACCTAACCTGAAATCCAAACTCATGAAGCATTGAGTTAATATCAGGCTTCGGTAGCGATTCGAGAATATCAAGAATAACCTTTAAACAACTGAAGAGACAAATAGTTATTATAAAGGACATGACCCATATAACATTATATACAGAAACTGAAAATCATATTTCATCTTATTCTTACGCTACCTGTAGTTAAACTTTGGCTGTAACACTGTCCTCTCTACAGGGGAATCAAGATCAAACCTCAACAGGAAATGTGTTACGTTGGGAGCTGGGCGATTAACATTATCAATGAGAAGCTGCAATATAGAAATTTAAATTTGAAGTCCAAGTCATATGGATAAAAGAAGAGAAATAAAGGATAAGTCAAAACTACTAACTTGCATTATAAGGACACCCGGATCATCAGAGCTGTTTTCAATTATTTCACACCCTTCTGATCTTTGCTCCAAGCAAGCAGCGTAATCTTCAACGAGAAGACCAGCAGAGTTGGATTTTAGTAGTAAGGGTACAAGACCTACCATGCGAGAACTGTCACATGCAAATACAAGATCATTCTTAAATTACAAACATGCCAAATACATCAACAAAATAATTTATGACCAATGAAAGGAGATAGTATATAAGAGACAAACTGCACACACAATGTAATATTCACTTTGTACCGATATGTGTGATGTATTTCCATGTTTGCCATTTATGCAATATTCTTACCAGATGCTTGCACTGAATGGTAGAAAGAATCAAAAATGTGTGTTGCATTTAACAGTTATACAATGGTATGTATGTTTGCATTAGATGGTTACAAATTGCATATTGTGGTACAAGAAAAATATAAAAGAGAGAAGTATGTCGTATAAAATGTTTGAAATATGTGTGTTCCGTAAATAAGTGAGAGTTTTATTGTACATTGCCTTTAACTTGCATTTTGCCTAAATATAACCAGATGTAGTTGATAGTAAAGAAACCTTAAGATGCCCATTATTTTAATGGAGCGCTGTTGAATTTGAGGGTGAAAATCATATCTGATGTACTCCAACAAAGCTACAATCTGATTATGATCTTGGGAAAGAATGACATCAAAAGGCTGCAAAGGAACAACCAATCACAGCATATAAGTAAAAAAGATCAGACATTGATGCTGATAAGTAATTATGATTCAGTAATCAAAGACTATATGTCAATTGCTTGTTATAACATCTAGCACAACCCAAATAAAAATAAATAAATACCATTTTATGCTATTTCATGCAAGAACCTTTAAAGAATAAGGATTAGAGAATCAATTAAAAAAGATTGTATAGTAACCTGGTACAGGGGGCGCCAAAATTCAGCAACTGATAAATCCTTCTCCAAAACCAGGATTATAATGTCCAGAGATAGAAGCACAGCTTTTTCTAGAAGTAAACCATAAGTATGATTCGTCCGCTCAGCAATTATGGCATCCACTCCAGGCAAAAGAATACCCATAATATTTCGAAACACAGTCTTCCCACTCATAAAGTCCTGCAAATATCAGATATGGATAATACACAATGAAAAAAACCTTCAGTTGGGGAACAGCGATGAATACATCAGCTAGATGAAGAACACGTAATGCAGTGACTCGGATATCATCAGAGTTCCATGAATATGTCAGCTTACTCTAAGCAATTCTACGACAGGAAGCTGCATCTGGAGTGGAGTAGACTGTGATGCCACTAGCTGAGATTGACTGACCACAATGTCTATATCCTCATCATTTATATCATACATACTCAAAATCCTGCATATAGTACTCCAATATATAAGTACTAAACATTGGCTAAACTGTTTTACTAGAAAATTAGATCTCTACAACATCGTCTTACATTTGAAAATGTTGAAGACATGCAACACCCAATAGCCATTTCTCAGAAGGATCTGCATATGCCCGCTGAGAAAATGGCCCAAACACATGATCATATATAAATCGGAAGATGCCTATAAACCTGTAGAGCATCCCAGTTAAGTTTCAGAGGACGGCATACAAGCAGCAAAAGAGAACATGTAGAGATATACTTAAGAGTATGTGAATCACTACCTACGTCCCCTATCAGTTGCGTCCCTTTCTTCAGCAATGAGAGCATTTAATAGATTAAGAAATGAGATTGTGGATGGGTAGTGCTCGCTTCTTGCTTCTACTTCATTTAACTCAAATCTCATATCATAAATCTGTCAGGGTCATATCAATGTAAATGTTCGCGTTAAATATCACAGTGTGTAGAAGAATACAGTGTGTGTGAAAGATCCTGCAGACAAACCTGAGAGCCCATCATTTGCCCAACTTGAGGGCCAACAACCACTGGTAAATCATACTGCTCAAGGAAACCCCAAATGGTATCTTTAAAGTTTGGGGAAACGTGAATAAAAGTCGATATGGAATTACGCAAAGCACCCTACAACACAACAGGCAACAAGTGAAGAAAAGGAAAGAAAAATCCTTTAGGAAAGGTAGCAGTAGAGATGAACAAACCTTCAGATACGGAGGCACATTTTCATAACTAAGAAGTTTAAATAACGGCTCAATATCAGGAAACCATGTCTTTCTTTCAATAGGGTTACCATTTTCCACGACCTATAAACCATTAGAAATTTATACCGGCCACAGTTAGTGAAGTTCATGTCTATGAGGTAGAGATTATATGATTATATCACTACAGGCCTGTTATACTCTCTTCATTGATATAATATAAAAACAATTTTACCTTGCGAAGAACACATAAATAAGCAACAAGAGCTTTTGCATCTCCCTCTTGAATCTCTGGTAACAGTGTACCCGTGCTCTGAAGCGATTGCTTAAATTTATCCTCATAGATAGACAAACAATCAAACAAAGTGCTCCACGAAATAGATCGAAATGTTCTGCCCTGCAATAATTCATACACTGTGGAAGCACCCTCCTCGCTCGAAGCCTGAAAGAGGATAAGTAATGCAACTTGCAAAATACATCATAGATCATAAACTATTAAGAATAGTGCAGATACTAAAAAAACCAGGTCGCAGTTATACCCACCAGTGTACTAAGCATCTTCAAGAACGCTACAAGTGTCTGAAAATTAGTGTGATCCTCTCCAGCAAACTTCACAAATGTCCATAGCACATCATTTCCAGATAAAAGTTCAGGTTCTTTCTGTGGTAAAAATCAATAATTGTAAGGAGCTCCAAACAGTTAGGTAAAGCAATATGAACAGGAATGAAGGAACAGATAGGCATACTAATGAATCCAAACTCCCATATAAAGCAGCTTAGATGAAAATGGCATACTATTAACATATCAAACAAACATTTTGAAGTTTATCTCGCAACGCACTCAAACGAATAATGTATATGATATTCACAGCTCTACTAAAAATACAGTCATGAGAACTTCAAAGTATAGCTTTAAGGTGAGTAATACCGCCTTCCGATGTAGCAAGGCAAATGAACTTTAAATCTAATCATGTGAATCTTTGAGACAAGACACAATGAGAACGTATACTGACCTCATAAATTTCGCTAACAAACTCGAGGAGAGAAACAAAAGTTTGAGGGGAAGATTCAGCAGCTTGCTGAGGATGCATGTTGCCATCCAGAGCATAATCATGTGAGCCAGACATTTTATAAGGACTAAGAGCGGTCATAGCCTTCTCCTTGGTTTCTTTAACCTGCCAACCAGTGAAAACCATCATTTCAAGAGGAAACTCATTTTAAAAAAAATTATGTCTTGTCTAGGACAGAAATGGCATATGCTATTATGACTTAAGCTCAATAGACAATATGGGGTATCAATGAACTATGAGTGATCATAATCAACAGATATGTTAGAACATGTAAGGGGACATGACAGACCTTGTCTCTAGCGAGTGGATGAGATAGAAAAGATGTTATCATCTTGTGCAAGTATGCATTATACATGTAGATCATATCCTCATCATCATTCTGGGATACAAATAACAATATGAAGTTACTGCATGTGAAAATGATAAGTAGAAGAAGGCTTCCAGCTATGTCTTGTTTTAGCATTTGACTGTTTCCTTTAAGACTTCAGAACTAAAAATCAAGTTTTAAAGGAAAAACACACCTGATAAGCGGGAGTACGAAGAACTGTGTTAAGCAAAAAATGGAAAACGTTGCTCGAAAAAATAACCTCCAGGCATGAATTAATATTTCTTCCGTCATTATTTGTCTCCCTTGCATCAGATACCTCTTGTATTATCATCAAGTGCACAGCCCAAGCAAGTCTAACACAGTTCATACAGCCCTCAATTGTCTGATCATTCCCAATAACCATAACCTGTTGGAAACACAAAGCTAACAGGTTCCAAATTATGCAACTTAATTCATTAGAAGTAAAGTGCATAAGGGTTTTGCACTTACAGTTTCATGGAAATCGTGCCTAAATGAAGCATCCTGTGACAAGATGGACATTTTGTCTGGCGATGCACTGAGAGCATCTGATATCAAAGAAATTATAAGAGAAAAAAGAAGGCTATATGTGATCTGCAACAGGATTAAAGGTTGGTCAGTTACTCAGACAGCCAAAAAAGGGATGTAAAATTGAAGTGATGTAGTCTAAAGCCAAAACCATACCTGGTTTTTTACAATGTCAGTACTGCAACTGATGTCCCCTGCACTATCTTTTAAAGTGGTAAAAATATCTTTTACATCCTTGGGGCCTGAAAATAAAGCACTCGAGCAATCAAAACTTATGTTCTAAATGAAATTACATCAATAAAAATAATGAAGGGCTCCCTTATCAATTTATAAGCTCACCAGGTTAGTTATTGCCATTACAAGAATGAAGGATACAAACAATTGAAGCAAAAGAAAAAAAAGAAATCAACTGAAAGAGCATAAAGTATAACAGTATTAGATAGCTTACTTGCACGAATAACCAGCAGTGATAGAACAAGACAGTGACCAAGTATGAGTCTCTCCCTACAAACAACTGCTCGTCTTTCTACAAGAGCACCCCTCGAGTCAAGAATATAACGCTCAGAGCTGGGCCCACCCAATCCAGCCGGTTCTTCTCGATTGAGTTCCTGGAAGTGAACATGAACATTGTTACTCATTGATAACAACAATCCACTACCAAAACTGCCCATCACCAGAATTACGTTAATTATAGTTTGTATGGAGTTCATCAGCAGCCTTCTCGTCACCAGAAAATACCAACAGCTAAAATTAGTTTTTACATGTCAGTCCACGATCAAAGTTTGCCCATTTCCAGAGCTCACTGTTTTCTGGGCAGATTTGAATGATCATTCTTGATGTTATTTGCAATAGAAAAACAGCAATCGTATGACAGTTTTCAACGTAACTATAATATATATATATATATATATATATATATATATATATATATATATATATATATATATATATATATATATATATATATATATATTATAATATGAAGATGCAGAAAGCAGATCATTCTTGATATTATTTTATTAGAAAAACAGCGACTGTAAGGTTTTAAACATAACTAAGGAAAAATAAGAAGATGTAGAGAGAAAGACAGATATAATGTGGAGATGGATAAAGCAGAATAGAAGAAGAAAGATGGGAAAGAATCTTATTTTATTTTACGGCTATAACAACTTAGAAAATCACTATTTTGTTAATCACACTCCCTTGATATATAGACAACCCCTGCCCAAATATACCAATATGGATAATTGATATTGATAATAGACAATTTATAATTGATGATAATAATAAAATAATGAATATAATAACAATAACAATTATATAAGTAGTAGTAATAATAATAACAATAATAATAAAGAATAAAAGGTAGTCATTACAATTTATCAATGCCTCCATCCCAACTTAACTATTCTATGCCCGATCCAAACTATAGACAAGTATGATAGAAATAACAAAAACAAAATACCTTTATAAGAGAAATTAGACGTTGTCGAAGCCCGCTACTAATTAACTCTTCAATGTATCTTAGAATGTCAGCTTGCACATCAGCCTCAAGTCCCTGATCAAGCACAACCGCCTACAATATGCAAGATCCAATAGATAGACTGGTATGATACAAGGAAGATTCTCCCACTCCAGGGTAGGAAAAAGAAAAAGAAAAAGAATTAGCTAGTGTGGGATGGAAGATGAAAATATACCCGTAACAGTGTATAGAGGGCTGTTATCAAATCTCTTCTCTCTGTATACCAAAGCCCCGCTGAAAGACGTAATACATCCAGTGGGCCTCTCCCTAGTAATCCCCACTAAACGAAAGTAACGCATTTATAACAATCAGATATGAGATGTAACTCGAGCAAGACTGACTGAATAGTGAATTGATGATAGGAAAAGGTCTACCTCTTGATTAGCAGAAACAAGCAACCGTACACAGTCTATTTCATTGATATGGAGATCGTCACTCAGCTTGAGAGCCTAAATCAAACATCATGAAATGAGAGAAAAACAAAGACAGCTGAAGATAAAAGAGATCATTAGTTGAAGCATGAGAACTAACGATTTGAACATCCTGATCATCGAGTGGAATGGGCCCTGAATCAGGAAGCCTAACTTCTTTTGACTGAACTTGTGATCTGTCAGAAGGCTTAGGTGGCTACATATAAAACGTTGATTAAAACAAAAACCTTTCAAATAACAAGTCTAACATAATATGAATGAATGAACATACAACCTTCCTGAAGAATTAGTCACCGCTAAACTCAATGGTTAACCAAACCAATCCCAACTCCCAATGCAGATGTTAGTATGTTACACATAAATATACATTACGAGTTATGACATTAAAGCAAAATACACACAGATGATAAAACTTCCCTCTTCAACTTATAATTGTTTTCAACTATCAAATTCTGTAATAAAAGTGTAGAATAAGTGTTGCCCTAGTAGTCTTGTTTCTTGAAACAATCCATTAATATCCATAACAAATATACTGAAACTTGCAAACTAAATGTATGCCTTCGTTGACCAAAGTCAGAAAGAAAAAGATGCAAGAATGCAGATATAAACACACATATACATACATAATATATATTCAACGGAAATTATTACCGGAAACGACAGGAGAGACCGGAGAGATGGAAGGGAGTGACGAATAGTGTGAATGAGTTGAATCTTCTGTGACGGCGAAGGAGGAGTGGAACCTAATAGCGTGGACTCAATGGTGGAAAGCAATTGCTTAGCAGAGACCATCGCCGGTTCTCCGGCGAAGTTGCAGACTGGGAGAGTAGAAGGGCGGGAAATATTTGCCCTAGTTTTGATGGAGGGTTTTGGGTTTTGACGAGTGAAGACGGTGGTCGGTGGTGTTTTAGGAATTAGGAGGGTTTTGTATTTAAGGGGGGTGTTTGTGATTGTATATATAAGTTTTGGGTCTGCTTTACAAATACGCTGAGTGTTTTATTACCGTTTATTTTACTTTTTTTGCTTGCAGAGTAAATTTCTCTAATTATTATCTTTTCTGCTTTACAAATACGCGATTATTACCGTTAACTTCATTTTTACTTGCGCAGTAATGCAGTAGTAAATATCTGCTTTACAAATAGGCGACCGTATTATCGTTTCTTTATATAAATACTAGATTTTAAACCCGTGTTTACACACGGGGCCGTTGAATGTGTATTTCTTTGTTTCTAATTATACAAATGACGTACAGTATATGATAAAGTAAAGTTCTGACATTTTATATGCTTTGAATAATAAGCAACAATGAAGTTAGAAACTAAATTAGATATAGTAATATGTGTAATCAGTATCTAGCGGGTATCATTTGAATGTTACTATCTGTAACTTATGTGTTGCTCATATAAACATAAGTTACAAACCGAGGAAAAAGAATTAAGACCCTTGCAATTGTGCTAATAGTTTGATACTGATTAGAGGAACAAAATAATATATTTGACTATAGCTTCGATCTGGTTTTGAAATTGATTGTGAGAAGAAGTCAATTGAAGAGTTTGTTGTCGCTGGCGATGAATGTTTGGAAAAGGAGGATAACCTTTTATGAATATAATTGGTTTCAAAATGTATTATACTTGTTGGAAAATTAGGTGTAAAAAGGGTGTATGATTTCATTATGTATAATCTCCGTAACTCGTGTGAATATCACTTTTATTTAGACCCTAATCGATTTCTGAATTCACGAAATTCACTTTGATATAAAATTTGAAGAATGACTCTGGTTTGATAAAATTAGAATTAGTGTCTATGTAAATATAATAGAAACAATCATACATACGTGTAAATAATAATTATTACATAAATGTTGTATAAATACATTTACGTGAGTTCAAATTCTCATATCCAACTTCACAGAAAACATATATAGCATAAAAATTGTTGTAGTATGATTAATAAATAGTACAAAATGAATAATTGAAGTGAAGTGAACTCTTAAGTACTAAAAACATGTAAAACATACACATGAACGATCATATATTATGTAAGATCTTTAGTAACCCCGACAAAGATGAATATATAACTTAGAACTATTTAAGTATAAAACAACGGATAAAAATTGAAGTCATTGAATAAATAAATAGTATAAATACAATGTTGATCATACACACAGATAAGTCATTAATTGAAGAAAGAGTATGGCTCACGAGCTTGATTTTTATATTTAGAACATAAGAATGATTAAGTTATACGCAAAAAAAATGGAGCATTTACTATTGCTTCAGATTGATTCTAGAATTGATTAAAGAGCTTGTAGTTGAGGATTGAAGATTGAAAAAATAAAGAGACCTTTTATGACAAGAATTAATCACATTATTAGAGTTCTAATAGGAAACTACTCCTAAAAGCATAATGACATCCGATTACCAAGAAAGTCGGAAGCAATAAAAAATTGTGCCTTAGTTAATTAAATTAAATTAATTTTGAAATTTGATGACTAAATTATAATAAAATAATATATACTTAATTCTGATTGGTTAATTGAACTTCAATTTTGAAATTGGAAACCTTAAGTCCGCTTCCTATATTATATTTAAGATAATATGAAATGTTTTTTCATTAAGCCTATATCATTACTACAAAAAGTCAACAACCATAAGAATTTAAGATATTTATAAGCTTTAGATAATAATAATCTCATTAAATTCTAATAATAATTAAGTACAAAGATAACATTCATTTATTTATAAATAAAATATAATTATATAAAAGCTACATATATAATTCGCATATGATATCCATCAGAATAACGTCAAAATTAATCAATCACAATCACAACTTACAATCTGAATATGGATAATTATTATATGTTATATAATCAAGCGTCGAAATTGCAAACATGAATATCTCAAATTTATACATCAAATCTTTCAGTTGTAAGTGGATAATCTATCTATAAATCTATCTATAAACTATACTTAAAGCAAAATACCATGGGATAATCCTCACCCTTAATTGGCTTTTCCCAATTCGATCCAACGATGTAGATTAATTTTATGATAGTTACACTTAACCCCCTCTTTAATATTTATATTTTGATTTAATAAAATAGATAAAAAGAAATAAATTTTAAATATTATTAAATATATAAATTATACGGATTTAATTAAAAAAGGAATAAAGGTAACTTTGGTAACCTTCAAAAACCAAAAAAGAAGGAATAAATTTAATAATTATTATTAAATAATACGGAAGCTAATTAAGAAACACGCCTAAATTAAATTCGGTAACCTTCACAAACCAAAAAACCCGGATGCCATATGATTCTTAATCTCTATTCAAATTAATATTCCAAACCCTTCGTTCTTCCATCTCATCTACGGAACTCTCTTCTCCAACAACACTACCGGTTTCTAAATCTCGACTTCCGTCAAACGTCGTTTATGGTTATGATGACATCTTCAAAAAGAGAGGAAGATGAATATGGTGATGATCATTTATTATGGTTTAATATAGCCTTTTTTTATACAGCTTCGGTATGCATTTGTGTATGACTGTGTGAGAGTTACATATATTTAGTTGTAGTTCTCAAGTAAATATTATGTTTATTTATTAATTTGATTAACTTCCTTTGATTTTGTGAACTTAGGGCATAATGGAAGCAACAAACTCTACACGACATGTGAGGATTTCCAGGATTGTCTTTTGTTCATTCATAACAAAGTATTGTGAGGATTTTCAATATTGATCTTTTGTCCATTCTAAACAAACTATATGACAGGTACTATCAATTTCAAAGATTCTCATGTCATACTACAAACCACTATTTAAGCAGGTCATGATCTACTCCTTGGTTGAAACCATGGATCTTTATTATTTGTATTTTTGTTCATATTCAATATTAAGTTTTCTCAATAACATATCATATTCAAATTTAATCGTGTATCAAATGTCAACGAAGAGAAGGATGAATGGAACATGAAAGTGGATCATCTCCTGTTTTGAAGGCAATGCTTTCGAAACAACCCAAATAGTGTAGCCTCTTTGAACATGATCTTTATTGATGAGCAGGTCATTAACGTGTCCTATTTATTATATGTTCATTCATTTTGTAATCTACTCATCCTAAGATGTCGATTATCAAGGGGATAAAATCCAAGCTACTACAAAAGTTAATTTTCTAAGTAAGCATTAAGAATAACGATATACTATAAGCAATAACCATACTGATATACTATGAGTAGATAATATATAGAATTTCTATATCCATTTTGTTGATATCATTGTACGTAAATATGTAGCTATTTTGGTGTATTAATTATGTTTTAGTGGTAAATTTTTTTGCTAAACCTATATTAATGATGTGTTCACAGAGGTTTAAAAGTTGTAACTGATATGGGAGATGCTGCAAAAGCTGACCCATCGAGGATTCACGTAAGGTGTGCATCGTAGAATTTACGTTTCAAAACAAAATGAAAGGTCTTGATCATTCCATTGTCCTCATATCCATTTTAATCTTCTTGATATCTGTTTATCGTAGTTTTTGGATCGACTTGAGTTTTACATGTATGATATGTTCAGGTTTAGATCAGAGTTCAAACACGGCCACTTATCTTTGTCGGTACGTTGTTCCTCTTCTTGCAGTAGCACCATTTTTATTTGTATGTTAATTTTTCTTTTTCCTCGATTCCTCTCATCATGAGTTCATTTCCCCTCATCTGATATTAGCTCTCTTTTGTTGATTATTATTCAAGTTTTAGTTCAGACTCTAAATTTGAGTTTATATGATTAGTTTGTGCAACTTTTGGATGTATGTATGTGATTTCAATGTGCTGATTTTGCTCATACGTTACTCAAGAGGTTCGTTTTCTTTTATATGAAACCTCTTCTATTTTTGTATCTTCTCTACAAGGTTTCCGATTAAGTTCTTAATTATACATACTCAAGTAACTATTGCTTTTAATTAAATTTTAGATGAATAGGGGTTTGACAAAATTTCTCAAAGTTAACTTCTTTTTTCGGAATCTTTTTTTGCAGATGATCCAACTTTGAGGTTACAAAACAATTGGTTATTAGATGCATACAATAACAAAATTTGCATGGTTTTGTTCGATTTCATCTTGAAGGTTTGGTTCCTTTTCTGTCCTATTTCGTGTTTTGATCTTTTCTTGATAGAATGATAGTTACACCAAATCCCCTAAACCCTTAAATATTAATTCAAACATTGGCTAAAAATATAATCCCAACCTTTTACGGAGTATACTAATACATACATATATATTCCGTTTATATCAAATACAGCCACGACAACTTCGTTCGCGTTAGGGTTTTGAAGCATCATCAGATGTCGAATTGCATACCCAAAAATTACGGGTACGTACCTACCAATTAGTCCTCAATATTCTTTTATTGATACGATGCAGTAGTTTATTGTAGTATTTTGTTTCGTGTTTATAAATTGCTCACGTTAAATAATGTGAAGTATTTATCAAAATATGCGACGGTGGATTCTTCGCTGGTGGAGATGGTGAGTTCAGCGGCGCCAGCGATGGTGCTTATTCTGATGAAGACGACATCTTCACTCAATGGTATAGACCATAGTACTTAATTATGTTTATTCATCGTCATCAATTTGTATAGTTTAGTAATCACTTAGGATACAATTCATGGAAGCAAAAGTAAAGTGCACCCTCCAAAACGAAGCATTTTATGCATGTTATATCATTGGTTCCCTCATTCTCATACAAATTCCTATTCTCATTTAACCTCACCCTACTTTCGAAATAGATCAAATAATGACCGTATAATTTTTTTTTATCAAACATGCATTGTCATGGGTCAATTAATTACGTATAAAGAAAATTGCAACGTATAGTAGTAACAGTTTAATTGTTGTGCTAACGATGGAGTATAACTTTACAATCTATATTGTAACATCCTCGTTTCGGGCCTAGGAGAAATTAGGTAATTTCCTTATTTTATTTGATTATTTAATTTTGTTCTGAAATAATTGATATTATGTGATAGTTGAAATAAATAGGTTAATTGGTTAGATAACTTATTGTGGATAGTAAAAGATTATTTCTTTTAACTTGCCTTAGTTGACGGTAAAATAAAATGTATTGTCTCGCAAAATGATTTTAAGTTCCAAACAATAGATTTAGAACGGGTATTATATTCACTACTTAGCTTTGGGAGTTGGTTGAGATATATTCACCAACTCATCCATTTTTCCCCAAATTCCTTTTTGTTTCCTCAAGAACACACACACAAAGAAATTTAAATTGAGAGCTTTGATTGGTTTCAAGTGATCATCATTTCTTTATCTTCTTCATCATCTAGTTCTTCTTTGCAAGTTGTAAGTGATTTCTTCTTCATATCCATCTTTAAATTTGAGTTTAGTTGAAATTGGTGTAGTTGGATTAATTTGAGGCATATGTATGTATAAATAGAATCTTGATGGTGTTATTTGATGATAGATGATGTTGTGTGATGTATTTGAACCGATTACCACTTGTGTTGATAGTTGATTGTGGATTTGGGTTGATTTTCGGATGGGGTTTTGAGCTGTTATGCAGGTCGCTGGAAAAGGTGTTGTACCCGGCGGGTAGTCCCGTTCTCGAAGGGTACCCGGCTGGTAACACACGTAGCCGGCGGGTACTAATGCACAAGTTCGACCAGAAGTGACCCTAAAGCGAGTACCTAATGCGTACGCGGGTACCCGGCGGGTATTGTGGTTAGTCGGCGGGTAGTGACCCTACCCGGCGGGTACTTTTTGTTTTCCTACAACAATTATCTAGCTTATTACATGCTCATTATATGATTGTTAAATCCTGTCGAGAATCTGAATTCAACCTATATGTGATTAAATGTTATAGTAACTTTGTTTAAGCAAATGTACTTATGATCCATGAGAATAACTTTGATTTGATTATTAAGTGCTCATTTGATATTCGATGTACATACTAAATTAAGTACACTCTTGCAAGCGAGAATGCTAATTGATATTTTGTTGTATTCTCAGATACACCGAAGACTCAGTAATATAAGAACTCTGAGTGGAGACAGTGACGTCAAGGGTGAGTGGATCTTGGACTTTCGGTCTAAGTTAGTTGTAACAACCTGGTTACAACGAGTAAACTTGGTTTATTGCAATGATTGCTTTAATATTATATTGCCATGATGGCTAACCCTTGATTGATTATTGGTGTCCTACATGCTATGATAGTTGTGGATTATTTGATTTGGTGGAGGTCAACTAATGTGTTGGGTTTGGGTACTATTACTTGGACATCGCAAGTGCCTTGTACATGTGTTGGACACTGAAATTGCGTTGTATGTAGTAATAGTACCAAACTATCGGTTTAACCGCTGATTGGCCTTCAGTTGGTTTTAAGTGTTACTTGGGGAACCACCGCGGCATGAGGGTACCTCAAGGACCACCGATCCTTCTATGTTGCTTGTGCATTACTTGGTTGTAGGCATTTGTTAAGCTGAGTTAGAATGTTAGCCTTGGATCTATTCACTTAGCTTTGTGCTAATCCCACCTCTCAACTTCTTGCAGGTTTAGAATATGATTGTGGGTTGTTAGAAGTTTGGCTTGAAGGAATGTTTGGCACCGCTCTCTGATTTATTTGGAAATTGTTTGGATTGAAACAATTATGTCATGGATTTTAATATAACACCTAATTTTGATTTGGAACTTGTCATGATAACTTGGTATTAAAGATTGTATGTATTTGGGTTGCACATTTTGAAATGTAATATACGCTTCCGATATAAAAATAAAATAAAATGAAATGACTTTGAAATTTGAGGGTTGTTATATATATATATGAATATCATATTATCAAAAAATAATAAAAATTCAATGGGTAATCCTGTGTAATCGCAATTTTATTTGAAAATTCACACTAATATAACATAATCCATAAAAATATTCAAATTCAAACTTCAAATATGTATATTAAAAAATTTAGAGTTGCCCGCGTTGTCGCGGGTCTTATATCTAGTTTATATCACACCAAAACATAATTTTGGCTACAATGTAACACTATCTTTCAATCAAGTTAGTTAAGTTCATCTTATATTAGCTATTGATTAAAGTTATCAATTTTATAATTAATTAGTTAAACTATTAATGACATTTAAAAAAGGAAAAAAAAAAACTAAACCATAATCGATATGGTACAATTTTAAAATATATCATTTAACTTGTTCTAATTTATATACGTTTTATGAACCAAAATTTAGTTTTTATGTTGATTAATTATACATAAATGTATTCATTTGGTTTGATGAGTAGTGTTACATTAAATTTGTAATATAGTGAACTAGTGAAGTGTTGAATAACGTTATATTATATTATATAATAATTTAAATAAACAATATAAAAATGAAGTATATAAAGGTTTTATGTTTATATCAAATTATATATAGTTTATAATTTTACATACCAGCTTAAGACCCGCGGCTTCGCGGGATGCATCATGTATATTTGTAATAATCGTACTTGTTGCTTAGTTAGAAATGTAAACGAATACATTGGTAGGTGCAAGGTATAGTTGATATGCACAGCTTAACACAGACAATTTAATTTGAAGAACAAAAATATAACATTGTATTGAAGGGAAAAATTCTCGATAGACATCGATATGGAAACTAAAATTCATTTATTATAAACTAAAAACAAAACATGCAGGTCATATGTTATTATTTCGGACGAGCAATTCAAAGAGAGCTTAGTTCGCGAATGCGCTAGAAGTAGTCGTTCATCACAAGAATGGCACGTCAATCCATATAAATTGAAAGTTAGAGGTAAAAAAATAGAAATATGTAACTATATCAAGTATACATTAATGCATAAATATTAGTATTTCAATAATATGATAGAGGTACATGGTAATACCTGGTTTATGAAAACTTCAAGGGAGCCCAATTTTCCAATTGCAAAAGCCATTTGGCCCATGTTATTGGCCATTTCAAATGAATGGGATGGGATAAGGTCTGAAGCAATTCCCAACGTTGATGCTAACGAATTTAAAACTTGTGTTTAGCAAAATCCTTGAAATTTTGAATTAGGTAAAGTTAATCATTAACAAATTTTAGATTGAATTATTGCAAATAAGCATCTTCAAACCATTTCCCGAGAATGAGCCAAACTGGGTTATACTTTTTCTGTTCCAGTAATTGCCCAACTGAGAATATCAACAATAAAATTCAAACTAATAACATCTAGCATTTTGAGTATTATCGAATGTAATAATCAGTAATGCCTTACTTGCGTCTTCCTAGACGTGGTGGACATGATTTTAATTTTTCTTGTTTAGCAACAACACGACGAAGATGTCTCTTGCTTTTTTCGTCATCCTCCTTGGCTATTTTGTTAATTATATATGGTAAGCTGTATTCAATTTTTGAAACAAAAGAAGTTAAGTAAGACACAAGTTACACAACAATAACTTTTATCTTTTGTGGAGAATTTATATAGGTAAGATTAGATATGGTTATGAAAGTCCCGTAATTCACTATTGTTTAGTGAATTGGAATCGCAAAGTGTAAAGTTTAATTGTAGAAGAGGGGGTTGAATACAATTTAAAACTATTTCAGATTTTAGCGTAGTTAATTGATGGGTTTTAAATTGATTCACAGAAACAGAGTAATAGCAACAGAGTATAGCAGATTATAGATATGACAATATCAAAGTAACAAAGTAATGATAGCTAAAATGATGAATTATATCGATCATACAATTCACAAGTGTTGAATGCGGAATGGATTAACCAAAGTTAATCCAATTCAAACACTTAGCTAATCAATTACAAATGAGATGAACAGCAGTGGACAAACACGCTGACTGTTCACTCGCTGGATCGTTAATACGTACTCTAGACAAACTGATCACTAACACACAAGTGATAAGTACGATTGAACGACTAGCCTCTACAGTACAAAACACTGAACTATTTATACTACAAGAGTTCCTAAAATATCGCCTATAAAATAGGATCTTGGAATGACACGTGTCGCTGCTTGATTGGCTTGATCTCTGATGAACCGACATTCTGCGGGTCCCAATTCTGTTACCGCAAATATCTCGTTACTTTAAAACCAATCAATTGCTACCACGTAATCTTTCGAACATACTTCTAGTTGGAACACTCTTGCTGATGTATAGATAAGTACAGTACTTTCTGTACTTGATGATTGAGAGGCTTTATTGAGTAGTCCCTGAAGGTGCAGTAATTCTCCTCACTCACTGCGAGCTAACATGCTCTTGTAGAATGACTTGAACTAGAGATCTTCAGTGACTAGCTGTTATTCTGGCAGTGACTTTTGCCTTTATTGATTAGAAGTAAAGCTCTCACTGACGTTGATCAGCGACACACCAAGTTGAGCTTTAATCTTCCTCAACATATCAAGCAGAATGAATGATGCTCAGCGAAATCTATCATCAGCAATAGCAGCTTCGATACAATCCATTTCTTCATCGAGTAGTGAACAGTTGAGTTGGTCAGCGACCAGCAACTTCATCATGGTCAGCGACCAGTGACTCAACAATCTCCCCCTAAATGATTGTGATTGAAGCTCCCTAGACAAACTTGTTGCTGTGAAAGTTTATAGTCAGTGTTTAAAGAGTTTAAACATTCAGTGACTTACACTTTGATCCATTCATTTTTCTTTTTGGATTCTTTTGATATGATCTGAGTTTTGCACTTTGGTTTTCTCAAAAGAAAAATTAGATTTCATTGAACTGTAAACATAAAGTAATTTTAGTTACAATATACCTAATCTATTACAAGCTTCAATTTAAGCAGCCCCAAACTTCTTCTTCTTTTACAATGCCCAGCTCATTCTGCAATTCATATTTTTCACTGGATGGCAGGTATCTGTACTGTCTAGCAAGCCCTTCTTCTAGAATTGCCTTTCTCATCACTGAATCTTTGGGAAGCACACTGACTATTCTGATGAGATGTACAAGTTGCTCATGGTCTATCTTTTCAAGTTCTGATTCTCTTTGGAAACACAACTTTCCATTGAAGTCTCTGTAGACAATTCCTTTCTCTCCTTCAGTAACCTCAGTGCCTTCAATTCTTGGCACTCCATCAGGAATGGATAGATTTAGAGTTTTGGTATTTGGAACTCTGATGATTCTGTGGGTACCTGACCTATATCTTGGACTTGGTGGCTGGACTATCTTCTCACCAAATATGATAGTGTCTTCTGGTCTCAATAGCTGCAGATCCACCATTTTCTTGAACAGCCTGTCAATCTCAGTCAAGACTTCTTCTTTTGCAGCACTTGAGGAGTGACTGATAGCAAGTCTGATTTCATTCCATTCTTCTCTATGTAATTTGCAGACTTGATCGAGATTAATTGCTTGAGTCTCCATTTCTCTTTGGATAAGTAGCTGAGCTTGAGATTTGTTCTTAGGCTTTTTCAAGTTGACTTTGGTGATAGGAGCAGGATTTGATCTTCCAGTCATTCTGACAGCATATTTCTTCCTGTCAATTTCATCCAACATTTTATCTGCTGTTGTCTTTGCTCCCCCTTTCTTTTTCAACTTGCTGCCCTTTTTATCTGCACAAAGCTCTTGTTGAAGATCAGATTCTTCAACATCTTGAAGGAGTTTAGACAGCCTAAAATCTTCATCTTCTTGCTGTTTCTTTAAGAAGATTTCTCTTTCTCTTTGTATGGCTTCATCTCCACTCAGTTTCAACAGATAAGCTCTGTCAGAATCAGATTGTTCTTTCAACTTTCTTTTCCTTTCTTCTTCTTCTTTTGCATCTTGCTCAGCTTGAAATTTTAAGAGCATCTCCATCTCATGCTTCTGTCTTTCTCTTATTTTTCTTTCTATTCGCTGCTTTTCAGTTTCTTCAAGATGAGGACTTTCTGAAGTTGAATCTGATGACACAAGATGAGCAGGAATAGAAGAATATGGATCTGTGATCTCTGGTTGTGAGTGGTGATAAGTTGTTGTGGTTGTTGCTTCTGTTGGTGTAATGACTGTGGGGATTGAGAGGGTGATCTGTGTTGTTACTGTTGTGGTAGCTGGTGGAGTTGTTGTTGCTGTTGGAATTGTTGTTGGTGGAGTTGTGATTGTGGTAGCTGGTGAAGTTGTTGTTGTTGGAATTGTTGTTGGTGGAGTTGTGATTGTGGTAGCTGGTGAAGTTGTTGTTGTGATTGCTATTGTTGGTTGTGTTATTGATGGTTGTGTTGTTGATGGTTGTGTTATTGATGGTTGTGTTGTTGCTGTTGGTTGGATTGTTGCTGGTGGAATTGTTATTGGTGGTATGATTGTTGTTGCTGGTGATGCCTCAGATATGACAGTATCTGTATGAGGCGTTTCTTATAAAGATTTAGGTTGCTCCATGATGGTTTTGAGATTGTACATGGTGGCTGATATTTCTTCTTCAGAAAAGATTATCTTTTTGAAAGGAATGGACTCTGATGTGGGAGACTTGCTGGTCCTTTTTCGTTTATTCAGAACAGAAGAGATTGGTTGCTGATCTTCCATCTGATCATCAGTGTCTTCTTCTTTCTTGTCATCAGCATCCCCTTCATTTTTCTTCTCCTCAATGCCAGTGTCTTTATTATCAGTCTCATCATCCTTACTTTCTTTCTCATTGCCATTTCCATCATCCTTCTTTTCATCATCGTTGTTTCCATCATTACCATCATTATCATCATCATCATCATCATCATCATCATCTCCTTCATCCATATTGACAACACCATCTTCTTGTTGTCTGTTCATCCATTCCCACCTCATCATATCAAAGCTTGCTGACTCCCCCTAACCTGTGCATTCTCATCAGCGGCCCACTCTCTAACTTTATAATCATACAATCTTTGTTCATCTGCCTGAAATTCAGGGAAAGCAACCACATCATCATTTTCTTCATCAACATCATCAGTGATATCCATATTATTCTCATCATCATCACTTTCATCATTAGCATCATCATTTTTACTTTTATCATTTTCATCATCACTTTTATTCTCAGCATCATCACTTTCATCATCATCATCATTATTCTCCCCCTCTGCCTCATGAACGAAATTGATAATCTCGGCAAGTCGGTTACAGATTTTCTTATGATCAGTATGCACAGTTTCTAAGCCTTTGATAGTTCTTTCCTGATTGCCGACCATCTTTGGAATTTCTTTCATAACTTTGTCAGTATGAATGATATATTCCACAATAGAAGATGACATCTCTTTTTGGTTTCCAGTGAGAGAAGATATTGCTTCATCATGAGTTTTGAGGCAGACGCTGGTGAAAGTGGAGAGCTCAGAGAGGGATTTAGCATGAGTTTCCAGAAGTCGATAATGATCAATTTCAGCATTAGCAATTGTTTTAACCTTTTCACTGATCGACTCACTCCAGGAAGGAATGGGTTTATATACTACTGCAAGAGAGTGAACTTTACTAGTGAGATCAGCTAGTTGGCCTGTTAGTGACTCCCTATCCTCAGTAAGCATTCGAATTTGTTGCTGAGAAGAGGAAATGTAGTCAAGCAGCAGTTTATCTGTTGGTGAGATGGTGGAGGTTGA
This sequence comes from Helichrysum umbraculigerum, assembly GCA_949592205.1. Classification (NCBI taxonomy): domain Eukaryota; kingdom Viridiplantae; phylum Streptophyta; class Magnoliopsida; order Asterales; family Asteraceae; genus Helichrysum; species Helichrysum umbraculigerum. Next base: position 7,309,006 of record CATIUR010000005.1, on the reverse strand, counting down.
TGCTTTGTTGGTTGGTGGTGATTTTTGAGTGACAGGGGATAGTGGTGGTATTGGTTGTGATTGAGATTAGATTTCAACTTCTGGTTGAGATGGTTGATCATCAGCATGTTGAGAGATGTTGTCACTGGAAAGAGACATTGCATCTAATTCCTGGATGGGTGAAGTTATGGTATCAGCAAGAGGAACAGTGGAGAAGGGTAGAGATGAAACATCAGTATATGGTTGCTGATTCACCTTTTGAAGAATAAAACTATAGGATCGATGTTGCTGATCCTTATCAGATGAGGATGTAGATGTGTCCATGGGCTGGGCTTCCTCAACATCATCAGCTTGTGTTTTGGCTGATGGATCATCAGAAACAGAGATAGCAACCTGTATCTCTCCCTGTGACTGGGAAGAGACATTGTCAGTTGGTGCAGTGAAAGATGAGAGTTGGCCCGGGTCTGTAGCCAGTGATGTGACATCAGCGATGGGTGTGTTATCACCCACTGATGGCACTTGCCCTTTGACTGAAACATTATCCTTTTGTGAGGATAATGAGTGGCTGATGGGTTGACTCGATAAGAGGGTATGGGTTGCACCCGAATCACTACTAACAATGGGTTGAGCCATTGTAGTTGTCTGTAGGTTTCCCTTTTTAGAGTCACTGGACTTTTGTGAGTCCAGTGAAGCAGCTTTAGGCTCAGGTTGATCAAGAGTGCCCGCAGGGACTGAACATTCAGTTGCTGCTTCACTCTTAGCGTCTTTAGACGTCTTTTTCTGACTCTGTCCCTGATCCTTTGATGTCAGGGACTTTAACTTGATTTTCTTTGGAGCAGTTGGTGGTTTTTGTTTTGGTGGTTGATCAGCAGTAGTCACTGGGGGTGTGATCATTGACGTGATCGATGGGGGTGCAGAAGCAGACGGATGTACAGTTTGTAAAGGCTGGGGTGCAAGTATCCCCTTTGGTTTCATAAAATCAGGGAGAAGCACAGTTGCATTTTTACTAAAAATTTGTTTCCCTATCAGAGTGGGTTCAAAACCTTTAAAAGAAACCCTATCATAGGCTTTGAACTGATCTTTAAAAAACAGTGAGAGAAACCTAGGATAGGAAACATATTTTGCTTTGGTAGGTTCACAGATTCTTAAAACAATATCATCAAAGATCACACTTGCATAGTCAACTTTTAAGGAGTTGACCAGTGACCAGCTTATGTGTGCTTCTAGGGCGTTGAATTGATCATAACTCCCTGTTTTTGTGCCCAAAGACTGAATAAAGTTTGAAAATAGGGCATTCCACACACCATCCATTTTAGATTTATGAACAGTAGAGTACTTACGATTTCCACTGCTATCCGTAGTGTATTTGCAGTTAATCCCAGTGAGATTCACTATGCCTCCTTTGGCATCTTCCTTGTCAGGCAGTGGGTCGTAAGTATCATGCTCAGGGAGTTGTAAAACGGTACGGATGGTGTGTACAGAAATAATTATTTCTTGATCACCGTTATCAATGAATCCTTTAAGTTGTGAAGAATTATTAACGATTGAGTGAGTGCAAGTATACCAGAACTCACTCAACCATTCTGGATTCATTTCTCCAGGTGATAACGTGAGAGCAGGGAGAATAAAATGGTTTTTCAAAAAGTATATTACCTCCGCATACTCAGATTTAGGGCAAGAGAGATTACCCAAATAGTTTGATTTAGGGACTGTAATGACAGAATCTTCACTTACTGCAGAGGCTCGAAGAGCTTTAATCTCTGTAGAAGCTGTGTATGTATTATTGAAAAATTTTGATTTAGACATTACAGATCCTTTGGAAAATTTGTTTTCGCCTTTGATTTAGGGCTTTTTAGAAAACAGAGGTTTTGAAAATTAGGAAAGCGTAAAGGTGACGAGTCACTGATTTGTGAGTTTAAATAGAGTACGCTTTGCTAATGATCGTGTGAACGAGAGTATGGCGACGTGAATGGTCGTGGTGGAAGTGGTAAAGGCATAGGGGGTTATGATGGTTGAGAGTGGTGGCATTAATGGTGATGGGAGTGGTAAGCCGGAAAAGTGCGCTGACGTAGGAGAGAGAATGTTAGAAGCGCGCGACATTTTCGTTGTACCAAAAATTATTTAATTTAAAATCCGTTAAATTAAATACAAAATGTATTAAATATAACGAATGTTTATCGATTAATCACCATTATATGATACATCAGGGAGTCACTGATGCATATAATCAATAAATTGATTATCCACCAAAAAGAAATAAATATTCAAGAGTAATAAAAGTGTTTTTTTTTAATTTTGACAGAGATGTAGTCTCGCTGATTTAAACACAACTTAGAATACTGAATAAATCATAGAGATGTGGTCACTGTGTAGATATAAAATACTCTTACCATTCTTGAATACTTATAATTAAAACTTTAAGAAACATGAGTATAGATTGTGTTGTATATAAGTTGTATAACATATCATTAGATTATCCTTCACTGATTAAGTTACAACTTATAATACTAACAAGATCAGCTTAGGAGAGAAAGAATTCAATGATATAAAACTAATATAGAAACATAATAAATACTCATGTGACTATATAAATTATAAAGTTAGATAAGCATAGTGAACTGATTGTTACCTCTGAAGTTTAAATAGTAACAGTATCAGTGACTATGCGTTTCTAAAGTTATATTTTTGATAGTCAAATTATTATTATATATATATTTTTTAAAATTGATAAAACAGCAATAAATAGAGAAACTTAGAAAGTTCAACTATTTATTGAAGTTTATCATTTAGGAACATGATTAGTCCAATTGATGAACCCATCCGGAGATAGGTTCATAGTGGCTAAGCCTTGGGTTGGGCTTCCACTTATTTGAATAAACAGTATCTGATTGTTCACTGATGATTTTTTGTTTTTGAAAATGTGTAGAAGAACATTCAGATGACACATGTTGCATGTTCCACATTTATAACACTTTTTGTTTCCATAAACGTCCTTTTTTACTTTCTTTGTTTTAAGTTGCTGATCTGACACAATCATGCAACTTTTCTTGCTGATTTTTACTTCTTGCATCTTTGACTTGAGGTCACTGATAGATGTTGTTTCAGTGACAGACACAGTGTCAGTGAAGTTGCTGATCATTATTTGATTTTCATCAATAGTTTTGATGAGATGTGAAGTTACTGATGATTTGACAGTTTTCAAAACATTCATCTCATCATTACTATTTAAGACATCAGTATCTTCAGTGACCAACTTGCTTTTAGTGAAATAGTTTGGTCGTGGCTCACTGAAGATTGAGATGGGTTCAAATACGGCTTCTGAAAAATTACCCTTAGGTTCAAAGACAGGATCAACCATTGTTGAGTCAGCGAGGGATGCAGCATATTCATAATCTCCTCCCAAAATAGCTTTAACTTGTTTTGGAATTTGATTGTTTACACATTGATTGACCTTATCGTTTAACTTACACCAAAATTCCATGACATTTTTAAGTTGTTGAAATTGTGTCTCAAATTTTACCTTTTCTTGAACACATACTTGATTTGCATAAGTTTGTGCATCAAGATCCAGTTTTAATTTCTTCATTTTTGACTCATTTTCATTTTGGTCATTAAGTTTGGATTGTAAGTCACTGATTTTACGTTTTTGCCCTCTTTGAATATCATGAGCATTTGATAAGTCAACTATCAAAGACTCAAAGACATTATCTTTTTCAGCAGTTATGTATGATTTAAAACAATGCACCTTGTAAAGAGTTTCAGGATCCCATTCAGATGCTGAACACTTAGGAGTGACTTCTTTGATGTCTTCAAGAAGTTCAGCGTCATCAGCCATCAGACAGTACTCCTTATCTAAACAAATCATTGCTTCTTCTTCATCTGATGATGAGGAGTCAGAGCCACTGAATGAACCTTCTTCAGCGACGAAACCTTTTCCCTTCTTCTTTCCAGATTTAGCCAATGCCTTCAGTTTCTTGTACTTTGCCTTGTACTTGTTATACTTATCATTTCTGAAGTCTGGCACTGGTTCAGGGATTTGGTTTACTGACTTTGATCTACATTCAGCTGCAAAATGACCAGGTTTGTCACACTTGTAGCATTCACCTTTGGATTGAAATTTAGCAGAAGATGGAACACCAGCGAATCTTTTTGATCTGGTGTTCCTTCTGAATTTTGCAACCATCATGGCCATATCTTTTTCAAGCTTCTCCAGTCCTTCATCATACTCGTACTCTGACTGTTCTTCATCTTGACCACCTTCTTCTTTAGCTATCAGTGACTTCGAGCTTTTCTTAGACACTTTTGATTTCTGTCTCTGATCGATTTCATCAAGCTCTGCTACAAGGGCATTGGATATCTTCTGACTTCCAAGAGTAGCACGAATATGCTCACTCTGATCAGCTTGCTTTTCTGACTGCTCCCAGTTGAGCAAAATACCATAAACTTGAATGAGATTAGGAACTGAATAATCATTCCTCTGTCTGGTACACGTGGCAATGGTTCCCCAGATTTTCCTTGGCAGCAACTCAAGAAACTTCTCAACAACAAATCTCTGTTCCTTACCTATACCAGCCTTTTCCATTTTGTTCATCGGTGACTGGTATCTGGTGTAAGTAGAAGACAAAGATTCATTTGGTTCCATTGCAAACAGCTCATACTGGCGAGTGAGATTGACTTCCCTGCAGCGAATAATATCAGGAGTTCCAATATATATATTCCTAAGGGTATCCCACATGTCTTTAGCAGTTCTACAAAGCCTGATAGATTCGAACACTTCATCAGGAAGTGCCATGCCTATGTAGATTTTAGCTTGTTTATCCAATCTAACCAATCGTCTATCCTCATCCGACCATTGTTCCTCTCTTTTGGGCACAACCATTTCTGGTATAGCAGGAGTAGTAGCTGTAGCCATGACAGCAGGAACAATTGTGGTTGGAATGTGGGGACCATTGGTTATTGTATTACAGAGACGGTCGTCAATTAGGTCTAAAAACATCATCATTCGGGACATCCAAGTTTCAATCCTTGATGGGTCAAAAGCTGGAGGTTTGGTTGTAGAACCATTTCCCTTCTGATAATCAGAGTCAACACAACTGTACTTTACTGATTCCATTGCAGACCTGGTTAATTGAATTTAAACCAACTCTGCTCTGATACCAATTGAAAGTCCCGTAATTCACTATTGTTTAGTGAATTGGAATCGCAAAGTGTAAAGTTTAATTGTAGAAGGGGGGGTTGAATACAATTTAAAACTATTTCAGATTTTAGCGTAGTTAATTGATGGGTTTTAAATTGATTCACAGAAACAGAGTAATAGCAACAGAGTATAGCAGATTATAGATATGACAATATCAAAGTAACAAAGTAATGATAGCTAAAATGATGAATTATATTGATCATACAATTCACAAGTGTTAAATGCGGAATGAATTAACCAAAGTTAATCCAATTCAAACACTTAGCTAATCAATTACAAATGAGATGAACAGCAGTGGACAAACACGCTGACTGTTCACTCGCTGGATCGTTAATACGTACTCTAGACAAACTGATCACTGACACACAAGTGATAAGTACGATTGAACGACTAGCCTCTACAGTACAAAACACTGAACTATTTATACTACAAGAGTTCCTAAAATATCGCCTATAAAATAGGATCTTGGAATGACACGTGTCGCTGCTTGATTGGCTTGATCTCAGATGAACCGACATTCTGCGGGTCCCAATTCTGTTACCGCAAATATCTCGTTACTTTAAAACCAATCAATTGCTGCCACGTAATCTTTCGAACATACTTCAAGTTGGAACACTCTTGCTGATGTATAGATAAGTACTGTACTTTCTGTACTTGATGATTGAGAGGCTTTATTGAGTAGTCCCTGAAGGTGCAGTAATTCTCCTCACTCACTGCGAGCTAACATGCTCTTGTAGAATGACTTGAACTAGAGATCTTCAGTGACTAGCTGTTATTCTGGCAGTGACTTTTGCCTTTATTGATTAGAAGTAAAGCTCTCGCTGACGTTGATCAGCGACACACCAAGTTGAGCTTTAATCTTCCTCAGCATATCAAGCAGAATGAATGATGCTCAGCGAAACCTATCATCAGCAACAGCAGCTTCGATACAATCCATTTCTTCATCGAGTAGTGAACAGTTGAGTTGGTTAGCGACCAGCGACTTCATCATGGTCAGCGACCAGTGACTCAACAGGTTAAATACATGTTAATTTCGCTAGTGAAAGCGCGTCTTGTTTTATAATTTATAAATAGAAATACCTAATAAATACTTTCAAGCAACCAGGCAAGAATACCCGATCAATTGTAAATATAGATTTGGTAAGTCAGATTCGAACACAGGGAAAAGGTGGAATATTTAAAATAAAAATTAACAATTAACTAGAAAGCAGTAAATATCGGGGGCGTTTTAGTTCCGTGCGAACATTGTAGAAAACATTTAATTAAAAATAAACAAACTTAAATAAAACTTTAAATTAAAATAACTAATAAACAATAATAATAAATCCTAATTGGAAGGAACAAGTGATTGTATAGTTAATGTCACTTAGATTCATATTTCCCGATTTATTACGTATTGATTATCTAATTGTGATTCTTTTAGATCAACTTAATACCAAATTCTTCAATGAATACTAAGTCGAATATGAACTAGCCAACGTTTCGGGTCCAACTAATTCCTATAATCTAAGGTCCAACATGAAACACTGGTTCCAATGTCACAAGATGATCAGTCAATTGTGTGCCTTTCCCTAAATTATGCATTAAACATTCACAACGTATTATAATTAACTCTATTGGTATGACTCAACAATACCCAATAATTAACTTATTGTCTTGCTCATTTTAAAGTAGATTATTATTGTATACTCTACCTATCAGACTCAACGTATTTAGTGATAATTCAAAACCCTAAAGTTATGACCATCAATAGTTAATAATATTAAAGGAACTCAATCTCAACAACATTATTAACCACGTGAAGTAACAATAATAACTAGTTACCAATAAACAAGTGTCCACGAGTAATATAACCTTTTTCAATCAAATAACTTATTCAATACGCAATTATAATCGTTCAATAATCATAATCTAAGTTAAATCAACTTCACAATCACATTAATATTCAATCCATCATCAAAACAGAAATATTCAGATTCATTATAACAAATTCTTCAATGAAAATAAAGAAACGAAATATACCGAATCGATTAACGATGAACTACGAAAGATTAGAGTGAATTATCCTCGATCCTAAGCTTTCGTACCTCCAAACTACTCCTAAAATTCGTAATATAAACCCTAAAAGTCGTCTGAAACCGAAAGAAATCGAAAAACCTTCTAAAACTCTCGAAATAAGGTTTAAAACGCGTTTTTATACTTCGGTGGTTTTTGATCCATACGGCGTATGGATTTCCATACGGCGTATGGATTGATTTCAAGCCCAGCCCAGACTCGCGTAACCTGGGCCTCCACTGCAGCAATCTATATGGCGTATGGATGCTTTTTCCAGCCGATTTCTTGACTTTTCTTCCTTTCTTCTTTTCTTCGACTTCGACTTCTCATTATTCTTCAAATATGCCTCATTTAGCTTGATTATTGACTGTTTTCCGTTCATTTTCCATAAAAGCTCAATTTCCACATCTATTTGCAAATATGAACGAAATCAATATCTATTCTAAACAAAATGCAATAAAAACATTCAAGATTATGGGTAAAATACTACTAAAATATAGTACTTTTGAGCGTTTATCAAACATCCCCCACTTGAATCCTACTTGTCCTCAAGTAGACTATCGATTCAAAAATCAAATTCTTAGGAAAACAGTCATCTCCATTAAACTAAATAACTAAACTAGGAATTACACAACATCACCCGTCTTCAATTCAAATGTTTAAATTTAAAAATCTGTTAATTCTAAAAATAATTATTAAGAAACTATGAGATTTACAAAAACTGATCTACATATAGAGTTATTATTCTAAAACATTAAATTGTTCACAATGATTACTGATATTGTTATCCACTTAAACAATCTATAATTGAATACTCGAGCTCAACTTATTATTATTCGTGTAAATATTCCCTTGGATTCCCAAAAACTATATACCTTCATACTCATAATATGCCAATATTACATATCTTGAAATTTAATCAAAACAATCATTTTTCAAATCAAGACAGAGGTGACAGGTCTGTGCCTCAACACAACAAAGCAACATAACTTGATTTTGGTTTAGCAATAATGTTTTTAGTCAAACCATTGGTGACAGGTCTGTACCTCAGTACAACAAAGCGACTTAATTTGACCACATTTTACAATCATGAGTTATTAAACTCTTTTGCTCTTTTTCATTAGATATACTGACGGAGACCAGGTCTGTACTTTCGTACAACAGAGGAAACAACACCCAGTATATCCCCAAATGATGTTAATTAAATTCTCAAAAATATGGCATATCACACATTACTAATATGAAAATTAAGACATATGTCATACATAGCTAAAGTTCATCTACAAGTAACATTTACTCCTTAATTATCATTTCTTAATAGCTCAAACATTCTCATATAAATCGCCTATCAATACATCATATAATGAAGCTAAATAACATCTTTAATAGCTTTAGTATTTAATTAAAAGTGTAGAAAATTTTAAATCCAACCTACAAAGTTACAAAATAATTATCTCTAGAAAACAAGAAATTTAAATGCAAGAATTTGGTTGAAAAATGGGTAACTCATAACCTCCTAGTTACTTACCTTAATAAGATAACTATTAACCAAATTACAAAATCATTTACTTATTAACAAACAATTATGTGGAAATTTCACTTCTTTTCTCTCCCATCCCCCACTTAAAGATGTACAATGCCCTCATTGTACAAATAATGACATGCTTAAAAGAAAACGGGAAAAAGAGAAAAGAACTTAGAACAGAAAAACTCCCCTGGAATAGTGTGCAGTTTAATGACAAGGATGATACGAATTTCCCACATCCTCGCGATTCAATTATTCGTTGCGCTGAACTTACTGCCAGCATGACACGTACTCACAACACAATTCTGAGGGAACAACCAACAAACATAAGTAAATAATACCAAATTAAATTATCCTAATTAAAAACAACTACTACCAAGTCCTAAAATTACCAATCCAACATAATTAACAAAACTTAAAAAAATAAAAACAGTCATAATAATAATAATAAAACAATAATAATAACAGTGTCTGAAATCATAAACCAAATAGGATGAACATCATCCTAATCACTGTCGTCATCCTGGCGGTACCGGTACTGGTGAGAAAGCGCTCCATACTCTGACTGCGATGGTGGTGGTGGTCGTGGCATGAACTCAGGTAGCATCTGGTACTGAAATGGCTGATATGTAGGTCAAGAAGGAAACTGACCAAACAGCTGCTCAAACAAGCCATCCTGGTAATCCAAGTGTGCACTGGTCTGATGAAAATGCTGTCTCTGCATCAGATCTATCTGATCAAACCTCTGAGTCTGCTGTAACTGCATCTGGTGCATCTGCTGAGACAACTGATCAAACTCTGTAGCATACCCTCTGTTACGGCCTCGTGCCGTACCTCGACCTCTATCACTGCCACTCGTGTCTCCTCTGGCTCTAGCCTGCCTCAACTGCAAAGTCTGTCCCACCGGAGTAATCGAAACCCAGTAATACATCTCTGCAGGACCACCATACGTGGTACATGGCTCAATAAGAGCAAACGCCTCCAACCGGAGTGCAGTCAGCCAACCCATACTAGGCTGAACAATAGTGCATGAGCCCATCTCATCCTGAGTAGCCAAACCAAAATATCTCGCCAATCGAGTAACATAGTGACCTCCACACAAACTACTACCATCTCTAGTACCAGTAGCTCTCTTCGACATCCACTTAGCCAACCTCCAAGGTACATTCACTAACCTCTTCCTGATAATCGAACTCAAATAAAACAAGTCAGGCCTCGAAACTTTCTCATGCCCCTCCTTGCGACCCACAATGGTGTAAGTCAACAATCTGTGAATGAGTTCATGACGAGGATCTCGAATACGCGTATAAGAAGGTGTCGAACTACCATAAGCACCCTGGGCAATAAACTGCCACTCCTGCTCAATCTCCAAATCAGTGAGCTTCTTCACAGCACCTGCAGAAATGTGGTCTAGAAAATGAGGGTTATCCAGCTCATTGGGCTCATAAAGCCCCAAACCCAAAGCAAACTGAACCAAGGTCATCTGTCTGGGCTGTCCCCCTAGCTGGAAGAAAATGGAATACTCAGTCCATTGGGTCGACCTGGCATCAAACCTAAAAGTGCTGTAAAACTCTACAACCAACTCTCTGTAGATATCCTCCCTGATACTGAATAACCGGGACCAAGCATAGGAAACAAATCCAATGTTTCCATCCTCTAATACGTATGGAATAGCCAGTAAATTCCTAATGGCTTCAGCACCATTAGTAAACCCCTCTCTAGCAATCACATGCTCCAAAACATTCCAATTGACAGCATCAAATACCTCAATAGACTGGCCAATATTGGAAGCCAGACGATCTCCAAACTGCATCCTAGCAGTCTCAGAATATGACCCATGAAACGTGAGGTATCTATGTGATCTAATCAATGGGTTTCCCAAAGTCTCACCTCCTCGTGCTCTCCTGTTAGACATGATAAATGCTAAACAAAACAATTGTTAATAATACTAAATAAGCAGTTAATTGCAAAAAGATCACTAAAAATTTCGGCAGCACTTCGGCTTAAAATTGAATAATCCCCCATAAAGGTTCAGCCTAAAACTACCGCAATAATCAATTTCATGAACTTGAATTGCAATTTAAACAAAAACTACTCAATATGCATACATGTATATACTTAAATAAATATTCCTGACAATTGCCTAATCAAATGTATTATAATAACTTGGTACCATTTTGAATATACGAAATTTCACAATCACTAAACTTGAGTATTAGCAACTAGCAAACATTCATACAAACTCAAAATGAATTATTGTAACACAATTAATCAAAATAACAATTTATCACATAATCGTAATCACAAACACGTGTGTACCAAACAAATATTTGCATTAATCATCATGTGGTCAGAAAATTACTAAGCACTAAATTTAAACATAGCATAATTGAGTTTCTCATATTCTCATTTAATCATTACTAACGAATAATTCGAATAATACCAAATATGCGATACAATTGAAAAACGAACATGATATTGCAATGCATACCGCAATTAGAACATAAATCAATCAAAACATGCCAATAATCATACGCATATCCAAATTACCCAAAATTCTATCATAAACCCTAACTTCCAAACGAGCGATTTAAACAACGAAAATGAAAACGGGAAGTTACACCTTACAGAGGAAACTGCGTGTAACACGAATACGCAAAAATGGCGATGATTGCGTGGTCGGAATTTCCGTTTGGGGGTTGTGGAAGTGAAAACCGTAGGTGGTTTTTTTAGAAAAAGGGTTTTAGAAGTGAAAAATGAGAAAGAAGGAGGCTGCTGGCGGTTTTCTGCATTTTTGATCCATACGGCGTATGGATTCCATACGGCGTATGGATTACATAGGCCCATGTCAACTCATTAAACCCAGTCAACGGCCTGGTCCAGCGGCCCAATCAATCTATACGGCGTATGGATTCCATACGGCGTATGGATTGAAAAATCAGAATTTTTCAAAAAACGATTTTCAACCCATTTTTAACCCAAATTCACCATTAACTTTATATAATTAAATCTCAAACCTGGATGATAATCACGACTTCAAAACCTTCACAATTCCACACTATAAAATAAATAACAAAAATTAACAAATATTGAAAAGAAAAATATTCAAAATAATACTAATATCCAAATCACACATTCAAAAACAAATATCCAAACAAACAAAAGTCTAACATAATCCAAAACAAATCAAAATATTAGAAACAATCCAATAGCATAAGGAATATAAAAGGGATAGAACGATGAAATTAGTTCAATGGATATAGGACAAGGAAGCTCTTCATCATTTCAGTGACTACATTTTCAACCCCATTACCAAAAGTCGCAAAACTTTCTAAATGTCCATTGGTAACATGTTGAAGATAAACCAAGTCCCAGCTTATTCCTTTTGTCACCTTATTAATTACTCCCTCAGGTCCCAATACTAACTTATCACCTACCAGTTTGTACTCACGATCGGGATGATTCTTCTCAAACTCACTCATAAACTCCAAACAATCTGCCACTATCCCAGCATGCTTACTCAGAAACGGTTCTTTCCTTAAACTTCTTATTCTAGTTTCAATCCTTGCAATTACCTCATTCTGAACACAAGTTAGTTCTAATCCCGAATCCTTGAAGATTTCAACCAATTTAGTGTATATTTCCACCATCCCATAGTGGAAATGCTCCCTCATAGTTAGAACCTTATTGTTATCAACTAAAACATCCAAGTTCAGTACCACATAAGTAGCCAAATCAATATCACAATGAGGATGAATGAATTCCGGGTGTGGCCTTTCTTCCTCTTCCTTAGCAAAGCGATCCATTTTTGTCACCATTCCATGAAGATAGTAATGAATAGTACTCGTAACAATGAATCGATGGGGTGTAATATCCGTCAAATGGTCATCTGAATGTAGCAATCTAACCAACTCTCTCAAACCAAACCTAAATTCCTTGTCTGCTTCTGCCTTTGGATGACCAGTAGCCTCGTACAGAGCCCTAAGCATACGGCTAAGACACGCGGTCTGATTTGCCGAATAAGGAAATGCAGAATGCCTCAAAATCTCATAGATCTCCGTATATCTTTTCTTCTGAGCTGTGTAGAATTTCTCTTCCTCTTTAATCCTAGTTTCTAGAGATTCCCCAAAAGTAGTAAGGGCAATATAGAATTGCCTATCAATCCCATACTGACTCTCAATCATAGCTGCCTCCAACACATCTTTCACCAAAACCTGCTGACTATCAGTAAAATCCACAGTGGACCTGCTAATAATCTCAGAACTGAAAGGTATATCCCCTCTAAACTCCTCAAGTGCCGATAGCAACTGTAACACCCCCAAATTTGATGATTTGCGGAAGCTTGATTTGGGTGTTACTAATCAATAACAAAGCACAAAGATAAATAGCAAACGACTCTATATGCGTCGTTTTAACAAAATATATTGATAACTGAAATGTTTACAACATTTAAAGCTTTACATAGCTCGAGTTAAATAAAATGAGATTTCAGTACATAAGTACTTATACAAAATATACTAATGCAAGAAAATCTCAATCGTCTGTATGCTGACTCGAGCTAAATCCTGAAGCAGAAACATCCTACTGCTGGGTACCTGCGATATATGCTAAAAGGTCAGCTATAAAGCTGGTGAGCTCACAGGTTTGAAATCAAGTAATATCGTATGAACCGCAAGATTTAAAAATGAATTGCATCCAGCAATTTAATAATGAATTGCATCCAGCAATTAAATAATGAATTGCATCCAGCAATTTAATGATAATCATCGTGTATACAGCCATGAGCACATAGTTGAGCTTAACTCGAGGGCCGGTTCCCCTATAGAGAATTCCGGGCGAGGTGCCTCCACGAATGCCTAATCAACATTCGTCTTCCCAAATATTAGTACGTCCGTTTACCCGGTTAGTGCTTGCTAACCCGAACGAGGAGGGTCAATCCTATATGGTACCATATACTAATATTCACGCTACAACGTATTAACAACTATGCTGACGGAGGACTTTCAAATGATTAGTTTCGAAAAACTCATGTAGTATATGAAAAGTTTGTACTTGCGTTCACATGTTAAAAGTTTGAGCAGTATATCACACCCCTGAGTAAAACAGTAAAAGATGGGGCTATGAGACTCACCTGAGTCGTTGAGTTTATGAAAATAAACTGAGAATGATTAGCCGAGAATCGAAGTCCAAAGACTTGTAACCTGAGGGTGTCCACGACACGCGATGGTTATAATATGCGAAGGTATCTAATAAGACTACCTTGTAGTTGTTCGTCCAACTATAATGTCCAAATCTCCACTATTTGGTTGATACGCTTAAGTGTTTGAAAAGTGTACGGCCCGTTGGTGACGGATTTGTAATAATAATCTCAATTATTACTATTTTGATTTCGTGGCGTTTTACTTGAAAAATGTGTTTTGATTGTGTTTTAGAAGCCGTTACGAAATCTAAGTACGGGGGTCCGGGGGCAGCGCCCCTGGTAGCGGGGTCCAAGGGGCGGCAGCCCCTGGCGGGGTCCAAGGGGCAGAGCCCCTGGCTGGGGTCGAGCTGCCAGGTCAGCTTGGAAAATTTTTATTTCTACTATATTGATTTGACGAAAAACGCATCTGGATCTGAATTTGGGTAAAATCGAGTGATAAATTTCGGGTCTCGACACTTAGTAAAAATCTGTGTTTTTGAGGTTCTGGTTTGTGCGACGTTGGGTGCGACGTCGCAGGTAGGATTGCGACGTTGAGCATGACGTCGCTAAAGGCGACGTTTCGCAATTTAATGCGACGTAGGGTGCTGCGTCGCTAATGCGACGTAGGTGATTTCTGCGACGTAGGGGCTGATGTCGCTATATGCGACGTCGCAATTTAATGCGACGTTGTAACTGACGTCGCACCATGCGATGTCACGAAGGGTTTTGCGACGTTGAAGCTGACGTCGCAAAATTTCTGGGCCAACTGCGACGTAGCGGTCTGTTGGCCGGAAAATGTGTCGAAAACGAGTTTTTCGGTTTCCGTTCGGTCCAAAACTTTTACCCAACCCATATATGGACATTTTAAGTGTATACAAACAACCACAAGTCGAAAATAATGGAAATCGAAGAGTTTCGAGAATTGTCGGAAACTTACAAAGTGTCGGATGAGAAATCCGAAAAGATAGGATGATAGATCGTGTCGCGGTGGTCGTGAATCTCTAAAAATCTTGAAGATCCGAAGTCGTTTGATATGTTTATTTTGCGATTTAGTGCGTTTTTAGGAGGTGGTGTGGTTGGTGAGATTTGAGAGAAAAAGAGAGGAGAAAGAGATAGAAAGAGAAAGTGAAATGAAAGGTAAAGGTGGGAGTTGGGGGTTTAACCTCCAACTTTCAGTCCCCGCTCTCCGTGCGGTGTTCGTTTGTTCCGTCATTTAAACGTTAAATAATTATTTTTCATATTAATTGGTACGTTTTAAATACAAATTTATTACGCGATGTTTTATTTAATTATTTTACAATTAAGTTTATATTTGAATTATAAGTGTAAGTTGGTTTATTCAGTTTGCGCGTTTTAACATTTTAAATTGTGAAACTTTCTGACTATACGATACGTATGAATACGAAATATTATTATAATAATATTTTTGACATAACAACGTTATTTAATAAAATTTGTCACCAACGTCCATATTAATTAGAATCGAAATACATTCGATTTAAATTGCGTACGATTTAATCAAATCGCATATTCGTATATATTCAACAATATATATAATTCGATACATTAATTAGCCTAACAAGGAACTAATTACATGTATTAACATATGATTAGGCACTAATTACTAGTCCTAATTTGGCGGGTGTTACATTCTCCCCCTGTTAGAAGAATTTCGTCCCGAAATTTAGTTCGAGGTCGGGTTTGATGTGGAATCAGTGAAGAGTTGAGGATATTTGAGTCGCATTTGGTCTTCCCGTTCCCAGGTGAATTCCGGACCACGCCGCGAATTCCATCTGACCTTGACGATGGGAATACGACTTTGTTTCAGTTGTTTGACCTCACGGTCCATGATTTCAGCGGGTTCCTCAACGAAGTGAAGTTTATCGTCAACACGAATTTCATCTAGTGGAATAATAAGTGTCTCATCAGACAGACACTTCTTCAAGTTTGAGACATGAAAAGTAGGGTGCACGCTGCTAAGTTCGGATGGCAGCTGCAATCGATAAGCTACAGGACCAATCCTTTCGAGGATCTCAAAAGGCCCGATGTATCTGGGATTTAACTTCCCGCGTTTGCCAAAACGGATGACGCCTTTCCAAGGCGATACTTTTAAGAGAACTCGATCCCCAACTTGGAACTCGAGTGGTTTGCGTCTCACGTCAGCATAACTTTTCTGACGATCACGTGCGGTTTTGAGTCTGTTTTGGATTTCCACAATTTTCTCAGTGGTGGCGTGAATGAGTTCAGGACCAGTGAGTTGACTATCTCCCACTTCAGTCCAACAGATCGGTGATCGGCACTTACGACCGTACAGTGCCTCAAAGGGTGCAGCCTTAATGCTGGCGTGATAACTGTTATTGTACGAAAATTCGCACAACGGTAGATGTTTTTCCCAGTTTGTACCGAAATCAACTACGCAGGCTCGTAGCATGTCTTCTAGTGTTTGAATGGATCGTTCACTTTGGCCATCGGTTTGAGGATGATACGCGGTACTCATATCGAGACGGGTACCCAAAGCCTTTTGAAGTGATTGCCAAAAGTGAGAGGTGAAACGGGCATCCCTATCGGAGATGATCGAGATTGGAACACCGTGATGAGAAATGATTTCCTTGATGTAGATTTGTGTGAGGCGTTCCATTTTATCGTTTTCTTTGATTGCCAGAAAATGAGCAGATTTGGTGAGACGAGCGACGATCACCAAAATGGTATCGCAACCGCTCGACGACTTGGGTAGTTTGGTTATGAAATCCATGGCAATTTGTTCCCATTTCCATTCAGGGATTTCAGGTTGCTGGAGTAAACCAGGAGGTTTCTGATGTTCTGTTTTGACTTTCGAGCAAGTAAGACACTTGCTGACATAAGTGGCGATTTCGGCTTTCATGTTTGGCCACCAATAGAATTCCTTGATGCCGTGGTACATCTTATCGGATCCGGGATGAATAGAATATTTAGACTTGTGAGCCTCGTCCATCACCAAGTCTCTTAGGTTCCCAAAACTGGGCAACCAGATTCGGTTTGAGAAGTACCTAATCCCGTTAGGTTTGATTTCAAATTGTTTGTCAATGCCCCGCAAGGCTTCATTTTTGATGTTTTCAGCTTTCAGGGCTTCGATCTGAGCTGTATGAATTTGAATGGTAAGATCGTTATGAATGGTCATACTGAGGGCTCGGACTCGAAGTGGTTTAGGTCGTTCCTTTCGACTGAGGGCATCGGCTACAACATTAGCCTTCCCTGGATGGTACTTGATCTCACAATCGTAATCGGTAAGCAACTCGACCCATCGACGTTGCCTCATATTGAGATCCTTCTGATCGAAGATATGTTGGAGACTTTTATGATCGGTAAAGATAGTGCACTTAGTGCCGTAGAGGTAATGTCTCCAGATTTTGAGAGCAAAAACGACAGCTCCAAGTTCGAGATCATGAGTGGTGTAGTTCTTTTCGTGAATTTTTAGCTGTCGTGAGGCATAAGCAATGACCTTGTCTCGTTGCATCAACACGCAACCGAGACCTTGGTGAGAAGCATCGCAGTATACCACGAAGTCATCGGTGCCTTCGGGTAGTGATAGAATTGGAGCACTGCAAAGCTTTTGTTTCAGAAGTTGGAACGCTGACTCTTGTTTCTCAGTCCAATCGAACCTTTTGTCCTTCTGTGTCAGTACCGTGAGTGGCTGAGCTATTTTAGAGAAATTTTCGATAAATCGCCGATAGTACCCAGCAAGACCCAAGAATTGTCGTACTTCAGTTGCAGAGGTGGGTGCTTGCCAGTCTTTGATAGCCTCGATTTTTGATGGGTCCACGTGAATTCCCTGACTGTCGATCACGTGACCAAGAAATTGAACGGTTTGGATCCAGAACTCACACTTAGAGAATTTAGCATAAAGCTCCTCGTGTCTAAGTAGTTCAAGGATGGTTCTGAGGTGTTGCGCATGTTCTTGCTCGTTGCGCGAGTAAATGAGTATGTCATCGATAAAGACAATGACAAACTTATCGAGGTAAGGTTTGCACACCCGGTTCATGAGGTCCATGAATACAGCCGGTGCGTTGGTTAGACCAAAGGGCATCACTTGGAATTCGTAGTGCCCGTAACGAGTTCTGAAAGCAGTTTTTGGAATATCGGTGTCGCGAACTCGTAACTGATGATAACCTGATCGCAGGTCGATTTTTGAGTAGAAACTTGAACCCTGAAGTTGGTCGAATAGATCATCAATGCGAGGAAGTGGATAACGGTTCTTGACGGTCAATTTATTCAACTCTCGATGGTCGATGCACATTCGGAATGAACCGTCCTTCTTTTTGACAAATAAGACCGGAGCTCCCCAAGGTGAAGAACTCGGTCTAATGAATCCTCGATCCAACAGTTCCTGTAACTGAGAGGACAACTCCTGAAGTTCGGATGGGGCTAAACGGTATGGTACGCGGGCCACCGGTGCGGCACCCGGCACGAGATCGATTGAGAACTCAACCTGTCTAGACAGAGGTAGACCAGGTAGTTATAACACCCCCTGTTTCAATATAAACAATAATATAATATTTGCAACTCGGAAGCGTATATTTCAAAACATACTATCAATGTTTTACATTACTCAAAATGTCAATAAACTTTTTCAAACTTATTACACATGACATCTCAACAAAGTCAGTGTTATATAATTCAAAACATTTCTATAGTTATCAAAATAACATCAGAGTAACAGTCTGTCAAACATTCCATCCAGTCCCACAACCTCCTGCCCAATATGTCCCATCTATTTAACCTGCAGGAAGAACTGTGGTGGGGTTAGCATAAAGCTAAGTGAATGAAACTATAAGCAACAGTCCAACCTAGCATAACAATCTGTTTACATCAAATAACAATAAACAGAAAATCAATCATTCACTCGACATCCAATCAATGTCAAGCTACACCTATCAATCATTATCATTCGTCATGAGGATCGGTGGCTCCTGAGATACCCTAATACCGGTTTGGTACTCAAGGAACTCTTATCAATCATCTGTATTGGCCTATACAGAACTACCGATAACTGGTTGTCAATCACACACGACCTAGATCTCTAAACCGACAATTCAAGTTTCCGAGATCTCCTGTCGTCTACAACAACAACAAGTCCAACCATCAAATCAAGTTGACCTCAAAGTCTTACCTACTAGCACAATCAGCCAAGTAAACAACTAGTTAAACTATCATGGCAAGATATCTCTACAGATGTATCATATCAAAGTAATACTATAATTACTGGTTGTAAATCAAATCATTACAACTAAATCACACTGAGGTTACAGATCCACTCACCGACTACCTCAGGCCTCCACTCAGTAGTCTAATATCACTGAGCCTTCTCCACATCTGAGAATCAATAAATCAAATATAAGTTAGTAATCCATATCAATACATAACTTATATTAATCCATTATACTAGGAACTTAACATAATTAACATTTCAACTATTAGTTCCTAATTATGTATTAATGATTACAATAAAATCATTACTATTTGTTATCACGCAACTAGTACCAATCATATAAAAATCAACAAATTTCAAAGAAAAGCTGAAACAGCTCTCCAAGCCGCCGGCTTCATCCTAGAAGCCGCCGGCTTCTGGTCTCCACCCGCCGGCTTCACTATTCTAACCGCCGGGCAATTTACACATTGTGTTAACAGAACACAACTACGTTTTAAAGTCTACACCAGCCGCCGGGTCCATGTCCCAACCCGCCGGTTCCTACAAAAACATCACAAGCCGCCGGCTTGGCTTATGAAGCCGCCGGCTTCAACCGAGTATGCACAAGCCGCCGGCTTCCTATAGAAGCCGCCGGCTTCTATCGTCGTTCAGGCCTGGTGCGATCTGCTCGAAACTTAACCCACGAAATTTATAACAAAATCACCCAAACTCAATTTTAAACACTTTTAAACCACTAGAAACATCAGATAATTATCATATAACACTTATAACATGTTTCTAACATCCAATTCTTCCAAATCACCAATTATCCCAATTTCAATCAAATGGAAATAATTAAACTTACTTCTTGATTTGAAGAACACTGAATTGAGGTAATGATTAGGATGAAACTAGAATCAATCACAGCTCCAAATTCATTTTCAATTTGATTTCTAGGTTTTCTTTTGAATTGATTTGGGTTTTGAGAGTTTTTGGAAGTTCATAATGAACTTTCCTAAAGAGGAAAGTTAAATAAATAGAAACTTAAGTCGGTTCCTCAACCGACCTTCCATTATACGGGTATAATTTAATACCCCATCTCAATCTATTGCCTGGAACCCGAAAACCATTTGCGAGTCCAAACATTTTATCGCACCGTCAGCTATATTAATTTACAACAATTAATATTTCACTTATCACATTGGAATATTCGGATCCTATTCCAATTATTTCACTATTTCAAACAATATTATTTCCAAACACATTTAAATCAAGAAATAATATATAAACAACTAGGTCCATTTCGAGGATGTTACAACTCTCCCCCCCTTAAAGAGATTTCGTCCCCGAAATCTAACCTCAATCAATCTAACTAATGTGATATAATCACATATATCTTAATATACATTTGTCTTCAATAGCAACTTACAACTATACTTAGACTGTTTGAATTCTTTCCACATGCACATATCCAAATGTACATGCTTCTATCTTTTCCTATGCACACATACAGTGCATCCATCCAACATCTCATAGGAACCAATCATCTATCTAATTCCTTTATCACCAATCAGATAAAAGTTTAAAGCACCCTATCACTTTAACCAACAACAATAAGTGAAACCTAACATCACTTTCTAGGTCTACACAACCAGAAATTAGCAACATGCTAAAATCTTTAACCTATTCTCACTGTTCATCACTGGTAACAATAAAACAGCAGTAACAATATCACAACAACAGTGTTTATTAAACCACAATGTACCTAGCAACACTGAAATATAATTCAACTTACGACCAACAATCAGTCTAATATACAGATCACAATATTAAATCTCTACCATCAAAGATTTGAAATTCAAATCTAGGTTAACTTTTCATCCAAAAGTTTCATACCTACTCTTGTGAATAACCTACCATATTCACATATCACTTTAATAAGCACAGCAGAGGTCACACTCAGTAGGTAAAACTACAATCAACAAGTACTTTGCTCAATCAACAATAGTACCACAATCAAATATTACCTACATTCAACCAACCTCTACAGTGACTTATTTCTACTTGTAATTCCTTTCATTACAACCTATCAATTGTTAACAACAACAATAACACTTCCAATAATCACAACACTAATGATTATATAGTTCAGTACATCTATCAATACTCACTCTATATCTCCAAAGTTTAACTAACCATCAAGTTAGAATTTGTATATTACTTAAACTGGTAAGACATCAGAATCTTATCTCAGCAACCAGTTAATTTAATTCAACCTTACAATCTTAAACTACTAATCACAAGCAATTAGAAGTTATACAACTTTAATCACATAATCACTTAGTACCAAATTTCATCAATCTAGCAACTAAGTCAATCCTAATCAACATTATGATACCACAATTCAAGTATCACAATATCACAATGTGCTACTTTACAACACATTTCAACAAAATCTACATCAAGTTAATCACAATTAACTAACCTCCACATATCTTATGGCACATTTTAATTCATTCTATTAAAACTTATCATGCCATTTATTATCATGTATATCACACATATATATTTACACAACTTCAGGTACTCTCTTAAATGGACACATACACATCAATTCCATTTAATCCTATACACTAGGCCATTCAGACTGTTAAAGTCTTTATCAAGCCTTCTCAGTAGTATTAGTCATCACATATCCATACCACAGGACATGGAATAATTATCAATTCTATGTTTCACTTATATACTTACCAACTCATATATAACTTAAACATTTCAGCTTAAACTTACAATAAAAGCTTGGTGAATACAATCATCACCTATCAATTTCAAGGTTTCCCTTACTTCCTAACACTTACAATTATACACATCAGGTTTTCAGCCCCAAATGTCAAGCAATCATTATTCTTAAACTATCAAAATAATGATCATTACACTGAATTTCATACCTGATTTCTTAAAATATGACCAACTATTCAATTCATATTTCCTCAATTATTAACCAAGGTTAAGCTAAACCTTTAGCACAATTCACTTTCAGATATCCTTTCATATCATTTCTTATTTGGATCTAATCCCAATTTATCACTTACTTCATTTGTATAAAATCAACAAATAACTAAAGAATTCATTCAATTCTTTCAATATCTAAGTAACTCACCATGAGGTACCAATCAACCTATGCAACTAATAATAATAATCTTCAATTATTCATCATCTCACAGTCTTACCCAATCAAAGTTATCATCACAAGCCTCATACACTGGTAAGACTTTCTTATCACAATCCTAATCAATGTGATTTAACTTACATTATTCAACAATTTATAACTATCATATCATTTAATGACTTCATATCTGTATAATTCCTTAACATGTATTCAGTTTAAATATCTAACATCGCCCAACTGAATACTCAATTATACTTAGCACTATTTCAATTACTTAATACTATCCTTAAGTAATTAAATCAAGTTTCACAAACTTAAACAATTCATCTATTTCTTTTGGATCTTACATGACCCGTTTCCACATAATGTGACAAATCTAAAAATTCAATCACATTCCATACAGTCATAACATTTCAATCAATGTTAAACTATTTCAACACAAATAGTTGACTATTTGTCAACTTTGATTTCAATCAATCAATCAATAAAATTCTCTAATTGTTTTTCTCAAGTTTGACTCATTTACAAACCAATCACAAGCAATTAATTTTATACACAACTCACTATTCATGGTTTGACTTTCAAAGTTAACATACTATCAATATTAACTCACAACAAACCATTTCATCTTATATGTTCACTTTCAAACATATATTTCAAATTATTACATTCAATAATCTTATCAATCCTTCACAAGGACAAGGTCAACCTACATCAATCTTGGCTCCATACAAGCTATTTCATATTGTATGTTTACTTTCAAACATAGACCTCACATTATTACATTCAATAATACTAGAAATTCCTCAAGCAAGACAATATCAACCTATCTCAACTTTGGCTTCATACCAGCCAGCTACAACATAGTGATTCATTTAAACACTATACAAATCCACCTACAGGTAATCTATCATTATCAATCACAATTACCTATTTAACAGAATCCAATTTGTCATTTATGTTCATCAACAAAACAACTATCAATGACAAACATTATTTACACTCTCACATTTACATTCTAGATGTTACAGTTCTATCAACCAATTGTTTTCTTATCAAAACAACTATTAAACCACTTAGCATACTTTCATGCTCAGTTTTCTAAATCACATTACATTTCTTTTATACCAAGTAGCCTCAACAAATTCATGTGACACAACATAATATAACAACGGTGATCAGGCGTTGCAAGATTATGTTCTTCACAATCCATTCTCAGGCTACTCTACATTATAATTATCAATATGACCTACTCTTATCTCATGTATGTATTAAATACTTCATGATTTCAAATCAATCATAATCTATTTAATAGTTCCTATCAGCTGATACATACTCAAAATCAGCTTACTACTTACATATTCAACCTTACATATGTAAGCCATCTCACATACACACAATGTTCTAATTTTCAACAACTGAATTACTCAGTATATCACTTATCTGAAACCTCAAACACATGATAACTCGTCATCATAGTTTCATTACTTACACTAATCAATGTCCCTATTTACATTCAAAATTCAGGACACTTCTTACTTAATTATCATCACTTTGACATATGCTATCATATCAAGCATCACTGTCACAACAAGTCTACTCAATCATGTTACTATAAAACATTTCATCTATTAATTCCTAATTGACCAGAAAGACCTATCACTTTCTCAATCAATTTAGCTTTATCATAAGCTATATTTCTTATAAACCTATCTATCCTGGTTTAAATCAAGTGTTTATATACAATCACAACATATCATGTAGTCACATAAACACATACTTTCTCAAATAGCAATCATTATCAATTCAAATGACACAACCTTCCTTAAACAAGGATTTAGATCACACCTTGTGATTAATCCATTAACATAATACTATCAATTATTTTGTCTCACCAATAAAGACACTCTTAGGTTCTAACATCAATCATGTTAAACCTTAATCAACTCTTTATCTACTCATTTACTCATATTTCTGCATTTTCAATTCAATCAGAAATAACCACCACAATGAGTATCCCATTCAATACCTCTATCCTCATGTCAACCTATAACAATCATTAGTTGACTCAAAACTGGGGAATCATATCAGTCTGACTAAATTAACTTCACTACAAAGCTTACTCAACATAACAGAGTAAACAATACAAGTTAATTTAAATTAACAAAGGCTTATCAAAGATTACCTGACAATTCTTAAGCCAGCAATGTTGAGGAAACATGAAATAAACCAACCAGTTACTCATGTTCCTCCGTCTCTGCATTCAAACAAGAACTTCACAACTTGTTATGGGTTAGTACACATGCAACTAATCACTTTCTCACACATTCACTAATCAATTAAACCCGCACCCACTGGAATGTTTGACTCAACTCAATCAAAGTTTAGGATTGAACAATCTATCATGTTCAATTCACCCAAACTATTGCTCTGATACCAACTTATAACACCCCCTGTTTCAATATAAACAATAATATAATATTTGCAACTCGGAAGCGTATATTTCAAAACATACTATCAATGTTTTACATTACTCAAAATGTCAATAAACTTTTTCAAACTTATTACACATGACATCTCAACAAAGTCAGTGTTATATAATTCAAAACATTTCTATAGTTATCAAAATAACATCAGAGTAACAGTCTGTCAAACATTCCATCCAGTCCCACAACCTCCTGCCCAATATGTCCCATCTATTTAACCTGCAGGAAGAACTGTGGTGGGGTTAGCATAAAGCTAAGTGAATGAAACTATAAGCAACAGTCCAACCTAGCATAACAATCTGTTTACATCAAATAACAATAAACAGAAAATCAATCATTCACTCGACATCCAATCAATGTCAAGCTACACCTATCAATCATTATCATTCGTCATGAGGATCGGTGGCTCCTGAGATACCCTAATACCGGTTTGGTACTCAAGGAACTCTTATCAATCATCTGTATTGGCCTATACAGAACTACCGATAACTGGTTGTCAATCACACACGACCTAGATCTCTAAACCGACAATTCAAGTTTCCGAGATCTCCTGTCGTCTACAACAACAACAAGTCCAACCATCAAATCAAGTTGACCTCAAAGTCTTACCTACTAGCACAATCAGCCAAGTAAACAACTAGTTAAACTATCATGGCAAGATATCTCTACAGATGTATCATATCAAAGTAATACTATAATTACTGGTTGTAAATCAAATCATTACAACTAAATCACACTGAGGTTACAGATCCACTCACCGACTACCTCAGGCCTCCACTCAGTAGTCTAATATCACTGAGCCTTCTCCACATCTGAGAATCAATAAATCAAATATAAGTTAGTAATCCATATCAATACATAACTTATATTAATCCATTATACTAGGAACTTAACATAATTAACATTTCAACTATTAGTTCCTAATTATGTATTAATGATTACAATAAAATCATTACTATTTGTTATCACGCAACTAGTACCAATCATATAAAAATCAACAAATTTCAAAGAAAAGCTGAAACAGCTCTCCAAGCCGCCGGCTTCATCCTAGAAGCCGCCGGCTTCTGGTCTCCACCCGCCGGCTTCACTATTCTAACCGCCGGGCAATTTACACATTGTGTTAACAGAACACAACTACGTTTTAAAGTCTACACCAGCCGCCGGGTCCATGTCCCAACCCGCCGGTTCCTACAAAAACATCACAAGCCGCCGGCTTGGCTTATGAAGCCGCCGGCTTCAACCGAGTATGCACAAGCCGCCGGCTTCCTATAGAAGCCGCCGGCTTCTATCGTCGTTCAGGCCTGGTGCGATCTGCTCGAAACTTAACCCACGAAATTTATAACAAAATCACCCAAACTCAATTTTAAACACTTTTAAACCACTAGAAACATCAGATAATTATCATATAACACTTATAACATGTTTCTAACATCCAATTCTTCCAAATCACCAATTATCCCAATTTCAATCAAATGGAAATAATTAAACTTACTTCTTGATTTGAAGAACACTGAATTGAGGTAATGATTAGGATGAAACTAGAATCAATCACAGCTCCAAATTCATTTTCAATTTGATTTCTAGGTTTTCTTTTGAATTGATTTGGGTTTTGAGAGTTTTTGGAAGTTCATAATGAACTTTCCTAAAGAGGAAAGTTAAATAAATAGAAACTTAAGTCGGTTCCTCAACCGACCTTCCATTATACGGGTATAATTTAATACCCCATCTCAATCTATTGCCTGGAACCCGAAAACCATTTGCGAGTCCAAACATTTTATCGCACCGTCAGCTATATTAATTTACAACAATTAATATTTCACTTATCACATTGGAATATTCGGATCCTATTCCAATTATTTCACTATTTCAAACAATATTATTTCCAAACACATTTAAATCAAGAAATAATATATAAACAACTAGGTCCATTTCGAGGATGTTACAACTCTCCCCCCCTTAAAGAGATTTCGTCCCCGAAATCTAACCTCAATCAATCTAACTAATGTGATATAATCACATATATCTTAATATACATTTGTCTTCAATAGCAACTTACAACTATACTTAGACTGTTTGAATTCTTTCCACATGCACATATCCAAATGTACATGCTTCTATCTTTTCCTATGCACACATACAGTGCATCCATCCAACATCTCATAGGAACCAATCATCTATCTAATTCCTTTATCACCAATCAGATAAAAGTTTAAAGCACCCTATCACTTTAACCAACAACAATAAGTGAAACCTAACATCACTTTCTAGGTCTACACAACCAGAAATTAGCAACATGCTAAAATCTTTAACCTATTCTCACTGTTCATCACTGGTAACAATAAAACAGCAGTAACAATATCACAACAACAGTGTTTATTAAACCACAATGTACCTAGCAACACTGAAATATAATTCAACTTACGACCAACAATCAGTCTAATATACAGATCACAATATTAAATCTCTACCATCAAAGATTTGAAATTCAAATCTAGGTTAACTTTTCATCCAAAAGTTTCATACCTACTCTTGTGAATAACCTACCATATTCACATATCACTTTAATAAGCACAGCAGAGGTCACACTCAGTAGGTAAAACTACAATCAACAAGTACTTTGCTCAATCAACAATAGTACCACAATCAAATATTACCTACATTCAACCAACCTCTACAGTGACTTATTTCTACTTGTAATTCCTTTCATTACAACCTATCAATTGTTAACAACAACAATAACACTTCCAATAATCACAACACTAATGATTATATAGTTCAGTACATCTATCAATACTCACTCTATATCTCCAAAGTTTAACTAACCATCAAGTTAGAATTTGTATATTACTTAAACTGGTAAGACATCAGAATCTTATCTCAGCAACCAGTTAATTTAATTCAACCTTACAATCTTAAACTACTAATCACAAGCAATTAGAAGTTATACAACTTTAATCACATAATCACTTAGTACCAAATTTCATCAATCTAGCAACTAAGTCAATCCTAATCAACATTATGATACCACAATTCAAGTATCACAATATCACAATGTGCTACTTTACAACACATTTCAACAAAATCTACATCAAGTTAATCACAATTAACTAACCTCCACATATCTTATGGCACATTTTAATTCATTCTATTAAAACTTATCATGCCATTTATTATCATGTATATCACACATATATATTTACACAACTTCAGGTACTCTCTTAAATGGACACATACACATCAATTCCATTTAATCCTATACACTAGGCCATTCAGACTGTTAAAGTCTTTATCAAGCCTTCTCAGTAGTATTAGTCATCACATATCCATACCACAGGACATGGAATAATTATCAATTCTATGTTTCACTTATATACTTACCAACTCATATATAACTTAAACATTTCAGCTTAAACTTACAATAAAAGCTTGGTGAATACAATCATCACCTATCAATTTCAAGGTTTCCCTTACTTCCTAACACTTACAATTATACACATCAGGTTTTCAGCCCCAAATGTCAAGCAATCATTATTCTTAAACTATCAAAATAATGATCATTACACTGAATTTCATACCTGATTTCTTAAAATATGACCAACTATTCAATTCATATTTCCTCAATTATTAACCAAGGTTAAGCTAAACCTTTAGCACAATTCACTTTCAGATATCCTTTCATATCATTTCTTATTTGGATCTAATCCCAATTTATCACTTACTTCATTTGTATAAAATCAACAAATAACTAAAGAATTCATTCAATTCTTTCAATATCTAAGTAACTCACCATGAGGTACCAATCAACCTATGCAACTAATAATAATAATCTTCAATTATTCATCATCTCACAGTCTTACCCAATCAAAGTTATCATCACAAGCCTCATACACTGGTAAGACTTTCTTATCACAATCCTAATCAATGTGATTTAACTTACATTATTCAACAATTTATAACTATCATATCATTTAATGACTTCATATCTGTATAATTCCTTAACATGTATTCAGTTTAAATATCTAACATCGCCCAACTGAATACTCAATTATACTTAGCACTATTTCAATTACTTAATACTATCCTTAAGTAATTAAATCAAGTTTCACAAACTTAAACAATTCATCTATTTCTTTTGGATCTTACATGACCCGTTTCCACATAATGTGACAAATCTAAAAATTCAATCACATTCCATACAGTCATAACATTTCAATCAATGTTAAACTATTTCAACACAAATAGTTGACTATTTGTCAACTTTGATTTCAATCAATCAATCAATAAAATTCTCTAATTGTTTTTCTCAAGTTTGACTCATTTACAAACCAATCACAAGCAATTAATTTTATACACAACTCACTATTCATGGTTTGACTTTCAAAGTTAACATACTATCAATATTAACTCACAACAAACCATTTCATCTTATATGTTCACTTTCAAACATATATTTCAAATTATTACATTCAATAATCTTATCAATCCTTCACAAGGACAAGGTCAACCTACATCAATCTTGGCTCCATACAAGCTATTTCATATTGTATGTTTACTTTCAAACATAGACCTCACATTATTACATTCAATAATACTAGAAATTCCTCAAGCAAGACAATATCAACCTATCTCAACTTTGGCTTCATACCAGCCAGCTACAACATAGTGATTCATTTAAACACTATACAAATCCACCTACAGGTAATCTATCATTATCAATCACAATTACCTATTTAACAGAATCCAATTTGTCATTTATGTTCATCAACAAAACAACTATCAATGACAAACATTATTTACACTCTCACATTTACATTCTAGATGTTACAGTTCTATCAACCAATTGTTTTCTTATCAAAACAACTATTAAACCACTTAGCATACTTTCATGCTCAGTTTTCTAAATCACATTACATTTCTTTTATACCAAGTAGCCTCAACAAATTCATGTGACACAACATAATATAACAACGGTGATCAGGCGTTGCAAGATTATGTTCTTCACAATCCATTCTCAGGCTACTCTACATTATAATTATCAATATGACCTACTCTTATCTCATGTATGTATTAAATACTTCATGATTTCAAATCAATCATAATCTATTTAATAGTTCCTATCAGCTGATACATACTCAAAATCAGCTTACTACTTACATATTCAACCTTACATATGTAAGCCATCTCACATACACACAATGTTCTAATTTTCAACAACTGAATTACTCAGTATATCACTTATCTGAAACCTCAAACACATGATAACTCGTCATCATAGTTTCATTACTTACACTAATCAATGTCCCTATTTACATTCAAAATTCAGGACACTTCTTACTTAATTATCATCACTTTGACATATGCTATCATATCAAGCATCACTGTCACAACAAGTCTACTCAATCATGTTACTATAAAACATTTCATCTATTAATTCCTAATTGACCAGAAAGACCTATCACTTTCTCAATCAATTTAGCTTTATCATAAGCTATATTTCTTATAAACCTATCTATCCTGGTTTAAATCAAGTGTTTATATACAATCACAACATATCATGTAGTCACATAAACACATACTTTCTCAAATAGCAATCATTATCAATTCAAATGACACAACCTTCCTTAAACAAGGATTTAGATCACACCTTGTGATTAATCCATTAACATAATACTATCAATTATTTTGTCTCACCAATAAAGACACTCTTAGGTTCTAACATCAATCATGTTAAACCTTAATCAACTCTTTATCTACTCATTTACTCATATTTCTGCATTTTCAATTCAATCAGAAATAACCACCACAATGAGTATCCCATTCAATACCTCTATCCTCATGTCAACCTATAACAATCATTAGTTGACTCAAAACTGGGGAATCATATCAGTCTGACTAAATTAACTTCACTACAAAGCTTACTCAACATAACAGAGTAAACAATACAAGTTAATTTAAATTAACAAAGGCTTATCAAAGATTACCTGACAATTCTTAAGCCAGCAATGTTGAGGAAACATGAAATAAACCAACCAGTTACTCATGTTCCTCCGTCTCTGCATTCAAACAAGAACTTCACAACTTGTTATGGGTTAGTACACATGCAACTAATCACTTTCTCACACATTCACTAATCAATTAAACCCGCACCCACTGGAATGTTTGACTCAACTCAATCAAAGTTTAGGATTGAACAATCTATCATGTTCAATTCACCCAAACTATTGCTCTGATACCAACTTATAACACCCCCTGTTTCAATATAAACAATAATATAATATTTGCAACTCGGAAGCGTATATTTCAAAACATACTATCAATGTTTTACATTACTCAAAATGTCAATAAACTTTTTCAAACTTATTACACATGACATCTCAACAAAGTCAGTGTTATATAATTCAAAACATTTCTATAGTTATCAAAATAACATCAGAGTAACAGTCTGTCAAACATTCCATCCAGTCCCACAACCTCCTGCCCAATATGTCCCATCTATTTAACCTGCAGGAAGAACTGTGGTGGGGTTAGCATAAAGCTAAGTGAATGAAACTATAAGCAACAGTCCAACCTAGCATAACAATCTGTTTACATCAAATAACAATAAACAGAAAATCAATCATTCACTCGACATCCAATCAATGTCAAGCTACACCTATCAATCATTATCATTCGTCATGAGGATCGGTGGCTCCTGAGATACCCTAATACCGGTTTGGTACTCAAGGAACTCTTATCAATCATCTGTATTGGCCTATACAGAACTACCGATAACTGGTTGTCAATCACACACGACCTAGATCTCTAAACCGACAATTCAAGTTTCCGAGATCTCCTGTCGTCTACAACAACAACAAGTCCAACCATCAAATCAAGTTGACCTCAAAGTCTTACCTACTAGCACAATCAGCCAAGTAAACAACTAGTTAAACTATCATGGCAAGATATCTCTACAGATGTATCATATCAAAGTAATACTATAATTACTGGTTGTAAATCAAATCATTACAACTAAATCACACTGAGGTTACAGATCCACTCACCGACTACCTCAGGCCTCCACTCAGTAGTCTAATATCACTGAGCCTTCTCCACATCTGAGAATCAATAAATCAAATATAAGTTAGTAATCCATATCAATACATAACTTATATTAATCCATTATACTAGGAACTTAACATAATTAACATTTCAACTATTAGTTCCTAATTATGTATTAATGATTACAATAAAATCATTACTATTTGTTATCACGCAACTAGTACCAATCATATAAAAATCAACAAATTTCAAAGAAAAGCTGAAACAGCTCTCCAAGCCGCCGGCTTCATCCTAGAAGCCGCCGGCTTCTGGTCTCCACCCGCCGGCTTCACTATTCTAACCGCCGGGCAATTTACACATTGTGTTAACAGAACACAACTACGTTTTAAAGTCTACACCAGCCGCCGGGTCCATGTCCCAACCCGCCGGTTCCTACAAAAACATCACAAGCCGCCGGCTTGGCTTATGAAGCCGCCGGCTTCAACCGAGTATGCACAAGCCGCCGGCTTCCTATAGAAGCCGCCGGCTTCTATCGTCGTTCAGGCCTGGTGCGATCTGCTCGAAACTTAACCCACGAAATTTATAACAAAATCACCCAAACTCAATTTTAAACACTTTTAAACCACTAGAAACATCAGATAATTATCATATAACACTTATAACATGTTTCTAACATCCAATTCTTCCAAATCACCAATTATCCCAATTTCAATCAAATGGAAATAATTAAACTTACTTCTTGATTTGAAGAACACTGAATTGAGGTAATGATTAGGATGAAACTAGAATCAATCACAGCTCCAAATTCATTTTCAATTTGATTTCTAGGTTTTCTTTTGAATTGATTTGGGTTTTGAGAGTTTTTGGAAGTTCATAATGAACTTTCCTAAAGAGGAAAGTTAAATAAATAGAAACTTAAGTCGGTTCCTCAACCGACCTTCCATTATACGGGTATAATTTAATACCCCATCTCAATCTATTGCCTGGAACCCGAAAACCATTTGCGAGTCCAAACATTTTATCGCACCGTCAGCTATATTAATTTACAACAATTAATATTTCACTTATCACATTGGAATATTCGGATCCTATTCCAATTATTTCACTATTTCAAACAATATTATTTCCAAACACATTTAAATCAAGAAATAATATATAAACAACTAGGTCCATTTCGAGGATGTTACAGTAGTTCTTCCGGAAAGACTTCGGGAAAGTCTCTAACAATCGGCACATCCTCAAGTCGTTTCTCCTCCGACTTCTTCTCGGTGATGTGTGCGAGTATGGCAGGGTAACCCTTTCTCAGAAATTTTCGGGTTTTTAAGCAGGAGATTATATTGAGTCCCGTCCCACCGGTCTCCCCCTGTATGATCATGGTTCCACCGACGGCGAGTGGGATAGGGACGATCTTATCGTGACAAATGATTTCAGCTCGATGTTTGGACAACCAGTCCATTCCAATAATGACGTCGAAACTTCCGATTTCAATGGGTATAAGGTCGATCGAAAAGATTTCGTCAGCTAGGTTTAAAGTGCAATTAGGTATCACACTGGTGGTTTCTACAAGTTTTCCATTGGCTAGCTCTACAGTGTACTTAACATCTAAGGCAACAGGAGTGATGTCAAGTAATGGGCAAAAATCATCGGAGATAAAGCTTCTATCAGCACCAGTATCAAATAGAACAGAAGCAGTTAAGTTGTTGAGGAGGAACATACCCGAGACCACATTCGGGTCCTGGCGGGCGTCCCCAGATTTGATGACGAAAGCTCTGCTGCGAGTGTTGTTGTTGTTGTTGTTGCGGTTGTTGTTGTTGTTGT
This sequence comes from Helichrysum umbraculigerum, assembly GCA_949592205.1. Taxonomy (NCBI): domain Eukaryota; kingdom Viridiplantae; phylum Streptophyta; class Magnoliopsida; order Asterales; family Asteraceae; genus Helichrysum; species Helichrysum umbraculigerum. The sequence goes on along the minus strand of CATIUR010000005.1, from coordinate 7,275,396 downwards.
TGTTCTTCAGTTTTGGGCACGAGTCCCTGAAATGCCCAGGTTTCCCACACTCAAAGCATACCTTGGGTGGTCTGGTGTTGTTGTTGGAATTGTTGTTGGCAGGTGAGCGGCAATCTTTGGTGAGGTGGCCGTACCTCTTGCAGTTGTTGCAAAAGGGACCACAGGAACCCTCATGGTGACGGCTGCACTTGGGACAATATGGTTTGCTCCCCGTGTAACCCCGGATGATGTCAGTGGTGGTGTTGTAAGCTTTGATGGTGTCGAGTTTCTTGTTTTGTTGGTTGGAGTGGTTGTTGTGGTAGTCAGACCACTTGCGTTTGTTGTTTTGGGAGGATGAAGTGGGTGGTTCAGAATCTTGGCTCATAGACATCAGGTCTTGGGCCAATGAGATTGCACCGTCAATGGTGGTTGGTTTGGAAGAGATGACGTGTCCCCGAACAAAATCAGGGAGACCAAGGGCGTACTTCCTGATTTTATCAGGTTCAGTGCTTACCATAGCTGGGCGGAGAGCAGCTAGTTGTTGAAACCTGGTGGTATAACCATCGATGTCACCACCCTGAACCTTTAAGTTCCAGAACTCCTCATCCAGCTTTTGGAGTTTGGCGATAGAGCAGTACTTGGCAGTGAGTTTGGCTTTCAATTCCTCCCAAGTGATTTGGTAGGCAATGTCAGCACCCACTGATTGGGTATATGAATTCCACCAAGAGTGGGCATCATCTTCAAGAGAGCAGGTGGCGAAGTTTACTTTGTCGTTCTCCGCGCATTTGCTGACACGGAAAACAGTTTCCATTTTCTCGAACCATCTGATTAGTCCGATGGCTCCTTCAGAACCCTTGAAACTCGAGGGTTTGCAGCTTTGAAAGTCCTTGTAAGAACAAGGTTTGGTGGTAGAGGTTCCAGCGGTATCGCTGTTTCTTGTGGAGTTTGGTGGGGTATTCCGAGCTAAGGCTTCAGTAACAGCCTGGGTTATGAGTGACGTAATCTGAGCATCAGTGTAAGGTCTGGTCTTTGGCGGCATGATTCTTCAATAAAAGAAATGAAGATACATGAGATTTTGCAAGAAAGTTGTATTTATCTCAGATGTACATGTATAAAAGCAGTAATACATAACATCAACAGGAATAATGGCAATTAATATGAGTCGAAAACAGCAAGAATACTTGATAGATGATACGAGTTCAAAGGTTACATCCTACAGATGTATTACAAAAGATGTCGGGAATTGTTACATCCGACCGAATTATAGAATAGCGCGTAGATAGTTACTAGATTACAGGGTAGATTACAAGACAAAGACTACACTAGTCTTAACGTAGATTAATTTGTTCCATCATCGTGACAAGACGGTCCACAGTGTTTGCAAGCCTGCTAGCTTGTCGGGCGTTGTCTTCTGCTAGTGCAAGTCGTTGTGTTAGTCCACGCGCATATTCTTCTGCCTCAAGTGAGCGTTGCACACATTCATCCATCCTTTGTTGCAGAAGGGCATTTTCCACCCTTATTTCTATTATTTGATTACGAAGGATATCCATGTTGTTGTTAGTGGTTTCAAGATCGTCGGAGACTTGTTCTATGCGTTCGAGGGATGTAAGTCTCCAGTTTTCGTTTGTTTCCTGCAACACGACATCCATGGTGCGAAGTCGTTGCTCGTGTTGATTCACCCTAGCGGCTAGAGCCGGCAAGGTGGAGTGAGTGGAGTACGGGCCAGCTCGAGGCAACCTGGAGTTCCTCCTTGCTACCCTTGGGTTCTGCGACCCGGATTGAGAACGAGATGAATTTGATGGTGTGTTTGCCATTTCTGAGACAAAGCGTTAGTAAGATTGAGGCCTATATTCATATAGCTCCTATATAATATAGCCTATTGAGTGTCTAGCATAAACATGTTTAAGTCTCGGTTCTCTCGAGGTCAGAGTCTTCTATTGTATCCTGTTCAGCCATAACTACTTTCAGATCTTACATCATCTTTGCTTAATTGTACATAGTTGATCAGGCTATGTTAAATTAAACTTGTATGCTGTAATCCCTGAACCAGTCATACCTAATAAGGAATACTGCCTAATGGTCATAGTCTAGGTTCACTAAATGCAACCTAGTTCACTATAACCTTAGGCTCTGATACCAATCTGTAACACCCCCAAATTTGATGATTTGCGGAAGCTTGATTTGGGTGTTACTAATCAATAACAAAGCACAAAGATAAATAGCAAACGACTCTATATGCGTCGTTTTAACAAAATATATTGATAACTGAAATGTTTACAACATTTAAAGCTTTACATAGCTCGAGTTAAATAAAATGAGATTTCAGTACATAAGTACTTATACAAAATATACTAATGCAAGAAAATCTCAATCGTCTGTATGCTGACTCGAGCTAAATCCTGAAGCAAAAACATCCTACTGCTGGGTACCTGCGATATATGCTAAAAGGTCAGCTATAAAGCTGGTGAGCTCACAGGTTTGAAATCAAGTAATATCGTATGAACCGCAAGATTTAAAAATGAATTGCATCCAGCAATTTAATAATGAATTGCATCCAGCAATTAAATAATGAATTAAATCCAGCAATTTAATGATAATCATCGTGTATACAGCCATGAGCACATAGTTGAGCTTAACTCGAGGGCCGGTTCCCCTATAGAGAATTCCGGGCGAGGTGCCTCCACGAATGCCTAATCAACATTCGTCTTCCCAAATATTAGTACGTCCGTTTACCCGGTTAGTGCTTGCTAACCCGAACGAGGAGGGTCAATCCTATATGGTACCATATACTAATATTCACGCTACAACGTATTAACAACTATGCTGACGGAGGACTTTCAAATGATTAGTTTCGAAAAACTCATGTAGTATATGAAAAGTTTGTACTTGCATTCACATGTTAAAAGTTTGAGCAGTATATCACACCCCTGAGTAAAACAGTAAAAGATGGGGCTATGAGACTCACCTGAGTCGTTGAGTTTATGAAAATAAACTGAGAATGATTAGCCGAGAATCGAAGTCCAAAGACTTGTAACCTGAGGGTGTCCACGACACGCGATGGTTATAATATGCGAAGGTATCTAATAAGACTACCTTGTAGTTGTTCGTCCAACTATAATGTCCAAATCTCCACTATTTGGTTGATACGCTTAAGTGTTTGAAAAGTGTACGGCCCGTTGGTGACGGATTTGTAATAATAATCTCAATTATTACTATTTTGATTTCGTGGCGTTTTACTTGAAAAATGTGTTTTGATTGTGTTTTAGAAGCCGTTACGAAATCTAAGTACGGGGGTCCGGGGGCAACGCCCCTGGTAGCGGGGTCCAAGGGGCGGCAGCCCCTGGCGGGGTCCAAGGGGCAGAGCCCCTGGCTGGGGTCGAGCTGCCAGGTCAACTTGGAAAATTTTTATTTCTACTATATTGATTTGACGAAAAACGCATCTGGATCTGAATTTGGGTAAAATCGAGTGATAAATTTCGGGTCTCGACACTTAGTAAAAATCTGTGTTTTTGAGGTTCTGGTTTGTGCGACGTTGGGTGCGACGTCGCAGGTAGGATTGCGACGTTGAGCATGACGTCGCTAAAGGCGACGTTTCGCAATTTAATGCGACGTAGGGTGCTGCGTCGCTAATGCGACGTAGGTGATTTCTGCGACGTAGGGGCTGATGTCGCTATATGCGACGTCGCAATTTAATGCGACGTTGTAACTGACGTCGCACCATGCGATGTCACGAAGGGTTTTGCGACGTTGAAGCTGACGTCGCAAAATTTCTGGGCCAACTGCGACGTAGCGGTCTGTTGGCCGGAAAATGTGTCGAAAACGAGTTTTTCGGTTTCCGTTCGGTCCAAAACTTTTACCCAACCCATATATGGACATTTTAAGTGTATACAAACAACCACAAGTCGAAAATAATGGAAATCGAAGAGTTTCGAGAATTGTCGGAAACTTACAAAGTGTCGGATGAGAAATCCGAAAAGATAGGATGATAGATCGTGTCGCGGTGGTCGTGAATCTCTAAAAATCTTGAAGATCCGAAGTCGTTTGATATGTTTATTTTGCGATTTAGTGCGTTTTTAGGAGGTGGTGTGGTTGGTGAGATTTGAGAGAAAAAGAGAGGAGAAAAAGATAGAAAGAGAAAGTGAAATGAAAGGTAAAGGTGGGAGTTGGGGGTTTAACCTCCAACTTTCAGTCCCCGCTCTCCGTGCGGTGTTCGTTTGTTCCGTCATTTAAACGTTAAATAATTATTTTTCATATTAATTGGTACGTTTTAAATACAAATTTATTACGCGATGTTTTATTTAATTATTTTACAATTAAGTTTATATTTGAATTATAAGTGTAAGTTGGTTTATTCAGTTTGCGCGTTTTAACATTTTAAATTGTGAAACTTTCTGACTATACGATACGTATGAATACGAAATATTATTATAATAATATTTTTGACATAACAACGTTATTTAATAAAATTTGTCACCAACGTCCATATTAATTAGAATCGAAATACATTCGATTTAAATTACGTACAATTTAATCAAATCGCATATTCGTATATATTCAACAATATATATAATTCGATACATTAATTAGCCTAACAAGGAACTAATTACATGTATTAACATATGATTAGGCACTAATTACTAGTCCTAATTTGGCGGGTGTTACAGCAACCCCTGACAAGATGAAGTAATAGGAACGGGAATACGGCCTAATTGGGTATAAGGAGGCACCCTCTCGGCGGAACTAGCATCCGAAGTCACAGACTGATCCCTCTTAACCATGTTATTATCATTAGCATCACTTTCAAAACTCCTCGCCATCGGACAAACCTAAATAAAAATAAATCTGAAAATACAAAACACCACTAACGAAAAACAAGTTAGTTCACACAAAATAAACAAAAATTAAATAACATGTACAATCTTAAATAAATGGAATTCCAACCGGCGGACGGATTTCCATCCGCCGGTTGAAACTAAAACCCCAAAAGTTTAACCAATTAAAGGATAATTAGTTTCAACCAGTGAATTAATGAAAACAGGTTACAAAATTAATTAAACTCCTTAAAACAACTTTATTGAAACTTAATTAACAAAAGTTACTTTTAAAAAGAAAGAATTAAAAATTATTAATTTCTATTCAAATAAACACAACCGCTTTCCCCGGCAGCGGCGCCAAAAACTTGATGTCGCTAGTGAAAGCGCGTCTTGTTTTATAATTTATAAATAGAAATACCTAATAAATACTTTCAAGCAACCAGGCAAGAATACCCGATCAATTGTAAATATAGATTTGGTAAGTCAGATTCGAACACAGGGAAAAGGTGGAATATTTAAAATAAAAATTAACAATTAACTAGAAAGCAGTAAATATGGGGGGCGTTTTAGTTCCGTGCGAACATTGTAGAAAACATTTAATTAAAAATAAACAAACTTAAATAAAACTTTAAATTAAAATAACTAATAAATAATAATAATAAATCCTAATTGGAAGGAACAAGTGATTGTATAGTTAATGTCACTTAGATTCATATTTCCCGATTTATTACGTATTGATTATCTAATTGTGATTCTTTTAGATCAACTTAATACCAAATTCTTCAATGAATACTAAGTCGAATATGAACTAGCCAACGTTTCGGGTCCAACTAATTCCTATAATCTAAGGTCTAACATGAAACACTGGTTCCAATGTCACAAGATGATCAGTTAATTGTGTGCCTTTCCCTAAATTATGCATTAAACATTCACAACGTATTATAATTAACTCTATTGGTATGACTCAACAATACCCAATAATTAACTTATTGTCTTGCTCATTTTAAAGTAGATTATTATTGTATACTCGACCTATCAGACTCAACGTATTTAGTGATAATTCAAAACCCTAAAGTTATGACCATCAATAGTTAATAATATTAAAGGAACTCAATCTCAACAACATTATTAACCACGTGAAGTAACAATAATAACTAGTTACCAATAAACAAGTGTCCACGAGTAATATAACCGTTTTCAATCAAATAACTTATTCAATACGCAATTATAATCGTTCAATAATCATAATCTAAGTTAAATCAACTTCACAATCACATTAATATTCAATCCATCATCAAAACAGAAATATTCAGATTCATTATAACAAATTCTTCAATGAAAATAAAGAAACGAAATATACCGAATCGATTAACGATGAACTACGAAAGATTAGAGCGAATTATCCTCGATCCTAAGCTTTCGTACCTCCAAACTACTCCTAAAATTCGTAATATAAACCCTAAAAGTCGTCTGAAACCGAAAGAAATCGAAAAACCTTCTAAAACTCTCGAAATAAGGTTTAAAACGCGTTTTTATACTTCTGTGGTTTTTGTTCCATACGGCGTATGGATTGATTTCAAGCCCAACCCAGACTCGCGTAACCTGGGCCTCCACTGCAGCAATCTATACGGCGTATGGATTCCATACGGCGTATGGATGCTTTTTCCAGCCGATTTCTTGACTTTTCTTCCTTTCTTCTTTTCTTCGACTTCGACTTCTCATTATTCTTCAAATATGCCTCATTTAGCTTGATTATTGACTGTTTTGCGTTCCTTTTCCATAAACGCTCCATTTCCACATCTATTTGCAAATATGAACGAAATCAATATCTATTCTAAACAAAATGCAATAAAAACATTCAAGATGAGGGGTAAAATACTACTAAAATATAGTACTTTTGAGCTTTTATCACCTGTCAAGTTCTTTAGAAAACTCCTTCATTTTTTTTTGCTTCTGCTTCCAACTTGAGTATTTCTATGTTTCTAGCTCTCCTATTCAGCTTTACTCGTGTCACCGTCTTCGTTTTAAAAGGCTTGCATGATCATAATACTCTCAATGTGGATATGGAAAGCATAAATAAGAAATTTTAGTAAAAACAATTTCAGTTTGTTATCAACAACAGTCACAAGTCTGCTCACAAGTGTTATCAAACAAGGCCCTAACATCCTTTTTTATGCTTTTACATTATACTTGTACCATATAAATATGTAGTATATTAGGTATAGGCATTCTTATCCAGATGTAGAACACAATAAAAAAAAATTGGGAGAGACACCCACCCATTACACCTATGTCTCAATTAAGACAAACTACAACATCTTAGTTGATGCCTTGATGGTCCATGGACCGCTCAGATAATGATAACGCACTTAGCACAACACCTGTTGGTACATATTTCAGTTATTACCTAGTCCATCTACTAAAATGACAAGTTTTCATCTGTACAGCATATTTTTATCTCAGCTAATGGCAGCACTCTACAAACAGATTCCTTCTAGGTTTTACATGTTCTTCCAGCTAGAATTCTAGTCTAACAATACTTGATCGAGTTTGCACAATCACAAGCAACCAATGTCTACACTTCAAAACAGATCTTTTTGTCAGTCAAGAAGATCTTTATTGGACTATAAAACAAAATGGATGAATAACATAATTAAGTAGCAGATAAGTGGAAACTTATTTTTCAAGGTCAACCTTCTGTATTTAATATCTACGTGTTTAGATTAAAGGATCCATTTTGAGGCATATTGACAAATAAGATCCTAAAAACAATTATAGAAAACACAGCCAAAAGTGAAAGTGACTGTCGATATTTTGACAATAGTTGAATAATAACAAACTGTGCTTTTAAAGTTTCTTACGTTGCCAGTTTCTCACTTTAGCATTCTGGATGAATACAATGACATGATCATTTGAGGTCCGATTGTCAGTGATATACGTATGCAACTGGACAACAAAGTTGCCCCATAGACAGCAGTTGATTCTCTTATCACTAAAATGTATGATTGGAATGAAAAAAGATTAAAAGTGAGTCCGAATGCTATATGTATATATATAGTGGGAGGTTCAAATGAGAACCACTCTAAAGTTGAGAACTTTGAGAACCACAACGAATACATTTTTGTTCACATATGATTAACTTCAATCATATGTGAACATTGATGTACGTTTAATTGAAAAAGAAAAAAGTTTAAAAAAACATAAATTTACGTCTTAAAACACATTTTAACCGATTTGTTCACATTATCGTTCACATGTGAACATATATTTATTTTTTTTGCGTTTTTTAGGATTTTTTTGACTTTTTTCTTTTTCAATTAAACGTACATCAATGTTCACATATAATTGAAGTTAATCACATGTGAACAAACATGTATTTGTTGTGGTTCTCAAAGTTCTCAACTTTAGAGTGGTTCTCATTTGAACATCCCACTATATATATATATATATATATATATATATACACACACATACATATAAATGTAAATAAAAAATGTAGAACTTTTTGAAATCTTACTTCTTGTCTTGCAAGACAAAGTTGATATACTTCTTTTCCTTCCCCTTCTCCCTCTTAATCGTCATTCCATCATAAGTAAATAGTAAACCAACAACATCTATACGAAACAAAGCACGGTAAAGATAAGTGGAAGTTATTCAAATTGTATCCATAAATATTAAAAAATAAATGAAAAACTAAGACAAAAGCAGCAGGGTTGGATTAGTGGCTGAGTCCCCTGCAAAAAGGCCGGAGGTCCTTTCTACCTTTAGGTAGAAATGGAAGCAGCCTCTCTACCTTTGATAGGGGTAAGGCTGTCTACATCTAACCTCCCCCATAGACTGTCTTAGACGGTATTGGGCCCTAACCCGCGGAAGGCGGTATGTGATGTTACTTTACTTTACTTTTTAAATGAAAAACTAAGACGTTTATTAACATAGGATGTATGTAAAAATTTACCAAATGCAAGTTTCGTGGATACTTTCCATTGCAGTATGTCATCAAAGGAAACCAGATTGATTCCGTCAACAACAGAATCAAATGATTTAACCCTTCGGACCTTTGTTGACCGGAAGAAGTTGATCTTGCAGTTGTGATCTACCAGCTTGTAGTCTGTATCATATGGTCGCAACCCAAAGCTGTACAATTCACAGTAGTTGCCTTCTTTGATGGCATCTTCAAAGTCGGGCATGAGTTGATTCTTAATGGAAGCACAGATCTTGTTACCCTGATGTTTGAAACAAAGGAAGACAGCTTAAATATTGTAGCATGAATAGCAAACATCAAACAATAACATAACACAAAAGGCATGAGAGATGATCATGTAAGATGATGATTATGTATGCATTCTGTTTTATCAACGTGTTCGTTATTAGATAAGATTTAATGGATTTAATTTATCGCATTTTCATTTGTATATAGTAAGCTATATATTAGTTGGCATGAAGACCCTTTGGGTACAATGACCTGAAAAATCCATTTGTAAGTTAGTAGATAGGCATGGCAAATTTTCTTCTTGGATACATTGTTAACTGTTAAGTAACCAGTTCCCTTTAAGTCAAGCATGTCAGAATTATATACTACAATTACTTGTGTAAATAACTGATTAACTCCAATATTTATGACTGATCAGAATTAGACAATAACATAACACAAAAGGCATGAGAGATGATCATGTAAAATGATGATTATGTATGAATTTTTTTTTATCAACCATGTTCGTTATTAGATAAGATTTAATTGATTTAATTTATTGCATTTTCATTTGTATATAGTAAGCTGTACGTATGACATTACATAATACATCTATCAACCAGAGCACACCATTTGCTAAAAATACAGTACCTCAAAGACTGGTCGTGTTCTTTGATCTTGGTCGTATGGATTTACATAAAAGACTGTAAACCATGATATATATATATATATATATATATATATATACATTTTTTACAGTAAAACATGTAATTTAAGACTGTTTGGACTGCGTTCTAAACTTAAGGTCACCCAAAAACATGTAGACGCGCGTTCGTGCACACACACACACACACACACACACCAAAATCATTTTTGTCTAAACACCCCCAAAATCATGTGATTAACCAGGTCAATGATTTAACCACAAACCATATCATATCAAAGTTTTGAAACACTTTCATTTATGTCTTCTTAATCCACACGGAACCTCTAGGTCAATCAAAAACATAACAAAAAAGGCATGACAGATTAACAAAAATAAAATTAGGAGCGGATACCTCAACATCCATGAGGATCAACTCATGGCTGGCAATTTGTTTGGGATTGTTCATGTAGTTTTGGGTCCACATAAGAAACTCCGTCACACAAATCTTCCAGGAGTCCTTGCCTCGGTGAAGTAGGTTCAAAGGGGTATAGAAATCATCAATAGGGGTTGCCATTAAGATTGATTCCGAGTTGTCAGTGAAGCTGGTTTGGAAATGCAAAATGTTTGAATGGAATGCAAAATAGGCAGTGTCACTGCAGGTATACAATACAATATATAAATGAAATAAATAACCGACTAACTAAATGTATGCATAAAAGTAGGAACAAAAATTCAAATTTTGAATAATCAGATGGGTTTAAGTTTCTGGATAAGGATTATTTGAAATTTAAATTCCTATAATTTCAAATTTAAATTCCTAATATGTAGCATAAAAAGTAATCTGTGCTAATTTTATAAATTACAGAAAACTTAAACTCAGTTAATCTTACCTTTGGGTCTCCTTGGCTTTAACACGAACCACAGGACAAAGAACACGACCAAACCTGAGGTATGGTGATCAAGTCGAACTGAACCGATGCAGCCTAATAAATCAAGGGCATTTCATCAAACAGTTAATATGCAATAATTCAATATATCAAATTCTCAATATAAACACATTGCAAATTTATGATAAGCTTAACAAAAGAAGAGGATCAGAGATTTAGAATTGTATATACGAAAGGGGACTAACCACCAATTATGTAAATCGAATCCGTAATCTTCATTGACTTTTGTAGTTAACGCGAATATTGTAATCGAAGCAAAAGAGTAACAGGATGGTGATACTACACCAATCTATATTTCACGAGCTGATGTTATGTGTTTAATCGGTGTATGAAATCAACTCGTGGCATTTGATCGGTGTATATAAATCGAATCCTGTTTTTGAGAAGAAGAAGAAGAATAAACGGTGACCATGGAAATCGAAGCAATAGAGTAAGAGGATGGTGATACCAATCGAATCTATATTTATAACACCCCTCATTTACTTGTAATAATATTATAGATAATACGGAAGCGAAGATAAATGAAATGCCATAATTTGTTACATATTCTTCGAAAATACCAAAATAGTTTAGATGTTTAAGTCACATCAAATTAACACTTGATCAAAAGATTAGCATGACGGGGTATTATATAAACTAAACTGAACTGTTACAAAATAATCAGAGTAGCTTGAATATCAAACATTCCATGCTTCCAAGGTTTGAACTTCCTGCTACCCACCCACATGCACAAAACAAAATTCTGCAGGAAGTAACAACGAGGGATTAGCACATAGCTAAGTGAGTAAATCCAACACTCAACATTTAACTTAGATAAACCAATTATCTACAACAAGTAATCGCAACCACAACAATCAACAACAACTTAATGAGGATCGGCGGATCCGGGGATAACCTTAGTACCCGGGTGGCTCCCCAAGATCACTTATCCAAACATATCCGTATGGCCATAACGGACGAGACCGATAGCTAGTGTTTATTATACTTAGGTACAGTTCAGCACACACAACAAATGAAGTACATCCCTGTACCATTCACACAACAACACACTAGCCCAACCAACAGTTCATCAACTCGCTGACCTCATTAACAACAATTGCCCGAAGGCCACACAAATCACATATAGGCATATGATCAACAATAACAACTAATCAAGTCTACGTTTACCCGTCGTAATCAAATGATTACAACTAAGCCAAACGGTGAGTTTTGAATCCACTCACCAATACCTTCGCCTTCACTAACTCAGATTCCGGTTGCTACTTTGTCTTTTAAAGGATCTGAGGATCAACATCATAAACAAGTTAGTAATTGAAATCAACAACATGTAACTCATATCAATTAATCACTTTAGGGACTTAGCATAACAATTATCTAAGTTACAAGTCCCTCCCATGTATTATTATCCATAATATAACATATAACAACAAATTAATATTAAGTTCTTGCAAGTAAATGAAAAAGTGGAACTGGACCCTTTAGCCGCCGGCTAGCCCGCTTAGCCGCCGGCTAAACCCACCAAGCCGCCGGCTTCCGCGTCCAGCCGCCGGTTCCCAACCCTGAGACGCCGGCTCTAAGGCATTTTGAGCAACCAGAAATAAAACGAGTTTTAAAGCTATTTTTACCCGCCGGCTAGGGTCTTTGACCCGTCGGCCTTAGGCATTTAGCCGCCGGCTAAGCCTCCTGGCCGCCGGCTTTGCAAGCCAAACCCACATAGCCGCCGGCTATGCTGCCAAGCCGCCGGCTTGATCATCTGGGCAGCAGCAGCAGTTTGGGTTCTTGTTTCCTGCACGAACCTTATACCCAAATATCCCAACTTTACCCTCCAATACAGCTTATACACGATTTTTAACACCTAAGGAACATGCTATTACTTCTAACTAACATTAACCAACAACAACAACATCAATTATGTCACTTTCACACCAAAATTATAAAACCCATTTAGTTTTTTCAACTAACCTCAATCATAGTTTAATAACTTGAATTTAATCTACATCATCAACCAATAATCATCATATAGCATCATATATCACAATAAATCATTCTATAAACTCAAGAACCAATCCATTCATCAATTTCCTTTCTAACCTAACACTTGAGTTTAGGTAGTGAAATTTACTTACAATAGGTAGAAGATCAAGATGATATAAGATAGAAGATGATGATGATTGCTAGTAATCACCACCTCAATTCCCACTTCAAGTTTGATGAATCAAGCTTTTGATTTTTGTTAATATTTTCTTTGTATAAGTTGAAAGAAATGAGAATTGGGAAAGTGATCAATAAAAGGGTCGGCCCTTTTATCCACCGACCTAACACATTGGGTATTTAATACCCGTCCTAAATCTATTGTCTGGAACCTAGTTACTAAATTCGAGAAACTTATTTTATTATACCGTCAACTTTAATAAATTAAAACAAGCAACATTTCATTATCCACAATAAGTCCTAAGACCTATTTCACCAAATTTTACAATTAAACAATTATATCGCAAAATTATTTAAAACAATTAAATACGAAATTATAACTAGAAAATACCAGGCTATCGGAGAGGATGTTACAAATCTCCCCTCCTTAAGGAGATTTCGTCCCCGAAATCTCAGCCCTATCAAACAATCCAGGATATCTAGACTTCATCGACTCCTCACTCTCCCAAGTTAGGTCGGAACCTAAACTATGTCGCCACTTTACAAGCACCATAGGAATTTGTTTCTTCCTAAGTTTAGTCACCTTTCTATCAAGGATCTCAACCGGTTCTTCAACCAATTTCCGAGTTTGATCAACTTTTAAATCTTTCAACGGAAGAATTTGTGACTGATCCTCTATATTACACTTTCTCAAGTAACAAACGTTAAACGTATCATGAATACCAGAGAGCTCTGGAGGAAGATCCAATGCCATTGACTGATCGTTTACAACTTGGCGAATCTTGAATGGACCAATGTACCAAGGCGCTAACTTTCCACGTTTTCCGAATCTAATCACACCTTTCCATAGCGAAACTTTAAGATATACTAATTCACCTTCGGTAAACACAACCGGTCGTCTTTTAGGATCAGCATACTGTTTCTGTCTATCTCTTGCTGCTTTCAACTTCTCACGTGCAATAGCTACTTTATCAGCGGTTATTTGTACAATATCGGGCCCATCAAACTGTTTCTCACCTGCCTCTAACCAACATGTGGGGGTACGACAACGACGACCATACAACATTTCATACGGAGGCATCCCAATACTTGAATGGTACGAATTGTTATAAGTAAACTCAACCAATGGGAGATGTGAATCCCATGAACCTCCATATTCCAAAATACAAGCACGGCATATCCTCTAAAGTTTGAATCGTACGTTCTGACTGACCGTCTGTCTGAGGATGATAAGCTGTGCTAAGATTGACACGTGTACCCAACTATTGTTGTAGACTTTGCCAAAAACGAGAAGCAAAACGAGTATCTCTATCCGACACAATCGATAAGGGAATACCATGTCTGGAAACGATTTCGTTAACATACAATTGAGCAAGTTTAGTCAACGAAGCGGTCTCACTCGTAGCAAGAAAATGCGCGCTCTTAGTCAATCGATCCACTATAACCCAAATCATATCATTGCCTCGAGCAGTACGCGGTAACTTAGTCACAAAATCCATAGTTATGTGATCCCATTTCCACTCAGGTATTTCCAACTGTTTTAACGACCCATACGGCTTTTGATGTTCCGCCTTGACCTGAGCACAAATATGACAAGATCCCACAAACTTTGCAATGTCGGTTTTCATCGTTGGCCACCAATACAACGGTTTCAAATCATTATACATTCGAGTACTACCCGGATGAATAGACATTCGTGACTTATGAGCTTCATTCAAAATCAAATCTCGAATACCACCAATGGAAGGAATCCAAACACGAGACTGATAAGTCTTTAATCTCCTTGAATCATCAACTAACTCATCCTTGCGTTTTATCATAATTTCAGATTTCAGATTTTGTTCCCTCAATGCTTCAAGTTGCACAACTTGAATTTGATCAATCAAATCCGAGGAAACATTCACTTTTAAATAGAAAGCTCGATCAGGAGTATTCTTTCGACTTAACGCATCGGCAACCACATTAGCTTTGCCCGGATGGTATCTAATCTCACAGTCATAATCTTTTATCAATTCCAACCATCGTCTCTGACGCATATTCACTTCTTTCTGGGAAAACACATATTGCAAACTCTTGTGATCAGTACAAACAACACATCTAGTCCCATATAAATAATGTCTCCAAAGTTTTAGGGCAAATACAACTGCTGCGAGTTCTAAATCATGCGTAGGTTAATTCTTCTCATGTGGTTTCAACTGTCGAGAAGCATAAGCGATAACTCTATCCCTTTGCATTAAGACACAACCCAAACCCGAATATGAAGCGTCGCAATAAACCACAAAATCATCAGTACCTTCTGGTAATGCTAAAATCGGTGTCTGACACAACAATTGTTTCAATGTCTGAAAAGCTTGCTCCTGTTGATCAGTCCACACATACTTCTCATCTTTACGGGTTAGTTTGGTTAACGGACCGGCTATCTTGGAAAAGTCTTTGATAAATTTCCGATAATATCCCGCTAACCCAAGGAAACTCCTTATCTCAGAAACAGATTTCGGCGCATTCCAATTCATCACAGCTGTAACCTTCGATGAATCCACTTTCACACCATCTCGACAAATTATATGACCCAAAAACTGAACTTCTCGAATCCAGAATTCACATTTGGAAAACTTTGCATACAACTGTTCTTGTCTCAATGTTTCAAGAACCAATCTCAAATGCGTGACATGCTCAGTTTCAGATTTCGAATAAATAAGTATATCATCAATGAAAACAATCACAAATTTATCCAAGTATGGTCGACACACACGGTTCATCAAATCCATAAATACCGCTGGAGTATTCGTCAAACCAAAAGGCATAACCAAAAATTCATAATGACCGTACCTAGTACGAAAAGCAGTTTTAGGTATATCTTGTTCACAAACCCGGACTTGATGATAACCCGACCTCAAATCAATCTTAGAATATACCGAAGAACCCTGTAACTGATCAAATAAGTCATCTATTCTCGGAAGAGGGTACTTATTCTTTACCGTTCTCTTGTTCAACTCTCTATAATCAATACACATGCGCAACGACCCGTCTTTCTTTTTCACGAATAACACTGGTGCACCCCACGGCGAGAAACTAGGTCTGATAAAACCTTTATCCAACAACTCCTGAATCTGATTCATCATTTCACGGATCTCAGAAGGAGCTAACCTATAAGGAGCTTTAGCAATCGGCGACGAGCCCGGAACAAGATCAATTCTGTATTCTACTTCCCTAACTGGCGGTAACCCAGGCAATTCATCGGGGAACACTTCAGTGTACTCACAAACAACAGGAACATCTGAGACAGTTTTCCTTTCTAATTTGGCATCGACTACATAGGCTAAGTATGACTCGCAACCTTTTGACAATGACTTCCTAGCTTTCATCAACGAAATCAAAGGAATAGCTACACCATCCCGTTCTCCTCGAGCCACAACATATGACCCTTCGGAGATTGGGATCCTAACCAACTTCTGGTGACAATCAATACTAGCCTTATTCTGACTCAACCAATCCATACCAATTATTACATCGAAACTAGGGATTGGCATCAACAAGAAGGAAATAGGAAAAACATGATCATCAATAGTAATATTAGCTCCAGTCACCGAGGTGGTAACAGGAACTAACTTACCACTAACTATTTCTACTTCTATAGGCTTTGTTATCACAGTAGGGGCTAATTTCAACTTATTACAAAATTGCACAGAAATGAAAGTACAATTAGCACCCGAATCAAACAATACACGTGCAGGTACAGAGTTTATAAGAAATGTACCCGTGATAACATCTTCAGTACGCACGGCCTCATCAACCGTCATCTGAAAAGCCCTACTAGCTGCTGGAGGAGGGTTCTTTCTTTTCTGACCGGAAGATCCCGAACTCCCGACCGAACCCGACCCCGTCGACCTTGCCTCCGGACATTGACCAACCCTATGTCCTTCCTTCTTACAAGTCCAACAAACAAAATTTGGATACCGGCAACTTTTTATCTCATGACCCAATTCACCACACTTCATACATTTGTTTGTCTTAGCCGTACACGGACCATCATGCCGAGATCTACACGAACTACACCGGTTGGAACTATTATAACTTCCCGAAGAACTACTTCTTCCAACAAATTTCTTACCCCCTTGCCGATTCCCTTGCCACTTAGATTTATTCCTACCCGACGATTCAGTTCTTGCCTTAAAGAAACTTGTATCATTTCCTTGTCATAATCTCAAACCTCTCAAATCACTATCGGCAGACCGCGCGAGATTAAAAGCATGCGATAAATCCTTAGCCAATCGCACAACCGTACGATAGTTATCCGGTAAAGCATCCACAAATTGTTCAATTTGAGTTTTCTCATCCGGGACCCATTGTTGCACGAACCTAAGCTTATCAGTAAATTGCGTAATCAATTCATCAATAGTCATGTCATCCTTTAATCGCAGATTCACAAACTCTCTTCGAATCCTAGCAATATCAAAATCCGAACAATATTGATTACGAACAACTTGATGAAACTGGGACCAACTAATAGCTTCTTTCTGTTGTTGAGTGAAATGACCGGTAATGGAATCCCACCAAACCATGGCATCATCCTTCATGCATTGAACTGCATACTTGACTTTAAGTTCCTCATCACAGCAAGTCACATCAAATTTGCGTTCCATATCCCTCAACCAATTTAACGTTACAGTAGGATTTTTACTTCCCTGAAATTCCGGTGGTCGACTAGCCATAAAAGTCTTGTATGAGCACTTCTTGTCTGATTGAGAGGATGAACCAGAACCAAAGACTGGGGCTTGCTGAAATAACTGTCTGGTCGCAGCTTCCTCAGCTTTTCTCTTGAATTCCCTAAGGAATACCAACTCGTCTTCCATCTCATGAATATACTCATCTCGGTTAGATTGTTGTCCGGTTGGTTGAGAAGTACCATTATGATCATGTTGC
This sequence comes from Helichrysum umbraculigerum, assembly GCA_949592205.1. NCBI lineage: Eukaryota > Viridiplantae > Streptophyta > Magnoliopsida > Asterales > Asteraceae > Helichrysum > Helichrysum umbraculigerum. The sequence goes on along the minus strand of CATIUR010000005.1, from coordinate 7,257,747 downwards.
TCGGTATGAGTCCCAATTTGAGGAGCGACAATCCGGGAGGCATTGTTGGGGTTGGTGGTCGGTGGTTCGTTATATGCCATTTCTGAAATTCAACACAACACTTGAACTTTTGTTAATCATTAGCATCTAAACACTAACTACCTTTAACCAATACTAATCCCATACCCAAGAATGTTTGATATATCACGCTCGAGTTTCGGGATTGATCATTCAACAATGAACAATTATCCCAAAACTATGCTCTGATACCAACTTATAACACCCCCCATTTACTTGTAATAATATTATAGATAATACGGAAGCGAAGATAAATGAAATGCCATAATTTGTTACATATTCTTCGAAAATACCAAAACAGTTTAGATGTTTAAGTCACATCAAATTAACACTTGATCAAAAGATTAGCATGACGGGGTATTATATAAACTAAACTGAACTGTTACAAAATAATCAGAGTAACTTGAATATCAAACATTCCATGCTTCCAAGGTTTGAACTTCCTGCTACCCACCCACATGCACAAAACAAAATTCTGCAGGAAGTAACAACGAGGGATTAGCACATAGCTAAGTGAGTAAATCCAACACTAAACATTTAACTTAGATAAACCAATTATCTACAACAAGTAATCGCAACCACAACAATCAACAACAACATAATGAGGATCGGCGGATCCGGGGATAACCTTAGTACCCGGGTGGCTCCCCAAGATCACTTATCCAAACATATCCGTATGGCCATAACGGACGAGACCGATAGCTAGTGTTTATTATACTTAGGTACAGTTCAGCACACACAACAAATGAAGTACATCCCTATACCATTCACACAACAACACACTAGCCCAACCAACAGTTCATCAACTCGTTGACCTCATTAACAACAATTGCCCGAAGGCCACACAAATCACATATAGGCATATGATCAACAATAACAACTAATCAAGTCTACGTTTACTCGTCGTAATCAAATGATTACAACTAAGCCAAACGGTGAGTTTTGAATCCACTCACCAATACCTTCGCCTTCACTAACTCAGATTCCGGTTGCTACTTTGTCTTTTAAAGGATCTGAGGATCAACATCATAAACAAGTTAGTAATTGAAATCAACAACATGTAACTCATATCAATTAATCACTTTAGGGACTTAGCATAACAATTATCTAAGTTACAAGTCCCTCCCATGTATTATTATCCATAATATAACATATAACAACAAATTAATATTAAGTTCTTGCAAGTAAATGAAAAAGTGGAACTGGACCCTTTAGCCGCCGGCTAGCCCGCTTAGCCGTCGGCTAAACCCACCAAGCCGCCGGCTTCCGCGTCCAGCCGCCGGTTCCCAACCCTGAGACGCCGGCTCTAAGGCATTTTGAGCAACCAGAAATAAAACGAGTTTTAAAGCTATTTTTACCCGTCGGCTAGGGTCTTTGACCCGTCGGCCTTAGGCATTTAGCCGCCAGCTAAGCCTCCTGGCCGCCGGCTTTGCAAGCCAAACCCACATAGCCGCCGGCTATGCTGCCAAGCCGCCGGCTTGATCATCTGGGCAGCAGCAGCAGTTTGGGTTCTTGTTTCCTGCACGAACCTTATACCCAAATATCCCAACTTTACCCTCCAATACAGCTTATACACGATTTTTAACACCTAAGGAACATGCTATTACTTCTAACTAACATTAACCAACAACAACAACATCAATTATGTCACTTTCACACCAAAATTATAAAACCCATTTAGGTTTTTCAACTAACCTCAATCATAGTTTAATAACTTGAATTTAATCTACATCATCAACCAATAATCATCATATAGCATCATATATCACAATAAATCATTCTATAAACTCAAGAACCAATCCATTCATCAATTTCCTTTCTAACCTAACACTTGAGTTTAGGTAGTGAAATTTACTTACAATAGGTAGAAGATCAAGATGATATAAGATAGAAGATGATGATGATTGCTAGTAATCACCACCTCAATTCCCACTTCAAGTTTGATGAATCAAGCTTTTGATTTTTGTTAATATTTTCTTTGTATAAGTTGAAAGAAATGAGAATTGGGAAAGTGATCAATAAAAGGGTCGGCCCTTTTATCCACCGACCTAACACATTGGGTATTTAATACCCGTCCTAAATCTATTGTCTGGAACCTAGTTACTAAATTCGAGAAACTTATTTTATTATACCGTCAACTTTAATAAATTAAAACAAGCAACATTTCATTATCCACAATAAGTCCTAAGACCTATTTCACCAAATTTTACAATTAAACAATTATATCGCAAAATTATTTAAAACAATTAAATACGAAATTATAACTAGAAAATACCAGGCTATCGGAGAGGATGTTACAATATTTCACGAGCTCATGTTATGTGTTTAATCGGTGTATGGAATCGACTCCTGCCATTTGATCAGTGTATGTAAATTGAATCATGTTTATGAGAAGAAGAAAGAATAAACAGTTGAGTGCTTCTGATTTTTGATCTATAATTGTGAAATTAAATTAAATATATTATATATTATATATAAATTTTAAATTATCAAATTAAATAAAAAGGGTATTAATGTCTTTTTAATTTGAATGATTATGATGTAAGCAAATGAATGTATGGTTGGATCTTCATGTTGACTTTTAAAATTGAAGGTCCAGATTTACCCATTCAAAATTTAGTCAAAGTTTTTAAATTATTTATACTTTCTTATTATAATATAAGTAGATTATTTTTAATACATATGTAAACTACTTAATAATATATTCGATCAAAAGTCTTAAAATTACTTCAAAAAAATAGTCAATTACAATTATACCCTTTTTATATTTAATTCCACTTTCGTAAATATGAAGTCAAATAAATTAGAAGTTAATACATCATAATTAATTACAAAAGATATATAACCTCGTAATTATGTAAGTCTTTTTTTTTTCTTTCTAAAAAACAATTATGTAAGTCTTTTTTATTATTGATGTAACTGACGTAATATAGTGATAAATATTGAAATGTCAGTTACAATTGATTTGATATAAACATCGGTGAAAATGTAGTATATTGGTTCAAGGGTTGGACCATTAATCCGAACCTTGACCTAACCTGACCAGAAAAGTTAGATGACTCTGTCGTAGTAGGGTAATGGGTTAGAAAATACCAATCCTAACTAGTTTATTTTCTTGTTGGTTTCGTAACGAGTTTCAAATCGTGACGAGATTGTCATTGCGTATAGTAAGAGCATGGTATACTACAAAGTATTATGTTCTCAATTATACGAAAGCATGTTAGATAAACATAATAATGTACATAAGTATTTTTGTACTGCATCACACGGACAGTAGGCTAGTATAAATAAAACGACTGGAATGAACACAAGATATATATGTTGGTGTTCGTTTGTTTAACTAAACGAGTGGAAAATAATGTCCGTGTTCGTTCACCTATCTAAATCGACGAATTTAAATGAACATGTCGCTGAATAGTTCACACATTCGATTCGATTAGAGGCCTAATCATCGGGAAGTGGTAACAAGAATAGAAGGAAAGATAAAGAGAGAAGTGCAGAAAACTACATAAAATTGTGTAAAAAGGGTGACAAGAGTCCAGTGATGGCAGATGAGGTGCCTACTTGGCAAGTTTCAATATTTGACGTATCTCTTTCTTAAATTCCCCACGTTGACATTCCATTTCCTGCTTACGTCCCACATGCCCTTGTTGGGTTTTCTATTCCCTAACTAGATTATTAAAACGCAGCGGAACAACAAAAAAACTTTAAACAATCTAAGGCAATTAGGAAACTAAAACCCTAAGGGATCTTTAACTTTAACAATATAGTACAATAAGTAAATTGGATAAAGAGAATAAAGAAAACACTGACCTTAGAGAAAACCTATTTCTCGCGCGTAGACCAACGAGCAGAGCTTCGTCACTTGGAGGCAAGTACCCAAAGTAGAATACCTCTAATGTTTCACACCCAAAAACCCAAGAGAAAGTAGAATTTTCAGAATACTTAAAAATTCGTAGCTGACTTGATACATAATGAAGGTATAGGATGCCCCTATTTATGGTTGTGGAAGAAACCCTTCGGTTTGCTGAATTTGACTCCCAACCGGCGGTTGGACCTTCCAACCGGCGGTTGAAGCTGTTTGACTTGTACTCCAAGTTTGCGAATTCCACCGCCTTAGAAACCATAACCTCAACCGGCGGTTGGACCTTCCAACCGGCGGTTGAGTCAGTTTCTGGAATCTTCCGCCAGATTTAATTACTTTTAATTTCTAATTAATAAACTATTATTAATTAATTAAACAATTAAATATAATATTAATACTATTAATATTATCCTTCATCTTTCTCTTGACTGTTTATTGAGGGCAACCCAAAAAGGACTTTACCATTAATGATAGTCTCACCAATTAGTTATGATATTGGACACTATTCCAACAGTCTCCCACTTGGACAAATCATCAAATACTATTGGTCTTTAAGCCTATATCTAATTAACTATGTAAAGTGTGCCATCCAAGCAACTGCCGAACTCTGATCTCATCTTAGAGTTAGTCCTTTAGATAAGTGATCAACTATTCCTTTGTTTCACGATATCTTATGAACCGAGACATGGATTATAATCAATCTCAAGATTCATATATGTTTTCTGAATTCCGATTATATTGATTATATGAGACTACTGAACTATCACTTTAGTCTCGGCCAGGCCTTGCACTTTTTAAGTCAAACTTTAATCATCAGAGGACCCATGATATCTCTTTTCCATTTTAGGCAAAAGGAACAAATAAATATCGACTACATAGCACTAGTCAACTCATCATATCATACCTAGCATACCCTTTATAACTGACATTTACGCACAGCGTTTGAATAGACTAAAGTATAACAGACTCGAAGAACTAGATACTCATGTATCTCCATTTTAAGAATAGAAGATATTATCATCTTAAAATCACTCGTGAATTAATCCATGAAGTGATCTCTTTAAGTGCGGGTTTCTCCTATACTTAAATCCGTATTAAGTACCCATGAGTGTTGCAGCAATCTCCATGCCATGTATAATCTCCATAGACATCTACTAACACTCCATGACAGTCTTGATTCACCACATACTTCCTATAGTGTGATCGACTGAGGAGGTTTGAGTAAGAACTTATTACTCTAGAAGTGGTGTCTAAACATGCAAAACTGAAACACAATGACGAACAATAGTAAATGGCAGAACTCCTTCCCATTAAATATCTCCATTATTAATCACCAAGTCTATTACAATTTCTATCATTGTTTATAACGTTTCAAATTCAAACTAACCAACTAAAACTTTACATTATCTTTTAAACCTATGCTCCTAGCATGTTCATCGTGCTTGGACTTTCCTAGAGGCTTTGTGAAAGGATTAGCTGGTTTATCCTCTGATCTTATGCTCTTCATAATTACATGTTCTTCTTCGACTTTCTTTCAAACAAAATAGTATTTCCTTTCAATGTGCTTTGACTTTCCGTGATCCTTGGGTTCTCTACTCAAGGCAACAGCACTTTCGTTACCACAGAATATAGCAATAGGATCTTGTACCGTTGGAACAACTCCAAGATCTCCAATGAAATTCCTCATCCAGATAGCTTCCTTTGCCGCTTCACTAGCCGCAATGTACTCAGACTCACATGTAGAATCTGCTACTGTATCTTGCTTAGAACTTTTCCATGACACCGCTCCCCCATTCAGTAGGAATACCCAACCAGACTGTGATCGACAATCATCTCTGTCTGTTTGGAAACTAGCATCACTATAACCCGTTACTCTAAGTTCTTCTTTTCCACCATAAACCAAGAACCTATCTTTAGTATTTCTCAAATACTTAAGAAAATTCTTTACAGCTGTCCAATGACCTTCACCAGGATTCTGCTGATGTTGACTCACTAAGCTCAAAGCAAATGAGACATCAGGCCTTGTACACGTCATGACATACATGATCGATCCTATAGCCGAAGCATATGGGATTCGACTCATTCTGTCCAATTCTTGTTCAGACTTTGGACATATATCCTTACTGATCTTAATGCCATGATTCAAGGGTAAGTTCCCTTTCTTAGAATTTTCCATATTGAATCTTTTCAGTATTTTATCTATGTACGTATCCTGGCGGAGTCCTATGAGACGTTTTGACCTATCTCTGTAAATCTTTATACCTAGGATATATGCTGCATCTCCAAGATCTTTCATAGCGAAACACTTTCCCAACCAGGCTTTTACACTTTGTAAAGTTGGGATATCATTTCCTATGAGCAGTATATCATCCACATATAATACTAAGAATACTACAATACTCCCACTGAACTTGACATATATACAGGACTCATCTTCACTTCTAGAAAATCCAAACTCTGTGACCTTTTCGTGAAAGTAGAGATTCCAGCTACGAGAAGCTTGTTTAAGTCCATAAATGGTCTTTTCAAGCTTGCACACTCTATTAGGATACTTTGCATTTTCAAAACCTTCCGGTTGTGTCATGAACACATCCTCTGTCAGTTTCCCGTTAAGGAAAGCGGTTTTGACATCCATCTGCCAAATTTCATAGTTATGAAATACAGCTATGGCTAGCATAATCCTAATTGACTTAATCTTAGCTACTGGTGAGAAGGTTTCCTCATAATCAATCCCATAGGTTTGAGTATAGCCCTTTGCTACCAACCTAGCTTTATAAGTGTGTACTTTCCCATCCATGTCTGTCTTCTTCTTGTAGATCCACTTACAATCCATCGTCTTAAGACCGGGTGTAGTGTCAACCAAATTCAAAACTTGATTGTCATACATGGACTGAATTTCACTTTTCATAGCTTCCTTCCATTTAGCAGCCTCAGGACCTGCCATCGCTTCCTTGTAGTTAGCAGGCTCATCTAATTCACCAAGTGTACTATCACTTATCTTATCCTCTTCTTCTATTTGGTAACCATAATATAACTCAGGAGGATTGCTAACTCTACTAGATCTGCGAACGGGTAAGGATATGTCTTCAGGTTCAACAGGTGTTTCCACCTTTTGTTGAACGTCAGTGTTTATTATAGGTTCTTTATCGGTAGATTCTTGAATTTCTTCAAGATCAATTTTACTCCCACTGTCCTCTTTAGATATCATTTCTCTCTCAAGGAACACTCCTCTTCGAGCTACAAAGACCACATTATCCTTGGGTCTGTAGAATAAATATCCAAATGACTCTTGTGGATAACCGACGAAAAGACACTTTTCAGATCTGGAGTCTAGTTTGTCCTGAGTTTCCCGTCTAATGTAAACTTCACAACCCCAGATTTTGATGTGACCAAGAGAAGGTCTCTTTCCATTCCACATCTCATAAGGTGTCTTTGAAACTTTCTTAGTGGGTATTTGATTTAAGATATGGGCGGCTGTTTCTAATGCATAACCCCAGAAACTTATTGGAAGTGTTGCTCGACTCATCATAGATCGAACCATGTTTAACAAAGTTCTGTTTCTCCTCTCAGCAACACCATTAAGCTGAGGTGTTCTAGGAGGAGTCAATTGTGAAATTATTCCACAATCTCTAAGATGATCGAGAAACTCGATACCAAGGTATTCTCCTCCCCTATCGGATCGGAGAACCTTTATCTTTCTGCCCAGTTGATTCTCTACTTCGTTTTGATATCTTCTTAATACCTCAAAAGTATCTGACTTATGTTTGATCAGATAAACATGTCCAAATCTACTGAAGTCATCAGTAAATATAACATAGTATCTATTTCCATCTTTTGTAGCACATCAGAATGGTCCACATACATCTGTATGTACCAAATCCAATACTCCTTCACTTCTTTCACATGATCCTGTGAATAGTGATTTAGTCATCTTGCCTAATAAACAAGATTCGCATACATCATCCGATTTGAGGTCGAATGATTCCAACACTCCATCCTTTTGGAGTTGGGCGATGCGTTTCTTGTTTATGTGCCCTAGACGATAATGCCACAACTTGGATTTATCAATTTCATTAGACGAATCAACATTTAAAATAACATTGCTAACACATTCAACATTTTCATATATGCCTTTGTAAGGAGAAGCTTTAAAACTAAAACAATCATTTAAATGAATCAAAATATCTCCATTTCCATTATAAAAAGAAAAATGATAACCATCTTTATACAAAGCATAAAATGAAATAATGTTTCTAGTCATTTCTGACGAATAATAGCAATTATTTAAATCTATCCTAACTCCAGAATTCAGCATGGGCTCAAATCTTCCAATCTTTGTCACAGGTACAATTCCCTTGTTTCCCATAACTAGGTTGAGCTCTCCATGCTTCACATTTCTACTTTCCTTTAGTCCCTGCAATACAGTGCAAATGTGATTACCACACCCTGTATCCAGAACCCACGAATTAGAAGTTGTAGTATTATGGAGTTCGATCATAAACATACCTGAGTGAATACTCTTCTCGACCTTTCCATCTTCAAGGTCCTTCAGGTATTTTGGGTAGTTACGCTTCCAATGCCCCCTTTGTGTTGCAGTAGAAGCACACAGCTTCCTTTGGGTCACTAACAGGTGCAATCTCAGAATCGGTCCCTTTCTTAGACTTGCGAACGGACTTTCCGTCAGTAGTCTTCATTTTCCAATTTGAATTTGACCTTTTCCTTTTCTTTGCACTTTGACCAACAGTCAACACAGGAGCTGCTGAGCCAGAGGACACATCATCTTTCTTGATTCCTTGCTCAGCAGTTTGTAGTAAATTGTGGAGTTCCATTATTGAGCCTTCTCTCTCATTCATATTCATCTGATATGACATTACAAACTGATTGTAGACAGGTGGCAACTGGATAGAATTATGGCGATGGAAAACTATGTGTCGAATACCATGTTCAATGACTCCAACCTATCAAAGTACCCTTTCATCTCTAAGACGAAAGCACAGATAGAAACTCCAGGTTTGGGCTTGCAAGCCATGAGGGATTTCACCACATCAAGGCGTTCTTTGCTTGCCTTAGCCTGAAACATTTCTTTCAGCTGTTGGTTCATTTCATAAGCCCATGTGTTTTCAAAAGTCTTTTGCAGTTCAGGGCTCATGGAAGATGCCATGATACAAGACACTTTATTCGCGTCATCATAATGTTTCCGGTGTGCCTCAATCTCCTCTTGGGTTGATTCTTCATCAATTATGGGAATATGCTCATCGAGAACATACTCCTTTCTCGTACCTCAAGGTAAACCTTAGGTTACGCATCCAGTCCATATAATTTGGACCGGTCAGTCTTTCCCTCCCAAGAACTGAGAGTAGTGAGAAGTTCGAGTTATGTGCGGGATTGGGGACGGGAGGATTTGCACCATTTAAATTAGCCATCTATGAGATAAAATAGTTTTAGTTAGTTTGAATATTCCTTAATTATTTACCCAATTTTCTAAATTAAGGCTAGGATCCATATTTTCAGTTTTATGAAAAGGGTCGCCGTAATCATATAACTAAAATACCATTATCTATTTCATTTCTATGAAACTCCTAGATCTTTGAAATTCATTGATTTCTATCAATGGCATGTTAATCTCGGTTATGCACATCTACTATTCATGACTGGTATGCCGAGGATCATGAACAAGATGGTGAATTAACCATGCAAACCCCGCGTGATCCCTGGCTTGAGTATGCTCGAGAATCGCGAGTCTCAATCACCTCTCATTATGTCCTCATATTAATATGCCGGTAAACCACACACGCTCCATTAACAGTTCATACAAGAGATGTGCGGATTTCATGGGTTAGCATACTATTCATCATTTCCTATAGCTAAAACGGGATTTTGTTTTACTATTTTAAGTCTACTTTTAATGTTGACATCATCCTATCAAAGGTCCTCGGTAGCTCCATCGAACGCACAAAGAAGCGAAGAAGCAGGTCAGCGCGAAGCTTATTAAAAACCCGACTTCTTTAGGGAAGCAGAGCGACCCGCCTTATACCTCTCTTATAGTTTGTTCCTTATGGGTGAGCCGATTTATCAATTGACTGACGATGTATTTAAACTTTAATTATACATATATATAAATCATATATTATACATATAATATCTCTTTGAAGTTTAGGGTTCTATTTTAAACCTTTTAAAATTAGTGGTCTATTTTAAACAATTTAAAATTATCAATATCTAAAATGTAAATACATATTACCTAATTAGATAATTCTTTTTCCAATTTATCTTTACCTACATACTATTGCAGATAATTGCATGCTACTATATGTTAAGCTATGGCTCTGATACCACTGTTGGGTTTTCTATTCCATAACTAGATTATTATAACGCAGCGGAACAACAAAAAACTTTAAATAATTTAAGGCAATTAGGAAACTAAAACCCTAAGGGATCTTTAACTATAACAACATAGTACAATAAATAAATTGGATAAAGAGAATAAAGAAAACACTGACCTTAGAGAAAACCTATTTCTTGCACGTAGACCAACGAGCAGAGCTTCGTCACTTGGAGGCAAGTACCCAAAGTAGTATACCTCTAATGTTTCATACCCAAAAACCAGAGAGAAAGTCGAATTTTCGGAATACTTAAAAATTCATAGCTGACTTGATACATAATGAAGGTATAGGATGCCCCTATTTATAGTTGTGAAAGAAACCCTTCGGTTTGCTGAATTTGACTCCCAACTGGCGGTTGGAGCTGTTTGACTAGTACTCCAAGTCTGGGAATTCCACCGCCTTAGAAACCCTAACCTCAACCGGCGGTTGGACCTTCCAACCGGCGGTTGAGTCAGTATCTGGAATCTTTCGCCAGATTTAATTACTTTTAATTTCTAATTAATAAACTATTATTAATTAATTAAACAATTAAATATAATATTACTACTATTAATATTATCCTTCATCTTTCTCTTTACTGTTTATTGAGGGCAACCCAAAAAGGACTTTACCATTAATGATAGTCTCACCAATTAGTTATGATATTGGACACTATTCCAACAGCCCTCTCACTCAGTGTTTTAAAACCCGGGTTTTTAGTCGACCCGAAAAAGTGTTAATTTATGATCGGACCGGTTGGGCCGGAAGGTCGGACCGGAGTTAATAATAGTATACAGTAGTAGTATTTAGTGAATTTTTTTATTTTTTATAATTATAATTATAATTATTAATTATACCATGTATAATAATTATAATCCATAGAGTAATAAAGGGTGATGACACATTGATTCCCTCGTTATTCTTCAAATACACATCAATATAATAATTATATAATTCATAGAGTAATAAATGGTGATGACATATCAGTCAAAGATTTCCTCATTACCCTCATTATTCTTGAAATACACAATCAAGCAACATTCCCTACTTATAAATGATTAAATGTACATAAAAATTGTAAAAAAAAATAAAACCGGGTCAATGCGCCGGTCCGATTCCCGGTCCAACCAGGTAGGACTTGCCGGGTCATTGACTAGTCAAAGTATAAAAGAAACCGGGTTTTTTTGAGCCGGAATTCCCTAAAAATACGGTCCGACCGAGCCGGGTCTTAAAACACTGCTCTCACTTTAATATTGTCTTTTACTAATCATACCAAAATACGGAGTAAATAACAAAACAAAATACAGAGCATGATACAAGTATACAACGTCCTTGAGTTTGAAATATTTTATACAGTTTGTGGTGCGTATCACGAGGTATTTATAATATATATATATATATATATATATATATATATATATAATATTTCAAATTTCAAATACATAGTTGCTTAGACCTCTCCTTACAGCGTCAGTCAGTGTGCGTCGGTTGGGACCGACGGGACCGACGCCATAGGCACGGCCCGTCGGTTGGTGTGCGTCGGTTGGCCTCGTCGGGAGAGCGACGGAAGAGAGAGGGTGGGGGTGGGTCCCTTTTCTGACGCAAGCCGTTGAACATAAAAAAAAATAAAAAAAATAAAAAAATTTTGAAAATTTATGAGGAACGATAAAAAAAAAAAACATTTAATTTTTATATTTTTTTTACTTTTTACACACTATAAATTCAAACCAAATCCAACCAATTTTTCAACCCATTCACTCTCCAACTTTTTAAATATTCCAATACTTATATAATTTATACTTCCAATTCACCACTTTCAACCTACTTTTCACAACATTTACACCCCAATTCACCACTTTTATATACAATTTCACAACTTTTATATACAATTTCTTCAACTTCTTCAATCACCACTTTCAACTTCTACCACTTTTATATACCAAAAAATGAGGCCAACCCAACAATCTACCGCCGACGATATGTGGAACAACCTTATCAACAACCCGCTTCCGAATCCAACTTCACCAACATCCACTTTTTCGGCTCAATCGAGCAACTCATCACCTAGCCAACCCCCCGGTTTTGCAACATACGTAAGCCCACCCGGTCCATACCATAGTCCATCCGCACCATACCAAACTTATCAAACCTACCCAACGTATCATCATTATTCACCAACAATCCCATATCACCAATCTCATGCGGCGTTCGGAAACCCACACTACATGCACCAACCTCATCCTTCGGCTTTCAACAAATATCCACCAACACCAATTAGCCTCCCACAATTCGGAAACATCAACACTCCGCCCCGAGCCGAACCCGAACCCGAAATCCAACCAGAACCCGAAACCCAAACCGAACACGAACCCGAGCCGGCTCCAAAGAGAGGAAGATCTAGAGGAAAAGCCGTGTCCACTGCCTCAACCCGGGTGCAAGTAAAATGGACCGATGAGGAGGCGGTTATCTTGGCCCAACGATGGATCCACCGGTCTGAAAAAGACAAAAAAGGCAAGGCACAAGCTGGAGAAGTTTTCTGGAGAAAAGTTCATGAGGACTACAACTCGGTGGCTCCCCAAACCCGTTCCGTGAGCCAACTTCAAGGCAAATAGAACAAGATCCGTTCGGATTGCAAGATCTTCATTGGAATTTACAAAGAGGTTACAAATCCTCGTCCGAGCGATGCCAAAGAAGATGACATTGTGAAAGCATGTCATAAGAGGTTCAAGGACCGAATGGGAAGAGATTTCATATATGAAAGTTGTTGGGACGTAGTCAAGGATCATCCAAAGTTTCTGGCATCGTTTGGTGTTATGAGCAACCGAGAAATTCCATCCCAACCCGAGCTCGAACCCATCAATCTTAGTGACGACATGCCTTATTCTGATCCTCTTACGGCTAACATGCAACACTTGTTCACCGACGACCCCATTCGTCGCCCGCCCGGTCGTATATCTTCTAGGAAAAGCCAAAAAAGCTCGAGTTCAAGTGATGCCGCTACTGCTTCATGTTCTTTGAAAGAACAAGAATGTTTGGCCAACATACGAGCCGCGCAAACGTCAGAACGTACAATGGCGCAAATCGGAAAAGCCGCGGCCAAAAAAACGATCATTAAATCGTGGAAAATGCTTCTTCAACCGATCCCGTCGTTTCTCAAAGGCAAGGAGAAAAAAATGATCAAGGAAGTAAGAAAAACCTTGGTTGACAACTATGAGTCGGACTACAAAACGTTCTTTGGTCACGACGCGGATTCGGGTTCAACCCAAGTGCTAGATTCGGGTGAAGACGAGGACAACAATGAAGACGACAACGAATCCGAGTAGACTACTAGTTGTATTTTTAAATTTCAATAAATGTATTTTTTTCTTTTTTAGGATTTGTAACATTTTTCATTTTTTAGGATTTGTAACATTTTATTTTTTTAGGAATTGTAATTTTTTTTCTTTTTTTTAGGAATTGTAATATTTTATTTTTTTAGGAATTGTAATGTTTAATTTTTAATTAATCCCTTATTTTTAGTTTTAATTTAAATGTGTTATTTAAGTTTTGTATTAAATAAATAGATTAAATAGTGTGTGGGCCCTGAAAATAAGGGAAGTAATGTTGCTGTTGGCAGTGGAGTGTCAGTTTGTGTCAGTTTGGGGAAAAGCTGACGTGGCGCTGAGCTGGCAGGCAACTGATACGTCAGTTCGCGTCACCATTGGGAGGAGTCTTACAAAGCAAAACAGCCAAAACAACATTGGATAAACCACTAAAATACCAAACAGAACAATTGTTACAAAAATAACATTTACCATGCCATGTGCATATACAAATGTTTAAAACTTACATCCTTGATGTTTTTTGCACGTAAGTTGCATGTTAATAATGGCATTACTTCTACGTGGGGCTGTAACGAGTCAAGCCGAGCTCGAGCTCGACATACTTTTACTCCGATGAAGACGCTTTAAGATTAAAGATTTTTTTTACTTGACTTTTGGACTGAAATACGAATGTGATGATGAAACCTTTCAATACATGTGTGCTGCCGGGACACACATCCGTACATATGACATTAACATGATTTTGTTTGCACTCTAATTTTTTTGGTTTAATATTTGGCTTAAATAAATAAAGTTGATAGTTTTTTCCTTTCGGTTTCACATTTAAAGTTTTTGTTTCTTTCCATTAATGACCGCTTTCAAAAAAAAGTGTATACAGTTAACTAAATTTTTAATGTTGGATTTAGAAGGAAAAGAAAAAATATTACAAAACAATTGTCCTAAACTACACGCATAATATCTTCTACGGAGTATATAATTAGGGTAAGATCGAGCTCGGCTCGAAAGCTCGACGAACTTTCACGATGTAGGCTCAAGCTCGGCTCGAAAATGTTTTTGAATGGCTCGAGCTCGGCTCGAAAAGTTCGAATTTGTATATAAAAATAATTTTTAATATTCAAAATTATCTTATATATAATAAAAATTAAAGATCAATAATAAAAATCTTTTCAAATATATATATAATTAAAATACATCGTGAAATCAAGTCAATAACTATGTAAAATAGTATAACAATTTCAAGAAATAATAATAATATCATTTACATATCAAAAATTACATATATATGTACGTACAAATATAGATATTAATTAAGGCTCGAAAAGCTCGATAACAGCTCGAGCCGAGCTCTTAAAGGCTCGAGCTCAGCTCGATATATATTTCGAGCTTGATTTTTAAGCTCGAGCTCGGGCTCGAACTCGATAAAAGCTCGACTTGATCAAGCTCAAGCTCGAGCCGAGCTCGAGTTGCTCGATAAAAGCTCGACTCGTTTGCAGCCCTACTTCTACGTGAGAAACATCGATTATGTCAGTAATTAATGTACTTCAGGAAAACAAACAATATTACTCCGTATTAATTATGAATGAGTTATGGAGTATAAACATACTTTTATTAAATGGTGTGTTTGGCATAAGAATCCTAAGAAATTTTAGTAGATTGAACCTTTTAGTTTTAACAATATCAATCTCTCACTTCCGTTTATCAACAAAAATATAGAATAAATTATTAAAATAAGAATCCTCAATCCTCGATAATCCTAAGAATTATTTTTTATACAAGTTTTTAAAGTAGCTTGATATAGAATCCACAATTTCAACCGCTCCGATAAGATACACATTTATTTTACAAGTATAATTTATAATCTATTTCTCTTCGATTTCATCACAAACATTTTTATCACAATGTTTTTATTCTTTCGCGTAAAACTTCATCGATCATCATTACCCTTTCACTAATAAGGGAGTTGATGGAGACAAAAAGAAAACTTACACTACAAACAGAGCGAAACATAAATTTGATGTATGAATAAAATATTTTGTCGTATTTATCACTCCCCTTTCAATAAACCATATGGTTACTTTTAATAAAGTATTCGTCTTCTTAAATAACTTTCTTTAGCATTTATCATGTTGTATTTCTTTTGTCTGGGTATCAAACTTTATACCGACCGCCATATAACACCAGAAAAACACATGCAATTCACTTCAGCTCTTCAACCTCTGCATCTGACCTAATCCCCCAAATTCCACTAAATTTACTTCAATGCTCATCTCAATTCATCATAATTCAGTACTAATTCCCTAATTCCACTTGTATCTATCTTCAATCCCCCATTAACTCCATCAATTTCCCCCCAATTTCACCTCTACAATGGGCAGAGTTACAGAAACCTCAACCCTAACCCTAACCGAAGGCATTGTGAAAAAAATCATAATCACTTACAGTTACGTTTTCATATGGATCTGTCTCAGCTTCACTGTAATCGTATTCAATAAATACATACTTGATCATAAAATGTACAATTGGCCGTTTCCGATTACGCTAACAATGATTCACATGAGTTTTTGTTCTTCGTTAGCTTACGTCATTATCAATGTGCTTAGAATCGTTGAACCGGTTCAAATGACACGTGATGTGTACATCAAATCGGTCGTTCCGATCGGTTTTTTGTATTCGCTTAGTTTATGGCTTTCGAATTCAGCTTATATGTATCTATCTGTTTCGTTTATACAAATGCTTAAAGCTTTAATGCCTGTTGCGGTTTATTCAATCGGTGTTTTGTTTAAAAAAGAAAGTTTTAAAACACGAACAATGAGTAATATGTTATCGATTTCGTTTGGCGTTGCGATCGCTGCGTACGGTGAAGCTAAGTTTAATTCATTTGGTGTTATGTTACAGCTTGGTGCAGTTGTTTTTGAAGCTACACGTTTAGTTTTGATTCAAATATTGTTAACCTCAAAAGGAATTACATTTAATCCGATAACGTCTTTATATTATGTTGCTCCTTGTTGTTTGATGTTTTTGACTGTTCCTTGGGTGATTGTCGAGCTACCGAAATTAAGGGATAGTTCGGGTTTTCGTTTTGATTACTTTGTGTTTTGGACGAATTCATTTTGTGCGTTTGCTTTGAATCTTTCGGTGTTTTTGCTTGTTGGGAAGACGTCCGCTTTGACTATGAACGTTGCGGGTGTGGTTAAAGATTGGTTGTTGATTGCGTTTTCGTGGTCAGTGATTAAGGATACGGTGACACCGATTAACCTGTTTGGTTATGGGATTGCGTTTTTGGGTGTTGCTTATTATAATCATGCGAAGTTGCAAGGACTTAAGGCTAAAGAAGCCGAAAAGAAGGCTAGTCAACTTGATGATGAATCGGGCAAGTTACTAGACGATAAAGACGAAAAATCAGCAAGAAAGAGCGAATCGAATGAATGATAGTATCTGGGAATGAAATGGTTTTTGCATAATCACACGGAGTTTACGTGTAGGATTTATTTAAGTTTTTGGCACTTTTTTAGGTTATTTATGATATAAATTTGTATTATGTTCATCTTTGTTACTTAATGTTTATGGGTACTCTTGGTATGTTGTATTTTCTGCTGTGATGCCCATTTTTTTTGTTAATTTTTTTAGGGGTAAGATGATTGCTATTTTGTTATCTTAGATACAAGAAAAATGAGCATAAGAAGTTGAAGTTTTTTTTTTTTTAATAGTTGTAACCTATAGCTTTATTTATATATAACTGTTTGGTAAGGTAACTGTAAAATGTAAAAATATAGTAAAAGAGCATCAATATAAATACAAATGATAAACATAGTTAAACAATAAATGTAAATCGACCAAAAAATGATAAAGATAGTTATACAATAAATGTTAATCGACACAAAAAGAACAGCGATAAAAATATTAAATGATAAACATCGTTAAATCACCAATAATTATACAAATAGCCCTTCGCCCGTAGTTTCCTTCCTCTCCTTCTCTTTCTTAGATTTGTATAGATATAGATATAATTAGATTATTTTTCAAAAAAACGTACTCATTATTTTTATTGATATTTAAATAGCAAAATCGATTATATAATACTCTATCCGTTCCAAAATAAGTGTCCCGTTTTGACTTTTTAAGTATTTCCTTTTCAAACCTTAAATTTTTTTGTTTGTGTTATATAATACTTGATGCAAAATATATGAATAAATTAGGTTTTAAATGTATTTTCATTTGTATAACTTTAATAAAGTATTATATAACACAAAAAAAAAATATGTAATGTCAAAGTTGAAAAAGATATACTTAAAAAACTGAAACAGGACACTTATTTTAGGACGGGTGAAATATATAATATATTTTGCATAAAAGAAAAAAGCAAAGCATTATTTTCAAGTCTTAACAATATAAATACAACAAATGTGAACAAGGACGTGAGCAACTGAGCATGCATTCACCGAACAAAAAGACCAGAACAAAGCTCCTTCAAATTTTGAACGCTACTTCTTTCAGCGTTTGATTTTGAAGCTTATTATTCCAATATAAAGCTCCAGCTTTTACACTCCAAACAGGACTACTATTTTTTCAAGAGTTTTTTGATTAAAAGTAAAAGCTTAAAACTCCTAAAAGCTCTATGCCAAACAGACCTTTGTAACGTGCGGAATAGTGCATCATTTTGAAACTTTTTGATATATCTAGACGTGGAGTGTATATTCGATTCAATATTTGATATATCTAGACGTGTAGTGTATATTCGATTCAATTTGACACGCCACGTCACTATTATTTGTATCATTTTTTGCGTTGATAAAAACGTCGTTTAGTTGAAAATAGAGTGTACGGACGGATAGTTTATTATTTGTACGAGTATTTTTTAGTTAATTAAGTAATAATATATAATATATAATCTTTTTAAATATTTATAATAGATTGTATATTAGGTTGTCATTTATGTTAGAGATTATAAATGGTTTAAATATAAATATAAATATAAATAATATTTATTATAGAGTGTATATTAGGTTTGTCATTATAGGTTTAGTCACTCCTAAACTAATCCTAACCCTCATTAATTAACCCATTTAAATTTAAACCATTGATAATCTCTAGTGGGGATGAACATTAGTATCAAAATCCCAATACCGTACCCTAAAAGAAATGCTTTTTATGCTTTCAGAGGGGAAAAATCGCCACTAATTTTGTTAGCATGTTTGTATATATGTAAAGAAAGAAAAGATGACGAAGGAATGTTATAGAAATGAAAAATCGAAGGTTCGATAAAAATATGCTTATCATTTATTTTTATTTTTTTATTTTTTATTTTATTCATATTCATAATTAATACTTCGTAATATATTTTTTTGTTTTCATGAAGTACATTTATTACTTCCATTTTATGGTGTTTGGGAGCATACTCGATGTTTACCACGTACAAGTAGATGCCAATACCAATCTCTCCTATCTAATAAAAGGGAGTTTGTGATGATGTCATTAAGCTGAGTTGTCCCATTCTAAAGCAATTGTTTTAATGATGTGGCATAGCTAAGATTCTAGGAATTTTCTCCTTATTTTGATTTTCTTTTAATAGCTTAATTTAGTTAGTTAATTAATTTTTCTACTTAAATAAATGTTATTTCCTATCTCTATGCATGCGCTGTCCTGCACGTTTTGTGAGGAGCTTTTTCAATATACGATACCCAATAAGATACCCAATAATTATCTATTACTTGGAATACAAATAGTTTACTCTTCCTGTGTACGCATCTATTTTTCATTGAATCAATTTATCTTTCTCTTTTTCTTCATCAACTGTCTTTCATCTGAATAATTTCTCTCCAACCAAGAATTTAAATGTATCGAGGAATGATTATAATTTCAATCTTCAAATTAACTACTCCGTATATTTTACTTTAGTTCAGTTCTTCTTCTTCAATCACATGTCTGCTCCCCACTCTTTCATTTGGAATAACAAAACCTAAAAACCACCTCCAACCTGTAAGTTTTCTTTCTTTTAATTTTGTTATTTAATTCATTACACATATGTGTGCTTGTGAAATTCTTAACTTCATCTCACGAAGTTCACAGCCCCACAAAAATCGTATCTTCACCTTCGTCACCACCTACTTTCGATGCCTACTTCCGACAGTTGGTGTCGGTGGTGACGGTTTCAGATCAACTTGACGATGACGTTGGTGATGGGGTGTTGACGGAAGAGGAAATCGTTGGTTTCTTTTAATCAATTAATTTACTGTACATTCTTCCATCATCATCTTCCAATTTACATATGTTAATTTGCCCTTTTTGTTATGTGAAACTTAGGGCTTTGTTTTTATCAGTTGTGTGCAAAGTTCCAATTTTTAGAGTTAATCTGTATGTTCTTTTAATTCTTCTTTATTGCACATGTTCCCTTTTGCAAATATACACAATTTGTCATGTCATTTATGCTTATGTAATCATCTTATGTGCATTAAAAACGTTGTATTTTTGTGAATTCAGGCAAAATGTGTGGCCTTTTTCAGATGCACACCAGATGTTTGATGAAATGGCTGATACAAAACTTGAGGTATATTTATTTTCCAGAAAGGTATAACTTGCTTTCACGAGTTGTGCTTTCTTAATACTGTTATTAAAAATTAACCTGCTTTCATGAGAGGTTATTTTCTCATAATGTTATTAAAACGACTAATGATAATCAGTTTTTCTATTTATTTTAGATGTCGAATAGTCTTCCTATATGTGTGGGTGTTTCTGTAAGTTTAGATAATCCCATTTAAACAACAATTCTTGGTCAGTTTGGAGACATACACAAGTTTCAATTAATGATATGTTTGGTTCAACGTTGGTCAGGTTCCATCTAATGATCAGCTTTGCTGCAAGTTTTACTGTATTTGAACAAATCAGCAGTAAAAGATTCTACAATCTTCATTGTATGTACCTATAATCTTGATTTGCCACGGTTAAAGGTAAACATGGATGCAATTACACTCTGGACAACTGTAGTTTATCGAGTTCCTTCTAAGCCAATTTTGATTGTTATTTTTACTTTTTGAGTACCTGTTTGAGCAGTTGGAGATAAGAACGTTACTCAGATTCGACACATTCTTAAGTAAATGGATATAATTTTGTTGACTGACTTATTTTTTTTGTAGTCTCCTAGAATTTGATGATGATCCTGATCTATATGTGCTCAAGCCTATTAAATATGTGGGAATTGAGGTTTGGCAGGTAGGGTCCTTTATCAAGCTCAGTTAAGGATGTTTATATCTAGAATACGACTAGCATAAGTATCTTTTAGAGTTTTTCAGAAATTACCTCAAGATAGTTCGACCATGCAGGTGAAAGCTAGATCTGTGTATGACAACATTCTGATCTGTCATGATGATCAAGAAGTTTTCACCAACAGAGAGGTGTGTCCTTGCTTCTACGTTACATTACATCATACAAAAATATAAGTGGTGACATAATTGACCTATTTAATATTGTCGACTTTTTTAGCAAACCGTTAAATTTTTGTTGCTGCAAGGTGGCCTTTTTTTTTTTGTGCAAAAAGTGGACTTTTTTAAACTTTCAGAAATTGACTTTTGATGGTTTTTGTTTTGTCTTATTATATCTTGTGAAATTATGGTTTATCTAATCTAATCCTGATTTTGGTTTTTCTTACTTGCACCACCGTGATTACAACGATTATCATGTAAGTATGTTTTCTTATTTTTTGAGGCTCTTTGTTCTTTACAAGCACAAATCTTAAAAATTATGAGTTCATTCATTTACAAGCAAAAGTTTCTTCAATATGACTACATTAGCTGTTTCATTACAACGATGATATGAAAAGTTTAAGAAGAAAGTGATATGTGAGGTTGTATGCTTTGAAATAGGCTTTGGCAGCTTTTGGCCTGTTTATTTATTTGTTTGCTCTTTAACTATTTTTCTATTTATCAATTTGACATGCTAAGGATAAATGATATGCCAGGGTATGATATCCATATTTCTTTCATCAAAACAATTTTAGATTTTGATTTTTAGTTATTTAAATTAGTTTTTTTGTTGGATATCGATTTAATTGTGGTATCTATATTATATATCATCATGAGTTTGGGCACTGGTTGCTGCTTTCATGAGCTGCTGCTGTCTTGAGCTGCTATTGATCTTCATGTATTGATATGGGCCTTTATTTTAAAGTTTCAAACGCCCACTGAGTGTTGCATGAGTGTTGTGTTCATGTGTACTCATGTATGTCCATATTGTAAATTAGTTACTGTCATTTATCATTTTCATGGATCTTGCTATCATGTAAAATAGGTGTGTAGGTTCTGGTCAGGGGTAAAAATGGGTCTTACACTCACTAATCAGATGCGTCCGGTTTAAAATATAGTGAATTATATTGAGTGATTTATAGTAACTCGTGTTTATATGACAATTACAGTTTCAAGAAAGGAGGGATCTCACCAAAATATATTATTATCGATGATGATGATGGCAATCGGTTGGTATAGATCCCAGTAATGTTGAAGCTAAAGTTGATAATACACCCAAGTGAGCACTTCAATTTCTCATAAATTTAATAAAGATTTATCAGTTACTAAAAACATATTTGTTTTGTATAGTTTTGCAAATAGAGGGGTAATTATAGCCATTCTAATGGTAATTAATAGGTATGCTTATTTTTGGCATGTTATAACCGGATATTGGGGTGGAGCTTGACCATGAGCGACTGAAATGGAGCATTTACAGTTCCAAGTTGTTATTACCGGTTTCATCTTCAAGAATTGGATCCAACGAAAATTGTGATGCTTCGAAAACTAAATGTAACATTTAAATATATAATAACTTTCATATTTTGCATAGTAGTTCTTATACATCTGCTATATGCTATTTACAGTAGTCCAACGTATGGCTTGAAATCCATTCAACTTTTGTATGTATGTTTTTTACATAAAAATAAAAATAGAAACTATAGCTCTGCGCAATGTAATAATAGAATAGTAATATAGTAATAATAAAAAAAAAACCATTTTCTTATATTGATGATCACATAAATGTGTCACTAAATTGACTACAAAATGTAGTTATACAAAATTTAATACATATAACTAAAATTCTACATTATTATGATTACAAAATGATCATATAATTATTATGAAAGTGTATATTTAAAAAAATTGCAAAGCTCTTTCTCACATATACCACTTTTTAAAAACATGCAACCCATTATTTCATCAAACACAACTAAAACAATATATATATATATAATATATGTAATTATGCATACTCATATATTGATTACAAATTGTTTCTAAATAAAGCCCGTGTAATCACGGGTCATAGAACTAGTATTAATATGTAACTGACTTGCATGCTCAGTTACTCCAAACAGGACTACCATTTTTTCAATCCTAAGCTAATCCTAACCCTTCATTAATTAACCCATTTAAATTTAAACCATTGATAATCTCTACTCTCTAGCATAAATGACAACCTAAATAGTAAATGAGTCTTCTCCGAAAGTCCTAATTGTCCCTCATTAGATATATTACAACTTTAATTAAATTTAATTTCAGCAAAAAAAATTAAGAAATACGGAGTAATTATATATAATTAAATCGGTAGTATATTAATATATATATATATATATATATATATATATAACTAAGGTATGAGACCTTAAATGATTTGGCAACTATTTACCTATGCAACATCACCAAAATCCTATGTGTCATCATTATATGAAACAAGTTTGATGAGTGGATTCTCCTACACTCATATGATAAATAAGGTAATTCTATATTAGGAAATTAAAACTAAATTATACTAATTTAATTTAAAGCGTCATTATTTTTTAACGGTAAATACTACAATAGATAATTAAATTATAACCAATTCAATCTAAACTAATGTGACATTAGATAATATTTGTAGTATAATATTTTGATTAAAGTCAAAAATCATGAATTCATTTATCTATTTTTTCCCCTCTAATTTTGAGTTATAAATTTGTTTATTATTCTTTATCTTAATCTTCACATTCCTTTTTTCAGATCTATAAAAAAATATAACTGTTAGTGAATCGGGATAGTTTAATTTTTAATATCATTATAGCTTTTATCGTAGTTTTGTTAATTTGACAAAAAAATATATATATTATCTTACAAACTCAGGGATCTCAATTTCGTTTAATTTATAATCTGAGTACAAGCTTAATTAATAGGTAGATCAAGTTCATGATATCTTTTAAATATTTTATTAGTTTTAATAACACAACTTAATTATAATTTTATATTCGACTGGTAGAAGGTGTAATTTTATAATTTCTTTATTACTTTTCGCGGTTAGGAAGATTGATCGCAATCTGAGCGGTACAACCCACCCTACCCCACCACCTATAGACGTCTGTCCATAATATCTCATTTAAGAATTTATATATATCTCATCACTATAGATTGATTTTGTACATGCAGATGCACATTAGTTGTTCAATAAAATGCCTGAATAGTTATATTAATCGCTACAATTTATGTTTATTAAAACTATGTACATATGTCTTGCTCAACAAATTATTGCAACCTTAACAACAAAAATATTATTATTACCAAACAATTATTTTAGCTAAAAATGTCACTTTATAATATACACATTTTTTTCAACCTTCCCAATGTATTCATATTTTGTGGGAGAAAATTTTTTGTTCTTATTTCATTTTTAAAGAGTCAAAACTTATAAAATATCACTAATATCGGTAAAAAATCTATTTGTTACACAATTTGAAAGTTTTAAGGGGTTAGCTGTCCTCCATCTCTTCATACTTACTTAATTATATTATTAATTTATTTTTTAAATGTTATAATAAATGATCATAAAAGGGGAAGTGATTTGGAAACTACTTTTTGTAGCCGTATACCACATATGTATTACAGTGTTGTATAATACAACATTTAAAGTGTAAGTGATGGTGTACAAATAAAACGATAACAATGTACTAATCATCACCCATATATAAAATGTATACAACACAAAATTGAATATCATTATTAAAACATTTCATTTACCGTTTTAGATTATGAGATCTATTATGAAATTATATTTTTTAGTCGTGCATCGCACGGGTTTAACACTAGTGTGTGTATATATATATATATATATATATATATATATATATATATATATATATATCCCTCATCATTCGTTCAACCTCATCAGGAGGGTTTTGGGGTGTCTTAGCAAGGAAGGCTAAAGTGATTGTTGATGATGATGATGATACTCCTCGACATTTTAATACTCCTATCAATGTGAAGACATAAACAATTTCAACATGCAACCAGGTATATGTTAACTTTAACAGTGCAAATGATCGTCACAATTATATAATAGAAAAGCTCTTGGTATCTTTTATATGTCGTCACTTAACTATATTGATTATTTTTGGTTACTGATTATATAATCTTTGGTAATTGCAATTGGAACATCTAATTGAATTTTCAGACTTAGGTTAGAAAAATGCATAAATTTTAGTGGAAATAACAATGTATATCCAAATATGCAATATATAGTATCTTGATGGTTTTTTTGATAATCCATATATGTTTTTTGTATAAGCACGTTAAGTATTGGGATTACTATATTCTTTATGTTATCTTTAATTAAGTTCAAATTTTATGCACACCAACCGTTTCATAATATGCTTGAATGAAGAAAGATAATTTTTAGAAAATTAATGGCTTCATATGAAATATATATATGTATATACTAGATGTGAACCCGTACGATGCATGACAATTTTATATACAAATAACTAAGAATCAAAAAGACAATTCTCTTTTTTCAAATTGTTACAACTTTATAGACAATCTTAATCAGAAAGAAAAAGATGACAAATCGTTGACTTGACTAACTATACTTACAAAGATTAATGTTAAACTCAAGGCATAATGAACCAAAAATCATATAAATTCAATGTGTAGCTGCTTTTCTAAAAAAAAAATTACTTACGGATGTAATGGCTGTAGTGTTGTTGCAGTTTGGTTAATTCTCTCAACAATGGACCATGACTTGCTTTGAATGTCAACTTTGCAACACTTTTTATAACTTTTTTGTAACTTAGATTAATATGTAGACATCTATAACCTTAACTATCTTTACATAAAACACAATAATACAAAATTTAATACATGATGAAACTTATTTCCACATTTAT
Source organism: Helichrysum umbraculigerum (assembly GCA_949592205.1). Taxonomy (NCBI): domain Eukaryota; kingdom Viridiplantae; phylum Streptophyta; class Magnoliopsida; order Asterales; family Asteraceae; genus Helichrysum; species Helichrysum umbraculigerum. The sequence goes on along the minus strand of CATIUR010000005.1, from coordinate 7,231,971 downwards.
TATAGTTACAAATTATATCAAATAATGTTATAACTTGGTTTCTTAAACCCTATGTATTATTTAGATTCAGTTTAAATTCTTAATGTAAGAAGTGCTACTTGGAGCTCAATTATACTTTCAGCATTTCAAAAACCGAGTAAATCAACTATCTTTATTACAAAGGAGGTCTTATGTATACATGTATTAATATAAGACTTTACATTTAACATATTAACACATATTCTAATTTATTTAATTAAATAATTTAATATAAATTAATAACAAATTAAAATTTAATAGTCCGCGTTGTCACGGGTCTTAAACCTAGTTAAAGTAAAAATAAATTAAGATAAAAATAACAAACCCTAGTTTTGCGGAAGATGAGAACTGCCTGTTTTTCTTGCTTGAATCTATAGAAAATGGAGATGGAACCTAAACAAACTTAAGTTTGTTACCGTAAAATTAGATGGAAAAAAGTAGACACTAGTAAATTAAATATGATCACCTAAAACAGACTTTTTATGGGTTTTGATAAATAATGGGCAATCTTTAAGCAATCTATAAATACATTTAGCCAATACATAATCATCAATGTTTCCATAGTAAACATGAATATAGCTTTATAAATAGAAAGTGACAGTGTGATTAAAGATTTACATGGAAGTTTTGAAGTTTATTTAGTGCATCGAGTGTAATTATGGTGAGCTTTAACGTTGCTTAGGACATTGTTTATTAAAATCCACTTTTTATTAAAGTTTTTTTTTCCTGCATTGACCACGTGTACAAATTCCCCCTTTTTATTGCATCTAGTGATTCGGTAATCCAGTACCACCTTGGACGTTTGTTTTAATTTAAGTCTTTTTATTTATGCGCTGAAGTGGATTCAGATAATGATTAAACTTTAAAAGTTCTTACTTCAAGCATCAACCATTTTGAACTATTTTAATGATCACCCGCCAATTAATTTTCAAACGTTTCCATACTAGAAATTTGGTTAACTTCCGTTCATTGCGAGATGGTCACCAACTGTTTGATAAAATGACTCACCCAAACCTCAGCTCTCTTCATCACTCCATGCTCAATCTTTTGCACCAAAACCGCCCATTTCAAGCTCTTGGCATCTTCAATAAACAGATTCAAGATGTAGGTGTTACCCATGTAGATGAAGTCTCGACTGCACTCGCTATAAAAGCGTGCCGTGGAGACCCTAAACTCGGGTGTCAAATCCATGGATTTGCATTGACTTCAGGGCTTGACTCATTTTTATCTGTATCTAATTCTTTGATGCACATGTACTCTACATCCGGACAGCTTGATCATGCTTTTGTTATTTTTAATAAATTAGCTAACCCCGACACTGTATCGTGGAACACGTTGCTTTCAGGGTATAAGGATGGAAACAATGCGCTAATCTTTGCTTGTCGAATGAATTACTTAGGGGTTAGTTTTGATGCGGTGACTTACACTACTGCCTTGGCACATTGTGCAGATTGTGAAGAATTTTTGTTTGGAATTCAATTGCATTCTCTTGTTTTGAAAATAGGGATGCAGTGCGAAGGGTTTATTGCAAATGCACTTATAACTTTGTACTCAAAATGGGAACATATTGTTGAAGCGGAACAAGTGTTTGATGAAATGCCTACTAAGGATTTAGTTTCATGGAATGCATTGCTTTCAGGTTATAGTCAAGAAGGAAGTTATGGAGAAGAAGCGATTTCAACTTTTGTTGAGATGATTAGATTGGGATTAAGCCTTGATCATGTTTCGTTTACAAGTGCCGTTTCTGCTTGTGGCCATGCTAGAAACTTGGTGCTCGGGAAACAGATACATAATTTGGCGATTAAAAGAGGATATGGAGTGCATGAGTCGGTCTGCAATGTTTTGATCTCCACATATTCAAAATGCGATCAAATTAAAGATGCGAAGTTGGTGTTTGATGGTATGGTGAATCGTAATGTTGTGTCGTGGACCTCCTTGATTTCTATAAGCGAAGAGCATGCCGTACCTTTATTCAATGACATGAGAATGGAAGGTGTGTATCCTAACGAGGTGACGTTTGTTGGGTTGATTCATGCCATATGTGCGAGTGATAGGGTGAAAGAAGGAGAAATGGTTCATGGGTTATGTATAAAGTCTAGCTTTTTCTCAGAGCTAGTGGTTGCGAATAGCTTCATTACCATGTATGCCAAGTTTGGCTCCATGAAAGACTCAATTAACGTTTTTCAAGAAATGGAACAAAAGGTGATTATTTCATGGAATGCGTTAATATCCGGATTAACTCAAAACAATATGTTTCAAGAAGCTTTAGTAACATTTTCCACCACAATCATGGAGTCAAAACCAAATGAGTACACATTCGGGAGCGTGTTAAGTGCCATAGCTTCTTCTGAGTTGATCTCCTTAAGATACGGACAATGGTGCCACTCTTATTTATATAAACTCGGGTTGAACAATGACCCGATTGTTTCAGGAGCTCTTCTTGATATGTATGCTAAACGTGGAAATATACATGAATCTCGTATAGTGTTTAATGAAATCAAGGATAAGAACCAAGTTGCATGGACTGCAATCATTTCAGCTCATTCAAGACATGGAGATTATGAATCCGTTATGAAATTATACGATGACATAAAGAACCAATCGTTCGAGCCTGATTCCATAACTTTTTTATCCGTATTAACAGCATGTGGAAGAAAGGGAATGGTGGAAAAGGGGAAAGAAGTATTCGAGTCAATGGTCAAACTTTATAAAATCGAGCCGACTCCAGAACATTATTCTTGTATAGTGGATATGTATGGGCGGGCTGGGCGGTTAAAGGAAGCAGAAGAGTTTTTAACCCAAATACCAGGTCAAATTGGGCTCCCGGTTTTGCAGAGCTTATTAGGATCATGTAAAGTTCATGGAAATATGGAGATGGGGAAACGGGTTTCTGACGCCTTATTGGAAATGGAGCCTAAAGAATCGGGCTCTTATGTATTGATGTCGAATTTGTATGCAGAAAGAGGTGATTGGGATGAAGTTGCAAAAATAAGGAAAGGAATGAGGGAGAAAAGTGTGAAGAAAGTTGTCGGGTTAAGTTGGGCCGACATTTATAATGGTAAAGGGTCACCGCACGGTTTTTCATCAGATGATAGGTCTCATCCACAAACAGATGAGATTTATCGAATGGTGTGGTGTATTGGATCGGAAATGAAGTTTGTAAAGGCGGAAGATGTCATCGAGCAAGTTACAATTTTATAGAGACAGTAGTAGTGAAAACTCTACCCAGTTTTGTACTACGTAGTTTTTATTAGGAGTTATTGCAGCAGGAATGTCTTTGCGTTGCTTATTATCTTGATTTAATATGAGTAAATTGAATCTTTGATTGAAATGAAAATGTGTAAAACTTCATGGATGTCTTAAGAAGGATGAAATCATTGTTATAGACTAATTGAGATTTGAGATAAAATTATTAAAAGACTAATTCTGCTGCTAAACCTATATAGTCTGTGGACAAAAATTAACAGCACTGAAAATTTAGATTAAAAAATTACCAAATCGTGGACGGCAGGATTCGAACCTGCGCGGGCAAAGCCCACATGATTTCTAGTCATGCCCGATAACCACTCCGGCACGTCCACTTGTTGGCAATTAATTGTGTGTTGCGAATTTATACCTATTTGACCACTTCATATGTTTCACCTAGATGCTCACAATCTCATATTTAAGCTTTATGTCCTCAACATAACTTATAAATCCTATTTACATTGCATATGATTTTTTACATTTCATGTTTTTTTTTCAAGCTTCCATCTTGTTAGCAGTCCTTATGATTGGTGCCTTAAGTGGTTAAACATTTACAAAGTTTATGTACCAACACATACAACGCTCTGCTTTCCATACCGATATCAAGTATAAGTGATTGTATATTTTCGATTGATAACTATTATCGTTGTTGCATGCACTTTTTTGTAAGCCTTTTCAAATATCGTATTAGTTGTGAATGCCTCAACTGTCACTTTTTCCGCAACCACACAAGAATAGCGATGGGACTCCCATTTTTAATCTACACTTGAAGTACATCAAGAGATTTAAAAACAGCATTAGTGTCATATGCTTGAAATTTGACCTATATAAAAATAATAATTGAAAGCATTTTCTTATATCATCATCTACTACACCAAGAGATGAGACAAAAATCACAAACGCGGAGCTAACTCCTGAACTCGCAACAAAAAAATTAAATCACATGATTATTACATGACCATGAGTATTAACCCATAAAATCAACATGATTCAACTTGGTTAAAACCAATATATTAAAGTTGTCGAATCAGGTGAGTTAGACGTAAAATCAGACTTTTGTTGAGACAAACCATGGTACGTTACCAGCAGGCATGAACAAAACCGGGTTTTCACCCGACCCGACCCAAAAACCGAACCGGGTTTTGGTCAAAAAGTCAAAAACCAGGTTGGACCCAACCCGAACCGGGTTTTTTCGGGTTTTCAACCGGGTTTTTGACCGGGTTTCGGGTTTTTGACCGGGTTTCCAACCCGACCCTATTTCAACCCGGGTCCAACCCGATTTCGAATTCTAAAAACCCTACCCGGGTACGTACCCGCCGGGTATTCAAAAAACCCGAACCGGGTAAGGTCAAACCGGATTTGACCGGGTCAGGTTTTCGAGTTTGAAACCGGGTAGGGTTTAATACCCGGTTTTTTTGTTCAAGCCTAGTTACCAGTGAACAGATTGAAAATGAGTTTGCAGTTCGACCCATTTTACACAAAGACATAACCCCAAATTGTTTCATCATTCATGTACAAATGGGTCAAAACTGAAATAAATTGTAGAGCATGCGCTTATGAAAAGCTAGAGAGTATGAAAAGACAAAAGCAACTCCTTATAAATGAGATGTGTTTCTTAAACACACACTAGAAATGGCACATAAAACTTCACTGTCACATAAAGCTGCAAGTCATTGTGTTTCTCAGTTCAAAAATGCAAGAAATAAAAATTCAGTACAGTAACGATAGCTGTTATAGGAAAAGAAAGATCAAAGCCTCTAATGGTCATCACATCCAGGAAGGCCCATCACACCGAATTTCCATATTTCCTCTTTTAGATCAGAAGCTTCTCAATTGCATCCTGAAAATTAAAAAAAAATAAAATAAAATTAGAGACCATACTAAACCAAGGCCAAAACAATAAACAATCGTAAAAAATCAGCAGGGATAACACACCTTTAGCTGCTGTATTTGAGTTTTCAATTGGCTGCCTTCGTTACTGGTAACTGAACATGCAATAACGGGCCTAGTGACTCCACAGGCTCGCCCAAGTGCTTGCTTTGACGGCACAAAAACATAGGGTACATTCTGCCAAATGCCAAATAGGTATAAATGATTCATCATCTTTAAATTTTTGTTATAGAATACAAAACGACAAATTGAGCTTTTATAGCCAAAACGACAAAGTGAGCTTTTATAGCCAAAACGACAAGATTACACATTTATGCTGACATCTATAACTGATTTAAAGCATTCTCAAAAATAAAATTAACATACACAAATGACAGAGGAATAATTCAACAACTAAAAACATCTTGCTACACATGTAAAAGAACATAATATGCCTTTGATCAACAGAAGACAAGATTACACATTAACGCCGACATTGATAAGGCATCCTCAAGAAATTAAATTAACATAGAGAGATGAAAGAAGATTCAAGAACACAATCTTTATAGAGTCCAAGATCTACTCATCTCTACAAACAATGCTAAAAAGTAAGATAATTACCCACTTGTTAAAATATCAAGAAATCATAAAATACCTTATCTTCAGCAAGGAGGGGAAGATGAAGAATAATTTCAAGAGGCTCAGCATCCGCTGCCATCACAACAAACTCAGATATACCCCTGTTAAGGGTCTTCGTAGCTGTAAATCAAATCCATTTATAACTAACATTAATAAAAATTCATCCAAAATCCCAATACATAGACCAAGTATCACTGGTAGATTCAAAATTACTCCTTACTAAAGTAATAAAAAATTTCCATAAAATGTTTCAATTAACTCGACATATAACCTAACCTTTTTCTTCACGATTCATCTACATCGATCTAAGACTTAAATGGGCACCGAAAATAAGTCAATCGCAAAGGGATATCATACAAACTATAAAAGGTAGGCCATCAAGCCCTAATGTTTTAATCAACCTACAAATCCCAAATCAAAACTTTATTAACTTTCCCAACTTAAAATAACATATCCATACAACTTTTTCCCCTGAATTATGTAAAATACAATAATAATATTAATAATAAATTAAGTAAACAACATAGAATAGAATCAGCCAACTTTGACTTATCAAATAATAAAATTTTGAGGCACATAGTACTCATTGAAATCACTAAACTATACAATGTTCCAAAAATATTTATCAAATAACTCATATCCATTTTCTTCCCCAATTATTGACATCTACACAGATTGACTAGAATTTGAATCAATTACATAAGGGGCATCTTATTTTACAGTATCCTATCAAACCATAATGTTCAACTAACTTACAAATCCCAAATCACAACATTAATCTACTTTCCCCAACTCAAAAAAGCATATCCATATAACTGTATTTTCTATAAGTTATGTACCTGACATTAATAGTAAAACAAGTTTAATACAAAAGAATCAAATCAGCCAACTTTGACCTAACAAGTACCAACACTTGACCTATATAGTACTTACAAAAATTAACCTCCACAGCAAAAACAGCCATACCCAACTAACTAAAATCACTAACACACATCCAAATTTCCATAAAACAATCAAACAAAACTAGGGTTTGTAAAGGGTCTAAAGATTTATCTATCATACCTTCATTAGCACCCTTTTTAAGCTGCTTGTAATTAGCAGCTTGTTGCACAAGATCCAATATTGTAATAGTAAGTTGAGCATCAGCAAGTGGGTATGCTTTTGGATTCACAGCTTCACCAGTCTACAACCAAAAAAATTCAAAACTTTGAAGAACCCTATACAAAATATATGATATAGATAAAGATACATGAAAGATTGCAATAAAAAAGCATAAATAGGGGGAAATAAAAAAGTACCATTTTTACGGCGGATTGAAGACCGTTTTTGTGAAGTAGAGGGAGGCTAGGGTTTTACCTTGTAATATATGAATGAAACGAAATTGATGTCGAGGGTTTAAAGAGGAAGCTACTAGCCCTTGGCTGTCATGGGCTTTTTAGTAATTTGCATACCAACTTGTTGATCATGACATAACGACGTCGTTTATATTTTATTTCGAATAAAAAAATGACTAGTTTGTTTTTTAGTTCTTGTAAAATTGTTAAAGTATTTATACCTATTTTTATTTTATTTTTCGGGTTAAGATCATAAATCGGTAATGTACTTTCAATTTTATTCCAATATAGGTAACAAATCAATTCTATTATCAATGTAAACTAATGTACTTGAAAAAATGTCTCGATATGGGTAATATGATTCATAAATACATTACCAACATTGAAACACGTCTGTAAAGTACCTTTATCAGTACATACCAATATCGAAACAAAAGTAAAAGTTGCTACCAATCTATAACTTTAACCATTTTTTATCCTATAACATCGATGACTATCTTAAAAACAACATTAATTAAGTAGAGACTTATGCTTAAATTTATATTTTCTTGAACTAGATTGGGTATGTTAATAATGAAAGTTGACTTGAGAAAACTATGTAGATTTAAGATTTGAGAAAGCTCAATACAAAAGTAAGTATCAAGAAGTTGGGAAGTAGGCCAACTTAATGATCATGTTAAAGACTCAAAGACAAATATGCAAATCCATTGAGTGTGTCAAAGCCTATTTATTTCAACTTTATCAACATGACAAATATAGTTATTTAGTCAGTTATGAATCATTTAGTAAAACCTTGTTATGATTTATTTAGGGGTAAATAGAATAAGATATTATTTAAGGAGTTGCGGCTAATATTTTTAAGAAGTGTGTGTTAATTGATCACGCATATTGATTGTTTAGGACGAATATTATACGAAAACAAAGAAATGCAGGAACATGGTGAGTGAAAACCCATTCACACCGTGGTTTCTTCTTTCACGGAGAGATTTTCACTTCTTGCATAATGGGAACCGGCATTGAAAACAGGCATTTACGGACCATTGTGTGGACTTCTCAATGTTGTGTGGAAGAATTTTGACGAGTATAATTTTTGTAAGCCACAACACTAAAAGTCGGTATAAACCACTACAATTAAATGTGAACTTTAGCGTTTTTCACAATGTGATTCATCAATCACTACACACCGATCTCATTACTTATTAGTCGTGATTGGAAGAGTGAGCTTTAATGATTCTTGAAGTCTAAAGAAGTAAAAGAAACCTTGCGTCATTGACTATAATAATCACATAATTATCTGATTTTGATTCATTAGGTTGCAACAATTAGGTCCAATACATGCATTTAAACACCATTGATTTGCATCTAAAACTGCTTGTATCAACTTCATATTTCATGTAAACATACACCCAACCAGTTTGCAAACAAAAAAATTGAATATGACAAATTTAACCCATTGTTGATGGAGAAAAGGGAAACAATAGACATGACAATCCAAGCCATCTTGTTGATCTTTGTTGCAAGGTAAAAATAACTTGTAAAGTAAAATATAAACTAGATAACTATAAAGAAAATAAGATAAAATGGGTCAAAAGTTGCTTCAAGTGTATTCAGAAACTTGCAATCTCCTGAGAATTATTTACCAAACATGACCTGTTGTGACTCAAACTTAAGTTGCCTGTTTTGGTCCTAACCCAATATTACCCCACCTGTAAAAGACATCAAGTCCACTTACTGAGCAAGAGTACACGAGTTTTCGCAAACTCCAAATACAATACTCCGTATAATTAACTATGATAAACAATGCATTTCAAAGTAGAGTAGATTATGTAGCATAAGCCTTTTACCAAATATAAACCAGGATTAAATCACATACACTCTCAAATGTATCCTATAACAGTTTTAACAGTTAGTGTAGGAAAAGCAAAAAACAAAATTCATGCCAGAAAGCTAGCAGGATTTGTGTGTATAACCTTGGTGAAAAATTCAGCTTCCCTTCAAACACTCTATGATCCCCACATTCCTCTTGACACGATCTTAGGGCTCCAATACGAAATTGGACAACAACCAAAAATCTGCAAGAAGAATCAAGATCTAAACTTTGTGGTCATACATAACGCATTAAACTTGAATATATACCAATTACATACTATAATCATTTGATAATGATAACCGATATAATTTCACTAAGAGTAACTGAATCATTGGTAGTTGTACAGTTAGATCTCTTTTATACATCCAAAAAGTTTACGCAGAAGCCAATTTCTAAATGCATATACGAGAAAGAAAACTACATAACATTTAGAGCCTTAATTGTGTAATCGTGCAATCATAACAACATAACGTATTAACAACTCAATAACAAAACTAGATCATTACTCAGAAACACAATCATTTAGTGAATGCATAAGTACACTTGTTGATGGTAGATACACAAAACCAGTTAGTTGCATACTTATTGGCCATGATTTTACTAATGTTATGCATCAATATAACTAGTACGGTCATACAAAAAATAAGAAATAACAATGAAAATTTCGAATTTAATGAAAATAAACAGAATCGGACCTTCCATCAAGGCATCAAGCGATAGCCTCAAACTGCCTCAACCTATCACAGTTTGGTGTTTCCTGCTGATAATATCCCCACTGATTTCGTTGTATCTCAAGCCTACAATTATGAGAAATAATCGAAACATAATCATGCTCAATCCTTTTCTCAAGTCGTTCCCTTTCTTGACTATTCAACGGATAATCTTGCTCAAAGTTACGTGATTTCACATAGAAATTAACACCTTTTTGTGTAGTTAAAACATGATCATACCCGTAAGTCCTCGAAAGGGAATAAATCGGTTCATTAGATGGCAAAAAGTTCAACAAGATAATCAAAAGCACCGGCAAAAATTGAATCAAAGTCCTCATCCCACCTGACCCATTTCCAGCCTGCATCCTAACACCAGTGCCCGGCCCGAAACTAAAACCAGTAAACTGAGTAGTGGCCCGCGGATTCATCCCTCCAAAAAAGAAGTTCCTAAAAATCTCCTCAGCATCAACATCACCTTCATAGTAAAAGCCGTTACTATGACCACCACGTCTAGCAGCCCGCCTTTCGTAAACGGGCTCATCTGACCCGACAAGATCATACTGTTTCCTATTCTCTTCAACGCTCAAACACTGAAACGCTTTCGATACTTTCTTAAACGCTTCTTCAGAACCTGGAGCTTTATTCTTATCAGGATGAACTTTCAAAGACAATTTCCTATAAGCTTTCCTAACATCCTCAACACTACAACTCTTTTCCAAACCTAATATCTCATAGTAATCTTTTTTCCTTTTAATCTCACTCACAATTATGACCTGTTCCTCAGTATAACCTCCCGAACCCGAAGACCCGGTTTCTGGAACAGGAACCCTTCGTCTTACACCCAAATCATTCTCGGGCTGCTTCGACGAACCCGATCCCGAGCCCGATTCATTGGTGGTGTTTTCGGGTTCTAAATTGGAAAACAGATCATCAACAGGAATTGATGGATCTAGTCGTTTAGCTTTCGATAGAAATTTTAGGGCACGAGCTCGATCGCCTGACCCTAATGCATCTTTCGCAATGTTCAAACATCTCACGGCGTCATCTTTATTTCCATCCATATTAAAAGATTCAAACTTTATTCAAAACTATAACTAATTGGAGCCAAATGACACAGTATATAATCGGAATTGAAGTATACTTGTGTGGAAAGTTATCTTACCAGAAATCGATCAAGAAACCTAGATTTCGATCAAATAGCGATCCGGAGCCCTATGAGATGAGATTGGGATCGATTTATAGCAAACTGATTCGGGTTTTAGAGATTAATTGGTTGGATACAAGAATTGTGAGATCAACGGAGCGAAATTGGATGAGATAGATTTTTCATCATCTCCAGGTAGACAAACAGGGGTGGGTCATGACCGGTTGATTGAAATTTACTCCGTAATTGATATTTATTTATATTATATTTTAAGATTTATTTTTATATAATTAATATTTATTTGCTTATATACAAAGTGATGTAAGTGGCAAATTGAATGGGTCGGGTCGGGTCGGGTTACGGGTCTAGATAGGTTTGGGTTTAAATGTGTCCGGATTTATATGGGTCATTTCGGAGGATGGGTCTAAATGGTAGGGGTGTTCAAAAATATTCATATCCGAATACAAAATCCAAATATCCAAAAATACGATCCGAAATTATCCGAAAATTCGGATACCCGAACTTTGAATATCCGAATTTTCGGATTCGGATAGCAGTTTCTATAAATTTTGGATATTCTGATATCCGAAATATCTGAAAAAATAATAATATCATCTTTTTTATATTGTTTTTGTTCCTCTTCTATGTTACTATCTGCGAACAGTTACCCCCAAAATTCCTAAATAATCCTAAGAAAAAATTGCACAGATCGTCCCTGTGGTTTGTCTTAAATAGCACTCGTCGTCCCTTGCAAGTTTTTCTTGCACTCGTCATCCCTGTGATTGTTAAATCTTGCACCGGTAGTCCCTTCCGCTAACATTCGTTAGTTTTTCAGTTAAGTATAAGGGTACAATGGTCATTTAAGTACTTTAGGGACTACAAGTGCAATATTGTAAACCACAGGAGGATCCGTGCAATTTTTTCTTAATTTAACTTTAATATTTATTTTTTACATTATAATATAATATATTTTCTTAATTCTTAATAAGCTTTTCACTTCAATTCCATAATTTCTTCTCCCAAATTCATTCTCAAGAAAAACACAGATCCCAAACTTTACAGCTTTACTCTACACCACAACCAAAATCTTTAAAATCACTCTCTTACCTTTTATTCAAACCCTAATTCTCACTTCACCATAACCACCACTAGCATGATTATCCCACAACTACCACCAACCGAACCACCATTGTAGCCCTAGAAAAAAAATCGACCGGATCTCGTACCATCTCAGAAGTGTCGTTATCAGATATGGAGGTGAGATGGAAGTGGCCGGATCTCGGTACGCGTCGCGAACCACCACCGATTTCATCGATATTCCTGCCGGACCTTCTCCTCCGGCGCTCTCCTCCACCGTCTCTCTCTTTCTCTCTCTTCGTCACCCTCTCCACTGCAATCACCGGAATCGTGTTTTGGTGTTAGATCTAAACCGGCCAGACGGTCGCGAGTGGTTCGAATGGCGTCCATGGTGGTGGCGCTTCGGAGTTAACAACCACGCTTAAAAAATATCACCGATGATTTGTAGTTCGTGATGAACTTTGATGAATTATGATTTCTGGAATTATGACTTGTGATTAAAGCTTTAAAGGTTGTGCATTTATGTGCTCCATATTATTTATGAAATTAAATGTGTTCTTACAAACACTGAAAACACCATACGTAACTTTATGCAGAGGTTAATTGGTGAGGGGTTGGTGGGATTGAAAGGGATATTTGAAAAAGTAGGTTTTGTTTGTGTTTGTAATTTTGTGAAGTGAGAGATAAAAAAAATATTGTAACAAAAATAGAATAAAAAAAAATATTGAAGCAAAAATAACATAAAATAAAATAATGCATACATTATATAATTAAAGTGAAAAGATTATTAAGAAAATATATCATATTATAATGTAAAAAATAAATATTAAAGTTATATTAAGAAAAAATTGCACGGATCATCCTTGTGGTTTACAATATTACACTCGTAGTCCCTAAAGTACTTAAATGACCATTCTACCCTTATACTTAACTGAAAAACTAATGAACGTTAGCGAAGGGGACTACCGGCGCAAGATTTAGCAATCACAGGGATGACGAGTGCAAGAAAAAACTGCAAGGGACGACGAGTGCTATTTGAGATAAACCACAGGGACGATCTGTGCAATTTTTTCTAATCCTAAATTGATCCTCCAATTTAACAATAGAAGACACAAAAGGGTCTTTGTGTTGAATATCACTATTGCTCAACCGACCTTTCCTTCAAATTCGGATCCGGCGTCTTGGATAGCAAGTGGAGTTGTATTCTCATTGCTTTTTAATTCGACCGGAGTGTTGTTTAATTGTTGAAGGAATACATGATTTACTGTGAGTATTTTATTTAAATTGATAGCACATGAAGTAACTAAGATTTGCCAAGATATATTCAAAATCTCAAATAAAATACTCCCTCTTGATTCCCGTAAAATTCCACTCGTTTTAAGAGCACACGGAGTGGTGACGGCCTAAACACAGTGTTCTGAGTGAGAATTTTGTGGTGAGGATTTTGTGGAGTGGTAACAGTGTTCTGGACAGTGTTCTGGATAAAAAAACAAAGGATAAAAAACAAGGAAAAAACAAAAAAAAAAAGTAAAAAAAATAATAAAAAAAAAGAGGACATTGTTTGGATCAGTGTTTGGAAGAGGATTTTGACGCAAGAACGCCGTCCAGAACGCTGTCGAGAACGCCGTCACGGAGTGGCAGAACGCCGTTTTACGGCGTTCTAGACGAAGAATTTTGACGAAAACGGTTGCACTCCGTGTGCTCTAACACACAAATACATAGAACCATTCTGAAAAATTTGTTATATATATCCAATTAGTTTTGTAAAAACTATTGGCTAACTTCACCTTTTGATTTATTTGATGTTTTCATATTCTACATTTCTTGATCTTCTCATGACTCTCCACTATATATTCTAGATCTAATTTTTTTCAGGTACTTCAATTTATCCAATATCCGTATCCGAAAATTCGGATCGGATATTCAAAATTTCGGATACGGATATCGGATACCACAATCCACTATCCGAAATTTCGGATATCCGATTTTGAACACCCCTACTAAATGGGTCCGGGTCAAATGGGTCTCGGGTCTGGTCGACCCATCGGGTTTCCACCAAACTTTTTTTTTTATTTGAGTGAAAAATGAAAAAAAATGAAATTAGGTGAGAGAAAAAAAATTACTCGCTAGACCCATCTAGACCCATTGGTTCATTGTTATACAATTGGAGGTTATATTAAATAACCAATTAGACCCATCCAAAAAAATATGGGAGACCCAACAAACTCATCCCCTTATAAATATTAACCAAGTAAACCCATAAATAACCAATGGGTCTAAAATTGTCACCTCTAACAAACTAGATTTTAAACTCGTGTATACACACGGACCGTTGATTTTTAATATGAAATCTCGTATATAGTATATTGTTTCTAATAATAAAGTGTGTAAGTTAATATGTACATTAAACATTTAGTTGGATTCATGATAATATTACTTTATGTAAATGTATTTATATAACTAAAGATTAAAAAGTTATAAGTTTTTGAAACCAAGTTAGTGAAAAAAGTTAATTATTTTAAGTATATATTAACCTTTTCAAGAGATTTTATTCTTACTCAGTGAGTTAATAATAGAAAACTACAGATCGATTTGGATAATGTGTTTGTTAATGAATTGAATTTTTTTTATATGTAAGTGAGTAGTTGTTTAAAAAAAATTCATTTTTAATAGAAGGGATCTTATTTTAAAATTTACTAAAATTAAAGGACTTAATTGATAATTTAAAACTTAATTAAAATAATGACATCATAAAGGTGTTTCCTATATATAATTTAAGATATCCTTTTAAATTCTTTTATTTATAAACTAGTAGGTTACCCGTGCAATGCGGCGGGATAGTACTTGAATATCAGTACAAAAAGCTGATTGTAAAACTGATTCAGGGTGACATGTCTTATATCACACATATAGTAATAATAAATATGGCGTAATAGTACGTATAAGCAACATCTGAAATAAACAAAATCATAAACAATGATAAGCACTTGATAACAAAATGTTTAACATATGTAAATAATAACATACATGTAGGCATGTAGCTGAAAGTTCCGAAATTCAAATACACATCAAGAAATTAGTTTGCGACAGTCGATAATGATATCATATTTATCTGTAAACAAAGTATATAATAATACGTATTTGAAAATACATATATATATTCATTAAATTTATGAGTTATGAATATTAAGGTCTAGTTATATTTTGAATAATTTCTATATATAGAATTTAAGTATTAAGAAAGAGAAGGTTAAATGCATTATAGGTATGTATAGATATAGATTATAGGTATGTATAGATGTATAGATAGATATTAATGTATAGATGTAGATGTATAGATGTATCTATATCTATACTTACTACTTAATTAATACAAATCTTTATATCATTTTTAGATTTGTATATCATTCATAATTCAAATCAATTTAATATTTGACACTTCAATCAATGAAATCTATCATTATTATTATTATTATTATTATTATTATTATTATATATAATAATAATAAAATTAACAGAAAAAAGTTTTTACAAGAAATTAGAGGGGAGCCGAGATACTATCTGGGCCCCAACCCCTTTGGCTATGGCAAAACTAATCCTATTAAATATATGAAAGGAAGCCCGTGCGCCAATGTCTTGAGTCAAGGAAAACTTTCGAATATGTTTCAGTAAGTCAACCGCGTCTTTCTCTAGTTCCCCTAGGGACGAAAACGAGAAAGGAATAAAACCATATCCAAGATCTGCACACTTAGCACCATATTTGACTCGTTTACATTGTGCCGCATCAATAACCGCATGACCAGGTGTAAAATCAACCATCCCTGACTGTGTCAAAGGTGATGAACCCATCAAGTCAACACAGACATCAAGTCCTATGTCCCAGGAATAAAGTAACATATCGGCTGGATGCAAAGATCTGTCCCGTTCATCACACATACCAACATTGACTTCTTTACCAGTTGAGATGCCAGAACGACGACAAATATCAACAAGGGTATCACGCACTAGATTATGTCGGTGTTTAATACCAACCAACCCGGTGCAAGAGACAGCATGGTCCCCGAAAAAATCTCCGGCAAAAACTCTAGAACAAGCAGAGCAAGGTGAAGAATCGCGAAATAAGGGAACTCCTAAACGGTAACACAGGACACACCGATAGGTTTTACAGTTCATAGTCTGACCCAACCCAGAAATAGGGACTACCATGAGCCAATCAGAAGCATGATCCTCACGAGAGGATTTCCACAAAGCCAACTGCCGAGGAGATAACGAAAACGAGGTTTCAACATTTTTAGTAATCTTAGTGAAGTATACATCTGCCAATTTCTTCATGAGTTTGGGGGCAACGATCTCATTATTATTATTATTATTATTATTATTATTATTATTATTATTATTATAAGTAATTTTGGTTTCAAAACTATGTATCCCTCAAAATATTTGATTTTTATATCTTATGTAATTGACGTAATATATTGATATTGATGAATATTAAAATGTTTGTTATAATTGTTTAATAAAATATGATACTTTTTACAAATATTGATGAATATTAAAATGTTTGTTATAATCTACATATTAATATAAAGAAAATTTGCCTACCTTCAATTTTGCTTAAAATTAACATCTATTGACCAATCATAATGCTTCATTTCACTAAAACTCTATTAACCAATCATAATATTCTATTCGACCAATTGAAATTACATCATATTTATCCATAGTTTTCCTAAGTTTTCGAATCATATCATCTTTTTAATTATATATGTTTGTATTAATTAAATGTTAAAGTATATGGGATCATATGTGAATATATTATCCATAAATGTTAATAAAAATTGTGATGTGAAGATCCCAACTAAGATCCTTAGAAAATATATTTAAAGAATTCTTTTTTTTTTATTTCACGTAATTATATATACTTATTTTAAGTGATTAAGGTTAGAAAACAATTTAATATTTTGTGCCTTATAAGTATTTAGTATACCAGGGTAATATGGGGAGCTTAATAACTTTTAATAGTTATTTTTTTGTAAATGGACAATTATTTTGAAACACATATAAATAGGTAATGTGAACATTTATTTTAGGAAGGATGGAGTATATCATTATACACGATTAATTGAGATACAATTAGTATTTTTTGTGTTTATGGACAATGCAACCTTAGTTATGCACGAGGTTGATATAGTTATTTTACTATACACAACTTATGTGTATACTAAAGTTAGAATAAAGGAACATGGGGACAAAAATTGAACCCGTAACATCTGCATTTATGTTGCATGTCCTTCACCACTAAGCTATAATCGCAGGGTCTTATACGACATGGTTAATGGGTTTTGTATACATCATTTTTTATATACATTAATAGCTTTTAAAAATTGTTAAGTATAATAATAATTCATTATTCTCCGCTTAAATACTTTATGACTGATTGAAATTGAAAATCATTTTGGGACATCTCAAAAAGAAAATATGTATGTTTGATATATTTGATTATTTGCACAGTCTTTCATAAATCGATTTTGTGAAAAAGCAAGTAATGTGTAAATTAGTAAAGTTAGTATATTACTTTTAAAGTGGACATCTATTTTGGGACAAAATAAAATGGAAAGATGAACCCTTATTTTGGGGACGCGGGAGTAATAACAATAATAAAATGTAAATTACAAAATCATTTTCTTTAATTAAATAATTTCACTCTAATAAATGGTTTAAGAACCACTAAATAATAATATTTAATTGGGAGAAAATAAAATCTAACATTCAAACAAATGATATATAGTTTTACTCTACATCTGTATGTATATACGGGTTTAACATTCAAATAAATGATTATAGTTTTATTCGATATCTGTGTGTATTCACGAGTTTGGTTTAACATTCAAATAGACGATAATATTTTTATTCGACAATTGTGTGTATGTACGGGATTTAACATTTACAAAATGAAATATAGTTTGATTCGACATACATGTGTATACAAAAAATTAACATTCAAATAGAGGATAAATGGTGACAACCCGCACTTAGGCGTATTAATTTACCCTAATCTTTACTTGTATTTAGTAAGTAATAGGACTAAGTACTTGTAATATAACGTATATTGAATATACACCCGTACGTAATAAATTGATATTACGCGATTTGCTCGGATGGAATCCGAAACACCCGGACGTTGGTGACCCCTTTTGTACTCAACGTAAATATATTTTAATGATAAAATAGTTGTCATTTACTTGGTATTATTATTTTATAATAATATACGCGGAAAACTACTTCGTTTAGTATTAAACGTAACGTATCTGAGAAAATGCGCGAATCGAGCACGACATCTGAACGAAATCCAAAATATATTTTGGTAACTTAAAATAAGTAATTTAAAAATACTTAGTCATTCCATATGCCAATTACATATTCAAAACACACGCGAAAAATCAAACGTTAAAAACTTAACTTATAATATACGCATTATACGATTAACCGACTAACGAACGTAACCCGAATTTGAGGACCAAGACCCGAGCCTAACCCACGATGGGTTAGACCCAGGCCTCGGCCCACCACAGCCCAAAATCGGCCCATGTGCCAACCCAAACCATTCCCCATTTATAAACCATCACCCTTTCATTTTTACTTCACTCCCCATTTACAAAAACACACACATAACTCAAGATTTCTCTCACCTCTCTCTCTAAAAACGTCCCACTCTCTCTCTACAACAGAAATCTGAGATATTTCCCCACTCTCATCAAGAACTATCACCATCTACCATCATCTTTTAGAAGAAACGCAAGGAAACGCAAGAAATAGGACAGCAGCAACACTTCCACTCGTTTCGACTCTAGATCCGTTTTTGTTTGGCATAAATCTCTCCTTTTCCTTAGATTTACTTGTATAACATGTATAAATATGCTAGTACTTCATTTCTACTCGTTTGTGTCCAAGATCTACGTTAAAAACCAAAGAACAAAACGAAAAACCGTTGGGTAATAACTTTACCCACTGGATAATAATTTAGATCGGTTTAGATCGAGCATAACGAGACCATTTCTTGATGAAATCTAACGTTTCTTGAGCCTAAACTCAAGTTTAAGATGTTTAGTTTAAGAATCTGTAAGTCACTTGAATTATAGAGCTCGTTTTATATTTTTAATAAATGAAATAAAAGTACATAGACAGTCTGTACTTTCTGATCAGGATCTTTGGTCAAATGTTAAAGAGCATATCTCGTAAACTACACAATGAAAACTGGTGAAACCAACTGGAAAAGATCAAAATTTTGTTATCTTTAAAACCCCTACTTGCACGTCTTGTGAAGTTTTGTAAAACTTGAGTTATGACTAAATCTTTGAACATATGTACTGAAAATATAGCTGCTGGACCCATTGTGCTTTACAAATCTATTTCTCGACTTGTGTTTGGTTTTAGACTTAATAAAAATACGTTTTGGAAAGCTTAGACATAGTGGAATAACATATATTTTTCTTGGATTTGATTTCGGACGTTTATTTGGCTAAAACGCAAAGATAAAAACGTATATCTTTGGAAAACATAAACGAAAGGGCTGTTTTCATATTCGTGTTCAAAATGGCACTTGTAAGATTACCAATGACCACGAAACTCATTCTCTATAAGTTTTATAACATAATAAGTGTTGTGTAAAAGTTTCGGGTCAAACCAAACATTTTTGAAAAAAGTCTCAAAAACGAAAACACTAACAGCCCGTTTCTGCGACACAACCATCTTACGTCGCACTAACGCGACATAACATTGCGACATAGACCCCTAGGTCGCATCTCAACCCGAAACTCTAATTGACGACACAAACTCTTATGTCGTACTCGTGACTTGCGACATAAATCCTTATGTCGCTACGTAATTTACGTCGCAGCATGCGACACAGACCTTTACGTCGCATACTTAATTTATTTCGCTTAATTGCGACATTATTTTATGTCGCCATAACGACTAGCGACACAACCCTTGTGTCGCATGTCACAGATTGCTAAAAACACTTGTTTACACTAAGTCTCGATTCCGCGCAACGTTCACTTAACTTTATACGATATTACTCGTACTTACAAAGTATATACTTATGAAAGTATACAATGAAACGATACGAAACCTAATAATAATGTCTTCAGGAATTATTATTACATATCTAAACTTCACCAATGGGCCACAAACATTTTTAATTAAACGACGATCAAATACTTGGACATAACTAGTTAAAGTGGACAACTAGCATGAATGATCTTTTAGACATTCACTCACACATACAACCTTATATGCTTAGGGTATTAGAAGGTTGCGGGTTCTGTTGAAACATAGTTTGTGACAACATATCTAGCTTGAAATAGGACTGGTGTAATTGTTATCATGTTTGTATAATTGGTTTAGATTTGTAAATGAATATTTGTTTTGTTATTAATATTCGTTAAATATATTAGTATGGTAAAGTGTTAGACGAATATCGAAAATGAAATAAATATGTTTTGGCGAGTTGAGATCTCAAGTCGCAGGATTGGTCTGGCGAGATGAGATCTGTATCCGCAATAGGCATAACGAGCCGAAGCGATACTGGACTTGGGCTTACGGAACGAGTCGAGTCAACTCGCAGGCCCAACGGCTGCGAGTTGAGACGAGGTATTTAATGTTTTTCAAGCCGTGAAAAACATAACTTTTGAGAAATAACTTTTGGCTATTCATTCCTGACCTAAGAATTCAGTAATTCAGAGAAAACAAAAACCTAATGGCTAGGCTTTGATGATTTATCGTTATAGCAAAGATATTAGATATAAAAATGTGAACTTATTCTTTGTTAGTAAGATAACACCGTATTAAGGGATTCCGCACCTTAATACTACATATAACGAAGTTATCGATCCTAAGAACTAGGGACTTACATGTGGTATCAGAGCTTTCGGGCTAAATACGAGTAAGTTCGAGGTTTTCGGGTTATATCGCGTTTGATTTCGGATCGTTTTTACGTGCATTAGTTCATATTAACGATCAAAATCATTCTCTGGACGATTTAGGGTTTGTTTACGGTCGAAATTTCAAGTTTCAATCATTAAAATATCAAAAGTTTCCGTTTTCGGGTTTTTCAGCCGTTTCACGAGTTGAGATTAGGGTTTCAGCTACGTCTGCGAACCGAGTTGAACTTGCGAGTTGAACTGAGTTTCGCGAGTTGATTTTAGCTGCGAATCGAGATCCCTTGCGAATTAAAATCACTTGCGAATCGACATATGTCGTGATCCGAACTGAGATTGGCGAACTGAAGTTTGCGAATCGAGTTGAGATTGCGAGTTGAATTAAGTTCCTGCGATCGAATTTTCTGAATTCGCGAAGACAATTTGATTTTTTTTATTACAATGTTGGACCTAAGTAAAATGATCGAGATGGAACACGAGGTTGGAAAATCTAATGTTCCACCTAAATTGTTGAAGATTGAAGACTACTATAACTGGAAGGATAGATTTGAATCTTACTGTAGATTTCATGATCTGTCAATCTGGATGTGTATCAAGAATGTATACACGGCACCTACTCAAACGGTTAATAATGCAATTGTTACTCTTGCTTATAACCGGATGAGTGATCAACAAAAGGAGGACTATAAGTTGGAAAATAAATCCCATTTTGCAATCAAGATGAGTTTACCTAAGGAGTTAAACCATCAACTCAAATCTTTTCAAACTGCTAGAACGCTCTGGGAAGCGCTCGAGAAAAGATGTGAGGGAAGTCCTCAAGTGAAGGCAAGCAGGAAGAATCTTCTCAAGAAACAGTTTACTGTTATTAAAGCTTTGAAAGGAGAAGATCTTGATGCTTATATCACTAGATTCTACCACTTGTTAAGTGAGCTTGACAACCATGAGATTGTTACTACTGAGACTGAAAGAACCGACAAGTTTATTGAGGGTTTACCGTCTAAGTGGGAAATGTATGGTGTGATGCTCAAGGACAATGATGAAAGGTATGCAACCATGACCTTAGAGCAGGTCATTGACAAGCTAAAAGGTTATGATTTCACTAAGAAATCGAGAGAAACAAATTCTGATCAGGTTCAGAATCCTGGGCTATATCATGGGAAATCAAATCTCTCAACTACTTCATCTAGTTCGACCACTACACTATTAGTTGGTAATACTGATGAAAATGGTGAAATGATAACAGATGACTTGTGCCTTCTTACCTCATCTGGTAATGAAACTAAAGGTACAACTGCTGAGAAGTCAACTCAAGGGCATCAAAAGATGCCGATGAGTGTGAAATCTGCTGAGCAACAATTATCTGTTCTCGCATCCTTTGTTGCTTTCTATGAAAACTACATTCAGGGTAAAATCAATGATCCGATTATGTTTGATGAAGACTATGATCAGATAGATCCTGATTATCTTGAGGAAATAGATTGCCAGGATCAACTTGCAATGTTATCTAGGAGAGTTAAAAATTTCTTAAAGAGAACTGGTAGAAAAGTGGTGGGAAATCGATCAGGGCTTGATAAGACCAAGATCAAGTGTTTTAACTATCAAGGTTATGGACACTTCGCTCGTGAGTGTCAAAAACCTAAGGTTGAAACTGGCAATAGCAAACAAGGCTCGGGGAGTACTCTAGCTTCCAAAGCCTTAGTTGTGAAACAGTTAGATGGATCTTATGATTGGCAAGCTCAGTCTGAGGAAGCTCTCATGGCTGAGATTGACGATCAAGAGATAGCTGCTGAGTCCACAAGCTATATGCCTACTGATGTTGAAGTGAAGGTGCCGGAGTGTCAAGAAAAGGCAAGTGATGATGACGACGTGCTGTATATGGATTCCACTGCTGATATGAGTCCAGATGACTTTGTGTCAAGAAAAGCTCAGTCTGAGGAAGCTCTCATGATGACGTGTTATTAGATAAGGGCTTTGTTAGGCCTAGTTCTTCTCCATGGGGTGCACCCGTGTTATTTGTTAAAAAGAAGGATGGCACCTTTCTTATGTGTATTGACTATAGGGAGTTAAATAAGAGAACCATAAAGAATAAGTAACCTTTGCCCCGAATAGATGAATTGTTTGACCAATTGCAAGGGTCATCTTATTTTTCTAAAATTGACTTAAGGTCGGGTTATCACCAAGTTCGGGTTTGTGAAGAGGACATCCCTAAGACGGCTTTCCGCACTAGATATGGTCACTATGAGTTTTTGGTTATGCCATTTGGGTTGACCAATGCTCCAGCGATTTTCATGGATTTGATGAATAAGGTATGTCGGCCTTTTCTTGATAAATTTGTGATTGTGTTTATTGATGACATCTTGGTGTATTCTAAATCAGAGGCCGAACATGAAATGCATTTGAGATTGATTTTGGAAACTTTAAAGAAAGAAAAATTGTATGCTAAATTCTCTAAATGCGAGTTTTGGTTGCGTGAGGTACAGTTTTTGGGACACATAATTTGCGAGAACGGGGTTAAGTGGATCCATCAAAGATTGAGGCTGTCATGAATTGGCAAGCACCTAGATCTCCTTCTGAGATTAAGAGTTTTCTGGGATTAGCGGGCTACTACCGGAAGTTTATAAAGGATTTTTCTAAGATTGCAGGTCCTTTGACTAAGCTAACTTGGAAAGATGTTAAATTTCAGTGGACTGAACGACGGGAATCAGCTTTTCAAACTTTGAGGCAGCTTTTGTGTCAGGCTCCTGTTTTAGCCTTGCCTGATGGGTCTGATGACTTTATTGTTTATTGTGATGCTTCATCTGCAGGTTTGGGTTACGTTTTGATGCAACGAGACCGTGTTATTGCCTATGCATCGCGCCAATTGAAACCTCATGAGATTAATTATCCTACCCATGACTTGGAACTAGCGGCCGTGGTTTTTGCTTTAAAAATTTGGAGGCACTATCTTTATGGCACGAAATATGTCATTTGTACGGATCACAAAAGTCTTCAATATATGTTGTAACACCCGGTCAAAAAGTCAAAATCCTCATCCAATTTGAAACTTTTTATAATCGTATTTTTATATATACAATTATAACTCAGCGAACGAAAACTTTACAATTTATATAACGAATAATAATAATGAGTATTTAATAATCGCAAATAAATCCATTTGAAGTCACGTTATATTTTTAATCGAGTAAAACAAATTTTGATTTAATTAATTATTAACCGGAAGAACGGAAATAGAAATTTAAAAATATTAAATTTATATATATCATTCGGGTACAAAATACGGGTATTTTACACTGCGAAATAGGAACGAATTGGGGGAAAACTCCTCCCCACCTCTTTGGATCAGCCACCCCAACCCCCCAAACCCCATCATTCTTTCATTTTCATTTTATAAACACACACACACCAACTTAAACTCTCTCCACCCATTTATCACAAATTTTCGGATCTACAAATCGACACACGAAATTTACATTTTCGGAATCATCAACAAGAGAGGAACAACATTTACAAAGGCAACATCATCATCTTCTTCCTCGTTTGACCTCGATTCGCATTTGTAAGAAATTCTCAAATTCTTAGATTTAATCATTTTGGAGTAATGTTTTAGTGTAAAAATGTTTACATAAGTTGCTTATAACCTAAACAACCAAGAAACCACGATTTTTCAGCTTGAAAATGAGTTTGATTTGCGATTTTGGCCGGAAAAACGCGAAACCCGAAAGTTTCTGGGCTGCTGTTCTTGAGTGCGACACAAGCCTTGTGTCGCATACTGTGTCGCATGGATTACTCATGCGACACAACCCTTATGTCGTATTCTTGTGTCGTACCTTGTGTCGCAGACTCCATGCGACACAACCCTTATGTCGCTATTGATTTAGCATCACACGCATTATGCGACACAACCACTGTGTCGCAGAGCTTCTGTGTCGCACTATGCGACACAACCATTGTGTCGCATGAACCATTTTTGTGTCGCATGTTATGTCGCAGAAAACAGAAAGTTTAAAAACTCACATTTCCACTAAGTGTCGAGACCCTAAATTTTATCACTTGATTTCACCCAATTTCAAGTCCAGATGCGTTTTTCCTTAAAGCAATATAGTAGAAATAAAAATTTTCCAATCGTATTCTTGTGTCGTACCTTGTGTCGCAGACTCCATGCGACACAACCCTTATGTCGCTATTGATTTAGCATCACACGCATTATGCGACACAACCACTGTGTCGCAGAGCTTCTGTGTCGCACTATGCGACACAACCATTGTGTCGCATGAACCATTTTTGTGTCGCATGTTATGTCGCAGAAAACAGAAAGTTTAAAAACTCACATTTCCACTAAGTGTCGAGACCCTAAATTTTATCACTTGATTTCACCCAATTTCAAGTCCAGATGCGTTTTTCCTTAAAGCAATATAGTAGAAATAAAAATTTTCCAATCGTATTCTTGTGTCGTACCTTGTGTCGCAGACTCCATGCGACACAACCCTTATGTCGCTATTGATTTAGCATCACACGCATTATGCGACACAACCACTGTGTCGCAGAGCTTCTGTGTCGCACTATGCGACACAACCATTGTGTCGCATGAACCATTTTTGTGTCGCATGTTATGTCGCAGAAAACAGAAAGTTTAAAAACTCACATTTCCACTAAGTGTCGAGACCCTAAATTTTATCACTTGATTTCACCCAATTTCAAGTCCAGATGCGTTTTTCCTTAAAGCAATATAGTAGAAATAAAAATTTTCCAAGCTGACCTGGCAGCTCGACCCCAGCCAGGGGCTCTGCCCCTTGGACCCCGCCAGGGGCTGCCGCCCCTTGGACCCCGCTAACCAGGGGCGCTGCCCCCGGACCCCCGTACACCATTCCCCAACTTCAACAACAAATGCATACATGAACAACTCGCTTAGACAAACTGATTTGTCTCATACTTATATAACCTCACGTGTTTAGGACACTAGAAGGTTACCATTCGGACGTCGCGCGTATCATCGTATCGCTAACAACTCACAGGTGAGTTTCATAGCCCCACTCTTTCAACTATTTTACTGTTTTTGGGGTGAAACACATGCTCAATCATTGTTTTCGAATTACATTAAGAATCTTTTATAATTCACAACTAATTATATTACTGCATGTAATACGAAATGTGTAAAACTTAGGAATTACACCCTTAACATTGTTTTAGAACAATGTCAGTACTCAACCTAGATAGGTTGCAATCGTACCCTGTTAGATTATTGGAAAACGAATACCAACACATAACTGATGTAGTTATCATAATCTTTTCGCTATATTGTCACGGGACAATATTATTGAATACCTTAGAACTAGTTAGTTCTACTTACACTAGACAACATCTATACTGTTATTAGTTTTAGTTATTCTTTAGGAACTAAAACTGTCGATACTCTTCGTTACCACTAGAACGGGAACTGGACTTAAGTGAACATTTCCTCTGAGACTCCGATATATATACTTGCTAGGCTTTAGGCTAGGAGTATACAATATTATCACACATCGGTACAGATTCCTCATATCAATATAACTCAACCGGTGACGACTCTGGCTCAGGATGTAATCCAACCAGGGATGGTCCCCCGGCTCAGGATGTAATCCAACCGTGTGGTGGTGTCACCTGATGAATATCTACATACAATTATACAATCTACTCAGTCGGGCAGTCGTAGTACTGCTGACTTAAATATTATTTGCAAGAACTACGCCAGAATGGCACTCTCACATTTTCACTCATGACTAGCTATCATGACGATGCCACGGTAAAGTGGGCACAAAACGATGCCACGGTAAAGTGGGCACAAGTACGATATCGCGGTAAAGCGATACACTCGATGTGGCACGGGCTTATGCGTCGTGATCCGCACTTACATACAATCAATGGATCAGCGAGTTATACTCGGGATTCACAAGAAGAACGGGTCGGTGGAGTATCCACGCGAGGCCGTTAGCTCGATACAACACGTCCGGGTTAGCGTATACTAACTGGGTAAACGGACACTCAAAACAATTTTAATCATAGATCTGCGGGTCTACAATCAGATGGTTGCTGTATGCACCATATTTCACATAATCTATATAGTTCTGCGGAACTACAGTTAATTGTTATCATATGACGCGGTCATACTACTACTCAATGGTTATAGGCATGTATTGCCTCATGTTTTTTAGACACAACTACTACCTGTTAGGTATCAAGGCATGAATTGCCATACATGTATATATGTACTTAGGTACATGACCTGAACCCTTAGGTATGAGATACCTCGATTTGACGTGTACACATTTGGTGTTGCAAAACTTCAATATAAAACGCATCAAAATGACAGAATTTGAAACTACTTTTCAAAACATACGAGGTTTTATTACATCATGATTTTAACTTACAATCCTATGAACTCACCAGCTTTATAGCTGACCTGTTTTAGCATGTGTTCTCAGGTGCCCAGCAGGATTAGGATTACTTCAAGATTATGCTAGCTCGAGTCGCATGATTTCAAACGTTTGGGACAACTCTGCATTTACTTTTGTATTATCAAATTATGTATTTGGAATTCACTGTCAAACTCATAACGTTGTAAATGTTCTATTTTGAGAAATGTATAATTATTTTCAAACGTCTCATCTAGAGTCGTTCATTATGTATCTTATGCTGTGATATTTGATTTAGTAACACCCGACCCGACAGCTTCCGCAAACCGAAATTTGAGGGTGTTACAGATTGGTATCAGAGCCTAAGGTTGTAGTGAACTAGGTTGCATTTAGTGGGCCTAGACTATGACCGTTAGGCAGTATTCCTCGTTAGGTATGACCGGTTCAGGGATCTCATCATACGAGTTTAATTTAACATAGCGTAGCTAACTATGTACAATTAAATAAAGATGATGCGATATCTGAAAGGGGTTATACTGAATTGGGAATGCGTAGTTGACTCTGATTGTTATGTGCTAGACATCCTAGGCTATTATATGTACTGTAGGTATGTATGAATAGGCCTTACATGGGTAATACTTTTACGTACTTATATATATATATTGAGTATATATATACAATCAATTCCACTGAACCAATACATACTCGCGAAGAGGCACATCGCCGTCTTCCTAACTATCACGACTCGACACTTTTCTCCGTATACACGCATAGGAGAATATCACAATTATCACTGAGCCTCGGGAAGGAGGTACAAACGTTATCAATGGGAATGGAAACCCGCACATGCTAAACCTTCACGAAACTTAAAACGAACTGATAACTTTTAAATCCTGACCATATGGATCACAATTGGATTAGTGTTGACTAAGTCCGCAACAAAATTATCTCGAATCACAACTTGATCACGTAGATCAACAAATTCAATCATGCGGTACTTTGACCCCTACATTTTTGCCTTTGGGCTACAACTGAGAAATTCGAACTTCAAACACATTTTCTCTTTGGGGCTACAATTAAACAACACATGGCACGTGGTGTCACATCATGCTTTCAAGCACAACACATGGTATGTTGATACCACAATATGGGCACGATAGTGCAAACCTCATAGTAGTCGATACTACAAATCATAGCATGTTGATGCTACATTCACCGTACATGAGTACTGCAATTACTGTGCCGCGGGCACTTCATTACGGCACGTGGTGCTGCATTCTATAGTACTTCGGTACTACAATCACAATACATTGGTATTGAAATCACGGTGCTGATAGCACTGCATTACAGTACGTTGATTACTACATTCCGGTGCTAGGCACTGCATTTCATAGTACTTTGGTACTACAATTACAAAACATCAGTATTTCTATTACGGTGCTGATAGCACTGCATTATAGCACTAGGTGCTACATCAATTATACATGTAGACTTGTTATAGTCGCATGTACGACTTACATATATATACATATACACTTACTTAATTGGGCACGAGGTGCCACACCTGACTTTTATTATGAACGTATACTGGTATAGGTACGTGTACGCCATATATGTATATACGACCAAATAAGCATGTAATGCTTTAATCAATAAATACACAATGATGTCACCACACACATGGGTTGTGTTTGTGGACCCCATTTCAACATCCCACTTGACACTGTAGGTGTCACACTCACCGGCATGAATGGCCGTATGTTATGTTAGTGCTACACTGTAGTCTGTAGGACTACCCACAACAATATAGTCTTAGCTGGTTACAACGAAAACACAATTTGGTCGTCATTACAACTACACATTGGGAATACAAGCTACTTAATGACAACACTCGGAAAAACGTGAGGTTCGAGACAACTTAACTAAGGTTAACTCAGCACAGTTACTGAAACTGTTGCATCAAAGCCACAAAAGGCCAGAAATACGTCTGCCACCTACAATATCGAAAACTTCAACATCAAGGATCTTAGGATCCAGTGCTACTCATTTAAGAACTCAAGTGAACTATTTATGTCACTGTAATAACCTTAATCTTTGAATAAAGATCTCACGCTTTGTCGTTTTCTTCTTGTTTAAGAATCATGCCTCCTAGACAACAAACTTTCACTCAAGCTGAGCGTGACCAAATCATTAATCAAGCAGTGGCTGAGGCTCTAGCTACTCGGAACCAAACAAGGCCCTGCACCTTTAGGGATTTCCTGAGGTGCGCACCACCAAACTTCATCGGAACTGAAGGAGCTGTTGGATTAATCCAATGGTTCGAGAGAATGGAATCTATATTCCGCGTTAGCGACTGTTCCAATGACTGCAAAGTCATGTATGCCACATACACCCTCCAGGATGATGCTTCTACCTGGTGGAATTTCTATACCCGAGCTGTAGGGGCTGACACCACACATGC
This sequence comes from Helichrysum umbraculigerum, assembly GCA_949592205.1. Taxonomy (NCBI): domain Eukaryota; kingdom Viridiplantae; phylum Streptophyta; class Magnoliopsida; order Asterales; family Asteraceae; genus Helichrysum; species Helichrysum umbraculigerum. The sequence continues at coordinate 7,202,275 of CATIUR010000005.1, read as the reverse complement.
ACTCCCGTGGGAGGAACTAAAACGAATCATGAGGGACAAGTATTGCCCCATTCAGGAACTTTACAAACTCGAGAACGAACTTTGGTACCTCACCGTAAAAGACAACGACATCGAAACATACACCAACCATTTCCATCAACTATCACACCTGTGCCCAAATATAGTAAACCCTGAGAACCGACGAATAGAAAAGTACATCGGCGGACTTCCATCAACAATCGAGGGAATGGTCACCGCCTCTAAACCCACTACTATACAAGAGGCCGAATGTATGGCCCACAGACTCATGGCACAGGTGGTTCGACGCGAAGCACGTGCAGCTGAAAACAACCAAGGAAAATGGAACAGAGATTCCAGTACCAGTCATAACCCAACAAATCAACCCGAACCTTTAAGGACCTACGCCCCCGAACACAACGAGAAACGAGGCTATGCGGGAAATAAGCCATTTTGCCACGGTTGCAACCGCCACCATGTTGGTTCATGCGGTCCGCCCTGCGGAAGATGCCAACGGTTTGGTAAACGCGGTAAACTAGCTCCTAGATACATTGGCCCATTTAGAATCCGACAAGTAGTTAACGAGCAATCGGTGTCTCTAGATCTCCCTCCTGAATTAGCGGGTATTCACGATACTTTCAATGTGTGTTACTTAAGGAAATGCAATGTGGAGGACCAATCCCAAGTTCTTCCATTGCAAGACTTGCGTGTTGACCAAAGCCAAAGACTTGTAGAGGAACCCGTAGAGCTCTTAGATCGTAAGGTGACCAAACTTCGGAAGAAGGACATACCCATGGTGTTGGTTAAGTGGAATCACAGTTTGGGTCCAAACCTTACTTGGGAGACCGAGTCTAGTATGAGGATGCGATATCCTAGTCTCTTTGAGCATGGCGAGATTTCGGGGACGAAATCTTCTTAAGGAGGGAAGATTTGTAACATCCTCGATTTGGGCCTAGTATGTAACAACCGCCAAATTAGGGCTAGTATTAGCGCCTAATTCTTTGTTAATACATGTAATTAGTTCTGTGTTAGGCTAATTTATGTATCGGATTATATGTTGGTAAATATATGCAACTTTGCGATTTGGCTTAAATCGTACGCAACTTAAATAGAATGAAATTCTATTCGGTTAACACGGACGTTGGTGAACAAATGTTTATAAACTAAAATAACGCAATTATGACCGAAACGCTATTTTATAATAATTAATAATTATCTCGTATCGCTCGATCAAAGTTTACACGATTTAAAAACAAAAGTATTCAAACTTATTTGTAAAATATTTAGATAGAAATGTCGCGTAATTATTTGTATTCAAAACCTACCATTTAAAATGTAAAATAATTATTAACGTTTAAACGACGGAGAAAACGAACACCGCACGGGACACGTAGACGGAGACTGAAAATGGGATATAAACCCCACCTCCACCTCCCATTTCCTTTTATTTCATTTCTTCTTTCTCTCTCTCTTCCCTCCTTTCTCTCTTTCTCTCTAATCACCACCATCCACCACCAACTTCACTAATTCGCAAAATACTACTATCAAACGGCCTCGGATTTCGTGACTACTTTGGAAGAAAACGTTCACCTACTCCCGATCTACCTTCCTATCTTTTCGGATTTTCAATCCGACAATTTGTAAGTTTCCGACAAATCCCGACATCTCTCGTTTTTGATCATTTTTACTAGTTTGTGGTTTAAATAGGCTTATTATGTTCATATAAGGGTTGGGTAAAAGATTTGGACCCAACGGAAACCGGAAAACTCGTTTTCGACTAAATTTCCGGCCATCAGACCGCTACGTCGCACCTGGCCAGGGGCCTCTGCGACGTCGCGACCTACGTCGCACAAAAAATCTCAACGTCGCACTAGCGACGCAGCCTATTACGTCGCATTAACTTGCGGACGTCGCACGTAGCGACGTAGACTTTAACGTCGCAAACCGAACCAACGTCGCATTAGCGACGTCGCCCCCTACGTCGCATTGATTTGCGAAGGTCGCATCATGCGACGTACCTGCCTACGTCGCACCTTACGTCGCTTGCAACGTCGCATGCTACGTCGCACAAACCAGAACTTTGAAAACTCACATTTTCACTAAGTGTCGAACTTTTACAACCTCAAATCCTTATACGATACGACCTAACAATCATAATAAAACATACTTTCCTATTACAATTACTCTAATTTGCGTATTGAATGATAAACTTTAAATATAACAAATCACCAATGGGCCGTGTACTTTGATACGGACGCGAACAAACCAACATTTAAACACAACGGGGTTGTATGAACAACTAGCCTAGATGGTCTTGCGTGACATCTACTTACTTAACCTTACGTGTTTAGGCACTAGAAGGTTACAGGTTCGGAGAACCTACTTGCTTTACTACTACTTGCTATTTACCACTGCTCGACTCAGGTGAGTCTTACAGCCCCACTTTTACTGTTTTATACTTTGGGGTGAGATACTTAGCAACTGTTTTACGTATGAACACAATGTACTGAACTGAAAACATTACTGATTACAAACAAAAGCATGAGTTACTTTTATCCACTGAAAGCCTCCTAATCGTAAGTTGTTAGTTATGGACTTAAGCGCGATTACTAATAGATGGATCCATTTGGGACTGACAATCCCTGTCTGGGGTGGTAGCGCCACCACGTACTGATTAACACGTAGAAACAGACATATTAGTATTTGTTACATATGAGTGTGCGGATAGCACTCACGGGGGTACGTGATATATTCACACTACACGGTTAAGCTTCAACTTATGAGCTCATGGCACTGTACTGATTTACTGAATTACTTACTTTGCTTGATAGCAATACGGGTACATACTTGTGGTTCATAACACCTACTTATTACTAAACTTGTAAGATTCACCAACCTTTTTGGTTGACACTTTTTAGCTTTGTATCTCAGGTACACTTACGGAGTAGGATCACTCCAGGATTACTAGCTAGAGTCGCATGATTTCCAAACTGCATTTAACGGAGATTCTTTGGCATTATCTTTTGTAACTATGGTTATGCAATAGAATCTCCCGCTATACGCGAGGGCTCTAGGGAACTACACTTTTGTAAAGAAAACTATATGTTTTCAAACAATTCAATTTATGAAATGTAACTATTTTACAAACGTCTCATTTAGAGGTCGTTTACTGTTAATCTTGTGCTTTGTATATTGATTAGTAACACCCAATGTATGCTTCCGCAAATCGCTAAATTTGGGGGTGTTACATAGTAGAAATACGGTAATTTCCTTATTTAATTCGTATTTAAATTGTATTTAGAAATAATTGGTATTATTTAGGCAAATTTAAATAAATAGGTCAATTGGTTAAATAACCTATTGTAGTTAATAAATTATTATTTGTTTTAAATTATTTTAGTTAACGGTAAAATAAAATAATTGGTCTCGCAAAATGGTTTTAGGTTCCAGACAATAGATTTAGAACGGATATATTTCACTACCTAATATAGGGGTTGGTTGGGATAAGCCGACCCAATTCAACCATTTTCCCCAACTTTCCCTTTTCACTCTCAAGAACACACACACACACATTTGGAGAAGAACTTGTTTCAATCATCTTTGAAGGCTGTGATTTTGATTAAACCGTGTTCTTCATCTTCCTCATCTCATCCCCATCCTAAATTGTAAGTTCATTGCCCCAATTATGTATATATGTGAAATAGATTGAATTAGGTTGAATGATGGATGCATGTAAGAATTTAGGAGCTTGATGATGATTATTTGTTGTTATAACATGTTGTAGGATGATAGTTGAGGTCTTTTGATTGTTAAAAGCATGTATTTTATCTTGATTTGGTAAAATTAAGTTTTTGGTTCGTGCATAAGTGTTTGCTGATTTGGGTTTTGCTGCTGAAAAAGTGACGAACGTGATCCAGCTAGCTCGCCCGGATCGCGTTGCTATGTGTTATTTCGTAACAGCACGATTTTGCTCGTTGAAACGCGATCCAGAAACACCTTGCCCGGATCGCATTAGATAGTGTTATTTGGGTCGGACACATTTTATTCTTATGAACGCGATCCAGACCTTGTACCTGGATCGCGTTTGCAAGTGAAAAATGGTAACAGAATTATTTAAACTGAGGGACGCGATCCAGCCTACCTTTCCCCGGATCGCATTTGCTTGTTTTAAAATAACGAATTTGATAACTAGTGATTTGTATACTTGTGATATTTAAACAGTATTAGGCGTACATTATGTGCACTTATTTGATTTATATCGTATAGAACATAACAAACCATGATTTAGAGACTAAGTCGGTTTTGGTTATGTTCTCAGATAAAGCGAAGACTCAGAAGGATTAGACCTCTGAGTGGAGACTGTGACAGTAAGGGTGAGTGGATCATTGACTTTCAGTCTAAGTTGGTTGTAACGATCTGGTTACAGCGGGTAAATTTGGTTGTACATCGTGCACTATTTATGATATTTATATTGCCATGATGATTATGGATTATATGAATTGTTCAGAGGTCAATTGCGATTGGGTTTGGGTACTATTACTTGGATAACATTAGAGCCTTGTACATGTGTTGTTCATTGAGATAATGTTAGATCACTGATTTGGCCATCAGTGATTGTAAGTGTTGCTTGGGGGCCTCCGTGGCATTTGGGTGCCTCAAGGACCATCGATCCTCTTTGAAGTTAGTTGTTGATTGCTTAGTTGTAAACAATTGTTATGCTAAATTAGATTGATGGTTATTGATTTATTCACTTAGCTTTGTGCTAATCCCTCCTTATCACTTCTTGCAGGTTATCATAAGTATGTGGGTATGAAAGAAGATGGGAATGGAATGTTTGAGGACGTCTACTCTGTTTTGGATAAACACGTTAACTGTTTAATATCTTGTTTGATATTAAAAACTCTAAGGCTTATGTTTTGAAAGTTTGTAATAGGTTAAGCATTTGAATGATACGGTGTGGATTGCACTTTTGATTTAATATGCAATCTATATGGTATCATTTAATGTAACTGTGGTGATGCTAAGTAATCCAAGTTGTGAATGTTAAAGTACGCTTCCGGGGAAAAAAAAAGCCTTGGTAATTTTGAGTGTGTTACAAATTACATTCAAGTATTTATAAAAGTTAATTTATTACTAATACGTAAATAATTTTGCCATTTTATAGTCTTCAAAAAAATTAAGACAAGTTGATATTCTACCATCTTAATTAATACAATATATAATAAAAATTGTATTTGAAACAATAGATTATCATTTAGTTATTTTGCAGAGATTATTTACTTAATTATCAAAGTTAATAGTACATTAAGAATTCGTAGCTCAATCTTTCTTATAAACTTTCAATCATTATAATTCGGGGTTACAATTCATGTCGAGTCATGTTAGCAGGTTTAAAATTTTAGGTCCAAGTTCCAAACCTAAACTTGAACTGATTTTATAAACGAGTTGAGGAATACATTAGTAGACTCTGACTACGAGAGAAACGAGGCCGAACTTGTTTGTGCTAGACACACTAGGCTATTATGTGATATACGTATATATATATACACATATATAAGCCTCACACACTAACGCTCTTGCCACATAAATGACAGATTTACCACTCAGGCAAACTACACGTGCCTCTCTCTCTCTCGCTCTCGTCGCATCCACTCAGAACCGCTCGTGGCTAGACGAACTGGTAGCTCGCACCGAGCTAGCCCTACCACAATCCTGCCACTACAAGTAACACCTCTGCTTTAGCTCATCACCGGGCAGTTACCCACCGATGGAGCTGGTTACCTACAGCTATTGTATAACACCCCAGCTTTCATTCAAACAATATCATACTGTATTTTACACCCGGAAGTGATGTCCCAAACAAAACTTTACAAGCGATGTCCCAAAACAAACTCTTCATTTTAAATACCAATACATTCAATAATTTATAATTACACAAACCAAAATACAACCGTTGGGTGTTATATAAATCCAAACATCACGATATTTAATAAAACCAATATCAGAGTCAACGCAGTAGTCGTCAAACATTCATTCAGGTCAACACTTTCTTGCCCGACCACCCTGTCAAGTCACAACCTGCAAGAAGTAATTTAAAGTGGTGGGATTAGCACAACTGCTAAGTGAGATGGAACTGTAACCGACAGTCCAATCTAGCAATAACAACTTTAATCACAACAAATAATCACAATCACTATATCACATTACATCAGAGGATCGGTGGTTGCTGGCAGTAAAGCAACACTTAGTAACCCCACTGAGCTGTAGACCCCAACAGCGGTTAATCACAACCCAACTGAGCTGCTGGTCCTAACAGCGGTTAACCGATAGCTCGTTACTATTTTTCACACGACCTAATTTCCTATTAACGACATGTACAAGGAAATTCCTGTCGTCCAACAATAGTAACCAAGCCCAAATCATCTTGACCTCCGATTTATCACTTAATGCCCAAAGGCCACATAATCACAATCAGCATATCAGACTAAACAGTCTATCAAACAGTAAACCTACATTCACTTGCTGTAACCAAACCTGTTACAGCTAAACCACACTGAAGGTACAGAACTACTCACCAATACCTCAGTTGCACGCTCAGAAGTCTAATATTACTGAGCCTTCTCTGGTTTATCTGAAATCACCACAAACATCACAAGTCAGTAACTCAACATTATCAATGATAAACTTGATATAACAAACATCACATGTTATAATCATAATGTTATAATCATATAACATATCACATCGTCTCAATTCATAATATATCATATCAATCTCAATAACACTTATATCATCTTATTTATATCACCACTTTATATCGACACACTATGTATATCAATACATATATCATCAAGATCACAATTCTAGCATTAAACCAATCTCCTTATGTCACAAAAAAGAGTTAATCATGTTAGATCACAATACTCATTTTTTTCTGTGTTCGGACCATTTAGCCGTCGGCTAACTAGTTTGACCGCCGGCCAGGCCTCTTGACCGCCGGCCAAACGGCTTGACCGCCGGTCAAATGCTCTGTTCTTCCCCAATTCCGAATCAAACAAACCCAACTCCGTAATTCAGCTATTCTAATCGATTAAATACAACAAGTAACGATTTCTAACAACAATTAGCATCATATATCATCATACCACTCATCAATTTCACTATAATCATAAACCCTTTCATTTTAGTATGTATATACACAAAGAACACTTACAAGAATGATGTACAAGATGATTATGCAATCTGATGATGATGAATTAAGCACAAGAACAAGATCAATGTTTCCTTTCAATTTATTTGGTTTATCACTATGTGTGTGTTTTTGATTTTTCCTCAGGAAATGAAATAAAGGTTTAGACGGAAATAGGAAATAAGAATTAAGTCGGTTCACTAACCGACCTCAATATTATACGGGTATAATTTTATACCCCTTCTCAACCTATTGTCTGGAACCCGAAAACCATTTGCGAGTCCAAACCTTTTATTGTTCCGTCAACTATATTAATTTAAAACAATTAATATTTCACTAGTCACAATAAGTCCTAAACTTATTTTTACCCATTTATTTTCAACAAAATCTATTTCATAACAACTAAAACTCAGGAAATAATATAAAACTCCTAGGCCCATTTTGCGGATGTTACATATTGCCACATGGAGGATTGAGGAAGACATAGAAATTCCTACTGACGTCGGAGAGTTTTCAACCATGGATCTCTCTCCTTACACCCAGGAACCCATACACCTCACTGTACCAATGTTAGCTGGTAGACTACACCATCATGAGACCAGACTACACGACATGGAAATAGAACAACACGAAACCCGCTCAACCTGGATGAATTTGGCTCAAGGCCGGATTGTACACATCCTTGAGGATCAGGATAATTTCACTGACAACATGGATGTTATCCACGATCGAGTGATGGAAACTAGGGATGAAGTTGCCATCCTAAGACTTAGATTGGAACAATGTGAGCAACGCTCACAAGAAGCTGAACTGTAACACCCGGTCAAAAAGAGCCAATTTTCGCTCCAAATTTAATACTGTGAATAATTGTATTTTTATAAACAATTATAACCAAATTACATTTTTGTAATTCCAGTAAGATATTTTTATTTTAAATATTTACGAATTAGTATAAACAAAATTATGAAAGTAAAATATTAAATTTATTTTACCTTCGGGTATAAAAACACGGGTATTCTATACTGCGATTGTGGACAAGATACCCACATGATTGGGGATGAGCCGGCCTAAACCAACCCACCCCCATTCCACTCTTTCATTTCCATTTTCTTCTTCTTTTTCTCATCTCTATCTCTCTCTCTTTTTCATCATAACAACAACCACAACAAAATCAAAAACAATAACAATAACAACAACAAATCGGTAACAACAACGACAAGATCGGGATCAGCAGCAACACCGGACCATCATCATCATCTTCATCTTCTTCACCATCATCTCCATCTCCATTTTCATCAAAAAGTAAGATTTATCACTTTCTCTCTCTAGAAATCGTTTCTCTTTCTATAAATTACTTATATTACTTCAAAATACATGCTAGAAGCTTTCTATAACATCAAAACACCCAAAAATCGAGCCAAAACTCGATTTGGATCTTGAAATCGTCGAACAGACGACGACGTCGCATTCGGACCAAAAACAGTGCTGCGACGTCGCAGTTAACGTCGCAGCCAACGTCGCACAAAACCTCAACGTCGCATTTAGCGACGCAAGCTTTTACGTCGCATTGACTTGCGAATGTCGCACATAGCGACGCAGGACTCTACGTCGCCTCTGACGTCGCATCTGACGTCGCATCTGACGTCGCAGAACCTTAAAAACCTATGTTTTTCACTAAGTATTGACAACCAAATTTTACCACTCGATTTTACCCGAATTTGGATTTCGAATGCGTTTTCTTTAAAGCAAAGTAGTAGAAATAAAAATTTTCCAAGCTGACCTGGCAGCTCAACCCCAGCCAGGGGCTCTGCCCCTTGGACCCCGCCAGGGGTTGCCACCCCTTGGACCCCGCTACCAGGGGCGCTGCCCCCGGACCCCCGTACACCATTCCCAGACTTCAACAACAAATGCATACATGAACAACTCGTTTAGACAAACTGATTTGTCTCATACCTATATAACCTCACGTGTTTAGGACACCAGAAGGTTACCATTCGGACGACGCGCGTATCATCGTATCGCTAACAACTCACAGGTGAGTTTCATAGCCCCACTTTTTCAACTGTTTTACTATTTCGGGGTGAAACACATGCTCAATTACTGTTTTCGAATTATTAATAGTCGTTTATAATTCACAACTATTTTTATTTCTATATGTAATACGAATGTGTAATACTTAGGAATTACCCCCTTAATATTGTTTTAGAACAATATCAGTATTTAACCTAGATAGGTTGCAATCGTACTCTGTTGGATTGTTGGAAAATGGTTACCAACACATAATTTGATTTAGTTACCACAATCTTTTGGCCATATTGTCGCGGGACAATATCATTGAATACATTAGAACTAGTTAGTTCTACCTACACTGGACAACATCTATACTGTTACAAGTTTAGTTATTCTTTAAGAACTAAAACTGCCGACACACTCCATTATCACTAGAATGGGAACTGAACTTAAGTGAACATTTTCCCAAGACTCTGTTATATATACTTGCTAGGCTTTAGGCTAGGAGTATACAATATCATCACACGTTAGTACAGACCTCTTATATCAATACGACTCAACTGGTGACGACTCTGGCTCAGGATGTAATCCAACCAGGGATGGTCCCCCGGCCCAGGATGTAATCCAACCGTGGGGGTGTCACCTGATGAATATCTACATACTATTATACGATCTACTTAGTCAGGCATGTCGAGTACTGCTGGCTCTCAAACAACTTAGTCGGGCATGTCGTTGTACTGCCGGCTCAATCACAAATTGCTGCGAGCAATTCCAAAAACGATGCCGCGGTATTGCAGCGGGCACCAAACGATGCCACGGTAAAGTGGGCACAAAATGAAACCACGGTATTGCAGTGGACGAAACTTCAATCAATGGATCAGCGAGTTATACTCGGGATTCACAATAAGTTAACGGATCGGTGGTGCTGCCACGCGAGGCCGTTAGCTCAATTCATGTCCGGGTTAGCTTATGCTAATCGGGTAAACGGACACGCTAAAGATTCAAACATAGATCTGCGGATCTACAAACATTTGTTGCTGGATGTAACACCTCATATATTAAATCATAGTTCTGCGGGACTACAGTTACTTACTATCATATGACGTGGTCATACAGTTATTTGGTTACAACTTAGGCAGGTATTGCCTCCCGTTATACACTTACTCATACCAGATAGGTATTCAGGCTCGGTATGCCTCAATTATTGTGTACTTAGGTACGGACTACAATTGATTAGGTATTAGATACCTAAACTTTCGAATTACACATTGGTAATTACATCTACAATTTGCTACAAATCAGAATCGTGGATTCTGAACAACTTCTCAAAACATACAAAATTTATACTTTATGTTTTCAACTAACAAACCTATGAACTCACCAGCTTTATAGCTGACCTGTTTTAGCATGTGTTCTCAGGTGCCCAACAGGATTAGGGATTACTACAAGATTATGCTAGCTCGAGTCGCATGATTTCAAACATTTGGGACAACTCTGCATTTACTTTTGTATTTTCAAATTATGTATTTGAAAATTCTAATAAACTTATAACGTTGTAAACGTTCTATTTGGTAAATGTATAATTATTTTCAAACGTCTCATTTAGAGTCGTTCATTATGTATCTTATGCTGTCATATTTAATTTGGTAACACCCGACCATATCGCTTCCGCAAACCGAAATTTGAGGGTGTTACATGAACAATACTTTCGAATGCTAGAACAACGCCTGACAATTGCTGAAGAAAATGCCCGACAGGCTGGCAGACTTGCAGAAGCTGTGGAACACCTTGCCACCTTGATACCACGAATGAACCTACGTCAGAACTAGTACTGTACTCTAGGCGTAATCGACTAGCTAGGATTTGTAAGACTCTTGTAATTTGACCGGATGTAAAAATTCCCGGTATCTTTTGTAAACGTTAAATCCTGGAACCTTTTGAAACTCGCACCTTAATTGGTTGCTAATCTATATATCCTTCATTACTTGATTGTCATGTCATGATGTTGTATATTACCGCCTTTATATATATACATCTGTGATAATCATACTCTTTGTACAAAATCTCATGTATCTCCTATCTCCTTTATTTAAGGAATATGCCGCCAAGAAAACAGACTTTCACCGCCGCTGAACTTTCTCGGTTCGTTGCCCAAGGGGTAGCCGATGCCCTGGCTGCTCAAGAGGCACTACGAAACAGTGGTTCAAACCCAAACCAGGGCAGCGAAGACACACTGAACAACACACCTCCACCTAAACCTTGCTCATACAAAGATTTTCTGAACTGCAAACCCTTGAACTTCAAGGGCACTGAAGGAGCCATCGGCTTACTACGATGGATTGAAAAGATGGAATATGTATTCCGAATCTGCAACTGCACCGAGAAGTGCAAGATTAAGTATTCTACCTGCACCTTCATGGATGGTGCCCTTACCTGGTGGAATACCCACGCTCAAACTGTAGGAATTGATACTGCTTATCAACTCCCATGGGAAGATCTGAAGAAGATGCTAACGGAAGAGTATTGTCCGAGGGAAGAACTGCAACAGCTCGAGGTTGAGTTCTGGAACCTCACTGTTAAAGGAGATGATATTACTGGATACACCACTCGCTTTCACCAACTGGCACTCCTGTGCCCAACCATGGTTGATCCTGAATACAAGAGGATCAAAAGGTACATCTGGGGACTCCCAGCCAAAATCCAAGGAATGGTAACTGCGTCCAACCCGGGAACCATTCAGAGTGCCGTTCGTATGGCACACAACCTGATGGCTCAGGTGGCCCGCCATGGGACACCTGCTGGAAAAGATACTGCAAACCGGACTGTAGACAACGAAAGGAAATGGAATCCTAGCAATAACCAAGGTCAACAATCCAACAAGAGGCCTGAGACTGTTAAGGCCTACACTTCGAGTTCTGATCACAAGAAAGGGTATATTGGGAATAAGCCTTATTGTTCTAAGTGTAACCGCCACCATGACGGTTCCTGCCCATGCACCTAGTGTAAATGATTCGGGCATCTGGCCAAGGATTGCGGAACCTCCACTACCAACACCAACACACCAAAGGCCTGCTTTGAGTGTGGAAACACCGGACATTTCAGAAATGATTGTCCTAAACTGAAGAACAAGAACAACACAACAACGCTCGCGGCAGAGCTTTCGTGCTCAATTCTGGAGACGCACGCCAAGACCCTAACGTTGTTACGGGTACGTTTCTTCTCAACGATTTAACTGCTTCAGTCTTATTTGATACGGGCGCCGATAAAAGCTTTATTTCTGATGAGTTTTGTCCATTGCTCAACATTACCCCCACTGCTCTAGATGCTAAATATATTGTCGAATTAGCAAACGTAAAACTGATTGAGGCCGATAATGTAATACGAAATTGCACTTTAAACTTAACGAGCGAACTCTTCCCTATTGATTTGATTCCCGTCGAAATCGGAAGTTTTGATATTATCGTTGGCATGGACTGGTTGTTCAAACACAGCGCCGAAATCATTTGCTACGAGAAACTCTTTTGTATTCCTCTCGTCTCCGGTGGAACTATGATCATACAAGGGGAGACCGGTGGGACGAGAATTAATATCATATTTTGCATGAAAACCCGAAGATACCTGAGAAAAGGGTATCAGGCAATCCTCGCACACGTAACAGAGAAGAAGTCGGAGGAGAAGCGACTTGAGGATGTGCCTATCGTTCGAGACTTCCCTGAAGTATTTCACGAAGATTTGCCTGGCCTTCCACCGCCCAGACAAGTCGAATTCCAAATCGATCTTGTGCCCGGAGCAGCACCCGTGGCACGAGCTCCTTACCGATTAGCGCCTTCCGAGTTGCAGGAGTTATCTACCCAATTACAGGAACTCCTGGACAAGGGATTCATTCGACCAAGTTCCTCGCCTTGGGGAGCTCCGGTCTTCTTCGTGAAAAAGAAAGACGGATCTTTCAGAATGTGTATCGATTACCGAGAGCTGAACAAACTTACTATAAAGAATCGATACCCACTTCCCCGAATCGATGACTTATTCGACCAACTTCAAGGGTCAAGCTTTTATTCGAAAATCGACCTACGTTCAGGTTATCACCAACTGAGAGTTCGAGACGAGGATATTCCGAAAACTGCTTTCCGAACTCGTTACGGACATTACGAATTCCAGGTTATGCCTTTTGGCTTAACCAACGCACCAGCTGTATTTATGGATCTTATGAATCGGGTGTGCAAACCTTATCTTGACAAGTTTGTCATCGTGTTCATAGATGATATTTTGATTTACTCCCGTAACGAGGCAGAACATAAACAACATTTGAAAACCATTCTCGAATTGCTCAAAAACGAAGAGCTATATGCCAAATTTTCTAAATGCGAATTCTGGATTCGTACCGTACAATTCCTAGGTCACGTCATCGACAGCCAAGGTATTCACGTAGATCCAGCAAAGATCGAGGCAATCAAGTGCTGGCAAGCACCTACCACACCCACTGAAGTTCGCAAATTCCAAGGCCTCGCTGGATACTATCGCCGATTCATCGAAAACTTCTCAAGGATAGCGCAACCTTTGACTATCTTGACTCAGAAAGAAAAACAATTCGATTGGACTGACAAGCAAGAGTCAACTTTCCAACTCCTGAAATAAAAACTTTGCAGTGCACCGATTTTATCCCTACCCGAAGGCAATGATGACTTCGTGGTATACTGTGACGCTTCACACCAAGGTCTCGGTTGCGTGTTGATGCAACGAGACAAAGTTATTGCTTACGCCTCTCGCCAACTGAAAATTCATGAAAAGAATTACACGACTCATGACTTAGAGTTAGGAGTCGTTGTATTCGCTCTCAAAATCTGGAGACATTACTTATACGGTACCAAGTGTACTATTTTTACCGACCACAAAAGTCTCTAACACATATTCGATCAGAAAGATCTGAACATGAGGCAACGTCGATGGGTTGAATTACTCACTGACTACGATTACGAAATCCGCTATCATCCGGGCAAGGCTAACGTTGTTGCCGATGCCCTCAGCCGAAAAGAACGAGTCAAACCACTTCGAGTTCGAGCACTCGGTATGACTATTCATAACAACCTCACTACTCAAATTCTTACCGCTCAACTCGAAGCACTCAAAAATGAAAACGTGAAAAACGAGGTCTTGCGAGGCATGGATAAACAATTCAAAATCAAACCTGACGGGGCCAAATACTTCTCAAATCTAATATGGTCACCAAGTTTTGGAAACCTGCGGGATTTGGTGATGGATGAAGCTCACAAATCTCGATACTCTATACATCTTGGAGCCGACAAGATGTATCACGGCATCAAGGAGTTATATTGGTGGCCCAACATGAAAGCCGACATCGCTACTTATGTTAGCAAATGTCTTACTTGCTCAAAGGTCAAAGCCGAATATCAGAAACCCTCGGGATTGCTACAACAACCCGAGATACCCCAATGGAAATGGGAACAGATTTCCATAGACTTCATTACGAAATTACCGAAAACACCGAGCGGCTGCGATACCATTTGGGTGATTGTAGACCGGCTCACCAAATCTGCACACTTCCTTGCGATCAGGGAAACCGACAAGATGGAACGTCTAACCCGAATCTACCTGAAAGAGGTAGTATCTAGACACGGTGTTCCCATCTCGATTTATAGAGATAGCCGCTTTACTTCTAGCTTTTGGCAGTCTTTACAAAAATCTCTTGGTACTCGTTTGGATATGAGTACTACTTATCACCCACAAACCGATGGCCAAAGCGAACGGACGATTCAAACACTGGAGGATATGCTAAGAGCCTACGTAGTTGACTTCGGTACCTCGTGGGAAAACCACTTACCGTTGTGCAAGTTTTCGTACAACAATAGTCACCATACCAGCATTAAGGCTGCGTCGTTTGAGGCACTCTACGGACGAAAATGCCGTTCACCTATCTGTTGGACCGAGGTGGGAGATAGCCAACTCACCGGTACTGAAATCATTCATGAAACCACCGAGAAAATCGTAAGTATTCAAAACCGGTTGAAAGCCGCACGTGATCGTCAGAAAAGTTACGCTGACGTGAGACGCAAACACCTCGAGTTTGAGGTCGGAGATAAAGTACTCTTGAAAGTGTCACCTTGGAAAGGTGTCATTCGCTTCTGAAAACGTGGGAAACTGAATCCCAGATACATCGGACCATTCGAAATCCTTGAAAGGATTGGCCCAGTGGCATATCGCCTACAACTACCCGCTGAACTCAGCAGTGTGCATAACACTTTCCATATTTCTAATCTTAAGAAATGCCTGTCTGATGAGACACTGATTTTACCACTCGACGAAATCCATATTGACGACAAACTCCATTTCGTCGAGGAACCCATTGAAATCATGGACCGAGAGGTCAAACGATTGAAACAGAGTCGCATTCCTATTGTTAAAATATGATGGAATTCTAGGAGAGGCCCTGAATTCACCTGGGAACGAGAAGATCAGATACGCGAGAAATACCCATACTTCTTCTCGGACCCCACTCAGACCCCTACTACAACTTAATTTCGGGACGAAATTTCTTTAACAAGGGGAGAATGTGACAACCCGCACTTAGTCGTATTAACTTACCCTAATCTTTTCTTGTAATTACTTTTATTTAGTATGTAATAGGACTAAGTACTTGTAATATAACGTATATTGAATATACACCCGTACGTAATAAATTGATATTACGCGATTTGCTCGGATGGAATCCGAAACACCCGGACGTTGGTGACCCCTTTTGTACTCAACGTAAATCTATTTTAATGATAAAATAGTTGTCATTTACTTGGTATTATTATTTAATAATAATATACGCGGAAAACTACTTCGTTTAGTATTAAACGTAACGTATCTGAGAAAATGCGCGAATCGAGCACGACATCTGAACGAAATCCAAAATATATTTTGGTAACTTAAAACAAGTATTTTAAAAATACTTAGTCATTCCATATGCCAATTACATATTCAAAACACACGCGAAAAATCAAACGTTAAAAACTTAACTTATAATATACGCATTATACGATTAACCGACTAACGAACGTAACCCGAATTTGAGGACCAAGACCCGAGCCCAACCCACGATGGGTTAGACCCAGGCCTCGGCCCACCACAGCCCAAAATCGGCCCATGTGCCAACCCAAACCATTCCCCATTTATAAACCATCACCCTTTCATTTTTACTTCACTCCCCATTTACAAAAACACACACATAACTCAAGATTTCTCTCATCTCTCTCTTTAAAAACGTCCCACTCTCTCTCTACAACAGAAATCTGAGATATTTCCCCACTCTCATCAAGAACTATCACCATCTACCATCATCTTTTAGAAGAAACGCAAGGAAACGCAAGAAATAGGACAGCAGCAACACTTCCACTCGTTTCGACTCTAGATCCGTTTTTGTTTGGTATAAATCTCTCCTTTTTCCTTAGATTTACTTGTATAACATGTATAAACATTCTAGTACTTCATTTCTACTCGTTTGTGTCCAAGATCCACGTTAAAAACCAAAGAACAAAACGAAAAACCGTTGGGTAATAACTTTACCCACTGGATAATAATTTAGATATGTTTAGATCGAGCATAACGAGACCATTTCTTGATGAAATCTAACGTTTCTTAAGCCTAAACTCAAGTTTAAGATGTCTAGTTTAAGAATCTGTAAGTCACTTGAATTATAGAGCTCGTTTTATATTTTTAATAAATGAAATAAAAGTACATAGACAGTCTGTACTTTCTGATCAGGATCTTTGGTCAAATGTTAAAGAGCATATCTCGTAAACTACACAATGAAAACTGGTGAAACCAACTGGAAAAGATCAAAATTTTGTTATCTTTAAAACCCCTACTTGCACGTCTTGTGAAGTTTTGTAAAACTTGAGTTATGACTAAATCTTTGAACATATGTACTGAAAATATAGCTGCTGGACCCATTGTACTTTACAAATTTATTTCTTGACTTGTGTTTGGTTTTAGACTTAATAAAAATACGTTTTGGAAAGCTTAGACATAGTGGAATAACATATATTTTTCTTGGATTTGATTTCGGACGTTTATTTGGCTAAAACGCAAAGATAAAAACGTATATCTTCGGAAAACATAAACGAAAGGGCTGTTTTCATATTCGTGTTCAAAATGGCACTTGTAAGATTACCAATGACCACGAAACTCATTCTCTATAAGTTTTATAACATAATAAGTGTTGTGTAAAAGTTTCGGGTCAAACCGAACATTTTTGACCAAGGTCTCAAAAACGAAAACACTAACAGCCCGTTTCTGCGACACAACCATCTTACGTCGCACTAACGCGACATAACATTGCGACATAGACCCCTAGGTCGCATCTCAACCCGAAACTCTAATTGGCGACACAAACTCTTACGTCGCACTCGTGACTTGCGACATAAATCCTTATGTCGCTACGTAATTTACGTCGCAGCATGCGACACAGACCTTTACGTCGCATACTTAATTTATTTCGCTTAATTGCGACATTATTTTATGTCGCCATAACGACTAGCGACACAACCCTTGTGTCGCATGTCACAGATTGCTAAAAACACTTGTTTACACTAAGTCTCCATTCCGCGCAACGTTCACTTAACTTTATACGATATTACTCGTACTTACAAAGTATATACTTCTGAAAGTATACAATGAAACGATACGAAACCTAATAATAATGTCTTCGGGAATTATTATTACATATCTAAACTTCACCAACGGGCCACAAACGTTTTTAATTAAACGACGATCAAATACTTGGACATAACTAGTTGAAGTGGACAACTAGCATGAATGATCATTTAGACATTCACTCACACATACAACCTTATATGCTTAGGGCATTAGAAGGTTGCGGGTTCGGAGAACCTACTAGCTGATTTACTTTGGATACTCGTTTGATTGCAAACGTAGCTTGCTTACTTGACTCAGGTGAGTCTCATAGCCCCGCTTTTTACTGTTTTTACCTCGGGGTGAGGATACATACTCTGTTTTACATATGAACACAAGTACTGATTTAACTGATATACGGATTGCATGAGTCACGACATAATCCACTGAAGTCCCTCCATCTTAGTTGTTAGTTATGGACTTAAGCGCGAGTATTAGTAAATGGATCCATTTGGGACTGACAATCCCCGTCCGGGGTAGTAGCGCTACCACGAACTGTTCCGTAGAAATGGGCGTTTGATACTTGTTTCTTATGGGTGTTTTGGATTAGCACTCACGGGGGCAACTTACGGTACTTGGTTGTACCAGTTTTACGTTAAGCTTCAACTATGAGCTTATGGCAATGGTATATAATTTACAAACTATTGCTTGGTTGCAATACACTTGTTTACGCATTCGTGCACACTGATGAAATCTTGTGGTTCATAACTATTACTTTATTACTAAACCTGTGAGCTCACCAACATTCGTGTTGACCCTTTCAGTATGTATTCTCAGGTACCCGTACGGAGTAGGATTACTCCAGGACACTAGCTAGAGTCGCATGATTTCTACGCTGCATTTAACGGAGATTCTTAGCATTATCTTTTGTATATTTCGGTTATGTAATAGAATCTCCCGCTACATACGTGGACTCTAGGCTACGATACTTTTGTAACGAAAACAATATGTTTTCAAACGATTTATTTATGGAATGTAACTATTTTACAAACGTCTCATTTAGAGGTCGTTTGCTGTATATCTTTGTGCTTTCGATTACTTGATTAGTCGCGCCCCGACCCGAACCGCTTCCGCATCACAAATTTGGGGGTGCGACATAATTCGACGTCCGTGTGTATTCACGGATTTAACATTTACATAAACGAAAGATTATTTGATTTGACATCAATGTGTATAAATATGTAACATTCATATAATTGAAAGGTAGTTAAAAAGATTTTCCTCTCAAAATTCTCTTTGAAGAAAACTCAAGCATCTAATTTTTTGCAGTCTTCAGTAATTATGGTATTAGCAACAATATAAGTTTTACGTAAGGCCGTTTGATTAAATGATATTTACATTGCCTTTTAAAACCGTTATTAATATCTAATCGTATATATTTTTATTATTATTAAAACTAACTATTATAAAGTAAACAAGAAACCACTAACAAATACTATTTATGGTGAAACGTTAGTCTAATTTTATAATAGCCCACCATCGAAGCTTCCTTTCTGCGTATTAAACATTTTATGTTTACAAAATTTAATTCTTCTGCCAGTTTATTGTATTGGAGCAACACCCTTACACAAGATACAAATGTCATTACTTAATATAAAAATTCATCTTATCGACATATTTGTCACATTTTGCATTAAAAGCTCGTGTTTATACACGGGTCTAAAATCAAGTTTTTAAATAAAATATTATATTTTTTACAAAGTATAATCATTTCTATTGTACTAATATATAAGAGGTTCAACACTTATAGCGTATTAAAATTTTTATAAGGAGATACTATAAAAAGTTTTACTACTTTTTTAAGTATGTTATTCAACAATTAAGGGTTAGGTTTAATCGAGAACCACAAAAAGGTACAGAACTACGACAACTTTTAAATTACATTGTTTTTATACATGTAAACGCAACAAATTACACATAAATATTATTTAATGTTCGTATTATTGACAAACAAAAGTTAAAAACCACAAAAGACATGTTACACTATGAAATATATGAAGTACTCACATGTGCACATATCAAATGTGCAGATATCAAATGCGTACATGTGAACGAAATATATAAATTTGATTTTAAAGGTTATTTTGTTATTTTTTTTCAAATTATTTTGCTTTTAACCTTAATCTAGATCAATGTTTACATGTAATTGAATCATTAAACATGTTAAAATCTCTATAATTTAAAAGTTCGTGCAGTTCTGTACCTTTTTATGGTTCTCATTTGAACTTTTGGCCAACAATTAAACACTTAAAAATCAATTACATTCAAGTATTTATAAAAGTTAATTTATTACTAATACGTAAATAATTTTGCCATTTTATAGTCTTCAAAAAAATTAAGACAAGTTGATATTCTACCATCTTAATTAATACAATATATAATAAAAATTGTATTTGAAACAATAGATTATCATTTAGTTATTTTGCAGAGATTATTTACTTAATTATCAAAGTTAATAGTACATTAAGAATTCGTAGCTCAATCTTTCTTATAAACTTTCAATCATTATAATTCGGGGTTACAATTCATGTCGAGTCATGTTAGCAGGTTTAAAATTTTAGGTCCAAGTTCAAAACCTAAACTTGAACTGATTTTATAAACGAGTTGAGGGGTTGAATGCAACCCATATCAATTCGTATAACCCCCTTTATGTAAACGGGACATACAAGTTGATGAGTTGTATCCTTAAAAAAAACAAAAACAAATTACAATTACTTTTATGGTTGTTCGATCGACCCTTGACCCAAACCTTAAGTTAAATCGGATCAAAAAAAAATTTATATTTGTTTCAGAATTTGTCAGGAATTGTTACCGTTAATTATATTAATTTGAAATATCACGAATGCATTCTTTTTTTCGATATATACTATAAGTAAAATATTTAATGTCGTGTGATTACGCGAGTAACATGCTATTGTTCATTAAAATGCTCTACGTTATAGTCAGCGGTATCATGTGACACCAGTCAATTGAGTTGATTTAGTGTAAATTTAGTTGAAAAGTCATTGCCATTTTAAGAGTGCTACCACTCATATTTAGGCGGTGCACCTCATAGTTTAAATAAACATAATCAACTACCAAGTCGATGAAGCTTTAAATTTTTTGTAACACCGATGACTAAATTTTTAGGATCCGCCTCTATTGATGTTTGCCACACTTCTTAAAAATTAAAGTACTTGTATCGTTATTATTATTATTATTATTATTATTATTATTATTATTTATTAAATTAAATTAGAGCAAAATAGTACTCCGTATAACTCTTTTGGCACAATCATGTCTGAGTGGCCCTGTTAATGAATCAAAAGGACTCGAGCTTTATTCATATTCGTTCATTAAGAAATTAAATTGTCTTCATTCGTTTATTTATTATTGAACGCAAACGTATACACACAATAACACACATATCATACATCATTTGTATTTAAAAAAAAAAAGTTTGAAATCTATTTAAAAAGAAAAAAAAAAACACTTAGCTTGAAATGAAGTACAACACTAAAGATAGATTCCGTCTACTTTAATCATGTTTAATTACTCAATATATAAATGATATACATATCTATAATCATGTTTAACATATGATATACAAATGTATATGAACTTAGATAGAATATTATTAACGAACAAACATAAATGAAAAACGATCGAATGAATATAGATGGGCATATTACGAACACTCTTATTTAATATAAAATGAAATGAACGCTACTAATGTTCATGTTTGAATATTTAATTAAACGGACATATTCTTTTGTTTATAATCGTTCATTCAATAAACAAGCAATCAATCGTTCAGTGCCTTAATTTTTGAACGACAACAAATCGATCAGCAACTTTAATTTTTCGTCGAATGGTTCATGATAGATGACTGTAAATATTCATTTCATTTACAACCATTTGTTTGACTATCTCTCAGTGAAAAGATATATTGTTCATTTTCACATCATCGTTTCCATTTTAGAGCTTATTATGTTAAAATTACGATGACTCTAATAGCATGTATATAGTATTTTTACGCTCAAAATGAGAGTGGGAGTTAAAGTTGAACATACTCTCATCACACTTGGATTCTATTTCTCGAACACTATCAAAATCGGCATTTCTATAAGATCTAAGTTTTGTGTCTATGATGTAACTTGTTAACAAATCATGTGGTATCAAAAGTTCTTATATATAACGGTGGACAAAAATCCTCTCACTAATCATCAAGAGTGATTCTTTTGCTAGAGTTGCTTTGTTCATGAATATATGTCATTTAGTTTTGCTTATAATAATACTTTAAAACTACACATTACGTACAAAAATATATTTCATTTTCCTTCTCATAAATACTCTTATTTACACTTTAATTAATGGATTTATTATTAAATTTTGTAAAGTATAATACGGAGTATATTAATAGACCCCTAAAGCATCTTGGGACATTAATTTTGACCAGAACACAAAGTGTACGTTGTAGTTGGGATATGAAAATAGGTCAAAATTGCCATACATTATACCCACCTATATTAAACGGCTCTATTGTCGCTAAACCAAGAACAAGCACCAACCTTTTTCACCAAACACCTCAAAACGCCTCTCTCTCTTTGCAATCTGTATTGAGAGAGAGACCAATAATAAGTATTAGCAATTGGCAATCGAATGAGTATCTAAATTAGCAGTCCGACTTCCATTTTCATCACCTGGTAATATTCTTCACTCACAACAATTTTTATTTTATTTTTAATTATGAAAAGCCCATTTTGAATATTTTAGTTATTTCATTGTGTTCATATCTGAATTGGGTTTTTTAATTCCTTGAAAAAGATTCAATCTTTATCTATATTTCTATCATAGGTTTAGTATTAGACCCATTCTCCTCTGTTTTTAATTCAAAAACCAAGTTTGAATATCAGTAGTTCGTCATAGTAATAATCACTAATTCGGTTCCTTAAATTCGTATAAAATAATTTTTTTTACTATATTTCTCTTCATATGTGTGTATGTTCAAAACCCCATATTAATCAACTACCTAGTTTAAAGATTAGTTGCTCATTCATGGTATTCATCACCAATATGAGTTTATTATATTTCTAAAAAAGATTCGATTTTTACCAATTTGCCATCATCAATTGGTTAGGGCAAAACCATTTTGTTCCATAAGTATATACTTAGCTTAAAAACGCCGCCATTTGTCATATCTTCAGTTCTTTTTTGCATTAATCAACTTTTCATCATCATTTTCTTGTAGAAAAGAAGCAATTTTTGTGGACTTTATTGTACTCTTGGTGGTGAGTTGAATGGATACAAGACGTTTATTGGAGAACAATGGAGATGGGTTATTCCCTAATTCAGGAATAGGGTTTCTTTGGTGTTCAAAAGATGATAATTTTTCTCAATCTGCAAGCTTTTTCGCAAGTGTTGGGCAGATGGGTAGGGGTGGTTTTGGAGGTGTGAACCCTAATTCCACAAGTACCAATGATAATGAAGGTGTCAAACTTCCGTGTTTATCGAAGGTTGTTTCGACACCTGAATCAAGTTTTATGACTGTTGAGGTACCAAAAATGGTTGCAAATGAGGGTGTTTTCAAGAAGAAGAAAGGTGGCTTGAAATTGAAAATCAAGATCGGGAATCCTTCGTTAAGGGGATTAATTGGTGGTGCAATTGCAGGAGCGGTTTCAAGAACATTTGTTGCTCCGTTGGAGACGATTAGGACTCATTTGATGGTGGGGAGTTCTGGACATTCTTCTACTGAAGTTTTTCAAGATATTATGCAGACCGAAGGTTGGCCTGGCCTCTTCAGGGGCAATTTGGTCAATGTCATTCGTGTTGCACCTGGCAAAGCAATTGAGGTATAACTTTTGTTGTGCATTATCTTCATATTTGCTTAAAAATTATCTTATCAGCGAGTATTGGTTGCATGTCTTCTCAACGTTGAATTTGTAGTATCTCGTGTTTTAATGATATGATATCGCTTTTGTAGTCCCAACTGTATGTCATCTTCAGCTAATTTAGTGCATATATGTTACCATTTTGTATTTTCATGCCACAATAATTTGGTAATACTATCTTTTAAAACATAAATTCAGATCCCCTCCAAGATGCAGATGTATCACTCTGTAGTTGTGGTTTTAATGATGTATCATATGCAATCTTTTGCAGTTACTTGCTTATGATACTCTCAAGAAAAGCTTGGCTCCTAAACCTGGAGAGAAGCCAAAACCCCGTATACCAGAGTCACTAATTGCAGGTGCTGTTGCTGGTATTAGCTCAACCATATGTACCTACCCTCTTGAGTTAGTTAAAACCCGACTCACCGTCCAGGTAATCAATCGACCCTTTTCGCTTAATAATCAAACATTGCTCATTAGAGATGGTTCCTCATCTACTTAAGAACGGGTAGATCCAAGTTATGTTTTTTAATTCTAACATTTCATATGGGTATAATTAAAAGTTACCTAGAAGTGAAATTAGTCAAATTGGTTGCACGGGTCAAGCATCTCCGGAGTAGGCCCAAAGATATTTTAATGCATACAAACCTACTAAATCACTTTTTTCAAATAGTTGTATTTTTTTCTTCTGTTTTTAATAATATTTTTCTTATCTGTTACAATTAACTAACTAATTCTAAAAATTATGAAAGTGAAATACCTGCTTCGATCTTTAATGCTTAGACTCACCCATATTGCCACCTGTAAGGCTGTAATATCCATTCCCATTCATACGGTCATGTTTTTTAGAGGGGCGTGTACAAGAATCTTGTAGATGCATTTCTAAAGATTGTGAAAGAAGAGGGGCCCGCAGAACTCTATCGGGGCCTCACACCAACTTTAATTGGTATAGTCCCCTATGCTGCTATAAACTATTTTGCATATGATACATTAAGGAAAACATACAAGAAAATCATGAAAAAAGATGAAATCGGGAACATTGCAACCCTATTAATTGGATCAGCAGCTGGTGCGGTTTCAAGTATTGCAACATACCCGCTTGAAGTGGCTCGGAAACACATGCAGGCTGGTGCTGTGAATGGGCGTGTCTATAACAACTTGCTTCATGCCCTTTCGACCATTCTTGAAAAGGAAGGTGTAGCGGGTTTGTGTCTTGGGTTGGGACCGAGCTGTATTAAAATAGTTCCAGCTGCTGGGATTTCATTCATGTGTTATGAGGCGTGCAAGAAAATACTAGTCGAGAAAGAAGACGATGAACCATAAAAAATCGAGCCGAGCCGAGAAGGGAAAGTTGAGATTTTGGTTGTTTTTGTTTTTTGAAAGATACTAATAAAGATCCAAAAGATTCGGCTTTTTATGGGGCTTTTGTTCAGGGGATAAGTTTTTTTTAACAGCAGAGATTTTTTTTTTTTTTCAAATCAGAGAAAGAAATTACTTGTTTATAATGTTATAATCCATCTGTGATACAAACGAATACTTGATGTTAGATGACATATTTTGAATGAAGAATTTGCATTATGGAATTTGTTTTTCATTTCGAGTTAAGGATTGTCTTTAACTTTCTGAATCATTACTTGATATGAGTACCGTTTATTTTGTTTGTAAGGTGTGCTGGAAGTGTATTCAAACGTATCAAAACGTCTTGATTCAACCACTTTAAGGCTGAAATCAATTAGTTGCCCATTATTGACTTGTTGCTAAACCCGCACATGTAATTTGGTCGTTAAAGTTCTATTTTTGAAGTAAAAGGATTATTTGCTAAAAAACTCCAAAAAGGTAACATGCAAAAATTATATTAACCATATAGTCCTATACCATAATTGTAGAAGATGGTGAAACCATGATCAGATGATCTCGAGTAGCACATATGAAAGTCTTAATTGTACATTCAACAAGTTATGTACTAACGCTTATATACCCTTTTTAATTATCATTTTATTTAACAAGACAAGTAAATGACAATGTTCAAAACAAAAGGATACAAAAATAAGAACCAATAAATGAACCATCCTTGGCTATTCATCAGCAGAAGAAAGCAAGGGTTATAAAACTTTAACTAAGAAGAATCATCAGAAGTAAGCAGAATATAAACTCACTGTGATTAACATGTATCATGATAGCCAAAAGAAACAATCCATATCATGGCTGTTAAAGTTTTACACTTGCTTCTTTAATTCAAAAATCAACCCAATGCTATCAAGTCCAAAATGCAACCATCTATCCATTAGTTAGTCACATCACATGTTTCATTCTCAGCTTGCAAATACTACCACTAGTATACCATCTATTAAATATATATCTATACTACCACCCTTTTGTTAGCAAAAAGTAAGTAAATCAAAACCATAATACTACCATTTTTTAACTGATAAAAGGGTGGCAACTGCTAACAATCACTTACTCCCAACCATCAGCATTACCGCCACCATAACCACCAGAAAACGGCGCAGCTGCAGGAGGCGGCGCATAATAATCAAAACCACCAGAGGTCCCACCATAGTCTGAATTCCCAAATGAATCATTGTTCCCAAAACCGCCATAGCTCCCAAAAGAATTACCATAACCACCAGACGGCCCACCATAACCCGAATTTCCATTATTATCTCCAAAACCCCCGGATGTCCCACCATAACCTGAATTACCATAAGAATTATCATTCCCCAAACCACCAGAAGTACCATACGAATTTTCATTCCCACTCCTAAAATCACGACCACCAAACTTGTTTGATCCATGACGACGATTATCAGCAGACGAAGAATAACTTTCAGCGTACTGACCCAGCCAATCAGGTGCATCTTGATTTGCTTCTTTCATAATCTCAGAAAGTGCTTTAGCAATGATCGAATTCTTACCATTAAAAAAGGCTGTTGCTAATCCCGATTTACCAGCCCGGCCTGTTCTCCCAATTCTATGAACATAACTATCAATATCCCTTGGCAAATCAAAGTTAATCACATGAGCAACACGTGGGATATCAAGTCCTCTTGACGCAACATCAGTGGCAACCAAGATTGGAGTAACACCATTTTTAAATAGCTTCAACGCTCTTTCCCTTTCCTATAACATACACAAAAACAAATTAACTTGCAATTTAACAATCTTGTATATTTGTAAGGAGACGATAAAAGATGTAAACTCTTACAAATTGCACTTTGTCGCCATGTATTGCAGTGGCAGGGAACCCAGTCCTGCACAACCAATGTTCTAACTGATCTGCACTTCTTTTTGTCTCCACAAAAATTAAAGTCAAAGCATTCTGCATTAAGAAAGCACGTTACATAATAAATAAATAAAACAGAATTAAACGAGGATGTGTTACCTTTCCAAGATTTCCACTAGCTTTCTGGTCATGAAGAAGATTTCTTAAATATTCTTGTTTCTCCAAATCCTCAACAAACACAACTTTTTGCAGAATTAAATCAGTACTTGAACCAACTCTTCCCACAGACAGAAATATGTAATTGGAAAGAAAATCAGATGCAAGCCTCTGCAAAAAGGATAAATAAAATAGATAAAATAAAGACTAAAGTTTTACAGAAAAACTTCATTTGGACTACTAATTAAACAAAGATTAGTGAGACAAACTTGTATCTCAGATGGAAAGGTTGCACTAAAAAGCATTGTCTGTCTTTGACCAGGACGAGGCATATCCAAACGCTCGACAATCTTTCTGATTTGGGGTTCAAATCCCATATCCAACATTCGATCTGCTTCATCTAAAGCCAAATACTTGATCTTTTTGAGTGAGACTTTCGATCTTTCGATCATGTCAGTTAGTCTTCCTGGGGTAGCAACTAAGATGTCCACACCCCTTTCAAAACTTTTCAACTATATGGTTCAAACATGATTATGTTACACATAATAATGATTCACAAATAATGATAGCTGATAATTTTGAAATCCTAGACAAACCTGTGGATAGATTGGTGCGCCGCCATACGCAACTGCAACTTTAACTCCAGTTTGATCACAGAATTTCTTAGCTTCTTCAAAAATCTAACCAAAAAAAGTATTCAAAATTTGAAAATCACAACATATGTCAAACTTTGAAAAATCAAAACAAACTTAATGAACATACACTGAAACAGACATTACACATGAGTACTAAATTATGACCTAAAATTGTGTGAGAAAGAACCATAATAAGCAAGTATGTATTGCAAAGCAAATATCAAAATAATCAGAAATTCGACATCACCAATGAATACTAATTAAAATAAGAAACAATGAACAAAAAACTTGATAAACAAACATTAAACACCACAGCAAAAATAACTAACAAAAAAGCACACTAGACACGAAGGATGAGCTGATAAGCATAAAATATAAAAAATACTCCAACAAATTCAAGTACATATATTATACGGAGTAATTATTAGCATATATCCAAAAATACATAATTCAAAGCGAAAGGCAAAAAACCTAGAAAAATGGCAACAAATAAAGACCCATGAATGCAAACCAAATTACAGTAACAAACAAAAGACTAAAGACTAAAGAGAGCAACATATGAGCTAGCATAATGAACTATCATATGAGCATAAACATAAATAAAAAAAAATAAAAGTACAAAATGAAAATGAAAATAAAACCTCTACAGAATCAGGAAGATGATGAACATTTTTGAAAATAGAAACATTATATACAAAAAAAATATATATAATAAGTAAACAAATGCAACAAAACATCAAACGAACACAAATTGTAGATGAAAACCCTCAAATAATGACCTAGAAATTAGGTGTAGCAAAATCATATTATCAACACAAATATAATACAAAGTGAAAAATCAAACAAACAAAAATAATCCTCATAATAGTCCATGAACAAAATACTTAAAACAAACAAAAAAAAATTAATTAAAAATAAAGTGATGAATATATTCAACCTGGCAACAAAGTTCTCTAGTCGGAGACAAAATAAGCGCAAGCGGATACACCATCGTGATCCTCCCTCCTCCGCCGTACATCACCGGCAACCGCATTTTCAAAATCCCACTTATGATCGGAAAGCAAAACGCCGCCGTTTTCCCACTTCCAGTTTGCGCACACGCCATCAAATCACGTCCACCCACCACCACCGGAATCGCATGGCGTTGTATCGGCGTGGGTTTCACATACTTACATTTACTCCTTATGTTCTCATTCAACACCGAACCCAAATCAATTTCCGCAAATGTCTTCACCGGGTCGGGTACATCCGACCCTGTTACTTCCACCGGTATATCCTCATACGCATCAAAATTAATACCCGTCGTATTATTTTCAACTTCAGGTTCATTTTCATTGATTTTCAGTCTGTTAAAGCTTCGTGAGAGGGTGTCGTACTGTACGGAACTCCGTACACCGGTACGACCGGTAGTGTGGGTGGTCGAACGGAGGTGAGGCGGTTGGTAGTTGGGTCGACCCGGCTGACGAACGGGTTTAGCAGCCACGTCAGCGTAAGAACTGGTGAAGTAAGAGTGTGACATGATTTTTTTCTTGGGTTTTTTTGTTTAAGGTGAAGCAAGAAGGTGATAGATACAGGAGAGTGTATGTATATATAGTGATGGAAAGGAAAGAAAATGAAGAAAATGAAAGGTTTTAAGGAAGGTGATGGGGTTGGTTTTGATGGGGGTGTGGTAAAAAACTAAAAATGCCAGTTTTATAGAGGGGGGTGACCTGTACCTGTATTTTTGGGATCGTGAAGTCCAATCACCTTCAAGCTAGGATGGAAATATCTTTTGTTTTTTACATTCCTTTAATATTTTTCTTAAAGAAAATACCGTAATCGTAATTATTTTTTTTTTTTTTTTTTTGATGAATTTTGTATTAGGAAGTTGTATAAATTTGCATATACGTATTAAACGTGTTGATGTAATTCAAAGATTTTAAGTTGACCTTGAAATTATAATGAGCGATGATGCGATGATTAAAAAGATTATCAATTCACTTCCTTTTTAATTTAACATTTATGTTTCTAGTTTTAATATTTTTTAATTTAATAAATTTTCGTGTTGATATAAGGTATGAGAGTATAAATATGCACTCGATGAATAACGGCCGTTAGAACAAATAAGTTAGGAAAGACAATGTTAGGATGGTACAATGACACTCTTTTATGCTTGTGAAAAAAATCAAGTTTACACACTCTTATTTACAAATATATAAAAGTTTTGTACTGTAAAATAAAATGAATTGAAATTGAAATTGAAATTGAAATTGTCAGTTGTATCACTAAAGCATTATTTTCTATATTTTAACCAACCATAGAAAAAGTTTAAACTACCATATTTGGAAATTCAGAATAACTTGTGTATCTTAAAAGTAAAAAACGCTATACCAATACTTAATTAATATACGTTGCACGTCACTTGGAGGTTGAACCATTGAAGATCGTAGAGTATGATTTACAAATGATAATAATAATAATTATTATACATTCACTTATCATTAACGAATAACGACTATGTACATATATACAGACAAAAACAAAATATATATACATGTATGGGTATTTGGGCCACCCACTGGAGCCGATCCATATTTCAATCTATATCTATATTAATTAATATATATAAGAAAAACCCTTAAAGAATCTACACCTTTAATTTTTAGATAATCCTTCATAAAATAACCCTAGAATTAAACCATGACATCATTCAATTAATTAATTGTATGGTAAAAGAATATTATGCCCTTAATTAATTTAAACTTATCATCCTCATAATATCTTTTAAACAACTCTACCTTTAATAACTATTTAATATGTAACTGTTTCCTTATATATTGCATGATTCAACTTTCAAAAAAGATTTATTTATTTTTTTTATGTGGAAACTTTTTCAATTTCAAAGATAAAATAATCTACTTTATTTTCTTACAATCAAATAATTTTTTGTTGACGTTGATTTTGCATCATTCCCTTTTTTAAAATCGATTTGTTCCTTATTTCTTTCTTTCATTGAAATTCAAAATCGTATGCTTATTAAGAAAGAATCTAATATACATGTTCTCTCATGTTTGTTGTTGATTAAACTTCTATGTTGATTTTCTTGAGTTTTGGTTTAATACGATTTTCTTATATCAAGGTTTAATACTGTTTTCTATATGCTTTATGTATATTTTTATGTTAGCTGCCGTCTTAGGGTTCAAGATTCTATTTGTTTGATCGATTAATAAACACTAGATGTTTGATTAAATGTCTAAATTAATAGAAAATAAATTTATGACATTGTGCTATAGCTGCAAATTCACTTCAATTTCTAATTGGATTGAAAAGTTCTCTCAATATAAAGAATTTTTTATATAAAAGGCGAGAACTATTTATGTAAATGGGTTTATCATAGTAAAGTTGTAGACTTGAAGCCAATTAACATTATATCATATCATGTTGCTCCGCAAATGGGTTTATCATAGTAAAGTTGTAGACTTGAAGCCAATTAACATCATATCATGTTGCCTCAAATCATGCAGGTACAATTTGGACTATTATATAGTTTTTATATAAGGTATAGTTAGCACCGAGCTTGTGATTAATGTTTAAGAATTGTATAATTTGATTAAGAAGAGAATCATACACAAGTATGGACAGGTCAGGAAGAAGAAAAACCTTTTGAATGTTTTACATCAACTTAGCAAGAAAAGTATATATGTGATGCGTAATTGATAAATATATGATTGTCAAGAGGAAAACTAAATGTTATGAACCTAATGTGTTGCAGAATTTGGACTTTGAACTATGCGTTTTCAGAGAAAAGACAAGGACCAAGTTAGACACTATTATTACCGGCTTGTCTTATAAAACAATTTGCTGGGTCCAAAACTGAATCTTGCTGCTAAAAATCATAAAAGAGACAAATGTTGCCATGATTCGATGGTAAATATAATAATAATTCATATATAAGAAAGTGTTAATTGTATAATCATGTTGCGCATCGTGTTACATTGAATCGTTTCTTTTGTAGGTGGTCGTTAGTTGAAAAACATAGACACATAGATATTAAGCCTCAAAGCTTCATTTGAAGCCTAGCTCGAAGTTCAAGATGTTCTTCGAGACGTACTTTGGTGAAGTACATGCTAATCAACATTTGGGCTTTGATACCCTTCTAAAATTCATCAATGAGTAAAGTGGTCAAATTGACCTCAATCTCGTTCTTCGTGATGCAGAAGCCCTAGGTGTGTGCGGGTCAGAATAGGGCTGCTTTAGAATGGGGCTGCTTTAATTAGACCAGGAACTCATTCATTACCATTGAAGATGGCTCCATATATTAGCAGCAAAATGATGACATGCTGAAAAACATGCTTCAATGAAGAAAAATTGATCGGGAATTAAGTGTACTATAATGATGTATAAGTGTATGTTTTCATCATGTCATCCAATCCAGACGATGTACATTCAAATATTCTTTTGGTCACAATCTCTTTGATCTACGAACACATTCGCCACATATGTACTCATATCATTGGAGTTATATATTTCATTTTGCTTCATATATTAGAAATACGATACTAATTGAAGAATTTATGATGCAATTTCAATATATCTTTTTTATGGATGATTTCGCGAATTTCGCAGGACCTAAACTAGCTTTTATATATAATAGAATCAATACAAATTCAACATAGTTGCCTTTAAAAAAAATAGATATAAAAAGTATATAAAGGATTTGTGTGTGACAATATTTATCAAGTATTTGTGTTGTTAAAGAAGTCAAACACTTTTTATAAACGGCATAAATTTATAACAAAGGAATAACTATCAAAACACTAAATGATACAAACACCAAAGACAAAAGAAATACTACTTCAAAATCGAATGAAGATTACCTAATTCCCACCCTAACAAATACTACAAAATAAACTAGTCTGACACATCAAAAACACCATAAACCATAACGTAAAAGAAAGGGTGATGATATTTCCAACAAGTTTTTTGATAAATCCACCATACTTATGCATTAAACACTTGTACTGTACAAACAACAACTGCACAGTTTTGATGGATTAATCAAAAAGCTAGGTGGAAATATCACAACCCTAAAAGAAAACAAACAAACAACCGCTTTCCGGATAATTCAAATTACAATGCTATTCGGATGATTTTAATCCTGGAGAAATGCTCTCCAACTTCAAAGGAATTATTTCATATTTCATGATTATTCATTTTAACGACTCGATCAAAAAAGGTCTCATATGATATATTTCAAAAACTCCAACATTTATTTTAACCATAGTCAACTAATAATATCCAAATAGCAAAAATACTTTTGGTTCATCATTTATTATTTTATTTATTCAAAGTAATACGGAGTAAATAATAACTCCATACTCCATAACGTATCTACGGAAAGTATTCAGTATGAATCTTTAATGGATTGCTTTATTTAAGAGAGTTGAGTACACGCGCCTTGGTAAAGAAGATAGTAGTACTCGAGAGTCCAGACATGATGTTTTAGTGGTGGTGGCACTTGCCAGTTAGACAGAATAGGCAGCAGAACAGTCCGCCGCGCCACCAGTTGTCGCTGGATAAACTGGTGTCTCCTCTGGCGCGTGCGCTGACGTCATCACACTCTCACACACACCATATAAATAAAACATCAATCGATATAAATAATTTTAGAAATGTATCATATGTTTTTTACGTTGATTCTTAGAGCACGGGGTGTGGTAACACTGTATTTAGGTGTTCAGGACAGTGTTATGTAGAATGTTGTAAGTGATAATTTTGTGATGTGGTGACAGTGTTCTAGACAGTGTTTTGGACAGTGTTATGAAATATTTTATTAATTGTTTTATTACTTACAAAGCTTTGACAACAGAAAAAGAAAAAAAAATAATAGAAAAGGGGTAAACGTTGTGTCAAGCGGCGTTGGATTTCACACGCTGAGGCGAAAACGCTGTCGAGAACGCCGTTGAAAACGCTGTGACGGGGTGGTAAAACGCTGTCGAACAGTGTTGTGGAACGAAAACACTGTCAATAATGCTTCGACACCGTATGCTCTTACTCAATTCTAAACGAGCAAAATACTCCGTAGTTAATTTACTAAATAATGGGGAATTTTTTTTTTTTGAACGGCCAAATTTAATTCCCCCATACACTACTGCTTGGGTTCGAACCCCAGACCTCCAGGGAGGCAAGCCTCCCACCTCACTTTTACCATTTGGGTAAGAGATCATTGGCTAATGGGGAATTCTAAAGACACCTCCAGGTGTATGGGTATACCCCGGTCCCACTACAGTCCTAGTCCAGTTCTTTTCTAGTCCAGTTTTATCTAAGATCGGTTTCAATTCAGTACATAATCAGTTTCAGTTTTAGACTAACCAGGGATAGGAATTAGAAAAAGATGAGGTATACTCAAAAAGTAAAAAAAAAAAAAAGCATGATGTAATTGATTAGATTGGTGAGTGGAGGTATGAGAGGGGAAAAATGGGTATCTTTATTAGTACTCATAATAATTTGTGTAGCCTCGATATTGATAAATTTTGCAATAAAAGACGAGGTGACATTTTAAGTGGCCTTGAAGATGACATGATGTGACGTTAATTTGTAAATTGTTCATTTTAGGAGAAACTCACCTAAATATTCATACTTCTTAGACTCTCCCACTACCTGTTTAACAAAATAAAATTTCTCTCTTATAATAAAAAAAAAACTGGCCATCAAAAACTTATAAGTAGCGCAAGAAAATTCGTTGGTGCCAATTTTGTGAGACTCTGTAAATAAATTAAAAGCAATAATCAATGAAAAGAAGGCAACACATAAAAAAAAAAAAAGATTCGAAACCTTATAGTTGGTGGTGTAAAATTTCGTTGGTGTGTTTGAAAAAGGAATGGCTAGATGGTTGTTTTCCCTACACGCTATCGAATACAAAGTGCCACTGGTTAAAATGGTTTCGATGATGTTTAAGATAAAACATCAAAGTTTTGTCAGGACAACATCGATGAAAAATGATCTTTGTCATACACTTCTTTACATGTGCAATATCTCAAATGTTAAGCACATTCATCATACAAGTGTACCTTATACGGAGTAGCAATTCTGTCTAATAATATCCGTAAGTCCTTGATCCATTCACACGTACATAATAGATTAAACGGATAACTCAAGTCATTGCGAAATGATCATAAATCAAGGTAAAGATTGTTAAGCTTGAATTCAAAAATCCTTGATTCATGAAGGACGGACGATCTATTCAAGAATTCCTTTAAACAAGTTGAAACTACTATGTGTTGAACCTTTTTGCTTTACGAGATAAATTGTAAAGTGCATATAAACTTAAACCTTTAAACGGGTATATATAGGCATCAAACAACACAATATAATGGACAAAATCTCTCAACATGAAATTGTTGCATATAATGTAAATGTTTGGTCATATATATTTTCAGTTATGCTGATGTGACGATGAAGTGACAAATATTAAATCAATTCTTCAAGTCTTGACGGGGAGTGATCTTATATGTTCTTTTCTTCATATATGACAAAATAATAACTTCGTTAAGCTAATAATACTCGACAAAAGAATAATTTCATCATATGCAATGAAAGGAGTTCATGCCTATGGTTTCACGAAATAGGCTTGTGTGAGGTTGTACTTAAAAGAAGAAATTTAGCAACTTAGCAATGTGAAGAAATTTTGATTAATTAAAGCACTTGTTGCGTCGTTTTTATTAATGTGTTTATTTTTCACGTAAATGATATAATATTTCCCTGTTAATCTTGCCCAACTCATTTTTAACCTTTTTTTTTGGCTGAGCTATGTTTGGGGGCAATGTTTTACAACCCGGTTTTCGAGTTGACCCGGTCTAAGTGTCGGGCCCGGTTCAACCGGTTGCACCACCTGATCAACCGATTTGGACTTTTTGGTTATTTATAGTAATTTATATTTAATTTATGTTACACATCACAATTAAGGAGTCTATATGTAAGTTTAGTAGTCTAATACTTTTGAATAAACGATATGTACATAGATAATTTTGACATTTACAAGAATATTAGCGTAATATTAAGACTTTACAAGAATATGGGGGAAATTATCCTTTATTTCTCAGTCAATTAGTCAACGAAAAAAATATATATAAAAAAGGAAAAAATGTTTAACTTGTCGGGTTCCGGATCACCGGTTCAACCGGAAAACACGACGGGCCAACCCGAGTCAAAAATCATTGAAAACTCGCTCCTGGTTGACCCGGTTAGATGCCCGGGTCCTGATTCAACCGGTTCAACCGTCCGGGAAAACATTGTTTGAGGTATAATTAATACTCCGTAATTTAGATACTTATATTATTGCCTTAGTTAAACGTATAAAACTATATCTATCAAAGCTTTAAATTCAACTACCACTTAACTACTAGAATAATGTAGTTGAGGTTTCATATTTTTGTTATATCAGATAAATCATATTTAATAATTTATATATATATATTTTGATTTTGATACCTAATACATTCTTTAATATCATTATTATTTTACTACATCATTTTTTGAACATTAGAAAAGAAACAAAACTAGATGATCACATATTCCCATTTCCTCAAATAACACTCCTCATTCTGTACTTGATAACAAAAGATTACTATACACTTATCATATAACGGGTAAAAACAAAATAATACTACTAGATTTGTCATCTTTCCAAATTCCAATAGTGTTTTAACACGTAAAGCTTTCAACATGGAAATTTCCAAGAACAACTCTAGGATTAGAGGCGGCAAAATGAATGGGTCGGGTCAGGTCGGGTCACGGGTCTAGATGGGTTTGGGTCTAAATGGGTCTGGGTCTAGATGGGTCATTTAGAAGGATGGGTCTAAACGGGTCCGGGTCAAATGGGTCTCGGGTCGGGTTGGGTCATCGGGTTCACCAAATTTTTTTTTTTTTTTTGTGAAAAATGAAAAAAATGAAATGAGGTGAAAAAAAAAAAATTACCCGCTAGACCCGTCTAAACCCGTTGGTTAATTGTTACATAATTAGAGGTTATATTGAAAAACCCATTTAGACCCATCCAAAAAATGGGGAGGAGACCCAACAAACCCACCCCCTCCTATAAATTAACCAAATTGACCCAAAATTAACCAATGGGTCTAAAATTGCCAAGAAAAATCTAGGATATACGACTAGTCATTTAGGATTAATAAAGCTGTAAATCCCATGAAATGAGGGAATTCTTTATACATGAAAGAAACACTTATAAAAATTGTATAGAAGCAACACAATAAAATTCATAGAATCCATAGAACACAAAAGAAGACTTTATGGCTCAGATTGTACATTCAAATGATAGATATATAGAAACATCCATACACATATATATATATTTATATTTATATATAATAAACAATCTTTTGTTATCAATCTCTAATTCAAACAAACATACATACAAATAACTATTATAACCAGAAGACATGTATTTAAAGACTCGATTTTTTTTATTTTTATTTTTTAATTTTTTGTTCAAGAAAATCATCTAGATTTTGACTTTGAATTACCTGTTTCTTCTCTGCTTTTGGTTCTGGTTTTTTACAGGCTTACCAAACATGCTACAAATAGCACCACACCCAGAGACCTTTGGTGAAGGTGGGTCAACGGTGGCTGCAACCTCCATGGTCCTATATGGTTTGGATTCTGATCTTTGTGGTTCTCTTCTCTCTTTTTCTTCATCTACTTTTGGCTTAAGTTCCCCTGACAACAACTTATCATCCCAAACAAGACCTGATGACCCTGATCTTCTGAATGACAATTCTGACCTTGGTAACCCAGCCATCTCTATAAATGGAATTTTTGATGGTGTCTTTGAGAGAGATATATGGCTGTCTTGACTTGTATTAATGAATGAGTATATAGGGGGAGAAAGATGACAAATGAAGCATAAATACGGTAAAGGTCAGAAGATGGCATCTACAATATATAGCTGTAAAATTACAAAAGTATCCTTTAACATTCTTGGGATTTCACTATTTAATTAAATTATTATTATTAAATTAAACTAGATTATGAATGTAGGGTAAGGTTCAAATGAGACTAAAAATTTGTATGAGAATAGAGGAACCAATGATATGGTGCCATGTGTACAAAGAGAATACAAAACCTATTTACCCATTAAGTTAAATATCTCACAAACGACAAATCGAAAAATTATGAAAATTGCACCATTAGATTCAGCGTTTGATCCTCTTCGATTTGCCGTCCATTAAGGCATACTTTCGACGAGTTTTTTTTTTTTCATTATTTTTAGTGGGTTTCACATTACTAACACGTGTGTTACAATGTTGCGTTTTGGGTTTAGGGTTTGGGGTTTAGGGGTTAGGGTTTAGGGTTGGGAGTTTGGGGTTTCGGGACGAAACCCCAAACTCCCAACCCTAAACCCCAAACCCTAAACCCAAAACGCTTTATAAAACTCTAAACCCTAAATCATACTAAACCCTAAACCCTGCTAAACCCTAACACTAAACCCTGCTAAACCCTAACACTAAACCCTGCTAAACCCTAACTCTAAACCCTAACCCTAAACCCTAAATCAAATGTATAATCAATCACTAACACATGTGTTACTAATATGTAAAACCCACCGAAAAAATGAAGAAAAAAAGTTCGTCGGAAGTATGCATTGATGGACGGCAAATCGAAAAGGATAAAACACTGAAAAATATGGTGCAATTTTCATGATTTTTCGACTTGTCGTTTGTGAGATATTTAATTTTTAGAAACGTGGATGAGAGAGAAAAAAGTGACACATGGCATATTGTGGTTGGTTCATCCATTCTCACACAAAATAAATGGTCTCAATTGAACTCTTATCTATGAATGTATGTTTGAAAGTTAAGTCACAAAGGCGATTTTAAATGTTTTATTTGCCAGCAATGAAGACAAAGTCAAACGAGAAAGGCCAAATAATATTCAGTTAAACACATTGAAAAAGTTGTGTTGACATGGTGCTTGATCTAGGAATCATCGTAAGGAAAAGATACCAGTATCAAAACTGCCAAAAGCTACAAAATGTGACTACTAATGTGGAATAAGAAAATGTAGAATAAGAAAATGTAGAATTTGTTTCGCTTTAGTTGAGAAGAAAATGAATTACTATGCTACTATTTAGAACATGACCATAAACCCTACTAAAATTGAGTAGTAAATCGACAACCTTTGGGTTCAAAAACTGTCACAACAGTTGGTGGGAAAACTTATCGGTGACAACCCAGTAACAATAGTTTTTTTTTACATGACAGAGAACCCGAGTAAGGTTTTCACGGCCAATATAGTGAAGAGTGTTGCACAGTAATGTTATCGCTCAAAATCAACATTAACTTGTGCAAATTTATTTCATTCTTAATGCTCAGGATTTAAGGCGATCTAGATGCCATAATTTGGTTAGATCAAGTAAACATGCCAAAACCAGCATCTGTTTCGTTAAATAGACACGTTTTTTATAATATTGCTACAACAAATTAGAAAGGCATAAACTTGTTCCTGCATTTATTCTAGTAAAACTTGCTAGCAGCCCCATCTCCCTATCAATCCTTTTGCTAAAAAGAAAAAAAAAATAGAAAACAAAAAGCATACAATCACAAGCTGGACCCTTACACAGGGTGTACGCTTGCTTTCATTGTGGGTTTGTACTCGAAGTTCAGAAAAGACTTGCTCCATTGTCGACATAAGCAAGTGTTCTTTTCATGACAAAAATTATTACAATGTTGTTGGGAGTCGAACTCACCGATTCATTAAAACTTGTAAACCATTCCTTCTGTGTATCCAAGTTCTTTGAGTACACCACTCACCTGCAAGAATCCAAAAATACGCCATCTGAGGTTAGAGCCAGTCAATAAACAAACCAAACCAAAAGAAATGTCCCCTTTACAAACCTCGCCTTGTGACCAATCTTTCGCCTTCCCACCAGATATATGTTCCATCATTCCAGGAGGACCACACACCTGATACAACAAGCAGGTAAGAATGGATTTTGACAATCAGATTATATAACGTTTGACGAAAGTACACAGAACAAACAAAACTAGTGAAAATGTTACATTCTTATAAATATGAGGTGGAAGTTATCCAGTGACGATGAGATAAAATCTTACTAGTATAAGTGTATCATCACTAGGAGCAGGTAAGCCTTTTGATGCCATATCCTTTGATATGTAACCTGTACCTCCAACCCAGTACTTTGACGGACTGTCAACAGTATAAAATACCTGCAATTTCAAAAGATAAACATTCCTATTCACAGTATTATATCTTAAATGACTAGAGGTGGCAAAAGCGGGTGGGTTGAGTCTTAGACACACTTACTAAAAGTATATTATTGTAGCACTAAACTAATATATCTTATAAAGAAACTTAGCAGGTTGTATGCATTAGAACTACACTTTGGAAAACCTTTGACCTGTTCGACTTTATACCTGCTTCATTTTTTCAGCTAATTTCTATAACAGTACCCAGTTTACCAGTTACAAATAAACCGTAACCGAATTTGAACACTTTAATATTTGAATGGGTCAAAACAGCCACCTCTACTACTGTATAAATGACACACACAGTTTTCATATTTAAGACAATAAAGCTAGTACCTTCAAATTGGGGTGGCTAGCAGCAAGCATATCAAGTTTCTTTTTTAGCAGGATGTCATCAGGAGATACATTAGCATAAATTAAAGATACCTGAATACAAATCGTAGCATATTGTAAACAAAGATGCAATACAACGAACTATGCACAAAGTTACAAGAGAAAATTTCCTTACTTTGGTGTTATCATCAGGATTCTTAAGAATCGCTTCAATAACCTGAAGCATCGGAGTGATTCCTGACCCACCAGCAATCTGCACATTTACAGTATGTTAGTATTTTACACAATACACTCTATACCATCAACCAATTCTGAAAAACCCCAACAAGAATAAAATTAACAGACTTCACTCACCATGCCTATGTGTTTCTTCATATTGGGAGTGTATCTTATCTTTTCAACGGGTCTGCAGGGATCCGATATATCAGTTATAAGTAGATAAACATATCAGCGAGTATAAAAAACTAGCTTAAATGAATAATTTTCACCCTTTTACTTCGAGCACATCACCCGGCTTTAGTTTGTCAAAATGTTGGCTCATTTTCCCTTCAGGATAAATCTGACAAAAATGTAATTAGTATCAAAATTTTCCAGGCAAGGATCAAGAGCAGTAGTAGTAAGCATGTCATACCTTGATCATTAAATCAAAGTAACCTTTAGAATCTGGATCTGATATTGGTGTGTACCTGAAGATAGAGATATCATTGAGTAAAGCATCAATAAAAATAATCTACACTCAACTAAGTTTTTTTTTCCTTTAGTTACATGAGTACATAGACCGATAGACATAAAAGCTTCATAGTAGAGGATTGCCTCAGAATAAATTAAAAGTTTAAAACATAAGGTATGATACCAAGAAGGTTCTATATTCTTATTGCCTTAGCAAAAACCGCTACAGGGTAGTTCAAGTGATCACATGAAGGCAATTGTGAAAATGTAGGATAGAATGGTACTACAAATCAGCAACTTTTAAATGAAACTTACGGACGGACAACATATTTCTTCTTCCCTTCAGCATCTTCTCCCAATGGAGCCCTAAAAAAAAAAACACATTATGAGATGGAAGTCGATGTACAGAAGAGTTGTCTTGTGAAGTCTTTCGACAACAAAGTGTGTAACCAGTTAGACAATTCTTTCAACAACCAGTGCATTTACCAAAACTGCTAACATTAAAAATTTGAATCATAGATGGTGTGCAGAAACTTGCCTGGTAACGAGGCATGATGCAACATCAAGTCCCAATCTGAGATTTGGATCAAAAGAAAACCTACAAATAGTAGGACAAAATATTACTCCCAAGATCAACTTCTAAGAGCACAAATCAAAACTTAAACTAAGATCCATTTCAGCATAGAAAACACTCAGTGTACAACTATACAAGAAGTAAGATGTCTTGTCACTTTATATGTTGCAACTTTAATAATCAATTGATTCAAAATAAGAAAACTTGAGTAAGAAACTACCTATATAATTGAGTATTGTGGCTGACTTTAGCCTTCTCCTGAAGCTTAAATTCTACCCATTTATCAGATATGAGGGCTGAAAAACACAAAATCATCATCCAAGCTAAAGTTACAGGTAATCACCAAATAAGCATCTAATAAAGAAAAGTGATAGGTCATCTACTTAGGAACACAAACGATATCTAACGATAGAGGTACGCTAAAAACAAAAGTGCAATCTATAGATTATTTATACAGACATGTAGGTGGTAGCATTTTATATAAACCCATAGTAAACATGAATTAATATATCATGATAAAACGAGAGAAATGCAACAAATGCCTACCAGTTTTAGGACCTGTTTCCTCGTTGATTTGATCCAGATGAGCCTATGAGTAACAAAAACAAATAATATTCAGTGATCTTTTGATTGGTTCAATATCAATATGGCATTATTAAACACTTTAAAGTATAATTAGATCAAACATTCAAATAATCAGTGGTACTAAATAGCAGACACACAAATCTAATTAACAGAAACTAACATAATAGATTCAAACACATATCTAAAAGTAGCATTTCAAATAATAACGATTCAGCTTCCTGATCACACACATCACATTCTCCACACATCGAAATAGATATGGATAATAAATACAGGTATTACATCCATTTCATGCTGCAATTAAACCGGAATTACAGTAAGATGAAGGAAAGTACCAAATTTGGCTCAGAAAAGTAATAGAAATATGAGATTCCACCGGAGACGGCAGCGATTGCACCGACTGGGAATCTGAAATGCGACTGTGATTGTGATCGGAAAGCGTGTGAAAATGCGATGGGAGTTGATTTGCTTAATCGCCTGAAAAACGTCGACATCGTCAGCAATGGAGAGATACGATTACGATACGAGTGACGGGTATGAGATTTTGATTTTGAGGGTTTTTCGCTAAGCCCTTTCGAATTTCAGAGTAAAGGGAAGAAGAATGTAGTAGAACTAGGGTTGATAGCCGCACTTCGTTGCGGAAGATGCCTAATATTTTTTTGGCAAGAAATTATAGGTGTTTTTATTTATATAATCACATGTAAGATTTATATATATAAAGAGTTTGTATTACCATGCACCTTTAATCATTAAAAAGTTCAATTACAAACCTATGTTATAAAAGTTAACTACTACTTATTTTTTTATTTGTTGTATACA
The DNA here is from genome assembly GCA_949592205.1 of Helichrysum umbraculigerum. Taxonomy (NCBI): domain Eukaryota; kingdom Viridiplantae; phylum Streptophyta; class Magnoliopsida; order Asterales; family Asteraceae; genus Helichrysum; species Helichrysum umbraculigerum. Next base: position 7,159,264 of record CATIUR010000005.1, on the reverse strand, counting down.
GTAAGGATTAAGGAGTAGTTTGTTTAACATTTTATAGTATTTGATGGGTCAAAAAAGTAACCAAAAATTGAATTTGTCTTTATTTATTGAAAAATAGTAATACACGTAACAAATTTTTAAAAGAATATTTAAGGAAATCAAATTTATCAGCATCATAAAAGAAAAAAGGAAAAAGTTATTTTAAAAATAGATAATCACAAAAATAATAAACAAAAGAAATAACCTTTGTGGAAATGCGTTTATGAATTTATTGATTTAGCTAGTGATATTTTTTCCTTTCAATTAGGTACTTAAAGTACATAAAATTATACTTTCCAAGATGATAAAGAAAAATGTCTAATCTATAATTGATCAAAAAGGAAAATAAAAACGTTGGAATGGTAACTGTTTGTTAAAGAAAACGAAGAAATATATTTTTGAAAAACTATTTAAGTAACGAAGAAGCCAAGACTTGAACTTGGGACCTAAAACCTTATTATATTAACTCAAACCACTAAGCCAACAATTAATTTATAAAAAGTTTATAAATTTTAATATATATCTCATACAAAGTGCAAGAGAGAAGACAAAAAGGGAGACTGGGAGTGGGTCTTGAACTCTGAACCTTCCGTAAGGTATCACCAACCTAAAACCATCAAGGCAGTAGCAGCCTTTGTTGAAGCACTTACTTACTCATCTATATATCATCACGAAAAATGGAAACAAAACGACAATTCTAATGGTCAAAACGACAGTTGACCACCCGTGAATGTACTTTAGAGAATAATCGTCTGCGATGCAGTCCATTGTAACTTTCGTAGACTTCCATGCTCACCCTAAAAAAAGCAGTACTCCGTATTTCTCTATACCAAGATACCTAGACATAAATCGGTCATTTTGTGGACTATATTTTGTAATCGTACCGGGTATTTATTTAGAAACATTATACCGTATTAATTTTTATTTATATTTTATATTAATTAAAAAGTAATTCACCATATACATTTTCCTATACATAAGTTGCTACAAGTAAGAAATACTCCGTAATACTAGTGGGAGTTTGTAGTACTAAAATGGGATAATAATATATCTATAAATCACCCGATTGAGCATTACATTCTAATTATTGAGGACCAAGCACCAATATTTATCTAAGGTATTTTATCGAATAATTTTCGTGCATAGGTTAGATGATCACATTTTGATTTTTGAGTAACCATTGATCAATATATTTGCAACAAATGTTTCTGATCGTAACCCATATATAACAATCTGTCCATGACTCGATTTGTAAGTAAAAATTGGGTTAGTAGTAATGGATGTTGACTGCAATAGCTTAACAAGTTCTTGTTTTCAACTTCTGCGGTTTACGATTAACATAGAGAAACAGTAAAGCTTGAAAATTGGGGATTTTTAATATTGTCACTGCAAAATTCGTATGCAAAATGGCTGTATATATAATTGTTGCATGATCATTCTATTTCAGTGTTCATCTTCATCAGCTTTACAAAGCAGACTTGCAAGCAGAGCTCTAAGCCAAAACATAGGGAACAATTACACAAACACTCCCTGAACATAGTGTCTTGATGTCTTTATATATTGGTTTCTTATTAACAACATATATTTTGTTTCTTAAGAATATTGTTTGGGTCATCATCAATGTGGTATTTGTCAAGCAACACTTTCAATTCGATTAGTAAGGAAACGAATCCCAATCCAATGAAGAACATTGCAAAATCTTAGTTCGTATACCAAAACCACAACTTTTTCTGAATTATTAAAGGTGTCGAAACGATTCACATTGAATATAAGAATCTATCTATATGTGATAAAGACAATATCACGTTCAAGTTGCTAATTTTTTTTGTTGTGGGCATGCTCTAATCACCTTATAACAGTCTTATACATATCAAGAGTTCAAAATGTTTGAGAACCTATATGATTCGTAAGCATCCTTAACTTAATCACAATGCATAAGAGAGAATTTTAGGCATCTAAACCGAACTATAAGACTTCACATTTTTGCCACTTGCTTCAATTTCTACTTCTGATCAATAATCAAAGTCTAATATTATAGCGATGTATATCCGGATATTTTACATAACCATCACCAATGTAGCCCGGTGGTAACATGACATGATGTCCTCATGAGAGGTCTCAGGTTCGAATCTCACTAAGCGCACATCTTGGGAGTGCAAGGGAAAGGGTATGTGACGGCCACGAGGATACCGCGGTAAGGACATGTAAATCAATGATTCACATTAATAAAGACATGATATATGCATAGCACGAGATTGTGCATGTGCCAATGAATCTTCAAGTAGAGTCATGCATTATTGCGATGGAAAGAATAAAAAAAGATGCATATTCATATATAAAGTATAAGGGATAACATATTCTTAATGATCACGAAACTGGTACCACTATAACATGGACTGTAACATATATTTCTGCATATGTAGAGGAATAAGGGTGAATGTGTCAATCTTATGTGGGTATGAAGTTTGGCATCCATGCCATCCTCTCATGAGAACGAGCAGAATGTACATTGGATAACTTTGTATGAAGGGGCACCGTTGTAATTTTATTCCATGGATCGAACATATGTTATAAAAAGCGTAGATCCGTGGACCTAGCTTGTAAATGGAAAGTAAAGTGAAGGTAAGAAGTAAGGAAGGTTTATGTAAACCGGCGACGTGACTTGAGTCAAAACTCAAAAGCTCGAACCTTACTACTCAACTGCCCGAACATATCTTCTACAACGTACTTGTATCAAAGTATTAACCGTCTTATAATATCAGAAGTTTTGGAGTTCAACAACTCAATGAAGATAAATCAAAAGAATCGGACCTTTAGCTTATGAATTATTATCGATCATATATTGTAAACGAGTGATGATTCGTACACCACCAAATGTGCTTCAGGATGTTGTATTGTACAAAACTATATAGCACATTAGTGATGTATGGCTAAAAAAAGGTAAAGTACAATCACCACCCATTGTAAACATCTCGAACAGATTTCTAGCTGTGTTGTTACTCATGTCACAAAATTAAATTAAATGAGTAGTTTATTTGAAACATATATTGGAATGATAAATTAATAAAGGTGTGGAAGTAAAGTTGTTGACTATGAAACAATGTATGCATATGTTCAATTCAGTTCTCAAAAGGAATGGCTATTTGCTGCATCACATGTGAAGAGAGAGATTCTTCATGCATTATTGCAGTCCAAAGAATAATAGTTTTGTTAAAAATGGATTTTATTACTCTCTAACCGTACAAGTTTCCATTTTAGTTTGTATTAAAACTAATGTCTAGTACCAAAAGTAATATACTAACGTTATCAATTTATCCATCATTTAATTTTTCATAAAAATGATTCATAAAAGATTTTGCAAGAAGTAAGGATAAGACTGTTATTTTTCTCGTACACAATATTCTTATTATGTCTTTTCTTAAGTTTTGTGCAGGCTGATTGTGATATATATCAATGATGCATGGCAGTGTAATAACAATAGCTGACCACCAATCGATCATAAATGTATATGTTTAAGCATGTAAAATATTCTTAAAGACGCCTTTTAAAGTTAATGTCTTGATAATATCACTATCAACGTTTTAAGACTTGGTTCGACCGGCCAGGTCGGACCGCATTTTTAGAGTTTTCCGGGCCACTTAAAACCGGGTTTTTCAATATGTTGACTAGTCAACGACCCGGTTGACCCGGCCGGTCGGATCCGGTTGGACCGGGACCCGGAAAGGCACATTGACCCGGGTTTCATGTTTTTTTTGTTTTTGTTTTTTTATTTTTAATTTCTATGTACATTTAATCATTTATATTTAGGGAATATTTACTGATTGTGTATTTCAAGAATAATAAGGGTAATAAGTGATTATTTGACTGATGTGTCATCACCATTTATTACTCTATGGATTATATAATTATTATATTGATGTGTATTCCAAGAATAACAAGAGAATCGATGTGTCATCACCCTTTATTACTCTATGGATTATAATTATTATACATGATATAATTAATAATTATATTTATAATTATAAAAAAAATAAAAAATTCACTAAATATTACTATTGTATACTATTATTAAATCTGGTCCGACCTTCCGGCCCAACCGGTCCAACCGGTCCGACCAGAAAATAACAATTTTCCGGGTCGACTAAAAACCCGGGTTTTAAAACACTGATCACTATCCATATGCAAATTGTAAATTGTCTATGCAAATTGTAAATTGTCCGTCTCTTTTTGGTAAATAAATAAGATAAGAATAAGAATTTTCTCGTGTTGAACTCCTTTTTACTAAATTAGCTTCGCGTCGTATAACTTTGAACGCAAATCATCATTAAAAAGGATTTAAAGAATTCGAGAATCAAGATTCGGTTTTGCTATTAAAATAAAATATAGGTAATATAGTAAATTAAGTATATTTGATAAGAATATATGGCATGATTTAAAACGGTTGACATATGTTAAAAGTGAAATTAGCAACCAATGTGTTGCATTATGAGGAACTTATTCCCATATGGAAGACAAACTAATAAGATTCTTCATGTTATTGATACTACTTGTTTAATGGTGCATATGAACCGAACAAATTAAATGTGCACACGAATAGTCATGTGTCAATACATTGTATGCATGGTCTAATGTGGCGTCCATGTACGGGTGTGGATGGTCCGGAACCGGACCAAACTTTCTCGGTTCAGTTCGGTCCTGAGACCTGATTTGTAGCAGATTCGTAGACCGAGGACCGGACCATATGTCATTGGTTTGGTTCGGTTGAGTTTTAAAATGGTCCTGCTTGGTTCGGTCCAAAAGACCAACCGGATTGGTTATGTGTGATTAAATATGGAAATATTTAATCACCATCTTACATGGAAATTATTTGTTTGATTCATGTATTTGAGTCCTTTTTGGGGCCTATTTTTAAAGCCATATATCATGTGTATGATTGTAATTTGTGAATGATGTTCAAGGGGTAAAAAGCTACAAAAACATTTTTATATCTCATTTTTTCAGTTGTGAGACAGTCTAAATTAATGGCTATCTAAGGGTCCAAGCTTGAAAAATAATGATTAACTAAATGAGCTATATATTTTGGAGTAAGTGCATAAATAAATCCAAGTATAAAGATTTAAAGAAAATAAACAATAGACCACCATGGTTAAATAAACAATCCAACGTTTTTAATAGTCACTCCAAGATGTAATGCTACAGAGGTTTGAACCCGAAATCACTTATAATCGGGATCAGAATGTCAACCAATAGATCACTTTAATGATAGTTATGTTGACCATTATATAATTTAGATATAAAATTTATAAGGGAACAGAATATGAAACCATGAAGGTGTATAAACATATATACACATGATTTAAATAGCCAACCGAGTCTCACATAGGTAACAATGAATTTGGATGAGCAGTTATTTTTTGACGATACATAAGGAAGTTATATGAAATTATATGCTATATCTAATGAATGTATACGGATATTCGGTTAAGTCTGTTTCTCGTTTTTCTCGGGTTTGGTCCAGGACCGGACCGACTCCCAAATATCTTAAAAACTATGGACCATGGATCGTACCATATATCCTCGGATATTTCAGTTACGATCCGGTTCCTCCTCGATCCTCGAGTATTTTTGATTCTTCCCATAAAATATATATACATCCCTACGTCCATGTCACCAAAGGGTGGGACCATCCATGTGAGAAACAAATGTATATAGAAGCTTTTGGTCAAATAATGCACAAAGGTATCGTGTAAAATTAAGAGGGTTATTTAGAAATTTGATCCTATAAATATATTCGTTTCGTCCCAAAATAAATTTACGCATTATTATTTATATCTTCCTAAAAATAGTTGTGTATTTGCAAAAAATAACTACTAAAAATCATTAAACTTCCCTTTATAATCTCATTTATTTATTTATTACTCTATATCATTTACTAGTGTTAAACCCGTGCGATGCACGGCTAGCAAAAATAATGTTATATACATCGATCATAATCTAAAATGTTATATCAAATGTTTTAATGATCACATTTAATCTCGTATTGTATACACCTTATACAAGGGTGATAGTAAGTACATTATCATTATTCTATTATAACACTGTAAAACATATTTTGTGGTATATATCTAAAAATGTGGTGTACAAATTACTTCCCTTTATATAATCCATTTTTATAACATTTAAAAGTTAAATAATATTGAGTAAATATCGGGAGATGGATGACAGCTAACCCCTTAAACACTTTCAAATTGTTTTAAAAATATAACTTTTTTACTGATATTAATAATATTTTATAAGTTTTGACCCATTAAAAATTCAAATAAGAAAAACATTTTTCCCCCCATAATATATCAATAAATTAAAAAGGCTAAAATGTAAAGTAACATTTTCTAAGTAAAAATAATTGTTTGAGCATAGTAACCTTTTTCATTACTAAAGTTGCAATAACAATGCGTGTGTTTATAGTTTTAGCAAACATAAATAACTGAATATTGCCTGAGGTGTAGTCCTTGTGGAAGGGTCGCATCGGATCCACATGATACCAGGTTAAGGTTGCCCGTCGAAACAACCTTTTGAAAATATAAATATTTTGATATTTTATTGAACAACTAATGTGTATCCAAATATACAAAACCAAAATCATTCTACTATTGCAATTCAATATATGCAAATACATAAATAAGACATTATATAGATTTGAAAATTAATATAGAAATTATAAAATTACATCCCTCACCAGTCGCATGGAAAATTAAACTTACTTTGTGATTAAAACTAATAAACCCTTTTTAAAAAAAGAGAGAGGCAATGAACTTGATTTACCTATTCATGAAGGTTGTATTTAGATTACAAAATAAATGAAATTGTAATCCCTAAGTTCGCAAGATGATAAAAATGTTGTCAAATTGACAAATTACGATGAAAGCTATAATGATATCAAAAGTAAGTTATCGTGATTTAATTATTAGAATTATAGAAAGAATGACGAAGATTAAGATAAAGAAAAATAAACAAATTTTATAACTCAAAATTAGAGTGAAAAATAGATAAATAAATTCTTGATTTTCGGCTACAACTAAAAATTATATAACAGAAGCTATCCCTTACATTAGTTTGGATTAAATTGGCTATAATTTTTAATTATCTATTGCATTATTTATTATTAAAAAATAATGACACATTAAATTAAATTAATTATAATTTGATTTTTTAATAGAATATTACCTTATTTACCTTTTAAGTGTAGAAGAATCCACCTCATAAAAGTGTTTAATATAATGATGACACATAGGATATAGGTGATGTGGCATAGGTGTATAGTTGACAAATAATGGAGGGTCTCCTCTCTTAGTTATATAGATAGATTTCTTAAATAATTCAGTCAAACTTACCTTCAATATAAGGGCATAAGTGACATTTACCTGACATATCTTATTACCAAAATTTTGTTGGGGGATAATTTTTGTCACACGAAGGGAGTAGTTCATGAGATAATTGTTAATTTTCTTCAGGTTAATTCATCATTTCATTAACTTTGTTTGGATGGTTATAAACTTATAATTAAATGCATCATTTCTATTTCTATTTGATTAATATTTATTGATGAATGATGCATACTTGTATTTCATGTTTAGATTTAATAAAGCATTATATATTCAATATTTTCCAAGAAATCTTAGGAATACATAGAAGAATATAGCATGTTTTTTTGGGTAGATATGATGGATCACTTTTTACATGTAACTCCACTTTGGATACCTTTTTTCAACTATATAAACCATCGAGCCTCGTTCATAAATTTACAAACTCAATACACATACATCAATATCTTTTAATTACCATTTCAAGGTTAGCAATTTAATTTATTCTCCTTCAGTTAAAAAATGAGCAGCGGAGATTGGATGTGCGGTGCATGCCAACATTCAAACTTCAAGAAACGTGATGTCTGTCAAAGGTGTCAATGTCCCAAATTCGCAACATCAGCTGAGATTTCTACTCATGCAAACAAAACAAAGGTGTTAGCAGGCGATTGGTATTGCTGTTGTGAGGCACACAACTTTGCTAACCGGGCGGAGTGTTATAGATGTGGCACACACAAAGACTATATCATGATGATGACATTCGCAACGCCTAGTTATAACCATCCTAATTATGATGCTAGCATTCTTCCAGGGGGGAAAGCTGGTGACTGGATGTGTAACAGGTAATTAGTTAATTATCAACTACTATATATTTATGATCAATAATGTACAATGGTGTACTATAACTTAAGTAATAGTGCCTGTTTTCATGCTTTTTTTATAGGTGTGGAGGACACAACTTTGCAAGTAAGGTGGAATGCTACAGATGTAAATCTCCAAGAGAATAGGAGTACATGTGAAAGCCGTATGAAGAATTTCATTGTGCTCTAAGAATTTATGTTACTATATATATTGTACTCCGTATATGTTATCATGTTTTTCTCTTGATATTTGGAGAAATATAATCAATACCTAAACTTTAGTGTTTTTCGATGTGTAATCCCCTTATTTTCTATGTCTTTTCATCGGATTTCTGTTCTTTATATATATCAACGAGTTTGGTTTAGGTTATACATTGTTTCTAGATAGATCAAACGGGTCACAAGTTGCACAACGTATATTGTTACATTTTAGATAATCTTATTTAACCAACAAGTCTTTCACAGGCTTTCAGAATCAAAAAATCTTTCAATTAATTGTTTGTTAGAACTTCTAAGTCATGTAAACAACAAGAACCAAATTAGATGGAAGGGTTCATCCCAACTTGACTGGATTCAAATAAATAAAATAGCGCAAATAAATAACGATAGCCTTTTTAAGACAATAATTAATTCCTTAAGCGCGTAAGTACTTGTACTTTGATCATAACAAGTTCAATGCTCAATCTCCTACTATTGATTGAAGTACAATAATTTATTTATAACCCAGCCCTAATGTTTTGTTCCTTAACTCTTCTAACCCTGGGATTATTATTTTACATTACATATATATATCAGTGTCAAACTATCAATAACAAGGATAACCCTAAAATCTGGAAAAAGGAAGAAAAAGGGTGATCCAAAATTCAAAAGCAGCGGCTATTTGCCGCGTAAAACTTGATGTAGATTCCTGTATGCATTATTGTTTGAGGAACAAATGACTTTATTATTCTTTCAATGCCTGCCCTGTTTCTCATGTGTTGGAATATTCATCTTGTCCAAAGTAGTTTGCTGACTAGGATTCTCTCTTATCAAATCCTAGGTTGACAGCAGAGCATCTAAGTCGCCCGCGTGGAATCAGCTAAAGGTTGACATGTCAGCAATACATTGATTGACTAATTATTATAATGCTTCAAGTGGGAACCTTTTAGTGACCATTTTATGGTCCTCCATATAAAGTATATTCTTATTTTGGGATTTTTCAAGATCTTGAAACCCCATAATCTCCTGTACCCACCAGGGAGGTATGGAATAAGTACGTACGTTCTCTATATACAATAAAAAATACTCACAAAATCATATGATATACGATGGGTGTCCGGTAATATAGCTGTTTTATGATTATTATCAATAATTATACATGGATGTCATGTTAAACTCATCATCTTTAAATGATTTTAACGAGTTTCAGTGAATTGAATGAATCAAAATTAAAAAGTCAAACACACTACGTTGTACGTACATGGTTCAACAATTTGCTTACACGCAGTTGTGTTTTTAGACGATCAACCTGCCTGAGATGAATGCTAACTTCTTTTTATATGGAAAACATTGATGTTTAAAGGCTACTTAATTACACTAGCATGATATCATAAGGTTCCTATATAACTTTATATATAAATACTTGAGTAATATATATTGTTTTCAAAAAAGGTTTTGGGCCCCATGTATATATTATCTTAGCTAGTAGAATGTATACATGCAGATGACGTCATTGCTTATGGTTTGACTCATAATACTAATCATCAACTGTATATATATCTTGATCATGTATATGTATACTTTATGAAAAATACTCGCTATTTATCTTAAGTAGCTGGTTTTGGTTGTAACTCTTGAATATGGCATTTTCGATGTATGTCTCTGTATATATACATGCACCATTGCATAATGTTGAGTCGCTGTCCAACTCAATTCACTGATGAACTCAGTCCTTGGAAATGATGAAGTTAAAACTCCTGTTGCTGAAGAATGTACTCGTTGTTCTCATCCATGTCTCCAATGAATGATCTGCTGAAGTGAATAAAATCTCAACTTTGTGTGTCGCTGCTCAAGTACCTGACAGTGAGAGATTTAATGTTATTCACTCTTGAATAAAGACAAAAGTCACTGCCCAAATAAAAGATTGTTTCTGAAGATGAATGAATCAAATCACTCTACAAGAGCATGTTAGCTCGCAGTGAGTGAGGATGTTTATTGCTTCTTCAGTGACTAATTGTTGAATAAAGTTTCTACTCAAGTTTAAGTCGCTCAACATATGTACGTCAGCAAATGTTCCTCGTACTACAAATATCTTTCATGTGATGTGTCAGCAAGCTATTAGTCAGATGTCAAAAGAGATATTCGCGGTAACAGAATCAGGGTCCACAGAATGTTTGTTAGCCGACTATCAGGGAGAAATGAGCCAATCAAGCAGCGACACGTGTCATTCCAAAATCCTATTTTATAGGAGATATTTACGGGAACATTTAGGCTATATATAGAGCATCATATTGTACTTAAAAACTTGCCGTTTTTGTGTTAATCACTTTTGCATAAGTGAGTAGTCTGTTTAAGCACATCAGCGAGCAGCGAGTTGTGATAGTGCACGTTGTTTGTCAACTGCTATCCTCTCGTCTTGTAATAGAATAGCATAAGTGTTTGATTTGATTTAGCTTTGGCTAGATCATTCCGCAATCAACACTTGGTGTACTTTGTTTAATATAAATTCACCTTCAGCTACTATTACTTTTGTTACTTATTGTTTGAATATTAAACTGCCATACTATGTGTTATTCGATCGTTATTACAATTAAGAACTTGTCCGAGTTAAAATAAGTTTTATCATATAAAAAGTTTTTAATTGTATTCAAACCCCCCTTCTACAATTAAACTTTACGTATTGTGATTCCAATTCAATAACAAATAGTGAATCATGGACTCTCACATAATAATTCCATATATAATCAAAACAAGTTATTAGTTTGATGATCTTTAAACTATTATCATCTAGTCTAGTGTATATATGGTGTCAAATATCATCCATTTAATGTTTTGCTAGTAAAGTGAGAGAAAAAATGAATCTTTAAGTGGGGATTTGAATTATTGCCACAAAAAATAATCGAAGGCGAAGAAGAATAAGAATTTTTGATGTCGCTGTGTTGTTTTATAAGGAATTTATTCCCACAAGGTAAGGGGAAATGGAAATTGAACTTTACCATCTTATAAACCAGATGACTAAGCCGGAATACATATAGTTTCGATTGGAACTACATAAACCTACACATGAAAGGTTTATATGTTAGTACAATGTATGATCAATGGGGCCATTCATGTAAGAAAGCAATGGAGGAGGGATAAAAGTTAGAAAATAAATATGAATGTAACATAAGTAACATTAAAGTACTCATAATATATTACTAAAAGTGGAAATACTAAGAAACAGAATACTTGGAAGCATTTTTGTGCAAATAATGCAAGAGGAATCATGTAAAGAGGGACATTTTTGTAAATACATGTTAAAAATCTGTTCTTTGGTACATTACCACCTCCTTTTAAAAACTCTTTCTTTTCTTGCAGATGTTATATTGATAGGATAGCTCACAACACATGAGGAAACAACTTTATGTGGTCTTTGACTAACTTCTGATTATGGTTAGAGTGTTATAGAGTAGTTATAAGTGGCAACATGATTGGGTCAGGTCGGGTCGGGTCATAGGTTTAGATGGGTTTGGGTCTAAACGGGTCCAGGTCTAGATGGGTTATTTAGGAGGACAGGTCTAAACAAGTCTCGAGTCGGGTTGACCCATCGGGTTTCCACCAAATTTATTTTATTTAAGTGAAAAAAATGAAATGAGGTGCTAAAATTTTTTTACCCGCTAGACTCGTTGGTTAATTATTATACAATTAGAGGTTATATCATATACCCATCTAGAAAAACAGAGGGGAACCCAACAAACCCATCACCTCATAAATATTACCCAACTTGACCCATAAATAACCGGTGGGTCTAAGATTCACACCTCTAGGATTAGTATATAAATTAGTTATAGATAGTGATGTGATAGGACTATCTGGTTAGTGTACATAACAGGTCTGTGTATGGGTATTGGGTTGTAATTTTGACAATGGGTTTAGTAGTAATAAACATTCATAAAACTATGCCATTATCTGTAGAATTAAAGTATAATAATTTGTAAACAGTTTCAAACGCATTTATAATTTGTAGGAATAAGATGGGATCAGAGTTATATAGGAAGGTTTATCTGAAGCAAGATAAAACATAGACAGGTCTATCTACACCAAAATGAACTTTTTCTACTTTTGGAATCCCATTCCAAGGAGACCATATGAAAACACTCTATGATAGATGTATCAAAATAAGATTATTACTTCATTTTTTATTTCATGGGTCCCCTGTTTTTGATTCTTTTGGCAAGTATATAAACCATTCAAGTTTCAATCAAAAAAATCACCAACTCAAATATTGTCATATCATCTCTTCTTTTGCCATTTTGCTTCATCCCTTCATTTACAGTATAAAACACATTCTCAAGGTTAGTACTTTCGTAATTTGGAAACTGATATTGTCAATGTTCAAAAAATTTAAAATGCAATACGTTGCTACAAATTAACAAATGATCACAACTTTGTAAGCTTCAAAATGCGTAAAAAATTAAAAAATGACCATTATTTTTATTGGTATTTCAGGTTAGTTTCAAAACTTATAACTAGAGAAAATGAGCAGTGGAGACTGGATGTGTGCTGCATGCCAGCATATGAACTTCAAGAAACGTGACGCCTGCCAAAGATGTCATTGTCCCAAATTTGCGTCCCCTGATGAGGTTTCATCTTATGGGATAAACAGAACGGAAGTATTGGCTGGCGACTGGTATTGCACCACATTCAACTGTGGGACACATAATTACGCTAGCAGGACCGCATGTTATAGATGTGGTGCATTTAAAGATTATAGTGCTATGATGGCTGCATCAACTGCAGCATGTTATGGCTACGATGCTGGTGTTGTTCCTGGATGGAAAGCAGGAGATTGGATTTGCAATAGGTAAAAATTATAAATTCTCAGATTAATATACCAACAGATTTTGTATGAAATGTTACTAATTAGTCTTCGATCATCGTTTGATCTTTGAACAGATTTGGTTGTGGGGAGCACAATTATGCTAGCAGGATGGAATGCTACAAATGCAAAACACCAAGGGAATAAATTAAGGTAGCTAGTTAAGCAAATCTTTAAGTCAGTGTAATTTGTTAGTTACTTCCTTTCCAGACCAATGTATAAAGATCTGTTCTTTCTTGTTTCAGGATGCAAATGAATTCAAAGGAAGAGAACATGTCCTTCAACGGACAATTTTTTTCGTTTTTTTTTATTATCTCTAAAATCAATTAGTCTTCTTGTTTTTTGCTTTAAAGATTGATACTTTTCTGACTTGATCTACGGTGTAATCTGTTCCTTCATGAAGTTAATGGATCCGTACAAATCTTCTGTATATGTTTTTGCATCTGTCTATCAACACACACACACACACACACACACACACACACACACACTTCAATATCAAGCAATTTTCTTGTTTTTGCCTTAAATTAAGATATATGGTTTTTAACTCTGTGTATAGTGCCAGCTTTTTGACATTATAGGCTATGAAACCTTATAACTTTTTTGCATGTTCTTGCATCCCTCTTCAATCTATGAAGCCAAATTAAGCTTTTATCTTGCTGTTCCGAAAATAAACAAAAAATATAAGATTTTATCTTGATTAATGAAGAAAGGGAACAAAATGAAACCCTGGTACCTTGTGTATTTTGTTAGTCCCCCTTCTAAAAATTTTTGAATACACAAAGAACACATGTATGGGGACATCAATAATGAAGTAAATATTTGGTCCATATTGGAATAGGAATCATAACTGTCAAGAAAACTATTGATTGATGCTGAAGATCGGATAGAACTTCAAAGGGACCACCATTCGAGCATTTTCCCGCCAGAATTTAACTGATCAAATATTGACGATAAATATCAGAAGTATCCATTAATAGATACCGAGAATATCTATATATTGAAAACTAAAACTAGCCATTGATTTGCCAGCAATAACAATATATTCGCCAGGAATCCGAAAAATAAACCTTCAATAATTTGCATAAAAGAACCAGGTGCTCTTTTTATTGAGTGATTCATAGATAATTGACAAGTCCATTCTCAAATTTTTTTCCAAAAGATGATCAAAATCAATTCGAAAGCAAGTGCCTAAAATAGTTAAGGTATTTAATCATGGGAAATGCTAATGACAGCCCTTAGGGCTGTCTATAAGACATATACAATGCATTTATTAAACCCAAAGCAAGTGCCTAAAATAGTTAAGGTATTTAATCATGCGAAATGCTAATGACAGCCCTTAGGGCTGTCTATAAGACACATACAATGCATTTATTAAACTCAAAGTTTCCTTATTTATCCGTATTTATAATTAATACAACTATGATTTGCATTAAATTCAATGAAAGTTTCCTTTTATTGGTGATGTATTAATTGAAATATTTGATTATTAAGGAAACTTTGAGTTTAATAAATGCATTGTATCTATCTTATTGACAGCCCTAAGGGCTGTCATTAGCATTTCCCTTAATTTACAGTTAGTCAGTTAATTTATTTAATTAGTTAGTTACAGAGTAATTTTGTGTACTGTTGTTCATTGGTTCACATGAAGTAAAGTGTTCTACAGTATATTCTTCAATCTCTAAAGTGTTTTTAATTCCTTTTCATCTTGTATATTGATACAAGTCAACTGAATTTAGTTTGTTCCCTTTCTTCAGTTCAGATAAAATCTTAATTGAACTTGGTTTTATAGTTCCATCTGGTTTTGTGAACATCAGAATAAAATAATGGCCCAAAAACTTTACAGTCTTGTACAAGAATAACATTTATATAGTCGGTCTCAATCTCGTGCATCTCCAAAATCCTTACAAAAAAATAAATAAATTTAAAGTATAGGTCTTCACTGGTACTTAATTCTATATTCCTAGGGGCTGTATTATAGATTTTGAAATCTATGAGTTTGTTTGGCAAATTATTGGTTACTGCAGTCTGCAGGGATTTACATAACACTAAATCAGCATATTGCTTCTAATTATTCATTTATTCCTTTTGGAGTACATAAGAAACAAAGTTAACTCCTAAATAGCAAATTTTATTGTAAAGATCTTGAAATATTTACATTTACAGATGATTAGAAAAGGAAATTAAGTAGCCTTTTAGTTTCCTGCTTCATTGTTCTTGAAAG
The DNA here is from genome assembly GCA_949592205.1 of Helichrysum umbraculigerum. NCBI lineage: Eukaryota > Viridiplantae > Streptophyta > Magnoliopsida > Asterales > Asteraceae > Helichrysum > Helichrysum umbraculigerum. The sequence goes on along the minus strand of CATIUR010000005.1, from coordinate 7,143,745 downwards.
AGTTTCTACGAGCGGATGCCAGAATAGTCTTATCAGCAACTATAAAGTACGCTGCTCCCGCCACTATAAAAGTTCATTCAAACTCATGTAAAGTTCATGATAGAATTTATATTATATAAAAATGTTGGCTCATGTAAAGTTCATGATAGAATTTATATTTATAAAAAAATGTTGGCTACATTAACCTGTGGAGATAATAAGAGCCTGGGCAGTGTAATTGAGATTAGCTCTTCCCCATTGTAGCTTCCTAGCAATAGCCACCTGCATTGTTTATACACAGATACATACACATATAGATACATATTTGTGAGAGTGTATAAGCATGATATTCAATAATAGACTAACAGTTGGAATGGCAGTGACAATTGCAGCTAATCCAGCAGCCTTAGTTCCTGCTACAACTCCATCTGCACAACTCACACAAAAAGGTACTTACTTTAGGTAGCTAATTTAAAATTTAGTTGCACAGAACAAGAGAACGTATTCAAGTACCATGAGATTGCTTTTTGGCCAATTCGTGGTCAAATGACGCCATCAACAGTAGTTTATCGAAAACTAGCTAGTATATGTAGTCTAACTACTTGAAGAATTGAAGTTGGTAGTTCTTATCTATTACTACTATTTGGTTGATGGAGAAAGTTGTGAAATGATAAATGAGTATTTATAAGCATTTTGGAAACCATAGCCAAGATACAATAGTTGGACTTAGTGACAACATTTTTTTAATCCGAGGCATGTAGTAATATTATAAAAAAAAAAATTCAGAAAATATGTAATACTGCAATGATTATAACTTTTTTTTACTTATACACTACCATACCACTAAATGCAAGATAATTAAATCGTAAATATGTATTTTCGAAAAAACGTGGATATTCCAGCAACTCTAACTGACACACGTCATGCGACCGCCTATGCTATGGTATACAATGGAGTCCAAAATTCATCCTTAATGGACCCAAAAAGTGGGTATGGAGAGTTTCATTTCTAGCAACTGAGTTCCTTGTTATGAACAGTTATGATCAAAACCTTTCAAACATGCTATTCTTATAATTTAGTTTAAATTAAATGCTTCACTTTTATAAACCATAGCTTCCTTTTACATATTCTAATCAATGATAAATTACCAGCTACAAAAAAGTAAACTACACTTTAGCATACTCAATCTACTTTAGAGTTTAGATGATGAAGTGGGGTTGGGTTCAATTTCTGAAATTTGGACACACCCTGCTACTATATCTACTAGGGATCTTCACCACCACAGAGTATATAATCTCAAGATTATATCTTGTTTCTGTTACTAAAAATCCATATCCATATAGAATTAATAAGCTAATACTACAAACAGTCTTTAATTTTGGCCTAAATGTCAGATTAATTCATATATATGCTAATAAAGTGAAAACGTTTTGAGCAATGCTATGCTTACATAAAGCTTACAAAAAATTTCATACAAAATGATGTGTACCAATTACATGGGGAGAGAGAAGCAAGAAAGAGAAAATGAAACTTAATATGATTGGTCCATTCATGCATCCATATCATTTTGTATATTTTTGTTTGTAAAATTTATGTAACCAAATCATTTTCCAAAGGTTTTGGCATTTCTCTAGTTTATCCTGCTACTATATCTGCTAAAACACACAAGATTTTGTAGTATATGACTGTATGTTAGCTTCTTTGGGAGGTGGGAAGTTGCAGTTACCCTCTGAAAGCCTATCACAATTTCATTCTATGTCACAGTGCAAAGGACCTTTTGATTTCAAACACCTGTCCTACACTGCAACATGAATCTGCTACTATAAGGATGATATACTGCACCATTTTCTTTTCTTAAATACGGAGTATTAGTAGTTCCTCCGTCCCAATTTTATTTCAACACAAAAAATACCAAGTTTAATAAATCATAATTATTACACTCTATTTTTTGCAAGATGACAATTTAACCCTTAACCTGTTACCCATATTTTTATGTTACACATTCAATACATTGGGGGCAATAAAAGAACTTTAATCAATCATCTCATCTACTATCTAAAAATGAAAACATGAATTATAGGTTCGGGACGAGGATGTATTATATTTTTGCAAATAAAATTTTTCTTATTACCGTTGGTAATTTATTGGATTTTTCTAACACACAAAAATATAAAGTACTCCGTATAAAGTATAAAGTAAGGGTAGGGTTCAAATGAGAATCTATCTTATATCTTATATACAATTTGACAATAAAGCTGACGTCACTTTTGCTGACTTGTCAACTCTACAGCCTTTCTCGCTGCTTACGTGTATGCATCTAATACATTTGCTGACATCATTTGCTCTCTCAAAGCAGCTCCAATTTAAAGTTTAAGGGTTTTTATTATTTCATCTTTAATTAATTATTACTTTGGATGGATATAGTTGTGAATTTAAAAAAAAAACATGCAGTGCTTCTTGGATGGATATATTTGTGAGTTCCAAAAAAGACATGCGGTGCTTCTTGGATGGATATGTGTATGCACGCCTGTGGTTGGTGAGTGTGTATGCACGCCTGTAGATTCAAAAATTGGATGGGAAATATTACATAATATGAAGCCATGTCTCCTCAATCCATGACTTTTTCCTTCGGTTTCTCACTCATAATTTATATTTTTGCTTTGATTTTAGCTTCAGGTCATTGCCTCCATAGCTCCACCTTTGTGTATAAGATGCGCATTTGATTCATCTGTTCTTCTTTGGTGATCATATTCAACAGGATTCATCGAAGAAACATGTAGCATCTTATATACAATTTGACAATAAAGCTGACGTCACTTTTGCTGACTTGTCAACTCTACAGCCTTTCTCGCTGCTTACGTGTATGCATCTAATACATTTGCTGACATCATTAGCTCTCTCAAAGCAGCTCCAATTTAAAGTTTAAGGGTTTTTATTATTTCATCTTTAATTAATTATTACTTTGGATGGATATAGTTGTGAATTTCAAAAAAAAACATGCAGTGCTTCTTGGATGGATATATTTGTGAGTTCCAAAAAAGACATGCGGTGCTTCTTGGATGGATATGTGTATGCATGCCTGTGGTTGGTGAGTGTGTATGCACGCCTGTAGATTCAAAAATTGGATGGGAAATATTACATAATATGAAGCCATGTCTCCTCAATCCATGACTTTTTCCTTCGGTTTCTCACTCATAATTTATATTTTTGCTTTGATTTTAGCTTTAGGTCATTGCCTCCATAGCTCCACCTTTGTGTATAAGATGCGCATTTGATTCATCTGTTCTTCTTTGGTGATCATATTCAACAGGATTCATCGAAGAAACATGTAGCAGATGTGTACAGTTCTGAGGATGTGAAAGGCTTTGTAATACCACGCTCCATCCCATAATAAATCTCCTGCAACTAAAAATTGCCCTACAGTCCTATAGTCACCACCATCTCTATAATTCTTCATCTGTTTCGCCGAATCTGTTTAGAGAATCATCACGAGTTCTTTCTCTTAAATCAATTTCATCTTCTTCCATCTCCGTCGTATCAATTGCTTTCAGGTAATCCATATATATCGATCTCAGTCTTTGTTAATTCATTGAAAAATTGGATTTATGTGTTCGTGTATGTATGGTTCTGTTTTAATATTCATCTTTCTATCTTTCTATATCATAGATTGTTTATTTATGCTTGAATCTCTACAACCCTACAAGTTTTTTTTTTCCTAATGAATAGCTCACAAACTGTTTGATGAAATGTCCTAAAGAATTTTTTTTTAAAGATGGAGTTATATTGATTTATTGTTCTTGATTAATATTTATTAGGTGTAAACAAGAAGACTTGGTACTAGATGTTTTTAAATATGCAGTTTATGTTTTAGGTTCGTTAGATCACATGCTACCAACATGGTTGAACATTCTGATTTTGGACATAAATGGTGTTAAATCCTACAAATATGAGTTTTGGCAATGTGAGCATTTGGCTATTATTGTTGCATACGCGTTTTTATGATCAATATGATAGGGATATTGAAGTAAAAATTGTGCTATGTTTTTTTGATCGATATAACATGTTTTTAGGTTCGTTAGACCTATTGTATACATTGAGTAAACACATACATGTTAAATGACGTTTAAACCATTAAACTATGGTGAGTTTTAGGTTAGTTTGTTCTCCTTAAATTGCTTAAACTATTCTACAAGTATCTCTGAAGCATGTCTGTTTGAAATAGTATCTCTGATTTCAGCAATACTTTGGTATGTATCTTTGACTAATTTAGCAAGGACGATGTTGAGGTTTAAGAAGGTTCCAACCGAATAAAAAGGACGATGCTGATAAGATGTTGAGGATTAAGAAGGTTCCAACCGATTCTTTCTAATTACCAAAAGGACGATGTGGGTGATTAAACTTCGACACTAATTTTTAGACTAAGGATATAGCAAAGTTTTTCACACTCATCCAGAGGTATACAATTTCTATTTTCGATGTCAGTTATTTGAATTTAGTTCATTTCAAAGGCATGTCTGTTTGTAGTTAGTAGTGGTGGCATGACAATCATGTTTGGTCAACTAATGGGCTGTAATACATATTGAACTATTGGTTTAGGATGTGCTGATTCAAAAATACTTATTGTTCAGTTTTAAGGGTCCTTTAAAAAATGTTAAATGTGTTAACTGATTGTTGAAACATCAACGAATATGAATAGCAGCTATAGAGCAGAAATCAAACATTGGGATAAAAGTGTAATAGTTGGTTTTAATAAATTATAGAAGGACCTTTTGGTTCAGTATGCACATAGAAAAATTTGTATTAATATATATATATATATATTTGATTTATGTGCTCTCGAATAAAAAATATAGCGAAATATAGTCACCTAGGTTTTATCTTATCGACTTAATTAACTAATGTTGTTGTTAATCGAGTTGAGCTATAAACTTTTTATCTTTTTTAGTTTTTAGGATCCGAAAGAAACAAGGCATATTGTTTGTGGTAAATATAGGTGCACTTGAGTAAAACATATATATGTTATTTTGTGTTTGCCCTCTTAACTAATTGGATCACTGAAAGCTTTCTTATTGTATTTGCATATTTGGTTTTGTAAATTTAGGGGTTATGGGTCATTGATTTGTTTCTATATGGTGCTTGAGGTAGTTGGTGGGTTGGGTCAAACACGTCACTTGCACTGGGGTGAACTGCTTGCAGTTTTGTTTAAGTCCTACATGGCAGCATGGCTTATGTCAATTGATCTTGATTATATGTTTACTGATTACAAAATCTGATGTAGAATTTCACATTTACTACTCTTTAATGCTTATCAAGAGTAGTAAAAACTTATAAAGCAACTTCTAAGTCTCTTGGCTCATTTTACAGTTGACAGTATACATGGATTACAAGTTAATTTTTATAAAAAAAATTGTTGCTTAGTAAGTTGATGTTTGTGGTGATTAGTTATGAGGACATCTGTTAGTTATTAAGTGAAATGGCTTTCTTATATATGATGATTTTTGTATAATTTTCTTGGCAATTTTAAATTTTGTTTATAAACTGTTACGGCTAATGTCTTTATGATGGAGGAGTATTAAAATGGCAGTTATTAAAGTTATTAAAGTTTAGTGGAAAAGAAGAGGGTTACGAATTTTTCTTACATAAAAAGGTACAATATGCTGCTATTTATATCGGTAGATGTTATAGGTGGCAAGATGGGTGCGTCGAAAGCACTACATGAGGGTTAAAAGTGATTTATATTTTTCATTGTTATTTTTGTTGCTGTAGCGAAAGTACGCTTATGTTAAATGGTCCATTCAACCTATTTTTTTAATCTGCTTATATTTTTATAAGCAGATAATGATGACTGATATAACAGTGTTTATGGATTCTTTAATTGAAGATATTAATTCACGTCTTTCTTTGTAGGGAATACAGGTGATTTACCACAATCAAGTTTAGCCCAGGTATGTGTGATTTGGTAGATATCAACTACTTGGCTTTATAAGAAGTGGTTCTATGTAGAGTACTAATCATTATAATTACCAATGGCCTTACTTTGTATCACGAATTTCCTTGCAGTTTTGTAGCAATTTGAAAAGCATGGGGCATTAGTTATGGAAATTTAAAATGTGTTTGCAAGTGCTTAGTGTAAACAGTGAGTAAACACATGTTTATATCAAACCATAAGTAGTTTGACTATGTAAGAATGTCAAATGGTTTTGTATCTAAATTTCATTACGAGTATTACAAGTAAAACATACTTTTGAAGTGTTCTTTTAATTAACAAGAGTCATTATTTGAGACTGTTTACGAGGGTCATCTTATTGTGAAGTCTGGTTTGTGTTATTTTGATACAATTACCTACTATAATTATTTAAAAGCTAATCAGATATGTTTGATGTTTGCAAGTTATGTGAGCTGCATTTGGTGATTGCCGTTCCTTTGGCATCTTATAAATGGATCAATTGAATTCTCCTCTTGCATATACCAACTTTAAATTTTGGATTTTAGTATATGTTGTCGATCATAATACTACCTATAGTATTTGTTGACCTATTTTAAAACAGCTTATTTGTATACTTTTTTATATAAATGTTAGACTTTTTATATGTATTTTAAACAAAACCCGTGTATTCACGGGTCAATTAACTAGTACTATATACTAAATCGTAACTTTCGCTGATGTCATTAGGCAGTATCCCCCCAATCTCCTTAAGATATCATGATGACGTGGATGTATTAAGCATCAAGAAATTATGTGGTGATTTTTAGTTTTATTTAAACCTATCTATATTCAGATTTCTTTTAGGCTTTGATGAGTTTTACGGGTTCCCATACAAGCATGCTCCTGCACAATGTATTGATCACTTTATTTAAATTATTAGATTTAAAATTACTTTTGGTTAAAGATTTTGTGTGAGTTCCCATACACCAAACAGCAAAACTACCCATTACAAATGTGACTTAAATTGTGGGTTTCCTTCTTTTGCACGCTTTATTTCTTTTATCTGCTATCAATACAACTTTTTCCTTTGATTGGATTATCTACCGCCCAAAAAATAAATATGTTATCTCTCCCATATTTTTTCTTCATCTACTTCCATTATGAGATTTATAAAATAAAACCCAAAAAACCTAAAAGGATGTAAGTATTCGTTGATCCATCAATTCATCATAGTCATGATGTAAGCAATTGTTAATTTAAGATTTGATTTGGTTATCTTAGTTGTTTTCTTGATTTCCATCTCCATTTTCATCTTCCTGTTTCTATGAAACCTAGGTTCAAAATTTCTACAAAGTTGTTATTATTGCGGTGCATATAGCAGGTAACATGATTTTCTACAAAGTTGTTCATGAATCTCCATTACTACTCCGTATTGTATATCTTCTGTGATTTCGTTTCTATGTGCGAGTTTAGGGTTCTTCCACTTTATCAGATTCTCGATTAATATATCAAGGTTAGTATTTCAATTTTGTACTCATATATATTTTTCATTGATTTCTTATTATAGGTTTTGAATTTCAGTTTATTTGTGTGTTAAAATGTATTTGGATCTTCGTTGAACAGGGTTGCACTCGAGTTAAGATAGGGTTCCGATTTATGGCTGTCTCGGGTATATATTTGTTTTTAGTTAATGGTTTGATTTGGTAAACTTATACTACGTAGTTGTTTCTTTTAATTTTTGGATTGCTGATGGCAAATGATGATGATAATGATATTAAAAAAAGATTGATGGCAATAGAGATAATGCCAAATGTTGATGATTATGATATGCTATTGTTGCTGCTATTCATTCATAGAAATTTAATGGTCTTTCTGAAACTAAAATGTAATGGCCAAGATGTTTATGGCAAAAGGAAAAAAATAAAAAATGAAGAAGAAGAAAAAAAACATGTTTTTAGGGGAAATCATTATATGGGAGACTGTTATCAAGTAAAAGGTCAAAACTTATGTGCTAGCTATTTGATTTTTGGTAAAACTTTTGTGCTAGCTTCTGCAATTTATAGGAATCAGTAACGCTAGAGTTGACTAAATTGTTGAAGCAGGCATGTCAAAAGAGTTGATTTTGTTCTTTCTAAGTTGCTTTAAGTTAATAATAGTAAATAGGTTGTTATTGACTTATGGTTCCTTTGGGTTTTGCTAGCGCAGCCCAACTCCATAATCTTCTCTAAATGAGACGGTAATTCCAAATGCATGGAATATTGCTTATGATACTTTTAAGATGACACATGAAAATTTACAGATGATTTGTCGGACATTTAATGCAAGTATGCAACTCCATAAATGCCTGGTCAGATGACACGATTAGTAATTTTGTCTAATCTATTTTTATATATACTGCTTGGTTTCTTCTACTGCAAATTACAAGCTTAGAGGTGATTGTGATTATGATAAGATGATGCATGTAATTGGCAATCAACAACACTCATACAGGTTCAAGCCCGGGTTCAAAGAACAGGCGATCTATGCTATTCCTGAGGTATGATATGATATACGGTTGTTTAAAGTAATGTTGGTGTACCCAATTTTACTTAGTTCAGAATTCTCTAAATATTTTGACATTTTTACTGATTTCAGGAGATTGCAACACCATAAATACTTCTTAGGCCATGTTCAATAATGAAGTGTTCTTGTGATGATGTTTGTGTTTGTTATATAAAAGCCAATCATTTGACTCAGACTTACTGCTTGATACAATAAATGAATGGATACAAAGTATTAATGGCCAAATACTTTTTATTATTTGTGATATTTTTATTTCTGCTCATTTTGGTGTTTTAGAGGGCAGGTCTATAATAATGTGAATTTTTGCAAGACTGGATGGAGAAGAAGTCATTGTGTGCGTTTTAAGGTATTGTCTTATGTTAGAGTTTTTCCCCCTACTTTTTTGTTTGGTTCAAAATTCTTTATTTCATACATTTACTGGTTGAAATTGTTTGTTTATCTGATTTTTGTGTTGACTTTATAGGCTATTTAGACACATGGCAATATAGATTAAGGTACACTTTATAGTTTTGTTCTATCCGTTGATTTCTATATTTAAGGTGTATACCGAGAAAAGTACAATACCCTTGAATATATTTATTATGCTTTTCCCTCTTCGGTTATGCTTAGCTTCTCAAGAGCATATTCGCCTTTCATATGTACAATTTTGGGGATACTGATTTTTTTTTTTTTTTTTGCACTCTTTAGAATTTGTCTGTAAATAAGTATTTGGTTTTTACTAATGGTTTATTATAGGGAGACGTTTGATTTGGTTTGTTGTTTTTATTGAATTCTTGGAGGAGTTATTTTTTTGCTCGCACTTGAAGCTCCTGTTATTGATGTGGATCCTTTGTCCTGGGTTAGTTTTGTTGACCCCCAGATATATGAGAATGGTGTATGCTATACGCATTTTCATAGGGGTTTTTGGTAAGTCTAAAATCTTTATTACAGACAATGGGGTCAAATATAATTCAAAATATATATTCATTTTTTAATGGAAGCGATGTGGTTTAACAAGGGGAACTCATGATGTGCTTTTTGCAGGGTGAAAATGGTACGTAAGGCTCATAAAGATGCGAGAAATAGTTCAATAAACGGTGTTGAATAAAGGTAGAAAGGGCCGTGCCAGGCAGTTCTTGATCTCATATATTATGGGTTATTGATTAATCGAAGGGATGTTAAATAACAACTATTTTCGTCTGGGTATATAAAATTTCTATGCATATATTGAAATACAGTTTCATTAGAAAAATGTTAGATAGACCTAAAAGTTTGGGTCCACGTATCCTGCCTTTAATGCTAGAATGGCTATGTACATTAAGGTATAATCTTTGCATCTTTCAGCCTTAACGGTTATATTTGCTCAAGCTTTGATGTTTCAAAATTTGTCAGCTTTATCAGATCTTCTTAAGTAGTCCCTTTAATCAGGTTGGAGATTAGGTTCAGGAGTTTTGTTTCTATAAAACTGGTGTTCAAGTTTAGGGATGCATGGGTCTTCAGATCAAGTCAATAGCGATGTGTGATTATATATTTTATATATTATACAAAATAAAGTGGAATTTAGAGATGATGGTGCTACCATTAGCTAAAAGAAATATTAGTAATTGCATTACGGAGTATATTATGTAGATTGATGATTTGATTTGTGTCTTACTATTTTATGCGATAATTGAATTAAGGCCCATACAATTATTACTTCAAGTTAACATTTGTACCACATGACTAATTGCTTATATACGTAACTACATTTTACTTTGATAAAAGTTTATATAATAAGTAAACCTGGGATCCATGCTCATAAATAGAATGAGTTTTTAACTTTTTATGATCAAATCATAGATACAGTCAAATTATACACTCATATAGACACAATCTTTTAAGTTTATTGTTTAACCCATAGAATTAAAATTATGTATGGCTTTTATTTTTTCATGTCTAAACCCAATGTACGTCCAATTTAATTACGATGTTAGTTCAAATCGCATCTTTTTTATTGACTACGGAATACAATACATAAAGGCATCATTAAATTATAATATCACAAAATTTATTATGTAAATCTTATTTCGAAATTTATTATAATTAAAATAAAATTAATAAATCTTATAATTTAAATTTCTTTATTATCAAACCCGTGTTGTCACGGGTACATAAACTAGTAGGAATTTATGTGAGAATGAGGGAACCAATGATATCAAGCCATGTGTACAAAGAGAATGTTCCACATGTACAAAACCCATTTATCCCCAACATCAATTATCTCACAAACGACAAATCCAAAAATTTTGAAAATTGCACCATTAAATTCGTCGTTTTCTCCTCTTCGATTTGCCGTCCCTCAAGACATACTTTCGAAAAGTTTTTTTTTTTTTCATTTTTTTGGTGGGTTTCACATTTACTAACACGTGTGTTAAAGTGTTGCGTTTAGGGTTTAGGTTTTGGGGTTTAGGGGTTAGGGTTTAGGGTTTAGGGTTTGAGGTTTGGGGTTTCTCCCCGAAACCCCAAACCTCAAACCCTAAACCCTAAACCCTAACCCCTAAACCCCAAAACCTAAACCCTAAACCCTAAACGCTTTACAAAACGCTAAACCCTAAATCTTTCTAAACCCTAAACCTTGAACCCCTTCTAAACCCTAAACCCTTATAAACCCTAAACCATAAACCATACTAAACCCTAAACCTAACCCTAAACTCTAACCTTAACCACAAATTAAATGTACAACTAATCACTAACACATGTGTTACTAATTTGTGAAACCCACCAAAAAATGATAAAAAAAAATTTGTCAAAAGCATGCCTTGAGGGACGGCAAATCGAAGAGGAGAAAACGCTGAATTTTATGGTGCAATTTTCATGATTTTTCGACTAACCGTTTGTGAGATATTTAATTTTTAAAAATGTGGAGGAGAGAGAATAAAGTGTGGAGGAGAGAGAATAAAGTGACACATGGCAGAAATCTGTTGGTTCCCTCATTCTCACTCAAAATTGGTGTACTCATTTGAACCTTACTCTATAAAGTAAATCTATATAAAGCATAATGCGTATAAAAGATACTACGTAATACTGTAGTATTTATGAAAGAATATTTATTTATTTTGTTTCCAGTGAAGTCAAGTCCATAATAAACGTAAAGATGGGCAGGGCTACGGTGTTGGCCCAATAACGACCAATTAGATACGGCCCAAATATCTGTCTACCCAGTACCCAGTATAGTGTAAATCCGCTTATTTTAGGGGTTGGCCCATATTCCATCGTCGTATTCATATTTCATACGAGTAGAATCATTTCCTAGTTCCCATTTCCCAACAATTAGATAAAAACATTTCGTATTTTTTATAAGATAAGAAGAGAAAAAGGAAAAAAAATAAATAAAAAATTAGGCATTATATTTTTCCAGTAATTCCATGTTTTGGAACACAAAATAGATGATACTAGATTTCGAAATATCAACGATAGCATTACGATATTTTCATGTTATTATAAATATAAAATAAAAATTATTTAAACAAACGAATTCTGTTAGAAGTTAATAATACATGTACACTAACTACGTACGTTTTATTTATCTCCAAAGTTGTTCATCATGAAACAAACAATGGATGTAATCATTTTTATTACTTTCACCTTTTTTGCACTTATAATTGTATAAATGCTTTTTGTCTTAAAGCAAAGTGTGAATAGGAGATACGTAGCTACTAGCTACATGTAATGTCTATATTATATATAATAAACATTTTTATGTGTGAGCTATATATATACTCGATCACTATTATAAATTAAGAATAATTATATATGACATAATTAATTAAGAATAATTATTGGCGTTGATGATTGTAGATTTTGATAATGATTTACATACAAAGAAATCTTACCACCGTAACTTTCATCATTTCTAACTTTTTATTTTATCCTTGTGAATTGATATGACATTCTTAACATGTCCTTTTCATCGAAAACATCAATTTTATCTTCTTCTTGTTTCTAGTTATCTTTAACGAAATAAAAGAGTTTACTACGGGTATAACTTAGAACATACTCAATGGTGATAGATACTGACTGAAATCGACTGGGCCACATCAGTTTTTTTCAAAATTGACTGAAACTGACGGACCTCTGCCATCAGTGACCCGTCACTTTAATTTTTGGGTCTCACATTTACTAATTTACCCTTATTTCTATACACTAAACAAAAACAAAATACAATTAAATATTAAGTTGACCCCGCGCAAACAAACCAAAACAACGTTTTCCGATGGAAAAAATCAACGGACCGAACCGACGGTCCGGTACCATCGGTGACGGTTCCATCAACTTTAACCGACAGGTACCATTGGGAACGCTCTTATGCACATACATTTATGTTTATACAATTGATGGTTAGATATATATTAGTAAAACTTAATTGACATAAAATAATACTAACTAATTTATATGATTATTTAATAAACATACATTAAATTTTAGTTAATAATTTTACAACATATGAATGAAGCTTTATAAATGTATGTTTAATAATAAATTAAATAAAACAATAAAAATGAATAGGAAAAGCGGTGGAAAAAAGTGAGTGCCGCATGCAAAATGGGAGCTGACAAACTGACCAAAAATTGATGAAAGAGGGTCTTTTGAATGATGAAATCATAACATCCTCCACTTGGGCTCTTCATTATTTTCATTTTGACTTCATCTTTTTGGACTCATTTAATCCAACCCAATGAAGTATAGATATATAATATTCATTCATAATGTTTTCTTTTTTAAAAAGATCCTTATAATTCACACATATATATAAAGGAAAAAAAAACTCCACATACATATAAGTATCAATTAATTTGTCTATATATCTATCAACACGTAATATCAAAGTAGGGTATTCAAATGGAGAACATACGAACAATGGATTTACATCACAAGAGTATGTGAGGAATCTTTCAAACTACGTAGTATAAGTTGTGGGTTCAAACCTCGTGCATGGGAGGCAACTTTGTAAAAGGGGTCAAACCAACAGCTCCCACCGATTCCTCTCACGGATGTCGGGATGTGTAGATGTATATAATAAATGGGGTACTGAGTGTACGTATGTCTTTCTAAAAAAAAATACAAAAACATAAGACAGGAGCACCATATAATTTAATTAGGTACGGTTAAGATAATCGCGTATTGTGTGAAATAAAAAGTTATAATGCTTAAAATATTGGGTTTATTTGATAATGGTAAGTGGAAAACACGTTAGTTGATAGTAATAACAGTATACTCGCACTATACAACGGACATTTTTTTATATAAGATGATGTCAAGTTGGTGTCAATAATGGAAGTGTATGACATTGAAGTAGTATACATAAGATTAAAAACTTGAAAATATTTTCACTATATCTATATCACAATATAGTAAATCATAATTCTTAAACATCAATTTAAAATATTATAACAAGTGATCATTGTCTTCTAATCTCAAAGCTTGATGTATGATGATTATTTAGAGAATAACGCTCCAAGCGTTTTGCTTACAAATCACTATGGGATTAACTCTTCTCATTTAGTTTTGAATTATTTACAATATGTACTGTCCATATCGATAACTAAAACAAAGCATTCAAGTTGATTCATTCTATTTAAAGAGTTGTTGAAATTTAAGATTAATAAGTGAAGTAGAAATGCACTATATGTAATTAAAGATTAAAGATAAAATTTCATTGGGAAAGGGAATTGTTATATTTACTTTTAAAAATTAAAACTAGGTATAAGTTACTAAAATTAAGTTAAAGGGGTAAATGGGATAAGTTTGTAGTAATATTTAGGAATTTTTATTATATGATATCCAAGAAAATAATATTCCATATAATTTAGGAGGTAAGTAATAATGGTGATCACATGAATTCATGAGAGAAAAACATGGTGCCTATAATGAGTTGCCCCATCACTTTACACCTACGTACATATTGGCTACACAAAATTATTATAAAATAGAAATATCAAGAAATCCATGACTACAACTCTACAAGTAGTAAATATTCCATAAAGTGCTTTGTAATTTACAAATCACATGTCATCGTTCTAACTTTATTTTTGCTACTCCGTCGTACGTTTTCTTAATTACATCTCTTAAAATCCTAAAACGAGTTCTTTGCAACACTTAGGAATACACAAAATTCAAGATACTAATACGTAACATATCAAACTCAAAAGATACAAAGAATACCAAACGACCTTTAAAGTTTAAGTCATTTTTCTAACAACATCTATATGTATCGTCTTTTCTGATCCATGGTATAGAATGAATTACCAACTAATTAATACTAATTAATTACTTTGTTGGACAAATTATATCCTTTGGTGTGGTCCAACACAAGAGGTCAAATGATTTATTATTGTATAATTATATATGTAACACTTTTTACATAATATGCCTTTCCAAAAAAAAAAAAAAAAAAACTTTTTACATAATATGCACAATACCTAGTGTTGGAATATGACTTAAACTTCAAGGGTTTGTTTGGTAAATTTGATTTTGGTTTTTGAGTTGGTTTAAAATTAGTTAGGATTAGGATTAGTAATTTGGAGTTTGTTTCGAATTAGGTTTAATTAGTTTTCTTTATAAATAGAGATCATTAGTTTAGGAACTTTGTACCTTCGAATTTGAATTTGTTAGTTTGTTTGGTACCTTTCGAAATTGATTTTTTTGATTCGTTAGTTTGTTTGAATTTGATTTGCAATTTGAATTTGAAAGCTTCCGCTTCCGCTTCGTATTCGTATTTGTTTCTTTCTTTGTATTCATTCGATATATCTCTAACACCTAGCATTGAAATACGTTAAAAGACAAATTAAGAGAATTTTCGAAACAATACAATACATACATACAATTCATCATTAAAGAAACCCATATAAAAGATTCATTAGTATTAGTATATTATAATATAACAAATCGTCACAATATGAAGCACTAACATAACATCAAGCTATAATTCTATAATCCCGGCCTAAATAAAGTTGTTAAGATTCAAAAGAACAATGTTATAATAATTTGTACTTTTACGTATTAAAAAATTATCCATGATTGTTCTTAATTCGAAAATGTGACACAAAAAGCATAACTATAGCCTAGAATTAGTTGTTCCCTATATACAAATTACAAATCTAAAAGTAGTCAAAATGATGATTAGGGATTTGAAATGGTGCATCTCTTTCTTTCTTGCTCATTAATTTGGGTACCACTACTCGATTCCTAACCTTCATCATCTCACTTGGGACCTCTGGGGGCCTAACGGACCTAATTAAAGCCCAATTAACACCCTTAAAAAATTCATGTCTTTTTATCTCAACCGAACCTTTTAAGCTTCCGATCCTTTTTTTAGGATTCTTCACAAGTAATCTTGCAATTAGGTCTTGTACTTTCACCATTTCTTCATACTCTTTGCTTGTGCTCACACCAATTCTTGGAAAACTTAGAGGTTTCTTCAATATGTTGATAAGTGTCTTCTCGTTGTTTTCGCCTTTAAAGGGTGTGATCCCATATAATAATTCGTACAAGAAAACGCCCAGGGTCCACCAATCGACCGCACCTCCGTGTCCCTGGCCCGAGATCACTTCTGGGGCCAGGTATTCGTGAGTCCCAACAAATGACTTTGATCTTGCATTTAGCGGTTCCGCCACTAACTCAGTATCATACTCTTGAAACTCGACGTTTTCAGTGGGAATGGTATTGCAAGAGGTGTTTTTAGTATTGCATTCTTGAAAATCGACCTTTTCAGTTATTGTGGTGGTGTAAGGGGTATTTTTGTTTCTTCGCAACGAGAAGCATGAATAGAGGACCGGTCGCATTGGGGTGACACAAGAAGGCGTTGAGCATTTTAGATCAGGATCGTCGTCATCATGGTCAATATGTTTTGATGGGTCGGGTTTGGTGCGAATTAGTTTAGGGACAACGTCACACTTGAGTGATAGATCGAAATCGGAGAGCATAATGTGACCATCTTCTCTAACTAGCACATTTTCGGGCTTTAAATCTCGATAAACTATGCCCATCATGTGAAGATACTCGAGGGCTAACAAAGTTTCCGCCGCATAAAACCTGATTATTGAAGTAAACATATAATTAATTAATTAATTAGCTTATACAATCACACCTTTCTCGTCTCAACATTAAAATAAAACTAGAAATAAAATACATCAATGTTTAATTATTTCTTGCACGCTAATGTGGATGTTTACCTAAGTTAGCGAAAAGAATTACTTTTTAATTAGATTTAATTCTTTATATTTAAAAATAACAAATCGAATACAGTATATTATTTCGACATTGATATAGACAAAGATACCTTTTATATTATTTTCATTAGAAATCATCATTACATGCTATGATAATATACCAATAATCAAACAATATGATTTAGTTAATTATAAATACAATAAGTCATTAACATCAACTTTAAAATACAAAATTTACCTAAAAATGTACTGTAAGCATTAATATAGAAAAATTAGCAAACGTCTCTAATATAAAACCACACAACTAATCTCATAAGTCATAACACTATCATAAAATAATTAATCATTAACAAAGTAATTAAAAAAATCAGAAATTAATTAATGTACGTTCTAAAATAACTTTATAACAACTTACTTTGCTGATGAAATGCTGAAACATTTAGCCGGCCGCCGTTGTCGTGCAGCATGCAAGTCACCACCGGGACAAAACTCCATAACCAAACACGAATAATGCGAAGCATCAAACTCAGCATAAAGTGTTGGTAAAAACGGGTGATCCAAACCCGACAATATTTCCTTTTCCATTTCTGCCCTTTGCAACTTCTTCCTAATAGCCAATGCTTCTCTATCCACTACTTTCATTGCATAAAAACTATTTGGTAGTCCCACAACCGGGTTTCGGATTTGACACAAATACACATTCCCAATATCACCTGACCCGACCCGTTTCAAGATCTTGAAATGGTCTAAACTAACCCTACCACCTTTTTCGGCACGTAGCCGTTTCATGGCTTCCCATGCGGCTTGATTTGCTTTATGTGGTTTGTGTGATAATTCGCCGGAGACTGAGCTCCGACGACTACCGAAACTAACGTTGCTCATCCAACTCCGACTCGAGTCTGGGACGGTGATGGATGAGCAACTGCTTTCGTAGTCGGATGCATCATCTTGGATTATGGTTTTCATTTTTATTGTTTGTGAATATATATTAGAAGAGAAAAAAATAGAAGAAAGATTATAAGGGAATATATGGAATGATATGAAAAGTTGTGTTTTTGTTTTGAATGGGATGATGGCTTTATATATATGCGTATGTGTAGTAACAGGCTTTTTTGGATAAAGTAATGTTTTATAATTACTAGTAACATTTTAGTTCTTCTTACTTTATAATTTTTATATTAAGGTGTTTAGATGTGTCGAATGTGTGGCCTCTCGTATAGTAACGATGTGTTGAAATTTAATTAGTATGTACTTGTATAAATACTATGTTTAAAAACTAAGAAGAGAGTAATATGAGAAGTTTCGTGTTGATAAATTAATAGAGGTGTTTGTGGTAAGGTTTTTTTGGTTTTGACATAAAATCAAATAAACTTGAATGAAATGGTGCGTTTGATTCTCGAAAGTGATAAGAATTTAACGTTGTTGGAATTGAGTTTCTACCGCTTAACTTGTTTGGTTGAGTGATTAATCATATTGGAATGAAATCGAAATTCTTTTTCCATTGATAAATTTCAATTCTTTTTAAAAACATTCTGCCAAACCGCACCCATAAATGTTAGTTTTTCTGGAATTTCAAAAAGTTCGATTTTGATTAATACAATTAATGTCACAATTTGTCACGGTTAACTTGGGTGTTTATAAAGGGGTTAAGTGTTTATAAATGTATATAACTATGCGTTGACTTCTTTAATGTGTACGTAATTAAATTAACCTTCATTGTATGTATGAAACTATTTATTGTCGTACATTGTATGTATTTTTGTGACGTGTTATCAAATATAAGGTGACAAGTCACCAAAATTCTTACAGTGTATGACAATAAATAGTTTCGTACATACAATGGATGTCAATTTAGTTACGTACACACTAAAGAAGTCAACGCATAGTTACATACATTTATAGATACTTGACCCTTTATAAAGATAGTCATGTAACCCCAACTTAACAAACATTATTTCTCCAGTTTAAGTCCGCTTTTTTCGAGTTTAATCCTATGAAAATTATTGGTTAATTAGTTATCCCCTTAATTAGTTAAGTTTATGATTCCATTAAATTAATTCTACTCACTCAAAAATTATACGGAGTATTATATTATGTCTTGATCTTGATATGCAATTAACACATATATCAAAATACATGAGATCCTTGTTAATTACTTAATTATTACATGATGTCAAATGAGATCGAAAGATGATTAGTGTTTTAACAATATTGCTCAATCACATATCACATGTAGTATATATTTGTGGATTTAATCAAATGCGGAATTAATATTAATTTTCCCGTAGTTGAAAATTTTAAGTATCCAGTACGTATATTTGATGTGACTTTTGCAACATCATAGTTCCTTCAAAAAACAATTCTATCCATCAAATGTTATCAAAGTCACTTTTGTAAAAATATGACGCTTTAACTTTAATCGAATACCGTCATGATTATATTTTCATTTTCATTTTCATTATTATTACATTCCATTTTCATACACAAATGATTTACTGCTTTAAGTATACACCAATTATTTATACTCTAATAAAACGATCACAGTTATAATTATATATATATATATATATATATATATATATATATATATATATATATATATAGACTTAGGATCCTGTGAGAACAAGGAGATTCCGTGAGAACGGTGAGAACACATCTTAGCCATCCATTTTTTGATCAAAAAACATGATTTTGGGGGTGGCATTTTTGTAAATACTTTGAAGTTTGATTTTGGAGGGTTCACATAAGGATTGCTATGTGAAGTTTAATTTTTTTTTGCTTCACAATAGTTTTAACATGGTGAAGCTTTATTTAATTTTTTTTAACAACATGTTTGAATAAACATTAATCTCTTCGAAAACTAATGTTAACAAATAAATATTTACTTAATCTCATTAAAACTATGTGAACCTATAAAAATAAAAATTCATAGCATCGTATATATTAAGAAATAAAAATATTACACTTAACCTCACCAAAATGATGTGAAGTTAAAAAAAAAGCTTCACATGAGCAAAATGATGTGAAGCTAAAAAAAAAAAAAACTTCACATGAGCAAAATGATGTGAAGCTAAAAAAAAAACTTCACATGAGCAAAATGATGTGAAGCTAAAAAAAAAACTTCACATGAGCAAAATGATGTAAATCTAAAAAAAAAAGCTTCACATGAGTAAAGGTGATGTGAACCCTCCAAAATCAAACTTCAAAGTATTTACAAAATTGCCACCTCCAAAATCAGATTTTTTGATAAAAAATGGATGGCTAAGATGTGTTCTCACGGAATCTCCTTGTTCTCACCAGAACCCAACCATATATATATATATATATATATATATATATATATATATATATATATATATAAGTAGGATATAGGGAGAAGGTTTTTTAGGGAGAGAAGATGGAGAATGATTTTTTGTTACTATGATTCAATATATATATTCTAAGATTCAGTATTTTTATTATAAGATTCAAATTTGTATTACTTAAAAAAAAATTAAAAAATCATAGCAACAAAAGACTAAATCTTATTGATAAACTATTGAACTAAAGCAATAAAATGTATAACTATATTAATAAAAAAATTGAATCTTAGCAATAAAATATTGAATCATAGTAACAAAATTATTTTCTCCATTTTCTCTTCCTAAATTTCCTTCTTTTTTATCATATATATATATATATATATATATATATATATATATATATATATATATATATATATATATATATATATATTGATCTTTAGTTTAATAGAGTAATTAATAAACACATGCCATGTTCCTAAAGTCGTTATTTTCAATGTATCGATACTTGTAGTACATAACTAAAATAGTACTACTAAGTATAATATTATAAGTAAGGAGCATATATATACGAGTAGTTTGGTGTCGATGTAATTAATGGTATAATTTGGTTAATTAATGTAAGACCAAGAAAGTAACAAGGTGCTACTTTTGCTAAATGGGAGGAACCCAAAATATATTTGCAGTATTTGGGCCTAAGTTGCTCACATGTGCATCCATTATTGTTATACTTTAGATCTCACACCATCATGTTTTATATATCTTGCTAAATAAATGGGTGGAACCCAAAAAAAATATTTCAATAAGGTACTGATGTTGATCTTTTTATATTTTTGGTGTAAAAATTTATTTTTTAACTAATTTGTGAATAAATAATTACGTAATATAGATATAGATTGGTAATAATGGAGTGAGTATTTTCCACCGTTTGCGGATGGTCAAACGTACCCTTATCGTGACTGTGAAAAGGTAAAAAGGGAACTCCTTTCAAAGTTTCAATATACTAAAGAGAGGGTGCTTTTGGTAATTTAATATGTGCAGCCATTATTGCAAGAGATCGACACTGTAAGAATCCCATGGATCTCCCGTGCTTCATTTATTATTTTATTATATTTATTTATTTATTTATATATTGTTCTATACACATTTATATCTACGTATGATGATGTAACATCGACTTGTCTATCTCGTGGATTTGTGAAACATGAGTTGGGACGGGTTAATTAGTATTATGTACAAATTTTAATAAGTCCAAACAGTTTAGTAAGTTTCAAAACAGAGTAACAAATTAATATGGTGTATGATTTACCATATAAAAGTTAGAGCGAGTTTGATTTGTAGAATATGAATGAATATATTGAAATTCATTAAAGGAAAAGAATTTTCAGTTTCTTTACCTAAAGGAATTTGATAAATTCTAATTCAATTTCATCGATTATGTGAACCAAACGTAATCTTATTTATTAATTGAACTCACTAAGTAAAAGAGATATAGTTAATTCAAAGCCGTTTATATATCATTGATGATGATCCGTAAACCATTAAACATAGTTTATGTTATTGTATATTTTAACGTAATATTATAAAATATATTTAGTGATCTACGAATATACAATGGTATATAGTGTATAAATTACTACTCATATATTATTAGGTTCCATTAAAAAAAAATTATTTTTTGCAATCATATACAACTAATTAATGAATTATATAGCGCGCAGCAAAGCTTGTTTAGCATTGATTTAGTGTTAAATGTGTAGTTACTCATTTTCCACCACCTCTACAGAGTTAATTAATTACTCAATTATATTTTGAACCTTCCATAGTGTTATTCAAGTCTACATCCATTTTTTTTTTTTTTTTTTTTTTAACGACCAAATTTAATTTCCCCCATACACCACTGCCTGGGCTCGAACCCAAGACCTCCAGGGAGGCAAGCCTCCCACCTCACTTTTTCCATAATCAATAAATAAAATTGTCATCAATATAAATTGATATATCATACGTCTATAGGGTACGTACATGTTATACAAATTATAAGCATCCTTATAAAATTGTTTATCTAAATTACAAGTTTCTCTAATAAACTTACTGACTTCCTATCATATATAGCTACTACTACGTAATACGTATAGATTGCAAATTTTTCATAATCGATAATATTTTTATATACAGTATAATATAATACATTGAATGCGTCTTAACATGTAACTGATACCGAAAAGGAATTTTATTCGGTTCAACATAATGGCATTACATACTACTAGTATTGACTAGTGTTGTGTATGTATACGTATGGGCATATATAAATGTACTGTGACACCAAGAAATGGACATAAACATCTTGTCTACTTAGGATTGACAAGATATGTATGTGATGTGATATTCTTTGATTTCTGTTGTTTGGTTCTCCTTTGTATGACTTCAATCCAAATGATTCGATCAACTTCACCTTTTTCCTCTGCAAAATCTTATCATTTCCCACTTTTAGGTTACAACTTCAGTTACACACATACAATTATTCATACCGGACATTATATTTTTATGGGAACCTTCAATCCTCCATGACTTGCCCCATACATTCTTCCCCCCAACAGATTAAACAATCAAGATTCTATATATATTCTTCGTACCAACTAACAAATCTTTGCACCTAAGTCCCAACAACCAACATTCTATTATTAATCCACATATATATGTTCTTATTGAAGGGTTTTTAGTAGAGTTGTACGTTACAAAATTCAATCTTTATTAACTATTAATCCAATTAGTATGCGGAAGCGTTTATCAAAAACAATTTAATCATATTAAATTAAACCCTTAGCCAAGATCTATAATTTTCATAATAAAACATGTCACATATTAATTACATATAATTAATAACATAAGAACAAACATTCTTACATTGAGTGCTCGGCAAGATCTTCAATCTTCAACTCGTTGCCAAAATACGAGTTAGCTTATCTTGAACTTCACTTGAATCCTTGAAATCGGCTACTACTTGGATACGTTAGGTATCCACCAATGATCCACTATAGAACGGGCGGTAGTACCCTAAGTGTATACTAAATACCAAACACAAATACGCGATCGAATCACGAATTAAACCCTTGGATTGGGTAGGCCGACTTTCGGCTTGTGGTTTGGGTGGGGTTGGTCGACGGCAAGAGAAGGAGAGGGAGGGAGAGAAAAAGTTAGGGTTTTTGATCAACTAAAAACCTAACCCCTAACCCTTTATTTATAGGTAAACCAAACTTGGTGAACAAGTTAATCAAGTTGTCACCTACGGTCCCTCTAATTTAATCATTTATTAAACTATTCCCAAAGTTAACAATTTACAATTGAAACCTTGTAGTTTAAATAATAATTAAACTAATTAATTTATTTACAAAACAAATTACAAATAAATTCCTTTTATTAAATAAATAATTACACTAATTATTTATATTAATAAATATTCTAATCGTGTTCGACCAACTTATTCATTTCAACTAAATGAATGATATCAAATATCCTTTTTTATAGTATAACACTACTTGTTCGGTTGTGCTCATCGGTGTGACCCTGCGGTGTTCATGTGAAGCTGGATTTGATATTAAATTATGTTAATATTAAGCATATAATCTTTCAGACTCCCACTTGTGCGAAATATTAGCATCGGTAAATATCATGTACCTAAGGTGATCCCTACCAGGACACTTAGGTTAACCAGATCAATGAAGCAATCACTCCTCGTAGCTATACAGCCTAGCTGAAATAAAATTCAAACGGTGAGGGTGTGGCTATTATCCTTTTGCATTTTCTTAAGATATTTTAGAGTATAAGGCATGGACCATATCAACCTTCTAATACTCAATTCCTATTTTCGATTACCGATTTGTACCGACTAAGCAAGTGACTTATCACTCGAGTATGGCCATACATTTCTTCAGTCCAAATCATCGACGGCCTAGGAGATATCTCTCTTGTTTTTACACAAGAGTTGCAAAGTCCCATCTTGCGAGTTAAACTAGAAATCACAACATGTGTTCTTCGTCAGCCAACGAATAACCGTTATGGATGCTCATTTACGAACACCGTTAGGTCTCATTAGAAACCAACTAGGTTCACATGCGAAATTCTAGCCTGCTCAGGTCAGAGGATAGTGCGCCACGATTGAGAATACCCATGACTTTAGTCCACGAAGTATTCACTCAATATGTGGGTCATTCCAACATTTAATCGCATTAAGTGCTAGTGATCAGGCATCACGAATTAACAGTGACTGTACCTTATCTGCAGGACAAGTTGCTACTTAAAGCTGTAACATACCATCTTTCACTATAACTGATCACCCTATTATAATTCCCACGACAATAAGCGGTTATGGATATGTGTCTCATACACTTTAGGATAAACTTGCATTTATTCATGGATACTAAAATATACTAAATATGAACAACATGAAGATCTCGTCATATCTCAATGAGTCAACCAACCTTAACATGCTACAGTTCATGGTTTCGGAATCAGATTGTCGTATATGAATATAAATAGAACTATTTCCAATTAATTCACATCAACTATATTTATTAAGATATATTTCTCCAAATATAACTTATTAAATATCTACCCACTAATCAAAATCTTAAAGACTTCAGATTTTATTTGTTGTAGCTATAATTCAAATCTTTGTTAATGTTATCCAATAATCTTTTAATATGTACACCGAAGTAAAACATATTGGATCATGACATCATTTATACAAAGCATTCACTATGACTAACCATTAATTCTAATTAATGAAATTGACTTCACAATGAATTTGATGTTTCCAAATTCTTGGATTTTAAAATTTTCTTTTAAACAATCATCAAACATTTTAAGTCAATTCAACAATAAATTTTAATTTCTTCAACAATAATATTAACGAATTAATGTTCTTGCGAAATATTAAAATTTTCATTTAACGCTCCCACTAAATTCAACAATACTTGTGAATCTAATTTCTACAAAACAAAATCCCATGATTCATTTTAGAAATGATTCATTTTATGCATTCTTCAAATAAACTAAGTCTTTGGCTTCATGATGTGTTTTATAGAAAACACATTATCAATTTATTTCTCATAGACAAGAATAAATCAAACCACAACAAGTTTATTGACAATTCAATTAATTGTAAATAAGTTCAACCAACTTATTCATATATTTTCATGCATATAATAGATCCAATATTCTATAAGATTCAACAATCTTTGAAGTATTATTATTTAGTGCTAAGTTCTATATAAATCAAACATTCATATTATATGGCAACTTACGTATTCAATAATTCACAATTATATAGATATCAATAAATAACATGTATTACTCATGAACTTATATCCTTATAAAGATAAGTTCTAAATGAGTCATACAATAAGATTGTTATATGTGTATCTCATTTTGGGATTTAAACACAAGTTTTAGATAAAGAACATTTCAAAAATTTTAAACACATTTCAAACATTATTTCACAAACCAAACTTTAATATTAAATAATCAAAAATATTTAAATATTCAAAAACAAATATTCAAGCTCAAAACGAGCAAACAATAATGTGAAAACCAATGTATGAAATAATATCCCAAAATATTAAAAATGAACTAATATGCGTAAAGCACTTATTCTTCCACATCCAAGCTTCTTGAATCAATAATGCCATCTCTATAGCTCCACTTCAAGTGCTCCATCACTTCTTGACCCCTACAATAAAAATTGTACACATTAGATCAACCATCTAATATAGTCATGTGAAGTAAATAAACAATCCTTTATAGGATATCAATACTAACCAGAACTCTCAACACCATTCCTCTTATCAGCAAGATAATCGGGACAGTTCCTCCTCCAATGTCCACGCTTACCACAATGAAAGCAGTCATGCTCAGCTTTGGACACTTTGGTTTTAGGTGCTGGCTTTGAAGTTGAATCACCATTCTTCTTCTTTCCTTTGTTGCCACGGAACTTACGCTTCTTCTTTATGCCCCCATCACGAATCAAAAGCACATCTTTAGTCTTGACGGGTTTCATATCCCGTTGAGCAGTTTTCAACATTTGATGCAACTCATGGATCGTCCTTTCCGTATTGTTCATATTGTAATTGAGCACAAATTGCTTGTACTCCTTACTCAATGAACCAAGAATCATATCAATAGCTAATTCTTGCGGAAAAGCATGACCAAGTCTTTCAAGACGATTAAGATGTCCTATCATTTTCACAACATGGGCACTCACATCAGATCCCTAGGCCATCTTGCAACTATTCAAATCCTTAGTGGCGTCGAACCTTTCGGTTCTAGCAGTGGATTGAAAAGTTTCCCTCAAACGACGAATCAAATCATACGCCGTTGTCTCCATGTAGTTAACTTGGAGTTCAGGAGACATAGTAGCAAGCATCAAACATTGCACGTCGAGAAGATCGTTCTCATGCTTAGAGTAAGCATTTCTAACATCCTCGGCGGCATCGTTTGCTGGCGCGGGACCAAGAGGCGTCTCGAGCACATACCACTTTCGTTCATGGCGAAGGACAATTTGAAGATTTCTTTCCCAATTACGAAAGTTAGGCCCGGTCAACTTATCCTTCTCAAGGATGGAACGAAGCGACAAGTTCATGGTGTTATTAGCATTAACGTTGTTATTAGCCATCTACAGTAAAACAAACAAACTTAGTTATTCCGTTTTAAACTCTTAATAATTCATAAACCCTAATAGAACTATTAAGCTAGGATCCGATATTCACACTAAAGTGTGCCCTCAACGAAGGCTGCAATGACACACGATAGCTTTTTAGGTAGATCTCTATCAATTGCATCACATCTACAACTCCTAGACTCTTGAGACTCTAAATTTTTAATTTTAGGTATATTTAATCTCAACTTACACCTTGGGCCAAGTCTCACTTGGAATCACCAATTGACCAAACCATTTGCTAACTGTGGGGAACCGGCCATCTTCTCAAGTGGATATCGCGGCCCTTTCACTTCACCCTAATCGAGTGCAACCATGCCCACCCGCGGAGGCGGTAAAGGACACGGAGTCGGGTTCGGTATGAATGTCCACAAATGGAGGGTGCTTACGGTCTTAAATTAAATAGGGTTTTAGGTCTTAATTCTCTAATTTAAACCTACTTCGGTATTTTTCTTAATTTTAAACTAATTTCAAAAAATTACTTTTAAAATATGTATATAAACTATGCATGAGTTTACATACAATGCTTTTAATAAAACACGACCATTAGGAAATCATCAAGTTTAAACCATTTCCTAGTTTTTATTAAAACAGGTGTTTTATTAAGTTTCTAATAATGTGTTCTTCATAGAGGAATCTACATTTCATAAATGTGTTCACTCGATAAAACACATTACCTAACATTTTATTTATGTTCTAATTATTTATCCTAACAATTCACCAATTATTCAAATAACTAGACATGCATAAACATAAAATAAAACACACAAAATATAGTGCCATAGCCTTGCCATAATCTATATTTGATTTCCATGAGCCAACATGGAAACCAAGGGTCAACCTAAGGGACAATATAACATCCTGTTTCTGGGCCTGGAAATAAATTGTATTTTAATAAGTGTGATTGGTTTATTTAAGAATAAACAAGTAAAAGGGCTTCAGTTTTTATTGTGATTAATGAAATATTGTTTGTTTTAAATAAATAAAGTTGACGGTAAAATAAAAGTACTTTGACTTACGGGTATTTTCGGGTTCCAGACAATAGGCTAGGAACGGGTATAATTGATACTGTGTTGTAAATGGGGCGGTGGGATTAAAATGTGTGGACCGACTCATTTTTCTATTTCACCTAAATTTCTCATTTCATCTTCTTGAACTCTCTCTTTAAATCTTTACCAAGAAATTATCATACAATTTGGTTGGATTCAAGATAAAGGAAATCTGATTATCATCATCATCCATATCATCTTCTTCCATTGATTGTAAGTAATCTAGTGTTCTTGGTGTTCTTGTGTATATTTCATAAAATTAGGTGAATGATGAAGATTTAAGCTTTGTGTGAAATTGATGCTAGAGATTAGTTACAATATAATTATATGACGATTTTACATGATTGTAATGATGATTGTAGGGTAGAAATTGCTAGTGTTCTTCAAGTTATTTGTTAGTTAGGGTTTGATGATTTTAGAGATATAAATGATGATTGCATGATGAAATATGATGCTAAATAGGTTGTTTGATGTTAGTGTAAGTTTATATGTCGTTTTTATGGTGAATAATCGAAGGATAGAAGTGTAGATTTGGGTTTTTGGGTGTTAAAGCCCGTATGTTGTTTTGCTGTTTCTGCTGCTGCTGATATTATGATCAAGCCGGCGGCTTGATCACTGAAGCCGGCGGCTTCAGGTGGTCAGCCGGCGGGTTGAGGACCCTAACCGGCGGGTTCTGTAGGTCTTAAAACTCAATTAAGTTCTGATGTTGAAAATGTTAATTCACCCGGCGGGCTAGGGTGCCAAGCCGGCGGCTTCTCAGCCAAGCCGGCGGCT
The DNA here is from genome assembly GCA_949592205.1 of Helichrysum umbraculigerum. Lineage (NCBI taxonomy): Eukaryota > Viridiplantae > Streptophyta > Magnoliopsida > Asterales > Asteraceae > Helichrysum > Helichrysum umbraculigerum. The sequence goes on along the minus strand of CATIUR010000005.1, from coordinate 7,115,255 downwards.
TCCCTGCCCAAGCCGGCGGCTTCATGGGGTTTTCCAGCAAAAGTGTTTTAGTTTTGTATTATTCATTGTTAGATTAATAATCATCATATTCTACGACTTGAGTTAGTTGAATGAGGTGTTAAATGATGTCATGTTTTAAATGATGATTATAATGTGGATAATATTATGATTGATATAAGTAATTGTGATAAGTGTTGAACCGTTACTGACTTGGTGTTGTTGTTGTTTCCAGATAAGCGGACGGCCACTCAGTAAGATAAGACCTCTGAGTTGGCGATCAGGCGTAAATATTCGGTGAGTGGAATTGTAGTCCTCGGTTCCACCCAGTTGTAACGGGTTCGGTTACAACGGGTAACCAGAATTGTTTATATCAGTAGGTTGTTGTTATTGGTCGTACCGGTACCAGTCTTGTCTGTTTGTTTATATTACTGAATATATGAGTTGTTGTGTGATTGTTGTTGAATTGTTGATCAGTTGTGAACAGTTGTGAACTGTTGCTTGTTATTGTGTGCTTTTGCATTGTGAATGCAACGTGGTTGTTTTCAGAGGTCAACTGTTGTTGGTTGGGTTTGGGTACTACTGTGTAGTTGTCGAGGTTTCTTTGAGACACATAGTTGAGAACAAGCCTAGTCAGTGAAGGTAGTACTCAAGCTATCGGTTGATTACTGGGAATGGCGTAGCGCCCAGTAGTCGTGGTTTCTGGGTTGGGTGGATACCAGGAACCGCCGGTCCTCTTGACGTTATGTGCTTATGTGTTTAATTGTTGTTGTTGCTTAGTTGTAAGACTTGTTATGAGTGGGTTGAACCGTCGGTTACGGTTCCATTCACTTAGCAATAAGCTAATCCCTCGTTGTTTAATGTTTTGCAGACTGTGGTTAGTTGATGTAGATGTTCGGGTTGTAGATGTTGACTGGAAGTTTGACTAAAGCTTGGCGCAACTCTGATCTTTTGTGGATGTCTTTTGGAAAATGTTTTATCTAAGGCCGTTTTGTGTTAATATGGGTTGTAACTAATATGGTTGTAAATGCTTAACTAATGTAGCGATCTTTTGTAGTCGTTAAAATGGGAAGCTTTGTAAGTCGGTAAATGTTTTGTTTTGGGGGACTTACGCTTCCGATTTTCCAAATATAATATTAAAATGATATGTTTTGGGTCGAGTAAAGTCGGGGCCTAACAAGTTGGTATCAGAGCATAGGTTTGGGTGAATTGGGCATTTGCGAATGTTCAATCCTAAATCTATTTGGTGTTAGTCAAACTTTTCGGTTTGTGGGATTAGCTTTTAGTTGGGGATTGGTTAGTATAGGTGATACTAACGATTAACAAGTTGCAAGTTGTGTTTTGGTTGTGAGTACAGGAATGGCAGATGATGAGAATACGACTCCCAATAATGCTGCTAGAACTGAGCTTCCACCTCCAGAAATTAATAATGTTAATCAAGGTGGTACTTCAAATGTTCATCATGATGAAGCTAGTCAAGAGGATTATGTGTTGCATATGGAGGATGAGGTTATAAGACTTAGAAAGATAGAACAGTTGTATTTGGAGTTACAATCTAGGGTAGCTCAGCAAACGTATCAGTCTCCTCCTCCACCTCAGCAGAATAGGTTGTGTTCATTTAAAACTTTTAAGGCATGTGGACCCAAAGACTTTGAGGGAGGTAATGATCCGATGGTGACATTGAACTGGTTAAGGGACACTGAGAGGAAATTTGAGGTGTGTCAGTGTGAAGATGAGTTAAGAGTTAAGTATGCGGTTCAATTATTGAAAGGTCAAGCGATGAATTGGTGGGATTCTGCGACTGCACAAATGACACCTGAGCAGAGATCTAGAATTACTTGGGCTGAGTTTCATAGAGAGATTAGTAAGCAATTCTGCTCTGAGTTTGATATGCTTAGACTTAGGCAGGAGTTTCTGGATTTGGAGTTTTCTGAGAAAATGACAATGGATGAGCTTATCAATCAATTCACCGATAAGTTAAGATTTGTTCAACAATGGGTTCCTGACGAGAGGACTAGGATTACCCATTTTGTTAAGACTTTACCACCACAGTACCGGACATCAGTGAGGTTGGCTCGTAATTTGACCGAGGCTTTTGAGTTAGCTAGGTCGGTGCATAGTGACAATCAAGCATGGGAAAAGTTGGGTAAGAATAAGTCTGTGCAACAATCTAAGAGTGGTACTACTGGAAATAAGAGTCAGAACCGAAGGATTGAGTTTAGTGAGGGCTCGGTGGGTAGTGATCCAAACCCTTGGTGTGCCAATTGTAGGTCGAGGCATTCGGGTCCATGTACTCCTCAAACATTAAGGTGCATAAAGTGTGGAGCATTGGGGCATGGTAGTAGATATTGTACTTTTCCTCAGTCTGTGTGTTGGAACTGCAAGAAAGAGGGTCATCGGGCAGGTCAATGTTTGGAATATGTTAGACAAGGTTCGGGTTTAGCTGGAAGTTCGAGTTCTGGTTCGGGTTCTGCATCATCGGTTGGGCAAAAGAGAAAGATGGCGCCTGCTAGAGCTTTTCAAATGACAGTGGGAGATCAAGTGACTGTGGGAGAATTGCTCGAAGTGAATAACCAAGGTAGATTCTATATTGACTTTGATGTAATATAGTTTATAGTATTGTATGCTTAAGTGTAATTGTAGCGTTTGGTCTAATTTATGAGTGGGAGTGGATTTCGGGGACGAAATCCTTTAAGGGGGGAAGATTTGTAACATCCTGTTTCTGGGCCTGGAAATAAATTGTATTTTAATAAGTGTGATTGGTTTATTTAAGAATAAACAAGTAAAAGGGCTTCAGTTTTTATTGTGATTAATGAAATATTGTTTGTTTTAAATAAATAAAGTTGACGGTAAAATAAAAGTACTTTGACTTACGGGTATTTTCGGGTTCCAGACAATAGGCTAGGAACGGGTATAATTGATACTGTGTTGTAAATGGGGCGGTGGGATTAAAATGTGTGGACCGACTCATTTTTCTATTTCACCTAAATTTCTCATTTCATCTTCTTGAACTCTCTCTTTAAATCTTTACCAAGAAATTATCATACAATTTGGTTGGATTCAAGATAAAGGAAATCTGATTATCATCATCATCCATATCATCTTCTTCCATTGATTGTAAGTAATCTAGTGTTCTTGGTGTTCTTGTGTATATTTCATAAAATTAGGTGAATGATGAAGATTTAAGCTTTGTGTGAAATTGATGCTAGAGATTAGTTACAATATAATTATATGACGATTTTACATGATTGTAATGATGATTGTAGGGTAGAAATTGCTAGTGTTCTTCAAGTTATTTGTTAGTTAGGGTTTGATGATTTTAGAGATATAAATGATGATTGCATGATGAAATATGATGCTAAATAGGTTGTTTGATGTTAGTGTAAGTTTATATGTCGTTTTTATGGTGAATAATCGAAGGATAGAAGTGTAGATTTGGGTTTTTGGGTGTTAAAGCCCGTATGTTGTTTTGCTGTTTCTGCTGCTGCTGATATTATGATCAAGCCGGCGGCTTGATCACTGAAGCCGGCGGCTTCAGGTGGTCAGCCGGCGGGTTGAGGACCCTAACCGGCGGGTTCTGTAGGTCTTAAAACTCAATTAAGTTCTGATGTTGAAAATGTTAATTCACCCGGCGGGCTAGGGTGCCAAGCCGGCGGCTTCTCAGCCAAGCCGGCGGCTTCCCTGCCCAAGTCGGCGGCTTCATGGGGTTTTCCAGCAAAAGTGTTTTAGTTTTGTATGATTCATTGTTAGATTAATAATCATCATATTCTACAGCTTGAGTTAGTTGAATGAGGTGTTAAATGATGTCATGTTTTAAATGATGATTATAATGTGGATAATATTATGATTGATATAAGTAATTGTGATAAGTGTTGAACCGTTACTGACTTGGTGTTGTTGTTGTTTCCAGATAAGCGGACGGCCACTCAGTAAGATAAGACATCTGAGTTGGCGATCAGGCGTAAATATTCGGTGAGTGGAATTGTAGTCCTCGGTTCCACCCAGTTGTAACGGGTTCGGTTACAACGGGTAACCAGAATTGTTTATATCAGTAGGTTGTTGTTATTGGTCGTACCGGTACCAGTCTTGTCTGTTTGTTTATATTACTGAATATATGAGTTGTTGTGTGATTGTTGTTGAATTGTTGATCAGTTGTGAACAGTTGTGAACTGTTGCTTGTTATTGTGTGCTTTTGCATTGTGAATGCAACGTGGTTGTTTTCAGAGGTCAACTGTTGTTGGTTGGGTTTGGGTACTACTGTGTAGTTGTCGAGGTTTCTTTGAGACACATAGTTGAGAACAAGCCTAGTCAGTGAAGGTAGTACTCAAGCTATCGGTTGATTACTGGGAATGGCGTAGCGCCCAGTAGTCGTGGTTTCTGGGTTGGGTGGATACCAGGAACCGCCGGTCCTCTTGACGTTATGTGCTTATGTGTTTAATTGTTGTTGTTGCTTAGTTGTAAGACTTGTTATGAGTGGGTTGAACCGTCGGTTACGGTTCCATTCACTTAGCAATAAGCTAATCCCTCGTTGTTTAATGTTTTGCAGACTGTGGTTAGTTGATGTAGATGTTCGGGTTGTAGATGTTGACTGGAAGTTTGACTAAAGTTTGGCGCAACTCTGATCTTTTGTGGATGTCTTTTGGAAAATGTTTTATCTAAGGCCGTTTTGTGTTAATATGGGTTGTAACTAATATGGTTGTAAATGCTTAACTAATGTAGCGATCTTTTGTAGTCGTTAAAATGGGAAGCTTTGTAAGTCGGTAAATGTTTTGTTTTGGGGGACTTACGCTTCCGATTTTCCAAATATAATATTAAAATGATATGTTTTGGGTCGAGTAAAGTCGGGGCCTAACAAGTTGGTATCAGAGCATAGGTTTGGGTGAATTGGGCATTTGCGAATGTTCAATCCTAAATCTATTTGGTGTTAGTCAAACTTTTCGGTTTGTGGGATTAGCTTTTGGTTGGGGATTGGTTAGTATAGGTGATACTAACGATTAACAAGTTGCAAGTTGTGTTTTGGTTGTGAGTACAGGAATGGCAGATGATGAGAATACGACTCCCAATAATGCTGCTAGAACTGAGCTTCCACCTCCAGAAATTAATAATGTTAATCAAGGTGGTACTTCAAATGTTCATCATGATGAAGCTAGTCAAGAGGATTATGTGTTGCATATGGAGGATGAGGTTATAAGACTTAGAAAGATAGAACAGTTGTATTTGGAGTTACAATCTAGGGTAGCTCAGCAAACGTATCAGTCTCCTCCTCCACCTCAGCAGAATAGGTTGTGTTCATTTAAAACTTTTAAGGCATGTGGACCCAAAGACTTTGAGGGAGGTAATGATCCGATGGTGACATTGAACTGGTTAAGGGACACTGAGAGGAAATTTGAGGTGTGTCAGTGTGAAGATGAGTTAAGAGTTAAGTATGCGGTTCAATTATTGAAAGGTCAAGCGATGAATTGGTGGGATTCTGCGACTGCACAAATGACACCTGAGCAGAGATCTAGAATTACTTGGGCTGAGTTTCATAGAGAGATTAGTAAGCAATTCTGCTCTGAGTTTGATATGCTTAGACTTAGGCAGGAGTTTCTGGATTTGGAGTTTTCTGAGAAAATGACAATGGATGAGCTTATCAATCAATTCACCGATAAGTTAAGATTTGTTCAACAATGGGTTCCTGACGAGAGGACTAGGATTACCCATTTTGTTAAGACTTTACCACCACAGTACCGGACATCAGTGAGGTTGGCTCGTAATTTGACCGAGGCTTTTGAGTTAGCTAGGTCGGTGCATAGTGACAATCAAGCATGGGAAAAGTTGGGTAAGAATAAGTCTGTGCAACAATCTAAGAGTGGTACTACTGGAAATAAGAGTCAGAACCGAAGGATTGAGTTTAGTGAGGGCTCGGTGGGTAGTGATCCAAACCCTTGGTGTGCCAATTGTAGGTCGAGGCATTCGGGTCCATGTACTCCTCAAACATTAAGGTGCATAAAGTGTGGAGCATTGGGGCATGGTAGTAGATATTGTACTTTTCCTCAGTCTGTGTGTTGGAACTGCAAGAAAGAGGGTCATCGGGCAGGTCAATGTTTGGAATATGTTAGACAAGGTTCGGGTTTAGCTGGAAGTTCGAGTTCTGGTTCGGGTTCTGCATCATCGGTTGGGCAAAAGAGAAAGATGGCGCCTGCTAGAGCTTTTCAAATGACAGTGGGAGATCAAGTGACTGTGGGAGAATTGCTCGAAGTGAATAACCAAGGTAGATTCTATATTGACTTTGATGTAATATAGTTTATAGTATTGTATGCTTAAGTGTAATTGTAGCGTTTGGTCTAATTTATGAGTGGGAGTGGATTTCGGGGACGAAATCCTTTAACGGGGGAAGATTTGTAACATCCTGTTTCTGGACCTGGAAATAAATTGTATTTTAATAAGTGTGATTGGTTTATTTAAGAATAAACAAGTAAAAGGGCTTCAGTTTTTATTGTGATTAATGAAATATTGTTTGTTTTAAATAAATAAAGTTGACGGTAAAATAAAAGTACTTTGACTTACGGGTATTTTCGGGTTCTAGACAATAGGCTAGGAACGGGTATAATTGATACTGTGTTGTAAATGGGGCGGTGGGATTAAAATGTGTGGACCGACTCATTTTTCTATTTCACCTAAATTTCTCATTTCATCTTCTTGAACTCTCTCTTTAAATCTTTACCAAGAAATTATCATACAATTTGGTTGGATTCAAGATAAAGGAAATCTGATTATCATCATCATCCATATCATCTTCTTCCATTGATTGTAAGTAATCTAGTGTTCTTGGTGTTCTTGTGTATATTTCATAAAATTAGGTGAATGATGAAGATTTAAGCTTTGTGTGAAATTGATGCTAGAGATTAGTTACAATATAATTATATGACGATTTTACATGATTGTAATGATGATTGTAGGGTAGAAATTGCTAGTGTTCTTCAAGTTATTTGTTAGTTAGGGTTTGATGATTTTAGAGATATAAATGATGATTGCATGATGAAATATGATGCTAAATAGGTTGTTTGATGTTAGTGTAAGTTTATATGTCGTTTTTATGGTGAATAATCGAAGGATAGAAGTGTAGATTTGGGTTTTTGGGTGTTAAAGCCCGTATGTTGTTTTGCTGTTTCTGCTGCTGCTGATATTATGATCAAGCCGGCGGCTTGATCACTGAAGCCGGCGGCTTCAGGTGGTCAGCCGGCGGGTTGAGGACCCTAACCGGCGGGTTCTGTAGGTCTTAAAACTCAATTAAGTTCTGATGTTGAAAATGTTAATTCACCCGGCGGGCTAGGGTGCCAAGCCGGCGGCTTCTCAGCCAAGCCGGCGGCTTCCCTGCCCAAGTCGGCGGCTTCATGGGGTTTTCCAGCAAAAGTGTTTTAGTTTTGTATGATTCATTGTTAGATTAATAATCATCATATTCTACAGCTTGAGTTAGTTGAATGAGGTGTTAAATGATGTCATGTTTTAAATGATGATTATAATGTGGATAATATTATGATTGATATAAGTAATTGTGATAAGTGTTGAACCGTTACTGACTTGGTGTTGTTGTTGTTTCCAGATAAGCGGACGGCCACTCAGTAAGATAAGACCTCTGAGTTGGCGATCAGGCGTAAATATTCGGTGAGTGGAATTGTAGTCCTCGGTTCCACCCAGTTGTAACGGGTTCGGTTACAACGGGTAACCAGAATTGTTTATATCAGTAGGTTGTTGTTATTGGTCGTACCGGTACCAGTCTTGTCTGTTTGTTTATATTACTGAATATATGAGTTGTTGTGTGATTGTTGTTGAATTGTTGATCAGTTGTGAACAGTTGTGAACTGTTGCTTGTTATTGTGTGCTTTTGCATTGTGAATGCAACGTGGTTGTTTTCAGAGGTCAACTGTTGTTGGTTGGGTTTGGGTACTACTGTGTAGTTGTCGAGGTTTCTTTGAGACACATAGTTGAGAACAAGCCTAGTCAGTGAAGGTAGTACTCAAGCTATCGGTTGATTACTGGGAATGGCGTAGCGCCCAGTAGTCGTGGTTTCTGGGTTGGGTGGATACCAGGAACCGCCGGTCCTCTTGACGTTATGTGCTTATGTGTTTAATTGTTGTTGTTGCTTAGTTGTAAGACTTGTTATGAGTGGGTTGAACCGTCGGTTACGGTTCCATTCACTTAGCAATAAGCTAATCCCTCGTTGTTTAATGTTTTGCAGACTGTGGTTAGTTGATGTAGATGTTCGGGTTGTAGATGTTGACTGGAAGTTTGACTAAAGCTTGGCGCAACTCTGATCTTTTGTGGATGTCTTTTGGAAAATGTTTTATCTAAGGCCGTTTTGTGTTAATATGGGTTGTAACTAATATGGTTGTAAATGCTTAACTAATGTAGCGATCTTTTGTAGTCGTTAAAATGGGAAGCTTTGTAAGTCGGTAAATGTTTTGTTTTGGGGGACTTACGCTTCCGATTTTCCAAATATAATATTAAAATGATATGTTTTGGGTCGAGTAAAGTCGGGGCCTAACAAGTTGGTATCAGAGCATAGGTTTGGGTGAATTGGGCATTTGCGAATGTTCAATCCTAAATCTATTTGGTGTTAGTCAAACTTTTCGGTTTGTGGGATTAGCTTTTGGTTGGGGATTGGTTAGTATAGGTGATACTAACGATTAACAAGTTGCAAGTTGTGTTTTGGTTGTGAGTACAGGAATGGCAGATGATGAGAATACGACTCCCAATAATGCTGCTAGAACTGAGCTTCCACCTCCAGAAATTAATAATGTTAATCAAGGTGGTACTTCAAATGTTCATCATGATGAAGCTAGTCAAGAGGATTATGTGTTGCATATGGAGGATGAGGTTATAAGACTTAGAAAGATAGAACAGTTGTATTTGGAGTTACAATCTAGGGTAGCTCAGCAAACGTATCAGTCTCCTCCTCCACCTCAGCAGAATAGGTTGTGTTCATTTAAAACTTTTAAGGCATGTGGACCCAAAGACTTTGAGGGAGGTAATGATCCGATGGTGACATTGAACTGGTTAAGGGACACTGAGAGGAAATTTGAGGTGTGTCAGTGTGAAGATGAGTTAAGAGTTAAGTATGCGGTTCAATTATTGAAAGGTCAAGCGATGAATTGGTGGGATTCTGCGACTGCACAAATGACACCTGAGCAGAGATCTAGAATTACTTGGGCTGAGTTTCATAGAGAGATTAGTAAGCAATTCTGCTCTGAGTTTGATATGCTTAGACTTAGGCAGGAGTTTCTGGATTTGGAGTTTTCTGAGAAAATGACAATGGATGAGCTTATCAATCAATTCACCGATAAGTTAAGATTTGTTCAACAATGGGTTCCTGACGAGAGGACTAGGATTACCCATTTTGTTAAGACTTTACCACCACAGTACCGGACATCAGTGAGGTTGGCTCGTAATTTGACCGAGGCTTTTGAGTTAGCTAGGTCGGTGCATAGTGACAATCAAGCATGGGAAAAGTTGGGTAAGAATAAGTCTGTGCAACAATCTAAGAGTGGTACTACTGGAAATAAGAGTCAGAACCGAAGGATTGAGTTTAGTGAGGGCTCGGTGGGTAGTGATCCAAACCCTTGGTGTGCCAATTGTAGGTCGAGGCATTCGGGTCCATGTACTCCTCAAACATTAAGGTGCATAAAGTGTGGAGCATTGGGGCATGGTAGTAGATATTGTACTTTTCCTCAGTCTGTGTGTTGGAACTGCAAGAAAGAGGGTCATCGGGCAGGTCAATGTTTGGAATATGTTAGACAAGGTTCGGGTTTAGCTGGAAGTTCGAGTTCTGGTTCGGGTTCTGCATCATCGGTTGGGCAAAAGAGAAAGATGGCGCCTGCTAGAGCTTTTCAAATGACAGTGGGAGATCAAGTGACTGTGGGAGAATTGCTCGAAGTGAATAACCAAGGTAGATTCTATATTGACTTTGATGTAATATAGTTTATAGTATTGTATGCTTAAGTGTAATTGTAGCGTTTGGTCTAATTTATGAGTGGGAGTGGATTTCGGGGACGAAATCCTTTAAGGGGGGAAGATTTGTAACATCCTGTTTCTGGACCTGGAAATAAATTGTATTTTAATAAGTGTGATTGGTTTATTTAAGAATAAACAAGTAAAAGGGCTTCAGTTTTTATTGTGATTAATGAAATATTGTTTGTTTTAAATAAATAAAGTTGACGGTAAAATAAAAGTACTTTGACTTACGGGTATTTTCGGGTTCCAGACAATAGGCTAGGAACGGGTATAATTGATACTGTGTTGTAAATGGGGCGGTGGGATTAAAATGTGTGGATCGACTCATTTTTCTATTTCACCTAAATTTCTCATTTCATCTTCTTGAACTCTCTCTTTAAATCTTTACCAAGAAATTATCATACAATTTGGTTGGATTCAAGATAAAGGAAATCTGATTATCATCATCATCCATATCATCTTCTTCCATTGATTGTAAGTAATCTAGTGTTCTTGGTGTTCTTGTGTATATTTCATAAAATTAGGTGAATGATGAAGATTTAAGCTTTGTGTGAAATTGATGCTAGAGATTAGTTACAATATAATTATATGACGATTTTACATGATTGTAATGATGATTGTAGGGTAGAAATTGCTAGTGTTCTTCAAGTTATTTGTTAGTTAGGGTTTGATGATTTTAGAGATATAAATGATGATTGCATGATGAAATATGATGCTAAATAGGTTGTTTGATGTTAGTGTAAGTTTATATGTCGTTTTTATGGTGAATAATCGAAGGATAGAAGTGTAGATTTGGGTTTTTGGGTGTTAAAGCCCGTATGTTGTTTTGCTGTTTCTGCTGCTGCTGATATTATGATCAAGCCGGCGGCTTGATCACTGAAGCCGGCGGCTTCAGGTGGTCAGCCGGCGGGTTGAGGACCCTAACCGGCGGGTTCTGTAGGTCTTAAAACTCAATTAAGTTCTGATGTTGAAAATGTTAATTCACCCGGCGGGCTAGGGTGCCAAGCCGGCGGCTTCTCAGCCAAGCCGGCGGCTTCCCTGCCCAAGTCGGCGGCTTCATGGGGTTTTCCAGCAAAAGTGTTTTAGTTTTGTATGATTCATTGTTAGATTAATAATCATCATATTCTACAGCTTGAGTTAGTTGAATGAGGTGTTAAATGATGTCATGTTTTAAATGATGATTATAATGTGGATAATATTATGATTGATATAAGTAATTGTGATAAGTGTTGAACCGTTACTGACTTGGTGTTGTTGTTGTTTCCAGATAAGCGGACGGCCACTCAGTAAGATAAGACCTCTGAGTTGGCGATCAGGCGTAAATATTCGGTGAGTGGAATTGTAGTCCTCGGTTCCACCCAGTTGTAACGGGTTCGGTTACAACGGGTAACCAGAATTGTTTATATCAGTAGGTTGTTGTTATTGGTCGTACCGGTACCAGTCTTGTCTGTTTGTTTATATTACTGAATATATGAGTTGTTGTGTGATTGTTGTTGAATTGTTGATCAGTTGTGAACAGTTGTGAACTGTTGCTTGTTATTGTGTGCTTTTGCATTGTGAATGCAACGTGGTTGTTTTCAGAGGTCAACTGTTGTTGGTTGGGTTTGGGTACTACTGTGTAGTTGTCGAGGTTTCTTTGAGACACATAGTTGAGAACAAGCCTAGTCAGTGAAGGTAGTACTCAAGCTATCGGTTGATTACTGGGAATGGCGTAGCGCCCAGTAGTCGTGGTTTCTAGGTTGGGTGGATACCAGGAACCGCCGGTCCTCTTGACGTTATGTGCTTATGTGTTTAATTGTTGTTGTTGCTTAGTTGTAAGACTTGTTATGAGTGGGTTGAACCGTCGGTTACGGTTCCATTCACTTAGCAATAAGCTAATCCCTCGTTGTTTAATGTTTTGCAGACTGTGGTTAGTTGATGTAGATGTTCGGGTTGTAGATGTTGACTGGAAGTTTGACTAAAGCTTGGCGCAACTCTGATCTTTTGTGGATGTCTTTTGGAAAATGTTTTATCTAAGGCCGTTTTGTGTTAATATGGGTTGTAACTAATATGGTTGTAAATGCTTAACTAATGTAGCGATCTTTTGTAGTCGTTAAAATGGGAAGCTTTGTAAGTCGGTAAATGTTTTGTTTTGGGGGACTTACGCTTCCGATTTTCCAAATATAATATTAAAATGATATGTTTTGGGTCGAGTAAAGTCGGGGCCTAACAAGTTGGTATCAGAGCATAGGTTTGGGTGAATTGGGCATTTGCGAATGTTCAATCCTAAATCTATTTGGTGTTAGTCAAACTTTTCGGTTTGTGGGATTAGCTTTTGGTTGGGGATTGGTTAGTATAGGTGATACTAACGATTAACAAGTTGCAAGTTGTGTTTTGGTTGTGAGTACAGGAATGGCAGATGATGAGAATACGACTCCCAATAATGCTGCTAGAACTGAGCTTCCACCTCCAGAAATTAATAATGTTAATCAAGGTGGTACTTCAAACGTTCATCATGATGAAGCTAGTCAAGAGGATTATGTGTTGCATATGGAGGATGAGGTTATAAGACTTAGAAAGATAGAACAGTTGTATTTGGAGTTACAATCTAGGGTAGCTCAGCAAACGTATCAGTCTCCTCCTCCACCTCAGCAGAATAGGTTGTGTTCATTTAAAACTTTTAAGGCATGTGGACCCAAAGACTTTGAGGGAGGTAATGATCCGATGGTGACATTGAACTGGTTAAGGGACACTGAGAGGAAATTTGAGGTGTGTCAGTGTGAAGATGAGTTAAGAGTTAAGTATGCGGTTCAATTATTGAAAGGTCAAGCGATGAATTGGTGGGATTCTGCGACTGCACAAATGACACCTGAGCAGAGATCTAGAATTACTTGGGCTGAGTTTCATAGAGAGATTAGTAAGCAATTCTGCTCTGAGTTTGATATGCTTAGACTTAGGCAGGAGTTTCTGGATTTGGAGTTTTCTGAGAAAATGACAATGGATGAGCTTATCAATCAATTCACCGATAAGTTAAGATTTGTTCAACAATGGGTTCCTGACGAGAGGACTAGGATTACCCATTTTGTTAAGACTTTACCACCACAGTACCGGACATCAGTGAGGTTGGCTCGTAATTTGACCGAGGCTTTTGAGTTAGCTAGGTCGGTGCATAGTGACAATCAAGCATGGGAAAAGTTGGGTAATAATAAGTCTGTGCAACAATCTAAGAGTGGTACTACTGGAAATAAGAGTCAGAACCGAAGGATTGAGTTTAGTGAGGGCTCGGTGGGTAGTGATCCAAACCCTTGGTGTGCCAATTGTAGGTCGAGGCATTCGGGTCCATGTACTCCTCAAACATTAAGGTGCATAAAGTGTGGAGCATTGGGGCATGGTAGTAGATATTGTACTTTTCCTCAGTCTGTGTGTTGGAACTGCAAGAAAGAGGGTCATCGGGCAGGTCAATGTTTGGAATATGTTAGACAAGGTTCGGGTTTAGCTGGAAGTTCGGGTTCTGGTTCGGGTTCTGCATCATCGGTTGGGCAAAAGAGAAAGATGGCGCCTGCTAGAGCTTTTCAAATGACAGTGGGAGATCAAGTGACTGTGGGAGAATTGCTCGAAGTGAATAACCAAGGTAGATTCTATATTGACTTTGATGTAATATAGTTTATAGTATTGTATGCTTAAGTGTAATTGTAGCGTTTGGTCTAATTTATGTGTGGGAGTGGATTTCGGGGACGAAATCCTTTAAGGGGGGAAGATTTGTAACATCCTGTTTCTGGGCCTGGAAATAAATTGTATTTTAATAAGTGTGATTGGTTTATTTAAGAATAAACAAGTAAAAGGGCTTCAGTTTTTATTGTGATTAATGAAATATTGTTTGTTTTAAATAAATAAAGTTGACGGTAAAATAAAAGTACTTTGACTTACGGGTATTTTCGGGTTCCAGACAATAGGCTAGGAACGGGTATAATTGATACTGTGTTGTAAATGGGGCGGTGGGATTAAAATGTGTGGACCGACTCATTTTTCTATTTCACCTAAATTTCTCATTTCATCTTCTTGAACTCTCTCTTTAAATCTTTACCAAGAAATTATCATACAATTTGGTTGGATTCAAGATAAAGGAAATCTGATTATCATCATCATCCATATCATCTTCTTCCATTGATTGTAAGTAATCTAGTGTTCTTGGTGTTCTTGTGTATATTTCATAAAATTAGGTGAATGGTGAAGATTTAAGCTTTGTGTGAAATTGATGCTAGAGATTAGTTACAATATAATTATATGACGATTTTACATGATTGTAATGATGATTGTAGGGTAGAAATTGCTAGTGTTCTTCAAGTTATTTGTTAGTTAGGGTTTGATGATTTTAGAGATATAAATGATGATTGCATGATGAAATATGATGCTAAATAGGTTGTTTGATGTTAGTGTAAGTTTATATGTCGTTTTTATGGTGAATAATCGAAGGATAGAAGTGTAGATTTGGGTTTTTGGGTGTTAAAGCCCGTATGTTGTTTTGCTGTTTCTGCTGCTGCTGATATTATGATCAAGCCGGTGGCTTGATCACTGAAGCCGGCGGCTTCAGGTGGTCAGCCGGCGGGTTGAGGACCCTAACCGGCGGGTTCTGTAGGTCTTAAAACTCAATTAAGTTCTGATGTTGAAAATGTTAATTCACCCGGCGGGCTAGGGTGCCAAGCCGGCGGCTTCTCAGCCAAGCCGGCGGCTTCCCTGCCCAAGCCGGCGGCTTCATGGGGTTTTCCAGCAAAAGTGTTTTAGTTTTGTATGATTCATTGTTAGATTAATAATCATCATATTCTACGGCTTGAGTTAGTTGAATGAGGTGTTAAATGATGTCATGTTTTAAATGATGATTATAATGTGGATAATATTATGATTGATATAAGTAATTGTGATAAGTGTTGAACCGTTACTGACTTGGTGTTGTTGTTGTTTCCAGATAAGCGGACGGCCACTCAGTAAGATAAGACCTCTGAGTTGGCGATCAGGCGTAAATATTCGGTGAGTGGAATTGTAGTCCTCGGTTCCACCCAGTTGTAACGGGTTCGGTTACAACGGGTAACCAGAATTGTTTATATCAGTAGGTTGTTGTTATTGGTCGTACCGGTACCAGTCTTGTCTGTTTGTTTATATTACTGAATATATGAGTTGTTGTGTGATTGTTGTTGAATTGTTGATCAGTTGTGAACAGTTGTGAACTGTTGCTTGTTATTGTGTGCTTTTGCATTGTGAATGCAACGTGGTTGTTTTCAGAGGTCAACTGTTGTTGGTTGGGTTTGGGTACTACTGTGTAGTTGTCGAGGTTTCTTTGAGACACATAGTTGAGAACAAGCCTAGTCAGTGAAGGTAGTACTCAAGCTATCGGTTGATTACTGGGAATGGCGTAGCGCCCAGTAGTCGTGGTTTCTAGGTTGGGTGGATACCAGGAACCGCCGGTCCTCTTGACGTTATGTGCTTATGTGTTTAATTGTTGTTGTTGCTTAGTTGTAAGACTTGTTATGAGTGGGTTGAACCGTCGGTTACGGTTCCATTCACTTAGCAATAAGCTAATCCCTCGTTGTTTAATGTTTTGCAGACTGTGGTTAGTTGATGTAGATGTTCGGGTTGTAGATGTTGACTGGAAGTTTGACTAAAGCTTGGCGCAACTCTGATCTTTTGTGGATGTCTTTTGGAAAATGTTTTATCTAAGGCCGTTTTGTGTTAATATGGGTTGTAACTAATATGGTTGTAAATGCTTAACTAATGTAGCGATCTTTTGTAGTCGTTAAAATGGGAAGCTTTGTAAGTCGGTAAATGTTTTGTTTTGGGGGACTTACGCTTCCGATTTTCCAAATATAATATTAAAATGATATGTTTTGGGTCGAGTAAAGTCGGGGCCTAACAGACAAACATGACACATGGTTGGCAATCTTGATCTTCATGCTCCCACTAGCTTCAACGACTCCTCGTGACACCCAAATACTCCTTTTGACTGCTCCTCTTCTTTTCGACTCCATCATTCTTTTGTATTACATTTTACAAATAAAATTTGAAAAAAAAATACATTTTACATAAAACTAAAACTACCTTTTACATAAAATTACAAAATAAATGGGGTTGTAAGTGACACGCAGGTCTCCCCTTATACCAAAAGAAAATTACAGTACAATCAAAATAAACACAACCACGCAGTTCATATATTAGGTCAAATTTGGCTCGGCTATGGTCACAATTCATACAACAATTATAATCACAATTATAAAACTATAATGGAATCTTAAACTATAGTTTGCTTAGGGCGTTTTATTGGATACATGCATTATCTAATAAACGCACCTATTCAAGACACACAAACTACGAGTTCCATTACATACACATTATCTTTGTATCACATACAACAATTAACAATTGTCTATTTACAATTATATTGAATTATAAACTAACAATTATCATTTAATTAGTTTCTTGATTTATTGCTTATTTGAGTTAACTTTTAAATAGAATTAACATGTTTGACCGAAAATTACACTTTCTTTTAAAACACACTTTTAAACAATATTAATTTAAAAACATGTCAGTTTTATTTAAACATTCAAAAACCATTACTTTAGTATTTTCAAAATACTAACTTATTTTAGTGACATTAGTTTTAATCAGGTTTTTACTTAAAACATTTATTTACACAAAACTAGGAGTTCACATAAAACCTAATTTGTACAAATTTAACTAACCCAAAAATTCGAATATCATAAGGTCTTATAAACTTTCAAATTTCGATTAGTTACATATTTTACAAACCTTATCTCGATTCCTTTTAACAATTCTTGTAATATTTAAAAATCAATATTATTAGGTTAAAGAACCCCAAATTCGATTTTTGCTAAAAGATTAATAAATCCTAGCCAAAAATCGATTAATCCATAGGTTTAGCTAAAAACCTTAAAATCGATTTTTCTAAAGATCACCCATCTTTACAAACATCAATTTACACCTAAAGTTTCGTAAACATTAGTTGATCACATCAAGGATTAAAGTATCGATTTTCATGGGTTTCTAAAACCCTCATAAAATCGGCCAACACAAGATTTTAATGTAAACCCTTGTATCGTATCCTTTCTCACCAAGTTAATATTAATTGTATTAGAATTAGTTAGGATATCAAATACCTAACCTAATGCCCAAGTCGATTTTCCTAGGGGTTTTGAATAAACCCTAAAATCGATTTTAGCATAGATCATACTAATACAATCGATATTAACTAAGTACAAGAAAGTTTAACCGTTAGTTTTCGGGTTAAAATATTTAAACCATTAATTAGCAAAACTTGGCATGATTTTGGTTATGGTGTTAAACACCATATACTAAAATCGATCAAACAAGATTTCACATAAATCTTGGAGCAATTTTAGTACAACCAAATCATACTTGTTTTGTATTAATCGCGAACAACCAACTTATGCGCGTTGTTTAAATATTTAACAAACTACACAATTTAACCGATTAACAAGAAAGGTAGAAGAAGAGAATTTAAAATTAAAACATAATTAAAAGAAGCATACAAGACAACCAATTATAGTTTTATTAGAAAATTACATGGCTCTGATACCACTGAAGGGTTTTTAATGTAATTGTACGTTACAAAATTCAATCTTTATTAACTATTAATCCAATTAGTATGCGGAAGCGTTTATCAAAAACAATTTAATCATATTAAATTAAACCCTTAGCCAAGATCTATAATTTTCATAATAAAACATGTCACATATTAATTACATATAATTAATAACATAAGAACAAACATTCTTACATTGAGTGCTCGGCAAGATCTTCAATCTTCAACTCGTTGCCAAAATACGAGTTAGCTTATCTTGAACTTCACTTGAATCCTTGAAATCGGCTACTACTTGGATACGTTAGGTATCCACCAATGATCCACTATAGAACGGGCGGTAGTACCCTAAGTGTATACTAAATACCAAACACAAATACGCGATCGAATCACGAATTAAACCCTTGGATTGGGTAGGCCGACTTTCGGCTTGTGGTTTGGGTGGGGTTGGTCGACGGCAAGAGAAGGAGAGGGAGGGAGAGAAAAAGTTAGGGTTTTTGATCAACTAAAAACCTAACCCCTAACCCTTTATTTATAGGTAAACCAAACTTGGTGAACAAGTTAATCAAGTTGTCACCTACGGTCCCTCTAATTTAATCATTTATTAAACTATTCCCAAAGTTAACAATTTACAATTGAAACCTTGTAGTTTAAATAATAATTAAACTAATTAATTTATTTACAAAACAAATTACAAATAAATTCCTTTTATTAAATAAATAATTACACTAATTATTTATATTAATAAATATTCTAATCGTGTTCGACCAACTTATTCATTTCAACTAAATGAATGATATCAAATATCCTTTTTTATAGTATAACAATACTTGTTCGGTTGTGCTCATCGGTGTGACCCTGCGGTGTTCATGTGAAGCTGGATTTGATATTAAATTATGTTAATATTAAGCACATAATCTTTCACTTATCATGCTCTTGTATCTTTCTTTTTTGTAGCTTAATTAACGAAAGATGAAATTTTCTAATTAACATCGATCGTTTGGTCTTTTCGGAGTACTAATAAAGCTACTCCATTTACAACACAAATATATACTTCAACACCGAAGTATGTAGATTTAGCTTAACCATGTTTCGTCCAAATAACATTGTAAAGAGGTATAGTCTTAATCATAATATCATATGTTTTATATTGTTGTGATCGAAAAATAAGTAAAAAAAATATCATAACTCGTGAATTCAGGAACTTTGTACTAGCTAGATGCAATACAGCATACATATACCACCAAGCATTGTCTGTACAAAAAGTTACTTACTCCTATATTTTTAGAAAATAAAAATAAGTACTTTGAGGGTAAGTTGTTTGACATGTGTGATATTCCATATTACCATATGATAGACTTGATTTAATATTAAATACATATATATAAAATAGAGATGATAAAAATAAGTGAAAGTGAAAGTGAAAGGAGGTGGATATGTGCATCGTACTGGTTCAGAGTGTTGAACAGTAATACTTACCACTTATAGACTCATCACCAGGCACATCATCATGGGTTTCACATATATATATATATATATATATATATATATATATATATATATATATATACTCTTTTTTTTCTATCAAGTAAATAAACTTTATAGATTTTTTAGCCATAGTCTATCAACACATATGGTGTTGTCAGTCAGGTAGTGTTTCATCAACAAAACATTATATAAATGTTCTGTATTCGAAAGATTAGTATACTAAGGGGTAAACTGATCTTCTTTGCCGCATCAATCGGTCATGTGGTCAATATGAATTAGGTAAATATTGTAAACAGCAGTTAAATGAACATGAAGACGATGAGGATCGAACCCATCACCTCTAGCTCTAGCTTTTATGCTGTATGTCCTCTACCAATATGCTACCATTGCGAGAACGAAAGATGAGTATACTATTATCCGTCTTGAACATATCTAGTATCACTTCTAGCCATATATGTTTTAACTTTTACGACCAAATGCTATTTTTTGTCTTGACAATCATTTTAAAATACTAATAGCAGTAAATTTGATTAACAAAATTATAGTTGCCCATAATTGTTCTTGTTGAAGACGCAAGTAAAAAGAATTTAACTATATGGTAGATCAACATAAAATAATTTTAATTAAGAAGGATGTAAAGGATCTTTTTTGGTTATATATAAAAACATGATGATGCATTAAGAATCAATGAATGTGAAAATGGTGGCACATGGTTTAAAACTTAAACAACTGCATACATATAACAAAGTTATTCTCTAACTTTTGGATAGATTGTGCGATTCAGGTTCCACAATGGTTAATTGGTTAATCACCTATAATGTCAAAAAGTAACATTTTTTTATAGCTCAAACAAAACCTGCACCAGTTTCTCAAAAAAAAAAAAAAAATTATTTAAAAAAAGTGTAATTTCTATATTCTAAATCTTACACAAACTTGAGAAAGAATCCCGACAGTTTTTTAAATAAAATTTGTGGGCTAAAATTTATTTGGGCTAAGGATAAACTACACACACTGCTAACAAAATGTAGTAAATATTTTTAGTTAGTAATAATATCCTGTGGGCTGAACTTATCAAAAACATATACTCTGTTGTACATTGTTTTTAAGTTTGGGCTGTTTGGCCCACCAAAACTATTACCCAAAACACAAGTTTAATAAAAGAGTAGAAAAAACAGTAAAATTAGAAAATAGTAGTATTTGGAGAATATAATATCTATCTATCTAAAACCCTAAAAAGAAAAGGGAAATTTAAATATGGTCTGAAAAGATAAACCCCGGTTGGGAAATTTCACGGCAAATGAGTTTCGCCGGCGATGGTGCCGGAGACGGTGGTGGCAATTTCCCCCTGCTGCGTATGTTGGCCAAAGGGACAGCTTTAACCGTAGGTGGCATATTCTCAATCACCATGATTTCATCTAGTGCAATTACATTATTCACACTACAAAAAAAGGTAAACACAAATGCCCAACACACTTGTTTTCTTGATTTTATAAATTAGTTACGTTAGTGACTTTATTTAAGAAATTAAAGATTCAATTTTTATTCCCGGGGTTGTGCATTTGTGCTCTGTAGTTGTACTGTGTTTAATTTTATGGTATGGATGCACGACCTATTTTGGGAATAAAAAATAAAGATTCAATTTTTACAAGCAATTTCGGTGGTTGTTGTACTTCTTGTGATTTGTTGTTGCACTGTGTTTGATTCTATGATATGGGTGCAGGACAAATCTGGATCAAAGAATGCAAGTTCCTGTAATGTATGTAGAGGGAAAGGGTTTTATATGTGTAAATTATGTAAAGGGAATGCTACAATAGAGTGGTCTCCGTTGTATGATCCTGTGTTTATCAACCCATGTGTTTGCCCTACTTGTGATGGACATAGGTAATGTGAATTCCATGTTTTGTAAACTTAATTAATATTAGTGCAATACTGCTTATAGAATTTTTTGCATTTGACTTCTGATTGTCAAATGAATTGACGACATATTGTAATTTTGATTGTAGGATTCAACGATGTTTAAATTGTTTGGGGAGTGGATTCGTTTAACAAGCTAACGGTACTTTACATACTCGTACTATACAAATCTTGTTCCATATGAACCTTCATTGCAGGCTATGTTACATATAGAATGACAAGCTTTATTAAAACTTTAGAACATGTTGACTTTTATGGTCAGTAGGTCGATTTTTCTGCTTTGAAAGCACTATAGCTTCTTTTTATCATGAAGAAATCGGAGTTTTGGATCAAGCTTCTTTACATATGTAGTTATGTACTACTCCAAAAGTCAAACTGTTGATAATTGTTTGAGTTTGTGAGATGAGATATACGTTGATACATAGTAACATTAAAATTCTTGCAAGTTGATTAATTATTGCTTGTGAGCTGGAAACTCTTGTGTGTTTTATTCAAATCACACCAATAATAAAGAAGACAATGGAACTATAATAAAGAAGTAAGAAAAGAATGATATATGTGCTATTTCCTTTAAGGTTACATGATGTGGCGAAAATAGCATCCGGCATTATGCCATTTTCTTTAATGTATAAGTTTTCTTTTAAGTAAGAGTTATAGTGTGCTTTGTGTAAGTGTATCATCTGCATTGAGTTTGACAGTGGAATATATAAGTTGTTTTGATACACCAAAGATTCTGAAAGTTTTAATTGCTCATACAAATTGTAAAGAAGCTTGATTCAAACCACTCAAAAACATAAGCAAAAACTTGACCTTATGCATAAGCCTTAAAGCTCCAACACATGAGCAAAGATATATCAAAGTTTAGCTTATATTTGTTTTCAAATGTGAAACTCAAATGTAAGCTTAATAAATCTGACTCAATCGCGTTTATTTATCTTGTTTGTGACAACAGAATCACCCTTTTTATCCTTCATATATACATGCAAAATGGAGAGTGTGGAGAAGGTTGACATCATGGGAAGAAATTCGTTGCAGTTCTGACAATAAAATTACTGGAGTAGAATCTTTTGATACGATCATCTTGCAAGGATTTTGACAACCTTGGGCAAATGTTTATTATAAAGAATAATTTAAAACACATAGATATATTTATATTAATTAATGGTTGCTTTGAACAATCATTTTTCTTTTTATTAGTACATATATGTAATTTAATTATTAGAACCATCAAATAATTGACTCCATATTGCTCGCGGCAAAACTGAAATCAAAGACACAAATTTTTTAGTTTTGACAACAACCTCACAAAAGTCCGAGTTAACTCAGGGAATTAACACCAAAGAATTAATTAATTGAAAGATAAAAGTGAGAAAGTTTCAATCTTTTTGATTCCGGTGGCCGGAAAGAGAGAACCCCTTTTTGATTTGTGTGTGTGGGTGTTTGTATGTGTGTTTCTGGTTGCAAATATTATGCAACCCAGGAACAACAACAACATCCCATTCCTGCAATAAAGGGGTTTTTTCTTTCTTGAGCCCCATTTTTGCAATACTTCTTTTATTTAAAAAAAAAATTAATAAGGAGAATTTTATCTTTCATTTATTATCGATTTTATAAAAGAAATTAGAAAATGGGGGGTAGTACATTATCATCAAATTGTGCAAGTGTTGGAACACACGATGGATATGTTGATAGAGAGGTATTTTTGAATATATATGATCTAACTCCTATGAATGCTTACAGCATTTGGTTTGGATTTGGTATTTTCCATACTGGCATTGAAGGTAATAATTTGATCTAATTTGTTTCAATTTTTTTTTTTTTTTTTTTTTGTTGGTTATTGTGTGCATATGAATGGTTAAATATGTAATCAAGATTTGGGTAATATTTTATCTTTGATCCTTTTATATGCTAGATTGCTAGGTGAAATTGATTATTTGAAGAAATTCCATATTTTTATGGGTTGTTTGAATTATCAACACAATGTGTGCATTTGCTGATAATATTGTATACATGTGATTGTAGCTTACCAACATGTAAATCTAAATGGGGTTCGATTCTTATTATGCTATATGCAATGTGTTCTACAGAAAACCTAACTAATTGCAGTGGTTTCTTTGGATTTCGTTTAAAACTGATTATTTATACGAATCTTGTCAAAGGTTTTGTACCATGGTTCATTTCCCCTTCTTTTTCATTAAGTTGATGGAAACTCATTGCAGTGTATGGTATGGAATATGGTTTTGGGGCACACGATTATTCGATTAGTGGAGTGTTTGAAGTTGAACCAAGAAGCTGCCCGGGTTTCATTTACAGATGTTCAATTTCTCTCGGGCATTTAAGCATGTCAGCTTCTGAGTTTAGAGAATTTATCGAGACCATGGCTTCAGATTACCATGGGGACACCTATCACCTAATTTCTAAGAACTGCAATCATTTTACTGATGATATCTGTCAGAGGCTAACAGGCAGAAGGATTCCCGGATGGGTGAACCGGTTGGCAAAGCTAGGTACGTCACAACGCACTATCCTTGAATTGATTCCTTTATTTTTGCTTAAAAGACATTATTGTGTCATTATGATTGGTACAAGTAATCTCTAGACTCTAGGAGTTGGCTAAGTGAGTAAGTGGTAAATGTGAAAGGAGGATAACTGATAACTCTCACATTTGGGGAGGTGTCCAAGGTCGTGCAAACAATTTTGTAGGGGCCATGTCAGTCTCCTTAGGGAGAGCCTTACTTAGACCAAGTCTCTGTGACAGTGGGTTTGGTCCCCATGTAATAGTGGTCCACGAAAGGTGATGTTGAAACCATGGCTTAAAAAATGATTGGTAAATGTGACATATGGGGTGGTTGGGCAGCGGGTCAAAAAGAATGAGAAAATATGTTGTGTGGGTTGAAACACGACAAGCTCTCCCATATACACATTTTTCGTGTCTTTTCTTATGAATGAAATAAGTAGTTAATGTGCTAAGTATCATTACTAAAACAGCATTCTTTGAATAATAATTTAGTTTATTTTAATAAAAAAGAACTGGGACGTGTACAAGATGACTCTTGACCTGTTTGCGTCTTTAATAAGCTATTATAGCTTACCCATTTTAACCGTTTACATATATATGGGTCGAAACTGCCATCTCTAAATTGATCTGATTTGGGCTTTGTATTCTATACATTAAAGTTGCTAACTCGAGAATCATATTCTTTTTTTGTTGGAACATGTAAAACGAATTTAAGCCAAAAATTTGCTCTTTGGGTACTCCCTTTACTCCATGAAAATTGCAATAAGTGATACAAACGTTTTAGTATTGGCTTAATATCTAAATATTATGATATGGTGCAGCAATTTAACACTTTATGTGAAATTTGGTTAATTTGTTTTATATGGTTTAAAAATCATTCAAAGTATGCTCAAGTGTTTACAACATGTTGTATTGTTGGAATTAATGAAAGTTGCATCGATTGTCAACGACTTACTGGTTTTGGATGACTCTTTCAGGTTCTCTCTTCAGTTGTCTGCTTCCTGATAGCCTTGAAGCAACTACCGTTAAACAGATGCCAAAGTATCATACATATGGTACATGTCTCGTGTTTCTTCAAGTTTCTTTGTGTGCCTTTACTTCCGCCGTTGAGGTTTAAGGACCCTTTTTCTAAAAAAAAATTCTGAGGTCAAAATTTATTGTACTTTCAACTTTTCCAAACAAAATCTAATCTTTCATCAGTTCTTGAAAATTGCAATCTTTTAGTGATCGATGAAATAAGAGAATCTTATAAAAATGTTGTGAGAATGAAAATGGGCAATCAGTCAATCAGATAGTTATAGTTTGAAATATCATTTTGGGGTGTTGTTATAAAATTGTAATTCTGATGAATGTACAGAAGATGATGGGAGTGATTCTGGGTCAAATGCTAGTAGTCAAGATGCATCAGAAAGTGACGAGGTTGACCAAGAAGTCCTGCTTTCACCAACTCCGGCGGCTGAAATAGCTTTTATTAAAGGGATCTCAAGGTAATATTTGTGTTTTTTGGTGCGCAGTAGTAACTGGGTGTATTTGTTATGCTTTGTGAGAATCATACAGACGATGGTTGTACATGATGACTAATGAACATGCTCGCAAACGCGACTTGTGTTTTTTTCTTTCTTTCAGTTTTGATTGCTGTTCTTCTACCTTTTAATTCAATTTTTTCGTAATTATGTCTCTTGTACATCCGAGTATGTTATATGATACAAGCACTCTACATTTTAATGAAATATATATCTCAATAAGTGGTCTTGTGTTGTGTATTGTTGTGATTTTCTTAAAATGTCGTTGAAAATCATAAATAAACATAATAGGTTGAATGAGGAAACTGTAGATGAATAATAAGGATGCCTTGGTTCATATTCCTTTTAGAATAGTGGTCTAGGAATTAAGACTAGTCGTTGTTGACCCGAACCCGTTATCCAACCCGTCCATTTTGCATCTCTTTAGGAAAAAGGGTCACGTGTCTAAAAATGTATTAAACTCACTCATAGTTTTATTGTATGATCAAACAATTTGTTATTGTTATTGCATGTACCCAATGTCCTATTCATGCGTAGCCGGTAATTTTCGCTGACATGAGTGTCATTTTAAGTTGTTACTTCATTTTTCACGTAACTAGTTTACAAATTATGAGATATCTAGAATAGCAAGAACTAAAAGTGTGATACATATAATAGAATTTTGGGCGGAGTTTGATACATTTTGACAGTTTGAACCTAGGTAGAAAAAAGATGAAACATAACAAGCAGGCTACATGACATATAATGGTACGACTCATGGTTTGGTCCTCCGAACTATGCAACTCTAAACAAACTAGATATTCACATCAAGGGAAGAGATGTTGGTTGGTTGATGCAGACCTCTGTATCCATCTGTTCTACGTTTACAGGTCTGTTGGTTGTTTCATTTGAATCAATGGGTGGAAGTAGGCCTCGGTGGCTCACACTCAAGTTCAAGTTTTGAACTTAGCCATGAGGAAACCTCATCCATTTCTTCTGGGATTATATTATGACCGAGCCTGCACCACCAAGATACGATCATTAAACAAAATATACATTCATGTATCTCATGTTGATATTTAAGTACATGCAGAGAGTGTATCTGTTGAATCTTGCAAAAAATGTAAAACATGTGTGTTTTTATAGCTATAAAAATAGGAAGTATGCAAGATGAAGGAAGTTGCATACGTTTGGAAGGGCTTGAAAGTCAAGTTTTCAAAGCCTGCTGAAGTTAATTTCTCTGCTGACTTCACACCGTAGCGAAAATGAACCACATCATCACCTACCATAATCATTTATGAAGATGTTTTCTTCTTCAAGTCCAATTGCAATTATTTATAGGACAGTTTGCGAAAATGTAATGTAGATGCAGGTACCTCTGCCATGACAGAGCAAAATAGGCATTGATGCAGCACGATTTTCAACTTCGTTGCCGTCAACCTCGTTATTTAAATCACTAGAAAAAAGATCAAGATTAGTAAACATTTAAAAGAATGGGAGAGAAACTGTTATGGTGAGTGGTCAAACTTTGCACATGGGAGCCAGCCGCTAAGGCCAACAACGACATCCAAATGGGTAGAGTAAACAGAGCCGTTTCCAAATTTGCCACGAGCAAAGCAACTTGCAGAGTATAGTGCAGTTGCTGCACCCATACTAAAGCCTCCTACACCAAGTTTGACTGCAAAGTCAAAGATCATGACATGAGAAACGAAACAAGCACCTGAATGCAGAGATGCCCATTTACTAAATAACGGATTAAAGTGGGTTATGGGGAACATGTCAAATGGGTATCCCGGGCACGTGTCAAAAGTCACCCAATGTGATTTTTAATGCATACCACCTCTTAAATCAAAAGATTATGGCATCAATAATTTATTTTTAAGTGGACAATGAAGTGTTTCAAGGTCAACCAGACATATCATGACATGCACTAAAATGTCATCTTTATATTACCCAATCCATTAGGCCCGGTCGTTTCGCCACCTCTACATGAATGATAGGAACAGAAAATCAGGAACAGAAACATGCTGTTTGGAGGTTCAGTTGAAAGCAGGCTCAAAACATATGCTGCTGAAGCGTCCATTCCTTCTACATCTTGACTTGCGTCTTCAGACATGCCAGTGACATCAAACCCTACAACCAGATAATGAATATTTAAATCTCTACGACTTCTTTTTTAATTAATAAAAGTAAAATTCTAAGCTTCAAATTTATTCCTAAACACAAGACACCTACAGCTTCTTCAGAACGTTGTAAAAACAAAGATAAATTGAGTTGTTTTACCTTTGCAGTTGCATACAATCTTACTTTACAGTGCTGTGAGGATGTCACATACTCCTTTTGTTTCAACATTAATACAACGTTTGATTCAGTGACAAACCCAAGTTTCTAACCTGGGTATGCATCACCATTACAAAAGGTTTCCAAGGTATGCACTAGCATTGCTATTTTATATTATTTTCTGGATTCAGTGACAAGCCAGCCTTTTTTTTGGTGTTTTTTATTTTTTATTTTTATGTTTTACACTACAATAGTAGTTAAAAGAATGCTCGTGCGTATGCTCTCTTCATTGTGGATATGGCCTAGGTTTGATCTGATGATTAGCTTAATCAAAGTATTTGACTAGTAGTCACATATGCAAATTTTCTCTCAATGGACCTAGTATCAATTTTATCAATATAATTTTGTCACTGTTAACTAATGGCAAAGAGGTAATCTTGGACTGAAACTCTGTGTCAAAGAAGGAAACGTTGTGTTTAACGTGAGGTGATGTACTAGTTGTTATTGAAGGGCACAATAATGTTTGCAAAGCATATATAACCTACATGCATTCGTAGTAAGTCCTCCAAATAAAGTTAACGGTTGAGCAGGAGAAGTAGGGCATATCCATTTTATCTGCAATGTACCCGAACTAAAACATTCATCAAATTTATCTTTCGTATCACACCTATTTCTGCAAATATCGTTTCGTTTAGTCTATTAAAGTAGGAGAAAACAAGTATTTATTAATAAAGATGCGCACATTCATCTGGTCTTCCTTTTGTGGGTCCTATCTTAATCGCTTCTAGTATGGTATAAATAGGTCCCAAAATGTAAAATGGTCCTACAAGTAACGGCCTAGTCATTGGTGGAGTATAAGGAATAAATGTGTGCTTACATTTGGAAGAGGCAGGGTCTCTAAGAGCTGGGACCAGCTGCACGAAGAAAAAAAGTAGATGATAAATTTGAAGATGGACCTCGATCGCCAATTACAAATCATTCGCGGACAATACTAGAGATTATAATCTTGCATTAGCAATTGAAGTAAACCTGTAAGACAAAGGTAGGTGTATAGTAGTTACTTAAAATGTCACCCACAGAAGTCCAAATTCTAGAGAGGTAAATCAAACTCATCTTTAGGCTTGTTCAGATGGTGATCCATCTTAACTGATAATTTTTTTTAATAAATTATGTGGGGATGGACTAACATTAAATATTAATCGAATCAGATCTATAACAATGTTACAACCAAAATACAGGAGTACGCAGATGATATTACCTTAAACCATCGTCACCAAGGCCATGTAACCAGACAACTGTCGCCTGGTGTTTGCCTTTAGCTTTCACCACATATGTTGGTCCAAATTCAAAACCCCTAATTGTAGTAGTACCACCTTAAATTGACAAGAATACCATTAAAATATCGTCACTGCATAGCATAAATCGAAGGAATAAAGAAAACTAACCAGATTCCAGAGGAGCATCAGTAAAAGTCATGTTAACAATGACGGAAATGCAACCAGTTATTGCAGCCAGAGAGAATAAAACCTGCGATGAACAAACCCCACACGTCGGCTTCATCTTAGACCTTATCTATAAATAAAACCGGTATATATCATATCGATCAGGAACAAACCGTTCCATGGTGCAAATACCTTTGTGATATGATACACCACCAGTACCACCAATTCATCAAGAAAAAACTTGTTTTACCTTTTTTTTCTTCTTAATCGAACAGTTTTAAATTGCCATATATCATATCCTGGAATCCATTATAATCGAAATTCCAGTGGCTAGCTAAATATGACACCACAATCTTGTTAATTCTTAAATATGATTTTGTGATCAAATGCATCGTCATTCCAAAGTTTTTACACATCAGTTTTTACATAAAGCTTAATATTAAAACTTATTGAAATTTGTAAAGGCATATATATGGGTGTGTTTGGCGCTTTCGTTTTAGGAGCTTAGGGGAGCTTGTAGCTTGTAGGCTACCAAAATTTTGAGGGTATGTTTGGCACAACTAGCTGATAGCTGGAGCTTGTAGCTGGAGCTGGTAGCTGGAGCTGGTGGCTTGTAGCTTTTGGTAATATTTGTGTTTGGCAGAGTAGCTGGAGCTTGTAGCTTATGAATGTAAAATGACATAAAAGGACAAGTATATTAATTTTAAAAAATGATATATAATTACATGGAGGGTATTTATGTAATTTCATTTTCCATAAGCTACAAGCTACTTCCATAAGCTACTTCAAGTAGCTTATGGTTTTGGAGCTTATGGAAACCATAAGCTACTCATAAGCTAATTAGCCAAACAGAGCTTATGAAAACCATAAGCTACAAGCTACAAGCTCCCATAAGCTCTTAAAACAAGCGTGCCAAACATAGCCTGAGTAGCTTAAGGTTTCTATAAGCTCCAAAACCATAAGCTACTTGAAGTAGCTTATGGAAGTAGCTTGTAGCTTATGGAAAATGAAATAACATAAATACCCTCCAAGTAATTATATATCATCTTTTAAAATTAATATATTTGTCATTTTTATGTAATTTTACATTCATAATCTACTAGCTTCAGCTAATCTACCAAACACAAATATTACCAAAAGCTCCAACTACAAGCTCCAGCTTCAAGCTACCAATTACAAGCTACCAGCTCCAGCTACAAGCTACCAGCTCAAGCTAGTTGTGTCAAACATAAACTTATTCTAAAGCTGATGATTAACCTCAAATTTGTGAGTCTCTAACTAAGTATATTTGTTAATTTCAACAACTAAAACATCAGAGCTGCACACGAGGCTTTTTATTAAAGATAATTAAAAATTATTCAATCCCTTAAACACACCCTAACAAATAACAACTATATGCTTTTCTAACATAAATCACATGCAAGATGAAGAATCTTGAAATTAATAAGCAAGTACCTGGAGATGATGGAACTTAACTAAACAAACGTCAACTGAACTGTGCTTCCACTTTGTGTAGTACTGTATTTGATATTTTGATAGTATATACTCGTATGTTTTATTAATTGATTGATGTGAAATTTTAAAGCAACATTTGCTACGATCTAATGAAAAGTTAGGTTATAGATATAGACGTGTGAATATACATATATATAATCGAGCGTTTAGTTTATGGGCCAATGGAATTGAGTGATGAACAAGTAGCCAGGTGGCGAATGGTTGCATGTCAAAAGATGAATCTTGACGTGTAAGTAAACCATGACTCTTGTCCACGTAATCTCTGATTTTTAGTGTTGTTTCTACCCATATGATATCTGCCTTTAATTTTCATATATGTTTAGATTTATTCAATTCTGTAAGCCAAATTTGCTGAGGCATACCACAAACAAGTATGTTTGGGGATCGAGGTATAGATTTAAAATAACAGAACGTGTTGATTATTTTAGTTGTTTTTAATTGTAACAAGTGAAATACAGTTATACTCCGTATTATATAGTCGGTTTAGTTGGATGTTTCTCAACGTTTTAAAGCGTACCTTAATTGAAGAAATAGTCTATTAGGGCCTAGCTTCTTGAATTGAAGGTATTAAGGGGTGAGTAATGGGAATGGAAATGAATAATAGTATTTCGTTACATACAATGCGATCATTCATTATTCATTAGTGGGTAATCATCCATTCCTCGCTAAATTGGGGATAATGGGTATCATTACTTATAATCATCCTAACATATAACATTTATATACATATCTTGACCCGTCATCCCACTAAGCCTAAACTCTCCGACCCGTTGGATTTTTCGAGTCTAACTCTGGTCAATTTCGGGTTAAGGGTCAGCCCGTCAAACCTAAATTCGACATGTTTTACCCGAAACTAACCCACCAACCTGAATTAAATCAAAATTATCATGTCAGCCCATTAACCCGTTTGACCAGTTTAGTTTTTCAGGTCAGACTCGAGTCAAGATTCGGGTTAACGAGTGACTCACCAACTCGAAAGCAACCATTATATTTTACTCATTTGACTTGAAACCAATATGTCAACTCATTAAACCGTTTCCTAAATGGGTAACAAAAATTGTGTACGGGTTAATTAAGTTTGACCCGCAACCCGTTTAACAAATCATGTTGGATTTCGGTTTTGGGCCCGTTAATTTGAGTCAACCTAAATTGTCACCTATGCTTATAGTGGTATGAACCAAACAACATCAATGACAAATGTAATATTATGGAATGCTTATTACATTGCTTAGTATTCTCACTCTCTTTTCTATTATCATTTCCTATTTCGAACCAAGCGCACTTCATGTATTGTCAAGAACACTAATTAATCAACATAATTTGATACGCAATCATTGGCTAGAAAACCCCCCATATTATTACTTTTGTACAGAACAATTTAACCTCATAATTTGTTTCGGATTATATTTCCCTTGGTTTTGATGATTGTATTTTTCGGACATGTTATAGGAAGTTGGATCTAATTGAACATGCTAAAATGCTACTACCTTCTCACAAAATGCAATATTTTATTATTATATGTTATAGATTGCTGAAATCTTTAAATTTCTTCTGAAATATGCTACAGTATAATAACGTATAAGAGATGAATCATAAAATAACACCTAAAGACTTGGTGCAATAACTAGCACATATCCAGAAACCAAAACAACCTATGAAAGCAACAAACTGAAGACATCCAAAAAACAAAAGAAATCAAGAACAAATATCACTCATAATATAAACTTTTAAGCATAGAAATTCAAGCAGCCCAATCAAGCTTAGATGAGAGAAACGAAACTCCATCCATTGATGTAAACCCGTTGAATAAATAAAGTGATACTAATGTTTTTTCTTTGAATTAGAAATGTTTATTGAATACGAGAGAGTAAAAAATTGTTACCTAGATGTTTAGACGTGGTATAAAATTCATTAGTACAGAAATTAATCTTTTGTATGCAAATAATGATGATACGTGTATTAAAAATTGAATAAATCTATATATAAAAAAAAGTAATGAATTAAAAAAAAAAAAAATTTAAAAAATGGCCCACAGACACCTTGTGCCCTAATTCAAAGAGGCACACATAAATCTTCCCTGCTTCCACCGTCTTCCAATCGCTGTTTTTTCCATCTCCCTCCATAATTCATTCCCACACAGACATAACCTCACACGCACCCTTATTATCAAATCTTTATCTTTTTATATACAAACAAATACTACAAATAAAATTTAAATGGGAACGACAGCAAACGGAACATCAGCCGCCGCCAACAAAGCAACATCCACCAGCAATGGTAGCGCCACCGTCGATAAAGGCGTCGACTTCGCTAATTATTTCTGCACTTACGCCTTTCTTTACCACCAAAAGGAGATGCTTTCTGACCGTGTTCGTATGGACGCGTATTACAACTCTGTTTTCAAGAACAAACATCACTTTATTGGCAAAGTATGTATCTTTTTTCTCAATTTTTTCTTTAATCTTTCTAGTTATAATCATACACACTTGTGTTTGCTTAAGTTTTCATTATGTTTTTGGGTTCATTTTTTCTTTTGCTGTATTATTATTTGTATTCAAACTAATTATTGAAGTTTATGGTCTTATTGTAATTTTGAATGGGTACTTATTTGCTTATTAAAATACAAGGATTAGTTTTAAGTTGTAGTGCTTATGGTATTATAATGAAGTAATTGGTGTTAAAAAATCAAACCTTTGTGGTGTGGAGTTTATGCGGTTGGATTTTCGTGTTATTGTAAGAAGTTGGACAATAATAAGTTGGAAATTATGGAACTGGAACTAAAATGGCGAGTCGATGGAACAGACTGTGTTGGATGTAGGAACAGGGAGTGGTATTTTGGCAATTTGGTCAGCTCAAGCTGGTGCAAAGAAGGTATATGCTGTTGAAGCTACTAAGATGGCTGAACATGCACGCCAGCTTGTTAAAGCGAATAACCTTCAAGATGTGGTTGAAGTGATTGAGGGTTCAATAGAAGATATAACATTGCCTGAGAAAGGTTAGTAGTATTATATAACTAGAGTGGCAATATCAACCCATTCATTTACTAATGAATGGGTAGCTATGTGAGATCGAATGGGAAGAGTAGAAAAATCCGCTAAAAAGGAAATGAGTTAAACGGATGAAACTTGAAAGTCGTTTAAAGTTTAATTTTTAAAGCGCAAGTCATTTATTTAGAATGTCCATACGTTTGTTATCTTATAATCGTTATTTGTAGAAAATTTAAAGGAAGTTACTCAAAAAAAATGTTTGGGTCAATCCAATATGTTTTGACCCACTCGTTAGTCGACGTGCTTGATCCACCCATTTTGCCATTGCTGTGAATGTCTTTTAGACACATCTTCTAACTTTTGTTGCAACCTTTTATGAATTCCCCTTCTGTTTACTTATACGTTGTTTCTTCTCATATGGAAAACTAATGAACAGTTGATGTGATCATCTCTGAGTGGATGGGATACTTTCTTCTGCGTGAATCTATGTTTGATTCTGTAATATGCGCCCGTGATCGCTGGCTGAAACCAACTGGAGTTATGTAAGTAGTTACTGTAGTTTAACAATTTGCATATTCTAGACTTGTATTTATATATGTTACTTCTTGTATCTGCTTACTCAAAACCTGTTTATTGGTTACTTTGAAACATATGCTAAGAGTTTCTTACATTTTGTAGGTATCCAAGCCATGCTCGCATGTGGTTGGCACCTATCAGATCAGGATTAGCAGATCATAAAATGAGTGATTACGAAGGATGTATGGATGATTGGCATGGTTTTGTGAAGGAAACTAACACATATTACGGTGTGGATATGAGTGTTTTGACAAAATCATTTTCTGAAGAGCAGAAAAAGTACTACTTGCAGGTTGGAATTCTTGTTTCTTTTCCATTATCTGTTTACTTGCTTTACATCTTTACCAAAAAAAGTTGTACCGACTACCGAGTACTTTTGTTTTTTTTCCCCCTTTTTAAAATCAAACCAAATTATGTCTTTTGTTTAACTCTGTAGAATTCCATGTGGAACAACCTGCATCCAAATCAAGTAGTAGGAACAGCCGCTATCTTAAAGGAGATTGACTGTTTAACGGTCAGTGTTGAAGACATTCTCAAAATTGATGCTAGCGTTTCATCAACAATTACCAAAGAGGACACTAGGTTATGTGGATTTGGTGGCTGGTTTGATGTTCATTTTAATGTGAGTTGGTTTTTTTTTCGTACCGCCATTTTTAATAGAATCTTGGAGCCTAGCTAAACTTTAGATGTTTTTTTTTTTTGCTTATAAATGGGTTGGTTTGGGATATATATGATTTACATCTAGTGATTAATTTTAACTAAAAGGGAAACATGTCAAAAGAGTTGAAAGCCATATATGTTTTTTTTTGTTGTTGTTTTATTTATTTACTATTAAGTTTTGTAATAATATATTTTTCTAATTAGTAAACACTATTGAAGATTGTATTTTCGTAAAAATGTGTGTGGGTTTTCAAACTGTTTCTATCTGCACTCAAATAATACCTGTTTTGATCGTCAACCAACTTGCCTGAGCTGCCCTTTTTACTACTTTTACTAATGATTTGTCTATTCTGATGTTATGATTATAGGGAAGGAAGGATAATCCTGCTGAGTGTGAAGTTGAGTTGACAACGGCTCCCAGCATAGATGATGGCACACATTGGGGCCAACAGGTTAGTAATAATCACTAAAGTTTTAAACAGAAGGACTACTATTATGATTTTGTAGATCTTTTTAACTAAAAAGTGAAAATGGAATTGTGCTTGCAATTATCAAGTTACACTGATAGTTGATAGTTTGCAATTTTTATGGAATACAAAGTGAACATCATTTTCGCATATTATGTGTGCTTGTATAATTTTATCATCCTTCAATTTCTTGTCAAAGTTTTAGCTTTTTATAATATTTGTTTCCTTGCAACATCTTCAGGTGTTTCTCTTGCATCCTCCTGTCCGCGTCAATGATAAGGATGAGGTTCTTCTTAACTTTTCAATGATCCGTTCAGAAGAAAATCATCGTTTGATGAACGTTGATCTTGGTTATCAAATTAAGTTGTCATCTGGCAAGATGTTGGCACCTGTCAGAAACAAGTTCTATATAGAATGAGGCCAAACATACCATCTAATATTAAACTTTTCTAAGGTACGGATGAGATTATTTAAAACCAGCTTGATGTTATTTTTTCTCTTAATGTATGTTGTATGGTATCCGATTTATTAATTTATTCTGCTTAATGTAGAAACCAGCATTAGTTTTAAACCCTAAATTTTATTTTACATCTAATAGAGTATTTGCTGCTTTGTACCCTTTCGGTATTAGTATTTTTGTTGCTACTTGCTTGTTACAGATTATTTTTTACCTTTTTATTTATCATCGGGGGTCAAGTTATTTGACCTTTACATGAAGTAAAATATAAACATATGTTAATACACTGATTTGGTAATCCACCATAAGTATTGTATTGTATATGGCCACATGCATATGCCTTTGATTACACTTGAAGCTGCTTGAACATGGCTTCCGTTTTCCTTCTTTTCCTCTGTAGTTATCAAGTCAACCCCCTACCCCACTCTTTAGGCTAAAGCAAGGGTGAATCTATTGTAAAAGTAACAAGTCTTCTATAAAATCTTCTACTATCCATCATAAACATTTCAAGTCTTCCTCAAAGTCTCAAGTGTACCCATATTTTTTGCTTCTTCAGTCTTCTTGAATATGCATAGATCATCATCAGCCACCATGTTCCGCTCCGATGAGTTTTTCCTCAACGTATCGCCTCCAAGGAAGTCTTCCCAGCAATCCGACGATGACTTGCCAGTTTACGAACCATTCTCTCCAGATGGCACGGAGAGGAAACACTACAAGTCGCCTAGAGAGAACGCTATTCATTTCATACCCGTTGTTTTGTTTCTTTGTGGTTTCATTCTTTGGTTCTTTTCTCATCCGGCTGGTGAACTCAATGCAAAGTAGTAGCACAATGCGACACGATTTATGTCATACCATGTTACCCTTTTGGGGTTATAAACCAAACTTGAGCCTAATTCGATTAGCATTTATTTTCTTCTTTTTTGGTTATGTTTAGAAGATAATATTACACTATATAGTGTGTACGTTATCTATACTCAAGAAAGTTATAGTGGGCAAAACTCTTATTCCTTTCGCAACTTATTTGCATCTTATTATACTAGAACAATGATGTCAAATTCTCGGCACGCATTATTACATGTTCTAAATTCCAACGAACCAACCATAAGATTATTTTAGGGTAAATTGACAAAATCGGCATCGAACTGCCATATTTTGTTGCAAGTAAGCAACAAACCCAAAGTATTACTCCGGTACGCAACATACCGGTTGGTTTTGGGTTCGGGTAAGCAACATGGTAACCAGTTACCGGCTCACCCGGTAACCCTTTATTTAAACCTATTTTTTATTTTTATTTTAAATGTGACCTGTAAATAAGATGCATACGTGGCATAAATGATTTGTAAAAAAAAAAGGGTAAATTGACAAAATCGGCATCGAACTGCCACATTTTGTTGCAAGTAAGCTACCAACCCAAAGTATTACTCCGGTACGCAACATACCGGTTGGTTTCGGGTTCGGGTAAGCAACAAGTATTACTCCACGACGTTCGTTTCTTCAACGGGAGTGGAGGAGTACAGTCACAATGAGTTGGAAAATCACCCCAGTGATTTGAATTGAGTGAAGAAGACGAAGATGACATGTTAGCACGATCGGAGTTCAAGAACGGTTTATGTGGATAATATTTTTAGGATTGACAAAAAAGGGATAAATTAGGTTTTAAACACTTTATTACAGCCCACGTGGATGCCAGCTGGAATCGACACGTGGCAAAAAATTGTATACGTGGCAAGTGACATGGCTGCCACGTCAGCTTTTTGAACGTTCAAACGGTAAACTCTTAGTTTGCTGGATACGAACCCGAAACCAACCGGTATGTTGCGTACCGGAGTAATACTTTGGGTTTGTAGCTTACTTGCAACAAAATGTGGCAGTTCGATGCCGATTTTGTCAATTTACCCCTTATTTTATTGATATCGCTCATTTTGTACATATATATTTCACGCGATATCATTGTTTTTAGTTTATTTTTAGTGAACTTTTAGAACTTGTGGTACTTAATTGGTAAAAAAATTAAATTCTCAGGTAAAAAGGTTGAAGTTCTGAAAGTTGGAGAAGTTTTGGTTGAGTCTTGAAGCTGAAATGTCAAAGTTGCAATTTGGATATGCTTTTATACTGAAGAACGCGATCCGGACCCAATGACCAGGATCGCGTTTCAAGGGTTTAATCTGGCATGTACGTTTTTCCAAAGAGCAACGCGATCCGGGGTGTTCATACGGATCGCATTCGATAGTGCAATTCGTAATCAGAATATTTTCAAGAAGAAGAACGCGATCCCAATACACAAGCTGGATCGCGTTTGTCTTTGTATTTTCTGAATTTCTGGATCGCGTTAGTATTCCCTGGATCGCGTTCATGAGCGGTTTTGCAGC
The DNA here is from genome assembly GCA_949592205.1 of Helichrysum umbraculigerum. Taxonomy (NCBI): domain Eukaryota; kingdom Viridiplantae; phylum Streptophyta; class Magnoliopsida; order Asterales; family Asteraceae; genus Helichrysum; species Helichrysum umbraculigerum. The sequence goes on along the minus strand of CATIUR010000005.1, from coordinate 7,077,499 downwards.
AGTTTGAAGGATTTAAAATACGTTTTTATTTCATTAAAGGAAAGAACTTCCATATTAGAAAAACACTGAACGAATTTTGCTCTCAACTTTTGAAACTTTTCATCACTTTTGAAGAGATTACTTTGCTTTAATCATTAGGGGACTACGGATCTTCGATTAATCATTGTAATCACTCGTCTTACATCTTTATTTATCTATAATCATGTTTGTTTCGATTTCAATAGTTTCTCTTGTTTCGTTTGGTGCAATTATGAGTAGCTAATTTAATCAAACACTTGTTTGGATGAAATACTAGTGATTAGAGGTGTTTACTTTTGGAGTTTCATGTTTACTTAACTTTCGTTTAATCGAATTATTATTAGTTAGGGTTTATTGATAAATCTGAATCGCTTGATGAATGAATAAATGATTATAGCGGATGTTTATTGTTTATATGTTCATTATCAATTATTTGTCTATGAGTAATTGAGTTTGATTGCGAACGCATAAAGATTGTGATTTAGAAAATTAATCTTAATATTGTAAGTTCATGAATATGGCGAATGTCTTTCATATATTGAATTGGAAGTTGATGAATTGATGTTAGGATCTAGTTTGATGGCTAATGCTGAACTTGACCTAATTAAGATAAACATGAATTGCTTTAAATGTTAAGATCAAATACCTCGAAGTTATTAGCAAAGTAATCCAAACAAGTGTCGTTTTCTAGTGTTTAAGTTTAACAAAAAAAATTAATCTGACTCTTCCTGAGTCCACTTGCCCTAGTTTAATAAATTAGTTGATAAGCAAAGTGACAACTCGGTCATACAAACCCACGTTTATTTACTTGTTTAAATTAGTTGCATTCTGATTACAATTCTCATTTACAAAGTCCCTGTGGAACGAACCAGTACTTATTGTAGCTATACTATACATGATAAGGTATACTTGCCTTAGTGTGTAATAGTTCAGTGTCAGTAATTATTAGTTTATTTTATAACTTGTTATCACACATCATTTATCTTTAATTTTGTATGATTATCTGCTAATTTATATATAATTAATTAATAATTAATAAACAACCTGATGAAAAGCAATAAAGCTTTCTTCAGCTAAGCATGATATATATAGATCAACACTAGTTAACTTTCATGACGTTTAAACTTGATTTTCAAATTTTTATAGAAGTGCAATGATCTTTATTGTATATTATTTAATACAATACAATTGATATAAGTTAAAAACTACAAAAAAATACTGCGAGTCTAACTTTTAATACTCCCTCCGTCCCAATTTTATTGTCACCAGACAAAAAGACACGCAGTTTAAGAAAATATAACTATCTCTCTCTTACTTTTTGATAAAATGACAGTTTTACCCTCTACTTTTTACCTATTTTTTTGTCTTTTATATATATACACTAGGGGTAAAAAAGAACTTTATTTCCTTAAACTTTCTATTTATGAAAGTGGACAATTAATTTGCTACACCCCAAAATGGAAATAATGGACAATAGAAATGGGACGGAGGGAGTATATAATTAGAGAAGAGTTCAATTGAGACTATTTATTTTGTGTGAGAATGGGGGAACCAACCACAATATGCAATGTGTTACTTTTTTCTCTCCCATCCACGTTTTTAAAAATTAAATATCTCACAAACGACAAGTCGAAAAATCATGAAAATTGCACCATATTTTTCAGCGTTTTATCCTCTTCGATTTGCCGTCCATCAAGGCATACTTCCGACAAACTTTTTTTTTTCATTTTTTTGGTGGGTTTTACATATTAGTAACAAATGTGTTAGTGAATGATTATACATTTGATTTAGGGTTTAGGGTTAGGGTTTAGAGTTAGGGTTTAGCAGGGTTTAGTGTTAGGGTTTAGCAGGGTTTAGTGTTAGGGTTTAACAGGGTTTAGGGTTTAGTATTATTTAGGGTTTAGAGTTTTATAAAGTGTTTAGGGTTTAGGGTTTGGGGTTTAGGGGTTAGGGTTTAGGGTTGGGAGTTTGGGGTTTCGTCCCGAAACCCCAAACTCCCAACCCTAACCCCTAAACCCTAAACGCAACACTGTAACACAAGTGTTAGTAATGTGAAACCCACTAAAAATAATGGAAAAAAAAAACTCGTCGAAAGTATGCCTTAATGGACGGCAAATCGAAGAGGATCAAACGCTGAATCTAATGGTGCAATTTTCATAATTTTTTGATTTGTCGTTTGTGAGATATTTAACTTAAGGGGTAAATGGGTTTAGTATTCTCTTTGTACACATGACACCATATCATTGGTTCCACTAGTCTCACACAAATTTTTAGTTTCATTTGAACCTTACCCTATATAATTAATTAAATGCATATATAAAAAAAAAATCTGAATTGTTAATGGCAACAGCCGCCAGTCAGCGACTAGGTTGGGACCGCCTAGCCCAATTTGTGTATCGGGCTTAAGTCAGTCGTTCAAGACCAGTTCTCGACATTTAATAACCCCTAATAGTTCATGTGTGAATGAGTTAACTTTAACAAAAAAAAAATGTTATATGTAGCTCTTTGAAATTTTTTGATCGATATGAAAGTTGAAACTTATTCTGCGACGATAAAAAAAATAATAATACGGATGTCAATTGGGATGGAGAAGGTAACATTCTTTACAATATTATAAAAGATAAGAGATAGCTATAAAAATAGGATCCTATCGATTATACTATAATTAATGTTATAAGTAGTGCTTTGTTGAATTTTCTTAAGGTCCATGAAATTTTTTGTTATTTGGTTGCTGTTTTGTATGGCATATGTCGTCAGTCAAATAAGTCAGGCAAGATATGATAAGCCACCAACGTTATTGGAGTAGTTTATTACTGCAAAACACGTTGTGAGATTTGATGTTTATAAGGCGAATTGGTTTTGATAATTAGGTATGCCAAAAAATACAACTATGTAGCCATCCTTTTCCCCTCAGGTTTTATTATTATTATTATTATTAAAATTATTAATTATATGATATGAACATGGAAGATAAAAGTAGATGTATGGTCGAAATACTCTCAAGTCTTATCGTATAGAAATCTAGCTATACTACTTTTTGTAGTCGGGCACTATAATAACTTCTTCTTTTTTTTAATCCTCTGCATGATATCATTCATATACTTGTTAATTTTCAATATATTATTATAGATTAGATAGAGATGTCAAAGAGAAAAGAATAAGATATTAGAGTTGATAACATTTTTGGAATCGTATTGTTTGACTCTTAATAAACATCGCCTATTGTGATTTGTGAGTCACACCTACAAGACTACAATACAACTATATTTTACAGCATCTTAATAACATTTCATAGCATTAAAGATAAGAAATATAAACTATTTTATAATCGCCTATCCAATATTTTTATATGTTATTTTTTAGTATATAAAAATTAAAAAATCACCGGATTGAATAAGAGCTTGGGAAAAATCCGTTTGTTACTAGAAAAATGTTAGGTTCACCAAATATTTATAAAAAAGTATCCACGAACTGACTTGAACCAATAATACGAGGAGATGGATGCATGAGAAAGAAACTAGAAAGGATTGTAATTGGTTATTCTATATGCCATGTGGCCCATGTCATTTTGTGAAAAACTTTTTGTAAAATTTATGTGGATGTAGCAAAGCTATTTGTTACAAACCTTTTATTAGATTTGGATCCTATCTCATACTTTATGTAAGCAAAAAATGCCTTCTCTTTTTCTTGTTTATTTTTGTCATATGGGGTATGTTTGGCGCAAGTAGCTGGAGCTGGTAGCTTGTAGCTGGAGCTGGTAGCTTGTAGCTGGTAGCTTGTAGTTGGTAGCTTGTAGCTGGAGCTTGTAGCTGGAGCTTTTGGTAATATTTGTGTTTGGCAGAGTAGCTGGAGCTTGTAGCTTATAAATGTAAAATGACATAAAAGGACAAATATATTAATTTTAATAGATGAATATAATTATTTGAAGGGTATTTATGTAATTTCACCTTCCATAAGCTACAAGCTACTTCCATAAGCTACTTCAAGTAGCTTATGGTTTTGGAGCTTATGAAAACCATAAGCTACTTAAAATTTTATTAGCCAAACGGAGCTTATGAAAACCATAAGCTACAAGCTCCCATAAGCTCAAAAAATGAGCGTGCCAAACATAGCCATGGTAAACTAACTGCTAACTAAATATATAAGCTTATGGGTATGTTTGGCGCAAGTAGCTGGAGCTGGTAGCTTGTAGCTGGAGCTGGTAGCTTGTAGCTGGAGCTTTTGGTAATATCTGTGTTTGGCAAAGTAGCTGGAGCTTGTAGCTTATGAATGTAAAATGACATAAAAGGACAAATATATTAATTCTAATAGATGAATATAATTATTTGAAGGGTATTTATGTAATTTCACTTTTCATAAGCTACAAGCTACTTCCAAAAGCTACTTCAAGTAGCTTATGGTTTTCGAGCTTATGAAAACCATAAGCTGCTTAAAATTTTATTAGTCAAACGGAGCTTATGAAAACCATAAGCTACAAGCTACAAGCTCCCATAAGCTCAAAAAAAGTGGTTGCCAAACATAGCCTATATCTAGAGTTGGAAGTTGTAGCTTGATGAATAATTAATTATATACTATACATGAGATGAGATATTTATATAAGTATTCATTTTATAAAACCGACATTTATTTTTAAAAGCTACTTTAATTTTTTTAGAGCTTAATCTACTAAGGCGTCTCCCAATGGTTTCATCAGTTGGCAACCGATGAAACCTTTCCAAACCGACACCATCGACACCCTTTCGTCAGTTGCTTCGTCAGTTTTGCTTCTTCAGTTTACTGACGAAAGGAAGAGAGTTGGAGGTGGGACCTAACTTATATTTATTGTATTGTTATTTTTTGTTTATTGTATGCAAATGTAGATATATTGGTAAATGCGGGGCTCAAAAATTGAAGTGACAAAAGGAATGTTGGCAATTTTAATTAGTCTTTCATCAGTGTGTTGACGTAGCGCAGAGTCAGTAAGACTGAAAAAGCAAATGAAGAAGCAATGGTTACTAGTGGTTTAATAAGCTTTTAAATTTTTGTTTATAAGCTTCCTTAAACTCCTATAAAGTCACTTGATAACCATACACTTGTGGTCTATAATAATCTTATTATTATAAACCAACAAAAAAATAAATATATAATGAGGCATATTGGAGAGAAAGGTGCGTAGTATACATGAAAGCGTATAATAACAACAATACCTATTTCTTGTCAAGAAGCTAAGCTATTCAATCATTCATTCTTCCTTCCAACTAACAACATTTCAATTCTATTCAAAACTTTCTCATCGATAACGGTCAGTAATTTATCTCATTCAATCATCTGTTATATTATGCTACAATTAATATTTACGATTTCAATCGACATCGTTATTTGATCATTACTTTTTTTTTATATTTCGTTGAATGATGTTTATATATTTATAATTATTAGCTTCATCTTATTGTTCATTTGCTTAATTGAAGTTTACTGTGATGTATTTGTAACCGCATTAGATGTTAATCAGACGTCGTTATGATTACCGTCAGATCATTGCTTATGTAAAACGTAGAGTATTTGTTAATGGATTATTTAATTTGATAATTCTTTAGATTATGTTTTTATTGATTTATGAGCTATTAGCTTCAACTTATTGTTTATTTGCTGCTTGATTGAAGATTATGTTGCTGTATTTGTAACGACATTCGATGTTAATCAGACTTCGTTAAAAATTACCGTCAGATCATTGCTTATGTTAAACCTAGAGTGTTTGTTAATTGTTATACATGTTTGCAAATCGATACCTAATCATTTTTGTGCAAGTGATAATTAGCTTGATATTGGTATGATACAGTCATTTAAAGTTATAATGATCAGTGTTTAGTGTCTTGATCCTATATATATTTACAGGTTCTATAAATAGTTTTGGATTAAATAATCTATAAATCTACTGCAATAAAAATGATTTATGTCATTTTGGTCAATTATTTAATAGTTCGGCGATTTCGTTCATAATGAAAGTTCTTCAAATACTAACTATGAGAAATTGGCAATTTCAAATAACAAAGCACACCTGAACAGCGACCACTACGTTTTACATCAGTTATCTGATTATGTGGATTCGAATGTTATTCGAGCATGTTCCATTTAGGTAATTTATTAAAGTTGTTTGTGTATGTGTCTTATGAACGAGATTTGCTAGGTTCACATAAATTTCACAAATAGATTTTCACAAAATGAAGTGGACAAATACGTGGACCAATCAAATTTGTTTGTTTTTTTTTCTCTTATGTTTCTTTCTCATCAACTCATTGGTCAATTATTTAATAGTTTGGTGATTCTGTTAATAATGAAAGTTCTTCAAACGCTAACTATGAGAAATTCGCAATTTCAAACAGCGAAGCGCACCCTAACAGCGAACACGATGTTTTATGTCAATGATATGATTATGTGGATTAGAATGTTATTTGTGCGAGTTCCATTTAGGTAATTTATTAAAGTCTTGTGTTTATGTGTCTTATGAACAGATTCCGAGGACTGTGATCTAGGATAAAAGACGAGTTTCACGTCATGAAATATAAAAGAGGAAGTACAGTCGAGGTGTTGACCACAGCCGATGTTCCTTATCATTCTTGGCGTCGTGCTCAGATAGTTTCTGGAAACAAGCATGGCTACAATGTTAAATATGACTTGTATCCTGGTTCTACTAACCAGGAGATGGTTGAACATGTATCTACGAAGTTTATTAGACCGTGTCCTCCATTGGTGGAAATTTCAGAATGTAGGCCTGGTAATGTGGTGGAAGTGTTTCACGAGCTGTCTTGGAAGATGGCAGTTGTGTCCAAGGCTTTCAGTTGGGACTTGTTTCTAGTCAGACTAGTTGGGTCTTTCGTAGAGTTTGAAGCGAGTAAATCCGAACTTCGTGTGCGACAATCTTGGCAAAATGATGAATGGGTTGTGATTGGCAAGGTATATCTATAATTAATTTACTAATTTATCCATTCTCGCCTTTGCAGCCCAAAGTTATGTTTCAGTTTCATTTGCATCTGGGAAGAAGTTTACCAATGCTTATTTGATGTCACGCACATTGTCAAATTCAGTTTACATACTTTTTCATATATTGCTAACTGGATTTAGTTTAGTTATGCTATATATTACTATAGGAATAGTAATACGTGTCATGTTGGGGCTTTTAGATTAAATTGGGCACGGCTTGCTAAAAAACTTCACAACTGATTTATTTATGTTTTTACTATGCAAGCAGGTTCATATAAACAGCATAGATGGACAGTGCAACAAGCATAATTTGAATTCAGGCTCCCAAGAGAAGCAAAGGGTCGCCAAAGGAGATTCCTACATAAAAAGTCCCCAGTTTGGTGTTCAGAATGACAACTTACAGGAATCGCATATTGTTTCAACGAGAACCCTGAAACGAGGGTCACCCTACTATTGTTCTCAAGACGAGGTGAATGAAGGAACTGCTCAGAAATTGAGAATCACTCAAAAAGACGGCAGACGTCTCCTAGTACTGATCAAGTCACCTGATAAGGTAGATGTTGTTCCTAACTTTATAAAGATGCCCTCCGAAGAATGCTTGTATACAGCTGATGTGGAGAGGGAAGATCTAAGTGGTACATACAGAAAAGCATATGATTATGGTGATGATAGTGTTACGTGTTCAGTGGGTAGTTGCAGTAGTAACAGTTATAGTCGTGATGATATTGAAGAGAATGGAAGTCATGATAGTGATGCCGAGTCTGTTTGTCAAGGGGGTTATCAAGATATCTCTCTGAGCAATAAGGAAGTTGCTGTAGAAATACATAGGCTAGAGTTGCAAGCATATCGTTATACCATGGAGGCATTGCATGCATCAGGACCCTTAACTTGGGAAAAAGAAACAATGGTAACCAACCTTCGTATGTCACTCCATATATCAAACGATGAACATTTGATTGAGCTAAAAAACTTAATATCAACCAAAAGTACTATTCGTAATAGATGACAAGAAAACTCAGGAATAGAAGTTTTGCTCCTTTAGCCCTTTATTTCTATTACCACAATTCAGTTCTCCATTGAATGCCTCACATTATTGTAAAAAGCATTTGTTGCCATCTTTTTGTCTATTACTGTTATGAAATACGTTAGTCTATTGGAAATTTTGTATCAGAAAAACCTTGAGAGAGAGAGAGTCATCATTAGTAAGATATATACTCCATTTCATGTGTACTGTACAGGATATATTCTCATATACTTTGCATCATACCATTTGACATTGTAAGTGGTTTTTCTGTTGATATAATCGATGCTTCACCTTCGTTTTCCAGGCCCAAAGTTGGAGACTTGTACACCTTGCTTATGAATCTGTAAGTTGATGTCGGGTGTGCTCCCTTCTTTTGGCATGGGACTGTGGGGCATAGGCAGAATCAGATCTGCTACAAACAGCTGATCAGCCTCTTGTTCCCTTGGTATACTGCCATGGTGTAGTATAACTTTGAGCTGTCTTTAATCTTCTAACTATATTCTTGAAGGATGCAGGTATCAAAATTCTGGTTATTATTCAGCATTGGTTTAGATAATGAGTTCTTCATATTTATGGATGATTCTGCTTTCATTATTTGTTTTATTTAAGGACGATATGTATCATTTTGCAAATTATCTCATGGAGCTACTGATAGATCTTATATACAATCGTATCCAGTCGAAACTTCTTATTAGAATTCTCTATAAGGTATTCTTTGATAGGTTGTATGCGTTAAACATAGACGTTGGGCAAATCACTCCGTTTGACTCGTTCCCATATTAACTAAAAGGATTTTGCTATTTGTAGCCCTAAGGGCTATGTTTAAGAGTTAATTCATGTTTTAAGAAGTGGTAAATTAAGGTGGTTGTGAGAAGTTATATTCAGGGGGTGGGTGGTTATTATTAAGGTACAAATATTCAATGCGTGTCTAAATTTCTTATTCATAGCCCTAAGGGCTACATATAGCATTTTCCTAACTAAAAATTTTAGTTGACCTATTTATCATAGAACCTATCCTAAATTGACCAATTCATAAATATGGGTTGAAATGACCACCTCTGGTATACTTATTGAAGTTCTTAAAGATGTATGAAAATTGTTTTATACAGCATAGGTTATTTGGGGTGTATTTATTAAAATAGCAGTTTGGAATTTCACTTACAAACAGATAACTTTTATCAACAGTTCCAAAACTTATTAAGTACCTCGATTTTGCATTGTTGTCTACCTTTGAAAGATCGTCCAATCAAACTCTGTGGGTTGTTTGTTGTATATCACAAGTATCAAATCTGAAATTTACTCATCAAAATTCTGATTTATTTTTTAATTATACCTAAGCAGGTTGATGTTCAATCGAATACTGTACCTGCTTTTTCCCTTCCATGATCGTTAAACAGGTATGTTTTACTATGAGTACCAAATTTTTTGTGCTAGATATGTTGGCTGTATTAACAATCGCACATCTTCGACTCTCAGAATATTCGCTTGTTTGACTTGATGGACTAGACATTCTAATACTGTTAGGTCAAAACCTGATTCATAGAGTGTTACAAAAGATGGTTTCACCAACATGTTTTCGGCCTAGCGATTATCCGTACTCACCAACCTAAAGGTTCTGGGATCGAGAGTGTGCATTATGATAATTGTAATTAGTTTTTATATAAATATCTCGCATCATATGAAATATTGAAGTCTTAAAACCGAATATGTGATTGACACTTTGTATATAAAAGAGACGTACATGAAATACTAAAAGTACATGTCATAGATTTCATATGTATAGAAAGTTAGAAACAATCATACGGAATGGGCTTTAGGGACCTGATATATTGGGCTCAGGCCGGGACTGGTACTGGTGTCGGCCCAGACTATGAGACTATGAGACTATGAGAGTATGAGACTCGTGTGTTCGGAGTTCGGACTCCTTAAAAAAGAAGTGTGCTAAATTGGTGCAAAATAATCACCAAAAAAGATAATTGATTAATAAAAATTTGATTAAACGGTGTAAATTAACCAATCCTAATAAATGTTGTTTTCTGTTTTGCTGGTGTGAATCCATTTGTTTTGTTTAGAAAAATCCAATAATGAAACCAAAATAAATACTCCATTGTATTATCTGCAAATGCACCCCACACACAAACAACATAATAAATATTAGTGAGAACCCAAAAATGTGAGGCAAAAGATGGAAATTATTGCTGCTTTTGTCCCTCCATTACTTGACAAAATTTCAAGTGTCATTCTCCACCTCACCCTCAAACTTCCAAGTTTTAAATTGTTAAAGTGACACCTCTAACAGGACGTTTGGGGTAGTTTTCGTGTTAAGTACTGTATTATAGATCTTATGATTAGCATAATATTTAAGATGTTAGTACGCTTTTTATAAAACTAAAGGAACTAATTATATTGTTGGGTTATAGGCTGTTTAGATTAGGAGTTGGGACTGAATAACATGTACTTTTAAGCCAATTCTAATCAGTGTTGTTATAACTGCTAAGAATTATTGATTCCGAGTCTTAAATGACTAGCCTACATGTGACACAGTCTCTATATTGACATAACGATCTTTTCTCTTCCTTCCAATTTAATCGTGGACCGTTTATTGTCACCATCGTCGAATTATGATTCTGTCGGTCTGAAACAAGTACGTGAATACATACACTTTTTAACTCACATTACGTGCCGTCGTGCTATTATTACGTGTTGCTCACATGCCATTTGTGGTCAAAGAAAATAATGTATGAAAAGAAGGGAGAAGCAAACAATGTTCTCGTCACAAGAACACGTTATATGTCCATATATTAAAGAATGTCGTTTTCATTGTATAAATTTCGTTTGTACAAGGATCATTATGTTGATGAAAAAGCCACACACGTTTCTAATTCTTTAATGGATGAACATAAAAACGAACTATTTCAAAAAGATTCATAATGTTTTAGTCGGCATGTAACTAACTTCCTAGTTTAATGATATGTATGTGTAGCTAGTTATAATTTATTTTCTTCTGGGTTTAGTTGTACTTGTACAATAATTAAGATGAAAATTGCAACCTTTAAATGAATCCCTGATGAACTGGCAAAACTTGGGATCTACAACTTTACTGGTTTAGTTGCTTGTCTTCTTGTAGTTAGCTTCATATATACTTTTTGGATTGGGATTCTCTGTTTCAGAGTTAAATGATTTTAATTTTTCTAAAACATATGGTTGAATACTAACCAAATGCTCTAAATTGAAACGCGATATCATTTACGAACATAAGAAAATGTGTATGAAATATATATGTTTCAGAGTAGATTACATTATTCTCCGTCTATGTGGTATGTTATCCGTTTCACTCCTGATCCCTGGGTCGGATTTTTTGTGGATTAAGAACCGGATTTTCATTTCACTCCGAGTCCCTCAAAGGGTAAAAAAGTTTTGAGATTTTAAGTGTATTTTAGTCATTTCATGAACAATGAGGGACTGAGAGCAAAATGAAGATTCGGTCAAGAGACTGAACCCGCAAAAAATCGACCTAAGGATTGGGAGTGAAACGAATAACACACCACATGGTATGAGAATGTAATTTACTCTATGTTTCCATTATAATACACGTACAACGACAGTATAAGATGTTGTTCAACTTATATTTACATTAAATTAAATAACGTAGTGAATATACAATAACAAACATAATTTCTTAATAAATTAAAAGTTTATACTCCGTATATTTTATTAAAGACAACTTCCTTAAAAATTGCAATAACTTTTGTACTTGCAAACTTTGTCGAATGGGGTTTCAGAATGTTAAATTTGTTGTCTAGTAGAATGTGGGAGACATCTCCAAAGTTTTATTATATTAAAAAGCATGCTTGGGACAAAAGTCACAAGGTTAATAAATTATTTAATTTATCTAAGCCTACGTTACATTATTTTAATAATATATTTGTATTTATAAAGTGATGTTTATTATTTTATTTGAAACAAAAGAAGTTATAAGTGACCACTAAGCATATGAGCTAATTAAGATTATGATATTCGATTACTGCTAGTCATGACAACCGCGTCGAACTTTACGTATTGATAGTATATGTATCGAATAACATGCATTTAGATTTAAATAATGTGAATCGCTTTTTAGCTGGCATGCATGAATTAAGAGATAAGAGTTTATCTTATATAATTGCAATTATTTACTTATCGAGCAATACAAATGGTACGGACGGCAGAGTATACACAAATAATAAGTGGATGATAAACAATTGCTAGAATATTTCGAAATCATGCAGTGGTGAATAAATACCCCATTTGTCTCAAAATAAGTGTCTCACTTCTTATCTTTAGTTCTTTACCTACTAAAAAAGGGTAGTTGGAGAATCTGTACAATTATTTTGGGATAACCCAAAATTAATAAGGGAGACATTTATTTCGGGACGGAGGGAGTATAATATTTGAGTAAAATTCTGTGGGCCAACTCCATTTTGACGAGAAAAATAACAAATGATTTCAATTTCTGTGATCAACGGCTCAAATTCATCACATCTTAACAACATTGTATTGTACATAAAATACAGTGTACGTAAAGGTAACATTGCAAATCAATACGGAGCATTGACCACATAATCGTTTGTTACTCCTTTCTCTTCAAAAGCAGCTGTCCATTTGATTCCATACCATAAAGTTAATGCATAACTAACATACTTTCCTTACTAATGTTTAGATTTTTAAAGTCTATGATAAACACTAGCAAAGATTAGATACTAATCTTCTAAAGAGCATCTTCCTTCCCTTTTTAATTGTACTTTTATTGAGAGGACGACGACACTTTGTTTTTTTCCAGATTTTTGGTTCTCAACTCAAACTTAATTAAAATCGTAAAAATTTATAGAATAATCAACTTAGGTTTCTCATTCATTTTTCAAATATAATTGGAGTGTTTAACTATATGATAGCATCTAAATTAGATATAATGAAGAACAGACTACAAAGAGCAACTAAATAGTCAAAGTATATAAACTCATACTCGCAAAATTGGGGTTAAGATTTGAACAAGATTTACATCACGTACATATGGGAAAAAGATAAATATTTCTAACTAAATAATTACACTTGTGGCGATTACATGGCATTTTGCACTTGAGGGGCCATTATAGATACTATTTTCAACTAGTGGGGCAGAAATGAAAAATATATATAGTTTACAATCTAGTCCCTATTCTTTTATTATTTATGATTTGATGTGGTGAATTTGTTTCTTTTCATCTCGCTAGTAATTTTGTGGCAGGATCCGACCCTAAATGTTTGAAGACAATCGGGGCACCATATTGTGGATAAAGTAGCATAAGAACGGTTGGAGCATGTTGATACTTTGGAGACAACTCGAAAGAGAATCTTTGTAATATCATTGCAAGAGTCAATTTTGCTTGTAAAATTGCAAGATTCTGACCAATGCATGTACGAACACCAAGCCCGAAAGGAATGAATGCTAAAGGATGTTTAGCTGCACGAGCTACTCCGTCCATGAATCGGTTTGGGTTAAACTCGTGAACATCATTCCCCCATATAGTTTGATCATGATGAACGGCTAAGATTGGAATTAGAAGCTCAGTACCACGTGGGATTTTATACCCTCCTAGTTCCACATCGGCTTTTGCTCCTCTAATTGATGCCACGATTGGAGGATATAATCTCAAGGACTCGTTGATTATCATCGTCAACTACACGAAAATAACATCAATTAAACTTTGCTTTAAAAAAAAAAAAAAATTTGGTAACCGGCCATTTGATGACCCCCATTCACTGGTACCATTTTAAACTAAATGTAAAATATTAACGGTGAAACTTTTTTTTGAAGATAGATCAAGTATCATTACAATTTAAATCCAAAAACCGCATTTTTCAAATATTTCGTATGTGATTCATACAAATTTCGTTACTTTTTAGAATCAAAATCAGGATTAAATTAGATATGCAAATTCTACAACTTATTATTATTGTGATATGAAAACAAAAGCATGATAAGAGATGTCGAAAGAGAGATATTTACCATTTTAAGCTTGGAAACACAATCTTTTGTGGGGATATCACGTGGTCCGCACACATTAAGCACTTCGTCACGTGCTATGACCTGCCACTCTGGATGCATTGCTAGCAAAACAGTGGTCCACGTCAGCAAGTTAGATGTAGTCTGTTCTCCGGCGAAGAAAAAACTCTTACACTCCTCAGCTATATCACGTGCCGTGATCGCCGGCGAGGTATTCAACGATTCTTTCCGATTACTCGCCGCTTCGATCATAAGCCCAAGTAAATCCTTGGGCCCATTTTTCATTTCCTCGTCATCCCAATTTTCTCTCCTTTTTTCAATTAATTTCATTAAATCTTTCTTAATTTTCTTTTGCAATCTCCAACATTCTCTATTCCTTCTTGTTGGCAGAAACCTAAACAAACAAACCCCAAAAATGTTTGATAAAAATTTTTAAATTTATTAATATCATTACTATAACTAATATATATGCCACCTAGCTTGTAAGGATTTTATTGTAACTTTTTATGAAAAAAAACTTAGCATTATATATCTCAAACCATGCATGTTACATATCATGCATTTTGGCAAAGTTTTGACTTCTTTCATGCATGTTTTTATTAGGTATACTAAAACATATGATATCGTTTATTGAGAATGTCTAACACTATTTGAAGAAAAAAAATAAAGTAGGAATGAGAGGATATGTGATGTGTATACCTATAGCCAGGGATGGATATTTTTTGGAACGCTTCGGAAGTCAAGACCATTTGTCGAGTTTGAAGTTGAAAAATATGTTTTCCATCTTCGTAGTTGTTACCAAACGCGGTACGAGTCATTGTCTCTTGGGTTAGGTTTTGGTACCATTGAGATACTTCGATTTCCACTTCACCTGAATCTGACATGCCTAACCATTTGTCTAGCATTTTCGTCACGCTACTCGTTGCTACGGGTACCAATAACTTCAAGGACAGTTCAAAAATAAATTAAATATATTTTATTCATTATATTAAGATTATGAATTTTGGGAGTAGAGAAATGTACTTTGAGATTGTCCATGTGAAATGTGGGAGTGATGATTTTTCTATGGAGAGCCCATTTTTCACCTTTGAGACTTAGGAGACCATCACCTTCAAGTTGTTTGATAAGTGGGTGAGCTTCATTTTTCTCATACAACTCAGATTTTGAACAAAATACTTCTCGAATGAGATCTGGATCAGCAACGGTGAGACGAGCCATGGGTCCAAACCATATAAGATATGTGGGACCTAAATTATTTTGTTAATATATTAACAACAATTAACGATGAAAATGTGCTAAAATGGCATGAATTGAAATGGTGTAATATGAAATGTTAGATTAATTGCTTCAATTGTAGACCGAAATAGGAACTAAAAATGGTAAACATCAAGTTGTAGAAAAACAACCTAAAATAAACATATAAAGGACACACAGAGAACTAACATAGAAACAAAATATACCTCTAGCATTAAATTCCAAAGTAAACTTTTTATCTTCATAAATAAGAACAACTGCTATGATAGTGATACTCATGATAATGAATAGTGCATAATGTGAAACAAGTTTTCTTCATAATTATATTTACATGTATGTATGTATGCTTCAAACCCTTCATGGACATGGTTAAAATAACCCTACAATTAGCATTGATTTATGGGTCATACTTATACATATATTGCCATGTGCTATATAGAAATACCATGTAAACTAAGATGAAGAATAAGAAACAAGAAATAATTAAAAACCCATTTCAAAATATTACAAGTAAATACGAGTAGATGAAATCTATACAAAAAACAAAAAGTCTTGTAAACCCTAAACTTTTTTAGATCAAAGACATACTCAATATGCTCCAAAATTCTTTATAACATGGATCGAATTAATATAAACCATCAAGGATCCTTGTTCGGATTGAGGATTTGAATCTCGATTTCGATCTTAGTCAACGGATAATGAAGAAAAAGAAAGTGGTTTCAAACCCGATAATACATATACAAATCACTTAGCTTCTTCTTCTTTTTCAATTGTTTTCGATTTTTGTTATATAGATGATATATACATCCTTTAAAGATGATGAATGAGATAGAGAATTGTGAACATACCATATATCTTCTTCCATTGATGGTAGAAAGAAAGGACTCTAGGAAGTATATTGTGAGAAAGAGGCATAGGTTTAGAAGAAGCTTCCATCATTAAATTCACAATCTCTTTAGCATTGCCAATTAAGAAGCAATATGGAGGTCCTTTTATGCCTTGTTTCCCAAAATGCTCTTCAATCTTTTTTGGTTTCCACCATAAAACCATAAAAACCTTGACAACAACAAACACTAGTAGTAATAGTAATACCATTAACAATAATGACACAATCATCATCATCTCTCCTTTCATTTCTCTACCTAGCTTCCCTTCTCTTCTCTTTCTTAAATATATGCTTGTCTTTTGAGGGGCATTTATGCAGCTTTTGTCATTCAAAGTTTGTGTTAGTTACATAAATAGTCCCTGATCTATTATAACTTTTCTATTTTTAGTCCCTTAGTTTCTTGATTTTGTCAAAACAAATCCTAAATGAATTTCTTTTTAACATTTTTGTTACACTCTCTAGTCCCTTCTGTCTTTCTTAACAGAAAGTTGGCCAATGAGGCTTTTGTCACATGGGAATAATGTACTATTTCAAACAAATTAATCGACTTTTAATGGATATGCACGTACCACGTATATATATGTCCTGTATCATAAACTCCGTATATATTTTGAAAAAATAAAATAAAAGCAGATCTATATAATTACCCTCCAATTGCGAATTATATTATACTATTCTTTCTGTCCCAAAATAAATGTTTCATTCTAAAATGCACACAGTTTTAAGAAAATTACTATCTACAAATAACATTTCATCTTTAGTCATAAAAGTCTTTTCAGTTTGACTGAAATGAAATCTGGACACTTATTTTGGGACAACCCGAATTAATAATTGAGGCACTTATTTTTGGACGGAAGGAGTAATTTTTTAACAATAGTTTGCCTCAAGCTGAAATAATAATAATAATAATAATAAATATATGAAACAAGTAACTATTGTAACATTTAAAAAATATACACATGGCATCAATCGGATGATTAATTATCTGGTGATTAAGCATCATTTATAGCCATCATATGTACGTGGAAGCATAAGAGGCTCAAATTGGTGACGTTTCACCAACTGGTATTATAAAAACACCTCATACAATAAAATAAAATTATAATCTTTGGCAATATATAATATGAAATTTCATATTTGGAAGAAATCTCTTTATATGTCTTTTTTTCTTTTTATACCCAAACAAATAATGGAGAAATGGACCAAAAATGTAAAAAGATTCTCTACGTAAGCACTAAAAGTGTAATTATTGAAAGTACAGATACCATATTTGTAAATCACTGTATCTTTTCCTGGGATTCTAAGAAGTATGCTGCTTCGTAGGATCTTCCACTCTGTAAAATGTCACCAACACGTTTTACCTCAAACTTTTTTTGCATATATTTTTTTTATCATCATAAATAGAGTTATAAGGAGTTTCTTTTAGTAAAATTGAAACGTACAAGTTTTCCAAATTATATCCTTGCTTAATTAGTTTTACTAATTTATTTCACATTTAATTATATAAATAAATTATTATAAAGTTTTAAATAAAGTTGTGTTTTTGACTTGGGAGCTGATAGATACAACAAATAAAATGATTCGCACACCAAAATTATGTTATAATATACTTGTACTATGAGCTACGACTGTTGTACAGTTTGGTGTATGAATCAATTATATTGTTGTATCTATCAACTCCCTTTTGACTGGGGTATTAAAAATATATATTTTGTAAACGAAGACGAATTTAATATAAAAAAATTATGATCTACAAATGTTTTCAAAGGCTTGACCAAGAATCTTGAATACGTTATATCATTTGACACAAAAAATCGACTGTTGAAAGTTGAAACATTATGAGATTTGGTCTTTTTCAAAAATAAAATAAATTAAATAAACCCTCGTCAATGATGAACGAGTTAATGTGTGGTCAAGGTTGGTGGACTCATACGATTACAGTCATACGTCAACGTAGACCATTTTACAACGTGTTTGGTTTTGTAGATCTTAAAATTAAAGCCGGCCATGGTTCGAAAAATAGAAAAAATGTGAAACCAAATACTACGTATTATATTTTGTTTTATTTCAAACAACCACAACCACGTACAAACATTAACCGTGATTCTAGATTATTATCTATTATTAAGATAATCACAAACTAAACTAAAGTCAAATCAAATCAACGGCGTTCTAAATAAATTTTACGAGTATATATTTTGTGATCTTGACTCATTAATATTTTTATGGTACGCAATTTAAACGATCGGAGAACCTCGGAAATCGATGGCCCCGTGCGCTGATACATACTGTCTTTGCAAGTCGTTAGAGAGTTTAGTGAAATTTTAAGCCAACAATCGGTCATTACATGCAATGAAGTTACATTTGGATGAGGTGATCAGTTGTTTCTGACAGAAATTATACCTCGATCATAATCTTATGTTACCTTTACGTAGGCAATTTACATACCATTAATCCTTAATCAGACGTAATCCTATCAGAAAGAAGAAATTAGTTAAAAGTCGGTGTCGTAATTGACTGATACTTTTGCCTATTTTGACGGTGTTTCCATATTAATGCATGGATCGATGTTATGAGATTATTAATACGTAACACTTTTAAACTGCTAAGTCCATGGATGATATTGGGTTTTAACGTAAAGTCGCGATCAAATTATCTATGCATATCATATCAAACTACAACAAACAAAGCCTACACTCATAAATGTCAAAAGCTACGAAAGTAACATCCTAAAAAAGGTATGTTTGCATACGGCCGGGCATGCATGTTAATAGTATATGCCATGTCTTAATAATTATTTATTTATTTTATTGCTATTTAAAAGTATAATTTACATTACCAAAAATCAATACCATAAGTGTAATTTAATTCTTGCAAGAAAAATAAAATAAAAATCATGAAAAATCAAATCCCACAAATATATCGACACATTTGATCAGTTTCAATTCTTGCAAGTACTTTTTTTAAACTTAATCACAAGAAAATGTATGATACTTTAAATGTTGTCGATCGTTTGTGTAATAAAACTCCTAGTACCCAAACGAGAATATTCAGCTTACCATTTTAACTACACAGCTAAGTAACAATTACTATGTACATATCTTCTATTTTATATAGAAGGAAAATGACCATTTACACGATCAAAACAGATAGATATCAGTAATTAACAAAAAATTTTTTTTTTTCATTCAACTTAAAAAAGTGGTAAATTAAAGGGATTCGGGGTGCGGGGTTGGCAGGGGCGGAGTTAAGATTTTTTATGTAGAGGAGTAATTTTTTTTTTCTTTTTATTATTTAGGAGGGCAAAACTTCTAAACTATTACTATTTAAAAATTCTAATTTTTCTATAGTATTAGATTTTTTTGGAGCGATTACCCCCTATCCCCTCTAAATCCGCCCTGTAAGGTTGGTAGTGCAAACTAAGAGGGTTGTGACTTGTGATCTTGGAATGTTGTTCATAAATTAGAATTTATATGCACATGGGAACAAAGGGTGTATATTAGAGGATATTTGGTAGGGAAATATGCTTGGGTTGGGTGCACTCAAACAAAGACTAATACCCCACATAAGGGTAACTGCCCTCTAATTCTGTCTTAATGCTCCCAAGACATGTTTGGGCTATGTGCCCTTCATTCCTCCCACATATATTTTCCTAATTCTTCTTTATTTTTTAATTTAATTTTAAAATCTTATAAATAAATTATATATAGGAAACTTTTTATTATATCATTAAAATTTCAATTGACCAATCAAATTACTTAATTTTATTGAATTGACTAAATTTAAAGACATGATAACATCATTATTAAAAAATACTACGTAATAAATTTAAGTAATTTTATACAAATTCAATTTAGATAAACTTTCAAGAAAAACTGAAAAAGATTTTCCTCCAACTTTTTAATCCTGCCGATAATTTATATTTTATCATCTTTATGTATACATTAATCATTCCAAGATAAAGCGAATTTTATAATCAAAACTTATATTACTACTATTAACAAAAGTTGTAGTGCACTGTAACGAAAGTTGTTCAAGCATATGGAAGTTCAAATATAACCATCTTTTTTTACCAAATAAAAATAAACCCAATTTGATATTTACTTTGGGTGATATCAATACTGAAGTTGCTTTACCTTAAAACTAATTTTTGTTTTTTATTACAAAAACATAAAATTAAATAAGTTTGTATTTAATAAAAACGTTTTATATAATGCTAATATAATAGCATAAACAATTCAATCAACACCATGATTCTTATAATAAAAGGTTTATAGTTTAATTGTGTATCACAATTTAACTTTTTTTACCTTTTTATGTATTAAATATATCAAAATTATCATATTATATTATACATTATTATTATAGTGACAAAAACATCAAATATGAGTTTAACGGCCCGTGTATACACACGAGTTTGAAAACTATTAATAATAGAAAGTATATTGAACATCTCCAGAAAGTATGAAACAATCAGATTATAAAACTTTAAAGTACCATGTTGTGTATGTTTTTATCTTTCTACAATTTTTATATAATCCATTTATTTATGCTAGTTAGTAAGCGAAATCTATTAATAACTGGTCACTATAAAGTTTCATATTTTTGTTGTGAATTTATATATTGTAAATTTTAATTACCTAGTTGAGAAGAAAATTTATAGTACTAAAATTTGACTTAGACATATTATATCAAGAAGTGAGATCATATATATATTTCAATATTTTATCAACAAAATTTCCCAAATCATTCTTCTACTCATTGGATTTTGACATTTGAAATTTAGTGTAATGAGACTATCTTCATAGTTTCTAATGACGGTGATCCTCGTTAGGCCTTAGCAGGTATTGTGGTTGACATCAAAATGTACTTTCTTTTATACGAGGTTAGTCGTGAATGTAATTTAACGATTCATTCAGTTGCTAAAATGGTTTTCATTCAAAACGATAAATCAAACAATACATTTTTATAGAAATGACCTCAATTGCGAAGAGTGATTGTATCTAATTATAAAATTTGTTGATGCTTAAAACAAAAATATTGTCATATAAATTAAATATTAAATATTACTCCTTATAAGAAATTTAATTAACAAATAACGTGAATGTTTTGACGGAAGATTCTGTTTAAGTCAGTTGAGGGATGTACCCCTTTTGTGTGTACTTTAATGATTTGATATATTAATTTTGGAATATTAGCGAATCCAACTTTATTCTAACTCTATCCTCAATTTTATTTCTTACTGTATTTTTTTTAACTGATTTGAATTATGTATGAATTTGCCAATTCACTGCACAACTTTGGTTTGATGGAACATGTTTGTTTGCAGTGAAACTTCTAAAAAATGAAATCTCATATTTGTACTTCGTATATTGCAATAGTAACTGTTTTATTGTGATGTCACATTTTAGGTGTACTACACTCATTGGATCTAACTTATAGGTTATTTTCTTTAAACGAATTAAACTAGCATTTTTACAATGTTGCTTCGACTGATAACTCTAACCCCAAATTCTCTAAATCTGATGCGACATTTCCCTAAAGATAACACTTTAGACAATTTTCATTTATTTCCTGTGAAATCGAGGGGAGTTGGGATTGAATCTATGACCTATTTTTAGAAACTTTCTCTTTCATAACTCACGATAACGTTTGCGTTCAAGAAATAATACGTAAGTGTCGAATTTTTTACCAACCCATCGCGTCTACTATTTTACCCCAAATGTCTTGACTGTGAGAATGTTAAAATAAGGGAGATGATCCCTACACCACCACATTTTGACCATACACCACTAAATGTGCTTTACAGAGTTGTACAGTACAACACTGTAAAGCATATTTAGTGATGTATGATCAAAATGTGGTGGTGTAAGGATCATTAGCCTTAAAATAATACAGTAGTTTATTTAAAATAACTGTTTTTGTTTTGGTACAACTTTGCTAGTGACACTATTGGTCAGTAAAAAATTAATAAAAAATGGATGAGTGTCAGAATAAAGCTGGTAAACAGTTGGAAGGAGGACACATCGTTTTGGCAGTTTGTTTGTAAAGGAAAGCTGCCCACTGTCTCTTTTTTGGTTAGTTAAAAGTGTTACGCCCTCTATTTATTCGACTTTTTTTTACCGAGTCCCATTTATGTGAATTTTTTTTATTAATTAAGTTAAACATATTATTTATTTATTAGTCCGTATCAAGGTAAAGTTAAATAAGTAAATAACTAACTATTAGGCAAGTGTCATGAAGGTGACAAAGGGAACGGGTCGCCCAAACCATAAAAATAAAAATTTAAACATAAATCCGTTGAGGCTCTACAAAATATAGTCGAAGAGTCGAATCACGTGGCTCTAAACGATTCAATTGATGTTGATTGTCAACCCCCTTCAAAGAAAAATCCATTGAAAAAAGGTGGTTCTATAGGAAACTTATTAAAATGAACAAGAAAGATACTGAGATGATCAAGTTCGAGCAATTCCTTCAAAACATGATCGATTACGACCATTCTCCGGGCAAGAAGTAGGTTAGGTTGCTACGTATTATCCTTTTTCCAG
Organism: Helichrysum umbraculigerum; assembly: GCA_949592205.1. Taxonomy (NCBI): domain Eukaryota; kingdom Viridiplantae; phylum Streptophyta; class Magnoliopsida; order Asterales; family Asteraceae; genus Helichrysum; species Helichrysum umbraculigerum. Next base: position 7,054,787 of record CATIUR010000005.1, on the reverse strand, counting down.
TAAGAAATCAAGATTCAAAGATTTAATCATCGTTGGGTTTCAGGGATCTATATATCTTCCATAATCAATGGTTCGTTTGAGAGTTTTCTACATAATGGAGTTATTTACAAATCTATTGAGCAATACTCTTGGTCAGTCAAATTGTCGAATAGCTTATTTATCAAGCTTTAGAGCATCTATTTGTTTGGTTTCAATTAGTAATGATGCAGGAGTGCAAATGTCTATTTGTTATGTTTGAGTTGGTTCAAGAGTTTCATGTGTATTAGTTGTTCAACAACATTTGTTGAGGATAACTTATCTATATATTTATTTTTGTTTTTCCCCAAAAAAAAAAAAACAAAAAAACTATGTTTATTTCGATGAAGTATTAGCTATGTGAAAAAGGTCTAGGTCTACAAATGACCCAACTGATATGAACATACTACATACTTAGATAAAAGTTCGTTGACATTATCTAATCATTGTCATGATAATATAAAGTAGCCGTATTTACAAAGAAGAAAATGTCATCGTTCGACAAAACAAACTTCAAGAAAACTTTCGTAAATTTAAACGTTTTTGTTATTGCCTGAAATGGCCACAAATCAATGATATTATGTTAGCAATTTGATCCGAAAAGAATCAACCAATTTTAACATGTACGGTACGTGATTTCTTCCACAAAATTTTGCTTGATTCTATCGATCATATGTCATCCTTTTCAATCGGCTTAAGGATTTTGGGTCACTTTGCTAAGCTTTTCGAAAGATATTACGGAGTAGTATTAAATTGTTTTCATAGTTGCACCTTTCAACTATCGTTGAAGGTTACTCAAGTAGTATATACTTCCCAGTTCCCATCCCTATTTTAGAAGAAATAGTAAAGCTATTATTCAATGTACATAAATTGATAAATATAAATGTGTCCTTTCGTTTCTATGAAATGTAACATCACAAACAAAAATCTCGATGTAAAAGTTTGAAAATTATTATTAATAGATAAACCAACCTATGGTCCTATGCTGCTCCATTTAAAGGATAATGGTGAAGGCCCAATTGCCCAACACATTATTGGAAAGGCCTTGCCCAAAGTTACGCAACTTTCCTTCTTTTTCTCTTTGTTTTAATTGAAAAAAAAAAGTATAAAATAAATATATTATAGTTGTTTCAAAGTTGAGTGAGCGACAACAATAATATATAAATAAATAAACTGAACATCTTATAACTAGATATATGGTCTGATCTCGACAATTAATCAGTTATCGGTTAGGTTCCCTGAAAATTCAAATACCATCCAGACTCCAGACAATAATTGTATTGTTGGCGAAACCATTAGGAACCATCTATATAAAAAGAGGGGTGCTGATATATACAACACACTTTTTGATGCATACAGTAAATGTATGCATTACAGTGTTGTACAGTATTACATCAATATGCATATAAGTTGATGTATGAATAAAAAGATTTGTTGTATTTATCACTAGCCTAAAAAGAGAGTGCATGATAAGTGACAATTACTATTACTATATATTGATATGATATATGATATGATTGACGTAAATGTACACGTGTTATGTCGACCGATGCAAATTATTAATTGAGAAAATTATTAGTGCATGGTGATTGAGATAACATCTTTATTTGAGTTAGGAATGAGTTAAAAAGTCAAATTGATTAAAAGGCATTGAAAGTATTTGTTTAAGCAGGGGCAATCAATCTTGTCACCGCCCATTCCATTGAAATTATTTGTCTTTTATAACACTAAAAAAAGCCAACATACAAAGTATTCATATTAAGTCTAGATTACTTTCAAACTTCAAATCTAATAAGATATCATTGATTATTACAAAATTCAGTACATTTATAGTTTGCAATGGTTTGGATTTCTCATATATATTTCCTTCACTCCCTCTATTTAAATTTTACCCATAAAAATTTCCGACTTTGTCAAATCTATAAAAAATACAAAAAAAAAAAAAAAAAAAAAAGACAAAACAAAACAAAACGGACCCTCTCGCGGCCCCATATCTAACGGTAATACGATCAATTCGGAAGATGTATATAGCATAACGCGTGGTTAATGGAAAATGGGGATGGGAGAAGTATATTGTAACAACCCGTCCCACATTAGTTTGAAATAAGAAGTTTGAATCCCTTATAAGTCTAAAGTTGTGGCTAACTGATACCTTCCATCATGGTTTTTAGTTGAAACCTGAAGGTATCCCGTTAGCCATGCTTTCGGCTTTGCGGGGGCGTTTCATATGGTATCAGAGTTGATACCTTCCACCATTGTTTTTAGTTGAAACCTGAAGGTATCCGGTTAGCCATGCTTTCGGCTTTGCAGAGGCATTTCATATGGTATCAGAGCCATAGCCTCTCGGGGTGTGACGGGCACGCGGCTCCCCACTTAAATTCCTGACGTCCTCGTCACACCGAGAGGATATGGCTCTGATAACGCACCTCAAACTAAAGCAAGTCGACTCAAACTTCTTATTTCAAACCGATGTGGGACTATGTTATAAGATTAAATCTTTGATAATACGGAGTAGTTTCTTAAATACATATTCGACATTCTTATCTTTTACTTAAAATACTACTATTTGGTCATGCATATATATGATGTAATATTTTCTTTATATTCTATGTAACATTCTTCGGTATTCTTTATTATTTTATCTCTAACTGTGTATTTGAGTTGGCAAAGACTTTGCTTATTGATGACCCCAATTTGACCCTACGATTGTCTATCTACTCTTGTGCATGAGCTCTCTAATATACACAACAGAGCTACCTCTTAAGAGATATCAAGAGACAAAACACATGTCTTTTCTTTAAACCCACATCTTATATTTTAATTCCAGCTTTAATCTAAGTAATATAATAACTAATGAATATGAGATTATGCAATAAAAGCGGCCCTTTAGTAGCTTATTTATCGGTATAACACCATGTTGACAGATATATCATCATAAGTTTATGTTTTATGTCGGGTTTAAATATGTGAAACTCAATAAAAATCAATCTACTTGGTTGAAAGTGATGAAATGACTTCAACTGTCACTTCCAAACTCTTACTCGTGTTAACGTGTTTTTGGAAAGGGATGTGATAGGATTTAAAGACCTACAAGAAAACAATGGTCTCAATCGATCGTCCCTTGCATACACGTTCAAGTGTTCAACGTTTGACTTAGAAATATTCGGATAAGGACCAAGCCACGGGCCAACATCACGCCAATAGTTACACTGTTCTATATATGTTCATAAAACTTGTTACAATTGACAATGCACTCATTCTTTTAGTTGGATCCATATAAGAACATATCACAATTAGATTGATGCGACACGACTTAAGATTTTATAACTAAATACAATGCATCTAAAGGGTTATGGCAAGATACCTTTTGGTTTTTGTTCCATATTTGGAAATTGGAATAGCAGAGATTTCATAAAGTTGAATTAAGGTCTAATTGTATGTTAGATATTGAATAAATTAGCTGGGCCTCATTCAAAATCTGTTATGACTTATGAGTAACTGGGTTTGGTTATTGGGCCTTGAGGAAATTTGCTCAAAGCCCAAAAGTCTACCATTATTTATTCAGATATAAAATCTTATGAATGCTTAAGAGATGAACAAATGTATCAAACTAATGCAGACATAATAACCAAAAAGCCAACTCAAAATTCATAATAAAATAATCAGTTATATGCTCACAATAAATTTCAATCACAATGAACCGTGAACACTAAATATGAAAACCTAATAATATGAGTTTTCACAAGTTTCTCTTAAAAATAACCAAATCATATTTACATAAAGTAAAAACGTTCTAGTCCACTAATCCGATATCGATAGCCTAATATTAGGCTTGGTCTTTAGTCTTTTTCAACAGCTGTGTTACGAAAACAGTCTTTATTAAAGCTAACTATACGTTGATGAGTGAAATTTGGAAATTTAAGTTCTTTGAATTGGGGAAACTTATGCTTTGCGTTTGATTACGAAAAAGTTTCTTCATTTTTTCATTTGTTTCTCTAGAATATGCGAAGTATCTTACTTCTTTAGAAAAACAATGAAAATTGATATAAACACGTTTAAATGTGAATGATAGAGTTTTCACCTTTTTCAAGAATGGTTAGATATGGAAAACTTAGAGAACCATAAAGATTTGGGTGCGTTTAGTTACGGAAAACTCTTCCATTTTTCCGGAAATTTTCTAAGAAAACTAAGAATTTAGAAAACGTCTTTAAATTGTGGTTTTCTGAATAAGTTTTCTAAGAATGACGAATCTATGATATTGTATATGTTTCCTACATTTTCTATTCTGAAAAATAAAAACTTCATCCCTTATATTTGAATGCAATTTCTGAATTTTCATTTTTTTTAAGGGGCACAAATGAAAAAAATATAGCAATAATTGTATGTAACCAAATAGCATGCGTGATGCGAATACTGAAAACATAGAATATAAACAGTCCAGATAATATTATATATTAATCGTTAGTTATTATTAAATTTTATTAATGGTTAACTGAATGAAGTAGCTTAATGTCAGTTTGCATTAATTTATTACTCCGTGTTCGGGAATTCAAAGGGTTATTATAAGTTTAGTTTGATTTTTATTTCTGTAAGACCCACAAATAGTCATCACGGAAAATAAAGTACAAATTGGAAAATAATACTACGTACTATAATAACTTTAAAACTAATAAGATAGAAACGTGAATCATGACGATACTTTCACTTTCTTCCGTTAGAAAACGGTTTCTAATTTATTTTAGGGTTTTGATAAACAAAGCCCTTAGGGCTTTGTTTAAGCCATTAAGACATGCATACTTTACTTGTACATTCAATTAAAATTTAAAAGTGAGAGTAATTTTGAGGAGAGAGAGTCTTAGTTTTGGTTTTAGTACAATTGTTAAAGCATGTTTTAATGGCTTAAACAAAGCACTAAGGGCTTTGTTTATCAAAACCCTTTATTTTATATTCTCAAAACAAAAGTTAACAAAAATTGAATTCCACTCCTATTTTTTAAAGAGATAAATTGCCAAAATTTTAATTATATACTCCGTATATATTTTTCTCAGACAATTTACATTTACATTTACATTTACATAAAAATAAAGCTAGCTAGGTTGGATAGCACCTAAACCTAATTTTGTTCCATTCAAGTAGCCATGGAGACCTAATGGCTAATCATGTGTTAGTATTCCCTAATGGCTATTTGTGTGTGTACGTGTTATGTGCTAGGATTCCCTATACTAGTTTTAATCGTCATGTTACTCCCATTATATTTCCACGTACGACTTTTTAGTCTAATTGGTGAGGAGCAAAACATTTAAAAATGAAAAGCCGTTTAAGCAAATAAGTTGGGTAAATATTAGTTTTGCTCTCATATTCAGGTCAAGTTTAACTGAATTTGTTTTCAACAATTGATTAACAAGTAATAAATGAGAGCAAAATGGAAGGTTTAATGATTTTTAATAGTTATTTTTTTCAAGTAGACAATTATTTTGGAACACATAGATCATCAATTTCAAGATAGAAGTAGTATTACACTTTCGGTATGAAATGAAACCTTTTCCATTACTTTCTATATGTTGTGAATCCTACATATTAGGCTAACCCATGAATCTTAGTTTGGTTGCAATTAGCAATAATGGTATATTCCAAAACGACATATTTCCTTATAACCATTCAAAAAGATTCATCAATCAAACAAAATGAGTGGTGTGTGATGTTAATGCTATAAAGTAAGGCTAACAGATATATATCTTTTCCCATTCTAACTTCACATAAATAAATGAAATATAAACATCTATAAGGAATTTGACGATGACAGATATAAAGGTTAACTTGTCATTAATCATTTTTGAGACATGTATAGTTACTTGTATATATCTAAACCATAATAACATTAATTGATGTAGTTGATATGATGATAATTGGCTGAGATTACTCTTATCTGTGATCAAGCTTGTAATGATGGACGTAACGACTGTCGTTAATAACCTTTACTGTAAAGCTAATTTTTAAGGATATTTGGTCGTAATGTACTCATGACAAACTGATATCGCTCATTTTGGCTAGATAAATCAATCGCGATATCATCGTTTTGCATATGTAATTTAGTAGATTTCCGGAACTTTCGATACTTATTTTGTTTGGAAATACATTTCAGGTTCAAAAGCTGGAAACGCATGCGAATGGGTGAAGAATTGATGAAGTTTGAAACAAAATTGGCTGGGCTGGAAATGGACTTAAGCCGATCGGCTAAGCAACCAAAGCCGATCGGTTTTGTTGCTCCAGCAGATCGGCTAAACTCAGAAGATCGGCTATTCCTGTGTATTTTCGTTACAGAACTTTCCCTTGTTGATGCTTGTGCTGTTGAACTAAAGAAGCCGATCGGCTAGTGTGTTTAAGCCGTTCGGCTGAGGCTTTAAAGTCGATCGGCTAAGCCCTTAAAGCCGATCGGCTTGGATTCGATCTGTGCATAGTCCGAGGTTGTTGGTGTGTTGTGCGATTCTGATTGGTTGGCAATTAATGCCCAACCGTTTTTTCCATCTGATTTCTCTTTTTGGAATTAAAAGAAAAAAAAAAAGAAAAAAAGAAGAAAAAGGGAGATGGGAGTGTGTGGGTCTTCAGCTTCACATTTATCATATCATCATCATCGTATCATATATCATCTATCAACCTCTCTAACACTCTCTCATTCAATACTACCACCATCCTCATTTACTCTCAACAAAAACACACACATAACACTTTCACTCCATTTACTTTCACCTTCACCAACCCAAAAATCACCATTTAATCCACAACTTCTTAAGGATTTTACTAGGAATTTGTAAGGGGAACATCAAGAAACACCACTTGGAAACATTTGTGTAACAACTTTGGTATAATTTCGATTTAATCTAATTTCAAGTTATTTTATGAATTTGTTTAGTGTTTATGATTTTTGCTTGATGATTATGATTATGAGTGGCTAGGGTTTTGTGCTTGTTTGGATGATATATGTAACACCCTCTCCAGTGGCCTAATATTTTTCTAATTAAATTGGATATTTAATTGTTTTAGATTTTAATTGTTATTAAATTGTTTATTGTGTAACTTGGTGAAATAGGTCTTAGGACTTATTGTGATAAATAAAATGTTGCTTGTTTTAAAGTATTAAAGTTGACGGTATAATAAAATAAAGTCTCGCATTTAGTATTTAAGTGCCGGACAATAGATTTAGGACGGGTATAAAATACCCACCACTTTATGTCGGTTAAAAATGGGGACCGACCCTTTTATTACCACTTTCCCAATTCTCTTTCTTTCCCAATTTCATTTGAAGAAAACATCAAACCCTAACTTCAAATCTTTAAACATTCAAATCAAAATTTATGAATCAAGAACTAGTAAATTGAAGTGGTGATTCATACAAGAAGGTTTCATCTTTTTCTATTCATCATCATCTTCACTTTTGAAAGGTAAGTGGGTTTAATTCATGTGATTAGTTTAACTAGAAACTTGATGAATTGATTTGGTTCTTGATTTATATGATGATTAATTGTGATATATGATGCTAAGTGATGATTATTAGTTGGTTACATAGTTGGAATCCAAGTTCTTGAGTTCAAATGGTGAAATAGAAAGATCATGAGATAACCAATTTGGATTATAGAGATTTTATAAATTTGATGTGTTAATCTTGATGCTTTAATGATTCAAGTGATAAATTGATGTTAGTTTATCATAGAAAACATGTTTTGGATTGAGTTGAAAGTTGTAATTACATTAGAATGGTTGATTGATGATGGAATCATGATAATAAGTTAATCTTTAACCTTGAAGTGATGAAGTTAATATATAATCCTTAATAAAAGTTGTGAGTTTAGTTGATTTTGGAAGAATCAATGTTTTAAGTTAATGTTATTAGTGAATAATTGATAATAGTTGATTATTAAGGATGATTAACATAATTTAAGCTATAACTTGATTAAGTGTTCATGGGGTTACAATGATCATTATGATCTTAATGGGTTATATGGTGTATTGGGTGTTGTTTACTCATTAAACTTAATATTTGTGATTTGGTGAATTAGTGGTACTTGAGGTTAATAATCTTGGTAATGATTTAACCATGTTGATTAATGATGATTGAAGTGGATTAATGTGTTAAGATGGTCATAATAATCAAAATTTGATAAATGATGTCGAACTAATGATGTTAAAGGTGATAATCCAAGAAGTATGAATTTGGAATTGGTAATTGGAATTGTTAATACAAGTATGTTTGAATAGTGTGTATACTTTTGAGGCATGTAACTAACTTGTGATATTATGTTGTATTCTCAGATGTGCAGAAGACTCAGTGATATTAGACTACTGAGTGGATGGCTGAGGTATTCGGTGAGTGGATCTCTAATCCTCAGCGTAACTTGGTTGTAACAAGTTTGGTTACAACAAGTAACGTATTCTTACTTTATTAGTTGCATTGATGATTATGTTGATAGTAATAATATTGTTGATATGTTGACTAGTTGAATATGTGACTTGTTGATTATGTGATCACTTGACTTGTTGTTGGCCTTCGGGCATCAGTTGTTAATGAGGCAACGAGTTGTTGAACTGTTGGTTGGGCTAGTTGGTTATCTAAAGTTTAACACACCTCCTGTGTTAGTTGAAGATAATCACTAGCTATCGGTCTCGTCCGTATGGCCATACGGTTAGGTTGGATAAGTGTTCTTGGGGAGCCACCCGGGTTTATGGTTATCCCCAGAGCCGCCGATCCTCATTATGGTGTTGTTGATTAGTTGATGAGTTGTATTGTGTACTTGCTTGTTTTAGTGTTAAGTGTTGTACACAAGGTTGTTGAGCTAAGTTATGATGTTGATTAGTTATCTGCTCACTTAGCGTTATGCTAATCCCCCACATTAACACTTCTTGCAGGTTTCGGTTAGAATAATGGGTGTGCAAGAAGTTGGGCTAGCAGAAATGTTTGACCACGAGGCAATACTCTGATAATGGATTGGTATAATATAATGTTTTAAAATGTTTTATATAACACCTCGGTTGAATAAATTATGTTTTGAAAAGGTTGAATTTATAAGTTGATAAAACGATGTAAATTATCACTATCTATTTGGACTTACGCTTCCGATTGACTATATCTAAATAAGTATGAATGAGGGGTGTTATAAGTTGGTATCAGAGCATAGGTTTGGGTGAATTGGACATTGGTTATGTTCAATCCCAAATCTATAAGATGTGTCAAGTCAAACATTCCAGTGGGTGTGGGATTAGTGGTTATTGAATGTGTACTAACCTATAACAAGTTCCAAGATTGTTGTTTTAGTTGCAGAGACGGAGGAACATGAGGAACCTAAAGGTATTCTCAATGATTCCTCGATATTCGTCGGCAAAAGAGTATCAGGTACTTCCGATAAGCTTGTTGAATTTAAATAAGCTTGAATTGTTTACTTTGCTATGGTATGATTAATAGTGAAGTAAATTGAGTCAGACTAATATGAATCCCCAGTTGTGAGTCCTTGGTGATTATTACTTGTTAATGTGATGCTAGGAATGTTAATTGAGATATTTAGCATCATGAGTAGTTCATAATGAACTAGAAATGGAGTTTGTAGACACCTTGTTATATAAAGTTTAATAGTTGGATTAACTGGAAATTAAGTGTGTCTACAATTTGAAAGTAGAGTATAAATCATTATGTGATTATGATTTGATAAATGCAAGGTGTGAGTACGAATTCTTGCTAAGAAACTATTTGATACAAGATAGAATTGTTGATATGACTCCATATAGTAAATTTAATGAGATGTTGGTAATCTCGATTAATAAGTTTGGAGTCTTGTTATTGTGTGAATTAGAAAGTATCCATTGAATTGAATGTGTATCTTTGACTAGGAAAAGTCAAAGTTGAAATTGGTAAAGTCAAATTGTGTAATGACTATGTTATAAAGTGATAAATGTGACTAAATGTTTAAGTGTTTTGCCTTGATCATGATTTTGGTTAAATTATGATCTAAGTGTTAAAAATGGTAAAGTAGAAAGTCAAAGTGGTCAACGAGTCTTGATATGTGTTGACAAGTTTGTAAAAGTCAAAGTTGAAAAAAATTGTGGTAAATTGTGTATATATGATGATCATATGTAAAATTGGTGATTTGAAAGTATAATAGAACACCAATAGTGAAAGTAGGTTGGTTTGACTTATAATAGTCAACGTAATGTGAAATAGGTGATGAAATGGTAGTTATATGGGTTGAAACCCAAACGGGTTGTTAAAGTGCCCAAATGGGTCATTTGATGGGTAAACGGTTAAAATGAGTAGTGGTTTGGTTATAACCAATGTAATAGTGATTTTAACCCTACATATAGTAGGTTTATGTGTTGAAAGTGTTTTGAGTAACCAATGTGGTTGTTTTGTTAAGATTGCCCATTTGAACCCTTAAACGGGTCGACTAGTTAAAACATGATAGAACAAGTATATGAGTGTAATGAAAGTGCCCACACGTCACAAATATATGTATAAGCATGTTAGCAAAGGCTTGAAACCAGAAACCAAGCCATTTGGAATATGGCGTGTCAACGAAAATGGTTAAAATGGCCTAAAATTGGTTATACGTCCGTTTTCTCGTAAAACGTGTAAATTGAAAAAGTGGAAAAATAGAAAGTTGCATTTTGATTATATAAAGATGCCTGCAAAATTTCATGACTTAACTCTTTACGGTTTAGGAGATATACGCGTTTGAATTTCGTATTTTTGCACTAAGTTGTGCAGGCTGCTGTGCAGGCAAGGGAACCGGCGGGTCTGATGGTGGACCCGGCGGCTAGTGGTATAAAACCGGCGGCTGGTCACTCAACCCGGCGGCTGCTATAGCCCAAATACGGCAAAATGTTTCTGTTTGGCAAAAATTTAATTTACCCGGCGGTTAGAGTGTAGGACCCGGCGGCTTGGGTCTGAAGCCGGCGGCTTGACCCTATAGCCGGCGGCTTGTGGTTTTTTTTCTGTGAAAAAAAATAAAATTTTTAAGTTTTTCGACGTTCGTAGTTACGTTTGACGTAAAATTTTCCGTTATGAAATTTCGGTGTCCGATTAAGACGAAATTTACATGTCCACTCAAAAACGGGCCAACGGTCAAAGCTCATCGCTTCGCCATGAGCCCTGTCAGTTTTCGGCACTTCGGGGTCGTTTGGGGCTCGAAAATCGCGTTTTATTGTTTTTCGGACCTTATTTTGAACTTTCAGTTTACGTTTTGTATTGGGCTTTTGTTTTATTGAGCCCAGAGATCATTCCTGTGACTATATGTAATATTAAAACTTGTTTTAAGAGGTCTATATGGTTCATTGTGTATGAGTTGATTGTAGGCGGTTTACTTAACTACAAAGTAGGCCAGTAAATGGTATTGTTGGCTATTGTTAACTAGAGTTAGTAAACATTGATTATGGGATTATGTAGATCATATTATGTGGATAAATTGAAATATGATAAAGTATTGAATCATATAGAGTAATAGAAAGTGTTGAATTAAGCGTTTTAAGAAATTACGAAATAAGCACATGAGCTTATATAGATGTAATAGTTGAGCATGAAATACTCAATTGTAATTTGATTAAAGGTATATAGATTGATGATTATGTGTTGAATATTACTTATATTAATGATGAATTGTTTAGTACTAAATGTACTATAAGTATTAAATTGTATAAATAATACTGGATATTGAATCGGGTAATAAAGAAGTTGATTAATGTATTCGTGTCAGACATTGGTGTAGTATGCTTATATTGTTAATATCTACATGATGATATGAGTAGTTTACCTTTAAAGTGATAAGTTGAGAATAGTAGCGAGTTAATACATAGTTGTATACCTGTTGCACGATGTTGCTATATATGTGTAAAATGTTGATATCATTGTTGTAAACTATGAGAGAGTAAAGTAATAACTTTGAAAATGAATGGTATGAAGTGACCTGAGAATAAAGTGTGACTGACATAATATGACGACGTCTGACCAACGTATTTATATTATGCCATTTCACATGGAGTTGTTGAGGTTACTAAGTACCATATACAGTTAAGTGGTTTTAAAATATCAGGTAAGATATGTTGATCTGTAATTGATAAATAATCATAGATGGACTCATATGAAAGAGTAATAAACCATTAAGTTGTTGTTTAATGTGGTACCGGTGGTACAAGAGATATGTATATAGTTAATTGCAACTAGTAGTCTTTAAAAGATGATTTAAGCGAAGTAGAGGGCAGTTGATTGTAAATAACATTGAGTTAATATTTTTGGATGGGTGATTAATGACAACATCTTGTGTTGTAATAATACCATTGATGATGTTTGGTATTAACAGGTGTTGTTTAGCATCCAAATTGGTATGACGTGATGCTAGTTGTTTACATGATAATAATTGTAACTATAGAATTTGACCTCTACATAGGGCTTATTAGTTATTCTTATATGTTGATGATTATATGATTGTGGATTCCTGCCGAGTAAAGGATTTCATATAATCAAGTTGTGTTTATAATTACAAGTTGTAAAGTAATAATTAATTAGTTGCTAAAAATTTGAAAATTTAGCAAGATGATAGCTAAAGAAGTATATGATTATTAGTTAAAAAAAAAAAAAAAAAAAATTGCTAATAACGAATCGAACTACAAGTTGTTGTAGTGTCCAGTACACTAGTTGTTGTTGTGGATGTTGTTGTGGTTGTCATTGTTGTGTTTGTTGATGTAGTTGCTGTGAGAAAAAAAAAAATAACACTTCTCATGATTATGTAAGTGGTTGATTAATTTATTAGAGGCAGAGTATACACACAGTAGTTGTGCAGTAGAACAAATAGAGACATGTACATATGAATATGTGCATATAGGAAGACTTGAAAATGTATAAATTTAATTATAAATTGCTTCAGAGAATAACGTAAGATATGCATAGTGAAGATGTGCATAAGTAAATTGAAATAAGAAGGCATAGATGACTCCTTCACACTAGAGTGATTAAGGGTGATCAGATTTCGAGGACGAAATCTCCTTAAGGAGGGGAGATTTGTAACACCCTCTCCAGTGGCCTAATATTTTTCTAATTAAATTGGATATTTAATTGTTTTAGATTTTAATTGTTATTAAATTGTTTATTGTGTAACTTGGTGAAATAGGTCTTAGGACTTATTGTGATAAATAAAATGTTGCTTGTTTTAAAGTATTAAAGTTGACGGTATAATAAAATAAAGTCTCGCATTTAGTATTTAAGTGCCGGACAATAGATTTAGGACGGGTATAAAATACCCACCACTTTATGTCGGTTAAAAATGGGGACCGACCCTTTTATTACCACTTTCCCAATTCTCTTTCTTTCCCAATTTCATTTGAAGAAAACATCAAACCCTAACTTCAAATCTTTAAACATTCAAATCAAAATTTATGAATCAAGAACTAGTAAATTGAAGTGGTGATTCATACAAGAAGGTTTCATCTTTTTCTATTCATCATCATCTTCACTTTTGAAAGGTAAGTGGGTTTAATTCATGTGATTAGTTTAACTAGAAACTTGATGAATTGATTTGGTTCTTGATTTATATGATGATTAATTGTGATATATGATGCTAAGTGATGATTATTAGTTGGTTACATAGTTGGAATCCAAGTTCTTGAGTTCAAATGGTGAAATAGAAAGATCATGAGATAACCAATTTGGATTATAGAGATTTTATAAATTTGATGTGTTAATCTTGATGCTTTAATGATTCAAGTGATAAATTGATGTTAGTTTATCATAGAAAACATGTTTTGGATTGAGTTGAAAGTTGTAATTACATTAGAATGGTTGATTGATGATGGAATCATGATAATAAGTTAATCTTTAACCTTGAAGTGATGAAGTTAATATATAATCCTTAATAAAAGTTGTGAGTTTAGTTGATTTTGGAAGAATCAATGTTTTAAGTTAATGTTATTAGTGAATAATTGATAATAGTTGATTATTAAGGATGATTAACATAATTTAAGCTATAACTTGATTAAGTGTTCATGGGGTTACAATGATCATTATGATCTTAATGGGTTATATGGTGTATTGGGTGTTGTTTACTCATTAAACTTAATATTTGTGATTTGGTGAATTAGTGGTACTTGAGGTTAATAATCTTGGTAATGATTTAACCATGTTGATTAATGATGATTGAAGTGGATTAATGTGTTAAGATGGTCATAATAATCAAAATTTGATAAATGATGTCGAACTAATAATGTTAAAGGTGATAATCCAAGAAGTATGAATTTGGAATTGGTAATTGGAATTGTTAATACAAGTATGTTTGAATAGTGTGTATACTTTTGAGGCATGTAACTAACTTGTGATATTATGTTGTATTCTCAGATGTGCAGAAGACTCAGTGATATTAGACTACTGAGTGGATGGCTGAGGTATTCGGTGAGTGGATCTCTAATCCTCAGCGTAACTTGGTTGTAACAAGTTTGGTTACAACAAGTAACGTATTCTTACTTTATTAGTTGCATTGATGATTATGTTGATAGTAATAATATTGTTGATATGTTGACTAGTTGAATATGTGACTTGTTGATTATGTGATCACTTGACTTGTTGTTGGCCTTCGGGCATCAGTTGTTAATGAGGCAACGAGTTGTTGAACTGTTGGTTGGGCTAGTTGGTTATCTAAAGTTTAACACACCTCCTGTGTTAGTTGAAGATAATCACTAGCTATCGGTCTCGTCCGTATGGCCATACGGTTAGGTTGGATAAGTGTTCTTGGGGAGCCACCCGGGTTTATGGTTATCCCCAGAGCCGCCGATCCTCATTATGGTGTTGTTGATTAGTTGATGTGTTGTATTGTGTACTTGCTTGTTTTAGTGTTAAGTGTTGTACACAAGGTTGTTGAGCTAAGTTATGATGTTGATTAGTTATCTGCTCACTTAGCGTTATGCTAATCCCCCACATTAACACTTCTTGCAGGTTTCGGTTAGAATAATGGGTGTGCAAGAAGTTGGGCTAGCAGGAATGTTTGACCACGAGGCAATACTCTGATAATGGATTGGTATAATATAATGTTTTAAAATGTTTTATATAACACCTCGGTTGAATAAATTATGTTTTGAAAAGGTTGAATTTATAAGTTGATAAAACGATGTAAATTATCACTATCTATTTGGACTTACGCTTCCGATTGACTATATCTAAATAAGTATGAATGAGGGGTGTTATAATATAGCTAGATGATTAGGGGTGTATATTTTGGATGTTAGTTTATGCTTGAGTTAGTGAATCATCCATAGATTTATATGCATTTAGTTGGTTGTTGTTACAAAACTTTCGGCATTTTAGCTAAACAATCATAGCGAATGTTCTTTGCTTAGCAAAAATACCTCATTAAGTTGTTGTCATTTGTGGAATAAAGCATTTGATGATTGTAACAACACTAGTTAGATAAATACAAGTTAGCGATTTTAACGAATGTTTGTCGTGTGGATGATTTGCAAACTCACAAAAATCTAAATTTATGTTTAATCGGAGAACCTTGTGTGATTGAGCTTAATTTCTAGAATTTGGCCATTTGGTAATTCACTAATTGATATAGCGAATGTTTTCAACCTAGTGAATTGCTATTGATTATTTGTCTATAAACAATTGAACAAAATTGCGAACGTAACTTTGAAATGTGTCAAATGATTTAGCTAAATGGTGCAAGTTTGTAACCATGGCGAACGTCCGTTACTTGATTAAATCATAGGTTTGTTAATTGAAGTTGAACGATAGGTCTTAGCGAATGTTGAGCTTATGTTTGATGAATATTACCTTAGCATATGTCTTAACAGGTTATAATTCTACACCCCGAAATCACTAGTGAAATAATCCAAGCAAGCATTGTTTTTAATATTTGAAAGTTCCAAACAACTCATTTGACTCTTCCTGAGTCCACCGTTCTCATTGAAAGATAAATTGTAGTTTTAAGCATCGTGACAATTCGGTCACACAAACCAACCACATTTTATTTTCTCTCTTTAAATTGCTCACACTTATCTTGATTGTATAAACCAAGTTCCCTGTGTTCGAGCCCGAACTTACCAAACTATACTACCACTCGACAGGGTCCACTGCCCGGTTATGTTTTGGTCTAGCTCGGTACTTTTTGGTTTACTTGTCAACGATAAAATTTTATAACTGGATTTAAAACATCACAAACGCAATCATCAAAGAACAAACTTGATGGATGCAACTTCAACGAAATTGATGGATCTTGTTATTGTTGACAGGTTCTCACATACACTTCCAGGATCAAACATACATCATGATTATCAATATCATTCAAGTATCAACGAATCAATATTAGGAATAACAAGAAGATTGGGTGAACCCTCTAATATATTGAATAATCTGAATCCGGGTTACAACTTTCTCTTACATACATATGCATATATATATATATATATATACTACACGAACAGACACTTCGAATCAATACAATGGTTCGGTTATAGGGTAGTTATACCCTTTCTAACAGATACATACTAACAGATGCATCGCTTCACACCAATCGATTCTATCAATGCATCTCTTAACATACTAACTGCCGCCTTGTTTCTTTGTTTCCTGCGCAGCAGATTTATTGGCCCATGGCCCAAACCAGATAACTTAAAGGCTCTGTTTTGACCCATTCCTGATTTTTGGCCCATTTGGCATTAAAAGTCCAACAATTATATATTGCTTTGGAAACAAAATTATATTATGACTACCATTGGTTATACTTGCTTTTATTAAAAGCACTAATGATGTAATTAAGTTTAGGAATAACTTAAATGTTCTTGCATATATACAGATAATTTAGTAAAATTTAATGGTAGTTAACATTAATAGCGGTAGCCACGCCTGGCAATGGATAGCTTTTGATCCAAATCCGATCCAATTATTTTGACTTATTGGATAAAAAAATTGATCTATCAATCCAATTAGTGATTCAGTAAATCGATCCAAATATCCAATTATACATTTGGATCGATCCATTATAAAAAACAAAAAAAAAATTGATACAAGTTCGAGTCAGGCATTATCAATTTATTATCATCTGCACTTTACGTTCAAAGTCTCGACGAACAGTTGAACACCACTCAATGTCTCAATCTATGAGTACTCCGGCAGCTCCGACGCACAACTCTGACAGCTCAATCACCGGAGAAAATCGTTACATGCAAAACGCCGTTATACTTGTGTATAATGCACCTAAATTTAATAAAAGGTTACTGAATGAAATAAGTTTCTTGTCATTTATTGTGGTGTTAACATGAACTTTGGAGCATAACCAAAGCTATCTGAAGTAGTGGTTTCTAATTTTGAAAACATTTTTCATCAGAATAATACAATTAAAAAATTAACCATTGTAGTTATCTGGTAAGTAAATTTTTATTTACTCGGAAAAATGAACACATTTTCAGCTATTAAATACACACTTATGATATGGAAAAATGAACACGTTTCATCAGTCGATTGCTTTACATTTAGTACTTGCTACGATACTTTAGAATAGTAAAGCTTGTTCGTATTATTTTGGAATTCATGATATTTGTTTAGTTTAATAACCTATTTCTGACATATTATAAAATAAAATAAAAAAACATTTTATTACACGATATTATGTTTATATTTATGCTGGTGTTCATGATTCGAATACAATTGAACAAAAAATGAAGTTTGAAACTAATCGAATTGGTTATTAGGTTTTTGAATTAATTGGTTTAGATAACGGTTTCTAATTGTTGTTCAAGCAGAAAACCGATGTCTGAATAATGAAATCCAAGTTGATATTGTAAAAATTAATTTTGTCTAAATAACTTTGCTATATATATATATATATATATATATATATATATATATATAAATGGATTGATCCGAATCGTGATCCAATCCACTTAAATTAATTGGATATGGATTGGATCACGATCCATTCTAGTGGATCATGGATCGAATCATGATCCATTTAAGTTGGATCACTAATGGAGCGGATCAAGATCCATCGATATCCATCCATTGTGAGAGAGATTCAATATATTAAAATAGGTTGTTCAACTAGATGTGTAACACAAATACCACGTATAGAATGAAGGGATGGTGCTCAACTAACACATTAAATCTTTAAACATTTTTTATTCAACATTAAATATAAAATAGTTAGGTCAAACATTAAACAATCTCATAAGTTATCAACACAACTGTTCGTCTAATGGATAAAGTTTGAATTTTATATTAAGAAAAAATGTTAAATGTGCCTAAATATATAGAGCCAAAACTAAACCTAAACAATCAGTCGGTGCGAATGATAAATTGATTGATGATGCATGGTTGATGAAAAATATAGAGTCAACAAGTGAAGTTCATAATCATTTTGGGAGTTACGCTTCGGGTTCCTTTGAAGAAGGATCGTGAGAATGTGACATAAGAAATCTTGATACCAAATCTTCTAGCTATTAATGTAGTTGTGGAACTATGATTGTTGTAAACTTAAAACCGAAAACGAATTGACTCGGGAGCGGGGCCTACGAGTGATATTCAAATACTTAAGAGATTATTCAATTGTAGAGGAGATCAAGAATCGGTAACCCTTTTTTGGATAATCGCATACAAGAGTTAACATTTCGTTGATCAATATCGGTCCCAACTCTGTGTTACACCATTAATTCTCGTGATTGAATTATTTAAGCATCACTATTAGATTTCTAAGTATCACATTAGTTGAATAATTACAATTATTATATTCAGTGTAAGAACACTTTACATGATTCTACGTATAAAGAAATATGGAAGTATATCACTGGATATTATTAAATGGGGTTAGTGTTTGGGAATGCATCTAACTTGTGTCCGATGTCTATTGTATGTACACTACTTACGTTTGCTATTTTTAATGCATCTAACTTTCAAAAAGGGCGTTTTAATATATTTTGCTGATGTGTCGCTCGTTTAAGTTGCCACGTGTCATCCGGTGAGTTTGACACATCATCAAAACGTCAATCGAAATACACTAAAACACATTTTTTGGAAGTTTGATGCATTAAAAATAGCAAAACATAGCCGGGTACACAAAATAGACATTGGGCACAAGTTAAATGCATTCCTAAACACTAAACCCTTATTAAATGTATTGGAAAAGCTCACTTAAAAAAATCATTTTAGTTTTCAATCTTCAATTATTAATCTTATCATATCTTATAGAAAAGCTTATGTCAATGTGAGCTTGGGCAAAATAAATATAATACCGTTGACTTTTCTTTTCAGTAGCGTAAGTATGAGACCCCGACGTGTGTAGTTGCTTCGATTTCTATTAAAGATCTGACGCCCGGCCCCACGCTTGGTCCAATTAATAGAAAGTCAATGACAATAAAAAAAAATATGGCTAACAATATGAAAAATGTTTCATGATCAAACAATTTCCCAAAATGAAAATAAAATGGTTGATAGCTGTGATTCTAACTTCTAAGAGTTCTTTAAAGTGTTTTTTGTTTGGTTATGTATTAAATTATACAGTTTTTGCTATTATATGAGTTTAACCTTGAAAGCATTTAACTTGTAAATATCTTATATTATATGTAGATTTCCTTTTAATTTGTGTAAACTTAAAATAAGAAAGCTTTAATAGACGATATTTACAAGTTCACAATATACATTAGAACAAATGAAAATATGTCTCATACAATAGCAAAAAGTGTAAAATTTAATATATAATGAAATAATAACCATTCTTTAAAACAATAAATGATCTATTTAATTTCCTTCATCTTTTAGAGTTATATACTTTTCTCGTGTTATTATATGTGTTATGTGCTATATCATCTTTGGAAATATTGGACAAATTACAAAACATTGAAAATGTATACAATTATACAAGATTGTTGATAACGACGGGTTTATACTCTCGTAAATGACAACGTTGAAAAATATTACATTATACATAGTAATTATGACGTAGTTGTTTTGTTTACTCCGTATTGTTTATTAACGTTGTAGTAAGTTTTGATTTTTTATTGTTATTTTTTTAAGTAGACAGTAACTATAACATTTAAATTAATATGAACATTTAACATCAGTCGATTTGCCCTTTTTAATGTATAGTACGTGACGGTCAACGTTGCCGGTTATCAACGTTTTGCAAGAAAATTTTCCTTATTTTTACTTATGGTAGTGAGTCATGACACTGCTAATCTGCTATATGTATGTGTTTGTCATGTACTATCCAAATACGCATTCCTTATTGGTGGAATCACATGCATAAAAAGTTGAATAGTAAATTACACCGATCATTTATGTGATTTACATGACAAATCACTTTTGGTCCTTTATTTCTAAAATTTCCCAACTTCATTTTTTAAGATCCAATTTTGCACATTGGTGGTCCTTTAGACCGTTAAACTTAACTAACATCCGTTACATATTTTTAAATGACCCATATACCTTTTTTAAATGTTCACTTTCAGTCCTTTAGATTTCTATATAATTATTGATGATCCTTATTTTACCTATTTTTTAATTTTACATAAAATTAGTAATTTTAATACATATAAACTATTTAAAACTAAAAATTTGATTTACATCTAACGTAACTAATACTAATTTGCAACTATTACACTTCATATTTAGTTTTTTTCAAAAGGAAAAATTATTGACTATTAAAATGATTATCAAGATGAGTATAAAATAAAAAAATATATAATGTGAAGCTTAAATCTTAACAAATTCATATATCATGTTTTGTTTACCTTTTCTTTCCTTTTATCTTTTCTCAAAAACATATAAAGTTAACTAAAGTTTGTAAAATATAAAAAGATCGACAATATATGGGGCTTCTAGAAAGAAAAAAAGAACAATACAAATCAAAAACTCTTATTTGTAATGAACATAAAAGGGGCAGCCGACCCTCTAATCACTCCATCGACCGAGGTATAATTGTTTCTCAAAAACCTAATTTAAGTTAAAGTATATTATTCAAATAAGGACCATCAATAACTTAAGTAGAAACCTAAATACTAAAACTGGACATTTAAATGGGTGTTTTGGTCATTTAAAAATATTTAACGGATAATGGTTAAGTTTAACTGTTCAAAGGACCACCAACGTGCAAAATTGCATCTTATAGGCTGAAGTTAGGAAATTTTAGAAATAAAGGACCAAAGGTGATATATCATGTAAACCACAGGGATGATTGATGCAATTTACTCAAAGTTCAAATATTAATTTCATGCCTTTTATTATCTGTGAGACATTTATTGTATATATATACTCATATACTCATTCATTGGGCAAGGCTTGACCGGTCAATATGAACAGTAAATTTTTGTTTTCTAGCGATTTTAATTAATATATATGTACCATACATGTGCACAAATAGACAGATTGAATTCATAGATTGAATGGTTGAGGTGCAAACTATCAAGTGAGGGATTTCATGTTCGAGTCATGGGAACAATATTTTTTTTGTTTTCAATTCTGCCAAAAAGTTAGGCCCAAGCCCAACTTTAAAAATTACAAACTCACATTCTTTCAATTTTTATAAATAAATTAATACATATTTAATTAAATTATTTGCAAAAAGAACCATAGTTGTTAACTCGTGGCTCGACTCGTGACTCGGAGTATTGATTTTTAACTCGTGACTCGACTCGACTCGTAAGAGTCATAATTTTACAATAAATACATATATTTATATTTATATGTATATTATTGTTTAGATTTCTATCCTTAATTGAAGTAAAACATGATGAAAGTCATCAAATAACACAAATGTTTAATTTATAATGGATTATTAGTCATTTCCTATCATATTATGTCATCTTATATTTTTTATTAGATTACATTAAACGTGTGTCCGGTTTATGACTCGTAAGAGTCGTCCAAGACTCGTAAGAGTCGCCCACGACTCGGAAGAGTCAATAAGTGACTCGTAAGAGTCAAAGCCATTTATGAGTCGGGGTCCGAGTCGCCTCGTTTTTTGAATTTCTGAGCCGACTCGTAAGAGTCGACTCGTGAATCGTAAGAGTTTAACAACTATGAAAAGAACTTTAGATAAATTATATAGTTTTAGTTTATACATATATACAAAAAAATAAAATAAGTTAATGTTAGTTATTATATACTGTATGATTTTACCGTTAATATTTAAAAAATATTAAATATAATATTTTCTATTAATTTTTAAGTTTATTGTTTTATAGTTAATATTTTATCTCTTTATTACTTTCATTTGGTCTACTGTACGTGTTGAATCTATCATTTATGTCTATTGCATTAAAAGTAGTCATAATTCTTAAAATTAAGTATAAATAATGAAACCCACTAAAAATGAAAGTAGTAAAGAGATAAACCCCAAACTCCAAACCCTAAACCCTAAACCCTAACCCCTAAACCCCAAACCCTAAACCCTAAACGCAACACTGTAACACACGTGTTAGTAATGTAAAACCCACTAAAAATAATGGGAAAAAAAACTCGTCGAAAGTATGCCTTAATGGACGGCAAATCGAAGAGGATCAAAGGCTGAATCTAATGGTGCAATTTTCATAATTTTTCGATTTGTCGTTTGTGAGATATTTAACTTAAGGGGTAAATGTGTTTTGTATTCTCTTTGTACACATGTCACCATATCATTGGTTTTTCTATTCTCACACAAATTTTTAGTCTCATTTGAACCTTACCCATAGGTTTTAAAATTACAAATAAATAAAGTAAAATGATAATGAAAGTTTTAATGGCTTCCTTTAATATTTCAGCACCCCCTTATTTTTTGGTTTATCTCCATGAATTTTAGTCAAATACAATTATTTTATGCATATTAAAACATTCTAATAAAATCCATAAAGGCTTTCGTTAGGGAGGTGATAAATACACCCTACAATTTGTTTCAACACCCAAAATTATGCTATATTAAGTTGTACTGTGAGCTTCTGTTGTTGTACAGTATGTTATAAGAAACAATTTGTATGTCGTATCTATCAACCCCCTTTCGTTAACTTTACTACAATAAATATGTTCGTATAATAAAACAATGAATAGTTAATTACAATGCCACATGCAAGTAGTTGACCATTATATTGTTAACTCTTTGAAAGGGAGGTCGTAATCACTAGATAATTAAGTCCTAAATTTACTCATCATATACAGTACATTAAGCCACCGAAGAGTAAAATATTATATGTATACTATACAATAATCCTTTACTATTTAAGTGTAATGTAATTGACTTGATGTTTTGTAGTTTTGTTATTGTATTATTGTTTCGTTGAAATATCATCACCCATTCATATATAGGGCCGGTCCTGGACTTTTGAATGCCCTGGGCGAGTCGCATGAAAATGCCCCTAACATATTATGTTTGTGTTATTTTTTCATAGTGTTTATCTTTTTGCGTATTTTTTTATACATGCTCGAGTCGGTCATAATGTCATCAATTGATTTCTTGCTAATTACTTAGAGCAATATACAATAACTAAAACATATATCCTTACAATGAATGATTTAATTACACCGTGTATGTTTTTAGGCCCTTCTATAGGAATAATTATTATACATAACAATTATGGTTTGATGTGTTATGCTTTCTTCATAATTTTCGTTAAAGATTGGTGTTATTACAATTATGATACTATTATTTGGCAATATAAGCATTAGATACTTTTCTAAATATGATACCAATGTATAAAATGTAAATCTCTACTTACCTATAATGCATGGTCCAATCTATTTCCTAATACTTAAAATTAAAACTTGAATACGGTGACCAATTAAACTACAAAATTAAATGTAAATATTTTTTTTCACATTTGTTATTATATGTTTTATTATCTAATATATATCAAGTATTAACATACATAATTTAACGACTAATCCATTCCTTTTTAACAAATGTTAAATATTATATCGTCACATTCCGTAGGTCAGCTGCCAGTAAAAAATAATATATACTATTTTATCTTAAACCGTAATTATAGTCAAAACATTCCGCTTCTAAAATAATTTTTTGATCGAAGCATTAGAGTAATTTGTCCTTTCTCTAAAGAGATACCAAACTACGATTATTAAATGAGGCCAAAGAATCGATTAATAGTGTTAGAAGGGTTAAATTGAAGTATCATTACAAATAAAGACTAAAAAGAAAAGGTTGGGCAAGTCAAAGGACTATTATGATTTTAATATACTAGGGACATAATGTGAAAATTTAGCATCATCTTCCCCAAAAACCTGTAAACGTTTTCTCAGCCATCTAAACGCTACGAGTTCATCTTTTAATGGTGTTATCAACAATTAGCTTTAACTATGTAAAAATCTGCACTCTTTCATCATAAACAACGTTTAATTAGACTAAATCGATCAAAAATGAACCTAGTATGAAATAACATCGCTCGAAAAATTGATGCCCCTAATTGTTTGATGCCCTGGGCAGTCGCCCATGCCGCCCCTGCCCAGGGCCGGCTCTGTTCATATACAAGATACAAAATTTATATTATTCAAAAGAATTATATAGCTCTCGGTACGTGATTACTGTAACTATCGTTTGTGAGTGACTTTTAGTAAAGTTATTTTTATTATTATAATAATTATATTATTTTTATAGTTGTCGTGTAATAAATACATATAACATGTAATATATTTAATTTAATTAGTTTGAATACTGTATGATTCTATATGTTGAAATGTATGATTCTAGATGTTGAAATTTGTAAAATGGAAATAACTGCTCCAAGTTTTTTCGAGGAAACAAGATGCATGTGCATATAAAGCAAAATATTCCGGGTTCGAATCTGCAACCCATGTTCATTATCTACGGTCAACGTAAAATCAAGTTTATCAAGATAACTATTTAACCTTTTTAAGTATGTATATATAAAAATGATTTAAGAAAAACATTTTTTTTTTAATTTCTTCGTAGTGATAAGAGGATTAGCTAGCATTACATCAAAGCCAATAATTTATAAATTAACATATTTAAATAGAATCTATCTAGTGGAATATATAATATTGTCATAGATATAATTTGTTATATTAATTTTAAAATTTATTTATTTAATAATCAATGATGGCTATAATAATTTCGCGTTATTATATTATATTACATTACATTTATATGAAAGATATGTACAGTAAATATTTATATGTGATAGCAGTTACTAGCCAAGATGAAATGCAATAACTAAACGTATCACATATAAGATTCATTTAATGAACATAATATAATAGTATATATACTTCTTTTTGTTTTATACAATAATATATTATATTTGTAATTTCGTAATTGTAATATTGCCTATGTTTCAACCAAAGAGCCATTGGCGTAGCGGTATCGATGTAACCCTTCACGTAGGAGGTTGAGGGTTTAGATCTAGGGGTGGACAATTGTATAAAACAAACCTAAACGAGCTTAAGCCCAAGCTCGAGCTTTTCATTTATATACATTAATAATTTTATGTATAATAATATAATATATAATTATATAATAGTACTAATCCACCACCTAGACCAAGTAGCTTGTTATTATATTACAGTGATTCAAGCCGAACCTAAACGAGCTTGAGCCCAAGCTCGAGCTTTTCATTTATATACATTAATAATTTTATGTATACTAATATAATATATAATTATATAATAATACTAATCCACCTATATAATACTTAATATAATGACGGTAATCGTATCATATATAGCTAAAAATTAGACAATAAATAAATAAATATTATATACTAATATAAATAATAATTAAATTAATATTATTTTGGAATAAACGAGTTGAGCTCGAGCCGAGCTTGAGCCGAGCTCGAGCTTGTATAATATCAAAAGAGCCGAATTCGATATTTATATACTAGGCTCGAAACGAGCCGAGCTCGAGCTTAGTGGATTTTAAACGAGCCGAACCCGAGCATAGACGAGCTCAGACTCAGCTTGGCTCGTTTATACCCCTAATATTAAGCAAATGACATGATCTTTAAGTTTTTGAAAATGTTAAGTATCATTTTAAGGAATATGTACTAATTTTTATTTTTTCTAAATCAAATCAATATCGATATGAAATAATATTTACTTTTCAAAAGTAAATATTACTATGTATTAAATAGATTGTATATTGTATTCTCTCCGTCCTAAAATAGGTGTCTACATTTCTATTTTAGTTTATTCCAAATTAAGTGTTCACTTTCAAAAGTAATAATTAACTTTATTATTTTATCCTCATGTACAATTTCTCAAAACTGATACATTGTAGTCTATGTTAAAAGAAGAGTAAAAGTGTCATATTCACTATTTGACAATGTAATTTATTAAATTACGTGAAAACTGATACCAGACATCTATTTTGGGACGGATGGTGTATATTTTTATTTAAAAAAACAAACAATTAAAGCTAATAATGAAAGGGCAAAAAAAAGGAGAAAAAAGAGTAGAGAAAGAAAAAAAGACAATTAAATGGGACCCGCAGATAAACACGTACCAGTATATAGTTCCTTGTATATATATAGTCGGTTAGGCGCAGATAGAGAAACCGAAGGTGATCGAATTCCTTCTAAAAATGGCGGAAATGTTTGATACAAATATTAAAATTAGTGCGTTTAGGGTTTCAATGTGTGGCGGTGCTCAAGAACTCGAACAAATGTCTAGAGACGGCAGTCAGTATAGTCTCACCACCGCAATTTTACCTTCTCTCGGTGCTCGTAGTAATCGCCGCGTTAAACTTCGCAATTTCATTATTTCTCCTTACGATCGCCGTTACAGGTATACTGAATTCACTCCGACTATACATTTATGTCTGTAGATATACATGATGTATCGATTTGTGTTATTGTGTGATTGAAGTTATGATACTGGTTAAACTTCGCAGATTTGTCATGCGATTGCGGTTTTAAGTTTACTGGAATCTGTTCGATTACTGTAACACATTTATAGGTAGAGATATATATGTACATGATCATATTTTTGTATGTTTTTTTGTGTGATTGAAGCTTATGCCGGTTAAACTTGGCAATTTCCATATCGGATTATTTTCCGCTGCCTGCTGGATTACTGTTTTTTTTTTTTTTTAACACATTTATATAATAGTATGTATAGATGCTAGTCTGTATGTCTGTGTGTTGTTATGTGTATATTGCTATTTTGATTTGACTCATTATTGGAGTTTATTTCGTCACCAAACTTAACTCTTAATTTGCTTTAAGGATGCTGAACATTTTCGTAATTATTATAACATACTAATAATGTTGAGCACCTTTGATGTATGTAATTTTGTATTATATTAAGCACTGGAATTATCATATATTTAATTCACCAAAGGTTTTTTTATAATTCTGTGTACTGGTGATTTCAATTCGTGCGTTGTGGAGGGGAATTATGAATGGAGAATATGGAGTGATTGGGGGGATATGATACATTGTATGGGTAGTTGACTTTTTTTTTTTTTTTGATGCTTTTGGTGATTGACAATGTGGAGTATATTTATATTTACCTTGTCTAGTTTTGACTTTCTTTGAATCAGAGGAGCAAAAGAATGACTTGATCATTCACACATAAACAGTAAATTATGTGCAAACATGAAATTTTGATCAATAAAATGTGCACCTTGATTTTCCTGTCTTCTTCATTACTATGTTTTCTGTTGGTTTTGACTTTACCTATCTTAGTAAGAGTTGACTTAAATCCTTGTTCCTTTCTACTTGATTTATATGTAGCAAGATTTTAAATAATTAATAACTGATTTGCACTGAAATTGCATGTTGGTTTTATCGCTATCTTAGATTGTAGTCTATGGCATTAATACCGGCCATATAAACAAATCGAAAAAGAGGATATGCATGTACCATCTGTAAGGTGTTGAGTTTTACCGCGTCATTTCACATTTGTCAGTTCAAATCTATTTTTACTAATCCCTAATCTTACAGAATTACTAACCTCATTTTTCAGGGCATGGGAGACATATCTAGTAGTTTTGGTCCTGTATACTGCTTGGGTGTCCCCATTCGAATTTGGGTATCTTAAGAAGCCACAACAACCACTCTCGATAATTGATAATGTTGTCAATGGATTCTTTGGTATCGATATTATCCTTACCTTCTTCTTAGCTTACCTAGATAGAAGTACCTACCTTCTTGTGGATGACCGAAAGAAGATTGCTTGGAGGTATACAAGCACCTGGTTGGTATTTGATGTCATTTCCACAATTCCTTCTGAACTAGTTCGCAAGATCTCCAGTGGTACTTTTCAATCCTATGGCTTATTCAACATGTGTAGACTCTGGCGGCTGCGTAGAGTTAGTTCCTTGTTTGCCAGGTACATTACCTTCAACCTAAGTTCTTTGTTGCTGTCTTCACAACTGTTTCACTTATTCAGTTATCCGCCGATACGATTTTGAATGCTAGTGCATATATGCTACCATTTGTGCCAATTTCCTACTATGGCGAATGGGATAATGCAATCACTAAAGTTATCAATAGTCTTGTATACTCTAGATATTGTCTTTGTTGTTTAATGGTTCAGTCTTTTTGTTCTTGGAACAGATTGGAGAAAGATAGGAACTTTAACTACTTCTGGGTCCGATGTGCCAAGCTTATTGCTGTATGTATTATATAGAATGCGATTCTTTGTAGCCATTTTCTATAGTCAATCCTCTTACATATTGAAAGAATCTCACACCACATAATCCTAGACACAGATTGTGGTTTATGTGTAGTGAAGTTACTATATATAACATCATTTTCAATTCTTTCCTCATATAGTCATATTAGCAAATAAAATAATTTAAAGAAAAGTTGCTTTATATGTATAGGTCACTCTTTTTGCCGTACACTGTGCTGGGTGCTTCTACTATTACCTTGCTGCTCATTACCCTAATCCGGGTAAGACTTGGATAGGGTACGGTAATGAAAATTTTGAGGAGGAGAGTTTGTGGATCCGCTATGTGACATCCATGTATTGGTCAATTACAACTCTTACGACGGTCGGCTATGGTGATTTGCATGCTCAGAATAGAAGGGAAATGATATTCGTCATATGTTACATGCTTTTCAATCTTGGAATGACGTCATATTTGATAGGAAACATGACTAACTTGGTTGTGCATGGAACCAGCAAAACTAGGCATTTTGTAAGTGCATCCATCTATTAAATTTTTGTAAATTATCTTAAACTGTTTGTGTTTTGGGTTCTCGTGTCATTGTTCTAAACGGTTAGTATATGCATATTTTGTTACCGATTTAAAGATATTATTACCGTTTTGAAGATATCCCTCTAATTAGATTCTGTTTTACCAATAGAGAGACACCATTCAAGCTGCCTCTAGTTTTGCCCAGAGAAACCAGTTACCGGTTCGTTTGCAGGATCAGATGCTTGCACACTTGTGCTTGAAGTTCAGAACTGATTCAGAGGGGCTTCAACAACAAGAGAGTCTCGATTCGCTTCCAAAAGCCATCCGGTCAAGCATTTCGCATTTTCTTTTCTACTCGCTTTTAGACAAGGCCTACTTGTTTCATGGAGTGTCCAACGACTTACTTTTTCAGATGGTACGGTTCATTTGTTATTAATTAAATAAATTTTCTGGACACAATTATCTGTCTTTGAACTTATAAAATGGAACTGCCATATTCGAAGGTTTCGGAAATGAAAGCCGAATATTTTCCACCAAAGGAAGATGTAATATTGCAGAATGAAGCACCGACAGATTTCTATATTCTTGTTACAGGAGCAGTAGTGAGTCTTGAATTTCTTCATTTTATTTCTACTTCCTTAAAATATGTTATACTTATTATAGAATGGTGTTTGATGGTTACTTACCTGATCAGGAACTGGTGGTTATGAAAAACGGAACTGAACAGGCAAGATTTTAGTTGAATACAACGATAATATATACTATATATGTTCACTTAGAATTGTAGGATTTCTGAAGAAAACGGTATCTAATTACTATAGGTTGTTGGAGAAGCTAAAACTGGTGAGCTTTGTGGTGAGATTGGAGTTCTTTGTTACAGACCCCAGCTATTTACAGTCCGCACAAAGCGGTTAAGTCAGTTACTGCGGTTAAACCGTACTACATTCTTGAACATCATTCAGGCAAATGTTGGTGATGGGACCATTATCATGAACAATCTACTTAAGGTTCGTATACCATTCTTCAAACTAGATGTTAGATTTTTTATTTACTCTGAGAACACTCTTCTTGCTTAATGGAACAGCATTTGAAAGACATGAATGATCCACTTATGGAGGGAGTTCTGATCGAAACAGAGAACATGTTGGCTCGCGGTAGGATGGACTTGCCTCTGAGCTTATGCTTTGCTACACTTAGAGGAGACGATCTTTTGCTACAGAAATTGTTAAAGCGAGGTCTTGATCCTAATGAATCTGACAACAATGGAAGAACAGCTCTGGTATGTTAATTAAATACTAAGTAAAAAACTAATCTCTTAAAGTTGCTTCTTCGAATGGAATGCATATCCTAATTGATTCTATAACTTGCAGCACATAGCGTCATCAAAAGGAAACGTGAATTGTGTACTCCTGCTACTGGATTATGGAGCTGATCCGAATAGTAGAGGTATATCTTTTTGTTAAGGCAGATCCTGTTTTCCTGATATAGAATTGCCAAATTTATAGCAGCATGATAATTGCTGTAACGATGTGTCCTAGTCGAGCATTACTCTGCATTTTGACTATTTAATTGGCAAAGAAGGCCTAACTTAAACTTTCGAAAGGTGACAATTTTGGGTCCATTTTTTTAACTGGGTTGATTCGGGTTATATTTGTCGTTTCTAATCGGGTTGAACTGGTAAAATTAAGAAATGTATCTACCAAAATTCCCCCAATTGACCCATAAATGCCCAGGTTGTTTGACATTTAAAGCATAACCATATTTCCAAATTCCTATGCTTAGTAGATCTGCTTTGACTTGATCAGCATACCGTCCAGAATAATGTAGTACGGAGTATTTGAAATTTCCTCAAATCATTGCATACCTCTTGCCCTTCTTAGTGCAATAGTGCTGCAATAAATTACTAGTACTATGCCAGTGTCATCTTTTTATTGTTTATTTTATTTTATTATCTTTATTCCTCGCTTCCAAATTACTACCACTTGTTGGTCAACTGATTTGAATTACATACGCCATACTAACTTTGTAGGACATGCCAATGGCCTATCTTTCTTTTTTAAATTTTTAGAGGGATGTTTTTCAACATTATATTAGAAAAAAG
The DNA here is from genome assembly GCA_949592205.1 of Helichrysum umbraculigerum. NCBI lineage: Eukaryota > Viridiplantae > Streptophyta > Magnoliopsida > Asterales > Asteraceae > Helichrysum > Helichrysum umbraculigerum. The sequence continues at coordinate 7,023,566 of CATIUR010000005.1, read as the reverse complement.
ATTTTCTATTGTCTTGTACTTCGTGTTAGTTATTATATTCTTTCCTCTGAAAGGTATGTTTACATTGCATATTTGAATTTTCTTAAAATTAGCTTGAGAAATGACAAAACAAATATCTTTTCTCCTGTATATCGCTTAGAGAGCTCATATATACTCATATTCTAGAGGTATTTGTTCTACCTATTTAGCATTATTTTGCTAAACAAATCTAAGTCTCAATACTGGACATCGTCATCATCCCACGTTATGTCTTCTTAATATCAGGAAGACAATAATTGTGTTCTTTGTGAATAATAGAACAATATTAAGTCAACTAAGTTACTTTCACATTGCCGTCAGTCATCTTGACATTAATCCATCTAATAAAATAGTAGCAACTAGTTTCACATCTCTTTTGACATATGCAGATTCAGAAGGTAATGTTCCAATGTGGGAGGCCATACTGGGGAACCATGAACCTGTCATTGCTATATTGAAAGATAATAACGCTACAATACTATCTGGTGATGTTGGGCAGTTTTCTTGCATTGCTGCCGAGCAAAACAAGTTGGACATACTTAAACAAATCATTAGCCATGGCGGAGACGTCACACTTCCTAAAAACAACGGTTCAACGGCTCTTCATGTGGCTGTTTGTGAAGGTAACATTGAGATAGTGAAGTTTCTGTTAAGCCAAGGAGCTGGTATTGACAAACCAGATGATCATGGTTGGACCCCTAGAGACCTGGCTGACCAACAAGGTCACCATGATATAAGGAACCTTTTCCTATCGGTCAAGTCAACCGACAACTACTCCCAGTTGACCAAAACTTCATCACTCATGCCATTTCAGCGAGCTGAGTCACGGCACGTTCAGTTTATTGGGAGGTTCAAAAGTGATCCCATGATAAGACCCGCTTCCCAACACGGGGACGACGGTCCTTTGAGTCAACCTCCCCAAAGACGGAGGGTTAATAATTTTCATAATTCTCTTTTTGGGATAATGTCAAGTAATCGTGATGCTGAGAGAAATATTGACTTGGTCTCGCCTAAGCATACAAGGAAAGAGAACCCGAGGAGGGTTATTATTAGTTGTCCTGAAAAAGGAGATGTTCAGGGGAAGCTTGTACTTTTACCACAAAGCTTCCAGGAGTTGCTTGATGTGGGAGTTAAGAAGTACGGTTTCTTGCCATCAAGAGTCTTGAACAAAGAGGGAGCAGAAATAGATGAAATAGAGCTAATTCGAGATGGTGATCACTTAGTTTTTTACGGTGATTGTGGTCAGACAGATGGTGAAAATCTAAGATAACACCACTAGTGTCTGGTCCCTGTACTTCGTTTTATATCTTAATTAACCACAATTGACGAAAGTGAAGTAAGCAGTGCAAATATACTGATATAGATCAATTCTTCAATCATCTGAAAGGATACCTTTTAATCTTTTTATTTTGAAAAACAGAGTGCATCCCATTAATTGTTTTCCCAACATATCTTGTTAAGCTCCATTGAGACCATTTTCCCAGTCCCTATGCCTGGACCAAAAGAAACTATGGAAGAGGTCAAGCCATGCCTGGACCAAAAGAAACTATGGAAGATCATAGCTTATTACAAGTTTATAACCATATTTCCATATCACATTTATATGTAACTATTGACAAAAGTCCACCACATAACATCAACATGCATGCTGAAGGACAAACTTATCAAACAAAATTAAGGCGTATGTTACACGATTGAAGAAGTATTCATTTTCTTTTGAGTTAGATCTACACGGTTTGATATAAGCATTAGCCTTTAACCTACAACATCAGAGCAGTCATCACATCATCTCCGGGCTTCAGGACTACCGATTATGTTGAAAAAGGTGTTGCCGAAGAGTTCTATGTTTATAAAAGTTTTAGCATTTTTAGGCGCTCCAAGTGCTCTGGATCCAGTTTTGCAGGGGTGTAACACCCTTTAAGATCCTCCACTACATACTCCTGCCAAATTAAAGTATATCGATAACGGTCACAAATCAAAATTTTAAAACAAGAGCATGTGCAAAAACTGGTTTCCAAGTTAAAGAATGCACAATGTGATTTTATTTTTTTACGATAGTTTTACGTTTCATAGTAGGTGCTTAAATATCTCCAATAAGATGCGGCAAAATGCATTACAAGGTAAGCAATTTTGTTTCAAGTTCTATTTTGGCAAGCAATTTAGTTCGCCCAAACCCAAACTTTACAAAAAAAATTCAATTGAAGGTAATCTTCGGCAAGTCGTCAACCTTGTCAGCAGGTACCACATAAAAAAATTGAAGTTGGTCAAAGTTACCACCACATCAATGTCTTGATCTGATAACCAGAAGGGTTTACATATAATAACTTTGTTGGAAGTTGAAAGTCTTTATCATTTTGTTGAAAAGGCTAGAAAGGTTTTCACAGGCTAACAATTGGTTTATCTTTTTATGCAATTAGCCCCCAAAAGATGCATTTAGCATTCTTAGTTCATAGATACTCTCAGCCACAATAGTTATACAAGTCATACATTGTAAGTTGGATCTCTCCTTTTCTACTCATCTGGTTAGTCTCAGGGGGACTGTGTGGATGGATTACTAACTTTATTGGAAAGTAAATGACAAAGGTATATATATATACTACCTGTGTAAGTTCTCTTTTGGTGAGGATGTGGTAGTGTCTCTGCCAGATCCTCTGGATAGCCATGGTGGCAGCAAGAAAGCCATACGCAATACCAAGAATTGCAAATATGACCACAAAAACTATAACCAGAGCAAAGCATGCCTCCATTGATGCTGGAAAACAGTCCAAAACGCCCCAACCATAACAGCAGTTTTGGCAGCCAGCCATCCGTGGATCGCTATTGAAGGAAGAGCAGTGTAGTATAATCCCAAAGAACCCAAGCAATACAAAGAAGACAAGGACCCCTGTGGAAAAACTTACAAGTGCTTAAGGAACCGTCATAATAGCAATGAATACAAATCAGACTTCTAGCTCAACTTCTTTTTTTTCCCCAAGTTCCTTTGGTTATATTCTATATAGAAGAACATTGAAAGCAAATTACCAGAACACAAACTAGACTAACCACTGTCAGGATATTCTTACAAACTGCATCATAGTGTTAAGTTTTCTACTGCACTAAGCGATAATCCTTACATGTTCTCATCTTGCAGAAGTGACAAGCGGTTGCCAGTAACTCATGGTAGAAGCTACCAAAACCACAACCACAACCTTATTTATTATATGTCATGTGACATAAAGAAAAGAGCTTACCTATACAATAGTAGAATGGTATTGGGTGTCTTGACAGTATACGATCCCAACTGTCATTAAATGAATCTCTGAAAGACCCGTCCTTGTCAGCAAGATATGCTAGGCCTCCCATCAATCCAATCACCTGTTTAGCGGAGTATTTGAATTGCTCAGAAGTTAGCAATAGCGTACATATGATCAAATGAATATATGTACATCCTATACTCCAGGTGAGAATGATACTAGTAGTAAAGTTGGCATTTTTTTAATAGAAAACACGATCACTAATATAGTAGTCTATATGAATTACTCAAGATTCATAACTAAAGATTTTGATCACATCAAAAGAGACAAGAACTCACGGGGTCACATTAACTGCGATTCTACAACCTATTATACCAATCCAGAGGGAATTACATAGTGAAAAGTTTTTAGATGAACATCAGAATATGAAAAACAAAAAGCATATATACACAAACACCTAATTCTAAAAACAGTAAGTGAAATAGAAAACTCAACTGTTTGTACCGCCAAAAATACAAGGCAAACATCTCTGGCAACAAATAGTCTGAACTTTATTTTGCGCCATGAGTTTTCTTCTAATTCAATAACTCTTAGATGAAACTGGGCTTTGCAAGTTGTGCAATGTGAAAAGGCAGAACCTTCCTGCTAAGAGTAACGCTACATGAATCATGAATGTATGAAATGCAAAAAGATTTATTCACTATGAAACAATATACAGAACAGTGGCCCTCACCTTGACAGAACGCCAATGATCAAGGCATGAACGGTGCACAAACTGCTGAGTCCCTTTGCACATACATGGAGATATCAGATCATCATCTACAGAACACAAAAGAGCAAGACTTAAGGCAACAGATTCATTTCCAAAAGAGAGAAGAAGATTCAATAATAAAGAACACAAACTTCAGACCCCCTTTCATCATACTTGGTAAAAATACACTTCAACTGCTAGTGGTATATCGCATGTACATAAAACGGTTCAAAGAATAAATTGTGGTACACAAAAGCAATATGTAATGTGATTTTCATCCTTGTAAGTGCTCATTTTAAGGCGCTTATCAGGTTAAAAAATACGTAGGTTCCAATTTGCTTATTTGTAAGTGTTTATTCCTTCTGCAATAAACAGATAAACTGTTTTCAAAGAAGCATTTGGGATTGTTTTTCTATTGTAAAATTAGGCAATAAGCAGTTTAACACTAACATAAGCAATACCAATACACCCTAAAACTGGTACCCTATTTACTCCAAAACATATAATTAACCAAACCGACATTACCGTATATGTATCATCACTAAAACAGATTACTAATATGCAGATAAACAAAACATAATGATCTCATATTAAAAAATAAATATGTAAAGTATTTATTACCTTCCTCTCCATCACATTCAAGGCAAATTCGACAAGCAATCATTGAACCGCCTTCAACATCATCATCGTTATTTATTTCACTCAAACTCGCACCAGCAGGCGATTGCGGATACGACGTTAACGGTGATTGAGAATCAACGGTTTGATGATTCGGAAGCAAAGGATCTGAATCGCTAGGGTTATCTAAAACCCTAGCTTCTTCTAGCTGTAATTCTCCGTTCATTTAAACAATTTGAATTCTAAACCTAGGCAGATAATCAGAACAGCCCTAGGACACACGAAAATGATCAAAGTTATATACGATTGTGAAATTGATAACGGAAATAAGAAGTAAAGTGAATAATTGAAGCGGAAATGATGAAAACCTGCAAGTATGATTTTAATTTGTATGAATATTAGGAAGAATTATTATTGTTTTACCTGGAAAGGGAAATTGGTGAAAGGACGTTGGATAGAGCTGATATTGGAAACTTATCTAGACGGCACGTGGTGCGTATGGCGCGTCCATTGGTATAACCGGGGTCGGTTGATTAAGGTAAACCCGGTCCAGTCGGCATGGATTATTTTGCAAGATTAATACTCTACTCCACTTATTCCGGTTATTTTGAGTTGGGTTAAATATTTTAGTTGTTCATTTGTATATTATTATAAGATAGAGAGAATCGTGAGAAATGCGTAAATCTTTCGCTTATTTAGTTCTAATTTTGGTTATTGAACATTTAATCGTGTTCAATATGATACTTCGTTTATTATAGTACTAGATTATAGACCAGTGTATACACGGGTTTTGTATAATAAATTAATTATTCAAATATAAGTAACATTTGTCATTTTATATGTAATCGTTAAATGTCAATATTAGTTAAGTAGGTATTAATCATATTATCGGTTAATTTGCGTAATTATAGATTATGTCAGCAAAATATGTAGACAATCATTTATTTATTAAAATTAAAAATAACACTTGAGGGATACTAATTAAATATCCAACGGTACATATAAAAATAAGAATAATTAGAGCTTGAAAAATGTTAAGTGGTAAAATGGTAATAAAGTATTCCCAAACATCGATCGTAAGGCATCATATTTTCTTGTAGCACTGATGAACGCCAAAATGTGCTATTTTATAGTACTAATTACCCCTTAGTTTGATTAATTTCTTATGCATTTTATTTGAATTCGATACTCATTTCGTTCATATTTGCATTTAGGAATTATCTGGAGCTTGAATCGGAAAAGAAGCTGAAAACGAGCGAGAATTGAAGAAAAGAAGTTAAAACGAGGAAAAGTGAAATCTTTGGTCGATGGTGAAAAAAAAGCTGGGAAATTCGATCCATACGGCGTATGGATGAAGTGAGCCGGGCCGCCAGTTTACGCGGGTCAAACCCATGGGCTTTTCAATCCATACGGCGTATGGATTGATTCGGCAGAAACCCTAAATACCTCATTTTGCTCTCATTTTGAGGCTATCACTTCACATTTTTTTCTCCAGACGAATTCTTCAGTTCTAAAATCATTTTCCAGAGCTTTTGAAGGAGAAAAGAGCAAGAAGATTCAAGGGCTTTCATTCATTCATTCGTTATTTCATTATTTCGGTTCGAATAAACTTTTCTTTTCATTCGATTATGACTATTGATATGTTATTGAATCTGATTTTCTGTATTATCATGATTGGCTAGTTCTATTATGTGTTTGCTTAGATGAGAATACTTAATTGATGGATTGATTGTTATAATTGCGAACGTATTGAATTTTATTAAATGTTTATGTGTTTATTCGTTAATCCTTGGGTATTTAATGATTGTTGCTGATTACCTAGCGTGAATTCATAATTAGTTGAGATTGATTTCCTGTTGGTTGTGAATTTATTGATAGTTGTTGATTTGATTGATAATTATTGCCGAATATATTGAGTTTGACGGGCTAGGGTTAATGGTTAGTAATGGTTATTGATGGACAAGATAACTTTAATCAGTTATAGACTTTGTTGATTCAAGTCAAAAGAATAAATCACATAAACGGTGTTGAATTAATTTAGAATACAGTTTTGTGGACAACGTTAAATTGAACTGTTAATGTGTTGAAAACAACCTTGTGTCTTTCTTAATTGTATTGAATTCAGTTTATCTTGTAAGGAGGATTGATATATTTGAAAGGGCACGATAGAATCCATACGTGAGCAATTGAATAAAATGATATCCGGATTTTAAGGAAAGTAATCTAAGCAAATGCATTTCTTTTATCATTTGAATTAAATCTTTTATTAAAGTAATTATTTTGGTATTTCTTTATTTTATAATTAAGTTTTATTTAATAAATCATTTCTTTTATAATTGTTATTCAATTGTTCGATCGGAACTAAAACGTCCCCACTTTTTACTGCTTTAATTAATTGTAACAATTTTCAATTTGTTAATATTGACATCCGTTCCCTGTATTCGACTCGGACTTACCAAGTCTATACTGACATTCGATCAGGTATTCTTGCCTGGTTGTGTGAAAAGTATTAATAAGGTATTTCCATTTCTAAATAATAAAACAAGACGCGCTTTCACACGCATCAAGCACCTTTGTGTATACTACATTTGTCATAGTGTTTGCAAGTTGATCGTGTTCGTCACAACTTGGTATATATATTCAATCGATCATTTCTTCGTTGTCATATTCAAAACTGATACATATAACTACATTTTGTTTATGTGAATGTTAAATCCTTAATTGTTTTCACACGAATGTCGAATCAAACTATCTTTCGTTTATGTAAATGTTAGCCCGTGTATACACACATATGTCTAATTTATGTGAACGTAAAACTCATGAACACACACACATGTTGAATCAAACTATTTTTCGTTTATGGGAATGTAAAATACACAGATGTCGAATAAAACTATCTTCGTTTATTTCAATGTTAAACCTAACCCTTCTTTGAATAAAAAGTTATCCGAGGATGAGAAATTAGATTCTCATAACATGAAACTTGAATAAACCAACGGATAGTGGTCGAAACCTGTAGTTTTTTATAAATTAGTCAGAAGTCTAAACCTATATCGAAGTATAATACGGAGTATTTTGCAACATAATAGTAAAACTATGTTAAGTAAAGCTTTCATGTTCACATGGACTCACAATGGAAAAAATGATAATCAGTCACTCTAAATATCTGAATCAAGCTACCATTCATTTATTTGAATATTGAATCCGTATATAAACACGAATCCCGAATAAAACTTTCTTTTATTTATGTAAATGTTAAACCCCTGAATACATCCAGATGTAGAATAAAACTATCTTCATTTATTTGAATACTAAACGAAACCCGTGAATACACTATAAACACGAATCCCGAATCAAACTTTCTTTTATTTATGTAAATGTTAAACCCCTGAATACATGCAGATGTAGAATAAAACTATCTTCATTTATTTGAATACTAAACGAAACCCGTGAATACACACGGATGTCTAATAAAACTATCTTCATTGATTTGAATGTTAAACCCGTGAATACAAACGGATGTCGAATAAATTTACTTTTTGTTAATCTGTATCAACCTATTCTTAACGGAAGAATTGATTTTAACATTTTAAATTAAAAAAGAAAATTTATGATTTTAAACTCGTATATACACATGTATTATTAAATGTGACTTACAAATTTATAAGTGAAACAACTTTAAGATCGAAGAAAATGAATTTTTATAATTAAGTAAGTATAAATAAATAATGAATTTGAATACTTACTTGACAACTTATTTCATATTCATATGCTTTTAAAATAAAGAAAATATAAAATAGAGACGAATTAGAAATATGCTTAAATAATAATAATTATAATAATAATAATAATTATTATTATAATTAGATAAATTTGTTGTTTTCAATTACTATAAACTCTTTTTAATAAATTAGTAAAAACAAATAACATGATCGACTTTAGTAGTCCTGGCTTTCTTTCTGCAAGCCGGTTCATAATCTAAATCTAAATAATTAATTAAGTTATAGTTATATTCTGTAGGGGATTTAAATATAAGAAAAGGAAATTAGTTATTGGATATTTTTTTTTTGAAAAATATTCATTCGATTTAGTTTGTAGAATTTTTAGGAAAATAAACAATTTTGATTGGTTAATTGGATGTTGATTGAAATACTTGAATTTGATTGGTTAATAGGTGCCAAATTTTCACAAAATTGGAGTTGTAAAAGTTTTCTTTTATTAATATTTAGATTAGATAGATTTAGATATCAACTTGTTTGGTTCTACACAAAGTATCATATATCTGTACGTTGTCCAATTCCATTTTCAACACTTAAAAAGTCATAATGGTAAGAGGTACACAATCATATAAATGCCAATTCATCAAAATTTTCTCAACTCTTTAATTCCACTAAATCATATATACAAATTTCGATAATAAATTAATAATAATGAAAAATACTTATAAATATATGAAATATTTCTTTGACATAGTACATTGAGAATAACATGAAAGTGATTGAGACCAACCATTATAGTATAATACTAGCATGAGGTTACATCCCTTAGAGCACAGGGCTTGGTGTCGGTGTTCTAAAGAATGTTGAAAGTGAGGATTTTGTGGTGCGGTAAAACTGAATTCTCAGTGTTCTGGAGGTTTTTTTTTATTATTTCTTTTATTTGATTTGTGCATGAAAAAGAAATAGAAAAAAAAAATGTTGAACGTTGGTGATGTTAGCCGTCCATATCAAGACGTTGAAGCCAAAGTTTTGCCAGAACACCGGTGAGAACACCGGGGCGGGGTGGGAGAACATTGACCCCCGGTGTTCTCATATCAAAACACTGATGCTACCTATTACCATACCGTATGCTCTTACAACTTATACCATTAAATTTTTGATCATCACCACTAATCCCAAGTAACAATGCATAATCCAACAATCTTTTTAATCCTCCTGTATCTATTCTCACCAGGAACAACCACAGCCATCAACAACACCACACTTCCTGGATGCCAAAGTAAATGTGGTAACCTCACGGTACCATATCCGTTTGGCATTGTATCGGCAGATTCAAGATGCTCCCTGGATCCGTGGTTCGATATCGTGTGCAACACATCTTTTAATCCTCCAAATTAAAGCGTTCTTGCCGACCGACTATGTTAATTTTATCGGACACAATACTTTTAACCTGGTGGAAGTGGTGGATACTTCGGATGAACACGTGAGAGTTAAAAACACCGTGGCTTATAAATGCTACAATGAAACCGGTGGTGTGATTAGCGACTACGCAACTGGGCTCACGGTAGCCCAGTCTTACTTCACTTTTTCAGAACTGAATAAACTAATAGCCATTGGGTGCGACGAATTTTCTATGATCCAACCAGTTCCGCTGATCGAACAAAAGAATTTCACCAGTGGATGTGTTACTGTTTGCTCCAAAGTTGAGGATGTTCCCATCGGTTCATCTTCAGGTTAATTCTCATAAATTACTCTCTTATAACATGTTAACTAATGACGTGGCATCATAAATAGATGTGGCACGTCTTAAAAGAAATAGAACAAAAACATATTATCCCACTAACAGGTATCAAGTTTGAAAAGCTTAGAGCCTTCCCAACGGTAACCGGTTTCACCAACCGGTTACCAAGTGATTAGTTTTGAGGATGTCAATGGCAACCGGTTTCAAACCGGTTTGGAAGTGTAACCTGTTACAACTGGAAAACTGATTCAAACCACTTCTCAATCACTTCAAAAACTGTGGGCCCCGCACAATATAATTTCTTTTTTTTTGTACTGTATTAAATAATTAAAATGAAAATAAAGTGGTTTGGAAGTGGTTAAACTGTTGGCACGGACATATCAGTTTTGAATCAGTTGGTGGAAAGCTGATGTGGCGCTGATGTGACACAACTGATTGGGAAGTGGTTAAACCACCATTGGGAAGGCTCTTAATTAAGTACATAATTACAGTTTTCTTTTAGTTCAAAAAATAGAACATCAAAAATAGTAGAATTGAATACATTCAGATGTAATTTTGGCTGGGTGTTTAACTAGTCAACTCTTTAAACCAATGTAAAGTCTAGTACTTTTACATATACTCTATAAAGATTTTTCTTATGTCAACTTATATACTACGTATATACCAAGTCAAATAGGCCAACTTATGAGTTATGAAATGTTACTTTGGTAATTGATAGTGTGCCCCTCACTTTGGGCTTGGCCCATGGGCTTTCTTTATTGGGCCTCCCCTCCACATATATAAGGGTACAAACCCTAGATCTCACATAAGATCACACACACACAATGTGTGCAGCCTCCAAAGGCTCCTCTCCACCTTCAAACCCCATCTTCTTAGATGGGTAATTAATCACCCTTTACCACCCTCGATGAGAACTATCTCGATCCGGGTTACGACACTAGTGCAGTGTAAAGAGGCGATTCCCCCCATCCGCAATTCTAAATTTATTCAGTTGTCTGTTTTACAGTAACTTATTATATTTTTAGTTCAAATCTAAAAGTTTGATATCAAACAATTTGGATCAACCACAAGATAATTTACTTGTTAAGATTTCAAGTGACGATAACCATAGTGGTTAGACTTTACGAGTCGAAACAACAACTTAGAAAAACAAGGCGACTCGGACCTCTTTGATTATTACTAGTCATTTATTGTTATTTCTAAGTCACTTTTGAGTCGTATCAACTCGTGGATCTTACAAGTCATAAAATCAGACAAAATTTTAGTCTAATATCAAGTGAAAAACAAATAGAAAAGGTATGACTATAGTTTGTACTAAATTAAGCAATTGTGGTTGTTGTCACTCAACAACTTCACTATTGACTCTCATAGTGCTCTACTTATGTCAACAGAAATCTTACACTTCAATTTTCCCGTTAGGTGATATCTTAAAGTCACCGTATAGATTCTGTACGAGAGTTGGTATACGGTTAACGGCTGATTGAGGAGTCAAGTTATTTCATTAGTGTCACCCACTCAATTATCATGTTTAATCTCAAATTACTACTTTTAAATGTACATATTAGATACAATATATTCTTACTAGTTTAGTACTCCAATTTACTTAAACTTATCTAATTTCTTTTTCAATTATGTAAACTTATTCTATTGACTTTGAAGAATTATCATCTCTATATATATATATATAGGGTAGTGATCTAGGGGGAAGTGACAAAATTGGGGGAAGGGGGAAGCTAATCTGGTGCGTCCATCTCATCAAACTAATTAAAAACGCAGAGGGGTAGTTAGGTCAATTTACAAATAACATAAAAAATAAAGGAACGGGATTTATTAACAAAAATGCTGAAACAACTTCTGATTCATTCCATAAAACCTAAATTTCTTCTTCCAAATACAATTCTGAAGGTGAGATTCATCAAAATCATTACATACACAAGATCTAATTCATTTCCAGTTAACTTCAAACGGGATTTATTCAACAAAAACGAGATTCATCAATGGCGAAAGATTCGAAAGAAAAGTGGAAAAATTGACGAACGAGGTAAACCTAATTCGTAAAATTAAATATTAGTAGCTGCAAATTGCTTAAATAATGTTATTAATAGATTATATGATCTGAATAAATCAATATTAGTGTATATTTAAGAATTATCTGTTACTTGTAGATGATGACTGTTACAGATTACCAATTACAATTTTGATGAATGATATTCACTGTGGTGCTTGTTATATGATTAATACTAAATATTCATAAAGTTAAGATTAAGAAATTATTCATTTATCACGGATTTAAAAACAGTTGAATATTATTCATCGCGATTGTTTATACTAATTATGTATTAGTGATTTAATGGCCATTGAACCTAATTTCAAACAAAATATATATTAGATGGTTATAATTTAGGACTCATCCACATGGATGTTAATATGTATGAATATGCATCACTACAATTAGACTTATGTTAAGATGCACCAGAGCGCATAGTATCGACATGGGTGTTAAAATGTATCAATAAACATAACTATGATGTAAACCTATCTTAAGATGAATCACAGTGCATACTATGAGTAGTCATACACATGTGTCTTACTATGTATCGAAATACATCACTATGATGTAAATTCTGTTAAGATGCACCGCATTGCTTACTATTTGTGGCCCGAATTGAACAAACATGTGTGAGCTGCTCAAAGTATCCACATGGGTGTTAAAATGTATCAATAAACATAACTCTGATGTAAACCTATCTTAAGATGAATCACATTGCATACTATGAGTAGTCATACACATGTGTCTTACTATGAAAAATATTTGCTTTTTATGGAGATGAATTTCCTTATCGTTGTGATCCTATGGTGAAAAGTTACTACAATGCATTACTCTATTCGTCTTATCCACCAACACCGGGCCTGATTCCGCTACTTCTGCTGGATAAATCTGGCCCAATTCCGCTCAAGAGATTTGTGATTGCTGTACCCAAGAATAGCTCCCTCACAATTCAAGCACACTTTGTGGATCCTAAATCACAGGATATAATTTTGCTTGGCCTTCACAATTTTAAGACCCCAAGTCATACTCCCTCAACATTAAAGCACACTTTGTATGGTAAAGGTTGTGATTTGGAACTGAGTGTACTTTGGAAATGATACGCTATGTTATTATGTTATGTTCTGTCATGACAATCTTATGATGTTAGAAATTAATCAATATGAACTTACATATATTATGTTTAATTATATGAACTTACGTTTCGTATCTATTGTTTAATTATGACGAAGGAACAAAATGGGTTAACTATTGGTTTAAAAGAAGAATTTGAACAAGTGTCTAAAGATGGATGTCTTTTAAAATCACGAAATATTGATTCTTTTGACTCCGTTGATGTTAAAGATAAAAGCTTGTGCAGATCAAGATCATTAGCAGGATTTTTAAAAAGCTCGTACATCTTTAGGTGGTCATAGGTTATTTGAGGTTTATGAATCAATAAAGTGAAGCTTTTTTGAAGTTTTTAAGTGAAACCGCTTATCTTAATTGTGACATTTTAAACCTTATTTGGTGGAATCTGAAAAGAATTCTTATGATTCAAAAAACCAAAAAAAGGTATTTGACACATTAGATATCCCATCCTTTGACCTTGACATCGAAGATGAAATACCATGGCCTTCAAGATTGCCATATGAAAAGGAAGAAGTCAACGTAAAGGCTGATCTGACAGAAATGGAAAAGGATGTGTCTACCTTCATTCACTGTTTTGTTGATGCACCAAGGTAAGAATTTCACTGTTTGTTGTTTACAATTTTTAGATTATTTATATATTTTAAATTTTATTTATATATATTCGTAAACAGGAGACCAATCTTCACTACTAAAAATGGAATGTCGTTGACAAGGATTGAAGCTGCTACTTTGCTACATTAAACGTGTATCTCTAACAAAGTAATTGATTGCTGGGCAATAATACTTAATAGAGAACAAAGGTTGCTAGGAAAAGAGCATACATCAAGATATTTTTTCCCAAGTACAATATTGGTAAGTAAAATTATATTTGCAAACAATTTCAAGTATTATTATATTAACAATAACAAAATACTTAAAATTGAAATTGCAGAATGCAAGTATGCTTACCACTGATGCTTATAATGATGATACGCATGTTGAATTTAAAACTAAAGTTGTTGAACAAACAAATTCTGAGAATACGGATTACAGATTAACTCCAATTGATATGGTATGTGATATAAACATTAATAAAAAATAGTATGATTCATGATGAATGTTAACATACATGTTGATGCAGGTTTTCTTCCCAGTTTTAAACAAAACGATGAACTTTATAATAAGTTTCAATTTGAGAACAACAGAAACAGAAGTTATCGATCACAGTAAAGCTGCAGTTGAGTTTCATGTTAAGTACGGCGGCACACCATTCCTAATAGTAAGCAAAAATATTAATATTTATGTACATACATTTTATATGTTAATGTAAATAACTAATAACAGATTTCAATTATAGAGACATTTGTTTGATAAGTACTTGAGTGAAGTAGCACATCCAAGAGCCAACTTGATAAGGTTTGTTGTTCCGAAGAGAAAAACAATGAATTGGAGAACATCAGAACACCACTTCGGATATGGAGTTCTAACGATGAAGCACATGGAAAGCTCTAGGGGTGAGATGAATTGGAATTGTGGAATGGCTGTTGAAGGAACAGAGCAGAATAACCAACTTGAAGACCTGAGAAAAAAAGTATGCAACAAAGATAATGCTCAGCGATTTAAATCTTTTGAAGGAAGAATTCTTAAAGGACATGGAATGTTTTAATAAGCGTTATGGTCTGACATAAAGGGAAAAACTTCGTCTCATTTCAAATGGACAATGTTTTATGCATTTCAAGGGAGTTGTCTGAATGCAGAAAGAAGGATGTCTTTTAGTATGATACTTTTATGATTTTACTAGTAATATAATGGATACTACTTTAAAGATGTTATTGTAGAAATGTAAGGACATATGTTAATATTCTATGAAAATTATATGGTACACTACTATATTCTGTTTTTACATATATTACATTTGAATTTTGTCTGTTAATACTATACATGATAGCATTTATTTAACATGCATCGAAGTGCGTACTATTAGTACTCGTACACATTGGTGTTAACACGTATCGATATACATCACTAGGATTTTAACCGATGTTATGATGCATCAAAGTGCGTACTATTAGTACTCGTACACATGGGTGTTCAGATGTATCGATTTACATCACTGTGATATTAACTGATGTTATGATGCATCGAAGTGCGTACTATTAGTACTCGTACACATGGGTGTTAACATGTATCGATTTACATTACTGTGATATTAACCGTTGTTATGATGCATCAAAGTGCGTACTATTAGTACTCGTACACATGGGTGTTCACATGTATCGATTTACATCACTGTGATATTAACCGTTGTTATGATGCATCGAAGTGCGTATTATTAGTACTTGTACACATGGGTGTTAACATGTATCGATATACATCACTATAATTTTAACCGATGTTATGATGCATCGAAGTGCGTACTATTAGTACTCCTACACATGGGTGTTCACATGTATCGATTTACATCACTATGATATTAACCGTTGTTATGATGTATCGAAGTGTGTACTATTAGTACTCGTACACATGGGTGTTAACATGTATCGATTTACATCACTGTGATATTAACCGTTGTTATGATGCAAGTGCGTACTATTAGTACTCGTACACATGGGTGTTCACATGTATCGATTTACATCACTGTGATATTAACCGTTGTTATGATGCATCGAAGTGCGTACTATTAGTACTCGTACACATGGGTGTTAACATGTATCGATATACATTAAACAAATAACATAACAAAATTCATCATAATGTTCGACAAAAAAACCTATGTTAAGATGCATAAATTTATGATATACATCACTACGAACTAAAACTTATGTTAAGATGCATCTAAATGCATATTATTAGTACTCATTCACTTAGGTGTTAATATGTATCAATATACATCACTACAAGGTAAAACTTATGTAAAGATGCATCTAAGTGCATACTATCAGTACTCATACACATGGGTGTTAAAATGTATCGATATACATCACTTCGATGTAAACTTATTGTAAGATGCATCATAGTGCATACTATCATTAGTCATCCACATGGGTGTAAATATGCATCAATATATATCACTTCAATGTAAACCTATCTTAAAATGCATCACAATGCATACCATTAGCATGTATCATAATGTTAATCATGTACAATATTAAGAATCACATAATTGCAACAAAATATCTCTACATATTACCATTAAATTGATAAATAGTGTACAATTAAACAAAAACTAAATACATAAAAATGCAACATGAGTAATGTTTACACAAATTAATATTTAAACTTACCTATAGACTCAGGAACACTAGAATTAGATTTAAGTGGGACATTCGAAATGGAAGCCATCACATGAGCTACAAAATAACATTCAACGAAATGCATATTAACACTATTATAGGTTAAAAACATAAACACGTGAATTGAATAAATAATTAAATATTTAGTATACACTTACCACTAACTTCAGGTTGAACTGAATTCGATTCACCGGGAAAATTGGAACTAGAAGACATTGTCCAGTATGAGAAAAACGAATTCGATCAATTTCTAAACCCTAGTTATGAACGATGAAAAATAGAACGAATTAATCAAACATTGAGAATGAATTAAAAGTATACGAATTTCAGTTTACTGTGTACATGAATCGATTAATTGATTACGCGAACGAATTTTGTATTACTGATGAAACTCGAACATATTGAATAATGTTACGAATTGGGAAACCGGATGAGAAATTGAGCGTACAAATTGAGTTATATTCCTTTTTAATTAAATAAAAGGAAAAACATGAAATTACTAAAGTAACCTTATCCCTGTAAACTAAATAGAACGCATGTACATGGAAGATAAGGTGGTACGGCCTGTTTGGATTAAATTGGATGGTGGATGATCAGCTTCCCCCCCTCCCCCAAAAATGTCCTATTCCCTCTGGATCATGCCACTATATATATATATATATATATATATATATATATATATATATATATATATATATATATATGTTGATACTAATTGATGTCTACTCATATATATATGGGCTTAGTCCCTCGAAATGCAACGAACTTTGCCCAAAAGTCTATTGTATGCGACCAACTTTCGAGGAGGCATAAGAATGCAACCAACCTGCTAAGTGGGGTTTTTGATGTAGTTTTTGACCTTTGTAGCCGGTAACCGGTTAAGAAGTGTGTTTTTGGTATGTTAGACGATATGTGGCATACCAAGTCATTATCCACGTATTTTTTAATTTTCTTTCTTTTACATGTGGATATTTCCAATATCATAAACAAACAATATCAAATTTTTTTTTTAAAAAAAAAATCAAATTATGGAGTATATGTATTCATCAGATCATCATCATCGTATTCATCAGATCATCATCATCAATATTGATCATCAACATCGATCATCATACCAAAACACTCATCATCAACAGAAATCATCACAAACAAAATTAAAAATCCACAAAATTTATAATCATCATCAATGAAATCACAAACAAATTGTAA
Source organism: Helichrysum umbraculigerum (assembly GCA_949592205.1). Lineage (NCBI taxonomy): Eukaryota > Viridiplantae > Streptophyta > Magnoliopsida > Asterales > Asteraceae > Helichrysum > Helichrysum umbraculigerum. Next base: position 7,005,827 of record CATIUR010000005.1, on the reverse strand, counting down.
CCTAGATCTAAATCGCACATCATAAACACATGTACACCCCCAATTTCCATCGGATTCGCACATCAATTTCGTCTTCTTCCTCGTCTAGAAGTCTTCACTATCATCTTCGCTATCATGTTCCTCATGATCGGTGTGTTGTGAATCAGAATCATGATGAAGATGACTTAAACCGGAGATGACGTCATCATCAACAACACAAGCAGGGGTTTTGATTTTCTGGTTGAACCAATCAGACCACAAACACCCCCAATTTCCATCCGATTCAAACCCAAACGTCAAAACGATAAACGGCCGTGCTGCCATGTCCAAACTTAGACTATGGTTTGATGACGAAGACGGAATTGTGGATCTAGATCCGGTAAACATACAAAACACACTAATCCAACTAATTGAGTGTTTTGTTAATTTGTATCTTTCAATATAATCACTCATTTTGTTGGCATCATTAATTTTCTTCAAGTTTTGATTGTATTGGGAGAAACAAGGAAAACATGGGGTTTATTTTCTGAAAGTGATTGTTTTGTTTTGAAGATAGAGATGACTAATAAATGAAATAATATTCAATATCCACCTAGAGAAAATTCTATATACTTGGCATATACGTGGCAGTTTACATGTTAAAAACCGGCTGACATCAAATTTTTGTAGGTAAACTACATCAAAAACCCCACTTTAGCAGGTTGGTTGCATTCTTATGCCTCCTCGAAAGTTGGTCGCATACAATAGACTTTTGAGCAAAGTTCGTTGCATTTCGAGGGACTTAGCCCAATATATATATATATATATATATATATATATATATATATATATATATATATAGATTTTGGATCAATTGAGAACACCTTAAAAATAAGAACGGCTAAGAACGCTTCAAATGCACAATTACTCTTGATAGAATAGTTAAATTAACATTCGTACATTTCAAATATGCAAAGAAAAATAAATGTACACTTATAAAAATGCACAAAAATCGAAAAAACGATTGATGTATGATTATCTCTATAATTGTGCATCAATCGTTTTTTCAATCTTTGTGCATTTTCGAAAGTTCGCATCTATTTTTCTACACATATTTGAGATGTATGAGTGTGAATCTAATTAATTTGTTTGCTAGTTGTGCATTTATGAGATGTTTTTAGCCGTTCTTATTTTTAAGGTGTTCTCATTGGAACTCTACTATATATATATATATATATATATATATATATATATATATATATATATATATATATACGCGTGTGTTATGACTCTTACGAGATAAGTCACGAGAGTAAAATCACGAGTTGACAACTATCAATCATATCGTCACCCAATTATGCAAACAAATCTGAGATTTCATATATGGATATTAGTTTTGAATGATAAATTGTAAATCATATCTTCATATATCCGTGCTTTTTGAACAGGTATGGGATGTTTCAACAAGCTTGCCCACAGGTTTAACCACGTACCTTGCAAATGTTTTCTCACTCAGTAGTCACGTGAATGTATGGTCTTTTGACAAATGAGGGTACGCTTTTTTTGGCGAGGAGAGTGCATTTACATTTCGGGGTGCGTCAGATTTCACGGACCCCTGATTTTGCCAAGCGGACAATTGAGACTGTCCCGGTGGTGCTTAATTGGGTTATTGGCAATAAGAGTTGTAACGAGTATAAAAATACAAGCGATTATCATTGCCAAATGAATAGCGTTTGTTTAGACTTTAAGAGTGGTAACGGAGGGTATATGATGCGGGCCCAAGTATTTATCGGGCCCTTGTGTTTCTGGAGCCCACGACCATGTAACAAAAGGGGCTTTACGGAAAAGGCCATAACTTGGGCTACAAGGCTCCGTTTCAGGCCCATGAGCTGGCGAATCGAAGCTTGGAACGAGACCCATCTCTTGGTAAACTGTCAACTTTCAGGCCCAAAAACGGCTTCTAGAATAGTTACAGCCCATTTACGGTTGAGATGTTACTATCTTTACTCCCAAGATTCTCATTGCAAACTCCTCACAAGAAGGTACAGTTTGGGGGTGTATTTTTATAGTTGTTTGAGAGTGTTGGTTCCATGATAGGACTTTTTAATGTTAAAAACCTACTTTTCAAGTAGACAGTTATGTTTGGAGATCGAATATAATATTAGGTCTGCTTGACACTACTTTTCTTTAGATATCTTTGCATATCTATTCAATGAAGTAGAGTAGAGTGCACTCGGTCCATGAATCATAGAGCCGGAAATCTGCAGGTTAATGAATTCCAAACACTAATCAATCCTTATGTAACTTGTAGATGCAATCATGATCGTAAAACAATAATAATAACTAGCTAATAATAATAACATAAAGTAGAAGTTGGATAATAATAATAATTGTGCAAACACGTACGTAAAATATAAGTGACGGCTATGACAAGAAGTCAATTACTCATGATCGTAAGTAAATCATGAAACAGTCATGTAATGATTAAGTAGGATTGTCGTCATCACCTCCTCACTAGAGGATATCTTGACGGGATAAACTTTGTTTCCTGCTTCAGATTCGAAGAGAGTATCGAGAGGCAATTGGATTTGTCCTATGTTTAGGTCCGCCTTCCGAGGCTTGATTGTGCACAAGAGCGTGTAGTTGCTGGTGGAATCAACAAGGGTGAATTTCATTAGCCTCTCAAAATTCCAAAAACGGGTGAAATCATCAACAATCTTGAATTTCCTTAGCTTCTCAAAAATCCAAAAATACCAGCTGTCCGTCTTGACTTTTGGCTTAATCTCTTTGTTGTTATTTGCAACAACTTCAACATTCACACTCTCTACATTTGGATCAATGATCGTCATATTTTGACCCATGCAACGGATTTTGATTTTCAAATGATATGTGACTCCGCGCTCCATGATGATGATGATCAATGCTTGTATTGAAGACCTAAATAGAATGTCGTAGTAAGAATTTTCACGGCCAATAGACCATCAAAGTACGTGTTAGCAGCAAAATTAAAATACAAAATCAAGAATTAGATTGAATTGAATGAATTGAATGAATTGCAAACAAGAAAAGCGAACCTGCGAGACGTAAGGGATTGCCGAATTGAGTGGGGTTCTTTTTAACGAGTTAATCACGTTGTTTGTATATAAATAAAAAAGTAAATAAAATATTCCTAATTCCTAATAGGCTAATACGGAAAGTTATCCAAAATTGATGAATTAATTAATTAATTAAGGATCCTAATAAGGTAAATTAAAATACGGGATTAGGGTCTGGAAATGTAACAAACTTTGACCAAATCTCTATTGTGTGTACCCAACTTACGTATGCTAATTTTAATGCAACCAACTTTCTAAAATGGTGTTTTTGATGTAACTTGATGACGTGTCACTCTCTCCATACGCCACGTGGCACGCCATACGCGCGACATGTCATCAAGTTACATCAAAAACACCATTTTGGAAAGTTGGTTGCATTAAAATTAGCATACGTAAGTTGGGTACACACAATAGAGATTTGGTACAAGTTAGTTGCATTTCCAGGTACTAATCCCTTAAAATACTAATGAAAAACAATTTTACCGATGGGCTCGTGTGTAATAGGTTTAGGCTTTATGCAAGATAAGCAGAATGCAATCAAAGATTAGGGTTTGGGTTTCGATTAGGGTTTCTTCCTCCTGTTTTCCGGCCGAGCAATAGTCGTAAACTAAATAGACGTTACCTCTACTGCTCATGCATATGAGGGATTCGTGGTGGCTTCTCGTTTTCTAGCAAATGGCATACGATGGAAGTGGTGGTGTACTTTACCGGCAAGGGGTCTGAGGGCTCAAGTGTTATGGATCGGGCCCTTGTAATTCTAGAGGCCCACGACCGTATAACAAAAGAGGTTTCACGAAAAAGACCATAACTTGGGCTACAGGGCTCCGTTTCAAGCCCATGAGCTGGCGAATCGAAGCTTGGAACGAGGCCCATCTCTTGGTAAATGCCATAGGCAGTTTACCCAACTTTCGGGCCCAAAATGGCTTCTAGAATAAGTTACTGCCCATTTTATGTTTTTTTTAGTTATGTTTGAGCTTTATGTTCGGCTCGTTATGTTTTTCCTGCCCATTTAAATTTCTGCTTCCCTTTTTAAGGTTCCTAGTGTAACAAACAATTCAGTTTTTGAGTTTTATGAAAATCAAATTTGTGTTGATCATTTGAGTTGAATTTTTGCCTAACGTCGATATTTTTTTTAGGGGTGGTGATTCGTACACCACATTTTTTTAGCCATACACCACTAACGTGCTTTACATTTTTGTACAGTACAACATCCTGAAGCACATTTGGTGGTGTACGGCTAAAAAGAGATGGTGTACGAATCATCACCCTTTTTTTAGAATCAACTATTGTTAGAAGGGATTTTTCCCGGGTATTCGTAGAATCGACATGTTGAATTCGTGTTACTAATTTCAATCTACATCAATTATACTTGATGCAGGAATTGGGATTGGCTTTTTGTCTATATTTCTAGGAATGGGTGGTTATAATTCAGCCAACAGAGAAGAAACATTATCAAATTGAGGCAGAAGTTCTTTTTAAAAAATGGTGGCATGTTGTTGAAACAACAAATTAGCTCAAATGAGGGTGGCACTATCAATCAGCACACAAAAATTTTCACAACTGAAGAGCTAGAAAAAGCTACGAAAAACTTTTCTGAAGATAGGATTCTTGGTTGTGGTGGCTATGGGACGGTATATAAAGGGATTTTTCCTGATGGAACAATTGTAGCTATAAAGAAATCAAGACTTATGGATGAAACTCAGATCGAGCAGTTTATTAATGAGGTTGTCATTCTTACTCAAATTATAATCATCGTAATGTTGTAAAGCTTTTAGGTTGTTGCTTAGAAAGTGAGGTCCCATTACCAGTTTATGAATGTGTTTCTAACGGTACTTTATTCCATCATATCCACGCTACCGTGGTGGAATGGCGTGGTTATCTTGGGACCATCGTCTAAGAATAGCAGTCGAGTCTGCTGGAGCACTTGCATACCTTCACTCAGCCGCTTCAAAGCCCATAATACATCGAGATGTGAAATCAGCAAATATATTATTAGACGACAATCTAGTCACCAAAATATTAGATTTTGGGGCTTCAAGATTGATACCCTTGGATCAAGCACAAGTGACTACATTAGTTCTAGGAACTTTAGGATATTTGGATCCTGAATACTTTCACACAAGTCAGCTAAAGATAAAAGTGATGTTTATAGCTTCGGTGTTGTGCTTCTAGAGCTTCTAACAGGTAAGAAGCCACTTTGTATGGAACAAAGTCAAGTGGAAAGAAGCTTAGCGACTTATTTCTTAAATTCTTTTAGAACAAATAATGTATTCCAAATTCTCGACCCTCGAGTTGTTAGAGAGGGTTCACTCGAGCAACTTCAAGCAATTGCTTCACTTGTGAAACGATGCATCAGTATGAGTGGCTTCGATAGGCCAACAATGAAGGAAGTAGCTATGGAACTAGAGCGTTTTAGTAAATTCATGAAACGACCAGAGATCGAACAGCGTGGTAATAATGAAGATGGTTTTAATCAAACAAGTGATCAGGGAGAAAATTCAGACCTTTATGGTGACTCAATAGATCCATATATGGACTCGATAGAGTTATCAAGTCACTACAACTCTGATCAAATTCATTCATTATACCCTGCCAATGAACCTAGATGATCTTTTGTTGTAACTTTTGTCAATAAGGTAAGCATACCATGTTACCCAAATGTTATCTACTCTATTCATCATTTCCTTTATTATGCTATTGAATTGAATGGTTGCTTGTGTGAGTTTCTATCTTGTTTCTGTATGTATATGATTCACGTGACTCTGATTTACTTAGTTTTCAAGAAATATATACTAATAATAACTAATTTGATTGTGATGAGTGATGCTGTTATTAACGAAATAATTTTCTACTGATACTTAGTTTAGTGTAGAACCCAACAGTTGTGTTACTTTCATTTAATTGAATGTGAGACGGTTTAGCACAAATTAGTTTGGTCAAATGGGTTAACATGATGAGTACTAATAAGTTGTTATATACTGTTATAATGATTATAATTATTAACAATAATAAGTGAAACCATGTTAACCAAATTTTGAAATCATCAAGAAACATCTTCACCTAATTGAAGTATGGGTTCTTTCGTGAATTCGACCTACACAGTGATGTGACCTAAAAAGTCATGTTTTTAGACACATTATTCTACATTTATTGGGCTTATATTTGGTGAAAACATCTTAAAACATCTATTATTTACTTAAAAACACCAAAATGGTCTAATTATGAGCGTTGCTGTTAAAATCACCAAAAACATCCGTTTATCACGCAAAATGAGGCAAATAATGTCACCTTAAATATCCCCTTCTTAATTTACTTATGGAATTAGATCTTAATTCATATTTTATGATTCCATAGGAAAATACAAGACCGAAGGTGAAAGAATCAGAAGAAACGGACGAAGAACGGAGAAGATGTGCAGTCTGGAAGCCCGCCGATCGTCATCCGGAACACGCAAAAGTCAAACACTTCCAAATTTGGCAAACTTAGTGTCATTAGAATCGTAACGGAAAAACGAAGCCAACGGCGTAAGAATCAAGCAAAACGGACTCCAAACGAAGAAGATACGGACGAACCAAGCAACCGAGGAATCAGCGGAGGCCAAATGGAGCACCAACCCCCTACCACCAGGGTGCCGTATACGGGGTCTCTTGCCTTGTGAGGTGCCGTTTGACCCCCTTGGTCCGCTTGTCCCGTATGCTGCTTTGATGCTTGTATTTCGTGCTTCAAGGCTTGTACCAAGGCTTTCAACCTTCTCCTATAAATAGTCACCTCCATTTCTCATTTCACCACACCTCTCATTCACAAATCTTCTCTCTCTCTCTACTTTCTCTCTCTAGCACTACTCTTAGGAGTTAGAGGAGAATTGTTCTTGTAGTTAGTAAGGTTCTCTCTCTAGCACTACTCTTAGGAGTTAGAGGAGAATCAATAGGGTAGCTTTTGTAATAGAGTTGGAATTCTTGAAGGATCTCCTTTGTAATATTGTTCGGGATATTTCGGAGCTCTGTCCGTGTAATCTTTCAGCTGCTATTCAATCTACGCATTACTTTCGGTTAATTCTATCCTTATCTCTCATAATGTTGCATGCTATTATTATGTTTGATTTAGGATACATTTCTATGATTAGTGAGTAGATTAGCTATTGTGTTTGTTGTGATGTAGTTAGTCGTTAATTGGGATGATGTCATTATGAAACAACGGAAGTAACGTTATACGGCTTTCATTTGTATAGCACCGGAAACATCACGAATGTGTGGAGTACGGAACGTCGAAGCTATGAAAGTCGTAGGCACAATCCGTTGTGGAATAATGTTCCTAACTATATATTATAAATGAAAACCCGTTGCTTTGATTACATGTTCCATCCATGATCTTAAATCAATTAATACCCTTCCACCGATAAACGTGGTTAAAACCTTTTTGATAAGACGTCATATCAGGGGTAATTAACTATCTGTGTTTTGTTATAAAGCTATGGAAATACTAAACTAGTAGTGTACACTGTGAATAACTCTTGATTAAATATCTGAGTTTAAATAACATGGTCTAGTTTTGAAGCCGTGGAAATACTGTTTTAAACAAGTACTGTACACTGTGATTAAACTAGGGATTTATTGGTTAATATCAAGTGAGCGTTGGTTTAAATCATAAATGGAGAAACTCTAATCTAAAATACAAACTTAGTTTATGAATCCAGAAAGGAAGACGTTGAAAGTAATCAAACACTAGTTTAATCACAATGATGGAAAGTAATCAAACACCAACCATGTCTTAATCTTAAATGTTTTATTCAATTGAGTATTACTGTGGTGTTAAGAACGATCGGACCATTAGTGGGTCTGTTACTCTATTCATGCACCCAGGAATCTTTGAATTCCAGAAAAGGGTCATTGTTTCGTCACAAGGGCAATGTTGAGAGTTGAACAGCCTCCTCCGATCAGAATCATAACAACTTAGTACTCAGTGACATGCTGATTGAGTAATCAATTAGTAGGGTGCTAATGCTTACACCATAAATACTTAAGACAAATAAAATACAAATCTTTATAAAGACGTTTTCATAACTTAACTAAAACATCATCCCAATGCAAGGCTAACGAAGTCACAACAAACACCCCCTTTATCCTGACTGCTTTCCATTTTATTTTATTGCCTAGTTTAAATTAGTAGTATAAATTAGAAAACCAACAAAAACAAATTCCCAACTATTTTATAAAAACCATTCACTAGCTTGAATCGGACATTGTGATTACTTTGTTTCACAATACAGTTGATTTTAAAGAACGACCCTAGGTCATACTTGCTGCCGTACACCTTTAGGTCACATAGCAGTAGTAAACTTAGGCCCCAGCATTTACAAATTTAAAACTCTCCACCGACACGCCACTGGTGGCCGGTCCAACGACAGGGTAAAACCTGACCGACCGCTGGTGGCGCGTCACACAGCTTCATACAAGCATTAGCCATTTAGGCTTAACCTAAAACACAAATAACAGAATTTTGGACTAATAAAGTTTTGGTTTATATAAGTTCTAACATCTTTAGGCGCTCCAAGTGCTCTGTCTCCAGTACTGCAGGGGTGTAACAACCTTTAAGATCCTCTACTACATACTCCTGCCAAATAATAAGCTAATGAATTCTAGGATAAAAGTATGAACAATCAAATTTTGGACATTTTAAACCAGAAATAAGTGCAGAAAGTGTGCTTTCAAAGTTACATTATGATTTATGCACAATGGGTTCTATGTTATATAGTCATTTGCTTACTGCATAGCAAGGTAATCTTTAACTCTGTCATCAAATATAGCTTAAACAAGTCAACATGGTCAAAATAACAACCATGTTACTATCTTTGACCTGATAATGTGTAAGGATCTTACCGATAATCCAATTTCTTGGATCCCTACTTACTTGGGGTGAAGAAAATGTATACCTTGGTAAGTTCTCTCTTAGTGCGGATGTGGTAGTGTTTCTGCCAGGTTCTCTGAATAACAATGGTGGCAACAAAAAGGCCAAAAGGAATACCAACAATTGCAAATATGACCACCGATATTATAATTATAGGAACCCATTTGATCATACTGAAATCCTCTGGTGGTAAAGGGTCCCCGTCATCACCACCACAACCACAACAGCAACAGGGGTCTGGGATTTCATTCGTATAACTTTTTAGGCAGAGCATTATGGTCCCAACGAACCCAAGCAACGCCAAGAAGACAATAAACCCTATGGAACAAACTTACAACAGTTTAAGAAACATAATAACAATGAAACCAAATCACGGTACAGCTGGCAGCTTTAGTTGGCCCAACGATCATGTGAACGAACTTTTTAAGGTGCGTTTATTTGCAAAAAAAGTTGAGGTGAATAACTGAAAATGTATTCACATATTACCCTTTTAGAAAAAATTATAATGGAAGTTTCATATTATAGTTTCCTAACTGTTTTCTTTCAAGTGACAGGAAAACTTGTTTGTTTTCTAAACTTAGAAATGAAAACATTTGAACATGTTTCTACAATTCTCCCTATAAGTTACCAATTTCCATTAAAAAAATGAAGAGAGGAAATTATAGAAATTCGTCTATAACTAAACGCATCTATAAATTTCCGCTGTATGATAAACAGGGAAGAACTGACCTATAGCATAGTAGATTGGTACTGGATGCCTTGCCAATAAACGGTCCCAACCTTTATTATAAATTAGATCTCGAAGATGCCCCTCTTTGTCAGCAAGATATGCTAGACCTCCTAACATTCCAATTACCTGCTTAGCGTAGTATGTAAATTACTCAGTACTCGATTACATCATAGATAAGAAAATATATATGCACTGCTAACATTTCTTGCATACAAGATGAAAGGGGCGGTATAGAAACAACCAACAAGCCATGTATAGAATAATTTCGCTTACATGATGAAGAAGTCGTCATACAATATACAGTAAAATAATAACCGAAAGTTTAATACATACAATACAAAATTTTAAAATGAGATAAATATAATATGATTTTTTCAGTTAAAGTTTGATACTCTAGCTTAACCTATTATAAAATTCCACTGGATATGGTTATAAAATTGTAAGTGAAGCTAGAATACTCAACTGCTTGTACGGCTAAAAATACAAGGATAACATCTCTAGCAACAAACAGTCTGAATTTTATTTTGCGCCACGAGTTTCCTTCTGACTTGTCAACTCGAAGATGAAACTGGGCGTCACAAGTTGAGCAATGTGAAAAGGCATGACCCTCCTGTTAATTAAGAGTAACAAATTAATTAAGCATATATGTATGACATCATGTATAATAAATTATATACTCGGTATGAAACATTATGAAAAACAGTATGTCGTAACCTTAACAGATCGCCAATGATCAAGGCACGAACGATGCACAAACTGTTGAGTACCCTTACACAGGCATGGGGATATTAGATCATAATCTACAAAAATAAAAAATAAAAAAGAGTGAAACTTAAAAAAGATGGTGATCATGTTCAATGTATAAAAAAGCAATATTCAAACGATGCTGGCCTATATGATAAAGAAACATAAAACACAGCAGAGGATGTGTATATATCACCTTCATCTCCATTGGATTCAAGACAAATGCGACAAGTAACTATTGAACCAGCTTCAACATCATTAGGGTTCTCTGAAACCCTAGTTTCTTGCGGTAATTCTACTTCCATGAGTTCAGCTATTTCGTATTGAACTTGATCAGTTGTAAAGAAATCCCAAAATATTCTTTTTATTTTTTAAACAATATGATATGAGAAGTTGAGAATTATGTGTTCAAGTACAGGATAAAAAGAACATATTATTTTAATTTCTAAATTCAAAAAAAGATAAAAAAGTGGGAGCAAGATCATCATTATCAAAGATTTAACTAATTAATTGCCTTGAGAATTGTACGTAATTTATGCATAAATGTTTAATCTTTTGTTTTGAACTTAAGATAAATAAATGATAACTCACTTTTTTTTTCATCTTTATCCATTTATTTTTGCAGCACATGCTCTTTGGGAGGTGATAGATACAACACAAATTTTGTTTCCTACACCACACAGTACAAAATTTAAAGCCCACAGTACAAGCATACTGCAGCACAACTTTGTTGTAAGAATCAAATTATAAGTTGTATTTATCTAACTCCCATGCTCTTTAATTTAGTTTATTTGTTAACTTTGACTGTAAAATCAGTCAATCATACACTCATTTTTCCCATTCATGAATCTTGTAATTTATTTTCAAATGGGTAAACCCGTAACTATCTTTCATCTAATCTAGTCTCGATGGTTCACCGATTTTGTCATTCACACTATCGCATTTTGCGCGGGAGTACAACTTAATTATGCCCGAATGACTTATGTGGTGATTGAGGTAGCTCACTTTTAAGCTCAACTCCATAATGTCATTGATACGAATGTATACTACATTGCAAGCCAATGGATATTTCTCCAAGCATTAAGGCGTGACGAAATTCAAGAGAGATATTGTGGTTCTCAGATCTCCAGGTATTATGCTATTGGATTGAATGGTTGCTTGTGTGTGTTTCTATCTTTCTCTGTGTGTATATGATGATTTACATGATTCATATTTACTTTGTTTTCAAGAGATATACACGAATACAGTAATTAATTTGATTGTGATGAGTGATACATGCCGTTATTAACGAAATAATTTTTTTACTGATATTTGGTTTAGTGTAGAACCCAACAGTTGTGCAAAGTTCATTTGATTGCATGTGAAAAGTGATGTAGGATGGTTTACCACAAATGAGTTTGGTTTGATGGGTGAACAAGATAACTAAATTCAATACATTTGTTGTAGAGAGTTTATAAAGTTATTATCGATAATAAGAGAAACCATGGAAGATAACCTTATCAAGGAAGTGTCAAGGACCAAAACGGAACGTGAAAACACATAGAAGATAACCATATTACATTCATATGTAACATTCACAAAACTGCACCACATAAGATAAATCGGCAAGAACTCACTAATCAAACAAAATCAGGGATATGTTCACCTAATTGAAGTATAGGTTCTTTCTTGAATTTGACATACTCACCTTCATACAAGTATTAGTCTTTTAGGCTTAACCTAAAACATTAGAGCTATCATCATATCAATAAAAGGATTTTGGACTAACGATTGAGTTGAAAATAGTGTGACCAGTTGTGCATCTCGTTAAAAAAGCTTTAACATCTTTAGGCGCTCCAAGTGCTCTGCATCCAGTTTTACAGGGGTATAACACCCTTTAAGATCCTCTACTACATACTCCTGCCAAAAAAAGAGGTAATGAATTATACAAAAAGAAGTATGAACCGTAAGTTTATGGAGGAAATTGTCACCGGTCATGTTACATGGTTTTAACCAAAAAAAGTGCAAAAAGGTGCTTTCAAAGTTACATTGTGTATGCACAATGGGTTCTATGTTGTATACTTGTATAGTGATTCGCTTAGTCCATCGAAAGGTAATCTTTAACTTTGTCATCAGATATCGCTTAGTACATTGTAATTTTTACCACCACGTTATTAATTTTGACCTGATACTGATATCTGGAGGTAAATAAATAAAATATGTGTGGTATTTTTACCTTTGTAAGTTGTCTCTTAGCGAGGATGTGGTAGTGTTTCTGCCGGATCCTCTGCATAACCATGGTGGCAGCAAAAAAAGCATACGCAATACCAAAAACCGCAAATATGATCACGAACATTACAAGAATAACAGCACCTGCGTCCATCGTTGAATCTGCTGCTAGTAAAGGGCCCCATAAACAGGGTTGTGGGCTTCCATCAGAGTATTATGGTCCCAACGATCCCAACCAATACCAAGAAGACAATAAACCCTATGGAACAAACTTACAACAGTTTAAAAAACATCATAACAATGAAAACAAATCACACTGTCAACTGGAGTCGGCCCAATGATCTTGCAAAGATAGGAAAACAAACTTTCTACGGTGCTTTTAGTTGCCAATTCAAAAAAAAAAAAATGAAGTGTTTTCTGTGTAGATTTTCAAGAACAAACTGAAAATAAGTTTTTATTTTATAACTACACTTTGAAAATTTCATTTTATAGTTTTCAAATTGTTTTCCTTTCAAGTGACAGGAAAACTCCTCTGTTTTCTAAACTAGAAGATGAAAACATTCAAACATGTTTTTACAATTTTCACTACTTCCCAGTTTTCAGAAAAATGGAGATAAAAATTCTATGAAAATCTTCTACGATTAAACTAAACACTTCCTTAATTTAATTTTTCATTGAATGATAAACAGGAGAAAACTTATCTATAGCATAGTAGATTGGTACTGGATGCTTCGCTAACATACGGTTCCAACTTTTGTTATAAGCTAAATCTCGAAGATGCCTTTCTTTGTCAGCGAGATATACTAGACCTCCCAACATTCCAATCACCTGCAGGTTAACATACGTAGTACGTAAATTACTCAGAACTCGGTTATATTTGAGATAATGATTGTTCAACATTTGTTGCATAAAATATGATCAAAATGGGTGGTATATAAACAATTAAAAAGCCATGTATAAAATATATTCAGTTGAATGATGAAGAAGAAGTCATCATACATACAATATACGTTAATAGCTGAAAGTATGATACGTACGATACGATAGAAATTTAAAATAAGATTATGATTTCAATTAAACTTCGATACTCTAGCTTAACCTATTATAGAAAGGGAAAGTGAAGCTAGAAGACTCAACTGCTTGTATGGCTAAAAATATAAGGATAACATCTCTAGCAACCAACAGTCTGAATTTTATTTTGCGCCACGAGTTTCCTTCTGACTTGTCAACTCGAAGATGAAACCGGGCATCACAAGTTGTCACACAATTGCGGAAGCGTATAAACACGTATTTATAATTAGTTAAGATAGAAAACGTGTACCTTTTAGCTAGCTCCAATTAAACCTTTAATTAACGAATAGGTTTCACAAAAGGTAAAACCCTCTAGGGTTGCACGCACACCACCTTCACAACGCGATAACGATGCTAGTCGAATACACACTTAATAAACTTTAAATCCTCTCTTGTTTTGTCTTCTTGTTTGATTGTAAAAAACAAAACAACAAAACAATAAAACCCCTTTGGGTTGTTGTCGACGGCTAACACCAAAAAGAGAGAGGAGAGGATATTTTATTATTTAGGGTATTGTGTATTAAGGATCCCAATAACCCTAACTAAGCCTTGTATTTATAAGCTTTAATTAGGTTTTGAGTTGTATATGGATACCTAAAATTCGGCCCATATAAACCCAATACAAACCCAATTCAAACCCAATACAAGTTTGTCCACTTAACATTTAAGTCCCTCAAGTTTAGTTTATATTAAATGTGTATAATAATTAATACGTTATTAATTATTAATCGTGTCTAAATGATTAAGTGCGCGCCCCCCATAGGCTCATTAATTTCCGGACATGCTTAAGTCGTGTACATATACCAACAGCTCCCACTTGGACATGTCTTAAGCAATAACATTTATTAGCGTCTAGCAACACTTCAATGTTCCCAGAAATTTCTGAGTTTCGTTTCATAAAGTCTCAGATAATGATTTCATCATTTACAATCCCTTTGTTTCAGATACTGGTGTTAGTCATGAATATGGATCAATGTCATTTCATGATTTAACAGTTCTATTTCTCATTTCATGTAATTAATCAAGATTACAAAATGAATCGAGACACATCTAGATTTCATTTTGATATGGCCATACACACATCTGATTAATACCTAATGAGCGGCCTAGAAGTATCATTCTTCAATAATATATTGAAGGAACAAATTCTATATTGATTGCACGTGTTAGTCATGTATTTCACTACACATCTGAAAATAGTCCTGTATAACTACCATTTACGAATAGTTAGAACCATATCAAGAAGATGCAATCCATACACGCTAAACCTACTTGCATCTCAAGTCTAAGGATTCAGTAAATAATCATTTTCGAATATTCCTTAATGACGACGATCCATAAAGTAATAATTCGATAATTTGGGGAATCCGATATTCATCCGTATGAATATCATGTGAGTTTAGTGAGACCCTTTCTAACCAATCACTCAGATATGTCTTAGTTTGACTATATTCCCATAGAGTCAATCGACATTGGATAGTTTAGAATAATAATAAATTATTCAAGGATTAAACATGCAAAAATGAGATACAATAATATTTAAATAAAAATAAACATACCAAGTACTTTATTTGATTAATAAATAAAATGTTTTACATCTCATATCCAAATACTAATCACAGAATTACATGGGATAACTAGCTAGACGAAGTCCTATGCCTTCAGCATGTTCAGTAAGCTTTGCTCTCGATAAAGCTTTAGTGAACGGATCAGCTAAGTTATGTTCTGTGCGAACTTTGAGTAACTTGATTTCACCTAGTTCGATTTGTTCTCGAACATAGTGAACTCTCCTTTGGTAGTGTCTGGCACCTTTCTGAACTCCAGGTTCATTGGCAATTATTATTGCACCTGAATTATCACAAAATAATTCCATAGGTGATTTATTTAAGGGAACCACGCTGAGCCCAGAAATAAACTTTCTAATCCAAACAGCTTCCATGGCGGCTTCCGAGGCAGCAATGTACTCAGATTCTGTTGCAGACATGGCAGTAGTAGTTTGCTTCTTGCTTTTCCAATCTACTGCTCCTCCATTTAAGGTGAAGACGTATCCTGACTGAGATTTCATATCATCTTTGTCAGTCTGAAATCCAGCATCGCAATAACCGGTTACTTTAAGCTCAGCTGCATGATTTCCCCCATAAACCAGAACCATATCTTTAGTAGATCTCAAGTACTTAAGAATGTTCTTAACAGCAGTCCAGTGTTTCACTCCTGGATTCTTTTGAAAACGACTTACAATATTTTGCGCGAACGCAACATCAGGCCTAGTGCATCTCACAGCATACATAATGGATCCTACAACCGAAGCATAAGGAACATTTTGCATTTGCTTCACCTCATCAGGTGTAGACGCACCTTGTTTATTACTTAAGTCAAACTTTTCTAGCATTGGAATATTCCCTCTCTTAGAATTTTCCATCCTAAATCTCTTTAGAATTTTATCAATATAAGCTTTTTGACTTAAACTAATCATCCGCTTTGATCTATCTCTATAGATCTTGATTCCGAGTATAAATGCCGCTTCTCCTAAATCTTTCATAGCGAAACATGTTCCAAGATAGGATTTTACATCTTGTAACATTGGAACGTTGTTTCCCATGATTAATATGTCATCGACATACAAGATCAGAAAAGTAACATTTCTCCCACTAGCCTTGAGGTATACACATGGCTCATCATGGTTTTGAAGAAAACCAAACTTTTTGATCTCTTCGTCAAACCGTTTATTCCAACTTCTAGATGCTTGCTTGAGTCCATAAATGGCCCTTGAAGCTTGCATACTTTGTTGGGATGAGATGGGTCAATAAAACCTTCAGGTTGATCCATATAGACCTCTTCATCTAAATAACCATTTAAGAAGGCAGTTTTGACATCCATTTGCCAAATCTCATAGTCATAGTACGCAGCTATGGCTATAAGAATCCTAATCGCTCGAATGTCTGTCACAGGAGAGAAGGTTTCTTCATAGTCAATTCCGTAGACTTGAGTATAACCCTTCGCTACAAGACGAGCTTTGTAGGTGTGTATATTTCCATCCATGTCGGTCTTCTTCTTGAAGATCCATTTACACCCAACGGTTTGAGCATCGGGTGGAAGATCAACCAAGCTCCAAACTTGATTATCTTTCATGGATTTCATTTCCACTTTCGTAGCTTCAAGCCATTTTTCAGATTCTGGATCTGATAATGCAGCTTTGAAGTTTTTAGGTTCATTTAAATCCCCTAATACATGCTCCTCAGTTTCTACATTTAGACATAACTTCTCGGGGGCACGTATAGTCCTATTGGACCTACGAAGTGGAACCTCATCATCAGCTTGAACCTCAAGACTTTCTTGTTCAATTTGATGATTACTAGTGTCTTCAGAAGGTGATGCATCTTCTTGAATTTCTTCAAGTTCTACCGCCCTCCCACTGTCCTTTTGAAGTACGAGATCCTTTTCAAAGAATTCCGCATATCTCACAACTTTGACAGTGTGTTCAGAAGGGATATAGACGTAGTAACCCATCGTTTCCTTTGGGTATCCTACAAAGATACACTTAATAGATCTTTGCTCGAGTTTGTCAGGCGTGTCTCTCTTTACCATCGCCTCACATCCCCAGACCTTTAAGTAAGACAAATTAGGGACCGTTCCATGCCACAATTCATGTGGTGTCTTATCAACCTTCTTGGTTGGAACCATATTGAGAATGCGTACAGCAATCTCTAAAGCATAATCCCAAAATGATAGAGGTAGAGTTGTAAGGTTCATCATTGATCTAACCATGTCTAACAAGGTTCGATTCCTCCTCTCCGACATCCCATTATGTTGTGGTGTATATGGAGGAGTAAGCTGTTGGACGATTCCACACGCCTTTAGATAATCCTTAAACTCTTGGCTTAAGTATTCACCACCTCGATCCGAACGAAGGATCTTGATGGTTTTTCCGAGTTGATTTTCTACTTCATTTTTAAACTCTTTGAATGTTTCAAAGACTTCATGTTTATGTTTCAACAAGTAAACATAACCATAACGACTGAAATCATCCGTAAAGGTTATGAAGTAGCTAGCACCTTTTCTAGACACATGTCTAAGTGGACCACAAACATCGGTATGTATTATCCCAAGAAGATCAAAAGCCCTTTCCACATGATGTGAAAAAGGTTTCTTTGTCATTTTGCCAGATATACAAGACTCGCATTTATCAAATGATTCATCATCACTTGATTTTAAAAGACCTTCACGTTGAAGTCTTTTAATACGATCCTTGCCTATGTGAGCAAGACGACAGTGCCATAGATAAGTAGAGTCCAAGTTAGGCTTGGCTCTTTTATTGCTAACATGATACATAGAATTATAATTTGAAACACAACCACGCATATCTATTTAATAAATACCATCACAAGGAATAGCATCAAAATAACGAACATCATTTTTAGAAACAAAAATACCATTATCAGTAAACGAGTTTACATAACCGTTGTCTTTCAAAAGAGAAACTGAAACAACACCTCTAGTAATAGAAGGTGCGTAATGACAATTGTCTAAACAAATTACTAAACCAGAAGGTAAAATTAAGTCATAACTTCCAATTGCTTCAACAGCTGCTGGCAGACCATTGCCCACTTTTAGTTGCAAAGCTCCTGGCTTCAGTTTCCTTATTCCTCTAAGACCCTGTAAGGTATTACAGATGTGTGTATCACAACCAGTGTCATATACCCAATAGTCATGTTTAGAAAAAGAATATAATTCTATGGTGAAGATACCTGAAGTACTGGCAGTATTACCAGTCGCTTGCTTCCTCTTCTTCATCAACTCGGCAAGATAGTCAGGACAGTTCCTTCTCCAATGCCCCACTTCACCACAGTGGTGGCATACCTCATCTTTTGCCGGATGCTCTTTCTTAGCTGGAGGAGTCTTCTTGGGTTTGGGAATACGAGCAACAGTTTGCTTATTCTCGCCTTTCCCTTTTGGATTTCCTTTAGCAGCTTGCGGCTTCTTCTGGATTCTACCCCCTTTGATCATCATCACAGCGGGAGTTTCAGCTTTCTTGGGAAGGTTTTTCTCATACTCAATGAGCATAGAATGAAGTTCAACTATGGTCTTATTTGTAACAACCGCCAAATTAGGGCTAGTATTAGCGCCTAACTCTTTGTTAATACATGTAATTAGTTCTGTATTAGGCTAATTTATGTATCAGATTATGTGTTGGTTAATATATACAACTTTGCGGTTTGATTAAATCGTACGCAACTTAAATAGAATGAAATTCTATTCGGTTAACACGGACGTTGGTGATCAAATGTTTATAAACTAAAATAACGCTATTTTTATGATAATTAATAATTACCTCGTATCACTCGATCAAAGTTTACCCGATTCGAAAACAAAGGTATTCAAACTTATTTGTAAAATATTTGAATAGAAATGTCGCGTAATTATTTGTATTTAAAACCTACCATTTAAGATGTAAAATAATTATTAAACGTTTAAAAGACGGAGAAAACGAACACCGCACGGAGCACGAGGGACGGGAGCTGAAAATGAGGCTTCCACCTACATCATCACCTCCCACTCCTTCTTTTCATTTATTCTCTTTTCTTTCCCTCTCTTCTTTCTCTCTAATCACCAAACACACCACCACCATCAAAACCACCAAATACTACCACTAAACGCAACCGAATCTACTTGACCGTTTAGAAGAAAACGTTCACCATCACACGATCTACAACTTCATCTTTTCGGATTTTCAATCCGACACTTTGTAAGTTTCCGACAAATCCCGACAACTCTCCGTTTTTACTCCTTTTTACGTTTTTATAGTTTATAATGGCTAAATATGTTCATATAAGGGTTGGGTAAAAGATTTGGACCCAACGGAAACCGGAAAACTCGTTTTCGGCAAAGATTCCGGCCATCAGACCGCTACGTCGCATTTGGCCAGGGGCCTCTGCGACGTCGCGGCCTACGTCGCATAAAAACCTCAACGTCGCATTAGCGACGCTGCCTCCTATGTCGCATTGATTTGCGAAGGTCGCATCATGCGACGTCCATGCCTACGTCGCACATGACGTCGCTCCTGACGTCGCATCCGACGTCGCACCCGACGTAGCACCCTACGTCGCACCCTACGTCGCACATGACAGAACCTTGAAAACTCGGATTTTACTAAGTGTCGATCTTACACAACTTCCAATACTTATACTATACGACTTAACAAACATCATAGAACATACTTTTCTATTACAATCACTCTAAATTGCGTTATTAACGATAAAACTTTAATTATAACAAACCACCAACGGGCCGTATATACTTTGACACGAACGTGAACGAACCAACATTTAACACAACGGGGTATGAACAACTAGCCTAGATGGTCTTGCGAGACATCTACTTACTTAACCTTATGTGTTTAGGCACTAGAAGGTTACGGGTTCGGAGAACCTACTTGCTTTACTACTACTTGCTAATTACTACTGCTCGACTCAGGTGAGTCTTACAGCCCCACTTTTACTGTTTTATACTTTGGGGTGAGATACTTAGCAACTGTTTTACGCATGAACACAATGTACTGAACTGAAAACATTACTGAAAACATTACTGAAAACATTACTGATTACCAACAAACGCATGAGTTACTTTTATCCACTGAAAGCCTCCTTATCGTAAGTTGTTAGTTATGGTCTTAAGCGCGAGTACTAGTAAATGGATCCATTTGGGACTGACAATCCCTGTCTGGGGTGGTAGCGCCACCACGTACTGATTTACACGTAGAAACAGACATATTAGTATTTGTTACATATGAGTGTGCGGATAGCACTCACGGGGGTACGTGATTTATTTCACACTACACTGTTAAGCTTCAACTTATGAGCTCATGGCACTGTACTGATATACTGATTAACTTACTTTGCTTAATAGCAATACGGGTACATACTTGTGGTTCATTACATCTACTTATTACTAAACCTGTGAGATTCACCAACCTTTTTGGTTGACATTTTTTAGCTTTGTATCTCAGGTACACATACGGAGTAGGATCACTCCAGGATTACTAGCTAGAGTCGCATGATTTCCAAACTGCATTTAACGGAGATTCTTTGGCATTATCTTTTGTAACTACGATCATGTAATAGAATCTCCCGCTATACGCGTGGACTCTAGGGAACTACTTTTTGTATACGAAAACCTACGGTTTTCAAACGATTATTATTTATGAAACCTTTTCTAAACGTCTCATTTAGAGGTCGTTTACTATTAATCTTGTGCTTTGTATATTGATTAGTAACACCCAATGTATGCTTCCGCAACTCGTTAAACTTGGGGGTGTTACATTATTCATACTATGCATGTTGTAATTGCGCACAAATCCCTCAAACTCCTTGGAAAGAGAATAAAGGATTAGTCCAATTGCAACAGGCTGATGATAAGGATAGTTAAGCCTTGCCAAGTGCTCCAAATATCTCTTCATTTTAAGAACATGTGGACTGACTGGTTTCCCTGATTCATGCTTACAAGAATGTAGTTTTTGAACAATGTCAAACAACTCCACTCCAGCTTGCTTTTCGTACAATGACCTTAACTCATTTATCATATCAAATGGGCCATGGAACTCAAATTGCTCTTTCAGCTCGGGCGACATGCTTGCGAGCATCAAGCAAGCAACATCATTGTAACGATCATAAGCAGCAGAATACGCTGCCTTTTCTTCATTAGAAGCATCTGCAGCAGGGGCGTTCATAAGCTGTTGTTCAAGAACATCAGCTTTCTTTTCAGATCGGAGGACAATCCTCAATGAACGATACCAGTCATTGAAATTAGAACCAGTAAGTTTCTCTCTCTCAAATTGTTGCCTGAAAGACGAAGTGTTTTGGTTTTGAGCATGATTAGTTGCCATCTACAAAACAGATAAAGTTCAAAAATCAGTATTTTCGATAATTAATTCTTATAGAATAATTAATTTACCCAAGTTTAACCACGTAAACTATTAATTTTCTAAAAGACTAGGATCCTATTGACATAGCACCATTACATCAGTTGATCTGCTAGTAATGATGTTACTCAAAAGGTAAGTGACGATCAATAATTGCATTACTAGTGCAATTCCTAGAAATTATGGGACTTACAAATAATACATATGAAGCAAGCATAAGTAATTTTGTAAACATGTTTCATCCCATCTTTTGCCACGGGCTTAAGGATCTCACCGCTTAACTCGTTTTAAGTCGTCCAATTAAGAACTGTAAATAGTCCACCACCGTCTCACGATGAGTGGTAATTTACCTTGGGATTGCAATTTACCTACGTCTCACGCAGAGTAAAAAGCAACTGCAAGTGTTCTTACGATTGGATGGCAATGACTTAAGTTTTAGGGTAACGCAATTTGATGTGTTATCAAATATGTATGAATATGCATGCACCATATTTATATCATAGGTTTAATAAAAATATTTTTATCTAGCATCAACATAAAGAGCTCGGTAGCTCCATTTGAACTCACAAAGAACCGCAGAAGTAGGCTAGCACAAGGCTGATTAAGTAACATACTTTCTTTAAGGAGACGGAGCCTCCAGACTTATAGCTCTCTTATAGTTTGTTCAAATGGGTGAGCCGGTGTTTCTTTAGCGATGAAAGATACCAATTTTATTAAAATGAATTTGTAATCAATTAGATATTTTATGACGCGGGAGCAAATTACGGTATGTGAGCCCAACCCTTATGCGTCATAAATATGTAATATTACAAACTCTAAATCATATTTCATAGTCATTTAGTCAAGTTTAATTTTATTTTCTAAAAACAATTTTTGCGTCACAAGTCAACAATTGGCAAATAATTAAACTAAACTAATCGACTAGCTTAAGGGGCATTGAACCTATGGCCACTATGTTTTAGTATGTGTAATTTAAACTACTAAAACAATTAAACAATTAACAATTAATTTTCATGCAACTTTTGGTGGGTGGAACCCTAAAGCATGGCAAACTAGGGACATCTTGTCAATTAAACAATTTTAGACAAGTAACACATAATTACATTAAGCATGCCATCTCAATTAGCAATTAATTCTAACTAGCATATCAATATATCAAAGTGATATCCATGACAAAATTATGCATGAATTTCATGGATACCCTTTATCTAGTTATCTAAAAGTACACTAATAATAACAAACAATTTTACATTAAACATGTTATTATTCTTGTTAAACATAAAATTTACAATGGGATTTTAATAATTTAACAAATTAAATAGAAAGTTAATTAAATTTTTTTCTTTCTTTCTTTGGACCTCACTGTTTGACAGCTTGATACCAAAGACATGCCAACCAAAATACCTTTGTTTTTTTTCTTTCTTATACGTGTACCCACTCAAGAAAAGAAAATATATTACGTCGGTCAAAGCCAAACCAAACAAAAATAAATAAATAAATATCTTCCCTTTTGTCGACGGTTACCACCACAATGAAAACCAATTTTTCTTTCTGTGTTACGTCGAAACAAAAACAATCCCCACCAAATTTTATGTTCAACAAATATAACTAATTACAACACATACGTGTGGCTCTGATACCACTGTTAAAATATAGCAAATAAATATACAAATTGTCACACAATTGCGGAAACGTATAAACACGTATTTATAATTAGTTAAGATAGAAAACGTGTACCTTTTAGCTAGCTCCAATTAAACCTTTAATTAACGAATAGGTTTCACAAAAGGTAAAACCCTCTAAGGTTGCACGCACACCACCTTCACAACGCGATAACGATGCTAGTCGAATACACACTTAATAAACTTTAAATCCTCTCTTGTTTTGTCTTCTTGTTTGATTGTAAAAAACAAAACAACAAAACAATAAAACCCCTTTGGGTTGTTGTCGACGGCTAACACCAAAAAGAGAGAGGAGAGGATATTTTATTATTTAGGGTATTGTGTATTAAGGATCCCAATAACCCTAACTAAGCCTTGTATTTATAAGCTTTAATTAGGTTTTGAGTTGTATATGGATACCTAAAATTCGGCCCATATAAACCCAATACAAACCCAATTCAAACCCAATACAAGTTTGTCCACTTAACATTTAAGTCCCTCAAGTTTAGTTTATATTAAATGTGTATAATAATTAATACGTTATTAATTATTAATCGTGTCTAAATGATTAAGTGCGCGCCCCCCATAGGCTCATTAATTTCCGGACATGCTTAAGTCGTGTACATATACCAACAGTATATAAACAATTAAAAAGCCATGTATAAAATATATTCAGTTGAATGATGAAGAAGAAGTCATCATACATACAATATACGTTAATAGCTGAAAGTATGATACGTACGATACGATAGAAATTTAAAATAAGATTATGATTTCAATTAAACTTCGATACTCTAGCTTAACCTATTATAGAAAGGGAAAGTGAAGCTAGAAGACTCAACTGCTTGTATGGCTAAAAATATAAGGATAACATCTCTAGCAACCAACAGTCTGAATTTTATTTTGCGCCACGAGTTTCCTTCTGACTTGTCAACTCGAAGATGAAACCGGGCATCACAAGTTGTGCAATGTGAAAAGGCATGACCCTCCTGTTAATTAAGAGTAACAAATTAATTAAGCATATATGTATGACATCATGTATAATAAATTTATATACTCGGTATGAAACGTTATGAAATCAGTATGTCGTAACCTTAACAGATCGCCAATGATCAAGGCACGAACGATGCACAAATTGTTGAGTACCCTTACACAGGCATGGGGATATTAGATCATAATCTACAAAAAAAAAAGAAAAAAAAAAAAAAGAAAAAAAAAAGAGTGAAACTTAAAAAAGATGGTGATCTCAATGTATAAAAAAGCAATATTCAAACAATGCCTATATGATAAAGAAACATAAAACACAGGAGCTAACGTTTCATAATAAAGATTTTTCAAAATAAAGATTTTTAACAATTAGCACAGGAGCTAACACCTTTGGTTGGGCAATACCCAGACTCTCAAATAACTCTGGATGTTTGATTGGAAGTTCAATAACCTAAAATTAGATTCAAGAAAACAAATAAAAAGTTAACTCAACCAACGCCATAGATTTGTACTCCGTATCATGGTATTTCAAAGTCAAAATGTATTAATGAAATGATTGGGAACCTCCTTAATCTCTTTAATTTGCTGGTCAAGCCCACTAATCATGTCATAAGTTGAATCAGGAACCTTCTCAACTTTCATAAGGTTCACCAGAGGATCAACTTTGCTTGGCAAAATTAAATGAAGAGCATAGCTATCATTCCGAAGTGCAACTCTGGTTGACGGTGTAATCTTAGTAATGTCAATGCTTTTATCGATATCAACCACGTATTTACCCTCTGGGTGCACCTGGCAATAACAAGTAAATTTCTAAACTAAAATCGAAGCATAAAGCTATCCAACCAGGCACTTCAATTCTGATAATAGCAGTGCCAACAAGCATGTGATTCATTAGTCTGCAAGTGACATTTTCATATAACATAAATATACTCCAAATCAACTCTAACCAACCAACCAACTAACCTTGACTAAAACTTTAGATTTTCCCATTACTTTGACAACTTCACCAACATAAGATCCAGGCTCTTGAAGCAGTTGTAACTCTTCCTTTAGCATCCTTACTACACATTTAACATTAACCATGTATGTGACACCCCGCAATTTTTCGACATAATTAAGTACGTCAACACATGTATGTTTAGGCTAATTCCCTACTTAAGTGAATTCACAACAATTTTAGGAGATAAGTCTAGCAAAGCCCAACAATATAATACGTGAGGTATTACTTAATTTGTAAGTATTTATACTTACGCGCGAAACATTCGGAACGAGTCCGACAAAACAAATACATACGTTTGTGATACAAAACTTTAAATAACGTAAAACTATTTTTTTTTATATAGTAGTTATTTACATTGAAATATTATGCGAGTGATAAAAGTATAACTATTAAAATGTAACGTTTATACGTAACGTAACTTACGTGACTAAACTACACGAAACGAACCCGACAACCAAACGAGTCAAAAATTATATTGTTGAAACTCAAATAAAGTATTTGAAATAATACCTTGAAATATATTATTGCAAAATAAAGTTAACGAACTAAACGAATTAAAATACGTTTTAACGTATAACGATCGGGTAAACGAACACGGGTTAAATACCAAATTTATAAACACAATTATTGGAGACAAAATTTAAATGAGCCATGCTCTACCCTTGACCTTTTGGCCGGTTACCACATCCACCAAGTCAAACACCCCCATGTTGATTTAATTACTTTGAACACACAAAGCCCATGCTCCATAATTCAAGCAATTTCACCAACCCTTTTCTCTCTTTTTCTCTCCCATTCACGGCCGAGAAAACAGCCCCATAGATCACCATACATCATCATCATCATCATCTACTATGAACTAGCAAAAAGGAATGAACATGAAGCAAGAACAATAAGTTTCCAAGATCAACATCTTCGCCTCCTTCATTCTCTTCCTTTAAAGCTTTGTAAGGAACACCTAAAACGCCACTAATCCTTTATGTTTTTATGTTCATAACATGTTAAATGTTCATAATATGAAAGATCACTAGCTAAAACATACCAAAATCTAACCCAAAACTTAAGATTTATGAAGAATACAAATCTGGCCGAAAATTTCAGTTAACTTCTAGATTTTCTATAAAATCGTGTGAGTTGAATTAATGCATGAAACTAGCGCCAAAATCTTGGTAATTTCGTTACGAACAACTTGCGTGTAGAACGTTTCGCTTGAAAATGCACAGATTATGATCTAGCAACTGATTTGTGCACCGTAGTTACGAAAAACGAGTTTTCTGGACAGCCTAACTCACGATTTTTTTAAAAATATTGTGGATGTCTAAAAATCATGAAAACAATACTGGAAGTAGGTGATATATGTGGGAACATCGTGTAAAAATTTTGGATTCGTTCGATAAGTTTTGACCCCCGAAAATGAGCTCGAAAATAGTCGAAAACAACTAAAAACTGAGTTCAGGGACTGTTTTGGGCTCGGAATAAAAACGACATTTTTGGTTAACAACGAAACATAACGATAATTTTTCCGAACTCTATTAACATATTTAAGACTTACATAAAAGTTTCGAGTCAAACCGAACTCATTTGACCACGTTTTGAATTAACGAAACTCACTTTTTTTTTAAAACTTAGACGACAAGTGTCGCTTTTGGGATCAAATTTTATGCGACACTCAACTGAGAGTCGCCAAATTATAAACTTATATTTTATGTGATACTGGACCAAGTGTCGCTACCTCAACTCAAGTGTCGCCTGTAGTGTCGCCAAAAACATAGAACAAAAACTTAAGTTTCTCACAACTTATACACTACAACTCAACAACAAACATATAACATACGACACCACCAACAAGTAATGTATACTTACAATGAAACGAGTTTAATAATAATAACACTTAGTGTTATTATTACGATATTATCACCAACAAACACGTACAAACTAATAAACGAACAACGATCTTTCAGCAAGTGAACGAGTAACAATAGTTTGACATTTAGTCAACTACTTATATTAATATCTCCTATGTTTAGGACGTTAGAGACTTTATTGGGCTTACACATTGCTAGCACTCACATACCGAGCTCACGAGGTGAGTTCACAGCCCCATTTTCTACTGTTTTACTGCTTTCAACTTGGGGTGAAGAACATAGACGACTGCTTTTATTGATTGCCATAACTTACTATGATTTTATAATTGCTTATATGCTTTTATACTCTATACTCTGAACTACTTGATTTCTGTTTTGCGAACTACTTTGAATTCTGACTTATGAATTACTTGAACTCCGATTTTGAACTACGTGAACTCTGTTTTGAACTATGTTTTATGATTTGCTTTGTACTGAACTCTGAACTGTTATTGGAAAACTACGATAACTAGGATAACTACGATTACTATGATAATAACTACGATCCTAACTACGATCTAGACTTTGGTTAAACTTCGGATTTTAGAAATGGCATACTTTGATTTGGTATATGTGCCAACTTTGAAAACTTGAGATTTGAACTACGATTATCACTATGATTTTAAACTATGAATTTCATCTACGATCTTTACTATGTGCTCTACTATGATTACTTTTGTTAGAATATTACGTTCCTACAAACAACTATGTTTTGGATAATGATCCAGCTTAACTATGTTTTGGATAACATTCCACTAAATTCTGTTTGACTGTTATGGCAATAACTACTTGTGAACGTATTTGCTTATCAACTAAACTTGTGAACATAAAAACCTGTGAATTCACTCAACATTATTGTTGACTCTTTACTATGTTTTTCAGGGAATTAGCTGTACATATAAGCATGCATACTATGGAACTAGGTGACCCACGATGAGATAGGATGACAACCTACTGTGCTGCAATAACCTTAAGCTCTGATATACATGATTGTCAAATGGTGATGTCAGCACCCCCGCTTACTCTAATGCTTCCGCTAAACACTTACTAATCGCAAATCACCATTTTGGGGGTGTGACAATGTAACATTACATACCACTGGACATACAACAACTATATATGTATACTCTAGGGTTTCGTATTTGTTCATCGGTTCAAATGCTTCTAATTGTATCAAATTTATGTAATTTTACCTCTGAAATTTAATTCGTTAAGTTGAGCTTCAAGTCGATTGAGATTATAAGTCTCTAGTCGAACCAGAAGTTGAGCATCATGAATATGTTGCAGGTAATACTGTTTCAGGCCTTTACCTGCTTTCATTGCCAAGTGTCCAAATGAACATTTCTCCCCTGAATCCGATGCTCTCATCGCTACATCCGCTGCTGCCATATTGATTTTGGAGAACTTGATGAATTTAGGGTTTTGATTTAATGGTGACTTTTTAATTTTTAATGTAAATGGATGGTTTCAGACTTTCACTAATCGTGTTGATCAAGAAAGGGGTTCGGTGTTTGTTTTCTTTTTATTTATAGGTTTTCTTGTTGGGTAGAGATTAGAGGAGCACGGGGAATAAGGTGGAGGGACCTTTTTGCAATTTTGATAAATGTGGGAAACGGAGGGAGGACTTTTTTGTAATTTTGATAAATTTGTGAAAAGGAGGAGGAACTTTTTTGCAATTTTGACAAAATTATGGATTAAATTATAAAATTTCGTCAAAAAAATTCCTAAAAATTCTCAAAAAAATTGTTCAATTATTAAACTATTTAATATGCAAAATTCAGTTACAAATAATAAAAGAACGTAAGATGTAGTGATAAATATATAAGATACAGTGATAAATATATAAGATGATGTAATAAATATATAAAAAGATGCAGTACCAATAAAACACATGATGCAGTAACAAAATATACAAGATGTTGTAACAAATATACAAAAGACGTAGTAACAAAAAAAATACAAGATGCAGTAACAAATGTATGAAAGATGCAGTAACAAATATAAAAGATGCTGTAAACAAAGGTGATACTAATCTTCTAAAATTAAGATTAAATTAAAGATTTATAAACACATCAAAATGTTAAAATATACATAAGATGCATTAAAAATATACAAAAGATGCAGTAAAAAGTGTTCATAGTTTTTATACATTTAAAAAGTGTGATGCAGTAAAAGATGTACGATGTAATAATGTAAGATGCAGTAAAAAAATGTAAGATTCTTTATTTTTTTTTTCAAATCTAAAAAGTAGATTCAGATCAATATTACTATGAGTACTTAAAAAGATGCAGTAAAAGCATTTCATCTTAACATATAGTTTGTGTAAAAAAATTCATGATTCACTAATAAAAGTAATTCACCGCATCTTAAAAACCATTTCATATTAACATCACTGCATCTTAAAAGGATACAGTAAATAAGTACTACTCCGTATTAGTTTTTTCAGAACTAAAAATGTAAGAAACGGTAGAAAATGTACGATACAATATAAAAAATACAAGATGCAGTTGTTTTTTCTCATATCTAGAAATTAGATATAGATCTATTTAACTTTTAAACCGAACACCCGTTACTTTACAAAACTTCTCTTCAAATTTCACCTTCGCTCCAGTCCACTATCATTTCCACATATAGATACACAATCTGTATGTATATCTCACTCACTCAAATCGCTTAACCAGTAACCACTCAATTTAATTCAAAGCTTAACTCAAAAAAGATAAAGATAACATCCTTTTGTTTTTCATATATGGCGTCACCTTGAGTCGCCCTTCACCCTCATCAATAAATCTACCACGTACGATCTCGTACCCTTTTTTTAACAAAAGACTGGTTAGGTGTGTGCGTAGACATATAGATATACCAAGATATATATATATATATATATATATATATATATATATATATATATATAACCAGTAATCGTTCATCACCTTCCGATTCAGCCGACGACATCATTGGTTCCTATCCTTCACTGTTACTCCGTTGTAATAAATCCCTAATTCTCCACCGTTTTGATCCAGATCCAGTTGAACTACTCTTTTTACATTTACTTAATGGCGATGAACCTGTATCTGTCGCACCCCCAAATTATGATGCGGAAGCGGTTCGGGTCGGGGCGCGACTAATTACATATCAAGCACGCAAGGTATAATGAACGACCACTATATGCGTCATTTTGAACTTGTGTTGATAAAACAAAAGTTTACATCAAAATAATGTTTACATTAGCTCAGTTTCTGAAATTGAGAGATTTAAGTACATAATTAATCTATACAAAATATAATAATGCAGTTGAATCTCTGATTGTATTAATGCTGACTCGAGCTAATGATTCCTGCTTAAGCAGTCCAACCTACTGCTGTGTACCTGTGATACATGCTAAAATGGGTCAGCGAAACGCTGGTGAGCTCACAGGTTTGTATGTCAACACATATTTGTATGAACCGCAAGATTTAAAATTGAATTTAAAATGCAATTAAGCAAAATAAAAGTTATACAGCCATGAGCACATAGTCTGAGCTTAACTTGAGTGTCAGGTCCAATTAAGGAAACCTAACTGAGGTGCCTCCTACGAGTGCCTAATCTACACTCGTCTTTCCAAATGCTAATACGTCCGTTTGACCAGTTAGTGCGTGCTAACCCGGACGAGGATTGTCAATCCTATATGATATCATATACTAACATTCACGCTACAGATGTATTACCAGACTATGCTATGGAGGGCTTTAGTGATTAGTTGAAAACAACTCATGTAGTATTTGATTGGTTTGTACTTGCGTTCAACATGTAAATAAAACGAGCAATGTAATCACACCCCTGATTGGAAAACAGTAAAGTAGGGGCCATGAGACCCACCTGAGCCTTGAGTGTTTATCGAAATAACTTGAATTGATTAGCTGTGAATTGATGTCCGAAGACTTGTAACCTGAGGGCGTCCAATACGCGCGATGGTTATTAATTGAATAGGTATCTTAAAAGACTACCTTTGTAGTTGTTCGTTCAACTATAATGTCCAAATTATCCCCATTTGGTTGATTGACTTGTCCAAATTACTACAATTTGGTTAATTAACTTGAGCTTAGAAAGTGTGTACGGCCCGTTGGTGATTGTTTGTAATAATAATTTTCAACATTATTATTTTGATTTTTGAAGTGTTGTACTTAAAATGTTTACAAACTTTTAGGTGACGGGGGTCCGGGGGCAGCGCCCCTGGTTAGCGGGGTTCCAGGGGTAGCAACCCCTGGCGGGGTCCAAGGGGCTGGCCCCTGGCTGGGGTTGAGATGCCAGGTCAGCTCGAAAATTTTTTATTTCTATTAAATTGCTTTGGTGAAAAACGCATCTGGACTTGAATTTGGATGAAATCAAGTGATAAAATTTAGGTCTCGACACTTAGTAAAAATGAGTTGTAAATATTCTGTTTTTAGCGTCACTTATAGCGACACTCAAGGGTTTAGGCGACACTTAGGAAGTGTCGCATGAAATGACGGATTCTGATTAATGGCGTCACTTGTGCAAGTGACGCATAGAGGGCGACACTTAAGGAAGTGTCGGTTGTAAGTGTCGGTATAAAGGTCATAAGTCACTAAGGTTAGTGACGGATGAAATCTGTTCTCAATTATAGGCGTCACTTAAACAAGTGACGCTATAAGTGTCGGTTTATAGTGACGGGTATTGAATTTGCGACACTTAGGCAAGTGACGCAAAATTAGGGCTTTTAGCGACACTCAATGCGTCACTTAAGTGACGTACGAAGTGACGCTATACTGCAGTCTTCGTTGCGACACTTAAAGCTGTTGACGAATTTTTGAGCCAAAAACGAGTTTTCGACCATGGTTTGGTCCGATTCTTTTTACCCAACCCTAATATGAACATTATAAGCTTATATAAACAACAAACAAGCATTATAACAAAGATTTGAGTGATTTCGAGAATTTGTCGGAAACTTACGCGGTGTCGAAATGAAATTCCGAAAAGATAGAGTTGTAGATCGTGTCGAGGTGGTTCCTTTTCTCCAAAAGCTTCAGCGATTTAAGGTCGTTTAGTGGTGTAAATTGATGATTTTCGATGATGGTGGTGATGGAGGTTTTGAGAGAAAAGAAAGTGAGGAGAGAGAGAAAGAAGATGAGAATGAGAAAAAGGAGGTGGAATGGGCGGTTTAAGCCTCCCATTTTCAGTCTCCGCGCTCCGCGCGGTGTTCGTTTTCCCCATTGTTTAAATGTTACATAATTATTTAAAACATTTAATTATATGTTTTAAATTGCAAATAATTACATGATAATTTTTGGTTGAAGTATTTTATCAAAATACTAAATATTGTAGTTATAAATTATAACCTTGACTTGTTTCGTTTTGTTCGCGCGTTTATCGTTTTAATCACGTAATTGCTATTTGTAAGTCACGAATATGAATTGAAATATTATAAAAATAATATTTTGGATATAATCACGTTATCAAATAGTGTTATATTATTTAATTAAATTGTTCACCAACGTCCGTATTTATTTGAACCGATTTACATCCGATTTGAACTTGTACAATTTAATCAAATCGCATACTTGTATATATTCAATAATACACAAATTAGCCTAACACAAAACTAATTACATGTATTAAAACTTGATTAGGCACTAATTACTAGTCCTAATTCGACGGGTGTCACAGTATTTGTTTTATATCTCCACACACACGACACTCCAGAAGCTTCCTCACCTTCCGATTCATCCGACGACGATGAAACTGATTCTACACGTTCGTTGTTGAACAGTTGCGCTAACGAATCCACACAATCAGCTTTTCGTTCATGATCTTCTACTTGATTTTGTGTGAGTAGATCACGGTTAAACAGAGGAAAAACGGTTCGGTCGTCGGAAATGATACTTTCACCGGATAATTCGTTTAACGAGAATTCGATATTGTCGGCCTGTTGTTGTAATTGAGTGTTGATTATAGTTGCGACGGTGGTTACGGTAGTGCCTCCTGCCGACGCTAGTTGCGGTGGTGACTCCGGCAAGTGGTGGACGAATGTGGTGGTGGTGGTGTGTTCGTATGTTCTTGTGAAGAAAAAGGGAGAAAGTGAAAGGCATGAGTGTTTGTGTGTGTTGACAAATGAAGAAAGAAACTGAGCTGCTATTTTTATTTTGTGAGAAATTGCAAATTGGTCCCTTGCCCTCCTTAAATGGCATTCTCCTCCGATCCTAAATCTTCTTGTATTTCTAAACTTAATTGGGGAAGCCTAAAAGGTCTATTGAGTCCTCAAACGTTAACGTTTTTACTGTTTTACACCCTTTACTTGTATTTTTATTTCAAGTTAAAATTTTAAGTTATATTTCAAGTTTTGTTTCTCTTATTTATCATTCGAAATAAAAGTTTAAATAAAAATATAAGTTAACAATACTCCTAAAAGACCATTAAAAGTAAGAATAATTTAAGAAAGAAAGAAAAAAAGGCTGTGTTTTAAAATAATTAACCCTTGTTTGGAAAGATAAAAAGGGAATTATAATTTCATACTACTTCCTCCGTCCCATTAATATATTTTACAAATAAAAAATGGGTTTTGTTAACAAGAGCCCTAAGAGCTTTGTTTAAGCTATTTGGACATGCATCAAACTATTGTACTTTAATTATAATTTAGGGGGACCAATTGAAAATTCAAGGGGACAATAAATATATATTATTTAATGTACTTATATTGATGCATGTTAAAGGAAGCCCTTAGGGCTCTTTTTATCAATTTCCATGAAAAATATACATTTTAAGAAAATATAATTATTACACTCCACTATTTGATAAGATGATAATTTTATCTTTTAGTTTTTACCTACTTTTATGTGATATATTTATACATTATAAGTATAAAGTAACTTTAACTCATTATTTTTATATATCTATGAAAGTAAACAATACATTTTAGACATTCAAAAATGGAAAGATAGATTAAAAAATTAGAATGGAGAGAGTATTACACACACGCTTGTGCAAAATATAAATTTTGTATACATTGTTCATTCTAATTAATAGCTATAAGCGTCCTTTGTATTGATTAGTATATCTATTATCTATTATTTTAGATCATAGTCGTAATTATTTTTTGAAAATCACAAAATAACGTTACTTTCATCCTATTATAAGTGTCTACTATGGATATGACACAATATTTTGGAAGAGTACAAAAGATTCCTTGTAAACTAACAAGATTTCAGTTTTTACTTTTTAGATAGTTTTTGTGTGGTTGAAAATTAAGGTGGACATTTAATATGGGACAAATAAAAATGAAAATGTAAGCAGTTAAATTGGAACGGAGTGAATAGTATTTATAATGATAAGTATGCATAGTTGACAGCTACAAAATTATATGGAAAATTAACCGAAATGAATAATTGACAACTAACTGTAAATAAATTTTTTTATTGCAAAGTGCAAACGCATATTATGCTCATAAGTCAAGTAAAACTTTAAGTAATTGTAAATATTGTTCACGTTGATTTTAACCGACTAGAAAGTGTTATAGTAGATATGTATAAAAACTCATTGTTTAACACATTAATCAAAACCAACTAGAAAGTGTTATAGTAGATATGTATATAAAATCTCATTGATTAACACATTAAATTAATGTACCTTATTAAAAGTGTGTGCAATTTTTGTAGTAGCCAACGTAATATATGATTTCAAATGGTATCAGACTTGGAAGCAAACTCATCAACCAATTTGCTAATAAATTTTTTACTAAAGGAAAAGTTGATATTGATCCAATTGGTATTGAGGCCATTAAAGATTTTCTCAACGCATATTAAAAAAACCAAATAATGTCTAAACGATTATCTAATAACAAAAAAAAAAAAAAAAAAAAAAAAAGGTAATGATAACTACCATATTGAAATCACGTTTAATCTCTTATCTCTTATAATATTTATTGGACGAGTTTAAATGCGTATACATTTTTCAAATAATTTCAAATGAGTTAATCCTACCCCTTAAATGATGTTTATAAATTGATCTTAACCGTTGATTTAGATTAACAACAATGTTTACGTAATATCTCATCTTTCATCGTCTAAATTTACCATGTTACCCTTATCCTAACTGTATGTAGCGAAATTCTAGGAGCTAACTAATTTAAATTTTAAATTCAAATTTCTAATTTATATTATACTGTATTAATTAAATATATAAAAAAAGGATAAGAATCAAAAAATTCGGACGTGCCCTACAACTCCTCTTTTCTCCCTCAGACCCTCACTCACGACCTTCAAACCTCCACGTAACCCTACTTCACTATCATCACGGCCTTAATCCGACAGCCACCATTGCATTAACGTAATTGGCTTGACACCTCCACCCGCTTCTCCGTGTATCTCAACTGGTTATTCATTCTTTTATATTTCAAACTGATTCGAATTAAACATAGCATGTTTATATTTTGTTTATCATTGTTATTATTTCGGTATACATAACAGGTTATATTTTGTGTATATTGAACTTGCGTATAAAGTATTTATGTTGATTGTATTTGCTTAATTTTTGTCTAATTAATTACTGTCTGATATTAATTATTTATTTTGTGAATTATCAGGCTTTGTATTTTCATCAATGTGTCATGAATTTTATGCATAATCAGTGATGAATGTATTGTGGTTTTCGAAGTCTTTTAAACGCACATAAGGTGTTCGATGTATTGTTAATGAGAAGCTTGACCTATTATTTGTGTTTCACTAATAGTTGCTTTCTCCCTTTGATTTATGCATATTTGTGTTTAGTTAGTAACTTTGTGTGATTTAAGCTGCATAGAAAGTTTGATGATTTTGCATTATGTGCAGAAGGATACATGAAAGCCTCTTTGGTTAAGATGGTTGAAACATCATAAAGACTTCGAACCTACAATTGAGACTCTACAAGAAGCTCTTGCATGGCATAATTTGTTCAATCATGTAATTCATGACTTATTTTAAATGGATTGTCTTTGTTAGAAAGGGCCATAAAAATGTCTTGTGTTTAGGTGTAGCTGAAGTCAAATAAAGTACAAGATCAGATCATGATCAGGTTAGCAATTCCATTTGAAGTTACAACTACCTATGAGCTATTGAATATAATGAAGTAATTTTTGTAATAAATGATTTGTCTATTTTACAGCACTAAAGTGCCACATACAAGTATTTGGTTCTCTAATTTGCCTCCATATCTAAGTGTTTTGCTGCTTAAAATAGCAAAATAGGTATCTGACTTTGGTTTAATTTTATCGCACTATAATTAAAGACCTCGAAGGCGAACTTTCTCTCGAAGGTTTCTTCCTTAACACCATACCACTTTCATCCGGTTTTTGGCACTATTTTTTTAGTTTTTGATTGATTAGTTGTTTAGAGTTTTTGTATCAGTTTCGTGGTGTTGTTTTTGTTTCGATTTTCAGATAGTCATCAATTTTTAGATTCTTTGTTAAAAGAAAGATACTTGAAAGATGAAGCCATAGCAATCAATTGCATCATGAGGTATGAAATACAATTCAGTTTTATATATTAGTATAAAACTATGTTTTAATTCTTTTCATGTAAACTGACTTCAACAATATTCTTTATGTAGGTATCTTAGACTACGAATGTGTATATGTTCTACATTATTTAGAGCTATTGAAACAAGATTTTTGCTCTAATAGGTTAACTACTGGTCCGTTAAGTACAAAGCTACTAAAGCATGGTTGAAACAATGTTTAGCGATGGTGTCTCTAGAAGGTGTTGATTCAAGTAGTTGACGATTCAGAGTCATTAAAGTGTTAATTGGGTACTGATGCAAGTAGTTGCTGATTAAAAAACTATTTAAAGGCCTCTTGATAACCCAAGGGTTAAATGATTTTAGGGGTATATGAAGTTTTGTATGGTGAGAAGACTTTGTTTTTCACTACAATCTCACCAGGTCAGCTACTATAGCTGCGATAATTTTCAGTTTGAAATATAAATATATAAGTCACCTTGATTGATTGTTGGGCATGCTGGAGATTAGGTGATGAGTCTGAATAGGTTCTTGCTAAATGGGATACTCATCGAGATGGGTTGAGATGAGTGAATTGGGGGGGGGGGGGGGGGGGGGGTGACTATAGGTTGTTGAAAAGGAAACTAAAACTTAATATATATTATATATTCTGGGATAGAAATAAGGCATAAACGGTGATCATTGCCCATGATGTGAACTTCATAGACTTAGTTGTCTAGCTTCCTGCCTTGCGTAGGAATATGGAAATCCCCTATTTCATTGTACATGGAAAATTTGGATTTGGAACCGTATGATTTCTCTTTTATTTCCGTTGATATTGTATCTTTTTTCAAAGGAGAAGAAGGACTATTTTATGCTTGACTACAGTCAAGAATGAAGATAAGATGAAGTTTAGCTGAATCTTGGAAGCAATCAAGAGTTGCTTTCATTAAGTCTCTTGAAACCGTGTGACCTCATAAAAATTTGATGGTTCAATTATATACTAATTTCAGCTATTTCAGGCTTAGGCCAACTTCAATGAGAAGTACAAAGCATACAGCAAGAAGTGGGGCATTGTTATAGTGGGTTCCAAATCTCCGGCCAAAACAAAATCAAAGGAGAGGGTTCTTGCAAAGAAGGTTGCTCAAAGGATGGCATGGAGCCTTTAATATTTTATTTCTTACAATCAAAAGTGAGTTTATTTTTTACTGTTCTTACGAGATTACTCCTTTGCATTACTTGATTCATCTTAACCGTTGATTTAGAGCATCAAATCGTTCTAGCTTGATTCATCTTGGCGTTTATCATCTCCTGTTGATAACCAAAATATTTTGTGATTATTTAAATTGTAAAATATATGTTAAGAAACAAGATTTTTATTGTATATATATAAAAATCTTTGTTACTGTCTAGGTCTATTACCCCTACTGCCCTACATGTTCTTGAGTTGCAAATCAAGCTTCAAAGGAGATTGGTAGATTTGTGAACGCTTATGAATTCAGGTGAATTCTAAGATGCTAATAATCTATGTGTATACACATAAAGTTTAAGCTTTATTTTGCTGAGTTGTTGTAGATCATAGTTTGCAATACCACATGTCAGGACATTCACTTTAAAGTAGACTCCTCCTTTATGAGAGTTGGCCGTGTTCTAATCCAAGGTGCAGTTAAGGTGTGATGATCTTGAGGTGGATATTATTTATAATTTTTAGATATACAAGCTCACAATAAGTTCTAAATTTCTAATCCGCTTTAATAAAGTTCTTAAAAATGCATAACTTAGAAATTAGGTATGTTGTAATGT
This sequence comes from Helichrysum umbraculigerum, assembly GCA_949592205.1. Lineage (NCBI taxonomy): Eukaryota > Viridiplantae > Streptophyta > Magnoliopsida > Asterales > Asteraceae > Helichrysum > Helichrysum umbraculigerum. The sequence continues at coordinate 6,967,385 of CATIUR010000005.1, read as the reverse complement.
GGTTATTTTGGCAGGATTTTTCATCACAATCTGCTATATACTGTTGAAACAGGTCAGTGATTGTAAACTCTTTTATCTTAGTTGGTATGATTAATGGGTTGTCGAGTGTGTCAAAGATTAATCTGTATTGATTTCCAAATTAAATCGTAGCTGTTTAGTGGGTTGAGATGGATGAATTTCTTAGCTAGATGTGAATTTTTGTTATATATTGTTGGGAACGCCTGATCATGATTTGTATATATTAACTGAACAATGTTAACTGATGATAGTATTTCAGAGTTCTAAAAGCCCTTTTAAAGGCAGTTGGACACTGTTGTATTGCCCTGCTAATTTACTCCATTTTTAAGGTATATGAGGATTATGATTGGTATAATGAGCAAGACTTAGAGGTGGTATGAGTCAACGTGGGTCTGGCCTCTGATTGGGTTGACCCGAAACATTCAAAAAAATTTTAGCAATATAATTACAAAAGTAATTTTATATGATTACTAATCTAATGTGTTCCATAAATTGATTTTGAAGGTTTTATGCATTTAATAAACACGTTGGTCAACTTTCTACATGTATGCCCCACTTCCTTTTTAGCTGTTTTTTACATGTTGGAGACAACTCTAACCCAAATCGACCCATTGATAAGTAAATGGGCCAAAGTCATACACATGCTCTTGGTTGAGTAATATCTAACGTACTCTCTTATAATAAAACTATATTTGTTACCAGAAAGAGAAATTACTCAATTAGACAGAACTTGGATTTGGATACCCGTTCATGCAAATTTGCCTTATAAATAAAAAATCTATACTATATCAAGTATTAGCCAGAAGGTAGTGAGAATAAAATGTAGTCATCAAAAGAAGGTCAATGTAAGTTTTTTTGAAGTCTGAAAAGTGGGCGGGTCGGTCAAAATAGTTTGGGTAGTAGGTAAGATGGATAGCTTTTTCTTTATGTTGGGTAACAACGTGTTATTTTAGGCCTCCTTGCAAGGAAAGAAATCGACACTACACTGATATTATTGGATAATAAACTAACAATAGCAATACTCTTGGATTCTCATAGTGTGTTAATGATTTAAAGTTTATCTACACTCGAATCCCATTAAAGCTGCAGAGAGCCTAAGTTTATTTAATGTTATCATAGTAGTGTATACTCAGTTTACCAAGATCCTTATTATGTGCAGGTCTCCGTCATTCAAAGCCCTATGCAAGGTGATATAGCAACGGATATAAATCTCAAAATGAAAGGAAAGCAAGTGTGACAACTTAAGGCTCACCTTGCGTAGAAGATGATGATAAAAGTGAAAGGTCTGTTTTCTATTAGCTGTTTGAGTAAAAATGTGTTAGGTTAAACTATACAGACGTTAGATGATAACAAGATTGACGCATAAAACAATACACCCCTTTACATCAAAGTAATTCATAAAAGTGCTCGTGCATATATGTGAGAATATCAGTGCATTATTATTATTACCATTTTCAGTAGCCATTTGATATTTGAAAGTGTACATTTACTGATGTGGATAATTTAGATTTGCATTGCTACAACAGATGTCATTTACAAGATCGTATGTGGATCCTAAAGGAGCACATTTTATTATTAGGTTTTTTAGTACGATGGGAAAGTGATATGGAATTGTTAGTGAGGAGTACATCAAGGCTGTTTACAAAGGCTCGGAAGCTCCTCAGAGGATTTATGGTTCAACACATATCCGTATAAGAAATAAAATAATGCATTGTATGGTTATTGCTGCTTGCAGCTAAAAGAAAAGTGGGACTGTGGGAGAGACTAACCTCAATGAAACAAGTACCATAGCACCTCAGATTCTTAGGTTGGTATGCTACTCCCTCTATGTTGTGTGTTTATACTATATCCGTGCACGTCTATTTTTATGTGTATAACATATTGTAAAAACCAAGATTTACTTATACAATTTTCTCGGAGTTATGCTTTAGTTTGGCTCAAAAAAAGCATTGGTCAAAAAACCACAACTTCAGCTAATAAGGGTGTTAAGTAGCTCTGCAATAACTATTGGTTTTGGTTCTGAAGTAATAGGAATAGATTATAAAGAATGAAAAAAAAATTGTGCAATCAGTGTTTATTGTAAGCCCAACTCATTTTGATCAACAGCTACCCAACCAGCTTCCTGCCACCTCTAGGTTACTCCCCACATAATGTAACACAGACTAATTACCTTGACGCTATAATTCAGGTATGTAACAATCGTTAGTAAGCAGATGGTTGGGATATACCTTTCGACTTTGGTTCGGAAAAGGCTGAGAACACCAGGTTTATGGAATATATGGGCAACAAGGTAAATTAGGATTGGTCTCAGGCTTGCCAAGATTATTGATTTGTGATTCGTTCAAGATAAAGGTAGAAATTCAACCCATTAACTTTGGATTGGGTTGATTGGGGTTCTGTTTTACCTAATAGATCAAACGATTTAAATAAAGATAGAAAATAACCTCAAAGGAAATGTGGGCAGATGTGTCAAACCGGAGCATCACCCAACTTACTATGGTACAAGCTTTTTATACTGTTTTAAAGGTGTTAGAAATGGATAGGTCAGGAGGGTTGGTGGTTAGTAACTGGTCCGATGGGTCGTATATGGTGTGAGTCAAAATGGGCGGGGTTGTGTCGGGTTATCCTGAAACACTTCTCTGTCCAAGTTTATTAATTGTTCAAAACAAGTAGCCCACTGAATATCATTAGAACACTTATTTAATATCCATAATGATCTAAATTCGGTTTTATGTATTAAAGATACACTTGAGCCAACTTGCGACTCATTTGATTTATTTTCTTATTAGCCTTTATTTTTATCTCACCTGTTTGATCCGTAGAAGATAAATCATTACCTAAATCGACTCCGCCATGAGTAAATGGGTTAAATTTGGCACCTTTATTTGTGGCAGGAACAGCTGCTTGGAGATGTTGATGTCAATGCGGTTAAAAGGGATTTTAGTTTTTATGTAGTAGAAACACACTTGTGCAAGTTTTCTCCCATTTGACCCATGTTTTAGTTTCATTTCACTTCTTCTCCAATCTGCCCTTGCAGTTGTTGGAGCTCCTGGAATCCTGTTGAAGTAATAATTGGGTAAACCCTATTTGATTAAATCTGTATTGGTAGCTGCAGTGGTCAAGTTTGAGTGTGGTTATCGTTTCACATTCCATGAGTGTTATCTACTTTTTGCGTTGTTTGAAATAGGCAGAAGCACCAGTTCCAATGGGTGGTAGAGGTGGACCAGAGTGTGCAGAGAACATAAAGGCAGTGATTAAATTGGGTTGACTGTTTTTAGGTAATCTGAAAGTTGTAGCTGGACATCTCTATGCTGAAGCCAAGGATATTTCATCATCTACTTTAGTATCAATTGAAGACCATTTGAAGAAGCATATGTATTCTACAGGCGTCAGTTTCAACTCATCATTTATCTATGAATGGGCTGATTTGGCTATTAATTCCTTTGAGATATGTGACAATATAGGGATGCTCTGATGCAACTATAATGTGCTTTGTGGTGTTGAAAAGGTATTAAATGGCATTTACACAAAACATCACAGTGATTGACACTAAACTTTGTTATGTTGTTGAAAATGCTTCCTCACATTTTAATAAAAAATTTAGACTAAAAAGAACTGTATCAAAGGCGTTTTCATGTAAGTTAATGGAATTTGGACGTCACCGATAGAACAATGTAAGATGTGGATTAATGGCTGCCATTCATCTGCATTACTCAACGCAAGTCTGATTACTACATATTAGGAGCCAACTTTTACTATGTTTTATGTGTTTATACATTTTGAAGCATGAACTTATAGTGTACATTAAGTTTCCTTTTGTGCCTATTGGTAACATATATAAAATACAACTTACTTGCAAAAGTTAAAGTAAAACAATGGAATTCATTACTCCACAACAAATATTTATTTAGTTTTCCTATTAAATCGTATCAACACGTTTATTATTCTTACTTTTATGTAAATTAGTTGGTCTACTAAATGGTAAATACACAAAATCACACGGGCACACGTTAATATTTAACACATACGATTATATAACCAAAGCTCATTAAAAAATGAGTGATGATTAGTACAGTACTGTTTTTAGTCATACACCACCAAACATGTTATAAAGTGTTGTACTGTACAATACTCTAAAGCACGTTTAGTGGTGTATGATTTAAAATAGGTGATGTACGAATCACTTCCCTAATACATATAAAAAAAGAAAAGAAAAAGAATGAAATAAACGAAGTCTATAATTAAAAGATAGTGACACTTACAAAATCAAAATATCAAGATCATTAATTTTTATCAAGTTTCTATCTAACATATGTATCAATCGGTGGTCCAAATACCCATTTTTTCCCCCAATATTTAAGGTATTGATTAACTAAGAATGAATCTTTCGATTACTCTCATTTAAGCATGCTTGATAAAGTTAAGACATAAAAATCTCTCAGTCTATTCAAAATATTTCTGCAATATCAACCGCACAAAAACGTTAACTTAAAAATTACAAAAAAAGCAATTGCTTATTCAAATTGACTACCAATTCTCCCATTTTATTTAATTCAAGTAAATAATGTATCATACGTACATTTGTTCATATTGACTTATAATAATAATTTTTAATTGCCCGGTCTCAAAAGTTTTTACTTTGCAAAAACATAAATAAATCATTTATCAGATAACCATATAACTAATTAAGGCAATTTCAATTACATAGAAAAAATGATATAATAATATTTAACTAACTACAAATCATGAATTTTGAATTTGATTCATGTAGTAGCCCGCGAATTTCGCGGGTTATGATCTAGTAATATTAATTGGAGGAGGATAAATGCGTATACATTTTTAAAAAAATTTCAAATGAGTTAATCCTACCCCTTAAATGAAGTTCATCAATTGATCTTAACCGTTGATTTAGATTAACAAGAATGTTTACGTAATATCTCATATTTGATTAAGGATAAATTACCATCATACCCCTAACTTAAATTTTAAATTTTAAATTAATGGAGGCTAAATGATTTACATTTAAAATTCAAAATTCAAAAGTTTAATTTACTATTTCAAAAAGTATCTTTGAAATTGTCAAAATAAAAGCCATCGTGTAGTATTATAATAAAATAAAATATAAAATATAAATAAATAAATTGAAAGTATATCGGGCAAATATCTCGCACCAGAAGGCACAAATGCGTATACCCTGACTTAACAGAAGGCACAAATCTCGCACCAGAAAAACAAACTCCACGCTTCAGATCAAAAACAATAAAGGGTTAATGGGGATCGGTGGTCTTTATTGTATACTATATAATCATGTAAGCTTGCTCCCTTTGATCCACTGAAAAAGAAGAAGAAATAGACGGTTGTTATCCATAATTGAGGTGATGGATTAGTGGAACAATTGGTTGAGTAGACCAAAAGCTTATTAGATGACCCTTTTGAATCAATTTGGCAATTGAAGTTACCTATAGTTGCATTCATGCGTGCTCACTCACACACACACACATTACATTTTTAAAATCAAGGGTTAATTTATATGTAGTTCTCTAAGGCTCTCGAATCTACGAATAGAAGAAAAAGAAGCAGGTAAGTGGTCTCTTAACAATGTTTTACATAGAAGCTTATCGAGGATTGCTTATTTTAGATTGTTGTATTTGTTGTAAGTAGGAACAGATCCATTGAAAGATGATAAAGAGAATAATGGTGAAGATCTAGAAGGTAAGAAGCAATTTTATTTAAGATATTGGTTGAGAAGTGCTAAAATTAGGTTTGCTGATTATTCAATCATAAGGCTTATACAGATTTTAGAAAATTATGGCAATTGGTGCAGGTGCTTCAAGTCATTGAGTGGATGCAAGCACGCTTTAAATCCAACAGAATAAGGTTTGATAATTTTTATGTTAAACTTGTAACTAAATATATAGGTTTTCATAATGTGTTAATTGATTGATAGTTGATTTGTCTATGATTCCCATTATTATAGGTTTTGAAAATCATAGTGATGGTTCATATGTGTTTGCACTTTAGGATTATTTACACTGCTACACTTGGTGCGCTTGGGAAGGCAAGGAGACCAGTGGAAGAGCTGAAAGTTTTTCCAACTATGCAGGTGGTAACACTCAACTTGTGAGAGAATTTTAACTTTTGAACACAGGTGGCAACTTCAAGTCATTCATTTAAATTGGGTCAAATTTGGTAGTATTTTCTTACTTTCAGGTCGAATATGTTCAATTTCAACACGGTAATCATTTATTAATTACCTGGAACCATTTTGACCCATTACCTGAAATCATTTTAAGCCGTTACTTAAGAATTTGGACTACTTTTCAACTGAATGTAAGTTTGTTAGATACCTATTGGTTGGTCTTTTTATCTATTTACGTACGACATCAGCTAACTTTATACAGGATATGAAGTTGAAACAGCTTTTATTATTGAATATTTCGTGTTCGTAACAATGTTTCTGATGGGATATGCTGAACAGATTAGAATGAAAACAGGCCGAAGATAATACACAAATTTCATCCATTTTCTTAAGATCTTTGTTTGGTAATTGCAGGTATATATTCACCAAATGCTTATCATGGATTTGCTCGGGAGTTCATCAAAGATCTAGAGAGAATAAGGTTGTTTCTCGATTGTACATCTTCTCTTATTTCGTTTATTGGTGCAAACAAATCTGTGATGTTGTAAAGATGCATATCATGTCGAGTAATTTTCTCACTTTTAGGTGGATTTGATTTTATTTGCCCTACTTTTTTATTATCTTTCAATTTCGTGACGTGAATTTGCACTCCAGATCGATTAAATCGTTTACGTTTTCTTCAATTTAATTTATGTGTTGTAATGTTGCTTAGGGATTCGTGAGCATGTACGGGACCTGCACATAGTTTTGATGTATAAAACACAACATAATTCTTTCATTCTTCAAGCCACCACCTAATAGGTTTGTATGATTTGCCATCAATTCTAATTTTTATGGTTCGTCTCTTCGGTTGTCTTGATTTCCAAAAACAGGGGGAAATTTGAATATAGGTTTTTATGTGTTATGTGTTGATTGAGTTCTATTTGCTTGATTTATGTTGAGTCATATACACAATTTTTGTAAAATGTTGAGTTGCTTTAAATATTAACCGAAGAAGTGCTACTCCACTTTCTGTTGACGATTGGAAGGTTATCTACCCAATTGAAGCTGCTGCAAAAAACTAACTGGATTACATGCGGTTGATTTTGCTGCAAAAACTAACATGATTAAATGTATAGTTTATCTTTTAACTATAATAAGTTTTCTTGATTTTGCATCATATATCCAGTTGGAAGGAGAGTTAACTGAGTAAAATCGAGTAAAATCTGCTACCTTGAATATGATTGAAGATTTTCTATTCCATTGCTAATTTGCTATATATGCCCCCCGTAAAAAAAAAGAAAAAAAAAAAGAATCTTTGATCATAGGTAGAGGTAGCCATTTGGGAGTTGTGGGTTGTGGTTTCAATTGCAATTCATCTTCATACTGATATACACCTTACAAATTTTGTTTACCTTTTTATGTTCCAGTATATACGTTAACACAAAAGTCAGTTCAGGGGCTGGCCATTATGTCTAATTCACTAAGTGTTGTGAATTTACCATGAGCTCTACTGATCCAGCCTGGTTATTGGAGAAAGCTCATCTAAAAAGACTAAGGCCAAAGGATTTCAACTGTATGTGTTAATTGAACTCACGGATCAGGTATTAATATATTTCTATGGGTCTAATGATGAAGGCTTACGGACTCAAGTTAATCTATACTCAAGTTTATTAACCTCATTAGGTGACGTTTGGTGCAATGGTGTATATTGCTATAAACTGAAATGATTATACGGAGTAATAAATTTAACCATTGCATGTTTGCTAAAATCTTTTTGCTACACTTTTAATTATACTTTGGCTTAGATATATTGGGCACTGGTTGAGAAAAACTCTATTCCATAGAAAGATTTAATTAGTAATGAGTGGTTTAGGTAAAATCTTTGGAAATGCTCAACTTCTAAGTGCTGCGTTATGCAAACCAACTTATTGTGGTGATGTGCAACAGCTAGGCAGCCCAAACATTAGATATATTAGAAACTGCTCTATAGAAACATCATTTACGATGTAACGATTATGTTATACTACATTTTTGCGTTGTTGTTGGTTCCATAATGGTGATGTTTTATTGCTTTTTAGGAGCTGTTAGTAAACTATCCCGTTGCAGTTAATATGCAGTTTTTTGCTTTCTTTTTTGACAGCTGTTTGCACCCCCCCCCCCCCCCCCCCCCCCACCCACAAGTTTGTGGATCTGTCACTTATTACATGTTTCGTCAACGGTAAAGAATCCATCACTAACCATATATATATATATATATATATAATATGTAGTATTCTTGGATTCGTTCTTTGCGTGTGTGACAACTACATGCGGCAATATGGTGGGCCGGATGGGCTGGTTAACGGGTCAACATGGGTTCTGGTCAATTTTCAGTAGAGGTTGCAATGAACTCTTTAGGGTGGCCCAAAAATACTTTTTGTCCATTCAATGCATTGATTACATTTTTTTTACTAGACAATGCATTGAATGGGATTACAAAAGCAATATTACGCTATCAGAATGGGACGTATTTATATTAAAGAAAGTGATTACTAAATTTTACTAGGTAATGCATTGAATGGGATTACAAAAGCAATACTGCTGTATTATAATGTGACATATGGATATTAATGAATGTGATTAGCAAATAAAGATTTGTTCAGGTGGTTGCTAAAATGACATACTCTTCTTTGTCTTTTCTATCCCATCCTTGACCATCAGAAACAGGTTTTCTCCTAATGATCAGGTTTGATCCACTACAAGTTTATTCGTTATGGTTATCTAGATATGAAATAGGTAGCGATTTTAGTGAAACTGAACTACCCGATATTTGTGTTCGACTTCAATAGGTTAATGAGTTTTTGTTGTTTCAGTATGCTTTTTTCTTTAAGACTTGCAACAAAAAATTTATTTCCTTAATTTTGATTATTGTGTTATTTGATACTCTAAGTAATGTGGTTGTTTTGAGATGCTTTTATGTCATGGAGAGTATAGACATTTATGTAGATTTTTACGACATATAATCAATATGACTCAACAAAGCTTATGCACCATAATTTTATTTCAGTTAGTTTTAGGTGTTACTGCTAACATAAGCATGTAGTTGCTTATTGAGAGTATTAGTTTTAATATTGGCCTATTAATATCCTACAAAAACTATATGTGTTGTTTTCAGTTATGAAGCATTAAGAATTTCATCTTGACTGTTGTGTTGCAGCGCGAACTATTGATGTATTTGTTTGCTGCAACCTACTAACATATTGTGTTATGCAAGACCAAACAACTAATTATGTTGCACCACAAAGAATAGCGGTGCTCCAACTGTGCTAGGAAATGACGATGTATTATTTATTTTATACGGTGTAAGCCTTAGAAATTTCGAGTTACTAAATGTTAATCTTTTGATTGATGTGCATTTATTATCATAGTTAGCACAAAAAAGGCATCAAGCTCATCGATGAGCTTGGCTTCAACTTGCTACTATTTGCCTTTGTAGAGCTACTAATTTGCACAAGGTGGGAATTAAACAAGCGTAAGATGTCTATTCGAACTTGGTAATTGTATACAAGGTGAAGTTTATGTTATGCTTCATCATCTCTGTACACTTAGAAATAAGATCGAGGCACTACGATAAACATTTAGGTAGTCAGAGGTGGTAACATGAACGGGTCAAGTGAAATGGTTTTAAATTACTTATTAGTTTAACCTGCATCTACTTATAAATTAAATAAATTCTAATTCTCTAAAGTTACTTCAACATCAACAATGTATTTCATTATCATCAGAACAATTTACAATTCATTCATGCAGATTTATATTCCCAAATTTGTACAAGTTAATTTTATTTTCTAATCAACTATTATTATATGTCATTATGTCTTATGACATTACCATGTATATAATACATCATTATACTTAGATCATCATATGAATTGTTTTCTTAATTAGACGAACTTTTTCTCTCTTGCAATAGAAGCATAACATAGCAAAGGGACTAAAAACATGATCTTGGTATGTATCAATTTCTTACTGTAAAATAGCAAAAGAGGCTTACAGTGGGCAACATTTGGCACACCTCTTAGTTACAAATTATCAGTATGTTGCAATTAAAAAACCTTTTTTATTGGTTATGAAATTGACATGTTGATGATAATCACCCTATGTGTTGCCAATAACAATAGAGTAGCTTGTACTGAATGGAATATATCATTACTCGGCTGATTAATCACATAAATCAATTGGACTTTATGTTTGTTAATATTTCAAATTGTTAATACGTGCTTTATCTTATATTATGTTTTAAACAAGCTATATTCATACATGCAAAAATCTTTAAATCCGAACATACATATATATCGCAATATAATTATGTTCACATGCATGATAAAAAAAATACATACACGTCACTAATAATTGTTTAATGAAGGCCATTCTAGATGATAAAAATTGAACATTCTTTTGATCACAGGTTGTTTGCTATATTAAGGCAATTCCCCTTGCGCATATATAGTCATATCATTCAAATAGTATATTTCTATCTGCTTCATATGCTAAATAGACATTACTAATTGACGGTTATTTAAAATGAAAAATATTTTATTTCAAATGTATATAAGAAAGTGTATTATGAATCAACAATTATCTATTACAATGTACACAAGCAATTTATTACAATGTAAGTTTAACACAATTTTCAAATAGATAGAGAAAATACGTAATACCTATTGATTAATTTATGTTCTTGGACATTTACAATATGTGAGGTAACATTATTAGTGAAAAAGATACGCTTCAATTACTATGATTTCATTATAATTGATAGACTTAAAACACATACATCAATAGATACACAAATCTTGTAATAGCATGGGAAGAGTCGGAGCGAGGGAGCTCTTGTATAAAGATCTTCATTAGTCCGTATACAAATAAGAGAAACTCTGTTATATTTGAAAATTTCTGAATCTAATATAACTTAACTTTTGTATTTAAATCACGTACTAGCCCGCGAATTCGCGGGTTATGATCTAGTTAAATACAACAATATTGGGTTCACATCTATCTATATATCTATAACATAACAATAACAAATAACAAATATACTTAAAGTAAAATAGCTTGGGTAATCCCGACCGTTAATGGGTTTTTCCCAATTAATCCAACTATTAAGATTAATTTGATGATACTTACACTTAACCTCCTATTATATTTTTATTCATTATTATTTATTAAATTTAATAGGATTAAATTTATAAATACGATTTAAATATATTAATTAACTAAAATAAATATTAAAAATCTTAAGAATTAAGGAAATAGGATAAGCTTCAAAAACCTTAAAAATCGTTTACAGATATTAAATGTTAATTATTAATTATTATTAATTATTTGATGTATATTTCATTAAAAATATATTATTACTAATATTATATTCAAATAAAAAAGCCAAGAGAATCAACAAATAAAAAATCGGCCGAAAATATTTACACTAACACCCTAAATATTAATTAAATTAATAATTAATAAATATAAATAAGTCCGTGTTGTCGTGGGTCTTAAACCTAGTTATAAGCAGGGGCGGAGGTATGTTGGTGCAGAGGGTTGCACTTGCTACATACGAAATTTGTCGACTATGTGTAAATTGTTTGTAAAAAAGGTGATTGTTTAATAATGTTAAAGTCTGGTTAAATTATTGGACTACCATAAACAAAAAACATCACCCGTAAGCCCAGCTGGCTAGAGTATTGTGCTATAATCAAGAGGTCTAACCTTCGAATCTATACTACAGCTTAATTTTTTTTTCATTTTTTGTAGGTCATCAGTATTTTACTTAAAGCATTATATCCCAATTCCATCCCTTATCTTATATTTGTTCTTGTTAAGTGTTAACATTAAATAATTAAGGTATGGTTTTATTGGGTCTACCTTATACGGAGCAACTTTAAACCAAAGTTTGAGCTGCAAAGCAAAGTGAACATCAATTTTATTTTGTGCTACATACTGTTAAAGTTTCTGGCTTCGCCTCTGGTTATAAGTATAAGTATGTGTAGATTCTATTTTATTTTTTTGGTAGAGATGAATCGCAAATTGAAAACCACGGCGGAGGTGATCATTCCGATCGAAATTATACAATTAGAGATATTACCAAGACTACCTGTGAGGTCCATAGGTCGTTTCAAATGTGTTTGCAAACAATGGCAGTCGATCCTAGAAACACGTGAGTTTTTCGAGTTGCACCGTAGACACCAACTTAAATCCCGCAGCCATACGCTTTTAATAGTTGAGCGTCCACCATGGAGTTGTTTTAGTTCACTTGATTATGAAGCTTCTCGTGAAAGAGGCTTAGCTGCTTTCACTTCTTTTCCACTTCAATGTTGTACTGTACGCGTGTTAGCGAGTTTGGATGGAATATTATTATGTGCATCCAAAATTGGGTACACTTGCAAGGTAGTAGTATTTTGGAATCCATTGACTGGTGACTACAAAAAATTGCCTAGTTTGAAAAATCGAGATTTAGATGATGATCGTGAGGGTTCCCAGATATACAAAGATGCTTTCAGTTTTTATATCGACAAGTCTTGTAATGATTACAAGCTTCTACGTGTGACTTACAAGGGGGTTTATATATATTCCCGGAGACAAGATTCGTGGAGAAAGATTCAAAATTTAGAAAATAGTAGTCACCGGTCATGGTCAGCGGCTACTTTCTTCGGTGAAAGTCTTTATTTTACTGTGAGAGATGAGCATCTAATTTTTTGTTTTGATGTGAAGTCGGAAAAGTTTAGGAAAATACAATATCCACCTATTTTTGTTGAAGAGGGTTCAAGTTTTTGTGGGAGTTTATTGGTTATCAAAGACCGGATTCACCTATGTGTTGCTTATGGGGTGAGCCGAGATGAGAAGTTATTATTAGGGGAGTCGACTAAATTTGATCTATGGAGGATGGAAGATGGTATTGATGGGTGGATGAATGTGGTGGAGGCTTTTTCCGGTATCCAGAGTATGGCGTTGATATGGAAACCGATGTTCGTAACTAACACTGGAGAATGGCTAGTGACTTGGTATCATAAAGATTCGGAGGAGGGCTTCACGATGGAGCAGTTGTGTTTGTATTCTGCGAGCTCTTTGAAAAAAGGAGTGACATATGTTGAAAGTTATCTATCGCCCAATCCTAGTTCAAGACAGTTGAATAAGAAAATTGAATACAGTTGAATAAGAAAATTGAATAAGAAGGTGAACACATATATATGATCTATTCTAATCTAATGTTTCTAGGGGTTACATTAGCTATGATATCATCTAAAACTCGTCATAATGCTACATTAAATTTTGTATGTTTCATTTGATATATTAGTATCTCGAGCATGTCTTGTTTAGCTATATAAGGAGTATGTGTGACTTCATCTTGTTTGGCCTCGTTCTTTATTTGATTTTTATTATGCAATATAGAGACACTTAAGTTTATGTATAATATTTAGTTGAATACAATCAATTTAATAATTCTTGTTCAATAACGGAGTACAATCTATCTAGTCTAGTCTATCTAGTTAATTATTAATTAATTAATATATTATAATAGAGTGTATATTAGGTTGTCATTTTTAATTTAGGCAACTATAATCTAATCCCAACCCTCCATTGATTAACTATTTTTAATTTAAACCATTGATAATCTCCCATGTAAATGACAACCTAAATAGTAGATGTGTATTCCTCAAAAGTCCTAATTATCCCTTCTTAAATATTAAAAATTTATTTAATTTAATTTTACAAAAAATAACCGTAAAAAGAAAAAAATTAAACCTGTTAATGATAAACAAAAAATATAAATAAAAAACAAAAACCAATCCTCATTAGAATTTGAAGAACACGAAGCAGAGAGCGTGGCCGCATCACTTTCTTTCTTCTTCTTCTTCATTTTCTTCTTCTGACAAATTCCCACGACGATCTCAATTTGAGACTTTTCTACACAAACCCTAATCTCCTCTTCTACACAAACCCTAATCTCAGTTAAATTAGGGTTTAACTCACAATGGCGGTTGTACTGTTAATGGAAGACATTACAATTGAAAGCAATTGTTTAAACATCTATTTATCTGTTGATTGGAACTCCGTTCATCTCTCTCCCGGCGAAGATTTCGGCATCAAAAGGTTAGGGTTTCTACATTTATATACAATTGAATTGAATTATTTAGTTGTATATAGATAGATGTATAGTGCTATATATTTGCATATATTGTTCCCTTAAGAATTACTCATTATATAGGTATTCAAGCAATATAAGCTGTCAATGTCATTATTTTATATGGATCAATTAATGGATGTATTTTAGCCTTTGATTAAACTGCTAAGCTTTAGATTCGATTAAAATGGAAATCTTGGGATACTTTTATGCATCTGCCAATATCTTAATTTTCTTAAAGTTTTATGTTTACGAGTATCTTGGATGCACACAAGATGATCGATTTAATGTTGGTGAAAACTTTAGTGATTTTATCTCGATGTGGTATGCATAATTTCAATTTTGTGATTTGCTCATATTTTTGTATGATATAATGATATATAGAGCCTGCCTACAGATAACTGGTTAGGGATATCAGTTTAGCTGTTTAGGGAGCTAGCTTTGTTAAGCCAAAAGGAACAAAATCATTAATTTTTCGCTTAATATTGTAGGGTGGTAATTAATCGTCTTCTTCATCAGGTGACTACTGGCATTACTAAGTTTACTATAAGTTAAAATTGTGTTGTTGGAGCGCCATGTGATTTGATCAATGTATGCTACTTTCTTTAACACATTTATGTATCTTTGCTTATTTAACTTAATGTCTTGCAGATAAAGCTTGTCATGTTTCTGTGAAAGGATTCAATCAGATAAGCAGAGGCTCTGGAAGCATGTACAGGCTCGACAGCAGACCAAAGGAATAGAATAAACACATGTGCTCTAAATTGTAAACTGAACTAATGGTTTACTGATTGCACATTCTAACAAAATTATTGTAATGCCTGTACTGCATCGTTCTAATATATATAATGCACTTATATTGAAACAGGACTGAATTGAGTGGATAGAATGACACAAGATCATTACAAGAAGTGTATAGAATAGAGGTTTTAAGAAATGGTGGCAGCTAAAGTATTAGAAGGTGAAAAGGTGGAAGTTACTGATATGGATTGGGATAGCACTTTCTTCTAGCATAACCTCCCTGAGATTAATTATATAAGAATAGATAGGTATTGGAATATTTTTAACTGATTTACTTATGAATGGGTTCTATTTTCTTTTTAGATGTCAAAAGGTTAAAATAAGAAATGTTGAAGTAACGGGTTGAAACAAATAAAAGTCACCAAGTTGTGTTTTAATGCTTAAAGCCTCCAAAATCATATTATAAAGAAGAGGTATTTTAATTAAGATAATTTATACTTAATTGACACGATAATTTACTTTTGAAACTTAGAATTTTTTGGGAAGTGCTATTGGATCAATCCAAGCCGACATACCCATAAAAAATATGCATTTTGACCTCAACCCGTTTCAACTTTTAAGCAACCGGCCTGCACCACCAATTTTTCTACCTCCATGGAAAACATGACACAAAGCCATTGTGTGTTTATTGTCGTGATGATGGAGGGACTTAATGAAGGATTTTGCTGTAAATTAGAGAAATTAGCAGAGGATATTTTGGATTTGCCGTGTGAGAAGCTTGTGGGGAGAAAGGTCACTTTAAGGAAGCCTTTTATGGATCAAAGGGTCCAAATTGTGGAACCAATGATAGCAACTACCTACCATGCCCCACCGCTTACTTGATTATGGGTCTCAGAGCATGTACCAAGGCGGGTGGCGTTAATATTTTCTTCTAGGACAACAAAGTTACTGGTCTACATCTTCTTAAGGATGGTGAATGAATCGATGTCTCACCCACCAGTCATTATATTGTCATCATGTTTAAAATGTAAGTCTACGCAATCTATAAAATTTTCTGTTTGTAATAGTAGTAAACAAAGAACCCCGAAGCGGCGAAGCCTAGAGCTTTTATAACCTCATTTAGTTTCGGTAAAAAACAACATAAAAGGCACGATTTATACAGATTTCTCTTACAGATCTTTATATAAGGTCTCATGTAGAATACAACTTAAAAAACATGACATATATATAGAGGTGGCAGAGTAGGCAGTCTGTGAACAGCCCTTACCCATACCCATTCCCTTTAATAAACCAAACACCCCCTTAGAATTACTTCACGGGGATGAGAAAATTAGCCAAAAAAGAGATGGATGGTTTACGGCAATAACCAATTGTATTGCTACTGTTTTTGCATCAAGGTTAATTAGTACCTAATTCTGGTCTATTTACTTTTATTTGTCTATCAAGTGTAGCTTACAATTTTTTTTTTATTTGTCAGGAGTTCCCATTTGTTTGTACCGAGCAACCAACAAAATTATGGATGCTACCACAATAGAGCATGTATTTATCTTTATATGTTATAATTTCTGCAACATCTCATCATTCATATCTATCTATCTATCTATCTACCTATTGTATAAAAAGAAGCCCTAAAGTCCTGTAACAAGTCTCAAAAATTCTACATGTCATCAGTGAACAATCCATGACTATTCACTCAAAGAAAAAATGGCACCACAAATCTTGGTGTATCTAATATCACCATGCTTCTGAGTAGTACAAGTATCACCATGCTTAGTAGTACAAGTATGACCATGCTCTGCATTGGTACTATAACACAAGGGGTGTAAGGCAAGTAAGCTAATAACAAGGGTCCTTCACAACATTGAAGACGTTATCTATCCGTTCTTCACAATTCACATTACCATCTTCATACCGAAAGCTGGAGAGAATTTTAGAAAAGACGCAAGCTCTTGGGCCTTGCCAAATTGGCATAATCTTATACGTAGCGGGAATGAGGTAAATTAAGACTAATGTGCCAATTATATTGTTTAATTATAATGTTCCAACATATTTGATTTTAAAATACGTTTGATGGGTTCATTTCTAATTTGGATTCTTTTAGTGGCAACCTGTATAAAGCGTGATGACATTGGGAGTGCTCGATAGATGTTTGCTGAAATGTTTGAGAGAAACATGGTAGGCTATTAGAGAGTTTATATGTTATGGTTGCAAATATTTTAGCAAGGTGTTTACACTATGGTTTAGGAGTTCACAAATTGTACTCCACATTTAATGATGATATATATTTTATATGATCTTGCTATGTCTCTTCTTTGTAATAGCTTCATATCTTACTAATGTGTCCATGAATGTTGTTGAACAGTCTATTGCATTTCTAGCAAGTATATCTAAGTGCTGTGTAAGACGGAGAGCTGCCATCTTAATCGCTTATGTTAAGGTATTGATTTCTTCCGATGTGTTTGTTATTAGTAAAGTTGTACACATATATTACTTAATTATGGCCATGGGATTTTCAAAAGCAGTGGTTATATTTATTAGAAAATAATGTGGTGGAACTTGTTTTATAATTTTGTTAATCAGGGGCTAATTTTAGTTGTGGTTATTCTGGATCTTCATTTGCACTTGGAGATTTGATTTGTTCCACTTAACTGGACTCTATCATTTCTTGAAGTAATCTATAAGAAGTTTAAAGTTATAACGTACATTTACATTATGTCTATGCAAATAAGTCGTTTATATTCACTTATAACAATTCAGAACTTCCGATGATAACAAATTAAAAATTCAAAATCATTAGTTATCTTGATATGAACCAAGTTCAAATTTTCTTGATAGGAACCAAGTTCAAGTTATATTTGTATATTCCAGTAACTAAATTTTGTATTGACTTTCAGAAGTTTGTTCTCGATGAATACGAATATATATACGATCTTCAAGTAAATATATTTAATCGCCCTCTTTCAAATAGGTGTTCGATAAAGCTTTCTGATTGGTCTAGATGGTTTATAAATCCAGGAGGAGTCATCTCTTGATCATGGGTTGGTTTTTATGTTCTATTTTTGTTTTGGTTGTTTCCCTTTCTTAGTTCCAGCTCTCCATCTTAGAGGCTTTCTGCTATGTTTATTTCTAACCCTTCGTTCCTTGTAGGGTGTTTTGATTGAAAGCTCTTCCGGGACTTGCAAAAAAGAAACTAAACTTTTAAGAATAGAAAGGTCTCTAAGTCCGGCTTCTTCAACTCAATATAATTGGTGTACTTTTATGTCTTCCAAAAATTAGTTGTATTCTTGTAAGTGACAAATAGTGGCATTTTGTAAAGTTTGATACATACTTTGTAAGTCCAAATTTCAGAGTCTATACACCAGGAATGGGAATAAAACTCATACATTTATTTCCATCCCCATAAATCAAATACACAATCTATATGTTACTTGGTGCGTTTTGAAAAGAGTTTGGGAACGAAGTTGTATGAAATATTTGATATTATTATTTCCGGAAATGTAATTAGAAAAAGAGAGGTACAAAATCCTATATATGGTGGGTTTGATATGCAATTATGCATACACATTAATTCGCGGGTTACCACATAATTTTCATACAAAGTTTATATTATATTTTAATTTTACTACGCAATTTTTAATTAACATATTTATGTGGCTAACATAGTATAAATGTTTTTAATTGAAAAGAAAGACGTATATGTCTTAAGTTTATTAAATATGATAAATTAAAGTAATTGAAACATTGTTTATTTGTTAATAATAGTACCCTACATATTGTAGATCTCAATGATAGTAAAATAATTTTTAGGTATTCAAATTTTTATCTTTTATTTTATTAATGTAAGGTATCTTAATTTTTTTCTAACCAAAAGAATGGTGTTTTGATTATAAACCCTTTTTTCATTAATGCATGACACCAAATCAAATTTCCTTTATAACTTGAAAAATAAAAACTTAAAAACCTAATATTTTTAAGCTTATAAAAAATATTCTTTCACATATTTTTTAATAAAAACTTATATATAGAAAAATAGTTTATAAGAGTTGATCTACATCACTTGGTACCATAAGTATGTGATAAAGATAAACATATAATACTAAAAAGTTGATAAGTAATATAAGATGATGTGGCATAGTAAATGAGTTGCATGTTGTATTTGGTTAAAAAAATATCATCAAAGTGATCCGTCACGACAATATTATGATTTTCTTCACGGACCATACACTCATATTTAAAATAAACTAATGTTTCGTTTTTTCTCGACAAAAGTTAAAATGCAACTCTTTTATTGTGCAAGGGCATTTTACATTTTTATTATCGAGTTATTTAGTATATTAGAATTATTTTTTCTTTTTAGAAAGTTACCATTATAATTTAGATTGTTGTGATAATAAGGCTAACCGTATATAATAACAAAGTTTATAATTCACAAAATAGATAGAGAAAAAAAAACTCTTTCCATGGGGTTAAATCCAAAGACTACAATGCAATATCACATTGTTGTATTAAATCCAAGCAAGTAACAAAACTAAAGTTAATATAACCAAAATATATATATATATCATAAATTTATCGACTCTAAGCGTAAAATGTTTTTTTTATAAAAAAAACTTAAACTAAATAATAAATTGGAAAAAAAATAATTTGAAGTGTATCCCTAACTCCTGTATCATATTTTAGTGGTACGTGTCCACCCCAACCCGCAAGGCGAGCATCAACGCCGAAAAAATCGCATGTCCACAAATAACCCACATATGCCAAGGTACGGATTCGAACCCGTGACCTATAGGTCACATATGTGGGGTCTAAGATTTATAAAAAGAATTAACAACTAACCAAATCAAAATTATAAATCTTACGATTGGGATAGAAAGTTGAAAGCCTTGGAGACATTTAATCGAACATCTCATGTACATTCATGAAACAAATCAAAATTATAAATCTTACGATTGGGATAGAAAGTTGAAAGCCTTGGAGACATTTAATCGAACATCTCGTGTACATTCACGAAACTTGAAAATTTATAATTAATCGATGAAAATACATTTGATGATGAGTGAAAAAATAAGTTGAAAATGAAAAATTAAAACTATTATTAGCAATTTAAAAATACATAGAGCATATATATAATAAAAAATTAAAGAAAATATTCAAATTCGAATTTATAAATGATGAATTATGGCCGCTGTATATAATAACAAAATCCATAATTCACAAAAAAATATAGAAAAAAAAAACGTTTTTCATGGAGTTAAATCCAAAGACTACACTGCGATCTCACATTATTGTATTAGATCCAAGCAAGCAACAAAACTAAAGTTAATATATATATATATATATATATATATATATATATATATATATATATATATATATATATATAAATATAAAAGGAAACAAATTTATATCCGAAATTTATCAACTTTAAGTGTAAATTTTTTTTTTAAGAAAAAACTTAAACTAAATAATAGATTGAGAAAAAAGATAATTTGGAGGATACCCCCGACTCCTATACCATATTTTAATTGTACGTGTTCGCCCCACCTCGCAAGGCGAGTATCAACGCCGGACAAATCACATATCTACAAATCACCCACATATGCTAAGACACGTAATCGAACCCGTGACCTATAGGTCACATATGTGGGGTATGAGATTTATAAAAAAAAAAATGAACAACTAACCAAAATTAAAATTATAAATCTTACATTTGGGATAGACACGTTGAAATTCTTAGAGACATTTAGTCGAACATCTCGTGTGCTGATGTGACGCAAAAAGTCATGTTTTTAAGTACGATATTCCACACTTTTTGGGCACATATTTAGTGAAAACATTTCAAAACAATCATTATTTACTAAAATTCACTAAAGTGCTCCAAATATAGGCGTTGCTACAAAAATCACTAAAAACGTCCAAAAAACGAGCAAAACAGAGCGAATAAACAACAACCAATTCTCACACCCTCATTTACCTTATGATAAACATATTCCAACCTTATGGTATGATGTAATAGTTAAAAACGAGACGGGAGAATCAAGAATCATGCAAATTGGATAAAGAACGGAAGAGATACGGCTTCTACAGATCGTTAAAAGTCATTTTGGCTATGCTTGAGTTACACACATCCAATTTCTGTGAGATTGATACCATTAGAAGCGTAACGAAATTACGAAGCCACAGGCGAAAGAATCAGGTCAAACGGACGTGTAACGAAGAAGATACGCGCGTTTTAAGCAACGAACGAAATCAGACGGAGACCGTATACGGCCCTGGACACCGTATACGGCCCTACCAAGACCGTATACGGCCCTAGACACACCGTATATGGCCCTATGAAGGCCGTATACGGCCCCTCATGCCCCATATGCTGCCCGTTTGTGCTTCGTTTGCTTGTACGTTGGTGCTTCGCGACTTGTACGGCTGATTTGGAGCTTTGCCTATAAATAGAGGGTCACCTCTCCACATTTTCACACACCATTCTTCATTCCACTCATTTCCTCACTCTCACTTTCTCTCTCACACACTCTCTCTCTCTCTACTCTCTCTCTCTTCTTTTTCTCTCTCTAGAATTAGGGTTAGCATCAGTTAGTTCTCAGTTAATATTTAACTGGGACTAACGGAGGGACTACTTTTGTAATAGCGTAGGGAATAGTTCAGGGGCTTATTTGTAATATTTTCGAAGATATTACGGAGATTCTGCTTGTACTCTCTATCTAACGTTTATTCAATCTACGCTTTATTAACGGTTACTTCTTTCCTTATCTATTATAATGATGATTGCTATTGTTATTATGCTAGATTTAGGATCTGTTATTATGCGTAGTGAGTAGTTATATTGTGTGTTTGTTGTGATGTAGTTAGTCGTTAATTAGGATGATGTCATTATGAAACAACGGAAGTAACGTTATACGGCTTTCATTTGTATAGCGCCGGAAACATCACTAATGTGTGGAGTACGGAACGTGGAAGCTATGAAAGTCGTGGGCACAATCTGTTGTGGAATAATGTTCCCAACTATTATATTATAAATGAAAACTCAGTGCTTTGATTACGCATTCCATCTATGATTTTAAACCGCATATTCAACTAACGCCTTTCCACCAATAAACGTGGTTAAAACCTTTTGATAAGACGTCATATCGGGGGTAATTAATTATTTGTGTTTTTGGTTTTGGATCTGTGGAAATACTTTATACGTATTGTACACCGTGAATAAACTTCTGATTAAATATCTGTGTTCAAATAACATGGTCTGGTTTTGAAGCTGTGGAAATGCTGTTTTAAACAAGTATTGTACACTGTGAATAAACTAGGGATTTATTGGTTAAGTACAAGTGAGGGCTGGTTTAAATCATAAATGGGGAATCTCTGATCTAAAATACAAACTCAGTTTATGAATCTAGAAAGGAAGACGAGGAATCATCGAGTATTCCAAATTTGTCTATCACCCCTGGATTCTACAAAACCATTGATGGAAAGTAATCAAACACCAACCAAGTCTTAAACCTAAATGTTTTATTCAATTGAGTATCACTGTGGTGTTAAGAACGGTCGGACCGTTAGTGGGTCTGTTACTCTATGCATGCGCCCAGGAATCTTCGTATTCCAGAAAAGGGTCACTGTTCCGTAACAGGGCAGTGTTGAGAGTTGAGCAGCCTCCTCCGATCAGAATCACGATAGCCTAGTTACTCAGTGACATACTGATTGAGCAATCAATCAGTAGGGTGCTAGTGCTTACACCACAAATACTTAAGACAAATAAAATACAAATCTTTAGAAAGACGTTTTCATAACTTAAACTAAAACATCATCCCAATGCAAGGCTAACGAAGTCACAACAAACACCCCCTCTATCCTGACTGCTATCCCTTTATTTTATTTTATTGCGTAGTTTAATTATTAGTATAAATTAGAAAACAAACAAAAACAAACCTCCAACTGCTTTTAAAACAACCTTCACTAGCTAGATTCGGACATCATGATTTCTCTGTTTCACAATACAGTTGGTTTTAAAGAACGACCCTAGGTCATACTTGCTGCTGTACACCTTTAGCACTGGTAAACTTAGGCCCCAGCATTTACAAATTTAAAACTCCACTGACACGTCGCCAGTAGTCGATGCAACGACAGGTTAATTCCTAACCGACCGCTGGTGGCGCGCCAAGTTTTTGGCGCCGCTGCCGGGGAATCAACAGTAAGACTCAGAGACGTCATAATGAACTTTCTTGCTAGTGAACCATTAGGATGGTTCTCTCTTCTTAAACCCCTAAAAATTCTTTCAATCCTTCATTTCCCCAATCCTAAATCATACGTTGTACCCATCCAACGAGAGAAGCGTTCATCTTCCCACAATCCTACAACCACCGCACGCATCACTCTCGCTGATTGCAACAAACCCTCGATAGAAGTTCGGGGAGGACCCATACGCTACCCGGAGACTGAAGGAGCATCATTCAAACTCAAGCATGACGTAGTGCAGCTGATCCTGAATCGCTGCCAATTCAACGGACTACCGAACGATGATCCCTACTCCCACCTCAATAAATTTTTCACCCTATCCGACTCTTTCAAGCAAAGAGGGGTTGAGCAAGATACAATCCGCTTATATCTGTTCCCCTACTCTCTATCTCATCACGCACAGACTTGGTTCGAGGAATTAGAAACCAACTCTATCTCCTCATGGGCGGAAATGGAAGATAAGTTCTTAACAAAGTACTTTCCCCCATCCAAACGAATTAAGTTAAAGAAAGATATCTAGAACTTCCAACAGTTTCATGATGAATCAATCTATAGTGCGTGGGAAAGATTTAAGAGGTTGCTTAGAAGATGTCCTAACCACCAAATCGAACGATCAACTCAGTTGTGCACGTTTTACAATGGTCTCGCACCGCACCACAAGCCAATGCTCGATGCCGCTGCTCAAGGAAACTTCACGCGTTGCACGGATGACGAAGCCTGGAATCTGCTTGAGAGCATGACCATGAATCACAACGATTGGAACACTGATGAGCATTCCTCATCATCGGCACCGCTTGCCCTTCCCAATCCTGCGCAAATTGAGGCAATCAAATCTCTGACGGAACACATCGAAACGCTGACCGAGGAAATAGGAAAGCTGAAGAAACCTCCTCAACAGGTCTACCATATTCAGTCCTGTCAGAACTGTACCAATCTACAAGCTACAAACCCTGTTGATGGAACAGCCTACCATGACCAGTTCCGAACTCACCCACGTCCACCTGATTATACTCAAACCCCTCCTCGAGCCAACCAATACCTACCAATTCCACCTCACAACCAATTCCAATACCCAACCTACCACCAACCACCATTACTGCCCGGAACCACACCTGAGATGGCCCAATCTTCTGAACCCACTAGGCCAATTACTAGTCCAGACGACACCCTCATACAAATCATCCAAACGATTACGGCTAGACAAGACCAGGTTGATCTCTTCTTAAGTGACCAACTAACTTTACTAAACACTCTTGTAACCCAAGTAGGTCGACTAGCAGAACATATCGATACTAGACCACAAGGTAGTCTGCCTAGTAGCACCTTTCACAACCCACATACTATGGAAGCCAACCACGTAACCAACCAAGACTCCAAGGTGGCACCGAGCCAACCTTCAGTTCTTTCTCCGGTGAAAGAACAACCTCCTGTCATACAGACAGTTGAGAAAAAGTCTTATCCAAAGCCTAAAAAGGAAAGCTTACCATTTCCAGGACGTCTCAAGCATCAACCTAATGAAATCAAAGCTTTCAAGTATGCTAAATATGTTAGGAGACTTATCTCAAACAAAGACAAGGTACCCGAAGTACCTAATGTCCCGCTAACTGCTGAATGTTCAGCTATCCTTCAAAATCGTCTACCGGAAAAACTAGGAGACACCGGACGTTTTACCCTTCCCTGCTCTATCAACCAATCTGGTGATATTCGCTCTCTGGCCGATCTAGGAGCAAGTATTAACCTAATGCCACATTCATTATTTAAAAGACTAGAATTAGGAGACCTTAAACCCACTAAAATGAGTGTCCAGCTAGCTGACCAATCTATTAGATATCCTAAGGGAATAGCTGCGAACATCATGGTTAAAGTCGACAAGTTCTTTTTCCCAACTGACTTTGTGGTAATGGATATTCATGAAGATATAAACATTCCTATAATCCTAGGTAGACCTTTTATGAACACAGCCAGAGCAGTCATCGATGTGCACTCTCAGACGATCAGCTTACGCGCTCACGGAGAAAGCATCACATTCAAAACCGATAAGAACGACTGTGTTCCGATGGAGAATAGTGAGCTATTTATGGTCTCTATTAGCCAAGACACATCTGATGACGAGATCTCTGAACCAGCAGCCAAGCAGGAAGAAGAGATGAAAGAAGAAAAGGAGCCTCCTGCCAATGAAGATATTTATCCTCTTGATTCTCTAGAACAGCCTGATCTACAAGCCTTATCTCAAGAAATCATCTGCATCCCAATTGTCTCTACTCATGAATAAATGATTTCTGTGATAGACGAATACGATGATGACCCTCATATTATAATAGCAGCTATTAGAAATTCTACCAATGATTACTCTTTACACCAAAAATGGCTAATAGCGGTTATTGAGGCAGCATCCACTATCTATCTCACTAGTAAAGGAACCCAAGATCCGCTCTACCTTAAGCATTGCATCAGAGTATTTGCAGATGCACTCAAATCTCAGCTCAAGAAAGAAAGGAACAACGCGAATGAACTACTCTTCTACATTGAACGGAGACAAATATACCGCAAGGTGTATGATGTTCTCATGGGCTCTGTGTTTCCTTATTCATCAAAACAGAGGGAGAAGTTGGGTGCTATCAGAAGAAATATTGAAAATGCTACTGACTTCATGGCGATGAGGAATCTTGTTGGGACATAGATTGTGACAACAGATCTAGCTTGAAATAGGACTGGTGTAATTATTATTGTGTTTGTATATTGGTTTAGGTTTGTAAATAAATATTTGTTTTGTTAGTAATATTCGTTAAACATATTATTGTGCTAAGTTAGACGAATGTTAAATACGAAATAAATAAATAGACGTTTTATGCAAAACGAGTCGAGATCTCAAGTCGCAGCGAGTTGAGCTGTGAGGTGAGACCTGAACTCGCTAAAGCATGAGTCTGGCGAGCCGAGCTCTGTGTTGGGCTTGGGCTGCGAGTTGGACCGAACTCGCAGGCCCATGCGAGCCGAGCTGAGACGACATATTTAATGTTTTTCAATCGTGAAAAACATAACACTTTTTGATACTTTTGCCTTCTGCGAAATCAACAAACCCAGAGAAAAACCGAACCTAACGACTAGGCTTTGACGATTCATTGTTTAAAGCTAAGTCTTATTAAACGCAATACGAACATATACGTTGTTAGTAAGATAACACCGTATTGAGGGATTCCGCACCTTAATACTACAGATAACGAAGTTATCGATCCTAAAACTAGGGGACTTACATCTGGTATCAGAGCTTTCGGGCTAAATACGAGTGTGTTCATAAGTTTTAGTGTTATTGCGTTTTTGATTCGGGTCGTTTTTACGTGCATTCTTGCAATACTAACGATCAAAATCATTCTCTGGACATTTTAGGGTTTGTTTACGGTCGAAATTTTAAGTTTCAGTCGTAAAAATACCTTAAAAATTCGTTTTTTCGGGTTTAACAGCCGTTTCGCGAGTCGAGATTAGGGTTCCAGCGTCGCCTACGAACCGAGTTGAACTAGCGAGTCGAACTGAGGCTTGCGAGTCGAACCGAGATCCCTCGCGAATCGACATCACTTGCGAATCGACATCTTTAGCAATCCGAACTGAGGCTTGCGAATCGACGTATTCTACGAGTCGAGCTGAGATTGCGAGTTGAGCTGAGTCTTGCGAGTTGAGTTTTCTGAATTCGCGAAACAGTTTAATTTTACGTTTTTAAGATGTCTGACTTAAGTAGAATGATCGAAATGGACCACGAGGTGGGAAAGTCAAACGTTCCACCTAAGTTGTTAAGAATCGAGGATTACTACAATTGGAAGGACAGATTTGAATCTTACTGTAGATTCCATGACCTGTCAATCTGGATGTGTATCAAGAGTGGATACACACCACCTACTCAAACTGTTCAAAATGCTACAGTGGTTCTTACCTATGCAAACATGAGTGATCAAGAGAAGGAAGCTTACAGAAATGAAAATAAATCACATTCTTGCATAAAGATGTGTCTTCCTAAAGAGATTGCTCATCAACTGAAATCTTTTCATACTGCTAGAACGCTCTGGGAAGCTCTAGAGAAAAGAGGTGAAGGAAGTCCACAGGTGAGAGCTGGCAAGAGGAGTCTTCTTAAAAAGCAGTTTACTATGTTTAAAGCTTTAAAAGGAGAAGATCTTGATGCCTATGTCACGCGTTTCTACCATCTGCTAAGTGAATTAGAATACCATGAGATTGTTGAAGAAGAAGTATCTAAAACCGACAAGTTTCTTGAGGGTTTGCCTTCTAAATGGGAAATGTATGGTGTTATGATTAAGGATAACGAAACCAGGTATTCTACTATGACCTTAGAGCAAGTCATTGACATGCTGAAAGGTTATGATTTCTCCAGAAAGTCAAGAGATAGTGATTCTGATCAGGTTCAGAACCCTGGGTTGTATCATGGAAAGTCAAGTCTTTCGACTGCATCATCTAGTTCGACCACTGCACTGTTAGTTGGTGATACTAATGAAAATGGAGAAATGATTAATGAAGATCTGTGCTTTATTTCCTCCTCTGGTGATGAGACAAAGGGAAATAATTCTGAGAAGTCACCTCAAGAGCATCAGAAAATGCCGATGAGTGTGAAATCTGCTGAACAGCAACTGTCTGTTCTTGCTTCCTTTGTGGCATCATATGAGAACTACATAGAGGGAAAGATCAATGATCCTATTCTGTTTGATGAGGATTATGAGCAGATAGATTCTGATTATCTTGAAGAATTGGAGCTTCAAGATCAACTGGCGTTGATATCTAGGAAGGTGAAGAATTTCCTCAAGAGAACTGGTAGAAAGGTGTTGGGCAATAGATCAGGGTTTGACAAAACCAAGGTCAGATGCTTTAACTGTCAGGGTATTGGTCATTTTGCAAGAGAATGCCAAAGACCTAAAGTAGAAGCACAAGGAAAACAAGGTTCGGGAAGTACTCTTGCTTCCAAAGCCTTAGTGGTGAAGCAGTTGGATGGATCTTATGATTGGCAAGCTCATTCTGAGGAAGCCTTGATGGCCGAGATCGAAGAAACAACTGCTGGATCGGTTTCCTACATGCCCACAGATATGGAACAGAGAGTAGAGGTGCCTAAGTCTGAAGTGAAGGCAAGTGATGATGACGTGCTATATATGGATTCAGTTCCAGATATGAGTCCTGAAGAATTCGTGGCACGCATGGCTGAATTACAAACTGACAAGAAGAAGGTATGTTTAGATATTCTTAATCTTGCTGATGTTTGTTACTTAGTTACTGATTTACAATCTCAGAATAGTGTCTTAACTGTGTCAAATAGCAATTTGTCATCACAATTAAATATGGATAAGGAATCATATAAGACTGTTAGATCTGAACTTGATCAAGCTATTATGGATATTCGTAGATTAAGTGATGATAAACAAGTCTTAAAAGATAAAATTAAGTCTGATGCGTCGGATAGAACAAAACTTAGAGATACCATAAGTGAAAAATCTGTTGTCATAGATGGTCTCTATATGAATATCAAAGACTTAAATGAGACGATTGCTAGTAAGGATCAGGAAATAGTGAACCTTAACTTAAGGTTAATTGAGCAAAACCGTAAACTTGAGAACTATAGGACATCTCAAATGGATAAAATGTTAGATGCTCAACGTAGTGTAAAGGACAAGACTGGGTTAGGTTACAATGATGTATCCCCACCTTTTAATGCCAATTACACTCCTATTCCTGAAGATTCTGAGATGACTAAAGTTAATCTTGAGAGTTCAGTAGCTGATAAACCTGAACAGTCAGAGGCACATAAAGATGTTATTAAGAACGTATCATTAGATGATAGCAAGGCTTCTCATTTCACCAAAATACAATTTGTATCGGGTGGAGTGATTAACGATGCTAAGACTGATGATAAAGTTGATAAGGAACAGCTTAAACCTTTAGTGCCTAAGACTCCGGATGAGAAAGCAAAAGTGAGTAAATCACGCAAGCAGATGTCATGTTTCAAGTGTCATCAAAAGGGACACGTGGCTTCGTGTTGTCCTAACAAAAAGCCTGAAACACCACATAAGCTTGTGATAGATGAAAAGACACATACTGACTCTAGTATGACTGTAGATGGGTTAGATACCAAACCTAAGTTAGGTAATAAACCTGTTAACATTCTTAAAAGAGATGGTAAGCATAGTGTCTCCCCACCTAAACCTAAACGGCCATATACTCAAGGTGATAATTCTGTCAATAAGTCTAGAGATGTGACACCGTCGAGGTTTAGAACTACAAGTAGAGGCCATAGTCATTATGAGAATGGTACTACTTCGCGATCACATGAGTTTAATTATAATAATAGAGCTCATAATTATGTGCCTAAGAGGTTCTCCTCAAATTCACCTCTTAAGGCTGATCGTCCACAAACTAAAGCTACTTCGAAAGTAACCAAAGCTCCTGATGGGAAGGATGGTTATTTTAAAGAGCTTAAGTTTGTTGATGATAAGGGACAAACCAAGACCATAATGGCTTGGGTCCCTCTTGATAACTGATCGTGTTTTGTGTTATGTGCAGGAGCATGCTGTAAACAAGGACAGCTGGTGGTATGTAGACAGTGGATGCTCGAGGCACATGACTGGAGAAAGAAGTCTACTGAAGGACTTCAAGGAGAGTCTCAAGCAAAAAGTAAATTTTGCAGGAGATAAAGGAGGAGTAATTTCGGGAAAAGGAAAAGTTTCAAATGGAGCTTTGACTCTTGAGGATGTGAACTATGTTGAAGAACTAACTCACAACCTAGTGAGTGTTTCTCAAGTCTGTGATAAAGGTCACCCAGTTTATTTTAATGAAAAGGAGGCCTTAGTCCTGAAGCCAGGTTTTAAAATTTCTGATGAATGGATATTGATGAGGGCGCCAAGGAAGAAGGACATCTATGCAATCAACATGGGTGTTCCTAACTCTTCAATGGTGTCTACATGTTTATTATCCAAGGCTTCGGAAACAGACGCATTATTATGGCATAGGAGAATGGCACACCTGAACTGGAGAAAGATGAATTATATAACCAAAAATGGTTTGGTTCTAGGTGTACCACAAAAACGTTTCAAGTCTGAGGATAAGTGTGTTCCTTGCATGAAAGGAAAGCAGCACAAGAAACCACACAGACCTAAGACTGAAAACTCTATCTCCTCGCCATTTGAATTGCTACATATGGATCTCTTCGGCCCTATAAGCAAGAGAAGTATAGGTGGCAAATGGTACTGTTTGGTTGTCACAGATGATTATTCTAGATTCTCATGGGTATTCTTTTTGGGATCAAAGGATGAGACTCCTGGAATTCTAATTGAGTTCTTTGATCTAGTAGAGAATGTCTATAAAAGGAGAGTTAAGCGTATTCGTAGTGACAATGGAACAGAGTTTAAGAATTCAACGTTGAATATCTATTGCTTAAGCAAAGGGATATTACATCAATTCAGTGCACCTTATGAACCTCAACAGAATGGTGTTGCTGAAAGGAAAAATAGAACGTTGATTGAAGCTGCTAGAACAATGCTTGCTGATTCAAAGCTTCCGGTCATCTTTTGGGCAGAAGCAGTGAATACAGCATGTTATGTTCTTAATAGAGTTCTTACGGTTAAGAGACATAACAAGACTTGTTATGAGCTTTTGAACAATAAGAAACCTAACTTAAAAGGGTTTGAACCCTTTGGAGTTTCATGCACCATATTAAAGACTGGACATCAAGCAAAATTTGGTGAGAAGGCTGACGAAGGATTTTTCCTAGGTTATATGCCCAATTCGCCAAACAAGAGAGTCTTTAATAAAGTCACAGGACCTTTGGAGGTAGTTTATAATATTGAGGTTACGTGCTACTCACCTGATGTTCATAAGGGCTTAGATTGACAATTTGATTATTCTGATCTTTTTGCATCATTTAAAGTTCCTATTAGTGACTATGTCAGTGATTCAGAGATAGCTGAACATTTATTATTTGAAGATGAGAATATTGGTTCCGCTTCAACATCAAGTGTTAAGCAGTCTGGAATTAAGACTAATGTTGACTCAGATAAAGCTTCCACAAGTGAGTCACAACAACCTTCAGAGGATAAGTCTCAAGAAACAGAAGATCCTGATGATCTTTCTACTAAGTTTGATGATATACTTACTCCTTTGAAACATTTAAGGATATCTTCAGCACGTACGGAAGATGTACCTGAATTGGAAGAGATTGGTACTAATTTGGAAGATGAAATACAGTTTGAATCAGTTACTACAACTAGAACGAGTAAGAATCATCCCGTTGAAAACATCATCGGTGATATTAATACTCCGGTTCAAACTAGGCATCAATCCAGAGCTAGTACGTCTGAGAACTTAGAATACCAAAGCTTGTATACTGCAATGAAAGAGACGGGGATTCCTAATCAATGTCTATATTCATGCTTTATCTCACAAGTCGAGCCTAAAAATGTTCAAATGGCTTTAAAAGAAAGTTCGTGGGTAGAAGCAATGCAAGAAGAACTATCTCAGTTCTCTAAATTACAAGTATGGGAGTTGGTTGACCTACCAAAGGGAGAATATCCAATTGGAACTAGATGGGTTTTTAAGTGCAAGAGAGATGATAAAGGAATAGTTACTCGCAATAAAGCTCGTCTGGTGGTTCAAGGTTTTAATCAACAAGAAGGTATAGATTACAATGAAGTGTTTGCACCAGTTGCTAGGCTAGAAGCAATTAGAGTGTTCTTAGCATTTGCATCTTATTTTGGTATAAAAGTGTATCAGTTGGATGTTAAGAGTGCCTTTTTGTATGGCAAAGTAGAAGAATTGGTGTATGTTTCACAACCGCCAGGGTTTGCTGATCCTGAGTATCCAGATAGAGTATATCGTTTGAATAAGGCTCTATATGGATTACATCAAGCACCTAGGGCATGGTATGGAACACTATCAACGTATCTACTTAAGAATGGATTTACAAGATGATCGATTGATAGTACACTATTTGTGAAGTGGAAAAAGAAAGACTTTCTTCTCGTGCAAGTTTATGTTGATGACATTATCTTTGGATCATCTGATGAAAAGATGTGTCAAGAATTTGAGAAAGTTATGAGGAAAAGGTTCGAAATGTCTGCAATGGGAGAGTTGAATTTCTTCTTAGGATTACAAGTTGATCAAAAGAAGGATGGATTCTTTATTCATCAATCTAAATATACATATGAGCTATTAGAACGCTTCAAGATGGATGAAAGTAAGGTCTACAATACTCCAATTCCAGTCAATCATGGACTAGGTCCAGATACATCGAGTGATAGCGATGTGGATCCAACTCTTTATAGAGCCATGATCGGATCACTAATGTATCTAACAGCCTCTAGGCCTGACATAATGTTTGCTGTTTGTTTATGTGCAAGATATCAGGCTAATCCGAAAGAGTCACACATGCAAGCTGTTAAACGAATCTTTCGTTACCTCAAAGGGAAACCTAAGCTTGGTCTTTGGTATCCAATTGATGGAGACTTAGATCTTGTAGCTTATACTGATTCGGATTACGGAGGATGCAATCAGAATAGGAAATCTACGACCGGAGGATGTCAATTCCTAGGAGGTAGATTAGTATCCTGGCAGTGCAAGAAGCAAACCTCGGTAGCCATTTCTACATGTGAAGCTGAGTATGTTGCAGCTGGCAGCTGTTGCTCGCAAGTTCTTTGGATTCAACAGTAACTGCGGGATTACGGGTTAAATATAACCAATACTCCTATGATGATTGATAACGAATCTACTATGTCGATCACTAATAATCCGGTGAAGCACAGTAAAACTAAGCATATTGATATTAGACATCATTTTATTAGAGATTGTGCTGAGAAAAAGTTGATAAAGTTAGTTAAGGTTCCATCTTTGGAAAACTTAGCAGACTTATACACAAAGGCGTTCGACAGAGCAAGATTTGAGACGTTGGTTCAACTGAACGGAATGAGAAATCCAGAGTGATTAGTCTTCCAATGGTATTTTTGTAATAGTTAGTATTTCTGTATTCATTTAAAAAAAAAAAAAAGGCGTATGGCATTCATTTGCTTGTTACCTAAGGGAAATCGCCTTCATTTAAGTTTTTATTTGCAAAAACTAAGGGAAATGATAGTACATTAGGAGAATAAGCTTCACAATAATAAGCTTAAGTCCTAAGTATGATATGGTAGTAGGTTCAAATAAAGTTGCTTTAGAACTACAGCGGTTCTATCAGGTATGTGTTTATATTTATTTGATTATACACCTATATCCACAAGTTATAATTTGTCTATTTTTAGTAAAACTTTAGATGGCTTCATCATATGATGTACTGGTAGGCAAATTATATAAAATTTTCTAAGCCTTAAGAAGTAAATTAACTACTTGTTTATTATTTTGTGTCACTATTCTATGATGTATGACATTAAGTCTTAAATGTTGAATGATGGTATTACTATACACTGTTATCATGCATCTTAATTTAAAGTGACAAATAGTAGCAATATGGGTATTAACTTAATTACTGGTAACTTTGTTGTACTAAGTACAGAACTGAAACCTTTAATTAAATTAATATTCTCAAATATATTTTGAATTATGCTAGAAGGGATCTTTTGTTGTACTACGTACAGACTTAGATAACATAGCATATTCAAAGTATGTTTGATATTTGTCTAACCTTAAAAATTCAAGTGTATGTTATATGTTTCGAAAAGATACATCATTTAGTAACCGCTACCTTGAAATTTAATGATACAGTGTTATAAGCTTTACTTGAATTCTTCAGTATGTCATATAATAGGAAGCATTTGACAATACTCATACTAACAATAAAGAGTTTGCTTAGAAAATTGAGTATAATTTGTTTATATGGATTATAATACCGGTAATCGTCTTGGACTGTCTATAATAAAATATTTACTTTATGTGAGTAATGCATTTATTAATTATGCTATGTGGATAAAGGTACCTAAGATATAGTTTTATAAATATAAATGATAAATTTAGTTGTAATTTTACAGTAATTTATTTGAATTTCATGAGGTATGTATACTACCAATCTGCTTAGACTTTTAAATATATACTTAATTGCTTATTCTTACTAATATGATCCCTAAGCAGATAAAATCTTATTTACATTGTATATTTACTTTGTTTCAATTGATTAATAAAATGGTACTTGATACCAAAGTTTATATAGTTGTATTTTTATCTTATTTTTATTTATTTTTAATTTTAATTTTTAATTTTTGTGTTTATTATGTTTACCCTTCGGAATTCAATTATACTGTATATTTTTGAGTTGAACAACGTGACAAATAGAATTGAAAATTAATTATAATTTAGACTTGTAAAATATCGGGTTTTATTTATACTTAGCATTAAATTCGCGTTTTTATTTATTCCTGCGAGTTGACATCGACTTGCGGATCCGTTTGAAATTCTCGCGAATCGGATACAAAGTATAAAGGGAGTCAATAGAGTCAAGCTCACCCACCGAACCCACACATATTTCGCGAGTTCACTAAACTTTGCGAATCCGTCACAAAGGCGAAACGAGGCGATTATTGATTTTCGTTTGATTTCGAATTTTAGATTACGGGAACGAGTTTTTCAATCCGTATATTATATTCAAGACTTATTTGCGCTCATTTTGAGGTATATATCAACGGATTTCACCATTTAAATTGCACGAAATCAAAAGTTTTTATAAACTTAGGGTTTCGGTTTGAAGTTTAAACGATTTGAGTCGATTACGATGTTATTTGACATAGATCTTTAGGGTTTATGTTAAACGAACATTAATGAACGTCAATCAATCGATAGATCATGTTAAAATCAACAGATTAATCGATTTTAATTGTAAATTCGCGACGGCAGTTCATCGAACGAGTTGACATTGTAAATCAACTCGCAGCGAGTTGATTAGCGAATCGGTGTGATTAGCGAGTTCACTTCCTATCAGATTAGTATAGCGAGTTGATCAATGTAGCGAGTTGATGAGTATAGCGAGTTGATAAGCAAAACGAGTTGATCTCACCTCGTTAGGCCAGTTTATGCGAGTCCGGAATTTACAACCATTTTTTTTTTTGTAATAACTTTTATCTAATTAATTTAAATTAGACTTAAGACTTTTTAGTTATAAGTTAAATTTTTATATACGACTTGAGACTATTTTTGTAACAAGTTATATATAATTTCAATTTTAAACTATGATGTTTGATGAATCTCGATTCATAATATGTAATAGTTTAAATATTTTTAATCGTGCATTAAATTATATCTGTTGTTTGTGATTTTACAGATATGGCTAGAGCATTTGATAAGGGTCACAACATTTTGGTTGATCTGAACCTTGAGGCCAAGCGGACTGACAGGGTTGCTGATATTCTACGTTTTCTAGCACGATCAAGGATTAGATAACCTAACGACTAGGCTTTGACGATTCATTGTTTAAAGCTAAGTCTTATTAAACGCAATACGAACATATTCGTTGTTAGTAAGATAACACCGTATTGAGGGATTCCGCACCTTAATACTACAGATAACGAAGTTATCGATCCTAAAACTAGGGGACTTACAAATCTACAGGAATTACTTGACTTACTAGCTGAGAAAGATCACTTGAGTACAAAAGAAAGCAATCGATTTATCATCAAGTCTACTCTAGAACATCATATTAAATTGATAATCAAGGAGCTTAGGTACATCATAAGGGACGAAAGCAGGCGTAATCACCCCCTCATTGTTAAAAATATGTCTCTACTCGATGTTGTCACTTTTGTAATAACTCGATTACATGAGATATTGAATGCAGAAGACGCCGAGAAAGCAGAGTATATCCTCCAGGCTGGATATCGCGAGATATTCAACAAAATGATTCATATTTTCAAAAACTCTGGCTTTCCTTTCACCCTGCATCAGCACCAGCTAATCAAAGGCTTGTGCAAGGCTACAGCTGTATTCGAAGGAGATCCTCATGGTGAAGAATTCGAAGATCTGAAGTTTAAGTTACTAGAATTTATGGACTCCTTCAGACTTAAGCATCCGATTAGAGAATACGACAAGTACAACCACCATGATTGACCCTAACGGGCCAGTCACTAAGGCAGTTGACTATATCATAAACGGATTGCTAGGTCTTTCTAGAGCAGCCTCAGAACAACTTCAAAACTTCAAAGTGGATACCATGGAACCACTAGATCTAATCTCAACCATGGCCTGCCACTTCCAAAGGATCTATCCTCCGCGATACTCTTTCCCACAACCCAGGGCTCATAATGGTACCATCACTCGCCCTGGGAGCTCCTTCCCGTACACCTAAACTCAAAGGAGTAAAGTCGAGCTCTCGACTCTAACAGCAGCGCTTCTCGGGAGGCAACCCGTGGAATAAGACGTGTAGAGAGAAACGTGTCAATAAATGAAGAAGATCTCTGACTATCCTTCACACTTTGTCGTACCTAAATGATTTATAAAAACCTTCTGATATTACAACTCATTTGCAAATAAACCACTCATCTCAGAAAACAGGAAATCACTTCGAAAAACTGATAATTCATGTGTTTCGAGCATTTGAGGTACTTGCATACTACTTTTATGCATTATGCTCGAACTCGTTTAAAAACACATATTTTATAAAACTGATTTGTAGTAGAAAACATCTTTTCAAATTCTGAGACAGTGATTTATCTTTTCATTTGCAAAAATATTGAGTTTGTAAAAAGGGTACGACCAACGTGTTCACACTTACGAGATTAATTCACAAGAGAATGATGAATGAAGAAAACCAATAGCAAGACGCTTGAAGCCGAGACGCTCTTCATGGATGCAGAAAAGGATCCTGGCAACATCTCTTTTCAACAAATTCCGACTCTCAGCTTCATTGCAGCTCGCTATCTGGGGAGTGTCTTAACCCTTTACCCTCTTTTGTTTATGATTCTGTATATTATTTGCTTTGTTAAGTTTGTTATGTAATCTATACTCTATCCTAAGCTTATCACTAAGTGTGGGATTCCAGCCCAAAACAAACACTTGAGAAACATTTTCTTACATGTTCAAACTCTAAGTGTGGGATTTTACTTTCAGTAAACCTCAACTCAAGAGAACATTAGGGACAATGTTCCTCTAAGTGTGGGATAGCAGGTATAGAATACCTTGGTTAGTTTTTAATGATCTTTAATGTCCGAAGTAGCAAATTCAGAAAATGTTCCTCAAATTTTTTTTAAATTTTTCAAGAAAATTAAAAAGTATGAGCCTAATCACCTGATTAACTCTGCTAATTTTGAGTCATAATATCTTTTGAGAGGAGCTATTTTCAAACATGAGTATTATATTTCAAAATCTAGGGAAAATAAGGTAGAAATTTCTTAAGCAATAAATGATAATCTAATAGGAAGCATGACGAAGCACATACAACTCTATTTGCAGTGAGGTATCTTGAGTCTAAAAGCATTTATCTTTAATGCTTCACTATTCATTTCTTGTGTGTGCCGATGCATGTATCTCTTAATTAGAACTTGCTCTTGACATACGCTTCGAGACCACATTGGTGTGTACCGTACGCGGTATAGGTGCAATTAGATGACCTTGATATTCCCTAGGATTTAACCCCTTTTTACATATCTTTTCAAGCCCAAAACCCTTCTGATACTCATTTTTAGTATCGATGATCCACCTAGTAAACCCTGTTGAGCCTAAACCTTTCATTTCATAAAACCCTCATCTTTAAACCCTACTTCCCAAAAATATCCCCAAACTTATCTTAGAATTTCTGAGGTTGTGAAAAACATCTTTTAGGACATCCGCTTCGATTATGCTCCCAAGTCTTCCTCTTTCGTGTTCTCCAAAAGATATATATCTCTAAAAGGTGCGAAAAATTGGCACCGCAAAAGGACTCGAAGTTCAAGATCAAAGATCATAGTTCTGAAAAGGATTTCTGAAAGAATCAAAAGAAAATATCCTTGAAAATTCTCTGCCAAAGAAGTTCTGAAGAAGAAAAAGAAGAAAAGAAAAAAAAAAAAAATAGTTCCGCAAGAATAAAGCTACAAAGTCCT
The DNA here is from genome assembly GCA_949592205.1 of Helichrysum umbraculigerum. NCBI lineage: Eukaryota > Viridiplantae > Streptophyta > Magnoliopsida > Asterales > Asteraceae > Helichrysum > Helichrysum umbraculigerum. The sequence goes on along the minus strand of CATIUR010000005.1, from coordinate 6,929,080 downwards.
TCGAAGTATCATCCTCACGAGAAAAATCCGATAGAAGACGAATAGCTATCTCCTTTCCGTTCTAAATAAAGTTGTTCATGATCTCAGTAGTTTTAAGATAAGCAACCCTACAACCCAGATATACCACTATCAATACCCTTTTACCCTCATCAAACACTACAACCCTCATGAATGTCTTGGGATAATTAGCACCATCCTCACCTAAGTGGTGGAGATCCGATTCTCGATCAAGCCTATGACGATGAGTGCTGCATGACTGGCTATTTGAGCGATTTCATTTGTTCTAGAATGATAGGAAACCCGATACACTTAGAGTGAATTGAGTGACCACCTTTAGTGAGATCGCCTAGTCATGTGTACTCCAAGATCATGAGATTTTGTAGTATGCCTAAGAGAATCTTTTCTTGTTTCTGAAAGGATTATCTTATCTTTCCCTATATTCTTGAAATTATCTTACTTGCATCTGGAAGTGGTAACTTTTAAAAATGTTTTGACTCGCTCTAAAATGTTTTTAAAATGTTTTCAAAAACTGAGTGTTGCTTGAGGACAAGCAACGTCTAAGTGTGGGATAACTTGAGGACAAGCAACGTTTAAGTGAACTGGAATACCATGAAATTGTTGAAGAAGAAGTAGCTAAAACCGACAAGTTTCTTGAGGGTTTGCCTTCTAAATGGGAAATGTATGGCGTTATGATTAAGGATAACGAAACCAGGTATTCTACTATGACCTTAGAGCAAGTCATTGACATGCTGAAAGGTTATGATTTCTCCAGAAAGTCAAGAGATAGTGATTCTGATCAGGTTCAGAACCCTGGGTTGTATCATGGAAAGTCAAATCTTTCGACTGCGTCCTCTAGTTCGACAACTGCACTGTTAGTTGGTGATACTGGTGAAAATGGAGAAATGATTACTGAAGATCTATGCTTTATTTCCTCCTCAAGTGATGAGACAAAGGGAAAGAATTCTGAGAAGTCACCTCAAGAGCATCAGAAGATGCCGATGAGTGTGAAATCTGCTGAACAGCAATTGTCTGTTCTTGCTTCCTTTGTTGCATCATATGAGAATTACATAGAGGGAAAAATCAATGATCCTGTTCTATTTGACGAGGATTATGAGCAGATAGATCCGGATTATGTTGAGGAATTGGAACTTCAAGAGATGTTAGCATTAGTTTCAAGAAAAGTTAAAAATTTCCTCAAAAGAACTGGTAGAAAGGTATTGGGCAATAGATCAGGGTTTGACAAAACCAAGGTCAGATGCTTTAACTGTCAGGGTATTGGTCATTTTGCTAGAGAATGCCAAAGACCTAAAGTAGAAGCACAAGGAAAACAAGGTTCGGGAAGTACTCTTGCTTCCAAAGCCTTAGTGGTGAAGCAGTTGGATGGCTCTTATGATTGGCAAGCTCATTCTGAGGAAGCTTTGATGGTCGAGATTGAAGAGACAGCTGCTGGATCAGTGTCCTACATGCCCACTGATATGGAACAGAAAGTAGAGGTGCCTGAGTCTGAAGTGAAGGCAAGTGATGATGACGTGCTATATATGGATTCAACTCCAGATATGAGTCCTGAAGAATTTGTGGCACGCATGACTGAAGTACAAACTGACAAGAAGAAGGTATGTTTAGATATTCTTAATCTTGCTGATGTTTGTTACTTAGTTACTAATTTACAATCTCAGAATAGTTTCTTAACTGTGTCAAATAGCAATTTGTCATCTCAATTGAATATGGATAAGGAATCTTATAAGACTGTTAGATCTGAACTTGATCAAGCCATTATGGATATTCGTAGATTAAGTGATGATAAACAGGCCTTAAAGGATAAAATTAAGTCTGATGCTTCGGATAGAACAAAACTTAGAGATACCATAAGTGAAAAATCAGTTGTCATAGATGGTCTCTATATGAATATTAAAGACTTAAATGAGACAATTGCTAGTAAGGATCAGGAAATAGTGAACCTTAACTTAAGGTTAATTGAGCAAAATCGTAAACTTGAGAACTATAGGACATCTCAAATGGATAAAATGTTAGATGCTCAACGTAGTGTAAAGGACAAGACTGGGTTAGGTTACAATGATGTATCCCCTCCTTTTAATGCCAATTACACTCCTATTCCTGAAGATTCTGAAATGACAGATGCTAATCCTGAAATTTCAGTAACTAATGATCAGGAAAAGTTAGAGGCACAGAAGGATGTTATTAAGAACCCTTCATCAGATAATAGTAAGGCTTCTCATTTCACCAAAATACAGTTTGTATCGGGTGGAGTGATTAACGATGCTAAGATTGATGATAAAGTTGATAAGGAACAGTCTAAACCTTTAGTGCCTAAGACTCCGGATGAGAAAGCAAAAGTGAGTAAATCACGCAAGCAGATGTCATGTTTCAAGTGTCACCAAAAGGGACACGTGGCTTCGTGTTGTCCTAACAAAAAGCCTGAAACACCACATAAGCTTGTGATTGATGAAAAGACACAGACTGACTCTAGTATGAATGTAGATAGGTTAGATACCAAACCTAAGTTAGGTAATAAACCTGTTAACATTCTTAAAAGAGATGGTAATCATAGTGTCTCCCCACCTAAACCTAAACGGGCATATACTCAAAGTGATAATTCTGTCTATAAGTCTAGGGATGTGACACCGTCGAGGTTTAGAACTACAAGTAGAGGCCATAGTCATTATGAGAGTGGTACTACTTCGCGATCACATGAGTTTAATTATAATTATCATAATAGAGCTCATAATTATGTGCCTAAGAGGTTCTCCTCAAACTCAAGCTACTTCGAAAGTAACCAAAGCTCCTGATGGGAAGGATGGTTATTTTAAAGAACTTAAGTTTGTTGATGATAAGGAACAAACCAAGACCGTAATGGCTTGGGTCCCTCTTGATAACTGATCGTATTTTGTGTTATGTGCAGGAGCATGCTGTAAACAAGGACAGCTGGTGGTATGTAGACAGTGGATGCTCGAGGCACATGACCGGAGAAAGAAGTCTACTGAAGGACTTCAAGGAGTGTCTCAAGCAAAAAGTAAATTTTGCAGGAGAGAAAGGAGGAGTAATTTCGGGAAAAGGAAAAGTTTCAAATGGAACTTTGACTCTAGAGGATGTGAACTATGTTGAAGAGCTAACTCACAACCTAGTGAGTGTTTCCCAAGTCTGTGATAAAGGTCATCCAGTTTATTTCAATGAAAAGGAGGCCTTAGTCCTGAAGCCAGGTTTCAAAATTCCTGATAAATGGATATTGATGAGGGCTCCAAGGAAGAAGGACATCTATGCTATCAACATGGGTGTTCCTAACTCTTCAATGGTGTCTACATGTTTATTATCCAAGGCTTCGGAAATAGATGCTTTGTTATGGCATAGGAGAATGGCACATCTGAACTGGAGAAAGATGAATTACATAACCAAAAATGGTTTGGTTCTAGGTGTACCACAAAAACATTTCGAGTCTGAGGATAAGTGTGTTCCTTGCATGAAAGGAAAGCAGCACAAGAAACCACACAGACCTAAGACTGAAAACTCTATCTCCTCGCCATTTGAATTGCTACATATGGATCTCTTCGGCCCTATAAGCAAAAGAAGTCTAGGTGGCAAATGGTACTGTTTGGTTGTCACAGATGATTATTCTAGATTCTCATGGGTATTCTTTTTGGGATCAAAGGATGAGACTCCTGGAATTCTAATTGAGTTCTTTGATCTAGTAGAGAATGTCTATAAAAAGAGAGATAAGCGTATTCGTAGTGACAATGGAACAGAATTCAAGAATTCAACGTTGAATATCTATTGCTTAAGCAAAGGGATATTACATCAATTCAGTGCACCTTATGAACCTCAACAGAATGGTGTTGCTGAAAGGAAAAATAGGACGTTGATTGAAGCTGCTAGAACAATGCTTGCTGATTCTAAGCTTCCGGTCATCTTTTGGGCAGAAGCAGTGAATACAGCATGTTATGTTCTTAATAGAGTTCTTACGGTTAAGAGACATAACAAGACTTGTTATGAGCTTTTGAACAATAAGAAACCTAACTTAAAGGGGTTTGAACCCTTTGGAGTTTCATGCACTATATTAAAGACTGAACATCAAGCAAAATTTGGTGAGAAGGCTGACGAAGGATTTTTCCTAGGTTATATGCCCAATTCGCCAAACAAGAGAGTCTTTAATAAAGTCACAGGACGTTTGGAGGTAGTTTATAATATTGAAGTTACGAGCTATTCACCGGATGTTCATAAGGGATTAGATTGGCAATTTGATTATTCTGATCTTTTTGCATCATTTAAAGTTCCTATTAGTGACTATGTCAGTGATTCAGAGATAGCTGAACATTTATTGTTTGAAGATGAGAATATTGGTCCCGCTTCAACATCAAGTGTTAAGCAGTCTGGAATTAAGACTAATGTTGACTCAGATAAAGCTTCCACAAGTGAGTCACAACAACCTTCAGAGGATAAGTCTCAAGAAACAGAAGATCTTGATGATCTTTCTACAAAGTTTGATGATATACTTACTCCTTTGAAACACTTAAGGATATCTTCTGCTCGTACGGAAGATGTACCTGCATTGGAAGAGATTGGTACTAATTTGGAAGATGAGATACTGATTGAACCAGTTACTACAACTAGAACGAGTAAGAATCATCCCGTTGAAAACATCATCGGTGATATTAATACTCTGGTTCAAATAGACATCAATCCAGAGCTAGTACGTCTGAGAACTTAGAATACCAAAGCTTGTATACTGCAATGAAAGAGACAGGGATTCCTAATCAATGTCTATATTCATGCTTTATCTCACAAGTCGAGCCTAAAAATGTTCAAATGGCTTTAAAAGAAAGCTCGTGGGTAGAAGCAATGCAAGAGGAACTATCTCAGTTCTCTAAATTACAAGTATGGGAGTTGGTTGACCTACCAAAGGGAGAATATCCAATTGGAACTAGATGGGTTTTTAAGTGCAAGAGAGATGATAAAGGAATCGTTACTCGCAATAAAGCTCGTCTGGTGGTTCAAGGTTTTAATCAACAAGAAGGTATTGACTACAACGAAGTGTTTGCACCAGTTGCTAGGCTAGAAGCAATTAGAGTTTTCTTAGCATTCGCATCATATTTTGGTATAAAAGTGTATCAGTTGGATGTTAAGAGTGCCTTTTTGTATGGCAAAGTGGAAGAATTGGTGTATGTTTCACAACCGCCAGGGTTTGCTGATCCTGAGTATCCAGATAGAGTATATCGTTTGAATAAGGCTCTATATGGATTACATCAAGCACCAAGGGCATGGTATGGAACACTGTCAACGTATCTACTTGAGAATGGATTTACAAGAGGATCGATTGATAGTACACTGTTTGTGAAGTGGAAAAAGAAAGACTTTCTTCTAGTGCAAGTTTATGTTGATGACATTATCTTCGGATCATCTGATGAAAAGATGTGTCAAGAATTTGAGAAAGTCATGAGAAAAAGGTTCGAAATGTCTGCAATGGGAGAGTTGAATTTCTTCTTAGGATTACAAGTTGATCAAAAGAAGGATGGATTCTTTATTCATCAATCTAAATATACATATGAGCTATTAGAACGCTTCAAGATGGATGAAAGTAAGGTCTACAATACTCCAATTCCAGTCAATCATGGACTAGGTCCAGATACATCGAGTGATAGCGATATGGATCCAACTCTTTATAGAGCCATGATCGGATCACTAATGTATCTTACAGCCTCTAGGCCTGACATAATGTTTGCTGTTTGTTTATGCGCAAGATATCAGGCTAATCCGAAAGAGTCACACATGCAAGCTGTTAAACGAATCTTTCGTTACCTCAAAGGGAAACCTAAGCTGGGTCTTTGGTATCCGATTGATGGAGACTTAGATCTCGTAGCTTATACTGATTCGGATTATGGAGGATGCAATCAGAATAGGAAATCTACGACCAGAGGATGTCAATTCCTAGGAGGTAGATTAGTATCCTGGCAGTGCAAAAAGCCAACCTCAGTAGCCATCTCTACATGTGAAGCTGAGTATGTTGCAGCTGGTAGCTGTTGTTCACAAGTACTTTGGATTCAACAGCAACTGCGGGATTACGGGTTAAATATAACCAATACTCCTATGATGATTGATAACGAATCTACTATGTCGATCACCAATAATCCGGTGAAGCACAGTAAAACTAAGCATATTGATATTCGACATCATTTTATTAGAGATTGTGCTGAGAAGAAGTTGATAAAGTTAGTTAAGGTTCCATCATTGGATAACTTAGCAGACTTATAAACAAAGGCGTTCGACAGAGCAAGATTTGAGACGTTGGTTCAACTAAACGGAATGAGAAATCCAGAGTGATTAGTCTTCCAAGGGTGTTTTTGTAATAGTTAGTATTTCTATCTTCATTTAAAAAAAAAAAAAAAAAAAAGGCGTATGGCATTCATTTGCTTGTTACCTAAGGGGAATCGCCTTCATTTAAGTTTTTATTTGCAAAAACTAAGGGAAATGATAGTACATTAGGAGAATAAGCTTCACAATAACAAGCTTAAGTCCTAAGTATGATATGGTAGTAGATTCAAATAAAGTTGCTTTAGAACTACAACGGTTCTATCAGGTATGTGTTTATATTTATTTGATTATACACCTATATCCACAAGTTATAATTTGTCTATTTTTAAGTGAAAACTTTAGATGGCTTCATCATATGATGTACTGGTAGGCAAATTATATGATGTATGACATTAAGTCTTAATTGTTAAATGATGGTATTACCATACACTGTTATCATGCATTGTAATTGAAGTGACAAATAGTAGCAATATGGGTATTAACTTAATTACTGGTAACTTTGTTGTACTAAGTACAGAACTGAAACCTTTATTTAACTTAATATTCTCAAATATATTTTGAATTATGCTAGAAGGGATCTTCTGTTGTACTAAGTATAGACTTGGATAACATAGCATATTCAAAGTATGTCTGATATTTGTCTAACCTTAAAATTCAAGTGTATGTTATATGTTTCGAAAAGATACATCATTTAGTAACCACTACCTTGAAACTTAATGATGCAGTGTTATGAGTTTTACTTGAAATTCTTCTGTATGTCATATAATAGGAAGCACTTGATAATATTCATACTAAAAATAAAGTGTTTGCTTAGAAAATTGAGTATAATTTGTTTATGTGGATCATAATACCGGTAATCGTCTTTGACTGTCTATAATTAAATATTCACTTTATGTGAGTAATGCATCTATTAATTATGCTATGTGGATAAAGGTACCTAAGATATAATTTTATAAATATAAATGTATCAATGATGAATTTAGTTGTAATTTTATAGTAATTTATTTGAATTTCATGAGGTATGTATACTACCAATCTGCTTAAACTTTTAAATATATATAATTAAGTGCTTATTCTTACTAATATGATCCCTAAGCAGATAAAATCTTATCTATTTTGTATATTTTGTTTCAAGTGATTAATAAAATGGTACTTGATACCAAAGTTTATATAATTGTGTTTTTATCTTATTTTTATTTGTTTTTAATTTAAGTTTTTGTGTTTATTAGGTTTTACCCTTCGGAATTAAATTATACTGAATAATTTTTGAGTTGAACAAATGTAACAATTTATACTTAGAATTAAATTCGCGTTTTAATATAGTTCTGCGAGTTGACATCGACTTGCGGATCCGTTTGAAATCTCGCGAATCGGATACAGAGTATAAAGGGGGTCAAACGAGTCAAGCCCTTCCACCGAACCCACACACTTCGCGAGTTCAGTAAAACTTTGCGAATCCGCTTACAGGCGAAAACGAGGCGATTTTGAGTTTTCGTTTGATTTCGATTTTTAGAGTACGGGAACGAGTTTTTCAATCCGTAGACTTTATACATCTTCAATTTACGAACATTTTGAGGTATAATACTATGGATTTCACCATGTAAATAACGAGAAATCGAAGTTTTTATAAACTTAGGGTTTCGGGTTATAAACTAAACGATTTGCGTCGATTAAGATGTTATTGGACATGGATTTTTAGGGTTTATGTTAAACGAAAATTAATGAACGTAAAACAATCGATAGATCATGTTAAAATTACACGATTAATCGATTTTGAAAACTAACTCGTAACGGCAGTTCATCGAACGAGTTGACATTTTGAATCAACTCGCAGCGAGTTGACTAGCGAATCGATGAGATTAGCGAGTTCACTTTAAAAGCGAGTTGATAAGTTAAGCGAGTTGGTCAGTGAAGCGAGTTGATAAGCGAAACGAGTTGATCTCGATTCGTTAGGCCAGTTTATGCGAGTCCAGTACTTAGAAAAATTTTATTTTTAAAGTGGTTATATAAATGTTAAGATTTTTTAAATAATAACCTTTATATAATGGATTTAAATTAGACTTAAGACTTTTTAGTTATAAGTTAAATTTTTATATACGACTTGAGACTATTTTTGTAACAAGTTATATATAGTTTCAATTTTAAACTAAGATGTTTGATGAATCTTGATTCATAATACGTTATAGTTTAAAAAAATTTAATCGTGCATTAAAATTATATCTGTTGTTTATGTTTATTTTACAGATATGGCTAGAGCATTTGACAAGGGTCACAACATTTTGGTTGATCTGAACCTTGAAGCCAAGCGGGCTGATAGGGTTGCTGATATACTACGATTCCTTGCACGATCACGGATTAGATACGCCATTACGGCCAATCCTCCTATCTCTTAGGCTATACTGAACGATTTCTGGACGGATATTGTATATGACGAATCAGTCACCCCACCAGAGATCCGAGCAACGGTTGGTGGACAACCTGTTACCTTTTCGGCTGGAAATCTCCGTGAGATTTTGCAGCTTGGTACAGTCGAACAGGAGAATGGAGATACGGAGTACCCTATGGATTTTATAGAGGGTGCGATAGGTCGTATGGGTTATACCAGAGATAGACGTGGACGTCAGTTCCAGAAACCTCTGGTTATTGGTTAGTGGAGGTTTCTCTGGCACGTGATGAATATTGTTTTTGCAGCGAAGAATGGTGGATTTGATGAGTTAAGTCCTGCTATTTTATCGGCTGCACTGTCACTGGTTTATAATAAACCATACAGTTTTTGTGATTATCTTTTTTGTGAGATTGCGAAACAGATATCGGGGTCTGTTAGATCAACATTTTTGGTTTACCCGCAATTTTGCATGTTGATTATCCATGCGCGTCTACCGGATTTGGCTATACCTGAACCACATCTAGTGGTTAATACGATTGACCATCGTGGGTATAACGCCATGTTCATGCAGACGGTTAGGAAGGAGGGAGTGGTGAAACCTGAGGTTAGACCACTATTTGGGTATATTATTGACCCGAACTACGTCGCACCGCCAAATCATGGGTGGTTAGACGTTGCTCCTGCTGCTGCTGCTGATGCGGATGTTGTACCGGAACCTGCAGCTGAGGAAGCTCAACCTGAAGATCCACAAGGGCTCCTTGAGGATGTTCTTATTCAGGCTGGTCAGGTTGATCAGCAAGTGAATCAAGAGGTTGCTGCACAAGTTGTGCAAGAGGTGTTGGAGCAGAATGATGATGCAACGAATCCTCTGCTTCAGGATATTGATAGTTATTTTGCACCATCTGATGTAATATTTTGCTTATATAATAATATAGATGCTTAGTTGATAGATTGTTTTTATTAATCATAGATGCATAATATTATCTAGTTATTATGATATAGATATTTAGTTAATTGGATATTATTTCTGATTTTAAAATATAAATATCATTAAACGAACAGGAAGCTGAAGCTGAGACTGCAAACCCAAAGGTTGTAATACTTGAGGGGGAGCAGATACAGCCAGATAGATCAGTTGTTGTACCGGTTGAGGTATTATATCTGATTAATCTTAAATATATAGAACTTGTATGATAGAGCTTATGCTAATCATAAATGTTTAATATATTTAAACTTTAGGATCCTGTTAGATCATCTAGAGGTCGTGATGGTGAGATGGCTTCAGATGAGGATTCTGAGAATACACATTCTCCTCCTCCATCTGCTTCTGAAAAGAAAAGGAAAGGTAAAGCTATTCTAGAGGAAGATATTGAGGAGATTGATGCTCAATTGATGAAGCGTCCGAAAACGCTAATTATTCGAGAAGGTTAGTATTGATTATAAAAGTTAAATAATCTTAACTCGTTGTTTATCAGGAGTTAAACTGAGACAGTTAATTCTGTATACAGTTGCTCAAGATACACCACAGGTGGAGATGGATGCACCGGTGGTTTCTGAACAGATGTATGTACCGCTTCAGGTATGAGATATAAGTTCTATAACTATGAGTGTAATGCGATTAATTAGAGTTTTGAGACAGAGTAATCTGTAACAATAACTGATTTTAATTGTGTTTAACTTTACAGCATGAGGTTGCTGATCTAGTTCGTGGAGCTAATTTTCCGACGAATAAAGCAGCTAGATTTGCGACAAACTTGCTTACGCAAGCTTTGTCTCAACCTCATACACCGCTGACCAGAGACTGGCATATTGAGTCTCTTACACCGCCTGGACCAACAACGATACCTGTTACTCCGATGACTGATGCTGAAAGGATTCTATCCTTAGAGTCGAGGGTAAAGGATTTAGAGAAGCTTACTTCTCTGATTCCAGAGCTGGTGTCGAACAATCTTCTTCTTGCTCAGCAGATACTCAAGCAGAGTGAATCGTACAATCTGTTGATGAAGACTCATGAGACTTTGCTTGCGGACTTCAATGTGCAGAGACTGAAGTTATCTTCTTTGGAGAGTCTGGTCTTGAGATCGCATTCAGGACAGTCTACTCAGGGGGAGATATTGGTATATCTGGAGTCTTGCAGAGAGAATGAGCTGAAGAGGAAGAGAGATTCAGATAAGGACGATGATCCCAATGCACCGAGTGGTGAGCAGACTGGTCCTTCAAAGACTGGTGAGCAAGCTACAACTCAGGGGGAGTCTGGTGCTGGTGCTAGTGGTTCTGGAGCGGGTACAAGTGCAGATAAGACTGTACCGGGTGATACTGAAGCTGGTAAGATAGCTTAGTATTATCATAGTACTGTAATATTTGTAATAGTTTGTAGTGAACAAATGTAAACTTAATTTATTGTGTAAATATATTTGGCTTAGGGTTATTATTATTTTAAGTAAAATATGTTTGGTAATTTAAGTTTATATAATTATGTTAAGATAAAATAGTGATCGAAAGACTTCCGACTCATTGAGTAGTCGAGCGGCGTGTTCTGATTAATTTCGGCGGTCAAAATTTTATAATAACATATGCATTTTAGATTTGATTATGGACTTAAGACCTTAAGGTATATAAGTAATTAACAAGTTAAAAATGTATTCGTATTAACTAGACAAATGATATATAATTTAAAGGTTAAATTGATAATGAATGAGATCAATTAACACTTGGAAATTATATAAGGTAATTAATAGTAAATTTAAATGTTTGGTGATTATTCACAATGCATTAGAATTTAAAATTAATTAATATTTGTTAAGTAGACTTAAGAGATTTTAGATTGATTCAGGGTAATCAATAAAAGATTTTATAAGTTATATGTAAATTGCGTTTATATTTTAGGTTTAAATATACAAAAGAATTAATAAAGAAATTCTTTGGTTGATTCAGGGAAATCGATAAGAGAGTTTTAATTATTAATATTGATTAGTATTTGTGGTTTTATTTTAGGATTGGAAATGCTTGATCTATCTGATTCGGAAGATGATATTTTTGATGAGATAGATGAAGATATTGATTTTGATCTTGAGGATGGAGAATTTCTACCACCTACAGATTGGACTGCTGTACCTGAGATTGTGCAAGACATTGGTGTAGATCCAGATGCGAATATAGATGAACACCATGTGAGCCCATCTAGGACAGAAGTTATTATTGAAAATGAACAAGGTCCAATGATTGTCGATGTAGATGAAGAAATCGATGACTCAACCGATTCTGAAAATGATGAAACTTTGATTCCTACCAAGAATCCTGCTGTTTTTCTTAGGAAACTTCCAAAGCTGAAGAAGAAGATTGGAGTTTCAGAAGTTGATATTACGGGAAAACGTGTTCCTCGTAAAGGGATTGTTGGATGGTACTTTGATTCTGAGCTAAAGCTTTTTGCAATCAAAAGATATGACGGGGTTCAATATTTTTAAAGAAAGGTTGCAGTTTTTAGTTCTCTACCACGTTATGAAATACGTGATTTGGCTAGATTAGAGATAAACAACCCAAGTCGTGATGATTATGCTGATCGTGTTGAAAGAATCATTAGACATGAGGTTGGTACAAATAAGTTTGTTCAGATTAAGCCAAGAAAGGGAAAAACTGTGAAACTACAAGAGATAAGTCAAAGGACTGGAAGGAGAAGGAGGAAGAAAGTTTATCCAGCTGTTAGATGCATACAGCAGATTCCATTGAAGACAATGCCACAGGATATTCTGGGAAATATGAAGAGTTGGCACGTGGATTCAGGAACTGGAGAAGCTGTTATGGTTGAAGCTGATGATGAGGTTGAAGGTGGTGAAAGAGAAATCTTCAGAGTTTATGATCATCGACACCTGATGAATATGTCGAGAAATGATCTGTTAAAGTTAAACGAGAACAGGATTTTGACGACTATTGAATGGGCTGATTTAGCAAGAGATTATCAGTTGATGGTTAAAACTTGTATCAAGATGAAGATTTACGCAGGTAGTAAGATTTACAAATAAAGATCAAAGACAAGCGTGAAGATAAAGACGCTAGAGCTATTGTCAAGGCGGAGTCTGTTGGGACATGTATTTGTGACAACAGATCTAGCTTGAAATAGGACTAGTGTAATTATTATTATGTTTGTATATTGGTTTAGATTTGTAAATGAATATTTGTTTTGTTAGTGATATTCGTTAAACATATTGTTTTGTTAAGTTAGACGAATAATTAAATATAAAATAAATATATATACGTTTGATGCGTAGGGAGTCGAGATCTCAAGTTGCAGCGAGCTGAGCTGCAAGATGAGAACTAAACTCGTATTACATAACTCTGGCGAGCCGAGTCCTGATTTGGGCTTGGGCTGCGAGTTGGACCGAACTCGCAGGCCCATGCGAGCCGAGTTGAGCTGGACGTATATAATGTTTTTCACGGCTTGAAAAACATAACTTTGACAACACTTTTGCATTCTGCGAATTCATAAAACCCAGAGAAAATTAATACCTAACGGCTAGGCTTTGACGTATTATTCGTTTAAAGTTAAGCTTTATAAACGCAATTACGAACGTATTCGTTACTAGTAAGATAACACCGTATTGAGGGATTCCGCACCTTAATACTAAAGATAACGAAGTTATCGATCCTAAAACTAGGGGACTTACATTAATAATGTCTAAAACTACTATCAAAAGACAAACATCTCCGTCAATTCAAAATCTATTTCCAAAGTCATATGTGAAAAAGTGTCAAATGATACTTATTATACAATTAAACAAAATTAAATCTTCGTATTAAAATTATGAAGTAGCCCGCAAATTTTGCAGGTTATAATCTAGTATATATTATAACAAAGGGTTTATTGTTTCGTTATGCGTTAAACTTTGAACTTTTTACGTATGGTCTTATCTTTATAATCATCTATTATATGAGGTAAATCTTCTAAAACTTCTATTGTATGTTGTGTGTACTTGAAACAGAAAATTGTCGGTTATATGGTCCCAACTTTGGACCATGTGACATGTACATATGACCGGCAATTTTCAATCATATGTCACACATAACATACAAAAGAAGGTTTACCTAATACAATATAGATGATTATATAAAAATAAGATCATACAATAGTAAAAAGTTTAAAGTTTATCGCATAATTTAGATAACTCATATCTAATTTTCAGCATGTTAGATAAATTATATATACACCATTTTTAGTTGGATAAATGACAAAAATCGGCTACAAACTACCACAAATTATTCCATGTATGCAATCTACCCATTTTATTGTTTAAGTACGCAACAAACTGAAAGATTTTGTACTGATATCAGCAATATGGTAACCAGTTACCTGCTGAACCGGTAAATCTGATTATTTGGATTTTCTTTTTTAAATGTAAATGCTTACGTGGCTTTTTTATTATAATTTTTAATATAAAAAAATAACTAAACTAAAATTTTAATACAACTAGAAAATGATGTGCAATATATTAAAAAAAATAAAAAAACAAAAATAAAGGAGTGATTGGGACCCTGCAACTAATTACCCAAACTCGTCGGAGATATATAACTCCGGTCATCTTGTCTAATAACTACAAACATCAAAACCCACCAAATATATGCATATCAAATTTGCAATTTATAACAACTTCTTCAGCAACCATTTTTCCTTAACGAAATCAACCCAAGCAAAATCGTTAAGGAAACATCGCAGTTGTTGGATCTGAGCTACTACAACGGAGACGGCAGTACGGTAGGCCGGAGGTTATTTCATCTTCAAAACACCTCAACGAATCCAGATTCAACATAACCGATTGGAGATAAACTCCGACCTTGCCTTTTCAGGTTTCCGGCAAGCACGTAATCTGAGCTTTTGCAGGTTCCGACGAGCGATCAGAGATAGTGTCGGAGTCAATGGCTGCACATCCGGCAAGAAATGCGTGGCGATCCCAAAAATGAAATCCCCGAACTAAACCCCATATCAGAAATAAAAAATGTTCGAACTAGTAATCACAACTTAAAATCATTGATTAAGAGTGTGCGTAACTAATGTTTGGCCGTGGATGTGGACCTGGTGGAGTTTTATTCCGATGGAGTTTTCACTTTGTTGAGTTGGTTCAAATATGTTTATATCCATAATCCATCCATGAATATATTATACTCCTAAATATAATTATAATTATTTAACATCATAGTTCTATACTAGTGTTTTAGATTTGGGTTCTGGATTTGGTTTGTTGTTGTCTAAATAATATTGCAGGAAGTTTATCATGTTGCCGTAAATAAATGGCATGAACACTTGAAGAATTGGATGACACATGTATGTATGACGTGGCAAAAGTTTTTCATGTATATGCAGATGTGTATGTATAGATCTAACGTGGATGACACATGTACATATGACGTGGCAAAAGTATCGTTGTGGCAGTTGATGTGCAAGCCTAGTCACCTTTGCGAAACTTCAAAAGGTAATAATGCACTTTTCAAAATCTTAACACGAAACCTTCTGGTTGGTTGCATACTTGAACAATTTATTGGGTAGATTGCATACTTGGAATTTTTTGTGGCAGTACATAGCTGATTTTTGTCATTTATCCTTTTTAGTTTTGTTATATATACTTTCTATTAATCTATCGTTTTTGCACGTCTACCCACTTTACATAGTTTATTCTTAACAAGTCAGCTTTTTAACGACGTTTAGCATATTAGTAACATGTTTCATAAGTAAGATTATTAAAACGACGAGTTGATCGTTTATATTGCATTATATAGAATCATTCATATAAATATAGTTTTTTTCATCCAAATGTATATGCACGGAGGATATCCAAAGAAGAATGATTCAGTAAAATGATTAATATGTATCGAGGGCAAAGTACACCTCGTTGTATTCACATATGCAATTTACTTTGACGGTTTAAATGTACAAACGACCTTAAACCAATGTTTTAAAACTCGGGTTTTTAATCGAACCGGATTAGTGCCGATTTCTGATCGGACCGGTCGGATCGGTTGGGTCGGACCGGAATTGTTAAAAACCTTGAAAATCTATTATATACATGGAGTAAAGACATACAAAACTCAACAACAAAGCTTAACAATCCGTTTGGTAAAACATATCTTAACATTTCGTTTGGTAATACTAAACAAGCGTACGACTAACTATATAATCTAGTCTAATGATTCAAATAAGAATGAAAGCAATATTATTCAACCTCTGGCTCTCTCTGTTTCTTTAGATAACTGTGCTTTCTTCTTCAAAAACTACTAGATCATCTCAAATTGCTCTTATTTACCCTAAAATTCTTGAATATATCAAATTACTTGCTCATAATTAGGTAAAAAAAACAAAAAACAAAAAAAAGAAAACAAAAAAAATTTACTTCGAACCGGGTCGATATGTTTTTCCGGGTCCCGGTCCGACCGGCCGGCCCAAGCGGCCCATTGACTAGTCAAATTATCGGAAAACCCGGGTTTTTTTGAGCCGGAATTATCTAAATCTCCGATCCGACCAGACCGGCCGAACAGGGTCTTAAAACATTGCCTTAAACAAGTATAAAGTCACGACGATCATTTATATTCAATTGGTGATACATATTGATTGTATTAAAATATAATATAATATTTTATACGACCTTTGTATTTGTATATACACATTGATTGTATTAAAAAATAAAATAATAGTTTTTACGACCTTTATATATATATAGGGTAGAGATCCTGTGAGAACTAGAAACTGGTGAGAACGGTGAGAACTTCCTGTTTCCTTCTACAAGCTTACCCGCTTCCCACATTTACTGAATTCAAATTACTTTAACACGAGCTATAATGTAATCAAACAATTTTATCATTTAATATAGTTTTTCCATTCTCTTTAATTTGATGTAGTTCAACTTTTACTTTTTCAAAATTAGGTGTACAATTTGTGTTGTGTATGCATCTGTCAAGTTAAACATATGATAAAAGAAGGTGAAGGTGAAGGTGAATTAGATACGATATAATAAACTGATAATATGAGTTAATTAATGAACATTATTTGCAACAATAAACAGATTCATCTAATTTTATATCTTGCATCTGTTGTTGCATCTTGCATCCGTTGATGCATCTGTAGTTGCATCCGATTAAAAAAGAATTTGAAGATGAATTAGATGCAAGTTGGTACAAATTGAGTATCTGGTTATACTCAGTATCTTAGATACTATGTTTTATACTCAGTTCTTGGATGCCAGTTATTTTACTCAGTATATACTGAGTACTCTGTTTATACTGAGTACTCAGTATGCTTATTTAGGGTTAATAATGGTTTAATCCTCAAAGTTTCACATTTTTTTCGTTTTAACCACTCAAGTTTCTTTCTAATGATTTAACCCTCTAAGTTTCAAAAAATTTGTGGTTTAAGCCTAAAGTTTCATTATACCTAAAAAATTTGATGGTTTAATCCTTGAAGTTTAACTTTTATAGTGATTTCGCCCTTTAAAGTTTTTCTAGTTTAATCATCTAACTTTCAAAAATTTAATGGTTTAACCCTTTGAATTGTTAAACCAATAAGTCAACGCAAACTTAAATGGTTAAATCATAAGAAAAAAACTTGAGTGGTTAAAACGAAAAAAAAGTGAAACTTTGAAAATTAAACCATTATTAACCCTGCTTATTTATTTGTAATCACTTGGTCCAAAAACCGAGTATAATCGGATGCTCAGTTCACCAAAAAAATCAAAATTTGATACACTGAAATCATATATAAAATAACAAATTAAAGAATAGAGACAAATTGGCCTCACTTTCTATCTTTGTTCACTCGACGTACACATCAGGGATTACATGGAAAGAAAATTTAGAAAAGGTAAAAATATATATAAAAAAAATCTTATCTTTACTCTTTGTGCACACACTGAAAATATATAAAGTCTGTATGCAATCGTAAATTGATGGAGACGATACATCTCTCTAAGTCGCCGGAGAAATTACAGCAAATAGCGGCAAATCGGTGGTGATAACGGTGGGTGATAGTGAAGATCTAACATAAACAAACGATTAATCACGTATATCAGACTGGTGGTGGCCTTGGTAGTGTAGGTCGGAATTAACGATGGATGAACGGTTAACATCGGAGAGGATGACTGAGAGAGTAGTTGTGTGGCTACGGGCTAATGTCTAGTTTTTGTTTTAGTTGGGCTTTTAACAACTGAATTGGAAAGGCCCAATAAAAGTTTTAGAGTCGTGACTTGTAAAAATAAGGAGTTCTCATAGTTCTCTCCACCTATTTAGCTCTCACCTGATCCTTTCACTATATATATATACTAGTATATATACTAGATAAAGGACCCGCGATAACGCGGGATACGACATTTGAATTTGTAAAATTTGCAATTTAAAATTTGAAATTTTTATGATAAAAAAGTATATCAATTGTGTGATGTAAAACTCCTCGATTGACCAACAAAAGAAAATAAGAGAGGTTACCAAAAACTTAAATTTTGTAGCTTTCAAACATCTCTGTTGTAAGAAGAAATTTTGTAGCTTTCAAACATCTCTGTTGTAAGAAGAAACATACTACGTAGATAAAAGCAACATCAAACAACCATCCATGACAATCCAATACAATACTTGTCCTGTATAGTAGCTTACACCCATTTGTCCATTCATCGAGTCCTTTTACAATCACAGCCGTTCTAATTGCAAAAATACAAATGCTGACAGGAATTTCATTTAAGTTTACTTGAAGCTATATCTCGGGGTTATGTAGCACCACGATGTTAGGTTTGAGATTACCAAGTCCATTGTTTAGACAATACGTCGAAAACCGTTTGACATGGTGGGGGCCACAACTATTTTCACTACGCTTTCACATCGTTTGTAATCGATGTTTTGGCATCTTCAACACCTTCATGGAATCATGGTAGTTTCCATCTATAATGTCTACAAATATGGAATGCCCCGACCCTTCTTCATCATGCACTTGGCAAAATCGGCAATCTTCGGATGACAGGGGACGTTTTTGGGTAATTTACCCCATGGTCGGTAGAAAAGGAGGGGGATGGGTTACCGGTTATTGGTATGAATGTTGCTTGCTGCAAAACAGAAGGATAAATAAATAGTAGTAATACATACATGAGGGTTAAGGTTTAAGTGAAAATGGTAATTCAAACCAGAAACAAATCGAAGACCTACTAAATTGAAAAGGGTACCAACTTTGGTGTATTTTTGTTATGGGTAACCAAAACTAACCATCTTCGGTTTCACCCAATAAAAACGTAACCAACTTGAAAGAACCAAATAATTATTTAAGGATATTATCATTATATTTTTTTTAATGTTTGAGCCTTTGTGCAAATGAAATATTATGTATTACCCAGAAGTAAATACAATACCATATAAACAAATGGTGCATGACCGGTAAACAACACAAAAAGCTACACATATACAGTACCACAATACTTCAGCTACATTCATTTAAAGAATAAAGATTGCAAAAAAATTAAGCTAGAAATCATAAATTTACCACAAATTTTCTTTTCGTTCTTCTTCTCTAATGAAACGAATAGCAGCAGTTCATCTATCAAACACCCCAAAAAAAAAAAAAAAACATATCATAATTAACAATTAAATAAGAAACCTCAATTTCAACAAAAATTAAACCATCAAAAACTTGACTTCTCAATTCAAAACAATCAATACCAATCCAGCCCAAATAATTATATCACAACACCACAATAAAAACACAAAATTAACATATCAATGGCCTTTCTGCATTACAATGATCCGTAACCATTGTAATGAAACCAAAAGAATCCTTTCTCTCCTACAATGACAGATATGCCTGGACATAAAAAGTGTTAAATGGTTAAGAAAAGTGTACAACCTCCAAAGTCTTGACAAAAACATCATTTTTATAGATCAAAAAATGATTTACTGAGGGGATCTCAGCCTCTTAGCAATCGACTATAACAGCATCATAACTTCATTCGGGAGCAGCCTTCAAAAAGGAAACACATTCAATATCTTACAATGTTAAGAGATCACAATAAAATATGGCTGAAAATAAAAACAATGGTAATTTCATGACTACACCATCACTAATGTGAAGAGTGACACATGATTCCGAGTTTAGTTTTCAGTAGAGTTGGCAAAAATAATGGGAATAGATTGGGTAATAGGTCATATTAAGGGATCATAGACTTACACACAAGAAGTCCATCAAAAGCCCTGACTGTGTCATCATCATCACCAACTTGGTGTTCAAACATAATATCCCTGGAAAAAAAAGGAAGAGGGAAAAAAAAAACATCCTGATTCAAATAACTATACAAATTAGATGATGGTAACTTGAGATAAAGAGAAGCTATGAAATCAAATAGAAAAAAGAGTAAAAAAACTCAATACTGCAAGTCAATACTCTGGCGCAGCCAATTCTAGACCATTTATCTCCACAAAAGAGTATGGTTTAGTAATTCCAGCATCAACGAAGTCTCCACATCACTGTAAGCACACTCAATTCAATCTAAGGAATGGAAACAAACTCATAATCTAAAGCATAACCTGAAAATAAAAATAAAAAAATAGATGAACACATATTTTATCTCACCTTGTATTTGAATATGATATAAAAACCTTTGTTGAAGAAAACCCCGAGGTTGTGTTTTGACGCGAGTTTTTTAGATGTGATTCTCGGTTTAACAGTCGGTAGAGTAATATCGTAAATTGTAAGCATGATGGCGGTGATTTGGAGGTGATGATCGTGTGATGAATAGGGCCATCAGTGATGGATGAAAACTGCCGTATATGTATTACCGTATTACGTAGTGCAAAGATGGTAGGGCAATCTTATATAACGAATGAAAAACTATAATTCAAAAAAGATTTTTATTTAGTATTAAATATATTTTTTGCCATATGTTTACTTTTTTATGATAAAAATGGTTATAATATTAATATATTAATTGAGTCAAGCAAAATTTTCGGCAAACGCTTTTGATTTTTGAAGTAATTTATCTTTATATAAATATATTTTAGTATTAAATAAATTATTTACCGTATGTTTATTTCTTTACAATTAAATCATTAATTTATTAAATCATTAATTTAATATATAGATATTTTAGGGATTTAGGGGGCTAAGTGTAACTATCAAAATTAAATCTAAATCGTTGGATCAATGTTGTAAAACTCAATTAAGGGTCAAGATTTCTTTATGGTATTTTGCTTTAAGTATATATTATATATATATATATATATATATATATATATATATATATATATATATATATATATATATATATTCTTCATTTAATAGTTATCTACATTTATTATACGATTAGAAATACGTGCAAGTGCAACTTTTATTGTCCATTTAATTTAATCATTTTAATGAAAAAGAAAACAGAACAATTGTTTTTCATGGTCCATGACTCCATTCAATAAAATTTAATGAAGAAAACAATAATTTAATTTACTCCGTATTTAATGGTTTGCACAAAATAACACTCCCCGTTGCTATGGATTTTTTGACCTAGAGCATTCCTAAACTTGCAATTTGTGCGTGGGGAGTCCTTCTGTCTAACGATTGTTAGTTTAGTCCGTTAAAGAACTTTGAATGTAATAATTTTAATAGCAGATGCTATTAGTGTATTTTTTATATTTAAATCATAATAATTATTTAATGCATTTTTAGTTGAAATTAACCAAGTTGTTTTTAATAAACTGAGTAAATTGCATGAATGGTCCCTGTGATTTACACACATTCTCACCATTAGTTATTGTACTTTGTTTGTTGCATGGACAGTCCAAAAACTCAAAAGTTGTTGCATACTTAGTCCCTCCTCTATTTAAAATGACCAAAATACCCTCGGTGAAGATATATATTTTGCTTGGTTTGAGGAGGGTATTTTAGTCATTTTAGGTAGAAGAGGGATTAAGCATGCAACAATTTTTGAATTTTTGGACTGTCCATGCAACAAACAAAGTATGGGGACTAACGGTGAGAATGTGTGTAAATCACAGGGACCATCCATGCAATTTACTCTGATAAACTTTTCAAGTTAATTTAACTATTTTAATTTATTTTTTTTGTGACAATTGAAATGATCAACTTTTTTATTATAGTATCGATTTCACATATCTTGTGTCCATTTTCACTTTTTAGTAGGGGTGTTCAAAAGTATCCGTATCCGTAATCCAAAAATCCGATCCAAAAATATCCGAAATTTCGGATATCCGAATTTTCGGATTCGGATAACATATTTCAAAATTTTCGGATATTTCGAATATCCGATATCTGAAATTTTCAGAATTTTTTTTATTTTTTCCCATTTTAATAAGTAACTTTGCCGTCGTATTATACAAATTATTTGCAATAACATCAAGAAATGATTAAATACTTTTTAAATGGAAGAATTGTAGAGTATTTTGGTTAATTGTACGTACTTAGCAACCGAATCTTCTATCTTATAATTTAAAAGAAAAATCTTACACTAAAGATGGCCCTTTGATTGATTAGAAACTTGATAATCTCACCCTTAAAAATCTTAATGACATCATAAGTGTTTAGGTGTAGTTTCTTAATTAAGGAAATGATGATGACTAATTAAGTCTTATTGAAAAGCATTAAATTAATTTAAATTGATGATGATTAAAACAATAAAATAATAATAATTGTTATATGTTATATAACTGATAATAAATTAATGAGTTGATTATTTCCTTATACTAATTACGTGAAGTTATTGCAGACGTTTACAATTCAAGGAAATTTGGGTTCACTTAATCATTTTTTACACCAGGTAAACCACAACACAACTACTAATGTATGTTGGTCTGATTAAGCATGAAAAATTCACCGACATTTCTTCCCGCTTAATATAACTCACCTAAAATTATTTTTAAATGCCTATAGATTTTGTTAATAAACACTTATGTGCCAATTAAATTTAATAATTTCTTAGTCATTTGTTTTGTCATTATAGCTACATACAATTGAACTCACCTACTTTGTCATATCTCAGGCTGATGACTTGCGGGAAAAAACAATGCAACAAATCCATGCAACACTTACAACTACACAATCTGCACATGCCATCATTGCAATACATAACTACTTCTCTCGGCTACGTGCCCTTAGCACACTTTGGATTGCTCGTCACAATAATTAGTTCTTCTAGACGTTCTAGCATATATATTTTATAATACCTATTCAAGTCTAAATAGCACTTTCCAATCCCGATATAAAATTTTTCAGTACAAATCACAAACGAGTCCTACTAAAGATACCCCCCTTGGCCCACTTTTTTCCATCTCTTACCCCCTCCACCTATCTAATCAATCACATCATTTTTTATTTTTTTTTTACTTTCTGGGTATACCACCTCTTTTTCTAATTCCTACCCCTGTTTAGTCTAAAACTGAAACTGATTATGTACTGAACTGGGACCGATCTTAAATAAAACTGACCGAAGTGGGCCAGGGGGTTTCCCCCAGTAATTCAGGGGGTGGCTTTAGATTTTCCCATCACAATATTATTTTTTTCTATCTGTGTTCATTTCAACTTCAATTAAAAAATATTTTTTTTTTTAAATCCACGGGTTTTAATCTAGTATATAGCGAATCTCGATTTAAAAGCTTAAAGGTAATAAATTTCGAATATTCGGATATCCGAGTTGGGATATCTGAAATTTTCAAATATCCGAATTTCGGATATTCGAAATTTCAAATTCGGATTCGGAATCGAAACTAGAATAAACAAGTTGATCATTTAATTGTCACAAAACATAAATATTAAAAAAATCAATTAAAATAGTTAAATTAACTTGAAAAGTTTATTAAAAATAACTTACTTAATTTCAACTAAAAAGACATTAAATAATTATTATGATTAAAAAATAAAAATTACACTCATAGCCTCTACCATTAAAATTATTACATTCAAAGTCTTTTAACGGACTAAACTAGCAATCGTTAGACAGAAAGACTCCCCACGTAACAAATTGCAAGTTTAGAGATGCCATAGGTAAAAAAAAAAAACTACAGGGACGGGGAGTGTATTTTGTGCAAACCACAAAGACGATTCATGCAATTTTTTCTTTAATTTGGAACGACATCATTATTTATCATAGTCTTTTCCACGTGCAACATTTTAAATTTTCTTTATTTTAAGGACTAAACCTGTACAATATCCATACTAAACGGCCAAAACTGAAACATTTCAAAACAGATTAAGTAGAAAACCAAACCAATTCATGAATCTCTCGTTTCGTCTTCCGAGTTCCGTCTATAAAATTAAACACAACTCCACCGCCTTGCAATTCCATCATCATCTCCACTTCCCAAAAACAAAACAAAAACTCATTTGTGCGATTTTTCTGAGTAAAAAAAAATGTCAGGAAAAGGAGCGAAAGGTTTGATCATGGGCAAGGATGCGGCACTGAACAAAGACAAGGACAAGAAGAAACCTACTTCTCGATCATCTCGCGCTGGTCTTCAGGTTCCTCCGTAATCTATTCTGTATACAATGTGTTATTATTTTTATTCGTGTATAAAATATTATTCGTAATTGATACGTTGTTTGATTAGCGAGGGGTGATTATAGATTTGGTTCGGGTGTGTAATTTGTTTCATACTTTCATGATGTGTAAAGTATAAACCCTAGTTTTATTTTTGTGTGGTTTGTTGGATTATAAAAGTTGTTGATTATGAGTGTATATTATTATGTAATTGATTAGATTAAGTGATTTTATTTCTTGATTATTGATGACATATGTTGTGGTTTTTAGAATTTTGAACTTACTTCGTAATGGTAGTGATATAGTAAGTTAAAAACTATGAAAATTGTATAATTTGGGGGATTATGAAAAAGTTAAGTACCTTTTGCCGAGGGAATATGATAGTTGTTATTCTTGTAAAAGCATGGTTGATATACCTAGCTGCGTGAACTGATCTATGAATATTTAGGAGTCTAAAAGGTAAACATAACCAAAGAACTTGAATAGGTAGCAACTAGCAAGAAAATTCGCTAAAAGATTAATATAAGAAAGCTACATAGGTTGACGGTTTGGGGGCTTGGTTTAAAGAAGCTTAATGATGGGTACTGGCAGACACCTAATGAGTTTTCAGTATCAGATTTTTGTTTGAGGCAGTATTACATGTTTATCTATATGTCTTTACATACATTGATTTGGGTTTGTTTTAATCTCAAATGTGTCAAAAGTAAAAGAGTTTAGCTAAAAGGGTAATAGGTTGACAGGGTTGAAAGTTACTTAAACTCTACCTAATGCATTCTACGTATTTAAATATTTAACTCTAAGATGTAGATTTTCAATGTATTGTATTATCTAGTTCTGGTTAACTTTTCTTGTTTTTATGATGTGCTTAATTTGTGATTTTGTGATGTGCAATATGTTAAAGTACAATATCTGGTAAACCTTTTCTCTTATGATTATGTGCTTAGTATGAGTTACCGTGTTGTGCAGTTTCCAGTTGGGCGTATCCATCGTTTACTGAAACAAAGGACCACCGCAAATGGTAGGGTTGGAGCCACAGCAGCTGTTTACTCTGCAGCCATCTTGGAATACTTGACCGCAGAGGTGCTTGAGTTGGCTGGGAACGCAAGCAAGGATCTTAAAGTGAAACGTATTACACCAAGGCATTTGCAGCTTGCTATTCGAGGTGATGAAGAACTTGATACTCTGATTAAAGGAACCATTGCTGGTGGTGGAGTCATTCCTCACATCCACAAGTCACTAATCAACAAGTCTACTAAAGATTAGACTGGTGGTTTGATTTTTGTTACTGTTTGACCATCAGCAATTCTATTTAATAGTTTACCTAGTTGGTGTGGAATTGGATGGTTGATTTTTTAGATATATGATATTAAAATTTTTGGCTATGTGGTTGATCTTGGATTCTGATGGAATATTTTGCTTTTATCTTTAATCTCATCGATCACTTTTATGGTTAATTTTTGTGTTCTTATTAAAATGTGCTGTTCCTGTGTTGTTGTGGAGTTATTATTTGTTTGAGATTTATATTAATCAACACTGGAATCAGAAAATTTAGTAATGTGACCATGTTTCTCTGTCTTCAAAATTAGTTTGATAATTTTTTACAAAAAACACACGCATGCTTGCTGACTGATTTTTCTTGACTTTATTTTTCTGAAGAGCAGAGAACACGAAAACTGAGAAATTTCAATGTAATAGTTGAAATCTTACCACTGTTTGAGCACACATGTAAACTTGTGTTGTAAAGAAACTGTGATCAGCGGTAGGTTACAAGAGAAATAATAGGTCTTCTAATGCTACTGTATACTCATATTCAGGCTGCTCTTATAATAATGTGTTCACAAGATATAATACAATGTTTCTATCATGGACTCTAAACGATGTATAGTGTTGACCTCAGATACGCTATTGACCAATGCCAGTAGAACTAGTCCAATGTGAATTCTTTAAGCCAAATAAGAACCTCGTTTCTCTTCATTAGACAATTCACACAAGAAACATATACAGAATGTTAGATATGTCGTAGTAATTGAAAGATGGATAAAGAAACATTTGTTTATCTATCAATTGTAAAAGATCAAGTGAATCAAGTCACACTTGAATGTTAATGTTAATAACTAGTACAGAATCAAAACCAATGAGAATTCTCGCTAGATGAACACCAGTGATTTTTTTGTTTTGTGTACTTGCACATAGATTTTACTCGACTTAGCAATCTTTTCATGGAACTTTATAAGATACCGTTATGAATTTGAAAAACAGTTTGTTGACTAAAAGACACTGTTATTTTTGGTATCCTAATTAGCATATCAAAATGCAGTATGTAAAAATGAAGAATAGTAACCAGTGTACAGTTTAAGAACTTACCATCATAAAACTTTTTGTTCTACCAGGATCATTGTAACGAGCAAGTAAACATCCGTCTTTAGGTTTGAGACCATCAGATAGAAGACTAGACCTGAGTAATTTCTCCTTTTCACGAACAATATCCTCAGTAGGTTTGCCACTGAACTTTAGTACAGCTGCAAACCCTCCCTGAACGCTTCTCAAACTAACATCTTCTTTGTTAGGATCTGGTAAACTGGATAACATAAAAAGGATTCAACATTTAAGTAATATTCATTGTAATATCATAGGTGGTGAGATGGGTAGATAATGGATCAAAACAGGTCCGGGCTAAAGCAGGCCATTTTTTAGTATGAGCAAAAATGGGCCAGGCCAGGATGATCTACAAACTCTTTTTGTCCATCTTTTGAGGTATTTGATAAATAATTAACGCATTAATATGATTACAGAACCCTTAGGTTCTATGTGTTAAAAACTGAATTTTGCCTACTTTCAACTCGTTTTGACATGTTCCCTTATTCCTTAGTAGTACCTTTTTTGACCCATTTGACCATTTGACTAAAGTAACATAGATTTACCTCCCCATGTCTTTATCCGATGGAATAACAATTTGGATGGACATTTTGGACATCTCGGGATCAAATGCTTGAGTAAAAACTGGAGTAGTCATGGGTATCTTTTCCTCTCTAGAGTTCTTCCCAAATATATACCTGCAGAGTGTGCAATATTGCATCTATTAGCAATTTAGCATGGTACAATAAAAATGTTTGATCATTAGTCAAATGTCTTGAATACTCTTCAGTAATTACAGTACATGTATTGGGCAAGCAAGTATAACAAATGTTAAACTTTTCATGAGATGCCGGGATTTGAAAAAACAAAAACTCACCCAGCTACATCATTAAATCCTGTTGAGCTAGCAAGCTTATCGCTTTGTGTTTCAACGATAATGAATGGGTTGTATTTTCGTACCTAGATGAGTACTCATGGTTAGTGTGATTAAACACCATCATATTTCCTGAATTCACAGAACTTTGAGTTAGAAATATCAACAAACCTCATAAGTTGCTGTTCTTTTGAGTATCTGATATTTGGGTGTTTCCAAATCCGGAGTCTTGTAAATCCGCAGCTGTCACAAAACAGAAAACAGTAAGCTAAACTTTTGAATGTATTATCAAGCGGGTAAAAAAATTGTGCATACCTGTTTTATTAAATCCACCACACCCTCTGAAGAAAAGTACTCGTTGTTCTTTATAGAATCCCAATAGTCCTGTAAAGTTGATGACAATAAGAAGTGAAAAAATATAAAGCAAACATGATGTGCGTTAGAGATTAGGCTCCAAAACTGAGCATACCACATGACTGCAAAATTTTCCATTTTCTGGATTGATGCCCATAACAGAAGTTCCTGTAAACACCAACAACGGCTTCCATGGCAAAAGTGAGAATGTCATCTCCATTGTCCACCTTGTAGTTATCTCATAAGTTCCTGTCTATCCAGAAGAAAAAACTAAGCAAAAAAGACACCAATATCAAGCACACAGTTAACCTGTGGAAGGAAACATATATGATATATCTACATGAAAATTTTCAAGAAAATCTTAGAGGCGGCAAACTGGTGTTTTTGGTAAGGGTTGGTTGACACTTGACCAGCAACACTTTGGACATAACTCATAAGTATTCAATGTGTCAGATACAACATCATTCTAATTGATCTTATTTTTTCACAAGTTATACTCATTGTCTCCAACGAAACCTAACCCCCAACCTCTTATTTGATGGGTTCACTTATAATTTGTCAGCACGAGGTATAATACCAATTCTCAATTTCAACGCTTAAAAACAAGTATAAAATTACATTTTTACCACTAATTTACAATTTTTATATACATATATGAGCAGAACTCTAAGTTTTGACAAGTTAAATATCATAT
The DNA here is from genome assembly GCA_949592205.1 of Helichrysum umbraculigerum. Taxonomy (NCBI): domain Eukaryota; kingdom Viridiplantae; phylum Streptophyta; class Magnoliopsida; order Asterales; family Asteraceae; genus Helichrysum; species Helichrysum umbraculigerum. Next base: position 6,900,605 of record CATIUR010000005.1, on the reverse strand, counting down.
TTTTATAGATTGAGAACTCAAATATAGTTCATCTTATTCAAAAATTAGGATTTTATGTGTCTGCCCCTTCTACAAGTACATTAACTTGAATCTGTTTAAATAAATAAGTACCTGTTTAACCCAATGAAGCTGAAAATTAGGAGAAAACACCAGCTTCAACATTGCAATATTGAACAAATAACCACTTATAGTATCATGTTTTGTAATCGGATCACGAAACTTGACCTTCTCGTCGTACGCACTTCCATCGATCCCTTGATCATCGAATAAATGCGGCAGGTCTTCGTACAAGAAATCGACTAACCGTTCGATGTCAAGTTTTGAAGATTTTGGCGGGATTTGTTCAACTAAACTCAGCTTAACGCGAGTTGTATTTGTGGAGTGTTTGATGAAGAGAATGGATTTTGGTTGTGGTTGTTTTAGTCGCCGGTGAGGAGTGTAAGTGCCAGAAATTGGCTGGATAATGGTGCCGGAAAGATGTTCGGTTGCCATTTGTATGTGTGTTGTGGCTCACAGCCACAAAGCAAATACGGAGTATGAGTTTCAAGTTTTTGTGTGGTAAGGTAATGTACAAGTGGTGAAGCGTGTGGTATATCTTGTTGCCAAGTAGTCATTTGAACTCAAATTTTATATATGTGTGTTGTGGCTCACAGCCATAAATATATAATTAGATAATTTGTTAATATATGCTAACTTTACCCTTAGACAATGGTTACGAATAGGGTGTGCATATCCGGAACCGAACAAACTTTCTCGGTTTGTTTTGGTCCTGATACCCGATTTGTAGCAGATCCTTGGACTGAGGATCGGACCATATGTCATCGGTTTGGTTTGGTTCGGTTTTAAAATGGTCCTACTCGATTCGGTCCAAAAGACCGACCCGATTGGTTATGCGTGATTTCATTGTCATTTTGTGTGTAGCCGATGTTTAATAACCGTTGACGTGAAAAATATTTAATCACCAGTTTACATGAGAATTATTTGTTAGATTCATGTATTTGGGTCCTTTTTGAGGCCTACTTTTAAAGTCATATATCATGTGTATGATTATAATTTGTGAATGAGGTTCAAGGGGTAAAAAGCTACGTAAATTTTTTCATATCTCATTTTTTCAGTTGTGAGACAGTCTAAATCAATGGCATTCTATGGGTTGAAGCTTGAAAAATAAAAATTTAAATAAAGGAGCTATATATTTTGGAGTAAGTGCATAAATAAATTCAAGTCTAAACGTTTAAAGAAAATAAACAATAGACCATCATGGTTAAATAAACAATCCAACGCTTTCAAAATGTATTGCTATAGAGGTTTGAACCCGAGACCTCTTATAAACGAGCATTAGGATGTCAACCAATAAACCACCTTGATGATGGTTATGTTGACCATTTTATAATTTATATATAAAATTTATAAGGGAACATAATATGAAACCATTAAGGTGTATAAACATATATACACGTGATTTAAATAGCCAATCGAGTATCACATAGGTAACAATAAAATTGGATGAGCAGTTATTTTTTGACGATACATAAGGAAGTTATATGAAATCATATGCTATATCTAATGAATGTATATTGATATTCGGTTCGGTCCATTTCGCGTTTTTCTCGGATTTGGTCCAGGACCGGACCAAATCCCAAATATATAAATAGCTATGGACCATGGACCGTACCATATATCTTCGGATATTTCGGTTACGGTCCGGTTCCTTCTCGGTTTTCGGGTATTTTTAATTTTTCCTATAGAATGCACAGCCCTAGTTACGATTTTAATTTGCAATTATTTAAACTCACTTGAATTGATTATAAATTGTTTATTTTCATTGGTAAAATTTACTCTCTTTAATTTAATTTATGAAGATAATGTATTCATGGATATAATTGAGTTTTATATTTAGAATACTTTTAAAGTTGGTGACACTGTTTTTAACAATGTCTTTAGGGGAATGTTGTTGAAAAAGTAAGGTGCGGACTTAACCTTAAAGGTCACGCTTTATTTTTGGATCAGAACGCTCTTAAAGGTCACACTTTATTTTTGGATCATAATGCTCTTGGTCTTCGGAGGACGTTAATTTTACAATCTAATAATTATTTTTTATTTGTTAAATGATTGTCTGCAAGAAAAAAGAATAGAAAAAAGCCAACGTTTTTTGCCGGACGGTATCCGAGAACGCCGACCAAAACGTTGTTCCGGTGCGGCATAATGTCGTCCGACGACAATCTCGACTCAAAATTTTGTTGAGAACGACTTCATACCGTGTGCTCTAAAATGCTTAACCATTATCTTGAAAGTTATGGGTGCAATTAGAACAATCGTTAGCATTTTTCTCTAAAAAAAGGTAAAAGATTTTAATTTCTTATAAATATCCGTAGTTTTTTGAAATAACAATCAGATTTTAAACAAATTGGTAATCAACAATCAACAATACTATAAAAGTTGAGAGTTTTTTTAAATAAATGAATGTAGTAAATGATGATGAGTGACTGTGACTGAGTGAGTAAGAGCACACGGAGTGGGCACGAATTTGTCGCCGTTCACCATCCAGAACGCCGACCCACGGCGTTTCCCCACTCCGCCTTGCCGTTCCCACCAACGTTCCCGACGGTGTTCAAGGTGCACCGTTCAAAATCCGACGCCGAGACGAGCTGCGTTCTTGTTTTCTTTTTCTTTTTCTTTTTTCTTTCTTTTACTTTTTTCTTTATACTTTTTTTTTGGTGTGTTTGTATATTGGCTTTTTTTGCAGTGTACGTGTAGTGTGTGTGGTAAAGTACGCAAGAAGAAGAAGCCAAGAAGGAGGAAGGAGACATAAGGTTTTTTAAAAAAGGGAAATTAAAAAAAATACCACTTTATTTTTAGGTGTATATGGTTTTGCCTTTCCGGAAAAAAAAATTGACGATGGACCCCTCGAAATCGCAAATCGCAAATTTGCTTTTGCGATCAAGGATTTGCTTTTGCGACCCGTGTACGTGATTGACCCGTGCTCGAGCATATTTAGCCATCGCAAATCGCAAATCACCTTTTTGCGATTTGCGATTTGCCACTCCACCATGTATATTTGCGATGGCACACACGTTTCTCGGCATATTTTATTTGCACCGTTTACACTCCTGCAAAAGTGCAAAGCTAAGTGACGTGAGGTGACAGCTAGATATGTGTAAACTTTAATTTAATATACTCCGTATTATATGTTTATATTTAATTTATTTAGTATGTACGTTTTTCTTTAATAATTTTTTCTATACAGTGTTTAAAATAATTCCGAATATATAATTATGATCAATGTAATATTATCTACATTTTGACTTAAATTTTATCGTCATATGTTATGTATTTGACGAAAGCATTTTTTAATTTCGAAATCAACTTTTTTTATATCAAAATATAGATAAATATAAACAGGTCATAGTAGTATATTTAGATTTATATTATAACATATGTAAGAAAATTTATTAGTCAAAAACACAATAATGCGTTAATTAAATGTAAATATTGTGTTTTTGACTAATAAATTTTCTTACATATGTTATAATATAAATCTAAATATACCACTATGATCAGTTTATTTTTATCTACATTTTGATATATTTAAAAAGTTGGTTCCGAGACTAAAAAATGATTTCGTTAAATATTTAACACATGACAATAAAATTTATGTCGAAATGTAGATAAAATTACACTGATCATGAATATATATTTGGAATAATTTTAAACATTGTATAGAAAAAGTTATTAATGAAAAACGAATTACTATATTAATCAAATAGAAAAAAAATAATAATAATAATACAGTCTTGCACACGAAGAAGTTATATGAAGTAGATACGTGTACATTGTAACAAAACTCATAATCAATCACGTACACGCGTCGATCAAATTTATAAAATTATATTCTTGCACACGACAAAGTTATATTTTAATATGGTACAATCAAATTGAAGTAGATACGTGTACATTCTTGCACACGAAAAAGTTATATTTTAATAAAAAGAGACTCAAACATGGTAACATTTTAATAAAAAAATTCGAACATCTTATTAATATCGATGAACCAAGTGCAGTCGCAAAACGTAAATCGCAAATCGCAAAAAGGTGATTTGCGATTTGCGATGGCTAAATATGCTCGAGCACGGATCAATCACATACACGGGTCGCAAAAGCAAATCCTTGATCGCAAAAGCAAATTTGCGATTTGCGATTTCGAGGGGTATATCGTCAATTTTTTTTTCGGAAGGGCAAAAAGATATACACCTAAAAATAAAGTTGTATTTTTTTTTAATTTCCCTTTAAAAAATTAGTCCAGGGTTTTTTTGTTGGGCTAAATTTTATAAATGAATGGGCCAACAAAATGGGTTAAGTTCTTATCTTTTATTGATTATTATGTAATTAAAATTTAACGTTTGTTTTAATGAATTAAATATTATTTTATATAATTTAATTTTTTTAAATATTAATTTATACAATTATTTACATTAAAAAAACAATCAAAACAAATAATAAAAAACTCAAGAACACTGTTACCACACCACATAATCCTGAGTTACAACATTCTCCAGAACACTGTCCTTAACACTGTGGTGACTCCTTGTGCTCTAAATTGAGTTTTTTTTAAATAAATGAATGTAGTAAATGAGGATGAGTGAGTGTGACTAGGTGAGTAATATAATGAAAGTTCTAAAATTAAACTTTTCATTTCCTGACTACATATAACATTATCAATCAATAATACTAATAGTAAGTATTCCCTCCGTCCTATTTAAAATGTCCACATTACTATTTTGGGATGTCCTATTATAAGTGTTCACTTTGATATTTAACCAATTAAAAAAGACTTTAGTGGGTAGATTTAATATTTGATTGGTGAAAAGTGTAGTTAGTAGAGAATTCTAAAACTACGTGCAAAGTCGAAGTAGACATTTTAAATGAGACGGAGGTAATAATTAATAATAGCAATTCATTCATTCAACTAATAGCAACAGTAAATAACCAATTGAATCGATCCAGCTACATGTGCACTAAATACATTAATTAGTTACAACTTAAATTGAATATATTTGTAGTCTTTATAGACTTGATTTTTCCGTCTCCACCTAGCTATACCACCACCAGGTTAACAAGCTGAAACTCCTAAATAGCAAAACTGTAAAATTATACCATTATGGAGGATGGATATGGATACCGTGTACTGTAGATATTCTTGGCGGGTTGTATTACAAATTTAGAAAGTTGATGCGATGTTTTTAAGGTGTTATTATTATTTTTTTTTATTAATTATTATTATCACCTCCATGGAGTGTTCTTTGGTGGTGTACCGTGTCTTTCTATTTTCAAGCTACTTGATCTTTGTTGTTGATATTATTTTAGAGACTGCAAAATATTTTATTACTCTGCCAAATTAGATATTAGAGTACACTTCAATTTGCAAGCCATGATTTCTCTTCCTGCTACTATATATATATATATATATATATATATATATATATATATATATAACAACGTCACTCATCCTTCTAGCTAGGATCTGCAATTGGCTAGAGGCAACACTGCTGACCAAATCACACTACACATACATATTTAGAGACTATTCAACTATGAACAAATTTCTTCTGCACCCATATATTCAATTCCTCATAATATGAGATGAGAATCTAAGTCTAACATTTCCATGGATCATTAATCCAATATTGCCATAAAATCGATCCTTTTGACATCCTTCTGTTAATCCAATATTGTTCCAAAAATACTTTTCACTTATTCATCTCAAGCTTTCCATCTAATACTTGATTCATCCAACTCACGATAAAAAGTGATTAATATAATAAATTATTATAACATTTCGTCACCTCATCTATATTTATTTATATATAAATATGAATGAAGCTTACCTAACCAACCTAAGGGTGCAATCAGGGGCGGAGCTAAAAGGGGGCAGTTGTCTCCTAGAAATCAAAAATTATCGAAAAAAATAATTTTTTTAAAGGTAATTGGTGACATTTTATGATTTTGACCCCCCCTTATGTGATAGAAAGAAAAAAAAAAAATTTTGCCCCCCCTTGTAACAATTCCTAGCTCCGCCCTTGGGTGCAACGAGACGGCTTGAAATAATGAAATGAAATGGGTAGTGTATCATAACTAAACAGTCTAAATTTTTCATTAAGCTTTTAGATATATTAATAATTAAAGTGATTAAAAGTTAACACGTGAGCTTCCATTAACGAAGTACGAGTATATGTTATACGGACTATATGTTAATTATAATTAATGAATTAAGTTTAGCTACTACGGAGTCACAAATACTATGTCATTGTATGTTTCATTTTAGGTGCAAAAATATTTATTTTGGTTCGACCGTACCTCCGATCGCCTTTGCTTTCCAATCCACTCATCGGCGTTTATTCTTGATGATGTTGAAAAGTAATTTTATTTACAATATATAAACTTGACCCAGATAAAACATGAAGAAAAACAAGGTCATCGTAATTAACTCTTAGGGACGTTAGTTATTGATCAGCAATCTTCACAATTGAACCTCTAAAGATAATTTACAAATTACAAATTAATTACTACTACGTATTATGCAACAAGGCCATCGTAATAAGCTTCATTTAACTATAACTTTATCATTTTAATGAACCAAGTTAAAACACTTCAATTTAATTCATAAATCACATTTCAATAGATATTTGATTTGTTTTCTTTACAGCACAAGTAGATGAATCTCGATTTAATAAGAGTCAAATTAAGAGAACTCATAAAACCTTATATGGTAAAATAAATTTGTGCTAAAACGTTTACTTTGATTTACTGTTTTACAATATCCTAGAATTAAACATATTGACTATAAAAAATTTGTAATCTTAACACCTCTACAGATATGATAATCAGGTAATAAGACACGTGCATCGCATTGGCAAACATTACTAGTATTTAAATATTATTAAAGTTGATAGATAATTAATATGTTTCATAACATATCTAATAGAGTATAAAACTTATAATAAAATTGCTTAATGTTCGCGGTCCATTAATTTTAACTGGTTTGAGCATCTTTACCAATTCGGTAATTACAATTTAACTTTTTTTTAACTGTTGTAAAGTAAAGAATAATAGAGAGAAAGAATTGATATTATTCATATGTTCCCGTAAGGTATATATAGAGTACAATGGAGTATTCTCCAAGTAATTGTAAACTAATAGGAAACTAATATCTAGTATATATTTAAGAGATATGGACAACTATAATTATCTATAACACTCCCCCTTGGGTGTCCATTACATAAAGACTTATGCCTCGTTAAAACCTTACTAGGTAAAACCCAATGGGACAAAATGCTAGTGAAGGAAAAAGAGTACATAATCTTTTAATATGCGTGGGGATGCTGCCTCATTAAAAACCTTGTTAGGAAAACCCTGTGGGATAAAACCAAAACTAAGGGAAAAAGAGTGCAGTGCGTATTTCCTCCCCCTGATGAGTACATCAGGTGAATTCATCAAGTCGGCGCAACCTAATCTCACGAACAAGCTTCCGAAATGTTGAACTAGGAAGTGCCTTGGTGAATAGATCTGCTAGATTCTCACTTGAACGGACTTGTTGTACCTTGATATCTCCACATTTCTGTAAGTCATGAGTGAAGAAGAACTTTGGTGCAATGTGTTTGGTTCGATCACCCTTGATGTTTCCTTCTTTAAGTTGAGCGATGCATGCTGCATTGTCTTCATATAATATTGTAGGTGCCTCATGTCAAGAAGAAATACCACATGAATCACGCATTTAATGTATCACATTTTGTAACCAAACATACTCTCGACTTGCTTCATGAATTGCTAAAATCTCAGCATGATTTGATGAAGTAGCTGTGATTGTTTGCTTTACTGAACGCCAAGAAATTGCAGTACTGCCACTTGTGAAAATATAACTAGTTTGAGATCGACCAGTATTGTAACACCCAGTTTTCGGGTCTAGTAGTATTAGATATTTTCTGACTGCAAATGATTATTTAAATGTATCAGAAAGTAATTTTGTTGTGCTAGTTGAAAATAAATGAGTAAAAGAGTCAAATAATTTATTGTGACTAATAAATTATTGATTGTTTTAATTTAATTTAGTTGACGGTAAAATAAAATAATATTTCCCCGTAAATGGTTTTTAAGTTCCAGACAATGAAAAGTACGGGGAATGAAATTTAAGCACTTCCAGTATACTACTAAATATTGAGTCGGTTGTTTAATTCTTATCCATATATACATACGTACGTATCATATCATACATACATACATGATGAACCCTAAATTCAAGAAGAAATCATCAAATTGGAGTTGCATAATTCGAATTCAAGCTTCAAGAGGATAGATTATCATCTCCTAATCCTTCTAATCATCTTGTAAGTCTCAAATCCTTGATTTATATAAACCCTAGAATTTGGGGGTTTTTGGTATTCTTGACTTTAATCCGAAATTAGGGTTTCAAATGGTTGAATTGATGTTAGTTATGCTTTCATAACATGGTTTAATCATTCCATCATCATTATAAATATGTTGTATGTGTTAATTTTTGAGTTTCATGTTAACTTAGAAAATGGGTTTTGGTGTAAATGATGGAATTGAAGCTTGTTATGATTGTATAGTTGCTAGTTGAGGTTTGTATGAGGATTATAACTTAAATCCTAACATAGAAATGAAGAAAATTATGTATGATCATATAGATAGTTTATGGGTTAGTTGATAAATCATGAATTGAAGCCTATTGTTATGTTATAGTTGTTAGTTAGTGCCTAATTCATGATTATAAGTTGAGTTGTAACTTGAAATTAAAGAATTTGATTAAGTGTTCTTGAGGATAATGATGAACTTGATGATGATAATGGATTATATGATAAAATTAGCATTTTGTGGCTAAGAACACTTAATTGATGGTTAAAGATGATTGTGTTAACTTAATTGTTAATTATTCATTAGATTTAATATTGGAAGTTTGATGAATTGTTGATGGTAGAGGGTAATAACCTTAGTTGTGGTTTAACCATGTTGATTAGTGATGATTGCAGTGGATTAATGTGATAAGTTGGTCATGATAATTATAATTTGAAAGGTGACTGTGAATTAAGGATGTTAAGGTGATTATTCATAATCTTGAAATGATACATTTTAAGTGATTAACGAAATGAGTAATAACTCAATGAAATAGAGATTATGAATCATGTTGTATGACTTTAACACGAGTTAATTATTATGAATGAGTTACTAACTCATTTTGTTTAATTATATTGTCAGATGTGCAGAAGGCTCAGTGATATTAGACTACTGAGTGGATGCCTGAGGTGCTCGGTGAGTGGATCTCTAATCCTCAGCGTAACTTGGTTGTAACAAGTTTGGTTACAACAAGTAGTGTATTATTACTTTATTAGTTGCATTGATGATTATGTTGATAGTAATAATACTGTTGATATGTTGACTAGTTGAATATGTGACTTGTTGATTACGTGATCACTTGAATTAATTGGCCTTCGGGCATCAGTTGTTAATGAGGCAACGAGTTGTTGAACTGTTGGTTGGGCTAGTTGGTTATCCAAAGGTTAACACACCTCCTGTGTTAGTTGAAGATACTCACTAGCTATCGGTCTCGTCCGTATGGCCATACGGATAGGTTGGATAAGTGTTCTTGGGGAGCCACCCGGGTTTATGGTTATCCCCAGAGCCGCCGATCCTCATTATGGTGTTGTTGATTAGTTGAATTGTTGCATTGTTGAACTGATGTATTGTTGATGTGTTGTATTATGTACTTGCTCGTTTAGTGCTAAGTGTTGTACACAAAGTTGTTGAGCTAAGTTAGGCTGTTGATTAGTTATCTGCTCACTTAGCGTTATGCTAATCCCCCACATTATCCCTTCTTGCAGGTTTTGCATATAATTTGGGTGGGCAAGAAGTTGGACTAGAAGGAATGTTTGACTACGAGGCTCCACTCTGATAGTTGATTGGTATTGTAACACCTGCATAATTAGGATAATTAATTATGCCTAATTGTTTGTAACTAGTTGTAATTAGTATGTAATAGGACTAATTACAGGCTCTATTTGTATATATATATAAGGTGATTTATATATATGTGTGTGTACTTACGCGATTTGGATAAATCGTGCGAATTAACCGGACGGAGTCCGACACAGTTTACTTGGACGTTGGTGACAGAAATTTACTTAAATAATGAAAACGTATTTTGTTATATAAAATACGCAAACGAACGAGCATTATTTATATATTATCGCGACGACACAAATTAAACTAACAAACTAATATTTTAAATAAATATTAGCGAATGATTTTCAGTAAGGATTCACATTTTAGAATATTATCTAAATAATATTTTACACGATTACTAAAATGAGCGAGGTAGTCAATTAGGACACGGAGTAAATACTGTATTTTGGGAAGTGTTTTCCCTCTTTTTCCTTTGGAACCAGCCAACATCACCACCACCACCCATTCTCTTTCATTTTCACTAAACAAAAACACCCACAAAACTCTCTCAAACCCAAATTCTCTCAAAATCGAACCACACCGAATCGACAAACAAAATACATATTCGGAATCACCATCACGAGTGGAGCAAGAATATCAAAACCGTTTTCATCATCTCGTCCTCGATCTAGCTCGATTTGCAAAAGTAAGAAATTTCTAAAAACTTAGATCTATTTGCTTTGGTGTATTATTTCGGTGTTATAAGGTGTACACAACATAGATATAACCTAAACAACAAAGGAAACATGATTTCACGGCTTAAAAATGCGTTAGATTTGAGTTTTGATCGGAAAAATCGCGACAGCCGCAACTTTCTGGGCTGGTGTTCATCAATGCGACACAAGCCTTGTGTCGCATACTATGTCGCATAAACCATGTTGTGTCGTATTTTATGTCGTACTCTGTGTCGTACCTTTGTGTCGTAAACATTATACGACACAACCCTTATGTCGCTATTGATTTAGCATCGCAAGCTTTTGCGACACAATCACTGTGTCGCAGGGCTCTTGTGTCGCATTCCTATGCGACACAACCACTGTGTCGCATACCAAACTTTAGTGTCGCAGATTGTGTCGCAAAAACACAGAAAACCAGAATTTTAAAGTCAAAGTTACTGTACAAAAAGGTCAAAATTTACTGTAGCAGTACTGTAGCAATTTACTGTAGCAAAGTCAACATTTTAAAATTTTGCTACAAACCGTCACCAACGGGCCAAACATGTTTTCCAACAAACAAACAATTACAAACATACGGACAAACACTGGATATACTAGTTGTGTACAACTAAACGAAACGTCTCGTGAGACGCATACTTACATAACTTCATATGATTAGGCATTTGAAGGTTACGGGTTCAGAGAACCTACTTGCTTTACTTACTACTTGCTAATTGCAACTGATTACTACAAGACTCAGGTGAGTCTTACAGCCCCACTTTTACTGTTTTATCTTATTGGGGGAGATACATGCTACTGATTTTTCTTGAACACAAGTACTAAACTGCTTACTATACCAAACGGAATTGCATGAGTTGTTTACTATTTACAGAAGTCTCTCCATCATATATCGTTAGTTATGGACTTAAGCGTGAACACTAGTTAATGGATCCATTAGGGAAATGACCCTCCCCGCCCGGGGCAGTAGCGCTGCCACGTACTGATTTACACGTATAAACGGGTGACTACTTATTCGTTACTGATGCTTGCTCAACTACGAGCATGTCACGGGAGCAAACTTATTACTTACGGGTTAAGCTTCGATTATGAGCCTCATGGCAACGGTATAAACTTACTTACTTACATTTGCGGGATTGCAAATACTGGTTTACGATTTCTGGATTGAAATTGCTGATTTTACGCCTGCGGGCATTACTGATGAAATCTCGTGTTCAAAGCTGATATTACTTACAAACCTGTGAGATTCACCAACCTTTTGGTTGACACTTTTTAGCATGTTTCTCAGGTACCCGGATGGAGTAAGATTACTCCAGGATTTTAGCCAGAGTCGCATGATTTCAACACAACTGCATTAACGGATATTCTTAGCATTATCTTTTGTATATTACGATTATGTAATAGAATCTCCCGCTATACGCGTGGACTCTAGGGGAAACTACATTTTGTATACGAAAACACTAAGTTTTCAAACATTATATCTATGGAATGTAACTAATTTACAAACGTTGCATATAGATGTCGTTTGCTTTATCTTTGTGCTGTGATATTTGATTAGTAACACCCCAAACTATGCTTCCGCAAAACAGTGAATTTCGGGGGTGTTACAGATTGGTATCAGAGCCTAAGGTTATAGTGAACTAGGTTGCATTTAGTGGGCCTAGACTATGACCGTTAGGCAGTATTCTCTTATTAGACATGACTGGTTCAGAAATTACATCATACGACTTTAATTTAACATAGCCTGATCAACTATGTATAATTAAGGAAAGATGATGTAAGGTCTGAAATGATTATGTTGAACGGGGATACGTTAGTTGACTCTGACCACGAGAGAACCGGACCATTACTTGATACGTGCTAGACAATAGGCTGGATATGATATATGTATATATATTAGCCTCGTCTTACTTACATTCTGCCACAGGAATGGCAAACACACCACCTAATCCGTCACACTCTCACTCACATGGGTCACGGAACCCACGAGTAGCCAGGAGGAACACAAGGTCGCCTCGAAACAGCCCTTATCCTGTACATAACTCTCAGAACTCGGCACATCTCACGTTGCCAGTATTGGCTACCCAATTCCGCCTTCAGGAGCAAAGACTCGAAAGTCTTGAACGGGAACAACTCCGAATGACCTACCTGCTTCGCCAGGCACTTGATCACATATCCCAACTCCAGCGAGAACAAGAGGATACCAACCTCTCTGTAAGCATAATTCAGGATTCAATGACCGCCGAATTAGGTGCGGATAAACTTGTAAGAAACCGACTAGAGGAATGTGAACAACGTTCACAGGAGACTGAGGATCACTCTCGTGTACTAGCACAACGACTGGCCTTAGTTGAAGACAATGCCAGGCAAACCAACAGGCTGGCAGAAACCGTGGACCGCCTTGTTGCGTTGATGGAACAGATTAATCTACATTAAGACTAGTGTAGTCTTTGTCTCGTAATCTAACGACTATCTAGCGCTATTCTATAAACTAGTCGGATGTAACAATTCCCGACACCTTTTGTAATATCTCTGTAGGATGTAACCTTTGAACTCGCATTATCCATCAAATATTCCTTGATATTTCAACTCATAATAACTGTCATTTTTCCATGTTGATGTTATGTATTACTGCTTTTATACATGTACATCTGTGACAATTACAAATTCCTACAAAATCTCATGTATCTTCATTTCTTTTATTGAAGAATCATGCCGCCAAAGACAAGACCATACACAGATGCCCAGATTACCTCCCTTATAACCCAGGCTGTTACTGAAGCCTTGGCTCGGAATACTCCACCAAGTTCCACGAGGAACAGCGATGCTGCTGAAACCTCTGCTGCTAAACCTTGTTCTTACAAGGACTTCCAGAACTGCAAACCTCTAAACTTTGCAGGTACCGAGGGAGCTATCGGTCTAGTACTCTGGATCGAGAAAGTTGAGTCTGTATTTCTGATCTGCAACTGTGCGGAGGGAGATAAGGTTAAGTTCTTTGTTAGTACTTTTACTGACACCGCACTCACCTGGTGGAACACTTATGCCCAGACTGTGAGTGTTGCTACTGCTTACCAACTCCCGTGGGAGGAGTTGAAGGAAATGTTGAGGGGCGAGTACTGCCCCAGGGATGAATTGAAACAACTGGAAATGGAATTCTGGAACCACAAGATGCAGGGTGATGATATCACCGGATACACCAACCGTTTCCACCAACTGGCACTTCTGTGCCCAACCATGGTCGATCCTGAGTACAAGAGGATCGAGAAATTCGTTGATGGACTTCCCGAGAGACTACAGGACCTGGTGACTTCATCCAAACCAGGTACTATACAGAGCGCCATCCGTATGGCCCATGAACTAACGGCAAATTCTGTCCGCCGTGGCACAACTTCAACCCCATCTGCAAACAACAAACGCAAGTGGGAAGGTAACCCCAACTCATCCAACCAAACCTCCAACAAAAAGCCTGAGTACATTAAGGCTTATTCATTGGGGACTTCGGAAAAGAAAGGGTACAGCGGGAACAAGCCTTACTGTTCCAAATGCAGCCGCCATCATGACGGTTCTTGCCCTTGCTCCAACTGCAAACGGTTCGGGCATCTAGCCAAGGATTGCCGAACCAACATTTCTACCCCCAACACCAATGCACCAAAGGCCTGCTTTGGGTGCGGAAATTCAGGGCACTTCAAGAAAGATTGCCCAAAGCTGAAAAACAACAACAACCCTGCTCGTGGTAGAGCATTCGTTATCAAGGCTGTTGAAGCCAGACAAGACCCGAATGTCGTGACGGGTACGTTCCTTCTCAACGACCTTACTGCTTCTGTATTATTTGATACCGGTGCCGATAGAAGCTTCATTTCTGAGAAATTTAGCCCTTTACTTGACATAACTCCCACTGCCTTAGATGCTAAATACATTGTAGAATTAGCTAACGGCAAACTGATTGAGACGGATAGCATCATACACAACTGTACACTTAACCTCACGAACGAAACGTTTTCCATTGATTTAATCCCTGTCGAGATCGGCAGCTTCGATGTTATTGTCGGTATGGATTGGTTATCCAAGCACCGAGCTGAAATCATCTGTCATGACAAACTCGTTCGCATACCTCTTGTCTCCGGTGGAACCTTAGTCCTACAAGGGGAGACCGGTAGACGGAATCTGAATATTGTATCCTGTCTGAAAACTAGAAAATATCTACGAAAAGGGTATCAAGCCATCCTCGCACATGTAACGGAGAAGAAGTCGGAGGAGAAGCGACTTGAGGATGTACCGATCGTGCGGGATTTCCCGGAAGTCTTTCCTGAAGACTTGCCCGGACTTCCGCCACCTAGACAAGTTGAATTTCAAATCGAACTTGTGCCCGGAGCTACACCCGTGGCACGAGCCCCTTACCGTTTAGCACCATCCGAAATGCAGGAGTTGTCTAACCAACTACAGGAACTCCTGGACAGAGGATTCATTCGACCAAGTTCCTCACCTTGGGGAGCTCCGGTCTTATTCGTGAAAAAGAAAGATGGATCTTACCGCATGTGTATCGACTACCGAGAGCTGAATAAGCTAACCATAAAGAATCGGTACCCACTTCCTAGAATTGATGATCTGTTTGACCAACTCCAGGGATCGAGTGTTTACTCAAATATTGATCTACGGTCGGGTTATCATCAACTCCGAGTCCGTGACAATGACATTCCAAAGACAGCTTTCCGAACTCGTTATGGGCATTACGAATTTCAAGTGATGCCATTCGGGTTGACCAACGCACCGGCCGTATTCATGGACCTTATGAATCGGGTGTGCAAACCATATCTTGACAAATTCGTCATTGTGTTCATCGACGATATTCTGATTTACTCGCGCAACGAGCAGGAACATGCTCAACATCTGAAAACCATTCTAGGACTTCTTAAACACGAAGAGTTATATGCCAAATTCTCTAAGTGTGAGTTCTGGATTCGAACCGTTCAATTCCTCGGGCACGTGATTGACAGCCAAGGAATTCATGTTGATCCCGCCAAGATTGAAGCAATCAAGGGCTGGGAGTCACCGACCACTCCAACCGAAGTGAGACAATTCTTAGGTCTTGCTGGTTATTACCGCCGATTCATCGAAAACTTTTCAAGAATAGCTGTTTCCCTAACCACACTGACTCAGAAAGATAAGAAGTTCGATTGGACTGATAAACAAGAGTCAGCTTTCCAACTATTGAAAAACAAGCTTTGCAGTGCACCGATCTTGTCCTTACCCGAGGGCACCGACGATTTCGTAGTTTACTGCGACGCCTCACACCAAGGACTTGGTTGTGTGTTGATGCAACGGGAAAAAGTCATTGCCTATGCCTCACGACAACTAAAAATCCACGAGAAAAACTATACGACCCACGACCTCGAGTTAGGTGCTGTGGTCTTCGCATTGAAAATCTGGAGACATTATCTCTACGGTACGAAAAGCACTATCTTCACTGATCACAAAATTCTCCAACACATATTTGATCAGAAGGATCTAAACATGAGGCAACGTCGCTGGGTTGAGTTACTTAGTGACTACGACTGCGAGATCAAATACCATCCGGGCAAGGCTAACGTAGTTGCCGATGCCTTAAGCCGAAAAGAACGAGTGAAACCCCTTCGAGTCCGAGCACTTTCTATGACAATTCATAACGAGCTTCCTGCTCAAATCCTTACCGCTCAACTTGAAGCACTCAACGATGAAAACTTGAAAAATGAAGCCTTGCGAGGCTTGGATAAACAATTCGAAATCAAACCCGATGGAACTCGATACTTCTCTAACCGGGTATGGTTACCCAAACTCGGAAACTTGCGAGATTTGGTGATGGTTGAAGCTCACAAATCTCGATACTCTATACATCCTGGTTCTGACAAGATGTATCACGATGTCAAAGGGTTGTATTGGTGGCCTAACATGAAAGCTGACATTGCCTTGTACGTCAGTAAATGCCTAACCTGTTCCAAAGTCAAGGCCGAACACCAAAGACCCTCGGGGTTGCTCCAACAACCTGAAATTCCTCAATGGAAATGGGAACAGATTTCCATGGACTTCGTTACCAAACTACCAAAAACTTCGAGTGGTTGCGATACCATTTGGGTGATCGTGGACCGTCTCACGAAATCTGCTCATTTTCTGGCCATCAAGGAAACCGACAAAATGGAGCGTCTGACTCGCATCTATGTCAAAGAAATCATCTCGCGACACGGTGTACCTGTCTCGATCATCTCGGATAGGGACAGCCGTTTTACTTCAAACTTTTGGCAATCGCTACAAAAATCTCTTGGTACTCGTCTGGATATGAGTACTGCTTATCACCCGCAAACCGATGGCCAAAGCGAGCGAACTATTCAAACACTGGAGGATATGCTACGAGCCTGCGTAGTTGACTTCGGTACTTCTTGGGAAAATCATTTACCGTTGTGCGAGTTCTCGTACAACAACAGTTACCATACCAGCATAAAGGCTGCACCCTTCGAGGCACTTTACGGGCGTAAGTGCCGATCACCTATCTGTTGGACTGAGTTAGGAGATTCCCAACTCACGGGTCCATATATCATTCAAGAAACTACTGAGAAAATCATCGGTATTCAAAACCGGCTGAAAGCCGCACGTGATCGTCAGAAAAGCTATGCTGACGTGAGACGCAAACACCTTGAGTTCCAGGTAGGGGACAAGGTACTTCTCAAAGTGGCACCGTGGAAGGGTGTCATTCGATTCGGAAAGCGAGGCAAACTAAATCCTAGATACATCGGACCATTCGAAATCCTGGAAAGGATTGGTCCAGTGGCATACCGCCTGCAACTTCCTGCTGAACTTAGCAGCGTACACAACACATTCCACATTTCTAACTTGAAGAAATGTCTGTCTGACGAGACACTGATTATACTGCTCAACGAAATCCAAATCGATGATAAAATTCATTTTGTCGAGGAACCTATGGAAATCATGGACCGCGAGGTCAAGCGATTGAAACAGAGTCGGATTCCCATTGTAAAGGTCAGGTGGAATTCTAGGCGCGGCCCTGAGTTCACCTGGGAACGGGAAGACCAAATGCGACAGAAATACCCACATCTTTTCCCAGATAACGCACCGTCCGTACACTCAAGCTAATTTCGGGACGAAATTTCTTTAACAAGGGGAGAATGTAACACCTGCATAATTAGGATAATTAATTATGCCTAATTGTTTGTAACTAGTTGTAATTAGTATGTAACAGGACTAATTACAGGCTCTATTTGTATATATATATAAGGTGATTTATATATATGTGTGTGTACTTACGCGATTTGGATAAATCGTGCGAATTAACCGGACGGAGTCCGACACAGTTTACTTGGACGTTGGTGACAGAAATTTACTTAAATAATGAAAACGTATTTTGTTATATAAAATACGCAAACGAACGAGCATTATTTATATATTATCGCGACGACACAAATTAAACTAACAAACTAATATTTTAAATAAATATTAGCGAATGATTTTCAGTAAGGATTCACATTTTAGAATATTATCTAAATAATATTTTACACGATTACTAAAATGAGCGAGGTAGTCAATTAGGACACGGAGTAAATACTGTATTTTGGGAAGTGTTTTCCCTCTTTTTCCTTTGGAACCAGCCAACATCACCACCACCACCCATTCTCTTTCATTTTCACTAAACAAAAACACCCACAAAACTCTCTCAAACCCAAATTCTCTCAAAATCGAACCACACCGAATCGACAAACAAAATACATATTCGGAATCACCATCACGAGTGGAGCAAGAATATCAAAACCGTTTTCATCATCTCGTCCTCGATCTAGCTCGATTTGCAAAAGTAAGAAATTTCTAAAAACTTAGATCTATTTGCTTTGGTGTATTATTTCGGTGTTATAAGGTGTACACAACATAGATATAACCTAAACAACAAAGGAAACATGATTTCACGGCTTAAAAATGCGTTAGATTTGAGTTTTGATCGGAAAAATCGCGACAGCCGCAACTTTCTGGGCTGGTGTTCATCAATGCGACACAAGCCTTGTGTCGCATACTATGTCGCATAAACCATGTTGTGTCGTATTTTATGTCGTACTCTGTGTCGTACCTTTGTGTCGTAAACATTATACGACACAACCCTTATGTCGCTATTGATTTAGCATCGCAAGCTTTTGCGACACAATCACTGTGTCGCAGGGCTCTTGTGTCGCATTCCTATGCGACACAACCACTGTGTCGCATACCAAACTTTAGTGTCGCAGATTGTGTCGCAAAAACACAGAAAACCAGAATTTTAAAGTCAAAGTTACTGTACAAAAAGGTCAAAATTTACTGTAGCAGTACTGTAGCAATTTACTGTAGCAAAGTCAACATTTTAAAATTTTGCTACAAACCGTCACCAACGGGCCAAACATGTTTTCCAACAAACAAACAATTACAAACATACGGACAAACACTGGATATACTAGTTGTGTACAACTAAACGAAACGTCTCGTGAGACGCATACTTACATAACTTCATATGATTAGGCATTTGAAGGTTACGGGTTCAGAGAACCTACTTGCTTTACTTACTACTTGCTAATTGCAACTGATTACTACAAGACTCAGGTGAGTCTTACAGCCCCACTTTTACTGTTTTATCTTATTGGGGGAGATACATGCTACTGATTTTTCTTGAACACAAGTACTAAACTGCTTACTATACCAAACGGAATTGCATGATTTGTTTACTATTTACAGAAGTCTCTCCATCATATATCGTTAGTTATGGACTTAAGCGCGAACACTAGTTAATGGATCCATTAGGGAAATGACCCTCCCCGCCCGGGGCAGTAGCGCTGCCACGTACTGATTTACACGTATAAACGGGTGACTACTTATTCGTTACTGATGCTTGCTCAACTACGAGCATGTCACGGGAGCAAACTTATTACTTACGGGTTAAGCTTCGATTATGAGCCTCATGGCAACTGTATAAACTTACTTACTTACATTTGCGGGATTGCAAATACTGGTTTACGATTTCTGGATTGAAATTGCTGATTTTACGCCTGCGGGCATTACTGATGAAATCTCGTGTTCAAAGCTGATATTACTTACAAACCTGTGAGATTCACCAACCTTTTGGTTGACACTTTTTAGCATGTTTCTCAGGTACCCGGATGGAGTAGGATTACTCCAGGATTTTAGCTAAAGTCGCATGATTTCAACACAACTGCATTAACGGAGATTCTTAGCATTATCTTTTGTATATTACGATTATGTAATAGAATCTCCCGCTATACGCGTGGACTCTAGGGGAAACTACATTTTGTATACGAAAACACTAAGTTTTCAAACATTATATCTATGGAATGTAACTAATTTACAAACGTTGCATATAGATGTCGTTTGCTTTATCTTTGTGCTGTGATATTTGATTAGTAACACCCCAAACTATGCTTCCGCAAAACAGTGAATTTCGGGGGTGTTACATGTATAAAATAATGTTTCATCATGTTTTTAAATAACACCTCGGTTGAAGAAATTATAGTTTTGAAAAGGTTAAATTTTATATGTTGATACAATGAAGTAAATTATTACTATCTATTTGGACTTACGCTTCCGATTTACTAGATTTAAATGATAATAAATGAGGGGTGTTATAAGTATGGTGGTCGGACACATATCTTGCATCTGCAAAACCAACTAAGCTAGTCTTGCATTGGTTAGTAAAATATAAACTCATATTTTTCGTACCTTGAAGGTAGCGAAATTGAAGTGCTTAGTGCATATTGTTAGCCCATAAAATCTTATTAGCACTTCTAGATTTCGTGGTGCACAAAGACTACATCATCAATATTTAATCCATGACAAAACCTTGTCTTCACAATAATCATTCATTTCAATATATTTTTCAAATCGCCTTTGGAAGCTTCCAAAACAGTTCCAATAATATATGAATCATAATATGTGTGCATTCGAACATGTTTTCAAAATGTATGGGCAAACATAATCATTTTCCTTATCATACTCTATCAAGAAATATTCAACTGGGCTATTTTATCACTCGCCCAATTAATATAATCGATATAAGGACTTTCTCAGTATGATCGACAAGTGTTCTCGAGAACCTTTATTTCTATCTTAAGATCTTATAAATCGTGAAACATGCTTTAAGTATTTTATATTATTCACGGAGTTTCAAAGTAAATGAGCTTTAATAATATCCAATAGACGCGATTCACTTTTCTTTTTCTGGTGTCAGACTTTCTAAGAAATCAATAAAATAGTTGCATCCACCAATCAAAAGTATCTCCTCATAAATAAATCTCAGTCTTTGCAAATAATCTTTGTATCATCACTCTTGCCTTATATCTCATAATTTTATTCTCATTGGGCTTTTTGTATCAAGACCGATTTATATATGATATATTTTACACTTTCAAGTGTATAGAACTTAAACCATCTCACATCAAGAGATTGCATTTTTCATAAATTTCTTGCGTCTTTCCATATTGGCCAATAATCTTTACATATGCACTTCTTAGCATCAATACTTTTACGATCCTCGTTAACAACATATAGCGCTACATTATACAAAATATTAACGACGTCGATTTCATTTATTCGATTCCACAAAGTATGAGACACGATATATATTACTAGAATCTTGTCACTATTCGGTTTTCACTTTTAGGGTACCCGAGGTTCATCAAGAACCTTCATGTCTAGTGTCTCTCTAACAAATTCTCAAGGGGTCTTTATTACCTCAATTTGACCATCTTAATTTCCTGCTCCCTTTTTACTTTGAGGATTTTATTGGAATATATTAATCTACTACGTTTCACTTGCCGTGGACTTATTACCAATCTTAACAGGAGCATGAGCAGCTTATACAGGTGACCAAGACACTCTATTTCGGTCAATTAATATGTCTGGCAACTATTTGATATGAATTATCATTTGAACTTTGAGTTCATTCTTCACCATGAGGATCAATATCATATTGTGATAATTCAAGTTTATGCTGCTTATCCCCTCCCCATACATATTCCCAACATTCTTTCACATCTCGACGTTGTACATTGTGGTGGAGCAACTAAAATATATATTGCACAAACAAAACTCTTAAGATGTGATATATCTTTTTCATGACCACATATCAATTATCAAGGGGAGGAATCATAATCTTGTTGGCTCGATGCGAATTCATATTATTTCATGTTTACTAACATGGCCCCATACTATAAGTAATAGTTATGCTCTCATCATGACAGTAGTCATGTTGTATACTAAATACACTTGTTAGTGTTTCAACAAAAGTAATCGGTGTAGGAACTAATATATGTTCAACACTTATTACAATCAACCGAAATGCTAAGTATGTAATTCATCAATATATACATTCACCGACATTGCCAAAACAAATATGATCTCTAGAATATGTGCTCGCGATCTCACTAAGTGAGTCACTTATTAATGCAAACTCTAGGTTGCAATTTTCATGACCATTTACACGATGCATCGATTTAAAACTTCTAAATGGTCCACTAGGCGGATATATAGGCCTACATATATCCCCTTTTTATCAAATCCACAATCTTAAGAGATTCAATCTCAATTTTAGTCGGTAATGATTAACTTTCTTCGAGAGCATTCAACTCATGTCAAAATCACCACTGTTAAGAACTTCCTAGTTCTTATATACATTTTGCATCATCATTGACTCGGGATGGTCTAGCCGGTCATGCCAATTGATATAATAATCCAAGTCCATAAAATGCCAAATTTATGACCATATGTGCTTCAATTACACTTTTCAGTTTAATGTTATTGCATGCATCATTATTTTATGCTATTCTTTCCCCGATGCATACATTATTATAATCATCACTTAAAATATATTTCTTAGAGTAAGTGATCTATATAAAAATTTCACCATATACTACGAAAGATGAGCACAAATATATGAAAAATACCATATGGCATAACAAATAAGTATCACACCCGTAACACTAACATATATGAGTATTGCATATAACATGCTTATCAGTTTCATGCAATTTACATTACAGCTCAATGTATTTGCTCAGGTAGTTACGGTGATAAATCAAAACTTCACCTAATATCATCATAAATATATTTCTCTAAATAACATTCTATTACATATAGTATTATCATGCCTACATAGTATCAAGTTAAAAATAATAACATGATCAAGTAAATCCATTCTACCGATTTTATATCTTATATCATAAGCCTATTTTGTTTACGACTAGATGTTGGGAGTATCATAACTATTTTGTCATATATTCAAAATATTCAATTGAAAATTCTACTATAAACTAATCATGTCATTAATTGAAGCGATCATTAGAATCAATATGCTCTCCATTCAGTCCTCAAGACCATTCTAGTAATGTCAAAGAAATATATCAAATTATTCAAGATCGCATACTAGTCATAGAAGTGTATAACAAGTTCCAAATAATAACCAGATTAGATAAAACATGTATC
This sequence comes from Helichrysum umbraculigerum, assembly GCA_949592205.1. Lineage (NCBI taxonomy): Eukaryota > Viridiplantae > Streptophyta > Magnoliopsida > Asterales > Asteraceae > Helichrysum > Helichrysum umbraculigerum. Next base: position 6,877,422 of record CATIUR010000005.1, on the reverse strand, counting down.
ATATTCATATGTATCAATGACAAATATCTAGATGGGAAATAAATCTTCTCATGTCACGTATCACATTTATTATACCAAAATGTAAAGATAACTATTTTAATGCAATTTCTATATAAGAGGGATACTGCTTATGAGTCATCATATACATATTTCAACATAAATCCACATAAAATACACTTAAAATTTAATGATGAATCAAATAAGATTAATTTATTTTTCATGGACTCATGACTAGCAAGCCACGAGATAATGCACTCATGAATATTCATCCATCTTCAATAAATCATACTTTGCAATTGTGTAAATCGAACATTCCTAAGCTTGAAAAAAAAAAAAACATTCTCAATATTTTAATCATGATCAATCTCAGGAATAGAAGTGAACTTAACTTCTTATATAGTACATATATATAAATCTTAGAATTCTACTAAATTCGGATGTCATAACGAATATAATGGATCTTTTCGTGAGTAGATTATATATAATTGCCTATCATCTAATAAATAATTTTCAATATAATGGCTACGACATCTATTGAAGCCATACATAGATATAACAACATATTATTATTCTAAAGACATTTATAATGCAAGTTTTACAGTAGACATTAAATTCAATGATCAACTTCATTTAATTTATTCAACGTAATAATGTACCGGCCGACTAACATTAATCTAACTCACGTCTAATAGATAATGCTAAATAACATAAATAAGACAGACATTCTTTCATTATACATGATATATCATCTAAGAATTACTCAAACGAAGTTTGTTTATTTTACCCTTTTTTACTATTAATAAGATAATATATATTGTTATGCAAATTTAGATCTTCAAAAACACGCATATATCGTAAATTGTAAACTCACATATATGTAATGTAATGTAATTCCAAAATTACCTATATACTATCACGTACTTTTTGGTATCTTTTAGAATTTTATTACTACAATCCACAAATGTTTAAAAGATATAGAAAGATATTTTTCAACTAAAAAAATGTTAGTTATAAAATTTTATATAAGCCAACAATAGAACTGCTTGCAATTGCTTACCAAAAGAAATTATAATAAATATGAATCAACTCATCAGAGCAAAGTAAAACCACCATATAATTTTTTCAAGTTGAAACGTAAATCAATTCGTTTATAGGAGTAGAATAACAATAATATACACATATACATCCCATTTAATATAAGTTTAACAAACATGGGAACTATATATGCTCCGTAGAAATTATCTCTTGTATCTCATCTCATCTCAATCCTAAAAAAAACAAAATATATACTATTGCCACATAATTATATATATTGCAACCTTATTTAGGTTATATTATGTTATATAAAAATAATTAGATTAGATGTAATCCATCCAGGAACATAACGTACAATTAACAACGTATACAAAGTAAATCTACAAGGACACCAGAGAGAAAAATGGTTTTGTTTTTGTTAACTTATAACAAAGTATCATATCTTTGAATGTTCGTCTCGGATACCTATGTATTCTAATGATACTTATTATAACCAATGATGAATGATGTGAATTGAAAACAAAAGCATAATCATAAAACTACATTTATGTACTACTAGATCGATAAAACATGATATTTCAAAAACAGTTCAGTTTGTGGTGGGAACCAAACGATAGTTGTACACGTGGCAAATATTAAGTAATAATACTTGCATCTCATGTAATAGATCAATAGCATATTAATTAGAATCTCTAAACATGGAAAAAGATCTAACCTTAATCTAACAAAAAAACAAATACGATTTGTTTCTTAAGAAGAAATCAAGTACCCCGTCATTTGGATGCATGAATTGTGTGAGATCTTAAAACATGTATATTGATATTGATATTGATATCATACATACAAACATTAAATCATATAAGCATAATCAATAATCAATCAGTGAATAAATTAATACATATACATATATCAATTAAAAGGTTCACAAGATATTGACACGTATGGAAGACATGCAATTTGTGACACGTATATCCTACATTAATACCATGCTGTTCAAAATATTAAGGAACAACTCACAAGTTCAAACGAAAGATTTATAATCGTACCTCAATATTGATCGCCGACTCTCGTTATTAATCGATGGCTACGAAATTGTTTTTTTTTTTTTTTAGATTGGAGACTCGTGCTGATAACGTGTTGTAAAGTAAAGAATAATAGAGAGAAAGAATTGATATTATTCATATGTTTCCGTAAGGTATATATAGAGTACAATGGAGTATTCTCCAAGTAATTGTAAACTAATAGGAAACTAATATCTAGTATATATTTAAGAGATATGGACAACCATAATTATCTATAACATTAACCAAGTTATTCAATTTTAACATGTTGAATCAAACTAACCAAATTAATTGAAATCGAGTTGGTTCAGCCAGTTTGATGATTTGAACCATATTTTTGTATATTGTTAACTAAAATTAAGTTACATAATACGAGTAATAATGCAACTATATTATCTTACAAGGTTTTTAAATATATAAATACATAATCTAATATCGGTAGGAAGAAGTGTTCAGCAATATATTGATAAATAATAATTGACTTTCATATTGTAACATAATTGAAGTTTTCTTTTACTTATTTAGTTTGAATCATTTAGTTGCATAAATTGTCAGATTTTCAAATGAACACTTTGCGTATCATTGAAGAATTAAATATCAAATTTGTTTGTTAAATGAAATCTTTCGAATAAATTGTATATACAAAAGAATATAATGTAGTCCGGTTTGGTTTCAACGGGAGGTTTAAGTCTTCAAACCACAAATCGAACCATTTATAACGATTTGAAAAATCTTAACCGCTAAGCCAATTGTCAAAATGAAACGGTCTTAACGGACCAAATCACTTCGATTTTACATATCAACACTTCAAATAATAAATTTTAGGTAAAAAGTTTTAATTGGCCAAAACAACTTTATTTATAGGTGGACTAATTTTCTTTTGTGGGTCAAAATTTAGGCTACTCATAATGAAATCATGTACAGGGTGAACAAATAAACCGGTTTGGTCGGGTTGTGCAAAAACCCGGTTTCTTCACGCCTACATGTACTAATTACTACTCCGTATATTAAAAATATATCTTTGGGAGGCCCACGGCCCATCGGGGTGATATTGTGGCGGAGAAGTCATCAAAAAATCATACATAGTTGTGGTTCAATAAATCATTTGGGCTAGGGTTTCGAACGACCCTCGCCGGAGATGGCATTTTCAGTTCTTGCAAAGAATCGTCACGTTGTTTCTAATCTCCTCACAAGAAGATCATCATCAGTGTCAACTAATACACGTGGTTTCGCTACCAAGGGTCAATTTTATGGTAACTATATAGTACTCCGTATATATCTTCCATCTTAGTATCTGTTAACATTTTTATTTTATTATTTGTGAAATTTAATCGGCTAATTATATACTCCAATTACTGTGCAGGATCGGTTGTAAAGCGCGTACAGAAAGTGATATTGAACAGGATACCTCATACGCTGTGCTGTACGTATGAATCTGATGAAGATCTTAAAGCCCTAACTGTAGATATCCCTGGAGCCGTGAAGAGGACAGAGACTGATGAAGCCGTAAAGGTATTTATAAACATGGAAACCGAAGATTGTAAAAATTCAAGCGGCATTGATGCCCAATTGGATAGGATACACAACATACTCTTCCTACGTGCTTCTGTTAGCAACGACAACAACCGTACTACTAGACGTTACACCAGCAGGATCAATTTAGGAAAACAGCATACGTTTAACACGTTATTGACCGAGATGAAAGATGGAGGATTATTGGTTACCCTTCCTAAAAATCATCATCATCGTCTTACGACAGAGAAGAACTGATCGAAACGTGTATAATGAATGATGAGTAGGAACGTATGTTTATTCATGCTAATGCTAGTTGCTAACAGTAGAGAAATACAAGTTTACTGAAGTGTTAAATTTCCTTTTTATATGCTTTTTTTAGATAATTTGGTGTACTTGAATGAACTTTAGCCTTCTTGTGATAATTAGGTGTAATTTTTGACCTGTTTACGCCTTCCTCCAGTTATGAATCAGTATGAAAAAATTTGACCTGTTGCCATATTAATGGGTTCAAACTGCCACCTCTAGGCTACGTATTAAGTTAGACCTCGACTTTTATTGTCAATGGACTATTGATACATATTGAAACTAACACAAAGTGTCAGTTTAGTGCGTAAAATGGTAAGACAAGAATTTCATCCAATACATTTTAAAAACTTACCATCATAAAACCTTTTGTTATGTCAGGATCGTAGTAGCAAGCTAGTAAACATCCATCTTTAGGTTCACATACATGAAAGATGGAGGCCTAACAGTAACTCTTCACAAAAATCATCATCTTTCTGAGGAGAACTGATCGAAACATATATAATAATGTCGAGTCTACTTCTATACTCTAATGTTGAATCAGAATATATGTTTATTTATGTTATGCTCTATTACTTCATGTTTTTCTCTGTATTTGAACAACAGTAGAACAAATTTATTAAAATATCATAGTAGTAATCAGTGTATCGCCTTTTGGAATGATAACATACTTTTCTATTCTACTGACCGATATTATGGAGGAGAAGTTGTGCCTAAACCACAATTCGATATTCAAACAGAATGATATAGAGATCGATGGATATCCATACATATAGTTGGCAGATCAAGTGATATGATTGATTGTAATACAAAAGCTAGCTAGCATTAAAGGGGGAAAATATAGAAGTGATCCGCATGAAGTCCGGCAATGACAGCTGATTTACCTTGGGTCTGATAGAACCGAAGTAGATATTACTGTTATATCTTCCTGATCATGTTCATGTCTAGTTTGCAGAAATATGTAAAGTTGATTCCAAGTTCACTTCAATATTCAAGTCACCTTCTAAGACCTTTACAACAGATGCCATCGACTGGTAGCATCAATCTGTAAACACCACGAAGCCAATTTTATCAGCTCCACAACTTCTTCCCCATTAGATAGCAGTTCCTCACAGTCACTGTCAACTAAACGTAGCAACGTTCCTTGCTCACAACAATTCTGAAATCCTTTGAGTAATTCTTGTGGATGTGAAAAAATGAAGTTTTTCTTTCCAGATAAGATCTCGAAGAGAACAATTCCGTAGCTGTAAACATCCACCTTTTCAGTAACAGTTGAACTTGAAAAATCCGGAGCCGTATAACCATTGGTTCCTCTGGTTCCTCTCCTTGTGGTCGTCACTTGAGTTTCATTTCTATCAACGAGCTTAGACAACCCAAAATCAGATAATCTGGCATTGAAATCGATATCAAGAAGAATGTTCTGAGGTTTAATGTCGAAATGGATTGTTTTCTGCCTACACTCATCATGCAGGTAAGTTAAGCCTTTGGCTAAACCGAGAAGGATGTTTTTCCTACATTCCCATCCCAGTACGTCCTCTCGGTTGTCATGGTAGATCCACTTGTCGAGTGATCCATTACACATGAATTCATAGACGAGAAAACGTTGTGTTGTATACACACAATAGCCTGTAAACCTCAGAACATTCTTCTTGATATCGATTTCAATGCCAGATTATCCGATTTTGGGTTGTTTAAGCTCGTTGATAGAAATGAAACCCAAGTGACGACCACAAGGAGAGGAACCAATGGTTATACGGCTCCGGATTTTTCGAGTTCAACTGTTACTGAAAAGGTGGATGTTTACAGCCACGGAATTGTTCTCTTAGAGATCTTATCTGGAAGGAAAAACTTCATTTTTTCACGTCCACAAGAATTACTCAATGGATTTCAAAATTGTTGTGAGCAAGGAACGTTGCTACGTTTAGTTGACAGTGACTGTGAGGAACTGCTATCTAATGGGGAAGAAGTTAGGAATATATTCGTCATTGGTCCATGTGGTGGAAAGATTTGCAGTAGAATTTTGTTGTTGGGTTGAACAAAAGACGAGTAACAAGAAAAGATGAGAAAGAAGCCCAACCTTTGGAGCTTAAAGAAACTGAGGGAAAAGGAAAGCAAAATGTCAAATATGGATGAGAACAAATTTTCCAGGAAATTGATTTGTGAGGCAACTGATGCCTTGATGGTAAAATAATTGACGATTTTACAAAATGGTACAGGCCCATACCAAAAAGTTAACTAAAAACAACCATATTGCAAACATAATATAAATGCAAAGTATGGAGTATGCTGTATCTAGTGTTATACCATACTTTCCTTAAATCTTAACATGCAAATTATATCTACCTACCTATTGTATAAAAACTGCAGTAACTGCCTTGGAAAAATGACAACTCAACTTTAAAAAAGTTTGAAAACACCTCCACAAATTTGAGTGCACTTTAACCCATTGTCTCTCCTAGCTACCTCATGTCTCGCACGTACGATGGTAAATGGATCAAAAAGATCAAACAAATTGAAATCGACGAACATATTTTCAGCACCATTTTTCTTCTTCCCTTTTTCTGCTTTTCTGTTATGAATACATTTTTCCATTTTTAGTAGTATAGCTTGTTTATAGATATAGTTTGTTTCGATCGGCTCCAAAACCAATACGCTCGATCATTTTAAAAAAACTCAAATATGTCTTTTAAAAGTAATATCGTTTAGTTATTTCGAAAAATCTTCACCTGCATTTTTTGTTTCTCTGGAAACTAATGGGTTTTATAACCCATTTTAAGTAGGTTTGTTGATTTTTGATCCCCTGGTATTTCTTTTCTTTTTCTTTATTGGTTACTATCACGTCATATATATCAATTTGATTTGATGAATTAGCTAAATTACAATATTTTCATGCTGAAACGGTTTAAAACTTAACAATATTGTACTTGGCCATGATGTTGGGGACTGAAGTGCAGGTATGTCCTAACGATGGTACACCAAGCGACTGCAACGGGTGGAGCAAAATACATTGCAGAAAAATGGAATGAATGGTGGTTTTGTTTATTGAACTTCTTGGAATTTGTTGTGCTAAACTTTGGGATCACAATAATTTAGCCTACTTTTCAAGGTATATGAATTTCATTTAGATTTGGTTGAAAGACAATTGTTCTACCACCATATCGAATTTATCCTAATTATATTGGAACAGAAAGTAATGATATATACAAGTATAATAATTGGTAGGATTCTAATGTTACAATTCTGTACATATCTTGGTAAAATGTGAATATAACATACACCTAAATTTTGGCTATTTCTACAGTCTTGTAAAGATCGAGTGATACACCCTCAAAGATGGGATTGATCAGGGGCAACAGAGCTAGTCCAACACATATTCCTCAAGCCAAATAATAACCTCATTCATCTTCATTCACAATTCACACAACACACATAGACAATGGTTAGATATTGTTTTCACTGTGATAAAATATGACTAAGAACAACATACTAATTACAGGAAAATTTAATAATTTCATCCGACACATAGTAAAAACTTACCATCATAAAACTATTTGTTCTGACAGGATCATAGTAGCGAGCTAGTAAACATCCGTCTTTAGGTTTGAGACCTTCAGAAAGAAGACTAGACCTGAGTGATTTCTCTTTTTCACGAACAATACCTTTTGTCGGTTTGCCACTGAACTTTAAAACAGCTGCGAACCCTTCATGAACACTCCTCAAACTGACATCTTTTCTGTTTGGATCTTGTAAACTGGTGAACATAAAAATATCTCAAGTGCTATTCATTGTGATATCATGAGTAGTTGACCGGAATAAAGAGAATTACCTTCTTGTGTTTTCTTCTGATGGATGAACCATTTGGATGGATATTTTGGATAACGTAGGATCAAATGCTTGAGAGAAAACTGGAGTTGTCATAGGTACCTTTTCCTTCCTTAGGTGCTTACCACATATATCCCTGCAAAGTGTGTAATTTGTGTCTTTTATAGGTGGTAATTTCGAAATATTTACTTATGGATGGATGGGATTACTCGACTGTAACTAACTCTGATAGTATTCTCATTGTAATCATAAATAATAAAATCATTTTATTAAATGTTTGTGTATATTAATCCAACCTGACTCTGTCTGTTTATAGCCATGCATATACTTACCAACTAATTAGTGATTGTAATCTGAAAAAATAAGAGGTGCCTGTAAGCACCAACAATGGCTTCCATGGTAGACCATAGTATTTCATTTCCACAGTCCACCTTGTAGTAATTTCATAAATTCCTGTCTACTCAAAAAGAAAAAAATTTAAAGTAACAAAGAGATCTTATTTCTACATTTACTAGTAATGATGTAAAAAAAATTCTCCATTGTAAGAAAGGAAATCATTGGTGCCATTTATAGCACCTACTAATGAAGGGGCTACACATGTACATATGAGAAAGATGAAGGGTATAAAGTGCAAAATACAATGAACATGATTGGTCAATAGCACCTACGATATAATTTAAGTTGACATAAATTATATATCGTTCAATGCAAATACAAATGTACTGGTTTAAATAAGTACCTGTCTAATCCAATGAATCTGAAGATTAGAAGAGAACAATAGTCTCAACATCGAAATGTTGAACAAATATCCGTTTATATTGTCATGCTTGGTAATCGGATCCTGAAACTTGATATGTTTCTCATACGCGGTCCAGTCAAGTCCTTGATCATCAAAGACATGTGGAAGGTCCTCATGCAAAAAGTCCACCAACCGTTGAACGTCAACTTTTGATTTTTTGAGGCTTTGTTCACCTTTTGATGATCTCAGGTTATGATTTACTGGATTTAGTCTAATGGGAGTTGCACAGTTTCCGGTGATCGGAAATTGGCTGAATTATGAGGTTTTTGAAATGCGTAGCAGCCATTTGTGTGTGTATTATTGTCATGAATAGCAACCAGACACACAGAAAAGATGTCTTCAAGTTTTGTAGTAGGAGTTGAGATATCGAAAGTGATAGGAGGCGTGTATAATTGTATACAATAATGCATCTTTTGGATCGCTAAAATGGCATTGTATGGTATGGTGGTGTACGTTTATACGTTTCTTGACAATATCAAAGTATGACTTATAATATTTAAAGTCAATGTATGTAGGCAAGAATTTGCAGTTATACGCAAAGTTCAATCTTTAAATTAATTATTATGCATCCAACCTAAATGATTATTATCTGATCTGGATTCTCTAAGTTATAATAATTAATTAATATCAAGTAACGTGATAGGCATACTTTATTTTTCTGTTCCTAAATAATGGAGTGATAGTGATAAGATAATAATAATAATATAAGTAAATACATAGCAAAACTTTAGATACAATGGTAGTTTAAGGTTTAGGTGGTAGAGAGCGACAACTTTGACCCAATTTACTTGTAAATGAGCCCTTCTGGATTGTATTTCAGGTCAACCGGGTTAAATCAGGATATTTAACCAAAACAGAAACACGTCGAACGGTTTGAAAGTGGCCCAAAGAGTATATTCAGTGCATACAATCTTATATTGTCTTTGTAATCACAATTAACACGTTAATTACTATTGTAATCAACCCTGGCCCATTTCAACCCGTACTAAAAATGATTGGTTCCAACAAGAACCTGTTTCGACCCCTTACACTACCACGTCCCTCCCCCCCACCCACCCACACTCTTGCAATTGGTAATTACATTTTTGTCAGCTTCAAACGCATTAAGGTAAGGCGTTAGAGATCGAACCATATACAGATCGCAATCAAAGGTCCACATTAGTCAAATACGCTTTCTTCATGTGAATAAATAACATCGCCACCATCGAATTTATACTCCGCCATTGAGGGTGCCACCGGTCCCCTGATGCAAACCCCCACACTTTACCACCAGCCTCAATCACACTACACCCTACTTCTTTTCTTGCCTGATTACTTCTCATCATTCCCTGCACTTCCTCCACATCAACCCATCTTTTGTCCGTAGCATACAAATTCCTCAACGTGATATAATTTCCATCATTCTGATACGCCTTTCCATAAGTTTTGTTCAAAATCCTCTCTGCCCGTTCAACATCTTTAGCATAACCACATGCTGATAAAAAGGAACTTAATATAATATCGTTAACTTCAAAAGGCATACTATCCATAATCGTTTCTGCTTCCTCCAAACACCCTGCTCTGCCCAAAAGATCAATCATGCAACCATAATGTTCGATTTTTGGACTAATTCCGAACTCTTGCATTTCCTTGAACCATTTTTTACCCTCATCAACTAGGCCACTATGGTTACACGCAGATAAAACCGCAGTCATGGTTATTTCGTTAGGCTTGCTTCCGCTTCCGTTCATATCTAAAAACACATTTATCGCTTCTTTACCATACCCGTTGACCGCTAAACCATGTATCAAAGCATTCCAAGTAGCAGTCTCTTTTACATGCAACGAGTCAAATACTTTTCGGGCTTTTTCAAATTCGCCACATTTAGCATACATGTCGACTAGTGCAGTGCAAACATTGGTTGCTCTATTCATCTTCTTTCTTACAATAAACTCGTGAACCCAGTTACCCAAATCCAGTGCTCCCAAATCTGCAATCGCAGGAAGAACACTAACGATCGTCACATTATCAGGTTCAAGTACTGCTTCTGCTTGTAATCGCTGAAACAAATTTAATGCCTCATTCGGTTGTTTATTCTGGTAATAGCCTTTAATCATAGCATTCCATGATACTAGATTTCTGTAAGGCATAGCATCAAAAAACGACCTAGCCGTGACTACATCGCCATGACTACAATAACCGTCAACCATACTAGTCCACCACACAACGTTCTTTTCTACCATCTCATTAAACAAACTACTAGCACGACTCAAATCTCCGACCTTGACATACGCATCAATCATTGCATTAAATGCAGCTGTATCCTTCTGAGGCATCTGATCGAAAAACATCGCCGCATTATCAATCTCTCCACACTTTGCATAACCACCAACTAAAGCCGTCCAAGAAACTTGACTTCTTTCAGGCATTTCATCAAACACTTTCTTGGCACACTCCATCCGTCCCAACTTCGCATACATATCAACCAACGACGTCAACACGTACAGATTACGACCGAAACCTTCTTTAATAACATAATCATGCACTTGCTGACCTCCCAACACATCCAAACTACTCGTACACATTTTCGCCAGCGTCAGAAACGTATAACCATCCGGTTTAAAGCCATCATTTCTCCTCAACTCCTTATACAAACATAAAAATTCTTTGTACTGACAAATACCCAGATGAGCTCTCATCATTGTGTTACTTATAAAGGTGTCTTCTTTCTCAGACATATGATCGAACAACTGGCGTGCATGGCGAATTAGACCTTCTGAAACGTGTGGTGAATCGTTGAATTGCTACGGATGAACATGTGGCCATGAATTTGGCGAGAAGATTTTTGTTGTTTTCTAGTGAATTTCGAAGCATGAAAGCATGGATTTGAAGAAGGTAAGGTTTGGTGGTGGTTTTGTGTTGAAGGAGATAGAGACAAGTTCGTTCTGTTGAGCTCCATAGTTCTCCTAATTGTTTTTGCTCATTCATTGATTGATTTAATCAAACAATCATAATAAACCTTTACTATAAAATCATTACATTATCTATCTATTTATGGTATAATATATACAACTAATGGGATGATAATCATTAGATTATCTATTTATGGTATAATACTACTATTATATACTCCGTAATATATACAACTAATGGCCTGGAATGATAATCATTAGAAGTATCTTAGAAATAGACAAATAGTAACCAAACGATGAAATTTACATATATTCAGATACATTTTTTAATAGTCGTTACCTAATAACAACTTAACTTTGTTATTAAAACTACAGTAAAATTGACAAAAGTTTGATTTTCTTATAGTACTATTATTAAGATATACGTAATATGGAGGAACAATATTGACTTATACAAAAAGAAAAGGAAAGATCAAATATGCAAAAAAAAAGCCACCGTTAGTGTTTCTTTCCTTTTCAGCCACCAAGTATTGACCCTACAAGCAACAACAAGACATATGTGCACATGCTTCACAAGCAGTACTCACAGCTATACTAATTGTACATTGCTGACATGTCTCTTGAATGTTTTTCACATGGGACAGTGTCAATATGGTCTATGTGTATATGTAAAAACACACCCTTCGCTTAAAACTCCACACTTATGCTCATGGATAGATGTGTTCCGACCGTTCTCAAGGGCTCAAGTCTACTTTTCTTGCCCATAAATATGACTTTTGCGTTTGTCATATTTTCATACTCAAACCAAAAGGCTAAATTTCATCATATAGCTTATAACAAACCTAGGCCATCTCCAAGAAAATGGCTCATGTTAGCAAGACAATTGGACCATGGTGGTGCATGAGCTACGTGAACGAAGACAATGATGGCTATGACTATGTGCCACCGTCTAGATTGGAAGGAGATGGGGATGATGACGATGGAGATTATGATTATGCCCCAGCTGCATGATCCGCTAGTTAGTTATAATAGTTGGTGTACGCATAATTAAGACCGACTCTAATGTCGAGAATATTAACTTAGTCAGCGATATACGTATTATAGAAGTTTAATGTTTTTAGCTAGGCTATGTTTTGAGATATATCAATGAAATGATGTTTGAAGTTATCCCTATTAATATAATGTTACTTTCTGCTGGTGATACATAATATGTCTTGTAGATATTGATACATGGTTATTTGATCAAAATTAATGCAGATACACTCATAATATTAACATAAATATTATGTAGAAATGGTTATTTCAACGGTGTGTTTTCTGGTTCACCTAGAGCTAGTACACGTGTTGATAAACAGGGTAATGATACACCAATGACGAGAATAATATTGATCCTACTCGACAAATGAAAGACCAAATGCAAACAGAAAGACAATTTGCATTTCATCATAGATCAAATTAACGAAAGTTTAGTTCTAAAATCACAGTAAATCAAAATATTACCTAAAAACACTCACACACTCAAAAAAACCAGATGAGCAGAACACCCATGAACCAACTGAAAACAACTTATAACACGGTGATGAACTCGCATAATATATCTATATCACATATTTGATCTTCATATCAGTTATCCATACCAATCAAGTTAGATTAATATAAACTTTGTGCATGCTTAATTGCCTCAAAATTACAAACTAATTTCGGTCTATCAGTTGTCACATTTTTACAATAATAGCATATTATTGGACTACTTGAATTCAAGTTCTGAATTGATTTATATATGTGTTTATGTATACGGATATTCAATCTTCCTAAGGAAATCAAAAACTACATCATATCAAATATCACATTTAGCACATAAATAGAGTTAATAATAAGAGATATGGTTTAATTATATAAATTTCACCATTTACATTTAAAATGACCACTAACAAATATATGCCAGCATAAAATAGTACTACGTTACGTAATTTTGTTTTAAACCTGTTATAATCTATCACTAGGCATATGATAGAGAAAAAAATGTATCAACATTTGTATAACACATACTAACCAAAAATCATCCAAATTCTGTATCCAGTAATTAAGATATGACAATTGATGCATCGTCTAGTCAATTTAGAATCACATAATCTCCTTTTCGTTGTAAACATAGCATAATAATTAATCTTAATCAATCAAATCTAATTGTATTTGTGAACAAAAATGTGCCAAGAAAGCATCTACATGGCACGATATGTCATGAGCGCAACACACTTCGTAGGCAGCAGAACACGCCTCACCATGGGAATCACACAATCTGCCATAACCACTGCCTTCCTAGCTTCCTTCGTGTCGTCATCATACTCCTTTGCTTTGTGTTCGCGAATGAATGGGATTACAAAGGGAAAATATTCGATCTTTCTAATGGACGGAGGTAGGCATACTCGAACCTCTTAGAAAAGGACTCGTGAAATTTATTCGTGTATCACTTTCATTTTAATCTTGTGTCCTCTATATATATATATATAAGTTTAGGTAGCCATTTTCCTCAAACATAACTCACTTCAAGAGCGAAAAATTTAATATTAGATCTTCATATCTCTCCACAAATAAGACGACATGTTTCATGGTCTAAAGATGATGTGTAATCTACGTGATGATAAAAATGAATACCATGGTCATCATCGTAAGCCTGATTGCGTGCAAGCGTATAAGTATGATGATACCCATTACATCAATGATGAGGTGATTGATGGTGATGATGACGATGATGATGATGGAGATTATGACTACGCTCCTGCTGCATCTATGGAGGGAAATGAAAACCATGATGGCGGTGTCTCTCCTCCTACCAATTGAATTGATCAAGATTCTTGATTAAATAAAGTTAAAATTGAAACCGGCCCTAGCTTTAGATATAGTCATATCGAAGTCGATTTATAACCATGGAGTTGGCTTATATATATATACCATATAGGTAGATGTAGTAAGTGTAGATGGCTATGTAGTAAAGCAATCAGAAATATATAGTACCAGACTACCAGTGTAACACTTCAATAATGCTAGCTGCCATGAATATTATTTTTTATGGTACTAATTAATCATGTTATATATATATGTATCTGCTAGTTTTGTAGCTCATTGATGTCATAGGTCTTAAAGAAGGTAAAACATTACTCCATAATCACTTAAACTGCAAGCAGCAGACGTACACGCGAGGTTCATTAGATATGGATGTGCAAGCCTAAATCTTATTCCGTGTTCTAAAGTTAAAAGATAATAATCAAGTAGTATCTAATAATTGTTTGATAGTTAATGCATTGTTCAAGATTCACTGATACTATAAGCTCTAGCTGAAATTGTAGTACAATAATATCATTATATCATTCATGTGAAGTCTTTTTTTTGTTGTACATGTACTGGGATCAGCAACCAAAACATGTGAATCTATATGTGCCAATAAAGTCATGATAAATCTAACGAAATTAACATGATAAACCCCTTTCAGTTCTTACAAATGTACTTGAAATGCAAAAGCAACAACATTATCAATTACAACATTCCCGAGTGTGTTACAGATACTAAAAGACAATTAGCTTACTGATCAAGACTTGAAACTCATCTGGTTATGTACCAATAAAGTGCCAAATGCCAGCTGAGTAATCTATAATTCTATACCAATACTATATATCGATGGATTAGGGTTAGAATTTTTATTACGTTTTAATCATATCATATATGTAATTAGCAAGATCAAAGAAATATCTGATGCAAGTGGATTTTAATCTCATTGTACTGGTATAAACTACACTGTAAGAAAGTCAATGACATGAGGTTGACCTTATGTATGTATCTAAGCAAAGATTCATGCATGGTGGAATATATGCAAATATCTAGTTACACCCGATATATGATGGCAAAAGATATGTATTATATAAATTAGTTTAATTTCAAGTAGTTTCTAATTAAGCGTGAGTCCGAGTGTTCATTTTAGCTCTGACTGAAATTGAAAGTCAAAGATACGTAGTGTAATGTATTAGGGTGATGATTCATACACCCCCTCCTTTTAGCCGTACATCACCAAATGTGCTTCAGGATGTTGTACTGTATAAAACTGTAAAGCACATTAGTAGTATATGGTTAAAAAAAGGTGGTGCCTACGGAGTATTATAGCTAGCTAGTTGACTAGTTCTAGTTCCTGACCTGATATAATAATACTCCGTATATAGAAAGAATTTTTAATAATTATATTGATATTGATATTTCATCAAAGGTTTTCTAAGCTAGCTTATAATTAATGAACTAAAGTTATTTTTAGATATATGTGTATTACAAACGTTCATTTTGTGTGGAAGAGAAGTGTCCACTATAATTGTGACAAATAAATAAATAAAAACATTACCTTTTGTTTGTGCTGCTTATCTTTTCACTTTTCAGACGCTTATGTGACCCACATATATATGCACAAGGCAAAATCATGCACATGCATGCTTCGCAGGTAGTACATAAAGCTATACTTGTTGTACATTGCTGACATGTCTCTTGAAAATCTTCATATGCGTACTAGCATCTACGTATCACACACCCTTTACCCATGACGCCACACTTATACTCGTGCACAAACGTGTGCTAAAACAAGCCCAAAGTTCTTTTATTTCCCATAAATAGTATGTCTTCTCTTAGTTTTTTATTTCGTACTCAAATCGAAAACACTACAATTTTAAAGCCAACGCGAACAATAAAATGTCTACTTGTGTTAGCATGAGAATTAGTGGGTGGTCATTATGGAGCCATGCAGACGAATACAACGATGGTATTGATGGCTATAAGTATCGGATAGCGGCTAGAGATGGTGATGATGATGACGGAGATTATGATTATGCTCCGGCGGCATCAGAAGGAGATGGTGATGACGATGATGGAGATTATGATTATGCTCCAGCTGCATGAGTTATACTTTGAATCTCATGAAACCATGAAATTAATAGTATACTCTAACATTGACCTATTTACTAGTGATAATATGAGGAGAACTGAAGAAGCTAGCCCTTATTATTTATTTATGGGGTAATTCCTAATTCTAAACACTGAGAATGTATTGATTAATTAGCTAGCATGGCCTTGTATGAGCGCGGATTTCTTACTAATAATATATTCAATTTTGTCGTTCATTATAATGTCATCGTTTTATATTATGTCATGAATAGGATTAATTTAGTCGATTTGTTGAATATTTGTTGATTAATTAGCGAGCATGGTCTATAACAAACTAATACACTAGCATTAAACACAAACATATATGAAACATGCTCAAATACTTTTATGTCAAAAGAAACAGGAGTCAAGATACTTAGTATTCTTTCTTTGACTAGCTATCAGAAAAAGTGAAAAAGTACAGGTTGTGATATTAATATTAATTGGGTTATTTCCGGCGGCGGAGCTAGAATGGGGCAACGGGGCAGCTCCCCTCTCAAGACTTTTAAACTTAAGTAAAAAAAAAAAAAATTAAGGTATTAATGTCCCCTTAAAACAATGAAGAATTAACAAAATAAATTTATTTTTGCCCCCTCCATTCAAATTTTCTAGCTTCACCCCTGGTTATTTCAATGATAATTAAACTGAACAAAGATAAAAAGATTAGAATGCAATTGTTCAATTCATGAAATTAACCCTTTTTGAAACATATAGAATATAATATAATTGACATTCTTTTTCTTGATAGACACCTGAATCTTGAAAAGCATCCTACTTTTCGCCACTGAAATACAGTAAAGAAACCTTAACTTTACTCATCGCCACAAACATATAATCTAAACACATGCCAGACTAGTGCATTTGGGTGAACTGGGGTGTACCTATCGCTGATGTGGCACCTGAAAGTCCTATGTGGCTCAGTGGCTGGATGACATAACCTATGCACACCCGAAGAGTGTAACTCCACGCTTGTACTTACGGATTGACTTGTGCCAAAATGAGTGGAACACTCCAACACCGGCCAGCAACGGCTTAGATATAGATTATCGGTTACTAAGTTCCATACTCAACAAGCTATAAGCCTTTTTAGTTTTTATATAGCCATCTCTAAAATCAAATAACTTGCCAACTTTCTGTTTGACTTTTGCAGTCAAACAACATTTAAAATAGATATTATTTTGGAAAATATAAGGAGACTGTGTTAGTTACTTCGTTATACGTAAGTGTTAGATATTGTTGGATTAAAAATCATGTCAAATTGGAATAAATAAGTTATTTGTTGACCAAAAAGGTCAAATTCCGCCTAACTGAAAAGTAAAAACCTGAAAAAAGAAATCATAAAAGCAAGCAATCTTAGTCATGTACATATGTGTGCCAAAACATGCAAGTATGTGTCTACATCACAAAAGGAAAAAAAAACAAATAAATATAAAATATAAAAATAAATAAAAGTTCCAGCAGGGCTCAGGGGTCATTTTATCTGGAAAGAGACAAGAGTCAAATTGCTTATACTATTTTTTTGACTTCTAAGAAATTAAGGTCACAGAATAGTATATTCACTTTTTCTAAACAGATAGATGATACAACTTGCTCCATAGAAAATAGACTAGTAACAAATCTTAAGAAACTTGACCTTTCAAACTAGATTAATACGCCCTGTACGTAGGGGCGATTCAATCTGGGGAATTCACATCTAAATTCTGTCACTTGTAACGCTTGATGGAAACTTCAAAACTTGTCTTTGTGACAATGTTTGGGTGGTTGATGTCAATTTAAGCTTGTACCACACAGAACTGCAAAAATGTAGTGCACTTTTCATTATGTCACTACTCGCATTCGTTATACACACTTTTGCAGCTATTGAGTTTGACTGAACTAGTTGTACAAACTACGCACCCTGTTGACCTGTCATCCATAAGTCCTACGTGGCTTGACGACCTGTCTAAAATATGATGTCAAGCACATCTTTTGCTAATAACTCCACAGTTCAGCTTGTGGACGGACAGATATATATACATCAAGCTAGTCAACACGTAACCATGTGAATCAATTCTGATCATTCTTAACTTTTACAAATGGAATCAACAAAGTGCAGGGTGATCTCAAGGACATTAAAGTTACACGAGATTACCTCGTTTACTGATTTGATGTGCAGAAAGAATCTGCCAAAGTAGAAGTATGTGATGATCCTTATGATACTGTACGTGTTTGATGGCCAATGGCGATTGGTAAAGATTATGATTATAAGGACCATGATTGCATGTCCTGCTTTTATCAAAATGATGCTGATGGTGACAGTGATGACAACGATATCAGAATCACTCTTATTTCTCGGACGGTATCTTCTTGAAGTAGATCATCCTAAAAAATTAAACAAATAAACGAATTTCAACTAAAAAATCAAGATCAACATAAAATTTAGCTGAGAATAATATTTGATAGTTTACACAGCAGTACCTGATTCAAATGTTTAAGCAAGAATCAGTTCATATTATGAATGTGGTAACTGTCATTTTGTGATCATCTGTCCACAGTTACAGACACTTCCAAACTCTTTTACACTATGCGAGCTGAAAGAATACTTGCATGTTACAGATTAGACTCGCCAAGCCTTACGCTTACATAATCTCTCATTCGCAAATAATTAAGCATCCGCAAACTTCTGAACCATAACATACACACTTCTAACACATAACATACACTGAAATTAAAACACCTGGCCCAACTCCCCTTATATATCTATATCCGAATTACAAACTTAATAATAAAACTCATCACCAGATTTCACAACAAATCCATGTACCTTTTATACCACTCTGAAGAAGTAATAAACTTCGATTATATCAAAGATTCATACAGGAAGGTTCTTTTAGATAGATATAAATATTTCAAAACAGACGAATCATCTAGTTTACTTCGAAGTCCAAACAAAGCAACAGAGAGTAAAAATGTACAGAAACACACAAAATCATTGTTCAAGAGTATCACTTTATTTCACACCAACAATTGACATGAGAAATTTCAGCTTGTCATTCACTTCATCAAGACCCGAATCAACATTGAACGACACTGGTGGCTCGACCCCAGTGAACACATATAGAGCCTTCAGTTCCTCTATGCATGTTGGTTGACTCGGAACTTTGTATCCTACTATCGCTCTCATTGCTCCAATTTTTTCCCAAATATTCTCATCATCTAATTTGTCCTGCAAACACCATGTACAATCGGATCATTCCATGTGGTACAATGAACAGCTTAAATAAGTTCAAGGTAGAATCTTTTATTGACTATTTCAATAATACTTGACAATATGGGTACTGACCTCTTTGGTTGGCATGTTTGTATCATTTTTATTGGTGATCTTCCAATTATCTGCATCCAATGTTGGGTGTCTAGAAGCAGGAAGTGCCAAAAGATCCACATTCTCGTGAGCACCGTTTTTCTTCATTTCACCACCAGCTACAATCAAGTTAAGTAAATCAGTCAAGTATTTTCGATTACGATTAGCAGTTACTAGAATTGATGCTATACACACACTTTATTAGGAAAACATGTGATTTTTTGTATAAATGTCCCATAAGGATGACTTGCCTATAAGCAAAGAAAAAATGTTTGCAGGGTAATATAAACTTTGTCTACACTTACAAACACATAAGTCATTATATTGTCATATTCTTACTTTGAAGTGTGAGAATTTCAATGAAGTGTGCATCTTACCTAAGTTACTGTAGTGATTATAAAGCAACATACCTTCAAGGTTCTCAAAATTCATGCTTGCGTTTTCATTGCTTATTTCCCTCGCATCTGCATTTGAGCTAATCAACTCGTCTTTCTTTGTTTCCAATATGACATCTTTGGCTCCATCATTAGATATGCGATCACTAACGGTTTTCTCCTGCGTTCCCATACTCTCTCTCATTACTTTTACATCAGACTCGTCTTTACTTCCATCTTTTCCGTTATCTCCAACCACTTCTCTTGCCACCAAATCTAATTCTTCTACTTCTCTTGAATTGAAATTATTTCCCTCGTTTCCTCCAGCTAAAATCACAACATGGCGCAGCTCGCCTACACACTCGTTATCTTTACTTCCATTCTGTATTAGATTCTCGGAGTCAATTTCTTTGACTATAACCGGCTCTGTTGTTTCAGCATCCTTAACTTCTTCAGAAGCTACTGAAGGACTTTCTTCAAGTAGTCCAGTACTTTCTTCCACCACCTCTTCCTTTTCATCTTCCTGTATATTATTTTTTATTTCATACATTTGAATCGACAAATCCTCCCACATGTTTTCTTCCCCTAAACTATCATCATCTCCCTGTAGATACTCTCCAACGTCTTCCTCGTACCCTTGCTCATCTACACCACCACCAAAGTTTGTGATCGACCCCACACCCAATCCAAGACTCGTCTCGACTTCTTGCTTGATATCTTCCGTTTTCTCACTTTTTTCGTCTTTCATGACATTTTCTCTTTGAAAGACATGATCTTCTATTTCATTTTCATCATCATTTACATTGCTTTTTTCATCTTCAATATCATCCACATTCATCAGCAAAGCTTCTCCTCCTTCGTTATAATGATCAGCCTGCAATTCTTCTTTATTGACATCATCAAAGCAACCTTTTTCAACAATATATTTATCTGAATTCGTGATCGACCCTACATCCAACCCAAGCCTCATCTCAACTCCTTGCTTTATATCTTCCATTTGCTTGGTTTCTTCCTCTTTTACAGCATTTTCTCTTTGCAGGACATCATCTTCAGTTGCTTTTTCATCATCAATATTGTAGCTTTTTTCATCCACATACATGATTGCAGCCTCCCTTTCTTGCTCATAATCATCTGGCTGCACTTCTTCTATATGTCCTTTTCCAACAATATTTTCATCTGAATTCGAGATCAACCCCACATCCAATCCAAGCCTCATCTCTACTTCTTGCTTTATATCTTCCATTTGCTCAACTTCTTCCTCTTTTAGGACACTTTCTCTTAGCAAGATGTCATCTTCCATTACTCTTTCACCATCATTTTCATTAGTATAGGAGATTTTTTCATCGAAAACTTCATCCACATTCATGACTAAAGCTTCCCCTTCTTCCTTGTTATCATCTGGTTGCAGTATTTCGTCTTTATTTTCATCACTATACCAATGTTTTCCAACACCACCTTCATCTGAATTTGTGATCGACTCCACGTTCACTTCAAGCCTCATCTCGACTCCTTGCTTCATATCTTCCATTTGCTCAACTTCTTCCTCATTTATGAGGTTTTCTCTTGGTACTACAACATCTTCAATTTCAATTTCATCTTCATTTTCATTCGTATAGTAGCTTCTTTCAACTACAATTTCATCCACATTCATAATTAAACCTTCCCCTTCTTCCTCATAATCATCTAGTTGCACTTTTTCTTCTTCATTTTCATCCACATTTGTTACCGAAGCTCCAACATATTGCCTAAACTCCTCACCAACATCTTCTAACTTGAAAACGACATCAACCCCTTCCTCTTCATCAGTATAACAATAACCTTTTTCATCGGTGTTCCCATCTACATTAGTCACCAAACATTCCACTTCTCGACCATAATCATCTCCATATTCACCGATACAATAACCTTTCTCAACTCGTCTATAATGATCACCTAACTCAATTCCTTCCTCTTCCTCTTTTACTTGTTCATCTCCACTATAGTATTCCAATAACAAAACCGGTGACGGTGGGGTCGGCAGTAACATTCTCATGAGCTTATTCGTACAAGCATACGTCGCGAAAACAAGCCCAGAAGGAACCGAAAACGCAACCCCCATTACTGAAAAAACTAGGATTGGTGGAAGAACAAGTGGTGCAGCTGAAATAGCTATGCCAGTAATTATCATCTTTTTTCCGATTCCATATCCTTTATTTAAAATCCATCTCATCATACTAGTTTCAACTTCTTCTGAACATGAATATTCTTGAATTTCCCATTCAGATTCTGGATCATCTTCTTCCATCCTAACAGATAAATGAGCTTTATTACTATTATTGTTAGTACTAGCTAGTAATCTAACAACTTATACGTCTCATATAAACAGAGCATTTACATTAAAATTTATTCAAATATTTCTAAAGATAAAACTAGTTGATTGCCATTTAGTAATTGTGTAATAGTTGATGTATGCGAAATTTCGAAATTGTATTCCATGTATTACGCAAACCCTTCTATCACCGTTTTTTGCGAAAGTTTGGCAGATTATGACGATTAAATTAAGATAAATCTAGACTAGATAATTACGCGAATTATTACAGAATCAATTCATGTGAAATTAAGGAAAAAAACAGTTTGCGAGCATCTATATGCGAAATAATAATCAAATAAAGAACCAGTTTTGCGAACTTTTTTAGCTACTAAACAGTTAACGCGATATTCTTCAAATTTTTGCGAAATTTAAAATATAACAACGTTTTTATTTACGGTTTATGATGAGATGCGACATCAAATTGTTGTATAATACCTGGATAATATATCGTAGAGCTATTAAATTCAAACATTAAAACTAATGCTGGCCTAATTAAAGATCTCGTTTCAAGTCAAGGACAAGTAAAAAAATATAATAAAATCCAAAAATTAGTACTAACATTATTCCATGTTTCTAATCCAAAAAGAAATGCAATATTAATATTAATTCTAACCTATAAGGGCAAAAAAAGAAGTGCATGTTTCAAAGTAAAATGTCAAAATATATAGGATATGTGTACGTACCTGAGTAATGTGCTTTTGTAAGATTCAAGATTGGTGTGATCGAGAGTTAATTGAAATTGGAGGCCGTAAACTGG
Organism: Helichrysum umbraculigerum; assembly: GCA_949592205.1. NCBI lineage: Eukaryota > Viridiplantae > Streptophyta > Magnoliopsida > Asterales > Asteraceae > Helichrysum > Helichrysum umbraculigerum. The sequence goes on along the minus strand of CATIUR010000005.1, from coordinate 6,854,219 downwards.
AATTTGTAATTTTATTTTTGGTTGGGTTATAAGATTGATTGAGCAATAGATGATTGATTATATGTAGTCAAGACACACAAAGAAACGTGTTCAAAGGAGAAAAAATAGTGTGACACGTGTTCCCATGTCAGTGAGGTGGATGACGTCAACTAACATCGTTGCTTCGTGTCTAAAATATAAAAATAATATAATAAAAACAACAAGAACCGCTATCCTATATTCTATTCTATAGACGAAGGCTAATTTATTGTTTAATTTTTATGTAGAAGAAGCAAAAGCATATTACGGGTTATGTGTAGCTGCTCATATTAAAATATATACTACGAGGATATGATTTTAGTTTAATCTCGATTTCTTTATGAATTGCAAAGTTGTTACTGTAGTTGTTAATTAAAAGTAAGTGCTTTTTTATATAAAGTACACATATACTTGCTCCGTCTCAATTTAAGTATTCACATTACTATTTTGAAATGTCTCTAATAAGTGTTCACTTTCATATTATAGCCAATCAAAATAAACTTTGATTGATAGATATGTGTTTTAATTGGTGAAAGATATAGTTAGTGGAAAGTTTTAAAACTGTGTGCGTGCATATAGATATTATGTTGTAAAAGGGCTAAGTTTAAACGTTAAAGTAAACGGACCTCTTTCATCTTTTTCAGATTTATATACAAGTGTGCGAGTCTTTATTCCATAATGTTAGCTCCATAAATATGCCAGGCTTGACTAGATAATCTTATGAGCCGTTTCTCATCACCCTTAACTTGAACTTTAGCTCAAAGATGGGTTAGGGTAGGTCCCAAGCCGAATCTAAATAGATCTTCAGCTGGCAATTACCAGTTGGTAACCCGCACTAAGTGGTAATTGTACATCACGAATATCAGAAACCTCTTCATATTGAAATTGGGATAGTTATTTGATATAATCAAGAGAGAGAGAGAGAGAGGAAGAGAAACCTAGTTAAGTAAATGAGTTGAGTCCGAGGAATCACCTTGGATAATAAAATGCATCATATGAAACGTCCAAAGAACTACTGGTTAATTGTATGTATTATCTAGGAGTTACCAGACCCGTAATATAAGTTCATCATCACATAATATGTAGAACAGATGGATTTGAGTCAAGAATTTAATTGTTAAACTTGTAATTAACATTCTCACATTACAAATCATATGATCATGACTTTTATTTGATCTTGCGCAAGTATTTAAGAATAAATAGTTGTAGTTGGGATTAAATGAGCATTGTTTCTGGTTCTTTTACACTCATGTAGTCATACAAATTGTGGCAATGTTAGAGATCATATTATGAGAGGTTAAAATTAGCTAGTAATATCTTGACAATGAAAAATGGCGTAACATCATAAAAACAGTACGAAGTATAAAACAACAACAGTAACTAAATGGCGTGTAAACAATTCAAGTTGCAAGAAATAAAACATTAACACCCTATCAAACAACTAAAATAGTAACACCAACAAATGGACAATTCTGATTAAACTTCGCTTCTAACAAAACATACTGTATATACATAGTGGATGGTTAAAACAACTCTTACAAATACAACAATTAGCAAAAACTCCTAACCAGAAGTTACACAACTTTAAATTTCACAATTCTTAAATATTTTCAATCTTAACTAGCTACAAATATTCATTTGAACTTCAAATCGAAAATTAGAGCTAGTGGGGTGGTTTTCTTAAAATAGCAAATTGATAGTAGGTACTACTATACGTAGTACTTCAAAATCTATAATCACAAGTCTCACTCACATAAATGGAATTAGAGGTTTGTAACTTCTATCAGGGTGGTGTTCAAAGTGAAATATTTGAATATATTCGAATATCCAAAATGTATAAATATATGTAACTTTTAAATCTTTAAAAATGTACTAAAACTTAAATATTGAGTTTCCATATCGAAAATGAAAATTACTAAACAACATACCATCATTACTAACTAGTATTCATTCATTAACTATAATCTATCTATTTACCTTACCTTATATATGAAAATATAGAAGAAGAAAAAAACAGAAACTGGATTTTCAAATACCGCATATCCGAATTGTCGAAACTCTATGAAAAAACAAATATACTATGAACTTTCCAATACTTTCACGTCATGTCTTCATTTCATACCCCTATTTTGTCGGGTCAAACAAAATTTGGGCCTGGGGCCTATTAAATTATTTCCCTTATTGGGGTTGGGTCTATTATTATCCATTTTGGTTCTCGCATTGCAACGGTGTTGTAAATAAATTGTAATATACAAGTTTTTACGTCAGAATGAAACGTTTATATTGATGGTGTTTTATTTGTTTGATTTATTATTTGATTTTGTTATACAAATGGTGGGACTTAAAATTAGTGTACCCTGTTATTATACCATTAAATTAAATATCATAATAATAGAAATAATCACGTCATAACTTTAATGATACATTGAAATCCAGATGATAAATTGATAATCTTCAACAAAACTTGTTTATTTGGATTTTATAGATGACAGTCCATAAGCCAAAAGCCAACTAACGCTGTTAATAACAATAGACTTTTACATTTAGCGCGGTTTCATCATCGTCAAATTCTTAATTATAATGGTATCTAATTGTAAACATAACAAGTTTGCACAAGAAATTATTCATGGTTTTTTTTTTAATCGTTAATGTATTTTGTCTAATCAATTTTATTTTTTTTGGTATACCTGGGTATCCAACTCGCTTTGCGAGCGACTAATCCCAGGGCGACTACTCGCTTTGCGAATAGCCCGGAGTCATCGCGGGTGAACCTCCGTGGCCACAAGGTGAATTTTTTGCCGTTCCTAGGATTTGAACTTGGAACCTCCCGGAAGAGAACCTCAAGCCCTTACCACTAGGCCGCCACCTCATGGTTTGTCTAATCAATTTGTAGAAAATTTGTAGTGTTATGATGCGTACTGATGTCTGATTTAACTAAAATTCGAGTAAGATGACATAGATAATAGTACAAACGTCACTAAGCTTTTAAAATTCTTAAATACAAATAACAATAAAGTTTGTTGGCCATTCTTAAATTTGATTTGATGATTCCAAATTTTAATTTCGAAAGGAAATGACAACTGGGTTTGGGTTTCATATTTCGAGTTATTAGTTTGTCAAAGTTCAATAACTTTATAGCCAATCAAGTGAAGTATATCATAATTAAATAATTAATCTAGCTAGGTCAAGCAACTATATCGCTAGAAGCAAAATCAAGTGAGTATATCATAATTAACTGATTAAATTGACTTGATTTAATCAAGTGACACACAAAGAATATATAATTCATTCAACACAATTTGAAATTGAAAAGTGATTATTATAACGTATAACTAAATACCTCTTTGACATTGGATATAATCCCTAAAATGCACTAAACAAAATAGATTAGATGATAATATGTTATATTAAAGGGGTAGGTGCATAAAAATGCAATTAACTATAATCTGACATTTATAATGTGTACTAAATTATTCGGGCTTCCATTGTGTGTAAGAAACTAGTTATTTCATACCATTGTATGCAATTTTCGGTATTTTGTCCACGTGTCGTCTATATAAGGTGTCACGTGTCATCCTTATAAGTTGACACATTATCAAAATACATACAATGACAAGAAATAGATAGTTTCTTACACACAATGAAAGCCCGAATAGTTGAGTATATACTATGAATGTCAGATTATAGTTAATTGCATTTTTATGTACTTAACCCCTATACTAAATCTCTAAAGTTATGACTTGTGAACTCCGCACCGTTAGTTTTAAATTCACATTAATATCAAAGGGGCTTTGCCTTAGCGATATGAGTAGAGCCTATCAAACGCAAAGTTGTTACTTTAAACATCACTTGAGGCAGTAAATGTATCTATTCGTTATGGTTTTATATATTATGTGTGGTAGATTATGACGACGTCTTTCTAAAAAATATTCACACTAACAAAATCTTAAATATGATTATGATATATATTTAATCTATACAATATAGTATAGATTTCAAATAATTTACATTTTTAAACGCATCAAACATCAATGTTGAAATTATTTTTTTATGCCCTAGTCAATCAAACCCAACCCCTATATTTAAGTAATTACTACAACTTTAAATCCAAGTACTCAACCAAACCTAAACACCTAATTTTAAGCTCACGCTATTACTACACCTTTAACTCCAATCTACGATTAAGCAAGTCAATTAACTATTTAATCAATTAATAATAAATATAATCATATTATACTTCTTCCGTCCCAAATTATTTGTCACCAAATAAGAAACATACAGTTTAAGAAAAATGCATTTATTACCGTTAACCACCAATAAAATCTCATCTTTTTCAGTTTTAAGCATTTTGATTTGTTGATTTTGAAAGAGGGCAATCATTTTGAGATATACTAAAATGGAAAGATGGACAAATAAAATGAGACGGAAGAAGTACTTAAATTAATTAATCAGGGATCCCATAAATGTCGGCATTCATATTATATCCTTCTCAATCAACTGTCAAAAGCCCCAACTCCTTCACTCCTCACTTAAATTCAACCCACCACTGGATCCATTCCAGATCCAATCATCAAATCCCCATTTCACTAAACCCTAATTTCACCCCCAATTTCCAATTTCCCCCAAAATGGTGGTACCAAAACTGTAACATCCTCGAAATGGATCTAGTTGTTTTACATTATTTCTTGATTTAAATAGGTATTTAAATGAGTTTGGAAATAATATTGTTTGAAATAGTTGAAATAATTGGAATAGGAGCTGAATATTCCAATGTGATAAGTGAATTATTAATTGTTGTAAATTAATATAGTTGACGGTGCAATAAAATGTTTGGACTCGCAAATGGTTTTCGGGTTTCAGGCAATAGATTGAGATGGGGTATTAAATTATACCCGTATAATGGAAGGTCGGTTGAGGAACCGACTTAAGTTTCTATTTATTTAACTTTCCTCTTTAGGAAAGTTCATTATGAACTTCCAAAAACTCTCAAAACCCAAATCAATTCAAAAGAAAACCTAGAAATCAAATTGAAAATGAATTTGGAGCTGTGATTGATTCTAGTTTCATCCTAATCATTACTTCAATTCAGTGTTCTTCAAATCAAGAAGTAAGTTTAATTATTTCCATTTGATTGAAATTGGGATAATTGGTGATTTGGAAGAATTGGATGTTAGAAACATGTTATAAGTGTTATATGATAATTATCTGATGTTTCTAGTGGTTTAAAAGTGTTTAAAATTGAGTTTGGGTGATTTTGTTATAAATTTCGTGGGTTAAGTTTCGAGCAGATCGCACCAGGCCTGAATGACGATAGAAGCCGGCGGCTTCTATAGGAAGCCGGCGGCTTGTGCATACTCGGTTGAAGCCGGCGGCTTCATAAGCCAAGCCGGCGGCTTGTGATGTTTTTGTAGGAACCGGCGGGTTGGGACATGGACCCGGCGGCTGGTGTAGGCTTTAAAACGTAGTTGTGTTCTGTTAACACAATGTGTAAATTGCCCGGCGGTTAGAATAGTGAAGCCGGCGGGTGGAGACCAGAAGCCGGCGGCTTCTAGGATGAAGCCGGCGGCTTGGAGAGCTGTCTCAGCTTTTCTTTGAAATTTGTTGATTTTTATATGATTGGTACTAGTTGCGTGATAACAAATAGTAATGATTTTATTGTAATCATTAATACATAATTAGGAACTAATAGTTGAAATGTTAATTATGTTAAGTTCCTAGTATTATGGATTAATATAAGTTATGTATTGATATGGATTACTAACTTATATTTGATTTATTGATTCTCAGATGTGGAGAAGGCTCAGTGATATTAGACTACTGAGTGGAGGCCTGAGGTAGTCGGTGAGTGGATCTGTAACCTCAGTGTGATTTAGTTGTAATGATTTGATTTACAACAAATAATTTACAGTATTACTTGATATGATGCATCTGTTGAGATATCTTGCTATGATAGTTAAATAGTTGCTTACTTGGCTGAGATTATGCCAGTGTGTAAAATTCAGAGGTCAACTTGATTTGATGGTTGGGCTTGTTGTTGTTGTAGACGACAGGAGATCTCGGAAACTTGAAATGTTAGTTTGGAGATCTAGGTCGTGTGTGATCGACAACAAGTTATCGGTCGTGCTGTATAGGCCAATACAGTTGAACGATAAGTGTTCCTGGGTGCCAAACCGGTATATGGTTTCTCAGGGACCACCGGTCCTCTTGACGTAGCTTGAATGACATTGTGAATGTCGGCTAGTGATTGAATGAGTGATTCATTGTTCATTGTCTGTTTATTGTTATTTGATGTAAACAGATTGTTATGCTAAGTTGAGCTGTTGTTATAGTTTCATTCACTTAGCGTTGTGCTAACCCCACCACAGTTCTTCCTGCAGGTTGTATATTAATGGGACATATGGGGCAGGAGGTTGTTGGATTGGATGGAATGTTTGACAGACTGTTACTCTGATGTTATTTTGATAACTAAATATATGTTTTAAATTATATAACACCGAGTTGGTTGAAATGTCATGTGTTTGGATTTGAAAAAGTTTATTGACATTTTGAGTACATTGATAGTATGCTTTAAATATACGCTTCCGAGTCGCAAATATTATATTAAATGTTTATAATTAACGAGGGGTGTTATAAGTTGGTATCAGAGCAATAGGTTTGGGCGAATTGAGCATGATAGATTGTTCAATCCTGAACTTTGATTGAGTTAAGTCAAACATTTCAGTGGGTGCGGGTTTAGTTGATTAATGAATGTGTAAGAAAGTGATTAGTTGAATATGTACTAACCCTTAACAAGTTGTGAAGTTGTTGTTTGATTGCAGAGACGGAGGAACATGAGTATCTGATTGGTATATTTCATGTTTCCTCAATACTCGTTGGCTTAAGATTGTCAGGTAATCTTCGATAAGCCTATGTTAATTTAAATTAACTTGAATTGTTTACTCTGTTATGTTGAGTAAGCTTTGTTGTGAAGTTAATTTAGTCAGACTGATATGATTCCCCAGTTTTGAGTCAACTAATGATTGTTATAGGTTGACATGAGGATAGAGGTACTAAATGAAAAGTTCATCGTTGTGAATATTTCTGATTAAATTGTAAATGCAGAAATGTGATTAAGTAAATAGAAAAGAGTGGGTTAAGGTTTTAACTGGAGTGATGTTAGAACCTAAGGAATGTCTTTATTGGTGAGACGAGATAATTGATAGTATTATGATAGTAGATTGGTTACAGGGTGTGATTTAAATCCTAGTTAAGGAATATTGTGTCATTTGAATTGAGAATGACTGCTATTTGAGAAAATATGTGTTTATGTGACTATATGATATGTGTTGACTATAGTTAAACACTTGATCAAAACCATGACTGATAGGTTTATAAGAAATAGGGCTTATGATAAAGCTAAATTGATTTGGGAAGTGATGGATCTTTCTGGTCAATTGTGAACTAATAAATGAAATGTTTTTATAGTAACATGATTGAGTAGGCTTGTTGTGACATGGATGCTTGATAGTAAAGCATATGTCAAAGTGATGATAATTAATTAAGATGTGTCATGAATTTCGTAATAAATAGGGACATTGAATTGTGTTAAGTATTGAAACTATGATAATAAGTTATCATGTGTTTGAGGTTTCAGATAAGTGATATCCTGAGTAATACAGTTGTTGAAAATTAGAACATGGTGTGTATGTGAGATGACTTGCATATATAAGGTTGAATATGTAAGTAGTAAGCTGATTTTGAGTGTGTATCAGCTGATAGAAACTATTAAATAGATTATGATTGAATTGAAATCATGAAGTATTTAATATATAAGAGATAAGAGTAAATCACATTGATAATTATAATGTAGAGTAGCCTGAGAAGGGATTGTGAAGGACATAATCTTGCAACGCCTGATCACCGTTGTTATATTATGTTGTGTCACCTGAACTTGTTGAGGCTACTTGGTATAAAAGAAATGTAATGTGATTTTGGAAAATTGAGTAGGAAAGTATGCTAAGATGTTTAATAATTGTTTTGATAAGAAAACAATCAGTTGATAGGACTGTGACATCTAGACTGTAAAGATACTAGTGAAAATAATAATAGTCATTGGTGGGGGTTTTGATTGATAAACATAATTGACTAATTTGATATTGTTTTACTTGAGAAACTACTAGTATTATTGAGTGTAATAATATGAAGTATATGTTTGAAAGTAAACATACAATATGAAATGGATTGTATGGAGCCAAGATTGATGTAGGTTGATTTTGTCCTTGTGAAGGATTGATAAAATTATTGAATGTAATAATTTAAAATATATGTTTGAAAGTGAATATATAAGACAAAATGGTTTGTTGTGAGTTAATATTGATGGTATGTTAACTTTGAAAGTCAAACCATAAATAGAGAATTGTGTATAAAATTAATTGCTTGTGATTGGTTTGAATTGAGTCAAACTTGAGGAAAGCAGTTAGAGGATTTTATTGATTGGTTGATTGAATTTGAAGTTGACATATAGTCAACTGTTTGTGTTGAAATAGTCTAACATAGATTGAAATGTTATGATTGTGTGGAATGTGATTAAATTCCTAAATTGGTTTAAGTTTGTGAAACTTGAGTTATTACTTAAAGTTAGTATTAAGTAATTGAAATAGTGCTAAGTATAATTGAGTATTCAGTTATGTAATATTTAATATTTGAAGTGAATATGTGTTAGGAATTATACAGATGTGAAGTCATTGTTTGATATGACATTTTTAATTTGCTAAAATATGTTAGAATAATTAAATCACATTGATTAGAATTGTGATAAGAAATTCTTACCAGTGTATGAAGCTTGTGATGATAGCTTTGATTGGGTAAGAATGTGAGATAAGGAAATAATTAAAAGTTATTTGTTGATTGTATGCAAATAAAGTAAGTGATGAAGTGGTAAATTGAGATTAGATCCAACTAAGGTATGATATGAAAGTATATCTGGAGATGAATGGTGTTAAAGATTTAGTTGATCTTTGTTTGATAAATTGAGGAAATATGAATTGAATGATTTTTCATATTTTAAGAAATTGTATATGTTAGGAAGTAAGGGAAACCTTGAAATTGATAGGTGATGATTGTATTCACCAAGCTTTTATTGTAAGTTTAAGTTGAAATGTTTAAGTTGTATACGAGTTGGTAAGTATATAAGTGAAATATAGGGTTGTTGATTAGTAATTGTTCCATGTCCTGTGGTATGGATATGTGATGATTAGTAGTAATGGGGAGGCTTGATAAAGACTTTAACAGTCTGAATGGCCTAGTGTATAGGATTAAAGGGAATTGCTGTGTATATGTCCATTTTATAAAATTACTTGGAATTAAGTATGTATGTGTGGTATACATGATAATAAATGGCATGATAAGTTTTAATAGAAAGAATTAAAATGTGCCATAAGATTTGTGGAGGTCAGTTAATTTTGATTTACTGATGTAGACTTTGTTCGAAATATGTTGAGAAATAGCCCATTGTGATATTGTGATACTTGAGTTGTAGTATCATAATATTGATTAAGACTGACTTAGTTGCTATATTGATGGGATGTAGTACTAAGTGATTATGTGATCAAAGTTGTATAAATTCTAATTGCTTGTGATTAGTAGTTTAAGATTGTAAAGTTGAATTGAAATAACTGGTTGCTAAGAGAATATTATTGATGTCTTACCAGTTTAAGTAATAAATAAGTTCTAACTTGATGATTAGTTAGACTTTGAAAATAAATAGTGAGTATTGATAGATATACTGTGGTCTGTAATCACTAGCGTTGTGATTATTGTTTGGTCAATTGTTGTTGCCGACAATTGATAGGTTGTTACCAGTGGAAATAAGTCAATGTAGAGGTTGATTGAATGTAGGTAATGTTTGATTTTGGTACTTTTGTTAATTGAGCAAAGTACTTGTGGATCGTGGCCTTACCTACTGAGTGTGACCTCTGCTTTGCTTATTTAGGAGATATGAATCTGGATTACTTTAAGTAAAGGAATTCATATGATTAAAGAGATATGTGAATATGATAGGTTATTCACAAGAGTAAGTATGAAACTTTTGAATGAAAAGTTGAGTTAGATATGAATTTCAAATCTTTGGTGGTAGAGATTTGAGATTGTTATCTGTATATTAGATTGATTGCTAGTTGTAAGGTGAAATTAAATTTCAGTGTGGATACAGGTATGGTGGTTTTAGAACCCTGTTGTTATGATACTGTTGTTGCTGTTTTGTTGTTAACAGAGATGAACAGTGGTAATAGGTTAAAGATTTTAGCGTATTGCTAATTTCTGGTTGCATAGACCTATTAAATGATGTTAGATTTCACTTGTTGTTTAAGTGATTGTAGGTTTCACTTGTTGAAGTAAGTGTTGGTCTATAAGATATATCTGAATTATGATATTGATTAGATGCACTGTGTGTGTGCGTAGGAAAAGATAGAAGCATGTACATTTGGATATGTACATGTGGAAAGAATTCAAATAGTCTAAGTATAGTTGTAAGTTGCTATTGAGGATTAATGTATGTTAAGATGTATGTGATTATATCATATTAGTTCGATTGGTTGAGGTTAGATTTCGGGGGCGAAATCTCTTGAAGGGGGGGAGAGTTGTAACATCCTCGAAATGGATCTAGTTGTTTTACATTATTTCTTGATTTAAATAGGTATTTAAATGAGTTTGGAAATAATATTGTTTGAAATAGTTGAAATAATTGGAATAGGAGCTGAATATTCCAATGTGATAAGTGAATTATTAATTGTTGTAAATTAATATAGTTGACGGTGCAATAAAATGTTTGGACTCGCAAATGGTTTTCGGGTTTCAGGCAATAGATTGAGATGGGGTATTAAATTATACCCGTATAATGGAAGGTCGGTTGAGGAACCGACTTAAGTTTCTATTTATTTAACTTTCCTCTTTAGGAAAGTTCATTATGAACTTCCAAAAACTCTCAAAACCCAAATCAATTCAAAAGAAAACCTAGAAATCAAATTGAAAATGAATTTGGAGCTGTGATTGATTCTAGTTTCATCCTAATCATTACCTCAATTCAGTGTTCTTCAAATCAAGAAGTAAGTTTAATTATTTCCATTTGATTGAAATTGGGATAATTGGTGATTTGGAAGAATTGGATGTTAGAAACATGTTATAAGTGTTATATGATAATTATATGATGTTTCTAGTGGTTTAAAAGTGTTTAAAATTGAGTTTGGGTGATTTTGTTATAAATTTCGTGGGTTAAGTTTCGAGCAGATCGCACCAGGCCTGAATGACGATAGAAGCCGGCGGCTTCTATAGGAAGCCGGCGGCTTGTGCATACTCGGTTGAAGCCGGCGGCTTCATAAGCCAAGCCGGCGGCTTGTGATGTTTTTGTAGGAACCGGCGGGTTGGGACATGGACCCGGCGGCTGGTGTAGGCTTTAAAACGTAGTTGTGTTCTGTTAACACAATGTGTAAATTGCCCGGCGGTTAGAATAGTGAAGCCGGCGGGTGGAGACCAGAAGCCGGCGGCTTCTAGGATGAAGCCGGCGGCTTGGAGAGCTGTCTCAGCTTTTCTTTGAAATTTGTTGATTTTTATATGATTGGTACTAGTTGCGTGATAACAAATAGTAATGATTTTATTGTAATCATTAATACATAATTAGGAACTAATAGTTGAAATGTTAATTATGTTAAGTTCCTAGTATTATGGATTAATATAAGTTATGTATTGATATGGATTACTAACTTATATTTGATTTATTGATTCTCAGATGTGGAGAAGGCTCAGTGATATTAGACTACTGAGTGGAGGCCTGAGGTAGTCGGTGAGTGGATCTGTAACCTCAGTGTGATTTAGTTGTAATGATTTGATTTACAACAAATAATTTATAGTATTACTTGATATGATGCATCTGTTGAGATATCTTGCTATGATAGTTAAATAGTTGCTTACTTGGCTGAGATTATGCCAGTGTGTAAAATTCAGAGGTCAACTTGATTTGATGGTTGGGCTTGTTGTTGTTGTAGACGACAGGAGATCTCGGAAACTTGAAATGTTAGTTTGGAGATCTAGGTCGTGTGTGATCGACAACAAGTTATCGGTCGCGCTGTATAGGCCAATACAGTTGAACGATAAGTGTTCCTGGGTGCCAAACCGGTATATGGTTTCTCAGGGACCACCGGTCCTCTTGACGTAGCTTGAATGACATTGTGAATGTTGGCTAGTGATTGAATGAGTGATTCATTGTTCATTGTCTGTTTATTGTTATTTGATGTAAACAGATTGTTATGCTAAGTTGAGCTGTTGTTATAGTTTCATTCACTTAGCGTTGTGCTAACCCCACCACAGTTCTTCCTGCAGGTTGTATATTAATGGGACATATGGGGCAGGAGGTTGTTGGATTGGATGAAATGTTTGACAGACTGTTACTCTGATGTTATTTTGATAACTAAATATATGTTTTAAATTATATAACACCGAGTTGGTTGAAATGTCATGTGTTTGGATTTGAAAAAGTTTATTGACATTTTGAGTACATTGATAGTATGCTTTAAATATACGCTTCCGAGTCGCAAATATTATATTAAATGTTTATAATTAACGAGGGGTGTTATAAAAACAAAATTACGCCACAAGCAGTTTAGTAATCGGCTACGCTTTATGTTCAAGTTTACTCGCGGTAATCAACAAATTCGCCATCACTAAATTTAATTACCCAGGTTTATTAACTGCTTTACAGTACTTAGTTTCAGCTCTAGGTGTTTGGTTATTAGGTAAATTAGGGTTCCTAAGTCACTATCCGTTTACTTGGGCAACTGCTAAGAAGTTTTTACCTGCTGCAATTGTTTTTTACCTCGCAATTTTTACTAATACCAATCTGTTACGTCATGCCAATGTTGATACATTTATTGTGTTTAGATCGTTAACACCGATTCTAGTTGCTGTTGCTGATACTATGTTTCGGAAACAACCGATTCCGTCGAAACTTACGTTTGTTTCGCTGTTGGTTATAATGGGGGGTGCGGTTGGGTACGTTGCGACCGATTCGGGGTTTACATTAACTGCGTATTCGTGGGCGTTTGCGTATTTGATCACGATCACGATCACGACTGAAATGGTTTATATAAAACATATGGTAACGAATCTCGGGTTGAATACTTGGGGATTTGTGTATTATAATAACTTGTTGTCTTTAATGATTGCACCGTTGTTTTGGGTTATAACCACTACAAGAAAAGTGGGTTTTTAGGACGAACTCATTTAGCAAGGCCAAAAAACCGTGCCAAATGCGTGTAATTGGCACAATTTTTGATACCGTGCCAAATAACTACACATTTGGAACGACAAATAAAAAGTTGACCCAAATAACTACGCATTTGGAACGGTAAATAAGAGTCGTGCCAAATAACTATGCATTTGGAACGGTAAATAAGAGTTGTGCCAAATAACTACGCATTTGAAATGACAAATAAAGTTCCGATCCAAATAACTTGGTATTTGGAACGGTAAAGTATAGCCGTGCCAAATAACTATGTATTTGGAACAACAAATAAAGAGCCGATCCAAATAACTACGTATTTAGAGTGGTAAAACAAATACTCGTGCCAGATAATATAGCATCTGGAACAACAAATAAAGTGTCGACCCAATAATTAAGTATTTGAAATGATTATAGATAGTCGTTCCTAAATTGTACAAACTGTTTTTTCTTTCTCACAGAATTAGGGAAATCATTAGATTCTTCTTCCTTCTTTCGGTAACATATACCGAGATAGGCTGGGAGTACTAGAGGAAGCGATAGCGGACAAAAGAGCTCAGAGAGCAGTGCTGTAACACCCCCAAATTAATGATTTGCGGAAGCATACTTGGGTGTTACTAATCAATATACAAAGTACAAGATATACAGCAAACGACCTCTAAATGAGACGTTGTAAAACAGTTTCATTTCCATATGATTTAAATGTTTGAAAACTCAATGTTTTCGTATACAAAATGTAGTTATCTAGAGTCCGCGCGTATAGCGGGAGATTCTATTACATAATCAAAATATACAAAAGATAATGCTAAGAGTCTCTGTTAATGCAGTTGTGTTGAAATCATGCGACTCTAGCTATGTCCGGGAGTAATCATACTCCGTATGGGTACATGAGAATACATGCTAAAAGGGTCAACACGAATGTTGGTGAATCTCACAGGTTTGTAAGTAATATCAGTTTTGAACACAAGATTTCATCAGTAGTGCCCACAGGCGTAAATCAAGTATTTGCAAATCCAGCAAATGTAAAGTAAGTAAGTTATACCATTGCCATGAGGCTCATAATCGAAGCTTCACCCGTAAGTAATAATTTGCTCCCGTGACATGCTCGTAACTGAGCAAGCATAAGTAACGAATAATAGTCGCCCGTTTATACAGAACGGTTCGTGGTAGCGCTACTACCCCGGGCGGGGAGGGTCATTTCCCTAATGGATCCATTAACTAGTGTTCGCGCTTAAGTCCATAACTAACGATATATGATGGAGAGACTTCAGTAAAAAATAAGTAACTCATGCAATCCCGTATAGTAAAATGAAAAGTTCGTACTTGTGTTCAAGAAAAGTAAGCAATGTATCTCACCTCGTATGTAAAACAGTAAAAGTGGGGCTGTAAGACTCACCTGAGTCGAGTAGTAAGCAGTAGTAAACAGTGGGTAGTGTGTAGGTTCTCCGAACCCGTAACCTTTAAATGCCTAAACATATAAAGTTAAGTAAGTAGATGTCCCGCAAGACCATCTAGGTTAGTTGTCTACACAACTCGTTATGTCCAATGTTGGTTCGTTATCGTTTGTTCTTAGAAAAACATGGTTGGCCCGTTGGTGACGGTTTGTATTAGTGATTCCAAAGTGTTACTCTTGAAAAATATGTCTCAGTTTGTTTATAATGTCGTATCGTAATAAGGTTTGAAGTTGTTTAAGTTCGACACTTGGTGTGAAATGTATTTACAAACTCTAAGTGACGGGGGTCCGGGGGCAGCGCCCCTGGTAGCGGGGTCCAAGGGGCGGCAGCCCCTGGCGGGGTCCAAGGGGCAGAGCCCTTGGTTGGGGTCGAGCTGCCAAGTCAGCTTGGAAAATTTTTATTCCTACTACTTTCCTTTAGTGAAAACGTATCCGAAATTTAAATTTGGAGTAAAATTAGGTGGTAAAATCTTGGTTCCGACACTTGGTAAAAATCTGGGTTTCAGGGTTCTGTTTTATGCGACGTTGGGTGCGATGTCGCAGGTCCCAACTGCGATGTTGATCGTGGCATCGCTATGTGCGACATTCGCAATTCAGTGTGACGTTGTGGGTGGCATCGCTATATGCGACGTTGTGGTTCTTGCGACATAAGGGTCGATGTCGCTATGTGCGACGTCGGCCAATTAAGGCGACGGTAGGGATGACGTCGCTATATGCGACGTTGTGAGGGGTATTGCGACGTAATGGTCTACGTCGCAGATAGCCCAGCGTCTCTGCGACGTTGCGGTCTGATCGGAAGGTGGTGGCCGGAAAATCGGTCGAAAAGCTTCCGTTTGGTCCAAATCTTTTACTCAACCCATTTTTGGACATTTTAAGCATATTTAAACAAAAAACAAGAAAAAACGAGTAAAAACGGAGAGTTTCGGGTTTTGTCGGAAACTTACGCGGTGTCGGAATAAAATTCCGAAAAGATGAAGTTGTAGATCGTAGCGTGGTGGTCGTTTTTCCTAAAAGAGCTTTGCGATTGGAGGTCGTATGGTGGTGCGATTTTGTGATTTTGTGTGGATGGTGGTGTTGGTGGATTTTGAGAGAAAATGAAAGAGAAGAAAGAGAGAGTTGAGTGAGAAATGAGGAAAAAGAGAAGTGGGGAGTGGGTTTAAGCCTCCATTTTCCGTACCTGCGTTTGCGCTCCGTGTGGTGTTCGTTTCCTCCGTTATTTGGACGTTTAATTATTTATTTTATGTGTTAATTATTTGTTTTAACTACGAATTTTTATTAAATGTTTTACTTGGATTATTTTATCAAACCTCTAATAATTTGGATTATAAAAATGTAGTATAAATTAATTTGCGTATTTATCATCTTTAAATCGCGTAATCTTTAACCGTGTGATACGAGATAATTTAGAAGTATTACTCAAAATGTTATCAATAATGTCTTTATAATTTAATCAAAATGTTTCACCAACGTCCGGAATAATTGAACCAAATTACGTTCGATTTAAACTTGTACGATTTAATCAAATCGCATATTCGTATATATTCATCAATATATATTTCGATACATTAATTAGCCTAACACAGAACTAATTACATGTATTAACATAGGATTAGGCACTAATTACTAGTCCTAATTTGTCGGGTGTTACAAGTGCAGCTAAGCGGGAAGATCTGTGATCTATTTGAAAGAGCATATCGCAAAGACCGGTATATTGCACATACTGATTGATTGTATAGATTGAGTCTCAATTAGAGAGTAACGTATAGTTAGCATATTAGTCGATCTCTTATTTGACAAAGTTGACATATTTGTACTTTTATAAGAAATTAAATCATGTAAGATTGGATCAAATTAAGATATTACTACCTCCGTCTCATTACAAGTGTCATCTTTTGATTTTTTTAAGTATTTCTTTTTCAACATTGACCTTAAATAAGTTTATTTGTGTTATATAATACATGATGAAAATTATATCATTGAAAATACATTTAAAACCCAATCCATTCATATATTTTGCATCAAGTATTATTCAACACAAACAAAAAATTTTTAAGGTCAAAGTTGTAAAAGAAAGACTTTCAAAAGTCAAAACTGGATACTTGTAATGAAACGGAGGGAGTACAATTCTATGGTCGATATAAAATCTCGTGCAAGATCGACAAAGTTTCATTAAATGAATCATAATATTGTACTACTTTCCTCCATATTTAATTGTAGTTTAGAAAAAATGCACACAATTTAGAAACGTAAAATGATTAAACCGTTAACAAGTAACATTATTCACTTAAGCATTTTTTGGCTAGCGAGTAGTAAATGAAAGTTCGTCGATTATTTTAAGACAAACTAAAATAGAAACGAGAAAGACTAATGTGAGACATTAAATATTAATGTATAGAGTTTAATAACTTTAATTAGAATGTTTATGTGTCATTAAATTAAGGGAAAATCTAACTTGTGCCCTAAGGGCAGATGTTAAGAACATTTAATAAACTTGAATTTTCTATAAATAATATAAATTGTAATTAATAAAGATTTATAATTGGAAAATAGTGAGTTTAGTGAATGAATTTTATGATATATTTGGTAAGTTATAGTGCATTTAATGAGGCTTATCTTGTGCCCGCCAAACCCTTAAATTAAATATAATATTAAAAGTTGCAATGGCACTTCATTAAGCCTCATATTGATCTTAGATATGTCTTCGTATTATTAAGTTACAAAAATTGTGATATAAAATTATGCATTTGCCATTAAACGTATCTAAATATTGAGCGGGGTCCTATATTCCAAAGAGTTCAATTTTTAATCTTCATATGAACGAAAAATTTAAAGTCCAAAATTTTAAAATCCTTAACCTATTGCTCCGTATTCAAAGCATTACAAACTTTCTCAAAATTGCTCAAACTCAATTCGTTTTAATTCATCGATTCATAAAACCTTTCATCATCATTGCCTACATCTCCATAAAAATTCTCAGGTAGTCCTTCATCAATTCTTTTTATAATTATTTTATTGCTTACAGCCTTACATAATATAATAATGATTATGCTTGCATTCATGTAGATCTAACACATGAAATTCAATGCCCGATCATCTACTCTCTTTTTTTTATTTGAAAGATAACAGATACAAATAAGTGAATAGCCATAGAAGAGCTTGACAAATAAGCTAATTTATAATCTGTAAATGATGTAAGTTTTCTGAGTTCGTGTAGGTTTATTCCATACTTTTTGATTTATTTATTTTTCAACATATATAAAATATGAGAGGACAACTTTTGACTTCGATTTATCTTGTGTTTTTGATTTGTTTGTTTGATGTCTTTATGTTGTGTAGACTTTTAGGACCAAATCTCTTATACATGCATGTGGCATCTGTACGAGGAGGTAAGGATACAATATTGCTACCATGATCATAGACTAAACTATATTATTGTAACCTAGTTCCCGGTAGTTGTATTATGTTTTTGATTTAAAATATATTATTATGAAATCGTGTCAAATGGATTACTAATGCTTGAATCTTATCTTATGTAGGTTACCTTATATGAAGATGTGAGCTGAATTGGAATTCATGAATTTTGAGTTATATTTTCTAAAACACCCCGAAACGTGAACAATTTTTTTTTTTTTTTAAAACTGAAAACATACTATAATTGGTCCCAATTGATGATCTACAATTCATAAAATATCTTTCTACTACGTTCTGGGTCAAATTTTGCTCCGAAAATGAAAAAGTCAAATTTGTACACACATACGCGATCCTAACTTTCAATCTGGGATCGCGTACTCCTTTGAAAAACCTACGGATGTAAATTTGCACTATCGTACGCAATCCTACAAGCTGCTGGGATTGCGTACTCCTTTGAAAATCCGATCTCAGCAAAAATCATAATTTTGACCAAATTCAAACGTGCATAACTTTTGACTCGGGAGTCCGTTTGACCTGAAATTTTGCGTGCACGTTTATATGACCAAAATGAAGACTTCCCTTTTTGCACTTTTTCAAATTTCACAATAATTCTCATTTTGAGCCGTTGACTCAATTTCGACCATTTTAAACCAAAAATGTGAACATGTCAAGTTCCAAACCAAGGCAATTCTGACTTTCAACTTTTGACTACACCTTTCAACTGAAATTTAGAACTTGTGACAACCAAAACCATTGACTTTCGACACCTTTGACCTATTTTGACACTTAGACACTTGATGACCCATTTGGGCACCAAATTGACCCATTTCAATCTTTGACCATCCAATCACCTACACTTTTACTCAGTTGACTTTACAAAGTCAAAACAACCACTTTTCATTCATATTACATAAACTTTAACATTTCCAAGTCTCACTACATTTATCTTTAACCAAAACATCAACTTTCACAAGTGAGACTTACTAACTTTTACAAGATTAACCAAAACCTTAAACTTTACAAACGGGGGTGTTATTGTATCGTAAGCATGATCAAAAGGGATAAAACTCATTACCAACCAAGCAATGAGCTCCACCACTAGCTTTCCATAACCTTCTTTCCCGATTCCTCCTTTACCTTACTTGAACTTCCTGAAACATGTTAAACACAACAAATAAGCATAAATGCTTAGTAAGTAAATGGACTCTAACAATCAAAATCTGCAACAAGTTAAGGATCCATAACATCTAACATGCCAAATTCAGAAGAATTGACATCAAACTAAGCTAATGACAAAGTCATTACTTAGATACCACCAAGCGAATGATAAATCACTCCTTGGTTCCACATGTCCAAATACTTACCTTTTTACTTGCACAAACAATAACTTGCACTCTTCACACTTGATCACCTATTCACATAATCACATAAACACATATCACTTACAAATTTAACTAACTTATTCTTACTTCTCATATGTGAATTAGATGTTAAACCCCAAAACACCTAATAATCTAACATAAGTCCCATATAATTAACATCTAATCACATGTAAAATGGGTAATTAACATTACTTCTTACCATTACTATCACAAATCACCAAGAACTTAACTTCTTAGTGATCTTACCTATACATAAACAATTCAATTACCCATAAAACACATGATTAGAGATTATCAACATAACTAATACAATTAAATCATTCTTTCTAACTCATAAACATGTATGGAACCTAATTTCATTCAATTACCCACTTACCCATCAATTTCACTAGCTTAGGGTTTTATATTCTTAAACCCTAACTCAAACTAAACAAAGAGGGAGTTGATTTTTACCTTAGAAAAGCTGAATTGAAGATTAAGAACTTCAATTTAACCAAACCCTAACCCAAAACTTGATCTTGTTCTTCTCCTTTTTCCCTCCCAAATCGTCACACACATATACACATACGTACTGAACTTTTTGATTTCTGTATATGGAAGGTAATAGAATGTTACAGGGATTTTATCTACAACATTTTCACATTAAACCCTTCAACTTTGCAAATATGACAATTTCTACCCTCTACTCAAATTTCTTTACATAGCTAGTCTACTAACTAATTTCTAACACATAAAACTTATTTCACATAACATAATATTATATACATATAATTAAATAACTAGATATATATAATATAATTTAAACTTACAAAATTTGGGGCGTTACATTTTCCCGTCTTGGAGTACTTTTTTGTGATCGAATTATCAATGCTTATATATTGTATAAATTTTTAGGTTGTGTATGTCTTAGGTTGCTAAGTTTTATTGGATTCAAGCTATTGTACTATATTGATTTTATCAGAATTTATGATTGAATATTAAGTTGTTTGATTTATGAATATTTGATATGACTTATGAATTGCTACTTAAATACTTAGGGAACTAATTGTGCCTAATTCTTTATATAAACATTTAGCTGGGAGCTAAATCACTGTTTTTTTAACGGTTGATGAGCAGCATATTATTGAGTAGAAAATAATTATAAATATATTAAATAAATTTTTAGGCTTCAAAAATACATTGGTAGATGTTGGTTTAGAGCACTCCCATCGGGGAGCGTCGGTTTGCTCGTCACTTGCAACCGACGACCGTCACTTAAGTGACGGGGATGGCACGGCTCCGTCAGTTGCTCTCGTCGGTTCGCCTCGTCTCCAAACCGACACGTACTATTTTTTGGTTTTTTTTTTGTTTTCCTTTTGTGTGTATAATATTTAAGGTAAATTGGTAAATGTGGGACTCAAAAACTAAAGTGATGGGTCACGGATGGCAGGGGTCCGTCAGTTTCAGTCAGTTTTTATAAAAGCTGATGTGGCGCTGACGTGGCTCAGTCGGTTTCAGTCAGTTTTTTTCAGGGTTGGGAGTGGTCTTAGTGGTTTGTTGTCAATACACTTGAGTTAGAAGGGTATGGGTATGATGTACGTTCGAATCTTAATTACCATCATTGCTTTTTTTTCTGTTTTATTATTATTATATTCCCCTTATAAAATACAGAGTATATTTCATTATTTGAATTCAATAATAGCCAGCGTAATCCATAGACTGAATCAGATATATGTTTATCATATTTGTTATGTAAGGAGGAATGTTGTATTGACACATTGGTATATCTATTATTGATGGTACTAAAACTACATCACAAAGTCACAACATGTATAATGAGGTGTGTTGGAACTTGGAAGTACAATATATATAGACATAGGATATCTTTGATGATTATTGCAGGATATGATCGCTTAAAGGATATTGTCAAATCTTTCAACGGGTTCCGATCGAGGTCTTAAGATACACTAAAAGGATAAGTGTGTGTTTAATTAGACTTTAGAGCACGTATTACTTTGTAAAACCGGGTGTGCCAACTGTGACTATTAATATAGTAGAAGATACTTTAATGTACGTGATCAATGCTTATACATATAGTGGCTTTTAAACGGGGGCACGTATAGACTATACAATACAATTTTAGATGCAAACTGAACTTCACATTAACTTGGTGTTCCGATAACTCATAAAGTTTCTCTAGAAAAATACATACATAGATATATATATCCGAGTTATGTGCGAATTTCTATTTGGTGTTAGGAGTCTTAAAATAAAATTTCTTTGAACCCCGCAGCAATGCACGGGCCAAAAAAACTCGTTTCTAACAAAAAGGATATAAATTGTAGTATTGTACCAATTACCCTTGTTATTAGGGAAGACAAAATGTGCCAATTACTTTTTTTTATCCATACTAAATAAACGTGCCAAATACTATTTGGCAAGGTAACAGATTGTGCCAAATAGTATTCGGCAAGGGTAACACAATCGTACCAAATACTTTTGGCCAGGGGGTCTTACAGTTCCAAATACATATTTGGCACGCCTAAGCACATATTGTGCCTAATGTTTGACATTTGGCACGAATGTATCAAACCATCCCACAAACTGTGCCAAATACTATTTAGAACGGCTTTTATCCGACCTAATTGTATTTGGCACCCTCGCATTTAGGATGGAGTCAAAAGTGTAGCAAAGTTGTGCCAAATACTATTTGGCACGATTTTTCAAGTATTTGGCTCGCTTTTTGGCCTTCCCAAATACCCCTTTTTCTTGTAGTGAACGGGGGAGTATTCGGATGTGTTTGCTGTTGTCGGGTCGAACCGTGAGAATTTGTTTGAGATTGTGGCGTTTACTGCGGTTTCACTGTCGTGTGCTTTTGGACTAGCGATTAGTTTCTTTGGATTTGCTTGTCGGAAAGCTATTTCTGCGACTGCGTTTACTGTAACCGGTGTTGTGAATAAGTTTCTTACGGTTGCGATTAATGTTTTGATTTGGGATAAACATGCTAGCCCGTTTGGGCTGTTTTGTTTGCTTGTAACGATTGCTGGAGGGATATTGTATCAGCAATCTGTTACTGGGGTTAATGTTCCGTCTGTACAACGGGATCCTGCAGCGTCTAAGTTAGTGGAGGATAAAATTGACGTTGATGATTACTCGGAAGAAGATCAAGAAAAGGGCACATAGTGCAAAATCTCTGGTGTATAAGCGTTTTTGGTATTTCCCCTAATGAGGTTCGATCAACTCAAGCTTATTAGCATTATGTACTTTCAAGTGTATTATCTGTTTTTCAGTTTTCATTACTGAAATATAATTTCATATAGGTCGTTTTTCACACACTATGAACGTTTCATGCCTTGTGTATCCTGGGCATATATGCCTTATTAAAGTAGTATACATTAGTCATTTTGTAAAAGAGATCAAATGTCAATCATACAGTTTATCAATGAATTAATTCTTATGTATTCTTCATTGGATTAGATTGTGCAGAACAAAGTTATCGTTTTAGCATGTTGGTGGTATTGGTTCCTTATAGAAACTTGTAACATGGAATCTTGTAGGATGCATTTTTCCTATTGCCACTGTATTATTTATACCGATTCGAGTTTTTTAGAATAAAGAGAATCACCCTTAAATTTCTTCATATATGACATGATACTGCAACCAAACTAGTCGTCTTTTTTCTTCTTTCTGAATCTGGATACTTTTGAATACAGATCATTTATTGATTCTTCGTATTCATCTTCTCCTTAGTGACATAGGTAAATCTACTTATTTGGAGTACTTCAGCTCTCATCTGTTTTGTTAAATGCATGATATATGTGTATGATTCATCAAGAATAGTTGCGTTCCACATCCATTTGAAACAACGTTTGTGCTGTGGTACACCAGCACGTAACACATGTCCAGTTAATTGTTATGATTCCTATGAATACGAGTTTGTTGTGCCCTGCCAATGTAGCCACTATGCCTGGCAATCTCAACCTGAAAAGGTATCATTGGGTTGATTGGGTTGAAAACATGTAACTATTGGGTTTGTAAAATTGTGTAAAAATCATTTGAACGGGTCTAAAGCGCTTATCTTCTCAAATCTGGAAACTTATGAGCGGGTCGAACGGGTCTACACATGGATCCACAATCAGGTCGTTTGAATATTATATCAAAAATATAACCGTTTGTTAAAAGCTTTAAAGTATTTGTTGGCGGTGGTCGGTGCTGGTTCTTGTTTTTTTTTTACGGGGAAGAAAATATAGAGAAGAAGGCAAGGCAAGGTGGGTGGATTATTATTTTATATAGGGATATGTGTATATTTAATTATGTTAGATTATTATTTTGCGTACACTTTTTTAAATTATCAGTACTTAAAGCATTCTCTAAAGAAACTATGTTATTTAACATTTCAAAATTTTAAAAATCATTTGGATAGGTATAAAACAGAAAGACTCGTTTTGCATTACTTAAATAAATTAACTACAAAATCTGGGAAAAGAGTGGGTCGACCCAACCCAACCTGACCCGACCCAACCTGGTTTGGACTAACCCGTTTGACCCGATTCAAAGGAGGACCCGTTTGACCCGTGACCCATTTTGACCCAAACCCAATTTGACCCGTGATCCAACCCGACCCGTTTGCCAGGTATAGTAGACAAACTTACAGTTTTTAGATCAATGACACAGTTTTGGTTTACCTGCTACTGCCACTTATAAGACGCAATTAGCCTACTAATTCCATTGAGACTCATCTCCTAATAGCTATTGATTATGATTGTGTTGCTTGACGCTGTTCAGTATGCTGGTAGTTCTACATATATATGTATAGACATTTGATAAATTAAATCTATATTGGTTAAAAGTTATTCCAGTGTTGAGGGGAAATAGTGAGAATTAGCGTTTTCATCTTATCATGTATGTATGATACTATTTTTGTTAGATAATATGTTATCATTATATATTCGAGTAATAGTAATAAGATACTTATTTTAATGTGATGGGAATCATATAAAAGCACATAATATACCATAATGGAAAGAAGTAATATTGGAATTAAATATTTAAAGATTTTCATTTCTGAAGTTAACTTTCATTTGCTAGTGTGATAGGGGTAAATTCAGGCCCGGCCACGAAGAATTTAGCAGCCCGGAGCAAAGGAAAAAATCGGCCCCTAAAACACGACTATAATTTTTATTATAAGCATCAGCTCGTTTAAATGTTAATACATTAGTTGAATTATTAAAGTCAATATTTTTAATAGAGGGCAGTGTGTGGATTTTATGAGGCAACCTTGTGTTATTATTATGACAAAGTTAAAATATATTGTTACAACTTACAAAGATGACTGAGTAAACTAAAAAGAATGAAAATCAGATATGCATTATTAGTAAGTCAACTTTGTTTTTTAAGATGATGTTAAGAGTCCGCGGAGATAATTTATAAATACTTAATACGGAGTATTAGATAAATACTCACTAAAAAGTTTCTTTTTTTGATTTTTTCTTTAAAAAGCTGAGATTTTTATTAAGATATCCCAAAAGGGGATCCAACTATACAAAGGTGTTACTACAACCGTAGAAAAACCAAAAAATTCAACAAAAACGAGGACTAAGCAACACATCTACGGATCACGATAACAAACAATCTGGAGCAACACTTCTTGGGTTAGAAATCCATGAACTCCAATTTAGATCTCGAGCCCACCGGTTACATATTATCTGCATCCAAGCCAAAGAATTGTGTTGAATTGAAGGAAAAATATCTTCTTGCTGAATACAATCAACCTCTTAGTTTGAAGTGTGAAATATTCGGTTCCGCCAATTCCATATAGTCCATAAAACCACGTAAAGAACTCCGTTAAAAGCTTTTGCAACCCACTTATTCTCACTAGCGAGAATGTTCCCTGATAAGATTTCCATGAGACCGGTATTATGCGAACAAGAAAACCCCCACCAACTTCAAACTTTTAGCCATATCGCCCGAACTTTTATGTCGAGGCAGACCCATAGAAAACACAACTAGTCGAGATCATTTGAACCCCCCCTTTTCAATAAATTGGTGCGGGTTGACAGACGATTGTAAAAAACACGCCAAACAAATTAAATACGTTAATTTTGATAGGCAGCCATGAGTTCCACCAGATTTTTTGGATACTAGCAAAAAAGTATATGTGCCAAATTAATGAGTATAGATTATTTGCAATAAAATACATTTTATTAGAGGATTATTAAAAAAAAAACGAGTGACTATGATATATTTATTTAGTAAAAGAGTTACCGAGTATTAGTTATAGTGTTACCAAGATACCGTTACTCTATGGGTGTGTTTGGCAACCTCATTTCAAAGGATTAAGGGGGATTCTAGAAGATTGAGATTCTAATTTTTAGAATCGCAATCTCTTGTAAACTAACAATCCTTGTTTGGCATAAATAATAAAATAGGGATTCTATAAAAAATAATCTCCTCAACTAGCATCTCCTCAAAGTAGCTTATTAAAGAATCTCCATCCCTTTATTATTAAATTACCATATTACTCTCTTTATAATTATTAAAATTTTGGTATTATAAAATATCATGTACTTTTTTGTCATTTTACGTAATAAGCTCTAGCTCTATCTACTTTGCCAAACACTTATTAAAAACTAAAAGCTCCATCTCCATCCCCAAATAAAAGCTCCAGCTACAGCTTCTCGTTTCCATCTCCAGTTCTATCTCCATCTCCATCTCCAGCTACATCTCCAACTAGTTTTGCCAAACACACTCTATAAACATGCTGAGGCGTGTCCTGGATCCGTTTTCAGCTCCCATCCTCGTTAAAAAAAATAAATAAATAAAAAATGATAATAATAAAAAAAAATTGCTAAATGTATTGTTAAGTGCTTATTTGCACAGTTACACACACGTGATGATCTCCACTTAAACTTGTTACAACTTCTCATTAGTTCATAAATAACTAGTATATAACTCGGGCGTTGCCCAGTTAAGTCGTTGCTATATAAACAATAAAAGATCATCGCAAACTCGAAAGTGATCCCTTCTAAAATCTTATATATCAAAATATATCTTAAATAAGACTTTAGAATGAATCTAATATAACTATTTTATTGAAAAAAAAATGCATATGTTCATCAGTAAGATTAAACATTTCTTTGTCATTGATTAAAGAACCGGTAGAAGGTTCTTCAAATGCATTAACAAATAAGTTGGCCTCACCACCCTTAAGGTCACCTGCAACATATTTGACCGGCAAGTTGGCACGAGACATTGCCTGTCTTGTTGTGACTTCTCAGCTTGGGCCTTCATCTCGGATTTCGTTCGCTTCCTCACACTCTCTTTACCTGCAACATGCCAACACCTAAAATGAAATGGAACCAACACCTAAAGTCTTCACCAGATCTTATCAACCTTCTAATTGATTTATTTATACAAATTATATATCAGTTTTTTATTTAAGTTTTAGAGGATATATATAATACAAATATTTAAGGATTGTTTTGACCACAACAAATAAAAAATATAAGACCCTCTAATAATAGGAACCTTACATTACATGTTTCACCAAAGAACCTTTGTAATCAAAGATCTCTTAGATTTTGTCAACGACCCAGTTGCTGATAGATAGCGGCCAATACAATTTCCAAGGCTCATTGAGCTCAATAAGCACCCATACTAAAGTTTAGCAAGGTACTCCTCTTTAGCAGAAATAACCCCTGTAACCTGTAGTCGAATCCATACAAAATCAATATGTTGCATTGCAAAATACTTTGATATTTTTAATTTCATAACCCCATGTCCCTAAAACACAACAAACCACGTCCAAGGTAATTAACATAAGTATCTATATGATATGAAAAACAGTCAACCTGATGAATCATACATTTGCATCTTCAAAGGTATATATTATACTCATTAAACTAATAAAGACAAATTTATTCATAACAATACATGAATTAATCTTAAGTTTGGTTTCATTAAATAGAGAAAAGATATAAACAAAGTGCTTTTGTGTCGGGTAACGTACTAAATCTGCCTGTATTTTCGAGCAGCTAATAATTCAACAACTAAAGAGAGTGGCATGTTTAGAGGTAGTAAGTTTAATGCTAAAAAAAATGAAATTTTCACTTTAGCCAGGAACACATAAACATGCACATGTATCATTATCATAAAACTTTTGATGGAAGCCACAGCTAAGTGTTTCTTTTATGTGTCTCTGACACACAATACAATATTAATGGGTAATTTGTGTACCATTTAGTCATGCTTTGAACAAAGAATATGGGTAAACATAGTGTGACGTTTTTCCTGCGTATGATATACATTGTGAAATCCAAACTAAGGGATTGTTAGCATGCTAATTAAGCTAAGGCATAACAAAAACTGATTACAAAGTGTAGTCGCATAAACAAAATTGGAATTAAAGGGTTAAAAGCTATAAGAAAAACCTGATCATACTTGTATCCAAAGGTAAGTAAATTGAGGTCAAATCCGTTCATGTTCTTCCTTTCTTGGCGACTTGGCTTCCTGTATGAATTGGAGTTCAAATAAATTAGAACTCGTGATCGTAATCCAATTCACAAATGCTAATATAAAGAAAGGTACACGTAATTGTAGTATCTCTTCAAAATCAATTATTGACCATCTGGATTCAATGTCAAGAGATCACTTTCGTATAAAGACCAAAATATAAATATATAAATAAAACAATGTTAATTCTTAATTTCAGATTGATGTATCCAAATCACTGCTTTGTGATGAAAATTAAATGAATAGTTTACTCATGATAGAAGAACTCAGATTTGATTCCGATTGGTACGAACCCATGGTAGATAAGGGTTTTCTAAGAAATTGACTATGTCAGAAATAAGGAGGTTGTGGGGAAGATGTGTAAGTGTAGGAGGTTCACTCGCTTTCCACAACCGTTTAGCAGACATCTTAAAAAGGCCAAAATGGGCAAACAATTTCAGCCATCAGTATTTTATTAACAATCAATAAATCTCACAAAAATGCATTTTACTTTTTAAGTTTTGCCTTAAGATGCCCTGTTGCATCCATTCAGTTACCTATTAATACTTGAATGTAATAGTTCCTTTCTAAATGAGAAAAGTACAGAAAAAGGTACTCAACTCTTCACCAACTCCTATTTAAGGTACTCGACTTTTATTTTTTTAATTTAAGGTTCAAACTTTCAATTTGTACTCAAATTAGGGACTCAAATTTCACAAATGACGAGCTATTACCGAATTTCTTCTTTACAAGTAAAATATCTACTTTATAGATTAATATTCCTCGATCAATTTTGGAAAATATTGAGTAAAAAGAGAGAGATTAAAGTTTAAGTGAATATGAGTTTTTGTTAAATTCTCACTCCTTACTCAATATATTTCAAAATTGATCGAGGAATACTAATCTATTAAGTAGATATGTTACTTATAAAGAAAAAATTCGGTAATAACTCGTCGTTTGTGAATTTTGCGTCCCTAATTTGATTACAAATTAAAAGTTTGGACCTTAAATTGAAAAAATAAAAGTTGAGTACTTTAAATAGGAGTTGGTGAAGAGTTGAGTACATTTTTTTGTATTTTTCCCTTTCTAAATTGTTTCTTTTTCGTTATCTTCTTCACGGAGTATTTCTTTTTCCTATATAAAGATTCCAAAGAATAAATGAATCGATTGAGAAAATCATCAGCTATCAGCTATAATAATATAAAAAAACTAAATTGAAGTAATAACTCAATAATGGAATAAAATAAATTTATACGGAGTACTAGTTATCCCTTTCCGTTTAAAATGCCTATTAATAATATGAATAAAAGATTTGATTTAATTGAGGTATGGATTTCATTCTCCCATTATATTTTTCTCATTTAACCACATAACCCGTACAAATACATTCCCTGATAATTAATAATGAGTACGTACGTATTTAAAGTCAAACAGGATTCCACTAACTAAGAACTTAACAAACTTTCCTTAACCATTACGTACATCTCGTGTATATATACGCATATCAAGTATCAAAATTACGTCCACAACACATACAATTAAACCCTGAAAATATATCAATCATATATCGAAGGATTTTGTATCTTAAATCTTAATCGATCTCACCAATGGGAAAGGTTGTAAAATCTCAATCAATGTCGGCAATGGTTAAGGCAGCAAAGAACGAGAGTCGACATCGACTATTTTATTGGGGTAAATCACCACCGATTATTACGGTTCGTTCTGCACCATCAAGTCCTTTGAGGACTAGGATCTCATCTTCAGAGACGACTGCGTCTAGTAAGCGTGTTAAGGTCTAAAATAAATAGCCGGTTTGGTCGACCAAAGTTACTAATTAGTTGTTCGTACATCCGTCCATCGTCTTGCAAGTGATCGACTTGTTTAGTTCTATCTATTTTGACGAATATATATTATTTGATTTGCTTCTTTTTATTTTTAGTAGGTCCATTTTAACATTCTATATGAACGTCGTTGTGTAATCGGGCATGTTGGCCTCATTGAAGTAGTGTACGCGCGTATTTATATCCAATGTTATTTAATCGTACAATTTATTATTAATTATTAATTATAATACAGAGCGTGAGATTCGCGGGGCTACATAAGAAAATAACAAATTAATGAAAACCTTCGTAAGTAATTATAATAAGGGTTACATCTCTTACTATCTCCAATACATATAAAGCATCTTGTGATTTATCTAAAAAATTGTACTCAACTATAAAATTTGACTACATTACCCTTACATAATTACTAAGGTAATTAACTAATTCAACTATATATAAAAAGTAATACATATGGCCAACTAAGAAAATCATGAATGGTTGTATAAAGATATGTAATTTGTATACAAATTAGTATGCATTAATGGTAATAATGCCTATTAAAAGAAACTCACAGGAGTCAAATGAATGTGTTATATTGTCATGTTTGCCTATTGAAGGAACCCCCGCTATAAGCGGGTATATTACTACTTCCTCTGTCTCACCCAAAGTGTCATATTTTGACTTTTTGAAGTCTTTTTTAAACTTTGACCTTAAATATCTTTGTTTGTGTTATATAATACTTGCTGCAAAATATACGAATGAGTTGGGTTTTAAATGTATTTACATTGGTATAATTTTCATCATGTATTATATAACACAAACAAAGATATTTAAGGTCAAAGTTGAAAAAGAAAGACTTTGAAAAGTCAAAACATAACATTTTGGGTGGGACGGAGGGAGTAATTGTTTGTAAGTTATAACGTCAGAAATGATATTTGGATGTTAAGAAAAAATAATAGTAAAGGACTACATCTGTCGTAATGAAATTAATTTTAATTCCAAGTCATATTTGATTTCTACTTATTAACCTCCTGCATTTTGAATATCCATACATACATAGAATGCACACATAATCCTCTAAGATGATTCTGCGAATTTTTTCGATCATAAACTAGTTATTGTTAAAAGATCCAAATACCTTATTAACATGTATAAACTTATTATTCATAGACTTCGACACACACTCAGACAAACATCTATTTAGTTCTTTTGGGCTCAAACTAGATTTTGGATGGATGCTTGGTGTGGCTCTGGAGGTAAGCTCATGGACCTTTACCCAAGATTATTTGCGTTGGAGCTAGACAAAACGTGTCTAGTTGTAGTTGAGAACAGATGGGTGTTTCTCGAGGGATCTTGGAAACGTAATTAGTATTAGAGGTCCATGCCAAGAGGTAGAGCAAACGCTAATATGGTGAAGCTTATTAACGATATTGGTGATCTTAAATTAAATCATAGTGTCCCAAATAAATGGGTTTGGTCTCTTGGTCGGTCAGAATCATTTTCGGTAAAATCCTTATCCAATTTGATTCAAAACATCAAGTTGAATGCTCCATTGGATTCTTGTAGTTTTAAGTGGAACTCGTGGACACCCAGAAAATTCAATGTTTGTTTATGGCAAGTGTATCATGATCGATTACCAACACCTTCAAACTTATTTAATCGAGGTATTCAGGTAAACTACTCTTTGTGTTTATTTTGTGGTAGTGAGCCCGAAAGTCAAGAACACTGCCTGTTTACTTGTTCTAGAGTCAGACTCATTTGGCTAAAGGTTTTAAGTTGATGGAATATTGATTCGACAACATTTCTTTCCTTGGATGATATTACTAGTGGGAATTTACCGACTTTGTGCAACAAGGGACGTCCTGGAAAGGCTTTTCATGGAGTTCCTTACGTTCTCATTTGGAGACTATGGAAGTGGCGTAATTCACTCTTCATGCATCAGTGGACGAACTTGATAAGGCTTTGCATGATGATATATTCCCATGTGTTCAACATTTGTCTTTTTTTGGTTGGCGAATAGGAGTTCTCGCTATATGGGTCGTGGAACCATGGATTTCTTCCTCTCCAATTAGAAGGTACATAATGTAATAAAAATAAGATACGAAATAAATAAGAGGACAATAACTTCCAAATTAGAAGGATAAGTTCACTGGTTGTTATAACATGCAAGTATAAAACTAACTTATTTTGAAAAATGGTGTTTTCAAAATGAGACAGGATCTGAACCAAAAAACCAAAACATTAAATAACAACATTAATACCAACACATAACTTTAAATAGTGAACCCGTTAACTGGTTCTTCGAGCCGGAAACCACGGGCTTGGAACGAAAACTGGGGAGTGACTCGGCGGGTGGCAGCCCGGGGAGTCGATGCCCGTGCTTGTCGAGCGTCGGCTCAAATAACTAAAGTTGTCTGAGAGTTATGACAAGAAATGGATAATCATCAAATTCGGTGGATTCAATCAACATCCTCCAACCCACCACATTAGAGGCGAAGAAATGCCTTGTTCGATCCGTGGCCGGGTACCAGTGGTTTGTCCACAAATGGTGCGTGTGGAAAGATCGATGGTCATTGATTAAACGAGGAACGTCGCCAACTGGAAATATGACTACCCTGGTTAACCCGACATCAATGAAAAACAAGTTCCTGTGATCCTGAAGGTTTTCGAGAGCGTCTATTAATTGAAGATCAATGACATCCCAGATTCCTTCGTTACTCGATACCCGAAACAGACGCAGGTGGCCTTCCATATATTGCAACATGAATTGTCTTACGTTGTAATTAATAATGAGTGACAAATGGTAGCGAAAAACTTCACGGAAAGACTGTGATGAAAAAGGTGAAATGACACAAACGTATCCACCATTGTTGCATTCTAAATGGGTCAACAACAACGAATGACATCCTGTCATTTCTTCGACGAAGCAAGAAAATGAACATCGTATCAAAGCCAGTTACTAAACGGAAGTCATCTTCTCGGAGAACCACGGTACCTAACCGGAACGAATGATTGCGGAGTGGAAACGAAACAACTGTTCCGTCATCACTCCGAAACCCCCTAAGAAAACCTTCATGTGGAGATATCCAAGCGACGAACACGGGGTCCCTAGTAAGGACACGAACCCCGTGATTAACCATACGCAAACTCAAAATTTTCGGCTCATCTAACGTAAAAAGAATTGGTTCTTGAAAATTTCGTACGATGTGTTCGAAATCAACAACTTGTTCCACATTTTGATTCATTTCATGATTTTTAAACTATATTTTTGTTATACCCTGGTTTTAGAGATTACCACTGTTAAAAAAAAGCCCTAGTTTAGTTGAGAGAATAAAAGGGAAGTTTAAGTGAATTAAATGCAATTCTTCAGAGTATTAATTACAATTTCTATTAAATAAGAAAACTTTAACTTTCATAAATGCATAGATTCCTTGTTATTGACAACCCTAAACGCTGTCAATATCATATCGAGCGTGTAGTAAAGAAAATCAAGGTCTCGTTAGATAGCTTAAATATTTATGAACTATGTTACTCGAATAGTATAGATTATAAAACATATAAGATGGTTGAAGTTAGTACTTTTATCTTAGTTTTCAACCGACGTTTATATTAAAGTACTTTTATTGCCTTATGCAGAATACATCAATTATAGTTAATTATATGTTATATATTATGTAACCGAAATTAATTAGAGTAAGTTGTATTAATTTTGACAATAAATTGCAATGAATGAAGTATTTTAAAGTTGAAAAGAAAATCCAAAGGGTAAAAGAGTCATTTACTATATCTCCATTTAAGACTTTGTCTCAAACTTTTTATAATACTAGATCATAACCCGCAAAATTTGCGGGCTACTTCATGATTTTGTTACAACGTTTCTAATATATTTTATTTTATTGCAAACGTTTGAGTTCATAATTTTATCCAATTGAAAATCCAAAAATGTTTTGAGTTTAAGGAAAAAATTTATGCGTTTGTAATAGTAATTAAAGAAATTTGCTGAAAATTGTGCCTTTGTGTCGATTCGATTGAATCAGAAGACAAATTAGGAAAATTTTTGTATCAAATGCCATCAATCGGAAGTGAACTACTGTAATTCCATATCATGCCCTACAAAATAACATAATATATGTGGCATCAAAAATAAATTAAATTGGGGTGAATAAACCTTGCTAAAAGCAAGTCCAAAGCCAAAAGGGACAAAGAAAAAAAACCGGAAAAAAAGACAACATAAGAATAGATGGAGTACGTTTTTTTTTACAAAACACGAATTCTAAACAAATAATAGTGGAATTCTAAACAAATAATAGTGGAACGATATTCTAACTCGTAACTAAAATAGAACACACCTATATTAGAGAAAGTTGTACACAATAGTTTTCCACTAATCACATGTGTGCTTACGCCAAGCAACCAATATTCTCGATTATCTGTGATAAAAAAAGAACATTCAAAAAGAAATTAAGAGCAAAATGCGAAAAATAAACTAAAACAACTACCAGCTTAATAATTATAACTATTTCATTCAAGATCTATGCTTGTAATGTCATGAGCTTTCAATAGAATACACATCTAGCTACCCAATAATCTGCACGACACCAAAATCAACAACAAGATCTCACTCAGACGTGGACCAATTGATTCGGTTGGTGTGCACAAATTTGATCCATTACCCAACCCACCTGATCCACCCATATTGTCACCTCTACAAAGAACCCCACTAAACTTTCATTCGTAATCAGTAACATAAAGGCTCACTTGATAAGAAACCTTTTTGTTGATGCAAAATTCTTTGTATTCGTATTCATTGAGTAGATAAATATTGCTTCAGGAGGATATCAGAAGCACATATTTATCATATCTTGCTAGAATCGGGATGAATGTAATAATGAATAGATATAAAGTGTAGGTTGGGATGGTGTAGTTTGGATTAGAAAATTAGTAACTGATTACCTATTAATTGAATAGCAGCCATGTTTCATCAATAGATACTTCGGATGAGGTTGATGATGGATTGGAGGCAACCTAAATCTATAGTCAAATTGGCAACCACATAAAAAGGAGAGTTTGAGAAACTAAAAGGTTCTGATGTACGCTAAGTTACCAAATACATAGCAAAAAGAGGATGCACATTGTTACCCAATAGTTAACAGTCATCAAACTGAGTATAATAGATCATCCTTGTAGGCATTACAATTAATCCACGAGTGGAAGTTGGCTATCAAATTGTAGAAAAAGACACAAACGTATAAGAAAATCTTCAACTAAACCAAGCAAGATATGGACATTTTAATTATGTCTTATAGTTAGATATACAACTAACTATAATACCTACTGAATATATATATATATATATATATATATATATATATATATATATATATATATATATATAATGTATGCATAATCAAAAGAAAGTCCACATCTTGATAGATTTGACTAAAAGCAAGGATAAACACTTATCATCAACTGCATTATTGTAAATATGATCCATAAAATCTAATCATACAAACTACCAAATTCATCCAAAAGAGGATCAACAACATAGCAAATATCAGCGATAAAGATCACATTCGATCCTAATGAAATTACTTCTTTCATGTGACTATAAAATTCTGGAAAAAATAAAACTCCTAGATGACTATCAAGTGTCGGATGATTAACAAAATGAAACAAAATTTTACATGTAGGATGAAGGGCCTACCACTTCGAATAGATTTAGCGTTGGAATGCGCCAGGTCTTCTTTATCATCTGTAAGAAATTATATAGCTGTATATCGTTTATGTAGAGCATGCATCAGGAACTTAAATTTATGTTTACACATGATCACGGGTGAACCAATTTCAATATGAATTTGAAAGGTTAGAAGAGTACATATCTGTATATCGTTTTTGAAGAGATGAATGTAAGAAGTATCTATCTGTATACCCTTTACTTCTAAATATGTATATCGATTATGAAGAAGTATATGACAGAATTACCTATCGTATAAATTGGGTAGAAATTGGAGACCCATCAGGGCCTCCACTCATCCAAAGCATGGGTGGGTCATCTTTCGGGTTCCCTTCATGTCCTTAATCAATGAACAGCAAAAAGGCAATATCGATATATATATATGCAGCAGATGCTTATTCCGTGAGAAACTTTTGAGAACCTATACACAAAATATAGAACATGTATCTGTTGTTTAGCCTCGTTTGGTACAATTAAAAATATTGAGAAATCCTCCAATTCAGCAGCTTTTTCTTTAGCAAGAGAAACCACACTTTATGAGAACTTTGCAAACTCTGATACATGGAATGAGGTACTTTATTAATAAAAAAAATTTATTTATGGAGAAGCGTTTCAGCGTAACCAACCCAACATGTAAGAAAGTTACATGTTTTCACCTATTAGTCAACCCACCTGACCCGCCCATTCAGTCACATCTAATTTAAACACAAAGGAATCATATTTGTACCTTGGATGTAGAATGCGCAACCCTTTTCACAGTCTACTTTACAATTTTTAAACCCCATCACAATACCTAAAGGACAAAATATGTCCAGTCGCAAGCCCAAACAACATGTCACCATGAGAAAATGAAAACTCAGGGTGCTCAATCTGTTCATAAGCATTCACAGACCAGCTTACATCCGATAATCCAGGAGTTTACTTACAATGTTTGTATCCAAATGGTGTTTTCTAACCTGCTTAATTATATATGAAACGATGTTATCAAACTCATTTCGTATCAATTTCATATCAAGAACCAGAGATGGAAATAAACTAACAGCTTCTCACCTGGCTGGACCCATGATATTACATCAGCCTATGGCTCAGCTCGGGTGCACATCATCATAATGCTATACACATAAAGAAAAAAATATCAAGAATATATATGATTCACTAAAAATAGAGTCGCTGCAAGTGTAACTGTTAGCTGTTGCTCAGTAGGACCGACTTGTCCGATGGTGGCTGGGAGAATACTGCTGATGGTACAGCCCTACAAAACAATCAGGAAGTACACAATGAGGCGCACAGTCCTAAATGATAAGTCACTTTATTATACGAATATACCTGAAATCTGGTTTTGTAGGTTCATTGGCAAAAAGGGTTTTGGTTAATGCCCATTCCTCCATCACAGCAACAGTAGTGAGATTCATTCTATCAGTAACTATCCAACTGCCCAAATAGATGGAACAGATGTAAGAGACTATGCATCGACCTTATAATCATCGGAAATACAAATAAATGAGACATGCCCCACAAACATGTATAGACAATATGACCAAAAAGCATACATACCAGTATTGCTCCATTCTTGTCCAGTTCCACACCCACAGTCTCCAAGACTCCAATCCCAAATTCTGCAATGTCAAATACATTTTCATAATCTTTTCCTATATGTATAAATGGAGAAAATAACATGAAATGTGTATATATATGCATCAGCTCATGATAAATACCAAACTTTCCAAGATCAATAGGAACACATTAGAAAGATAATCACGCCATGGTCATGTATCCTTAGCTTGACATAACATCATCACCTGTGCAAAATCGAAAAGATTAGTTAATCCCATTTATTCGAAATCACCATGTCAGAAAAACTGTATTAGTTATATTGATTACTTCATAAATTGGATCAATGATAATGTAAAATTGCTATTAGGGTTAGCAACAGAAAAACTGCCATACCGAGTAATGTAATCATTTAGCATCACTCCCTTCGTACACGAAATCAACACCAATTGGTGGCCTCAATATCATGAGATGCTTCACCAGCTGAAACTGTCTGAAGATTGCCTGATCAGGAGTGTCCACAAAACAAAAAAATATTCATAGCAATTAGTTTTACTAATCACTGTAAGAGTCTATAAATAACATATAATAGGCAAAAAAAATAATAGGACTAACACTCGTACCTGTTACCATCAGTAAGAGTGTTCAGCAAGTATACCAAATGAGCAAGGTGAATTTTCAAATACGGTATCATCCTAGAACTGTTTCAAGGTACCACTACTTTTCAAAAAATTTAATAATGGTTTCTTATACACTTGATCAAGTTATATGTATTATCTTCTCTTGCAAAAGCATGTATATCATCTAATTCTGGGAAGCAAGCTCATTAATGATAGTATAACAGCCCCATGTTTGATCACAAAAAACATTTTCATATCATTATTGAATCAAAGTCATTTACATAATTGATAATATAAACCCTAATTTCGGATCTAATTAGTAAACAAAAAATGCAATTTAATCATTTGCAAAATCGATCCAATAAACCCTAATTTGAGATGAAATCAATAAAGGAAATCATGATACCTGGTGGTGATGATGAAAAAAATGAAGTTCATAAAAGACAGGAAACTAAAATCGAAATTTCTATCCCCAAATCGTAGAGTCTGATCATTTTGAAATGATAATATAAACCCTAATCGGAGATCATATTAACGTAAGTAAAAATCGCAGTATTTGCCAAATCGATCTAATAAACCCTAATTTGAGATGAAATCAAGAAACGAAATCGTGATACCTTTTGATTTGATTGAATTCAAAACGATACTTGTATGATCATTCAACTTCAATTTCAATCGATGAAGAATATCAGATGAAACAAGAAAGCGTGAAACAAACCTTAGGTTTAGCTGCGAGTATGATACAGGTACGAATTTTGTGCCTTTTCCAATTTGGGATAACGATCACTGCTATGATTTGTCTGTGTCGCCATGTTTAAGCCTCGCCATTTAATTTCAAGTAAAATGTCTGTGTTCAAAATTGTGTGCCGTAGGGTTTTGGGGAAGCAATGTTTATTTGATGTGGAGTAATTATGTATGGGTATTAGAGTAATTACATAATTAAGGGTGTGATTTATTGGCTAATCACAAGTTTTCTTAGTTATAATGGGCCAAAGCTAAAGTAGGAGTGATTAGCCTAATCAGCTCCTCAAATAATATATAGAGAGATAGTACAGATTATATAATAATAAAAGTAGCATATTA
This sequence comes from Helichrysum umbraculigerum, assembly GCA_949592205.1. Lineage (NCBI taxonomy): Eukaryota > Viridiplantae > Streptophyta > Magnoliopsida > Asterales > Asteraceae > Helichrysum > Helichrysum umbraculigerum. The sequence goes on along the minus strand of CATIUR010000005.1, from coordinate 6,815,426 downwards.
CTCGTGCAATGCGACGGAAACAAACATTTTCTTTTACATGTTTGTTCATGCGCATATTTGTGTATTGTGAAATATTATCAAGACCTCAATTTATTCAATATTGCAGTAGAATAAGTATACTGTAATGTGAAACATAACTATATGTATATCGATTAATAAGTTTGTCGTAAAAAAAGAAGTGAAAGTTGTATTATTTTTTTATAAGATTGTAAAATCTAAATATTAATAAAAAAAAACATTTCTATTGATTTTTTTTGCAAAATTGAGACCCTATTAACCAATCAAATGCTTTGATTTCATCATACTTTTAATTAACCAATCATATGCAACGATTTACCTAAAAAATCTCTTTGAAAGATAAAATCTAAATTAATAAAAAATCAATCTTATTGAGAATAAATCCTACAACGAATTTCACTCCAATTTATTTAGTTTCTATATTTTATTAAATTAATTAAGTAATATTCTTTATTAAAAGTTACCTAAAAGGTTAAAATTAACGTGAGCAACTCATCCTGTTTATTTTCAAGGGATATATTCGAAAGATCATGAAAATCTTATTGAGAATAAATCCTACAACGAATTTCACTCCAATTTATTTAATTTTTATATTTTATTAAATTAATTAAGTAATATTCTTTATTAAAAGTTACCTAATAATTATTACTAGTTTAAGACCCGCAAACTTTGCGGGTTGACTTTATTATATGTCTTATATAGATGTGTTATACGGATTTAAAAAGTGTTTTGGTGTTGGTGTCCGGTACTTCAGTTTATATTGGTTTAATTTTAGATGAAAAATGTATTAAGGATTTGAATTGTGATAGATTTTGAATTGATGGTTCCAAATTAATAAATATATTAATAGAAATAATTATGATGTGACTTTGTTATCTGTATTGATATTTAATAATACTATCGTATTTAAAATTGTATGGATATGTTTTTCCAAATAAGAAAAATTAACGGTTTAGCAGGTACGTACTATTTTGTACTTAGAAAATAATGCTCTTTGCAGTGCATTAGTGGTTTTCGTCCATGTAAGTTACTGCATGTAATTTAAATTAACAATCTATGATACATTACTTTGTCTTTTTTAATTTGACGAAAGATGGCAATAAATGACAACTCAAATGCAGGCTTTATTGACCCGAATGATGTTAACACAACCTTGGAAGATTAAATGGTAAATTATTATAGGGATATAAATCAAGATATAGAGAAATTAGTGGCAAAAGAGTAAATTAATTAATTAATTATTGATAATATTGTGCATGATACCACTTTCTTTTTTGTGTTTGTATTGTTCTTTAATAATAATACTATATATTATGTATTGAAACTTTGCATTAGTTAATTAAAAAGTTAAATTGTTAGCTTTAAGATTTCAAATCTTGTAATTCAGTATCGTTTTTTACGTGTTTCAAATTTGCATTGTATTTTTAATAGCTAATTTTTTTATTTTTTTTGCCAAAGTTACATAAATGAGGATAACCGAAACCCGCGAATAAATATGAAAAACCAATGGGTAATACTAATTGTGTACCCACTATTTTAAACCGGTATGTGTACTAATAAACTAAAACCCGTCGAAATCGACCCGTTTGCATCCATAATCTAAGAATTGTAAATTAAAAATTGATAAAAGAATTAAAAAAAGACGATAGTATGGGTACAAATACACTAAAATCCGTCGAAATCCGACCAGTTGGCATCCATAATCCAAGAATTGTAAATTAGAAATTGATAAAAGGATTCAAAATATTAGGTCGTATAAGAATTTAAATCACTGGGCGATAGAATGAAGTTAAGAATTTTATGGAATTGAAAATTACTTATTGGGGTTTGTTTAGAAAAAAATAAACTAACTAAGATTGTAGGGAGCGTTTGAATTATCGCATAAACAATAAATTATAAATATTTGGAGGATTATTTACAATTAAAGGAAAAACATAGGATTTATATTGTAAATATTGAAGGGTATATATTGTAAATATAGAAGGCTAAGTTAGTCTTTTAGTCAAAGAATAATAGGATTAATGATGTCATAAAATAAATTAAGTGTTGGATTTTAATTGTTGATCTCCATCTAATGGTCATTATTTTCTCAAGATTTTTCTTTTAATATATAAGATAGATTGAAGGTTAAAATAAACGTGAGCAACTCATCCTTTTATTTTCAAGGGATATATTCGAATGATCATGAAAAACTAATAACTTTAAATATATTTTCATTAAAAATATATAAAGGTTTTTGATCATAATCATAATTAAATAATCATATTGTATTATTTCATTTAAACTTTTATTGACAATAGAGACTTACTTTATAAAAGACTATGAAACATTTTGTTAAATTAAATATAAGGATTATGTAAGATTTTACATTTGTTAAACCGCTCCCTATGGAGCGTCTTTCTTGCAAAGATGGAGCATTCTCAAAAGGACACCATAGACACCATCAAGTTCTTAATTGACTCCGTCTTTCTTTGTTTCATTGTGGGTGAGATGTAGTGAGATGGAGAGAATGTGAGCAAGTTCAGTTTTTTTATGTGATAATAACTGTTGTTCAGATTTACCTAAAAAAAACTCTTTTAAATATAAAATCTAAATTAATCCTACAAACGAATTTCACTTCAATTTCTTCAATTTATTTAACTTTCTATATTTTATTAGATTAATTAATATTCTTTATTACAAATAACCTAATAATTATTAGTGAAGGTTAAATAATCATATTGTATTATTTGATTTGAACTTTTATCGACAATAAAGATTTATTTTATGAAAGACTAGGAAACATTTAGTTATATTAACTATAAGGATTACGTAAGATTTTACATTTGCTAGACCGCTTCCTTTGGAGCGTCTCTCTTACAAAGATGGAGCTTTCTCTGGAGGACATCATAGGCATCATCAAGTTCTTAATTGCCTCCATCTTTCGTTGTTTCATCGTGGGTGAGATGGAGAGAATGTGAGCAAGTTCAGTTTTTTATGTGATAATAGCCAATGTTCAGAACATTCTATCTTTCTATTTTAACAAATCAATGGTAGTAAGAGAGCTATAATTCATTTCTTTATTTTCTTCCATTCATTTAATTGACATATATATATATATGGAAAAGGCATCACCTTACTTATGCACGGGTTTCGTGAACTTATTTTACTTTACACAACTCGTGTGTATACACGGGTTTAAATAAAAGAAAACCTTTGATAATAAAATATGTTGAAATATAGAGAGTTATTAACCAATAAAATACAAATGATATAAAACTTCAATCAACCAATCGAATTTATTAAATTTCAATCTTCCTGAAAAATCCATTTGAAATCGGTGCAACTAAATCAAATTAAAACACAATGAATGAATGAAAGAATGAATCTTTATGAAAGAGTTGTAAAAATATAATTCAAAAGCCCGTGTGTATATACGGGTCTAAAATCTAGTATTCTAATAATAAAAAATGTACGGAGTAGTATTTAAAATTATATTATGAAATATGAACTAAAAATTTATTTAAAAAAAAAAGAAAAAGAGTAGAATATGATATAGTAGTAATAATATTAATATATATGGGGTTTAGTAAACAGATAGAAAAAGATGGAGGGGGAGAAGTGAAAGTATTTGTAGATATATACTGGGTTCCCCCAAATTAAATTGAAAGAAAGAAAAAATCGTGAAACCGTAACCCTAGGAAGATGGTGAAATCATATGCGGAGATGAGCATTGAAGAGAAGGATGAATGGGCTGAGAAACGATTTGAACGAATGTACGCAAAGGATCGTGTAGCAGACCCCGATTGGGATTGGGAAGTACCAAGGATACAAAAGGTTCCGTTAAACTACTATGTCGGCTCTCCGATTGTCGAGGTCATTGATGCTGATATCCACTTCCTCAACCGCAAAAGAAAAATCCCTGATTCCGCCCTACGTACGTATCTTCTTCATTTCTTTCTTTCTTTCGTACGGAGTATTTTATTAACAACTAATGGTAATTACTATGAATTCTTAATAATTTTGGTGCTTGCTTGTTGATTAATAGCTGCAATTGGAAACAGAGGTCACCCTAAAACCGTCCCAGGCGCACCACGCGTCATTAATGTTTATCCATCTGGAGCTAAAAAAGTAGCAGTCATATCAACAGATTCTGTTGGTTAGTTTCTATTCTATTCCACCTTTAATCCATTTGTCCAGTTTTACCTCGATTTATGATTTGTTTGTGTTTTAGGAGGATACAAGGTCGTGTACCCATACGGTGAGGACTATGCTGACAAGTCAACTCAAGAACCAAATGGTTTGTGCAATTCCCACTCTGTAATTTCTTTGTCAACCCAACTTTCGTTTTAGTACTCCTACCTCATCTTATCTGTGGTTGTGGTATTGGTTGGTTAATTCATAGGTACCAACGTTCAAGTCCCCTGTGCTTCTTCTTCTGACAAAACGTGCAAGTCTTTGGAGGATCCATCTGCATCTGCTGCAGGAGCAGCACCACCTGGTGATTACGATTGAATCCCCGACTTACTAAGATATCTACTGTCTACAAATGTTTCTCCTATCTAGTAGTGTCTTATCATCTACCTGTACCTGTACTGGACTTTGGTTGTGTGTGTGTGTAACTGTCTATGGTATCTGACGACTTTTGAACCTAATAGTATATTCTGTTCTCTTCTGTTATGTTTAAAACAACCCCTTTAGGAATTAGTTTAAAGCTACTGTGTTTTCAATTTTCCCTCACACTTACTTTGCTTTGGTTTTCACCTGTTAATCTATTATTCGTAACCCACAAATTTAGGCAATGGTAATGGGCAAACAGATCTTAAGGTTGTTATTGTAGGACAACAGTTTGTTTTGTTTGAATACGTGGAAAACAACTACCACTAGGTCCAGTACTACCAAAGCTGAAATTACCCCAAAAGTTTTAGGTTGCTACAACGCCTCTAGATTCTGGTCAAAAACATCATGAATCTTTATTAAATTGGTTTCTAAGTTATGACGTTCCCATGGCCTGCATCCTCAAGTGTAAATTATTGTTCCTGTATTGCTATCTACATATATTTAACAAAATGGTGTTTGAGTTCAGGCGTCTATGCTTCATTAAAGTAGTCAACACTTTTAATATATCAAGTAGGTTGCATACCATTTGCCATCGGTTCGGTTATTCTCTTGTTTTTGGCTCCATTAGATTAGACCGTTTGAAACAAAGTTCTTATTCTTGGTAACTATTCCCTGGTGGTTTGTTATAGTTTTCTTTAACATCGGAAATGTTTGGTTGCAAGTAATGTAGATGAGCGATTCGTTAAGACTCCTATTGTGGCTTGCTAGAAGCCCCTTATAAGTACTCACCACTTTAACCTTACTTGCAATTTTTCTTTTAGAAAATTACCACTTCTAAATATTAACGTAAACTCAACTGGAATATTTGTTACGAAGATCACCAACATTATAGCACCCATCTTTACACCGACCCAATGGGTATTCTTCCAAGTTCGAACAATCTGTTGTGATAATAAAGCATTGCTATATTATTTCCTTAAATAAAATTTTATCTATTTCCTTTTTAGGTTAAAGATTTTTATTTTTTTATACAATTATATGAAACAGAAAACGTTGATTAGTCGTTTGAAAGTATGGAATCGGACAAGAAAAAAGGATATAAGATTTATGCACAGTTCTAACAACACTACATGGACAGTGTTGGTTGATGGCACTACGATGTCGGTGATGATTGATGGCACAACGGTGTCGGCAAAAATCGACGGTGGATTGATGAACGTCAGATTTCAATAGGAGGAGAATGGATTTTGTACTTGTGTTGTGCTCTGAGATGAATAAAAGGGGGTGAAAGATAATGATACATTTGGCAAAATATAATCAATATTTCTATCTATTTGCAGAGCACATGGTTTACTTGAATGGTCGATTAATCTCCCAAACTAAATTGCAGATCGAAAAAGTCCTAGGTAAACACATAGGATTGGTTGACACAATAAGTTGTTCACTTATTTGCCGTTTATCTCAACAATCTCAAAAGAAACAGCCCCTTACATTCTGCTAGTTATATATAAAATGTTAAATGATAAAAACCGCGGTGATTAAGCACATAGAACCAGCCCCTTACATTCTGCTAGTTATATTCAAAAATGATAAAAATCGCGGTGATTAAGCACATAGAATCGCACATCAACCTCTAGTTTCCAAGTTCCAACTTCTCATCTATAGCATTCACCTCATTTCTTATTTCCTTATTTAGTTTTTCAAGTGAATGGACTTTTGGTGTCACTACAAACCGATTCCAAGTTTCTTTCGTATTTGTTGTTAGAGCTCATTTTTGCTCTAATCATTTCTTGCCTTTTATGTTTAATGTGAATATACTTACTTTTCGTTACTTTTGTATTTCTTTTCCTTAATAGTTTTTGGATGTATTATTAAAGTGCTTTTTATACTCCCTCCGTCCGATTTAATAGTTCAGTATTTCATGTTGAGTTGTCTCAAATTTAGTTATCCACTACCAAATATAGAAAGGAAATATGATCACATTCACCATATTATCCCTACTTTAAAAATTAAATTACAAAATGAAAGGAATTCAAATTAATTGGTTAAGGGTAAGAATGTTATTGTACAAAAAGTAAATAGTAATTAGTGTGTTTTTTTTTTAAATTGCGTGTTTTTCTGTCGATGAATAATTAAATTGGGACAGAGGGAGTAGTTGTCCGTTAAAAATCAAAGTTTTGTCAATGTCAACTGTCAACGTTTGCGGCAGAAGCATGCAGGTTCGGTAGCTGAGTGAAACCGAGATTACATAAACACCCCCACAATAGAAGAGGCAGCGGAGGTTCGGCAGGCTGGCTAGCAGTGAGAATGACGAAGATGCCCCTTAACAATAGTAGAAAACGACGGGCAATCCTCTAAAAAGACATCCAGACCTTGGTCGGGTAGCATATTTAGGAATAATGGGTATAGCTGCAAAAAGACCCCGCCCCACTGCGATCGTTCCCTTGACAGGCTCACCCCTGGTCGTTGATCTTTATCCATCAGGAGCTCGAAAAGTAGCAGTAATAGTTGCAGATAGTGTTGGTCAGTCCCTCCTACTCTGCTTGTTTAATTTCAACTCAACAATCTTACCATCACTCTGCACTTGTACTAGGGATCTTGTTTCGTAAATTCCACTCTCGTTTTCGACCACTACTCAACCTATTAGACCAATCTTAGTTAATAAGTTGATGACCTTGGCTTATATGGGTGGCTATTATTGTGCTCATGTGAAAGGAGGATACGAGGTCGTGTATCCCTACGGCAATGATCTTGGGAAGTCAGCTGAAGCCATTGCCGAGGATAATCTTCTGAACCCTGCACAAGATTCGTCACCAGCAGCAATTGGTTGTTGCTTTTCCACTCTTACAGCTAGTGGTTGTGTTTCACTGTCTAATTAAAAAATCTAATCAAATATGTTTTTCAAAATTATCCATTTTTTTCACTCTGTAACACAAGTAGGAAAATCCATGCTCAAATGTCCCCGTGAGGATCTTGACGAGTCATGTGAAACTGTGGTCAAGTATCCGATCCCTTCAGAGGATCTATTTGCAGCACCTGGCTTCTCTTCTAGTTATAAACTCGATCAAGTTCCAAAACCTATATAAATTGGTTGAAATTACCTTTTATACCTTGGACCCTTGGTTATTGTTTTTAACTAGTTTCTAATGGAGTTTTAAATTTGTGGAAATGATTTAAAAGAGTATAAATATATTGCCCAGCTTAAGTTCTTTACTATTTGTCTCTATTAAACGCTAATCAAAGTAGCTACAAAGTTGGTTTACTTGGCCCAGGTCTTTGTATCATGATACCATTTATGTAGCACTAATAAATCAAATAAATAATTCATACTTGAATAGGGTTTTTTTGCCGAAAACTGTATCAATAGTTCACTTTTTGGCATTTTCGGGTATCACTTAATTTTTTTTCTTAAAAATGTACTAATAATATAAAATCGAACATTTTTGTGTATTTGTAACATATTAACATCATCCATTCATACTTAATCATTCAAAATACATTCATATAGCAAAAGTTTTACTTCGTAAAGTAGTAAATTTGTCGTTATTTTTTAATTTAAGTAACATTAATTTTTTACATATCCCCGAAAATGTTCGATTTTATACTATTGGTACATTTTTAAGAAAAAAAAAATAAGTGATACCCGAAAATGCAAAAAAGTGAACTGTTGATACATTTTTCGGCAAAAAACCCACTTGAATAACAACGATAATATACCAATGTTGCATAAAGTCAACCAAATAAATCAAATAAAGTCAACCACCGTCGTTGGGTTCACTCTCCCTCCATCGGAGCTCATCATCCACTACATAATTCTTCGGTTAGCTATACCCGATAGTTTACACTTTTTCCATTAACAAATTTATTATAACGTCCGTTATCTTTGCCCAAGATTTTGCCCGTGATTATAAATTTATAATCACCAAATAAAGTCATCCACTTGGTTGTTTGAATACACAGAAAAGGTGGCACCGTGATTCCGTGGTGGTTAACGGTTATACCCGATCATTGGAAAGATGGTTTAAGGTAGTGATCGGAGATATATTGAAAGCTGTTACTCCACCCGCTGAGGACCTTTACTTTTAACCGCTTCGGGTAACTTTTCCCTATTTGCTTTGAATTGTGGCCGGGATGTACTTATTTCGGTTAGTTTTACAACCAGAGTTGTTAGAAAAATCCGTCATAGCCCGTGGCCATTAGGTTCACGTGGCGCGTCTTCGGGGAGGCGGTCTGGTATTAGATTATTAGCGAGCCCCTTTGATTCGTTCTATTTCGGTTTTTGTTTGCAAAATGTGCTTGACTACTTTGTAAATCAATCATGTATCAATAATAAAGACAAAAATCGTATATTTCTAAGTGTGTCAAATGAGCCAAGGGGAAGCGTTTGTGATTTCTGTCGGGTATGTGACAAATGAGCTCGTGGTTGTATGGCCCGTACTCTCAGGAGTTCTTGAAGATGGAAAATGTGCTTGACTACTTTGTAAATCTATCGTGTATCAATAATAAAGACAAAAATCGTATATTTCTAAGTGCGTCAAATGGGCCAAGGGGAAGCGTTGTGATTTCTGTCGGGTATGTGACAAATGAGCCCGTGGTTGTACGGCCCGTACTCTCGGGAGTTCTTGAAGATGGGGAATTAGCCGTTGGATTCAGTTGGGAAAATGTGATCAATCGGCTACATATATATGGTGATGGACGGATGTTGATTGTTGGATAGAGGATGTGAACCGAGGGGTTTGGGCTGTTAAAGGGGTAGAGTTATGGGGGCTGAAAGTCTGAAACCAAATGGAAGGAAATGGGGCCATTATTTCAAATGTGCCAAATGAGCTAATTGATGAAATAAATAAATAAATAAAGCCATATGGGCTTCGGATCTCTTATCGTTCCAAACGTATCAACTTCAATTGGATCGCTGGATTTTGGACCAAACAACATTAGTTTTAGATTCATCTTTAGGGTCTCCGTAAACACTTTTGGAGGTTCTAGGAAACTTGTTTTGTTTGGTGTTTGTTTCTGCTTTTAGACATTGTTCACGAGGCTTTTGTTAATAAATTTGCAGCTTTTAAAAAACAACATATGGGATTATGATGGGGGGTTTGGAGGAAAGAGATGGAACAATTAGGCCCATTTTGATGTCAAATTTTTGTGTGGGATATTATTTGGTTAACTTTTGAAATTGAAAAGTTAATATGGGCTTGGGTACGCGGCCTCTTCCTGAATTTAAGATGGAGGGCTCAGATATGGCTGGTGTTGCCTTTTCCGCTGCGCTCACCATGACTTAGATCAAACCGTTGGGTTGGTCTACTTTTTGTGTATTGTTTGCTTGTTATGAATCCTAATCCTAGTCGTTTGTTAAAACAAGAAGCGTACACATTAGAACTAGCAATGAAAAGGATTCGAGTACCGATGTACAACTAAGTAGATGTCTCAAATCCTAATCGTTTGTGAAAACAAGAAGCATACACATCTAAACTAGCAATTAAAAGGATTCAAAATCCAATATTTAAATTCAAGGAACAAAAGCAAGTAGCAACCAAAATTAAAAAGTTCAAAAGTAGAAAGTAGCAACAAAAATTAAAAAAAAATCTCTAATCTTTGAAGGATGTAGTCTTTAAGCTTCACTCATTCAATCTTCAATTATCAAAAGATCTACTTTCTAGCTCCATCAACTCTACACAAGTAAAAAAATTCAAATCACTTAGATAATATTTCTAAGTTGTCAAGAATTATATAAGATAAAAAAGTGTACATTTTTCTAACCCGACCCAATAACAATATCGTGTAATTGGGTTCGGGTTTAGATCGGGTCAACCCGGCCTTTTGACACCTCATAACCACAATCATGCTACATTTTGCATTCACGGTCAACATAATTTTCTTATCAAACACAAATCAATCATCGCCTTATAATCAAAGTCATAAATCAAATAATCAGCTACAATTAAAAGACTCGATCGGCACGAGTTAGTGTTTAGATGTGTTTCTGATTTGATAAGCAAATAAACTACGTTATAATCAGTACCCGTAAGGATTCACTATCATGCAAACAGAATAACCAGTAATGAATCTATCAAATGTCATACTCCGTAAAATCTAACGTCTACTTGTAACAATGACTTGAATAAAAACGACATACATCGGTCAACTAATTAACTATAGGGAGAATTTACTTCTGTGACACTATATGGGCATTAAAAAAAACGACATACATCGGTCAACTAATTAACTATAGGGATAATTTACTTCTGTGACACTATATGGGCATTAAAAAATTTTGAAAATGGACAAATCCATAGTTATCCTTAGACAATTATGTAAGTTGCAAACCTACAGTAAAGAAAACTTTGAGTATATATAATAAATTCATAAAATAATAGTGAAAAACATACTTGCAGAGTAAAAAGCGGTAGATCATAGATGGAAACTAATCTGCGTTTATCCTCAGACGATCAACCATAACAATATTAGTTACAAATCGTGCGTCGATAATAAACTGGGGCGGGAGGAGAAACCACCTTCGGCTTCCCACATGAAATCTGATTACATAGAAACCCCATTCATTGTTAACTGTCATCAAGATTCCAATATTAACGAATCCGTTAACAGGTTCCTCAACGCGTATCCCACGGAGTTGGAATGGAAAGTGTGGAAGTAACTCGTCGGGTAGCAACCGGCCGGCTAGTCGATGCCCGTCTTCATCACGCATTGGCTCGAAAAGCTGAAGTTGTCTCATCGTAATTAAAAATACGGGATAAGCGTCAATTTGAGTAGCTTCAAACATTACTCTCCAACCCGCCACATTCGTGGCGGTGAAATGTCTTGTATGCTGGCCCGGTTCCAGAAAAACGTCGATAAACGGTACCTGCTGAAAAATCGACGGGCGAATAGCGAACGATGGATCGGCGCCATCCCCGTAAATCACAATTCGGGATAACCCGATGTCAATGAAATGCATATTTCTTGGATCCTCCCTCTGTAGGTCTTCTAGGGTGTTCGTAAGTGGAACATCCATCACCATCCAGCCTCCTACTTCAGTAGAGAATCGAAATAGTCGGACGTTCCCTTCAATGTAGTGCAACTGATAATCTCTAAGGTTTCCGTTAATGAGAGACAAACGGATGCGAAATAATCCACCGAAGGACTGCTCCGAAAACGGAGGTACATCACATGGTAACCACAATTGGTAGTTCCTAAATGGGTCAACTATGATTAGAGAAACTTCATTTGTTCTCCGAAGCGAGAACACGAACAACGTATCAAACCCCGTTAATAAACGCAGTTCTTCGCATTCAAGAACCGCTGTACCTAAAGCAAACAGATGATTACGCAGCGGGAAAGTTACAATCGTTCCGTCATAGCGGAATCCACCCAAAAACCCCCTCGTTGGGCGAGATTTCATTGAAATAGTGGGTAAACACCCATAAAGGTGTTTACCCTAGTGTTAAACCGGGCAACAAATTCCGGATTCCGTGTTAAACTACGGATACTACCGTTTACCATCCTTAAACTCATGATTTCCGGCATATCTGTACGCAACAAAATATCTTCTTGAAACATTGTTACCATGTCTTCAAAGTGACTCATTTTGTGATTTTGAAAGTTTGAAACCCTAGTTTTTTTTAGGAAGATGACAGCTACGGAGAGTGTTTGGAAATACAATTTAATTTTAGAGAGAGAAACAATTTTTTGGAAAGAGAGTGTTTTTAGATTCCAGTTGTTATTACAAGTTTTTTGAAAAAGTTTAATTTTTATTTTTCTTCAAAAAGCCATAAAAAACAAACATTTTTTTTATTTACAATGTGTAAATATAGACTAAAGGTTAAGAGTGCTCCGTATTATTTGACCATAGAGTCTTGTAACTAATTAGCCAAGTATTCGTGTAAAACGACTATTTTCACCGTTAGGGTGGGTTTCAGACTTTTAGCTAAAGATTAAAATCAAGACCAATTTTTCCTTGTAACGTTACTTAATTAGTGCACTGTTTCCCAATTCGATCAATTTAACAAAGTGAATAATCAAATAAGTTTGGTAACAATATATGACTATGATAAATTACATACACTCAACATCAAATTCTCATCCAATTCAAGTTTTGCAACCTCAGCTCGCCTTTTAACTTGTTAAACAGAATAGGTCATTAGCCTATACGGAACACTGGAACAGATTTCTAAGATTATTACTACCAGCAGTACGTAATCAAGATTGTCTAGATGAGTTTCACATTATTTATTCATAATATCACGAATAATTACCAAATATTTGGCGTGACTATACGCCGATCACGCGATATATATAATGAGAACATGGCAGTTCGCTGATAATTAAGATTCTACACAATCATCATTAACGAGTATGTAAATAGATTCTTACAAAAAAAACATAATATAAATAAGCAGCGCGCGTAATGAATATTGATTTAATACAACATAACTTCAACCTAGTTGTCTAGTCTTTATTTTAATTTTTTTTGTTTGAAGGTTTATAATAATAAACTAAAGAATTTGAGTTCGATAATTTAATGACAATGTTATAAATTAATCAAGTACTTAAAATAACCCAAAATCAACTATTATCACACTTGTGGTTCATTATGGGTTATCTTCATAATTATGACAAGAGAATATTATCAACATTAGAGTAAATGTTGAGTACGGAGTATAATTTATACTCCATGCATTGTAGTTGAAATTCTTTGCAAAAACTAAAAAGACTCGTGCCCTTGAAAACAAAAGTAGTACGAATAGTAGACATAGGCCGGGAAACCAGGACAGGCAAAGCACGGTGCGTAGCGCCACCAGTTGTCTCTGGATAAACTGCAGCGTGCACTGGCGCGTGTACCGGCCGCATCACACAGTGTCATACTACCATTAATGTACGTATTCTTATATTCTTATTGGTCCGAATAAAACATTTATATATTAGAAAACTATATATCATCTGTTTGATGTTTCTATATGTACGATGACACCGTAACGTAACTATAGTTTTTATTCAATTCCATACTACGTAAACTTTGCTAAATCTCGATAAAATTTTGGAATATAAAACGACGTGACATAAGTGGCCATTATTAAGTTATTGAACATGACATGTGTGACATAATTTGTAACTTACTTATTCTCCATGCTAATATGTATAAACTTGTGACAAATTAATTGTATCTTTTCATTTGATTTGATACTTCTATGCAAATTCAATATTTACGCTATATATCTTCATCAATTCCTTAATTTGTTCATTTCCTTAATTATATGAGGAAGAAGGATATGGCATGAAAACATTACTATTCATTTAAAAATTAATTAAAAACTTAAAGCAGAATAGCTTAGGATAATCCCAACCCTTAATTGTATTTTACCAAATTGATTCGATGATTGAGATTAATTTGTAATTACACTTAATTCCTAAATCATATATTTATTCAAATAATAAAAATAAATATATTCGGTATTAATATTAGTCATATAAAAGATAAAAATAAAAACAAATAAAAGATAAGATACCAAAAGAATCGTTTAAAGGTACGTATTTGTCAAACACCTCCTCATTAATTAAAAAAATAATAAAATGCATATAATATCTAAAAAATCTTGACTGAATTCAATTAATGATATTAATTAATGATTAATGATATTAATTTTTTTGAAAGGCTTTAACAGAAATCGTCTAGGTACTCCGTACGGAGAGACCCAATGACTAAGTCTCCATAAACTAGCCCAATTCAGCCGTACGGAGCCCATAAGCGCCCCAAGTTACTCCAAATCCGGGAAAAACCCACTAATCCGTCCGCCCGAAGACACGACAACGAATTAATTAATAATCATAATAAAACAAATAGGAAAGTAATATAAAAGTTCGGGCCACAATCCCATTCATATGCAAACCCTAATAATTGCATATATATAATACATATACGTTAGTATAATCTAATGGTTAATTCTTTTACAATTTACAAATCGTACAGGGAAATCTGATGACTTTGGTTCTGAAAACCTTGATAAAGGTATAAAGGTAAGTTCTATATTATACAAGCTACTGTATTTATGATTTTTTTCAAAGTGAAATTCTGTAAATGTCTTCATATTCGATTTAAGCTTTATTACAGTAACATGTTTGAAGAAGAGACAAATGGATTGATAAGCAAGCTACAGGTAATTTCATCGCTCCTACTCACTGAGTCTTTTGATTTATGCTTTGGTTTTTTGATGTTGCATTTAGATTTGGTTTTGGCAAATTTAAGTGCATCCACAGATAGGCTTTGGATTTGATATTATTAATTTGTCAGCCTTTTTAGGAGTAAAAAGCCTTCTACGTTTCTATAGGAGATGTTTGTGTGAGTATATTATATTATTGTGTAGTATCGAATGGTTTTAAACCAATTAATTAGTTGTAGCATGTCTGATATTACGTATATTTCCAAGTGAGTCACCAAGTTTGATAATTAATATGTTTTGCCAGAATTTAACCATTGATTGGTTAAAAGCTTAAGTTACTAATTTGAGATTTATGATCATCGTTGTCTTATTTTGATGCCCTGGCTTAAATTCGGTTACATTATTAGTGCGCGAAAAGTGGTACGTACTATAAAGGTTTCGTACCAAAAATATAATACAGTAGATGAATAGCTAATATTTAAACAATTCACCACTTCTAATATTTTCAACCAAAGTGAAAATTAATACTCCAATAGATGTCAGTTACATAAACAATTTTTAGAGTTAAGGCTTTTTAAGTGCTTTCATAACTTAAATTGAATAATACTGAAATATAACACTATTAACAAAGACAACTAACAACAACCGAAAGTAAAATTGAGATTGTGGCATACAATGTTAACCAAAAGCTTGAGAGAGCCTAAATTCGCAAAATTTGAATGATTCTCTAACTAATGTTAGGTTACCGAGTATTAAAATTACAAACCATCTTCTATCTCTAGATGACCATACATTTCATAAGACATTAGATATAATTTTTATTTTAAAAAGTTCTAATATTTAGATGAAAATATGCAAAATCAAATATCGTAACCCGCGTTGTCGCGAGTCTTTAACCTAGTTACTATTCATTTAAAACTTTTCAACTCCAATTCTACTTCAATAACATAAACTTCAAAAAAAATAAAAATAACACTAACTTCACATATCTGATTTTTAGGGGGCGTAATTTGGCAAAATGTTCGACTAAGTCAGTAGACTAGTAATTGCTCGATTGACTTATTGAGGTTAATTATAATAAATCACGATATGTAAGTTATTTAACTTATAGATGTTAACAACTAAATCATTTTACTAACTTATTAGTTACGAGTATTAATTTGATTTAGTTACTTAATTTTTAATTATTATTACAACCTAAAAAACTCTAATTTATATATGAAATATATGAGTAATTTAATTGAAAACAATAAACTTAAATATTTTCTCAAAGTATAGTAACATATTTGTCTAACATTTCACGGTACCGGTAAGTGATTAAAAAAATAACTACAAATGATAACATATTTAATTAAAACAGATGAATAAGAGCAAACGGAGTGGGCCGTTCTTCACCGGCGTTTATGCTCCAGAACGCTGCTTTGCAGCGTTCAACCACCCCGCTGCGGCGTTCACATCAGTGTTCCCGATGCCGTTTTTGCCTCACCGTCCATTTCCACACGCCGATCCGAGCAACGTTTAATCTATTTTTTTGCTTTTTTTGTTTGTATGGGAGGAAATATAGATAGAGATAGATGGGAGGAAGATATAGATATAGATAGAATAGATAGATACAGATACACACATGGAAAGAAATATATAATAATTATATAATAATAAAAAAGCATGCTTTTGCCGATGATTTCTTCCTATTTGTACATGGAAAGTGGTAGGTAGGTGGAAATTATTAAATTTATATCTAATTTATTCCCCAGGAAATTATTAATTAATTTATTTGTTATTTAAATTAATTAATTCAATTAAATGTATTAAATCAACAAATAAAACAAATAATTAAAATTTCAGAACACTGTCCAGAACACTGTTACCACTCCACAAAATCCTCACTACAAAATTCTCACTCAGAACACTGTGTTTAGGCCGTCACCACTCCGTGTGCTCTAATGTTTCTCCACATTTGTAGGAAAGATGACCAGCTTCCTAACACAAAATTTCTATATAACTTGAGCAACTGATTGGGAGTTGTAAATGCTCAATTTTGTTCTTCAAAACCTCAAATTTGCTTTACTCATGGGTGGATGGTTTGTTAAATTTTCCAGTTATTTAGGGTTAAGTACTGTTAATGTAATAATGGTGATTAATACGGAATACTTATACTCCCTCCGTCCCAAAATAAGTGTCTCATGTAAAAATGCACACAGTTTAAGGAAAATCACTATCTACCAATAGCATCTCATCTTTACCCACTAAAGTCTTTTCTGATTGGCTGAAAGGGAATCTAGACACTTATTTTGGGACGTCCCAAAATAATAAGTGAGACACTTATTATGGGACGGAGGGAGTACTTAATAAGTTAATAGTAGTAGTACGTAGTAGAAATACTCGTATATATGTTTAGGAGTAGTGTGGTGGATCACGTGTTAACCTATGGTAGGGGTATGAGGTCCACCAACCTTTAATGTATGACTATGTTCAAGTGATTCAACAGTCATGTTCTCATGTCAATATGAATAAAAAAGATTTGATGTGCGATATCCAATTTGTCAGATTTTTGGGTAAGAAAGTGTTGACTATCGTTGACATGTGTTCATGGTCCGTTGGGTAATTGTTGCAAACATGAAACAACGTGAGATGGTACTTTAAGTCTTTAACGATGTAATGGTTCATCATAATTTCGTCTAAGATATGATGGGTTTTTTTCCTTCTCTTGTTTATGTATTGATAAATGGTTTAGGCTATAATTTATACTGTAGTACGGAGTAGTTTGTTATCTGAGTTGTTAACATTTACTCCGTATGTTCTATCTCTTTATATTCGTTTGCTGCCAACGAAATTCTCTTTATTTCAGATAATTCGATAACGTAAATAACTACTCTTAAAAATTACTTTTGCAAAGTTGTAAATTTTGTACTTTTTCACACAGCTAGCTAGAGTTATTGTATTTTCTTGATGGTAAAACAATAAGTACTCCTATATATTTCAATTTAGTGTAAAAGCTTTAATTAGGTATCGAAGATTTGGTTGAATAGTCGGGGTCTTGAAATCCTGATCAACGTATATCCATCTCCTTACATGAACGAATAACAGTGTCACTGCACATATACCAGATTGAAGTTACAAAAAACTGTTATCGATACAACACTATGAATTCATTAATTCTAGCTAGGTATCCAAATGACGTTGCTTATTAATTGAATGATGGTGCTAATCTTGAATTAGGATTCAAGTGTAATATAATATTACTTACGACAATTTTATTTTATTTTCAGATTTCAATTGTGTGTATCTCAATTGCTTCCGAAACTTGGCAAAAATAATTAGTATGGATGGACATTTGTTTAACACGCGTGTAACTTAATTATTTTGACAAGTTTTACTGAGTTGAGATGTGAAGACAATTAACGCATTTTCACCAAATATTTAGTTGAATTGAAGTAGTCATTATTTATGTAGTATTATTATATATGTTTAATGCAGAAATACTTCGAGTAACAAGTGATATATGATGACGATGATACGTGTAAGACTTATTCCACATATTTAATGTGTAATAACGTGACATATGCAAAAATACTACTATTATTGTGTAATGTTTTACATACTTATTGTCATTTTAATTTATCGATCTGTTTGAAAATAGCTACCAGCAATTATGGGATTTTCATCGATACGTAACCTACTTTATAAAAAAAGATACGGGATTTGAAGAGGAAGGATGTGTGTCTCTTGATGTGCATACACGTCACTTAAACAATGACTAGTCTCCAAAGCTGTCAAATCAGTATCATAACAATTCACTACTTGAGAAATACTCCGTATTGGAATAGTAGACTAGTAGTACTCGTAGTATTTTTCAAGAGACACAATTAATGCTTTATTAAAATGCCGGAAATAACAACTATTTCGAATATACTCCCTCCGTCCCAAATTAAGTGTCTGGTATCAGTCTTCACGGAGTTTAAGAAATTACATTGTCAGGTAGTAAATATGACAGTTTCACCCTTGCTTTTTTGCACGGACTCCCATGTATCAGTTTTGAGTGAGGGTTAAATGGTAAAGTGGATATGCTATTTTTGGAAGTGGACACTTATTTTGGGACAAACTAAAAAGGAAATGTGGACACTTATTTTGGGACGGAGGGAGTATAAAAAAAAAAAAAGCAAACGAGAAAAGTTATGCAATATTAATTGTATTTGATTTGATCCCTTATTATTAATTATACGAGATATACAAACACTTAAACCGCTTGTAATGATTTGATCCCTTATTATTAATTATCCGAGATCCGAGATATACTCTACAGGAAGCTAGCTATACATAGTTGAATGGTAAGATTTATAGGCACAGAAGAGGACAAAACATATGCCGCCGGCACGTTCCCATGTCAATACCCGCATTTAATTCATTCCCATCATTTTCACTTTAGACCCCACAAAATCACTGTCACACGGATACTCTCTTATATAAAAAATAAAAATAAAAAATTTACAAGATCTAGTTAAAAGAAAGAAATTAAATGAAACAAGTTTTAGAAATTGAGCGGTATAAATAAATTTACAAGAAAAAGAATACCTTTATATGTGAAAAACACCATATTAGCCATTATTTTTACAAATACACTAAAATGGTAAATAAATTTTTCCTCCCCACTATTTTGGCTAAAAACTCATTCCAATGGTTTTTCCAATTGGGATTTGTGGGTGCGAAATTGGTGTAGCTAGAGTGGTGGATTTGGGGCACCTGAGAGCATCTCCAATGATAAAGTGGCTTCTAAAACTTTTTTAAATGCTAACTTATCTTTTATAAAAAAAGTTTTACAAAAAAGCTTTATCTCCAATGTAATTAAGCTTTTCAATAGCTTTTCTAAATCAAAATACGGGGTGCAATGTAAATATATGCACTAAAAAGCTTTACACCCAAAGCTTGAGAAATGTCAAGCTTTTGGTTAATAAAGCTTTTGCTCCGATGAGGAAAAGCTTTTTCAAAAGCTTTTTTGCATAAAAAAGTTTTAGAAAAATCCTTCATTGGAGATGCTCTGAAACGTGTTTGGCTAGGTTTCTTGGTCCACCTAATTTGAGGAAAAGATTTGATCTTGCAAAATTGTCTGTTATTTTGGATATTGTGGTGTAGTGTTTTTATATATAAAGAAAATATTGTTGATTTTGCTTTCGGTTGCTGCTTGTTTCCTGTCATTGTTGTTTGTTTCTAATTTTGGTGCAACTATTGGTATGTGGGTTGTCTGTTGACTTTTTCATTGAATTAAAAAATGTTTTGACTTGTTGACCATTTTTCCTCTTGGATGAATCACTAACAAGGTAAACGTCAAAAGGATATTCAGCAATTGCCTAGGGTGCTAAATTTAGAAATGAGTTCTTTTGTTCTTGTTTGAAAAATATAATGTTACTAGTAAATGTCTAGACTTTCTTGTATAAGTAAATTGAAGTCTTTCTTTTTTCACTCCGTACGTAGTTGCTATGTATAGTAGTCACTTACAAGCAAGCTACAACACTTTATACCAATACCAATACCAATACCAATACCAATCTATATTAAAGATGTGAATAATTGTCATGTAAAACGCTTTTAAAATTGTTCTGGAACCCCGAATTATACTAGCAACTGTTAAGAATTATGAGTTTCATCTTTTCGAAATCGTCAACTTTTATTGCTAACCGAAAAGTTCATATTTATAATTAAGAGTTGATGATCATTCACATATACTACTTCAGTAGGCCAGAAGGATGAGGAAGCTATATATGATTTTTAGAATGCATGCAAGATAGCGACTCCTAACTTTTGTAGAATTTCATCTACTCATATTGTAATAAACATCTCATACGCTGTAACTTTGTATTTTTCTTTGTCTGAATAGGACCCCAATGTAATGCGTCACTTTTCGAAACTTTGATTTGTTTTCGAGTCTTTGATTCGACTCACCGCTCTTTGACTGCCGTCCGATTGGTCTTTCTTGATTTAAATTGTTGTTGTAGAATGTAATATAAATACCATGGATTATATTATTGGCCTCTTATGCCTAAACAAAAAAGTACCACCGTACCCCGTTTACTGATCCTCGCCATCAATCGCCGAGGTGGGTACATTCTAATGTCAAAACAATCCTCACAACCTAAACAAAGCATACTAAAGATACTATATGAATCACTAAGTAAGTATCCCCTTACTTACTTGGGGTTCCCTCCATAATCACAATAACTCAAATCATAGTTGGCATCATCATATAGATTTGACAAGTATGTAAGAATCTGATTTGGCATTGTTATGTTAAATTTAAGCTTAAATGTTCTATCTCAACAAATCTTGTGTCCTTTTGTGTTCTTTTAAATTGTTAATCAAGTTGTTTTGAAAGTTTATTTAAATGTTAATCAAGTAGCTAGTGCGACATGGTACCATTCAATTACAAACGGTTTCATCTTGTTTTTGATGAAAATATACGTTAATTGTTATGTAAGATTGGACAAATGCATCATCAATCAATTATACTATTATCGATTAAGTTACAAACATGAAAAGTAGTAGCTAGTTTAAAGGAGTTTAATGTTTCAACCACATCTTCTCAATAGACATATTCCATCACGTTTGGTTACACAACGTAAACGTGATCATTGTGGCTCTACATCACTTTATTTTATCATGACACTTGTGATTTCTTGATTTTAGTACTAATATGTGCTAGCTTCTTGGTTAGGAAAGAAGATACGTGAACGTGAAAGGAAAAGTGATGGATCATAAATGTGTAGATTCAAATTAAAGTAAGAGTTATATAGTAGGTTTATACCTTACATTTTTTATAGAATATGATTTCGTCGTAACATCTCTAGGGGTGTTCAAAATAATCCGAAATCCGAAAACCGAACCGTAAACCGGTTTAATTGAACCGAATTTAGGTTAACCGAACCTTTTTTTTTCATTTTTCGGTTTCGGTTAACCGAACCGCTATATTTTTGGTTTTCCGGTTTCGGTTCATAATTCTAGGATATACTTGATAAACGGTTAACCGAAAAAACCGAAAAGTTTATATATTGTTTTAAATATATGTATATATGTATATTATATATAGATATTTACACTTGTATATTAGTAAAATCATTTATTTCTTTTGTTTCATTTTAATCTACTACACTAGCTTAATTTTACCATAATATGTTAACTATTAATACTTAGTTCTAATTATATCCGAACGATTAATATACGTATAGCATAAATACACAATTATAAAAAGTCAAATGCTTATCAAATGATATCAAAATAATTAAAATATAGTGAACACTTATTAATGAATATGTATTTGTATGTTACTAATTACTTTTTAAAATAAGTATTAATTAGTAAACGGTTAATGGGTTAACCGATTAACCGAACCAAAAAATCGGTTAACCGATTGCCGGTTAACCGAACTTTTCGGTTTCGGTTTAGGTTCAAGAATTTAGCGAACCTAATTTTCGGTTAACCGGTTTCCGGTTAACCGAACCCCCGGTTAACCGTCCATGAACACCCCTAACATCTCCTGGCCTTATTTCAATGTTCTTCTTAATTCCATTATGTATCTAAAACCACGAATGCTAACATGACTTCAAGAGGGTACATTATGGGATTGTGATAACTAAACTCACAAGAGATCGTGAAGTTTCGTTACATATAGTTTCACAGCTTGTATTTTACTAAACCAAATTAGTTTTTTGCGTGCTTCTTGATAGTTGTAAAATTAGTTAATAATATACTGGTGGTATTATTCAATTTGATCGATATATATTAATAAATGTCTAAAATTGCTACGAGTTTTTTTCTTCCGCCTATTCGAGGTAATATTAGTTAAGAACCTTAGAATTGAAAAATGTAATTTTGCTACATGTGACATGACCTTAAAAAGAGTTAATTATTATTGTATGTTTAACTCCTTTGTTTTCTTTTACAATAACTATCTTAGAATATATATATATAGTCTTTTGGATGCATGAATGACATGTGACTATTTTGATTATTTTACATCATACGTTAAGTTGCAATACTTATCCTTTTATCGATAATGACAATAACATTTTAGAGGATATTAAGATTGTTGCTGATGGTAGTATAGTACAAGTGGCATGGTGATGGTTAGGCTTGTCAAATGAAATTTATAAATTGTGACATTGGTCTTAAAGTTATACGTACGGAGTATGCTACAAAACTTTATATGAACAAATTTATATGATTTTCTAGCAGCATGCAAGTCTTGGCCACTGTTTTGGATTGATGAAGTGCAACATGAGCTCATATCTTTGCTCATGATTTTAGTTAGATGATTGCTTGAAGGAGATTTTAAAAACAAAAGGTTTTTCAGATCGATCACGATGAACTTTAAAGTTTGTAGCCTTGATGGAGTGCTTCTCATCAATTATCTCATTCATGCACGTCAAACTCTAATTCATCAAATTGGGTCCTCGATCTGTTAGTTGGTTTTATACATTGGCATAGCCTTGTGCAAGTTTTGATCTACTTCACATATCTTATTGGTAATCAAGTTTTATGCTTATCATTTTACATAATAATCAATCAACTACGAAAATTGTCATGATGTTTAAGTCGTCATGCGTCGCACGCGTATTACATTAGTTAAGCATATGCTTTTCCATCAACCAAACAACCACAAATCAATAATTACAATACTAAGGTATACGTTCACGCTGAAAAAAATACGAATTGAATGCATGTGGTCGTTGACCTAGATACAAAATAGCCAGTGTCTAATTTGTCGTTTAGTATTGAAAATTCAGAATTTTAGTTTAAAGTTGGAATTAAATGGTTTTTTCCAACTGGGATTTGTGGGGAGCTTGAACGTATTTGGCTAGGTTTCTAGGTCCACCTAATTAATTTGAGGAAAAGATTTGATCTTGAAAATTGTCTGTTATTGATAATGAAAATGAAAATGAAAATAGTGTTGATTTTGCTTTTGGTTGCTTGTTTTTTTGTCATTGTTGTTTGTTTCTATTTTGGTGCAACTATTGGTATGTGGGTTGTATGTTGACTTTTCATTAAGTTTGGAAATGTTTTGACTTGTTGACCGTTTTTCTTCTTGGATGAATTTCTAACAAGGTAAAACTCAAAAGGATATTCATCAATTGTCTAACGACCTAAATTTAAAATTGAGTTCTTCTCCGTAGTTGCTATGTAGTTACAACACTTTATATAATACCAATACCCGTAATACTAAAAACTACTGGTGAGTGGTGATGGGCATCCGCATCTACATTTTCAGTATTATAATCTGATTTAATTTCTGCATTTTCAGTGATACTAGTGATCTCCTTTTGTGTTTGTATCTATCGAGACACGCGCCAATTTTCTCATGCTATGTATGTACTACACATAAAATTAAAAGAAACAGGAGTATATATCTGGCTCTAGCCTGATCATAATAATAATTAAAATGGAACAGTATTTTATATGTATATGTATGTTTGTAATGTATAGTATATATATACAGTATATATATAGTATATGTGTGTGGTTACAATTAGTTTTGTTTTTATATTTGCATTGGACTGTATAAAATTAAAAAAGCATTTGTGATGCAGGAAATAATAACCTTCAAAAGGAAAGAAATATGCAGCGTGGTAAACGGCACACAAGGACAAGCTCCACCTTTGGCCGGACAGATTCTGCATGATACCAATGGTACAAAAAACCTCATTTTCCTTTCACTTTAAAGTTTCATAAATAAAATAAATAATACTCGTATATACTTTGAAAAATTATCATCACTTCTTTATAGACACACACTATTTTTATCTTATTCCCTCTGGCTCTGGGTTTCTCCATTACGATCAGTGGTCAACTTTTTATATATGTGTGTAGCAGAAGCAGATACGAAAAAAGAAAATTAGCTTTGTGTATGTTCCGCGAAGTTTCACTACGTGTTTTTTCCCCTATTATATTCCGGGTAATATTAGTTTATTAGGACCTTAGAATTAATTAGATTTGTTAATTTGGTCACATGTGACAATGACCTTAGAAATCTTTAATTATTATTGTATGTTTAACTACTTTGTTTTCTTTTCTTGGGACATTTAGTCGATCTTTTGGATGTATGACATGTGACTATTTAACTGTTTTTATATCATATATATACGTTGCAATTAACATTTTAGAGGATATTGAGATTGTTGTACGTTGATGGTAGTAACAAGTGGCCTTGTGATGGTTAGGCTTGTCGTTGGAATTTATAAGTTGTGACAATGGTCTTAAAGTTTTATGTTGCAAAACTGTATATGAACAAATATATATGATTTTCTAGGAGCATGCAAGCTCTAGCAACTGGTTTGGATTATTGAGGTGCAACATGAGCTCATATCTTTTCTCATGATTTTAGTTAGATGATTGCTTGAAGGTGATTTTAAAGACAAAAGATTTTTTTGGATCACGATGAACTTTAAAGTTTGTAGCCATCATGGAGTGCTTCTCATCAATTATCATATTCATGCAGGCGCGGAGTCAGGAAATCTGGATGGTTGGGGCAAAATATTTTTCTTTTTATTTCTTCGATAGTTTCGTGGGGGCGAAATTTTTAAGATGTAATAAATACCTTACAAAAATTTCGTTTTTAAATAATTTAAAAATTCTTGTGGGGGTAACTGCTTACGCTTCCCCCGCCCTATCTCCGCCCCTGTATTCATGCATGAATGCCAAATTCTAATTCATCGATCAGATTTAATCATCTGTTAGTTGGTTTTATACATTGACATAAACTTGTGAAAGTTTTGATCTATTTGACAAGTCTAATTGGTAATCAAGAATTATATTTATCACCTTATATGATTATCAATCAACTGCGTATAATATCATGGTAATTAAATTGCCGTGCATCATCATACGAGTATTACACTAGTTAAGCATATGCTTGGATCCCATCAACCAAACAAACACAAATCAATAATTACAATACTAAGATATACAAGCTACAAAGATACGAATGCATGTCGGTACACTACAACTCTGATCAAATTCATTCATTATACCCTGCCAATGAACCTAGATGAACTTTTGTTACACCTTTTGTCAATAAGGTAAGCATACCATGTTACCCAAATGTTATCTACTCTATTCATCATTTCCTTTATTATGCTATTGAATTGAATGGTTGCTTGTGTGAGTTTCTATCTTGTTTCTGTATGTATATGATTCACGTGACTCTGATTTACTTAGTTTTCAAGAAATATATTATATATACTAATAATAACTAATTTGAATTTGATTGTGATGAGTGATGCTGTTATTAGCGAAATAATTTTCTACTGATACTTAGTTTAGTGTAGAATCCAACAGTTGTGTTACTTTCAATTAATTGAATGTGAAACGGTTTAGCACAAATTAGTTTGGTCAAATGGGTTAACACGATGAGTACTAATAAGTTGTTATATGCTCTTATAATGATTATAATTATTATCAAATAATAAGAGAAACCATGTTAACCGAATTTTGAAATCATCAAGAAACAGTTTCACCTCATTGAAGTATAGGTTCTTTCGTGAATTCGACCTACACAGCTTCATACAAGAATTAGCCACTTAGGCTTAACCTAAAACATAAATAACATTTTTTTGGTTTAAAAAAGCTCTAACATCTTTAGGCGCTCCAAGTGCTCTGCCTCCAGTTCCGCAGGGGTGTAGCAACCTTTAAGATCCTCTACTACATACTCCTGCCAAATAAAAAGCTAATAAATTCTAGGATAAAAATATGAACAATCATATTTTGGATATTTTAAACCAGAAACAAGTGCAGAAAGTGTGGTTCCAAATTCACATTATGATTTATGCACAATGGGTTCTATGTTGTATAGTCATTCGCTTACTGCATAGCAAGTTAATCATTAACTCTGTCATCAGATATAGCTTAAACAAGTCAACATGGTCAAAATAACAACCATGTTACTATCTTTGACCTGATAATGTGTAAGGATCTTACCGATTATCCAATTTCTTGGATCCCTAGTTATTTGGGGGTAAATGAAGAAATGTATACCTTGGTAAGTTCTCTCTTAGTGCGGATGTGGTAGTGTTTCTGCCAGGTTCTCTGAATAACAATGGTGGCAACAAAAAGGCCAAAAGGAATACCAACAATTGCAAATATGACCACCGATATTATAATTATAGGAACCCATTTGATCATACTGAAATCCTCTGGTGGTAAAGGGTCCCCGTCACCACAACAACAACAGCAACAAGGGTCTGGGATTTCATTCGTATAACTTTTTAGGCAGAGCATTATGGTCCCAACGAACCCAAGCAACGCCAAGAAGACAATAAACCCTATGGAACAAAATTACAACAGTTTAAGAAACATAATAACAATGAAACAAAATCACGTTACAGCTGGCAGCTTTAGTTGGCCCAACGATCATGCGAACGAACTTTTTAAGGTGCGTTTATTTGCAAGAAAAGTTGAGGTGAATAACTGAAAATGTATTTATATATTACCCTTCTAGAAAAATTTTTAATGGAAGTTTCATATTATAGTTTCCAAACTGTTGTCTTTCAAGTGACAGGAAAACTTGTTTGTTTTCTAAACTTAGAAATGAAAACATTTGAACATGTTTCTACAATTCTCCCAATAAGTTACCAATTTCCATAAAAAAAAATGAAGAGAGAAAATTATAGAAAATTGTCTATAACTAAACGCATCTATAAATTTCCGTTGTATGATAAACAGGGAAGAACTGACCTATAGCATAGTAGATTGGTACTGGATGCCTTACCAATAAATAAACGGTCCCAACCTTTATTATAAATTAGATCTCGAAGATGCCCCTCTTTGTCAGCAAGATATGCTAGATCTCCTAACATTCCAATTACCTGCTTAGCGTAGTATGTAAATTACTCAGTACTCGATTACATCATAGATAAGAAAATATATATGCACTGCTATATTTCAAACAACTATTATTCAACATTTCTTGCATACAAGATGCAAGGGGCGGTATAGAAACAACCAACAAGCCATGTATAGAATAATTTTGCTTACATGATGAAGAAGTCGTCATACAATATAAAATAATAACCGAAAGTTTAATACATACAATATAAAATTTTAAAATGAGATAAATATAATATGATTTTTTCAGTTAAAGTTTGTTACTCTAGCTTAACCTATTATAAAATTCCACTGGATATGGTTATAAAATTGTAAGTGAAGCTAGAATACTCAACTGCTTGTACGGCTAAAAATACAAGGATAACATCCCTAGCAATAAACAGTCGGAATTTTACTTTACGCCACGAGTTTCCTTCTGACTTGTCAACTCGAAGATGAAACTGGGCATCACAAGTTGTGCAATGTGAAAAGGCATGACCCTCCTGTTAATTAAGAGTAACAAATTAATTAAGCATATATGTATGACATCATGTATAATAAATTATATACTTGGTATGAAACGTTATGAAAAACAGTATGTCGTAACCTTAACAGATCGCCAATGATCAAGGCACGAACGATGCACAAACTGTTGAGTACCCTTACACAGGCATGGGGATATCAGATCATAATCTACAAAAATAAAAAATAAAAAAGAGTGAAACTTAAAAAAGATGGTGATCATGTTCAATGTATAAAAAAGCAATATTCAAACGATGCCGGCCTATATGATAAAGAAACATAAACACAGCAGTGGATGTGTATATATCACCTTCATCTCCATTGGATTCAAGACAAATGCGACAAGTAACTAGTGAACCAGCTTCAACATCATTAGGGTTGTCTGAAACCCTAGTTTCTTGCGGTAATTCTACTTCCATGAGTTCAACTATTTCGTATTGAACTTGATCAGTCGTAAAGAAATCCCAAAATTATTCTTTTTATTTTTTAAACAATATGATATGAGAAGTTGAGAATTATGTGTTCAAGTACAGGATAAAAAGAACATATTATTTTAATTTTTAAATTCAAAAAAAGAGAAAAAAGTGGGAGCAAGATCATCATTATCAAAAAGTTAACTAATTAATTAAAGTGGTTGCCTTGAGAATTGTACGTTATTTATGCATAAATGTTGAATTTTTTGTTTTGAACTTAAGATAAATAAATAGGATTTTTCTAAACGTAGCCCTTAGGGCAGTTTTTAACATGCATAAAAGTATTGTATATGGCGGTTATTTATTTATTTTAGGGTGACGGTTATTTTACTGTACAACTCTTTTCTGCGAGTTAACGATAGCCCTTAGGGCTATGTTTAGAAAAATTCAAATAAAATAATAACTCACTTTTTTTTCCCATCTTTATCCATTTATTTTTGCAGCACATGCTCTTTAATTTAGTTTATTTGTTAACCTTGACTGTAAAATCAGTCAATCATACACTCATTTTTCCCATTCACGAATCTTGTAATTTATTTCATCTAATCTAATCTCAACTATAACACCCCTCATTTTAATCTCATTTAAATATAGTAAATCGGAAGTGTAAGTCCAAATAGATATAGTGATAATTTACCTCGTTTTATCAACATATAAAATTCCACCTTTTCAAAACATAATTTATCAACAGAGGTGTTATATAAAAACAAGATAAAACATTGATTTAAACAAATCAATATCAGAGTCACGCCACGTCAAATATTCCATCCAGTCCAACTTCTTGCCCACCCGATAATAATGCTTAACCTGCAAGAAGTGTTAATGTGGGGGATTAGCATAACGCTAAGTGAGCAGATAACTAATCAACAGTCTAACTTAGCTCAACAACTTTGCATACAACAATTAATACTAAACCAACAAGTACACAATATCACTATTTAGCAAAGCAACAGGCAACTGTTCAACTGGTCAACTTAGCAACTAGTCAACTATTCATCAGAGCAACTATTCCACAACTAGGACTTAATAATGAGGCATCGGTGGCTCTAGGGATAACCATAATACCCGGGAGGCTCCCCAAGAACACTTACCCAACCATATCCGTATGGCCATAACGGACGAGACCGATAGCTAGTGGTTATTCTCAACTAACACAGGAGGTGTGTTAAACCTTGAATAACCGACTAGCCCAACCAACAGTTCAACAACTCGTTGACCTCATTAACAACTGATGCCCGAAGGCCAACAACAAGTCCAGTGATCACATAATCAACAAATCACATATTCATCAGGTCAACGTTATTATATCAACCATATTATTACTAACTATAATAATCATCATGGCAACTATAATAGTAATAATATGTTACTTGTTGTAACCAAACTCGTTACAACCAAGTTATACTGAGGATTAGAGATCCACTCACCGACCACCTCAGGCATCCACTCAGTAGTCTAATATCACTGAGCCTTCTGCACACCTGAATTTACAACAGAATACACAAGTTAGTCACTTGCCTCAAGATTATGCAATAATCCGAATTATTCAACTTCATATCAACTAACACAATCATCAATATTATCAATAAGCTAACACATTGAATAAGTATAAACTTCGTAGTCACTAATCACAATCATATTATCAATGTAATTCAAGCTCACTTATCAAGTTATAATTTTACTTTCTACTTATCAATCAAGTGTTCTTATGAGTAAACAACACCCAATACACCATATAACCCATTAAGATCATAATGATCATTGTAACCCCATGAACACTTAATCAACTTTACACTAATTACACAAGCTTATAAGCTTTGATCATATCATAATCAACTAAACCCTTTAACTATATTAATGATCATATATCAAATTCACCATTTCTAAGCTAGGTTTAGATTATAATCCACATATAATCATCAACTAACAACAATAACACTAAATCATGCCATCTTCACATCAAGATCATGAAACCCACTTAGGTTTTCATCTAATTAACTTCAATCATAAATTAAGAACTTGGATTTGAGCTATATAACTAGTCAAGAATCACCACATATCATCATAAATCACAAGTAATTATCATATAACTCAAGAACTAAATCAACTCAAGTTTTTATTTGAACTAATCTCATGAGATAAAATCATTTACCTTTCAAAAGTGAAGAAGATGATGAATAGTATAAGATGGAACCACTTGATTGAATCACCATTTCAACTTAACTAGCTTCTTGATCAAGAATTTTTTGATTGAATTTTTAAAGAAGGAGCTAGGGTTTTTGGTTTTGGATTCTCAAAGGAAATGAAAAGGAAAATTGGTAAAGTGATCAACAAAAAAAAAAGATCGGTCCCTTTAATAACCGACTCAAACATTTGGGTATTTTATACCCGCCCTAAATCTATTGCCTGGCACTAAATTACTAGTTGCGAGAATTTATTTTATTGTACCGTCAACTCTAATAATTTAAACCAAGCAACATTTTATTTATCACAATAAGTCCTGAGACCTATTTCACCAAGTTTCACAATAAACAATTTAATAACAATTAAAATCTAAAACAATTAAATATCCAATTTAATTAGAAAAATACTAGGCCACTGGAGAGGGTGTTACAAATCTCCCCTCCTTAAGGAGATTTCGTCCTCGAAATCTGATCACCCTTAATCACTCTAGTGTGAAGGAGTCATCTATGCCTTCTTATTTCAATTTACTTATGCACATCTTCACTATGCATATCTTTAGTCACCTCGACATCAAATGTGTATACATTACATTTTAGTTACCTAATTATGTATTATTTCATCAACTCACACACCACCAGTGTGTATTTCAACTAATTTCACATAAGCATATAAATTGTGCTTTGTACTCTATTTAATTTGCTAACATAAAATACTATATCCAGCATGAACTGTATCTTCTTCAACTATTTAATCATAATATACGCATATCATACGTTATTCTCTGGAGCAATTTATAATTAGATTTGTACATTTTCAAGTCTTTCTATATGCACATATTCATATGTACATGTCTCTATTTGTTCCACTGCACAACTACTGTGTGTATACTCTGTCTCTAATAAATTAATCGACCACTTACATAATCATGAGAAGTGTTATTATTATTTTTTTTTATCTCACAGCAACCACATCAACAAACACAACAATGACAACCACAACAACATCCACAACAACAACTAGTGTACTGGACACTACAACAACTTGCAGTTCGATTCGTTATTAGCAAAATTTTTTTTTTTTTTTTTTTTTTTTTTAACTAATAATCATATACTTCTTTAGTTATCACCTTGCTAAATTTTCAAATTTTAGCGCAACTATTTAATTACTACTTTTTCAACTTGTAATTATAAACACAACTTGATTATATGGAATCCACAACCATATAGTCTTCAACATATAAGAATAATCAATAAGCCTGATGTAGAGGTCGAATCCTATAGTTAAAATTATTATCATGTAATCAACTAGCACCTTTTCACAACAACTTGAATGCTAACTCAACACCTGTTAATACCAAACATCATCATTGGTATCTCAACAACACAAGGTGCTGACATTAGACATCTATTCAACAATATTATTCATATTCAACTTACCTCTACTTTGCTTAAATCCACTTTTAACTCTTACTATTGACAATGCATTGTACATACACATCAACTGTGCCATAGATATTACATTAGCAACAACAACTTAGTGGTTTATTAATCTTTCATATTAGTCCATCATTGACTAATTATCAATTACAGGTCAACATATCTTACCTGATATATTAAAACCACTTAACTTTATCTGGTACTTAGTAACCTCAACAACTCCATGTGAAATGGCATAATATAAATACGTTGGCCAGACGTCGTCATATTATGTCAGTCACACTTTATTCTCAGGCCACTTCATACCATTTATCTCCTAAGTAATTATCTTTACTCTCACATATTTCTCAATAGTAATTTCAACAATTTACACAATTATTAACATAGGCACAATGTCTAATACACATATCATCGAGTTTACATAAGCAACACAGACATTCAACACCTCTTTTTATTATATCATTAACCCAAGTGTAATGTCTAACACTGTTATTACAATCAATTTCTTTATTACCTGTTTCAAGGTCGTTTACTAATTACCTCACTTAACATTAATAGTACATCTGGTACTAAACACTTCATCCATACTACGTGTAATATTCAACATGTTCTCTCTAATCTTTACCTCTTTAGTTGTATTATAAATAAACATATCATATCAAACATACACATTATAACTCTATTGACAAATATCAAATAAGTATAAACTCATACACTTCTTTTCAAACTCTAAGAATACTTATTTTAACCATTTCCAATATTTAGATGACTCATTTACTTTATCCTATTTCACTTAGTCCATATAACTCAATAACATAAATCACCACCAACAACAGTTGGCCACAATTTTACAATACGACGAATACACAGCTTGAAAATAACTCATACTCAATAAAACTTAAGGACCTCTTAAAACAAGTTATAACGTCATATATATTCATAGGAATGATCCCAGGGTTCAAAGAAACAAAAGCCCAATTTAAAACGTAAGTCAAAAGTTAAAAATAAGGTCCGAAAAACAGTAAAATGCGATTTTCGGGCCCCAAACGATCCCGAAGTGCCGAAAACTGACAGGGCTCATGGCAAAGCGATGAGCTTTGACCGTTGAGCCGTTTCCAAGTGACCCTGTAAATTTCGTCTTAATCGGACACCGAAATTTTCAAAAAAAAAAATTTCTACGTCAAGTATTACGTCGAACGTCGCAAATTTTTTTTTTATTTTTTTTACTAACTAACGCGATCCGAAAAAACGGGTCAGGATCGCGTTCCTCAGTGAAAAATGTTCTGTAACCAAATTAAGCATACAAACGCGATCCGGAGAAGTGAGCGGGATCGCGTTCCCAAAAGAAAACGCATCTGGACCCGAAATATACACACAAACGCGATCCTGGAAAATGGCTGGGATCGCGTTCCCAAGCATGAAAATAATCTGTGACAAAATAACACATACGAACGCGATCCAGAAAAGATTGTTGGGATCGCGTTCCCAAGTAGAAATCTGAGTTTCAGCAAAATTCATATTTTTAGCCAATTTCAATCGCGTATAACTTTTTACTCGTTTAGAGTTAGACTCTAAAATTTTGCAGGCACGTCCACTATGCCAAAATGAAACTTTCCCTTTTTACACTTTTTCAATTTACATGTTTTACGATAAAACGGACGTACGACTCATTTTTTTTGACCATTTTCGACCATTTTGGTTGACACGCCATATTCCAAATGGCTTGGTTTCAGACTTCCACCTTTTACCAACATGTTTCTATATATATTTAGGACGTGTGGGAATATTCATCACTTTCATATACTCATTATATCATGTTTTAACTAGTCGACCCGTTTAGGGGTCCAATTGGGCACCTTTACCAAAATCTACTAGTTTAACTACTTCAACACTTTCAACACACATTCCTACTATATGTAGGACTTAAAATCACTGTTACATTGGTCATAACCAAACCAATACTCATTTTAACTATTTAACCACCCAGTGACCCATTTGGGCACTTTAACAACCCATTTGGGTTTCAACCTATATGTTTACAAATTTTAACACCCATTTTACACTTCTTTGACTTTACCAAGTCAAACAACTTCACTTTCGCTATCGGTGTCTCATTATATTCTTAAAACACCAAATTCACATAAAATCATCAAATTTAGACCAATCACAACAAGTTTTCCAATTTCATGATCACTTTGACTTTTCACAACTTGTCAATACATATTAGTTTGGTTGACCACTTCGACTTCATTATTTTACCACTTTTAGTATATAGATCATAATTCAATTACAATCATGATCATTATTAAACACATAAACATCTTACCATATTCATCACTTTATAGTATATATATTACCAAATTCGACTCTACTAATCTCAACTTTGACTTTTCCAAGTCAACGACACACATTCCAATTAATGGACACCTTCTTAGTTTAAACATCTATACAACTCCATATTACTTCAATTGATATATTCCAACATCTCATTTCACTACATGGAGTCATTTCAACTTTGCTAATCATATTACTTCCAAAATTATTATTTCACATAACAATTCATACAACCGATTTCATATTTTAATTTCATATTGTAGACACCATTAAATCCACATAATACTACTATTACACCTTATTCAACAATGTGTCTACTCAATGCAACAATACATTACACCTTCATATGATGTTAAACATCTTATTTAATATCTCATCATCAGATTTACAAGCAACTATTATCAAGGACTCATCACTAAGGAATCATAGCAGTTTGACTCAACTTACTTCACTACTAATCATAACATAGCAAAGTAAACAATTCAAACTTATTTAAATTCATCGAATTTATCGAGAATTACCTGGCATATCTAGGCCCACGAGTATTGAGGAATCAATGAGAATACCTATTGGTTCCTCATATTCCTCCGTCTCTGCAACCAAAACAACACTTTTGCAACTTTTTTATAGGTTAGTACACATTCAATAACAACTTTCTCATGCAACTACTAATCCCGCACTCCCAGGAATGTTTGACTTGACACTACCATAGATTTGGGATTGAACACATTGCAATGTCCAATTCGCCCAAACCTATGCTCTGATACCAACTTATAACACCCCTCATTTTAATCTCATTTAAATATAGTAAATCGGAAGCGTAAGTCCAAATAGATATAGTGATAATTTACCTCGTTTTATCAACATATAAAATTCCACCTTTTCAAAACATAATTTATCAACAGAGGTGTTATATAAAAACAAGATAAAACATTGATTTAAACAAATCAATATCAGAGTCACGCCACGTCAAATATTCCATCCAGTCCAACTTCTTGCCCACCCGATAATAATGCTTAACCTGCAAGAAGTGTTAATGTGGGGGATTAGCATAACGCTAAGTGAGCAGATAACTAATCAACAGTCTAACTTAGCTCAACAACTTTGCATACAACAATTAATACTAAACCAACAAGTACACAATATCACTATTTAGCAAAGCAACAGACAACTGTTCAACTGGTCAACTTAGCAACTAGTCAACTATTCATCAGAGCAACTATTCCACAACTAGGACTTAATAATGAGGCATCGGTGGCTCTAGGGATAACCATAATACCCGGGAGGCTCCCCAAGAACACTTACCCAACCATATCCGTATGGCCATAACGGACGAGACCGATAGCTAGTGGTTATTCTCAACTAACACAGGAGGTGTGTTAAACCTTGAATAACCGACTAGCCCAACCAACAGTTCAACAACTCGTTGACCTCATTAACAACTGATGCCCGAAGGCCAACAACAAGTCCAGTGATCACATAATCAACAAATCACATATTCATCAGGTCAACGTTATTATATCAACCATATTATTACTAACTATAATAATCATCATGGCAACTATAATAGTAATAATATGTTACTTGTTGTAACCAAACTCGTTACAACCAAGTTATACTGAGGATTAGAGATCCACTCACCGACCACCTCAGGCATCCACTCAGTAGTCTAATATCACTGAGCCTTCTGCACACCTGAATTTACAACAGAATACACAAGTTAGTCACTTGCCTCAAGATTATGCAATAATCCGAATTATTCAACTTCATATCAACTAACACAATCATCAATATTATCAATAAGCTAACACATTGAATAAGTATAAACTTCGTAGTCACTAATCACAATCATATTATCAATGTAATTCAAGCTCACTTATCAAGTTATAATTTTACTTTCTACTTATCAATCAAGTGTTCTTATGAGTAAACAACACCCAATACACCATATAACCCATTAAGATCATAATGATCATTGTAACCCCATGAACACTTAATCAACTTTACACTAATTACACAAGCTTATAAGCTTTGATCATATCATAATCAACTAAACCCTTTAACTATATTAATGATCATATATCAAATTCACCATTTCTAAGCTAGGTTTAGATTATAATCCACATATAATCATCAACTAACAACAATAACACTAAATCATGCCATCTTCACATCAAGATCATGAAACCCACTTAGGTTTTCATCTAATTAACTTCAATCATAAATTAAGAACTTGGATTTGAGCTATATAACTAGTCAAGAATCACCACATATCATCATAAATCACAAGTAATTATCATATAACTCAAGAACTAAATCAACTCAAGTTTTTATTTGAACTAATCTCATGAGATAAAATCATTTACCTTTCAAAAGTGAAGAAGATGATGAATAGTATAAGATGGAACCACTTGATTGAATCACCATTTCAACTTAACTAGCTTCTTGATCAAGAATTTTTTGATTGAATTTTTAAAGAAGGAGCTAGGGTTTTTGGTTTTGGATTCTCAAAGGAAATGAAAAGGAAAATTGGTAAAGTGATCAACAAAAAAAAAAGATCGGTCCCTTTAATAACCGACTCAAACATTTGGGTATTTTATACCCGCCCTAAATCTATTGCCTGGCACTAAATTACTAGTTGCGAGAATTTATTTTATTGTACCGTCAACTCTAATAATTTAAACCAAGCAACATTTTATTTATCACAATAAGTCCTGAGACCTATTTCACCAAGTTTCACAATAAACAATTTAATAACAATTAAAATCTAAAACAATTAAATATCCAATTTAATTAGAAAAATACTAGGCCACTGGAGAGGGTGTTACATCAACGGTTCACCGATTTTGTCATTGACACCAAGTATCGCATTTTGCGCGGGAGTACAACTTATTTATGCCCGAATGACTTATGTGGTGATCGAGGTAGCTAACTTTTAAGCTCAACTCCATAATGTCATTAACACGGATGTATACTACATTTCGCGCCAACAGACATTTCTCAAAGCATAATGGCGTGACGAAATTCAAGAGAGATATTGTGGTTCTCAGATCTCCAGCTATTATGCTATTGGATTGAATGGCTGCTTGTGTGTCTTTCTATTTTTCTCTGTGTGTATATGATGATTTACGTACTCGTATTTACTTTGTTTTCAAGAGATATACACGAATACAGTAATTAATTTGATTGTGATGAGTGATACACGCGGTTATTAACAATATAATATTTGATACTCCCTTCGTCCCAAATTAAGTGTCCTGTATCAGATTTGGAAGTTTTTTTTTTTTAACTTTGACCTTAAATATTTTTGTTTGTGTTACATATTAGTTTATGAAAATTATACCAATGAAAATATATTTAAAATCCAATCCATACATATATTTTGCATCAAGTATTATATAACACAAACAAATATATTTAAGGTCAAAGTTGAAAAGGGAAGACTGAAAAAGTCAAACCAGGACACTTAATTTGGGACGGAGGGAGTATTTGGTTTAGTGTAGAACCAAACAGCTGTGCAAAGTTCATTTGATTGCATGTGAAAAGTGATGTAGGATGGTTTAGCACAAATGAGTTTGGTTTCATGGGTGAACAAGATAACTAAATTCAATAGATTTGTTGTAGAGAGTTTATAATTAAGCTTATTATCGATAATAAAAGAAACCATGGGAGATAATAACCATATCAAAAGGGAGGATCAAGGACCATAGCGAATCGTAAAATCACATAGGAGATAACCATATTACATATGTAGTATTCACAAAACTGCACCACATAACATAAATCGGCAAGAACTCACTAATCAAACAAAATCAGGGATATGTTCACCTAATTGAAGTATAGGTTCTTTCTTGAATTTGACATACTCACCTTCATACAAGTATTAGTCTTATAGGCTTAACCTAAAACATTAGAGCTATCATCATATCAATAAAAGGATTTTGGACTCACGATCGAGTTGAAAAGAGTGTGGCCAGTTGTGTATCTCGTTAATAAAGCTTTAATATCTTTAGGAGCTCCAAGTGCTCTGCATCCAGCTTTGCAGGGGTATAACACCCTTTAAGATCCTCTACTACATACTCCTGCCAAAAAAAGAGAGGTAATGAATTATATAAAAATAAGTATGAACAATATAAGTTTATGGAGGAAATTGTCACCGGTCATGTACATGTTTTTAACCAAAAAAAGTGCAAAAAGGGTGTTTTCAAAGTTACATTGTGTATACCCAATGGGTTCTATGTTGTATACTTGTATAAAGGTACACCTGCAAGGTAGTAGTATTTTGGAATCCATTGACTGGTGACTACAGAAAATTGCCTAGTTTGAAAAATCGAGATTTAGATGATGATCGTGAGGGTTCCGAGATACACAAAGATGCTTTCGGTTTTTATATCGACAAGTCTTGTAATGTAATCGTGTACCGTCCTGAATGGGCCTCACAAGTTAAACAGGCGAACATTACACAGGACGGACCAACTAACAGGCCTGACAAACCCACAGGGAGGCCCATGGGCCGACTCACGGAGGCGGTATAAATCCATGGCATTAGGGTTCGTGTCCCCTGTCAGGGGACAGCCTCGTAACGGATTCCACCCACGTTAGTGGTGGTTCCCCGAAGGCCGACATGGGTTTTATCCTCCCCATATTATTGGTCCACGTCATTACAGGGGACCCACATGCAGGACGCGTTAATTACAACCGTACGATTCAAAGTACCAAGATCATATCTTAGCCGTACGATGAACAGTACCACCAGATGGTGATTCCACCGTACGATCACAACCATGCGATCATGACTCAACCGTACGATGAACAGTACCACCAGATGATGACTCCATCGTAGGATCAAAACCATGAGATGATGACACGTGGCAAACTTGCTCACCAAGGTGAAGGTGGAATACTATAAATATAGGGCATAATCACTATTCATGCCCCAACACCTCATAATACACCTTCAATACTATTCAATACTATTCACCTCCTACATTCATCATCAATAGGAGATCACTGTTCATCTCCTACCGCCGATTCATACCACCCTTATTGTTGTTCGATACACTATAACGGGTCCTTACGCAAGCCGCGGAGAGTAACGAGTCGGCCCAATCCATTTTGCACTCAGGTATAAAAATAATGCTTGATCAAATGGCGCCATCCATTAGTTGAAACCCTAACTCTTTTATTGAGCTAATAAATGTTTTTTTTTAACTGACTCTACTCAGACTCAGTAGCTCAGGCATCATGACATCAAATACCGGTCCAACTCCAATGGCCGGTGAAAACACGATGCAGTTTAGGCCTCAAAACACACAAATACCGCCGCCAACTGCTGGAGAAATGGCTACATGGAGCCAACGGCTAGAAGAAGCACGCCGCCATCTGGATTTCAGTACTCCAGGGGGGCAAACAGCGCAATCTCAAAGACCAACGCAGGGGGGTGGACAACAACAATTACAAGGATCGAATTCTCAGCCGTTCACACAGACTCAATCAGGCGGTAGTCAACCACCTCCCCAACAAACATTTCAACAGCCACTAATGCAAAACTTCCAGCAGTTTCCACAGCAAAACATTCCATTATTTCAGCAGGTACCATATCAGCAGGTACCATACCAGCAGGTATCATACCAGCAGGTACCATACCAGCAGGTACCATACCAGCAGGCACCTTATCAGCAGGCATCATACCAGCAGGTGCCATTTCAGCAAGTACCATTCCCTCAAGTATCATTCCAGCAGGCACCATTTCAACAAACACCATTTCCACAACCGTCTGCACATAGCTTCCAGCAAACCTCGTATCAACAGGCGCCACCTCAACAGGGGCCATTTCAGAACACTTCATTTCAACAAACGCCATCCCAAAACACACAGGGGTCATCTATCCAGGAGACCGCAAATGCTTTGGGTCAACTCCTGGCACAATTAATGCAACCAGCTGCAATACCACCACCTCCCCCACCATTACCACCAATGCTGGCAAATCTCCTGGCAGTAATGCAAGGAAAAACACCACAGCCACAAAACGTAATCCCTGACTCAAATACACAGTTTCACCCTGCTATCGCTAACGTTCCACTCCCCTTGGGAGTTACAGTGCCTGCTAATTTAGGAATTTATGATGGAACTACAGACCCTGAAGACTTCATACAGTCGTTCCACCATGTTATTAAAACTCAGCACTGGGAAGATGCGGTCGCTTGCCAAATGTTCCCATCAGTCCTAAGATCCTATGCTAAGTCCTGGTTTTGGGATTTGCCTGAAAAAAGCATCACCTGTTTTGATGACATCAGAAGAAAATTCGTAAGCCACTTCCACCAGAAGAAGAAACATGTAAGATCGCATGTCGAGGCGCATATGATAAAACAACACAATCATGAATCTCTGGAAGATTTTATTGACAGGTACACCGATGAATGCCTGAAAATACCAGGACTGCCAGAAAGCCAACAGGTGTCGGGTTTTATATCCTGCTTAGATGAAAGCAGATTTCAGGCGCTGGTAGATAAGTTCATCGGCGATACACCGCCAACTTTTGCTAT
Organism: Helichrysum umbraculigerum; assembly: GCA_949592205.1. Lineage (NCBI taxonomy): Eukaryota > Viridiplantae > Streptophyta > Magnoliopsida > Asterales > Asteraceae > Helichrysum > Helichrysum umbraculigerum. Next base: position 6,774,375 of record CATIUR010000005.1, on the reverse strand, counting down.
ACAAGTGTCTCAAACAAGAGACTATGCCAGGGCGATGGAGAAACGCAAGCTTAATCAGAGGATCAAGCAGGCCGTAAACAATTCGAAAAACGACCACAGGTCTCAACCTTATCAGGGAAAGGGTAAAGGAATACAGGGAGGAAAGTTTGGAAAAGGAAATAGATTCCAGCCTTATAACAGACATGGGGAAAAAGATGCGCTTATTGCCTCTCTGTCAAAAACCCCGCATGAGATATTGACAACCGAGCCTGTGGCCAGGGGATTCAAAAAGCCAAATCCTATGAACTCTAAAGCGAAAGAAAATGGCAAATATTGCAAGTTCCACAAAGAAACAGGCCATGAAACCAACGAATGCAGGGAGCTCAAAGCTCAGATTTATAAAGCAATCAAAGAGGGCAAATTAGAACACTTAGCCCAGGGCGCTAGGGAATTCCAACAGGGTGAAGTCAAAAAAGGTAAAACCACAGCCGAATTACCCAAGCCTGATGCAGTAATACTCATGATCAGCCCCCTAGCTCCAAGGCAGAAACGAAAAATAGAGCAGGTGGAATTATGGGAGTTGACAGAAATATCTTTTCCAGCCATACATCACGTAAACCCCTCGGCAGAACCACTCGTCATTACGGCAAGAATAGCAAACTTCCAAGTCAGCAGAGTTTATCTGGACAGTGGTAGTTATACAGAGATCATGTACGAGCATTGCTTCGAACAATTACCAGAACATATCAAGAATAGCAGGGAAGAATTCCTACAACCTCTGGTAGGATTCTCAGGAGAGACAAATTGGCCGATAGGAAAGATTAAGCTTGAAGTTACGTTGGGAGCTTATCCGCGGTACAGAACAACTACCCTCGATTTTGTAATTGTTCGCTCTCCCTCTAAGTACAATGTTATACTGGGAAGAACAGCCATGCTCCAGTTTAAAGCAATCACTTCAACAGTACATGGTATGGTACGTTTCCCAACACCAGAAGGAGTGGCAACTGTTCATGCAGACAGGCTACTACAAATTGAATGTTCTCAGGTGAGCAATACGCCTGAACCAGAGAATGCACCTCAACCAGACAACGAACAGGAGGCGATTGTGATAAACCAAGAACACCCAAACCAGACGGTGTATATTGGTAAGAAACTCCCAACCAGGGTAAAGCAGCAGCTAAAAGCATTGTTAACTGAAAATCAGGACGTTTTCGCATTCCGGCCATCCGATATGACAGGCGTCCCAAGAAGCATCGCTGAGCACTCCTTGAATGTTAGACCTGGTGTGACTCCCTCCAGACAAAAGAAGCGTGGGATGGCACCTGAACGAAGTGCCTTCTTACAAAAAGAGGTGGAAGACCTTGTGGGCGCAGGGATACTAAGAGAAGTTAAGTACCAGACATGGGTGGCCAACCCTGTCATGGTCAAGAAACCTAATGGTTCCTGGAGAATGTGTGTTGATTACTCAGACTTAAACAAGGCTTGCCCAAAAGACAATTACCCACTGCCTGAGATTGACTGGAAAGTTGAGTCCTTAGCAAGTTATAGACTAAAATGCTTCCTGGATGCTTATAAAGGCTATCATCAAATTCAAATGGCCGAGCATGATGAAGACAAGACAGCATTCCACACCAACCAGGGGATTTTTTGTTACAGAAAAATGCCCTTCGGACTAAAAAATGCAGGAGCCACATACCAGAGGGTGATCGATTCCGCTTTCAGGGGTCAAATTGGCCGAAATGTCGAGGCATATGTAGATGACCTTGTTATTAAAAGCACATCAGAAGCAAGCATGTTGGAAGACATTTCAGAAACATTTACCACCCTTCGGGGTATTAATATGAAGCTCAATCCCAGTAAATGCAGCTTTGGGGTTGAAGAAGGAATGTTCCTGGGACACGTGATCACCACAGGCGGGTTCAAGGCAAACCCAGAAAAAGTCCAGGCGGTAACAAGCATGCCTTCCCCCAAAACAAAGCAGGAAGTTCAAAGCCTTTCAGGAAAGCTGGCCGCCCTGACCAGGTTCCTATCTAAGGCGGCAGAAAGAGCCTTACCTTTCTTCTCCACCTTAAAGGGTACAGCAAAAAGTGACTTCAGGTGGACTGAACAGGCTGAACAAGCATTTCAAGACATGAAGACCCTCATGGCGGAACTCCCAACACTCACAGCACCAATACCAGGGGAGACACTGACCCTGTATTTGGCAGCCTCAAGTGGAGCAGTAAGCTCAGTCCTGATTGCAGAGAGGAACAAGATACAAATGCCCGTGTACTTCGTCAGCAAAGCACTTCAACCGGCAGAATTAAATTATTCCCCGATAGAAAAACTGGTCCTGGCCCTATTGCACACGGCCAGGCGCCTGCGTCGATATTTTCAAGCACACCCGGTCGTGGTGCTAACCGACCAGCCGATCAAACAGGTGCTGCTAAAACCAGAAAAGTCAGGAAGAATGGCAAAATGGGCAATAGAGTTAGGTGAGCATGAAATCACTTTTTGCCCTAGGAATGCAATGAAGGGACAAGTAATGGCAGACTTCCTGGCTGAACTTCCAGGGGAGTCGGAAGGAAAGAGCTCACTGACCGTCAACAGCACGCCAACGGAAACCTGGGAACTGTATACGGACGGGGCAGCCAGCTCTGGGGGGTCAGGAGCAGGGCTAATTCTTACAAGTCCGGCTGGAGAAGAACACACCTATGCTTTAAGGTTCGAATTCCCCGCAACAAATAATGAAGCTGAATATGAGGCACTAATCGCTGGATTAAAGATTGCTGAACAAATGGACATCACGTCCATCCAAGTGTATGTTGACTCACAGTTAGTGGCCAACCAAATAAACGGAAACTTTGAAGCTAAAGAGCAGGCAATGAAAAAGTACCTGGAAGTTGTGCAAGAGATCAAAAACAAGTTCAGCCACTTCAAAATTGATCAGGTCCCAAGGAGTCAAAAAAAAAAAGCTGACATCTTAAGCAAACTAGCTACACTCACCTTTGCTCACTTAACCAAAGAAGTGTTGGTCGAAGTTCTAAAACAGAAGTCAATTGACAGAAGTTATGAAGTTAACCCAGTGGAGGAAGACGGAGATAATTGGATGACCCCCATCAGGGAGTACTTACTTAACGAGACAGTCCCTGCTGATAGGGCTCAGGCAAGGAAAATCAGGGTTAAAGCACCAATGTATCTCATGGAGAAGGGTGAATTACTCAGGAAGTCATTCCTGGGACCAAATCTCAGGTGTGTTGGTCCTAGACAGGCGGAGAATCTTATCAGAGAAGTTCACGAGGGCTCCTGTGGCCTCCACTCAGGCCCTCGCGCGATCACAGGAAAGCTAATGCGCCAGGGGTATTTCTGGCCCACAATGCATCAAGACACCCTGGAGATAGTTAGAAAGTGCCAGTCCTGCCAAATTCATGCACCTATCTCCAGAACCCCGAAGCACGACCTCATCCCTGTCACTTCTCCATGGCCTTTCTACAAATGGGGGATCGATATTGTAGGACCTTTCCCACCTGCAGCTGGGGGGTTGAAATTCATTGTGGTAGCAATTGATTACTTCACTAAATGGGTGGAAGCAAAGCCCCTAGCTCAGATCTCTGGTAAGAAAATGGTGAACTTTGTCTGGGAAAACATCGTGTGTCGTTTTGGAATCCCACATGAGATTGTAAGCGACAATGGAACACAATTCGCGGCTGATCCCTTCAAATCATGGTGCGAAGAGCTCTCAATTAAGCAAACATTTACTTCTGTAGCCCACCCCCAGGCTAATGGACAGGTGGAGGTAACCAATCGGGACATTGTTGCAGGGATCAAGGCTAGGTTGGGAAGGTCCAGGACTGGATGGGTCGAAGAACTCCCGAACGTCCTGTGGGCACATCGAACATTGCCAAAGAATGATAGTACCTGGGTTACCCCTTTCAGTTTAGTATATGGAACAGAGGCGGTAATCCCTGCAGAGATCAGTGTCCCCACAGAAAGGGTCCTAACATTTGAAGAGGATGCCAATGTGATATCCCTGCAAGAAAACTTGAATCTGACAGAAGAAACCAGGGAGATGGCAGCTATCCGTCAAGAGAGAAACAAACAAAAAATGGCCAGGTACTATAACAGGAAGGTGCAATACAAGCATTATAAAGTCGGGGACTATGTATGGAGAAAAAATGAAGCTTCCAGGGTTGAAGATACAGGAAAACTTGGACAGAAATGGGAAGGACCCTACCAAGTAACATTGGCCCACGGCAATGGAGCTTACAGCCTGACACAACTTGACGGTACTCCTGTTCCACGAACATGGCACGCAACAAACTTGAAAAAATGTTACGTCTGAACAACTATCTGTAAACCCAGGAGGACTTGATCACCCCTCCTGCTTGGCATGTTTTGTTGAATCACTTTTTTATCAATAAAACTAAGTTGTTCGTGCCAAATTAAAGTTATCTTACTTCATGTTTATGTTTATACAACTATCACAAATGTGCCAGGGACATACCACCTTTACACAAGGAATGTCATATGCACAAGGCCCTACTATTGGCCGGATTTGCACAATGCATCTCCACATAGCCTCACTCCCTGCACAGAGGTGATACATCCACCATACAAAGGCAGTCAGGAGTGACGGTCCTGCCATAGCGGAAGGTGAATTCTAGCCCTATCCCTGGCAGAGGTTCACCTCAACCAGTAGGTTGGCAAAGCGTTGAACCAGATCAGGGCAGGAAGGACACAGGCATTCGCCATTAGGCTTGCTAGCTGAACCTTCCTGCACAACCGGCAAACTAGAATTTGCCAGGTCGTGACCACTCAACTTTCACTCATCACACCCAAACAGTGTAAATATTCAAAACAAAACTTGCAAGTAAACACTTAACAAGAAGCATGCATACATTAAAAACGTAAATAAAAATATACATGCCCAAGAAGCATTAGACGTTCATATACAATTTGTCCATAAGAAAAATAACTATGGCTTCATAGCCAGGATCATGTCGACAGGCATATTAAGATCCTCGACTAACTTCTCCAGGAAGGGAGATGTAGATAAATTCTTCAAGGTCGTCTTTGCCTCTTCAAGCTTTGTCATAATGTCAGGATCAATTCTCCTGGCAAGAGCTTCAGGCAGCGGGTTCAAAAATTGAGCAGCCAAAGTAGCTGTTTCATGACGGCCCTGGCCTCTTGAATACTGAACCAACTTGCCGAAAGGATTAATAATCCCAGGACAGCCCATTGAGGTGATGATCAGGTCAGGGAGACCGGCCTGCAACTTTTTCTTTTCTCCGGTCGCAGCGTCCCTTTCAGAAAGGGTCTGATCTCTTTCCTCGGCTGTCCTGTCCCTAGTAGCTAGGGCCTCATCCCTTTGCAGGGTAGCAGCATTTAGCTCCTGATTAGCCCTTTGCAGCGAAGCTTCCATCTCGACTGCTTTTTGGGCCTAAACAAATAAAACACTTCGGGTGATAAGTCCCAAGCAGGTAGCAGAAAACGAAAAGCAAAGGAAATAAAAATATACCTGCTCTGCCAACTGAGTCTTCAGGGTCTCAATCTCCAAATTCATCTGGTCGACCCTGGCAATATCACCAACATGATCTGCTTTGAATTTCTCAAACTGTTCACGCTCGTGTGCTGCCCGCGCCTGCTCATTTTTCAGGACAATCCTCAATTTCCTGGCAAGCACCTCCAAACGATCAGCCACCTTCAAAGTGTTAATGCTCCACATGAAAGAGTCGAATGTGGCCTTGATCCCCCGGTTAATACTCTGACGAGCATTCAGGGAGGCCATTCTCTTCCCAATAGCTGGAGGCATCGCGTGATGGACATAGTCTCTGCAGGATTGGAGATCGTGCCCCAGGTTGTCAGCATGAAAGGACCAGTTGGGAACAAAGGGAGGAAGACCAGAGAGGTCTTCAGCAGGAGCACTAGGAGTGGCAACACGAGCACTGCCCAAAAAATCAACCGCATCATCATCATCATTAGCCATCCTCTTCACAAAGGAAAGGCTGTTGGAGCTTCCTGATTGATGACGTGAAGAAGAGTTGTCTTCAGTCCTGAACTGAATTCTCCTCCTCTTGCGGTGAGCAGGGTTCTCACCACCCTCTTCCTCCTCCTCTGAAAAAGAAAATTACTCATTAAATTTTTACCAAATCATTAAATTTTTACCAAAACATAAGGAACAAATAAGCTAGCGAACCATTGCATACCTGTAGCAGAGTCATGCAGCCTGGAGGGTTGAGAAATATAAACAACATCCTCGGAACCCCCAGCTTCACTGGAGGAAACAGGGTGACTGCCAGTCTTTTTCTTCTTCGACCTACCTCCTGGGGCAGACTTTTTCTTTTTTCTCCCTGTGGATGCCCCGAGGTCATGGACCATTTCATAATCCTCCGGGACGTCGGACCCGACAGGAATGCTTTGCTGGGGGGACCCATCGTCGTTGGCAGGTATGTTATCTACAGAGGTATGACCAATCTCCACCCCAGAAAGGTCATCAGCTGCCAGGAAGCTATTGAAATCCATCACTGCAAGAGGAAAAAGAGTTAAAACGCTACATATTATAAATAGGTATCTAAACATTTGAGAGCCGCCTGAACACCACCACTCCCTACCTTTATTTTTATACGTGCATATAAGAATGCGGCCTTCCCTGTTCCAATTCCTGCTCATACTAGCCATAGCCAGGACGGAGTCTGGGTAGGGCCTCATCACTACTCCGGCCTGTCTCAGGAGCCGAAGGAAATTCATGTCAACCTCCGGATTTGTCTCAAGAATCACAGGGTTCATATTTTTTACAGGCGCAAGTCTAGAGACCCAGGCTTGCGGGTTTACCCACTGCAAAACCCCCCGTTTATCAGATGGGATAAACTTGTCATCAACATAAAAAAAACCCTCCTTCCACCCCCTCCAACCATCTAACCGGGAACCACAAAAGTTGGTATTTTTGCCTCCTCGCTTGGCTACCGAAAACCAACTCTCCGGAGAATTGGTTATTGTAAACTGGCTAGCAAAATATAACAGGGTGGGCTCTTTCCTGTGTGATCTACAATACACCTCGAACATTATTATTTTTTGAAGCCCTAATGGATGTAGCTGGGAAAACCCAATCCCATAATACTCTAATAGGGAAATCAGGAAGGGAGTGGGGGGAAGCCTGAAGTTACTAAGGGAAAACCAGTCGGAATATACAGTAACCTTTCCAGAGGGAGGCATATGTGCCCGCTGGGAGGGTAACGGCGCGATCGCCTCAAAAAGATCTATACAAGGGTACTGGGAAATCAACTGTAAGAGGGTGTCCCTATCTATTTTACTCCTAATACCGTCAACCATACCGCCGGAAAACTGAGCAGTAACCCTAGCCAAGGGACCGCTCATGACAGAAGTGGTGGCAGGGGTAGTGGCAGACGAAGACGGCTCCATTATTTTATACAAATAAAAAAGCAATCTAAAGGATACAAGAGAGAGAACACAGGAACAAGAAAACAAACCTAAAAGATGCTTGCCGGAATTCTAAAAAAGCGTCGGAAGTTGCAGAGAAGGAAAACAATGTTTGTGAAATGAGAGTAAAATGGAAAAACTGCCAAGGTATGCCTATTTATGGCGAAAGAAAGTAACCGCCTCAGGCCCATGGGCTCGTGGGCTTTAATCCAAGCCATACACGTGTACGACTGAGATAAATCCTCAGGTGTGGGCGCGTGTGGCAAGCTGTAGTAATTAATACCCCACGCGTACACGCAATCACCGGCACACCCTTCGATAAATACGGACACCTCGGGCAGGTAAACACTCACATTCTGACATAATGATGGGACACCATCAGTCAAAAAAATGAAACGCCAAGAAAATGACACGTCTAGCCTGACAAAACCAACGTCCCGGATTCAAACAACATCGAAAGGCCATTTGAAAATCATATACCCAGGGAAGGATAAGGCGTCTTCCCTGTAAATAACATGGTAATTAAAGACCATGGCAATGTCTCGCCTGAGAAATGAAATCTTAGAGTTTAGTTCCCTGATGCAAATCTCAGCAAACTAAACTGGGGGGACTTAATCGTGTACCGTCCTGAATGGGCCTCACAAGTTAAACAGGCGAACATTACACAGGACGGACCAACTAACAGGCCTGACAAACCCACAGGGAGGCCCATGGGCCGACTCACGGAGGCGGTATAAATCCATGGCATTAGGGTTCGTGTCCCCTGTCAGGGGACAGCCTCGTAACGGATTCCACCCACGTTAGTGGTGGTTCCCCGAAGGCCGACATGGGTTTTATCCTCCCCATATTATTGGTCCACGTCATTACAGGGGACCCACATGCAGGACGCGTTAATTACAACCGTACGATTCAAAGTACCAAGATCATATCTTAGCCGTACGATGAACAGTACCACCAGATGGTGATTCCACCGTACGATCACAACCATGCGATCATGACTCAACCGTACGATGAACAGTACCACCAGATGATGACTCCATCGTAGGATCAAAACCATGAGATGATGACACGTGGCAAACTTGCTCACCAAGGTGAAGGTGGAATACTATAAATATAGGGCATAATCACTATTCATGCCCCAACACCTCATAATACACCTTCAATACTATTCAATACTATTCACCTCCTACGTTCATCATCAATAGGAGATCACTGTTCATCTCCTACCGCCGATTCATACCACCCTTATTGTTGTTCGATACACTATAACGGGTCCTTACGCAAGCCGCGGAGAGTAACGAGTCAGCCCAATCCATTTTGCACTCAGGTATAAAAATAATGCTTGATCATAATGATTACAAGCTTCTACGTGTGACTTACAAGGGGGTTTATATATATTCCCGGAGACAAGATTCGTGGAGAAAGATTCAAAATTTAGAAAATAGTAGGCACCTGTCATGGTCAGCGGCTACTTTCTTCGGTGAAAGTCTTTATTTTACGGTGAGAGATGAGCATCTAATTTTTTGTTTTGATGTGAAGGTTGGAAAAGTTTAGGAAAATACAATATCCACCTATTTTTGTTGAAGAGGGTTCAAGTTTTTGTGGGAGTTTATTGGTTATCAAAGACCGGATTCACCTATGTGTTGCTTATGGGGTGAGCCGAGATGAGAAGTTATTATTAGGGGAGTCGACTAAATTTGATCTATGGAGGATGGAAGATGGTATCGATGGGTGGATGAATGTGGTGGAGGCTTTTTCCGGTATCCAGAGTATGGCGTTGATATGGAAACCGATGTTCGTAACTAACATTGGAGAATGGCTAGTGACTTGGTATCATAATGATTCGGAGGAGGACTTCACGACGGAGCAGTTGTGTTTGTATTCTGCGAGCTCTTTGCAAAAAGGAGTGACATGTGTTGAAAGTTATCTATCGCCCAATCCTAGTTCAAGACAGTTGAGTAAGAAAATTGAATAAGAAGGTGAATTCATATATATGATCTATTATAATCTAATGTTTCTAGGGGTTACATTAGCTATGATATCATCCAAAACTCGTCATAATGCTACACTAAATATTGTATGTTTCATTTGATATATGACTATCTCGAGCATGTCTTGTTTAGCTATATAAGGAGTATGTGTGACTTCATCTTGTTTGGCCTCGTTATTTATTTGATTTTTATTATGCAATATAGAGACACTTAAGTTTATGTATATTATTTAGTTGAATACAATCAATTTAATAATTCTTGTTCAATAACGGAGTACAATATATATTATAGTAAAGTAATAACAAAGGGTTTATTGTTTCGTTACGCGTTAAGCTTTAAATTTTCACTATTGTATGGTCTTATCTTTATAATCATCTATTGTATGATGTAAATCTTCTAAAACTTATGTTGTATGTTATGTGTACTTGAAACAAAAAATTATCGGTTATATGGTCTCAACTTTGGGCCATGTGACATGTACATATGACCGGCAACTCTCAATCATATGTCACAACATATAAAAGAAGGTTTACCTAATACAATAGATGATTATTATATAAAAATAATTAAGATCATACAATAATAAAAAGTTTAAAGTTTAGCGCATAATCTATCTATATAACTAAGAGATGAGACCTCTAATTATTTGTCAACTATTCACACATTGTAACGCCCCAAATTTTGTAAGTTTAAATTATATTATATACGTTTAGTTATTTAAATTATATGTATGTAATATTATGTTATGTGAAATAATTGTTATGTGTTAGAATTAGTTAGTAAAACTAACTATGTGAAGAAACTTGAGTTAGAGGGTAGAAACTGTCATAATTGCAAAGTTGAAGGGTTTAATGTGAAAATATTGGAAATAGAAATCCCTGTAACATTCTATCCCTTTCCATTTCCAGAAAATAAGAAAACACGTACAGAGTTTTTTAGAGAGAGAGAGGAACGATTTTAGAGAGAGAAGCAAGAAGAAAGGTGAATTTGAGTTAGGGTTTTGATTAATTGAAGTTTCTAAGCTTCAATTCAGCTTGTATAAGGTAAGAATTATCTTTCTAATTGTTTAAATTGAGTTGGGGTTTAAGTTACATAAACCCTAAAGTTAGTGATTTTAATGGGTAAGTGGATAATTGAATGAAATTAAGTTCCATACATGTTATTAAGTTAGAAAAGAACATATAATTCATATTAGTTGTATTGATAATCTCTAATTATGTGTTTTATGGGTAATTGAATTGTTTATGTATAGGTAAGATCACTAAGAAGTTAAGTTCTTGGTGATTTGTGATAGTAATGGTAAGAACTTATGTTAATTACCCATATTACATGTGATTAGATATAAATTGTATGGGACTTATGTTAGAAATATGGGTGTTATGTGATTTAGCACCTAAGTATTAAGTGAGAAGTAAGAAAGAGTAGTTAAATGTGTAATTGATAAGTGTTTATGTGATTATGTGAATAGGTGATCAAGTGTGAAAGAGTTCAAGTTATTGTTAGTGCAAGTGAAAAGGTAAGTATTTGGACATGTGGAACCAAGGAGTGATTTATCATTCGCTTGGTGGTATCTAAGTAATGACTTTGTCATTAGCTTAGTTTGATGTCAATTCTTCGGAATTTGGCATGTTAGATGTTATGGATCCTTAACGTGTTGCAGATTTTAATTGTTAGAGTCCATTTACTTACTAAGCATTTATGCTTATGTGTTGTGTTTAACATGTTTCAGGAAGTTCAAGTAAGGTAAAGGAGGAATCGGGAAAGAAGGTTATGGAAAGCTAGTGGTGGAGCTCATTGCTTGGTTGGTAATGAGTTTTATCCCTTTTGATCATGCTTACGATACAATAACACCCCCGTTTGTAAAGTTAAAGATTTAGTTAATGTTGTAAAAGTTAGTAAGTCTCACTTGTGAAAGTTGATGTTTTGGTTAAAGCTAAATGTAGTGAGACTTAGAAATGTAAATGTTTAAGTGAATGTGAATGAAAAGTGTTTTGTTTGACTTTTAAAAGTCAACTGAGTAAGAATGAGTGCTATGAATTGGTCAAAGATTGAAATGGGTCAATTTGGTGCCCAAATGGGTCATCAAGTGCTTATGTGTCAAAATGGGTCAAGGTTGTTGAAAGTCAATTGTTTTGGTTCTTACAAGTTCTAAAGTCAAGTTGAAATGTGTAGCCAAAGGCTGGAAGTCAAATTTGATGTATTAAAGAATTTGACATGTTAGCATTTTGATGAAAAATGGTCGAAAACTAGTTTATGTGTCAAAATGGTTTTAAACGAGAATTTTGAAAAAGTGAAAGTTGAGTTATGTTCATTTGACCATTTGAAAGATGTATGCTAAATTTTACGATCCCAGGTGTTGTGGTTTAAGAGTTATGCGTTGTCAAAGTTCGTGTTTTGGTATGAAAATGTGCAGTTTTTAGGAATCTGCTGTAGGAAGTGGGAATCCGGTCGGATTCATGGGAATCCGGCGGATTGCCATGAATACGGGCGGATTCCGGGGCGTATTCAAGAACGGATTGCTTAGTTTCAGTTCTGGTCAAAAGTTGGGTCTGAAGTCGTTGGGAATCCGGCGGATTCCCGTGAATCCGGCCGGATTCAGCCTGTGTCCAGCAACTTTCATTTTTGAACATTGATTATAATTAAGTAATGTAATAGCCAGTGTTTTGGGACCACTATAAGTAAGTACAAGTAATTAGAAAATGTTATGTTTAAAAAAAAAAAAAAAAAAATTTGTTCACGTTTCGGGGTGTTTCAAGTTGGTATCAGAGCACGGTTTAAGGGATTCGGGTATCCACCATTAGTGGGTACTTGATCTTAGACCATTTTAATTGTTGTATTGAGCATGATTTAGAGTTGTTAGGTGTACGAGATTATGTGTGCTAATGATTTTGAATCAAAGTGTGTCGTGTGGACTTTGGATATGTTATATTCTAATACGGTAATTAGTGCGCCTGGCCAACGCAATGATTATCATATTAACATATGGGTATCCATGGAAATCACGAAACATTAGAGGATAAGTTATTAGCTATTGTTAGTGCCATATATTAGAAGTATAGATAAAGTAGACTTGTAAATGTTAAGTAAATTGAGTTAAATTTTACCATGTCTACTTTCAGTAAAGATGGATGAGCGAGAAATAGATCTTACTCTTGGATTTAACCCGGGTAATAGAGCCCAAGATGATGAAGCAGGAGGCAGAAATGAAAGACCAAGGTCTCCTTTTCCTGACACCGAATTGTCATGGGAAGGTATAAAATCCTTTGTGTCTAAAGAAGTTAGTCAAGCTCAAGAAGCATCTCTTCCTTTCTTGGTGACTACGATTACAGATACGGTAAGAAAGATTGTAAGTGAAGAAATGCAGAAAGGGCGAGGAGAAGTAGTTATACCCAGACCAGAGGTAATTCCTCAACCCAATATGCAGGATGAGCAGAAAAAGATCAGTTATAGAGATTTCTCAGCTTGTAACCCACCAGAGTATGATGGTGATCTGGATCCAATTAAATGTTATCGTTGGATTTCAGAGGTAGAAGGGGCATTCGCTACTGTGGATTGTCCCAACAAATTTAAAGTAAGGTATGCAGCTAATCTTTTAAAGAATCGTGCTAAGTGGTGGTGGAATGTACAGTGTAGAACTAAGGGTGATGAAGTTATTAGCAAATTGACTTGGGAAGAGTTTAAAGTGATGTTTGAAAGCACGTATTCTCAAGATGCAGATTTGAATAGAATTCGTCAAGAGTTTTTAGCTATGGAGCAGACAAACGAATCAGTGAATGAGTTGGTGGGAAATTTTCTGGATAGAGCTCGTTTTTGTCCAGAGTACATGGATAACCCAAGGATGCTTATGAATCATTTTCATAAGGTCTTGAGAAAGGAAATCAGAAAGTATGTACTTCCAAAGAGATGTCAGACACTTGAAGAGATGATAGACGAGGCGCGATTCCAGGAATTGGAATTAAAGAAAGACGAACAAGTGGCAGCTGCTAAAAGAAAAAGTGAGCAAAGTTCCGGTTCATCAAAGAAGTTTAGACCGAGTGGGAGTACAAAGAAGGATGATAGATCGGTGCCAGCTGAATGTAAGAAGTGTCATCGAAAACACTTTGGAGAATGCAAGTTTGGCACCAACGCATGTTATCAATGTGGGCAAGAAGGTCATTTTGGCCGAGATTGTCCAAACCCAATCCGTGTATGTTATAATTGTTATGAACCGGGGCACATAAAATCAGAATGTCCGAAACTTGGGAACCGGCCTATTTCTTCAGCACCTCGAAGAACTTCAGAAAAGAAAGCTGTAGAAGTTCCAAAGTCTAAGGGCCGTTCCTTCCAAATCACTGCTGAGGAAGCTCAGCGAGCCCCCGATGTCCTGACAGGTACCTTTCTTGTAAATTTCATGCCTGCACACGTATTATTTGATTCGGGAGCTTCGCGATCCTTCGTGTCAGAAAAATTTAGTCAGAAATTCTCTATTTCCCTTAGTGAGTTAGACACTCCACTGGATGTTGAGGTTGCAGATGATAGAATAGTTTATGTTGCTAATGTATTCCGTGGGTGTCAATTACAGATTAGTAATGAAATTTTTATTATTAATCTCATTCCAATGCCAATGGGTGAGTTTGATGTAGTAGTGGGTATGGATTGGCTAGGTAGGTATAATGCTATAATTCAGTGTGAGAAAAAGATTATTCGTATCAATACTCCAAGTGGGGGAGTGATTGATATTTATGGGGAAAAGAAAAAGCCTTCCTTATCCATATGTACCTTCGCTCGTGCCAAACGTCATTTGTCACATGGTTGTCAAGCCTTTTTGGCCCACGTGATAGATCTTCAGAAAAGTGTTCCAAAACTCGAGGAGATTCCTGTTGTAAAGGAGTTTCCCGATGTTTTTCCTGACGAGCTACCGGGTATTCCACCCGATAGGCAAGTCGAATTTCGTATAGATCTTATCCCTGGAGCTACTCCTATTGCTAAAACTCCGTATAGACTTGCCCCTTCAGAAATGCAAGAATTGATGAAACAGTTACAAGAATTATTAGATAAGGGGTTTATTCGTCCGAGTAGTTCCCCATGGGGTGCTCCAATTTTGTTTGTTAAGAAAAAGGATGGAACAATGCGCATGTGTATAGATTATCGGGAATTGAATAAGGTCACCATCAAGAATAGGTATCCCTTACCTAGGATTGATGATTTGTTTGACCAGTTGCAAGGTGCTAGCTATTTTTCTAAGATTGACTTACGTTCTGGGTATCACCAACTCAAGGTTCGAGAAGAGGATGTGTCTAAAACAGCTTTTAGAACTAGATACGGTCATTATGAGTTTGTGGTGATGCCATTTGGTCTAACTAATGCACCAGCCGCTTTTATGGATCTTATGAATCGGGTGTGTCGTCCAATGCTCGATAGATCTGTAATTGTGTTTATTGATGATATTCTTGTTTATTCTAAATCTGCTGGTGAACATGAACTTCATTTAAGGCAAGTTTTGCAAATGTTACGTAATGAAAAGCTTTATGCCAAGTTCTCGAAATGTGAATTTTGGCTTCGTGAAGTTCATTTTCTGGGTCATGTTGTAAACAGTCAAGGAATTAAGGTTGATCCTACCAAAGTCGAGGCAGTGATGAAATGGGAACCCCCAACCAATCCGACTGAGGTAAGGAGTTTTCTGGGTTTAGCCGGGTATTATAGACGGTTTATCCAGGATTTCTCCAAAATTGCTACTCCACTCACAAAGCTTACTCGTAAGAATATTAAGTATGAATGGAAAGATGAGCATGAACAGGCCTTCAGAACCCTTAAATTAAAGTTAAGTCAGGCACCTATCTTAGTACTTCCCGATGGTACTGAAGATATGGTTGTATATTGTGATGCCTCTCATAATGGGTTGGGTTGTGTACTGATGCAACGTGGAAGAGTGATAGCCTATGCCTCGAGACAGTTGAAAGAACATGAGAAAGGGTATCCAGCACATGATTTAGAACTTGCAGCAGTTGTCTTTGCCCTTAAGATATGGAGGCATTATTTGTATGGAGTAAAGTGCACTATTTATACTGATCATAAAAGTCTTAAGTATTTCTTTGATCAGAGAGATCTTAATATGAGACAAAGACGTTGGTTAGATTTGGTGAAGGATTATGATTGTGAAATCCTTTATCATCCTGGAAAAGCGAATGTAGTTGCAGATGCTCTTAGTAGAAAGGCAATGCATCATGCCTTGATTGTTAGATCTCTTCGAATTACAGTCTCTCCAAATTTGTTCGATCAGATTAAAGAGATGCAGCAGAAAGCTTGGCAGAAAGGTGATTGGAAAGTAGAACGTATTAAAGGTCAGATTCAGAATATTGTTGAAGATTCCCGAGGATTAAAGACTCGATATGGCAGAATCTGGATTCCAAAATCAGCAGAGTTAAAGAAATTATTGCTTGATGAGGCGCATAGATCCAGATATTCTATTCATCCTGGTGCCACTAAAATGTATCACGATTTAAAAGCAGATTATTGGTGGCCAGGCATGAAAAGAGAGATTGTTAAATATGTCGAACAATGTTTAACTTGTTTACAGGTAAAAGCAGAACATCAAAAGCCAATGGGAATGATGCAACCCTTGGATATTCCTGTCTGGAAGTGGGAGCATGTTACTATGGATCTAATCACCAAATTGCCAAAGACCCGACGTCAGCATGATACAATTTGGGTGATTGTGGATCGGTTGACGAAGAGTGCTATATTTCTGCCAATTAAAGAGACGTATACTTCAGAAGCACTTGCAGATTTGTATGTTCAAGAAGTGGTGGCACGTCATGGAGTACCTCTTTCCATTGTTTCTGACCGGGATAGTAGATTTACTTCCAGGTTCTGGAACAAGTTTCAAGAAGATTTGGGTACTCGTGTTAATTTGAGCACAGCTTTTCATCCGCAGACTGATGGTCAGAGTGAAAGAACTATTCAGACATTAGAAGACATGTTAAGAGCTTGTGCTATTGATTTCGGTGGTAATTGGGATGAACATTTACCTTTGGCAGAGTTTTCATATAATAATAGTTACCATGCAAGTATAGGTATGCCACCATATGAAATGCTTTATGGAAGGAAATGTCGAACTCCAATTTGTTGGGGTGAAATTGGTCAGCGAGAATTGGGTAATACTGATATTGTACAGAAAACAGCTGAAAAGATTGATCAAGTCAGAGAAAGGTTGAAAATGGCACAAGACCGTCAAAAGTCTTATGCCGATGTTAGGAGACGCCCAATTGAATTTCAAGTTGGAGATAGAGTGATGTTAAAAGTATCTCCATGGAAAGGCATCATACGTTTCAGAAAACGAGGAAAGCTAAGTCCTCGGTTTATCGGTCCATTCAAAATTTTGGAAAGAGTAGGAAATGTAGCTTATAGACTTGAGCTACCGGAAGAGCTAGCAGGAATCCACAGCACTTTCCACGTGTCATACTTAAGAAAGTGTTTAGTGGATGAAGCGTCGTATGTACCGTTAGAAGAGATAGAGATCAATGACCAATTGAACTATGTAGAACAACCGATAATGATTCTAGAAGAGAAAGTAAAGAGATTGAGAAATAAAGAGATTAAGTTGTTCAAAGTCCAATGGAAGCATAGAAAAGGGTCAGAGTTCACATGGGAGCCGGAGCATGAAATTGTTAAGTATTATCCGGCTTTGTATCAGGAATGGATTGTGAGGACACAATCCTGAATAAGTGGGGGAGAGTTGTAACGCCCCAAATTTTGTAAGTTTAAATTATATTATATACGTTTAGTTATTTAAATTATATGTATGTAATATTATGTTATGTGAAATAATTGTTATGTGTTAGAATTAGTTAGTAAAACTAACTATGTGAAGAAACTTGAGTTAGAGGGTAGAAACTGTCATAATTGCAAAGTTGAAGGGTTTAATGTGAAAATATTGGAAATAGAAATCCCTGTAACATTCTATCCCTTTCCATTTCCAGAAAATAAGAAAACACGTACAGAGTTTTTTAGAGAGAGAGAGGAACGATTTTAGAGAGAGAAGCAAGAAGAAAGGTGAATTTGAGTTAGGGTTTTGATTAATTGAAGTTTCTAAGCTTCAATTCAGCTTGTATAAGGTAAGAATTATCTTTCTAATTGTTTAAATTGAGTTGGGGTTTAAGTTACATAAACCCTAAAGTTAGTGATTTTAATGGGTAAGTGGATAATTGAATGAAATTAAGTTCCATACATGTTATTAAGTTAGAAAAGAACATATAATTCATATTAGTTGTATTGATAATCTCTAATTATGTGTTTTATGGGTAATTGAATTGTTTATGTATAGGTAAGATCACTAAGAAGTTAAGTTCTTGGTGATTTGTGATAGTAATGGTAAGAACTTATGTTAATTACCCATATTACATGTGATTAGATATAAATTGTATGGGACTTATGTTAGAAATATGGGTGTTATGTGATTTAGCACCTAAGTATTAAGTGAGAAGTAAGAAAGAGTAGTTAAATGTGTAATTGATAAGTGTTTATGTGATTATGTGAATAGGTGATCAAGTGTGAAAGAGTTCAAGTTATTGTTAGTGCAAGTGAAAAGGTAAGTATTTGGACATGTGGAACCAAGGAGTGATTTATCATTCGCTTGGTGGTATCTAAGTAATGACTTTGTCATTAGCTTAGTTTGATGTCAATTCTTCGGAATTTGGCATGTTAGATGTTATGGATCCTTAACGTGTTGCAGATTTTAATTGTTAGAGTCCATTTACTTACTAAGCATTTATGCTTATGTGTTGTGTTTAACATGTTTCAGGAAGTTCAAGTAAGGTAAAGGAGGAATCGGGAAAGAAGGTTATGGAAAGCTAGTGGTGGAGCTCATTGCTTGGTTGGTAATGAGTTTTATCCCTTTTGATCATGCTTACGATACAATAACACCCCCGTTTGTAAAGTTAAAGATTTAGTTAATGTTGTAAAAGTTAGTAAGTCTCACTTGTGAAAGTTGATGTTTTGGTTAAAGCTAAATGTAGTGAGACTTAGAAATGTAAATGTTTAAGTGAATGTGAATGAAAAGTGTTTTGTTTGACTTTTAAAAGTCAACTGAGTAAGAATGAGTGCTATGAATTGGTCAAAGATTGAAATGGGTCAATTTGGTGCCCAAATGGGTCATCAAGTGCTTATGTGTCAAAATGGGTCAAGGTTGTTGAAAGTCAATTGTTTTGGTTCTTACAAGTTCTAAAGTCAAGTTGAAATGTGTAGCCAAAGGCTGGAAGTCAAATTTGATGTATTAAAGAATTTGACATGTTAGCATTTTGATGAAAAATGGTCGAAAACTAGTTTATGTGTCAAAATGGTTTTAAACGAGAATTTTGAAAAAGTGAAAGTTGAGTTATGTTCATTTGACCATTTGAAAGATGTATGCTAAATTTTACGATCCCAGGTGTTGTGGTTTAAGAGTTATGCGTTGTCAAAGTTCGTGTTTTGGTATGAAAATGTGCAGTTTTTAGGAATCTGCTGTAGGAAGTGGGAATCCGGTCGGATTCATGGGAATCCGGCGGATTGCCATGAATACGGGCGGATTCCGGGGCGTATTCAAGAACGGATTGCTTAGTTTCAGTTCTGGTCAAAAGTTGGGTCTGAAGTCGTTGGGAATCCGGCGGATTCCCGTGAATCCGGCCGGATTCAGCCTGTGTCCAGCAACTTTCATTTTTGAACATTGATTATAATTAAGTAATGTAATAGCCAGTGTTTTGGGACCACTATAAGTAAGTACAAGTAATTAGAAAATGTTATGTTTAAAAAAAAAAAAAAAAAAATTTGTTCACGTTTCGGGGTGTTTCACACATGCCACATCACCTATATCCTATGTGTCATCATTATATTAAACAATTTGATGAGGTGGATTCTCCTACACTTAAAAGGTAAATAAGGTAATATTTTAATTATTAAAAAATCAAATTATAATAGATTTAATTTAATGTGTCATTATTTCTAATGATAAATAATGCACTAGATAATTAAATTATAACCAATTTAATCCAAATTAATGTGTGGGATAGCTTCTGTAACATAATTTTTAGTTGTAGCCGAAAATCACAAATTTATTTATCTATTTTTTCACTCTAATTTTGAGTTATATAATTTGTTTATTCTTCTTTATCTTAATCTTCGTCATTCTTTCTCTAACTCTATAAATTAAATCACGATAACTTACTTTTGATATCATTATAGCTTTCATCATAATTTGTCAATTTGACAATATTTTTATCATTTTGCGAACTCAGGGATCACAAGTTCGTTTATTTTGTAATCTAAATACAAGCTTCATGAATTGGTAAATCAAGCTCACTTATTTTAAAAATATGGTTTATTAGTTTTAATCATAAAGTAAGTTTAATTTTCTATACGACTGGTGAGATGTGTAATTTTATAATTTATATATTATTTTTCAGATCTCTATAATGTCTTATTTATGTATTTATTTACATTTGATCGCAATAGTAGAATGATTTCTGTTTTGTACACGTGGATGCACATTATTTGTTCAATAGAACGTCAAAATTGTTATATTTTCAATAGATTTTTTCGACGGGCAACCTTAACCCGATATCATTTGGATCCGATGCAACCCTTCCTTAAGGATTACACCTCATGCAATATTTAGCTATTTATATTTTCTAAAAGACTAAAACTATGAACGTACGCATTGTTATTGCAACTTTAGCAATTCAAAAGGTTAATATGCTCAAACAAATGTTTTTAACAGGAAAATGTCACTTTACATTTTAACCTTTTTAATCTATTGATATATTGTGGCAGAAAAATACTATTCTTATTTCATTTTTTAATGGGTCAAAACTTATAAAGTATTATTAATATCGGTAAAAAGGTTATATTTTTTTACACAATTTGAAAGTTTCTAAATGGCTAGCTGTCATCTATCCCCCTATATGTACTCGGTATTTTTATTTTTTTTAATATTATAAAAAATGATTACATAAAGGGAAGTGATTTGTAGATCACATTATTTAGCCATATACCACAAAATATATTTTTACAGTATTGTAATAGAAAAATGTTAATGTACTAACTATCACCCTTGTATACAATACCAGATTAAATATGACCATTAAAATATTTAATATACCATTTTAGATTAAGGTCGACGTATATAACGTTATCTTTGCTAGCCGTGCATCGCACGGGTTTAACACTAGTTAATAATAAATCCCATAACAAACTAGCAAATACATGGATACGTAGTGATAATAAATGAGAAGAGGCAATTATGACTTAAATAAATCATGATACAAGTTAATTGTATTCAAATATGCATTTTACTTTGACGGTTTAAATGTACAAACATGAGAAAATTATCACTTTGACAAACTAAGGGCACATATGTTGTGTTATATAAATCACAATTAATATGTATAATTGTAAATTAGTGAGTTTAATAAATGTGCTTTCTAATATATTTAGAAGGTTTTAGTGCATTTAATAACCCTTAACCTATGCCCTTAGGGCACAAGTTAGCCATTCCCTATATTTATCTATCCATATTGCTCTTAGATAGATTAAATTAGATGTTTAATATGCAAAGAAAATGATTTACGAAGAAATCGTGAAAAAAATATGTCTAATACATACCAAATAGCTAAAACTCTATATTTGTTTATGCAAATCAGCAATGTTTTAAAACTCGGGTTTTTAGTCGACCCGGAAAAGTGTTAATTTCTAGTCGGACCGGAAGGTCGGACCCGAGTTAATAATAGTATACAGTAGTAGTATTTAGTAAATTTTTTTATTTTTTATAATTATAATTATAATTATTAACTATATCATGTATAATAATTATAATCCATAGAGTAATAAAGGGTGATGAAACATCGATTCTCTTGTTATTCTTGAAATACACAATCAGTCAATATTCCCTGATTATAAATGATTAAATGAACATAGAAATTATATATAAAAAAAAAAATGATACCGGGTCAATGCGGCGGTCCGGGTCCGGGTCCAACCCGTCCGACCGGGCCGGTCGAACCGGGTCTTAAAACACTGCAAATCAGGAAGAACAATTTATGGATGGGTATAATCGTTTTTTGTTCCATTTGTGTTAAACATAACTCCATATTGAACTTAATTTAGATAACTCGTATCTAATTTTCAGCATGTTTGATTAATTATATATAAACCATTTCAAGTTTAGTTATATACGCTTTCTATTAATCATCGTTTTTGCGCGTCTACCCACTTTACATAGTTTATTCTTAGCAAGTCAGCATTTTAACGACGTGTAGCATATGAGTAACATGTTTCATAAGTAAGATTATTAAAACGAGGAGTTGATCGTTTATATTGCATTATATATAGAATCATTCATATAAAATTATAAATATACTTCTTTTTTCATCCAAATGTATATGCACGAATATCCAAAGAAGAATGATTCAATAAAATGATGAAAACGTATCGACACCTCGTTGTATTCAAATATGCAATTTACTTTGACGGTTTTAATGTACAAACGACCTTAAACAAGTATAAACTCACGACGATCATCCATATTCAATTGGTGATACACATTGATTGCATTAAAACTAGTTTAAAACCCGTAAAAACACGGGATTTGTAAATAAAATTATTATATAAATAAAAAATAGTATAGTTTTTTATACATACAATATCATATTGGTATATAAACAACTACTATTATTTTGTTTAAGAATTTCTAATTTGTAACTATTGTAAACCACTCATGATTTTAAACAAAAAATTCAATCGTTTGAAGTTGGACTATTATCATTTAATTTGACACATGAACGATATATGAAGAGCTTAAAAATTTTTATATGTGATATATGTTTACTTTTCTAATATTACATTTTAAAGTCGTTGCAACTAACAAAAGGATATTATATACTAAGTATAGATATTACATTTTAAAGTCGTTACATTCGATGTAATAACTTGTTTCATAAAATTATGATAACATATGCAATTTTATGATTTCAAAAAGTTACTCAAACATGAAAAACCTATCACAATACAAAGCTGAAGCATTTCAAACATTTCAAGTTCTTTTTTTATAAGTATTTAGTAAAACATTTTTAGCTAACATGTATATAAGTATATTAGCATTCTGAAGTATGAGATCATGCATACAAATTGTGGAGCATGTACAATAACTGCAATTAGTTGTACATAAAGAAAACCCAAAATCCATTACATATTTTTAGAAAACAGACAGCAAGCCCAAAGATATATATTAATAATATCATAAAAAAATCCATTGCATTTAAGTTGGTATGTGAAACGGTATATACTTCCTAATCACAATGTCCTTGATCCAACCTTATTAAGCAATTATTAAATGCATGTGTACTAACTGCAACACAAATCTGCATGTAAAAAGTACCTTCGTATGCAATATCAACCACCAATGACCCGTGTAAAAAATCTTGTTGTTATTCTAACACATAATCCAGGTAAAAAATCCAAGATCCACTTCCACCATTGCAAAAAAATCATGTGTACACACCCTTTTAAGGGGATAGATTTAACACCCCTCGTTTCATTATGAACAATTAATATAATAATGGCGACTCGGAAGCGTATATTTAAAACATACTGTCAATGTACTCAAAATGTCAATAAACTTTTTCAAACTAAATACATGACATTTCAACAAACTAGGTGTTATATAATTCAAAACATTTCTTTAGTTATTAAAATAACATCAGAGTAAAAGCCTGTCAAACATTCCATGCAGTCCAACAACCTCCTGCCCTGCCCAATATGTCCCATCTATTTTAACCTGCAGGAAGATCTGTGGTGGGGTTAGCACAACGCTAAGTTAATGAAACTATAACAACAGTACAACCTAGCATAACAATCTGTTTACATCAAATAACAATAAACAGAAAATCAATCAATCATTAAATCACACAACTTCCAATCAAGTGTTATCAATCGTCATGAGGACCGGTGGCTCCTGAGATACCCTAATACCGGTTTGGTACTCAAGGAACTCTTATCAATCATCTGTATTGGCCTATACAGAACTACCGGTAACCTGTTGTTAATCACACACGACCTAGATCTCTAAACCGACATTTCAAGTTTCCAAGATCTCCTGTCGTCTACAATAACAACAAGTCCAACTATCAAATCAAGTTGACCTCTGAATCTTACTTACTAACACAAATCAGCTAAGTAAACAAACATGTCAAACTATCATGGCAACATGTTTCAACATATGCATCATATCAAAGTAATACTATAAATTACTTGTTGTAAATCAAATCATTACAACTAAATCACACTGAGGTGACAGATCCACTCACCGGCTACCTCAGGCGCAAGCTCTGAAGTCTAATATTACTGAGCCTTCTCCACATCTGAGAATAAAATCAATAAACAATAAGTTAATAACTTATCTCAACTGATAACACATAGGTAATTAATATCGTTACACAATCATAACATAATTACATGTATCAGGTGATCCCTACGATCACAGCAAACAAAGGTCCAATTCGGAACATAATCAAAAGTCCCGAAATAAGATTCAAAAACAGTAAAATGCCATTTTCGACCCCTAAACGACCCCGAATGGCCAAAAACCACCTAGGCTATAGTATAGCTTTGATCAGTGGGTCGTTTTCGAGTGACCATGTAAATTTCAGCCCAATCGGAGTTTAAAGACAATTTGTCAATTTTTCCGTGGCAAAAATCACTACTAAACACTTATGCACTTTTGAAATTTACAACCCAACTTTTAGCATAGGATCCGCCGGATCCCCACATAGTCATCTCAATCCGCCGGATTCACCTGAATCCGCTGGATTCCCTTGAATCCGACAGGATTCCCTAATTTATCTGAATCCGCCGGATTCAATTGAATCCGCCGGATTCCCTCGTCGTCCCAGCCCTGTTCGTTCTGCTAAAACCCTAACCCACGGGTTTTATACCCAAATCACAAAAACCCGGTTTCTAACAGTTTTCAACCACAAATAACTTCGTATAATCATCATGTAACAGTTATAACAAGTTTATAACATCCAATTTCACCTCAAATTCATGTTTCAATCAAAATCAATCAAACTAAATTCAAGAACACTCACCACTTGATTGAAGAACTAGAAATATGATGATTAAGCTGATGAAATCAATTCGATTCTCAGTCCCTAATCACAACCAAGGTTTGATTTCAATTTAGTTTAGGTTTTCTTAGAGTTTTTGAAAGAAATGAATAACTTTCCTAAATAGGAAAGTGAATATATATTCGGCCCAACTATAACCGCCTTCAATATACGGGTATAATTTAATACCCCATCTCAATCTATTGTCTGGAACCCGAAAACCATTTGCGAGTCCAACCATTTTATTGTACCGTCAACTATATTAATTTACAACAATTAATAATTTACTTATCACATTGGAATATTCAACTCCTATTCCAATCATTTCAACTAGTTCAAACAATATTATTTCCAAATACATTTAAATACTTATTTAAATCAAGAAATAATATAAAACAACTAGGTCAATTTCGAGGATGTTACAATAGATGCTTACCATTTAGTTGTTTACGCCATGGTGAGAACAACCTAAAATAAAAAATAATCAGCCAACAATTACAGACCTATTCAAAGATTCCTAGTTCTTAGAAATTATTTCCATTCTATGTGGAATTTCATCGAAACAAAATATCATACATACCTACAACTCTATTTGTCTCACACATTTCATCGAACACCTTTCATGCACTTGCATAATCACCATTTAATTGTAACTTGATGCACTTACAGTTGAGCCAAATATAAATATCATGAAATTTGATCTTTGAAACTTGCAAGCAACGAATGTCAAACAAAATCTCATTCCTACATGAAATTAATACGTAGCATATTCATTAAATCGTAGCCATTAACGCTTGAAATAATCAAATACTCACCTCTTAATTCCGAGGCCGCATATGGTCCCACATGTTGCTGGACTTTAGATAAAATATACCATCCGACTTCAGTCCCCATCTCTATTCAATCAGCTACAACACTTCAAACAATAGATTTACACAATTAAACAACCTAAACACACACATATATATATATAACTTAACAGGACATGATAGATATAACTTAACAGGTCAATATAAAAGATTTTTCTTAATAAGATTTTTCTTCTAAAGTCTGAAAATATCTTGTTGAATCGCCATGTAGAGAACGATCGAGAAAAAAATATGAATGTGAAGAACTCATGTGAAAGAAGATGAAGTGAAAATCAAGCTGAAGAAGCAAGATTGGATAAATGAGAGGTTTAATTATTGGGTGAAAAAAAACATTCAAATTCATCAAAAAGTTCATAAACCTTGAGAATAAGTGGAAATGGCTTTAGTGTGGATGCGGCGGTTGTATCTCGATTTTGATGAAAACCTTTGGGATACAACAATGGTTTCAGTCGTGGGGGGGTGGTGGTGGTGGACACTTTCAGGCGAGGTTGGTCGTGGATATGAATATTTTCAGCAGTTTTGGTGTTTTGTGTGTTTTTTGTTACTTATGTGGGTGAAGTATTGGTGAGGAATGTGTGTGATTTAAATTATCGATAGTAGCAACACCAATAGAAGAACAGGCGTGCAATGAGATATTCAAGAACTGTAATAAACACATATTATTACATATCTAGGAACTTACAAAGTAAGAACACTTTTTCCAAGATAAATTTATCAGTCCACATCCTTATTATTAAAATATTTTTTAATGTTATATTTTTAACCCACAATTATTACATATGGATGACATCAACCTTTTAACCACATGATGACACATAAGCATGAACTACTACCTCATGACTCGCCAAGTCAGCTTCATGACATCAGCGGAACTCCCCTTTATTAGATAAGATAGATAAGATAGATAGATTAGATATTAGATAAGATAGATATAATATAATATAATATTTTATACAACCTTTGTATATCTTGTATTAAAATATAACATAATATTTTTTACGACCTTTGTATATATATATATATGTTTAACAACTATTAAAATTAATGAATAGAGAATCTGAGAAATATAAAAAAATATATATTCTTCATATTAGTTTTCTACATTTTAATTTATACGATTAGAATTACGTGCAAGTGCAACTTTTGTTGTCCATTTAATTTAACCATTTTAAATGAAAAAGAAAACAGAACATGTTTTTCATGGTCCATGACTCCATTCAATAACTTTTGTTGCCAATGATCTCTTACCCAAGTGGTAAAAGTGAGGTGGATGGCTTGCCTCCCTGGAGGTCAGGCAGTGATGGGGAATTAAATTTGGCCGTTTAAAAAAAAAAAAAAAAATTTGGAACGACATCATTATTTATCATAGTCTTCTTTTCCACGTGCAACATTTTAAATTTTGTTTCTTTTAAGGACTAAATCTGTACAATCTCCATACTAAATGGCCAAAACTGAAACATTTCAAACAGATTAAGTAGAAAACCAAACCAATTCATGAATCTCTCGTTTCGGCTTCCGAGTTCCGTCTATAAAATTAAACACAACTCCACCGCCTTGCAATCCCATCATCATCTCCACTTCCCAAAAACAAAACAAAAACTCAATTCTGCGATTTTTCCGAGTAAAAAAAAAATGTCAGGAAAAGGAGCGAAAGGTTTCATCATGGGCAAGAATGCGGACAAGGACAAGAAGAAACCTACTTCTCGATCATCTCGCGCTGGTCTTCAGGTTCTCCCGTATGGCCGTATCTATTCCGTATACAATGTGTTATTATTTTCATTCGTGTTTAAACTATTATTCGTGGTTGATACGTTGTTTGATTAGCGAGGGGTGATTATAGATTTGGCTAGGTGTGTAATTTGTTTCATACTTTCATGATGTGTAAAGTATAAACCCTAGTTTTTTTTGTGCGTGGTTTGTTGGATTAATAAAAGTTGTTGATTATGAGTGTATATTATTATGTCATTGCTTAGATTGAGTGATTTTATTTCTTGATTATTGATGTAAACATGTTTTGGTTTTTAGAATTTTGAACTTACTTCGTAATGTTAAAAACTATGAAAAGTGTATAATGTGGGGGATTATGAAAAAGTTAAGTACCTTTTACCGAGGGAATTTGATAGTTGTTATTCTTGTAAAAGCATGATTGATACTAGCTTCGTGAACTGATATATGGAAATTTAGGAGTCTAAAAGGTACAACATAAGCAAAGAACTTGAATCGGTAGCAACTAGCAAGAAAATTCGCTATAAGATTAATATAAGAAAGCTACATAGGTTGATGGTTTGGGGGTATGGTTTAAAGAAGCTTAATGATGGGTACTGCCTGACACCTAATGAGTTTTTAGTATCAGATTTTTGATTGAGGCAGTATTACATGTTTACTTATATCGCCTTTACATACATTGATTTGGGTTTGTTTTTATCTCAAATGGGTCAAAGTAAAGAGTTTAGCTAAAAGGAAAATATGTTGACAGGTTGAAAGTTGCTTAAACTTTACTTGATGCATGCAATGTACTCCGTATTTAATTATTTAACTCTAAGATATAGATTATTAATGTATTGTATTATCTAGTTCTGGTTAACTTTTCTTGTTTTTATGATGTGCTAAATTCGTGATTTTGTGATGTACAATATATTAAAGTACAAAATCTGGTAAACCTTTCTTCTTATGATTATGTGCTTAGTATGAGTTATCGTGTTGTGCAGTTTCCAGTTGGGCGTATCCATCGTTTACTGAAACAAAGGACCACCGCAAATGGTAGGGTTGGAGCCACAGCAGCTGTTTACTCTGCTGCCATATTGGAATACTTGACTGCAGAGGTGCTTGAGTTGGCTGGGAACGCAAGCAAGGATCTTAAAGTGAAACGTATTACACCAAGGCATTTGCAGCTTGCTATTCGAGGTGATGAAGAACTTGATACTATGATTAAAGGAACCATAGCTGGTGGTGGAGTCATTCCTCACATCCACAAGTCACTCATCAACAAATCTACTAAAGAATAGATTGGTCTTTGATTTTTGTTACTGTTTGACCATCAGCAATTCTATTTAATAGTTTACCTAGTTGGTGTGATATTAAATTTTTGGGCTATGTGGTTGATTTTGGATTCTGATGGAATATTTTGCTTTTATCTTTTAATCTCATCGATCACTCTTATGGTTAATTTTGTGTTCTTATTAAAATGTGCTGTTTCTGTTTTGTTGTGGAGTTATTATATACGTTTGAGACTTATATTAATCAACACTGGAATCAGAAGATTTAGTAGTGTGACCATGTTACTCTGTCTTCAAATTAATTTGATAAAATTTTACAGAAAACACACACGTATGCTTACTGACTGATTTTTCTTGACTTCATATTTCTGATGGGCAGAGAACACGAAAACTGAGAAATTTCAATGTAAGAGTTAAAATCTTACCGGTTTTTGAGCACACATGTAAACTTGTATTGTTAAGAAACTGTGATCAGCGGTAGGTTACAAGAGAAATAATAGGCCTTCTAATGCTACTGTATACTCATATTGAGGCTGCTTTTGTAATAATGTGTTCACAAGATATAATACAATGTTTCTATCATGGACTCTAAACGATGTATAGTGTTGACCTCAGATACGCTATTGACCAATGCCAGTAGAACTAGTCCAATGTGAATTCTTCAAGCCAAATAAGAACCTCGTTTCTCTTCATTAGACAATTCACACAAGAAACATATACAAAATGTTAGATATGTCGTAGTAATTGAACGATGGATAAAGAAACATTTGCTAATCTATCAATTGTAAAAGATCAAGTGAATCAAGTCACACTTGAATGTTAATGTTAATTACTAGTACAAAATCAAAACCAATGGGAATTCTCGCTAGATGAACACCAGTGATTTTTTGTTTTGTGTACTTGCACATAGATTTTACTCGACTTAGCAATCTTTTCATGGAACTTTATAAGATACTGTTATGAATTTGAAAAACAGTTTGTTGACTAAAAGACACTGTTATTTTTGGTATCCTAATTAGCATATCAAACTGCAGTAAGTAAAACTGAAGAATAGTAACCAGTGTACAGTTTAGGAGCTTACCATCATAAAACTTTTTGTTCTACCAGGATCATTGTAACGAGCAAGGAAACATCCGTCTTTAGGTTTGAGACCATCAGATAGAAGACTAGACCTGAGTAATTTCTCCTTTTCACGAACAATATCCTCAGTAGGTTTGCCACTGAACTTTAGTACAGCTGCAAACCCTCCCTGAACGCTTCTCAAACTAACATCTTCTTTGTTAGGATCTGGTAAACTGGATAGCATAAAAAGGATTCAACATTTAAGTAATATTCATTGTAATATCATGAGATCAGATTAGAGGTGGTGAGATGGGTAGATAATGGATCAAAACAGGTCCGGGCTAAAGCAGGCCATTTTTTAGTATGAGCAAAAATGGGCCAGGCCAGGATGATCTACAAACTCTTTTTGTCCATCTTTTGAGGTATTTGATAAGTAATTAACCCGTTAATATGATTACAGAACCCTTAGGTTCTATGCGTTAAATAATGAATTTTGCCTACTTTCAACTCATTATTGAGACTAGTAGCATACCCGCGCAATTCAGCGGATGTTATTTTATTCAAGATGTGTGAATTCAATGAACGTTCGGTGTCGATAATGGTAGTGTTCTCATTAACTGGGTTTAGTGTGACAATAGAAAATGTCAGAATTTAATGTATGAGAGTGGAGTCGTAAGCAAAAGATTAAAAACTTAAAAAGACATTGATTTGTAATTATTATAACAATTCATTGTCTTTTAATTTTAAGCTTGACTTGATATTTGATGAATATATAGAGAATAGAAGCTCCAAGTATTTCGTTTACAAATCAATGTGGGATCAATTTCTCACATTTGGTTTTACTTATATAAATTAATTTGTCCCACATTGATAACTAAAGTAAAGTATTCAAATTTGTTCCCGTTATATAAAGAGTTGTTGAAATTTAAGATTAAGAAGTGAATTGAAGATGCATTATATGTAGTTATAGATTATAGATATAGATTATAGATGTTCCCTTATTACTTAGTAGTACCTTTTTTGACCCATTTGACCATTTGACTAAGTAACATAGATTTACCTCCCCATCTCTTTATCCGATGGAATAACAATTTGGATGGACATTTTGGACATCTCGGGATCAAATGCTTGAGTAAAAACTGGAGTAGTCATGGGTATCTTTTCCTCTCTAGAGTTCTTCCCAAATATATACCTGCAGAGTGTGCAATATTGCATCTATTAGCAATTTAGCATGGTACAATAAAAATGTTTGATCATTAGTCAAATGTCTTGAATACTCTTCAGTAATTACAGTACATGTATTGGGCAAGCAAGTATAACAAATGTTAAACTTTTCATGAGATGCCGGGATTTGAAAAAACAAAAACTCACCCAGCTACATCATTTAATCCTGTTGAGCTAGCAAGCTTATCGCTTTGTGTTTCAACGATAATGAATGGGTTGTATTTTCGTACCTAGATGAGTACTCATGGTTAGTGTGATTAAACACCATCATATTTCCTGAATTCACAGAACTTTGAGTTAGAAATATCAACAAACCTCATAAGTTGCTGTTCTTTTGAGTATCTGATATTTGGGTGTTTCCAAATCCGGAGTCTTGTAAATCCGCAGCTGTCACAAAACAGAAAACAGTCAGCTAAACTTTTGAATGTATTATCAAGCGGGTAAAAAAATTGTGCATACCTGTTTTATTAAATCCACCACACCCTCTGAAGAAAAGTACTCGTTGTTCTTTATAGAATCCCAATAGTCCTGTAAAGTTGATGACAATAAGAAGTGAAAAAATATAAAGCAAACATGATGTGCGTTAGAGATTAGGCTCCAAAACTGAGCATACCACATGACTGCAAAATTTTCCATTTTCTGGATTGATGCCCATAACAGAAGTTCCAGTAAACACCAACAACGGCTTCCATGGCAAAAGTGAGAATGTCATCTCCATTGTCCACCTTGTAGTTATCTCATAAGTTCCTGTCTATCCAGAAAGTAAAAACTCAGCGAAAAAGACACCAATATCAAGCACACAGTTAACCTGTGGAAGGAAACATATATGATATATCTACATGAAAATTTTCAAGAAAATCTTAGAGGCGGCAAACTGGTGTTTTTGGTAAGGGTTGGTTGACACTTGACCAGCAACACTTTGGACATAACTCATAAGTATTCAATGTGTCAGATACAACATCATTCTAATTGATCTTATTTTTTCACAAGTTATACTCATTGTCTCCAACGAAACCTAACCCCCAACCTCTTATTTGATGGGTTCACTTAAAATTTGTCAGCACGAGGTATAATACCAATTCTCAATTTCAACGCTTAAAAACAAGTATAAAATTACATTTTTACCACCAATTGAGTGAAAGTTATAATTTTTCTACACATATGAGCAATAATCTAAGTTTTGACAAGTAACATGAGTGAAAGATCATATTTTTATAAATTGAGAACTCAAATATAGTTCATTATATTGAAAAATTAGGATTTTATGTGTCTGCCCCTTGTACAAGTACATTAACTTGAATTTGTTTAAATAAATAAGTACCTGTTTAACCAATGAAGCTGAAAATTAGGAGAAAACACCAGCTTCAACATTGCAATATTGAACAAATAACCACTTATAGTATCATGTTTTGTAATCGGATCACGAAACTTGACCTTCTCGTCATACGCACTTCTATCGATCCCTTGATCATCGAATAAATGGGGCAGGTCTTCGTACAAGAAATCGACTAACCGTTCGATGTCAAGTTTTGAAGATTTTGGCGGGATTTGTTCAACTAAACTCAGTTTAACGCGAGTTGTATTTGTGGAGTGTTTGATGAAGAGAATGGAGTTTGGTTGTGGTTGTTTTAGTCGCCGGTGAGGAGTGTAATTGCCGGAAATTGGCCGGATAATGGTGCCGGAAAGATGTGCGGTTGCCATTTGTATTGTGTTGTGGCTCACAGCCACAAAGCAAATATGAGTTTCTAGTTTTTGTGTGGTAAGGTACTTGTTCAAGTGGTGAGGCGTGTGATATCTTGTTGCCAAGTAGTAATTTTTTTTAGCAGAGCCAAGTAGTCATTTGAACTCGATTTTTAATTTTTTTATATATGTGTGTACTTGTGGCTCACAACCATAAAGTAATAATACACATAACCTATTTGACATAGAACTTGAAAGTTGGCTACTTAAATTAGTAATAAAATCGGTTCATTAACTAATTCGGTATATAAATAAAAATTCGTTGCCGATTTGCAGTTTTAACCCAAATAGAAATTATTTAGTTGCATAAATCAGGAGATTCCCAAATGAACACTTTGGGTACCATAGAATAATTAAATATCAAATTTGTTTGTTTAAAATTAAAACTTTCGAATAAATTATATATACAAAACGATTTATACAAGAAAATATAATGCGGTCTATTTTGATTTAAACGGACGATTTGAGTCTTCAAAACACAAACCGAACCATTTATGACGGCTTGAAAACAAATCTAAACCGCTAAACCAATTAAAAAAACTGAAATGTACAAAACCGATCAAATCACTTTGGTTTTATGTATCAACACTTTTGATGGGCCAAAACAACTTTATTTATATGGGTGATGATAAATCCACCAAAATTTTTGATAAATTCACCATTACTGTGTAGTACCAGTCTGTACAGTACAAGTTTTCAATGCATAAATAGATAAATACAAGACTTCTTCTTGAATGCGGCGTATTATTGTCCGAAAGGCAGAGTAGCTTCAGCAACGACAACCCGTCACTCGAAGCTCCTCTGTCACGCATTAAGATTTAAGACTTGTCGTCTACTTGAAGGAAAAATATGTTGAATCTATCAAAAAGTTTGGTGAAATATCACCGCCCTATTTATATGGGAGTTGATATATACAACATAAAAATTGATGTTTACAACACAAGGTACAAATATTCAAACATACGATACAAGTATATCATAACACAGTTTTGGTGTATACGTTAATTTGTATGTTGTTATATCATCACCCATTTATATAGGTGGACTGATTTTCTGATCCGTGGGTCAAAATTTAGGCTACTCATATGTAGGGGTGTTAACGAACCGAGCCGCTCACGAGCTACTCGATTTCGAACTCGTTTATTTCGAGTTCGAGCATCAGCTGCTTCGAACTCGAGTCGAGTTCGAGCAAAAATTATTGTTCGATTAATTTCACGAGCCGAGTCATAAAAATTAATATTCGACTCGACTCGTTCGAAAACTCGTATAATACTCCGAGTCGAACGAGTTAATCGAGCATACTCGGCTCAAATAGTTCAACAAGCTCATATATATATCTCGAGTCGAACCACCCGAGCCTCAGATGAGAACGAAATGAACAATAACGATCGAGTTAAACTTGAATATTCATGCAAATAAGTAAAGTTTAAGTTACTAAACGAGTTTCGAACTCGAACTCGAACAATGAAAAAAATATCGATCTCGAGTTCGAGCCCAATTTAAAAAACTTATTCGAGTTCGAGTCGAGTTCGAGCATACTAAAAATATTTCGAGTCGAGTTCGAGCATCTTGATACTCGGTTCGGCTCGGTTCGTTAACACCCCTACTCATATGTATAGGGAAGGCCACGACCCATCCGACTGATATCGTGGCGGAGAAGTCATAAAAAAATCATACATAAATACTTTGGGCTAGGGTTTCGAACGACCGTCGCCGGAGATGGCATTTTCAGTTGTTGCAAAGAATCATCACGTTGTTTCTAATCTCCTCACAAGAAGATCATCATCAGTGGCGACTAATACACGTGGTTTCGCTACTAAGGGTCAATTTTATGGTAACTATATACATTATCCATCATACAGTATCTGTTAAGATTTTTATTTTATTTTTCGTGAAATTAAATCTGCTAATTATATGCTCCAATTACTGTGCAGGATCGGTTGTAAAGCGTGTACAGAACGTGATATTAAACAGGATACCTCATACGCTGTGCTGTACGTATGAATCTGATGAAGATCTTAAAGCCCTAACTGTAGATATACCTGGAGCCGTGAAGAGGACAGAGACTGATGAAGCCGTAAAGGTATTTATAAACATGGAAACCGAAGATTGTAAAAATTCAAGCGGCATTGATGCCCAATTGGATAGGATACATAACATTCTCTTCGTACGTGCTTGCGTCAGCAACGATGATAACCGTACTACTAGACGTTACACCAGCAGGATCAATTTAGGAAAAGAGCATACGCACAACACTCTATTCACTGAGATGAAAGATGGAGGATTATTGGTAACTCTTCCCAAAAATCATCATCATCATCATCATCTTACGACGGAGAAGAACTGATCGAAGCATATATAATGATGATTCGCAGAATCGGTACATATGTTTATTCATGTTAATGCTATTTGCTAACAGTAGAAACCTACAACTTTACTAAAGTGTTAAATTTCCTTTTTATACCATGTTATGCTCTGTTACTTGAAAAATGTTATAGTATTAAAATCATCATAGTAGTAATCGATATATCGCCTCTTAGAATGATAACATAGTTTATGTTCTATATAGACTTGGTTGAAAGACAATAGTTGTACCACCAACATTGAATATGTTCTAATTATATTGTAACAGAAAGTATGATATATACATAAATAATAATTGCTAGGATTCTAATGGTACAGTTTTGTTCATATTTCGTAAAATGTGAATATAGCATACGACTTGTGTTTGGGTACAGTGTTTCTATAGTGTTGTAAAGATCCCCCCTCAAAGATGGGAGTGATCAAGGCCAACAGAGCTACTCCAACACAAATTCCTCAAGCCAGATAAGAACCTCATTCATCTTCATTCACAATTCACACAACACATATTTAATGGTTAGAAATTGTTTTCACTGTAATAATAAATGGATAAAGAGACAATGTACTAGCCTATCAAATATGAAAGCAAAATCAAGAATTGTATCCAACTCATTGTAAAAACTTACCATCATAAAACTAATTGATCTGTCAGGATTGTAGTAGCGAGCTAGTAAGCATCCTTCTTTAGGTTTGAGACCTTCAGAAAGAAGACTAGACCTCAGTAATTTCCCTTTTTTACGAACAATATCATTCGTAGGTTTGCCACTGAACTTTAATACAGCTGCGAACCCTTCTTGAACCCTCCTTAAACTATCGTCTTTTTTGCTCACCGAGTCTTGTGAACTAGGAAACATAAAATACCTCAAGTGTTATTCATTGTGATATCATGAATAGTTGACTAATACTCCGTATAAGGAGAACTTACCTTATGTTTTTTTTAATGGATGAACGATTTGGATGGATATTTTGGATATCTTAGGATCAAATGCTAGAGTGAAAACTGGAATTGTCATATCTACCTTTTCCTTCCCTAAGTACTTCCCACATATAAACCTGCAAAGTGTATGATTTGTGTCTTTTAAAGGTGGTAGTTTCGACGTATCTACTTATGAATGGGTCGCAAAAGGTTGAAATTCGACTGTAACTAGCTCTATTATTCTTAGCGACTACCTCTTAAACCATTTTTATTCTATTATTCTTAGCGACTACCTCTTAAGCCATTTTTATTCATAGATCAAGATTAATACTGTAATTGTGATGATATTATAATCAATCAATTGTAATCTTGTAAAAGATAAGTTGCAAATTTCATGAAAAACATGGATTAGGAAAAACTAACCCAGCTGCATCGTTATATCTTGTTGATCCAGTAGGTTTTTCACCCTGTGTTTCAACGACTATGAAGGGGTTGTAGCTCCGTACCTCATAAGCTGCAGTTCTTTTGAGAGTCTGATATTTGGGTGTTACCAAATCTGGAGTCTTGTAACTCCACATCTGAAAAAAGCAGTAGGCACAACTAAATTTTTGAACGTATTATTAAACGGCCAAAGTTTAATTGTTGATACCTGTTTCATCATATCCACAAGACCTTCTAAAGAAAAGTAGTCATTTTTATTTACAGAATCCCAATAGTCCTGTGAAGTTGATGAATACGTACAAGAGGTGAGCTAAATCATCAAATATTGCAATAGTATGGGACTTTTGAGACTGAGGGTGAAACCGAGTGTACCACGTGACTGCAAAACTTCCCATTTTCTGGATTGATACCCATAACAGAAGTTCCTGTAAGCACCAACAATGGCTTCCATGGTAGACCAAAGTATGTCATTTCTGCAGTCCACCTTGTAGTAATTTCATAATTTCCTGTCTACTCTGAAAGAAGAGAACTTAAAAGTAACAGATTTCAACATATACTACTCGTGATTACAATCTTTTCTGCTTTCTCCATTACAAAGGGGAAAATCATTGGATATTGTTAACAAAACCTAAGTTAGATGTTTTGATGCTGTTAGGCTATAAGTATGGGCTGTACATGTACATACGAGAAAGATGAAGCCATGAAGGGTATATAGAGTGTAAAATACAATGAACAGAAGTGTTGTTTGACACCACCTATGATATCCCAAAGATGAAACTAGCTTAGTATAAAGTGAAAGTTAATTTGACATATACTACGTCCAACGTAATGCAAAGTACAGGTTTAGATAAGTACCTGTTTAATCCAATGAATTTGAAGATTAGAAGAGAACAGCAGCCTCAACATCGAAATGTAGAATAAATATCCGTTTATACTGGCATGTTTGGTAATCGGATCCCGAAACTTGATATTTTTTTCATATGCGGACCAATTAAGTCCTTGATCATCGAAGACGTGTGGAAGGTCCTCATGCAAAAAGTCGTCCAACCGTTGAACATCGACTTTTGATTTTTTGAAGCTTTGTTCAACTTTTGACGATTTCAGGCTGTGTTTAAATGGAGTTGTGCTATTATCTGCTATAATTCTATTCTGCAGTGGTTTAAGTCTCCGGTGACCGGAAATTGGCTGAATGATGAGGTTTGTGAAATGTGTAGCAGCCATTTGTTATTGTCATGAATAGCAACCAGACACAGAAAAAGAATGTTTTCAAGTTTTTGTACGAGTAGCTAAGCCATCAAAATGGACAGTTTAATATGAAGCATGCATAATTGTACAAGTGATATGAAGCATGCATAATTGTATACAATGTATCTTGGATTTCTAAATTGGCCTTGTAAGCTATGGTGGTGAATATTTATACCAAGGTTATCAAGATCGCGACTTTGATCGTAAGATCTTACGATCTCACCATTGAAAACCTTGCTAAATCGTAGTAGGATCACATCCAAGATCGTGATCTTACCAACAACCCAGATTCAAGCTTTTGTAAGAGGAAAAAAAGAGAGAAGAAAGAAACGATGACACACAAACGATATTCGGTTCAACGCTCCAAGTAGCATAGCGTAACCTAGAAGTTGCAAGGAAGAAAGCAAGTAGGTTTAGGATCTTGCATCACTGTTGGAGATTCTCTGTTACAAAGCTACACTGATTATTTTGTTATGTTGAGCCATCGGAGAAGAAGATGTAAAAAATACTGCACGCACTAATATCCTATCAAAAATGCAAGAGTAGAGTACTAATCGGTTGAAGTCTTTAATAATCATAACCATTAGATTTGAAAACCAAACACAAGTTAAACATTTATTGTGTCGTCATAAAAGAAGAACGTGAGGATCAATCAAATAAAGTACCAATTTATAGGACGAGTTTCACTTTCATAATTTAGTTCATTTTCCTTGAGGCTCTCGTTATGCATAGTTATGTTTAGGGGCGGATCTATTCAGGTGCATACGGGGTCACTTGCCCCCTATGACCTGAAAATTTTTAATGTATTTACATGTGGGTTTAGTGTAAATAAGTGTGGATTTGTTACCTTGCCCCCACCGCTCTTATTGATAAGCCCCCTATCCAAATCAAAATGAAGAAGAAAAACATTAAAAAGGAAAAAAGGAGTTCATATATGTCATGATTTAAAAGAAGTAATTTTTGGTTCCATGGAGGATTAAATGAGATGTGAAATGCACAGACTTTGGGGAAGATGACCCCAACTTAGGTCCACCAACTTATTCATATTGAACCCTTATCTTTGTTTGAATATTCATTTAAGCCCCCTTACTTTAACTAGTCTAATGTAATTTACCTATGATAAAATAAAAAAATCCGTTTATTATACTTTTATTTTTTAAAATTAGTTTTTGTTATAGCCTACTCAGTTGATGAAAAACAATTGTCTTGATCATACTATTTTTTTTTCAAAATGTTATGTGTTTATGAGTATATATATATATAAATTTATATATATAAAACTTTTATCGTTATGAAAAATCATATTATTCATAATCATTAATGGATATATACAATGCTAACAAAAAAATTAATGAGACTCCAAGAAATACATACAGAGCGGCTACATATAATATGTGTGTGTATACCGATAAAACGCATTAAAATAAGTTCTTTTGAGACATTTTGTGGTTCTGATGTGAATTGACAATTTACTAATATTTTGATGATGTTTTTTGCCATTTTCATTTTTCGCCTTTTTACGTAATAATTTTATGCCCCCATCGACAATAATTCCTGGATCCGCCACTGACTTATGTTCATGTAGACACCAACTTTAGTTTTTGGTTAGAACAAGGTTTTTTAAACCCGCACGTTGCGATGGGATATAAAAAAATATATCGTTTGATGAATAAATTTTAAACCACAACATATCATAGGCACTCTATCAATACGATAAACATTACTCTTTTAAACATTACTTTTGAAAATTTAGTTAGCAAAATCCATAAATTCACCATTGATACAATCTTAATAGTTGATCTATAGTTTTCACTATCTAGTAAATTTTTATAGATTTCCTTCCTTATAAATTTACTAATGTCATAGGATTTATACTATACATCTGACGACATTTATAACCGGCCATATTATAAAAAAGAATAAAAATATGTTTTCCAAGGCATGTTATCTTACAATTTTGTTACTTTAATAATTAAAGGCTTAACATTTCATATAATCAGATAATATCTCCTTTTTAATATTATTTATGTTTTGGGAATAATAGAATTCCTCAGATGTAAAGTATATTATTTATATATATTTTCTATTTGACTTCATCCAAATTTTGTTCAAGTTCAACAACCATCCATCTTAAATTACTAAACATCTACTAAATACAAGAACAACCAAAATCACCCACAAACAACAAATTAAACTAACAAATCCTAACACACATAACCAAATTCAATCATAAATTATATATAAATAGTTTTAATTGTTAGATTATATGCTATATCAATATCAAGCAATTTTGTCCAAATTTATATGATCTAAATATTTTGAAAATACAAGGTAAATTATAATTGAGAAAATAAAGTCCTGGAGGCTTCATTCTCTCACCCTTCACCATCTTCCATTATTTCATAGCATAGTATATGTAAATCCATCATGGATTAGTCAAAGACACAAAAGGGTGAGAGATATGAGAATGTGAGATAAGTGTGTGTGAGGTAGTAGTGTTTTTAATACTCGTATGTTATATACTTTTTCAATATGCTATATATTTTTAATTATCTATTAATAATTACTTTGTTATATATTTTTCCATATTATTCTACATGTGACACACAGAAATGATAAAAAATTGATGGTACATAGTCTTGAACATGCAACCTCCTCTGAAAGACTTTGACATCTTAACCACTCAGCCACCTCTATTTGGAGTGAATAGGTTATAAATAGGACATTTATTTTTTGGTAAATGTTAGCATGTCAATAGGTCAATAGGTGTATTATCAAAAGTCGGGTGTATCTTTATGACTTATTTTGTTGAACTAGCATAATACTCACGCTATGCAGCATAATATACTATTTTATTGTAAATAGTGATTGAAGATAGATACATGATTACCCGTGACAATTTGTTGCTAGTGGTAGTTTGCTTATATGCAGAGTAAAAGATTTGAGATACAAATGATTAAAAGTGAAAAAATGTGAAATTTATGTAGTTTTTTTATAAAATGAAAATTACACAAACTATAAAGGGGATTGTTGAGTCTTACTTCTTAAAAATTTCCAAAAATAATATGCAATATACTTTATAAGTAGTTATAGATAAGTCTTTTCAACATATCTATTTATAGTTTTTCGCCAAATAATAATAATAATAATAATAATAATAATAATAATAATAATAATAATAATAATAATAATAATAAAAGTACCAATTTTCCTTTTTCCGTTTTTTTTGTTTATTTTTCACCTTCACAAAATCAAATAAGTTTTGAGGCTAAAGTTCAACTGAGAATGGAAAATTTGGTGAAAATGAATGAACCAATAAAAAAGTGTTACGTGTCATAAAATTCATTTTCTCCTATGTTTTTTAAAAATTAAATAATTCACAAACTGTAAGTCGAAAAATTATAAAAATTGCACCATAAAAATCATTATATTTTTCTCTTCGATTTGTCATCTCATATTGTCGACTAGTTTTTTATTTTGAGTTTTACAAGTTGTACAAAATTAGTAACACATGTGTTACTCGCAGGTATCACATGTGTTACTTGTTTTCAAAACCCACCGAAAAACAAAAGGAAAAAAGTTCGTCGAAAATATACCTTGTAGCATCTCTAATCGAAGAGAGAAAAATGATAATTTATATAGAGTAATAATTATAAGAAATTTGCTATTTGTAACCGTAAGGACTATGAAGATGGAATTGACTTTCAAATATCTCGTTACAAAAATAACTACATCCCACTTTCTTCCATTTAAATTGATTTTTCGTCCCCTATTTAACTATCTACGAGTATAATTATAGATTTTATTCCCACACTTTACCAATTTCATTTACAATCCCTGTAGTAGTTTCTGTGTCTTCAAGATAAAAATTACTCCGTAATTGTTTATATTCCCTTTTGCTTTTACATAGGGGGTGATAACAGACGGTTACAAGTCACTCGAAAGGCACAATACAATTAGAATGAATAATAAATATATTTTTAGATACAACAAAAAAGTTAAAGCAGGCACAATACAATTAGAATGAATAATAAATATATTTTTAGAGACAACAAAAAAGTTAAAAAAAATATAAGGGGGCTATGTGATAATTTATCTTATATATGGCCACCGGGTAGTCTCATTGACTTTGTTTCTCATCCATTGATCAAGTTGACTTTCAATCCAAACCCTCCGATAAAGGGGTTTTCGGTTATATTTGATGACGGTTCTTTCGAGGGACGATTTATTGTGGGACGGTCTGACAACCGCTACCCCACGTCCTCCTCAGCTTTCAAGGGATGGCATTCTAAATCCACATCTCTATTTTCTCTACTCACCTCTCGCTATCAATTCATTCAAATCATCCTCTCAAAACCAAAATCAATATAAAATCTAGGTTTGTTTTTTGATTTAATGTCAATTTAATCTTTTGTTGTCTATTCTTTTCTGATTTTGAATTTGATTTCTAACTTTGGTGCTTCAACAGGGTAATTTTCTTCATGCCTAACTACTTTTGATTTGAGATGGTTTCACGAATCAACTAGATTGTGCTGCAAGGAGGTCGAATTCCACCGACATAACAGTGCTTAATCATAGGTGAGAACGTCCAATCGATTTTGACTATTATAATCTATCAATTGCTTGATTTCGTAGTGGTAACATATCTTTTGCACGTTTCAGTTTCAATAGAGTGAGTGATCTTCTATGTTCATATTAACTCATTACTTTCCGAATCTTCAATATCGTTGATTTTCACAACCCTCTGTTTAATTTCATTGTTATCGATTTATGAAAACAAGTGTGTACTTTTACATACATACTAGGTGCTTGAGAAAAGGCCAAATCATAACTTGTGATCAGCCTATGTTTGTGTTGAGCAAAAAGAGAAAACATAGACATTTGTCAATCTTTATTAACTTTCTGCATTCAAACATTGATTCATGGTAGGTACTTTAAAATTTTTAAATATCACTTTGTATATGCTATATTTATCAGTCATATATACTTGCAAACAAGAGAAGGAGGATTCAAAGTTGTGCAAATATTTTCTATTATAGAGAAAA
Source organism: Helichrysum umbraculigerum (assembly GCA_949592205.1). NCBI lineage: Eukaryota > Viridiplantae > Streptophyta > Magnoliopsida > Asterales > Asteraceae > Helichrysum > Helichrysum umbraculigerum. The sequence continues at coordinate 6,731,980 of CATIUR010000005.1, read as the reverse complement.
AATGGGTTTGTTTGTAGACATAAGGATTAGTGATGACAATTTCACCTTTATTATTGAAACACATTACTATGTAGTATCATATATCACTCTTATTATATATAGAGTTTCTAAAAGTTGTTGAAAAAACAATCTGTTTTGGCTTAGACTTCTTTCAAGTCGTTACCCAACTCGGACATTTTGCACCTAAGGCTTACTGTCTTGACCTGCCTTAGTTTCTCCAAATTAATGTTGCAAGAGCTTCTTTTTACTTTTTAAAGATTTCCTTTATATATGTGGGTTTTTTTTTTGGTTGTATATTTTTTTAGATTAGATTTGGAAGATGATGGTCATGACAACTGTGCGACATGTTATAAGGATATAATTTTAGGATTTATGCCTGTATAATCTGTATTGGATTAATGGAATCATTTGGAGGTTATTCGTATGCAACAGAGGAGTTGCTCGTAAGAAGATGATTACGATTAAATTTGGTAAATCTGGAGTATGGTATTTGTAGTTTATGAGGAAGCTTTTTTTCTTTAGTTAACTTTGTGAATGTTTATACATTAATTTTTTCTATTTCAGAGTTTCCACAACGGGCACACTCGACGCTCCAAATTCCTCATGCATATGGATCACGATTGTTATATTATACAACTATACAAGGAGATAGTAAATGCAATATTCGGGAGTTGATGCTAATCAGGTCAGTGACAACAGCACTCAATTTAAATAGATGAGGTAGTAAAAAAATTAGAAGTGAACATTTTAAAAAACCTGAGTTTATCAACTGCATTCATTATTTATACTTATTTTTACTTGAGACACATCTAACATGCTGATATGTGGAGCTGCCCCACATTTTAAGTGCAGGTCCAAATAAATTAAGTTGCTAGAAGCCTTTAGTGATCGAAGAATTCATTCAATTTGGACAAAAGTTTCAAATATTGGGATTTTTAGATTTTTCAGTTTTGCAAATGTATGACTGATAATTTGCCTCGGTTAACTACTGTAATACTTTTGTTGGTTGGTTCAGAGAACTCTCAACCAGGTTACTTTTTGATGATCAGTAGAGTTTCACTATGCCAACCATTAAAGGTAAAAATCTAAATTTTTTACAATAATTTCATATCTAATCATTTTTGCAATGGAAAGCATTCTTACAGTTTAAAAAAAGTATACAATCATTATGATTAGCTTAGAGTTTACTTAAATAACTAAACCAAAGTAAATTTGTTAGGAAGTATGTATTTATTCATTTCATTGTTGATGTACAGGGTTGCTTTTGTTTTTTCACAGGCTCATCGATCGCAAATTTACATCAATGGACAATTTTGCATGACACCATTTTCGATGGTTTGATGTAGTAGTTGGCCCCATCTTATTATGCATAGACTCGTGATATACTCTTGTAAGGTTACATAGGAACCTTCAAAGTGCACACATCTGTATGTTTCTTGCTTCCATATAATTTGTAGATGATGGCACTTAGAATGATTTTAGTTTCACCATTGTGGATTGGCTCTAAGATAGATTTGATTCCTAGGATCAATTGTCAACTCTGTATATATGTATATGAATATTCATTGTCTTAGGTTAAAATCAGAATCGATGGGTCAAGGTGGGCTGCTGCTAAAGTGGATGAATAATCCAATTAGTGTATTGCATTATACTTATAGTTGTCTTGTTTGTTTAGGCATGTTCGTTCACATTATGTTTTCGATGTTGAGGAGTATTTGTTGAGGTGATTTTTATTCTATGGAATTCAATTTGAGGTTTCTACTTCTTTTATGTTCTCCTACACGTTAGGAAATTGTGTTGTTGATGTTACTTTTAGCTACCCTTCAGTTGGGATGACTTATTTTTACTATTTTTCATGTGAACCCAAAACTGTATAAAAGTGTAAACGTATATCAGTTGGTTACTCATTCGAAATGTTTACTCTGGTTAAAAGCAATAGTTTTTATTTTCTGTTTTTTTCTGTAGATAAATTCATTTGTGTACGATTGGCTAGGAAATACGTGAGCTGGGCTGCATTAGACCTGATTTATTGGAAGAAACCAAGCAAAAATTGAAAGCATGAGTTGAATGTGAGTAATGTGCGTATGATTGTAATTGTTACCGTCATATAAGTAGATTCTAAAATCTTTTGTTCTTTGCAGGGAGATGATTGTTGGTCCCACAAAAGCTTTATTTATGGATGAAATATCAAATGGCTAGACATCTCCACTACGTATCAGATAATAGCTTTCTTCAACCGCTATCACATATAACAGATGCTTCAGTACTTATTTCACTTCTTCAGCCATCACCAGAAGCTTTTGATCGGTTTGAAGACATTATGTTGATGGCAGAAGGGATGATTGTGTATCAAGGACCTTGCAGTATTACTTTAGAGTATTTTGGTGCTCTTGATTTTAAGTGCTCTGAGAGAAAAGGTGTAGCTGACTTTCTGCACGAGGGTAATGTCATCATATATCTCTTAAAAAGTTTATTACTTTGAGAAATATAATAGGCTCTATTTAGAAAAGATCAAGCAGTTGATAACATGCTCTTGCTTCTTTAGCGGGTTTTCATGTAATATAGTCTCATTCACAGGTTTCTACAAAACATTAAGAAAATTTTTGAAACCGATCTGGACAAGCATATAAATGTGTCTTAGTTCACACTTTCTCCATGAGATTAGTAATCTAATTTAGAAAAATAAGTAAGTGAGGATCTCCCCAAGCCCTTCATGAGATTGCCGAGCCATAAGAACGCCATGTCCTTTAATATGTATTCTCTTTCAAAAGGATCTATTTAAACCTCCATGTCTAGGGACCTTCATCAAATGCAAAAGAATTCTATTGTCTACTACATCTTCAAGTTCGTCCAGGTACAACTATGTTGTTTATTTTTTATTTTTACCCTTCTTTCGAAGAGTTATCCCTCTACATTTTGCATGTAACATGTCTAATAATGTGAGTTACTTATGTGCAGCTTTTCAGTATTGCAGTAGTCATTATAATTATATATATCCGAACTAAATTGGAGGTTCAGGCAATTGATGTTTAAATACTGAATCCACTGCCTTTCTCTCTGTAAGTTAGTTAGCCATGTGGGGTCCTGGTTGTAAAACCTGCAGTTTAGGTGTTAGTTTTATCGCATGTAGAAGTGGAAATAGTGGTCTGCTTCGGTCGACATGGGTAGTTTCCTGTATACTTCAGTTAGGGTTGACTGGTAACACTTTCTGTTCCTGGTTTTTGTAAGTTTTATTGGCAGTTAATGTGACAAATTTAAATACAAAGTTATATTGCTTCAATAAAAATACAATTTTTCAAACGAAACTATTTAGGAGGTTTATACATTAAAACTGTTCTCTGGGCCACTTTGGTCGCTGGTGTTACATGCCACAACCATCTAACTACACCAAAGACATTGTTTACTTGGATTTCTTGAACGTATTAGAACTTGCATAGGTTTTTCATTAAACGAAATTGTAACATCATGCATATGCTAACTTCTTACATGCATCATGTGTTGCCTATATCTGATTTGGTCCATGTCTTAAAACATATGACTTCATCACACTGCATGTAACATGGCTCTTTTGCTGGATTTTTGACTAAAGTTTTGCTATTTTTTCTCTGATCATATATTAAATAGGAAACAATGGCAGTGGGGATGATAGTGAGTGTTAAACTTCGAGATAAGAATGAACCGAGTTAAATCAAGGTTATAAGGAGAAAATACTTTTTGGCAAAAAAGGACACGATGTGAATCGATTTTTCATTAATGTAAAAGCGAGTTGTTTAGATTCGTTTGACCCATTTTTTTAGATGATATATTTATGTGTGTGTGTTTGAGCCTTGAGAGATAAAACGCAATTCAAATCGACCCACTTATAAGTAAAATGGGTAGAAATTGCTCTCTTTGCAAACCCATCAGATCACACACATACACACAGAGAGAGAAAGATTCATGGTTGCATCTTGAATTAATTGCTTAATTTATCATCATTATGCAGGTGAAATAACTGGTACATGACGTCTCTTGGGCTGCAACGTGTGCCGTATGCGTTTTTGGCTAATGTAAACATCATGTACAGGTAATAATCGGGACTATGATGCTTTTATGAATGAATATGCTATAAAGTTTTTTTATGTAAATATCACTACATATAACTGAACAGGCTAACACAACTAAAATAGTGCTTTATATTTTAATTAATGTTGTGTGCATGAACCGTGAGGGTGTTTATAGAAAAATATACCTTTGATAGCATATATCATTATATTCATTTTCTAATGTCACATAGAGACATAAAGTTTCCCTTCAGTAATTTTCTTTAGGCTCGCCTATGCACCATGGCAGAGTCAAATGACATGAAGAATTCATCAGATGGCGTCGAGCACAAGATGACCAAAATGCGGGCTGAAGGATCATATGAATTAGCAGCAGTAGATTCGAGCTCAAGTGGCATCCCATGTAGAGCCTGCAAGTTTTTGAGGTGTGTTGATGGGTGCATTTTGCACCCCACTTTAACCCAGAATGATACTACTACATGGTTGGCGATAAATACATATGTTTCTTTTGACTTTTTGATCCTGACTATCCATTTTGTTGTCTTTCAGTCACAACCATCCGATAGACAAAACTTTTAATAGATGTTTAATACATGAGTTTAATCGGATCCATCAACATGCGAGGGTAACTAAACGGTTGTGGAAAGCGAGTGAACCTCCTACACTTACACATCTTCCCCACAACCTCCTTATTTATGACATAGTCAATTTCTTAGAAAACCCTTATCTACCATGGGTTCGTACCAATCGGAATCAAATCTGAGTTCTTCTATCATGAGTAAACTATTCATTTAATTTTCATCACAAAGCAGTGATTTGGATACATCAATCTGAAATTAAGAATTAACATTGTTTTATTTATATATTTATATTTTGGTCTTTATACGAACGTGATCTCTTGACATTGAATCCAGATGGTCAATAATTGATTTTGAAGAGATACTACAATTACGTGTACCTTTCTTTATATTAGCATTTGTGAATTGGATTACGATCACGAGTTCTAATTTATTTGAACTCCAATTCATATAGGAAGCCAAGTCGCCAAGAAAGGAAGAACATGAACGGATTTGACCTCAATTTACTTACCTTTGGATACAAGTATGATCAGGTTTTTCTTATAGCTTTTAACCCTTTAATTCCAATTTTGTTTATGCGACTACACTTTGTAATCAGTTTTTGTTATGCCTTAGCTTAATTAGCATGCTAACAATCCCTTAGTTTGGATTTCACAATGTATATCATACGCAGGAAAAACGTCACACTATGTTTACCCATATTCTTTGTTCAAAGCATGACTAAATGGTAAACAAATTACCCATTAATATTGTATTGTGTGTCAGAGACACATAAAAGAAACACTTAGCTGTGGCTTCCATCAAAAGTTTTATGATAATGATACATGTGCATGTTTATGTGTTCCTGGCTAAAGTGAAAATTTCATTTTTTTTTAGCATTAAACTTACTACCTCTAAACATGCCACTCTCTTTAGTTGTTGAATTATTAGCTGCTCGAAAATACAGGCAGATTTAGTACGTTACCCGACACAAAAGCACTTTGTTTATATCTTTTCTCTATTTAATGAAACCAAACTTAAGATTAATTCATGTATTGTTATGAATAAATTTGTCTTTATTAGTTTAATGAGTATAATATATACCTTTGAAGATGCAAATGTATGATTCATCAGGTTGACTGTTTTTCATATCATATAGATACTTATGTTAATTACCTTGGACGTGGTTTGTTGTGTTTTAGGGACATGGGGTTATGAAATTAAAAATATCAAAGTATTTTGCAATGCAACAGATTGATTTTGTATGGATTCGACTACAGGTTACAGGGGTTATTTCTGCTAAAGAGGAGTACCTTGCTAAACTTTAGTATGGGTGCTTATTGAGCTCAATGAGCCTTGGAAATTGTATTGGCCGCTATCTATCAGCAACTGGGTCGTTGACAAAATCTAAGAGATCTTTGATTACAAAGGTTCTTTGGTGAAACATGTAATGTAAGGTTCCTATTATTAGAGGGTCTTATATTTTTTATTTGTTGTGGTCAAAACAATCCTTAAATATTTGTATTATATATATCCTCTAAAACTTAAATACAAAACTGATATATAATTTGTATAAATAAATCAATTAGAAGGTTGATAAGATCTGGTGAAGACTTTAGGTGTTGGTTCCATTTCATTTTAGGTGTTGGCATGTTGCAGGTAAAGAGAGTGTGAGGAAGCGAACGAAATCCGAGATGAAGGCCCAAGCTGAGAAGTCACAACAAGACATGCAATGTCTCGTGCCAACTTGCCGGTCAAATCTGTTGCAGGTGACCTTAAGGGTGGTGAGGCCAACTTATTTGTTAATGCATTTGAAGAACCTTCTACCGGTTCTTTAATCAATGACAAAGAAATGTTTAATCTTACTGATGAACATATGCATTTTTTTTCAATAAAATAGTTATATTAGATTCATTCTAAAGTCTTATTTAAGATATATTTTGATATATAAGATTTTAGAAGGGATCACTTTCGAGTTTGCGATGATCTTTTATTGTTTATATAGCAACGACTTAACTGGGCAACGCCCGGGTTATATACTAGTTATTATTTGCTGATAACGGCATGTAAAAGTGGGAGAGTAAAAGTGTGACACCCCCAAATTTAATGCTTTGCGGAAGCGAGTTTTGGGTGTCACTAATCAAATATCAAAACACCAAAGTACAAGCAAACGACTCTAAATGAGACGTTTTAGAAATACCTTACAGTATAACAAAAGTAGTACAAGGTTTTAAGTTATAAGTAATACATCATTGCGAGTTCGCAAAGTTAATCAAAAGATTTTAAACACATAATCAAAGTACAAAAGATTATGCCAATAAAATCTTCAAGTGTTTATGCATGCGACTCGTACTAGCTTAGCATACCCTGCGGGCCATCCTACTGTTGCTGAGTACCTGAGAATACATCACTAAAAGAGTCAACCAAAAGGTTGGTGAATCTCACAGGTTTGTAGTATACAGTTATAAACAGTTTGTGTAAATCAGTAAGTAAAACATTTACAATCAGCAAAACAGTAATGTATGATTTGTACAACAGTAGTAATTCAGTAAACAAGTATTTCACAAGTATAGTACAGTTGGTGTAGTCGGTCAATTTATTGCCATGCCATGAGCCATTATAGTCGAAGCTTAACACGTCTGTAGTTTTTGCCCCCGTGAGTACTAATCCAAAAATACTCATATCAAACGAATAAGAAACGCCTGTTTATACTAGTGCGGTTCGTGGTGGAGCTACCACCCCAGGCGGGGATTGTCTGTCCCATATGGATCCATATACTAAAATTCACGCTTATCTTATAACTGACGACTATAATCAGAGGACTTCATTGGATTAAATAGAAACTCATGCAGTTCAGTAAGGCAATACGTCGGTAATTAATACATTGTATTTGGATTAAAGTCAGTAAAATAATACATTTTGTACTTGTATTATAGTTTGTAAAATAATACCTTTTGTACTGGTATTAAAGTCGGTAAAACAATACATTTTGTACTTGTATTCACATCAGTAAAATAATACATTTTGTACTAGTATTATAGTTTGTAAAATAATACATTTTGTATTAGTATTAAAGTCGGTAAAACAATACATTTTGTACTTGTATTCAAATCAGTAAAATAATACATTTTGTACTTGTATTATAGTTTGTAAAATAATACCTTTTGTATTAGTATTAAAGTCGGTAAAACAATACATTTTGTACTTGTATTCAAATCAGTAAAATAATACATTTTGTACTTGTATTATAGTTTGTAAAATAATACCTTTTGTATTAGTATTAAAGTCGGTTAAAACAATACATTTTGTACTTGTATTCAAATCAGTAAATAAACATGTTTGTAAAACAATACATTTGTAAATGTATTTAGTAATTCAAGTAATCTTAGTAAACAATCACTTTCAGTAAACAAGTACATACAGTAAACAAGTATATTCAGTAACAATACATTTAGTAAACAAGTGATGCATCTCCCCCAAAGTAAAACAGTAAAAAGGGGTAGTGAGACTCACCTGTTGAGCAAGAAATCCTAATGTGCGCGCGTGTACCAATCGTAACCTCCTAATGCCCTAAACACGCGAGATTACATATTTGTAAGTGTACGCCTAGTAGTTCATTCGTATATTTGTTTACTTAATTGATTGTATTCAACGTATTTGTCTAAGGTTTACGTTTACGCGTTTGTAATCCAATTAAGTTTGTAGTTTGAAAAATGTGTAAGACCCGTTGGTGTCGGGTTACAATTATATTTGAAAAATATAATTACAAATGTTCCAAGGAAATATACTTTGTATAATTGTATTTCGTATATTTTATTATTGTATTGTTTACAATTTATAGTGAGTTTGTACGAGTCGATACTTAGTTTATAAAACGAAAATTTGTTTGACTGTGAGTTGGATCCGCCGGATCCTTAGACAATCCGCCGGATCAGTGTCCAAAGAGGGGAATCCGCCGGATTGGTTTGAATCCGCCGGATTTAATGATCTCGAAGGGAATCCGCCGGATTCACCCGAATCCGCCGGATTCATTGAGTTTGAAGAGGATCCGCCGGATCAATATTAGGATCCGCCGGATAGTTCAAGTTTCTGGGCGGGAATCCGCCGGATTCACCTTGAATCCGCCGGATTCAAAGGTCTGGTTCGACTCTGTTCGAGCAGAACACATTCAAACCCAGTTTTTAATCCGCAAACAACCAACAAGGATCTATCCTAACATTAATACATGATTATATACGTTATTTAATCACGAAATTTTAAAGAACAAGTTAGTGATTCCTTACAATTTTTGAAACGAAACGGATGTTGATGATGATGAAGATCACGATGATGATGATGATGAAGTAGCTAGATGATGATGATTATGTTTATGTTATTGTTGTTGCTTGAAATGAAACCGAAAGAGAGGAGAGGAGGGAGCCGAGAGAGTGATCAAAAATGGGTGCGTGTGTGTGTAAAATAATTGAGGTCGGTTGTATATACCGGCCTCAATTATTGAGGTAGTTGAGGTATTTTCGACCCGTGTTTGCGTACCCGATCGTAAAATAGTAAAATCTTTTAAAATGATAATTTTCTAAAAATATAATCGTATACGTTTTCAATCAAAGTATTTTATAAAAATACTTTTAAAGAGATATAAAAATATACCTTTGTTTTTGTCCCGATTGACGGATAGTTTTCTGTATCTAAAATGTATTTAAATTTCAAACGGAGTACGTGGTTATTATTCTCAATAATAATACTTTGTTTAAAAATGTTTCTCACCAACTTTTATTTTGGGTTTCTACGTTTTGTTTGATTCGTGTATTTGCGATTATTCAATTAATCGTTTCGGTTTATATATATAAATATATATAATACTTGTGTACTTGAGTACTGACACGTATGTAATTACGTGTTTTAAAAGTTTAAATTAGGAGCTAATTTTGGGTTATTTTGACCGGGTGTCACATTCTCCCCTTGTTAAGAGAATTTCGTCCCGAAATTTGTGCTTAGTAATTGTCTGTGTATTTTCTAAGAAAGTGTGTGAGTCTACTGTGAGTGCTATAACCTCATTCTAATAATACCTTCCTCCCCTTGTTAAGCTAACGCCCTACTGGCTATTAAAGGAGTAGAGGAAGTGTGTTGTAAAGTAGTTGACCATTTTGTCGGTAGGACAAGGTCAGTCAGTCAATAAGATGTAGCTACACTTTGTACTAGTAGCCTAAAGTAAATAGTATCTTTCACTATGTTCCCACAATATTAGACCCTATCAGTCTCCTACAGAAACTATATGGTTCAGCCTACATTTGTTTCAGGTGGGATGTTACCCATCGTATATAAAAATAACTTTTAACCGGCATGTTTTCCCGGTATACAACAGAGTAGGATATGTTATTCCTATATATCTGCAAGCTAAACATTGTCTCTTAAAGAAACTATAGAATCTAAATTGTCTCCTTTCCCTAATCCTTTCATGTACTTAGAATCTAGAGAAACATAATAGTATTTAAGCAACAAGTAAGCTCTACCAAAGTAATTTGTATGTAGGCAGTCGGTAATGGTCAGTGTCGTCATAGTATAAGTTAAATTCTATTAGTTTCGTATAGAATTAAGTTGTTACGTGGAAGCGTACCCTTAGTTGTTGTTTGGATTAAACTTAGTCTCACTGACATTTCTTGCCAGGATTTCTTCACTCTCATCAGCTAGTAGTGGGCAGTTAATTTTGTAGTGTCCAGCAGTTCCACACTTGAAGCAGACCTTCAAAGATTTAGAATTAGTGCCCTTAGGAGGTAATTTGCAATCCTCAACTTGGTGTCCAAACATTTTGCATCGGCTGCAGGGCGCGATACAAGATCCTTTGTGGTGTCGGTTGCATAGGGAGCAGAAGGGTAGATTTCCTTTGTAAATACTAACAGTTTTTACTTTCTTTGCTTCAGGTACAGCAGGATTGGAGATGGAAATTTCTTCCAATTTCCTCTTACCGATTGCCACTCTTGGCTCAGTATTCTCCTCAACAGGATCATCATATCGAGTTAATTGTGAGGTCGGGCTATCAGCTGCGACATTCGCCTCTTGAATGATTGGTTGAAACGACCTCAGCTGTCGTAGGTTGTCTTCCATTGTTAGCATGCGTAGTTCGCATTTGTGAGCGCGCATTTCACTCTGATAAGCAATTTGTCATAGTTCGATGATGTCTCCCCTGGCTTCAGTCAGCTGACTTCGGAACAAGTCTAGAGTTTCCTTAAGGAAGTGAACAACTTCAGTGCCTATGTTACTAGGAGTGAGTGTATCAAGCAGAGCAGTAGTAGCGGTGTTATTGATGGTGGGGTTAAGAACAGAGTTTTGTTGAGCTGTCCTAGTAGTTCCTTCGATGAAAGTCAATGCAGATTCTGTTGCTGATTCAATCAGTTGTTTCTCAGTTTCCTTCACCGACATCATTTCCTCTGACACCTCCTCAGTTTCTAGCCTCAACTCGCTATCCAAAGTGAGGAGGTAAGGAAACATCACATGCTCCTCACTGAGCTGATCGTCATCCGACGTGTAGTTGTTAGCAGCGTGATTAGTCATTTCCTACAGTTTGATGTTTTTGTGTTAAGGTGATATTTTGGGGTAGTTATTCTCAATCACCACTAAAGCACATAGTATTTCATATCACACAATCAGGTCATATTCATCACAACCTAACACAATTCGAGTAAGTAAGAATTGTACACTCCTAGGAATGGATGATTGCACTAATGACCTAGAGTAGTTTATCAATTCCTAATTCTATCTTGTACTTAGAATCTAGGAAATACACAGGAATAGTTAAGCAGTATATAAGATTTTCCAAAGTAAGTATGGAGATAGTAGAGTCATTTATAAACGAATGTACCATCATTGAGCAGGTCAGCAAGCGTCGGGTTTGGGTCTTCCCTAGCACGGAGTACATAGGCTCTTCCTCGAGCAGGGTTGTTGTTTTTGTTTTTCAGTTGAGGGCAATCCTTCCTAAAATGCCCAGTACCATTGCACTCATAACAAGTCTTAGGTGCAGAAGTGTTGGTACCAGTTGCGGCTGTCTTGCAATCCTTGGCCATGTGCCCGAATCTCTTGCATTTGGTGCATGGACACGCACCATCATGATGAAGATTGCATTTTGAGCAAAAGGGTTTGCTTCCCTTATACTCCTTCTTGTCGCCTGAGCCAGTTGGGTAGGTTTTAACAGCATCAACCTTTTTATTGGAGGTGGTGGGGTTTCCTTCCCACTTACGCTTGCAAGAGTTTCCAGTAGGTGTTACAGGTGTCTCGCGCCTAACAACTTGCGCCATAAGCTCATGTGACATACGAATAGCACTCTGAATAGTTCCAGGTTTTGACGAAGTAACATTCCCTTGAATATCCTTCGGGAGTCCACGGATGTACCTCTCAATCCGCTTACGTTCAGGATCTACCATAGATGGGCAGAGAAGAGCGAGCTGCTGAAATCGGGTTGTATAGCCGATGATGTCGTTTCCCTGAACTGTCAAATGCCAGAACTCATCTTCCAGCCTCTGGAGTTCCTCATTGGGACAGTACTCATCCCTTAGCATCCTTTTCAGTTCTTCCCATGGGATTCCATATGCAGCATCAATTCCCACAGACTGAATATACGAGTTCCACCATGTCAGAGCACTTTCCAGAAATGTACAGGTGGCATACTTAACTTGGCAGTCTTCCGAACAGTTACTGATCCTAAAGACTAACTCCATCCTTTCAATCCACCTGACCAATCCAATGGCACCTTCTGTGCCCTTGAAGTTCAGAGGTTTGCACTTGAGAAAGTCATTGTAGCTGCAGGGTTTAGCAACAGGAGCATCGTTCACAGACGGTGATGATCGAGTAGCTAGAGCTTCGGCCACTCCTTGAGAAACAAATCGTGCGAGTTCAGCCGCGCTGAAAGTTTGTCTTTTCGGTGGCATGTTCCTTCAATAACAGCCAGGAAAAATGTGAGTTTTTGTGTAAGAGTATGATCATCATAGTTGTATATATAACAGTAATATATTACAACACAAGTGAAAATCACCGGTATAGAATAATGAAGATTGTAATCATTTAACATGCGAGTTCAAAAGATTACAAGATTTTGAGTATTACAAGAGCTGTCGGGGATATTACGTCCGAACAGATATCAGACGTTATGCGGAATGTGATAGGGATGTAAGAAAAATTTGTGTACTTATAGAAAGTTGGAATTCGGATGTTAAATATGATAAGTGAGTGAGGGACGGTCCTCTGATGACCAGATCGTGTAGAATAAAGTATTGAAGTTCTTAATCTATACCTAGGTAAGTCTATTTCGAAGAGATGACCCTCTCTGTCAGGGCACATCCCGGTACTATTTTCCTGACTCGATCAACTTACCACAGGCCTCTTCTAAAGTGTGTTTGTACAGTGAGTGTGTTACTAAATATCGGAGGATCTTAATAAGCCTAATCATATAGGTGTAACCTATATATACTTATTATCCACCTAGTTGTGTCTATCACAGAACAAGTACAAGTCACGGTTCTCTCGTTGTCAGAGTCAACTAGTGCATTCCTGTTTAACATAACCCCCTTCAGATCTTACATCATCTTTATTTAATTGTACATAGTTGATCAGGCTATTTTAAATTAAACTCGTATGATGAAATCCCTGAACCAGTTATATCTAATGAGGAATACTGCCTAACGGTCATAGTCTAGGCCCACTAAATGCAACCTAGTTCGCTATAACCTTAGGCTCTGATACCAATCTGTGACACCCCCAAATTTAATGCTTTGCGGAAGCGAGTTTTGGGTGTCACTAATCAAATATCAAAACACCAAAGTACAAGCAAACGACTCTAAATGAGACGTTTTAGAAATACCTTACAGTATAACAAAAGTAGTACAAGGTTTTAAGTTATAAGTAATACATCATTGCGAGTTCGCAAAGTTAATCAAAAGATTTTAAACACATAATCAAAGTACAAAAGATTATGCCAATAAAATCTTCAAGTGTTTATGCATGCGACTCGTACTAGCTTAGCATACCCTGCGGGCCATCCTACTGTTGCTGAGTACCTGAGAATACATCACTAAAAGAGTCAACCAAAATGTTGGTGAATCTCACAGGTTTGTAGTATACAGTTATAAACAGTTTGTGTAAATCAGTAAGTAAAACATTTACAATCAGCAAAACAGTAATGTATGATTTGTACAACAGTAGTAATTCAGTAAACAAGTATTTCACAAGTATAGTACAGTTGGTGTAGTCGGTCAATTTATTGCCATGCCATGAGCCATTATAGTCGAAGCTTAACACGTCTGTAGTTTTTGCCCCCGTGAGTACTAATCCAAAAATACTCATATCAAACGAATAAGAAACGCCTGTTTATACTAGTTCGGTTCGTGGTGGAGCTACCACCCCAGGCGGGGATTGTCTGTCCCATATGGATCCATATACTAAAATTCACGCTTATCTTATAACTGACGACTATAATCAGAGGACTTCATTGGATTAAATAGAAACTCATGCAGTTCAGTAAGGCAATACGTCGGTAATTAATACATTGTATTTGGATTAAAGTCGGTAAAATAATACATTTTGTACTTGTATTATAGTTTGTAAAATAATACCTTTTGTACTGGTATTAAAGTCGGTAAAACAATACATTTTGTACTTGTATTCACATCAGTAAAATAATACATTTTGTACTAGTATTATAGTTTGTAAAATAATACATTTTGTATTAGTATTAAAGTCGGTAAAACAATACATTTTGTACTTGTATTCAAATCAGTAAAATAATACATTTTGTACTTGTATTATAGTTTGTAAAATAATACCTTTTGTATTAGTATTAAAGTCGGTAAAACAATACATTTTGTACTTGTATTCAAATCAGTAAAATAATACATTTTGTACTTGTATTATAGTTTGTAAAATAATACCTTTTGTATTAGTATTAAAGTCGGTTAAAACAATACATTTTGTACTTGTATTCAAATCAGTAAATAAACATGTTTGTAAAACAATACATTTGTAAATGTATTTAGTAATTCAAGTAATCTTAGTAAACAATCACTTTCAGTAAACAAGTACATACAGTAAACAAGTATATTCAGTAACAATACATTTAGTAAACAAGTGATGCATCTCCCCCAAAGTAAAACAGTAAAAAGGGGTAGTGAGACTCACCTGTTGAGCAAGAAATCCTAATGTGCGCGCGTGTACCAATCGTAACCTCCTAATGCCCTAAACACGCGAGATTACATATTTGTAAGTGTACGCCTAGTAGTTCATTCGTATATTTGTTTACTTAATTGATTGTATTCAACGTATTTGTCTAAGGTTTACGTTTACGCGTTTGTAATCCAATTAAGTTTGTAGTTTGAAAAATGTGTAAGACCCGTTGGTGTCGGGTTACAATTATATTTGAAAAATATAATTACAAATGTTCCAAGGAAATATACTTTGTATAATTGTATTTCGTATATTTTATTATTGTATTGTTTACAATTTATAGTGAGTTTGTACGAGTCGATACTTAGTTTATAAAACGAAAATTTGTTTGACTGTGAGTTGGATCCGCCGGATCCTTAGACAATCCGCCGGATCAGTGTCCAAAGAGGGGAATCCGCCGGATTGGTTTGAATCCGCCGGATTTAATGATCTCGAAGGGAATCCGCCGGATTCACCCGAATCCGCCGGATTCATTGAGTTTGAAGAGGATCCGCCGGATCAATATTAGGATCCGCCGGATAGTTCAAGTTTCTGGGCGGGAATCCGCCGGATTCACCTTGAATCCGCCGGATTCAAAGGTCTGGTTCGACTCTGTTCGAGCAGAACACATTCAAACCCAGTTTTTAATCCGCAAACAACCAACAAGGATCTATCCTAACATTAATACATGATTATATACGTTATTTAATCACGAAATTTTAAAGAACAAGTTAGTGATTCCTTACAATTTTTGAAACGAAACGGATGTTGATGATGATGAAGATCACGATGATGATGATGATGAAGTAGCTAGATGATGATGATTATGTTTATGTTATTGTTGTTGCTTGAAATGAAACCGAAAGAGAGGAGAGGAGGGAGCCGAGAGAGTGATCAAAAATGGGTGCGTGTGTGTGTAAAATAATTGAGGTCGGTTGTATATACCGGCCTCAATTATTGAGGTAGTTGAGGTATTTTCGACCCGTGTTTGCGTACCCGATCGTAAAATAGTAAAATCTTTTAAAATGATAATTTTCTAAAAATATAATCGTATACGTTTTCAATCAAAGTATTTTATAAAAATACTTTTAAAGAGATATAAAAATATACCTTTGTTTTTGTCCCGATTGACGGATAGTTTTCTGTATCTAAAATGTATTTAAATTTCAAACGGAGTACGTGGTTATTATTCTCAATAATAATACTTTGTTTAAAAATGTTTCTCACCAACTTTTATTTTGGGTTTCTACGTTTTGTTTGATTCGTGTATTTGCGATTATTCAATTAATCGTTTCGGTTTATATATATAAATATATATAATACTTGTGTACTTGAGTACTGACACGTATGTAATTACGTGTTTTAAAAGTTTAAATTAGGAGCTAATTTTGGGTTATTTTGACCGGGTGTCACATTCTCCCCTTGTTAAGAGAATTTCGTCCCGAAATTTGTGCTTAGTAATTGTCTGTGTATTTTCTAAGAAAGTGTGTGAGTCTACTGTGAGTGCTATAACCTCATTCTAATAATACCTTCCTCCCCTTGTTAAGCTAACGCCCTACTGGCTATTAAAGGAGTAGAGGAAGTGTGTTGTAAAGTAGTTGACCATTTTGTCGGTAGGACAAGGTCAGTCAGTCAATAAGATGTAGCTACACTTTGTACTAGTAGCCTAAAGTAAATAGTATCTTTCACTATGTTCCCACAATATTAGACCCTATCAGTCTCCTACAGAAACTATATGGTTCAGCCTACATTTGTTTCAGGTGGGATGTTACCCATCGTATATAAAAATAACTTTTAACCGGCATGTTTTCCCGGTATACAACAGAGTAGGATATGTTATTCCTATATATCTGCAAGCTAAACATTGTCTCTTAAAGAAACTATAGAATCTAAATTGTCTCCTTTCCCTAATCCTTTCATGTACTTAGAATCTAGAGAAACATAATAGTATTTAAGCAACAAGTAAGCTCTACCAAAGTAATTTGTATGTAGGCAGTCGGTAATGGTCAGTGTCGTCATAGTATAAGTTAAATTCTATTAGTTTCGTATAGAATTAAGTTGTTACGTGGAAGCGTACCCTTAGTTGTTGTTTGGATTAAACTTAGTCTCACTGACATTTCTTGCCAGGATTTCTTCACTCTCATCAGCTAGTAGTGGGCAGTTAATTTTGTAGTGTCCAGCAGTTCCACACTTGAAGCAGACCTTCAAAGATTTAGAATTAGTGCCCTTAGGAGGTAATTTGCAATCCTCAACTTGGTGTCCAAACATTTTGCATCGGCTGCAGGGCGCGATACAAGATCCTTTGTGGTGTCGGTTGCATAGGGAGCAGAAGGGTAGATTTCCTTTGTAAATACTAACAGTTTTTACTTTCTTTGCTTCAGGTACAGCAGGATTGGAGATGGAAATTTCTTCCAATTTCCTCTTACCGATTGCCACTCTTGGCTCAGTATTCTCCTCAACAGGATCATCATATCGAGTTAATTGTGAGGTCGGGCTATCAGCTGCGACATTCGCCTCTTGAATGATTGGTTGAAACGACCTCAGCTGTCGTAGGTTGTCTTCCATTGTTAGCATGCGTAGTTCGCATTTGTGAGCGCGCATTTCACTCTGATAAGCAATTTGTCATAGTTCGATGATGTCTCCCCTGGCTTCAGTCAGCTGACTTCGGAACAAGTCTAGAGTTTCCTTAAGGAAGTGAACAACTTCAGTGCCTATGTTACTAGGAGTGAGTGTATCAAGCAGAGCAGTAGTAGCGGTGTTATTGATGGTGGGGTTAAGAACAGAGTTTTGTTGAGCTGTCCTAGTAGTTCCTTCGATGAAAGTCAATGCAGATTCTGTTGCTGATTCAATCAGTTGTTTCTCAGTTTCCTTCACCGACATCATTTCCTCTGACACCTCCTCAGTTTCTAGCCTCAACTCGCTATCCAAAGTGAGGAGGTAAGGAAACATCACATGCTCCTCACTGAGCTGATCGTCATCCGACGTGTAGTTGTTAGCAGCGTGATTAGTCATTTCCTACAGTTTGATGTTTTTGTGTTAAGGTGATATTTTGGGGTAGTTATTCTCAATCACCACTAAAGCACATAGTATTTCATATCACACAATCAGGTCATATTCATCACAACCTAACACAATTCGAGTAAGTAAGAATTGTACACTCCTAGGAATGGATGATTGCACTAATGACCTAGAGTAGTTTATCAATTCCTAATTCTATCTTGTACTTAGAATCTAGGAAATACACAGGAATAGTTAAGCAGTATATAAGATTTTCCAAAGTAAGTATGGAGATAGTAGAGTCATTTATAAACGAATGTACCATCATTGAGCAGGTCAGCAAGCGTCGGGTTTGGGTCTTCCCTAGCACGGAGTACATAGGCTCTTCCTCGAGCAGGGTTGTTGTTTTTGTTTTTCAGTTGAGGGCAATCCTTCCTAAAATGCCCAGTACCATTGCACTCATAACAAGTCTTAGGTGCAGAAGTGTTGGTACCAGTTGCGGCTGTCTTGCAATCCTTGGCCATGTGCCCGAATCTCTTGCATTTGGTGCATGGACACGCACCATCATGATGAAGATTGCATTTTGAGCAAAAGGGTTTGCTTCCCTTATACTCCTTCTTGTCGCCTGAGCCAGTTGGGTAGGTTTTAACAGCATCAACCTTTTTATTGGAGGTGGTGGGGTTTCCTTCCCACTTACGCTTGCAAGAGTTTCCAGTAGGTGTTACAGGTGTCTCGCGCCTAACAACTTGCGCCATAAGCTCATGTGACATACGAATAGCACTCTGAATAGTTCCAGGTTTTGACGAAGTAACATTCCCTTGAATATCCTTCGGGAGTCCACGGATGTACCTCTCAATCCGCTTACGTTCAGGATCTACCATAGATGGGCAGAGAAGAGCGAGCTGCTAAAATCGGGTTGTATAGCCGATGATGTCGTTTCCCTGAACTGTCAAATGCCAGAACTCATCTTCCAGCCTCTGGAGTTCCTCATTGGGACAGTACTCATCCCTTAGCATCCTTTTCAGTTCTTCCCATGGGATTCCATATGCAGCATCAATTCCCACAGACTGAATATACGAGTTCCACCATGTCAGAGCACTTTCCAGAAATGTACAGGTGGCATACTTAACTTGGCAGTCTTCCGAACAGTTACTGATCCTAAAGACTAACTCCATCCTTTCAATCCACCTGACCAATCCAATGGCACCTTCTGTGCCCTTGAAGTTCAGAGGTTTGCACTTGAGAAAGTCATTGTAGCTGCAGGGTTTAGCAACAGGAGCATCGTTCACAGACGGTGATGATCGAGTAGCTAGAGCTTCGGCCACTCCTTGAGAAACAAATCGTGCGAGTTCAGCCGCGCTGAAAGTTTGTCTTTTCGGTGGCATGTTCCTTCAATAACAGCCAGGAAAAATGTGAGTTTTTGTGTAAGAGTATGATCATCATAGTTGTATATATAACAGTAATATATTACAACACAAGTGAAAATCACCGGTATAGAATAATGAAGATTGTAATCATTTAACATGCGAGTTCAAAAGATTACAAGATTTTGAGTATTACAAGAGCTGTCGGGGATATTACGTCCGAACAGATATCAGACGTTATGCGGAATGTGATAGGGATGTAAGAAAAATTTGTGTACTTATAGAAAGTTGGAATTCGGATGTTAAATATGATAAGTGAGTGAGGGACGGTCCTCTGATGACCAGATCGTGTAGAATAAAGTATTGAAGTTCTTAATCTATACCTAGGTAAGTCTATTTCGAAGAGATGACCCTCTCTGTCAGGGCACATCCCGGTACTATTTTCCTGACTCGATCAACTTACCACAGGCCTCTTCTAAAGTGTGTTTGTACAGTGAGTGTGTTACTAAATATCGGAGGATCTTAATAAGCCTAATCATATAGGTGTAACCTATATATACTTATTATCCACCTAGTTGTGTCTATCACAGAACAAGTACAAGTCACGGTTCTCTCGTTGTCAGAGTCAACTAGTGCATTCCTGTTTAACATAACCCCCTTCAGATCTTACATCATCTTTATTTAATTGTACATAGTTGATCAGGCTATTTTAAATTAAACTCGTATGATGAAATCCCTGAACCAGTTATATCTAATGAGGAATACTGCCTAACGGTCATAGTCTAGGCCCACTAAATGCAACCTAGTTCGCTATAACCTTAGGCTCTGATACCAATCTGTGACACCCCCAAATTTAATGCTTTGCGGAAGCGAGTTTTGGGTGTCACTAATCAAATATCAAAACACCAAAGTACAAGCAAACGACTCTAAATGAGACGTTTTAGAAATACCTTACAGTATAACAAAAGTAGTACAAGGTTTTAAGTTATAAGTAATACATCATTGCGAGTTCGCAAAGTTAATCAAAAGATTTTAAACACATAATCAAAGTACAAAAGATTATGCCAATAAAATCTTCAAGTGTTTATGCATGCGACTCGTACTAGCTTAGCATACCCTGCGGGCCATCCTACTGTTGCTGAGTACCTGAGAATACATCACTAAAAGAGTCAACCAAAATGTTGGTGAATCTCACAGGTTTGTAGTATACAGTTATAAACAGTTTGTGTAAATCAGTAAGTAAAACATTTACAATCAGCAAAACAGTAATGTATGATTTGTACAACAGTAGTAATTCAGTAAACAAGTATTTCACAAGTATAGTACAGTTGGTGTAGTCGGTCAATTTATTGCCATGCCATGAGCCATTATAGTCGAAGCTTAACACGTCTGTAGTTTTTGCCCCCGTGAGTACTAATCCAAAAATACTCATATCAAACGAATAAGAAACGCCTGTTTATACTAGTTCGGTTCGTGGTGGAGCTACCACCCCAGGCGGGGATTGTCTGTCCCATATGGATCCATATACTAAAATTCACGCTTATCTTATAACTGACGACTATAATCAGAGGACTTCATTGGATTAAATAGAAACTCATGCAGTTCAGTAAGGCAATACGTCGGTAATTAATACATTGTATTTGGATTAAAGTCGGTAAAATAATACATTTTGTACTTGTATTATAGTTTGTAAAATAATACCTTTTGTACTGGTATTAAAGTCGGTAAAACAATACATTTTGTACTTGTATTCACATCAGTAAAATAATACATTTTGTACTAGTATTATAGTTTGTAAAATAATACATTTTGTATTAGTATTAAAGTCGGTAAAACAATACATTTTGTACTTGTATTCAAATCAGTAAAATAATACATTTTGTACTTGTATTATAGTTTGTAAAATAATACCTTTTGTATTAGTATTAAAGTCGGTAAAACAATACATTTTGTACTTGTATTCAAATCAGTAAAATAATACATTTTGTACTTGTATTATAGTTTGTAAAATAATACCTTTTGTATTAGTATTAAAGTCGGTTAAAACAATACATTTTGTACTTGTATTCAAATCAGTAAATAAACATGTTTGTAAAACAATACATTTGTAAATGTATTTAGTAATTCAAGTAATCTTAGTAAACAATCACTTTCAGTAAACAAGTACATACAGTAAACAAGTATATTCAGTAACAATACATTTAGTAAACAAGTGATGCATCTCCCCCAAAGTAAAACAGTAAAAAGGGGTAGTGAGACTCACCTGTTGAGCAAGAAATCCTAATGTGCGCGCGTGTACCAATCGTAACCTCCTAATGCCCTAAACACGCGAGATTACATATTTGTAAGTGTACGCCTAGTAGTTCATTCGTATATTTGTTTACTTAATTGATTGTATTCAACGTATTTGTCTAAGGTTTACGTTTACGCGTTTGTAATCCAATTAAGTTTGTAGTTTGAAAAATGTGTAAGACCCGTTGGTGTCGGGTTACAATTATATTTGAAAAATATAATTACAAATGTTCCAAGGAAATATACTTTGTATAATTGTATTTCGTATATTTTATTATTGTATTGTTTACAATTTATAGTGAGTTTGTACGAGTCGATACTTAGTTTATAAAACGAAAATTTGTTTGACTGTGAGTTGGATCCGCCGGATCCTTAGACAATCCGCCGGATCAGTGTCCAAAGAGGGGAATCCGCCGGATTGGTTTGAATCCGCCGGATTTAATGATCTCGAAGGGAATCCGCCGGATTCACCCGAATCCGCCGGATTCATTGAGTTTGAAGAGGATCCGCCGGATCAATATTAGGATCCGCCGGATAGTTCAAGTTTCTGGGCGGGAATCCGCCGGATTCACCTTGAATCCGCCGGATTCAAAGGTCTGGTTCGACTCTGTTCGAGCAGAACACATTCAAACCCAGTTTTTAATCCGCAAACAACCAACAAGGATCTATCCTAACATTAATACATGATTATATACGTTATTTAATCACGAAATTTTAAAGAACAAGTTAGTGATTCCTTACAATTTTTGAAACGAAACGGATGTTGATGATGATGAAGATCACGATGATGATGATGATGAAGTAGCTAGATGATGATGATTATGTTTATGTTATTGTTGTTGCTTGAAATGAAACCGAAAGAGAGGAGAGGAGGGAGCCGAGAGAGTGATCAAAAATGGGTGCATGTGTGTGTAAAATAATTGAGGTCGGTTGTATATACCGGCCTCAATTATTGAGGTAGTTGAGGTATTTTCGACCCGTGTTTGCGTACCCGATCGTAAAATAGTAAAATCTTTTAAAATGATAATTTTCTAAAAATATAATCGTATACGTTTTCAATCAAAGTATTTTATAAAAATACTTTTAAAGAGATATAAAAATATACCTTTGTTTTTGTCCCGATTGACGGATAGTTTTCTGTATCTAAAATGTATTTAAATTTCAAACGGAGTACGTGGTTATTATTCTCAATAATAATACTTTGTTTAAAAATGTTTCTCACCAACTTTTATTTTGGGTTTCTACGTTTTGTTTGATTCGTGTATTTGCGATTATTCAATTAATCGTTTCGGTTTATATATATAAATATATATAATACTTGTGTACTTGAGTACTGACACGTATGTAATTACGTGTTTTAAAAGTTTAAATTAGGAGCTAATTTTGGGTTATTTTGACCGGGTGTCACAAAAAGTCAGTTTTGGATATAAAAATAGGGTGGTGATATTTGAGTTTTTTGCCGAAAAATGAATCAATAGTTCTGTTTTTTGCATTTTCGGGTATCAACTAATTTTTTTCTTTAAAAATGAACCACTATTTTAAAATCGATCATTTTCGTGTATATGTCACCGTTTGAAATGGTAACCGAGGATTATATAGCAATTCAAAACGCTTATGATCGATTCAAAATACATCTTAAAGAAAAAATCTCCGGCTGTATAATCCCCGGTTAACGTTTCAAACGGTATCATATACATGAAAATGATCGATTTTAAATTAGTGGTTCATTTAAAAAAAAATTTAGTTGATACCCGAAAATGCAAAAAACAGAACTATTGATACATTTTTCGGCAAAAAACCCTGATATTTCCACACCTTTTTTGATAGATCCACCATATTTTTGCATCGAAAGCTTGTATTGTACAAACTGTTACTGCACAGTAATGGTGGATTTATTAAAGAGTGGATTTATCATCACCCCAAAAAATATGGGGTGTAGTTTTTTAACCGTTTTAGTTTGACATTATGTGTTTTTGAACGGTTAAAAGTCAAATGTTAACTTCTTGTACATAGTCCTAGGGATAACATATAGCAATTTCAAATTTAAATTAGTTATCTCTCAGTGAGACTCACATTAGATAATGAATTTTATACACCAACTAGTATTTGTCACATGAACCGCCCTTAAAAGCTTTTTTTTCATAACATAAATAAATGTTATTTAGCTTGAGAGTAATATAATAAAATCCATTTTCTCCGGTGAGTTCATGAGAGAGAATGTTTTTTTTAACACCAAAATTGGTAAAAAAATATTTATAGTCACTTTAACTTATTGACATTTCAATTTCAAGACATTATCGTCATTAGCTCCTATATGGACAATATAGTTATATAGGTGAATTAGTTTGTTAAATATTCAAGCCAAAAGATTAATTTGTTCAATACTCTTGATCAAAGAATGTTATTATTGATTTTCCCTATTATGTTAGACATATATATAACTAATATGTTTGGTAACATATCGATTATATATTATTATAAGATTAATAATTGTAGATTGGTCACATATCAACACTTAAAAATTTAAATAATACAGTAGATTTTAGTTCAGGATTTTTAATGGGCCCAAAACATCTTTATTTAGAGGTGGGCTAATTTTTTTCTGGGTGGGCCAAGATTCATGTTGTACTAAAAACCTATGCTGGGCCCATCAAAATCAAAATCAAGGGCCATTGGAGTCTTAGCCCAGTGGTCAGGGAGTTTTCTACTAATGTGGTTTCTTCCTGGGGGAGTGGGGGGTCACAAGTTCGAATCTCGTCCAAGGCATTTCGCCTGGGGGAGGGGAGACTCTGTGGCGCGATAACCATCTAAGACATGAGAGAGCAATCCCATTAGAGCGTCGCCGAGATTTCGAACTTGGGTGCGGTTCTCATATCGGGGAGTAACCGCATGAAGATGATCGGGTTGACAAATAAGCCTTTCTGTGATCCAAATGCTGTCTTAAAAAAAATCAAGGAATCGAAAAAAACGGAAATAACGACAGTACCGTCGTCGGAGATGGCATTTTTCGTCCGTTGCAAAGAATCATCAATTTGTTTCCAATCTCATCACAAGATCATCATCATCATCTGTAACATCCTCAAATTGGGCCTAGAAGTAATAGGTATTTTCTGTAAATTTCAAATGCGATTTAAAATTGTTATTGTGTTTGATTGTAAAATTAATAGGTCGATAAGCCTCAGGAAATATTGTGGCTAGTGAAATATTGATTGTTTTAAATTTATTTAGTTGACGGTAAAATAAAATAGTTTTCCCCGTAAATATTTTTAAGTTCCAGACAATGATAAGTACGGGGGACAAAACTAGTACACAAAGTAACTAATTAGGTAATATATCTATGTTTTGAGTCGGTCTTTATTTCTCATTCATACATACATACGTACGAATACACACACACCTCTAAACCTAAATCAACTATCAAAATCATGAAGAATCATCAAATTCAAGCTTCTAGTGTGAAGATTATCATCTTCTAATCCTTCTATGCTATTAGTAAGTCTCTAAATCTTCAATTTTAAACCCTAGAAATTGGGGGTTTTTGATGTTCTTGGTGATAATTCGAAATTAAGCTTTGATTATGTGAAATTGATGTTAGTTAAGCTTATTGTTGTTGATATCTAACATGATTCATGCTTAAGTTATAGGTTTGAATTAGGGTTCATGAGTTTTATAGGAAATTTGATGATTTTGATGGGTTAATGGTGATTATTATAAATTAATGATTGATATTAGTTGTAATGGTGTTAATATGTGTTAGTATGAAGGTTAGTAGCTTTAATCTAACCTAATAATGAATTAATCAAGTTGTGTGATTATAATTCAAGTGGAATTTGTGAAAGTGTGATGATTATGTGTTAATCACTTTGATTGATAATAACAAGAGGTTGTTATAGTGTTATTAGTGAAAGATGAGTTAGTATATGAGTTGTTATTCATTTAATCTAAGATGAGGTTAATGGTTTAATTATGTTAATTAGCTATAATTGAGTTGGATTAATATGATAATGTGATTCTATGTTCATAGTTGATAGTGATTGTGAATTAATGATGATAAATATGGAATTAAATCAAGTTGGTGATAAGTTGATTGAATTGTAAAAAAAAAATGATTATCATGATAGTTAATCATGATTAGATGATGATTTGAGAAATATGATGTAAATCCATAAAGGTATGGATTGAATATTGAGAATTTTAATAATTGTGCTAAATTGTTATGATTTGAGTAATTTGGATTTGTTGATGTAAATCTATTGGAGTAATGTTATATAGATTTGATACAAGTAACTGACTTGTGTATTTTGTTGTATTTCCAGATGTGGAGAAGACTCAGTGATATTAGACTACTGAGTGGGCGACTATGGTAGTCGGTGAGTGGACTTTGATCTCTCACTATAATTTAGTGATCACTATTGTGGTTACTTCAAGTGTTAAGTGTTATTCCTGTGTTAAGTTGAATTGTGTTAAAGTGTTAAGTGTTAAGTGACCTATATGGTAACAGTGTTAATAGAGGTCAACTATGTTGGACTGTGTTGTTACAGGTTAGTCAACACAAGGGTTGTGAACATTCGTTGTGAGTAAGGCTTGTGTTGACTAAAGGTAACAAACAGTTATCGGTTAACCACTGTATTGGCCTGCAGTTGGTGTAAGTGTCGCTTGGTGGGCCACCGCGGCTGAGGGCGCCACAAGGGCCACCGATCCTCTGGTGATGTTGAGTCAAAGTGTTAAATGTGGTGAACTCATAGTGTTAAACTAAGTTGTATTGTTAGTGATGAGTTAACTCACTTAGCTTCGTGCTAATCCCTCGTTGTTTACTCCTTGCAGGTAATATCTATTGTTATGGGCGGGTCAAGGAGTAACTGAAGAATGTTTGACTGGGATTACTCTGATTATTATTAATACAGTTTAAAATGTGTGATTATATAATGCCCAGGATATAAAGGATTGTTTTGTAAACGGTAATAATCAATACTTAGAACTTAGGTAATGGAAGATGACGATATGTCATTTTATGTATATATATGTTTTAGGACTTGAGCTTCCGCATTGTTAAAAAAAAAAAAAAAAAAAAAAAAAAAAAAAAAAAAAACAGTTGTAAATTTTGGGGCGTTATAAGTTGGTATCAGAGCATAGGTTTGGGCGAATTGAACAATGGTTGGATTGTTCAATCCCAAGCCTAGTGATAGTGGTCAAACATTCCGAGGTGTGGGATTAGTGTTGGTATGAGCAAGTTGTTGTTAAATGTGAACTAATCTATAACAATGTGTTAGATTGTTGTTTTGAGTGCAGAGACGGAGGATAGTGAGGAACCGATTGGTATTCTCAATCCTCAACACTCGTGGGCCTAGATGTGCCAGGTAATTTCTGATAAACTTGGTGAATTTCAATTGTTTTACTTTACTGTGATATGATTGTTAGTAAAAATAATGGAATTGTTGGTGATTATTACTTGTTAATAATGTGATAGAGATATTAATATGAATTTAAGAAGGGAATAGAAAATTCAGAAAAAGTGTTAAAAACGGTGTGAAGATACATTAGTGACTAATGTGTAACTGTTGTGTTATGTGGAATTAAGTGTATGTGTAATGTGGAAATGCAAGTGTGATTATAGGTCCTTGCTAGGGAATTATTTGATAAATAATAACCTGAATTGGTGTGACACACTATAATGAAATCAATGGGTTGCGGGTATATCCATTTATAAGATTGGAGTTGTGTTATTGTGTGACTTAGAGTGTGTCTGGTTGTTGAAATATATGCTATTGACTTGGAAGGGTCAATGCTGAAGGTAATTGTGTCAAACCCGATAAATGTCATGCTATGAAGTGAGGAATGTGACTAAAAGTCTAAATGTTTAGCATTGATCATGATTAGGGTGAATTATGATCTTTGTATTACTAATAGTGTAGTAAGAAAGTCAGAGTGGTCAATGAGTCTAAATGTGCGGTGACGAGTTTTTGAAAAGTCAAATTGGAAATTATATGTTGAAAGTGGTTTATATATGATGAAATTTTGTGAACTTGGTGTTTTAGGGTGATGATATGAAACTAATGATGAAAGTGGGTTAGTTTGATTTGGAGTAGTCAAAGAAGTGTGGGTTGGGTGTTGGAATGGTGATTATATGGTCGTAAACCCAAACGGGTCATTTAAGTGTCCAAATGGGTCACTTAGTGTTAAAATGTATATAATTTGATGTGGTATGTGTATGATAACTTTTAAAGTGACTTAAAGTCATAAGTATAGATAAAAAGTGGAATGAAAATGTTAATGTTGTCATTTTGAATGAAATTGGTGAAATTGTCCATTTTGACCCCTAAACGGGTCAACGTGTTAAAATAATGTAGAATGAGTGTTTGTATATGATGAATGTGCCTACACGTCATAAATATATGTAGAAACATGTTGGCAAAGGGTGGAACCCTGAATGTATGCCGTTTGGAATATAGCGTGTCAACTAAAACGGTCGAAAATGGTCTAAATTGACTCATATGTCCGTTTTCTCGTAAAACGTGTAATTTGAAAAAGTGGAAAAATAGAAAGTTGCATTTTGATTATATGAGAGTGCCTGCAAAATTTCAGAGTTTAACTCTTTACGGTTTAGGAGATATGCGCATTTGAATTTCGTGTTTTTGCACTAAAATTTCTGAGTTGCTGCAGCATACTGAATCCGGACGTATTCCCTTGAATCCGTACGGATTCCCATGAATCCGGGCGGATTCCTTGACCGGATTCCTTAAAAATGGTTCTGTCCCAAAACTTGGCCTTGAATACGGCGGATTCCCCGGAATCCGGGCGTATTCCCTTCAATCCGGGCGGATTCCCTTGAATCCGGCGGATTCCCCTTTTATTGAGACATTTCTTGCATTATGTGTTATATTAAGTGAATTTAATATGAAAATTCGTAAATTTCGACGTTCGTCGTAACGTTCAACGTAGAATTTCCGCTAGAAAATTTCGGTGTCCGATTAAGACGAAATTTACATGTCAACTCAAAAACGGGCCAACGGTCAAAGCTCATCGCTTCGCCATGAGCCCTGTCAGTTTTCGGCACTTCGGGGTCGTTTGGGGCCCGAAAATCGCGTTTTATTGTTTTTCGGACATTATTTCGGACTTTTAGCTTATGAATTGTATTGGGCTTTTGTTTCTTTGAGCCCAGAGATCATTCCTGTGACTTTATGCAATGTAAAAACTTGTTTTAAGAGGTTCACCCATTTTATTATGTATGAATCGTTTGTAAGCGGTTTAACTAACTGCATAGTATACCAGTAAGAGTATTATTGATTGTTGCTTGTTAGGGTAAATAGATATTGATTATGTGAATCATGTTATATGAATTATTTGAAATACAATAAAGTAAATGAATCATGTGAAATATTGGAAATTGATTGAAGTGAGCATTTTAAGAATTGTGAGTTAAGTACATGAGCTTGTATCTATATGATAATCGAACAGGAAATGCACAATTGTAACTAAACTGAAGAAGTATAGATTGATGGCAATATGTTAAGAATTTCCCATAATAGTGATAATATAGTTAGTATTAAACCTTATGAATGCACTATTAGTATTAATTGCTATACTAGTGCTTGAAATTGTGCTATGTACTAAAAGTATTGATGGAGGTGGTTGTGTTAGACATTACACCTGTGTTAATGAGATGGTGAAAATGGTGTTAAATGTCTGTGTTAATTATATCCACCTGACTATATGATTAGTCTTACATTCCAAGGAATATGTGGAATAGGTAACAAGTTAATATCTGATCTTGTACTTGTTGTTAAAGTGATATCATTGTTAATGATATATATGAAATTAAAGATTAATCACTTTGAAGATTAACGGTATGAAGTGGCCTGAGAATGAAGTGTGACTGACATAATATGACGACGTCTGGCCAACGTATTTATATTATGCCATTTCACATGGATATGTTGAGGCTACCAAGTACCATAGAAATTGATGAGACTTTAAAAATGGTAGTAAAAAAATCCAGTTATTGTATTAATGGGTTATTAATAAAAGAAATATATAAATATATATATAAATATTTATATATAGAGAGTCTTTTGATTGATAGTTATATTATTATTAATTGAGAATTGTGTAAAATTTGATTGTTATTATATGCTTAATATCAAGGTGAAGTGATAAGTTGCATATAGAAGAAAATAAAACATGAAATAATCTTCCGTGGAGATTAAAGAGATAAAATTGATTGATGAAATGTTGTTGGAAAATGTGTGTGTGGTTAACACATTTTGATGGAGTGGTAATTGCGTTTGAATGGCAATGTACCCGTTGATGGAAAAACTTGGTAATTATCCAATTTGAATTGGTACTAAGTGACTTGGTGATTAAGTGATAATGGTTTTAACCATGAGAATTGACTTCTATTTTGAGTGTTAATATGTGATTAGTGATATATGAATTCGTGATACTTTTAAATAAAAGATTATCAAATACAGTAGTGATATGTGGTACTAGCCTAAATGCTAGTTATGAATTGAAACTTAAATTTCATTGTTGATAGGTGTATAGTGATTTTCATAATCACTGTTTTGTTGTGTAAAGGGGTATAAATCATATATCTATTTTAAAAGATTCTAGCACGTCGCTAGTTTCTAGTGTTAAGAGTATGTTATGTGTATGATGATGTTATTCACTTACGTCAAGTGATTACCAGTTTAAAGTGATTAATTGGGAATAATTTCCTTAAGTGATCATAGTATGCATGAAGATATGATTTAGATACATATCATATGTTAAGGTAAGACATAGAAACATGTACCTGTGGATATGTATATGTAGATAGAATTTAAATTGTGTGCATATAATTAAGAGTTGCTCAAGGGAGTAATTATTATAAGTGATAAAAATATACTTGTTGTTGGATAATGTGATTTGTAGTAGATCACTTGCAAGTTAAATTGAGTATAAGACACAATGTATGTGTTTGCGTGAATGTAATTGAAATACACACTGGTGATGTGTAAATTGATAAAATAACATATATCTAGAAAAAAAATATATATGTAGGTACATGGAGCGTGTAGTGAAATGTATGCATAAGCATGTCATGCATAGGTGATTTAGGTTGAGTACACACACTTTAGGTGAATATAGTGATGAGTAATTACGATGTTAAAGTAGTATGAAGAGTGCAATATTAATAAACTGGAAATATGGTGTTGGTAGAATCTCATATAAGAAATGAGAGATGTCACGTGATTGAGTTCTTTAGAATAATTAAGGTTGATTAGATTTCGAGGACGGAATCTCTTTAATGGGGAGAGATTTGTAACATCCTCAAATTGGGCCTAGAAGTAATAGGTATTTTCTGTAAATTTCAAATGCGATTTAAAATTGTTATTGTGTTTGATTGTAAAATTAATAGGTCGATAAGCCTCAGGAAATATTGTGGCTAGGGCTGTAATCGAGTCGAGCCGAACTCGAGCTCGACAGGGCTCGAGCTCGGCTCGATGCATTTATAATAGGCTCGAGCTCGGCTCGATAGCTCGACGAGCTTTCATGACGCAAGCTCGAGCTCGGCTCGAAAATGTTTTAGGATGGCTCGAGCTCGGCTCGGAAAGCTCGAATATTCTTATAAAAATTAATTTTGAATACCCGAACTTATTTTATATTATTATATATATATAAATAAATACCAAAAATTATTTGAAAAATATATATAAAATAAGTATAGTGTGAAATTACTTATAACATATGTAAAGTAGTATAATAATATTTAAAGTATAACAATAAAATAATTTTAGATTCAAAATTACATATAATCAATGTAAAAATATACATATCAATAAAAGCTCGAAAAGCTCGATAACATCTCGAGCCGAGCTCTTAAAGGCTCGAGCTCGGCTCGATATATATTTCGAGCTCTACTTTTAAGCTCGAGATCGGGCTCGAACTCGATAAAAGCTCGACTCGAACGAGCTCAAGCTCGAGCAGAGCTCGAGTTGCTCGATAAAAGCTCGACTCGTTTGCAGTCCTAATTGTGGCTAGTGAAATATTGATTGTTTTAAATTTATTTAGTTGACGGTAAAATAAAATAGTTTTCCCCATAAATATTTTTAAGTTCCAGACAATGATAAGTACGGGGGACAAAACTAGTACACAAAATAACTAATTAGGTAATATATCTATGTTTTGAGTCGGTCTTTATTTCTCATTCATACATACATACGTACGAATACACACACACCTCTAAACCTAAATCAACTATCAAAATCATGAAGAATCATCAAATTCAAGCTTCTAGTGTGAAGATTATCATCTCCTAATCCTTCTATGCTATTAGTAAGTCTCTAAATCTTCAATTTTAAACCCTAGAAATTGGGGGTTTTTGATGTTCTTGGTGATAATTCGAAATTAAGCTTTGATTATGTGAAATTGATGTTAGTTAAGCTTATTGTTGTTGATATCTAACATGATTCATGCTTAAGTTATAGGTTTGAATTAGGGTTCATGAGTTTTATAGGAAATTTGATGATTTTGATGGGTTAATGGTGATTATTATAAATTAATGATTGATATTAGTTGTAATGGTGTTAATATGTGTTAGTATGAAGGTTAGTAGCTTTAATCTAACCTAATAATGAATTAATCAAGTTGTGTGATTATAATTCAAGTGGAATTTGTGAAAGTGTGATGATTATGTGTTAATCACTTTGATTGATAATAACAAGAGGTTGTTATAGTGTTATTAGTGAAAGATGAGTTAGTATATGAGTTGTTATTCATTTAATCTAAGATGAGGTTAATGGTTTAATTATGCTAATTAGCTATAATTGAGTTGGATTAATATGATAATGTGATTCTATGTTCATAGTTGATAGTGATTGTGAATTAATGATGATAAATATGGAATTAAATCAAGTTGGTGATAAGTTGATTGAATTGTAAAAAAAAAAATGATTATCATGATAGTTAATCATGATTAGATGATGATTTGAGAAATATGATGTAAATCCATAAAGGTATGGATTGAATATTGAGAATTTTAATAATTGTGCTAAATCGTTATGATTTGAGTAATTTGGATTTGTTGATGTAAATCTATTGGAGTAATGTTATATAGATTTGATACAAGTAACTGACTTGTGTATTTTGTTGTATTTCCAGATGTGGAGAAGACTCAGTGATATTAGACTACTGAGTGGGCGACTATGGTAGTCGGTGAGTGGACTTTGATCTCTCACTATAATTTAGTGATCACTATTGTGGTTACTTCAAGTGTTAAGTGTTATTCCTGTGTTAAGTTGAATTGTGTTAAAGTGTTAAGTGTTAAGTGACCTATATGGTAACAGTGTTAATAGAGGTCAACTATGTTGGACTGTGTTGTTACAGGTTAGTCAACACAAGGGTTGTGAACATTCGTTGTGAGTAAGGCTTGTGTTGACTAAAGGTAACAAACAGTTATCGGTTAACCACTGTATTGGCCTGCAGTTGGTGTAAGTGTCGCTTGGTGGGCCACCGCGGCTGAGGGCGCCACAAGGGCCACCGATCCTCTGGTGATGTTGAGTCAAAGTGTTAAATGTGGTGAACTCATAGTGTTAAACTAAGTTGTATTGTTAGTGATGAGTTAACTCACTTAGCTTCGTGCTAATCCCTCGTTGTTTACTCCTTGCAGGTAATATCTATTGTTATGGGCGGGTCAAGGAGTAACTGAAGAATGTTTGACTGGGATTACTCTGATTATTATTAATACAGTTTAAAATGTGTGATTATATAATGCCCAGGATATAAAGGATTGTTTTGTAAACGGTAATAATCAATACTTAGAACTTAGGTAATGGAAGATGACGATATGTCATTTTATGTATATATATGTTTTAGGACTTGAGCTTCCGCATTGTTAAAAAAAAAAAAAAAAAAAAAAAAAAAAAAAAAAAAACAGTTGTAAATTTTGGGGCGTTATAAGTCAGCTCAATTGGTGATACTAAGTGGTAAGACTTAGTATTAAAGGGATTCAAGTTCGAATCCAACAACCTACCTGGGAGGTGAATTCCTCAGGTGATGTGGTTGGGGTGTATTGGGCTGCAGACCTGACATTGCTCCTCAGGCCCAGCTGTGGACCGCGTGAGCCCAGTGGGCTCAGGGGGAGGATGTTACAAAAAAGTGCACTTTTTATGTAACACCCTCCCCCTGAGCCCATCCGCAGATGCAGGCCTGAGGAGCAATGTTAATATAAACCCACTGGGCCAGGTCTGCAGCCCAATGCACCCCAACCACATCACCTATGGATTTCACCAATAGGTAGGTTGTTGGGACTTGAACTCAAGACCCCTTTAATACTAAGTCTTACCACTTAGTATCACCAATTGAGCTGCAGCTCAATTGGTGATACTAAGTGGTAAGACTTAGTATTAAAGGGGTCTTGAGTTCAAGTCCCAACAACCTACCTATTGGTGAAATCCATAGGTGATGTGGTTGGGGTGCATTGGGCTGCAGACCTGGCCCAGTGGGTTTATATTAACATTGCTCCTCAGGCCTGCATCTGCGGATGGGCTCAGGGGGAGGGTGTTACATCATCAGTGGCAACTACTAACACACGTGGTTTTGCTACTAAGGGGCAATTTCATGGTAACTATCTTAAATATAATATACAATTAACCTTTATGATGTCATCAATTAAATAAACTTTTAATTAGACAATTAAATCCTTTTATTATCATTATACCTGCTAATACTAACCCTTAATTAGACAATTAGGCTGATTAAACCCCTTTATAATCGTCACCTGCTAATACCTCTCTTACAAAAAATTACTCTGTGTATCTCAGTAAAAGGAATGTTCGGGAGTCGTGTGAAATCTCTTTATTTAAGTTTTCTTCATTATTTTCGTTCATATTATATTAATGGGTTAATGGCGCAGATTGGGTATGAACTTATCACTTTTTGCCGAGTTAGGGTATGAACCCAATTTATCACACAAGTCGGTAACAAACTTTCAAATTATGTTTCGAGTTGGGGAACAAACTTTTTTCTTTTTGTCAAGTTAGGGTATGGACCTAATTTATTACACAGGTCGGTAACAAACTTTCAAATTATGTTTTGAGTTAGGTAACAAACTTTTTTTTCATTTCAAATTATGTTTCGAGGTCGGTAACGAACTTTCAAATTATGTTTCGAGGTCGGTAATGAACTTTCACATTATGTTTCGAGTTAGGTAACGAACTTTTCGAGTTAGGTGAAAAAAAAGTTCGTTCCCTAACTCGAAACATAATTTGAAAGTTTGTTACCGACCTGTTTAATAAATTGGGTTCATACCCTAACTCGGTAAAAAGTGATAAGTTCATACCCAATCTGCACTATTAACCCTATATTAATTAATATTTATCTCCTAAAAACTATTTTAGCCAATCTTATAGCGAATCTTTAAAATATACGGAGTATAAATTTACCATATTGATGTTACCTTTTTTTTTTGAAAGGCAGTTTGGAATCACTGACGGGCCACTTAGGCCCATCCGATCATCTCACCATAATGCACCCTCGAGAAGAAAGCCCAGCTTCGTCCCCGGCCCAAGTGCCGACAGATCCGGTTGCCGAAGTGGGTAAAACTCCTCACCCCGGAGCCCAAAGGCCCAACGGATTTTCATGCACCGAGTAGGGTTTGAACCCTGTACCTGCAGCATAAATGCCTGATAGCTCAACCACGTGAGCCAGGTCTCAAGTTACCTGACATGTATTTATTAATACAAATTATTATCCATTGACTAATCCTATTTATTTAAGGAGTATTTAGCTAAACAAAACAACTTTCTAAGAAATTATTTTCACTCACTTTGATAAAATGTGTATGTTTCTTAAATTTATTTAGCTTTAATTTCCATTAAGTAAATAATAAGTAGATTTCCAAAACTTGAAAATAACGAAAGTAAATGGTGTTAAGTAAATTATGTATATATACACTCGCTCTACTATTTATTTTTTTTGAAAGACAGTTTTTGGATCACTGACGGGGGCCCATTAGCCACCCACCCGATCATCACCATTATGCACCCTCGAGAAGAAACCCTACTCCGTCCCCGGCCCAAGTGCCGACAGATCCGGTTGCCGAAGCGGGTAAAACTCCTCACCCCGGAGCCCAAAGGCCCAAGGGATTTTCCATATGTCCATTACGGGGTTTGAACCCCTGACCTGTGGTTTGAGAACCACTTGCTCAACCACTGAGCTAGATCTGCTGGACCGCTCTACTATTTATATTTCTAGATTACTTCATCATCTTCTCCTATTTATCTTTTGTTTTGTCTCCTCCATATTTTTAGTTTACTTTATGGTGTCCATTGAAGGTATTCTTTAAAAAAAATTTAATTTAGTTTATTATCTTAAATGTTTCAATTTTAGTTTACCAATAATATTTAACGAATTAAACTCCTCACTTTAAAAATGTTCAAATAATATTATAATTTTTTGTACATCAAATAATATTATAATTTTTTGTACATCAAGTCCTTTTATCTTGGAAAATTAAGTCTTTTAATTTTAGTAAATTTTTAAATAAAATCCTTAACTTTTTAAAAAAGTATTTTTTTATCAACCACTCACTTACGTATAAAAATAATTTAATTCACTAATTAAAAAGTTATCAAAATCAATCTGTGATGTAAGTGAAAATGTGAATAAAGACTTTAAAAAAATATCTTTTTTTTTTCATTAACTTGGATTCAAAATCTTTTAATCTTTTCTGATATCTACATATATAAATTCATACATAAAGTAATATTATTGTGAAATCAACTAAAAGTTTAATATACATATACATATTAAATACAAAAGTTCATATAAACAATCGATGGCCCGTGTGTATACATGGATTTAGAATCCAGCTTTATTATGATGTCATCAAATAAAAAAAATTCAATTAGTCAATTAGACCCTCTATATATAAAAAAATATTCTAAAATTAGTTTTTTTTATAAAATTATATGGCAAAGCATCTATGCAGTCAACAACACAAACCCTTTGTGTAGTTGACTAATAGGAAATAAGGGAAATAATTATAAATTACACCAATGTTTTAAAACCCGGATTTTTAATCGGACCGGATTAGTGTCAATTACTGGTCGGACCGGTCGGGCCGGAAGGTCGGACCGGGATAGTTAAAAACCTGAAACATAATATATACTTGAAGTCTTGAAGTAATAGACATACAAAATCACAATTTAATAATCTAAAAATTTAGGAATATGATTTGTATAATTTTGTAGGATTAAAAATAATAAACTAAATATAATACTCATAACTAAATACTTCGTATATTACTCATAAACTAAGCAAATATTTATATCATTACACTATTTATATAATTTTCTATATAATTTAATTCCACTAGCAATGAAGTATTAATATCATGTAGTAGTCTAAGATTTGACCACGTAGGCCATCTATTTCCACCACATATTTGTTTACCACTCTTTATAAAATGACTATTATTATAAGTATAAAATGACTATTTGTTTACCATCTCTATCCAAAGCAAATAATAGTCAGAGGGGTTCTTTCACTTTCTTTTTTAGTTTAATTTTTCTCTTTAATTTAATTTTTCTCTTCTTCTTTTTTCATTCTAAAAATGCTAGCCACAACACAATTACACACAACACAAGTCGCTCACCTGAATCGGAGGAACATGCGGGTGAAGGAGAAGGCGTTGGGTGACCGGAGAATGCCACAAGTCACCGGACAGGAGAAGGCCGCGGTTGGCCGGCGTAGGTCGTGATCGGAGGATGAAGTATGAGCAAGGGGTTTTTTTTTTTTTTGGGTAAAGATGAGCAAGGGTTTAGGGTTGTGTTTGTGTTGTTTTTTCCACTGATATGGAAAAAAAGAATGGTGCGTTTGATTTTTTTGGTTAAAATGATCACAAATAAAAAAAAAAAAAAGAAAAAAAAAGAGAAATTTGACACGATCCGGGTCGACACCATTTTCCGGGTCCCGATCCAACCCGGTCCGCCCGGCCGGCCCAAACGGGTCGTTGACTAGTCAACTTATTGAAAAAACCGGGTTTTTTTGATCCGGAATTCTCTAAAAGTACGGTCCGACCGGTCCGACTGGGCCGGTCGAACCGGGTCTTAAAACATTGAATTACACCAATTTATTATTATTATTATTGTTATTATTATATTTATTGTTATAATTATTATTTTAATAATGAATATATTCGACACCAATTTAATTATTATTATATATTATAATTATATATAGAAAACATTCTAATTAAGTTTTAATTTGTCAATTAAGTCTTTTATTTTTAGTAAATTTTTTAAAAAAGATCCCTAACTTATCAAAAAGGATTATTTTTAATCAACTATTCACTTATATATAAAAATAATTTTTATTCATGTAATTAAAACATTATCCAAATTGATATGTAATATTTCTATTTTCAATTCACTGAGTAAGAATAGAATTACTTGAAAAGGTTAATATAGATTTAAAATAATTAATTTTTTTCAGTAACTTAGGTTTAAAAAACTTTTAAGTTTTTAATCTCTACTTATATGAAACCATTTACATAAAGTAATATTACAATGAATCAAACTAAATGCTTAATATACATATCAACATACACACATTATCTTTAGAAACAAGATACTAAATACGAAATTTCATATTAAAAATTAACGACCCGTGTGTATACACGGGTTTAAAGTCTAGTATATTATCATATTGAAGAACCGGAATTAACTAACTTAGCAGCTAAGCGTATACTACTAATTACATAAGGTTACAACTAACTACTTTCTATTTTTCAATATTTACAAAAGACACCCAAATTACTACATTCATGTATTTACAGAACAGACCCTGGACTTATTATTTTCATATGTGTGCAGGATCGGTTGTAAAGTGTGTACAGAAAGTGATGCTAAACAGGATACCTCATACACTGTGTTGTTCGTATGAGTCTGATGAACATCTTAAAGCCATGGCCTTAAGTTTCCCTGGGAGCGGGAGCGTTAAGACGACAGAGACTGATGAAGCCGTAAAGGTATTCATAGAAATGGAAACTAACAAGGATTGTAAAAATTCAAGCGGTATTGATGCCCAATTGGACAGGATACAAAACATTCTATTCGTACGCACTTGTGTCCAAGGGCGGATCTAGGCCTTTGGCACATAGGTCCTGTGACCCACGTTAAAACTTATTTTTTTTACAAAGGATTAGATATTTTATGTAGGAACCAGGTTATAAAATTTATAGGGGATTAGTGCAGGGGAATGCATCCAACTTGTGCACGAAGTCTATTGTATGTACTCAACTATTTTTTGGTCTATTGTGTATATCAATCTTCAACTTTGGTCTATTGTGTGTATCCGATGACTAATTTGATAACGTGTCAAACGTATAATTTGCCACGTCATTTGACACGTCGTTGACACATCATCAAAAATGGGTGCCACGTCAACTTGATACACACAATAGACCAAAGTTGAAGATTGATACATACAATAGACTACAAAAAAGTTAAGTACATACAATAGACTTCGTGTACAAGTTGGATGCATTCCCCTGCACTAAACCCAATTTAAAGGACCTACCTTAACCCATTAGTAGCCCAAATATTTATTTAGCCCATGAATTCCAATTCACAAATACCCTTAATCCTTGAAGTATTAATTTAGCCCATGAATCTCAATGTGGCTCAATGTGTAGCTCCTTAACTTTCAGCCTCTATTCTCTCAACTCTTCGCCTCCCTCACTCTCTCGGCTCACTCTCTCTTGGATATAGAGTAATAACGAATAACTTGAAAGTATATTGCCTACAAGTGTTGCCGAGGGATGGTCGAAACAAAAAAAACATATAATTTATGCAAAGGTATATCTTCATTTGAAATTAGCGTTGATTTTGCTCTTTCCTACATCCACCGTGGAACATGCTTTTTCGGCAATGAGGCTGCTAAAGAATGATTTGCGCAAGAAAATAAGTTATTACTTTATAAATGATTGTTTTGTATCATCTACTGAAAAAGAAGTATTTGATGATAATATGATATTAGTAATGAGTTACTTACGAATCCTTTTCAAGGAATGAAACCTCATCAAGGACAATTGTAAGAACATTCACTTTTAATACTATCAATGAATTTTAGTCTCACACGTTTCGTTTTAACGACCCGACCCGTTTATCTTATCGCTTCAACAAAGTAATATAGTCAAGGTATTAATTAAGGAACCATGTGACTTTGTAGTCTAGATCCGCCACTGCTTGTGTCATCAACGACAACAACCGTACTACTAGACGTTACACCAGCAGGGTCAATTTAGGAAAACAGCATACGTTTAACACGTTATCAACCGAGATGAAAGATGGAGGATTATTGGTTACTCTTCCTAAAAATCATCATCATCGTCTTACGACGGAGAAGAACTGATCGAAACGTGTATAATGATGATGAATAGGAACGTATGTTTATTCATGCTAATGCTAGTTGCTAACAGTAGAGAAATACAAGTTTACTGAAGTGTTAAATTTCCTTTTTATATGTTTTTTTAGATAATTTGGTGTACTTGAATGAACTTTAGCTGCCTTGTGATAATTTGGTGCAATTTTTGACCTGTTTACGCCTTCCTCCAGTTATGAATCAGTATGAAAAAATTTGACCTATTGCCAGGGGGTGGAGCTACGATATTTCGTATAGGGGGCAAAAAAAATTTTCTTTCTTTTTTCTATCATTTGCGCGGGGGGGGGGACTTCAAAACTGTCATTAATAACCTTAAAAATTTTATTTTTTCCACAATTCTAGATTTTTAGGGGGCTGTCGCCCTGCCTGTTGCCATATTAATGGGTTCAAACTGCCACCTCTAGCCTACGTATTAAGCCACCAAGTGTCAGTTTAGTGCGTAAATTGATAAGAGAAGAATTTCATCCAATACATTGTAAAAACTTACCATCATAAAACCTTTTGTTATGTCAGGATCGTAGTAGCAAGCTAGTAAACATCCATCTTTAGGTTCACAGACGTGAAAGATGGAGGCCTAATAGTAACTCTTCACAAAAATCATCATCTTTCTGAGGAGAACTGATCGAAACAAATATAATAACGTCGAGTCTACTTCTATACTCTAATGTTGAATCAGAATATATGTTTATTTATGTTATGCTCTATCACTTCATGTTTTTCTCTGTATTTGAACAACAGTAGAACAAATTTATTAAAATATCATAGTAGTAATCAGTGTATCGCCTTTTGGAATGATAACATACTTTTCTATTCTACTGACCGATATTATGGAGGAGAAGTTGTGCCTAAACCACAATTCGATATTCAAACAGAATGATATAGAGATAGATGGATATCCATACATATAGTTGGCAGATCAAGTGATATGATTGATTGTAATACAAAAGCTAGCTAGCATTAAAGGTGGAAAATATATAAGTGATCCGCATGAAGTCCAGCAATGACAGCTGATTTACCTTGGGTCTGATAGAACCGAAGGAGATATTATTGTTATATCTTCCTGATCATGTTCATGTCTAGTTTGCAGAAATATGTAAAGTTGATTCCAAGTTCACTTCAATATTCAAGTCACCTTCTAAGACCTTTACAACAGATGCCATCGACTGGTAGCATCAATCTGTAAACACCACGAAGCCAATTTTATCAACTCCACAACTTCTTCCCCATTAGATAGCAGTTCCTCACAGTCACTGTCAACTAAACGTAGCAACGTTCCTTGCTCACAACAATTCTGAAATCCTTTGAGTAATTCTTGTGGACGTGAAAAAATGAAGTTTTTCTTTCCAGATAAGATCTCTAAGAGAACAATTCCGTAGCTGTAACCATCCACCTTTTAAGTAACAGTTGAACTCGAAAAATCCGGAGTCGTATAACCATTGGTTCCTCTGGTTCCTCTGCTTGTGGTCGTCACTTGGGTTTCATTTCTATCAACGAGCTTAGACAACCCAAAATCAGATAATCTGGCATTGAAATCAATATCAAGAAGAATGTTCTGAGGTTTAATGTCGAAATGGATTGTTTTCTGCCTACACTCATCATGCAGGTAATTTAAGCCTTTGGCTAAACCAAGAAGGATGTTTTTCCTACATTCCCATCCCAGTACGTCCTCACGGTTGTCATGGTAGATCCACCTGTCGAGTGATCCATTACACATGAATTCATATACGAGAAAACGTTGTGTTGTATACACACAATAGCCTCTAAACCTCAGAACATTCTTCTTGATATCGATTTCAATGCTAGATTATCCGATTTTGGGTTGTTAAAGCTCGTTGATAGAAATGAAACCCAAGTGACGACCACAAGGAGAGGAACCAATGGTTATACGGCTCCGGATTTTTCGAGTTCAACTGTTACTGAAAAGGTGGATGTTTACAGCCACGGAATTGTTCTCTTAGAGATCTTATCTGGCAGGAAACACTTCATTTTTTCACGTCCCCAAGAATTACTCAAAGGATTTCAGAATTGTTGTGAGCAAGGAACGTTGCTACGTTTAGTTGACAGTGACTGTGAGGAACTGCTACCTAATGGGGAAGAAGTTAGGAATATATTCGTCGTTGGTCCATGTGGTGGAATGATTTGCAGTAGGATTTTGTTGTTGGGTTGAACAAAAGACGAGTAACAAGAAAAAATGAGAAAGAAGCCCAACCTTTGGAGCTTAAAGAAACTGAGGAAAAAGGAAAGCAAATATCAAATATGGATGAGAACAAATTTTCCAGGAAATTGATTTGTGAGGCAACTGATGCCTTGATGGTAAAATAAATGACGATTTTACAAAATGGTACATGCCCATACCAAAAAGTTAACTAAAAACAACCATATTGCAAACATAATATAAATGCAAAGTATGGAGTATGCTGTATCTAGTGTTATACCATACCATACTTTCCTTAAATCTTAACATGCAAATTCTATCTACCTACCTATTGTATATAAACTGCAGTAACTGCCTTTGAAAAATGACAACTCAACTTTAAAAACGTTTGAAAACACCTCCACAAATTTAAGTGCACTTTAACCCATTGTCTCTCCTACTTCGTGTCTCGCACGTACGATAGTAAATGGATCAAAAGGATCAAACAAATTGAAATGGACAAACATATTTTAAGCACCATTTTTCTTCTTCACTTTTTCTGCTTTTCTGTTACGAATACATTTTTTCCATTTTTAATACGTAGTCTAGCTTGTTTATAGATTTAGTTTGCTTCGATCGGCTCCAAAACCAATACACTCGATCATTTTTAAAAACTCAAATGTGACTTTTAAAAGTAATATCGTTTAGTTATTTCAAAAAATCTTCACCTGCATTTTTTGTTTCTCTGGAAACTAATGGGTTTTATAACCCATTTTAAGTAGGTTTGTTGATTTTTGATCCCCTGGTATTTCTTTTCTTTTTCTTTATCGGTTACTATCACTTCATATATATCAATTTGATTTGATGAATTAGCTAAATTACAATATTTTCATGCTGAAACGGTTTAAAACTTAACAATATTGTACTTGGCCATGATGTTGGGGACTGAAGTGCAGGTATGTCCTAACGATGGTACACCAAGCGACTGCAACGGGTGGAGCAATATACATTGCAGAAAAATGGAATGAATGGTGGTTTTGTTTATTGAACTTCTTGGAATTTGTTGTGCTAAACTTTGGGATCACAATAATTTAGCCTACTTTTCAAGGTATATGAATTTCATTTAGATTTGGTTGAAAGACAATTGTTCTACCACCATATCGAATTTATCCTAATTATATTGGAACAGAAAGTAATGATATATACAAGTATAATAATTGGTAGGATTCTAATGTTACAATTCTGTACATATCTTGGTAAAATGTGAATATAACATACACCTAAATTTTGGCTATTTCTATAGTCTTGTAAAGATCGAGTGATACACCCTCAAAGATGGGATTGATCAGGGGCAACAGAGCTAGTCCAACACATATTCCTCAAGCCAAATAATAACCTCATTCATCTTCATTCACAATTCACACAACACACATAGACAATGGTTAGATATTGTTTTCACTGTGATAAAATATGACTAAGAACAACATACTAATTACAGGAAAATTTAATAATTTCATCCGACACATTGTAAAAACTTACCATCATAAAACTATTTGTTCTGACAGGATCATAGTAGCGAGCTAGTAAACATCCGTCTTTAGGTTTGAGACCTTCAGAAAGAAG
Organism: Helichrysum umbraculigerum; assembly: GCA_949592205.1. Lineage (NCBI taxonomy): Eukaryota > Viridiplantae > Streptophyta > Magnoliopsida > Asterales > Asteraceae > Helichrysum > Helichrysum umbraculigerum. The sequence continues at coordinate 6,688,362 of CATIUR010000005.1, read as the reverse complement.
ACTAGACCTGAGTGATTTCTCTTTTTCACGAACAATACCTTTTGTCGATTTGCCACTGAACTTTAAAACAGCTGCGAACCCTTCATGAACACTCCTCAAACTGACATCTTTTCTGTTTGGATCTTGTAAACTGGTGAACATAAAAATATCTCAAGTGCTATTCATTGTGATATCATGAGTAGTTGACCGGAATAAAGAGAATTAGTGAATTACCTTCTTGTGTTTTCTTCTGATGGATGAACCATTTGGATGGATATTTTGGATAACGTAGGATCAAATGCTTGAGAGAAAACTGGAGTTGTCATAGGTACCTTTTCCTTCCTTAGGTGCTTACCACATATATCCCTGCAAAGTGTGTAATTTGTGTCTTTTATAGGTGGTAATTTCGAAATATTTACTTATGGATGGATGGGATTACTCGACTGTAACTAACTCTGATAGTATTCTCATTGTAATCATAAATAATAAAATCATTTTATTAAATGTTTGTGTATACTAATCCAACCTGACTCTGTCTGTTTATAGCCATACATATACTTACCAACTAATTAGTGATTGTAATCTGAAAAAATAAGAGGTGCCTAGCAATTCTCATGATAAATATGGATTAGAATGAGCGAAAACTCACCTAGCAGATTTGTTATGTCCTGTTGATCCAGCAAGTTTGTCGCTTTGTGTTTCAACGACTATGAAGGGGCTGTAGGTCCGTACCTCAAAAGCTGCAGTTCTTTTGAGAGTTTGATATTTGGGTGCTACCAAATCTGGAGTCTTGTTGTAACTCCACAGCTGTAAAAGCAATAGACTCACAACTAAATATTTGAACGTATATTAAACGGTCAAATTAATTGTAGATACCTGTTTCATCATATCCATGAAACCTTCTACAGAAAAGTAGTCATTATTATTTACAGAATCCCAATAGTCCTGTAAAGTTGATGAACACAACAGGTGAGTTAAATCATCTGATATTGCAAAATGTTGAGATGTTTGAGACTAAGGGTAGAAACCGAGTGTACCACGTGACTGCAAAACTTTCCATTTTCTGGATTTATGTCCATAACAGAAGTTCCTGTAAGCACCAACAATGGCTTCCATGGTAGACCATAGTATTTCATTTCCACAGTCCACCTTGTAGTAATTTCATAAATTCCTGTCTACTCAAAAAGAAAAAAATTTAAAGTAACAAAGAGATCTTATTTCTACATTTACTAGTAATGATGTAAAAAAAATTCTCCATTGTAAGAAAGGAAATCATTGGTGCTATTTATAGCACCTACTAATGAAGGGGCTAGACATGTACATATGAGAAAGATGAAGGGTATAAAGTGCAAAATACAATGAACATGATTGGTCAATAGCACCTACGATATAATTTTAGTTGACATAAATTATATATCGTTCAATGCAAATACAAATGTACTGGTTTAAATAAGTACCTGTCTAATCCAATGAATCTGAAGATTAGAAGAGAACAATAGTCTCAACATCGAAATGTTGAACAAATATCCGTTTATATTGTCATGCTTGGTAATCGGATCCTGAAACTTGATATGTTTCTCATACGCGGTCCAGTCAAGTCCTTGATCATCAAAGACATGTGGAAGGTCCTCATGCAAAAAGTCCACCAACCGTTGAACGTCAACTTTTGATTTTTTGAGGCTTTGTTCACCTTTTGATGATCTCAGGTTATGATTTACTGGATTTAGTCTAATGGGAGTTGCACTATTACCTGCTATTCTGTTCTGCAGTGGTTTAAGTTTCCGGTGATCGGAAATCGGCTGAATTATGAGGTTTTTGAAATGCGTAGCAGCCATTTGTGTGTGTATTATTGTCATGAATAGCAACCAGACACACAGAAAAGATGTCTTCAAGTTTTGTAGTAGGAGTTGAGATATCGAAAGTGATAGGAGGCGTGTATAATTGTATACAATAATGCATCTTTTGGATCGCTAAAATGGCATTGTATGGTATGGTGGTGTACGTTTATACGTTTCTTGACAATATCAAAGTATGACTTATAATATTTAAAGTCAATGTATGTAGGCAAGAATTTGCAGTTATACGCAAAGTTCAATCTTTAAATTAATTATTATGCATCCAACCTAAATGATTATTATCTGATCTGGATTCTCTAAGTTATAATAATTAATTAATATCAAGTAACGTGATAGGCATACTTTATTTTTCTGTTCCTAAATAATGGAGTGATAGTGATAAGATAATAATAATAATATAAGTAAATACATAGCAAAACTTTAGATACAATGGTAGTTTAAGGTTTAGGTGGTAGAGAGCGACAACTTTGACCCAATTTACTTGTAAATGAGCCCTTCTGGATTGTATTTCAGGTCAACCGGGTTAAATCAGGATATTTAACCAAAACAGAAACACGTCGAACGGTTTGAAAGTGGCCCAAAGAGTATATTCAGTGCATACAATCTTATATTGTCTTTGTAATCACAATTAACACGTTAATTACTATTGTAATCAACCCTGGCCCATTTCAACCCGTACTAAAAATGATTGGTTCCAACAAGAACCTGTTTCGACCCCTTACACTACCACGTCCCTCCCCCCCACCCACCCACACTCTTGCAATTGGTAATTACATTTTTGTCAGCTTCAAACGCTTTAAGGTAAGGCGTTAGAGATCGAACCATATACAGATCGCAATCAAAGGTCCACATTAGTCAAATACGCTTTCTTCATGTGAATAAATAACATCGCCACCATCGAATTTATACTCCGCCATTGAGGGTGCCACCGGTCCCCTGATGCAAACCCCCACACTTTACCACCAGCCTCAATCACACTACACCCTACTTCTTTTCTTGCCTGATTACTTCTCATCATTCCCTGCACTTCCTCCACATCAACCCATCTTTTGTCCGTAGCATACAAATTCCTCAACGTGATATAATTTCCATCATTCTGATACGCCTTTCCATAAGTTTTGTTCAAAATCCTCTCTGCCCGTTCAACATCTTTAGCATAACCACATGCTGATAAAAAGGAACTTAATATAATATCGTTAACTTCAAAAGGCATACTATCCATAATCGTTTCTGCTTCCTCCAAACACCCTGCTCTGCCCAAAAGATCAATCATGCAACCATAATGTTCGATTTTTGGACTAATTCCGAACTCGTGCATTTCCTTGAACCATTTTTTACCCTCATCAACTAGGCCACTATGGTTACACGCAGATAAAACCGCAGTCATGGTTATTTCGTTAGGCTTGCTTCCGCTTCCGTTCATATCTAAAAACACATTTATCGCTTCTTTACCATACCCGTTGACCGCTAAACCATGTATCAAAGCATTCCAAGTAGCAGTCTCTTTTACATGCAACGAGTCAAATACTTTTCGGGCTTTTTCAAATTCGCCACATTTAGCATACATGTCGACTAGTGCAGTGCAAACATTGGTTGCTCTATTCATCTTCTTTCTTACAATAAACTCGTGAACCCAGTTACCCAAATCCAGTGCTCCCAAATCTGCAATCGCAGGAAGAACACTAACGATCGTCACATTATCAGGTTCAAGTACTGCTTCTGCTTGTAATCGCTGAAACAAATTTAATGCCTCATTCGGTTGTTTATTCTGGTAATAGCCTTTAATCATAGCATTCCATGATACTAGATTTCTGTAAGGCATAGCATCAAAAAACGACCTAGCCGTGACTACATCGCCATGACTACAATAACCGTCAACCATACTAGTCCACGACACAACGTTCTTTTCTACCATCTCATTAAACAAACTACTAGCACGACTCAAATCTCCAACCTTGACATACGCATCAATCATTGCATTAAATGCAGCTGTATCCTTCTGAGGCATCTGATCGAAAAACATCACCGCATTATCAATCTCTCCACACTTTGCATAACCACCAACTAAAGCCGTCCAAGAAACTTGACTTCTTTCAGGCATTTCATCAAACACTTTCTTGGCACACTCCATCCGTCCCAACTTCGCATACATATCAACCAACGACGTCAACACGTACAGATTACGACCGAAACCTTCTTTAATAACATAATTATGCACTTGCTGACCTCCCAACACATCCAAACTACTCGTACACATTTTCGCCAGCGTCAGAAACGTATAACCATCCGGTTTAAAGCCATCATTTCTCCTCAACTCCTTATACAAACATAAAAATTCTTTGTACTGACAAATACCCAGATGAGCTCTCATCATTGTGTTACTTATAAAGGTGTCTTCTTTCTCAGACATATGATCGAACACTTGGCGTACATGGCGAATTAGACCTTCTGAAACGTGTGGCGAAGTGGTGAATCGTTGAATTGCTACGGATGAACATGTGGCCATGAATTTGGCGAGAAGATTTTTGTTGTTTTCTAGTGAATTTCGAAGCATGAAAGCATGGATTTGAAGAAGGTAAGGTTTGGTGGTGGTTTTGTGTTGAAGGAGATAGAGACATGTTCGTTCTGTTGAGCTCCATAGTTCTCCTAATTGTTTTTGCTCATTCATTGATTGATTTAATCAAACAATCATAATAAACCTTTACTATAAAATCATTACATTATCTATCTATTTATGGTATAATATATACAACTAATGGGATGATAATCATTAGAAGTATCTTAGAAATAGTAACCAAACGATGAAAATTACATATATTCAGATACATTTTTTAATAGTCATTACCTAATAACAACTCAACTTTGTTATTAAAACAACAGTAAAATTGATAAAAGTTTGATTTTCTTATGGTACTATTAAAATATACGTAATATGGAGGAACAATATTGACTTATACAAAAAGAAAAGGAAATAGTATCAAATATGCAAAAAGAAGCCACCGTTACTCCGTTAGTGTTTCTTTCCTTTTCAGCCACCAAGTATTGACCCTACAAGCAACAACAAGACATGTGCACATGCTTCACAAGCAGTACTTACAGCTATACTAATTGTACATTGCTGACATGTCTCTTGAATGTTTTTCACATGGGACAGTGTCAATATGGTCTATGTGTATATGTAAAACACATCCTTTGCTTAAAACTCCACACTTATGCTCATGGATAGATGTGTTCTGAGCGTTCTCAAGGGCTCAAGTCTACTTTTCTTGCCCATAAATATGGCTTTTGTGTTTGTCATATTTCATACTCAAACCAAAAGGCTAAATTTCATCATATAGCTAGTCCATCTCCAAGAAAATGGCTCATGTTAGCAAGACAATTGGACCATGGTGGTGCATGAGCTACGTGAACGAAGAAAATGATGGCTATGACTATGTGTCACCGTCTAGATTGGAAGGAGATGGGGATGATGACGATGGAGATTATGATTATGCCCCAGCTGCATGATCCACTAGTTAGTTATAATAGTACGTTGGTGTACGCATAATTAAGACTGACTCTAATGTCAAGAGTATTAACTTAGTCAGCGATATACGTATTATAGAAGTTTAATGTTTTAGCTAGGCTATGTTTTCAGATATATTAATGAAATGATGTTTGAAGTTATCCCTATTAATATAATGTTACTTTCTGCTGGTGATACATAATATGTCTTGTAGATATTGATACATGGTTATTTGATCAAAATTAATGCAGATACACTCGTAATACTAACATAAATATATTGTAGAAATGGTTATATTAACAGTATGTTTTCTGGTTCACCTAGAGCTAGTACACATGTGTTGATAAACAGGGTAATGATACACCAATGACGAGAATAATATTGAGGCCTTAGTGTCTGGGAATGTACCGAACTTGCACCAAATCTCTATTGTGTGTATCGAACTTTCAAAACGCAATAATAATGCACTCAACTTGTAAAAACCCAAAAAGTGATGTACTTTGATGACGTGTCGAGAACATAGCGTGCCACGTGGCGCAACCAGAGATTGACACATCCTCAAAGTACATCACTTTTTGGGTTTTTACAAGTTGAGTGCATTATTATTGCGTTTTGAAAGTTCGATACACACAATAGAGATTTGGTGCAAGTTCGGTACATTCCCAGACACTAAGCCCTAATATTGATCCTACTCGACAAATGAAAGACCAAATGCAAACAGAAAGACAATTTGTCAATTTGCATTTCATCATAGATCAAATTAACGGAACTTTGGTTCTAAAATCACAGTAAATCAAAATCTTACCTAAAAACACTCACACATTTTAAAAAACCAGAAGAGCAGAACACCCGTGAACCAACTGAAAACAAACGGTGATGAACTCGGGCATAATAGATCTATATCATGTATTTGATCTTCATATAAGTTTCTCATACCAATCAAGTCAGATTAAGATAAACTTTGTGCATGCTTAATTGCCTCAAAATTACAAACTAATTTCGGTCTATTAGTTGTCACATTTTGACAATAATAGCATATTATTGGACTACTTAAATTCAAGTTCTGAATTGATGTATATATGTGTTTATGCATACGGATATTCAATCTTCCTAAGGAAATCAAAAACTACATCATATCAAATATCACATTTAGCAGATAAATAGAGTTAATAATAAGAGATATGGTTTAATTATATAAATTTCACCATTTACATTCAAAATGACCACTAACAAATATATGCCCGCATAAAATAGTACTACGTTACGTAATTTTTTTGAAACCTGTTATGATCTATCACTAGGCATATGATAGAGAAAAATTATGATATATACAAATGTATCAACATTTGTATAGCACATACAAACCAAAAATCATCCAAATTCTGTATCCAGTAATTAAGATATGACAATTGAGGCATCGTCTAGTAAATTTAGAATCACATAATCTCCTTTTCGTTGTAAACATAGCATAATAATCTTAATCAATCAAATCTAATTGTATTTGTGAACAAAAATGTGCCAAGAAAGCATCTACATGGCACGATATGTCATGAGCGCAACACACTTCGTTGGCAGCAGTACACGCCTCACCATGGGAATCACACAATCTGCCATAACCACTGCCTTCCTAGCTTCCTTTGTGTCGTCATCATACTCATTTGCTTTGTGTTCGCGAATGAATGGGATTACAAAGGGAAAATATTCGATCTTTCTAATGGACGGAGGTAGGCATACTCGAATCTCTTAGAAAAGGACTCGTGAAATTTATTCGTGTATCACTTTCATTTTAATCTTGTGTCCTCTATATATTTATAAGTTTAGGCGGCCATTTTCCTCAAACATAACTCACTTCAAGAGTGAAAAATTTAATTTTAGATCTTCATCTCTCTCCACAAATAAGACGAAATGTTTCATGGTCTAAAGATGATGTGTAATCTACGTGACGATGAAAATGAATACCATGGTCATCATCGTAAGCCTGATTGCGTGCAAGCGTATAAGTATGATGATACCCATTACATCAATGATGAGGTTATTGATGGTGATGATGACGATGATGATGATGGAGATTATGACTACGCTCCTGCTGCATCTATGGAGGGAAATGAAAACCATGATGGCGGTGTCTCTCCTCCTACCAATTGAATTGATCAAGATTCTTGATTAAATCAAGTGAAAATTGAGACAGGCCCTAGCTTTAGATATATAGAACTCGATCTAAAACCATGGAGTTGGCTTATATACCATATAGGTAGATGTAGTAAATGTAGATGGCTATGTAGTAAAGCAATCAGAAATATTTAGTACCAGTGTAACACTTCAATAATGCTAGCTGCCATGCATTTGGGGATTTGTATAAGAAATACTTGCACCAACGTCATATCTTGCTTATGAATGAAGAGCTATTATTTATCGACAGCTGATCAATATAAAATCTTACTTCTTAACTTTGGTTCTCTTATTGATGTGTTTGCATGTGTGTGTGTTTGAATTAGGAAAGCAAGTAGCAACCTACATATTTCTGTGAATATTATTTTTTATGGTACTAATTAATCATGTTATATATATGTATCTGCTAGTTTTGTAGCTCATTGATGTCACAGGTCTTAAAGAAGGTAAAACATTACTCCATAATCACTTAAACTGCAAGCAGCAGACGTACACGTTAGGTTCATTAGATATGGATGTGCAAGCCTAAATCTTATTCCGTGTTCTAAAGTTAAAAGATAATAATCAAGTAGTATCTAATAATTGTTTGATAGTTAATGCATTGTTCAAGATTCAATGATACTATAAGCTCTAGCTGAAATTGTAGTACAATAATTTCATTATATCATTCATGTGAAGTCTTTTTTTTTGTTGTACATGTACTGGGATCAGCAACCAAAACATGTGAATCTATATGTGCCAATAAAGTCATGATAAATCTAACGAAATTAACATGATAAACCCCTTTCAGTTCTTACAAGTTACAAATGTACTTGAAATGCAAAAGCAACAACATTATCAATTACAACATTCCCGAGTGTGTTACAGATACTAAAAGACAATTAGCTTACTGATCAAGACTTGAAACTTATCTGGTTATGTACCAATAAAGTGCCAAATGCCAGCCGACACTACTACAGAAACAGGCAACAGCGACAGAATTTTGCGACGAGAAATAAACTGTAGCAAATTAATTCCATTTGCGACGCATTCGCCACCGCTTTGTGACGATCTACTGGGAAATAAAAAGTCAAACATTTGACTATTTTTTGACACAGATTAGTGACAAAATTGCCACGACATATCAAAAGTCAACTGTTTGACTAAATATTGCGACGGATTAGTGTCAAATTTGCGACGACAATCAAATTTCAAATAGTTGACTAAATTTTCAAAGCTTTGACTAATTTTTGCCACAGATTAGTGTCAAAGTTGCGACAACTTATCAGTAGTCAATCTAATTTTCAAATATTTGACTGAGTTTGCGACAAATTTGCATCGAATTTGCGACGGCTAAGCAAAATAAATAATAACATAAAAAATTTAAAATCTACAATGATATTACTCGTAGCAGATCTGTCGCAAAAGTGAACTAAAATAAGAATATAGGTAATAATAATATAGAAAAGCCGTCGCAAATCGGTCGCACCATTTAATCTTTAATAACTAAATAAAATAAACAAAATAGGCTGTAGCAAATCCGTCACAAAATAGGTATAATTGCTACAAATTTGTTACAGAACACTTTGCCGTTTTGTGTTTGCTTGCTTATACGAGCACAACTAGATACATATGAGCATCAATGATGTCTTTATGTAAGTGTAACATATCAAAGACACGATATTTGTAAATGTCAATACGTTTATGGGTATGTATACCAAAACTATTAATAGATAGTTATATACGTTTTATATATACCTCGAAGTTGATATACACACATACTTATATATAGATATGTATATTCATTCAATTGAATTTTTCTAAGTAATTATTGAACCATGTAGTGATATATGTATAAACATACATGTGCATTTTCTATTTAAAACTATTTTTAGAAAATTAAATACAAAATAGGCTGTAGCAAATCCGTCACAAAATAGGTATAATTGCTACAGATTTACTACAGAATACATTTCCGTTTTGCGTTTGCATGCTTATACAAGCACAACTAGATGCATATGAGCATCATTTATGTCTTTATGTAAGTGTAAGATGTAACATCCTCTCCAGTGGCCTGGTATTTTTCCTATTCGAATTTAATAATAAATTGTTTTAAATGTTATTGTTATTAATTGTTTATTGTGAAACTGGTGAAATAGGTCTTAGGACTTATTGTGGTAAATAAAATGTTGCTTGGTTTAATTAATTAAAGATGACGGTACATTAAAATAAATTCCTCACGATTAGTATTTTAGGTTCCAGACAATAGGTTTAGAGCGGGTATTAGATACCCAAAGTTGTAGGTCGGTTTAAATAAGGTCCGACCTTTATTTGGGAATCACTTTCCCAATTTCTTCCTTGCTCTCTCATTTCAATTCCATTAACCAACACATAAACCCTAAATATGATCCTCTAAAATTATCAATAATCATAAACAAGATTTAAAGCTTCAAGTTGAGATTCAAGTTAGTTGTTCTCATCTTTTCTAGTCTTCATCTTCTTCATTTAGTAAGGTAAGAAAACTTATAGTTTATAAGTTCATATGTTAGATATAAATGAAATTGATGAATTGAATGATTCTTGTAAGTTATATAGTGATTGTTTGTGATATATGATGATATGTGATGATTCTTAACTAGTTATAAGCATCGAATTCATGTTTGAAGAGCTTGAATAATGAAAATGGTGTTAGGGTTCGTTCAGGTCTGTTCTTGAGCTGAAGAACAGATGAACGCGATCCCGGCTACGATTCCGGATCGCGTTCCCTTGTTATAAATGACTTAGTCGAGTTTTTGGCCTTTGAAACGCGATCCAGGCCTATCATCCGGATCGCGTTTGTCAGTGTTTTTCGGTGACAGAATTTTTCCTAAGGACTAACGCGATCCAACCCTTACTAGTCAGGATCGCGTTTGCATGTTTAATCTTGATGGATTTTTCAAATTTCACCAAAATGCATGTGTTTAGAAGGTGGTGTTTATAGTGGCACTTATTGAATGCTATTGTGGCATTTTATAAAAATGCACATTTTGATATTTACAAATTATGAGGCAAAGTACTAACTTATGTTGATTATTGATTCTCAGATCCTCCGAAAGATAAGTGATCTCTGGAATCAGAGATTTTGAAGGCAAAGGTATCGGTGAGTGGATTCAAAACTTACCGTTTGGCTTAGTTGTAATCATTTGATTACAACGGGTAAACGTAGACTTGATTATTGAGTTGATTAGTTGTTATTGTTGATCATATGCCTATATGTGCTTTGTGTGGCCTTTGTGCATTGTTGTTAATGAGGTCAACGAGTTGATGAAGTGTTGGTTAGGCTAGTGTGTTGTTGTGTGAATGGTACAGGGATGTACTTCATTTGTTGTGTGTGCTGAACTGTACCTAAGTATAATAAACACTAGCTATCGGTCTCGTCCGTTATGGCCATACGGATATGTTTGGATAAGTGATCTTGGGGAGCCGCCCGGGTATTAAGGTTATCCCCGGATCCGCCGATCCTCATTAAGTTGTTGTTGACTGTTGTGTTTGCGAATATTGGTTGTAGTTAATTGGTTTAGCTAAGCTGAATGTGAGGTGTTGGATTTACTCACTTAGCTATGTGCTAATCCCTCGTTGTTACTTCCTGCAGATTTTTGTTTATGCATGCGGGTGGGTAGCAGGAAGGCCAAACCTTGGAAGCATGGAATGTTTGATATTCAAGCTACTCTGATTATTGTTGTAACAACTCAGTTTAGTTTATATAATACCCCGACATGCTAGTCTTTTGAACAAGTTTTAAATCGTAGTAACTTAATCATCTAAACTGTTTTGGTACTTTGGAAAAATATGTAATGAAGTAATGTGTTTTATTTACTTACGCTTCCGTATTATCTACAATATTATTACTGTGAAATGAGGGGTGTTATAAGTTGGTATCAGAGCATAGTTTTGGGATAATTATAAATTGTTGAATGATCAATCCCAAAACTCGAGCGTGATATATCAAACATTCTTGGGTATGGGATTAGTATTGGTTGAAGGTAGTTAGTATTTAGATGCTAACGATTAACAAAAGTTCAAGTGTTGTGTTGAATTTCAGAAATGGCAGATAACGAACCACCGACCACCAACCCCAACAATGCCTCCAGGATCGTCGCTCCTCAAATCGGGACTCATACCGAGCAACATGATCATAATGGTACTTCTCAACCAACCGGACAACAATCTAACCGAGATGAGTATATTCATGAGATGGAAGACGAGTTGGTATTCCTTAGGGAATTCAAGAGGAAAGTTGAGGAAGCTGCGACTAGGCAGTTATTTCAGCAAACCCCAGTCTTTGGTTCTGGTTCATCCTCTCAATCAGAAAAGAAGTGTTCATACAAGACTTTTATGGCTAGTCGACCACCGGAATTTCATGGAAGTAAAAATCCAACAATAACTTTGAATTGGCTTAGGGATATGGAACGCAAATTTGATGTGACTTGTTGTGATGAGGAACTTAAAGTCAAATATGCGGTTCAATGCATGAAGGATGATGCCATGGTTTGGTGGGATTCCATTACCGGTCATTTCACTCAACAACAGAAAGAAGCTATTAGTTGGTCTCAGTTTCATCAAGTTGTTCGTAACCAATACTGTTCGGATTTTGATATTGCTAGGATTCGAAGAGAGTTTGTGAATCTTCGATTAAAGGATGACATGACTATTGATGAATTGATTTCACAGTTTACGGATAAGCTTAGGTTCGTTCAACAATGGGTTCCGGATGAGAAAACTCAAATCGAACAATTTGTGGATGCTTTACCGGATAACTACCGTACGGTTGTGAGATTGGCTAAGGATTTATCGCATGCTTTTAACCTCGCGCGGTCTGCCGATGGTGATTTGAGAGGTTTGCGATTATGGCAAGGAAGGGATACAAGTTTCTCTAAAGCAAGAACTGAATCGTCGGGTAAGAATAAATCCAAATGGCAAGGGAATCGGCAAGGTGGTAAGAAATTTGTTGGAAGAAGTAGTTCTTCTGGAAGTTTTAATAGTTCCAACTGGTGTAGTTCGTGTAGGTCTCGGCATGATGGTCCGTGTACGGCTAAGACAAACAAATGTATGAAGTGTGGTGAATTAGGTCATGAGATAAAAAGTTGCCGTTATCCAAATTTTGTTTGTTGGACTTGTAAGAAAGAAGGGCATAGGGTTGGTCAATGTCCGGAGGCAAGGTCGACGGGGTCGGGTTCGGTCGGGAGTTCGGGATCTTCCGGTCAGAAAAGAAAGAACCCTCCTCCAGCAACTAGCAGGGCTTTTCAGATGACGGTTGATGAGGCCGTGCGTACTGAAGATGTTATCACGGGTACATTTCTTATAAACTCTGTACATGCACGTGTATTGTTTGATTCGGGTGCTAATTGTACTTTCATTTCTGTGCAATTTTGTGATAAGTTGAAATTAGCCCCTACTGTGATAACAAAGCCTATAGAAGTAGAAATAGTTAGTGGTAAGTTAGTTCCTGTTACCACCTCGGTGACTGGAGCTAATATTACTATTGATGATCACGTTTTTCCTATTTCCTTCTTGTTGATGCCAATCCCTAGTTTCGATGTAATAATTGGTATGGATTGGTTGAGTCAGAATAATGTAACATCCCGTTTCTGGACCCGAAAATAAATTGTATTTTATTAAGATTGGTTGGTTTATTTGAAAATAAACAAGTAAAAGAGCCTCAGTTTTTATTGTGATAAGTAAAATGTTACTTGTTTTAAAAAGTTAAAGTTGACGGTAAAATAAAATATTTTGACTTGCGGGTATTTTCTGGTTCCAGACAATAGGTTTAGAAGGGGTATAATTTTACACAAATTAAATAGGAGGGAGGCGGTGGAGACCGACTCATTTTCTTATTTCACCAAATTTCTCAATTGTTCTTGAACTCTCCTCTCCTTTCTCTCAATTCAAATAAATCAAAAAGAAGGAAAGATTAAAAAGGGAAGATTTTGCTTGAATTCATCTTAGTTCATCATCATCTTTATTACTTCATCTTTGTAAGTGTTCTTCATTTTTGGATGTTTTTGATGATTGAATTGATGATTAAGGTTTATGTGAAATTGAAGCTTAGAAATTGTTGTATGAAGATTTTAGATTGATTATATGATGATTTTATGATTATAATTACTGATTTTAGAATGTTTGTATGCAAGAAATTAGTGTTCTTCAAGTTCATAGTTAGGGTTTGAAGATTTGGTGATTTAGATGATGATACATGGTTTAGAAGAAGTTGTTTGTTGTTGATATATGATTATAGTTGATACTTGTGGTCATTTGCTGGGTAAATTCGTGTATGGTAACCAGATTATGTGATTTTTGGATATTGGTTCGGGCTGTGTTTGAAGCAGAAAAGTGCAGGTCTGTCTGCACTGGGAATACGGTCGTATTCCCTTGAATACGGACGTATTCCTGGGAATCCGGCGGATTCACTTGGAGTATTCCCAAACGTATTCGCTTAAAATCGTTCTGTTTGTGTTTTGGAGTTGGGAATACGGCGTATTCAGCTGAATACGGCGTATTCCCATGAATACGGGCGTATTCAGTTGAATACGATCGTATTCCCCAGATTTCAGTGAATTTGTGTTTTAGCTTCTATCTATTATGGCATGTAAAGATTGAATTGGGCTTATAGTTGAACTGTATATATGATGTTAGTCATGAATGATGATTATGTATTGTTTAGTATTATGGTTTATGATATGGATTATGATATGGAATAAGAAACTAACTTGTTATTGTTGTGTTCTCAGATAAGCGGGCGGCCACTCAGTAACATTAGACCACTGAGTTTGGTGACCGGACGATAATTGGTGAGTGGTTACCGTGGTCCTCGGTTCAACCCAGTTGTAACGGGTTCGGTTACAACGGGTAAACCAGGATAGTTTCAGTTGTAATTATTGCCATGTTAATTTCAGTTGTACAGTTGTTAATTATATTGATTGAGTTGAATTGTCCAGTTGTAAGAGTTGTTTAGTTGATTTTACATAACTGCATATGATATGCCTTTATGTGACAAGTTGTTGTGATGATTTGGAGTGAGGTCAGCGTGCGGGTTGGGTTTGATTACTACTGTGTAGCTGTCTAGGTTACTTGAATACACATAGTTGAAGATTAGCCTATTCAGTGAAAGTAGTAATCAGGCTATCGGTAGATCATTGGGAATGGCATGGCGCCCAGTGGTCGTGGTTTCTGGTATTGTTGTTTATATAAGTTGTATTATCAGGAACCGCCGATCCTCACGTAGTTATGTGCTTATGTGTTGAACTAGTTGTTGTTTCCAGTTGTAAGATTTGTTATAAATGGATTGAACCGTCGGTTACGGTTCCATTCACTTAGCAAAGGCTAATCCCCTCGTTGTTGTATGTTTTGCAGATTTTGGTTAGTTGATGATGTAGATCGGATGGTAGAAGTTGACTGAGTGTTTGACTAATATGGCGCAAACTCTGACTTTTGTTAATGTTTGAAAAGTTTTATATCACCCGGGTATAGTAGAATGGTTTGTAACAATAGAAGTTTGTAAAAGTTTTAAATTAGCAGGTTTTGATAAAAGTTTATTATGGTTTGTTTTGTAAATAACGGAGATGTATATGTTTTGGGACACGCTTCTAACGTATAAATTATATAATATGTTTGTATGTAAAAGTTGGGGTCTTACAAGTTGGTATCAGAGCATAGGTTTGGGCGAATTGAGCATTTGTAAATGTTCAATCCCAAATCTAGTCAGTGTTAGTCAAACATTTCGGTAAGTGGGATTAGCTTTGGGATTTGGGGATTGATTAGTATAGTGAATGCTAACGATTAACAAGTTGCAAGTTGTGTTTTGGTTGTGAGTACAGATATGGCAGATAACGAGAACCCGAATCCCAATGATGTTACTAGAACTGAGCTTCCACCTCCACGAACCAATGAGGGAAATCAAGGTGGTACTTCTAATGTTCATCAAGAGGAAACTAGTCAAGAGGATTATATGTTGCAACTAGAGGATGAAGTGATAAGACTTAAAAAGATAGAACAGTTGTACTTGGAACAACAAGCAAGGTTAGCTCAGCAAACTTATCAGTTTCCTTCACCACCACCACAGAATAAGTTGTGTTCGTTTAAGACATTTAAGGCAAGTGGTCCAAAAGAATTTGAAGGAGGCAATGATCCTTCAGTAACATTGAATTGGTTGAGAGATACAGAGAAAAAGTTTGAAGTATGTCGGTGCGAAGAAGAATTAAAGGTTGGTTATGCTGTGCAATTACTGAAGGGACAAGCGATGAATTGGTGGGATTCTATAACTGAGCAATTGACAAAGGAGCAAAGATCGAGAATTACTTGGGCAGATTTCCATAATGAGGTTTGTAGACAGTTTTGTTCAGAGTTTGATATGCTTAGAATTAGACAAGAGTTTATGGATTTGAAGTTAACTGAACAAATGTCAATGGATGACCTCATTAATCAATTTACTGAGAAGTTACGTTTTGTTCAACAATGGGTCCCAGATGATAGGATGAGGATTAATCACTTTGTAGGAACTTTACCACCGGAATACCGAACTAGTGTAAGATTGGCAGGTACTCTTACTCAGGCTTTTACATTAGCCCGATCTGTAGATGGTGATATGCGAGCTTCTGGTAAAATGATCAAGGAAAAGAGTTCCTCACAGATTAAAAGTAGTTCTTCGGGGAACAAAGGACAGACTAGAAGAGTAGTTTATAATGATGATTCGGTGGGAAGTAATCCATGGTGTATAAATTGTAAGTCGAAACATTCTGGTCCGTGTACTTCTGAGACCATGAGGTGTGTTAAGTGTGGGGTATTTGGTCATGGTATGCGGGATTGTGCTTTTCCACAGTTTGTTTGTTGGAATTGTAAAAAGGAAGGACATAGATCATTGAACTGCCCGGAGAAGACAATGCAAAGTTCGGGTTTGGTTGGGAGTGTGGCCTCAGGTTCTGCGTCATCTGTTGGACAGAAAAGAAAGATTCCACCGGCTACACCAAGAGCTTTTCAAATGACGGCGGAGAATGTTTATGGACTTGATGTTGACGCGACAGGTATATTTTATGTTTAGTTTCTTTTAACATACAGTGATGTGATTAGAGTTGTATGTTAATAGGAGAATTGAGTATGTTTAGTTTAATTGGGTGTGGTTGGATTTCGGGGACGAAATCCTATAAGGGGGGAAGATTTGTAACATCCCGTTTCTGGACCCGAAAATAAATTGTATTTTATTAAGATTGGTTGGTTTATTTGAAAATAAACAAGTAAAAGAGCCTCAGTTTTTATTGTGATAAGTAAAATGTTACTTGTTTTAAAAAGTTAAAGTTGACGGTAAAATAAAATATTTTGACTTGCGGGTATTTTCTGGTTCCAGACAATAGGTTTAGAAGGGGTATAATTTTACACAAATTAAATAGGAGGGAGGCGGTGGAGACCGACTCATTTTCTTATTTCACCAAATTTCTCAATTGTTCTTGAACTCTCCTCTCCTCTCTCTCAATTCAAATAAATCAAAAAGAAGGAAAGATTAAAAAGGGAAGATTTTGCTTGAATTCATCTTAGTTCATCATCATCTTTATTACTTCATCTTTGTAAGTGTTCTTCATTTTTGGATGTTTTTGATGATTGAATTGATGATTAAGGTTTATGTGAAATTGAAGCTTAGAAATTGTTGTATGAAGATTTTAGATTGATTATATGATGATTTTATGATTATAATTACTGATTTTAGAATGTTTGTATGCAAGAAATTAGTGTTCTTCAAGTTCATAGTTAGGGTTTGAAGATTTGGTGATTTAGATGATGATACATGGTTTAGAAGAAGTTGTTTGTTGTTGATATATGATTATAGTTGATACTTGTGGTCATTTGCTGGGTAAATTCGTGTATGGTAACCAGATTATGTGATTTTTGGATATTGGTTCGGGCTGTGTTTGAAGCAGAAAAGTGCAGGTCTGTCTGCACTGGGAATACGGTCGTATTCCCTTGAATACGGACGTATTCCTGGGAATCCGGCGGATTCACTTGGAGTATTCCCAAACGTATTCGCTTAAAATCGTTCTGTTTGTGTTTTGGAGTTGGGAATACGGCGTATTCAGCTGAATACGGCGTATTCCCATGAATACGGGCGTATTCAGTTGAATACGATCGTATTCCCCAGATTTCAGTGAATTTGTGTTTTAGCTTCTATCTATTATGGCATGTAAAGATTGAATTGGGCTTATAGTTGAACTGTATATATGATGTTAGTCATGAATGATGATTATGTATTGTTTAGTATTATGGTTTATGATATGGATTATGATATGGAATAAGAAACTAACTTGTTATTGTTGTGTTCTCAGATAAGCGGGCGGCCACTCAGTAACATTAGACCACTGAGTTTGGTGACCGGACGATAATTGGTGAGTGGTTACCGTGGTCCTCGGTTCAACCCAGTTGTAACGGGTTCGGTTACAACGGGTAAACCAGGATAGTTTCAGTTGTAATTATTGCCATGTTAATTTCAGTTGTACAGTTGTTAATTATATTGATTGAGTTGAATTGTCCAGTTGTAAGAGTTGTTTAGTTGATTTTACATAACTGCATATGATATGCCTTTATGTGACAAGTTGTTGTGATGATTTGGAGTGAGGTCAGCGTGCGGGTTGGGTTTGATTACTACTGTGTAGCTGTCTAGGTTACTTGAATACACATAGTTGAAGATTAGCCTATTCAGTGAAAGTAGTAATCAGGCTATCGGTAGATCATTGGGAATGGCATGGCGCCCAGTGGTCGTGGTTTCTGGTATTGTTGTTTATATAAGTTGTATTATTAGGAACCGCCGATCCTCACGTAGTTATGTGCTTATGTGTTGAACTAGTTGTTGTTTCCAGTTGTAAGATTTGTTATAAATGGATTGAACCGTCGGTTACGGTTCCATTCACTTAGCAAAGGCTAATCCCCTCGTTGTTGTATGTTTTGCAGATTTTGGTTAGTTGATGATGTAGATCGGATGGTAGAAGTTGACTGAGTGTTTGACTAATATGGCGCAAACTCTGACTTTTGTTAATGTTTGAAAAGTTTTATATCACCCGGGTATAGTAGAATGGTTTGTAACAATAGAAGTTTGTAAAAGTTTTAAATTAGCAGGTTTTGATAAAAGTTTATTATGGTTTGTTTTGTAAATAACGGAGATGTATATGTTTTGGGACACGCTTCTAACGTATAAATTATATAATATGTTTGTATGTAAAAGTTGGGGTCTTACAAGTTGGTATCAGAGCATAGGTTTGGGCGAATTGAGCATTTGTAAATGTTCAATCCCAAATCTAGTCAGTGTTAGTCAAACATTTCGGTAAGTGGGATTAGCTTTGGGATTTGGGGATTGATTAGTATAGTGAATGCTAACGATTAACAAGTTGCAAGTTGTGTTTTGGTTGTGAGTACAGATATGGCAGATAACGAGAACCCGAATCCCAATGATGTTACTAGAACTGAGCTTCCACCTCCACGAACCAATGAGGGAAATCAAGGTGGTACTTCTAATGTTCATCAAGAGGAAACTAGTCAAGAGGATTATATGTTGCAACTAGAGGATGAAGTGATAAGACTTAAAAAGATAGAACAGTTGTACTTGGAACAACAAGCAAGGTTAGCTCAGCAAACTTATCAGTTTCCTTCACCACCACCACAGAATAAGTTGTGTTCGTTTAAGACATTTAAGGCAAGTGGTCCAAAAGAATTTGAAGGAGGCAATGATCCTTCAGTAACATTGAATTGGTTGAGAGATACAGAGAAAAAGTTTGAAGTATGTCGGTGCGAAGAAGAATTAAAGGTTGGTTATGCTGTGCAATTACTGAAGGGACAAGCGATGAATTGGTGGGATTCTATAACTGAGCAATTGACAAAGGAGCAAAGATCGAGAATTACTTGGGCAGATTTCCATAATGAGGTTTGTAGACAGTTTTGTTCAGAGTTTGATATGCTTAGAATTAGACAAGAGTTTATGGATTTGAAGTTAACTGAACAAATGTCAATGGATGACCTCATTAATCAATTTACTGAGAAGTTACGTTTTGTTCAACAATGGGTCCCAGATGATAGGATGAGGATTAATCACTTTGTAGGAACTTTACCACCGGAATACCGAACTAGTGTAAGATTGGCAGGTACTCTTACTCAGGCTTTTACATTAGCCCGATCTGTAGATGGTGATATGCGAGCTTCTGGTAAAATGATCAAGGAAAAGAGTTCCTCACAGATTAAAAGTAGTTCTTCGGGGAACAAAGGACAGACTAGAAGAGTAGTTTATAATGATGATTCGGTGGGAAGTAATCCATGGTGTATAAATTGTAAGTCGAAACATTCTGGTCCGTGTACTTCTGAGACCATGAGGTGTGTTAAGTGTGGGGTATTTGGTCATGGTATGCGGGATTGTGCTTTTCCACAGTTTGTTTGTTGGAATTGTAAAAAGGAAGGACATAGATCATTGAACTGCCCGGAGAAGACAATGCAAAGTTCGGGTTTGGTTGGGAGTGTGGCCTCAGGTTCTGCGTCATCTGTTGGACAGAAAAGAAAGATTCCACCGGCTACACCAAGAGCTTTTCAAATGACGGCGGAGAATGTTTATGGACTTGATGTTGACGCGACAGGTATATTTTATGTTTAGTTTCTTTTAACATACAGTGATGTGATTAGAGTTGTATGTTAATAGGAGAATTGAGTATGTTTAGTTTAATTGGGTGTGGTTGGATTTCGGGGACGAAATCCTATAAGGGGGGAAGATTTGTAACATCCCGTTTCTGGACCCGAAAATAAATTGTATTTTATTAAGATTGGTTGGTTTATTTGAAAATAAACAAGTAAAAGAGCCTCAGTTTTTATTGTGATAAGTAAAATGTTACTTGTTTTAAAAAGTTAAAGTTGACGGTAAAATAAAATATTTTGACTTGCGGGTATTTTCTGGTTCCAGACAATAGGTTTAGAAGGGGTATAATTTTACACAAATTAAATAGGAGGGAGGCGGTGGAGACCGACTCATTTTCTTATTTCACCAAATTTCTCAATTGTTCTTGAACTCTCCTCTCCTCTCTCTCAATTCAAATAAATCAAAAAGAAGGAAAGATTAAAAAGGGAAGATTTTGCTTGAATTCATCTTAGTTCATCATCATCTTTATTACTTCATCTTTGTAAGTGTTCTTCATTTTTGGATGTTTTTGATGATTGAATTGATGATTAAGGTTTATGTGAAATTGAAGCTTAGAAATTGTTGTATGAAGATTTTAGATTGATTATATGATGATTTTATGATTATAATTACTGATTTTAGAATGTTTGTATGCAAGAAATTAGTGTTCTTCAAGTTCATAGTTAGGGTTTGAAGATTTGGTGATTTAGATGATGATACATGGTTTAGAAGAAGTTGTTTGTTGTTGATATATGATTATAGTTGATACTTGTGGTCATTTGCTGGGTAAATTCGTGTATGGTAACCAGATTATGTGATTTTTGGATATTGGTTCGGGCTGTGTTTGAAGCAGAAAAGTGCAGGTCTGTCTGCACTGGGAATACGGTCGTATTCCCTTGAATACGGACGTATTCCCGGGAATCCGGCGGATTCACTTGGAGTATTCCCAAACGTATTCGCTTAAAATCGTTCTGTTTGTGTTTTGGAGTTGGGAATATGGCGTATTCAGCTGAATACGGCGTATTCCCATGAATACGGGCGTATTCAGTTGAATACGATCGTATTCCCCAGATTTCAGTGAATTTGTGTTTTAGCTTCTATCTATTATGGCATGTAAAGATTGAATTGGGCTTATAGTTGAACTGTATATATGATGTTAGTCATGAATGATGATTATGTATTGTTTAGTATTATGGTTTATGATATGGATTATGATATGGAATAAGAAACTAACTTGTTATTGTTGTGTTCTCAGATAAGCGGGCGGCCACTCAGTAACATTAGACCACTGAGTTTGGTGACCGGACGATAATTGGTGAGTGGTTACCGTGGTCCTCGGTTCAACCCAGTTGTAACGGGTTCGGTTACAACGGGTAAACCAGGATAGTTTCAGTTGTAATTATTGCCATGTTAATTTCAGTTGTACAGTTGTTAATTATATTGATTGAGTTGAATTGTCCAGTTGTAAGAGTTGTTTAGTTGATTTTACATAACTGCATATGATATGCCTTTATGTGACAAGTTGTTGTGATGATTTGGAGTGAGGTCAGCGTGCGGGTTGGGTTTGATTACTACTGTGTAGCTGTCTAGGTTACTTGAATACACATAGTTGAAGATTAGCCTATTCAGTGAAAGTAGTAATCAGGCTATCGGTAGATCATTGGGAATGGCATGGCGCCCAGTGGTCGTGGTTTCTGGTATTGTTGTTTATATAAGTTGTATTATCAGGAACCGCCGATCCTCACGTAGTTATGTGCTTATGTGTTGAACTAGTTGTTGTTTCCAGTTGTAAGATTTGTTATAAATGGATTGAACCGTCGGTTACGGTTCCATTCACTTAGCAAAGGCTAATCCCCTCGTTGTTGTATGTTTTGCAGATTTTGGTTAGTTGATGATGTAGATCGGATGGTAGAAGTTGACTGAGTGTTTGACTAATATGGCGCAAACTCTGACTTTTGTTAATGTTTGAAAAGTTTTATATCACCCGGGTATAGTAGAATGGTTTGTAACAATAGAAGTTTGTAAAAGTTTTAAATTAGCAGGTTTTGATAAAAGTTTATTATGGTTTGTTTTGTAAATAACGGAGATGTATATGTTTTGGGACACGCTTCTAACGTATAAATTATATAATATGTTTGTATGTAAAAGTTGGGGTCTTACAAGTTGGTATCAGAGCATAGGTTTGGGCGAATTGAGCATTTGTAAATGTTCAATCCCAAATCTAGTCAGTGTTAGTCAAACATTTCGGTAAGTGGGATTAGCTTTGGGATTTGGGGATTGATTAGTATAGTGAATGCTAACGATTAACAAGTTGCAAGTTGTGTTTTGGTTGTGAGTACAGATATGGCAGATAACGAGAACCCGAATCCCAATGATGTTACTAGAACTGAGCTTCCACCTCCACGAACCAATGAGGGAAATCAAGGTGGTACTTCTAATGTTCATCAAGAGGAAACTAGTCAAGAGGATTATATGTTGCAACTAGAGGATGAAGTGATAAGACTTAAAAAGATAGAACAGTTGTACTTGGAACAACAAGCAAGGTTAGCTCAGCAAACTTATCAGTTTCCTTCACCACCACCACAGAATAAGTTGTGTTCGTTTAAGACATTTAAGGCAAGTGGTCCAAAAGAATTTGAAGGAGGCAATGATCCTTCAGTAACATTGAATTGGTTGAGAGATACAGAGAAAAAGTTTGAAGTATGTCGGTGCGAAGAAGAATTAAAGGTTGGTTATGCTGTGCAATTACTGAAGGGACAAGCGATGAATTGGTGGGATTCTATAACTGAGCAATTGACAAAGGAGCAAAGATCGAGAATTACTTGGGCAGATTTCCATAATGAGGTTTGTAGACAGTTTTGTTCAGAGTTTGATATGCTTAGAATTAGACAAGAGTTTATGGATTTGAAGTTAACTGAACAAATGTCAATGGATGACCTCATTAATCAATTTACTGAGAAGTTACATTTTGTTCAACAATGGGTCCCAGATGATAGGATGAGGATTAATCACTTTGTAGGAACTTTACCACCGGAATACCGAACTAGTGTAAGATTGGCAGGTACTCTTACTCAGGCTTTTACATTAGCCCGATCTGTAGATGGTGATATGCGAGCTTCTGGTAAAATGATCAAGGAAAAGAGTTCCTCACAGATTAAAAGTAGTTCTTCGGGGAACAAAGGACAGACTAGAAGAGTAGTTTATAATGATGATTCGGTGGGAAGTAATCCATGGTGTATAAATTGTAAGTCGAAACATTCTGGTCCGTGTACTTCTGAGACCATGAGGTGTGTTAAGTGTGGGGTATTTGGTCATGGTATGCGGGATTGTGCTTTTCCACAGTTTGTTTGTTGGAATTGTAAAAAGGAAGGACATAGATCATTGAACTGCCCGGAGAAGACAATGCAAAGTTCGGGTTTGGTTGGGAGTGTGGCCTCAGGTTCTGCGTCATCTATTGGACAGAAAAGAAAGATTCCATCGGCTACACCAAGAGCTTTTCAAATGACGGCGGAGAATGTTTATGGACTTGATGTTGACGCGACAGGTATATTTTATGTTTAGTTTCTTTTAACATACAGTGATGTGATTAGAGTTGTATGTTAATAGGAGAATTGAGTATGTTTAGTTTAATTGGGTGTGGTTGGATTTCGGGGACGAAATCCTATAAGGGGGGAAGATTTGTAACATCCCGTTTCTGGACCCGAAAATAAATTGTATTTTATTAAGATTGGTTGGTTTATTTGAAAATAAACAAGTAAAAGAGCCTCAGTTTTTATTGTGATAAGTAAAATGTTACTTGTTTTAAAAAGTTAAAGTTGACGGTAAAATAAAATATTTTGACTTGCGGGTATTTTCTGGTTCCAGACAATAGGTTTAGAAGGGGTATAATTTTACACAAATTAAATAGGAGGGAGGCGGTGGAGACCGACTCATTTTCTTATTTCACCAAATTTCTCAATTGTTCTTGAACTCTCCTCTCCTCTCTCTCAATTCAAATAAATCAAAAAGAAGGAAAGATTAAAAAGGGAAGATTTTGCTTGAATTCATCTTAGTTCATCATCATCTTTATTACTTCATCTTTGTAAGTGTTCTTCATTTTTGGATGTTTTTGATGATTGAATTGATGATTAAGGTTTATGTGAAATTGAAGCTTAGAAATTGTTGTATGAAGATTTTAGATTGATTATATGATGATTTTATGATTATAATTACTGATTTTAGAATGTTTGTATGCAAGAAATTAGTGTTCTTCAAGTTCATAGTTAGGGTTTGAAGATTTGGTGATTTAGATGATGATACATGGTTTAGAAGAAGTTGTTTGTTGTTGATATATGATTATAGTTGATACTTGTGGTCATTTGCTGGGTAAATTCGTGTATGGTAACCAGATTATGTGATTTTTGGATATTGGTTCGGGCTGTGTTTGAAGCAGAAAAGTGCAGGTCTGTCTGCACTGGGAATACGGTCGTATTCCCTTGAATACGGACGTATTCCCGGGAATCCGGCGGATTCACTTGGAGTATTCCCAAACGTATTCGCTTAAAATCGTTCTGTTTGTGTTTTGGAGTTGGGAATACGGCGTATTCAGCTGAATACGGCGTATTCCCATGAATACGGGCGTATTCAGTTGAATACGATCGTATTCCCCAGATTTCAGTGAATTTGTGTTTTAGCTTCTATCTATTATGGCATGTAAAGATTGAATTGGGCTTATAGTTGAACTGTATATATGATGTTAGTCATGAATGATGATTATGTATTGTTTAGTATTATGGTTTATGATATGGATTATGATATGGAATAAGAAACTAACTTGTTATTGTTGTGTTCTCAGATAAGCGGGCGGCCACTCAGTAACATTAGACCACTGAGTTTGGTGACCGGACGATAATTGGTGAGTGGTTATCGTGGTCCTCGGTTCAACCCAGTTGTAACGGGTTCGGTTACAACGGGTAAACCAGGATAGTTTCAGTTGTAATTATTGCCATGTTAATTTCAGTTGTACAGTTGTTAATTATATTGATTGAGTTGAATTGTCCAGTTGTAAGAGTTGTTTAGTTGATTTTACATAACTGCATATGATATGCCTTTATGTGACAAGTTGTTGTGATGATTTGGAGTGAGGTCAGCGTGCGGGTTGGGTTTGATTACTACTGTGTAGCTGTCTAGGTTACTTGAATACACATAGTTGAAGATTAGCCTATTCAGTGAAAGTAGTAATCAGGCTATCGGTAGATCATTGGGAATGGCATGGCGCCCAGTGGTCGTGGTTTCTGGTATTGTTGTTTATATAAGTTGTATTATCAGGAACCGCCGATCCTCACGTAGTTATGTGCTTATGTGTTGAACTAGTTGTTGTTTCCAGTTGTAAGATTTGTTATAAATGGATTGAACCGTCGGTTACGGTTCCATTCACTTAGCAAAGGCTAATCCCCTCGTTGTTGTATGTTTTGCAGATTTTGGTTAGTTGATGATGTAGATCGGATGGTAGAAGTTGACTGAGTGTTTGACTAATATGGCGCAAACTCTGACTTTTGTTAATGTTTGAAAAGTTTTATATCACCCGGGTATAGTAGAATGGTTTGTAACAATAGAAGTTTGTAAAAGTTTTAAATTAGCAGGTTTTGATAAAAGTTTATTATGGTTTGTTTTGTAAATAACGGAGATGTATATGTTTTGGGACACGCTTCTAACGTATAAATTATATAATATGTTTGTATGTAAAAGTTGGGGTCTTACAAATAAGGCTAGTATTGATTGTCACCAGAAGTTGGTTAGGATCCCAATCTCCGAAGGGTCATATGTTGTGGCTCGAGGAGAACGGGATGGTGTAGCTATTCCTTTGATTTCGTTGATGAAAGCTAAGAAGTCATTGTCAAAAGGCTGCGAGTCATACCTAGCCTATGTAGTCGATGCCAAATTAGAAAGGAAAACTGTTTCGGATGTTCCTGTTGTTTGTGAGTACCCTGAAGTGTTCCCCGATGAATTGCATGGGTTACCACCAGTTAGGGAAGTAGAATACAGAATTGATCTTGTTCCGGGCTCGTCGCCGATTGCTAAAGCTCCTTATAGGTTAGCCCCTTCGGAGATCCGTGAAATGATGAATCAGATTTAGGAATTGTTGGATAAAGGTTTTATCAGACCTAGTTCCTCGCCGTGGGGTGCACCAGTGTTATTTGTGAAAAAGAAAGATGGGTCATTGCGGATATGTATTGATTATAGAGAGTTGAACAAAAGAACGGTAAAGAATAAGTACCCTCTTCCTAGAATAGATGACTTGTTTGACCAGTTACAGGGTTCTTCAGTGTATTCTAAAATTGATCTGAGGTCGGGTTATCATCAAGTTCGTGTTCGTGAAGATGATATACCTAAAACTGCTTTCCGAACCAGGTACGGTCATTATGAATTTCTGGTTATGCCTTTTGGTTTGACAAATGCTCCAGCAGTATTTATGGATTTGATGAACCGTGTGTGTCGACCATTTTTGGATCAATTTGTGATTGTTTTCATTGATGATATACTTATTTATTCGAAATCTGAAACTGAACATGGCACGCATTTGAGATTGGTTCTTGAAACATTGAGACGAGAACAGTTGTATGCAAAGTTTTCCAAATGTGAATTCTGGATTAGAGAAGTTCAGTTTTTGGGTCATATAATTTGTCAAGATGGTGTGAAAGTGGATCCATCAAAAGTTGCAGCTGTGATGAATTGGAATGCGCCGAAATCTGTCTCTGAGATAAGGAGTTTCCTTGGGTTAGCGGGATATTATCGGAAGTTTATCAAAGATTTTTCTAAGATAGCCGGTCCGTTAACTAAACTAACCCGTAAAGATGAGAAGTATGTGTGGACTGATCAACAGGAGCAAGCTTTTCAGACATTGAAACAATTGTTGTGTCAGACACCGATTTTAGCATTACCAGAAGGTACTGATGATTTTGTGGTTTATTGCGACGCTTCATATTCAGGTTTGGGTTGTGTCTTAATGCAAAGGGATAGAGTTATCGCTTATGCTTCTCGACAGTTGAAACCACATGAGAAGAACTATCCTACGCATGATTTAGAACTCGCAGCAGTTGTATTTGCCCTAAAACTTTGGAGACATTACTTATATGGGACTCGATGTGTTGTTTGTACCGATCATAAGAGTTTGCAGTATGTGTTCTCCCAGAAAGAATTGAATATGCTGCAGAGACGATGGTTGGAATTGATAAAAGATTATGATTGTGAAATTAGATACCATCCGGGCAAAGCTAATGTGGTCGCTGATGCATTAAGTCGAAAGAATACTCCTGATCGAGCTTTCTATTTAAAAGTGAATGTTTCCTCGGATTTAATTGGTCAAATTAAAGTTGTGCAACTTGAAGCATTGAAGGATCAGAATTTGAAATCTGAAATCATGTTAAAACGCAAGGACGAATTAGTTGATGATTCAAGGGGATTAAAGACGTATCAATCTCGTGTTTGGATTCCTTCTATTGGTGGTATTCGGGATTTGATTTTGAATGAAGTTCATAAGTCACGAATGTCTATTCATCCGGGTAGTACTCGAATGTATAATGATTTGAAACCGTTGTATTGGTGGCCAACGATGAAAACCGACATTGCAAAGTTTGTGGGATCTTGTCATATTTGTGCTCAGGTTAAGGCGGAACATCAAAAACCATATGGGTCGCTAAAACAGTTGGAAATACCCGAGTGGAAATGGGATCATATAACTATGGATTTTGTGACTAAGCTACCGCGTACTGCTCGAGGCAATGATATGATTTGGGTTATAATGGATCGATTGACAAAGAGCGCGCATTTTCTTGCTACGAGTGAGACCGCTTCGTTGACTAAACTTGCTCAATTGTATGTTCACGAAATCGTTTCCAGACATGGTATTCCCTTATCGATTGTGTCAGATAGAGATGCCCGTTTTGCTTCTCGTTTTTGGCAAAGTCTGCAACAAGAGTTGGGTACACGTGTAAATCTTAGCACAGCTTATCATCCTCAGACAGACGGTCAGTCAGAACGTACAATTCAAACTTTAGAGGATATGCTTCGTGCTTGTATTTTGGAATATGGAGGTTCGTGGGATTCACATCTCCCATTGGTTGAATTTACTTACAACAATTCGTATCATTCAAGTATTGGGATGCCTCCGTATGAAATGTTGTATGGTCGTCGTTGTCGCACACCTACATGTTGGTTAGAGGCAGGTGAGAAACAGTTTGCTGGACCCGATATTGTACAAATAACCGCGGATAAAGTAGCCATTGCACGTGAGAAGTTGAAAGCCGCAAGAGATAGACAGAAACAGTATGCGGATCCTAAAAGACGACCGGTTGTGTTTACCGAAGGAGAATTAGTGTATCTTAAAGTTTCTCCGTGGAAAGGTGTGATTAGATTCGGAAAACGTGGAAAGTTGGCGCCTAGGTACATTGGTCCATTCAAGATTCGACAAGTAGTAAACGATCAGTCAATAGCATTGGATCTTCCTCCAGAGCTCTCTGGTATTCATGATACGTTTAACGTATGTTACTTGAGAAAGTGTAATATAGAGGATCAGTCACAAATTCTTCCATTGCAAGATTTGAGGGTGGATCCAACTCAGAAGTTGATTGAGGAACCGGTAGAAATCCTTGATAGGAAAGTTACCAAACTTAGGAAGAAACAAATCCCAATGGTGTTAATTAAGTGGAAGCATAGTTTAGGTTCCAACCTTACTTGGGAGTCTGAGGAGTCAATGAAGTCCAGATATCCTGGATTGTTTGATGGTGTTGAGATTTCGGGGACGAAATCTCCTTAAGGAGGGGAGATTTGTAACATCCTCTCCAGTGGCCTGGTATTTTTCCTATTCGAATTTAATAATAAATTGTTTTAAATGTTATTGTTATTAATTGTTTATTGTGAAACTGGTGAAATAGGTCTTAGGACTTATTGTGGTAAATAAAATGTTGCTTGGTTTAATTAATTAAAGATGACGGTACATTAAAATAAATTCCTCACGATTAGTATTTTAGGTTCCAGACAATAGGTTTAGAGCGGGTATTAGATACCCAAAGTTGTAGGTCGGTTTAAATAAGGTCCGACCTTTATTTGGGAATCACTTTCCCAATTTCTTCCTTGCTCTCTCATTTCAATTCCATTAACCAACACATAAACCCTAAATATGATCCTCTAAAATTATCAATAATCATAAACAAGATTTAAAGCTTCAAGTTGAGATTCAAGTTAGTTGTTCTCATCTTTTCTAGTCTTCATCTTCTTCATTTAGTAAGGTAAGAAAACTTATAGTTTATAAGTTCATATGTTAGATATAAATGAAATTGATGAATTGAATGATTCTTGTAAGTTATATAGTGATTGTTTGTGATATATGATGATATGTGATGATTCTTAACTAGTTATAAGCATCGAATTCATGTTTGATGAGCTTGAATAATGAAAATGGTGTTAGGGTTCGTTCAGGTCTGTTCTTGAGCTGAAGAACAGATGAACGCGATCCCGGCTACGATTCCGGATCGCGTTCCCTTGTTATAAATGACTTAGTCGAGTTTTTGGCCTTTGAAACGCGATCCAGGCCTATCATCCGGATCGCGTTTGTCAGTGTTTTTCCGTGACAGAATTTTTCCTAAGGACGAACGCGATCCAGCCCTTACTAGTCAGGATCGCGTTTGCATGTTTAATCCTGATGGATTTTTCAAATTTCACCAAAATGCATGTGTTTAGAAGGTGGTGTTTATAGTGGCACTTATTGAATGTTATTGTGGCATTTTATAAAAATGCACATTTTGATATTTACAAATTATGAGGCAAAGTACTAACTTATGTTGATTATTGATTCTCAGATCCTCCGAAAGATAAGTGATCTCTGGAATCAGAGATTTTGAAGGCAAAGGTATCGGAGAGTGGATTCAAAACTTACCGTTTGGCTTAGTTGTAATCATTTGATTACAACGGGTAAACGTAGACTTGATTATTGAGTTGATTAGTTGTTATTGTTGATCATATGCCTATATGTGCTTTGTGTGGCCTTTGTGCATTGTTGTTAATGAGGTCAACGAGTTGATGAACTGTTGGTTGGGCTAGTGTGTTGTTGTGTGAATGGTACAGGGATGTACTTCATTTGTTGTGTGTGCTGAACTGTACCTAAGTATAATAAACACTAGCTATCGGTCTCGTCCGTTATGGCCATACGGATATGTTTGGATAAGTGATCTTGGGGAGCCGCCCGGGTATTAAGGTTATCCCCGGATCCGCCGATCCTCATTAAGTTGTTGTTGACTGTTGTGTTTGCGAATATTGGTTGTAGTTAATTGGTTTAGCTAAGCTGAATGTGAGGTGTTGGATTTACTCACTTAGCTATGTGCTAATCCCTCGTTGTTACTTCCTGCAGATTTTTGTTTATGCATGCGGGTGGGTAGCAGGAAGGCCAAACCTTGGAAGCATGGAATGTTTGATATTCAAGCTACTCTGATTATTGTTGTAACAACTCAGTTTAGTTTATATAATACCCCGACATGCTAGTCTTTTGAACAAGTTTTAAATCGTAGTAACTTAATCATCTAAACTGTTTTGGTACTTTGGAAAAATATGTAATGAAGTAATGTGTTTTATTTACTTACGCTTCCGTATTATCTACAATATTATTACTGTGAAATGAGGGGTGTTATATAAGATGTCAAAGACACAATATTTATAAATGTCAATACGCTTGTTGGTATGTATACCGAAACTATTAATAGATAGTTATATACTTCTTATACCTCGAAGTTGATATACACATATACTTATATATAGATATGTATATTCATTCAATTTAATTTTTCTAAGTAATTATTAAACCATGTAGTGATATATGTATAAACATACATGTGCGTTTTCTATTTAAAACTATTTTTAGAAAATTAAATACAAAAAAGGATGTAGCAAATCCGTCACAAAATAGATATAATTGCTACAGATTTGCTACAGAATATTTTGCCGTTTTGCGTTTGCATGCTTATACAAGCACAACTAGATGC
The DNA here is from genome assembly GCA_949592205.1 of Helichrysum umbraculigerum. Classification (NCBI taxonomy): domain Eukaryota; kingdom Viridiplantae; phylum Streptophyta; class Magnoliopsida; order Asterales; family Asteraceae; genus Helichrysum; species Helichrysum umbraculigerum. Next base: position 6,657,192 of record CATIUR010000005.1, on the reverse strand, counting down.
ATATGATCATTAATTATGTCTTTATGTAAGTGTAACATGTCAAAGACACAGTATTTGTAAATGTCAATACGCTTGTTGGTGTGTATACTGAAACTATTAATAGATAGTTATATACTTCTTATACCTTGAAGTTGATATACATGCATACTTATATATAGATATGTATATCATTCAATTTAATTTTTCTAGGTAATTATTGGAGCATGTAGTGATATATGTCTAACATACATGTGCGTTTTCTATTTAAAACTATTTTTTAAAAATTAAATATAAAAAAAGGATGTAGCAAATCCGCCACAAAATAACTATAATTGCTATAGATTTGCTACAGAAATACTTTTTCGTTTTGCGTTTGCATGCTTATACAAGCACAACTAGATACATATGAGCATCAACTATGTCTTTATGTAAATGTAACATGTCAAAGACACAATATTTGTAAATGTCAATACGTTTTTTGGTATGTATACCGAAACTATTAATAGATAGTTATATACTTCTCTCTTCATTTTTATTTATTTTGATTCAGGTACAATGGCACGTAGTACATCTGGAAATAGGAAAGGAGGTCAGAGTAGTGGTGGACGTGGCGGTAGACGTGGTCGACGTGGCGGATCCGCTAGACGTGGTGGATCAGCTGGACGTCGTGGATCTGATGGACATGAAATTTCAAAGGAGTCGGTAGCACGAGATAATATGAATCTTGATCAGACTCCACCTCCGTCTGTAGATGGACTAGAAGATGTTCAAATTACTTCTGATGAGGAAGAGTCCGAACATACCCGACGTGGGTCGAATATCCCCACACCATTGCCATCACAGTCAAACCGTACACTGATTTGGATAACTGGAGATGAGTATGTATTTTAAAACTGTGTTGATATCGCGTTCAGAAAATGATATAGTTCCCATAACAGTGTATTGTTATGTCCATTTTGTAGATTTAGTCATCAAAAAGCATGTAGCCGTATTATCACGACCTGTGTTAAAAGCAGGTTTCGTGGAGTCTGGACAAATTGGGAAGCTATCCCAGAACTCAACCGTGAGCAAATGTGGGACCGTTTCCAGGTTAGCATAGTTTTAATTTATTTAGTCAACTAATTTAATTTTGTGAATTTAACACATAGTTGTAACAAACAGAGTGACCTACTAACTAACAATTTACATATATCTATACATCGTTAACATGTAAGTAATATGCAGGGGCATTTCCATTGGCGTAGTGAACTTGAAGCTTTGATACGCATACGTTGGGAAGCACAAATCAGGAAAAGATTTAGAGATGTGCTGAGGAGAGCTCGAGAGGGTGCGATTAGGCGTGCTAGGCTTAATGGTGATGAGGTGGGGGATGATTTATCTGCAATCATTCCTCATAACCCAACTTGGTTGATACAAGAATTTTGGGAGCCTCTGATACAAATCTGGAACACCGAGGCTTGGCAAAACATGTCTAAGCAAAACAAGGCAAACAGGGCTAAGTTAAAAGGTGGCCACCACACTTGTGGGTCGAGGAGTTATAATAGTACCAGGACGAATTTGGTAACATATATTTATTGTCATATTTTTACATTTGTTATAAAATTACTACTTATATATAGTTCGCATTACTTTTAATATTAAAGAAATCGGTAAGTGGTATATTCAGAAGTATACTTATACATATATATTTATAAATCAGTTGGCATTTATATATTGAGTAATATTTATAAATCATTCAGGAAGGGCTTTTGGGGCATGCTTTGAGGTCTGCTGAGTTTTTCACTCAAACGCACACGAAAAAAGGTTCAAGGCCATATGAGTATTTGTTGATGGGGACAGGGTCTGGGGCTGGCGGGTCTGGGGCTAGCGGGTCTGGTGCTAGTGGTTCGGGGACTGGTGGGTCTCAAGCTGACGAGCTCGTGTGGGTGGACGATAGGGCCCGTCTACATCTTGTAAGATTTTTTAGCTCTTTATAAATTATTCCTTGTGTGTTAGTAGTTGCATTTAATATGTTAGTTTTATTTTGTTTTGTTACAATTAATCATAGGAAACTTACCAAAGATTGATGATTGAGAAGAATGGAGAGAATCTCGATAATCATCCCTTTCACGATCAAGATTTATGGGTGATAGCTGCTGGAGGTTGGAACAAGGGAAATTTGTACGGGTCAGGAGATGCTACTGATCCCGTTTTTGTGCTGACTGGGGTACCTTCAATGCCCACTGCTAATTCTGAGCATCCACACCCAGCGGAGATGCAGGTTGGTTTTTTATTTGATATTACTACTTGCTTGTTAACTTGGTTTTTTTTTAGCCTTTGTCACGTAAAATAATAGATTAGTAGGTGAACTTGCTGGTTTAATTTTTCGTGATATAGTCATATCGTAATTTATTTTAATAAATGGATCAATCTTGATAGATCATGATCCTCTAAATTAGTATCTCAGTGTTGGTTTAAAATTATTACGTTCACGACATACACTTACAAAGAGTACAAGAAAATTGCGAATCAAGGAAATTTTGATGTTTTAGACTATCTATTACAGTCAAAGATATAAATTAGTCTCTAAAATACATAATAGTTGTTAATAATCTTGTTTGTTCTAACCTTACGCATTCAGTAGTAGCCCAAAAGACATCTTGTTCATTCCAGCCTCTTCTTTCTGTCAATGTGCCAAAGCCTCAAATTACAATGTTAGATGACTACATTTTAGTGGGTTTAAATTGCAATGTATCTTGGGCACTGAGTTATTTATGCAGATAAACAATTTTTACAATTACATAAAATTTCTAAATACTTTAGTAAATCATGGTTTTTTTGTTTCTAAATGAGCTGCAGTAGCTGTAGTAGGACACATCTTTTTGTTTGCAGATGGTTGTAGACTTGTGTCTCTTGACCCTTGAATTCTCCTTTGATTTTAGTAAATAATTAGAAGTGATGATTTACTTTTAAATGAAAATTTAAGTTTGATCAAGAGGGTAAAAAAGGATGGCAAACTACTGTTGGCATTTTATTGTAAAGGAGCCATATGAGGGTAAAAAAGGATGGCAAGCTACTGTTGTAATTTTATTGTATAGGAACCATATCTCGTGACCCAGCCAACCTATCCAAATAACTGAATAAGAACCATATGTTTTCATGTTGATTGTATACATATTTAATATTAACAGGTTCAAGAATTAACGAGGAGGGTGGAGGAAATCACACTCGAAAGGGATAGAGAACGACTAGAGAGGGAGAGACTAGCGCAAGAATTGGCTGATTTTCAAAGAGAAACGAACGAGAGGTTGGCCCACTTGTTTGCAAGATTGCCTCGTGATCCTTCAAGTCCTTCCGAGTCTCCTGACTCTTAGACATTTGTAATGTCTACGGGCAGGGGCGGTACCAGAAAAAAATTTGAACGGGGGCAAAATTTTATTATTGTACGTTGGATCTTGATCATCAACTCGATTTTTTTGCTTTGACCAAAACTATTTTAGTTTAACCAAAGTGAATTTGGTTCGATATCAAGTTCAAAATTTTAATTACATGGACAACATATAACATATAATCATATAATTAGCAAGTGATGGTAAATTCTAAATCGAATATGTTTATGTTTGACATGTTTATATAGTAAATGTGTAAAACATTATCATATGTAGATGATGAAGAAAAGGAAAAAATTGTAATCATTATAATATATAGTTTAACAATTATGTTGATTTAAAATAGTATTATACATATATACAATTAAAAAAAATAGTAAGAAAGAATGAGAAAACATAAAGGGGAAATTAATTATTATAAATGCACTAATGAGGGATTGAACTTTGAACCTCTTCAATACCAAGATCACTTCCCAACCATCAAACTATACATGAAAACATTGACTTTATTGAAGCTGTTTTGTATTTATTAGTTATGGGGGCAATGTATAAATTATACTGAAACCTACGAAATTTTTCTCGACCCGTAAAAACTTAGTGGGGGCGGCTGCCCACCCTGCCCCCACCGTAATACCGCCCCTGTCTACGGGGCTCTCCTAACACCTAACTTTTTGTAATATGTTAGGTTACAAACTACCGTGTCGGTAAACATTATTTGAATATTAAATTTCCGCATCGGTCTAATTTCTGTAAAATGTTAGGTTAAAAACTACCATTTCGGTAAACATTGTTTGGATGTTAAATTGCCGCATTGGTCTAATTGATGTTTATGCTTTTGAAAGTAGGTGACCATTAATGGTTTATATATTTTGGGTTTGATTCCAATTTTTATATATTTGGGATTTTGTGGATAAAATGCAGGGAAAGAGCAATATTAGAAAACTGCATTTCAAAAATGTGCATTGTTTAGCGACGGAGTAGCAATGCATTTGGTAAAATTGTTTGTTAATAGTCCGTCGTGAATCTGTCACAAATTTTTTTATCAATTCGGTCGCAATTATTACTTCTAATCTGTCGCAAATAGAACTTTAAATCTGTCGCAACACTTGTCGCAATTCCGTCGTGTACTCCAAAAAGATCGGTCGCAATTTATTGCTTCGGAAACCGGTCGCAATTTACCGTAGCAATACGGTCGCTACACTTTATCTTTACGAAGGGATGGAAGTCGATTTTATGACGGTTCTGTGACGACTACTTTCTGTCGCAAAATTACATAATCTGTGGCAACTGGTGTGGCAAATAGCTATTGCCACGCGTTTTTTTGCGACGGCCATTTTATGTCGCAAAGCCGTCGCAACAGACCTACTGCCACGGATTTGTGACCAATTTGTCTGTCGCAATAGCCTCTTCCTGTTGTAGTGTGAGTAATCTATAATTCTATACCAATACTATATATCGATGGATTAGGGTTAGAATTTTTATTACGTTTTAATCATATCATATATGTAATTAGCAAGATCAAAGAAATATCTGATGCAAGTGGATTTTAATCTCATTGTACTGGTATAAACTACACTGTAAGAAAGTCAATGACATGAGGTTGACCTTTTGTATGTATCTAACCAAAGATTCATGCATGGTGGAATATATGCAAATATCTAGTTACACCCGATATATGATGGCAAAAGATATGTATTATATAAATTAGTTTAATTTCAAGTAGTTTCTAATTAAGCGTGAGTCCGAGTGTTCATTTTAGTTCTGAGTGAAATTGAAAGTCAAAGATACGTAGTGTAATGTATTAGGGTGATGATTCATACACCCCCTCTTTTTAGCCGTACACCACCAAATGTGCTTCAGGATGTTGTACTGTACAAAACTGTAAAGCACATTGGTAGTGTATGGTTAAAAAAGGTGGTGTACGAATCACCTACGGAGTATTATAGCTAGCTAGTTGACTAGTTCTAAGTTCCTGACCTGATATAATAATACTCCGTATATAGAAGGAATTTTTAATTTTAATAATTATATTGATATTGATATTTCATCAAAGGTTTTCTAAGCTAGCTTATAATTAATGAACTAAAGTTATTTTTAGATATATGTGTATTACAAACGTTCATTTTGTGTGGAAGAGAAGTGTCCACTACAATTGTGACAAATAAATAAATAAATAAAAACATTACCTTTTGTTTGTGCTGCTTATCTTTTCAGACGCTTATGTGACCCACATAGATATGCACAAGGCAAAATCATGCACATGCATGCTTCGCAGGTAGTACATAAAGCTATACTTGTTGTACATTGCTGACATGTCTCTTGAAAATCTTCATATGCGTACTAGCATCTACGTATCACACACCCTTTACCCATGACGCCACACTTATACTCGTGCACAAACGTGTGCTAGAACAAGCCCAAAGTTCTTTTATTTCCCATAAATAGTATGTCTTCTCTTAGTTTTTTATTTCGTACTCAAATCGAAAACACTACAATTTTAAAGCCAACGCGAACAATAAAATGTCTACTTGTGTTAGCATGAGAATTAGTGGGTGGTCATTATGGAGCCATGCAGACGAATACAACGATGGTATTGATGGCTATAAGTATCGGATAGCGGCTAGAGATGGTGATGATGATGACGGAGATTATGATTATGCTCCGGCGGCATCAGAAGGAGATGTTAATGACGATGATGGAGATTATGATTATGCTCCAGCTGCATGAGCTATACTTCGAATCTCATGAAACCATGAAATTAATAGTATACTCTAACATTGACCTATTTACTAGTGATAATATGAGGAGAACTGAAGAAGCTAGCCCTTATTATTTATTTATGGGGTAATTCCTAATTCTAAACACTGAGAATGTATTGATTAATTAGCTAGCATGGCCTTGTATGAGCGCGGATTTCTTACTAATAATATATTCAATTTTGTCGTTCATTATAATGTCATCGTTTTATATTATGTCATGAATAGGATTAATTTAGTCGATTTGTTGAATATTTGTTGATTAATTAGCGAGCATGGTCTATAACAAACTAATACACTAGCATTAAACACAAACATATATGAAACATGCTCAAATACTTTTATGTCAAAAGAAACAGGAGTCAAGATACTTAGTATTCTTTCTTTGACTAGCTATAAGAAAAAGTAAAGGTTGTGATATTAATATTAATTGGGTTATTTCTAGGGGCGGAGCTAGAATGGGGCAACGGGGGCAGCTGCCCCCTCAAGACTTTTAAACTTAAGTAAAAAAAAAAATTAAGGTATTAATGCCCCCTTAAAACAATGAAGAATTAACAAAATAATTTTTTTTTGCCCCCTCCATTCAAATTTTCTAGCTCCACCCCTGGTTATTTCAATGATAATTAAACTGAATAAAGATAAAAAGATTAGAATGCAATTGTTCAATTCATGAAATTAACCCTTTTTGAAACATATAGAATATAATATAATTGACATTCTTTTTCTTGATAGACACCTGAATCTTGAAAAGCATCCTACTTTTCGCCACTGACCCACAGTAAAGAAACCTGAACTTTACTCATCGCCACAAACATATAATCTAAACACATGCCAGACTAGTGCATTTGGGTGAACTGGGGTGTACCTATCGCTGATGTGGCACCTGAAAGTCCTATGTGACTGGATGACTGAAGACTTATTACCATGTTCAAGGGCTTCCGAGTAATAATTATTAGTCGAGGGTCTTACTTGTAAATATTAGCGGTTAAGTTAATCTTTGTATATAACAAACGTTTTGTAATTTCATTTTTCAATTAATGAGAAAATACTGTTTTCTTCTCAAATTCGCTTCCGTTCATATGGTATCAAAGCTTGAGGCTCTTGAAACCCTAATTCCTAATTTTTTGAATTCGTGTGCGTATTTGATTGATTGATTCATAAATCAATCAAATTCTTGTTCGGTTAATTAGCTTCTGAATCTGAAATTGCTTAATCGATTGCAAGAATTCGTACTTAATCTCTTCAAAATTTCTAGGTTTACGGTGTTAATTCCCGAGTTGAAAACTTTCTCGTAGCAATGGCGATTTCGGCATCTGATTCGATTCCGACGAACAGTAACAATGCACAGAATGCTAATTACAACTCGATTAATGATCCTTTGTACGTAGCCAGTTCGGATCATCCAGGAATGATCTTGACAAATACGCCGTTTAGTGGTGGTAAATTCCATGGATGGAGCCGTACCATTAAAATGGCGTTAGGTGCAAAATTGAAATTAGGATTCATTGATGGTTCGTGTACTAAACCTGTTGATGATGTGGATAAACTGCAAAGGTGGATAAGGTGTGACTATATGGTGACCTGCTGGATACTCAATTTGATGGAAACAGATCTATCAGATGCATTTCTATATGCACAATCAGCTTTTGAACTATGGAAAGAAATTGAAGAACGCTATGGCCAAAGTAATGGTCCACTCATTTACCAGCTTGAAAGAGAATTGAATAAGGTAACACATGGAAAACTCTCTATAGCAGCTTACTTTATAAATTGAAGAAGTGTTGGGATGAACTTCACAATTTGAATGGAGTTCCTGTATGTACTTGTGGTAAAATGAGTGAGTGTGGTTGTGGTGTTATTGATAAATATCTTGAAATAGATGGTCGTTCTAAGCTGGTACAATTTCTTATGAAGCTAAATGATGAATATGAGTCTGTTAGGAATCAGATCTTGTCTATGGATCCGTTACCAAATGTAAACAAAGCCTATTACATTGTGCAACAAGTTGAAAAACAGAAACAAGTCACTAATCATACACCTGATCCTACTGCATTCTTTGCAAACATGAATTCTAAAAGTGCTTCTATAGGAAGAAAAGGAATTAAAACAGAGTATAAGATGGATGGGAAGAAACATTGCACTTTTTGTAATCAAGATGGGCATCTGGAGGACCAATGCTTTGAAAAATTGGGTTATCCAGATTGGTACAAAGGTAAAAGAGGGAAAAAAGGAGGTAAAATGGCTGCTAGGGTTGATACTTACTATGATCAAGAAACTCCCTTTGATTTGGCCAGTGAAAATGGTATTGGAATGGGGCAGAATGTTAATAATGGGGTGGATCAAAAATTAGTAGCTGCAGTTTGTCAAGAAATGATGAAGTTGTTCAGAGGCAAAGATGGTGGTCAGGATAGTGGTCATGCTAGTACTTCAATCAATCATGCAGGTAAATCATGTTATGCAACAACTTTTGCATTGTTTAGTCAAAATGGTTTACCTGCTAGTACAGAATGGATTATTGACACTGGTGCTTCAGATCACATGTCTCCTCACATTTCATTATTCCATTCCATTAGAACTCTTAAATATCCAATTACAGTGCATTTACCTGATGGCACAATCAAGAAAGTTAAGACTGTTGGACAAGTTACACTAAGTTCATCTTTAACTCTTCTTAATGTGCTATATGTGCCTGAATTTCAATTCAATCTGCTTTCTGTGGGAAAACTTTTAATCACTCAAAACCTCTTTGCTCAATTTTTTCCCACTTTTTGCGTGTTTCAGGACCTTTCAACTAGCAATGTGGTGGCTATTGGAAAGGGTTCCAGATGCTTATACACAATTGTTCCAAGGAGTGATAGTCCTATCATTTCTAGCAATTCTTTTAGTCTTTTGTTCCTTTCAATAAGCAAACTGTTTCTAACAGTTGTGTTGTTTCTAATTCTGCTTTGAATTTAGCTACTTTTCATGCAAGACTTGGTCATATTTCTCTTTCCAAAATGTTGCATATTAAAGAATGTAAACATTTCAATCATGCAGATTTTTCTTGTGAAAGTTGCAGATTAGCTAAATTTCATAGATTACCTTTTCATAGGAGTTCTATTTCTTCTTCTACTTGTTTTGAAATGTTACATGTTGATCTGTGGGGCCCATATAAGAGTCCTGCTTTAAATGGGGCACACTACTTTTTCACCATAGTAGATGATAAGAGCAGGGCCACTTGGACTTATTTGGTTCATACCAAAGATCAAATTCCTTTGATTTTGTCTAATTTTATAGCTTATGTTGGCAATCATTTTAAAACAAAACCAAAGTTTATAAGATCGGATAATGGGACTGAGATAGTCAACAAGCAAAGTTCTACCTTTTTCCAATCAAATGGAATTATACATCAGAGATTTATGGTGTATACACCCCAGCAAAATGGAGTGGTAGAACGAAAACACAGGCATTTACTTGAAACTGCCAGGGCTCTCAAGTTGCATGCAGGGTTACCAAATGTATTTTAGGGAGACTGTGTCTTGGCTGCAACATACCTTATCAATAAGATGCCTATGCAAAATTTGGCTTGGAAATCTCCATTTGAGGTTCTTCATGGTTATATACCTACTTATGATAACCTGAAAACATTTGGGTGCTTATGTTATGCAGCAAATGCTAAACCTCACAAAGATAAGTTTGCAGCTAAAGGTGTTAAATGCATAATGATTGGTTATTCCCCTGGTCAAAAGGGATATAAACTGTACAATCTTGTTACAAAGGAGGTCTTTGCCAGTAGAGATGTTCTTTTTGAAGAACATGTTTTCCCTTTTAAACAAGATTTGGTACATCCTTCTACTGTATCTTCTTCAACACCTCATAATCATTTACCTTTTCCAGATGATGATTCTGTAATTTCTTCACCAATTGATTCTACACCTGCTGTTGTTCCCTCTGATTCAATGTTTTCTAATGATGCACCCACTATTCCTGATGATGCACCCACTTTTCCTGATGATGCACCCACTATTCCTAATGATGCACCTACTTTTCCTAACGATGCACCCACTAATGATGCACCTGTATCATTAAGGAGGTCCAATAGAACTACTTCTACTCCTGCTTGGCTTAAAGATTTTGTGGTATCTAAACCTGGTGTTAAGCAGCAAACTGCTTATCCTTTATTTGCTTGTTCTGACTTTGCTCACCTACCACAATCTCACATATCCTTTTTAGCAAATGTCTTTTCTACTGTTGAACCAAAGACATATGCTCAAGCTTGTACTCATCAAGGGTGGATACAGGCCATGAATAAAGAATTGGATGCTTTGGAAAAGAATGAAACTTGGTTTCTTACTTCATTACCTGTTGGCCATAAGGCCATTTCTTCTAAATGGGTATTCAAAACTAAGTTTAATCCGGATGGTACAGTGGAAAGGCTTAAAGCTCGTTTGGTAATTAAAGGATTTAACCAGCAAGAAGGGGTGGATTACAAGCACACTTTCTCACCAGTGGCTAAACTAGCTACTGTACGTGTTCTTATTGCTTTAGCTACTGCTAAAGGATGGCCATTGCATCAACTTGACATCAACAATGCCTTTTTACATGGCTTTATTGATGAAGATATATACATGTTGCCTCCTGAGGGTTATACAAAGGCTTTACCTGGTCAGGTATGTAAGCTCAATAAATCTCTTTATGGTTTAAAGCAGGCCTCAAGACAGTGGAATCATGAACTAACTAAGTTTTTAATTGCTCTTGGATTTGTACAATCCAAGCATGATTATTCACTGTTTGTCAAGCATCAAAATGGTTATTTTACTGCTGCCTTAGTAGTAGATGATGTCTTAGTTACTGGTGATTGTGATACTGATATTATGGCAACCAAAGCTGCTCTTGATGGCAAATTCACCATTAAAGATCTTGGTTTGGCCAAATATTTTCTGGGCATTGAAATATGCAGAACTGAGGCAGCACTTATCTTAATCAAGGAAATACATTTTGGATATTCTGCAAGATACTGGACTTACTGCTGCTAAACCTATGCAAATGCCTCTTCCAGTCAATCTGAAATTATCTCTTACCAAAGGCATTCCTTTAAAAGATCCAGGTGCATACAAACGTTTAGTTGGTAGATTACTCTATCTTACTATGACACGTCCAGACATATCATATGCTGTGCAGCATTTAAGCCAATTTGTATCTGCTCCTAAAGATGTCCATATGCAGGCTGCTTTACATTTGCTCAAATACTTGAAAGGCACAGCTTCAAAAGGCTTGTTCTATCCTGTACAAACCCATTTAAAAATCACTGGGTTTACAGATGCAGATTGGGCATCTTGTCTCATGACTAGAAGATCATTAACAGGATATTGTATTTTTCTGGGTCATGCTTTGGTGTCATGGAAGACTAAAAAGCAAGTTACTGTTTCTCGTTCTTCAACTGAGGCAGAATACAGGAGCATGGCTGCAACCACTTGTGAATTACTTTGGTTGAGTTACTTATTAAAGGATTTACATGTTCCTGTTCATTTTCCTGTTACTCTCTTTTGTGACAACAAGTCTGCACAACAGTTAGCAGCTAATCCATGTTTTCATGATCGTTCTAAACATTTAGATATCGATTGCCATTTCACACGTGAGAAGATACAAGATGGTTTTCTGCAGACTGCTTTTATTCCTTCTCATCTTCAACTTGCTGATCTCATGACTAAAGCCTTGAACAAATTTCAACATTCCAATTTGACGCACAAGTTGGGAATTTCAGATTTTCCAACTTGAGGGGGGGATGAAGACTTATTACCATGTTCAAGGGCTTCCAAGTAATAATTATTAGTCGGGCTTCCAAGTAATAATTATTAGTCGAGGGTCTTACTTGTAAATATTAGCGGTTAAGTTAATCTTTGTATATAACAAACGTTTTGTAATTTCATTTTTCAATTAATGAGAAAATACTGTTTTCTTCTCAAATTCGCTTCCGTTCATAATGACATAACCTATGCACACCCGAAGAGTGTAACTCCACGCTTGTACTTACAGATTGACTTGTGCCAAAATGAGTGGAACACTCCAACACCGGCCAGCAACGGCTTAGATATAGATTATCTGTTACTAAGTTCCATACTCAACAAGCTATAAGCCTTTTTAGTTTTTATATAGTCATCTCTAAAATCAAATAACTTGCCAACTTTCTGTTTGACTTTTGCAGTCAAACAACATTTAAAATAGAGATTATTTTGGAAAATATAAGGAGACTGTGTTAGTTACTTGGTTATACGTAAGTGTTAGATATTGTTGGATTAAAAATCATGTCAAATTGGAATAAATAAGTTATTTGTTGACCAAAAAGGTCAAATTCCGCCCAACTGAAAAGTAAAAACCTAAAAAAAGAAATCATAAAAGCAATCTTAGTCATGTACATATGTATGCCAAAACATGCAAGTATGTGTCTACATCACAAAAGAAAAAAACAAATAAATATAAAATATAAAAATAAATAAAAGTTCCAGAAGGGGTCATTTTATTTGGAAAGAGACAAGAGTCAGATTGCTTATACTATTTCTTTGACTTCTAAGAAATTAAGGTCACAGAATAGTATATTCACTTTTTCTTAAAGATAAATGATACAACTTGCTCCATAGAAATTAGACTAGTAACAAATCTTAAGAAATTTGTCTTTTCAAACTAGATTAATACGCCCTGTGCGTAGGGGTGAAAATTTGGGGAATTCACATCTAAATTCTATCACTTGCAACTCTTGATGGAAACTTCAAAACTTGATTCTTGAAAAGAATCTGTCTTTGCGACAATCTTTGGGTGGTTGATGTCAATTTAAGCTTTTACCACACAAAACTGCAGAAAAGTAGTGCACTTTTCTCTGTCACTACTCACACTCATTATACACACTTCTGCAGCTAGTGAATTTGACTGAACTAGTTGTACAAACAAGTCACCCTGCTGACTTGTCATCCAAAAGTCCTACGTGGCTGGATGACCTGTCTAAAATACGATGTCAAGCACATCTTTTGCTAATGACTCGGCACTTCAACTCGTGGATACATTAAATCAACACGTAACCATGTTAATCAATTCTGATCATTCTTGAATTTTAATAAATGGAATCAACAAAGTGCAGGGTGATCACAAGGACAATAAAGTTACACAAGATTACCTCGTTTACTGATTTGATGTGCAGAAAGGATCTGCCAAAGTAGAAGTATGTGATGATCCTTATGATACTGTACATGTTTGATGGCGAATGACGATTGGTAAAGCTTATGATTATAAGGACCATGATCGCATGTCCTGCACTTATCAAAAATGATGATGGTGACAGTGATGACAACGATATCAATATCACTCTTATTTCTCCGAGGTTATCTTCTTGAAGTAGATCATCCTAAAAAGTATAATAAACATATAAATTTCAACTGAAAAATCAAGCTCAACATAAAATGTAGCTGAGAATAATATTTGCAAGTTTACACAGCAGTACCTGATTCAAATGTTTCAGCAACAATCAATTCATATTATGAATGTGGTAACTTTCATTTTGTGATCATTTGTCCACAGTTGCGAAAACTTCCAAATTCTTTTACACTACGTGAGCTGAAAGAATACTTGCATGTTGCAAATTAGACTCGCCCAGCCTTACGCTTACATCATCTCTCATTCGCAAATAATCAAGCATCCGCAAACTTCTGACCCATAACATACACTTCTAACACTTAACATACACTGAAATTAAAACGCCTGATTTGCATTATCACTACGACCCAACTCCCCCTTACATATCTGTATCCAAATTACAAACATAACAACCAAACTTATCACCAGATTTCACAACAAATCCATGAACCTTTTATACCACTCCGAACAAGTAACAAATTTCGATTATGTCAAAGATTCATATGGAAGGTTCTTCGAGATAGATATAAATATGTCAAAACAGACCAATCATCTAGTTTACTGCGAAGTCCAAACAAAGAAACACAGAGAAAAAATGTACACAAACACACAAAATCGTTGTTCAAGAGTATCGCTTTATTTCACACCAACAATTGACATGAGGAATTTGAGCTTGTCATTCACTTCATCAAGACCCGAATCAACATTGAACGATACTGGTGGCTCGACCCCAGTGAACACATAAAGAGCCTTCAGTTCCTCTATGCATGTTGGTTGACTCGGAACTTTGTATCCTACTATTGCTCTCATTGCTCCAATTTTTTCCCAAATCTTCTCATCAGATAATATGTCCTGCAAACACTATGTACATCGGATCATTCCATGTGGTACAACGAACAACTTAAATAAGTTCGGGTTAAAATCTTCTATTGACTGTTTCAATAATACTTGGCAATATGGGTACTGACCTCTTTGGTTGGCATATTTGTATCATTTTTAGTGCTGACTTTACGATTATTTGCATCCAATGTTGCCTGTCCAGGAGCAGGAAGTGCCAAAACATTCACATTTTCGTCAACACCATTTTTCTTCACTTCACCACCAGCTACAATCAAGTTCGGTCAAGTAAAAGATTACGATTAGAAGTAGCTAGAATTGATGCTATACACACACTTTAGTAGGAAAAGATGTGAATTTTTGTATAAATGACCCATAAGGACGACCTGCCTAAAAGTCTATAACCAAAGAAAAATGGTTAGCAGGGTAATATAAACTTTGTCTACACTTAAAAACACATAGATCATTATACTGTCATATTCTTACTTTGAAGTGTGAGAATATCAACAAAGTGTGCATCTTACCTAAGGTATTGTAGTGATTATAGAGCAACATACCTTCAAGGTTCTCAAAATTCATGCTTGCGCTTTCATTGCTTATTTCCCTCACATCTGCATTTGAGCTAATCAACTCTTCTTTCTTTGTTTCCAAAATGACATTTTTGGCTCCATCATTAAATATGCGATCACTAATGGTTTTCTCCTGCGTTTCCATACTCTCTCTCATTACTTTTTCATCAGACTCGTCTTTACTTCCATGGGCTCCGCTATCTCCAACCACTTCTCTTGCCACAAGATCTAATTCTTCTACTTCTTTTAAATTGAAATTATTTCCCTCGTGTCCTCCAGCTAAAATCACAACATGGCTTAGCTCGCCTACACACTCGTTATCCTTAATTCCATTCTGAATTAGTTTCTCAGAGTCAATTTTTTTTTACTATAACCAGCTCTGTTGTTTCAAAATCCTTAACTTCTTCAGAAGCTACATTTGAAGGACTTTCTTCGAGTAGTCCAGTACTTTCTTCCACCACCTCTTCCTTTTTACCTTCCTGTATATTATTTTTAATTTCATACATTTGACTCGACAAATCCTCCCCCATGTTTTCTTCCCCTAAACTATCATCATCTCCCTGTAGATACTCTCCAACGTCTTCCTCGTACCCTTTCTCATCTACACCACCACCAAAGTTTGTGATCGACCCCACATCCAATCCAAGACTCGCCTCGACTTCTTGCTTGATATCTTCCATTTGCTCAGTTTCGTCTTCTTTTGTGACATTTTCTCTTTGTAAGACATCATCTTCCCTGTCTTTTTCATCATCAATTTCATGCTTTTTTTCATCTTTAATCTCATCCACATTCATGAGCAAAGCTTCCCCTCCTTCGCTATAATGATCAGCATGCACTTCTTCTTTATTGACATCATCATAACAACCTTTTCCAACAATAACTTCTTCCTCTATTACAACATTTTCTCTTCGCAAGAGATCTTCAATTGCCTTTTCATCATCAATATGGTAGCTTTTTTCATCCACATACATGATTAAAGCCTCCCTTTCTTGCTTATAATCATCTAGCTGCACCCCTTCTTCTATATGTCCTTTTCCAACATTATTTTCACCTGAATTCGTTATCGACCCCACATCCAATCCAAGCCTCATCTCTACTTCTTGTTTTATATTATCCATTTGCTCAACTTCTTCCTCTTTTAGAACACTTTCTCTTTGCAAGACATCATCTTCCATTACTCTTTCATCATCATCTTCATTAGTATAGGAGCTTTTTTCACCACCTTCTTCATCCACATTCATGAGTAAAGCTTCCCCCTCTTCCTTATTATCATCTGGTTGCAGTATTTCATCTTTATTTTCATCACTATACCAACGTTTTCCAACAACACCTTTATCTGAATTTGTGACCAACCCCACGTCCACTCCAGGCCTCATCTTGTGTCCTTGCTTTATATCTTCCATTTGCTCAACTTCTTCCTTTTTTATGACATCTTCTTTTGGTACTACAACATCTTTCGTTTCATTTTCATCATCATTTTCATTAGTATAGTAGCTACATTCAACTACAATTTCATTCACATTCATAATTACACCTTCCCCTTCTGCCTTATAATCATCCGGTTGCACTTTTTCTTCTTCATTTTCATCCAAATTTGTGATCGAAGCTCCCACATATTGCCTAAACTCATCACCAACATCTTCTAATTCGTAATCGACATCAACCCCTTCCTCTTCATCACTATAACAATAACCTTTTTCATCGGTGTTCCCATCTGCATTAGTCACCAAAAATTCCACTTCTCGGCCATAATCATTCTCTTGTTCATCTCCATCACTATAATATTCCAACAACAGAACTGGTGATGGTGGGGTCGGCAGTAACGTTCTCATGAGCTTATTCGTAAAAGCATACGTCGCAAAAACAAGCCCAGAAGGGACCGAAAACGCAACTCCCATTGCTGAAAAAACTACAATCGGTGGAAGAACAAGAGGTGCAGCTGAAATAGCTATGCCAGTAATTATCATCTTTTTTCCAATTCCATATCCTTTATTTAGAATCCATTTCATCATACTAGTTTCAACCTCTTTCGAACATGAATATTCTTGAATTTCCCATTCAGATTCCGAATCTTCTTCCATCCTAACAAATCAAAGATTAATAAGGTTTGTTAGTATTAATATCTAAAAAATATATATATATATATACCTTTCATGCAACAAATCAAACATTAAGACTTTTTTAAAAATTTTGATTAATAATAATATACTCCGTAGTAAAATAAAAGGATACAGCGTTGGTAGTCCTGGGTTGCAGTGGCAGAACGAGAGAGGTGGTAAAAATGCAAGATCAATTTTTGCGAAACACGAACGTTTCCAGAAAACCGGTTTTGTTAAGTTTTCCAAAAAAACCGGTTTCTGCCAATAAACCGTTTGTACGATATTTTTAAAGAAAAAATGGTATGTGCAATATTTTTTTACTAATAAACCGTTTATGCGATAATTTTAAAGGAAAAACTGGTTTATGCGACATTTTCCAAAGACAAAAAAAAATAAAAAATGATAACGACAGCCGGCTGTCAATAAGAATTTAAAACATGCATTAATACTTGTACTCATACCATAATAAAATCTTTGACCCCCGGAATTTAGGATATGAATCAAAGTACAACCACATCATTAACAATCCCGGAAAGAAAAAAAAAAAAAAAAAGGAGCCGTTTTACAAAGCCGGGAAATTTTAAGGGAAAACAAAGTCAAGCAAAGTCAGAGAAGCACCTTTAAATAAATAAAATCTTTATACGAAAGCAAGGAAAAGTCAAAGAAAAGAATTTTACGAGAAACACAATCTTTTTTCTTTTTCCTATCTAACAATGAAGTGATAGATATATAACTATATCTATTGACCTAATAAGGAGAGGAATCGGATGACACGTATGTTTATAGATTATGTCTATATATCATTGCTCCTAACATTAATCGTTAAAAACTCGAACAAAAACCATTGTATATGCAAGCCGGAGTAATCATTTTACTTCAAATCAGATGAACTTATAACATAAACAAGAATATGGATGTTTCAAAATAAGCGTACCTTGCTTGGTAATGTAGATTTGTAAGATTTCAAGATTGGTGTGATCGAGGTAACTTGAAGGTGGGTGGGTATTATTTCACAAGAGGGAATTGTATTGAAGATGTAAACATGAGATTTTTTTGGGTTATAATAAGATTGAGAAATGATTATATTGTGAAGACACAAAGACACGTATTGAGAGGTGGTGTGACATGTGTCACCATTTCAGTGAGGTCAATGTTGCTCATGTCTAATATTAAAATCGCATATAATAACACTCGTATTAGATAAGAGTTTCCTATCGATGAATTTAAAAGATGTATGGGCCGATAAAAATTAGTTTATGGGCTTATTGAAATTATTTTTATGGGCCTAGCTCGATGGTGGGCCTGTTGTAATCTCTTGTCAGGTGGATCTACTCAACTACTCAAGTACTCAAGTACTCAACTACTAGGGGTGGGCAAAAATATCCGAATCCGAATCCGAAAATCCGATCCGAAATTACCCGAAAATCCGGATACCCGAAATTTCGGATATCCGATATTCGGATACCCGAATTTTCGGATTCGGATAGCGATTTTGAGAAATTTCGGATATTCGGATATCCGAAATATCCGAACAGTACACATACTCCGTATTTAATATATTTTGTTTTGATACACGCGGTTTCTAATCTTTCTTAAAATGTGTCTTTGCAAGTGGGACATATAATAATACCCCAAGTAGGTCCACCTCATTTTATTCTTCTGATGACTTATCCTCTCCATCATTTTAAAAATCCCCATATCTGTACCATATGACTTATCCTCTCCATAGTCTCATCCACCTCTTTCTCTATCACGTGCTACATACTTACATCATACACACCAAACTCTAATCAAATCCAACTCTCGCACAAATAAACACTTAAATTAATCACAAGTTACTAAAAACATGATGAATAAAAGATCTCACCAGCACCGCCGCTGCGCAGATCCCACCACCGCCGCTGCTCAGATCCCGCCGCCACCACCCGCGTTCATCACCACCACCTTCGCCACCCGTACACCACCAATCCACGGCGACCACAACCCTAACCGGCGTCCACCGTTGCTGCAGCAATATCCACCACCAGGTGGTGACGGAATTATTTTTGCTAGTTGGCCGGAAATTGTTTTAGTGAGAGATGGTGTTTGGATTTCAATTGTTGTTGATTTATGTGTTGTATTAAAGTTATAAATGCCTCATTCTTGTCATGATTCTGAACTTCGTATTTCTTGGTTTTTATATTTCGGATATTTCGGATTATCCGGTATCCGAATCCGAAATTTTCGGATATCCGAATTTCGGATATCCGAAATTCGGATACGGATTTCGGATAGCAAAATCAGGTATCCGAAATTTCGGATATCCGAAAATCGGATTATCCGACTTTGCCCACCCCTATCAACTACCCATGCATTTTGACTACGTCGGAGAACAAACTTTTTAGTTCCGTAATAATGTAATATGTCACCCTAGAAAAATATTTTATATATAACCAAACTAGGCATTGAGCCCGTGCGATGCATGACCGTTTAAAAAATACACAGTATAAATATAATTTGTATATATAATATTGTCGACATAAATGCACAGATGTTAAAGAAACAAAATGACATGAGACAATAATGATTGTCATTGGCACGAGTTCATATTTATTGCGAAACATATTGCGAACGGATAACTTAAACGATATTTGTTTGTCAGAATGACATATTAATATTCGCGTAATCAAAGTTGTTCTAATAATATTCTTATTTATATTTATATCAAAATGCTTACGAATATTTGTTTGCGAAACAAAATGTTCTAATAAATTAACTCTAAAGGAATCAACCACATACCACCGTCACTGTAACATCCTCGAAAATGGACCTAGTTGTTTATGTATTATTTCTTGATTTAAATTAATATTTAAATGTGTTAGAAATAATATTGTCTGAAATAGTGAAATAATTGGAATAAGAGTCAAATATTCCAATGTGATAAGTGAATTATTAATTGTTGTAAATTAATATAGTTGACGGTGTAATAAAATGTTTGGACTCGTAAATGGTTTTCGGGTTCCAGACAATAGATTGAGATGGGGTATTAAATTATACCCGTATATTGAAGGCGGTTTGTGAGGTCGGTTATATATATCACTTTCCTCTTTAGGAAAGTTTATTTAGAAACTTCAAAACTCACAGAAACTCTCTGAAAACCTTCAAATCAAACTGGAAATCAAATCAGGAAGTTGTGATTCTCGTGAAACTTCCTAATCATCAGATTACCATCGTTAGATTCTTCAATCAGTAAGTGTTCTTGTGTATTTAAGAACTTGATTTTGATTTAAATTGGGTAAATTGATTATTTGAGAGATTTGGATGTTAGAAACATGTTATAAGTGTTACATATTGATTATGTGATGTTGTTTGAAGTTTATAATTGTTTGAAAATGAGTTTGGAGGGTTTTGGGTTAAAAACCCGTGGAGTTGAGTTTGAGCAGATCGCAGATGGCTGGGACGAAGGAGGAAGCCGGCGGCTTCTTATTCAAGCCGGCGGCTTGTAGTTAGTCGGTGGAAGCCGGCGGCTTCATAGCCAAAGCCGGCGGCTTGTGTGGTGTAGTATGAAACCGGCGGGTATAAACCCGACCCGGCGGCTGGTAGAAGCTTTAAAACGGGTTTTAGTTCTGTTACCACATTTGGTAAATTACCCGGCGGTTGAGGAAGTAAAGCCGGCGGGTGAGAATAGGAAGCCGGCGGCTTCTAGGACGAAGCCGGCGGCTTGAATGGCTGTTTCAGCATTACTTGTTTGACTTCGATAGTAATGTGCTTGATATATGTTATAGAAAAATATATGTTAATGATTATATTGTAAATCATTAATACACAATTAGGAACTAGTAATTGTAATGTTAATTATGTTAAGTTCCTAAATGTCAAAGATTGATATAAGTTATGTATTGATGATCTGGATTACTAACTTATATTTGATATTGATTCTCAGATGTGGAGAAGGCTCAGTGATATTAGACTACTGAGTGGAGGCCTGAGGTGTCGGTGAGTGGATCTGTAACCTCAGTGTGATTTAGTTGTAATGATTTGATTTACAACAAGTAATTTATAGTATCACTTTGATATGATACATCTGTAGAGATATCTTGCCATGATAGTTTAATTAGTTACTTGGCTGATTGTGCTAGTATGTATGATTTTGAGGTCAACTTGATTTGATGGTTGGACTTGTTGTTGTTGTAGACGACAGGAGATCTCGGAAACTTGACATGTTGGTTTAGAGATCTAGGTCGTGTGTGATTGACAACAAGTTATCGGTAGTTCTGTATGGGCCAATACAGATGATTGATAAGAGTTCCTTGAGTACCAAACCGGTATTAGGGTGTCTCAGGGACCACCGATCCTCAGGAGGTTGCGTGTATGACATTGATTGGATGTCGAGTGATTGATTGATTATCTGTTTATTGTTATTTGAGGTAAACAGATTGTTATGCTAAGTTAGACTGTTGCTTATAGTTTCATTCACTTAGCTTTATGCTAACCCCACCACAGTTCTTCCTGCAGGTTAAAATAGATGGGACATATTGGGTAGGGCAGGAAGTGTTTGACTGGATGGAATGTTTGACAGGCTGTTACTCTGATGTTATTCTGATAATTATAGAAATGTTTTTAATAACACCCAGTGTGTTGAAATGTCATGTAATAAGTTTGAAAAAGTTTATTGACATTTTGAGTACATTGATAGTATGTTTTAAAAATACGCTTCCGTGTCGCTATTATTATATTGATTGCTTATACTTTAACGAGGGGTGTTATAAGTTGGTATCAGAGCAATAGTTTGGGTGAATTGAACATGATAGATTGTTCAATCCTAAACTTTGATTGAGTTGAGTCAAACATTCCAGTGGGTGCGGGTTTAATTGATTAGTGAATGTGTGAGAAAGTGATTAGTTGCATGTGTACTAACCCATAACAAGTTGTGAAGTTCTTGTTTGAATGCAGAGACGGAGGAACATGAGTAACTGGTTGGTTTATTTCATGTTTCCTCAACATTGCTGGCTTAAGATTTGTCAGGTAATCTTTGATAAGCCTTTGTTATTTAAATTAACTTGTATTGTTTACTCTGTTATGTTGAGTAAGCTTTGTAGTGAAGTTAATCGAGTCAGACTGATATGATTCCCCAGTTTTGAGTTAACTGTGATTGTTATATGTTGATATCAGATAGAGGTATTAAATGAGTTGCTCATTGTGGCTAGTATTTCTGATTAAATTGAAATGCAGAAATATGATTAAATGAGTAGAAAAGAGTTGCGTAAGGTTTTAACTGGATTGATGTTAGAACCTAAGAGGTGTCTTTATTGGTGAAATAATATAATTGATAGTATTATATTAGTAGATTGGTTACAGGGTGTGATTTGAATCCTGTTTAAGAACTGTGTGTCATTTGATTTGAGGATGACTGTTAATTGAGAAAATATGTGGTTATGTGACTACATGATATGTTTTGATTGTAGTTAAACACTTGAGTTAAACCAAGATGAATAAGTTTATGAGGAAAATAACTTATGATAAAGCTAAATTGAATGAGAAAGTGATAGGTCTTTCTAGTCAATTGTGAATTAGTAAATGAAATGTTTATAGTAACATGATTGAGTAGGCTTGTTGTGACAGTGATGCTTGATAGTAAAGCATATGTCAAAGTAATGATAATTAATTAAGATGTGTCCTGAATTTTGTAGTAAGTAGGGACATTGAATTGTGTTAAGTATTGAAATTATGATGATAGGTTATCATATGTTTGAGGTTTCAGATAAGTGATATACTGAGTACTTCAGTTATTGAATATTAGAACATTGTGTGTATGTGAGATGGCTTACATATGTAAGGTTGAATATGTAAGTAATAAGCTGATTTTGAGTATGTATCAGCTGTTAGAAACTATTAAATGAATTTTGATTGATTTGAAATCATATGAAATGAGAATAGAGCACATTGATAATTATAATGTAGAGTAGCCTGAGAATGGATTGTGAAGAACATAATCTTGCAACGCCTGATCACCGTTGTTATATTATGTTATGTCACATGAATTTGTTGAGGCTACTAGGTATAAAAGAAATGTAATGTGATTTTGAAAAAAAATTGAGCATGAAAGTATGCTAAGTTGTTTAATAATTGTTTTGATAAAAAACAATCAGTTGATAGAACTGTGACAGGTAGACTTTAAAGATGTAAGTGTAAATAATATTTGTCATTGATAGAGGTTTTGATGATAAACCTAATTGACTAAATTGAATTTGTTGAATAGGTAATTGTGATTGATTGTGTTAGATTACCTATAGGTGGAATTGATAGTGTTTAAATGAATCACTATGCTGTATCTGGCTTGTATGAAGCCAAGGTTGAGACATGATGGTATTGTCTTGCTTGAGGAATTCTAAGTATTATTAAATGTAATAATTTGAAATATATGCTTGAAAGTGGGCATATAAGATGAAATGGTTTGTTGTGAGTTAACTTGGTAGTATGTTAACTTTGAAAGCCAAACCATGAATAGAGAATTGTGTATAAAATTAATTGCTTGTGATTGGTTTGAGGATAGGTCAAACTTGAGAAAAGCAATTAGAGGATTTTATTGATTGGTTGATTGAAATCAAAGTTGACATGTAGTCAACTGTGTGTGTGTTGAACTAGTCTAACATAGATTATAATGTTATGATTGTGAGGAATATGATTGAATTCCTTGATTAGTCAAAATATGTTGAGATGGATCTTGTAAGATCCAAAGGAGATAGATGAATGGTCTAAGTTTGTGAGACTTGAGTTATTACTTAAAGCTAGTATTAAGTAATTGAAATGGTGTTAAGTATAATTGAGTATTCAGTTAAGTAATATTTGATATTTGAACTGAATATGTGTTAGAAAATTTTACAGATATGAAGTCATTGAATGATATGACAGTTGTAAATTGTTGAAAGGTGCAAATTAAGTCACATTGATTAGAATTGTGATAAGAAAATCTTACCAGTGTATGAAGCTTGTGATGATAGCTTTGATTTGATAAGAATGTGAGATAAGAAAAAATTGAAAGTTATTATTAATGGTTGCCTAGATTGACTGGTACCTCATGGTGAATTACTTAGGTATGGAAAGAATTGAATGGATTCTTTTGTTAATTGTTGATAATATATAAATGAAATAAGTGATAAATTGGGATTAGATCCAAGTAAGAAAAGATATGAAGGTATATCTGGAAATGAATTATATTAAAGGTTTAGCTTAACCTTGGTTAATAATTGAGGAAATATGAATTGAATAGTTGGTCATATTTTAAGAAATCAGGTACGAAATTAAGTGTAATGATCATTATTTTGATAGTTTAAGAATAATGATTGCTTAACATTTGGGGCTGAAAACCTGATGTGTATAATTGTATGTATTAGAAAGTAAGAGAAACCTTGAGATTGATAGGTGATGATTGTATTCACCAAACTTTTCTTGAAAGTTTAGAATGAAATGTTTAAGTTATATACTAGTTGATAAGTATATAAGTGAAACATAAAGTTATTGATTGTTCCATGTCCTGTGGTATGGATATGTGATGAATAGTAGTATTGAGAAGGCTTGATAAAGACTTTAACAGTCTGAATGGCCTAGTATATAGAATGAAATGGAATTGTTGTGTATATGTCTATTTTAGAGAATATCTAAAATAGTGTAGGTATGTATGTGTGGTATACATGATAATAAATGGCATGATTAGTTTTAATAGAATGAATTAAAATATGTCATAAGATATGTGGAGGTCAGTTAATTGTGATTAACTTGATGTAGATTTTGTTGAAATGTGTTGTAAAGTAGCACATTGTGATATTGTGATACTTGAATTGTGGTATCATAATGTTGATTAAGACTGACTTAATTGCTAGATTGACGGGATCTAGTGTTGAATGATTAGGTGGTTAAAGTTGTACAAATTCTAATTGCTTGTGATTAGTAGTTTAAGATTGTAAAGTTGAATTGAAATAACTGGTTGCTAAAAGAATACTATTGATGTCTTACCAGTTTAAGTAATAAATAAATTCTAACTTGATGGTTAGTTAGACTTTGGAAATAAATAGTAAGTATTGATAGATGTACTGTAGAATATAATCACAGGTGTTGTGATTATTGCTTAAGCAGTAGTTGTTGCCGACTTGGTTGTTGTTGACAATTGATAGGTTGTAATGAAAGGAGTTACAAATGGAAATAAGTCAATGTAGAGGTGGGTTGATTGTAGGTAAGATTGATTGTAGTACTTTTGTGGATTGAGCAAAGTACTTGTTGATTGTAGTTTTACCTACTGAGTTGACCTCTGTTGTACTTATTAAGGTGATATGAATCTGGATTACTTTTAAGTAAAGGATTTCATATGACTGAAATGATATGTGAATATGATAGGGTATTCAAAAGAGTATAGGTATGAAACTTTTGGATGAAAAGTTGACCTAGATTTGAATTTCAGATCTTTGATGGTAGAGATTTAAGATTGTGATCTGTATATTAGATTGATTGTTGGTCGTGAGCTGAATTATATTTTAATGTTGCTAGGTACATTGTGGTTTAATAACCACTGTTGTGATAATGTGATTGCTGTTTTATTGTTAACAGAGATGAACAGTGCAAATAGGTTAAAGATTTTAGCATGTTGCTAATTTCTGGTTGCGTAGACCTAGTAAATGATGTTAGGTTTCACTTATTGTTGTTGGTTAAAGTGATTGGGTGCTTTAAACTTTTATCTGATTGGTGATAAAGGAATTAGATAGATGATTGGTTCCTATGAGATGTTGGATGGATGCACTGTAAGTGTGCATAGGAAAAGATAGAAGCATGTACATTTGGATATGTGCATGTGGAAAGAATTCAACTAGTCTAAGAATAGTTGTAAGTTGCTATTGAGGACAAATGTATGCTACGAAATATGTGATTATATCACATTAGTCAGATTGATTGAGGTTAGATTTCGGGGACGAAATCTCTTTAAGGGGGAGAGAGTTGTAACATCCTCGAAAATGGACCTAGTTGTTTATGTATTATTTCTTGATTTAAATTAATATTTAAATGTGTTAGAAATAATATTGTCTGAAATAGTGAAATAATTGGAATAAGAGTCAAATATTCCAATGTGATAAGTGAATTATTAATTGTTGTAAATTAATATAGTTGACGGTGTAATAAAATGTTTGGACTCGTAAATGGTTTTCGGGTTCCAGACAATAGATTGAGATGGGGTATTAAATTATACCCGTATATTGAAGGCGGTTTGTGAGGTCGGTTATATATATCACTTTCCTCTTTAGGAAAGTTTATTTAGAAACTTCAAAACTCACAGAAACTCTCTGAAAACCTTCAAATCAAACTGGAAATCAAATCAGGAAGTTGTGATTCTCGTGAAACTTCCTAATCATCAGATTACCATCGTTAGATTCTTCAATCAGTAAGTGTTCTTGTGTATTTAAGAACTTGATTTTGATTTAAATTGGGTAAATTGATTATTTGAGAGATTTGGATGTTAGAAACATGTTATAAGTGTTACATATTGATTATGTGATGTTGTTTGAAGTTTATAATTGTTTGAAAATGAGTTTGGAGGGTTTTGGGTTAAAAACCCGTGGAGTTGAGTTTGAGCAGATCGCAGATGGCTGGGACGAAGGAGGAAGCCGGCGGCTTGTAGTTAGTCGGTGGAAGCCGGCGGCTTCATAGCCAAAGCCGGCGGCTTGTGTGGTGTAGTATGAAACCGGCGGGTATAAACCCGACCCGGCGGCTGGTAGAAGCTTTAAAACGGGTTTTAGTTCTGTTACCACATTTGGTAAATTACCCGGCGGTTGAGGAAGTAAAGCCGGCGGGTGAGAATAGGAAGCCGGCGGCTTCTAGGACGAAGCCGGCGGCTTGAATGGCTGTTTCAGCATTACTTGTTTGACTTCGATAGTAATGTGCTTGATATATGTTATAGAAAAATATATGTTAATGATTATATTGTAAATCATTAATACACAATTAGGAACTAGTAATTGTAATGTTAATTATGTTAAGTTCCTAAATGTCAAAGATTGATATAAGTTATGTATTGATGATCTGGATTACTAACTTATATTTGATATTGATTCTCAGATGTGGAGAAGGCTCAGTGATATTAGACTACTGAGTGGAGGCCTGAGGTGTCGGTGAGTGGATCTGTAACCTCAGTGTGATTTAGTTGTAATGATTTGATTTACAACAAGTAATTTATAGTATCACTTTGATATGATACATCTGTAGAGATATCTTGCCATGATAGTTTAATTAGTTACTTGGCTGATTGTGCTAGTATGTATGATTTTGAGGTCAACTTGATTTGATGGTTGGACTTGTTGTTGTTGTAGACGACAGGAGATCTCGGAAACTTGACATGTTGGTTTAGAGATCTAGGTCGTGTGTGATTGACAACAAGTTATCGGTAGTTCTGTATGGGCCAATACAGATGATTGATAAGAGTTCCTTGAGTACCAAACCGGTATTAGGGTGTCTCAGGGACCACCGATCCTCAGGAGGTTGCGTGTATGACATTGATTGGATGTCGAGTGATTGATTGATTATCTGTTTATTGTTATTTGAGGTAAACAGATTGTTATGCTAAGTTAGACTGTTGCTTATAGTTTCATTCACTTAGCTTTATGCTAACCACACCACAGTTCTTCCTGCAGGTTAAAATAGATGGGACATATTGGGTAGGGCAGGAAGTGTTTGACTGGATGGAATGTTTGACAGGCTGTTACTCTGATGTTATTCTGATAATTATAGAAATGTTTTTAATAACACCCAGTGTGTTGAAATGTCATGTAATAAGTTTGAAAAAGTTTATTGACATTTTGAGTACATTGATAGTATGTTTTAAAAATACGCTTCCGTGTCGCTATTATTATATTGATTGCTTATACTTTAACGAGGGGTGTTATAGTCACTATATTTTGACCACCAACGTCGAATTTTGACCACCGCCGTGGAAATCACGCTAAAAGAGCAATCAAAACGGCTACCTGGTTGATTCAGCACCAAACGGCGTAATCCTACGGACCTTGACAAATCTCGACTATAGGAACACATGATGGAGGAGGCGGTTTAAATAAGAGAGAACCGTTTTAGTTTGTGATCTTGAGGGTTTTAATTTTTAAAGAGGGTGTTTGGGTGGGCTAACGGGGGTTTTAACGATATCGCGCGTATTCTTTAAGCACATACACTTCCCTAAATTATGTGAACCGGAAAGCGTATTTTTTAAGGGTGTTGATATTTCCACGATGGAAATTGATAAATGCACCACAATAATGTATTAAGTGGTTGTACTGGACACACAGTTGACAGTGGCGGAGCTAGAACTTTTGTTCTGGGTGGGCCAAAATATAGAAAAATTTTCCAGCGGTAGCAACAGCGACGATCGATGTCTGAAACAACAAATCCGGCCGTCTACAGTGACAGCGAGTGGCGGCGTGAGCATTACTCGATGTCGGTGAAACTTATTTGGCACGGTTCGCAAAAAGAAGACGGATTTAATGGAGGTGGTGGTGAGGGCTAATTCTTCTTCTTGAAAAAGCAAATTACACTTTAGAAATTGAGAAGTTTTTTTGGATGTTAGGGAAAGAGAAATAGAGGGAGACGTGAGAAATAGAGGGGGAATAAATATCAACACTAACACAATGAATTAAAATATGATAATGCAAACCATTTAATTTAAAAATAGATTAATAATAACTCGGTATTACGATTTATGAAGTATATTGTTGAATAAAGTTCTAACTAATTGATTAGAATAATAATTGGATGGGCCAATTTATTATTAAATTCTAACTGAATTGGTCAATTTATTTTGTGTGATTCATATTATAGGGTGGGCCATTTATGGATCAAACTATCATTTAGTACAAAATTATAACTACGTAACACTATATCCAAGAAGTTGAGGGTGGGCCTTGGCCCTTCCTGGGTCACATGTGGCTCCGCCACTGACAGTTGATGCACTGTTGTGGTGGATTTATCAATTTCTATGGTGGAAATATCATCTGCCATTTTTTAAGCACATAATCCTCACCACGGAGTATATTACTTGTTATCTATATATATTATATTTGTTAACAATTAAATTATATTGTTATACAGCTTGGTGGTTTGCGGCTCAACTATTACGTGAGGGGGCATGGGTTCAAACCTCCGTCATTATTACTTATTTACTTTTGACTTCTTTTATTTTTATCTCAAGTCAAGTAACTTCTCAAAATTATATGTATGTGTTAATACTATAAATTAATACAGTCAAAGTTACTACCTTTCCCGAATATACACCTACACTTGTATTTGGATTGGTTGTATATCAAGGTAGCATTTTTTATACAATAACGATAATTATTTTGGATAGCATCATTTATTTAAAGAAACGATACATGCATCAATGTTCTTTATATCTACAAGTAGTAGGTGACGAACAGGCTATAAACATAAGAAGAAGAAGAAAAAAATAACCTCTTAGGCTCTATTACAACAATTGAAGGAGGTAAGACGCTAATATTATACGCATACTTGAACACCATACAACACATGTCTTTTAGATTATGTGCTCACATAGGATTCGAAAATTATCCTTTTGCTGGTCTAAATTCCAGTTCATGGTGATGATATTAGAGAAGGGGTTGTATGTTGGATTTGGTCAATTTCTAATGTTTTTGATGATATTTATGAGTTGTAGAGATTATTAATTGGTAAATTTAACTATTTGGGTATATATGATATTTTTCAAGTGTATGAGTGACATATATGATACTTTAAGTTTAGTTAGACAAATGTGATATTATGCAGCTTAACAGTGGTATATATGAAATTACCCGTTTAATTTTTAACATGAGTGAAAACGAGTACATAGACAAACGGTAATCAATGAGATTGCTTTTTGGCCATCCAAGTCATATATGCGATTGCTGATAACAATGAAAGTAATGTGTTATACTAAAATTACATGGGAATTTGCCTAAGCTTATTTTTAAAGCTTATCTTATTGCTTATAAACAAGTAAGTTACTATGCATAATTCTAAAACTCATTTCAAACTCTCTCACAAATAAGCTCGATAAATAAACCTATCCAAATGCTAAAGGGTACTATTATATATATATTATTAGGATAAGCAACACCTAAACCTCCATAAAAAATGTGGGTAAGATGGAACTAACATCGCACCATAATTAAAGGTGTAAATAAAGATAGATATAGATAGATATTTTTCGTTAAAAAATTCGGGTACCTGTTAAATCATTAATAATAATGACGTCATATTTATGCATGATAATATTCATGTTTTTTTTTCTTCATATATTTGATCTATACGAAATTTCGTCGAATAATCTTGTGATTTGTAGTTTAGGTGTAGGGTTTTTATGACTAATCTAATTAATCGAGTAACATGACTTGAAATTTAGATAATCTAAGTACGAATGCTACTAAAGTTATAAATTCTAACTAGATTATAACCCGCAAAATTTGCGGGCTAAAACATGTCAAAAATTTATGTTTGATAACTACAACTTATTTTGAATTAAAACAACTACGACATATAATGTAATTAAAATAAGACGTTAATGAAAGTACATAATCAGTTTTATTGACTTGCGATTACGCGAAATTTAACATGAATGTAATTAAAATAAGGCGTTAATGAGCGTACATAATCGTTTTTATTGACTCACGATTACGCGAAATTTTACATGAGATGATTGGCTCATTATAAACCCACTGTTATGCAGATTTAATCAAGTATAACGAATCACAAACGTATTATAACAATCATAAAATGAATATCGCAATACGTGTAGGCGTAAAGTAATGCCATCAAATTATTATGTGTTAGCTCCTCAGTCAGAGATCCATAGTTGGTGGCATGCCAGTTTTTCCATCGTCTTTAACCAATCGAAACTTTAAACATGAAGTTTTTGGTCATTGCTTTGTATTTGTTTTCTTAAAAAACTATAAATAGTCTCATATGTACTTTTATAAAGTATACACATCACAATAACCACTTATATAGTAGAAATTTAATTCTTTTGATGAGTATATATTTCTTAAGATCGTAAAGAGAAGTAACGTAGAAGTATTTAAAGAATACTTTAAGAGTTCAAGTTGTCATACATGTTCAACAATTCAACAAAAATAATTGAGATAACTGACTGAAACCGACGTGCCACGTCTGCGCCACATCAGCTTTTTCACACAACTGACTGAAACTGACGGACCCCTACCATCAGTGACTCCGTCACTTTAATTTTTGGGCCCACATTTAACAATTTACATTTACTTAATACACACACAAACACAGAAAGAAAAAAAAAATAACCGATGCCCCGTCGGTTTTCCGACGAAGACAAAGTGACGGAGCAAAGTGACAATTGGTGCCAACAATGTCACTTAAGTGACGAAAACTGACGGGCAAACCGACGAGCCCGTTGGGAAGGCTCTCATACAATATAACATGTAAATATCGAACCTAAGAGATGGGTGATCCCCTATGCAGATTGTATCTCAATAATTTACATGTTATTTTCATATATAAGTTTATACATTAAAATTAAAATGAATATTTAAAACACACTTTATATATAGTTTGTATGAGTGAAAGAATTTGCGAAGTGAAGCTGAACACTTAAAATGGTAACAGCTTGGGAACTTCAGCAGGTTGCTACACTTGTAGGTTGTAAACCCAGGTTAAACCAGACATCATGGCTTGTAAGTGTAACCACAATCTGTTAACTAAGATCTTTGCAACCGGGAGTAGTTCGGTCACACCCATTGTCATTGAAAAAAATCCCAAGCAAACCCAGATGACATGCTAAAGTGCTAACCAGTAAGAAAACGGAAATAAATCAATCTTTGTGATGTCAAACACTCAGAAAGATGGTAAACTGTAAAAAAATAGATAAAGACATGATTGCAAGCAAGAAGGTAGAAATCCCTAATTGAGAGAGAGCATTTGGAAGCAAGAAAGTACTCACTAAGTTATACTTGAGGGAGTGATGGATATCCGACATGTATAATTGTAAAACAACTTTTTA
The DNA here is from genome assembly GCA_949592205.1 of Helichrysum umbraculigerum. Taxonomy (NCBI): domain Eukaryota; kingdom Viridiplantae; phylum Streptophyta; class Magnoliopsida; order Asterales; family Asteraceae; genus Helichrysum; species Helichrysum umbraculigerum. The sequence goes on along the minus strand of CATIUR010000005.1, from coordinate 6,625,167 downwards.
GTTCTGCTATATATATAATACGACTTTACGTTTCTACCGTTGAAATGAGGCTTGGGACATAAGCCGGTTTTTAGTTCTGCTATATATATAATACGACTTTACGTTTCTACCGTTGAAATGATGCTTGGGACATAAGCCGGTTCTATTGCAAGTGAAACTGAGATTGCGACAAACTCTTTTGTGTGTGAATATAAATCTTTGAATAACAAAACTGCAAGTGTCTGATATGACAATAATCAACATCACCACAAAATAAAATCATGGATAATAACCAAGTGATAAAAAAAACATTACCTAACTCATTTGACCTGTCCATCTTACCGCCTCTGACTTCAACCCGTCTATCTTACCACCTCGCTCGAACTTTGTGTGTACAAAGAGAACTTGGATAATAAAAAGAGGCTTCATCTTGTATAAAATTCCCAATTTCAAAGAGCAATGTTAATGCTTGTTTAATATGTACCTTGTACAAATTCAATAGTGGTACATAGTCGAATAATACCAAGTTGAAACCAATCTCACCGGTGAGCTTAATGCCTTTAAGTGCTCTATTACAATAATAAGAACACATCAACCAAAAGGTTAACATTTATACACAGACATGTAATCAGTGGTGGATCCAATAATTTGTGGTGGCACCTAAAACAGCATAAAAAATGCAGATAAACAATTGACCTCATATAGACATATACTTCTAAATGTATTGGATTTCATACCTTCTATACGTAATATAAGATCGATGAATTCGGACAAATTACTAAACGTAATAAATAATAAAGGCTCTGTACGAAAAAGATACCGTATGTATTTGATAATTATTTCATCCTCATAGAGTGAATTAGTAGGAAGGACATCGTTTATCTTGTTATCTTTATTAACAACTCTGTAACTTGTCAGTCATTGCATGTACTATCCGTGCAAAAGCGACCCATTCTGACCCAGTCATGAGAGTATACTTCTTAAAGCCGATAAGCATTCAGTTAATATAGGAGTTCATCAAGTGTACAAAGAATGATAGATAGTAACAATAAATGCATATGTAATGGGTCAAACTGATTTCTATTTCAAAAAGTGGAAACTTTTTTTACCAACCCATGACCTGATCTTGAAGATGAAATATGAAAAGTTTTATATTAAAGCAGAAAGAGCTTAACTTACATTGTTGGCTCAGTAACATGCAAGACTGATCTACTTAGCAATGTTGGCAATTGATGCAAGAAATCAAAAGCTCTATGGAAAAGGAGTCGTTAGCTGAACTCCGATGGTGTAAACGTAGAAAACGGAAGTGGAGACCTATATGTCACACACACATAAGCATGATAGAACAAACGAAATTACTAATTACTAATTTCAATAAAACTTCAAGAAAAACAAAAGATATTTTCATAAGCATTAAACTAACTATCACAAATGAATTGTTAAAAACTTTCAATGTCATTAAGCAAGATATGTACAATCTTTGAATTGCCTTCTTTAAACTTCAAACTTCATCGTCAAAAGATCGGCAACTAACCCTTACACTCCATGTTTCCATATAATGCCCCTGCATTCACAAAAGAATTTTATTTAAATAAAATGGGTAATGAAAATATGAAATTACTTAATTGATTAATTATATGATCTAATACACAACCCTAAGATGTTAGGAGAAAAATGAACGGATGCAGTTAAACGAAAACGAAAGAATACACAAAATCTGACCAAATGGCTACACGAGTTGGACTTTCTAGCAATTATACACCTGAAATATGGTAACGTCATGCATTAATCGGTTATTATGTGTTTACATAGCATATGATAGAAGAAGATGTACATCAAAAGCCACTCGCATATGTTTCAGCATTGCGTTGTCAAAAGACTATGGAATCAAAATGCCACCACAGTTTATATATAAAAGATCACAAACAACAATCATACATAAGGAATTCGTATAATATTCATTGGCAATAAGTTCTTACTTGATTAGTTGATGGAAGGAGTACAACTTCACGGATTGAATAGGGATTTTAAACGCCATACAATTAAACTGAAAAAACACTAAACAATTAGTGTTTATGCCATGACAATTCATAATTTTTTATTAAAGTCAAATTGAACACGCTTACCATTGATGGGTTAAGTAATTGTTTTAAATAGTGGTGCCACCTGAACCCACGCCTGCTTATCAAGAATTATATGGGTATCGAAAGGCAAGAGATCAGTTTCTTCTTCTCCCACTTCAATATCCCATGATGTCTTCCTTTGTTTACCTTATCATGGCAACAATCAAATTATCAACAAACTGAGATGATATTGAATATCCAATTAATCGATCTTCTAAAAGTTATGAAACTCAGCTGCACATTGTTTTCGTTCTTAACGTATAACTGTAAAATCAATCTAACCATAAACACAACAAATGAAAGTAGATATAAATCACCCTCAAATAATTGAAAATTTTTTTTAGTAAAACAAACAACTTAAAAGTTCAAAAATATCATGATAGGAAAAAAATTATTACCCGCTAGATAGCAGCTACAAATTTCATCGACAATTCACAATTTGCAAACAATTGTCAACGAACAATCTGAAGATCAAGCTTTGTGGGTGGTTCAATTCCATGGAAAAAAATATGGTTCTCATTTGAACTTCCTTTAAACTGATACGGATCCTTTACACTGATATATCTTATATAGGAAGCTTTATTATGGTTTGAAATTTAATTTCAAAGAAATGATAAATAAGAAAACGATTCGGTAGATATAAGTCAAAGCGATGATGATGCGTATTAAATCTGAGGAAAGGATACTGTTATATTGTACCTCCAACCATCCTAATCTTGGCGGTTCATATTTGGAAAAACACCATCAGCATTCTGCAAATATATAAAAAGAAAAGATCTATTCATTTTTCATTTAGGTTGGATCAAGAATTACTTCTTCATTTGGAATCATGGATCACAATTACCTGTAGATATAGAATAACATTAACGGCATCATATACTCGCTTTAAATCTAACCGTTCAACAAAAGTTCCTAATGGCAATTCGGATAGCATGCGTGCAGCTTATAATTTTTGAACATTAACATAGATAAATCACTATATTAAGCAGTAATGGATAACTTATATATGCTAAAAACATAAGTACTCCCTTTTAATCCTTCAACAGTCAATCTGAAACGATCCACCCTTTATATGCAGCTTAGAATGTCCATCCACCTTCTGAAATGTGACGATTCCAGTAACCAGGATCAGGAAAATCATCTATGACCAGTATAGAATCGAAAAGCAATTAACATGTTTCAAAGATACGGTAAATCAAGCTATTTAAGTGATCACTCTTTAAGTTCCTCAGTTTTTAGTTACTAATATAAGACTTAGAGCCAATGTATCAAATTCAGATTCATGATTCTAGTATTACTTCAGTTTAGAATGGCTGAATTTGTTCACTCGACTACATGAATATCTAATTGAAAAGGGACCATTAATAAGCCAATAAGCCGCCCCATGAGCGCATATAAAGAAAGTTTCACTCAAGCATATCATCAAACACCTAATATACATATGAAAATTGGATCCAAATTTTGTGTATACTACTGAAACTAAAGCAGAATAGGTCAAATTCCAACCTTCATCAACCATATGATACCTAACCGAATCAATCAATCAATCTATGGTGATGTTTCTACTGTTAAAAACTTCAACACCTGAAGCATTTCATTCATAACATTATAACTATGATAATTACATATTCACAATCAAAAGTCATACTTTTTCATTCATGTGTTTCATTAAACATATTTACCCTCAACATCTCTTATTTGAACATGAGATACCAACGTATGTACATATATATGTGATGTGTTATGTATGTATATATAAAGAATTTTGGAACCTGTAAATAAACAAAATTACGACCTGGTGTGTTCGTAACCCTATAATGACGATCTGCTTCGAATCACTTAACGTGTTCTGAACCCTAAAATTACAATCTGCTTCGAATCGTAATACGTGAGTAAATTCAATAATTTGTTAGACGAAACAAACCTTTTGATTGATGAGACGAAAAGCGCCGGAACAATCAAGGGGTGTGCCGCCTTATCATAGAGGAGCTTCAGGCGTGGCGATGGATGTGATCCGCCGTTAAGAGTTGGTCGATAATGAGGAGACGCAGAGAGAGTCTGAGAGATGGGTTGTTCTTTTTGACCCGAATGATAAATGGGTTAAACTTTGGTCCGAAACACGTCGTTTTGTCAAGATGTGGATGAGCATTTAAATTCAAAGTTAAAAACGTACTTAATATTAATACAGCTAATTAAGCATAAACAATGGGGGTATTAGGGTAATTTAGAGTAATTACAATTATCTATTTAGGTAGTCACCTAAAAAAATAGAAGATCAAAGGCTAAAAAAAATTGCCCTCCAAAAATTAAGGGGGAGATTAGTTTAAATTGGGTTAATTAAGGAATGGTAACCTAGGGTAGGGTTCAAATGAGAATAGGAATTTGTGTGAGAATGAGGGAACCAATGATATCAAGCCATGTGTACAAAGAGAATGTTCCACATGTACAAAACTCATTTACCCCCAACATCAATTATCTCACAAACGACAAATCGAAAAATTATGAAAATTGCACCATTAAATTCGTCGTTTTCTCCTCTTCGATTTGTCGTCCCTCAAGACATACTTTCGAAAAGTTTTTTTTTTCATTTTTTTGGTGGGTTTCACATTTACTAACACATGTGTTAAAGTGTTGCGTTTAGGGTTTAGGGTTTGTGGTTTAGGGGTTAGGGTTTAGGGTTTGAGGTTTGGGGTTTCTCCCTGAAACCCCAAACCTCAAACCCTAAACCCTAACCCCTAAACCACAAACCCTAAACCCTAAACGCTTTACAAAACGCTAAACCCTAAATCTTTCTAAACCCTAAACCTTGAACCCCTTCTAAACCCTAAACCCTTATAAACCCTAAACCATAAACCCTACTAAACCCTAAACCTAACCTTAAACCCTAACCGTAACCACACATTAAATGTACAACTAATCACTAACACATGTGTTACTAATTTGTGAAACCCACCAAGAAATGAGAAAAAAAGAAAAGTTGTCAAAAGTATGCCTTGAGGGACGGCAAATCGAAGAGGAGAAAACGCTGAATTTTATGGTGCAATTTTCATGATTTTTCGACTTACCGTTTGTGAGATATTTAATTTTTAAAAATGTGGAGGAGAGAGAATAAAGTGTGGAGGAGAGAGAATAAAGTGACACATGGCAGAAATCTGTTGGTTCCCTCATTCTCACTCAAAATTGATGTACTCATTTGAACCTTACTCTGTTAACCTGTTTAGTGGTTTCTTTTATATATATAAAGAGATTCTAAAAAGTAAATAAGACGGGTGCCAACGGGTGCGTCGGTGCCACCGTCGGTACCAACCGACGGACTGACGCCATTGGCAGCGGCCGTCGGTTAGTGGCCGTCGGTTGGGCACGTCGGGAAACCGAAGGGAGAGAGAGAGAGCGTCGGCGAGGGAGGTGGGGCCAGAGCTTTCCTTTTTATTTATTTTTTCGTTTTTTCTTCTTCTTTTTGTTTTTGTTGTTGTACGTATGAAGTTGCAGGGGAGCTGGGAAGGGAAAGATGAAGGGGGGGTTGAAGATGAAGGGAAGGATTAAATAGTGTGTAGGTTAAATATAATTTGGGTTTGGGTTTTAAAATAAAAAATGGGCTAAAGAATTTGTAATGGGCTAAAAAATTTGTAGTGGACCTTTTTTAAATGTATGACTTCATATTTCAAATTAATGTGTTTTTTTGTAAAATTTTTAATTATTTTTACTTTGGTATTTTTAATTAATATAATGTTTTAATTTTTTATTAATGTAATGTTTTTAGTTTTAATTTAAATGTGTTATTTAAGTTTTTGTATTAAATAAATAGATTAAATAGTGTGTGGGGCCTTGAAAATAAGGGAAGTGATGTTGCTGTTGGCAGGGGTGTGTCAGTTGTGTGTCAGTTTGTGTCAGTCTGACGTGGCGCTGAGCTGGCAGGCAACTGACGCGTCAGTTCGCGTCACGGTTGGGAGGAGTCTAACAAAATGTTCGGTCTTAAATTTGATTTGATGAATCCAAACTTTTAATTTCAAGGATAAATGACAACTTTAAAGCAAGTTGGTAATTAATAAGTCGAAGCTTAATAAGGATGTTGAACTTTATAGTCAGTCAAAAAGAGTATGAATTAGTATTGCAAGATTATACAAGTATATATCGCTAGAAGCAATATCAAGTGAGTATATCGTAATTAATTGACTTGATTTAATCAAGTCACATAAAAAATATATAATTAATTAATTCAACAGAGGTTGATAAGTGATGATAATGACGTATAACTAAATTATACCTCTTTGACATTGGATCTAATCCCAAAAACATACTATTAAACAAAAGAGATTACGGGCGTGTTTAATTACGGAAAACTTCTTATTATTTTGGAAAACTTTCTAAGAAAACTGGTAAATTAGACTACGTGTTCTAGTTGGAGTTTTCCGGAGGAGTTTTCTAAGAAAATGTAATATAGAGTATATGATTAAAGGTTTTCCGTCTTTCCTAATTTAAAAAATAAAAACTTCATCCCTTACATTTGAACGCGTTCTCTAAATTTCTTATGGTTTTTAAGAGACAAAAACTATAAAAGAATGAAAAAAGAAAATGAAAATACTTTTTCGTAAGTAAACGCGTCCTGATGGTCATACTTAATATCAAGAGTGTGAACTCCATATACATCTATGCTATGAAAATTACATTAGAGTAATATTAAATATGTTTAATGATATTTCTTTAAATATGTATCTAATTCATATAGTTCTTCCAATCAATTTATCTTTTATATCAATTAAATTAAATTATTTATCATAATTTTAAATTTTAAATATACTTTTTAGGCACATAAAAAATACCTGTTTCATATTATTATCGTCATGCTCGATCAAACCTAAACCCCTATCTTTGATTTCACACCATTACAACTTTAAATCCAAGTAGTCAACCAATCCTAAACCCCTAATTTCACGCTACTGCAACTTTAACTCCAATCTACGATTAGACAAGTCAATTTATTTGAAAAATAATATAATTACAGTACTAGTAGCATAACATCAATTAATTAATTAAATCCATAAAACTCGGCATTCATTATTTCATTTCATTGTTTTCAATCAACTGTCAAAACTCATAAGTCCTTAAAATCACCCCCAAAGCCCATTCACTCGTCACTTAAATTCAACCTACCACTGAATCCATTCCAGATCCAATCGTCAGATTCCGATTTCACTAAACCCTAATTTCAGTTTGCCCCAAATTCATCCACAATGGTTGTACCAAAACAACATTACGCCACAAGCAGTTTAGTAATCGGATACGCTTTATGTTCAAGTTTACTAGCAGTAATCAACAAATTCGCAATCACTAAATTCAATTACCCAGGTTTATTAACTGCTTTACAATACTTAGTTTCAGCTTTAGGTGTTTGGGTATTAGGTAAATTAGGGTTTCTAAGTCACGATCCATTTACTTGGGCAACTGCTAAGAAGTTTTTACCAGCTGCAATTGTTTTTTATCTCGCAATATTTACTAATACCAATCTGTTACGTCATGCGAATGTTGATACATTTATCGTGTTTAGATCATTGACACCGATTCTAGTTGCTGTTGCTGATACTATGTTTCGAAAACAACCGATTCCTTCGAAACTTACGTTTGTTTCACTGTTAGTTATAATGGGTGGTGCGGTTGGTTACGTTGCGACCGATTCAGGGTTTACTTTAACTGCGTATTCGTGGGCGTTTGCGTATTTGATCACGATCACGACTGAAATGGTTTATATCAAACACATGGTTACGAATCTCGGGTTGAATACTTGGGGATTTGTTTATTATAATAACTTGCTGTCATTAATGATTGCACCGTTGTTTTGGGTTATAACGGGTGAGTATTCGGATGTGTTTTCTGCTGTTGGATCGAACCGTGGGAATTTGTTTGAAATTGTGGCGTTTACTGCAGTTTCATTGTCGTGTGTTTTTGGACTAGCGATTAGCTTTTTTGGATTTGCTTGTCGGAAAGCAATTTCTGCAACTGCGTTTACTGTGACCGGTGTTGTGAATAAGTTTCTTACGGTTGCGATTAATGTTTTGATTTGGGATAAACATGCTAGCCCCTTTGGGTTGTTTTGTTTGCTTGTAACCATTGCTGGAGGGATATTGTATCAGCAATCTGTTACTGGAGTTAATGTTCCTTATGTACAACGGGATCCTGCAGCGTCTAAGTTAGTGGATGATAAAGATGAGGTTGATGATTACTCGGAAGAAGATCAAGAAAAGGGCACATAGGGCAAAATCTCTGGTGTATAAGCTTTTTTGGTATCTCCCCTAAAGAGGTTTGATCAACTAAAGGTTATTAGTTTTATGTACTTTGAAGTGTATTATCTGTTTTGTAATCTTCATCATTGAAATATTATTTCATATAGGTCGTTTTCACACACTATGAACGCTTCATGCCATGTGTATCCCGGCATATTTGGTTTATGAAAGTAGTATACATTAGTCATTTTGTAAAAGAGATCAAACGTCAATCATACAGTTTATTATCAATGCATTTATCCTTAGGTATTCTTCATTATGTTAGATTTGTTCTAAACAAAGTTATCATTTTAGCATGTTGGTGGTATTGGTTTCTTATAGAAACTTCAAATTTTAAAATCTTGTATTCCTGTTGTTGTCATTGTATTAGTAAATAGTAATACTCCTTGATCATCATCCAGTCGGTTTCATGATACCGGTTCGAGTTTATGAAAAAAGTAAATCACCCTTAAATTTCTTCACTTATGACATGATACTGCAACCAAATTACTGAGTTTGGATGCTTGTGAATACAGATGATTTATTGATTCATCATATTCATCTTCTCCTTAATGATTCATTAGCCAGTGTTGGTAAATCTGCCTTTTTGAAGTAGTTTAGCTATCATCTGTTTTGTTAAATGCATGATATATATGAGTATGATCCATCAGGATTACTTTCGTTCCACCTCCATAACTCCATTTGACACGACTTTCTCTCTGTAACACACTAGTATGTAACTCATGCCCTGTTACTCCGTTATTATTAAATGTTAAAACCTCTATGAATATGAATTCGTTGTGCCATGCCCCTGTAGAAACAAAGTTACAGCTTTTAGATCAATGACACTATTTTGGTTTACTTGCTACTACCTTTTTTAGGAAACTATCCATTGAAATGTACTTTTTTTTATCGCTATTGATTTATACTGGTTGCTTCTGTTCGGTATGTTGGTAGTTCTACATTTTTATGTGTGTAATAAATTGATTTTAATAATTTTATGTCGGTTAAAAGTTAGTCTAAAGTTGGAAGAAAAACTATGTAATAACATAAAAATAATAAGCATTTTATTATTATAATGACAAATATGAAAGGATGTAGTTTTATAATGACAAATATTAAAGGAAAAAAAATTGGTTTTTAACGGCAACTACTTTTTGCACAATAAACACACATTTTAATCCCCACTTAAGTTGTTCCAGTTTTTCATCAGTTTATAATACTCGTAACTTTTAATAGTATCTTTAACTTTTAATACTTGATGTACTCCGTATTATTTTTTTCCAAAAGATTAAATTTTATAAATGGTCCCGGTAGTTTATACGGCTAGCAACTGATGTAAACTCCATTTATTAACTACCGGAACTTCGGCCATAAACTGTTACAACTCCGGCCAGCAACTGCCGCGAAATCCGGTCGAAAACCTGCTGCGAACTCAGGCCAATAACCTGTTGCGAACTCCGGTCAATAACCTGCTGCGAACTCCGGTAAGCAACCACCGAACAACGACCATCAACGTCGGAAAATTACAACCAACAAAATCTCCATCGTTTCACATAGAAAATCACCAGATAACGTTTGGATTTCGTTTACCAGATGAATTGTTTCGTTTTTGTTTCTCGACAATTACAGTGTCGGTTTTGAAGCCATCAGCAAATCGATTTGTGCAGTGGTGGAACTTGAAGAAACAATTGATGAGAGTGTGGGTTTTTAAGAATTGATGTGGGTGTATTTCTATCTTCAGCCAATCCGTTGATCATTGTTGATGTTTTGTTTTTTCGTCGGAATTTTTCATAGATGATGATGGGAAAGGTGTTGGAAAATTTAGTGAAATATGTGCATTTTTCACTAACTTTGGACACATAATTTTATATGTATATGTGGTATATATAAATATTCGTTTACGTAATTGCGTTCTCCCTTATAAGAGCTTCGCAATGATATAATGTGTGTCCAAAACTGAGCTAATGTGAATGAGATATCGATTCACAAAGTAAGACATTTGATGTGTAGTTTGTTGGGTTTGAGTTTGTCCCACATCGGTGGGTGAACTAAACCTATAGGTACCACCTACACTATAAATAGAGGTGTCTCGGCTCAATTTTAGATACACCAAAAACCACAACCTTTTCATTAAAGGAGATACAAGTATTCTCCGATGAAATCTTGGGCAGTGAGTCAAGTCCGGCAGTACAAGCTGCTTCGGCCGTTGTACACTGGGAAACAGACGACGTGTAGACGGCGAATCTGTTTTAAGGGAACTGTGTCCAACACAGGTCTCGGTCTTCTTCAAATAATTCTTTGGAGCGTGCGGATCTTCTTAAGATAAGTTTCTTTTACTTATTTCTTATGTTTTATTGTTTTTTATTATTCGTTTTCTATTATTTATTATTATTTATATTTGTAGATGTAGTAATTAGATTAGAATTGCTACATCTGTAATTCTATTGTATACTTCTTGTAAATAATTATAACTATATTTTTACCTACAAACTTAAAACAGATTCTTGTTAATCGTTACCCGAACAAGTTTCATTGAATAAACGATTTATACGTAACAATTAAAGAAATTAAAGATCAATTGTTAAAACATATTTTAACATGACTGAAAGAACACGCGTTATAAAAAAAATGCACTATGAACTGAAATTTGTTGGCGGTTCTTACTCGTTCATGGATTTTAATATATATTTGGTCTAATCTTTTATTGGGTGTGGACCAGAGGAGGTATTTGTCAAACTTTAAATTTTGGTGACATTTACTTTTTATTTATTTTTAAATAAGTACTTTGCACGTGTTGTGGAAACAAAGTTTATTTAGTTAGGGTATGTTCGGCTAACTAGCTTATAGGAGCTTATTGGAGCTTGAGCTTATTTTTTCTAAAACAAGCTTTGTTTGGCAAACAAGCTTATAGGAGCTTATGAATAATATTAAGCTCTGGAAAATTACGCTGGTGCTAGTAGCGTTTTAAACAAGCTAGGAGCTTATGAATAGTATTAAGCTCTAGAAATTACAATATTACCGTTGATATATTAGTAAATAAGCTCCATCATTTAATAAGCTCCATCCTTTTATGTAATTTTACATTTTTCAGCTCCAGCTCCAGCTAGTTTACCAAACACCTTTCTAAATTAATAAGCTCCTATAAAATAAGCTCCGGCTTCCAGCTCCAGCTACCAGCTCCAGCTTCAAGCTCCAGCTAGTTTTACCAAACACACCCTTAGACGGAATTGAACCGGTGCGGTGCACACTAATACTAATACATATTGAAGCCAGTTATTAAAACACGTCGGTGTGTCTAGTTGGTTTTGTTTGGTACCACGACACCGTTCGTATATGAATGGAAAAAGAAGTATATTTTGAGTGTGAAATTTTGACCATTTTCATACCACTTTAATGGAAACGTAGATGAAATTCAATTACAAAACGGAAAGAATTAAGGTTTTATGTATTTTGATTTGAAAATTCTAATTCATATAATATTGTTTTGATTTAATTCCAAATTAAGGTGTATGATTGTTTTGGTTTGTATATTGTTCCTGCGAATAGGTTGAAATCAAATCATATCCTATTGTGAATATATAAGTATATTTCTTTACTTGTATACTTCTAATAATAATCTAATAGCTATGGTGATTATTATGAGATGTCAATGGGCAAATATAGATATTTGGGACTGATTTTTAATTCATGTTTTTGAATTTTATATAAAAGGGTCTTTGTTAATTGGTTTAATCTTATCGGTTGTGACTTTATTATTTTCCGTATGTGACGATCACTTCATGTGACAAATGTGATAATTGTTTGTTATATCTCATACTTTTATCAATGAACTTATTTATAATGTGGTTAATATATGAAACATGCTAGATTTCATATTTGACAACCTTAATTTGTTGAAATAAGATTTTATGTAGTTTCATATATGAAACATGCCAGATTTCATATATATTACAAACTGGGTATTGTTTTAATTACCAATTTTATGTACTTTCACAACTTGAAAATGGAAGGTTAATAAGTGATTGAAGAACAAGAGTTTAATATTAAGTGCTATATTGGAATAGCATATATAACCGAGAGATATATGTAGGTGCTAAATTTTAAAGTAGCACACGGAAGCCATATTTAGATAGCTGACTTTATTGCTGCAATTCTTTTGTAAATTTGGTCTCGTTCATTGGAAGGAGTCCCTGTGAGTTTATGTTTGCATATAAGCATATATAGAACCAAGCTTCAATAACCATAAAATTTGATACTTAATTTGATCCATTACATGTTGGTATTAGATCGATTGAACCCGGACGTGTTGGCATTTTCTCTAATTCGCCTATGCTATTTGGAGTATTAGATCGATTGAACCCGGACGTGTTGGCATTTTCTCTAATTCGCCTATGCTATTTGGAGTTTGTGAGCTTGAATAGAAATAAGCTTTTCTACTCTCGCAGCCTCCTTGAACATTCTGTATACCATCTATTACGTACATTTATTAAGTATCAATAATTTTTTATTGTTGTTCATGGTTGTTACTGATTCAATATGAAATCATGGTATAGATATTGGTTGAAAAAACCAGACTTGCATGCGAATTTCATATGCATTTTGTGGGAGTGTTTGTTCAGTTTACGAAAGAAATGGAAATGTACAACTTCCATAAACGTGTAAGGTTCAATACTTTTTGTGAAAATAGTTAACATATGATAAACGGCCTACTACTCGACATTAAAGTAGTTTTGTTAACTATTTAATAAAACTTTAGAATGATTGTGTTCGTTGTTCCAAGTTTTGTGGATCGTGAGCACCAATTGGGGCTATAGACCACAAATGACCGTTACGGGAACTATATCATGGATGTAGTTCATTTATACGTCGTGGATGTATAATTTCGCTATATAATTGAGTGCTCGAGATGGTCTTTGATATTAGGGATGCCACATATTTGTGGTAACCTATTTAAGATTTATGAGACACTCGAGAGATGGGTGCAACTTATTAATGTAATCGGACATTGGTAAAGGAAATTGAAATTGTAGAACTGAGGTTATCTACAATTTAAACCCTTTTCATGCATGTTCTCGACATCTCTAAAAGGGTAACATCCAATAGCAAGTTGACTATGGATTAATGTACTATAAATCTTAATGATAAGCTCGTGCTTGAGAACGAGAAAAGCCTCCTTTTGTTCCTTGCGGTTGGGACACTTGTAGGAGCATTGTCGATTATCACTCAAAAGGGATGATGATAATCATGATTGATGCAGTTGACATATCTACTATTGAAAATGATGAGAACTTTAATAATGTTTTAATTTCTCTTCAATTTTATCATAGTAATTTTATGAGTCTGTTTAATTATCGTGTTTGATTAAAACTTGCGATAAAAATGTTCTAGCATGAATTACATTATTACGTAATGTATGGTTGTAAATTAGAGGATTAGCTAAAAGGTTTTATGGGTATAAAACTAGTACATTTCATGAAAGATTTTTAAACAGTTGACTTATGACAATAATTGAAACCTTGAAAAGAGATAAATTTGAACACATCGGGTTAGAATGTGGTCTCAAATTTATGAAATTGGAAGACATGTCAGTGATAACGACATGACTTGCGGAAATGTCATAATATGTGAAAATTCAAGTATGAATTTAACGTATGGCACTGAGATATTGAATCTAGCAAGATTCATTTATTGATTCTTGTCGACCTCATTGTTGTTGATACATAAATGAGGTTGAATAAGTGGCAGGATTACATCCAAAATGACTTGACAATACGGAGTCAAGATTCTAAAGAGAGAATTGTATGTATCTCATGAGAAAAAACATCATAAGGTTATGGTGTTGGAAGTATTTTTATTTATCACAAGTATGATATAAATCAAATTTTATAGTATGGATTGGATAAGTCCAAGGTAAAGCTCTTTAGGGGCATTAGCAAAACTTCATAGATAAAAGGCATTCACATTATGATTATGAAGGAAATAAAACTGAATGATTGATACGAGATATTGTATATGAGACACTCCTAAATGTCATTATTTATAGATGGTATTTAAGTCTCATTAGTGAATTTTTGTCTAAAAATAAGAATGAGTATTGACAAGGGACAAGCGTGATTCCTTGTAATAAGAAAGCTATTAAGAATCAGAATGATGCATCTTCTGTTCTTATACTTACGTCTTGAAGTCTATGGCATGCTAGACTTGGACTTGTTAATTATGATCTTCTGTATTGATCAATTAACAGCAAACATTCCATTATTTGGAATTTCTGTATAGACAAAATTAAATCTTCATTCGGTAACAGAAAGATTTGGTATATTGTGAAATCAAATTGATGAGACAATGATGCAAGATTGTTTCCATGCTTAATATGGAATTCAGTTAGAATAAATCTTAGGAGAACTATGGACATAAAAATGTATATCTTTTGTTTTATAAATTCGGGATTTGAATTGCCTAAATGGAGCTCGGATTAGAGCTTATTCGAGTGTTGCATCTTTATTAAGATGCTTAAATTCTATGTTTCTAGGTCAAACCTAGAGTATAACTAAGAATTGCTCTGAATATGAGAAAGTTTTAAACTATATTTATATAGAGTTTAGTTAGCTTTCTAACGGCAATTAATTTGCATCGTTTGTGAATATATGAGAAAGATGACAATATGCAAGACATGTGGGGGAAGTCATGATAGATAATTCTTATAAAAAGGGAAGAACTTTCCCAGAATAATATAAAAATGTGGGGGTGTCTTTCATTTTGATATGGAAAGACCCGAATTCTAATTAATCAAGTGTTGCACACAATGATCATTAGAATTGATTGGTTAAAGTATAAAAAGGTCATAATGTAAGATAAATGTTTTCATGTTGACCGATGGAATATACGAGGGTCATGACAGAAGAGTCTAAAATTTCTATGATGACCGAGTGGAGTACATAAAGACTCATAGAAATATAAGGTAAGATAATATTACTTTTACAGAAAAGTAAATATAAAAGAGTACTCAATTTGCTTACCTGTTGTACAAAGTGTAGTGGAGATATGTTGAGATAACGGATTTATTAGAATATACAATCAGGTGAGAATTGTAACGACTAATTAAGGTTGTCATGAACGACATAATACCACTAGAACAACTGATCTCTTTGTAGGTTATCTATGATAACATTTTGGATCCGACAACCATAGGGTTGAGAAGAGATCAAGTTGTGGAATGAGACTAAAGCCCTTGAAATAAAAGTTTATATGAAGGAAACCTAACCTAGTTGACTGGAGATCCCAAGATCTAGGTTCAATAGGACAACCTAATTGTATGAACTAAGGGAGGTCACTGTGGGGGAGTTCTTAAACCTCCAAAAACATGTGAGGGAGTTTGTAACATCCTCGTTACGGGCCTAGGAGAAATATGGTAATTTTCTTATTTTGATTGATTATTTATTTTGTTAGAAATAATTTATATTATTTGAATAATTGAAGATAAATAGGTTAATTGGTTAAATGACGTATTGTGGATAGTAAATTATTGTTGGTTTTAAATTATTATTGTTGTCGGTGAAATAAAACGTATTGTTCTCGCAAATATTTTTAGGTTCTAGACAATAGGTTAAAAGGGATATAATATTTAACCACCTAATATTGAGTCAGATGGTTAAGGTCGACCCTTATTCCCCACACCTTACAGAAAGTTGCATGTATCTTCATTACACCTTATTACACTTAGAAACCTCAAAAAACTATTAGAAAATCATCCTTGAAGCTATGATTATTGATTCAACCTCTGAATTTCATCATCTTCATCTTGTTACTATCTCCATTGTAAGTTGATTTTATCCCAATTATGTATATATGCTTGAATTTGGTTGAATTAGGTTGAATATATGATGCATGTGTAAAATCAAAGCTTGATGATGATTGCTTGTTGTTATTACATGATTATGGATGATATTTGAGGTCATTTACTGAATAAATTTGTGTATTACATCTGCATTTTTGTGAAATTGGAATTTTGGGTCGGACTGTGTTTGAGCTAAGTGCAGGTCGCCTGTAAATAGGCGTTACCCGACGGGTAACCTGTTATCCGGCGGGTAACCGGGTAAATGGGATAAAACCAGAAAACGGGTTTACCCGGCGGGTAAGCCGTTACCCGGCGGGTAGGGCTCAAACATGGGAACGGGTAAGATGTTACACGGTGGGTAACTTGACCGGGTAACTACGAGTTGGTTCTGGTCAAGTTTGGGCTTGGACTGGGCATAGGTACCCGGCGGGTAACCTTTGATTTCTGGTGATGTTGTTTAGCTTTTGTACATATGTTGTGTAGATGTTATATGGATTTAAATTATGAAGTGTTTGATTGTTAATTTCTATGTGCTGAAATAAAAGAGTATTCTTACGAAATAAGTTATTAATTTGTAATTCTCTTGTGTTCTCAGATAAACCGGAGACTCAGTAAAATAAGATCACTGAGTGGAGACTGAGATTGTAAGGGTGAGTGGATCTTGAACTTTCAGTCTAAATTAGTTGTAACAACATGGTTGCAACGGGTAAACTTGGTTTTATTGTATATGATAAACATATGTTTTTGATGTGTCTTATATATTGCCATGATGGTTGTGGACTAATTGAATGTCGGAGGTCAACATGGATTGGGTTTGGGTACTATTACTTTGAACAACATAAGTGCTTTGTACATGTGTTGTTTATTGAAATTATGTTGTATGTAGTAATAGTACCAAACTATCGGTTTAACCACTGTTTGGCCTTCAGTTGGTTTTAAGTGTTACTTGGGGGCCACCGCGGCATGAGGGTACCTCAAGGACCACCGATCCTCTTTGATTTATTTGTTTACGATGCTTTGCTGTAGACATTTGTTAATCTAAGTTAGGTTGATGGTTAGAGATCTATTCACTTAGCTTTGTGCTAATCCCCCTCATAACTT
Organism: Helichrysum umbraculigerum; assembly: GCA_949592205.1. Classification (NCBI taxonomy): domain Eukaryota; kingdom Viridiplantae; phylum Streptophyta; class Magnoliopsida; order Asterales; family Asteraceae; genus Helichrysum; species Helichrysum umbraculigerum. The sequence continues at coordinate 6,607,870 of CATIUR010000005.1, read as the reverse complement.
CTTACAGGTTAAGCTTTTGATTGTGGGTTGCAAGAAGTTTGGGTTAAAGGAATGTTTGACGGCTCACTCTGGTTTATAAATCATGTTAATGGTTTACCATTGTGTTTTGAAATTATATAACACTTGAACTTATGTTTTGTGGTAAAACTAGTTTAATGGTCATATTTATATGGATTGTACTTTAATATGTGAAATCTAAATTATATGAATTTTAATGTATGCGCTTCCGGTTCATGTTAAAAAAAAATGGTCTTTCGAAATAGAAGGGTGTTATAGAGTTATTCAACTTCCTAGTCCATTCCAATAAATTACAGTGATAGTGATGTGAGGATAAGATTATATGTATATGTGGTATATATAAATATTCGTTTACGTAATTGCGTTCTCCCTTATAAGAGCTTCGCAATGATATAATGTGTGTCCAAAACTGAGCTAATGTGAATGAGATATCGATTCACAAAGTAAGACATTTGATGTGTAGTTTGTTGGGTTTGAGTTTGTCCCACATCGGTGGGTGAACTAAACCTAGAGGTACCACCTACACTATAAATAGAGGTGTCTGGGCTCAATTTTAGATACACCAAAAACCACAACCTTTTCATTAAAGGAGATACAAGTATTCTCCGATGAAATCTTGGGCAGTGAGTCAAGTACGGCAGTACAAGCTGCTTCGGCCGTTGTACCCTGGGAAACAGACGACGTGTAGACGGCGAATCTGTTTTAAGGGAACTGTGTCCAACACAAGTCTCGGTCTTCTTCAAATAATTCTTTGGAGCGTGCAGATCTTCTTAAGATAAGTTTCTTTTACTTATTTCTTATGTTTTATTGTTTCTTATTATTCGTTTTCTATTATTTATTATTATTTATATTTGTAGATGTAGTAATTAGATTAGAATTGCTACATCTGTAATTCTATTGTATACTTCTTGTCAAATAATTATAACTAAACTATATTCGGATACTTATATTTTTACCTACAAAAGGTTGATGCTTTGAACGTCTCTGTAACACGTTTATGCGTTTTTGAATATTTAAATTGAATTTAAAAACAAAAAAAAAGGAAAGAAACAAAATAAAGATGTAAGGGTACTTTAGTCATTTTAAGTGAGTGAGGACTATTTTCGAGTAAATTGTAAACTTATTAGAGCGTAAACATGGAAAAAAAAGAGTTGATGTACAGTTTTCGTAAATCAATGTAAATCACATGGACCATTCATAAAATTTACTTTTTTCAAATTTCAAACATATAGGAGTAATATGTAACAAATTTGTAGAATTTTTTTTTCTATTTTTTTATATACAAAAAATAATAAATTCTCTTCATTATCACGTGACACTTAATTTTACAAGACGTCCAGATAACAAAAGAAAAGTTAGAGACAATTATAAAAGTTAAACAAACAATAGAAAAATAAAATAAAATAATAAAGTTATACGAGTAGTAAATTTTCCTATTCGTTTAAAAATATGTTATTGATTATTATTATTATTATTATTATTATTATTTTTATTATTATTATTATTATTATTATTATTATTATTATTATTATTATTATTATTATTATTATTATTATTACGAGTATAAGATCTGATTTAATTGATTGCTTTTCCAACAACAACAACAACAAAAAAAGATCTGATTTAATTGAGGTATGATTTCATTCTCCGATTATACTTTCTCATTTAAACACATAACCTGTACAAGTACATAGTTTGACAGTCATCACAGATGTAGTTTTAATTAATTTATTTCTTTATTTTTATAAGTACGTATCCTAAATCGAACAGGATTCCGTTAACTAATTAATTTACAGACTTTTCCTTGTCCAATTGATTTCTTGTAGTTTTATACCTCCATGGTGAGATGAATAATACAATTCTATTATTCCTTATTCTTTGTTCTCTTTACTTTTACACGAGTCTCTCCGTTGAGTTCCGGTTTCATAGCTTCAACAGTTTTGAGGTACGGTCTTAAATCTTTTCTTAAACTCATGATTTGTGTTACAAATTGCATGTTTGCTCCACACGTGTCAATTTAATATGACCCTACAAATTGATATGTGTTATCATATCGATCTGTGTATCCATATGCATGTATATTTAATTAAATAATAGTAACTGATTTTGCAATTTGATGTTTTGTATGATATTAATATTTATTCACTCACTCATCATACATCATCAGAGACTTTGAAGTAGTTATCATCTGATCACTAAGAATTTAACGTAAACGAATTAATATGTATATTATTGATCCATAGTTATGTATTAGCATTTAGCAATATACTAACTTATAACAGCTTCATGTTTTATAATTAAACTATAGCGATAGTTAAAATTGCATATGTGCTTGCATTGGTGATTAAATTTGTTTTCTTTTTAAGCTCTAAAGTAGGTAGATTGTATGGACTGACGATGGATCGATATTAATCGATCCTATATTTTTTTACGTTTGAATGATTAAATAATATTAAGAATGTATATGAACTATACTGAATAAGACATGGTATCGCTTAATCGTTTCGTGTGAGAAACTAATATAGACGAGTTTTCGCTACCAAAGTCGATGAGAATTTTGTAAAAGAAATTTAACTTTTCTATCTGTCTATCTTGATGATGCATGATTAGCTTGTATGAGTAAAGATTTTTCTTATAATCATACTTGTAGGCTCCATGATTTTATTGTAGTAGTTTTGAATGAGGTGAGAATGCTACTCGTAATTAAGTGTGATTTATTTGAAAAAAGATTCATGTATGACACAATTTCCGATTAATATTATCCCTATATTAAATAATATAGAATAGATGAATAGACTATATTGTACGTTTGATCGAGTACATGTTATTTATGAATCGACTATATTGCTATAGCTTGATGTTATCAGTTTATATTATTATAATTTTTTTTTGTTTGATAAGCCATATGTTATTAATTGTACCTTGGATTGTATGTCACGTGTGGACGATTTTTGTAAGTGTACGAGTTTATGTTGTTACGGTGGATTTGTTTTATTTGTAGAACTTCATACAAGATATCGTATACGGTTGCTTAACTACGTTAATGAATTGAATGAATGTGGTAGTATAATCTCGGTTCCAAATGTGGTAGTATAATCTTGGTTCCAAAACATGTTATGAACAAATACTTGAACAAATATATGGTTGTGTTCAACTCTAATTGTGAGAAATATCTTTAGAAACAATGCTCTGATTATATTTAATTAAAGATAAAGATGTTGGACTAGATTTATGTTTCCCTGTATTCTTGCTTAATAATTAGAAACTATTTCTGTTTATAATTTTCAATATAATTAGTAAAATAAGATTATTATGCGGTTTAAATTTTGAACATATATTTTCTTATAATTACCTAAACAATAGCTAGTCAAGTAGATCGAATGGAGATTGTATATTTGTATGTTATGATCAAGATGAAGTCTTGATTTAGTTTCTCATCGTTTCATTTCATCTAAATCTAAATTATCATATAAATATAACGCTGGCCCTATTATAAAATTGTATCTATTAATAATTAATAAACCTTGTAAAACAACTTTACTTGTTACGATCTACCGATTACATATATATTGTGATCCAAAATCATGGTTTAAAGTCCATAGCGTTATGAGAACTTCGAGATATGTTGTTATCATTATACTTGTTGGAGTGCATTGATAAGGGCTTTACAAGTTGTCTGTGTTTCATATTTGTTATTGATAGTTTGACTTGATTTGATTTGTTAACTATTGTTTGACAAGAATCTGATTCAGATTACTATCTGTTATTATTTGATCAAAAGTTTATGTTTTGATAACCAATAAATGATTGCTTATATTATCTAGCCCATTTCCTATTAGTTTTTTATGTTGTCTAAGTTTGTTTTTGGACTTATTTAAAAGTAAAGAATATACGAGTTAATTAAATTTAATATTATAATGATAAAGAACTGCTAATTAAAATATTTCATTTGAGGTAGCTTTGGCCTCTATGTATAGAGTACTACAATGAAACTAAGTCTTGCAAAAGTCAGCATCACTTCTTTTCTTTTATCAAATCAAAATCGTGATTTTAATCTTTAAAATGTGATTTAATAAAATCAAGTGACTTTGAATCAAAATAACAAAGAAGATATAATCTTTTTGTATTTTTCTTTTTAGCTGATTAAAAATAAAAAACAAAAAAATAAAAAACATAAAAATAAAAAAAAATCTAAAACTTTACTCAAAGTGTTAAGTCATTTTGTGGTTAGACGTTTGGGTATTCTCTCTGTAGCTCAAGCTGATATGTTTGTAATACTTGTTATATCAATCGATAGACAAAGATTTATTAGCTTGTGTGTTCAAGTTTATTGTTCGGTTTACGTTTTATGAATTGAATACGAATTCCGCTCGTATTCAAAATCAATTAGCTGTTGCATTTACAAAGTGGTATCAGAGCAGGAGCAGCTCTTTGATTGAGTATAGAACGTGAATTGATCGAATTCGAATTGGATTTTGCTTCGGTTTGAGATCACAACGTATGGACGAGCTCAATTGATCGAGCTTAAGCTGGAATTAGACTGTTAAAGTGTTCGTGATTGATTCTCAGTTCTTAATTCATCATTTTCGGTGGGTTAATTTGAGGATTGAAGCAGTTTTGGTTTGGTTTCGATTTGCACGAACGGACACTTGCGTTTTTCTGAAATTCGCTAGTGTTTTACTGAAATTTCATTGATTTGAACCGGTCTAGTCTTCCTAAATCGATTCCCGACAGTTTGGAGTTGAATTTCGAGTTTTTGATTGAAGTTTTGCACGATTTCTGATTTTCATATCACTACTAGTATTCGTTATATTGCAACCGGAAACCTCTTACGTTTCCATTAACAAGTGACAAACGGAAGCGAAAAAATCCACCGAAAGACTGCGGTGAAAAAGGTGGTACCTCACAAGGTATCCACCAATGTTGATTCCTAAAAGGGTCAATAACAATGAGTGAGATTCCATTTCCTCGAAGAAGCGAGAAAACAAAAATCGTATCAAAACCTATTTCTAAACGAAATTGTTCTCTTTCGAGAATCACAGTACCTAACTCGAATAGATGATTGCGTAGTGGAAACGAAACAGCCATTCCATCATCACTCCTAAACCCCCTCAGAAACCCTTCATTTGAAGATATGTTGTTAAAGTAATGGGTAAACACCCATAAATGGGTGTTCTCCCTCTCGTTAAATCGAGCAACCAACACAGGGTCCCTAGTTAGGACACGAATCCCGTGATTAACCATACGCAAATTCAAAAATTCCAGCGCATCTAACCTAAATAGAACTGGTTCTCGAAAATTTCGTACGATGTGTTCGAAATCAAAAGTTTGTCTCCTATTTTGATTCATTTCGTGATTTTTAAACTGTATTTTGTTAAACCCTAGTTTTTGAGATTCCTGCTGTCATGGCCGTCTTTGAGGGTGGGCGAGGTGGTCGACTACCCAGGGCCTCTATATTTCGAGGCCTCCAAAAAATTTCCCAAGTCATGTGATACGTCTAATAGATATGATGATTACGTAAGATATTGACATCTCTTTTATTTTTAAGTAAGAGAACTTTTGTTAGTAACTAAATTTAGACTAAATATATGTCTAAACAAATATATAGGTCGATTGAATGGTTCAAAATTGAAAAATTGAATTGACGTATTAGATTTTGACGAAAAGAGTTAAGAACTAACAACTTTGGACAATAAGTATAATAGAAATAAATAAGTATCGGAGAAATAAATAAATTATTTGAAAATCGGATCGTTATTATTAATTTTCATCGAACATGTATCTTACTTAATATCTAGTTATACGGTCTCATTTCTATAACACGACAACTTTGTCCCGGGCCTCTGAAAGTTTAGAGACGCCCTGCCTGCTGTTAAAAAAAACCCCTAGTTTTTGAGGAAGAAGGTGAAAGCTACGACTAGAGAGCGAGAGGAATTTTAGAGAGAGAAAGAAATTTTTGGAAAGAGAAAGATTTTCTTGGTGAAGGGGTTTTTAGATTCCAGTATGATTTTGTTATTACAAGTTTTTTTTAAAAAAAGTTAATTTTTTATTTTTTGCAAAAAGCCGTAAAAAAAAACAAGCATCCTCATAATATATGTATAAATATAAACTAAATTTTAAGAGTGCTCCGTGTTATATTTTCTCCTCTGCATAGGAGTGAAACCAATTCATCTCATTTGAAAAATAGTAAACCAAAAGGTATTTGTAAAAAAAAAAGAGAATAGGAGATTAAAGTAATTAAACTATTTTACTAGGTGGAGTATTTTCTGCATGTAGTTGTAGTTGATATTACGTAGGGGTCTTTAGGGGGAAAATTAAGCATAACACACATGTCATTTATTGAGAAATCAAATCCGTCAACGGTTGACCACTCATCGGTTTATTTGGCGTTTATGGTTAACCATCAGTTTTAATGAAATTAGAAAGAAAAAAATTCAACACAATGGCAAAACAAAAACACAAAAAAAACTTGGAATGTAAATAAAGCACATTACTTTTGATTGACGTGGATCGTCATCGATCGTTGACACCGATGTATATAAAAGTCGTTATACGACACTTTATGTGTAAGTGTGGATCGTCAAAACAAAAAGCAAAGAATTGAACGGCTAGTGTTTGAGAGAAAAAGAGACACATTCCAATTTGATATCGCGTGTCTTCATATATGTTTTTTTGTCTTTGCATTGCATTTATAAACTTATATGTAAATTTAAGAATAAAAAAATATAAAAAAAAAATACAATATATATACATATATAATTGGTTGCGGTTAATTTTGGTCGGTTTTAATTGGTTAAACGTAACCGACCTAAATTAGTTTGTTAATTGAATAATCAAAACCATACCTCCGGTTATTGGTGTGGGCCGATAAATTTAGGACGATTAATTCGGTTCATTGTTTATTGAGCTGTTAATGGTTAATTTTGCTCACACGAAAATGTACGTTTTATTTGACCATAAAATCTTGTAACTAAATAGCCAAATATGTGTGTAAAAGGGACTTTTGTATAACAACTAAATGTTTCAGGCTTGTATCAATTTAAACAACTCTTGTCACCATTAGGGTGGGTTTTAGACTTTTAGCTAAAGATTAAAATCAAGACCAATTTTACCTTGTAACGTTACTTAGTTCGCTGTTTCACACTGTTTCACAATTCAATTTAACAGAGTGATTAAAACAAATAAGCTTGATAACAATATGTGACTATGATAAATTACATACACGCAACATCAAATTCTCACCCAATTCAAGTTTTGTGACCTCGCCTTTTAATTTGTTAAACATAATACGTCATTAACTTATACGGAGCAGATTTCTAAGATTATTATTGCCAGTAATCAAGATTGTCTTAATGAATTTCACATTATTTATACATAATATATTGCAAAGAATTTCAAAATATTTGACGTGACTATACGCCGATCACGCAATATAATGAAAACATGGCAGTTAGCGGATAATCAAGATTTTACACAATCATCATTAACGAGTATGTAAATAGATTCAGACAAAAAAATATATAAATAAGCAGCATAATGAATATTAAATACTCCGTACAACATAACTTCAACCTAGTTGTCTCGTCTTTCTTTTTATGTTTGTAAGTTTGTTTAAAGGTTAATAATAAACTAAAGAATTTGAGTTCGATAGTTTAGTGACAATGTTATAAATTAACGAGAAAACTTCATAAATCATACATGTGGTTTACACAGATTTTTACAATTCATACCCATACTTTTTTTTGTTATCGATACAATAAGTTTATGTTTTCGTAAACAGTACCTCCGTTAAGTTTCGTTAATTTTTCCCGTTAAGTTTCATTACGTGATATGCACGTGAGGTCACTTCCGCCATCTCTTTTATCTCATATTCGTTATTTATAAACACCACATCCGTTCATTTTCTTAACATCTTCAAAATATAAAACAAAATCGAGTCATGGTGAATTGTGATGATTCGCACATCGTGGATCTCTGCGAATCTAGGTCGATGATTATTTAGATGGGAGGAAAGGGTAAAAGACGGATATGATCTCACGTGCATATCACGTCTTAACGGTAAAAATTAATATATTGTGACGGATGTATTATTTATGAGCAAAATAGAAACTTATTGTATTGATAATTTGAAGAAAAAAAATTTGGGTATAACTTGTAAAAATCCGTGTAAACCACATGTATGATTTTTAGAATTTTCTCTAAATTAATCAAGTACTTAGAGTATAACCAAAATCAACTAATATCGCACTTGTGGTCCATTATTGGTTATCTTCATAATAGCTATAGAATATTGTTAACATTAGAGTAAATGGTCTATAATTTATTTTTAGTTATTGCTTTTATTAACTTAACAATCAACCTGGCACTAAAAATTTACCTTTGGAAAGTACGAGTTTTGAATGGATTGCTTTATAAGTATAGGTTATTACTCCGTATAATTAATATTGTAGTTGAAATTTTGCAAAAACTACAAAGTAAAAAGGGAGCATATTCACGCGACTTGAAAACAAAAGTAGTACGAATAGTAGACATGGGTAAACCATGACAGGCAGCAGCGCAGTGCGCAGCGCCACTGGTTGTCGCTGGAATCTGGATAAACTGCTGCGTGCCCTGGCGCGTCTAGTGGCGTCATCACACGGTGTCATACTACCATGTGTATTAATGTATTCTTAATTTTATTCTTATTCTTATTATTATTGGTCCGTATAAAACATTTATATACTCTGTATTATAAAACTATCATATCATATGTTGCTATATTTATGACACCATAACGTAACTATGGTTTTTATTCAGTTTCATACTACGTAAACTTTGCTAAATATCGATAAACTTTTGCAATAGAAAACGACGTGATATTTAAGTGGCCATTAAGTTATTGAACATGACATGATGTGACATTAATTTGTAAATTACTTATTCTCCATGCTAATATGTATAAACTTGTGACAAACTTTGATGGTTCTATCAAATTCAATATTTACGCTATCTTCAATAATTACTTAATTTGTTCATCTCAACTATCCTACTTCAAAAACATTAACTTCAAACAAAATTACACTAACTTTATATATCTGATTTTACCCTTCGGGTAAATACTCCGTATATAAATATATTATTGTAATTTGTGAAAATGATCAACTAAGTTAGTAGACTATCTATTTGTTCGAGAATTAATGAACCTAAGAAATTACGATATGTAGGTTACTTAACTGTAGTACATATTAACAACCAAATCAGTTTACTTAACTTATTAATTTAATTTAGTTACTTAACTTGTAATTATTACAAAGGAAAAAGAATATTTTAGATATGAAAATATTATTATTATAGTAATTTAATTGGACAAATTAATAATTAAGTAAATTCTTGAACATTTTCTCAAAGAAAAGTAACATATTAGTCAACAGATTTGACGTTACTAGTAAGTGATTAAAAAAAAAAGCTACAAATGACAACATATTTTATTAAAAACAAACGAATAATGTTTCTCCACATTTGGAGAAAAGACGACTTCCAACACTGAATATCTTCATATCCTAAGCAAATGGTTAGGAGTTGTAGGGACTATTCGTCCACATGGTGAAGTGTGCTCGCTCCAAGTGTCAGCATGAGGTAGCTTCCTTGGCTGCTTAACACCTAGATCCTCTTCCTCCTGTAATTGCAACCAAGATTGACCTTGCTGCCAAAGAGAAGAGTGTCGATGCTAGCATTACTTGAGCTGCTATTACACTTCCCATTACTTGGAGAAGTTAGTTGCTGATTTGGATATGCCAGTGGCAACTAGGGGAGATCCTTGCGATAAAGCCTTGGCTTGTATTTTTTTTATTTATTTTTAATGTAATTTCCCTAGGGTATACAAGGGCCTTCGAGCCACTTCTTTTTGCATATTTCCCTACATTTGTGTTGTTTAGCTATTAACACTGCCTGGTTAGTCATGACTTAGCAAAATTCTGAATGCCTGATTCATTCATGTCGATTTCTGATCCAACATAAGCCAATTTATTAATTGAGGTGAATCTTGGATAGAGCTATAAATACACCTTCCACTAGGGCAGGGCCGCCATTACTGTCAACCATCTATCGTTATAATTGTCCCATGGTAGGGTAGTAGGGCTATATTGGGTCGTGTTTGTCTGACGCGGCCAACATAGGTGGCCTTGAGTGCCTTTATCCACCTTGTGTGCTTGATATTTGCATTTGTCGACTTGACCGACAGAAAGGTTGCGCTGAGGTTTGACTTTTGAGGATGTGTTTCACGGAAAGCATTGGGAGTTCTATGGGAGTTAAAAAAATGCTGGGATTTCAAGGGCAAGGATTGATCTAGGTAGTTGTTTTTTCTTGTTTTTCTTAATCTGTTTGTTATCAAGATAAAGCATTTGTAGTTACACTTTTAATTAAAAAATTTTAATGTTTATTAAGGCAAAGAGGCTCTTCTTAACAACTACAAGATAATGAATTTCACATATGGATCAAAGATGGATAAGCTTGTGATGTTTGAACCGGCAAGAGATGGGTTGGGTCGCGGGTCATTTCAAGGATGCATATTCTAGGCAAGTGTCTTCGAGGACTCAAGATGTGATGTTATGAGTTTGATCATACACGATGCATGGAACACTTTAAAGTCTAATGCACTCTCAAATGAGTAAACACTCACATTCTATTAGACTTTAGAAATTTGATTGATTCCCCCCTAAATATCATTTTTTATAATTATTTTACATATATTTTATCTCTATAAATATAATACTTGGTATCTATCCATCCATCCATCCATATATTCTAATAAAGTAAAGTTCAAATTATGTTATTATTTAAGAGAAATGATAAACTCACACAATTTTTACAAAATTATATTCACAAACTTAGGTGGACCAATGAAACAAAGAGAGAGAAACATAAGAGAGAATACTAGAATTGTTTTGATTGGTCCACATCACTTGGCACATCATTTTGTACAACTTTCTTCGTAAAAATTTAGTAAGTGTAACATTTCTCTTATTTAAACCGGAAGTTTGTGTATTTGTAATGTTATTTTCATTGAGTAGATAATGTATAAATTTAATGCCACATTCGAAAAACTTATAAAAACATTGACACAAAAATATTACGAGTATAAAGTAAACGTTAAAGCATATATGAAATCTGAAAGGTCTTTTTGCACTTATTACCACCTATCCATTCTTCAAACATATATAGATAGTTGATTTTATTTTAGAACATAAAGCATTTTTTATGCTGGTATCGAACAAGCAATAGTGGAGGGGAAAGGTCGCTTGTGCAGAGACCCACGCTCATCATGCGTGGGTTGATTTGGCGTTTGGAAAGTTGCCACATGTATCTATATTTTCTATTACGCCTTGTCATGGTGTAGTATTAATTAATTGTGGATCCTCTTACGGTCATCTATGGGTGAGTCATGGGTGGGTGGGTGGGTTTGTTGAATTGTCCAGTTATCTATGGTTAAGTTTTAATGTAATAATGTGTTTAGGGGTTCTAAAATGGTGTTTAATAGTAGTATTAGAAATGTTTAAGATCGAGTAATGTGGTGGATTTGGGCACCTACATATATTCTTGAACATGTTAACCTAAGCTAGGGTATTGAGGTCCACCAACCTTTAATGTATGACTATGTTCAACAGTCATGTTTTCATGTCAATATGAATAAAAAAGATTCGATCTTCAATTCCAATTTGTCTGACTTTTTGGGTATTGAGCTAATGTAAAGATGAGTATAGTGTTAGTGTTACTTTCAACCGCTTATTCCTTGTTATGGTTTGGTACTTTGGTTGTTTACGTTTTCATGCAACTTTTGCATTGTTTGTTGTTTTTGACTAAGAAAGTGTTGACTATAGTTGACCTGTGTTCATGGTCATTGTTGCAAACCTGAAACAACGTGAGATGCTACTTTAACGATGTATGGTTTTTGATGATTTCCTCTAATAAGATGGCCGGGTTTTTTTTTTTTCCTTCGATCTTTTGTTTTTTGATAAATGTTTAGACTTTAATTTATAGACTTATAGTAGTAGTTTGTTATCTGAGTTGTTAACATTTACTGTATGTTCTCTCTCTTTATATTCGTTAATTTACTGCCAAAGAAATTCTCTTTATTTTCAGATAATTCTACAACGTAAATAAAAAGTACTTTTGCAAAGTTCTAAATTTTGTACTTTTCACACGGATATAAAAAAAGATTAAATATAAAATAGCCAGTGTCTAATTTGTCGTTTAGTATTGAAATTCAGAATCTTAGTTTGAAGTCGGAATTAAATGGTTTAATTTTTTCCAATTGGGATTTGTGGGTGCGAAATTGGTGTAGGTGGATTTGGGCACCTGAGCTTGAACGTATTTGGCTAGGTCCACCTAATTTGAGGAAATAATTTGATCTTGAAAATTGTCTGTTATTTTGGTTTAGTGTTTTTATATATTATGAAAATGAAAATAGTGTTGATTTTGCTTTCGGCTTGCCATTGTTGTTTGTTTCTATTTTGGTGCAACCATTGGTATGTGGCCCCGATGTGGGTTGTCTCTCGACTTTTCATTAAGTTAGGAAATGTTTTGACTTGTTGACCATTAATCGTTAAAGTTTCAATTTTTTTTCCGTTTTAATCACTCAAGTTTTTTCCTCATGATTTTCCTTAAAGTTTGCATAGACTTGTTGGTTTAACACTTCAAAGGGTTAAACCATTAAAATTTCGAAAGTTAGATGATTAAACTAGAAAATTTTAAAATGGCAAAATCATTATAAAAGATAAACTTTGAGGATTAAACCATCAAAATCATTATGAAAGATAAATTTAAAGGGTTAAACCACCAAATTTTAAAACTTGAAGGATTAAATCATGAGAAAAAAACTTGAGTGGTTAAGACGAAAAAATAGTGAAACTTTGAGGATTAAACCATTATTAACCCCAAAATAAAATGTTAAATGTCTAGACTTTCGTGTTAAAAGTATATTGAAGTCTTTTTTTTTTTTAACTCCGTAGTTGCTATGTAGTCACTTACTAACACTTCATATTTATACCGATACCAATACCAATCTATATAAAAAAAATGTGAATAATTGTCATGTAAAACGCTTTTTAAATTTGTTTTGGAACCCCGAATTATACTAGCAACTGTTAAGAACTAAGAATTTCATCTTTTCGAAATCGTCAACTTTTTATTACTAACCGAAAGGTTAATATTTATAATTAAGAGTTGTGATGATCATTTACATATACTTATCATTTTTAAAATGCATGCAAGCTAGCGACTCCTAAATTTTGTAGAATTTCATCTACTCATATTGTAATTAACATTTCAGACGTTGTAATTTTGTAATTTTGATTTTGATGAAAATATACTTTAATTAATGGAGAATTTAATACTGGACGTACGTATTCCATCACTTTTGGTTACACAACGTAAACATGATAATTATGGCTCTACATCATATCTCTTTATTTTATCATGACAATTCTGATTTCTTGATTTTAGTATTAATATTAATATGTGCTAGCTCTTTGTTAGAACTTAGAAAAGAAGACACGTGAACGTGAAAGGAAGAATGATGGATCATAAATGTGTAGATTCAAATTAAAGTAAGAATTATATAATAGGTTTATACGTTACATTTTGTTTTTTATATAGAATATGATTTCATCGTAACATCTCCGATCCTAACCTTATTTCGATGTTCTTCTTAATTCCATTATTTTTCTACTACAACTTGAAATTTTAAGGTGAGGTACAAAGTATGTATATATAGTAGTATCTCAAACCACGAATGCCAACATGATTTCAAGGGGGTACATTATGGGATTGTGATAACTAAACTCACAAGAGATCGTGTGAAGTTTCGTTACAGGTAGTTTCACAACTTGTATTTTACTCAACTAAATTAGCCTTTTGTGTGTTCCGTGAAGTTTCGCTACGCGTTTTTTTCCCTATTCCAGGTAATATTAGTTTAGGACCTTAGAATTAAATTTTTTAATTTGGTCACGTGTGACATGACCTTAAAAATCGTTAATTATTATTGTATGTTTAACTACTTTGTTTTCTTTTACAAGAACTATCTTATGAAATATGAATATAGTCTTTTGATGTATGCATGGCATGTGACTATTTTGATTATTTTTATATCATACGTTGCAATTAACATTTTAGAGGATATGATATTGAGATTGTTGTTGATGGTAGTAACAAGTGGCCTGGTGCCTGTTATTGGAATTTATAAGTTGTGACAATGGTCTTAAAGTTCTATGTTGCAAAACTGTATATGAACAAATATATATCAAGCTTTGGCCGCTGGTTTGGATTATTGAAGTGCAACATGAGCTCGTATCTTTTCTCATGATTTTAGTTAGATGATTTTAAAGACAAAAGATTTTTTGATCACGATGAACTGTAAAGTTTGTAGCCCTGATGGAGTGCTTCTCACCAATTATCTCATTCATGCATGTCAAACTCTAATTCATCAAATTGAATCCTCTATATTAGTTGGTTTTATACATTGACATAGACTAGTGAAACTATTTGACATGTCTAATTGGTAATCAAGTATCATATTTATCATTTTATATGATTATCAATCAACAACGTAAAATATCATGATATTTAATTGTCGTGCATCACACGAGTATTACACTAGTTAAGCATATGCTTGGATTCCATCAACCAAACAAACACAAATCAATAATTACAAATCCTAAGATATACATTCAAGCTGAAAAGATACGAATGCATGTCGGTACGTACCATAGCATCTCTTACATTGCCATTTCTCAAACTCGCTTCATTATCATACCCTTTTTCCTAAATATATCGTCGATAAATTAATATAATACAACGTAATCTTTTTTTTTTGAAAGGCAGTATTGGGCTCAGCGGCATTGCCTCTTCATATACCCATCACCAATTCCTGGGGAAACTCTATTTGTATCTTTTGCATTGAATCAATCCCACTAACCTATTGTCATTTTCAAGTGGGCTTCACACGATGGGCCCATTAGTATTTTTCGCTTGGTTCGAATGTTCGATACTCAATCAAATTCATTCTTTAGGTAGCACGTTCTCATTATATATTTTTTGTAGAAGACTCAAAAAACGCATCAACCAAAACAAACTACAAAGTATGTAAATACCACAACACTAGAAAACACTTGCACACCCGATCCCGATCAACAATCAATTCCATCTAACGTTAACAAGGTTAAGGACCCTCCCACCGATTTCGATAAGGTCAATGGTACGCATACTAATGAATTGGTTCTCTTGATAATGTATGCGCATACTACTACTAGTATACTTTAAGTTTGTTATTAATCAACTACAAATTCTAATGAATTGGTTCTTTTGATATGTATGAAACAGAAAAATTCATTCTTTTTTGTTTATGGTGCTGATTACTAATAATAGTTATAGCTGCAAAAAGATCCCACCCCACCGCAATCGTTCCCTTGCCAGGCTCACTTCCGGTCGTTAATGTTTGTCCATCACGAGATCGAAAAGTAGCAGTGATAGCAACAGATTATGGTTTCATCAAAGATGGTATAATTCTTATTCATCTCTTTATATTATTATGATTCGATATGAGGATATAATTGGATCCAAATGGAAATCGATTTGTACATGTTTATTTATTATGTTTCCGGTGCGTTTATTAATTAACTGTTTAAATATCAAAATAAATTTTAATTAGACTGCGATTTCCAACAGAGTCATCTATGCATTTATAGACTTATATAAAATGGTGTCGATGTAGTTATTCTCTTGTTTTTTGCTCCATTAGATTAGATTGTTTGAAGCAGGTTTCTTATTCTTGGTAAATGTTTCCTGTTGGTTTATTATAGTATATTCTATAACTTCGGAATCATTTGGTTGCATAGTAAGATGGGCGATTCGTTAAGAGTCCTATTGTGGCTAGAGAGATACTCCTTATAGACTTATAGTACTCACCATAATGAGTATTATTTGCTTTTTCATTTTGAACAGGAAAACTTCTAAAATGTGTGTTTTTCTAGTGATGGTGACAAAATTTGCCATGTACTGAAATAATTTAGGTTTTGCTAGCTCTATGTAAAAGGTCAAAATAATAAAAACCACATGTGATAAAGGTATAACCAGTGGTCATCTTTTTAACATGTACACACGTTTCAAGTATGTTTGATTACATGACTTTCTATGGTCGGTTTAAAAGAAACTTTTGGGGTAGTAGTTGATACTTGATAATAGAGATAGGTCAACCAACTCTTTGGGACCATTGAATGAATAACAAGATCATGATTCATGGCATGATATTATCTTTGTTTCATGATACTTCGCTTTCACTTTTACAGCACAGGGAATGGAGGGGAGTGGAGAGGCAAATTCTCAGCGTTCAAGCTACTTGAATGCCGAGACTGGCGTACAACCACTTCATACCACTGTTTACTTTTGACGTTCGATTGTTCAGTCAAGAACGTTGATTTCAAGCTTTAACCTTGTTTTTCCTTTTCCTCATTTTTTATTGGTTAATACCATTATTGTGAGTCTATTTGAACTTTAAGTTGAATATTGAACTACTCCCCTTATAATTGTATCCATGTTAAACTTAAGTGTCCAATTAAACATCAAGTTGAAATCCGAGCACAATGACAATCACTCCTTATGCTCCTATAGCGACCATGATCATATTAGTACTAAATGCAATATATATACAGTCGATGATTTCAAATAATATATATTATGCCAAATGAAATTTCTTTGTGTTGTAATCACTTGTACTTTACGTTGGATCCGTTGAGTAAAGAATAAAATGGTTACCAACTCTCATAATTTAAATAATGATAAGTAATAGTTTTGGAAATGGTCATATCTGCAATTGATGGAATGATAGACTATAACACCATGAAATTGACATCTTGTATTTCCTTTTTAGTCATTGTATCAAACTTGTAACTGGTTTTGACTTCGTTGACACATAGATTTCAACTGGATACAAATAATAGACAAAAAGTATATAAAAATCTTTGTTAAACTTTGTAGGGTATAGTATGTCGTGTATGCATTCTTTAAATGACAACATAAACAACATATACTAATAATTTTAGGTTTTGTTAAACACAGTCGTCCTTACCTTAATTTAGGGTTGTTGTAATGTTCAAATGTGCATAAATAGTTATGATTATGATCTGACTACAAATCTATGTAGCATGTCTTCATGCATTGTACTCCGTATTCAGCGATTGAGATTATCCTTAGATGAAGCTAAACAAGTATATTTAGATGAGGGGCTGTTCATTTAGCTAAAACAATGTCATAGATAAACAGTTTAACCCGTATTCACTTATACATTAATTAATGCACTAAAATATGTTCCCTCCGTCTTAAAATAATTGTTATCCGACCAAAAATATGCAGTTTAATAAAAACATTAACATTATTACTTTCGTTTTCTTACTTTTTGCAGAATAACAGTTTTACCCTAAACCAATTAAATTACTGCTTCTTTAAAAGTTTGTAATAATAATTTGAATTAAGGGTAATATTGTAATCACGATCAAACTTCACTATTTATTTTTGAAACTGAACAATTAATTTGAAACGTCCGTAAAAGAGAAGATGGACTATAATTTTAGAACGGAGGAAGTACAAAACTAGTTGCATATGGCAACGGACAAATTAACTTGTAAACTACTCTTCACTGCTTCACTGTGCATACAAAAAATAAAAAAGTTATCCAACCAAAACAAAATTGGCCTACAAAACTTGATTATTAAATGCATTGGTCGTTACACGGTGCCAAACGGCTATAAAAGAAATATGATCCTACTGGCACTCAAGAAGCCAGGTATAAAAAAAAAGCTATTGGTGTACGTGCCTCATGCTATAACGATGGTCTATTTTACTAGAGGACAAACTTTACGATCCATATTAAAAGAACGTCACATCAATATTTAAAAGTAGTATAAATAATAATATAATTAGTAAGAATCATCTCTACGTACACTTTTAATCATTTTCTTAAGAACCTCACGTTATCAAGATAGTAAGTTGGTAGTGAAATATAAGTTTAATATGATGTTTTGCATGATATAATGTTACCAAAATTATTTTATAAAGATAATAAAATAATAAACATATCTATACCAAAATAAGGTTTTTGGTGAACTTTGACTCTGTGTTCTGTTCTATTATCCTCTCGATATTATTATAGTTTAATTAACTAGACGAAAATACATTTAAAATAACGATTAATTAAATCAAATAAAAATAATATATTAAATAAATTGTTATGAATTAGGTGGAGTTGGTGACGCGAACTTGCATGCCCCGTTTTGTTTGTGTTTTTGTATTCTTGTGTTCAAATTTTTTTTTAATAGTGACGGGAACTTTCATGCCTTTTCTTTGTTTGTTTTTGTTTATGTTTTATGACTTTACCTTTTTCTTTTTCTATACTTCTTTATATTATAGTAACTAAAAAACAATACTATATTATGGTGTTTTAAGTATGTTTTGTTAGGAATCTAATTTGGATCACTTTGTTTGTTTAATGATCATTATTAATAGTAATTAAACATGTTCCCCCGTGATAATTAGACTAGTAGACATATTTATAACTAGCTATACATATAAAATGTTGAATTATTTGTCAAATATTATATTCATTAATTATTATTTTATGTTTTACAAACACTTTGCTAAGATAATTCAAAGCGTGTTGATATTCTCGCTATTGCTTTTCATAAATCGACCATAATTGTGCATCATATGTTTACAATATAAGTACTTAATGAACAGATGTGAAAGATTTATCAAGATTAATGGTGAAAATATCACCACCTTAATCGACAACCTAAGTTCAAACATTTTTTTAAAAAACTAGCCAGACTATTATATTTATATAATGGGTTTTTCTAATGTGTGCTTCTGTGGCATACGATAAAATACATTTAGTGAACTCATAATGTTCTTAAATATCAAATTGCATTTAGTTTAATTAACTCAATCTAACATTTACCGTTTTTATGTATCAAGATTTAAAAAAATTACGATTTTTTAAATACACCTTAATATATACATCACCGAATCCCTTATTTGGTTCAACACTTATGTCCACTTTTTAACTAATTAAGAGCATTATTTTTATTATTAGTGTTATCAAGCATATGCAAGTCACTAGAAATTTTAAAATAATAAATGATTCAATCATTAAATTTGTCTAAAAACCTTCGTATTGCTTTTATTCGATTCAACACTCTATTTAAGTCCATAATCGAATCCTACAAGGAACACAAAGTGGGCCCACGACGATATTTGACTTTTTTTAAGCCTATTAGTTTAAGCCCAAGCCTAATCACTATGCACCAATTATGTCTTTTATATCACGCGTGCGATCTCAGCTAGGGGTGTTAACGAACCGAGCCGCTCACGAGCTACTCGATTTCGAACTCGTTTATTTCGAGTTCGAGCATCAGCTGCTTCGAACTCGAGTCGAGTTCGAGTAAAAATTATTGTTCGATTAATTTCACGAGCCGAGTCATAAAAATTAATATTCGACTCGACTCGTTCGAAAACTCGTATAATACTCCGAGTCGAACGAGTTAATCGAGCATACTCGGCTCAAATAGTTCAACAAGCTCATATATATATCTCGAGTCGAACCACCCGAGCCTCAGATGAGAACGAAATGAACAATAACGATCGAGTTAAACTTGAATATTCATGCAAATAAGTAAAGTTTAAGTTACTAAACGAGTTTCGAACTCGAACTCGAACAATGAAAAAAATATCGATCTCGAGTTCGAGCCCAATTTAAAAAACTTATTCGAGTTCGAGTCGAGTTCGAGCATACTAAAAATATTTCGAGTCGAGTTCGAGCATCTTGATACTCGGTTCGGCTCGGTTCGTTAACACCCCTAATCTCAGCCATTCAATTCTTTATAAAACGACGACGTTGCCTACTTGCCACTTTTTGTACTCTTTGTATTACTACAAGTTACATCTTCAGCCCTTCTGTTTTGTAAAAAATCATTTTCTTGCCAACAATAACATTTTGTTTCAATTTGGTTCATATATCGGTATATTTTCATTTCACACTTCCACCTTTCATTTTCATATAAATAATTATATTCAAATCATAATAAAGATATCTTTTCATGAATAAGTTTATAGGAGTTATAGTTATTCTTTGGACATCATTCTTCCATTGATGCTTTACTTTTAGTTATCATTTTGACGAGAAAATTACATAATTGAAAATTTTATCGACTCATATATTGTAGTGATTATTTCTTCCTTCTTTTTTTTTTGCCATAAATACACAAAACTGTGCATGACTTATCTATACAACACAAACCCATAATGCACGATTGTGGTATACTTTATTTCTCTAAAATGACTGGGTAATATCCTCGGCCTGTAAAATAATTTCGTTTGTTACAAATTTTCATTTGTTACAAATATTTTGTGACTGAAATGCGAATGCTTTAAACACAAGTACTAAAATTGAAAATAGTCCTCTGTCTTTTCCACTAAGTCACTTTTAACCCATATTTTACTTTCCGTTTTTAATTAATGTGTATGACCCACCTCATCCATCCAACAAATATATTAATGTTATATCATTGCTACATATAACATACTAGACAACTTTACGGATCAAACTTTACATGGAAACTCGCCGGAATTCAACCACCGTCGTTGGTTTCACTCTCCTTCCATCGGAGCTCATCCATTACATAATTCTCCGATTAGCTTTACCCGATATTTTCCACTTAAAAACTGTTAACAAATTCATAACGTCCGTTATCTCTGACCAAGATTTTACCCGTGATTATAATCACCAAATAAAGTCATCCACTTGGTTGTTTGTATACAAGAAAAGGTGGCACCGTGATCCCGTGGTGGTTCACGGTTATACCCGATCATCGGATCGATGGTTTAAGGTGGTGATCGGAGATATATTGAAACCAGTTACTCCACCCGGTGAAGATCTTTACTTTTTAACCGCTTCGGGTAATTTTTTCCTTTTCGCTTTGAATTGTAGCCGGGAAGTTATTTCGGTTAACTTTATGACTAAAGTTGTTAGAAAAATCCCTCATAGCCCGTTGGGACCACGTGGCACGTCTTCGTGGAGGCGTTCGGGTATTAAATTATTAGCGGGCCCGTTTGATTCGGGTCAATTTCGGTTTTTGTTTGCGGAGATGGTTGATAATAACCCGACCTTGTTCGAGTATGATTCTAGGACAAACAAATGGAAGTCAACGATAGCAAGGGAAAACGTAGTAAATCAATCGTGTATGAATAGCAAAGATGAAAATCGTATATTTCTAAGTGCGTCAAACGGGCCAAGGAGAAGCGTTGTGATTGCCGTCGGATATGTGACAAATGAGCCCGTTGTCGTACGGCCCGTATTCAATGGAGTTCTCGAGGATGGGGAATTAGCCGTTGGATTCAGTTGGGGAAGCGTGATCAATCGGTTACACATATACGGTGATGGACGGATGTTGATTGTTCGATCAGGACCGGAAAGTGTAGAGGATGCGAACCGAGGAATTCGGGTTGTGAAAGGGGTAGAGTTATGGGGGTTGAGCCCAAGTGGAAGGCAATGGGCCACTATTTCAAATGTACCAAATGAGCTAATTGATAAAATTAAAAAACCATATGGGGTTATGATGGGATGTTTGGAGGAAAAAGAAGGGACAATTAGGGCCATTTTGATGTCAAATTTTGATGGTGTTTGGGATATTATTTGGTTAAGTTATGATATTGAAAAGTCAATATGGGCTTGGGTACCTCTTCCTGAATTTAAGATGGACGGCTCAAACATGGCCGGGGTCACCTTTTCCTCTGGGCTCACCATGACTTAGACCATACCATTGGGTTGGTCTAACTTTTGTGTATTTTGTATAAATCTTTTCTTTTCCTATTTTCAAGTTTTTGTAAAAAATTGTGATTGTTGACCCAAAAGAAGCTAAAAAGCTTGTTCGGTTGCCTAAAGATTGTATAACACGAATAAATTGTAACTGAAGTTCAATGGGCTACATGCCATTGATGAATAAGACATGAAATAGCCCTAAAGTTAAACCCGATAAATGTGTAAATAGCTCGCTAATCGCTACATTAGGTTTGATTCTACGAGCTCAAGCTTGTTAGATTATTGAAGTACAATTTGCAGGAAGAGCGAATCGAGCATTATTTAGAATAATCAATTAATCATTACTTATAAATTGTAAGAAGTAAAAATAACCCGGTTATACATTTCTTTACTGCTATCTTGATACATATTTAACTTGAAATTTTGTTCCAAAAACAAATAAAAAAAATTAAGTTATAAAGTAATCAAACGTAACTTAATTAGTATGGTTTGCAACTTTTCACAAGTTGAAGCAAAGAACAAAAAAGCAATTATATCAGTGACTCTAGGGGTGTCAACGGGTCGGGTTATTCGGGTTTCGGGTTATTCGGGTCGGGTTATTCGGTTTTTCAAGTTTATAATCTAACCCAAAACTCAATTCAAATAAGGTCGGGTTATTCGGGTTCGGGTTGAGTTCGGGTTATTCATTTAAACTCGAATAAGATGATATTCCAAATTTTCGTAATTAAAATAAAACTTGAACTTTACAAAATGACACTGATAGCTTATATAAATCATCATGAGTAACTTATATATGTATATTATATATGGATAAACTATAAATAACTTATATATATAGTTATATTTTTTAAATTAAATAATTTATTAGCTTATTCGGGTTATTCGGGTTACCCGAATTGAAAAAAATTTATCCGAAACCCGACTCAAATAAGAAGCGGGTTATTCGTATAACACCCCATATTTTCGTGACATATTTTTTTTTTTTTTTAAACAACCTGGAAGCGTTATCCCATTCAACAACATTTACATATAAGATAATATCGAAAGTTAATTATTACACAAAACTATCATTAAGTTATTTCGTTACAAACCCAAAATCTAGTGGTGTTATTTATACAAACGTTTACGCCAAAATTAAAAGTAATCAAGAGTTGCCAGCTTGTCAAACATTTCACACAAAACCTCTCAACCGAGCATAAGCAACTTAACCTGCAAAAGTGAGGTGGGGGATTAGCACGAAGCTAAGTGAATAACGATTCCAACAATCTAACTTAGCATAAACAATCAACTCACAACAATCAACTAATAGTAACAATCAAATTAGAGGATCGGTGGTTCTTGTGGTACCCTCAGCCCGCGGATGGCCCACCAAGAACACTTATAATCCACTGCAGGCCAATACAGAGATTTTACCGATAGTTCAATGCTATCTTTAATCAATATGAACGAATTCACAACGAATGTTCATCAATACCATAAAGATTAACCTATAGCAACTAAACCCAATCGAAATTGACCTCTATCATTCCAACCTATCATGGAATGAGTCACTAGCAATCAATCATTTAGCCACAATCAACTTATCAATAATTCAATAATATCAATCTACTTAAAATTGATGTAACTAAATTGTTAACACCAATTTAAACTGTGAGAACCAGTCACTCACTTGTCTCGTTTCAAGCTCCACTCAAAGATCTAATTTTATTGAGTCGTAGTCGGATCTGAAATACAAAAGAATTTCAAGTCAATCCTCATAGTATATTTACATAACTTAATATCAACAATCAAACAAGTATTAAGTCATATAAACATATTATGCAAGCAAATATCACATTATAAGCTCAATTTAGAAAATCACTATCCAGCCAAAGGGAATCCGGCCGTATTCCTTGGAATCCGGCCGTATTCAGACGAATCCGACCGTATTCCAGTGAATACGTCCGTATTCCCCAGTCATTTCTGCTTCAATTTCGACCAGAACTCAATTTAAGGAATCCGGTTGGGAATACACCCCGGGAATACGCCGTATTCCCTTGAATCCATCCGGATTCATGGGAATCCGACCGTATTCCCTTGTAATTTCAGACCTGCACATTTCATTTTCCTGCACAACTCAACTACGAACCAAAAACCCAAAATTCAATCAAACTAAGTTCAAAACTTGCAGTTTCATCAAGATTTCGCCACTAAAACTTCTAATAACAACATATAACAATGAATCAAACTTCAATTCATCACAATTCAACCAAATCACCTATAATCTAACTATTTCTCATTCAAACCCAAAAACTCAAGAATTTACCAATTTCTTTATGTAACAATCATGAAATCAACTTAACAAAACTAAGTGATCATCATATAACAATTATTTGAACTTTACAAACTCTAATTCATATCATTCAAGCAATTCATCTACTTTCATCTTTTAGGTTAAACAAGAACTTCAACTTACAAATAAAGAACAAGGAGATGATGATGATGAACTTATGATGCAATCTCCAATCTTGATTAGTTCTTGTATAATGATCACTAGCACTTGGTTATTGATTTTGTTTGAGAGAGTTTTGAAGAACACCAAAGAAGTTTGGAGAACAACTTAAGTCGGCCCCTTTGTTTAAATTAAACCGCCTCACTTACACACAGTGTAATATTATACCCCTTTTTGACCTATTGTCTGGAACCTCAGTTTCAATTGCGATAAAATTATTTTATTTTACCGTCACCTAAATTTATTTAAAACAAATAACATTTCACTAGTCACAATATTTCCTGAGGTTAATTTACCTATAAATTTCACAATCAAACACAAAATACAATTAAATATCACAATTTAATATAAAGAAATACCTGTTTCTCCTAGGCCCGATTTGGGGGATGTTACAAATCTTCCCTCCTTAAGAAGATTTCGTCCCCGAAATCTCACTAGACATAAACAAACTAGGATATCTAGTTTTCATACTCTCTTCGGTTTCCCATGTTAAATTGGCACCCAAGCTATGCTTCCATTTAACCAATACCATCGGGATTTCCTTTCTACGAAGCTTGGTCACTTTTCTATCTAAAAGCTCAACAGGTTCTTCCACCAATTTCTTACTTGGGTCAACTCTAAGATCTTGCAAAGGAAGGATTTGGGATTGATCCTCCACATTACACTTTCTTAAATAACAGACATTAAACGTATCATGAATACCAGCTAATTCAGGAGGAAGTTCCAGAGAAACCGATTGGTCATTAATTACTTGTCGAACTTTAAATGGACCAATATAACGAGGAGCTAACTTTCCACGCTTACCAAATCTAATAACACCCTTCCACGGAGAAACTTTCAAATATACAAGTTCACCTTCAACAAACACAACGGGTCGTCTACGTGGATCAGCATACTGTTTTTGCCTATCTCTAGCTGCTTTCAATTTCTCACGTGCAACCTTAACTTTATCAGCTGTAATCTGAACTATTTCGGGACCCGCAAACTGCTTTTCTCCTGCTTCTAACCAACATGCTGGAGTTCTACAACGACGACCATACAACATTTCGTACGGCGGCATACCAATACTAGAATGATAAGAGTTGTTATACGCAAACTCTATCAAAGGTAAGTGTGAATCCCAAGAACCGCCATACTCAAGTACACAAGCTCTTTACATATCCTCTAAAGTCTGAATAGTACGTTCTGACTGCCCATCCGTTTGAGGATGATAAGCTGTACTGAGATTAATTCTGGTACCCAACTCACGCTGCAAACTCTGCCAAAAACCAGAAACAAACCGAGAATCTCGATCGGACACAATAGATAAAGGAATACCATGTCTTACCACAATCTCATTAATATACAAAAGAGATAACCGCGTCAAAGAAGCAGTCTCGTTGGTGGCAAGAAAATGAGCACTTTTAGTTAAACGATCAACAATGACCCAAATCATATCATTCCCTTTCTGTGTACGAGGCAATTTAGTAACAAAATCCATAGTGATATGTTCCCACTTCCACTCAGGGATATCCAACTGTTTTAATGTACCATAAGGTTTCTGATGTTCTGCTTTTACTTGGGAACATATGTGGCAAGTTTCAACCATTCTAGCAACATCGGTTTTCATCGTTGGCCACCAATATAACGGTTTCAAATCATTATACATTTTCGTACTCCCTGGATGTACTGACAACCTCGATTTGTGTGCCTCAGACAAAATCAAATTCCGAAGTCCCCCAATCAATGGAACCCAAACTCGAGACTGAAAAGTTTTCAACCCCCGAGAATCATCAACCAATAAATCTTTTCTTTTCAACAAAATCTCAGATTTTAAATTCTGATCTAACAACGCTTCTAACTGTGCCACTCTCAACTGAGAAATTAAATCAGAAGATATTTCCAATCGCATAAAGTAGACTCGATTAGAGGATACCTTTCGACTTAAAGCATCGGCTACTACATTAGCTTTACCTGGATGATATCGGATTTCACAATCATAATCCTTAATTAATTCTATCCAACGGCGCTGTCTCATATTAAGCTCTTTCTGAGAAAACATATACTGGAGACTTTTATGATCTGTACATACAATGCATTTGGTACCGTATAAATAATGTCTCCAGATCTTTAAGGCAAATACCACAGCTGCAAGTTCCAAATCATGCGTAGGATAATTTCTTTCATGAGTTTTGAGCTGACGAGAAGCATACGCAATAACACGATCACGTTGCATTAAAACTGCACCCAACCCAGCATGCGAAGCATCACAATAAACCACAAAACCATCGGAACCATCAGGAAGTGCTAACACTGGAGCTTGACACAACAACTGCTTAAGAGTCTGAAAAGAAGATTCTTGTTGATCACCCCACTGAAACTTAATATCTTTCCTAGTCAATCGAGTCAACGGACCAGCAATCTTAGAAAAATCTTGGATAAATTTCCGATAATACCCAGCTAAACCAAGGAAACTTTTAATCTCAGAAGGGGATTTAGGAGCATTCCAATTCATAACAGCTTCTACCTTAGAAGGATCTACTTTAACTCCATCATTACAAATGATATGACCAAGAAATTGCACCTCTCGAAGCCAGAATTCACATTTAGAAAATTTAGCATAAAGGTGTTCTCTTTTCAGAATTTCCAGAATCAACCTCAAATGATGTTCATGTTCGGACACAGATTTAGAATAAATCAATATATCTTCGATAAATACAATTACAAACTTGTCTAGAAAAGGTCGACATATTCGATTCATTAAATCCATAAAAATAGCAGGGGCATTAGTCAATCCAAAAGGCATGACTAAGAACTCATAATGTCCGTACCTGGTGCGAAAAGCAGTTTTAGGAACATCTTCCTCACGTACTCGCACCTGATGATAACCGGATCTCAAATCAATCTTAGAAAAATAAGATGATCCTTGCAACTGGTCAAAGAGTTCATCAATTCTGGGCAAAGGGTATTTATTCTTCACTGTTCTCTTATTAAGTTCCCTATAATCGATACACATACGTAAAGTACCATCTTTCTTTTTCACAAACAATACCGGAGCACCCCACGGGGAAGAACTCGGCCTTATAAACCCTTTATCTAACAATTCCTGAATCTGACCCATCATTTCCCGAATTTCAGCTGGAGCTAATCTATAAGGAGACTTAGCTACTGGAGTCGAACCAGGAATCAAATCAATCTGATATTCTACTTCTCTTACAGGGGGCAAACCAGGCAATTCATCAGGGAACACCTCCGGGTATTCAGAAACCACCCGGATATCGGAAATGGATTTCTTCTCTAATTTATTATCAACCACATAACACAAATAAGAATCACAGCCCTTAACTAAAGATTTTCTAGCCTTCATCACAGAAATCAACGGAATGTTACCCCTTTCCCGTTCCCCTCGAGCCACAACGTGAGACTTATCAGAGACGGGAATTCTTATAATCTTTTTATGACAGTCAATATTAGCTTTATTTAAGCTCAACCAATCCATACCGATAACCGCATCGAAACTCGGAATTGGCATTAACAGAAATGAAATCAGAAAATCATGACCCTCTATCATTATACTAGCTCCAGTTACCGATGTGGTAACAGGAACTACCTTACCATCAGCAATTTAAACTTCTAAAGGTTTCACAATCAAAGAGGGAATCAATTTCAGTCTATCACAAAATTTCACAGATATAAACGAGCAATTTGCACCAGAATCAAATAATACACGAGCTGGTACAGAATTTATGAGAAATGTACCCGTTATAACGTCTTCAGTAATGACAGCTTCATCCACTGTCATTTGAAAAGCTCGACTAGCAGCTACTGGTGGTACTTTCCTCTTTTGACCGGAGGATGAGGAACCCTTAGCCATACTCATATTCTGTCTCTTAGCCTCTGTACAATCTCCAGCTCGATGCCCCTCTTTTTGACAATTCCAACACACGCTATTAGGAAACGTACAATCCTTGGCAGCATGTCCAAAAGTTCCACACTTAACACATCTTGAAGTTTGGGGAGTACAAGGACCATTATGTCTAGCCCGACATTTGTTACAATAATTACTATCCATTGGATTAAATCTTCGGTTCTGCTGACCACCTTGCCCCTTTTGTTTACTAGATGAATCTCCCCTTTGTTTCTGTGAATACCTTTCCTTATTCATTACCCTTTTAGCTTGAATATCACCATCCACCGAACGAGCATAATCGTACGCTTGTGAAAGAGAACCAGCTAATCTCACTGAAGTACGATAATCTGGAGGCAAAGTCTTCACAAAATGCTCAATCTGAGTTCTATCAGTCGGAACCCACTGTCTCACAAATTGCAATTTATCAGAAAATTGCTTGATAAGCTCTTCAATCGACATTTGATCCGTCTTCTGTAAATCGAGAAACTCTTGTCTAATACGTGATAAGTTGTACTCTGAACAGAATTGCTTACAAACTTCGGCATGAAAGTCTGATCATCTAATCATTTTGATTTGTTCCGATGTCAATGGTGCAGTTATAGCATCCCACCACGACATTGCTTGACCCTTTAACAACTGAACCGCATATGGTACTTTATCCTTGAAACACCCCGAAATTTAGAACATTTTTTTTTTTTTTTTTTTTTTTACTCATTTCGTAAAGTCCTACGTCTTAATATGACATTTTAGACTTGTTGTATCATTCCCTAGATCAAATAAGGATTTTAATAAGAAAATGTTGAATTTATAAGAGATTCCCCAGGAATGACTCCCATTCCCCAGGAATGAAGCATGCTGTTAGAAATTTGAGTCGAATTCCCCAGGAATGACTCCCATTCCCCAGGAATGAAGCCTGCTGTCCATTTTACCATCTTCCGAAATTCGATCGTGCATATCTTGAAAATGACAAGTCCAATGACCATGAAAATTTGCAGGCACGTGTATTATGACTATATGAACATTTCCCAATTAACACTTTTCCAAATTTCATGTTTAACGAGAAAACGGATCGTTGACCACTTTATGGTCATTTTTGACCACTTCCGTTGACATACCAAATTCCAAACCAACAAACTTCAGACTTTGACACTTCTACTACCTTTTTAATACCACAATTAGGACCTAGTGCAATGTTTACATTCGTCATATCCTATTTACAACTCAACGTAGCCTTTTGACCCGTTAGTGACCCATTTGGGCACTTTGAAGACCCGTTTGGGTCTTTACCCAAATAACCACTATTCTAACACCCAAATCACATTTCTTTGACTATTCTAAGTCAACTCATGCCACTTTCACTATCAATACTTCAACTTAACTATTAACATCAAATTTCCATAAACCATTATATTCACATTATATTCATCTATTATACAATAACATCATCTCCAAAACTATCAATGAGTATACCAACTCATTGACTAATTTGACTTCCACACTTCAACATGTTTGACTTTCAACATTAGGTGTCAAAACTAAGTTTTCTTAAACAAAAGGGGTGATTACATATCGAGAGCATGATTCAAAAGATTAGCTTGTTACCGATAACTTAACAAGCTCCACCACTAGCATCATTCGGGCCTTTTACCCGGATCCCTCTGGGTCCCACTTGGCTCACCTAAAACACATAAACATAATAGAGTAAGCATAAAGCTTAGTAAGAAATGGGCTATTAATGATAATCAATATCATTTCACAACATACGTATATTAAGGATCCATAATATCATATGCTAATTCCCGCAAGAATTAACATCTTCGGGCCAACACCCCGGTAAATAATCATAGCTCATCAAGTAAATGACATATCCATTACCGGTCCTTCCAAGTAAATGGAATACACATTACTTGAAGAAAGATAGCATCATCCATTAACTTACCTCGCGATAGCCCACGTATAAAATTACTTGTATCAACACTTTGATCACGTTTATCACCTAATCATGTAATCATGTAGCCAAGTATCAATACACATTCAACTTTCAACTCATTACTTGTATTAAGCTATACAAGTGTTAAGTTTCACACACTTTATTAACTAATTACACATAAATGGGTAGTTCATTATCATTCACAAATCAAAACCATCACTTACACTAAGATTACCATTTCTTAGTGTATATTCACATATATCTATATCATTACCATCATCAACTACCCTTTCATGTATAATTATCATCTCTAATTTCATCAAAACACCAATTAACAATATCACACAAGATTAAAAATCATTAGTTTACTCATAACCCCAAAATTATGAGTTCTTTTATAAAATTAACAATATTCAAACACCATACATAGTTTTATCATGTGTATGAATCATATATAACTCATTAAACCACTAATTCATGAATTTCATGAACTTAGGGTTTAACCTAATCACCTTAATTCATCAATTAAACAAGAATAGAGTGTTAATCATACCTCAAGAACACTAATTAGTAGCTAGCAACCTTAAGAAATCGAAACCCTAGTTTGAATTGCTTGATTTTCTTCCTTCTTGATTTCACTCAAAAGCTCAGTACGTGTTTTAGAAATATACAGTGTTTGGAATAAGCTGGAATAATACAGAACCTGGGTTTTTATACTGTGAATTTCATCTAAGCCCCTCAACTTATGGCACTTGTCACCTTATACCCCTCTACTAACTAATTCATTAAATGGCAAGTCCTATAAACATAAAATACTTTACACAGTTAGTCCTCCTAACTTAAACAGTTTAAATTATATATTTTAAGATTTAGAACTTACGAAATTTGGGGCGTTACAACTCTCCCCCACTTATTCAGGATTGTGTCCTCACAATCCATTCTTGGTATATAGCTGGATAATAACGAAGAATCTCCTCCTCGGGTTCCCATGTGAAATCTGAACCCTTGCGATGTTTCCATTGAACTTTGAACAACTTTATTTCTTTATTCCTCAGCTTCTTTATCTTTTCATCAAGAATCATCACTGGTTGTTCAACGTAATTCAACTGATCATTAATTTCAATTTCATCCAATGGCACGTAAGCGGCTTCATCAACCAAACACTTCCTTAAATAGGACACATGAAAAGTAGAATGTATTCCAGCTAGTTCATTAGGTAGCTCGAGGCGATAAGCTACCTTTCCAACTTTTTCAAGAATCTTAAAGGGACCAATGTATCGAGGGCTCAATTTTCCCCGCTTTCTGAACCGAATGATACCCTTCCATGGAGATACTTTCAACATAACAAAATCTCCAACTTGGAATTCGATTGGACGCCTTCGGTTGTCAGCATAAGATTTTTGTCGATCTTGGGCTATTTTCAACCGTTCTCTGACCTGATCAATCTTTTCAGTCGTCTTCTGGACAATATCAGTACTACCCAGTTCTCGTTGCCCAATCTCATCCCAACATATTGGAGTTCTACATTTTCTGCCATACAACATTTGATAAGGAGGCATGCCAATACTCGCGTGATAACTGTTATTATAAGAAAACTCAACCAACGGTAGGTGAGTATCCCAGCTACCACCGAAATCAATGGCACATGCCCTCAACATGTCTTCAAGCGTCTGGATGGTTCTTTCACTCTGCCCATCAGTCTGGGGATGATATGCAGTACTTAAATGAATACGAGTACCGATATCCTCTTGGAATTTGTTCCAGAATCTAGAAGTGAATCTACTATCTCGATCAGAGATAATAGAGATAGGCATACCATGTCGTGCCACAACTTCTTTAACATATAAATCAGCAAGTGCCTCTGAAGTATAAGTTTCCTTAATTGGCAAGAATAGAGCACTTTTTGTCAACCGATCAACAATCACCCAAATAGTGTCATGATGACGTTGAGTATTGGGTAATTTAGTGATAAGGTCCATGGTAAGGTGCTCCCATTTCCAAACAGGTATGTCCAACGGTTGCATTTTACCAAATGGCTTTTGATGTTCTGCTTTAACCTGCAAACACGTTAGACATTGTTCGACATATTTCACAATTTCACGCTTCATCCCAGGCCACCAATAATCAACTTTCAAATCATGGTACATTTTTGTTGCACCAGGATGAATGGAATATCTGGACTTGTGAGCTTCATCAAGTAACAGCTTTTTCAGCTCAGGTGAATTTGGAATCCATATCCTTCCATAACGTGTTTTTATCCCACGAGAATCATCAACAATGTTTGGAATTTGACCTTTAATACGTTCTGCTCTCCAAAGACCTTTTTGCCATGCCTTTTGTTGGACTTCCTTAATCTGGTCAAGTAAATCAGGAATGACAGTAATGCGAAGAGATTTAACAATTAAAGCATGATGCATCGCTTTTCGGCTGAGAGCATCAGCTACAACGTTAGCCTTTCCTGGATGATAAAGAATTTCACAGTCATAATCCTTCACCAAGTCAAGCCAACGTCGCTGTCTCATGTTAAGGTCACGCTGATCAAAGAAATATTTGAGGCTTTTGTGATCAGTATAAATGATACACTTCACACCATATAAGTAATGCCTCCAGATTCTTAGAGCAAAGACAACCGCTGCCAGCTCCAAATCGTGAGTTGGATATCCTTTTTCATGTTCTTTCAGTTGTCGAGAAGCATAAGCAATCACTTTACCCCTCTGCATCAGAACACAACCAAGACCATTTCGAGAAGCATCGCAGTAAACTACCATGTCATCAGTACCATCAGGAAGTACTAAGACAGGAGCTTGACTAAGCTTTAATTTCAAAGTACGGAAAGCTTGTTCAGCTGCATCATTCCATTCATATTTAATATTTTTACGAGTAAGCTTAGTGAGAGGAGTAGCAATCTTGGAGAAATCCTGGATAAACCGTCTGTAATAGCCAGCTAAACCCAGAAAACTTCTAACTTCTGTTGCATTGGTTGGAGGTTCCCATTTCATCACCGCCTCAACCTTTGCAGGATCAACCATAATACCTTGGTTATTAACAACATGACCCAGAAATTGTACCTCACGAAGCCAAAATTCACACTTGGAGAACTTGGCATAAAGTTTCTCATTTCTCAAAGTTTGTAATACCTGCCTTAAATGAACATTGTGATCGTCAGCAGATTTGGAATATATGAGAATATCATCTATAAATACAATTACAAACTTATCGAGCATAGGTCGGCACACTCGATTCATGAGATCCATAAAAGCGGCAGGAGCATTTGTCAGACCAAAAGGCATAACCACGAATTCATAATGGCCATACCTTGTCCTGAAAGCTGTTTTAGACACATCTTCTTCTCGAACTTTCAATTGGTGATAACCAGAACGTAAATCAATCTTCGAGAAGAAACTAGCACCCTGGAGTTGGTCAAACAAGTCATCAATCCTAGGCAAGGGATACCTATTCTTGATGGTAACCTTGTTCAATTCCCTATAATCGATGCACATTCTCATAGTGCCATCTTTCTTTTTAACAAATAGTATCGGTGCACCCCATGGTGAACTACTCGGACGAATAAAACCTTTATCAAGTAATTCTTGCAATTGTTTCATCAACTCTTGCATTTCAGAGGGGGCGAGTCTATAAGGTGTTTTAGCAATTGGTGTAGCTCCCGGTACTAATTCAATACGGAATTCGACTTGTCTATCGGGCGGAATGCCCGGTAGCTCGTCGGGAAAAACATCGGGGAACTCATTAACAATAGGAATTTCAGATAATTTGGGAGTTTGCTTTTGAGTATCAATCACATGTGCCAAAAAAGCCTGGCAACCATGTGATAAATGGCGTTTAGCACGAGCAAAGGTACAAATTGGAATTGAAAGTTTTCTCTTTTCGCCATAAATATCTATCACTCCCCCACTTGGTGAAGTAATACGAATAATCTTTTTCTCACACTGGATTATAGCATTATGTTTGCCTAACCAATCCATACCCACAACTACATCAAACTCACCCATTTGCATTGGAATTAAATTTATGAGAAATGTTTCATTGTTAATCACTAATTGACACCCTCTATACACATTAGTCACAAAGATAATTCTATCATCAGCAACTTCCACATCTAGTGGATCATCTAACTCAGTAAGAGGGATTGAGAAATATCGACAGAACTTTTCAGACACAAATGATCGTGAAGCTCCCGAATCAAACAGTATGTATGCAGGTTTAAGATTTACAAAGAAGGTACCTGTTAACACATCGGGGGCTCTTTGTGCTTCTTCTGCAGTAATTTGAAAGGAACGGTGTCTAGGCTTCGGTGGTTCCACCGTCTTCCTCTCAGTATTTTTGCGAGGAGCAGAAGAAGTAGGTTGAGATTTCAATTCAGGACAATCAGGTCGAATATGTCCTGGTTTCAGACAATGATGACAAACTTTGATTGGATTGGGACAATCTTTGCTAAAATGTCCCGGCCTTCCACAAGAAAAACAATTTAGAGTCCCGGCTTTACACTCCCCACGATGCCTTTTATGGCATATCTTGCATTCTGGGATTTCAGTTCGATCATCCTTTCTAAAACTTCCACCAGATCTAAACTTTTTGGATGGAGTAGAAGTGGATTCAGCTTTTCTTTTCGTGGAACTTTTCTCATCCTTCTTTAACTCCAGTTCTTGAAATCGAGCCTCGTCTACCATTTCAGAAAAAGTACTACATTTCTTCGGATTGACAAACTGTCGAATTTCTTTCTTCAGGATTGTATGAAAATGATCCATAAGTAATTTAGGATTTGCCATGTATTCTGGACAAAATTGGGCTCGATCCAGAAAATTTCCTACCAGCTCGTTTATCGACTCAGTCGTTTGTTCCATAGAAAGGAACTCACGACGAATTCTATTTAGATCAGCATCCTGCGAATAAGTTTCAACAAACATCTTTTTAAAATCTTCCCATGTCATCACTGTAATAGCTTCCTCTCCTAAAGTACGACATTGAACTTCCCACCAGAATTTAGCACGGGATTTAAGAAGATTAGAAGCATATCTCACTTTCAATCGGTTAGGGACTTCTGCCGTGGCAAATGCCCCTTCAACTTCAGATAACCACCTTTGACATTTAATTGGATCCATCTCACCTTGAAAATCTGGCGGGTTACAAACAGAAAAGTCTTTATAACTGAATTTACGATCTTCATCACGATTTTGAATCACCCTGCGAACAACAGGTGTTGGTGGTCTTTCCTCATTTCTTTCACCACCAGGAGGTGGTCTTTCAAGATCAATTTCATTTTCATCATCTCGCCTTTGAAATTCATCAGCAACAGTTTCACGTATGGTTTCAGAAATACGGCCCAATAAGAGGGGAAGGGACGCCTCTTGAGCCTTTTCCACTTCAGCTGAGATTAAAGTTTTTAAGTCGGTCAAAGATAACCTAGCATCATCTGCTGGAGGTCTTTGTCTATCATCATCACCTCCAGTTCTTACATTCTGGGCTTGGTCTCGTGGACGAGGCCCAAGTGTCAATTCTATTCCTTCTTGATCATTCATCTTATTACTGAAAGTAGACACACTATATTTAATACAAACATATTCATCAATAAAATGTCTACTTTGTAATTTAACTGCACCTAGTCACATAGCAGTCAACAATTATTACCAAGACTTTATCTTCTTAACACCTTGTGACTTCCTTGGCTCCATACAATTGCCATATGATAATTATTGTGGTGGCCAGTCACACGAATTATCATATCCCAGTTATATGTTTCCAAAGTTACCACAAGATATTTCGAGTCAAAAGTCTTAGAAATCAAATAACTAGATTAATCAAAACAGATAACAATTCAATATCATGCTCAACAATAATAATAATGGCTTAAGATCAAGTACCCACTAATGGTGGATACCCGAATCCCTTAAACCAAGCTCTGATACCAACTTGAAACACCCCGAAATTTAGAACATTTTTTTTTTTTTTTTTTTTTTACTCATTTCGTAAAGTCCTACGTCTTAATATGACATTTTAGACTTGTTGTATCATTCCCTAGATCAAATAAGGATTTTAATAAGAAAATGTTGAATTTATAAGAGATTCCCCAGGAATGACTCCCATTCCCCAGGAATGAAGCATGCTGTTAGAAATTTGAGTCGAATTCCCCAGGAATGACTCCCATTCCCCAGGAATGAAGCCTGCTGTCCATTTTACCATCTTCCGAAATTCGATCGTGCATATCTTGAAAATGACAAGTCCAATGACCATGAAAATTTGCAGGCACGTGTATTATGACTATATGAACATTTCCCAATTAACACTTTTCCAAATTTCATGTTTAACGAGAAAACGGATCGTTGACCACTTTATGGTCATTTTTGACCACTTCCGTTGACATACCAAATTCCAAACCAACAAACTTCAGACTTTGACACTTCTACTACCTTTTTAATACCACAATTAGGACCTAGTGCAATGTTTACATTCGTCATATCCTATTTACAACTCAACGTAGCCTTTTGACCCGTTAGTGACCCATTTGGGCACTTTGAAGACCCGTTTGGGTCTTTACCCAAATAACCACTATTCTAACACCCAAATCACATTTCTTTGACTATTCTAAGTCAACTCATGCCACTTTCACTATCAATACTTCAACTTAACTATTAACATCAAATTTCCATAAACCATTATATTCACATTATATTCATCTATTATACAATAACATCATCTCCAAAACTATCAATGAGTATACCAACTCATTGACTAATTTGACTTCCACACTTCAACATGTTTGACTTTCAACATTAGGTGTCAAAACTAAGTTTTCTTAAACAAAAGGGGTGATTACATATCGAGAGCATGATTCAAAAGATTAGCTTGTTACCGATAACTTAACAAGCTCCACCACTAGCATCATTCGGGCCTTTTACCCGGATCCCTCTGGGTCCCACTTGGCTCACCTAAAACACATAAACATAATAGAGTAAGCATAAAGCTTAGTAAGAAATGGGCTATTAATGATAATCAATATCATTTCACAACATACGTATATTAAGGATCCATAATATCATATGCTAATTCCCACAAGAATTAACATCTTCGGGCCAACACCCCGGTAAATAATCATAACTCATCAAGTAAATGACATATCCATTACCGGTCCTTCCAAGTAAATGGAATACACATTACTTGAAGAAAGATAGCATCATCCATTAACTTACCTCGCGATAGCCCACGTATAAAATTACTTGTATCAACACTTTGATCACGTTTATCACCTAATCATGTAATCATGTAGCCAAGTATCAATACACATTCAACTTTCAACTCATTACTTGTATTAAGCTATACAAGTGTTAAGTTTCACACACTTTATTAACTAATTACACATAAATGGGTAGTTCATTATCATTCACAAATCAAAACCATCACTTACACTAAGATTACCATTTCTTAGTGTATATTCACATATATCTATATCATTACCATCATCAACTACCCTTTCATGTATAATTATCATCTCTAATTTCATCAAAACACCAATTAACAATATCACACAAGATTAAAAATCATTAGTTTACTCATAACCCCAAAATTATGAGTTCTTTTATAAAATTAACAATATTCAAACACCATACATAGTTTTATCATGTGTATGAATCATATATAACTCATTAAACCACTAATTCATGAATTTCATGAACTTAGGGTTTAACCTAATCACCTTAATTCATCAATTAAACAAGAATAGAGTGTTAATCATACCTCAAGAACACTAATTAGTAGCTAGCAACCTTAAGAAATCGAAACCCTAGTTTGAATTGCTTGATTTTCTTCCTTCTTGATTTCACTCAAAAGCTCAGTACGTGTTTTAGAAATATACAGTGTTTGGAATAAGCTGGAATAATACAGAACCTGGGTTTTTATACTGTGAATTTCATCTAAGCCCCTCAACTTATGGCACTTGTCACCTTATACCCCTCTACTAACTAATTCATTAAATGGCAAGTCCTATAAACATAAAATACTTTACACAGTTAGTCCTCCTAACTTAAACAGTTTAAATTATATATTTTAAGATTTAGAACTTACGAAATTTGGGGCGTTACAATCCTTTTATTCACAATGGCAAACCTCCAATTTTCGCTCCACATCACGTAACCAATCCAAAGTGTCAGTAGGATTAGTACTTCCAGAGAATGAAGAAGGATTGGTGGACATAAAAGTCTTAAGTGAACAACCCACTTTTAACTGCTGAAATGAAGGAATCGCATGTATCTGATAACTAGGAAATTCGGAAGAAGGAAAAGGTACAGTAGTTTGATAACCATAACCTTGTTGCTGCTGAGAAACAAAAGGTATAGATACTGGAATCCGCTCAGAAGATACAACAGGAGGAGCAGTAGTTATAACAGGCGGCTGAGTATGAATAGGCTGTCGAGAAGGCCCAGCCCGTTCATTCTGTAATTCCAACACCCTATTCTCTAATCTCATAATGTACTCTTGGTCAGTTTCTGTTTCCACCCCTCTTGGATTAGACATTCCATTGTGCTCCTGACTTTCTGGTGGTGCATTGATCTGAGAGGCTTCATTTAGAGTATGGACAGGTTGCTCATTATCCGTCATTTCTGAAATCACATCATATCTCAAAATTCGTTAATCATTAGTACTAGCAAACTAATCAAATTTCCTTTCCTAACTAATCCCCATAACATGAAATGTTTGACCAACGGAAATAAGTTTAGGTATGAACACCTAGAATGTTCATTCCCATAAACTTACGCTCTGATACCAACTTATAACACCCCATATTTTCGTGACATATATTTTTTTTTTTTTTAAACAACCTGGAAGCGTTATCCCATTCAACAACATTTACATATAAGATAATATCGAAAGTTAGTTATTACACAAAACTATCATTAAGTTATTTCGTTACAAACCCAAAATCTAGTGGTGTTATTTATACAAACTTTTACGCCAAAATTAAAAGTAATCAAGAGTTGCCAGCTTTTCAAACATTTCACACAAAACCTCTCAACCGAGCATAAGCAACTTAACCTGCAAAAGTGAGGTGGGGGATTAGCACGAAGCTAAGTGAATAACGATTCCAACAATCTAACTTAGCATAAACAATCAACTCACAACAATCAACTAATAGTAACAATCAAATTAGAGGATCGGTGGTTCTTGTGGTACCCTCAGCCCGCGGATGGCCCACCAAGAACACTTATAATCCACTGCAGGCCAATACAGAGATTTTACCGATAGTTCAATGCTATCTTTAATCAATATGAACGAATTCACAACGAATGTTCATCAATACCATAAAGATTAACCTATAGCAACTAAACCCAATCGAAATTGACCTCTATCATTCCAACCTATCATGGAATGAGTCACTAGCAATCAATCATTTAGCCACAATCAACTTATCAATAATTCAATAATATCAATCTACTTAAAATTGATGTAACTAAATTGTTAACACCAATTTAAACTGTGAGAACCAGTCACTCACTTGTCTCGTTTCAAGCTCCACTCAAAGATCTAATTTTATTGAGTCGTAGTCGGATCTGAAATACAAAAGAATTTCAAGTCAATCCTCATAGTATATTTACATAACTTAATATCAACAATCAAACAAGTATTAAGTCATATAAACATATTATGCAAGCAAATATCACATTATAAGCTCAATTTAGAAAATCACTATCCAGCCAAAGGGAATCCGGCCGTATTCCTTGGAATCCGGCCGTATTCAGACGAATCCGACCGTATTCCAGTGAATACGTCCGTATTCCCCAGTCATTTCTGCTTCAATTTCGACCAGAACTCAATTTAAGGAATCCGGTTGGGAATACACCCCGGGAATACGCCGTATTCCCTTGAATCCGTCCGGATTCATGGGAATCCGACCGTATTCCCTTGTAATTTCAGACCTGCACATTTCATTTTCCTGCACAACTCAACTACGAACCAAAAACCCAAAATTCAATCAAACTAAGTTCAAAACTTGCAGTTTCATCAAGATTTCGCCACTAAAACTTCTAATAACAACATATAACAATGAATCAAACTTCAATTCATCACAATTCAACCAAATCACCTATAATCTAACTATTTCTCATTCAAACCCAAAAACTCAAGAATTTACCAATTTCTTTATGTAACAATCATGAAATCAACTTAACAAAACTAAGTGATCATCATATAACAATTATTTGAACTTTACAAACTCTAATTCATATCATTCAAGCAATTCATCTACTTTCATCTTTTAGGTTAAACAAGAACTTCAACTTACAAATAAAGAACAAGGAGATGATGATGATGAACTTATGATGCAATCTCCAATCTTGATTAGTTCTTGTATAATGATCACTAGCACTTGGTTATTGATTTTGTTTGAGAGAGTTTTGAAGAACACCAAAGAAGTTTGGAGAACAACTTAAGTCGGCCCCTTTGTTTAAATTAAACCGCCTCACTTACACACAGTGTAATATTATACCCCTTTTTGACCTATTGTCTGGAACCTCAGTTTCAATTGCGATAAAATTATTTTATTTTACCGTCACCTAAATTTATTTAAAACAAATAACATTTCACTAGTCACAATATTTCCTGAGGTTAATTTACCTATAAATTTCACAATCAAACACAAAATACAATTAAATATCACAATTTAATATAAAGAAATACCTGTTTCTCCTAGACCCGATTTGGGGGATGTTACAATTCGGGTTCGGGTTATTCGGGTTCGGGTGGCCAAATAAGCTTCGAATTCGGGTTGGGTCGGGTCGGGTTCGGGTTATCTATTCGGGTTCGGGTTTTTTGACACCCCTGAGTGACTCAGTGAGTAAGCATCAATATGGGCTGCTTTAACTTTATGGTACCTTGTGTTACCAATATGGGTTGTTAGCCTGTGACCCAAATTATCTCAAATCAGCCCGATCAATATTTGAAAACAACAAAGAAAATCAAAGGGCAAATGGCCCAAAAAGGTAAGAAACTTGTCAAAATTTAACGATAAAGGGCATATGAGTTTTGTCGATGCCTAAAAATGACTCACATTTTAAAATCGTGCCATTAAAGGATTTAAGTTGTCAGAAAAGTATAATTAAGAGTACGATTACCGTTTCATTTTTAAAAGCGTGCCATAAAAGGACTTAGTATTTTGAAATCGTGCCATAAAAGGATTAAACATTTTGAAATCGTGTCAGAAAATGATTAAGCACTCAAAATAAAATTCGGGTTTAAACACTCAAAAAGTAAAATTAGTGTTTATACCGTATGTTTTCTAGGTCACAAATGCTACATATTAATTGAATATTTGAGATTTAAGCTCTCATATCAGTTAAAACCCATCAAAAATTGAAAGAGAAAAAATGAAATAGTAATTACATCTTTAATTGAACTTTTTTGACAACTTAAATCCTTTTATGTCACCAAATTTTCTAATATAGGTCCTTTTTAGACATTAGTCTAAGTGATATTCAATTTATCGATAAATTTGGACAAATTGATTAACTTTTCGGACCATTTGCCCAAAATAAAAAGAATCACGGCCCATTGCCACATTATGTTTGATCATGTTCTTTTAACCGTAGCAATTTGCATTATTTTTCTTGATATCAAAGGGCATTTTCATCATAAGGATATGTAGATATCAAAGGGCATTTTCATCATAAGGATATGTGCAAATTTAAGCTTCCTACCAAAAGTATTTAAGTCGATTAAAGAATTACAATATAACAATATGTCAAAGGGTATTTTCGTCGTAGGAATTTATGATAACTATATATCTATAGATAACAAACTTACATTTAAGTGAAGTTTTTGGATCTCAAAAATTATCTAAAATGGTAGCCAAATAGAATCGGCAGCTACTTACAAACTCCAAGCATTGGATCCTTTCTTTTTGTAGTAGCTTGAAGTAAACATTTAAAAAAGTAGGGGGTGAAAATGTTAATAAGTGAAAGTACGAGGGCCTTTGAGATGGTCCCTTTTGAAAGGGCAGTCTCATTCAGAACACACAGAAGAACGTAACGGTGTGGGTTAAGAACGTGATATTGTGGCCTTGTGTCCGTTTGTCCCAAACACGACATGTTACGTCTTGTAACGAGGGTCCCATAACACCTTCAACAATATTGTTAAACGCATATTCTATTCTAGATTGGTTTTATAACTAAGTTATATTTGCTGACTTAATCGTAATTATCTACTTAATTTAAATCTATGCCCTGTACTTATGCAATATGGTACTTAAAATCAAATCACTAATAATGCCAATTTTGGACCACTTCCAATTAGTCACCTTACCTGTTTCGGAAAACTACATATTGTTTGCAATAGTACAAGTTTTAATACGTTTACGTTCAAAATACTACCAAATTGTGTTGGTGAATTGTGGTTACACGTATGTTATTTGGACACTAATTCATAACAGATGATATCAAAGCTTCAGAGCGATTGATTATGATTCCCAACAAAACCACGAGTTGATATCAATAGGTTTACGAGTCCAACTCGTTACAACATGAAAGGTTATCATTTTGATATCACACATAATACAACCTTAAACGCATGATTCGAAATTTTATAATTAGATTGTTTTGCAATTATAAATGTATAGTTAATTTATTTGTGGAAAATCTGAACAAACAAGTACCCGAATCTAATTTTTTAAATTAAAACAATATCTACAGATTTTATAAAACTACTAAAATATAAAATCGAATTACGATACGGGATGCAAAAACAGGGTATCCGAGAGTACAATTTCACATGGATATACTCGAACTTAGACCAATTGAAAACCACGATATTATTCAAGAATCTTGAAGAGACCAATGTCATAGTAATTGGCTCATTGAACCTCTAAACATAAACACTCATCTCCCAATAGGTTCCCAAGAGGCACACTTAAAATAGAATTATTTAATTCAAAACATATCTCACAGCACACAAATAATTATATATATTTTCTTAAAAATATTCCCTATTAAATAACCATGATGAATAAACATACAACATGCACTAATGTAAATAACAAACACGATATACTAGTATTTTTTAGATTGTGAAATTCATAATTAAGACTACCTAGCTAACCGTTTCAACTATGGGTAGAATTTTGAGGAGCAATTGCATTTTGAGGGGAAGAGGTAGTGTCGGAGATAGGGTGGGGTCAGCATAGGCAGTCCCCCTCGCCCACACAAACTTTAAAGTATTAATGATATAGTGACATTTTAAAATTTTCGCACCCACAAAATTATAAAAGAAATAAAATTATTATTTTTTCTACCCCATCTGTTTCGATTTTCTAGCTCCGCTCCTGGAAGGATGGGCAAACGATCTCAGTCGTTAAAATTTGTGTTCAACGGTACATATTCATTACATATTAACAACATTGTATATATATATCTTACATAAAATGCATTGTGTTAGTAATATGCACTGTTGTGAATATGAGCGACTGATCATAGAAATCAAAAGTTGATATTGTCTGCTATTCATTTCTCTCAAAATGCAGCTGACTCTTTAATCACACATTTAAACTATTGACTTGACATTACCAAAAATAAAATATACTCCACATGGATTATAACAAACCGAAATACCTTTCCTATTCATTGAATGATATTTAATTTACTTATGTATAATCAAGTTGACATCTTTAAACTTTCTTACATTGTTATAATCGTATGTTATTAGATTATTCTAATAAACAAAACAACGAGCTATATATTTTAATCAGGGTTACGTTGAGTGATATAATACTACTACTTATTTTAAAAATATATACATCATTTTCAGATAAAGTAACGATCGATGATTAATAATTTGATATGTGTTTTAAAATATTGTGCATGTCATGTACGAACAATTACTTATTGTTTGTGTACAAAGACACGTGTGACATGATATTGTGTGTACAATTAATACTAATTACGCATCTTAATATCTTATATGTAAAATGATGGCTTTTTTATGCCAAACCAATATCATTAATTAGTTGTAAGTTTTTTATTATATTTACCGTTTATTATTCACAAATCTATATTTTTAAACATCAAAATTCACGTAAGCTAACAACTTATTCATTGTTATAAAACCAAAGTTGAAAAATGATGATTGAATATCTCTCATATTTCGCAACTCCCAAGCTCTCTTTGTATAGTCAGAATCATCGAAATAAGCTACAATAATATTTCCATAGAAACTACCATTTTTGCCCTTGGGGTCATAGATTGACCATAGAGCTCTATTCAATAAGCGGAACAC
This sequence comes from Helichrysum umbraculigerum, assembly GCA_949592205.1. Lineage (NCBI taxonomy): Eukaryota > Viridiplantae > Streptophyta > Magnoliopsida > Asterales > Asteraceae > Helichrysum > Helichrysum umbraculigerum. The sequence continues at coordinate 6,563,430 of CATIUR010000005.1, read as the reverse complement.
ATTGACTGTCTCCTCTCAAGCTAAGCGGTATGTTTAGTTGTTTGCAAGTTTTTTTTTTAAGTGCGTTTTGTATAACCGACTAATTGACTATTACATTATTTTTTTTTATTTTTTTTTACTTAACAATTGTTTAGAAACAACTGTATTTGTTAATTATGGATCGATCAACTTACGAAGTCAACTTTTGCTCAATATTTCAAGGGTTAATTTCTTATATATCCCATATAAACCTCATAATATCAAATTTACCCACCTAAACAACAATATTTCACATATGCCCAATTTTAGTTCATGATCTATCATCTATACCAAACTAATATATTTAATCACAATTAAAATATTTTAATGCATAATAAATATCTCATAATAATATATGGACAATTCTACCCTTCTTTCTAATAGCCGCAAAAATTCCTGCCATATTGCAAACCCCATATGTCGATTGACTACATGTCAATTATGAATATCAAAGTCATTCATTCATCCCCTGATTTCTCTACAAAGTCATCACAAGGTTTGTGTATATTCCATTGTTTTTCCCTTTTATTCTAAAAACCCTAATCAATTATATTATATTATATTATATATGGGTTTTTTCATGCATCAGATGCCATCCTTTGGTTGACTGATATGTGATCGTCAATATATAGTAACACTAATAATCTTGATTGTGCATGATATAATGGCATGATTTTGTATCTATGTTTTGTAATGGGTGGTATATATGTCGATTTAATATTAGGATGATGTCATTGAATATTGTATATTGTAGTTGTTTTATTATTAGGGGTAAATTTGGAATATATTGGTGTAAATTAGGTTTTAATGATTAAATAAATTACTTTGGGTATAGATGATAGATTATGAACTAAAATTGGGCATATATAATATATTATAGTTTGGGTGGGTAAATTTGATATTTTGAGGTTTATATGGGATATATAAGAAATTAACCCATATTTCAAATATATAGATGCTACTGTAGATGTATATATAGTATATTTCAAATATATAAATGCTCAATATTTCAACTTTCTATTCCTTTTAAGTTTTAAGTAGATGTATATATAGTATATTTCAATGAACCCAAAAAAAATTATTAAAACAAATTAATCAATGAATCTGTTCGTTTTCGAACCCAGAAGCTTGTTGGAGATCAAAAAGGGAGATCGACTACACCAAAAAGAAACCGAACACAAGGAACACTTAAACGTACATATTTAAAACAATTGTAACTACGCCCAAAAAAATCAAAAAAAATTTGTTCAACATATTGTTCATTAAACGTGACATTAAGTATTACGAGTTGTTGATCACTTAATTTTGATGATTTACGTTAAAATTGCACAAAAAAGTTTATAAACAGTATATATACATCATCATATAAATAGAATATTTCGATCTAAAGCGATTTCATCCCAATGGATACGTATGAAATTATATGGTTTTGTTATTAGAGATTTCTATCAAGACTCTTTTTCCTACTAAATATACATTTTCCTGTTTCGCTTGACGATTTTACTTAAAATTGGTAAAGAGTCATTTTCTGATAACGAGTTTATGGTTTTTTAATTGTAATGTATACATCAATCAATGTCCTTATCTTATGATTCATGCCTTTTTAATTCTTCCTACTTTGTTATTTTCCATATTTTCTTTTATTTAGTCTTATTTTCTACCCAAAAATTATGCCATTAATGATAATTTATTGTTATCACCTATTCAAAATTGATAAATGTATCCATCTAACTTTTCACAGGTTTATATCATATACACACAATATGTAAAAGTTGCTGTTAAATATAAAGCCATGGAATACACTTTTTTCGATTATCAAATTCGTACCAAAAAAAATAAAATAATGAAAATTAAAGATGCCATATGAAATAATGAAAATTAAAGATGCCATATGAATCTTATTTTCTTACTAATGTATCTGAAAGAACCAAAATGACCAAAACATATGATTTCAATTTATAAACTCTGATTTAATTAAAGTTTAGCTATTAACTCATAGATATATAGTATGTTTGGTAAAATTATTTGAAGTTGAAAGCTTATAGCTGAAGCTTATTATTTTATAAGTGTTTGACAACTATCTGGAACTTAAATATGTGAATTGACATAAAAAAAAAAACTAATTTATAAGGGGTATATGTCTAAATTTTCATTTTATAAGCTATGAGCTTAATTTTATAATTATTTTTTCAATAAGCTCCTTAATTTTTGACTATCAAAGTAGACTAGAAGCTTGAGTTTAAAAAAAAAAATAAGCTTAAGCTCTTATAAACTCCAATAAACTTGTGTGTCAAACATACCCATAGTGAAGTATATCGAGATGTAATATGTATAGTCCTTTGTTTTAATGAAATCGTTTTATTTAGAAAAAAGTTCGTCAATACATCATACAAGCTATTCCGTCAAAAACCAAAGTAAACACAATAATCAAATTGACATATCGGCTCGTTCAAAAACTGAAAACAATATTATAATAAAGGTGATGATATTTTCCCCATTGATTTTGAAATCCACTACAAAATGTACATTAGTTAGTTATAATATATATATATATATATATATATATATATATATATATATATATAAAATAACTAATTGCATGAATATGATGAATTTATCTAAAATAATGATGAAAAAATCAACACTTCGTTATGAAACTCGGTAATAACTAAATTATTATTCTGTTGAAATATTACTATTATATTCTCATAAAAAATATTATTATTATTAAATTGATTTTAGTAAAGAAAATATTTAGAAAGTATCGAAATATTTAAACAAAAAAAGCCGTTCACATGGAGCATCTTATTCATATCATATCTGACCTCCTCTCCCTTCCACACACTCTCACTCCCCACTCACCGTTTCTCTGTTTCTTCTCAATTTCCAAACCATACATTCAAATTCAATGAGTCCTTACGATTCTTCAGTCTCTGGCACCGGCACCGGCACAGTTGCCGGAGCCAGCTCTTCATCCTCCTCCTCAGCTTGTTCCACCTCCACTAAACCACCTGATCAAATGGACCACCTACTCGCCGGCGCCGGCTACAAAGTCCGGTCAAACGACCTCCGTCAAGTCGCTGAGCGTCTCGAACACCTCGAAACCGCCATGGTTAAATCGTCAACGGTTGAGTTCTCGGAACTCGTAAACGACGCCGTTCACTATAACCCTACCGACCTCGCTTCCTGGGTTGACTCGTTACTCACCGAGTTAAACACAAATCAACCCGTATCCGTACCCGTACCCGATCATTCGGATCCACAGAATAATTTAAACTTCAATTTCAATAATAATAATAACAATCACATGTCTCAACAACAAGTTGTTACTCCGTTAGAAGAAGACGTTAGTATTCGGTTAGTACACGTGTTAATGACGTGTGCTGAAGCTGTCCAACGTGGCGATATCTCATTGGCTAGTTTGTTAATCGATGATCTACAAGCTCTGCTCGGACGAGTGAATAGCGCGTGTGGTATCGGGAAAGTCGGGAGTTTCTTCGTGGACGCACTTAGTCGACGTGTAGTTAACGCACCGCATAACGGTGTCGTTTCGGTGGAGTTATCAGCTTACGAGAATGAGATATTATATCATCATTATTATGAAGCTTGTCCTTATTTAAAGTTTGCTCACTTCACGGCTAATCAAGCTATTTTGGAAGCGTTTGACGGTCAAGATTGCGTTCACGTCATTGATTTTAACTTGATGCAAGGATTACAATGGCCTGCTTTGATACAAGCCTTGGCTTTACGGCCTGGTGGGCCTCCGTTGTTACGCCTCACCGGGATTGGCCCGCCATCCCCTGACGGGCGCGATTCATTACGTGAGATCGGGCTCAAGTTAGCAGAACTGGCCCGATCAGTGAATGTGCGTTTTGCTTTCCGTGGTGTTGCGGCCTCACGTTTGGATGACGTGAAGCCGTGGATGTTGCAAGTCAGCCCGAAAGAGGCTGTTGCGGTAAATTCGATAATGCAACTACATAAGCTGTTAGGACCAGATGGCCCAAATGGGTCACCTATTGATTTGGTCCTTAATTGGATTCGGGAATTGAATCCAAAAATTGTAATGGTTGTGGAACAGGAATCGTACCACAACCAGCCAAAATTCTTGGATCGGTTTACCGAAGCCTTATACTATTACTCTACAATGTTTGACTCGTTAGACGCATGCACGGCCTTGCCCGAAAAAACACTAGCCGAACTATACATACAACGAGAGATTTGTAATGTGGTGTGTTGTGAAGGTTTAGCTCGTGTTGAGAGGCATGAACCATTGGTTAGATGGAGGGATCGTTTAACTGGTGCGGGTTTCGCGCCATTACACCTAGGGTCTAACGCGTTTAAGCAAGCCCGTATGTTATTGACCCTGTTTTCCGCTGAAGGGTATTGTGTTGAAGAAAACGAAGGGTGTTTGACCCTTGGATGGCATAGTCGTCCCCTAATCGCTGCATCGGCTTGGCAAGCGATTTCAAAGCCGAGCCTGGGGGCAATATCGCAACCTTAATAATAATGTAATAAATTGTCACATATGTTAAGTTATAATTAGTCATTCAAATTTACAATCTTCCTTTTATTTCAGATTTATTTTTGGCCTATGTCATTTACATTTGAAGTGAACTTAGACAATTAGTTTTCCTACGGATTATAATTAAGAAAGAATCGGTTTTAATGTAGACTTATTTTTACAACAACGTTTGTATAACTATAATTTGATTCTGATTACGTAAGCAATTAGCAATCCATAGACTAAAATGTGACCGAGTAAAAATAGAATTCCAGGCTTCGGCCGGACGATATTACTAACGTCAATTAATATATTGCTTCATTAGTTATAATCAATTAATATTAATATTCTGGAAAAAACATTTTTTAAAAATGAATAAATAAATAAATTGATATTATGATGTAACGGTGGGTGAAGTAGACTCGGGGGAGTATGACTTCATACCGAATTTTTCAAGTACATATGTAGAATTGAATTTTTCTTTATTTATTATATTTTACTTTTTAAAACGCGCCAACAGGATTGAGTTATAATCAAAAGTGAATATTAGAAGTTTCATTAGAGAAACGCTTTGTCCACAAAAAAAATTAAAAGAAAAAAAACTTTATAAAATGATACTATGTCATCATATCACGAAGAGGGAAAATTGAAAGATAAAAAAAGTGATTAATGTGATTTGATGATTCTGCATGTCACATTAACAATGCGAGAGTTTGTTAGTGGGATAAGTATGAATTCATTTGTGGGTTTTACTGAAAGAAAAAGACGAAATATCAGTTTATGAAGATATAAAACAAGAATTTATATACGAAGATATAACGTCTAAAGTTGTAGCTAGTAAGATGTTGAATAAAGAACTTTAGAATTAGAATTCATAACCTTTTATTATCAAAGCAACGTATAAAAACTTCTATCATCTAAATATGTTGACCTATTGGATCATTGGTATATTTACGTTTTACGATATCATTTCTGTTTATGATATATTGATTTGTATACCTTTTATAATAATGCTAGAATATTTATGGATAGAGATTCAATCTATTATCTAACTATGATAACATGCCATATACAAGTAAAAATATACATCAGAAAGTAAATGTAAGAAACATCCTGTAGCAGTCACTTAAATTTGCATTTATAACTTGTACTATGAACACACTTTTATAACGAGCACATCAGATTCTAGTAGCTTAGGGTGTAACAACGTGATAAAGCTGCAGCATGTGGTTGGAGCTAAGTTCGAGACTTTTATTCAAAAACTATTTAAAAATTTTTATTGTTTAAGGGTTGTAGTGACTTGTTTTTTCAAGAAACCTCATTTTTGTTGTGCTGCCAAATAAGTCTTATGAGCTAGGACTTAATTTAAGTAAAAGCTCAATCCCCTTAAAGCTCTTGGAGTCCCGTGCCAAACACAACCTTAGTACGAAATTTTATACCGCCTTTGCTCCACTATAAGTGTCTATATATATATTACTGGTAATATTTTAGATTGTTCCAAATATGTGTGCACCTTATTTTACAACTAATAAAAGTAATTTCAGTGGGTAGAGATGTGATCGATGAATAGTTTAGTTAGTAGAGAAATGTAAAACTTTGGGAATAGTCAAAATGAACATTTTGAATAGACGGATGGAGTACCACAACCTTTACAAAATTTATATCTATACACTTGTTTTTTAGAATAAAAAACTACAAGTATATAATAATAATAATAATAATAATAATAATAATAATAATAATAATAATATGTAGGTATTGTACTATGTAACAATTACTTATCAAATAAAATGTGTACCACAAATATAGGGAAGGTATCCAAGATAGCATGAGAGTGAGTGCATTCCTACATGTTGATGAAAGTGAGGGAGAAAAGGAAATGTGTGTGTAATCACATGAAATATGAAGGTGCGTTGTGTCTCCCATCACTACAACTCTGTTTTGAGTTTCCACTTTCACTAGGCCTCATATTACACTTTTTTTTTTTTTTACTTTTCTTCTTATTTTTATTTTTGATTTTATAAACAAGTAGTAAAAGTATTCCAATTTTGAAACTTTAGGCAATAATAAATGATTGAATATATATCACGATGATGATTATAATGCACATATATCTATGATTAATAACTAATGATGATGCATATATACTCTCTTTCAAATACCTATTGTGTATTGTGTATTGATTAGCAATATTTACTTGCTCTACAAGGTAAGAAACATTTTATAAAGCTGTAAAAAAAGTGTTACCTAACGACCCCCTTTAGTTGCTCCACCATTCTATTTTGGGTAAGTTGTACCAACACCCATTGTCTAGCTTTTGGTGGGTTGTACCTTTGCTTTTAATAATTGCGCTATAGTTTGACAAGAACTATCACTATGCCTTTTAGATATGAGTGGTAATTTGTATATCATTATTTTTTATGGTACATCACCAAACAAGCAAACATGTTTTATGGTGTTGTATTGTACAACACTGTAAAACAGAAAAAATTGTGTATGGATAAAAAAAATGATGGTGTACGAATCATCATCCAATATGAGTGATAGCATTGGAGTGTTGTACATTTGAGACACCATCATCAATTTGGTAAATCTGCTATTCCATGGCATGAATCCATGTTGGAGTTATGTTTATATAACAATTAATCAAGGTGACACATGAATGCTAGAGCTTCTAACAACTTATGATCTTGTGGTATTTCCAAATGTCATATTAACAGGAAACATTTTATTGATATGCTTACCAATTAATATATTGATATATCAAAGTATCATAATGAATTATGAATACATATATGTTAGGATTTAAGGCTCGGTTTTTTATATTTGAATAGGAGAAAATGAGGACGATAATTTATGGTACGTACGACTTATTGTAGAAGGTGATACATAAAGTACATGGCGATTTTATGGTACGACAACTTACATATATTTCATGGTCCTTGGATTCTAAAATTCGTACCGCTTTAGCCCAAATCAAACGGCATTGGTGATCACATGAAATTTGAACGTGAGATGGTGTGACGAGTAATGACCTCGCTATTGTCCTTAAAGAGTTAAAGTAACTTAGACATTTGTGGATTTGCCTACCTAGTTGTTGGTGTAACTAAATCTTGTACTCCCTAATTACCTACCTAATGAGGTACATAGTTTACTTCAGCTCAAGTTTAACCCATCTTGACCGGGTCAACCTGGTTGACAAAGGTTTATAATGGGCCAGCGGTTGATGTGTAGTGGGCCACATATATACTGTATGTAAAATGAGAGGTGATGGGCCCAAGTTCCTAACTGTCAAAATGCCCCACATCATGTTCTTCTCTTCACGCTCACATCTCTCTCTCTCTCTCTCTCTCTCTCTCTCTCTCTCTCTCTCTCTCTCTCTCTCTCTCTCTCTCTCATACACAATTACACACACACAAAAATATATAGTGGTCCATGTAATCTAATTGTGTTATGGAACTTTTCTAAATGCAGTGAGGTGTATGGGCCCACTGTGACACTCAAAGTATCTACCAACCTTAAACATTAGGGATGGAATTGAATGGTGTTATAAAAACTTTGATTTCGCTTGACTAATACTAACGATACTACTCCCAAGGTCGAAAAGTTGAAGAATTATGCTACATTAGGGATCGTAAATGTCTTAGTCGATGCATATATTTGATACGAAATAAATATCAACCTTAAGATAAATGATAGAAACAGACGACAATGTTTTTAAGCGTAATAGGTACTATTTCACTACTGAATTGAAGGGCCTATTTATTCATTAAAACGTTTATTATGTCTTGTCCTCTTTAAAATATATGTCTATTAAACTAATATTAATCGATTGATTACATATTTTTAATTTAGGGTAAGGTTCAAATGAGACTAAAAATTTGTGTGAGAATAAAGGAACCAATGATATGGTGCCATGTGTACAAAGAGAATACAAAACTCATTTATCCCTTAAGTTAAATATTTCACAAACGACAAATCGAAAAATTATGAAAATTGCACCATTAGATTCAGCGTTTGATACTCTTCGATTTGCCGTCCAATAAGGCATACTTTCGACGAGTTTTTTTTTCCCACTATTTTTAGTGGGTTTCACATTACTAACACGTGTGTTACAGTGTTGCGTTTAGGGTTTAGGGTTTGGGGTTTAGGGTTTGGGGTTTAGGGTTTGGGGTTTAGGGTTTGTCGTCCCGAAACCCCAAACTCCCAACCCTAAACCCTAACCCCTAAACCCCAAACCCTAAACGCTTTATAAAACTCTAAACCCTAAACCCTGCTAAACCCTAAACCCTGCTAAACCCTAACACTAAACCCTGTTAAACCCTAACTCTAAACCCTAACCCTAAACCCTAAATCAAATGTATAATCAATCACTAACACATGTGTTACTAATATGTAAAACCCACCAAAAAAATGGAAAAAAAAAAAGTTCGTCGGAAGTATTCCTTGATGGACGGCAAATCGAAGAGGATAAAACGTTGAAAAATATGGTGCAATTTTCATGATTTTTCGACTTGTCGTTTGTGAGATATTTAATTTTTAAAAACGTAGATGAGAGAGAAAAAAGTAACACATTGCATATTGTGGTTGGTTCCCTCATTCTCACAAAAAATAGATGGTCTCAATTGAACTATTCTCTTTTAATTTATATCCAGGACTAGGATATATTGTTGACGAGTTATAACAAATGTCTTACCAGAACTTTAAGAGCCCAAGCCCACTGTCCATTTGACATGTGTGGTTTTATTTATACTTTAGTTGGGCTTGTTGGCCCAAGTTTACCTGGCATTTGTAAAATCATCAAATTTTGTTATACGGTAAGCCGGTAAGGCATATACGGGGTAATTTTCAACCATAATAATACCAGCCAACAAAGAAAGAAAATAAACAATTTTCAGTTTCAATGGACTGTATGGAGCTATAATTTATCCACTCAATTTAATTTCAACAGTCCAGCAGATCTAGCTCAGTGGTTGAGCAAGTGGTTTTCAAACCACAGGTCAGGGGTTCAAACCCCGTAATGGACATATGGAAAATCCCTTGGGCCTTTGGGCTCCGGGGTGAGGAGTTTTACCCGCTTCGCCTCGCAAGCGCATCGAGTCCACTAGCTTGCCTAGTGGCCGTAACCGCCCGGGACGCTGTTGGGCTTTCTTCTCGAGGGTGCATCATGGTGAGATGATCGGGTGGTGCCTAAGTGGCCCGTCAGTGATTCCAAACTGCCTTTCAAAAAAAAAAAAATTTAATTTCAACAATTTTCTTCATACAATCATGTCTTCTCTTCAATTTCCAGTAATAAGTCCAGTAAATCACTCTTCTTCCATCTCAAAATCCCCCAACCCTCAAACCCAATTAATACTAAAACCCCAAAAACACCATCAAATCCTTTACAACAATTACTTCAAACACATTTCATCTTTTTGTAAAGATGGCAAATTACAAGAAGCCGTCAACATTCTTCTTGAATTAGAATCACAAAGTTTCAACGTTGGAGCAGATGTTTATGGTGATTTGCTTCAAGGTTGTGTTTATGAACGAAATCTTTATTTGGGTCAACAAATTCATTCAAGAATTATCAAAAAGGGTGAGGCTTTAGTTAAAAATGAGTATATTGAAACCAAATTAGTTGTCTTTTATGCAAAATGTGATCTTTTTGATGTAGCTTTAAGTTTGTTTAATAAAGTTGAGAAAAATGTTTTTTCTTGGGCTGCCATTATTGGAATTTATTGTAGAATGGGGAATTTCGTAAATGGGTTGTTAGGGTTTTGTGAAATGATGGAAAATGGTTTTGAAGGTGATAACTTTATTGTTCCAAGTGTGTTAAAAGCTTGTGGTGGTCTTCTGTATATTGGGTTTGGGAAAGGGGTTCATGGTTATGTGGTGAAAATGGGGTTTAATGATTGTGTTTTTGTGGCTAGTAGTCTTGTAGATATGTATGGAAAGTGTGGCGATTTGGGAAGTGCGCGAAAAGTTTTCGATGGTATGGTGGAAAGGAATGTAGTTACTTGGAACTCGATGATGGTTAGTTATACTCAAAATGGAATGTATGAGGAAGCGATTCGAGTTTTTTGTGATATGAGAATTGAAGGGATTCCACCAAGTGCTGTTAGTTTGGTGAGTTTTCTTTCCGCTTCAGCTAATCTTTATGCTATCGAAGAAGGTAAACAAGGTCATTCGATTGCAATTTTAAACGGGCTAGACGTAGGTAGCATTGTCGGCACTTCTTTGATTAATCTTTATTCGAAGACTGGTTTGGTCAAAGATGCCAAAAAAGTCTTCAGTAAGATGAAAAAGAAAGATGTTGTAGCTTGGAATTTAATGGTTTCGTGTTATGTGCAGAATAAACAGATCGACAGTATGATATATATGTGTCGAGACATGTTATTAGAAGGATTAAGATTTGATTCGGTTACAATGACATTGATCATAACTAGTGCAGGCGATATCGAAAATTTGAAAGTAGGAAAAGCGGCACATTGTCAGTGCGTTAGAAACAACCTTATGTCTGATGTAACAGTTGCAAGCAGCATTATAGATATGTATGCTAAATGTAACAAAATTCAAGAAGCTAGAAGGGTATTTTTGTCTTTGCAAGTAAAAGATCTTGTGTTGTGGAATACGTTATTGGCTGCTTATGCTGAACTCGGGTCAAGTGGCGAAACCTTAAAGTTGTTCTATGAAATGCAGTTAGAAGGTGTGCCACCAAATGCAGTATCATGGAATTCAGTAATTCTTGCGTTCTTGAGGAGTGGGCAAGTCAAAGAAGCCATGGTTTCATTCTCTGAAATGGAATGTAATGGGATCGAGCCTAATTTAATTACGCACACTATTTTAATTACGGGTTTGGTTCAAAACGGGTTGGTTGATGAAGCAATTGCAATATTTCAGAAAATGCAAGAAAAGGGGATCAAACCGAATAGCGTGAGCATAGTGGGTGTGCTTTCCGCTTGTAAAAACAGTGCAAGTTTGCAACTTGGAAGAGCCATACACGGATATGTATTGAGGCATGAGATGCATATAAATGTTGTATTGGCAACTTCTATGGTGGATATGTATGCTAAATGTGGTACTATAGATCATGCCAGAACAGTATTCGATAGGATTTTAATCAAAGAATTGCCCTTGTATAACGCTATGATTTCTGGTTTTGCGTTGCATGGATGTTATACAGAAGCTATTGCCCTTTTTAAGCAATTAAAAGATGAAGGTCTAGAGCCCGATAGCATAACTTTCACTAGTCTTTTGTCATTATGCCGACATTGTGGATTTATTACCGAAGGTTTGGGAATTTTTGTACAAATGATTACAAAGCATAACGTGACACCATGTTTGGAACATTACGGTTGTGTGGTGAGTCTTCTTTCTAAATGTGGAAATCTTGAAGCTTTACGGCTTGTTAAAAGTATGCCTTTTGAGCCCGATTCTTATATTTTAGGATCTTTACTTGATTCTTGTAAAGAACATAATGAGACTGATCTTGCAAAGTATCTGTCTGATAATTTGGCCAAAATAGAGCCGAGTAATTCGGGGAATTATGTGGCCTTATCAAATGCATATGCTGCAAATGGAATGTGGGATGAAGTGTCAGTTTTGAGGAGTTTTATGAAAGAAAATGGGATTAAGAAAAATCCAGGGTGTAGTTGGGTTCAAGTAGGAACAAAACATCATGTTTTTGTTGCCAATGATAGATCAAAATCACAAAATGATGAGATTTACGCGACGTTAGCTTTATTGAGAATGGAAATGCAAGCAAATTCAAATCTTTAACCGGGGATAACGCAAACGAGTTAGTTTCATGTGCATACACATTATAGAATTTTGTACCTATCTATTCACTGTAAAATGTAAAATAAAAGGTTAGCCAATGCAGTTATTTATTAAATTTTGGACGGCCTTGTTCGGCACGTTTTTATTTTTTATGCAACATGTTTCGTGTTACACCAAATCCATTAATTTGATTCGTACACTTTATTACCTCCAAGTATCAATCAAAGGGAGGTTACACCATATTTTGAGGACTATAGAACTAGCTGTCACATACGCGCCACGTTAAAATGATATGAAGGACTTGAGAACCCATCATTGGCGGAGGTGGGCCGCTTTTAACTTCCGTTTCTCACCGAGTGCGATGGATGAAAGCTTTGAAGACGGACATAACACTTTCCCATGCATATCTTCCCGCATTCCGTTTGGTAATTGTAAACCTTAACTTGTTGTTTCAATAGATAAATGACTCGATTAGATTTCTACTTTTTTATGTGTGTGGGTGGATGGTTAAGCAAAGCAAACAACTTAAGTAATTGTTTTTTATATGTGTAAAGTTTTAGTTATGTACAAATTGCAACGTTCTCAATTATTTAATTTTATTTTGCAAAGTGACTAACTATTGACAATGCTCTTAAGTAAATAAACTTTTTTTATTAAAATTAAAAATATGATAATAATAATATTAATAATTAAGGAAAAAAAAACTTTAGTGTGTCAAATCTGAAAATATGTTTATTCCCTTAATTAAAATCTAAAAATAAATAGGGTAAACTGCAATTTTTGTCCCTGTAGTCTTTTCATTTTGCCGATTTTGTCCTTTTACTTTTTTTCTCGCATTTTTTGTCCTTGTGGTTTTGATTTTCGCTGCTCTCGTCCCTCCGTCCACTTTTCGTTAAAAATCTATGTTAAATTATCTAAAATGACCAAAATACCCTTCATCTTTTTCCTCAAACCTAATACATCTTACTCTTTCATTAAACCCCAACCCTAATTTCATTTCCACATATATGTACATTTCATCTCTTCCATTTTTCTACAAACAGAAATTAAAAATTAATCAAAATCAAGAAAATTAAAATAATCAAAACACAAACAAAATAAATAATGTGTTCTGGAAACATGAACCACGCATATAAACAAATATATTTTAAAGCACAAACAAAATAAATTATATGTTCTATAAACAGGAACCACACAACCAATTAAATACGTCCCGTAATTATTTATCATTAATTCCACTTTAAACTTTGTTACATATATATCAAAACCACACGATCCGGTGTTAACACCACCAAATCCGATCAATTTCAACAAACCAATCATAAAATCTGATCGTAGAGGGTTACCGGATCTTTAATATTTGCTGGTTGACAGTTGTGATCGAGATGAATGCAGATATCGGGTATAGTAGGATCTTTTTTGGAGTAGTGCAATTTTGATTTCTAGTTATTCGTTTGGGGCTCCTTTTTTTCTTTCTACCCGTAACATTTTGTTGGTTAGTTATACTAACACGTAATAAGTAGTTAAAAGTTCTGCATTCAAAAATAGAAAATGGTGGAAGCATCAAAAGGTACAAGTCATTCAGATCACAGAGAAGGTAAAATAACGAGAGATATCTTGCAAGAGGGAGAGATAAAAAAAAAACTAAAGTGTTTGCGGTGAAAAAAAGTAGATAGAAGCCAAAAAGGGTTTGAAGGGTAAAATTGTCAATTGAAATTGAATGCCTGTGTATAAACTAAAAGTACATGTGGCATTATCAGCGTCCTTATTTGTTTTTTCTTGATCAGAAGTCAAGAGACTTTTATTAGAAATTTGTATTGATTTTTAACCAATATTTATTTTACATACAGGGAATTGATGTGCCTAAAAATGTTAATCTTGAAAGTTTTCAAGCTTCTTTGAATCGTGCGAATCTTGATAGGTTCGTATCAATTGGTGTCAGAGCCAGCCCCAACCATCGAGATCCAACACCTTAGAGTGGTGGCCTATGTAGTAGTAACTTGGACCCTAAAAGAGGGCTGCCAACCGTGATCGACAAGGCCTCGGATTGGTGGCCTATGTACAATGTCTTTTTTGTTTGAATAAAAAGTTTTTTGTTGTTGTTTGAATAAAAAGTTATGGCATTCTTTCCTTTTTTAGGCTGAAGAAATTCCTTCAAAATCTAAAGATGTGGAATTGGATGACTGTTTACCCTCAACTAATAAAGCTTCAACTTCAACGTCTAGGGTATTTCGATAATAATATTTAAATCGGCTAATATTTGTTCTAAGTTTTTCTTTTCTTTCTTTTTAGACACGGAAATTTAAGAGATCCAAACAGAAACTGAAAAAAAACAGATCAAACAAAATGGTCAAGCTGCATCTCGGAGCGTCTACCGGTCAAGTGATTTTGATAAGTCTGAGAAACACGTTGAAGTAGATGCAGTGAACCCTGAACAGCCACAAAATGCTCTAATATCTAGTTCATCTACTCTCTTGGGTATTCCTTCGTCTGGGAAGAGAAGTATGACAGAGGAGGTGATTATAGGTTTGAAAGAAGATAACACCAAGCTTGAAGCAGAGAGGGAGAAGAAAACGCTGCCAGATGATGCAGAAGGGGCTGAAGCAAAAACTACTTCACCTATTATTGAAACAAATATTGATGATGCAGAACCCGTATTCTGCATCATCTGGCAGCTTTTTCTTCTCCTTCTCTGCTTCGAGTTTGGTGTTATCTTCTTTCAAACCTATAATCACCTCCTCTATGATACTTCTCTTCCTAGATGAACGAATACCCAAGAGAGTAGATGAACTAGATATATGAGCATTTTGTGGCTGTTCAGGGTTCACTGCATCTACTTCTACGTGTTTCTCAGACTTATCAAAATCACTTGACCGGTAGACGGTTGGCACTGTACATATGCCACCACTCCGAGGCCTCGTAGGTCACGGTTGGCACCCTCTTTTCGGGTCCAAGTTACCACCACTCCGAGGTGTTGGATCTCAAAAGATGCGCCTGACTCTGATACTAATTGATACGAACCTATCCCATATCAAGCCTTAAGTCCAAGTGTAGAACTCACAATCACCGAAGGTTTGGGTATTTTCGTAGATATGATCACAAAACATGACGTGACGCCAAGTTTGGAACATTATGGTTGTGAGGTGAGTCTTCTTTCTAAGTGTGGAACTCTTGAAGCTTTGCGGCTCGTTAAGAGTATGCCTTTTGAGCCTGATTCATATATTTTAGGATCCTTGATTCTTGTATAGAACATAATGTGTAACACCCAGTCTTCGGGTCTAGTAGTATTTTAATATTTTCTGATAGTGAACTATTATTTAATGTGTCAGAAAATAAGTGCGTTGTATTAATTTAAAATAAAAGGAGAAAAGAGTCGAATAATTTATTGTGACTAATAAATTATTGATTGTTTTAAATTAATTCAGTTGACGGTAAAATAAAATAATGTTTCCCCGTAAATGGTTTTTCAGTTCCAGACAATAGATTTAAAAGGGGACAAAACTAGTACACATATTTTTAATATATGTGTGTAATACGTATTGAACTTCACCAAAATTCCAGTATCATCGATTGAGAGCTAGTGAAAGGTTTCAAAACCCTAATTCATCATCAAACTTCAAGTTCTTGATAAATCAAGAACTGTTCTTCCTTCTTGTTCTGTACGTTCAAACCAAACGCATTACAGGGACTACTTGTAAACTTGAAAATAAGTTGTGAGACCAAATTGAAGCCGTAGAACTTCGAATTGAGCTTCAATAACATGGATTAATCATCACATCATCATCATAAACATGTTGTAAGTGTTAATTCTTGATTTTCATATAAACCTAGAAATGGGTTTTTGAGTATTTGATTGAATTAGCTTGATTAACTTGAAATTGAAGCTTGTAATGATTGAATAGTTGTTAGTTGATGATTATATGAGGACTAGTTTTATGACCCGTGAAAACACGGGTTTTGTTCATAAAATGATTCAATCAATACCGATTAGTATATTTATATACACAATTAGTATATAAACAATTTATTATACATTAAGTTTGGTGTTATTTAGTTTTGATTTATTATTTAGAAAGGTTATCATTTAATATTTATTATTATGTTTAAATTTGTGACCATTGTATTATTTTGTTTTATGTTTAATAGATTCTAAAGCACTGCAAACGGCTAACGATTATAAACAACAAATACAATTGTTTTAAGGAGGAATACTTACCAATTAATTATTGTTGTACTAATTATATAGGGAAGAAAATGTTAAATATAAATATAAATAACACAAACATCAGAATGCATGACACTAAAAAAGACATCAAAACAAAGCAATAGCTACATATTTTCCATTGTACATATTAAAAAGTTCTTCTTTTTGTTTTTTGTTTGAATGATGCTTCTAACATACAGATAAAAATCTATATACTAAATGGGCTTGTTTAAGATTGACACCTCGGATGAAATACATTGGGTATGATATCTAAAGATAAAACTATACAATTTGCCCATGGTACCTTACAGATAAACTGAGTTGGATCATAAGATATATGAGAATTTTCTGAATATTTGTATTTATAATACATGAAGTAAAACTCATGAGTCATGACCTCCCACTTAATTATGGTGTTCTTCATAACCCAATTTAGGAGTCACTGAGCCTCCAACAGTTTTAACACCTTCATCTTTGTTGGTGGGTCCAACGGTCAATTGACCAACAGGGTGTGAAGACACGGACATCGGGCTCGAGATTGCTGAGCAGGGTTGAACATTAATTGGTTGGCTCACAGGAACCTGAGCTTGAACCCGTACCATGGTTCAGTGGTTCCAGCAAGAAAGGAACCAATAGATGGAACCGAAACTCCATGTTGCTTGATGGGTGCAACACCAAATTGAGTCCTGAAGAACGGGTTGCTCATGTTGATAGGAACCGCTTGCTTAGCATCGTTTATAAGTTGCGCAGAGTACGGACTCTGTTACAAGGGATAAGCAGCCATTGAATAATGAGAAGCAAAACAATCAAGATGTCAGTTGCTTGTCTAAAAGAACTGACTAAGAAAACCATAAATTAGCGTTTCGAACTCTACTTAGCATTTCGGTTCCAAAAAAAACAACTTTTACATTTTTGAGAAATAAAATAAATACCCCATTTTCACCAAAAATGGCATAAACAACATTAAGTTTTCCCTTTGCATTTTGAGTCAAATAGGAAACCCAATTATATTATACAGTATTAATTATGTCATACTCACTATGCCTCAAAAATATTTGTTCACTTTTAAAATTTGTTTAGCTACTTTTCAGTTACATTATACAGTAAACCAATCTTTCGAGCTTCGAGTAACCAGAAACTGCATTTATTTAACATTTTTAAACCTTTTGTTTTGTCTGGTGGAGATTGGAACAGATGGAGTAATCAATAATTTTATGAAGATCACTTTAACAAAATATCCGAATGATCACAACACTAATGAAAGCAAGATCGTTTTACCGAACAAACCCATGATCAAAATAGAAAACCATTTACCAATCCATACAAAATGGACAATAAACTAACCTGAACTTCACCGGCTTGACGATTTTTTGAGGCTTCGAAACCATCTGCAGCGAACACGTCAACAAACCAACATAATTAGCTTATAGCATTTACAGTTTTCATTGGTACACTAAAATACACAAATTCAACGTCCAACAATGGAAAGACAAAGTAAGATGTATACCTGACAGAGGCCAGTGGACCGCAGAGTTTTTCGAAAACACTGAATACCATCATCAAACATACCCAAATTAGATTAAACCCAAATTACTAAATTGTACTCCGTAAATAAATTCTCAATAAAATACTATTTTTAACCCAACGAAATGCATCTAAGTTCAATATTATTCAACCATAATTACTACAAAGTTCCAATTTTTAAGATCATTGCATGTGCATAAAACCCAACTAATTAATTTTATACCGTATAAACTTCACTTCTTTCGGACATTTCATCGAACACCTTTCATACACTTTTATATTCACTATTTCAACTTGATGCACCTACATTTGATTCAAACAAAGAGTCAAAAATAATATAAAACTTATATTTAATTCCCACAAGCAGCAAAACAGATTGAATGTGAAACACAACTTCATCAAACACTTTCAAATCGGTGACTTTGTTCATACATGATAATGTAATAAACCAAATAGTGAAATAAGCATGTATAATTTCCATACCAAACAGATAGATAAAAAACATATAAACATTTAAACAAAGTATTTTTATATTCATTCACCATCATCACCATTCATCAAATTGACCCTATTTATAATCACTAATACTTCCAAGATTGAAACAATTACCTCCATATATTGATGTATTAGCATCAAAGATGTAATGAGAAGTACATAGCAGAACAAAAATAAGATTAGAACACATAAAGAGCAAAAGAATGAAATAGTTTAGGAAAAAAAAAACCTTAATTGAACGAATTTAATCTACCATTGAATTTCCATTAATCAAATGTTTAATATCACCGTCATCACCATCGTTTCACCATCATCTTCACTGATCAAAACCCGCCATTTTTTTGGTACAAACCAGTGCTACTGCTACTGCTACAATGATACCTATAATAAATTAAAATCGTAATTGAGCGATCGAAACTTAAAGAAAGGAAGATATGAGAGGAGAGAATAAGAAAATACATTAGATTTGATAATCATGGATGAAGAAAGAAAATATAAGGCTTGTTCATTATTGGGCGGTGCAAAAGAAAAAAGGGCGGTGCACGATGAAAGAGGAGGGCGTGATATTGGGTATTGCAAGAGACCAATTAAATTTAAAGCGTACAAAGAAAGTTTAGGTTAAAGCATTTAAATGTCTAGAAACTCACAAATAAAATTATATTTATTTATTTAAAAAATTCAAAAAAACCACAAAATTTCTTAATTCTCAGCTATGCCACATCATCAAACAAACAGCCTAAGAATTTGACAAATCAGCACAATGACATCAGCATCAACTCCCTTTTATTAGATAGGTAAGATTATAATTTAAACCTAGCTTAGAAATGATGAAGTTGATATATGATCATTAATAAAGTTTATGGGTTTAATTGATTTTGCTATAATCAAAGCTTTTAAGCTTGTGTTATTAGAATATAATGGATAATTATTGTTAATGATCATATTAGTGTTGATTCATGATGATGATTAATGGTGTTCAAGCTAAAAAAAAGTGTAAAATTGATTAAGTGTTCATGATGATTATGAGGTGTTGGATGAATTATTGATGTTAGAGGTTAATAACCTTGGTAATGGTTTAACCATGTTGATTAGTGATAACTAAAGTAGATTAAAATGATAATGTGATCCTAATGATCATAATTTGATAAGTGATTGTGAATTATGATGATTAAAGTGGTTATTCATAATCTTAAAATAATGAATGTTGAACTAAAACAAATTAGTGATAAGTTGCTTGATGTAATTACAATTGTATGATGTTGAGACAAGTGACTAACTTGTGTTATTCTGTTGTATTATCAGATGTGGAGAAGACTCAGTGATATTAGACTACTGAGTGGACGACTGAGGTATTCGGTGAGTGGATTTATAAACCTCGGTGTGATTTAGTTGTAACAGGTTTGGTTACAACGGGTAAACGTAGTATTATTGTTTTGGTTGCCATGATTATTTTGGTTTAATAATAATACTGTTGATAGACTCTTAGTCTGATATGATACATGATGAGTCTGTAGCTATGTGATCACTTGTTGTAATGCCTTTGGGCACTAGTTGATTCAGAGGCCAGCGGACATCTGGGCTGGGCTTGGGTTTGCTATTGATTGGATAACACAGAGTCTTAGTACAAGTATTATTGTCGTAGCCTGTGTTATTTGAGTTGTAGCACCAAGTAGTCGGTTAAACCTCTGTATGGGCCTGCAGTGGTTTTAAAGTGTTCTTTGAGAAGGTGATACCTCAAGAACCACCGGTCCTCTTTGACGCCAGTTGATTGTGATTAGATAAGTTGTAAACAGGTGTGTTGTGTGCATATGGTTAGTAGTTGTGCACAAAGTTGTTATGCTAAGTTGGACTGTTGTTTATTGATTTACTCACTTAGCTTTGAGCTAATTCCCCACATTAACACTTCTTGCAGGTTATAGATTTTATCGGGTGGGCAAGAAGTTGAAATGGAAGGAATGTTTGATGATTAGGCGTTACTCTGATATTGATTCGTATAAATCATTGTTATCTTTTGGTTTTGAAATAACACCCATGTTGATGAACTATGTTTTAAATTAGTTTGAATTTGTAATGTAACTTGGTATTGTTGAAAGTTGGACTAACGCTTCCGGGTTTATTATATTTAAATGATGAAAAAATGAGGGGTGTTATAAGTTGGTATCAGAGCATGAGTTTTGGTGAATTGTGCATTATAAGATGTTCAATCCCAAACTTAGAATTGTGTCAAGTTAAACATTCCAGGGTGTGGGATTAGTGGTTGTATGAGAAAGTGGTTATTGAAATGTGTATTAACCTATAAAAAGTTGCTAGATTGTTATTTTGGTTGCAGAGACGGAGGAATATGAGGAACCCAAGGGTATTCTCAATGATTCCTCAATACTCGTGGACCTAAGTGCATCAGGTACTTTTCGATAAGCTTGGTGTATTTTAAATAAGCTTGAATTGTTTACTTTACAAAGATGATTATGATTAGTAGTAAAGTAAGTCGAGTCAGACTAATATGATTCCCTAGTGATGAGTCTTTGATGATTGTTGCTTGTTAGTGTGATGATGAGAGTATTAAATGAGACGTTTAGTGTCATGGGGAAGGTGTAATACATTGTTGAATTGAGTAGACACATTGTTGAATAAGGTGTAATAGTTGTATTATGTGGATTTAATTGTGTCTACAATATAAAATTAAAGTATGAAATCGGTTGTATGAGTTATGTATGTGGAATTACTTGCTCATGTGAAATAATACTTTTGAAAGCAATATGATTAAGTGTAGTAGTTAATCTTGATAAACAAAGTTGATATGACTCCAAGTAGTGAAATGAGATGTTGGTATATCTCAATTAAGGTGATTTGGAGTTATGTTGTTGTTTAAATTAAAAGTGTACATTAATTGGAATGTGTGTTGTTGACTTTGAAAAGTCAAAGACGAAATTGGTAGAGTCAAATTGTGTAATGACTATGTTGTAAAAGTGATAAAGGTGGTTAGATGTTTATGTGTTTTGCCTTGATCATGATTGTGGTTGAATTATGATATAGGTATTAAAAGTGGTAAAATAAGAAAGTCAAAGTGGTTAATCCACCTTTATATGCGTTAACTAGTTTGTAAAAAATCAATGTTGAAAAACTTGTTGTAATTGGTGTAAACATAATGAATTTTATGTGAAGTTGGTGTTTTAAAGTATAATATGACATCAATAAAGAAATTGGTTTAATTTGACTTAAGATAGTCAAAGAAGTTTAAATTGGGTGTTGGAATGGTGGATAGATGTGTTGAAACCCAAGTGGGTTGTTAAAGTGCCTAAATGGGTCACTTTTTGGTAAAATGGTTAAAACAAGTTGTGATTCGAGTATAACGAATGTTAAAGTGACTTTAAGTCATAAATATAGTAGCAAAGTGTATTGAAAGTGTTATGGTAGTTAATATGGTTGAAATTGGTAAAAGTGTCCAAATGGACCCCTAAACGGGTCAAGGTGTTAAAATGATAGATAATGGGGATATGAGGGTGATGAATGTGCCCACACGTCACAAACGTATATAGAAACATGTTGGCAAAAGATTGAAATCAGAAAGTAAGCCATTTGGAATATGGCGTGTCACCCAAAATGGTTAAAATGGTCAAAAATGAGTCATATGTCCGTTTTCTCGTAAAACGTGTAAATTGAAAAAGTGGAAAAATGGAAAGTTGTATTTTGATTATATGAAGGTGCTTGCAAAATTTCAGACCCTAACTATTTACGGTTTGTGAGATATGCGCGTTTGAATTTCGGAAAATTGCACTAAATTGTGCAGGAAATGGAGGTCTGCTGTGCAGACATGGGACCCGGCGGGTCAGAAGGTGGACCCGGCGGCTAGGAGTGGTAACCCGACGGCTTTGACCTCAAGCCGGCGGCTCCTACAGCTCTTATACGGCAATATGCTTCTGTTTGGCCAAAAACTAATTCACCCGGCGGCTGGGGTCTGAAGCCGGCGGCTCCCATACAGTACCCGGCGGCTCCCCTATATGAGCCTGCGGCTTGGGGCATTTTCAGGGTATAAAATATATTTTTACGTTTTTCGACGTTCGACGTAATAATTGACGTAGAGATTTCTGTTAGAAAATTTCGGTGTCAGAATAAGACGAAATTTACATGTCCACTCAAAAAAGGCCCAACGGTCAAAGCTCATTGCTTTGCTATGAGCCCTGTCAGTTTTTGGCACTTCGGGGTCGTTTGTGGCCCGAAAATGGCATTTTATTGTTTTTCGGACCTTATTTTGGACTTTTGACTTACGTTTTGTATTGGGCTTTTGTTTCTTTGAGCCCAGGGAACATTCCTGTGTATATGTGCTATATTAAAACTTATTTTAAGTGGTCCACATACTCTTATCGGGTATTAGTTATTTTCCAGTGGTTTACTAAACTGCAAAATCGGGTAGCAACTGGTATTGTTGATTGTTGCTAACTAGGGTTAGTAAACATTGATTATGGGATTATGTGGATCATATATTGTGAATTAGTTGAACATGATGAAGTATTTAAATCATGTAGAGTATTAGAAGGTGTTGAATTGATCATTTTAAGAATTTGCAAGATAAGTACATGAGCTTATATTTATGTGATAATTGAACATGAAATGCTCAATTGTAATTCAACTAAAATTGTCTAGATTGATGAATATGTGTTGAATATTGCACATAGTGTTGACAAAGCGTTTGGTACTAAATGTACTATAAGAGATGTAACTAGTAATTGATATTGAATCAGGTAATAAAGTGTTTAATTGAGATAATGGTGTTAGACATTACACCTGTGTTAATATTATAGTGAAAATGGTGTTGAATGTCTGTGTTGCTTATACATACCTGATAATATGAGTAGTTTTCTTTCAAAGTGATAAGTTGAAATTGGTAGCAAGTTAATACTTGGTTGTATGCCTGTTGTTAAGGTGTTGTATAGGTGTGTAAATTGGGATATCACATTTATGAGACATGTGAAAGTAAAGATTAATAACTTGAAGATTGATGGTATGAAGTAGCCTGAGAATAAAGTGTACCTGACATAATATGACGACGTCTGGCCAACGTATTTATATTATGCCATTTCACATGGAATTGTTGAGACTACTAAATACTAGATAAAGTTAAATGGTTTTAAAATAACAGGTAGGATATGTTGACTTGTAGTTGATAAATAGTCAATGATTGACTGAAATGAAAGAGTAGTAAACCATAAATTGGTTGTTATTGTGGTACATATGGTACAAGAGATGTGTATGTGTGATGAATTGCCACTAGTAATAACTAAAAGATGATTTAAGCAAAGTAGATGTCATTTGACTGTGAATTGCATTGTGATGATATTGTTGAATATGTGAATTATGGTAGCACCTTGTGTTATTGAAATACCTATGCTGATGGCGCATGGTATTAACTGGTGTTGATTTAGCGTTCGAGTTGATGTGAAAGGATGCTAGTTGATTATGTGAAACTGGTTGTAACCATAAGATTTAACCTCTACATATTGCAACCTGTTATGTATTTGAGATTATATGATTGTAGACTTCTGTCGAATAAAGGGTTTCATATAATCATGTTGTGTTTATAATTACAAGTTGTAAAGTAGTAATTAACTTGTTGCTAAAAGTGGAAAATTATAGCAAGTTGTTAGCTAAAGAAATACATGATTATTAGCTAAATTGCTAGTTGTGAATTAAGTTAAAATTATTTTGGCCAATGTGTGTTGTGGTATTCATTACCACTAGTTGTGATTGTTGAAAAGTTGAAATGTTCACTTGGATATGTGCTACATTTATTACCAGTGATTATGTGTTTTAAATTGACATGACTAAGTGTGAATGGTCATGTAAGTGGTTGATTAACTTATTAGAGACAGGATATATGCACAGTATTTGTGCAGGGGGAAAGGATAGAAACATGTACATTTGGATATGTGAATGTGGAAAGAATTGAAAACGTGTATCTGTATTTATAAGTTACTCACGGGAGTAACGTTTGATGTGAGTAATTGTGATTAAATATTTGAAGATGCTATATTTTGATGAATATTGTATCTTGCGTTAACAAGCTAAGTAGAGTACAAAACACAACTTATGTGTTTCGGTGAATTTAGTTGAAACACACACTGATGGCGTGTAAGTTGATAAGATGTATGCACATTTTGTGTTTAAGTGGTTAAATATAAGCAAGTACAGTTGATGTTGAAGTACTTAAAAATATGCATAATGATGATGTGCATAAATGAATTGAGTTATAACCACATCTTAGGTACATATAGTAATGAATAAGTATGTGGCTAGAGGTGGGTGTATGAAATATATATAGTATTAGTGAAATGTTATGTGTGATCCTATTTCACTAGAGTGATTAAGTGTGATTAGATTTCGAGGACGAAATCTCTTTAAGGGGGAGAGATTTGTAACACCCAGTCTTCGGGTCTAGTAGTATTTTAATATTTTCTGATATTAAAATATTATTTAACGTGTCAGAAAATAAGTGCGTTGTATTAATTTAAAATAAAAGGAGAAAAGGGTCGAATAATTTATTGTGACTAATAATTTATTGATTGTTCTAAATTAATTCAGTTGACAGTAAAATAAAATAATGTTTCCCCGTAAATGGTTTTTCAGTTTCAGACAATAGATTTAAAAGGGGACAAAACTAGTACACATATTTTTAATATATGTGTGTAATACGTATTGAACTTCACCAAAATTCCAGTATCATCGATTGAGAGCTAGTGAAAGGTTTCAAAACCCTAATTCATCATCAAACATCAAGTTCTTGATAAATCAAGAAATGTTCTTCCTTCTTGTTCTGTACGTTCAAACCAAACGCATTACAGGGACTACTTGTAAACTTGAAAACAAGTTGTGAGACCAAATTGAAGCCGTAGAACTTCGAAATGAGCTTCAATAACATGGATTAATCATCCCATCATCATCATAAACATGTTGTAAGTGTTAATTCTTGATTTTCATATAAACCTAGAAATGGGTTTTTGAGTATTTGATTGAATTAGCTTGATTAACTTGAAATTAAAGCTTGTAATGCTTGAATAGTTGTTAGTGAATGATTATATGAGGATTATAATTTAAACCTAGCTTAGAAATGATGAAGTTGATATATGATCATTAATAAAGTTTATGGGTTTAATTGATTTTGCTAGAATCAAAGCTTTTAAGCTTGTGTTATTAGCGTATAATGGATAATTGTTGTTAATGATCATATTAGTGTTGATTCATGATGATGATTAATGGTGTTCAAGCTAAAAAAAAGTGTAAAATTGATTAAGTGTTCATGATGATTATAAGGTGTTGGATGAATTATTGATGTTAGAGGTTAATAACCTTGGTAATGGTTTAACCATGTTGATTAGTGATAATTAAAGTAGATTAAAATGATAATGTGATCCTAATGATCATAATTTGATAAGTGATTGTGAATTATGATGATTAAAGCGGTTATTCATAATCTTAAAATAATGAATGTTGAACTAAAACAAATTAGTGATAAGTTGCTTGATGTAATTACAATTGTATGATGTTGAGACAAGTGACTAACTTGTGTTATTCTGTTGTATTATCAGATGTGGAGAAGACTCAGTGATATTAGACTACTGAGTGGACGACTGAGGTATTCGGTGAGTGGATTTATAAACCTCGGTGTGATTTAGTTGTAACAGGTTTGGTTACAACGGGTAAACGTAGTATTATTGTTTTGGTTGCCATGATTATTTTGGTTTAATAATAATACTGTTGATAGACTCTTAGTCTGATATGATACATGATGAGTCTGTAGCTATGTGATCACTTGTTGTAATGCCTTTGGGCACCAGTTGATTCAGAGGCCAGCGGACATCTGGGCTGGGCTTGGGTTTGCTATTGATTGGATAACACAGGGTCTTAGTACTAGTATTATTGTCGTAGCCTGTGTTATTTGAGTTGTAGCACCAAGTAGTCGGTTAAACCTCTGTCTGGGCCTACAGTGGTTTTAAAATGTTCTTCGAGAAGGTGATACCTCAAGAACCACCGGTCCTCTTTGACGCCAGTTGATTGTGATTGGATAAGTTGTAAACAGGTGTGTTGTGTGCATATGGTTAGTAGTTGTGCACAAAGTTGTTATGCTAAGTTGGACTGTTGTTTATTGATTTACTCACTTAGCTTTGAGCTAATCCCCCACATTAACACTTCTTGCAGGTTATAGATTTTATCGGGTGGGCAAGAAGTTGAAATTGAAGGAATGTTTGATGATTAGGCGTTACTCTGATATTGATTCGTATAAATCATTGTTATCTTTTGATTTTGAAATAACACCCATGTTGATGAACTATGTTTTAAATTAGTTTGAATTTGTAATGTAACTTGGTATTGTTGAAAGTTGGACTAACGCTTCCGGGTTTATTATATTTAAATGATGAAAAAATGAGGGGTGTTATATAATGAGACTGATCTTGCGAAGTATTCGACTGAGAATTTGGCTAAAATAGAGCCAAGTAATTCCGGAAATTATGTGGATTTATTGAATGCTTATGCTACAAATGGAATGTGGGATGAAGTATCGGATTTGAGAAGTTTAATGAAAGAAAAGGGATTAAGAAAAACCCGGGGTGTAGTTTGGTTCAAGTAGGAACAAAACATCGTGTGTTTGTTGCTAAAGATAGATCAAAATCACAAAGTAATGAGATTTACTCGACGTTAGGTTTATTGAGAATGGAAATGCAAGCGAATAGTACATATTGATAGTCCCGTAATCACTATTAATTAGTGATTTGGAATCACAAAGTGTAAAGTTTAATTGTAGAAGGGGGGGTTGAATACAATTAAAACAATTTCATATTTTACCAAGTGTTTCAGTTTGTTTTAAATTGATTATCTATAACAGAGTATGATGGTATTGAAATAACAGATTAAAGATATAACAGTATCAAAGAACGACAAGTAATAGTAGCTAAAAGTGAATTGTATTGATTAAATTCACAAAGTGTTGAATGCGGAATGGATTAACCAAAGTTAATCCAATTCAAACACTTAGCTAAATTATTACAATGAAGAGTATTAACTACAGTGGACATACACGCTGATAGTTAACCTCGCTGAGTCTTAATACACACCTAGACAAACTAGTTCTCTGACAAACAGAAGAACGGTGCATATGACGACTAGCCTCAATAGTACAAAACACTGAACTATTTATACTACAAGAGTTCCTAAAATATCGCCTACAAAATAGGATCTTGGAAGGACACGTGTCGCTGCTTGATTGGTCCTGATCTCTGATAAACCGACATTCTGCGGGTCCCAATTCTGTTACCGCAAATATCTCGTTACCTTAAAACCAATCACTTGCTGCCACATAATCTTTCGGGCATACTTTGAACTGGAACACTCTTGCTGATGTATAGATAAGTACAGTACTTTTTAGTACTAGATGATTGAGAGGCTTTATTGAATAGTCACTGAAGATGCAGCAATCCTCCTCACTCACTGCGAGCTAACATGCTCATGTAGAATGAATTGAACAAAAGATATTCAGTGACTAGCTGTTATTCTGGCAGTGACTTTTGCCTTTATTGATTTGAAGAGGTAAGGCTCTCGCTGACGTAGATCAGCGACACACCAATGTTGAGCTTTAAATCTTCCTCAGAATATCGAACAGAATGAATGACGATCAGCGAAACCTATTTTAACACCCCTTCATTTAATATAAACAAACAATATAATAATGGCGACGCGGAAGCTTATATTTTCAAAACATTACAACCAATGTTACATGTTACCCAAAATGTCAATAAACTTTTTCAATTCAAAGTACAAGACATTTCAACGCACTGGGTGTTATTAAAAACATTTCTATAATTATCAAAATAACATCAGAGTTACAGCCTGTCAAACATTCCATTAATTCCAAACACTTCCTGCCCTGCCCAATATGTCCCATCTATTTCAACCTGCAGGAAGAACTGTGGTGGGGTTAGCATAAAGCTAAGTGAATGAAACTATAAGCATCAGTACAACCTAGCATAACAATCTGTTTACATCAAATAACAATAAACAGAAAATCAATCAATCACTCGACATCCAATCAATGTCAAGCTACTCACATCAAACATTATCAATCGTCATGAGGACCGGTGGCTCCTGAGATACCCTAATACCGGTTTGGTACTCAGGGAACCCTTATCAATCATCTGTATTGGCCTATACAGAATTACCGGTAACCAGTTGTTAATCACACACGACCTAGATCTCTAAACCAGCATTTCAAGTTTCAAGATCTCCTGTCGTCTACAATAACAACCAAGTCCAACTGTCAAGTCAAGTTGACCTCAGAATCTTACATACTAGCTCAAACAGCCAAGTAAGCAAACCACCTAACTAACATGGCAAGTTATCTCAACAGATGCATCATATCAAAGTAATACTATAAATTACTTATTGTAAATCAAATCATTACAACTAAATCACACTGAGGTTACAGATCCACTCACCGACTACCTCAGGCCTCCACTCAGTAGTCTAATATCACTGAGCCTTCTCCACATCTGAGAATCAATATCAAATATAAGTTAGTAATCCAGATCATCAATACATAACTTATATCAATCTTTGACATTTAGGAACTTAACATAATTAACATTACAATTACTAGTTCCTAATTGTGTATTAATGATTTACAATATAATCATTAACATATATTATCCTATAACATATATCAAGCACATTACTATCGAAGTCAAACAAGTAATGCTGAAACAGCCCTTCAAGCCGCCGGCTTCCTCCTAGAAGCCGCCGGCTTCCTATCCTCACCCGCCGGCTTTACTTCCACAACCGCCGGGTAATTTACCAAATGTGGTAACAGAACCAAAACATGTTTTAAAGCTTCTACCAGCCGCCGGGTCGGGTTTATGCCCGCCGGTTTCCTACCAAGCAACACAAGCCGCCGGCTACCCCTATGAAGCCGCCAGCTTCGGCTAACAAGAACAAGCCGCCGGTTTGGCCAAAGAAGTCGCCGGCTTCTGGCCTCGTCCCAGCCCAGCACGAACAGCAGAAACCCTAACTCACGGGTTTAATCCCCAAAACAACAAAAACTCATTTTTAAACGGTTATAAACCTCAAATATCATCACATAATCAATATGTAACACTTATAACCTGTTTCTAACATCCAAATCTCTCAAATCATCAATTTACCCAAATTCAATCAAAAATCAAATTCTTAAATACTCAAGAATACTTACTGATTGAAGAATCTAACGATGGTAATCTGATGATTAGGAAGTTTCACGAGAATCACCACTTCCTGCTTTGATTTCTGGATTGATTTGGAGGTTTTCAGAGAGTTTCTGTGAGTTTTGGAATAAAAATGAATAACTTTCCTAAATAGGAAAGGATATATATAAGTCGGCTCATCCAACCGCCTTCAATATACGGGTATAATTTAATACCCCATCTCAATCTATTGTCTGGAACCCGAAAACCATTTGCGAGTCCAAACATTTTATTGCACCGTCAACTATATTAATTTACAACAATTAATAATTTCCTTATCACATTGGAATATTCGACTCCTATTCCAATTATTTCAACTATTTCAAACAATATTATTTCCAAACACATTTAAATCAAGAAATAATATAAAACAACTAGGTCCAATTCGAGGATGTTACAACTCTCCCCCCTTAAAGAGATTTCGTCCCCGAAATCTAACCTCATTCAATCTGTCTAATGTGAGATAATCACATATATCTTAACATACATTTGTCCTCAATAGCAACTTACAACTATACTTAGACTGTTTGAATTCTTTCCACATGCACATATCCAAATGTACATGCTTCTATCTTTTCCTATGCACACTTACAGTGCACCAAATCAATATCATCAATCAGATATATCTTATAAACAAACACCTACTTTAACAAGTGAATCCTACAATCACTTAAACAACAAGTGAAACCTAACATCACTTAATAGGTCTATACAACCAGAAATTAGCAATGTGCTAAAATCTTTAACCTATTCTCACTATTCATTTCTGTTAACAATAAAACAGCAGCAACAATATCACAACAGTGGTTATCAAACCACAATGTTCCTAGCAACATTGAAATAAAATTCAACTCACGACTTACAACCAGCCTAATATACAGATAACAATTTCAAATCTCTACTATCAAAGATTTAAAATCCAATTCTAGGTCAACTTTACATCCCAAAAGTTTCATACCTATACTATTGTGAATAACCAATCATATTCACATATCTTTACAATCATATGAAATCTTTTACTTAAAAGTAATCCAGATTCATATCACCTTAATAAGCAAAGCAGAGGTCACACTCAGTAGGTAAAACTACAATCAACAAGTACTTTGCTCAATCAACAAAAGTACCACAATCAATCTTACCTACAATCATAAACTACTAATCACAAGCAATTAGAAGTTATACAACTTTAATCACATAATCACTTAGTACCACATTCCATCAATCTAGCAACTAAGTCAATCCTAATCAACATTATGATACCACAATTCAAGTATCACAATATCACAATGTGCTACTCTACAACACATTTCAACAAAATCTACATCCAGTTAATCACAATTAACTAACCTCCACATGTCTTATGGCACATTTTAATTCAATCTATTAAAACTTATCATGCCATTTATTATCATGTATACTACACATATATACTTACACAATTTCAGGTACTCTCTTAAATGGACACGTACATCCCAATTCCATTTAATCCTATACACTAGGCCATTCAGACTGTTAAAGTCTTTACCAAGCCTTCTCAGTACTACTAGTCATCACATATCCATACCACAGGACATGGAACAATTACCAATCAGCAATTCTATGTTTCACTTATATACATACCACTTAGTATATAACTTAAACAATTTAGTCCAAACTTACAAGAAAGTTTGGTGAATACAATCATCACCTACCAATTTCAAGGTTTCCCTTACTTCTTAACACTTACAATTATACATACAAAATTTCTTAAAACATGAACAACCTTCAATTCATATTCTCTCATTTTATCCAACAACGATCAACTAAACCTT
The DNA here is from genome assembly GCA_949592205.1 of Helichrysum umbraculigerum. Taxonomy (NCBI): domain Eukaryota; kingdom Viridiplantae; phylum Streptophyta; class Magnoliopsida; order Asterales; family Asteraceae; genus Helichrysum; species Helichrysum umbraculigerum. The sequence continues at coordinate 6,531,852 of CATIUR010000005.1, read as the reverse complement.
TAACACAATCCAACTCCAGGTATACTTTCATATCATACCTTACTTGGATCTAATCCCAATTTTCTACTTCATCACTTACTTCATTTGTATAAAATCAACAAATAACTAAAGAATCCATTCAATTCTTTCAATGTCTAAGTAACTCACCATGAGGTACCAATCAACCTAGGCAACTAATAATAATAACCTTCAATTATTCATCATCTCACAGTCTTACCCAATCAAAGCTATCATCACAAGCCTCATACACTGGTAAGACTTTCTTATCACAATCCTAATCAATGTGATTTAACTTACATCATTCAACAATTTATAACTGTCATATCATTCAATGACTTCATATCTGTATAATTTTCTAACACATATTCAGTTCAAATATCATATATTTCCTAACTGAATACTTAATTATACTTAACACTATTTCAATTACTTAATACTAGCTTTAACTAATTACTCAAGTTTTCACAACTTAATACAATTTAGGAATTCAATCATATTCCACACAATCATAACATTACAATCTATGTTATACTATTTCACACACACAGTTAACTACATGTCAACTCTGGTTTCAATCAACCAATCAATAAAATTCTCTAATTGCTTTTATCAAGCTTGACCCAAACTCAAACCAATCACAAGCAATTAATTTTATACACAATTCTCTATTCATGGTTTGACTTTCAAAGTTAACATACTATCAATATTAACTCATAACAAACCATATCATCTTATATGTTCACTTTCAAACATATATTTCAAATTATTACTTTCAATAATCTTATCAATCCTTCACAAGGACAAAGTCAACCTACATCAATTTTGGCTCCATACAATCCATTTCATATTTTATGTTTACTATCGAACATAAACTTCAAATTATTACATTCAATAATTATTAGTAATTCCTCAAACAAGACAATATCAACCTATTTCAACTTTGGCTTCATACAAGCCAAATACAAAATAGTGACTCATTTAAACACTATCAAATTCGCCTACATGTGATCTATCACAATCAATCACAATTACATATTTAACACAATCAAATTAATCACTTAGGTTTATCATCAAAACCTCTATCAATGACAACTATCATTTACACTCTCACCTTTACAGTCTAAAGGTCACAGTTCTATCAACTGATTATTTTCTTATCAAAACAACTATTAAACAACTTAGCATACTATCATGCTCCATTTCCAAAATCACATTTCATTTCTTTTATACCAAGTAGCCTCAACAAGTTCATGTGACCCAACATAATATAACAACGGTGATCAGGCGTTGCAAGATTATGCTCTTCACAATCCATTCTCAGGCTACTCTACATTATAATTATCAATGTGATCTATTCTCACCTCATACGTATTAAATACTTCATGATTTCAAATCAATCATACTTCATTTAATAGTTTCTATCAGCTGATACACACTCAAAATCAGCTTACTACTTACATATTCAACCCTACATATGCAAGTCATCTCACATACACACAATGTTCTAATTTTCAATAACTGAATTACTCAGTATATCACTTATCTGAAACCTCAAACACATGATAACTCATCATCATAGTTTCAATACTTAACACTAATCAATGTCCCTATTTACCTCAAAATTCAGGACACATCTTAATTAATTATCATCACTTTGACATATGCCATCATATCAAGCATCACTGTCACAACAAGTCTACTTAATCATGTTACTATCAAACATTTCATTTATTAATTTCACAATTGACCAGAAAGATCTATCACTTCCCAATCAATTTCACATTATTACACTCTACATTTCTCTTAAACCTATCAGTCATGGTTTATATCAAGTGTTTAACTATAGTCAACACATATCATATAGTCACATAAACACATATTTTCTCAAATAGCAGTCATTATCAATTCAATGACACAACCTTCCTTAACAAGGATTTAGATCACACCTTGTGATTAATCCATTATCATAATACTATCAATTATCTCGTCTCACCAATAAAGACACTCCTTAGGTTCTAACATCAATCTTGCTAAAACCTTAATCAACTCTCTATCTACTTAAACATATTTCTGCATTTACAATTCAATCAGAAATAACCACAACAATGAACAACAATGAGCATCTCATTCAATACCTCTATCCTCATGTCAACCTATAGCAATCAATAGTTGACTCAAAACTGGGGAATCATATCAGTCTAACTCAATTAACTTCATAACAAGGCTTACTCAACATAACAGAGTAAACAATTCAAGTTAATTTAAATTAACACAGGCTTATCGAAGATTACCTGACAATCTTAAGCCCACGAGCGTTGAGGAAACATGAAATAAACCAATCAGTTACTCATGTTCCTCCGTCTCTGCATCAAATAACACTTTGCAACTTGTTAAGGGTTAGTACATACTCAACTAATCACTTTCTCACACATTCACTAATCAACTAAACCCGCACCCACTGGAATGTTTGACTCAACTCAATCAAAGTTTAGGATTGAACATTCTATCATGCTCAATTCACCCAAACTATTGCTCTGATACCAACTTTTAACACCCCTTCATTTAATATAAACAAACAATATAATAATGGCGACGCGGAAGCTTATATTTTCAAAACATTACAACCAATGTTACATGTTACCCAAAATGTCAATAAACTTTTTCAATTCAAAGTACAAGACATTTCAACGCACTGGGTGTTATTAAAAACATTTCTATAATTATCAAAATAACATCAGAGTTACAGCCTGTCAAACATTCCATTAATTCCAAACACTTCCTGCCCTGCCCAATATGTCCCATCTATTTCAACCTGCAGGAAGAACTGTGGTGGGGTTAGCATAAAGCTAAGTGAATGAAACTATAAGCATCAGTACAACCTAGCATAACAATCTGTTTACATCAAATAACAATAAACAGAAAATCAATCAATCACTCGACATCCAATCAATGTCAAGCTACTCACATCAAACATTATCAATCGTCATGAGGACCGGTGGCTCCTGAGATACCCTAATACCGGTTTGGTACTCAGGGAACCCTTATCAATCATCTGTATTGGCCTATACAGAATTACCGGTAACCAGTTGTTAATCACACACGACCTAGATCTCTAAACCAACATTTCAAGTTTCAAGATCTCCTGTCGTCTACAATAACAACCAAGTCCAACTGTCAAGTCAAGTTGACCTCAGAATCTTACATACTAGCTCAAACAGCCAAGTAAGCAAACCACCTAACTAACATGGCAAGTTATCTCAACAGATGCATCATATCAAAGTAATACTATAAATTACTTATTGTAAATCAAATCATTACAACTAAATCACACTGAGGTTACAGATCCACTCACCGACTACCTCAGGCCTCCACTCAGTAGTCTAATATCACTGAGCCTTCTCCACATCTGAGAATCAATATCAAATATAAGTTAGTAATCCAGATCATCAATACATAACTTATATCAATCTTTGACATTTAGGAACTTAACATAATTAACATTACAATTACTAGTTCCTAATTGTGTATTAATGATTTACAATATAATCATTAACATATATTATCCTATAACATATATCAAGCACATTACTATCGAAGTCAAACAAGTAATGCTGAAACAGCCCTTCAAGCCGCCGGCTTCCTCCTAGAAGCCGCCGGCTTCCTATCCTCACCCGCCGGCTTTACTTCCACAACCGCCGGGTAATTTACCAAATGTGGTAACAGAACCAAAACATGTTTTAAAGCTTCTACCAGCCGCCGGGTCGGGTTTATGCCCGCCGGTTTCCTACCAAGCAACACAAGCCGCCGGCTACCCCTATGAAGCAGCCGGCTTCGGCTAACAAGAACAAGCCGCCGGTTTGGCCAAAGAAGCCGCCGGCTTCTGGCCTCGTCCCAGCCCAGCACGAACAGCAGAAACCCTAACTCACGGGTTTAATCCCCAAAACAACAAAAACTCGTTTTTAAACGGTTATAAACCTCAAATATCATCACATAATCAATATGTAACACTTATAACCTGTTTCTAACATCCAAATCTCTCAAATCATCAATTTACCCAAATTCAATCAAAAATCAAATTCTTAAATACTCAAGAATACTTACTGATTGAAGAATCTAACGATGGTAATCTGATGATTAGGAAGTTTCACGAGAATCACCACTTCCTGCTTTGATTTCTGGATTGATTTGGAGGTTTTCAGAGAGTTTCTGTGAGTTTTGGAATAAAAATAAATAACTTTCCTAAATAGGAAAGGATATATATAAGTCGGCTCATCCAACCGCCTTCAATATACGGGTATAATTTAATACCCCATCTCAATCTATTGTCTGGAACCCGAAAACCATTTGCGAGTCCAAACATTTTATTGCACCGTCAACTATATTAATTTACAACAATTAATAATTTCCTTATCACATTGGAATATTCGACTCCTATTCCAATTATTTCAACTATTTCAAACAATATTATTTCCAAACACATTTAAATCAAGAAATAATATAAAACAACTAGGTCCAATTCGAGGATGTTACACCTATCATTAGCAACAGCAGCTTTGATACAATCCATTTCTTCATTAAGTAGTGTATAGTTTGAGTTGGTCAGCGACCAGTGACTTCATCGTGGTCAGCGACCAGTGACTCAACAATCTCCCCCTAAATGATTGTGATTGAAGCTCCCTAGACAAACTTGTTGCTGTGAAAGTTTATAGTCAGTGTTTAAGAATTTAAACATTCAGTGACTTTATACTTGTGATCCATTCATTTTTCTTTTTGGATTCTTTTGATATGATCTGAGTTTTGCACTTTGGTTTTCTTAAAAACAAAATTAGGTTTCATTGAACTGTATATCATAAAGTAAATTTAGTTACAATAAACCTAATCTATTACAAGCTTCAGTTTAAACATCCCCAAACTTCTTCTTCTTTTACGATGCCCAACTCACTCTGTAATTCATATTTGTCACTGGATGGCAGGAACCTGTACTATCTAGCAAGCCCTTCTTCCATGATTGCTTTTCTCATTGATGAGCCCTTGGGAAGCACACTGACTATTCTGATGAGATGTACAAGCTGCTCATGATCTATCTTTTCAAGTTCTGATTCTCTTTGGAAACACAGCTTTCCATTGAAGTCCCTGTAAACAATCCCTTTTTCTCCTTCAGTAACTTCAGCGCCCTCAACCCTTGGCACTCCATCAGGAATTGATAGATTCAGTTTGCTGGTGTTTGGGATTCTGATAATTCTGTTGGTACCTACCCTATACCTTGGACTTGGTGGCTGTACTATCTCTTCACTAAATATGACAGTGTCTTCTGGTCTAAGTAGCCGTAGATCCACCATTTTCTTGAACAATCTGTCAATCTCAGCCAAAACTTCTTCCTTTGCAGCACTTGAGGAGTGATTGATAGCAAGTCTAATTTCATTCCATTCTTCTCTATGTAGTTTACAGACTTGATCAAGATTGATTGCTTGAGAATCCAATCCTCTGTGGATAAGTAGCTGAGCTTGAGATTTGTTCTTAGGCTTCTTCAGGTAGACTTTTGTGATAGGAGCAGGGTTTGATCTTCCAACCATTCTGACATCATATTTCTTTCTGTCAATCTCATCCAACATTTTATCAGCAGAGGTCTTTGCTCCCCCTTTCTTTTTCAACTTGCTGCCCTTTTTATTTGCACAAATCTCTTGTTGAAGATCAGATTCTTCAACATCTTGAAGGAGTTTAGACAGCCTAAAGTCTTCATCTTCTTGCTTTCTTTTTAAGAAGATTTCTCTTTCTTTTTGAATGGCTTCATCTCCACTCAACTTCAATAGATAAGCTCGATCAGAATCAGCTTGTTCTTTCAGCTTTCTCTTTCTTTCTTCTTCTTCTTCTTCTTCATTTAGCTCAGCTTGAAATTTTAAAAGCATCTCCCTCTCATGCTTCTGTCTTTCTTTAATTTTTCTTACTATTCGCTGCTGTTCAGTTTCTTCATGATGAGAACTTTCTGAAGTTACAACTGATGACAAAAGATGAGCAGGAACAGAAGAATCTGACTCTGTGATCTCAGATTGAGAGTGATGATGAGTTGTAGTAGTTGTTGCTTCTGTTGGAGTGGTGATAGTGGGAATTGAGATGCTGATCTGTGTAGTTGCTATTGTGGTTGCGGTAATTGGTACAGTTGTTGTTGCTAGAAGTGAGGTTGATGATTGTGTTGTTGCTGTTGTCTGGATTGTTGCTAATGTTTGGATTGTTGCTGATGGAATGATTTCTGTTGCTGGTTATGCCTTAGATATGACAGTGTCTGTATGAGGTTGCTGAATGATAGTTTTGAGATTGTGCATGGCGGCTGCTATTTCTTCTTCAGAGAAGTTAATCTTTTTAGAAGAAATGAACTCTGATGTGGGAGACTCGCTGATCCTTTTTCTTTTTATTAAAATAGAAGAGATTGATAGCAGATCTTCCATTTGATCATCAGAGACCATTGGTTGCTGATCTTCCATCTGATTAGCAATATCTTCTTCTTTCTTATCATTAGCACCAGCATCAGTATTTTTTTCACTTGTCCCATCATTCTTGACTTCTTTATCAGCACTATCTTGTATATCAGCAACATCATTTTTCTTTTCATCACTTTCATTATTACCATCATTGTCATCATCATCATCATCATCATCATCTCCTTCATCCATATTGACAACATCATCTTCTTGTTGTCTATTCATCCATTCTCACCTCATCAGCTAAAAGCTTGCTGACTCCCCCATAACTCGTGCATTCTCATCAGCAGCCCACTCTTTGACTAGATAGTCATACCTTCTTTGTTCATCAGGATGAAACTCAGGGAAAACACCCATCTCTCTTTCCTCAGCGACATCCATATCTGATGAGTCATTATCAAAGGGAGTGTAATCCTTAGCATCATCATCATCTTCATTCTCCCCCTCAGCCTCAGAAACGAATTGAATGATCTCCTCAAGTCTAATGCAGATTTTCTGATGATCTTCATGCATAGTTTCTAGACCAGTGATGGTTTCATGATGGTTGGAGATAATTTGTGGAAGCTCGCTGATAATTTTATCAGCATGAGTGATATAATACACAACAGAAGATGCCATTGTTTTTTGTTTTTCATTGAGAGAGATTATTGCATCTTCATGAGTTTTGAGGCTGATTCTGGTGAATGAGGCGAGATCAGTAAGAGACTTAGCATGAGTTTCCAGAAGTCGATAGTGATCTATTTCAGCATTTGCAATAAGTGAGACCTTTTCTTTGATAGAATCACTCTAATCTGGAATGGTTTCATAAGCTGCTGCAAGAGAGTGAACCTTATTAGTGAGATCAGTGAGTTGGCCAGTCAAGGACTCTCTATCTTCAGTGAGCATTCGAATTTGTTGCTGTGAAGCAGCAATGTACTCAAGCAGCAATTTGTCTGTTGATGATGTGGTGAAAATTGATGCTTTGTTGGTTGGTGATTTTTGAGTTGTATGGGAGATTGGTGGAATTGTTTGTGATCCAGATTGAATTTCAACATCTGGTTGAGATGGTTGATCATCAGCATGTTGAGCAATGTTATCACTGGAAATAGACATTTCATCTAATTCCTGAATGGGTGAAGTTATGAAATTAGCATGTGGTATAGTGGAGAAGGGTAGAGATGAAATATCAGTATCATCTGGTTGCTGATTCATCTTTGGAAGTGTAAGATCATAAGATCCATGTTGCTGATCTTTTTCAGAAGAAGATGAAGAAGTATCCATTGGTTGGGCTTCCTCAACATCATCAACTTGTGTTTTAGCTGATGGATCATTGGAAACAGAAAGGTCAACCTGTATCTCTCCCTGTGACTGGGGAGGGACATTGTCGGTCGGTGCAGTGAAAGATGAGAGTTGGCCCGGGTCTGTAGCCAGTGATGTGTCATCAGTAATGAGTGTGTTAACACCCGCTGATGACACTAGCCCTTTGACTGAAACATCATCCTTTTGTGAGAATGATGAGTGGCTGATGGGTTGACTCGATGGATGGGTGTGGGTTGCACCCGAATCACTGCTAACAATGGGTTGAGCCATTGTAGCTGTCTGTAGGCTTCCCTTTATAGAGTCACTGGACTTTTGTGAGTCCAGTGAAGCAGTTTTAGGCATAGGTTGATCAAGAGTGCCCGCAGGGACTGAACGTTCAGTTGCTGCTTCACTCTTGGCGTCCTTAGACGTCTTTTTCTGACTCTGTCCCTGATCCTTTGATGTCAGGGACTTTAACTTGATTTTCTTAGGAGCAGTTGGTGGTTTTTGCTTTGGTGGTTGATCAACAATGGTCACTGGAGGTGTGATCAGTGACGTGATCGATGGGGGGGGGGGGGGGGCAGAATCAGACGGATGTATAGCTTGTAAAGGCTGGGGTGCAAGTATCCCCTTTGGTTTCATAAAATCAGGGAGAAGCACAGTTGTAGTTTTACTAAAAATTTGACTTCCTATCAGAGTAGGTTCAAAACCTCTAAATGAAATCCTATCATAGGATTTAAATTGATCTTTAAAAATAAGTGAAAGGAACCTACGATAGGAAACAAATTTTGCTCTGGTAGATTCACAGATTCTGGAAACAATATCATCAAAAATCACACTTGCATAGTCAACTTTTAAGGAGTTGACCAGTGACCAGCTTAACTGTGCTTCTAGGGAGTTGAATTGATCATAACTCCCTGTTTTTGTGCCCAAAGATTGAATAAAGTTTGAAAATAGGGCATTCCACACACAATCCATTTTAGATTTATGAACAGTATAGTACTTACGATTTCCATTGCTATCCATAGTGTATTTGCAGTGAATCCCAGTGAGATTCACTATGCCTCCTTTGGCATCTTCTTTGTCAGGCAGTGGGTCGTAAGTATCGTGTTCAGGGAGTTGTAAAACATTACGGATGGTGTGTGCAGAAATAATTATTTCTTGACCTCCGTTATCGATAAAACCTTTAAGTTGAGAGGTACTATTAACGATTGAGTTAGTACAGGTATACCAAAACTCACTCAACCATTCTGGATTCATCTTTTCAGGGGATAATGTGAGAGCAGGGAGAATAAAATGATTTTTCAGAAAAGTGATAATCTCCGCGTACTCTGTTTTAGGGCATGAAAGATTACCCAAATAATTTGCTTTTGGAACTGTAATGATATCATCTTCACCAACTGTAGGAGCTCGAAGAGCTTTGATATCTTCAGTGGCAGTGTAAGAGTTGAGAAAATATTTTGATTTAGCCATTACAGAACCTTGGAAAATCTTTGATTAAACACTTATTTTAGGGTTTTGAAAATGCCAAATGGTTTTCAAAAATTAGTAAAGTGTAAAAGATGACAAGTTGCTGATTTGTAGGTTTAAATAGTACACTTTACTAATGATCGTGTGGCTGAGATGAAAACAACGTGGGCAGTCGTGGTGGAAGATGTAGAGGTGGAGATGGTTATGATGGTGGTGCGTGGTGGCATTAATGGTGATGGGAGTGGTGTACTGGAAAAAGTACGCTGACGTAGGAAAGAGAGTGTCAGAAGCGCGCGATTTTTTCGATATACCATAAAACATTTAATTTTGAAATCCGTTAAGTTAAATACACAATGTACTAAACATAACGAATGTTTTGTCGATTGAAAATCACCATTAAATGATATCTTCAGTGAGTTTGAAAGTTACTGAAGATACATAACCAATTTCTTGATTTACCACAAAAATGGTCAAAATAATAACATTGTTTCTGTATTTAGGCAAGGATGTAGTCTCGCTGGTTTAAACGCAACTTAGAATACTGAATAAACCATAGAGATGTGATCATTTTATAAATAGAGAAAAAGGATTATTATTCTTGAATAAACCATAAAGATTTTTTTTTTTTTAGTAAAAAATCATGAGTAGAGATTATGTTGTATATAAGTTGTATATCATATCATTAGATTGCTTCGTCACTGATTAAGTTACAACTTAGAATACTAACAAAATCAGTTTAGAAGAAATTAAGTCACTGATATAAAACAAGTATGACAACATAATAAATACTCATGAGATAAAATGAACTATATGATTAGTCCAGTTGATGAACCCATCCAGAGATAGGTTCATAGTGATCAAGCGCTGGTTTTGGCGTCCACTGATTTGAATAAACCGTATCTGAATGTTCACTGACGATGTTTTGTTTTTCAAAAGATGTAACCGAACATTCAGATGACACATGTTGCCTGTTGCCGCATTTGTAATACTTTTTGTTCAAATAGCCGATCTTTTTGGCTTTCTTCTTTTTAAGTTACTGATCTGACACAATCACACAACTTTTATTGCTGATTGTTACTTCTTGCATCTTTGACTTTAGGTCACTGATGGAGGTTGTCTCAGTGACAGATACAGTGTCAGTGAAGTTGCTGATGATTGTTTGATTATCAGCGATGGTTTTGATGAGATGTGAAGTTACTGATGATTTGACAGTTTCTAAAACATTTATCTCATTGTTACCTTTTAAGACCTCAGTGTCTTCAGTGACCAACTTGCTTTTAGTAAAATAGTTTGGTTGTGGCTCACTGAAGATGGAGATGGGTTCAAATACAGCTTCTGAAAAATTACCCTTGGGATCAAAAACAGGGTCAACCATTGTTGAATCAGCGAGGGATGCAGCATATTCATAATCTCCTCCCAAAATAGCTTTGACTTGTTTTGGGATTTGATTATTTACACAGTGATTGACTTTATCATTTGACTTACACCAAAATTCCATGACCTTTTTAAGCTGTTGAAATTGTGTTTCAAACTTAACTTTTTCTTGAACACACACTTGATTAGCATGAATTTGTGCATCAAGATCAAGTTTTAATTTCTTCAACTTTGACTCATTTTCATTTTGATCATTAAGTTTGGATTGTAAGTCACAAATTTTACGTTTCTGCCCTCTTTGAATATCATGAGCATTTGATAAGTCAACTATCAAAGACTCAAAGACTTTATCTTTTTCAGCAGCTGTATATGTTTTAAAACAGTGTACCTTGTAAAGAGTTTCAGGATCCCATTCAGATGCTGAACATTTAGGAGTGACTTCTTTGATGTCTCCAAGAAGTTCAGTGTCATTAGCCATCAGACAGTACACCTTGTCTAAACAAATCATTGCTTCTTCTTCATCAGATGATGAGGAATCAGAATTACTGAATGAACCTTCTTCAGCAACGAAACCTTTTCCTTTCTTCTTCCCAGATTTAGCCAATGCCTTCAATTTCTTGTATTTTGCCTTGTACTTGTTGTACTTGTCATTTCTGACATCTGGCATGGGTTCAGGGACTTGATTCACTGACTTTGATCTGCATTCAGCTGCAAAATGACCAATTCTGCCACACTTGTAGCATTCACCCTTTGATTGAAATTTATCAGATGATGGAGCACCAGCAAATCGTTTTGATCTGGTGTTCCTTCTGAAATTAGCAACCATCATGGCCATATCCTTCTCAAGCTTCTCCAATCCTTCATCATACTCATATTCCGACTCTTCTTCATTCTGACCACCTTCTTCTTCAGCTATCAGTGACTTCGAGCTTTTCTTAGACACTTTTGACTTCTGTCTCTGATCGATTTCATCAAGCTCTGCTACAAGGGCATTGGATATCTTCTGACTTCCAAGAGTAGCACGGATATGCTCACTCTGATCCGCTTGCTTTTCAGACTGCTCCTAATTGAGCAAAATACCATAGACCTGAGTTAAATTCAGAATTGAATAATCATTTCTCTGTCTGGTACACGTTGCAATGGTTCCCCAGATTTTCCTTGGCAGCAACTCAAGAAACTTTTCAACAACAAATCTCTGTTCCTTGCCTATACCAGCCTTCTCCATTTTGTTCATCAGTGACTGGTATCTGGTGTAAGTGGAAGACAGAGATTCATTTGGTTCCATTGCGAACAGCTCATACTGGCGAGTGAGATTGACTTCCCTGCAGCGAATAATATCAGGAGTTCCAATATATATATTCCTAAGGGTATCCCACATATCTTTAGCAGCTCTACAAAGCCTAATTGATTCGAACACTTCATCAGGAAGTGCCATGCCTATGTAGATTTTAGCTTGTTTATCAAGTCTAACCAATCGCCTATCCTCATCAGTCCATTGTTCCTCTCTTTTAGGTAAAACCATTTCTGGTATAGCTGGAGTAGTAGCTGTTGCAATTACAGCAGGAACAATAGTAGTTGGGATATGTGGACCGTTGGTTATGATATTACAAAGACGGTCATCAACTAAGTCCAAAAACATCATCATCCGGGACATCCAAGTTTCAATCCTTGAAGGATCAAAAGCTGGAGGTTTGGTTGTAGAACCATTTCCCTTTTGATAATCAGAGTCAACACAGCTGTACTTTACTGATTCCATAGCAGACCTGGTTAATTTAATTTAAACCAACTCTGCTCTGATACCAATTGATAGTCCCGTAATCACTATTAATTAGTGATTTGGAATCACAAAGTGTAAAGTTTAATTGTAGAAGGGGGGGTTGAATACAATTAAAACAATTTCATATTTTACCAAGTGTTTCAGTTTGTTTTAAATTGATTATCTATAACAGAGTATGACGGTATTGAAATAACAGATTAAAGATATAACAGTATCAAAGAACGACAAGTAATAGTAGCTAAAAGTGAATTGTATTGATTAAATTCACAAAGTGTTGAATGCGGAATGGATTAACCAAAGTTAATCCAATTCAAACACTTAGCTAAATTATTACAATGAAGAGTATTAACTACAGTGGACATACACGCTGATAGTTAACCTCGCTGAGTCTTAATACACACCTAGACAAACTAGTTCTCTGACAAACAGAAGAACGGTGCATATGACGACTAGCCTCAATAGTACAAAACACTGAATTATTTATACTACAAGAGTTCCTAAAATATCGCCTACAAAATAGGATCTTGGAAGGACACGTGTCGCTGCTTGATTGGTCCTGATCTCTGATAAACCGACATTCTGCGGGTCCCAATTCTGTTACCGCAAATATCTCGTTACCTTAAAACCAATCACTTGCTGCCACATAATCTTTCGGGCATACTTTGAACTGGAACACTCTTGCTGATGTATAGATAAGTACAGTACTTTTTAGTACTAGATGATTGAGAGGCTTTATTGAATAGTCACTGAAGATGCAGCAATCCTCCTCACTCACTGCGAGCTAACATGCTCATGTAGAATGAATTGAACAAAAGATATTCAGTGACTAGCTGTTATTCTGGCAGTGACTTTTGCCTTTATTGATTTGAAGAGGTAAGGCTCTCGCTGACGTAGATCAGCGACACACCAATGTTGAGCTTTAAATCTTCCTCAGAATATCGAACAGAATGAATGACGATCAGCGAAACCTATCATTAGCAACAGCAGCTTTGATACAATCCATTTCTTCATTAAGTAGTGTATAGTTTGAGTTGGTCAGCGACCAGTGACTTCATCGTGGTCAGCGACCAGTGACTCAACACAGATCTTTGACCAGTGTTAGTCAAATGAGTTGGTTCATCATTGATTGTGTAATGGGCGGATATAGCCACCTAAACAAATATCATGTGCATACACAGAATACAATTTTGTACTGTAGTATTATTTCACTGTAAAAATTTAAAATAAAAAGTTGTTAACATCGGTTATGATTAGCCGTGTGTCTCGTGTTTTGTGTTTTTCTTAGTATTGTTTTTCTTAGTTCTTTCGAATAGTGAAGCAATACAAAGCCCCATCTGATTTTCCCATTTTATCACCCGACACCTCTAATGATCGAGCATATGGTGGTTTTTGCCCAAACCAGCCTCCATATCTCTGATTGACTGATTATATTATATGTTAGTTGAAAACTTTAACTAATGGGTGCGATGACTAAATGGCTCGGTTAGATGAAAAAAGGTTATGATTATGGTTTGGTTGGTGGTTACTCAAACAAAAATAGTGAAGTCATGGTGTAGTTCGATGGACCAAATACAACTAAATTTTCAGGCCCCTAACAACTATATGTATTTTATGTACATAATTGTGGTAAAATGTTGATAACCGGCAAATCATACTAATACGCAATCGTCTACCTATTTATAGTGGTGCATTCCTAACTCACTCAATGGTTATGACTATGGAGGTGTCCAGGCTCAAACCCGAGACCTTGTGCATCATGTACAAATTGTGTTGTTCCTAATCCCAAATTGTAGTGTATTTTTAGTCCAATTTGCACTTAAAAATATAGCAAAAATAATCATTGAAAATTAACATCTATCTACAATACTTAAACTTAAAAGAAAAGATTGAGTCTTGAATGTATTAATAAGGGTTTTGCTAACGTGTGCCCCTGTGGCACACGTTAAGCCGCATTTAATGAAGTCTAAATTTCCCTAAATATTATCATTTACATTAATACTCATTAAATCAATTTAATATTTACCTTTTTTATACACATATTAATTATAAATTCTGATATTTAAGGAAATTTCAACTTCATTAAATGCAGCTTACGGGCACACGTTACCAAAACCCAAATAAAAAAAGCAAAAAAGAAGAAGCCCATAAACAATTTAATGTCGGTTGAACAAGGAGATATCAGTAAATTTATTGTATTTATCAATGCCGTTAAACTTAACGGCGTCCGGAGGGTTTGTAGCTAGATCGCGGGGTTGTAGCCAACTAGCCATACTAAATTCCTAATTAATCAAAGTGGAGACCTTATTTTGGGTCCTTTCTTTCCCTCCAAGCCAACAAAGAAACCCTTCCCCTCTTCATATTGATTCACTACCAAATCATCATCACACAAAATTTTCATTCGCATATTAATTTTTGCAGGTACGTATCTTTCATTTGCATCTTTTCGGATCCAAACTATATTTTTTATTTTCCCTACTAAATTCGTTATCAAGATCATTGTTTAATAGCTGCATCTGTTTATCTATAGACCTAATTTTCAAATTGGAGTTTTATAATCTATTTATCACTGATTTATTGCATCATCTGTTTTCTATAGAGACCTGATTTTGAAATTAGGGTTTTATTATTAATCACACAGTTTCCAGCAATTAGGTTAAATTTGTTCATTTTTTTTTCTTATTGTGATTGACACTCTGCAGGATCCTCATATTTATATAAGAAGACATGGGTGACAGTCAATACTCGTTCTCTCTTACTACTTTCAGGTATTTACATTTACATACATATATATAGATATATAACATATATATAGACAAACGCTCGTAATGTAATATATGTGTACTAAAAAATAATGTGGTGTTATCTGTTGTGATTTGCAGTCCGTCTGGAAAGCTTGTTCAGATTGAACATGCTCTCACAGCTGTTGGCTCAGGTCAAACTTCATTGGGAATAAAAGGTACCCTAGTTTTAAGATTTTTTTAAGCTACCTGAAATAGTGAGCCTATGGGTATTTTGTTTTAGACTAGGATCTCTTTATATGGCTAGTGTTAGTTTTAGACTTTTTTAGCAAGTTATAGAAGAACATCATGATATTTAATCTGCACTACTGCTGCTGTGGTGGTTTCGTTGTTGCCTATTAGTTTGTCTGTTGTTAGTTTGTTACAATTTGAAATGGTTATTGCAGCTTCTAATGGGGTTGTCATTGCAACGGAAAAGAAGCTCCCATCCATTTTAGTCGACGAGACATCTGTAAGCACAAATTATATGCTCAATTGGTTGTTATGGCATTCTGATACGTAGCAAAATATGAATTTCCTTACATCATCTCTTTTACTTTGTACTCCGTACAATATTTGTACACGGTCTCCTTTTTTTGTTGGTATACTCAATTTAGGATTTATTTTTTTATATTTTATTTTTTATGGTGTCTCCCGCATTGCATCATTCTGAATATAATGTTAAATACATTGTAGTAGTTGATATGAAGAAGACAAAATTTTTGACATAGGAAGATACTTGATAGTGAAGTTGTTTTTAGTCCCTGTGTTTATTTGTGATATGAATTTGCCAAACAACATGGCAAGGCTGAAATTGCATCATCCTTTGACAGCTTAAATGAAATAGGTTGGATAATGAGAAATCATTTTGTTTTTAGTATACGTTTCACAAGGATCCTTATAAAATTATCAAAGTTAATCACATGGATTTAGAGGAAATCACATGATTTAGGTAATGTTCTTGGCCCTACCAGGGTTTCAATAGCTGAGAGTTATCTGATGATGGTTGCAGCGAGCTACTGAGTTTCGTTAGGTCTAAAGCTGTATGAACTTAAAATGGCAAAGACATAAAATATCTTCGATTAAAAGTTCAGTAGGCAAATAGATGGCGCAAGTCCGCTGCTTATTGCATGCTTTCTTGTATAAGTAAACAATAAGTATTTTAGATTGGGCTGTGTCAAAGCTACCTAAATCAAATCCTGCAAAAATGCACAAATCTTTAATGTTTTGGACTGATATATAGTTTGTGAACAGTAGTGTTGTTCTTTTGCACGTTAGCTGTGCGTTCTGTTTTATGCAACACTGGTGTCCTATTTTGGTGGCTTTATTTCTTTTTCACTTTGATTTTTTTGGCTTTCCATTTGCAAGACATACAAGTGGCTTGATTCTGAAATTTGATTTTCTTGGTCTCAGGTGCAAAAAATTCAAGTTTTGACTCCTAATATCGGAGTGGTATATAGGTAGATTCTAGAATCCAACATTATTATTTGCATAAAAGCTTCAGATGTAGATTTTTATTGTTGTATACATGTCTTCTTTTATGTGCAGTGGAATGGGGCCTGATTCTCGAGTTTTGGTCAGAAAGAGTAGGAAGCAGGCTGAGCAGTACCATCTACTATACAAAGTACTTCTGCTCTTCTATTCTATTTCTGTCTGCTACTATTTACTACAAGTGTGTTCATCATTGTTACATTTTAACTTGTCATTTAATGTATTGGAATAGTATATGCCAGTTTTCTGATTTATGACCATAATACGAGCAAGCAAGTTAAATGTTTGGGTTACGTGTTGTTGTTTATCTTCCCAATCAAATGATATATACATATTTGTAACATTGGTCAGTGTTAAGAATGAATATATCTCTAGTCTATTACAACCTTTAAATTCTGATTTAGCTTATGAGATTTGACTTTGCAGGAGGCTAGCATCTCCGGTTATTATTTTTATTGTTATCTTAGATAAGTTGTATCACCTTTTTACATAAAAAAAATTGTTATCATTTTTTCAGGAATCTATTCCTGTTACACAGCTGGTTAGGGAAACTGCTGCTGTTATGCAAGAGTTTACTCAGTCTGGGTAAGTCTAATTTGCTTACTCTTCTCTTACGGCAAAGTGACTTGGTCAGAAGGCCATAGCTAAATTGAAGTAATGAACTGTTTTTAAGATACTTATACCTGGCTCTGGTGAAGGTTTTTGCACGTTGAAAGTGACTTGCTGGAAACAACCAACTAAAATATTAATCGGAACATTCAGTATCATTATAATAGATATAACTCCTACATTATGGACCAACTTATGTTTTTTTGTGTGTGTAGTGGTGTAAGACCTTTTGGTGTTTCACTCCTTGTTGCTGGTTATGATGACAAGGGTCCCCAGCTATATCAGGTGTGTAATTTGATGCTTATATTGTGTCTTCCAAGCCCTCCTAGAGGTGGTAAGAGGGTTGGGTTGACAAGCAAGTACTTGACTACTTCTGTCCATTTCTTTAATAAAATTATGTTACTAATAAATATATACTGTTTTAATTATGATCTCAGAAACAATACTATAAATACTATAACTAATTTAAATATTTGAATTAAACGATTTAGGAGGTTGTATGTGTGAAACATAGATATTCCCGTTCAACCTAGCTACTTTTTTTACTCCGTAGTTGACTTGTTCGGGATAAAACCACAACACAAATTGAGTCATTCATAAGCATATGGTCGAAGTATCAGCTCTGATATAAGCTTTATACCTACATTCTTGCGTGACAAAACTTGTTTGTAGAAATTTTATTGCTATGTTCCTTTGAACCCTAACCAAACAAAAGTTTGAAGTGATACCGTGTTATCCTACAGAGGCCGGTATTAGTGTACTGCAATATTTCATTGACTGTATATAAGAGTTTGATCTTTTCTATAGAACACATTATATGTTTTTTAGTTATACTTTGCTATTCTGATGCCTTTGCTAGTAATCTTTCCAAAATCTGTACCTTAATGAACCTTCGTCTGCATTTTGTGCAGGTTGACCCGTCCGGTTCATATTTTTCATGGAAAGCTTCTGCCATGGGAAAGAATGTGTCCAATGCAAAGACATTTCTTGAAAAGAGGTATGTCACTATCATCTTCAGACATCATTACGTTGGAGTGCTGTATATTTTGTTATTATAATTATGAACCTAAATTAATAATGAGTATATCTTTTGTAATGGAGACCATATCTATCTAACATGTAGGAGTTGGGAATAAGTTATCTAGTATCAAAATATTATCATTAGTAATTTGAAGATTTGCTAAATTTCACTGTTTATGCAGCATACTTCTGTTAAATGCTTGATCAGGGCATCAGGCTATCAGCTTCTCATAAGAATGATATTGCTTGTAGGTACACTGACGATATGGAGCTTGAAGATGCAATACACACAGCTATTTTAACATTGAAGGAAGGGTAAGTATTTCGCTTTTAAAACTCTTAGATTGCTACCTGTGATGTTTATTGATGTACATAAAACCTTTTTTTAGATCTTTAGTCTCTTTTCTTAGGCCTTAGTCTGGTTCATGTTGAATATACGAAGTGCTATCAGTAGATATGGCATGACCGTTTACTTATGAATGTCCATTTGGGTTTTTGTGTTTTATCTCAAATGGCTCGAATGAAAAAAAAAAAAAAAGATTGGCTAAAGTGAACATGAACAACGGGTTAAAGATCGCCATTTAGGCCTAATGCATACAACTTCTTAAATCATATTGTTCAAGAGGTTTACATTGTTATTGAATAATGTAATTTTGTAATCATAATTCACGCACCAATTATATATTAAAAAATGTAAAATTTTGGACATCTGTTTTGGGTTGTCAAATGCCCACCAAATGATTACTCTTACTTGCTCGAGTCGACGTTCACTTGATATCCAACCTGTGAATTTTGCCATCACAAGTTATAATGATTAGGAGGGCGAATTTTATCTACCTCAGTTTTCTTGTTCCCGTTCAATCTTTATCTGATTTGTGGTCTATGCCGGCATTTGATACAATTTGAGTCTCTTTATAATCTTTTATTGCCTGTACCAGCTTTGAAGGACAAATATCCGGTAAAAACATCGAGATTGGTGTTATCGAGGCTGACAGAACATTCAGGCAAGTTTATCATCCTTACCACACAACAGAATTGAACATTGAACATCTCAATAAGCAGCTTTTAGTGACTTTTGTTTCTTTGTTGTTGCAGAGTCCTAACTGCAGCTCAAATTGAAGACTATCTTCAAGAGGTGGAGTAATTAGTTGCTTTTTCTGTCAGGGCTTTAAGTTTCCTTAATTAAAGATTTCGGGGTGTCGAGATCTAATGAACCAAGTTGCCTTGATCTCTACTAGAGCCTCTGTACTTGCTGGCAATGTTTTATGAATCAATGTGTTGAACATTATCTGTTGGGACAAATTTCACCTTACAATGTTTGCTTATGAATTTGAAACTTTTGGTGTCTTTCACACACTCTAGTTATTTTAATATTAATATAAAAAATATATATTATACATCAAATGTTGGATAATATAAACAAAAATGACAAGGCATTGTCTTTAAATCGTGTAATACTTGCACTGTTAGACTATACAATATTGTAATGGTGTACGGCTAAAACAAGGCAGTGTATGTGTCATCATCCGTATTGAAGGTGCATTATTTGGAAATTTCCATAACCCAATGGTTTATATAATGGAGATATATAATGTTTCAATTTGAATCGCATTACATGTTATAGGTAAAAACATTTACAAATCAGTTCCATAATAACTCCAACATCAAGTTTCCATCAACGTTTGCAGGTCTTCTTCCCATATTGAAAGATCAAACTATTTAGTACTTTTCACTTCTTGTATTACCCTCTGACACACATCTTAGTAGAGGTTGAAGTTCACGTTAACTTTTCAATGGGTTGTTCCTTTTAGAAGATTTTTTCAGTATAGGTTTTTCATTAGTCGTAAGTTCGTAACATTATAGATGAACGAAGCTTAAGTTTTATCTTTACTGAGTTGTTCAATCTGCCTGTGTATCTGCTTGCATTTACATACTAATAGCTAGGTAAAAACATTTACAAATCAGTTCCATAACTCCAACATCAAGTTTCCATTGGTGTTTAAGAAGGTTTGACATTGTGATCTGTGAGCGAATTCAAGAGAAATCTTATTACACGGCTGTGCTACAGAAAATATATTAAATCAACAATGTAAAAAAAAACAGTGACAATAAAAATATCTACTAAACACGAACATCATTGAATAACTTATAAAAATATCTACTAAACACGAACATCTCCAAAACATGAAGGGGAAGATTGAGCAGGCGTGATTCATCCTCGTCGTCAACCTTGACTGGTCTTACAATTATACTAACATCCTTGTCACCTTCTTGTTTGGAACCAGCATTCTCACTTTTGAACCTACAAAAAACCCATGATTTAAAAAATAAACCCAATCTCCTGCTAAAACTAAACATGGACTAACTAATCAAATTTCTCTTTTTGTGTTGTGGGAGAGAAGAAGAAGAAGTAGAAGAACGTGAGGGATTTCACACGAGCTAATTCTAAATAAATCAAGTGATCTATGAATCTATAATGAAAATTAAATCGCATTTTATAAATTAAAAGAAAATTACCAGTTATTATTTTCAACCAGTCCAACACAAAACTCCTTCATTTTCAAACCATGAAATGGAAAATTCGAAAGGTGTGTGATTCAACCTGATGATTACCCTTTACTGATCTTACAAGTATCCCATCCTCCCTCCTTGTCGCCCTCTTTTTTTTTTAACAAGAAAACAATATTTTCAGCAAATAAATACCATTTTAAAGCAGAAAGCATTACAATACCTGGTGCATTCGAGCATTCCCCACGCTGATACGCGGTTTTTTCCTGCTAAACAAGGAATAGAAGATACGGAGATCGTTTTATCTTTGATGCAGTACGAGTATATGATTTTTCCCATATCGGAAAGAATATGTATATAACCACCTAATTCTGATGAAGCAATTGCTGGGCTGTAACATGATGATGAATCAGAAGCAAGTTCCACGGATAGTATAGTGTCTTTGAGGTCTTCCATTTCTTCCCACTTCATATTATTCATGTCCATTTTAAACACATACACGGCGCTAATTGATGTACCTGTGCATACGTCTTTTGCATAACCTAAAACAATGCTGAACAGTTCTGAACAAGATCCTTTCAGCCGAAGTGTGCTAAAAGAATCAACGATGCGAGGACATAGGAATTCCAAAACTGGCAATAAAGTTATCACAACTTCTTTTAGTTTCTTGTTTTTACGATCATTAACCACAATGTCAAACTCTACGAGAAGATATCTATAACTGGTCCTGTCAGTCACTGCAAAGTAGGCATATACTTTACTATTGCAACAAGTTAGGCTAAAAAACGAACCATCGGAACCAGTTATGCTCCTTACCTGTTTAGCAAATGTCTTTTCGGACCATCTAATTTTCATTCTTTTACGTGCATTCCGTAAATATGAATCGTTCCCGATCCTACAATACACAATGTTGGCTTTTTTGGTTCTTGTTAACACAAGAACTGAATTCGGATGACCGGGAGGGGCAGACAAACAACATTCTTCGATATAATCATAATCTTCTTCTGATCCTTTATGAATCAATGGAGGGAGATTAATGATTTGAGAAGTGAATGGGTTCCAAAGAGACCACATGACATCACGTGGATGGTTGGAGGAGAGAATCGCCCAAGAGCCATGGAAACACCCTCGCATACATTTTCCGAGTAACTCGGGTGATAATAAGACACTGGATCATGTAAGTTGTAGAAAATAAGGACTTGTGGGTCGTCGTCATCTTCTTCTGCTTCCGAGTTCTGAGCAACACATCAAAACGGAGGCGCTGAACCACAAAATATCTGTTTATCTTCCATCTATCTAAGATAATCTTTGTTATACGATATGAATGCCCCTTCAAGGTCATTCAAACTTAATCAATGCACCATTAATATCCAGAAGATTAGATGATAAAAAAAAATGAATCTTAAAGCTTCCATACAACAATGTAGTTGAAACTTTAAAAGTGGTTTTTCAGTAACGCTTGATACTTCATCTAACTGACAAGACAAGAAACTATTTAGTTATGGTTGATACAATAATGATCATGGAAAATCTTACAACAAATCAAACATAACAAATTCAATGGATTGAGTGGTGCATCAAAAATCATATTGAAAAGGTCAAGTTCACATGAATCACTAATCGAATGGACGTACACCTAATAATATACTACTAGTATAATTAATTTACATCTTACTAATAATGACAAGTGACAACAGCTAGAAATACCAAACTAAAAGGTAAAAAACTGCAATAACAAGCTAGTGCATAGGACTTGTAAAGCTTGGGATTTATTTACAACTTGTAGTAAATTCAACAATGATCGAGAAAGACGCAAAGTGATCGACAACAATAATACCAAACTACTAAGTTCTAATAGGCAAAAACTGGCAATAACAATTAAGTGCATAAGACTTGTAAATTAAGCTTGGATTTTTATACAAGGTTTATTCAAATTAACAATATATGAGAAAGACAACAAAAATATCAAACTACTAAGTACTTATAGGTAAAAACTGGAATAACAACATATTTCTCAACATCTATCTATGCAATTATGAAAAGTAGATTATTATAAGCTTTACATAATTGATAGTACCAATTTATGCATATAAATGGAAACTCGGTGGGTTTCAGCTTCTTTTTACAACAAATTAAATTTCAACATGGTTAATTACATAGATCGATTGGTTAGTTTACAAATAAACGAAATAGAAAAACCACAAGTTAATCAAATCTCAGAATTTCAACTGAAAATTGATTTGCTAGAATGCAATTCATAATATAGCAATTTCAGGGTCAATAAAAAAACAAAATTCTAATCCCCTGCTATGCACGGTAATTTACTACACAATTTTAGTTAATTGACATTTTTCGATTTTCTAACTCGCTTTTAATTCAATATATATATGAAATACTATATTCGTCACGTGCTATGCACGACGTTCTAGATTTTACAATTCATCGGTAAACATTACAATTTTGATAACCACTACACTTATCATAGATATATATAACCCGATGCACGACAATCTTATACACAATTTTAAATATTACGCCATTTTTTTTTTGAAAGACAGTTTGGAATCACTGAAGGGCCACTTAGGCCCACCCGATCATCTCACCATAATGCACCCTCTAGAAGAAAGCCCAGCTTCGTCCCCGGCCCAAGTGCCGACAGATCCGGTTGCCGAAGTGGGTAAAACTCCTCACCCCGGAGCCCAAAGGCCCAAGGGATTTTCATGCACCGAGTAGGGTTTGAACCCTGTACCTGCAGCATAAATGCCTGATAGCTCTACCACGTGAGCCATGTCTCAAGTGCGAACTGCTTAAATCATTACGTACTAAAAGGTAATGCATGGTTGACATCTATCACCATGTGACCATCAACTTTCTATTGCAGTTTCTATTGCACCATATCTATCACCATGGTTGACATCTATCACCTTGTTATTGCAGTTTATTACCTTTTAGTTTGGTATTTCTAGCGGTTGTCACTTGTCATTATTAGTGGTAGAGCTAGCTCACGTGGTAGAGCTATCAGGCATTTATGCTTTACCTTTTAGTACGTAATGATTTAAGCAGTTCGCACTTGAGACCTGGCTCACGTGGTAAACCATGCTTAAATCATTACGTACTAAAAAACAATGAAACCATGCATTACGTACCGGTCTGTTTAAATCATTACTTTCACTTGCATCGGAATTGATGTAAACGTTACTCCCAATCTACCATTAAAATTCTGTTTCTGCAGAGTGAACAATCTATATAATCGGTTTTGAGGGATCTCGATTGGAATTAAAAGTTTGTGAACTCATCGATCAACGAACGCACCGAGTAGTGTTAATTCTATCTTGACATCACTGTAACAATTAAAGGGACAATTAATTGTGAAGGTAAGAAGTAGTATTATATTATACATACATACATTAAATAAAATAAAATAAAAAAAGTAGCATGCATTCATACTCGATGTCTTTCAATTCAAGATTTAGCCTCTTATTAGTTTCCTAGCATATCAAATGATTTAACAAAGCCGAATCCAACAATAACAATTCAGGAACAATAATAACAATGATTATAGTAGAACGTACGTACAATAACAACAACAATGGTATAACAAAACGGATTTTAGAAAGTAGATGTAAAGATTAGTATTAGTTAGAATGATAAAACAAAGAAAAGTGCAATTTGACTACAAAGAAACACATGGGAATAGACTTTTGAAAATCTTGGGAAATATACGTTGAATAAAAAAATTCTATATATAGATGGAACGATTTAAGCATATACAAAAAGAGTTGAGAATTATTATCCTTAAGAAACTCAATTATGCAAATATTGTTTCCATACGATTGTTGTTTCCATAATATAATATTAATATAATTACTGTTTCATAATAATAATAATAATAATAATAATAATAATAATAATAATAATAATAATAATAATAATAATAATAATAATAATAATAATAATAATATAAAATTAAATTAATACGGAGTATATAGGTTTTCCTTATTTGGGTTTAAATAGATTCATCAAACTTATTGTTTGTCGCGTGTTTAATTGAAAATTTTACAATTGACGAAAATGGATGTACATTACACTGTACTAACCATTGTTGATTTCATAATGGATCTACAATTGTGATGGAAACTCTATGTGCTTGACGAAGCGAGAAAAGAATAGTGAATCGGTACCATTTTCTAAACCTATATATATTGTGATGTCAAATTTGCTACTCTAGTCAGAACTTTGTTTGCATAATATGTGGAATGATTAAAAGGAATATTCTCATTTCAAAGGAATATTCATCAATGTTGAAAATAAATTACCTAAAATGCATTCTTGGATAAGTCTAGTGGAAAACATTCTCATACATATTTAGCTTAGCGAAAAAATGGTACTTTAAAAGTTATGCGGCAAATTAACTCTTATGACACCTTTTGGATGACAATATCGCTCTTTTAATCTTTGTTTTTTTATATGATGTCCTAGTTAATAATAACTTGTTCACTTGTTATGTTTGTTTATGTTTTAGGCAGATCGATATCACTATAGTGGCTTGCAGATCAGTCCACTAAACTATGGATGTGGTCAAGTCCAATTGGAGTGTTGCAGGGGGAAGAAAGTTGATGGTCACATGGTGATAGATGTATAACTTGTGAGGCCTTGCTGATGCAAATTTGGTCAGTCTATTGGTCTTAATACAAGATCATTACTTGAGCAAAAACCCGCTCATCAATAGTTAAGGAAACTAGGACATTTCAACAAAACAGGGGTTATTTGTCTATCACGACGAAAATACAGTTATCAAATTCATCAAAACAATGGTCCGTACCATGACCAAACCACCCAAGGTAACAAAATCGTTGTGTTTTTATATATTTGGCCCTGTAGGTATGTATGTATATTTCTTGATTACATTAATTAACAAGTGGTGATGTATGTAGAACTCTGTGTATTTGGTGTTTGGACATTTCTGTACTCATGTACGTCATATCCTATCGACATGTAAAGGCTATATGGAACACAAATATGTTGATGGTCTTATTAATGAAAGATGCTCACTAATGTTTAGAGAGGATGTCGCCTCATGTTTCAACTTAGTCGTTGATGCATTCATCAAGATGGATGCACAAGAAGCTAACGAGTTCCTTGTAATATGATACTTACTTGGTTATACTAGGTATAAACAAACTTGAAACTTTATATCCTTATTGCTCATTCTTGAAAACTGAGTTTTCTACACATTAATACATTAGGTATCTCCTGGTAATGACATGGTTGGACAAGCAGTAGACTCCAAGTGTAAACCTAAGCTATTTTGAAAATCGGACCCGCTTTACAATCATCGCATGACAAGTTGATCGATATAAATTTTGTCAGCACATTTAATAGCCTTTCGGCTAAATCGACTCCTGTGATGGGTGATCTCCCTTACAACGCTTCCTCTTTCTTGGCTTGGTATTCCCCTCTTTGATTGATCAAGCTCATCAAAGATGAGCTCGTTTCGAGCGGCTTCGGAAACAGCAACAATCACCCGAATCATACTCCTTTTGAATTTATTTCGCTCTACTACCCGATTTCGGACCATGGGAACAAGAAGGTTTACCGCCTTTCGAAATTTCTTATAATCCAAAAAGAAATCACTACAAGGTAACTCATCAAACTCATCAAACCTATCAAACCCCGTGACTGCACCTCGCAGTAAATCGCAATACGAACTTTCATATTAAGTTTACTTTCGTTACTTCATTTCCAAGTTGTCCAAAATCATCGTGGTTGGAAAAATAGAAAATTCTTCTTAAACTCGGTCCAAAAGCAGTAACGTATAGATCGGATCGTTTCATCCAAAGGATCAAACGACCATCTTCATCATCACCCTCACCCTCTGAAAGAGTGAAAGAGTAACAGTGAAGTATACGTGGCCTTCCAAAATTTTGAAACGGTAAATCTCCACCTCCGGTTACCATATCCACTAATCTATCTCGAAATGCTCTGTAATTGTTCTCGTCAACAATCAACATGATAGTTGATGTTGGGTGGTCGTGGTAGTAGTTGAGGTCATCGTCCTCGTCCTCACAATCTCCGACTCTCTTGTTAGTTCCCGAAGACCTTGGTTAACCCACCACGAGTTTGCATATATTAACTACGGCTCTCTTGTTGTCAACGACTGCACCGATCATCTTTTTCTCAATTATAGTGTCTCAAAGGTTAGTTAGTCATTGACAACATCGAACCTTTTAAATTGATTGTATTTCCTCACACCCAATGCTAAGTTCTAGGTGTGGAATTGGACAATTATTATCAATGAACCCAACATTGAATATAGATTCGGCGTAAACACCCGATGGTGATTGCCTTCCAACATTTTTTTAAATTGTACATTTCTTAATTTGGGCAGGTGCCTTGCCTTTTTGAATACAATAATAATAAGCAACAAAACAATTTTTTTAGTGATTCTGAAACCTGCAACAAGAAACAAATGTTAGTCAATTACAAAAGTTACTATTATTTCGTCAATATGAAAACCTTCTAAAAATCCTTCATCGGGAGAAACATTTGTAAAAAAAATGGCTAAACACCCATAAAAAGGTGATATTGGTTCGATTTCATTAATGTTTTTCTGGTTGTGAACCGGATCCAAATTTCAAAATTGCATAGCTTTATACTTGGAGTATAATACTCGTCCAACCGTGTCATTAGATAGAACAATATAGAAGCTTGGGTGGCCTACAAAAGTGTTTTCAAATATGGGTGATCTAAAAAAGAAAAAGCTATATTTGAGTGGCCTCCAAATGTATAATCCCATAATATTTAATAAATAATAAATATGCAATTTTAGTATGCATACTTATGATATGCTTTGTCAGAAAATTCCAGAAAATCAAGAAAATTTTAAACTAAAACTTGGAAAAGTAATGTATATTGATATACTAAAAACCACAATTGTATTGTTTATTTATTTGATTAAGAAATAATTGTTGGTCTCTGACATCAATAACGAGAGATTAAAGTCACTCACTTTATTATTGGCCTTGAATAAAAGGATGTTACCGGAAGTTGATATGATGAATAATTAAAAAGAGCATGTGAACTCGCAGTGAGTGAAGAATAGTATTATTCCTCTAGAGACCTCAACAATAATAATGCATCGCCGCTAATGTACAAGTTGGTCTCTGGTGTGTGGTCCCTGATCAAAGAGCGTCAACATCTTCCAAGACTTATACAAGCGATGAATTGCGTGACATCAAGGTTGATTACGATTGGAGGATTTCCAAGTCACATTTTATGCATGATCAGAAATGGGTTCTACTTAATCTTCTTTTAACCGTTTTCAGTTAGAGCGAAGCCAATCAAGCAGTGACACGTATCATTATATATTCCGGATTTATAGGAGATATTTATGGGAATATCTTGCCTATATATATCAGTAATTAAGTTTGTGTAAGTACGAATACGAGTCAACGAGTGTTTCTAACTGATTAGTTGAGTTATTAAACATTTCAATAACTGATTATGTATAGGCGAATGCCAGGATGATGGTATTGGGTACGTAGTCGCGGGAACGCTACTGACCAAGCTACGCATGCCACATTTAGGTTTTCATATCCAAAGGTTGCATCTTGAGGAACCGGGTTAACAGATTTGTGAACACCGTATTTTATAATATTCGGTGTCGTGAATAGGGGATTCTTCGTGATAAGATTCCACATTGAAACACACGAGTGAATTTGGTTGCCACTACAAACGATCAACACCTGGCATGCCCACTAATTTTAAGGTTCCTAAACTCAAATTGTAGTGCTCTTAAGCTCGAAAAATCATATTTAACCTAATTCACAATTCAAATGGTACAAAATATATCAAAAAGCGTCATATGCTTCATTGTCATGTCATTGTATTATTAACTATATAAACTTTCAAAACAATACTCAAAAACCTACACAAGTCGATTTGGTTAATTTCTAATTGTAATTTGCCTATACTCACAAAAAGACATCACATTAATTAACCAAAATTTTACTTACTTACGTTCAGTTTCATTAATTCAATATGTTTTATGCTCACCCATATGTCACAAAAAAATGTAAAAAAAATAATAATTAAAAAGTAAAAAAATTTAAGTCATTAAACTTAATAATTTAGTTTTTACCTTCTGAATATGATGTCAAACACATTCTAGGTGATATGAACAAGACTAATGTAGACATAGGAAGAAACTTAATAGTGAAGGTGTTATTAGTGCCAGTGTTTATTTGAGATGTAAAACTTTAGGAATGCTCTAGGGATCAAACGATATGTCAAGGCTGTGATTGTCTCACCCTTTTACCAATTAAATGAATTAGGTTGGCTCCTGAGAAATCATTTTTTATTAGTATACTTTTCATGAGGAGCCTTACAATAAATCAGATGAATTTAGAGGAAATCACATACTTTAGATAGTGGTTTTTGTTCTACCAGGGTTTCAATAACAGAAACTTATTTAATAATGGTTGCAGTGAGCTACTCAGTTTCGTTAGATGTAAGTCTTTATCTTCCATTTATTAATTCTTTTGGATTGACAATATTGAAATGACAGAGTTAAAGATCAAGGTTGTCTGTAATTAGTTGTACCAAAAAGCTAAGTAGGCTAATAAATCACACAAGTTTGCTGCATGTAGCTATATTGTATAAATAGGTAGCAGCTTCCTATGACGGAGCTGCTTAAATAAACTCCTGCAAAATGCACAAACCTGTATATGTAGGAATGATATTTAGTTTGTGTACCTAGTAGCATTCTTTTGCATGTTAGTTGTGTGCCAGTTCTGTTTTATGCAACTCTGATGTCTTATTTTGGCGGCTTCTTATCCTATTTTGCTTTTGATTTTTTTTCCTTCTTTCTATTGCAAGATATACAAGTGGCTTGATTCTTAAATTTGGTTTTCTTGCTTTCAGGTGCAAAAGATTCAAATTTTGACTCCTAATATCGGAGTTGTATATAGGTAAGATTGTGAAATTGAGTGCGAACATGTTTCAGATCTAGATATTTATTGTTACATACACTTATTATCTCATGCTCCAGTGGAATGGGGCCTGATTCTTGAGTTTTGGTCAGAAAGAATAGGAAGCAGGCAGAGCAATACCATCAGTACAAGGTACTTTTTGCTCTTACTATGTTATTTCTGTCTGCTACTATTTTCTACATGTGTGTTCATTGGTACAATTGAACCTGTTAGTTATATTGAAATTTCGTATGCTAGTTTTGCAATTTATGACTCTAATACTACAACAAGCATGTTAGTTGAATGGTCAATGTTAGGTTACGTCTTGTCCTTCTGTCCAATTAAATGATATATACACTTTTGTAATGTCAGTCGGTATTAAGAATGAATATATCTCTATGGTCAACACTAACATCCGAATTCTAATTTAGCTTATGAGATTTGACTTTCCGGGAACTTGCATTTCCCAATTTCTATTATAGATGTTACAGACTTTCTGATGTAGTGCAAAAGTGAGATAATAGGTTAAACCTGTTGATTCCTGTGAATACCAGGAGAAACCTCTTCCAAAAACACGTTGATTCACAAAAGAATACCGTGAAATGGGAAATGATTCACAAATTGAGAGTGAAATCGAAATTCTTGAAATTGAAAACTAAGTTCATTACAATAAAGAAAAAAGCTTAAATAACATCCAGAATTTTAAACGGGCCTAAAAAACATAACGGGCCAAACACACGATCCAAAACAAAAGCCCAACATGCAGATCCAAAACATATAATGGGCCATATCTTCCAAACGGAGCCGTTTTTGGGCTTCGAGCATAGGGCTTTGGCGGTTAGCGGCTTGGTGGGCCTCGAACCGATCTTCGATTCGCCTTCTCATGGGCCTAAAACGGAGCCCCGTAGCCCAAGTTACACCCTTTTCTTTGCAGCCCTTTCTCGTGGGCCTCCATGAACATGTGGGCTCGATCTTCAATACTTGAGTCTTCATCATTCCCCCCTGGGTAGACAAAATTCGTCCTCGAATCTGCAGCTGCTTCATCTTCAGAAGAATCTCCATGAAAAGGCAATAAATGCTTCACATTGAAAACATCAGAACAACGAATGTGACTTGGCAGCTTCAAACGATAGGCATTAGAATTGATCTTCTCCAGAATCTCCACTGGACCAATCTTCTTGGCTGACAACTTGTTGTAATCACCAACTGAAAAACGATCTTTTGTCAACACTGCCCAAACAAAATCTATAACACCCCTCATTTATAATCATTTAAATATAGTAATTCGGAAGCGTAAGTCCAAATAGCTAGTAATAATTTACCTCATTTTATCAACATATAAAATTCCACCTTTTCAAAACATAATTTATCAACGGAGGTGTTATATAAAAACAAGATAAAACATTGATTTAAACAAATCAATATCAGAGTCACGCCACGTCAAATATTCCATCCGGTCCAACTTCTTGCCCACCCGATAATAATGCTTAACCTGCAAGAAGTGTTAATGTGGGGGATTAGCATAAAGCTAAGTGAGTAGATAACTAATCAACAGGCTAACTTAGCTCAACAACTTTGCATACAACAATTAACACGTAACCAACAAAGTAGACAATACCACCATTTAGCAAAGCAACAGGGCAACTGTTCAACTGGTCAACTTATCATCAAAGCAACTATTCAACAAGCAACGGACTTCATAATGAGGCATCGGTGGCTCTGGGGATAACCATAATACCCGGGAGGCTCCCCAAGAACACTTACCCAACCATATCCGTATGGCCATAACGGACGAGACCGATAGCTAGTGGTTATTCTCAACTAACACAGGAGGTGTGTTAAACCTTGAATAACCGACTAGTCCAACCAACAGTTCAACAACTCGTTGACCTCATTAACAACTGATGCCCGAAGGCCAACAACAAGTCCAGTGATCACATAATCAACAAATCACATATTCATCAGGTCAACGTTATTATATCAACCATATTATTACTAACTATAATAATCATCATGGCAACTACAATAGTAATAATATGTTACTTGTTGTAACCAAACTCGTTACAACCAAGTTATACTGAGGATTAGAGATCCACTCACCGACCACCTCAGGCATCCACTCAGTAGTCTAATATCACTGAGTCTTCTGCACATCTGAGAATACAACATGATATCACAAGTTAGTTACTTGTTTCAAAATATATATATATATATATATATATATATATATATATATATATATATATATATATATATATATATAACATTATGCCTACATTACAATTAGCATCGTAACAACATGATTCACAATCACCTTTCAATTTATAATTATCATGACCATCTCATCACATTAATCCACTTCAATCATCACTAACCAATATAGTTAAACCACAACTAAGGTTATTAACCTCATTTCATGAATTCATCAAAACCACAATATTTGGTTTAATGAATACTTAACAATTAAATTCACACAATCATCTTTAATCATCAATTAAGTGTTCTTAGCTATAACCAATGCTAATTTGATCATATAATCCATGATCATCATCAAATTCATCATTAACCTCAAGAACACATAATCATTTCCTTCAATCAAATGTTAGGCTTAGATTATAATCATGTATTAACCATAAATCAACAAGCTTTACTTCATGAATAATTAACTAAACCCAAACTTTCTTCATGATCATCATTTAATTTTACCATTTCTAGCTTAGGGTTTAGATACTAATCATCATTTAAGCATCAACTAATCATTATAACATGATTACAAGCTTTAATTCATGAATTATCAACTAACCCATATCTTAACTCATGATCATCATTCATTTATAACATTTCTAGGTTAGATTTTCAACTACAAATCATGAATTAGATATCAACTAACAATTATTTCATCATTACAAGCTTCAATTTAGCATTACTCATCCTAATTTCATCATGTACACAAAACCCCATTTCATAGGTTTATGATAATCAAGTAATCAAGACTTACAAAGATGAGTAGAAGGCTTAGAGAGTGATAATCCATGTTCTTGAAGCTTAAATTCGGATTTGGCATCTTCAATTTAGTGTTGTGAAAGGATTTTAGGAATTGATCTAGGGTTTATATGTTTATGTATGTATATGTACGTACGTATGTATGTATATAGATATATGATGAAAGTTATAAACCGACTCAAAATAGAGTATAACATATAATTGGTTAATTTTCATTCCCCGTATTTATCGTTGTCTGGAACTTAAAAACCATTTGCGGGGAAACATTATATTATTTTACCGTCAACTGAATTAATTTAAAACCATCAATAATTTATTGGTCACAATAAATTATCCGACTCTTTTACCCATTTATTTGACTAAAATGCACTCAAAACTATTTTCTAACACATTAAATAATGATTCACAGTTAGAAAATATTTAATACTACTAAACCATGCAAACGATAGACATCACGAAAGAAAAACTGTGCCACATTAACTGCATATGTTGTCTTTTTGCAAGGAATAAAGTGCACCATCTTAGAAAAACGATCAACAACCACAAATATTGAATCATTACCCCTTTGAGTACGTGGCAACCCCAACACAAAATCCATGCTAAGATCCACCCATGGCTGCAAGAGAACAGGTAAAGGCATATAGAGTCCATCATTAGTAGCTGTGCCTTTGGATACTTGACAAATCCGACACCGCTTAACATAACGATCCACTTCTTTTCTCAAGGTAGGCCAGAAATAGGATGACTGCACTAATTGTAAAGTGCGATCACGACCAACATGCCCTTCACCATGTAACTCTTTGATGATGTGCAAACGAAGACTGCAATCAGGAACACACAACTGATTTCCCTTGAAAAGGAAACCATCATGTACCAGAAAATCTGACCTCTGCCCAGTTTGAACACCCTGCATAACAATAGAAAAGTATGGGTCAACAGAAAGCTGCTGCTGCAGAACATCCAACCCTGGCACACTGACCCTCATAGTCACAAGCAGATTACTCCTCCTGCTCAAAGCATCTGCAACCCGATTTGTGATTCCAGACTTGTGTTTCACCACAAAAGTAAAGTTCTCTAGAAAAGCCATCCAACGTGCATGCTTATGAGACACTTTTTCTTGACTGCGAATGTGCCTTAAAGAATCATGATCAGTAAACAACACAAACTCTTTATGAAACAGATAATGGCGCCAATGCTTCACAGCTTGGACCACAGCATAAAACTCCAGATCATAAGTACTGTATCGTTGTTTTGGTCCAGTCAACTTCTCACTAAAGTAAGCTACAGGTCGCCCACCTTGGCTAAGAACACCTCTTATTCCCACCTTAGATGCATCTGTATGAAGTTCAAAAACTTTAGAAAAATCAGGCAATACCAGAATTGGTGTTGTTGTAAGCTTCTCCTTTATTTTCTGGAAAGCTAACTCTGCATCCTTAGTCCACACAAAAGTTTTCCCCTTCATACATTCTGTCACCGGTGCCATAACAGAACTGAAATGTGGAATAAAACGCCTATAAAATGAAGCAAGACCATGAAAACTACGCACTTCAGTGATTGTAGTTGGAGTTGGCCACTGCTGTATAGCCTCTAACTTAGACTCATCCACCTGTATACCATCACCAGAAACAACTAACCCAAAAACAAGACTTTAGGGGTCATAAACACACACTTCTTCACAGCAGCATAGAAACTATCCCTGCGAAGTAGGGTCAACACCTGTCGCACATGACTTACATGCTCATTAAAAGAAGCACTGTAAATAAGAATATCATCAAAGTAAACAACCACAAACTCGCCAATAAAGGGCCTTAGTAATTGGTTCATCACACGCATAAATGTACTAGGAGCGTTTGATAATCCAAAAGGCATCACCAACCATTCATACAATCCCTCACGAGTCTTGAAAGCTGTTTTCCATTCATCTCCGGGTCGAAGACGAATTTGGTAATACCCACTTTTCAAATCCAGTTTTGTGAAAACAGTAGCACCACTGATTTGATCTAGCAAGTCATCAAGCCGGGGAATAGGAAACCTGTACCTCACAGTTATTTTATTGATGGAACGACTGTCAACACACATACGCCATGTACCATCATTCTTTGGAGTCAATAAAGCAGGAACAGCACAAGGGCTCATGCTCTCACGAACGTGAACCTTTGAAATCAACTCCTCAACCTGTCTCCGCAGTTCCTCATGCTCTACTGGACTCATTCTGTAATGTGGCCTGTTTGGCAATTGTGCACCAGGTTCTAAATCAATGTGGTGTTGGATGTCACGCAAAGGTGGCAACCCATCTGGTAACTCATTAGGGAACACATCTGCAAATTCCTCAAGTAAAGGAATCATTGTATCAGGAATATCAACATCATCAGCCACTTCCTTTCCTATTAATACAAACACATCATTCGCCCCTTCCAATTCATTTTCAAATTGTGTAAGAGTCAAAAGAGTACCAGAGGGTTTGGTGACTAATTCCTTTGGCTTATTAGGTACCAAAGTTATTTTCACCCCATCAAATAAGAAACTATAAGTATTTTTCCGCCCATTATGAGTTACGTCACGGTCATATTCCCAAGGCCTACCCAATAACAAATGACAGGCATCCATGGGAACCACATCACACCAAACATCATCCTTATATGACATGCCAACAAAAAAATGAACTAGAGAACGTTTAGAAACTGTTACCTCACCACCCTTTTTAAACCATTGCAGCTTGTAAGGTTTGGGATGACTTTTTGTTTTCAAACCCAACTTCTGAACCGCCTCTTCAGATATTAAGTAATCACAACTACCATAATCAATAACAAAGGTGCAAACCTTACCCAAAATAGTGCAGGTGGACTGAAAGATGTTGTGCTTGAGCCAATCATCACAACAGCTTTTGGTGTAAAGCAAGAACGCCTTACAACCAGACTAGTTCCCACATCACCAGTAACTAACTCCTCTTCATATTCAGGCTCTTCATCATACACTGGGACATCGTCTTGCTGCTCATCATCATCATCACCTTCCCAACCATCAGGTTCAACAAACAAATGCCTTTTACCAGCTTTCTTACACTCTGCTATCCGATGGCCAATCTCTCCACAGTTGAAACACTTCAAATTGCTACTTCCGACCCCTTTAGAAGTTGTTCCAGTACTACTACTCCCTGTCCTTGGCTGATTGGGCACAAAACGAGATGCCGCATTACCGGTACTGGAATTTCCAGCAACGGTGGTAGAAGAAGATGAACCACCCACCCGGCGATTCTGTTTTTCAAATGTGAGTGCTCGTTGGTATGCCTCGGAAACTGATAATGGATCAAACATGTTAACAGCATACATGATCTGAACCCGCAAACCCCCAACGTAACGGGAAACTAGTTGTTCATCCGTTTCCTGAATATCATTCCGCGCAATCAATTGATAAAATTCAGTTGTATAATCATCAACTGATTTGGGTCCCTGTTTCAAGTTTTGTAACCGCTGGTACATCAACCGTTGGTAATTATGAGGAATAAATGTATCCCGCATGCACTTCTTCATCTTCCTCCAAGTCACGACCTTTGATTTTCCAAGTCTGGCTCGCGTCAGTTTCAATTGCTGCCACCAGGCAGATGCCCTACCACATAATCGGGTGGCGATCAATGAAACTCGTTTATTTTCAGGAACCTCCTTAAATTCGAACACTTCTTCAACAGAAGCTAGCCAATCAATAAACGCCTCTGGATTCAAAGTATCCCCATTAAATTCGGGAATATTAGTTCTCAACCCAGATTCCCAACGTCGGTTATCATCCCTTTGATTCTGCCTAGGGTGTCTTTCCGGATTCCCTTCGGAAGATGAACCGTCACCATCAGCAAACGGGTTTTCTTCAAACTCTTCATCTTCATTTCCCGGTGGAGTTCGTCCCCGACGGTTCATCAAATCCGTCATTTGATTCATAAACTGATCAAATCGCTCTTCCATTCTTGCCATGATACGTTGCTCGATCTCCTGCCCATAAACATCATTGAGTGGTCTGGTTCTTCTCGGAGGCATCACGAACAGGAAATTTAGCCCTGATACCAACTGATGTAGTGCAAAAGTGAGATAATAGGTTAAACCTGTTGATTCCTGTGAATACCAGGAGAAACCTCTTCCAAAAACACGTTGATTCACAAAAGAATACCGTGAAATGGGAAATGATTCACAAATTGAGAGTGAAATCGAAATTCTTGAAATTGAAAACTAAGTTCATTACAATGAAGAAAAAAGCTTAAATAACATCCAGAATTTTAAACGGGCCTAAAAAACATAACGGGCCAAACACACGATCCAAAACAAAAGCCCAACATGCAGATCTAAAACATATAATGGGCCATATCTTCCAAACGGAGCCGTTTTTGAGCTTCGAGCATGGGGCTAACCGCCTTCGAACCGAGCTTCGATTCGCCTACTCATGGGCCTAAAACGGAGCCCCGTAGCCCAAGTTACACCCTTTTCTTTGCAGCCTTTTTCTCGTGGGCCTCCATGAACATGTGGGCTCGATCTTCAATACTTGAGTCTTCATCACTTTCTTACATTATCTTTTTCGGTATTCGCAGGAACCTATTCTCGTAACACAGCTTGTTAGGGAAACTGCTGCTGTTATGCAAGAATTCACTCAGTCAGGGTAAGTTTATTTTGCTTACCCTTTTTTTACAGTAAACTGACTAAAGTCGGGAGGCTAGAGTTACAATGAAGTAATTAAGTTTTGTTAAGAAGTCTATGACCACCTGGTTTTCGCGAAGGTTTTTTTGTGTTAAAAGTGACTTGTTGATAACAACTTTTAGATTTGGTTGGAACTATATTGTGACCAATTACAAGCTCTTAACTTGTGTTATTTTGTGTAGTGGTGTAAGGCCTTTTGGTATTTCACTTCTTGTTGCTGGTTATGATGACAAGGGTCCCCAGCTATATCAGGTATGTAATTTGATGCTTACATTAAGGCGTGCAGCTTCTTTGATGTAAGCTAGAGGTGATAAGAGTGGTGGGTTCGGTTGACCAGTTGATACTCCTGTCCATTTGAAGCAAATGAGTGATAAAACCACAACACAACTTGACCTTTTCATAAGAAAATGGGTCGAAGTATCATTTAGGCTTTACACCTACATTTCTACTTTCCTTTGAAGCTTAACCAAATGAAAATTTTAAGTGATATGGTCTTATCCTACAAGATGCGCGTATTAGTGTACTACAATTTTTTAGTAACTGTATTTTTAAGTTTGTTATTTTCTATAAAAAGCATTAGTTTGTTTTTGTTAGACGTACTCTACTTTTCATTTTTTTCCTGGAAAGCTTCTGCCATGGGAAAGAATGTGTCGAATGCAAAGACATTTTTTGAGAAGAGGTAGGTCACTATTATCTTCAAACATGCTACTTTGAGTTTTTTGTTTCTATAATTATGGATCTTATCAAAATTTTATCGTTAGTAACATGAAGATTTGTTAACCTTCACCTCTATCAAACTTACACTTGGACTCTTTATTCAGCATACTTCTTAAAATGCTTCATCAGCTTCTCCTAAAAATAACGTTGCTTGTAGGTACACCGACGATATGGAGCTTGAGGATGCGATACACACAGCTATTTTAACATTGAAGGAAGGGTTAGTATCTTGCTATCAGAATTCTTTGATTGTTACCTGTTATATTTATTGATGTGCTATATATGGTCTTGTTATATCTGATCTCTTTTCTTAGGCCCACATTATTAGTCTGGTTCATGTCCTTCATGTCCAATATGTGAAGTGTTATCATTCATTGGCAATTTTGACCCTTTACTTATGAATGGGTCCATTTGGGTTTGTGTTTGATCTCAAATGGATCAAATTAAAATAAAATATAGCCAAAAATCAACTGGACAAATGAGTTGAAAATTCCGAAGTTCTTTATTAATGCATACAAACTTAAATCATCTAATCTGAGAAGTTTAGATTGTTATTGAAAAATATAATTTTGTAATCATATTTGATGCACAAATTATGTATTAAAAAATGAAAATTTTGGACAACTGTTTCGGGTCAAACGCAGCTCGTGGGAAACGACACCTACTAATTACCCGTCCTCGCACAAACTGATTTTGACTTGATATCCAACCTTCCAAATTGGCCATCTCAAACTATGATGAGTAGGAGTGTAAAATGTACCTTACTTTTCATGTTCTCTCTCGTCTGACTTGTGGTTTATGCTGGTATTTGCCACAATTGGAAATCGTTTATTTCATGTATCAGCTTTGAAGGACAAATATCCGGTAAAAACATCGAGATTGGTGTTATCGAGGCTGACAGAACATTCAGGTAAGCTTATTAGTACTACATAACTGAATCTAACAACATGAACATTCAGTAAGCAACTTTTAATGACTGTTTATTTGTGGTTGCAGAGTTGTAACTGCTGCTCAAATTGAAGACTATCTTCAAGAGGTGGAGTAATTAGTTGTTTTTATCAGGGCTTTAAGTTTCCTTAAATTAAAAGATTTCAGGGTGTCAGAAATCTAATGAACTAAGTTGCCTTGATTTCAACCTTAGCCAATCTGTACTTGCTGACAGTCTTCTGTGAACCAATCTGTTGGAACAATTGTCACTTTACAGTGTTTGCTTATGAATTTGGAACCTTTGTTGTCATCCACATTTCTATAATTGTTCTAGTATAAAAAGTTTATGAAAGGTGTATGTTACATCAAAAGTTAAATTAATTTAAATAGAAATAACAAGGGTATGGTCTTAAAAGCATCATGATTTACATTTTATTTATGCATATGTACACATGTCTATCTAGTTTGTTAAAAAAGGGGGAATACTTTTCCATTTTCATAAATTATTTTTATTTTTATTATCAAGGGTGTTTTTGGGTGACTAGCTTATGAGATTGAGAGCTTATAGTACCTTAAGCTTATTTTTTTCACAAGCTTAAGCTACAAGCTTTGTTTGGAACACAAAAATGTAGGAGCTTATTGAAAAAATAAGCTCTAGTTTAATAAGCTACTTGAAATAGCTTATTAAAAATTCTAGAGCTTATGAGTATTGAATTTACATAAATACCTTTTATTTAAATGTTGGATTTATCTTTTTGTGTCTTTTAATGTCATATTACATTTATAAGCTCCAGCTACTTTATCAAACACTTACAAAAATAAATATAAGCTTCAACTTCCAGCTCTTTATATAAGCTACAAGCTTCCAGCTCCATTACAACCTATTTTTACCAAACACACCCTAATAACTGAATCAGCATTGTGCAAAAGGAAGAATTTGTGATTTGGTGCACCGAAAGTTGACGTTAGCATTTAGGCTTTAGCAACAGCCTTTGCCTTTTATTTTAATGTGGGACTCTTTCTTCCCCTTTTGGTTGGAAAGACTTTTTCTATAATAAGAGATTAAGAGCAGGTCCCCCTTTTGCAACTTGCAACATTACATGCAAATAAGATAAAAAGAGTAAATTGTATTATTATTTTGGGAAGTACATATCTATAATGTTTCTCTTCTTCATTTAAAAGACAACAACATATGTAACATGGGAACTGAATTTTCACTTTATTCAACTTGTTTTTTAAAAAAAGATCAATATTTATTTATTAAACTTCTCACAACCTTGTCGTTGGCTGTGTATCCATATCATATCATTGGTTATTTAAATACGATCAGCCAAAAAAGTTTTAAGTTTAGAAGATACTTTGCAACCTAGAGACTTTATGAATTTAGGCCCATATAAAGTGGAACTTAAGTAAGTAGTTTCTTGTTAAGAGTTGGTCTTGTTCGGATATAATTTATGATAATTGTAAATTGTAATATCTGATTTGGTGTAAAGTTCCATGTGATATTATTATTATTATTATCTATTTATAAGACTTCTCCCATTTGTGACTAAAACTGACTGAAACCGACTGAGCCACATCAGCGCCACGTTAGCTTTTTCAAAAATTGACTGAAACTGACGGACCCCTATCATCAGTGACCCGTCACTTTAATTTTTGGGTCCCACATTTACCAATTTACCTTTAATATTATAAAAAAAAGTAAGCGTCGGATATTCGAAGAAACAAACCGACGAAGACAACCGACGTGTGCGTAACATCGGTGTCGGTTGGACCAACGCTCGTCGGATCCAAACCGACGTGAGCGATGGGAAGAGCCTAAGTATCTAAATGCTATCATGGACCTCATGGTATGTACTAAGTTCTAATCATGGTATGTACTAAGTTCTAATTAATAACAATAATACCAACAAGAGTTGTAACATATTTTACTGTCATATTCTAACAACGCTTTTCTTATGTTATACGGAGTACTTTATTAACCAACACCAATAATATTTACAGAATCTTTCCTGTCATTTTCCCAGATTTCATCTAATCACACCTTATTTGACACATATATTTTTTGTTGAAAAGTTATATATTAATCAAATTATCACTTCAAATATAATGATTTTGTGATGGACCCTTGTACACTTAAAGGAAACAATCATTAAGAGCATCAAACTTGTGTGCAATTGAACTTCAAAATTATTGGTAGTGGTCCTTTACTTGTAAATCTTGTAGATGATGGATGTTGGGTAGAGGCTAAAATAGTCTTTTTATTCTTAAAAATTAATTAATTTTATGGTTGGGTTGATGAAAAGTAGATGGTTTTGTATAGGTCTACAATTATTTATGTAGATTTTAGTAAATTATGATACTACTATTAAATATCTTTATCTGTCTCACATATTTTTGAAATAGTAATTGTTAAGAGAATACTAATGTATATATATTTTTACAAAAAGAAAAAAAATAAGAAGCTTGAAAATGCCAAAGCATGAAAATGGAAGTGGAAGTGGACAACAACTTGAGGCTGTAAAGTATTGTACATCCTGTTGAATTGACAGTACATGTGTGTGTGGAATCCAACTGTCTAGACTCTGCCATGTCAGACCGCCCGGTCGTCAAAAGATGAGAGAAATAGTCTCAGACAAAAAGCCGGCCCATTAAAGTTATACCCACACCCCCTCCTTTATACTTCCATTTACAAAATACACCCTCCATTATTTCTTGTTTTACATATCAAACCCTCCACCACACCATGCCAGTTGCCAAATGCCAACCTAGATATTGGTACTTTGATATCACACTACCACCCATCGTTCACATGCTTTCATTATTATCATTCCATACTCAAGATAATGTTATTTTTGTATGAGTTCATCAACTATCTATGGAGCTTTATGTTTTTTATGTGAAAAAGATTTTTTGGCATCTTGATGTGTCAAATGGGATAAAGATGGTTATAGATTTTTTGACCTTTTTAGGGGCCATTAGATTTGTAGGTTTACTTGTCAAAATGTACAAAACACATTAATGACCTTTGCAAGTGAACCTTCTTCAAATAAGTATAGATGAACCTTAGTAGGTCACCGATCCTGTAAGAGTTTCCATGGGCTTTTGGTGTCTCGGTTAGTTAAATGGCAATGTACAGGGTGACTTAAGCGTTTGACTTGATAGCGTAAAGCTAACTTACGCAATAACAAATGTTGATTACAGATGCGCCTAATCGCCTTTAATGCTATTACTAGTGCCAAGGTTAGGGACTTGTGTGACGAATTGAAGGTTTGGTTTTCATAATTTCAGTTACCATATTCACATTGTGATCCATGTCCTGAATTAAGTTGGTATTGGACTTGCATGTTTTTACTATTTGGAAGTTTAAAAACTATACTGATAAGTTTATATCGTATCATGTTAAAACATTTAAACAGGCACAACTATTCCATCCAATCCAACTCTTGAATTAATAAAACAAAGACTTAATTTAAGTTTGTACGGAGTATTAAACCAATAAGTCCCTCGATAATTTAAAGTTGACATATCTTGCCTACCCTTGTCATACTTTCACACTTATCAGTCATTGGTTCAGATGTTTTATGACTCAATGAGCCCATGTCTGTCCTTGATCACTTATACCTTTAACAAAAAAAACTCAAATAATAATTATTTTTGTTATCCTGTCGTTGTCATGAACTTAATTAGCTAGTTTTAGTTCTAAATAAATTGAACATCACAATCGAAATCACCTTTTATTAATAACCACAATAATCAAATAATCAAACTTCATAACACATATACAAGCACCCAATTAAAGACCACAACAGTTACCTAATTGGCACTGGCCCATCATATCAGACTTTATTATATTTTACCATTTCAAGGGAATATTTGACCAAAAGTATCACATTACAGGTTGGCAATTACCTTTATATAATTCTTGAATCTTTATATAATTACGTACAACCATTTGGAAACTATCAAACTAATCACACCGTGTCATACTATTTTTATCGTATCTTACCTCTTATCTATATCTATATTCTAGCTGGGTATCCCCTAAATCTTACGTATAATTTTGTTGAATTTTATTTGTTAAAAGAAAAATAATAAGGCAGTCCACCTCAGATATTAGCATCTTAGTGGCCACATAAACTCAATGTTTTTAAAATCGAAAACTGGATCGGACCGGAAAGGGCTCCGGTTCTGGTTGAACCGGTCGGACAGGTCCGGTCCGGCCGAACCACCCTAAAACCGGTCAAAAACCAATTTTATAAAAACAAAAAAAAATCAAAAACCCGGTTGAACCGTCCGGTTTCCGGTCGAACCGTCCGGTTTTGACCGAACCGCCCGGTTCGTTGACCAGTCAAACCTTGGTCAAAACCGGTTTTGAGCGGCTCGGAGGGCCTTCGGTTTCCGGTCGAACCGGCCAGTTCAACCCGGTTTTGAAAACATTGCATAAACTGAAAATGGCCTGGCTTTTCATGATCTCAGTTGAATTCAAATGGCTTCTCAGTTCTCAGTACTCCTCAATCGGTTACACGTTTCCCCCTTCACTAATAAATCAAATGTCCGAGAGAAATGTCTAAAGATGGTACGATCTATGTGAATTTAGTTATATCATATACCATTAAATTTTTATAGTTATCATATGTTTATCGTAACAAATACCTATTTTGTGTAGAGTAGCAAGTCACTGACCTATAAGTTTGAAAGTTGTAGGTTGCTAATCACGTACCTATACTTTTAATACTTAATTTCATATTTCAAACTTTACAGATAGTGTATATATGTTTATGATACTTGCGTTAGAGGCTTTTTATGATTTCATGAAATACAAAAGTGGCACTCGATAGACAAATTCGATAAAGTACTTCCGGAGTTCCGGGTATCATCTTATATGATGTTCATATTATTACTTTATTTGATAACCACTTATCAAGTAATTATTTGCATAATGTGCATTGTTATATTGTTATAATTGACAAGAAAGAAGATATGTTTGAAGCATTGAGATACAAGTAGAAGCAATTGTATAAAGTGTTCTTCAACTGTGCTATAACCAGCTTTCGACATTTACCTCTGTTTATGATCTTTGTTGATTGCCATGTGGAACAAAAATACACATTCTTAAGATTATACTAGAATATATGTATGTGCTTGAGCTTTTGAGGTCAATAATCATGTGTGAATTTGAACCTTATTTATATAAAGCCAATATGATACTATATTTTTCCTGTAAAACATAAATTGACACTATATATATTTTGATTCCGTGCATCGGACGGGATAAACACTATGGATTATATAATTATTATATTGATGTGTATTTCAAGAATAACGAGGGA
The DNA here is from genome assembly GCA_949592205.1 of Helichrysum umbraculigerum. Taxonomy (NCBI): domain Eukaryota; kingdom Viridiplantae; phylum Streptophyta; class Magnoliopsida; order Asterales; family Asteraceae; genus Helichrysum; species Helichrysum umbraculigerum. The sequence continues at coordinate 6,487,447 of CATIUR010000005.1, read as the reverse complement.
ATCGATGTGTCATCACCATTTATTACTCTATGGATTATAATTATTATTAATGATATAATTAATAATTATAATTATAATTATAAAAAATAAAAAAATTCACTAAATACCATTACTGTATACTATTATTAACTCCGGTCCAACCTTCAGGTCCGACCGGTCCGACCAAAAATTAACACTTTTCCAGATCGACTAAAACCCGAGTTTTAAAACACTGACAGACACATGACCATCTGCAAGAATCTTGTTTTTTTTTTTACTTGAGATTTACCAAAGAATAACACATAAACAACTAACTTCCAAACAACTCCCATGGAACCCGACCCAGACCCATAAAAATCATCATATTCAATATTTCGACATAAACATAGGAACACCAAAAAGAATTTGCAAAAAATATTTCTCTATACTCTATTTTCACATCAATTATTCGGGTTTTACGGTGTGACGGTATTGGGTGAGTTCCGGGACTCTGTCGGAGGTGTATGCCCGCCCGATTCCTTTGACGGGTCATCCGACGATTGTCTCAACCCGTCATCCGTTTCAACCCGATTCATATCCTCCATCATCCTCACCACTTCTTGCATTGCGGGTCGTTTGATCTGGCACAGTTGATACACACGCCATTGCTATTTGCAATAACTGAACCATCTCTTCTTCGATATTCTGATACCTCATTAACTCCACATCGAAAACCTCAATAGTTATCAAAAGTTACAAAATCTTCCCTGTCCTTTTCCAACAATTTATATATAATCATACATTTTTTTTATACAGGTATCAATCATTTCAAGCATTAAACTTGTATGTAATTGAACCTCAAAATCATTGTTAGTGGTCCTAGCTTTACGTGTAAGAGCAACAAGGCTGTTCAATCTTGTAGATGATGGATGTTGGGTAGAGGCTAATTTGTTCCAAAAAATGGAGTAACTTTTAAAATCTGTTTGTAGAAAAGTAGGTGGTCATTTAATATTCTATAGATTTAAAAATATATTTATCTACATAATTATAGTTCTATTTTTATTACTTTCAAATATTTCTGTCACACACAATTGTTAATAAGTTGTAAAGAAATACGGAGTACTAATATTTGCATATAGATTATATAAAGAGCAAAATATGAAGCTGAAAATGCCAAAGCATGAAAATGGGAGTGGAAGTGGACCACAACGAGACGCTGTAAAGTATTGTACATCCTGTTGAATTGACAGTACATTGGTGTGTGGAATTCAACTGTCTAGACTGTGTCAAAAGATGAGAGAAATAGTCTCAGACAAAAGCCGGCCCATTTTATTACATGAATACCCCCTCATGTTTACTTCATTTTACAATATACCCCCTCTCATTTTCTTGTTCCACAAATTATACCATCCAACTGTACTAGGGGTGTTCACAATTTGGATATAACCGGATTATTCAAATTGTCTAATTGGATTGGATCATTCAAATTGGACAATTTGATTTTTTGGATCGGATCGGGTAAAAACCAAATTAGTAATTCGGTTTTTGGATTGGTTTGATTACTAGTATTAGAACCAAATTATCCAAATATACCAAATAGTAATAATTTTATATGTAATGCTCATATGTAATACTCTTGTTTATCTATAAAATTGAATGTTAAATATTTGTTTAGTTATTTTTTATAAATGAAACCTTATTATATGATTGGTATTGTTAATATATATCATTGAATATAACTTAATCTTAAGTTTGGATATAAAACACCAACTCCACATTTATATAAACCCTCAATGCAACATGACAATCGGTAACTATCGATATCGCTCATGACATTACCCTTTCACGAGTCTAAATGATACACTCATGCAATCCACGAAAAAACCAAACGGTTAAAACCGATCCATCCAAATAGTAATTTGGTTCGGTTTAGTTCGGATTTGATATTCATTTGGATGGATTGGATTCACATTTTGAAAACCAAAATTCAAATGGATTTATATATATGGACCGGATTTGATCCGATCCATCCAAACGAATATGTGGTTTGACTTTTAGCCGTTTAGGTTTTACTTGTCAAATGTGGAAAACACATCAGAGAAAATTTTACAAACAAACCATTTTCTTCTAACTAATTAGCATAGATGAACTTTACGTTTGGTTTGCGGAATGTTTTAGATGGAATCGGAATTCATCAGAGGAATTGTAGAGTAAAGGAACTTGATGAATTCAAATGCAATTCATTTTTGAACAAAATAACATTATGGAATGGAATTGAGATTCCAATTCCATCAAATTCTATCAAATTTCACAAATCAAATTCAACCTTAGTTTCTATGTGCTTTTGGTATCTCGGTTAGTCAAATGGCAATGAATAGGCTGACTTACACGTTTGAATTGATAGAAAAAAGCTAGCTTACGCAATAACATATGTTGATTACTGATACAGTTTGCTATTACTAGTGTGAAATAAGAGGTTACGGGCTTGTGTGAGTAAGTGACGAAACTAAAGGGCTGATTTCGGTATTTTTAGTTACTGATTTCACATTTGTGTACGTAATATCCATGTCTTGAAGTTGGAACTGAATTACAAGCTGTTTGTAGCTTGTAATTTCAACCTAGGATTCAACTTACATGTTTTACTAATATTTGATAGAATTGAACATTTGAAAGGTTAAAAAGTAGAGTAAATTTTATAAGTTAATAAGAGTATCATATCATGTTACTCGTAAAACACAAGTATTCCAACTCTGGAATAAAACGAAGAGGTGATTGAATTAAGTTTGTATTAAACCAATAAGTCCCTCGATAATTTAAAGTTGACAAATCTAGCCTGCCCTTGTCATACTTTCACACTGATCAGGTCATATATATGGTTCAGATGTTTTATGTTCAGATACTTTCCCTCGATGTTTTATGTCACTTATGTGTCTCTTCTATAATTGGCTCTCCTTGATCACTTAATATATATATATATATATATATATATATATATATATATATATATATATATATATATATATATATATATATATATATATATATATTTAAAAAGGAGGAAGAATTAAGCTCAAATTATTACGAGTACTATCTTACTTAGGTTATAGTTGTAATAGAAAAGTTTATTTTAAATAATTTGAACATCACAATCGAAATCACATTTTAATAACCACAATGTTAAATAATCAAACTCTACCCAATTAGAGACCTGAACAGTTAGTTGGGCCATCAGATAATATTATATTACGAGTACCATTTCATGAGAATATTTGACCAAAAGTATCAAATTACAGGTTGGCAATTACCTTTCTATGATTCTTGATGACGATATTATATTTACTTACGTACTACCATTTGGAAACAAATCACACCTTGTCATACCATTTCTCATAATAATAATTTATTATTATTTGCTGATTTATAACCTAATATGACTTGAAAAATATAAACATCATTCTCTACAGCAAGAACAACGATGCAAACAAAACGTCGTCTTCAAGTGTCTGTCATTTTCACATCTTCAGAAAAGTGAACATTAATTAATTAATTAATTAATTATATGAGTAATTCATAGATGCTTACGGCAATTGACATTTGTAAACTTCTATTTAAATCCACAACAACGTACGATTATTTACGGTTTTGTAAGTCCCAAAATACACTGGATGTGAGAACTCTAATTTAATAAGTAACAAAATAAATTAAACCAAACAAAAGCAAGAAAAGAACAGAAACATGACCATCTGCAACTGCAAGAATCTTTGTTTTTTTACTTGAGATTTACCAAAGAATAACACATAAACAACTAACTTCCAAACAACTCCCATGGAACCCGACCCAGACCCATAAAAATCATCATATTTAATATTTCGAAATAAACATAGGAACACCAAAAAGAAATAAAAAATATTTGTAAAAAATATTTCTCTACTCTATTTTCACATCAATTATTCGGGTTTTAAGGTGTGACGGTATTAGGTGAGCTCCGGGACTCTGTAGGAGGTGTATGCCCGCCTGATTCCTTTGACGGGTCATCAGACGATTGTCTCAACCCGTCATCCGTTTCAGCCCGATTCATATCCTCTATCATCCTCACCACTTCTTGCATTGCGGGTCGTTGATCTGGCACAGTTGAAACACACGCCATTGCTATTTGCAATAACTGAACCATCTCTTCTTCGATATTCTGATACCTCATTAACTCCACATCGAAAACCTCAGCGGTCCATTCTTCTCTCACAACCGACTGGACCCATCGAGGCAAGTCGATCCCTTCCTCACCCAACGACGCTTGGTTCGGAGCTTTACCCGTTAAAAGCTCCAAAAGTAGGACCCCAAAGCTATACACATCGGATTTGAAGGTGGCCTTTCGGGTCTCGAGAACTTCCGGAGCCCGGTAACCCGTGACCCGACTGTTAGGGGTGCTTGACCCGCTAAAGAGTGTGTTGAGACCGTAATCTGAAACGGAAGCATCCTTGTTGGTTTCTTGTCGGAGTAGAATGTTTGATGATTTAATGTTGCCGTGAACCACTTTTCCAGCAACATGCAAGTATGCAACCCCTCGGGCAGCACTCAATGCGATTCTCATACGATGGTCCCAATCAAGTGGTGACCGGCCTGAACCTCTACTTCCTGCAAAAGATCACATTGAAACGCACATCGTCACCTCGCTGATCAATGCATTAATTAATAGTTATAGCATTGTACAACTCATCAATGCACTACTATTACTATCTACTCAACTAACTTTCCTATACACTATGGTAGTGACTATATAATACCCATCAATGCACAATGCTTTATGCATCATACCGTACAACTCATTGATGCATACTATAAATTCCCAAGAGGACCTTACATGTGATCACAAAGGGGGCGTAAGAATGAAGGAAACAAAAAGACAACAACCCTTTTGCATGATTGCATAGAGTGGAAACTGGAAAGCATGTTTGTGTGGGGAAACAATAAATGTGGGGGGCGTGTAGCAATTATTGACTTTTTAAAGGAACTTAAGTGTAACATTTACTACTCACTTGCTAAAAGCCAGGTCGGTAGACCACACATATATCATGCCCCCTTGGATGCTCATTTCACACACCACATGATGACTTCCATTATTTACAGGACAAAAACATACTCCCGACATTTACGTATAATCTTTGTACTTTATAAACATTAACCTTAAATGAATATTAAAATCTACATCTTATAATACTCGATTAGCTTTCAAACAACACAAACTTTGATCCTACCGTTCAATCGGATTGTAAAACATACATTTTAAACACTCATTCTAATTAACTAATTAGCCGCTCATTTCGGATTTTGATCATGTACGTACTACATATATCCTTAACGAAGTTCTAAAAATATACGGAGTACGTATGAAAGTTATATATAAGATGCATGATCCATTCTAATTTCTAACTAGATGAAATGTACAGCTTAATATAGCATAAATTTCATGTTTCTATAGCATATGATGAAGCTACATTATATTAGCAATGAACTTATTGTGCTATAGTAATCTAAGTAACTGCCTTACTGTACTCAAAGTTTTTTCTTTCTCTGCAATGGCCTTTGTCTCTAGGTGCATTATACAACTTCTCATGCATAAGTACAAGTCTTTGTAATGGTCCCAATACAAGCATTTGGCACCAATGGGGACCCAATTCCTTCTTTACAATGATATCTCTCTATCTCAAGCTGTACAACTCGTCATAGCATATGAAAATCACTTTGACCATTCCAATTTTCCCATCACACTTTTATGCATCAACACTTGTACCTTAAAAACTACCCAATTCATCAATGACAGTATACACAGTAATGCTTTGATTTTAACATCTTTTTGCACACTCCTAGTCAACATCTTTTCAAACCTTTTCAACTTGTACACATTGCACCTGGACTTGTACAATTGTACCCTAAACATAACATTCAAGCTTTCCCATTCAAGAATTCAACAAATCTAATGTAATGCATGATTGCATTCCCTAAATCTATATGCAAGAGGTGTTTATAATTAAAGTTACCGGGATTTTTTCAATATTATAAGCTAAGCATATGTATAAAAATATAAAATGTAGATGAAGAAATGAATTACCATGAAGAAGAGCAGATAAGCTACCAGCAGGCAAGTAATCATAAACAAGCAATTTCTCATCTTTAGAATAATAAAAAGCTCGTAAAGGAACCACATTTTCATCTTTCATCTTCCCCAAAACCTCCATTTGTGAATCAAATTCTTTTTTAGTAACAATAACATCTTTTAATCGTTTAACAACAACTGTTGTTCCTTCTTCAAGTACAGCTTTATATGAAGTTCCCACACTGCCTTTCCCTAAAACCTCAGCAGACGCCCTTAATAAATCCTCCAAATCAAAACTATAAATCCCACCGTCAAAGAACACTAATTTGTTCCTTTCACCTTCTGTTGACGCGCCGGTTATATCATCTTTCGAAGACGATGTACCGGCTTCGGCCGCGGCTCGTGAAGTCGCGACCGATGCCGAAACAGCTTGTATTGGTTTAGGAACCTGTTTCGTTTCTCGCTTCCGCTTTTTACGTAAACAGAGTAACAGGATTAGTAATAGTAAAGCGAGAAATAACACCGATCCGACTACGATTGCTACAATTGCGCCGGTTGAGAGTTTTTTCTTATGTTTTTTCCCGACCACAGGTGGCACAATTGACGATGGCGACGGCGCCGGCCCCGGGAAAAATGTGTTGTTACAAGGAGGTAACGGGCTGCCGCAGAGGTTAATGTTGCCGGAAAATGCAGTTACCGGAAACCTAGCTAACGATTTCGGAATCGATCCATTTAATTTGTTGTTAGAAACGTTTATATCGACTAAGCTCCCCGGATTAATACTCGGGAGCTGGCCGGAAAAACTATTGTTCTGTAGAAACAGTCCGGTGAGTTGGGTTAAGTTGTTGATGGAAAACGGAATCGCGCCGCTGTAACTATTAGCAGAGAGATCTAACCGAGTCAACCGAGTCAGCTCAGTAAAACTCGGCGGGAACTCGCCGGTGAATTTGTTGTTTTGTAAATATACGTTTCGAAGGAAAGCAAGGTTACTGAAATCGGAAGGAAATTCACCGGTGAGAGCGTTGGAGTGAAGTGATATCACGCGGAGCTGAGATAATTTTCCGATGGTGCTCGGCGGAATGGTTCCGATAAGTCCGGTACCGGGGAGACGGAGGGAGATGACGGAAGTGTTGGTAGAATCGCACGTGACACCAGTCCATGAGCAGGCGGACTGATTAGAGTTCCATGAGATTCTAGAAGCGTGACGAACTTGTGAGAGGAATGAGAGTAGGGCTTGTTTTTCTTGAGTTGACTCGGAGGTGACTCGGTAGTTGAAGAGAATTGTAAGGGATAGTGAAATGAGGAAAAAATTAAAGACAGACATTGTGAAAGAATAATGTGCGGTGGTTTAGGGTGACTAATTTGGTGGTTTACGGTGGGAGGGCATTTTTAGAGAGAGAAGGAAAGAAAGAATGTGGGGGTTTAGAGACAGAGTGTGTATGTATATGTGTTAGATCATAGATGATAAATCACGAGAGGATGAGGGAGATAAGAATATTTTTAGTTAAATGGAAAAGGAAAATAAAGAGAAAAAGTAGTGTCGTTTTGCTGGCAACCAACAATATTATTATTGAAAAGGAAAAAAGGCAAAATATTGGCTCTCTCTCCCTTTTTTTTTTACTTTTTATTACTATTTGTTTTTTTTTTTGTTAATAATAACGTGATATGATCGCTAAAATCCAAAATAAAATAGCGTATATTAGGCAGGAATAGCAGCGTATTTTAGATAAAAATGTTTACATTACGTGTAGTTTATCTATAATTATTACAGATGTAATATGTTTTTTGGGTGTATTTGATAACAATTAGTTGAAGTTTGTGGTTATATAGGTGAGGTTGAGACTTTTATTCAAAAGCTATATTAAAAGTTTCTTATTTAAGGTCTTCTGTAGTCTTATTTTTTCATATAATTCCATTTCGGTTGTGTTATCAAACAAAGTTTATGAACTGAAACTTATTAAAGGTAGAAGTTCAAGTTGGTAAAAAAAACCCTTTGCCAACACACTATGGTAAAAAAAGGAAGTGATTCATTTATTGTAGACCATTGATTTTTATTTATTCACCAATAAACATTCTTCAAGATATAGTATATTACAACGGCTTTAAAACATATTTAGTATCGTGTAGCTAGAGTTAATGATGTACAAATCATCATCTTTTAGAAAAAAATATATAAAACAATATATGTTACTAAATAGAAGTAATTTATTTGTTATTAGGAATTATAAACAGATTAATAATTTACTATGGTTGATAAGTACGTCAAGTTTTCTGATACATAATTCGAGTTGTTAACACCTTGAAGCATGTGATACAAGTATACAACACATTAGTACATACGGAGTATTTTGAAAGTTTTAACTTATTAAAAAATGATACACTTGTTAGAGAAAAATTTAAAAAAGAATAACAAAAAAGTGAATAATGGAGGTACGAATAGGATTGTTTCATTTAGCTATTTGTATACCATTGATTTTTATTTATTCACCAATAAACATTATTCAAGATATTGTATATTACAACGGCTTTAAGACATATATAGTATCGTGTAGCTAGAGTTAATGATGTACAAATCATCATCTTTTAGAAAAAATTATATAAAACAATATATGTTACTAAAGAGAAGTAATTTATTTGTTATTTCGAATTATAAACAGATTAACAATTTACTATGGTCGATAAGTACGTCAAGTTTTCTGATACATAATTCGAGTTGGTAACACCTTGAAGCATGTGATACAACTCATACAAGTATACAACACATTAATACATACGGAGTATTTTGAAAGTTTTAACTTTTTAAAAAAAATGATACACTTGTTAGAGAAAAATTCAAAGAAGAATAACAAAAAGGTGAATAATGGAGGTACGAATAGAATTGTTTCATTTCAAATTCTCATTTTCACTTTTTTATAAAATCTAAGTATCTCACAAAATATGTCTTAAAGCCGTTGTAATATACAAATCAGTATAATCACATGTGATTATATAAAGTCGCGTTTTTCAAGACCCGCCAAAAACGAAAAAGAAAAACTTTGTCAAAAGTATAGGTTGTCGGTCTCTAATCGAAGAGAATAAGACGTTGAATCTGTAACACCCGCCAAATTAGGACTAGCAATTAGTGCCTAATTCACTGTTAATACATGTAATTAGTTCTGTATTAGGCTAATTTATGTATCGAAATATATATTGTTGAATATATACGAAAATGCGATTTGATTAGATCGTACGCAATTTAAATCGAATGTAATTCGGTTCAATTAAATACGAACGTTGGTGAACAATTTAATTAAATAACATAAAGATTATTTAATGAAACTATTATATCTCAAGATATTATTTTGAGAATATTTCACATTCATGTAGTACCATACAAACAATGTCCATGCGATTTAAAACATAAAACGCGAAAACAAAACGAAACAGGCTTAAATTATATTATATAACTCGATTGACAAGTATTTAATTTAATACTTCAACGAAAATATTGATTTCATTATTCGTATTTTAAACACGTATATTTTAACGTATAAAATAATTATTTAACGTTTAAATAATCGGAAAAACGAAACCGCGCGGAACACGGAGCGGGGACTGAAAGGTGAGGCTTTCACCTACACCTCACCTCCTCCCCATTTCTCTCTTTCATTTCCATTTCAACAAAAACCTACACACACACAAACTCTCTCAACCAAATCTTCCAAATTTTCGGATCTCGCAAAACCGACAACAAAACTCACATTTTCGGAATCACCATTACAAGGGGAACAAGATTTACAAAAGCACTAGCATCATTTTCGGACTACATCTCTCCCGATTTGCAATTGTAAGAAAATTTCTAAAAACTTAGATTTACTCATTTTGATGTATTATTTTGATGTTTGAATGTTTATATAACATCTATATGTCCAAATATATGAAGAAAACACGCTTTTATAACCTAAAAATGAGTTAGATTTGCGTTTTGGGTCGAAAAATCTCGACAGCCGAGACTTTCTGGGCTGGTGTTCATCTTTGCGACACAACGCTTGTGTCGCATGTTATAACGCCCCTCATTTAATACAACAATATAATATTAAGTTTGGCGGAAGCGACTACTTGAAATACATATTCTATTAAAACATGCTAGAAATTTTCGCAACCTTTTATACAATATGTTTAACTACTAAACAAACATAGTTAACATGTTTACAAACCCGGGGCATTATATACTATAAAATATTATTTATTACAAACTGGATCAGAGTTGCAAGTTTCAAACATTCCCAGCATCAAAACGTCCCTTCCTGGCTACCCACATAATTAAACATAACCTGCAGGAAGTAAATTGAGGGATTAGCACGAAGCTAAGTGAATGAATAATCAACTACAATTCAATTTAGCTAGCAATCTGTTCACAATCAATAATGCAACAAATATCGTCAAGGGGGACGGTGGTTTCTAAGGACCCTGTTCCGGGTGGCCCCATCAGAACACTTAAATCAACTGTAGGCCAAAACAGTGATTAACCGCTAACTAAATGCTAATCTCTATCAACACATGTACGCAACCCCGTGTTGACCAACATTAGCAATCAAGTCCAACCGACAATCTAGTTGACCTCTGTATTTATCAATCAAGCTCACAGGCTAATCAAACTACCAATCATATGGTATATCATTTCAAAGTTAACATACTATCAATAGTAATCCTATAATTACTGATTGAAATCAAACTGACACAACCAAATCAAACTGTGAGTCTCAAATCCACTCACCTGATTCGTCTCAGTTACTTACTCAGCAGTCTTATCTCGCTGAGCCCTTGGATTATCTGAGAACATAAAATCAATCATAAGTTAGTAATTTGTTTTCAACTAATGGTACTTATGTAATTAAACACATTACATAAGTAATCACATTGTTAATCAATTCCAAACGTAAGTAACAATAATATCTTTCTACAAAAGTGCCACTAAAGGAATATTATATACAATACTCAGTCGACGTTAAACTTCTTTACTAAGTCTCATAACTCATTAGAATTATCCACATTATAACATATATTTTCAATGGATAAGTGCCACTAAAGTACCACGTAAATGCCACTAAAGGAATATGACATAAGAAGTGCCACTAAAAACACCATCTTCCAAACACTTTTGCATTTTCAAAATTTGCAAAACTCATAAACTTTATTCATTCAAACGCGATCCGGCAAAGGGTGGTGGGATCGCGTTCGTCAGTTAAAAAGTTCTGTGACGAAAATTCACATGGTAACGCGATCCGGGTAACATGAGCTGGATCGCGTTCCCAAGAAGAAAAAGTTCTGTAACCGTTTTTCATATAGCAACGCGATCCAGGAAAGGTTTCAGGATCGCGTTCCCACGCGTTTTAGCTCAGGTGCAGACCTGCAAACACACAACTCAACCCATTTTCTTAAACCAACATTATAATCACTTGATTCTCAGTTTTGAAGTTACAATTCACTCAAATACTACCATATATGCATACCAAAGCATCATTCAAGCTTCAATTCACATATACTTCAATAATTTGCATGATCACACTCAAAACTCAATTCAAATATTCAAACACTTACCAAATTAAGAATTTCAAAGTGATGATGATGATGTTTATGCTATCACAAGCTCACAATCAGCTCAAGATCACAGATTGAATTTTGATTCCAAGATTTCTAGTTTGTAGGTTCTAAGTTTTTAGAGCTTTAGGTTATAGTTCTTAGTTTCTAAAAGAGGAAATGATACCACTTTCCTATTTGGGAAAGTTTATAAGTCGGTCACTTTTTAACACCGACCCGTATCCACTTAAAACTAATCCCCTTTCAATCTATAGCCTGGAATCCAAAAACCATTTGCGAGAAACTTCTTTTATTGCTCCGTCAACTATAGTAAATTAAAACAATCAATAATTTACTAAGCACAATAAGTCCTGAGGTTTATTTAACTAAGTTTCGCAATTTAAACATATTTATCAAATAATTTCTAATACAATTAAATACATCAATTTAAAATTAGAAATTACCGGACCAGAAGAGAGGATGTTACACATGTTGTGTCGCATAAACCATATTGTGTCGTACCATTATGTCGCACCGTGTGTCGTAAACCAAATACGACACAACCCTTATGTCGCTATTGATTTAGCATCGAACGCTTATGCGACACAACCCTTGTGTCGCTAAGCTCTTGTGTCGCATTCCTATGCGACACAACCCTTGTGTCGCATGACAAACTTTTGTGTCGCATATTGTGTCGCAAAACACAGAAAACTCAGATTTTTACTAAGTGTCGAGACTCAAAATTTATCACTCGATTTTACCCGAATTCAGATCCCAGATGCGTTTTTCACCAAAGCAATATAGTAGAAATAAAAAATTTTCGAGCTGACCTGGCATCTCGACCCCAGCCAGGGGCCAGCCCCTTGGACCCCGCTAGGGGCGCTGCCCCCGGACCCCCGTACTTAGATTCCGTAAGCACATTTCTCACCAAGTGTCAAACTTGCATGACTTCAAAACGCGTATATGATACAACTTTTCAAACATAATGGAATATACTTTTCAAGTATAACACTTCGAAATCAATGTGATAACATCATGACTATTATTACAATTAATCACCAACGGGCCGTACACGTTTTCAAACACTTAACAAATCAACCAAATCGTAGTAATTTGGACATATATAGTTGTATAACAACTACAATGGTAGTCCTTTGAGATACCGACTCATATTAATAACCATCGCGTGTCGTGGACACCCTCAGGTTACAAGTCTTTGGACTTCATCACTCGGCTAATCAACTTACGTTTATTTAAACGCTTTCAGACTCAGGTGAGTCTCATAGCCCCTCTTTTTACTGTTTTACTCAGGGGTGTGATACAATGCTTATTTTTAACATGTGAACGCAAGTACAACTTTTATATACTACATGAGTTTTACACACTAATCATTTAAAGTCCTCCGTCAGCATTGTTGTTAATACGTTGTAGCGTGAATATTAGTATATGGTACCATATAGGATTGACCCTCCTCGTTCGGGTTAGCAAGCACTAACCGGGTAAACGGACGTACTAATATTTGGGAAGACGAATGTTGATTAGGCATTCGTGGAGGCACCTCGCCCGGAATTCTCTATAGGGGACCCGGCCCTCGAGTTAAGCTCAACTATGTGCTCATGGCTGTATACACGATTACTATCATTTTATTTGCTGGATGCAAATCATTATTAAATCTTGCGGTTCATACTATATTACTTGATTTCAACCCTGTGAGCTCACCAGCTTTAGCTGACCCATTTTAGCATGTATCGCAGGTACCAAGCAGTAGGTTGTTTCTGCTTCAGGACTTTTAGCTCGAGTCAGCATACAGACGTTTGAGATTTTTCTACATTAGTATATTTTGTACAAGTACTTATGTACTGAAATCTCTCTTTTATTTAAACTCGAGCTATGTAAAGCTTCAACGTTGTAAACATTTCAGTGTTAATATATTTTTTGTTAAAACGACGCATATAGAGTCGTTTACTATATATCTTTGTGCTTTGTTATTGATTAGTCACACCCAAATCGTGCTTCCGCAAATCACGAAAGTTGGGGGTGTTACAGAATCCGAATATGTAATTTTTTTAATTTATAGGCATACGGTTTATGAGATAATTAATTTTAAAAATTGGAATGGAAGTGGAGTTTTGAAAGAAATAGAACAATCCAATTGGTTCTTTCATTATTCACCTTTTTACCATTCTCAATTTAAGTCACATCTAATATCTTCTTTTATGTAATGTTATTATTGGTTTTTCGAATATATGAAAACTTTTTCTAAACAAAATTATAATATAGTTGTATTCAATGTAAATATAATTCATCACATATTTTTTTTTTCATTTGAGAAAAAGTTTGTTTCATTAAAAGCTTGAGCTTTCTGAAGCTTTTAAAGTAAAGTTTTTCTAAATATTCTCTGAGTATCAGAGAAAAGCTTTTTAAAAGTTTTTTCTTATTGAAGTTAAAGTTTTTTTTTTTTTTTTTTCAAGTTTTTAGTATAGAAATCTATATGGCATTGTAAAAAAGTTTTAACTTTTAAAATCTAATGATGAACGGGAATCAAATAAGGATTTGTCACATCCAACAACTTCATAAAACTTGAGAAGGAGACAAACGTTAACCTCATAAAATTGTCATGATGAAGATATTAAGATGAAACATAAAACATAAAATTTATGTCTAAATACATAGCTATTACTCTATTAGAATTCATTGTTAAAGAAATAGGCATATAGAGATGAAATAAATTAAATTAGGACTAAACATAGTCATATAAATGACATATTAAGTTGTGTACAAACATATTCTATTTGTCATTCGTGGTAAAACTTTTTCCATAAAAGTAAATTAATACTATTAAATTCACGTTGAAAGACTGTTTTTTTTTTTTGAAAGACTGTTGAATAGTTCATATTCATTTGCACCGAGTCGTGTTGAAGTATATTTACATCATCATGCATTTAATAATAGTAATAAAAAAAAAGAATACATAAATTTCTAGACCTTGTGGACGGCAACCATGCTATAACACGTTATACGTATAATCAATTTATAAACACGGGTTATAATAATTGATGTCGTCTTTGAGAATGGATGAGGTGGTCGACCGTCCAGCACCTCCGAATTGTAGAGGCTTCAAAATGTGTGTGATTGTGTATGCATATACATATAACTTGATTGCTAATTTCAATAAGAAAAATATGTCCTAGTTGTTTCAAAGTGGTGAGCCAAAAAAAAAAGAAATAAGAAAAATATATTATAGCTCGATATATGACGTCATTTCGAGAATTATTCGTACTTTTGCTCGTTACCTTCGAAAACTAAGAGATAGTCTATCTAATAATAAAAAAATAATAAAGGGGATGGGGTAAAAAAAAACAATGGAGCGTTGGTTGAATGTGTCGGGGCAACAACATAATTATAATTTGGAGTTAATATTACGTGAAATCTGCAATTATTGATGAATTATTTTACAAGTAATAAATTCTTAAGTTGGTGGTGTGTTTCTCTTTCTTCCCGTTCGGTTAATATTCGATTTGCTACCTAATTCAACAATTATTCTCAAAAAAGGATTAAATATTTACAACTCAAGAAATGGTTTACCGATAATTAATATACAAAAATTGCTTTTGGTTACAATAATGATCTTCTAATCGATTTCAGTTATCACAGTGTACATATAACACTAATTGTATTTATGTTGTTTATCAGACAGTTTACGATAATGCAGAAAAAATATAATGATTATGATTTTGCTAATATGTGTCCATGTTACACGTAATAGGAATCACTTATCAAATTAAACTTTTTCTTTATAGATTAAGAATGAATTTAAGTGACTCAAACCTCGGTATAATATAATGTGTACTCTATAAATACCGTAACGTACACCACATGGAAATATGTATATTAGCCAAATTCGCATTTGTGGACGTAAAAGGGTGTAAGAGGGTAGCTGTCTCCTTAAGAAATCTCAAATGAGGTGAATTTTATAATAACATTTTTAGTACCGTATAAAAGAGAATTTTAAATCAAAAACATATTTTTGTACTCCTCCACATTTATATCCTAATTTTACCCGTGCAAATCCATATGAATAAAACTAATCAAAATATTGTATTTTTTTATTTCACATGTGAGGTGAATTTACTTACTGTAAGTGGCATATGTACAAAAATTAAGGAAAATGACCGTTGAGATTTAAGTTGGAACAGTGGATTATAAGTACGTGTTTGTCCCACACTTTATTGTTTATCGTTTAATTGCTATAAGTTTTTGTCCCACACTAATTGTTTAATTGCCACAACAACCCATACGTTAAAAATGAACCATGATTATTATTAGTCGTTGGTCGTTTTATACGAGTGGGCCTTTGGATTTAACTACATTTTTAAGTGTAATACATACTAGCTAAAGCTATAGAGTGGGCCTTTGAAATTTAACTACCTTCTTAAGTAGTTAAGTGTGTTACATAGTATGTGTAAATTTGTAACGGTTTTTTTTTTATCCAAAAACTTTCGCTAGTAAATGTAAGAGGATATTCGAGATTGTGTTTTGTAAAGATTGTATGATTATCGCGATTCTAACATACAAATAATTATAAATTACTATTTGACAAGAAAAATTGTTCAAATTTTTCATTAAGAGAAAACATTGTTTAAGTAATAACAAAAGACATATCTTTTTTAAAACGCCGTTTGAAAACTCAAATTTATCTTGAAAACGCAATCCAAAACACCATATAAAACGGTGATTAGGGACCTAGTTGAGATATTGACCTGGAAAACAAGATTGATAATGTAATTGAAACAACAAATTGAATGATTCACTATAGTTGTTTTATATTTTTTGCGTTTGATCATTAAGTTTTAGGGTTGAAAATACAACTATAATTTTGTAGTGACTTACTCCAACCTTTAAGAAAGTTTATTACGAGTTGATGACCTTATTCCAAGGTTGCAATAAAAATTTACACTTAATGGAGATGAATGTTCGTATATGTTATGAAGTTTATAAACTTACAACTATAAGGTGTTTTTAATCTTGTAAATTTACTTACTAAAAATGTTTGTAAAGAACCTCAAATAAATGATTTACAACATTTATTCTTTCGAGCAAAAGCCAAAATTTATTAACTAATTTATCTTTTATTCTGTATGATGATACGTAACTCGATATTAAACGCGTACGTGCAAATGCCCCCAAAAATCAATAAAACCTGCATTTTAGACGTTTGCGTGCCATGCAAGATTTTTTCCCTAGAATATGTCTCGTAGATTCAATTCAATGATCTGCCTCCAATTTCTTTTAATCCCATACTGAAAAGCAACATTCTTTATTAATCTCATCACGTCACGTTTTGTACGTCCAAATTAACACGATATACTCGATATAAAAATTGCATTTGCACACTACCCGTTTGATCAATTGCCTGAACGAAATATAAAACTTTTTCAATGGGGGAAAATGATGGGTCTGAAGAGGGGAAAAATTCTGGTAATATGTTACGAAATACGCCGTCTAATATACGAAGATTGGCTGATGAAATACAGCAATGTGAGGGGAGAAAGAAGTACCTTGCACATACCAAAAGCCCATACGATGGGGGAGATGTTAGGTGGTACTTTCGTAAGGTTCCCATGGAGAAAAATGGTGGGTGTTTTTGTTCATATTTTACACTTTAAAAAATGGTTGCTAAAACCCTAATAAATCATGTTAAACCAATCAGTCTCATATAATCATATAAACGCTCTATACTTTAATGAAAATACTAATATATAAATGGTCAGTGATGTCCTATTCTACAGTTTTCATTTATATGCCGTTAGAATGAAAAGTTGCAGACAATATGTCTTCTTGGCCAAAATGCAAATGCACGGTTTTGGACCATGATTATAGAATGATGAAGAATCAATGGAGTTGTTAGTTTAAAAGCAGGGTGGATGAATAGTAAGCTTAGTTAACTCAAATGATATCAGATAGTTACATTCAACTAATGTAACTGTCTTATCACTTCTTAATTATAGCGAAGTAGTGAAAAACAACAAAACACCCATCTCTATAAATACATCAAAATGAAAAAATGGAAGCACATTAACAAATTGAAATTACATGAACACTTTTGTTTATTGTCATATTGATACCATGTTGCTTTGATCGAATATGTACAGAGGTAGCTGCTGCTGTCCCGCGTGCAGAGATAGTAGAGAAGAGTGATTATTTTCGATTTGGTATGAGAGATTCTCTTGCAATAGAGGCATCATTTTTGCAGGTTATATCATCTGTGTTTTAAGTTATCAAAAGTCATTATTATAAAGCACTTGTCGAATTGTCATAGACCCCACTAGTAAAATGCTGCCTTTATCTGTTTTTCTACGAACAAATTTTTATCTATAAAACTTTATGCGTGGACCAATTTTGAGGATTTTGATGGCATACGTATACAGCAAGAAGAGGAATTGCTTTCTATTTGGTGGAAAGAATACGCGGAATGTAGTGAGGGTCCAAAAGGGTCACCTGCTTCAATTTCTAAGTCAGACACAATGCTAAAGCCATTTCCTTTAGAGAATTCACGACCAGGAAGAACTTACTTAGATGAGGAAGAGAGAGTTGGTGTCCCTGTGAAAGGAGGCTTGTATGAGGTATTGCAATCAGGGATCACTTTGGGCATGGGTTTGATAGCAGGGTGCAATAGAAATGGGTATGATTTCTAACAAATCCCTTTAGATGGGTATAGATGATTCTCAATTTATGGGTATTAAGTCCACTCCGTTAGTCAAAACATGCCTGAACACTATCAAACCCATACCCTCACACCAAACACTCCAAGTCTTATGCAGATATATTTTGTTCGTAAATTTCTTCTAATTGCAGGTAGACTTGGTAAGGAGACATTGTTTCCCTGTTTATTGGGACGGAGATAATCGGCGTGTGCTAAGAGGCCACTGGTTTGCTCGTAAAGGGGGGAGTCTTGATTGGCTTCCACTTCGTGAGGATGTTTCTGAACAATTAGAGTTTGCTTATCATGGCAGGGTAACTGACACATAAACCATGTATGCTTATAGAGGTGGCAATTTCAACCCAGTTACTTGTGAATGGGCTGATATGGGTTAAACGGGTCAAATAAATGAGAACAAGTCAAACAGGTCGAAAGTAGCTGTTGATTCATTGCATAAAACCACCTAAATCATTATATTAAGAAAAGTTAGATTATTTTAATTGTAATTTGGAAATAATACCGTGTTTCTAATCATATTTGTCAGACTACTTTCTAAAACATTTGAAACTTTTGGCCAATAAGGTTTTCAAGTCAACTTACCTGCCACATGACCCAGTCTGTGCAAAGATTAGTTCTTTGACCCCTTAGCTCATACGCCCAGTTTGCAAACTCTAGATGAATTGACCACATTTGTTTTCTCTTTTGGTTTCATGCTTTGATTTGGTTGTGTTAGGTCTGGCGTCGGAGAACATTTCAACCATCTGGATTATTTGCAGCCCGAGTTGACATGCAAGGGTCTAGTCCTGTATGTTGCCATTTTGCCAAATTTACTTTCTAGGTCTGTAAATGGTGTCATCTTCCATATTTGCATCTTGTTTGTTGGCTGCAGGGGCTGCATGCTCTTTTTACTGGAGAGGATGACACATGGGAGGCTTGGCTAAATGTCGGTGCATCAGGATTCTCTAGCATTGTTAAGTTAGGTGGGAGCGGCATAAGGTTACGGCGTGGTTATGCTCTATCTCATTCACCGAAGCCAACCCAGGTATTATAAACATACACTATGTTTTGGGAATATAAAATTTTCAACTTATAAATATGAAGAATATTAGGGTTATATGTCTGAAAATGTATCAAACTTCACCCAATAGCAATAGTTTGCCAATTCATTGAAAGCGTTTCGAAGTCCGTGGTTTACAAGGCATAAAAAGTCAGATAAATACAATAGCAATAGTTCAAGGTTTGATACATACAGCAGAAAGATTAAAAGTTGGATAGTTACAGTTGAATTTCGTATGAAGTTTGATACATTCTCAGACACTTAAGCCTAAAATAAAATGCATAAAACTGGTATCTTAACTGATAAATTATGGTTGTTAGGATGAGTTACGTCAACAGAAGGAGGAAGATATGGATGATTACTGTTCACAGGTAAAACAATGAAATTTGTGGATACATATAAACGAGACTCTTGCTGTAAATTCTATCTTCTAGAAAGTAGTAATGAATCAAAATGCTTTTGATTATGACCTTTCAAAGGTTCCAGTTGGGCATCTAGTGTTCATGGTTCATGGTATTGGTCAAAGGTTGCAGAAAGCCAATTTGATTGATGATGTTGGCATTTTCCGCCATGTTACTGCTTGCCTTGCTGAACAACACCTCACATCCTATCAGCGTAGAACTCAACGAGTTCTTTTCATTCCATGTCAGGTAGTGATTTTGTTATTTTCACTGGATCATAGCATTTGTAAAATGATTTAGTTTTGATGTTATTGGTCTTGTATTGGCAGTGGAGGAAAAACTTAAAGCTTAGTGGTGAATCTGCTGTAGAAAAATGTACATTACCTGGTGTACGTGGGTTGCGGGTAACGTTAAGTGCTACGGTTCATGATGTATTATACTACATGAGCCCTATCTACTGCCAGGATATTATTGACTCGGTATGTTAAATGGTTAATTGTTTATCTTTACGAATATAGGGTAGTTGGGTGTGCTCAATGAAATCGATTACGTGATATTAGATAATCTAAAGAAATTGGGCTGTAGAAGATAATGATTGGATCTGCTTCAGGTGTAACAATTATAGTTAGTCATACATTGGCAAATCTCAATTATCTTAAATATAAATACATAACATGACCCAAAATGGCATTTCTTTTTTATTTTTTTCTTTTGTTTTTAAAAGACGTTCCGTGATATTGGAGAAAATGCCTAACCATTAAGTTGGTCATTTTATGCTACCCTTTAGATAATATGTTACAACTGACATGAAATTGATCATCTGACTTTCGATTGTTAAAAACTGACTGGCGATTTTAAGTTGTAGTAATCGGTTTCAAACTGCAAATCCAAACATCCATGAACTTAAAAAATGAAAACTTTTTCTAATTGATACAATGGACTTCTGGGCAGGTATCTACTCAGTTAAATAAGTTATATTTGAAGTTTCTCAAGAGGAATCCTGGTTATGATGGAAAGGTGAGTTGTTGGTAATTATATGTGAAGTAAAACTTCATAATTTTGGATTGACAAATTTAGTACGCATATTAAAGTTATTCTTGTGATGATTGAGGGCACAGGTTTCTTTATATGGTCATTCCTTAGGAAGTGTCCTCTCTTATGACATCCTTTGTCATCAAGAGACTTTGACTTGCCCATTTCCTATGGAATGGATTTACAAAAATAAGATCAAGTATGAAGGTTCTACACCAAATGAGATGAAATCATCTTCGGCCAATTCACGGGTCAACGATTTCAATGCAATTGTGGATCATGTGTCTGGCCATGGTCCATGTGAAATGCTTACCGAGAAGGACGATGGTTTAGATGACTGCGCAGAAATGGGAAATGAAGCTTTAGCTAGCAGCTCTAATCAAATTGATGATGATATTTCTCAGCACGATGAAAATACTACTATTAAATCACTGCGGGAAGAGGTAACAAAGTTTTATGCTTCCCATTTATGCGATTATTCTGTTATTATTTTAATTAATAGCACATCTGTTTTTGCAGATTGACCTTTTGAATGCCAGAATTAAAGAACTAGAAGAGCAAAAAGCTGAAGGTACATTTAGAGGTTGCCTTAACCTGAATGATGAGTAGCTATTTTTGAAGAATTATAGGTGGTAGAGGTGACAATTTAAACCCGTTTTTGGGTTACACTTGTTTTAAGGGGTTAGATGTGTGAGTTATAAGATTTTTATTACAATGGTAGTCGCTGGATTGGGTTTAGAGGGTAAAAAGTTACCCGAAAGTGTATACAAAATGCATAA
Source organism: Helichrysum umbraculigerum (assembly GCA_949592205.1). NCBI lineage: Eukaryota > Viridiplantae > Streptophyta > Magnoliopsida > Asterales > Asteraceae > Helichrysum > Helichrysum umbraculigerum. The sequence continues at coordinate 6,465,870 of CATIUR010000005.1, read as the reverse complement.
AACCACTTAAAAAGTTCTATTAAAAAAATCATATTGTCATCGTCATAGTAATCTGACCCATTTCTATCGTTCCCAACAATGACCCATTTTGACCGTTTGCCCAGCCTTCCATTTTCCACATCTTAAATCCGGTTTATCAGTTTACCATTTATTGGCATTCTTTTCAAACAGGAGATAGGGACAAAGTTACAACAGTGAAAAATGGAAGTGTTTCCAAAGGTTCATCTTGCAAAAATGATACACTCAAGAGTTACACACCTCTTATAAAGTACACAAAACTTGAATTCAAGGTACTATTCCGCACAAAAAATCTCGACTCCCATTTGAAATTAGATTGTATGCTAGAAGGGGTTGAATATATCTAATATCTGAACTCAATATGTCAGGTTGATACATTCTTTGCGGTTGGGTCTCCTCTTGGAGTGTTTCTTTCCCTTCGCAATGTCCGTATAGGAATCGGTAAATGCTTGTTCCTCATGGGTAACATATATTATAGTTTCAGTTTTTTATTTACTGATCATCTAAGTTTTACAACCCTATGTTGGGAAGTTAAAAGCATAAGGTTCTTTTGTCAATTAAATGTTTATATGTAGAGAAAGTACATGTATGATTAGCCTGCTTGCATTTGTTAATGTTTTATTTTATTCAGTAAGCTTATATATTGACTCTTTACCCAATATGCCTGACCCTTCCATTATTTCACCTCTATATTTATCTTTCCATCCAATTCTTTTCTCATACTGTTTTGGTGCTATTTATTCGTTTCTGACCAAATATAGTGAAGTCACAGTTTTTGGACTTTTTTTTCCCTAGGGGAAGGAAGAGATTATTGGAACAATGAAAATATTATTGAAGAGATGCCATCATGTCGGCAGATGTTCAACATATTTCATCCCTTTGATCCAGTGGCATATAGGTATCTCTCAGTTATCTGCTTAATTACTAGTATGAATGGGTCAATTTGGGTTATGGGTCAATGGGGTGAGTAGAAAATGGCTTTAAAAGTTGTTTTAATGGGTCATTGAGTCATTCTATTCAAAAATATGGATTATACTGAAATAAAGTAATTTTGTTAATCATATCTGCTACTCTACTTGTAGTGTTTTCAGTCAACTCAACCTGACCTGTATGAAAATTTACCCGCTTTAACAGATGTCCAGAACCCTTATTGACTATTACCTGACCGACTCACCGTTTTGCTATCTTTTATAAGTGATGATCTCAGTAATTACATAACTAGTTTGGTTTGACAACTAATGTTAAATAAAAGTGTCCTTCCACAGAGTAGAACCGCTTGTTTGTAAAGATTATGTCAACACACGTCCAGTCATTATTCCTTATCATAAAGGTGGAAAGAGGCTGCATATCGGGTTTCAGGTAAGGTATCACTTGTATGCATTGAAATTTTGATTCGTTCACTCATGAATGGCTGGATCTCTTATTGGTCAAATAAATAAATTTGCTCAAAACGGAACGCGTCAAACGGGTGGAAAGTCGTCCAAAATCTATTCATAATGCACATAACCTCCTAAATCATATTAGTTAAAAAACTGAAGGGATTATCATTGTACTATTTTTTTCTTTGTAATCTCAATAACACATTAATTATTTATTAAGAAAAAAAAAACAAGAAAGTGTTTGTTGGTTCACCCAACTCCGCCTGTTTCGACGCGTACTAAAATAAACCGTTTTGTCCCACTCAGCCCATCTTGCCACCTCTACGGTAGAATTGACTATGATATTGATCATATACGATGGTTCAGGAATTCGTTGAAGATGTAGCCTCAAGTTCTCAGGTGGTAATGAATCGCATGAGCTCGGTAAAGGTATGTATAATTGTTTTATAGGTGTCACCCAGATTTTGTTCAACTTATGCATGCCAAGTTATGAGTTATGACTTGTTCGAACCATCATACTTGGATTTTGTTACAAGCAAGTCATGGTTTTGCTAGAATGTGTGAAAGCGCACAACATTTTTGTAAGATTTCGTAATTTATACAAAAGGTGCCAATTAAGATGATTTCCTTTTGTTGCATTATATATATGTATATGTACACAATTTATTACTGTAGAAACCAGTAATTCTTGGAAAGTTCAATATTCATGGGCATTTCACTTGATTGCTCAGTTCTAGAAGTCAACCACTTGTCAAAATTGAGTGACTATGTTATGATTAAAAAAACATACACTCTGGGAGACATCACAAGGGTTCATTGTTTCAACCTAATTTCATGTGATTCGTGCTACAAGATTAACGTATCTTAACACTCATTATTTTTTTTACCTTTTGGTCAAATGGCTGATATAAAGTTCTTCATTGGCTTATTGTTTGTAGGGCAAAGTACTGGCACTATGTCAAGTGAAGGATGGCGATGTTGTCGCAGGTACTTAAAAGTGTTTATATTCCATAATTTATCTCGTTTTTACCCTGTTTCTTAATTGGCTGCTTAATGGACAATAGGCTTGTCTTAGAGGTTTCAGTTTTGACTCATTCATATACAAATGGGTTAATTTTGGTTTTGCTTTATCTCTAAGGGGTCAAACAGAGTAAGCTAAAAGATTTAACGAAATTGGAAACAGCGTGAATGGGTGTAAGTCATCCTACATGGCTACATGTATCAAAATGTATATAGCCTTGCACTTTTATTAATAAGAGTTTAGATCATTTTAGTAATATCATTGTTTGTGATCAATATCATATTTAACACGTTAGCTATCTAAAAAATAAACAATAGGAACATAGAAGTGTGTGCCACCCCTGGATTGTCTCATCCATTTTCTTGTTTTGAACCAATTATTCATTAATCCGTACATCTGAATTTTGTTTATGCTCAGCCGAGACATCAGAAGATCCCGAAGTAGTGGAAAGATCGTATGGTTCAATAATGCTGGAGAAGTTAACAGGGAGTGAAGATGGGAGGATTGATCATGTCCTTCAAGTATCTATTCTTACCAATCTTTGAATGAAAATTTTCAAATAAATAACTGAATTAGCAAACTAGGTTATAAATTGTGTTCTACTATAGATTAGTCCTCACAATGGTAGCCTAGGTGAGGGGCATGCAACAAACAAGCGGAGGTCACAGGTTAAATTCCTGTCCCCGTGGTTCATGATTTACCTCTCGAATGTTGCATGTGGGACTGGTGGGACCGGTGGGCTGCCAAAGGGTCGGTTACCCTTCGTTTGTGTTCTATAAATTTTGTTACAGTATGATCTTTTGAGATACATAGCGAGTATATTAGAAAGTGTTGTTTTCTGAAATTGTCTCTCTTCATACTGATTTGATACAGGATAAAACATTTCAACATCAATACATATCTGCTGTGGGGGCACATACGTACGTCTATACACCACTTGTCAATTATTTAAAAACTTATTTTGCTATCTTTCCAATGCATATTAAGCTTTTATAACGTGTATATGCATCTGTTGACTGTAACAACTGTTGCAGAAATTATTGGAAAGACCTCGATACTGCATTATTCATATTGAAACATCTATATAGAGACATACCAGATGAACCCGAAACTCCAGATAAATACATGGAGGATGAATTAAATCAAGAAACAGGTGACTGGAATAGGTGGTATGATACCGAAGAAGCAGCTGAGGAAGAGCTCCCATTGACCTTTTCAAATGCTAAATTTGTGAAGAAGTTCACGAGGAGAGCAAAAAGCTTCATTGGTCCTTGATTTTTTTCTGCAAACCAACTATTGTTCTTGCAAGAATGCCATAAAAACATCACAGTTTGCATGAATGAACGATTTTGGACAAGTTGTCGTAACATAAATGCTACTAGACCAGCATACGATAGCACCTTTTGTCCAAAAGCATTCATTGTTGAAAACTGTGGTGTTCTTGTTGCAATGCACTAGAACACTAGTTAGTTTGCAAGGAAAATACAAGTATAATGATTAAATTGTCAAATTGTATTATGTGGAAATACGTAATTGTACAGTATGTAAAAGATGATTTAGAGTTGTACCCATTATTGTAAATATGCTTTTCCCGGTGCTAAAAAAGGTGGTAGCGTATTACATTACAGTCTCTTTTTTGTGTTCATCTCATGGGAGTAACAACTTACTTTCAGTAATTTGCGTTTGTTTTTAGATTTTGGGTTTCGTATTTGAGTTGAAGATGATGAAAATGTGGAAGAGAAAGAAATTTGTTTTAAAAGTTACGGTTAAAAAGTAATAATGTATTCATGTTTGGTTGAGTAATTTTAGTGTGAAAATGTTGTGAATTGCTCAAAATTGGGGATTTTACTACGTAGTATAATAATTGACAAAGTATTACTCTATCAAATACTACAGAAGATCTTGTACTTCTTTCCAAATATCAAAATGGGACCACTGCAACAGGTTACGTTCGGGGCAGAAAAAATAATAATACTCCAATTGCAGGAAAAAATAATTATAGCAGAAACAAATAATTATAATTGCAAGTATCTTATTCAACAACACCACCTCCTTATCAAAAGCGTAAATAAAATTTATTTAGTAGCACCTTTTCCTTATCGAAAGCCTCAAAAAAATTATCGTAGTTTGAAATTTGACGTATATTCACTTTTTATAAATTAATAAATGTATTTATATATGAGCACAAAGGAGTGACGACATTGAAATTTCGGTATTTTGAATAGTAATGCCAGGTATATTTTTAAGAGGGTGATTTAATGTTCTCGTTCAATGTTCTCAGAGTTAATATGGGCCCACAAAAATATTTTGAACCAATCAGAAAGAGAAAAAAGACAAAACTCCGTGCCTCGCCTAGAACATCGAAGAAGTATGCCACCCTAAATGTTGATGAGAACACCAATTGAAGTGGCAAAATGCTGAAATTCGGTGTTCTCGATGCTAATGCCAACAGGAACGCGCCCGCTACTTACATTTTGAATCGAGTAACGGTTAAGACTAGAGTTAGAATTAGATACAATAATTGCAACAACAACACTATCTAATCCCGCCAAGGATAGAATATAATTACATATATTCATATTTTTGTAAGATTTTAGAACCGGGTGCGGTATAATTACATATATTTATATTTGTAAGATTTTAGAACCACCAATTCGTTTAATCTTTACAAAAATCATCAATTACGTATGTTTCATTTTAACATTTTTCATATACCAAGTCAAACGTTTCAAAAGTTTCGAAAATGCTAATAAAATGGTACACTATGCATCACAGTTTTGTACCTTGATGAATTTTCCAAACTGATAACATTTCATACGACACTTGTTGAGTATTTTGGATTGGCTTGAAATCTGGTGTGTGGTTCCTTTGGTTTCCACGATCATTTACTATCTCTTTAGTTGGACCCATCCCACTCATACCCCCCAATTTTGAAAACAAAACTCATGCTCAATTAATACTTACATACATACAATACCCCTTCACTCTCACCCAATTTTCTTGATCTTTAATGGCGTCAATTTCAAGAATTGTTGCTAAAGATTGTAACTTTCTATCAAACGATGCTGTTCTTCAAAGACCCAGATATGATTTGCGCACAAGAGGGATTCATAATCATGTTTGTATGTATTCTTTTAAATTTTTATGCTAATTATTGAATTGGGTTTTTCTTAAATTTCGTTTCTTGTTTACTTCTGAACTACACTGGTTAGATATATATACATGTATATGAATATATAGTGCACAAAGTTTAAACATTTGTGAAAATTTGCAGCTTTCAGAAGTGGGGTTAGTTCAAATGGGGATGTTAAAAGGTGTTTGGCTATTGAGAATAAGAGATTCTGTCCAGCAATTCTTCAATCTTTGGATTCAAGGTAGTATTATTTATGGATAATTTGAGTAACATGGAAATAAGTTCAATTTAGTTTCTGTTTTATTGTTTATTATGTAAATTTTAAGTGTGATAAATTAAAGATTTAAAGAAGTAAGTAAGCAAAAACACAAATGAATGTTACCCCGAGGGAACAACTTATGGGGACATTTACAAGGTTTTTGTATGTAGCATTTGGTAACATTTAGGGTTTAAGCCTTATAATTGCAATGTACTTCCTATATGAAGAACCTACTCTTTTATTACCCATTTACCCATTAAACTTCCAAATTTGCTCCAATGACCAATAATACACCACACAAGCGCCCAAGTCATAAAAATGATCTTGTATCCGCTAAAACAGTTGCGGAGTGGGAAAGGAGGACCATATTTAAAAGTTCAATGTCACTTTTAGGTGATCAAGATGTAGGTTGCTCATAACGGTACTTTTTGGAAAGTTCAATGCCCCAAGTATTTATGTGATATTAATTAATTGAATTCATAATATGTGGTAATAAAAGGCGGTATTTATATAAGGTTTTGGTGCTTAAAGTAGTAATGATCACTTTTAATGGTTACAAGTGTTTGGTAAATTCTGATTATGTAAGGAGGTGACAGATAAAATAAGGCTATGTAAGTTATTTTACCCTGTGCTGTACTTTTTTTGCGGTATGATTCTTGTTTTTTATGTTTTGGTTGAATGAAAATTAGACTTAATTGAACTACCGAATTCATTTAATTCTGTGGCTAGGAGTTCAAAAATCGTGTGCCAAGCAGCAACAAATGTACCAGGAGATGTTCCTACCAATGCCAGTACCTCAAGTGGCATGACAACATATGAAAAAACAATTGAAACATTGACAACCCTTTTTCCTTTATGGGTATGTCTAAACAGCGTATTCATCACATTACCAATATTTGCAAGTGTAGTAATCCAAATTCAATGTAATTGACAGGTTATTATAGGTACAGTTGTTGGGATATACAAGCCTTCCGCCGTAAGTGTAAACTTGTGCGTGCATTTTTTGGTAATAAGATGTGAAATGTGACCTGATTAGATTCTTTGAGTCAAAATGCAGGTTACTTGGTTACAAACAGACCTTTTTACCGTTGGTTTGGGTTTTCTCATGCTTTCAATGGGATTGACGCTAAAATTTGAGGATTTCAGACGTTGCTTACGGAATCCGTGGACTGTACGTGTTTCCTTCATTTTCTTGTGTTTCTGCAAGTTTTTTCTTCTCTTATAATCATATTAAAGATTAAAGACAAATAAGTTTCTGGTTTTCAGGTAGGTGTAGGGTTTCTTGCTCAATACTTGATCAAACCCGTTTTAGGATTCGTCATTGCAATGGTATGTGACTATGGTCTATGTATATGCCTACTAGCTTCTCATCGTATCATGTAGAAGTGAAAAGAAGGTCCGGTCGGGTAATGGGCCAGAACGGGCTAGTGTAGTTGAGGCTAACCTGGCCGGGTTGGGTTGATCAATAATTTTTTTTTCTTTTCTAATATTTTCTAATTAGTTAGTGCTGTAAGTATGATTTCAAAAATATATTATTATAAAAAAAATCTAAATCATAAAATATGACAACTTTGAAGTTTTTCTAAACAAGATTAGTTTTCAACCTACTGAATTAAGGTTTAAAAAGGACAAAAGTGATGTTTCCAGCTAAATTGAAAAGAACATATGGATTTTGGTGTGTTTATATTGCAATAGTGGTGCAAAAATTCTAACAGTGTCCATTCATGTGATATCTACTTTTTGTACAATTGATAGTATTTTTGATTTAGTTATAATTTTAAAAACTTGAATATTGTTATTGACAGACTCTAAAGTTGTCTGCTCCACTTGCAACTGGTTTGATTCTAGTTTCATGTTGCCCCGGTGGCCAAGCATCAAATGTTGCAACTTACATTTCTAAAGGAAATGTAGCACTTTCTGTTCTCATGACTACGTAAGCTTTTATGTCCTCTTTAACTTTAAACCTGAAAAGTTACCATCACCCTGTTACCATGATTATATTATTACAAAGCATCTTAAGAAGCAATATTTATGTCGGTTTCTACAGGTGTTCAACCATTGGTGCAATTATCATGACACCACTCCTCACCAAACTTTTAGCTGGTCAACTTGTTCCGGTTGATGCAGCAGTAAGTAGTCGATCACACACACACACACACAAAAGATTGCTAGTTTCTAAAGTTATAATGTCGGGTTAGATTTCCTATATTTATTTCTTGGTTTAAATCATTTCAGGGACTTGCACTAAGTACTTTTCAGGTTGTTTTGCTGCCCACAATACTTGGAGGTAACTTGAATTGTTTTCTTTGATTAATTCTGTAACTCAAATTTCACACACTAACACCATTTGGGCTTTATTGGTGCAGTGTTAATGAATGAATATCTCCCAAAATTCACTTCAAAAATCATTACGGTGACACCTTTGATTGGAGTTCTCCTTACAACTCTTCTTTGTGCAAGCCCGGTTAGTCCACTTGATACTGACTGCTTTTTTCAATATCTTCTAAGTTCTAACCTAAATATCTGACTAAGAAGCAATATATGTGCTTTCTCTTGAGGTGTCAAACCGGGTCTGTTGGGTAATGTGTCAAAACTCAAAACAGCTTCAGGTCTAAACAGGTCAAGTTGGGTTGACCTGAACCGCTTTTTGTCCAAATTTTATAGCTCTCACTATGAGTAGATATTGTCAACTCAATTGACAACATTCATATTGTTTTAGTAATAATCTAATTTTACGAAAGATTTTGGAGCTTTTACATATTAAACTACGCTTTTATATTTTTACCTGTATATTTTTTAGCTTCACCCATTTGACCCGTTAGAAATAAAATACACCCTCTAATTAACCCATTCATGATTAATTGTCAAAGTTACCACCTCTAGTATGCATATATATGTTATGAACCAGTCCTGTATTCTTACTTGTTCAGATTTTTTTAATCTTATTAGCCACATTAACAGATATCATTCTAACAATCATCTCATAAACTTGTATCTTTACATTTATGTTTTTAGATTGGGCAAGTTGCCGATGTTTTGAAAACACAAGGTTTACAATTGTTACTTCCGGTGGCCGCCCTTCATGCGGCAGCATTTTTTATCGGTTATGCAATTTCTAAATTATCATTTGGCGAATCTACATCTCGTACAATCTCCATAGAATGTGGAATGCAGGTATCATCTAATGAATGAAAAAGAGACCTACCAAATGGTAATAAATAATTAAATATAGCTGTTTGCTGATCAAAATATGTGTTTATCTGGTTCTATACAGAGCTCTGCACTCGGGTTTTTGCTTGCTCAAAAGCATTTCACAAACCCTCTTGTAGCTGTACCTTCTGCTGTTAGCGTTGTTTGCATGGCGGTATGAACCTTTTCTCTGTCATGAAAACATTAAATCGATGTGCATTATTAAAAATTTGATTCTCTGAAAGTTGCAACAATTGATTGATTGTGGTTATTATTATCTAAATGTTCAAAGTTTGATTAACCAATTTTATACCAGCCGCCACTCGACTCATTACCTATTATAGAATTTGATATGAATCTAAGATTACAACAATATATAAGAGGCCAAATGGCATAAAAAGGTACCCCAACTTTATCAAATTGCTCATTTCGAAACGTAACTGTATTTTTGGTCAATTAATGGTGTGCAACTTTTTTAACTACCAAAAAGGGTTCTTTTTTTACAATTTGAAAATTTGAGTGTCTTCAATCTTAAAAAAGGTAATTTTTTTTCTTTTGTGTCGTGATTCTTCAAGTGGCTAAAAAGCTATTTTAGTGATAGTAAAAATAGAAAATGTAGTTACACGGCCGTTCAATAAACATTTTTATCAAGTGGTGCTTTAAAAGGTAAAAAAACCTCTTTTGGTGGTAAAAAAACTTGGATATTAATTGATCATCAAAAAGTTGGGTACAGGGTACCCGAAAATGAGCAGTTTGATAAGATTGGGTACCTGTTATTCCATTTATTTGAGAATGAGTTGTGGAACATTCAAATGATTTATCATCTTACTGTTACAATTTCAAACATCATAAGCACTTCAATCATTTCTTGCAAGACGTTTTGTTACGACTGATTATTATAAGCATATTCAGTATTAGATAGTTTCAAAATGCATATCCAAACACTTCAATAATCACTTGCTATTTGATCAATGTAGCTTGGTGGAAGTGCTCTAGCTGTGTACTGGAGGAACCAACCAATTCCTGTTGATGACAAGGATGATTTCAAGGAGTAAATCTTGTAGCTTTTTTTTTTTTTGTTAGCAATTGTAATCCTATGTTTTAGGATAAATCTTTTGTCATATTGGAAATGGTCGAATTCCGACAATGACTTGTACTCTCTGCAGTAAAAGTTGTATATTGTTTCGGGTTTGATCATTTCCAGTGCGTAAAAAGGCAGAGCCTTAGGTGGTTTTTATTTGACGTTGCAAAGACGGTTTTCAGTTGATTCAGGAAGAGTAGGGATTTTGGTAGTTAATGTGATGCTCTTTGTATTGTGTTATACTTTGGATCTTTGTAAGTGTCAAGTGTTAAATGTTTTTCCTAAATTCCTCGGTTCCCACCTTGAAAATGCAATACCCAAAATTGTCATAGTTTTTTTTTTTTTTTTTGACACATAAGTTATTACCATTGCACGTCAATTTTTTTCTTAAATCACCATTAATTTTATAAACTTACATTTCTACTTTTATAAACCAACTCGAGCCAATAAATGGACCCTACAATGACCCTAACTCATCATAAATCTTTTAGCCATATCATTGTGGACAAGGCTACATACTTATAATTATTTACTAGTAATGGTTTTGGCCGTTCTACGAACGGCCCAGCTAAGAAAAGTTGATAATTCATTGTTTCTACGTAAAGATGTATAAGAGTGAAAAAGTTATTTTTGTAATAATGCCTATATTAAAATAGATAAAATCTAAATAATATGTCTTCAAAATACTCACCATAGTTCTAATAAGTTTTTGTAACAATCTTTAACTTCATTATGAAAATAGGAACTTAACTTGCAAAAAGATTCGTGTTCGGTAACTCAAATTCATCATTTGGTATCAATTAAGCATCATTTACCTACAACTCAAATATACAAAAGCACCTTTAGTCATGAGTTATCATTAATCGGATAAATATGATTCACATTTTGTTATTATACTTATTATATCATTGTTATAGACTTATAGTCTATAAATTTAATTTTGAAGTGCATATATTGACCAAAACTTTATGTTATAATTTTTTAAAGGAGAGATAATATATCTTTTCATATAATTTTACCAAAACTTGTGTTAGTTATAGTTTTTTTTTCTTTCTAAATTTTAATGAATCATGTTTACTTTAATCAACTCTAGAATTGCATTATCTTTCTCTTAGTATTTAACTTCTACATATGTATTATGTAAAATAATTGTATTACTTAAATGACATTGTGAATGTTAGAGATACATATTATGTATGATGTAGCACAATTATTTATTCAATTGTTTTTTACAATTGAGGATTTATTTCATAAAGAAAAAATTAATTTGTTGATGAGTGATGTGTCAAATTTTGAAGTGTATAGATGTCAATAGTTAAGAAGCTTAGGTGGCAACTTCTAAGATCATATGATCTTTTTATTAAGTAATGAGATAATGAGTTAGAGATACATATTATGTATGATGTAGCACAATTATTTATTCAATTGTTTTTTACAATTGAGGATTTATTTCATAAAGAAAAAATTAATTTGTTGATGAGTGATGTGTCAAATTTTGAAGTGTATAGATGTCAATAGTTAAGAAGCTTAGGTGGCAACTTCTAAGATCATATGATCTTTTTATTAAGTAATGATAATGATATTTATATTTATATGCTTTATCTATACTAATATATAAAGCATCTTGGTAATTTATTTATAAAAAATCTTAAAATTAAGACTAAACATTTTCATATATAGTTCTCTAATTGTCATTTTCATTTTACAATATAATCCCATCATTTTCACATATTTTTCACTCTTAACTTACTGTATCCCGAATCACAAACTCTACATACGCGCAAATTAATATGATCAACTCACAATCACGCATAATCCGAACACGTTGAAGTACTAAACTCCGTTGCATAGCACGGGTAATATGCTAGTTTAACTAATGATAAACATAAAAAACAAGTAACTTAATTAAATAGGTTTATATAGTGAATTTAGCTTTGGTAGATAATGCTTGTACACTGTAAATGTATAGTTGAAGTTGAAAATTAGAGCTTAAAAAGGTAAATTGATATAACATGATAAATAAATATTATATTTACAGAATAAGTGATTTTTTAATAATTCATCTTTTACAAATAAAGAGAAACAATTCGTACAACACTATTATTTACTAATAACAAAGAAAATGAGTTTTTAGTTACACTTATATCTTCATCTATAAAATCATACTAATCATTATCATTATCATTATCATTAGTTTTTATATAAGAAGCACCTATTCATTCTCCTAATGACACATCATGATTCTATCAAATGCCATGTGTCTTTTATTATGTACATTTAATTATTACAAAATTTTCTTCTTAATCATTTATTATGTCTTAGACTTAATTTACTTAAAATAAACACCATATATTAATCTAACCATTAAACATTGGCAAATCTATCATTTTATCAAATTCATTATCCTAATGACACATCATGATACTATCAAATGCCATGTGTCCTTTATTATGTACATTTAATTATTACAAAATTTTCTTCTTAATCATTTCTTATGGGAAAATGATTGGTGGGACTAATTTGGTAGGCCTAAATTTAGGCCTAACAATATGATTGGAGGATGTGAAAATTTGAGTGGATGAGATTTGGAGAGAGAAAAAAATCAACCAATCAGATTCTTAGGTCTATATTTAGGTCTATATTATTAGTCCTCTGTAGCATTACTCTTTCTTATGTCTTAGACTTAATTTACTTAAAATAAACACCATATTAATCTATCCATTAAACATTGGCAAATCTATCATTTTATCAAATGTCATGTGTCATTAGGGTAATCCTGTGCCCGTCCCACCCGCAAGAATATCAACGACGGGCATATCACATATCCATAAATTAACCACATGTGTTGAGGAATGGATTCGAACCCCTGACCTATAGGTCACAAATGTGGAGTCTAGACATTTGCGGTGACGGTATCACTTGAGCTATGCTCAATTAGTGTCATGTGTCATTAGTTAGCACATGAGATGACATATGTCATTAATTATGTATTTTTTAGTCTTTTTAATGTTTTATTTTTAATCTTTTATCATTATATAAGAAGCACCTATTCATTCTCCTAATGACACATCATGATTCTATCAAATGCCATGTGTCCTTTATTATGTACATTTAATTATTACAAAATTTTCTTCTTAATCATTTCTTATGTCTTAGACTTAATTTACTTAAAATAAACACCATATTAATCTAACCATTAAACATTGGCAAATCTATCATTTTATCAAATGTCATGTGTCATTAGGGTAATCCTGTGCCCGTCCCACCCGCAAGAATATCAACGACGGGCATATCACATATCCATAAATTAACCACATGTGTTGAGGAATGGATTCGAACCCCTGACCTATAGGTCACAAATGTGGAGTCTAGACATTTGCGGTGACGGTATCACTTGAGCTATGCTCAATTAGTGTCATTAGTTAGCACATGAGATGACATATGTCCTTAATTATGTATTTTTTAGTCTTTTTAATGTTTTATTTTTAATCTTTTATCATTATATAAGAAGCACCTATTCATTCTCCTAATGACACATCATGATTCTATCAAATGCCATGTGTCCTTTATTATGTACATTTAATTATTACAAAATTTTCTTCTTAATCATTTCTTATGTCTTAGACTTAATTTACTTAAAATAAACACCATATTAATCTAACCATTAAACATTGGCAAATCTATCATTTTATCAAATGTCATGTGTCACTAGGGTAATCCTGTGCCCGTCCCACCCGCAAGAATATCAACATCAGACATATCACATATCCATAAATTAACCACGTGTGCTGAGGAATGGATCCGAACTCCTGACCTATAGGTCACAAATGTGGAGTCTAGACATTTGCGGTGACGGTATCACTTGAGCTATGCTCAATTAGTGTCATGTGTCATTAGTTAGCACATGAGATGACATATGTCCTTAATTATGTATTTTTTAGTATTTTTAATGTTTTGTTTTTAATCTTTTTTTCATATATCTTAAACATTAGAATAATATTAATATATATCTTAATCCATAGGCATCTTACCTATTTGTCACATAGGCATAACTAATAGCTAAATTGCTCATATAAAATTTGTAGGTAGTTAAGAACATGAGTTTTCATCATTAATCATTTGATTTGTGTGTTAAATTTTTCATTGGGATTTACAACTAACTTTTTCTCCACACAAACAATGATTCAAGGTGTATCAGACAACGCTCTAATCGAAGTGCTGATGTTTGGCAATAGTTGACGATAAGAAATAAAATTTAATTTTTTTCGTTTTTTATTAACGATTCTCCTTAAAGATAATATACATGTAACATTGCAAACATTAAACTTTTCTGAGCATGGGCCGTGCATCGCACGGCCTAGATACTAACTAATCTCTATCTACTTTATAAGAAGAACCCATACGATCTGAAAACTTGACACGTATGCACTTAAAAATTTAACACGTAATTTACAGATTTTAATTAATTTAACTGTAACATGACAACCATCTCTTTAAAATTTAAACACATTTGCCTAATCTACTAATTAGGCTAGGCCACTACATCACTTAAAAAATTAACACGTATCTCATCTGTTTGTTACCTTCACATTTTTGATCATATAAGATCAACACTATCCATTGTAATGGCTTAACATTTTGACACATAAGCACCTAAGATTTTGACAACTCATCACACTAACAATTTGAAAACAAATATAAATATATATAACCATAATTTACATTATATAAAATCATTTTATATGACCTAAAATTGTGATACTTTAACTGTTTTTTAAAGTCTTAAAATGTGACTTGATTTAAAAAATACTTTAATAAAATATCTTTAACACCACTAAAATTTAACCATCATCATTTTTAAGAACCTTAAAATGTGATAACTTACACTTTTTTAAAGTCTTAGAAATGTCACATGATTCTTAAAAAACAAAATTGAAAATCATAATATTAGTTATATTAACCATAACTATATATTATCTAAAATCAATACAAATCTCAATTATTTGACACATGAACTATAACACCCCGTATTTCAGAATCATTTTTTTTTTTAAACCGGAAGCGAAAAGTCCACACAAACATTAATAATTTATAGTGAATAATACACGAATAAGATCAAGCTATTTCAAAACATAATTTGTCAACTTGGGTGTTATTTAATTAAAAGACAACACTGATTTTTATCACAATCAGATTTCAGAGTAAACGCCTGGTCGTCAAACATTTCATCCAGTCAACAGCTTCTTGCTCAGCCCATAATCTAATCATATCCTGCAAGAAGTGTTAATGTGGGGGATTAGCTCCAAGCTAAGTGAATGAACCAATAGCCAACGGCACAACCTAGTATAACAAATCTGTTTACAACTAAGCATAGTATAATAAAACAATGTTTACAGCAACAGCATCGTAAACACACAATTCAAGAGGATCGGCGGTCCTTGAGGTGCCCTCATGCCCGGGTGGCCCCCAAGTAACCTCGCACCACTGCAGGCCAATACAGTGGTAAACCGATAGCTTAGGTACTATTTACCCACACAACACAGTATTCCTATAACCAGCCGTGTACAAGGACCTGTGTTGACAACTCAATAGTATCCTTAACTCCAAACCATGTTGACCTCCCAATAATCATATATGTCCGAAGACCAGATATCACAAAATCTATAATTATTATAGCATCAAGTCAGACAACAGTCTATAAATAGTAAAACCACGTTTACCCGTTGTAACCAAATCGGTTACAACTAAGTTACACTGAAGGTTACATGTCCACTCACCAATACCTCAGTCGTCCACTCAGAAGTCTAATATTACTGAGTCTTCTCCAAATATGAGATACAAATAAGTAACGAGTCAGTAACTTATTAATAACAAATAACCCATGTTATAATCACACAACATATTTCAATATATAGTATTCAACTAATACAATTTGCAAGCTATAATATTAACTATAACTGTCATTCGATCCATAATTCGATAACTCAATTATCTAGTTCCAATTAGATAAACTTGGTAATACGATTATTGTATTTCTGTAGAATAATGATTACAGTAGGAGTATATATAAGAGATACATTTACACTCTACACCCTCTAATATAATTATATATATATATACAACACTTAATTGTCTAATATTCCCCCGCAAGCTAAGGCTGAGGAGCTACCTGTAGCTTGGACCGTAATAGGAGAAATCGTTGTGAAGGTAGCGGCTTGGTACATCTACAATCTGATCATCAGTAGATATAAACTGAACTGAAAGCTTCCGTTGGGCAACCCTTTCGTGAACAAAGTGAAAGTCAACTTCCACATGCTTTGTACGTGCATGAAAGACAGGGTTAGCTGAAAGATACGTAGCACCAAGATTGTCACACCATAAAGTAGGAACAGACTTAACAGGAACTTGAAGTTCGCGAAGTAGTGTTTGGAGCCAAGTGAGTTCAGCAACGGTATCAGCTAGGGCCTTGTATTCAGACTCGGTTGACGACCGAGAGACGGTCCTTTGTTTTCGTGCAGACCATGATACTAGGTTTGAACCTAGATAGATAGCATATCCCCCAGTGGATCGACGGTCGTCTGGACAACCAGCCCAGTCAGCATCGGAGTAGCTGGTCAGTGAATTGAAGGCTGAATCAGTGTAAGCATGAAGGATTGTGCCTGAATCATGCATGAGTCGTAAACCATAGTCAGCAGTGCCTTGCAAATAACGAAGAATTCTTGATATCGCTCATTTTGGTTATATAAATCTGTCGCGATATCATTGTTTTGCATATATATTTGAGTAGATTTTGAGAACTTTCGATACTTATTTTGTTTGGAAATCTATTTCAGGACAAAAGCTCGAAACGCATGCGAAATGGAGTTGAATTGGTGAAGTTTGGATCAATGCTGGTTGGGCTGGAATTGTACATTAGCCGATCGGCTGATCAACCATAGCCGAACTGTTTTCCATCACTAGCCGATCGGCTATGCTTAAAAGATCGGTTTGTCCTGTGTTAAATCATTACAGAACTGGGCCAGTGTTGAAGCTTGAGGAATTGAACTGGTAAAGCCGATCGGCTGAGCACTCAAAGCCATTCGGCTAGACTACTTAAGCAGATCGGCTAACCCATTTAAGCCGATCGGCTGGCTTTGGATCTGAGCGAGGGTTAAGGTGGTTGGGTGTGTTGTTCGCTTCTCATTGGTTGGCATTTATTGCCAACCGTTTTTGTGTCTTTTTCTCCCCAATTTTTTCATTAAAAAGAAAAGAAAAAAAAATAAAAAGAGGAATTGGGGGTGTGTTTGGACCGGATGTAGCTTCATAATACCATATCATCATCAACACAAAAACACACTTCTCATTCACAACACACTCCACTTCCATCTTCATTTACTCCCTTCATTTACTCCATTTCCACCACCACTTCTACTACACAAAATCATCATTAAATTTCATTCTCTTGCATTTAATTTAGGAGTTTGTAAGGAGGGATATCAAGCAACACTACTTGGAGACATTATTGTAACAACTTTGGTATAATTTCGAATCTAATCTAGTTTCAAGTTATTTATGATTTCATCAAGTGTTAGTTGTTTTAGCATGATTATTGTTGCTATGTGTGGCTAGTTACTATTATGTTTGTTTGGATGAAATAACTAGTTGATTAGGGGTGTAATCTTTAGGTGTTAATTCATGTTTGAATTTGTGAATCATCCATGAATTTGTATGTGTTTAGGTTGTTGTTGTTAGTAAACTTTTGGCATTTTAACTAAGCAATTATAACGAACGTTTGTTGCTTACAAAAAATACCTATATAAGTTGTTTATCATTTGTGGAACAAAGCTTTTGGTGATTTTAACAACTAGTCAAATACATACAAGTTAGCAATTGTAGCGAATGTTTGTTGTGTGGATGATTTGCAAACTCACAAATCTTAATTTATGTTTAATCGGAGAACCTTATGTAATTGAGCTTAATCACTAGAATTTAACCATTTGGTAATTTACTAATTGATATAGCGAACGTTTTCAACCAAGTAAATTGCTATTAATTATTTGTCTATGAATGATTGAACAAAATTGCGAATGTAATTTTGGAATGTGTCAAATGATTTAGCTAAATTGTGTAAGCTAGTAACCATGGCGAACGTCCGTTACTAGATTAATTCATAGGTTTGCTAATTAAAGTTGAACTTTAGGTCTCAGAGAACTTTGAGCTTAGGTTTGATGAATGTTACCCTTTAGCATGTGTATTAACCGGTTATAATTCTATACCCCGAAATCACTAGTGAAATAATCCAAGCAAGCATTGTTTTTAATATTTGAAAGTTCCAAACGATTAAACCGACTCTTCAGAGTCCACCTGCCTAGATTAATTAAAGATTGTAGTTTAAGCATCGCGACAATTCGGTCACATAACCAACCACATTTTATCTTCCCTTTTTAAATTGCTCACACTTATATTGATCATCCAATCTAGTTCCCTGTGTTCGAACCCGAACTTACCAAACTATACTACCACTCGACAGGGTCCACTGCCCGGTTGTGTATTGGTCTAGCGAGGTACTTTTTGGTTTACTAAACAACGATAAATTTTTATAACTAGATTTAGCACATCAAGTTTTTGGCGCCGCTGCCGGGGATCTTGATTTGTGAAATTGATTTAAGTGTGATTAATTGATCCTTTCTAGAATTTATTCTTGGAAAGTTACCTTTGTTTGTATTGCGCCGGTGTGTTTATGGTTTTATCGTTTGTGTACTTTTAGGTGTGATTTGGTAGTGGATGAACACAAGGAGCTCCGGTAAAGAGCTTCTAAGTCTTTTGTCCAATCCGGAGAAGACCAAAAAGAGTAAACGAAGGAGGACGCCAAAGCAAGGATCATCGGAATCATCTAGTAGTCAAACGGATACCGATACATCTTCGGGAAACACCGTCGAGGTGGAAGAAACTTTTGTGGAGGAAATTCCATCACCCGAAGAAGATCCTTCAACACCCTCCGAAGGTGAAGAAGAGATGGCGGATGAGGATGATACTCCTATTTTCTCACGGGAAAGAACCGTGGCGCCTACACCGGGGTCGGCCATACGGGTTCAAGATAATGAAAATGATAACTCATCCGAGATACCCAATTTGATGGAAGGGTGCGGGCCGATCCGCACAAACATATTGCTAGTTTTCTTGAGATAGGGAGTTATTTCAAGTATGGTCAAAACATGGATGAGGCTATTAGACTAAGGACTTTTCCGATGTCCTTATGTGGTGAAGCTAAGATTTGGTACCAAGAATTGGAGCCAAATACCATTAGATCATGGAACGAGATGAGAGAAGCTTTTGTGAGACGGTTTTATCCTCCGGCATTGGCCGAGCGTTTGTTGAATGAGATTAGAGCCTTCAAACAACAAGAAGGCGAAACTTTAGTAGAAGCTTGGTGTCGATTAAAGGAAATGTTGAGAAATTGTCACGGACATGGGCTATCGAAGGCGGAGATAATTACATTGTTTTACAATGGACTTGGCATTGAATCGGCTAATGTTCTTGATGCCTCCGGAGGAGGTCTATTTCTTTACAAGACACCTAATGAATCTTGGAAGGTGTTGGAAGATAAAGTCACACAAAGTTTGAATTGGGCGAAAGACAAATGAGGAAAGCCGGTGAGAAAGCATGTTGCATTTGCCGAGGGTACTAGTAGTGGAGGCGGAAGCTCCAATGAGTCGGCAATGATGAAAGAAATCAAGGCTTTGTCTTCCAAGTTCGATGCTCAATTCAAGACAATCAAAGGAGAGATCAAAGAGCTTCGAGATGGTTGTGGTAATTGTGGAGGTAATCATGCCACGGTGAATTGTGCACAAGATAATTTGCCAATAGTAGGAGATGAGGAAGGTGTTAATTTCCTTCAACAAGGTAATTATCAAAGCGGAAACTACCAACGAGGGGGTTATCAAAACCAAAATTCGGGAGGTTACCAAGGAGGAGGCTATAACCAAAACCAAAACCAAATCCGATTTTCTAGACCTAACCAACCTTACAACCAAAACTCCAATCAATCTCAAAACCAACCATACAATCAAAACCAATCCCAAAACCAAAATTACAACCAAAATCGACACCAAAGCCCATCTAGAGAACAACAACCACCACCGGTTCAAAAACAAGAACCAACATTGACTCCAATGGAACAAATGATGAAGGAGTTTATGGCAAAGCAAGAAACCGCCACCGAGAGGATGAAAACTCAAATGACAAATATTCGGTTGAGCATGGAACAAGGGCAAAAGTATCAACAAGTTTCAATTCAAGATTTGGAGCGAAAAATGGAGAGGTTGTCCGAGGGGCAAAGTAGTAAGCCAACCGGTGGCTTACCGAGTAATACATAACAAAACCCAAGACAACAACCTTCACCCTCTAGCGGTTCCAAACCTTACCAACCACCACCCGCGAGAAATGAGCATGTGAATGCTATAACCACAAGAAGCGGAAAGGAGCTTCCACCACCTCAAACCAAAGACAAAAATGTTTCTAACTCTTTTATGCAGGAAATTGAGGAGGAAGACAATGAAGAGAATGTTGATGCTCCTACACCAACGGTCACACCGGTGTCACCTACTCCGGTTATGAAAGCTTACAAGCCGAAGATTCCTTATCCCCAAAGGCTAAGGAAAGAAAAGATTGCGGCTCAATATGGGAAGTTTGTGGACATGATCAAGGGCATTCGAATCAATGTGCCTTTGGTTGATGTATTAGCCGGGATGCCGAATTATGCCAAATTCATCAAGGATTTGGTGAGCAACAAAGAGAAATTGTCGGAGGCTTCGGCAATGTTTTTGAATGAGGAATGCTCGGCACTTGTCCAAAACCAAATTCCACCCAAGCTTGGAGATCCCGGGAGTTTCATCATCTCTTGTACATTGGGTAAAATCATTATTTGTGATGCACTTGCGGACCTAGGTGCTAGTATAAACTTAATGCCATATTCACTTTATGCTAAATTGGCCCTAGGATCCCTAACCCCCACTCGCATGAGCATCCATCTTGCCGATAGATCTTTCCAATATCCCGTTGGGATTGCGGAGAACATGCTAATAGAGGTAGGGCAATTTACCTTCCCGGTTGACTTTGTTATCCTCGAAATGGAGGAGGATAGTAAAGTGCCCTTGATTTTAGGATGACCCTTCCTACACACCATGGATGCCATAATTGGGGTAAAAGATAAGAAATTGACTTTGGGGGTGGGAGATGAAAGGATTGCGTTCACGGTCGATAAGGCCATGAAGCATCCTTATTCTAATGATGATTCGTGTTTTAGAATTGATGTGATAGATGATGCGGTGGAGGAAGAATTGGAAAGCTTGCTTGGATTGGAATCGGAGCTTGTTGACTTGCTAGAGTCAAATGTTGAAGGAATGACCGAGGAGGAGTTGGTCATGAGCATGAAAGAGACAAATGATGACGAAGATCTCAAATGTGAGGACGCTTTTGAGGAGCTCATAAAGGATGACAATATGAGGATCAAGACATCATTGGAGGATCCACCACGTGATTTGGAGTTGAAAGAACTTCCAAGCCATTTGGAGTATGCTTACCTCCATGAGGAAAATATAACGTCCCAATTTTTACAACTGTTTTTTTTTTTTTTTTTTTTTTTAAACAATTCGGAAGCTCAAGTCCCAAAACATATATATACATAAAATGACATGTCGTCATCTTCCATTACCTAAGTTCTAAGTATTTATTATTAACGTTTACAAAACAATCCTTTAAATCCTGGACATTATATAATCAAACATTTTAAACTGTATTAAATAATAATCAGAGTAATCCTAGTCAAACATTCTTCAGTTACTCCTTGACCCGCCCATAACAATAGATATTAACCTGCAAGGAGTAAACAACGAGGGATTAGCACGAAGCTAAGTGAGTTAACTTATCACCAACAATACAACTTAGTTTAACACTATGAGTTCACCACATTTAACACTTTGACTCAACATCACCAGAGGATCGGTGGCCCTTGTGGCGCCCTCAGCCGCGGTGGCCCACCAAGCGACACTTACACCAACTGCAGGCCAATACAGCGGTTAACCGATAACTGTTTGTTACCTTTAGTCAACACAAGCCTTACTCACAACGAATGTTCACAACCCTTGTGTTGACTAACCTGTAACAACACAGTCCAACATAGTTGACCTCTATTAACACTGTTACCATATAGGTCACTTAACACTTAACACTTTAACACTTTAACACAATTCACAATTCAACTTAACACAGGAATAACACTTAACACTTGAAGTAACCACAATAGTGATCACTAAATTATAGTGAGAGATCAAAGTCCACTCACCGACTACCATAGTCGCCCACTCAGTAGTCTAATATCACTGAGCCTTCTCCACATCTGGAAATACAACAAAATACACAAGTCAGTTACTTGTATCAATGTGAAATACTATCACATAATGTAATCAAAATCTAAATAACTCAATCAAGTAATTACAACACAATGATTAGTTAATCCAAATCATCAATCCATCACTCCCATGGAATTAGCTATACTTGATTCGAGCATTCGAGTATTCAACTTTTCAAATTATGACTTATAGTCATTTAACACAATTCAATCCAAGATTAATAATAACCAATTTAACTTCACTATCAACTTATTAACATAGAATCATCTCATCACATTGATTCAAATCAATTATAGTTAATCAAAATAAGTAACCATCAACCTCATATATTAAGAATTCACAATTTAACTAATCCATTAATTCATTAGTAACTCATGATCATCACCATGCTCATCTTAGCTTATAAATAACAATCTCATCTAACTACCCATCAATACACACTTTCACTTGCATTTAATTCACACAACTTGATTAATCCACTATTAGGTTATATTAAAGCTACTAACACTCTTATTAACACTTATTAACACCATTTCAACTAATATCAAGCTTTAGTTTATGATTAATACCATTAACCCATGAATTCATCAAATCATATTATCACCTTCTTCATTTCTAACCTAGGGTTTACATAATAATCATCATTTACCCATCAACTAACAAGAATTTAACCACCACAACTTTCAATTTTCGGATTATAATCAATAACCCATCAAAATCATCAAAAACTTAAGAACCAAGATTAATTTACACACTTAAGCTTGAATCTTGCTAGATATCAACAATAATAAGCTTAACTAACATCAATTTCACATAATCAAAGCTTAATTTCGAATTATCACCAAGAACATCAAAACCCCCAATTTCTAGGGTTCATAATTCAAAGATTTAGAACTTACAAGTTGAAAGGAAGGATTAGAAGATGATAATCTTCACACTAGAAGCTTGAATCCGAATTTGTGTTCTTCAATTTGATGATTTCATCAAGTTTTGGATTTAGGGTAAATGTGTGGGTGTATGTATGCATCGTACGTATGTATGTATTTGGGTGGGAATAAAAACCGATCCAACACATATAATATACCATATAAGTGTTAATTTTCATTCCCCGTGTTTATTATTGTCTGGAACTTAAAAACCATTAGCGGGGAAATATAATTTTATTTTACCGTCAACTAAATAAATTTAAAACAATCAATATTTCACTAGTCACAATATTTCCTGAGGCTTATCGACCTATTAATTATACAATCAAACGCAATAACAATTTTAAATCGCATTTAAAATTTACAGAAAATACCTATTGCTTCTAAGCCCAATTTGAGGATGTTACAAATCTCTCCCTCTTAAAGGGATTTCGTCCTCGAAATCTAATCAACCTTGATTATTCTAAAGTATTTAATTACTTGATAATTCTCATTCCTTAAATGAGATTCCACTACCACCACAATTTATTAATATTGCACTCTTCATATACTACTCTAACAACGTAATTACTCATCACTATATTCACCTAAAGTGTGTACACAACTTAAATCACCTATGCATGACATGTTAAATCATACATTTCACTACATACACCGTGTACCTACATATATATTATTTCATCGACTCACGCACGACTAGTGTATATCTCAATCACTTTCACGAAAACACATACATTGTGTCTTATACTCCATTTAACTTGCATATAGTATAATACTACTCACATTATTCAACAACAAGCGTGATATTATCACTTACAATAATTACTCCCTTGAGCAACTCTTAATTATATGCACATAATTTCAATTCTATCTACATACACATATCCGCATGTACCTGTTTCTATTTCTTACCTTAACATATGATATGCATCTAAATCATATTTTCATGCATACTATGATCACTTAAGGAAATTATTCCCAATTAATCACTTTAAATAGGTAATCACTTGACGTAAGTGAATAACATCATCATACACATAACATACTCTTAACACTAGAAACTAGCGACGTGCTAGAATCTTTAAAAATAGATATATGATTTATACCCCTTTTAACAGCAAAACAATGATTATGAAAATCATAATACACCCAATAACAATGAAATTTAAATTTCAATTCATAACTAGCATTTATGCTAGTACCACATATCACTAATCACATATTAATACTCAAAATAGAAGTTAATTCTCATGGTTAAAACCATTATCACATAATCACAAAGTCACTTAACACCAATTTCAAATTGGATAACTACCAAGTTTTCCATCAACGGGTACATTGCCATTCAAGCGCAATTACCACTCCATCAAAATGTGCTAACCACACACACATTTTTTCAACAACATTTCATCAATCAATTTAATCTCTTTAATCTCCACAGAAGATTATTTCATGTTTTATTCTCTTCTATATGCAACTTATCACTTCACCTTGATATTAAGCATATAATAACAATCAAATTTCACACAATTCTCAATTAATAATAATATAACTATCAATCAAAAAGCTCTCTATATATATATTTATATATAACTATCTCAATGTCAACATCGAAAACCTACAATTTTTAAGGTCACATCAATTTCTCTGGTACTTGGTAGCCTCAATACTCCATGTGAAATGGCATAATATAAATACGTTGGCCAAACGTCGTCATATTATGTCAGTCACACTTTATTCTCAGGCCACTTCATACCATTGATCTCTAAAGTAATTAACTTTTACTCTCACATAATTCACAATGTTGAAATCAACAATTATCACACATTTAATAGCACTTAAAATAGATTTATGACCAAGTGTTAACTTGTTACTATTTTCCCTTTATCACTTGAATGTGAAACTACTATTATATAATTATACAGGTATAACAACTTAACCTGTTAACACTATTCTCATTATCTCCTTAACACATGTGTAAGTTTTAACACAACTAAATCAATGTAGTACCCTCTCTACACGATTCAATATCAATCACTTAACACTTTAATTATCAAGTATAATACTCTATATAACATTTAGTACTAAGTACCTTGTTAAAATACCAGGTCATATTCCACATATATTCATCAATATATAATTTCTAAGTTGATTAATAAATAACCTTCCATATTTAGTTATCAAGCAAGAGTAAGCTCCTACAATACTCTTCAACTATTACAAATACTTATTCGTTCATATTAAGTATTTCACATAATGTAATTAACATAATTACATAATCAATATTTATTTACCCTAACAAGCAACAATCAACAATACCCTTACTGGTATACTATGCTGTTAGTTAAACTGCCTATAAACAACCCCTACACAAAAACCATATAGACCTCTTAAAACAACTTTTAATATTGCATATAGTCACAGGAATGATCTCTGGGCTCAAAGAAACAAAAGCCCAATACAATTCGTAAGCTAAAAGTCCGAAATAATGTCCGAAAAACAATAAAACGCGATTTTCGGGCCTCACACGACCCCGAAGTGCCGAAAACTGACAGGGCTCATGGCAAAGCAATGAGCTTTGACCGTTGAGCCATTTTTGAGTTGACATGTAAATTTCGTCTTAATCGGACACCGAAATTTTCTAAAAATTTTTTCTACGTCAAGTATTACGTCGAACGTCGCAAGAATTTTTTTTTTTTTTACTAACGCGATCCGGGAAACAGGTCAGGATCGCGTTCCCCAATGAAAAAAATTTCTGTAACCAAATTAGGCATACAAACGCGATCCGGAGAAGTGAGCGGGATCGCGTTCCCAAGAGAAAAAGCACCTGAACACGAAATACACACACAAACGCGATCCTGGAAAATGGCTGGGATCGCGTTCCCAAACATAAAAAAAATCTGGGACAAAATAACACGTACGAACGCGATCCTGAGAACATGTTGGGATCGCGTTCCCAAGCAGAAATCTGAGATTCTATAAAAATCATATTTTTAGCCAATTTCAAACGCGCATAACTTTTTACTCTTTTAGAGTTAGACTCTAAAATTTTGCAGGCACGTCCACTATGCCAAAATGAAACTTTTCCTTTTTACACTTTTTCAATTTACACGTTTTACGAGAAAACGGACGTACGATTCATTTTTGACCATTTTCGACCATTTTGGTTGACACGCTATATTTCAAACGACTTGGTTTCTGACTTCCACCTTTTACCAACATGTTTCTATATACATTAGTGACGTGTGGGCATATTCATCATATACAAACACTCATTCTACATTATTTTAACACGTTGACCCGTTTAGGGGTCAAAATGGACAATTTCACCAATTTCATTCAAAATGACAACATTAACATTTTCAATCCACTTTTTATCTATACTTATGACTTTCAGTCACTTTAAAAATTATCTTACACGTATCACATCAAATTCTATACATTTTAACACTAAGTGGCCCATTTGGACACTTAAATGACCCATTTGGGTTTACGACCATATAATCACCATTCCAACACCCAACCCACACTCCTCTGACTATTCCAAGTCAAACTAACCCACTTTCATCATATAATTTCAAATTTGACTTTTCACAACTTGTCATCGCACATTTAGACTCATTAACCGCTTTGACTTTCTTACTACACTATTAGTAATACAAAGATCATAATTCACCCTAATCATGATCAATGCTAAACATTTAGACTTCTAGTCACATTCCTCACTTCATAGCATGGCATAGCATGGCAATTATCGAGTTTGACACAATTACATTCAACATTGACCTTTCCAAGTCAATAGCATATATTTCAACAAATAGACACATTCTAAGTCACAAAATAACACAACTCCAAACTTATAAATAGATACACCCGCAACCCATTGATTTCATCATAGCCAGTCACACCTTGCATTTATCGACTTATATTCACACACTGTATTTTCACATTGCATATACACTTAATTCCACATAACACAACTGTTACACCCTATTCACCAATGTATCTTCACACTGTTTTTAACACTTTTCTGAAATTACTATTTCCGTCTTAATTACCTATTAATATCTCTATCACCTTATTAACACGTAATTATCATCAAAATTTCAATTTACTTTACTAACAATCATAATATAGTAAAGTAAAACAATTAAAATTTATTGAAATTCACCAAGTTTATCAGAAATTACCTGGCACATCTAGGCCCACGAGTGTTGAGGATTGAGAATACCAATCGGTTCCTCACTATCCTCCGTCTCTGCACTCAAAACAACAATCTAACACATTGTTATAGATTAGTTCACATTTAACAACAACTTGCTCATACCAACACTAATCCCACACCTCGGAATGTTTGACCACTATCACTAGGCTTGGGATTGAACAATCCAACCATTGTTCAATTCGCCCAAACCTATGCTCTGATACCAACTTATAACGTCCCAATTTTTACAACTGTTTTTTTTTTTTTTTTTTTTTTTAAACAATTCGGAAGCTCAAGTCCCAAAACATATATATACATAAAATGACATGTCGTCATCTTCCATTACCTAAGTTCTAAGTATTTATTATTAACGTTTACAAAACAATCCTTTAAATCCTGGACATTATATAATCAAACATTTTAAACTGTATTAAATAATAATCAGAGTAATCCTAGTCAAACATTCTTCAGTTACTCCTTGACCCGCCCATAACAATAGATATTAACCTGCAAGGAGTAAACAACGAGGGATTAGCACGAAGCTAAGTGAGTTAACTTATCACCAACAATACAACTTAGTTTAACACTATGAGTTCACCACATTTAACACTTTGACTCAACATCACCAGAGGATCGGTGGCCCTTGTGGCGCCCTCAGCCGCGGTGGCCCACCAAGCGACACTTACACCAACTGCAGGCCAATACAGCGGTTAACCGATAACTGTTTGTTACCTTTAGTCAACACAAGCCTTACTCACAACGAATGTTCACAACCCTTGTGTTGACTAACCTGTAACAACACAGTCCAACATAGTTGACCTCTATTAACACTGTTACCATATAGGTCACTTAACACTTAACACTTTAACACTTTAACACAATTCACAATTCAACTTAACACAGGAATAACACTTAACACTTGAAGTAACCACAATAGTGATCACTAAATTATAGTGAGAGATCAAAGTCCACTCACCGACTACCATAGTCGCCCACTCAGTAGTCTAATATCACTGAGCCTTCTCCACATCTGGAAATACAACAAAATACACAAGTCAGTTACTTGTATCAATGTGAAATACTATCACATAATGTAATCAAAATCTAAATAACTCAATCAAGTAATTACAACACAATGATTAGTTAATCCAAATCATCAATCCATCACTCCCATGGAATTAGCTATACTTGATTCGAGCATTCGAGTATTCAACTTTTCAAATTATGACTTATAGTCATTTAACACAATTCAATCCAAGATTAATAATAACCAATTTAACTTCACTATCAACTTATTAACATAGAATCATCTCATCACATTGATTCAAATCAATTATAGTTAATCAAAATAAGTAACCATCAACCTCATATATTAAGAATTCACAATTTAACTAATCCATTAATTCATTAGTAACTCATGATCATCACCATGCTCATCTTAGCTTATAAATAACAATCTCATCTAACTACCCATCAATACACACTTTCACTTGCATTTAATTCACACAACTTGATTAATCCACTATTAGGTTATATTAAAGCTACTAACACTCTTATTAACACTTATTAACACCATTTCAACTAATATCAAGCTTTAGTTTATGATTAATACCATTAACCCATGAATTCATCAAATCATATTATCACCTTCTTCATTTCTAACCTAGGGTTTACATAATAATCATCATTTACCCATCAACTAACAAGAATTTAACCACCACAACTTTCAATTTTCGGATTATAATCAATAACCCATCAAAATCATCAAAAACTTAAGAACCAAGATTAATTTACACACTTAAGCTTGAATCTTGCTAGATATCAACAATAATAAGCTTAACTAACATCAATTTCACATAATCAAAGCTTAATTTCGAATTATCACCAAGAACATCAAAACCCCCAATTTCTAGGGTTCATAATTCAAAGATTTAGAACTTACAAGTTGAAAGGAAGGATTAGAAGATGATAATCTTCACACTAGAAGCTTGAATCCGAATTTGTGTTCTTCAATTTGATGATTTCATCAAGTTTTGGATTTAGGGTAAATGTGTGGGTGTATGTATGCATCGTACGTATGTATGTATTTGGGTGGGAATAAAAACCGATCCAACACATATAATATACCATATAAGTGTTAATTTTCATTCCCCGTGTTTATTATTGTCTGGAACTTAAAAACCATTAGCGGGGAAATATAATTTTATTTTACCGTCAACTAAATAAATTTAAAACAATCAATATTTCACTAGTCACAATATTTCCTGAGGCTTATCGACCTATTAATTATACAATCAAACGCAATAACAATTTTAAATCGCATTTAAAATTTACAGAAAATACCTATTGCTTCTAAGCCCAATTTGAGGATGTTACAGAAAATCTCCTACCCGTAATCATTTCCTCCTCCCTTGTGAATGATGAAAAAATTAAATTGTTGAAGGTACTCAAGGCTCACAAAAGAGCTTTCGCTTGGCGGACATCCGACATACCGGGAATAAGCCCATCCTTTTGTAAACACAAAATCAATTTTGTTGATGATTTTAAACCCGTTGTCCAAAGACAACGGAGGCTTAATCCCAATATGGTGGATGTGGTCAAGAAAGAAGTAATTAAGCTTCTTGATGCGGGTATTATTTACCCTATTGCGGATAGTTATTGGGTGAGCCCGGTACATTGTGTGCCGAAAAAGGGGGTATGACGGTTGTGGCCAATGATAAAAATGAAATGATTCCCACAAGGACTGTGACCGGGTGGCGTGTGTGCATTGACTATAGAAAGCTAAATGACGCCACTAGGAAAGATCACTTCCCTTTGCCCTTCATTGACCAAATGCTTGAAAGGCTCGCGGGCAATGAATTCTATTTCTTTTTAGATGGGTTCTCGGGATACTTTCAAATCCCCATAGACCCCGAAGATCAAGAAAAGACCACATTCACTTGCCCCTTCGGTACTTACGCCTATAGGAGGATGCCTTTCGGTCTTTGCAATGCTCCCGCCACATTCCAACGTTGTATGATTGCCATTTTTCACGATATGGTTGAAACTTCCATGGAAGTCTTCATGGATGATTTTTCGGTATTTGGCGATTCATTCGAGTCATGTTTAAAAAACTTGGATAAAATGTTGGAGAGATGTGAGAAAGCCTATCTAGTGTTGAATTGGGAGAAATGCCATTTCATGGTGAAAGAGGGCATAGTGTTGGGTCACAAGGTGTCGGGGTTGGGTATTGAAGTTGATAGGGCTAAAATTGATGTGATTGCGAAATTACCCCCACCCACAAATGTGAAAGGCATTAGGAGTTTCTTAGGTCATGCCGGCTTCTACCGTAGGTTCATCAAGGATTTTTCCAAGATAACGAGACCAATGACCAAGCTTCTTGAGAAAGAAGCTCCTTTTGTGTTTGACAAACCGTGTTTGGATGCCTTTGAGACACTCAAGGACCAATTGACCAAGGCACCTATCATAGTCTCCCCCGATTGATCCCAACCGTTTGAACTCATGTGTGATGCAAGCGACTTTGCCTTAGGAGCCGTCCTAGGACAAAGGATTGATAAACATTTCAAACCCATTTACTTTGCTAGCAAGACTTTGAATGGGGCCCAACAAAATTACACAACCACTGAAAAAGAATTGCTTGCCGTGGTGTTTGCCTTTGACAAATTTAGGCAATATCTTGTGCTATCTAAAACCGTAGTTTTCACCGACCATTCGGCTTTAAAGTATCTCTTCAACAAACAAGATGCTAAACCCCGTCTCATCCGTTGGATTCTTCTTTTACAAGAATTCGACATTGAGATTAAGGATAAAAAAGGAGCTGAAAACCTTGCCGCCGATCACTTGTCAAGATTGGAAAATCCACATCTTGATAAGCAAGGCGATACTAATATTGATGATTCCTTTCCAGAGGAATTTCTTTTGCATGTAGGTGATGAAGAGGAGGATGAGGCACCATGGTATGCCGACTTGGAAAATTACTTGGTTGGGGGCGTTTTGAGGAAGGGCATGAGTCACCAAGAGAAAAGCAAATTTTCCTCTAACTTGAAGCATTATTTCTGGGAGGAGCCGTATTTATTCCGCGTTTGTGCGGATGGCATGGTGAGAAGGTGTGTTTCGGGTGGTGAAACAAGGAAGATTTTGGATGAATGTTGATGCGTGTGAAAGCGCGTCTTGTTTTATTATTTATAACTGAAAATACCTTATTAATACTATCACACAACCAGGCGAGAATACCTGATCGGAATAGTATAGCTATGGTAAGTCCAGGTCGATCTCTGGAACACAGGAATGGTGGTTTATTAATTAAAATAGAAAATACTAATTATCCTAGAAAACGGTAAACAAAGGGGGACGTTTTAGTTCCGTGCGAACATTTAATATTGAAATAATAATAAAACAATATAAATACTTAAATTAAAAGAACAAATAAGAAACAATAGGAAGGAATAGTAATTGTATAATTAACTTCACTCAGATTCATATATCCCGATTCATTGCATATTGATTATTTAATTGTGATTCTTTTATATCAACTTAATACCAAATTCTTCAATGAATATTAAATTGAATGTGAACTAGCCAACGTTTCGGGTCCAACTAATTCCTATAATCTAGGGTCCAACATAAAACACTGGTTTCAATGTCACAAGATGATCAGTCAATTGTGTGCCTTTCCCTAAATCATGCATTAAACATTCACAACTCATTATAATTAACTCTAGTGGCATGACTCAACAATGCCCAATAATCACTTATTGTCTTGTTCATTTTAAAGTAGATAATTATCATTTACTCAACCTATCAAACTCAATCTATTTAGCAATGACCAAAACCCAAAAGTTATGACCATCAATAATTAATAACATTAAAGGAACTCAATCTCATTAATATTATTAATCACGTTGAGCAACAATAACTACTAGTTACTAATAAACAAGGATCCACGAGCAATATAATAGTTTTCAATTAAATAACTTAGTCAATACGCAATATTAATCATTCAATAATCATAATCCGAGCTACATCAATTATACAACCACTTTAAATATTCAAATCATCATAAGATAAGTAAAACTTAGATTTACAAATACCAAAATCATCAATGATATTAAATAAATGAAAGTAATAACAAACCGAGTAATGAATCACGCAAAGATTAATCGAAATGGCTTCAACCGTAGCTTTTCGTGCCTCCAAAAGTAACCTAAAATTCGTATTTTACTAACCCTAAACGAAATATATAAAAACCCTAACCTAAAATGTGTTGTAAAAGTCTCTCCAAAACTGTCTGCGGAGGCTGCTTTTTATATCCGATGGGGCTGCAATCCATACGCCGTATGGATGGTGATTAGCGTATGGAACAAGTTGCTGTCAGCCGCCTCCTTTTTGCAGCAATCCAGACTCCCGTGATCTCCTTTTTTTGAATTTGCCTTTGACCGATTTATTGAATAGGAGTGGGCCCCACTTGTTGACTTGGGCCTTGCTTTGGTCTTGGAACTTCACGTGGCCTCCTGCCATCATATGGAACATAATCATCATCATGATTCATTATACTCCCTCCGTCTCATTTCTATTGTCCATTATTTTCATTTTGGGGTGTATCAAATTAATTGTCCACTTCCATAAATAGAAAGTTTAAGGAAATAAAGTTCTTTTTTACCCCTAGTATATATATATAAGACAAAAAAATAGGTAAAAAGTAGATGGTAAAACTGTCATTTTATCAAAAAGTAAGAGAGAGATAGTTATATTTTCTTAAACTGCGTGTCTTTTTGTCTGGTGACAATAAAATTAGGACGGAGGGAGTATATTATTACTTTTATTATTATTTTATATTACTAGTACTAGTACTATATTATTATTAGTTATTATTATTATTTTACTTTTATTATTAATGTTACTAGCGTTAGTTAGTATAACTATGATTATATTAAATATTTTACTTTATTACTAAATATTATAATATTACTAATATACTACTACTATATATAATATTATTATTTAAATTATACTCGTAGTACTAAAATTAGGATTATATAATTAATATTATTTAGCCTAACTACTTATTTGGTCCAACTCATAAACTTCAGTAAATCTTCAATCTAACTATTTTTGCACAATTCATTTAACTTTTAGAACTCAAGTATTTACAAACTTTATTTATTTTTATCACTCTTTTAACCACTTTGTCCCAATCATATTTAGGTATAACTAACTTTTATACAAAAATTACTTTATTTGCTCTATGTCTATTCATTTTCTAATTTAAGCTCTATTTCTACCTATTTTGTAAATATGAACGAAATACATATCTTTTATCAAGTAATTGTAATAAAAGTATACAAAAACTATGAAATATTAGTATATAAAAGTAGTACTATTTGATGTTATCAAATGTCACTATGGGCCCACCGGTGGACATTATGGTCCCTCGGTCACTGCCAAGAAGGTGTTTGATGCGGGGTTCTATTGGCCAACAATATTCAAGGAAGCAAACACTTTGTGCCAAACATGCGATGCGTGTCAAAGAACCGGAAACATCTCCAAAAGGGATGAAATGCCACAAACTAGCATCCAAGTTTGCGAAGTATTTGATATTTGGGGCATAGACTTCATGGGACCGTTCCCACCTTCATTCAAAAATGAATACATTCTTGTGGCGGTTGATTACGTGTCCAAGTGGGCGGAAGCTAAGGCTTTACCAAAGAATGACGCTCATGTGGTCATTGATTTCTTGAAAAGCCTATTTTGCCGATTTGGGATGCCTAAAGCGTTGATTAGTGACCGGGGGACTCACTTTGCGAATGCTCAATTAGAAAAAGTTCTCAAGAAGTATGGGGTAAATCACCGGTTCTCGACTTCCTATCACCCACAAACAAGTAGTCAAGTCGAGAACACTAACCGTGCATTGAAAAGAATTTTGGAGAAGACGGTGAAAGACAACCGGGCCATATGGTCCAAAAAGCTTGAAGATGCATTGTGAGCGTTTCGGACCGCCTACAAGACACCTATTGGAACGACACCGTATCGGTTACTTTATGGCAAAATATAACACCCCTCATTTATACTTATTTAGATATAGTAAATCGGAAGCGTAAGTCCTAATAGATAGTGATAATTTACATCGTTTTATCAACTTATAAAATTCAACATTTTCAAAACATAATTTATTCAACCGAGGTGTTATATAAAACACTTTAAAACATTATATTATACAAATCCCTTATTAGAGTATTGCCTCGTGGTCAAACATTCCTGCTAGCCCAACTTCTTGCACACCCATTATTCAAACCGAAACCTGCAAGAAGTGTTAATGTGGGGGATTAGCATAACGCTAAGTGAGCAGATAACTAATCAACAACCTAACTTAGCTCAACAACTTTGTGTACAACAATACAACACATCAACCATGCATCAGTTCAACAATGCAACAATTCAACTAATCAACAACACCATAATGAGGATCAGCGGCTCTGGGGATAACCATAAACCCGGGAGGCTCCCCAAGAACACTTACCCAACCTATCCGTATGGCCATACGGACGAGACCGATAGCTAGTGATTATCTTCAACTAACACAGGAGGTGTGTTAAACTTTGGATAACCAACTAGCCCAACCAACAGTTCAACAACTCGTTGCCTCATTAACAACTGATGCCCGAAGGCCAATTAACTCAAGTGATCACGTAATCAACAAGTCACATATTCAACTAGTCAACATATCAACAGTATTATTACTATCAACATAATCATCAATGCAACGGATAAAGTAATAATACGTTACTTGTTGTAACCAAACTTGTTACAACCAAGTTACGCTGAGGATTAGAGATCCACTCACCAAATACCTCAGCCATCCACTCAGTAGTCTAATATCACTGAGCCTTCTGCACATCTGAGAATACAACAGGATACACAAATTAGTCCCTTATTCCAATGTGGATATAACAGCATATTATTGTATTTACATCAAACAACTTATTTAAGTAATTACAACCAATTATTCAACTAATCACAATCATCAATTTATCACTTCCATTGGATTGATCATACTTAATTCATGTTAACCATACTCATCCATCATATACCACTAGCATAAGCTTAATACTTTCATATTCATTTATCAACTTTATAATCATTATAATCACCTCATCACCTTAATTCTCATTAATCATTGTTAACTAACATAATTATACCATCAACAAGATTATCAACTTTCAACATCAACAATTCATTAAAACTCCAACATTAGACCTAATGAATACTTAACCACATAAGTTATAACTTTACTCTTTAGTTCTCAATTAAGTGTTCTAATTAGTGAACCATACCAACTTTATCATATACTCCATGAAAATCATAAAATCTCAAGAACACTTAATTAAGTTATAACTTTTAACTTGTATATTGTTAATCATCATTACTAATCAATCATATGTTAGTCATTAACCACACTTATCAACCTATATCTTATTAACTCAAGCTTAAAATTCATTATTCATGGATAACCAACTAACCCATAAACTATCCATATGATCATACATAATTTTTCTTCATATATATGTTAGGGTTTAACTTAGAATCATGAAATAATCATCAACTAGTAATTATACAAGCCTTACAAGCTTAAATTTAACATTACCCATCCTAATTTCATCAAATGCACAAAACCCCAATTTCTAAGTTTATAGAATTCAATAAATCAACACTTACAACATGTTTAGAAGGATTAAACGAAGATAATCCATGCTCTTGAAACTTGAATTCGAGTTTGAGCTCTTCAATTTGATGATTCCTCATAGATTTGATAAATTGATTTAGGGTTTCTTGAGTTAGGAGGGATATATGATGCGTATCATATGTATGTATGTAGATATATATTAGTAAACAACCGACCTAATAATTTAGAAGTATACTAGAAGTGTTTACTTTCATTCCCCGTACTTTTCATTGCCTGGAACTTAAAAACCATTTGCGGGGTAACATTACTTTATTTTACCGTCAACTAAATAAAATTAAAACACTCAATAATTTATTAGTCACAATAAATTATTCGACTATTATCACTATTTATTTCAAATAATACAGCACACCTATTTTCTGACACACTTAATAATAATTCACAGTCAGAAAATATTAAATACAACTAGACCCTAATACTGGGTGTTACAAATCTCTCCCTCTTAAAGAGATTTCGTCCTCGAAATCTGATCACACTTATTCGGTCTAGAATAATTAGAACTACTACTTTCATTTCCATTCAATACTACTCTACTTCTCATACAAATAATTACTAATTACTAGATGCACACTAGATGTGTGTACCTGTTCAATCACTTGTGCATACCATCACTCATGCATATCTTTAACCATATACTCACAAAATGTACCTATATGTCAACATATACTTATATAGGTAGATATTAATACATCAATTTACACACTACCAATGTGTATTTCCACCGAACTCACTTAAACACATAATTTGTGTTTTACCTCTATTTAATTTATTAGCACAAGATGTTATTTTCAGCACACAATGTAGCATCATCCACTGTTTAATTACAATATATATATATACACACATCATGTATTATTCCCTTGAGCAACTTGTAAATATATATAAACCTGTTTTCAATTCTTTCCACATGCACCTATCCAAAGGTACATGATCTATATGTTCCAATGCACCAACATTGCTCTTACATCCTTTCTCTGATAAATTTAAATGACCACTTGCATGACCAGTCATACTTATTCATGTAACAATTTAAATTACGTAATCACCAGTAATCAAAGTAACACATATCCATGTAAATATTTCAACTTTACACTATAATAACCACACTAACAACAACAACAACAACAACATCATCATCAATAAGTGGTACTGACTACTACAACATACCCATTAACAACTAACAACTTAGCTATCAACTATATATTTCTTTAGCTATCAACTTGCTGTGAATTTTCACTTTTGCAACTAGTTAATTACAACCTTACAACTTGTAATTATAAACACGACTAGGTTATATGAAACCCTTTACTTGACAGTAATCTACAATCATTTAACCATCACCAAGTAAGAAAATCAGTAAGCAATAGGTAGAGGTCAATTTATTTTATCGTTACAACCAGTTTCATATAATCAACTAGCATCCGTTCACAACAACTTGGATGCTAACTCAACACCTGTTAATACCAAACATCATCATTGGTATCTCAACAACACAAGGTGCTGACATTAGTCATCTATTCAACAATATTAACACAATATTATTCATATTCAACTTACTTCTACTTTGCTTAAATCAACTTTTAACTCTTACTATTGACAATGAATCACACATACACATCAAATGTGCCATAGATATCACATTAGAAACAACAACTTAGTGATTTATTACTCTTTCATATTAGTTCAACATTGACTATTCATCAATTACAGGTCAACATATCTTATCTGTGATTTTAAAACCACTTAACTTTATATGGTACTTAGTAACCTCAACAACTCCATGTGAAATGGCATAATATAAATACGTTGGCCAGACGTCGTCATATTATGTCAGTCACACTTTATTCTCAGGTCACTTCATACCATTCATTTTCAAAGTTATTACTTTACTCTCTCATAGTTTACAACAATGATATCAACATTTTACACCTATATAGCAACCTCGTGCAACAGGTATACAACTATGTATTAACTCGTTACTATTCTCAACTTATCACTTTAAAGGTAAACTACTCATATCATCATGTAGATATTAACAATATAAGCATACTACACCAATGTCCGACACGAATACATCAATCAACTTCTTTATTACCCGATTCAATATCAAGGATTATTTATATAACTTAATACTTATAGTACATTTAGTACTAAACAGTTCATCAATATTATGTATAATATTCAACACATAATAGTCAATCTTTATACCCTTAATGAGTATTTCATGCTTAACTATTACATCAATATAAGCTCCTATGCTTATTTCGTAATTTCTTAAAACGCTTAATTCAACATTCTCTATTTCTCTATATGATTCAATACTTTATCATATTTCAACTTATCCACATAATATGATCCACATAATCCCATAATCAATGTTTACTAACCCAAGTTAACAATAGTCATCAATACCATATACTGGCATACTTTGTAGTTAAGTAAACCGCCTACAACCGACTCATACACAATGAACCATATAGACCTCTTAAAACAAGTTTTAATATTGCATATAATCACAGGAATGATCTCTGGGCTCAATAAAACAAAAGCCCAATACAAAACGTAAGCTAAAAGTTCAAAATAAGGTTCGAAAAACAATAAAACGCGATTTTCGGGCCCCAAAAGACCCCAAAGTGCCGAAAACTGACAGGGCTCATGGCAAAGCGATGAGCTTTGACCGTTGGCCCGTTTTTGAGTGGACATGTAAATTTCATCTGAATCGGACACCGAAATTTTCTAGCGGAAATTTCTACGTCAAACGTTACGTCGAACGTCGAAAAACGTAAAAAAAATATTTTAATCCTGTAAATACCCACAAACCGCCGGCTAGGCTACATGAGCCGCCGGCTAACATATCTAGCCGCCGACTAAAGTTCTTGACCCGCCGGCTACCCGAGTCGAAACGCCGGCTAACACCAATTTTTACAAACAGAACAAAAGTGCGTTTTAAAGCCAAAAGAAGCCGCCGGCTTGGGGCATCCAGCCGCCGGTTTGGACCTCCAGCCGCCGGCTATAACCTCCAGCCGCCGGGTCCCCTGTCTGCACAGCAGACTGAACATCTTAGTGCAAAAATGCGAATTTCAAACGCGCATATCTCACAAATCGTAAGGAGTTAGGTCATGAAATTTTGCATGCACTTACACTATACCAAAATACAACTTTCCCTTTTTACACTTTTTCAATTTTCACATTTTACGAGAAAACGGACGTGTAACTCATTTTAGGCCATTTCCGACCATTTTAGTGGACACGCCATATTCCAAATGGCTTACTTTCTGACTTCCACTCTTTGCCAACATGTTTCTACATATACTTGGGACGTGTGGGTACCTTCATCACCTATATATACACATCATATCATGTTTTGACTCATTGACCCGTTTAGGGGTCCAATTGGGCATTTTTAAGAAAATAACCACATTGACTACCCAAATCATTTTCATCACCTTTTACTACTAACTTTATGACTTAAAGTCACTTTAACATTCTTCTTAATCAGACCACTACACATTTTAACCTTTTAACCATCAAGTGACCCATTTGGGCACTTTAACAACCCATTTGGGTTTCAACCAATATGTTCACAAATTTAACACCCATTTTACACTTCTTTGACTTTACCAAGTCAAACAGCTTCTCTTCCAATATCGGTGTCATATTATAACTTTGAAATACCAAATTCACATAAAATCATCAAATTCACAACCATTACAACAAGTTTTCCAATTTCATGATCACTTTGACTTTTCACAACTTGTCAATACATATTAGTTTGGTTGACCACTTCGACTTCATTATTTTACCACTTTTAGTATATAGATCATAATTCAATTACAATCATGATCATTATTAAACACATAAACATCTTACCATATTCATCACTTTATGGTATATATTACCAAATTCGACTATACTAATCTCAACTTTGACTTTTCTGTGTCAAACATACCATTCCCAATCAATGGACACTTTCTCATTTAAACAAAAACAAGACTCCAAATTACCTCGATTGAGATATTCCAACAATCTCATTTCACTATCTAGAGTCATTTCAACCTTGCTAATCACATTACTTCCAAAATTATTATTTCACATAACAATTCCTACAACCGATTTCATATTTTAATTTCATATTGTAGACACAATTAAATCCACATAATACAACTATTACACCTTATTCAACAATGTATCTACACAATTCAACAATATATTACATCTTTCTATGATGTTAAACATCTCATTTAGTATCTCCTCATCAGATTTACAAGCAACTATTATCAAGGACTCTTCACTAAGGAATCATAGCAGTTTGACTCAACTTACTTCACTACTAATCATAACATAACAAAGTAAACAATTCAAACTTATTTAAATTCATCGAATTTATCGAGAATTACCTGGCATATCTAAGCCCACGAGTATTGAGGAATCAATGAGAATACCTATTGGTTCCTCATATTCCTCCGTCTCTGCAACCAAAACAACACTTTTGCAACTTTTTATAGGTTAGTACGCATTCAATTACAACTTTCTCATGCAACTACTAATCCCGCACTCCCAGGAATGTTTGACTTGACACTACCATAGATTTGGGATTGAACACATTGCAATGTCCAATTCGCCCAAACCTATGCTCTGATACCAACTTATAACACCCCTCATTTATACTTATTTAGATATAGTAAATCGGAAGCGTAAGTCCTAATAGATAGTGATAATTTACATCGTTTTATCAACTTATAAAATTCAACATTTTCAAAACATAATTTATTCAACCGAGGTGTTATATAAAACACTTTAAAACATTATATTATACAAATCCCTTATCAAAGTATTGCCTCGTGGTCAAACATTCCTGCTAGCCCAACTTCTTGCACACCCATTATTCAAACCGAAACCTGCAAGAAGTGTTAATATGGGGGATTAGCATAACGCTAAGTGAGCAGATAACTAATCAACAACCTAACTTAGCTCAACAACTTTGTGTACAACAATACAACACATCAACCATGCATCAGTTCAACAATGCAACAATTCAACTAATCAACAACACCATAATGAGGATCAGCGGCTCTGGGGATAACCATAAACCCGGGAGGCTCCCCAAGAACACTTACCCAACCTATCCGTATGGCCATACGGACGAGACCGATAGCTAGTGATTATCTTCAACTAACACAGGAGGTGTGTTAAACTTTGGATAACCAACTAGCCCAACCAACAGTTCAACAACTCGTTGCCTCATTAACAACTGATGCCCGAAGGCCAATTAACTCAAGTGATCACGTAATCAACAAGTCACATATTCAACTAGTCAACATATCAACAGTATTATTACTATCAACATAATCATCAATGCAACGGATAAAGTAATAATACGTTACTTGTTGTAACCAAACTTGTTACAACCAAGTTACGTTGAGGATTAGAGATCCACTCACCAAATACCTCAGCCATCCACTCAGTAGTCTAATATCACTGAGCCTTCTACACATCTGAGAATACAACAGGATACACAAATTAGTCCCTTATTCCAATGTGGATATAACATCATATTATTGTATTTACATCAAACAACTTATTTAAGTAATTACAACCAATTATTCAACTAATCACAATCATCAATTTATCACTTCCATTGGATTGATCATACTTAATTCATGTTAACCATACTCATCCATCATATACCACTAGCATAAGCTTAATACTTTCATATTCATTTATCAACTTTATAATCATTATAATCACCTCATCACCTTAATTCTCATTAATCATTGTTAACTAACATAATTATACCATCAACAAGATTATCAACTTTCAACATCAACAATTCATTAAAACTCCAACATTAGACCTAATGAATACTTAACCACATAAGTTATAACTTTACTCTTTAGTTCTCAATTAAGTGTTCTAATTAGTGAACCATACCAACTTTATCATATACTCCATGAAAATCATAAAATCTCAAGAACACTTAATTAAGTTATAACTTTTAACTTGTATATTGTTAATCATCATTACTAATCAATCATATGTTAGTCATTAACCACACTTATCAACCTATATCTCATTAACTCGAGCTTAGAATTCATTATTCATGGATAATCAACTAACCCATAAA
Source organism: Helichrysum umbraculigerum (assembly GCA_949592205.1). Lineage (NCBI taxonomy): Eukaryota > Viridiplantae > Streptophyta > Magnoliopsida > Asterales > Asteraceae > Helichrysum > Helichrysum umbraculigerum. The sequence goes on along the minus strand of CATIUR010000005.1, from coordinate 6,423,407 downwards.
CTATCCATATGATCATACATAATTTTTCTTCATTTATATGTTAGGGTTTAACTTATAATCATGAAATAATCATCAACTAGTAATTATACAAGCCTTACAAGCTTAAATTTAACATTACCCATCCTAATTTCATCAAATGCACAAAACCCCAATTTCTAAGTTTATAGAATTCAATAAATCAACACTTACAACATGTTTAGAAGGATTAAACGAAGATAATCCATGCTCTTGAAACTTGAATTCGAGTTTGAGCTCTTCAATTTGATGATTCCTCATAGATTTGATAAATTGATTTAGGGTTTCTTGAGTTAGGAGGGATATATGATGCGTATCATATGTATGTATGTAGATATATATTAGTAAACAACCGACCTAATAATTTAGAAGTATACTAGAAGTGTTTACTTTCATTCCCCGTACTTTTCATTGCCTGGAACTTAAAAACCATTTGCGGGGTAACATTACTTTATTTTACCGTCAACTAAATAAAATTAAAACACTCAATAATTTATTAGTCACAATAAATTATTCGACTATTATCACTATTTATTTCAAATAATATAGCACACCTATTTTTTGACACACTTAATAATAATTCACAGTCAGAAAATATTAAATACAACTAGACCCTAATACTGGGTGTTACACAAAACTTACCATTTACCCCTTGAAATTGAGCATAAAGCTTATTGGGCGCTCAAGAATTGCAATTTGGATTTGATTGAAGCGGGTGAGATGAGGATGTTACAACTTCATGAATTGGACGAGCTTAGGTTACAAGCATACGAGAATTCTCGCCTTTACAAAGAAAGAACCAAAGTATTGCACGACCGAAAGCTCAAAACGAGAAAAGAATTCAAGGTGGGTAATAAAGTGCTCCTTTTCCAATCTCGTTTCAAGTTAAAACAACCTAAGTTCAAGCCAAGATGGACTGGTCCTTTTACGGTCAAACATGGTTATCCATCCGGATATGTTGAACTTTTCGGTTCGGATGGAGGAACTTTTATTGTCAATGGTCATCGGTTAAAGCTTTACCATGAAGAAGAGGTTGATGGCGAGTGGGAGGAGCTAGCAACTTACCCCAAGGACAAATGAATACGGGGTCGAGTCTAGCTTGGACTCGTTAATAAATGAAGCCCGATCACGAGGAAACTCGTTTTTATATCCTTTTTTGGTAGTTTAGATATTTTTGCCTGCGTTTTTGATACATTTTATGTGTTTGCTGCTGCTGAGATTGTTTGAATTGTTAAGTGTTTAAGTGTTTTTGTGTTGCTGCTGTGTCTGCTGATTTTGTAAAGGGAAAGCCGATCGGCTTACCATAGCCGTTCGGCTACAGATCAACAGAAGATCGGCTTTAGTTAGCCGATCGGTTTAATCTTTGAAAAATCATCACAGAACTTGAGCCTTGTCTGAAGCATTGGTTTTGTACGTGGAAAGCAGATCGGCTTACATAAAGCCGTTCGGCTAACACTTGGAAACAGATCGGCTATATATAGCCGTTCGGCTATACTAGTTCAAAATCATTGCAGAACGTGACCCTTAAAACTTATGCATATTTTAACTGAACAAGCCGTTCGGTTACTGGGTTAAAGCAGATCGGCTAAGCTAGCCGTTCGGCTAAGGTTGGAAAGCCGATCGGCTTTTGGTCAAGGCTGGGCGAATTAATTAAAGAGCAAAAACCTTCTCTTTTTCACACCACAAACACAATTACATAGCTGCCGACATTTTCTTTTATTCTCTCTCAATTAAAAACGAAAAACTTCCATAATCTTCACTAAATCACCATCTAATTCTTCAAATCTTTCAAGAAATCAACCACTAATCATGTCTAGACAACCTAAGGTATTTCATGTCTCCATTTAATCTTTCCACTAGTGATTTTTGGGATGAACATCTTGAATCCGGGTTTGGTTTGATTCAAGTGTGGGGATGAATTCCTTTGTGATTTTGTTGTGTATTATGCTTGATTCATACATGTTACTTAGTTTATACCATGATTCCTTGTTTAAATTGCTCGATTTAGATGATTTGCAAATTAGGGTTCATATGCTAATTTGGGGGAAATCCGAATTTAGTAATTTATGCTTGATAGTTGGTGTTAATTGTAGTGTAATTCGTGTTTGCTAGCATAATGTAGTTAATTGGTTGGTTGATTTCCATTTGTGGTATGATTTAGAAGATTAGGGTTTATGTGAAAATTGGGGAAAAAGGAGTTGACTTTTCTGGTCAAACTTTGACTTTTGCTTTGACTGTCTTTGGTGTAACTTGTGATTGTAATGCATGTCTAGAATCCATTTGAGTGATCCTTTTTGCTCAATTCAAGTTCATGTTTGATATTGAAGTTATGTATTTATGAGGTAGTCAATAGGTTTGGTATGTAACTTTGATTGTAAGGCTTGCTTGAGTCAAATTGTATGTCATTGGCATGATTCAAGCATGGTTTAATATTAGGTTGCATGTTTATCCGTATAGAGTTTAAGTTTTGGCTATGTGATTTATCGGTAATTGTCGGTTTGAGCTATGCTTGCATTTGTTGATTGTTTGCTTTGTGATGCGGTTATAGGCTTATGTGCTTGGCTAGCAGGGGGTGTGGTTGGGTTTGACATTGATCGCTCATTTTGTCATATTTTTTGCTAACTCTAACACAAATTTGGAAAATTTGTATCTTATTGTGTTGTGTTGTGCAGAGAGGCAGGAATACCCAACCTGACACCTATGAGCCTCAGTTTCCTGAAAGTATTTATGAGGGTTTACTGCCTGGAGACCGCCACCCTCATTTGATTTTTGGGCGCCATACGTATAACTACCTGGAATACACAGAAGCCTTGTATAAAATTCATAAAAAGGAATATGAATACCCTCGGGAAATCAACTGGAACCCGTTGGAGGTTGTTGGGGTTGCTCATGATATTCGCAAGACTTTTACTCAAACTGTGAAATTCGATGATGAGGCTTTTGGTGTGAATGACTTTGAAAAGCTTCTCGGGATTCAGGAAAATATCTACGAAGAGTTGGTAATGGAATTCTTGGCAACTTTAGAAATGTTCATTATCAACAATGTCGACGATAAATTTTTGAGTTTCAGACTTGGTGGGGCTCCTAGAAAATTATCCTTGAAAGAGATTGCGGGTTGTTTGGGGATTTATACGGACGAGGAATATTTTTCCCATTGGATTGATCGGTATATCATGAATGGGGCAAGGTTGGATGAGGGGCAGTGTGATGCTGAAGTTTGGGCAACGCTCAGTACGTCACGATATCTTGGGGGGAAGAATTTGAACAAACATCTTACATCCCCCAAGTATAGGGTGATACACAAGATGTTAGCAAACACACTGACTCTTAGGGGAAGCAATAGGGAGAAGGTCACCTTGATCGACTTGTGGTTTTTGGATAAGTTGAAAAGTAGGGACATGATCAATGTTCCATATGCAGTGGGCAAGTACCTTCACGCCTATGCTAGTGGGCTAAAGCCTAATTCCAAGCTTTGTGGTGGTCATCTAATCACCCGGATCGCCAAGGGCTTAAAGGTCAGTTTGAAGCCCCGAGGAGTTCCCGCCTATACCTTAGTGGAAAACGATACCCTTCCAATTGGGGCCGAATCCTATGCCACGGCCCACATCTTGAGAAAGAAAGGTGGATCTTATGTTGCTTATAATCCCACTCCTCAAGAGGCGGCCACTGTGTCTCGTGCCGGGGCTCGGGGAAAAAGGCCCGTTACCATTGAAGATTCTGATGAGGAAGTAGAGGCGGAGCAAGAAGAAGAAGCTGCAGCTAATGTACATCCGGGTCATGGTCATTCATCTCATTATGGAGAGCCCGCGTATTGGCAGAGTTTTATGTCCAGATTCAACAATATGCAACTTGAGCAAGATCGAAGATGGGGAGAACAAGAAGAGTGGCAACGGGAGAATGTGACTTTCAGGGATGAGTCTAGGTATGAGTGGGGAGCTAATCAATACCAAAACGATTGGCTAATTCACGACCATGAGCGGATGGGCCACCATGTGCCCGACCATGTGCCTATCCCGTATCATCACCCACCTCGTTGGGGCGAGCCGGGGGGTGTCCTCCCTGCTCCTATTTATGATCGGGATGCTGCTTTAGTGGAGCTCCAGTGACATCAGGAGCATATGCACACATCTGATTACCACCAGCAGCAGCAGGATTGGGGCACTCCTTGGTCCTCAGCTCCATCCCAGCCTAACACCTGGACTGCTCCTGAGCCCTCCAACTGGCAACAAGAGGCTCATCAGCATTGGCTTTTTGGATCGCCATCACCTTATCCGCAGCAGCATCAGCAGGATGATCCCACCTAGGACCCACCCCATGATGGGGGTTGGTAGTTGGGCATTGTTATTATTTTTTTCTGGGATTGTAAAACTCTAAACAATATTTTTATTCTGCGTTATTTTTCTTTTTTGGTTCTTTGGATGACTAGCATTCATTGAAGCATTTTTATTGTGATTATTTTATTATCATGTGGGCTTGTGTTTGGTGTTTGTTTGTTTGTTGCCCATTTATAGCATGCGGAGCTGGAGTGGATATCTACAAGTCTATCATGAGCCAGCTCCTCCTTTCTCACCTTCATGCAAAACCCCCGGGGAAATTCTCGTTTCTTTTTACCTCCGCACTTTTGCTTATTTATTGATTATATTTGCATTGGGGTCAATGCAAACCTCAAGTGTGGGGAGGTATTCACTTGAATTCCATTCCTAGTGAATTGTTGTTTCTTACCTTTTATTTTTAAAGTATTTCAAAACAAGTTAACACACCTTTTTGTCTTGCCCGCCAATTGCAATCAGTTTTCCATCAAGTGAGATGTCACAACAGTTGACACTAGTTGCATGAACACTTCCAATTTCCAAAAATGTGAAGCCTTTTAACAAAACAAAAAAAGAAATGCAAATAAGGTAAGATGTTGCTCTGTTCTTCGAGGTATTCACTTGAATTCCATTCCTAGTGAACTTTACGAATCCCATTAACGGGCTATTGGTCACTTATTGGGTCTGTTATTGATCTTGGGTCCGATAGATTTTTGCAAATTCCAATGAAAAGCCGGGAAATGATAATTTGCTAGGGGTGTGCTTGTCCTTAAAAGATTGATCGCTTTGAAAATCTTAAACTTTTAAAATTAATTAAAAGTGATCTAATCTTCCCTCTTGCAACCAAACCTTTTGAGATGTGTCATAAAAAGCAACCTAATAGGGTGAATTGCATGACTAGCACACTTGTAGCCTCCACTATGAAAAATTGTGAGAAATTTGAGCCTTATTGAGAAAAACACTTACCTTTAGTGTTTATATTGTTTGATTGCTATGAGTGTGCCGGTGATTGTAGTTTGTTCTAGAACTTGCCTTAGTGATGCATTTTGAGGCCGCTGTGGGATCACAGAAATGTGATATAGGTGGGGTCGAAGACGAGGAGGTATTCTTAGGAATTTTTGATTTTATTTTGCTTTAAAACCATTTATATCCAATTTACACAGGTCGTTAGCACTCATTTTTAGTGCTAAGAAACCCCTAGAAAACTTCCACATTCAATCCGCTAATAGTTTAGCCTTGTTTTTGTATAGTCGATTCCCGAACCATCACTTTTCTAAGATGTTGCCTAGTTGGAACTTATGATGAATTTTACCAAAATGTGACTTAAATCGTTTTGAATTGTGATTCTAGTGTTAAATTCTATGATTGAGATTGGAAACAATTAAATAAATAGAAGTTAACTATTGAGCTTAAGGTTTATGGTTGGGTGATTGTGGTCAACTAAATGGCCTTTGGATTCCTGAATAAGTAGTTCCCGAGGGGTGTTCTACACCTAGCCACCAAAGGCCGTTATTCGGTCTAGGATGGTTGGTCCGAAAGTTCGTTACACAGGGTTCATAGAAAGTCATAGAATGCAATTATTCCAATCAAATGTGAAAAATCAATTTGAGTTATTTGTGTGCAATTGTTGAAGTATGAGTTATAAATGAGAACAAATAATAATTTGAATTGACTTAGCACCAGAATCCTAAGTTACATTACTGTCACGTGTTAAAACCAATAGGTAACATTTCCGCATTTTTCACGGGTCTTGACTACCACTTTTCACCAATTATTGTGTCTATCATACCCCTATTCCATAATTAGCTTACATTTGTTACAACACATGCTAGAATACCTCCTTTGAGATTTCACTTGGTGCTCACTCCAAGTCGGTGGAGATTTGATCCTTTTGCAAGCCTATGGTAACAATGCATCACGACTTGGCTTGATTGAGTGTTACATTGCTTACTTCCTTACCTTGTAGTATTATAGGTTGAGAGTGAGTGACTAAACACTTATCCTTATGTGAGGTGCTAGGTCGTGCATTCAGGCTTGACAAACTAAAACATCTCGAGTTTCTAAAGCTTATACATATGTTGCTTGCCTAATTGCTTTGGTAGTTAGTGTAAGTATTGTTTTGGTGAACTTGATCTTCACCTATTAATGTTGCAAGAGTAGGTTTTGAAATGGTATAATAATGGTTTGCTTGAGGACAAGCAAAGTTCAAGTGTGGGAATATTTGATATCGCTCATTTTGGTTATATAAATCTGTCGCGATATCATTGTTTTGCATATATATTTGAGTAGATTTTGAGAACTTTCGATACTTATTTTGTTTGGAAATCTATTTCAGGACAAAAGCTCGAAACGCATGCGAAATGGAGTTGAATTGGTGAAGTTTGGATCAATGCTGGTTGGGCTGGAATTGTACATTAGCCGATGGGCTGATCAACCATAGCCGAACTATTTTCCATCACTAGCCGATCGGCTATGCTTAAAAGATCGGTTTGTCCTGTGTTAAATCATTACAGAACTGGGCCAGTGTTGAAGCTTGAGGAATTTAACTGGTAAAGCCGATCGGCTGGCTTTGGATCTGAGCGAGGGTTAAGGTGGTTGGGTGTGTTGTTCGCTTCTCATTGGTTGGCATTTATTGCCAACCGTTTTTGTGTCTTTTTCTCCCCAATTTTTTCATTAAAAAGAAAAGAAAAAAAATAAAAATAGGAATTGGGGGTGTGTTTGGACCGGCTGTAGCTTCATAATACCATATCATCATCAACACAAAAACACACTTCTCATTCACAACACACTCCACTTCCATCTTCATTTACTCCCTTCATTTACTCCATTTCCACCACCACTTCTACTACACAAAATCATCATTAAATTTCATTCTCTTGCATTTAATTTAGGAGTTTGTAAGGAGGGATATCAAGCAACACTACTTGGAGACATTATTGTAACAACTTTGGTATAATTTCGAATCTAATCTAGTTTCAAGTTATTTATGATTTCATCAAGTGTTAGTTGTTTTAGCATGATTATTGTTGCTATGTGTGGCTAGTTACTATTATGTTTGTTTGGATAAAATAACTAGTTGATTAGGGGTGTAATCTTTAGGTGTTAATTCATGTTTGAATTTGTGAATCATCCATGAATTTGTATGTGTTAGGTTGTTGTTGTTAGTAAACTTTTGGCATTTTAACTAAGCAATTATAGCGAACGTTTGTTGCTTACAAAAAATACCTATATAAGTTGTTTATCATTTGTGGAACAAAGCTTTTGGTGATTTTAACAACAACTAGTCAAATACATACAAGTTAGCAATTGTAGCGAATGTTTGTTGTGTGGATGATTTGCAAACTCACAAATCTTAATTTATGTTTAATCGGAGAACCTTATGTAATTGAGCTTAATCACTAGAATTTAACCATTTGGTAATTTACTAATTGATATAACGAACGTTTTCAACCAAGTAAATTGCTATTAATTATTTGTCTATGAATGATTGAACAAAATTGCGAATGTAATTTTGGAATGTGTCAAATGATTTAGCTAAATTGTGTAAGCTAGTAACCATGGCGAACGTCCGTTACTAGATTAATTCATAGGTTTGCTAATTAAAGTTGAACTTTAGGTCTCAGAGAACTTTGAGCTTAGGTTTGATGAATGTTACCCTTTAGCATGTGTATTAACCGATTATAATTCTAAACCCTTAAATCACTAGTGAAATAATCCAAGCAAGCATTGTTTTTAATATTTGAAAGTTCCAAACAATTAAACCGACTCTTCAGAGTCCACCTGCCTAGATTAATTAAAGATTGTAGTTTAAGCATCGTGACAATTCGGTCACATAACCAACCACATTTTATCTTCCCTTTTTAAATTGCTCACACTTATATTGATCATCCAATCTAGTTCCATGTGTTCGAACCCGAACTTACCAAAATATACTACCACTCGACAGGGTCCACTGCCCGGTTGTGTATTGGTCTAGCGAGGTACTTTTTGGTTTACTAAACAACGATAAATTTTTATAACTAGATTTAGCACATCAATTCTTTTGACAGCCGTCCAATGATTCTCAGTGGGAGATTGCATAAATTGGCAGACTTTGTTAACTGCGAAAGTGATGTCAGGACGAGACAATGTGACATACTGAAGGGCACCCACAATTTGGCGATACCTGACCGGATTTGCAAATGTAGCACTATCACTAAGAGCAAGATTAGCATTGGTAGTCATAGGAGATGAAACCGGTTTAGCATTAGACAGGCCTGCACGTTGTAATAGTTCAAGGATGTATTTCCTCTGTGATAGGAACAGATCATGACCCTTACTAGTGACCTCAATACCGAGAAAATATGACAAGCGACCCATATCCTGAACAGGGAATGATTTGCTAAGACTTTGTACCACTTTATCAATAGCATGTGAGTTGTTTCCTGTCAAAAGAATGTCATCAACATAGACTAGCATGTACAAAAGTGTGCCCACATCGGAGTAGATAAACAAAGAAGGGTCCGTCTTTGAGCCCTGAAAACCAATGGAATTAAGGACCATAGAGAGTCGATGAAACCACGCTCTAGGGGCCTGCTTTAATCCATATAAGGATTTGTGAAGTAGGCAAACATGATCTGGTTTAGCCGGGTCAACAAACCCCGGTGGTTGTTGCAGATACTGTCTCGTTGAGATCACCATGTAAGAAGGCATTTTGCACATCAAGTTGCCTTAGAGACCATTTTTGTGTTACGGCCAGAGACAAAACAACACGTATGGTTGTCGATTTTACTACGGGACCGAATGTCTCCTGATAATCAATGCCTGGTTGTTGTCGAAACCCTTTCGCAACTAGTCGTGCCTTGTAATGTTTGATTGCCCCTGTTTGGTCCCTTTTTAGTTTGTATAACCACTTGCAATCAACGACGTTGGAATTTGGAACACGTGGAACTAATGTCCACGTACCATTCCGCATCAGAGCAGAATACTCGTCAGCCATTGCACTACGCCACTGAGGGTACCTGTTAGCAATAGTAAAGGTTGTGGGTTCGGTGTCAAGCGAAGGGCATTGGGTATGATATGAGGTGGCATTATAGGGTTTGGTCTGTTTAGGATTAGGGCGTAGGTTGGGTGGTCGAGTACGGGTAGGCTGTTCAGTTTGAGAGGAGGGTGCAGCAGGCTGCTCGGTTTGAGAGGAGGGGGCAGCAGGCTGCTCAGTTTGAGAGGAGGGTGCAGTAGGGGTAGTTTGAGGTGGTGGGTCGGTGACTTTAGAACGGCGGTGATAGGTGTGGATAAGGGGTGGTTGGGTCGTAGGCTGTTCAACACGGGTAAAGGTAGGCTGTTCATTAACAGGCTGAACTTGAAGACCAAGTTGTGACAAAACTGCTGAATAGCTTGAAATTGATTCGGTTGAGGAGTAGACGAGGTGGCACCAGGAACCGCTGAGTTACTACTGTTCGTAGCAGTCGTGAATGCTTGAGCCGGAGAGATGTCGGTTGCAGATTTCTTGATCATGTAATCATGATCTGATAGCAAGCCATGGAGTTCTGCAAAGGCAGTTGAGAATTGGCGACCAATAAGGGTTGACTTCAACCCGTTGTATTCTTCTCTAAGGCCCGAGATAACCAGCATCACCAAATCTTTTTCTTTCATTGGTTCGCCTATATTGGCGAGTGCATCAGAATACTCCTGAGCCCTAGTTAGGTATGCGGAGGAGGTTTCATCAGCCTTCATCTCTAGTTTAAGAAGCTGTGTCTTTAGGGTGTATTCCCTTGAGGATGTGTGAGGAACGTAAGCACGCTCAAGAGACAGCCAAAGATCACGGGAGGTCAGTCCTTGAACATGTTGGAAAGACGCCTCAGAGATTGTAGAAGTAATTAGCATCCGTACATGAGCATCGTTAGAAACCCATGTGTGTAATTAGGGTTTGGTTGTGGTGGCGGCACTGTGGTGCTGTCGACATCTTTTCCTGATGGTGATGGTGACGGGATAGTCATTGCAGGACAGGGGATTGTACCGTCAATATAGCCGAACAAGTTATTGGTGACAAGGAATGGTTGGACCATTGCCTTCCAATAGCCATAGTTATTTGGCGATAAAGTGAAGCCAAACTTGTGGGAGTTATGGGCGGTTTTCTCGGTTGTAGTGAAGGCTGCAAGGAGTGCCATTGATAGATAGAGAATGGAAAAAGAAAGAAAACGAAGGAGGCTAGCTGACTTGTGTCGGCAGCTTTAGGGTTTCTAGGGCAGCTCTGATACCAAGATAAACTTGGTAATACGATTATTGTATTTCTGTAGAATAATGATTACAGTAGGAGTATATATAAGAGATACATTTACACTCTACACCCTCTAATATAATTATATATATATACAACACTTAATTGTCTAATACAATTTATCATTATGATCAGCTCACTTATAAGTATACATTTATCTTAAGAGCATGATATCAACTACTATCAACAATCAATTCTAACTTATAATTAATAACTCTAGTCATTAGTCCATTTCATAAGTGTTCAACATATTACAATAACATAGTACTAAGCTAGCAATGATAACTACTTTATAAATAACAATTAATCAAATGATACCTTAATCCATACAAGAAACTCATAAAGTATCGATATAATAAACTAAAATCAAATTGCAAATATCATTTATGCTGGTTACATTTAACCAAATAATCAATAGTGTTTAACTTATTACAGTCGTATAACATCACTAACAATAATGACCAATTTGTCAGTTTCATTAATACTAGTCTACAAGTATTAATTTTTCACTAAGCTAAGTCATATAAATCAATAACTTCTCTACTTAGTTCTAAATTATCAACATAACATATTTACCCAATTTAGATAATCCCTATCATCTAAGGAAACAAAAGTCTAATCTAAAATGTACATCAAAAAGTCCCGAAAGAAGGTCCAAAACTGAAAAACGCCTTTTTCGGCCCCTAAACGACCCCGAATGGCCAAAAACCGCCTAGGCTATTAGAATATAGCTTTGATCATTGGACCGTTTTTGAGTGACCATGCGAATTTCAACCCAATCCGAGTTTAACGAAAATTTGTAAAATTTTAGTCACTAAAGGTATCACTAACACTTGCGCACTTTTGAAATTTGCAAAACAAAATGACCAAAAACACTAAGCAACGCGATCCGGAGAAACATGGCTGGGATCGCGTTCGTTAATAGAAAACATTATGTTACCGAATTACACTAGGCAACGCGATCCAGAAATTGTGGCTGGATCGCGTTTCTAAGAATAAAATACGACTGCACCAAATTAACATTAAGGAACGCGATCCAGGCATGATGGCTGGGATCGCGTTTGTCACTTTTTCAGCAACTAAACCCAGACCTGAAACACCTTCAGCTCGAACTAAAAACCCAATTTCACACAATTCAGTCACCAAACACGAATTTATCTAGTAATTGACCTCAAGTATCATCTATAAACATAACACAACAACAAATAACATCATCAAGCTTCAAATTTTACTCATGCATTCATCATCCAACCTAACTTTTAACCAAACTCACACATATTTCATGAAAGAAGGTATAACCAACACAATCAACAATTTACATTGAATAACACTTACAAACACTAAACAATCATCACTTTCATAACAAGTTTCATATCTATATCATAATTCCACTTGATAAATCAATTTAAAGTATAGCATATGAAACACTAACCTAAATACTTACAATTGGAGAAGAATAGCAAGATGATGATGAAGGTTAGATGTAGGAATCAGAATTACAGCTTCAATTGTGATTTCAAGTTGATATTTCTAGTGAATTTCTCTTGTGTTCTAAGTGAAAATGAGAGTATTTGAGTTCATGCATTTGTTTGGTGAAATGAAAAGAGTTAGGTCGACATTTCCAATTTTATTCAAGTGTAATGCAGTGTAATATTATACCCCTTTTAAATCTATTGTCTGGAACCTAAAACCATTTTGCGAGACTAGTATCTTTTATTTTACCGACAACTAAAATAATTTAAATCAAGTAATAATTTATTAATCACAATAAGTTAATTAGCCAATTGACCTCCTTATTTCAATACCCAATTAATACAAATTATTTATAACACAATTTAATAAATACGATAGCGAAATTACCATATTTCTTCTAGGCCCATAAAGAGGATGTTACATGAACACATATAAGTTTTACAACATAATAATATTAATATTAATATTAATATTAATATTATTATTATTATTATTATTATTATTATTATTATTATTATTATTATTATTATTATTATTATTATTATTATTATCATCATTATCATTATCATGATAATGATTATCATGATCTTACTATTTTTAATTAATAATATCTATGACATAAAAATATTTTTAAATCTTTAATTCTTAAATCATTATAATTACTTTCACTTATACTATTATAATTATATGTAAGACATAAAATCTTATAAATAATCAATTTTTAAAACAAAACTCAAAAGTTAAATGTATTCATTACATAGATATCTATAAAACGCATAAATGTTTTTAACAACAAAAAACAAATATTATGCACATACACGATTAGATTATAATTCTTAAAAGGGTGTTGTTGCTCAAAATGTTAAAAACTTATGAATCATTGCATATTATGTATATGAATGGTTGAATACACATACTATATTTTTTTTTGAACGGCAATATTTTATTAACAAGCTAGCAAAATACTAGCAAAAATTACATAAACGAGCTATTTACAAAAGGGTTTTCAACCCAATCAACTCAAGAACATCCTAACTTAGGATTCCTAGCCGAAATCCAATTAAACGAATTATATACCATTCTATCCCAAACAAAAATCTTCTTAGGCTTTGGAGAAGAAAAAATAACCGCATTACGATGATTCCAAATGAACCAAAGCATAATAAAAATAATAGCCTCCAACAATAAACGCCTCTCCTTTATGCATTTAATATCTGAAACCCATGACCCAATTTGAGTGAACGAGGAGCATACATGAATATCAAGATGGCACCATTTAGCTAGCTCTCCCCACATGAATTTCGCCAACGAACATGAAAAGAATAAATGCGTCATCGACTCCTGCTCATCTTCACAAATAGGACATAAAACCGAATCAAGATCAATGCCTTTGCTATCTAAATTAATCAAAGTGGGCAACCGATCCAAACACAATCTCCACACAAAAACATTAACCTTCATCGGAACCCATCTATTCCAATTAGTAGTCTGATTACACAACGGAAGAATAGCAGCATCAATACACTTTCTCGCCGATTCAACGGAAAAACCTTTAGCATCCATACTCCACACCCACATATCTGGACCCTCTGTTAACGCCACATCCTCCAACAACTTCATCAACTCAGAAAACTGAACCTCTTCTCTTCCACCTCTCGGCAATCGCCTTAACACTGACGTCCAATCCAACAGATTAACACGATCGGCTACAACACTATCCTTAACTACGTCAAGAGCAAAAATACGTGGATACTTCTCTTTCAAGCATTGATGACCTATCCACTTATCATGCCAAAATAACGTAGATCAACCATCACCTATTTTTCTAGAACAATGATCCAATAAATCTACGCCTTTCTATATTATTACTTATACCTATATTACATATTATCGTAGATAAAAATCAAATTCACAACCTTAAATCGGTTATTTATTTAACAATAATAGGTCAAAGCCTATTCAGTTAAAGAGTAACTTATATTTAATTGAAGATCAACTTACCATTTTATTAAAAATGAACATTTTAATAAAATTTGACGCTAAAAATCTATATAATGATAAATTATGTGGGCCGTGCATGTGCACGGCCATTTTCGTTGCTAGTAGATTGAATAAGCTCTCATTGCTTAGATTAACTTTATTATCAAACATACTGTTATGGATATGTTTGATCAAACTAGTTGGAAGCTAAGAGCTGAAAGCTTATAGTTGGAGCTGATAGTTGTAATTAATTTAGAAGCTACCGAAGCTCTGATATATATAATTAGTAATTAAGTAAAAAATATTTATGTAATAAGTCATTTCATAAACTAGAAATTTGTTTTAAAAGTTAATTTCAAGATACTCAAAACTTTAAATCTGTAAGTACGTATTAAGATAAGATATTTATCTACTACTCCGTATTAAAATAGTTTTAGAACACTTCTTTGGGAGTAAACCACTACCCGTACCCTTTTAAAATAGTCTTTGGAAGTCAAAAAGAAGCCTTTTTAAATTCACAATCATTATTTATTTATTAGAAGACGGAAAACATTCTTCATTTGTTCCCTTTCACCAACAATTTTTTTTCTCGAACATTTCAAAGTCCGTGTTTAGGGGGTTTCTTTCTTTGTTTCTGGGGTTTTGTTCTACAATCATATAATAATGTCTCAATCTCCACAAAATCAATCCATCATGGATGTTGACACAATGTATTCTTCTTTCTTGAGTATACCAGTTTCTTGTTTTTACTTATTTATTTAGCAATTTTGTAGTTGTTTCTAGTTTTAACTTCGTGGATTATGGCTATACTCAAATGGGGTTTTCTGTAGTTCGCATTGTATGTGCGATTTGAAGTTTTCTTGATGTTTTTGATTTTTCTTAAAAGAATTTCTTTTTTATTACTGTATTATCCAAAAAAGCTCGGTTTTTTATGTGTTTATTTGAGGGCTTTTTTTTTGGGTTCTTTTGAGCCAGTAGTGATCATTGATTATCTGTAAATGTATGTGGATTTATATGTAAGCATGTATGTATATGCATACAAAACCACCCATTTTAAGTGATTTTTATTGAAATATGTATACACAACAGGCCAAGTTAAATGTGAAACTAAGAAGTTTTAGTGATCATTATATAATGCTGATAGGATTATTCATCGATTCTGAAGTTTTAGTTATTTATGCTGATAAACTTATTATGATTGTGGTTTTCTGATTATTTACTGTAAAAGAGAAGCAAGTAAAGAGTAGTTGCAAGACAAATGCTTATTTAGATTAATGTAATATTATGTTTCTTATTTAATGTTTGAATCATACAGTTAGTTTTGGGATTTTCTCAAAATTGTGACTTGTTCTGTTGGAAATTTAGGCTGGATGTTTATATTCATGATTATCTTGTAAAGAGGAAACTTATTACCTCAGCAAAGGTATTTGAAGATGAAGCAAAAGTACCCGTTAACGCTCGTGGTAAAAGAAGATACTTTTGTGTAACATAAAGTTCTTTTCTGCATTCTTATTATAATAGTTTAGACAGTTTGGAATTTATACTTTTCTTTTTCTGTTTTTGATCACTTCAGCAATTCAAGCTCCGCGTGGTTTCCTGTTCGAATGGTGGACCGTGTTTTGGGATATATTTATTTCCCGGTACAAACTTCACCAGGGCTCTATGGAACCTTGTGACGAGGTGAGCTTACATGATGAGTAATGACATACTTATTCATTGACATTTGATTTCGGAAGTCTAATGGGATTATTAAAGACTTCAAGATTTTGTATATAATTCTCTAGGAAAGTTTGAATTAACGGTTTGAGAATTTCTGAGTTCCGACACAAAGACTATTTTGCATGTGTTGGTATCAATGTCAATTACATTCCATGACTGTGTGTCAATCTTAAATAATATACTATGTTTGACTTGCTAAGTCATAGCACATCTGTTAATGACAGGCTATGAGAATACTGCAGATGGTCCATCAGCAGCAAGACGGTCAACATCAAAGACAGATTGTCAATACAAACGATGCTATTAATGTGTTAACTCCTATGAGGCAACCAGTTACAAAGGTATCGAATTGGGTTTCAAATATATCAATTAAATGTTACTGATGGATTTTTGGAATTTTTTTTGGTGTATTTGTATATAGCAATGGCATGGAGGTAATGTGGGCATGGTATTGAATCCCTCTAGTTCGATGAATCATCTTTCAATTGAACGTCAAAAACAAGCTTTGGTAAATGTATGTTTCTTTTGGTTTTTTGCTTATTGTTGTGGCATATTACTTTACTTTCTAATGCTTTCTTGGTGGAACAGGACATATGTAGTCTTACGGGTCCCGTGGTCAATCAGAGTTTTCAAGGTCCTGAGTGTTTACCGAGTGGAGCTTATGGTAACCCGATACTTATTCACACACACATATGAATCACTTGGGAATGAGTAAAATTACAATGTAAAATGATAGATGCAAGTCATTCGGTTCCACGTGGCCACGTGGGAAGTTTTATACTTACGCTAATGCAAATTGAGCTCAAATTTATTGGATCATGATCCATTTAATTCCTCAAGTTGGATTACGAATTAAATTTTGTTCAAAGATTTACAATCACTGTATGCAGTATCATTAGAAAAAAAAATGTTCACATGATGTAGTATTATACAAGTTCCATATTATACACAACAAGAAATAATCTTGGGACGTGCCGACCATATAGGTTCACCTGCTAATAGTGCTTCAGGTAGAGATTCGTATAATTGGACCAATGATAAGATTATTTCAGGTGTTTGTTATACAGATTGGGCTCTATATACTCTGCCCATAATTCATTTAGTTGGATAACTTGGATCATAAATTCATAATAAAGAATTAGATATAATTATTTGGAATCATTGATCTAGATCAGATTACTAGTTTATTCGACCCATTGGCAAGCCATGTTTAACCAATTTTCTTTGTATGTTCCTGCAGCAACAGGAATGTCAAATAATATGCCATTAAAAGGATGGCCATTGACGGTGAGCATGAAATTCAAGCTCACATCACACTATAGGTGGATATATGGGTGGACCGTCCGGGTTGGGTAATAGTTCAAAATCTGTAAATTTTTTATGGTGTGTTGAAACGGGCCGTGTTGATTGGAAACACTTTCTACCCAAACTTCTAATAAGTTTGTCAAATATGTTACCAAATTTCTATAATATTAATGTTCTTTCGTTTAACCAATTTCATCTGTTGCATTTTGAACTTGAATTTTGATCTGTCCCATTTGGTCCGTTGGAAATAGATGATATATAAAGATCCTTTCTTAAGTAAATGCGTTGAAGTTGCCACCTCTATTTAGTAGTGTTGATTGTATTATGGAACATTAACAGGGACTGGATCAAATCCAAAGTCGATTTCATCAGCAGCAGGGTGCAGTACAGCCCCCTCAAGTATCCCATCAACATCAAATGGAGGGTCATCTTCAGCCTCCAAATCAAAGAAAGAGAAGTCAAATGGATGGTCAACTTCAGGCTTCAAATGACAGAAAGAGAAATCAAACTGAGGGTCAGTTTCAGGCTCCAGTGGAAAAAATAACAAAACAACCGTTGATATCTCCTGGTGCTGCAAATAGCTCAGGAACAGCAAATGCGAAGGTGATATTATCAAGTTCAGCAGGAGAAGTGTCGGTGCCTAGTTCTCCGCAAAATGATAAGGTGATTAAATAACCTGCTAATGGGTGGGTCGAGAAGGTAGGGTAACACATCAAAACGGGTTGTGTCTGGTCAGGTAGTGTCATAAGACTTTTTTGTCGGATATTTTATTATTTATATTGTTTGATAAAATGATCATTAGGCTTTATGAATCATGCACTAAGTACAATCTTTGTGATCGACCTGTTTGACTCATCTGGCCCATTCATGTTTAAGATTAATGTTTTATATTTCTCTTTTAAGATAAAAAAAATTGATAAATAACCTGAATCATCTATGCATGGTTAGGGTTGATATGGCTCTTCCACATGTAACTACGCTAACAATTTTCTTCGTAAAAACACTGTTTATATCTTATGATAATTGCAATGTTGTACTAGACACATTTTAAATATTTCCTCGTAAAAGTACTTTTTGCTACCTCGAAATTTAGTAATATTATCAAATTAATATGCAGATCAATGTAGACGAGTACTTTAATTATGGAGCTTTGGATGGTAATGATAGTTTCTTGCCATCTCGTGTGGGTAAAGAACCTGAAGTTGACACTTCCAATGGTATCCAGATAGTGATTAGGATCCTGTTTTTTGGTCGTTCAACATTTCCATTTTATGGATCTCATTTGATAATTAACATGTGATTTTTGTTGCCTGAAAAAAACGAAAAAGTGAAGAACAGAGCAACATCTTACCTTATTTGCATTTCTTTTTTTGTTTTGTTAAAAGGCTTCACATTTTTGGAAATTGGAAGTGTTCATGCAACTAGTGTCAACTGTTGTGACATCTCACTTGATGGAAAACTGATTGCAATTGGCGGGCAAGACAAAAAGGTGTGTTAACTTGATTTGAAATACTTTAAAATAATAATGAATATCTTGAAAATATCTGGTTAGTGTACGGGTTAAAACAGATTGAAGACACCTTTTGTAATTTTGTTTTCTCGAACTTTATATAGTTGGTGTTTCAAAATCTGCTTTTATAAATAAAAAAAAGTGATAAAAATCTTTATTTTAAGAATGATAATCTAACTTATAAAATAAGATGATTTAGGAGGGTTAATGCATTTTGCATACACTTTGGGGTGACCTTCCATTTATTCCATTTCAATCTGTTTATAAGACCTGTTTGAGGCAAAGATTACCCAAATCTACTGATTCACTAATTGACCAGGTTGTGTTGTGATGTAGGCTAGATTGTGGTGCACCAGCTCTAAGGAATCTAAAGCAACTCTTGATGGACACTCACAAGCAATATCTGATATCCGTTTTAGTCCCACCATGCGACTGCTTGCTACATCTTCTCATGACAAAACCATCAGAATTTGGGATCTTGAAAATGTATGTCCTTCCATTTATTTCCCATACCTCAAAAAGCTAATCCCTGAAATTTCTGCCAATTGGGTAAATGTCTCAATCCCTCAAGTAATGACAAACTAAGGGAATCCTCTATGCTAAAATCCCTCAAGTAATGCAAAACAAATGCTAGTGTTATTCTTAATCAAAATCTTGGAAGTATTATATTGATTGAATTAATGAATGCTGTGCAGACGGGCAGTTCAATTAGGACATTTATGGGGCACTCTGCATCTGTAACATCAGTCGATTTTCACCCCAAAAGCGAGGACTTCGTTTGTTCTTGTGACGAGAATGAGATTCGTTACTGGACCATCAAGAATTCTGGTTGTGTTAAAGTGGACAAGGTTTGGAAAACACCAATCAGTTTTGTTTTTCTTTGATGCTGGTTTGTTAGTTTTAATTTTTGTCCTGTGATACGTTTTTTACCTCTCTTTTACAGGGTGGTGGTGGTGCAAACCAGGTTAGGTTTCAATGTGGTGTTGGGAAGTACCTTGCAATCGTTAGTGGGAAGTCTGTATCTTTGTTGGATTTGGAGCATCCTGAAGCTCGTAAAAATGTGCTAAAGGTTGGTCAATTGTTCATAACTCGTACTTCACTCTCTGCTTAACAAAATTTGCTATGAATTCGTGGAGCCAGAAATTAAGCATCATGGGTACCAAAACTGTACAATCAAAGAAGAAATTTTAACGGTACTCAATTCTCATGATACAAAAGGAGTACCATGATTGACAAAAGTCAATGTATTCGTCCTTTGGAGTCATTTTCGTTTTGTTAGTTACTGTACACTAAGCAACGATTTTTAATATTTTATCGGGTTGTGCAGGGTCATGCATCCGATGTGCAATCTGTATGCTGGGATTCTTCGGGTGATCATTTGATATCTGTAAGTGAGGATTCAGTAAAAGTGTGGAGATTGGATTCCGGAGGAAAAGCAAACCGCATTCATGAGTTGAGTGTTTCTGGAAAAAGATTTTGCTGTGGCACTTTCCATCCGTGTTATCCTTCTTTAGTCATAATCGGCTGCCATCAGGTGCATGGATCCCACCTTTTTTAATAAAGTTGCTTAGATGAAAAATGGGCAGTTGAGTTGGGTACCGAACGGGTCAAACTGGGTGGGTTTTTGGTATGAGTCTGATTCTAAACGGATCAGGTTCTCCATTGAGTTGACCTGCAAACACTTGACTTTTGTCTATTCTAGTTCGTTGTATGTGAAGCATTAGTGTCTAAAAATGATCACCAAACTAATTTATTATGATAATAATATGATTTATTTACTGAAATGATTTAGTAGGTTGGGCGTATTTTGGCCCATTGATTCATTTAAGATTACAACGGTTGAGTGGTTTTGATCTTAATATAGAACTAAGTATTGAAACAATTAAGATTCTAAAACGTTCAGACTTATAACACTGATATATATTGGATGAAAAGCGTTGTATTACCAGTAGTCTGTATAGAAAATGTCATGATAATATTTGCCAGGGGTACCCCTTTACCCAAAAAAAAATTGTTATGGTAATAGAAGATTTCACAATTTTAGCCCTAATCTTATTGATTTGTGGATGTTTAGAGCTTGGAGCTGTGGAATATGGTGGAGAACAAAATGATGACGTTAATTGAAGAACCTGTTTCTGCAGTTGCAGTATCTCATAGTTCTGGTTTGATAGCATCAGCTGGTCACAGTGACGATGTCGTTAAGCTATGGAAGTAGTTTGTTAGTCTATCGCTTATAAGAATCTTTGTAAATTGGTCAAAAGTTTATCAAATCTGATTTTTAGGCTACAAGTTTCGAGTAAAGTGATCGATCTATATAAATAAATGAACTTTTTGTCTTTGGAAAGTAAACATGTGAACCCACTCCAAGTACATAATTTCTTAAATTCTTTGAACATATAGAGTATACACTTATAAATTTCTAAGTTTCTTTACAACTACACAAACTTCGCTGCAAATGCAACATCAGTCACTATTATTCGACCCCAAAAAAAAAAAAAAATCTTAACATGCCCTCTACAACATTCTCTATATAACTAAAATTGAAGTGTTTTCTACAGTATTTCGTAAGTACCTTTAAATGATACATGAATGTAGTGCATATAAAGAGACTTCCGGCTTCCTCTTCTTTTCTTATCTCTTTTGGAAGACGAAGGATTTGATGGCAAAAGCAAAGATGACTGCAAACAAGAAACAGAAGCCAGACACCATAAAAACCGCAACACCTAGGAAATCTCGTCTGTAACCGAATACATTGTTGACTAATACTTTTATTGGCAAAGTGGTGACTCCATCAGACAACTTCACCGGGTTATTTAGATCGCCATACTGGGATACAACAAGACCGTAAAGCGTCCATGCCACAGGGTTCGCCCAATAATACCATCTCCACCAGATTGGGATTCTCTGCAATATTATAACGACTATAAATTTTCCTTAAAATTAAAGGATTCAAGAAGAATGTATGTCTGAATAATAGATTAGTTAAAAGTTGTGATCATACTTTGCATGTTAATTATTATAATATTGAAAAAATGGATGTTAAAGAGTTTGAGTCGAACGAACCCGACTTGAGCAATACCAGCAATGTAGTTTCCACTAAAATTCTAACTGTGTATGTGAAATATGGGTCACTCTGTAACTATATAGCAAGTTTGAGGTTGATTACCTTATGAGGGATCATAAATCCACTGAAGAGGTTCCATAGCATGTAAAATGGAGCAGCAATTATGGCAGCGACATTGTGATTCGGTGTTACAGCAGTTGTCATCATCCCATAGAATGTGAAGTATAGCATCGTCACGTACATAAAGTATATGTACCATATAAATTTCCATGTGGTCCATTCAAATGCAGCTAGGAAGTAGAATATGGTACTATAAATAAGAGCTTGTGCCAACACATAAGGAAACTCAATTGCACCCTACAAACACCAAAAACTACGTATATTTAGCATATTATACATATAACATAAATTTAGCACAATTTTTCTGGAAGATAAAATGTGCAGGAATTCAGGAACCCTGACCTGAGCAAAGGCGAAAGGTAGAGCCGAATACATGCCGGCAGCCCTCTCTCTGTATGAAACAAATCTTTCAACAGACACAACAGGTTGGACGGCGGTGGCATTGGTAATTCCTATAAACAATACTGCTAGGTACATGGATCCCATGGCATTAAACAGATCCTGCTGACTCTCCCTAACAATCGAAAAGAAAATCAACAAATGAGAGCGGCAAGGAGAGGGTATATATATGTATAGCACAGGAGTGAATATATATAATAACTGAAGCAAGGCTATTAAGCAGGGGTGGTCAATCAACCCAGTTACACATATATGGGTTGATTTGGGATGTGTTGTATCTGAAGTGTATTCAAAATGTACATAACCGCTTTATTAAATGTATAAAAAAGGTATATTAACTGAACTTTAAGGTTTTTTGTAATCCTATTTTACACTTTAACTTGTTATAAATCTGAAAAATGACATGTATAAAAAGTGTCGTGGAGCGTGTATCATATCAGACCCGGCTCATTTGAGCCACCCGTATAGATTACCTCTCTTGACCCACTACCCAACCTGCTCATTTCGCCACCTCTACTTTTGAGCATCAGCTATTAGAGATATAATATATTTCAAGCACTTGACACGCACCGTTTAGAGCCAAATCTCCAACATATAGTTCCAAGCATCAGTGAAATGATAGAGGTGTAGAAAAACCGAACTGCAGTGTATTGCGGATTCCGCCAATAAGAAAGGTACTGCTTCCAAAGACAAGTAGCAAACTGATCCATGTATGATCGTGCGTACTTGGTTGGAAAATGCAATTCTTTCGAATCAATTCTTGGTTTCTTTAGCCTTTCAACCAAATCTCTGTTGCGTCTGTAAGAGAATACATGGAAAGCATAAGAAAGAATATATTCATTAATGTGAAAAGCATACAGAGAGAATCAGAACATACAGAAATAATTTGGACTGCTTATAGACTTCAGCGAAGTCTACACCTAATCGGGCTTCTTCTAATGGTGAAGTAACTTCTAACATCCAAGTTGCAGGATTATGTCCAGCTTTTATCTTCCGAACTCCTTCGATTGCCTACATAGCATATTTAACCCAGTTAAATTCATAAACCCAATCAGAAACTACATATCAATAAAAGGAGGCAAAATTAGTTGATGGATCATAATGGGTCAGTTTGACTTGACATACTCTTCGTCCAAAACTTCAAAGCTTTTTTAACTCAAATATTGTGTCAAATATCATTACATTTTTTTATTGTTTCAAGAATAGTATAACACTCTGTATAACATGGTCCAGGAGGTTTTTATGCAATAACAAATGAAATACACTGTAGATCCGTTCGACCCATTTTTTTTTTAGCTGTCACTTTTTATTTATTTTTCATTTTGACCCGCTAGGCCGCTAGAGATTGAACAGTTCGAATTTGTAACCGCTTATGTGTACAGGAAAACCAAACCTCAAAATAATCGACAAGTTTGCATGATCTTGGGCCAAGTGGGCCTGCATAAATGAGTTGCCCTCCTCGCTTCATAAATAAGAGCTGCATTTCAGAATTAATTAGTTTGTATTGACAATGCATCACGCATATCTTTGTTGTACTAACATAAGTTTAAGGGAACAACCTCATCAAAGGCCTCGAAAATGTCGATGCTGGGTTGGTGTATCGTGCAAACGATCGTTCTTCCGGTGTTTACGATGTTCCTCACTGTCCTCATCACTATAGCTGCAGATCGTGCATCAAGTCCGGAAGTGGGCTCGTCCATGAATACTATAGAAGGGTTGGCAACTAACTCAACGGCTATAGTTAGACGCTTTCTTTGCTCAGTTGACAAGCCATCAACACCAGGCAAACCAACCAATGCACCTTTCAGTGGAGTGAGCTCAACAAGTTCCATCACCTCATCAACAAAAATCTAACAAAGAACAAGAACACAAGATTCATTAGCCATGCTCTATAAAGGAGATGCAGTAATATTTCTATTAGGTGGCTTAGGCCTGTGAATGGTTTGGGTTTTATCTAGATCAAACCATTTAACTTATGTGATCTAATGGGTCGTAAACCTTGATCAGTTGATCCAAAAACACATCCAATAGATCGACCCCTTTAGAAAGATCCATGAACCATTTGGGTCATTCTATATAGATAATAGACGTAAGATGTTTACTTTAATATTTTTCTCCTTTTAAACTCTTAATTTACCATTCACAATGAATGATTATATTTAGCTGATTTTTAAAATCTAAGGTTAAGTGCACCGAAATGTATTCAATTGTAGTAGGATATCAAATTATCAATTGTGTGTACCAACTATTAGAATTCATATTGTGTGCACCAAACTTTCAAATATTGCTATTATGTGTATCCGACTTCTTATAACTGGTACTCTGATGACCTGGCACCAGTTTTGATGACGTGGTGATGACTTGGCAACTTTTATTCAGCACAATAACAGTTACCTGATGACTAAGTTATTGGATACACATAATAGCAATATTTGAAAGTTGGATACACACAGTAGAGATCCAACTATAGTTTGATACATCTCAGTCACTAAAAACCTTAAAATATGACCTGTATTTAACATTCCTTGTACTAAGAAGATGGGTCTATTTTGTAACACAGTTTTACAAAACTGAAAAATGTAGTCTTAAGAGTTTGATAGATTTCATATAGTGCCAAATCATATAAATCATGGTCACGAAGCCACCTTATAAGACGGCTCACATTTTACATGATGAATCTGATAACATGAAAGTTTAAAGCTATACCTTTTGTGTTTTGTAATCAACATCTGATGGTAAACGAAGCCAGGCCGAAAAGAGAAGTGATTCTAGAACAGTCAAACAAGGCGAATGAATGTCGTTCTGCTCACAGTAACCAGATATTCTAGCAAAAGTTTCTTGCGACTTTGGATATCCAGAAATATGGATACTTCCTTCTATTACTCCACCAGTTTTTCTTCCAGCTAATACATCCATTAGAGTGGTCTTACCAGCACCACTTACTCCAACTAATGCAGTAAGCACACCAGGCCTAAATGCTCCCGTAACATTTACCAACAACTGCAATCTATCTTCTGCATCCCCTTGTTGCTTCAATTCCTAATTAGGTAATCAGACCATGTTATCTACTGTTACTAAAAAAATTCATCGAAAAATAACACGGAAATGTACATACCATAGGGATATCAACATAGTAATTGATATTGCTGAATGCCATGGAAAGTGGCTGAAATGGTAGAACCATGCCTCTTTGATTGATATTCTTTCCTGAAGAATGATGATACACAGTTTTGACTAATAAGCTTATATGTTGAAGGTTAAAGAAAGAAAGAAAGAAAGAAAGAAAGAAAGAAAGGACCCACATTATGAAGTAAATGTGGCATTTACTACTCATATAATTATGTATGCATTGATTGGGGTTATGTTTATGCTCTAGCGAGTCAAACAGAGACAATAGAATATAATGATTAAAAGGAGATGGGTTGAACAGGTCAAATGGGTTAAGAGTCACCCGAGTGTACTTTTAATGCATAAAACTTCCAAAATCATTGTATTAAAAACACTAAATTATCTTCTAAATTATAGTGTTCTTCTAATCTTATTTGACATTAATTAGTTATACAAAATAAAAGACAGGTTATGATCAACCCGAGTACCCGACCCACTTCAACTAGTAAATTTTTTTACCCGTTTTGACCAGTTACCAAACCCATCCCTGCCTACCCATTTTGCCACCTTTATTATGAAGCAATGCTTAGTTGCTTACCCGTGAAAGAGCCTGAATGCTCTAAGAACTCTCTGAGCTGAATGACAACACTTTCACCATTCTTTTTTCCATCTTTGTCCTTCCGTTCTTCTGAAACAACAGCTTGGCTCTTTCCCAACGCTATAAGGACAGAAGCTATCAGAATTTATTCATGTCTCTTCTAGGAAAACTGTATCCCTCAAGGAAGATGTGTAAATTAAGAAGTGATTGTCATATAGAAAGAAGAGACGGCTTACGATTAAGGTAAGATAGGAAGAAGGTGAAAAGAGCATTGAATAATATAGTATATCCAAGCAAGGCACCAAGACCAATCCAATACCAATACGTCTGAGGGAAAATACTACGTGTTTTCAGCAACCGCTCACCTAAAGTCATTGTTGATTGGTTCCCTCTCTGCATGAACATAGTTAGAAGTATAATGTATGGATATTATCCCAGATGAACACTTGTTAACTTCTTTAATATTCAATTCGCAGCTTATAAGCATCTACATATGTTAAATTGTATGTTTTGAAGAAAGATGATTACACTATTCCATGAGTGCCCAAGAAACTCATTCACAGATGCTGCATTTTGAGCATACATCAAAGGAGAAATCCAAAATCCCCAAATCCACCATTTCGGTATACTATCTGTTATTACAAGGCAGGAAGGGAAAAAAACATTAAATAAAACTAAAATTGCGAACATCAAAATTTACATCACAAGAAATTTGAAATTTATAATTTACCTCGTGAAATTACATATCCACCAAGAGCCATGACAATCAACATAGCAAAAGATCCAAAGGTATTAGCCACAATCATATTACGGCCCAATGCTCCCATCAACCGAAACAGACTAATAGACATTTGGTGCAGGAAGAAAAATAGTAGAAACTGCTTTAAGAACCTGAAAATTTAAAAATAAAAATAAAAAAGACAACCTTTTAAAAGTTGTTTATGGAGAGCATCATGCAGTATAAAATATGTACCTGATAATATTTGGATCAAGTCCAACGACGTAGTATGAAACTACCACCCAAATACCAGACTCAATGAGTGAAGTTGGGATGCTTAAAACCCATGATGGAAGTGTATAAACCCAACAAGGATAGAAATGCAAGTCTCTGTGCTTGTAGATCACAGGAAGCTTGGCAACTAACATCGAGACTTCTGTGAACCCGTTAAAAAGAAGAATAACCATAGAAAAATAGAGTTCCCCGAGATATAAGCCTCCGTCATCAACCGTTCTATGATGTAAAGTGCTCCGAAAGAAGACGCTCATTGTGATGAATGCAACTATTAGAAGCTGGAAAATAACATACGGTACTTAGGATTAACGAGTGTTCAATAACCGAACGTAAGTTTAAGGTTTAGTGTTTCAAAATGTATCGAAATTTATCTATAATTCAATTGTATGTAAAATGCATCCAACATTAAAAGTTTCTATTATCTGTATCAAACTTTCAATAATTCCTATTATATGTATTTGACTTCTTATAACTTGTAAACTGGTTGCATGACACCGAATTTGCTGACATTGCACCGGTTTTGATGAAATGGCACCTGACATGGCAACTTATATGACATGGCACCGATTTTGATAAAGTAGCACCTGACTGACTACATACGATAGCAGTAGATGACACTGTAATACACAAAATAGAACTTTTACAGTTGCATATTATAGTTTGCTACATTTTCGGGCATAAGTTTAATAACTGAATGGTTACATTACCTGAATGAATTTAAAAACGTAGATAAACGAGTTCCGTTGCATCAGAAGCAATTGCCAATTAAAGCTTGTTTTAAGAAGTTCTCGTTTCTTGACACCATAATGAGAAGTTGATAAGGCTGCTGGATGATTGTACTGCCTATCAAATGGAACGTTTAGTTCCTCGACTAAATTTTTTCCAACTCGATATGAACGAAATGCTTCAGCAAACTTTTTGACAGGTATGTAACGATAAGATCGATCTGGAACAGACCAATACTGTTCTTGATCCTTCTCGGAAACAACCTGCGTCATATAACTTATGTTAATGAAATATAGAACTATGGTAAGTCACTAAGTCATTCACGTTATAATTTTGTAGCAACTTACTTCTTGAAGGAAGTCTGCAACATTCTTTCTTTTCGGGCAGTGAAACCCCATATATGCGAAGAAATCAAGAGCGGCACTTCGTGGACCTTGATATACTATATGACCCTCACATATGAGAATAATATCATCAAACAAATCGTAAGTCTCTGGAGCAGGTTGAAGAAGAGAAATGACTGTGGTCCCATCAAGTGCACGAGTCGAATGCCTAAGATACTTGATTATTTGATATGTAGTTGAGCTATCAAGGCCATTTGATATTTCATCCATGAGAAGAACTCTAGATGGACCTACCAACAGTTCACCTGCCAGTCACACTACATTGTTAGATCGATTCCAAATCAGATACATTTATCAACTTCATGACTTCTGATATACAATGATCTAAAGATGGTTGAAATTGTACCTGTCGTAAGCCGTTTCTTTTGGCCCCCGGAGATCCCCCTAAGCATTTCATCTCCAACCACAGTATTTTCACATGTATCCAAGCCTAGAATCTTTGTCAAAATAAATTTCATACTTCAGAAAATATCAAAGATTCAATCCTAGAATCTTTGTCAGATTCACCTTTTCCTTAGTTATATAGATACATACGGTGTAGTAAGCAGTGATAGTAGAATGTAGCAGATACCTTTAAAATATACTCCACCACAAGAGATGTCTCATGTCCCCCTAAAGTTAACGCCTAAAAACAGCATATCGATTTATCAAACCAAATAGTGAAAACTCATCAATTAGGCCACCATAAAAGGGATAGACTGGATATCTATGATCTCATACCTTCATAAAAATATCCAGATCTTCATCAGGTCTGATTCCAGCAATTTTTTCTCTTCTTGTAAGTTCCATAAGCATATCTACAACGAGGACCTATCATTCATCATTCTTGAACCGACACAATGCACAAGGACAAATACACCATAACATACTAAACAAGCAGGATCTCTGAGAGCTTACCATATTTAAATCCAACACCTTGACAGCGTGCAGATAAATCGAGAGTTTCCTTAACAGTCATCTCTGCAATATGCCAATCTTGTTGACTAACATAAGCTGATGTTCTCTGAGGAACAAACTCCTTCAGACCATGCCCGTTGTAAGTGATTTTTCCTGACGTCTTTGAGATCATGAATTTGAGGTCCTTTGAATAAACATAACGGTGATAATACATTATTACAGACAATTTGCATACCTGCAATTGAGGTTCTAGGCGGCCAGCCAAGGCCAACAACAGAGTTGTCTTTCCAGAGCTAGGAGGACCAAGAAGCAGCGTCATCCTGCATATAAACGTCATCTTTTATTAACAACATGATTGGCTTCAACTGCCAAAACAATATGTTGCACTGATGTTGTACCTTGAAGGCCTAATTATCCCACTAACATCATCCAAAATTGTCAGTTTTCTCCGCTTCCCCTTGTATATCCTTAATTGTCTTAAGAAAGCCTGTTTGATGTTTGAAAACGGTAACCAGTAAGAATACCGAAGGGCTTTCTTGCTTATCAAATTAGATTTTAATATAATGATTGTTCTGCAAATTAGGTACCTCGGTCATGTTAACGATGAAATTGGTAATGGTTGGCAATGCTCTACTACCAACATAAAAGAAAGTTTCTACTTTCAAATTCTGAAATCTGACTTCAATCTTTGGAAATTCCAAATCAACCCTGCAATTTAAGTAAGAAAACTTCTCTTAAAACTACAAAGGAATGGTTCTTAGATTCTATCTTAATAAAAAATTTAAGCAAATAATTGATTTATATATGACAATGACCTTATCATTTGTTAACATGCATTTATTTAGTGACGACATGATCTTTTTTAGTTCAATTAAACACATACTAAAGCTTTAGCAAGTCTTGGATCTGAATTTTTGTCACTGTTAATAACTTTTTTTTTACAAGAAAACATTAATTAATTAAGTTACATAACTTCAAAGAAACATTCTTCACACTATCCAATTTACTCAAAATATATACGTCTGAAGATAAATACATACATCTTACAATAATTTGGTACACATTATTATTTTAATTTTATTGTTAAAAATTTAGTGATAGACAATAGGTCTAATAGATTTTAAATTAATAACAACAACACTAAGTGAAATAAGTAATCTATTAAAAATAATTTGTAATTATGTATTTATGTGTTCCTGATCATTTGCCATCTGCACTATAAATTAAAATATATAACCGTTAAAATAGATAACAATAAATATACAAAAATGAGCAATATATAATGAGAATTACGCATCAAAACGACGTCGCATTCGATCGAAGAACCGCTTCCAATCATCATCAGCAGAATTCAACAACCGATCTAACACAACTTTAAGCTCCTCAATCTCAAGCTTATTAACATCAACTACTTCCTTCGAATCGCCAATCATATTCGTGAATACACCTTTACGAACTCGATTATACGTCGGCAATCTCTCAATCGCCGCCCACCGTAACGCCTCTTCGTCATCACCGTCTTCACGGAATGACGACGATCTCACCGACAAATTTTCAGAATAATTCCACATTTTGAAAATTAGTAGAAATAGAGAAATTGAAGAAGTATAAAACCCTAGATTTGAGGCGAAACCTTATCAGGATGATAAGGTCACAGGAAAAATAAGCTTGTAGAATCGTACTTACTAACTTACAGCGAAGTATCTGTATAGCTGCATTTATATTTTGGGTCTAGTGGTTGAGCTCAGCATTTATGGCGGGCTTTCTCTTTGTTCTTTTTTTATCAACTTTTTTTTCAGTTTTAAAGCAAGACGTTATTCTTACACTAAAATATTTGGGACCTAGATATCTATTTTTTCCCAAACAATATTACAAATTGCTTTTTTTAATCAAGACATTATTTTTGTTACAAAATTACGGACTACCACATTTCCAATTAATTAATACATACTAAGTTAATTGTTTTCTTGATTTATAAACATAACAAATATTCTAATGTTAAAGAAAATGATTGATGAATGGGTAATGCTATTTACACGCCGTCAAATCAGTCAAATCAAGGGATGTTTAAAAATTTTTGAGACAAGACGTTGTAGTCTCAGCTATTACTAGCATTCACGATTATTTTATTAATTACATTAAATAGTTATATACCATTATCTTATGTTTCCTCGATAACTTGTTATAAATAATACGGTGTAATACTCTTTTCGTCGCACTTAAAGTGTTATGTTTGATTTTTTAAAGTTTTTATTTTTAATTTTGACCTTATATATTTTTGTTTGAGTTATATAATACTACGTACTTGATACAAACTATATAAATGGATTGAATTTTAAAAATATTTTCATTGGTATAATTTTCATCAGGTATTGTATAACATAAAAAAAAAATTTAAGGTCAAAGTTGAATTTTTTTTCTTTCAAAAAGTCAAAACGTGACACTTGGAGTGGGACGGATGAAGTAAAATTATAGTATAAAATATAAATCAAAATATATCATTATAAAATTATAAACCATATATATTTTTATTTATATATATTTTTTAGGTGGTGCGGTTACCGCTCGGTATTAGGAAATTCGGGCTCAACTCGTTTAGATAATCAAAAAGATTGTATTTACTTCACTGAGTTCACTCCTATACAACTATATGTTGTAAGTTTTGGGATAACACAAGTTTTGTTAGCAATGTAATTATTGTTTCCCTAAAATAATGTGCATATTTATAGTTTTATTATCCTAAACCTATGCGCATACTAATAACTTTTCTTATACATTTTTAAGTAGTAATCCAAATATATATACTACTATGATCATTCTATTTTTATCTACATTACGATATATAATAAACATGATTTCGAACTGAAAATAAAATTTGTAAATAATTATCATATAATGATAAAGATTATGTTAGAATGTAGATAAAATTACACTGATCATTAATATATATTCATAATTATTCAATATAATGTATATAAAAAGTTATTAAAGAAAAAACCAAACATTACGTAAACTAAATACAACATGTACAATATATTAAGTAATGTCGAATCAATATTTCAATCGGTCAAAGTGTGTAAATAGAACTTTTTTCGGTGCAAAAAGAACCAGCCTTGATGAATACATTCAATTGTGTACATCACATTGACACTTTTTTGTAATTTATAATTTGTAATTTTGGAAATAATAATTGTTTTATGGTTTCATTTACTTCGTCCGTCTCACTTACAAATAAAATATTGAGAGTAATAAATTATGGCTATTTAAAAAGTTGACTTATATTTAGTGGATATATTTAGTAAAGGCCATAATATTAGACAAAAAAATGGTACTTTAATAATAAATATCGGACATGGTGAGTATTACCCCGTACTTTTTTGTTACCTTTGTGTGTGAGACTAAATTACTTTTAAGAGTTAAGGGGGTATTTGGATTAGTACTTATCTGCTTATTTGCTTATTTTGACAGCAGATAAGCAGATCCAAACACTTTTTTGAAAACTGCTTATCTGCTTATTTACTAAGGAATAAGCACTTAAAAATAAGTAATGGGTCACATACTTATTTTTTAAGCACATAAGTGCTTATAAATAAGGTAATCCAAACACCCCTAAATAGGCTTTTTTCCCTTATTTTGATCAAAAATGTGTTTTTAAAAGTATGGTAACTGAAAATTTTGTTTTACACATGTAATCCATGAATAACAGTCGAACTTGTTTGAAAGTATATACCATTTATACGCAATGTGTTCATATTATTAATAGAAAAGATAAAACATCTACGTTACTATGTTAATATCTTCTACCTTCTACTATATATAAAGAAGACATGTTGCCCTTAAAAATTGACACATCGTCAATCTCTTTTTCATTTTTTTCTTCATTTTATTTATATCAAACTTATCTTAATACAAAACATTAATATAATAGTAATTAATAAATTATATCTACCTACTAATTTTTTTTATCACTTTCATGTTCACACTTTCGACGAATATACATCTATGCATTTTATCAAACACTTCCGTTTTTTCATTCTATATTTATACAATCTTTTTAGCAATGTTTCTTTAACGTCCTTTTAATTTGTCTCTATTTTTTAGATTTCCTATCAAACATGTTTGCTCTCTCAATATATTTTTGCAAAAAATATGGGATATACTAACGGAAGCACCAAAGGCTTTCGATAGATAAAATTAAGTGTCATAATTACAATTAAAGTTTCTTCAACAATCTAAAATCTTATTTAATATATGTCGTATATAAAAATACGTTAGTTTTTTTTTTGAAAAATGACATGTAAACTTGCTCTTTATAAAGTTTTCTTAATAATTTTTGTCTACTAGAGATGTTGTTGGATGCACATTCAAATTACTTAGTGTAAACACGTTAGTCTTTTGAAAAATGACATGTAAACGTTCTCTAGAAAGAAATCATAACCTCCCTCTAAGAAAAAAACCAGCTTTATTTTATTAATATGTAAGATTCATAATCAACCGAAAGAACATTGAATACTCTTTAATTATGATAACATCATTCATGATGATCGAGACAAACTACCAGTAAAAAGTAGAGAAGAAGATATTAATGTCTTTTCTTCATTCCGGTAAAACACCAATCTCAAAGATAATATATCTATAAAAAAAATGTAAAAAAGATTAGCATTAGCCTTTCAAAGAGTGGGTCGTGCTTCGCACGTCATGGTAGCTTACTAGTCTTTTAATAGAAGTTAAGCGGTAATTACATGAGTTTTAAATTGTAAAACATATTTTTAAAGCGAAAACAAAGAGTTACGGATTTTCGAAAATAGGATGTACATGTTAGTGATAAGTATCACATAATATATAGTTATAACAAGATCAGACGTACGTGATGCTAGCAAAATTGAAGTTATTCATAATAGGCAAAAAAAAAGTTTAGATGAAAGTCGTGAAAAAAGAACAATCTAAAGCTGCAATTCAAAGATCTTCCTAAAAAATGCCAAATAACTATATTTGTAATATTTTAAACCCGACTCTTAATGCCTTTATTAAGTAAAATAATAATACTGTATATAAATAAACTGATTATTTTTCACCTAGCAAGTAAATTGCTCAAGTAAAATATAGCACACGAGCAGCATTAAAATTCGGGTAGGCCTACACAACTTTATCAAATAATTAAGATGGCCCAAACAGTAATTAGTGCCATTAAGAGTTTTGATTACAATTACAATAAAAGTATCCATGCGCGCAGTAAATAATAGATATAGCATATGGAAGATATAGTAAGAGCTACATAATTAGTCTTCTAGTTATGCGGTTTGATTCATTTTGAAGGCATAATAATACGTTACTTAATAGTTAGGTTGTTATACAAAGTTACAACTCAAAGAAGTTGATTGGGCCATATTAGAAGAAAAACATGTTTGATAACAATGTATGCGTTACGATTCCGGACCTTCCCACATAAAGAAAAATAATTTTTGTGGAAAGACAAATAATCACACATCATCTTAAGGTTCACAAATATCTACATTTATTCATCTCAGAATTTGAACTTAAAATCTCATCATTGAAAGGGTACCACAATATCGCTAGATAAGTCCATCAGTTGGAGAGAAGCAAAATTAATGCGGTGAAAAAAAAAAAAGAAATGGCGGGTTTAGGGTGTGTTTGGCGCGCTCGTTTTAAGAGCTTATGCGAGCTTGTAGCTTATAGTTTTCATAAGCTCCATTTGGCAATCAAAATTTTAAG
Organism: Helichrysum umbraculigerum; assembly: GCA_949592205.1. Taxonomy (NCBI): domain Eukaryota; kingdom Viridiplantae; phylum Streptophyta; class Magnoliopsida; order Asterales; family Asteraceae; genus Helichrysum; species Helichrysum umbraculigerum. The sequence goes on along the minus strand of CATIUR010000005.1, from coordinate 6,388,778 downwards.
TAGCTTATGGTTTCTATAAGCTCCAAAACCATAAGCTACTTGAAGTAGCTTATGGAAGTAGCTTGTAGCTTATGGAAAGTGAAATTACATAAATACCCTCCAAGTAATTATATATCATCTTTTAAAATTAATATATTTGTCCTTTTATGTCATTTTACATTCATAAGCTACAAGCTCCAGCTACTCTGCCAAACACAAATATTACCAAAAGCTCCAGCTACAAGCTCCAGTTACAAGCTACCGACAACAAGCTACCAGCTACAAGCTACCAGCTCCAGCTAGTTGTGCCAAACATACCCTTAGTTTAAAAAAATACGGAGTAAAATTTTGATGCGCTTTTGGCAATTGTGACTTTAATCTTACTCGCCTTCTTAGAATGACACGTGGATAAGACGTGACAAGTAGTGGCTAAATATTTGTGGATGTGTTCCACGGTTGAAGTATGCGTGTGGGCATTGGTAGGAAATTTCAACGGTAACGGTTGGGGAGATGGTGTTTAATGGTAATTATTACCTAAATGAAAAAAACAAACGGGATTTGCTAATGTGTGCCCTTGTGTCATACGTTAAGATGCATTTAATGAAGTCAAAATTTCCTTAAATATTAATATTTACATTTAATACTCATTAATTCAATCTACTAATAATTTCCTTTTTTATGCATATATTAATTACAAATTATGGTATTTGAGGAAATTACAGGTTCATTAAATGCACCCTAACGTGTGCCACAGGGGCACACGTTAGCAAAACCCAAAACAAAAAACTCGTTTATGTGGTCAAAACTCTCCGCAATGATTTGACTTTTAACTAGTACATCCGTCCCATTTGAAATGTCCACATTACTATTTTGGGATGTCCCATTATAAGTGTCCATTTTGATATTTAACTAATCAAAAAAGACTTTAGTGGGTAGATTTAATATTTAATTGGTGAAAAGTGAAGTTAGTGGGGAATCCTAAAACTACGAGCAAAGTCAAATTGGACAATTTTAATGGGACGGAAGGAGTACTTATTTTTGGGACGGTGGTAATAATTTAGACGAGGTGGTATCTATGAAGAATTCTAAAAAATGAAAAATGAGAGTACCAATAAGATTAATCCATTTGTTTACAAACCGTATGTTCATAAATTATAAAAATTACATATTCGGAATCAACATTTTTTTTCTTCGATTAGAGATCTCACAGGCTATGCTTTCGATGAATTTTTTTTCCGTTTTTTGCCGGGTTTTACAATATAATAACATGTGATTTATGATAAAAGTTAAAATTTGTTCACGATTATTTATTCATGATATATGTTAATTAACATGTGATTATAGCTTAATATTCATATATATTAATAATTATAAATATAATTTTATAAATTGAATTTGTTTTCATTAAAAATCACATGTGATTACTAGTTGTACATTTGATCACATGTGATTTGTTATATAATCACATATGATTTTGTATATAATCACATATGATTTTCATTCAAAAATTGATATTTGATGAACAATTTACCGTTATATGATTAATTTATGTATGATTACAACTCGATTTTTATTTAATTGTATAATTATAGTCAATGATTTAAAAATCTGTATTTGATTACTCTTTAATCACATGTGATTGATACTTTGATGTTCAATCGCATGTGATTACAACTTAGTTTTCCATATTTAAATCTTTTTAAATTATCAATGATTTGAATTTAAAGTTTAATTGGAGATATAAGCGTGTGTGATTATTTTTTAGTGTTAAATCACATGTAATTTCACATTACAAATTTTTAAAACCCAATCACATGTAATTTCACATTCTAATTTAGACACACGATACATTTTTTTACGAACATATACAATTGTCCATCTGTGGACTTAAACCCTCCACCACTTAGTTGGAGGGTCGCCATCGCTAATCGTTATGTCTATGACCCTTTTGGTGACTTTTATTTACTTATAAGATAAATGATATGTTCACTAAAATTTTACAAAATAAGTTTTATAAAATAAGGTGAACCAATAGTATAAAGAGAGATAAATAAAAAGTACTTGTGATTGGTCAATCTCATACTTCACATAATTTTGTGATTTTTTTTTTTTATTTTATATGAATGTTGCATGTCTCTATAAAAATTGCTAGAGGGACTCTCCAATTCTCCAAATCCGATTTATGAATTTATTATTAATATTAATAAATAATAATAATAAAATGTACAAATATAATGCCTACGCATATCTATATCTATAATTCTATATTAATATGATACAATTTTGATTTGTGATATTTTCTTAAGATTAAATCTACAAATGTATTATTATTATTATTATTATTATTATTATTATTATTATTATTATTATTATTATTATTATTATTATTATTATTATTATTATTATTTGAAAAAATTGCCTGAAATTACTAAAATAACCCTACATATATATTAAATTCTCATTTATATTGCTATCATCAAAATTTAAAATAATAAACATATGACATAACTTTTTAACCGTAAGAAGTTACATGACGTATCAATTGTGGATTCAAGTTATAATACTGCCAAAAGAGGTTTGTCCACTTTTTCTAGTCAAATTTTAAAGCCTCAAAACAAACTTTCCTCACTTTTACACGTTTTTAAGTGTTGTAAGAAGGATTATAAACGAACTCTTAAATAGTGTTTTTTATGAAATTAAAATTTTACGCGTTAATTTACATTTTAATTTCGTTTTTATATAGTCAGTTTCTATATTCGAGAATTTTCATTTTTTGATAAAATTTTATGATTCGTATTTCACGTACATAATTTTTAGTATCTAATACCCAAGTAAAAATATAGTATAGATAGTTAAACAAATGACCCGACCAACGACTTTAAACATCGCAACTTGCACCTGACCATTAAAAAATGCAATCTGACAGTCGCAACTCGAACATCGAGTTCGCAACAAATGTCTTATATACATTTTAAGGTATTTTGTTATAATTATTTTTAAAGGGTACATGTGGTGATTTTTCCTTTTAATGAACATCATATCGTAATGTATTGTGTCATATAAAGTTTAATTATAATTATGATTTACATCTACGTAACAAATGACCATAAAACCTAATTTTTAACCCCTACTTCGCTCGAACATTATGTTAATATATATTGTTGCTACTTATTTCGTAACGTATTTTGCCATGTTTTTGAAAATAAGAGAGTATAATTAAAATTGCATGTTGGATCGTGGATCCATAGTCAAAGTCGAATGTGGATATCACTCTCAGTTTTGATCAACAACTAAATCGGTCATTCAATGTTAAATTATTGTAGAGGTATTCAATTCAAAGTATATATGATATGATTACTAAATTAAAATAAATATTTAATATTCCAAAGAGATTATAGTTACAACATTGACCATGAGTTTATTGCGTATGTACTTTAGTATTGTAACTTTAAAATGTATATAATGTGCATTTAAGTTTCAACTTTTGTTATTGTTATTTTTATGACATGACACTTGAAATTGTCACGCCATCTAACACGTAATTATCAGTTCGCCACTTTATATAAATCGACGTCATGTCATCAGTTTACAAGTTATATGATGTCTGATTACTACGATATCAATAACTGGATATTGGACACATATAATAGACAATTAAATTTTAACGTTAAAATCATACAATAGTATATCAAAAGTGGAAACAACATTTTCAAGTACTAGATGATTATAGAATCATTCTATTGCCAAATAGGGGTGAGCGTGGTACGGAACCAGTACGGAACCGTACCGAACCGGTTGGTACCGGTTTTTTTTTACCCTAAAGTGAGTACCGAATACCGGACCGTTTAAAGTGGTACGGTATCGGTACGGTTCCGGTACCGGTATGGGTAAAAGTGGTACTATATCGTTTTGGTACTAAAAAATAGTAGAATATATAATAAGTAAACCTATCTACGTATTTTGTATTCGATAAAATTCAAAGATGATAAATATTAATGAATCTCAAATAAATAAAAACATCATTAAGTGACATAGATGGATATTGACGAAGAAAAACAAATATATACAACGACGTTATTATACTGTGAGTCTAACTCTATTTTATACTTCTTAATTATCAAAAAATACCATTTTTATATTCATAGACATATCATATGATCATAGAAATGAGGTTTCAAATAAATCTCTTTAAGATATAGAAAGAACCTATTCAACTATAACAAAGAAAAACATATATATTTCGGATATGGTACCTAAGCAGGAAAAATGGTAAAATATCGGTATCGAACTGGTTGGTACCGGTTATCTTTTTGGCCCTAAAGTGAGTACCGAATACCGGACCGTTTAAAGCGTGACGGTACCAGTTCGGTACGGTATCGGTACGGGATCGGGATTTGGGTACGAATGCTCACCCTTATTGCCAAATAATTTAGAAAAAAACATATCTAAGTGTAACAAGCGATAAATGATTGTGAAAAATTTAAAGATGATTAATTAATTAGTATGTGAAGTAATGATTCATTTCGCGATATTTGCATTCAAATCAAAGTTAAAACACTAATATAGCCAACAAATAATATATTTTAGCGTCGAATAAAAATAAAAACAAAAAATTGGTCTCATAAAAAAATGTAGCAAAGAAACCATACGATTATGCTAGATAATATGGATATTGTTAAATTGAAGCGAAATTAAAAAAATGGTGTTATGATTGTAAAAAATTTGGAGATGATTAACTAGTAAGTAAAGTCATGATTGATTTTGCGATATCTCAAACACTTAAAAAAAATAAAAAAAATACCTTCATCATAAAAATGTAGCAAAATGTTATATATGATTATGTGTAAAGTCAAATGAGGTGGAAAAAAGTATACAGTGGCAATATTTGCATCAAAATCAAAGTAAATACACTAATACATCCAAGAAATAAGATATTTCAGTGTTATAAAAAAAATTAGTTAAAAAAGGTCTAATCAAAATAATGTAGCAAAGAAACCATACTATTATGCTAGATAATATGAATGAGGTTAAATTGGAGCGAAATTGAAACGCCCAATTTTTTTTTTTCCGGTTTATAACACTCTCGACAATGTCCCACGACTACCCCATTGGTATATTTGATCCTTAATAAATTCTCATAGTTGAAACAAGCTTTTAAAAATCAAAGTTTGCATTTTTCACTGTCATACGCGATCCTGTAAAGAAATGGGATCGCGTATGTACAAAGGAATCCTTCTGTAACAAAAATACACTATCATACGCGATCCTGAAAAAGTGTTGGGATCGCGTATGTTTCAAAATGCACTATGGTACATGATTCTAGAAAAGTGCTGGGATCGCGTACTCATGCACAAAATTGAACTCAGCAAAACTCAAATTTTTGACGAATTTCAAATGCGCATAACTTGTAACTCGTTAAGAGTTATGACCTGAAATTTTGCACACACCTCCACTATACCAAAATGAAGGTTTCCCTTTTGACACTTTTTCAATTTTCACAAAAATGACCAATTTAGGCGTATTAACAATTTGAGGATGTTTTAGCCACTTTTGGATAACAACCAAATTCACAAACCACACAAGCTGAGGTCAGGAGCTTTTGACCACAATTCAAACACATTAAAACAAAGTTAAAGGAACCGACACGGTAACTCTAACCTTTACCCAAGTTAATTTACATCACGGGTGCATTAAGTGACCCATTTGGACACTTTTTGACCCGTTTGCCAACAAAGACTGTTTTGATCCATCCACTAATCAACTATGACCTATAATTGACTAACAAAAGTAGTAGACTACACGTCACTACTAATATTCAACCAAAACACAATATGACCTCTAGTCCCATTTCATCATTCAATAAGCAACATGTCAACACTATTACTTGTTACACACATCTCAAACCATAATGTACACATTTTACAACTGTTGTTGACTTTCAAAGTCAACTATTACCAAAACCACAAGTTACATGGTTCACCATGCTTTAACTTTAAAACTCGTTTCAAATGGGCGGATTATACAAGTCATAATCACAACGACAATTCAAAGAAGGAAGAGCTTGTCTAACCATAAGTAAGCTCCCATCCACGCTACCTTCTTGCAACCACATATCATCCAGTTGATTCAACCGAATCAAGTACCTACAACATTAAATAACTGAAGGAGTAAGCAAAATGCTTAATGAGCACACGAGCAATTAAATGAATAATCCACAACACAACAATATATAGCAAATAGTAGCAACACATATTTGCTAAATTAAGTAACTACTGAGCAATTGTAAAAACTTCTATGAACTCTATGGGATCCACGACCAACAATCACATAGCGCCAAATCACGTCGAAATGAGTGCTAGCAACAACATCATTGGCATGCGCACATGACCAATAACAACTCTATGTGAACCCCGGCCAATAGTACGCATACTACAACGTCGTCACGTGCAAGCACGTACTCTGAAACCAGTGCTAACCGCAACTAGCAACTGATTAACAATCTCTACAAATGCTCAATCCACATAAGTCCACATAATCTTCCACATATATATAAACAAATTCTATCACCACTAATCACCATAGCACGCATTCAACATAACGTGCCATAACACCACATAATCAAATCAATGATTAGAAACAAAATAAGCAACAAGCCATAATCCACTTGATTGTATGAACCTCTTGCTCGTAAGCAATCCGTAACATACAATCATTACCCATTTAACCCCCATATCACTCACATTTGCTTTTTAGGCAAATAATGCGATTTCACCATTGATTATTGATGCCATGTCTTTTGATCACCTAACATGTAACACATCAATACAACAACACATTTAGCAACTAACAAACATCATAATCAACTAATCACAATCATCAATCCATCACCCCCTTTGGATTGATCATAATTAATTCAAGTATCCAACCACTTGAATTACCACTTTAACCATGATTAAATATCATGATAACCTCTTTTCAACTACAATTTAACATAAACCAATCCAAGGTTATGAAGAACTACATTAAACATCATTTTATCTACAAAACCATGATCATCTTTAACTCTAGGGTTTAGCTACTTGATTCACTACTTCATTTACCACTAATAATACCTCAACAACGTAACTAACCACTAATTAAGGTAAATTAACACAAAATCATCATCATTTAATCAAAACCCATTTTGATCACTAATCACACACTTTGAATTATCAATTAATGAGTTGAATTAGTGTTAACAACACTTACTATAACACTAACTAACATCAATTTAACCAATTTAAACCCTAATTTCGGATTATAACCAATAATCCTTCAAAAACCCCATGAAACCCATTTATAGGTTAAAATACATGAAGAACACATAATCATACCTTGATTATAATGGTTGGAGAAGCTTGAATTTGAGTTAAGAAGCTTCAATTTGAAGCTAGAAACTGATTTTGATTCATGGTTTTGGTTCCAACGATTTTTCTTGTTTCCTGGAGAGATCTATGGAGCTTTTTGATGAATAAATGGATATGAATGGAATACTATACGTACATGTGTGCATACAGATATGTATGTGTTTTAATTTCACTCCCCGTAATTATCACAGTCTGGAACTTAAAAACCATTTCACAATTATTATTATTTTATACCCCTTAAAATAATAATAACATAAAACAATTACTTTTACCAAAATAAAACTTTCGGATTTTGGGATGTTACAGAAATTTGGAAAATGATGTTATGATTGTAAAAGATTTGGAGATTATAAATGAACTAATAAGTAAAGTCATGATTGATTTCGCGATGTCTCCAACAATTTAAAAAAAAATAAAACAAAACCTAAATTGGAAAAATGTAGTAAAATGATATATAATTATGTGTAAAGGTAAATGAGGTGGAAAAAAAGTATACGTTGGTAATATTTACATAAAAACCAAAGTAAATACACTAATATAGCAAGCAAATAACATATTTTAGCGTAAAATAAAAAAATTAGTTAAAAAAATGATCTAAAGTAAAGAAACCGTATGCTAGATAATATGGATGAGGTTAAATTTGAGGGAAATTTGGAAAGTGGTGTTGTAATTGTAAAGAATTTGAAGATGATAAATGAACTAGTAAGTAAAACCATGATTGATTTCGCGAGATCTCCAACACTTAAAAAAAATCATCGGAAAAATGTAGCAAATTGATATATGATTATGTGTAAAGTTAATTAAGGTAAAATAAAGTATACGGTGACAATATTTTCATCCAAAACAAATTTAACATACTAATATAGCCAACAAAAAAGATATTTTAGCGTCGAAGAAAAAAAATAGTTAAAAAATGGTCTTATCAAAAAAAATATAGCAAATAAACCACACGATTATTCTAGATAATATGGATGAAGTTAAATTGGAATGAAATTTTGAAAAGATGTTATGATTGTGAAAGATTTGAAGATGATAAATGAACTAGTATGTGAAGTCATGATTGATTTCACGATATCTCCAACACTTAAAAAAAAAACCTTTATCGAAAAATGTAGCAAAATGATATATGATTATGTGTATACGATGTCGATATTTGCATTCAAACCAAAGTTAACACAATAATATAGCCAAATAGTAAGATATTTTAGCGTCGAATAAAATAATTATTTAACAAATGTTCTCATTAAAAAAATGGAGCAAAGAAACCATACGATTATGCTAGATAATTTGGATGAGATAAATTTATGCCAAATTTGGAAAATGGTGTTATGATTGGGAAGAGTTTGACGATGATAAATGAACTATTAAGTTAAGCCATGATTGATTTCGTAATATATCAACAACTTATAATTAAAAATATAAAATAAATAAATTAAAAACTTGATCGTAAAAATGTAACAAAATGATATATGATTATGTGTAAAGTTAAATGAGGTGAAAAAAATATATATAGTGGCGATATTTGCATTCAAATCAAAAGGGTTAATACACACATGGGGTATTAAACTTTGCAAAAATGTTCGATTGGGGTAACCATCTTTATTTGTTAACAAAACCATCACTTAACTATGAAAACTTGTTAAAATTTTGAGTCTTCCCGGTTATACCGGTTATTATATGACGTGGATCTAATTTCCTTACGTGTAGGTTTCTAAAAAAAATCAGAAATAAAATGATAAATATATAATGATTTTTAGGACTTCTTTCATCACTATTTTTCTCTCTCTAACTCTCCTCTCCTCCTTCTCTCTACAAATCAACACCACCGACCACCACCACCACCACCACTACCAAACACCGAACTCACCACCACCACTACTACAAAACGTCCTGACCACAACCACTAACACTACCAATGGCCAGCATGACCACCACCAACTGCTGGCTTGACCATCACCACAACTACCACTGATTTCACCACCGTACCATCCTGACCAGCCTTCAACGCCATCACCATCAGCCTTCATTTTTTTTTTGTTCCAGATCTGGTGAGATTGTGGTGGTGGTTTTTGAAATCGTTTAGGTTACCCCCTTGTGTGGTGGTATGTATCTTATTTCAGATCTACTATTTTTTTGTGGAGTTCGATTTTGGTGGTAGTGGTTGATACAGCCGGAGTTCGTGTTGGTGGTATGGTGTCTGATTATGGTGTTTAGATGATGGGCAGATGGTAGGTAGTGATATGGTTTTCAGATTTATGTGTTAGAAGCATAGAATCTTTTAAGATTTTGTTAAATTAATATACTTGAAAAACATATATAAGATCTGATTTTGTTTATAATTTATATGAATTCTGGATTTTAAAGATGTATTGGTGTTGTGAAGATGATGATGAAGGTGATAAGGTTTGTTAATGTTGGAAAGATGATGAATATGATGATGAATAGTTGATGTTGCTGATGTTTATTGTTTAGATGATGATGATGAATTGATGATAAATTACGAGCAATAAATTCAGAGCAATAACAATTTATGTAGTTTTTTTTTTAACTGAAAAGAAATTAAAAAGAATCAAACTTTGTGAAATGAAAATGATATGGGAATTGTTTAGTGACGTGGACTTATGTGGAAAGTAATTGCTTAGTTGTATCATACGTGTTACTTACATGGAGCCTACGTGGAAGAGTAATATAACACCCCTCGTTTCATTACAAACAATTAATATAATAATGGCGACACGGAAGCGTATATTTAAAACATTTCTATCAATGTACTCAAAATGTCAATAAACTTTTTCAAAGCCAAACACATGACATTTCAACAAACTTGGTGTTATATAATTCAAAACACTTTTTACAGTTATAAAATTTACATCAGAGTAACCGTCTGTCAAACATTCCATCCAGTCCAACAACTTCCTGCCCTGCCTAATATGTCCCATCTATTTCAACCTGCAGGAAGAACTGTGGGAGAGTTAGCACAACGCTAAGTGAGTGAACCAATAACAACAGTCCAACTCAGCATAACAATCTGTTTACATCAAATAACAATAAACAGAAAATCAATCATTCACTCGACATCCAATCAATGTCAAGCTACACCAATCAAACATTATCAATCGTCATGAGGACCGGTGGCTCCTGAGATACCCTAATACCGGTTTGGTACTCAGGGAACCCTTATCAATCATCTGTATTGGCCTATACAGAATTACCGGTAACCAGTTGTTAATCACACACGACCTAGATCTCCAAACCAACATTTCAAGTTTCAAGATCTCCTGTCGTCTACAATAACAACCAAGTCCAACTGTCAAATCAAGTTGACCTCAGAATCTTACATACTAGCTCAAACAGCCAAGTAAGCAAACCACCTAACTAACATGGCAAGTTATCTCAACATATGCATCCTATCAAAGTAATACTATAAATTACTTGTTGTAAATCAAATCATTACAACTAAATCACACTGAGGGTATAGATCCACTCACCGACTACCTCAGGCCTCCACTCAGTAGTCTAATATCACTGAGCCTTCTCCACATCTGAGAATCAACAAATCAAATATAAGTTAGTAATCATGTCATCAATACTAAACTTATATCAATCTTTAGCATTAAGAACTTAACATAATCTACATCAAGATTACTAGTTCCTAATCATATATTAATGATTTACGATATAATCATTATCGTATATTAACATATATCAAATAGCAACCACATTATTATTCAAAATCAAACAAGAATTGCTATAACCGCCAACCAAGCCGCCGGCTTCTTCTATGAAGCCGCCGGCTTCCTATCACCAACCGCCGGTTTCACTTCCTTAACCGCCGGGTGAATTACTGAATGTGGTAACAGAACCAAAACATGTTTTAAAGCTTCTACCAGCCGCCGGGTCGGGTTTATACCCGCCGGTTTCATACTACACCACACAAGCCGCCGGCTTTGGCTGTGAAGCCGCCGGCTTCCACCGACTAACTACAAGCCGCCGGCTTGAATAAGAAGCCGCCGGCTTCCTCCTTCGTTCCAGACCTGCACGAACTGTTCAAACCCTAACTCGCGGATTTTATATCAAAATCACCCAAAACACGATTTCAAACAGTTATAAATCACTAGAAACATCATATAATCCGCATATAACACTTATAACATGTTTCTAACATCCAATTCTCTCAAATCATCAATTTACCCAAATTTAAATCAAAATCAAATTCTTAAATACTCAAGAATACTTACTGATTGAAGAATCTAACGATGGTAATCTGATGATTAGGAAGTTTCACGAGAATCACAACTTCCTGATTTGATTTCTGGATTGATTTGGAGGTTTTCAGAGAGTTTCTGTGAGTTTTGGAATAAAAATGAATAACTTTCCTAAATAGGAAAGGATATATATAAGTCGGCCTCACGAACCGCCTTCAATATACGGGTATAATTTAATACCCCATCTCAACCTATTGTCTGGAACCCGAAAACCATTTGCGAGTCCAAACATTTTATTGCACCGTCAACTATATTAATTTACAACAATTAATATTTCACTTATCACATTGGAATATTCGGATACTATTCCAATTATTTCAACTATTTCAAACAATATTATTTCCAAACACATTTAAATACTTATTTAAATCAAGAAATAATATATATACAACTAGGTCCAATTCGAGGATGTTACAACTCTCCCCCCCTTAAAGAGATTTCGTCCCCGAAATCTAACCTCAATCAATCTAACTAATGTGATATAATCACATACCGCTTAGCATACATTTGTCCTCAATAGCAACTTACAACTATACTTAGACTGTTTGAATTCTTTCCACATGCACATATCCAAATGTACATGCTTCTATCTTTTCCTATGCACACATACAGTGCATCCATCCAACATCTCATAGGAACCAATCATCTATCTAATTTCTTTATCACCAATCAGATAAAAGTTTAAAGCACCCAATCACTTTAACCAATAACAATAAGTGAAACATAACATCACTTACTAGGTCTACACAACCAGAAATTAGCAACATGCTAAAATCTTTAACCTATTCTCACTGTTCATCACTGTTAACAATAAAACAGCAGCAACAATATCACAACAACAGTGTTTATTAAACCCCAATGTACCTAGCAACATTGAAATATAATTCAACTCACGACCAACAATCAATCTAATATACAGATTACAATCTTAAATCTCTACCATCAAAGATCTGAAATCCAAATCTAGGTCAACTTTTCATCCAAAAGTTTCATACTTACTTTCTTTTGAATACCCTATCATATTCACATATCATTTCAATCATATGAAACCTTTTACTTAAAAGTAATCCAGATTCCTATCACCTTAATAAGTACTGCAGAGGTCAACTCAGTAGGTAAAACCACAATCAACAAGTACTTTGCTCAATCAACAAAAGTACCACAATCAATCTTACCTACAATCAACCAACCTCTACATTGACTTATTTCCATTTGTAACTCCTTTCATTACTACCTATCAATTGTCAACAACATCAAAGTCGACAACAACTATTGCTCAACAATAATCACAACATTAGTGATTATACATTCCAGTACACCTATCAGTACTTAATATTTGTCTTCAAACTCTAACTAACCATCAAGTTAGAATTTATATACTACTTAAACTGGTAAGACATCAAAATCTATTCTTAGCAACCAGTTATTTCAACTCAACCTTAAGCTCTTAAGCTACTAATCACAAACCATTAGCAATTATACAACTTGAATCACTTAATCATTCAACACTAGATTCCATCAATCTAGCAACTAAGTCAATCTTAATCAACATATTATGATACTACAGATCAAGCATCACAATATCACAATATGCTACTTTCTAGCACATTTCTAACAAATCTACTTCAAGTTAATTTCAGTTAACTAACTCCACACAACTTATGGCATATTTTAATTCATTCTATTAAAATCTATCATGCCGTTTATCATCATGTATACCACACATACATATCTACACAACTTCAGGTACTCTCTTAAATGGACATATACACATCAATTCCATTTCATTCTATACACTAGGCCATTCAAACTATTAAAGTCTATATCCAGCCTTCACATTACTACTAATCATCACATATCCATACCACAGGACATGGAACAAATATCAATCAACAACTCTATGTTTCACTTATATACTTACTAACTCGTATATAACTTAAACTTACAAGAAAAGCTTGGTGAATACAATCATCACCTATCAATTTCAAGGTTTCTCTTACTTTTTAACACTTACAATTATACACATCAGGTTTTCAACCTCAAATTTCAAACAATCATTATTCTTAAACTATCGAAATAATGATCATTACACTTAATTACATACCTGATTTCTTAAAATATGAACAACTATTCAATTTATATTTCCTCAATTATCAACAAAAATCAACTAGATCTTTAATACTGCCTATTTATAGATATACTTTCATATCTTTTCTCCTTATTTGGATCTAATCCCAATTTACCACTTTATCACATACCTCATTTGTATACAATCAACAAATAACTAAAGAATCCATTCAATTCTTTCAATATTTAAGTAACTCACCATGAGGTACCAATCAACCTATGCAACTAATAATAATAACCTTCAATTATTCATCATCTCACAGTCTTACCCAATCAAAGCTATCATCACAAGCCTCATACACTGGTAAGACTTCCTTATCACAATCCTAATCAATGTGACTTAATTTGCACCTTTCAACAATTTACACTGTCGTATCATTCAATGACTTCATATTTGTATAATTTTCTAACACATATTCAGTTCAAATATCATATATTTCCTAACTGAATACTTAATTATAATTAACACTATTTCAATTACTTAATACTAGCTTTAAGTAATTACTCAAGTTTTCACAACTTAATACAATTTAGGAATTCAATCATATTCCACACAATCATAACATTACAATCTATGTTATACTATTTCACACACACAGTTAACTACATGTCAACTCTGGTTTCAATCAACCAATCAATAAAATTCTCTAATTGCTTTTCTCAAGCTTGACCCAAACTCAAACCAATCATAAGCAATAAATTTTATACACTATTCTCTATTCATGGTTTGACTTTCAAAGTTAACATGCCATCAATATTAACTCACAACAAACCATATCGTCTTATATGCCCACTTTCAAGCATATATTCCAAATTATTACTTTCAATAGTTTTATCCATTCTTCATAAGGACAAGGTCAACCTACATCAATCTTGGCTCTATACAAGCCATTTCATATTGTATGTTTACTTTCAAACATATACTTCACATTATTACATTCAATAATATTAGTAGTTTCTCAAGTAAAACAATATCAACCTATCTCAACTTTGGCTTCATACAAGCCAGATACAAAATAGTGATTCATTTAAACACTATCAAATCCTCCTACATGTAATCTATCACAATCAATCATAATTACTCATTCAACAAAATCAAATTAGTCAATTAGGTTTACCATCAAACCCCCCTCAATGACTATTATCATTTACACTAGCACCTTTACAATCTAATTGTCACAGTCCTATCAACCAATTGTTTTCTTATCAAAACAACTATTTAACAACTTAGCATACTATCATGCTCAATTTTCCTAAATCACATTACATTTCTTTTATACCAAGTAGCCTCAACAAGTTCATGTGACACAACATAATATAACAACGGTGATCAGGCGTTGCAAGATTATGTTCTTCACAATCCATTCTCAGGCTACTCTACATTATAATTATCAATGTGATCTACTCTTATCTCATAAATATTAAATACTTTATGATTTCAAATCAATCAACATCTATTTAATAGTTTCTAACAGCTGATATATACTCAAAATCAGCTTACTACTTACATATTCAACCTTACATATGCAAGCCATCTCACATAATTTATTTTCAACAACTGAATTACTAAATATATCTACTGGTCTGAAACCTCAAACATATGATAACCTATCATCATAATTTCAATACTTATCACTAATCAATGTCCTTATTTACTCCAAAATTCAGGACACATCTTAATTAATTATCATTACTTTGACATATGCTTTCATATCAAGCATCTCTGTCACAACAAGCCTACTCAATCATGTTACTATAAAACATTTCATTTATTAGTTCTCAATTGACCAGAAAGATCTATCGCTTCCCAAATCAATTTCACATGTTCATACTCTACGTGTCTCATAAACCTATCCATCCTGGTTTAGATCCAGTGTTTAACTATAGTCAACACATATCATATAGTCACATGAACACATATTTCTTCAAATAGCAGTCATTATCAAATCAAATGACACAACAGTCCTTAACAAGGATTTAGATCACACCTTGTGATCAATCCATTAACATAATACTATCAATTATCTCGTCTCACCAATCAAGATACTCCTTAGGTTCTAACATCAATCTTGCTAAAACCTTAATCAACTCTCTGTCTACTTATTTAATCACATTTCTGCATTCTCAATTCAATCAGAAATACTAACATCAATGAGCAACAACAATTAACTCATTTAATACCTCTATTCTCATGTCAACATATAGCAATCAATAGTTGACTCAAAACTGGGGAATCATATCAGTCTGACTCAATTAACTTTACAACAAAGCTTACTCAACATAACAGAGTAAACAATTCAAGTTAATTTAAATTAACACAGGCTTATCGAAGATTACCTGACAATCTTAAGCCAGCAATGTTGAGGAAACATGAAATATACCAATCAGATACTCATGTTCCTCCGTCTCTGCAATCAAACAACAACTTCACAACTTGTTAAGGGTTAGTACATATTCAACTAATCACTTTCTCACACATTCACTAATCAACTAAACCCGCACCCACTGGAATGTTTGACTCAACTCAATCAAAGTTTAGGATTGAACATTCTATCATGCTCAATTCACCCAAACTATGGCTCTGATACCAGCTTATAACACCCCTCGTTTCATTACAAACAATTAATATAATAATGGCGACACGGAAGCGTATATTTAAAACATTTCTATCAATGTACTCAAAATGTCAATAAACTTTTTCAAAGCCAAACACATGACATTTCAACAAACTTGGTGTTATATAATTCAAAACACTTTTTACAGTTATAAAATTTACATCAGAGTAACCGTCTGTCAAACATTCCATCCAGTCCAACAACTTCCTGCCCTGCCTAATATGTCCCATCTATTTCAACCTGCAGGAAGAACTGTGGGAGAGTTAGCACAACGCTAAGTGAGTGAACCAATAACAACAGTCCAACTCAGCATAACAATCTGTTTACATCAAATAACAATAAACAGAAAATCAATCATTCACTCGACATCCAATCAATGTCAAGCTACACCAATCAAACATTATCAATCGTCATGAGGACCGGTGGCTCCTGAGATACCCTAATACCGGTTTGGTACTCAGGGAACCCTTATCAATCATCTGTATTGGCCTATACAGAATTACCGGTAACCAGTTGTTAATCACACACGACCTAGATCTCCAAACCAACATTTCAAGTTTCAAGATCTCCTGTCGTCTACAATAACAACCAAGTCCAACTGTCAAATCAAGTTGACCTCAGAATCTTACATACTAGCTCAAACAGCCAAGTAAGCAAACCACCTAACTAACATGGCAAGTTATCTCAACATATGCATCCTATCAAAGTAATACTATAAATTACTTGTTGTAAATCAAATCATTACAACTAAATCACACTGAGGGTATAGATCCACTCACCGACTACCTCAGGCCTCCACTCAGTAGTCTAATATCACTGAGCCTTCTCCACATCTGAGAATCAACAAATCAAATATAAGTTAGTAATCATGTCATCAATACTAAACTTATATCAATCTTTAGCATTAAGAACTTAACATAATCTACATCAAGATTACTAGTTCCTAATCATATATTAATGATTTACGATATAATCATTATCGTATATTAACATATATCAAATAGCAACCACATTATTATTCAAAATCAAACAAGAATTGCTATAACCGCCAACCAAGCCGCCGGCTTCTTCTATGAAGCCGCCGGCTTCCTATCACCAACCGCCGGTTTCACTTCCTTAACCGCCGGGTGAATTACTGAATGTGGTAACAGAACCAAAACATGTTTTAAAGCTTCTACCAGCCGCCGGGTCGGGTTT
Organism: Helichrysum umbraculigerum; assembly: GCA_949592205.1. NCBI lineage: Eukaryota > Viridiplantae > Streptophyta > Magnoliopsida > Asterales > Asteraceae > Helichrysum > Helichrysum umbraculigerum. The sequence continues at coordinate 6,371,189 of CATIUR010000005.1, read as the reverse complement.
ATACCCGCCGGTTTCATACTACACCACACAAGCCGCCGGCTTTGGCTGTGAAGCCGCCGGCTTCCACCGACTAACTACAAGCCGCCGGCTTGAATAAGAAGCCGCCGGCTTCCTCCTTCGTTCCAGACCTGCACGAACTGTTCAAACCCTAACTCGCGGATTTTATATCAAAATCACCCAAAACACGATTTCAAACAGTTATAAATCACTAGAAACATCATATAATCCGCATATAACACTTATAACATGTTTCTAACATCCAATTCTCTCAAATCATCAATTTACCCAAATTTAAATCAAAATCAAATTCTTAAATACTCAAGAATACTTACTGATTGAAGAATCTAACGATGGTAATCTGATGATTAGGAAGTTTCACGAGAATCACAACTTCCTGATTTGATTTCTGGATTGATTTGGAGGTTTTCAGAGAGTTTCTGTGAGTTTTGGAATAAAAATGAATAACTTTCCTAAATAGGAAAGGATATATATAAGTCGGCCTCACGAACCGCCTTCAATATACGGGTATAATTTAATACCCCATCTCAACCTATTGTCTGGAACCCGAAAACCATTTGCGAGTCCAAACATTTTATTGCACCGTCAACTATATTAATTTACAACAATTAATATTTCACTTATCACATTGGAATATTCGGATCCTATTCCAATTATTTCAACTATTTCAAACAATATTATTTCCAAACACATTTAAATACTTATTTAAATCAAGAAATAATATATATACAACTAGGTCCAATTCGAGGATGTTACAAGTAAAATGTTTGTCAATCAGTAACAAGTTATAGAAATGCCCTTAATGAAAAACTTTCTTAACTTTAGTAATCCTGAAGACAATCCCGTATAGTTAGGTGATGACATTGTTAACAAACAAAGATAATTAACTCAATTGAACATTTTTGCAAAGTTTAATACCATACGTGTATATTAACCCCAAATCAAAATAAACACACTAATATAGCCAACAAATAAGATATTTTAGCGTAGAATAAAAAAAATTAGTAAAAAAATAGTCTAATCAAAAAATGTAGCAAGAAAACCACAAGATTATGCTAAATAATATGGATAGGTTAAATTGTAGCGAAATTTGGAAATTGGTGTTATAATTATAAAGGATTCGAAGTTGACAAATGAACTAGTAAGTAAAGTCATGATTGATTTCGTGATATCTCCAACAATTTAAAAAAAAAACCTTAATCGGAAAAATGTTGCAAAATGATATATGATTATGTGTAAAGTTAAATGAGGTGAAAAAAAAGTATATGGTGGCAATATTTGCATCAAAACCAAAGTAAATACACTAATATAGCCAACAAATAAGATAGTTTTGTGTAGAATATAAAAATTAGTTAAAAAATGGTTTTATAAAAAAAAATGTAGCAAATACAATTATGCTAAGATAATATGGTTGAGGTTAAAATGGAGCAAAATTTGGAAAGTTGTGTGATGATTGTAAATGATTTGGAGATGATAAATGAACTAGAAAGTACCATGATTGATTTCGCGATATCTCCAACAATTTAAAAAAAGATATCAGAAAAATGTAACTAAATGATATATCATGCATTATATGTAAAGTTAAATGAGATGAAAAAAATATATACATTGACAATATTTGCATCAAAACCAAAGTAAACACACTAATATAACCAACAAATAAAATATTTTAGCGTAGAATAAAAAAATTAGTTAAAAAATTGTCTCATCAAAAACATGTAGCAAAGAAACCATACGATTATACTAAGATAATATGGATGAGGTTAAAATGGAGCAAAATTTGAAAAGTGGTTTTATGATTTTAAAGGATTTGAAGATGATAAATGAACTAGTAAGTAAATCCATGATTGATTTCGCGACATCTACAACAATTTTTTTAAAAAAATTATCGGGAAATTGTAGCAAAATGATATATTATTACGTGTAAAGTCAAATGAGGTGAAAAAAAAGTATACGATGATAATATTTATATTGAAACCAAGTAAACACATTAATATAGCCAACAAATAAAATATTTTAGCGTGGAATAAAAAAAGTTAAAAAATGGTCTCATCAAAAAAATGTAGCAAATAAACTAAACGATTATGATAGATAATATGGATGAGGTTAAATTGGAGCGGAGTTTTGAAAGTGGTGTTATGATTGTAAAGGATTTGGAGATGATAAATGAACTAATAGATAAATCCAAGATTGATTTCGCTATATCTCCAACGATTTAAAAAAAAACCATTAATCGTAAAAATTTAGAAAATGATATATGATTATGTGTAAAGTTAAATGAGGTGAAAAAAGTAGACGGTGGCAATATTTGCATCAAAACCAAAGTAAACACACTAATATAACCAACAAATAAGATATTTTAGCGACGAATAAAAAAAATTGTTAAAAATGGTCTCGTCAAAAAAAATGTAGCAAAGAAACTATACGATTATGCAGAATAATATGCATTAGGTTAAATTGGAGCGAAATTTGAAAAGTGGTGTTATGAGTGTTAAGGACTCGGAGATGATAAATGACCTAATAAATAAAGCCATGATCTATGTGACACCCGGTCAAAAAGGGCCAAAATTAGCGGCAAATTTAAACTTTAATTACTCGTACTCGGTACGTGTTAAAAATAAAAGTATCCGGATATTATATATGTATTTTTATATATAATACAATGAATGCGTAATAATCACGTACAAACAAATCTGAAAGAACGCGAAATCTTAAATACGGACGTTGGTGAAAAATATTTTAAATAATGTATTATTAATGAGAATAATAATTATTTACTCGATTGAGAATTTAAACACATTTTGTACACTAAAAACTATCTGTCAAAATGAGTTGAAACAAAGATATAATTTTATATCACATTAAAAGTATTTTTATAAAATACTTCGATTAAAAATATATACGATTTCATATTTAGAAATTTATCATTTGAAAATATTATACTATTTTACGATCGGGTACAAAAACACGAGTATTTTGTATTACAACTGAGAGCAAACCAACTCCAATAATTGGAGCTGGTCGACTACATCTAACGCACCCTTCACTTTTTCATTTTCTTCATCATTCTCTATCTCTTCCTCATTTCTCTCGGTTCCAAAAACAACAATAAGATTAACATAAAAAATCAGTAGCAACAACCGGCCATCATCATCATCTCCAAGCAACAACAACAGCACCATCGTCATCATCATCTAAAATCACAGTGAGGGCCTTTTTCTCTATCTCCGTATCTTTCAAAAATCTTATATATATATATATATATATATATATATATATATCATGTAAATATTGTGTATAAGTTTAATAAATGGGTAACATCACTTGGTAAAAGTTGTGTGTTATCATCTACAATCTTGGTATAAAACATGACTAAAAATCATAGCAAAAACATGTGTTGATTTTGGATTAAAAACTGGGTTCGAACAGAGTACTAGGCAAGAACAAACACACCCGATCGGCTAGATGGAGATAGCCGATCGGCTAGGAAAAGATAACCGATCGGCTATGAAAAGTGAGCCGATCGGCTATGAGCCCATATATGATCATAGAGGAACGGCTAAACAAACATAGATGATCGGCTATGTGCTCTTTTCCAGCAAACCAAATTTTGTAGATTTGTAGCCCTCTGAGTTACGGTCGTTTGGCCACCTGAATCACCTCAATCCGAGTTCGTATGAGAAAGTTATGGTCAAAACGGTGCAACATAGTCAAATCAGCAAAATCCTCCATCTTTTCATATTTTCTTCCCCAATCTTTAACCTTAACACATGAGATCAATTTCAAGCTAAATAAGTATCAAAAGTTCATGAAATCAACTAGAAACAAGTACCAAAAATGATGATATCGCGAGAGATAAACATATACAAAACGAGCGATATCAACGATATAACTTGTACATTTTATATACGTACTTTTTCAAAGTATACAACGAAACGGGTATAAAAATAACATTGTTTTTGGAAATTATTATTTCAAAATCATCACCAACGAAATGTACATTTTTATAAACGGAAATATATTAGGCAATCCAATTAATCATTCAATATCTCGCGTGTTTAGGACACTAGGATATTCGGGGGTTGTCTATTCCACATGGGATACTACTTTGCTCGGCGACTCAGGTGAGTCTCACAGCCTCACTTTTATTGCTTTAACTGATTTAAAAACTTGGGGTGAGATACAACACATACTTGTTTTCATGATCACAGTTATTCGGTTAGTTAATTTAATTATTAACACGGTTAAACATATTTGATTATCATTGTCGGTCTTGATTTTATTTGTTCAGGTATTGCATGAGTGTTTTAATACGGGAAAGTCCTCATCATTGCATTGTTCGTTAACTTAATAAGGCGCGATTACTAAAAGATAGATCTATCATGGGAGTAACGTCCCCGTCCGAGTTGCTAGCTACAACCATGTACAAACGGGCATTTTAGTAATTGTTATGGGTGTTGACACCGTTCGGGAGGCACAAATCGGGTTAGGCCTCGAACCATGGCTTAATGCAATACAATGTCATTGTCGGTAAATTTAGTTGGAAACCTTAATTAGTTTATCATTGTTCGGTTATGTTATTTAATCATTGTCGGTATTAAATCGTCGGATAATCATGTTGATCACATCATATTTTATGATAAACCTGTGAGATTCACCGGCTTTATAGCTGACCTTTTAGTGTTGTATTCTCAGGTGAACAACTACAGTAGGATGACCCTCAGGATAAGCAATCTATTACGAGTCGCATGCATCTACAAACAAATGAAGATTTTCTTGCATTATATTTTGTTAAACGTTATGTATTAAAATCTTCGGAAATCATTTTGCGAACTCGCTAATATGTTGTAAACTTATGACTTAAACTCTGTACCACTTTTGTAATATTCAAAAACGTCTCATGTAGAGTCGTTTGCTTGTAACCTCTGTGCTTGATATTTGATTAGTCACACCCAAATTGTCGCTTCCGCAAATCATGAAATCGGGGGTGTGACAATCTACTTCACGATATCTCCAACAATTAAAAAAAAAAAAAACTTCATCGGAAAAATGTACCAAAATGATATATGATTATGTGTAAAGTTAAATGAGGTGAAAAAGAAGTATACGGTATCAATATTTGCATCAAAACCAAAGTTTACACAAATATAGCCAACAAATAATATATTTTAGTGTCGAATAAAAAAATTAGTTAAAAAATGATCTCATAAAAAAATATAGTAAATAAACCATTGTCGCGATCCCAGCGGTCGGTCGGATTTTACTCCGGTCGTTGGTCCGGCCACCGAGATACACGGCAGGGTAGTTTTAATATTTGTAATAGTCGGGGGGAGCCTAATCCTCCGTACTACCTACTGGAACTAATATGAATACCTGATACGAGTAAGCGGTAAGGATGATCCAGGGTCGTTCCTCACGACGGCAGAATTGAAACAGAGCTAGTTCCGATTAATCAGTAATTAAGCTAGGGTTTTAATAAGTTGGAAGGGCTTTGTTTTGGTTTTTTTTTATATCTAATTAAACTAAACTACTGAACTAATGAAACAATAAACATAAAGGGATACTAGCATATATAACACTTAAGGATGACGAAGACGTGGTTCACCGTGACTTAGAATAGCTGAGATGATGTTTTAGTTTGAAAACGTCTTGTAGTGTAAACATTAGCACCCTACTGATTAGGTGAACCGATCAGTATGTCACTGAGTACTAGGCTATCGAGAGTATGATCAGATCGGACTGCCTTGAAACCTCCCTCACCGTCTCTTGTGACGAGACCAAGTGACCCTCCAGATGGGGTGCAGGAATAAGGCGACAGTCCGCAATTTATCCACTGACCTTTCTTTAACACATACAGAGATATCTAAGCTGGGCAAGGCATTTAAGATTAAGACAATTGGTGACTGCTAACTTATACATTAATGGTTGTGATTGAGTTCAGCGTTATTCGGCTGTGATACAGTCATCAACTTACAGGTTTTCCACGGTTACATTGTGTATTCACCCGTTTTACAGTCTTTCCTGGATCACAGACTACACCAGGATGTAATACAGTTAGGCCTGTAAGCGAACTGAACGTTCAGCGAACTATTCGCGAACCGTTCGGCGGGAAGTTCGTTTATGTTCGTTCGTTTCGTTATATGAACGAACATGAACAAATTTTTATGTTCGTATAATTATATGAACGAACATGAACATAGGTCTCGTTCGTTCATTTACGTTCGTGAACGTTCGATAACATGTTCGTGAACGTTCAGTTAAATGTTCGTTTATTAACTAATAGTTTAATCTAATTATTACATATTTGTATATGTTATTTTGATAAAGCTAAATATCAAATAGAATATTATTAATATTTTGATAATATTAAACATCTAGATATTTTTACCTTACATTTCCATATCACATTTCCCTCCACTCCAAAAACACATCCACACTCTCCCTCCACTAGTTCTAGATGTGCTGCTCTTTCCAACGATCGGACCAAGAAATGAATTTATCTTCATATTGTGATCGTTTTGTAATGTTGAATATGCATCGCAAAGTTTCAAGTTATATAATATATATGTGTGTGTGTGTGTGTATATATATATATATATATATATGTTCGTTTATATTTGTTGAGGTTCGTTTAAGGTATTAATGAAGAAATGCATTAAATTATGTGTTTGTTCGTGTACGTTCGTTTGTGTTCGTGAACAAACAAATTTTCTTAATGAACGAACATGAACAACAAAATCCGTTCGCCTATCCGTTCGTGTTCATTCGTTTGTTCGCCAAAACCTTAATGAACGAACATGAACAGACTCCGTTCGTGTTCGTTCGGTTCATTTACAGGCCTAAATACAGTGTTCAGCCTACGGCCTTTCCACGGCTTACCGGATACTCGGACGTTTTAGGGCTTTATCCTGGATTACATACTTTACGGCTATCTGAACTCATTATATCTAAGCTTGTATTATAGTAAAACCATCTATGATAGCTAAACAACCCGTTCACTTTATAAATCCCAGCCCAATAAATCCCTGATTAATTCACGGTGTACTATACTATAAGTTGGGCAGTATTTCCACAGCTTCAAAATCAGACCATGTTTATTTTGGAAAACATAGATAGGTAGTGACCGTTTGATCAATGGTTAGCTACTCCTTGTCATAAAGGTTCTAACCACGTTTATTGGAGGAAAGGTGATAATTTAGTTTGAAATCATAAATGTATAGTTAAACAGCACCACAAGTTTTCAATCATAATATATAATAATTGGGAACATTATTTCACAACGGATTGTGCCCACGACTTTCATAGCTTCCACGTTCTGTACTACACACATTCGTGATGTTTCCGGCGCTATACAAATGAAAGCCGTATAACGTTACCTCCGTTGTTTCATAATGATATTATCCCAATTAGATATATCACAACAAACTACTCATTAATCATGGCAAACATACAAGCACACTACTCACAATGCATAACAATAAATATTTCTAATATTAATAAATCACATACATCAAACAAGAACAATATGAAAAATTAATAATAAAAAGGATAGAAAATACCGATAAGAATTACGAGCAGAATAACACTTGTATTTCTTCATTAATATCCAAGCATTACATAAGCTAGCCTCTACTAACTAACTACATAACTAATCTAAAAGAAAGGTTTCCCTCCCTAATCATCTCACTAGTCCAATGGTTTAAAACCCTAGCAAGAAACTAGAGAGAGAACCTATAACCTAATAATTCTCCTCTAACTCCTAAGAGTAGTGCTAGAGAGAGAATGCTAAACTAGAGAGAGAAAGAAGAAATGAGAGAATGAGGTGTGTGGAATGGTGGAAATGAATCCACTATTTATAGGAGAAGGGAGGTAGCCTTGGTACAAGTCTTGAAGCACAAGATACAAGCATCAAAGCAGCATACGGGGCAAGCGGACCAAGGGGGGGCAAACGGCACCCAACAAGGCAAAAGACCCCGTATACGGCACCCTAGGTACCGTATACTGAACTTAAGGTTCCGTATACGGCACCCTTGGTTGTAGGGGGGGTTGGTGCTCCATTTGGCCTCCATTGATTTCTCGGTTGCTTGGTTCGTCCGTATATTCTTCGTATGGAGTCCGTTTTGCTTGATTCTTGCGCCATTGGATTTGTTTTTCCGTTACGCTTCTAATGACACTAAGTTTGCCAAATTTGGAGGTGTTTAAATTTTGCGTATTCCGGATGACGATCGGCGGGCTTCCAGACTGCACATCTTCTTCGTTCTTCACCCGATTCACTTGATTCTTCCACCTCTAGTCTTGGATTCTCCTATGGAATCATAAAATATGCATTAAGATCTATTTCATAGGATAATTAAGAACGTAATATTTAAGGTGGTTGTATTTACCTCGGTTTACGTGCAAAACGGATGATTTAACTGATTTTTCTAGCAACGCCTGTATTTAGACTACCTTGGTGATTTTTGATGATAAATGATTATATTGAAATGTTTTCACTAGAGAATAGTCCAAAAAGTGCGAAAATAAGTACTTAGAAACATGACTTTTTGAGTCACATCAAGTATCCCACACTTAAGCGTTGCTTGTCCTCAAGCAACAACTCAGTTATGTCCAGTGAAAACATTTTTATAATAGTTTGGGTGAGTTATAAATATTTCCAAGAAGTCACCACTTTGTCATATGGGAAAATTATTTAGAGAACAAAGGGAAAGTTAAGATGATCTTTTCATAAATAAGTACTAACTTTCCCAGGCATACTTTCCAAATCTCGTGATCTTGGAGTATACATGACTAGGCGATCTCACTAAAGGTGGTCACTCAATTCACTCATGGTGTATCGGGTTTCCTATCATTCTAACACAATTGAAATCGCTCAAATAGCCAGTCATGCAGCACTCATCATCATAAGCTTGGTCAAGAATCGGATCTCCACCACTTAGGAAGAAGACGGCGCTAATTATCCCAAGACATTCAAGTGGGTTGTAATTTTTGTGAGGGTTAAGGGGTACGGATAGTGGTGATTTTTGGTTGAAAGGGTTTCTTATCTTAGGCATCCTAAGAATCATGAAAAACTTATTGTATAACGAAGAAGATAGCTACTCGTCTTCTGTCGGATCTTCCTTTGAATGGCTGATACTTTGAAGCACTTAGCTTTATTTTATTTTCTTTTTATTTTCTTTCTTTTTCTTCTTTTTATTTTCTTTTTCTTTCTTCAGAACTTCTTTGCTAGAGAACTTCCAAGGATATTTTTCTTTGCTTTTCTTTCGGAAATCTTTTCTTTCTTATCACGGACTTCTTCGAGTCTTTTCTTTGGTGCCAATTTTTCACACATTTGATTTTCTTCAATTTTGGTGAACACGAAGGAGTAGATCAATTCAGAAGAAGATTCTTCAAGATGTTTTTCATAATCCTCAGAAATTCCAAGATAAGTTGTTGGGAAGTTTTAGATAAGTGGGTTAAAAATGTAGGGTTTTGAAGAAACGAAAGGTTTAGGCTCAACAGGGTTTTCTAGGCGGATCATCGATACTAAAAATGAGTATCGGAAGGGTTTTGGGCTTGAAAATGTATGTAAAAATAGGTTAAATCTTAAGGAATGTCGAGATCATTTAATTGCACCTATACCGCGTACGGTACTCACCAATGTGGTCTCGAAACGTATGTCAGGAACAAGTTCTAATTAAGAGATACTAGCATCGGCACACACAAGAAATGAACAATGTAGCATTTAAGATGAATGCTTTTAAGGCTCAAAACCTCACTGCAAATATGGTTTGTATGTACCTAGCCATGCTCCTTTAAGATTATCACTACTTATTTAAGAAATTTCTACCTTAATTTCCCTAATATTCCTGAATAACTGACTCATATTAGAAATGGTTCCTCCTGAAAGATATTTTAACTCAAAAATAGCAGCGCTAATCGAATGATTTGGCCCATACTTTATTAGTTTTGTAAAAAAATTTGAAAATTTTGAGGAACATTTTCTGAGTTGAGCTATTTGGACATAAAAATTTGTAAACATTCAATCCAAGGTATTATATACCTGCTATCCCACACTTAGAGAAACATTGTCCCTAATGTTCTCTTAAGTTGAGATTGTACTGTAAAGTATAATCCCACACTTAGAGTTTAAACATATAGAAAATGTTACTCAAGTGTATGTAATGGGCTGGAATCCCACACTTAGTGATAAGCTTTAGGATAGAGTATAGATTACTTTGTATTTTAACAGCTAACAAAGCAAAATAAAATCATGAAAGCGGAGTGAAGGTTAAGAAATTCCAGATGACTATTGTCGTTATGAAGCTGAGATCGATAAGTGAGAGGAGATGAAGTGGGTCTTTGATCCTCTGATTCCATGAAGAGCGGTTCAGCTTTGGACGTGTCGATCTGGTGCACAATGCCTTGTATCCAGACTTAGCAGAGAATCGTTCCATCATGTAAGTGGAGATTCTTTTTGGTGAATCCCACACTTTATTGTTTAAAGATTTGGAGACGATTCTTGCTAAGTGGTTGCAATGCGGGTTGAGATCCCACACTTAGATCTTTGGCACGTGCGAGTTTCGAAAGAAGATAGACCACGCTCCTTCCCTTAGAGATGTATGTAAGATCCGTGGTCCGCAGGTGTGTGAGCTTATTTGTCTGCCTTTGATTCCACGGTTTCTTCCTTGAATGCTCGTCATCTCTTGGATCCTCCAGTCATCCAACATCCACTCAAATCACCAAATTCTTTCGAAAATAACGAAGACGAAAAGGATAGATTGTAGAAAACAATGTGAAGTGATGCCGCCCTCCGGACACAAGCAGAATCAACCAATAAACACCAAATATTGGATAGAGGTGAATGGACAAAGATCCTAATCTTCAAGAGCCGCTGCTGTAACTGAACTGCTCCTAATGATCTGAAAGTGCTGAATCCGATGACCATAAACCTTTATCTCCCGAGATGTTTGCCGACAAACGGATGAAAAGAATCTGATGTTGTTCTTTTATCGGTGGAGATCTCCAGTTTTCCAAATTAGTCCCGTATCTATTCCTTTGCATTCCAGATGAATGATCCCCGATGGTGATGGTTGTACGTGCGAAGGGGTGGATGGATATGGTGATGTGGATGGTAGTGATGGTTTCGGGTTCCATTATGTGGTAAGGTTTAGCTATAGGATTTGGAATTTGTGGGCACATATGATGAGTATTGAGCTAATTAACTTGATGAACTAGTCATCGACAACTAGCAATCATTTTCGTGTCTAGAAGTGTCATCTCTTATCCTGCAAAGCAATGATCCAGAAGTTCCCAAATTTAATGAACTGTAAGCTCCCTTTGTCTTCTTTCCATTATTCTCGAAGATTCTTTATCTATAGGCATCAGTCCCTGTCTGTTAGGCATTTGTACAAGTAGAACAAACAAACGTGATCTAACAAACGAGTGATTATTCTCCAAATCACTGGTTTGCAAATGACCTATCAAAGTAAGCTTTGAAGAAACAAACCAGTGTAGGACTTTGGAGACTAATCTCACACTAAAAGTGTTAGTTGCCTATATATTTACAGCACAAATAACGGATATGGAAATACTAGCATGAGTAATTTAAATCAGGCAGCCAAGTATAAAGATTTCCAAAGCACACATTTTTAAACGAGTTCGAGCATAATACACATATTACATACAAATCAGGTTTTCAGATAAATCATTTTAAAGATCTTATATGTATGCTTACATAAATATATGTAAGTACCTCCAATGCTCGAAATATGTGAATGGGTGTATAAGATGACTAAGGCTCCTAATTCTCATTCTAGTAGGTTTCCAAGTTTATGAGTGAAAGGGACATAAGAACTTGAGATCTTATATAATGGTGAAAAATGGATATTGCGATAAAGTTCAAACAAGTGGGGGTAGGAAGTTTTAAGGTTTGACAAAATAATTTTGCAAACTGATAGTCCCGTAATCACTATTAGTTAGTGATTTGGAATCTCAAAGTGTAAAGTTTAATTGTAGAAGGGGGGGGGGGGGGGGGTTGAATACAATTTAAAACAATTTCAGATTTTACCAAGTGTTTCAGATTGTTTTAAATTAATTATCTATAACAGAGTATGACGGTATTGAAATAACAGATTAAAGATATAACAGAATTAAAGAACGACAAGTAATAGTAGCTGAAAGTGAATTGTATTGATTAAATTCACGAAGTGTTGAATGCGGAATGGATTAACCAAAGTTAATCCAATTCAAACGCTTAGCTAAATTATTACAATGAAGAGTATTAACTACAGTGGACATACACGCTGATAGTTAACCTCGCTGAGTCTTAATATACACTTAGACAAACTAGTTCTCTGACAAACAGAAGAACGGTGCATATGACGACTAGCCTCAATAGTACAAAACACTGAACTATTTATACTACAAGAGTTCCTAAAATATCGCCTACAAAATAGGATCTTGGATGGACACGTGTCGCTGCTTGATTGGTCCTGATCTCTGATAAACCGACATTCTGCGGGTCCCAATTCTGTTACCGCAAATATCTCGTTACCTTTAAACCAATCACTTGCTGCCAGGTAATCTTTCAGACATACTTCGAACTGGAACACTCTTGCTGATGTATAGCTAAGTACAGTACTTTTTAGTACTAGATGATTGAGAGGCTTTATTGAATAGTCACTGAAGATGCAGCAATCCTCCTCACTCACTGCGAGCTAACATGCTCTTGTAGAATGAATTGAACAGAAGATCTTCAGTGACTAGCTGTTATTCTGGCAGTAACTTTTGCCTTTATTGATTTGAAGAAGTAATGCTCTCGCTGATGTAGATCAGCGACACACCAAGTTGAGCTTTAAATCTTCCTCAGAATATCGAACATAATGAATGACGATCAGCGAAACCTATCATTAGCAACAGCAGCTTCGATACAATCCATTTCTTCATCGAGTAGTGTATAGTTGAGTTGATCAACGACCAGTGACTTCATCGTGGTCAGCGACCAGTGACTCAACACAAACCATCCTTTTTATTTATAAAAATAGAAAATTTTGGAACATTCATTTTAGGGTTTCATCTTCTACTTATTGGATTAACATACGACTACTAAGTTAAACACGGGTTGCCTCCCGAGAAGCGCTTGTTTTTGTTCGAGTCTCTAGCTTGACTCTAACACTACTTATCGAACAATCCTAGGGGCTCCCTTGCATCCATCAGTAGACGCAAGGGGTAGTATTGGTACATACCTAAAAGTTTAAAGCAGGTTAAGGCCAGGGTATGTCCAATATAAGGAGATGGTTCGAAGTGAGGGAATGGTTCTACCGGGGGTATAATAGTTCTCTCAACTTCTAATACCTCCTTGGGTTGGATTTTCAGAATGGGTCGGTCAAAGGAATCCTCACCTCTTAATGATGTATAAGACTTTATATGGTTGAGAGATGGTTTGAAGGGAGACCATGACGCAGAACCCACCTTGCTTCCTATGGTCTTTTGGTCAATGATAATGTTGTACTTTAGGCATGGAGGTGGGACAGTATCCGTTTTTGTCTCCAATCTTGTAGCAACATTCTCATTAACTACTTGGTCTAAGGCAATTGAGGGTTTAACTAGATCATTGGGTGATTCATTCGGAAAGATAAGTGGGACAGTGTCAACCACAACTTGTTGCGGAATGTTGTCAACCACGTCGGTTTGAATGGGAATGAGATCACTTCTCAGAGTTGGTGCGTATTCCTCCGGTCCTTCTGAAGTTGAGTCTTCTATGTAAATCTCCATCTCCGGGCTTTCTACTTCTATCTCTTCGTCTACCTCATCATCCTCGTTACTCCGGCCAAGAGTTTCAAGTTGCCATGACTCGGAAAGCTCCTCTAGAATGAACTCCTCATCGGTCTCGGACGTAGATAGGTTGAGAATGGGTGGAAGTGGGGATTTAAAAGATTGGGTAGGTGAAGGGTTTGAAGTAATTTTGCAACCAGACTCATGAGAATGAAAGTCTGAATCAGGTGTTGTAGTAGATGTGGTGTGTGAGTGCCTATCATCTTCCTGTATCCTATAGTTTGTTGTAACTTGATCCCTAATTCCATTACTACTCACTTGGACTGGTGTTTGTAGCCTATCAATACTTCTTTTAAACATATCATCCATTTCTTTTAACACTTGCTCAAGTGGGTTGTAAGAGGAAGACAGAGTAGCATTGCTGCTGAGATAAGCTGTGGGCATATCTCTCAAGTTAGAACTCCCGTATGGTTGTGGTTCGTATACAGGGTAAGATGGTTGTGGGTAGACTCTGAATGGTTCAGGATAGTAAGGCTGGTATTGATGTGTGTGGAAAGCATAAGGGTTATAATGATATTGTAATTGAGGATTTGAGTACCCTATGTTATCCGAATAAATCATACTATACCTTTGACATTCATTATCTATTTGAGCATCACTCCTACGTTTATCTTCAATTAAATTAATAAGACTTTGCAGTTGATCACTTAGTTGCTGTAGAGTTGCCATATCCCAAGTTTTCAGTAAAGACAGTACACGAAGAAGGTTTTAAGAATTAAAGTTGGTTTGAGAAGGGAAATTTAATCTAAACTAAGCTAAGCTAAGCTAAGGTAATCTAATTTAACTATGCTAATCTATGGCACAAATAACTTCTGACAGGGATGGTGAATCCAAGTCAAAAGGTTCTGACAGGGATGGTGAATCCAAGTCAAAAGGATCGCTTAAAGACTAATCTATCTAAACAGGCTCCGAATCGTACTACCGTCCCCGGCAGCGGCGCCAAAAACTTGTCGCGATCCCAGCGGTCGGTCGGATTTTACTCCGATCGTTGGTCCGGCCACCGAGATACACGGCAGGGTAGTTTTAATATTTGTAATAGTCGGGGGGAGCCTAATCCTTCGTACTACCTACTGGAACTGATATGAATACCTGATACGAGTAAGCGATAAGGATGATCCAGGGTCGTTCCTCACGACGGCAAAATTGAAACAGAGCTAGTTCCGATTAATCAATAATTAAGCTAGGGTTTTAATAAGTTGGAAGGGCTTTGTTTTGGTTTTTTTTTATATTTAATTAAACTAAACTACTGAACTAATAAAACAATAAACTTAAAGGGAGACTAGCATATATAACACTTAAGGATGAAGAAGACGTGGTTCACCATGACTTAGAATAGCTGAGATGATGTTTTAGTTTGAAAACATCTTTTAAAGATTTGTGTCTTGCTTTCACGTAGATATCTTGTAGTGTAAACACTAGCACCCTACTGATCAGGTGAACCGATCAGTATGTCACTGAGTACTAGGCTATCGAGAGTATGATCAGATCGGACTGCCTTGAAACCTCCCTCACCGTCTCTTGTGACGAGACCAAGTGACCCTCCAGATGGGGTGCAGGAATAAGGCGACATTCCGCAATTTATCCACTGACCTTTTTTTAACACATATAGAGATATCTAAGCTGGGCAAGGCATTTAAGATTAAGACAATTGGTGACTGCTAACTTATACATTAATGGTTATGATTGAGTTCAGCGTTATTCGGCTGTGATACAGTCTTCGACTTACAGGTTTTCCACGGTTACATTGTGTATTCACCCATTTTACAGTCTTTCCTGGATCACATACTACACCAGGATGTAATACAGTGTTCAGCCTACGGCCTTTCCACGGCTTACTGGATACTCGGACGTTTTAGGGCTTTATCCTGGATTACATACTTTACGGCTATCTGAACTCATTATATCTAAGCTTGTATTATAGTAAAACCATCTATGATAGCTAAACAACCCGTTCACTTTATAAATCCCAGCCCAATAAATCCCTGATTAATTCATGGTGTACTATACGATAAGTTGGGCAGTATTTCCACAGATTCAAAATCAGACCATGTTTATTTTGGAAAACATAGATAGGTAGTGACCGTTTGATCAATGGTTAGCTACTCCTTGTCATAAAGGTTCTAACCACGTTTATTGGAGGAAAGGTGATAATTTAGTTTGAAATCATAAATGTATAGTTAAACAGCACCACAAGTTTTCAATTGTAATATATAATAATTGGGAACATTATTCCACAACGGATTGTGTCCACGACTTTCATAGCTTCCACGTTCTGTACTACACACATTCGTGATGTTTCCGACGCTATACAAATGAAAGCCGTATAACGTTACCTCCGTTGTTTCATAATGATATTATCCCAATTAGATATATCATAACAAACTAATCATTAATCATGGCAAACATACAAGCACACTACTCACAATGCATAACAATAAACATTTCTAATATTAATAAATCACATACATCAAACAAGAACAATATGACAAATTAATAATAGAAATGATAGAAAATACCGATAAGAATTACGAGCAAAATAACACTTGTATTTCTTCATTAATATCCAAGCATTACATAAGCTAGCCTCTACTAACTAACTACATAACTAATTTAAAAGAGAGGTTTCCCTCCCTAATCATCTCACTAGTCCAAGGGTTTAAAACCCTAGCAAGAAACTAGAGAGAAAGACTAGAGAGAGAACCTATAACCTACTAATTCTCCTCTAACTCCTAAGAGTAGTGCTAGAGAGAGAATGCTAAACTAGAGAGAGAAAGAATAAATGAGAGAATGAGGTGTGTGGAATGGTGGAAATGAATCCACTATTTATAGGAGAAGGGAGGTAGCCTTGGTACAAGTCTTGAAGCACAAGATACAAACATCAAAGCAGCATACGGGGCAAGCGGACCAAGGGGTCAAACGGCACCCAACAAGGCAAAAGACCCCATATACGGCACCCTAGGTACCGTATATTGCACTTAAGGTGCCGTATACGGCACCCTTGGTGGTAGGGGGGTTGGTGCTCCATTTGGCCTCCATTGATTTCTCGGTTGCTTGGTTCGTCCGTAACTTCTTCGTTTGGAGTCCGTTTTGCTTGATTCTTGCGCCGTTGGATTCGTTTTTCCGTTACGCTTCTAATGACACTAAGTTTGCCAAATTTGGAGGTGTTTGACTTTTGCGTATTCCGGATGACGATCGACGGGCTTCCAGACTGCACATCTTCTTCGTTCTTCACCCGATTCACTTGATTCTTCCACCTCCGGTCTTGGATTCTCCTATGGAATCATAAAATATGCATTAAGATCTATTTCATAGGATAATTAAGAACGTAACATTTAAGGTGGTTGTATTTGCCTCGGTTTGCGTGCAAAAAGGATGATTTAACTGATTTTTCTAGCAACGCCTGTATTTAGACTACCTTGGTGATTTTTGATGATAAATGATTATATTGAAATGTTTTCACCAGAGAACAGTCCAAAAAGTGCGAAAATAAGTACTTAGAAACATGACTTTTTGAGTCACCATACGATTATCATAGATAATATGGATGAGGTTAAATTGGAGCGAAATTTTGAAAGTGTGTTATGATTAGGGATGGAAATTGACATCCAACCCGGTGGACATCCATCCGATCCATCCGTTTAAAATGGAAATGGATGATCTAAATGGATGTATACCGGATATGGATATAGAAGTGGATGATTAGTGGATCGGATGTGGATGACAATTTATCACCCACGGATTCACCCATTACACCCGAAATCCATATGTGCATATACATATACATACACTATAAACATATTAACTCTATATAATTATAGCTATTTAAGCCGATCATTCTTATACATCAAAATTTATAACAAATATTTATTTTTCACTCGTCATTTTCATCATATAATTTCAATAAATCAAAATTCCTACATCCCTATCCAAATAAAACACCGTACAGTTAATTTTTGATTCCACTATACAATTGGAAGTCACAAACCAACAATCAAAGTGTGCCTATCAAACCAAGAAACAACAAATAAGTGTTTGAGTTTTGTAAAAACTATATATTATATGTATTTGTAACAATTTGTGTCAAGAATATCACGATGTTTAACAATTATTTTGATATCCAATGGATATCTATAAACCCGCTACATCCAGCGGATATAGATGTGGACGGATGATTTGTAAATTTAGTGGATATGGATATGGATGAAGAGAAATAAATGGATATGGATATGGATATAGCTCCAACCGATCCATTTTCGATCCATTGCCATCCCTAGTTATGATTGTGAAGGATTTGGAGATGATAAGTGAACTAGTAAGTGAAGCCATGATTGATTTCGCGATATTTTCAACACTTGATCGTAAAAATATAGCAAAATGATATATGACTATGTGTAAAGTTAAATGAGATGAAAAAAAAAAGTATACGGTGGTAATGTTTGCATCAAAACCAAAGTAAACACACTAATATAGCCAACAAATAAAAATGTAGCAAATAAACCTTACGATTATGCTAGATAATATGGATGACGTTAAATTGGAACGAAATTTGAAAATTGGTATTATGATTGTAAAGGATTTGGAGATGATAAATGAACTAGTAAGTAAAGCCATGATTAATTTCGGGACATCTCCAATACTTATAAAAATAAAAAATAAAAAATCGGAAAAATGTAGCAAAATGATATATGATTATGTGTAAGGTAGAATGATATGAAAAAAAGTATACGGTGACGATATTTGCATCCAAAACAAAGTTAAAATACTAATATCGCCAACAAATAAAATATCTTAGCATCGAATAAAAAAAATAGTTAAAAAGTTATTTTATAAAAAATGTAGTAAATAAACCATACAATTATGCAGATAATATGGATGCGGTTAAATTAAAGCGAATATGAAAAGTGGTGTTATGGATGTAATTGCAATTTTCATTGACTCTATAACTTTTAAAAAGTAACTTACTTTTCTAAAACTTAATTTTTATAACAATCTCCTACATTTTTTTATCTGCTAGAAAATTTATGAGTGTGTTTGGCACACAAATTTATTATAGTTTATGAAAGCGTAAGCTTTTATTTTTTCTATAAGCTCAAGGTTTTTGCATTGTTTAATATAAATGTTGATAGTATGTATCATTGTAAATATAACATTTATAAGGAGTGGTTAATGATACTACTATTAAATGAATAGTGTAGCAAGAAGAATATTAAACAATCAAAAGTGAAAATAGAAAACTAATTCCATAATGAAATGTATTATTTTCTTCAGCTTTGTACTTTAGTATGCCTCAAAATCGACATATACTGACATAAATATGGTCTTCCATTCTCAAGAGTGCTGAGGGTTGTTGGTGACTATTTTCCTAGCTTACAAAGACAATTTTTTTTATGCCGGCCATCTCCCATCCCCATAATTATTATTGAAAAAATGAGCCTTTTTACATGTCTTTTATATACAAACTTCTTTAAAAAATCTACTCTTCATTTTCAGTACTCGATCATGCATCCTCTCCCAAAAAAATATAGCTACCAATTTGGAGTAGTTCTTAAAGGGTTAGCTAGCTTGGAATTTCAAATATACAGGCTACGTTCACGTTCACGTGCACATGAAGGAACTAAAAAGAGGTAAAATGTGATGGACTAAGTGGGTCGATCTCCAACGGTTAGTTTTGTTACGTCTTTGTTTTCTAGGTTGTCTTAGATTTGCTTATTTCTCTTCTTCGTCTGAGACCTTTGTAATTTTCATGCTGTCAACTTTTTATAAGAATAAATTAATAAAAATTAGAAAATTTTACGGTTATTGAATATTTGTGTATAATGTTTTGTTTTTTTCAGAGTTATGCGTTAATAGAAAAAAGTGTAGTGGTGTATCAAGTATTTTTAATAAATAATAAGAAGACTACACCGATATATGCTAGATAAATTATATAAGTTAGTTTAAATATTAATTCACGAGTTATATGAAATTTAAAGGTTTCTTATAATTCATTAAATGAAAAATGAATTATGATGAATGTTAAGGTCATATATTACTCTAGCGAGGGTATAGTAAGTGAGGTTGTGTGAGGGGTATATGTATATAAGCAATATTTGTGAGATACAACATAACATTAACTAAAATTCTCAATATATCAACATGCACATAAAAAACAGTTTCATTTTTTCTTTTTAAAAACCTTCTATTATATTGAAAGTGTTTTTGCGTACCAAGTATCTTACACCCTTATAAAGGGTTTAACCCTTTTCTTCAATGCCTTGCCTATTTAAAGAACGGAAATGACCAGAATACCACTATATTCAACATTATAGACTAAACTACCCTTGATTAATTTTAGAAACAATCTATAATATTAATTAGATTTAGTCCATAAATAAACAAGTGTTTATTTAAAAATAACTAAAACCAATAAATAAACTGAATCATGAATAACGAAAATTAAAATATACATATCCATTTAAATTAAAAAAAAAAAGAAATTTCTAACGACATATAATGGAATTTACTTTATTAATACTTATATTACAATATTAAATGGAATAATTACCCCGCTGCTTTGCGCGGGTATCTGCTAGTACTGAAAAATAGAGCTACATACATTCAAATTCAATACTACAATTCAAATACTTCATAATATATTGCTCCACATTTTTATTGGCAAGCCATAATTAATGTCATTATGTCAGGTTGTTTCATACTCCGTATTAGTTTTCATTTATTTTGATCTTATGTTTTGTTATCTTTAAGTGTCATTAACATGAAATAATATTTATTATATAACAAAAGTTTCATGATCTAATGAACAAATAATAAGCAAAATAACAAATTTTAAATCCGTTGGTCCATGAATAACTTGCTTCTCCGGATGTTTATCAGTTTATACGTATGATGCATATGAGCCATAGATATCAAAAAAGCAAGATCAACCATTTTTTCTAGACTAAATACTATAATGATAGCTTTGGTCATTTATATTACAACATTACCTATTTATTAAAACAATGCAATTTGTTCCAATTCTGCCGCAACGTGCGGGTTCAAAAAGTACTTGTTACATTACATACCTAAAAAGGGAGCACATAATTAACATGCATGAAACAAATATTGTTTCAAAAGATTATGATTGGCATTGATTTAGGACAAGCTTGACTTTATATTTTTTTGTATGAAAATTACGTTTAATAAATGGCGAATGTATACATATTTAAAAGTAGTTCATTGGTTACATTATTTTGGGAAACACTCAAATATTTTTACTAAGTATGATAATCAGAATAATTCCTTTATATACTTTCAAAACAATGCCATTATCTATTACTACTTATAAAGCATGTTCAATGTTGAATCTTAAAATACTTAAAAATAATTGAAGTTCCTAAAATACCCCTATCACACTTACCTATTAATTAATGCATATAATATTTGACCAAATTATTTCCATTAATATGTAGATTACTATAAATAAATCATATTTGTTTCTATTATATTTATCATACAATAAATCTACAGAATATATATACATTGATGTTTTTATTTTAAAATCGTCACTACCACCTCCATCTACCATCACCACTTTTACCGCTGGATTGCGCGGGTATAATGCTATTTTCTATAATATAGAAGACATATGATTCTTAATAATTTATATCATTATTAGAACATACCAATTGAAGATTTTATGTATACACATCCAAATAACACCCATCACTTTTCCATGTGACTAAGAAAATAAGTTTTAATATATGGGTACTCATTTTGACTTTTGACTAGTCTATTTATATGAAGTTTTGATAATGTAGAAAAGCTTTAGGGCTAGTGAGCATGTTCCTCAAAGTAATCGATATGATGAATTAACGATTTCACTTAATATGAGATGACTATTCAATTTTCAGAAAATATTTTGAGGAGGTTAAAACGACAAATATAGTTAATGTAAATAATTCAATTGTCTTTTTTTTTTACCTTTTAAAATAATTATATAACCATGGTAACAATATAACTATATCATTTAAAAAGGAAGGACCAAAAACCATGTATTATCAAGTCCATGTGAATCACCTTATCTGAATCCCACGTCGGTTGTGGACATGAGAGATATCTTGAGTTTATAAGGTAAATCTCTTATTACCAGACACAACACGTTTTGGGGCCACAAACACAACATATCCCGTGTGAACTATGCAGTTAAGTGTGTTTGAGCGAAAGTAATACTAGAATGGTTGACCTCCTATGAAGTCTCCGTGTGATCGCTAAGAAAAAGTCATACATCTGCAGTAAAGGGACAATATTGTAACGGTGGTAATGCGGAATGTTACACCAGCTATTAACCATCATTTTATAACGCACCTATACTTAACATAAGAGTTATTGTTGGAAAAATTGGGTAAAACATGCATTTTTCCCAAACTCTGGACTTAATTATCTATATGTCAATATAGTAATTATATGTAATATATTATATGGTTGTGTAGCTCTTGATAAGAGCTTCGAAGCGGTGTATTATATATCCAAAGTTAATAAGAGATGAATGAGATATCGAATCTTAAAGTGAGCTATTTGATACAATAAAATGGAAGCTTAGAAATGGATGGGACTTTGTCCCACATAGGAAATGAAACAAAACTTTGAGCAATTTATAAGTTCAAGTGTGGAGGTCAAGATGTGATCTCTTGTGGTGTGTTTTACTCCCTT
This sequence comes from Helichrysum umbraculigerum, assembly GCA_949592205.1. Lineage (NCBI taxonomy): Eukaryota > Viridiplantae > Streptophyta > Magnoliopsida > Asterales > Asteraceae > Helichrysum > Helichrysum umbraculigerum. The sequence goes on along the minus strand of CATIUR010000005.1, from coordinate 6,348,671 downwards.
GCCTACGCGCGCGCAGGGGGGTGCAAATCGTGGGAAAATTGGTTCGAACTTGTGAACCAATGCATGCCCGTGCGACCTGCGGACACGAATGCAGCTCCAAAATTGTCAAGCCTGTACTGGTCCCATTTTGCTCCAGTCCACCTTAATTTTTCGAACCTGGAACTGATTAGCTCCATTCAATAAAATATATTTTGTATCAAATTATACATAAAACGATTTGGAAAATCGTTTCTGTTTTTATACTGATTTGAACTTGGAGAACAAGTTTACATTACAGTAGTATAAATAGAGACAAAGCTCCATTCGTAGAGAGGCACTGAATATATATCTCTTCCTCTCTAAAACACGAATACACGCTCATCTCGTACTGTGATTTTCAGGCAAGTGTAAAACTCCGGCAGTACGCTGCTTTGGCCGCCGTACCCTGGGAAACGGACGCGAATTCGTTTTAAGGGAATTGTGTTCAACACAAGCTTCGGCCGTTTAACGTTTTGTTGATTTATCATTGTTTGCTGTTATCGTTTCGTTTGCCTTATATTTTTACTACAGCTTAAAACGAATTCGACAAACGAAACTGAAACTTAATACGTTCTTTGTTTTACTGTACTTTCGTTTCGGGAACACAAACTCTCTCTCTGCGAAAACGGGTTCATCTAGAATTGTTTTCTTTCGGGATAGTCTGTGTTAATAACGATTGTTATCAATTAACTTTGTATTGTTTCTTTGGAAAAACATATTCAATTCGATACAAACTAGTTATGTTTCGAGCTGATTATGTTAATGACCTATCCAGTGAATAAATCTTTTACATACCGAGATTAGCAGTTTGTTTAAATAGTGTATCTATACTGCACTTTAACTTTGAAAGTTATATAATCAACTTTAATGACTAGTGGTGCTGTACGGTTTTTATATTAAAGTATACTATACCAATAGCAAACTGTTTACATAGTTTTAATGTATCATATTATCAAGACTCAATTGATTTTTATGATATATAAGACTTTGTAATAATTGAAGAAAGTTTATTATACGTTTGCAACCAATTTTGGTTAAATATTGTGTATTGATTTGCTTATTATAATCAGTGCACAATTTCGATCTAATCATTTTTTATCGAAGATAAGAGACCAGGATTGAGTTTCTTATTGTTTCAAAGAAACCAAGTTAGAGTTTCATATTGTTTTCAAGAAACCGGGCTAGAGTTTCTTATTTATTATAACCTGTTACGATTAACTGCTTATTCGTTTCAGTTTTTTTTTTTTGTGATTTTCAGATTACTATGGCTGAGGGTCAATCGAGTGCTTCAAAGCAACCAGTGTCTGGTGCTAACACTGCAGCTGTGACCGTTCCAACTATTGCTACTCATGCTGAGAGGCCGGAAAAGTTTTCTGGTTTGCACTTTAAGATGTGGCAGCAGAAGATGCTCTTCTATCTCACTACCCTGAATTTGTCTCGGTTCTTGACCGAATCTGTACCCCAACTTGCTGAAGGGGAAACCGATGCACAAGCTTTGAGAGCTGTTGAAGCTTGGAACCATTCCGACTTTATTTGTCGGAACTATGTATTGAATTGCTTGGTTGATGGATTGTACAATGTTTATTGTCAAATCAAGACTTCCAAAGAACTATGGGAATCATTGGATCGGAAGTATAAAACAGAGGATGCTGGAACCAAGAAATTTGTGGTAGCTCGGTTTTTGGATTATAAGATGGTTGATTCTAAGACTGTGATCAGTCAAGTACAAGAACTGCAAATCATACTTCATGATATTCACGCTGAAGGTATGACATTAAGTGAGACTTTTCAGGTTGCGGCTATGATTGAGAAGTTACCTCCCGGTTGGGTGGACTTCAAAAACTATCTTAAACATAAGCGCAAGGAGATGACAGTAGAAGATCTTATTGTTCGTCTCAGGATTGAAGAGGACAATAAGTTGGCTCAAAAGAGTAGCTACACGCCTACTTCTGCTAAGGTAAACATTGTGGAACATGGTCAGTCGTCCAAGGCAAATAAGAACTACAAAGGCAAAGGCAAAAGCGACAATGGAAAGAAGGGCAAAGGAAAAACTGTGAACCTTGGTCCGAAAGCTGGGATTGTGAAAAAGAAATTCCAAGGGACTTGTTATAATTGTGACCAACCGGGTCATAGGGCTGCTAATTGTAAGAAGCCAAAACGTGAATCCTCACGTCAAGCTAACATGGTGGATGATGATGTGATGGGACTTGTTGCTATGGTTTCCGATCTTAGTATGATGATTTCGGAAGTGAACCTTGTGGATACTGATTCCAAAGGGTGGTGGGTTGATACTGGGGCTACTCGATCACCTTGTAAGTATATGCTTTCAAAGATTCAGTTTGTTCCTTTTTATGTCTATATCTGATTGTTGTTAAAGATGTATCATTCACGAATTTAACTTATTATTTTCACAGCTTGTATAATGAATTAATAATAAATAATATAGACACATATGAACAATTAAATCCATGTATATATACCCAATTACAAATACAATGTTAAAAAGATCTTCATGTATGTAATTAAGTAGATCCACATGTACTTACGTAAATCCATGTATTGTTGATCATATGAACCTTACACCGGAAATGATGATCTCTCTCCTTATTTGTTATATCTCTTTCACATCACAGGGCAACAAGATCCAAATGAAAGTTCGGAATTTCCTTTTCCCTGACTTTGCGCATATTCTGAAAGAGGGCAACTACTATGTAATGTCAAACTTTGGCGTTGACAAATATGAAGGGGACTACAGGCTTATTGATCACAACTGGAAGATCAATCTTCAAAGGAATTCAAAGATTCGCGTATGTCCTCCATTTGAAGGCTTATCAGATGGTCTGAATCTGGTTCAATACCGTGACGTCAATGAGTGGAAACTATCAATGATATTTGGTTTTGGTACATCACAGTCTACATCATACGTATTTATCATCCACCTTATATCATTTGTAGGCATAATCGTACTGACTACATTTTAAAAATTTATCTATTTAGATGTGGTTGGTCTGCTGGTTAACATTGACCCTTTAGTAGAGCAGATGGAAAATGGGATTGTTAAGAAATCTACAAAGTTTCATCTGCAGGATCACGAGTAACAAACTTTGATTTTTCATTTCGTTTACAACATTGATAGAGATGACAGTATAACCCCGTATACGTTTCATGCTATTGTTGTTGTTTTACAGGGGAACTAGGATCGAGTGCAATGTTTGGGCAGACCATGCTGTGCAGGTTCGCGACTACATGAGAGATAACAAATCTAGCACTGATATGGTGGTCGTGTTCATTCAGAATGCACGGCTGAAAGACTGGAAACGTATGCATCTCCGGTTTCAAACATTATGCAAATACTTATATGCAATTTTACATACACTCACAAAGTCATACTGATCGTACAAATGTAACTATTTTAACCTACCCATGTAGGTATGCCACAAGTCTCCAACCACCTCTTTGGCACTCGTATTCAAATGAACACGGACTGCAAACCGATTTTGGACTTCAAGTCAAGGTATATAAATTTCGTCACCATGAAAACTTATGACACTACCGTAATAATACAGTCAGTTGGCATACCTTTCTGTACATACCTACCTTAAATTGCTACTGTTGTACTACAAGTGGTCACTACCATTCATTTGTAAGCATTCATGCTCACCGTTATTCTTTGGTCACTACCATTTTAATAAGTGTGAAAAACATAATTCTTTGGTAATTCATAATGGTGAATCATTCATGTTACTGTTGTTTTTTGACATGCCTACAAACTAATTTAAACATCCTAATTGAACCTCTTTATGCCTTTTGTCAAAGTCTAGCTATAGTTAACGTATCATCGTTTTAAACTCATTAGGTACCATATGCCGTACCTTTCAACGACCAATATTTGCATACCCCATACTAATCCTTTCTATAAAGTTTTACCCCACTGTGAATGCTAAAATTCATCATTTGTCACAACAGACCTCTGCACATCCGACTGACTACTATAGTAGCAGACTGATATTGTTACCCGTGTTTGGGTATTCAATTTTGTTTATACGCAGGCTTCACTTAAGCCCGTTACTAGATCCGATGGAATTTTCTCCGTCGCAATTCTCAGGTAAGACTCAGCATTCTGTCGTTCAAACAACTATCAAGGTGTTTGATGAGCCTGAGGTCAAAACTGTAGAAGCGATACGAGAAACTAATGAGGTGTCCACCAAATTTAAATATTACATATCTCTTTTGCAAGCATACCTACATACACATGCTGATAACATTTGTCTGCTTTTCAAGGTTTCTGAATGCGTACTCAAAGCAACTGTTTCCAAGATCTTATCTGACGAGGGATGGTTCTATTATTCCTGCAATAAGTGTGAGCAAAAGGCTAGCCGGCGAATCACCAATAGTCCTTATGACAGAATTTTTTACTGCAAGCAATGTGGTGAAGTCAAAGATGTTCAAGGGAAGTAAGTTCCTTGGAGACATTGTGTGATTCGTTATGTTTATTATCTATCTGTATATATGCTACTTGTAGACACCAGTTTATATGAGTTTTGACCTTCGTATTAATTTACGTACCATTTGCCTCAGGGTTAGGACTGTAATAAGAGTTGAGGATGTGACTGGTGGATTATCACTGGTCCTCTTTGACTACCAACTTGCTAGGCTTGTAAACAGGAGTGTTGAGTGGCTGAAAAGAAAGATTGTCACGGTATATAATAAGTCCTTTTAGATCTCCTCAAATAAGCTAAACACTAAGTATATCTTAAATTTACATATAATATGATACTGCACCGACTTGAAAGTGTAATTTGTTTGAATCAGATTGATAATCCAGTTGACATTCCTCATGAGTTTGACTCCTTAGTCAACAAGGAATTTGTGTTCAAGGTGCAAGTTGGAAAGATCAATGTGAAAAGCGGTTATCCTGGTTATACCGTTCAGCGTGGCACCTTGGACCCGGATGTACTATCTCTCATAACCAAAAAACTCAATGGTTACAACCATATTGAACCTGTGACTGAGAATATCGAGCTAACTCCAAGTCAAAAGGTTTGTAATTTACAATTCTCGTGTATTTTTTACCACAAGCTGTCAACTGTTCAACAACACATACACCCCGGTGTTCGTTACTTTTTCCCTGCACACAATAATTATTTTATTGCCATAACTGTAGGATGTTGGTTACAATAGTGAGGACGGCCTGTCACCTGGAGATCGCAAAGACATCACCCCAGTTACATTCTCTCTAAAGCGTAAGAGCGAGTCACCTCCTGATATTGAGTCATCTTCGTCTTCTTCCACCAAACATGCAAAGGGAAAAAGTCCACTGACGTTACCATGCATGAACGATGTTTGAACTAAGCTTACCTTCACCAGATAGTGCATGTGGATAGCAACACCCAGATTTCGTCATACGCTTATCGTGATTTGCTTTTTTTATGTTAAGACTGTTATCCTTGGTTATTTCTTCTATACTTTTGGTTCCTGCACTTAATTTATCCAATTCAATCTTTGTTTCGCCGTTTGATTTCCTGTCTCATTTTTTAAGTACAAACACATACCTGATATCATATAATTCATTTCAATTTCATTTATGATACAGTTCATGTTATGAATCATGCAGCCATAAGCATACAAACACATGTTGCCTACTATCATTATCTAAAATGCACCTGCAAGCATACAAATAGGACTCAGTCTTAGCCATTGTACTATTTAATCGTTATAATGAAAATTTTATAAATGTCTAGCACCAACTTGAAAATGATGAACAAACATCCATCTGTTATTTCATATGCTTTCATCATAGTATCTAGTCTAACACAAACCTATATTAGTAATCATTAAAAAACAAATTAGTCAACCTATCTTACAGTGGCAAAATATTTACTTTAAATCATACCATGACTTGTCTGAAGGTGAATGCGTAATATTTAAAAAATATGGTCCGGGTTATGTAAACTTTCATATCCTCGCTCCAGAAGACACGGTTACGTAGTTGCCAAAAAAATAAAACTACACGTTCCCGTTCTTTAAGTTTGTACTCTATCGAACTACCTCTATTGATGTTTACAATTTATGGCTATTGCATTTTTATCGTATCAAAATTGGGGATCTGTTGTCGAAGTAGTGCTACCATGTTTAGTATTGTTTTTCCTTGTGCACATGTATAGAACACGGAACTCTGCATAACAGTTTTTTATATTCAACAACCACATGACCACATTAAAAAAAATAGGGTGGTCAATGTAGTATATTTACGCAAGTATAAATTGGTATTTGTCAAGCATGTAGGCCAAATATCAAATGTGATTTCAGTCGTAAAATAACAAATGTGATTTAGGTTGTAAATTACTAGATCCAGTTCAAAGTCCAAACATCATACGTTAAATTTTAGGACCAATGATTTTAATAATTTAAAATTCAAAACATGTACGTGTATCTCCACAATATCAAAAAGTTTTTCCAAATATTGATATTAATGTGGTATGCATATTGGTACCTCCCTTTCCAATTTAAAATTCAATACAGGTCTAATATACTAACCCTAAAATCCTTTTATGCACAATTTTATAATAGTAATACAAATCGATACAATTTCAGTTTTGGTGATGGCGGGGTGGTAGTTTGTCCCGCGAAGTCAACAAAATGTCTACCGCACCTAAACAACTCATCTACTTCCTGCACGATTCCTGCGATTCAACAAAATGTCTACCGCACCTAAGGTACCATATACACTCGTATAATGTTGTTTTCCTTATTTTACAATTAAACTTAATTGTCAACTATTGAACGTACTTAGCCACCTACGCAGACAAATGAAACATCTATGGGCGTAAAACCCGCAGTGGAATCAAATGAAATGGCAGGTTTTATACCATGTGATTCATCATATGACATAGTGCGTCAATTTTTATAGTCTATGTGTTGTATTATTATAAACTTTTATAAACACTTTCTCAACATTCTTTGTAGGATATAACGAAAATCAAATCTCGCAAGCGCAAGCGCGATAGCAACACCACATAGTATAACTATTTAAACCAAACGGTGCTTGTCGATTCACAAACGGAAATGGTACAACTTAATATCCATTTACTCCTTTGTTTACTCAACGTTATATGTTACACGACTTCTTCTCCGTATGTAGAATTTTGCAGAAATAGATAAAATACACGAGGAGATTTATAAAACAGATGATCATTGTTGTATCATGCGTGAAATGTACGAACGTCAAAAGGTAATACATTTTCGTCCCTCATGTACTAGGAAAAATTTCCATCGTAAATAACTATTTCATCCACAGCAATACGATGAAGATTGGGATGCTCTTGATGAAATACTGAGGGAAGAAACGGAAAAAACCAACTTCAACAATATCATGAAGAAAACTATTGTCGGAATGAGTCGATTACGAACTCAATGATCACTCTTTCTAATCTTTTTCATTATACTAATGTTTTTTTGGTACTTATTGATTCCTGAAACAATGAATTGTTATGTTAGACAAATTTTCCTTTTTTTTTACCATAGTTATACTTATTTACCTATAATTGTTATACAATGTCAAATGATGTATGTGGTTCTGATTGTTTAACCTAGCATGTTCACTTAAAATGGCGAACTATATGTCTCACCAATATAGATATAAGATTCAATGATCTTTCCGGCAAAATTGCGGGTTATGATCTAGTTTAAATATTAATTCACGAGTTATATGAAATTTAAAGGTTTCTTATAATTCATTAAATGAAAAATGAATTATGATGAATGTTAAGGTAATATATTACTCTAGCGAGGGTATAGTAAGTGAGGTTGTGTGAGGGGTATATGTATATAAGCAATATTTGTGAGATACAACATAACATTAACTAAAATTCTCAATATATCAACATGCACATAAAAAACAGTTTCATTTTTTCTTTTTAAAAACCTTCTATTATATTGAAAGTGTTTTTGCGTACCAAGTATCTTACACCCTTTTAAAGGGTTTAACCATTTTCTTCAATGCCTTGCCTATTTAAAGAACGGAAATGACCAGAATACCCCTATATTCAACATTATAGACTAAACTACCCTTGATTAATTTTAGAAACAATCTATAATATTAATTAGATTTAGTCCATAAATAAACAAGTGTTTATTTAAAAATAACTAAAACCAATAAATAAACTGAATCATGAATAACGAAAATTAAAATATACATATCCATTTAAATTAAAAAAAAAAAGAAATTTCTAACGACATATAATGGAATTTACTTTATTAATACTTATATTACAATATTAAATGGAATAATTACCCCGCTGCTTTGCGCGGGTATCTGCTAGTACTGAAAAATAGAGCTACATACATTCAAATTCAATACTACAATTCAAATACTTCATAATATATTGCTCCACATTTTTATTGGCAAGCCATAATTAATGTCATTATGTCAGGTTGTTTCATACTCCGTATTAGTTTTCATTTATTTTGATCTTATGTTTTGTTATCTTTAAGTGTCATTAACATGAAATAATATTTATTATATAACAAAAGTTTCATGATCTAATGAACAAATAATAAGCAAAATAACAAATTTTAAATCCGTTGGTCCATGAATAACTTGCTTCTCCGGATGTTTATCAGTTTATACGTATGATGCATATGAGCCATAGATATCAAAAAAGCAAGATCAACCATTTTTTCTAGACTAAATACTATAATGATAGCTTTGGTCATTTATATTACAACATTACCTATTTATTAAAACAATGCAATTTGTTCCAATTCTGCCGCAACGTGCGGGTTCAAAAAGTACTTGTTACATTACATACCTAAAAAGGGAGCACATAATTAACATGCATGAAACAAATATTGTTTCAAAAGATTATGATTGGCATTGATTTAGGACAAGCTTGACTTTATATTTTTTTGTATGAAAATTACGTTTAATAAATGGCGAATGTATACATATTTAAAAGTAGTTCATTGGTTACATTATTTTGGGAAACACTCAAATATTTTTACTAAGTATGATAATCAGAATAATTCCTTTATATACTTTCAAAACAATGCCATTATCTATTACTACTTATAAAGCATGTTCAATGTTGAATCTTAAAATACTTAAAAATAATTGAAGTTCCTAAAATACCCCTATCACACTTACCTATTAATTAATGCATATAATATTTGACCAAATTATTTCCATTAATATGTAGATTACTATAAATAAATCATATTTGTTTCTATTATATTTATCATACAATAAATCTACAGAATATATATACATTGATGTTTTTATTTTAAAATCGTCACTACCACCTCCATCTACCATCACCACTTTTACCGCTGGATTGCGCGGGTATAATGCTATTTTCTATAATATAGAAGACATATGATTCTTAATAATTTATATCATTATTAGAACATACCAATTGAAGATTTTATGTATACACATCCAAATAACACCCATCACTTTTCCATGTGACTAAGAAAATAAGTTTTAATATATGGGTACTCATTTTGACTTTTGACTAGTCTATTTATATGAAGTTTTGATAATGTAGAAAAGCTTTAGGGCTAGTGAGCATGTTCCTCAAAGTAATCGATATGATGAATTAACGATTTCACTTAATATGAGATGACTATTCAATTTTCAGAAAATATTTTGAGGAGGTTAAAACGACAAATATAGTTAATGTAAATAATTCAATTGTCTTTTTTTTTTTACCTTTTAAAATAATTATATAACCATGGTAACAATATAACTATATCATTTAAAAAGGAAGGACCAAAAACCATGTATTATCAAGTCCATGTGAATCACCTTATCTGAATCCCACGTCGGTTGTGGACATGAGAGATATCTTGAGTTTATAAGGTAAATCTCTTATTACCAGACACAACACGTTTTGGGGCCACAAACACAACATATCCCGTGTGAACTATGCAGTTAAGTGTGTTTGAGCGAAAGTAATACTAGAATGGTTGACCTCCTATGAAGTCTCCGTGTGATCGCTAAGAAAAAGTCATACATCTGCAGTAAAGGGACAATATTGTAACGGTGGTAATGCGGAATGTTACACCAGCTATTAACCATCATTTTATAACGCACCTATACTTAACATAAGAGTTATTGTTGGAAAAATTGGGTAAAACATGCATTTTTCCCAAACTTTGGACTTAATTATCTATATGTCAATATAGTAATTATATGTAATATATTATATGGTTGTGTAGCTCTTGATAAGAGCTTCGAAGCGGTGTATTATATATCCAAAGTTAATAAGAGATGAATGAGATATCGAGTCTTAAAGTGAGCTATTTGATACAATAAAATGGAAGCTTAGAAATGGATGGGACTTTGTCCCACATAGGAAATGAAACAAAACTTTGAGCAATTTATAAGTTCAAGTGTGGAGGTCAAGATGTGATCTCTTGTGGTGTGTTTTACTCCCTTGCCTACGCGCGCGCAGGGGGTGCAAATCGTGGGAAAATTGGTTCGAACTTGTGAACCAATGCATGCCCGTGCGACCTGCGGACATGAATGCAGCTCCAAAATTGTCAAGCCTGTACTGGTCCCATTTTGCTCCAGTCCACCTTAATTTTTCGAACCTGGAACTGATTAGCTCCATTCAATAAAATATATTTTGTATCAAATTATACATAAAACGATTTGGAAAATCGTTTCTGTTTTTATACTGATTTGAACTTGGAGAACAAGTTTACATTACAGTAGTATAAATAGAGACAAAGCTCCATTCGTAGAGAGGCACTGAATATATATCTCTTCCTCTCTAAAACACGAATACACGCTCATCTCGTACTGTGATTTTCAGGCAAGTGTAAAACTCCGGCAGTACGCTGCTTTGGCCGCCGTACCCTGGGAAACGGACGCGAATTCGTTTTAAGGGAATTGTGTTCAACACAAGCTTCGGCCGTTTAACGTTTTGTTGATTTATCATTGTTTGCTGTTATCGTTTCGTTTGCCTTATATTTTTACTACAGCTTAAAACGAATTCGACAAACGAAACTGAAACTTAATACGTTCTTTGTTTTACTGTACTTTCGTTTCGGGAACACAAACTCTCTCTCTGCGAAAACGGGTTCATCTAGAATTGTTTTCTTTCGGGATAGTCTGTGTTAATAACGATTGTTATCAATTAACTTTGTATTGTTTCTTTGGAAAAACATATTCAATTCGATACAAACTAGTTATGTTTCGAGCTGATTATGTTAATGACCTATCCAGTGAATAAATCTTTTACATACCGAGATTAGCAGTTTGTTTAAATAGTGTATCTATACTGCACTTTAACTTTGAAAGTTATATAATCAACTTTAATGACTAGTGGTGCTGTACGGTTTTTATATTAAAGTATACTATACCAATAGCAAACTGTTTACATAGTTTTAATGTATCATATTATCAAGACTCAATTGATTTTTATGATATATAAGACTTTGTAATAATTGAAGAAAGTTTATTATACGTTTGCAACCAATTTTGGTTAAATATTGTGTATTGATTTGCTTATTATAATCAGTGCACAATTTCGATCTAATCATTTTTTATCGAAGATAAGAGACCAGGATTGAGTTTCTTATTGTTTCAAAGAAACCAAGTTAGAGTTTCATATTGTTTTCAAGAAACCGGGCTAGAGTTTCTTATTTATTATAACCTGTTACGATTAACTGCTTATTCGTTTCAGTTTTTTTTTTTTTGTGATTTTCAGATTACTATGGCTGAGGGTCAATCGAGTGCTTCAAAGCAACCAGTGTCTGGTGCTAACACTGCAGCTGTGACCGTTCCAACTATTGCTACTCATGCTGAGAGGCCGGAAAAGTTTTCTGGTTTGCACTTTAAGACGTGGCAGCAGAAGATGCTCTTCTATCTCACTACCCTGAATTTGTCTCGGTTCTTGACCGAATCTGTACCCCAACTTGCTGAAGGGGAAACCGATGCACAAGCTTTGAGAGCTGTTGAAGCTTGGAACCATTCCGACTTTATTTGTCGGAACTATGTATTGAATTGCTTGGTTGATGGATTGTACAATGTTTATTGTCAAATCAAGACTTCCAAAGAACTATGGGAATCATTGGATCGGAAGTATAAAACAGAGGATGCTGGAACCAAGAAATTTGTGGTAGCTCGGTTTTTGGATTATAAGATGGTTGATTCTAAGACTGTGATCAGTCAAGTACAAGAACTGCAAATCATACTTCATGATATTCACGCTGAAGGTATGACATTAAGTGAGACTTTTCAGGTTGCGGCTATGATTGAGAAGTTACCTCCCGGTTGGGTGGACTTCAAAAACTATCTTAAACATAAGCGCAAGGAGATGACAGTAGAAGATCTTATTGTTCGTCTCAGGATTGAAGAGGACAATAAGTTGGCTCAAAAGAGTAGCTACACGCCTACTTCTGCTAAGGCAAACATTGTGGAACATGGTCAGTCGTCCAAGGCAAATAAGAACTACAAAGGCAAAGGCAAAAGCGACAATGGAAAGAAGGGCAAAGGAAAAACTGTGAACCTTGGTCCGAAAGCTGGGATTGTGAAAAAGAAATTCCAAGGGACTTGTTATAATTGTGACCAACCGGGTCATAGGGCTGCTAATTGTAAGAAGCCAAAACGTGAATCCTCACGTCAAGCTAACATGGTGGATGATGATGTGATGGGACTTGTTGCTATGGTTTCCGATCTTAGTATGATGATTTCGGAAGTGAACCTTGTGGATACTGATTCCAAAGGGTGGTGGGTTGATACTGGGGCTACACGCCATGTTTGTTCTGATAAGAGTCTATTCCATACATTAAAGGAAGTTGAGAATGGTGAAAAGCTCTTCATGGGAAACTCTGCTACCGCTGAAATCAAGGGTGAAGGAAAAGTGATCTTGAAGATGACCTCCGAGAAAGAGCTCACATTGAACAATGTGTTGTATGTGCCCGAGATTCGCAAGAATCTTGTGTCCGGGTGGTTGCTTAATAAGTTTGGTTTTAGGCTTGTGTTTGAGTCTGATAAGGTCGTGTTGACCAAAAATGGTACTTATGTTGGTAAGGGCTATACCCTGAATGGTATGTTTAAACTCAATGTAATGATTATCAAAAGTGAAATGAATAAGACTACTACTAGTTCTACTTATATGCTTGAGTCTTCTTCTAATATGTGGCATGGTCGTCTTGGTCATGTTAATTTTAATTCTATTCGTCGTTTGATTAAATTGAATTGCATACCAACGTTTCATATTGACTCAAATTACAAATGTAAAACATGTGTTGAATCCAAACTTACTAGATCATCATTCCAATCGGTTGAAAGAAAAACCGAACCACTTGATATAATTCACACGGATATTTGTGATTTAAAATCAACTCCAACAAGAGGTGGTAACAAGTATTTCATCACATTTATTGATGATATCACAAAATATTGTTATGTATATTTACTTAAAAGTAAAGATGAAGCAATTGATAAATTCGTGCTATACAAGAATGAAGTTGAGAATCAACTTAATAAGAAAATCAAGGTAGTTAGAAGTGATAGAGGAGGTGAATATGTATCACCATTTGCTGAATTTTGTGAGCAACATGGTATTAGACATGAATTCACCGCTCCTTACTCACCTCAACAAAATGGTATTGCCGAGAGAAAGAACCGTACCTTGAAAGAAATGATGAATGCCATGTTAATAAGTTCTGGATTAGGTCAGAACATGTGGGGAGAAGCTATACTCTCGGCTAATTATCTTTTGAATAAGATACCTCGGAAAAAGAAGGATGAAACCCCATATGAATTATGGACGGGAAGGAAACCTTCCTACAAATACTTAAAAGTGTGGGGGTGTTTAGCCAAGGTGGTTGTTCCACCACCTAAAACGGTAAAGATTGGACCGAAGGCTGTGGATTGCATATTCATTGGATATGCTCACCATAGTAGTGCCTATCGATTTCTTGTGCATGAATCTAAGATACCAGATATACACAAGAATACGATTATGGAATCAAGGAATGCTTCGTTCTTTGAAAATGTGTTTCCTTGTCTAACTTCATATGAACAACCTAATGTGGTTAATCATGATGAACAACCTAGTGTGGTTAATCATGATGAACAACCTAATGAGGTTAATCATGATGAAAGACTAGATAGTCAAGTTAGACAAGAACAATCCGAAGAAGAGGATGTTGAACCAAGAAGAAGTAAAAGGGCAAGGGTTGAGAAATCGTTTGGTCCTGATTTTGTCTCTTTCATGATAGAAAGTGTACCCAACACCTATCGAGAAGCAGTTACTTCTTCTGAAGGACCCCAATGGAAAGAAGCCATCAAAAGTGAAATAGATTCTATTTTACAAAACCATACATGGGAGTTAGTGGATCTTCCTCCGGGATGCAAACCACTAGGTTACCGATGGATCTTTAAGAAAAAGATGAATACGGATGGCTCGATTGATAAATACAAAGCAAGATTGGTGATCAAGGGTTATAGGCAACGAGAAGGTCTAGATTATTTCGATACCTACTCGCCGGTGACCCGGATAACTTCCATAAGAATGGTACTTGCTATAGCAGCCATTAGAGATTTGGAAGTTCACCAAATGGATGTGAAAACTGCTTTTCTAAACGGAGATTTAGATGAGGAGATTTACATGGAACAACCCGAGGGTTTTGTTGCCAAAGGACAAGAGAACAAAGTTTGCAAGCTTGTTAAATCACTGTATGGTTTAAAGCAAGCTCCAAAACAATGGCATCAAAAGTTTGACCATGTCATGATAGATAATGGTTTTAAAATCAATGAATGTGATAAGTGTGTCTACGTGAAAGACACACCTAATGGATACGTCATCTTATGTCTCTATGTGGATGATATGCTAATCATAGGTAGTGATGATAAGATGATAAGATCAACAAAGGATATGTTGAAAGCAAGGTTTGACATGAAAGATATGGGTTTGGCGGATGTGATTCTTGGTATCAAGATCACAAGGACTAAAGATGGTCTTATGTTACACCAAACTCATTATGTGGATAAGATTCTTGAGAAGTTTAATTCGGGTGATTCTAGTGTAGCTAGAACTCCAATTGATATAAGTCAACACCTATCTAAGAATAGAGGTCAAGGTGTTTCTCAAGTCGAATATTCAAGAATCATCGGTAGTCTCATGTATTTGATGAGTTGTACAAGGCCTGACATAGCATATGCAGTAAGCAGGCTGAGTAGATATACTAGTAATCCAAGTACTGAACATTGGAAAAGTATAACGAGATTACTAAGATATTTGAGATACACTCGTGAATATGGACTACATTACAAAAGATATCCAGCTGTAATTGAAGGATACACTGATGCAAATTGGATCTCTGACATAAAAGATTCAAGAGCAACTAGTGGATATGTTTTCACACTAGGAGGTGCAGCTGTATCTTGGAAATCGTCCAAACAAACGGTTATAGCTAGATCCACGATGGAATCTGAGTTTATCGCTTTGGACAAATGTGGGGAAGAGGCAGAGTGGTTACATCAATTTACCGAGGATATACCTAGGTGGCCTAAGCCGGTAACGGCCATTAGTATACATTGTGATAGCCAATCGGCAATTGGTAGAGCTCATAGCATAATGTATAATGGTAAGTCTCGGCATATTCGACGTAGACATAACACTATACGACAACTACTCTCAACTGGAATTATCACAATTGACTACGTGAAGTCAGCTGATAATATTGCGGATCCGCTAACTAAAGGCTTAAGCAGAGAGGTAGTTTATAGGTCGTCGAGAGGAATGGGACTAAAGCCCTTGAATGAATAAGTTTGTACAAAGGAAAACCTCACCTAGTTGACTGGAGATCCCAAGATCTAGGTTCAAGAGGACAACCTAATTGTATGAACGAAGGGAGGTCACTGTGGGGGAAGTTAATTTATTAGCTAAACCCGTTAAAAGGGAGTTTATTAAACTTCCTAGTCCATTCTTATAGTAACAGTGAGAGTTAGGTTAAGCTTAATGCTTTTAATGATTTCGAAAATCACCTATGTGAGAGAGAAGTGGGGTCGCTTTGAAGGGAAATGTGGGGGGCGCATTTCCTAAGAGCTCTTGCAGAACCAGGCTAGTGTTCAGGACCATAAAGGACACGACTATGAGGAGTTGACATTGTCAGGAAGAGTCATGTGTGAATATGTATTGTCGTCTACATAAACAGCAGATCAGTTCAAAGACATCACAGTCTACTGATCGCTAGGAGACTAAGTACATTTCATAAGGGAAGGTTCAAAGGGTAACACCTACCTATCCTACGCAAGACTCAATTGTTGAAATTTCAGTATGATTGTGTGTTATTCTATCGATCTCCATTCATGTGGGGGATTGTTGGAAAAATTGGGTAAAACATGCATTTTTCCCAAACTTTGGACTTAATTATCTATATGTCAATATAGTAATTATATGTAATATATTATATGGTTGTGTAGCTCTTGATAAGAGCTTCGAAGCGGTGTATTATATATCCAAAGTTAATGAGAGATGAATGAGATATCGAGTCTTAAAGTGAGCTATTTGATACAATAAAATGGAAGCTTAGAAATGGATGGGACTTTGTCCCACATAGGAAATGAAACAAAACTTTGAGCAATTTATAAGTTCAAGTGTGGAGGTCAAGATGTGATCTCTTATGGTGTGTTTTACTCCCTTGCCTACGCGCGCGCAGGGGGGGTGCAAATCGTGGGAAAATTGGTTCGAACTTGTGAACCAATGCATGCCCGTGCGACCTGCGGACACGAATGCAGCTCCAAAATTGTCAAGCCTGTACTGGTCCCATTTTGCTCCAGCCCACCTTAATTTTTCGAACCTTCCAGATTTATTTTATTTATGGAACTGATTAGCTCCATTCAATAAAATATATTTTGTATCAAATTATACATAAAACGATTTGGAAAATCGTTTCTGTTTTTATACTGATTTGAACTTGGAGAACAAGTTTACATTACAGTAGTATAAATAGAGACAAAGCTCCATTCGTAGAGAGGCACTGAATATATATCTCTTCCTCTCTAAAACACGAATACACGCTCATCTCGTACTGTGATTTTCAGGCAAGTGTAAAACTCCGGCAGTACGCTGCTTTGGCCGCCGTACCCTGGGAAACGGACGCGAATTCGTTTTAAGGGAATTGTGTTCAACACAAGCTTCGGCCGTTTAACGTTTTGTTGATTTATCATTGTTTGCTGTTATCGTTTCGTTTGCCTTATATTTTTACTACAGTTATTTGATTGTATCATATAACTAAAAGATGAAAGTAATAAATAAAACCAAAAATCTTATTGTGTACTTGATTATAATCAGGAAGAAATATACTAGTGGTGGCAAGTTTCAAAAATGCTAACTACAATAACTGTGAATAATAAATGCTAATAAATTTGGTAGGTGTAGATCCATGTGTTTCAAATATATGTGCATTTTGACAGATTATTCGGATCATTTTCACACATTGTTTTCTTTCCAAATCAAACATTAAATCGATGTCCCGTTTATTTATTAAAAAACTTTGAAATTCGGAAAAATTGCTACAGTTATGTACTTGTGTTAATAAACTGAAACTTCCATAAAAATCACAACGTACGTACGATATTCTTTGTGTCTTTTGTATGGGAAGTTATGCATACCAATGCAGACAACACTAGTGTAACCACGAGGCATATGGAAAGGGTCATTAACACTAAGTTAATGATCATTCATTATTATTATTATTTTTTTTTTTTTTAACAACAAAAAGAGGAACGGGAAGGGAGCTACGGCTCCGCCGTCACCCCCAAACCCGCACCCCACAACAATATTATTAATACGGACTAGCAAGATGCTAGAGATACATATTACAAAGATAGCACTAGATAACACAACCGCACCCCAACTAAACGAATTACATGGATTACAAAACACGAGCTATAAAATCTACCAAATTAACACCCCAACGGATTAGAGCATCATTCCACCCATTGTATTTTCTCGTTCTTCTGGGAAGTCCTATTATTTATCCAAAAATATGCTTTGCCCATCAATTATGTTGGAATATTTGCAAATTCGTTCATATTTTTATCCCTAAAGATCACTTCATTTCTGAAATTCCACATGATCCAGAAGTATACATATAAGACACGCACAAACCTCTCCTTCAATCTTCCTTTTAGCCCCATTGATTCAATCTCTTGCATTAAATTATTTGATGACACCATACTGATAACATCAGTCCTCCACCATCTGCCTAACCACCCGAGCATTTCTTTAGCATATCGACATTCAGAAAAAATGTGTCGCTCCATCTCTTCGTTATTCCCGCATAATGGACATGATACATTCCTTACTTGTATCCCCCTTTTTATCAAGTTGTTTCTGGTTGGTAGTCTGCCTAATATAGTTCTCCATACATGAACGTTCACTTTCTTTGGAATCAAGCTTACCCATTTGAATTGTAAGTTGCACCCATCGCTATTATATATTTCATCCATTACCCTCCTCATAGAAGCAACCGTATACACCCCCGTATTGTTCCATGTCCACGACCATTTTTTATCTTCCGTATCTGCTTCTACTTGGAACATACTCGAAAAGCATAAATTATGTTTTGCTATCTCTTTATCCACTTTAAGAATATTACTCCAAATTCCTGCACATCGACCCCTTGCAATTCTGTCTCCTAATCCCCCCTCATTCCCGTGTAGGGGTGTACGTTCGGTCGGTTTACGGTTTAATTGGTTTAATCAATTTGGATAAATCGGTTTGGATAAATCGGTTTTTTGAAATATTTTTGAGCACCAATAACCAAACCAAACTTGTCAAAACCAAACCAATCCGACCAATTAAGGAATCGGTTTATGTGGATCGGTTCTCCATTAAACCAAATAAAAAACTCAAAGATGAAAAAAAAAGCTGTCAAAATAAACTATAAAATAAATGAAAAACTTTCAACTATTAAGTCCAAGCAAAATTATAAATTGATAATTGATAAACAAAGTCATCAATACATCATACCAAGTTCTTAAAAACCAAGTATTAAAGTGAAATCAGAACCAGCAAACACACTGAGTTCCAAACAAGAACAAATCAAACCAGGAAATAACCATACTTAAAATACGAAAATAGAAGGAAAAATATAAAAATCATCAGCAGCAGTCTCATAGCTCCATCTCAAGTCTCGCAGCTCCATCTTAGATAGCATGGCTTCACTCATTACCGAGCTCTATAATTACATGATAGAAAGACAATAGTTTTTTGTTAAGAACCAATATAAAAGTAAGGAATATAGACAAATAACTTTAGTACAAGGTTTCAACTTATTTTATGATGATAGAACTACCTTCTTCAAATTGCATCTCATCCCAATTTTCTTCAGGATCCATCGCCATTGAACTTTCACGAAACCAATCCTGTGTGCAGATTAAGCTCTCAACCACATGAGGAGTTAGAGAACTCCTAAATGCATCTAACACTCTTCCGCTCGTGCTAAACACAGACTCAGAAGCCACTGTAGAAATCGGAATCGCCATAACATCTCTTGCAACGAGAGAGAGAATACGAAACCTAGGGCTGTTTACCTTCCACCAATTCAGAATATCAAACGCTTCTGAATCATCTTCGACCTCCTCATTTAAATACCTATCCAACTCGGACTTCAAGTCCTGCATTCCACTTTCAGACTTTCTGCGTTTCATTTCCATTCTAACCTGCGGGATTAACAAAACTAAATCTTAAATAAATTATACATATCAGATAATGTAAAACGAAATATATGAATATATATATATACCTTCTGTTTTAGCATAGTGGATGGCTCCATCACAGCAGATTTGGGATGCTTATTCGATGATGATGGTGTATCAGAAGACTCAAACATGGTAGCTGGCTCTGGTGAGGCATGGATTCTAACATAATCTTCATACAGTTCCACCAAAGACTCCTTAATCATGGCACACATACCTTTCCCTTCAACCTTTCCATACACATCCCCCATTAACACTTCTACATACTCAAACTTATTTCTCGGATCAAGCACAGACGCAACAATTGTTGCCATATTACAGTTTTCTAAACCCCCATAATACTTGTCAAATTTACACTTCATGAGATGTGCCATTGCAACAAGATTTTTATCATTAACGCCGTAAAGACAATTGTTCAAAGCAGCATCAATCGAAGTTATATCATCTAAGAAACCATTTGCAGTAACATATAGTGTCCCGGACACCTTCAGAGTGAGGTCATAAAAATGTTCCAAGAACTTAGCCAACCTCCTCACATTCGCCCAATCAACTGACATTGGTACCCCGGTCTTCTCAAGATCCTCTCTATAATGCCTCTCCTCAGTATCATATCTTCCAAATGCACGTTCGTACTTTTGAGCTGTTTCCAACATTAAATATGTTGAATTCCAACGAGTCGGCACATCTAGAATCAAACTCTTAGTGCTCAAGCATTTCTCAATTTTAGCAAATTCTTTGAATTTCTTCAATCTTTGAGGAGATTGTCGAATATACTTCACAGCAGCCCTCACACAGTCAAACAGACTTGCCAATATGACTTAAACCATCTTGCACAATAAGATTAATAACATGAGCAGTACATCGAACGTGTAGCCATTTCCCTTCCAAAACAGATTTCTCCCAATTTGCAAACTTACTTTTCAAATACGCAACTGCCACATCATTAGCACTAGCATTATCAACCGTGATGGTAAAGACGTTGGACTCGATCCCCCATTTCAGCAAGCACATCTCTATAGCCTTTCCAATGTCCACACCCCGATGACTAGAAATGGGGCAGAAGTTTAACACCTTTTTCCTTAGAACCCACTCATTGTCAACGTAATGTGCAGTAAGACACATGTAATTTACTCTTTGAAGAGAAGTCCATGTGTCGGTAGTCAAACAGATCCTACCAACGTTGGCCCTAAGAAGAGCACCAACTTTTTTCTTTTCCACAAGAAACAATTTCAAACAATCTCTAGCCATTGTGATTCGGGAAGGAATATGAAACAATGGTTGGGTAGCATTCATAAAATGCTTAAAACCCTTTGCTTCAACGAACTTGAATGGAAGCTCATCCACGATGAGCATGTACGATAACGCCCTCCTAATTGAGGGCTGGTCAAACTTCCAAGCAACCATCCTAGTATCATGAAACGCCCGGAATTCAACAGATTTTTTTTTTTTTTTATAAAGTCATTCATAATTTTGGTCCCATTTAATTTCTACATTTTATTCCATTTGAAATCCACGTTTGATTTATACATATTCAAATGAATACAACAATGACACATTATATCAAAATCATAATAGTTTGGGCGATTTATACAATGGTAATATAAAACGACAATTCAATGAAATGTGAAACTTGTATAATGTCACAACAAGCTTCAATCCACACTTATTTCTTGTAATCACCTTTCATCCAATTGGTTCAACCGAACCAAACACCTACAACATAAATCACTGATACGAGTAAGCATATAGCTTAGTGAGTATACAAACAACTAAATAAATAATTCACCAACAAGATAAAATTCATTAATAGCTACTTATTTCTTTTAAATAGAAACTATTGAACAACAATAAAGATTATGCAATATTTCGTATGGATTCATGATCCAATAGATACAAGTAAGCATGGCACCAATCCCATATGGATACCAAGCTTAATAGATACCAAATAGTGCCAAGCACTTATTTCGTGATATTCATTTATTTCGTAATAAGCAATCTCTACAATACTAAATCCATATATTCCACATAATTCTCATAATCCTCCTAATTCACATCATTCTCCTAATACACATAATTCTCCTAATTCACATAATGCTACAATTTCACATAATCCACATACTTCAATAATCCACATAATACTATACTATTTCCAAATAACCCAACTACTAACAACAATCAACAACTATGGTCAACAACCAATATTTCTTAAGATACGAAACATGATACAATATAGAAACACATATAAGATACAATTATAAGAAACAAACAATAAACAGAACTAGAAGGGACAAACAATATTCCAAACGATTGTATGAATCTCTTGCTCGTAAGCAATCTGAAACATACAATCATTATTCAAATAGTCCTTGTATCACTCACATTTGCCTTTTAGGGTACATGTATGATTTCACACTCGAATAGCAAAGCCACCATTCTTGATCACTTAACATACAACCTATCAATACAATAACACATAATCATCAAAATCAACTAATACAATCATCAATCCATCACCTCTTTTGGATTGATTATTTCTAATTCATGATCTCTCCTTTCATAATCTTCATCATTTCACTATTTCATTACTTGTATAATCATATACATAACTTGATTACTTGTATTCCATTTTGATTATTACTTTAATTCACTTAATCATAATCATTCTCATAATCATAGTTAATCATATTGCTTAATTCTCTTGATTCAATACTTCAATATCTATTAATCATATTCCAATAACCTTTTTAAACACCAATTAAGGTGTATTAACACCAATTCATCATCCATAATAAGAAACCCACTTTGATTACTAATAATACAATTCAATTAATCCATTTTTAAGTCAAATTCATATTACTCATCATCACAAATACACTTATCTACCATTAGTTCGTCATATTATACCTTAAATTCACCCTAAAATTCATTAATCAACTAAACCCATCAAAACCCTCAAGAACACAATTCAAGATTCTTAAACTTTAAGTCATTCTAGTGTTAATTCAATCACTAATAAGCTTATTTATCATTCCTTCAACATATTAGATACTTAAATTCGTATTAAAACCATTAATTTCATAAATCCCTATGAAAACCCATGAAATTAAGATTCTAGGTATAGAAAATCAAGAATAAGGATTACCTCAAGCTAGGAATTGATTAATCATTGAAGAATTCCAAGTTTCTAGCTTCAATTTCTTAGTTTGATTCGATTTTGGGTTAGGGTTTTTGATTCAGACGGTTTTGAGAAGTTTCCAGGGTTTTTGAGAATGATATTGATATATCATCTGTACGTACACATATAAATTAGATACATATTTGTTCTAATTTCATTCCCCGTACTTATCGTTGTCTGGAACTTAAAACCGACTCACAGTTATTGATTTCACATAAATCCCTCAACTTATCATACTTAACATGTTCAGTCCCTCCAAGACTTAATTCTTCGTAACTCAAGTCCTATAGACACAAAATACCTTTCAAAGTTAGTCCTTCTAACTTAACAATTAAATCGTATAATTTAAAACTTTAAGGATACGAAATTTGGGATGTTACAAGTCATCACCATCTCCTCTTTGAATTGATAAGCGCATTTGCCCATCAAGATTTTTGCCAGGAAACTTTTCACAATTTTTCAGATGACCACGCAATGTACTTGTTCCATGAATCTTCGTGTTTGAACAGTACTCCTTGTCACAATATCGACACTTACTTTTCTGCTCCCCTTGCTCATTAACAAACGACTCAAAATGACCCCATACCAAAGACCTCTTGCGGGTTGTCCTACGCCTGATTTGTGTCTCACCATTGCTTTCCAAGTCCACCACATTAGCCGCATTCACATTTTCTTCTTGAATGTTCACCTAAGATAGCAATTATCGTATCTCTCCACAAACAATTACGTTCTACTAACATACGCCACCACCATTTGCTTAGTAGAGCTATGTTTTGAGCTTTTAAACTCCCAATACCCAATCCACCCATGTCTTTCCCTGCTATCGTTTGTTTCCATGAAACCCAATTTATCTTTCTCTTGTCTTTGTTACCCCCCCAAAAGAAATTGGCCCGAAGCCTCTCCAATTTTGTTATAATCTTTTCAGGTGCTTTAAATAAAGATAAGTAGTATGTACCTAAACTGCCGAGAAAACTTTTGCATAATTGCATTCTTCCACCGATTGATAGCGTTTCTACCTTCCATGTTGACAATTTGTCTTCAAACTTCCGAATCAAAGGTTCCCAATGTTCTGTTTTATTCATTGAAGCACCTAAAGGAAAACCAAGATACTTGAATGGTAAACTTACTACCTTGCATTTTATTTCTGATGCCATCAAATTGACAGCCTCCTCCTCAATACCAATCCCGAGTAAACTGCTTTTTTCGTAATTAATCTTCAATCCCGATGATAAATAAAAGCACCTCAACATTCGTATCAGGTTTTTTATATTCCTTTGTGACCATTCACCCACAAATATTGAATCGTCTGCGTATTGTAAGTGTGAAACTTCCGGCCCGTTTTCTTTTATTTTTATGCCTCGAAATAGCCCAATACTCCTCGCTTTATGCATCATTTGGTTCATACCTTCTGCTACAATCAAAAATAACAGATGTGCCATGGGGTCGCCTTGTCTCACCCCCTTCCTTGGATAGAATTGTTTTGATGGAGCCCCATTGATTAGAATCGATATAGACGAAGATTTCAAACATTCCGCCACCCAATTTCTCCATTTAGTCCCAAATGACATTTGATTCATGACATCGTCAAGAAACTCCCATGAAATGGAGTCAAAGGCTTTATCAAAATCCACTTTAAAAACAAAAGCTTTCCTTTTCTGCTTTTTAGTCCATGATATTATTTCACTAAGGATCAATGGACCCTCCAGGATGCTTCTATTTTTAAGGAATCCAGATTGCTCATTACCAATCAAAACGCCGATTACCTCTTTGAGCCTTGATGCCAACACCTTTGCTATCACCTTGTATAATGATCCAATCAAACTTATAGGCCTATAGTCTATGAAGCTTAATGGGTTATCTATCTTTGGGATCAAAGTTAAAAAGGATGCATTACATCCCATATCAATCTTGCCTGTTGATTCAAAGTATTTTATGGCCTTCATTAAATCTACTTTGATTAGATCCCAAAACACCTTGTAAAATCTTAACGTGAATCCATCCGGTCCGGGTGTCTTTTCATCTCCACAATCCCAGATAGCTTGTTTTACTTCTACCTCTGTAATTGGCCTTTCCAAATCCATTGATTGATTATCTGATAGTTTCTTAAAACTATTACATACAAATGCTGGCCTGGAGTCGCCAACCTTTTCAAACTTTTTAGAATAAAACTCCCACGCACACTCCTTTATTCTTTCTGGATCCATTATCCATGTACCGTTTGCAGATATCCCATGGATGAAAAAAATTTTCGCGTTGCCCTTTATAACACTATGAAAATATCTCGAGTTTTCGTCTCCATCAATTGCCCATTTCAACTTTGCCTTTTGCCTTAGATTTGCCTTTTCGATCCTGTCTAACCCCCACCTCTTCATATCAACTTCGATTCTTTCTTTCATCTCCCTTTCATTTAAACCATCATTTTCCGCCTTTACATCTAGATCGTTTGCTGTTTTCTCCAGTCTTAATCGTTCCCCGCCCACCTCTTCTTTGTTCTTCACTTGCCATTTTTTCGCAACATTTTTCACACTCCTTAATTTGTGCATGAACACTTGAATCATTGAATTATTACCCACACCTCTGGATTTAACCCATGTTTCCTTCACTTCCTTCTGAAATGACTTATTGTCTAGCCATGAGTTGTACATCTTGAAATATGTCGCACCAAAGTCTCTTGAATCCGAATTGAAAATAAGAGGACAATGATCCGATAAATTTCGAAGAAGAATGACAACATTCGGGTTCTCCCAACTTACAGATGCTCGATTATTTATTAGAAACCTATCAAGAAGACTTAATTTATCCCCATTTTTACTGAAGAAAACTTCCTGCCACCACATTTTATGTCAATCAATCCATTGATATGAATGAATTCGTTAAACACCCTTGCTCCTTGATAACAGAAGATTGACCACTTTCTTTCTTCTGCATTTCTTACTTCGTTAAAATCCCCAAATACCACTCAATTCACATCTGGATTCTGATGTAAAATCAACCCGATTTCTTCCCATAGTGATTTCTTTTTCGATAGCTCTTGAGGTGCATAGATATTTATAAAGCCACAAGGCTCATCATTTAATATCCGGGTACCCCAAACCGCAATCAATCCTTGTTTAAGTTTACAATCTTCTTTCTTAAAACATGATGAATCCCAAATAGATAAAATACCACCCGATGCGCCAATAGCTGCTGCTTGTACAAACTCAAAGTTATTCCCACCCCAAAGCCTTCTAACACTTGCAAAATCCATTAACCCCGATTTTGTTTCTTGAATTCCCATTACCTCTATCTTATTCATCTTTCGAAGTCCTCGCACCCATTCTTGTTTCTCAATCTCCCCCACCCCATTGATATTGATCGATAGTATCTTCATCTAAAACCACTCACCCCACCAACCTCACCAATTGCCCTTCTGACCTCCTCTTCTTTACCATCCATATCAAACCCCACCATTTTTCCAACCTCCACCGTTTCCCCAATTTCTGTTGATGCCGCCGATGTACAGTAAGATCCCACACGATGCTTATTCTTCCTCCCAACCGTACCCGAAATCGAAGATGATTTGGAAATTATATGTGAAAAGTGAGATCCTGCGATTTTATTTAGATCAAACATCCCTCTGCCAAGTTTCTTCGCTTTTGCCTTTTTAGAAAAACCTGATTCAGTTGAGTTTTCTTGTTGGGCCTCATCATCACTGTTTGAATTGCCATTTTCGCTTAACCCAGGCCCTACCATTTGATCCAGCCCATTTGCCAACCCTTCATTATTGGTTTCCATTCCTTCATTATTGGGCCTCAAAGTATTATCTTGATCCATATTATATGGCCCATTGTTCCAGCTATCAGTATCTCCCTCCAAATTAACCTTATCTTTCTTGAGCTATGTGGAATTCAAATTTATCTCGTTTTTTGAGGCGCCACCCGAATCATTCTTGAGCTCTGTGGAATTCAAGTTTATCTCATTTTTTGAGGCTTCACCCGACTCTTCATGTTCCATGGCCATGTTCACCTTGGACTGTTCATCTCATATTTGGCCTCGTAGCCTCATAGGTTAGAATAGTACTGTAACACATTAACCACTTGTTAACGTGTTTAATCCATGTTGACTATAAATATGGATGGCAAAAAAATCCGCACTCGATGAGAACCGGATACCAACACCCGATTTGACCGAGGAATTCCCGAGTTGACCAGGGATGGGGACGGGCATGAGGAATCCCCGAATTTGAAAACCGAGGATGGGAATACCCCTCGGGTCCCCATACCTAAACCCGAACCCGCACCCGATGGTAATTTAATTGGGTACCCGATCCCATAACCAAAATACGTTTTTATAATAAAATAAATGTATATATAAAAAATCTAATATAGGAGTATAATATTGCACGCTTCATTTTTTCAACACACCGTTTCATATTGTCAAATTCGTTATCCCTTTTTACTAATGTTTTACATAAGCTTGTTTCAATTCATTGAAAATTTAGTCAGTGTATTTAGTCTTGCAAAAATCATAAGAGTTTATATAATATATTTTATTCGTCGATGTTATCATTTTGGTAGTGTGTTTATTTATTTAAAATTAAATTGAGAGGGGGAAAAAAATCCCCCGATACTCGATGGGGATCCCCATCTTCATTGCGCACAGGGATGAGGATGCAAAATCAATCCGACGGGGATGAGGGCGGAGATGGGAATAGTGGAAACGGGGATGAGGATGAGAAATGAGATCCTAGATAATCCCCACCTTGTTACCATTCCAAACTATAAAAGAAGATTGTGCGCAGGTTGAATTCAGATCAAATCAGGTCCAAGCTCCAACATACGGAGTATTTGTTTGTATAGGGATAAATTGGATTATTGATTATATTCCGAGTATTATGATATTCTTAATAACAGTCTTATTGACGTAAGTAATTTTATTTCTTTTACTTGATGTAACTAATTGAAATGTAAATTATTCATTCGAGAAGTTACACGACTATATACAAATTGTGATGCATCGATAAACATCATAGTATCTAAATTGAAACTAAATCAAATTTTAACCACCAAAGCTCCAAGTGTAACGTCAATGATAAACTTGATTTTATATTGTTATACATCTAAATTAAAATAAAAATAAAATAATGTGCATATGTGATGAAACTAAAATTGTGTTTGGTTCGCGAAATTTTTTTTTTTTTTGATGGAATTGGAATTTTTGAAAGGAATTGAAATTTCATGGAATGTGAATTTCTTTGAATTGTGGAATTTGATGATTTACAACTCAATTCATTTGTGAGCTAAACTTGGTTGCGGAATGGAATTGAGATTCCAATTCCATAAGAATTCCACGAACCAAACACAACCTAATATAAGTGAATCGAAGAGTTAATGGTATTCTATAAACAACTCGAGATGGATGCCTAAGGTTACTGATATGGTAACCTATTGATTGGGGACATGCAACATAAAGGTGGAGGTCAGGGGTTCAATCCTTGTCCCTATGTTCCTTATACGAACCAACTAATAATAATGAACAAAATAGTAAAAAGATAGATTAATCGATGTTCGAGAGTCGATAAGCTCTCGTAGGGATATCCATGTTAGCTGTGGGACTCGTCGATGGGGCCGCCAGACGGTTGGTTGCCATTTTTTTTTCTTTTTTTGAGATGGGTGACTAAGCATAAATACATGATGTAATCACTTTCAACCGATAAAACAAAAACTTACTTTTACATATACGTAAAAAATAAAAGATGTTCCTGTAACCTCATTTTTATAGGCGGTGATATTTATCAATTTTAACAAATCCACCACAAATGTGCATTAATTTATCTTTCAAATGATTAAGATTTTGTACGTAACAAATTTTATACACACATAACTTAAAACATCTTTCAAATGTTCATATAAGGTTGTGATGTGTAGGGATCAAAGCTTATTTGTATACAGATCACCTCCCAATTTTTGACCATTGTAAAGAAAGCCTTTTACATCAAAACACCACCAACTATGAAAGGTTGTCTGAATATGCATTTTCACGAAACTGTTTCCCAAAATCTACTCATTATTGATATAAATAAATATAAATGATGAAAATACACATCGAAAATTAGTGAAACACTGCAAAGTTGATTATCACAACATCAAATCTATATATCCATTATTACAACCCTTTCAAACAAAGTAAAATGCTGTAAATAACCAAAGCAAGTGAATTAGATTTGGAATCACATCATAGTCCAGACAAAGGTAAAAACAATTTAATCAAAGAAGTGTATCAAATTATTAAATTTTGTTCTTAGAATACATTCTTAATAGGGAGAAAAAAGATGAGCAAAAATCCAAACTTTCCCACTTGGAAATGATTCACAAGCACATAAAATAAGTAGAAATACCTTGCTAGATTTCTAAAGCTAATAATAACCATTCACTAAAAAACTTACCTTTAACATAAATTCATAAAATGAACACATGTTTTTCTTTGGCATTTAAAATGTAATGTAAGGGTCGATGGTACCTTAAAAGCACGAAAATCTCTCAACGTTTTCGCCTTTTTCGTGTTCGTCAGATATAAACTGTTACTCCATCACAACTTTGGCACCAACACCTTTCATTTTCTCGATTATTTGTTCAGCTTCTTCTTTCGTCACTCCTTTCTTGAACACAATGGGTGCCTTTTCAACTAGTTCTTTTGCTTCCTTAAGCCCTAGATCAGTACAGCTCCTCACTTCCTTGATAATCTTGATCTTTGAAGCTGCTTCAAACGAGTCCAATTTCAGTTCAAAAACGGATTTTTCAACCTTTGCCTCTTCTTTTGCTGCAGTTTGACCTTTTCCCGCCGCACCCGCTAACCCAGCTGCAGCTCCAGGTTTCATCACCGCCACAGTTGGTAGCTCCGTCATTCCCATCTTTTTCATCATTATAGATGATAGTTCTGCCACTTCAGCTAATGTGAGTGACGACATTTCATCTACTAGTCTCCATACGCGTTCTGTTGGTGGGCTGCGGTGTTCGGTTGGGTCAAATGTTGCAGGGTCATAATCTGTTGGCAACCTCCTTTGGTCAATCTCAATTTCTTCTTCGTCTTCTACTTGTCTTGCAGGTTGACTAAACATTCTAGTCACACATGTTGACTTTATGGAATCAAGTGCAATAACGGGAGAGCATATAGATTTGGAACAGATCCTGGGGGGTAAATGATGTCTAAGCCTTAAAAATAAACTCATATTTTATAATTTTTATAATCACTAGTTTAGTTTTTGACTGGCCTAAAAAGAACCCATTTGCAAGCTCTTGCAATCGGAAGTAGTTTTCTGCAAAAAAGAAACGAAGGCATAGTAGTTGAGTATCATCAAATATATAGCACCAATAATCTTTAAAATGGGTTTGGTCCTTGATCTAAGACTTCAAAACTCAAACTAAAATGCAGTGATCTTAGTATTAAATGAAAACTGCTATGATGCAATTACAACTAACTCATGCAGATGAGGTTAAGTGGAAAGTAGACCCCCACACAGTATAAACAGAACACAATAAATTTGATGTTTGCATTTTTACTTTAAAGAGATGCACAGTCACAGTCATTTCATTGTGAAATGCGTCAACTAGCTGCCCATATTCTTAAAAGGATCTTAAACCACGATGATCAGGAAAGATCATCAATTTGAAAAAAACGAAGACAGTTGTGTGAAACTGAAGCTGCGGGTTGAGCGAAGATGATGATTGATGACGCAAAGCTATAAAATTCTTTATGACCCAATTAAACTCATTGGTGATCCATTCAACATTTTGACAAGGTTTTTCATTTTGCCCATTGGACGCAACTGAAAAGCTCATAAAATCGATCATTTGTAACATACTGAAATATGTCTCCCAAAATGTCAACCAGCACTTTAATAAAATACTACCAATCAAATTAAATAACATAGCACAAAGCACCAATTCTAATCACCATCGCAATATACAAATTACAAAGTACTTAGGTGCTTTCATAATTTGTTGCACACAATATGAAAAACTAACAATAGAAGGTAACAGTCGAATACGGAATACACAAAACCTAAATAATCAAAACAAAGTAATTTAATCAAATAAGCCCTAAATAACCTAAAGAATGAGCGTATAAAAACTCGTTGATTATAAATATTGCATATAATTACAGGTATACAATTGATTCGTGTTTATATATAAGGAAAGTAAATTGGGGATCTTTATGAGTTATGTAATCCAAAATCAATGAGAGAAAGAGTGAGGGGCGTACCTGGTTTCGAAATGGCGGAGCTCCAAACTGCAGGCTACGATGGAGACGAGACGACTGACTGATGAGAGATTTTGGGTTTTAGGCCATTTTCGTTTATTATTTTCTTGTTATCATGGGCCATTGGGCCGTTATGCTATTAGCCCGTCTTGTGATTCGACCCAGTTTGTGGTTAACTTTGACCTATTTGGTCTGCAATTTTATACAATCAGTCAATCAGATAGGAGTCATAGGACCGAAGTGTTTTCGGGTTGCTTATTCATAATTGTACATTTGTACCAGTAAAGATCCGCAGCGGATTAGATTTTTTGAAAATAAATAAAAAAATATTATGATTAATCGTCGCATTGTTAATATTTTAAGGCGTTAAGTTGATCTTATAAATACGTTATAATGGTTGAAGATTAAAAATAAAATAATATATAAAAGTGTTACATGTAAATGCATATGTATCCTCTTATTCGAAGTACGTACTTTTTATCATGCGTAATCGATACCAAGCCAATAGTGTGACATACAAGTATTTTCTAGTATAATATTTTGGTAGAATTTTTTATTATAATGATAATTATTATTGAATTTATAAATATATAATATATAATTAAATATTTTATATGATTGTAGGTAATTTTCTAATTTATATATGTTATTTATGGATAACACCATGTTGTTTGTATAAATATTGTATTAATTATTTAAAGTAATTTCCAAGTTTAAAATGTTGTTAATTTAGTAATGGGTAATTTTGTCTTCCTCTTTGTAAATAGGGGTAATTTCATCTTTTGCGATCTTTAAAAGTGTAAGTCATTAAAGAAAAGAGCTAAACATTTTATAAGGTAGAATGATTTGTGTTTAATCGGTGTTGTAATATGAATGCTTAGTTAGAAACTTAGAACGGTAATGGGTGAGAAAAAACCCACTACTTACGGACACCTGTCCAGTCAAGGGTAGATTAATTTGTGAAATTTCACCCGTGGGTATAGGTAAAAAGTTGTACTGTAACATCCTCCCCAGTGGCCTGGTATTTTTCTATTTAAATTTAGTATTTAATTGTTTTATATTTTATTTGCTATAAATTGCATATTTGTGAAACTTGGTGAAATAGGTCTTAGGACTTATTGTGGTTACTAAAATGTTGCTATGATTAATTTACTAAAGTTGACGGTGCAATAAAATAAATCTGTCACAAAATGGTTCTAGGTTTCAGACAATAGATTTAGGGCGGGTATAGTATACCCAAGGTGTTAGGTCGGTGGATAAAGGGACCGACCCCTTTTTCTCCACCACTTTACCAATTCCCTTTCCATTTTCACTTTCAAGAAAAAACACCTAAACCCTAACCCAAATCAAAACTTGATCATCAAAGTTGAATGTGTAAATCGAAGTTGTGGATCATAGCAAATATCATCATCATCTTCTATCTTCTATCACCTTGTTCATCTATCCTTTGTGAGTAAATTTCTAGTTCATAAACTCAAATGTTAGGTTTGATGAATAATTGATGAATTGATTTGATTCTTGAGTTTATGTGATGTTTATTTGTGATATATGATGATATGTGGTGTTATTGGAGATGTTTATAGCATTAGAATTGAGTTTGATTAGATTGAATGTTAAAAATGGAGTTAGGGTTCGAACTATGCATTTGCAGGTCTGTTTTTGAGCTGAAAAACAGCTAAACGCGATCCCAGCAATGTTTCCGGATCGCGTTCCCTTGTTATAAATGTCTTAGTCGAGTATTGGCCTTGGAAACGCGATCCAGGCCAAGTATCCGGATCGCGTTTGCTAGTGATTTTCGGTTACAGAATATTTTTCCACTTAAGAACGCGATCCCACCATGTCTTGTCCGGATCGCGTTTGCATGTTTAATTTTGATGGATTTTTGCAAATTTCAAAAATGCATAAGTGTTTAGAAGGTGGTGTTTTTAGTGGCACTTTTATTTCATATACCTATAGTGGCACTTAAGGGGTACTTTAGTGGCACTTTTTGACTGAAAAATATGTTATAATGTGAACATTTTAAATGAGTTACGGGACTTAACAAAGATGTTTTGAGTCAAGTGAGTATTGTATATGAAATGCCTTTAGTGGCACTTATTGGATGCTATAGTGACATTTTTATAAAAATGCCCATTTTGATATTTACAAATTATGAGGCAAAGTACTAATGTGTGTTAGTTGTTAATTTTCAGATCCTCCAAAAGATAAGTAGCCCCTGGAATCCGAGTTTGTGGCTATCGAGGTATCGGTGAATGGATTCGGAACTCACCATTGAATTTGGTTGTGATCATTGGATTACAACGAATAAGCGTTGATATATTGTTGTTGCTTATTTAATATACCTTGTTGATTATTACTCAATGTGCAATGTGTGGCCTTTGGGCATCAGTTGTTAATGAGGTCAACGAGTTGTTGAATGGTTGGTTGAGCTAGTTGGTTATCGTGTGAATGATACAGGGATTTACTTCATTTGTTGTGTGTATTGAACTATATCTGAGTAGGATAACCACTAGCTATCGGTCTCGTCCATTATGGCCATACGGATAGGTTGGATAAATGTTCTTGGGGAGCCACCCGGGTTATTGGTTATCCTGAGAGCTGCCGATCCTCATTATTATGTTGTGGATTTGTTGTAATTAGGTGATTATGCTAAGTTGAATGTTGTGTGATGAACTCACTCACTTAGCTATGTGCTAATCCCTCCTCTCTACTTCCTGCAGATTATATTTTGGTTAGATGGGTAGCAGGAAGTTGATGCTCTAGGAGCTGGGAATGTCTTGACAAGCATGCTACTCTGATAATGTTTTGTACTAAACAAGTTGGTTTTTATATGATGCCCCAATTAAGATGTAGTTAAATAGTTTTTGAACTAGTATGAATTAAGCTATGAACTGTTTATGTAATCTAATTATGGTGCAGTAAAACTAATGATGTGTTATAAATTACTACGCTTCCGGTTTATTAATATTATATTGACTTATGAAATGAGGGGCGTTATATGTACCCGGTTAGCAGGTCGGTGATGGGTTGTAGGTATGCGCCATTACCTGCGGTAATGCCCAATGTTTTAAAAACTGGTTGAATCGGTCTGGTTAAACCGGTTCAACCGGAAACGGACGCAAATCCGGTTCGACATATGTAGTGTAAAATAAGCAGTTTGCCCGGACAGAGGTTCGGTTCGACCGGATTAAATCGGGATCGGGAAGAAAACCGATTCGAGAAAAAAAAACGGTTTTTAAAACACTGGTAATGCCTGACCCGTTAACTCATAAAACTCGTTTAAGTTACCCATGTATATACGTATAATTTTTATACTAATATATAAATGTAAATGTAACAATTATATAAGAGAACTATTTATATTGTGAAGAGAGTGCTTAGTGCACATAATTTATGTTTGAATTAGTAAGGATGCATACAAAAATCTAAAAAACTAATAATCAGATTAATCAATAATTATCAAAATATATGTTCGTATGTTACAAAACTTTAACACTTACTTATTTTTTTAAAATTACGTTTTGTTTTTTGGTAAATATTTGTTTGAACATTTTGACGATAAAATCTTTGATTATTTGATAATGTTTTTATGTCATATAAAACCTGTGGGTTTACAT
This sequence comes from Helichrysum umbraculigerum, assembly GCA_949592205.1. Taxonomy (NCBI): domain Eukaryota; kingdom Viridiplantae; phylum Streptophyta; class Magnoliopsida; order Asterales; family Asteraceae; genus Helichrysum; species Helichrysum umbraculigerum. Next base: position 6,313,900 of record CATIUR010000005.1, on the reverse strand, counting down.
GTATTCGCGGATATCCGCAGGTCGTGAGTGCTAGTGCAAAAATACCCCGTTGTCAAAGATCCGCTGGTTTGCGGGCTGAAAAGAATTTGTGTGATTAGGCGTGACCAAAAAAACCGGGTTGGGAAACCGACCCGGTCAATACCCGGAAACCCGACCCGGTCAATACCCGGGTAGATTCTACCCGATTCGGGTTTTACTAGTACCCGCCGGGTACCAAACCGGGTACGCCCCCATACGTTTCAAATCGGGTTGGATCCGGGTTGGACCCGAACCGGTTCCAAAAACTGGTTTTAATACCCGGTTTGTACCCGGTTTTTACACTAGCCGTTGTGTTTGAGCTCCTAGTCGTTTTATATCCGTTTTTTTGCTTTTTTTTTATTACCATTTTGCCATCCTAAAACTAGTATAAATAGATACCTTGGGTTTGGGTTAGTTACAACACTCAAACTCACTCATTCTAGTGAAAAAACACTCAAAACGCTTACGATTTACATACGAAACTCTCAAAACATTACTCTCATCCTCTCAAAACGCTCTCATAATGGCAACTCAAAGTTCCTCAACTAACGATTTTGTTGGTTCGTCAAATGCGTCAAATGCACCAACCATTGTTCAAGTCTTTATAACAAAACGTAATCCGGAGATTTGGTGTAACTTTGACAAAGTGTTGTTGTCGGATGGTTCGACTAAAGCACATTGTAAACGATGTGGGAGTTTTTTAAAAGCCGACTCCAACTCAACGTTGAGCAAACATACTTTAAAGTCGGCGACTGATAAAAATTTCATGACTTTCCGACTGGGAGGTCAACCAAGGAAAATGAGTATGGTGGAACTTGCTGCCTGTTTGGGCATTTATTCTCGAGAGCAGCTGGATGTAACTCATTTTGAGGATTATTTGATGGCTAGTGAGATGATCGAGACGGAATTTTTTCCCAAGGATGTGTGGCACGAATTTTCACAAAAACCTTACGCTAGAGGTGGAAATTCATACAAAGATATAGAGGACATGCAGTTGCGGGTTATCCAACGATGTCTTCCGCACACCATTTCGCATAGAAGGGAGAACACAGAGAGAGTCGGTTTCGCCGACTTATGGTATATGAGGAAGTTTGTAGCGGAGGAGAATATCAATGTTCCATAAGCTGTTGCCTGGTATTTACATCATAATGCTAGCGGGATTAGAGGGGCATCCCCTATCTGTGGGGGATAATTTGTGACTAGGATTGCCAAGTCTTTCAACATCAGTTTTGAGAATTTAGAGCGAGTGACGACTAGGCCAAAAACAGTAGGACTAGTTCAGTTTCAGGGGGCACAGGCTGTCTCAGTTGTCAATGGTCATTTCGTGCCCTATCAGGAACCACCACCAGAGGAGCAAACGGCTCAACCACCGAGAAGAAGAAGAAGACAACAGCAGGTGGAACATGGACAACATCAAGAGGAAGAAGCTGCATATGAGCAGGGAGGTTTCCAGCAGCAAGGCGCAGCACTGCCATCCATGCTGAATATTATGCATGGTATTCAGGGCCTTCAGGTTAGCCATAATGATTTTTCGCAGGAAGTCAAGTATGAGCTTGGAGCACAGCGCTACCACAACGCTTGGTCGGCACACAACACACAAAGACTTTCTGAAGTGGTGCCCAACTACCGACCTACATCCTACCACTACCCACCCATGTGGGGTCAGTCTGGAGCAAGCTATCCACCACCGGTTTATGACGAGGGTGCCGCCTTGGCAGAGCTGCAGGAAGAGTATCGAAGGCAGCAGGAGAGAGAGCAAGAGGAGCGTGGATTCCCCTATGACTATTCCCCATTTTGAGTGCTTGCGTGCCTCATGTGATTCAGACACTTTTCTAGACAATTTGATTACGGTTTATTTAAGTACTTTTAATTTTATGTTTGGATATTTTGGAATGCTTGACTGTGGATGGCGTTTGGATACGTTTTTGTACAACGACATCCCAAAACACTTTTCTATTTGAATTTAGGTGAAATTTCAGCGGAAAATGGTCAGTAATGCTGGATCATGCCTTTAGTACCCGACATGTACATTTGTACCCGGCGGGTAGTGTTTGGAAAATGTTGACAGAAATGTATCAAGCTAAAGTACCCGGCGGGAACACTGTCTACCCGGTGGGAACCCAGTATACCCGGCGGGAACTATAGATACCCGGCGGGTACACCGTACCCGGTTTGAAACCGGGTTTTCGACCCGAACCGGTTCCAACCCGGTTAGTATAGGGTTGGGTTTTCCCCCACCCAAAACCGGGTCGGTTTCAGGTCGGGTTGGTCAAAACCCAGTTTTTGGCCTTTGACCAATACCCGGTTCGGGTTTCCGGGTAGGGTCGGGTCGGGCCCAAACCCGATAATGTTCACGACTGTGTGTGATGGATCTTGGGTATGACATATCCATACTTTTTTGTCCCACATGTATCCTCCCTATATTTAGTAGATAAGTAGTTTGTTTAATAGTGTTTGTATTTGTTTATTTATTTTTGTAACACCCTCAAATTTAACAGTTTGCGGAAGCGATGTTTTGGGTGTTACTAATCAATAATCACAAGCACAAAGGATACAGTGAACGACTCTAAATGAGACGTTCGAAAAGTTATTACATTAATACATAAGTAGTTTCAAAATACAAGCTCGAGTTCAAGTAAATTCCTAGAGATTCTAATACATAACAACTAGTACAAAAGTAATGTATGAAAATCTCCAAGCTTGTAAATGCATGCGACTCGAGCTAAGTAAGCTTATCCTGCTGGGCATCCCTACTGATGCTGTGTACCTGAGAAGCATTACTAAAACGGTCAACCAAAAAGGTTGGTGAATCTCACAGGTTTATAAGTAAGTAAACAGTTTGAACACACAAGTAGTATTTGTAAATCATAGCCAGCCAGTAAGTAACGATCACAGGTTATGCTCATCGATTACTTAAGTTTTAATAAGTGGTGGTCGCAGTACATGCAAACCGTTTGATACAATTGCCATGAGCCACCATAGTTGAAGCTTAACGTACAGTAAATATAGGTACCCCCTCATGAATGTAATCCAAAACATTCATACGGAACGAGTAAGAAACGCCCGTTTCTACAGGAACGGTTCGTGGTAGTGCTTGCTACCCCGGGCGGGGATTGTCAGTCCCATATGGATCCATATACTAAAACTCGCGCTTATCACATAACTAACAACTATGGTTCAGGAGGATTTCATTGGATTAGTCGTAAACTCATGCAGTTGGCGTATTCGTAATCTCATACAGTAAGTAAATCATGGCAGCAAGTAAGTTTTGTGTGTTCATGTAAAACAGTAATGCATCTCACCCCTGAGTAAAAACAGTAAAGTAGGGGCTGTAAGACTCACCTGAGTCTGGCAGACAATGCAGTAAGTAAGCAAGTAGTATCCCGAACTAGCAACCCTTAGCGTCCTAGTACGCATAAGGTTTAGTAAGTAAATGGAATACTTGTAAAGTATCCATGCCAGTTGTTCCCAAACTAGTTAATGTCCATTAGTTTGTTTGTAAGTTTGTATTCGTTTGTAAATCGTAGTTTGTATAAAAGTTGTACGGTCCGTTTGTTATCGTTGTGTAATAATAATTCCATCCATTATTATTATGTATTCATAGTAGTTGTACAGTTGTAAAGTATACTCGTATGATCGTTTGTTTGTATTACAACATGTATCGTTTGCGTAAGTTCCAATGGGCTTAAACCCCAAAGGGTACGAGTGAAACCTCGTAAGTATTCGAGTGTATGTTCGTATCAGTTAACGTGTAATCCAGCACGTAACTAGTGAGTGAACTTGTAAGTTCGTATCGGGTGCAATCCCATGTAGTGTACAAGAGTAAATTCGTTGGAGTGTAATCTCCTAAGTATTTCAAGTGTAATCTCGTACGCGTGTGTGAGTGAAATCTCACGTTTAGTTTAGTATAGTCTTGTACGTATTCAAGTATCGTTGTATACTTTCAAAAGTATAGTATTTTCATGTATAAGTAACGCCGAGTAAAGTATGTTTACGTTTTAAGTATACTCTATACTTGTGTAAAAATGTAAATGTCAACAGCCTGTTATAGCGTCACTTGTATGCGTCACTTCTGGATATCATGCGACACTTAGGTAGTGTCGGTATTTAGTGTCTGTGTAATATTGTATACGGCACTTAAGTAGTGTCGGTATTCGGATAGCGCGTCACTAAGTAAGTGACGTTAGTAAGTATTGTTTTTCATCAGTGCGCCACTATAGTAGTGACGGTATTCAGTGTCGTAGTCAAACAGTGCGCCACTAACGGAGTGACGGTATAAGTGAGTAATTTGATATCGGGGCGACACTAGGCAAGTGTCGGTATACGTATTTATGTGTCACTGACGAAGTGACGGTGTAAGGAACTAAATCAGTTTATGGGGCGACACTTGACAAGTGTCGGTATGTGCATTTATGCGTCACTGATGAAGTGACGGTATGAGGGTCGGTGACGTCATCAGTAGTAACCGGACATCATTCGTTTCTACTGAAAGTTATAAGTTTTTACCGATGATAGCGACACTAATGAAGTGTCGCTTGTTTCTGCCGAAGGTTATATGGTGGAGTCACTAAGTAAGCGTCGTGTTGTTTCTGCCGAAAGTGTTATGTTTGCGTCACTAGTGAAGTGACGGTATAGTGTTTTAGCGGCACTTAGGAAGTGTCGCGTATAGACGGTTCGTGACCTATGCGTCACTCAGACGTAGTGACGCATAACTGGCGTGAGCCATGCGACACTAGCGTCTGGCCAGTTTTTGATTCGTGTCGAAAACGTATTTAGCGAGTTCCGTTCAAGTTGAAACTTTTACACAAGTTATATTATGTTATGTAGAGTTCATAAAAATTGTTGGATGTCGTTTTTAATGTTTGTAGTATCGTTTTATTTAAAATGACCAAAACCGACATCTTCGTAAATGTGTTCAAAAACGAGTTTAAATTACATATTTGGACATCATTTAGCTAGGGGAACAATAATCTAGCAAAATAAAAGTAATCGGAAAAGTTTCGGGTCGCCGGAAAACTTACAAAGTTATCGAAACGAAAATCCGAAAAGATGAGTTTGTAGCCCTCGTTCTCGTGATCACTTTTCTCCAAAACGAACCTAGCTTCCGAGGTGTTTTAGTGGTGTTTTTAGGGTGTTTTGTGGAGTGTTTTTAGAGAGAGATAGAGAGAGAACCGATTGAGAGAGAGAGAGAGTGAGGTAGAGTGTGTTTGTGTTTGTGTTTGTGTGGGGGAAAGGAGAAAAGGGCATGGGGGTGGTGCCCCATGTCTTTGGCCGGTTGGGTGGGGCCACCATGGTGTGGTCTCACCAAACTTTGCTTTCTCCGTGTTTGCGCTCCGTGCGGTGTTCGTTTCCCCGGTCGTTTAAACGTAAAAATCATTTTATACGCGATTAAATATACGTTTAAAAATACGAAATATTATCCGATAATTTAGTTGAAGTATTTTAATAAAATACTTTGTTTTCAAGTTAAACAATATAACTTTGTTTGTTTTGTCGGTTGGTCGAGTTTTCGGAGAGTTCGGTAACGTTTTAATCAAAACGTACGTTTTCCGTTATATTATAAACATAATATAAAGTAATAGTCAAAGTAATTAAATAATTTCACATTATTTAATAATTGTTTTACCAATGTCCGCAAGTTGTACGATTGTTGTTTTATACGATATGTACGAATCGTATACGCGTATATATATATATATATTCCATCCATATATACATATAGTAATTAACGTATATAATCCTATTTCATATTATATACAAGTAATAAACACGTAATTAGGAAAATTTTAAATTTGTCCAAATTTTGGGGTTGTTACATTCTCCCCTTGTTAATAAAATTTCGTCCCGAAATTTGTTCGAAGTAGTAATCGGTAGTTCGATACTAGTCAGGTAGCTACAATGTGTACTAGTAGCCTACGGTAGTAGGGTAGGTCCTACAGTGTTTGAAATCAAGTAGTCGTTAGGTGGTAACGTACCCTAAATTTTGTTGCCTGGAGGTAGTGGGCATTTGGCCTTGAGATGGCCAGCACTCCCACAGTTGAAGCAGAGTTTCGCCTTGGGGGAGTTAGTATTCTTAGGGTAGGACTTGCATCGACCGAGGGGTAAGGTACACGGTCCTTCATGATGCCGAGTGCATTTAGAACAGTAAGGTTTCTTTCCCAAGTAGTTTCCTGCAGAGTTGAAGGGAGAAATCTTCACCCTTTTTGCTGGAGGTGACGTACAGTCAGTGTCGGTATCCTCTTCAGTAGGAGTACTTTGTGAAGTTGGTGGTGAAGTAGGGTTTTCTAAAGCTATCAAACGTAGCTCGTACTCACGCATACGTATGTCATTTTGGTAAGCAATTCGTCGTAGGTCATCAATGTCTTCCCGTGCTTCAGTAAGTTGTTTTTGCAGCGATTCAATAGTTTGGTTGAGGTGGCTGACTGATTCAGCAGTCAGGGTTACATCAACTGGTGCTTTTGCAGCAGTTAGAGCAACAGGAGAGGCAGGTGCTGTTGCTGATTCAACGAAAGGTTCGGTATCACACTCGAGTTCTAGGAGGTAAGGAAACATCAAGGGTTCCTCACTGAGTAGTTCATCATCCAAGGTAGAGTTGTTGACAGAGTGAGTTGTCATTTCCTACGAAATAATTATTCTATTAAAGAATTTGCCTCAAGTAAGTGAAGTTATATTAATTTATCTGTTTAAAGTAACGAATAGCATACGAGTTCCCGGTCTCAACCAGTGTGAGATAATTGGGAAGGGAGTTTGGGTTACTGTATTTAAAGTGTAAGGCAAATTGTGTTGTTGGGATTTAAGTAGTCGGTCGTTTCCTAGTCCTATTGTGTACTTAGGATCAAAGAAAACACACAGAATAAAATACAGTTATACATAAATCATTAAGCGAGAGATTTATGAGAAAACAGATTCGGGTAGTCGAAGAATAAGCGTACCCGGGTTGAGTAAATCACAGAGTCTCGGATTTGGGTCATCCTCCCTAGCGTTAATTACATAAGCTCTACTCCTCGTATTGTTGGTTCGGAGTTTCAGTTTAGGGCAATCCTTTCTGAAGTGCCCGGTACCATTGCACTCATAGCAGGTCTTGGGTGCAGGAGTATCAATACCAGTGGGGTTGGTTCGGCAGTCTTGGGCCAAGTGCCCGAATTTCTTGCACTTAGTGCAGGGACAGGAGCCGTTATGATGGCGGCTACATTTGGAGCAGTAAGGCTTGCTCCCCTTGTAAGCCTTTGAGTCATTGACGTTGACGATTGCAAACTTTTTGTCAGAAGTCGGGTTGGATGAGTGGGGACTTACTTCCCATTTACGTTTGTTATTCGCAGACGGGGTTGAAGTCGAGCCACGGCGGACAGAATTGGCCGTTAACTCATGAGCCATACGAATGGCGCTCTGAATAGTTCCCGGTTTGGATGAAGTAACTAAATCTTGAAGTCGTTCGGGAAGTCCATCAACGTACTTTTCGATCCTTTTGTATTCGGGATCAACCATGGATGGGCACAGAAGTGCCAGTTGGTGAAAACAATTGGTGTAACCGGTGATGTCATCACCCTGCATCTTGTGATTCCAGAATTCTACTTCCAATTGTTTCAGCTCATCTCTTGGGCAGTACTCGCCCCTCAGCATGATCTTCAGTTTATCCCACTGTAGTTTGTAAGCCTCGGCAACGCTCACTGTCTGTGCATATGTGTTCCACCAGGTAAGGGCGGTGTCAGAAAAGGTGCTGGTGGCGAACTTAACTTTATCCTCTTCCTTGCAGTTGCAGATGAGGAACACTGACTCGATTTTCTCGGTCCAACGAATCAGACCAATCGCTCCTTCAGTACCTGCAAAGCTCAAGGGTTTGCAGTTTTGGAAGTCCTTGTAGGTGCAGGTTTTGGGTTGTGGTCCATTGTTAGCGGTATCTTCGCTACCAGGGGCTGAAGTCCGGGTAGCTAGAGCTTGAGCCACACTACGGGCAATTATACCCGCTACTTCGGCTTCAGTAAGAGTGATTTGTCGTCGAGGAGGCATGTTCCTTGAAACAATAAATAAAGAACATGTGAAGGTTTGAACAAGAATTATGATTGTGATGATTTTAGTAAGTTTAGAGAAAATATGCCAAAGTTTGAAGGTTGTTTAAAGTTGTGTACTATAAATAAGTTTATACGGTTTTGAAGTTTTTTTTTTTTTTTTTTTTTTTTTTGAAAATTTTGTAAAACATTTTTGTGAGAAATTTTGTAACAAGTTTGATAAAAATACATTTGTTATAAAATTTTGATAGTAAAAGTCGGTTGTATAAATTTTGAAGTCTGACGAAAATTGAGTTGAAAATGGTTTTATTAGGTTACACCTAACTGTACAGTAAAGTACTTTGTAGGATGCTATAAACGTAGAATTAGGTAGGAATAGCAATTGAAAACAAGGTCTCGATTTTTATATCGAAGAATGTTCGAGTAACTATGGTTGTCGGTTATAATGGTGTGGAGATCTTCGGACGTATGTCGGTAATCGCGAATTCATAAAAGTTAAATAAGGACAGAATGACGAGAATCGAGTTGTCGTTTGTTCGATGAAATTTGAAAGTGAATTTCGTAGTAGTCGAGAGAGAGTATCGTATAGGGGAAAGAGGCCTATGTATATATATATATATATCACATAACCGCCTAGTGTGTGTCTAGCACAAATCAAGTAAAAGTCCCGGTTCTCTCGAGGTCAGAGTCAGCTAATGCATTCCGGTTCAACATAACCCCTTTCAGAACTCACATCATCTTCATTTAATTGTACATAGTTGATCAGGCTATGTTAAATTAAACTTGTATGCTGTAATTCCTGAACCAGTTATACCTAATGAGGAATACTGCCTAACGGTCATAGTCTAGGCCCACTAAATGCAACCTAGTTCACTATAACCTTAGGCTCTGATACCAATCTGTAACACCCCCAAATTTAACAGTTTGCGGAAGCGATGTTTTGGGTGTTACTAATCAATAATCACAAGCACAAAGGATACAGTGAACGACTCTAAATGAGACGTTCGAAAAGTTATTACATTAATACATAAGTAGTTTCAAAATACAAGCTCGAGTTCAAGTAAATTCCTAGAGATTCTAATACATAACAACTAGTACAAAAGTAATGTATGAAAATCTCCAAGCTTGTAAATGCATGCGACTCGAGCTAAGTAAGCTTATCCTGCTGGGCATCCCTACTGATGCTGTGTACCTGAGAAGCATTACTAAAACGGTCAACCAAAAAGGTTGGTGAATCTCACAGGTTTATAAGTAAGTAAACAGTTTGAACACACAAGTAGTATTTGTAAATCATAGCCAGCCAGTAAGTAACGATCACAGGTTATGCTCATCGATTACTTAAGTTTTAATAAGTGGTGGTCGCAGTACATGCAAACCGTTTGATACAATTGCCATGAGCCACCATAGTTGAAGCTTAACGTACAGTAAATATAGGTACCCCCTCATGAATGTAATCCAAAACATTCATATGGAACGAGTAAGAAACGCCCGTTTCTACAGGAACGGTTCGTGGTAGTGCTTGCTACCCCGGGCGGGGATTGTCAGTCCCATATGGATCCATATACTAAAACTCGCGCTTATCACATAACTAACAACTATGGTTCAGGAGGATTTCATTGGATTAGTCGTAAACTCATGCAGTTGGCGTATTCGTAATCTCATACAGTAAGTAAATCATGGCAGCAAGTAAGTTTTGTGTGTTCATGTAAAACAGTAATGCATCTCTCCCCTGAGTAAAAACAGTAAAGTAGGGGCTGTAAGACTCACCTGAGTCTGGCAGACAATGCAGTAAGTAAGCAAGTAGTATCCCGAACTAGCAACCCTTAGCGTCCTAGTACGCATAAGGTTTAGTAAGTAAATGGAATACTTGTAAAGTATCCATGCCAGTTGTTCCCAAACTAGTTAATGTCCATTAGTTTGTTTGTAAGTTTGTATTCGTTTGTAAATCGTAGTTTGTATAAAAGTTGTACGGTCCGTTTGTTATCGTTGTGTAATAATAATTCCATCCATTATTATTATGTATTCATAGTAGTTGTACAGTTGTAAAGTATACTCGTATGATCGTTTGTTTGTATTACAACATGTATCGTTTGCGTAAGTTCCAATGGGCTTAAACCCCAAAGGGTACGAGTGAAACCTCGTAAGTATTCGAGTGTATGTTCGTATCAGTTAACTTGTAATCCAGCACGTAACTAGTGAGTGAACTTGTAAGTTTGTATCGGGTGCAATCCCATGTAGTGTACAAGAGTAAATTCGTTGGAGTGTAATCTCCTAAGTATTTCGAGTGTAATCTCGTACGCGTGTGTGAGTGAAATCTCACGTTTAGTTTAGTATAGTCTTGTACGTATTCAAGTATCGTTGTATACTTTCAAAAGTATAGTATTTTCATGTATAAGTAACGCCGAGTAAAGTACGTTTACGTTTTAAGTATACTCTATACTTGTGTAAAAATGTAAATGTCAACAGCCTGTTATAGCGTCACTTGTATGCGTCACTTCTGGATATCATGCGACACTTAGGTAGTGTCGGTATTTAGTGTCTGTGTAATATTGTATGCGGCACTTAAGTAGTGTCGGTATTCGGATAGCGCGTCACTAAGTAAGTGACGTTAGTAAGTATTGTTTTTCATCAGTGCGCCACTATAGTAGTGACGGTATTCAGTGTCGTAGTCAAACAGTGCGCCACTAACGGAGTGACGGTATAAGTGAGTAATTTGATATCGGGGCGACACTAGGCAAGTGTCGGTATACGTATTTATGTGTCACTAACGAAGTGACGGTGTAAGGAAGTAAATCAGTTTATGGGGCGACACTTGACAAGTGTCGGTATGTGCATTTATGCGTCACTGATGAAGTGACGGTATGAGGGTCGGTGACGTCATCAGTAGTAACCGGACATCATTCGTTTCTACTGAAAGTTATAAGTTTTTACCGATGATAGCGACACTAATGAAGTGTCGCTTGTTTCTGCCGAAGGTTATATGGTGGCGTCACTAAGTAAGCGTCGTGTTGTTTCTGCCGAAAGTGTTATGTTTGCGTCACTAGTGAAGTGACGGTATAGTGTTTTAGCGGCACTTATGAAGTGTCGCGTATAGACGGTTCGTGACCTATGCGTCACTCAGACGTAGTGACGCATAACTGGCGTGAGCCATGCGACACTAGCGTCTGGCCAGTTTTTGATTCGTGTCGAAAACGTATTTAGCGAGTTCCGTTCAAGTTGAAACTTTTACACAAGTTATATTATGTTATGTAGAGTTCATAAAAATTGTTGGATGTCGTTTTTAATGTTTGTAGTGTCGTTTTATTTAAAATGACCAAAACCGACATCTTCGTAAATGTGTTCAAAAACGAGTTTAAATTACATATTTGGACATCATTTAGCTAGGGGAACAATAATCTAGCAAAATAAAAGTAATCGGAAAAGTTTCGGGTCGCCGGAAAACTTACAAAGTTATCGAAACGAAAATCCGAAAAGATGAGTTTGTAGCCCTCGTTCTCGTGATCACTTTTCTCCAAAACGAACCTAGCTTCCGAGGTGTTTTAGTGGTGTTTTTAGGGTGTTTTGTGGAGTGTTTTTAGAGAGAGATAGAGAGAGAACCGATTGAGAGAGAGAGAGAGTGAGGTAGAGTGTGTTTGTGTTTGTGTTTGTGTGGGGGAAAGGAGAAAAGGGCATGGGGGTGGTGCCCCATGTCTTTGGCCGGTTGGGTGGGGCCACCATGGTGTGGTCTCACCAAACTTTGCTTCCTCCGTGTTTGCGCTCCGTGCGGTGTTCGTTTCCCCGGTCGTTTAAACGTAAAAATCATTTTATACGCGATTAAATGTACGTTTAAAAATACGAAATAATATCCTATAATTTAGTTGAAGTATTTTAATAAAATACTTTGTTTTCAAGTTAAACAATATAACTTTGTTTGTTTTGTCGGTTGGTCGAGTTTTCGGAGAGTTCGGTAACGTTTTAATCAAAACGTACGTTTTCCGTTATATTATAAACATAATATAAAGTAATAGTCAAAGTAATTAAATAATTTCACATTATTTAATAATTGTTTTACCAATGTCCGCAAGTTGTACGATTGTTGTTTTATACGATATGTACGAATCGTATACGCGTATATATATATATTCCATCCATATATACATATAGTAATTAACGTATATAATCCTATTTCATATTATATACAAGTAATAAACACGTAATTAGGAAAATTTTAAATTGGTCCAAATTTTGGGGTTGTTACAATTTTTAAAATAAAATAGTAAGCAAATAAGCTCAAATTCCAAACATGTATAAAATGAGAATCATTCACCTTTTTTACAACAAAAAAAAAGGTTAATGTGAGATTTAAGTACATATTTAAATGATATTCGGTATATAGGTTTGTGTTTACAATAATCAAAGATATCGAAATGATTAATGATATATCATACATCATATTATACACCCTTATAATTTGTTTTAACATTTTCTTCATTAACTTACAATTTTAAAGAACTTTAATGACATAAATACCCTTATATTTAATGAAATGGACTAAACTAACATTTACTAATTATACAAACTACCAACAATATATTCATCCATAATAAATACCGATTGTAAATTACCATTTCTTTTTTCTACGTAACAATTACTCCTAAAATACACGCTCATATAACTATTAGTCAAAATAAAAGACATTAAAAAGTAAAATTATAAGGCATACAAATAAAAACAATATTAAACATATATAAATATTTTTATCTTTTCATTTTATATTTCGTTATTTAGTAAAGAAATTAAAAGTGATTTTATTTAGTTTTACATTAATTACGTTCGACTTTTAATTATTTTATTACATATGAATGAGAATCGATGATAACTTGAAAAATAAAAAAAAGTTCATATTTTATAATATTTATCTTAATCTTTAAAGAAGGTATAATGTTTGGAAGTTTTTACATTTGTTTAAAGGTCATTTGAAAATACTAATATTCTCAAACACGTAATTACATTATTTTTAACCATCGTTAAATTGACATAACGCAAGGTTGTTATCAAAAACATTAAATTAAATAGAAACATTCGAGAAGGAGGTTATAAGTTATTTGGACACGATACAAAATAGTCCCGTCCAAAAAAAAACCCATAAATTTATTTATTTTGGTTCCGATCTCTACAAATATGTTCGCGTTCACCGCTCAAAGCTTCGAAAGAACACACATAAAAGGTCTTCTTCCTCAAATTTCCTTTCATCGTTATACGAAACCTAGTTCAAGCATATCAGGAACTACAATATTACCAAACCTTTTTCATACTCCACAGGTTAACACTCATACACTCGAAACACATGGCTAGTTCATCCTCATCTGAGGTTTTAATTGAAACCCTCAACAACAGAGGCTGGTGTTTTCGTGATAACGATTATATCAAAACCCTAATCCAAACTAATGATTTAATCTCCGTTGAATCCGAGCTCTGTAACATCGACTTACGAACAATTGGAGCTAAATCCTTACCCGACTTTTCCACCCGAACTAAATCTACTCATCTTTCTGGCCCCAAAGTTCTTCAGGTAACACTTCGAAACATGATATAACCCCAAAAAAAATAAAAAATATTTCGCATTGTTCATTTTTGTGAAATATATATATATTTTTTTTACTAAATTTCAAAATTTATTCAAATTATGATTCATCTTTGATTTTAGTGGTATATATATTGGAATGGCTATTATATGTAATTCAAACTACATATATACTGTATATGCAAGATTTCTGATCCTGTGCGAGAGTATTTGACTTTGTGCGATATATTTTTCAGTTTTACCAAATTATGATTTAACTGTGATTTTGGTTGTATGTATATATGAATTGATATCGATATGAGAATTTGACCGAGATATATACCGTCATGCGAAGTTTTAAATTAAATGCTAAATTTTAATTTTATGTGTTGTTTTATGTGATTGTTTTCTCAAGTGTTAAAGACATTCAATTTAGGAGTAAATTATGTTACTGAACTAATTTCTCCCATATGTAGCTTCTGATATGATTGTTAGATCACTAATAAATTTAATCAGTTATGTGCTTTTTTAGAATTTGTAATGCAAATGTGAATTCTGGTGTTTTTGTGTAGGTAACTTCTGTGAGGGATATAAGTAAAAGTAGTATAGCTGCTGAGAATGCTGGAGGTTCGAGCGGTAAACGGTTATTAAGATTAAAGCTTACGGATGGACATTCTGATATAACTGCTGTGGAGTTCACTCATATTCCTTCGATTCCGGATAATGTTGTTCCTGGGACCAAGGTAGATATAATTATTTAATCTAAGTTTTTAGGTTTACTTTTATGTAATAGATTTTGCGTCATGAAGTGTGGATTGTCTGCCTTTTTCGTTTTGTTGAATAGCTATTATCAGCGTACTCTTTGCACTGGTTTTTTAGGCTATTGGTTTAAATGGTGTCTTTAGATTCACGTTACACCTATGAATCAGTGAATCACAAATTGTTTCTTCCTCATTATGAGGTTCGAGCATGAACAGATATGCTAAAACAAGTTAACATGGTGAGAATTTAAGTAGACTAAAATCCGTCTCCATATTTTTAATATAGTTTGAGCATGAAGACAGAATTAGAAGATGTGCATTCATTAGTATCATATTATTGAGTTATTGTTTATAACTTTATACCTCATATGAGTATTCAACATACATTCTTATTAAGTGTCTAACCAACCAACCATGGATGGTGCAACGAAACAATAAACATAACGATGAGTCATATTCGATGTTGTATGCATGCCAATGAGTCAGTGAACTTCTTTTCATAATTTTGTTATGTTATGCCATTCTTATTATGGGAGAGTTATCTTTCATTCCTTTATTACTTCTGGTTAACAGATTCGCCTGGAAAATAAAGTTGTAATGCACAATGGGATTTTATGCTTCAACGCAAAGGTAGTAACTGTTCTTGGAGGTATTGTTGCATCATTGTATGAAGAGTGGGAGATGAACCAAAAATATGCAGGGTTTGCCCGTTCAACCTTAAAGCTGTCACAGAGTGATGACACTGGTGGTCCGCCACCTTTTGAAAAGTTTCAGGCTGGAGCACTTTCACGTTGTGTTAATCAACAAAGCAGATCTTCTGGTTAGCATAAAGAAACATTTTGAGATATGCTACACTTACATAAATTTTACATAAGAATTCTTACAAGATGACGTGGCATATGAATCAGGCCAATTACATTTCATACTTTTTTTCTCTTTATTCTTTATTTTTCATTAAATCATTTTTTGCTTTTGTAAAGTCTTTGTGTGCATAGCATTCTCCAAACATTTTTTTATGTGAAAATTGTTCATCGTCTGTTTAATTAAGACTTGTTTCTTTCATATTCTCGTGAATTTCTTATTTATAGTTTATTGTTGAACTATAGATAACTCTAAGGCAACATTAAAAGCTTCTGGACCCACTGTTATTGAAAAGGGTATAAGGTCTGCTCCTGCACAGGCTAGCGGATCGCAGCCTTCTGATATGAAATCAGGTTCTCTTACTGAGATGACCAAAGAAAAACAACCCGCTTCTGAAGCAAGACCAAAAGAAGGTGATGTATTTACTATTAATGATAGATTGATAACCATATGGTCAATATGGTGAACTGAGGTCAAACATGATACAAGCACAATTCATTTTGTATCTTCTTCGCTGCCTCATATGATTATGCTGATAAAGTTCTTTATGTTTGACAGTAGCCGAGTCTGTCCCTGTACAAAATCAGGCTGCTGCACAAAAACTTCTTCAGAAAATGAGTAATTATAACCGCAATGAAGGGCATTCTAGAGGTTGGAAACAAAGAGGGAGAGGTAAGGATGAGGATGAATCTGCTGTTCTGACTCTAGACGAATGGGAGAGAAAAAGAGCTGGCGGGAGCTCTTCATTTATGCAAGAAACCCCTAAACTAAATCAAGACGAAGATCTTGCACGTCAGCTTCAACACCAATTTGATTTGGAAGACTTTCATGTTAGCCTTCTTTATTTGTTTCTTTCTTTCTTTCTTTCTTGAGTAGTGTTACGTTCTTCTGGAGGTGTCAACTTCCATCCATATTCTTAAGAATGGGTTCTATGTGGGTTATGTTTTATCTCAAATGATTCCATAAAGAAAGTTGACTAGATAGGGATATGGGCCAAATTGGTCAAATGATTTAATAGGAGTGAATCTAGTGATTTATTAATAGGAGTGAGTCTAGTATCATCTAAAGTGAAAAAAGGTCATTTGTTTCAATTTTTCTATATGTATATCATAGCTCGGATCAAGTGAATGTGATTTGACGTGGTTTAGTTCTGATTTGTTCAGGAGCAGAAGGGTCCTCATGTGACAGAAGCAGATGATATCAGAATGAGCATGTTTAGTTTTGATAGAGATGATCCCGGAGCCCATGGTAGGGGAGAATTCCGAGGAAGGGGTAGAGGAAGAGGCAGGAGAAGAGGGAGGGGTCGTGGCAGAGGTGGCTAATATCAGGTAACTCTCTGAGTGTGTCAGATTGGTGACTAAAATCTAAAATGTTAAATAAATGATGAGTAGGTAAACCGTAATAAATCCAAAAATTTCCATTCACAGGTACTTGGAGGATAACAATGGAGTATTAGAATTACTTCACAGTAAATATCAACCATAAGTTAAATCATCATCATAACTCAAGTTGATCATGCTGAAGCCAAGTTCACTAGCAGTTTAACGCATCTATCGATACCATCCACCAAGGAAGCCAATTTTTGAAAATATATGCTCAGAAACTATGACTCTTGGAAGTTTGTATGCTTCATCACTATGATTGAAGTTATTAAATTATGTGAATTTTGTAATTGACGAGATGGGGAAATTATGTTTGTATCATTCATGATCAGAAATGATGCAGTCTTGTTGACAACGTGAGAGTTAAATAAGTTGTGTTTTTTCGTGTCTTGACATGCTCTTGGCATCACACAATACTACCCAGACGGACAAGTGTGGCATAGCAACAAGAGAATTTTGTACTAGAGGTTCATAGATAGCGTAGTTTGTTTAACCCCCCAAGCGAAAATGTACGAAGCGTAGCGTTACAATATGATATTGATATTTTGGACTTTTATATTTGTTCTTGTAAAAAACTCATCATCATGACCCACCAACAATAACTTAAAGAAGATGCAAACCCATGAGATCCAAGAATTTTTTAAAAGACCCTTGGAACGTGTGCCAATACAAGTGTTGCTTCTTTGCTGGAGATTCTAAGCTATAACTTGATGGGGTTTGAAGATGCCATGAACTCGTCAAGAAATGACGATGAGAACCCATTGGAACACGACGACTCAGGAAACAGGAGACAACAATAAATTGAAGGAGCTCAAAACAAGAACGTAAACGATGTTAACACCTGTCAATAGAAGCACCCAACCAAATGATGAAATCGGCAAAACACCACATATGGCTCACCTGCAGAAAATTGACTCAAACACAACATATACCTTTGGGTCTAACTTCAAACAATGGACCGATTGAGTCTACGGCCCTATAACGTGCCACTGCTTGAACCCTTTAAGTTAAAGCACAACCAATAATCATCATTACTAGTAATAAGTAATAATGAGTGAAATTTGCAACCTTTATATAATGCAGTAATATAGTGCAAAAAACCATTATATGCAATATGCGTCGCAATTTGTTTAATAAGCTCGCTTTAATTGGTGTTCTTTTAGCTTTCCTTATTAACAAATGCAATATATACGAGTTGTTTCAACAATAATTGAAAATGTCACAACTCATTAGGATATAGGAGTTAGGACCACCATGGACCGAAAGATTATACTTGTGTTATAAAGGTAGCTAGAATGTGCTGTAACCTGAAAGTTATATTGACGAATCCAAAATTTTATTTACTAGGGCAAACATAATCAAAGATTTTAAAAGCCAAGATAGTTTTAGTTTGAACTTGAAGTGCTTATAAGAAATTGTGCACAAAAAGTACTTTTAAAGTTATTAAGACTAATCTTAATTTCAACCAATTATTGTAGCTAATGAAGATTACTATTCTAAGGAAAGTTTGATGCCCCCATCTTCCCATATGCTACATCTAATTAGTACTACAAATGACCAAAAGAATTGACACAACGCCACAAATATACATAACACCATTGTTGAAGCGAGAGCAACACTCTCAAACTACAAAAACAATATCAAACATTAGAGCTTCTCATGATACCTAGGGAGATCTTGTAATTTCCTTCTGAAACGAAACTTATAATCGTAACCAAGTAGTTCACTAACATGAGGCAACACACGTTGCGGTGGCAGTTTTCTCTAAAACCGAAACACTTCCAACTACAAGTTGGAAACTGCCACCACCAGCAACGTTCTCAAGGCGCTCCCATGTCAATTGCCGCCTCTCAGCCACCACAGCGGTGGCTGTTTTGTCCTCCTCAAACTTGCTTTGGCATGAAAGCACCAATGCCTCGTCTACCTCATGAAACATCTTCATCACATTTTGTGTTAGGTTGAGCACCGTGCGATTCCAATGATTCTTCGAATTGCGTTGTAATGACGAGAAGACTATAGGCAGAATTACTTGTCGGTTACACATTATAAGATGGTTTATATGTTCATTGTTCCATAAGAAGTGCGATCGTTCCGCCACCTGAACATTATCATGGTAGGATAAGCAAATAAGGATGTAGTCTAAAAAGTAACCCAGCCCACTTAATATGGTACTAATACATGTTGGGTCAACATGGCAAATTTTAGATCAAGCCAAGTTGACCCACCGACCCAAGTTAACCCACCAACGATTATTCGTTCACTATAAAAACGTTTTTTAGCTAGCATTTAAAATAAATTTACAAAAGTTATTAATTGGTTATCAATTTTTTTGGGGTGGAAATATGACCCAGCTACGTATTAATTGACCAATTCAGACTATGTTTCATCTCTAACAGGTCAAATAGATCAAAAAGTAAGGGCAAAGGAAATGGATTGAAAGTCAACACAATCCAGAACACCTCCCAGATAAAATGTAGATTATTATTGATATAACATCATTTTCATAATGATATTTGACATACGAAAACATAAATTTTGGATAGGAACTTTTTAGGGTCAACCCGAGCCGTCCAATTTCTCATATACCCATTTTGACCCCTGAGCCAACCCATCCATTTTTCCACCTCTAAATTTCAGAATCACTTGAGTATCATTCAATGAACCCTATAAGCATCTAAATTGAACTCAAAGATGTACTATGTAACAGTAAAAGCAGAATATTTGAAGCATTCTATGGTATAAAAAAAGATTACCTGAAAATGGTAGCTCTCAAGACAATAACTAACACGGCTAAACAACGGAACCATAACTTTTTCAAACTCATCTGTACGAATCAACTCCAGCAACTCTTCCAACTCACTTAAAAACATCAACTGCTTCTGACTACTCGTTACAGGCCAATATTTTAACAGCCCATTTATCACAACAGTCATAAGTTTCGGTTCCTTCTCTATAAATTGAACAATACAGTACGTTAGCTGATGATGATAATTACCAATGGATTTCGGTTTATGAAGAGGAATCAAAACCCGTGACAAAAACATCTTGTGTTCTTTTTTTAATGGCAACGCGAATCCACTAATCACACTACCAAAAATCTCCAATAACTCAGCAATCCCGTTGTGTTTTTCGGTTTCAAACACAAACCGATAGATAATATTGCTGACAGCCATTCGAATAAAAGGTCTATGAACCATGAATTTGCCATAAATTCTATGTAAAACTGATTTCAAACAATCACGTTCTCTTGGGTCCTCTGAATTGAAGAGATTGAGTAATCTCAACAAGAACGAGTGATCGATATATTGTTTCGCAATTTTTGGATCAAGAGAAGTAATACTAACGAATCGAAGGAGTATTTCGTAAACAAGTTGCAAATGTGACCACGCAGGATCAAACCATGGATCGTCATCTTCCGTTTCGCCACGTGGCGAATTGGGATTGGAGTACTTTGGAGGGAACTCACGAAAAAGATTGTCACCACACATTTTACAGATCGCTGACATGATATTTTCACCTAGCTTTATGGATTCAGTAACTAGAAAATCAAGAATCTCGACTAAAACTTGGCGTTTTAGATCTTTCTCGATGTTATCTTTATCTTGATCATTAAAATCATATATGATCGAGCAAAGATTTAACTTACTGATAAAAAGTTTTGATTTTTCTGAATTTGGGACATCTTTAAATGCTAGATGAGGTTGGATCATATTATCGCCATTGGATGTAGGGAAAATAGATGACGACATCTTTTTTACAACGTTTAATCGACTTGAAATGACATTACAAGTGTTAGTGAAGCCGCCATTGTTGCCCAAATCAGTGGTTGCATTGATCCCATCTGAATAATTTGAATTGGATTTTGATGATTTACGGGGGAGTTTCGCAAGAATTTGCTTAAGCATAGTAGGAATAGTCGAATTTGCAGCCAATAATAAGCCTGAAAGATGAACATTAGAATCATCATTAGTAATATAACTACTGAAAACTGTGTTTTAGAGGGTAGGAAATATAGACCTTTTATGTAGGCATATGATTTTTTTTTTTTAACTGGATTATGATTCAAGTCAACACATTACATATATGGAAACTAAAGGTGAAAATACATTTTTTTCCTAATTAAAATACTATAAACACTATATAATTAGAATAATTATCCATATTCAACATCATCCATCGAGCATAAATTATAAATCAACAAAATCATCTCCTCTTTCAAGAACAATATATATCATCATCTCATCTTATATAATTTTATTTTTTTCAACTTTCAAGAACATATTCTTGTAGAAATACATAAAATAATATCCATAACTAATGATCTCATCTTATATTGATTGTTAATGATCATACTATAAGAGAAATTTGAACTTTTCAAGAAAACATTAAAAGACAGCCTAACAATCACTAGTTCATACACATGTCAAAAAACAGTTTACAGATCTAATACACACTCAAAAACATAAAAGTTGAAGGTAAGAACAAGAACAAATAGGGTAGTACTGAAATGTGTAGATCTGAAACCGAGATCAGGATCTAGTAACTTACCAAAAAGAAATGTGAAACACAAATATGGAAGAAAACCCAGATCATAAAAAGCCCTAAACCCCCAAAATTTGAACAAAAGGTAACTACTTTAACAATTATATATGTCAGGAAACTGTAACAGAATAAAGAAATTTGATAATGCCAGTAGGGTTTTGTCAAATAGCAACATGTCTTGACGATAAAAGATTGATGAGGACGGTAACGGTAATAATATAATCTAAAAAGTCAGAGCACTGAAGAATCAGGTGGTATTCTCAGAAGATCTATGCATTACTCAAATATATAAAAATACATATATTTATATTTACAGAGAGAGAAAGAAAGAGAGAATATACCTGGGCTTTCTGGGACAAAAATGGACATGGGTTTTGGGGAGAGAGAATCAAAGAGAAGAAGAAGACATGCAAGAGAGAGAAAGGTGGAAGAGAGAGAGAGTTTCAGGTTAAAAATCTTTAGATTGAAGACATAATAATAATGGTGGTGAAAATGGAGCCCATCTCTGTTTCTTTCTTTTCTTTGAGGATCCAAGAAATTGGTTGGGTGTGGTTATTGTAAAAAGACATTTAAAGTAAAAAGGATAATAAACAATGTTAGATTTCATATTTACTTTAAAGAAAATAGTTCATGTTGATGAATACAAAATGAAGAAACGTATATTAAACTTTTTCAAACATACTTTGCCAAGTTGATACAATTTCATTTAAAGAATGATACATATTTTCGATAAATATCAAAAAATGATACATATTCGATTGTAGTTTGATACATCATGTTTTTGATACATAGTAGTTTGATACATGATTATATCTTCATTTAATATAATTGAATGCTATTTGTAAGGGACACGTGTCACTATATCATGGCTTTTTACCCCTTTTTACGTTAAGCTTCTTTTTATTTGAACCAAAACCTATATATATATATATATATATATACTAATAAAGGGGGGTTACGCTTATGTCATAAAGCTGATGTGTCAACTCATGAGGTAGGTTTTTATGCTGATGTGCCAAGCTGTGGTTAAACCGCTGATGTCATCAATATGTAATATTGAGATTTTAAAATAGCTTAAAAATATATTTGAATATAATTTTGTTATTTATTTTGTGAGTTTCTAGACAAATAAATATTTTAGAATAAATTCCTTTGCAATCTTTAATTTGATTGGTCTCTCACCAATATCACGCTTCCCTCTTTTATTGTGCACCGCCCCAAAATTCACCATCTTCAAATGCTTTTGTGCCGACCTATATTACGCCTCTCTTCATTGCACCACCCAAATTAAAATTGAGAGTTCATTCATTTAATCTAAACATATGTTCTTCTTCCCTTCATCTTTTTCAAGCTTCTGCTTCTTAGAGCTTCATCACGTAAAATTTCTGCTATATAGAATGACTGCTCATCTTCTTCTCAAATCTTCTTTTGTCTCTGTCATATCGAATGACTTGAGGTAACAAATATATACTTCTATCTCTTTGTATCCATTGAAATCATCTTTTTCTTTGAATTTTTGCTTTTAGGGTTTATATTGTTCGATTTAGGGTTTCTACCTTCGAATGAATTCAATTTGTCTGGATTTAGTTTAGGATTTGCATTTGTTAGATTTGTTTGTTAAAGGTTTACTTTGGTTGTTTCAGGATTTTTGTTTTGCTGGAATTTGTTAGTTAAGGATTTTAGTTTGAATTCGAAATTGTTCTTCATCTTTGCTATTAATACATCAACCTAAAGAGGTAATTGTTTCAATCTTGGAGTATCTGCGTTTTATAAATGCAATCATGTCGTTGATTTTACCGTTGGTGATTTTATTTTTCCAAACGATATGTGTTTCTATGTATATGGTGTTAATTGAATATGTATGTAATTATTGACCGATTAATTTTGATTTTAGGGTGATGTTTTCCCCATGGCAGAAGCAGGTATATAGTAAGCACCTCTCCCCTTAAAACATATATGTGTGTATTCAATATGTGGTTTTATATTTGTTTTTGGTTGTATCTTTGTTCAAATTTTGATGAGGAAGATGGGTGTAAAGATGCTAACCTATTGGATATCTACATAAATAATTGAAGGTGTGTAGAACTAATTTTTTTGTTTATAGCTCAAGAAAATCATCTCAAAACTTTGAAACGGTGTAAAGAGTATGATTATTTATTTTCTTAATTGCAGTAACTAAGTTAAGGGTCGGATGAGACAGGACAACCAAACCTTAAAGTTTGAAAGTAAGTTAGTCATTAATTTATAACTTTATATGCATATCAAGTGTTTGATGAATGTCCAAATGAATATAACTCACAATATTGTTACAAGAGTGTCAATGAACTGCTCATATTCATTCTCCTGCCTCTAAATGATATTTTTTTAATTGATTATTTCTTTTTATTATGATGCACTCTGGTGTCAGGAAATGATGTGAGATCGAGTTCGAATGAGAATCAGTTACAAGGGCAGTTATGTTAGTACCAGAATGCTATTACAATTGCCGATCCGAGTGGTGAATTGTACTACTCTCAGTATGTTAATGGAATGGAGGGTTCATGAACTGGGATTAAAGATATGCTGATTGATAATGGTTGTGGATTTAGTGGAAGAAAGGATTTTTCGAGATCGGGGGAATCGTTGAGGATGATACTCTCGGATCCTTTGACGTGAGTTCATTTAAATTATTTTCTATTTTCGTGGCATGCTTGATAGAATATTAATTGTCTTTCTGATTTATTTATCGGATTCTTTGATGGTCATAGCACTATAGGCTTATTACAAACAAAACTGTTTAAAAATCAAAAATATATGTTATAAGGGATCTCGGTTCATGTGGCTAAGACCTAACTAAATCATTAATAGTCAAATACAGTTGTAGTAGTGAGGTCTTAATTGATGGTTTGAATAATTTGTCTGGTTATGGTCACCGTATCAGTATTCAGTTTATGTGGTGTTTCATTTTTATGGTTATATGTTTGTGCAGAGGAGCTCTCATGGATGATGCTATGATATTACCTTGTGGGCATTCTTTTGATAGCAGTGCAATGTAGTATGTTATGAGGGTGGTGAGTACTAAGTAGTTTGAACCTTGAGTTACAATCTTAGTATGTTATGAGGTTTGTAACTTTGTATAGTAAAAGATTAGTACTTGATCAGTTGATATGTTATGAGGGTGGTGAGTATTAGTAGCATCATGGGAAGGTGTGTGTTTCTTCTAGATTCTTATGCATTGTGTATAATATAGGATGTTTTCATGTCATTTACTATAATATTTTTTAAAGATCGAAGGTTGTTTCACAAGGTTTGGGTTCAACGAAGTTGCTTTCTCTGTCCAGATTAGAGTGATCCTAAGTTTAAGGTATGTGTTATTCTACTTCCTCATCAATTATTTTCTCTAAATAATTACTAAGTTGTATATTGATTTCGTGGCATTCTGCAACTGCTTGCAGGTTGACTTTATCAGGTCAAAATCAATATTGACCAATATCACTGTTCTTGAAATGTAGACTGGGAGGCATATTAAAGCCGGTAAGGAAGTGTAATTAAGAGTGATGGTTGATCTTCCTAGCTAGCTTACCGAATAAACTTTGTTACGTCTTCTAGCCAATTTTGACCCATGTATGCATCAGCTCATCTTTAGATATATCAGTGGGGTTTTGTAATTATGATTTTATTGATCATAAAAATTCCAATTTGATCAGTACTTTCCACTTGATAATCGCATGCATATATACATAATCAGTAGCTGATTTATCTTTACTCAAATAGTTTAATCCCACTTGGGACAATTAGGGTGCCTGTGTTAATCTGTTTGTTGTTAAAAATATAAACATGATTATAAATCCTTCAGAAGCATATTAAAACTTACATTCAGAAACTGATAACAGCAATAGTATATCAATTCAGTGAATTTGTTGTTGTTGTTGATGTTGGGCATATATATTTAATGTCATTTTATATGATGAAAATTTCTTGCAAGTCTAATTGTCTAAATGAGGGTGTATATATTTAATGTCATGTAATGTCATTTTGTATAAACGTATAACTACAATGACTTATTGTAATAGAGGCAATATGTAAACATTCGCGGTTGTATATAATAATCGTTGTTAGGTAACGTAGGTTTGTCTTTCTTAAAAAAAATAAAAATAAATAAATAAACTTATTTTAAAATATATTGTTTTAAAAATATTACATAATTTTATAATTTAATTTTCTTAAACTAGCCCGTATTTTCACGGGTCTTGAAACTAGTATATATATATATACTTGGGATCCTGTGAGAACAAGGAGATTCCGTGAGAACGGTGAGAACACATCTTAGCCATCCATTTTTTGATCAAAAAACCTGATTTTGGAGGTGGCATTTTTGTAAATACTTTGAAGTTTGATTTTGAAGGGTTCACATAAGGATTGCTATGTGAAGTTTAATTTTTTTTGTTTCACAATAGTTTTAGCATGGTGAAGTTTTATTTAATTTTTGTTAATCAACATATTTGAAGTAGTAAATTGATAAATATAAAAATTAATCTTTTCAAAAACTAATGTTAACAAAAAAATATTTACTTAATCTCATTAAAACTATGTGAATCTATAAATTTAAAAATTTATAGCATCGTAACCTTATGTTAAAAAAATATATATATTAAACTTAACCTCACCAAAATGATGTGAAGCTAAAAAAAAGAAGTTTTACGTGAGCAAAATGATATGAAGCTAAAAAAAAAAGCTTCATATGAGTAAAATGATGTGAAGCTAAATAAAAAAAAAAGATTCACATGAGCAAAATGATGTGAAGTTTAAAAAAAAAAAACTCCACATGAGCAAAATGATGTGAAGTTAAAAAAAAAAGCTTCACATGAGCAAAGGTGATGTGAACCTTCCAAAATCAAACTTCAAAGAGTTTACAAAATTGTCACCTCCAAAATCAGGATTTTTGATCAAAAAATGGATGGCTAAGATGTGTTCTCACCGTTCTCACGGAATCCCTTTGTTCTCACCAGAACCCAACCTTATATATATATATATATATATATATATATATATATATATATATATATATATAATGACGAGATAACATTTTTTCTCTTAACAACATAAATGACGTTTGAAATGTTACATTTCAATTTTAAGTTTTCTTACCGCCCTGATCCTTTAAGTTTAAACATTTTTACCGATAATCATTTCCTTTAACCTAACAACACTTTTTTTTTTTTTTGAAAGGCAACCTAACAACACTTAATGTTAGGTGTTATCAGTTACACGTAACATTAATGATTATACAAAATTAAAGATAGAAATGAAAGAGTATGAATATATGATTTGATGCATTTCCTTGCTCAATATATTGTATACAATCTTTAAAGATCTTTCAAGTTCATCATTAATACGAGTATTTTATTGAGTTCTAAAAACTTGTACACATCTTCAATCTTCATACTGTATTTAACATAATTTATTCCGACTTAAAATGATTGTAATAGATAATTTATTTAGCTATACAAGCTCTTGGATCAAGCTATTTTCACATCTAGATTAAATCGAAATCGAGCAATCAAATCAAGCTTGAAGTAAACTTGGACTAAAGCACCCTATTCTTCAGCAGTTTCCAATTAAAGGGAGAAAATTACAAAAGCAAAAAGCACTTTAATTGATTGTAATTCATAAAAGCAACGGCTAACCACTTGTGTAAAAATAATTTTTATAGTCGTACATGGTTGAAAGTATGAACACTTGTGGGACAAAGTTTAATCCATTGTTGTTTTAATTATGATTAATACATACTTTTTGATTATCGCCATATAAATCATGTAACTTTGATACTTTGACGACACATTCTACATGAATACACAAAAGGGATTTCGAGTATGTTTGACAAACTAGCCGATAGCTGGTTCATACTTCATTTCAAAATTTATAATTAAAAATATAATGTACAAAGAGGAAATATACACGATGACACATACGAAAATATCAATAGATTATTTAATTTAATCATGTGTAGAACCCAAACTTTACAACATGATTGCGAAACTATTTGTCAACAATTGGTAAAGAACGTGCTAATTGGGACTGCAAACAAAATATAAAATATAAATAAAAATTAAATAAATTGGTAACGCTTTAAACTATGGGTTATACTTTAATTTTAGCATGTGAGTTGAGAGTTCGAGTGTACTTTTTTCCGATTAAAAAAACCATGCACAAAATATCGGTATTTAATTTTTGTTATGTTTAAAAGCAACCAATTAATCAACACATGGTAGACATCAAAGAAAGTAGGAAATAATTTATCATTCAAATTAGAAGCAATTATTTGGACACATTTATATGTAGATTTGGCATGTTGAACTTTTTATATGTGCATCTTTTTTTTATTATAAATTAATTTTTTCAATATATCATCTCGATATAATTACTAGTCTTTTTGAAGTATTATTCTTGAATTTATATAGTTAAAAGGTTAGTTCCAAATAAAGAATTCTATTTTATTAATAAAAATTTGAGATATATAAAATGTAGAATCATATCCAAAAATGTATTATGTTGGATAAATATGTGTTAAGAGTATCACATGTGGTGGCCTAATAATGCATTGTCTATTCGGTCACTCATTATCACACCCATGTGAATATGATTGTTCATCAAGGAAAAGAAGAATCCTTTCTTGATTCATAATTCTTGATAACGAAACAAAGTTACAACTAACTAAAACGTTCCACAATTTTGAACATTCCAAAAAAGAATCCTTTTTTGAACATTTGTTGAATAGTAATTCTAAATTTGGTGTTTTTCGGAAAAAAAAAAATTTCCAAAAATCATAGGATCCATTCACAATTGTTCCAAAATAATAATAATAATAATAATAATAATAATAATAATAAAAATCACACATTTTTAACTATTCAAATAATAATTTCAATTTGTAAATTATTATTATTATTATTTATTAGTTCAAAAGTTGTAACAATTCAAACCATCAATAACATGACACCAATGGATTTGTCTCAAAGACTCAAACAGACTTGGAATTTTGATATACTAATTAGTTGTACGTAGTCATGCACAAAAACCGGTTTTTACAAAACCCGACTCGACCCCGACCCTAAACCGATTTTTTGGTCAAAGTCAACAAACCGGGTTTGACTCAACCCGAACCGGTTTCAAACCAGTTTGTTGACTTTTTTCGATTTTTTTCGGGGTTTTTTTTCCAGTTTTTCTAACTCGAACCGGTTTCAAACCGGTTTCAACCCGGTTTCAAAACCCCATATCCCAAACCGGTTCCAAACCGCCGGTTTTATGAAAACCCGAACCGGTTTGGTCAAAACCGGTTCTTGACCGGGTCGGGTTTCGGGTTTGACCGGGTCGGGTTGGTCAAACCGGTTTTTTTGTGCACCCCTAGTTGTACGAAGTGCTAAAATTTTTAGACATTAAAACTGTGTTGTGATTCATGTTTGGGCAAAACAACAGAAGGCCCGTTTTGAGTCCTTCAAAACAATGACGAGTAAAATATATTGGCCCATGTTGCCCCGTTTGACAAATATTCGAATTAAACCTCAACTCTTATAAAATGGCCCATACTCACCATCTTTCAAAGAAAAAAAGAAGAAGAATAAATGCATGAGATTAATTCGAACATTTATATTTCATGATAGCATACATATCAATTTATTACTATTACTTTACTACTAATATCAATTTTACCCTACTTATGAATAGTAACAATTTTATTTTTTTTATTACTACTAATATCATTTTACCCTACTTATGAATAGTAACTATTTTGTTTTTTTATGACATATTAATTAATTTATATATATTTTGATCCTTATCCTTTGATATTAATTAACAAACTATTATTAATATCAACTCTTTAATAACTTAAAATATGTTATGGGTAATATAAGTTTAAGTCTTTAGTGTGTTATTGTTTTTTCCTATTATTTTGAAATTCCATCTATATTTTATATCAAGTATTTGAATATAACTCATAGTTGCTATTATTATTTTATGATACTATTAGCTACAATAATTATATTCTATGGTTATTATCTCTTAATATTTATTATTGAATTCTTACATTTTTATATTTCGAACGAAGAAATTAATTCACACACAATTACAATAACTATATTTCATGATTATTATCTCTTGATATTAATTATTCAACTCTTATAGAGTGTATGTTTTGCGTTTTCGAAAGAAATAATATATATCTTACATATATATATATATATGATGATATGATGACGAAGGTAAAAATTATTCAATAAGTATATTGTACCACCACCTTATGTTACATTTGTGCTTTCATTTCTATATTTAAGCAAAATTTTAATTAACTCCGATAGTAATATGTATAAGTTAGAAAAAAAGACACCGATAGTAAAAAGGTACAAAATTTTAAATTTATAGTTATTACTCTTGCTACGATAAATTTAACTTAGGTAACTACAATTAGTGTTTCATTGTTATTGTTATTATTATTATCTAGATCTAAATTATTATATCATTGGTATTCTAAAACTTTTTAGTAATTTACAATTAAAAAAAGAGTATGAGTTCATAACTTTTCTATTGAAATTAAAAGAACCGAACCAAAATTTGAGGTTTAATATTTATGTAAAAAATATTAATTTTTTAAAACCCGTCGCATCGCGAGGGCAATAAAAAACTTGTTTTCATCAGATAACCTACACTTATTTCACCCATTTTATATTTAAAATTCCACATGTTCCTTTAAATCACGGGGTTACACAATTCACCTTTCTTAGACCATACGTAACGCGCACACGTGGACGGCGTTCTCACCTTTCACAACGCCAGAACGCCGCTAACGCGGCGTTCTGGATGGCGTTCTGGGCGGCGTTCTCACTGATATAACGAGGACGATTTACGCGTTCTGGTGGGACCCACATGTTTTTTTTTCTTTTTGCTTTTTCCTTCGGCTTAAAATCGCAGAAAATAAAAAAAAAACGTTTTTTTTTTTTAAAAACCAACGGTTTTATTTCGAAAAAAACAAAAAAAAAATAAAAAAAAAAGGGGAGCGGGGTACCAACGGTATCTTTTCAAAATTTTTATTTTAATTTTTCCAAACCACCTACCACATTTCTATATAAACTACACCACTTTAACCCAAATTCCAACCAATTTTAATCACTTCTCCATCCAATTTCAACAACTTTTAACTATCTTCATCAAAATGTCCAACCCAAATTCCAACCCAAATTCCGACTACAATCAACCCAACAACCCGGAAAATATATCGTATACAAACCTTATGCTATTTGGAACCGCAAACATACCCGGTTCGAGCGAGTCTAACCCAAACGTACGTCCAACCCAACCACCATACGGGTATTATCCTAACCCGAATTTTCAACAACACTATGATCCAACCCAACCACCATACGGGTATTATCCTAACCCGAATTTACAACAACTACCGTTCCCGCTACCTTACCCGCAACAACTGTTCCGGCAACCAACTTTCCCGCAACAACCGTCTATGCAACCCGAACAAACGGATGAAGCACCAACCCAAAGATCCGGAAAACAAGTCGCGTCATCACCAAAAAAAAAGAAGCCATCTCAAAAAAACGGACGGGTCGAAAAAAACATGCAACAAACGGGCATGGTCGCCAACTGAAGAGGCGTGGTTAGCAACTTGTTATTGCGACGCATCCGAAGACTCTGAAGTCGGTAACTCACAAAAACGGGGTACTTTGTGGGGTACTATTGAAGAAAAGTTCAACGCCAACAATTATGGTTGGGTTCGCGGCGCCGACCAATTATCATCCAAGTGGCGTCCACTAGACCGAATTTGCAAAAACTTCAACGGGATTTATGAGTCGGTAAAACGAGCTTGGGGTAGCGGCCGAGACAACGGGATGATTTACGATCAAGCCGTAGCCGAATACTACGATACCTACAAGAAGACATTCACCTCAAAGGAGGCTTGGTTTTTCCTCAAATCACATCCGAAATGGAGGGCCCCAAATCCGGTTGGTGGAACCGGATTGCGCGACGAGGACGGAGATTTTTTTGATCAGTCCGTTGATCTCTCTGCCGACCGAGAGAACGAGTTATTTGGGCCCGACCCGATTTCACGGCCCATGGGCCGAAACAGAGCCCGAAAAGCGGCCCGAAGCTCTGGTTCTTCCGATGCGGCGACATCTTCCCGGACAGCAACCCCGACCGAAAAGGTTGATGACGCGATACAGGCTATGGCGAAACACAAGGCCGAATTGTTAGCCGCCCAAAAAGCATCGATTGAGGAGATCACCCGTCAGGAACGATTGAGAACTGCGTTACAAGGTCTACAGTTTCTCAAATTCAACCCCGAAGAGATCCAGGATCCAGCTGACCGCGCAGCATTCGCGAAGATGAAGAAAAAGTTTCGAAATGAGTTTGCGGAGTTCTACGATGCCGACGAGGAAAACGAGGATGACGTTTAATTTTTAGTGTGTTTAGATTTTTATAATTGTAACGTTTAATTTTTTAGGATTGTAACGTTTAATTTTTAGGATTGTAACATTTTATTTTTAGGATTGTAACGTTTAATATTTAGGATTGTAACGTTTAAATTTGATCGTATTTTATTTTAACATTAATGTGATGTATTTTATTTTAATTAGTGTGTTGTATTTTGTTTTTAATTAAATTGTTTTGTATTGTATTTTAAATAAAAGAAAATTAAATTTAGTTAATTAGTGGGTGGGTCCCAGATTGGGGAAAAAAAGTGGCGTTCTGGCGTTATGATTAGGGGTGTTCTGGTGTTATAGTTTGATGCTGATGTGGCGCTGATGTGGCAGCTGAAAAAGTAGCGTTCTGGTGTTACATGTAACATCCTCAGAACCGGTCTGGTCGTTTTCTATTTTAAATTGAATATTTAATCATTTTAGAAATTAATTGATATAATTGTGTAAATTGTGAAACTTGATGATTTAAGTCTCAGGACTTATTGTGGATAATAAAATGTTGTCTGTTTTAAATAGTTGTAGATGACGGTACAATAAAATAAATTTCACGCAGATAGTAACTAAGTGCCAGACAATAGATTTAGGGCGGGTATAAAATACCCAATGTTTTAAGTCGGTTAATAAATGGACCGACCCTTTTCTTATTTATTTGTTTTCTTGATTTTTCCTCTCAACTAACACACATACATACATATCTTAGAAATCAAAAGAAAAGAAAGAAAGTTGCTTGATGATCTTGTGATTGTAGCTTCTTTATCTTCATCATCATAACCTCCTTCTTTTGCTAGTAAGTTTGATTTCTCAATCTTGTTCATCATATACTTGTATACATATTATTAATTTAGGGTTTTTAGATTATGATTGTGATGAATGATGATATATAATGATATGGTTAGTTGATTAGTAACATAAAGTGTTTATTGTTGTATATAATCAATTAGATACTTTGGTGTTGTGATTTTGTGGTTTTGTTTCGGATTTGAGTTGGAACTGCAGCAGCAGTTTGCTGGTCTGGGTGGTGTACCCGCCGGGTACTACCTTTAGCCGGCGGCCAGTTCTTGGTTCATAGGAAGCCGGCGGCTTCCTCTTGAAGCCGGCGGCTTGATACAAAACACAGGAAGCCGGCGGCTTAAACACCTAAACCGGCGGCTTGTATAACCTTTAAAACGCGATTTACTTCTGTTTGCTTAAAACGTAATTCACCCGGCGGATTCATGGGGTGACCCGGCGGCTAGCCATGGAAAGCCGGCGGCTTCCATGGCCAAGCCGGCGGCTTCATCTGTTCTCAGGGCACTTTTATTTTAAGTTTTTGAAACGCATTTCGATTGTTGAAATAATTAACTTGTTGATGATTATAAGATATATTATGATCAATGATACATTGTTATGAGTTAATAACACACTAAATCGAGTTGTGATACGATGGACTAAATTATGAAAGATTGTTGAAATGAAATATAATATATTGATAGTAAATACGTGTTAATAAGTACGTTTATATGTGATCATATAAGATGAGGATAAATGATCGGAAAGGGATAATATCCATGATGATGTATTATAGTACTCGTGATTGGATTATTAACGTGATAGCTTGAATAATGTAAATCATAATCCAAGTTGATAAGTTATAAATGAAATTATAACTTAGCTATTATGAGATTCGATTAATGTAATCATGTGAAGTATGATTAAGGGATTTAGATTGATTATTGATATAATCGCTTAATTCATGTTGTTGATTTCATAAGTACTATCAGTTGAGATACGTAACTGACTTGAGTTATATTGTTGTGTTTCCAGATAAACTGAGAAGACTCGGTGACATTAGACTACCGAGTGGGACGACTGAGGTAACGGTGAGTGGGTCAATAACCTTCAGTTTGATTTGGTTGTAACAGATTTGTTACAACTGGTAATTGTATTATTACTGTTGCTTTCCTGCCATGATGTTGCGGTTTCTTAGTAATAATACTGGTAGTAAACTATTGACCTGAACTGTTGATATGATGATAGTGTGTTGACATGTGATCACTAAAGTTGTTGCTGTGTGTTGATATGTTGCCTTTGGGCATCATTGAGACGGAGGCCAGCATGGGGCTGGGCTTGGGTTCGCTATTAGTTAGGTAACACAGGGTCTTAGTACAAGTTTATTTGTCGTAGCCTGTGTTGCTTGGGTTAATAGCACCAAGTAGTCGGTTAAACCTCTGTTTTGACCAGCAGATGGTTTCAAAGTGTTCTTTGAGTGGGAGTTATCTCAAGAACCACCGGTCCTCTATATGTCGCCAGTTGTATGTGTGAAAATAAAGTTGTTGTTGACTAGTTGGTTGAATATGATTATTAGTTGGAAGCAAGTTGTTGTACCAAGTTGAGCTGTTGTTTATTGATCTTCTCACTTAGCGTTGTGCTAATCCCCCACATCTTCCCTTCCTTGCAGATTAAGGTTGGATAGTTGACTAAGCGTGAAGTTGTTGACCTGGAAGGGAATGTTTGATGAACTAGCGTTCACTCTGATATCTGATTTGACTAAATCAGTAATGTATTGTTTTGTAATTATATAACACCTCGCTCTGGTGATATTAACATTGAAATAAGATTTGAACTGTCGGATACCAGGTTTTGATGGGAAAAAGTTTATGTTTTTATATATATTATATGATTGATTATAGTTTGGGACTTCCGCTTTCGAGTAAATTCAATATAATAATGTGTTTAAATGAGGGGTGTTATAAGTTGGTATCAGAGCATAGGTTTGGGTGAATTGAACGTGGTAAGTGTTCAATCCCAAATCTATTTATGTGTTAGTCAAACATTCCATGATGTGGGGTTTAGTTAAGTTGAGAAGTAGTTGATTTAATGAGTATTAACGATTAACAAGTTGCGAGTTGTTGTTGTTATTGTTGTGTTCAGTACAGATATGGCAGGACACGAGCACCCGACCCGTATCCACGAAGGTTCCTTGAGAACGGATGCCTCTTGTGCGGAAAAGAGTTGTTCTTTTGCTACATTTATGTCGTGTAAGCCTCCAAAGTATTATGGAAGTTTTGATCCAGCGGTTACACTAGAATGGTTGCGGGACATGGAGAGAAAATTTGAGATTAGCCAATGTGATGATAAATTTAAAGTTCTTTATGCTGTTCAGCTCTTGAAAGGCCAAGCAATGTTTTGGTGGGATTCGGTTACAGTAAATATGACGCCACAGCAGAAAGCATCTATTCAGTGGAGAGACTTCTATCATGAGGTATGTAGACAATATTGTTCTGAATTTGATGTGTCGCGTGTTAGACAGGAATTCATAGGATTAAAATTAACGGATGGAATAACGATTGATGAGTTGATTGACAAGTTTACTGAGAAATTGAGATTTGTACATCAATGGGTACCTGATGATAGAACAAAGATATATCATTTTATTGAAACATTGCCACTAGAATACCGTACTTCAGTGAGATTGGCAAACTCTTTAGCCGATGCTTTTGCTTTAGCTCGACTAGCAGATAATGAATTAAGAGTTCAGAATAAACGGAATAAAGAAGAGATGATATATCCAGTTGAAAGTGAATCGTCGTGTAAAGGTAAACATAAAAGACAGAGCAGAAAGTCAAGGAGTCAGAGTATTGTAAATGATCAATCTCCTTGGTGTAATGATTGTAAAACTAGGCATACGGGAAGATGTACTCCTCAAACTACAAGATGTATTAAATGTGGATCGATCGGACATAAAGTCAGAGATTGTGATTATCCCGAGAAAGTGTGTTGGAATTGTCAACGAGAAGGTCATCGTGCGGGGCAGTGTCCAGAAAAGATAAGTCAAGATTCGGGTTTGGTCGGTGTCTCGTCGTCTTCTGGCCATAAGCGGAAGAAACTAGAGTCCGCAGTTGGTAGATTTTCCGATGACAGTTGATGACACTGTCGAGATGGATGACGCTATTACAGGTACACTCGTATTTACCTTGTATTAGCTTTTACTTAATTGCTTTGAACTAGTTGTATCTATATGCTTAATTGTTGTAAGTTGTGTGATAAGTTGTTAGTGACCCTAGTGATTTATTCTTTAGAATAAAGATTGTTGATAAGGTAGTTTCTGTTACTGTAATAGTGACTGGAATTGTGTGTTTGACTGATGGTCATTATGATTGATAAATTGTTGATTGTGTCAAACCTTAGTGGATATAGGATTGGCTTGATTTGGGTAAACATAATGTTAAAGATTAAAAGAAATTAACAAATATCCTTGTTGGGTGAGTCTTGTGGTTGATTCGAAAGATGCGAGAAATTTATTGGGTTGTTGAATTCGGAAATGTGTATGTGAAGAATATAAATTTGTTGAACTGTGTACGTTGAACTTTTGAAAAGAGATTTGTTGCCCGTTGATGAAACTATTAGTAGCATATGGTGTGATTGCCAATAATTGTATATATTGATAAGATGGACGGTAAAATATTATTGGTTGGGAAATATTGGATTAAAACGAGTTAAATTATATGTTGAATGAGTGGATATTCCATGACTAATTGTTGAATCAGCCATGATTGTTGTAAGCTTGGTTATATTGCTGAGATTTTAGTGGAATAAATAATTGTGATATGTCAACTTTGTTGAACGAGTTAAAATTGTGGGAAGGACGATATCGAGTAATTATAAAGATTGGATTGAGCATATAATGTTGTTGTGACTGATTCTTGAAATTGTAAAAAGAGAATTATATTGTTGAATCGAATGTGTCTCTCTTTGGAAAGAATTATTGTAGTTGATGAGATTACGGAATTAAAGTGTTGAATTGTAAAATACTGACTGGTATGATTCCCTGAGTTGAATTAAAGGAAATGCGGTTGACTATTTGTTATATTACTTGTAATTGATATTATACATTTCGATATATGTGATGGGAATAAAAGATGCATGTGTGGTTAATGAGTTTAATTATCCGGAAGTGGCAACTTCCTGGTTGACATTATAACTGTTGATTGATAACACGTTGATTATTCAGTAGTTAGATCGGAACATAAACCGGTGTTGGAAATGGTTTTGGAAACATTGAAAAGTTGATTATCCCTATGTTGTTTGAAAGATTTGGAGAACTATTTATGCCTAAGTTTAACTAGTGAATGTGGATCATTGGGATTGAGTTGTCGTCATGTTTTATTGACACAAGTTTGTTGAATGAGTTATTTTAACCTTGATTTAAAGATGTGATTTTTGGTATTGCGCCAAATCTTAAGGTATTTGAGTATGCCTTGGGAAGGACTTGTGACATGAGTTATTTTATATTATGGGGATACATTTAATCTGGTGGATTGATTGATAGTTGCTTAGTTTGAGACCTTGATGGACTTGATAATTCTCAAAGGAATGTTATGGTAAACCTCTTATGTGATAATTCGGGTTGTGTAAAGAGTAGTTAATTTATTATAACTCAATGGATTGAAGTTGATATTGTGTTCATAAGTTGGATGCTATGTTGGATATTGTTAAATGCGTTGTAGCATCTGAGTTGATCGTTAAAGTTGTCAGTATTGGTATGACCATGAAATGGAGAAATCATTGGTGAAAGTGTTTGATTAGCTGATATTATCAAAATGTGCAATTGTTTGAGATGTGATAATGAATGGTGGCAGAAATTAATGTATTTTGAAATATTTTTATTAGTGGATAAAACCAAAAATTGATTAGTTGAAATTGATGGATTGATCTGTATCGTTGATCAATGATGAAGAATTAAAGATTATTTCATCTGGTGTTCAAGTTTTGTTGTTATGAAAATCTTGAAATATGATCGCACAGGAAATTTAAAATTTGTGTTCGATGGTTCGATCAGTAATGGAGTATCAATTGTAAGCGGGTTGTGAGATGTGTGTTGAGAAATTATGATGAGGATTAATATACCTCGGAATATGAGTTACAACGAATGTGTTCGTGGGTTGAGTTTACACCTAAAGAAATATGAATTACCGATTGAGTATGATTTGAATTTTAACTTGAGGAATGTGAACAGGTGACCATCAGTGGATTTGTATTTTTCGAGAGTAGGTTAAAATTTTGATTGAGATTGTTATGAGAGAGTTTTTATCTCGGATGATTTTCTTGTGAGATTGTTAGTGGATGAATTAGAGTTTGAAAACGGAATATTGATGAACGGTTGTGGACACAAATGAAATTTTGCGGTAATTTATGATCCGATATGAGTTGAGTAAAACTTGAAATCTGTAATGCGATGGATTATTGAATTGCGAATGATGAAGTTATCTATACTTTTGTGGATTTCAGCGGTTGATGATTTTCGAAGACAGAATTTAAAAGTTAATATCAAATATAATGTGTGACCTAGATAAAGGTAGGTTACCTTGAGTTGTCGGATAAGATTAGATTTCGAGGACGAAATCTCCTAAAGGTGGGGAGATTTGTAACATCCTCAGAACCGGTCTGGTCGTTTTCTATTTTAAATTGAATATTTAATCATTTTAGAAATTAATTGATATAATTGTGTAAATTGTGAAACTTGATGATTTAAGTCTCAGGACTTATTGTGGATAATAAAATGTTGTCTGTTTTAAATAGTTGTAGATGACGGTACAATAAAATAAATTTCACGCAGATAGTAACTAAGTGCCAGACAATAGATTTAGGGCGGGTATAAAATACCCAATGTTTTAAGTCGGTTAATAAATGGACCGACCCTTTTCTTATTTATTTGTTTTCTTGATTTTTCCTCTCAACTAACACACATACATACATATCTTAGAAATCAAAAGAAAAGAAAGAAAGTTGCTTGATGATCTTGTGATTGTAGCTTCTTTATCTTCATCATCATAACCTCCTTCTTTTGCTAGTAAGTTTGATTTCTCAATCTTGTTCATCATATACTTGTATACATATTATTAATTTAGGGTTTTTAGATTATGATTGTGATGAATGATGATACATAATGATATGGTTAGTTGATTAGTAACATAAAGTGTTTATTGTTGTATATAATCAATTAGATACTTTGGTGTTGTGATTTTGTGGTTTTGTTTCGGATTTGAGTTGGAACTGCAGCAGCAGTTTGCTGGTCTGGGTGGTGTACCCGCCGGGTACTACCTTTAGCCGGCGGCCAGTTCTTGGTTCATAGGAAGCCGGCGGCTTCCTCTTGAAGCCGGCGGCTTGATACAAAACACAGGAAGCCGGCGGCTTAAACACCTAAACCGGCGGCTTGTATAACCTTTAAAACGCGATTTACTTCTGTTTGCTTAAAACGTAATTCACCCGGCGGATTCATGGGGTGACCCGGCGGCTAGCCATGGAAAGCCGGCGGCTTCCATGGCCAAGCCGGCGGCTTCATCTGTTCTCAGGGCACTTTTATTTTAAGTTTTTGAAACGCATTTCGATTGTTGAAATAATTAACTTGTTGATGATTATAAGATATATTATGATCAATGATACATTGTTATGAGTTAATAACACACTAAATCGAGTTGTGATACGATGGACTAAATTATGAAAGATTGTTGAAATGAAATATAATATATTGATAGTAAATACGTGTTAATAAGTACGTTTATATGTGATCATATAAGATGAGGATAAATGATCGGAAAGGGATAATATCCATGATGATGTATTATAGTACTCGTGATTGGATTATTAACGTGATAGCTTGAATAATGTAAATCATAATCCAAGTTGATAAGTTATAAATGAAATTATAACTTAGCTATTATGAGATTCGATTAATGTAATCATGTGAAGTATGATTAAGGGATTTAGATTGATTATTGATATAATCGCTTAATTCATGTTGTTGATTTCATAAGTACTATCAGTTGAGATACGTAACTGACTTGAGTTATATTGTTGTGTTTCCAGATAAACTGAGAAGACTCGGTGACATTAGACTACCGAGTGGGACGACTGAGGTAACGGTGAGTGGGTCAATAACCTTCAGTTTGATTTGGTTGTAACAGATTTGTTACAACTGGTAATTGTATTATTACTGTTGCTTTCCTGCCATGATGTTGCGGTTTCTTAGTAATAATACTGGTAGTAAACTATTGACCTGAACTGTTGATATGATGATAGTGTGTTGACATGTGATTACTAAAGTTGTTGCTGTGTGTTGATATGTTGCCTTTGGGCATCATTGAGACGGAGGCCAGCATGGGGCTGGGCTTGGGTTCGCTATTAGTTAGGTAACACAGGGTCTCAGTACAAGTTTATTTGTCGTAGCCTGTGTTGCTTGGGTTAATAGCACCAAGTAGTCGGTTAAACCTCTGTTTTGGCCAGCAGATGGTTTCAAAGTGTTCTTTGAGTGGGAGTTATCTCAAGAACCACCGGTCCTCTATATGTCGCCAGTTGTATGTGTGAAAATAAAGTTGTTGTTGACTAGTTGGTTGAATATGATTATTAGTTGGAAGCAAGTTGTTGTACCAAGTTGAGCTGTTGTTTATTGATCTTCTCACTTAGCGTTGTGCTAATCCCCCACATCTTCCCTTCCTTGCAGATTAAGGTTGGATAGTTGACTAAGCGTGAAGTTGTTGACCTGGAAGGGAATGTTTGATGAACTAGCGTTCACTCTGATATCTGATTTGACTAAATCAGTAATGTATTGTTTTGTAATTATATAACACCTCGCTCTGGTGATATTAACATTGAAATAAGATTTGAACTGTCGGATACCAGGTTTTGATGGGAAAAAGTTTATGTTTTTATATATATTATATGATTGATTATAGTTTGGGACTTCCGCTTTCGAGTAAATTCAATATAATAATGTGTTTAAATGAGGGGTGTTATATTACAGTTACGTATGGTCTTATGGTAGCTGTAGGACCAGTCAGTGGGGCTCTTAGATGTTCGATTTTAACTTTTTTTCATATTTATATATGAACTATATGGCTAGCTCCTTGACAAATTAATTGTTTGTAATACTTTGCACCTTTTGTTTTCTATTTATAAACATATGGATAGTAATTGTCTTTGTTTATTTATGGTAAAAACTAAAAAGTAAGACAAAAGCTGAAAACTTGTAACCATCTTGTATACGTTTACATACACGTGCAAATAATTTGACAAAAAAGTATATATATACCTTAAAATCCATGTGACCGACCTTTTTTTTTTCTACATATGTGACATCAAGATATTGACATTAACCATTCAAATTAATTACTATGATCCATATCCATCTATCTATCTACCTTCTTATTAAAACAAAATGTTCATCATACTTTATATATCGTCTAAGGTGTATAAATATATCATAATTCAAGACATTCAATCCATCAATAACTCATAAAACACACTAACATGACAAAGTTCTCTGTTATCACTGTTTTTCTTGTGTTCTTCATGATGACAGGTAGTTTTGGATTCAATATTTCTGAATCAAAAGTTTTTTTAGATGATTTCATGACATTAACGAATTTCAATGATATAAAATGCTGATTTTATTAATTTACAGGAATGGTCCGAATGGATGAGACCCGCGATATCGTCAAGTTTTGCCAGAAGAGTTACAAAGTAGTTCAATGTACTAGAGAGCGATGTACTAAGTTCTGTGTCGAACAACATGGAGCTCATTCGAGTGGACACTGCGAGGCTAGTTACACTTGTAAATGTACCTACGTCTGTCCGACGCCACCATCACCACCACCACCGCTGCCATCTAATCTATTGTAAATCAAGTTTAATATCAATGAAGAGCTTTAAAAATCAATCAAGCGTCTTGTTATATGTTTTTTCATTGCACAATTTAGTTAATTACTCCCTTCGTCCTATTTTAAATGTTATAAACATAAACATAAAAAATAAATTTTATTGGGATGTGCGGAGTCCGTATACGACAATTAATAAAGCCTTTGATCAATACGGAGTATAGGATACTTCGAATAACAAATGGACTTTACTGAGAATTAAGATTTAAGTTTTGGCCGCCAGCGAGTCATTCCTTTCACGATCTCACCACTACTATACGACCACCCTCGAGTTGAAGTGGATGTTGGCAATCTACAATACCAGTACTTTCGTTGTTCTCGAATACAAAAGTTTGCGACTGTAGCACACTGCCTTTCATGCACTCTCGGCGATACTCTATAGTCATGCTAGCAAGCTCATACTTCTCCTCAATCCAATTTGGAACACTCTACAATAACAAGTGTCTTAATTCATTAAGCTTCATGTGTTAATACATTATTAATTGTTTAAGTACAAGATATCAATTAAGCCAATTATTACCTCAAGGATCCACCCTATATATTTCACATTGTTAACATGTTGGTTCATATCCAAATCTTTCCATGTCGCCTGTATATAGAATTGAAGTTCATATAAAGTATAAACATAGTAATTAAGAAAACTAACAATTATGATAAATTTAACTAACAAATCACACCCGCTTCGGATGTGTCGCCATCAGTGTCACAATAACATGTCTATGGTACCTTCATAATAAGTTAATAGTTCACATACCCAAAATAGAAAAGTAACGTTAAACAAATGTTGGGCCAAATTAAGTACTAACAACAAAGGCAATAATGATGAATCCAAAAAATAATAAGCCAACAACAATTACAATGAAAGTTAATCGAATAATAGGAGGTCAATGCATATATGAAGTCCAACATATATATTTAGTGAAACAATTCATAAGATAGAAAACACTAGACATTAAGAATATTTTATGAAAATATTGTACTTTAACGAGCGTAAACAAAAGGGTCAAGAAATTCGTTCCTCAATAATGACAAGCTATTGCCAATTTCAAGACTATTGCCAATACAGAAACGAAAAAGGGGCTTAACATTAAATTTTAATGGGCTTAAGAATTGTGTTTTTGAGTTCATTCATGATTAGGCGTGAACAAATAAACCGGTTTGGAAAACCGACCCGCCCCAAACCCGGAAAATCGACCCGGTAGGAACCGGGTATAACCCAACCCGGTTCGGGTTTTTTTACTACCCGGCGGGTAGGAAACCGGTTTGGGGTTTTGAATTTCAAAATCGGGTTGGGACCAGGTTGAAATCGGGTCGGGTTGTAAAACCCGATAAAAAACCGGTTGAAATGGATCAAAAACCCGGTTCGGGTTGGGTAGGTCAACAACCCGGTTTTCATTTTGTTGACCAAAACCCGGTTTGGGTAATGGGTCGGGTTGTGGAAAATACGCGGTTTGTTCACGCCTATTCATGATCCGGCCGCTTTTTGTATTTCAATTTGTAAATTATTATTATTTATTAGTTCAAAAGTTGTAGCAATTCAACCATCAATAACATGACACCAATGGAATTGTCTCAAACAGAATTGGAATCTTGACATATACTAATTAGTTGTACGAAGTGCTAAAATTTTAGACATTAAAACTGTGTTGTGATTTATGTTTGGGCAAAACAACAGAAGGTCCGTTTTGAGTCCTTCAAAACAATGACATGTAAAATTTATTGGCCCATGTTGACCCGTTTGACAAATATTCGAATCAAACCTCAACTCTTATAAAATGGCCTATACTTGCCGTCTTTCAAAGAAAAAAAGAAGAATAAATGCATGAGATTAATTCGAACATATATATTTCAATCAAACGCGGATTTAAGGGTGTGTAAGGTGAGCTGTTATATAGTGTCTCTATTTTACTTGGGACACAAATTTCTAAGTTTAGGATATATGTAGGATGATTTTTGTATTTTTCAATCTCATCAAACGAAGTTTTATGATGCTAAATACGGTAATTATTGAATGTAAGATAAAAAAATCAAGTCTTATGTATATATTTTAATGGAGGACGTGTGATTACAGGTCTGGTTTGGGGAAGAAGATTCTTTTCCAAATTTTCATCTTTAAAGTGTCTAAATTTTTTTTTTTTTGGCACATGACAGC
This sequence comes from Helichrysum umbraculigerum, assembly GCA_949592205.1. Classification (NCBI taxonomy): domain Eukaryota; kingdom Viridiplantae; phylum Streptophyta; class Magnoliopsida; order Asterales; family Asteraceae; genus Helichrysum; species Helichrysum umbraculigerum. The sequence continues at coordinate 6,270,478 of CATIUR010000005.1, read as the reverse complement.
TAATATCAACGAGACGACCCTGTATTTCATGATAACATACAAATCGACTTACTTTCATCAAACAACCTACACTTAATTCACCTATTATATATTTAAAATTCCAATGTTCCTTACATTACCGGGTTATACAATTCACCTCTATTATGTTAGCCGTATGATTAGTCAGTGGGGTTACAAGATATTCAATTCTAACTTTTTTCATATTTATATATGAACCATATGGCTAGCTCTTGACAAATAAATTGTTAAAACATTACTATTCGTCTATTTGGTTATACTTGCACCTTTTGTTTTCTATATATAAACAAGTGGATAGTAAATTAGTAGTAATTGTCTTTGTTTATTTATGGTAAAAACTAAAAAGTAAGACAAAAGCTGAAAACTTGTAATCATCTTGTATACGTTTACATACACGTGCAAATAATTTGACAAAAAAGTACATACGCCTTAAAATCCATGTGACCGACCTTTTTTTTTTTTTTTTTTTTTTTTTTTTTTTTTTTTTTTTTCTCTATCTACATATGTGACATCAAAATATTGACATTAACCATTCAAATTAATTACTGCTGACCAGATCGAGTGATATTTTTTACTCATAGTTAATGCAATTGTGACCCATATCCTGAAGAGATTTGATGAATGATTAATTAGCATTGAACGTATGTAGCTACAATATATAGATACATGATAAAGTGATAACTATACAAGATATATACTAGGGATGACAACTAGCCTGTTACCACACTAATAGGAAGTATTATCGTAACTAACTATACAGGAGATATACATAGACCAAGTCTAACTCTTATCCTTAACATGCCCCCGCAAGACGGACGACCTATGTGAGAGACCGATCTTGGACATAAACAAATCAAATTTGGAACGAGCAAGTGGCTTTGTAAAAGGATCAGCAAGTTGGTCACCTGTTGAGACATGACTAACACGTAAAGTCCCATGTTGAACCTGCTCGCGAATAAAATGATATGCAAGTGCTAAATGCTTCATGCGTGAATGAAAGACTGGATTAGCACTCAACTGAGTAGCACCAAGATTGTCACAATAAATCACAGGAGTATGAGAAAGAGGCACACCCATTTCATGCAATAAATTACGGAGCCATAAAATTTCTGCAGCAGTGGCAGCAACCGCCTTGTACTCGGCCTCGGTTGAAGATTGCGACACAAACCTTTGCTTCTTTGAACTCCAACACACCGGATTACGACCAAGAAATATCACATGACCCATAGTGGATGTGTAGTCGTCTTTATTTCCAGCCCAATCAGCATCAGAGAATGCATGAAGGTTGAGAGGAGAATCACGATAAATTGTTACACCCTTATCAAGTGAACCAGCGAGATACCGCAAGAGTCTTTTTAGTGCAGCCCAATGAGTACTTCTTGGAGCATGCATGAACTGAGATAACTTGTTCACTACAAATGCAACATCGGGCCGGGTGAGAGTAAGGTATTGTAAGCTTCCAACAAATGCACGATATTCAGTTGGGTTATCGATTAGTGCACCCGAATGTAAGGTGAGTGTACAATCTGCTGCCATGGGAGTAGAAACTGGTTTGGCATTAGCCATCTTGGCCCGTTCAAGCAAATCAATGACGTATTTACGTTGGCTTAGATATAACCCATGGACTGATGGAATAACTTCAACCCCTAAAAAATATGAGAGTGTGCCAAGATCCTTAAGTGCAAACTTACTTGCAAGACTCTGGATAAATTCATCAAGTATACACGAGTCTGGACTTGTAAGAACAATATCATCCACGTAAACAATAAGGTAAATAGGAGCTGGATGAGTGCGATTAATAAATAATGATGCATCTGAAATTGACCTTTTGAACCCAAGACTCAAAAGGAAATTAGTAAGCTCATTGTACCATGCTCGGGGAGCTTGTTTTAGACCGTAGATTGCCTTTCGAAGTTTACATACATATGTGGGGAAATTAGCATCAGGAAAACCAGGGGGTTGAGCCATATAAACCTGTTCATGAAGTGTTCCATTTAAAAATGCGTTATTGATATCAAGTTGTCGAAGAGACCAGTTGTTTGTCACCGCAAGCCCAAGAAGTGTTCTGATTGTTGCGGGTTTGACCACAGGGCTGAAGGTTTCAGTGTAGTCAACACCGGGCCGTTGTTGAAATCCTTTTGCAACTAAACGTGCACGATAACGCTCCACCGTACCATCTGAGTTATATTTAATGCGGAACACCCACTTACATTTTACCACATTTTGGCCCGGGTCTACAGGAACAAGATCCCACGTGCCAAGATTATGAAGAGCTTTTATTTCATCAAGCATGGCTTGTTTCCATAAAGGATCATTAAGAGCTTGAGCAACAGTGGTAGGTTCAGTAGTACGATTTTGAACGGTTGTAGGATTAGCATATTTTGGATTAGGCTTGAAAATATTATTTTTGGAACGAGTGATCATAGGCGAGATATGATGGGTTGAAGCTACCTGGGAGTTATCTGTGATGAAATCAGATTGTTGGATGCAATGAGATGGACCTGAAGTTGGCCCCGTGGAGGTTGAGGATGTAGGATTACTGTGTGAAGAAGAGTGAGTGGTAGGTGAAGAGGATGAAGGTGGTTTATCACTCGTTGATATAGAGTGTGAGGGAGCTGGAGAATCACCTGCCAAAATAGGAATCTCAATTTGACACCAACTATCAGATGTAGGATAAGAAGTTGTGGTTGTGGTAGAGGAAAGTTTAGTGTAGGGAAATTGGGTCTCTACAAAACGTACATGCCGAGAAGTGTATATTTTGTGAGTGACGGGGTCAAGACAATGATATGCACTTTGTGTAGCAGAGTATCCTACAAAAATACACGGAATTGAGCGTGAGTCAAGCTTGTGTTTGGTATATGGGCGTAGCCATGGGTAACAAAGACAACCAAAGCTTCTTAGCTTAAGATAATTGGGAGGTGACCCAAATAGAGAATGGAAAGGAGATTTATTAGATAAAGTTGGAGTTGGTAAACGATTAATCAGATAAGAGGCGGTGGTGAAGGCCAGTGACCAGAAATCTACAGGTAATTGAGCATGAGAAAGAAGAGATAACCCTGTTTCGACAATATGACGATGTCTTCGTTCAGCAAAACCATTATGCTCGGGTGTATGTGGAGGCGAAGTAAGTTGTGAAACACCATTTATGGATAGAAAATCAGAGAGCGCTTGATATTCCCCCCCATTGTCGGAGTAAATCATTTTAATGGGCCTGTCAAAATGCTTTTCAACTAAAGCTTTGAACCTTATGAATACCTCTTTAGTATCTGACTTCTTCTTGAGAGGATAAAACCATACATATCTACTAAAGTGATCCACAAAAATGACATAATATTTGTACCCATCAAATGAATAAACAGGAGAAGTCCATAAATCAGTGTATAAAAGATCAAGGGGTGATTGAGAAGTTAAAGTACTTTTATTAAATGGAAGCTTATGGCTTATATTACATTGGCAAGCATTACAATTGAAAGAATAATCATTTGAAACATTAAGCTTTAAAGAAGCAACAACAGACTTCAATATTGCTAAAGATGGATGTCCCAATCGATGATGCCAATCAATTGCGGAAGCTTTAACACTAGAGTAAGCAACGATAGAAGAGATGGAGGATGATAACTCGTATATTCCATTTTTAGTTAAGCCCGTGAGAAGCGGTGTCCCCGTGAGTCGATCCTTCACAAGATAAAAATCAGAGGTGAAAAGAATCATAAGATTGTTGTCTTTGCATAGTTGATAAATAGAAATTATGTTACGATGCATATGAGGTACATATAGAACATTAGAAAGGGAAAGAGACTTTGAGGAAGTAGGAATTTGAGAAGAACCTATTTGATTAATCGGAAGCCCCTTACCATCTCCGATTATTATTTCATCGGTTCCAGTATATGGATGATGTAATGAGAGATTAGCGAGATCATGAGTGACATGATGAGAAGCTCCCGAGTCAAGCAACCATTGGGCCGAGTAAGGAGAACCAGCAGTAGCAACATGTGCTTGAGGTGCATTGGATCTATAAGCAGGAGGAGGGGGAGGGCGAATAGTAGGGTGTTTTTCTTGAAAAACAGGACATGTTTGAAGGGAATGGCCTTTGTTGTGGCACCACTGACACTTTCCTAAGAATGGTCGTGTGCCCGTAAAGGAAGGTAAAGTTTTGTTTTGAGATAAGGAATGGTGACTCGACCGATTCGAGTTGGAGTGTTGGACAGGTTGTCGCTGCGAGGAAGAGTAAGCGGGTCTGGTAAAGGTTGGGTTAGCAGTAGCAGGTAGAGCACCAATGATAGGTTGATTTTTGATGGTAAGCTCACGATTTATAAGTTTTTCATGAAGTTCAGCGAATGAGATGGGTGTTTCGCGAGCATTAACAGCTTCGATAACTCCTTGGTATGAGTCATCTAGACCCTCTAATATACGATCAGTGATGTCTTCTTGTTGAACCGGGGCACCAAGAAGAGCAAGGTGATCGGTGCAAGCTTTGATAGCATGCATGAACTCGGTAATTGATTGAGCGCCTTTAGTAATGTTTTTAAGCCTTGTTTTGAGCTGTTTGATGTGGCCACGAGAAGAACTCGCAAACGTATGTGCGAGAGTGTCCCACAAATCCTTCGTTGTGGTAGTTAGCGAGACTAGTGGAACAACATTCTGATCAAGCGTGCCAATAAGTGCACCGAAGAGAAGGCGATCTTGGCGCACCCATGTGAGATAGGCTGGGTTGGGAGATGAAACATTGTCTCTAACAACGGTTTTGGATGGAGCCGGAAAGGAACCATTGAGATACTTGAATAAGCCATAGCCATCAAGTGTGGCTTCAACTTGAAGTTTCCAGGAAGTATAGTTGGCAGGGGTGAGTTTGATCATATTTGAGAGAGTCACAATAATGATCGGTGTATTAGGATCAACATCATTGGGTATTGTATGAGAAGACATGATGAAGAAATTAACGAGAGAAAGAAAAAAAAACGATGGATCAATAGGCTCTTAATACCATGAAGAGATTTGATGAATGATTAATTAGCATTGAACGTATGTAGCTACAATATATAGATACATGATAAAGTGATAACTATACAAGATATATACTAGGGATGACAACTAGCCTGTTACCACACTAATAGGAAGTATTATCGTAACTAACTATACAGGAGATATACATAGACCAAGTCTAACTCTTATCCTTAACATATCCGTCTACCTTTTTATTAAAACAAATGTTCATCATACTTTATATATCATCTAAGGTGTATAAATATATCAAAATTCAAGACATTCAATCCATCAACAACTCATAGAACACCCAAAAATGACAAAGTTCTTTGTTATCATTGTGTTTCTTGTGTTTTTCCTGATGACAGGTAGTTTTGGATTCAATATTTCTGGTTTAAAAGTTTTTAAATTGATTTTCAATTTTATAACAAGTTAATTAATTTCATAAATTTGCAGGAATGGTTAGAATGGATGAGATCCGCGATGTCCTCAAGTTTTGCCAGAAGAGTTACAAAGTAGTTCAATGTACTAGAGAGCGATGTACTAAGTTTTGCATCGAACTATATGGTTCTCATTCAAGTGGACACTGCGAGGCTAGTTACACTTGTAAATGTACTTATGTATGTCCGTCGCCACCACCACCGCCACCGTCTAATCTATTGTAAATCAACTTTAATATCAATGAAGTGCTATTAGAAATCAATCAAGTGTCTTGTTATATGTTTTTCATTTCGTCCTATTTTAAATGTTATAAACACAAAAAATAAATTTTATTGACATATAGGGAGACCATATAGTACAACTAATGAAGACTCTTTGATCAATCAATACAGAGTATAAATACGTACTTCAAATAACAAATGGACTTTACTGAGAATTAAGATTCACGTTTTGGCCGCCATCGAGTCATTCCTTTCACGATCTCACCGCTAGCACCACCCTCGAGTTGAAGTAGATGTTGGCAATCTACAATACCAGTAATTTCGTTGTTCTCGAATACAAAAGTTTGCGACTGTAGCACACTGCCTCAATCTTCTCCTCAATCCAATTTGGAATACTCTACAATAACAAGTGCCTTAAATTCATTAATCTTCATGTGTTAAACACATTATTATTAATTTTTCAAAGTACAAGATATTAATTAAGCCAATTATTACCTCAAGGATCCACCCTATATATTTCACATTGTTAACATGTTGGTTCATATCCAAATCTTTCCATGTCGCCTATATATAGAATTCAAGCTCATATAAAGTATTAATATAGTAATTAAGAAAATTACCAATTATGATAAATTTAACTAACTCACCATTAAACCATTGCAAACATGGACAATGTCGTTTTTATCTAATTTTTGATATTTTCTAGTATTTTCTTGGATGATCGGCGGCGGTGTATCCACAAAGTAGGGTGCTAACTCAGCTCGAACATCATCTGGAAATTTAGATAATCTTCTCGTCTCTTTGTTCATCATGACCCAATTACTATAACGTAGCACATGAATATATTCCGTTATTATACCACCATCAATACAAATAACTTGGTAAGAGCTCGATTTTTACCTTGAAGCTCTTACTAATATTTCGCCCGTTTGACAATCACTAAACAACCAATTACCGCACCCACTATTTTTCCCGGATAAAGATCTCCAGTGATCTATTTGTACGACATCATTGTTGTATTGGTCGAATTTGAGCGTGCAAAAAAACATCAAGATCTAGTAAAGCTTAACATTCATAGGCAATTAAGATGTTTTTATATCTCATAAAAGTAGTTTACCCTGTACCGTACAGAACAGCAGACATATCTATATTAATTTAATACTTTCGTAGTGAATTTCTTGAAACTCGTACATAAATTAGGTTCGAAATATTTCTTCTAGAAAGCAGTTTCATACGTACTGGATTAACTTAGATGATTTCGATTATTGACCCAATTTTCTAACATGAACTAGACAATACTTAGAGTGACATATATACCAAGTCGGATAACGATCCACTTCTAATTGAATCTTTGTCACCACCCAAACTAGGTTTTTCGTGCTCATTATTGGTGTTGAATTCATGCCATCGCTTAGAAGTCCGATTGTCTTCGAATGGTTAAGCACCGTTTCCTACCCAATTAAGTCCAAATAATGAAATAAAAAAAGAACAAACATACATAATCCTAACAAGTACAAATTTAAAATGCACTGTAAGTATATGTTAATGTTAATCACCTGCATAAGATTCATTAGGGTGTCTATAGTAGTTGTTCGACCTGGCCCAGTTTCATATGATCTCATCTTGAAACATTGACGAAATACATATTCCGATACCATCCTCCCTATACCAACGTCCAAAACGTCTTCATGAGAGTACTTTTTCTTCAAGTACATTATTTCTTGTTGTTGCAAGAAAATTGTTGTAAATGCAGCAAGAAGCGTACTCGAATCCATAAGACCAGATGTACTACTGTTGTTTATAACTTTTGAAGGATCATTGGTTATAACTTGCATACTCAAAGAAGAAGTCTTACTTTTTCGACACTCATTTACACTGTCTAACTTGTATCTAATTAGCTTACTAGCAGATGTCAAGTTATAACCAAAGCCGCCATTGTTGTTTTTGGAAGGAATTTGTATAAATAATATTGTGGTGGCTGACATAATGATAACTGTACGTGTAAACTTAACAATTTGGCCTATTTTACATATATGTACTTATTTTCACTATTTATAGGAATCATGCATCTTATTGAAGGTGTTAATTACTATTGATTAGTTATTTTTATATTTATATATATCTTTAAACTATTTAAGCTACGATATATTAGGTTGGGTGTGATTAATTAGCCTAGCTAGCTATTTTGAATTTTAAAGTGTAAATCTTTGACTAGTTAACAGAGATTTCGTGACAACTCTTGCAAACAAAACCGATTCAATTATTCGTCTTGGTTGATGATCGAATGAGTAAATGGCTGAAGGGTTCAGGAACAAGTAACTAACATATACGTTAAAAGATGTATATAAAACAGTTTATACATAAATGGTTCAATGGATCCGAGACACTGGGGTTAATATATGCTTCAAAGTTCTAACTGGAAACCAAACTAGACATCCAAGTTGGAACTCCTTTGATTCAGCTCGCCAATTTAGCTGGTTTATGGTTTTATGCCAAACAATGAACACCCCTAATTAAGGAGCTAGGAGCATAGGGTGTGATCACGTTCTTAGTGTCTACACATTAACTGTTTGTAATGATCTTTGTTTATATTATTATTAAAAGAGGTTTGGTTGGTTACATTAATCAATTTCGTTGCAATATAGTTGTTGTCTCGGGCTTCATTTTGTTGATTACATCAATTAATTTCGTTGCAGTACATTCTATAATAAATTTATGCATAAAAAGGCTTGTAACGGTAGACGATTCACACGTCTAGCTTGAATGACATTATGTGAAAGGTAATGTTCAATATAATTTAACGACATGCTCGAGTAAATATCCGCCCATGATGAAAGACAACAATTTTGTTATAAAGTACTCAATCAACTGATTTTCTATCATGAGGAGTGAACTTGAGTCGGACACACGAGATTTACAAGCTCCCATCACTAATTTGCTCCTTTGGGTTAACAAGTTATAATGAATTAATAACCACTTTTGTCAATGTGAGTTTACAATATATCGTATTAATAATTTATTTATGAGCTGAAAATCAAATAATCTCAGTGAAGTATCTACAATGTATATATTGTACTTAATATATACTGTATATATTGTACTTAATATATACTCAATACAATCATTTTATACATGTATATATTAAAGGAAACGTATCACGATAATTGTGTAGTTGATATGATCAATAATTTTATTCCTTGTTTAGACTTCCTGTTTATGTAAAGACCTTAATTTAAGGTCAATCATCACAGCTAGCATACAACTCATTGTATTTTATGTATATATATATATACATGACTCTATGAATGAGAAAGATAACCATATTTTATATTTCTCCTTTATGGTATCAGAGCTTAACAACTCTTGAGACCTTTTCTCTCGTTACCCTTCTGATTCTTCACCAAACACAAACGTCAATATTCATAATATTCATGAACCTAATAAACCTCTCATAGTCATCAACATAAACAATGGCATCAAACTTAATGCCACTAATTATCTTTCCTGGAAACTCCAAATGCATGCAATTCTCGTGGGGTATAATCTTGAAGGATTCATTGATGGATCAAACCCATGCCCATCTGCTACAATCGTCAAAGATGGAGGCATGCAGCAGTCCTAATCCAGCCTATCAAACATGGGTTCGACAAGACAAACTCATCTTTAGTGCTCTTGTCGGATCTCTCACAGCACCAATAATTCCACTCGTTACTCAAGCAAGTACAAGTCAAGATGCATGGACGATTCTGTCCAACACGTATGCAAAGCCATCCCGAGGGCATATTAAACAGATCAAGAGTCAACTAAAAAATGCTTCGAAAGGATCAAAAAGCATCTCTGAGTATATGCAATTCATCAAGGGTCGTGGCGACGAACTTGCTGTTTTAGGGAAACCACTTGATCACGAAGATCTCATAGAGGCTGTTCTTGACGGTCTTGATGAAAGTTACAAATCCATTGTTGATGCCATCAACAACCGTGACACTCCAATTTCATTCGATGAACTTCATGAGAAACTAATCAATTATGAACTATCTTTGCAACAGTCACAATCATCAGCCTCCCATCTCCCGATTACAGCAAACCCCACTACATCTCGAGCCACATCAAGTTCCCGTAATCAAAATTGGCGTCCAAACCAATCCCGCTCATCTACTTCTCAATCCTATAATACTCGACAACCCTTCCCAACTCCTCGCGGTAACCGACCCCCACAAAGACCATATCTTGGCCATTGTCAAGCGTGCAATACTCAAGGCCACACAGCTAAACAATGTCCGAACTTTCGCTTAACATCAATCACACCATTCGCTCAACATCAATGACCAACACCGCCGGGTTCCTCTATACCACACCCACAAACACCATGGCAGCCTCGTGCCCACTTTACTACCACGAGTCAATCAAAATCACCCACTTGGCTCATGGATAGCGGGGCGTCTTGTGACACCCGTCAAATTAGGACTAGTGATTAGCACCTAATCCAGTTTTAATACAAGTAATTAGTTCTGTTTTAGGCTAATTAATGTATCAATCAATATATATATTGTAGAATATATACAAATATTATGCGATTTGATTAAATCGTACAAGTTTCAAATCGAATGTAATTCGGTCCAATTAAATACGGTCGTTGGTGAACAATTTTATTAAATAATATATCATTATTTAATAACGATATTATATTCAAAATATTATTGATAATATCCCAATCAAATTTCGTATCGTACAAACAAGGTCCACGCGATTAGACTATTAAACGCGCAAACAAAACGAAACAAGTTAAGTTACAATTTATAACACAAATATAAGGTGTTTTGTTAAATACTTCAAGGAAAATATAGGGTAATTATCCGTATTTCAAAACTTATAATTAAACGTACATAAATAATTATTTAACGTATAAACGACCGAGAAAAACGAACACCGCACGGAGCGCAAACACGGAGAGCCAAAAATCGGTGAAGCCCACACCCGTGGACCCCACCGAAAATCAGCCTAAAAGGTGAGGGTCACCACTTCCCCCACCTCATTTGTCACTCATCTCTATCTCACTCTCTTTCTCTTTTCTCTCATTTCTTCCACCACCACACCACCACCTCCTTCAATCACCATATAACAACCACAAACGACCTCTAATCCCGAAGATTTTTAGAGAAAAGGAACCACCACACAACGATCTACAACCTCATCTTTTCGGATTTTCGATTCGACACTTAGTAAGTTTCCGACAAAATCCCGAAACCTCTCCTTTTAGCTTGTTTTTACATATTTATGGTTTATTTAAGTATATAAATGTCCATTACACAAGGGGAACACGATTTTATAGCTTAAAAATGGGTTAGACTTGAGTTTTGGGTCGAAAAACATATATCCTCCCTAACATCCTGCAGCTAAAATTAACATATTTAGCAGCTCAAAAAACCTATAAATTGTAAACAAATTAATGAATTAACACATAAAACAATAACCTGAGTGACTCTGTAATTGAAATAAGGATCGAATTCATGAATAACACTTTCATACTTAATAACCTGCAACACAAACATAACATAACAAAACCAGATCAGTTCAATAAATTCAGAATTAGATTAACATGAACGCATCAATAAATGGACAGATCGAGTGAACTTACCGAAAATAACCGGATCGAGAATGCGAGTACTCCGATGCCGGCGGCGTTTGTTTGGTGATGATATCGACGGGGACGACCATTAACGGCGGTCGGAAAACACTTATGATTGTGTGATTTGGAGTCAATCGAGCTAACAAAACGTACTCCATATACGGAGTACATTAATTCAACATCATATCGAATCAAACCATTACGTCAATAATAATATAATAATAATAGAATAAAACAAATAACAATAAAAACAAACATACATGTATGATATTAAAGCCGAGAACTCTGTTCTCAACGATCTGGAAAAGAATATCAGAACGGAGATAGATGTAAGACGATGGGATCTAGCAAGAAAAGAAGTTGCTAATCTACGGCAAAAAGCAAAGGTGAGATGGGCAGGAGATGAGAACACTAAGTTTTTTCATGGTTTGCTCAACAATAAGGCAAAAAGAAATTTTCTTCATGGTGTCACGATAAATGGGCAATGGGTAACCGATCCAAAAAGGGTAAAAGAGGCTGCGCTCAACTATTTCTCAAAGAAATTTGAGGGGCAATCTGGTTCGCGTCCATCATTAGTGTGCAACAATTTTAATAAGCTATCTTCGGATCAAAGAGATAAGATTGAATGTCCGATCTCAGAAGATGAAGTCAAGAAGGCAGTTTGGGAATGTGGGGATGAAAAATCTCCTGGGACTGATGGATTTACGATTCGTTTTTACAAGGTGTTCTGGGACGCTATTAAGAAAGATTTGATGGCTGCCGTATCAAGCTTTGAATCTTCTGCCAAGCTCGGGAAAGGTAACAATGCTTCTTTTTTCACTTTAATCCCGAAAGTTGATCGTCCACTATCTTTCTCAGAATATAGACCAATTAGCTTGATAAATTCAATGTATAAAATTATCTCGAAAGTGTTGGCAAATCGGTTAAAAGGCGTGATAAACGACTTAATTGGATCTGAGCAAACCGGGTTTCTTAGAGATAGAAGCATACTAGAAGGGCCATTAATTGCTGGTGAAACAATCGCATGGGTTAAAAAAAAGAAACAAGAAACGTTTATCCTCAAAATAGATTTTGAAAAAGCTTTTGATTCCATATCTTGGGAGTTTCTTGATGATATTATGAGACAAATGTCTTTTGGAAATAAATGGCGTGGGTGGATAGCGGAATGCCTAGCATCATCATCTATCTCAATTCTTGTTAACGGGTCACCAACGAATGAATTTAGACCTAAAAGGGGTGTTCGCCAAGGTGATCCTTTGGCTCCCTTTTTGTTTCTGTTGGCAGCAGAGGGGCTTAACCGTGTGATGGAAAAAGCAAAAGAGATTGGTGTGTTTCATGGAGTCAAAATATCAAACTCGGGTCCTATGATTTCTCACCTTCAATATGCGGATGATACGATCTTTCTAGGTGAATGGTCTTTTCGAAACATCACTAATTTATTCAAGATCCTTAGATGTTATCAATTATCCTCTGGCCTGAAAATAAACTATGGGAAAAGTAAATTATTTGGAATTGGAATGGATGAGTCAAAAGTTGCACTGATGGCTTCAAAGGTGAAATGTCCTGTTGGCAAATTACCATTCACTTACCTTGGTTTACCAATTGGAGTATCAATGAATAAAAGTGTGTTTTGGGCCCCTCTTGTAAATCGATTTCAGAAGAAGCTTTCATCTTGGAAAGCCGATACACTGTCCATAGGAGGAAGGATGCAACTGTGCAAATCAGTACTCGGAAGTCTTGGTACGTATTTTTCTCACTTTTTAAAGCTCTAGTAAAGATAATAAACGAACTCGAAAAGATCAGGGCTATGTTCTTTTGGGGGAGCAACTCGGAAAAGAGAAAGATAAACTGAGTTGGATGGAATCAAATCTTATCGGATCAAAGTAAAGGTGGATTGGGTATTGGAAGTTCAAAAGCTTTAAACAATGGGTTGTTATGCAAGTGGTGGTGGAGGATATTAACCGAAAAAAACACATTATGGGGCAAAGTTATATGTTCAATACATGGTGAAAAAGGTGGACTAGGTGAGAAAATCTCAAAAGGGAAAACTGTTGGAATTTGGAGAAACATTCTTAAAGTAGATATGGAGTTGGGAAAACTCAACTTATCTTTTACAAGCCTGTTCCAGTTTGATCCTTTGGCGAGTTAAGAGATAAAATCAAATTGGACGTGGAGACTTGGCTCAAATGGTACATATTCGGTTGCCTCTTTTAGATTTGCATTTGACGATTTGTCTCTCCCATCGATGTTTTCAGCTTTCTCTTGGGTTAATATTATCCCAAGAAAAGTTAATATTCTAGCATGGAGGATATCTCATCGAAGGTTACCTACAATGATGAATTTGGAGAAACGTGGTGTGCAAATCCGAGCAAATGACTGCCCCTTATGCAAAGTTGATGAAGAAACAGAAGATCACTTATTCTTCGCCTGCCCGATTGCCCAGATCATTCTCAATACCATAAGCAGATGGTGGGCGCTGAATGGCGCTCATATTGACAGTCTGAACTCGCTTATGGCATGGCCAAATTCGGACAGATTCTAAGGGGTTTCCGGATTAATAGAATACATATTAAGCGCCATTCAGAGTACTGATTCAAAGGGGTTTCCGGATTAATAGAATACATTAAGCGAGTTCAGACTGTCAATATGAGCGCCATTCAGCGCCCACCATCTGCTTATGGTATTGAGAATGATCTGGGCAATCGGGCAGGCGAAGAATAAGTGATCTTCTGTTTCTTCATCAGCTTTGCATAAGGGGCAGTCATTTGCTCGGATTTGCACACCACGTTTCTCCAAATTCATCATTGTAGGTAACCTTCGATGAGATATCCTCCATGCTAGAATATTAACTTTTCTTGGAATAATATTAACCCAAGAGAAAGCTGAAAACATCGATGGGAGAGACAAATCGTCAAATGCAAATCTAAAAGAGGCAACCGAATATGTACCATTTGAGCCAAGTCTCCACGTCCAATTTGATTTTATCTCTGAACTCGCCAAAGGATCAAACTGGAACAGGCTTGTAAAAGATAAGTTGAGTTTTCCCAACTCCATATCTACTTTAAGAATGTTTCTCCAAATTCCAACAGTTTTCCCTTTTGAGATTTTCTCACCTAGTCCACCATTTTCACCATGTATTGAACATATAACTTTGCCCCATAATGTGTTTTTTTCGGTTAATATCCTCCACCACCACTTGCATAACAACCCATTGTTTAAAGCTTTTGAACTTCCAATACCCAACCCACCTTTACTTTGATCCGATAAGATTTGATTCCATCCAACCCAGTTTATCTTTCTCTTTTCCGAGTTGCTCCCCCAAAAGAACCTAGCCCGGATCTTTTCGAGTTCGTTTATTATCTTTACTAGAGCTTTAAAAAGTGAGAAAAATACGTACCAAGACTTCCGAGTACTGATTTGCACAGTTGCATCCTTCCTCCTATGGACAGTGTATCGGCTTTCCAAGATGAAAGCTTCTTCTGAAATCGATTTACAAGAGGGGCCCAAAACACACTTTTATTCATTGATACTCCAATTGGTAAACCAAGGTAAGTGAATGGTAATTTGCCAACAGGACATTTCACCTTTGAAGCCATCAGTGCAACTTTTGACTCATCCATTCCAATTCCAAATAATTTACTTTTCCCATAGTTTATTTTCAGGCCAGAGGATAATTGATAACATCTAAGGATCTTGAATAAATTAGTGATGTTTCGAAAAGACCATTCACCTAGAAAGATCGTATCATCCGCATATTGAAGGTGCGAAATCATAGGACCCGAGTTTGATATTTTGACTCCATGAAACACACCAATCTCTTTTGCTTTTTCCATCACACGGTTAAGCCCCTCTGCTGCCAACAGAAACAAAAAGGGAGCCAAAGGATCACTTTGGCGAACACCCCTTTTAGGTCTAAATTCATTCGTTGGTGACTCGTTAACAAGAATTGAGATAGATGATGATGCTAGGCATTCCGCTATCCACCCACGCCATTTATTTCCAAAAGACATTTGTCTCATAATATCATCAAGAAACTCCCAAGATATGGAATCAAAAGCTTTTTCAAAATCTATTTTGAGGATAAACGTTTCTTGTTTCTTTTTTTAACCCATGCGATTGTTTCACCAACAATTAATGGCCCTTCTAGTATGCTTCTATCTCTAAGAAACCCGGTTTGCTCAGATCCAATTAAGTCGTTTATCACGCCTTTTAACCGATTTGCCAACACTTTCGAGATAATTTTATACAGTGAATTTATCAAGCTAATTTGTCTATATTCTGAGAAAGATAGTGGAGTAGCTCAATCTCATTTATTTTCAAGTCGATCTGGAATGGTCTTGGCTCGTTTAAGTGAAAAGTTCTCGTGTAGTACTATGGCTTCGAAACGTGTTATTTCGAATCTCTAATGTTAGTGGCCGATATGAAATTGTCCTAAGGTGTTAAGAAGTACAACACGCACGATATAATTAATTAAAAGTTTGTATGCTCAATTATGTCAGTCTGAAAATTAATTAACAACATATGTCAACCAAAAACATTTTGGGCACGGTAATAACCAATTCTGTCAATTTATTTGGGAAGAGAGAGTTTCATGTACGCAGCTTCTTTCACTACGCAATCGTACGCAATAATCAGATAGCTCCACGTGTCTCTCTCCATCCTCTTTGCCCAAAGTCTTTCTCCTCCAGTCATGGATACGTTAACGTTTTCCGTTAGTTCCGTTTTCCATTAATCAAGAGCTTGTGATTTCAATCATTACTTGATGCATCGAATGTTCGTGGTTGTAAAGCCATAACTAACCGGATAAACTCTGGTTAACTAATGCACCCCTAAAATCCCTTATTACACCCTAATGAGAAGACATGGTAACAAATCACACCGCTAAGAAATTGCAATGCCTATGGTACCTCCATAGAGGGTTAATAGCCATACCCATAATAAAATAATAATGCTAACAAATATTCGGCCAAAGCAAGTACCAAGTACTAACAACAAAAACAATAATGATGAATCCAAAATTTATAGGCCAACAACAATTACAATGAAAGTTAATCGAATAATAAGAAGTCAATGCACGTATAGAGTCCAATATATATATTTAGCGAAACAAGTTTTGATCATATGATAGAAAACACTTGCCATTAAGAATATTTTACGAAGCTTTAACAAGAGAATTTAAAGATCGTACATTAACGAACGTAAACAAAAGGGTCAAGAAATCCGTACCTCAATTATGACAAACTCCTAGCTGATACTCAAACTTATTTGGTTTCGACAGTATAACGTAGTCAATTTCAAAACTATATGTTTTATGTTATCAACTATCCGTCAATTAGAAGAATGGAAAAGGAGTTTCTGCTTTTAGTTTATGTGTTAGGGATTTGTATATTTATGAATTATGAAGGCTTAATATTACATTTTAATGGGCTTATGAATTGTTTCCGAGTTCATTCGTGATCCGGCAGCTTTCTGTATTTCAATTTGTATAGTATTATTATTATTATTATTATTATTATTATTATTATTATTATTATTATTATTAATTATTATTTCATCATGATTATAATATTTTATATTTTCTTATTAATAGTTTAAATGTTGTAACAATTCAAATATCAATCATCACTAACATGACAGTATGACACCAATCGATTTGTCTCAAAGAGACTTGGATTTTTGACAATTGACATACTAACTAAGTTGTACGAAATGCTAAAATTTTAGACATTAAAACTGAGTTGTGATTCATGTTTGGGCAAAAGAACAGAAGGCCCGTTTGAGTTCTTCAAAACAATGACGAGTAAAATATATTGGCCCATGTCGACCCGTTTGACAAATATTCAAATTAAACCCAACTCTTATAAAATGGCCCATACATATCTTCTTTCAAGTAAAAAAAGAAGAAATATTGAATGAGATTAATTCGAACATTTATATTTCATAATAGCATGCATATCAATTTACTTTCATCAAACAACCTACACTTATTTCACCTATTGTATGTTTAGGATTCCACACGTTTCTTTAAATTAACGGGTTATACAATCCATCTCTCTTACGTTAGCCGTAAGACCGGTCAGTGGAAGCGATTACGTTCGTTTAACTTTTTTCATATTTATATATGAACTATATATGGTAGGGGTGTTCATTCGGTTTAAACCGAAAACCGAATAGTTAATTTCCGTTTATTTTTAACGACGAAAGATAACGGTATTTAATACGTTATTTAATTCGTTATTTATTACTCAACTTTATATTCAATGCTTTCCACTTTATCTTTAATGCTCTTTAATACGATTCACTACTTAATTAGCCGTTTCGGACATGCTTTCTAGATTAAGTATTAATTCATCTATACTATATGCGGAATTGTTTTCTGTTTTTTCTTCTAACACTTTTACCTTTTTATTTAATTTTTCCAATTCTTGTTTCAACTTATTATTTTCTTCTATTAGCTTGTTCTATCGTAACGTTTTGCTCTCCTTGCATGATTCCATAATATATTATATTTTCTCTATTTAATCTTTCGATTAATGATCTACTTATACCCTCTGATTCTTTTAGACTAAGAATTCCATGATTTTTAACTTTTGTTACTAGTTTTTTATCTAATAATACATCTGATAAATAATTTCCTGCTTCTTCTCGATTTTCTATATCCTGATATTCTTCAGACATTATTAATACCTTTTTCTATATCTTCATAGTATAAGTTTATTCTTGGTATTCTAAATTCATTTAATATTAATTCATTATTATTTATTTGATAGTTAAATTGTTCTAAGAAATCTATTCCTAGTAAAACACTTCTTCTTTCTGGCTTCTTTCTATTATCTACCATTATTTCCATTTCTACCTTTAATTTCTTACTAAATATTATATCTATCGTTGTGTACTTAGTATTAGTTACTTTTTTATTATCGTATTTAATTTCTTCAACTAAATCATATACTTCTGTTACTATATCTGGACTGATATGACTATTACATGCTCCTGTATCTATTAGTATAACAATTATTTGATTATTTATGCTTCCTATTACGTGATACTGACTGTAATTTTGTATATCTAATTGAATTTTAAAACTTTTCATTTTTATAATGTTTCTAGTTATAAATGATAAAATTTCCTTCAGAATTTAACAAGGTTACAAGAGTTATTAATATACCTGACCTTCTTATGATGACTGTTGTTTGAACGGAAACTCCAACCCAATACCGGAATTTGTCCTTGACGCTCTCCTAGCTTTGACGGACTTCTCAACGGCTTTCCAGGGCTCCAGGAAATCTTTCCTTCTTCAAACTTAGACTCATAAACAAGTAGTATATTATTCTTGTTTCTTGTTAAATCCTTGCGGATTTGTTTTAGTGACACATTATTGTACTAGATAATAATTTTTATTTGAACTTGAGAAATATTTTACAAGAGAGAATGAGATTACAAATTGAGCACTTCAATTGAAAAATAAGCACACCTAATATGGGAAATAACTTCCCTATTTATAGTACATTAAAGTGGATGCTATTCACGCCACTTTTTGATTATTTCCGCCAAGATGATAAGATTCTTATCCCTTGGTACATTTATTTAATTAATTATTACAATAAAGATGACCCTTGGGCCATATCCTTCTTTTGACTACATTATTGCTTTGATATCGTAAGCACTGATGTTTTTAAGCTTCAATAATTGCTTCTTCGTCACTGCTTATCTTGCCTTCACATATTTCACATGTGTGATCTTCTAGAAATTCTCCATATAGTTTGTGACATAAAAATTCTTTCACCGCCCTGCTGTAATTAAACTGATTGTGCATGACCTTGGATGTGAAATCCTTAAGTATCCTTTTGTCTAATTCCGATGATTCCTTGGATTGATAACTCCAGATTATTGTGGAACTTGCTGCATAGTTAATCCTACCATCTATTTTAAAACTTTTGTTTAGGATTAATGCATAATTGTTTCCAAGATGATCTAATTCATCACCCTGCATTACTGCTTTTCCAATTGCCGGATAATTCTGATTGCTTACACCAATTTGACATAGTTGAATTTCTGGTTGCGTTACTTCACCGTCTTCGTTGAATTCTGGGATAGTACCAAAGATTCTTAGAAAACCTTCCTTTTCTTTTATTATTTTATTAATGAAATTTGTTATTGCTGTCTTCATCTTTGATGGGAAATATCTGAACATATCTGCTCCATTGAAGTATATACTGCTTGCTAACCCTGCCTGAAACATCATATAAGCCTTTATTGGTTCTGCTTCTGGGAGTATTACTGCCTTTGGACCTTGATAACCAGTATCTATTGGATAGACACTAGTTTCTTTATATTCTTCTTTATAATTTAAAAGGAAATTGTATTCCTTTTCCATGATCTTCTTTGTTAGCCGGTTATTTTCTTCAATTTGTTGCCTGGTTTGAATGCCACTGATTGTTAAGCTTGGTTTTTTAATTGTTCCCAAACTATGCATTCTTCGTTCTTGTGGAATTGCTCCTTTTGCTGCTTCAGCTGGGCTTGTTACTTTCTGAGCATAACTTTCTGTCTTTTTATGATCTTCGAGTGCCTTCTTTGCTTCTACTAGACTTAAGTATTTTTTGTGTATAATACCTGTTTGTCCAGTAATGAATATTGCTGCTTTACTCCATTGATCAAAGATACCTTGATTTGGACCATTAAATATTACATAGTATGCCTTTGCTCGTTCTTCTTCGTCCATTTCTTGCTTTATTATTTCAGTCTTCATTTGTTTTGTTGAAATTGTTGTTGTTGCACTTGAACTCTCCCCCACCAATGAAGGAAATGATTCTTTTATTCCTAATAGACTGATAACTTCATTTATTTTTTCGTATTCTTTTTGAAGAGCTGCCGCTTCTTTTTGCATTTGTCTGATAGCTTCATGCTTTTGTTCTTTGAGTGATTTTTGTTTTTCCATAATGGTTTGTGTTATTGCTTCCATTCCCGTGTTAGAGTATCTGCCAAATAATTTTGACTTCCTGGTATGTGTACTGCAACAAAGTCAAATTGTTGTATAATCAAACTCCATCGTAAGAGTCTGCCCTTATTGTATGATTCTTTTAGCTTGATATTTATAAAATCTTTCACATAAGTATTGTCTGTTTGAAAAATAAATTTTACTGGTTGTAAATCCAGTCGAAATTTCTTTAATGCGTTTATAAATGCTAAAAGTTCTTTTTCATGGACTGTATAATTTTGTTCTGCTGGTTTAAACGTTCCAGATGTCCATTTTGATAATAAAACCTTTTGTTTGATCCCGAGGGATTCTTGTTGCATAACAGATTGTTCATCTGTTCCTTGCTGCCTTATTTTTGACCGATTGGTCCTTATTGCATCCAATCCGTCAAAATTCTTAAGAAAATTCTTAAGATCTGATGGCTTGTTGTTCGTGACATATTGCTTAAACTCTTCATATGCATACGGTACTATTTGTAAGATTGCTCCCCAAGTAGTACTACTTGCATCAGTGTTTAATATTAGCAAATCACTAGGCTTTGCTACATACAGCCTTGGTAAGTTTTTACAAATTGTTTTTAATCGTTGAACAGCCAAAGTGGCCAAATCATCCCATTTCCATGGAAGTTTTACTGAAATCATTTTTTGCAATTTTTCTCTTTCTTTTGCTAAATGTTTTATAAAACCTTTTTCTCCGATGTAATTTAAACATCCAAGGAATCTTTGTATTTGTTGTCGATCATTTAATTGATCCGGAAATTCGTTTATTTTTTCTAATAAATGTTTCTGAGGTTCAATAAATCCTCCTTTTAATATTTTCATTCCTAAAAACTTTGTTTCTTGTAAAGCAATTTTTGCTTTTTCTTTGTTTAGAATAACTCCTTTCTCACCAAGTTGAACTAATACCTTAGCGACATTTTTTAAATGATTTTCTTTACTACCTGGTGTGAATATAATTATATCGTCGATATATGCAAGACATATAGATTCTAAACCTTTTAGATTAAAATCCATAAATCTTTGAAACTGACTCGGTGCTTGCTTTAATCCCATTGGCATTACATTGTATTCTAAATGCATCTGAGGTGGACAACTAAAGGTTGTTAAGGGTTTTGTTACCTCATCTAACCTTAGTTGAAAATAACCTGATTTTGCATCCAACGTGGTAAACCAGTCTGAATTTCTTATTTTATTAAAAATGTAATCTTGTCTTGGTAGTTTGTACGCATCACCTTTTGTTGCTGCATTCATTTCTTTGTAATTAATTACCAATCTTCGTTTTTCTCTTTTTATTTCATTATGATTTTCTACATAGAATGCTGGTGCACTATGTGGACTTTTTGAATGTCTAAGTATTCCTAATTCTAGTTGTTTATTAGTTTCTTCTCTAAATTCTTCAACATCTCGTTCTGTATATGGTATCGTATTTCTTACATTTATTTCTTGTGTTGGGTCCTTTAATTCTATATGAACTAGGATATTATTTTTATTCTTTTCTGGGTCTAAAGGATTTTGACTACTAATTGATTCTAACATAGTATCTATTTGTGCTTCTATATGCATGAAAATTACATTTGATAAAAAACTTTTTACATTGCTCATAATTCTCCCCCGTAGAAAATGCATTGTTGTATAAATTTTTGTTGTTACCTGCTTTTGTTCTTGGTTTCTTAATGGTGGACATGTTAAACTAACTGTATCTAATGTTTGAATAAATGGTTGGTAATCTTTTAGGAAATTATTTCCTATAATTAATGGTATTCCTGTATCTTGCTTATAAATTCCTGATAAAGGAAATCTTTTTCCTTCTATTAGTATTACTAAGCTTACTGATTTTTCTTTAATTAAAATTGTTTTACCATTTGCTATTTTTACTATTAATGGTTTTTCTAATTTCTTCCAGTAACTAGTAGGTAATAATTTTTCCATTCCTAGACATATTGTTGCTCCAGTATCTAAATATGCTAATACATTTCTATTATATAACCTTACTTTTATAAATGTACTATTTTTACTCATCTTCACTTTCACTTGAATAGTATCCCTCTGATTCACTTTCCGTTTTTAAACTATATGTATCGAAATCAATTGATTCATTTTCACTATATTCTTCTTCTATAGGTTCGAATCCTATACTATATATCATTTTAAGTTTTGCATCTTTTGTTTTATCATTTTTAGGGCATTCATTAGCATAATGACCTATTTCCTGACATTTCCAACATCTACAATTTTTCTTACCTTTTGGACATATTTTACTTTTATCTGTATTATATTTTCTAAATCTTTGCTTATATTTGGGTTTCCATTTTCTTCCTAAATATCTTTTGGGTGTATATTTATAGTATTTCTTCTTTCTTTTTTTATAATACTTTTTATAAGGTTTTGTACATCCGTATTCTTGTGGTACATCATCTAATTGTTTACAACATTTTGGGTTGACGTTTTTAACATAAGACTTTTCTATTTTTCTTAAACATAACTCTTGCCTATATTCTTTTGCAAATCGTTCTATTAATCCTAATGTTTGAACTCTTCTTTTTCTTGTTGGATCAGCTATTTGTTTTTCTATGTATTGTGTCATAGGATAGGGTAATTTACTCAAGATTATTTCTAATAATCCTGTTCTATCTGTAGATTTATAATAATTTTCTTTTACTTGACAGAAAAAATTCTCTATATAACATGGATCGCATATCTTCATATTACTTAGTATTCTTATTATATTTGGTTTGTCTTCCTGTCTAGCTTCCTCTGGACCATATCCAAAGAATTCATTGAATATTTCTTGTGCCAGTGTGTTTAGAAATACTAATTTTGCTTCTTTTGATGTGTCATTACTTTGTGCATTTACTGTGATGGTCGTGTTTGTTATCCAATCTGCTAATGTTCCTGATGTTTTATATTTTACGTATATTATAAAATTTTCTAATGTTAAATTACTTATTGATTCTTCTCCTGTTTGTATTAGTAATTTTAATTTATTTATCCATACTAAAACTAGATCTTCTGCATTTAACGCACAATCTATGTTTAATATGCCTTCTATTATACTTCGCTCTTTTTCCTGAAATTTTGATGGTATACTTCTTTTTAATTTTCCTTCATCTTCAAAATATCCATTTCCATAAGTGTATTCTTTATAACTATTTTCTAATTTTTGACTAAACGTATTACTTGGACCTTCTTGTTTTGGTGATCTAGGTCTTTTTGGGCTTATGGGGTTTTCATTTTCTGCCATTCTATATGTTGGATCTTCGTTGTCACTATCTATTCCATAAATTATTCCCTGAGTATCTTCGTCATTTATCTTAGCCATGTGTGTGTTATTTATTTGTAATCTTTCTACTAATTTTGTTAATTTATCTATGTCATTCATTTTAGAATGGTGGTTCTAAAGTGTAATTATTTGACTGTTTTCTTTTAAAGAAATTTATTAAATCTTCTTTTGTTAATGCTTCGGTTGATTGTGTGGATAAACTTTCTATAGCTTTTTTAATATGCTCTAGACTAGTTTCTAGCCTACTTAATTTATTGTTTATCTCATCCGTATTTTGCTTTAATATTTCAATTACTATTTTTATTTGTTCTGAAACTCGCAATTGATCACTCATTTTCTTTTTTATTGTTTATTTTTCTATCTTTCTAGCTCTGATACCAAAAATTGTGTCCCTTGTTTAACTAAAACTTAATAGGTTTAGGCGGAATGTATTCTTTGTTTATAGACTCTAAGCCTTTCTTTGAGATCTAAAATTTCGTCTTCGTATCTTAGTTTTGCTTGCAAACATAAATTAATCTGATTTATTTTGTTATTTATTGTATTTTGTTTAACAATAGTTTGATACATTAACCATAATTGTTTTTTATGTATGTTGATACTAATTTCAATTAGTTTTTTATTTCTTTTTATTACTTCTAAATTTTCTAGAGTGGTTCTTATTAGACTTTGTGTATAAGAGTTTGCTAATCCTAATGGACCTTTTTCCATTCAAAACTTTTATATTTTCTTTTTATTTGAAATAGTGACGATTTTAGCGACGCTTTTCTAGCAACAGTAACGGAAGAAAAGCGTCGCTAAAATCGTCACTATTTCAAATAAAAAGAAAATATAAAAGTTTTGAATGGAAAAAGGTCCATTAGGATTAGCAAACTCTTATACACAAAGTCTAATAAGAACCACTCTAGAAAATTTAGAAGTAATAAAAAGAAATAAAAAACTAATTGAAATTAGTATCAACATACATAAAAAACAATTATGGTTAATGTATCAAACTATTGTTAAACAAAATACAATAAATAACAAAATAAATCAGATTAATTTATGTTTGCAAGCAAAACTAAGATACGAAGACGAAATTTTAGATCTCAAAGAAAGGCTTAGAGTCTATAAACAAAGAATACATTCCGCCTAAACCTATTAAGTTTTAGTTAAACAAGGGACACAATTTTTGGTATCAGAGCTAGAAAGATAGAAAAATAAACAATAAAAAAGAAAATGAGTGATCAATTGCGAGTTTCAGAACAAATAAAAATAGTAATTGAAATATTAAAGCAAAATACGGATGAGATAAACAATAAATTAAGTAGGCTAGAAACTAGTCTAGAGCATATTAAAAAAGCTATAGAAAGTTTATCCACACAATCAACCGAAGCATTAACAAAAGAAGATTTAATAAATTTCTTTAAAAGAAAACAGTCAAATAATTACACTTTAGAACCACCATTCTAAAATGAATGACATAGATAAATTAACAAAATTAGTAGAAAGATTACAAATAAATAACACACACATGGCTAAGATAAATGACGAAGATACTCAGGGAATAATTTATGGAATAGATAGTGACAACGAAGATCCAACATATAGAATGGCAGAAAATGAAAACCCCATAAGCCCAAAAAGACCTAGATCACCAAAACAAGAAGGTCCAAGTAATACGTTTAGTCAAAAATTAGAAAATAGTTATAAAGAATACACTTATGGAAATGGATATTTTGAAGATGAAGGAAAATTAAAAAGAAGTATACCATCAAAATTTCAGGAAAAAGAGCGAAGTATAATAGAAGGCATATTAAACATAGATTGTGCGTTAAATGCAGAAGATCTAGTTTTAGTATGGATAAATAAATTAAAATTACTAATACAAACAGGAGAAGAATCAATAAGTAATTTAACATTAGAAAATTTTATAATATACGTAAAATATAAAACATCAGGAACATTAGCAGATTGGATAACAAACACGACCATCACAGTAAATGCACAAAGTAATGACACATCAAAAGAAGCAAAATTAGTATTTCTAAACACACTGGCACAAGAAATATTCAATGAATTCTTTGGATATGGTCCAGAGGAAGCTAGACAGGAAGACAAACCAAATATAATAAGAATACTAAGTAATATGAAGATATGCGATCCATGTTATATAGAGAATTTTTTCTGTCAAGTAAAAGAAAATTATTATAAATCTACAGATAGAACAGGATTATTAGAAATAATCTTGAGTAAATTACCCTATCCTATGACACAATACATAGAAAAACAAATAGCTGATCCAACAAGAAAAAGAAGAGTTCAAACATTAGGATTAATAGAACGATTTGCAAAAGAATATAGGCAAGAGTTATGTTTAAGAAAAATAGAAAAGTCTTATGTTAAAAACGTCAACCCAAAATGTTGTAAACAATTAGATGATGTACCACAAGAATACGGATGTACAAAACCTTATAAAAAGTATTATAAAAAAAGAAAGAAGAAATACTATAAATATACACCCAAAAGATATTTAGGAAGAAAATGGAAACCCAAATATAAGCAAAGATTTAGAAAATATAATACAGATAAAAGTAAAATATGTCCAAAAGGTAAGAAAAATTGTAGATGTTGGAAATGTCAGGAAATAGGTCATTATGCTAATGAATGCCCTAAAAATGATAAAACAAAAGATGCAAAACTTAAAATGATATATAGTATAGGATTCGAACCTATAGAAGAAGAATATAGTGAAAATGAATCAATTGATTTCGATACATATAGTTTAAAAACGGAAAGTGAATCAGAGGGATACTATTCAAGTGAAAGTGAAGATGAGTAAAAATAGTACATTTATAAAAGTAAGGTTATATAATAGAAATGTATTAGCATATTTAGATACTGGAGCAACAATATGTCTAGGAATGGAAAAATTATTACCTACTAGTTACTGGAAGAAATTAGAAAAACCATTAATAGTAAAAATAGCAAATGGTAAAACAATTTTAATTAAAGAAAAATCAGTAAGCTTAGTAATACTAATAGAAGGAAAAAGATTTCCTTTATCAGGAATTTATAAGCAAGATACAGGAATACCATTAATTATAGGAAATAATTTCCTAAAAGATTACCAACCATTTATTCAAACATTAGATACAGTTAGTTTAACATGTCCACCATTAAGAAACCAAGAACAAAAGCAGGTAACAACAAAAATTTATACAACAATGCATTTTCTACGGGGGAGAATTATGAGCAATGTAAAAAGTTTTTTATCAAATGTAATTTTCATGCATATAGAAGCACAAATAGATACTATGTTAGAATCAATTAGTAGTCAAAATCCTTTAGACCCAGAAAAGAATAAAAATAATATCCTAGTTCATATAGAATTAAAGGACCCAACACAAGAAATAAATGTAAGAAATACGATACCATATACAGAACGAGATGTTGAAGAATTTAGAGAAGAAACTAATAAACAACTAGAATTAGGAATACTTAGACATTCAAAAAGTCCACATAGTGCACCAGCATTCTATGTAGAAAATCATAATGAAATAAAAAGAGAAAAACGAAGATTGGTAATTAATTACAAAGAAATGAATGCAGCAACAAAAGGTGATGCGTACAAACTACCAAGACAAGATTACATTTTTAATAAAATAAGAAATTCAGACTGGTTTACCACGTTGGATGCAAAATCAGGTTATTTTCAACTAAGGTTAGATGAGGTAACAAAACCCTTAACAACCTTTAGTTGTCCACCTCAGATGCATTTAGAATACAATGTAATGCCAATGGGATTAAAGCAAGCACCGAGTCAGTTTCAAAGATTTATGGATTTTAATCTAAAAGGTTTAGAATCTATATGTCTTGCATATATCGACGATATAATTATATTCACACCAGGTAGTAAAGAAAATCATTTAAAAAATGTCGCTAAGGTATTAGTTCAACTTGGTGAGAAAGGAGTTATTCTAAACAAAGAAAAAGCAAAAATTGCTTTACAAGAAACAGAGTTTTTAGGAATGAAAATATTAAAAGGAGGATTTATTGAACCTCAGAAACATTTATTAGAAAAAATAAACGAATTTCCGGATCAATTAAATGATCGACAACAAATACAAAGATTCCTTGGATGTTTAAATTACATCGGAGAAAAAGGTTTTATAAAACATTTAGCAAAAGAAAGAGAAAAATTGCAAAAAATGATTTCAGTAAAACTTCCATGGAAATGGGATGATTTGGCCACTTTGGCTGTTCAACGATTAAAAACAATTTGTAAAAACTTACCAAGGCTGTATGTAGCAAAGCCTAGTGATTTGCTAATATTAAACACTGATGCAAGTAGTACTACTTGGGGAGCAATCTTACAAACAGTACCGTATGCATATGAAGAGTTTAAGCAATATGTCACGAACAACAAGCCATCAGATCTTAAGAATTTTCTTAAGAATTTTGACGGATTGGATGCAATAAGGACCAATCGGTCAAAAATAAGGCAGCAAGGAACAGATGAACAATCTGTTATGCAACAAGAATCCCTCGGGATCAAACAAAAGGTTTTATTATCAAAATGGACATCTGGAACGTTTAAACCAGCAGAACAAAATTATACAGTCCATGAAAAAGAACTTTTAGCATTTATAAACGCATTAAAGAAATTTCGACTGGATTTACAACCAGTAAAATTTATTTTTCAAACAGACAATACTTATGTGAAAGATTTTATAAATATCAAGCTAAAAGAATCATACAATAAGGGCAGACTCTTACGATGGAGTTTGATTATACAACAATTTGACTTTGTTGCAGTACACATACCAGGAAGTCAAAATTATTTGGCAGATACTCTAACACGGGAATGGAAGCAATAACACAAACCATTATGGAAAAACAAAAATCACTCAAAGAACAAAAGCATGAAGCTATCAGACAAATGCAAAAAGAAGCGGCAGCTCTTCAAAAAGAATACGAAAAAATAAATGAAGTTATCAGTCTATTAGGAATAAAAGAATCATTTCCTTCATTGGTGGGGGAGAGTTCAAGTGCAACAACAACAATTTCAACAAAACAAATGAAGACTGAAATAATAAAGCAAGAAATGGACGAAGAAGAACGAGCAAAGGCATACTATGTAATATTTAATGGTCCAAATCAAGGTATCTTTGATCAATGGAGTAAAGCAGCAATATTCATTACTGGACAAACATGTATTATACACAAAAAATACTTAAGTCTAGTAGAAGCAAAGAAGGCACCCGAAGATCATAAAAAGACAGAAAGTTATGCTCAGAAAGTAACAAGCCCAGCTGAAGCAGCAAAAGGAGCAATTCCACAAGAACGAAGAATGCATAGTTTGGGAACAATTAAAAAACCAAGCTTAACAATCAGTGGCATTCAAACCAGGCAACAAATTGAAGAAAATAACCGGCTAACAAAGAAGATCATGGAAAAGGAATACAATTTCCTTTTAAATTATAAAGAAGAAGATAAAGAAACTAGTGTCTATCCAATAGATACTGGTTATCAAGGTCCAAAGGCAGTAATACTCCCAGAAGCAGAACCAATAAAGGCTTATATGATGTTTCAGGCAGGGTTAGCAAGCAGTATATACTTCAATGGAGCAGATATGTTCAGATATTTCCCATCAAAGATGAAGACAGCAATAACAAATTTCATTAATAAAATAATAAAAGAAAAGGAAGGTTTTCTAAGAATCTTTGGTACTATCCCAGAATTCAACGAAGACGGTGAAGTAACGCAACCAGAAATTCAACTATGTCAAATTGGTGTAAGCAATCAGAATTATCCGGCAATTGGAAAAGCAGTAATGCAGGGTGATGAATTAGATCATCTTGGAAACAATTATGCATTAATCCTAAACAAAAGTTTTAAAATAGATGGTAGGATTAACTATGCAGCAAGTTCCACAATAATCTGGAGTTATCAATCCAAGGAATCATCGGAATTAGACAAAAGGATACTTAAGGATTTCACATCCAAGGTCATGCACAATCAGTTTAATTACAGCAGGGCGGTGAAAGAATTTTTATGTCACAAACTATATGGAGAATTTCTAGAAGATCACACACGTGAAATATGTGAAGGCAAGATAAGCAGTGACGAAGAAGCAATTATTGAAGCTTAAAAACGTCAGTGCTTACGATATCAAAGCAATAATGTAGTCAAAAGAAGGATATGACCCAAGGGTCATCTTTATTGTAATAATTAATTAAATAAATGTACCAAGGGATAAGAATCTTATCATCTTGGCGGAAATAATCAAAAAGTGGCGTGAATAGCATCCACTTTAATGTACTATAAATAGGGAAGTTATTTCCCATATTAGGTGTGCTTATTTTTCAATTGAAGTGCTCAATTTGTAATCTCATTCTCTCTTGTAAAATATTTCTCAAGTTCAAATAAAAATTATTATCTAGTACAATAATGTGTCACTAAAACAAATCCGCAAGGATTTAACAAGAAACAAGAATAATATACTACTTGTTTATGAGTCTAAGTTTGAAGAAGGAAAGATTTCCTGGAGCCCTGGAAAGCCGTTGAGAAGTCCGTCAAAGCTAGGAGAGCGTCAAGGACAAATTCCGGTATTGGGTTGGAGTTTCCGTTCAAACAACAGTCATCATAAGAAGGTCAGGTATATTAATAACTCTTGTAACCTTGTTAAATTCTGAAGGAAATTTTATCATTTATAACTAGAAACATTATAAAAATGAAAAGTTTTAAAATTCAATTAGATATACAAAATTACAGTCAGTATCACGTAATAGGAAGCATAAATAATCAAATAATTGTTATACTAATAGATACAGGAGCATGTAATAGTCATATCAGTCCATATATAGTAACAGAAGTATATGATTTAGTTGAAGAAATTAAATACGATAATAAAAAAGTAACTAATACTAAGTACACAACGATAGATATAATATTTAGTAAGAAATTAAAGGTAGAAATGGAAATAATGGTAGATAATAGAAAGAAGCCAGAAAGAAGAAGTGTTTTACTAGGAATAGATTTCTTAGAACAATTTAACTATCAAATAAATAATAATGAATTAATATTAAATGAATTTAGAATACCAAGAATAAACTTATACTATGAAGATATAGAAAAAGGTATTAATAATGTCTGAAGAATATCAGGATATAGAAAATCGAGAAGAAGCAGGAAATTATTTATCAGATGTATTATTAGATAAAAAACTAGTAACAAAAGTTAAAAATCATGGAATTCTTAGTCTAAAAGAATCAGAGGGTATAAGTAGATCATTAATCGAAAGATTAAATAGAGAAAATATAATATATTATGGAATCATGCAAGGAGAGCAAAACGTTACGATAGAACAAGCTAATAAAAGATTTCAGGCACCTATAATAAGAATAGAACAAATAGCAAAAAGGCTAGAAAAAATAAAAGAAGAACATAGAAGGAAGATTGGATATATACACATAAATGTTATACAAATAATAATAAGATCAACCTTCAGAGAAGGAATTAAAACACCAGTAGAATTACAAGTAGATGATAATAGGATAAAACAAAAAGAATATAGTATTTTAGGAAGAATAGATGGAGATCTAGGATATGGATGTATTAAGTTTAACGTTACATTACAATACCCAATACCTTTAGAAACAAAAAGTATAAATAATTGTATAGGAATAACATGTGATTTCAAAAATAAAGGATTAATGGAACAAGGAGATATACCGTTAACAGTAAACTATCGTATAGCTTATGCACTAACAAATAGTTCATTAAGTATACAATATAAAAAACTTAGACAGATTATATACGGAAAAATTATTTAATAAAACAAGTACTTTAATACAAGAAGATAAAATACAAAGAGAATTTTTAAGAAATCATAGTCAAAGATTCAAACAAATAAAACTAGGAAATATAATCGGTGAGTCAAGCAATTCGATGATACCTAGAATAAATACAGAAATAGAAACACCGGTTAGAAGAACTAATTTATACAAAGAAAACCAATTAGATAAATTAAAGGATCAAGTTATGGAACTAAGTTCAGTAGTAACTAATCTTAATAATAGAATATAAATGGAAAATATAAATAAAAGAGGCCCTTATAGAAAAAGGAAAGAAAGAAAATCAACAAATGAGGAAATAATAGAAATGATAGAAGAATTAAGAAAATTTAGAAAACATATAAAAGAAAAGTTTTCAATAAGTTCATATAGAACTAGAATAATAGAAGATGTGCAATCATCTTTAGATTGTTTAGAAAAGGTAAAAAGAAAATATATAGTAAATCAAGAAGAAGAAAATAATAAGTTGAAACAAGAATTGGAAAAATTAAATAAAAAGGTAAAAGTGTTAGAAGAAAAAATTGAAAACAATTCCGCATATAGTATAGATGAATTAATACTTAATCTAGAAAGCATGTCCGAAACGGCTAATTAAGTAGTGAATCGTATTAAAGAGCATTAAAGATAAAGTGGAAAGCATTGAATATAAAGTTGAGTAATAAATAACGAATTAAATAACGTATTAAATACCGTTATCTTTCATCGTTAAAAATAAACGGAAATTAACTATTCGGTTTTCGGTTTAAACCGAATGAACACCCCTACCGAAAACTTGTAACCATTTGTATACGTGTGACATACACGTGCAAATAAGTTGACAAAAAAAGTATGCTCTAAAATCCATGTGACCGAACCTTTTTTTTCCTACATATGTGACATCAAGATATTGACATTAACCATTCAAATTAATTACTGCTGACTGGATCGAGTCATATTTTCTGCTCATATTTAATGCAATTGTGACCCATACCCATCTACGTTCATCATACTTTATATATCATCTAATAAGGTGTATAAATATATCATAATTCAAGATATTAACAACTCATTGAACATCCAAAAAGGTTAATACACAAATAAGTCACTGTACTTTGCAAAAATGTTTATCTGGATTACTGAACTTTAAAAATGTTCAATTAGGTTACTGTACTTATAAAAATATTACATTTAGGTTACCAAACTTTCGACATAGTTCAATTGGGTTATTGTAATTTTCAAAATGTACTGAACAATGTGCAATTGAGTCACTAAACTTTTAACCAGAATCAAGCAAAATAGGCGGGATGACACTTTTTACAAGTACAGTAACCCAATTGAACATTTTTAAAGTTCAGTAACCCAAATGAACATTTTCGCAAAGTACAGTGACCTATTTGTGTATTAACCCCATCCAAAAATGACAAAGTTCTTTGTTATTAATGTTTTTCATGATGACATGTAGTTTTGGATTCGATATTTCTGGTTTAAAAGTTTTTAATTGATTTTCAATTTTATAACACGTTTATAAATTTCATAGCATGAATGGTTAGAGCACAAGGAGTGGAGCCGTTCTCAACAAAATTCTCATTCGAGAACGCCATTTAACAATGTTCAGCCGCACCGCCTCAGATTTCCGGACAGCGTTTCGGACGGCGTTTCGTGTTCGGCGTTCGCTTCCGCACGCTGCTTTCTCCTCTTTTCTTTTTCTTTTTCTTTTTCTTTATATGTTTTCCCTTAATTTTGTGATGTTTTGTGTTTAATTTTGTGGGTGTTTCACTTTTTTGTGTTGCATGTGTATGTGTTTTTTTTACAGTGCAGTGCATATATGTATGTATATGTATCGTCTACAGAAAGAAGAAGATGAAGTAAATTAGGTTTTAAAATTTTATTGGGCCTAGTATTTGTAATGGGCTAATATTTAAATTAAATGGGTTAATTTTTATCACATATTTAGTATATTAGTTAATAAATGTTATTTAAAATACTTTATGAATTAAATTTAAATGTGTTGACTTTTATTAGTTAATAAATCTTATTTAAAAAATTTTATGAATTAATTTTATATTTAGTTTTGATAAAATTATTGTTTTTCAAATTTATTTAAAGTTATTGTATCATTTAAAAATCAAAAAACTAGAACACTGTCCAGAACACTGTTTACCACTCCACAAAATCCTCGCTCTGAGAACATTGTCCTGAACACTGTGTTTCAGCCGTCACCACTCCGAGTGCTCTTAGAATAGATGAGAATCGCCACGTCCTCACGTTTTGCGAGAGGAGTTACGACATATATCAATGTACTGGAGAGCATTGTATTGAGTTTTGCATCGAATTACATGGATCTGATGCAAGTGGACAATGCGAGGGTAATGACTTTTGTAAATGTACTTATCCATGTCCGTCGCCACCACCATCGCCGCCATTTAATCAATTGTAAATCAACTTTAATATCAACGAAGTGCTATTAATTAAAAATCAATCAAGTGTCTTGTTATATGTTTTTCATTGCACGATTTAGCTACCCTCTTCGTCCTCTTTTAAATGTTATAAAGATAAAAAATAAAATTAATTGAGATATACGGAGTCCGTGTAACTAATGAAGCATTTGATCATTACGGAGTATAAAATACTTTCACTCGATTCACATGTAGAGCTAAGTCAAATATATTAGTAACGAATCAAGGGTAAACTAGCGAATAACAAATGGAATTCATTGAGAGTTATGATTCATGTTTTGGCCACCATCGAGTCATTCCTTTCACGATCTCACCGCTATCATCACCCTCAAGTTGAAGTAGATGCTGGCAATCAACAATACTAGTACTCTCGTTGTTCTCGAATACAAAACTTTGCGACTGAAGCACATTGCCTTTCATGCACTCTCAACGATACTCTAAAGTTTCGTGCACTCTCGATGATACTCTAAAGTCATGCTAGCATGCTCATACTTCTCCCGAATCCATTTTGGAATATTTTACAATAACATATGTCTTAATTCATTAATCTTCATGTGTTAATATATTATTATTAACTAATTATGATAAAATCAAGTAATTCTATTGGTCATTCAAAATGTTGATAACATCGTTGAGTGTTTCTTATATATAATTTATTAAGATCGAGTTCACAATAGTAATTAAAAAAATTACCAGTTATGATAAATTTAACTACCTCATTTATATTTCACGGTAGCAAACAAAATAACAAATCAATATACTTTCATCAAACAACCTACACTTATTTCACCTATTCTATATTCAGAATTCCACTTAACTACCTCATTTATATGTTCGATATTACCTTTTTTATATTTTTATATGAACTAAATCACAAGCTCCTTGACAAATTAATTGTTAAAATTTTAATAACTGTCTTTGTTTATTTATGGTAAAAACTAAAAAGTAAGACAAAAGCTGAAAACTTGTAACCATCTTGTATACGTTTACATACATACACGTGCAAATAAATTGGACGCCTTAATACCCGTGTGACCGACCTTTTTTTTCCACATGTGACATCAAAATATTGACATTAACCATTCAAATTTATTACTGTGCTCACCAGATCGAGTCATATTTGTTACTCACAGTAAATGCAATTGTGTCCATATCCATCTACTTTTCTTTATCAAAACAAATGTCATACTTCACATATCATCTCACATGTATATAAATATATATAAATATTTCATTATTTAAGACATTCAATCTATCAACAACTCAATAAACACACTAAAATGAGAAAGTTCTTAGTTATCACTGTTTTTCTTGTGTATTTCATGATGACAGGTAGTTTTGGATGTTATGTTTCTAGGCTAATTGATGGATGAAATTTATGCCCACTTTTGAGATGATTTCAATGATGTAACATGTTAATAACTTTATAAAATTGCAGGATTATTGGTCCGAATGGACGAAATCCGCGATGTCGTGAGGTTTTGCCAGAAGAGTTACAGAGTAGTTCAATGTACTAGAGAGCGATGTACTAAGTTTTGCGTCGAACAACATGGAGCTCATTCGAGTGGCCGGACACTGTGAGGCTAGTTTCACTTGTAAATGTACTTACATTTGTCCTTCGCCGCCGCCACCACCACCGCCATCTAATATAATGTAAATCAAGTTTAATATAAATGAAGTGCTACTAAAAATCATTCAAGTGTTGTTATATGTTTTTCACTGCACGATTTAGTTACTCCCTTCGTCCTATTTCAAATGTTATATACATAAAAAATAAATTTTATTGACATATACGGAGTCGGTATACTACAAGTAATAAAGACTTTGATCAATACAGAGTATAAACTAGTTAGAATAACAAATGAGCTTTACTGAGAATTAAGATTCACGTTTTGGTCGCCATCGAGTCATTCCTTTCACGCTCTCACCGCTACGACCTCCCTCGAATTGAAGTAGATGTTGGCAATCTACAATACCAGTAATTTCGTTGTTCTTGAATACATAAGTTTGTGACTGTAGCACACTGCCTTTCGTGCACTCTCGACGATACTCTAAAGTCATGCTAGCAAGCTCATACTTCTCCACAATCCAATTTGGAACACTCTACAATAACAAGTGTCTTAAATTATTCATCTTCATGGGTTAATACATTATTAAATTCTGTAGTACAAGATCTTAATATAGCCATTTATTACCTCAAGGATCCAGCCTAAATATTTGACATTGTTAACATGCTGGTTCATATCCAAATCTTTCCATGTCGCCTATATATAGAATTGAAGTTCATTTAAAGTATAAAGTATAAACATAGTAATTAAGAGAATAACCAGTTATGATAAATTTAACTAACTCACCTTTAAAGCCTTGCAAACATGAACGGTATCGTTTTTATCTAATTTTTGATATTTTCTAGTATTTTCTTGGACGATCGGCGGCGGTGTATCCACAAAGTATGGCCCTAACTCAGCTCGAACATCATCTGGAAATTTTGATAGTCTTCTCGTCTCTTTGTTCATCATGACCCAATTACTATAACGTAGCACATAAATATATTCCATTGTTATACCACAATCAATACTTCGCCCATAAATATATTCCATTGTTATTCCATTGGTAAGAGAGCGATTTTTACCTTGAAGCTCTTACTAATATTTCGCCCGTTTGACAATCACGAAACAACCAATCACCACACGCACAATTTTTCCCGGATAAAGATCTCCAGTGATCTATTTGTACGACATCATCGCTGTATTGGTTCGAATTTGAGCATGCAAAAACACATCAAAACCTAATAAAGCTAAACATTCACAATTAAGATGTTTTTATATCTCATCGGAGTAGTTTACCCTGTACCATACAGAACAACAGACATATCTGTTTTAATTTAATATTTCGTAGTGAATTTCGTGAAATTCATACAAAAATTAGGATCAAAGTATGTCTTTTGGAAAGCAGTTTCATACGTACTGGATTAACTTAGATGATTTCGATTACTGACCCAGTTTTCTAACATGAACTATACAATACGTAGAGTGACATATATACCAAGTCGGATAACGATCCACTTCTAATTGAATCTTTGTCACCACCCAAACTAGGTTTTTCGTGCTCATTATTGGTGTTGAATTCATGCCATCGCTTAGAAGTCCGATTGTCTTCGAATGGTTAAGCACCGTTTCCTACCCAATTAAGTCCAAACAACGAAATAAAAAAAGAACAAACATACATATATAATCCTTACAAGAACAAAATTTAAAATGTACTGTAATATATATATATATATATATATATATATATATATATATATATATTGGAATGATCTAGAGGGAAGTGCATTTTTTGGGGGAAGGGGGAGCGTTAGTATGCATCAGGAAGCATATTACCTTCACCCATACAAATCTCGAAAAAAGCAAACTGAAATTTAGTAAATGTTAATCAGAATCGATGCTATGAATTTTAAGCTTCCTTGATAAATTCATTCTTCAAGTTATAGCATCGATTTATGAATATTAAATCCAAATCCGTTAATATGCATCGCAGTGCATATTAGTTAATATGCATTGTGATGCATATTAACAATAAAAATATCTTTCAAATAATGTGAAGTTATAATATGCATCGCAATGCATATTAGTTAATATGCATCACACTGCATATTAACAATTTATTAAATAAATATTCATCAATTAATGTTATGACTTAAAAATGAAATTCATTCATTAAAATATTCTTTACAGCATCGATTTTGATTACTATTGTTGACGTTTTGATTGATAATTGTAATATGCTTCTTGTGCATACTAACGCTTCCCCCCAAAAAGGCACTTACCTCTTTATCACTACCATATATATATATATATATATATATATATATATATATATATATATATATATATATGATAATCACCTGCATGAGATTCATTAGGGTGTCTATAGTAGTTGTTCGACCTGGCCCAGTTTCATATGATCTGATCTTGAAACATTGACGAAATACATACTCCGATACCATCCTCCCTAGACCAACGTCCGAAACGACTTCGTGACAGTACTTTTTCTTCAAGTACATTATTTCTTGTTGTTGCAAGAAAATTGTTGTAAATGCAGCAAGAAGCGTACTCGAATCCATAACACCAGATGTACTACTGTTGTTTATAACTTTTGAAGGATCATTGGTTAAAACTTGCATACTCAAAGAAGAAGTCTTACTTATTCCACACTCATTTACACTGTCTAACTTGCATCTAATTAGCTTACTAGCTGCAGATGTCAAGTTATAACCAAAGCCGCCATTGCTGTTTTTGGAAGGAATTTGTAAAAATAATACTGGTATTGTGGTGGCTGACATGATAATATAACTGTGTAAACTTAACAATTTGGCCTATTTTACATATATGTACTTATTTTCACTATTTATAGGAATCATGCATCTTAATGAAGGTATTAATTACTATTGATTAGTTATTTTTATATATTTTTTTTTCTTTTAACTATTTATTAAGCTACAATATATTAGGTTGGGTGTGATTTATTGGCCTAGCTAGCTATTTTGAATTTTAAAGTGTAAATCTTTGACTAGTTAACACAGATTTCGTGACAACTCTTGCAAACAAAACCGATTCAATTATTCGTCTTGGTTGATGATCGAACGAGTAAATGGTTCAACGGTTCAGGAACAAGTAACTAATAACTAGTATTCTAGTAACTAATATATACTTTAAAAGATATATATAAACAGTTTATACATAAATGGTTCAATGGATCCGAGAGACTGGGGTTAATATATGCATGCTTCAAAGTTCAAACTGGAAACCAAACTAGACAGCCTAGTTGGAACTCCTTTGATTCAGCTTGCCAATTTAGCTGGTTTATGGTTTTATGCCAAACAATGAACATCCTTAATTAAGGAGCTAGGAGCATAGGGTGTGATCACGTTCTTAGTGTCTACACATTAACTGTTTGTCATGATCTTTGATTATATTATTATTAAAAGTGGTTTGGTTGGTTACATTAATCAATTTCGTTGCAATATAGTTGTTGTTGTCTTGGGCTTCATTTGGTTGATTACATCAATCAATTTCGTTGCAGTAGATTCTATAATAAATTTTTGCATAAAAAGGCTTGTAACCGGTAGACGATTCACCCGTCTAGCTTGAATGACATTATGTGTAAGGTAATGTTCAAGATAATTTAAGGACCTGCTCAAGAAAGTATCGATCCGTCCATGATGAAAGACAACAATTTTGTTATAAAGTACTCGATCAACAGACTTTCTATCATGAGGAGTGAACTTGAGTCGGACACACGAGATTTACAAGCTCCCATCACTAATTTGCCCCTTTGGGTTAACAAGTTATAATGAATTAATAACCACTTTAGTCATATGTAAGTTTACAATATATCGTATTAATAATTTATTTATGAGCTGAAAATCAAATAATTTCACTGAAGTATGTACAATGTATTGTACTTAAAATATAATACAATCATTTTATACACGTCTTAACGATCCTCGTTAATAAAATCAACAAAAGGGAACGCTAGGTGTAAATTTAATCAAAATAATTTTGTTTTTGATTATAGCTAGAGTTCGTAGCTAGAGCTTATATTTTGACCTAGAAATTGAAGCTTATTTTTTTATAAATGTTTGGTAAAACTAACTGGAGTTTAAAGATATAAATTGACATAAAATGACAAAAATATATAATATATAATGATATAAAGGGTATCTATGTAATTTCTCATTTTAAAAGTTTGAAACTTATTTTTATAAGTTATTTCAAACTAATTTATTATTCTTTTAGAGTTTATTTATATTCGCAAGGAGCCAAGGAACGGAAATTTTAATTTTTGAACGTTTTTTTGACTTTTGCTTCAAAATTCCCCCTTTTGACCCGCCTTTCCAAAACAAACATAAAAATATAAAATAAAACCTGGGATATAAAAAGCAGCTGTGAATTCTTTCTTTTCTTGGAGAAGGAAAAATAAAATAAAAAAAGTAAAATCGAGGGAATTTAATCGCAATTGCAATTTGGTACAAAATTCCGTGAGTTGTAACGTTAAATCACTGGTACGTTTTCCCTAATTCTGAACCCTAGTTTTTCACATATATTGTAAAATTTGTACGTTTTTTTTTTCTTTTGTAAATTATTTATGCTTTAATTGTTTCGTTTTGAATTTCGTTATCGAATCATATGTATTCATACATGAATTGATCGTCGGATTTCATGTTGTTTGTGAGAATTCATCGATCGGTGATATGTATAACATCGAATTTATGGAATTGTAAGAAATTGACCAAGTATAGCTAATTTCAATGGTTGTGTCAGTTATGGCGTGAAATTGGAGCTGTCGTTTGCTCAGCTGAATTTTAGTTGTTGTTTGTGTTATCCTCGTATGATATGTATAGCTGGAAGTAATTAGGGCTAAAGCCTAAATGTATGTATGTAGGCATAAGGCCTGTATACATGTTCATTGTGTAAAAAGTTAATGAACGAGCTATAAAGGGCAAAAAAGTTGTGTACAGTTTAAAAACTTGAAGATTGGTTGGACTCAAGTGATGACTTCATAGTTCAAATTAATGTGAATTTTATATTTTATATAATTTATAAATTCGAAACTAATAGAGGATGTAATGGGTTATATCTATAGGCAGTTGTCTTTTGTTACTTCATGATTGTTTTTCACCATGTTTATATTCAAGTTATCAAAATTTTGTCCAAATTTTGGGAAATTTAGACTGTGTTTATGTATTTGGCAGGGTTTTCTATTTTAAGGTGGACAACGTTTTTGAGGGGGATTGAAGTATCTATTTTGTATAGCGCTAATTATGCTATCTTTTCTTACGTAAGTTTATGCAAACTATGATGGCTGTAACCCCTGAAGAGCAGACTATATATCATGCAACCGACCGTTTCCCTTTGCTTGTGGAAAGCCGAGAAAACCATGGAAATCAGCATGTAATTGATTTGGAGAGAGGAAGTGATGATGACACTTCTTCATCTGATGCATCTAATAGTTCTCTTCAAGGTCTGGCTCGTAGCCCGCTGGCTTCCACTTCTCAACTGCTCCGTGCGTCATCCAGTGGATCCAATGCACCGGGGAGGAGAGGCGACCGACTTGGTCGTCGTCGGTGGAGCCCCTTCGACACTTTGTTATGGATTTCAATTGAGTTAGTATTTACCTTGGGACAAATTATTGCATCTATAGTTGTTTTATATCTTTCACGCAATGAAAACCCGCAGACTCCTTTGTTTGCCTGGGTTGTGGGTTATGCGGCTGGGTGTGTTGCAAGTCTTCCATTTCTATTTTGGCGGTATGTTCACCGGAATCAGGCTACCGAGCAAGGGTCAAGTCGAGGTCATCAGCCATCTTCTGAGGGAAACCGTCCAACCGAACCAAATTCTTATATAACAATCTCATTTGCTCGGTCTTCAGAAGAGGAAACTCGGCCCGCCACATTACCTGATACTTGGAATGGTCTAAATGTGGGTTCAAATGCTAGGTATATTTCTGTTTTTTTTTTTTGGGTAAAGGGTAAAATTTACCCGGTAAATATATTTCTGTTTATTTTACACGTGTATCTCTTTTACTTTGCAGTAAATGTGATTTGACTTAATTGTTTGTGGTTTCATAGCAGGCTTACCATGCTTGTAGACCATTTCAAAATGGCTTTGGATTGCTTCTTCGCTGTATGGTTCGTGGTTGGTAATGTTTGGATATTTGGCGGCCATTCATCATCTGCCGATGCCCCCGTTTTGTACAGGTGCTACTAATATATATTACAGATTTACAGTGGCTGTGTTTGGATGTGCGTTTTCGAAGTGCTTGAATGATCAAATAATCATAATCATATATGTAGTAATTAGCTAGTACTAATCGTAGAAAATAG
Source organism: Helichrysum umbraculigerum (assembly GCA_949592205.1). NCBI lineage: Eukaryota > Viridiplantae > Streptophyta > Magnoliopsida > Asterales > Asteraceae > Helichrysum > Helichrysum umbraculigerum. The sequence continues at coordinate 6,228,775 of CATIUR010000005.1, read as the reverse complement.
TGTTCAAATGTGCATTTGTTGATTGTAAGTTGTAATAAGCAGGTAATTAGATGTTTGACTGATTGATAAATTGTTGATAATTTAAGAAAATTAATAGATAAAATGACTAGAAAGAAGTTTTTGTGGAAAACCACTTCAATCGGTCTTAAAGAATAAATAGGTAATATTGCAACTAGCTGAAACATTAGCCAGACGAGTGCAAATTCCAAACTTCTCCATATTATGGTAAGTTTCCCTTTTAGATCTAATGAATTCTCTTGTTATTTGCTTCAGGCTTTGTATAGTTTTTCTTACATTTAGCTGTATCGGCTATGCCATGCCTTTCATCTTATGTGGAATGATATGTTGTTGCCTCCCCTGTATCATTTCTATCCTCGGTGTCCATGAGGATATGAATCAAATGAGAGGAGCGAGCGAAGATTCTATTAATGCTCTGCCAACCCACAAATTCAAACTTAAGAAGAATGTGAATAACGAGAGTAAAGATAATGATTCAGGAGTTGATGAAGGTGGGATTCTAGCAGCCGGGACAGAAAAAGAACGGGCCATCTCTGGGGAAGATGCTGTAAGTTTTTGAATTATCAATAGGTTAAATTTACTCTCAAACGGGGCAAATGGATCAAATAAAAAGGTTAGCTAAAAGGGGATGGGTTACGTGGGTTGAAGCTGCCCAATGTGTATCTTTTATGCATACAACTCCCATAGTTTATTACATATTCAGAGCTGTAGTTTTTTTTTTTTTTTGCAAGTTTTAGTTTATTTTTTATTTTTAAAATGGAGAAACTGCAAAAGTCCATGTACTATTCTATGGATGGGTACAATACTACAATGTGCTTTGTTTAAGCATAATAAACCAACATATCTACCATTTCTCACATATTGTGCAATTTTTGCTTTAAAAGGGTTCAAGTTGCATTTTTTGGTAATAATAATTGGTAAATATGTTAGAGATGATTTATAATATAGAGTAGGGTGCATATAGCAGTAGATAGTGAATTACATCGTCTTTCTTTCTGCCATATAAATTTTTTTAAAAGCGGGTCAATCTAACCTGGTCTGCCCAGTCAACCTCTTCATCTTGCCACCTATACTGCATTGTATGCCTTTATTTGAACATAGAGAGCTTGAAAATGGTGCAGGTCTGTTGCATATGCCTTGCAAAATATGCCGATAATGATCTGTTGAGAGAGCTTCCTTGCACGCATTTCTTCCATATAGATTGTGTGGATAAATGGTTGAAGATAAATGCATCATGTCCATTATGCAAGTTTGAAGTTGGGAGTAGTAATGAGATTCCATCTACTGCAGACGCAAATCAGCAACAAACATGAACTATGAAAAGGTAAATATGACTTGCAGACTGTTCTTCGCTTAATCAGATGCAGCAAACCTCAGAATTGAAGTGTATAGGAAGATATGATTCCGTCAAGATGAATATAAGTCCCGTTTCTCTTTTAACCGTTTGACAAGGTGTGGGTTGTATAGATGAGTCAAATCAAATCAAAAGGAATCCAATGTGTTGTTAATAGTGTTTGTCTAATAAACATACATTTTTTCTATATGAGATGGATTCATAGGAGTCACAACTTCATGAAGTGAAGAAGATTTTTAGGTAAAACATTGATATGCTTTTAGATTTACGTTTGAACGATGTAGTTGTCCATACATGGCATGAGTGTACACACAGGATGCTTCTTGTACTTAATATAATGCGGGTGATTAACAATGGAGGTAATTTAGCTCATTAGTTGTTACATGTCTACTTACAGTTCCCCAGTTCTGGCCAAGTCATGTTGCTGATATGGTATACCAAATTGGTTCTTTCCAAAAATCAGATGAATGAAGAAATCGGCCTGTTTAATAGGCCACAATTATAAAGACGTCAGACGTCAGTCCTACATGTATTCCCTTGAGAAAAAGGATTGTAAACATGTTATGCAAATTCAGTGGTCTGGATAGGTTGAAGAACCGACGAAAACATTTAAGCAAAAACACTTTTCTTCCGAAAGAGTTCAGTTATGCACTAAAAACAATCCCATTTCACATCTTTCCTTTCAACATAAATTTCTTTATATTTTTTGCATACAAGGGACATAACCCCGATCTTCCATTCATAAACAGATCAAACTAGACTAGAATATCTTATATGTATCATGCATGAAGTACATATACCAGCCTGAGTCAGCAAATAATAAAAAGGATGAACAAACCATATAATAAAAATATAGAATAAGTGCAAAACTTTCTCTTCAAACTACACATAAAAAACCATTTTTGATACATCAAACTTGATCACCTTATCTACGCAAAAAAATGCAGATTTCATCTAAAATTTCTTTACAGAAACCATTCTCTTTTTCGGTTGATAACAAAGAAAGATCCATCTCCCAGCCTCAACCACCTGAGGATGAGAGAAAGAGAACTGTACAGTATGCTATACAAAGAAACAATCGGGCCTGTTATTTGTTCGGGTTGATGGGCCGAAAACATCCATATTATGAGGGTTTTCAAGGTGCAAAACAAGATAAAAGTTCTTATCCGCTGTGTAGTACAATCAACTCGGTTATGATCCATTTAACTCGGATGTAATAGCAGCGGGGGGTTTTGATGGGTTAGGGTGTGGTGGAGGAGCAGTTAAAGAATAGGTAAGCCTTGATGAGGAGGAGTTCTCAATTAGTCCAGCAATCCCAGCACTTGCTATTTGAGCATTCGTAGGAAGGAAAAGATCATGTTTCTGGTCTTTATAAGCTGCCCAAACCTGTCAAAATGACATTCATTCATCAGATGATACACTCATACACCTAAGCAGAAGTGAATGATTTATATGCATCTACATACATATAAAATTAACTCTATACCAGGAAACATATTTTTCATCATCATAGTTAGGTTTCTTATATCAAACAATGAAATGAAACTTATATAGAAATAATACATCAAACACGATTACCAAAATCGTATTAGTGTGCTGATAATTTAACTTTCGTCAGATAAAGCAATTTAGGAGGTTACATGCATTTGAATATTGTTCGGACAGCATTCAACTTATTTGACATGTTTCCCCTTTCGTTAGATTTTTTAGCTTAACCAAGTTAACTCATTAGACAATAACATCCGCAAATAAACATACATTTGTAGGTAAGAAACATTTAGATTTAAGACGGTGACTTACTTCTGAGGAATCTAGTATGTCACGAACTTTTGTACAGTGCGCTCCTTCTGTTGCAAATGCATGCAAAACCTACATCAACACAATAATGACAATATTAGAACCCCTGGTATTCTATAAGAAATTTGAAAAGAATCATGTGGCGAAACTGTAAAGAGCTAACCTCAATTGCAAGCACCCGCCCAATGGATGCTTCAGATTCATTCCACTTCATTTGAGAGCAAAGTCCGTTTCTCCCTCCTGCTCTCCAATCAAGAAGGCCAAGCAGTACTTCAATGAGCCCAACCCTACAACACATGATTATTGACTCCCCGATCAATCAAAGTATCAAACTGAATGTAGTAGGGACTATATATCATTTCACCCTACTGTAGTAATATTTCTATGAAGGGTTCCCATTTTTTCTTGAGAGGGAGGGAAGTCTAATTTTTTATTACATCCACAAATATGATGTTTTTGCATGTGATCCACAAGCGTGCTCACCTGAGACCTTGTGCGACAAGTGCGTCCCTTGCTCTATTTCCAGCAACCACCACACGTTTCAATGTCTCAAGTGCTAGTATGCTTCCACCTTGCCATCCGATAGCTTTCATTAATAGCGGAACCACCTGCACCCAAAAAAAGAAAAAGTGACAACCAAGACCCATGTCATGAAGGTGAAAATATGTCACGAAAAAAAAAATGAAAAATAGAGCTTGCAGAGTTACAGGCAAGCACACAAACGTGAAAAATTGAGGCATTGAAACTTAAAATTCAGCATAAAGGTTAGAGGCAGAATTGTAGATATTTCGCCCCATTTAATTTTGAACAGGTTGATTAAGGTAGTTCTATCTCAAACGGGTCAACTGGGTAAAATAACAAGTACAGTTAAAGTCTCCCAAATCCACTTTTCAATATACAGAACCTCCTTCATCATTTTGTCAAAATACTATAGATTACGTGAATTAATATAGCATCCGTAGTCATATTTGACACAATTAATCTTTTATGAATTCTTTTTGGAAAATGATAACCCAACACAGACCATTTTGAGCAGTACCACGTGACATGTTTCATCATGAACCTATTTTAACCCCATTACACACACCACCCAACCAGCCATTCTAATAGTTTCTCACAACTTCCTCCAATCCAAGAGCCTGATAAATGCTTGAATTTTCTATGTACGTACAAAAGAAAGTGGGTAGTATGTACCTGGGTTGTCCCGACACTAGTCGCCGCCATTGCTTCAGCACAAGTTGTGCTAGCTGCTAATTGATGTAGAACCCGTAAGCAGCTAAGACGCACCTTCTCTTGAGGAGTTTGTGATGCCTGTGACGGATTCTCGTCACCTTCAGAGGGTGCATCTGGCATTCTAGATTCTTCTGAGGACATTGTTTCACGCCTTGCCTCAAAGGCTACTGCAGACAACAATTTGGGCACGTAACCCAAGTATCCAACATGATCTGCCAGCGCAGGGTGGACCCGCAACAAAGACACCAATGCAGCAGATAACAGTAGTGGAAGCTCGGGATCAGGTCCTTGAGTGTCATGATGTGTAGCAGCAATCGATGAAAGATACTGATCCAGAAGTCCTTCCAAAAATCTCTTTGGATTTCTAAGTGGGAATTTTGGATCTTTCAAGAATAGCCTCACGTAGATTCCTCCAACCTGTTAATGGGCGTTTGGATTTGGATTGAATAATTAAATATAAGTGAGTTGGCAAAGTTGGCCCATTTACATTTACATTTACATATGTATAACAATATAAGTTGATTCAGGTTATCCCTAACAACTGAAATAGGGTAGTATAGTCACACAAAAATCCGCTAGGAAACAAGTCGACCTGGTCAAAAGACACCTAAACTGTGTTTTGATACAATTAAACTCCTACATCACTTCACTAAAAAATTAGATTATTTTCTAAGCATACTTGACAGTAATTACTTCTCAAAAAGAAATGTTGGGAGGTTTAATTCAAAACGACGTGTATCAAATGCTTAATACTAGAGGTGCACATTTGGCCCATTTACTTATAAATGGGTCAATTTGAGCCATGATTTATTCCTAATGGGTCCAACAGGTAAACAAATACAGTTAACGAGAAAAGGTCAAATGGGTTGCATAGGTGATAAGTCGCCCGAAGTATCACAACTTTCAATTAATAAAATCTCCTAAATCAGATGACACGTATAATATATTTCAAATCAAAAACCGTAACAAAAATACCCATTCTAGACCGTTAACAACTTGATTGACCCACCCATTTTGCCAACTTTAGACATAACAAATGGCAATAAATACCTGAGGCTCATCTCTCATTTCTTGTTGGCTAGAAGCTTGTTCGGGTACATCCCAATCAAAAACACGACCTTTCATCTGTTCCTGGTAAACATCTGAAGCCATTGTTGCAACTTGTGCAGCCAAGGAAGCCGCCATTGCTGGTGTCCATACAAGTTCTGGAGTTTCTGTTGTTTGTTCAAGAGCACTTACAACAACCTCACCAGGGCCATCCCTAATAATAGATACCAATCCATCTGGCAGAAATCTTGCGAGTGTAATCGCCACCCTGGGCCCATGCATTGGTTGTGCAACAAGCTTCCCCAACAAAGAGGCTGCTGCTGCTCTTTGAGGTAGTGGGACTTCTTCTGCATGACGAATACAAAAGTTTGATATAGAAATATCTTGGATTGTTGTAGTAATAATACAGTTATTGTAATCCTATTTAATATTAATACATTGATTGTATATATAAAGGACAGGAAACAATGTTTCCGATGAAGGCAGCCAACCCAACCCAGCCCAAGCAGAATACCCACTATCTGGCCCATACCCACCCAGCGTGCCACTTTTAATAAAAACACAAAAAATTTACCACGTAATGGGAGAAGAAGCTCAAGAATATAGACAACTCCACCATGCTTGGCGGCTGCCCATGCTAGTTCTGGTGTAGTTGCTAGGGCATAGAGAACATGAAGAACCCCTTCACGACAATTAGGGGCCCAATGAAGCAATTGTAGCAGAAGAAGAACACTAGACCCATCAGCTACCATAGCCTCCAAACAAGGAGCATGTGTGGTTAATCGTGACAGCACACTCAAACATAGTTGAGAAATGTTGCTTCCAGGTGAAGCGGGAACTGAAAAGCATTCAAAAAGAGGTAATAACTTTTCTTTTGAAGAAAATACAGATGCCAAATTTGGGTCGCTCGTTAGCAAATTCTGCAAAAAACAAAAAGATGTAATAAGCACTCCTCCGTATTTCATAACCAAAGAAAACCTCTTTTAAAGATTTGATCCTCCATTATAAGTGATGGACTGGTGTAGAGGTGGCAATTTCAACTCATTTACTTATGATTGGGTCTATTCAGGTTATGCTTTATCTCTAACTGTCCGTAACATAAAAAAAATAGTTAAAAACAGAACCACACAGTTTGAAAATTGCCCCATGTGTATTTTAAGTGCATATCAAGTATTCAAAGAACAAGATTATGATTGAAATTATATAATTCTATGCATCATATTTGTCCAAGTTCTAGCATTTAATAATTCGCTTCTTAAGATACACCAGTTTCAACCCATACCAATAGATTAGCTGTTTTATTGGCCCATTACCAAACCAGTCCATTTTGCCACCTCTAGTAACATGAGAAAAAATCATCATGTTACCTTAAGAGAAGTCAGCCCTAGTTGTAGGTTCCCAACCATGCCCAAATACTCCTTGTCTGTTAAGTTCGCATCAGATGATGTTACATGATCTTCTGCAGTTCTCTCTTCACTATCATGATTGCTTTCAAGCTCTGATTTTTCATGGTTTGAGCCGCTTACATGAGCATCAGGCTCAGTAACAAATTGATTGTGTACTATTTTCGATATAAATTCGACAAGAGCAATGCAAAATGATTCTGGTTCACTGATCTCGAAGTCAGGCTGATCATTATAGACCCGTAAATACACATTTCCAATAAGGGTCTCTTTCGATAAAGCTTCATACAAGAAGCCTTGTGAATCTTGCAAGCTATGAGAACCATCAGGTGCTAACGCTGCACGCTTCTGGTCTACAAACTTCAATAGCTCTGCTCGGGTTGAAGAATTCCAAATAATCTGCAACCATATGACATAGAAAAAAAACATGAAAAGAAAACCTACTAGAATATTTAGCCGACATTTGGGGTGTGATCGGACCTATTTAAGTTTGTGTTTTAGAACAGACAATCTGATTGATGCAACTTAAAGCCGCAAAAAACAGTCTTTGATGTTCAAAACATATTTTGCTCAGGATTATCTGGTTTTATGGGTCACAAGTAATCGGTTTTAGATAACAAGCTTCATATCAGCTACAACATAACAGTATATATACGTAAAATAACAGTTAACTTCAGTTCATCTTAAGATAATTAATTTTGTTGCATCTAGTATGAAACTAATTATCTAAAGCCAAATTGCAATGATCTTTTTTTTCCTCTCTTTAACGTTCTTTTTTTTTTTGGGTAAAGGGGCACACCCCGGCAAACTTTCTTTTTAACCTAATTTGAGAGAATTGTATTCTTATTTTCATGAAGACGTCACTTTTCGCCATTTTATCTATTTAATTCTGTAAAATTCAGAAAACTGTCAAATACAAACATCTGGCCGTCTGACTATTGCAACTTCAAATGACATGATGACATCTAAACACTAAATTTTATGGCTGTTTTATTATCCAAACACCCCCTTTAAAAAACATTAGAATGCAGCAGTTAAAAGAGTAGAGTACCGCTAATCCTCCTAATACAATCATCTAGCCACCTGAATCCAGTAACACAAATGCAAAGATCTCCATATATATTAAAACAGCAAGAAGTTATTTTACCTCAGGTAGCTCCAAATTCGAGTTTAATTTTATCAACAGGTCCTTTGGTAGCTCGTCTTTAAGCATGCTAGCAAGTTTAGGAGTTAAAAGAGCTTTGAGAGCGTCAGCTGCCTCTTGGTTATAGGGTGTTAAGCTTTCAACTGCCATGCCACTGATTCTTGACAATGCATGTGCAGCTCGTACTGCATGCAAATTTTTAGCAGTTTGCACACTAACACCAACCCCATGTGCCTCTGTGGTATCGGGTTCTTCTACTGTTGAGTCATACTCAAGCAACAACGGCAATAGATACCTGATCACAAAGAGAGAAGAAACCCAGACAAGAATACTCAGGAAATAGACATATAATGATTACAAACAAAATAAACAAAGTTCACAAATAGATACGAACGAGGGTTGCTGCAAGCTTATAAGGTGGTTAAAAGTTCAAGGCACTTGAAGATAAAATGCTAATAGATTGTCAACATATGGCATAGTAATTTACAGATATGGACTACATAAATGTACGAAGTTGGAAGTAGAGGTGGCGAAATAAGCAGACCCAGGGGGGGAGGGAGAAAAATGGGTTCTAGTGTGGTTGAAACCGGGGTAAGGTAAGGGCGAAGCCGCAAAGATATTTGTTTATATCAATTTGATTGAATTTGATAGATAAACAGTATCCTGAATATGATTACAAAACTAAATCTCTAAAAAATCTAATCGATCTATTGCATTTGTATTGTATACACTTAGAGTGACTTTCAACCTGTTTAACCCTTTTCATTTTAGTGATATCATTAAAGATATAACCCATAAACCCTTTATATATGATACATAACCATATCAACCAAAATATAAGTGAATGGGTTTCAATTGCCACCTCTAGTTGAAAGTATGACAAGTACAACAAACTTACCACAACACCCCAGCCTTTAACAAGGCGTTCTGTAACTCGGAGGAAACACAAAGATGAGCAATCGTCTGAAGGGCTGCATCTACAGCTGCTGGAGCGAGCTCCAGTTCAGTACAATGCACAATGTCCTCAACTAACCCAGATAACTCAAGCACCTCAGCTCTAGCACTCTCGAACTGGCTCAGGCTAGAGAATGTCCGCATCACGTTTGTCACAATGATGGTAGATGGTTCGTTACCATGAGTAGTCGGTTGAACCACACACATGCAACGTGAAAGAAGTGTCGCTAAAAGCTGTATGCCACCATCCCTCACAAGCTCTTCACCATTCAATGCAGAAGATACACACCTACAACCACAGGACCTCCATTAAAAGAAGTACAAGATAAGAATCTTTTAAGCATTTAAGGCACTTACGTAAGCCACGTGAGCTCTGAGGCTGCAACAAGTAAAGGTGCACGTTCCGACGATAAGAAGTTGGTATCATCATTATCGACTGTCACAGCATTTAACAGCATTGGATATCCAGCATATTTGAATGGTTCCAGGACATCTCCATACCGTCTATATAAAATGCACTGTCCCTTAAGCAAAAGCAGCAACCTCCATGGTTGTGGGCCTTGCATACCTTGCATCGTGGCCTATGCAGAATCATATTAGAAGATTTTTTAGCTAATTAATATAACTTTCTATAAGAATAAAACCATAACAAATATGCACATCAAGTGGCCTAGGTCTCTTATAGAGGTGGAAGATGGATGGGTGGGTGGGTGGGTGGGTGGCTAACAGGTTGTTCAAAATTTTGTGTTTTATAAATAACTGGTGTTTCAAATATGATAACAGTAACTATGTAGTAAAAAACAATCTTTGATTAAAATGATTTAGAAGGTTTTGTTTAATACAGATATAGTTTGAGCGACTTTCAACCTGTTCGACGTGTTTCCTTGTAAGCTAACTTTTATTCTTTTTACCTCTTTGACCCATCAGAAACAAAATATACTCGGTCAGTGTCGAAACAGAATTTGTTTATATTTTATGGACGTTGAAGCTTCAAATTGGACCTTTAAGCAGATTCGTTTCAGAAACTTTAAGCATAAACAAAATTCTTACTCAGATTCGTTGCAGAAACTTTAAGCATAAACAAAATTCTTACTTGTAGGCGCTCATATGCTTTCTGAACTGCAAGAAACTTCTCTCTTCCTTGAGGATTTTTGTCCGGATGATATTTCATTGCAAGCTTTCTGTACTGTCTCTTGAGCTTTTCTTCATCAATGTTCTCGATTTTCTTTGATAGGCTAGAATTATCGTCTGCATTCCCAGCAGAGTAATTATTTTCAGAGTCATCTCTTGTTACGTCACTTAAAGATATCTGTAATATTTTACACGCTTCTTCCTCAGAGAGATCCATAGGTTTTCTTGTTAATTCCTCGCGCCACATTACAAGCAGTGATTGTAAGAACTCAACATGTTCAACTATAGGCCAATTGGGAAACTGAATCTCGTCACATAAGTTACGGAGGTAATATCGGTGGCACCACATCTCGTCTCGAAGTTCAGGATATGTAACTGGTGGCATAGGAGCATAATCATATAAGCAATGACAATGCTGCGATAATTTCTGGGGAAAGTCACCAAGATGCTGCAAAACCTACATGATAAAATTGCACAAATCTCTTAGAACGTTTTGAACACATAGTTTATGCTAAAGGTAGCAATTTCAACACACTTACTTACGAGATACAGGTTCTGCCTCATCTCTAATGGGTCAAATAGGTAAGATACAATTTTGCTTAAAGGAATGGGTTGGAACTACTCAAAAGTGTTTTTCTAATGCCTAAAATGTCCCAAATCATTTTAAAAACCAGAATGTTCCACTGCTATGATATGTTAAAAGAAGGAAAAAAATGAAAGTATATTGTTATTTTAAATTTTTTCGCGGAACTACAAGTTATAATAAAGAAAAAAGTGAACGCATGTAACAAAAATTTTGCAATTTTGCAATCATATTTAAAACACAAACTATTTAAAAACATAATTGGAGAACATACTGCAGTCAACCCAACCTGACCTTCCATAAAAAATTACCCAATTTGACCTGAACCCATTGCAACCTGTTACCCAACACGCCCATTTTACCACCTTGCATACTGATCGCATAAAAATGGAAGAGTTAAAAGTTTAAACTACCTGATGAATGAGATTGTCTGCTCGCATTTTGTGGGTCCATATAATCTCGGGAGTGTCAGAATCAGAAACCATTGCTGCAGCAAATGCAGTTGGACCACTACGCTCGAGAACATAGAGTAAAGACTCAGGTAGAAGCCCACCAAGCACACTCCGCTTAGCCAAGGGCAATGATGCAGAAACTGCAGCTTCTTCACCGCCATGAAAAGCTTGGTGAACATGGGTGGTAGAGAAGAGTTGAGATATCGTAAGAAGATTAGATCCCGGGTATGCCAAAGCAAAATAAAATACACCAGTACTATATAGCCTTATCATTGCCTTTGGATTTCTAGTAACAACGGCCTTAATCAAAGCAGCAGAAACCTCCACAATAGCTGGCTCCCCGGAAAGCATGGCCTACATTAAAGTAAACTATTGTATTAATGCTGATTTTTATCTTTTAAGATGTTGACTACAAAATGTAACAAGTCATATTAACGCACTGATAAAAAAAAAAGTAAAAAACTCAAATTCAAGAAACACCTGCGCAATATGAGGCAGACATCGTGGACTAGACAAGATTCTTTTAACTCTAGGTGTTGGTGTAACAATCTCTCCTGCATCATCTATATCTGAATGTGCAGACACCATGCTGTGTAGTATGGACAATGCTGCCTCACCTACCTGCAACAGATAAATCACATTCTATTACATACAACAAGAAATTCCTGTCAACAGGAAAGGAGAGCTATAATAATGATCAGTGTAAAAGTATGAAAGTTGAACCAATGACAGCTCACACAACCAAGTTACTCTGAAAGATACTCCCTCCGTCCCACATTATTTGTCCATCTTACTATTTATACTTGTCCCAAAAAAATTGTCCGCTTCTAAATACGGATTGACAATTTTAACTACTTTCCCAAACTAACCCTATTTCATACCATCACGTGACTCTAAGGAACCATGTAATGATAACATCAAAATCACATGGAAAGAAAAATAGAAGAATACTAAAGGCATTTCATTAAATAAAAGTTCTAATTATCATCTTTAATAAATGTGTGTTTTCAACTAGTGGACAAATAATTTGGGACGAAACTGTCTTGTGTTCAGTAACCCTCAGATGAAAAAAACTTTAAGGAGATGTCCATTTTCTCAGAACTTAAGAAGTGTATTAATGAATGCAAGAGAAACAAAGATGGGTATTTGGCACAGAAACGTTTTAGTGACGGAAGTGATTTCCAAGAAATGTGAAGTTAATTTCATAATGCATTAGTTACTTATATCAAAGGTTTCAAGAAACAAACATAAAAGCGTTTACTGGCCAATGCAACCCAATCTGACCCTTTTCAACCCGGACCCGTCATGACCCATTTCCCAACCCACAAATCTTGCTACCTCTTAGATATAATGTACCTGGGGAGGAGTGAGGACGGGAACCCGACCAGCCAGAGCCCACCGAAGTTCACGAATATCGCGCAACCTCTTCCAGTCAGGCATTCCAGAAGACCAACACTTTGTTGTCCAATCAATAGTCTTTTTTGACCAAAACCGTCTGATAGCATCTTTCTCCACTGGGCCAGCTTGTGCACCATCCTTATCAATAAACAACCATTCCTTCAAAGGTTCCATAAAAGCAGAAGCAGCTATCAAATTAGATTGCAAAGGAATAACTGTTCTTTCAGAAACTTCATGAACAGTCGTAAGTAAATCGACTGCCAGAACACACCCTCCAACAAGAACACATGCCTCCACATTTGATAACACCTTCATTAAAACCTGAAAAGGGTAAGCAGCTTTCAGTTAGCAACAACATCATGCTTACTGCAACAAAACATTATGTAATATTGAATCGACTCAAGCACCGATTTAGTCTTTGCATACATACGAGTATAGGTAGCAAATGTAGCTGGTCAGTCAGGTTCAGTTAAAGGTCAAAACACATCAATATTTGTACTTGTCAGGTTGGCCTGAGACTTTCTGACCAAGGTTGTTTAATGTGATCACTAAAACTAAATGCAATAATATAATAATCTGAATTTTTTAGTGAAGTATTTAAGTTGTTTCATGCATTTAATTATACACTTTTATCATCTTATATAAAATACACTTTTTGCGACTACCAACCAGTCTGTCCCTTATTATTTTAAGATAAACTTTTTGATCAACTCATTTATCACATTCCAGATAAAACATAAGTACATAACCGGAAACAACTCATCCACAAGTAGATGGGGACCCACACACATGTACATACGAGTATTCATTTCTCTTCCGTTTTCGGGCTTGGGATCACCAAAGGGATACATATGTCTTTTTACCTTAAGAAGCAGTAGCAGACGGTGTCTCAATGCTCTATCATCAGTCCTATCCAGAAGAACCGTAATGTGTGCTGTACCTTCAAAAGGACCAAGGGTAGTATGATGTTGCTCATATACAATTGCCATTGCTCTAGCGCAAAGTTCTCTGACAGAGAACCCACCCCCACCCCCAAAACCATCAAGTCTGCCCATATCACACCAATCATCAGATGCTCCCATTTCATCAGGAACCGCACCATCAACAGTAAGTCCCGTGTCTGCATCACATAAAAACCGGTGATACAAAGCTCGGAAAAACGCAACTGGGTCACGCAACGGAAACTTTTCTGTCCGTGAATTGCTTCCACTTTCAAGCAGCAACCGTAAATAATATTGACCTACACAAACTTCTTTGGATAAGCTTGGATATCTGACCGAGAACTCAGTGTAATTCCAAGATATCTGAGGAAGACTTTCTTGACCACTGGTTTCTGAGGATGAACTTCCGGGAACAATATCTTCAGTTCGCTCCTTTTCCACATCAAGTTTATGCACCTCGGCCTGTAACGCGCCTCTTAATTCCTGTCGAGTCCGCTCGTTCCAAATCAGATCGGCACGATTGTGATCGAGACTAAAAGCTCGCCAAAATTCAGGCCAGTTCAACAGCAATCTTCCAGACCCGACCGGTGTATTCTCTATAACAACCTGCGCCGGAGCAGTAAGATCCGAGTTTGGGACACCATCCAAGTCAACCGAATTAGGAACGACTGAGTCAATTGACGGATTATCACCTGCAGATGGTCCAACAGGAGAAGTAACGCCTGCGGAATGATCGACGGGCAATTCATTTGACAGGTTTTCACCTGTGTAAACTGCTGAGGACTGAACGGGCTGATCATTAACATCATAGTTGGTAGCAGACGAGAGAGTGTTTCTAGGTGAGGTTACACCTTTTATTGTATGATTCTTTCTTTGTTGAAGCAACCGTCTCCTTCTGCTACTCATAAAAGAACCTTCCTGATTAGAGTAATCTTCAGTAACGTCTCCTTCGGAGCGAGTGTGTAAATAAGCAACCAAGCCTGGTGGTAATACTCGGGATAATAAATCAAGAGCTGGTTGATAAGAGTCGGCCCAAAGGCCCACAAGTTGTCGACTAACTTCACGTCTTTCACCAGAAGGAAGAAAAAGAGCACTTAATAGATGTCTTAATAAAGCACCATCACGTAAAGCAGCATCTCGCATGGATTCTGCTGCAATTGCATCTTCCTCAGCGATTGTCCGCATGATCACAGCAACTATTTCTCGTACACTTTCTGCAGGGTGTCCAAATAATACAAACAACCGACGTCTTAACCCCGCCACCTGGCGTAACAATTCAACAAAAACGCTATATTGTGTAGTTTCACTGTGGGGGTCACATATCATTGCCTCTAAAACCTCCGCAATCGACATGGATAATAGAGGTGAAACAGACATCGATTTCAATCGGTTTACCAAAACTACAAGATTACCCTGATGAGCAAACAACACAGACTTGGTGTGCATGATTGTAGCATGATAATCACCTTTTGTGTCAGTCAATAAGTTGTTATCCGTGGTACCACCGCCAATAAGAACAGCAATAAGTTCTGCAGCTTCAGCAGCTACCCCTTCAGATCCATTCCTTAACAATCCCATGATTCTCGCGACAGCAGCAGGGAATGACATTACATGTGAGGTGGCCGTTCTTGACGTCAATAATCTTCTTAAACAGGCAACGAACCCTATAACAGTGGCAGCTGCTTTAGGAGAAGGTTGTGGCAGAGGAGGAGACTCTGGCGGCAGATTTGGAGCAGCCGGGAGCATTGTAATTAAAGCCATTAAAGTTACTTCAGGCACTTCAATATTGGGAGGGACTCCAGTGTAAGGAATGCATGCATTAAATTCTCTTATTCTTCGCCAAAGTTTAGCTCTTGATCCAGGAATTGAACCTCCTTCGGTCACTGCATCTTTAGCGGATGCTGCCAAGTGTTTTAAGTGCATGGTGGCAGTTTCCAAGTCAGCTTTAGCACGTTGTGGCGTACCAGATACTTGTTGAAGTTGTAGATAAGCTCTGCCACATGGTGGATCAATTGGATGACCTGGCATAGTTAGTCTAGGCAGAACAGGCACCGAACACTGACCCTGTAAAACAAAAATACAAATTAATATGTCGACTTTGGTAAATTTACAAAAGCACAAATTTATACCTCTGTTTGTATCATATCCCGAACTGCTGCAAGTAAACCATCTCTAGATGTGCTAGAATATACCTGAAACCAAACAGCTTGGTCAAAGAAAGTCAACTTGCAATATATAACACAATCTTCGAGTGAAAATTCTCACATGAACTGGACATCCATCATTGAACTCAATGGCAAATATCTGTGGTTCCTCAGCGAATCGCACAAGCGAACTCACAGCAGATAAAGGGCGGACAATAACAGCCTGCAACATTTAACATAAAATGAATAAAAAAATCAATCTTTTAAGAAAATATCAAAATGTTATTCAACTACCTCATAGTTTTTTGGGTGTCTCTCCACAAGTGAAACCTTCGTTAAAATAAGTTGACGAGATACAGCATCACCTTGTTCCCCGAGTCCCCCTTTTGGTCCAACTATCAAACCCAACCCTGGTGGGCTGATTGTCCCATGGGCAGCGCTTCGCAGTCTCATTACAGACCAACCCCCACAAGGAGTTTCTTCTGCTCCCACACCATCTTTAGCTGCATTTTTACAGAAATACTTAGGATATAATTTGAACATGAATACATAAAATGCACATATACACGATAACACTTACCCCTTCGCTGTAAATACTCATTAACAGTAAGTGATTGAGAACTTTCAACAGATAGTGTTACTCCAACTGTTGACTTTGCGGTTTTTGTCTGGTCAATATGTTAGAAATTAAGTTAACTCAAGAAAACAAAATAAAACTCAATAGTATAAGTGACCGACTTACCAAACTTGCTATAATGGCGGAATTTGAAGTCCCTGAAGTAGCTTGAAAAGCTTTTGATTTTCTTCCATATAGTGCGCAGAGAACAAAACCTCCGGGCTCTGCATTTTTCCTCCCGAATGCGTCAGAAAGAAGAATGATAGAAGGGTTATCCATGTCTCTAAAATCCAGACACCACCTTAGATCCCCAGATTTCAATTCAACAAGTTCAACTCCAACATATGTCACTTTCAGTTTCTGTTAATGGATATGAAAGTAGTTAATCAGGAACATTTCTATGGCTACTGACACACGCAATTTTCTATGTTATACGGCAACTCATTCAGCAATCATTGGGTCATCGGATTTATCAAATTTAAGCAGTGAATAATTATCTGTTTTAATTTAGTAACATCTCAGAGCATCATTTATGTGCATTACAGATACTTCATCACTTAATAGCTTACAGGTGCTCGGCATGTTGACACGTAATAAGTCTACTAAGTAGACAAAACTGGAGCATATGTTATTCATGCTGTTTTCCAATTTACTAAAGATTTAAAGGGGTATATGTTAAAAGATGGTGATGCCAATATACCCAATGAACCTTCGGCCATATATCACAGATGTTAACTTTCATATAAAGTCAGAATATCTAATAGCTCAAACATACATATCGAAATCATTGACTGCAAATAACTCATCTGCTAATTTGTTTGAGAAGCAAAACTACTTTTTGTTAATAAAAATACAGATTAGCTGGCAATGCAGTATAGTGTCTTAAGTTGAGCTCTATCTTATTTCAGTAACCTAGAAAGGTCAATATCTATAAATGTAATTGTGGACTACACATTATTTCTTTTTGACCAAAGGAACATAGAATGCAAAAATTATGTGCTAGTGGTTTCAAATTATTTAAGCTAAAGGACGCATCAAATCATGTATTCTGACATAAATAACAAACAAGTATCTGTTTCCTGATTAATATGCATAAAACATTCTCATGATTTTATTACATGCTAAGCTTAACAAAAAATAAAATTTATCCTGCCCAGAACTAGATATAGCCTTCTATATAAAAAAAAGACCCATATTTACCATTAGAATAGCATTAGGGGTGCTTGAATTTGTGTATAAACTAATTAGTGAGATCTGAAGTTACCACAATCAGGCTTGAGGGTTTGGGGGGAACTAATTCTTGATTATAAATTTCAATTTGGTTTATGTTTTTAATCAAATTCGAAAAGCATTTGAAAAGATGTTCTAGAAAAACTTTTACTGAGATGAACGTAAAATTACATAGCTATCCCTAGCTTTAAGCAACTGATTATTTGGTCATTTCATTGTAATTCATATAACTAATAAATAAAGTCACAATAATCACTTTGAAAAATTACATTTAAAGACCAACTTAAACCCCCAACACTGTGTATAACATTTACATGAACGTAAGCTTAGATTTACGGCTTCTGGGCTTATTCAAGTTGGGAAAAGCCAATACGCTCAGGTTTCATGGCTTGTAAGCTTTAAAAGCTTTAGCTAATGGACGAAAGCTAAAAAATAGGCTTATCGGCTTTTCCAAATTCCAATAAGCCTAGAAGCCGGCATTATAAGCTTACCTAAACACCCCCTATAGGCTAACTCTTCTAACACTCTACTAGTAAAAACAGTACTGCAATTATCACAAGCAAGTATCACAAATCAACAAACTATTACAAAAACCATTTCACAAATATAGTACAGAAAGCTTACAAAAGGAGCCCACTCAGCAGTCTTTCTTCGAAGATGAAGCACCGAAAACTCTGCAACAGTACCAATTTTACTCCACCTTATTCTATGCAACTCAGTCAAAATACTTGCTCTATATCTAGACGAAAACTTCATCCCTTTAAACTTTCCACGTCCATCCGTTCTCACATTTACATTAAACTCCAGCGTATTCTCATCCTTCCCTATAATCGGTGACGCACCTTCATAATCATTACTCACATCATACGAATTAGTCACCGTCAACGTAGTAGGGTCTAGTGTTGATATACTATAATTCGATATACACAATATCCTCTTATACCTTCCTCGCCATGAGTGCTTAATCACTAAATACCGCGCAAGGTACTCAGGCTCTTCCAATGAAGACGGTAGCTGTGGTGGTGGCTGTTGCGGTTTAACTGGGGGCGACGATGAGCTAGTGGATGGTTCGGGTGGCGGATGGTGCGTTTGATCGGCTGTGTGACGGAAAACGAAGTCCATTTGTGGGAGATACTGTAAGGAATATGGTTTGGGAGGGCTAGGTCTAAGAAATGACCATAGTCCAGTACCGGCCGCAGCCGGTAGGCCCGACGGTCTCTGGCGAGACTGATTCGCACCCAGTGCTTCTAAAAGGGAGTGAAATAGTAAACTACAAACCCTACAATTACAGCATTAAACTCTCATGCATATTAACTTCAAACAATTCATTATATAAATATATATGTATGTGTATAAGTAACGAAAAACCCTATGTCGGTGAATCGGAATTGTGTTGAAGAAGTTGGCAGTAAGTTGATCGGGAATGAAAACGAAGATCGTAAGTAGAGAAGTGAATTAATTGATGAATATAATGAAATTAATTGATAGAAAGCGTAAGGAATTATGAGATTTATGGAATTGTGAATAAACAGTAGTGATCACGAAGATTGAAGATTTAAAGAATTAGGGTTTGGGGTTAATTTGGTTGATCGGAAAAAAGAGAGATATAAAGACGGATTTTGTTTAGTTTGCTTGCTGATGGTAAGTTCATGCCGTGAGTATTGTTTTGCCTGTGACAGCTATTATTTCATGTTCTGATAATTCATCACTCTCTATTTAAAATTATTTGTGTTAATTTTTTTTTTTTAAGTTTAAATTAGAAAAAACAAAATATTGATTAAGAACGGTTGATTAACTTTTGACTGGAGTCATAAGAAAATGGGAGTTGATATATAGTACAACAAATAAGAGTGATTCTTCACCAACTGTACAGCAGTTATTGTATATAGTACAAGTACTCATAGCACAGTTTTGATGTTTGAATCACTTTTATTTGTTATATTTATCAGCTCCCTAAGAAAATTTGTAAACAAGTTTATTCTAATATGTTTACTTTTTTTCTTCTTCAAGTTTCTAGTTATTTATAATTTAAATACTGAGTAAATGATTTATGATTATGTCTAACGAAACCATCAAACCATTATTAAATAAAAAAGGAAATATATAATCCATATCCATATAGTAAATAGTTAATTAGATATATGGTGTTAAGCATAAGTTTTGATATAAATTTTTATATATTTATATGAAATGATGGCTACGAAATTCGCAGAACATGCATACGCTCTTTTCAATCGGTGTCATGCTAAAAGAGAATTTTTCCGGTTAGTTGTGATGATACATTTTGTAGTCATGATGTGTTCAATAAACATGATTTTGATTTAGATATTTTGATTGATTTCATAAGTATCGTCTAACTATTGTGACATGAAAAATCAACATCTACAACCCTTATAATGGGTTTTCACTCTTGACCTTAAAGAGATATCCAAAATTACAATTATACCCTCTCTTATTATGGCAATGGGTAAAGATTTATGGCAACTTTTTATTATTTGTTAACATCATTTTAATTTTAATTCTGTTGACTTTTATTGATAATTTATTTTTCTACCTACTTTGTATCGACATTTTCTTTTTCAATAGCCAATTTTCTGTTAATGAGTTTTTGTATTTAATTAAAATAGATTAATTTAATTTCAATTTAAATAATCATAAGAAATTAAATATACACATTAGAACTATCAAAAAAGCAGTTTAGTCTATACTTATTTCAATTTTTAAAGGTAAAGAACGTACAATAATGCTAAATTATATATTTTAATTAAATTATTTTAGCAAAACTTAATTTCAGTGCTGCTAACTGCATATTTGCTAACTGTCAAAATTAGGTATGTATGTTTCAAGATAATACTACGTCATTTTTATATAATCATCATAATTTACGGTATCCATTTGATTTCTTAAATGTCCGTCGCATTACGCGGAAAACTTACGATCATGTTTTATTTCACAACTTAACACACAAACAAGAAAAAGAAAGCATGCAACTATCATCAAGTAACAAGCTTGTACATTGTTGCATAGTGCAAAAATAATGATAGTTTCAAACAAATGTTGTTTTTTTTTCAAGAATTAATATATAACCAATTGTTTAAAAGTATATACACTCAATTTGAAATAATGCCTACATATTTGAAAAACTACACTGTAAAAGTGCTGAAAAAATATAATATTAGAATATCTGAAATACGACATCAACTTTTCTTTTTATAAAAACGTACCGCCGCATTGCGCGGGTACAAGGCTAGTATCTATTCATACATATAAAACAAGGTTTTTCAAACAAATATTACCTTATGTCACATCAAATTGTTGCCTTATATAACTACATGCTAACAATTTTTAAGAAAAAATTAAACATGGCACATCGAACTTTAAATAACTTCATAAAATAAATTTATTTTAATTAAAAAAACTTCATACATGAGTGAAAAGGATTAAAAAAAATCTTTATTGTTTAATTATAATTTTTTTAATACTAATCATTTATAATCAAACTTTCTTAATACAAATATGAATTAATCAAACGTTTTAAGTTATCCGTTCGCAGTATGTTTCGTAATGACTATTAGCTCGAGCTAATAACAATCATCGTCTCGTGTCATTTTGTTTCTTCAACATATATCCAATTTTTACTTATGTCAAAGTATATGATGCATTTAAAGCATTAAAAGTAAAATTGGATTGAAAGTGATAATTTTTAACAAATAAACGAAAATCATCAAAACCTGAATTTGATTTTCAAAGAATTGAAGCAACATTCAAAATTTGTTTCACAAATATTGTTTTTGTCATTATTAACTTTTCAATTCCAATAGTTTAGTTTATGTTACCAATTATTTTGATTTTCAATATATGATAATTACCATTTACACATTTAAGTTAACAAATTAATTTACTGGGCTACTTACAAATTAACAATATATCGATATTTTTAAATGGTCGTGCATCGCACTAGCTCAATATTTTAATTAACAACATTAAACTTACAAATTAATATAAGTGTATTTTATAAATGGACGTGCATCGCACAGGCTCAAAACCTAGTTATATATATAAGATTTAAAAAAAGTATGCAAGACCTTCATTGTATAATTATTTTTTTGGTTATATAGTTGATACTATTATTATAGCTTTAACTTGTTTGGATCGGTCCTCTTCTAAAGTCAGACACTTTAAGCTTTGTTGTCAACATTGATATTATGAGTTATGACCTCCTTTAAATTGATTACATTGTTGTAAAAAAAAATTGTTATTTATTAAATGGGACTAGTTCTACTAATTGCGAGTCCACGAGCTAAGACCGTATAGAAACAATCAATTTAAACTTTGGGCATAATTTAACTTCGGATGTCCCAAAACGAAGCATTCAAAAACCAACCAGCACCAACAATTAACAACTCCTGCACCATTATTAACAACTCCTGCACCATCATCAGCCACCATTAACAACCACTCTTTCATCAAGTTATGTTCAAGCAACTTCTTCCAAAAGTCCTCGACTCAAGAATATTGAGGACACCGATAGTTAACTAACTAAAAAGATGAAAACTTCCATTCACGAACCAAAATTCAAGAGTAAGTAAACATCCATACATGTTTCTACTCTCTACCCAGGAAACATAGGGCCAAAACTACCAATAAAGTACGGTAAAAGTCCTAACTTTCTATACTTTTCAAAGTAAAGCATAAAATATTGCTATGCAAAATGAAAAACAAAAAGAAAAAAGAAGAAAAAAAAAAGGTTACTGAAGTTTATTATGCACTCGATCCATGCTCACTAGCAGCACATCATATCAGAATGAAAAAACACACCTAGCGCACGGGCTGCTGGTTGTAGTGACTCTTCTCCTTCTTCTTAGCGGCTGCAAGCCTTGCACTCCTTGCCGCTGCCTCGCTAGCAGCAGCTTTGGCGGCAGCATCCATTTCCTTGTTAGATTTCTTCTTTTTAGCAGCAGCCACCTTCTTCAGCTTCTCTTTCATATCAATTCCAGATAAACCTCCAGCATTTTCCGATCCAGTAGCTTCTGATGCTGAATTCTCGGTGTCGGGCGCGTTTGAAACATGTTGTTGTTCTTTGGTATCCTTTGAAGACTTGTCCTTCTTTTTCTTCTTTTTAGCATTCTTGCTCTCGCCACTAGGCACAATCTTTTCTTTCTTCTCAGGCTCTCCGCTTCGACTGTCCGTCTTCTCTTGTGTCCCAACTGAAAAACAAATGAATGGAAATTTCAATAGTTAAAGCTGTAAGTAAAAGTAATCAATTGTAGTGTAAATGAGCTGAAAGTAAAAATATTTTAAGGTAATGTAAGATACACTAGTTCAAGATTCTTCAAAAAATTGGTTCTCAGTTAGGTCCACTAAGAAACCAATCAAATCAGTGATATTTCAGCCCGCTTGCCTAAATATGACTTGAAGTGACTTTCACGTCTACATTTTTCATCAACATATATATTTCAACTTCTTGTCTAAAAATGGGTAGATTCCGGCTGTATTTAATCTTCAATGAGAAAAATTAATAAGCTAGAAATGGAGAAAGGGTCAAGTTGGTTGACCAATGACCACGCTAAACGGTTGTAAAGTGCTTTCAAGTGCTTAATACTTCCGAAATGCTTCATTATGGAAATAGATTGTTATTTGACCATTATATTCACCTAATCTTTCTTAATACATTAGCTATTAGGAAAGTTTATAGACATGAGGGATCAGCCAACCAAAACCTCACCCACATGGAGTATGGAACTGCAATAACAAAATACACGTTTTGAACCGTTACCCAACCCGCCCATGTCCCCACCTTTCAATTTTCATATCAACACCCCAAAGTTGGTATTCTGTTCAAGGTCCATTAGGACAGTTTTCAGTTCCACTTTTTTATTTAATCTATCAAAATGTGCATGCGAGATTTATGTATAGAAAAAATGCACATAGACATAACAGTATCATTAACAGTTGAAATTTAGTCATGAAAAAAGTTTAGTATCTTACCTTGTGCATCCTCTTGACCACCGTTTTCAGCTAGTCCAAGTTCTGCAAGCACTGCATCAAGTTCTGCAAGTTCTCTCTTCTTCAATTCCTTCTTAGAGAGCTGTTTGTCATTGTCCTTGGGCAAAACTGGCTCTTCTTCAGCAGTCTTCTGAACAGCCGATTCTTTTTCAACCACCAATTCTGATTCATGATCATTCTCCTCATCATTGTCATCATAAATTTCATCAAGACCTTCATCTTCACTGTCACTCTCCTGCATAAGAAAATCAGCAAAACAACTTTAAACCATCATTTAATACATGTATGAACTCATGAATGGAAAGATATGAGATGCCAAACCCAAAGAACTAATTAAGCGTATGGAAAAGCCATATACAAAAGATGATATTAACGAGTACACTTATAACACAAATCTTGACCAAAAAGTATCAAGTCAACAATCATAGCCGAAGAAACAGCGTGTTACATGACTAATTATTGTGCATACATTCATGCAACCTAAGGTATAATGAAAGGTATGTAAGGGGTGATCGGAAACTACTTATTTCAATTTTAAGACGCGATATCAGTTTTGAGTGTTCAGGTAAAATGATTATGATACTAATCTTTCCGTTATTTAGGATGAAAATGATCAGATCCGGATCATTCGATCAAGAGTATCGGTAAAAATTGATTTCTATAAATGTAGCAACCCGGTTATACCTAATTATGTCTAACTTCAACCAACTGAATATCTGATCCTAATTCTTTTCAAGTCATATATATCACTCTGAAGACACACATCCAAACACTCGTATGAATACTCATACTGATAAGTCACTGTGATCTGATACATAAAATTCTACAAACCATAAGTATCTTTCATTATGAAAGGCGGTAAAGAGCGGAAATATTGTACATCATTAAAAATCATTACTTTTACTAATATATATCTAGGGTTCAGGTTATGTCGATTAGGATACACGCATGAGAAGAAATTCTTGTTAAAATTGATACCATCACAATTCCCAAGTAAAAAAATCGAAATTTAGTTCCAAATTTACCGAATAAAGTTTCCTTGTAACAATTATAGTAACTAATCATCCAACTAAAACATTACACTCTAACTAATAAGTGCACAATAGCATGAAATTCACAGATAGCATAAACAAATATCAAAAAATTAAATACAAATTTATGGCGCACTGCATTTGGATCATCTACAGATTATTTCAATGAATTAAGATAGATGGTAGTCAATTGGTAAAAGACAGAAAGAAAAGAAATGTCAACAAAAATTTCCTATCTTGTGTATTGCCTCAAATAGTCAAATCTACATCTACATCAGGATAATGTGATTCTTGAAAAGCCATACCTTCATAGACATTATATATTCTTCAATTCTAATCTTACTCTTTTAAGTATCTCCATCAATATTATGCATTTACTGATTCAGATCAAATGATTTAAAACTTGTGTGACTACTTAAAAATTTGGTACCATTCTCCAACGAACAGTAAAGGAAACATGGACAGCAAAAATCAGATTAAAGTAATTAAGCTTGCGGACCAACATCTACTTAGCTTTCTACACTTACGATGTGACAGAGAATACCACTTCTCAGGATAGGTGTAAATTATCTTTTATATGCAGAGAATAATAGATCGTGTTTTTGTTCTTTTTAAAATGTTGTAAAGGTACCTCAACTAGGTAACTGTTATAATCAAAAGAGTACATGACCATGAAAAAACATGTATTTGATTTAACAAAAAATGAAAAAATTCAACTCATTCACCTGAACGGGTTGATTTGGGTTGTGATATCCCCAATGGGTCAAATTTAATAACTTTACAGCGAAATAGGTTATATTATTTGGAAATTAGCAAGTCGTCAAAAGAAACAATCAAAACTTTGTTACTTTTTTTAAAAGCTAGATTGATTAGAAAAACCTAAACACTCCAAGCCGGAGCTAAAGATAAAATGTACACAATCATAGATCTATCACTAAGAAGTGAGTACATTAGTATAGTATGGTAACGAAACATACAGCCAAAGATTGTTCAATTTTATTACAAAGCAAGCAAATGAAAACAAATACTACTCAAAACCACTTAGCTCATAATTTAGAACACTGAACTACAAAGGTATGCAAATATCCACTAATATATAAAAACTAAATTTAGAACCCAGATATAACCCATGCAAATACTACAAAAAGGACGTTTTCACTAAACAAAAGTGAAATACCATGCACCGCAATTATCAGAACACTAAAATATGCATCACATGTAATCAAACATTTATTGAAATCTCTGATCAATAGTAATTAACAGGGAATAAGATTTTCACATCCTCTATTAATATGAAAAGCAATTGAACCACCTTTTCAGACGCCAACATACCGAAACCCATCCGTAACATATTAAACCACTTATCACTCGTCACTCATCATCTGCTTATTGTGATTTCATGTAACATCAGTTTTTTTGTTTTGTTTGAGTAGCCTACTAGAGCTTATAGCCAATCATCCGATAACTTAGGAGTCGAATAACTATCTTTGCCTATAATAAAGAAAACTATCATAGGGTTTATGTAAAAATTACTTATAGACTCTATATAGCAATTTCAAGCAGTATCATATTCAATACCATCTCATATATTTCCACATTTCTCACAAACAATCAAAGCAATATCACAATTCACAAAAGGTATGTATATCCCAATGCAGCGTAAAAAAAACTAATAATAACATGATTTCTCACCTCAACTTTCTCCTGCTGCATTTTGGCCCCACCACCCCAAACCGGAGGCGGAGCTGTGGTAGCATAATAGTCATCATCATCCTCGTCATCAACATCCGCCCATGACTTGACAGTTAACGGCGCTGGAGCCCAAAACACCGGCTCCGGCTCCTTCTTACTCTCCTTTTTTGTCTTTGAACCACTCCCCTTTTTCGACTCTTTATCCGATTTCTTCTTCTTTTTTAAGCTTCCGAGTGCAGCAAAAACATTTGTGCTGTTAATTGCTATTGGATCATCCTTTCTAATCACACCACCAGCCATTTTTCTCCAACTACTCAAGATACTAAATGCACGTTTAAAATTCACAAAATCGTAAATTTCAGGTCTTTTTCCACGATGTTTGTATTTAAAATAATTAGGTTTTGTTTTAAACAAATCTATATACTATATATATACGTCTATAGGTATTTCTATATGTCTATATGTGCAATATACACCTATACACAAACCTAAAATAACGCAAGGATGGTTTACCTTATGACGATCGCTAAATATCGAAAAGTAATATGGTTGAACACAAAATAGAAGTAGATGTTTTAAGTTTGGGGATACGAGGAAAAATAAGATTTATTTTATTTTTGATAAAAGTTGAAACAGTAAATAGCAGAATTAGGGATTGATTATTATAATAATCGGTTATCTGCAACGATGAAAATTGATGATCTATTATTTCTCCTCTTTCCCCCAATTGACAATGATTTAGGTTTTTTTTTTTCTTTTCAAAAAGATGATTCTGGAAGATAGTTAGGGTTTTGAAGGATTTGATAATGGAAATGGATGTAAAAGGAAGGATTTGATAAATGGGGTTTGGAAGATGATCGATCAGCTGGTTTGGAGGATTTTTGTTACATGGAATGAGAGTTGAGAAGATGGGATGTTTTCAGTATTACAGTAATATCTTCTCAATTATCCGTAAGAGAGTAATTATATCGTATGATCATTAAATAATTAATTATTACTAGTAATAATAATAATAATAATAATAAATATAATAATAAAAATAAATATAATTAAACCAAAATTCCATGGAGGAATCTGACCCTTGATTGAGTTTCTTCTAGTACGATCCAACAATCTAGATTTGTTTTAGATAATTACAATTTTTATCCCTAAATATTTGATTAATATTTATAATTATAATAATAACCCATCTATAATAATAAAAAAAAATCGATCACCATAATTTTTTCATTTGTATAAAAAATAAATGTACACCCTATAATATATGTTATATCTATGTATATACTAAGCGAGTATCAAAAAATGCTCCAGAATTTGCCACGTAGAATTAATGACACGTGGCAATCTCTCATAATTTGCATATGATTTAATTTAATATAATTAAAACTAAAAGCTAGCTAGATTGGTTAGAGTTATAATTGAAGTTAAACTTCCACCGATTCTTAACTCTATGAAAATTGGATTACGATAAATTATAACATATATTAACTATTGCCTAGAGTATAGTCTAACAATTACACAATTTAGTAAGAGCACATGGTGTGGTACCGGTGTTCTGGGACAGTGTTCTGAAGAATGTTGAAAGTGAGGATTTTGTGGTGTGGTAAAACTGAATTCTCAGTGTTCTGGACAGTGTTATGAAGTTTTTTGTTATTTGTTTTATTTGATTTTTTTAATAAAGTTATTTGTATAAATTAATATATAAACAACAAATAAATTAAATAAATAACATTTTATTTATTAAAAATAAACAAAACAAATTAAATAAAGTAATAAACCACGCGTACATGTGGGAATTTCCAAACAAAACAAAACATTTTTTTTTTCATTCTCGTGACACCCCAACCAAAAAGAACCACAAAAAAACAAAACAAAACAAAACAAAACATTATTTTATTATGAGAACATTGCCATGGTCAGTTTCTTCATACGAACGGCGGGAAAAAAAATGCCCAGAACACCGTTGAGAACTTTGAAGTGGGGTGGTAGAACACTGTGTTCTGGAAGAAGAAATTTGATGAGAACGGTAGCACACCTTGTGCTCTAATACCTTATATCAAGTTTATTACGTCTTCCGATTACAATTTTTTTGAATATGTACCCACCACTTCGATCAATTGCACATCTCGCAGAGTTTTGAAGAGAGATAGGTAAGTAATGTTTACTACATTTACTATTGTATATTCCAAATTATCATGTCTATAAAATTACCAGGTGCAATGTCTTATGTTCATGTTTAAATTTATCTATTTAATTAGAGTTGCATGACATTTTTGTGAAGGAATTGAAGTTGAAAGTCTTAAAAGTAAAACTTGCGAAGGTCCTATTTTATTACTCACTTTCCGTCGAATTTACTTTAAATAGTTATTAAGGCCTATATTAATGAATTATACATGCTGCCAACTAATAATAGGTATCTCATAAATTTTCTCTGTGCATGTACATGTGATAATATGCAAAACCGAGATTTAGTTGAACTAATACATGTGTGTTAGTTTGAAGCTTCTATTTTAGTTATTTTCATCATCTAAGGCCACTTCCATCGGTTGGATTACTTCCAAACCGGTTGGGAAGTGGTTAGTGTTTTGGTGCCATTGGCCAAACCAGTTGAAATCTTAATCGGATAACCGATTACAAATTGGTTGAAAAATATGGGGCCCGCTTGCTTTTTTTTTTTTCTTTTTTGTGTAATGTATAAAAATGGTGGCATATAGGTAAATGTGGGGCCCAGAAAAATGAAGTGGTTAGTCATTGATGTTAAAAAATAATCAGTTGTGAATCAGTTGGTGGAAAGCTGACGTGGCACTGATGTGGTAGAAGTGGTTAGCAAACGGATGGGAGTGGCCTAATTATAAACGTCACAAATGCTAGATTGTATTTAGATTAAGAAATTTTACTTACAATTAAGCAATAACCAATGCATCTATGGTGCGAGCAATCAAAGTGCATCAAGTGCAATCAAAGTGCATCTATGCAACTTCTATAATTTCAATTTGCTGAGAGCAATCAAAGTGCATCTATGGTCAAATAATTTTTGATACTTATTCTTATTAGACGTACAATAATTTTTGATACTTATTCTTATTAGATGTACAATAAGCTGTGTATTTTTTGATAATGCAAATACATGATAGATCCCTTCTTTATTTGTAGATATATTGTTATTCTGCATGGGCTTATATCAATTGAAGGTATGTATTATTTGGTAATTTGTTTACCTAATTTAGTGCTATTAAATAGTAATATCTCCTTTTCTAATTGTGAGATATACTATAAATAAAACATTGTAAACTTACAATTATCGTGCATCGCACAGGTATAAATCTAGTATATATATATATATATATATATATATATATATATATAATATTAATAGTAATTATTGTGATTATACTAGAATTAAATTAAAATATAATAAATATAATACAAGATATTAATTATAATGATATTATTATATACACTACCATAATACAATGTAATGTAATGCAATGTAAAATAAAAGTATTGTAGATGTAATGTGATATATATATATATATATATATATATATATATATATATATATATATATATATATATATATATATATATATATATATTATGTATTATGTATACGAGTAATATAATATAATGTATATACGAGTAATATAACATAATACAATGTAATGTAATGCAATGTAAAATAAAAGTATTGTAGATGTAATGTGATATATATATATATATATATATATATATATATATATAT
The DNA here is from genome assembly GCA_949592205.1 of Helichrysum umbraculigerum. Lineage (NCBI taxonomy): Eukaryota > Viridiplantae > Streptophyta > Magnoliopsida > Asterales > Asteraceae > Helichrysum > Helichrysum umbraculigerum. The sequence continues at coordinate 6,198,859 of CATIUR010000005.1, read as the reverse complement.
ATATATATATATATATATATATATATATTATGTATTATGTATATACGAGTAATATAATATAATGTATTAGTTAACGGTAATTAATTATATCATCATATTTTGAAAATTTCATGCTAGTAGGTGAATTAAGTTCAAATGAGTCAAAAATTATGCTTTATCGATATTAAATGCAGAAACACTTTATACATTTTCACAAACTTAGAGATGATATAAACAATAAGGGTAGGGTTCAAATGAGAATAGGAATTTGTGTGAGAATGAGGGAACCAATGATATCAAGCCATGTGTACAAAGAGAATGTTCCACATGTACAAAACTCATTTACCCCCAACATCAATTATCTCACAAACGACAAATCGAAAAATTATGAAAATTGCACCATTAAATTCGTCGTTTTCTCCTCTTCGATTTGCCGTCCCTCAAGACATACTTTCGAAAAGGCTTTTTTTTTTCATTTTTTTGGTGGGTTTCACATTTACTAACACATGTGTTAAAGTGTTGCGTTTAGGGTTTGGGGTTTAGGGGTTAGGGTTTAGGGTTTGAGGTTCGCTTTACAAAACGCTAAACCCTAAATCTTTCTAAACCCTAAACCTTGAACCCCTTCTAAACCCTAAACCCTTATAAACCCTAAACCATATACCCTACTAAACCCTAAACCTAACCCTAAACCCTAACCTTAACCACAAATTAAATGTACAACTAATCACTAACACATGTGTTACTAATTTGTGAAACCCACCAAAAAATGAGAAAAAAAAAAGTTGTCAAAAGTATGCCTTGAGGCATGGCAAATCGAATAGGAGAAAACGCTGAATTTTATGGTGCAATTTTTATGATTTTTCGACTTACCTTTTGTGAGATATTTAATTTTTAAAAATGTGGAGGAGAGAGAATAAAGTGTGAAGGAAAGAGAATAAAGTGACACATGGCAGAAATCTGTTGGTTCCCTCATTCTCACTCAAAATTGGTGTACTCATTTGAACCTTACTCTAAACAATAATAGTAATAATAATTTGTTCAATAATTTTTATATAATGTGATTGCACTTTTACGCTAATACACTCGTTAAATTTGTAATTAATAACTATTTTCAATAACATTATGCGACAACTCATACTAAAAGTTCAATAATGTTTGATAAAGTTTAAATTGCTAAAAACACACGTATTAAAACCTAAGTTCAATAATGTTTGATAAAGTTTAAATTGCTAAAAACACGTATTAAAACCTACACATATAGCGTGTGCTAATTTGAAATGCACAGTAACCTCACAAAAATAAGACATACCCTGATATGATATTGTAAAAGATTCGGACAAATAAAAAAATGTTTTTTTCTCTCCATGAACTAACAATGTAAACGAACCGAGCTACTCGAGCTCAACTCTTTAGAAGCTCGATTCAAGTCAAGCTTGAACAAAATTTGTAGCTTGTTTTGATGAACGATCTCAAGTATCTTATCTTATCTTATCTTACACCTTTATAAAGTGTTTATCCCTTTTCTTTAGTGCCTTAATATTTAAAGAACGGAAATTACTTCCCCTATATTCAATAAGATAAACTAAACTATCCCTAGCTAATTTTAGAAACAGTTAACAATATTAATAAAAAAAATTTCCATAAATAAATAAGTGTACATTTGGAAATAACCCAAACTCATAAATTAAATGAATATGATAATAATTTTAAAAAGTAAAAAATTTGAACAACATATAACGAAATTTAATTTATTATAAAGTAATACTTATATAATGAGATTAAACGGAATAAGTACCCCGTTGTTTTGTACGGGTATATGCTAGTTTTATGAAAATTGATTTGAACATAGGAGTATAGGACTTAATTTCACTCTTTATAGCATACGGGGTTTGTATGTGACAACTCTCCAAATTAGGTATAAATTAACATTTAAGCATGTGCATTCTTACGCTAATTTCCTGGTTAAGTTTTAACAAAACTTTTTGATGTGATGTAAGCCTAGCAAGCCCAGTACTTTTAAACAAAAAGTAATACGTAATACGTAAGTATTAAAAGTTACGTACAAATATATCGGAACGAACCCGACTAAAATAAATAATAAAAGTTCGTGACATAAAAATAATTAATAATGAAATTATTAATTACGAGTATTTATATATCTATAACATATAGATAAAATGGTCTAAATATACGTTTAACATAAAACGTATTATAACACGAACATAAACAATTTTAAAACGCACATAAAAGGTCGAATCATAAAAATTCCAATTTTGTGGTTCATTTTAAAGTATTTAGAACATTACCTCAAAATATGAAATCCTAAATTAACTGAAATTTTGCGCTCAAATAGTTGCGCGCAGTAAAATGTACAAAACTGTACAACTATTTAAAACAATGATAACATCATTATACTGATTATAAATAACGAACCAGGAGAACACCTACAAAATATAAATATAAAAAGTTTACGTTTATATTGCTAAAATTATACCCGTACTCGAAATTAACGGGCTTAAATAACCCACCAACCTCAAATAATTGAGGAGGCAGGTTATTTTAAAACCATACTCCCTCTCTTTCTCTCTGTGATCTTCGACACACACACACACCCTCCAATAATTCTCTCAACAAACCTTCATCCTCAATCTTCTTCTTTTTGATCATCTGAACATCAACAGCAGCAGGAAATGGAGTAGAACAACAAGCCAGAGGCTTCATCATCTTCACCATCATCATTCATCATTTTCATCTCCTTTTCTTTGTAAGGAAAAACTCTCATTTTTCGATTTCTTTACTTTGATTTCATGCTATAACATGTTTATATCACGTAATCTATACATAAACATACACATAAAATATAAAGATTGATGATTATGATGATGAACATGAAAATGGGTTTTATAAAACCATAATCTATAAATCCAAAATTTATAAACAAAAACATGTTAAAGGTTGATATTAAGTTGTAAAAATGCTATATATTGATGTTATAAACGTTTAGAATTAACAGACAAAATATTAGAACTAAAAACCATGAAGATCATGTTTGATCAGCTCGAACAGAACCTGGAAAAACACGAGGACGCGGCGTGTCCTAAGACTACGCGGCGCGTCCTTTGCAAACTTATGATACACGCGGTGTGTCCATGTACTACGCGGCGTGTACATCGCAAACTCAAAGTACACGGCGCGTATGGGTAGTACGCGGTGCGTACTTTGCATATATATTGTACACGGTGCGTCCGTATGGACGCGGTGCGTTCTTTGTAAAATGAATAGTACGCGGTGCGTACTAAAGAACACGGCGCGTACTTCTTCTTGTTGTAGCCCTCTGAGTCGCGGTCGTTTCGCCAGCTTGATCGCCCAAATCCGAGTCCGTATGAGAGAGTTATGGCCAAAACGGTGCAGCATAGCTAAATCTGAAAACATTAAACATTATATATATGTCTATATATATATATATATATATATAAAAACGACACTTTCGGGTTAACCACAAAACACAACGAGTATTGAAACGATAAACTTTATAATGATACGATGTGAATAAAAGTTATAAACTTTGATAAATATATCTAGACAAAATGCGATTCAAAAATCATTAACAATGATTCAACTAAACGTACACGACTAATTTGAAGAAGTAACAAGATTTATTTTATAAACGGAAATGAAAACGACAATTAAAATGTAACGACGTATCATATCGTTTACAAACATTAGTTTGTATATATATAACAAGTAACGAACCTTCATATATATACACTTACACTTGATCAACTAGAGCTCGAGATTGAATATATGATATTCACAAACGAATGTTTTTATAAATAAAAACTTATATCCTTATACGTAAACAACGTATCAACTTATATATACATTGGTAATATATAAACACATGACACTTATAATCATATATTTACATATATATGCAAATGGATTAAAAGTTTAACAAACGTATAACCTAATAATATACAACAAGTATATTACTTAAGTATACATATATAGAACAAATATATGTACATACAATGATTTTGGAATAACATTCGAATCATACGTACAACTATATACAAAGTATATGTACAAATGGAAACAAAACGACCTTCCAGTAAATAGACAATTACATATTGGTTTGTACACTTAACAAGTGAATGATATGAGAAAATAATAACAATATTCCAACACAATATCACAAATAAATTCAACGACTTATATTACTAAGAAATCAACCATTTCTTCAAACAAACAAACTGTTGACATAAGTGATTAAAACAAATCAAACGTACTTATGTTAATATATTTATTGTATATATGTTAACAAACCTTGGGCAATTATCTGTTGGCTGCTAGCTTTCATACCGAGCAAATCACCGTGAGTTCACAGCCCCTACTTTGCAAATGTTTTATGCTTTTAAACATAGGGGTGTAAACATAGAAACTGCATGCAAACACATGCCGCAAATTATATAAATGCTTTATTTGCTTTATACAACTGTTTGATATGAAATATTATTTCACAACTGTTTTGGGAATTAGACAACAAATCCTAGTACGGACCAGACTTGAGATGTGTGCATGAAAGACCTTATGTCATGCAGACTATAACCATTAGCTAGGTGACTCTAGCCACTGAGTATACGAATAGTACTATTGCCGTGACGACCCTCCTGTGGATGGAGCGTATACTTAACTGTCCTTCAGGCAAGAAACAAAAGTTTTGGTTGTGGTTTGGTTATAGGGTTAGGTTGCGTTACTTTAACCTGCGAGGTTTAGCTCACCTTTCAGGGGATTATAGTCTAAGCATTCCCACTCATTATTTAGGATGAACTTATCCTACAACTGTTTTATTTCAGTATACTTACTGATTATACTTATATTCTGGTAAACAACCAGACATACATTTAGGGTAACAACCCACATAAAACTATATTTTAGGGTAACTATCCCTACAATCTTATAAATTGCAAAACCTGCAAACATTTATTTATTGAATAACAATTCAATATTCTAAACATAAATGGTTTAACATACTACATATTTATACTAAACCTGTGAATTCACTCAACATATTTGTTGACGACTTTCTTTCTATGTTTTACAGGAAATTAGCTACGTAAGTAAGGATCGCATGCATTCAGGATGGAATTTATACTAAACCTGTTGTACACTTAACAAGTGAATGATATGAGAAAATAATAACAATATTCCAACACAATATCAAAAATAAATTCAACGACTTATATTACTAAGAAATCAACCATTTCTTCAAACAAACAAACTGTTGACATAAGTGATTAAAACAAATCAAACGTACTTATGTTAATATATTTATTGTATATAGGTTAACAAACCTTGGACAATTATCTGTTGGCTGCTAGCTTTCATACCGAGCAAATCACCATGAGTTCACAGCCCCTACTTTGCAAATGTTTTATGCTTTTAAACATAGGGGTGTAAACATAGAAACTGCATGCAAACACATGCCGCAAATTATATAAATGCTTTATTTGCTTTATACAACTGTTTGATATGAAATATTATTTCACAACTGTTTTGGGAATTAGACAACAAATCCTAGTACGGACCAGACTTGAGATGTATGCATGAAAGACCTTATGTCATGCAGACTATAACCATTAGCTAGGTGACTCTAGCCACTGAGTATACGAATAGTACTATTGCCGTGACGACCCTCCTGTGGATGGAGCGTATACTTAACTGTCCTTCAGACAAGAAACAAAAGTTTTGGTTGTGGTTTGGTTATAGGGTTAGGTTGCGTTACTTTAACCTGCGAGGTTTAGCTCACCTTTCAGGGGATTATAGTCTAAGCATTCCCACTCATTATTTAGGATGAACTTATCCTACAACTGTTTTATTTCAGTATACTTACTGATTATACTTATATTCTGGTAAACAACCAGACATACATTTAGGGTAACAACCCACATAAAACTATATTTTAGGGTAACTATCCCTACAATCTTATAAATTGCAAAACCTGCAAACATTTATTTATTGAATAACAATTCAATATTCTAAACATAAATGGTTTAACATACTACATATTTATACTAAACCTGTGAATTCACTCAACATATTTGTTGACGACTTTCTTTCTATGTTTTACAGGAAATTAGCTACGTAAGTAAGGATCGCATGCATTCAGGATGGACAACCCTGGACTACTTAGGATGCCATATATTTTGGGACAGCTTTTGAGGATTTCCTCTGTATTACTGCAGACATTGCAGTTATACTCATGAAATCTTATCTTAACATATGTATTGTAAAACTTAAATGATTTAAACTCTATTACTACTGTACGACTTACATAGTCGTACTACTTTTGTAACAACTGTTTAAATTGGCATCCTTAATATATTATGTTCTGTATGATCATATGCTCTGATACAATGAATGCACAATTGTAAAGTCATCACCCCCGCTGTTAAACTGTTTACACATGATGCTCCCGCTAATTATAACTTGCTTCCGCTAAACATTAAATAAACACAATTACCGATTTTGGGGGTGTGACAGACTTGGTATCAGAGCCATTGGTTATAGCGAACTAGAAGTCTTTAAGTGACTGAAAACCTTAGAGACCTAGACTATAGCCTTGGCTAGAACATTCATGCATTCATACATACATACGTTTGCATACATCTAGCATACGACTGACACGTCACACACAATTTCCTTTGTCACAGTATGTCTAGTCAATCACCTTACCATGTTTATGCTTCGGATGAAGAGCCGACTGAGGCTACTTTTGAGGGTCCCGCGATCACTGTAGAGGATGAGGCATCTGTTCATTTGAGAGATATGTCAGATGACACTAGTGAAGCTTACATTGCGCTAACACCGACAGCACATGAGGTTATCCCTACTACTACAGGTATTCACCATCAGGCCGCTGAGACTTCTCGCAGGCCTTTGTCTAGGAGGACACCGAGGATGTGTGTCCGAGATCTTTCTATTGGTCCGTTAGCATCGGCGGACGAGTCTGTTGAGTCTCCACGGATGGCACCCAGGTTTGCTCATCTAGAGTGGATGACTCCTATGTTGAGTCACTGGAGGTCATTAGAGGGTTTTCCCTCCACATTTGAGACAGGAGAGTCATCACGACCCCCAGCTCCATTGCCTACCACTGGAGAGCCGGTAGAGCAGACTCTCCCTACATTAGTCGCTGTTATGCATACATTGTTCTGTATTACTTCTAGCAGGGGTTCTCACCTTGGACAGGTACAGGATGAGGTCTCCCGTCTGTATGGGGACATGGCTGGTATGCATGAGCGTTGGCACTTTCTGTTGAACCATGTGTTTACTGCTCAGGAGATAGCCGAGTCCGCACGTGCTCGTGTGAGGACACTTGAGAGACGTGTTAGGATTGCAGGGCTTGTGGTTGGTGCTTGTGTGATGATGGCTGTGTTGAGGACAGCCGTGGGATCATTTCTACCGTATTTTCGTTAGACCTATGTAGGGCGGGTTGTGTGTAACATCCTCCCCCTGAGCCCACTGGGCTCACGCGGTCCACAGCTGGGCCTGAGGAGCAATGTCAGGTCTGCAGCCCAATACACCCCAACCACATCACCTGAGGAATTCACCTCCCAGGTAGGTTGTTGGATTCGAACTTGAATCCCTTTAATACTAAGTCTTACCACTTAGTATCACCAATTGAGCTGCAACTTATAACGCCCCAAAATTTACAACTGTTTTTTTTTTTTTTTTTTTTAATTCGGAAGCGCAAGTCCCAAAACATATATATATACATAAAATGACCTGTCGTCATCTTCCATTACCTAAGTTCTAGGTATTGATTATTACCGTTTACAAAACAATCCTTTATATCCTGGGCATTATATAATCAAACATTTTAAACTGTATTAAATAATAATCAGAGTAATCCTAGTCAAACATTCTTCAGTTACTCCTTGACCCGCCCATAACAATAGATATTAACCTGCAAGGAGTAAACAACGAGGGATTAGCACGAAGCTAAGTGAGTTAACTCATCACTAACAATACAACTTAGTTTAACACTATGAGTTCACCACATTTAACACTTTGACTCAACATCACCAGAGGATCGGTGGCCCTTGTGGCGCCCTCAGCCGCGGTGGCCCACCAAGCGACACTTACACCAACTGCAGGCCAATACAGCGGTTAACCGATAACTGTTTGTTACCTTTAGTCAACACAAGCCTTACTCACAACGAATGTTCACAACCCTTGTGTTGACTAACCTGTAACCACACAGTCCAACATAGTTGACCTCTATTAACACAGTTACCATATAGGTCACTTAACACTTTAACACTTTAACACAATTCACAATTCAACTTAACACAGGTATAACACATAACACTTGAAGTAACCACAATAGTGATCACTAAATTATAGTGAGAGATCAAAGTCCACTCACCGACTACCATAGTCACCCACTCAGTAGTCTAATATCACTGAGTCTTCTCCGTATCTGGAAATACAACAAAATACACAAGTCAGTTACTTGTATCAATGTGAAATACTATCACATAATGAAATCAAAATCTAAATAACTCAATCAAGTAATTACAACTCAATAATTAGTTAATCCAAATCATCAATCCATCACTCCCATGGAATTGGTTATACTTGATTCAAGCATCCAACTTTTCAAATTATGACTTATAGTCATTTAACACAATTCAATCCAAGATTAATAATAACCAATTTAACTTCACTAGTTCACCATCACTATCAAATTATGATCATATAATCACATCATCACATTGATCCAAATCAATTATAGTTAATCAATATAAGTAACCATCAACCTCATATATTAAGAATTCACAATTTATCTCTTTCATTATTCCATTACTAACTCATGATCATTATCATAATCATCTTAGCTTCAATGAATAAAAACTCATATAATAACTCATCTTTCACTAATAACACTATAACAACCTTTTGTTATTATCAATCAAGGTGATTAACACCTAATCATCACACTTTCACCAAAATCCACTTGAATTATAATTCACACAATTTGATTAATTCATTATTAGGTTAGATTAAAGCTACTAACCTTCATACTAACACATATTAACACCATTTCCACTAATATCAATCATTAATTTATAATAATCACCATTAACCCATCAAAATCATCAAATTTCCTATAAAACTCATGAACCCTAATTCAAACCTATAACTTAAGCATGAATCATGTTAGTAATCAACAATAACAAACTTAACTAACATCAATTTCACATAATCAAAGCTTAAATTCGAATTTACATCAAGAACACCCAAACCCCAAATTCTAGGGTTCTTAAAATTGAAGATTAAGAACTTACAAGTTGAAAGGAAGGATTAGAAGATGATAATCCATGCGTTTGAAGCCCGAATCCGAATTATGAAGCTCCGATTTTGATGATTTCTTCTTGTTTTTGAGTTAGGGTTTAATGTGTGTGTGTATATGTATGAATACGTACGTATGTATGTATATGTGGGAATAAAACCCGATCCATCATATAATATATACCATATAATTGTTAATTTTCATTCCCCGTATTTATTATTGTCTGGAACTTAAAAATCATTTGCGAGGAAAACTATTTTATTTTACCGTCAACTAAATAAATTTAAAACAATCAATATTTCACTAGCCACAATATTTCATGAGGCTTATTGACCTATTAATTTTTACAATCAAACACATATAACAATTTTTAAATCGCATTTAAAATTTTCAAGAAATACCTATTACTTCTAGGCCCAATTTGAGGATGTTACAAATCTCTCCCCCTTAAAGAGATTTCGTCCTCGAAATCTAATCAACCTTGATTATTCTAAAGTACTTAATTACTTGACATCTCTCATTCCTCAAATGAGATTCTACTAACACCATATTTCCAGTTTATTAATATTGCACTATTCATACTATTCTAACAACACAATTATTTATCACTATATGCACATAAAATGTGCACGCCATTTAAATCACTTATGCATATTATCTCTATGCATACACTTCACCACACACATCATATACTTACATATATTTATTTAGATATATATATTATTTCATCAACTTACACATCACCAATGTGTATCATAATTAAATTCACCCAAACACATACATTGTGTCTTATACTCAATTTAACTTGCAATACTATACAACAATGTAATATTTATCACTTATAATAGTTACTCCCTTGAGCAACTCTTAATTAAATGCACACAATTTAAATTCTATCTACATACACATATCCGCATGTACATGTTTCTATTTCTTATCTCAACATATGAAATGTATCTAGATCATATTTTCATGCATACTATGATCACTTAAGGAAATTATTCCCAATTAATCACTTTAAACAGGTAATCACTTGACGTAAGTGAATAACATCATCATGCACATAACATACTCTTAACACTAGAAACTAGCGACGTGCTAGAATCTTTAAAATAGATATATGATTTATACCCCTTTGAACAGCAAAACAATGATTATGAAAATCACACTACACCCAACAACAATGAAATTTAAATTTCAATTCATAACTAGCATTTGTGATAATACCACATATCACTAATGTATATGATAATCTTTTATTTAAAAGTATCTCAAATTCATATGTCACTAATCACATATTAACACTCAAAATAGAAGTTAATTCTCATGGTTAAAACCATTATCACATAATCACAAAGTCACTTAGCACCAATTTCAAATTGGATAACTACCAAGTTTTTCCATCAACGGTACATTGCCATTCAAGCGCAATTACTACTCCATCAAAATGTGTTGACCACACACACATTTTTCATCAACATTTCATCAATCAATTTTATCTCGTTAATCTCCACGGAAGATTATTTCATGTTTTATTCTCTTCTATATGCAACTTATCACTTCACCTTGATATTATGCATATAATAACCATCAAATTTCACACAATTATCAATTAATAATAATATAACTATCAATCAAAAGGCTCTCTATATATATATTTATATATAACTATCTCAATGTCAACATCGAAAACCTACAATTTTTAAGGTCACATCAATTTCTCTGGTACTTGGTAGCCTCAATACTCCATGTGAAATGGCATAATATAAATACGTTGGCCAGACGTCGTCATATTATGTCAGTCACACTTAATTCTCAGGCCACTTCATACCATCAATCTCTAAAATGATTAACTTTTACTCTCACATATATCACAATGCTAAAATCAATAATTATCACACCTATAGTAACACTTAAAATATAGTTATGACCAAGTGTTAACTTGTTACTATTTTTCCTTTATTACTTGAATGTGAAACTACTATTATATAATTATACAGGTATAACAACTTAACCTGTTAACACTATTCTCATTATCTCCTTAACACATGTGTAAGTTTTAACACAACTAAATCAATGTAGTACCCTCTCTACACGATTCAATATCAATCACTTAACACTTTAATTATCAAGTATAATACTCTATATAACATTTAGCACTACGTACCTTGTTAAAATATCATGTCATATTTCACATATATTCATCAATATATAATTTATAAGTCGATTAATAAATAACCTTTTATATTTAGTTATCAAGCAAGAGTAAGCTTCTATAATACTCTTCAACTCTTACAAATACTTATTCAATCAAATAAAGTATTTCACATAATGTAATTAATATGATTACATAATCAATATTTATTTACCCTAACAAGCAACAATCAACAATATCCTTACTGGTATACTTTACAGTTAAATAAACTGCCTACAAACAACTCCTACACAAAGAACCATATAGACCTCTTAAAACAACTTTTAATATTGCATATAGTCACAGGAATGATCTCTGGGCTCAAAGAAACAAAAGCCCAATACAATTCATAAGCTAAAAGTCCGAAATAATGTCCGAAAAACAGTAAAACGCGATTTTCAGGCCCCAAACGACCCCGAAGTGCCGAAAACTGACAGGGCTCATAGCAAAGCTGTGAGCTTTGACCGTTGAGCCGTTTTTGAGTGGACATGTAAATTTCATATTAATCGGACACCGAAATTTTCTAACGGAAATTCTACGTCCAACGTTACGTCGAACGTCGAAATTTACAAATTTTCATATTAAATTCACTTAATATAACACATAACACAAGAAAAGTCTCAAAACAAGGGAATACGTTCGTATTCAAAGGAATACGTCCGTATTCATGGGAATACGCCCGTATTCATGGGAATACGTCGGATTCAACATGCTGCAGCAACTCAGAAATTTTAGTGCAAAAACACGAAATTCAAACGCGCATATCTCCTAAACCGTAAAGAGTTAGACTCTGAAATTTTGCAGGCACCTTTATATAATCAAAATGCAACTTTCTATTTTTCCACTTTTTCAATTTACACGTTTTACGAGAAAATGGACGTATGAGTCAATTTAGACCATTTTCGACCGTTTAGTTGACACGCCATATTCCAAATGGCTAGGTTTTTGACTTCAACCCTTTGCTAACATGTTTCTACATATATTTATGACGTGTGGGCACATTCATCATATACAAACACTCATTCTACATTGTTTTAACACGTTGACCCGTTTAGGGGTCAAAATGGACAATTTCACCAATTTCATTCAAAATGACAACATTAACATTTTCAATCCACATTTTATCTATACTTATGACTTTAAGTCACTTTAAAAGTTGTCATACACATACCACATCAAATTCTATACATTTTAACACTAAATGACCCATTTGGACACTTAAATGACCCGTTTGGGTTTACGACCATATGATCACCATTCCAACACCCAACCCACACTTCATTGACTATTCCAAGTCAAACTAACCCACTTTCATCATTAGTTTCATATTATCACCTTAAAACACCAAGTTCACAAAATTTCATCATATATATTCAATTTTGACTTTTCACATACTCGTCACCGCACATTTAGGCTCCTTGTCCACTTCGACTTTCTTACTACACTATATATAATACAAAGATCATAATTCACCCTAATCATGATCAATGCTAAACATTTAGACATCTAGTCACATTCCTCACTTCATAGCATGTCATAGCATGGCAATTATCGAGTTTGACACAATTACATTCAACATTGACCTTTCCAAGTCAATAGCATATATTTCAACAACTAGACACATTCTAAGTCACACAACAATACAACTCCAAACTTATAAATGGATACACCCGCAACCCATTTATTTCATTATAGCAAGTCACACCAATTTAGCTTATCATTTATCAATTCTTTCTCTAGCAAGGATCTATAATCACACTTGCATTTCCACATTACACATACACTTAATTCCACATAACACAACAGTTACACATTAGTCACTAATGTATCTTCACACCGTTTTTTAACACTTTTTCTGAATTTTCTATTCCCTTCTTAATTTCATATTAATATCTCTATCACATTATTAACAAGTAATAATCACCAACAATTCAATTATTTTTACTAACAATCATATCACAGTAATGTAAAACAATTAAAATTCACCAAGTTTATCAGAAATTACCTGGCACATCTAGGCCCACATGTGTTGAGGATTGAGAATACCAATCGGTTCCTCACTATCCTCCGTCTCTGCACTCAAAACAACAATCTAACACACTGTTATAGATTAGTTCACATTTAATAACAACTTGCTCATCCAACCACTAATCCCACACTTCGGAATGTTTGACCACTATCACTAGGCTTGGGATTGAACAATTTAACCATTATTCAATTCGCCCAAACCTATGCTCTGATACCAACTTATAACGCCCCAAAATTTACAACTGTTTTTTTTTTTTTTTTTTTCGGAAGCGCAAGTCCCAAAACATATATATATACATAAAATGACCTGTCGTCATCTTCCATTACCTAAGTTCTAGGTATTGATTATTACCGTTTACAAAACAATCCTTTATATCCTGGGCATTATATAATCAAACATTTTAAACTGTATTAAATAATAATCAGAGTAATCCTAGTCAAACATTCTTCAGTTACTCCTTGACCCGCCCATAACAATAGATATTAACCTGCAAGGAGTAAACAACGAGGGATTAGCACGAAGCTAAGTGAGTTAACTCATCACTAACAATACAACTTAGTTTAACACTATGAGTTCACCACATTTAACACTTTGACTCAACATCACCAGAGGATCGGTGGCCCTTGTGGCGCCCTCAGCCGCGGTGGCCCACCAAGCGACACTTACACCAACTGCAGGCCAATACAGCGGTTAACCGATAACTGTTTGTTACCTTTAGTCAACACAAGCCTTACTCACAACGAATGTTCACAACCCTTGTGTTGACTAACCTGTAACCACACAGTCCAACATAGTTGACCTCTATTAACACAGTTACCATATAGGTCACTTAACACTTTAACACTTTAACACAATTCACAATTCAACTTAACACAGGTATAACACATAACACTTGAAGTAACCACAATAGTGATCACTAAATTATAGTGAGAGATCAAAGTCCACTCACCGACTACCATAGTCACCCACTCAGTAGTCTAATATCACTGAGTCTTCTCCGTATCTGGAAATACAACAAAATACACAAGTCAGTTACTTGTATCAATGTGAAATACTATCACATAATGAAATCAAAATCTAAATAACTCAATCAAGTAATTACAACTCAATAATTAGTTAATCCAAATCATCAATCCATCACTCCCATGGAATTGGTTATACTTGATTCAAGCATCCAACTTTTCAAATTATGACTTATAGTCATTTAACACAATTCAATCCAAGATTAATAATAACCAATTTAACTTCACTAGTTCACCATCACTATCAAATTATGATCATATAATCACATCATCACATTGATCCAAATCAATTATAGTTAATCAATATAAGTAACCATCAACCTCATATATTAAGAATTCACAATTTATCTCTTTCATTATTCCATTACTAACTCATGATCATTATCATAATCATCTTAGCTTCAATGAATAAAAACTCATATAATAACTCATCTTTCACTAATAACACTATAACAACCTTTTGTTATTATCAATCAAGGTGATTAACACCTAATCATCACACTTTCACCAAAATCCACTTGAATTATAATTCACACAATTTGATTAATTCATTATTAGGTTAGATTAAAGCTACTAACCTTCATACTAACACATATTAACACCATTTCCACTAATATCAATCATTAATTTATAATAATCACCATTAACCCATCAAAATCATCAAATTTCCTATAAAACTCATGAACCCTAATTCAAACCTATAACTTAAGCATGAATCATGTTAGTAATCAACAATAACAAACTTAACTAACATCAATTTCACATAATCAAAGCTTAAATTCGAATTTACATCAAGAACACCCAAACCCCAAATTCTAGGGTTCTTAAAATTGAAGATTAAGAACTTACAAGTTGAAAGGAAGGATTAGAAGATGATAATCCATGCGTTTGAAGCCCGAATCCGAATTATGAAGCTCCGATTTTGATGATTTCTTCTTGTTTTTGAGTTAGGGTTTAATGTGTGTGTGTATATGTATGAATACGTACGTATGTATGTATATGTGGGAATAAAACCCGATCCATCATATAATATATACCATATAATTGTTAATTTTCATTCCCCGTATTTATTATTGTCTGGAACTTAAAAATCATTTGCGAGGAAAACTATTTTATTTTACCGTCAACTAAATAAATTTAAAACAATCAATATTTCACTAGCCACAATATTTCCTGAGGCTTATTGACCTATTAATTTTTACAATCAAACACATATAACAATTTTTAAATCGCATTTAAAATTTTCAAGAAATACCTATTACTTCTAGGCCCAATTTGAGGATGTTACATTGTGCCTACTTAGGATTGTATATATACTATGTATTAGACTTGGAACTTTGGTTCGACGGGTATAGACAGACCTGTCATGTTTTGTATATCATTTGGATCGACGGTGTGTAGACAGACCCGTCATGCTTTGATTAGTCTCTGGATCGATGGGTATCTAGGAAAGACCCATCCTGTTTTGTATAAAAACTTGTGAACTAACTATGATTAGTTATATGATATGACATATGTGTCTGGTTTATTTTTATTGTTTATGTTACTGTGCATTGTGATTTGATTATGGATTGACAATCGAGACTACATAACTATGGATACTGAAATATGTCTTTGTAACCTATAGATCTATTGAAACTGGAAAAATGGCAGAACCTGTCATAAGTGAATACTCATCAGATGAGGACATAACCATCAACGAGCAGATACAATATGTATATGTCGATACCGAAACAATTCCGATAGTGGAATTTGTGGAAGAAGAAATTGAAAACCACCAATTCGGCATGGTCGACATAGAGGAGTACGAAAGAGTACGAGACCAGGCTGAAAGATTGGATGGTCAATATTGGGAGCTTGTGTTCAAATGTAGGAACCGTGAGCTAGAATTGAGAATCCTAAAGAGGCCTATGATTGTCCGAGTTAAGGATAAAATACGCTTCTGGAAGAAAGTGGCTAGTAATCGCAAGAAAAGAGTTAAGTCTTGGATCAAACGTCTGAGCAAATGCTCGACTGAGAATGATCTGGACTATTATCCGACTCTGCGATACAAAACTATGCTGGAAACACGCTATTTCTCTCCCAATCTGAATCAGGAGTAAAAGTGAAATATCTACACTGCGACAGAGAACATAGCTAATGATAGCTTAATAATGAACTGATGAAAAACTGTCGTAGGAATATAATTGTTTTGTTAGGATCTAAGTATAGTTAAGTTTAGTCTAATTAGTACTGTATCAACTCGTGTTGTATTGGAAACCACTCTTGATGGATATAGAAGATATCATCAAGTTTTGTATGAAACGATGTAAGAATGTTTTAGTTAATGTATAATATAGCTTAGGTTCGATTCGAAATTTCGTGCGAATTATATTCATCTCTATAAACATGTGATAGAAAAGTTACCACGTAATAATTGTTGAAACCATTTCTTGCAAACTTTGAAAACGTACTACACTCTGAATTATTTATCTCATCTTAAATCCCATAAAACATTGATTGCACTTAAACGATGATGAAAAGAAATATGTATTTGGCATTATATAATGACGCCTGGCCAACGTGATTATATTGTACAAAGTACATATGGGTGTTTCAAAGTCGTACGATATACAATGTGAAACCTTATTCTTTCAAATTCTCCATACTATTCATTTGATAGACAATGTGAAATCTTGTTCATCACATTCATTATCTCGGCATTGACTTCTGCATTTTATTCATCGCAGAACTGAACCATGCCACCAAAACGACGAATTACTAAGAACAGTCAGAAGACAACTGTACCCCCTACACCTGAAACCATTCCACCACCTAACACTGAGGAAACTACTGAGCAGATGATTACTAGACGCATTGCTGAAGGTATTGCCGAGTATGAGGCAAGCCGAAACCGTGAGAATGGGATTAATAACAGTGGATCGACCCCTGTTAATGCTGAGACTGTTGTGAATACCCCCCGAGGGTGTTCATATAAGACATTTCAGGCATGTAAACCACCTCCTTTCTGTGGCACTGAAGGTGCTATTGGTATCATACACTGGATAGAAAAGATGGATTCAGTGTTGGACATCAGTGATTGTCTACCAGACACTGCGGTAAAGTATGTCGCCTGCACACTAGCTGATAAAGCTTTGACTTGGTGGAACAGTCAAGTTCAGTCGATGGGACGACCAGCTGCTTATTCCATGACATGGGAAACATTGAAGCGTATGATGATGGAAGAATTCTGCCATCGCAGTGAGATGCAGAAAATTGAGACTGAGCTGTGGAACATTGCTATGATTGGTGTTGATATCACTGGTTACACAACTAGGTTCCAAGAACTAGCTCGTCTTGTGCCACATATGGTAACACCTGAATACAAGCGTATTGAACGCTATGTGTATGGACTGGCACCACAGATCAGGAGTTTAGTTACGTCCTCCAAACCTGATACCTTCAGGAGCGCTGTTACCCTAGCGCAGAGTTTGACTGATGAAGCAGTTAGAATGGGGACGCTGACACAGAAAACTGTGCCGGCGAAGGTTGAGCCGAGCAGTGCTGAAGCTGGTAGTTCTGGAGGTAAGAAGCGTAAGTGGAATGACCGTCAGGGTCAATCCAACAAGAAAGGATCTGGAAATCCAAAGTCTTACGCTGCCACCATTGTGGAACCAAAATCATACTTGGGTAACAAACCTAAGTGTGATAAGTGTAGCAAACACCATGAGGGTGAGTGTTGGTTTTGCGACAGCTGTAAGGGATGGGGTCACAAAACCCAAAACTGTAAGGTTAACCCTAACCCTAAGGGAAACACTGCTCGTCAAAACCAAGGATGTTTTGAGTGTGGCGACACGAGGCACTATCGAAACCGATGCCCTCGACTCAATAATCAAAACCGTAACGCCAACAACGCTCGTAACCGCAACAACAATGGAAACAACCGTGGAAACAACAACAACCGAGCCAACAACAATCGGGCCAACAACAACAACGATCAGCCAGCTCGTGGACGCGTGTTCATGTTAGGAGCACCAGAGGCACGACAGGATCCTAACACAGTCACTGGTACGTTTCTAGTAAACAACCACTTTGCTTCTGTGTTATTTGATTCCGGTGCTGATTTAAGCTTTGTGTCCACTGAGTTTAGACCACTATTAGAGATCGAATCCCTTAAGCTAGATAACAAATATACTGTAGAGCTAGCCGATGGTAAGTTGATTAAATCAGGAGAAATAGTACCAGGATGTTCCTTAACTTTAGAAGGTCATTCTTTCAAGATAGACTTACTACCGGTAGAGTTAGGGAGCTTCGATATAGTGGTTGGCATGGATTGGTTGTCACTGAACCGCGCGGAAATCATCTGTCATGAGAAGATTGTACGGTTACCTTTACCGTCAGGAGAAATGTTGATGATTCAAGGAGAAAAGAGTAATCGTGCGGTGAAAACGATTACATGCATGAAGGCAAATAAGTATCTACGAAAAGGGTACCAAGCATTTTTGGTACATGTTGTGGATAAGAAACCCGAGGAGCGACGCTTAGACGACGTGGCCGTAGTACGCGACTACCCAGGAGTATTTCCTGACGAGTTACCAGGGTTACCACCTCCACGGCAGGTTGAATTTCATATCGACCTAGTGCCGGGAGCTGCACCAATTGCTCGTGCGCCTTACCGTCTATCTCCATCAGAAATGCAGGAACTGTCTGCACAGTTGCAAGAACTGTTGGATTTAGGATTCATCCGACCGAGCTTTTCACCGTGGGGAGCTCCGGTTTTGTTCGTCAAAAAGAAGGATGGATCAATGCTGATGTGTATCGATTATCGAGAACTGAACAAAGTTACCATCAAGAACCGATACCCATTGCCACACATCGATGATTTGTTTGACCAGCTGCAAGGGTCAAGTTATTACTCAAAGATCGACTTGAGATCGGGTTACCATCAACTGAAGGTACGGGATGAAGATATCCCTAAGACTGCGTTTAGGACTCGATATGGTCATTACGAGTTCCTGGTTATGCCGTTTGGGCTAACGAATACGCCAGCAGTGTTCATGGATCTAATGAATAGAGTATGTAAACCTTACTTGGATAAGTTCGTCATAGTGTTCATTGACGATATCTTGATATACTCGCGAACGAAGGAAGACCATGAACGACATCTGAGGCTGATTCTTGAATTACTGGAGAAAGAGAAGCTTTATGCAAAGTTCTCTAAATGCGAGTTTTGGATGCGTGAGGTCCATTTCTTCGGTCATGTGATCAATAGCAAAGGAATTCACGTGGACCCATCCAAAATTGAGGCGATTAAGAATTGGGAAGCCCCAAAGACTCCAACGGAGATACGACAATTTCTCGGGCTAGCCGGTTACTACCGAAGATTCATTGGGAATTTCTCAAAAATAGCTCAGCCACTTACCGCCCTAACGCAAAAAGACAAGAAGTTTGATTGGGGCGAGAAGCAAGAGAATGCTTTTCAACTGCTGAAAGAGAAATTGAGCACCGCACCTATCCTATCTTTACCAGAAGGAGTAGAAAACTTTGTCGTCTACTGTGATGCTTCACATCAAGGATTAGGTCGCGTGTTGATGCAAAACGACAAGGTCATTGCATATGCGTCTCGTCAATTGAAGATTCACGAGAAGAACTATACGACGCATGACTTGGAGCTAGGAGCAGTCGTTTTTGCCCTTAAGATTTGGAGACACTACCTTTATGGTACAAAGTGTACGATCTTTACCGATCACAAAAGTCTCCAACATATATTTGATCAGAAAGAACTCAACATGAGACAGAGACGTTGGGTTGAATTACTGAATGATTACGACTGTGAAATCAAGTACCATCCCGGCAAAGCGAATGTAGTAGCGGATGCCTTGAGTCGTAAGGAACGAGTAAAGCCTCGAAGAGTTCGAGCCTTAGGATTGACAATCCACTTGGATCTTATTACCCAAATTCATGAAGCTCAACAAGCGGCCTTTACTCCAGAACGTATGAAGGACGAATCCCTCAAAGGGATGGAGAAGCAACTGGAGTCTAAGGAAAATGGAGTATTGTACTTCATGAATCGAATTTGGATTCCTTGTGTTGATGAGCTACGTAGCCTAGTATTGGACGAAGATCATAAGTCCAATTACTCGATACATCCTGGTGCAGATAAGATGTACCACGATTTGAAAGGATTTTACTGGTGGCCTGGCATTAAAAGAGACATTGCCACCTATGTTAGTAGATGTCTGACTTGTGCAAAAGTTAAGACTGAGTATCAAAAGCCGTCTGGGCTTTTGCAACAACCTGAATTGCCCAAATGGAAATGGGAACACATCACGATGGATTTCATCACGAAACTACCGAAAACATCATCTGGAATAGACTCCATATGGGTGATTGTCGACCGACTGACAAAATCATCTCACTTTCTAGCCATCAAAGAGACAGATAAAATGGAAAAGCTGGCTAGAATCTACATAAAAGAAGTTGTTTCTAGACATGGAGTTCCATTGTCCATCATCTCTGATAGAGATGCACGTTTCACCTCTCGCTTCTGGCAAACACTGCAACAAGCTTTAGGCACTAGACTCGACATGAGTACCGCCTACCATCCACAAACCGATGGTCAAAGCGAGCGAACGATACAAACGCTTGAGGACTTGGTACGAGCCTGCGTGATTGATTTCGGAGGAAACTGGGATGTTCATCTCCCTTTAGCTGAATTCTCGTACAACAACAGTTATCATACGAGCATACAAATGGCACCTTTCGAGGCGTTGTACGGACGCAAGTGCCGATCCCCACTCTGTTGGGCAGAGCTGGATGACAGACAGTTATCAGGTCCTGAGATAGTCCAAGAGACAACGGACAAGATATCTCAAGTGCTTAATCGATTAAAAACGGCACGAGACCGACAAAAGAGTTATGCAGACAATAGACGAAAACCTTTAGAGTTTCAAGTAGGTGACAGAGTCCTACTTAAGGTATCTCCTTGGAAAGGAGTTGTGCGATTTGGAAAACGCGGTAAACTGAACCCACGTTACATCGGACCTTTTGAAATCCTAGCAAGGATTGGTCCTGTAGCTTATAAACTTAGACTGCCGCAAGAACTTAGTAATATTCACGACACGTTTCACGTGAGTAACCTTAAGAAGTGTCTATCTGACGAAGCGTTAATCATACCTCCCGACGAAATCTATGTCGACGCAAAACTCAACTTCGTGGAGGAACCGCTCGAAGTAATGGATACGAAAACGCAGAAACTCCGGAACAGTCGAATCAAACTTGTCAAAATTCGATGGAACTCGAAAAGAGGCCCAGAGTTCACCTGGGAACGTGAGGACGAGATGCGCAAGAAGTATCCCCACCTATTTGAACCCGTGACCACGACTCACGATACAAATTAAATCTCGGGACGAGATTTCCCTAACGGGGGGAGAATGTGACAACTCTCCAAATTAGGTATAAATTAACATTTAAGCATGTGCATTCTTACGCTAATTTCCTGGTTAAGTTTTAACAAAACTTTTTGATGTGATGTAAGCCTAGCAAGCCCAGTACTTTTAAACAAAAAGTAATACGTAATACGTAAGTATTAAAAGTTACGTACAAATATATCGGAACGAACCCGACTAAAATAAATAACAAAAGTTCGTGACATAAAAATAATTAATAATGAAATTATTAATTACGAGTATTTATATATCTATAACATATAGATAAAATGGTCTAAATATACGTTTAACATAAAACGTATTATAACACGAACATAAACAATTTTAAAACGCTCATAAAAGGTCGAATCATAAAAATTCCAATTTTGTGGTTCATTTTAAAGTATTTAGAACATTACCTCAAAATATGAAATCCTAAATTAACTGAAATTTTGCGCTCAAATAGTTGCGCGCAGTAAAATGTACAAAACTGTACAACTATTTAAAACAATGATAACATCATTATACTGATTATAAATAACGAACCAGGAGAACACCTACAAAATATAAATATAAAAAGTTTACGTTTATATTGCTAAAATTATACCCGTACTTAAAATTAACGGGCTTAAATAACCCACCAACCTCAAATAATTGAGGAGGCAGGTTATTTTAAAACCATACTCCCTCTCTTTCTCTCTGTGATCTTCGACACACACACACACACCCTCCAATAATTCTCTCAACAAACCTTCATCCTCAATCTTCTTCTTTTTGATCATCTGAACATCAACAGCAGCAGGAAATGGAGTAGAACAACAAGCCAGAGGCTTCATCATCTTCACCATCATCATTCATCATTTTCATCTCCTTTTCTTTGTAAGGAAAAACTCTCATTTTTCGATTTCTTTACTTTGATTTCATGCTATAACATGTTTATATCACGTAATCTATACATAAACATACACATAAAATATAAAGATTGATGATTATGATGATGAACATGAAAATGGGTTTTATAAAACCATAATCTATAAATCCAAAATTTATAAACAAAAACATGTTAAAGGTTGATATTAAGTTGTAAAAATGCTATATATTGATGTTATAAACGTTTAGAATTAACAGACAAAAGATTAGAACTAAAAACCATGAAGATCATGTTTGATCAGCTCGAACAGAACCTGGAAAAACACGAGGACGCGGCGTGTCCTAAGACTACGCGGCGCGTCCTTTGCAAACTTATGATCCACGCGGTGTGTCCATGTACTACGCGGCGTGTACATCGCAAACTCAAAGTACACGGCGCGTATGGGTAGTACGCGGTGCGTACTTTGCATATATATTGTACACGGTGCGTCCGTATGGACGCGGTGCGTTCTTTGTAAAATGAATAGTACGCGGTGCGTACTAAAGAACACGGCGCGTACTTCTTCTTGTTGTAGCCCTCTGAGTCGCGGTCGTTTAGCCAGCTTGATCGCCCAAATCCGAGTCCGTATGAGAGAGTTATGGCCAAAACGGTGCAGCATAGCTAAATCTGAAAACATTAAACATTATATATATGTCTATATATATATATATACAAAAACGACACTTTCGGGTTAACCACAAAACACAACGAGTATTGAAACGATAAACTTTATAATGATACGATGTGAATAAAAGTTATAAACTTTGATAAATATATCTAGACAAAATGCGATTCAAAAATCATTAACAATGATTCAACTAAACGTACACGACTAATTTGAAGAAGTAACAAGATTTATTTTATAAACGGAAATGAAAACGACAATTAAAATGTAACGACGTATCATATCGTTTACAAACATTAGTTTGTATATATATAACAAGTAACGAACCTTCATATATATACACTTACACTTGATCAACTAGAGCTCGAGATTGAATATATGATATTCACAAACGAATGTTTTTATAAATAAAAACTTATATCCTTATACGTAAACAACGTATCAACTTATATATACATTGGTAATATATAAACACATGACACTTATAATCATATATTTACATATATATGCAAATGGATTAAAAGTTTAACAAACGTATAACCTAATAATATACAACAAGTATATTACTTAAGTATACATATATAGAACAAATATATGTACATACAATGATTTTGGAATAACATTCGAATCATACGTACAACTATATACAAAGTATATGTACAAATGGAAACAAAACGACCTTCCAGTAAATAGACAATTACATATTGGTTTGTACACTTAACAAGTGAATGATATGAGAAAATAATAACAATATTCCAACACAATATCACAAATAAATTCAACGACTTATATTACTAAGAAATCAACCATTTCTTCAAACAAACAAACTGTTGACATAAGTGATTAAAACAAATCAAACGTACTTATGTTAATATATTTATTGTATATATGTTAACAAACCTTGGGCAATTATCTGTTGGCTGCTAGCTTTCATACCGAGCAAATCACCGTGAGTTCACAGCCCCTACTTTGCAAATGTTTTATGCTTTTAAACATAGGGGTGTAAACATAGAAACTGCATGCAAACACATGCCGCAAATTATATAAATGCTTTATTTGCTTTATACAACTGTTTGATATGAAATATTATTTCACAACTGTTTTGGGAATTAGACAACAAATCCTAGTACGGACCAGACTTGAGATGTGTGCATGAAAGACCTTATGTCATGCAGACTATAACCATTAGCTAGGTGACTCTAGCCACTGAGTATACGAATAGTACTATTGCCGTGACGACCCTCCTGTGGATGGAGCGTATACTTAACTGTCCTTCAGGCAAGAAACAAAAGTTTTGGTTGTGGTTTGGTTATAGGGTTAGGTTGCGTTACTTTAACCTGCGAGGTTTAGCTCACCTTTCAGGGGATTATAGTCTAAGCATTCCCACTCATTATTTAGGATGAACTTATCCTACAACTGTTTTATTTCAGTATACTTACTGATTATACTTATATTCTGGTAAACAACCAGACATACATTTAGGGTAACAACCCACATAAAACTATATTTTAGGGTAACTATCCCTACAATCTTATAAATTGCAAAACCTGCAAACATTTATTTATTGAATAACAATTCAATATTCTAAACATAAATGGTTTAACATACTACATATTTATACTAAACCTGTGAATTCACTCAACATATTTGTTGACGACTTTCTTTCTATGTTTTACAGGAAATTAGCTACGTAAGTAAGGATCGCATGCATTCAGGATGGACAACCCTGGACTACTTAGGATGCCATATATTTTGGGACAGCTTTTGAGGATTTCCTCTGTATTACTGCAGACATTGCAGTTATACTCATGAAATCTTATCTTAACATATGTATTGTAAAACTTAAATGATTTAAACTCTATTACTACTGTACGACTTACATAGTCGTACTACTTTTGTAACAACTGTTTAAATTGGCATCCTTAATATATTATGTTCTGTATGATCATATGCTCTGATACAATGAATGCACAATTGTAAAGTCATCACCCCCGCTGTTAAACTGTTTACACATGATGCTTCCGCTAATTATAACTTGCTTCCGCTAAACATTAAATAAACACAATTACCGATTTTGGGGGTGTGACATTGTAGTTGTTTGTTCAGATAATTTTTTAACGGGAAATTATGAAGACACCCCCAAATTATAGAGGATACCCCTGGCCCACCTCCGGTCCCCGTCCAGTACTTTTTCAGTATAATTTTATCTATGATCGGTCTAGTTCAGTACAGAATCAGGTTCAGTTTTAGATTAAACAAGGCGTAGGAATTAGAAAAAGAGAGGGTATACCTAGAAAAAAAATAAAAAATTATGATGTTATTGATTAGATGGGTGAGGGGGGTAGGAAATGGGAAAAAATGGTAGCTTTATTAGTACCTTTTTAACATAGGTTTACTTATGATTCACGTGTACGTGCTTCAATTTTATGGATGTATTATTATGTCATAAACTAGTATCATGTATATGCATTAACATTTTTCATATAATAATAATAATAATATATATAAATATAATATATAATCAAAACTAGAGGAAAGGATCTCTTAGACTCGAAAAG
Source organism: Helichrysum umbraculigerum (assembly GCA_949592205.1). Classification (NCBI taxonomy): domain Eukaryota; kingdom Viridiplantae; phylum Streptophyta; class Magnoliopsida; order Asterales; family Asteraceae; genus Helichrysum; species Helichrysum umbraculigerum. The sequence continues at coordinate 6,172,781 of CATIUR010000005.1, read as the reverse complement.
AGTCAAACTCGAGCTAGTCAAGCTTATGCTCCGCTTGTTTTCACCTCACCAGCTCCAGTCCTCCAACATCGGTTGATTTTTTATTTAATTTATATTTTGAGGTGCGAATGTATTATGTACATGAAATGACACTGTAACCCACTAATCAATAATGCCTAAACAAACATGTTTTTGGGTGGTAGGAACCCAAACAACTACGGTCAAATCAACTCCACAAGACATTTCTCTATTGTTGGACCTAGTTTACAACTATCAATGAGTAAGGTACAATCAAGAATAGATGTCTGAGATGCCGACAATGACTTTGCAACTATGTGCTCTGAACTAGAAACTGGTATGAGTTAAGGATTGTTCTTTCTTTTTAATCAAAATTCACATATTATTAGGCCACGAAAAATAGGAAAATCATAAGGAATACAATTAGTACAAAGAATATTTTTATCATAAGCCACCGGTTGGATGAGATACCATTAAGGTACCTCATTAGTTGTCCTTGTGCCCCTTCTACATTTGCAAGTGTATCTTCCATGTTCTCATCGATCCTGTGAAACAATTACAATATTGTTCAACTTATCCGAGTTGCCAATTACAATGTTGATCATTAAGAAGAACAAAAAATGAAAAATAGGAGAAAACGTCCTTTTCCAGCTTCTGTTATCAGGGGGTAGAAATATGTCTATATGTTACTAAAGAAAATATGAAATACAATTGAGGGACAAATAGTTAGAGTTAGATTAATATGACAGATAGAGTTCAAAGGTTAAAAGTCACTGAGAAGTACGAAGGTATTATATCATGTAAGTGTGTTCCTCTATAATCTTGCATTTTAGAAAGTAAACAGTAATTTATTCTTGATTTAAAAAAAAAGGGTATCGGGACTAACCTAATTGCAAGCTCCCCTTGCTGAGAAACCATGGTTGCCAATTGTGTAAAAATGGTGCCCAACTCATGAATAGTTGACTCAACATTGTGAAGAGCCTCAGCTCGGCTCTGCATGTAAGTATCTTGTAATGGCACCATCTGCTGTTGCTGTTGATTTTGTTGCTGGTGTAGTAATGGCTGAGATTCTCCATCTGCATGCTTCCTGGAATATCAAAAACAGAATCTAGGGGTTATTACCAAGATTCTTGGTTAAGCAAACTAGTGTAACTTTTTTAATTCCAATGATCAACCCTCATGTAGTATCATCAACAATGAAATTTTTGTAGAAAAGGGGTATAAAGAAATGCTAATATTTCCTATAAAATCATGTTTTATAGCAACGGATATAAAACTGACATTTAAACAACGAAATATTCAGATAATCATAAGAATCACTTCACAAAAATATGCACAAAGTCATCTTGTCTTTACGTGGGGAATAGCTGCGATGAAGTCGAGGTGTTGTTAACCCACGGAGGAGGTGCAGTTGAAGCATTAGCTGATGATTTGTTAGCTAAGGGACGTTGTCGGGCAAAAGGATTGGCAGGCTCTTTTGAATTACTTGCAGAAAATAGCTGTCGTCTACTTTCATGAACCTTCAAGTTCTGCAGTCAAAATACCACAATATTGACTAATACAATCAGATGAATAACAATGTTTATTTAAAAAACTCGGTCATTATTATAGAGCTGACAGTTTCACCCCATTTACTATGAACGGATTGATGTGGGTTATGGCTGTCTGTATGGTCTCTAGCAGATCAAAACTATCTTATAGAAAATGAGTTAAACAGGTCGAAAGTCTTGACAAGTGTATTTTTACAGCATAAAACCTCCCAAATCATTTTATTTTATGAGATTGGCTATCTTATGCCCTAAGGACATAAGATAAGATGTATTTAATAAACTTCACTTTCCTTCTTAAATCAAAATCAACTTATATATGTAAATATTTGACTAAATAAATATGTATTAATTGCATTTTCTAAGCAAATTTGGAAAATTCATCTTCATTATTAAGAATATATAAATATTGTAATCATATGGATTTGTATATAATTCTAAAAATAAGCATGCTTGAGTGAACCCAACCGGTAATTTCTTTTTAAGTGATTACCCAACCTGCCCAAACATTCCATTCTGCCACCACTAGTTTTTAAAACAATTAGACGAGTCGTGCAATAAATTTATACCTCTGTCCTCATAGTAAGGACTTCCTTGAACTCCTTTGTGGCCCCCATCAGGCGATTCTTCAGATTATCAACAACTGTATTTGAATGGGTAGTTGTGTCACTTGAGATGTTTTCACCTTCATTTTGTGAATTGCAAACAAGCTGCAAATCCACTACAGCTGCATTAAGAGCAGTAATGTCCTGCTTGATGACAGCTGTCAATTCTTGAATCTCCACTGTTGGATCGTCAAAAACAGAGGACCTTTTTGCCACTGGAAGAACAGAAGGAGATCATATCAAGATTTTGCTTCCCATCATATGATTTAACGCACTAGGATAATGGAGATTAACTTTGAGAAAGAAAGCAACATCCATACAAACATAGAGTATTCTATTACTGATACCTTAACAAAAGAGGCATACTTTTTATCAAAAATAATTATTTTATATAAGCGTTGAGTTTCTATAAACATAGATATAAATACTGATAACGGCCAACCCAGAGACACAGATACCAAACATCTTGCAGCTTATTCTGCTATATAGCCACCAAAAACACAAGTATAATCATATCCATATTGACAAATATACATGACGCTAAAGATTCTATTACTACTTAATATTTATCAATTGAAGTGCCAAAGCTTATCAGTGCATCATTAGGTTACATTAGGTTAACATATGGATCGTAATAATTAAAAAAAGTTCCTTTTGATTCCATGATGAAACTAATTGAGCAAATAGAATCTTGATGGGACTACGGAGATTTCTTTCCACAACGAGTATGATAAGGGTTTCTAATCCTAATAGTCTAATACAGCTTGGAACCAATCCTCTCCTACAATAGAAGCTCAATTCCGCCCCAAAACAAAACAAAAACAAGTTTATAATCACGTCATCATTGCTGAGAGAATTAATTGATAGGTCAAGGTTAGTCAAGTAACAACATTAAGCATGTGCTACTTGATACATAAACACGTGTTATTTAAAACACGACCTCGTCATATGCCTACACTAACCAAATGCTAATACTTATGATACATAGTCTTCATCATGTACTATGACATATCGGCAATCAACCTCTAAATTCATTCACCAAGTCCTACGTGATATTCATCTTAGGTCCATATATTTCATCGTAATCCTACAACTTTGTCTCCTATTCCTACAAAACAAGTTGATCAATAGCTTCAGACTTTAATATCAGACAACCTACATTGATACTTTAGCCCTATAGATTTAAACGCGTATATATATTAGTGTGTCTCAGTTGATACATAAGTAAACACAATCATCATTGTTTTACCTAAGTGGCTAACAATCACTAGTTCATCAGTTTCGTTCATTTCGTTCTGTTTTCAAATTTTATCCACTAATATAGCCAGACATTGTATGTAAGCAACTAAGCACCACACTTTGCAATAAATAATGCATAAACACATTCTAAAATCTCATTTCTATAACTCACATTTTGCAAGCTTAGCTAGCTTCTGTGACGTATGATGAATTCCGTATCCAATTTTAGAGGCTCTTTTATTGAATTCCGTCTGAAACGCAGCTTTCGATCTCGATCGCGATCCCTCACCAACTGAAACCCTAACACCACCGTTATTCGCCGTCACCGCACCGTTAACCGACGCTAACGATTCCCGTAGCCTCTCAGTTATGCTAGAAAATTCATTTGTTCGGTCTCTGTACAACGAAACTTGCGCCGATTTCAAATTCATCATATATAATTTTGATTGATATATGATGTGTGTGTATATATATGTATTGATTCGAAACAAAAGGGGGATTTGATTCTAGGTGAGTGATTTCAGGGGAATAGGAACGAAAGCTAAAATTAGATATACATGAAAATTGTTGATTGTTGATGTTTGACTGTTAATTGAATTGAATTGAATTAAAATTGAAAACCCTAGATGATCTGATTTTTTTTTTATTCAATTTATTTACAGTACTATTTTTCAGATCTCGAATTAGATGGATTTGTGTATATCTGGAGAGATGGAAACCGACAAGGGTTATTTGTGCGTGTATTTGAATGTTGTCGGGTCTTCTTTCTGACCCGACGTTCTGAAATATTTTCCGCCAAAGATTTGGGTTATTTTATTTTATATTTTTCATTCGTTACGTAGTATAATAAAGTCGTTAACTCGTGATTTAGAATCTCGATTTTTAATTCACAATTTGTAACTCAAGTTGACTTATAAGACCACTTCCAACTCCGGCTTCTTCACTTGTTTCTTCAATTGTGTCACGTCAGCATATCCACAACTGATGAAAGACTGATTAAACTCTCTCAACCCTTCTTTCATCACTTCAATTTTTGAGCCCCACATTTACCAATATACTTACATCACTAAACTAAAAATTACAATACATTAAATATAAGATGAGTCCCACATTGACCTTCTCTCCCTTTCTTCGGTTAACTGAAGAGTGCAAAGAGAAGAAGCAAAGGAAGCAGGGCGGATCCAGAACTAAAAACCACGTGGTTCATAGTACAAAAGAAACTAGTAGGATGAATCGGTTGAGTGCGGACTGGTCGGGTTTTCGATACAAAGCACATATTGAAATTATTCGTGACTAAGTTCTATACACCTAAAATTCTTCGTTAGTGTATTATTATCATTATTACTATATTAGTACCATACTGTTGCAATATAACAGTACGTGGACGACCATTTGGAAAATAGACACCAATTTTTGTGTGTAATTCAATAATTAATTACTCTATCGTTACACAAAACCAGATCAATATTGCTTGTTATGACACAATAATTACTAATTATAGAAAAGGTGGTTATTTACTAATTTTACATAAGGTTTTAGGGGCTCGTTGTAATTTGCATTTGCTCAAACCTAAATCGAAAGAAACTAAAAAGTTACACTAGGAGATGAATTGAACCGCCGACATGTTGATCCCGTAAGAACAAAAAACAATTGTTATTGACCACTAGGCCAAACTTAACTTCTTTTTATTTTAAGGTAGGTCATAATATTAATATAACATAGTTCATACAAAAATTACCACTAAATTTCGAGAAACACTTGGAACCTAAGGTGGTTCAAGTGACCTATGTGCTTATATTCTGAATCTGCCCTTGAAATGAAGAGCCCATGCCAACCGTCTCTTTTGAAACCCTTCTTCGGTTACAACTGAAGAAATGGGTTGGCACCGGTCTAAGAGACTAAGAGTTACTATTGAGAGTCAAAAGTGAAATCGTTAAACCGACAATCAACACAAAAATTTAATTTAAAATAGATTATAGTCATTTCTTTTTCAATTGTCCTTTTATTTGTGTATAACATTACATTAGAAGTTTAACTTATTTTCTGATTCGTAAGAGTCGCAAAAACTTGAAAGAGTTACACTCGACTCGTAAGAGTTGGGTTCCAAGTCACCTCCTTTTTTTGAATCTTTGATTCAATTTGTAAGAGTCGATTCGTGATTCGTAAGAATCTAATGTAAGTAATAACTTTATAATACTACTCCCTCGATCCCGTAAAAATGTCTCCAACATTTTTTGTTTTGATTAAGATAGGTTGATTAAATGTGAGTTAATAATACAAAAGGTCTTCAACCGAGAGAGAGTATGAGAGGTCTTCAACCGAGAGAGAGTTTTCCGGCGAGAGAGAGAGAATGGCAGCCAGGGTTTCGAAGGAGAAATCAAGGATATCGTGTTCAAGCTTCCAAAGTACGTGATTCTATAGTCAATCGAAATCAAGAGACATCGTTTATGTTTTACAACTTTCCGTCAAACTGTGCCGTAGAAGAGTTATGGGGTGCTTTTCGTAGATGCGGTAGAGCGAGTGACATTTACATGGCGAGGAAAACACTAAAAGATGGCAGGAGGTTTGGTTTCATCAGGTTTGTTCAAGTTGAAGACGAGGGGTGGATGATACGTAGATTAAACCAAATAAAGGTGGGTAATATGAGTCTGATTGTGGTGAAAGCAAGGGATAGGAAACAAGAACAAGGTTCGGGCTTGAGACTGGAACGAAATGGTGGCAGTGAAGATATTAGGAGTTATCAACAGGTCAAAAAGGGAGAGGTGGGTAGAAATCAGCGATCGGATTTGGATAGGCGTGAAAACAGGAAGGTTGGAATGTTTAGGAAGTGGTGAGTGAAGATGATAACAGAAGGGCTGGGTATAACAGTAAGAAGAATTCAGGAAATAACGAAAACATTGTGAAAAATGGAGTGGACAAATACAGAATGGTTGAGGTGATAGGCGAGGAGATGAACAAATTGGATCTTAAGTTTGCGGTGATTGGAGAAGTTAAGAAAATTGAATTTTTGGAGCAGGCGTCGGAGTTGTGCAAGGAAGATGGACTGATCGAGGTTGAAGTCAAGTATTTGGGCGGTTTAGAAGTCTTGATAGTGGCTCAAAATGATGAAACAGTGGACAAGATAATTAATAATAAAGATCATAATTGTAGAAGATGGTTAAAGAAAGTTCGAAGGTGGGATGATACATATTGGCCAACGGGTAGATTAACATGGCTTAATATTGTTGGAGTACCGGTGACATGTTGGTCGAAAAAACTGTTCACGAGGTTAGCTAAATGGTGGGGAGAAGTTATTGATATGAAAAATTGTAAGATCGAAGGTAATCAATCCTTGGTGGTAGCAAAAGTTTTGATACATACATGGGGATGTGAATTGATTCAGGAAGATGTATGTTTGAAGGTTGATTCTAACATATTTTACGTCAAAATTTGTGAGAGTGTTAGGGATATCGTCACTATGGATGAAATAGGTAATGAAGATAGTGATTGGGAAGATGATGATACTTTCATGGCGGATGGTGATGGTGACTGTGATTCATCGGAAGACAGTGATGTCGGAGAACAGTGGCCGGAAAAAGATCAGGGGGCGGAGGGAGACCAACAGTCTCGTATTGAGGAGAGATCATCGGAGATTAGAGTAGATGAAACGTTTGCCACAAGTTCCAAAAAGTTGAATGGTGATACTAGGGGTTCATGTGGGGTAGTAGGGGAACAAGAAGGAAAAGTTGATAGAAATACATTTAACGTGGGACCAAAGATTAATACATGTGAGAAACAAAATAATGATGTAATTTTTGGTGGTGAGGGGAATTGTTGTAATCATGTGTCGAGCAAGTGCTTTGAAAATGGGTTGGATAATGGTGTAAGCCCAATACAAGAGAGGGTAATGGGTAATAGTGGGCCAAATGAAGAGGTGGATTCACAATTTGTTGGGCCAAGTTTAAAGCAAGGTGATGGATTAATGAAAGATGATGAAATCGTGGATCAGGGAGAGGGAGAGCATGCTAGTGGGCTGCATGGTCTTAAGACAAATAATGGGCTGGGAACTTCTGTTGTGGATAACAATCAGAATGTGGGAGAGGATCTTGGATCAAAGGGTTTTAATTTTAATGGTGAGGTTACAGGAACAATGGTGAGACAGAAGAATAATATGAATATGTTTCAATTTAAGACTGCGGGACAAGAAAAGGGAGATGCTAAGCAGAGTGGTGATACAATATTTAACTCAAAAGATGGTAGCAAAGTAGTGGATGATAGGGGTTCGAAAAAAAGACGTGTTGGCGAGGATGGTGAGTATGTTTTGGCTTCTCGAATCGTTAAACAAATTAATAACAAAAACAAGCAGAATGGCGGAGCTGCAAATATACAGGGTTCGAAAATTTTGAAATTTAAAGCAAAGGCAAGAGATAAATATAAGAAGGTACAGGAGGCGAAAAGCGATAAGCGAAGTAATGGGAATAAAAAGAGCAGCAAAGGAAAAAGTAAAGAGGAAGAAGGATCAATGTCAGTGAACTTTGATAACGTGGAATATGTAAAAGAATTCGGTGCGAGTTTGGGGATCGAATGGGGCACGAATCAGTAGGATCAAATTTCTGGTACGTGTCAATTTCGTTTTATTAGTGTATCGATGATGATAATTTCTTTGAATATTAGGGGTTTCAAGCGTGATGGAAAAAAAGAGTGGGTTCAAAAGTTGTGTAGGACAGAGAAACCGTATTTTTTGGCTTTACAGGAAACGAAATGTAATACGGTTTCTGATAGATTGGTGGGTGAGCTGTGGGGTAGTAGTACATTTGGCTTTGCACAGAAAGAAGCCAATGGCAGGTCGGGAGGGATTTTATCTATATGGGATACGGGTGTTTTTAATGCAAATCAGGCGGTTGGTAGGGATAATTTGGTAGCAGTAAAGGGGAAGTGGGTTGGGGGTAATAGTGATGATGTGGTAATTGTCAACATTTATGGGCCTCATTCGGAGGAAAAAAAGATAGCGATGTGGAAAAAGTTAGAACAACTAGTATTTTCAACAGTAGCAGAATGGGTGATGTGTGGTGACTTTAATGAGGTTCGGGTGCAAGACGATCGATTTAATTGTAATTTTAATCAAAAGGGGGCAGATGTGTTTAACGAGTTCATTAATCGTACTGGACTAATTGAAATTCTGCTGGTGGGCAGGAAATTTACACGAGTTAGTGATGACGGTTTGAAGTTTAGTAAGTTAGATAGATTCTTGGTGAGTTTGGAGGTCAAACACAGATGGAAAGATTTATCAGTTACAGCTCTTGAGAGGAGGCGTTCAGATCATTGCCCTATTATGCTCAAAGATATAATTATAGATTATGGGCCAAAACCGTTTAGGGTGTACGATTTTTGGTTGGAAGATGATGAGATAGAAGAGGTGGTCAAAGGAGGATGGGAGAAACCGATTAGGAGTTCTAGACCAGATTGTAGATACCGAGATAAAATGAAGAATGTTAGAACAGCGTTGAGAAAGTGGAGTCAACATAAGTTTGGGAAGGTGGAGGACGAGATAAAAAAATCGAAAGAAGAAGCTGAAAAATGGGAAGTGAGTGCTGAACAAAGAACGTTGGATGATCAAGAACTACACTGTTGGATGGAGAGTAGACATAGGTGGCTTGAAAAAGAACGGGAACATACTGATATGTTAAGACAAAAGGCGAGAATTAAATGGAATATTGAAGGAGATGAGAACACTCGTTATTTCCATTCAGTAATAAAGAGAAAACATAATCAGAATAATATTCGAGGTTTAATGGTAAATGGTGAGTGGAGTGAAGACCCGATGGAGATAAAACAGGAGATGGTTAGATTTTATAAAAGTATATTCGAAAAGCGGAGAGGAGACAGGCCTAGATTTATTAGTAACCGGGTTAATAGATTATCTAGTAGTGAATCGTTGGATTTGGAAGCACCTTTTTCAGAACATGAGGTGTGGGAAGCGGTGAAGGAATGTGGGAGTTCGAAGGCTCCGGGTCCGGATGGGGTAAACTTCAAGTTTATTAAACGATTTTGGACGTTAATTAAAGATGATTTGATGGTTGCGATTCAGTGGTTTTATGATAGGTGTGAAATATCGAAGGGGTGTAATGCATCATTTATTACATTGATCCCTAAATTGGAGAATCCAGTGGGATTGGATGAATTTCGACCGATTAGCTTAATTGGGAGTTATTATAAAATAGTAGCAAAAGTGTTAGCAAGGAGATTGAAGAGAGTAGTGGGTAAACTTGTGGAAGATGTACAAAATGCTTTTATTGGAGGGCGGTACATTCTTGATGGTGTGTTGATTGCTAATGAGACGGTGGATTTTATGAGGAGAAAGAAGAAAAAGTGTTTGATTTTTAAGGTTGATTTTGAAAAAGCGTATGATAGTATAAATTGGGAGTATTTGGATGAAGTATTGGGTCAAATGGGATTCGGGTGTAAATGGAGGAAATGGATGAAGGCTTGTTTACAATCGGCATCAATTTCATTATTGGAAAATGGTTCACCAACGGAGGAATTTAAAATGGAGAGGGGTGTGAGGCAAGGTGATCCTATATCGCCTTTCTTATTTATTTTAGCTGCGGAAGGTCTTAATGCAATGATGAAAGAAGCCATAGGGAATGGGTTATTTAGGGGTGTGAATGTTGGCGGTGAGAGTGTAGTAGTGTCACATTTACAATATGCAGACGATACAATCTTTTTTGGAGAATGGGATAGAAGAAACGCAAGTAACCTAATGGTCATATTAAAGTCATTTGAAGCGGTTTCGGGGTTAAAAATAAATTTGGGGAAGAGTAGATTATATGGTGTTGGGGTGCCCAAAAATGAAGTTGAAGGCATGGCGAGACGGTTAAAGTGTACGGTTGGGGAAATACCATTTATGTATTATGGATTGCCGATTGGAAAAAGTATGAGAAGGGAAGGGGATTGGAAGCCAGTAGTGGAGAAATTCACAAAACGGTTGACGGATTGGAAGGCTAAAACGATGTCTTTTGGTGGAAGATTGACTCTTGTTAAATCGGTTCTTGGAAGCTTGGCACTTTATTACTTCTCGATCTTTCGAGCTCCGGTTTGTGTTCTTAAACATTTAGAGTCTTTACGGCGTAACTTTTTTTGGGGTGGGGTTGGGGAGGGATCAAAATTGGGTTGGGTCAAATGGGATGAGGTTTTATCCTCTTATGAGGATGGGGTCTAAATATCGGGTCTTTGAAGGCAAAAAATTGGGCTTTGATAGGGAAATAGTGGTGGAGATTTAAAACGGAAAAAAATGCTTTTTGGGTTAAAATTATAAAAAGTCTTTATGGGAGGGATGGGAGGTTAAATGTGGGTGATGTGGGTAATTTAGGTGACATAGGTCACACGTGGGCGGGTATAAGGAAAGTTGGAAAGGAAATGGACGATAAAGGGGGTGGGTTCTCTACTTATTTTAGGTGGAAGGAAAAGTTTCATAGATTATTTGTGCTAGAAAGAAACAAAGATGCGTTAGTAAAAGATAAATGTAAATGGGTTGATAATCGATGGGTGTGGGAATGGCATTGGATTAGAACACCAAGGGGAAGGGCCAACGGGGAGTGGGCTGAATTAATTGATATAGTTGATGAAATTGTGTTAGTTTCCGATGGTTGTGATAAGTGGCAATGGGTTAGAGATGGTGAACAGGTTTACAAGGTGAGTATTATGTCAAGAAAAATCGATGAAGCCGTCTTGGTGAATGGATCAGAAAATCAACAAACGGAACGAGTCAAATATGTACCAAGCAAGGTTAATGTTTTTGCGTGGAGAACAAGGAAGAAGAGGCTGCCGGTTTTAGTGGAACTCGATAAAAGAGGTATTGATTTAAATTCTTTGTTATGCCCACTATGTGGTGAAGTTGTTGAAACGATTGATCATTGTTTAGTAGTGTGTAATGAGTCAATGTTAGTCTGGAATAAAGTGTTTAGTTGGTGGAATATGGGTAGATGTAATGTAGTGGATGTGGAGGGGCTGCTAGAATCGGGTAATATAGGTAGAAGGGATAAGATGATAAAAGAAATGTGGTTGGGAGTTGTATGGATCACAATCTATTTGATTTGGAAGAATAGAAACACTAAGGTTTATGGGGGAAAAGTGTTAAGGGGTGCGGGATTGGTTCAAGAAGTGCAGATCCGAAGCTTCGAATGGATGAAATCAAGGCTGAAGTTGGTGAAACTGGAATGGGCTAGATGGATCAGCGAACCGTGGTCATTGGACGATGGCAGGATGGCGACAAATGGATGAGGAAAGATGTTGTAAGTGGAAATAGCATGTAGGAGACAAGGTGAATTCTTACTGTTGTGGGTAAAAAGGATAAAAAGAATAGTATACATAAGTGCAGCGTTGTATGTAAGAGTAATAGTATATATATGGTTGGGTGTTGCTTCTGTAAAATGGGTTGAGTAGGTTTGAGATACAATGTATACATTTTGATTTCTCATGCATGGTTCCAGGTTGTAGTAGCATTTTGTTGGAGCATGCATGAGTTGATGTACATTTTGAGTTATAATAATAAAGTCTTGCTTTCTCTAAAAATGTGAGTTAATAATTTTCTGACGTACAACTATATTTAGAAACTTTTTTCTAAGGTTATCAATTACATGTATCATTGTAGTGCCATAACATTACGTAGGCTTATAAAAAATTATCTCAAGTATTTATCAACACATGAATCCAATTAAACATAACTCAGTTTTTTCCATATATCGAGCATTGTACTTTTTATAAACTTGATTGAATCAGTTATAATAACAGTCTTCTATACATCTACTAAAAAAAGTCAATATGATCAAGTATAGAAATGCTAAGAAACTAGAAGCAAGAACACAATGCACCCTTCAAGAACACCAAACAAAACTTTTAAAACTGTCCGGTGAACCACCACCGAGGTACCGTCAGCGATCATCACCGGAAACTGACATCCCGCCACCGATGGATCTTCTCCCGTTACAATGGCTAGCCCTGAAAAATCACAATCCCATTCGTTCTGATCTTGAAGTTGATAGTACATATTAAAAGCGTAGGAAGCATTTCCTGACAAACTTAAATGATTACAAGATGACCCGTAGCCTAAAGATGTACAATCCGATAAGCTACAAGCATAATCAACCTCTTTCGCCAGCCCGTCCAGATCTTTGACCCGTGGGTTCAACACACACCACTTTCGGCTCTTGTATCGCACCCCAACAACGGGGCTTAGCCCTTTGTTTCTTTTGGAGCCTGTTAAGTCCAATTCGTATTTGGGCTTACCATCATACTCAAAAATACCCCAATGGGTCTCGAATGAACCAGGAGCAATACTTTTTTTATTTTCATCTAAAAGGCTAAAAAGGTAAATTTCCAGTGGCCCGGTTCTGATGGGTGTACCTTTCGTGCTCAAAACATGTTTAATCACACCTTGGTTAAATCTTTTCGCGTTTTTTATGTTTGCGTTTATATCACCATCTGTGGGCCACCCGATTTCCCCTACTATAATCTTCATTTCTGGATAGCCCGCTTTCGTTAAAGAAGCAACCAAAGTGTCATAATTCGCATCAAACACATTAGTATAGAGATAATTTCCATCTTTCAGATCATACTTATGTGATCCATCAAAAAATGCAAAATCCATAGGAAAATACGCGCTTCCATATAGACTAAGAAACGGGTAGATATTAACTGTGAAAGGGGCATCATTCGAATAAAGAAACTGAATTATTTCAATCGTTGTATCTTTTACTTCGGGCCGAAAATCACCAGCTGAAGGAACAGGGTTCGAGTCAGGAGACTCGTAGATATCAGCATTTAACGGGACCGTGGCTTTGATATGAGAACCGAACCCAGCCCGGTTAAGGGCATTTTGGACATTTTTCAAAGCTGGTAATGTGATCTGTAGATATGTAGCATTGTATGCTTTCAGAAAAGGCTCATTCCCAACTGCAACATACCTAAAAACAAAATTAGTTAGGAATCAACCCATTTCATATAAAATTCCATATTTACCCTTTTTCGTGTCATATATTCATCATTTACTGATTTACAGTTTTATACCACAAGTATCAAAATTAATATTCATAAATAATAATAATTAAAAGTGATATAACTAATCATTTCAAAGATTTCATCAACAACTCTGGTTTTTATGTATCAAAGAATGCAATCTTTCACCAGAAAAAAAATGGCTGAATCTAAACCCACCCCCAAAATTCTGCTCCTACCCCCTGGCCCACCATTTTCAGTCTAATTTTATTTAAGTTTGATCTAGTTCAGTACAGAATCAGTTTCAGTTTTAGACTAAACAGAGGGTAGAAATTAAAAAAAAAGGGGGTAGGAGCAGAAAAAGAGTGGGCCAGGGGGTATGGTTAGCAGCCCCCAAAAAAAAACCTAACACAGTACACTGATGGTGTAGTGTGTGTAATATTATAAAAAATTTACTTACTTGATATCAACACCACCAGGATAAGCATAAGTAGTAATATTAACATCAACCCAGTAATCAGCATAACTTGGATCTTTACTCATATCTACCAACATGAAATTTGGTATTGCAACCATTACTTCAATCCCTGATCCAATCAGTGCTTCCATTATCTTTTTTTCTGCCTCAAAAAGTTTCACTTTCTTGAACCCATTTTCTTTCATCATTTCCACCACCTTATCAGCTGGTAACTGATGACTTGTCATGGTTCCCCAGTTCACTCCCACACCGATATTCGAGTCTGAAAACGCCGTCGAAAAACACAGGACCATTACCATCGCCAAGATTATTTGGGATGGTTTTCTGATCATTTTTTTAGGGAGAAATTGGAAGGAAAATAGAACAAGATTTTGTGGAGTTTGTTTGAAAGAATGAGTTAGTTTGTTATTCAGTTATGTGAAATGGAAGAGGGATGAAGCCATGCAATTTTTGTGTGCTGTCACACTCCATAAGGATACTTGTCTTTTTTTAAATTTCAACTTTTTATTTGTTACTTTTTCGTCACCAAAAATGATGTTTTATTATTGTTTATCCAAAAGTTTTGGATAAGTTTTCAATATGAAAAATTAATTCTTTTCTTTTTCATTGTTGATTAAGATTAGGTGAAAGCCACATCTGTTACATAAAACATCTACTTTTTTATTTTTATAAAGATACTACTTTAAATTAAAGATGGTCTTTCAGGTTTTCAAGTATCATATATACTTGTTTAGTCAAGGCCAGGTTAGCTTGAATTAAAGACATGATAGTGTTGATTTTGGATCCTTGGATTTATTTTTCTTCTTCACATTAGATGATTTTATGTATATTTTATCGATCGATTCGCTCTTTATATAATTTTAAGTAATATATTTCTGTAAAGCAAAAGCAATTGTCTTTAAGTGAAGATTGGCAACATAGAACTTTTCATTCTTTTGCATGAAAATGAGGTTTTGATGTGATCAAAATTATTGGATGGAATAAGTCATGTAAGAGTCACAGTAACATAATGCACAAGTACATTCCACCAACAAACAAAACCAAGAATCAAATCTTGATTTGAATTGATGAAGCTTTAAAGAATAAAGATGCATAATGTAACATCCTCAAATTGGGCCTAGAAGTAATAGATATTTTCTGTAAATTTCAAATGCGATTTAAAATTGTTATTGTGTTTGATTGTAAAATTAATAGGTCGATAAGCCTCAGAAAATATTGTGGCTAGTGAAATATTGATTGTTTTAAATTCATTTAGTTGACGGTAAAATAAAATAGTTTTCCTCGCAAAGGATTTTTAAGTTCCAGACAATAATAAACACGGGGAATGAAAATTACACATTTATATGTTATAATCTTTGGAATAAATCGGTTTTTATTCCCACCCAAATACATACATACGTACGATGCATACATACACCCACACATTTTACCTAAATCCAAAACTTGATGAAATCATCAAATTGAAGAACACAAATTCGGATTTAAGCTTCTAGTGTGAAGATTATCATCTTCTAATCATTCCTTTCAACTTGTAAGTCTTTAATTCTTCAAATCATGAACCCTAGAAATTGGGGGTTTTGTGTTCTTGAGCAAAATCCGAAATTAGAGTTTGATTATGTGATATTGTTGTTAATTAATCTTGTTATTGTTGATTGCTAACAAGATTCAAGTTAAACTTTGTAAATTTAAGTTGGTTCTTAGGGTTTATTATGATTTTGATGGGTTAATTACTTTAATCCGAAAATAGAAGTTTAAATTGGTGAAATTGATGAGTGTTATACTTGTTAATGATGTTAGGAATCATGATTCATGCTTTAAGTTATAACTTTGATTAGGGTTCTTAAACTTCTTGAGATTTTGATGAGTTCATGGTGCTTTTTGAATGGATTGATGGTGATTATCATAAACTAAAGCTTGGTATTAGTTGAAATGGTGTTAATAAATGTTAATAAGAGGATTAGTAGCTTTAAAGTTGAAAGTGTGAATTAATCAAGTTGTGTGATTTTAATTCAAGTGAAATTTGTGAAAATGTGATGATTATGTGTTAATCACCTTGAATGATAAATTAGAAGAGATTGTTATATGAGGTTGATAGTTTACTTATGTTGATTAACTATAATTGAGTTGAATTAAAGTAACGATGTGATTCTATGTTCATAGTTGATAGTGATTGTGAATTAATGATGATAAATATGGAATTAAATCAAGTTGGTGATAAGTTGATTGAATTGTAAATAAAAAGTGATTATCATGATAGTTAATCATGATTAGATGATGATTTGTGAAATATGATGTAAATCCATAAAGGTATGGATTGAATATTGAGAATTTTAATAATTGTGCTAAATCGTTATGATTTGAGTAATTTGGATTTGTTGATGTAAATCTATTGGAGTAATGTTATATAGATTTGATACAAGTAACTGACTTGTGTATTTTGTTGTATTTCCAGATGTGGAGAAGACTCAGTGATATTAGACTACTGAGTGGGCGACTATGGTAGTCGGTGAGTGGACTTTGATCTCTCACTATAATTTAGTGATCACTATTGTGGTTACTTCAAGTGTTAAGTGTTATTCCTGTGTTAAGTTGAATTGTGTTAAAGTGTTAAAGTGTTAAGTGTTAAGTGACCTATATGGTAACAGTGTTAATAGAGGTCAACTATGTTGGACTGTGTTGTTACAGGTTAGTCAACACAAGGGTTGTGAACATTCGTTGTGAGTAAGGCTTGTGTTGACTAAAGGTAACAAACAGTTATCGGTTAACCGCTGTATTGGCCTGCAGTTGGTGTAAGTGTCGCTTGGTGGGCCACCGCGGCTGAGGGCGCCACAAGGGCCACCGATCCTCTGGTGATGTTGAGTCAAAGTGTTAAATGTGGTGAACTCATAGTGTTAAACTAAGTTGTATTGTTAGTGATGAGTTAACTCACTTAGCTTCGTGCTAATCCCTCGTTGTTTACTCCTTGCAGGTTAATATCTATTGTTATGGGCGGGTCAAGGAGTAACTGAAGAATGTTTGACTAAGATTACTCTGATTATTATTTAATACAGTTTAAAATGTTTGATTATATAATGCCCAGGATATAAAGGATTGTTTTGTAAATGGTAATAATCAATACTTAGAACTTAGGTAATGGAAAATGACGTCATGTCATTTTATGTATATATATATGTTTTGGGACTTGAACTTCCACATTGTAAAAAAAAAAAAAAAAAAAAAAAAAAAACAGTTGTAAATTTTGGGGCGTTATAAGTTGGTATCAGAGCATAGGTTTGGGCGAATTGAATAATGGTTAAATTGTTCAATCCCAAGCCTAGTGATAGTGGTCAAACATTCCGAGGTGTGGGATTAGTGTTGGTATGAGCAAGTTGTTGTTAAATGTGAACTAATCTATAACAAGATGTCAGATTGTTGTTTTGAGTGCAGAGACGGAGGATAGTGAGGAACCGATTGGTATTCTCAATCCTCAACACTCGTGGGCCTAGATGTGCCAGGTAATTTCTGATAAACTTGGTGAATTTCAATAAATTTTAATTGTTTTACTTTACTATATTATGATTGTTAGTAAAGTAAATTGAAATTTTGATGATAATTACGTGTTAATAAGGTGATAGAGATATTAATAGGTAATTAAGACGGAAATAGTAATTTCAGAAAAGTGTTAAAAACAGTGTGAAGATACATTGGTGAATAGGGTGTAACAGTTGTGTTATGTGGAATTAAGTGTATATGCAATGTGAAAATACAGTGTGTGAATATAAGTCGATAAATGCAAGGTGTGACTGGCTATGATGAAATCAATGGGTTGCGGGTGTATCTATTTATAAGTTTGGAGTTGTGTTATTTTGTGACTTAGAATGTGTCTATTTGTTGAAATATATGCTATTGACTTGGAAAGGTCAATGTTGAATGTAATTGTGTCAAACTTGATAATTGCCATGCTATGCCATGCTATGAAGTGAGGAATGTGACTAGATGTCTAAATGTTTAGCACTGATCATGATTAGGGTGAATTATGATCTTTGTATTACTAATAGTGTAGTAAGAAAGTCAAAGCGGTCAATGAGTCTAAAGGTGCGATGACAAGTTGTGAAAAGTCAAATTTGAAATTATATGTTGAAATTGGTGTATATATGGTGAAATTTTGTGAACTTGATGTTTTAGGGTGATAATATGATACTAATGATGAAAGTGGGTTAGTTTGACTTGGAATAGTCAAAGTTATGTGGAATGGGTAATAGAATAGTGATTATATGTTCATAAACCCAAACGGGTCATTTAAGTGTCCAAATGGGCCACTTAGTGTTAAAATGTATAGAATTTGATGTGATACGTGTAAGATAATTTTTAAAGTGACTGAAAGTCATAAGTATAGATAAAAAGTGGATTGAAAATGTTAATGTTGTCATTTTGAATGAAATTGGTGAAATTGTCCATTTTGACCCCTAAACGGGTCAACGTGTTAAAATAATGTAGAATGAGTGTTTGTATATGATGAATATGCCCACACGTCACTAATGTATATAGAAACATGTTGGTAAAAGGTGGAAGTCAGAAACCAAGTCGTTTGAAATATAGCGTGTCAACCAAAATGGTCGAAAATGGTCAAAAATGAGTCGTACGTTCGTTTTCTCGTAAAACGAGTAAATTGAAAAAGTGTAAAAAGGGAAAGTTTCATTTTGGCATAGTGGATGTGCCTGCAAAATTTTAGAGTCTAACTCTAAAAGAGTAAAAAGTTATACGCGTTTGAAATTGGTTAAAAATATGATTTTCTGAACCTCAGATTTTCTGCTTGGGAACGCGATCCCAACATGTTCTCAGGATCGCGTTCGTACGTGTTATTTTGTCTCAGATTATTTTTATGCTTGGGAACGCGATCCCAGCCATTTTTCCAGGATCACGTTTGTGTGTGTATTTCGTGTTCAGATGCGTTTTCTCTTGGGAACGCGATCCCGCTCACTTCTCCGGATCGCGTTTGTATGCCTAATTTGGTTACAGAATTTTTTCACTGGGGAACGCGATCCTGACCTGTTTCCCGGATCGCGTTAGTATAAAAAAAAAAAAAAAAAAATTTTCTTGCGACGTTCGACGTAATACTTGACGTAGAAATTTTTTTTAGAAAATTTCGGTGTCCGATTAAGACGAAATTTACATGTCAACTCAAAAACGGCCCAACGATCAAAGCTCATCGCTTTGCCATGAGCCCTGTCAGTTTTCGGCACTTCGGGGTCGTTTGGGGCCCGAAAATCGCGTTTTATTGTTTTTCGGACATTATTTCGGACTTTTAGCTTATGAATTGTATTGGGCTTTTGTTTCTTTGAGCCCAGAGATCATTCCTGCGACTATATGCAATATTAAAAGTTGTTTTAAGAGGTCTATATGTTTTTTTGTGTAGGAGTTGTTTATAGGCAGTTTAACTAACAGCATAATATATCAGTAAGGGTATTGTTGATTGTTACTTGTTAGGATATATAAATATTGATTATGTGATCATGTTAATTACCTTATGTGAAACATTTAATATGATTGAATAAGTAATTGTAAGAGTTGAAGAGTATTGTAGGAGCTTACTCTTGCTTAATAACTAAATATGGAAGGTTATTTATTAATCAACTTAGAAATTATATATTGATGAATATATGTGGAATATGACCTGGTATTTTAACAAGATACTTAGTGCTAAATGTTATATAGAGTATTATACTTGATAATTAAAGTGTTAAGTGATTGATATTGAATCGTGTAGAGAGGGTACTACATTGATTTAGTTGTGTTAAAACTTACACATGTGTTAAGGAGATAATGAGAATAGTGTTAACAGGTTAAGTTGTTATACCTGTATAATTATATAATAGTAGTTTCACATTCAAGTGATAAAGGAAAAATAGTAACAAGTTAACACTTGGTCATAAATCTATTTTAAGTGTTACTATATGTGTGATAATTGTTAATTTCAACACTGTGAATTATGTGAGAGTAAAAGTTAATTATTTTAGAGATCAATGGTATGAAGTAGCCTGAGAATAAAGTGTGATTGACATAATATGACGACGTCTGGCCAACGTATTTATATTATGCCATTTCACATGGAGTATTGAGGCTACCAAGTACCAGAGAAATTAATGAGATTTAAAAAAAAAAAAATGGTAGGTTTGCAATGTTGATATATGAGAGAGAGAGAGAGTCAATGATTGACTAAATCGAAATGGTAGTAAAAGATTAAGTTATTGTATTAATGAGTTACTATTAATAACAGAAATATATAAATGTATATAGAGAGAGAGCCTTTTGATTGAAATTATGAAAATTTATAGTTATATTATCGTTAATTGAGAATTTTGTGAAACTTGATTGTTATTATATGCATAATATCAAAGTGAAATGATAGATTGCGTATAGAAATGATGGAAATATGAAATAATCTTCCGTGGAGATTAAAGAGATTAAATTGATTGATGAAATGTTGTTGAAAAATGTGTGTGTGGTTAGCACATTTTGATGGAGTGGTAATTGCGCTTGAATGGCAATGTACCCGTTGATGGAAAAACTTGGTAATTATCCAATTTGAATTGGTACTAAGTGACTTGGTGATTAAGTGATAATAGTGTTAACCATGAAGAATTGACTTGTATTTTGCTTGTTAATATGTGAATAGTGTTATATGAGTTTGAGATACTTTTAAATAAAAGATTATCAAATACAGTAGTGATATGTGGTACTAGCCTAAATGCTAGTTATGAATTGAAATTTAAATTTCGTTGTTGTTGGGTGTATTGTGATTTTCATAATCATTGTTTTGCTGTTAAAAGGGGTATAAATCATATATCTATTTTAAAGATTCTAGCACATCGCTGGTTTCTAGTGTTAAGAGTATGCTATGTGCATAATGATGTTATTCACTTACGTCAAGTGATTACTTGTTTAAAGTGATTAATTGGGAATAATTTCCTTAAGTGATCATAGTATGCATGAAAATATGATTTAGATACATATCATATGTTAAGGTAAGAAATAGAAACATGTACATGTGGATATGTATATGTAGATAGAATTTAAATTGTGTGCATATAATTAAGAGTTGCTCAAGGGAGTAACTATTTTAAGTGATAAATATCACACTTGTTGTATAGTATTGCAAGTTAAATTGAGTATGAGACATAAATTATATGTTTTCGTGAATCTAATTGAGATACACACTAGTCGTGTGTGAGTTGATGAAATAATATATATGTAGGTACATGGAGTGTGTAGTGAAATGTATGCATAAGCATGTCATGCATAGGTGATTTAGGTTGAGTACACACACTTTAGGTGAATATAGTGATGAGTAATTACGATGTTAAAGTAGTATGAAGAGTGCAATATTAATAAACTGGAAATATGGTGTTGGTAGAATCTCATATAAGAAATGAGAGATGTCACGTGATTGAGTTCTTTAGAATAATTAAGGTTGATTAGATTTCGAGGACGAAATCTCTTTAAGGGGGAGAGATTTGTAACATCCTCAAATTGGGCCTAGAAGTAATAGGTATTTTCTGTAAATTTCAAATGCGATTTAAAATTGTTATTGTGTTTGATTGTAAAATTAATAGGTCAATAAGCCTCAGGAAATATTGTGGCTAGTGAAATATTGATTGTTTTAAATTCATTTAGTTGACGGTAAAATAAAATAGTTTTCCTCGCAAAGGATTTTTAAGTTCCAGACAATAATAAACACGGGGAATGAAAATTACACATTTATATGTTATAATCTTTGGAATAAATCGGTTTTTATTCCCACCCAAATACATACATACGTACGATGCATACATACACCCACACATTTTACCTAAATCCAAAACTTGATGAAATCATCAAATTGAAGAACACAAATTCGGATTTAAGCTTCTAGTGTGAAGATTATCATCTTCTAATCATTCCTTTCAACTTGTAAGTCTTTAATTCTTCAAATCATGAACCCTAGAAATTGGGGGTTTTGTGTTCTTGAGCAAAATCCGAAATTAGAGTTTGATTATGTGATATTGTTGTTAATTAATCTTGTTATTGTTGATTGCTAACAAGATTCAAGTTAAACTTTGTAAATTTAAGTTGGTTCTTAGGGTTTATTATGATTTTGATGGGTTAATTACTTTAATCCGAAAATAGAAGTTTAAATTGGTGAAATTGATGAGTGTTATACTTGTTAATGATGTTAGGAATCATGATTCATGCTTTAAGTTATAACTTTGATTAGGGTTCTTAAACTTCTTGAGATTTTGATGAGTTCATGGTGCTTTTTGAATGGATTGATGGTGATTATCATAAACTAAAGCTTGGTATTAGTTGAAATGGTGTTAATAAATGTTAATAAGAGGATTAGTAGCTTTAAAGTTGAAAGTGTGAATTAATCAAGTTGTGTGATTTTAATTCAAGTGAAATTTGTGAAAATGTGATGATTATGTGTTAATCACCTTGAATGATAAATTAGAAGAGATTGTTATATGAGGTTGATAGTTTACTAATGTTGATTAACTATAATTGAGTTGAATTAAAGTAACGATGTGATTCTATGTTCATAGTTGATAGTGATTGTGAATTAATGATGATAAATATGGAATTAAATCAAGTTGGTGATAAGTTGATTGAATTGTAAATAAAAAGTGATTATCATGATAGTTAATCATGATTAGATGATGATTTGTGAAATATGATGTAAATCCATAAAGGTATGGATTGAATATTGAGAATTTTAATAATTGTGCTAAATCGTTATGATTTGAGTAATTTGGATTTGTTGATGTAAATCTATTGGAGTAATGTTATATAGATTTGATACAAGTAACTGACTTGTGTATTTTGTTGTATTTCCAGATGTGGAGAAGACTCAGTGATATTAGACTACTGAGTGGGCGACTATGGTAGTCGGTGAGTGGGCTTTGATCTCTCACTATAATTTAGTGATCACTATTGTGGTTACTTCAAGTGTTAAGTGTTATTCCTGTGTTAAGTTGAATTGTGTTAAAGTGTTAAAGTGTTAAGTGTTAAGTGACCTATATGGTAACAGTGTTAATAGAGGTCAACTATGTTGGACTGTGTTGTTACAGGTTAGTCAACACAAGGGTTGTGAACATTCGTTGTGAGTAAGGCTTGTGTTGACTAAAGGTAACAAACAGTTATCGGTTAACCGCTGTATTGGCCTGCAGTTGGTGTAAGTGTCGCTTGGTGGGCCACCGCGGCTGAGGGCGCCACAAGGGCCACCGATCCTCTGGTGATGTTGAGTCAAAGTGTTAAATGTGGTGAACTCATAGTGTTAAACTAAGTTGTATTGTTAGTGATGAGTTAACTCACTTAGCTTCGTGCTAATCCCTCGTTGTTTACTCCTTGCAGGTTAATATCTATTGTTATGGGCGGGTCAAGGAGTAACTGAAGAATGTTTGACTAGGATTACTCTGATTATTATTTAATACAGTTTAAAATGTTTGATTATATAATGCCCAGGATATAAAGGATTGTTTTGTAAATGGTAATAATCAATACTTAGAACTTAGGTAATGGAAAATGACGTCATGTCATTTTATGTATATATATATGTTTTGGGACTTGAACTTCCGCATTGTAAAAAAAAAAAAAAAAAAAAAAAAAACAGTTGTAAATTTTGGGGCGTTATACATAATTATATAATTATTATTAAAGTTATAGTTATATATATATTCGGAGGATCTAGGGGGAACACTTTTTTTTTTAGGAAGGGGGAAGTGTAAAATTCATCACGATGCATTTTAATTTTCGTCAATATAAATGTCAAAAAATAAAAAATGAAATTAATAAATGTTGATCAGAATCGATGGTATGAATGTTAAGCTTCCTTGATAAATTCGTTTTGTAGTTTATAACATCAATTAATGAATATTATATACAAAATCGTTAATATTTACCGAGGTGAATGTTAGTTAAAATTCATCACGATGAATGTTAAATTTGTGAAAATGTTAATTTTTTAACATTCATCGTGAAGAATGTTAAGTTAACATTCATTATGATGAATGCTAACAATTTATTAAATAAATATTCATAAATTAATATTATGACTTATAAATGAAGTTCATCAGTTAATATATTCTTTATAGCATCGAATTTGATTCTCTTTTTAAAATTGGGTTAAAGTCATAAATTGGTCATGTACTCTCAATTTTGTTCCAATACAGGTAAAGTAACTAATTTTATTACCAATATAGGTAATGTACTTTGTAAAAGTGTCTCGATGTGGATAATATGATTCATAAGTACATTACTAACATTGGAACACATATGTAGAGTACGTTACTATTATGTAACACTTTTTAGAGGTACATTACCGACATTGGTAATATAATTAGTTCGTGACCAACATTGGAACAAAAATGAATGTACGTTACCAATCTATGACTTTTACCTTTTAAAATTTGTATCGACAAAATTAAGATGCTCCGTGATAAATATTACACATCCCCTTCCCAAAATTAGTGCTTCCCTCTAGAGCCTTCCCCTATATATATATATATCGATATCGATTTCTATATAAAAAAAAAAAAAAAAAAACATATCTTAGATACAACATGGTAGATCATCTATTAAAAAAAATGTACATTACATTGGACCCATAAGGCCATACGGGTCCTAGTGTTTACCAAAAAAGAGTCAACATATATAATGAAATGAAGATAGAGAAACAGAAAGTTACTCAATCTTTTTGACAAGAAGCAAAAGAAGGAAAAGAAAAGATTACCCTCCCTAGAACATGTTTTAATTGTACTTTCCAGCCTGAATCTACGTGTTATATTTTTGTGCAGTCTTCTCATTTGCTTTCTTTCAACTTTTTAAAATTTTATTTTTCTCTCCAATCAAATTTTAGGTCTTTGTTTTTGTATCCACTTGAACAAAAAGTTTAAAAATATACGTATATACTATGATAATATGATGCAATTCCAGTCAAGAAGATATGCTTTCACCATAAAGTTGATGATTGCATCTTTCAGTGGGGTTCTAAGCAAAGGCGGAGCTAGAGTGGGGGCAGTTGTCCAAGTGGGGGCAACTGCCCCTCAAAAATTTTAAAACGAGTAAAAAAAATTCTTTTTAAGGTATTAACAGAAATTTTAAAATTTTGACCTCTCAAAACTATAAAGTAGAACATAATAAATCTGTTTTTGCCCCATCCACGTAGATTTTCTAGCTCCGATCCTGATTCTAAGTGCTCTTTTTCTTGTTTATGATCTCCGTAATCAGGTTGATTTAAAGACATTCTTTTGTTTGATTAAAAAAAGAATGTTAGTTGTTTATTCCAGACACAAAACCTAAAACACACGTAAATTAACAAGTTAAGGAAGAGAAAAGCATCAAAGGGAAGGGTAGGATGGATCCCATTCAGCTAAGCACTTGATGGTCAATCTTTATAAACAATATCTATAACATTGATGTGAAAGGTTACAATATCCCTAAATCAAAATACATGGACAACATGGGACTTTCAGGATTTAAAGTTTTTTCATGCAAAAAAATGGATCTTTTAATGTGTGTACAATCTATCATCTATGAACGAAACCTGGAGCCGTATTGGTGATATCTCCACTGATGCATGCTTCTTCTGGCAACTGAAAGCTGAGACAATACATTGCCTGCAAGACAGATTAAGGGTAGCAACTAGTAAGTATAGGTGACAAAATGGGCAGGTCAGGCAAGTTGGGCAACAGGTCCTAACAGTTCGGATTGAGACTGGTAAACTATAGTACGATCTACGGGTGTTCATGGTCCGGTTTGGCCGGTTTGAGCCTAAAATTTAAACCAAACCGATAATTACGGTTTGAGGTTTTCTCAAACCAAACCGCCCAATTTAATGTGTCAAACCAAACCAACCAAAACAATTGAAACCGGTTTGGTTCGGCCGGTTTGACGGTTTGAACCAATTTTATAAATACATTTAAGTTAGATGATACAAGTAGTAATGCAATTATGATTATCCTAGAAATTTTTTAAAGATATAAATACATAATGTAGTGTTGGTCAAAAATATTTTTAACAATATCATTTAATGATAATTGACTTTCATAACATTGTTACATAACCGAAAGTTTTCTTTTACGATCTTTAATTGTTAATTTATTTAATTGTATAAGTTGACAACTTTTCAAATGAACCCTCTGGGTACCATTGAAAAAGCAAATATAGAGTTTGTTTGTTAAAGACAAATAAATCTTTTAAATTAAATATGCATAATTAATAATATAAGGATACGGTCCGGTTCGGTTCAAACGGCCGGTTTGAATCTTGAAGCTACGAACCGAACCATAAATGACGGTTTTGAAAAACCTAAACCACTAAACCAATTATGAACAATATAACCGACCAAATCACTTCGGTTTGGTCGGTTTAAACGGTTTCGGCCAAACCACGAACACCCCTAATGATCCGAGTCACCCTTGCAAACAATCCATTTTAAAATATCTTATCTATAAATAAGGCATTATTTGACTAGTTCATGTCTTAGTTAGAAATATTGATTTGACTTATTGAGGTAAAACATAACACCAAACAAGTAAAACCCATTCATTGTAATTGGGTCAAATTTGCTACCTCTAGTGGTACAACACCAATGAAAGCCTTTTCCAAATACACAACTACATTTCCATAGAGTACAAACCTTGTAGCATGATTGCTGTCATCTTGTGAAATCATCATTTCTCCCTTATGAACCTCGGATCTCTAATTACTAGTATAGAAGTTACAAATCTTATGGAAAATGCATATGTTATATTTGGGTTTTACCTTGTTTGGAGCAACATCTCGGACTCGATGAAATAATGGCTCATGTATCTTAGCATTCAAGAGCGACTCTGCTTCCTGCAGGAAAAAATGCTATCAGTTAAAGAAACACGTGACACAGTCCTAAACATCCTTTTCCTTTACTTTCTTTTTAATTATTTATTTTTTATTATTGTGGGTGGGGGACGGTAGAAGCTTACCAAAATCACTGATTCTTGGGTCTCACTTGATCGAATGAAGCAGTAGCAATGGATCCACGGTAGAGACCCTTTCCAATATTTCATCTGTATAAGACCTCTAAATACATCTGACAAAAAACTTGATGATTATCATTTCACTTTATTAACATAAATGTTAATGTGTTAATGTAGAACTAATAGCATGCGTATTGCAAAGGAGAATTAGTGAGAGCGCAACACCATATTTACCTAGAAATTGTAGAGCGGAAGCAGGTAAGTTCATTACCACATGATCAATGTGCTCCCACGATTTACCGGTGAATGGTATAGAAGTTTTAATTCTTTTATTTTTGCTTCCTTTTGTCTTCACAGCTACATGAGCATCGGCACATTTCAAACTTCCATGTCCTGTTACAAAAAATAGAGGTAGTGTTGAGTTTTAATTCTTTATAATGTATTTAGTGAAACATATCAAAACCCGATACATATATTTACACATAACTAATATCATTTCTTTTGTGCCATGAAGGTAAATTTCAAACTACAAAAAAGCCCCATTTGCTCATTTTCATTACACATAACTACTACTGTTGTTAATTTATCAAACAATCTCTTTTCCTTTTTTTTTTTTTTGCCATAGAAGGGCATTAAGTTGAGACAGTCCACAAATAGTCAAACAGTTTTTAAAAAAAGGGTAATTTGGAGGGTACCCCTGACCCCCGTACCATATTTCAATGGTACGCGTCCGCCCCACCTGCAAGGAATATCAACGCTGGGCAAATCACCAATCCACAAATCACCTCAAATATTACAACTGGCGAAGAATTTGTTGGTGTAAAATTGTAGTATACTACCAAGGGTGAGGCATCACAAAAATATATAATAAAATTAAAAATCCATCTGAAGTTTCGTGTACACATCATACCTTCAATACAGCTTTCAGTGGAGGCTCCATTTGATTCTTTTTTCATACAAGTAATATTAATAGCATCTTCACTACACAAACCGTTTCCTGGAATTTTTACCACGCCGCAAGATGTAAGAATATAAGATAAATAACTTGTTTTGGAACCAATTTTTAGTATACTAGAAGTTGTAATAATCAGTTTTCTATGTTTCGATAGAGTTACTCTGCTATCAGTTATCTGACTATTTAGGGATAAAAATAAAAATGACTATCTAATGGTAAAGGAAACTACTTGTTTACTCTTTTCATTTTACCTTATGTCATAGACTTTTATTTCAGTTTGACAATCTGTCTACGTCTTTCATAGAAATTGTCATTCTATTTCATTTACTAATGTGCTAGATACTCAGAATTTGTTAACATTCAAACATTTGACCATCTAATTACTACAACTTCATAGAATAGACACACGCCCAGACAATATTTCTACCACTTCTGTTTATAAACGCTGATTATATGATTCTGATTGTTGAAAATTTAAAGTAAAAAATAATAATCCAAAAACACATATCCAAACACCCGGAGTTAAGATAACATACCAGCATTCCCTTCCTCAGAACTCGTCTTCACATTTTCTTGAATATTGGCTTCTGCAGATGAAAGCAAATCTGAAGTGCTGCTATCTTCTGACTCACTAATGGGAACTGCTATCAGTTGAGACATGAAGATTCTTGCATCCATATTATAAGCACGGAGATTATTGTTAACCTTGTTGATATCGGCATTAACTTTCAGATAACGAACACTATCCGGGTTTAAATCATTGGCATACACTAAGCATCCTTTCTGGGCAGCTGGAATAGCAAAAGGCCCAATCCCTGCAAACATGTCACAAATGACCTCTCCGTGTCGAAACTTGTTGACCAGTCTTATGTGTTCATGCTCGAGTCTTGAATTCCAATAGACCAGTCCGTAATCCAATTTGAAGGTTGCACCATATTGTTTGACCTCTGTAGCCATGTCGGCTTTCCCCGCCAAAACTTCAAATTTTGGTACACGAAATTCATTTGCAATGCTACCAACTTTATTAACAACCGTCTGGATTTTGGGTTGATTTTTCTGGTAAGTAAAAGCTAAAAAAGATTAGGAAAGACAGAAGACACTAGACATGAGTAGTTTAGCCCAATTAATTCAATATGGGTTGATCTGGGTTACGTTTTATCCTAACAACGTTAAACATGTAAATTCTAAGACTTTCACTTACAAGGAGACATGGCAAATTGGTCAAAAGCCACCCAAAAATATGCATTAGATATCACCCATTTCAACCCGTTAGGCAATCCGCCCATTTTACCACTTCTAGATGAGACTATCGAACTGAAATGAGCATTATATTACTGCACCGTTTTATGGTTTTTGAACCCCCATATATTTGTTTATGTAGTCAATGGAAGTTAGACACATACATCATAGATGACTTTTGCAATCACATCCTTGTATGGAAGGAGTTCCTCTGGTATATTCAGATGAGCGATGTGACCTGAAGAATTTATCAAGGTCAATCATTAGGAATAATAACATTTGTTGGAATCCTCATTATGCAATATTGAATTCGATTAGAAAAATAGATGAAGATCCCAAGAATAATTAACACGTATAGGTTACTTAACTATTGTTTCGAAAGATGAAGGAACCTCAAGTCCAGAAGGTAGAACCTGCTTCAGCACCTGGTCTGTAATTAAACATAACAATCTCTTTATACGTTTTCAATCATGTACATCTTCTGTGTAAAGATTGGAAACCATACAGAGATAAAACTTCTCGGTGAAAATGGACTCACAAATGAAGCATAAATTTAGCATGACATATGTTATTACACCAGCTAAACTAAGTTCCCAGAAAAAGAAAGAACTGTTTTGAGTGTCAAATTAAAGATACAAAATTCACCTGCCCCCCAGTACGAATATCCAAGTGTCAATGAGTATGGAACTGTTTCAATCTTGCATAGCTTCTTCAATTCGTTGAGATACTTGCTAGGAATATCCGAAAGATCTGCTCTAGAAAGTGACGATTGTGATGTTATTGTCAAAATAACAAGAGGAGACTAACAAAATGCAGGAATAGACAAAAGTAAACTACGCAAAAGAAAAGGCCAAGATTATCATTCAGACATTCACTAACAGGATGCAACAACAATGAACATGTGGGCCTATCACAAGGAATCAGCAGGGTTTAATATATATGTTAGATACACAGTCACAATTCCCGAAGCACAACTCAATGCTTAACAAACCCACAATGTTGGAACGTGTTAGGTTAAGGTAAGAGATCTATAATCCCGTTTCAACATTTTTGATAAATCAGAAGCAGGAAATAAAATGCACATGAGTGATTTCTTACCGGGATTTTGAACACTCTCAGATAATATCACATAACGTGTTTTTTCACTTGTAGGGTCTTCTGTGACGGGCTTAATTCGTGGTCTGTCAAGCATGTGTCTACAAATAGAACAAAAAAAGATCAACTTCCAACACTTTATCAAGTACTGATAAGGCCTTTCACACAACCACAACACACACTACATCTCTCTCTAGTCTCTACAAAACCTATAACCAAAATTTTCAAATGACGAGCTCGATATTAGGCTAATAATTTTTCAATAAACAAGCATAGTCATATTTTTAAATTAAACAAAAAGGCATATGATCAAAAATGTTTTCGAAATAACTAAAGCTGACTTCCGCTAGTGTTCGTGTATCACTACTAAAATGTGTACGCTAACGAAGGATATAACTTACATAGGATAAAATTCTACACTAATATTATGGTACAAGTTAACGTTCAACAAACGGAGAAAACATTAAAAAACATACCCATTAAGTAACTTCGTTGCAACTTTACAGAACTCTCGAGGGATTCGAAGAGCCCATAACTTCAAATGCACATCAAACTTGCTTTCATCCAACATTTCACCAATCCTTCAAAAACCACTACTCAAAATTAATTCTCTCTTAGCAGCATTAAACCAATTTTCAAGTAATTACAACAGGACTTCAAATTTTAAAGATTTAATAATATAATTGCTCGATTTATATAGTTTAATACACATTAAACAGTACGAGCTGAGAAGCAGCTATGTATAGATCGATATCGTGAAAATACATTCAGATATTAACACTGCGCTTAAATTTACGCATGGAAAGTTAAAAGGTTAAGTAAATTAACAAAAATAATAATAACAATCAGTTACCTGGTTGATTGAGTTGATGAAATTTGAGGAGGTAAATTAGGGTTTTTTGCAGCATAAATTGGCGGATATCATGAAACCCAAATCAAATTTTATATGGGGCGGGTTTGGTTAAACGGATCTTGTGGTAAAAAAATAATTTAATAGCTAATGGGCCTTGAATTGGCCCATGTATATTGAGCCTTATCGGGTTGCTTACCAAAGTACTGGAGCAGCATTTATATTGAGCCTTGCATTCGTAAAAATGTAAAATATTGATAAATCGAGTTTTTGGCCCATTTATACGGCTAGCAACTGATGTAAACTCCATTTATTAACTACCGGAACTTCGGCCATAAACTGTTACAACTCCGGCCAGAAACTGCCGCGAAATCCGGTCGAAAACCTGCTGCGAACTCAGGCCAATAACCTGTTGCGAACTCCGGTCAATAACCTGCTGCGAACTCCGGTAAGCAACCACCGAACAACGACCATCAACGTCGGTAAATTACAACCAACAAAATCTCCATCGTTTCACATAGAAAATCACCAGATAAGGTTTGGATTTCGTTTACCAGATGAATTGTTTCGTTTTTGTTTCTCGACAATTACAGTGTCGGTTTTGAAGCCATTAGCAAATCGATTTGTGCAGTGGTGGAACTTGAAGAAACAATTGATGAGAGTGTGGGTTTTTAAGAATTGATGTGGGTGTATTTCTATCTTCAGCCAATCCGTTGATCATTGTTGATGTTTTGTTTTTTCGTCGGAATTTTTAATAGATGATGATGGGAAAGGTTGATGCTTTGAACGTCTCTGTAACACGTTCATGCGTTTTTGAATATTTAAATAGAATTGCCCCGGGGCGTGTATCCAAGTGGTTGAGGGCGTTGGCACAATGTGGGACCTCTATTGAATACATGAGGTTGGGTGTTCAATCCTTGTGGTTGGCATCCCCGGCATGACCTTGGCCCTTGGCGAGTCCGATTTACCTCTCACGTGATGGGCCTGGGGCGGCTTGACGTGGGTCGGTCTGCGTGTCTGGAACAACACGTTTTTTGAATATTTAAATAGAATTTAAAAACAAAAAAAAAGGAAAGAAACAAAATATAGATGTAAGGGTACTTTAGTCATTTTATAAGTGAGTGAGGACTATTTTCGAGTAAATTGTAAACTTATTAGATCGTAAACATGAAAAAAAAGGGTTGATGTACAGTTTTCGTAAATCAATGTAAATCAATGTAAATCACATGGACCATTTATAAAATTTACTTTTTTCAAATTTCAACATATAGGAGTAATATGTAACAAATTTGTAGAACTTTTTTTTTTCTATTTTGTTATATACAAAAATAATAAATAATAAATTCTCTTCATTATCACGTGACACTTAATTTTACAAGACGTCCATATAAGAAAAGAAAAGTTAGAGACAATTATAAACGTTAAACAAAAAATAGAAAAATAAAATAAAATAATAAAGTTATACGAGTAGTAAATTTCCCTTTTCGTTTAAAAATACGTTATTGATTATTATTATTATTATTACGAGTATAAAATCTGATTTAATTGATTGCTTTTCCAACAAAAAAAAAATCTGATTTAATTGAGGTATGATTTCATTCGCCTATTATATTTTCTCATTTAAACACATAACTTGTACAAGTACATAGTTTGACAGTCATCACAGGTGTAGTTTTAATTAATTAATTTATTTCTTTATTTTTATAAGTACGTATCCTAAATCGAACATGATTCCGTTAACTAATTAATTTACAGACTTTTCCTTGTCCAGTACGTATATCTCGTGTATATATACACATAATATCATGTCTCTTTTTACGTCCACGATAAACACAATTATGTTATGGATAAATATGGTATGAATGTCCATAGTGGAAGATTGTTTTCTTGTAGTTTTATATCTCCACGGTGAGATGAATAATACAATTCTATTATTCCTTATTTTTTTGTTCTCTTTACTTTTACACGAGTCTCTCCGTTGAGTTCCGGTTTCATAGCTTCAACAGTTTTTGAGGTACGATCTTAAATCTTTTCTTCAACTCATGATTTGTGTCACAAATTGCATGTTTGCTCCACACATGTCAATTTAATATGACCCTACAAATTGATACGGAGTATGTGTTATCATATCGACCTGTGCATCCATATGTATGTATATTTAATTAAATAATAGTAACTGATTTTGCAATTTGATGTTTTGTATGATATTAATATTTATTCACTCACTCATCATACATCATCAGAGACTTTGAAGTAGTTTTCATCTGATCACTAAGAATTTAACGTAAACGAATTAATATGTATATTATTGATTCATAGTTATGTATTAGCATTTAGCAATATACTAACTTATAACAGCTTCATGTTTTATAATTAAACTATAGCGATAGTTAAAATTGCATATGTGCTTGCATTGGTGATTAAATTTGTTTTCTTTTTAAGCTCTAAAGTAGGTAGATTGTATGGACTGACGATGGATCGATATTAATCGATCCTATATTTTTTTACGTTTGAATGATTAAATAATATTAAGAATGTATATGAACTATACTGAATAAGACATGGTATTGCTTAATCGTTTCGTGTGAGAAACTAATATAGATGAGTTTTCGCTACCAAAGTCGATGAGAATTTTGTAAAAGAAATTTAACTTTTCTATCTGTCTATCTTGATGATGCATGATTAGCTTGTATGAGTAAAGATTTTTCTTATAATCATACTTGTAGGTTCCATGATTTTATTGTAGTAGTTTTGAATGAGCTGAGAATGCTACTCGTAATTAAGTGTGATTTATTTGAAAAAAGATTCATGTATGACACAATTTCCGATTAACATTTTTACTATATTAAATAATATAGATGAATAGACTATATTACACGTTTGATCGAGTACATGTTATTTATGAATCGACTATATTGCTATAGCTTGATGTTATCAGTTTATATTATTATAATTTTTTTTTTTGTTTGATAAGCCATATGTTATTAATTGTACCTTGGATTGTATGTCATGTGTGGACGATTTTTGTAAGTGTACGAGTTTATGTTGTTACGGTGGATTTGTTTTTATTTGTAGAACTTCATACAAGATATCGTATACGGTTGCTTAACTACTATAACGAATTGAATGAATGTAGTAGTATAATCTCGGTTCCAAAAAATGTTATGGACAAATACTTGAACAAATATATGGTTGTGTTCAACTCTAATTGTGGGAAATATCTTTAGAAACAATGCTCTGATTAAATTTAATTAAAGATAAAGATTGATGTTGGACTAGATTTCTTTTTCCCTGTATTCTTGCTTAATAATTAGAAACTATGTCTGTTTATAATTTTCAATATAATTATTAAAATAAGATTATTACTGTAACACCCGTCAAATTTGGGCTAGCAATTAGTGCCTAATTCTCTGTTAATACATGTAATTAGTTTTGTATTAGGCTAATTAATGTATCAAAATATATATTGTTGAATATATACGAAAATACGATTTGATTAAATCGTACGCAAATTAAATCGAATGTATTTCGGTTCCATAAATATGGAAGTTGGTGACACAATTTATATTAAAGTATAAAACATTATCTGAAAACATTACTGGGTCCAAACTACTGTTTAAATTTTACTCCCAAAGTTGCCCGCTTCGTACAATTAAAACTCACCTAATTAACAACAAAATACACAAACTATTTAAATCATATTTTAAATCTTTAAATTATTAGATAATTAGTAAAACAATTTAATTAAATTATTAACCAAAATTCGTATTTTAAAATGGATAATTAACGCTTGAGATTGTCATTAAAACGTTAAATGACGGAGAAAACGAACACCGCGCGGAGCAAAGACGGAGACTGAAAATGGGGACTTAACCTCCCATTTTCCTCTTTCTTCTCATTTCTCCTCCACTCACTCTCTCTCTTACACTCTCTTCTCCAATTTCTCTCTAAATTAAACCACCACCACCATCTCTCAAAATCACAAAATTACACCATCAAACGCACTCGGATTTCACTACTCCTTTGGAAGAAAACGTTCACCATCTCACGATCTACAACGCTATCTTTTCGGATTTTCAATCCGACACTTTGTAAGTTTCCGACAAATCCCGAAATCTCTCATTTTTAAGTGTTTTTGCTTGTTAGTGGTTTGTAACAACTTATAATGTCCATAAAAGGGTTGGGTAAAAATATTGGACCGATCGGAAACTCGAAAACACGATTTTTGCTCGAAATCCGTCGAACAGTGGCAAGTGTCGCATGGACACATGCAGATATAGCGACACTCCTTAAGTGCCGCTATGATCTTGTTACCGACACTTCCTTAGTGTCGCCTATGACCATTTACTGACCTCTAACCGTCACTAACTAAGTGGCGCATGAACCCTTACCGACACTCCCCTAGTGCCGCCCTCTCTGTTAACCGACACTACTTAACGACACTTCCTTAGTGCCGCCTTGCTATATTACCCGACACTTCAGTAGTGTCGCTATACCACGCGTCACTCCTTAAGTGACGCCCAAATTCGAGAATTCACCATTCTATACGACACTCCATAAGTGTCGCTATTATACGGACCCGTCACTCCTTAAGTGACGCATGATATTATACACGACACTAGCTTAGTGACGCATGCCATTATACCGACACAGATACCCGACACTCTATAAGTGTCGCATAGAACATGTAAGTGACGCATATAAGTGACACATAAAACAGCAGATTTACAAACTAATATTTCACTAAGTGTCGAACCTATATAACCTCAAACACTTATACGATACGACTTATAAAACACATTGGGACACACTTGTAAGTGCAAAACACCAATAACATGATAATAATACTTAAAGTTTATTATTTAATCCATCACCAACGAGCCGTACACTTTTCAAATACTTAAACTTATCAACCAAATAGTGGAAATTTGGACATTCTAGTTGAACGAACAACTACAAGGGTTATCTTTTGAGATACTCAATCGTATTTATAACCAACGCGTGTCGTGGACACCCTCAGGTTACAAGTCTTTGGACTTCATCACTCGGCTAATCAACTTACGTTTATTTAAACGCTTTCAGACTCATGTGAGTCTCATAGCCCCTCTTTTTACTGTTTTACTCAGGGGTGTGATACATTGCTTATTTTAACATGTGAACGCAAGTACAACTTTTACATATACTACATGAGTTTTTCACAACTAATCATTTAAAGTCCTCCGTCAGCATAGTTGTTAATACGTTGTAGCGTGAATATTAGTATATGGTACCATATAGGATTGACCCTCCTCGTTCGGGTTAGCAAGCACTAACCGGGTAAACGGACGTACTAATATTTGGGAAGACGAATGTTGATTAGGCATTCGTGGAGGCACCTCGCCCGGAATTCTCTATAGGGGACCCGGCCCTCGAGTTAAGCTCAACTATGTGCTCATGGCTGTATACACGATTACTATCATTTTATTTGCTGGATGCAAATCATTATTAAATCTTGCGGTTCATACTATATTACTTGATTTCAAACCTGTGAGCTCACCAGCTTTAGCTGACCCATTTAGCATGTATCGCAGGTACCAAGCAGTAGGTTGCTTCTACTTCAGGACATTTAGCTCGAGTCAGCATTCAGACGTTTGAGATTTTCTTGCATTAGTATATTTTGTACAAGTACTTATGTACTGAAATCTCCTTTTATTTAAACTCGAGCTATGTAATGCTATAAATGTTGTAAACATTTCAATGTCAATATATTTTTGTTAAAACGACGCATATAGAGTCGTTTACTATATATCTTTGTGCTTTGTTATTGATTAGTAACACCCAAATCGTGCTTCCGCAAATCATTAAAATTTGGGGGTGTTACAATTACGTGGCATAAATTTTGAACATATATTTTATAACACCCCTCATTTTCATAACCATTTTTTTTTTATAACAGGAAGCGAAAGTCCAACAAACATTAATAATTTTTACATTGTATAATACTCATATAAAGTCAATCTATTTCAAAACATAATTTATCATTTGGGTGTTACATAATTTAAAAGACATCAACGATTTTATAAAATCAAAGATCGGAGTAACATCAAGTCGTCAAACGTTCCATCCAGACAACAGCTCCTTGCTCATCCCATAATCTAATCATATCCTGCAAGGAGTGGTAATGTGGGGGATTAGCTCAATGCTAAGTGAATGAACTAGTAGCCTACAGTGCAACCTAGCATAGCAAATCTGTTACAACTAAGCATAGCATAATAAACGAGTTTACAGCAACAACATCGTAAACACACAATCATTTGTTTACCGCATAAAGCATCGCAAACAAATATCCACAAGGAGGATCGGCGGTCCTTGAGGTGCCCTCATGCCCGGGTGGCCCTCCAAGAAACCTCACACCAGCTGCAGGCCAATACAGTGGTAAACCGATAGCTTAAATACTATTTACCCACACAACACGGTATTCCTATAACCAACCGTGTACAAGGACCTGTGTTGGTAACTCAATAGTATCCTTAAGCCCAGACCATGTTGACCTCCAAGTAAGCACATATGCCCAAAGGCCAGATATCACAAAATCTATATCTATCAGGGCAACATGTCAATTCAACAGTCTATAAACAGTAAAACCACGTTTACCCGTTGTAACCAAATCTGTTACAACTAAGTGACGCTAAAGGTTACAGGTCCACTCACCAACACCTCCGTCGTCCACTCAGTAGTATAATGTCACTGAGTCTTCTCCATATCTATGAACATTACAAACAATGAGTTAGTAATTAATTCATATCATATAACGCATTTAACTTAATAATTGCAAGCTAGGATAAATCAACAAGTTATAACAACTCCTTTTAAGATTACACCATTACCTCAATACTTGATGTCACTATTATCAATAATCAAGTGGTAATTAATTAACATACAATTTCACAAGTAATTAAGTTCAATACTTGCAATCATATTAACAACAATTATCAATTATGTGTCACAACATAAGCTTAAAACTTTCATTCTTACTTTACTCAATTGTATCAAAATTCGATATATGTGATTCCATCAACTTAATCACATTTCATCATCAATAACCTACAATAGCATGATCGTTAACAACTAACAACAACTATATTTATTAACTCAAGCTTAAGAGCTTCAATTCTTAAAATACACATTAAGTTCAAGACTTTCTTCATGAACATATATCAACTTCATCAATTCAAAGTTAGACTTAAGTTCTAATCATAAATTTAACACAATTTAACAAGCCTAACATAACCACAAGCTTCAATTCATGTTAATCATGCTAATTCCATCAATTACCCAAAAACCCATTTTGATTACAACTTATATAACATGATTAATTCACTTCTAGGTTAAATTAAGATTACTAACCATCTTATAAACACTACCTTAATCAATTTTAAACTCTAATTTTGGATTAAAGTCATTAACCCCTCAAAATCATCATAAACCCTAAGAATCACCATAGATTTATAATCTTAAGCTTGAATCTTGTTAGTAATCAACCATAACAAGCTTTACTAATCAACAATTTCACAAAACCAACCCTTAATTTCGGATTAAACTCACCAATTAGCAAAAACCCCAATTTCTAGGTTATGGAAAATGAAGAACATGTGATTATACCTTGTTCTTGATGATTAAGGAAGCTTAAATCCGAATTTACAAGCTCCAATTTGATGTTAAAGAGTGATTTAATGATTAGGGTTTCTTGGTGTATGTATGCATGTACGTATGTGTGAATAAATGGGAGGTAAAAACCGACCCATCCCATAGAGTATACCATATAAGTGTTAATTTTCATTCCCCGTATTTATTGTTGTCTGGAACTTAAAAACCATTTGCGGGAAAATACAATTTTATTTTACCGTCAACTAAATTAATTTAAAACATGTAATATTTTACTATCCATAATAAGTCATTTAACCGTTTGACCGATTATTTTCAATGCCCAAATAATATAAATCATTTATGACACAATTTAAATAATTAAATAAAATGAAGAAATTACGTATTTCAAGTAGGCCCAAAACGAGGATGTTACATATTTTCTTATAATTACCTAAACAATAGCTAGTCAAATAGATCGAATCGAAATTGTATATTTGTATGTTATGAACGAGATGAAGTCTTGATTTAGTTACTCATCGTTTCATTTCATTTAAATCTAAATTATCATATAAATATAACGTTGGCCCTATTATAAAATTGTATCTATTAATAATTAATAAACCTTGTAAAACAACTTTACTTGTTACGATCTACCAATTACATATATATTGTGATCCAAAATCATGGTTTAAAGTCCATAGCGTTATGAGAACTTCGAGATATGTTATTATTATACTTGTTGAAGTGCATTGATAAGGGCTTTACAAGTTGTCTGTGTTTCATATTTGTTATTGATAGTTTGACTTGATTTGATTTGTTATCTATTGTTTGACAAGAAGCTGATTTAGATTACTATATGTTATTATTTGATCAAAAGTTTATGTTTTGATAACCAATAAATGATTGCTTATATTATTTAGCCCATTTCCTACTAGTTTTTGATGTTGTCTAAGTTTGTTTTTGGACTCATTTAAAAGTAAAGAATATACGAGTTAATTAACGTTAATATTATAATGATAAAGAACTGCTAATTAAAATATTTCATTTGAGGTAGCTCTAGCCTCTATGTATAGAGTACTACAATGAAACTAAGTTTTGCAAAAGTCAGCATCACTTCTTTTCTTATATCAAATCAAAATCGTGATTTTAATCTTTAAAATTTGATTTAATAAAATCAAGTGACTTTGAATCAAAATAACAAAGAAGATTTAATCTTTTTGTATTTTTCTTTTTAGCTGATTACAAAAAAAAAAAAAAAAAAAAAAAAAAAAAAAAAAACCTTTACTCAAAATTATATATATATATATATATATATATGTGTGTGTGTGTGTGTGTGTGTGTTCAAGTGCTAAAACATAACTTTTAACATTACAATGCCTGACCTTTATATACTACTTTGAGTACTCATATGCTTAATTAGTAAATAAGTCATCTTTATTAGTCTATAAAATATTTCCTAACAAGTTTATATTGTGTTTACGAGCTTAATTTCATGTTGAGCAGCTACGATTCTTCTGTCGGTGTTGAGCAACATATGTTTATTTGCTTAATAGTCATCGATTAAGAGGTCATTTTACTATCATCATAATGTAAGTATGTTATTTTTCAAGTCGAGACTAATATTATTAAGCATTAACATTGTTGAACTAACTTTTCATTTATTTATTTAAATATATTAGGTCTGAAAAAAGAGAAACAAGAGTCATAGTTGTGCATGACGGTAGAATTTAAGCCATTGATATTCTTTCCAAATATAACGTAGCGACCAAGGAAACAACCGAGAAAGCTATTGGAGGGGTCCATTTGGTGCATGATCCAGAAGATGAAATGGAAATCTACCGTGCATCCAAAAATTCTACTTCTATTGTGGACTATTTAGATCTAGATTTGAAAACCGCCGGAGATACAATGGTTCCTTTTCGTTACAAGAATAATGAAGTCTTCGCTGAATTTAAAATTGAGGATTTTGAATCCATTTACGGCAGTGAGGCCCAAAAAAATATCGCTTGTGACAAAATCAAAATTTACTTCCCCAAGTGTATCGATGGTGATGATGTTTCATGGAGCATTAGACATATAACTAGAACAAAAAGTGTATATTTGGGCAGTAACATGAAGTGGGAGTTACACCTTGTCGAATTTACAGGTTTCCCTACGAATGTAATGGTCGAGCATGCTCCCACTGCAGATTCCTTTAGTAGCATTCGCGAAAAGTACATGATACATCAACTTCATCGAGAAGGTGGTAATCTAATAAGGATCAGGGCCGTCTCTGAACTTTTAGAGGCCTTGGACAAAGTTGTCGTGTTACGAAAATGAGACTATAACTAGATATCAAGTAAGATAAAGGTTCAATGAAATTGATTCTCAACGATCCAATTTTCAAATAATTTATTTATTTCTCTCATACATATTCATTTATTTGATACTTATTCTCAC
The DNA here is from genome assembly GCA_949592205.1 of Helichrysum umbraculigerum. Lineage (NCBI taxonomy): Eukaryota > Viridiplantae > Streptophyta > Magnoliopsida > Asterales > Asteraceae > Helichrysum > Helichrysum umbraculigerum. Next base: position 6,131,771 of record CATIUR010000005.1, on the reverse strand, counting down.
AAATCCCAGTTGTTAGTTATCAACTCTAAGTCAAACTCTAAGACTTCAATATAAGTTTTCAATTTTGGATCATTCAGTCGACCTATATATTTGTTTAAATATATATTTAGTCTAAATCTAGTTACTAACAAAGATTTCTTAGTTCAAAATAAAAGAGATGTCAATCTCTTATGTAATCATCATATATATTACATATATCACATTACTTGGGAAAAAATTGGAGGCCCTCGAAATTTAGAGGCCCTGGCGGTCGACCACCTCGCCCACCCTCAAAGATAGCCCTGATAAGGATTGATCGTCATGAACAACTTTATGAAAGGGAAAATAAAGACACGACACAATTCTTTAATGGAAAATATGATGGTATTCCCGTCATTGTGAAAGTGGTGAATGTGAAGACTGCTCATTCAAATTATTTTCTATCGATCATCCATCAAAGATCGTATTGTGAACAATATAACTTAGTTAGAGTCTATGGGATGGTGCTTGCCGACAACCAATATCAAATTGCACTAGAAAAATGCGAAAGAAACTTGAAAGAGGAATTATCTTTGATGGGTGGATGGCCTTATTCACACCCACGACTTAAAAAAATACTGAGGTATTGAGGTGTTAGTATATTATAGTAGTTTTTTTGTTTGCTTATTTGTATAACATCCTAATTATATACATATTTTATCATCAGTGAGATATTGCGAGCGATACAAAATCTTCATGACCATAATATCATACACGGGGGCATACGCCCATCTAATATCTTGCTAAAATATTATACATCAATTCCTCCGGTAGCAAAGTTGTGTGGAATGAGTAAGAGCAAATACGTTGTAAATAAACCACCACAACCACCACCACAACAAGGACAACATCTAAGTAGAAGTGCAAGTCGACGACTACGATGAAAAAAATAGCTCCAAGCACCGAAACCAATAGGTAATATTTCAAACATCAATCTCTGTGTCTTAAGTATATAAATATTTCATTTCTCATTTATTATCTTATTCAATTTGCATAGGTGTGAGAAATGTAGAATTATACAATCGAGATATTTACAATTTTGGACGTACTTTGTTGGTTTACGAGACTGGAGGTGCACACAAATTTCCCGACGATGACAAAGATGATGACCGGAATTATGAAAATCAATGCCAACAATGTATGGCCTTTTAAGATTGATCAGAAATACATTACATCATTCTACTGATCTCCACTGGACAATCTGGAAAGAAATTGGAGTTACTCGCATAGGATTCGAGGATTATATCAACAAAACATTTCTACGACTAGTTATTAAGGTGTATGATGTTGTGAAGAATCTAAACCCCAAAAACGCTTTCCTCGTTGATTATTATACTTGATCTTCATGTTAGAAGTGATGTATAGGAGAGTTTTATGTTGTAACTTCCACAATCATGACCCTTTTGAATCTTTTCTTGTTGCTTATTAATATAGACATGTTTACATTTTTGTTCATCAAGATACTATGTGTGATATATTCTACTATGTGTGATAACTCCAATAGATTTATAAAATGGACATGACCTCGTCATACAAAAGAATTTTAACCCAACTATATGAAAATGGGCCAATTTATTGGTATACCAGTGTAGCTCTGGCCTTAGTTCAAGGAAAACTAACATTCTTCCGAATTGAACATAATGCTTGTCACCATTAACATAAAATTGTTAGGAATACTAATGATTAAATTCAACTTATTGTAAAATTGACCAAGTGCATGTCCGAGTCTGAGCAGGATGCCACGGTCTGATTCTGGATAGTTCAGACTGAGATAGATAAATGGAATGTGTAGACTCAAGTGAAGATTATCCAGAGTGTTTAAATGATTTTTTGATTTGTTTTGTTAAATTTAGGATATAATAAGTAAATTAATTTTGACATAATTTTTCATATCGAAGGATGTTAATTGCCATTACCGCATATCACTTCAAGCCCTCCATGCTTAAATGAGATGATTGGTTGGATCAACACTTCCTCCAAAAAATCATCTTCCCTCTGGATCATGCCACTATATATATATATATATATATATATATATATATATAAAATAAAAAAACAATCTACTGAGCAAATTGATACTCTGACATTCCCAATGCAAGCTGAACATGTAATTAAGTTTATAGATGAGTTAAAGCTAGACCTTTTTAGTCAATGGACAATCTCCAAAATATAGAGAAAGAAACTATACTAATTTAAATACCAAATTTCTCTTGTATCTCTTAAGACAAACTCTTAGATAGGGAAAAATATTACAAATACAATACCTAAATCAAGGAGTAAATAAATAGAACATGGAAACATGAAGTAAAGGCACGTTTACGATTTGCTTACTAGACTAATGCACGTAAACTATTAACTTCTAATGTACATGCCATGTTTCAAACGTGCACGAGGAATAAATGTGCCAAGTCTTCCTACATACTGGATCGGTCTTCTAATTTTCAATCTTTGTTCCACATGGGTCGTCGAGTAACCTGAGTGGATGGTTCGGTTTAGGCTCCATGATAGTACTTGTATCGGTTTTCAAGATTGCCACATCTCAATTAAGTAAGATGGTACGTACATGGTTTCAAAGTTGTCACATCGTAAGTTAGATGAATATATGAAAAAGAGGTTCAACTTCTAATGAAGATATAATATAAAATGCATCTCAACAAATATTTATCTATACTACTATATAAAACAAATGAGACAAAGACTTAGAGGAGAAATAACTACTATATATACTACTATATGAACAGGTGATTGAACAAGCCACGGGATATCTACAAGTCGGTCTTATCTTCGGACCAGATTCTGAGATCGAATTGCATGTTGATATTAGTGGAAACAGAAGATATGAGCCATTACTAACTGAGCAACACTGGCTCACCGTATTGGACCATCCACAAAACGCTACTCGGGTGGATTTGTTAGTGGTGCGTGCTAGACACTATTAGTTAACTACCGTTTGTAAGAAAAACTACCACAAATACTTTTTAAAACCCCTGCATAGTGCAGGTAAAATGCTAGTCAATATTATTTATATTTCTTGGATCTCTGACGAAGCACACGATATCCTATATTAGACCACCGATCATCCAATCTAATCGCAACCTATTTTGATTAAATTGTAATATCGCAAACTTCTAGGGTTTGATATAAATTGAGATTGAGATTTAAGACAATACATATTTTAGTACGTAATTAATCATCGTAGTAGTATATACAATCCAGATCACCTAAATCAATAAGTAGTAGCATAGACATGTAAATTTGTATGATTGAAAGCTTGATGTTCTATATTTATTTGTATATTTGTATAATTGATAATCAGCACAATTGATATTGTAGAATATATATATGGACGTACCGTTAATAACGGTACATATTTAAATTATTAAAATTTGTAGGAATTAATCCTACCAAAACATCACCGTACTATTATGATCCATTTATTTGTCACATTTATCATTTATGTATATATCTTATCTTATATAAATATATAATAATATATATATGATTCATCATTATGATGTCATCAATTTAAAATTTTCAATTATTCAATTTACTCTCAACAATTTTACTTATTTTAATAAAAATTCTTACTTTAAATCATCAAAAGGTAATCCAAATTAATAATCCTATACTCCGTGTATCTTACTACTCAATTGTTAATTGTTTCCAATTATATTAATTAGTGAATGGACCAAAACGATATGGATTCTTCTATTATATTAGTTTGTATTTGTATGAAACTAGGGAAAATTACAAGGGCAAAAGACTATAAATAAAATAACATAATTATTGATTAACAAAATTAAATTGATTCATGAGTTTAATGGCACAAATATATAGTTTATTATGTCATGTCATAACGGTTTGAACGGTTTCGATCAATTTATGAACATCCTTATTTATAAGTGACAAAATAGACAAGTTTAGTAAACACAAAACTTAATTGTATTTTTTTTTTTGAATAATTATTTTACATTACATAGCCCGTGTATATACACGGGTTTAAAAGCTAGTATAGTTTTATAGTATACACCAACATTATGAAACCGAATAGTTAGTAAAAAGGCATATCAAATTATCCATGTTTTATTGACAGTTAATTAAAAGTACGTTAGCCGGTTCAATTGATGTAAACAAAATGACAACGATCGTCCATTTAATTCAATAATTGAACCAACGAGATAAAATATTTAAAAAGATAAACACAAATAACGAAACCAACAAAACTTAGGTTTCAATCTGACGTGTATTGGTTCGGATTGCTCTGATATTTTATGAACATATTGCTAGAAAATTCGAGTGTGTCCAATACATAAAGGCAATATGTTCATGATAAAATAAATATTCCTAAATTCGTAACAAATAAATAAATAAATAAAAACCACTAATATTGTTTTAGAAAAAATGTTTTCGGAATAAAATCAGCAACCCTGTTTCTAAGAAAACCAAATAATAATAGGAGTAGTTAGAATTTGATTTTCAATACTTTACATTCCACAATAATCTGCAATGGAAATACATTATCGTGATCTGATTTAATTCATATGCTCGCCTGCATATATATCATCAATTCATCATCATTCATATATATATACACTAAACACGTACAATAACTATAACTACATCTCTTTCAAAATTGGACCGTACTAATTAACACCTTAATTTGGCTGGCTCGAGTCTTCAACAGAAGTACATCATATCAACACCTTAATCATACTTATCGTTCCAACACACAAGCATGCATACACAACGCCTGAGTATATAAAACCTAGTCTTTTGTTGTTTCGCCAAACAACGTAGTTGGCTACTAGGTTTGCTGTTCCTACGAAGTTGTCGTCGGTACTGAGATGATGATCTGACTAAGTACGAATAAGTATTCATTCCGTTTGTTTCCAGTGATCGGTGATGAGTAAACACGATGGTTGTTGTTGCAGCACTAAAAATATGAGTTAAAATGCCAATGGTGTGCTCTAAATATATAGGTCGTTAGAATATGGTCTTCCCACCTATTTTGACTTCCTTTTTATGATGACTCACTTTGTTTCTAAAACAGTGTTAGTTATTTGTCTAGAATATATATATGTGACATGCACATGACAAAATGCATTTTATATAAAATATTATTTAGATATTATTTAAGTTTAGAATTGTTCAAAAAATATTATACAGTTAACTGAAAATAACGACATGACATATATTAATATGTTTCGAGGACTATTATATTGGTACGTTAATTTAAAATAATAGCATACTTGTAATATACTAACATTTATGTTTACAAATATATAGACTGTTGCTTTGTTAATTACTTTTGTATAAAATTATAAGTTAGCTTTTTATATAAAATTAAGCTAAACTCATAGATTTTTAAAAAATGCAAAGGTGTCTTACTTTTGAAGATATAAATTCTTTAAGTTCAGGGAGTTGTCTTTTGTTGGAAAAAATCGAAACCTTTTCGAATGACATCTTAGAGGACATCAAATGCTTCAATTCATTATATATATAAATTATTAATGTTAATAGAATTAAAACATATCTATATATACTCTCGTGATTTCATATTTTCATACTATCGGGATTTCATGTTTTAGTTACTCGTATATGTAGTCTTACTGAAATTGTCACCTTCCATTTATTCTAGAAGCCTTGCCAAAAATGACTATTCTATGTTTGGTAAAGTAAGCCGGCTTTCAACGATTCTGAGTTTAATGTATTTAGAGCAGGGATGACAATGTTCACTTGATCCAGTGGATATCCATCCGATCCATTCACTTAATGTTGGATATGGACGATCTAAATGGATGAATAGTGGATATGGATATGGATGTGGATGAATAGTGGATCGGATATGGATGACTAATTATCACCCATGGATTTATCTATTAACCTGAAATACATATACATATACATATACATATACATATACATATACATATACATATACATATACATATACATATACATATACATATACATATATACACATATAAATATACATATCCACATACATATAAATCATAAATTATTAATGTGTTATTGAATAAATAAAGTCGTAAATTTTATAAATTTAATGTATATTTAAAGCAAATCGAAATACATAAATCTATCGCGCTGAGCCAAGTTTTACTTCCGACCATATAGTGAAGTCACAATCCACGATTGATGACAATCAATACATGTGTGATTAACTGATATACATAGAGATATATTTGTTAAAATATATGTTTATCTATAATTGTAACCAGTTATGCTTCATTGACGACAATTGTAACACGCTCTTGTGAATAGATTTCAGTATGTTACGTTATATTTATTTTTTTGTTACAATATTTGTTGGTTTCATTTCATATTAGGACAATTGTTTACTTATAATTGTAACCAATTATGCTTCATTGACGACAATTGTAACACGCTCTTGTGAATAGATTTCAGTATGTTACGTTATATTTATTTTTTTGTTACAATATTTGTTGGTTTCATTTCATATTAGGAAATTTTTTAACCTTTTTTTGAATATCCAACGGACATTCGAATGTGGATATGCCATCTTTCGATCCATATCCGATCCATTGTCATCGCTAATTTGGAGTATATGTATGCATTGTTGAAATAACCATTCATCCCCTCAATATAAATTCTCTCAACCACATTTGATTTACCACCCATTAAAATATGAATTTAAATCTTAAACATAATCCTTAACGCTATAAAATAGCAAAATCTTTTTTTCTTCCTCTTTTTTCTCTTCTGCGTGTGTGTGTGTGGGGTTACAGTTTTCTAGAACTCTTTACTAGAATATGTAGTTCATTATTGATAAAGGAAAAAAGTGTTAAATCTGTTCACATTACTATTACGACCGGGACGACACAAAGGAGACTTGAAAAAGAGACTTAAAATTTTCTTAATAAGTTGTAAGTGGCTTGAAAAAATATATATGTTCATTATTATTGATATATAAGAGACTTGGAAAAATATTATGTGAGATTATTAAAGGGCAATGATCGATAGATCAAATTTGGTGGATTTATCATAAATGATGTTGAATTTATTATAACTGTGCATTGACGTGTTTATATTGTACACACAAATCATGTATAACTTTAGCGGATTTATCACACTCCTACTGATAAGTGTGCGATGATAAATTTTCGCGAACTTATATCTAACTTACCTTAACACGACACAAAACATAAATAATTTCATTCGTCAAAAACAGTTAACATTCCAATCTCTTTTTGGCTTTTAGTAATTTGTTAATTAATACTGTAGTAATATACAACCTACTAGTCATGAATAGGAATTGACTAATAAATACAGTAGATCTTTATTAGATGATTCAAATGCTTAATCAGTAGTAATTATACATGAGTTATATCAAATCAAAATCAAATATGCATGTAATAATAATAATAATTATTATAATTGAAATACGGTATTATGTCGTTAAAGAGAGCATACACTTGGAAGTAACGTATGACAACATCATGATTTGATGAATGGTCCAAGGTAGATTATGCGTCATATGTTCTGGTAAGTTGAAGTTTCAACTAACATCATTTGATTAGAACCTTCGGATACAAAAAACTACTCGTATTCAACAGATAAACGAGGGGATAAAATAAAACAAAACGGTAAATGAAGAAAATTTTTCCTGTTGAGGTTATCTACCAAGGTTGCAAAAGTCGGAAGTCGGGGTCAAGTAGGGGTCTAGTCGGGTTTTGACTTTATTGACTTTTTATACTTTTAAATAATAAATTTCAAAATTACGTGTAAATATAGGTGAAAATCGTATTTTTAACTTTTTCTTGAAAAGTACATTTTCTCTTTCATTCTCCCTTATTTTTAGATCTGATCTCAAATCTACCTCTCTCCCTCTTCATCTTCTACATCTTCTATTCATCTTCGTCATCTCTTACCATATTTATCACTTTTTCCTCTATTTTCTCCCATATTTAGCAACAAAAAACAATGGAGAAACACACCCAAGTCATTGATCGAACGATTCCGACCTGTTGACCGCCTTTGACCGTCGTTGACCACCGTTGACCCAACTTTTTTGAGCGACTTGGCCCAGGTCGAGTCGTGGTACCTCTCAACTCCGACTAATCGGCGACTAGTCGGCCGAGACCTGGTACCTCTCAACTCCGACCAATCGGCGACTAGTCGGCCGACTTTTACAACACTGTTATCTACACAACCTAACTGGGTCACGTGAGATCATGACGCCTTATCACTAGGATGCCTTGATGATGGTTGTATAACGCAATAATGCATCAAACAGTTTTGGTTCCAAGTGAGCTGAGTTAATTTTTTTCTAAGTTTTGTGTCGATAGTTAAACTATTGGATATGATTATTGGAGTCACAATATTCAAGCAACAATCTAGTGTCAGATTTAGCAACTCGTATCAAGATATTATGTATGAAGTGAATAAAATAGGACTAATGAATCAAACTACTTAGAAGCAATGACGAAATCATTTACATCATCTTTCTCCGGGTTCTCAAATATAAAGAACGGGAACACAAGATAAGACCAAACAGAAACTTATTAGTACTTTCTACAAGTACAAGTATGTAATAATTTGAGGCTAGAAACAATTAAGATGTTATTTATTTACATCATCTTTCTTCAATGATATTATGTGAAGTAGATGGAAGCATATCAATAAACTGTACCAAAATGCAGCTACATTTTCAGATGATAATACTTGTCTAGAAGCTTCTCAGTGTATTCCCCGAATGTAAGCGATTCATTAGCCTGTATCAACTGAATCACGATAAACAGTTTAGTCACCAAACCATCTTTTTATTAAAAGAACCCAGCTTATATTAAACCGCTAACATCTATCTAAAGGGTCATTATGTACCTCCTGATGGATATGACCCGTCTCTGGAAAGTCAAGCTTTTCATCCCTGAAAATTGAAAAATGAAGAGAAACTGAAAGATTAGTACCCAATTTCATGGTATATAAAAGGGTTTGATTATGTTATTTGAGAAGCAAACCAGTCGGGTTGCATGAATAAGGCAAATGTGGAACGTTCGAGTCCTGTTGCTTTTTCACCTTTTGCAGCCTGCATATACAATGAATGGATTGAAAAATCAGCAGTGAACGTTAGAGCTGCTAGTAAAATCACTATTTTGTGACAAGATGGTTTAGTTCAGATTTGAAGTGGCAAGTTCAACACATTTACCTATAAATGGATTATTTCAATCTCCGTTTTATCTCTTTAGTGTCAAGTGGATAACATAAAAACTTTTGTTTACAAGGAAATAAGTTAAACGGGTCAAAAATTACACATAGTGTTGTTAATGCATAGATTTCGTAGTCGCTCTATTCAAATATTATAACAATGAATGAACAAGTTACAAACCTACAATAAATAGTGTTTCAGGTCAACCCAACCACCAATATAAAACCGTAGAAATATGTACATAATTCATGAAAAAAAACATAAACAAAGAGAAAAATTATGCTAACTTACACGAACACAGTGAGGTGTTGCACAAAGATGCCCTCTTGAAAGTATTTCAGTTATGTTGCCGATTTGGTATGCAATTTCATCTTCCTTGTACACCACCTATGGCAAAATATAGCAATCATTGTAATACCTTAGTTTATTCTTGCAACAAGTAACTAAGTAAGCAACATATGTAATCATATCTTCAAAGCTACTCCCTATATAGCTATAAATGGGCTGATTTGGGTTGTGTTCCATCTCTAAGCGGTCAAATGAGTTGAGTTAACAGATTTAACTAAAAAGAAAACGGGTTAAATAGGACGGACCATAGTTGCCTGATTCGGGGTTCGCTTCGATTCGGGTACGCAAATCGGGTTCGCGATTCGCTAGGTGCTGTGAATCCGATACGATGGGGGTAGGTTCATATCGATTCGCTATTCGGTACAATGTATCGTATATTTCGGTACGAAGTACTTACGATTCTATGAATAATAATATAATTAATGCATATGCAATAAAATTTGTCAAAAATCATTTTAATTAACACTAAAAGTTTCTGTTTTGCTCCTGTATTAAGCAGCTAAAAGAAGTTCGAATTTTAATCAGAATATCTTATTAATTTGATTTGTTTTGCATGTGTAAAAATACTTTAAATCATTGAATTTAGAAAGCCAGATTATATGTCCATTCAGTTTTAAAAAATTCCCAAAACAGTGACCATCTTATTCTGAACAATACCCCAATCCAGTGACCATTCAATTCTGAAAGTTCCCCAATTCATTTCGATCTGATTCTCCCGAAACACGAACCCCCATCAATCGAAACGGTATCGTTTCTTTTTGGAAACGTTATATTATATCACGAATTTGCGTTTCCGAGCGTACCCGATACGCAGGCGTATCGGATTCGATTCAGCTGTGTCAAATTCGAAATTTGTGGCCTTCCCAACAAATCTGGTACCTATGGGACGGACAGGTCAAAGATCATCTGATTTGTATAAAATCACTATACTGCTTATTAAAAGAGTTACGATAATTTTTTAATAAGCTAGTTTTTGTAGTAATATTCAAAAAGTGTTTGACCCCCATTTTGACCCTAATTACACAATCTTCGTTTTGACCCAGCACCCAACACGCCCATTCCCACTCTAAATATTACCAAGAATACTAGACTATTATTAACCGCCCAGTTGAAAAGGAAAGTTCTTGATTACTAGCTGTTCAGGAACTAGTAACAATCAAAAGACATTACAACAGAAACGTGAGCAAGATTTATATGTTAAAGAAAGAGTATATACTTTGACTATTTGACCTGCTCTTGTTTTGATGTAAAGCCCAGCCGTTTCATCAGGGCAAGGTATTTCTATCCCTCCTTTAGTGAACATGCCATACGTAAGACCTACATGATGAATCAAATGAACATTAGACACATAAGACTATTTTCGACTTTTATCAAAATAAAAAAATTCAATGAATAATCTCTAATGTCAAAACTATATTAGAATTTGTAAGATTTAGATTATTAATATGAAATGAATCAACTTCTCCCAAATGTATTTTCATATTCCTTGGTGTTGTAACAATAATAAAGCAATAGTTTGAAGTTAAAAACGTGATACAGATCAATGGCTAGCGTAAGGCCTTACTTACTGAATTTTAATAGAATAATATCAGATTTTATATAATTAAAGCTAGAAATGTGTACCAGTGAGAGAGCCATGATCTGTATGCCAGCCACACCACGATGACATGGAGTCACTATCTTGAGGATCATTACTGCAAGAAAAATCGTGTTGTATGGTTAATTGGTTATTGGGTCAAGCTTGGTCCTCATGAGTCCAAATTTAGTGAATTTACACACATGTATTGAAACGCATAAAACCTCATAAATCATTTTAAACACGGTTTGCTAGTCGTATTAAGACATATATTACTAGTTAAATTCAAGAAAAAAAAGAAAACAATAAATTTTTTGGAGCTCAGTCGTGAAAGAATATGTACCCTTTTTCAGCAGGAAAGTAATACAACAAACGGCCTTTATGACACCGAGAACTAAACACAATCTGTTCAATGCCTTCATTGAGCGGCGTATCTAACTTTTTCGACACTGTTCCATTGAGCATCACAAGAACAATACATGAAGGGGTCATTAAAAAGTGAATATTCAAAAGACCAAAAGTAAAAAATATTGACTTGGAAATACGATATGATCATAAATGGATATTGATAAGAAGTTACCGTATTTATCACAGTGATGTGCTACCAGTAAGCCGACATCTAGAATAAGCTTTCCAAGGGCTTTGAAAGCTACATTCAAAGGAAAACATCAATTATTTCACATGCAAATGGAAGTATTTGACTATTAGTCAACACTATCAACGTTGGTTATTCATATTATATTCTACAAGATGGCATCACATGGTCATAAAATGTACAATCTCATGTCATTAGATATTGTGATATTCAACTTAAATTCCTTTTTGTCAGTTCTGAGATCATAAAGTTGAAGAAGATAAAGATGGCATACCGACTTCGAGTTCAGGCATACTAGTATTAGGCCAAATATTTGATCCACAGTATGCAGGGTACCTGTTCAGCAAAGGGGCAACTACTGATGGGCAAAATAATAATTACAAACGCGCAGAGAGGTACTTCGCATATTCATCTTGATAAAAGAAGAAAAAACATTGCATTTATTTTAGGGAACCCAATAAAGTTACAATTGTTTCAGAAAGGATTTACATTATGAATTTATTGAAAAATAGGTTTACGGATTTAAGATTTTACCTTTGGATAAGTGAAGCGTCAGTAGTAGGTTTATCTAATATTGGATTTGCATAGAAGGAACCTTTCAGCAGATCTGTGCACAATCATTAGATTTACTTATACTCCGTAACATTTTATTGTGCGTTACGTCAACTTTTGTTCATCACTTCACAAATTACAACTAACTATTGTAACCTACATTCATGTTAGAACTTGACGAATTTCCAAATGATCCAAATTCAAGATATATGATGTAATTTCACCTGGTTTTCCAGACTCAAGTTTCTCTTTCCCATGACTCCATCCAAAGTTATATCTACACGATAACAAACGTATTCAAATACAATCATCTAAATAACCCCTAATTGTGGCGTAAACACAACAGATATGTATCGATTCTATATTACCTGCTTTGAGGATCTTCTAGTTCCTTCTTCACCTTTTCGGGAAGGTTGGCCAACCTAATGCAAAAAAGAGTCCAAATTTATTATTTTGCTTTTGATTATCGTAATAGTTAAACTGACAATAAATCAAAACAATCTTGAGATATTCAACCTAGGAGCAAGATTCAGAAGATTTTGTCTTAACAAAGTGTATCCAGGAACCTACACCAAATAATGCAAAATCGATAAGCAAACGATTATAAACAATTTGAGTTACATAGTTAATACAATAGTTCATAACTATAATTAAAAAGAAGTACAGTTGTAAGGTTTCATACATCAGATATTGATAAAATACCCAATCCATCAGGTCCAAATCCTTCTTCAATTTTCAGTGACAAATCAGCATCTTTATCCTATACGAATCACAAGGCTCGACATTTCAATAAAAAAAAAAGGTATGAAAAAAGGGTACACGGTAACGGGTAACATCATTAACATATTTTAATCTATTTACATGAATCTTTGAAATAATATAATAAATAAGATATAATTTTTTATTACTTGAAGGTGTGTAAAAGGAATGACGACTGTACGGAGTGTGGGAGTCTGTTCGGCTATCAAATGTCCTGACGTCATCTCCTCAGTTGAATTCCGGCGCCGATAAACGCAGCAAAGAGAGGGGTTTCGTGACGAAAAGATTGAGAGATGGTTTGAATTAACACGAAAACGAGGATACTGCTTTTTTTGTTTGTTTTGTTTAAACTGCAGTGCGTTAGGCAGCAGCCACCGCTCCACGTATGATTTCTTTTTAACAAAAAATCAGCCTCATATTTAGCCCGTGCGACGGCCAATTATAAAATACAATTATATCAATTTGTAAGTTGAACGTTGTTAATTAAAAAGTGCAAATATATTCACAATGAAAATGATTAGTAACATAATCAAATTAAAATGGATGGATTTGTATATATTTTCAACCGTTGATACATCATGCATAATGTATCAAGCATAATGTAGTCACTTCCTTTCTTAAGATTGGTTTGATTTTGGGCTTCTGCCCATTTCTCACGGTAACAACTATCAATTGCAAAATTATGTTAAGTTTGAATACATTTGTTGAGGTATTGCAATGCATGACAATTAAAATTAAATACAATTAATCATACGTCTTTTTTAGGTTTTTAATTGTGATAATATTGTTAAAAGTTGAAAATTTATTATTGAAACTCAATAGTAACAATTACTAAAATGCACAAAAGATAATCAATTCCATGTATTTTATTAAAACTGATTTTCTTAAAACATGGTAATTGATGATGATAATATTAGGTAATTGCAATGTATGAGATGTAAAAATTTGAAAAGTTCTTATAATAAATTATAATAACATTGAATTATGACTCTTTACAAAATAGAACGCATTAGTTTGTTGATGAATTCAAAATTTTAAATTTTTTTAAGATGAAAGTGTTTTCTTAAAACATGGAAGTTGATGATGATAATATTAGGTAATTGCAATGTATGAGATGTAGTAATTTGAAAAGTTTTTATAATAAATTACAATAACATTGAATTACGACTCTTTACAAAATAGAAAGCAGTAGTTTGTTAATGAATTTTTTTAAAAAAAAAATTTTAAGATGAAAATGTTAGTAATTATGAATTTTTAAGGAAAAATTAAATTGATGATTTGGAATAATTAGGAGGGTTTTATAAAAAAAGTAATGAGATGATATGACGTGACTATAAAGTAAGGAAAAATTTATGAATTTTTAAGGGAAAATTAAATTGATGAGTTAACATGATTAGGAAGGTTTTAAAAAAATGCAATGAGATGATGTGACATGGTTAAAAAGCAAGAAAAAATTTATAAATTTTTAAGGGAAAATTAAATCGATGAGTTGGCATGATTATGAGGGTTTTAAAAAAAGGCAATGAGATGATGTGGCATGGCTAAAAAGTAAGAAAAAATCTATGTTTTATAAATATATAGATTTGCATCAGCCTGTCGGTTTGGTCTGTCGGTTTTTGTAACAACTCGTCAAAAAAAAAAAGTCAAATTTCGCGCTGAATTTAAACTCCAAGTAAACGATTTAACTTTAATTTCCAATTAGTATTTTTATAAAATACTTTCATTAGAAAACAATTTAAAATAATATAAATAAGATTTTATTTTATATTATGATTGGACAAATAAAACACAGGTATTTTGTACTGTGGTTGGAGACCACAGTCCGCGCACTGGGGATCTGTGTTGGACAAAACCCAACTCCCTCCCCATTTCTTCCTCATTCTTCATTTCTCACCACCAAAAACACACACATTTTCTCTCAACCCAATCCACACCAAAAAATTCGGATTCACAAATCGAACCACGAAATCTACATTTTTGGAATCACCATTACGCAAGGAACAACATTAACAAAAGCCGTACCATCATCTTCATCCTCGTTTGGCCTCGATTCGCAATTGTAAGAAATTCCTAAATTTTTAGATTTAATCATTTTGGTGTAATGTTTGGGTGTAATAATGATTACATAACTTACTTATAACCTAAACAACCAAGAAACCATGATTTTACAGCTTAAAAATGCGTTTAGATTGCGATTTTGGCCGGAAAAACGCGAAACCCGAAGGTTTCTGGGCTGCTGTTCTTGAGTGCGACACAAGCCTTGTGTCGCATACTGTGTCGCATGAATTACTCATGCGACACAACCCTTATGTCGTATCTTTGTGTCGTACCTTGTGTCGCAGACTCCATGCGACACAACCCTTATGTCGCTATTGATTTAGCATCGCACGCTTTATGCGACACAACCACTGTGTCGCAGAACTCTTGTGTCGCATTATGCGACACAACCCTTGTGTCGCACGACACATTTTAGTGTCGCATGTTATGTCGCAGAAAACAGAAAATAGCCAAATTTTTCTAAGTATCGGATGACGTTTTCAAAAGACAATTCAATTACGATACGACTAGTACTCCAAAACAAATATACTTTATGAAGTATACGAAAACTCAAACCTAATAATAATATGAATTATTATTACGAACATCCATAACGAACCGCACTTACAAATGTACGAAATCTCTCGTGTTTAGGACATTAGGAGATTTCACTCGGCACGACTCGTTACTCTAGGACGCTAGCTCCTCAGGTGAGTTTCACAACCCCACTCTTTTACTGTTTTCAACTGATTTCGGGGTGGGAATGCATACTCCTGTTTTACTACTTTCAACTGTTCAAACATTTACGAACGTTTTACTATCGTTTATGGTAACGGTGCTAGACCACGACAACTACGAACCATTTGACCATACTTAGGGATATTAAGTATGATGGTGACAGTAACACCTAGAATTATATTACATATGATATCTAGGGAATAAACGCCTCACTACATCAGTGACTTGCTAAGTACTAGTAACGACTAGTGGACTTATGAACATCAACTAGAGGCACCGACATGCTAGTTTAGCGTTGACTACCCTTAAGGACCAGCGGATGACTTTGACTAAGTACTGAAAGTACTTCCCGACAGTTAAGTGACGTGTTAACGTACTTGACTTTACACATTACTTCAGGCAAACTAGGTGACGTAGATACGTACCTACCAATTGATTACGATTATCCCTTACATCTAGGTGACGCACCTACATTTCTTAGTATGATATACTACTGTAAATTACGTAACAACTTGAGGTACTGTTGAGTGCCTGTAACAATTTACTAGCCTTGGGCTAAACTTACTTGTGGCATGTCGTGTACTGCCAAAACGATTACTTGCATCTCCTGCGGGAGAATAACGGACGCTGTCACTATATGTGAAGCAAAACGATACCACGGTGGGTGGTACAATTTACAAACGAGCTCACGATACCATGGTGGGTGGTACAACTTACTTGCGAGCTGGATTGCTCACGATACCACGGTGGGTGGTACAACTTACTTACGAGCTAAATACTCACACACAGTAACGGACCTACGAATTATTACGGTCGGGGTCGTTGGCTCAGCATGTGGATTCATGCTTTATCGTAGTCCTGCGGGACTGCACGGTTACTCATTTCAGCATATGGACTTATGCTTTACTTACATTCAGCAACGGACCTACGAATTATTACGGTCGGGGTCGTTGGCTCTATAACTGGTTAATTTACTTAAACATAGTCCTGCGGGACATAACTTGACACTTCCCTTGGGGGATAACCATTACCATCACTGTAGGTGATTGCTAGATACTTATGAGTCGGAGACTCAGGGAAATTACGAGCTTTTGCTCACTTGACTGTAATTACAAACCGTACTGATATGACACGATCACAAAACAGATAACTTGATTTCGTTGCCGGGGTGCAACCTTTCATGCCAGGGGGCATCGTGACCTATTAGTAACCGTAGTACTAATACTTGAAACCGTACAAATTACCCGTACCGTATTGCCGGGGAGCAATACCGACCGTCTGAGGACTTTCTTGCTTGATTGCTTTCGGCCAGTAGCACGACAAATAGTCACCTTACGCTACTCTCGTATACATATTGCCAGGTGGCAATATCTTACTAGATAACACACATGCTGGGGATTGGTCCCCTTTACTTGACTAGAAACCTATTGATTAGGTTCACCTGTTTACCATAAACCATTTATAACTGCCTCGAGAGGCAACTGTTGCTATTTAAACTGCTAAACATGATTGATATTTCTGAATGAAATATTTATTACTCGAACTACTTGTTTCTACAAATTACTTGTGAACTCACCAGCTTTCCAGCTGACCCTTTTAGTGTGCATTCTCAGGTACACTGCTGTAGTAGGATTGGCCTACAGGATTCTAGCTCGAGTCGCATGTTTTCAACACTCAGGACATTTATTACATTTACTTCAGTACTAGTAGAATGTAATACTACTTTTATGCGAATTCGTAACTTGTAAAACACTTTAATTACATAAATGTATAACTATTTTCAAACGTCTCATTTAGAGTCGTTCATTATGTATCTTATGTTGTGATTACCAGGATTAGTGACACCCAAAACTCGCTTCCGCAAAACATTAAATTTGGGGGTGTTACAGATTGGTATCAGAGCCTAAGGTTGTAGTGAACTAGGTTGCATTTAGTGGGCCTAGACTATGACCATTAGGCAGTATTCCTCATTAGGTATGACTAGTTCAGGGATCACATCATACGAACTTAATTTAACATAGCGTAGCTAACTATGTACAATTAAGCAAAGATGATGTAAGATCTGAAAGGAGTTATATTGAAAGGGAATGCAGTAGTTGACTCTGATTGTTATTTGCTACTTGCTAGACACCCTAGGCTATTATATGTACTGTAGGTATATATGAATAGGCCTTACGTGGATGCTATTCCTGCATATCTATATACCGGTAGGTATGGTTATACCTGACATGATTCCGCTGTACAAACTGATACACACTTTCGAAGTGGCCTATCGCCAGCTTCCCAACCTTTACGACTTGATCTCAAAACTTTGACCAGGTTGGTCACGACTGACTGGTATTACGAGAGATGCTCGTAATGATTAAGTCCACGAATTATTTTCAAACTTACTACCGGCCTGAGGGCCATACTTGGAGAACATGTGGCACGTGGTGCTGCATCGTGCTTTGGGCACAATACTACTCCAGCACGTGGTGCTGCAACTACACAGTATGTTTATACTGCATTCGGCACGATGGTGCTACACTCACAGTACAGGGGTACTGCAACTACGGTGTCGTGGACACTACATTACGGCACGTGGTGCTGCGTTTCATAGTACTTGGTACTACAATCATAATATATTACGGTGCTTCGGGCACTACATTTTGGCACGTTGTGCTACACCCAGGCTCGATGAGCTACTATCCAATATGCATGTGGACTTGTTATAGTTACATGTACTACTTATATATACATATACACTTACTTAACTGGGCATGAGATGCCACACCTGATTCTTTACTACTGCGCACTTATACTTGTATAGTTACGTGTGCATCACATATGTACATACGACTACTCTACTGGACACGAGGCGTCCCACTCGATTTCGTTGCGTAGGAAAACACGCTATAGGCACTTGTACACTTATACGCATACGCAATTACCTTAATGGGCACGAAGTGCCACACCACGACTACACAGGCAGGTGATGCCTCATACGATGAATACACCCTAAGTTATTGAGATTACATTCATAGTACTTTAGTACTACATTATAGTCTGGTAGACTACGACAATACCATAGTTCTAGTCGAACTACATATAATACATAACTAGGTCGCTAGTACGACTGCACATTTAAAACTTCAAAGTCCGAGGACTTTCATACAGACACCTTAAGTGGTTTCTGGGTCATTATCACTTTTATATCCGTGGGCAACGGTGTAATACCGATTTACGTATACGACTATAATAATCACAATTCCTGAATAAGGAATCTCACGACTGTTGTTTCATTCTTGTTTAAGAATCATGCCACGTGGACGACAAACGTACTCTCAAACAGAACGCGATCAATACGCGGAGCAAAGAGTAGCTGAAGCTCTGGCTGCACAAAACCTAACGCGCCTCTGCACCTATAAAGAATTTATAAACTGTAACCCGCCAATCTTTGTTGGTACCGAAGGGGCTGTTGGACTGATCCAATGGATCGAAAGGATGGAAGCTGTTTTCCGCATTTGCAACTGCCCCGATGAATACAAAGTCAAATACTCCACCTACACCCTTCGAGATAATGCTCTAACCTGGTGGAATGCTCACGCCCACACCGTAGGGGTCGACACCGCCTATGAACTTTCGTGGGAGGAACTGAAACAACTGATGAGGGACGAATATTGTCCTAGCGAGGAACTACACCGACTCGAGAATGAACTCTGGCATCTTACCGTGAAAAACAACGACATCATGACCTATACCAATCGTTTTCACCGACTAGCACTCTTTTGCCCATCACTAGTAAACCCAGAAAGCAAACGAATCGAAAAATACATCGAAGGACTTCCAACACAAATAGCGGGCATGGTTACCTCCTCTAAACCCAACACTATTCGCGACGCCGTTCGCATGGCCCATAACCTCATGGCGCGGGTGGTTCAACGCGGAACCCCCACAACTGAAAACCATACACAAAAGTGGAATGGCGATTCCAGCACTAGTCATAACCCAACAAACCAACCCGAACCCTTGAAATCTTACCCTTCTGAATACAAAGGAAAGCGGGGCTATGCGGGGGATAAACCTTTCTGTCACAGCTGTAAACGTCATCACTCTGGCCCTTGTGGCTCACCTTGCGAGAGATGTCAACGATTCGGACACCAAATCTGGGACTGTAGAGTTCCTGCCAACCCCGACAAACAACAAACGTGTTTCAAATGTAACACTCCTGGACATTTCAAGAAAGATTGCCCGAATCAGAAACGAAAAATCCTCATGATCAACTCCGGGAGGACCGGACGAAACCGCGACAATATCACGGGTATGTCCCTATCCAATACTAAAACTTCCAAATCAAACACAACGGTTCGATCGGCGGGAAAGTCGATTCCAAAAATGACACCGATTACATAAATTAATACCGACTATACGAATGAAGCCAAACTTAAAAGCTAGAGTTTGCTTTCAGCAGACTAACCGACTGAAAGTACACAAAACACTCAGTCCTGATAGGACTACTCCTCGAACAGTCACGTGGTGACAACTATCTAGTCCCGTGTGGACTACAATGCAAACGGTCTTTTAGTGACTACGAATCAACGATAACTTGAACAAACAATATAGTCAGGATGTGACTACAACGATAAACCGCGACACAGTCATGGATTGACTGCCCTTCAACCCCGTTATAAGACATGATATGTCTAAAACCTACTCGACAAACAACATGTACGTACATTGCTCCCCAGACCTCACATGACCACGACATCACTTTTAAATTTCGGGACGAAATTTTCTTAACAGGGGGAGAATGTAACAACTCGTCAAAAAAAAAAAAGTCAAATTTCGCGCTGAATTTAAACTCCAAGTAAACGATTTAACTTTAATTTCCAATTAGTATTTTTATAAAATACTTTCATTAGAAAACAATTTAAAATAATATAAATAAGATTTTATTTTATATTATGATTGGACAAATAAAACACAGGTATTTTGTACTGTGGTTGGAGACCACAGTCCGCGCACTGGGGATCTGTGTTGGACAAAACCCAACTCCCTCCCCATTTCTTCCTCATTCTTCATTTCTCACCACCAAAAACACACACATTTTCTCTCAACCCAATCCACACCAAAAAATTCGGATTCACAAATCGAACCACGAAATCTACATTTTTGGAATCACCATTACGCAAGGAACAACATTAACAAAAGCCGTACCATCATCTTCATCCTCGTTTGGCCTCGATTCGCAATTGTAAGAAATTCCTAAATTTTTAGATTTAATCATTTTGGTGTAATGTTTGGGTGTAATAATGATTACATAACTTACTTATAACCTAAACAACCAAGAAACCATGATTTTACAGCTTAAAAATGCGTTTAGATTGCGATTTTGGCCGGAAAAACGCGAAACCCGAAGGTTTCTGGGCTGCTGTTCTTGAGTGCGACACAAGCCTTGTGTCGCATACTGTGTCGCATGAATTACTCATGCGACACAACCCTTATGTCGTATCTTTGTGTCGTACCTTGTGTCGCAGACTCCATGCGACACAACCCTTATGTCGCTATTGATTTAGCATCGCACGCTTTATGCGACACAACCACTGTGTCGCAGAACTCTTGTGTCGCATTATGCGACACAACCCTTGTGTCGCACGACACATTTTAGTGTCGCATGTTATGTCGCAGAAAACAGAAAATAGCCAAATTTTTCTAAGTATCGGATGACGTTTTCAAAAGACAATTCAATTACGATACGACTAGTACTCCAAAACAAATATACTTTATGAAGTATACGAAAACTCAAACCTAATAATAATATGAATTATTATTACGAACATCCATAACGAACCGCACTTACAAATGTACGAAATCTCTCGTGTTTAGGACATTAGGAGATTTCACTCGGCACGACTCGTTACTCTAGGACGCTAGCTCCTCAGGTGAGTTTCACAACCCCACTCTTTTACTGTTTTCAACTGATTTCGGGGTGGGAATGCATACTCCTGTTTTACTACTTTCAACTGTTCAAACATTTACGAACGTTTTACTATCGTTTATGGTAACGGTGCTAGACCACGACAACTACGAACCATTTGACCATACTTAGGGATATTAAGTATGATGGTGACAGTAACACCTAGAATTATATTACATATGATATCTAGGGAATAAACGCCTCACTACATCAGTGACTTGCTAAGTACTAGTAACGACTAGTGGACTTATGAACATCAACTAGAGGCACCGACATGCTAGTTTAGCGTTGACTACCCTTAAGGACCAGCGGATGACTTTGACTAAGTACTGAAAGTACTTCCCGACAGTTAAGTGACGTGTTAACGTACTTGACTTTACACATTACTTCAGGCAAACTAGGTGACGTAGATACGTACCTACCAATTGATTACGATTATCCCTTACATCTAGGTGACGCACCTACATTTCTTAGTATGATATACTACTGTAAATTACGTAACAACTTGAGGTACTGTTGAGTGCCTGTAACAATTTACTAGCCTTGGGCTAAACTTACTTGTGGCATGTCGTGTACTGCCAAAACGATTACTTGCATCTCCTGCGGGAGAATAACGGACGCTGTCACTATATGTGAAGCAAAACGATACCACGGTGGGTGGTACAATTTACAAACGAGCTCACGATACCATGGTGGGTGGTACAACTTACTTGCGAGCTGGATTGCTCACGATACCACGGTGGGTGGTACAACTTACTTACGAGCTAAATACTCACACACAGTAACGGACCTACGAATTATTACGGTCGGGGTCGTTGGCTCAGCATGTGGATTCATGCTTTATCGTAGTCCTGCGGGACTGCACGGTTACTCATTTCAGCATATGGACTTATGCTTTACTTACATTCAGCAACGGACCTACGAATTATTACGGTCGGGGTCGTTGGCTCTATAACTGGTTAATTTACTTAAACATAGTCCTGCGGGACATAACTTGACACTTCCCTTGGGGGATAACCATTACCATCATTGTAGGTGATTGCTAGATACTTATGAGTCGGAGACTCAGGGAAATTACGAGCTTTTGCTCACTTGACTGTAATTACAAACCGTACTGATATGACACGATCACAAAACAGATAACTTGATTTCGTTGCCGGGGTGCAACCTTTCATGCCAGGGGGCATCGTGACCTATTAGTAACCGTAGTACTAATACTTGAAACCGTACAAATTACCCGTACCGTATTGCCGGGGAGCAATACCGACCGTCTGAGGACTTTCTTGCTTGATTGCTTTCGGCCAGTAGCACGACAAATAGTCACCTTACGCTACTCTCGTATACATATTGCCAGGTGGCAATATCTTACTAGATAACACACATGCTGGGGATTGGTCCCCTTTACTTGACTAGAAACCTATTGATTAGGTTCACCTGTTTACCATAAACCATTTATAACTGCCTCGAGAGGCAACTGTTGCTATTTAAACTGCTAAACATGATTGATATTTCTGAATGAAATATTTATTACTCGAACTACTTGTTTCTACAAATTACTTGTGAACTCACCAGCTTTCCAGCTGACCCTTTTAGTGTGCATTCTCAGGTACACTGCTGTAGTAGGATTGGCCTACAGGATTCTAGCTCGAGTCGCATGTTTTCAACACTCAGGACATTTATTACATTTACTTCAGTACTAGTAGAATGTAATACTACTTTTATGCGAATTCGTAACTTGTAAAACACTTTAATTACATAAATGTATAACTATTTTCAAACGTCTCATTTAGAGTCGTTCATTATGTATCTTATGTTGTGATTACCAGGATTAGTGACACCCAAAACTCGCTTCCGCAAAACATTAAATTTGGGGGTGTTACAGTTTTTTTAGTCGGAAAACCGACGTTCCGTCTGTTTTCTTTTTTTTTTTTGCTTTTTTTCAGTGTGTATCTATAATAATATATAAAGCATCTTAGTACTTTATTTATGGAAATTCTTAAAATTAAGATTCAACATTTCCATATTTAGTTATCTAATTATCATTCTCATTTTATTTACAATATAACGCAATCATTTTCACAAATTTTTCATTTTTTACTTACTATATCCCGAATATCACAAATTCTAAATACCCATAAACTAGGGTTATCAACTCATAATCACGGGTAATATGAACATATTCAATTATTAAATTCCGCTGCATTGCGCCGGTAATATGCTAGTATAAATAAATAGATATTGTTGAATCTGAGCCCAAAATTAAAGTGATGGAGTCATTGATGGTAGATGTCAGTCACTTTCAGTAACGTAACACTTACGTGACTCAAAGGTTTGAGTCACCATTGACCATTTGAGCATGGTATTAGTATCTCACTTATATATGAAAAATGGGATTTGTAGATAACTTTTTCTCTGTGTCAGCCACTAAATAAATGTGTTCAATGATATTGTATATTTTGTATATTACATATATTTGATGGGGTGAACTTATAATAAATGTGATGTAAAAATCGTTGGACTCACCCGAATATACATACAATACTCAATCGATATGGTACGCACAAGGATTGTCTAAATCGTTCCCTTACTAAATATATATTTTTATGTCATCTAAGAATAAAAGATTCTTAAATGAAATTAAAGACGCATAGATCAGAAGATTTCTTTAAATGATTGGTGTTGTTAGATAATGTTAACGACACCAATCATTTTTCCTTAACATTATGCTATTGCTATTAATATTTCCTTTTGTAACTTGAGTTTAAAATAGTTACAATTGCATAAACTCAGTCCAACATAGTTTTTAAATAGTTACAATTGCATTACTCTATGGTAGGGGGATTAGCCATTGATGAGTTTGGGCATTCTGTAAAGAAACTTTGACTTCCAACACTTGTGCACGAAAACGGGTGTGTAACCGTATATTGCACTAAGCATGAAATCTTTCATTTTAACGGATTTGCCATGCCATTATGTAACCTTAATACTTACTGTTAACGGAAATTAATGAAAATTGTCACTTTTTTATCACGGTGAAAGAGCTACATCGCTATTTAAATCGAGTAATGTTATACAAGACTAATTACACAGACCTAAAAATAGACCTATAAATGTGATTGGTTGTATTTTTTCTCTCTCCTAATCTCATTCAATGAACTTTTCACATCCACCAATCACATTTTTAGGTCTATATTTAGGCCTACAGGTTTAGGTCAACCAATCATTTTCCATTTCATATTGTACTATTTATAATCTATGACGATCACTTAAACGATGCATTGCATAGTTGTATAGCACATTAAACAGGTTTTACAACATGCAGAATGGAGGCCCTGTAAAAGCTAAAGTTCAAATCTAGCTAGACGTACAGTGCTAATGTAAACATTGCCTTCCTGTTGCTATTCAAACTCGGAGTTCATCAGCCTCTGAGTCGAGGGGTTTAAAGAGAGCTTCCACTTCACTTGTTTCAACTTCCTCTAAAGTTGATGGATTCCACTTGGGGTTCTAGTATAGTTTCAAGTAAAAAAAAAGGTTAAGTGTCAAGAACTTGCATAAGTTTTATACAAGACAAACATAATCATATAATTTGCCCTATGTTACAAGCAAACCATCAATTGTGTACATAAACACCATAGTTGCAAGAAATGACGATTTTATTAGAAGTTTTAGAAATGAGGATTTTATTAGAAGTTTTTTAGAAAGGTGTAGCAAACCTGATCCTTATCCACCAACACTGCCCTCACCCCTTCAGCAAAATCATTTCTAAGTGAAGACCTTACAGCAATGCGGTATTCGGTTTTCATAACGTCATGTAACTATATAAAACAAAAATCAGAATATAAGAAACAAACAAAAAACAATCTTACAAAAAGCTTGTATAGAATGATAAATTAAATATACAGGAGCTCACCCTAGATAGCTCATGATCATTATTTCTGCATGCAAAGGCAACTTTAGAGAAGTACTGTTGTGTAAGGAAAAGAGAAAACGGAGCACCTTTTTTGATTCCAAGTAGGGCATCTGTTGCCCACTGTGAAACTGCTCATAAAAAAACAACAACATTATCACAGAGACCCAATACTAGGTGTGTTTGCACTAGAGTTGGCAAGATAGGCGGTCAGGCGGGTTGGATAAGTACAATAACGGGTAAACTTCAAGTTCATGGTGATTCAGATTGGGATGATCCCCAACTTGTTTGTCCATTTCATTTAGATAAGCTCAGTAGTTAATGTGCTATATATGATTACAAGAACAATATCAAGTTAAGAATTATAAGGGTTAGGTGGTTGTACGCATTACGTTACACGTTCGACCATTCTCGTTTTAGTTAAACTTTTTTAGTTTTTTATGTGACCCGTTTCAGATAAAAAGCACCCAAATCAGCCCATTCTTACAGAATTAGTGCGAAAATAAGAGTACAAGCTTTACGGAGCACCAAAATCATTTGTGCATGCCCCATTCATACATAAGACTATAAGAGGAGTTATCATACCCGTTAAATCGGCACTTTGCTGATGCTTTTCCAGCGCTTCCATTATCTCTTTAACAGATTTGTTTTCACTAAACGTTGAAGCCATATGAGGCAAGAGTAATTTCAATCGGGACTCTGACTCGGGGTAGCTACTGTATTTTGCTAATATTGTTTGGAGGTCATCATGTGGATCCTCAGAACTGTAACATGATACATACAGGTTAATCACTTCAAGAAAGTTTCTTTATACACAAACAGGTTAACTATGCCAAATTGGTCCCACTGCATCAGATTAAGACTCTAGTATATGATAAAAGGAAGATAATGGGGCGAGACAGGGATTCAAGGAGCATCTCTTACGAAATATAAAGGCACAGAAAAAGAACAGCACTAGAGCAACCTTTAAGCAAGATAATTCAGCTGATAAAGGTAAAGGCTCAAGTATATGGTAACTCATGTGTCATTATATATATTGCATATTATGAACATAAAGGGATGATAAGAGATATACAAGGTAGCTGAAAAGAGAGCCTCCTTAAGTGATCCCAGATTTCCAGACGGTACAAAGTGAGTCCCCAAACCTACATAAAGTGCATCGGCTGGAGTTGAAATCCTGTTACCAGTGATTCCAAGATAGGCACCTGTAGAGAACAGGCATATTTTAATAACATAAGAACATCAAGATGGACATAACACTTTGGCTTGCAGCATAAAATAGCTCTTTGACATACAGATTCACTGACTACAAAACTTATACTGTTTACTCTTGTTGTCCCAGCCTTGCATAGTTACAAATACTATTCTTAAAACGTTAAGCATTTCAATATAATTTTGAAATATAGATAAGAACCTTAACCTTTAACGTTATAACACATAGCACAACTTTATAACATGTACCAGAACTGAAATGGGTAGATAATTATGTTAAAAATATTTATCCAAATTCTCTAAATTGATGTCCTATATTTTATAACGAAAACCATGCATGCTTTTAGTGTTAGTACCAATGTTTCCGTAGAAATTAAAGCAGAAATGCTTCCTAAAAGAAAGACGTTTACATACCAACTGATCCATCTCCTGGACTTTGTGCTGCTATGTAAGAAAACCCAACATCCGGGAACAAACCAATTCCATTCTCTGGCATAGCAAGAAGAGTTTTCTGGAAGATATCATTAATGCATGATGTACAGTTAGCAATGCCATATGTTCTATCACAAGGCGGTTGCCAACTTCAAAGACAGCTTACCTCCGTTACAATTCTGTAACGGCCATGTCCAGATAGGCCAATACCAAATCCCATCGTCACACCATCCATGAAGCTTATGTATGGCTTTTTGTAGTCGGATATCTTACAAATAAGAGAATATTCAGCAGCAAATACCTGTAGAAATAGCATCAGTCAGTCCCTAGCCCTCTGTTACAAGCATAGAGCAAAATTATTCTAATATCCAAATCTCACGCACTAGATTCCAACAGAGAGTTTCATAAAAAAAATAGCTACAATACAATATAAAGTTCATCCATATATTCGTTAAAAGAAAAACAGCACCGTAATGTGCAATAGTGGTCACTGCAGCATAATGGATCAATCTGCTTAGCACACTACATTGCAAATCACATAATCACAAGCAACGCTAATAAACAAAAAGTTTCTAACAAAACGAATATTAAGAAACCTCTTTCACGAGAGGTGTGTTTTTGTCCTTCTGAATTTCAGCAACAACGCCCTTAATATCCATTCCTGCATCATCACAGAATATTCACCCTTGAAACACCCATGCTAATATTAGAAATGTACATAAACCAAATACTCATCATACAAATAGTCGTGCCAAATAAGCTATGGTTCTTGATACCTGCTGAAAAAGCACGAGACGAGCTGCCTTCAACCAAAACACATTTCACCTTCGGATCGGTCTCCCACTCATCAAGATAACTTTTATACCTCAAATCCATATCTGCAAAAATTAAGAGAGTTTATGCTCATTTCATTGTGAAGATATAGTACAGGACTACATAAGAAGACTAGATAAAGCCAGACTACTAAACTATATATACGGTAACAAATAAATCAGCATGATCATATCATATCTTAAATAAATTATATATAGGAAACAACTTTATGAGGTCATCATTGTAACTAAGTTTCAATTTGTCAATTAAGTTCTTATATTTTACAAATATACAATTTTACTCAAATTTCATATACATGATTTTATTTTCAAACGTTGGCCAAAGAAACTTGAATCCTACTAGGATTGTAGTTAATAATTCCATACTATATTGTGCACTATTTGAAGTGGAAGATTTTACTGCAGATTTATATTTTTATATTTATTGTTCGTATGGCAAATTAAATATACAAATTTTTGTTCAATTTTTCTTTTTTTATCAAAATATCATACTAATTTTTAAATTAAACTGACATGTTGAAATAAATTCATATACATGATTTCTTTGCGCATTGTTCTCTTTAAAAAGTGCCTAAAAATGCATAAAATTTTTAACTAATTTAAATGGTTTGATTTTATCAAATTGAATAATATAAGAAAAGAGTTTTCATATCATCAATTAAAATCAGATAAATTAATCAATTTTGTCCCTCTATTTTAGTTGAATCAAAATTAAAACATTTATTGTAATTGAACAATCAACAACCCCCGAGTGTATACACATGTTTAAAATCTAGTGTATAAGCATACAATACGATTAATATTGCGTATTCTAAACAAATTGCACTACTGTAAGCAATATAGCGAGAGTATCAGGAATGAAGGTATTAGAACATCAATCACTATCACTAAAGAAGCATAAAATAGATATATAGATATAAATATGGAAGATGTAACCTAGATTCATGGCGTTGAGAGCTTTAGGACGATCGAGAGTGATAACAGCTACGCCGTTGGGGAATACGCTCCCTTTAACAAATTCATCCATGACTTCGCTTTAAGCTTCTACTGTTGACAATTTTAACACACAGGGATAGATAGCGGTGGCCGGTGGGGGAGGGGATTGAGTTTTCTGGCCCTGTGCCGTAATGGAAAGGTTTAGTGGTGCAAATCTCTCTTATCTAATATAAGAAGAGGTTAATTAGTTAATCCCTCCTTACATAAAACCTCCAGGTCTAATCTCCTCCCTCCATTGACCTAATCCATTTAATTACAGCCTTAGATTGTAATTAACCAAGTGATTAATTAATCTTACAAAAATTAGTACCAATTTTGGACATATATGCCCTTCAATTTCTACTACGTATTTGGAATTAAACGCGTCGCCTAACACATACAAAAAACGTATCCCCTTCCTTCTCATGTTAGACGGCGACAAACACAAAGACAGGAGAAGCCCGGTGATCTGCCCGGATCGATTCAATATTCCGTTTTTCTCATCTCTTTCTTACCGTCGCCCCCAAAAATGGAAGGAAGATTGAAACCAGTCGCCGTTTAAGGAGAGCTTTGTGGATGTAATCTGAAGCCAATTAATTCGATTTCATGGCTATGTTAGGGTGTAAGGTTAGTTTATTTTTGTATATTTCGCTTTCATGGCTCTAATTGGGTTTAGATTTATGATTTTTGTATACATTGTTTATTGGACTCCAAATTCAATCAGTTTGATTTGGGTCCAAAAATGAAATCGTATGAATTGATTACTTGAGTAGTATGTTGAAGATGAATACTGATATATGTATGTATGTTCACATACATAGCTATTCATAACAGATCTATTAGCATGATTTTTGAAATAAATATACATAGGGTGAATATGTTTTCAATTGTTGACAATTTAATGATAAAACCTAGGTTAGTTGATTCGATTTCAAGGCTTTGTTGGGGTGTAAGGTAAGTTGATTTTTGTTATCTCACTTTCAAGGCAATAATGGGTTCTAGAGTTATGATTTTTGAACATATTGTTTATTGCACTCCAAATTCATGAAGTTTGCTTTGGGTCAAAAAATCAGTAGTATGAATTGATTACTTGAGTAGTATGTTGAACATGAATACTGATATATGTATGTATGTACACATACATAGCTATTCATAACAGGTCTATTAGCATGATTTTTGAAATAAATATACATAGGGTGAATATGTTTTCAATTGTTGACAATTTAATGATAAAACCTAGGTTAGTTGATTCGATTTCAAGGCTTTGTT
This sequence comes from Helichrysum umbraculigerum, assembly GCA_949592205.1. Taxonomy (NCBI): domain Eukaryota; kingdom Viridiplantae; phylum Streptophyta; class Magnoliopsida; order Asterales; family Asteraceae; genus Helichrysum; species Helichrysum umbraculigerum. Next base: position 6,101,374 of record CATIUR010000005.1, on the reverse strand, counting down.
GGGGTGTAAGGTAAGTTGATTTTTGTTATTTCACTTTCAAGGCAATAATGGGTTCTAGAGTTATGATTTTTGAACATATTGTTTATTGCACTCCAAATTCATGAAGTTTGCTTTGGGTCAAAAAATCAGTAGTATGAATTGATTAATTGAGTAGTATGTTGAACATGACTACTGATATATGTATGTATGTACACATACATAGCTATTCATAACAGGTCTATTAGCATTCATAATAGGTCTATTAGTTCCATGTGTAGTTGAAAATGGAAATTGTTAAATTATTATACTTTCTCCTTTGTTACAACTGGAATGTGTTAAATGTGTTAATAATTAAGTGGTTATTCTTACAAAAAATGAGTAGCAACACAATGAAGTAGTATCATCTATGCATCGTAGGGTTAGTCAATAGAGTAGCAGTAGGTAAATGGGTACTTAAGTCCCAATCACTTTTTTTTATATTTATCCGAGCCTATGTCCTTGATCATAGAAATTGAGTACCTTACATCGAGTTTACTGACCCTTTTAACTTCATGACCTGTTGGATCTTTGATGCAACCCAGCTCCCATTTGTTACTAAATGGCTATGAATTACCTGATGTATTTTGCAGATTGCCTTTTGACAATCTTAGGGGAATAACATACTACAGCTGCTTGTGCAGGGGAAAACGTCTTTAGCATATCATTGGGTCCAAGGATGAGGTACGTGTTCACTTACTTATTTAGTCTTTACAGCTATAAAGATATATATATATATATATATATATATATATATATATATATGAGATTAGGTAGCCTGTTCAAAACACAGGTATAACCAGTTTAGTTCAGTCTTATTTACTGGTTCTTAGGCTCTGTTTTTGATTTTACCGTGACATTGGGGATCCATTATTTATAAGTCTAATGAACAGGAACACAATAATACTTACGCTCTGGTTCTTAGGCTTTGTTTAATGTCTTGTAACATAATAATATACTATCAGCTGCGGATCGTAGGGTTAGTCAAGTATGGTGCATTAGTTAAATGGGTACTAAACTGGCAATCACTATTTGTTTTAATTTATCCGAGCCTATGTTCGGAAAAATAGAAATTGAAAACCTCACAACAGCTTTACTGATTTTAACTTCATGACCTGTTGGGTTTTAAAATGCAACCCAGCTCCCGTTTATAACTAAATGGCTATGAATTAACGTACGTATTTAACTTCATTATGTAAATAATATTAATTAATGTGTATTAAAGCACATGTTTACTAAATAATATTTTTTCTATTTGTTGCTGAAATGACAGTGTTAAGGTTATACCTTGGTCAGGATTTTTATGTTTGAAAAGACGTTACTCATTCTTGTGTAAGTGCCAAAATGGGTCAGCCTGAAAACACATTTTTTCTTGATTACGAATGGCGATTAGTGGATAAATCACAAGTGCTGGAACTTAGTGGATCATTATCTCTTCCTAATGGCGTGAAAAGGTACTATTTGTGGTTTCTTAGAATTCAGCATTCCTTGATATTCAAAGTTGCTACTGTACTTAGATTATCTCAAGTTCTTTGTCATTTGAAGGTTCTTCGGGTTATATTAGACGAATATTATATTAAGAATTTTATATATCTTTTCTTAGTAGAAAAGTTTAGCTCCATGTCAAATCATACTCACCGGCACCTTCTGGTTTCCACTTTCAAGGAGAGTGCTTCATACCTAAATAAAATTTAATGATTACATTTTTTATTGTTGATTTCTGTAATCTTAATTGTTTATAAACAGGAAATGATGTTTTTTTTCTTTTTAAAGAGGTTTTAGATGGTGTATTATGTAGGGCAGGCGTTATTTCTGTAGAGCTGCTAAAGGTTTAGATGCTAAATGGTTGATTTTGGATTACTATATTTGTTCGTTATAAGCATCACGTTTTCAAATTATTTTGATATGCCATTATGTTACAGGATCCACAAAACTCTAGGCGGAATTGGGGTGCTTTCAGCAATACTATAACCATGTATGTGCAGAGTATTCAAGACAAAATATTTCTGTGACCAAACTTTAAGCTTGATGACAATGCTCCATCTGTGACCTGGGCTGAAACCACAACCTTCAGATAACTTCACTTCCAATTTTCAATTTTCATCTTTTATGTATCAACGTATTTAAGGTGTTACGTATATTAAGCATTTAGTTGTTATCAGTTGAACCTTGCACTAATGACTGTGCAAAAGTCGGTAGACTAAAGTAGACGAGACTCAAAAGAACCACAGCCGGTTTAACCCTTGTGGAACCAGTTAGGGATTGGCAGACCCTCCTTTTCCGGCTGAAGCGCGAGACTGGACTGTACCCATATACAAGTATTGAATAGTGGATTTTGTTTGTTAAAACTTCATACATTTAGAATGTTTCCAAACTTCGGTGTAGCTTTCATTTCCAGAATGTTGCAAGGTTTGCATATTCTATGAACGGTAAGATATATATATATATATATATATATATATATATATATATATATATAGTTTCAAATAGATTATGTAAATGTAGTTTGGAATCTTCAGAAATGTAGTTTACTAAATGCAGTTTCTTATATTGCAGTAAAGTCCATGAGAATCTATAGAAACCGATTTTAAATCAACACAACACTAACTATGCTTACTATATAACTACTGTCATATTACCAATTATAATATCACTTAAAAGGGGTTTTTTTTATATACATATATCTCATTGTAGCCGACATATTACACGTAATTTGTAAGGTATAGGATCATGAGGGCAGGGGTTGTTTGGAGAGAAAGGAGGGCAAGGTCCCCACCCATCCAAAAAGTGACATGTGTCACATACCAATTTTCATGTTGGTCCCTCCACTTTTAATATATTTTTAATTTCATTCCTAAATTTCTTAAATAACACTCCACCACTCTCACCCCACCAACCACCCACTTCCACCTTCTGCCACCACCTACCGCCTGCTGCCGCCGCCGGATTCCGGCCAAAATTTTTTTTTTTCCTTTTTTTAAAATTTTTTTTTTAACTTTTTTACATTTTTATTTTTAAAAAATGTACTGCATATTTTTTGTTTTTACTGCAGTTTGTATATATATAATTTATAGTTTTTACTGCATATTGTTTTAACCGTTACATATAATTGAGTTGCAAATTGCATATTGAACTGTTAGCATTTTATGTTAATTATACTGCATATTGTTTATTTGACTGCATTTTGTAACTCATGTTGTTTATCTTGTACTGCATTTTGTATTGTACATAGCATCTTTTTTTTACTGCATTTTGAATAAAATTATAATGCATATTATTATGTTTTACTACGTTTTGTATAAAATATTAATGCATATTATTATGTTCACTGCATTTTGTATATATATTTAAGTACATATATGTGGTTTATTTTGTACTGCATTTTGTATTATATGTATTATCATTTTATTGCATTTTATATATAACATACTGCATATTGTTCTTTTTACTGCATTTTGTGTATATAATTTTAGTAAATATTGTTTGCTTTTTGTACTTCATTTTGTATTACATGTATTATATTTTTACTGCATTTTGAATAAAATTATAATGTACATAGTTTTTTTTTACTGCATTTTGTATATATAATTTCTAGTACATATTGTTTGTTTTTAACTGCATTTTGTATAAAATTATACTACATATAATTGCTTTTACTGCATTTTAAATATATATTTTTAGTACATATTATTCGTTTGTACTGCAGTTTGTATTATACTATTTGTACTGCATTTTGGTGACTGTGTATATAAAATATATAAGATACAATGTTACATAAAATACAAAATGTAGTAAAAAAGACTAACATGTATACAAAAAGAATGATGCAATAAATATATATACAAAATGCAGTTTGTGATATCACATCTTGAAAATAAGTAATAATAAATACATAAACATACACGATGCAACACATAAACTACTATATGCAGTAGTATATGAATATTTATTAATGTATATACAAAATGTAGTTAAATAACCGCAAAATGCAATAAATTTCTGTTTCTTTTTTGTTTTAAATTAATATGCAGTGTTTTTAAGGAGGAAAAAATTAGTTAAAAAAATTTTGGAAAAAAAAAAGTTGGAAAAAAAAAAAAAATTGGCCGGAATCCGGCGGCGGCCGACGGCAGTTGACGGCGGCGGCAGCAGGCGGCAGGTGGTGGCAGAAGGTGGGAGTAGGTGGTTGGTGGTGGTGGGGTGGAGGAGTGTTATTGAAGAAGTTGAGGGAAGATATATATAATATAAGTATAGACAAGGGGTTAAAGTGAAACTTGTGTTGAACATGTGGCAAGTGGTGATTGGTTGCTCTCCTTGCTCTCCATTTCACCTTTGCTCTCCTGATCCTTACTCAATTTGTAAAGAGTAAATGATGTATCCCACGTAGCCGCGGGTCCATAAACTAATAGAAATACTAAGATCCGATCAATTAGTGTTAAAATTTTGGTTCTTGCAGTTCTGTACATGTTAACTGCTGTGACTTTTCTTAGCGGTTGTGACCAATAGTAACCATTGTGATTGTTTATAACTTGTAACTAACAATAACCGCCATGTAACTGCTAACAGATAACAACTGCCAACTAAAATAACTAATCGATATGATCATCTTGTAACCGATATGTCATAATCCAGCAAATCAGTTCCATTAGTAGGCATGTGATCTGAGTTTAATCCCAACGTACATATAAGGTATTATTGCATGTTATTCCCATTTTCATGTGTACATACTACTAAGAATTTTACATGATGAAAGGTAATCTGAACGTTTAAATTACAATGGTATGTACTTAGTGAAACTGATCGTTTGTTACATAGTTCATACTTCGTGAAATTCAAGTTCGATGTTATCAAGTATTTCAAGGAACCACTGTAACTTTACAAATCCAAGTTCGATAATCACCTTATATCTTATTGGTTGGTTTTATTAAAACAACTTTCCACCTACTCAAATACTTTATCACCACATATTATAACTAAAAGAGATTGTTAACTTAAATGTACATCTGAACACTTCTTATATGCATTTTGTATAACTAAATCATTTTCTTGCAATAATTTGTTTACTTATTGATTTGCATACATCCAACATTTACAACAAACATCAGTACAAGTACAAGTACAAGCAGAAAAACATCAGTACAAGTACAAGCAGAAGAAGCTCTCTCACATGGAATGAACAAACTGTAGCAATCTTTGACTGATACTTTAGCAATTTATGGGCATGTGGTCCTAGGTGGCTCATCGGGCTTGGCCAGTTACATGGGCCAAATGAATACGGCAACGAGGAAGTCGGGCTAACTTGAAAATTTTCTACACCAAGTAGACTATGGTTCTTATACTTTATTCATCTCAGTATCACATTATTTACACTCAATCGATAAAATTGCTAATAAAAAGGAAAGCAACAATAATTCTTTGATGTTACTATCGTCGACTACAGTTTTCAAGATTACACACATATATAAATTAGCCCACTCGAGCTCAACTTGAAAATTAAAACATGTTAGTGTAAACGGTTAATGTTTTATAATGCTGAGTTCATATGTAGGTAATGATTCTTTCCGTGATTACACATCTATATGAACTAGCCTACTTGACCTCAACTGTAAAATTATAAGTAGCATGTAAACCAAACAAGTCAATGTTTTGAAATGTTAAGCTCAAATGTCATTCTCACCGCATAGGTAATGACATTTTGTGAATATCGAGATGATCAATTCCGGGAAGAGACGTTACATCATATGTATATAATACTTATAACTCGACAATCAGTACTTGCACTATATGTAATAATTGACTACTTCTTTATGCTGTGTTCCCCGAGCACTCTTTGGCTGGTGTCATGTGGATGTAAACAACATATTGCATTGTGGATGTTAACAACATATTGCGCGCATGTATTGTGGATTATGTAGTAATATTGTCTCACTCCCAAGTCCCAAGTTAGCTACTAGAATACAATAATATTTAAGATTCAAATGGTCAAATTATTTTTCCTTTCACTTTTGCATTTTTTTTTTTTTGAACGGTAGAAATATATTAAAAAAACAAACTAGCAAGGCACTAGCAGCAAAATTAAGGTCCTAAACTTAGATGTTTAAATACACTAGGGGCATTTATTGTAATTTAAAAAAAAACAGCGAAAAGAAAGTACGTAAATTAATTTACTCATGTGGACATCTACAATAAGTAGGCAAACATTGTTAACTAAAAAGACACGTCATACTTGATAAACTTAAAACACATATTAATAGATACACAATTTAAAAAAAAAAATGTAATATAACTTTTTATATTAAGATCATGTGGTACCCCGCGAATTCGCGGGTTATGATCTAGTGTATAAATTATAAAGAAATCAGATATATTTACACTAAAATTTTACAGAGCATGCTACATAAAATGTTAAACTAGTACTCCCTCCGTCCCATATTAATAGTCCAGTATTCAATTTTGGGCTGTCCCAAATTAATTGTCCACTTCCATAAATGGATAAAAATGATGAGATAAAATCCTTTTACACCCTTACTTTATATATGTAGGACAAAAAAGTAGGTAAAAAGTAAAGGGTAAAAGTGTAATCTTATCAAAAAGTAAGAGAGAAGTTAATGTTTTCTTAAACTGCGTGTTTTTTGTCTGGGGACAATTAAAGTGGGACGGAGGGAGTATAATTTATTACATTTATACGTATTTAACCCTAATTAAAAGGGATTTGCAAGTAAACAATCCCCACTTTTATCGGCTACGTAAAACTTAAAAGTTAAATTTGAAGGGCAACGACAAAACTCAAAAGGATTTTGTTTATTTTACGTTTTGATGTTTAATGGTTTAATTATGAAAGTTTCATTTTTTTTTTTTTTCGTTTTAATCATTTAATTTTTTTTCTCATGATTTAAATCTTCAAGTTTGCATTGACCTATTAGTTTAATTCTCCAAAGGGTTAAACTATTATATTTTTTAAAGTTAGATAATTAAACTAGATAAACTTTAAAAGGCAAAATTATTATAAAGGACAAACTTTAGAGATTAAACAATCAAATTTTTGAAACTTTGAAGATTAAATCATTAAAAATTTTTTTGAGTGATTAAAACGAAAAAAGTGTGAAACTTTGAGGATTAAACCATTATTACCTCTTAACATTCAAACTTTCATAAAGCAAAACGTTCGACTTTTATGGATTTTATTTAATACAAAATAAAATTCTAAAAGCCTAACATTAACTTTTCTAAATGTTAGCCCATGTGTTTTTCTTGAAATATACTTTAAATAAAAAACGTTATGTAGACATTAATCCATTAGGAATAGACTTATAATTTTATTAATTGATTACACCGGTCTTTCTCGTATGATTATAAATAAATGATACTATGGTTAGTTGGAAAATAGAGGGGTTAGATTGTAATTTTATCAAAAACGACATAACCGTATGGCAAATTGTTACACCAGAATCATCTCCGCAACAACGTCGATGAATAAGTTATTTTTTGTTGTTTTTTATGTAATAAAAAAAAAATGGGACTTTGTCTTGATACATTTAAAAACCAGTTAGTACGAATTGTACACACGTTTTGGTGTGCAAATTAGCTGATGACATGATAATTTAGTAAAAATATAAATAAAGATTCATAACACAAATAGCACAATCAATCAAAAGTAATTTGATTAGGATGGCCTATAAAGAGACAATAAGCATTCACAAATGACGATTAGCAGTTTGGCACTAAAAAGTAAAATCCAAGATGTCCGGGTACACATACATTGTTATCTTTACAAATTACAACAGACCCAACATACACCGTAGATGTATAAAACACTGTTTCATATCTTATTAAAATACAGAATAAGTTAACTGCTGATTTGTACTCCCTTCACATTGTTTGATGCTTCCTATACCCTTGATTATGATCAAATAACCTAATCGATTGGAGCAGCAGTTAACAGAAGGGCCTGCAAGAATAATGTCATCTTTAGACATAATCAGCTGAACATTTGAATTATAACTAGTTAGCAGTTAAACTATGCTGGAAGCATACAGACTTGGAGAACTTCTGTTAAGTGGATAGTTTATGGATGTGGATCCTGTAAAAAATGAAGCCTTCTATTGAAAGATCTTATAATCCTGTGTGCAGCCTTTATGAATATATTTACTAGAATACCGTAACTATAGATATATTTAAATTAAATTTGAATAGATTGTAATTTGATTGTCAAGCCACAAATTAAGGCACGTCATGTTTTGCATAATAAAGCAAAACCATAGTTGTCAAAGGCGCGCCTTAGGCGCGCTTCGAGGCGCAAGGCGCAGTGTAAATCGCTTTTTTTAGGTGCGCTTAAGGCACAAAATAGAGGCGCGGTGAGGCGCTCTTAAGGAGTGCGCCTTTCTGAAAAAGGCGCGCTTTTTTGAAAAAGGCGCGCTTTTTTGAAAAAAGGCGCGCCTTTTTGAATAAATTGTGATTTTTGTAGGTAGTGGATCTCGTGAAGGTAGTAGCAGGATTCAGAAGGTAGTAAGAGGCCCCATTGATATGTTTCTCACCCCTCCACCAGAACAAGTGGCTAAAAACCCAAAATACAAGCAACAACAGACTATTAATGATATTTGCAAGAAAGAGATTAAGGAAAAAGCATGTAGAGAGGTGGCAAACTGGTTTTATGATGCTGGACTAGATGTGGGACAGGTTTTAAGCCTCTAGTTACCACGAATTTTGAGGAAACATTCACAATGACATTTGAATTTTGAGGAACATTCACAATGACATTGTTGAATGTTTTCTTTTTGGCTAAAAACTAGTAGTTAGCTAGTAGTGACGAAAAAACTACTTAGCTATTTGCTAATTGCCACTACTTTCTCTATGTTATGCATGATACTATTACTCTTTTGCATTATTTAGTGCCCTAATACATGAAGTTTTAAGTGCTTAAATGCTATATGATATTTATATACATGGTTATAACGTTATATATTTTTTTATGAATTTTTCTAAGAATAATGCGCCTCGTAAAATTGAGGCGCGCGCCTTTTTTGCGCCTCGCGCTTAAGGCGCTAGGGACCTTTATCGCCTTTGTGCGCATTTCGCCTTTGATAACTATGAGCAAAACAGTTAGCAATCAGAGGTCTCATTGTTGTCTATCCGACATCGAGAGCCAATCTTTGTAATAATAGGAGAGCGTTATAATTATACTAGCATTTTGCCCGCGCAATGCAGCGGCGACAAAAGATTTTACTCATTCTATGTCTGTTTAACGACATGTTGTATTTGATCAAAAAGTAAAACAATAATGATATACCAATTTGTAAATTATTTTATATACATTATATTTTAAATGGTTCGACGTAGTTGTCTGTGGTAATTATCACCACAACTTGAAATTTTACTCGGAATTAATTGGGAAAGTTGTATTTTCAAGTCTCAACCTGCCGACTGAATTAATTTATCTTATTAGGTTAAGGTTAAAATCCGGGTTGACCTACTAACCAACACAACTAATGCAGGTTGTATCCAGGTTGGTTACTTTTGACCCGTTAACCCGTTTATCAAATTATTTTCGAATTTAGATTGTGAAAATTTTGACCCGCAAACCTAACTCAACCCACATTGCAATCCCTAATTATAATATGAAAGTTAAATAAAATTGAAATAAAACGGGTAAACGGAGGAGGTTTTTCTGTCCAGTTTATCCGTGGAGGGCGATTATAAATAAAAATAAGATACAAATATCTAATATAGCTATAAAATGCTTGCAGTTATTCATTTGACATTGCAAATGGCCAAATCCTTTATATAATACTGATATATTAACTTTTATAATTACTTAGATTCACTTAATTAAATGTTTAAGTGTTGAATAACATATTTAAAGTATATAATAAATTTTAAGTATCTCTTTTTTATAGTTTAATATTTAGTAACAAATTCTTTATAATTCGTAATAATATATGATTTTTCATTAATACTTATATTAAAAGAATCTTAACATACATTAATTATTCATTAATATGTCATATAAGTTATAAAAATGACAAATATTTATTGGGTTACACTTGTAATCGAAAAATCATTATGAGATATTAAGTTGTATAATAAAATGCATTTAATATAAGTATTTCCAAATTGAATGAGACTAAAAGGGTAGAATAGTCTTTTGTTATTACTCCTTTTTAAGACTATGACTCAAATTCTTTGTTATATAGTATAGATAGACAGGACTTCAAAATATTGAAGACATTCACGATATCAAGCATTAAGGTGATCCAAAATGAATGAGACATGAAGGATATCATTCTTTGAAATTCTTCAAAATTTAATTTAAAACACAATATCCGTGTATTAAACTAAAATGTGGCAATTAACTATACATAGTGAGTTACATCAGCACTAAGCGTCTAACCAACAACTACACTGGACGTATCCTTATTCATCAAACTACCTAACTCTGGGTTTATGTATTTCGATCTACATCAGACAACTATTTCACCAAATTAATACAGCGTAAGCAGCAAAATTGGCTCTAACCCATCAAATATTAAATGATGTGGAGAAATAACAAGACCAAATATATATATTTAAGGAAAAAGCTGATTTAGGGGGTGTTTGGGATTGCTTATTTAAGCGCTTGTCTGCAAATTTTAGAGGAAATAAGCATGATCTACTTATTTAAGCGTTTATCTACTTATTTTTTAAGCACATAAGTGCTTATAAATAAGCAATCCCAAACACCCCCTTAGAGTGAACAGATGTTGTCTTCAAAGTTATTGATGCAACATATGCAAGTTGTAGAACCAAAATCAAGAGATTAGAATCATTAGATAACCATTTGCCTAACCTATTTAGTCAAGATGCATAAATCTCAATAATCAGCTTTCATACTATAACTCATCTGCACAATACAATTCTCACGAGTGATTTTCTTCAAATGGCGATGTAGTTATCAAGTGGAAGTATCTAGCAGTATAAAAGAGTAATCAACCAGCCGTTAACTTATTCAGAAAATCAAGGAAAGAAATGATGCACATTTCAATGATGTACTGATGTTACACTACATTCTATCTTTACATTAGAATAACAAAAAATCAAAAATTACATGTTTCCTTCTCTAGATTTTTTAAGTAAGTATCATCCGGTGATTGATCTTTCCCTAATAGTGTTGTCCAACATCATACACATCTAACTATCTAAGGAGTAGATGAAGAGTCTTATATACTACGAAGTAATACATTTAAAGGGCATTTTCTTATGTCTAATGCATCAAAGTAAGACCTGACATAATGGAACAAATTATGAAGCACATAGTTCTCCGAAGCTCTTCAAGGAGAAACTAATATAGCCATATAAGTTAAAAGGCTATAATTTACTATGGGTGTTTTGGCCAAAGATTACATAAAAGGTAATCACAATCACTCTACCCAACAATTCTCACGAAATAGATAGCAATAATTCAAAAATAGCTTTGTCAAAAAGACAAAAATAGCTTTCATATGTTACTGTATACTAATATTAGATCATGAATTCCTGGCCCATACAATTCACCAAACATCAATCATCATTAAAACCATCAATTATTCATACTTCAGTAGCTATCACAATTTCACAATTATTAAATTTCAATTCACAACTAACCATATACATCTTACTCAGGTTCATATCAAATCAAAAATCACCAACCAGAAGCATATTATAGATGTACACAAATTTCAATTTATGCATATCATATTTAAAAATCTGATTATTTACATACCTATATATATATATATATGATGATGATGATTGTATATATATATACGGAGTACCTTTTAAGATGATGAGTGTTTTTTGCCTTCGCATTGAGGACTAACATCAAAATTCTTAGAAGGATATTTAGCAGTCACCATCCCAACCTCAAACACCAAATCATCACCGTTAATTTTAATTCCAGTAATTCCCCACCACTGGAAAAAAGCCCTAACCCTAATTCCATTAAGCTCCGCAATTCTATTGTCAACGATCTTACCAGTAACCTTCTTCGAATAAGTAGCTAGATAATTATCAGGTGGTAAGAGTAGCTTGCAAGGAGTTCCAAGATCGACGGAGAACTCGCCGGAAGTACTGTTTAGGTTATAGGAACGGACGTCGGTCGGAAGCAGTCCGACGGGGAAGCCATGGTGAGTAAGTACAGAGTGTGCCGTTGTTAATGGTGTCAATTGTAGTGAAATAGGGTTAGGGTTTGATGATGAGATGTTGATGAAGAGCGTGAGAATTAGGGTGAAACAGAAGAAGAGAGATGAAGACATGGTTTTTGTGTGTGTTTTTTGTGATCGGTGAATGTGATCTTTGGGAGAGAAAAAGGAAATAAAATTGGATTTTATTTTTTTATTATTATATTTTTGTTTGGATTATTTGGATGATATTAACAAAGAGATGAAATTTTTGACATGTGGGGGTGTTTTAACCAAGTCTAATTTGTGTTTGTTTAATCGATTGCGACTTTTAAAGGAATACAAGTTGTTTGAAATTGTTTATTTTCTAAAAGACACATAAGTGGTTTTAATTAATCCTTTCGTTCCAAAATTATCATCATTCGACAAAAAAATACGCAGTTTAACATAATCATTACTGCTTTCTATTTCTTATTTTTTGCTGAATGACAATTTTATTCTTAACTAATTAATTACTACTTTGTGAAAACTGTATAATAATAACTTCAATTGAGGGTAATCATGACCAAACTTCACTGTCTATTTTGCGACGTCCAAAAATGAAAATGGACTATAATATTTGGAGGGAGCCGGGAGGGAGTAATTTTTTAATAGTTAAAAACGTTGTAAACGAAGACCAGAAGAATGTCACGATAGTAGAATAGGGCATTTTTAGTGTGGGCTTATTATAACTTCAGCTCATATGAACATAGGATGGTGGGCTTTAATGGGCTCAAGCCCGTAACGTAAACAACGACAAAAAAAAAGTAAATGAGCCGGGCTTAATAATTGATGATGGGTATTGGCCTATTGGGTAATCCAGATCGACTCGGGTGCACATCTATAATATGGGTAATACTTGACCCACTCAAGAGTTGTGGCTATGTGCCTATGTGAGTTTCATGACTCGAATCCATAACCTTCTGTTATTTGTTGCAAAGATGTCCGAATCCACGTCATTGACAAAATTACAAATTCCCTCACTCTCTCATATTTCACCTATTTTCTACATCTTCATCCGTAAATATTTGGCATCGGAATATACAAAACCATAGAACATTGAGGCTATTAATCATCCTGTCTTTATATTTACTAAATTCAAACGTTGGATCTTTAAATTTAGGCTTAAAAATAAATGCGAAACACGAAGAAAGAAAAGAAAAAAAGGAGGAAAAAAAACTTGTTCCACTTCAATAATAGTATGTTATAGTAGATTTTCGGATTTTCAAAACATACCAGTAGTCACTAACAACAATGACAATATATTACGTATCATATATCTAAACTATACAGATAGGGACAATCGTAATTACGCAACTGTTGCGATGTTCCTTAATGACGTTTAGCCCGACCCAAATAAGATGTCTAAAACGACAATATTTTGGGTGTTACATATGCGAATAAATAAACACGTCTTCTAATTTTTCGATAGAATATTACAAAGTTTATGAGGTTGAGATTGGTGCAGTCCAAAGTTCTGCATTTTTAACCTTTGAAACACTCTCCAACACCTCAAATGGAACAATGTCTCCCATTACAATCACCATCTTGGTTTCCAAGTCCACTTGATAAGATGTCACCCCTGATTTTTTATCACCAAAATAAATATTATTGTTGTTATCATTATTGGAACAATAAATCATCATAAACTATTTCCTAGCTATATAGAAAGATATGTTAAAATAATGATAAGAAAAACCTAGCTACATAAAACAATATATGGTGTTTATTACATTATCAATATTATCAATATTAATCTTTGAAATGTTACCTTCCATCTTTGATATATGTCTTTGTACTTTTCTTGCACAACCATTGCAATGCATGGACACCCTTAACACCACCATCTATATATAAACATGTATTATATGCAATGTAAGTTGTACATAGGAAAAATACAAAATCAAAACAAGTGAATATAATCGATCGTTCGTTAAAGTTTTTCTAAATTATGCTATTTGATATAAGTCATATAACCATATATACATGATTTTGATGTTAAAAAAAGTCTTGATGTTCTTTATTTCAAAGAATTGGTACACCTCGTCTTAACAAAAAAGGATTAATAACTAGCTTAGCAACCAAAAGAGATCAAGTCAAACACCAAACTAAGTTCGATTATACCATATATGGTACTCGTACCTCTTTGTGTCATACATATTCGTTCTCTATTCTCGATTATACCATATACGCAATAAGTTAACGCGCGTTATACGTGGTTCTTAGAAATCATCAGTTTTGTAACAAAATTGCGAACAACACTAGCTTAATTAATTACTCGAGATACTTGATACGTGTTATAGACTTGTAGTAAAGAAGATATTGTTTAGAATGATTATGGAATTTAAGAGAAATACCTTTGGCTTTAGAAAGAATGCAAGAGTTTGAGGTTTATCCGAAGCATCTTTAGAGTGATCGACAAGTGGTTCGAACTCAAAATCATCTTGGATTTCGAAATTGTTTACGCAACAAAGACAGGAACTTGCACCACCATTTGATAGACAAAAACTGTCTAAAAACCTGCCAAAACTCATCATCTTCTTCCCCATTTCTTTTAACAAAGAAACACAATATGAAAAAGACAAGATTTTTGAGAGGTGAATGTGTATAAAAATGTGTTTGGGATTGACCCAAGAAAGTGTGGGGAGAAAATGGGTCAAGACCCAAGTTTCAAGGTGAGATCAAATGTGTCTGTTTGAATATAAGTGTGGTGTTTTATAGTAGTTGGTATAATATGATGAATTTAATAACAAGTAGATTTTATCATGTGATGAGGTACAAAAGACAAGTGAGAGGGCATCTAAATTCATGTAGTTATGTGCTTTATAATTGGAGCTCATAAGAATTTATATTTATAATCTTTGCATATCTCACATGACCAAGTTGTAAAGAATACTAAAGAGACAAGTTCCACAGCCTAGCTTCATAAAAACATGTGATGATCATAGCTAGATAGGATAGATAAGAGTGTTTCATTATATCTTTTTCTTCTTAGATCACTCCCAACAGTGAACGCCTACTGAATACTTTAGTTTGTGCCACATCAGCGTCACATCAGCAGTTCATAAAACTGACACAAACCGAACATTTCACTACCAACGGTAACATCACTTCAGTTTATCTGGACCCAACATTTACCAATATACATCTATTTCTATACACTAAACAAAAAACAAAAACAAAATAATATTTTAATCGTTGTGACCCCACTTTTTCTACCGGTTTCCGTCAAAAACTGATGGAGAAAACTGACGGCTCCAACTGATGTTACGGTGCCAATGGCATCAGTTTTGTGAAACCCGTCAGTATTAAACCGACGGCTCCACTGAAGAACCATTGGCACACCTCTTATACAATTGTTTTATACTTAAAATGTGGTATTTACATTTTTAACCCTAGGTTGTTTCAATAAATTTATATGAAGGTTTCCACAACTTATCAATTTTCATCTATAGTCGACTGTTTTTAAATAAGGACATACTTCTACAACGTTTTAATTGCCATTTTACTTTATTTTCATGTTTCTTTATATGTACCTCTTAGTTTCATCATATCATGAAATGGTCATAGTTAAACTTACGAGGATGATTCTTACGTATGAATCACCGTTCTATGTTATCGATCGTCGGATCAAATTGAAAAACCTCATTGAAGGGCCTATATTGCTCCATAAGATTTTGGTTTAATTATGTATATGTATATGTATGTATGTATATGTAAGATAAGATTGGGATATAACACCGAATGACCAAAATTATTATTTTTTCAATAAATCAATTATTTGAAATGCCCCAATGGGCCACGAGAGGTCTCATCCATGTCGTATGCAAACAACTAAACACCAAGTACGATATACACATTAATCATTTAATCCTATCGATTATCCTATTTATGTTCGTTAAAATTACATTTGAAACACAATACAATCACCATGCGTATGTATAACCTATGGTTGAGGTGACACATCAATAAGTACATATATGTATTTACAACAAGTTATTCAGTTACAAAAATATAATAAACTCATACTATACGTTGTATAATTCATTTAGAGTTACGAGTATCAATATACAATGAAGCAATACGCGCTTCTTTTGTTTATGCTTAAATCAATCTAACTTACGATCAACTTCATGCCTATATTCATTTTTAGTTCAAGTACCCAAAGTTTAGTTATACATGTTTAATCAACCCCATATGATCATTTTTGTTCTTATAAAGTCGTACCTTCATTTTATCGACCATATATTAAAAGAAATGTATTCTTCCTTATGAAGATATGTTGGACATAAATGTGTCACCATATATATTTGATACTTTATTTTATAACATAACACGTAGCAACCACATTTTAATGTTAAAGGTTCCATGTTTTTAATTAGTAAATGACGATGCCAATATATATGACATGACCCTTGGCAATATGATAGAGTCATATCATATACTCTATACTTATATGGATATAACAAAATAAGTCTACCTTTACAATCTATGAAAGAGAAAACGACTCTTCAACTAATTCTTTAACATCATATATGTTTAAAGATAACATTATAAAGATTTAAAATTCTAAAACTCATATAATGTATAACTTTATTCTCCGTGATGATGTATAAACCCAAAATTAATGAGGTGTATGAGTAGTTGAAAAGACCCTTGTCATTGGCATCAATATAAGCACATCACTGTTCACTAGTAAGTTGAAATAGAGTGTAGTAGTAGACAAATAAGTGCCAAATTATTAAACAACACATGAGGTATTGATGGATTTAAATTTGGGTTTGTTGGGGCCAAATTTACATCATAAATTGGTACTCGTATATTATTAGTTGGTCCATGTGCATATGATTTATATTCTATATATCTATGGTGTGGTAGAGTCAGGGGCGGAGCTAGGATATTTTTTATAGGGGGGTAAAAAAATTTTTTTTTTCTTTTTTCTATCATTTTGAAGGGGCAAAATTTCAAAACTGTCACTAATAACCTTAAAATTTTTTTTTTCCACAATTCTAGATTTTTAAGGGGGGCGACTGCCCCCATGCCCCCCTCTAGCTCCGCCTCTGAGTAGAATAGAATGAAGTAAACAACAAATTTTGAAAGATGGCATGAATGAGTGACTCACACATGATTAAACTGTTGACAAGCATAATCAACTCAAAAATGTTGCATACACATAAAAATTTTGGTCCTCTAGTGTATCACTTGGTGAGTGACAACACATTTTTTTTTTTTTGGTTCTAGTGGCCTACACTAAAGTATATATACCTTGAAGTTGGCTCATCATAGAAGTTTAATTATCGAACCATTAACTCGAATCGAATTTAATCAAGTTCAATAACACTAACCAATCGTATGTTTGTTGATAAATGATTTTACATGTACCAAACTAAATCAAACCATTTATTGTAAGGTGTAATTATTATTTCTATGTTGATATATTGGACAAATTAGTTATAAGAAAAAGTAATGATACTTACCCCCTTGTCATGATTCATAAGTTCAACTAAATTGTTTATTTGTTTATCCGATAATGATCTAAAGGTGGATCATGGTTCATAAATTAATTTTATGTCGCAAATTTGAACCAATGATAGATGAAGGATGCTACGAACCTAGACAATGGTGGTATTAAATATAGAGTGATTAAAGTAAAATTCATGGCCTATAAGTATATAAGATAAAAGAATACAAGAGGGAATGGGACAAAAATAACTCCCTTTAGTTTGGACTAATCACATATTATTAGCTTACTTACTACTTAACAAAAGTAGCCAATACCCATGATCGAACTAATTTCATTGGTTCGAACCAATGTTTTTTAAACGTAGTATTAGAACATGTAGTAGGTAGTGATCATTGACTTTGTCGTATAGAAAATGAAGTGAAATGTACCTAAATTATCCAATTATTATAATTAGATACCATAAACCCTTGAAGACTGTCTTTTAGACCAAGATTCGATACAAGTTACTACTCCCTCTGTCTCAAATTAAGTGTTTAATATCAGTTTGTGCATAAGTTAAAAAAAAAAAAATTGGAGACCATCATCACACAATGAACCAATATAATTTTAGTTTGGCGTACTAGTGAAATACAAATTGATTGGTTAAAATTTTAATATGAACACTTATTTTGGAGCAAACAAAAATAAAAAGGTGAACGCTTAATTTGAGATGAAGATAGTATATGATTTAACTTTGATAAATTGAGAAACACATAATTAGTTACATATCATGTTCAAATACTTCACACAAGGCATGAAAGCCCATGCCAAATTGACCAAAAGAGAAAAGCTATAATCATGAGTGGGTTTAGAGTATGATGCAACCCTTCCCAATTAGATTCATAATACTGAAAGTGAAGTTATTTCCGTTTGAAAGAAGATAAAGTTGCCGAGAGAATAGAGTGATAGATTGGTTATGTTTTTCACAAAATAGGTAGAAAAGGTCAATTCCGACTGAATTAAATGTCAGTAACGATAAATTATTGACCAGACAAAACAAACACACCTACTTCCACTTAATGTTTAATGCCTAGACTAGAAAATATATATGTACCCCATGTGATGTCAAAGGGTCTATTTGTTTTTCTGACATTTATCATCATTTTATACCCACCGTTAAATTTTATATTTTGTTTATTATAGATAAAGGGTAGGGTTCAAATGAGAATAGGAATTTGTGTGAGAATGAGGGAACCAATGATATCAAGCCATGTGTACAAAGAGAATGTTTCACATGTACAAAACCCATTTACCCCCAACATCAATTATCTCACAAACGACAAATCGAAAAATTATGAAAATTGCACCATTAAATTCGTCGTTTTCTCCTCTTCGATTTGCCGTCCCTCAAGACATACTTTCAAAAACTTTTTTTTTTTTTTTTCATTTTTTTGGTGGGTTTCACATTTACTAACACATGTGTTAAAGTGTTGCGTTTAGGGTTTAGGGTTTGGAGTTTAGGGGTTAGGGTTTAGGGTTTAGGGTTTGAGGTTTGGGGTTTCCCCCGAAACCCCAAACCTCAAACCATAAACCCTAAACCCTAACCCCTAAACCCCAAACCCTAAACCCTAAACGCTTTACAAAACGCTAAACCCTAAATCTTTCTAAACCCTAAACCTTGAACCCCTTCTAAACCCTAAACCCTTATAAACCCTAAACCATAAACCCTACTAAACCCTAAACCTAACCCTAAATCCTAACCTTAACCACAAATTAAATGTACAACTAATCACTAACACATGTGTTACTAATTTGTGAAACCTACCAAAAAATGAGAAAAAAAAAGTTGTCAAAAGTATGCCTTGAGGGACGGCAAATCGAAGAGGAGAAAACGCTGAATTTTATGGTGCAATTTTCATGATTTTTCGACTTACCGTTTGTGAGATATTTAATTTTTAAAAATGTGGAGGAGAGAGAATAAAGTGTGGAGGAGAGAGAATAAAGTGACACATGGTAGAAATCTGTTGGTTCCCTCATTCTCACTCAAAATTAGTGTACTCATTGGAACCTTACTCTATAGATAAAATCTTATTTAA
Organism: Helichrysum umbraculigerum; assembly: GCA_949592205.1. Classification (NCBI taxonomy): domain Eukaryota; kingdom Viridiplantae; phylum Streptophyta; class Magnoliopsida; order Asterales; family Asteraceae; genus Helichrysum; species Helichrysum umbraculigerum. Next base: position 6,081,653 of record CATIUR010000005.1, on the reverse strand, counting down.
ACGTAGTACGTTTGTGTTTTTGTTTGGAGTAATAAACTTATGTTCAATGTTTTGAAAATCGGTTAAACCGGACCGGTTCAACCGGTCGGATTGGATCCGGACATAAAACCGGTTCGATTTAGATTTTGGTAACGACATTAATCAAATAGAATTTCCAGGGGTTCAATAGGTAAAGATAACGAGACTATTTTATGTTGGTTCGACATAATATATAATGGTGCTATTGTTCTACTATGAAGTACAAAAACCCCTCTAAACTTAGAATTATGATCACTTCGTCCCTGCGACCATACATTTTCAAAGGTTTCAAACATATTACAGTATTTAAAGAGATAACATGTGTACTGTTGACAACATTTTATGTTACGTAAGTATCAACAACAAAGAAAAAGGGAAGAAAAAACCCCTTATATATGAAATTCATCCTAAAGTGATGATACATTTACTCGTATCAACTTTTCTACATAAACATTAATAATCACCTTTTACTTGTAGACTAGGTGAAGACCCGCGACAGCGAGGACGATTAAATCAAAATTGTTATAAATTTAAAGTTTTATTTTTAATTTTTTAATTCAATAAATTAGTATATATGTTAGTAAACGTAAAATGTTATAATTCGTATATGTATAGCATTAAGACTTGTGACAACAGGAACGACTAAATTGAGATTGTTATAGATATTCAATTGAATATGAGTGGATTCATTGTTGTAGATTATGATTGTCATATATAAACAATATAATTAAAAAAATGCATACATCATACCTTCTAATTTTTGAATTTTTGGGATATCGAACAACTGGTTGTTTTTGATCTGATGTATCTTCAACTATACTTGATTTTGGGATGCATAATTTTTTGTAGTTGTTGAGATCTTTGTTAATCCATTGATATCAATATGAGGGAAAATGTAACATCCCGTTTCTGGACCCGAAAATAAATTGTATTTTATTAAGTTTGGTTGGTTTATTTGAAAATAAACAAGTAAAAGAGCCCCAGTTTTTATTGTGACAAGTAAAATGTTACTTGTTTTAAAAAGTTAAAGTTGACGGTAAAATAAAATATTTTGACTTGCGGGTATTTTCAGGTTCCAGACAATAGGCTTAGAAGGGGTATAATTTTAAACATAATAAGATGGGGCGGTGGGGATATACCGACTCATTTTATTCTCATCACTTCTCTTTTCTTCTTGAACCTTCAAACTCATTCTCTCAAAGTTCACTAAAGTAAAGAAATCAAAAAGAAAGAAAGATTAACAAGTTGTGAGATTAATTCATAGAATCAGATTCACCATCATCATCACTATCTTGTGTATCTTTTGATTGTAAGTGTTCTTGAACCTATTTCATAGAATTTGGGTATAGAATGAATATAAATGATTGATATGAATTGAAGCTTAGAAATTGTTGTATGAAGATTATAGATTGATTATATGATGATTTGTGATTGTTGGTAGTGTTCTTCAAATTATAAGTTAGGTTTTGATGATTTTGTAAATTGATGATGATATATGTTAGAAATTAAGTTAGATAGTTTATTAGATGATGTTTGCTGTAATGGTATGTTTCTAGTTCATTTTTATTACTTGTAATCGGAGCTAAGACTTAAAAATTAGGAGTTGGGTGTTAAAAGTTCGTAACTTGTTTGCTGTTTCTGCTGATGCTGTAAATGATGATCCAGCCGGCGGTTCATTAGACTCAGCCGGCGGGTTGTGTTTGTGTGTAGGTGAGCCGGCGGGTGAAAACACCTAGCCGGCGGCTCGTAAAAGCTTTATTACTCAAAATAAGTTCTGATGTGGTAAAAGTTAAATCACCCGGCGGTTGAACATGGGTACCCGGCGGGTCAGGGTGCCAAGCCGGCGGCTTCCCTACCCAAGCCGGCTGCTTTTGGGTGTTTTCAGCAAATTAAGTTTTGATTGTATGATTAATTGATAAGTGTTTAATTGTTGTATGTTATAATATGAATTAGTTGAATGATATGATAAATAGTGTTATGTTTTGGATTATGTTAGAATTTGAAGAATTGAAGTGGAATACGGAATAAGATACTAACTTGTTGTTATTGTTGTATTATCAGATAAGCGGACGACCACTCAGTAAAGTTAGACCTCTGAGTTGGTGATCAGACGATAATATTTGGTGAGTGGAATTGTAGTCCTCGGTTCAACCCAGTTGTAACGGGTTTGGGTTACAACGGGTAAATCAGGATAGTTTCAGTTGTAGTTATTGCCATGTTACTTTCAATTATTCAGTTGTTGATTATATTGATAGAATTTGATTGATCAAGTTGTAAAGTTATTCAGTTGGTTTACATAACTGCATATGATATGCCTTTATGTGACAAGTTGTTGTGATGAATTGGAGTGAGGTCAGCGTGCGGGTTGGGTTTGATTACTACTGTGTAGCTGTCTAGGTTACTTGAATACACATAGTTGAAGATTAGCCTATTCAGTGAAAGTAGTAATCAGGCTATCGGTAGATCACTGGGAATGGCATGGCGCCCAGTGGTTGTGGCATACTGAGAATCGCATACAGGAGCCGCCGATCCTCATGTAGTTATGTGCTTATGTGTTTAAATCGTTGTAGTTATCAGTTGTAAGATTTGTTATAAATGGATTGAACCGTCGGTTACGGTTCCATTCACTTAGCAAAGGCTAATCCCCTCGTTGTTGTATGTTTTGCAGATTTTGGTTAGTTGATGAAGTAGATCGGATAGTAGAAGTTGACTGGGTGTTTGACTAAAATGGCGCAAACTCTGACTTTTGACAATAGAATGTTTTGGAAAGTTGAATATAACAACCGAATTTAGTAGTATGGTTTGTAACAATAGAAGTTGATAAAAGTTTATTATGGTTCGTGTTGTAAATAATGGATATGTATATGTTTTGGGACGCGCTTCTAACGTATAAATTATATAATATATTTGTTTTAAAAGTGGGGTCTTACAAGTTGGTATCAGAGCATAGGTTTGGGTGAATTGGGCATTTGTAAATGTTCAATCCCAAATCTAGTCGGTGTTAGTCAAACATTTCGGTACGTGGGATTAGCTTTGGGATTAGGGATTGGTTAGTATAGTGAATGCTAACGATTAACAAGTTGCAAGTTGTGTTTTGATTGTGAGTACAGGCATGGCAGATAACGAAAACCCGATCAACAATGTTGTTCCACCTTCGGATACTCAGAATGATAATCAGAGGCAGGCTGGTACTACACAGGTTAATCAGGAAGAAACTAGTCAAGAGGATTATATGTTGCAACTAGAGGATGATGTGATAAGACTTAAAAAAATAGAACAGTTGTACTTGGAACAACAAGCTAGGTTAGCTCAGCAAGCTTATCAGTTTCCTTCACCACCACAGCAGAATAAGTTGTGTTCGTTTAAGACATTTAAAGCTAGTGGTCCGAAAGAATTTGAAGGAGGCAATGATCCTTCAGTAACATTGAATTGGTTGAGAGATACGGAGAAAAAGTTTGAAGTGTGTCGGTTTGAAGAAGAATTAAAGGTTGGTTATGCTGTGCAATTACTGAAGGGACAGGCGATGAATTGGTGGGATTCTATAACTGAGCAATTAACAAAGGAGCAGAGATCGAGAATTACCTGGGCAGAGTTTCATAATGAGGTTTGTAGACAGTTTTGTTCAGAGTTTGATATGCTTAGAATTAGACAAGAGTTTATGGATTTGAAGTTAACTGAACAAATGTCGATGGATGACCTCATTAATAAATTCACTGAGAAGTTACGTTTTGTTCAACAATGGGTCCCAGATGACAGGATGAGGATAAATCACTTTGTAGGAACTTTACCACCGGAGTACCGAACTAGTGTGAGATTGGCAGGTACTCTTACACAGGCTTTTACTTTAGCCCGATCTGTAGATGGTGACATGCGAGCTTCTGGTAAAACGACCAAGGAAAAGAGTTTCTCACAGGTTAAAAGTAGTTCTTCGGGAAACAAAGGACAGACTAGAAGAGTAGTTTATAATGATGATTCGGTGGGAAGTAATCCATGGTGTGTAAATTGTAAGTCGAAACATTCTGGTCCGTGTACTTCAGAGACTATGAGATGTGTTAAGTGTGGGGTATTTGGTCATGGTATGCGGGATTGTACTTTTCCACAGTTTGTTTGTTGGAATTGTAAAAAGGAAGGACATAGATCACTGAACTGCCCGGAGAAGACAATGCAAGGTTCGGGTTTGGTTGGGAGTGTGGCCTCGGGTTCTGCGTCATCTGTTGGACAGAAGAGAAAGATTCCACCGGCTACAGGAAGGGCTTTTCAAATGACGGCGGAGAATGTTTTTGGACTTGATAGTGATGCGACAGGTATATCTTATGTTTATTTTCTTTTAACATACAGTAATGTGATTAGAGTTGTATGTTAATAGGAAAATTGAGTATGTTTAGTTTAATTGGGTGTGGTTGGATTTCGGGGACGAAATCCTATAAGGGGGGAAGATTTGTAACATCCCGTTTCTGGACCCGAAAATAAATTGTATTTTATTAAGTTTGGTTGGTTTATTTGAAAATAAACAAGTAAAAGAGCCACAGTTTTTATTGTGACAAGTAAAATGTTACTTGTTTTAAAAAGTTAAAGTTGACGGTAAAATAAAATATTTTGACTTGCGGGTATTTTCAGGTTCCAGACAATAGGCTTAGAAGGGGTATAATTTTAAACATAATAAGATGGGGCGGTGGGGATATACCGACTCATTTTATTCTCATCACTTCTCTTTTCTTCTTGAACCTTCAAACTCATTCTCTCAAAGTTCACTAAAGTAAAGAAATCAAAAAGAAAGAAAGATTAACAAGTTGTGAGATTAATTCATAGAATCAGATTCACCATCATCATCACTATCTTGTGTATCTTTTGATTGTAAGTGTTCTTGAACCTATTTCATAGAATTTGGGTATAGAATGAATATAAATGATTGATATGAATTGAAGCTTAGAAATTGTTGTATGAAGATTATAGATTGATTATATGATGATTTGTGATTGTTGGTAGTGTTCTTCAAATTATAAGTTAGGTTTTGATGATTTTGTAAATTGATGATGATATATGTTAGAAATTAAGTTAGATAGTTTATTAGATGATGTTTGCTGTAATGGTATGTTTCTAGTTCATTTTCATTACTTGTAATCGGAGCTAAGACTTAAAAATTAGGAGTTGGGTGTTAAAAGTTCGTAACTTGTTTGCTGTTTCTGCTGATGCTGTAAATGATGATCCAGCCGGCGGGTCATTAGACTCAGCCGGCGGGTTGTGTTTGTGTGTAGGTGAGCCGGCGGGTGAAAACACCTAGCCGGCGGCTCGTAAAAGCTTTATTACTCAAAATAAGTTCTGATGTGGTAAAAGTTAAATCACCCGGCGGTTGAACATGGGTACCCGGCGGGTCAGGGTGCCAAGCCGGCTGCTTTTGGGTGTTTTCAGCAAATTAAGTTTTGATTGTATGATTAATTGATAAGTGTTTAATTGTTGTATGTTATAATATGAATTAGTTGAATGATATGATAAATAGTGTTATGTTTTGGATTATGTTAGAATTTGAAGAATTGAAGTGGAATACGGAATAAGATACTAACTTGTTGTTATTGTTGTATTATCAGATAAGCGGACGACCACTCAGTAAAGTTAGACCTCTGAGTTGGTGATCAGACGATAATATTTGGTGAGTGGAATTGTAGTCCTCGGTTCAACCCAGTTGTAACGGGTTTGGGTTACAACGGGTAAATCAGGATAGTTTCAGTTGTAGTTATTGCCATGTTACTTTCAATTATTCAGTTGTTGATTATATTGATAGAATTTGATTGATCAAGTTGTAAAGTTATTCAGTTGGTTTACATAACTGCATATGATATGCCTTTATGTGACAAGTTGTTGTGATGAATTGGAGTGAGGTCAGCGTGCGGGTTGGGTTTGATTACTACTGTGTAGCTGTCTAGGTTACTTGAATACACATAGTTGAAGATTAGCCTATTCAGTGAAAGTAGTAATCAGGCTATCGGTAGATCACTGGGAATGGCATGGCGCCCAGTGGTTGTGGCATACTGAGAATCGCATACAGGAGCCGCCGATCCTCATGTAGTTATGTGCTTATGTGTTTAAATCGTTGTAGTTATCAGTTGTAAGATTTGTTATAAATGGATTGAACCGTCGGTTACGGTTCCATTCACTTAGCAAAGGCTAATCCCCTCGTTGTTGTATGTTTTGCAGATTTTGGTTAGTTGATGAAGTAGATCGGATAGTAGAAGTTGACTGGGTGTTTGACTAAAATGGCGCAAACTCTGACTTTTGACAATAGAATGTTTTGGAAAGTTGAATATAACAACCGAATTTAGTAGTATGGTTTGTAACAATAGAAGTTGATAAAAGTTTATTATGGTTCGTGTTGTAAATAATGGATATGTATATGTTTTGGGACGCGCTTCTAACGTATAAATTATATAATATATTTGTTTTAAAAGTGGGGTCTTACAAGTAGCTCAATTGGTGATATCAAGTGGTAAGACTTGATATTAAAGGGATTCAAGTTCGAATCCAACAACCTACCTGGGAGGTGAATTCCTCAGGTGATGTGGTTGGGGTGCATTGGGCTGCAGACCTGGCCCAGTGGGTTTATATTAACATTGCTCCTCAGGCCCAGCTGTGGACCGCGTGAGCCCAGTGGGCTCAGGGGGAGGGTGTTACATAAAAAGTGCACTTTTTATGTAACACCCTCCCCCTGAGCCCACTGGGCTCACGCGGTCCACAGCTGGGCCTGAGGAGCAATGTTAATATAAACCCACTGGGCCAGGTCTGCAGCCCAATGCACCCCAACCACATCACCTATGGATTTCACCAATAGGTAGGTTGTTGAGTCTCGAACCTGAGACCCCTTTAATACTAAGTCTTACCACTTAGTATCACCAATTGAGCTGCAGCTCAATTGGTGATACTAAGTGGTAAGACTTAGTATTAAAGGGGTCTCAGGTTCGAGACTCAACAACCTACCTATTGGTGAAATCCATAGGTGATGTGGTTGGGGTGCATTGGGCTGCAGACCTGGCCCAGTGGGTTTATATTAACATTGCTCCTCAGGCCCAGCTGTGGACCGCGTGAGCCCAGTGGGCTCAGGGGGAGGGTGTTACAGAAAACGTAAAAATTAATGGATTATATATATATATATATATATATATATATATATATATATATATATATATATATATATCGGGTTAAAATAAAGAATTATAATTAAGAAAAGACTTAAATAGAATATTATTTTATTTTAAATAGTAATGATTGAAAATATGTTGTGAAAGTTGTGTTCGTTTATATTTTTTGCATTATTTTATTTTATTTAATAGTATTATAATCTGAAGTTTTTTTTATTAATATATATTTATATAATATTTAATATTTAAAGGTTTATTAAAAGATGGTTTCTTATTTAGTGGGGCTAAAGTATAACATTATTATTTTTAATCTAATTTAATTATATATCGTTGGATCAAATTAATAACTCCATCGAATGGTCCAGATTCCTCTATGGAATTTTGGTTTATTTAAGATTAAGTTTAAGATAAGATAAGATTGCTACATGTGCAACCAACAATGTTGGACATAACATTAAATTTATTCATTTAAAATATGTTTCTCAAAAACTGATTAGTTAAATTTAGCTACACATATTTATTTGACCAAGGTATATATACCCTACTACATTACTTGCTTAAATTAATTGGATTCCTCCGTTGTAGGGTACAAAGTTTGTGTCCTTCTTCGGCTTGCCATATAAATTTGTTGGAATAAACACAAACAGTTTCAGGACATATGTTTTACGATGCTTCCCAATTTTTATTTTTATATATAATTACTCAATTAATAGTCATTCATGACATAAAAGAAAAATAAAAAGTATATATAATACTATTGTTTTAAAGGTACTTGACCGATGTATTCTAAATTTCTAAGTTATATTTTTGAAATGAATATGTAAAGATGGTTAGTTTTGTTAGCCGCGGGTGAAAATACTACATACAATGATGCAACTAGCTAGCTAGTTGTGTTGGTTCACAAGCTCTTCTATATAATGATAATATTCGGAATTTTATGTTGTAACTTTTCTTTTTTGTTATCCATAGTATTTAAATATGGTGGTGATTTGTACACCACCAAAAGTTAGTCATACATCATTTTTATGCATTGTCGTATTGTACCGTACAACACTGTAAAACAACTTTAGTGGTGTATGGCTAATTTTTAGTGGTGTATATGGGTTCGCCACATACAACATAAATTAATTATTCAATGAATAAATGATAAACCATTGTTAATGTGAAGAACTTAAAGAACAAATTAACGTAAATGGCATGGGAGGTATCTAGGGAGCTAAATTTGAATATTTGTTCCCCTTTTGACCATTCATAAAACAAATGCATGGGAGGTATGGAGGTGAAGTATGTAAAGATTATATGTATCTGGCATGACCACAAAATATAGGATGGTGATTTGTACATCACCTTATTTCAGCCATACATTACTAATGTGCTTTACAGTTTTGTACAGTACAACATACTGAAGCTCATTTGATGGTGTACGGCTAAAAAGAAGTGATGTACGAATCATCACCTCAAAATATATGTTCATAGATTGACTACAAATAATAATAATAATAATAATAATAATAATAATAATAATAATAATATAGGGTAAGGTTTTGAAAGAAAGGTCTGAAATGAGGGGAAGGAGGGGTAGATTGAGTTCACTGTATTTTAGGATAAAATTGTCACCCAGATAACGGAACATTGCGTTTTAATAACACTTAATTTTATATCTATAAACTTTGACTGCATTTTAACAACAATGCATTTTACACTTACAAATTTGTTTCTAAAATGCAGTGAATTCAGCCTGCCTCTCATTCCCCACATTTGAGACCTTCTACTCTTGATCTTTAGTTAATTATATAATAGAGATATGATTATTTGTTATTGTATGCAACTTGTTATAACTTACAAGGAACATGAATGAGTAAGAGAAAAGACAACTTTAATTTACCTATTCTTGAAACTAGACATTAACAAGATTACCAGCACTTATTGGTTCCGATAAACCACCTGCTCAATTATATTGATCATGCATAGTAAGTTACAAACTGAAAAAAGGTAACAATACAATCTCTATATATATATATATATATATATATATATATATATATATATATATATATACATTGGGAGGATCCAGGGGAAGCACTTTTTTGGGGGGAAGGGGGAAGTGTAATATTCATTACGATGCATCTTAACTTCGTTAATACATTTGTCGAAAATTCAAAAGTGAAAATTAATAAATGTTAATCAGAATAGATATTATTAATGTTAAGCTTCCATGATAAAATCTTTTTGTAGGCTATAACATCAATTGATGAATTTTATATTCCAAATCGTTAATATTCGTCGTGGTGAATGTTAACTTAACTTTCATCACGATGAATGTTAAAATAAAAGTAATGTTACTTTTTAACATTCATCGTGATTAATGTTAAGTTAATATTCACCACGATGAATATTAACTTTTTATTAAATAATTATTCATAAACTAATGTTATTAATTAAAATTGACTTTCATATGTTAATATATTCTTTATAGCATCTATTTTGATTACTATATATGAGTAAAATTAATTCTATCTTTGATATTTGTATTGGTGAATTTAAGATGCTTCGTGATGAATATTACACTTCCCTCCTTTCCTCAAAAAATTGCTTCCCTCTTGATCCCTCCCATATATATATATATATATATATATATATATATATATATATATAGTGGGATGATCCAGAGGGAAGGGGTAATCTTGAGGGAAGGGGGAAGTGGTGATCCATTCGTCCATTTGAGCTGAGCAAACTCCGGTGCACCCTATTCCTGTGTTCTGCGCTTCATTCTGCTAATAGAGATAGGGGTATGTTGGTCATTTACTTTCTTCCTCTTCAAGACACAAACACATCATTATCTAAGTATCCTTCAATTAGTTAGTACGTTCTTCTCATCTTCATCAGGTACTTCTTCTAATATCCAATTGCAATTCGATTAACAATTTTAATCTTAATCAAACTCATCTCATCTTCAATTCAGAATTCATCAGCAATTCCATTTGATCGAATCAAATTAATCTTCAATACTCCCAATTTATGTATACACTATCAATTAATTAATTTTGATTTTTGTTCAAGAGATGAATCCGTTTACATAAATTTGATATTCATGAATCACGAAATACGTTCACGATTCGTATTTATATCTTATTCATCCTCAACAATTTCGATTTAGGTTTCTGAATTTAGGGGTATGTTGGTCATTTACTTTCTTCCTCTTCAAACACAAACACATCATTATCTCAGTATCCTTCAATTAGTTAGTACGTTCTTCTCATCTTCATCAGGTACTTCTTCTAATATCTAATTGCAATTCGATTAACAATTTTAATCTTAATCAAACTCATCTCATCTTCAATTCAGAATTCATCAGCAATTCCATCTGATCGAATCAAATTAATCTTCAATACTCCCAATTTATGTATACACTATCAATTAATTAATTTTGATTTTTGTTCAAGAGATGAATCCGTTTACATAAATTTGATATTCATGAATCACGAAATACGTTCACGATTCGTATTTATATCTTATTCATCCTCAACAATTTCGATTTAGGTTTCTGAATTTAGGGTTTTCAGTTTAGGTTTTGAATTACAATCATATTCTCACAATAATGTACAAGTAAGTGCTACTTACATATTATTTCTCTCTCTTTCATACCTTTTCGTTACAATTAAATTTTTCCTGCAAATTATTGACTTTTACCTGTTTTTACATAATTAATATGTTGCTTACATGTTAGATGCAATTTTTTTAGTTTTTGATTACATGTTAATATTCATTAGAATGAATATTACATTCATTATTTGATGTTTATATCAGAATTGGATATATATGAAAACATTGTAAAAGTTTATAACAAGACTGATGATTTGCAAATGCATCATTACTTGGTAAAGTTCATGAATTTTTAATTTGTTCACACGATGAATACTTTCATTAGTGTATACTAATTCCGTTCTTCTTGAACCTACAGGTAAGTGTATACTAATAATTTTATTGTTTATTAAATTCGGGGTTTTATGTTTATAGGTTGTAATTGTGTTAATATGCATTGAGATGAATGTTATTTTGTAGGTCATGTGATTGCTTCCAGTTTCAATGTCCCATTTGAATCTAATTCGAGTGTTCTTGAGTCTACTGGTAAGTTTAAATATTAAGTTGTGTTAACATTACTCATGTTTCATATTTTGTAGGTCATGTTTTTGTTTAATTGTACACTTTTTAAAAAGTTAATGATAATTTGTAAAATTATTTTGTTGCTTTTAATTATGTAACACTTAATATTCCACGTGATGAACATTATGATGCATAGTAATAGTATGCATTGTGATTCATCTTAAGATAGGTTTACATAAAAGTGGTGTATATTAATTGATACATGTTAACACCCATGTGGATGACTACTAATAGTATGCAATGTGATGCATCTTTACATAAGTTTATATCGTAGTGATGTATATCGGTACATTTTAACACCCATGTGGATGACTACTAATAGTATGCATTGTGATGCATCTTTACATAAGTTTACATTGTAGTGATGTATATCGGTACATTTTAACACCCATGTGGATGACTACTAATACTATGCACTGTGATGCATCTTTTCATAAGTTTACTTCATAGAAAAATGAGGATGATTGAGACTAGAACATTGTTTGACTGGATAGTGATACTACTAGTTTTGATATAAGAATTACATGTTTTGCAGACTGGGATTCCAAGTTCCAGCAAACAATGGTGGAAATGTTTCCTCTTAGAATAGCTAATGCAGCATACAGCAAGATTAGAGGAATGCTTTCAACTCTTGGTGACCCTTTCACTCGCATTATTAGTCCAAATGTGCATCCACAGGACTTCAAGTCTTACCAATTACTTTCATTATTTGCATATATACTTATTTGTTTTTTGCTACCTCTTGTTGTCATGGTTTGATAGGCATCTAAAGTAGTCAAATTCTAATGCTTAGTAATGACATCTACATGCAGGAATACCAAAGTTTTAGAATTGGAAGTGACGGAAACGTGCAAGGAGTTGGCCTCTTTGTCAATACGGAACCAAGAACAGGTCATTTGGTCAGTGATTTTGATACGTTGATCATTTTAAAGTTATATCACACATAAGTTTCACAAATGAGTTGTTATTGTAACTTTCAATCTCTTATCTGTTTCTGTTTCTGATATTGTATGAAATTGACTGAAACCTTGAATTTCTTGTTACATATTGTACTATCTTGTGTTGAGGGTAACCCAGCTGCTCGAGCGGCAATCCATGTAAGAGATGAGTTGATTGAAATAAATGGTATGATAAAAGCAATTATCTTTGATCCCATTTGAGATTTAATAGTGTTAACATGCTTATCTTTATCATGTTTTGTACATTCTTATCAATATGATACAATACAAATTATTGAATATGTTCGTGACCAGGAAAGAGGCTTAACAGGATTAGTGGTGAGGCAGTTGCACGATAAGCTAAGAGGTCTTGTTGGAACCAATGTTACAGTCAAAGTGCACAATGTAAGTTTACTAAGCTTTCTTCCCCTATGATATTTAGTTGCATTTAGACAAGGGTGATTCCCGTGCCCGAGGTCCTCTTGTCATTAAATTCTTTATTGATTACTTTTGCAGAATATGGCTATCCGATTACCTATTGTACTGTTCTTACCGATTTGTGCAATAAAAATTGCAAATTCTGATCTTTGTTCTTTTTTATAGGGTAAAAAGCTGGCCATTGACTCTAGTTTTAGGGAGGTTAGGTTACCTCGCTAGTTCATTAGACTTTCTCCGATATCGAGTGCCATCATTCCTCATAGAACTCCAAATGGTCATGTTTCCAAGACTGGATATGTGAAGTTGTTAGCCTTCTCTCAGGTGCATGATTGTTAAAAAACTTAAAATCCAGTTCTATTATATAGTGTACATTAAGAACAGTGAAGGACTGAAACAACTCTTGTAAAAAGACTACTGCTGCAGATATGAAACACGCGATTCATGAATTAGAAAATCAAGGTGTTGAGTCTATTTCCTGCTGCTCTAAGTGTTTAACTGCTGATGATAGTTTATGCTGATACAAAGTTTCTGCTGCCTTCATAGTTTCTGCTGATCTCACCGTTTCTGCTGTCTTCAGTACTAATAGTATGCACTGCGATGCACGTTAACATTGGTTTACAATGTAGTGATGTATTTCGATACATGTTAACATACGAGCTGATGAGTGCTAATAGTATGTATTGTGATGCATCATAATATAAGTTTAATTCGGTTTGATGTATATTGATACATGTTAACATACAAGCTGATGAGTACTAATAGTATGCACTGCGATCCATGTTAACATTGGTTACATGTGAATGTAAATCACATTTCTTTCTATGAAACTTAGATTTGTCTTGTGTAAATATTCAGCCTCCAAAGAATGTTGGTAATATGGGTCAACATGGGACTAAAAGTATTATTAGTGTATGTGAGAAGGTTGTTACCAAATTGGCTAATAGAAGATAGTGCAAGTATTGTCATCTAACTAGTTACAATATCATTGTAAAGAGAAGTAAAAAGAGGAAATGATATTGTTATATGAAGAAGAAGGCCAAGAGGAACCGGAAGAAAATGGATATTCAGATGAAGATGATTTTGAGTAGGGATTTTTAAATATTTTCCAATTGTAACTTTGTAAGTAACGTTGAATTGTGTTTGATAATTATCATTTATTTCATTACTTTTCAGCTTAAATTGCTATATACTCGTCATTTAATAGTAAAATATTTGCAGATTGTTTGTTATTTACCACGATGAATCTTTGCAGAATTTGTATATATTAATTTTGTGTATGATACAAAGTTTCTGCTCCCTTCATAGTTTCTGCTGATCTTATCATTTTTGTTGTCTTCAGTACTAATAGTATGCAATGTGATGCATGTTAACATTGGTTTACAATGTAATGATGTATTTTGATACATGTTAACATACCAGTTGATGATTTCTAATTGTATGTATTGTTATGCATCTTAACATAAGTTTAATTCGTATTGATGTATATTGATACATGCTAACCACAAGCTGATGAACACTGATAGTATGCACTACGATGCATGTTAACATTAGTTCACAATGTAGTGATGTATATTGATACATGTATACATTTGAGTTGATGAGTACTAACAGTATGCATATAACACCCTTCTCGAAAATACAAGGATTTTTTATTTATTTTTATTTTTATAAAAGGAAGCGCAAGATTTAAATACAAACCATTGGATTGCATATTTACATTTCAAAATGGCAATCCAAATACATACAGTCTTTAAACTAGATTATCCTAGACATTACACACGATAAGTTTAGTGTTATAGAATTCCACAACATAATGTCATAACATTAGCAAAGTTAACAAAACAGAGTGAGCTTGTCAAACATTCCATTCCTATAGTACTTCTTGCCCACCCACATACCAAAGTAAACCTGCAAGAAGTAATGAGGGATTAGCACGAAGCTAAGTGAATAAATCTCAAACTATCAACTAACTTAGCTTACCAAACGAATACAGCAAAGCATAGTAACAGTTAATCATGAAGGATCGGTGGTCCTTGGAGTACCCTCATGCCGCGGTGGTTCTCCAAGTAACACTTAAAACCAACTGAAGGCCAAATCAGTGGCTAAACCGATAGCTTGGTACTATTACTACTTACAACATAATTTCAGTGAACAACACATGCACAAAGCGCTTATGATATCCAAAGTAATAGTACACAAACCCAACACACGTTGACCCCCGACATTCATATAGTCCACAACCATCAAGGCAATCAAGGACACCAATAATTAAGCTAAATAAAACCATCATGGCAAAATATTAACTTAACAATGAAAACAGTAAATTCACATTTACCCGTTGTAACCATATTGTTACAACCAAATTAGACTGACAGTCCAAGATCCACTCACCCTTGTCGACTGTAGTCTCCACTCAAGATCTTATCTTATTGAGTCTTCTGGTTATCTGAGAACACGATCAAAACCCGAGTTAGACTCTCATGTTTAGAATTTATAGTGTAACATTCACATAAACAATGCAGTATAATGCTCATAATATAATTTCAATACTCGTTAAATAACATAAACACACAAGTTACAAGTTGTCAAATTCGTCAAAGTAAAACTGACAAACGCGATCCGGGTAAGGTGTGGTTGGATCGCGTTCCTTAACACCAAAATATTCTGTTGCCAAAATACACTTGCAAACGCGATCCGGGACAAGGAGCTGGATCGCGTTCCAAGGAACAAAATCCGTTGACCCAATTTAACACTAGCTAACGCGATCCGGATGATAGAGGCTGGATCGCGTTCATACGTGCAAAATCATCCTGGGATCAAAATACACATAGCAACGCGATCCGGGCAAGGGTTTCAGGATCGCGTTCATATGTTTTTCAGCAATGGTTCAGACCTGCAACTAGTTTCAGCTCGAACCAAAAACTCAAATTTCATACAATTCAATCATCAAACACGATTTTGACTTATAATTGACCTCTACAAACATGTGTAAACATATAACAACAACTAATAGCAACATCTAACACCAAGATTCATACATGCATCATGTGTTCAATCTAAATTCAACTAAACCCAATTTCTTCAATTCCACATATGAACATACAATTGATTTATCTTAATTGAACATGAATTCAGTTTATAATCAACACACAAACACATTCAAACATAAATTAACTCAAATTCATCATCAATTCAACCTAGTTTAACCAATTTATGAATAAGCAATGAAAATGGTTATTTTCACTTACAATTGATGAAGAAGGTGATTCAAAAGATGAATGCAAGATGGGAATCCAAAATCACAGCCTTCTAATTTGAAGAGATCATATTGTAATTAATTGATTTAGAGAATGAGTGTTCTTGAGAGCAAAAGTCAGGAACAAAATGTTGTTCTGTCAAAAATGAAGAAACAGGTGTCGACATACCTTATGACTCAGCTTATTTCTTAGTTAAAATTATACCCGTCCTAAATCTATTGTCGGGAACCTAAAAAACATTTGCGAGAAATAAGTTTTTATTATACCGTCATCTAAATAAATTTAAAACATGTAATAATTCATTTATCACAATAAGCCAATTGACCAACTGACCTATTAATTTAGCTATCAAAATACACCAAGTATTTAAAATACAATTTAAATAGCAGTTAAATTAAGGGAAATACCGTATTTCAACTAGGCCAGTTTTGAGGATGTTACAAATCTTCCCTCCTTAAGAAGATTTCGTCCCCGAAATCTCGCCACGCTCAAAGAGATTAGGATAACGCGCCCTCATGCTAGACTCGGTCTCCCAAGATAAGTTTGGACCCAAACTATGATTCCACTTAACCAATACCATAGGGATCTCCTTCTTTCGAAGTTTAGTCACCTTACGGTCAACAAGTTCTACGGGCTCTTCTACAAGTCTTTGGTTTAAGTCCACACTCAAGTCTTGCAATGGAAGAACTTGGGATTGGTCCTCCACGTTGCATTTTCTTAGATAGCACACATTAAAAGTATCATGAATACCTGACAATTCAGGAGGAAGATCTAATGACACCGTTTGATCATTGACGACATGTCGAATTTTAAACGGTCCGATGTATCTAGGAGCTAGTTTACCACGTTTCCCAAACCTGATAACACCCTTCCAAGGCGAAACTTTCAAATAAACCAACTCACCTTCTACAAACGAAACTGGTCGATAACGTGGGTCAGCATACTGTTTCTGTCTATCACGAGCAGCTTTTAATCTATCTCGGGCTATAGCTACCTTATCGGCTGTAATTTGAACTATGTCAGGACCCGCAAACTGCTTTTCACCCGCCTCTAACCAACAAGTGGGTGTTCTACACCTACGACCATACAACATTTCATAGGGTGGCATGCCTATACTAGAATGGAAAGAATTATTATAGGCAAACTCAACTAATGGTAAATGGGAATCCCACGACCCACCAAATTCTAATACACATGCCCGCAACATGTCCTCCAAGGTTTGAATGGTGCGCTCCGACTGACCATCCGTCTGAGGATGATAAGCCGTACTCAAGTTGACCCCTAGAACCCAATTCACGCTGTAAATTCTGCCAAAAACCCGACACAAATCGAGAATCTCTGTCCGAAACAATCGACAACGGAATCCCATGTCTAATAACCACTTCATTAATGTACAATTGCGCCAATTTACTTAATGATGCCGTCTCACAAGTAGCAAGAAAGTGAGCACTCTTGGTCAACCTATCGACAATTACCCATATCATATCATTACCCTTAACAGTTCGAGGTAATTTGGTCACAAAATCCATGGTAATATGTTCCCATTTCCACTCGGGAATCTCTAGTTGCTTCAAAGCTCCATAAGGTTTTTGATGCTCGGTCTTTACTTGAGAGCAAATATGGCAAGATTCAACAATTCGAGCGATATCCAACTTCAAAGTAGGCCACCAATACAATGGTTTTAAATCATGATACATTTTAGTGCTTCCGGGATGAATCGATAATCTGGATTTATGAGCCTCCATCAATATCACATCTCGAAGTCCACCAAACAATGGGACCCAAACACGAGACTGAAATGTCTTTAATCCACGAGAATCTTCTACCAGTAAATCCTTCCTTTTAAGCATGATTTCAGATTTCAAATTATGATCCAATAGAGCCTCCATCTGAGCCAATTTCAATTTATCGATCAAGTCTGAAGAGATTTCCAAACGCATTAAATAAACCCTTTCAGATTTACCCTTTCGGCTAAGCGCATCCGCCACCACATTTGCCTTACCCGGATGGTATCGAATCTCGCAATCATAATCCTTAATCAACTCTAACCATCGTCTTTGCCTCATGTTAAGTTCTTTTTGAGTAAACATATACTGAAGGCTCTTGTGGTCCGTACAAATAACGCATTTGGTTCCATACAGGTAATGTCTCCAAATCTTTAAGGCAAAAACCACAGCTGCAAGTTCCAAGTCATGGGTAGGATAATTAATCTCATGAGGTTTCAACTGACGTGAAGCATAGGCAATAACACGGTCTCGTTGCATCAAAACACAACCTAAACCCGCATGTGAAGCATCACAATATACAATAAAATCCTCGGATCCGTCAGGTAAAGCTAAAACCGGAGCCTGACACAACAATTGTTTCAAAGTCTGAAAAGCCGATTCCTGTTGATCACCCCACAGAAATTTCACATCCTTACGAGTTAATTTAGTCAAAGAACCTGCAATCTTGGAGAAATCCTTAATAAATTTTCTGTAATAGCCAGCCAAACCCAGAAAACTCTTGATCTCTGACGGAGATTTAGGTGATTGCCAATTCATGACAGCCTCAATTTTAGATGGATCCACTTTAACCCCATTTTCACAAATGATGTGCCCCAAAAATTGAACTTCACGAAGCCAAAATTCACATTTCGAAAACTTAGCATACAATTTCTCCTTCCTCAAGGTGTCAAGAACTAAACGCAAATGTACTTCATGATCAGATTCAGATTTAGAATAAACTAAAATATCATCAATGAATACAATAACAAATTTATCGAGAAAAGGTCTACAAACCCTGTTCATCAAATCCATGAAAATTGCTGGAGCATTAGTCAACCCAAAAGGCATAACAAGGAATTCGTAATGACCATAGCGAGTGCGAAAAGCTGTTTTAGGGATATCCTCCCCACAAACCCGGACTTGGTGATAACCAATTTATAACACCCTTCTCGAAAATACAAGGATTTTTTTTTTTTTTTTTTTTTTTTTTTTTTTATAAAAGGAAGCGCAAGATTTAAATACAAACCATTGGATTGCATATTTACATTTCAAAATGGCAATCCAAATACATACAGTCTTTAAACTAGATTATCCTAGACATTACACACGATAAGTTTAGTGTTATAGAATTCCACAACATAATGTCATAACATTAGCAAAGTTAACAAAACAGAGTGAGCTTGTCAAACATTCCATTCCTATAGTACTTCTTGCCCACCCACATACCAAAGTAAACCTGCAAGAAGTAATGAGGGATTAGCACGAAGCTAAGTGAATAAATCTCAAACTATCAACTAACTTAGCTTAACAAACGAATACAGCAAAGCATAGTAACAGTTAATCATGAAGGATCGGTGGTCCTTGGAGTACCCTCTTGCCGCGGTGGTTCTCCAAGTAACACTTAAAACCAACTGAAGGCCAAATCAGTGGCTAAACCGATAGCTTGGTACTATTACTACTTACAACATAATTTCAGTGAACAACACATGCACAAAGCGCTTATGATATCCAAAGTAATAGTACACAAACCCAACACACGTTGACCCCCGACATTCATATAGTCCACAACCATCAAGGCAATCAAGGACACCAATAATTAAGCTAAATAAAACCATCATGGCAAAATATTAACTTAAAAATGAAAATAGTAAATTCACATTTACCCGTTGTAACCATATTGTTACAACCAAATTAGACTGACAGTCCAAGATCCACTCACCCTTGTCGACTGTAGTCTCCACTCAAAGATCTTATCTTATTGAGTCTTCTGGTTATCTGAGAACACGATCAAAACCCGAGTTAGACTCTCATGTTTAGAATTTATAGTGTAACATTCACATAAACAATGCAGTATAATGCTCATAATATAATTTCAATACTCGTTAAATAACATAAACACACAAGTTACAAGTTGTCAAATTCGTCAAAGTAAAACTGACAAACGCGATCCGGGTAAGGTGTGGTTGGATCGCGTTCCTTAACACCAAAATATTCTGTTGCCAAAATACACTTGCAAACGCGATCCGGGACAAGGAGCTGGATCGCGTTCCAAGGAACAAAATCCGTTGACCCAATTTAACACTAGCTAACGCGATCCGGATGATAGAGGCTGGATCGCGTTCATACGTGCAAAATCATCCTGGGATCAAAATACACATAGCAACGCGATCCGGGCAAGGGTTTCAGGATCGCGTTCATATGTTTTTCAGCAATGGTTCAGACCTGCAACTAGTTTCAGCTCGAACCAAAAACTCAAATTTCATACAATTCAATCATCAAACACGATTTTGACTTATAATTGACCTCTACAAACATGTGTAAACATATAACAACAACTAATAGCAACATCTAACACCAAGATTCATACATGCATCATGTGTTCAATCTAAATTCAACTAAACCCAATTTCTTTAATTCCACATATGAACATACAATTGATTTATCTTAATTGAACATGAATTCAGTTTATAATCAACACACAAACACATTCAAACATAAATTAACTCAAATTCATCATCAATTCAACCTAGTTTAACCAATTTATGAATAAGCAATGAAAATGGTTATTTTCACTTACAATTGATGAAGAATGTGATTCAAAAGATGAATGCAAGATGGGAATCCAAAATCACAGCCTTCTAATTTGAAGAGATCATATTGTAATTAATTGATTTAGAGAATGAGTGTTCTTGAGAGCAAAAGTCAGGAACAAAATGTTGTTCTGTCAAAAATGAAGAAACAGGTGTCGACATACCTTATGACTCAGCTTATTTCTTAGTTAAAATTATACCCGTCCTAAATCTATTGTCTGGAACCTAAAAAACATTTGCGAGAAATAAGTTTTTATTATACCGTCATCTAAATAAATTTAAAACATGTAATAATTCATTTATCACAATAAGCCAATTGACCAACTGACCTATTAATTTAGCTATCAAAATACACCAAGTATTTAAAATACAATTTAAATAGCAGTTAAATTAAGGGAAATACCGTATTTCAACTAGGCCAGTTTTGAGGATGTTACAAATCTTCCCTCCTTAAGAAGATTTCGTCCCCGAAATCTCGCCACGCTCAAAGAGATTAGGATAACGCGCCCTCATGCTAGACTCGGTCTCCCAAGATAAGTTTGGACCCAAACTATGATTCCACTTAACCAATACCATAGGGATCTCCTTCTTTCGAAGTTTAGTCACCTTACGGTCAACAAGTTCTACGGGCTCTTCTACAAGTCTTTGGTTTAAGTCCACACTCAAGTCTTGCAATGGAAGAACTTGGGATTGGTCCTCCACGTTGCATTTTCTTAGATAGCACACATTAAAAGTATCATGAATACCTGACAATTCAGGAGGAAGATCTAATGACACCGTTTGATCATTGACGACATGTCGAATTTTAAACGGTCCGATGTATCTAGGAGCTAGTTTACCACGTTTCCCAAACCTGATAACACCCTTCCAAGGCGAAACTTTCAAATAAACCAACTCACCTTCTACAAACGAAACTGGTCGATAACGTGGGTCAGCATACTGTTTCTGTCTATCACGAGCAGCTTTTAATCTATCTCGGGCTATAGCTACCTTATCGGCTGTAATTTGAACTATGTCAGGACCCGCAAACTGCTTTTCACCCGCCTCTAACCAACAAGTGGGTGTTCTACACCTACGACCATACAACATTTCATAGGGTGGCATGCCTATACTAGAATGGAAAGAATTATTATAGGCAAACTCAACTAATGGTAAATGGGAATCCCACGACCCACCAAATTCTAATACACATGCCCGCAACATGTCCTCCAAGGTTTGAATGGTGCGCTCCGACTGACCATCCGTCTGAGGATGATAAGCCGTACTCAAGTTGACCCCTAGAACCCAATTCACGCTGTAAATTCTGCCAAAAACCCGACACAAATCGAGAATCTCTGTCCGAAACAATCGACAACGGAATCCCATGTCTAATAACCACTTCATTAATGTACAATTGCGCCAATTTACTTAATGATGCCGTCTCACAAGTAGCAAGAAAGTGAGCACTCTTGGTCAACCTATCGACAATTACCCATATCATATCATTACCCTTAACAGTTCGAGGTAATTTGGTCACAAAATCCATGGTAATATGTTCCCATTTCCACTCGGGAATCTCTAGTTGCTTCAAAGCTCCATAAGGTTTTTGATGCTCGGTCTTTACTTGAGAGCAAATATGGCAAGATTCAACAATTCGAGCGATATCCAACTTCAAAGTAGGCCACCAATACAATGGTTTTAAATCATGATACATTTTAGTGCTTCCGGGATGAATCGATAATCTGGATTTATGAGCCTCCATCAATATCACATCTCGAAGTCCACCAAACAATGGGACCCAAACACGAGACTGAAATGTCTTTAATCCACGAGAATCTTCTACCAGTAAATCCTTCCTTTTAAGCATGATTTCAGATTTCAAATTATGATCCAATAGAGCCTCCATCTGAGCCAATTTCAATTTATCGATCAAGTCTGAAGAGATTTCCAAACGCATTAAATAAACCCTTTCAGATTTACCCTTTCGGCTAAGCGCATCCGCCACCACATTTGCCTTACCCGGATGGTATCGAATCTCGCAATCATAATCCTTAATCAACTCTAACCATCGTCTTTGCCTCATGTTAAGTTCTTTTTGAGTAAACATATACTGAAGGCTCTTGTGGTCCGTACAAATAACGCATTTGGTTCCATACAGGTAATGTCTCCAAATCTTTAAGGCAAAAACCACAGCTGCAAGTTCCAAGTCATGGGTAGGATAATTAATCTCATGAGGTTTCAACTGACGTGAAGCATAGGCAATAACACGGTCTCGTTGCATCAAAACACAACCTAAACCCGCATGTGAAGCATCACAATATACAATAAAATCCTCGGATCCGTCAGGTAAAGCTAAAACCGGAGCCTGACACAACAATTGTTTCAAAGTCTGAAAAGCCGATTCCTGTTGATCACCCCACAGAAATTTCACATCCTTACGAGTTAATTTAGTCAAAGAACCTGCAATCTTGGAGAAATCCTTAATAAATTTTCTGTAATAGCCAGCCAAACCCAGAAAACTCTTGATCTCTGACGGAGATTTAGGTGATTGCCAATTCATGACAGCCTCAATTTTAGATGGATCCACTTTAACCCCATTTTCACAAATGATGTGCCCCAAAAATTGAACTTCACGAAGCCAAAATTCACATTTCGAAAACTTAGCATACAATTTCTCCTTCCTCAAGGTGTCAAGAACTAAACGCAAATGTACTTCATGATCAGATTCAGATTTAGAATAAACTAAAATATCATCAATGAATACAATAACAAATTTATCGAGAAAAGGTCTACAAACCCTGTTCATCAAATCCATGAAAATTGCTGGAGCATTAGTCAACCCAAAAGGCATAACAAGGAATTCGTAATGACCATAGCGAGTGCGAAAAGCTGTTTTAGGGATATCCTCCCCACAAACCCGGACTTGGTGATAACCAATTTATAACACCCTTCTCGAAAATACAAGGATTTTTTTTTTTTTTTTTTTTTTTTTTTTTTTATAAAAGGAAGCGCAAGATTTAAATACAAACCATTGGATTGCATATTTACATTTCAAAATGGCAATCCAAATACATACAGTCTTTAAACTAGATTATCCTAGACATTACACACGATAAGTTTAGTGTTATAGAATTCCACAACATAATGTCATAACATTAGCAAAGTTAACAAAACAGAGTGAGCTTGTCAAACATTCCATTCCTATAGTACTTCTTGCCCACCCACATACCAAAGTAAACCTGCAAGAAGTAATGAGGGATTAGCACGAAGCTAAGTGAATAAATCTCAAACTATCAACTAACTTAGCTTAACAAACGAATACAGCAAAGCATAGTAACAGTTAATCATGAAGGATCGGTGGTCCTTGGAGTACCCTCTTGCCGCGGTGGTTCTCCAAGTAACACTTAAAACCAACTGAAGGCCAAATCAGTGGCTAAACCGATAGCTTGGTACTATTACTACTTACAACATAATTTCAGTGAACAACACATGCACAAAGCGCTTATGATATCCAAAGTAATAGTACACAAACCCAACACACGTTGACCCCCGACATTCATATAGTCCACAACCATCAAGGCAATCAAGGACACCAATAATTAAGCTAAATAAAACCATCATGGCAAAATATTAACTTAAAAATGAAAATAGTAAATTCACATTTACCCGTTGTAACCATATTGTTACAACCAAATTAGACTGACAGTCCAAGATCCACTCACCCTTGTCGACTGTAGTCTCCACTCAAAGATCTTATCTTATTGAGTCTTCTGGTTATCTGAGAACACGATCAAAACCCGAGTTAGACTCTCATGTTTAGAATTTATAGTGTAACATTCACATAAACAATGCAGTATAATGCTCATAATATAATTTCAATACTCGTTAAATAACATAAACACACAAGTTACAAGTTGTCAAATTCGTCAAAGTAAAACTGACAAACGCGATCCGGGTAAGGTGTGGTTGGATCGCGTTCCTTAACACCAAAATATTCTGTTGCCAAAATACACTTGCAAACGCGATCCGGGACAAGGAGCTGGATCGCGTTCCAAGGAACAAAATCCGTTGACCCAATTTAACACTAGCTAACGCGATCCGGATGATAGAGGCTGGATCGCGTTCATACGTGCAAAATCATCCTGGGATCAAAATACACATAGCAACGCGATCCGGGCAAGGGTTTCAGGATCGCGTTCATATGTTTTTCAGCAATGGTTCAGACCTGCAACTAGTTTCAGCTCGAACCAAAAACTCAAATTTCATACAATTCAATCATCAAACACGATTTTGACTTATAATTGACCTCTACAAACATGTGTAAACATATAACAACAACTAATAGCAACATCTAACACCAAGATTCATACATGCATCATGTGTTCAATCTAAATTCAACTAAACCCAATTTCTTTAATTCCACATATGAACATACAATTGATTTATCTTAATTGAACATGAATTCAGTTTATAATCAACACACAAACACATTCAAACATAAATTAACTCAAATTCATCATCAATTCAACCTAGTTTAACCAATTTATGAATAAGCAATGAAAATGGTTATTTTCACTTACAATTGATGAAGAATGTGATTCAAAAGATGAATGCAAGATGGGAATCCAAAATCACAGCCTTCTAATTTGAAGAGATCATATTGTAATTAATTGATTTAGAGAATGAGTGTTCTTGAGAGCAAAAGTCAGGAACAAAATGTTGTTCTGTCAAAAATGAAGAAACAGGTGTCGACATACCTTATGACTCAGCTTATTTCTTAGTTAAAATTATACCCGTCCTAAATCTATTGTCTGGAACCTAAAAAACATTTGCGAGAAATAAGTTTTTATTATACCGTCATCTAAATAAATTTAAAACATGTAATAATTCATTTATCACAATAAGCCAATTGACCAATTGACCTATTAATTTAGCTATCAAAATACACCAAGTATTTAAAATACAATTTAAATAGCAGTTAAATTAAGGGAAATACCGTATTTCAACTAGGCCAGTTTTGAGGATGTTACAAATCTTCCCTCCTTAAGAAGATTTCGTCCCCGAAATCTCGCCACGCTCAAAGAGATTAGGATAACGCGCCCTCATGCTAGACTCGGTCTCCCAAGATAAGTTTGGACCCAAACTATGATTCCACTTAACCAATACCATAGGGATCTCCTTCTTTCGAAGTTTAGTCACCTTACGGTCAACAAGTTCTACTGGCTCTTCTACAAGTCTTTGGTTTAAGTCCACACTCAAGTCTTGCAATGGAAGAACTTGGGATTGGTCCTCCACGTTGCATTTTCTTAGATAGCACACATTAAAAGTATCATGAATACCTGACAATTCAGGAGGAAGATCTAATGACACCGTTTGATCATGTTAACATTGGTTTGCAACGTAGTGATGCTTTTCAATACATGTTAACATATGAGTTGATGAGTACCAATAGTATGTATTATGATGCATCTTAATATAAGTGTAATTTGTATTGATGTATGTTGATACATGTTAACATACAAGATCATGAGTACTAATAGTATGCATTGCGATCCATGTTAACATTGGTTCACATTGTAGTGTTGTATATTGATACATGTTTACATTCGAACTGATGAGTACTCATAGTATGCACTGTGATGCATGTTAACATTAGTTTACATCTTATTGATGTATATCGATATATGTTCACACTCACACCGATGAGTACTAATAGTATGCATTGTGATGCATTTTAACATAAGTTTACATCACTACGATGATCTTCTTGTATATCGATATATGATCTTGTTTTCTTCTGTTTGTGTCATTTCAACTGCTATAAAGTTTCTGTTGATCTTCTTGTTTATACTGCTCTCTATATTTCTGTTGTTGGTGCCCTAAGTGTTTAACTGCTGGCAATAGTTTCTGCTGATACAAAGTTTCGGCTGCCTTCATAGTTTCTGCTGATCTCATCGTTTCTGCTGTCTTCGGTAATAATAGTATGCACTGTGATGCATGTTAAAATTGGTTTACAATGTAGTGATGTATTTCAATACATGTTAACATACGAGTTGATGACTGCTAATAATGTGTACTGTGATGCATCTTAACATAAGTTTAATTTGTATTGATGTATATTGATACATGTTAACATACATGCTGATGAACACTGACAGTAGGCACTGTGATGCATGTTAACATTGGTTCATATCAGTGGCGGATCTTGAACATATATTTTGAGGGGACCAAAATCGTTTGAAGCATAAAGTATAAAGCACTAATATTGAAGCATAAAACACTAATATTTAAGTGAACATATAACTTTCATTTGGTTATGCTAAACAAGTATATAACTAAAATTATAGTCTATACGAGTTAAATGACTATATATCAGCTAACTTATTTCATATAGGTTTTACTTTCAATTTGTAAATCAAATGATGACTCAAAATCTTAAAACATTGCTTTGTGACTCTAACTCATAATATACTGGTTTGAGAAGATACAATTGCGGAATTTTATGATCAACATGAAAAAAGTATATATATAATTGCTTTGCATTCAATAGTAAATTTTAGCATTAGCATTTTTCCCACACAAATAAATATAGTAACACATTACACATGGAAAAAAGCATAAAAAAATTACAAAAACATACTGTAAAGATATATATTACGAGTATGTATATTAAATGCAAGGTACTCCATATATTGTCATAAATAAAAGCCTATTTTATGTACTTTTACATCACTCGTGTACACACGGAATAAAAGACATAAAAGCATCCTACAGGCTACAACTCAATACCATTCTCTTTCTTCAACCTCTATCACTCTTTCTATCTGCACATAACAATGGAGTTTCTTCAAAATCATCTTAGATCATTGTAAAATACACTAAATCCTTCAAATATTATAGTATATGCTCAGAATTTTAGGGGGGCCATGGCCCCTCCCTACCCCTATAAAGATTCGCCCATAGTTCACATTGTAGTGATGTATATTGATACATGTTTACATTCGAGCTGATGAGTACTAATAGAATGCATTGCGATGCATGTTAACATTGGTTTACAACATAGTGATGTATTTAGCAACCACTACAATTAGAACAAATCCCCATTATTTTCAAATAGCTATATTTGACTCGGTGTAAATCAGTTCACAAACATAAAAGTGAATATAATTCAGTATCTTTTTTAATTATGTAACATATAAACATATTCACTCTTATTATTTAAATTCTAAGTAATACTCGGTGTCAATCAACTAACAATCATCACAATAAATATTATTCATTAGCTTTGAAATCTCTAATATATTTACATAATTCACTCTTAAGCTTTCTTTTTGAGTATTCATTGTAAATCATCTAACAAACATCACACCGAATATTATTCAATTGTTTGAGAAATTGTAAAATTAAAAACAATAACACCGCAATTATTTAATTCAGTTGCAGTCGATAAATATTCACTAACAATCTTCAACTTTCAAAATAAAAATTAACTCTAATGAATATTTCATGTTATTGTTTCTCACCGATTTCTCTTCTGCTTTGATACTTCTTTATCACTTTCTGCAATTCTTTTCACTTTAGCCAATGAACCTGTCGTTGCCGCCATTGACGAATATCCTTTTTTATGAATCGTTTGAAAATTGACAAAAACCAAAACAATTAGATACAAAAATAAATCACATAATTCTGAAAACAAGCAAAGATATGGATGTAAAATTACTCGAGTTGCAGCATCAATTTGAATCCGCACAACAAGCTAAATCAAGCAGTCTTTTGTCGGAATGAAACATCGTCGAATTGATTCAAAAGCTTCAACTTCTTCATATCATCGATTTCAATCTTCTTCACACCATTTCCGGCAAAGAATACATCATTCTGGTAGGTATATATTGTGTTTATGTATCTAATTGTTGTTCGATTGCTTTAATTTTGTTATGAATCTGTGTATTTGTGCGAGCAATAGGAAACCTAATTGAGAATTGAAACTGATATTTTTTTCCCACAGAGGTGCAGAATGATTTATCCGTTCTTTTTTCTTTCTGTTTTATGTTTTAATTAAGGCATTTGTTAAATGACTAGACTACCCCTCCATGTGTTTTTTAAAAAAGATGAAATGGACGGCCTAAATTCACTTCCCCCTTCCCTCTATTTTGATACTTCCCCCTAGATCACTACCCTATATATATATATATATATATATATATATATATATATATATATATATTACCAAAAGCAAAATATCATGTAGCAATCTGAACCATAAATTGAGTTCCATCCAAAAAAATTCTACAATTAAAATTAATTTCTACATTCATTTTCATGTTTTAAAAAATCTACCCACAACTATTGAGAATTAGCACTTTCAGTACTTCCTTAATTCTTTTCAGTCCTTATAATCGATTAGTCTATTCCTTTTTTCTCATATAACAAATTGTACGTTATGTTTCTTTTATATTTTGGGTGAGTTTGGCAAACTAGCTTATTGAAGCTTATGAGAGCTTAAGCTTATTTTTTCTATAAACTTAAGCCTCTAGCATTGTTTGGTATATAAAAATATAAGAGCTTATTGAAAAAATAAGCTCTAGAAAAAAAAAAAAAAAAAAGCTACTAGAAGTAGCTTATAAAAATAAGCTCCTAGCTTATTCAATGAGAAATTACATAAATGCCCCTTATATACTTATTTATCAATTAATTTCTTGTCTATTTATGTAAATTCATATATTTAAGCTCCAGCTACTTTTGCCAAACACTTATAAGAAAATAAGTTTAAGCTTCCTGCTTAACATATGAGCTCTAGCTATCAGCTCCAGCTATAAACTTCAACTCCAGCTACAAGCTAGTTTTGCCAAACACACCCTTAATTGTTAACTTTTAAGAGAATGTGTTAGTCCATATTGTCGCGGGTCAATAAACTAGTAAATAAAATAAAAAAATGTCACAGTTAAAATGTTAATTAGGCTTCACGAACAATTAACAATTCATTGAAGTTTGGGCCTGTCCTCGAAAGTTTCTGTCAAATTGTTACTGAAAAAGCCCATTTACTAATTCATTTGCCCATGTAAAATAACTTAAGCCCATTTAATAATTCATTTGCACATGTAGAATAACTTAAGCCCATTTAATAATTCACTTGCACATAGAGATGCGCAAAACCCGGTTTTTGGAATACCCGACCCGACCCGAAACCGGTTTTGGTCAAACTTGGTCAAAACCGGTTTGGCCCAAAACCGGTTCGGGTTCAACCCGATTTGGGCACCCCAAAACCCCAACCCGACCCAAACCGGTTTGGGTAGGGTCCAAACCGGTTCGGGTTCAAAACCGGTTTTTTTTATAAAAATCGTATTTTCGCTCGCACGTCTTCGTTTTAAGGAAAAGCAACGTTTGGGCCAAATTTTTTTCATTAACTTTGTAGAACATTAGTAATGGAAACATAATTGATCAATAACATAACCAAAAGGCTTCTAAATCTCCTTAAAAATATTATTGAATCCGAAAATTCTATATAATTCATAAACGTTAGGGCGTTAAGCGTTTTAAGGAAAAGCAACGTTTGGGCCAAATTTTTTTCATTAACTTTGTAGAACATTAGTAATGGAAACATAATTGATCAATAACATAACCAAAAGGCTTCTAAATCTCCTTAAAAATATTATTGAATCCGAAAATTCTATATAATTCATAAACGTTAGGGCGTTAAGCGTTTTAAGGAAAAGCAACGTTTGGGCCAAATTTTTTTCATTAACTTTGTAGAACATTAGTAATGGAAACATAATTGATCAATAACATAACCAAAAGGCTTCTAAATCTCCTTAAAAATATTATTGAATCCGAAAATTCTATATAATTCATAAACGTTAGGCGTTAAGCGTTTTAATGAAAAGCAACGTTTGGGCCAAATTTTTTTCATTAACTTTGTAGAACATTAGTAATGGAAACATAATTGATCAATAACATAACCAAAAGGCTTCTAAATCTCCTTAAAAATATTATTGAATCCGAAAATTCTATATAATTCAAAGTGAGTTGATACTTTCAAGAAATGTTTTACTAAATGCAAGGAAACATGTGCATAAAAAGTGATACTGTATGCATAAAGAGTTGTACATTTCCGTGTGTTTAGTAAAAACTTCCTTGCATTTATCAAACACGTTTTAGCGTTAGGCTTTTTAAGGATAAACAATGTTTGGAGCAAATTTTTTTTTATTGAATTGGTAGAACATTAGTAATACAAACGTAATTGAACAATAACTTAAACAAAAGTCTTCTAAGTCTTCATAATACAATTACAACTAAAAATATAAAATATACCAACGAATACATTTCGAGCTTCGGCATGGCCATCACCCGAAAATGTAATCGAGTAGTAATCTTCAACTTGTATTAATCTTCAAAAGTCGAAATCTTCTTCGGAGGTAGCCTCGCGCGAAGCTTGATCAAGAGCAATTTCTTCGTCGGAAAGTGATATTGTTACACCTTCTTCCACCTCGATATTGTGTATGTCTTCTTCGTATTCCATTTCACCTTCAAGACTTGATACATTTTGTATGCGTTCCGCGGCGTCCAAGTGATCCTTCAAGAAAATGCACATCTCTAAGGAGGCCGATGTGAGTCTTGTTCTTCGTATAGACAATACCCTGCCACTAAGAGAAAAAGCGGATTCCGAAGCTACCGTAGAAGCTTGGACGGTTAGTAAATCTCGGGCCATGATGGCTAGAACGGGAAATTGAGATTCCCTCTCTTTCCACCAAGCCAAAATATCAAATTGTTCGAACTCATTGGGTAGAATAGTGGCCAAAAAATCCGTAGTCGTATATCTCCCATATTCGTTAGTGGTATTTTGGTTACCATCACCCCTTGCCCGCTTATTGTTTTCTTGTCTTAAACTATTATAAAAGTTTAGCATTGGATTGCTAGAAGAAGATGAAGAAAACATTGGGTTAGCCGTACTACCGGACACATGTGTGGTTGAACTATATTTTTGAAAATATACGCCAAATAAATCTCCCAAACATTTGTTAAAATCCGTTTTTGCATTATGTGAAAACAATGGGTCGGCCTCATTCAAATCCAAATTGTGACAAATGTTATCGATAAGCATTTCCACCCCGGTAACGTTTAAACAAGGGTTCATTGCGGCGGAACAAGTAATTACCGGTGGCATTTCTTGAAAATATTTTTTTAGTTTTTCTTTCATGGGAGCCACCATTTCTTCAAATATAGGACCTTCATACACGTAGTCGTTTAATTTTGTAGTCATTAACCAAATTTGATTAAGCACCAAATGACTAGTTGGATAATAAACACCCGATAATAAAGTGGTCGCGGTTTTGAAAAGTTTGAGCAATTCGACCATCTTTTTAATATACTCCCAATATATGATTGGAAATGGTGTTGCAAGACCTTTTGTAACAAGATGATCATGAAAAACTTGTAAACTATCGCGTTGGCGTAAACCACATACAAACATATGGTAGGTCGAATTCCATCTAACGGGCATGTCCCAATTAGGGGTTAAAAAAATAGAATTCGTATCCTTGCACAATTTCATATAAGATTTGTATCTAGCTTTACCCTTTTGAAAAACGTCTTGCAACATACTTTTAAACCTCGTTTTTACTTCGTCTACATCTTCAACCGCTAGTCCGGCTTGCACAACCAAGTTAATGATGTGTGCAACACATCGACTATGATAAAAAATGCCCTTCAATGGTGGTGCGTATTTTAGTATTAATTTTGAAACGGCAAGTGTATTATTACTAGCGTTGTCAAAAGATATTGAAAAAACATTTTCTTCCAATTTAAACATTTTAATCACACTTCGTAACATGTAAAATAAGTTTTGACCCGTGTGAGGATACTCAAAGTCTTCAAAAGCAATGGTACGTTTCATCATTTGCCAAGTTGCGGGATCAACCCAATGTGCGGTTACACAAAGGTACGAACCGGGCAAACCATGAGGAGCCGACCAAACATCGGTTGTTAATGATACACATGTATTTAAATTTTCAAAACCGATTTTTAGTTGTTTTTTAGCATCTTTCCACAATTTAAGGGCATCGCGTTTAAGAGTAGTACGACTTACATTGTTATATCGCGGTTGAAGAGTGGTTTGAATCACCCTAGTAAGCCGAGGGTTGTCGAAGTGGTTGAAAGGCAAAGCTTCTTGAATTACATAACCCGCAAAAGCTTGTCGACACCGTTCCACATCGTATGTAAATATAGAACCATCTCGTGTCATCGAAGATTGCCCACTTGCTTCCGGATTACCTTTGAGTCCCGCACAATGCTTCTCGGTATTATTTTTCAAGGTGGTGTTGGAGTCGGGTTTGAAGAACAACTTACAACGTTTACAATGCGCTTTAATCGAACCATCCGACAACAACACTTTGTCGTAAGCACTCCAAATCTCCGGATTTCTATTGTTGGGCAATTGTTTCACAATCGTTGGTGCATTTGAAGAACCAACACCATGGGAAGCCGAAGAAGATTGAGTTGCCATTTTCGAAACGAAAATATATATGCGTTTTTGAGTATTTGTATATAAATATGAGTGTGTAAATGTGTGTTTTGGTTCCTAAATGATATGATATATATATACTTGAATCATAATGGCAAAAACGTAATTAAATGGCAAAAAAAACGGCTAGATGGAGTACCAACGGATATATTAACGGACAAAAAGTAAAAACCGGTTTCAAACCGGTTTGAAAACCGGTTTTTCAAATCGGGTCGGGTAAAACCGGTTCTAACCCGGTTTCAACGGATAGAACCCCAAACCGGTTTCAAACCGGTGGTTTGAACCCAAACCGAACCGGTTTTGGTCAAACCCGGTTTTGACCGGTTTCAAATCGGTTTCAAATCGGGTCGGGTTCTTGAACCCGGTTTCGATGTGCATCTTTACTTGCACAGTTGCACATGTAAAATAATATGACCCATTAAAACTGTTTTGAACTTAAAAGCTTCTATGGGCTCGTGCTAATGTGTTATCCAACTTCACTGCGCTTAAACCAATACAAAATTACATTATTTATCATCCAACTTAATGTATTCATCTAGAACATTCTATATCGGAGTTGGCCTAGTATCTTAAAAAACAAATATCCTTAAATAATAGGAGTAATTAAAACAATATCAAACATTTTTCATAAGAAATATATATCTATAAATATATATCTTTTTTTTTGGTATGATTCATGGATTTTGGATAAGCCATTGCGGTCTCGGTTTCCTAATTTGTTTCAATTAGAGGCTGTAAAAATGTGTTTTTTGAAGGATAGGGTTCGTATTAGTAATGGAGGCCAATCTTTGAATTTTCATTGGGTTCGACAACTCAACCCGATAGAACATGCTGAGGTAGTTTCATTGACAGATTTAATAGCATCTGTTTCGTGGGCTGGGGATAATGATGTTTGGAGGAATGATGCTTGTGTTTTGGGTAGATTTTCGGTAAAGGCTATTAGAACTAAAATGCGGGAGTTACGAGAAGTACAGTTGGAAAACAGATTTACATGGATCAAATGGGTTCCGATCAAAGTGAACTTTCTGATGTGGCGGTTGTGGTTGGATAGGTTGCCAACTAAAGATAACTTGGTAAGGAGAAATGTGCACATTATATCAATGGAGTGTGGGGTTTGTGGTTTGGAGGATGAATCTTTGGAACATATCTTTGGTGTCTGTGAGTTAGCTGTACAGATTTGGGAGTTTGTCTCACAATGGTGCCGGATATCAACCTTTTTCTTCTTATCAGCAAGAGACTTGCCGACATTAGCGCTACAATTGAGAGGGGATAAGGGATGGAAGTATGCGGTTCATCTGATCATTGCCACGTCGATTTGGTGTATATGGAGGAATAGGAATAATGCTATCTTCAATTCAAAATCTGGTTCGGTGAGGTCAATTACAGATGAAATACGATCATTATCGTTCACTTGGATTAAGTGTCGATCGAGATATAAAGCTTTGACATGGGAAAATTGGTGTGATTTTAGTTTGCATTGTATTAGATAGCTTGAAGTAACCATGGTGCTCCTTTTTAAGGTTTGGTGTATGTAACATATATGACTCTCTTTGGGTGTTCAACGTTTTGTTGTTCGCCTCGTAATAGTAATTATGTTTGTTGGTCGTTCAAAAAAAAAATATATAAAATATAAATTTTAAATATTTAAGAAAGCAAATCTCTTGTATGCTTCATCTAATCTAGAATTTAATTAACCTAAATATACATATATCTTCATTAATTCATTCAAAAGGAAATTAGTATCACACAATTATAAAGAAGATTTTACGTCATTTTTTTACAAATAAATAAATTAATAAAACTCTAATATAATAATAATAATAATAATAATAATAATAATAATAATAATAATAATAATAATAATAATAATAATAATAATAATAATAATATAATTAATATTAATATAATACTCCGTATAATATAATTACTAGTCGGTAACCCGCGCAATGCGACGGTAGTGCTAGAAAATATAATGGTGGTCGGCAATAATAATCGACGTAACAATAATAATTATATTAGCATAGGTTACTACTCCATTTTTTTCCTTTTAGCCTATATTTCAATTTAATGTATACTTTGTAGAATTATAAGATTTATAATATGAATATTATTACTTTAATTGTGATAGAAAACAATTTTAATTATTTAAATAAGTTTTTACTAAATGTACAAACAATTCATTTATATTATACATCGAAATCTGATTGAACAAATTTAATCAAATGGTTGACTTTAATTTATTAAGAGAAGAAAATAGGTGCAAATTGATTTGATTATGTTAGCTTCTATATTTATCCAATTAGTTAGAGGGTATTAATGTAATTTCCGATATCCCCATTTTAAACATTACGCCAAAATGACTAAATGCATAATAAGGGTTTAAGATAAGATAATATATATGATATAAACGTAATATTTAGAGTTATACACGGATTCTAATTCGTCCTATCAAACTGTTATTATAAATATAAACCCTAACTACAAAGGTATCATCATTTGACCACAAAAAAAAAAATCCTTCAATTTCAATAATCGCAAAACCCTTATTATTATTCACTAATCAAGATCCATCATGTCGACTACGTTACAGATTACCGAACGACAAACCAATGTTGAATCCATCAGGCTGACGCTAAAACCCCTTGAAATCGATGCTGAAAACGACGTGAAAGAAGAACAAACTTCAAACAACGAACACGATGCAAAAAGCGACGTGAAAGAAGAACAAACTTCAAACAACGAAAATAATGCAACAAACGACGTGAAAGAAGAACAAACTCCAATCAACGAGTCAACTCAACGTGTGGAAAACCTAACGATCACGGAGTTACTAAATCTCATTCACGAGGCCGCGGCATCTGAAAACCGAGAATTAATGAATGCAGTTTGTCAGAAAGTTGCGGATTTGATGAAAGATGATAAAGATGCTGCGAACGAACTGAAAAAAATAATAAATAGCCTTGCGATGGAGGAGTTATTTGATATCATTACTAAGTTGCATAAGGCTGCTGATAATGAAGATTTGTTTGGTGCCTTTTGTCAAGAAGTTGCTGATCGGATTAAGAATAAATCGGTTGAAGAAATTCGTGAGATTTTTGGAATTGAGAATGATTTTACACCTGAAGAAGAAGCTGCGGTTCGTAATGAACATGCATGGGCTTATGAAGATGATGCGGTTAACGATGCTTAATATTAATTGTTGGTTTCTTAGGTTAGTGATCAGTGTTTGATTCATTGATTTTGGTTATGGTTATGGTTATGGTTTATGATTAATTTAGGGTTTGGATTATATGGATGTTTGAGTTTTTAATTATTGACTTTTTTCCGATTTTAATTATTAGTGTTGATTTATGATATAATTAGTGTTTCATTGCATGATTCTTACTTTTGATTTTTGATTGGATTAAAGCTTGAAGTGTTTTTTTTTTTTTTTTTTTTTTTTTTTTTTTTTTTTTTTTTTTTAATTCAAACCATATAATGATAGTTTATATAGATCGGATTTTAAGTTTTGGTTTGGTATTGAATTCTTCTCGATCCAACACAAAGTTATATCAACAAGTATTCACAAGATTTTTGATTTGAAGGAGTTTATCAGAATTTAAAATCTGTTAACAAATAAATTGAGTATATTTTAACTTTGTTTTTGAGTTTATTGATTAGCGATCATCACTTACCACAATATATAAAATGTTTTTGGGTTTTTCACATAATTGACACCAATTGCCGAATTTAGTCGAACTACTGTAAAACCCACTTTAGGAGCCTAGTGGTATTCTGGTAAATTTACTGACTTTAAATTAATTAATTATTTAATGTGTTAGGAAATTAGTTGTTTATTATATTATGTTTATTGTGAATTTTAATCAAAAAGTCAAATGACTTATTGTGACTAGTAAATTATTGGTTGTTTTTGTAACAACCCAAAATTTAAAGTGTTATTATGAATAATATATTAGTAAATGTTTTAAGTTTTTACGGTTGTCGGTGGAATAAAATAGTAATTTATCGTGAATGGTTTTTAAGTTCCAGACAATAGGGTTTAAAGGGTATTGAATTAAGTGGATATGTACGTATGCTTTAGTGTTTATCTTTTATAAAGTCCAAAATGTTCCAGAGAGAAACAAAGAGAGCTCGTGAGATGGAGAAAAACACAGGGACGATTCGTATGTTAAAATCTAAGTCTTTTAATCTTCAATTCTTGATTCTACTTGCTTGATTCTTCCTTTCTAATCATCATTAAACCACATGTAAGTGATTCTTTTATGTTCTTAACCTAGGTTTTTGAGTTTTATGTGGGTTTCAAAGAGTTAATTGTTTAATTACGAAATTAGGGTTTTTATTTGATGAAACTAGTGTTAATTAGTGTTCTTATGATTGATTAGTTGTGTATAAGTATATATGTGATTATTATTAACAATAATTCAAGTGAAAAATGAGTAATTAAAAGTAAATAGTTAAGGATCAAAGTAGGGTTTTGGTGGGGTTTCATGGAACTAGTGATTTTGATATAAAATTAGTGTTTAATATGTTGAATTGATGTTAATGAAGCTATTAGTGAATGACTTAGTAGTTAAAACGAGTTAAATATTAATAAGTTAGTAATATGTTCATAAGGGGTTTGATGAATTGAAGTGAATTCATGTAGTAAACTTAATAGTGTAATTAAAAGTGTTGATAGAATATGATTACTAGTTAGTTTGATGTTGATTATTAGTGTCTAAGTGTATTATATGTTGTTATGTATAACATGATTAGGTGCTAAAGGAGTGGAGGCTTATGATGATTAACATGGTGAAATCGTCTAAGAGTTTGTGGTGAGTGATACGGGGGTTAAACAGGTGATGTGATTGTGTAGTACCGAATAGCTTGCGGGCTAGAGGTTTGGTAAATCAATTACGAAATTTTTTTCTAGAATCCCTAAAATTTGTTTGACATCTTCTATGCGAAAATGCTCCATTTTCATAAGATCTTCTTGGCTGTTATTCAAAAGGTCCAATAATGTATATATATTCGACCTTTTGAGGCAATTATAGATCCTGGGAGGTAATTCTGATTGGTCAATAAAAATCGATTTCAACGCCATTCTTTTTTTATTTTTTGTTAGTTTAGCCAATTTATCATAAAAGGTAAAAGGGGGTAAAGGAACCATGTGTTGATTGTCCTCTAAATTTAAATTTTCTTCATTGGTATGTAAAAATGGAATCAATAAATCAATCAAATTCCGGGAGGCTTCGTGAAGTGCTTCTTTAGGAGTTAAACTTCAATTTGTCCATATTTCGAGAAATAGTATTTCTTTGTTACCATTTTCATAAGAATGAATACTATGATTCGCATTTCGAACAGGCATGAATACTGGATCTATAGGATAACTTCCATCTTGAAAGGTATTTGGCGCTTTTATAAGATATCCGCGATTCTTCTCTATTTGTAATCCAATAACCAACTCAATGGGTTCTGTCAAGCAAGCTATATGCTGTGTATTATCGACGATTTCTACATAAGGCGGTAAGAGGATATCTTGAGCAGTTACATATCCAGGGCCCCTGACACAAATAGACGCCTCACAAGTTCCATAGAGATTACTTCTCAATACGATTTCTTTCAAATTCATTAAAATTTCATGTACTGATTCTTGAATACCCATTATGGTATAATATTCGTGAGATATTTTCTCAGATTTTGCGCGTGTGATACATGTTCCTTCGATTTCTCCAAGCAAAGCTCTTCGCATCGCAATGCCTATTGTGTCTGCTTGACCTTTCATAAGCGGAGACAGAATAAAGCGCCCATAAAGAAGACGCTTACTGTCTGCTGCTGATTCAACACACTTCCACTGTAGTGTCCGAGTAGATACTGCTATTTTCTCTCGAACCATAATAATATTATTTGATCAGATCATTGAATCATTTATTTCTCTTGTTTCTCTTGCTAGTGAAATATCTTCTATTTTGATTTCTACACACGCCGTTTCTTCGGGGGTCTACAGCCATTATGTGGCATAGGAGTTACATCCCGTACGAAAGTTAATAGTATACCACTTCTGCGAATAGCTCGTAATGTTGCGTCTCTTCCGAGACCGGGACCTTTAA
The DNA here is from genome assembly GCA_949592205.1 of Helichrysum umbraculigerum. Taxonomy (NCBI): domain Eukaryota; kingdom Viridiplantae; phylum Streptophyta; class Magnoliopsida; order Asterales; family Asteraceae; genus Helichrysum; species Helichrysum umbraculigerum. The sequence continues at coordinate 6,042,547 of CATIUR010000005.1, read as the reverse complement.
TCATGACTTCTGCTCGTTGCATACCTTGATCTACTACTGCACGAATAGCATTTGCCGTTGCGGTTTGAGCAGCAAATGGCGTCCCTCTTCTTGTACCTCGGAAGCCACAAGTACCGGCGGAGGACCAAGAAACCACACACCCCCGTACATCTGTAACAGTCACAATGGTATTATTGAAACTTGCTTGAATATGAATAACCCCCTTTGGTATTTTACGTGTACTCTTATGTGAACCAATACGTCCACGTGAACCCTTTTTCGGTATAGCTTTTGCCATATTTTATCATCTCATAAATTTGAGTAAGAGATATATGGATATATCCATTTTAGGTCAAAACAGATCCCCTATTTGTATATCAGGTCTTTAACGAGTCTGATTAGCCTTGTCTTTGTTTATGTCTTGGGTTGGAACAAATTACTATAATTCGTCCCCGACGACGGATTAGTCGACATTTTTCACAAATTTTACGAACAGAAGCTCTTATTTTCATATTTGCGATAGGAATGAACAAGAACAAATAAGTTTTAGCTAATGTAATAAAGATACCAATTATTGTTCCAAAGACTCTACCCCTTTTAGTAATTTCAAAAAGCTCGGGAACAAAAATGTACGGAATAGAAAGATTCCAACCCCCCAAGTAAAGAACTGTTATAAATAATGAAGAAACTAGTAGATTTAAATATGAAGCAACGTAAAATAAACCAAATTTGATACCGGAATATTCGGTTTGATAACCTGCTACTAATTCTTCTTCTGCTTCTGGTAAATCAAATGGTAATCGTTCACACTCGGCTAGGGAAGAAATTAGAAAAACTAAAAACCCTATAGGTTGACGCCACAAATTCCATCCCCAAAAACCATATTTTGACTGGGCTTCAACTATATCAACTGTACTTGAACTATTAGATAATCATAGTAGATGATAACATCACTGTTCCCACCCCTATTGCAGAACCGTACATGAGATTTTCATCTCATACGGCTCCTCAAATGTCACAAATAAATCTAAGGACCCATCCATTATTATTTTTCTTGATATGTTTGTAACATAGATAGAGATAAAATTAAATCCATTGTAAGATCCCCATTAGACACTGGAATTCTGTCTGCTATTATAAGAAAGTGCTTCTGAATTCATCTTATCTTTTAATAATTTAAATTCTTCTTTGTTGAGTAATAACTAAATCTTTGAATAAAATGTTTCTTGTAACGATATCAATAGATATTTCGACCTAACGTTTTCAATTACGAAATCCAATTAGACGTTGCATTAGTTCACGAATCATGACAAGAATTCTATCTCTATATAGAGATAGAAAAAAATAGATTATTTCTAGTGCATTTAGTCTTTCGATTTTTTTTCGTTCCTATTCTCCTTTCTCAAAAAAAGGGGACTTTAAACAAAGTTAAAGGATTACTTCGTTCTTGATAGTTATTTACTTAATTGGTGAATAGAAGTATACTCTGGATCGGAATCGTGGGAAGTACTCCTTTATCATTTCTACCAATTTAAAGCCCCAATTTTAATTCTTTTTATACACAGAAAAATACACTTACAAAATCTCTATTACGAATCCTTAGTGTACATTAGTGTTCCTAGCTATCCACTCATTTTTATGAATCTACTTTTGGTAATACATACGTAGTAAAAACCTCATAAAGTTGATCCTTTGAACCCGCTTCAAGTCATGATGACTAGTCAATCAATCTTGGGGTAAAGAGTCTCTAATACTTACGTCTACTTTTCTTAACTCTTGTACATAGAAAATGAGATTCAATCTTTTACTGCAACTTTAGAAGCCGTTTCTTTCACTCATATAACTATCTAGTTTCCTTCATCAACCCCCGAATAATGAATAAAAAAAATAGATATTCAACTCATGGCACTTCCTTCCTAGAAAGAGAAGCAGTCGGGGGAATTTTATGTCTTAACGAATCACACGTAGAGATATTGATAACACACATAGAGTTAATGGTATTTCATAACTAATTGATTGAGCAGCCGCTCGTAGACCACCTAAAAAAGAATATTTATTATTTGAGCCATATCCTGACATAAGAAGGTCGACAGGAGCAATACTTGAAATAGCAATCCATAAAAAAAACACCGATACTGAGATCGGCTAGAACAAGGTGATACCCAAAAGGAATTACTAAATAACTTAATAAAATTGATATGACTGCTATAGATGGTCCAATACTGAATAAACGAGTATCTCCTCTAGATGGAAGAAGATTCTCTTTTAAAAGTAATTTGGTACCATCTGCTAGAGCTTGAAGAATTCCCAAAGGTCCTGCGTATTCAGGACCAATACGTTGTTGTATACCTGCAGATATTTCTCTTTCTAACCAAACAATTACTAATACACCTATTGTGATTCCTAATACAGGAGTAAAAATAGGGATAAGCATCCATATGATTCCATAGACCTCTTTTAAGGATTCCAATCTAGAAAAAGAATTGATAGCTTGTACTTCTGTTGTATCAATTATCATTTTAACGATCAACTTCTCCCATAATGATATCTATACTACCTAGTATCGTCATAATATCAGCCAATTTCATTCTTTTAACTAACTGAGAAGAATTTGCAAATTAATAAACCCCGGTGGGCGAATTTTATATCGCCAAGGAAAAACACCCTTATCTCCTATCAGAAAAATTCCCAATTCTCCCTTTGGTACTTCCACTCGTGCATATAGTTCTTGCTTTGACAATTCAAAAGTCGGAGAAGGTTTTTTACTAATGAATCGATAATCAAACTCATTCCATACAGTATCTTTTACTCTATCAAAACGGCGGATTTCTAAATTTTCATAGGGCCCTCCAGGAATTCCTTCTAGGGCCTGTTGAATTATTTTTATGGATTCTGTCATTTCACTGATTCGTACTAAATAACGAGCTAAAGAATCCCCCTCTTTTTGCCATTGGACTTCCCAATCAAATTCATCGTAACACTCATAATGATCAACTTTACGAAGATCCCATTGTATTCCAGAAGCTCGTAGCATTGGTCCCGACAAACCCCAATTTATTGCTTCCTCTCCACCAATAATGCCTACTCCTTCAACTCGTTCTAAAAAAATGGGATTCCTTGTAATAAGCTTTTGATATTCAGCAATTCCTGTTAAAAAATAATCGCAAAAATCCAAACATTTATCTATCCAGCCATGAGGTAAATCAGCAGCGACTCCGCCAATACGAAAAAAATTGTGCATCATTCGCATACCGGTGGCAGCTTCGAATAGGTCATATATCAATTCTCTTTCTCGAAAAATATAGAAGAAAGGAGTCTGTGCCCCAATATCTGCCATAAAAGGGCCAAGCCATAACAAATGCGAAGCTATACGACTTAACTCCAACATAATGACTCTAATATAACTGGCCCTTTTAGGGACTTGAATATTGCCTAATTGCTCTGGCGCATTTATAGTTATTGCTTCTGTGAACATAGTAGCTAAATAATCCCAACGTGTTACATAAGGCAAATATTGTATAATTGTTCGATTTTCCGCAATTTTTTCCATACCTCTGTGTAAATAACCCAATATTGGTTCACAGTCAATAACATCTTCACCATCTAAAGTAACAATGAGTCGAAGAACACCATGCATTGATGGGTGGTGAGGTCCCATATTGACTATCATGAGGTCTTTTCTTCTAGCTGGTACAGTCATAGGTTTTTCCTGATTCATTCTTCCATGAATTGCTGAAAGTGAAAAGAAGTTCACCAAACTTTAAGCCAATAATTCAAACTAACTCTTCAAATTAACGAGTTTTTCTCTCTCGAATATCCAACTGCCCTATTAATTATTTATAAGGAATAAGTTATTTGTTTATGTTTGTTTAATTATGTTTATTGCTTCATTTAATTGTTGTGTTAAATTACTTGTTTATGTTTAATTGTTTTGTGATTAAATTCTACTTGGTAAGAAAAGTAGTGATTTCTCATTAGCTTGAGGTTAGTCAAGTAATGAGTAAGTCACTAGCTTAAAGGTAAAGGAAAAGAATTGGGTGCGAAAGGTGATGAATAGTATATTATTCGATTGTGTTGGATTCCGGATTGCTTCCGAGCAAGAGGTTACACAATCGGGTGTAAGATGATTTGTTGACATATGTGGATTAAATAGTGATGATTTGGTGAACAGTGTATGAATTGTTGTCAAGTGTATGAAGTCATATGATTGGTTTGGTTTGGGTCAAAGTGTTGAATTGTAGAAATAGGTCGAAAGTGATTGGTTGGTCAAATGTGAAGTTGACATATAGTCAACAATGTTGTAAGAGTCAAACATGTGTGGTATTGGGTAATATGGTGGTGTTATGTAGTAGATTTGGTAAAAGTGTCCAAATGGGCACTAAACGGGTCAAAGGAGTTCAATCGGGTTAGAATGTAGTTATGTGGGTTTAACCAAGGGTGTTAGACTTGTTTTGAGATGTTGAAAATGTGTGAAAAATGGCAGAGTCTAAAACTAAGTGGTTTGGGATATAGAGTGTTCACCAAAATGGGTTAAAATGGTCAAGAAGTGGAAACAGATATAACTAGAAGTGGAAACGGATATAACTAGAAGTGGAAACAGATATAACTAGAAGTGGAAACAGATATAACTAGAAGTGGAAACGGATATAACTAGAAGTGGAAATAGATATAACTAGAAGTGGAAACGAATATAACTAGAAGTGGAAACAGATATAACTAGCAGTTGAAACAAAATCATAACTAGAAGTGGTAACGAAGTTATAACTTGCAGTAGAAACAAGATGTTCTAGGCATATCTCTCCCATAGCGTTGATTAGAAAGCTTGGGACAATCACGAATTAAATGTCCCTGTTTCTTGCAATAGAAACAGGAACGCTTCTCAACAAATGGTTGAGGCTGAGGATTTACTGAAGGAGGTAGAGAAGCATTTCTTGAACATGCACATTGTGTACAAGTTCTAAGTGGTGCTTGCTCAGGTTGAATAGTTGAAGCAGAAGGTTTGTTATAAGAAACTTTATCATTATTAACAATTGAATTTCGTTTCAAAATCTTTACAGGTGTCTGTAAAGTTCGAGAATTCTTATTCAAAACCTTTTCTTTACCTTTTTCAGTTTGAACCTTAATCTCAGGTTCATTTTGTAAAATTACATTTTCAGCTCTAACTTCAACCTTTTTAACCTTAGGATACTCCTGTTCAGTAATATCCTCAATCTCAACAACCTCCGGATCACTAACTGAAGGTGCACTTTCAGACTTGACAAACTTAGGCAAAGGATACTCTGGCCTTTTCGTTTTCTCCTTTGCATGCTTCTTAGCTTCTTTAGATTCTGTAGCTGGCCGTGATGAGTAGTCAGCTACAAGTTCTTCGGTGCCTTCCTTAACAGGCACAGGATAGTGGTTAGTAGGGTGTGGGACTGCGTTATATCTCAGTCCCGCCTTACTACTAGTATCCGTCCTTTGCTTGTTAACGATTTCATCGAAGACGTCAAGAGAGTTTGAAAAACTTGAGATTTTACGTGTAAAATTCTCAGACGTAGATTTTAACGCAGTAAGTTCTTCATTTAACAAATCAATTTCTTTTAGATAGCTATTAATAGCATCTTGTTGACTAAAAATTTTTGATTTGTAAGTCTGAGTGTCTAACTTATGAGCCTCGATTTGCTTATCATAAAGTTTTTCATTTGCTTTTAAAAACTTATTTGACTTAGTAAGTTTAACAACCTTTTCTCTCAAGTTTTCATTGTCTATTTAACAAATCTTTGAAGAAGCAGTTAAAGTAATACACGAAACACAGTTTGACGGTTTCTCAGGTTCATTATGTACCTCATTTGTGATGTGAGCCATTAGACAGTGTTGATACTGCTCAGCTTGAGCAGTCCAATCAAGATTTGTAGGCTCGAACAACTAGAGCATCAGAAGCTCCAGTCTTTGATACTTCCTTTTCAGGAGTCTTGGGTGGAGATGATTTAGTGAGACCTGAATGTGGCATCTTAGGTTTCTCACATTCTCGGGCGAAATGTCCCAAGTTCTGGCAATTATTGCAACGAACCTTGCTCTTATCAAAACCAAAACCAGATTTACCAGCTCCTTCCAAACTCTTGCGTCCCGTCCTTTGCAAGAATTTCTGTACCCTTCTTGTGATCATGGCTATATTCCAGTTCAAATCCATCTGTTCAAGATCATCATCATCCAGCTGACCATAATCTTCCTTTGTCAGCTCCAGTGTGGTGTTTGGTTGTGAAACCAAATCCTTGTAAGAGCTCAGGAAAGCTGTATAGATGGCCGCTTGTTCTTCAATAGCTGGTGAAATAGGAGTTTGCTGAGAATGTGAACCTTCTGAAGTTCCAGCTGAATAAACCGATGAGTGAACCCCAGTGGAGTTTGATTGTGAAGTTATATCTGACACAAAGGCCATTCCATCATAGGTTTTCCCTGAATTTACCGATCCACCATAAAGAGATGGGTCTAAACAAAGCCTCCTGACTTGCACTCTTTCTTCTTTAACTCCATAGCGTGTGCTTGGAGTATCCCAATCAAGTCATCTAACTTCATCGTACTCAACTCTTCACTTTCTTTCAAAAATTGGACTTTAATATCCCAGGCTTTTGGCAGTGCATCCAAAAGCTTCTTGTTAACCTCACTTTCAGTGAAAGTATAACCTCCTTCAGTCAACTCACTAACCACCTGTGAGTATCGAGTAAACAGCCCAGAAGCAGTCTCATTTGTAAGAATATCAAACATATCATATTGCTTCTTTATTAGCTCCAGCTTAGCCTCCTTATATTTCTCATTGCCACCACATCTGGTTTCAATTGCCTTCCAGAGATCATATGTTATCTCATGATGCTTGAATAATCTTAAAACATCTTGAGTTAAACACATGCAGATAGCTGAGTTAGCTTTCCGTTCAATATCGTACTCCTTCTTTTCTTCAGGAGTCATAGCCTTGTATGTCTTAGCAGGATGGACTCCTCTATAATTTTCCTCGGCAACTGGTTTCTCATACCGTTCCGTTAGAGGGCCCCACAGTTCAGGACAATGGAAGTCTGCGTATTGTTCGAATCTGGATCTCCAGTAAGCATAGTCCATGTCAGCTGAGAACAGAGGAGGCTTATTGTTGCTTCCCACATCATTATTTTGTTTAAGCATGTCACAAATGTTTTGAAAACTATCTCTTTCTTGAGCCATTTAGAGATACCTGAAATATAGACTTAAACACAAATACGAAAAGCTGATTAGCAATAAAGGCGACACTAGGTTAGTGTCGCACTGAAGTGTCGCAAAGACTAGCGATACTGAGCAAGTGACGCGTATAAGTGACACACAATGCTAACTGACGTCACTAGTAGTAAGTGACACGTAATACACAAGTGTCGTAAGTAAGTGAAGCACTTGAGTGACGCACCGAATTAAGTGGCGCTAATTAGTGACGCAAAGTAGTGTCGGAAAGTACTAACAGGCGTCACTTGTGACAAGTGACGCGTAACAGACAAGTGACGTTACAAAGTGACGCACTTAAGTGTTGGTAAAAACCTAATTGAACCTTACGAAGTGTCGCCCGAAGTGTCGCTCGAAGTGACGCAACGAGTGACGCAAAAACGGCTGTGAACGCCCAAAAATCCTAAAAATCGAATTTTCGTAAACCTAACGAAAATTCTTCAATCCCAAACGAACGAAACCTGTAAATATTGATTCCTAACATCTTTCTAGCACCCAATCGATCCAAAAACCTTGATCTTTCTTGATTTTCTTCACGAACTAAACCGAAAAACAAAGTAATACGTGATCACAATGTCAATCAAACCACCTCGAGGCTCTGATACCAGTTGAGAGTGCCCCTTGCTGTGGATCTAGATGATTGATAACAATGATTGTAAGGCGGAAACAAACAATCACACAAACAATATGTAAACGCAAACCGAAATCGAATCAATGAATCAAAAACGACTTTGTATTAATAATTGTAACGTATCAGATTGTTTACAAGGTTGCTTAGTCGACAAATGGTGCTAGGGTTTCGTCAACCCTAGCCAGAAACCCGTAGGTTTGCTTATATACTAACACAAATCGGCAGACATGCGTCACTTGGCTAGTGTCGCATGTGGCCGCCTTCATGCGTCACTTACCTAAGTGTCGTTATGCGTCACTAAGGCAAGTGTCGCCTACTACTAAAGTTAAGTGTCGCAATATACTAAAATGACTTTTCTATAACGATAAACTAACGACACTTACACCTCGATAGACCAACTAACAGACGCACTAATATGCACCAACATTATTTTCTCATCTTATTACTTAAATAACATGATTATATGTTCACTCAAGAAGTATTATGTCCAAACTTTGCCTAAAAACCCACTTTTCATACCCAAAAACTCAAGAAAATACCTCATGCACATTCTGTCCATAAATGTATACGAATTTCAACAAATTGTTTCTCACTCATTTCTTAATGAAAATGGACGTTTTTATAGTCAAAAATCAATTCAGAAAGTAATATTTCCAACCCCACAAGCCTCATATTTTTCTGAGTTCATTTACTATTTTTAATATTTTTTGTAAGAACACGTAGATAATCTGTCCTGTGAAGTCAGAATGTTTAGTCTTGTTGTTTTGGCCATATCTCGAGCTACACGGCTCCAAATGACTTGAAACCACCTCCAAATGTTCATAAATTTTATTGTCTACAAATGTCGTGTTGACCACTTTTTCTGGAAACATATGGATTTTACCCAGAAATTATGACTTCATGCACGTGTCTAACTCTGACCTCAGAAAGTAAATGTAATTATTAAAAATAGTAAGACTTCTCTAAAATTCATGTAAAAATTACTAAAGGTAGATATTATATGGGAGAACAACTGGAAATTTTGTTGGATTTGATTGTGGACTATAGATTTTTAGAAAAATCCGACAAGTTGATGCATTTTCTGGAAAATGTAAAAGTGGACTGATTTTGGGTAACTTATGAAACCAACACTTATGGACTTGCTATAAAGGGAAAGACTAACTTTTTATGACCCATGAACATATTTAAGGTTTGAGTAAAAGTATCGGGTCAAACCGAGAAGGTTTGACCGAGTCAACAAAAAATGGGGTTCGGTTTCGAAAACGTCAAACTTTCTATTTTTGGGTGACTTATAAAGTGACTTGGAACAAAAATACCCGAACGAAAAACGACACTCATATTTGAACCGAGACATAAACCGCAAGACGTTGACACTAAGTATTAAATTCGCGTGATAACCGATAACCACATACGATAACATGTGATATATACTAATATAAAGTATACAACGAACAAACCTAATAGTAATGTATTTTAAGAATTATTATTACAAACTTTCACCAACGGGTCGTACACGTTTATTTTCAAAAACAAAACACAATTGGACATACTAGTTGAGTGAACACTAGCATGGATAGTCTATAGAGATATCCACTTACTTAAACTTGTAATCTCATACGTTTAGGACGTTAGAGACCCTACATGGACTCACGCTTTGCTAGCACTCACGTATTTAGCTCACGAGGTGAGTTCACAGCCCCTACTTTTACTGTTTTACTACTTTTAAACCAGAGGTGAAAAACATAGAAAATGTTTTACTACTGTATGCTACAACTGTATATAAATGCTTTTATGCTTTTATACTTATAAACTGTTGTTTACATGAATGTATCCATGTTTTACTTGATAGATTGAGTACTTTTGAACTATACTTATGAATGACTTCATACTATACTTGTAAACTATTTATAAAATGTTTTAAGGTTTTTATACAAACTGTTATTGATGAAACAACATTATTATTCTGTTTTGTGCCCTACGGACTTGGGTATTGGATCCTACTGACTTGGATCGAGTGACACTTACTCTCCCTACATTTTTGGACCCTACTGACTTGGGTACTGGATCCTACTGACTTGGATCAGATCTTACTAACTTGGATCGAGGGACACTTAATCTCCCTACATTTTTGGACCCTACTGACTTGGGTATTGGATCCTACTGACTTGGTGTAACACCCCCGAAATTCACTGTTTTGCGGAAGCATAGTTTGGGGTGTTACTAATCAATATACAAAGCACAAGATATATAGCAAACGACCTCTAAATGAGACGTTTTGTAAATTAGTTACATTTCATAGATATAATGTTTGAAAACTTAGTGTTTTCGTATACAAAATATAGTTTCCCCTAGAGTCCACGCGTATAGCGGGAGATTCTATTACATAATCGTAATATACAAAAGATAATGTTAAGAATCTCCGTTAATGCAGTTGTGTTGAAATCATGCGACTCTAGCTAAAATCCTGGAGTAATCCTACTCCATCCGGGTACCTGAGAAAACATGCTAAAAGGTGTCAACCAAAAGGTTGGTGAATCTCACAGGTGTGTAAATAACATCAGTTTTGAACACGAGCTTTCATCAGTAATGCCCGTAGGCGTAAAATCAGCAATTTCAATCCAGAAATCGTAAACCAGTATTTGCAATCCCGCAAATGTAAGTAAGTAAGTTTATACCGTTGCCATGAGGCTCATAATCGAAGCTTAACCCGTAAATAATATGTTTGCTCCCGTGACATGCTCGTAAGTGAGCAAGCATCAGTAACGAATAAGTTGTCACCCGTTTATACGTGTAAATCGGTACGTGGCAGCGCTACTGCCCCGGGTGGGGAGGGTCATTTCCCTAATGGATCCATTAACTACTGTTCGCGCTTAAGTCCATAACTAACGATATATGATGGAGAGACTTCTGTAAATAGTAATTAACTCATGCAATTCCGTTTGGTATAGAAATCAGTTTAGTACTTGTGTTCAGGAAAAATCAGTAGCATGTATCTCCCCCAATAAGATAAAACAGTAAAAGTGGGGCCGTAAGACTCACCTGAGTCTTTGCAAGTACGTTTATATCAATAAACGAGTAATTAATATCAACCGTAGGTTCTCCGAACCCGTAACCTTCAAATGCCTAAACATATAAAGTTAAGTAAGTAGATGTCCCGCAAGACCATCTAGGCTAGTTGTTTACACAACTCATTATGTCCAAGTGTTTGTTTAGTAATCCGTTTGTAGTTTGAAAACAAATATGGCCCGTTGGTGACGGTTTGTAATAATGATTCAAAGCGTTATCATTTATAACGCAATTTAGTGTAATTGTAATAGAAGGTATGTTCTATGACGTTTGTTAAGTCGTATGACATAAGTATTTGAAGTTGTGTAAGTTCGACCCTTAGTAAAATCTGACTTTTCAAGGTTCTGGTTTGTGCGACGTAGCATGCGACGTAGGGTGCGACGTAGGGAGGTACGTCGCATGATGCGACCTTCGCAAAAACAAATGCGACGTAGGTTCGGTTTGCGACGTAAAAGTCTACGTCGCTATGTGCGACGTCCGCAAGTTAATGCGACGTAATAGGCTGCGTCGCTAGTGCGACGTTGGGATTTTTGTGCGACGTAGGCCGCGACGTCGCTAAGTGCGACGTTGGCCACATAATGCGACGTTTTGAGCTACGTCGCAGATAGTCCAGCGTCTCTGCGACGTAGCGGTCTGATCGGAATTTGGTGGCCGGAAAATCGGTCGAAAAACTTCCGTTAGGTCCAAATCTTTTACCCAACCCATTTTTGGACATTTTAAGCATATATAATCCATAAAAACGTAAAAATGAGCAAAAACGGAGAGTTTCGGGTTTTGTCGGAAACTTACAAAATGTCGGATAGAAAATCCGAAAAGATAGGAATGTAGATCGTGTGATGGTGAACGTTTTCTTCCAAAGAGAGGCTATGATCCGGCGTCGTTTAATACGTTTATTTGTCGATTTAGTGAGGTTTTTGGGTGGTGGTTTTTGAGAGAAAAAGAAAGAAAAGAGGAGGAGAGAGAGAGAGTGTGTGGGTTGAATGAGGAAAAAGGGAGGAAGAATGGGGGTTTTGGTGAAAGCCCCCATTTTTCAGTCCACGCGCCGCGCTCCGTGCGGTGTTCGTTTTCTCTATCGTATAGGCGTTAAATCAAGCAGTTATATTTTTAAAAGATGACGGGAATATTTTAATGAAATACCTTGAAATTAATTAATTATAAAAACATTTGTCGAAGTATTAAAATTCTTAACTCGCGTTTAATACGTATTCGTTAAATTATTTAAATTGTCGTCGCGGTATTATAAATAATGTTTGTTCGCTGTGTATTTTATATAATAAAATACGTTCTCATTATTTAGGTAAGTTTCTGTCACCAACGTCAAAATAATTGTGTCGGACTCCGTCCGGTTAATTAGTACGATTTATCCAAATCGCGTAAAAACACACATATATATATAAATCAACTTATATATATACAAATAGAGCCTGTAATTAGTCCTATTACATACTAATTACAACTAGTTACAATCAATTAGGCATAAATAATTATCCTAATTTAGCAGGTGTTACATTCTCCCCTTGTTAAAAAATTTCGTCCCGAAATTAGCTTGAGTGCACGGACGGTGCGTTGTCTGGGAAGAGATGTGGGTATTTCTGTCGCATTTGGTCTTCCCGTTCCCAGGTGAACTCAGGGCCGCGCCTAGAATTCCACCTGACTTTTACTATGGGAATACGACTCTGTTTCAATTGCTTGACCTCTCGGTCCATGATTTCCAAAGGTTTCTCGACGAAATGAAGTTTATCATCGATTTGAATTTCGTCGAGCGGTATAATCAGCGTCTCGTCAGACAGACATTTCTTCAAGTTAGAAATGTGGAATGTGTTGTGTACGCTGCTAAGTTCAGCAGGAAGTTGCAGGCGATATGCCACTGGACCAATCCTTTCAAGGATTTCGAATGGTCCGATATATCTAGGATTTAGTTTGCCTCGTTTCCCGAATCGAATAACACCTTTCCACGGTGCCACTTTGAGAAGTACCTTGTCTCCTACCTGGAACTCAAGGTGTTTGCGTCTCACGTCAGCATAGCTTTTCTGACGATCACGTGCGGCTTTCAGCCGGTTTTGAATACCAACGATTTTCTCAGTAGTTTCTTGAATGATTTCTGGACCCGTGAGTTGGGATTCTCCTAACTCAGTCCAACAGACAGGTGATCGGCACTTACGTCCGTAAAGTGCCTCGAAGGGTGCAGCCTTTATGCTGGTATGATAACTGTTGTTGTACGAGAACTCGCACAACGGTAAATGATTTTCCCAAGAAGTACCGAAGTCGACTACGCAGGCTCGTAGCATATCCTCCAGTGTTTGAATAGTTCGCTCGCTTTGGCCATCGGTTTGCGGGTGATAAGCAGTACTCATATCCAGACGAGTACCAAGAGATTTCTGTAGCGATTGCCAAAAGTTAGAAGTAAAACGGCTGTCCCTATCCGAGATGATCGAGATAGGTACCCCGTGTCGTGAGATGATTTCTTTGACATAGATGCGAGTCAGACGCTCCATCTTGTCGGTTTCCTTGATGGCCAGAAAATGAGCAGATTTCGTGAGACGGTCCACGATCACCCAAATGGTATCGCAACCACTCGAAGTTTTCGGTAGTTTGGTAATGAAGTCCATGGAAATCTGTTCCCATTTCCATTGAGGAATTTCAGGTTGTTGAAGCAACCCAGAGGGTCTTTGGTGTTCGGTCTTTACTTTGGAACAGGTTAGGCATTTACTGACGTACAAGGCGATGTCAGCTTTCATGTTAGGCCACCAATACAACCCTTTGACGTCATGATACATCTTGTCAGATCCAGGATGTATTGAGTATCGAGATTTGTGAGCTTCAGCCATCACCAAATCTCGAAAGTTTCCGAATTTGGGTAACCACACCCGGTTAGAGAAGTATCGAGTTCCATCGGGTTTGATTTCGAATTGTTTATCCAAGCCTCGCAAGGCTTCATTTTTCAAGTTTTCATCGTTGAGTGCTTCAAGTTGAGCGGTAAGGATTTGAGCAGGAAGCTCGTTATGAATTGTCATAGAAAGTGCTCGAACTCGAAGGGGTTTCACTCGTTCTTTTCGGCTTAAGGCATCGGCAACTACGTTCGCCTTGCCCGGATGGTATTTGATCTCGCAGTCGTAGTCACTAAGTAACTCAACCCAGCGACGTTGCCTCATGTTTAGATCTTTCTGATCGAATATGTGTTGGAGACTTTTGTGATCAGTAAAGATAGTGCTTTTCGTACCGTAGAGATAATGTCTCCAGATTTTCAATGCGAAGACCACAGCACCTAACTCGAGGTCGTGGGTCGTATAGTTTTTCTCGTGGATTTTCAGTTGTCGTGAGGCATAGGCAATGACTTTTTCCCGTTGCATCAACACACAACCAAGTCCCTGGTGTGAGGCGTCGCAGTAAACTACGAAATCGTCGGTGCCCTCGGGTAAGGACAGGATTGGTGCACTGCAAAGTTTGTTTTTCAATAGCTGGAAGGCTGACTCTTGTTTATCAGTCCAATCGAACTTCTTATCTTTCTGAGTCAGTGTGGTTAGTGGAACAGCTATTCTTGAAAAGTTTTCGATGAATCGGCGATAATAACCAGCAAGACCTAAGAATTGTCTCACTTCGGTTGGAGTGGTCGGTGACTCCCAGCCCTTGATTGCTTCAATCTTGGCGGGATCAACATGAATTCCTTGGCTGTCAATCACGTGCCCGAGGAATTGAACGGTTCGAATCCAGAACTCACACTTAGAGAATTTGGCATATAACTCTTCGTGTTTCAGAAGTCCTAGAATGGTTTTCAGATGTTGAGCATGTTCCTGTTCGTTGCGAGAGTAAATCAGGATATCATCGATGAACACAATGACGAATTTGTCAAGATATGATTTGCACACCCGATTCATAAGGTCCATGAATACGGCCGGTGCGTTGGTTAACCCGAATGGCATCACTTGGAATTCATAATGCCCATAACGAGTTCGGAAAGCTGTCTTTGGGATATCATTGTCACGGACTCGGAGTTGATGATAACCCGACCGTAGATCAATCTTCGAGTAAACACTCGATCCCTGGAGTTGGTCAAACAGGTCATCGATTCTAGGAAGTGGGTACCGATTCTTTATGGTTAGCTTATTCAGCTCTCGGTAGTCGATATACATGCGGAAAGACCCATCTTTCTTTTTCACGAATAAGACCGGAGCTCCCCAAGGTGAGGAACTTGGTCGAATGAATCCTCTGTCCAGGAGTTCCTGTAGTTGGTTAGACAACTCCTGCATTTCGGATGGTGCTAAACGGTAAGGGGCTCGTGCCACGGGTGCAGCTCCGGGCACAAGTTCGATTTGAAATTCAACTTGTCTAGGTGGCGGAAGTCCGGGCAAGTCTTCAGGAAAGACTTCCGGGAAATCCCGCACGATCGGAACATCCTCAAGTCGCTTCTCCTCCGACTTCTTCTCCGTTACATGTGCGAGGATGGCTTGATACCCTTTTCGTAGATATTTTCTCGTTTTCAGACAGGAGACAATATTCAGATTCCGTCTGCCGGTCTCCCCTTGTAGGACTAAGGTTCCACCGGAGACAAGAGGTATGCGAACGAGTTTGTCATGACAGATGATTTCAGCTCGGTGCTTGGATAACCAATCCATACCGACAATAATATCGAAGCTGCCGATCTCGACAGGGATTAAATCAATGGAAAACGTTTCGTTCGTGAGGTTAAGTGTACAGTTGTGTATGATACTATCAGTCTCAATCAGTTTGCCGTTAGCTAATTCTACAATGTATTTAGCATCTAAGGTAGTGGGAGTAATATCAAGTAAAGGGCTAAATTTCTCAGATATGAAGCTTCTATCGGCACCGGTATCAAATAACACAGAAGCAGTAAGGTCGTTGAGAAGGAACGTACCCGTCACGACGTTCGGGTCTCGTCTGGCTTCCCCAGCCTTGATAACGAATGATCTGCCGCGAGCAGGGTTATTGTTGTTTTTCAGCTTTGGGCAATCTTTCTTGAAATGCCCTGTATTTCCGCACCCAAAGCAGGCCTTTGGTGCATTAGTGTTGGGGGTGGGAATGTTGGTTCGACAATCCTTGGCTAGATGCCCGAACCGCTTGCAGTTGGAGCAAGGGCAAGAACCGTCATGGTGGCGGTTGCATTTGGGACAGTAGGGTCTGCTCCCGCTGTACCCTTTCTTCTCCGAAGTTCCAGATGAATAAGCCTTAATGTACTCAGGCTTTTTGTTGGAGGTTTGGTTGGATGAGTTGGGGTTACCTTCCCACTTGCGTTTGTAGTTTGTAGATGGGGTTGAAGTTGTACCACGGCGGACAGAATTTGCCGTTAGTTCATGGGCCATACGGATGGCGCTCTGAATAGTACCCGGTTTGGAAGAAGTTACCAGGTCTTGGAGTCTCTCAGGAAGACCATCAACAAATTTCTCGATCCTCTTATACTCAGGATCGACCATGGTTGGGCACAGAAGTGCCAGTTGGTGGAAACGGTTTGTGTATCCGGTGATGTCATCACCCTGCATCTTGTGGTTCCAGAATTCCACTTCTAGTTGTTTCAATTCATCCCTGGGGCAATACTCGCCCCTCAACATCTTCTTCAACTCCTCCCACGGGAGTTGGTAAGCAGTAGCAACACTCACAGTCTGGGCATAAGTGTTCCACCAGGTGAGTGCGGTGTCAGTAAAAGTACTAACGGAGAACTTAACCTTATCTCCCTCCGCACAGTTGCAGATAAGAAATACAGACTCAACTTTCTCGATCCAGCGTACTAGACCGATAGCTCCCTCGGTACCTGCAAAGTTTAGAGGTTTGCAGTTCTGGAAGTCCTTGTAAGAACAAGGTTTAGCAGTAGTGGTTTCAGCGGCATCGCTGTTTCTCGAGGAATTTGGTGGAGTATTCCGAGCCAAGGCTTCAGTAACAGCCTGGGTTATAAGGGAGGTAATCTGGGCGTCGGTGTATGGTCGTGTCTTTGGCGGCATGATTCTTCAATAAAAGAAATGAAGATACATGAGATTTTGTATGAGTTGGTAATTGTCACAGATGTACATGTATAAAAGTAGTAATACATAACATCAACATGGAAAATGACAATTAATGTGAGTTGAGATAACAAAGGATATCTGATAGATAAAGTGAGTTCAAAAGTTACATCCTACAGAGATAATACAAAAGGTGTCGGGAATGGTTACATCCGACTAGTTTATAGAGTAGTGCTAGATAGTCCCTAGATTACGAGGTAGATTACAAGACAAAAACTACACTAATCTTAATGTAGATTAATTGGTTCCATCAGCGTGACAAGGCGGTCCACAGTTTCTGCTAGTCGGTTGGTTCATTCTTAGTTAGGGTTCCTGGCCTTCGGATTCTTCTTCCGACTCCAGGTTCAGGTCGTGTGGGTGGTAGCGTGCCTCAAGCATGTCCCTGTATCTTTGAGTCGTGGAGCGGTACTTAGTCTCCTCCGTTGATTTCCTGCCCAAACGTTTGATCCATGTTTTGGTCCTACGGGTTAGGTTGGTGGCTACTTTCTTCCAGTAACGGATCTTATCTTTGATTCGTGTAGGGACAGATCGGTTTGAGATTCTCAATCTTTGTTCATAGTCTATGCACTTACGCTTAAGTGCCCAATTTCGACCGTCTAGTCCCACGGCCTGATCTCGCACTCTTTCATATTCTTCTATGTCGATGCCAGTCATTTCGAGATTCTGATTTTCGTTTCCCTCCAGCATGATTTCTTCTTCTGGTACGATGTCCTCATCGAGATATGTGTACTGGATTTGTTCCTCGTGGACTTGGTCAATATCAGACATGTGGTCGTCCATTTGGGAATTCGCGTCCTTGAGTTCTATAGAAATGACAGAGAGAGGATTTTAGTCCTTGGAAGTACGTTGTTTCCGGGTGTTAGATGTGATTTTCGTAAAATCATTAGAGTGCGCCACAAGGTGGTGTGACGGTAATCAAGTCTGTCATGGTCGGTGCAAACCGCTGAGAGAAATTCGTAAGTGTCACCAGGGAAACGTCGGCTATCTCTATAGCGAGTGTGTTTACGTGAGAGGCCTATTCATATATATAATAGCCTAGTAGTATAGTCAGCGAGTGAGGCCTATGTATGTATATACTCGTATATCACATAATAGCCTAGTGTATGTCTAGCACATAACAAGTAAGAGTCTCGGTTCTCTCGTGGTCAGAGTCTACTAACGCATTCCTGTTCGACATAACCATTTCAGACCTCACATCATCTTTCCTTAATTGTACATAGTTGATCAGGCTATGTTAAATTAAAGTCGTATGATGTAATTCCTGAACCAATCATGCCTAATAAGGAAATACTGCCTAATGGTCATAGTCTAGGCCCACTAAATGCAACCTAGTTCACTATAACCTTAGGCTCTGATACCAATCTGTAACACCCCCGAAATTCACTGTTTTGCGGGAGCATAGTTTGGGGTGTTACTAATCAATATACAAAGCACAAGATATATAGCAAACGACCTCTAAATGAGACGTTTTGTAAATTAGTTACATTCCATAGATATAATGTTTGAAAACTTAGTGTTTTCGTATACAAAATATAGTTTCCCCTAGAGTCCACGCGTATAGCGGGAGATTCTATTACATAATCGTAATATACAAAAGATAATGTTAAGAATCTCCGTTAATGCAGTTGTGTTGAAATCATGCGACTCTAGCTAAAATCCTGGAGTAATCCTACTCCATCCGGGTACCTGAGAAAACATGCTAAAAGGTGTCAACCAAAAGGTTGGTGAATCTCACAGGTGTGTAAATAACATCAGTTTTGAACACGAGCTTTCATCAGTAATGCCCGTAGGCGTAAAATCAGCAATTTCAATCCAGAAATCGTAAACCAGTATTTGCAATCCCGCAAATGTAAGTAAGTAAGTTTATACCGTTGCCATGAGGCTCATAATCGAAGCTTAACCCGTAAATAATATGTTTGCTCCCGTGACATGCTCGTAAGTGAGCAAGCATCAGTAACGAATAAGTTGTCACCCGTTTATACGTGTAAATCGGTACGTGGCAGCGCTACTGCCCCGGGTGGGGAGGGTCATTTCCCTAATGGATCCATTAACTACTGTTCGCGCTTAAGTCCATAACTAACGATATATGATGGAGAGACTTCTGTAAATAGTAATTAACTCATGCAATTCCGTTTGGTATAGAAATCAGTTTAGTACTTGTGTTCAGGAAAAATCAGTAGCATGTATCTCCCCCAATAAGATAAAACAGTAAAAGTGGGGCCGTAAGACTCACCTGAGTCTTTGCAAGTACGTTTATATCAATAAACGAGTAATTAATATCAACCGTAGGTTCTCCGAACCCGTAACCTTCAAATGCCTAAACATATAAAGTTAAGTAAGTAGATGTCCCGCAAGACCATCTAGGCTAGTTGTTTACACAACTCATTATGTCCAAGTGTTTGTTTAGTAATCCGTTTGTAGTTTGAAAACAAATATGGCCCGTTGGTGACGGTTTGTAATAATGATTCAAAGCGTTATCATTTATAACGCAATTTAGTGTAATTGTAATAGAAGGTATGTTCTATGACGTTTGTTAAGTCGTATGACATAAGTATTTGAAGTTGTGTAAGTTCGACCCTTAGTAAAATCTGACTTTTCAAGGTTCTGGTTTGTGCGACGTAGCATGCGACGTAGGGTGCGACGTAGGGAGGTACGTCGCATGATGCGACCTTCGCAAAAACAAATGCGACGTAGGTTCGGTTTGCGACGTAAAAGTCTACGTCGCTATGTGCGACGTCCGCAAGTTAATGCGACGTAATAGGCTGCGTCGCTAGTGCGACGTTGGGATTTTTGTGCGACGTAGGCCGCGACGTCGCTAAGTGCGACGTTGGCCACATAATGCGACGTTTTGAGCTACGTCGCAGATAGTCCAGCGTCTCTGCGACGTAGCGGTCTGATCGGAATTTGGTGGCCGGAAAATCGGTCGAAAAACTTCCGTTAGGTCCAAATCTTTTACCCAACCCATTTTTGGACATTTTAAGCATATATAATCCATAAAAACGTAAAAATGAGCAAAAACGGAGAGTTTCGGGTTTTGTCGGAAACTTACAAAATGTCGGATAGAAAATCCGAAAAGATAGGAATGTAGATCGTGTGATGGTGAACGTTTTCTTCCAAAGAGAGGCTATGATCCGGCGTCGTTTAATACGTTTATTTGTCGATTTAGTGAGGTTTTTGGGTGGTGGTGTTTGAGAGAAAAAGAAAGAAAAGAGGAGGAGAGAGAGAGAGTGTGTGGGTTGAATGAGGAAAAAGGGAGGAAGAATGGGGGTTTTGGTGAAAGCCCCCATTTTTCAGTCCACGCGCCGCGCTCCGTGCGGTGTTCGTTTTCTCTATCGTATAGGCGTTAAATCAAGCAGTTATATTTTTAAAAGATGACGGGAATATTTTAATGAAATACCTTGAAATTAATTAATTATAAAAACATTTGTCGAAGTATTAAAATTCTTAACTCGCGTTTAATACGTATTCGTTAAATTATTTAAATTGTCGTCGCGGTATTATAAATAATGTTTGTTCGCTGTGTATTTTATATAATAAAATACGTTCTCATTATTTAGGTAAGTTTCTGTCACCAACGTCAAAATAATTGTGTCGGACTCCGTCCGGTTAATTAGTACGATTTATCCAAATCGCGTAAAAACACACATATATATATAAATCAACTTATATATATACAAATAGAGCCTGTAATTAGTCCTATTACATACTAATTACAACTAGTTACAATCAATTAGGCATAAATAATTATCCTAATTTAGCAGGTGTTACACTTGGATCAGATCCTACTGACTTGGATCAAGGGACACTTACTCTCCCTACTATTCCTGGATCCTACGAACTTGGATCAGGAATACTTATTTTTCTACAAACTTTATTTTAGAATACCTACTTTTCTAAAACGTTTGAAATAGGATACATACTTTCCTACAAATACTATTGGATAGGATACATACTTTCCTACAGTTACTTATAGGATACTTACTTTCCTACAAACTCTTATAAACGAAACTTATTTGACTTTTAGGTCAACGATTTACAACGAACGTGGTTTAACCACTTATTAAACATAAAACCTGTGAATTCACACAACAACCATGTTGACCTTTTTACTATGTTTTTGGGGGAATTAGCTGCGCATATAAGACTGCATGCATATGGAACTAGGAGACCCACGACAAAATAGGATGACATCTTAACTGTTGTTCAGCAATAATCATACGCTCTGATGCATGAATGTCCAATGTTGACGTCGGCACCCCCGCTTACTCTAATGCTTCCGCTGACCAACGTTGACCATTTTAGGGGGTGTGACAAGGCACCAACTCACACTAAAGTCGTTCCACTCATGCGCCTAGTATCCATCGTTTACAGCTAGGACTACTGGGGTATCTAATCCCATTCGCTCCCCTAGATTTCTTCTCTCAGTGTTAGTGTCATTTCGAACTGTTGATTAATCGCCAGAGATGGCTTAGAACCAATCGTTCATTATCTAATGGATCTTTCCGTTCTAATACTCTATCCGAGAGATCAAATTAGAAAATTATTCCTATTTTTATCATTTTTTGTTTGTAGATGATGTTACGCGGCGTTCAGAACCAGTCTTCCACTATTTTAAGAGTTTGTTGAGCTTCTTGTGGATCTTGAACCTTGAACAAAAAAAAGATCTCGCCATCAGCTCAACTAAGAGTTCCGAATCAAAAATGTCAACTGAACTCCAACTGAGATCTTCTCGCCCGCTACCAGGAAGATTCGATCCCAACGACCGCCTTGTAAGACCTCTGTAATTTTATATCCACCCCTCCTAGACAATAAAATATGTTTACATGAGGAGAAGGTATTTACTAGTTATATCATTCGCAATCGCCTGAATCTCGAGACGCTTTTCTCCCAAGAATGTATTCTTGATTTTGTAATGGAAAAAACCATCTTTTTCTCAACAATGCCTTTGTTTGAGCAAATGATCATGATGTGACAAAGATGTTGAAAAACAACCACACGCGGTCTGTTTACCTTTTCAAGTTAGTTTAGACCTTTAAAATAGGGTAAATGGCCCAAAAAGGTAACTAATTTGTCAAAATTTGCCAATAAAGGGAATATGAGTTTTGTTGATGCCCAAAAAGGAGTGACATTTTAAATTCGATGCCCCAAAAGGATTGGAGTTGTCAAACAAGTTCAATTAAAGGTACAATTACTTTTACATTTTTTGCCGTTCAATTTTTCATCGATTTTAGCTAATGCGAAGCTTAAATATCGAATATTAAATTAATATGTGACATTTTTTTACCTAGAAAACAAAGGATATAAACAAGAATGTTACTTTTCAAGAGTTTAAACCCAAATTTCATTTTTAGTATTAAATCCTTTTAGGGCACGATTTTAAAAAGTTTAATCCTTTTAGGGCACGATTTAAAAGAGTTTAATCCATTTTTGACACTTTTTAAAAATGAAACTGTAATTTTATCCTTAATTGGACTTTTTTGACAACTTCAATCCTTTTTGGGCATCGAATTTAAAATGTCACTCCTTTTTAGGCATCAACAAAACTCATATTCCCTTTATTGGCAAATTTTGACAAATTGGTTATCTTTTTGGGCCATTTGCCCTTTAAAATATTAACTTATAAGTTAACCCAAGTTAGCAAAAAATTGACTTTGCAAATGATTGCTACGCCTCACATGCGGCTACGCAACTCGAATATCCAGGGCACACAACTCGCCCTCTACTTTTGCAACTATGGATTGCGAATCCGTATATTTTTATTTGATTTTTTTTTTATCTATAAAGGTATTCAAGTTATTATGTTTAAAACAATGTGATTAGTATTTGTAAAAATATATTCAATTTTACTCAAATATCTATAGTATGTATTCAACTTACAACGCTTTTATCGTATGTATTGAACTTTCAATAATTTGATTGTTTGTATTAGATGTTCCTTTTGATGATACATGTGGCACATTAAATAATGACACGTTATCAAAAGTGCAATGTAATACATATAATATATATATTATTGAAAGTTTGACAAATACAATAAAAGTGTTTTAAGTTGAATACATAATATAAATTTTTGAGTAAAGTTGAACACATTTACAATTATTTATCCCTAAAACAATACAGAGTATCTAATATTCAAGAAACATATTTATGAGAATTTGGATATTTAAGAAGTACGGTTAATAGACAAATATGTTACTATATCGTGCGGAAATGTTCAAGTAAGTTACCAGACTATTAATTTGTTCAATTGAATTACTCTACTATTTTCATATCTAAATTACTTTTTCTACGTTGTAATATTTATAAGTTAAGTAACATGATTAAATTCATAAGTTAAGTAAAGTGATCCTGGTGTTAATATCTATAAGTTAAGTAACCTACATATAGTGATAGTGATCTTGGTGTTAATATATAAGGCAGTATAAGTTAAGTAACTTACATATAGTGATTTTTAAAGTTTAGAATTTCAATTGGACAAAATTAATAGTCTAGAAACTTAGTTGAACATTTCGGAAAGTAGAGTAACATAACCCTAACAAGTATCTAATCTAATAATAACTCAATATTTTAAAACGTAATGCACCTTATTGACTAATAAAACGGAAAGTATCACACAATCTAGAGAAGAATGTTGATGCGTTAATTAATAAAAGAAAAAACTTCAATAAACTTCAATTTGTTAAAATATAAATAAACTCATGGAAAACCTAACGATGTCGGGGCTCATGATTCTTGTTCACGAGGCCGCTGCTTCCGAAAACAGAGAATTATTGAATGCAGTTTGTCATAAATTTGCCGATACGATAAAGGAAGATCAAGATGCTATGAACGAACTCAGTGGCGGTATTAGGGTGTAGGCATTGTGGGCCTTGGTCCACACAAAGATTTCTGTAATTATGGTTATATATATGTGAATTAAAACTATGTAACAAATCGCCCTCACAGATTAGTGGTAAGTCACTTTCACAAGTATGCAGAAGTCCCCAAGTTCGATTCTATCTTCATTCTTATATTTTTTTTCTATTGTATTTTTCTAATTTTAATCCCCATTTCTTTCCATTCTGTAACTTTCTTCCCTTATTTTTTAATTGGTTCGCATTTTAAATTTATGAACTTTTATATGGTTTTACGTGTTGACAACCAAATTAAATCGAATTCTTTTCCGATTCGCTTGGACGCATGGTAAAATAAGTTTTGGTTAGTATAAATTTTAAATATTACTTGATAAAAAAATTCTCAATTGAAAACTCAAACCCGATGTGACGAACATTCAAGAAGTTGCCCCCGTTAAGAAATATTTCTAGTACCGCCCCTGAACGAACTGAAAAAAATGATAAGGAGCTTTGAGATGGAGGAGTTATTTGATGTTCTTAGGAAGTTGCATAATGCTGCTGATAATACAGATTTGCTTGAATTGTGTTGTAAAGAAGTTGCTGATCGGATTAAGGATAAATCAGTTGAAGAATGGCGTGAGATTTTTGGTATTGAGAATGATCTTACACCTAAAGAAGAAGCAGCGATTCGTAACGAAAACCCGTGGGCGTTTGAAGATTAGTTTGATGATCAAAGGTTGGTTATAGGTTTATTGATTATGGTTATGGTTATGGTTATGGTTATGGTTATGGTTAGGATTTGGATTGAATGAATAATTAGGGTTTCATGGCATGATTCTCAGATTTTGATTTTTGATTAAATTAATACTTGAAACAAGAATTTATCAAACAGTATAATTAATCATGTATAGTCATTGTGTATAAAAATCTGCTTTTAATTCTTGGTTTATATATTAGTATTGATTGATTACGTTTGGATCCAACACCAAGTTTTATGTAAATTGTAATTTTCATAAGATTTTCGACTTGAAGGATCAGAGTTTATCCGAATTCAAAATCAGTTCATAAATCGAATATATTTTAAACTTGTTTATAAGTTAATTGATTAGCGATCATCACCACATGACTCACTAGCAAAACATTCAGCAAATAGACACCAATGTTTTTGGATTCTTCACTTGATTGACGCGAATTGTAGAATTTATTCGAGTTAGATTTGAAACGCCTGATACTAAAGAAAAAGTAAATACTAAAGAAAAACTAAATATCATATAAATGTTAACCCATTTGCAATTTAGACCGTTTGTGTGATTTACAGTTTTTCTTTAGTAAGAGCGGCATTCGTTTGGATTCTTAATTCTTAGGTTGCGTTTAATATCGTCTATAAGAGATTTAGAGACAATACTTTTTTTTTTCTTTTACTAAAAGTGTATTCCATAATTACTACATCACATGGCACTAGGGGTGTTCAATCGGTTTAAACCGAATAGTTGATTTCCGTTTATATTTAACGACGAAAGATAACGATATTTAATACGTTATTTAATTCGTTATTTATTACTCAACTTTATATTTAATGTTTTCCACTTTATCTTTAATGCTCTTTAATATAATTTATTACTTAATTAGCCGTTTCGGACATACTTTCTAGATTAAGTATTAATTCATCTATACTATATGCGAAATTGTTTTCTATTTTTTCTTCTAGTATTTTTACCTTTTTATTTAAACTTTCTAGTTCTTGTTTTAACTTATTATTTTCCTCTTCTTGATTTTTCATATATTTTCTTTTTACTTTTTCTAAACAGTCTAAAGATGATTGGACATCTTCTATTATTCTAGATCTATAATAACTTATTGAAAATTTTTCTTTTATATGTTTTCTAAATTTTCTTAATTCTTCTATCATTTCTATTATTTCTTCATTAGTGCTTTTTCTCTCCTTTCTTTTTCTATATGGTCCTCTTTTATAATGTGCTTCCATTTATATTCTATTATTGAGGTTAGTTACTACTGAACTTAATTTTTTAACCTGCTCTTTTAATTTATCCAATTGATTTTCTTTATATAAGTTAGTTTTTCTAACTGGGCCTTCTATTTCATTTATTCTAGGTATTATTGGATTACTTGACTCTCCTATTATATTTCCTATTTTTAACTGATAAAATTTTTTACTATGACTTTTTAAGAATTCTCTTTGTATTTTATCTTCTTGTATTAAAGTACTTGTTTTATTAAATAGTTTTTCTGTGTATAACCTATCTAAATTTTTATATTGAATGCTTAATGAACTGTTACTTAATGCATATGCTATTCTATAACAAACCACTAAAGGTATGTCACCATGTTCCATTAATTCCTTATTTTTAAAATTGCATGTAACTCCTATACAATTATCTATATTTCGTGTTTCTAGGGGTATAGGATATTGTAAAGCTACATTAAACTTTATTACTCCATATCCTAGATCACCTTCGATACTTCCTAACGAACTATATTGTTTTTGTTTTATCCTATTGTCTTCAATTTTTAGTTCTACTGGTGTTTTAATACCTTATCTAAATGTTGATTTTATTATTATTTGTACTACATTTATATGTATATATCCTATCTTTTTCCTATGCTCTTCCTTTATTTTTTGTAATCTTTTAACTACTTGATTTATTTGCACAACTGGTGCTTGAAACCTATTATTAGCTTGCTCTATTTTTACATTTTGTTCTCCTTGCATTATTCCATAATATATTATATTTTCTCTATTTAATCTTTCGACTAAAGATCTACTTATTCCATCCGATTCTTTTAAATTAAGTGTTCCTTGATTTTTAACTTTTGTTACTAATTTTTTATCTAATAATATATCTGAGATATAACTTCCTGCTTCTTCTTTATTTTCTATCTCTTGATATTCTTCAGACATTATTTATATTTTCTTCTATGTCTTTATAGTATAAATTAATTCTAGGTATTTTGAAACCATTTAATATGATTTCTTTATTATTTATTTCATAATTAAATTGTTCTAAAAAATCTATTCCTAATAGGACGTTTTTGCCATCTAGGGTTTTCCTATATTCTATAGGTATTTCCATTTCCACTTTTAATTCTTGACTAAATATTATTTCAATTGATGTTAACTTAGTGTTTAATTTTTTATGACTAATTTCTTCTATTGAATCATATATTTCGGATACTAAATCTGGGCTAATATGACTACTACATGCTCCTGTATCGATTAAGACTACCAATATTTGGTGATTAATACTAGCTATTATATGATACTGATTATAATTATGTTTATCTAGTTTTATTTTAAAACCTTTCATTTTTTATATTTTTATCAATATTTCTTTTAAACCCTGTAGAAACTAGTAAAGATAAATGCAGTTTAGATTTTTGGTATACCTGACTTGATCTGGAAATTTGTTATTGATCAATGATGTCTCCAACCCTACTGCGGAATAAGCATCCTTTACGGCCACCTGCCTTCGACGGACTTTTTCAACGCAAGCTTTTCAGGGCTCCAGGATTATCTTGTATGATCTAACTAATTCCAAACAATAGTTGGTATATTAATCTAAACCTGCTTTTCTCCTAGTTCCTTGTGGAACCTTTTAGTTGCACATGGATGTATATAAACATAACTTTTATTGATAATATATTTTACAGACTCGATTATAGAATAGACACTTGAATTGGTGTAAGTGCGAGTTTTTCTTATTCTATGGACTGGACATGATTATTTATAGATAGAATGGATAGTACATGTCACTATCTCATCCGACTCACAGATAAGATTTCTTATCGAAAATCTTTATCTTTTACATTATTGCTTTCTTTAGTGCTTAAGGGGGACCCCTCTTGGTCACATTAACACGTCTATTCTATATTATTGTTGTTGCTTCCGTCACTGCTTGCGTCTTGAATTATTTCAATTTCCTCGCCATTCTTCTCACATATTGTGCATGTGTGATCTTCTAGAAATTCTTTGTATAGACGTGTACAAAGATATTCCTTTACTTCTTGACTGTAGCTGAATTCATTCTTGATTAATTTAGACATAAAATCTGTTAGTAATTTTACATCTAACTCTGCTGGATTTTTTGCTTGATGACTCCAGATTAAGATTGAACTTGCTGCATAGTTTATTCTTCCTTGAATCTTGATGCCCTTATGTAGCATTAAAACATAATTATTTCCAAAATGCTCTAATTCGTCGTTATGAATTCCTTGACCTATTGCTGGGTAGTTTTTATTGCTTGTACCTATCTGACATATCTGAACTGCTGGCTGCGTAACCTCTCCTTCTGCATTGAACTCTGGAATTGTTCCTAGGATTTTTAGAAATCCTTCTTTCTTATCTAAGATCTTGCTGATGTAGATATTTAGTGCCGTCTTCATCTTACTTGGGAAATACTGAAATAAACTGTTTCCTTTGAAATAGATACAATTTATTAATCCTGCTTGAAACATCATGTATGTCTTTATTGCGTCTGCTTCTGGTAACACTACTGCTTTTGGACCTTGATACGTAGTATCTATTGGGTAGATACTTGTAGCTTTATCTTCTTCGGAATACTTAAGAAGAAAATTGTATTCCTTTTCAAATATTCTTTTTGTAAGCCTACAGTTGTCTTCTATCTGTTGTCTGGACTGAATACTGCTAATTGTTAAGTTCCGTTGTTGTGGAATGCTGCCAATTACTGGTATCTTTTTCTCTAGTGATATCGAACCTTTCACTGGTTGTGCTGGGGTTGATATCTTTTGTGCATAAGTTTCTTTATTCTTGTATTCTTCGAGTGCTTTCTTTGCTTCTGCTAAACTTAGATATTTGCTGTGGATGATTCCCTTTTTCCCTGTAATGAAAATGGCTGCTTTACTCCATTCATCGAAAATACCCTGGTTTGGGCCATTAAAAATGACATAGAATTTCTTGGCTCTTTCTTCTTCATCATATATTTCCTGTTTCATTTGTTTTTTACTGGATTCTCCCCCCGCTGGAAAAAGTTGGGTTGTTACTGCTTCTAGGCGTTCTCCACCTGTCTTCTTTTCTCCTGCTGTTCCTAACAATGATATTGCTTCGTTAATTTTTTCGTATTCTTTCTGCATTGTTGCGGCTTCCTTTTGCATGATTTTTATTGTTTCTTGTTTTTCTGAAATTGCTTTTTGTAGCGCATTCTTCTTTTCTTGAAACATTTTTAAAATTTCTTCCATTCTCTCGTGAGTGTATCTGCTAGAAAATTCTGAGTGCCTGGAATATGAACTGCAATAAAATCAAACTGTTGGATGGTTAAGCTCCATCGTAACAGTCTTCCTTTATTATAAGTCTCTTTTAACTTATAATTTATAAAATCTTTTACATAGGTGTTATCTGTTTGAAAAATAAATTTTACTGGCTGTAAATCAATGCGAAACTTTTTAAGTGCGTTGATGAATGCCAAAAGTTCTTTTTCATGTACTGTATAGTTTTGTTCAGCTGGCTTAAACGTTCCTGAAATCCATTTAGATAACAAGATTGTTTTGCTTTTGGCTTTTCCCAATTCTGTTTGCATAGACTGACTTGAAGAGCTAGTATCACTCTTTGTCACAATGTCTCCATTGTTTGGTTGTCCATTTGGACCTAATTTCTTTGCCTGGTTAGGCCTGATTGCTTCCAAACCATCATATTGTTTAAGATAATTCTTAACTTCTGATGGCTTGTTGTGCGCAATATACTCTTTAAACTCTTCATATGCTCCTGGAACTGCTTGAAGGACTGCGCCCCAAGTAGTGTCACTAGCATCAGTGTTTAAAATAAGTAAATCACTAGGCTTTGCAATATACAGCCTTGGTAAGTTTTCACAAATAGTTTTTAGTTGCTTAACAGCCAAAGTGGCTAATTCTGTCCATTTCCATGGACGTTTTAATGAAATCATTTTTTGTAATAATTCTCTTTCTTTTGCTAAATGCCTTATAAATCCCTTTTCTCCAATGTAATTTAAACATCCGAGAAATCTTTGAATCTGTTGTCGATCACTTAATTGGTCTGGAAATTCCTTTATTTTTTCTAATAAATGTTTTTGAGGTTCAATATATCCTCCTTTGAGAATTTTCATTCCCAAAAATTCCGTTTCTTGTAAACATACTTTTGCTTTTTCTTTATTTAAAATTACTGCCTTTTCTCCAAGCTGTATTAAAACTTTTGCTACGTGTTGGAGATGACTTTCCTTATTACCTTTTGTAAAAATAATTATGTCATCAATGTATGCAAGACATACTGACTCTAAACCCTTTAGGTTAAAATCCATAAATCGTTGAAATTGGCTTGGTGCTTGCTTTAATCCCATTGGCATGACATTATATTCTAAATGCATTTGAGGTGGACAACTAAAAGCTGTTAAAGGTTTTGATTCTTCGTCAAGCCTTAGTTGAAAATATCCTGATTTTGCATCCAGAGTTGTAAACCATTCCGAATTTCTTATTTTGTTAAAAATATAATCTTGCCTTGGTAGTTTATAAGCATCACCTTTTGTTGCTTTATTCATTTCCTTATAATTTATTACAAGTCTTCTTTTTCCTCGTTTTAATTCATTATGGTTTTCCACGTAAAAAGCTGGTGCACTATGTGGACTTTTAGAATGTCTAAGAATACCTAATGCAATTTGTTTATTTGTTTCTTCACGGAATTCTTCCACATCCCTTTCGGTGTATGGAATCCTATTCGTAACATTTACTTCCTTTGTAGGATCAATTAATTCTATATGTACCAAAATTTCATTAGTATTTTTATCTGGATCCAAAGGATTTTGACTACTTATTTTTTCCAATAAAGTATCTATTTGTAATTCAATATTCATAAAAATTTTTGTTTGCAAGATTTCTGCTACTTTTCTTATCATTTCCCCCCTGATAAGAGAAAGTGTTGTATATATTTTTGTGGTGACTTGTTTGGATATTTGTACTAACTTTGGTTTATACTTTAGTTAGCATATATGCCCCTCTAATCTTTGGTTTATACTTTAGTTAGCATATATAGATACAGGGGCAACAATATGTTTAGGAACAGAAAACCTTTTACCATTAAAATATTGGAGAAAGGTAGAAAAACCATTATTAGTAAAAATTGCTAATAATAAAACTATTACACTTAGAGAAAAAGCAGTAAATTTAGTTTTATTAATTGAAGGTCAACGTTTTCCGTTACCTAGTCTATATAAACAAAATGCGGGAATACCGTTAATAATTGGAAACAATTTCTTAAAGTTATATCAACCTTTTATACAAAGATTAGACACAGTAAGTATAACGTGTCCTAAGTTGGATAATCAAATATCCAAACAAGTCACCACAAAAATATATACAACACTTTCTCTTATCAGGGGGGAAATGATAAGAAAAGTAGCAGAAATCTTGCAAACAAAAATTTTTATGAATATTGAATTACAAATAGATACTTTATTGGAAAAAATAAGTAGTCAAAATCCTTTGGATCCAGATAAAAATACTAATGAAATTTTGGTACATATAGAATTAATTGATCCTACAAAGGAAGTAAATGTTACGAATAGGATTCCATACACCGAAAGGGATGTGGAAGAATTCCGTGAAGAAACAAATAAACAAATTGCATTAGGTATTCTTAGACATTCTAAAAGTCCACATAGTGCACCAGCTTTTTACGTGGAAAACCATAATGAATTAAAACGAGGAAAAAGAAGACTTGTAATAAATTATAAGGAAATGAATAAAGCAACAAAAGGTGATGCTTATAAACTACCAAGGCAAGATTATATTTTTAACAAAATAAGAAATTCGGAATGGTTTACAACTCTGGATGCAAAATCAGGATATTTTCAACTAAGGCTTGACGAAGAATCAAAACCTTTAACAGCTTTTAGTTGTCCACCTCAAATGCATTTAGAATATAATGTCATGCCAATGGGATTAAAGCAAGCACCAAGCCAATTTCAACGATTTATGGATTTTAACCTAAAGGGTTTAGAGTCAGTATGTCTTGCATACATTGATGACATAATTATTTTTACAAAAGGTAATAAGGAAAGTCATCTCCAACACGTAGCAAAAGTTTTAATACAGCTTGGAGAAAAGGGAGTAATTTTAAATAAAGAAAAAGCAAAAGTATGTTTACAAGAAACGGAATTTTTGGGAATGAAAATTCTCAAAGGAGGATATATTGAACCTCAAAAACATTTATTAGAAAAAATAAAGGAATTTCCAGACCAATTAAGTGATCGACAACAGATTCAAAGATTTCTCGGATGTTTAAATTACATTGGAGAAAAGGGATTTATAAGGCATTTAGCAAAAGAAAGAGAATTATTACAAAAAATGATTTCATTAAAACGTCCATGGAAATGGACAGAATTAGCCACTTTGGCTGTTAAGCAACTAAAAACTATTTGTGAAAACTTACCAAGGCTGTATATTGCAAAGCCTAGTGATTTACTTATTTTAAACACTGATGCTAGTGACACTACTTGGGGCGCAGTCCTTCAAGCAGTTCCAGGAGCATATGAAGAGTTTAAAGAGTATATTGCGCACAACAAGCCATCAGAAGTTAAGAATTATCTTAAACAATATGATGGTTTGGAAGCAATCAGGCCTAACCAGGCAAAGCAATTAGGTCCAAATGGACAACCAAACAATGGAGACATTGTGACAAAGAGTGATACTAGCTCTTCAAGTCAGTCTATGCAAACAGAATTGGGAAAAGCCAAAAGCAAAACAATCTTGTTATCTAAATGGATTTCAGGAACGTTTAAGCCAGCTGAACAAAACTATACAGTACATGAAAAAGAACTTTTGGCATTCATCAACGCACTTAAAAAGTTTCGCATTGATTTACAGCCAGTAAAATTTATTTTTCAAACAGATAACACCTATGTAAAAGATTTTATAAATTATAAGTTAAAAGAGACTTATAATAAAGGAAGACTGTTACGATGGAGCTTAACCATCCAACAGTTTGATTTTATTGCAGTTCATATTCCAGGCACTCAGAATTTTCTAGCAGATACACTCACGAGAGAATGGAAGAAATTTTAAAAATGTTTCAAGAAAAGAAGAATGCGCTACAAAAAGCAATTTCAGAAAAACAAGAAACAATAAAAATCATGCAAAAGGAAGCCGCAACAATGCAGAAAGAATACGAAAAAATTAACGAAGCAATATCATTGTTAGGAACAGCAGGAGAAAAGAAGACAGGTGGAGAACGCCTAGAAGCAGTAACAACCCAACTTTTTCCAGCGGGGGGAGAATCCAGTAAAAAACAAATGAAACAGGAAATATATGATGAAGAAGAAAGAGCCAAGAAATTCTATGTCATTTTTAATGGCCCAAACCAGGGTATTTTCGATGAATGGAGTAAAGCAGCCATTTTCATTACAGGGAAAAAGGGAATCATCCACAGCAAATATCTAAGTTTAGCAGAAGCAAAGAAAGCACTCGAAGAATACAAGAATAAAGAAACTTATGCACAAAAGATATCAACCCCAGCACAACCAGTGAAAGGTTCGATATCACTAGAGAAAAAGATACCAGTAATTGGCAGCATTCCACAACAACGGAACTTAACAATTAGCAGTATTCAGTCCAGACAACAGATAGAAGACAACTGTAGGCTTACAAAAAGAATATTTGAAAAGGAATACAATTTTCTTCTTAAGTATTCCGAAGAAGATAAAGCTACAAGTATCTACCCAATAGATACTACGTATCAAGGTCCAAAAGCAGTAGTGTTACCAGAAGCAGACGCAATAAAGACATACATGATGTTTCAAGCAGGATTAATAAATTGTATCTATTTCAAAGGAAACAGTTTATTTCAGTATTTCCCAAGTAAGATGAAGACGGCACTAAATATCTACATCAGCAAGATCTTAGATAAGAAAGAAGGATTTCTAAAAATCCTAGGAACAATTCCAGAGTTCAATGCAGAAGGAGAGGTTACGCAGCCAGCAGTTCAGATATGTCAGATAGGTACAAGCAATAAAAACTACCCAGCAATAGGTCAAGGAATTCATAACGACGAATTAGAGCATTTTGGAAATAATTATGTTTTAATGCTACATAAGGGCATCAAGATTCAAGGAAGAATAAACTATGCAGCAAGTTCAATCTTAATCTGGAGTCATCAAGCAAAAAATCCAACAGAGTTAGATGTAAAATTACTAACAGATTTTATGTCTAAATTAATCAAGAATGAATTCAGCTACAGTCAAGAAGTAAAGGAATATCTTTGTACACGTCTATACAAAGAATTTCTAGAAGATCACACATGCACAATATGTGAGAAGAATGGCGAGGAAATTGAAATAATTCAAGACGCAAGCAGTGACGGAAGCAACAACAATAATATAGAATAGACGTGTTAATGTGACCAAGAGGGGTCCCCCTTAAGCACTAAAGAAAGCAATAATGTAAAAGATAAAGATTTTCGATAAGAAATCTTATCTGTGAGTCGGATGAGATAGTGACATGTACTATCCATTCTATCTATAAATAATCATGTCCAGTCCATAGAAAAAAAAAACTCGCACTTACACCAATTCAAGTGTCTATTCTATAATCGAGTCTGTAAAATATATTATCAATAAAAGTTATGTTTATATACATCCATGTGCAACTAAAAGGTTCCACAAGGAACTAGGAGAAAAGCAGGTTTAGATTAATATACCAACTATTGTTTGGAATTAGTTAGATCATACAAGATAATCCTGGAGCCCTGAAAAGCTTGCGTTGAAAAAGTCCGTCGAAGGCAGGTGGCCGTAAAGGATGCTTATTCCGCAGTAGGGTTGGAGACATCATTGATCAATAACAAATTTCCAGATCAAGTCAGGTATACCAAAAATCTAAACTGCATTTATCTTTACTAGTTTCTACAGGGTTTAAAAGAAATATTGATAAAAATATAAAAAATGAAAGGTTTTAAAATAAAACTAGATAAACATAATTATAATCAGTATCATATAATAGCTAGTATTAATCACCAAATATTGGTAGTCTTAATCGATACAGGAGCATGTAGTAGTCATATTAGCCCAGATTTAGTATCCGAAATATATGATTCAATAGAAGAAATTAGTCATAAAAAATTAAACACTAAGTTAACATCAATTGAAATAATATTTAGTCAAGAATTAAAAGTGGAAATGGAAATACCTATAGAATATAGGAAAACCCTAGATGGCAAAAACGTCCTATTAGGAATAGATTTTTTAGAACAATTTAATTATGAAATAAATAATAAAGAAATCATATTAAATGGTTTCAAAATACCTAGAATTAATTTATACTATAAAGACATAGAAGAAAATATAAATAATGTCTGAAGAATATCAAGAGATAGAAAATAAAGAAGAAGCAGGAAGTTATATCTCAGATATATTATTAGATAAAAAATTAGTAACAAAAGTTAAAAATCAAGGAACACTTAATTTAAAAGAATCGGATGGAATAAGTAGATCTTTAGTCGAAAGATTAAATAGAGAAAATATAATATATTATGGAATAATGCAAGGAGAACAAAATGTAAAAATAGAGCAAGCTAATAATAGGTTTCAAGCACCAGTTGTGCAAATAAATCAAGTAGTTAAAAGATTACAAAAAATAAAGGAAGAGCATAGGAAAAAGATAAGATATATACATATAAATGTAGTACAAATAATAATAAAATCAACATTTAGAGAAGGTATTAAAACACCAGTAGAACTAAAAATTGAAGACAATAGGATAAAACAAAAACAATATAGTTCGTTAGGAAGTATCGAAGGTGATCTAGGATATGGAGTAATAAAGTTTAATGTAGCTTTACAATATCCTATACCCCTAGAAACACGAAATATAGATAATTGTATAGGAGTTACATGCAATTTTAAAAATAAGGAATTAATGGAACATGGTGACATACCTTTAGTGGTTTGTTATAGAATAGCATATGCATTAAGTAACAGTTCATTAAGCATTCAATATAAAAATTTAGATAGGTTATACACAGAAAAACTATTTAATAAAACAAGTACTTTAATACAAGAAGATAAAATACAAAGAGAATTCTTAAAAAGTCATAGTAAAAAATTTTATCAGTTAAAAATAGGAAATATAATAGGAGAGTCAAGTAATCCAATAATACCTAGAATAAATGAAATAGAAGGCCCAGTTAGAAAAACTAACTTATATAAAGAAAATCAATTGGATAAATTAAAAGAGCAGGTTAAAGAATTAAGTTCAGTAGTAACTAACCTCAATAATAGAATATAAATGGAAGCACATTATAAAAGAGGACCATATAGAAAAAGAAAGGAGAGAAAAAGCACTAATGAAGAAATAATAGAAATGATAGAAGAATTAAGAAAATTTAGAAAACATATAAAAGAAAAATTTTCAATAAGTTATTATAGATCTAGAATAATAGAAGATGTCCAATCATCTTTAGACTGTTTAGAAAAAGTAAAAAGAAAATATATGAAAAATCAAGAAGAGGAAAAAAATAAGTTAAAACAAGAACTAGAAAGTTTAAATAAAAAGGTAAAAATACTAGAAGAAAAAATAGAAAACAATTCCGCATATAGTATAGATGAATTAATACTTAATCTAGAAAGTATGTCCGAAACGGCTAATTAAGTAATAAATTATATTAAAGAGCATTAAAGATAAAGTGGAAAACATTAAATATAAAGTTGAGTAATAAATAACGAATTAAATAACGTATTAAATATCGTTATCTTTCGTCGTTAAATATAAACGGAAATCAACTATTCGGTTTTCGGTTTAAACCGATTGAACACCCCTACATGGCACAAAGGCCCATATGACTGGTTGCACTACCACAGTACCACATCAAATTCAAACCATGTGTATTAAAAAGGCGGGTGATAAATACAACACATATTTTTATTCATACATCAAAATATATGCTTATTGATTGATGTAGTACTGTAATGCATATATTTGTTATATGTATCAAAAAACATGTTGTATTTATCAACACCCATTATAAATGATGCAAAAATAGTTATATTTTGGTATTATACGTTGTTATAGGGAATGTTAACGAGTTGATTAGTAACAAGTCACTTGTGCTCAAACTCATTTAGCTCGAGTTCAACCTACGATCAACTCAAGTTTGAACAATAATAAATTAGTTAATTAGTGTTCGATTAGTTTAACGAGCCTAATGCATTATAGAATATGTGACTCGGCTCATATACTTTCGAGTTAAACAAGCTTAAATTAAAGAGTTGAATGAGAATTTTCTATTGTCAAACGTTAAACAATTTATAAATGATACGATTTGATCGAACTCAAGACCGGATTCAAGCGTATTTAAGCTTACGCGAGCTATGAAATGATTTTATAACGCTCAACTTTGCAAACGGGCAAACATCTAAATATTAATAAATGAAAACTCTCCTAAAAAATCTAAATGCAAAATTGAACTCCTATTAACCAATCAAAACTCTCAATTTCACTCAAACTTTAATTAACCAATAAAATACCTTCATTTCCTTAAAAAACCTAACATAGAATAAATAAAGCAAACCATATACGAAAATAATAATTAATAATACTATACTAAAAAAAAAAAAATGTATACGGCCAACACCAAAGTTATCTAATAATATTAATATTAATTAATCAATATTTAATTAATTATTGTTGATTTAGATATATGAATTAATTACTTACCTTCTAAGTGTCATAAAAGAAGTTTTATATATGATGTAGCTAAACGAACGAATAAGAAATTATGTTTTGTTCGTAAACTTTCAAACTTTCGTCAAGTTTCGTTTATTTTTATTTTATATTTATGAACAAACATTTTTCTTAAAGAATGAACATGAATAAGAAA
Source organism: Helichrysum umbraculigerum (assembly GCA_949592205.1). NCBI lineage: Eukaryota > Viridiplantae > Streptophyta > Magnoliopsida > Asterales > Asteraceae > Helichrysum > Helichrysum umbraculigerum. Next base: position 6,004,960 of record CATIUR010000005.1, on the reverse strand, counting down.
ATATGTTAATTTATCTCTTCATGTTCGTTTGTTTCATTTATAAGCCTATTTGTCTCTACATATAAATAATGAAGGATAACGTAGTAATAAAACAGTGATTTTGTTTCAAACATCGCGATACTATCCCTTATATACAATTCAAAAATTACATATTACATTGCAAAGAAAGTCAGTTTCATACTCTTTCATATCTTAAAACTAATATTAAATAAATCAAACTGAAATTTGAAACTTATATTTTATTTCACATAATTAATCTTAAATGAAGTTTTAAATTTAAAACAACTTAAATTTAAATTGTTCTTAATTTGAGGTTTTTTAATTTTTACGGGTTTTATAAATGGATTCAAATCAAGATTATAGTTGTTTTTTCAAAGCATGTAACAATACTGGTTTCATAAGATGTTTGGATGGTTTAAACATACGAGTTTAATTACGGGTCTAAATAAGACAAATCAATTCATGAGCTACTTGATATCGACTCGATAAACATTCGAAATCAACTCGGTACAAATTCAAAAACTAAATATTACATTGCAAACAAAGCCAATTTCATACTCTTTCATATCTTAATATTAATATTTAATTAATCAAACTGAAATTTGAAACTTATATTTTATTTCACGTAATTAATCTTATATAAAGGTTTGAACTTAAAACAACTTAAATTTTAGTTGTTCTTAATTTGACGGGTTTCTTAATTTTTACGGGTTTTACAAATGGATTCAAATCAAGATTATAGTTGTTTTTTCAAAGCATGTGACAATACTGGTTTCATAAGAGGTTTAAACGGTTTAAACATGTGAGTTTACTTACGAGTCTAAATAAGACGAATCAATTCATGAGCTACTTGACATCGACTCTAGAAACATTCAAAATCAACTCAGTTTTTAAACAAAACTTCAACATTGCATAAATAAAAAATTAACAGCATTATTTATCACAAAATCACACAGTATCAGTAAATAATTACGGGTTTTGAAAATCTATTTGAATTAGTAACTAAATTATAACCCGCAAAATTTGCAGGCTACTTCATAATTTTAATACGAAGATTTAATTTTGTTTAATTGTATAACGTATCATTTGACACTTTTTCACATATGACTTTGAAAATAGATTTTGAATTGAAGGAGATGTTTGTCTTTTGATAATAGTTTTAGACATTATTAAGAACGTTTATATCATTGAAAACAGTGATTAATACTTAAACATCAATACCTGAAAACGAAATCGCCATCACTAATAAACAATACGATAAATCACGCCGGTTGCCAAAATGGTAAATCTAATTATTTTGTTTCAAATAACTCTCATCGTGTCTTTGCATATAATTTGATTAGGTGCACGTTTTACCCCCGCAATGCAGTGGCAACATAAGATTTACTCACAATAGATTTGTTTAACGATATGTCGTACTTGTGTAAATAGTAAAATAATAATGCTATTTGTACATTATTTTGTGTACTTTATTTTTTTAATGATTCTATTTAGTGGTGATAATTCTCGACACAACTTGATATTTTACACGGAAATAAATGAGGAAGAGTTGCATTTTCAAGTCTCAACCCGTCAACTTGTTTATCATATCTTATTGAGTTTGAGCTAAAGTCCACGTCAACGGATTGACCGGCCAAACAACACAATGCATGTTGTATATGGGTTGGTTACTTTTAACCCGTTAACCCATTTATCAAATTAGTTTCAGGTTTATAATGTGAACTTTTGACCAGTAAACCTAACTCGGCCCACATTACAATCTCTAATTATAATAATTGAAAGTTAATTAAAATCAAGACACAAATATCTGATATAGCTATAAAATATTTTCAGTTATGCATTTGACATTGTATAAACTAATATAGTAATTTCTACTATTTTGTTTCAAATCAAATGGACAAACTCTCTATATAGCATTTATATGACCCGCAAACCTAACTCGACCCACATCGCAATCTCTGATGATAATAATTGAAAGTTAATTAAAAATAAAAAATAAATATCTAATATAACTATAAAATGCTTCAGTTAAGAATTTGACGGTGTATAAACTAATATAATAATTTATACTCTTTTGTTTCAAATCAAATGGGCAAAATTTTTATATAGCATTAAAATATTAACTTTTATAATTACTTGGAGTCACTTTAAATATTTAAGTGATGAATAATATATAAATTTTAAGTATTCTTCTTTTTTATAGTTTAAAAATTTGGTAGTAAATTCTTTATATATTAGTATAAATGATAAAAGATAGGGTATAGAAGATTGAAGTGACATATATTTAAAAAAAAAACATATGAATAATCTTAAGATACATTTAAATATTCATTAATGTGTCATATAAGTTATGAAAAAGACATATTTATGGGTTTACATTTGTAACCAAAAATTAATTATTAGATATTAATTTGTATAATAAATTGCATTTAATTTAAGTGTTAAAAATTGAATGAAGACATTAAATGTTGATTATTCTAATATGATTTTAATTGATTGTTTATTTAAAGAGTAGGGGCAATTTAGACTTTTTGGCAATTTAGACTTTTTGTCACCTCATCTCCACTATTTAGGTAATCATGATTTTCACCTAAAGATCAATGGTTCACATTTAATTGTTTAAATCATTTAATGGTTGAGATAATATTAGATTACCTAATTAACATTTTCTTTTAATATATAAAGAAGATACCAATGGATAAGAAGTCATTTGTAAAAATAAAATAAAATGAAATAACGGATTTTTCTATTAATTATTCATAACACTTTTAAGTCCACTTAAAAGCTTATAATGAGACAAATTACGTAAAATAAATAACAATAGTTAGTTATAACTATGTTTTTCCATGTAAAGAGAAAAGATAAAAATAAAAATAACCGTAATACTTATTATTAGTTAGTAGTAACAAAGAATACAAGGCATGTACGGAAATTAAAAAAATAATAATTAGTGAAAAAAAGATAAGTGAACAAACGGGTTTTGTCAAACTCCGTAATACGTAATATCGATATTTTTGCATTAAAATCCCGTGTGCATACACGAGTCTATAAACTAGTACTATAATAAAATATTAATGATGATGATAATAAAATTATTATTTATTAAATTCAAAAGTTTACTTTGTAAACGAAAATTTTACGTAATGTATGTTACATACACCTTGTATACATTTTACTAGATCTCAAACCCGTGTATACACACGGGGTGTTAATTGTTTAATTAAAATAAAGGTCCTAATTTTAATTTAACTAAATTAGAGGGACTTAATTGATTAATTAAGTTTGCTTTAAATTAATGATGTCATAATCATATTTATAGGAAACATGTTTGTGACATCATCATTTAAAATTAAAGTTCAATTGAACAATTTAGTCCATATATTTTAATATAGTTAAATTAATAGCTCTCATCCTATATTTAATTACTAGCCCTCAAACTCGTGTATACACACGGCCCGTCAAATGTATATTTTATTTTTTATAATTAAGCTGATACAGTACGAAGTATATGATAAAATTCTATCGTTATTAAGAGACGTTAGCTTTTAATATATCAAATGAAGAAATTGGTTTTGTATGAGGAATTCATTTATATATTATCTATTTAAGTTCGAATTAATTGTAACTAAGATTCAGATACAGAGTTAGTATCCTATTACATGAATGAATGTTTATGGTGTTACAATTGGGCATAGATTTGAAACGTACAAGTATATCTGAAAATCTCATAATTGATTAATTGAATCTAATTTATTTGATGATGTCATAACCTGCTTCTTATAAAATAATTCAGATATATTGTAAATAATATAACATATGTTATAGTATATTGTAGTATATTATTGTAATAGTTTTGAACCCTGTGTGTACGGTCTTATAAGATAAATTGAACGATAAATTTAATGTTTTAAATACTTTATGGTAGCCGGTCGTAACTTTGATAAAATAAATAAAATGTTATAAAAAATATACTCATATCAAACTTACATATATAGATGACGATTATGTGAACAAATTTTATAATTTTTATTATTTAAATGATTTACGTTGATAAATATTTAGATTATATATAGTTGGTAGTATAGTTGGAAGTAGGAATTAACATTAGATTGGGATTCATATATATATATAAGTATATAACGATAATAATTACATCATATAAATACAAATTATATTTTATTATAAAAATAAATGAATATTATTAATAGTTAATTAATGACATCATCGTATCCTAAATTTTAGCTAATTGAATAAAATTAAAAAAATTTATTAGCTAATTAGATATTTGATGACATCATACAGTGTTTCTTATATATAATTTATTTAAGATAAGATTTATTTATTTTTTCTTATAGGTTGTCGATCCCTAATAATAATAAAAATAAAAATAACTTTAAATGGTTAAGTCGATAAATAATATATACGGAGTATTAATACGGAGTAATTCATAATTCGGTGCTTTGTTTTCCATATAGTTTTGTTGAAAATAAATAAACCAAAAAGAATCCCACAACAATTAAAAGAGGATTTGCGTTCATAGAATCCTCTCCTGATTAAGGGTACCCCTAATTAAACCGAATATTAAACCTATAAATAACCCCATAATATTCCCGATTTTTTCACAATAAATTCAATCACAATTATTAAACCCTACGAACATCCCCCCCCTCGATCAAGAATCATCATGTCGAATGAGATAGTAACTCTCATGTCAAAAGACAATCAACTCTTTACTATCAAAAAAGAGGTTGCAATTCAATCCATCACAATCAAAGACCTGCTCGGCGAAGATTGTGCATCGTCGGATAAAATCCCTACCCCCAACATCGATTCCAAAACCCTAGCTTCCGTTATCGAATTCCTCAACAAACAGTTTGAGGTGGCTGATTTGAAAAAACTGTCCGACGCTGAGGACAATGAAACCAAAAAGGTCACGATAAACTGAGCGATAGAAGAAGGTGAGAAGTATCTCAAGAAATTTGTTAAAGACCTAGAGACGAATGAGTTGATGAATCTCATTGTTGCCGCTAATTATCTTGAAATTAAAGAATTGTTGGACAAGGGTTGTCAAGAGATGGCGGATCTGATCAAGGACAAATATCCAGAAGACGTTCGAGCGCTTTTCAATATGGTAAACGACTTTACACCCGAAGAAGAAGCAGCTGTTCGCAACGAGAATGCATGCGCTTTTCAATATCGTAAACGTACTTTATGTAGCATTATCGTTTTTTGTGGTTTTAATATCCCGTTTTTATATTCACATGTTATCATGTTTTGCGAAGGTTTGAGTAAGCTACATAGAGATTGTGAAAACATCAACAACTTTCAAATTATTGGTTAGTGTAAATTGAAACCATACACGATCTATCCTAAATTACTTGTATATTCTTTCAATAATAATAATAAAAATAATGATAATGATAAAACGCTTATACTTTGAATAAGCTATACATAGAGATTGTGATTAATGATTTGTTTTTGGGATTTCATAATAACATCATTCTATATTCTAAATAAGTATCATATATAGAAGAAGATCAAAAACAAGTACTGTATTACATACTGTATAAATTAGATGATGATGTGACAAATTTGAGACAACTTGTTATAAGATGTACATCACTGAGCAGAAGGTGTTTAGAACTACCAAGCTATTACTTGTTGGGCTCCAACAATTAGCATCCTATGATTGCTTTTTTCACACTTTCTTCATAAAAGTGGGAGTAGAATGGACATGAAAGCAGGCACTTCACGTTAGACGCCGAATTTTTTTTTCCTTGTGTATATATTAACCTCTTCTATATCATTTGATTGTGTGTAAATTGTGTTAACATATACATGATGAAGACGTTTACTTCTGAGTCCACTTGAGCTGATTGGTGAAGATGAATCGCATGCCATCCTTAAGGAAGAGATTGTCTTCTTTGAGTTCGCTTATACGGGGTTCTCCACCTGTCTGGTTTTCCAAACGATTGGGGCTACCAACATCCACACTACAAAAAAAGAAGCGAGGCAAAAATCTCATTTAGAGGTGTATAAACGTGTATCAAATTGAATGATTCGTTTTGTAGTATTTGACAAAGCTGATAATTCAGATTTTATGATTTTGTAGGTCAGACAATAAGATTTGCAAAACCAAACAAGGAGCTGATGAGGACAAATGATCAGTTACCTAAGTATCCCTAATGTTATACATGATGATAAGATTCCTGAAGTCATTATAATCAATTTGAAAGCAGGCAACCAAAAGATTCCCTTAACGAGTGTAAATAGTATTGGTAATGAACTAATGATATAACTAGAAGTAGAATTTGTAGGATATTTGCGATAATGATGGATTATTTGCAGCAAGAACCCATGTATGGCGTTATAAAATCAAACCACTAAGAATTCATATGCATCAAATACTTACAGTAGACACAGACTGCAAGCCACTCGTTTATAATTCTGACCCAAGTACTAGTCCAGCCAACATCGATTGTCCACCTGAGAAGCAGGCAATTTGGTAAATGAACAGTGATATCCATTGCTCTGATTGAGAATATCGGATGATGAGCACTTACTTTTTCATGGTGTGATTAGAACTCCAACCAATTAATAGCATTGCAAAGTACATAGTTCCAGTAGCAAAAACAAAATGGAAGAATCCAAAACTATAAGGAACATCATCATCATCCTGTTTCTCATCCTTTCGGAACTGCAGATATAACTCTCAGATAAATTTTGATCCAGAAGATATATATTGACCTATCGACATGATGGGACAAAGTTTATTTTACCTGAAAGCATTTAGAATCAATCCCTGTTGAAAATGTGGCAATCACCATTGCAAGTAGCGCAACAATAAAGCTCTGTAACAATAAGATGCACATCATTAATAATGAATACCCTTAAAGACTTAAAAAATCTAGTCAAAAGATTGTTTTTTCACATGGTATGTTGATTTCATGCAAGCTACAAGTCATTGCAGCTGGAAACCAGGGCAGTCAATATGTATGTTTTTAAGGTTTCTCGAAACGTGGAAATGTACAAGAGCGGTTCACAGAAATTTGTTACACAATCAGAAGTGAAAAGCTTACTATGATAGTTAGCCAGTCCCTTGAGCCTTCAGAATTCCTTACACATTTGTCATCCGTTGGTTCACTGTAAGACGAGGGTATGGTTAAGTTTGAAGCATAAGATATGATGTTGTGCAACATCTGATTGTAGAGGTGGCATAGTGGGTAGGTTGGTAACGGGTCAAAAGGGGCAACATTTGACCAAACTTTAGTAATTCACCCACTAGAGATATAAACATAGCCGAAAGCTACCATCCATAAGTAAACGGGTGGAAGTTGCCACCTCTATCCAATACTGAAAAGTGAAAAAGGTACCTTCTAATGGCGGACCAGCATAGGAACACAACATACAGCCCCATAAAACCTGGAGTCAAGAAGCCAGCACTAACCTGTTTCGGAAAAAAATATGATTAATTTGATGACAACGTGATTAGAAGATTTTGAAGAAAATTTGATGGTTGAACTTACTTTTGGATGAAGAGAGACACTGGTCATAAGTTGCAGAAGTACAAGTGTCCACGTAATAAAGAAAATGTTAAGCAAGCAAGTTGGTTGTGGCGTGTACCAAATGTACATCAAAATGATCCCCAATATACACACGACATATGCAGTAGTTGCAAGAAGCATGAAATGAATATGGCTGTAGCAAAACACCATTATAGCAATGATGAATACTTTGAAAATTTTGTAAGAGCTTTATTGCAGTGCATATAATTTCTTTTAGTTGAAATTTTGTTAAACGGAAGTTACCATCTTTCTGCATATTTTTCTGATAAACAACAATCATTTAGCCATGTAATGAAGCTGATTATGCTGATTAGCTGAATTAGCAAAAAGACCCTGCAAAATGTCATAGCCATGATGGTTAAAGATTAATTCATGTTGGTATCAAAAAATAAAAAGCATAGAAGGGTTGGATGATTTAAGTACCCTGCCCCAAAATGTGCAATATCCCCTGCCACAGAAAAAGAATGTATCAGGACACGTTTATGATTTAATTGATACATGTAAGCACTTGTTATCCTTTTGTTTAGCCAACTATACTAACCATATATAAGAATAAGTTGTTTAGGAAGACAGAAGGAAAGGACGATTAGCGAGATCATGAGGAAGATCTTGGCAGACCACCAACCAGAATTCCACAATTCTTTTCGTCCATGCAACTTTGAAGTACCACTGGTTGAAAGGAACATTATGAAATAGAATATCTACTATATCATTAAGGCTTCAAACTTCATGTCCTATTTCTGTAAATGATTTTTTGTTTATATTTAAAATATTAGAATATGATCGATAATTCCTTTCTAAAGAAGGATACAAAACATCCCAAGCTCACTCTCAGAACTCCTTCCGAGCCTAAACAGTCTTTACCATCTTTACAGTTTTTGAATCCTGCAAAGAACACGAAGTTATGAGACTTTTAATCAACTAACTATATTACATGGATCTTAAATCTTATTGATTGTATGTAGCAATAGAATAAATTCAAATAAAAGTTAACTTGTGATATGAATAAAGCTTACTATGCACTTCGGACAATGCGGTGTGGCCATAATCACGTACAGCCCAAGCAAGCAAGTTTGCTAATAGGAAAATCACACTATACACATATCTAGCCATCCAAGGGTTGGACCCATAGCGGAATTGGGCCCACCAAGGCCCCTCCAAGATCTTGGCGTAACGATTACAGTTATCGCTGGTTGCATCCATATTCCCGGATTCAAGTTTTGCAGTCGTCATTAGTTACGATTAATAATCCAGAGAGAGCTAGTGGAATTTATTCCACCAGCTCTCTTCTCATCTGCAATCTGTAGAATTGTTAATTATAGTTCACAAATAACCAAAAAATGGAAATTCAAAAAAGTGAATCATGGTCTTTTTAAAATGCACATGTAAAGGAATCGTATATGCTGTTATCAGGAAACAAATGTACTTTGTACACTAATAATTCCTGAGACAATATTAACTTGTTACCTAGAGCCTGGACAGACCATGAGGTAAATTATTGTATCATTATTCAGTGTTGGCAGCTTAACTTCAATGTTCTCTGACTTTTTCCATAGAGAGGTGGTAGGCCATCCCTAAAAGGTACAAAAATACTCTACAAGATGCAACTTCTTGGTTGTAATCCAACGAACAAATGTAAGAATTGAAAAGGGTTTTAGAGGTATCCTAAGTTTACAACTTTGTATTATTCTTAATATTAATATTAATTGAACTACCTAAAATTAAAGTCTTTCTAACGTCTTGTATGTCACATGGGTTGGTCACTATCATTGATGGCATGTAGATCTGTGACTATTACCATGGCTAACCCATGAATTGGCGTGATTTCCCATAACCATATAATATTAGAACCATTTCAAAATCATAAGGTTACAAACACAGTATTCTATTGTAATTGATGATATAAAAATCCAATGAATATTGTATGGTTTGGAATAGAGAGAGCAAATAGATTAAAAAAGAATTACAGTATTAAAAGATAAACTGGAATAGTCAACAAAGCGACTGTGTGGTTTCCCACATAATCTGGAAACAGAACATGATGTATCAAGAAAGTAGTGTGTGCTATATCAAAATGTTAAACTTGGGATGCCAAAATGTTTGCAGAGACAACTACTAGTAAATGAGTGTCTCAGATGCAGTTATGATTTTGTTTCCGATGGATATATGATGATTTTATTTTTGAAGAAATCGGTTATTACTAGCATTTCCGAATTTGTCACAAAGCAAACAATATGATTATAATCATATATGTTGAAGGCAAAAGGCAAATGGAGCATACAAGTGTGACAAACTAACAACACATTAGTTTAGCTACTATCATAGAGCGATTCCAAAGATACTGTTATGTGCAGTTTAGATCACGTAACGTGTGCTATTAGGTTAAAAAAAGATTGTTAGCGCAAATGTGAGAAAGTTGAAGGTGAAAATTATATAATAAAACAATAATAATAACAGATTTTGGTATTTGTTACACCTAACACTTATCACCTACGTGGGTCAACAAATAAAAATAAAGTTTGAGATTTACTCTCCAAACATCGTGAATAAATGTTATAATCGTATATTCTATAGAAATACCATTTCTGACTCATGATAACTTTAATAAACTGACTCATAAGACTAAAACTCACAATTGTTTTAGTAGTCGATATCAACTTTGGAAAAGAGGGTGGTAGCCTATAGTTGTCACTTGTTGAACATCCCGTGAGTTGGGTGTGAAATACTTGCTTTAAAATTAAGTAACTAAGTCATATCCACTCGATAGATCTACAGGTTGACTTTCACCCTATCTTTTTTATCCTAATGTCTTTGCAGTATGCACATGTGTGTAAACCAAACTTGTCAAGATCTAAATTAATGCAAATCTGCCACTCAAGTTGGTTAATCTTTCATATTTAAAAATAACATATTTTGTTTCATGTATAAGTTATACTCCAAAAATAATAGATCAATGGTCATATAGAAATGCGTTTACTTGATCTAAGTAACTTTCAATCATATAATTCATGTATATAAAATCACAAGACGGTCATTGTTTGTTCCCCCAATATTTGATTCCATTGAAATCGATGTTGATTTTTTCGAAATGTGTCTGGAATAGTCGGGCAAAAGATTAGTATCTAGAAATACACTCGACTTGTACTCGATATCTATTCAACTTGTACTCGATATTTCTTGTATGTAACCAACCAATGATTGTTATGTTTAATACATCCAATTTTGTAAAATTGTTTTTTAAGATTTATAACATCTTATTTCAACTTTATTCAACTAGCCGGGCAAGAGCTGCATTTTGATGATGTGTAATCTGTTTAATATGTCATCTGACATTCGTAGAAATTGACATATCATCAAAAGTACTACACACTTTTTAAAATTTGATTGTATTAGAAAATAGCAAACGTAAATTGGATATATTAATCCTAAAAATTGATACGGAGTGTTGTTTAACAAGATCTCTTGGTTCTTATATAAAAGTATATATCCTACCTTCTAAATTCCTAATAAACCATATTAAACAATTTTGTATTTCAATCATATATTTTGACTCTTATCAATAGGATTACCAAATCTACCGTTCCTGTTTCATTTTTCTTTTATTTAATCCCAAACCGATACAAACAATTCATAGCTTTTGCCACTCTGCGATCTCAAGTCCAACTAAGCTTTCCAACCTAACTCTAATGATTCCTTGTGAGTTGTGATCACAACGAACTTTGATACTTTTATCAACAATATCTAATTTTGTCTTATCATTTTAGAACGATTTATAATAATTTAAAAAGTTTTGTTAGGTTTGCAAAGCTTTGCTTATTAGTTATTGACTTTAATATAAAAAAAAAAAAAAATCATTATTAATCATTATTGAATACAACATCTTAAGTTTACTTTTTCTTGACTATCATCATTTTAAATCATTGATGTTTTATTGACTTTAGTCTAAAACAATTTCTCCAACTAATATTGATAATTATGATTATAGTCTATATATATTAGCTAGTTATGAAGGTTACGGTCAAAGTCATACTATGTATACCAGCTAGTTGTGAATGTAAATGTCAAAGTTATACCATTAGCCTAGTTGCGAAAAAGACAGTATATATACATGATTATGTATGTACTTCTAATCTCATAGGGTTTATTGTTCCGTTATATATTAAACTTTACACTTTTTGGTATTATATGAGTCGAACTTTGAAAAATTCTATTGTATGTATTGAATTTGTAAATATGGTCTATTGTATATGAAATTTTCTTTTTGGGTAAGGCGTAAATAGGAATGTTTCTTTTTTGGCATTACCCAAAAAGGAAATAAAACATACAATATACCATATTTACAAGTTTACTATATACAATTGAACAAATGAAAATATGTCGCATACAATATTAAAAAGTGTAAAGTTTAATACATAACGAAACAATAAACCTTTTTTATTATATATTTATGGATGGACAAGAATAATGCGGACATATTAAGCTATTTTTCTAAAGATAAAATTGACAAGATGAGAGGATATATTCCTTCTCTTGTTGCTACATATTCGTTGGGTTATTATACAACTATAGACGAAAGTTAGGATCATACTTTATAATTTTCAAGTTCCGCGGATTCCTATTTTAGAAGAAATAACAAAATTGAAACCAAACTTTTTTTTTTATAGAATAGCAAAATATCTATGATTAGGTGTCCGTGCAAGTTTCGTTAGGGACTCTTTATTAAGTTGAATACCGAAATATATCCTGAATAATTAAGGTTAATTTAAGAGTACTACGCTACGATTTAAGGTTATTAAGGAAATTAACGAACGTACGGATACACAACTTTTGTTCGAGAAAGGATTGCTACGTCTAATTTTAGACGTATTTTATTACTCTGTCGTTTGGAATACATCGATACGTACCAAGCCTTCATCTGAAATGATCAACTAATTCTATTCTATATGCATGTAATGATCATTTGTGCAATGAGCTTAAACAAAAATCTACTTATACGTTAACTATTGATGTGTACGTTTAATTGGTCAATTAACTAATTTTTCCGTCCACTTTTTATAATCAAGTTTGAACTCAGATTAATGCAACTATCATATATTTAATTAATTTAATTTACATTAACAATCACACAATGCGGACTTGGTAAACTTGTACTCAACTTAATGACAAATATGATACAAAAACAGAGAAGGAGATTAACGAACTCAAAACAATAATTTACCTCGCAAATGTTCAAGAGGAATGATTAGCCGTTACGAAAACTAAATAAAAATTCATGTCGTCAGCTTTAGCATAAATGATTAATTGAAACATAATGCGCAAATCAGACAGCAGATAACGAGCGAGCTAGAAATGATTTCGAACAACACGTACAATGCACAAATCGAATCATCTATGAAATTATCTTGTATTTTAACAAAATGATCACAGTTATATGCATAGTAAACTGAATTTATTGATAAATATATATACACGCATACATGCATTTCATCAAACAGTTGTATTACTTGAGATTAAAATGAAGTTCAAACCTGAGCTGTTGCGAAAAGCCGAAAACGAGACGGAACTTGAGCTCGATTAATGTTTGAGACGGCAATTCCGAAGTCTTCGGCGAACGATTATATGAAGTTTCCGGTGAACGATAAAATGAATGAAGTTATTGTTCAGGATTCACCAATTCAGAGGAAAAAAAGAAAAAAGCGTGAATAACCGGCGGTCCACCAGAGACGAATTCCTTTTGAAATTTTGGAAGCGATTTTTTGATCTTTTGCTTTTTTGTCTCTCTCAATACTGAAATCGTTTCTTATCTCTCTTTCTATATATATGCGCGCACTCATATATATATACTACGTAATACGTAATATATATAAACCAAAAAATAATTAAAAAGAAAAAAAGGGAAATATTGATAGAGAGAGGGAGATTATTGCTTTAATCGTCTGTTTCCCTTTTGCTTTTTTCCGCCGAATGTGATTTTAATAATATTGTTTTTTCAGCTCAAAGTCATCATGATTACAAATGTTGCTGTGATATCAATTCTAATTCCGAACGTTATTTTAATAACTGTCATTTATTTACCGTTCGTACCAAAGAATTTTTCTTTGATTGAAGAAAGAATGGAAAATATACGCATAATAATAATAATTAAAATCATGGCATTTAAAAAAGCTAAAAGATCGCAAACGTTTTTATGAAAATATGTTTCGAAAGAAATGATTTGGAACATAATTAAAAAAATATTGCCATTTGTCTTTACAATTTTGTAGAGTCCATATTGTTCTTGCAAAACGTTGGTAACTGGTAACGCTGATATTGTTAACTATTAACTAAAACTTACAAGCTCGATTATGAATTACTTTTAAGATACTTCAGTTGAGTAATATCAAACCAAACACTTTTAACAAAGCAGATTACTTAATAAAAGGGAAATTTATGGCATGTTTAATTATAAAAAAAATATTTTTATATTTTCCTATAGTTTTTTTTCCTCTTTAAAATAATAATAATTTTAGAGAATGCGTTCAAATGTAAGGGATAAGGTTTTCATTCACTAAATTAGAAAAGGTAAAAAATCTTAAATCATAAATTTAATTTTTTTTTGAAAATTCCTCTGAAAAAACTCCAACATGAACACGTTTTCTAATTTTTTCAGGTTTCTTATATAGTTTTATGTATACATAGAAAAGTTTTTCGCAACTAAACGCGTCTTTAATGCTTGATGGTGTAACAAGACATCAAAATTCACCCCATCATTTCTTGCTTTCTAGATTACTGAAATTGTATGTGTGATTCAAGATTTTTATAACTTTCAAGGATATATGTGAGTTTTATTCAAGGCTATGTATTTTTTATTTTTTTTAAGACATGGAAGAAGTGAAGCATAAACAATATCTTGTTTTTGAGTTTTGTTATAACTTTAAAGGATATATGTGAGTTTTATTCAAGCCTATGTATTTTTTTTCTTTAAGAAATGGAATAAGTGAAGTATAAACAATATCTTGTATTTGAGTTTTATTGAATAAGGAAATAAAGTTGATCAAACAAATTGGATTTTTCAATTAAATTATTTGGATACAAACAATTTACATAGTTTTGGATATAAAATGAGATGTCAATTATGTAAAGAGACATAAAAGTGAATGAGAAAAAAGAAGCCAATATAACTATATCATGTCAATTTTAATTTTAATTTCGTATGAGTTGTATGTAACCATAGCATTCATAATATTTTTCTTTTTGGCCGTATAGCACAATTTGTGTAACTAACATTTTGTATTTTCTTCCCCTCCTATTCATTACATACAAAGCTTAAAAACAGAAAGTATGAGAAAATAATACTTTCTTATCAATTATGTCAAAGTGTACGTGATGTTGGGCGTTTATTGTAATCAGTATCTCTAAATTGAATGTACGATTGTCTACATCCTACGTTCTTTGTACCCTTCTCTTAGTGGAACCGAATATTATTGTTGTTTAGGTTGTCAAAGTTGTTTAATTGGCATAGCTTTATCAGTTTTAATTTCTAAAGCTAGATAACTATACAATATTTGTAATCATGTGTTATCCATATGTTTGAAGAGACAATCTCTTCTCTTTAAATTATATTATATGTAAGAATGTAAGAATATATACATTTATTTAAATAAATAAGAAAAGTGGCAATATTGGTGGTTTGAGTTTGGGCCAACCTTGGGGCCTATGGTTTTAAGTGTGGAAGGATGACACAACTTCATGCGTTGAAGTATTTGATGAGTGGAAAATAAATCGTGCTTGCTTATACACCACACCGCGTGCTCCATTTTGCATCTAATTAATTATTTAATCATTATCCTTATTATCATCTATAATAATAATAATTTTTTATTCATTTATTCCTTATTCTTTACATTTAACAACATGTAGCTGTTATATATAATCACATGAATTACAAATGATATCAACATACATGTATCACATATATGACAAACACATAAAACTACGTCGTTTCAACTGACATGAAAAATAAATAACTAAAAAAATTATGTCCATATATAACATATTTAAATTGCCAAAATTTAAAAAGACATAAAATCACATATTGTCTGTTGTGAGATGTGGTGTATGATATAGTAGTATTATACTGTATATGTATTACTTAATTGGGTAAAGTATCTGGAAATGCAACTAACTTGTACCAAATCTCTATTGTGTGTACCCAACTTACGTATGCTATTTTTAATGCAACCAACTTTCAAAAAATGTCTATTGTGTGTAACTTGATGACGTGGCGAGCTCATGTCACTCTATCCTACGCCACGTGGCACGCTCTGAGCTCGCCACGTCATCAAGTTACACACAATAGACATTTTTTGAAAGTTGGTTGCATTAAAAATAGCATACGTAAGTTGGGTACACACAATAGAGATTTGGTACAAGTTAGTTGCATTTCCAGATATTTTAACCTACTTAATTTTAGTAATAAATATTTGGCTGCCTTTAATTGGAAAAAGAAATAAAATCGTGTCCATGGATAAAGATTCTGATTTCGGGTCAATACCACTATCCATTTTGCTACGATTCTAATTCGTTTTCATTCCTACCATTCATTGGTACACAAATAAAATGTGACCATAAAATATTAAATAAACAACTTCACAAAGTATCCAATTTAAATTTAAAAGATAATAATGTTATTTGTGTATCTTATACTCCGTATTTGTGACGTGTATGGTTGTCGTTGTAATATTGGTTTATTAATATTAATTAAATTATGTGGAATCGGATATTTATGCTAAAAATTGGTGGCAGTCATAATTATGGTATTTTTTGAACAACTCGCACGATAATTTGCTATAAACTTTTCAAAATTATTTTGTTAACAATGTAAAAAATCAGGAAAAATGACTACCATTAGTTATTTCCAAATGATTTTAGCTAGAACATTCTCCTCACTCAAAAACAAAATACGTTGTGTTATCATATACGTATTTTGTAAGCGTTAAAAAAGTTTACTCAGATATTTTAGGTTAGGGTAAGGTACATTTTAAGAAAAATAAGGCGTAGACGAACTCACATATCAAATTATGTTATCAACGGTACGTCCAGATTTGTTACATCTTAATAACACTTCATTTTACGTGAAATGTATTGGGCGAATCTGTGTCATTAATTACATAAAAATCAGAGATCGTCCAACCTTCATTACCCTCAAAATGAAGTTGGCCCGTTAATCCACACCTCTAAATTATTACGTAAACTTGAAGCAGGAGGCAAAAGGTAGTTATGATTATGTCAAATTCACCTTTGCTTTTACTTAAGTAACAACAACCTATAGTTCGCTTTATAATATTAACCGCAGGCCTTCCTGTTACCAATGTCAAAAAGCATCACCATCCTTTTTCTTTTTGTCGATGTCCACATTAGCTTGAGAACCATAAAGAGGGTACAAACCAGACAAAATTCTTAACTTTACTTATTTTATTACTTTATATTTTATTTTATTTGTTGTCATTTTGACATTCACCTGGAATTAAACGTACAACAATTATATATCAAAATGCAAGTTTTTGAAGAGCATGTACACTATACCAACTTAACGATTGCCATGTAAGAGCGATGAATGTAGGTGCAAATAAATAAAGATAAAGATAAAAATAATAATAAGAAGAAGAAAAATTACGTAGTAAGAGCGATGATGATTAAGGGCATTCGCACTCGTTCCTTTTTTTGGACCAACTAAAGATTAAGGGCATGAATCTAACAGAGGTATACACCTCCCTGAAACCCTAGCATCAAGAACTTAAAACTAAATTGACTTGCGATCAACATGATATACCATGAAAAATCAACCAATTTATTAAATTAAATGGGGTTTATAGACATCAAATTCGGCCTTTTGGGTTTTGTTTTCTAATCCTTGAACATATCCATTAAGAAAGCTAAACTATTTAGGCTAAAAGTCACATTAGGGCATTAGGCCCAAGTTCAGATCCACTACAACTTCTTATAATAAATCAAAATCTTGATGCCCGTATGGCCGTATTATTGGGCCTTCACTTATTGGACCAAACCACCTATAATGTTTGTTTAACTACGTGTACTTATTATTACTAGTATCTAATCTAGTCCATAAGTAAATGTTATGTTATTATACAAATACCCCAAAAACAAGCTAATAGAAGAATTTTGATTGTAATACGCAGGAGTTGTTTAAGAAATTAGTGACTTAAAACAAAATGATATCATTCAATCCGACTATTGAG
This sequence comes from Helichrysum umbraculigerum, assembly GCA_949592205.1. Classification (NCBI taxonomy): domain Eukaryota; kingdom Viridiplantae; phylum Streptophyta; class Magnoliopsida; order Asterales; family Asteraceae; genus Helichrysum; species Helichrysum umbraculigerum. Next base: position 5,987,157 of record CATIUR010000005.1, on the reverse strand, counting down.
TTAAGTCGTTAACCACTTCGTTTTGGTGTATGATGTATCGCGTTATAATCTAATGCTTGTATACATGTAAACTTATATATGCTTGTGATTATATAAACATTTATTGTGATTTGGTAAACTGGTCGGTTTTTAAATTGATGGAAGGTAATATGTAGAAATCATAGAGATTTGGTTAGTGCAATAGAAAGATCCATTTTTGAGTATTAATACAAGTGGGTGATCACTTAAAAGATATGACCTACTAATTAACACTCTCTCACTCACCCATATAAATTAAATGGTGGTTGCACCAATGTTTCATAAGCCACTCAATCAAAATTATTAGTGCTTACATTGAATTTAATATTTAGTAGCCCATGTGAGTTTGATAAAACAAGGGCCCATTTAATAAACTCCAATTCTTCTTCCTATTAAAAAAATATATATATATTTCTTGATGTGGCCCATGGATGAATGCAGATAATATGGAAATTTTTGTTACCTATTTGAAGGCATGTCCAGATTATTTATTATAATAATAAAAATGATGAAATTATTGCAAAACATTGATCATCGGTAATGTTGACCGGCTCACAAACCTAGTCTCGAAGACAATATATAGAAGACGATGTTGAGCATACACTCCAGACTGACCCTGCAACCTCCTAAGGAGAGTGTTAGCCTATTTTGAACATGACTATTTTCTTGTAAAGTTCTCGAACCAACTGGGTTACATGCTTAAGGGTTGGCTCCAAAGTTGCGGCGATTGCACTTGAGTTCTTTGGAGAATCCCAACCTCTACCACTTGAGTTCTTTGAATAATGATGAAATTAATGAAATAATGATTCATTGAAGGCTATAAGTTATATTTTGGGGTACATTTGATAACCTGTAGCTTGAGACATTCTCTAGAAACAATATGTGGTTCTGATTTTAAATAACCACCACCAAAATAAGAATAATAATAGATGTGTCACAAATTTCTACTAATTAAATATTCAAATCACAAACCAATATTACCAGATAATAAAAATTATTACAAGTACATCTTATTAGCTACTAAAATGTAATGGAATTTAAAAGGTCAAATGTGGAGTAATGTATAAGTAAAAATGATGTGAACATGGACTAATGATTAACTGGAAGTTATACTATTTCATCATATCATATATTGACATTTGTAACCAACAAGTAATAAACGAAAGAAAAGAAAAGGGGAAGTAAACAATGAATGAATTAATGAAATGTACTTTAACCTACACAAACAATATAAATAAGAAAAGGCAAATGCATGCTTCTAGACAAATAATAATTCAATGACCCACTAAATCTCATGGTGAAATTAAATAAACAAATACTCCATAAGGTTGAAAAACAGGGCAAACATTTTGATGTTTAGAGACTAAACGTACTTTGACTTATATAAAATTCTATGCTTTCAAAACAGATGGGTAATTTAAAGCATTGGTTTTCTTAAACACTACATATATATATAAAGATCCCAGAAACTTCTATATTGACATGATGTAAATGAATGATTAATGTAAATTAAAACTAATTATAAGATGGGAATTAAACATGACGTATGCGTACGTCATTCATATTTGATTTGATTAATTTAAATACTAGTATTATCTATTGTTGAAGAATGGAATGGAATGGGAGATCGAAAGCATAACATATGGCTAGGAAGGAAGAGCCATTCACTTGTTTCCTATTCCTATGCAATAGATGATGCATTTTGGCCCATCAAATGTACTTCTTCCTAAAAGTTGGAGCTTATTTCAAAAAAGTTTTTTTTTATAAAAATATCGATACGCTAAAGGGATAATTGTTTGTGAGTACGTTCAATTTACACCCGATTTTTATTGTGTGTAATCAACTTACGGTTCCTATTTTTATGTTTCCAACTTTCAAAAATCGTTTTCTATGTATTGTATAGTACTTTTGATGACGTGTCAATTGCTATAGATGACACGTGGTACCATAAATGGATTACACATCAGCATAATATGAAAAAAATTCAATTTTGAAAGTTAGATGCATTAAAAATAGAAACTGTAAGTTGAGTACACACAATAGACATTAGGTACAAGTTGAATGCATTTACATATATTTATCCCTAAGTTAAATGGACATCGTTGATCTATACACACATAACATTCTCAGCTCTCTTCTCATCACGTCCTTCCGATTTTGCAAAATGTGACATCTTATTGTTTAGATGACGAGTTAATAGAAATCAAAATTACTATAAAATGTTGTCTTTTTTACTATTGTATTGATTTGTATTCCTATTGAATATTACTTACTTACGATATGTTACAGAGTAATAGAGACAAAAAGATAAAATTAAAACGGACGGCTCTAAAAATCGAAAGGAAGAATTAAGGCACATAACCTTTTTAACGTTTAAAAAAAGGTACATAAGAAATAGAAGCCATAGATAGGAATGGCAATTTTGCTAGTCGATCACATGATATGTAAAACTCTCCCAACAATAAAAGAAACCAGCTAGTGACTCATTGATGGGCACAAACTCACTAGGCTTTGACATTTTTGGTGGTGCCAACTAATGGAGGTTTCTTTACACCACATATAACCATCCAAATAAATGTAAGGTACCCATTCAAGAAAAAGCTAGGTTTAAAAGCATTTTTAGTTATCCATGGAGTCTTTCTCTCTCCTTGTTTAGATCAAAATGGTTCACAAGCAATTAGTACCATGTGCCTTGTGGTTGTGGTCATGGTTCGTGGCGATCGATCAATGTTCTAGTCATGTTTTAATTTTCAGGGCATGAAAATTGCACCATGGTCCAGCCATATGAAAAGAGGTGGTCATGTCAAGGTTACCTACTTACGTGCATGTGTATAAAGATATATGTTTTAAAACAGACAACAACACGTTTTCATGGTTTTTTTAGATGTGAATAATAATAACACTTTTATGTCTTTTAACTTTATAATATACAATTTCAGGGGTTTTTTCAAACTCAAAAATGACATGTTATTAGTAGTTAATGAAGGCTATTAGAGAAAGTAGATGCAAACAATTTCGGTTATTGGACATTGTGTATATAACATGTTAGTTATATATAGAAGTGGCAAAATGAATGGGTCCGGTCGGGTTGGGTCACGGGTCTAGATGGGTTTGGGTCTAAATGGGTTCGGGTCTAGATGAGTCATTTAGAAGTATGGGTCTAAACGGGCCCGGGTCAAATGGGTCTCGGGTCGGGTCATCGGGTTTTTACCAAACTTTTTTTTCCTTAATTTGAGTGAAAAATGAAAAAAATGAAATGATGTGGAAAAAAAAATACCCACTAGACCCGTTGGTTAATTGTTACACAATTAGAGGTTGTACAATTAGAGGTTGTATTGAAAAACCCATTTAGACCCATCCAAAAAATGGGGAGGAGACCCAACAAACTCATCCCCTCCTAAATATTAACCAAATTGACCCATAATTAACCAATGGGTCTAAAATTGCCACCTGTAGCTATATATAATAATATGTGAGGGTCGATTTACTAATTATTTTCTTCTTAAATTTGAAAAACTCTTTGGGAGAAGTTAAAAAAATTATCACTGGCAACTATATTCAATCCCAATGGGGAATGAATCGAAATCTTGAAGCAACCCATATAAATTTATTTGGATCCCCCAAAACTACTTGTTAACAATTACTTGAGTAATGTACAACAATCTGTACACTTCCAACTCTTATTATTTTTCTTCGTATAGTTCATGTCACTAATGCTAATTCTGTAGAAACGCGACATCAAATCCTTCAAAATACTCGTTTTTATCTAATGATCTCCTGATACTCCGTAAAATTTAAAATGTGATTGTGACACATGACAAAATCAATACAAACACGACGAAAAACACTAGACATGTGTCATGTATCAAATGTATACTTTCGAAGATATATAGCATTACTCTTCAACGATAAACCGATCGACTTCTGTACATGCCAAAATAGTCATTTTCCTAACAGTTGTACATACAAAAACTATACTATCCAAATCGGGCTGTCAAAAGGCAAGTAATTCAAGAAGATCGTTGCTTTAAAGGGTCAGTGTCCACATTTCCACCAATATTTGTGTGTTCACTCACTATAGTAAAGAGTAAATAGTATGATCCAATGAAAGTTGACTATTTTGATCACATGAATCACCTCAAAATTCCACAAATCAAACAATCAATTAGAGGTGGACATTAAAGTATAGAGTTGTTCCCAATTCAAATTTCAAGATCTGTTAATTTTCTAATAATAACCATCATCAATCAATTCAATAATACGGAGTAGTATATTTTTGAAAAGTCAAACTTAAAGACAGTATGTATGTCCAGATCATACAAATACAAGTCCACCCATACAAACACAAAAGGAGGAACAAGAATGAAAGAAACAATGATCTGAAGCCAGAAGATGATAATTAATTAATACAAGTAAAAATGTTGATAATGATTATACTATAAAATTTTAAAAAACCAAAAGTATGATAATAACAAATAAAAAAGGAAAAAAAAAAAAAAAAAAAACCCAGAAACCAGAACAACATCAATGATGAAGATGGATGATGTTTCTCTATACATAAAACTTGTCTGCAACCTACAATTTTCCCTGGCAATTTATTTTCACAAATCGAATTTATCCCATAACAATTTCGAATAAATATTGGGGGAAAGAATCCTCCTTTTACCTATTTTCTGCTTCATCCTTGGCCCGTTTCCTCTGATGATGATCATGTAATTTAATACCCGCAAAAAAATCTAATCTTTTGATGTTTCGTCATCACTACAAAGTGATGAAAAAATTCGACATTGATGGTGGTGGTAGTTTAATTGCAGGGCGTGTATGAGTTTTGAGTACGAGAATTACACTGAAAGAATCAATAGAAGGGTGGTGGTGGAGGTGATGCGTATGAGACCCCAAATACAGGTGGTAGCGGGCCTTCGTATGATGGTGCTGGTGGTGGTGGGCTTTCGTATATGATTGGCGGAGGTGATGGATGGTGGATTGGTTTTGGCGGTGGTGGTGAATTGTTATGGACTGGTGGAGGGGGTGGAGAATAATAATGGGCTGGTGGAGGTGATGGTGAGGGTGGTGGCAGCGTAGGAGATGGTGGCGGCGGTGAGTATTCTATGCAGGCGGGTGGTGGCGGTGGTGGTGGTTCTATACAAGGAGGTGGTGAAGGTGGCGGTGGGGAATGGGCTGGGGGAGGTGGAGAATGGGTCACTGGCGGCGGTGGTGGTGATGAATATATATAAGTCGGTGGAGGTGGTGAGTGATGTGGTGGGGGTGGGGGTGGTGAGTGTGGGGGCGGTGGTGAGTGCGGTGGAGGTGGTGAATTATAGTAATAAGGTAGCGGCGGTGGTGGGGAAAACATAGGTGGTGGTGGTGGGGATGCAGTTGGTGGTGGTGGCGGTGGTGGTGATGGTCTTACACAATATGGTGGAGTTGTTGACGGTGGTGGCGGTGATGGTGATGGGGGTGGTGGTGAAGGGGGAGGCGGCGGTGGTGACATTACCGGTGGAGGAGGTGGTGGTGGTGGGGGAGACGGTGGAGGTGGCGATGGTGGGGGTGGTGGTGGAGAGTAAACAGGTGGCGGTGGCGGTGGTGGAGATGGTGGTGGTGGTGATGGAGGAGGCGGTGGTGGGGAGTAAACTGGTGGTGGAGGTGATGGTGGTGGCGGTGATGGTGGAGGAGGTGGTGGTGAGTAAACTGGTGGAGGTGGCGATGGTGGAGGTGGTGATGGTGGAGGTGGTGGTGAGTAAACTGGTGGTGGTGGTGAAGGTGGGGGTGGTGGAGGTGAGTAAACTGGTGGTGGTGGTGAAGGTGGGGGTGGTGGGGGTGAGTAAACCGGTGGTGGGGGAGAATAAACAGGTGGAGGGGGCGAAGGTGGTGGTGGTGGAGGGGAGTAAACTGGTGGAGGTGGTGGAGAAGGCGATGGTGGCGTGTAAACAGGTGGTGATGGGGTGACAATTGGTGGCGAAGGAGTCACAACTGGTGGTGATGGAGTTACAACGGGTGGCGAAGGCACAGGAACGGGAGGAGACGGTGGTGGAGGCGTAGGCAAAGCCGGAACAAACTTGGCACATCTAAAAGCGCTACAATGTATCTTTTTCGAAGCAAACAATCTACACTGGTTAGCCGACCGTTGAGCCGGTCTAGCAGGCAAACAATTCCGTCTATCATCAAACGTAGCCAAACTCAAACAAACCGGTGGTTCACCCGTAAAGAAATTATCCGAAAATGTAAAGTTTTCCAACCTAGGCAACTTACAGACACTCTCCGGTATCTTCCCAGTCAAATAATTACTGGCTATATTCAATTGCTCAACATTTACCAAACCCGAAATACTCTCCGGTAGGGGGCCCATTAACTCATTGTGACTAACATCAAACACGGTTACTTGATCCAACAACCCGATTTCAGCCGGTATACATGAGCGTAACCCGTTATGCATCATAATAATTTCATTCAATGTACCCGACATGTTACCGATACTGGCTGGCAGACACCCGTGAAACTTATTATTAGCTAAAACAATAACCGAAACCGGCGAATTACCAAAGTTATCCGGTAATTCGAATTTAAACCGGTTATGGTTAATAAATATAGCATCTAAGTCTTTATCAAACAACTCTTTAGGTACATTTCCTTCAAACTCATTGAACCGGAGATCTAAAAATTTTAACTTGGGTAAATTAATAACAACATAAGGAAATTTACCGGCGAACCTGTTGTTACTGATATCAAGCTCGAATAGTATCTTCAAGTTTTTAAACTTTTTAGGAATTGTTCCACAAAACCGATTGGAATTGATATGAAATAAAGCTAGATCAGTGAGTAACCCAAGCTCTTCCGGCAAGTAACCAGCAATGTCGCCGTGGTTGAGATCAATTCCGGCGACTGTTTTTTCGGAATGATTATCCGGTGCCGGAGCACAAAACACTCCAGTGTAACTACACACATCAGATCCGACCCAATCGGTAGTCAAATTATTCGGATCTGAAAGTATAGCTTGCTTCCACGCCTGTAAAGCAATGTAAGCATTTCTCAACCTAGGGTTTTGAAAAACTAAGGAAGGATCAACGGTCACGTTTTCTCCTCTGTCACCAAACTCATCACGGTAGTATAAAAGCTGCCGTTGCCGGATGTACAACGCTTCACCGTCGGTTAACGGACCGGAACCGGCGACGGCGCCGCCACCGCCGTCAACGTCAGAACTACAATGAGTAGTAGCTGAAATTGATAACAGAATAATTACGATAAGATTGAAAAAATGTGATGAAATGTTCTTCATTTCAATAAATTAGACATCTGATGTTTGATTTAAATTTGAAAATAAAATAAAAAATAAAAAGTGGTAAGCAAAATGGGGTTTTGAAAATGTGAGGGTTTTGAGATTTGAGGAAAGGAAGTAAGGGATTTTTCTAGGGATTTTGGGGGAGCGTGTGAAGGGAAATGGGGAGATATGAAAGAGAGAGAGAGAAATAGAAATAGAGAAAGAAGACAGCTAAATCACAGCTCAAAACCCACCACCAGATAATGTAGTTGCTCTCTCTCTTTCTCTCTCTACACAAATATATGGACTTTCTCTCTCTAAAATTTAGGAAGTGACTATATTTATTCGAACGCCGGAGGCCGGCAAGATTACCGGCGTCGACTTGGCCAATTTTTGGTTTTCAAACTAGTTACACTTTACCCCCTTTAACTATGCTAATATGCCTTTTATTAACTAATTAACACGCTAGAATGTTGCACATTGTTTACTCGTAAATCTATAATCACACTTGTTGATAAAAGCCAATGGTATCAATACGAGATGGTGATAAAAAGTTGAGAATAATGGGATAAAAAAATTGGACCATATTCATATATAGTACGTGTTTGGTATCATGTTATTGGCTAAGAAAAGTTTGGAGGTCAAGTTACAATACACTTCTCAACTTTTAGGTATGTTCATCTTCTTTATAATAAACCCTAGTTCCTTACTTTTAATATCACAATTATTACAGTTCTCTTACTCTTACGTCGAAGGTGGTTCGCAAGGTTCATCCCTGTGCTCAATTGTAACACAGTATCTCCATTTGTGCTGCAGGAACTCAGTGATCGGAGGTATTTGACTGGAGCTTTCATTGGTGTTGCAGAGTTACGTGCCTCAAGGTTTTCAACTGAAACGAAGATTAGTGCACTTGTGCGGATTAACGTACAATCAATATCAATATTATTATTATGATTATGATTCTATTAAATAAGAAATGTAATGTTTAATACCACGTAATACGTTCTATAATTAACCAATAAGCTTAATTTGAATAAAAGTTTGAGACAACCGAACAAGTGTGAGCAAAGTTTGCGAATGACTAGAAACGTCAAGTATAAGGGCAAGGTCTGAAAATAGTAATTTGTCCGTTTGTGTACTTTATTTCATTTACCAACCGTTTCCAATTTTGGAAAGAATAAAGCAAAACCCAAAATGACTACTGTGATTCTAAAAACTATCTTTGTATCGCTACAAATTTCTACATTTTTATTTTAAGTTATCGTAACATAAGTATTCACTATATATTTAAACCAATTAAATATTATTTAATGAATAAATACAATATTTGACTGGTAAAAAAAGTATATAGCGAAGAAACTTGGACTTGTCAAAATGGACAGAGAGTATTCACTTGAACGCAATTTTAAACTTTAATACCAATACCAATACTAATTCCACATATGTAATTTAAAAGGCTTTTATCGATATGAGGTAAACAATATATCAAACTTATTAAAAGTTTGAATATTCATTATTAAATAAATCGTTTCCTAACTTGGGTCAAAGTAAGTGGTTGTTGGAATGTTCAATGTCCAGTTCAGTGTTCAGTTAAACACTGAAAAGAACATTGAAGCTAAAATTAGAGGCATTGGACTATTGGAGAACACTGAGTTTCAGTGTTCAGTTCAATGTTCAGTTTATTTATTTTATTTCTTAAATGCAAATAATATAATAATTTAAATAAATAAATAACATAAGAAATAAAACAAAACAACATATATTCATAATTAATACAAAATACAATTTTATGTAAAATTTTAACTAAAAACAAAAAAAAATTGTTAAAAAAAACTCTTAAGAAGTTATCCTTTATTTTCTGTACTTATTTTGATCCATACTAAAATATTTTGTTAAACTACTTATATATTAGTTTGATGGGGATTTTTAAAGTCCAAGTTTTGGATGGATTTGGCCCAATATTTTTATTTTAAACGTAAAAACCTAGCTAACCGCATCCTTTCTTCTTTCTTCTTCCTCGTTATTTTTTTCTTCCTACCTTCCTGGTTCCCGTGATTTTATTTATTATTTGTTGAAAAAGAAAAAAAGGAAAAAAAGCCAAGAACACAGCGTGTAGATGCTGCGGAGTCGTGAACACCAAACCTCCGGTGTTCAAGGTGAAAAACGTTAGAAAATTCCGGCCCACTCCGTGTATTCTAAAGAGCATGGGCCGTAAGCAGAAAGTAAAAGTGAAAACTTATTCACAAACATGCCCTCTAAAGAATAACCGAATAAAAAAATATAGTGGTTATTATAACCATTATTTGTGACCCTTAGAAATAACATTTTGTGAGTGTAACACAATGAATATTGTTTATCTGGAAGATTTAAAGCCACATTTATTGTTTTGTTAGTTGGCAAATGTTACGTACTATTGTTAGTAATCTTCAAATACCATCTATTTTAATGGAGAAAAATGTATTCAACTATTAATAGTTAAGATTGTACAAGCGTTATCCTAATTATTGCAGGAAATAAAATAAGAGGAGAGTGTAATTGTATAAATACGGAAAATAAATGGATTGGAATAATGAGTTGTACTATAACTGCGACGTGGAAAGTGAAATGAGTGTGTAGGACAATGTGTGACAGCCTGGCATGCCATCAAGGCATCTAACTCGGCCATTTTGACGTGGCCCTCCATGTTCAACAATTGACCGACACTTTGACACCCTTCCCAGTTCCAGGTGGCACTTGGAACAAATTTATTTATTATTTTTAAATTCTAGTTTGAAAAATACACATTCCAACTTACACCTCCAATAATATTTGTTGAGATCCCCATTCTAGTTTTAATGTTAGATTTTTTTTATTTTTTATTTTAAAAGCAGAAGAACTATATTATCAAAGGTCAATAGTTATAATGTTAGATTGATAATTTGATTATTTTGTTTAATGTCAGATATGTTGACTTACTAAATACGTCCTATTATAATCTAAAGTATTTTTGAATATATGATTTCTTATTTATATTGTACAAAAACTACTTATCCGACCTAAAATAAGTTACACATTCCTATTTTAGTTTGTCACGAAATTGGTATCCATTTTTAAAAATAATACGGAGTATAAATCTTACTATGCTAAAAATGACAATCTTATACCTAGGTATTAGTGTCATTTTTATCTTACACAATGTATTGATAATGTTTGTTCCTAAATTTTACGCAATCTGACTATGAATACATATTATGAGACGAGACAATAATTTATAGGGAAATTAATAAAAATGCCATTATTTTCGAAGTTATTTTTCGTTTTGCCCCTTACAAAAAAAAGTTGCGGATTTGCCCTACCCGTGCGCAGGTCGCACCATGCGACCTGCGACCAGGTCACCACGACCTGCGACTGACGAGTTACCGAGTAAAAGACATCAAAACAAAGCCGGTGACTAGAACGATGACCGAGTAAAAGACACTCAAACGTTCCGGGCGCAGGTCGCATCATGCGACCTGCGACCCGGTCACCACGACCTGCGACCACCTCACGTTTCCGAGTAAAAGACACGAAGCCGGAAAGATCTCTCGTTCACAGCGACCTGCGACTGAACCTATGCGACTTGCGACCGACCCTCCGCGTTTTAAATAACCCATTTACGTTCCATTTTGTTGTGCGACCCGTGATTTTTTATTTGGTGCGACCCGTGAGCGATTCACCATCTCCACCCGACCACCCATTCTGCGACCACCCGATTCCGCGGCAACCACCACCAAACCCACCGTGAACTACCACCAATCTTGAACCGCCACCCACCGTGAACCACCAATACCCGGTAACCACCACCAACCCGTAAACCACCACCACATACTCCACCGCCGCCGCTGCCGTTTCCAAATCCGAAGCCCAAACAAAATGTGATGCGAATTTGAAGGTTAATTGGCTCAAAACATGTCTTCTAAAACGGTACTAACTCGTTTATACTCGATTTATAAGCTTTATTCTTTAAATTTCTCTTAGTCATTTTATCGAACACTTGGTGTGCGCTCTTATTTTTGATATTTAGACAAATACATTGCTTTGTTTAATTGATATTACCGTGTTATGATGTTTTTGGTAGGTTAGAATAATGGATAATCTAGTTTATACTCGATTTATATTTTTTTCCTTTGAAATTTCTTTGAGGCATTTCATCGAACACTTGGCGTGCGTGATAAAACAAAGCCTGCGACCTGCGTTTTGATCACTAGTCGCAAATTAATGTCTTGTTCACTAGTCGTAATTCTTGGACACTAGTCGCAATCTTGGGGATCACTACTCACAATCCTTGGGCACTAGTCGCAAATGAAGTTCACTAGTCGCAATTGTTCTCGTATGTATGTATATATATATATATATATATATATATATATATATATATATATATATATATATATATATATCATTATATACATATACTTATATATATACATACTAATGATATATACATATACATATACATATATATAGGTATATATATATGATTAGTATATATAAATATATGTATATGTATATGTATATATCATTAGGTATATATATATGATTAGTATATATAAATATATGTATATGTATATGTATATATCATTAGTATGTATATATATATATGTATATGTATATAATGATATATATATATGTATATATATATACACTAATTATATACATGTATATTATTATACATGTATATATATATATCATTATATACATATCCATATATATATACATATACATATATATATATATATATATATATATATATATATATATATATATATATATATATATATATATATACATATATGTATATATATATGGACATATATGTCCATATGTATATATGGATATGTATATAATGATATATATATATATATATATATATATATCATTATATACATATCCATATATACATATGGACATATATGTCCATATATATATACATATACATATATATATATATATATATATATATATATATATATATATATCATTATATACATATCCATATATACATATATATATATATATATATATATATATATATATATATCCGTATATATATATATATATGTATATATGGATATATATATATATACATATACCTACTAATATATATCCATATATACATATATATATATATATATATATATATATATGGATATATATATATATATATATATATACATATATATATGATCATTATTAAAGATATTCTTAAGTATATGTATATGTGTGAATGTATTATATATTATTATTGGAAGGATATATATATTTATATGATTATTAGTATAATATATTAGTAAGTATATGTATAATATGTGTGTATGTGTATATATATGTGCCCTTTTATTTTCGACTAACAGTGATTGACTGATGATGTTTTTGCAGTTTACTCATGCGAAATTGACATTGAAGAGCCAACTTAGTGTCATTAGTGAATTTAGGCGTGTTTTGACAACCGAGCAAGTTAAGATATTTAGAGAACATTGTTTAGGTCATTGGTTGGATTTAAAGACAATAGACAATGGCCCAGGCTTTGTACATCATATGCTCCAATTACGCTGTAATCGTCCTAATCTGGAGCATCCTCGGCAGGAGGTTGATGAGTTGTGGTTTAAGATCACCCCGGAACATCATATTCGATTTGGTCGGCGGGAGTTTTGTCTAGTGACTGGGCTTCGGTTCGGTCACAACGTTGATTTTGCGCATCACATTAGCTCGGATGTTCTTAAGACGACTCCTGCATTTAAAGAACGTGTGTTTCCGAAGTTGGATAAGTTGAAAGTAAGAAATCTTCAGGAAAAGGTTTGGGATCCAAACACATTCGTCGGGTCGAATAAACTAAGCGATGAGGATTGCGTTAGATTGTGTATGCTACTTCTGATAAACATTGGTTTTATGGGAAAGCAACCGACGTATGTTGTTGAGGATTATTATATGCATCTAGTTGAGGATTTTGATGTGTTTGACAGGTACTTTAAACGATTGTTTCGTCCGATTTGAAAATTGTCAATGTTCCAAATTTTTAACATATACTAATATATGTCAGCTTATTTTTGTTTGCCAGGTACCCTTGGGGTAATCTTGTTTGGGATAGAACTTATGCGCAGTTGAATAATGGGTTGGAGAAAAGGGAGGCTAAGGAAGGGATGAAATACACATTGAGTGGTTTCGGGTGGGCGTTTAAGGTAGCTCCATGTTACTTATTAATGTTTAACGTACTTTTCTATATAATATACTATTATGCTAATTTGAAGTGTGCTTATATTTTATCAGAGTTGGATTTTGGATGCTTTTTCCCATCAATTAGAAGATGTTGTATTCAGGTTGCCAAAGGAAGTTCCTCGGGGTGTTTATTTGACGCGCAAAATTAGGATTGGCGAATCTCAAAAATTTGACAAATTCTTAGAAGTGCCGGTAAGTGACTTACTTTGATATATCTCCTTTGGTGTTATTTATAAACTTATGTTGATATATATATATATATATATATATATATATATATATATATATATATATATATATATATATTTATATATTTATTGTTGAAATTGTGTTGACTTGTAAGCTGAAACATTAGCTGGTTTATTAGTTTTATAAAAAGGACATTTCCAATTTTTTGTGTATTTCTTTTTAAATTGTAGGATTCTACTACGCCTGACATGCTTCCGAAGATGACGTTGAGGCCGACTAAAACGGAGAAGGAGTGCGATTGGTGGAAGGATAGTTACAAATTCTTTAATGAGCAGAAACATGTCGTTGATGTCAAGAGGCCTTATAAGAAGCCACGTATTAGTCCAAAAGCTGTTGATCTGGTGTCTCCTGCCCCCGTATCTCATGACGAGGCGCTTGATGATATTGTTTTGTCAGCGCCTCATGACGATCAGGATACTCGTCATACATCTAGTATAGGTCGTTTTGGCACCTACCAGTCGGCATCACGGATGGAGGAGCTTTCCTTACGCGGTCGGGTCGACGCGCAGGATCAGATCATTTTCACCTTACGTCAGCAGATGGAGACCTTACTTAAGCGGGTGGATGCGCAGGATGTCATTATTGCTAAGTTACAGGGTCAGGTATGGTGTTTTTCTAAACTGTATACCTTACAAATATATTAATGTTAATGTATATGTTTATATGTATGTTTATATGTATATATATGTATATATATATATGTATATATGTATATATATATATATATATATATATATATATATATATATATATATATATATATATATATATGTATATATATATATTTTCAAAATACTATGTATATATGTATATATATATATATGTATATACATAGTATTTTGAAAATATATATATATATATATATATATATATATATATATATATATATATATATTTTCAAAATATATATATATATATATTTTGAAAATATATATATATATACATATATATATATATATATATACATATATATATATATATGTATATACATAGTATTTTGAAAATATATATATATACATATATATATATATATATATATATATATATATATGTATATATATATATATATATATATGTATATATATATATGTATATATGTATATATATATATGTATATATATATATATATGTATATATATATATATATGTATATGTATATATATATATATATATACATATATATATGTATATACATAGTATTTTGAAAATATATATATATATGTATATATATATATATATGTATATATATATATATATATATATATATATATATATATATATATATGTATATATATATATTTTCAAAATACTATGTATATACATATATATATATATATATATGTATATATATGTATATATTAGTTGTTTACTGCCGCTTACAGGATTTTCAGGATGACGGGGTTTACGATGATGGTTATGTATCCGACACATATATTGCCACTGCGGTCAAGAGCTCGGTTCCACGTGATTTGCGTCGTAGTATGCGAGAGCGACGACGTGCCCCGACTAGGCTATCCCCGTTTATTACCCCAACACAACTTAAGAAGCCATGTTTGAAGAAAACTTCGAAATTGCAAGAGGAGGAACGCGAAAAAGTATCGGCAAGTTTAGGAGCCGTTGATGAGCCGGTTGTGCCGCGTGTGGTAGATGAGCCGGTTGTGTCGCGGGTGGTTGATAAGCCAGTCCCGCCGGTAAGTTTAGATTTTTTTGAATAATATTGATTGATTGATTGATGATGTTTTTGAATAATATTGTGGAGTTTGGGTGTGCAGGAATATGGAGACTATTGCCTATAACCAAGATCATAGGATGAGTGGGGATACAGGGTCATTTGCGTTGGAGTATAGGCAGCGGATGATTCAGACTTTCTTTCGTTCTCGTTTTGATTGGCAGCCGCCATCTCCTCCACCACCGCCAGAGCCGCCAGTGCCGAAAGCACCACCACCTCCTTGATTATTATACTAGATTATTCCTTTTTGATGTATTAGACTTTTGTACTAGAGTAATCCTTTTTGATGTATTAGACTTGATTAATCAATTGTTATGTATTAAAATAGATTAATCCTTTACGTCTTGCAACTTGCGACTGGCGACTAGCGAGCTGCGACCTGAGACCTGCGACCTGCGAATTTATGATTGCACGACTTGGAGGATAAGATTTTCTGGATAAGATTTTCTGACATTTCTTAGATTCTCACTATTTTTCAAGATAAGACTTATCTAGATAAGATTTTTGAAGATAAGATTTTCTATGATTTTCTAAGATTTTTGGTACTTTTTGGATAACGATATGGATAGACTTATACTTATATAATGAGATTTTCTTCAGTATTTCATAACACTCTTTATCCTATTCTCATAAATCTCTCTCAACTGAAAGTCGTTAATCATCAGTAAAACATATGGGCAACATCTGAAATCAATCTTAAGGTACAATTTTACAACCACTTAATTAGTTTTGCGGTTTGTAATGGATAAGTTTAAACTTTTTATCTGTTATGGGGGTCGTTTTGAATATATTAACAACACGCCAATGTATTTGCCAATAGATTGTAGTAGAGTGCCGTTAAAACTTCCAGTGGCACCAGAAAAGCCCATGACATGCAAAGTTTTGTTGAAAAACGTTTTGAAAAAAATAGCTCTACCACTTGATTCACCAGTGTGTCTAAAATATAAGCTCGGTCAGTATGTTGTTGATATAAGTGATGATGTTGATGATTTTGGGGAATTTTTGTGCCATGCAATTAACAATGCTCCAATAGAAATTTACATTGTTGATATTGTAAGAAATATCTCGGGCATGGGTAGCAATCAACCTAGTAGTAGTAGTTCTGGTTATCAACCACAATTTCACCAACAAAACACTAATGAATATTACCAACAACCTCGATATCAACCATTTCAACAACCCTTTCAACAACCTCAATATCAATCTTTTCAACAGCCCTTCCAACAACCCTTTCAACAACCTCAATATCAATCTTTTCAACAGCCCTTTCAACAAATTCCGTTTCCTTATCAACCACAATATCAATTTCATTACCATGCTCCTCCACAAAACACATCAAATCACGCACACACAACACAACAACCCTTAAACCATTCATTTAGGGTAGTTGAAGAGACCCAGTATGATTCCAACTTTAGTTCGGATGTTCACTATGATCATTCCCATTCAAAATACTATGTGGAGGAGCCAGAGCCAGATCCACATCCTCATGATTATGATCATTATGATGAGGAAAATGTCAATCCACCAAAGGATCATGACCATCCATTTTGTAATCACATTGTTGAAGATGATGAGGATGATGAGGAGGATGAGCCAGATCCAAGAGATATATACGACAAGCCAATACCAGTAAAAGCAACCGAACATGATATATTCTGGAATATACCAAAGCCGTTAGAAGAGGAAGAGGAAGAAGTTCCAAAACGACCAGTTACCATGTATGAGAAATCTTGTCGTATTCGAGAGGGCCAAACATTTAAAAGTAAAGATGAATTTCTCCTTCAATTGCAGACCAAGTGTCTTGAAGAAGGTTTTCAGATTAAACCAAAGAAGTCAGACAAAAAAAGGTACACAGCAAAATGTATTTTGCCTAATTGTGATTGGAAGATAAGTGCAGCGTGTATCCAATATTGTGACAACTTCCAAGTTAGGAAGTTACACGACGCTCACACATGTTCTCGTACTCAAATATTGTCAAATAGCCGTCATGCAACCAAGAAAGTGCTTGGTAACATATTGAAAGAGGCGATGACTTTGGAAGGACGTGTATACAGAGGAAAAGAGATCAAAGTTGATATGACTGAACGCTTTAAAATCAGCCTTACATACAACCAAGCATGGAAAGCAAAGTGTTATGCTATAGAGCTGTTGAGAGGTAGTCCCGCTGAATCGTTTAAAAAGCTTCCGATTTACCTGCACAACCTAAAGCTACATAACCCGGGGAGCACTACGAATCTCCGTACAGACGATGAGGATAAATTTGTAATGTGTTACATGTCCATCGGTGCAGCTGTAAGTAATTGTTATTAGTTCACATACGTACAATCTTATATGATTTATATATATTTTTATTTGACCTTTGCAGATACGTTCATTTGTCAACCATACACGCCCAGTAATAATCGTAGATGGGGCACATTTGAAGGGTGGGTACTTGGGTACTAACTTAATTGCTGTGGCGATGGACGGTAACAATGGCATCTTGCCACTGGCTTATGGCATTGGTGCGGGAGAGACGACCGACGTGTGGACCTGGTTCTTGGGAAACTTACGTGACGCACTTGAATCTGCTGGTGGGATTGACAACCTCACATTCATCTCTGATAGGGCTCCAGCAATTGCAGCCGGTATTTCAGATGTATTTCCAGAGGCATTTCATGCCCTATGTAGCCGTCATTTGTTGATGAACCTGAAAAGCAAATCTGCAAAAGTCAAGCACTTTGAATGGCATTACTGGAAAATGTGTAAGGCTTACCGAAAGTCGGATTTCGATGAACATTTTGATGTCATTTCAAGACATTTACCAACTTCAGCTAATGTTCTTACAGAGGTGGGGAAAGAACGATGGTCAAGGCATCATTCAACGAAGACACGATATGCATACCTCACAACTAATAGTGCAGAGTCCATTAACGCCATGACCAAGCATGCAAGAAAACTCCCGGTGACAATGTTATTGGAGTTTTTTAGATCTTCAATACAACAATGGTATTTCAAACATCGGAACACTGCAGCGGCCGTTATAACACCTGTCACGCCATATGCCGAACACAAAATTGGTAAGAGGGTTGGCAAATCACTCAGCTGGAAAGTCAAACCATCCACAAACATGATATGTGAGGTGGTGGATAGGCAAAAGAATGGAACAGTCAACTTGGAAGCAAGAACATGCACTTGTAAGCAATGGCAACTGTCTGGTTTACCTTGCGGACACGTAGCGGCAGTGACCCGTCACTTTAAAATGGACAATGTGAGCTGCTTTGCGGAGAGGTATTTCACCACGGAAACATATCGAGCAGCCTACAGTGAGGCTATAAATCCAACACCTCATCCTTCAGAATGGGAAGATCCAGGTAATCTGCAGATTTGCTTACCGCCGGTACTTGTGAAGAGGCAATCTGGCCGCCCACCTGGCCGTGCTCGTATTCCTTCGAAAGGAGAGGAGAAACGGAAATACAAAAATCAATGTAGTCGGTGCAAGGAACGCGGTCATAGTCGAGTTAATTGTACGGCTCCTTACGATAGAACCGATGAGCCAACCCGATCAAGAACCACCGCAAGATCAAACTCAAGGTCCAAATCAAGATCTAAATCAAGATCTAAGAAAGTAAGTTATTAAATTTATTCATATTAACATAGAAAATTTACATTGTATTATTAATACAATCGTCATTATTTGACTTGCAGCAGACGTCCACAAAATCAACGAAAAGCCACTTAGAGGAGGAGGAAGGAGAGCCATCCCAGGCGACTCAAACTTATCCGAGTGTACATTTGAGTCAACCTTGAGTCACATTTGGAATTGTTGTGATGAAAAAAACTATGTAATGTGCTTGTTTGCAATGTTATCTATGTTTGCATTATTGTGGTGTATTTGATTAACTTACTTTGTTTGAACATTACTAAACCTCGGATATTACATAAGGATTAAAAATCATAAAATTACATTATCAACTAAACGTACATAATTGGCAAACTATAGAATTTATTGAAATAAAGATACGAATTACAAGATTTAACCAATAACTAATCGAATAAACGCCTAGCGGCAGAAGAGCCGGTAATAACCTTAGATATTGCAAACGGCATTGTTGGATCAGAATTCGAGAAATGTGACAGATCGTTGCGTGTAACATATACCTCAATTTCTCTATGTATTTTAAAAATCTTAAAAATATCAAAAAAGCTTATCTGAAAAATTTTAAAAATCTTAATTTGAAAAATACGAAAATGGTAATTTACGACTAGTGACCAAGACTTACGACCAGTGAACAAGAGTTACGACTAGTGAACATTAGTTGCGACTAGTAAACGGGTCGCAGGTCCCCATGATTTGGTCGCAGCGATCGGTGATCGGGGCTCAGGCTTGTCTTTTACTCGGAAACGTCGTGTGGTCGCAGGTCGTGGTGAACGAGTCGCAGGTCGCATCATGCGACCTGCGCCCGGATCGTTTGAGTGTCTTTTACTCGGTCATCGTTCTAGTCGCCGGCTTTTTTTTTATGTCTTTTACTCGGTAACTCGTTAGTCGCAGGTCGTGGTGACCGGGTCGCAGGTCACGTTATGCGACCTGCGCCCGGACCGTTTGTGTGTCTTTTACTCGGTCATCGTTCTAGTCGCCGGCTTTTTTTTGATGTCTTTTACTCGGTAACTCGTCAGTCGCAGGTCGTGGTGACCTGGTCGCAGGTCGCATGGTGCGACCTGCGCACGGGTAGGGCAAATCCGCAACTTTTTTTTGTAAGGGGCAAAACGAAAAATAACTTCGAAAATAATGGCATTTTTATTAATTTCTCTAATTTATATGATCTTTGTTGAACCTTGCAACACCTGATTCAAAATAATAACCGTATAAAAACTCAACCCCGGATCATTTTTATGAATGGAATTCAAACCGGCTCAAACACATCATATCATATAATTTAAAATAGAAAATATAATAGTATTGTAATGAGAATGAGTGGGATGAACGCAATTTACGGGTGAAATTGTAGACAACACAAATAATGAGGTCTTGTTTAATGTTTTTTGCTTTACACTTCTTCTACGTTCATGGACCCCACTCCTCAATTTTACATTTTTAAGTATCTATATTTCAAAAAGTTAATGTAATTATATTTCTTTGACAAAACAACCGAAAAAACGACAACATATAGATCTAGAAGAAAAAGTAGTTAATACTTGCGTATGTGAATTCCATGCCCTCCAAAAATGAAAACAATAGTTAAACAAAATCAGAATTAAAGCCTTGTCCTTAATACGACAATAACACTATTTAATCTCGCGAATTGCAGGATATAAAGAGTTAAGATGTGGACAGTTTCTTACAATTACCTAAATATAGAGAGACTATTTTCAGAATGAGCTGACTGACCCGTATGCTAATGCCCTGTTCTCTAAATCAAATGGTTAGATGTAATGTATTTAACACATATTATGCTCAAAAATCAAATTGGTTAGATGTAAGGGTTTATTTGACAACATACTAGTCGGAGTTGAAGCTTGTGGATGAAGCTGTAGATTTGTGTTTGGGGATTCTAATAGCCAGGGGCGGAGCTAGGAAATATATATGGATAGAGCAAAAGCAAAATTATTTTATTCTTCTTAATGGTTTTGATGGGAAAAAAGTTTAAAATTGTCGTTAATACATTAAAAAAATTATGTTACGTAATTTCAAAAATTTTGAGGGGGCAGCTACCTCTATTGCCCCCATTATTAACTCCGCCCATGCTAGTAACTGGATATTCCTTTAGAAGATGGTTTAAAAAGCTTATTGTTTACAAAGAAGGCTTTGTATTTTTAAGAGCTGAAGACTATCAAAGTTAAAATCTTAATTCTCTATAATCTTCGATATGTCAAGAATTTCTTATGCTAAACACACCCTAATAAGTAATATTTAATGTTATCTATCGGGCTTAAAATCGGGTTACGGATATACGAACGGGAGAGGGGTATAAAAGTATTTTAGAAAAGGTGGTGGTGAATTGGGCCCCCACCACGAGGGGCTTAAAAGGGAGGGGATCTGTTCGTATGATTAGTGGGCCCAAAGGGTTTATTGACCACAACTTCCTTGTTGCCATGCACTAAAACTATGGACCATATGCATAAACCCTTGTCGTTACGTGTCCCTTTTCAGTAAATTCCTTACCATCTCAAAAGTAAAAACGTACTCTACTTCAATTAATCAACGCACTCTTTAAAATGTCAATAAATAAATATATAAATAAATTTCATGTTAAAACTACGGTTTTATTAATATCAAAACTACTTATAAAAGTACTATGCACTACTTTAGAAACATTTATTCCTATCAATTGTCTAATTAACGGTATTTATATAATTTTTTTTTAAAGGCAGTTGTGAAATCACTGACGGACCCTTTTGACCCACCCTGTTATATAATCTAACAACTAAAGAGGTACGATTTCATGTCTTATAAATAATTTGAAGGAACTGTACCCAAAAAAAAATAAAAATTTAAAGATAATAAAATTTACTTTACTCGTGTCAATGAATGCGACTCTTTTTACATTTTATAAAATTGTATTTGTTTTGTAGTATCATTTTTAAATTTATTTTATTTTATTTTGTGAGAAAAAGATATATCCATACCTGTGTCAGGCGGTTCTTGTTGTCGTGTCAGCAGAGAGCATTAAAATGTGATACATAAATAAAAATACGGAGTGTGAAATATATTTGTTTGTGACTTTGTTCTATCTTATTGTGAAATAAATTGTTAGTTTGGATATATAGCGATTACATAAACTATTGCTTACCAAACATAAGTTGTTAGATAAATAGAAATGATCTAAAATTAATAGAAAAATGGTTAAGAAAAATAAGAAAGTAGTTTGTCGGGTCGGGTCGGGTCGGGTAATTTGGGAATTTAGAGTGGGGGGCGGTGGAGTTCGGTAACTATTGAATTCTCCCACGGGTAATTTGGTGCCTTCACAAGCACTTTAACGTCAAAAGTTAATAATTACTTCCTGTCTAGTAAAAAAGTGGAGCTGGAGTATTTAAATATCAAAAATGTATAATAGCAGAAAAAAATAATAAGTTATGATTCATAGAATAGAAAAGGGTAAAAAGCCTTTAAATACCTTTAGTGAGGTCGATAATGGCTTTTAGCGCTAAGAAGAGATATGGATGAATAGGATATGATATAAAGAATTAAAGATTAAAAACGCGTGAATGAGATAGGAGTATCGATCTGGGTAGAAGAAATGCCATTTTTGATGATGAAATCTCTATAAAACCATCCCTTTTTGCCAGCTGCATGTATGCTTTGGACCCCTATATCCTTCTTATATTCTCGTTTATATATATATATATATAGGGGAAGGATCAAGAGGGAAGTACTAAATTTGAGGGAAGGAGGGAAGCAACTCTCAACCACCCATTTCCTTCCCACTTTTTTCCTACACACTTCACCAATTTTTGTCAAAAAACCCAAATTAAAGTATGTTTTTCATTGATTTATCAATGAGAAACATTATAAAATTTTGAATTCATCAATCGCGTTCATTTAGTTCATCAATTCCTCGTTATACATATTCATCAAAAATATTAAAGTTTGGGTGTAACTTTTGGGTTTTTGTGAAATATTTTATTTTTCAATGAAAACAATAAAATTAAACGAATTTCGTAATTCAAAACTTATAAACGAGGAATTAATTTTATTATAATCACCATTCATCATTGAATTTCAAAAATGTAAAATTCAGAAGGTTAACATGCATTTGCGAATCATGTTAATCAAAATTACAATAAAGATTCTTAAAAATTCATTTTTGTTGTTTTTTACCTTATATAAGTTATTATATATGTCGAACGTAATAAAATAACATTCATCAATGTATTGCAATATATATGAGCTTATATGCATTATAAATGAATGTTATAATGTTCATCAGCATGATATAAGTTAATATTCATCATGAATGAATGTTAAAAATTCAATGAGATGTTAACATGCATTTATAATGAATATGAGTTATTATACAATAATAACAATATGAGCTAATATTCACCTTAAATGAATGTTTAAATTGTAACATTGATTAACATGCTTTTGAAATGCATGTTAACGTGCTGAAAATTTGATTTTGATTAACATGCTTTTGAAATGCATGTTTACGAGCCTGGGAGGTGATTTTAAGTTATTTACAAAAATGCCACCGCGTTGACTTTTACATTGACCGGGATGTGTGGTTGAAAATTGCTTCCCTCCTTCCCTCATGATCTCCCCTATATATATATATACTAGATCGTAAATCCGTGTATACACACGGGGTGTTGATTCTTTAGATAAATAGAGGTTAATTTTTAATTTATTTAAAATAATGGGACCTGATTGATTAATCTGATTTTGATAGATAATGTAAAACTAAATAACTAGAGGGGTCTAATTGATTAATTCAATTTAATTTAAATGATGATGTCACAAAGGTGAATATTATATTATATCTATATCTATATATATATTTAGGGTTAAGTATTTGTAAATGTATATAACTATGCGTTGACTTCTTTAGTGTGTACGTAACTAAACTGACCTCCATTGTATGTACGAAACTATTTATTTTTCTACATTGTGTGTATTTTGGTGAGTTGTCAACTTGTAAAGATGCCACTTGTCGCCTTATATTTGATAACACGTCACTAAAATACATACAATGTAGAAGAATAAATAGTTCCGTACATACAATGGAGGTCAGTTTAGTTACATACACACTAAAGAAGTCAACGCATAGTTATATACATTTTCAAACACTTAACCCATATATTTATATTGGGACGTTTATTTTTAGTCGATATTATAATGAATTTTCAGGATTTCGATAATGGGTGAAAATTTGATTAATGTAGTTTTTTTTTTTCTATCTATAAAGATTCCATTGAAAATAAAGTAGTATCAATATTTGCATAATTAACTATTGATTAATGACCATGTACAAAAACTTTTTGAATGCTATTATGTTGAATCCAATATGAGTAGTCATGTTCACTTGCAAATAAGAAGTTTAAAAAATATGTTGAAATCTAAGAATGCCAATATTAGATAAAAGAAATTATTGTTTCGTTATGCTGTTAACTTTGGACTTTTTGCTATTGTATGCTCTCAACTTTCAAACCTTCTATTGTATGCTCTGAACTTTCTAAAATCTTCTATTGTATGCTCTCAACTTTCAAATATTCTATTGTATGCTCTTAACATTCTAAAAATATTCTATTGTATGCTCTCAACCTTCTAAAATCTTCTATTGTATGCTCTTAACTTTCAAACCTTCTATTATATGTGCTAAATATTCTAAAACCTTGTATTGTATGATCTCGGTGACTTGAAAATGGGAATTGGCTGATATTAGGTTGTTCAATATTTGGTTTGAAACCGTTTAATCCAAAAATCAAACCGAATTAAAACAGAAAAAAATCGAACCGAATTCAAATTCGATTTTCAGTTCGGTTTCGGTTTAGAAAGGTTCGGTTCAGTTAGGTTTTGGTTTTTGAATTCGGTTTCAATTAGGTTTTGGTTTTTGAATTCTAATTCGGTTATTATTAATTTGAATTCGGTTGTTGGTTAAACCGAATTCAAAAATTCAAAACCGAAAACCGAACCAAAACCGAATTCAAAAACCAAAACCTAACTAAAACCGAATTCAAAAACCAAAACCTAACTAAAACCGAATTCAAAAACCAAAACCTAACTAAAACCGAACCTTTCTAAACCGAACCGAAAATCGAATCTGAATTCGGTTCGATTTTTTTCAGTTTTGATTCGGTTTTATTTTTGAATTAAACGGTTTCAAACCAAATATTGAACACCCCTAACGTTAGCCAATTCCCTTTTTCAAGTTACCGAGATCATACAATAGAAGGTTTTAGAATGTTTAGCACATACAATAGAAAGTTTGAAAGTTAAGAGCATACAATAGAAGATTTTATAATGTTGAGAGCATACAATAGAATATTTAAAAGTTGAGAGCATACAATAGAAGATTTTAGAAAGTTATGAACATACAATAGATGGTTTGAAAGTTGAGAGCATACAATAGCAAAAAGTCCCAAGTTAACATCATAACGAAACAATAAACCCTAGATAAAAAGAAAAAAAAAGTTGTAATATAAAGTAACGGTTATATTGTTTATTATCTCTACAATTTCTTTATTAACATCAACATATTTTTTTTATAGACACATGAGTGATAATATACTATAAATTGAATAAGAGCAAAGTAGCTCAATGTATGACATGTATGATTAATTCTATTTTTAAAAGTTTAACTAAAAATGAAAAGTAATTATATATGAATATATAATATAATAATACTTATTTATTAAGTGTAAAATTAAGAATCCCACGTTGGAACTAACCTACTTCATATACAATTATTAGAGCATCAATACGTTAATCTTAAGGAGTATTTATTAGTAATTTATTAAATTATTAATTATTATTTTTGATGTCATCGTATCCTTAATTTTAGCTAATTTAATACCATTAAACAATTCTATTGGCTGATTAAATTTTTGATGACATCATGAGGTGTTTCTTATATATAATTTAAGATATATATATATATAATATATATTCCTTAGTTTTTCATAATTTTCGATACCTTATCTAGAAAAAAGATCATGAGAGTATAAGGATTTTGAAAAGAATGGAAGTACCAATGGAAAGGTGTCATGTGTACAAAGAGAATACACACATGTTAAAAACCCATTTACCCTCTAACTTAAATATCTCACAAACGACAAATCGAAAAATTATGAAAATTGCACCATTAGATTCAGCGTTTGATCCTCTTCGATTAGCCGTCCATCAAGACATACTTTCGATAAAAAAAATTTTCACATTTTTTTAGTGGGTTTTATTAATTATTAACACATGTGTTATTACATACTTGAACATTTAATTTAAGATTTAGTGGTTAGGGTTTAGTATATTTGATGGTTTAGGTTTATAAGGGTTTAGGGTTTAGTAAAATTTAGGGTTTAGCAAGGGTTCAACGTTTAGGGTTTAGAAAAATTTAGGGTTTAGCGTTTTGTAAAGCGTTTAGGGTTTAGGGTTTGGGGTTTAGGGGTTAGGGTTTAGGGTTTAGGGTTTGAGGTTTGGGGTTTCGGGCGAAACCCCAAACCTCAAACCCTAAACCCTAAACCCTAACCCCTAAACCCCAAACCCTAAACCCTAAACGCAACACTTTAACACTTTAGCACATGTGTTATTAAAATGTGAAACCCACCAAAAAAACGTGAAAAAAAAAACTCGTCGAAAGTATGCCTTGAGGGACGGCAAATCGAAGAAGAGAAGATGACGAATCTAATGGTGCAATTTTCATAATTTTTCGATTTGTCGTTTGTGAGATAATTGGTGTTGGGGGTAAATGGGTATTGTATTCTCTTTGTACAAATGTCATCCTCCCATTGGTACTTTCATACTTTCCATAATTTATGTACTCTCATGATCCCTTCTCACCTTATCTAATACTCGTAATAATAATATATGAATATATAATTACGAGTGGTTGTCCATCGAGATCTTTACTTTGCTTAGCTAGTATAAACTTTTCGTCAACTAAAATGGTATATACAAGTATTTATACTTATGAAATATATTGAATGTAAGTTGAAGTTTTCGTTAGACGAATATCAGACCTTTTCTTATTTATCATCATAATCATATAAATAAGAAGAAACTTGATATAATTGAGATTACTACAACCTAATCAAATGTCTTGCTCACACAAATAATGACATTTTCTAACATATGTTGTAAGGACACATTTTATAATTAGCATTAAACGGTGAGTCGACAATATATATATATATATATATATATATATATATATATATATATATATATATATATATATTTTAATATGGGTAACAAGAACTCAAAGAAGAATCGAAGAATATCCATGTATATATATATATATATATATATATATATATATATATATATATATAGGTATATAGGTATATATATATATAATGTTTTAGTAAGTGGGAAAAACAAATCCATACGTAAAGTATTTTAAGTACATGTATGCATAGGGGTGGCTCGAGGGTAAAGTCGGTGAAGCTACCGCTTTAGGCCCCTAAATTTCTAAGGCCCCAAAATTATCGATGTCATGTATTAATATAGTATAACGACAAAGATAATCAATGTATTTTGGTCTTTTAAAGTCTTAAAGAATATAAACTTTAAGACATTAGTTCCAATTTGTGTGAGAAAACGACATTATAAGGCCTCACAAGAGTTTAAATGGTAAAATCTTAGTCCCATTGTAATTGATAAAACGACTAGGCCTTTTTGTCACTTAGATCCAAGTCTTTTCATGAAAAAAGGTTTCACTTTCTATTTTCATGTCTTAAATGCAATCTTCATTTTACGTTGGCTAACATTAAAGGATCTTAATCATTTTCTTTATGATTTCACACGATTGAATTCTCCAACTCTCTAATCATTGTTAAGGCAATACCATTTATCAAATTGTTCAAATAACTATCTCAATCATAGAAATCATAACTCGTGGTGGTTAAGTGGATTAATTAAGTTGAATTGCATAATGAGCTTAGTATAATATTTTACATAGTTTGTAATTGTTAAAGATTTTGTTGGGTCTATGTTTAAAAGTGTAATTGCTCTAAATAAACCGTCAACCTTTGTTATTATCAACTTCCTGGTAACCATCAACCCCATTCAGTTAAATAATAAATTTTAACAAATTAAGTTAGTAATTTAAACAATTTTTACCAACCTTCTATTAACAAATCATAGCTGTAAGCACTACGTATAGCAAAATCATTATTTAACGATTATGCCTTATATTTTGAGTTCGCTTTAAACCCCTAAATACCTTAAGCCGCTCCTGTGTATGCATTTCAGAAGCCAGGTTTCCAGTCTGTCAATCATGGGCTTCCTAATATAAATTGAACTTAGCTTTCTAGCTACCAAAACTCAAAGAATATTTAATTATTATCCAATT
Organism: Helichrysum umbraculigerum; assembly: GCA_949592205.1. Classification (NCBI taxonomy): domain Eukaryota; kingdom Viridiplantae; phylum Streptophyta; class Magnoliopsida; order Asterales; family Asteraceae; genus Helichrysum; species Helichrysum umbraculigerum. Next base: position 5,958,683 of record CATIUR010000005.1, on the reverse strand, counting down.
TTATATCACTTGTTATTTCATATTGACTTTATAGTAGTAATAAATTAAATTGGTTTGATTGATATTTATTATCTCCCTTGTGGCAAGAAATTTTACGCGATTAATCCATAAGGATCTCACGGTATACAAATTTTGCGAAACACTAGTAATTTAATGTAAAAAAACTAGCTATATATATGTAATTTTCTCATGTATTTATGGTGTGCAGAGTTAGTTCATCATTATTATTTGTTTGACTATACATTTTTTAATTGCACAAATAGACATACGACAATACATGTACAATAGAAAACTAGAAAATTTAATGATGTAAATACGTATACAAAATAAATACTAGCTACAAAATTAATACTTCTTTGACAAAGATATTTTATTGAAATACTATCGAATTAATGTAAGTAAATAGAAAATAGCTAGAGAACACATGTGTAAAGCATATCTTGTTTGGAGAACATGGGTTGAACTCACAAATACGTACGTCTTTTTATGCAATTGTTTTTTACACACTTTGATATGAATATTGTCTTATTAACCAAAAAAAAGTAATCTATACCACTATATAATACATTTAACTCTCTATCTCTCCTCATTTTTTTAGACTAAGTAAGTGGGTCCCACCATCTACACTTTTCATCAATCAAATATTAAATCTACCTATTAAATTTTTGTTTGATTGGTTAAATATCAAAGTGGACACTTATAATGAAACATCCCAAAATAATAATGTGGACATTTTTAATGGGAATGACGGATTACAATATGTTTTTTATTTTATAAACATTCATTCGCACCTTCATCCACCATCACCACTTTCACCGCTGCTATGCGCGGGTACGAGGCTAGTATACATATATTCATATATAGAAGCTGTTAATGTTTTTTGCTAATTATTGCACCACCCTCTTTAAGACATAAATTAATAAAAAAAAAATGATAACTATTTTATTTTATATAATCTCTAGCTATACTAGAATCAGAAAGAATATAGTAGCACTTCAACATAACAATTCCTCTTCACATAAAATAGACGATACAATCATTTCAATTGTTTGTTAATCTAGCTTGCATGGAGAAATAAAAACCAAGTTAATTACCATTTCTAATATATATATATGGTTATCATCACTAATAGGTAGACAAAAATGGATATCTAAGTATATAGAAAATAAAGAATCAAACACTAAAATTATCAACAAACGATTTTACCATATTAGTTTATAGGTGTGCGGCAATAACCACAAATCATTGTCCCAAATCCAACAAATTAATTATAAAAGTAATTGACATGAATAAACAAACAAATATATTAATTACGGAGTATTAGATATATAAAAACAAACAAGAATCGCCAGCCTGAAAGGAAAAAAGAAGACTGAATTGTTTAAGGAACAATTATTATTTGTAATAATAATAAAATGGTTCATATCTCCGACCAACTTTTGTCGATTAAGACAATAAACCAATGGTATCTTCCCTATCATTGCCATATTAATATTCCTAATCACATTTTTAATTATTCTTTACAACAAAAAGGTAAGTATTTCACCAACCAAGTAATGTGCAATACTTTTAACAAATGCACATATATATGAGGTGGTCAAAATGTCAAATCATTGGTTTTTTAATGTGTTATACGGAGTATATACCAAAAATTAGATACGGTATTTTTGATAAATAAATAGTTACATATAAATATAAACAAGGTTTTTGGCTGCAACAACACACATCTGGGATATCGTTTGTGTGTAATCGTAATAAAATATAAGTTCAAATGATGTTAAATAACCTTTAAGATTGGACTATATCTATAGGATGTTAAGAAATATGAAAAATCAAATCAAATGAAAATATTAATGATAGAGAGTTAGAGACAAAGAAAAGAAAAAAGGGCCGGTACTTGGAGTGACTGACGTCCATGGGCCCATGAAAAAAGTTTCTGGATCCAACGGGCATTTATTTGGATATTATGCAAATCGTCCTTTTTTGGATCCACTAGTCAAATTGTTACCACGCAAAGTTTGCGATTTCTTAGGGATTTACTGGAATATGTTTCCTCCTACCATACTTTATTTATTGGATTTTATTCCCCATTGAAATATATATAAAAAGGAAGTGCTCACTTCATAGAGGTGGAAAGGTATGATGCAGTAAAATTTGTAAAGGTAAAATGAAGTGTTGTAATTATGCAATGTAAATTTATTATGTAATGTACTTTTGATGCAGTTAATCTCACCAAAAAATTCTTATATAAGTTATATTTTTATGCAAATATGATCTTAAATCTGCATATCACAAACATTTTCTTATTTTTGAATATATTGAAAAATGAGTAGAATAAAGAATGGCGGAAGTAGGGCGCCTTTAGCCTAACGGTATGTGTCAACGGTATGTGTTGTGGGTTCAAACATCATAGAAGATATTGTGTAAATATTCGAGGTTGTATATATAATTTGTGAACTAGTGGTAAGTTTGTGTTTCTAAAAAAATAAATACAATAAAATTGAGTAATTTTTAAGTAGCTGTAAAAATAGTTAACTATGAAATTTTTTTTTTGGAACAAAGTTGACTATGATTGACCCATCAATACTTGTTGATTTATGCCCTTTCTTTATCACATAACGAATAAATTGTTTTAAAAAGTAGTTTAAGAGAAAAATTATATCACTAAAAGTCTAAAACCATCTACATTAGCCAGCTGCCGCCATTCAAAAAGAAAAATCCAACGTAATAAATAAATTAATTTACTTTTAATATAATTAATAATAATAATAATGGTGGTAAAGATAAATTTTGAGGGATATAATAATTATGGTCACAAGTGACAAGGAGAAGGTCGTATTAAATTGAATAAAAAGGTGACAATTACGCGGCCCCTGTGAATCCAATCATGGTGTCCACAATACAAATTTTTCTTACTATTTTTTTTTTTATTTTTTAATAATTTTGTCACGAGAATTACTATTGACTTTCATAAACCACCGACGCATTTCATAATTCATACATCTCTCTTATTTTTAATAATCTTATTTTATTTCATTTCACATTTGTTTATTCACGCATGAAATAATGATAAGTTGCGCACTTGAACAATGCCATAAATTAAAGGCGTTGATTGTGTATAACACAAGTTTGATTCTCTACTTGTTTATTTACCGCACATCATATCATATACTACTATTATAGGAGGTGATCCTTACACCACCTCTTTTTATCCATACACCACCTTTTATGCTTTACAGGGTTGTACAATACAACACTCTAAAGCATAAAAGGTGTTGTATGGATAAAAAAAGGTGGTGTAATGATCAATTCTCTACTATTATTGTATGTGACAATTAAAAATTTCACATGGATCGTCTTTCACATTAACACTCATAACCTTACAATTTCAATTAAGGAAGTGTTTGGCACACGAGTTTATTGAAGTTTATGGGAGTTTAAAAACTAGTATTTATTTTCTATAATTTCAATCTTATAACATTGTTAGATAGACAAAACTTTAAAAACTTATGGAAACATAGCTCTAAGAATAGCAAAGTGAAGTGGCTTATAAACATAAGCTCCAAACTTATATAAAGAGAAATACATAAATACCCCTTATATCATAAATCATCATATGATATTTTTTTTTGTCTTTTTATATCAATTTGTTACATCAATAAAACTCTAACTAATATTACAAAATACTTGTAAACACATAAGCTTCAATTTCTAGTTTCAATATAAGTTCAAACTATAAATTAACTTGAAGCTTCGATTACCAGCTACTTTTTCAAAACACAACCTAAATTGCTAAACATATAAAAAACTCTAATTCAACGTATTTAACGTAAAATACTTTTTAATCTGCTACATGAGGTCGTACGAATTGTGAAGGCAGGAGATATAATAGATATACGTAGATAGAGTCATGATGACGTGGATCCCACATAACTCGTATATATAGATGACGTTTTTCAAAGGTAGTTACTTAGGTTAGTTTTATAGGTTGGACACTTGGACGGATCGAAGAAGAAATTTTGTGTGGTTCGAGGGTCACAAGGACTAAATCTGATATGTGCCGACACTAGGTACAACTGTTACAGCACTTGGTACAGATTTTATTTCATAATATTAAAATAGGGTTTATTGTTTCGTTATATATTAAACTTTGCACTTTTTACTATTGTATGTGACAAACTTTCATTTGTTCTATTGTATGTAGTGAACTTGTAAATATGGTCTATTATGTATTATTTCCTTTTTGGGTAAGGTCAAAAAAGAAAACTTTCCTATTTGGGCCATACTCGAAAAGGAAATTTTACATACAATAGACCATATTTAGAAGTTCAATACATACAATAGAAGTTCTCAAAGTTCAACTTATACAATAGTAAAAAGTGTAAAGTTCAATACATAACGAAACAATAAATCCTATTGAAATAAAATAAGTGTAAAGGTCAATAATAGCATGAGGTTTGTTACTCCTGTGGTACAATTTTGCTCCAACATAATGCATATATTTCGATTGAGTGACTTCTTTTTTGGGTATGTTTATCAGTGTTTACTTTTTTTTTTTTTTTTTTTTTTTTTTTTTTTTTAGCAGAAGAAGATACAATACACATAACTAAACAAAAATATTATATATTGACGATACATGTAAGTTACGAAAATGACGTTTACGGTGTTACAATTGAAAGATATAATATTATTATTAATTTGGTTGTACAAAAAAATATTTATGGATGACCATGAACCATAAATTCACCATGTTTGTTTTTGTTGGTGTAATTGAAAGGTTTATTTTTTAAGTTGGTTTTGATAATTTATGAATTTGATAATGTTTGTCAATTGTTAGTAAAATGAAATCTTGTGTGACATCAAACAAAATATATGCAGAAATTAGTTCGCTGATTGTTGAATGACATATCAGTACTTGGGCCTTGTACATAGTTTAAGAAAAGCCCAAAACTTTAATGTCCAATATGAATAATGTGGCTTAGTCGTGAACAAAACCGGGTTTCGGGCCTACCCGACCCGTACCCGGAACCCGAACCGGGTTTTAGTCAAAGGGAGAAAAACCGGTTTGTTGACCTACCCGACCCGAACCGAACCGGGTTTTTGACCCACGAATACCGGTTTTTAAACCGGGTTTTTCCGGGTTTTATACCGGGTTTTCCAACCCGACCCGCTTCCTACCCGGTCCCAACCCGATTGTGAGATCCGAAAACCCAAACCGGTTCCGTACCCGGCGGGTACGAAAAAAACCCGATCCGGGTTCAAAAAAACCGGTTTTTTCCGGGTTCGGTTCCGGGTTTTTTTTCGGGTTCAGTTCCGGGTTCGGGTTTTTTGTTCATGCCTAATGTGGCTTGAGACTTGACAGTACGAGCCCAATATCAAATACTCGTACTAGATTTCAAAGGTGTTTTTAATTACAATTGAGATTTTAATTTTTAATCTATCAGGACGTCTAGTTGTTTAATTGAATCGGATTTTAATTAATGATGTCATAACCCGCTTCTTATAATGCTTACAGAGTTACAAGCTTTCATTTTTCCTTTTTAATATCACATGTGATTTTAAACCCAATAATACACGATAATAACAAAATCTCTAACATACATTATATGGTAAGCTTTTGAACAATAAGTTTGCAAAATTTTCAGATTAGTAGTTATTAGTTTCCGTACAAACTTTTGTATTGCATCAACAGTTTATGCATTTACAACTAATCACAAGGATGATAGATATGTTCTTTCCGTCTAAATCCTGCAATACAAATGACTCGATTGCTTTCTTTAATCGTTAACGATCTTCACTAAATCAATCCTTTTACTGTCCAAGTGAAAATTTGCATCCTTCTATTGCATCTTTGATCGATAGAAACACACGTTCTTTCCCAATCTTGTCTATGAAATTCGTAACAAGCAACTTCTCCATAACCTCAAGCCTTGGATTTACTATGACAACCTGCATACATACAAATAAGTACTGTTATCCAAATATCGATATCTTTTTCATAGTCAGGAGGATAGTATAAATTGTGTTTGTGTATGTTACCTTAATTTCTTGAACTTCTAAACATCTACGAATTTCAACTAGAGTTTCGACACCGGTTATATCAATAGATGTAACACCTGGATAATAAACATAATATGTATTACTATTATGGTAGAAGTTATATAGTATGACAATTGACATGCAACTAGTGTCTTTCGTGTCAAACATTGCAAACAAATTTTAATCCACAAATTTAAGAACCGAAAAAGAATAAAATACCTACGGATCTTACCTCCTAAGTCTAATAAAACATACTCAACATCATCTCCTTCAGAATCTTTATTGGCCTTTTCATCTCTAACCCATCTTAAAATCCTTCAAAAGATAAAAAGAAAACATGGAATGAAGGTTAAGATTTTACTGTTATATTCAAACCTCTATGTTATGCATAAAAATGGAAATCAAGATTTTATACCTTTCTCTAAGGTAACCAGAATTCGCAAAATAAATTGGAGAACCAAGTTGCAAAACTAGAGTTTTAGGAATGCTGATGGCACCAGGATATTGTTCTACATCACGATACAAACCAGTGTCTGCGATGTTGCCAAGCTTCGAACTTGCTGGTCTAGCTACATACAAAAGGGCTCTAACCAATGCTAAACCCACCTATACAATAGAGTGAAAGCTTCCACTTGTAAAATGTAAATAAGTTATAGACCATAAAAATAGTATATAGCTAGCTAGCTAGAGTATTTAGAAAAAAAGAAGTAATATACCGATAACATGAGGCCAACGTCCATGCTAATGAAGGCAACACCAAGGAAAGCAGCCAAGCAAATAACGCAATCAAATTTGTCGGTTTTGTATAGATGATAAACTTTATCATAATCGATAAGACCAAGCATTGCTGACATGATAATGGCTGAAAGAGCAACAAGTGGAGTGTAGCTAAAGAGTGGAGCCAAGAAGAACAATGTTAACATCATACATATTGCCATCACTACATTAGCCATTTGTGTTTTACACCCTGCATTGTAATTCACCGCCGTTTTTGAAAAGGGCCCTGCAATGAATTAATAGAGAATTAAACGTAAATAATGGCCTTAAGTAACATTTGTATACTTTGAAGAACTTTTTTAAAAAATAGCAATACAAAGAAAAAAGAACCTGTAGTTAAGTAGCAAGAGGTTAAAGATCCAACAATGTTCATGAGACCAAAAGCTACCATCTCTTTGTTACCATCAATTTGTTGATTTACCATCAATGCAAAACTTCTTCCAATTGCTATTCCTTCCTGCAAAACCACAAATCATACTCTGAACATAGTCTTTTCACAACTATCAATCTTATACTGATGCTGATAATATGGTTAATAGCACTATCACATCTCAAAAACGTCTGTGTTGACCTATATGTATTCCCTGATATGTATGTTAAGAAATGTGTACTTACGGCAAGAGCAATCAAGGCTGTAATGACTCCTGCTTCAATAGGTGCTGATATATATTTGGGGTTAAAATCCAAATTCTTTAGAGAGGGAGGATTGATTCCTTTTTTCAAAGGACCCACCTGAATCCAAATTCAGTTCAGTTAGATACGCAAAACTATAAGTTTCCTATTCTAATAAATGTAAAACTTGCAGAGCATGAAAACAAAAAACCTACAATTGTGATTCCATATTTCTCTGCCTTAAATGCATATGCAAAGATGCATCCAATTGCAACTACGAACATTGGAGCTATTGCAGACACCCAAAATAGTTTCGGTTTCTTTTGCTTCTGCAGGATCAGTTTACATTCATATATATCAACTAAGGCATAAAATAAAACACAATGAATAACAATTATGCATTTTTCATGAATTAATACAATTATATTCCATCTCAGCTCAGGAACATTCCACCTTATTTGTTACTATAATCATATTCTGTGCTGAAAATGGTGTCACTAACAGATAAACCACACGTTATGCAGATTCAGGGACGAAAAGAATCATGAAACAGGGTTTAGCGAGACATTTGAGAGTCACGTACCACCATCTTTGCGCAGTGGAGAAAGACTAAGAAGAAAACACCCACAAGCGTGCATTCCCATCTTATCTGTAAAACCAAATTAAGTGATTTATAAAACTGAATCTATTAATTATGCTAAGTAGTGTCTAGTAAACTTGTGTGTTTTAAAATCATACATGCAGAAAGAAAATAAGCAGGACAGAAAAGCTTCAATATATATAGGTATAGTTTTTGTTCTATCAAAATAAATGTATCTTGGGGGTATTACGTCGATATACCTCATGTTTATACTTAAAGATGGCAGTTGTAACAGATACAACATCAGTATGTGTAGTAAAATGCTTCAAACCAAAAATGCCTTTCAATTGTTGAAGGCAAATGATTGTTGCTGTCCCTCCCATAAATCCAGTGATTGTAGAATGTGACAAGAAATCAACCAAAATTCCTAGCCTGCAGTTCACATTTTAATATATAAATTAGTACGTATAAACTCTGCCATTATATTAAACAGAATTGAGTTTTGTGTGTGTCAATGAGTTCACCTGAAAATTCCAAGAATCAGCTGAATTACACCGGATATGAGTGTAGCAGTGAAGATTAAATTCAGATAGAGCTGTGGATCATCGGCTTCATGCACTTTCTTTTCAATAGCTTCAGCTATAATTAATGAACTTGAAGCGACTGTTCCCACAGCCAAATGCCTTGAGTTCCCAAAAACTGCATAAATTAGAGGGGGGACAAAGCTCGAATCTGCATGTAAAGGTAACATATCTGTGTCATTATTTGTCAAAACAGAAACAAATTTCATGACGTACATCAAACAAATCCGGCCAAGTTGACCACAATATATATAAATTTTGTAATATGTCTTCTATAACTTATAAAAAATTACTCATTCCGTCCAAAAACAAGTGTTCCATTGATCAAGAAAATGCTATGATCAAGAGAGTGATCCACATTTTTAAAATGGTGCAATTTTATGAGGTTGTTCTGTTCAAATTGTTTGACTAGTTCATCCGCATATTTTCATAATTCAATTTTTATAATCACTTTAATCAGTTAGCATTATGATTTAACACAAAATAACCAATTTCATGTAGAGAGGTTAGAAATGCACACTTTATTTTTGTTCGTAACTATTATTATTTATCTTTTCCTTCTTGGGAGGATTTGAGTGAGTATGATATCAGCGATATAGAACACGATTGCCATTTTATAAAGGCCTCAATTTTTTTGCTCCAATATAGTGTTTTAGCGACTATTATATCACAATATGATCTTAAATCATGATCGCGGCACATGGGCACTGAAATCCACTGGATGACCATGAATATTTGATATACCAACAAATCATCCCCAACCCTGTTACGCATTAGGTACATAGAGTACCATACGTGAATAAAGAAACTTACATAAACCGATGATGGGAGGAATGTTAGCGAGTTTGGCATAACTAATGCCTTGAGGAATGGCAAGGCTAGCAATGGTGATCCCAGCCAAAAGATCATACATAAACACCTTGCTACTATAAGTAGGAAGCCATTGAAACACGGGAACAAAATATTGTACGGCTTTCTTAGCCTTAACCGAAAATGTCTTCCCTTTAAAGTCATGAAACGGATCATCAGGGAATAAAGTTTCCTTCAAATCAGATTTGAAGGCCACGGAAAAACTTCTAGGGGGCGCAAAGTTAACCTTTCCGGCAGCATCAGTTTCACCTTTCACCGGCTCCATTGGAATCATATAATCTTGTAAATAAATAAATAAAAATAGTAAAAAGAAAGAAAGAAAGATAGATAGGAAGTTAGTTAATCGTTATGTGTGTGTGTGTGAGAGAGAGAAAGTGAGAAAGTGTGTGTGATAAATGTGGAAAATGGTATTCGAAAGTGAGGTGGGGATGGGCGTATTTATAGAAGGTTAGGTAAAAGTCGAAAATAATGGATAAAAATGTAATTTTACATCTACTATATTAGAGTAGTGAGTTAAGATTAAAAGGCTGATTTTGACAGATTCATATATTTACATGATTAAAGGGGTTCTAAATATAGGTTTTTATCCACTTAAAATCGGCTCATGGATAAATAGGGTTGACATGTTCAAATTTCAAAACTAAAAAAACGAAGGAAAATGCTTATCCATTGGAGCGAGGATCGTGGTTTTGATTAATTCAGTTATTAATTCGTAGCCTACCACGACATTATACGACTTTTTTGTAGCTCCCAAAAGAATAGTGTAAGAATTAGGAACGAATACCTTATGCGGAGGATCAGAATTGTCATTTCGACCAAAATAAATATGACTTGGATATCGAGGGTTCGACTATTAGATATAATTGCTATTTTGCATATATTTAATTTAGCGAAAGTGCGGTGATTATATGCGTTTTTCTAGATAGAAGTTTTAGAAAAGCACATTGATACGTAGTTTTTGAGAATGCAGTTTTAAAAAGTGAAATTTATTTTAAAAGGAAAATGATAACAAGAGCCTTAGGGTTTATTATTATTTTCGGTTGAATATACAACAATTTATGCATGTTACCTTTTATTAAAAAGAGCCCTAAGGACTTCCATTAACAAAACCCATTTTGAAAAGCAATCTGTAACACCCCGTGGCATGTAATAATGTATACTTCTTCTTTCTAAGTTCTAACTTCCAACTACTATTCTACTAATCCAAGCATATTGGGCTTAACGGTTTATTATGAAAAGCCCTAAAGATCAGACATGCGTTTCTTTGGGCGGATCTACATGGCGATCTTAGGCAAGGCCCATGACGGCCCGTATGTAGTTATTAGCTTGTATTTATCTTTTTCATTTTCCAATTTTCAGATAGGCCTAATTAGTCCAGATATGAAGTTTGATAATTGAATGTGAAGATCAAGACCTTTTAATTCATTGGATTAAGACTTGTTTTAATGATTCTCTATGGACTTTGACCAATTAAACAGGTCAATCTGAATAGATTCCGTAATTTCTGTGAAATCAATATAATAATACAAAGTAATACTCCGTATGCTTTAATTATTAATATATATATAAAGTTCACTATTTACTTTTAGTTTTGGGATCAAGAGAGCTCCATCAATTTGGAGGGATCCGAAGGCTCCAAATCTAGTCCGTCAACATACTTGATCAACGGCTCACGAGAGATTAGTATGAGGCGGGGGTGTTACGTTATTTTTGCAAAGTGGAGGGATTGTTTTGTAACTTTATTGAATTAAATCAGGGCAAAAAAGTCATTTGACTTGTTACATATGGCATGCTATCGGTCAGGATTTTCTTCACCATGTCAATCAACCTATCACCATTTTCTCTCACAATTTCACTCCATTTACTCTCACTCCATTTTCTGTTCTTCATGATCTCAATTTCTCACCGTTAAAAAAACGCACAAAAATACCTCTTTAATCGACATTTTTTCTAGGTAAAAATATGTCGAAAATGATAAAGGATTCTCAGGATTCGGTCGGTGAAGGTTCAAAAGTAGTTGTTCGGAAGAAAAAAGAGAAAGGAATAATGTCTCGTAAGTTTTTGCGTAACCGGAATTTCATTTTTGAAGTAGTCGTCGTTGTTACATCATTTTTAACATTTTTGTTTTGTTTCGTTTTTATCTTATCAAATAATTTTCAGATCTATGGTTTTTTATGTGTTATTTCGTTGATTTGTGATTATATGATGTCCGATTTGATGTTTTTTGTTTAATTTCTATCTCATTTTGAATGTATGTATCCGATCTGTTTGATAGCTTCAGATCTGTGTTGAGTTTGTTATTATTTGATGTGTTTTGCAACATCTGTTATTTGTGGATTAAAAGTATTATTTGTGATGAGATATTTGTGATTAAAAGTATTATTTGTGATTAAAAGTATTATTTGTGTATTTCAACATCTGTTATTTCGTTGATTTGTGATTATTTGATGTGTTTTGCAAATTATAGATGTGTTTTGCTATTACTGCATGTTAAGTTTGTATGACTGCATTTTAGTTTGTTATTTTTTCAAGTTTTATGAGACTTAAGTTGATATTATTCTATATCTGCATGATGTTAAGTGTTTTTTTGCTACTACGTTTTAAGTGATTGTTACTGGATTTTAAGTAAAAAGATGTTGTAGTTCTGCATGTTAGGTATGTGTTGATAGTTGTGATTTTTGTTTTTGTAACTGCATTTTAAAGTATGTTTTAGTTTGTACTGCATTTTAGGTTTTTCTTAAAGTGTTATTGTTACTGCATTTTAGGTTTTGTTTTTTGCTACTACTGCATTTTAGATGTTTTTTTTTAACATTTTAAGTGTGACTGCATTTTAGGAGTGTTTGTGGTTAGTACTGCATTTTAAGTGATTTTAGTGCATTTTAAGTTAAAAGATGTTTTTAGGATTGCATGTTAGGTATGTGTTGATAGTTGTGGTTTTTGTTTTTGTAACTGCATTTTAAGGTATGGTTGTCTGTTTGTACTGCATTTTTAGGTATTTTTAATATGAATTTGTTACTGCATTTTAGGTATGGTTTTTGCAACTGCATTTAAAAGTAATATTACTGCATTTTAAGTAAAAAGATGTTATAACACTGCATGGTAGGCTTAAAAGTATTTTTACTGCATTGTAAGTAAAAATATGTTATAAGTAAATTTTAAGTAAATGATACTGCATTTTAATTTTTTTTATTGCATTTTAAGTTATTTTTACTGCATTTTTACTTCATTTTAGGTATTTTCAATATGAATTTGTTACTGCATTTTAGGTATGGTTTTTGCAACTGCATTTAAAAAGAAATTTTACTACATTTTAAGTAAAAAGATGTTATAACACTAGGCTTAAAAGTAATTTTACTGCATTTTAAGTAAAAATATGTTATATGTAATTTTACTGCATTTTAAGTAAGAAGATGTTTTTATTATTGCATTTTATTATTGCATGTTTTTTAATAGTGCAGTATTGCATTTAAGGTATTTTTTTTAAAGAATAAGTTACTACATTTTTCTAAGTATTTTTGTTTATTACTGCATTTTAGGTTTTGTGACTTGTTACTAGTGCATTTTTGATTTTTTAAACTCATTTTAAGTTTGAATGCATTTTAGGTGATTTTTTGGTGTGTTCGTTTGTTGTTATCACTGTATCTTATTTATGTATTTGTTTTTGGGTATTGTGTTGGTACTGCAATGGCTTTTATTCTGCTTTTTAAAGTGTACTATGTTTTTTATATATTGTTTTCATGTTTTAATTCAATATGCAGGTAGAACAATCAAGGGTAATGCATCGAAGAAGTCATCAAAAACGCAATCACTCAAACTGGAAGTTAAGAAGAAGAAAGTGGGCAAGAAGAGGAAACAATGTGGTGATGATGATTCAGAATTGTTTAGGCTTGAGTCTAGATTATCTCCAAGGTGGTCCTTATTGTTGTAAAAATGTTTAATCCTTGTACTTGTAAGTTTAAGTTTCGTGATGGGAGATTAATCAAGGTGACTAAGCAGTTGATTCATGATGTTGTTTGTTTTCCAATGGGAGGAATTCCAATTAAGACCAAGCTGAGGTCGAATTTTGAAGAACCTGTTATTATGCTGTTTAAACATAAATAGGGTTTTGTGAAAAAAGGCGATAGGTTGTCTGCTTAGTTAAACAAAACAAATGGGGTTTTGTGTATTAACAATAATATACAAAATGCAGTGAAAAAACATAAAGTTTTATTCAAAATGTAGTAGGAAAAAGAATACTTTTTATAATAAAAAATCATGGAAAAAAAATGTTGAAAAAAAATGTTGAAAATTTTTTTTTTTTGAAAAAATTTTTTTTTTTGAAAAAAAAATATTAAAAAAATTTTTTTTGGCGGCGGCTGACGGTGGTTGGCGGCGGCTGGCGGTGGCTGACGGCTGCCAGTGGTGGAAGCAAGTGGTGGGGGTGGTGGTAGGTGAGGTTGGGGGAAGAAGAAGGTAGGAGGGGGAAGAAAATAAAGTTGAATGGCTAAAATGTAAAAATCTAAATAGTGGAAGGGGTGTGGGGGGTTAAATTTGAGACTGAATTTACATTTTTGTCCTTTGTCCAAGGCTGATGTATGCGACAGATGGTAGCATGTGGTTGGTTGAAAAGGAGGTCTCCATAGCTGATAGCTCTCCATAGGTGGTGATTTCTCTAGATCCCTACTCTTACTTTTAAGACATTGCAAAAATCAACGAGACGTCACATAATATTAGATGTTATTCGCGTTGACCATATGACATTTAGATACTTATCTCATTTCACTAAAAGATCTAATAAATTCTATAGTAGCGGATCCAGGATTTGAAGTGACTTGTAATATCGATATCTCAATTTTTATGAACCTGTAGTACAAACAAAGTAAGAACTCAACACGAATTTTTCATAAGATATTAACACTTCATATAGGGAATGAACCCGTGACAACAACTACCATTCCTTCACCGTGGCTCCACCCTTACATCCTTTATAAATATATAACTTTTGAAAAATGATTAATAGGACTAATGTACACCTAAAGTCAAGCTAATAACATGATTATAACACATGACAAAATGTAATGAGATGAAAGACCAATAATATATAATTAAGTTCCCAAAAATTGCACTAAATATTTAAATTATACGATAAGATTACTCTACTAGTTATTTGGGTTTCATACAGACTATCGACCTTTTGTATTGCAACACGATCATGCATTTACAATCAATTACACAGTACAGATGGTAGATACAACATGCTCTTTTCATCTACTTGTTGCAATACAACTCGAAACAACCAGTTCTCCTATCTTCAATTATGCAATTCACGACCATAATCCTTCGATTGCGTGAGTGAAAATTTGCAACCCTCGATTGCATCTTCAATCGATAGAAACACACGCTCTTTCCCAATTTTTTCAATGAATTTTGTAACAATCAACTTCTCCATCACCTCAAGCCTTGGATTTACTATGACAACCTGTATATACATGTAAGAGTTAATTACATTGTTTCGAACATGAAAATTATAATGAAATGAAATTGAGGTATATCAAATTACCTTGATTTCCAGGACTTCTAAACTTCTTAGAACTTCAACCAGAGTTTCGACACCGGTGATATCGATAGATGTAACACCTGAAAAAATATGACATAACAAGTTTTATCGTGTGAAACATGACAAATTCTAATTGAAGTTAGGCAGGATATAAGAATAACTATCTTTTTTTAGTTCAACTTTTAGTCAAACTCTACGATTACGATCTCTTATAGAATTTTATATTTTTGTGGGTCCTATAAAAGAAGGAAGATGTGATTAAAGGTTTCATTTATTTTTTTTTAATATGAAAAGAGATTAAGATATAATCCACACAATTAAGAATAAGGGAAAGCATGGCATAAACTAAGTATATAAATATAAAACATAAGATGATGAGAGGATATCGTCAAATTATATCCTTTTGGATCTTACCTCCTAAATCTAATATAACATACTCAACATCATCTCCTTGAGAATCTTTATTCGCCTTTTCATCTCTAATCCATCTCAAAATCCTTCAAAAGATTCCACAATCATGAAAAGAGAAAAGTTAGATTTAATCATAAAAATCTGATTCTTAATCTATGTTTGCCTCTAATTAGGAATCAAAGATTTTAAAAAGCAGCAAACCTTTCTCTAGTGTAACCCGAATTAGCAAAGTAAATTGGCGAACCAAGTTGCAAAATTAGCGTCCTAGGAATGCCGGTGGCACCAGGATATTGTTCCACATCACGATATAAATCAGTATTCGGTATGTTACCAAGCTTTGAACTTGCAGGCCTAGCTACATACAAAAGTGCTCTCAGCAACGCTAATCCCACCTATTAAAAGAATGACACGTTTCATTCAATTTATATAAGTAGATTAAACATAAGAAATGAATATTTTTAAGAATGTTTGGAAGAACATATATGTACCGATAACATGAGTCCAACGTCCATGCTAATGAAAGCGACACCAAAGAAAGCGACCATGCAAATGGCGAAATCAAACTTGTCGGTTTTGTATAGATGGTAAGCTTTATCATACTCGATGAGACCAAGCATTGCTGACATGATAATCGCCGAAAGGGCAACAAGAGGAGTGTAACTAAAGAGTGGTGCCAAGAAGAGTAACGTTAACATCATACATATCGACATCACTACGTTAGCCATTTGTGATTTACATCCTGCGTTGTAATTTACCGCGGTTTTTGAAAATGGCCCTGGATTAAACAACGGGAGAGGTCAACAAGATTGGACATTTTTGATGAAATGCAAGGAAAATTATTTGTTAAGTAGAAAATTAGAAGAAATATGAACCTGTAGTTAAGTAGCAAGAAGTGAAAGACCCAATAATGTTCATGAGACCAAAAGCTATCATCTCTTTGTTACCATCAATTTGTTTATTTTCCATTATTGCAAAGCTTCTTCCAATCGCTATACCTTCCTACAAAATCCACAATTTTTAATTGTTACCAAAGGTTTTTTTGGCCTATGGGTATATGGGAAATGGGGAGTCATCAATCATGAAATTTTGGGTTCGAGTCACAGTGGAGAATCGCAGCTAGCATGTTTTAGAACAATATTATTTGTTTATTTTTAGAAAAGGAAAATTAAATTGTATTTTTCTAAAACAATTTATTTTTTTTCAAAAAAATTACAGAGAGAGAATTAAATAAATAAATAAATAAATAAAATTGTACTTACTGCGAGAGCAATCATGGCTGTTACGAGGCCAGCTTGAATAGGTGCCGATATATATTTTGGATCAAAGTCCAAATTTTTGAGGGAAGAAGGATTAATTCCTTTTTTTAAGTCCCCCACCTGCATTATATTTGTTAAAAATCGGTTAATCCAAATATTATTTTTGACTAATTTAACGTGCTATATAGGCAAAACCTCAATTGAATTCCCGTTTTAGTATACTAACAAAAAGTACATAAAAATGGACCAACAGAGATGTAACAGATTTTCATTATGACACATGCTTTTGGTAAGTTTCGTAGAGCAATACAAAAAGATCGAATATTTCACAGGGAAAAGGCACTCAAAATTGGAGACGTTTCACTTCTATGCCAACACAACACACACAGACAACAACAATAATAATAATAATAATAATAATAATAATAATAATAATAATAATAATAATAATAATAATAATAATATCAATATTAATATTAATATTAATAAAGTAGTTAATATGTTTGTTAATTATTTAGTAAAAATAAAAATTTTGCACATTTGTTTTCGTTTCAAATACGTCGACGATGTCTGTCTGTCTGTCTGTCTTGTCTTAGAATTTAGTCAATTTAGTAACGACCCTAACAAACAAAAACAAATTTGTTTACTGGAGACATGAGGAATATACTAGACAAACGTGTATTCATCGATCTTGTTGTGATTGATGATGGTTGACAAATGACAATTAACAAATAAAATAGTGGTGTGCTAACAATTTAATAATTTGGTGGAAGCAATTGTGATCGAGTGGGACTAGACTTTCTAGTAAAAGTGTTAGTGTTGTTGGTCCCACCAAAGAAACGTGACACTACAATATATGGTCCAAATATTCCTTACCGAATCCAACTACGTAATTAAGTAAACCACTCTCCTATTTTCAATTTAAACATTTTTTATTTTTTTAAATATTGTACAAATAATTGAAAAATAAAATAAAATCGAAACTTACAATTGCGATGCCATGTTTCTCAGCATGAGCTACATACGCAAAAACGCATCCACTTGCCACCACCACCATCGGAGCAACCGCCGACACCCAAAACAACTTCGGTTTCTTTTGTTTCTGTACGTTAATTAAAAAAAAAAACATTTGTTTTCACTTATTAATTAATAAATAAACTATGCATCAAGATTAAACAAATTATAATGACATCAAAATGTTTATCAAAATTCTTTTGCCATATGATTATGTAGTAGTAATTAATTAAAGGGTTAATTAAGATCCCGATTTGATCTTACGATTTCGATCTTTTGAAGACAAAAACGATCCTAGGTAAGATTTCTTTCTTGACAACCTTGGTCGATAGAAAATCAGTTCAAAGTTTATATATCCCGATCTAAACTTTCATTATAAGTTAACGAAAGGGTTTTTTTAAATGGTTAAATGAACTTTAGTGGTTAAAGTATGGTCAACTCATAAGTTGAGTGGTTAAAACGTTTAAAACAAAGTTTAGTGGTTAAAACGAAAACAAATTGAAAGTTCGGGAATTAAACCATTATTGACCCTAAATTAAGTGGTTAAAACATTCAAAAAAAAGTTGAGTGGTTAAAACGAAAAAAAAAATAAAACTTTAGGGATTAAATCATTATTAACCCTTAATTAAATGCTAACAATATGTCACTAAAAAGAGAAGCCATGTCGGCTTGTGCTTCTGCTTTAATTGTATTTTATTTTGTTTTATATCATCGATCTCCATTACGTTTGCAATTTTAATACTCCTGAATAATCAATATTGATATTGATATAGACAGACATGTGTGAAACATGCTAATAAAGTGTAAGTAAAAAATAAAGACCAAATTAAGCATATTAGACTACTAGAGTGTGACTTAATTACCAGGAATCTTGCAAATTGGAGAAATACCAAAAAGATAACACCTACAACCGTGCTTTCCCATCTTATCTGCAAAAAATAAAAACCATAAATAAATAAAGGGTTTTGCTAAATGGAGCCCTTACGGCATTCATTATGCAAATCCTAGTTGTACCTTAAATTGAAATTCAAGGTCAACCGAAATTCAGGAGGAGAGGGATAGTTATTTATTATTAGTTTAGTACAACTCATAAAGCATGTCCAAAAGACTTAAAAAGAGCCCTAAGAGGTTTATTTAGCAAAATTCATAAATAATTAAAATTAAAATAAAATAATATAAAATAAAATACAGAGCAGTAATTTATATCTTTGGAATTGACTAGTTTTAAAAAGTAGAAACCGTGAATGTGTTACTAAAACCAACCACATCTTTTTATAGTTAAAGTAAAGATGCGTAACGAATAAATGTGGATAATAAATGTATAAATCACAGTAGGCAGAAAAACAAACTAAACATATAACGGGTATATACATGTTTGTTTGTCTATATATTGCATTGTTTAGTTTTCGGCCTAACTAACGAATTCAAATAAACATGACTTATTAAAAAACATGATACCTCTTTTTTATTCTTCAAAATGACACGTATAACAGATACCATATCAGTATGTGTAGTAAAATGCTTCAAACCAAATATTCCTTTTAATTGTTGAAGGCAAATTAGTGTTGCTGTCCCTCCCATGAACCCAGTAATTGTGGAATGTGATAGGAAATCTACCAATATACCCAACCTGCAATTTACATTTTAATTTCAAGTTTATAAATTTCACAAAAGTACTCAAGAATCAAAAACATGTATTTAATTAAGATTTTTGTATGTGTCAATGAGATCGAGCTTACCGAAAAACGCCAAGAATAAGCTGAGTTACGCCGGATATGAGTGTAGCAGTGAAGACTAGATTAAGATAGAGTTGTGGATTTTCGGCTGGGTTCACTTTTGTTTCGATGGTTGCAGCTATGATTAACGAGCTCGCAGCTACTGTTCCGACGGCTAGATGCTTTGAGCTCCCGAAGACTGAGTATATTAGAGGGGGAACGAAACTCGAATCTGCACACAAAATGCATGTGTGACTGTTAGCATGATACTCACGCAATACGGCACAATAGAAAATAGTTCCATACATTTTATTAATTTGTTTTTTACTTTTTGATGGCTTAAGAGGGGAATAAGGTGACATGACTAATTACTACTGGAGCAATTTATTAATCTTAAAAGGTGAGGGATTAGATGCTTATAGATAAAAAAAACTTGAACTATACTAAATTGGATAAAATGCATGTGTGATTTGTCAATAAAGTTTGTATAAAATCATAAATTAGCTGATTTCCAGATTTCCACCCCTAAATAAGGGTGAAATCCGATAATATTAATATATTTACCAAGTTTATATAACGTTATTTTGGGATATAACGTTATTATAGGATCATATATATAGAACGTAATATTAGGAGATATATGAAATTAACAGTAAATATTTTATTTGATTAATTGATTTCCTTGTTCAATATCATATTCTTAACAATAATAATCTGTAACTCTATCCTCATGAATGCTATATATGGTACATGTGACAGTATATGAGAAATTGAGAAACTTACATAATCCGATTATGGGAGGAATATTAGCTAGTTTCGCGTAGCTAATGCCTTGAGGAATTGCGAGACTAGCAATAGTGATACCAGCTAAAAGATCATACATGAACAATTTACGGGTATATTTTGGAAGCCATTCGAAAATTGGAACGAAATATTGTAAGGCTTTTTTGGCCTTTATGGGCAATGGTTTCCCTTTCAGATCATGAAAAGGATCGTCGGGTAAGAAAGTTTCTTTCAAATCGGACTTGAACGCTTTCGTAAAGCTTCTCGGGGTTGCGAAATTCACCTTGTGGTATGTTTCTCCGGTTGCTACTACTTCAGCAGGTGCCATTTGAATGAGAGAGATGTTGTTATCAGAAAAGGGGTAGTATTCGAAAGGGTGGTGGGAATGGGGTATATATAGAAGTTTGGTGGGAATTAAATTAAATTAAATTAATTAATGATGAGAATATATTCAGATTTGTTGTGGATAATTATGTAATTTAGTTACTGTTAGCATAAAGGTGAAATTAAATGACTAATGACTAATGACTAATGAGGTTTAATTTGACTTTTATTTGACCCATTTGTCCACTTCTTTGACAATGGAGTAACCAAATCTATAATAAAAACTTTATAAGATGATATGCCATTTTGTAATCAACAAATTATGATATGTATTTCTCTCTCTCTCTGATTTTATTATGTTTCCTTCTACATTTCTTATTTTCTTATTTTAAATATTGAATTTGTATATTTTTGTAAGCCTACAATTGATGTATCAAGATTTCAGTTTTACCCATATTGGTTAAAACTTAAAAATATTATTTATTATTCACTTAAAAAGGAAAAAGAAAATAAGTTATAAAAAAGGAAAAATAATCACTATCCTAAATTTATTAGCTAGAGAAAATAGGATACTTAAAAATATATTAATGGGAATGTTAACAATGGAGCATATTTATTTTTAAATTAATTAATTTTGTAAGCATTTGAATGAAAGGATATACTTTTGTGCTTCCAAAAAAACTGATAAATCTTTAAACGATTAAAAGAGGCATAGCTAATAATAATGTGCTTATCCACTTATCCCTCCAACATTTGAATGTTGGGGTATCTAGCCAAAGTTATTTTTACTAGAAGGATACCCACGCAAAGCAGTAGGTAATAATTTTCGTTTCGATGGCATATAAGTTCATTTATCACTTAATTTTGTTTTATATACGTACAAAGTTATCTAAATAGCAATTTTATAAATTAAAGGAAAAACATGTTGAATTATAAAGATGGAAAATAGTAAGTTGAGAGAGCATAATCGAGAGAGCATAATCGACATCAAGATATATCAAAAACAAAAGTGAAGACGTTTCAAGAATTCGGAAGTTAAAATATTTGACTATGACCCAAACATCTTGTTAGTTATAATTATTTTATTTTATGTGTCAGTTACATTAGTTATAAGAAAACCATTTAATTATAGGATTATATGTTTTGAAACTGAAATTATTCATGATACATTAAATTTAATAATTAATTGTATTAATTTAAGTGTTAATAATTACATTTTGATTATGATATATTAAAGAAGTGGAGGGTAAAATAGTCATTTACTATTTCTCTATTTTAAGACATTTACTGAGATACATTATATAGTAGTATAGATATTTCAACCGTACTACGTTAAATTTTGCACCTTTCCATGTTTTTTTTCTTTTTCTTCAAAATCTATATATGTGGTCGACAAGTTCAATCCGTTACATACATTATTATTAAAATCAGTTCGTTATTTACCTTGAAATAAAATTGAATGTACGTTGTTACTTCGTATCATTAACCCTGTAAGGTACT
Source organism: Helichrysum umbraculigerum (assembly GCA_949592205.1). Taxonomy (NCBI): domain Eukaryota; kingdom Viridiplantae; phylum Streptophyta; class Magnoliopsida; order Asterales; family Asteraceae; genus Helichrysum; species Helichrysum umbraculigerum. Next base: position 5,936,685 of record CATIUR010000005.1, on the reverse strand, counting down.
TAGGTCTCCATATATTTTTACGATGATCATATACGTCAATACACAATAACTAGCTATTTTCAATACATATAATAGATTTTAAGAGTGGCGGAATTTTTCTATGAATTAAAAAAATTCATAATGTTTTTAATAAGTAAATTATATTTTTTGGTTTGAAGAAACATACACATTACTGATCTAAATTTGTAATTGTTCAATCGTTCGATTAATTGATAACACATAGTACAAATTTTTGGTTTTGATTCTGATTCTTTTGTATGAATAGTAATTATGGGAGTGATAGAGTGTAATTAAATGCAGTAATATATTATTTAAAATCATAGTAAGTAGATAAAATAAGTTTTTAACATTTTTAGAATGGATTAAATATGTTCTCTCTTTCTTTATACTGATCGAACATCTATGTTGGAGAAGTCACCGTCTACCTACAACACAGCAAATGAAGGCTCATTCGGTGGGTAAACTTATCGCGGGAAAAATTGAGGCACCCCGTATTTATCGCTAAAGTAAATTTGAACGCTACCACATCATCATCACATTTATTCAATTAGGCACCACTACAACAAAATTGCTAATTGCTCACGGTATTTTCTTCACACTTCATGAGAATGTGAACTTTTTTCTAACAATTTTCACACATACAAACGTGTACTAAGTGTTTTACATTTTTAAATGTGAATAATTTTGAAGGTCATACAAAGTTCACATTTACAATTGTGAAGGAAATTGTTAACAGTTATATGCGTGAAGGAAAAATTGTAAATTTTCTTCACATTTTTAAGCGTGGAGGAAAAAAGAAGTTTGTCTCATTTTTTAACGTGAAGAAATATAAAATACTTAAATTAAAAAAGTCTAGATATATTTGTTCACGGTTCTTGTAAACGTGAAATTTGTTAACACATTACTTTAACAACGAAGGTTTTGTACTAGCAAGTTACCATGATAAATATTTGTACTATGGGCAAATAAAACCCCAACTTAACTAAATTTCCCGTGAAGCCCATCATCCAATGAACGAATCCATATCAACATCCATGTGAATCAATCCCTAAATTAACGATGCTTAGGATTGAAGTCTTATATCAACGTTATCCGTAATTTCAGCCCTAATTCAACGCCATCCGCAATTCCATCCCTAATTTGACATATTGGATAAATTAAACCCTAAATCGATAATATCTTAATCTAATTCGAGACCTAATCCGGCAATTTCTATGAATCAAGACCTAATCCGATGATATCTCCGTGTGAATCAAGCACTAATTTAGACGATTTCACCATCGTAAGTACAATTTCTCTGATACGAAAGCTTTCATGAATATTTAAACTCCAATTGAGGTATTACTACTGTGTCTGAAACTCCGATGAAATTGAAACTTCAGTTTTTGTTTTGAAACCTATAACGCCCCTAATTTTAGAACACATTTTTTTTTTTTTTTTTTTTACATCGCGGAAGCAATATCCCATATATATATATAACCTTGGATTATCCAAAATATACATAACAATTTACATAAGTACTTCTTATATAACTACACAATTAGATGGGCGTTACATTATCAAAACATTTAAGTAATACAAAAGTTATCAGAGTTTTCATCCTTGTCAAACATTCCTTCAATTTACTCCGAGACCCGCCCTTAACAAAATACATTAACCTGCAAGGAGTAAACAACGAGGGATTAGCACGAAGCTAAGTGAGTTAACTCATCACTAACACTACACTTAGTTTAACACTATGAGTCTACAACAATTAACACTTTGACTCAACATCACTAGAGGATCGGTGGCCCTTGTGGCACCCTCAGCCGCGGTGGCCCACCAAGCGACTCTTACACCAACTGCAGGCCAATGCAGTGGTTAACCGATAACGGTTTGCTACCTTTAGTCAACACAAGCTCCATTCACAACACATGTTCACAACTCTCGTGTTGACTAACCTGTAGCAAGACGTCCAACAAGATTGACCTCTTTAACACAATCACCAATAGGTTTCTTAACACATGCTTCTAGTTCACAATATGTCGTAACACAAGAATGCACAAATAACACTTGAAGTAACCACATAAGTGATCACCAAACATAGCGAGAGATCAAAGTCCACTCACCTGTCAGTCTCCGTCTCCAAACTCAAAAGTCTTATTTTATTGAGTCTTCGGTGTCTCTGTACACGCAATTAAAACACAAGTTAATAACTTGTCTCATAATTAATTATGACTATAATCAATTACATACATTACTAATCAAGAAATATCGATAATTAAATGATATAAGTGGTAGATTCATATAATTTCACAAAATATTAAAATCTTCAAAATTACAAAGACAAACGCGATCCAGACTATTGGGGTGGGATCGCGTTCCTCTTAAGGAAAATATTCTGTCACCAAAATACACTGTGGAACGCGATCCGGAAAAAGGGCTTGGATCGCGTTCGCAAGAACAAATCCAAACGAACTCAATATTCTACTGATCAACGCGATCCGGGTAAGAGGCTTCAGGATCGCGTTTATAAGAACAAAACACGCGGTAACCAAATAACACATGGCAACGCGATCCGGGTAATGATGCAGGATCGCGTTCCTCAATTTTTCAGCAGAAACTCAAACCTGTAATTACACAGCACGAACCAAAACCCAAAATCTACTAAAACTCAACTTATAACTCAGATTTTTATCGATTTCAATGTACCATAACACCTAATAACAACATACAACCATGATTCAAACAACAATTCATCACCAATAATCAAAATCACTTATAACCTAACTATTTCCATTCAAACTAAAACTTAAGAAATCTTTCATGTTTTTATCATGTAATCGAGTACAAGGAGTTAAATCATCATCATCAAATCGATATGCAACCATCTATTTAGCTCATCAAACTTCAAATCATAATAATCAATAATGTGTTCAAAACCCAACATATACAATTATAACTTACAATATGAAGAACACTATGAAGATGAGGATGATGATCTTAACAAGAATTCCAACTTCAATCTTCAATCACTTTGTATAATCTTTTGATTTGCAAGGGTTTGAATTTAGTTCTAGGTTTAGGTTTTTTTTAACTAACAAAGAATGAGAATTGGGGAAATGTTAGGTCGGCTCCTTCTTTTTATTTACCCGACCCAATTAATTTACAGTACCATATTATACCACCTTTTGATCTATTGTCTGGAACCTAAATACCAATTGCAATAAAATTATTTTATTTTACCGTCGTCTAAGATTATTTAAAACAAATAATATTTTACTAGTCACAATATCTTCTGAGACTTATTTACCTATTTATTTCACAATCAAACATATTCAAACAATTAAATATACGTATTTAAATTTAAAGAAATACCTGATTCTACTTGGCCCAATTTCAGGGTGTTACAAATCTTCCCTCCTTAAAAGATTTCGTCCCCGAAATCTAACTAGACTCGAACAAACTAGGATAACGAGCCCTCATACTCGACTCGGTCTCCCAAGTAAGATTTTCTCCCAAACTATGTTTCCATTTCACTAGAACCATAGGTATCTCCTTCTTGCATAATTTAGTCACTTTTCTATCAACTAACTCAATGGGCTCTTCTACTAATTTCTGACTTTGGTCAACCCTAAGATCTTGTAACGGAAGGATTTGGGTTGGATCCTCCACATTACATTTCCGCACATAGCAAACATTAAAGGTGTCGTGAATACCACTTAATTCAGAAGGAAGGTCTAAGGCAACTGTTTGGTCATTAACTACTTGGCGAATTTTGAATGGACCTATGAACCTCGGAGCCAATTTTCCACGCTTACCAAAACGAATCACACCTTTCCAAGGTGACACTTTTAAATAAACCAATTCTCCTTCAACAAAATTAACTGGTCGACGACGCGGATCAGCATACTGCTTCTGTCTATCTCTAGCGGCTTTCAATTTCTCACGAGCTATAGCAACTTTATCAGCCGTAATCTGGACAATATCGGGACCCACAAACTGTTTTTCTCCCGCCTCTAACCAACAAGTCGGCGTTCGACAACGACGTCCGTACAACATTTCATATGGCGGCATACTAATACTTGAATGATACGAATTATTATACGCAAACTCCACCAAAGGTAGGTGAGAGTCCCACGAACCCCCATACTCCAATATGCACGCTCTCAACATATCCTCGAGAGTCTGAATGGTTCTTTCTGACTGTCCATCTGTCTGAGGATGATATGCAGTACTAAGATTAACTCGAGTACCTAACTCTTTCTGAAGATTCTGCCAAAAACCTGACACAAATCTGGAATCTCGATCTGACACAATAGATAATGGAATTCCGTGCCTCGATACAATCTCATTAATATACAATTGAGCCAAACGGGTCAAAGAAGCGGTTTCACTGGTCGCAAGAAAATGGGCGCTTTTAGTTAAACGATCAACAACAACCCAAATCATATCGTTGCCCTTCTGCGTACGTGGTAACTTGGTGACAAAATCCATAGTGATGTGTTCCCATTTCCACTCGGGTATCTCCAATTGTTTCAACGAACCATAAGGCTTTTGATGCTCGGCTTTTACTTGGGAACATATATGACATGCTTCCACGAATCTTGCTACATCCGTTTTCATTGTTGGCCACCAATAGAGAGGTTTCAAATCATTATACATTTTCGTACTACCGGGATGAATAGATAATCTTGATTTATGAACCTCCGTCAAAATCAACTCACGAAGTCCACCAATTAAAGGGACCCAAACCCGAGACTGAAAAGTTTTCAACCCACGTGAATCATCAACTAACAAATCCTTTCGTTTCAACATGATCTCGGATTTCAAATTATCATCCAATAAAGCTTCAATCTGTGCGACTCTAAGCTGAGAAATCAAATCAGAGGACACTTCTAATTGCATAAAACAAATCTTGTCACTAGATACATTTCGACTCAATGCATCCGCAACCACATTAGCTTTACCCGGGTGATAACGGATCTCGCAATCATAATCTTTAATCAATTCTAACCACCGCCTCTGACGCATATTCAATTCTTTTTGCGAAAACATGTACTGAAGGCTTTTATGATCCGTACAAATTACACATTTCGTACCATACAAATAATGTCTCCAAATCTTCAAGGCAAAAATTACAGCCGCAAGCTCCAAATCATGTGTCGGATAATTCTTTTCATGTGGTTTAAGCTGTCTAGAAGCATACGCAATTACACGATCTCTTTGCATTAGAACACCACCTAATCCGGCATGCGATGCATCACAATATACAATGAAATCATCCGACCCGTCAGGTAACGCCAAAACCGGGGCTTGACACAATAATTGCTTCAATGTCTGAAAAGCTGTTTCCTGTTGTTCGGTCCACTGAAATTTCGCATCCTTTCGAGTTAACTTAGTCAATGAGCTCGCAATTTTAGAAAAATCTTTGATAAACTTTCTGTAGTATCCTGCTAATCCAAGGAAACTTTTAATTTCTGAAGGAGACTTAGGCGCATTCCAATTCATAACAGCTTTCACCTTAGACGGATCCACTCTAACCCCGTCTTTGCAAATGATATGCCCCAAAAACTGCACCTCACGTAACCAAAACTCGCATTTCGAAAACTTTGCATAAAGTTGCTCCCTTTTCAAAGTTTCAAGTACCAATCTCAGATGCATTTCATGATCCGCTTCAGACTTAGAATAAATCAAAATATCGTCGATAAACACAATCACAAACTAGTCAAGATAGGGACGACACACACGATTCATTAAATCCATAAAGATTGCAGGAGCATTCGTTAACCCGAACGGCATAACCAAAAACTCATAGTGACCATACCTCGTGCGAAAAGCGGTTTTAGGAATATCTTCCTCACGAACTCGGACTTGATGATATCCCGATCTCAAATCAATTTTAGAAAAATATGAGGACCCTTGTAATTGATCAAACAATTCATCAATTCTGGGCAACGGATATTTGTTCTTCACCGTTCTCTTATTTAATTCCCGATAATCGATGCACATACGAAGAGTACCATCTTTCTTCTTCACAAATAACACGGGAGCACCCCAAGGCGATGAACTCGGCCTAATAAATCCTTTATCTAACAATTTCTGAATTTGCCCCATCATTTCACGAATTTCAGAAGGAGCTAATCTATAAGGAGCCTTAGCTACAGGAGACGAACCAGGAATTAAATCAATTTGATATTCTACATCTCTTACAGGGGGAAGACCAGGCAATTCATCCGGAAACACGTCCGAATATTCAGAAACCACCCGAATATCGGAGATGGATTTCTTTTCTACTTTGACATCTACAACATAGGCCACAAAGGATTCACAACCCTTAACTAAAGACTTCCTAGCCTTCATCATAGATATAACCGGAATACTACCCTTTACACGTTCCCCACGTGCCACAACATAAGATAGATTGGAAACTGGGATTTTTATTAACTTCTTATGACAAGAGATGTCGGCTTTGTTTTGACTCAGCCAGTCCATACCAAGAACCACATCAAAACTAGGGATTTGCATCAATAGGAAAGAAACTGGAAATTCATGATCCTCTATTAATATACTAGCTCCGGCTACCGATGTGGTAACAGGAACTGTCTTACCATCAGCTACCTCAACTTCTAAGGGATTAGAAATCACAGAGGGTATCAATTTCAGTTTATCACAAAATTGCACAGATATAAACGAGCAATTTGCTCCAGAATCAAATAATACACGGGCTGGTACAGAGTTAACAAGGAAAGTACCAGTAATCACGTCATCAGTAAGCACAGCATCATCCACAGTCATTCGAAAAGCTCGACCCGTAGCAGCTGGTGGAACCTTCCTTTTCTGGCCAGAAGATGAGGAACCTCTAGCCGCACCCGTACCCTGCTTCCTTGCATCAGGACAATCACCCGCTCGATGTCCCTCTTTGTGACACGTCCAACACACATTATTTGGATAAGTACAATCAATCGCATTATGACCCAACACCCCACATTTCATACACCTTGACGTCCTAATAGAACAAGGCCCGGTATACTTTGATCGACATCTTGCACAATAGGAATTATCCATCGGAACACCACCATAACTAGTTTTCTTGTTTGCTTGAGAAGGTTGCCATCTTGGTTTTCCTTTACCAGAAGAATCACTCTTCGGTTTCTGTGCATATTTTTCTTTATTTTGCAACCTCCTAGCCATAACATCACTATCCACGGATCGTGCCCACTCAAAAGCCTGAAAAATACTATTAGCCATTCTCACAGTGGTACGGTAATCTGGAGGTAAGGTTTTCACAAAATGACTAATCTTATTTCTTTCAGTCGGAACCCACTGTTGCACAAATCTTAACTTCTCAGAAAATTGCCGGATAAGTTCATCGATTGACATCTCATCAGTCTTTCGTAAATCCATAAATTCCTGTCTGACACGATCAAGATTATATTCCGAACAGAATTGTTTGCACACTTCGGCATGAAAATCCTACCATTTAATAGAACTCCTTTGTTGTGGATTGAAATGAGCAGTTATCGAATCCCACCACGACATCGCTTCACCTTTCAATAATTGGATAGCATATGGAACTTTGTCTTCATCATCACAATGACAAACCTCTAACTTCCTTTCCACATCACGTAACCAGTCTAAGGTAATAGTAGGATCAGGACTTCCAGAGTACGAGGATGGTTTACTAGACATAAAAGTTTTGAGAGAACATCCTTTCTTCGGCAACTGAAAGGGTGGAAACAAAGGTGCTTGATAACCAATCGATCCAAAAGAAGGAAACGGCATTGACGACTGAAAATCATAACCCTGCTGCTGTTGTTGTGAAACATGAGGAAAAGTAACCGGAATCCGAGTAGAAGCAGTAATGGGAGGGGTAGTAGTAGCAACATGCGAATAAATAGGAATAGACCTTTGAGATGACCCAGCACGTTCTCTCTCAAGTTCAACTACACGGTTCTCTAATCTTAGTATATAATCTTGACTAGTTTCAACTTCTGTATTAACCGGATTTGAAGTACCATTATGATCCACGTCTTCTGGAGCGGAGTGAACAGTCGAGACATTATAGAGAGTACGGGGTGGTTGCTCATTTTCTGCCATCTGTATCACAACACATCTCAACACTTGTTAATCGTTAGCATTAACATACTAACTTAATTCACACTATAGCTAATCCCACAACCCGGAATGTTTGACAACTCGACACTAGATTTGGGATTAAACACTCTAAGTTGTTCAATTCACCCAAATTTATGCTCTGATACCAACTTATAACGCCCCTAATTTTAGAACACATTTTTTTTTTTTTTTTTACATCGCGGAAGCAATATCCCATATATATATATATAACCTTGGATTATCCAAAATATACATAACAATTTACATAAGTACTTCTTATATAACTACACAATTAGATGGGCGTTACATTATCAAAACATTTAAGTAATACAAAAGTTATCAGAGTTTTCATCCTTGTCAAACATTCCTTCAATTTACTCCGAGACCCGCCCTTAACAAAATACATTAACCTGCAAGGAGTAAACAACGAGGGATTAGCACGAAGCTAAGTGAGTTAACTCATCACTAACACTACACTTAGTTTAACACTATGAGTCTACAACAATTAACACTTTGACTCAACATCACTAGAGGATCGGTGGCCCTTGTGGCACCCTCAGCCGCGGTGGCCCACCAAGCGACTCTTACACCAACTGCAGGCCAATACAGTGGTTAACCGATAACGGTTTGCTACCTTTAGTCAACACAAGCTCCATTCACAACACATGTTCACAACTCTCGTGTTGACTAACCTGTAGCAAGACGTCCAACAAGATTGACCTCTTTAACACAATCACCAATAGGTTTCTTAACACATGCTTCTAGTTCACAATATGTCGTAACACAAGAATGCACAAATAACACTTGAAGTAACCACATAAGTGATCACCAAACATAGCGAGAGATCAAAGTCCACTCACCTGTCAGTCTCCGTCTCCAAACTCAAAAGTCTTATTTTATTGAGTCTTCGGTGTCTCTGTACACGCAATTAAAACACAAGTTAATAACTTGTCTCATAATTAATTATGACTATAATCAATTTCATACATTACTAATCAAGAAATATCGATAATTAAATGATATAAGTGGTAGATTCATATAATTTCACAAAATATTAAAATCTTCAAAATTACAAAGACAAACGCAATCCAGACTATTGGGGTGGGATCGCGTTCCTCTTAAGGAAAATATTCTGTCACCAAAATACACTGTGGAACGCGATCTGGAAAAAGGGCTTGGATCGCGTTCGCAAGAACAAATCCAAACGAACTCAATATTCTACTGATCAACGCGATCCGGGTAAGAGGCTTTAGGATCGCGTTTATAAGAACAAAACACGCGGTAACCAAATAACACATGGCAACGCGATCCGGGTAATGATGCAGGATCGCGTTCCTCAATTTTTCAGCAGAAACTCAAACCTGTAATTACACAGCACGAACCAAAACCCAAAATCTACTAAAACTCAACTTATAACTCAGATTTTTATCGATTTCAATGTACCATAACACCTAATAACAACATACAACCATGATTCAAACAACAATTCATCACCAATAATCAAAATCACTTATAACCTAACTATTTCCATTCAAACTAAAACTTAAGAAATCTTTCATGTTTTTATCATGTAATCGAGTACAAGGAGTTAAATCATCATCATCAAATCGATATGCAACCATCTATTTAGCTCATCAAACTTCAAATCATAATAATCAATAATGTGTTCAAAACCCAACATATACAATTATAACTTACAATATGAAGAACACTATGAAGATGAGGATGATGATCTTAACAAGAATTCCAACTTCAATCTTCAATCACTTTGTATAATCTTTTGATTTGCAATAGGTTTTTTTTAACTAACAAAGAATGAGAATTGGGGAAATGTTAGGTCGGCTCCTTCTTTTTATTTACCCGACCCAATTAATTTACAGTACCATATTATACCACCTTTTGATCTATTGTCTGGAATCTAAATACCAATTGCAATAAAATTATTTTATTTTACCGTCGTCTAAGATTATTTAAAACAAATAATATTTTACTAGTCACAATATCTTCTGAGACTTATTTACCTATTTATTTCACAATCAAACATATTCAAACAATTAAATATACGTATTTAAATTTAAAGAAATACTTGATTCTACTGGGCCCAATTTCAGGGTGTTACAAAACCCATCTAGTTTGATTCACTCGTACAGGTAATCGTTTGTCCAATTGAAACTTCATTTTTTATTTATTCGAATTAAGAGTGACGAATCATCAATTCTTATTTGTACTGATGTGATGAACGTAGGTTTAGCAATTAGATGAACCTTTAACTGATCATTAATTGTTATATTTCTAGTATATGACACAGGTGATGATGCTTCATTACCTATATTAGATGCATAATCATAAGAACTCCAACATATATGTTTAAATATCCGTCTTTTCAAATTACTCCTTATAGGAGATCAACTCATTTAGATGTATCAAAGTTATCGTCTAATTGTGTTTAATGCTACAACTATTAACATGTTGTTCCTCTTATTAATAAAGTTTTCCTTTATTTAAGTTTGAAGTTTAATTTAGAGTATAGCTTTGCGATGATGTGTACCTTGATGAATTTGAGATAAAACTGTTGATTGAGTTGTTTTAGATAATAGTTTACTTCTAACGTTTCCAAGTCAAATTATCTTGTTATACAAGATCCTTACTAATCATATATTAATCACTTAAAGTTGTAATTGGACTATCAACTATGTATGTTACCTTACTTCTAAACAACCAATCTTTTCCCATTGAAGGTAAAGATGGAAGGAATCAAGACAATTTGTGGTGTCTAGCTCATGGCTAATGCTGAACATAAGGTAAAATTTTTGTTTTATACGCTTCTTAAAACTCGACATGAAATTAATACTAATATTTCATTATTATGCTTACCTCATGGAGAATGTGTTGATAAAATCCTTTTTGTAGCTTCTAATAAGTTGAACATTTGGAGCTCTTTCAGAACTATATAAGTAATGTGTATGTGATTTACATTTACTATAAACCTCATAGTGATTTGGTCAAAACAACTATCTTTGTATATTGTAATCTGAAACTAAAATTAGATGCTTTTGTAGTTTACTTAACTTACAATATTATCTAAAGACCCACCCTCTAATGTTAAAAATATTATCAATGTTAGTGTGATTAAGGCTAATGGTATTATTATTTTATGTTTGGTAATTATGATTGTAGGACTAATGAACCAGAAGACCGGTAAGGATCAATGTGTGTTGCTTATAACTACCAAGAAACATGGGAAGCCTACGAGTTTGCTTCTCAAATCTGTTATGAAAAAGGAGTTCTACACTTCTGCTATATGACGGTGGTAATTACAATCCAGGTACTTTTTTGAGGAAGACTCTCTTTGGTGTGGTTTGTTGCTAAATGTGTTCAAATGTGCCAACATTATCTCATGAATTGTTTGTGCTGAACATTCATTATTTAAGATTTTTAGGAATAGTTGGTTGATAACTTGACTTATGTGTAGTATAGATATCCTTTAAGTTAGGCAGCTCTCATTTTGGTTGAAATTGGGTTGTTATAAGTTGTGTTTTAGAGAGGCAAAAATGTATACCAATAATGATTTATAAGTTGTGTAGTATAGACATCCTTTAAGTTTACCTTTTCCGTCGAAGCTTTTAGTTCTATTTAGATGATGAGAGATTTTGATGGTTGCATTGTTTCAATTAGGTTTCCTACTATACTTATACATAGAAACTTATAAGGGTTTTTTTTGTAACTTTTTACACTTATGCTAGATTTTTCTATGATGGAATTTGATTATGAGCTTTACGATTTCGTTGCTAATTTTAATGTGTTTTATATTGAGATCTGTTTATGTAGTTAAATATGTTTGTTTGTGTCTTATTTTCTCTATAAACTATGAAATCAGTTATATTGTTTGAATACTTTCTCATGTTTGTTATTTTTTCAACTTGTTTGATTACTATTTCAGAAAGAAGGTATTTTGCAGAGCGCTTGTGACCAGTGGGACTTCTAGCTTTCAATATTGATTACATAATGTAGTAGATTTACAATAAGATTGTATACAAAAAGAGAATATACAAAATTATGAGGCAATAAATTACGTTACCTGACACGTTGGCTTGTTTCATGTTTTTAGTTTCAGTGCTCATAATTCGTTAGTGTTTAAGGTATATTGGTGTGTAAGAAAACAAAAACAATATATAGATATAGATATATTAATTAATATACATATTGGAATTCTCACACTTATAAGTGTGAAGAATTGTGATAAAATCCTCACACTTACATGTGTGAAGAAATAAGTACAAATTCTCACATTCAAAGACGTGAATAATTGGTCAAGATCCTCACTTTCAAAAGTGTGAACAATTACCTCCTAGCCTGACGCTTAAAAGTGTGAGCAATATTCAATAATCATCACACTTAAACCTGTGAAGATTTATGTAAATTTTGTTACGCCCGATTTGCTCACGCACTAGCTAAGTGTGAACTTCATTTTTCTACACGCTTTTAAACGTTTATATATGCAGTAAAAAGTGTGTATATTTGTCCATTTTGTTGTAGTGCACGCGCTACCAAATCATTCAGTTGTAGATATTTTTAAGTTCTTCCGATCCACTTTACATCCCCAGAAATCAAGGCCGACTTCTTCTACTATACACATATACACATAAACCAACATAATACCCACACTATGTAGCGGAAATGTGATATATACGTTTTTATTGTAAAAAATGACTTATGATCGTCTTATATGATTACATGTGATGATGATATGACAAGGTTAATTTTTTTGCATATAGAGTTCGAGATTTGTGATATACATATAATTGGTAAAAATTAAAAAAGAATGTTAACTTGATAAAGTTACATCGTAAATGAGAATTAAACTAATTAATTAAATAAGGAAATGTTGAAATCTTACTTCTTAAAAATTTCATTCACGTAATCTTAACAGAAATTTGTCTACAAAATCAAAGAAAGAAAAATATGAGAAAGAAAAATAAATTAACGTAGTTAGTTAACTTTTTTTTTTTGTTAATTTTGAGTGAGCGTAACATTTGCGTACTCATTTTTCAATCATCGTTCAGAAATAAAGCTCATTTCGAATGAAATGACAAAACTAGTAAAATTTGTACCATTATTGAAATTGTGCCTGCCACACACGATCCAGATCCTACATCTCCCATCTGTTCAGTCAAACAACTTGTCAACTTCATCCACCTAGCTAGCCTAAAGTTAAAGTCGTTCATTCGAATTATTTTCACGTTTCAACTATATTGCTATATCTTGTAACAACTTAACTGTAATAATGTTCAGTTGTCAACTATAATATTAAAATATAGGCCTTAGTGTCTGGGAATGTATCAAACTTTCACCAAATCTCTATTGTGTGTATCCAACTTACGAAACTCAATATTAATGTACTCAACTTGTAAAAACCCTTATATTGATGTACTTTGATGACGTGTCACTCTCTCCTTGTGCCATGTGGCATGCTATGTGCGTAACACGTCATCAAAGTACATCAATATAAGGGTTTTTACAAGTTGAGTACATTAATATTGAGTTTCGTAAGTTGGCCGGATACACACAATAGAGATTTGGTGAAAGTTTGATACATTCCCAGACGCTAAGCCCTAAAATATAATGCACAACTGCATTCACAAAATTTTTGCACGTACGATCGAGCTATAGATGTATTCTGGTTAATTACTTACAGCCCATTCAATTAATAATTTTAATTAACATTTGAAAGACAATTCTTCTTCATGAGTTGAAGTTAATTATATATTTATATAAATGCTGGTCGATCATCTTGATAGTTTTGTGCATGTCACATTATAAGATAATTTGAGTTCAAACACTCTACTTAATTATATATCACTGATCATATATATATGGTTGAAGCTTGGAACTCAAATGCGATCTGTATATATAGCTTGATTTAAAATTGAAATATTCTAAATTAAATACTCATCATATTAACATTATCAACTTTTGTACTTTACATATACTCTTGTTCTGAAATAATACATGCTTGAACAGCAAGATGCACAAAACCATGGTGGTATCTTTTTTTCCCTGATCACTCATTCAGGTTTTCTTATGCTTGAGTTTCCTATTTAAAAAACCGATTTACTATATATATGATAGTTAAAGGCTCTCCTAAAGAATAAACTAGACAAGGCTATGGATATGAATCACGAGATAGATTAATATGTTTCATCAAGAACTTCAATCATGATGTGCAAAAAGAACGGTTCTACGCCGTTTTCATCTTTATCTTTATAAAACTAGAGCTTGCATATATTCTTTTCGGTTTCTTTTGTTGGTGTATCCGATAATGGAGCTTCTTTATGTTTTCTTTTGGCAAGATGCAATGGTTGTTTTTCAATTTTTGGTTACCATTGATTCTATTATCATTAATTTATTTATAGGCATTAGAATTAAAATGGATAATCAGATTACAAGTGTTTTGCCAGAATTATCTCAATGTATGATGCTATAGATACTTTCATTTTAGGATAACATCAATTGTAGTTTGTCCTTACTAAACTTCATGGGTATGGAGAATGTTTTTTTTTTTTGAAATCCAACCACATGGTAGGTTATGTAAAGCAATTTTAACACTTAATTCACATAATGGCTGAACAAATTAAAGCTCAACAAGCTCGTAAAACTCGTTCAAAAGGGCGTGTAGTGTGAACCACTAAATATATATATATATTTTTATCATTTGCTTTAATGATATTGAGATCAGTTGAAGATGACAACTAAACTTAGTTAGTATAGTGCTCGATCACCGTTTATTACCTTGCATTACATTCAAGTTGTGTACGTCCTTCATCTTAACACAAAAGCAGGGAAAATATGATTAATATAAAGCTAGCTACATATATCATTCTTTTTTTATCTTATAAATTAAAATGGAGAACATGACCTATGCTACATAAGATTTATAATATGAGATGATGATCAAAAGACATGTTGTTTCATGCACGATTGATGTTCTTTATACAGTTACTCGACATATGCTTCCTTTAGCATAAACGGATGGTGTGTGCCTTTTTAATGTTACGAAAATGGCTTTCTAATATTCTGACAGTACTAGATCAGTCTGAAAAGCTTAGTTTTTATGTTATTTTGATTGTGTGGTTGACACTTCATTCTAACCAATTAAATTATCTGGTCTGAAGTATTACGATCGACCTCATACTATGATAAGTTGATAACAATATGCATTTTCTCAACATATATTGTATGAAAATTTAGTAACAGTTGTTTCATACTTGTATAACAAAGTATAAAGTGTTATAACCCTATTTCCTGGCAGATGCTTCATGCTTGTATATATACACTAGTTATCAGCATTCACAAATTAAAGTGTTAAGTTATAACTGATGGCGACGAGACAAACGAATAATGCAAGAAATTGAGTTAACGCACTAACGTCAACTTGACTCGATCACTTTCTATATACGTACTACCACTTACTCGAATATGACTATAATTGTCTTTTCAACGGTATACTCTGATTCGAATTTTGCGTTTTCAAGCGCCGATAAAAGTATAAAATATGAAATTGTTAACTCAAAAGGTTTACATGAGAACAAGAAGAAACTTTAGTAGGATGCCAAAAAGAAAAAGAAACATGATTGTTTTAAATTTTAATTGCATATAAGCCTCCCTTGGTTAAATGTTTGTCTTTTTGAAATGTGAATATTAATGGGATAAAACCTTCCTTAGTACTTGTTGTTTCTATCCTATTAAAATTGGATTTCTTTTGCTTTGGTTTTGTGGTAAATACCAACAACCTCAATTATTGCAACCAATGCAGTGTACATTTATAGTGGACTAGAATAAAAGTTGAGGTGCCCAATCCCATAATGACTTTTATTTGTTACAAATCATTTATATAAGAAAATCAATAATAAATTTTACTAATTGCTATGTTGGTTTTATATATATATGTTCATATGTTAACTAACTAGAAATGATTAAACATATATGCTATTGAGTGAGAATTTATATCATAACAATGTACATAATTAACATATCAATTTATTTAAGGTGCATGCCGACCTAGTTTGTTTACCACCTCTTAAATTAATAAAGCCTCCCGTTAAAGCTAATTCCTCTAGTTCAAGAATAATTTTCACCCCGGCTATTCTCTCCGGTTTGCAATCAATATGAATTATGAAGAACTAGCAAAATGCCCGCGTGATGCGGCGGATAAACAACTATTAGCTTCACATGTATTCGATATAAAGTATTAAATCAAAATTAGAATTTATATGACGATACACTAAGATATGGTGTTTCTAAAAGGAACAAAATAACATTTTTACCCTTTTTAAAAACTGTTAAAAAATGCGTAACAATATATATGTACATAAAATGTCGTTGTGAACTTGATAGTCGGGTTGCGAGTCTCTAATAGCCAGGTGTCATGTTGAGAGGTGCGGAGTCGTTGGCTGTTATTTTTTTTTATCTTTATGTAGTATTTTAATACAAAACATTATGTTCATGAAATTGTAATTCTAAAATTTGATTAAAAAATTGGAACTCTAGAATATAGAAATTGATGATATCAAAACAAAATATGGAATGTAAGTAAACCAGTAAATTTATAATATGATACAAAAGGACATCAAATAGTTCGTTTCTAACTTTTTAAAACACTAAAAAAACGTGTAAAATTTAGGGAAAGTAGATTTTGAAGGCTTTAATGGCCGAATTAGACTCCAAACAATGGATAAACCGCTTTAAAACACTAAAAAACGTGTAAAATTTAGGGAAAGTAGATTTTGAAGGCTTTAATGGCCGAATTCGACTCCAAACAATGGACAAACCGTCTTCGGCGGTTTGCTATCATATTCGTCTCGTTTTTACCTTTCCAACATAATTGACACGTCGCGTACCTCCTTACGGTTTAAAAGTTATGTCGTGTTTTAGTAAAAATAAGACTTTGGTATATGTAAGGATATATTAGTAATTTCAAATAGGTTTTTCAAAGACTCGAATAAACTTCAAGGGTAATTAGTAATTTCCTTAAAAAATACCTAAATTGCTTAATATTTTAATAGTAGACATATAAAAGAATTAATTAATTAGTATTTAATGTCATATGCTAGTTACTTTAATTTTTAATAATTATAGTAGTAGTATTAATTACATTTAATGTATTTAGGGGTATATTAGTAATTTCATGTAGATATTTTAAATTTCAATAGTAATGTTGAGGGTAAAAAGGTAATTTCTATCTTAAAAAAAAAACATCAAAATGTATTACTAGTATATATTAGTAATAGATATATGTAAGGTTCTGATTTGTGAGTTATTTTTCAATAGTTTTCGAACTGACCTAATGGAGTACAACAGTTGCATGATATATATATATATATATATATATATATATATATATATATATATATATATATATATATATATATAGTGTCATGATCCAGAGGGAAGTCCATTTTTGAGGGAAGGGGGAAGCGTTAGTACGCATCAGGAAGCATATTACCTTCACCTATACTAATCTCGAAAAAAGCAAACTGAAATTTAGTAAATGTTAATCAGAATCGATGTTATAAATGTTAAGCTTCCTTGATAAATTTTTTCTTCAAGTTATAGTATCGCTTTATGAATATTTGATCCAAATCCGTTAAGATGCATCGCGGTGCATATTAGTTAATCTGCATTGTGATGCATCTTAACAATAAAAATATTTTTCAAATAATGTGAAGTTTTATGATGCGTCTTAGTTAATATGCATCACACTGCATCTTAACAATTAATTAAATAAATATTCATCAATTAATGTTATGACTTAAAAATGAAATTCATTCGTTAAAATATTCTTTATAGCATCGATTTTGATTACTATTTACCGATAAAAATAATTTTTTGTTGACGTTTTGATTGATAATTGTAATATGCTTCCTGATGCGTACTAACGCTTCCCCCCTTCCCCCCAAAAAGACACTTCCCTCTTGATCACTACCCTATATATATATATATATATATATATATATATATATATATATATATATATATATATATAGTAACCGGATCAAAAAAGAAGAAAATTTTATGGGAGAAAAGGGAGAAGCATTCTGGACCACTCATTTCAAAATCATTCAAGAGGGTATTATAGGTATTTAACTTTCAAGTAATTAAATAGATTATCATTTAAATTATTTAAATATGCGTTATATTATTGGTCCACGAGTTTTCAACGCATGATTTTATGGAAACCCATTTTCTTCTCAATGTTAGTTACGACCAATTTTTATTGGAGATGAAATTGGTCTCGAGTTGCCCTTAATTGGTTTTATCATTTATTTATTTTTCTAAATTAGTTACGACCAATTTAACATGTAGTGTTCATTCGATTTCAATTCATGTATAACGTGAAGATCCATGTTCATATTTATTTACCTTGTGAATCAAAATAGCTACGTTGCAATTTTATCCTGTAATTTTTTTATATGCTTTTATTTTATTTATAATTAAATTTAAATTAGATGAATACTGGACACAAGTTTAATTTTATAAATAAATCTATGTTTCTAATATCTTTGGTTTTCAATTAAGTTTTCAACTTTGAGGTACATGACGGTATACTTGCGGATCAGTTGCACTACAAGTTGTGAATCACATAAAACATTGATCATATATGATAATCTATTGTCACGGGTACGTTAGCGAGTATGAAAAAGTTTTTAGATGAATACGATTCAATATTTATATTATGATTCACAAACCTATATACCCTATGATTCACAAAATAAATAAGTTGATTCACCAAAGTTATATAACTACTATTAAAAAAAAAGTTGTTAACAAAATTATATAACTACGATTCACAAATAATTTAACTACGATTCACAAAGAGATGTCATATCACAAAATAATTTAACTATGATTCACAAAGAGATAAGATCAATTGAATCACAAAATTTAAATAACTACGATTCAATAATAATATATACCTATGCCTCACCATCATACAATTTTGTGATGATCAAACATATTAGGAATCGTAATGCAGAAAAATTCATATGGAACAAAATAAACAAAAGTAAATTAATTAATTTAATTAATAAATAATATAACCAAAAACAGAATCCGATGGTTTAACAAATATTCACGAATTTGTTGGGAAATAAGTATTTTTCTTTTTAGTTTGAATTGAATTAGCAGTTTCTAAATATAAATTGCCACAAGTTTACCTTTCTACCCCTCTATCCTTTACTGCCAAGGCTTTAAAATTGCAAAATATTACAATTTTGCCATGCTTATTTTAGACCGTTGATCAAATGAATCAAGAGCCCATATCACTTCTCCCTCTTCTCTCATATAAATATCTTCTCCATGGATCCTAATCCTATATATATATATATATATATATATATATATATATAATTCTCTAATTATATATATAAATTTCCCCACGCTATTAGTTGTATATTTGATACGTGGTTGTTCTTCGATTATCGATATACATGGTATTATGGTGAAGAAAGTATCAGGGGTTCACTTTTAATTTGTTACAGAAGAAGCAATCCAAAACACCCCCATTTTGTTTTACTAGTTGTGGACTTGTGATCATAAATTGTAGCATTTTACTTTTACTCTTAGAGAGTAATATATATATGTGTTTTTATTTATTAGATATTTTCAAAGGAAACTGAACTTTATTAGCAATTCAATGCGTCTGGACATCAAATTCACACCACTATAAATCACATGTCGCATCTCTACTACTTAATTCTCTAATTCACATTTGTTAATTTGTTAATATTATTATTGAGAGAAGAGTTTCTTGTCTTGTATATATATTAAGTCGATAAAATTAACGGGATAAAGATGGTTGGAACATTTGCACTCTGACTAACTATAAATCATGTTTGATGCTTGATTAGCTAGGGCTACGTTTATATCTGAGTGATATATGAGTTTAACTTGATCAAAGCAAGTTTTTATATAGTGTGAACTCAGCTCGTTCTATTTTTAAGGAATTGAACTACTTTCAATATATATATATTAAGTGAATTGAACTACTTTCAATATATATTAAGTCGAGCTGGAGCTTATAATCGCCTTTGATCTAATATCGACCTGTAGAATATAATATAAGTAATACACACACACATATATGTGTGTGTGTGTGTTTATATAAATACTCTAATTAAATACAACCAATGGGCTCTTAGCCCAACAGTAAGAGAGTGACCCTTCGACCTAGAGGTTGGGGGTTCAAGCTTCACTTAATGCAGTGAGTTGTAAATATTCGTGGTGGTTGTTGATAATCGTGTGTTGAATAAAATAATTTGTTATTGCTATTATGTTACAAGTGGCACATGGTGTTTCACCATGACCTCAAGGTCACGGGTTCGAACCCGGATGTGAGCAAAATGCTCTCCGGGATGGAGACAGGGATTTTCTTTCGAAATATTAGGGTTTCCCCTGGAATTGGTGATGGGTATATGAAGAGGCAATGCCGTTGAGCCCAATACTGCCTTTCAAAAAAAAAAAAATGTTATTATTGTAAAATATAGTCTATCATATATTGAACGATTTATGTAATTTTGAATTTTTATGGAGATATATAATATACCCAGTTTTCTGACATAATTATGATGATAAACCAGATATAGGATGTTAAAGGAATTTGTAGTAAAACCATACGGAGTAATTCATTAGTGGTTACTCCGTATGGATAGTCGTTCTAAAAGCAAATTTTCCATCTTAAATAGATGTCGATTTGTCTAGATCTTATCTTCTCATAATCTGCTCTTGACGAAATTGAATATTGTTGTTGTTACCCGATATCAAATTTAGTTGCATAATTATACAGTTTAACACTTAGTTTGTCGATCACATTTGGTTGTATTCAGAAGTACTATTTGGAGGTTGTCTCCTTCCTGCCGGCTCCCAGCAATTTCACAGGTATTAAAATTCCAAAGGTCAAACTACTTTTCTAACAACTTCCACTAAGCATCATTACAATACCTTTTTTGGGAATGTGTTTTCAACGTCCAACATTATGTCACACACAAATAATTGAATATTATAATAATTAATAGTTTTATTAATTAGTAAGTATTTTCCTAAATGTTGAAATACTGTCAACACTCAACACTGTATATAGATTCAAGTCAAACAGCTGATACATTTGCATTGAAGAGTTTTTCCAAAAAAAACCATTTAGGTTGCTTGTTCACTACAACAAAACATATAAACGAACAGTTAAACGAACGTTAACAGTTAATTTGTTCGTAGATAAAATGCAAATCGAAAAAGATATACATAGATAGATTGTAACCTCTAATTAAGGTAGATCGACGATAATATTAGTTAATTGTAAGTAGAATGCAAAATCAAAGTTTGTTTGGAAAATGGAAGGAGACGCATGTTGTTCTCCGAAAGACTTGCATCGTGAATGGATATACATGTGGCTACCACTATGTAATCGTCGACGTGGATGCAATGTAATCAAAGATATCAAGCCTCTCTCAACCCACAATCTTTTCTTTTTTTGTTACTTTTTTTTTAATTTTATTTTATCAAAGGTTAAAAATTGTATCAAACTATCAATGATCAATTAATTGACATAGTGATCTTTAACATGCGGTAGAACGTTGAAGTTAATCGTCAATATCTGATTAACTCTTTGATAACATAGTATCTAGTATAACTGCTTTCCGGTTACAAATTAGATTAATGCGAAAATATACAATAGTGAGTGAACAATTATATAGACGTATATATAATCATATCTATAAAATAAAATATACTTAAAGCAAAATAGATTGGGGCAATCTCGGCCCTTAATTATTTTTTCCCATACTAATCCAACGATTAAGATTAATTTGATGATACTTACACTTAGCCCCCTAAATACCTAAATTATCAGAGTAAATTAAAGTTTGATATTAATATTAATATTAATATTAACTAATTTACATTAATTAATTTAATAAAATAGATAATATTAAAAATTAAAACAAACGCCCCTATCTTCCATATTAAAAAATAATAATTAATTGCTATTTAATTATTGGATAAAATAAATCGGGTATATATATTAAATTAATAATATCCTAACCATTTATAATTTTATTTAATTCTTATCTTATAAATAATAAATAATAATATTAATAAAAGTAATTATATTTAATTTAATTATAATATATAATATCTATCTATCTATCTATCTTCTATAACAGACTAGGTTTTTAGCCCGTGCGATGCACGGTCGTTAAAAAATACAATTATATATATTTGTTTATTAGTAGTTTAATGAATTAGTATTGTTAACTTAAAAGGTGCAACTGTAATTGAGAATTGAAAATAAATAATAACACAAACCAAACTATATAATAAAGTAATCAAACTATTATAATTAATTGTCGAAATTATTATATGGAGCCAAATAAAGCACAATGAATTGTAGAAAGATAAATAATAAGTATTACATGTATTCGTAAAAAATTGTAGGTCTTTGAGCCCGTAACATTGAAACGCCCATAAATTTTTTTTTTTTTTTTTTTTTTTTTTTTATCTCAGCGGAATAATAATGATACTTAAAATTCGATTACATTTGGTCCCATATAAATTCAATCACAATTTGTTAAAAAGAGGTTCCTAAAGTCATAACATAAAAAGAGGTCTCTAAAGTGTTAAAATGTTAAATAAAGAGGTCTCTAAAGATCACTTAAACACTTATGCATTTTTGAATTTTACACAAACTTTACACAGCAACGCGATCCAGAAACAAGTCTTAGGATCGCGTTCATGTGTTCAAAAGATTCTGTGATGAAAATACACTGACGAACGCGATCCTGACACCATAGCTGGATCGCGTTTGCTAGTTAAAAATCCGATTGTGGTGATTTTCCAAAGAGGAACGCGATCCTGGGAATACCTAGCCGGATCGCGTTCACTAATTAAATTCCAGATCAGACCATAATTCAAATTTTGTCGAAATTCAAACGTGCATAATTCATAAACCGTAAGGAATTAGATTCTAAAACTTTGCAGATACATTCAAATGGTCAAAACGAAGGTTTTCCTTTTTGTACTTTTTCAATTTTCACAAAAATGCAACATTTGAGCGTATGATTTATTTTCGCCCATTTTTGACACTTTTAGTTGACAACTCAAAATACAACTCACACATTTTCAACTATTGCACTTTTCGCCACTTTTCCAAAATACCCAAACAAACTTAAAGCAACTAACCAGGAGTCTATAACCTTGGTAAAGTTCATTATACACACATGGGTCACTATTGACCCATTTTGACACTTACGACCCATTTACCATTAAGTAGCATGCTAAGAATTCTATTTCACTTTCAATACATAATTTACACCAGTTGTTGACTTTTAATGTCAACTAAATCCAAAATCACATATTACATATTTCTAATGTATTTCAAAACATCTTGGGCGTATTTCACAAGTTTCATCAAAACGATAATCCAAAAGAGAAGGCTTGCACTTACAACTTGCAAACCAATCCACGCTACTCTTTCTTGATTTCCTTATCCTTTCCTTTCGAAGTATTACCTACAATACATATGAATGATACGAAGTAAGCATAAAATGCCTAGTGAATACATAGGTAACCAATTAAGCAATACAATCACACATATAATTCTTAGTCTATCAAATAATGAACTTTAAGTAGAAATAGATACCAATTGGATCCGCGGTCCTTAAGATACAGATTGTGCTTAGCACATATTTCGTAATATATATTTCGTAACAATTGCATACAATAATACCAATATCAACAATAAACAAGTATAACAACAATGTCATGATTATGTAAAACCTCTTGCTCTTAAGCAATCCGGATATACATAACCTTCACTTAATTGATTCGCTATATACTCACCTTACGATTTGAAGATTTCAAGCAATCAAGATACAAGTGTATTCCAAGCCTTTAAATCACCTATTCATATCATAAGTACATAACGATAAATTTAGATTCTAAAACTCATAATAATTAGCTAATGACTCATAATTCACTCTCCCCCACTTTGATCAATCTAAGTAATTCACTAATCCAATTTACTTTCACTAATCATGATCTCTAACTATAATTCATCATATCTATTTCAATTCTTCATTCTAATATCATTTCCATATTCAATTAATCATTATTAACCATACTTTAGCTTAATTGAGGTTAAGTTATAATAATTTATCAAAAACCCCAATTTAGCTCAAGAACATAAATAGTGAATTCATCATTTCCTGAATAGAAATGATTGTTATGAGTGATAATTAGGCTAGTACTCACTAACCCAATCAATTCCCTTCTCTGATTTAATCTAATTCAATGAAACCCACTAAAACCCATTAACTAGTTAAACCCTAGCTTATAGATTATAGAGAATTCACTTACAGTGAGTTAGAGATGATGATGTAGATAGAGAATCAAAGATTTCTAGGACTTGAATTGATGCTAGATTGAAGGATTAATGATGGTGATGATGGATAACGATTTTGGTTCCTCTGGTTTAGAGTTCTGGAATAGTTTGGAAAGCATCAGAAAATAACCACGTATCTGTGTGTATATATATAAATTTTAATTCTTTTATTTCACACAGTCTGGAACTGATAAATCCATTTACGTTTTCTATTATATCTTATTATTTCAATAATAATATTTCATAAGATGTATATTTCTGGGTACACTAAAATAATACCTCGAATATTGGGGTGTTACAAGTCTCCCCCACTTATTCTGTTCGTGTCCTCACGAACAATTCCTGGTGTACTGCAGGGTAGTACACCATCATCCATTCTTCAGGTTCCCAAGTAAATTCAGAACCTTTTCGATGTCGCCATTGAACTTTGACAATAGAAACCGTTTTATTTCTTAGTTGTTTAATCTTTTGATCAAGAATTTGGACGGGTTCTTCAACATAATTCAATCTATCATTTATTTGGATTTCTGAGAGAGGTACATATGAAGCTTCGTCAACAAGGCATTTTCGAAGCTGTGACACGTGGAATGTATTATGAATACCACTAAGCTCATCCGGTAACTGTAACCGATAAGCTACACGACCAACACGATCAAGTATTTTGAAAGGTCCAATATATCTTGGACTTAATTTTCCTCTCTTACGAAATCGAATGATACCTTTCCAAGGAGAAACTTTTAACATTACTTTATCACCAACTTGGAATTCAATTGGTCGTCTGCGTGTATCAGCATAAGATTTCTGTCGGTCTTGAGCCATTTTTAGCCTTTCACGGATTTGATCAATCTTTTCAGTAGTCATTTGAACTACATCAGTACTGCCTAGCTCACGTTGACCGACTTCTCCCCAACAAATGGGAGTACGACACTTTCGACCATAAAGCATTTGATATGGTGGCATCTTTATGGAAGAATGATAACTGTTGTTATATGAAAATTCCACCAATGGGAGATGAGAATCCCAGCTACCACCAAAGTCAATGACACATGCTCGCAGCATATCTTCTAGAGTTTGAATAGTACGTTCCCTTTGTCCATCCGTTTGAGGATGAAAAGCCGTACTAATATGTAGTTGAGTATCCAAATCTTCTTGAAATTTCTTCCAGAATCGAGAGGTAAAACGAGTATCCCTATCAGAAACAATAGAAACTGGTACTCCATGGCGAGCAACAACTTCACGAATATAGATTTCTGCTAATACTTCAGAGGATGATGCTTCCTTGATAGGTATGAAAAGAGCACTTTTTGTTAATCGGTCCACAATCACCCAAATGGCATCATGCTGGCGAGGAGTTCTCGGCAGCTTTGTAACAAAATCCATGGTGATGTGTTCCCATTTCCAAACTGGAATATCCAAAGGTTGAAGTTTTCCATATGGTTGTTGATGCTCAGCTTTTACTTGCAGACAAGTGAGACAATTTTGAACATATTTAATGATATCACGTTTCATACCAGGCCACCAATAATCACATTTCAGATCACGATACATTTTGGTGGCACCCGGATGAACAGAATATTTCGATTTATGGGCTTCATCCAATAACAATTTCTTCACATCACTCGTTACTGGTATCCAGATTCTACCATAACGAGTTCTCAGCCCTCGAGAATCTTCAATTAATTCAGAGATTTGACCCTTTAAACGTTGTTTATTCAGGTCATTAGAAGATAATGCATCGATTTGAGCAGCTTTTATAAAATCAAACAGCTGAGGAGATACAATCATACTAAGGGATTTCACAGAAAGAATAAAATGAGTAGCCTTTCGGCTAAGAGCATCCGCAACGACATTAGCCTTACCAGGATGGTAAAGAATGTCACAATCGTAATCTTTGACCAGATCAAGCCACCTTCTTTGTCTGTTATTCAAATCTCGCTGATCAAAGAAATATTTCAAGCTTTTATGGTCAGTATAAATGGTAGACTTGACTCCATATAGATAATGTCGCCAAATCTTCAATGCAAAGACCACAGCTGCTAATTCAAGATCGTGAGTAGGATAGTTTTGTTCATGAGATTTAAGTTGACGCGAAGCATAAGCTATAACCTTCCCACGTTGCATTAATACACAGCCCAAGCCAAGCTTAGAAGCATCACAATAAACCACCATATCCTCATTACCTTCCGGTAAAACAAGGATAGGAGCCTGACTGAGTTTTTCTTTCAACAATTGAAATGCTTTAGATTGTTCTTCACCCCATTTCCAAGATACACTCTTTCGAGTCAATTGAGTCAACGGGGTAGCAATCTTAGAAAAATCTTGAATGAAACGACGATAGTAACCCGCAAGACCAAGAAAACTTCTGACCTCAGTGGGGCTCGAAGGAGGATCCCACTTAAGAACTGCAGCAACTTTAGATGGATCGACTTGAATACCATGGACATTAATTACATGTCCAAGAAACTGAACTTCACGCAACCAGAATTCACACTTGGAGAATTTAGCATAAAGCTTTTCACGTCGAAGCATTTCAAGCACTTGCCTTAGATGAATTGAATGATCACTCTCACTTTTAGAGTAAATGAGAATGTCATCAATAAAAACAATTACAAATTTATCCAGCATAGGACGACATACACGATTCATCAAGTCCATAAATGCAGCTGGAGCATTGGTCAAACCGAATGGCATGACAACGAATTCATAGTGACCATAACGAGTTCGAAAAGCGGTTTTAGAAATATCATCTTCCTTTACCTTCAACTGATGGTAACCAGACCGAAGATCAATTTTTGAGAAGAAACTGGCACCTTGCAGTTGATCAAATAAATCATCGATTCGAGGCAAAGGGTAACGATTCTTGATGGTTACTTTGTTTAATTCCCGATAATCGATACACATACGTAAGGATCCATCCTTCTTTTTAACAAATAACACTGGAGCTCCCCATGGCGAACTACTAGGACGGATAAAACCTTTATCAAGAAGTTCCTGCAGTTGATTCATCATCTCTTGCATTTCGGTCGGAGCTAACCGATAAGGAGTCTTAGCAATTGGAATAGCTCCAGGAATTAATTCAATTTTAAATTCAACTTGTCGATCAGGTGGAAGACCAGGGAGTTCATCAGGAAATACCTCCGGGAATTCATTGACAACAGGGATATCAGAAAGTACAGCAACAGATTTAGAGTTATCAATCACGTGTGCCAAAAAGGCTCGACACCCATGTGATAACAATCTTTTAGCTCGTGCATACGTGCATACAGGAATAGTTCGATTGATACGTTCGCCATAAACAGTTATATCCTGTCCGCTAGGTGCTTTCAGGAAAATAACTTTTTCATGACAATTGATTACACATTTATTTCGTCCTAACCAATCCATTCCTATTACTATGTTGAACTCCCCCATTTGCATTGGGATTAGATCAACATTAAATTTCTCATTTCCTATTTCGATGATACACCCCTTATACACGTCAGAAACTATTACTAGCTTATTATCAGCTATTTCAACTTCTAAGGGATGATCAAGTTTAGATACAGAAATATTTAAACATTTACAAAACAAAAGTGATACAAAAGATCTGGAAGCTCCGGAATCAAACAAAACATGGGCAGGTATAGAATTTATAATAAAGGTACCTGTCACCACATCATGTGATTCCTTAGCCTCCTCTGCTGTGATTTGAAAAGCACGGGGTTTGGCTCCCGATCCGGTAGTTGTCCCTTTCTTCTCAGAATCTTTCCTTTGTTGTTGCTTTCTCTGTTCTTCTTTCTTGACGGGACAATCCGCCTGAATGTGATCGCTTTTGAAACAGGTGTAACATAAACGGAAAGGACTAGGGCAATCCAGTGCCATGTGTCCAGGCCTCCCACACTTGAAACATTTACAATCCCCAAGATGTCTTTTTCCACATTTATCGCATAATGGCCATTCACGAGTACGGGGTTGAGAAAACTGTTGTTGTGATTGAGATTTTTGGGAAGATTGTTGTGATGGTGATTTCGAATCAGTTCTAGTTTTCTTAAACGATGATGATTGAGATGGAGCAGATTGCTCAGCTTTTCTTTTACTAGCATATTCAGCACGCTTAGCTAGTAAATCTTTTTCTCTTACTAAGGCTCGATTCAATATCATTGGAATATCCTTATAGAATGACTGATCAATAGATTCACGGATTTCGAGATTCAAATGACGATAGAAATGATCAGTCAACAACTTCTCATTAGAAGTGTACTCCGGACAGAAACGAGATTTTTCATGGAAGGATTTGGAATATTCAGCTACAGACATCCTTCCTTGATTAATCGCAAGAAATTCACCCTTTAACTTTTCTAGTTCAGCTGGTGGTGAAAATTCACTTTTGAATAGTTCTTTAAACTTGTCCCAAGAAAAATAAGATGCTGTTTCAAATCCATAGGTGTCAATCTTTGAATTCCACCATTCGTGAGCATCACCTTTGAGTTGGTGAGCAGCAAACAGCACTCTCAAATTATCAGGACATTTAGATAACAGAAACGTTTCCTCCATTCTACTTAACCACCTAAGACTAGCAACAGGTTCAATTCACCTTCAAATTCAGGTGGTTTACAGCTTGAGAATTTCTTAAAGTCATAGCTTTCAGCCGACCCTTGAGCAGTCATGAGTCCCGCTGTAACTGGAGGATTCGTCAAGATAGGATGTTGTTGTTCGAATTCTTTTAATTTATCACTCATTACTTCGTTAACTTTAGAAGTCACTATATTATCTACTTCGGCAATTATTGTTGGGCCAAACTCTTTAAAGGCTTGCCCAGCGATTTGTTTAATCGTTGCCTCATCATCAGGATTTAGACGTCTATCACCTTGGTCCATTGATTCCATTTACTACAGTGATTAACAATTTAATCAACAGATTCCAAATTTCGTATAATAATAGAAATTAAAGCAATCCTATACAACCATTAAGAACAACCATTCACCAAAGCCATATTACCTTCAAGGGTTTTTGAATCACCCATGTGCAATAGTATAATACAACTGCGTTGGCCAGACGTAGACATATTATACTAATCGCACACTTCTATTCATTCCTCTTGAACGTATTTAAGCAAGGCAACAATCATTCTTAAGGTTCCACATCAATTCACAAAACAAGATTCTATCATAATACAATTATCAACATAATCATAGATTCGAAATAGTTTAAGATTATGCAATCCTAATGTGGATTACGTAATTCTCTTAAACTATCGCTCTGATACCAACTTGAAACGCCCATAAATTTTTTTTTTTTTTTTTTTTATCTCAGCGGAATAATAATGATACTTAAAATTCGATTACATTTGGTCCCATATAAATTCAATCACAATTTGTTAAAAAGAGGTTCCTAAAGTCATAACATAAAAAGAGGTCTCTAAAGTGTTAAAATGTTAAATAAAGAGGTCTCTAAAGATCACTTAAACACTTATGCATTTTTGAATTTTACACAAACTTTACACAGCAACGCGATCCAGAAACAAGTCTTAGGATCGCGTTCATGTGTTCAAAAGATTCTGTGATGAAAATACACTGACGAACGCGATCCTGACACCATAGCTGGATCGCGTTTGCTAGTTAAAAATCCGATTGTGGTGATTTTCCAAAGAGGAACGCGATCCTGGGAATACCTAGCCGGATCGCGTTCACTAATTAAATTCCAGATCAGACCATAATTCAAATTTTGTCGAAATTCAAACGTGCATAATTCATAAACCGTAAGGAATTAGATTCTAAAACTTTGCAGATACATTCAAATGGTCAAAACGAAGGTTTCCCTTTTTGTACTTTTTCAATTTTCACAAAAATGCAACATTTGAGCGTATGATTTATTTTCGCCCATTTTTGACACTTTTAGTTGACAACTCAAAATACAACTCACACATTTTCAACTATTGCACTTTTCGCCACTTTTCCAAAATACCCAAACAAACTTAAAGCAACTAACCAGGAGTCTATAACCTTGGTAAAGTTCATTATACACACATGGGTCACTATTGACCCATTTTGACACTTACGACCCATTTACCATTAATTAGCATGCTAAGAATTCTATTTCACTTTCAATACATAATTTACACCAGTTGTTGACTTTTAATGTCAACTAAATCCAAAATCACATATTACATATTTCTAATGTATTTCAAAACATCTTGGGCGTATTTCACAAGTTTCATCAAAACGATAATCCAAAAGAGAAGGCTTGCACTTACAACTTGCAAACCAATCCACGCTACTCTTTCTTGATTTCCTTATCCTTTCCTTTCGAAGTATTACCTACAATACATATGAATGATACGAAGTAAGCATAAAATGCCTAGTGAATACATAGGTAACCAATTAAGCAATACAATCACACATATAATTCTTAGTCTATCAAATAATGAACTTTAAGTAGAAATAGATACCAATTGGATCCGCGGTCCTTAAGATACAGATTGTGCTTAGCACATATTTCGTAATATATATTTCGTAACAATTGCATACAATAATACCAATATCAACAATAAACAAGTATAACAACAATGTCATGATTATGTAAAACCTCTTGCTCTTAAGCAATCCGGATATACATAACCTTCACTTAATTGATTCGCTATATACTCACCTTACGATTTGAAGATTTCAAGCAATCAAGATACAAGTGTATTCCAAGCCTTTAAATCACCTATTCATATCATAAGTACATAACGATAAATTTAGATTCTAAAACTCATAATAATTAGCTAATGACTCATAATTCACTCTCCCCCACTTTGATCAATCTAAGTAATTCACTAATCCAATTTACTTTCACTAATCATGATCTCTAACTATAATTCATCATATCTATTTCAATTCTTCATTCTAATATCATTTCCATATTCAATTAATCATTATTAACCATACTTTAGCTTAATTGAGGTTAAGTTATAATAATTTATCAAAAACCCCAATTTAGCTCAAGAACATAAATAGTGAATTCATCATTTCCTGAATAGAAATGATTGTTATGAGTGATAATTAGGCTAGTACTCACTAACCCAATCAATTCCCTTCTCTGATTTAATCTAATTCAATGAAACCCACTAAAACCCATTAACTAGTTAAACCCTAGCTTATAGATTATAGAGAATTCACTTACAGTGAGTTAGAGATGATGATGTATATAGAGAATCAAAGATTTCTAGGACTTGAATTGATGCTAGATTGAAGGATTAATGATGGTGATGATGGATAACGATTTTGGTTCCTCTGGTTTAGAGTTCTGGAATAGTTTGGAAAGCATCAGAAAATAACCACGTATCTGTGTGTATATATATAAATTTTAATTCTTTTATTTCACACAGTCTGGAACTGATAAATCCATTTACGTTTTCTATTATATCTTATTATTTCAATAATAATATTTCATAAGATGTATATTTCTGGGTACACTAAAATAATACCTCGAATATTGGGGTGTTACAAACATATTACAATTACAAATGTTATACAACTTTAATATAAGCAACATATATGTAATAGTTTCTAACATTGTTGTCTCAACTCAACATTTCAATCCACCAATATGTTTAACTCGTGAAATGTCTACATAATTAATCATGAATGAAATTTGATTATAAATATAATAAACTCAATGAGACAATGACAATGAGACAAAGGGTGTACTTGACTCTTGTGTTAATCAATGCAAAACATACTTACTCAAAATAAACTTAAATGATTAAATTATGATCAACCTATAAGTTAAGGTGTTTAAACATTTAGAAACAAAAGTTAGAAGGGTTAAAACGAAAAAAATAAAAGTGTGGGGATTAAACTATTATTAACCCTTATTTAAAATGATTTATAATAATAATAATATTATCAAAAATGGAAAGCCATGTGGCATCCCTAGAATTTGAAGAATAATTTAGGAGTAACTATATTTTAGACATGTCATCATATAATGATTAAAAAGATGACACATAAGCAAAAAAAATCTTTGTTTTATATATATGAATAGATACTTAAACCAGAATCCCATGGAGAAATCCTGACCTTTCAATAGATTTTTCTTCATTCGCGATCCAAAGGTCTAGCTTTTTCCATATAATTAGACCGTAATTAAAAAACTAAACAATAAAATCAAATAACATATACTTAAACCAGAATCCCATGGAGAAATCCTGACCTTTCAATAGGTTTTTCTTCATTCGCGATCCAACGGTCTAGCTTTTTCCATATAATTAGACCGTAATTAAAAAACTAAACAATAAAATCAAATAATAAAAAAACCTGCGACATTTATACGCTAAAAATATTCTCCCAAATCTTCTCCAAACTAAATTCTTAATCTTATCTACAAAAACCCTGCTCCCGTTTTTTTATTCGATCCTTCTCCATCATCAGCTCATCATCATCAATCATCATATATGGGGTTCAATAGCAGGGGCGGAGCCAGGAAATTCCAGTAGAGGGGGCCAAAAAAAATTATTATTTTTTTCTTTATAGTATCATGGGGGCGAAATATACAAAATTTTAATAAAGCCTTAAAAAAATTTCTTTTTTACGTGATTTGAAATTTTTTGTGGGGGCGGCTGCCTACGCTGCCTCAGCCCTGTCTCCGCCCCTGTTCAATAGCATAGTGGTCAAGTTTCATTGGTTTTATCTTGATTCTCATGTATCGATCCTACCAGGGAAAGGGAAGTTTCCTGCTTTCCTCAGGTGAATGTTTAAAATCAGAACTTACTTTATACAATCCGTTGATAAAGTACCAATCGATTCAATTGGGTAAGCTTTCAATTTTCTTTATGATTAATTTTCATTAAACATTCTCCATTAAAAACCTAAATCTGTATATGTTTGCGTCTGTGTGTTTTCTGGGTTTTGACTTTAAACTATAATCTACACTAATTGTTTCTTCAATATGATTTGTATTGGGTTTGCACTCGAATTATAAGATGGCGGGTTCCAACTTTTGGTTGTTTTGGGTATGTATTTGTTCGATTTCTTTTGTTAGAGGTTTGATTCATGTATTATTAGTAAGATTATCTGCCCAACAATTCATGTATTATTAGTGAGATTATGTGCCCAACGTTTTATCGTTGATAAATATGCAGAAACTTTGACGTGTATATAATGGATGTCTAGGACCATGAGAAACTGAACTTCATAGTCAATTTTGTTAGTACACCTTTTTTTATGCCGAAAGTTTCTGGTAGCCAATATTAAATTAATATATTATGTGTTTTCCAATCATATGCTTTGTAATTTGCAGAAAAGTATGTTGATTCGAGATCTCCAATAGGGGTATGCATTGCAAGGTTCCACACCAGTTGTGGCGATTATTGATGTTGGAGATTAGAAACTAATGGTGTAAAAACTTTATTTTTAGCTCTATACCTATGTATTAAAAAAATGGTGTAGTACTTACCTTCCCTTATATATTAATGATATCTTATTCATATCCATCAGATGTATGGTTGTCATTTGGGAAAACAATTTATGTGAACGTATTAATTGTACCATGCTTATAACTTATTACAATTAAAATATGATGGTACCTTGGATTAGGCAACAACACCTGCTTTTATATATAACAACACAATATTTGAAGAGACAAAATTTTTTTTTTTTTTAAATAAATCGGAAGCAATTAAATACAAATCATGCATTATAGATTGCGTATAACATAGTTCCCAAAACACAATCTATGTGTAACATCCTCGAAATGGACCTAGTTATTTGTATAGTATTATTTCTTGATTTAAATATGTATTTAAATGTGTTTGGAAATAATATTGTTTGAATTAGTTGAAATAATTGGAATAGGATCCGAATATTCCAATGTGATAAGTGAAATATTAATTGTTGTAAATTAATATAGTTGACGGTGCAATAAAATGTTTGGACTCGCAAATGGTTTTCGGGTTCCAGACAATAGATTGAGATGGGGTATTAAATTATACCCGTATATTGAAGGCGGTTCGTGAGGCCGACTTATATATATCCTTTCCTATTTAGGAAAGTTATTCATTTTTATTCCAAAACTCATAGAAACTCTCTGAAAACCTCCAAATCAATCCAGAAATCAAATCAGGAAGTTGTGATTCTCGTGAAACTTCCTAATCATCAGATTACCATCGTTAGATTCTTCAATCAGTAAGTATTCTTGAGTATTTAAGAATTTGATTTTGATTTAAATTTGGGTAAATTGATGATTTGAGAGAGTTGGATGTTAGAAACATGTTATAAGTGTTATATGCGGATTATATGATGTTTCTAGTGATTTATAACTGTTTGAAAACGAGTTTGGAGTGATTTGGGTATAAAACCCGCGAGTTAGGGTTTGAACAGTTCGAACTGGGCTGGGACGACGAGGGAATCCGGCGGATTCAAGGGAATCCGGCGGATTCCGGCAGAAATGAGGGAATCCTGTCGGATTCGCGGGAATCCGGCGGATTCAGTAAAAGTTGGGGGAATCCGGTCGGATTCAGGGAATCCGGCGGATTCAGGTTGTTTTGTGGGAAGCCGGCGGCTTCTTAGGGAATCCGGCGGTTTGGTAGGCTGTAATCACATTTCATGTTTGATTGTTAATAGTAATGTGGTTTATATTTGATACATGTAATTATATGATAATGATTTATTGTAATCATTAATACACAATTAGGAACTAGTAATTGAAATGTTAACTGTGTTAAGTTCCTAAATGTTGAAGATTGATATAAGTTTAGTATCGATGATTATGATTACTAACTTATATTTGATATTGATTCTCAGATGTGGAGAAGGCTCAGTGATATTAGACTACTGAGTGGAGGCCTGAGGTGTCGGTGAGTGGATCTGTAACCTCAGTGTGATTTAGTTGTAATGATTTGATTTACAACAAGTAATTTATAGTATTACTTTGATATGATGCATGTGTTGAGATATCTTGCCATGATAGTTTAAATGTTTGCTTACTTGGCTGATTGTGCTAGTGTGTAAGATTTTGAGGTCAACTTGATTTGATGGTTGGACCTGTTGTTGTTGTAGACGACAGGAGATCTCGGAAACTTGAAATGTCGGTTTAGAGATCTAGGTCGTGTGTGATTGACAATAAGTTATCGGTAGTTCTGTATGGGCCAATGCAGATGATTGATAAGAGTTCCTTGAGTACCAAACCGGTATTAGGGTGTCTCAGGGACCACCGATCCTCATGATGTTGCGTGTATGACATTGATTGGATGTCAAGTGATTGATTGATTTTCTGTTTATTGTTATTTGATGTAAACAGATTGTTATGCTAGGTTGTACTGTTGCTTATAGTTTCATTCACTTAGCTTTATGCTAACCCCACCACAGTTCTTCCTGCAGGTTGTATTTTAATGGGGCATATGGGGCAGGAGGTTGTTGGACTGGATGGAAATGTTTGACAGACTGTTACTCTGATGTTATTTTTATAACTGTAAAAGTGTTTTGAATCATATAACACCGAATTTGTTGAAATGTCATGTGTTTGGCTTTGAAAAAGTCTATTGACATTTTGAGTACATTGATTGAAATGTTTTAAATATACGCTTCCGAGTCGCCAATATTATATGATTGTTTTTAATTAACGAGGGGTGTTATAAGCTGGTATCAGAGCAATAGTTTGGGTGAATTGGACTTGATAGAATGTTCAATCCTAAACTTTGATTGAGTTGAGTCAAACATTCCAGTTGGTGCGGGTTTAGTTGATTAGTGAATGTGTGAGAAAGTGATTAGTTGAATATGTACTAACCCTTAACAAGTTGTGAAGTTGTTGTTTGATTGCAGAGACGGAGGAACATGAGTATCTGATCGGTATATTTCATGTTTCCTCAACACTCGTGGGCTGAAGATTGTCAGGTAATCTTTGATGAGCCTATGTTAATTTAAATTAACTTGAATTGTTTACTCTGTTATGTTGAGTAAGCTTTGTTGTGAAGTTAATTGAGTCAGACTGATATGATTCCCCAGTTTTGAGTCAACTGATGATTGCTATATGTTGACATGAGGATAGAAGTACTAAATGAGATACTCATTGTTGTTCATTGTTGTGATTATTTCTGATTGAATTGAAAATGCAGGAATGTGCTTAAGTAAGTAGAAAAGAGTTGATTAAGGTTTTAACATGATTGATGTTAGAACCTAAGAGTGTCTAGATTGTGAGACAAAACTAGTAGATTGATTACAAGGAGTGACTTAAATCCTTGTTAAGGAAAGTTGTGTCATTTGATTTGAGAATGACTGTTATTTGAGAAGATATGTGCTTATGTGGCTATATGATATGTTTTGATTATAGTTAAACAATTGATATAAACCGAGACTGATAGGTTTATAAGAAATATGGCTTATGATAAAGCTAAATTGATTAAGGAAGTGATAGATCTTTCTGGTCAATTGTAAATTAAGAAATGAAATGTTTTATAGTAACATGATTGAATAGGCTTGTTGTGACAGTGATGCTTGATATGATAGCATATGTCAAAGTGATGATAATTAAGTAAGATGTGTCCTAAATTTTGAGGTAAATAGGGACATTGATTAGTGTTAAGTGTTGAAACTATGATGATAGGTTATCATATGTTTGAGGTTTCAGATAAGTGATATACTGAGTAATTCAGTTGTTGAAAATTAGAATAGTGTATGTGTAAAATGGCTTGCATATGTAAGATTGAATATGTAAGTAGTAAGCTGATTTTGATTTTGTATCAGCTGATAGAAACTATTAAATAGATTATGATTGATTTGAAATCATGAAGTATTTAATATCTATGAGATAAGAGTAGATCACATTGATAATTATAATGTAGAGTAGCCTGAGAATGGATTGTGAAGAACATAATCTTGCAACGCCTGATCACCGTTGTTATATTATGTGGTGTCACATGAACTTGTTGAGGCTACTTGGTATAAAAGAAATGTAATGTGATTTTAGAAATGGAGCATGATGGTATACTAAGTTGTTTAATAATTGTTTTGACAAGAAAACAATCAGTTGATAGGGCTGTGACTTTTAGACTGTAAAAGTGACAGTGTAAATGATAGTTGTCATTGATAGAGGTTTTGATGATAAACCTAGTTAACAAATTTGATTTTGTTGAACATGTAATTGTAATTGATTGTGATAAATTACATGTAGAGGAATTTGATAGTGTTTAGATGAATCACTATTTGATATCTGGCTTGTATGAAGCCAAAGTTGAGACATGATGGCATTGTCTTGCTTGAGAAACTACTAGTATTATTGAATGTAATAGTGTGAAGTATATGTTTGAAATTAAACCTACAATATGAATTGGCTTGTATGGAGCCAAGATTGAGGTAGGTTGATTTTGTTCTTGTGAAGGATTGATAAAATTATTGAATGTAATAATTTGAACTATGTGTTTGAAAGTGAACATATAAGATGAAATGGTTTGGGAGTTAACTTGATGGTATGTTAACTTTGAAGGTCAAACCATGAATAGAGAGTTGTGTATAAAATTAATTGCTTGTGATTGGTTTGAGTTTGGGTCAAACTTGAAGAAAGCAATTAGAGAATTTTATTGATTGGTTGATTGAAATCAAAGTTGACATGTAGTCAACTGTGTGTGTTGAAATAGTCTAACATAGATTGTAATGTTATGATTGTGAGGAATATGATTGGATTCCTAGATTAGTCACATTATGTTGAAAGGGGTCGTGTAAGATCCAAAGGAGATAGATGAATTGTCTAAGTTTATGAAACTTGATTTATTACTTAAAGCTAGTATTAAGTAATTGAAATAGTGTTAACTACAATTGAATATTCAGTTAAGTAATATTTGATATTTGAACTGAATATGTGTTAGAAAATTATACAGATGTGAAGTCATGATATGTATGACAACTATAATAGGTTGAGAGGTGTAAGTTAAATCACATTGATTTGAATTGTGATAAGACAGTCTTACCAGTGTATGAGGCTTGTAATGATAGCCATGATTGGGTAAGAATGTGAGATAAGAAATAATTGAAAGTTATTATTAATAGTTGCATAGGTTGATTAGTACCTAATGGTGAATTACTTAAGTATTGAAAGAATTGAATAAATTCTTTTGTTAATTGTTGATAGTATACAAGTAAAGTAAGTAATAAAGTGATAGATTGAGAGTAGATCCAAATAAGAAATGATATGATAGTATATCTGGAGTTGAACTGTGTTAAAGGTCTAGTTTGACCTTGGTTGATAAATTAAGGAATATGAATTGGAAAGTTGTTCATATTTTAAGAAATTATGTGTGTATAATTGTAGATGATAGAAATTAAAGGAAACCTTGAAATTGATAGATGATGATAGTATTCACCAAACTTTTCTTGGAAGTTTAAATTAAATGTTTGAGTTATATACTAGTTGGTAAGTATATAGGTGAAACATAGAATTGGTAATTATTCCATGTCCTGTGGTAAGGATATGTGATGATTAATAATAATGTGAAGGCTTGGTAAAGACTTTGACAGTCTGAATGGCCTAATGTATAGAATGAAATGGAATTGATGTGTATGTGTCCATTTTAGCGAATACCTAAAATTGTATATATATGTATTGTGTAGTATACATGATAATAAATGGTATGATAAGTTTTAATAGATTGAATTAAAATGTGCCATAAGATATGGGGAGGTCAGTTAATTGTGATTAACTTGATATAGACCTTGTTAGAAATGTGTTGAAAAGTAGCACATTGTGATATTGTAATACTTGAATTGTAGTATCATAATGTTGATTAGGATTGACTTAGTTGCTAGATTGATGGAATGTGGTACTAAGTGATTATGTGATTAAAGTTGTATAACTTCTAATTGCTTGTGATTAGTAGTTTAAGATTTAAGAATATGAATTGAATTAACTGGTTGCTAAGATAAGATTCTGAATGTCTTACCAGTTTAAGCGTTATGTAAATTCTAACTTGAGGGTCAGTTAGATTTGAAGACAAATATTAAGTACTGATAGGTGTACTAGAATGTATAATCACTAATGTTGTGATTATTGTTGAGCAGTAGTTGTTGTCGACTTTGATGTTGTTGACAATTGATAGGTAGTAATGAAAGGAATTACAAATGGAAATAAGTCAATGTAGAGGTTGGTTGATTGTAGGTAAGATTTATTGTGGTACTTTTGTTGATTGAGCAAAGTACTTGTTGATTGTGGTTTTACCTACTGAGTGTGACCTCTGCTTTGCTTATTAAGGTGATAT
The DNA here is from genome assembly GCA_949592205.1 of Helichrysum umbraculigerum. Taxonomy (NCBI): domain Eukaryota; kingdom Viridiplantae; phylum Streptophyta; class Magnoliopsida; order Asterales; family Asteraceae; genus Helichrysum; species Helichrysum umbraculigerum. Next base: position 5,896,954 of record CATIUR010000005.1, on the reverse strand, counting down.
GAATCTGGATTACTTTTAAGTAAAGGATTTCATATGATAGTGATAGTGATATGTGAATATGATAGATTGTTCACGAAAGTAGGTATGGAACTTTTGGGTGAAAAGTTGACCTAGAGTTGAATTTTAAATCTTTGATAGTAGAGATTTGAAATTGTTATCTGTATATTAGACTGGTTGTTAGTCGTGAAATTGAAATTTTATTTCAGTGCTGCTAGGTGCATTGTGGTTAATAACCACTGTTGTGATATTGTGATTGCTGTTTTATTGATAACAGATATGAACAGTGAAAATATGTTAAAGATTTTAGCATGTTGCTAATTTCTGGTTGCGTAGACCTAGTAAGTGATGTTAGGTTTCACTTATTGTTGTTGGTTAAAGTGATTGGGTGCTTTAAACTTTTATCTGATTGGTGATAAAGGAATTAGATAGATGATTGGTTCCTATGAGATGTTGGATGGATGCACTGTAAGTGTGCATAGGAAAAGATAGAAGCATGTACATTTGGATATGTGCATGTGGAAAGAATTCAAACAGTCTAAGTATAGTTGTAAATTGCTATTGAGGACAAATGTATGTTAAGATATATGTGATTATATCACATTAGTTAGATTGATTGAGGTTAGATTTCGAGGACGAAATCTCTTTAAGGGGGGAGAGTTGTAACATCCTCGAAATGGACCTAGTTATTTGTATAGTATTATTTCTTGATTTAAATATGTATTTAAATGTGTTTGGAAATAATATTGTTTGAATTAGTTGAAATAATTGGAATAGGATCCGAATATTCCAATGTGATAAGTGAAATATTAATTGTTGTAAATTAATATAGTTGACGGTGCAATAAAATGTTTGGACTCGCAAATGGTTTTCGGGTTCCAGACAATAGATTGAGATGGGGTATTAAATTATACCCGTATATTGAAGGCGGTTCGTGAGGCCGACTTATATATATCCTTTCCTATTTAGGAAAGTTATTCATTTTTATTCCAAAACTCATAGAAACTCTCTGAAAACCTCCAAATCAATCCAGAAATCAAATTAGGAAGTTGTGATTCTCTTGAAACTTCCTAATCATCAGATTACCATCGTTAGATTCTTCAATCAGTAAGTATTCTTGAGTATTTAAGAATTTGATTTTGATTTAAATTTGGGTAAATTGATGATTTGAGAGAGTTGGATGTTAGAAACATGTTATAAGTGTTATATGCGGATTATATGATGTTTCTAGTGATTTATAACTGTTTGAAAACGAGTTTGGAGTGATTTGGGTATAAAACCCGCGAGTTAGGGTTTGAACAGTTCGAACTGGGCTGGGACGACGAGGGAATCCGGCGGATTCAAGGGAATCCGGCGGATTCCGGCAGAAATGAGGGAATCCTGTCGGATTCGCGGGAATCCGGCGGATTCAGTAAAAGTTGGGGGAATCCGGTCGGATTCAGGGAATCCGGCGGATTCAGGTTGTTTTGTGGGAAGCCGGCGGCTTCTTAGGGAATCCGGCGGTTTGGTAGGCTGTAATCACATTTCATGTTTGATTGTTAATAGTAATGTGGTTTATATTTGATACATGTAATTATATGATAATGATTTATTGTAATCATTAATACACAATTAGGAACTAGTAATTGAAATGTTAACTGTGTTAAGTTCCTAAATGTTGAAGATTGATATAAGTTTAGTATCGATGATTATGATTACTAACTTATATTTGATATTGATTCTCAGATGTGGAGAAGGCTCAGTGATATTAGACTACTGAGTGGAGGCCTGAGGTGTCGGTGAGTGGATCTGTAACCTCAGTGTGATTTAGTTGTAATGATTTGATTTACAACAAGTAATTTATAGTATTACTTTGATATGATGCATGTGTTGAGATATCTTGCCATGATAGTTTAAATGTTTGCTTACTTGGCTGATTGTGCTAGTGTGTAAGATTTTGAGGTCAACTTGATTTGATGGTTGGACCTGTTGTTGTTGTAGACGACAGGAGATCTCGGAAACTTGAAATGTCAGTTTAGAGATCTAGGTCGTGTGTGATTGACAATAAGTTATCGGTAGTTCTGTATGGGCCAATGCAGATGATTGATAAGAGTTCCTTGAGTACCAAACCGGTATTAGGGTGTCTCAGGGACCACCGATCCTCATGATGTTGCGTGTATGACATTGATTGGATGTCAAGTGATTGATTGATTTTCTGTTTATTGTTATTTGATGTAAACAGATTGTTATGCTAGGTTGTACTGTTGCTTATAGTTTCATTCACTTAGCTTTATGCTAACCCCACCACAGTTCTTCCTGCAGGTTGTATTTTAATGGGGCATATGGGGCAGGAGGTTGTTGGACTGGATGGAAATGTTTGACAGGCTGTTACTCTGATGTTATTTTTATAACTGTAAAAGTGTTTTGGATCATATAACACCGAATTTGTTGAAATGTCATGTGTTTGGCTTTGAAAAAGTCTATTGACATTTTGAGTATATTGATTGAAATGTTTTAAATATACGCTTCCGAGTCGCCAATATTATATGATTATTTTTAATTAACGAGGGGTGTTATACTATGCCTGCATGATAAGTTAATACAATAACCACATCAGTTACAACATTAAGTTAGGTGTTATTTAAATTCCAAAACATAAGTTTATAAACGACTACATGTCGTATAGTCAGAGTAGGCAGTCAAACATTCTTCAAACTAACTTCTTGCCCACCCACAACAAAAGTAATCTGCAAGAAGTGAGGAGAGGGATTAGCACGAAGCTAAGTGAATAGATCACAACTATCAATCTAAACTATCATAGCAATTGATCACCACAAAGCATCATAACAAATACATCAAAGAGGATCGGTGGTCCTTGAGGTACCCTCATGCCGCGGTGGTTCCCCAAGTAACACTTATAACCACTGAAGGCCAAACAGTGGTCTTACCGATAGTTTAGTACCATTACTACATACGACATGATTTCAATAAACAACACATGTACAAAGTCATCATGTCGTCCAAAGTAACAGTATCCAAACCCAATTTCATATTGACCCCTGACAAGATAGCACATTCCATAATCATCATGGCAATATGCAATTTATACAATGTATAACAGTAGAACATGTTTACCCGTTGTAACCAGATTGTTACAACTAATTTAGACTGAAAGTCAATGATCCACTCACCCTTCACAGTCACCGTCTTCACTCAAAGATCTAATATTATTGAGTCTTCGGTTTATCTGAGAACACAAGAAGATTACAAGTTAATACTCGTTTCATATGATATTTAACTTTCATTAAACACTTAATATCAGTTCAACAAACATTAAGTATCATAACGATAGCATACAAGTTGATTAAAACAAGTTCTAGCAACTAAAATGACAAAAGCTGCAAACAGTGGGAATCCGCCGGATTCCATGGGAATCCGCCGGATTCAAATGAATACTGTCGGATTCCCATGAATCCGCCGTATTCCCACCTCCTTTCAGCTCCAATCTGGGACAGAACCATAACTAAGGAATACGCCCTCGGAATACGCCGGATTTCCATGAATCCGGTATCTGAATCCGCCGGATTCCAAGGAACACGACCGGATTCCCATTTAATCTAGACTGACATAAAAAGGGGGAATCCGACCGGATTCCCGTGAATCCGCCGGATTCCCAAGAACATCAAGCACGCCCAGTTTCTGCAAAACCAAACTCGAACCAAAAACCACAAATCACCAAGTTCCAGCTACAATACACGATTATAGCAAATGAGTGACCTCAAGTATCATCATACAACAAGTTCCAACCACAACTAACTTCCTAAATCATCAACCTAAGCATAATCATTCATTTATCTATTATATCAAACCCTAACACATAAACACACATAATCAAAGCAATTTAACTTACAATCGAGATAAGAGTAAGGTAGATGATGATGTTGTTCAGTGGAACCACGAATCCAAGCTCTAATCGATTGACCAAAGTTTTCTTCTTTTGATTTCTATCTCAAACTCAATGTATGTGTTTATTTTGGGGAGTTATAAAAATTGGGGAGGGAAACAATGAGCCGATCCATCCCCAAAGTTGGGTATAAGTGGTTACTAAATAATACCCGCTCTAAATCTATTGTCTGGAACCTAAGAACCTTTACGTGAAAATATATATTATTATACCGTCAACTATAATAATTTAACACAAGTAATAATTCATGTATCACAATAAGTCATTTGACCACTGGACATATTTATTTCAATTAGCCAAATAATACTAATTATTTCTAAACTCAATTAAATAATCAAATGAATTAAGTACATTACCAAAATTTCTCCTAGGCCGGTAACGAGGATGTTACAAATCTTCCCTCCTTAAGAAGATTTCGTCCCCGAAATCTCGCCACGCTCAAAAAGATTAGGATACCGCAATCTCATGCTTTCCTCCGTTTCCCACGTAAGATTAGCACCCAGACTATGTCGCCACTTAACCAAAACCATGGGTATCTCCTTCTTTCGAAGTTTAGTCACTTTTCTATCTACAAGCTCAATGGGTTCCTCTACAAGTTTCTGACTTAAGTCGACACGCAAGTCTTGTAACGGAAGGACTTGGGATTTGTCCTCCACCTTACATTTTCTTAAGTAACATACATTGAAGGTGTCATGAATACCCGCTAATTCAGGAGGAAGATCTAACGATACCGTTTGATCATTAACTACTTGGCGAATTCTAAATGGTCCAATAAACCTAGGAGCAAGTTTACCACGCTTACCAAACCTAATCACACCTTTTCAAGGGGAAACCTTTAAATAAACCAATTCACCCACCACAAACGAAACAGGACGGTGCCGCGGATCGGCATACTGTTTCTGTCTATCCCGTGCCGCTTTTAACTTCTCACGAGCAATTGCTACCTTATCAGCAGTAATCTGAACAATATCTGGACCCGCAAATTGTTTCTCACCCGCTTCCAACCAACATGTGGGTGTTCTACAACGACGCCCATAAAGCATTTCATACGGAGGCATACCTATACTCGAGTGATAAGAATTATTATACGTAAACTCAATCAATGGCAGGTGTGAATCCCAAGACCCACCATATTCCAACACACAAGCACGCAACATGTCCTCCAAAGTTTGAATGGTGCGCTCTGATTGACCGTCCGTCTGAGGGTGATAAGCCGTACTCAAATTGATTCTAGTACCCAATTCCTTTTGCAAACTCCGCCAAAATCCTGATGCAAAACGAGGATCTCTGTCTGATACAATAGATAACGGAATCCCATGCCTCGAAACAATCTCACGGATGTACAACTGAGCTAACTTACTCAAAGATGCCGACTCACTAGTAGCAAGAAAGTGAGCACTCTTAGTTAGTCGGTCCACAATTACCCAGATCATATCATTTCCTCTAATGGTTCGCGGAAATTTTGTTACAAAATCCATCGTAATGTGTTCCCATTTCCACTCGGGAATCTCAAGTTGTTTCAACGACCCATACGGTTTCTGGTGCTCGGCCTTTACTTGAGAGCATATATGACACGATTCCACATATCGAGCAACATCCGTTTTCAAAGTAGGCCACCAATACAAAGGTTTCAGATCATTATACATTTTTGTGCTCCCGGGATGAACCGACAATCTGGACTTATGAGCTTTCATCAATATTACATCACGAAGCCCACCAAGCAAAGGAACCCAAACTCCCGATTGAAATGTCTTTAATCCACGAGAATCGTCACATAAAAATTCTTTTCTTTTCAATAGAATCTCGGCCTTCAAATTTTGATCCAACAATGCTTCCATTTGTGTCGTTCGCAATTTTTCAATCAAATCGGAGGAAACTTCCAATCGTATAAAGCAAACTTTCTCAAATTTCCCTTTTCTACTCAACGCATCCGCGACCACATTCGCCTTACCCGGATGGTAACGAATCTCACAATCATAGTCTTTTATCAACTCTAACCATCTCCTCTGACGCATATTCAGTTCCTTCTGAGAAAACATGTATTGAAGACTCTTATGATCCGTACAAATAACGCATTTAGTACCATACAAATAGTGTCTCCAGATTTTCAAGGCAAAGACTACAGCTGCAAGTTCTAAGTCATGGGTAGGATAATTCTTTTCATGAGGTTTAAGCTGACGAGAAACATACGCAATGACCCGACCACGTTGCATCAAGACACCACCCAAACCCGCATGTGAAGCATCACAACACACAATGAAATCCTCGGACCCTTCAGGCAAGGCTAAAATTGGAGCCTGACACAACAACTGTTTCAAGGTCTGGAAAGCCGACTCTTGTTGATCTTTCCACTGAAACTTAACATCCTTTCGAGTCAATTTCGTCAAAGGACCCGCGAGCTTAGAGAAATCCTTGATGAACTTTCGATAGTAACCCGCTAGACCAAGAAAACTCTTAATCTCTGAAGCAGACTTAGGTGCTTGCCAATTCATAACTGCCTCAACCTTAGATGGATCTACTTTAACTCCATCCTCACAGATAATATGCCCCAAAAACTGGAACTCACGCAACCAAAACTCACATTTGGAGAACTTAGCATACAACTTCTCCTGTTTCAAAGTGTCGAGTACTAAACGCAAGTGTACTTCATGATCAGCCTCAGTCTTAGAATAAATCAATATATCATCAATAAATACAATAACGAACTTATCAAGATAGGGCCTACAAACTCTATTCATCAAATCCATAAAGACCGCTGGAGCATTAGTCAACCCAAAAGGCATAACAAGAAATTCATAATGACCATATCTAGTGCGAAAAGCCGTCTTAGGAATATCATCCTCACAAACCCGCACTTGATGATAACCCGACCTCAAATCAATCTTAGAAAAATAGGAAGACCCTTGTAATTGATCAAACAATTCATCTATTCGGGGCAAAGGGTACTTATTCTTTATGGTTCGCTTATTCAACTCTCTATAATCAATACACATCCGAAGGGTGCCATCCTTCTTTTTAACAAACAACACGGGTGCACCCCAAGGAGACGAACTAGGCCTGACGAAACCCTTATCTAATAGCTCCTGGATTTGGGTCATCATTTCACGAATTTCGGAGTGAGCTAGTCTATAAGGAGCCTTAGCTACGGGAGTAGAACCCGGAATTAGGTCAATTTTATATTCCACCTCTCTAATGGGAGGCAACCCAGGCAATTCATCAGGAAAGACGTCAGGGTAATCAGAAACCACCCGAACATTGGAAACGGTTTTCTTTTCTAATTTTGCATCAACTATATAAGCCAGGTAGGATACACACCCCTTAGCTAGAGATTTACTAGCTTTCATCATAGAAATCATAGGGATACTACCTCCTTCCCGTTCCCCTCGAGCCACAACAAATGACTCATTAGAGATTGGAATCCTAATTAGTTTCTTATGGCACTATATACTTGCCTTATTCTTACTTAACCAATCCATGCCTAAAACTGCATCAAAACTGGGGATAGGCATCAATAGAAAAGAAATTGGGAAACTATGATCCTCAATCAAGATGCTAGCTCCAGTCACCGATGTGGTAACTGGAACTATCTTGCCATTTGCTATCTCAACCTCAATAGGATTTGTAATACAAGTGGGAGTCAATTTCAGTTTATCGCAGAAAAGCATAGATATAAATGAGCAATTGGCTCCCGAATCAAACAGAATAGTAGCTGGTACAGAGTTGATTAGAAATGTACCAGTTATAACATCTTCAGTCCTGACAGCATCATCAGCTGTCATTTGGAATGCCCTACCAGTTGCCGTTGGTGGATTCTTTCTTTTCTGGCCAGAAGATGAAGACCCTCCGACCACAACCATCTTTTGTTTCCCAGCCTCCGGACACAAACCCGAACGATGACCTTCCTTTTGACAATTCCAACACACATGTCTAGGAAACGCACAATCCTTGATGTCATGACCAAGTTGTCCACATTTGATACATCTAGCAGTTTGTGGAGTGCAAGGACCCGTGTGTCGCGATTTACAATTGTGGCACCAATTGGTTCTGTCCAATGATTTACTATCCGAACTGGACTTCCTAGGTTGATGAGATCCCTGCCATTTCTTCTTTCCAGGACTACCCGAAGATTCACCCTTGGGTTTAAATGGAGATTTTTCCTTAACCTCCATGCCCTGTGCCCTAACATCCCCATCCACAGAACGGGCAAGATCAAAAGCTTGGGAAAGAGTACCCGCCAATCTCACGGTCGTCCGATAAGTATGCGGTAACATTCCCACAAAATGGTCAATCTTCATACGTTCCTCCGGTACCCATTGTTGCACGAATCTCAACTTGTCAGTGAATTGGGAAATGAGATCATCCCTTGTCATCTTATCCGTTAATTGCAAATCCAAAAACTCGCGTCGAATCCGAGTCATGTCAAATCCCGAACAATATTTCTTACAAACCTCATTGTGGAAATCGGACCAACAAATCGATGCTCTCTGATGTGGGGTAAAATGTGATGTAATGGAATCCCACCAAACCATTGCGGGACCCTTGAGAAGTTGCACCGCAAATGGAACCTTGACTTCCTCTTCACATCGGCAAACCTCAAACTTTCTTTCCACATCCCTCAGCCAATCCAAGGTAACAGAGGGATTTGTACTACCCGAATAATCCGATGGTCCACAAGACTTGAAAGTCTTAAAAGAGCATAGCTTAGGTTGACTCTGAGCTTGAAATATCAGAGTCTGATAACCCGAAGGTCCGGAAGAGAACGGAGCCGAAATCGGATAGGTACCATAGTGTGGATGATGATAATAAGACTGAGATACTGGAATCTGCGAAGTCACCAAAAGTGGTGGTACAGTGCTAACAGTAGGTGGCAAAGATTGCAAGATTTGTTGAGAAGACCGGTTTTGTTGTTGTTGCAAACACTGTTGTTCGATTGCCTTAAGTCTTAGATTTTCTGCCTCTAGCTGAATCATATAATCATCATGATCAAAATCCCCTGCAGAAAAGGTAGTACCAGTTTGACCCTGGCTAACATTTTGGGTTCCAGTAGGGGATACATTAGTTCGGGGGGCATCATTGGGTGTGTCAGCTGGAGGTTCATTCTCTGCCATATCTGTACCAAAACAATATCTCATAACACGTTAGTTGTTAGTACCTATATACTAACCAACTTCACATGCTAGCAAAATCCCACTCACCGGAATGTTTGACTGACACACATAGATTTGGGATTGAACACTTAACCCATGCTCAATTCACCCAAACCTAGGCTCTGATACCAATTTATAACAACACAATATTTGAAGAGACAAATTTTTTTTTTTTTTTAAATAAATCGGAAGCTATTAAATACAAATCATGCATTATAGATTGCGTATAACATAGTTCCCAAAACACAATCTATGCCTGCATGATAAGTTAATACAATAACCACATCAGTTACAACATTAAGTTAGGTGTTATTTAAATTCCAAAACATAAGTTTATAAACGACTACATGTCGTATAGTCAGAGTAGGCAGTCAAACATTCTTCAAACTAACTTCTTGCCCACCCACAACAAAAGTAATCTGCAAGAAGTGAGGAGAGGGATTAGCACGAAGCTAAGTGAATAGATCACAACTATCAATCTAAATTATCATAGCAATTGATCACCACAAAGCATCATAACAAATACATCAAAGAGGATCGGTGGTCCTTGAGGTACCCTCATGCCGCGGTGGTTCCCCAAGTAACACTTATAACCACTGAAGGCCAAACAGTGGTCTTACCGATAGTTTAGTACCATTACTACATACGACATGATTTCAATAAACAACACATGTACAAAGTCATCATGTCGTCCAAAGTAACAGTATCCAAACCCAATTTCATATTGACCCCTGACAAGATAGCACATTCCATAATCATCATGGCAATATGCAATTTATACAATGTATAACAGTAGAACATGTTTACCCGTTGTAACCAGATTGTTACAACTAATTTAGACTGAAAGTCAATGATCCACTCACCCTTCACAGTCACCGTCTTCACTCAAAGATCTAATATTATTAAGTCTTCGGTTTATCTGAGAACACAAGAAGATTACAAGTTAATACTCGTTTCATATGATATTTAACTTTCATTAAACACTTAATATCAGTTCAACAAACATTAAGTATCATAACGATAGCATACAAGTTGATTAACACAAGTTCTAGCAACTAAAATGACAAAAGCTGCAAACAGTGGGAATCCGCCGGATTCCATGGGAATCCGCCGGATTCAAATGAATACGGTCGGATTCCCATGAATCCGCCGTATTCCCACCTCCTTTCAGCTCCAATCTGGGACAGAACCATAACTAAGGAATACGCCCTCGGAATACGCCGGATTCCCATGAATCCGGTATCTGAATCCGCCGGATTCCAAGGAATACGACCGGATTCCCATTTAATCTAGACTGACATAAAAAGGGGGAATCCGACCGGATTCCCGTGAATCCGCCGGATTCCCAAGAACATCAAGCACGCCCAGTTTCTGCAAAACCAAACTCGAACCAAAAACCACAAATCACCAAGTTCCAGCTACAATACACGATTATAGCAAATGAGTGACCTCAAGTATCATCATACAACAAGTTCCAACCACAACTAACTTCCTAAATCATCAACCTAAGCATAATCATTCATTTATCTATTATATCAAACCCTAACACATAAACACACATAATCAAAGCAATTTAACTTACAATCGAGATAAGAGTAAGGTAGATGATGATGTTGTTCAGTGGAACCACGAATCCAAGCTCTAATCGATTGACCAAAGTTTTCTTCTTTTGATTTCTATCTCAAACTCAATGTATGTGTTTATTTTGGGGAGTTATAAAAATTGGGGAGGGAAACAATGAGCCGATCCATCCCCAAAGTTGGGTATAAGTGGTTACTAAATAATACCCGCTCTAAATCTATTGTCTGGAACCTAAGAACCTTTACGTGAAAATATATATTATTATACCGTCAACTATAATAATTTAACACAAGTAATAATTCATGTATCACAATAAGTCATTTGACCACTGGACATATTTATTTCAATTAGCCAAATAATACTAATTATTTCTAAACTCAATTAAATAATCAAATGAATTAAGTACATTACCAAAATTTCTCCTAGGCCGGTAACGAGGATGTTACATTATATGTACGAGGTCCAAGTATCATTATGGTAATCTGTATTGGTAATAATTATTAGTTTGGGAGGAATCGTTATAACGTTTGGAGCTACAGTTTTCTCAAATTTGCTGTTTTGTTGTTGCATAGTATGTTAAGATTGTCTGATTTGCAACGACGGTTGTTAGGTGTTTTGGGAAATAAAGGAGAGTAAAAACAGTGTATGTAATATGGCGGTCAACGAAGATGATACTAACACCGCCAACGACGATGATGACGATGATCAACCATTTACTCCTTCTGGTAAGTTCATAATAGTTGGTTCCTTTTCTATTACTACTATTTTTTTTATTACGGAGTGCACTTTTACTAATAGTTTGTTGATAATGATAATCATAAAAAGAGAACTTTTCCATAATGATGCATCAAAACCTCTTGAATAATTTTATTAATATGTTATCATTGGAGTAGTATAAGTATCGCAAATAGAGAAAAATAGAGTAATAGTGTCTTTAGTGTTTATATGTAACTAATTACATCTATGTACCTTTTTTAATACAAACTATTTTTTCTATTATAGGGTGATAAGATTTAAGCGACCATCAAGAGAATCTGATCCCCGACTATGCAAATGTGTTGGATGAGGGATCCGTTGTTGAACTTTTCAACGTTGGTAATTACCTTCTTGTGGAGCATAGGGGCAAGATCAACTTTAAGAAGTCAGCGAGAGTGAAGAAGTTGCAAGATTTTGAAAAAGAGGTGGATGTGTTTTCTTCCGTTGCTTTTGATGATATCTTCAAATCGATTGCCAACACTAAGATTGCATTTGGTGAGTTTTGTTAACATTATAGCTGCATTTTTATGCACCATGTAATCACCTATGATTTTATGTTTTCTTTATATTTTTTGTACCTACAGATTTGATAGGCCATTTGGTGAAAACAAACGATATGAAGGTAACTAATGTTGGTGTTAAAGAGTCAAGGTTTCTGACATTCGAGCTTCAACACCTAAGGTGATCCATTTATTGCAATCCTTTTTTTATATTGTATTCTTAAATTAATTGTTAATCTACAAAATAATGATCATATTTTTACAAGCTTCAGTGTGCTCTATAAAACCAATATGCCACCAAGATATACAACACAATCTCTGATGGATTTGTTCAAGCTGGGCTGTGTCGCTTTGATCCAAATGGCAAAGTCAAGGAATAATATTCAATTTCTTGAATCAATATTAGTTGTAAATGCCGGTTACAGCAAAAACCAAGGGATTTAATAAGTGAGGAACTATTGGACAACTTCCTTCTTCGTTGCAGCTACTGTATCCTCTTATGGGATGCATGGCAAGTTATATTTAAGATTTTATTGGAAATATATCGTCTTAATTTTCCATCATCTAATGTAAATGTTTTTCTGTCTTAAGCAGCCCGAGGGTGTAGCTGTTGGCAATTCTTTGATACGATACGCCATGGCTTTGGTGCTTTAAGAGAGTTTTAAAATATATAGTTAATGAATGATGGAGTTATCAATCTTATTGACAAGGTAAATTATTATATTTTTTCTACCTTATTTACATAATATGTTTGAACTAGAAGTTGCAATTTCGACCCATTTACTTATGTAATGGGTCGATTGGGTTATTTTTATCAATAAGAGATCAAGCGTGTAGAAAAACAAGAACAATCAGCAAAAAAGGAAATGTGTTCAAACAGTTCGATAGTCACACAAAGTGTAGTTTTAATACATGAAGCATCCAAAATCAATTTATTAATACACTTTCATTATAATTGAAGTTATTAGTATTGTAATCATAATGGAAATGCTTCAAATTTGGAACCCAGCCAATAAAGTTATTAATTCTGACACATTATTCATTACATCCATCTTACCAAGCCTACATAATTTGAAGCAGTTTGACCCAGTTGTGCATAATCGTTAACCGGATCTTATGCCACCTGGGAGCTTTTTTGATTTTTATAAAGTTTGCAGAAGACTGGAGCTTGCTAAAAAAATTCCATTTTCCTATTCCGAGAGTAGTATTATTCTTACCTTAACACCTATTATTTTAGAGTGTGATTATATTTTTAAGAGTACACTATTGCTGGGAATTATTTTTCTCTTGAAACAGGTTATAAACATATGTTGAGGTTCTAGATACGAGAGGCTGAAGTGATTTTTTTTAACAAATAAAGGTACACGGGCTTATAGATTGGTCTAGGCGTCTAGCCATAGTCAGGATAATGATCGGGTTGGTGAACAGTCAAAACGGGCAAGGTTGGCTTCAACAAAGAAAATTTTATCGTGTTATTTTGAAATATTCAAAGAAAAAGGATTTGAGAGGCTTTAATCCTTTTAAAAACTTTGAGCAAATAAAAACTTTTGACCCACCTTACCACCCCTTTACTTCAACTGATTTTAGTTATTTCTCAACAGTAAGTATAATTAATGTATAAATATAGTTTTTCTGCCCATTATTGTTTTTTAAGTGCTAGAGTTATTGTAAACGTATTTGTATTTCGAAATTGATGAGGATGAAAACAAATATCAAAATCTAAAGACTCCATAGGAAAAGATAATGAAGCAGATGATTAAATGGAATTAAGTTGCGTTCTTGAAAAGCTCGAGAAATAAATGAATGCTTGTGAAGAGGAAATCTGGCTCTAGGAGTGTAGACAGGTTGGTCTACTTTCTTTGGGTTTTTCTTACTTAAATGGGTCGTTTGGGTCAAGTAAGACGGTGAAATTTTTACAGCTTAGCTTAAGTTATTTAACTCAAACCTTTTATTCGGCATGCTTGACCGCCCATTTTACCACCTCTATTATGATTTTCTTTGGTGAACTCCTAGCTATAACTGGTCAACTTTTTTGTGTAGGATGATAATTGGTGTAGTAAGATTGAAGTTGACTAGTCTTACTATAAATAAAGATTTCGACTGAATTCGTAGAGGCGAAGATCTTATGGTGTCTTCACGTGGAGGATTCAGAAAATGGAAGAGACGAGTAAGTGTTTGAAGGTATTTCGATTTACAGGTTATGGTTCTTTCCCCATGCAAAGAAGTAAGAATGATTCTTGCTGGTATAGTTTTAGTATAGATATATGTATTTGTTTGTATAGATTCAAAGAGTTGATAGTTAGGATTGGTACCTTTGTGGTTAGGAACAATTGTATAGATTTCCATTCTTTGCATGGACAAGCTACTTTATCTTGGGGATTGTCCAAGGAGTAAAGGTTTGACTGTATCATTTTTATGATCTAATAGATATCTCTTTTTATTAACAAGACAAGAAGTTATTTATGTCAAAAAGGTACGGCCAACCTTTATTGGGGAGGGAATGCCTTCGAACAGAAAAAAAATGAAATTTTGGGTTGTGATGCTTTATGCTCAACGACATTCAAACCTTTCATAACTATCATTTAATAAGTGAATCATTATGCTATTTAACTCACTGTAAGGATATAGTGTTGGCAATTATCTAATTGGGTTGCATGTTTCACAATAGGCACATAGAATTATGTTTTAAGGGTAGACACAGCAGGGTAGCTAATCAAAACGTATCCGTGTTGAAACTGTCAATTGTTACTATAAATTGAACAAACGCCAACTAATTTGATTTATTAACTTTTGATGGACATCGAATGCGTTAATTGCTTCAAAGACAATTTTATTACAATAATAATAATAATTTGGAACTTTGAATGATGAGTTTGTATATGTTATATATAACATATAAGTAGACTTAAGGGGACTTTCAACTCGTGACTTGTCATTTTGTCATATTTTAGCTAATTTCTTGATATCTGATTAGGATGTTCGAGTGGAGAAATCAACATTAAAAGTTGTTCAGTTGCAATGGGACAAATGGGTTAACAACCCAAAATTTGTGGAGTATGTTGTTACCACTGTGCGGCAAGTTCTATTAAAGTGAGGGGTATTAATAAGCTACTGTTTTTATATATATGTATATGATGACACCTACTGTAAGTAGGCACGAGCCGAATCACGAGTTAAAAATCGAGATCTCGAATACTGAGTCGAGTTACGAGCTAATAACTATGAATCTGGAGCCCAATGAAAACTCCACCTATGGGAATGTTTGTGTTAGAATTAATATCCTATTTTTTCTTTCAAGAAATTAAAATTAACTTAATATCTATTAAAAACTTAAATTTAGTCACCCGTGTTGTCGCGGGTCCTTTATCCGGTAACTATTATATATATAGGATCCAATTAATTTATCCCTTGATGACATGATAAATCTCGAAGCCGTTTTTCCAAGCTAGGTGGACCCGACCCGATCACCCAAACACGTATGTCACCGTTGTTATTCGGCTTTTGGCTACTGCAAAAGTCAAAAGAATGTAGCAGAAAGCGAAAGTGGGTCGTGGAATTTGCACATGTAACATTTTAACGTTTTATAAAAGGCCATAATGGATCAATATTCAGACCTTGATGGTCTTATTTGGAACATCTCCCTTTTCTTTCGTGGGATATCCACTTTACCCTATTTTGTTTACTAATTAAGTTTTATAAAAAAATTTTTTTTTTGAAAAATCATCTTCCCAACAATAACTTGTACATGCATAATAATATGAGTACGAACAACGAGTTAAAAATATAAACTTCTAATGAATCTTACATTATATGTTACATACTTACATTATATGTCTCAGCTATATACAATAAGGGCGGATCTAGAAAGTAGCAGGTATCCCTAAAAAAATTTATAATTATTACACAGCAAAAATAGATAAATTTGAATGTATCATAATTGACATTTTAATTTAATGCTCAAAAGAAAACAAATAATTTTCAACCACCTCACACGTATGATTCTAGCTCCCCGTGTTATCAAGTCAATAATACGTGCCCTTCCAAAAATTTATCGAGTCATGATTTTAACAAATGTCAGCTTACACTAAGCTGGTTTATTTCCACTTAAAAAGCCTAGGCCCCATAATTCGAAAGAGGTGTGGCTTCTCTTTTTGGCAAAGGGTGTTATTGTTTGATTCAAAGGGTATAAGAAATATAACCATGAGGATGAGGATGGATGAGTAATGAAAAATTAATATATCGTGGTTTATTTATAATATAATACTTATTGTGCATTATGAAAAACAAATCATCATATCTATTTTTAATGTCATTAATATAAAATCATACTAAAAGCTCATCAGTGATAACTGATAAATAAACCACAATACATATACAAAAGCCCAACAAAACAGCTTATGAAATGGGCCTTACATATACAAAAGCCCAACAAAATAAAGCCTAATTTAAAATTTTGTCCATCTAGACTAGGGGTGAACAAAAAAACCGAACCCGGAACCGGACCCGATTTAAAAACCGAAACCGGAACCGATTTGGAACCGGTTTTTGAATACCCGGTTCGGGTTTTTGGACAACCCGGCGGGTTGGTACCCGGTTTGGGTATTCAAATTCTGAAACCGGGTTGGAACCGGGTCGGGTTGGAAAAACCGGTCAAAAACCCGGTCAAGAACCGGTCAAAAACCCGAAAACCGGTCAAATACCCGGTCAAAAACCCGGTTCGGGTTGGGTCCAACCCGGTTTTTGACTTTCTTGACCAAAACCCGGTTCGGGTTCCGGGTCGGGTCGGGTCGGCCAAAAAACCCGATTTGTTCACGGTTAATCTAGACATTCAAAGTCCGTTCAGTGTGACCGTGTATAAAAAGTCAAACACTAAGTCAACCCGTAAGCATCACGCGCCCACGCGGTGCCATCATGAATACCGGTAAATTTTTAAGACAACTCCAATCCGTTTTCAAATCACTTCCTCATCACTTACGTCAACTTTCCACTGACTGATTCACAACTGATTATTCTCTACCATCAATCACTGATAACTTCTTTTTCTGCACTCCACGTTTACTAATATACCACCATTTTATACACTGTACAACAAAAGTCACTTGGATCTCATACACATTCAGCCGATGGGAGCTCACTCTACAAATTTTACAGTAATATTTACTTCGTATAAAAAAAAAACAGATTTAATTTAAATGCATTTTTATAACAAGGAAATAAACTGAAGATCAGCCCAATACCCTAGTTCATTGTTGGGAAAATTAAGTGACATGAATTTTGATGTCACACTTTATATTTGATGAGACAAAATGTAAACTGATTAGGAAATACAAATTGGAAATCTTTGTGCATAGAGACCTCTTTATTTGAGAAAAATAGGTCTCTTTGCTTGGAACATATAGACCTCTTTATTAAAGAAAAACAGGTCTCTTTGCTGTTAGTTCTGCTAGTTGGTGGTGGTTAACACCGTTGGTAGAAAAGAGCATAGAGACATCTTTTATTATAACAAACAGGTTTCTTTGCTCATTAGGTCTGCTGGTTCATTAGTTAGTTCTGCTGGTGTATTTTGAGATGGAATTTCCTCAGTTAGTACTGCTAGTGTATTTACAAGTGGAGCAAGTGGACCAGACAAGATTTCCTCAAAAGTAGGGCACACCTACTGTGACAAACCATGTTTAGACAATAAAGTATCCATACATTTATTAAGAAAAAGTGTAATGGACAACTTTATATTATATAAATAAAGTTCTTTGTCCTTAGGGGTATGGAGTACATGTGTTTGGTTTGACTTTGAAAGAAAAGTATGTTGTTAATGTAAGTCACGTGGGTTTCTATAAATAAAGAAACCCATAGACATTTTAGTGTGTGTTTTTTTTCTTGCTGTATCTTTAGGCACACCACGATCTCATAATTTGGGATCGTTCCCCATGTATACGCTTATAATATTTTTGTTAGCTCCCTAAGGTTGTGCACAACCCCGATACAAGTGAAGTGTATCCGTCTTGTTAATGTTTTTTTAATAAGATTAGGATGTTGGTATCAAAAAATCTTCTTTGTGTTCTTAATATTGTGCCTATTTATGTTTTTGATTAAATTCTTTTGCCTGAGGTTCTAAAGGGGACTGCTCATTCATACTACCATCCCCTTTTTCATCGCATAAAAGTATTGATTCCTACTTTAGGGGGTGTTTGGGGGAGCGGTAAGGGGGAGCTTTTTAGCTTTTGCGGTATGTTAACGTTAAAAAGCTATATTTTAGTGTATGGATATAGGAAGCTTTTAGGGGTTTTAAAGGGTTAAAAAGCTAAAAGCTAAAAAGCCCCCAATTTTTGGGCTGAAGTATAACACCCCTCATTTATAATCATTTAAATATAGTAAATCGGAAGCGTAAGTCCAAATAGATAGTCATAATTTACTTCATTGTATCAACATATAAAATTCAACCTTTTCAAAACTATAATTTCTTCAACCGAGGTGTTATTTAAAAACATGATGAAACATTATTTTATACAAATCAACTATCAGAGTAGAGCCTCGTAGTCAAACATTCCTTCTAGTCCAACTTCTTGCCCACCCAAATTATATGCAAAACCTGCAAGAAGGGATAATGTGGGGGATTAGCATAACGCTAAGTGAGCAGATAACTAATCAACAGCCTAACTTAGCTCAACAACTATGTGTACAACACTTAACACTAAACAATCAAGTACACAATACAACTCATCAACTAATCAACAACACCATAATGAGGATCGGCGGCTCTGGGGATAACCATAAACCCGGGTGGCTCCCCAAGAACACTTATCCAACCTATCCGTATGGCCATACGGACGAGACCGATAGCTAGTGATTATCTTCAACTAACACAGGAGGTGTGTTAAACTTTGGATAACCAACTAGCCCAACCAACAGTTCAACAACTCGTTGCCTCATTAACAACTGTTGCCCGAAGGCCAATTAATTCCAGTGATCACGTAATCAACAAGTCACATATTCAACTAGTCAACATATCAACAGTATTATTACTATCAACATAATCATCAATGCAACTAATAAAGTAATAACACGTTACTTGTTGTAACCAAACTTGTTACAACCAAGTTACGCTGAGGATTAGAGATCCACTCACCGACCACCTCAGACATCCACTCAGTAGTCTAATATCACTGAGCCTTCTGCGCATCTGAGAATACAATAGAACAACACAAGTTAGTAACTTGTCTTAAAATGATATTAATTACTGAATTTAATCCACCCACATTACACAAGTACTACGTTCAATACTTAAAACCATATTAACAACACTTATCAAGTATACATCACTTAACAAGCTTATAGCTTTAATTCTTAAATTACATATTAAGTTCATGACCTTCTTTATGAACATATATCAAATTCATCAATTCTAATTTATAGCTTAGCTCATAACCATGGTTCAATCATCAACTAACCAATATAACAAGATTACAAGCTATAATTCATAATTATTCAACTAACCCATCACTATTTATATGATTATACTTCAATTCTTCCTAATAATATTCCAACAACCTTTATAATTACCAATTATAGTGTGTTAACACCAAAACATCATCATATAATCAAAACCCATCTAAGTCATAAACTCTACAACTTAATTAATTCACTTTTAAAGTAGTTTAAGGTTACTAATCATCTTATTAACACTTAGTAACACCACTTTAACTAATATCAATCTTTAATTTCGAATTATAACCACAATTTCATCAAACTCATCATATATCACAAGAACACTAATCAATCTCACAAACCCTAATTCAAATCTACAAGATAACCCTTAAATCATGTTACATATCATCATTTATGAGTTTAATAAACATCAATTTAGCAACTTCAAGCCTCAATTTCGGATTATAATCAATAACCCTCAAAACCCCAAATTTTTAGATTTATGAACATGAAGAATCAAGACTTACCAAGATGTTTGTGATGATGAGAAGATGATTAATCCATGTTATTGAAGCTAAATTCGTTTTTCATGGCTCCAATTTGGTGATTCTTCAAGAATTTAGGTTTGATGTTTCTTGTATATATGTATATACGATCGTATGTATGTATGAATGGAAATAAAGACCGACTCAATTATTTGAGTCTATGATATCACTAGTCAAATTTCATTCCCCGTATTTATCGTTGTCTGGAACTTAAAAATCATTTACGGGGAAATATTATTTTATTTTACCGTCATCTAAATTAAATTAAAACACGTAATAATTTATTAGTCACAATAAATTATTTGACTCTTTTACTCATTTATTTTCAAATAAAATAACGATCTTATTTTCTGACGCATTAATAATAATTTACAGTCAGAAAAATATTAATATACAACTAGACCCAAGAACTGGGTGTTACAAATCTCCCCTCCTTAAAGAGATTTCGTCCTCGAAATCTGCTCACACATATTCAGTCTTGTAAAATAACATCACCTACTCATTTCCATTTCAATTCACTATTACTCTACTTCTCACACAAGTTTAGCCACATAATTACTTATTACAATATGCACACTAAATATGTGCATAATTTGAGTCACTATGCATACCATCACTTATGCATATCCTTAACCATATAAACACAAAATGTATTTATATGTCAACATATACTTATATATAGGTTTCTTTCAGTAACTTTCATACTTCTAGTGTGTATTTCAATTGAACTCACTTAAACACACATAAACACATAAGTTGTGCTTAGTGTTCAATTTCAATACCTAACACCAAATGTTAAAACCAGCAGGAGGTGTATCAAAATCAACTATTTAATCACAATGCGCACACATACTATACATTACTCCCGTGAGCAAGTTATAAATTTAGATGTATGTTTTCAATCCTTTCCACATGCACATTTCCAAATATATATGCTTTCTGCACCAATACTGTGCCTATACCCTGCATCTAATGAGTTAAATCAACCACTTACATAGTCAAGTAAAGTATCATCTTTATCACAACAGCAACTATAGCAACAATTACAACTATAACGACAACGACAACCACAATAACAACAAGTGGTACTGAACACTACTACATGCATCTTAGCAACAAGTTGTAATTCGATCCGTCACTAGCAAGTTAACTAATAATTATATACTTCTTTAGTTATTACCTTGCTAGATTTTCAAATTTTAGCAACTCATTAATTACTACTTTACAACTTGCAGTTATAAGTACAACTCGATTATACGAAATCCTTTATTTAACAGGTATTCACAATCATATAATCATCAACATATAAGATTAACTAATAAGCATTATGTAGAGGTCCATTTCTATTGTTAAACTTATTATCATGTAATCAACTAACATCACATCATACAATTTGGGATGCTAGACAACACCTGTTAATACCAAACATCTTCAACAATGGTATTTCAACAACACAAGGTGTTGTCATTAATCATCCATTCAACAATATTATTCACATTCAACTGACCTCTACTTTGCTTATATCATCTTTTAAGTTTTACAATTAACCATGCATCACACATACACTTCAATTGTACAATAGATACCACGTTAGTAACAACAACTTAGTGGTTTACTACTATTCCATTTTAGTCAATATCTGACTATTTCTCAGCTACATTTCAACATCCGGTTATATTAAAACGGTTAACTTTATTTGGTACTGAGTAGCCTCAACAACTCCATGTGAAATGGCATAATATAAATACGTTGGCCAGACGTCGTCATATTATGTCAGTCACACTTTATTCTCAGGCCACTTCATACCATCGATATCCCATATAATTATCTTTTCTCTCTCATATTTCACAACAATGATATCAACATTTTACACATATATAATACCACCGTGCAACATGTATACAACTAACTTTTTAACTTACTAATATTTTTAACTGATCACTTTGAACGTAACTACTCATATCATCATGTTTATATTAACAATACAGGCATCCTACAACAATGCCCGACATGAATACATCGATCAACTTCTTTATTACTGGATTCAATATTAAATATTATTTATACAACTTAATACTTATAGTACATTTAGTACTAAACATTTCATCAATAATATATATAACATTCAACACATACTCATCAATCCATGTACTTTTAGTCAAATTATAGGTAAACACTTCATTTCATGTTCAACTATCCCATATATATATAAGTTCATGCACTTATATCATAATTTTCTTAAAATGTTTATTTCGGCACTTTATAGCACTCTAAGTAATCCAATTACTTCATCACATTTCAATTTAGTCCATATAATATAGTTAACATGATTTCATATTCAATGTTTACTAACCCTTGTTAGCAACAATCAACAATACCATTTACTGGTATATTTTGCAGTTAAATAAACTGCCTACAACTAACTCATACACCATAAAAGGTGTGGACCTCTTAAAACAACTTTTAATATTACATATAGTCACAGGAATGGCCTCTGGGCATAAAGAAACAAAAGCCCAATTCAAAACGTAAACTAAAAGTCCGAAATAAGGTCCGAAAAACAGTAAAATGCCATTTTCGAGCCCCAAACGACCCCGAATGGCCAAAAAAACACCTAGGCTAAGATACTTAGCTTTGATCATTGGAACGTTTCCGAGTGACCGTGTAAATTTCACCCCAATCGGAGTTTAAAAAAAATGTGTCAATTTTTCCGTGGGTAAAAACGCTACTAAACACTTATGCACTTTTGAAATTTGCAAAAAATTTGTCAACTTTACTCTTGCAAACACGATCCGGACTAAGGTGGCTGGATCGCGTTCACCTTTAGAAAACTTTATGTGATCAATTTACACATACGAACGCGATCCGGAAAACTTGCTGGGATCGCGTTCCCCAGCACAAATTCGACTGCAACCAATTTCAACATACTAACGCGATCCGGATCCTCATGCTAGGATCTCGTTCCCTAAGCTATTTTCAGACCTGCAGCTTTAGTGCAATTTTCCGAAATTCAAACGTGCATATCTCTTAAACCGTGAAGAATTAAGTCATGAAATTTTGCAGGCACCTCCACTATGCCAAAACGAAACTTTCTCTTTTTACACTTTTTAAATTTACTCGTTTTATGAGAAAACGGACGTGTGACTCATTTTAGGCCGTTTTAACCGTTTTGATTGACACACCAACTTCCAAATGGCATGGTTTCAGACTCCCACTCTTTGTTAACATGTTTCTACATATATTTAAGACTTGTGGGCACATTCATCACCTATATATACACCTTATATCATGTTTTAACTCATTGACCCGTTTAGGGGTCCAATTGGGCATTTTCAACTAAACAACCACATTGACTACACAAATCACTTTCAACGCCCTTTGTTACTATACTTATGACTCAAAGTCTTTTTAACATTCATTATTTTTGAACCAACATGCATTTTAACCATTTGACCCATAAATGACCCATTTAGGTACTTTAACAACCCATTTGAGTTTCAACCCATATAACCACTATTCAAACAATCAATCCACACTAAAATCATCATTTTTATATCAATTTCAACAAGCTTTCCAATTTCATTATCACTTTGACTTTTCACAACTTGTCAATACATATTTGGACTCGTTGACCACTTTGACTTTCTATCTTAACACTTTCAATACAAAGATCATAATTCAACCCAATTATGATCAATGCTAAACACATAAACATCTAATCACATTCATCACTTTATAACACAACTATCATCAAGTATGACACAACCACCTACAATTTGACCCTTTCAAGTCAAATGCACACCTTTCATTCAATAGGCACTTTCTACTTTAGACAACCACACAACTCCAAACTTATTAATTCAATTTATCATATGTCAAATAATTCCCTAGCAAGGATTTATAATTACACCTTGCATTTATCAACTTATAATCACACATATTTTATTTTCATATTGTAGATACATTTAATTTCACATAACATAACTATTACACCTTTGTCAACCATGTATCTACACAATTTCAACACTCTTCTAAAATTTCAATTTTTCCTTCTTAATTACTCATTATATCTCTATCATTACATTAACAAGTAATTATTACTAATAATTCAATTTACTTTACAAACAATCATATCATAGTAAAGTAAATAGTCAAAGCTTATTAAAATTCACCAAGCTTATCGAAAATTACCTGGCATATCTAAGCCCACGAGTATTGAGGAATCATTGAGAATACCAGACGGTTCCTCATGTTCCTCCGTCTCTGCAATCAAAACAACACTCAAGCATCTTGTTATAGGTTAGCCCACATTGAATGGCAACTTCCTCATGCAACCACTAATCCCCACCCCTGGAATGTTTGACTTGACACATATCTAAGTTTGGGATTGAACATCTTATAATGTACAATTCACCCAAACTTATGCTCTGATACCAACTTATAACACCCCTCATTTATAATCATTTAAATATAGTAAATCGGAAGTGTAAGTCCAAATAGATAGTCATAATTTACTTCATTGTATCAACATATAAAATTCAACCTTTTCAAAACTATAATTTCTTCAACCGAGGTGTTATTTAAAAACATGATGAAACATTATTTTATACAAATCAACTATCAGAGTAGAGCCTCGTAGTCAAACATTCCTTCTAGTCCAACTTCTTGCCCACCCAAATTATATGCAAAACCTGCAAGAAGGGATAATGTGGGGGATTAGCATAACGCTAAGTGAGCAGATAACTAATCAACAGCCTAACTTAGCTCAACAACTATGTGTACAACACTTAACACTAAACAAGCAAGTACACAATACAACTCATCAACTAATCAACAACACCATAATGAGGATCGGCGGCTCTGGGGATAACCATAAACCCGGGTGGCTCCCCAAGAACACTTATCCAACCTATCCGTATGGCCATACGGACGAGACCGATAGCTAGTGATTATCTTCAACTAACACAGGAGGTGTGTTAAACTTTGGATAACCAACTAGCCCAACCAACAGTTCAACAACTCGTTGCCTCATTAACAACTGATGCCCGAAGGCCAATTAATTCCAGTGATCATGTAATCAACAAGTCACATATTCAACTAGTCAACATATCAACAGTATTATTACTATCAACATAATCATCAATGCAACTAATAAAGTAATAACACGTTACTTGTTGTAACCAAACTTGTTACAACCAAGTTACGCTGAGGATTAGAGATCCACTCACCGACCACCTCAGACATCCACTCAGTAGTCTAATATCACTGAGCCTTCTGCGCATCTGAGAATACAATAGAACAACACAAGTTAGTAACTTGTCTTAAAATGATATTAATTACTGAATTTAATCCACCCACATTACACAAGTACTACGTTCAATACTTAAAACCATATTAACAACACTTATCAAGTATACATCACTTAACAAGCTTATAGCTTTAATTCTTAAATTACATATTAAGTTCATGACCTTCTTTATGAACATATATCAAATTCATCAATTCTAATTTATAGCTTAGCTCATAACCATGGTTCAATCATCAACTAACCAATATAACAAGATTACAAGCTATAATTCATAATTATTCAACTAACCCATCACTATTTATATGATTATACTTCAATTCTTCCTAATAATATTCCAACAACCTTTATAATTACCAATTATAGTGTGTTAACACCAAAACATCATCATATAATCAAAACCCATCTAAGTCATAAACTCTACAACTTAATTAATTCACTTTTAAAGTAGTTTAAGGTTACTAATCATCTTATTAACACTTAGTAACACCACTTTAACTAATATCAATCTTTAATTTCGAATTATAACCACAATTTCATCAAACTCATCATATATCACAAGAACACTAATCAATCTCACAAACCCTAATTCAAATCTACAAGATAACCCTTAAATCATGTTACATATCATCATTTATGAGTTTAATAAACATCAATTTAGCAACTTCAAGCCTCAATTTCGGATTATAATCAATAACCCTCAAAACCCCAAATTTTTAGATTTATGAACATGAAGAATCAAGACTTACCAAGATGTTTGTGATGATGAGAAGATGATTAATCCATGTTATTGAAGCTAAATTCGTTTTTCATGGCTCCAATTTGGTGATTCTTCAAGAATTTAGGTTTGATGTTTCTTGTATATATGTATATACGATCGTATGTATGTATGAATGGAAATAAAGACCGACTCAATTATTTGAGTCTATGATATCACTAGTCAAATTTCATTCCCCGTATTTATCGTTGTCTGGAACTTAAAAATCATTTACGGAGAAATATTATTTTATTTTACCGTCATCTAAATTAAATTAAAACACGTAATAATTTATTAGTCACAATAAATTATTTGACTCTTTTACTCATTTATTTTTAAATAAAACAACGATATTATTTCTGACGCATTAATAATAATTTACGGTCAGAAAAATATTAATATACAACTGGACCCAAGAACCGGGTGTTACGTGAAGCTTACAGCCGCCCCCAAACACTCCCTTATATTTCAATCCGTCACTTTTTCTTCAACAATGGCGTGAATTTACAATTTCTGGAGAATTTAACAAACAATGGCGTGTATTCCAGGCTTAAACCCTACCAAAGCCCGAGGCGCCATCTCATCATCATCATCATCATCATCATCATCATCATCATCATCATCATCATCATCATCATCATCATCATCATCATCATCATCATCATCATCATCATCATCATCATCATCATCATCATCATCATCATCATCATCATCATCATCATCATCATCATCATCATCATCATCATCATCATCATCATCATCATCATCATCATCATCATCATCATCATCATCATCATCATCATCATCATCATCATCATCATCATCATCATCATCATCATCATCATCATCATCATCATCATCATCATCATCATCATCATCATCATCATCATCATCATCATCATCATCATCATCATCATCATCATCATCATCATCATCATCATCATCATCATCATCATCATCATCATCATCATCATCATCATCATCATCATCATCATCATCATCATCATCATCATCATCATCATCATCATCATCATCATCATCATCATCATCATCATCATCATCATCATCATCATCATCATCATCATCATCATCATCATCATCATCATCATCATCATCATCATCATCATCATCATCATCATCATCATCATCATCATCAGTGTCTTTAATCAACAACAATTTACCTTTCTCGAATCCAGCAAAAACTCATTTCAAAATCGCCCAATTTAATAAGCAAAAGTCGCCGAGGATTTGTACTGTAATGGCAACTAAGCAGCAGCAGCAAGATGAATTGAATTTGAATTCATTAAAAAATAGTGATCACAGAGATGATGTTATAATTGCTGCAAAAACATCGCTTTCGAATTGCCTTTCGGAAACGAACCTTCATCTTAGTATTCCTGCTCTCAAATCCAAAACAAGAGGAAAGGTAACAAAAGGAAACTGTTTATATATACAATTAAGTGTCTGAAAATGTATATAAAATTTAAAAATTAAATTTTGTGTATGAAATTGCAGTTACTGCTATTATACACATCTTATGACCTATCAAATTGGTAACTTTATATAAGTTGCCACATCATCAAAACTAATTATGTAAGGTCATATATACACACAGTGGCGATAACTGAAAGTTTGATAAATACAATGGAATTTGCAAAACTTGATACATACAATAAAAGGCAATGTTAATGTGGCAATGTTAATGTGTCATTGTATACGTTAGGGATATTTATGATGGAGGAGATTATCTTGTATTAGTTACAACTGATCGACAAAGTGCTTTTGATAGGGTTCTTGCTTCAATACCGTTCAAAGGCCAGGTAGTTGTTGTATGTGATTTACTGATTTGAATAGTTGAGATTTTGCTGTTATCAGGAGGTGGATTGAAGTTGTTGTTATTGATACTTTATAGGTTCTTAATGATACGAGTTTATGGTGGTTTAATCAAACTCAGCATATTGCTCCAAATGCGATAATAGCAGTCCCTGATAAAAATGTTACTATTGCAAAGAAATGTTCTGTTTTTCCTGTCGAATTTGTTGGTAAGTGCTGCCTCATTGACGTGTAGTGTATTTTCCCTTTTCCTATATTTTTTCAATAATATAATTTTGTTTAACCTGTTTAGTTAGAGGTTATGTGACTGGAAGTACTGATACATCGATATGGACCGTATACAAGAATGGAGTGCGGAATTACTGTGGCAATGCTCTTCCTGAAGGTTTGTAGTCAAAAAATGTGTGCTTATTACCATCTGAATTGTTATATTAATAAGTTTACTTTGTTTTGGTTCCTTTTAACTTGTAAGATGGGTTTTTTAACAATATGCAATAGGAATGGTGAAAAATGAGAGGCTACCTGCAAATATTATTACACCAACTACAAAAGCTGCAGATCATGATGTTCCTATTACTCCAGATGAGGTTTGTATAATGTTCTCTGCTTCAATACTACTCCGTATGTATCAAGCACCACTGCCTTTAACAGAATAAAATGCTTACTGTTAAGTTTCTCAAAATGAAGCGCTGCATATTATCTGAATGCACTTTAACTGATACAACCTCCTCAAATGATTCATTCTAATAGTAACATTATTATCGTAATAATGGAGTTTTTCTAATTATATTTGACTCGAATTTATAGTTAACTAAAAGAATTGGACAAATTTATTTCGGGTCAACCCATGTCTCAAGCGATACCAAAAATTTCATCATTTTGATCTTTTCTATGATTTGCCAGACCCAAGCATTCTGCTAATTTCAGTGTCAACTCTTTAACCATATTGCTTACATATGGAACTCTTTATCTATCTTGCAGATTGTTGACAAGGTTTGATGAGTCAAGTTGATTATGATGAAGCAAGTAGGAAAGCTTTAAGTTTGTTTGAGTATGGCCAGGTGTTTTGTTTCTATTCTTTTGATTGAAATTAGAAATTATTATACTTAAAGTCCCCATGATATATTTATATTATATAGCATGAGTTTTCTCATTGTGACATTCTGAATGGTTGTTTTTTCTTTGTGTGTGTGATTTTCCTTTTTATGTGCAGCATGTGGCATCACAACATGGTTTAATATTAGTTGATACAAAATATGAATTTGGAAAGGGCCCTGATGGTTCCGTGCTATTGATTGATGAGGTATCTTTCTTTATTTCTATCCCCTCTTGCTGTTATTTGCATTCACACACCTTGTAAGTTTAACAGATCACATATGTATTAATCAATTCATATTGATAATAGAAATCGTGACCATCTATGCAGGTTCATACACCCGACTCTAGCAGATACTGGTTAGCCCATTCTTATGAGTCCCGGTTTCAGAATGGTCTTGAACCCGAAAATATCGATAAGGTTTGAGTTTTCTCTTTAAATACTTACTACTGACTTCCAAGTTTGTTTGACCTCAAAAGTCGACTATCTACTTCCTTGGTTGTTTACCTCATGAGATTACAATGTTTTGACCTGTCAAATGTTCAGTTTGGTTCTCGGTACGAGATTTGTCCAATAATCTGTTCCGGATTGGTCTGGTCTGGTTAAATCAAACTGAACCATTTTTCTTTCCTTATTTCTGTTCCTTAAATGACTTTTAGGTTTAAGTTTCTAGATTAAAACATACCCAAGTGTGTGTTCGCTTCAATATTAGTTGAAATTTGGTATGTGAAATCTTTTTAGGAGTTTTTGAGGTTGTGGTTTAAAGATCACTGCAATCCCTATGAGGACAAGGTAAATCACGACATTCTATAACATCATTCTTTTCAAATATATTTCCCTTCAAAGGGATATCTTGATTAATATCTCTGAACTTTTTGCCCTTTAGGTTCTCCCTGCTGCTCCGGAAGAGCTTGTTACGGAACTGGCTTGGCGGTATGCCTTCACTACATTACAAGTTATATATGTTTCGAACCATCATACTTGTCACAAATTAATCACTTGTGGAATGAAAAGAGAACGCTAAAATTATAAGATGTTATGAAATGTAAATACAAAAGAAAGACCATCACATACTTGACATTTTTTGTTGAAAATAGTTTCCTCTTAGTAGGTGTGAAGTTTTTACTTTAATGCGCCTTTGAAAGAATTTTAGTAATAAGCAGCTGGAAATATGTCTTTTTTGAATGGCAGATACATTTTCTTGTTCGAGACAATAACAAAATCAAGATTTCAGATACCTGAGACAACGGTAAAACTTTTGAATCGCCTCATAGTTGATGAATTAAGTGAACAATAATATCCCAAATTGTTCTTTTGTGTGTGCAGGAACCTGTGCATGATCGAATAACTCGTAATGTCTCGGAGGCATTGCTATCACTACAGAACTAGCTTCAATCAGTGCGGTCGATAATCGATGTCAAGTGTAGGTATTTTTTTGTTGCAGAAGATCAAGCTCCTTGAAGCTTTAGGCACTTGAAAGCAACCTTTAACTTAAAATGCAATTTCTGTTACAGGAGTGTACTTAATGACACGTTTGAGTGTTTTTACCAATTTTGTATCGGTAACAAGGTTTTACAGATAACGAGGTTTATTGTGTAATGCAGAAATTAATACCAAAGAGTGACAAAACGAATCAATGTTAATGATTTCGCGTCTATGTTAACGGTATCTCTTTCTACTGTGAATTCTTTGTTTCTGTGATTTTACTAGCTCAGGAGTGATCTATGGTTTCTAAGGTTTAGTATATGATTTCCAGAGTGTGTCTGACTTTATCATTTATGTTTATATATTTCATGTATCGTCAAGCTTCATATCATAGTACTGCTGCTAAGTATAGATATTCATTCTAGTAAGTTCTTAGTGGTAGGTATTGTAGTGATCTTGGTTAATAAGGATGTAACCAAGGTACCCAGATTTCTTGAATTATGAAAATTATTCATAGAATTGTTTAAGGCAGTAGAGAATTAATAATGCTAGTCGGAAAAACTAATTTTGATATCTTGTTTCACATGTATATACAGAAGGACAAATCGTAAGCATTCTGGCTATGATTACACCCACATAGATTGTCTCTTCACTCTCCTAATTTGTTTTGGAGGTTGACTGAACAGGTTCAACTTTTACAGTTCGATTGATCTGGATCAATCTTTTTAAGATTTTCATGGCTGTTACTTTCTTACGGCAACATGCTCGGTTTCACATTTCTTACTCCGTGGCATCTGGGAAAAGCTCGTCTTTAAGGGAAGGAGCAATCCATTGTATCTGAATATAAGTGATTTCCCACAATTCATTTCCTTCTTGGGGTGTTAACAATTCTTTCTCTTGCATTGCCGTGATCATCTTGGTCAACAAACAGGGGACTAACTCTTTCATTCTTGATTCACCATACACTCCAAGATCCGCTTTCATTATCATATCCATTCTTCTCAAAATACCTAACCAAAATGTCCTAAATCCAGGACTCTCAACTAACAACGTCAAAAACTGTAAATAAACGTCCACCATAACCTCCACCGCCAACATTAACGTCCCTTCCATACTCCTTGTTTCTCTCTCCGCGTTCTCCCTCGTTGAATACTCCAACATTTTCTCATGCAAATCATCAACCATTGCAAATATCAACAAGTTGAAGCAGTTTATGATATTGTTTGGAGTGAAACCAAGTTCCTCCGCGTGCATGAAGCTTTTCCTAAGGGATTTTACAGCATAGTTTCGTACCTCTTCTCGTCTTGCTAAACTTATCTTCCTCAATACTTCTCCAAGCTTCACGAAAAGATTCATTGACGACATACTGCTTGATCTCATGTTTTCATCAAGTGATACCATGCTACTACTGCTCATGCTCATGCTCGCATTACTACTTCCCGATACATCCAAATACCCAGTTTTCGACCATTCGACTATCAGTTTCACCAAATCCGCCATTAAATCCATCAGCCTCATGTTCTTATCCACATGACTGTTTCTCATGGCGACAAATCCAAAAGCACAATCAATACAATATGAGTAATTCATTACCGAAATTCCCATACCTTGAGCCATTAGGTTTAAAAGTGCTTCAACTCCCCGCTCATAATTCTCCGAATGTCGCGACCCATCATCGATAACAAATGAAGCACGGTTTTCCACCCAAACTGTGATTGTAAATTCGCCGGGTACTTGTTTAGGATCTTCACTACTGTTTTAATCATGACATCATTACAAATATCTAAGACTTCCCTCTCCAATTTCCACATCAAGTTTATCGACTTAAAAAGAATTTCTTCTGATTGCCTTTCATTTGATCTAGACGCAAGAAGCTTCATACATATTCTCATCAACGCTACAATAGCTTTCACAGCGAAAGGGATTGGGGAAAATGACGGTAACTGAATTACATTGAGGAGATAATCATTATAAGTAGGCCAAAATAAATTAAGACGATGAACGTTACAAGAAGCCATTGCTTGAATCAAATCCCAACAGAATTGAACAGTTTCTTCTTCTTCAGCTGGAGTATTGAACTTTTGTCCTTTTCCTGCAGCTGCATAGATGAGTGAGCGGCCAAGATTTAGCAACGGCTCAAGGGGTAAAGTTGAACTCTTGCTAAATATGCTTCCTATTTTACATTGCTGAATAACTTTTAAATTCTGCTCGAATTCGCTTATTCCTAGATTCAAAGACTCCTCTAGGTTTTCCATTGATAAACAATGAGATATCGCTGCCATCAAATTAGAGGTGTTTATTCGTCCTGCTTGATCGTTTACTGACTCAGAATCTGTGCGTTTATGTTTTGTCGAAGAACCACTAACATCAACTATAGATTGAGGTAACAGTTTAAGCCTTTTTAGCTTTAATAAACAGTCAATAATACTCCTCCACCCTCCGCGGATTGAATCTTTGAAGTTGTTAGCAACGGTGAAAACTGCTAGTGTTGCCATTCGAGGTTTTAGGTCATGGCCAAATGAAAACAAAGTTTCTTCGGCTGAAGCATACGGATTCAACAATGTCGTGTATTTACAAAACGAGGAAATTAGCTCGTCAAGTGTATCTTGTAGTCCGTATTGACAGATTCTAGCTACTGCGAATAATCCCTCGATGCATTCATGAATGATTTCTTCATCTTCCGTGTGTTCAAAAATCGCTGAAATTGTTGCAACAGAAGGACCCGCGATTGCAGCAAACATATCCCTGCCGATCCTCCTATCGAAGTCACATATAATGTAAGGTTGGATCAGTTTTGATTTGTTCATGAGCTGCATCCAACGACTAGGGTTCATCTCGATCGGTGATCCGGTTTGACCAAATATAGTGATCGCTTTGGTTGCAATCGACGAAAAAAGATCTGATAAGTATTCTCTTGGAAGATCTTGACCGCCGTTGATTGCACGATTGTTTTTTATAAACTCTTCCTCAGTCATCTTCTTTTTTACTTGTGGGTTATGTTGATCAGTGTTCAACATGATGACGGAGTAACATAATATGAACACTGCATCCTTGCTTACAAAGATTTCCGATGATTGTTGTTCGTAAAATCGTTCAGAAAATGCTTCCAGGACTCTCTGTATTTTTTGTGATTCTCCAGGAAGTCGAAAAGTTTCTAGATATGTTCGAAGAGCCGTGTCAAGAACCAGCCCAGTTAACTCGAATGTGTCTGTGAATTCTTTGAGAACTTTAAGATTGAACTCACTCGGATCGCCTAGAAAGTCACCAATCTTGGTCTTGTCAAGCCCGGGAGTGTACCTCAAGAACATCGCGTGACCTTTCGGGTCCGGTGGATCTGATATCAGTTTCGATATTTTTAAATAATCTAACCCTTTTTTGTCATCACGGTTAAAATGGCTGCCCGCAATCATCATCTTCCTCTTTTGAGCCTTTCGCTCCCTTATGGATTCTATCCATTTCTCTAAATCAGTATCATCTTTTGGAATCTCCTCCCAAAATGGTTTATATTCTGAAATCTCGACAGGGTATGGGCCAGTTGGGCTGGAGTCGTTTTGCCTATCAACGTTATCTGCAATGTTATGAATTAGAACCATGAGACCTTCAAATGCTTGGAGTTGTAGGCTTGTGGTGGAGGCTGTCGGGGTACTGCCACCGGATAAGAACGCATGCTTGCAAAGACTCTTTCCGATCTCTTCGAACACATTGTAGAAAAGAGGGTCACAATCATAGTTCACGTAAACTTCGATTAAAAACGTTGGTTGTCTACAAAAGTTAATAATCCCTTCGAGTGCGAGTTCTTGAAGTTGAACCAAGTAACCTTGGTTTAAAGTTTTGAACAACACGAATATAAAGAAAGCCTCAAGTTGCAAACGAATGGACTCTCGATGGAAATAGTAAACATTCAACACTGTGCTGCAAATCATTGATAAAACGAGTGGGCTCGAAGAAGTCCCGTAATGAATTAAATGATGAAAAAGATCGTCTTCAACCATTCGCATTAGCTTCTTGTGTTTTCCGATGCTATCACCGCTTAATTCTAAAGCTGAGTTGATTAAAACTAGCGCGAAAACCTGGACATCTTCGTCAGCAGTTAGAGCTGGAGACCCTTCTGTTTCCACCATTCCGACCACATTTAGCAACGAACAAAGAAAGTGGAATACATCAACAGCGCAACGAATCCCATAACCAGTTTCGTCACTAGCGTCTTCCGTGTCAGATTCAGAATTCTCCCAATCTCCAACCTCGATATTGGGTAGTCTATAAAATATAATCTGGATTAAATCATGCATCGTGTGTCGTGCGTTTCGTTGCAATAAACCACCTTGCCCAGCCGATTGTTGAACCACTTGAAAACTCGTGTTCACAATGGTGCAAACCTCATGATCATTGAGAAGTACAGAGGCCGGGTGTCTCATAACCGCAGCTAAAACTTGTAAAATTTTCATCATAACCGCAGCTTCCGTGATCGGATGTGTCTTCTCGAGGCGACATCCCGTGACAGCCATGACGACATTATTCATCGCTTCACGAACCCCTGGAGTCTTTTTGTCAAACATAGTGAGTCTGATTATTTTCAAAATGGACGAAAGTGCGACCGCGGTGGCACCTGCAGGGACGTCATCAGACGATATAACGTCTAGAAATGGAGAAAGGTAGATGGACGGATCAACCAACTTCCACGATTGTTGTGGATTGAAAATGAGCGATCGTAATGATTTTAAAGAATGTGTTATGGTTGAATCTAATGCATCGTCCTGGTAATAAAATTGAGAGGTCGGGTCAGATCTGCGTCGTATCACCGCGAGAACTGCCCCAACCTCGGTGTTCAACATGCATGAGAGTCCCAACTCTTTGCTTTTCTCTATTTTACTCGGCTTTCCGTCTTCCTCATCTTCATCGTATTCATCTTCATCGTCATCTTCCTCCTCCTCGACCTCTTCCTCTACCTCCTCCTCTTCGTAGTCTACCTTCCCCATTTAGTGTTTTTGCCAAGATTTTCAAATATTTCTTTTTTAGGAAGTTTGTTGTAAAAGAAATGGTTGTAAAATAATTAAGGTGGTATGTTGTGTGGGAGGTAAACAAGAGAATAAACCAAATGGTTTTAATGGCCGTAAATTAAGTTTTGAAAATTTCTACCTTTAATCTCTCACATATTTATCTGCGATCTTCTTGGTTCTTAGTTCTTAATCATCCATGACATTGCTGAGTACATTTTTCTTTTCAAATTGTGATTTTAATGTTTTTTAATATGCCATTGGGCTCGAGTGGTTGGTACACTGCTTATCTCAAAATGAATTTATTCTGGATTTTCACAGGAGCACTTCTTTATTCATAAAAGGTTTTCAACATTTTTAATTCGAAACCAAACAATTTGAATTAGAAAAATAATCAACAGATATTATGTTCATGAGAGTGATTTTCACATTTTTTACTTTCACATAGGTGAAAATGGTTGGTTCGATGTAGTATCCTTTCTTTCCAAAAGGCCTATCGCACCTTCCCTCTTGCCATGCTCAATAAACGAAAGTACTCTCATTGTTGTTTATTGTTCTACATAAGAGCAGATTAGGAATATCATCATCTGATACATTCTACCTGAAAACCATTATGTTCGAAACTAGAACTTAATTCGTGATACGAGTGGCAGGATCAAAAGGGTCTCCAATCACCCAATCCTTCACCTTTTTTGCCAACTTCTTGATGAACACATCATGTATAATGTATTCCTTCCTGAACAAAAACACGAGATGCTGCCACACATATTTCACCCTGAATCATGTAGAATGCGTCAGCTAGAATATCAATACAAAGTCTAAGAAGTAAAGAAGGAACGTATCAGATCATACCTTATTTAGTAGACTTCTGTCAAGAGCAAGATCTACAGCAACATTCACATCATCAAAAACCATGAAAGGCGATTTTCCTCCAAGTTCAAACAACATAGGTTTTAGATTGCTTGTTGCTGCAGATTGCATTACTAGACGACCAGTTTCCAGTGTACTTTGAACCTGATATAAACTCGATCATCAATATGTTTACTGTTTAACTTACGACCATTTTACTTCTATATCGTTAATCATTAATTGATTAATATGGTTACTGTTAATTAGTTAACTCTTTATTACGAGTATTTATCTGGTTAATTTATTTACTTACTTGTGAAGGAGATTATATCAACTCAAAATTAGCTAGGAAATTTAAGCTTATTTGCTTATAAGCAATAAAGTAAATAAGCTCCCAAACACCCTCGATCAGTACATGGGATAAAGAATTAATAAGAAAAACATGAAAAATAGTTGATCAGGTCATCCCACATCACCATCAGGTCCAAACGTTTTCAAAACTAAGATTTGTGGAAAATTTTTCACAATTTTCCATCTCCAATTTTCTAAAATATGAGAAGAGTTTTTGTTTTCTAGAAAAGTGTTGAAAATTTAAAAAATATGTTCTGTTCATGTTTAGTTGAGGAAAATTGCCTCACTTTTCCACAAAATTTTTCCAAGAAAATTGAAATTTTGGAAAATGTGTTCAAATTATCTACTTTCTAGAAAACTTTTCCAAGAAAATGGAAAAGTGGTATTTCCAATTTATAACTTGAGTATGGAAAAGTGGGATGGAGACTTTTCCAAAATTTTCCTTTATAAAAAAAAGGCACTCTTTTCTACTTTTTTCCCCATCCTCACTTCTAAACTCATTAGTAAAAGGAAAATTGAAATAGAAAAGTGATGGAAAATAGATAGAATTGAACATGTTTTCCAGTTTTCCAAAATGAAAAATTAATAGCATTTGAACACATTTTCCAAATTTTCACCACTTTTCTACAATTGGAAAACTTTTCCAATTTTCTAAAAAATTGGAGATGGAAAATTTAGGAAAATTTTCCACATCTAAACGCAGATGTTTTTCCATTTTGGAAAAGTGTTGTTAAAGAGAAGGTTTTTGGAAAATTTAAGAAAAATGGGGAAGTGGGTACAAGGAAAAAAGTTGAAAACTTGAAATCATGGTTTTTCAACTTCAAGTTATGGGATGGAAAAATGAGTTTTCCATTTTCTTGGAAAACTTTTCCGAAAAATACCCATTTTGGACGCGTTTTCTAATTTTTCACTTTTCTAAGAAAAATTTTCTGGAAAAGTGGTATATTTTTCTTCAACTAAACGCACCCTATTGGGCCGGTGAGGGCCTAGTTACGTTGGGCCGAGAGCATACTCAATATTACTACTATACTGGAGCTTAAAAACACACGATGAGTATTTTGTGTTTTGGGGGGCCTTTCTCCCCTGCCCCTCTACGGCTCTACGGAAGACTTGTCATGTTCTGATATTCATGTGGACATTGTAATTTGTATGAATCTTGTTGAATCAGGAAGACAAAATATATTGGATACTCATACCACGATTAAAGGATCCTTATGATAACACATTGTTTTGTATTATTATTTTTGCAAATTGCAAAATTAAAGATATACACATTAGATTATTATAGTTTTATTTATAATAACTCAACTATTGAACAAATGGACCGTTCATCATCATATTAATTTGATCACGGTGCTAATATTCATCAGCTCAAAGCCACGGGGAATCATATATTGGCGTGGCTACAGTCTTAAGTTGAAGATAGTGTTCAAGTGCCTCCAATCCTTGTTCTCTTCCGAATCCACTCATTTTATATCCTCCGTAAGGTGCATCCCTATCCATGGCTAGATAACAGTTGATCCAAACCGCACCTGCTCGTATAGATCTTGAAACCGTGTTTGCAATGTCGATATTTTTTGTCATTATACCTGACCCGAGCCCATACTTTGTGGCGTTGGCTCTTTTTATCACTTCTTGCAAAGTTCTGCATTTATCATTGTACTCTTTAGTTGGGTGAATTTCATTTAAACTCTAAACTTTAAACACTTACTTGAATTTTAAAACTGAGATAACAGGACCGAAAATTTCTTCTTTTGCTATGGTCATATCATCCTATCAAATCAAACAAAAAATTAAAGATTTAAGCCACTTTAAAAATCATGGAAACTACATTCTTAGTTATGTTTGGAAATAAAAATGTATAAGTTTTCATACCGTAACGTTTGTGAATAAAGTTGGCTCAATGTAGTATCCTTTTTCCCCAAATGGTTTACCGCCAGTTACCAAAGTTGCGCCTTCTTTTATTCCTTTCTCGATGCAAGAAAGTACTTTCTCGTACTGTTGTTTATTGTTCTACATGACGCATCATTGGATTAACACTATGCAAATAAATCAAGAAATTGAAAGATTTTTGAAAGAGTGAACTCCATGAACGGGCTATGTGGTTTATATGAATTTACAAAAAGTGTCTCTCCATATTTTTACTCTTTGTTAGTTCAAAATGTTCAAATTTGTCTAGTAAATAATCCTTCCATCACTTGAAATGACTAAAATATCCTTAACCAAATTTGTATTTATTATTTTTTTCAGTACAAACATAATGAAGAGGTTAAGGGTATTAGCGTATTATTATTTATATATGTTAGCCCATTTGTATTATTGTTCTTAGCCCAATGTAAAGCCCAATGGGCTCACGGGCCTTAGGTTTTCAGGGTTTCTAGTTCTATATATTCGTGTCTCTTGTAATGATTTGGCAAGGCATTATCAATAAACTAACATGGTATCAGAGCCTTCTATCTATCTCCCCTAAATCTCTCATTTTTTTTTTTCCATCGTCCTAATTCCCAAATTTGTAATCATATCACCGCTTCAAATCACGAATCGAAAACACTGTCAATAGATTCGTAATCAAAAATCAAACAAAACCCAAAAACATCCGAAGCAAAGTCTGTCAAACGAGCCGACTAGAGCCCTCGAAAGTTTCTAAATCAAAAATCGGGGATTCAAAATTAACCCATCATACGCTGCAAACTACATCTCACCTCCAGTACAGAAAGCTAAATCGCTTGATTCCGAGCAATTCTGGAAATTTTCGGCTCTGAACGACGCGCCACGCGCCACCACACGCGCCGACCACGCGCAGCCACGCGCCTCCACGCGCCATCGCATCAGGACTCTGCGTTCTGCTGATGTGTCATGCCACGTGGCATCCGACGTGTCACTTTTGCTGACGTGTGTGCTACGTGTCTGCTACGTGGCAGGGTGACTGGGTAACCTGCTGACGTGTCTGCTGACGTGTAAAAAAAAAAATTAAAAAAAAAATTAAAAAAAAAAAAAAAAAAAAAAATGTCTACTAATTTGCGAAATTGGATCTTGGATACTGGAGCTTCTTCACACCTTACTTCGGATGCAGGTAATCTCAATTCTCGTTTTAATTCTAGCTTTATTCAATCTGTATATGTTGGTGATGGATCCCCTATTCCTGTTACCCAAATGGGTC
This sequence comes from Helichrysum umbraculigerum, assembly GCA_949592205.1. Lineage (NCBI taxonomy): Eukaryota > Viridiplantae > Streptophyta > Magnoliopsida > Asterales > Asteraceae > Helichrysum > Helichrysum umbraculigerum. The sequence goes on along the minus strand of CATIUR010000005.1, from coordinate 5,857,293 downwards.
ATTGCCAAATACCAAACCCATATCGTCCTCTATATCTTAGAAACGTCCTTGTTACCCCAAACATTATTAAAAATCTTATTTCTGTTCGCCAGTTTACCAAAGATAATAAGTGTTCAATCGAGTTTGATCCTTATGGTTTCTCTGTAAAAGATTTAACAAGTAGACAACTCCTTCTCCGGTCTGACAGCACCGGAGATCTCTATCCCCTCTCTCCTCAACATGCTTCTGTTTTTTCTACTTTCTCTCAAAATCAAAATCAATCTTTATGGCATCAACGTTTAGGTCATCCCGGAGATACAGTATTACAATCTCTTGTGTCTCGTGGATTCATTTCATATCACAAAGATAAAACACATACTTTGTGTCGTGCGTGTCAATTAGGTAAACAAAACAAACTCCCTTTTTATCGCTCTGAGTCTGTAGTTAAGTCTCCCTTCGACATCATTCATTCTGACATTTGGACTTCTCCGATTCCTAGTGCAAGTGGTTTTAAATACTATGTGTTGTTTCTAGACCATTTCTCTCATTTTCTCTGGATCTACCCTCTTCACCGAAAATCTGATGCCTTCTCCAAATTCGTTCAGTTTCGAGCCTTCGTTCGTACTCAGTTTAACTGCGAAATAAAAGCTTTTCAATGCGATCATGGTGGAGAATTTGACAACCGATCCATGCATGATCTCTTCGCCACTAATGGTATTCAGTTTCGTTTCTCTTGTCCTCAAACTTCCCAACAAAATGGGAAGTCAGAACGCATGATTCGCACAATCAATAACGTCGTGCGCACCCTCTTATTTCAAGCACATCTTCCACCTGAATATTGGGTTGAAGCTCTCTTCATGGCTGTATATCTTTTGAATATTCTTCCGTCCACCTCAATCCAAAATGAAATCCCCTACACTAGACTGCTTAACAAACCAACTTCATACACTCATCTTCGCACCTTTGGGTGCCTTTGCTACCCATATACTTTTCCTCCACATAAACTCGCACCTCGCACCACCCCATGCATATTTCTTGGTTACCCACTCAACCACCGTGCATATCGGTGTCTCGATCTCAACACCAAGAAAATCATTATTTCTCGACACGTCGTCTTTGACGAGTCATCTTTTCCATTTGCTTCCTTCTCTCCCAATCAAGCTCCCTCATATGAGTTTCTAGATACATCATGTGACCCTTCCCCGATTGCTCGCCAACTCCTCATGTCTCGATCCTCTCATGTTCCCGTAAATCCCTCACCTTCGACTTCTACGACACCCCAAATCATTCCTGAAAATTCTCCTCTTCCCCCAACACCTCCTCCACCACCACCTACAAGCAATTCATCTCCCACCTCTTCTGAAAATTCTTCCAGTTCATCTACATCACCTTCAACTCATTCTACCCCTTTACGCACTCACCCAATGGTCACTCGCTCCCAACATAATATCCACAAACCCATCCAAAAACTTAACCTTCACACCTCTACTGTCACTCCTTCTACACCCCGCTCATACACCCAAGCCTTTAGGGATCCTCACTGGCATGCAGCTATGCAGACTGAATATAATGCTTTAATTAAAAATGAAACTTGGGATCTTGTTCCACGACCACCTGGAGTCAATGTTGTCCGCTCTATGTGGTTATATAAACGCAAGTTGCGTGCTGATGGTTCGCTTGATCGATACAAAGCCCGTTTGGTGGCTGATGGGAAAAGCCAACAGCTTGGCATTGATTGTGAGGAGACTTTTAGTCCGGTTGTCAAACCGGCTACCATACGTACAGTTCTCAGTTTAGCCCTCTCTCGCTCTTGGCCGATACATCAGTTGGATGTACAGAATGCGTTTTTACACGGTTCACTGCAAGAAACCGTTTATATGCAGCAACCCCCAGGGTTTGTTGATCCTTATCGCCCAGGTTATGTCTGTCACTTGAAGAAGTCTCTATATGGTCTGAAACAAGCTCCTCGTGTTTGGTTTCAGCGGTTTGCTTCATATGCTACGCGAGTCGGGTTTCAGCACAGCAAAACCGACTCGTCTTTGTTCATTTTTCACAGAGGATCGGACATTGCATACTTATTGATATATGTGGATGATATCATCCTCACTGCCTCATCAGATGCGTTTTTACATAGAGTAATCTCCTCCCTCAATGGAGAGTTTGCTATGACGGATTTAGGGTCTCTTAACTATTTTTTGGGTATTGCAGCAACGCGAACTTCAGCAGGCATGTTCCTTTCTCAGAAGAAATATGCTATGGACATTCTCAAACGGGCAAACATGATAAATTGTAATCCATGCAAGACTCCGGTTGACACAGATTCTAAGCTTAATGACACAGGTACTCCAGTTGCTGATCCTACTTTGTACCGTAGTCTTGCGGGGGCATTACAGCACTTGACATTCACCAGGCCAGATATTACTTATGCGGTTCAGCAGATTTGTCTTTTCATGCATGATCCTCGAGAACCTCACTTTCATGCTCTCAAACGTATTCTTCGATATGTTCGGGGCACTATTGACCATGGCCTTCAGCTGTATTCTTCATCCACTACTCAGCTCACAGCTTATTCAGATGCTGATTGGGGTGGATGCCCCACTACACGGCGGTCTACATCTGGCTATTGTGTTTTTCTTGGTAATAACCTGCTGTCTTGGTCTTCAAAACGCCAGAACACGGTGTCTCGTTCCAGTGCTGAAGCAAAATATAGAGGAGTTGCTAATGCAGTCGCTGAAACAGCATGGTTACGTAATCTTCTTATTGAGCTTCATACTCCTCTTTACACTGCAACCATTGTTTACTGTGACAACGTTAGTGCTGTCTACATGTCCTCTAACCCAGTTCAGCATCAACGGACCAAGCATATTGAGATCGATATCCATTTTGTTCGTGATAAAGTTGCTAACGGACATGTTCGTGTTCTTCATGTTCCATCTCGTTATCAGTATGCAGACATTTTTACAAAAGGACTTCCTTCACCTCTGTTTACTGAGTTTCGATCCAGCTTGAGCGTTCGACAGCCTCCTCCCGCTCAAACTGCGGGGGCATATTAGCGTATTATTATTTATATATGTTAGCCCATTTGTATTATTGTTCTTAGCCCAATGTAAAGCCCAATGGGCTCACGGGCCTTAGGTTTTCAGGGTTTCTAGTTCTATATATTCGTGTCTCTTGTAATGATTTGGCAAGGCATTATCAATAAACTAACAAAGGGTACCTTAATCATTTCAAGTGGCGGAGGAACCATTTACGAGATAAAAGTGAATTTTTTGAAAACAGCTTGCATGAAAAAAAAATATTGAGGGACAACTTTCGTAAATTCGTGTAAATCACATGTACCATATACTAAATTTGAAAATTGTTAAACCTGAGGTCCATGACGAGTGGAAAGATCAAAAGAGTCTCCCCTCGGCCAACTTTTCACCGTTGCTTCCAATTTCTTGACAAAGATGTCATGGATTCCTTCCTGAACGAAAACACGAGACCCCGCGATGCATACTTCACCCTGTATTTATAGAAAAAAATGATAAGTGTGAAAATGTATCTAACTATAACCAAAGTTTTTTGTGTGTATCCAATTTAATTTTGCCCACTTGTGTGTATTGCACTTTTAGTAGTGGTTATTGTATGCATCTGACGTGTTATTACTTGTAATTACTTACATGACACCAGTTTTTGATGATGTGTCATGTGACGTAGCGACTTATCAGTTGTTACGTCATCAGAAATACCAACTACTGGATGAATAAATAAAAAGATAAATACAATAACTGAGAGTTTGACACACATAATAAATCAAAATAGAATTTGATACACACAATATATCTTAAGTGATAGTTGAATACATTTTCAAACATTTACGTTATAAAAGTGATAATTGTATAAGAATGTGTGATCCTTACATAATTGTGTAACAACAGAAAACGCATAGTTTTAAAAATGTGTAGTTAATTAATGTGGTATTTAACTAATCAAAAGACTCTCTTTTACCTTTTTTAAAAAAATTTTAAAACTAGTGCATTGATTGTCCATTTGTCCCTTTATGTGGAAACTTGGTATTATGAAGAATTATTGTATGAACACTTATTTTGAAGGATATTGAAATACCTTATTAGTTAGAGTTGCTACGAGAGCAAATTCCACAGCTTTATCAACATCAACATCGTCGAAAACTATGAAAGGCGATTTTCCTCCCAATTCGAGTGATACGGGTTTCAGATTGCTTATCGCTGCAGCTTGCATTACCATTTGGCCAACTCTAGTAGATCCGGTAAAGCTAACCTGAATAGATCACATCTTCTTTAATTTAACCTAACATACTTATTTATATTGATATACTTATAAATAGTAGTAATTGTTAATGCTTTTTTCGCATTTTGAAAAATATAAAATCACCGCATCAATGTCCATATGAGAGCTAATTGCAGCACCAGCGGTGTTTCCAAAACCGTTAACGATGTTAATGACCCCATTAGGAATACCTGCCTTTATAACAAGAAATAAGATCCGTGAAATGAAAATATGAACCAAATAAGTGTTATTACTAGAAATTTATATGGATAAGTCTTTTGTAATTTTGGTTATATTGTACCTGCTTCGACAAGTGAGCAATAAAAAGAGCGGAAAGAGGTGTGTGTTCAGAAGGTTTGATCACCATGGTGCAACCAGCGGCTAAAGATGGTGCAACCTTTATCGCGAACAATAATGCAGGGTAATTCCATGGAATGATGTGTCCGACTACTCCAATAGGTTCGCGTAATGTGTACGCTTGAATATTACTAGACATTTTGAGAGTTGCACCACGAATTTTATCAGCAGCTCCGGCATAGTAGCGAAATGTCTCAGATACAGCTACTAATTCAAGATCCTTTACGGAGCTATATGGTTTTCCACAGTCTATTACTTCTAACGTCGCTAATTCTTCAATATTTTCGTCGATCAAATCTGCCAATTTCAAAAGAATCTTTCGACGTCCCTGATGATAACATGATATTTGAACAATACAATATGTAATGGAGGAAACTTGTAAAATATTACACAATCAAAAAATTATAAAAACAAAATTGGTAAACGATTATATGATTATAAATATTTGGACCAATTCAACTCCTAAAAGACCATTTAATAATCTAAGTTGGATTTGATTCCCTTTTTTATATTACAGTATCGAAAGATGTTTATAAAGTTAATTATTTATCCAAGTTTATTTTAATATTGAACTTGTCGATTGGCGAATAATAAGAATTTATCCCTACAACATTTTGCACTATACGTTATCAAAATACTAAGAGGACATACCTCGCCGGACAAACGAGGCCATGATCCATCGTCAAAAGCTTCACGGGCAGCCCTAACAGCCATATCAACGTCTTCCTTTCTCCCTTCAGCTATCGTTGCTAATACTTCCTCTGTCCGTGGATCTATGGTCTCAAATGTGTTTCCTACAAATTTAATCGTTCAAAGACAAATCTATCAATTAAAATACTCTTTTATTATTAAATTAAAAAGAAAAACGATTAAATGTAGCGTTAATTGTATCAGAATTTACTAAAGTTCACACATATTATCCATGCTTTAGAAACTTTTTAATATGTTCACTGTATGTATTATGATTTTCACTGTATGTACGCATTTTTCTTAAAGAATTCTATAATGTGTATCGGCCACCAACCTAAGTACACAAGTTAGACATATTATAAAGTTCAATGCATACATTATAAATTTGAGAAGAATAGATACATACAACAGTAAAAGTGCAAAGTCTAATACGTTTCGATACCATTATCCCTCAATTATAACGCAAACCTGAAATGGAATCAACAAATTCCCCATTGATGAAGAGCTTGGTGAACTTGATCTCATGGATTTTTGGAGACTCGGAACTTCCATTGGAACTCATCTTTCTTGCTTTCTTTATCCGGTGAAATTGGAATGCAGCTGATATGCGTTGATTTCGAGTATCATAACACGAGTACTTATCCGTCTTAATTAGTTTAATTATTATATAGTTAGTTGGTAGCTAGAATGTATGTGTCAAAGTCAAAGTCAAATTTGAATTTTAGTGTATTTTAAGAGCGATAATAAATGTTTTGAAAACGATGGCTAGCTAAAAATTAGAAAAGCATTATTTTCTTCTAATATATGTACATGAGTATGGATCAGGAGAGCAGCCATCAATCAGAGAGCAGCGAGAGCAACCAATTACAACATGACACATGTTCGATAATAAGTTTCATTTTGACCCCTCAACTATACTTGTATTATATTTACTTTCCCCCTATTTCTTAATTAAGCCTCCCCTACCTCCACCACCACCACCAACCACCCACTCCCACCCTCTGCCACCAGCTGCTGCCCGCCGTCGCCGTCAGCCACTACCCGCTGCTACCGTCAGTCACCGCCCGCCGCCGGATTCCGACCATTTTTTTTTCCAATTTTTTTCTGATTTTTTTTCAACTTTTTTTTTTCAAAATTTTTTTAACTATCTTTTTCCTCCTTAAAAACACTGCATATTAAATTAAAACAAAAAAAAAAAAACATTTTGATGCATCTTGTGGCTGCATTTTGTAATATATATATATATATATATATATATATATATATATATATATATATATATATATATATATATATATATAATATTGCATATTGTAGTTTTTGTGTTGCATTGTGTATGTTTATTTATTCATCGTTACTTATTTTTCAATACGTGATATCACAAACTGCATTTTTTATATATATTTACTGCATCATTCTTTTTGTATACATGTTAATCTTTTTTTACTACATTTTGTATTTTATGTTATACTACATCTTATATATTGTATATATGCCGTCATCAAAATGCAGTACAAATAGCATAATATGTATAATACAAAATGCAGTACAAACGAACAGGGCCGGTCCTGAGTATTTTGGTGCCCCGGGCAAAGCGATCAAAAAATGCCCCTACTAATATTTTAAAACAAACAAAGTTCACACTATGTTTTTGAGTTTTAAGGGTTTGAAACATAGTCATATACTAACCACTAAGCTGTTGGAAAGTTTATTAAATAAATAAATGTCTAAGAAGATAAACTCCAAGTTACAAGTTCAAGATAAATTATAAAAATGATGTTTTTCTACGTTTCTCAATAAAAAAAATTCAAGGTTCTTGTCATATTCAACTTCAACATAGGTTCAGCTAAATTATGCATTCTCGTTACACATTCAATTGTATATTATGTATTTTTTATATTAAACTTGTAATATCTTCAATGTAGTTTGCACAAAAGTTTAACTTTCGTAATTTTTAAATGGAATACAATACAAATATTTAAAATCTTAATTTATTACAAACTCATGGGCAATACAATATGTGCATGAAGTATAATAACACTTAGATGGTTAGTTTAGTGAAATTATTAGTAGGTGATAATTAAAAAAAAGAGAGTATATAATACTAAATATATGAAAATAAAGTCCTTTTACAAGATATGGGTATTCTCTTAAAAAGTATTATTCTTACGGTGCTAAACTGCGATTCTATAAAAAGGTGGGGGTACACCGAATATATGTATAACAATAAGGGGCAATTCCTGAAAATTATCATAAAGATATATTACAAGTGGGCCCCAGATTCATCTTCTTCCGCATCACACCTGCTACTAAAGTTTCTTCACCAAACCCAAAAATTCAAGCTTTCATCGTTCTTCCATGACTTTAATAAGCTAATTTTATTATCTAGAACCTATTGTATACATCTAAAACTATCATTGAACTTAATCAAGTTGTTTAAATTCCATTTTGTATATACTATCAAACTTTTCAGATCTACATATGTTAAATCCGGCCGTGAAATACTTGATGCCCCCTCCGTGGTGATGCCCAGGGCCGTCGCCCAGCCAGCCCAGCCCCAGGGCCGGCCCTGCAAACGAATAATATGTACTAAAAATTTAAATATAAAATACATTAAAAACAACTATATGTAGTATAATTTTATATAAAATGCAGTACAAAAACAAACAATATGTACTATAAATTATATATACAAAATGCAGTAAAAATATAATACAAAGTGCAGTACAAAAGCAATCAATTTCTATTAAAATTATATACACAAAATGCTGTAAAAAGAACAATATGCAGTATATTTTTATATAAAATGCAACAAAAAGATAATACATATAATACAAAATGCAGTACAAAATAAACAATATATATGTACTTAAAATATATATATATAAAATGCAGTAAACACAATAATATGCATTATAATTTTATTCAAAATGCAGTACAAAAAAGATGATATGTATAATACAAAATGCAGTACAAAATAAACAACATGTGTTAAAAAATGCAGTCAAATAAACAATATGCAGTATAATTAATACAAAATGCAGCATAAATAGGATAATATGTATAATACAAGATCAAGTCTAAAACAACAATATGTACAAAAGATTATGTATACAAACTACAGTAAAAATAACAATATGCAGTAAAATTTTATTAAAAATGTAATTAAAAAAAAATTAAATATTAAAAAAAATTTTGAAAAAAAAAATTAAAAATTCACCGGATCCGGTGACGACGGCGGTGAGGTGGTGGCAGGCGGGGGCGGGGGTGGCTGGTGGCAAGGGGTGGGAGTGGGTGGTTGGTGGCTTGGGAGTGATGGAGTGTTATTTAAGAAATTTAGGAAAGTAAATTAAAGTATTTCAAAAGTGAGGGGACCAAAATGAAAGTTGATATGTGACACTTGTCACTTTCTGGATGGGTGTGGGGCTGCCCTCCTTTCTCTCCAAATAGAGGCTACCCTCATGATCATCTATCATGTATATAAGGAAAACATGATTCATTACATAAGTGGCACATCACCACTTCATTTTATTATATTAATTCTATTTACATAAAACTCTATGTTTAATTAGTATTTTAGAAACAAATATTATTTAACATTGCATTATAATTTTCTGATACAAATTTTTAATAATTCTAATCTTATCTTATCTTAATCATCTTCCATCTTCTAATATATATAAGGAAAACATGATTCATTAGATAAGTGACACATCACCACTTCATTTTATTATATTAATTCTATTTACATAAAATTCTATATTTAGTATTTTTGAAACAAATATTATTTAACATTGCATTATAATTTTTTTTATACAATTTTTTAATAATTCTAATATTATCTTATCTTAATCATTTCATTACTTAATAAAAACAATATATACTTCTAAAACTTGACACATGAGCTTCTTAAGACTTGACACCTAAGCCTTCTTTAGCTTGACATGTGTACTTAATTAACAAATATAAAAAATCATTTTATTTTCATTATCTTTATCTTAAAACTTGAACATACATGATTAATTATGTATGATCAATAGTGTAACACCCCCAAATTTACTGTTGAGCGGAAGCATACTTTGGGGTGCTACTAATCAATAAACAAAGCACATAAGATACACAATGAACGACTCTATATGCGTCGTTTACAAATAGATTGATATTATAAAAGTCTTACACTGTTATAATATAGTTTACAAAAGCTCGTAAGCCAAATGATAGAGATTTTAGGGCATATCTAATTATACAAAATATAGAAATGCAAGGGAATCTCCTGATGTCTGTATGCGACTCGAGCTAATGAGCATCCTGAGTGAGCAGACCTACTGCTGCTGCGAACCTGAGAATACACGCTAAAATGGTCAGCTAAAAGCTGGTGAGCTCACAGGTTTAATGATAAAGTGTACTATATGAACCGCAAGATTTAAGTATGATAATTTATAATTAAACAAATTAGTAAATGATAAATGATGTATATAACTGCCATGAGCACATAGTCTGAGCTTAACTGAGGTGTCAGGATCACAATTAAGTGCCTGAGCGAGGGTGCCTCTATGCGTGTGCCTAATCAACACACGTATGAACAAATGATAATGCGTGCGTTTAACCAGTCAGCGCTTGCTGATCCGGACGGGGACTGTCAGTCCCATATGATACCATACTTTAACATTCACGCTACAAAGTATTACCAAACTATGCTTGGAGGACTTAAATGATTAGATGATAAACTCATGCAGAATATAGCGATATTTTATACTTGCGTTCACATGTAAAACAAAACAAGCATGTATTCCCACCCATGGGTTAAAACAGTAAAATGAGGGGCTATGAGACTCACCTGAGTCTGATGAGATGCTATCAAGCAATAATGATAGTATACAAGGAAAGATGTCATCTCCAACGACTGAAACCTGCTGGGCGTATTAAATGCGCAAGGTTTTAAATGATTAGATGTCTCAACAGATCATCTATGCCAGTTGTTCCCTCAACTAGTTATGTCTAAATACTTAGTTGTTTGTTTGTATTTTGAAAATATGTACGGCCCATTGGTGACGGTTGTAATAATAATCTTGACGTATTATTATTATTATGTTGTCATATTACACTTGTAAAGTATGTTCTAGTGTTGTATCGTATATAAGTACTGATGTTACACAAGTTCGACACTTAATGTGAAAAATATATTTTAAAAGAAATCGGATGACGGGGGTCCGGGGGCAGCGCCCCTGGTAGCGGGGTCCAAGGGGCAGAGCCCCTGGCTGGGGTCGAGCTGCCAGGTCAGCTTGGAAAATTTTTATTTCTACTATATTTCTTTAGTAAAAACGCATTTGAAATTCGAATTCGGAGTAAAATCAGGTGTCAAAATCTTAGTTCCGACACTTAGTAAAACACTGGTAACAACTCATACGCGATCGGGTATCGGTTCATACGCGATCGGGTAAAAAGGTCATACGCGATCGGGTGAAGATGTATACCCGTTCGGGTGAAGGTTTCTTACCCGTTCGGGTGAGGTGATGATATGCGATCGGGTGAGGCTAACTACCCGATCGGGTGACATGTGATACGCGATCGGGTGAGGTTAACCACCCGATCGGGTGACGTTCGATCTCCAGGTCTGTTCGTGCGATTTTTAGTATAAACAAGTTTTGATTCGGTTTTTGGACATAATAAGTTGATAGAACACTAAAGCATGATGATATATGAAATTTAAACATGTAAATTAAAAGAAAGAGTGGGTGATTCCTTACGAGCAAAAATGGGGACCGATTGATGGTGATGATGCTACACGATGATGATGAAGAAGAAGAAGACGATGATGATGATGATGATAATATGATTCTGCTGCTGCTGCTGCTTGTTGTTGTTGTTATAGTTGTTGTTGTTTTTGGTTTGGAGAAGAACTGAGAGAGAGCCGAGAGAGATAGATGAGAAAGGTGAAGAAGAAAATAAAATGAGAATGAAGGGTGTGTTTGGTCTGCTTATGGTCACGGGGCAAGATCCACAATTTGTGGATCTTGTCTCCAATGCGTAGTACTTTTGGCCCGTGTTCGTGTATCCGATAGTAAAATAATTTAATATTTTAAAATTATGAATTTTGTTGTCGGGTATTCGAATATATTTCTAGTTGAAGTATTTTATAAAAATACTTTATTTGAGTTATATAAAATATAACTTGATTTTGAACTAGTTTGTCGGATATGTTTAGCGTGGTTTCGTCGAGTCGAATACGTTTTAACTAAAACGAAATATGTTTCTATATGATTTGATATTGTCCGAGTAAATAATGTTTACTTTAATTAATAATACATTATTTATAAAAGTGTGTCACGAACGTTTTGTTTTATACGATACGGAATACTTTTTACATATTATAAACATAATATATAATAAATAATGATTTTATTAAATAGTTCCATATTATTTAATACTTGTGTTCACCAACGTCCGTATTAATGAATAATAATTCGACCGATATAAAATGACACGATTTAATCAAACCGTGTATGTGTATATATAATAATATACAAAAGGATACATACAATTAGCCTAACATAGTACTAATTACATGTATAACTAAGTGATTAGGAACTAATAACTAGTCCTAATTTGGCGGGTGTCACAAATAGATACATTCTAAAGATGTTAACTACTTATGTCTTTATTTTAAGATTGATGATACATCATTTTTCTCTTTTGTTGTTCTTGAAATTTATTGCAAAGCATGTTTACCCTACTTCAAAATCTTCTTCGATCATATATGCCGTAAACTTACACCCTTAACATTCTTTGAAATATATATGATGTTTTATCATTTTTGATACTTGTAAAGTATAACACTTCAACATATTTATTACTTACTAAAAACAACATATACTTCTAAAACTTGACACATAAGCTTCTTAAGACTTGACACCTAAGCCTTCTTTTAGCTTGACATGTGTACTTAATTAACAAATATAAAAAATCATTTTATTTTCATTATCCTTAATTTAAAACATGAACATACATGATTAATTATGTATGATCAATACATACATTCTAAAGATGTTAACTACTTATGTCTTTATTTTAAGATTGATGATACATCATTTTTCGCTTTTGTTAATCTTGAAAATTATTGCAAAACATGTTTACCCTACTTCAAAATCTTCTTCGATCATATATGTTGTAAACTTACGCCCTTAACACTCTTTGAAATATATATGATGTCTTATCATTTTTGATACTTGTAAAGTATAACACTTCAACATATTGAGAGTAAACATGACATACTATATGATTTATGACATTTATATAATATGAGTAACTATAATAGATAATGTTTTTATGATATAAATGCAATTTATCTCATATTATATTTTTTTAAGGTTACGATAAAATATCCCTAACACTTTTAGAAATTGAGACATCGTCAACTTTGATACTCTTAAAATGTTACATTATGCCAAGTAGTTTATGAAGTTTATACTCTTAATTATGATATATGTTATTAAATATTATGATACGATAAAAATACATCAACAATCTGGTAGTTCAGTGACAGTGTAAATTTAATTGAACATATATTAAATATACACTTATTTGTACGTGTAATATGTTTGTTATTAGTTATGCAAATAAGCACGTACCTGAGTGTCATATCATATACGGAGTGTATGCATACTCTTGAGCGTGTGCTTAAATTTATCACAGTAGGTTAATGATTATGTTTACATGAATATTTAATCTTATAATTTATGTTATCAACTATATATTGTATACTTTCAAATACATGAAGATACATTATCTATAATACAATCAATATCAAAATAAAAGTTATATGGAGATATTTGAAAAAAGTAACGAACCTTGAGGGTTGTGATACTTACTAGTATTCTTGATATAAAGTTGCACAATAGCCACTTCATACTCAACTCTACACATTAAATATAGTTAAATATATAGTATATTTTTATTTGTATTCTTTTTATAATTTTAATATATGCATAACTTTTGAATTGTTAGATGTTAAATATTGATATTAATATTAATTCATTTTAGAAAAATGAAGTAAATGATTGAAGATATTTGGGAATTTATAAATCTAATTCAACAAATAGTACTCCGTAATATACTTTGAACATCAAAAGGAAAGTTTCTTTCGGAGTATATATTCTGAACACATTTCTTATACTCAACTCTACACATTAAATATAGTTAAATATATAGTATATTTTTATTTGTATCAGGGGCGGAACTATGATGAAATCTTAGGGGTAGCACAACATTTTTTTCATAAGATTCACATAAAACATAAACAAATATGATTGTACGATTTTAACGGTAAACATGACATCAAAAAGTGCGGTTTTACCAAAAGTACTATTACAATGAAAATGTTGCGAGCTCAAAAGTAAAACATAAACAAACTAACAGATTATACCTTATAGTTGTCCTCGACGTTCGCCCAGACGATGAAAACGATCAATTATAACTTCTGTTGTAACATTGTCGAGCGCTTCTTTCTCTATAGAACAAACCAAAGCATTATTCAAGTAATTATCTCCCATTCGATTCCGCAAATGTGTCTTCAGAAGCTTCATTTTAGAAAAACATCTTTCAACGGTCGCAGTCGCAACTGGCAAAACCAAAGCTAATTTCAACAAGCGATAGACCACCCGAAAAGAAAGATGCATTTTCGTTTCCACCATCACACGAGCATATTATTCAAATTAGCAAACCTCTCACGACCACTCATAATCTGATAACAAACTTCAGCTTGAGACATAATAGATAACCTATCATCGACACTAAAATCATTTGGATACATCTCGCTAAGCTTTACTAACTTTGATGCGTCAAAGTTAGAGAATGAATCGCATGGACTTAAAGCCATTATATTTTCAAGCAAATAAGTACTTACCTCACTAAAACGATCACCAAACTCTTGAATTTGCATATCCAAAACTGTGTTAAAAATCTCAACCTCGAAATGATATTGATTAGTGATTTTGGTCCTTCGATTTCTTGGAGCAACATACAAATCTGTCATTTCCACCATTGGAAGATCATGTTTTTGACAGAAAGAACCGACTGTCTTCAAAAATAATGTAAACCCCGTTTTTCTAAACTCTTGCAATGCACGTTTAGTTCCTCTTACGAATGAAGCCGCTTGCACTATATCTTGATCCTTTTGTTGAAGATGTTGTGACAACACATTCGTGAGCCCAAAAATGTGCAACAACAAGTGCAAATAAAACACAAAATCGAGTGTTTTGAAATAGGACAGAATACCAGATGCTTGAGTTTGGTTCGAAGTAGTATCGCCTTCCTTTTCAACGTATTTAAGCACCATCACAACTTCCGGAAACAATTTAATCAAACTAGTGATTGTTTTATGATGAGAGCCCCAACGTGTATCTCCAGCTCATGTAAGAGAAAGCTCTTGGTTCAACCCTCTTCCAGTTTCAGTTTCACCCATACTTACTTCTTTTTGAATTCTTTCTCTTTGAGTTTCTCGCATTATGTCTTTTCGTTTACAAGAAGCACAAACCACATTCGTGACTGTTGCTAGCATATCAAAAAAGTTAACCACACCATCATGTTTTTTTGCAATAGCCACAACCACTAGCTGAAGTTGATGAGCAAAACAATGTATATAATATGCCGATTCATTATCTTTCAGGATCAAAGCTTTCAAGCCATTGAACTCACCACGCATATTGCTCGCTCCATCATATCCTTGTCCCCTAACCTGTGTCAAATATCAATATCAAATAAAACATATAAGAAGATAATCTATGATTCAATTTAAGAATTAAATTATAATAATGAAGATAACTTTGATATTTTACCTTGTTCCAACTCAATCTGTACTCAGTAAATAAAGAATCAATAGCCAATTTAAGAGTTGAAGCACATGTATCGTTCACGTGAACAACACCAACAAATCTTTTGTTAACAACTCCACATTTATCAACATGTCTCAAGACCACTGCCATTTGTTCCTTTTTAGATATGTCACTAGACTCATCAACTAACAATGCAAACACATCATCACCAATTTCTTCACAAATGGATTCAATTATTTCTTTTGCAAAGCAATCAATAATCTCCTTCTAAATTTTTGGAGATGTCATTTGATTATTCTTGGGAGCGTTTTCTAAAGTGGCTTCACAAATAGTGTCGTTATGATCTCTAAGTAAGCTCAATATTCCAAAGAAAAGTCCTCTAGAAAGAGAGTTTTCACTCTCATCATGACCACGAAACGGTAGTGCATTTCTGAGCAAGAATTGAATACTCTCAATTGTAGTACTTAATCGAACTCGATATTTATTCTTCTCAACATCAGTATGCTTATGAAAAGCAACAGCAATGGATTGATTTTGTCGCATTAGATACTCACACTTTTGGAGTGCTTTATTATGAAAGCTATCAACATTACCTAGGTGTGTTTTTAAGGCTGATTTTTTGCTCCATGTATTAAATCATGTCGTCACAAATGTATCACTCCCTCCTTGATGACCAACATAATCTCTGAATAAATAGCAACATAAACAAAAGGCTTTGTCTGCTTTTACACTATATTCTAACCAATTAAATTCATCAAACCACTTCACCACAAAACGTCTTCCCTTATCTCCCACACTTTTTGATGGAAAGTTATGGCCACGTGGTTGACACGGTCCTCTAACCCAATATGTTCGCCTTATTTCCTCTCTTTGATTAGCGTTGTAATCTAAAATCCTTGGCCTGTCTGCTGGATCCCATGGAAGATCATTTATGTCAATTGTGATTGGTGATTCCTTTTGATTATTGCTGCATACATTTTCTTTTATAGGTCCCCTGTATTATTGTTACATACTTTTCTTCCTTTTATAGGTTCTTCACTCTCACCATTATCATTACCATCAACAGATGGTGATTTTCTTTTAAAGCAAATAGTAGTCTGCCATATACAAACGTAACAAATCAATTAATCAAACAATGTCAAATTGTTTTCACATAATCACAGTAGCTTCATTCAAGTTACAACATCATTATTTTAATGTAACAAATAAAATTATCAAGTTTCTAACTAGTAGTCCATTACATTACATTATTTTAATTTACAAAATCAAAAGTCAGAGCTTGATAAACTCATAAGTCATAAACCGCTATATACATTCGTACATTCCAATTATGATAAATTGATAATCAAAATTCACAAAATTGAAACCCTATATATATTTAATGAAAAGGGGTAAGTGCACGAAAATGTAATAAACTATGCTCTGACATTCATTGTATGTAACGAACTATTCTGATATTCATTGTATGTAACGAACTTGCTAATTTCCTTCATTGTATGTAACGAACTTGTATTTTGGGCAGATCAACGGTCCTAAGAACGCCACGTGTCGCCCTACATAATCAACACTTGGAAAAATCGAGGAAAATACTAGTTCGTTACATACAATGGAGGAAATTAGCAAGTTCGTTACATACAATGAATGTCAGAATAGTTCGTTACATACAATGAATGTCAGAGCATAGTTCATTACATTTTTGTGCACTTACCCCTAATGAAAATTCATAAACTGATTACTGATAATAGCAAGATATACCTGTCGCATGTTGAATTGTCGATCCTTGAATCTTTACTCTAATTTTGATTTCAATTTTCCAAATAATATGAACCTCATTCGTGGAATTTTGCTTGCGTCCTGTACTCCTGTTTGGAAGTTGGATGGTTGTTGGAAGTTTGATTTTAACTTTTTTGGTGTAACACCCGCCAAATTAGGACTAGTAATTAGTGCCTAATCATACGTTAATACATGTAATTAGTTCTGTGTTAGGCTAATTAATGTATCGAATTATATATATTGTTGAATATATACGAAAATGCGATTTGGTTAAATCGTACGCAACTTAAATCGAATGTATGTCGATTCAATTTAATACGGACGTTGGTGACCAATTTTATTAAATAACGTTTTTATGTCAAAAATATTATTATGATAATATTTCGTATTCATTCGTATCGTACAAACAGAACTTACACAATATAAAATATTAAAACGCGCAACCTAAATAAACACACTTACATTATATAACTCAAATATAAATTGATTTGTAAAGTATTTAAATAAAATATCGCGTAATAAATTGTATTTTAAAACTTACCACTTAATATGTAAAATAATTAATTAACGTTTAAACGACGGAGTAAACGAACACCGCACGGAACACGAACGCGGGACGAAAATGGGGCTCCAAAACCCCACTCCCCTCCCACTTTCTTCTCACTTTCTCTTTTTCCCCTCTCTCCTCTCTTTCTTTTTCTCTCAAACAAATCACCACCAACATCACACTAAATCGCCAAAAACTAGCATCAAACGACTTCGGATCTTCAAGATTTTTAGAGATTCACGACCACCACGCAACGATCTATCTTTCTATCTTTCCGAAATTTCATTTCGGCGATTTGTAAGTTTCCGACACAACTCCGAAAACTCTCGTTTCTAAGTATTATCACTTGCTAGTTGTTTGTATAACCTTATAATGTCCTAAAATGGGTTGGGTAAAAATATTAGGCTGATCGATGGCCGGAAAATGCGTTTTTGAAGTTGAAACTCCGATCAGATCCCGTACGTCGCATTTGGCCTGGAGCAAATGCGACGTAGCGACTTACGTCGCACGAATCCTCGACGTCGCATATAGCGACGCAGCCTATTACGTCGCATTGACTTGCGAATGTCGCACATAGCGACGCAGACCTTAACGTCGCCAACTTAACCAACGTCGCATTAGCGACGCAGAACCCTACGTCGCATTGAATTGCGAACGTCGCAAAATGCGACGCAAGCACCCAACGTCGCACCCAACGTCGCACAAACCAGAAAACTCAGATTTTTACTAAGTGTCGAGACCTAAAATTTTAACACCTGATTTTACCCAAATTCGGATCCAGATGCGTTTTTCGTCAAAGCAATATAGTAGAAATAAAAATTTTCCAAGCTGACCTGGCAGCTCGACCCCAGCCAGGGGCTCTGCCCCTTGGACCCCGCCAGGGGCTGCCGCCCCTTGGACCCCGCTACCAGGGGCGCTGCCCCCGGACCCCCGTACTTAGATTCCGTAACGGCTTTTAAAACACAATCAAAACACATTTTTCAAGTAAAACGCCACGATATCAAAATAATAATAGTTGAGATTATTATTACAAATCCGTCACCAACGGGCCGTACATATTTTCAAACATTCGAATCAATCAACCAAATGTAATTTGGACATTATAGTTGAATGAACAACTACAAGGGTGATCTTTTGAGATACCCAATAATGATTATAACCATCGCGTGTCGTGGACACCCTCAGGTTACAAGTCTTTGGACTTCATACTCGGCTAATCAACTTACGTTTGTTTAAACGCTTTCAGACTCATGTGAGTCTCATAGCCCCTCTTTTTACTGTTTTACTCAGGGGTGTGATATATTGCTCAACTTTTAACATGTGAACGCAAGTACCAACTTTTCATATACTACATGAGTTTTTCGAAACTAATCATTTTAAAGTCCTCCGTCAGCATAGTTGTTAATACGTTGTAGCGTGAATATTAGTATATGGTACCATATAGGATTGACCCACCTCGTCCGGGTTAGCAAGCACTAACCGGGTAAACGGACGTACTAATATTTGGGAAGACGAATGTTGATTAGGCATTCGTGGAGGCACCTCGCCCGGAATTCTCTATAGGGGACCCGGCCCTCGAGTTAAGCTCAACTATGTGCTCATGGCTGTATACACGATGACTATCATTTAATTGCTGGATGCAATTCATTATTTAATTGCTGGATGCAATTCATTATTTAAATCTTGCGGTTCATACTATATTAACTGATTTCAAACCTGTGAGCTCACCGGTTTTCTAGCTGACCTTTTAGCATATATCGCAGGTACCAAGCAGTAGGATGTTTCTGCTTCAGGACTTTAGCTCGAGTCAGCATACAGACGATTGAGATTTTCTTGCATTAGTATATTTTTGTACAAGTACTTATGTACTGAAATCTCATTTTATTTAAACTCGAGCTATGTAAAGCTTTAAATGATGTAAACATTTCTATTATCAATATATTTTGTTAAAACGACGCATATAGAGTCGTTTACTATATATCTGTGTGCTTTGTTATTGATTAGTAACACCCAAATCAAGCTTCCGCAAATCATCAAATTTGGGGGTGTTACATTTGGCTTCAAAAAAGTTTTTTTTAACTTTTTTGGCTTTTAAAAAGTTTTTTAACTTTTTGAGTTAAACAACTACGTTTGGGTTTTTTTTTACTATATTAATGATGGGCTTAAAGCCTTTTTTTTCATATCATGTTTGAAGTATATATGGTCATTAAACGATTTATAGATCTATACATATTGGGCTCTATTCTTTTTAATGAATATATAAGTTGCACCTAAACAAATTCACTAGTAGCACAAAAAAAATTCACTAGGTGCATTTATACTAAAATGTATATATTTTAAAATTTTACACTACGATAATTTTTTTGACCAGTAGCACGTGCTACCCCCGCCAACCTACTAGTTCCGCCCCTGATTTGTATTCTTTTTATAATTTTAATATATGCATAACTTTTGAATTGTTAGATGTTAAATATTGATATTAACAAGGTTTACTGTTCGCGCTTCACTGCGATTTATTCGTTTATATTTTATTATATTTGTGAGTTATAATATGTATAGTTTCAAGTTTTTCAAAATATTATTTGTTTATATAGGCACGTCGCTATGGTTGTTGAATATTTAGATCTTTTGTAAGTCCGTATGTATTAGGATCGATAACGAGGTTATCTTTGGGTATTAAGGTGCGGAATCCTTTAATACTAAGTTCACGGATTGTGAACGGTTTGTTTCGCACGTATTCGCGAATCGGTTAACTAATATGCTTTGTATTGATTATAACAATGTTAATTGATCAATACCTAGCCTTTAGAATACTTAGAATAGCTTAGAATGCTCTGGAAATTCGTAGGGCCAAAGTTCTTAATCGATTTGACCTAATAATGTATATATAGGTTACAACCCGTCTCAGTTCGCAGCTTTATGGGTTCTGCTAACTGACTCGGTTTGCAGCCCAAGTTGGCCTAGTGAACTGACTCAGTTCGCTTCGCAACTCTGTTCTGTGAATCCAACTCATTTCGCAGCGCAGTCTGAAATCAGCTTTTGGTCAACATTTTTCAGCATTTAATATTTAACTCTAAAATGTTTACCAACCAATATTTTTCATTACAATTCAAAATCAATTATACAAACTTGATTACAATAATCACTATTCCTATTACAAGCTAGACTGTTGTCATAATTACATGTCCCAACATCTTTGGTCTATTATTAAGTTAAATATTAAACTTTATACCTTTTACTATTGTTTTAGTTGAACTTCAAAAAATTCTATTGTATGTATTAAAATTGTAAATATTATCTAATGTATGTAAAATTTTCCTTTTTGGTAAGGCCAAAATATAAAAGTTTCCCTTTTAGCGTTACCCAAAAAAGAAAATTTGCATACAATAGATAATATTTACAAGTTTAGTACACACAATAGAACAAATGAAAGTATGTTTTATGCAATAGAAAAAATGTAAAAAGTTTAATATATAACGAAACAATAAACCCTTTATACTTTACTAAAACTATCTAACTTAAATGTAACAAAACATATCCGCAAAATAATAGTACGTTGTATGTGATTAAAAATTTAAATTAACTAAAACTTTAAATAATAGTCATTTTATTCTCATTTAAAATTTTTCGATTCATTTTTCTGGCTTTACCCATTATTATTAATGTAACAACTAACTATATCAATTTGTCCTTGCATCCTAGTTCAGTTGGTAGAGCACGTGGTTTTAATCCCCAAGGTCGTGGGTTCAATCCCACACACAAGGACATTTAAATTTCATTGGGGTTTTGATCCAGTGGTCAGGGAGTTTTCCATACGGTTTTTTCCTGAAGGTGATGAGTTCAATCCTTGTTGTGAGGGGGACTCCTGCGACGCTATACCCATCCAAGACATGGGAGAGCAACCCCTTTAGGGCGTCGCCATGGCTACGAACTTAGGGGGCGGTTACTCGATCCCAGGGAAGTAACCGCTTGTGGAGATGATCGGGTGGGCCAAATGTCCGTCAGTGATTCCACGACTGCCTTTCAAAAAAAAAAACTATATCAATTTAAAATGGACAATACTTTAAGATGCTATAAATGTATATTCCCATTTTTGGTCATATAAACTTTCGTCTCTTCAAATTAACTTTCAAAGATGTTTATATATTGAAAAGTTTAAGAGACAAATTATAAATACTCCGTACTAATATAGGAAATCAACATATGAGATTGAGACAAACACGTGTACCCACGTGCAAGTCATTTTCTTTATTCTTTGAGCAAGTGTAACTTGTAAATCATGGTAGGAATACTCTTGAAAAACAATAATTTCACCTAGGTAATCAGGTATTTCTTTTGGTTCTTTCAAAGAAAAGAAAAACCATTAAAAATCTGTCGACTTTTGATTTCCTCAACTAAAACCACTCAATTAAATCACTAAACCATTCGTAGTTTCGTACACCGATAACCGATTATCATATATCGGTTTCGTTAAACTCAATATCTCCTAGTTTATCTCTCTCAAAAGTTGTTTTATCCATCTTCTTCTTTTTCTTCAATATAAATCCATATTCTTTTTCTCCAAAATTTTGAAGATAGAGAGTAACAAACATCGTAAACATAAAAGTTGCAACCTTTTCTTCTTACTAAAACCCAAATTTTAATCCACCAATTTATATAGGTAGTTACGGGGAAGTAAACATTACCACCGTCACCATTGATCTCGATAACAAAACCTGAGTCTAACCATACCAAACATGTGGACGACGGACTACCGACTCGCCGACACACGCATATTTAGTTGGTTGTTAAATCTCGAAGATGCTAATATATATTCGTGACCATTGGGTTGGTGAAAAACTGAAAATGAATAAAATCTTGAATACATGTAGGGGCGGACTTAGGTTATACTTACATGTGGCATCATCACCAATCAATTGAGCTCACTTTATGTAAAATTAGCTGAAATTTTTTGGGTGCTTTAATAGCTTCAAATTTTTTTGTGCCAGTCGGTCAATAAATTTTCTAAACCCGCCATTAAATTCGTAGGTTTTTATTCATAACCGTTAGGTTGGATGTGATGTAGTGATGTCTGGTCTATATGTGTACTTTTGACAAATTTACTTAACTTGACTCGAAGAGACAATTCTTACACATTCTAAAAAGATTAAAGAAAAATCTACAATGGATTTCAAATCCGTTAATATAGAAGAAAACTTTATTATATATACTGCAATATATAGAGTGTTTGCTTGATTTGACATATCGACATCGACATCGACATCGAGTTACGTTGGCCTACTATATTTAGAGAAGGGCCCTAATGCAAGGCAAGCACCCCCTACCATCATCACATATAGGTGTACATACCCATCATCAAACATCAAACATCAAAAATTGGTGTGGAAGACCCGTCACCACATTTAATTTTTAATTTTTTTTTTTTATCCCCTGTTTTCTTTGCCTTTTCTTTTCAAGATAATATATGTTTGATAAAAATTAATTAATATTATAACAATAAAATGGACGCCTTTCTCTTTTAGAGAGCTATTAAAAATAATAATAGTAATAATAATACTCTCCCCGTTCCAAATTAAATGTCCATCTTTCAATTTTAGTTTATCCCATTATAATTGTAGAATTTTTAAATCAGAATCTTTTTCAATGGTCAACATAAAAATGTAAACCGTATGCAAATGATTGTGCACATAAAATTTAAAACGGATATAGTAATAATGAAAATAAAAATTGGAGAAATCGTTTGTCTCTCCCCCTTTATATGTAGATGTAATGTAAAGTAATGTAATGTAAATAAATGTATGTAAGTAAAAGTAAGATCTTATTTTTATTGGGCTGATGAGGGCCTAGTTATTATGGGCCGATGATTTTATTCATCCTGAAGCCTTAAATTGCACTAAACTTACAGGTAGGCGTGAACATATAAACCGGTTTTAAAAACCGACCCGGCCCAAACCCGGAAAACCGACCCGGTAAGAACCGGGTATAACCCAACCCGGTTCGGGTTTTTTCACTACCCGGCGGGTAGGGAACCGGGTAGAGGTTTCGGATTTCAAAATCGGGTTGGGACCGGGTAGGGGTCGGGTCGGGTTGGAAAACCCGGTAAAACCCGGTAAAAACCCGGTTGAAATGGGTCAAAAAACCCGGTTCGGGTCGGGTCGGGTAGGTCAACGAACCGGTTTTCATTTTGTTGACCAAAACCCGGTTCGGGTAATGGGTCGGGTCGGGTTGGGGAAAAAACCCGGTTTGTTCACCTTTGCTTACAGGGGGTTCTGTTCCGAATAAACTTACAACAGGCTCGATTTTAATTTTATTTATTTCTTAAAAAAATATAAAATTATTCATTTCTGTTTTTTATATATCAATTCATACAACGATTAAAAAGATCATTATGTTAATATTATTGTCTTATTGTATTTGCAATTGCAAAATCAAAGATACACCCATTAGCACCAAATATGCATAGCGTACATGTGTTGATTTTTTTATTTATCAGAACTCAAATATTGAACAAATGAACCTAATTCATCTTATATGATCACGGTGATAATTATTGAAGCTTAAAGCCACGGGGAATCATATATTGGCGTGGCGACGGTTTTAAGTTGAAGATAGTGTTCAAGTGCCTCCACTCCTTGTTCTCTTCCGAATCCACTCATTTTATATCCTCCGTGAGGTGCATCCTGATCGATGGCTAGATCACAGTTGATCCACACCGCACCTGCTATGATAGATCTTGAAACCATGTTTGCAATATCGATATTTTTTGTCATTATTCCTTACGTGAGTCCATATTTTGTGGCGTTGGCTCTTTTTATCACTTCTTTGACAGTTATGTACATATTTATTAGCGTTTTACTTATTTGGGATAAAATTCTTCCAAACTCGTTACCCTGAATCCTTAACGTTAAACACTTACTTGAATTTGAAGATTGAGATAACCGGACCGAAAATTTCTTCTTTTGCTATGGTCATATCATCCTATCAATTAAACCAAACAAGAAATTGAAGATTTAGCCACCTCAAAAGTCATGAAAAGTTGATTTTTAGTTATGTTTGTAAAATAAAAATGATCGAGAGCTCATACTGTAACGTTTGTAAACAAAGTTGGCTCGACGTAGTATCCTTTTTCTCCAAATGGCTTGCCGCCAGTTACCAACGTTGCGCCTTCTTTTATTCCTTTTTTGATGCACGAAAGTACTTTCTCGTATTGTCGTTTATTGTTCTACAGATGCCATCAACGTGTTAACATTATGCAAAAAAATTATAAAAAATTCAAAGGATTTCAAAACCGGAAAGATTTTACACTTGAGGTCCGTGACGAGTGGCAAGATCAAAAGGGTCTCCTATGGGCCAACTTTTCACTATTGCTTCCAATTTGTTAACAAAGATATCATGGATTCCTTCCTGAACGAAGATACGAGACCCAGCGATGCATATTTCACCCTGTACTTGAAACAAATTGAATATGAACGTGTGATCCGTACAAATATATATATGATCCCTTCATAGTTCATTCTAAAAGAACTGTGCACAAGACAAGAAAAATTAAATGCAGTTTAAGAAATGTGACACTAATATATACGTAGTAATTTTTAGAGTGAATATTTTTTTTTTTGGAAATTACTAAAATGTAGAAGTGAACAATCATTTTGGCATGGATGGATATTAATAAATGGGATTTGCTAATGTGTGCGCGTTAACGTGTATTTAATAAACTTGTAATTTCCTTAAATAACATAATTTGTAATTAATATATGCATAATAAAGGAAATTATTAGATTGAATTAATGAGTATTAAATGTAAATTTTAATATTTAAGGAAATTTCAACTTTATTAAACACACCTTAACGTGTACCACGGGGCACACGTTAGCAAAACCCTTAATAAAAACAAGGAAAGGGTATAAGAATGGTACTTTATTAGTAAGATTTGCTATGATAGCAAATTCTACGGCTTTATCAACGTCCGCGTCATCGAAAACAATATAAGGTGATTTTCCTCCCAATTCGATTGTTACATGTTTCAGATTGCTTGCTGCTGCCGCTTGCATTACCATTCGACCAACACTAGTGGATCCCGTAAAACTAACAATAGAGGATCATCACTCCATCAATTCGATTATTATAGATTGACAAACTTATTAATTAGTGGTATGAATGTACGTATATGCGTTATAAAAATAAAAAATACCGCATCAATGTCCATATGAGAGCTAATTGTTGCACCAACAGTGTTACCAAACCCGTTAACAATGTTAATTACCCCGTCAGGAATACCCGCCTATATAACAAGAAATAAGATCCGTACAAAACTTAAAATGAACCAAATACATATAATGCTCATATTCTTAATTGGTAAAGTATCGATTTTATTATGAAAAGGTGAATTTTAATTGAAAATGGGATCCGAAATCACACCCTAATAGTTATAATTTCACCTCGATATTGTCAAGTCAATGATCTTTTGGTCATGTTGTCGCATTTTTGACAAGAGAAAAAACATACCGATGTGTATATGATAATTTTTGTAGAAGTTGTACATGATCCAATTACTAATTGTACTTTATAACTTATATATGAAGTTTTCTTGGCGTACCTCCTTTGACAAGTAAGCAAGAAAAAGAGCCGAAAGAGGTGTGTGCTCAGATGGTTTTATCACCATAGTGCAAACAACAGCTAAAGATGGTGCAACCTTCATCGCGAACATTAATGAAGGGGCATTCCATGGAATGATGTGTCCAACTACCTCAATAGGTTTACTTAATGTGTAAGCTTGAATATTACTAGACATTTACCACGAATTTTATAACACCACTGTAATTCAAGAACATTTTTTTTTTATTATCATTCGGAAGCGAGTAATACAAATCATGCATTATAGATTGTGTACAACATATTTCCAAAAGCACAATCTATGCATGCATGATGAGTTGGTACAATGATCATATTAACTACAACCATTAAGTTAGGTGTTATTTAAATTCAAAACATATGTTTAGAAATGACATCATGTTTATATATATATATATATATATATATATATATATATATATATATATATATATATATATATATATATATATATATTCCAGAGTAGGCAGTCAAACATTCTTCAAAGCCAACTTCTTGCCCACCCACAACAAAAGTAATCTGCAAGAAGTGAGGGGAGGGATTAGCACGAAGCTAAGTGAATAGACCTTTAACTATCAACCTAACTCAGATTCACAATTGTTTACAGCTAAGCATCATAAACAAATAACTTCAAAGAGGATCGGTGGTCCTTGAGGCACCCTACTGTCGCGGTGGCCCCCAAGCAACACTTACAATCACTGAAGGCCAATTCAGTGATCTAACCGATGGTTTGGTACTATTACTACTTCCAACATCATTCCAGTGAGCAACACATGTACAAAGTACTAATGTTATCCAAGTAATAGTGCCCAAACCCAATCGCAATTGACCTCTGAAAGATTCACATAATCCATAATCATCATGGCAATATGTTAATTAAACAATACACAAGTAAAACCAAGTTTACCCATTGTAACCAGATTGTTACAACCAACTTAGACTGAAAGTCAATGATCCACTCACCCTTGACGAATACTGCTTCCACTCAAAGTTCTAATGTTATTGAGTCTTCGTCGTATCTGAAAACACAACAGAAGTATACAAGTTACTATCTCATCTCAAATATTCGCAACTTGAATAAAAATGCACCATTGTCTCCAAATATGATCACTCAAGTTATAACACCTCAACATATATATAACTTCGTAAATTAACCTATCATGAAACCATATTACATGTTACTAATCATCTAGACATATAACATATTAGTTTCAAAGGAATTTAAGAAGTGAATCTGGTTAGGCTGGAAACGGCCAGGGAGCCGCCGGATGGGACACTGGACCCGCCGGTTTCACCATCCAAGCCGCCGGGTACAATAGGTTTTTCACAACCAGAAGCAAAGTGCGTTTTAAAGCCTAAAGAAGCTGCCGTTTTGGCGCATAAGCCGCCGGGTGGAGTGAAGAACCCGCCGGCTGGGGTGACTAACCCGCCGGTTCCCCTTGTTATTTCATGAAGCCGCCGGCTGGGTAACCAACCCGCCGGCTTGTTCATCTTTTCCAGCACCAGCAGGTGCTGGTCACAACCTGCCCGAACCCAAACCCCATATTCACCAAATTCGAACACTAAGTATGATTTTTACAACCAAATAACCTCAGCTAACATCATATATCATATTCTAACAACAACTAACTTCATCAAACTTCAAATCCATGCATGATTACTCATACAATCTAATTCCTTCAAACCCTAACATATATATATATATATATATATATATATATATATATATATATATATATATATATATATATATATATATATATTCAAATCATTTTAAACTTACAATCAAGATAATAACAAGGTAGATGATGATGTTGATAGGTAGCAACCAAGAATCCAAGCTTCTATCGAATTGATCAATGTTTTCCCTTTTGATTTCTTTGATTTACCAAGATATGAGTGTGTGTGTGTTAATAGAGAAAGTTAGGCAAAATGGAAGGGAAATGGTAAAGTGAATATCAACCTAACTATTTACACTAGGCCAAAACAGTGTAAATTATACCCGTCCTAATTCTATTGTCTGGAGCTTAGAAACCGTTTCGCGAGAAAATACATTTTATTTTACTGACAACTATAACAATTTAAAAAAAGCAATAATTCATGTATCCCAATCAATCATTTGGCCATTTAACCTATAAATTTCAATTAACCAAATAATATCAGTTATTTATAAACTCAATTAAATAATCAATTAATTAAGTAAATTACCTAATTTCTCCTAGGCCCGAGACGAGGATGTCACAAATCTTCCCTCCTTAAGGAGATTTCGTCCCCGAAATCTCACCATGCCCAAAAAGACTAGGATAACGCGACCTCATGCTATCCTCCGTTTCCCACGTAAGGTTAGTGTAACACCCCGAATTTCAGGAAATTAATATCGTACGTGAATATATTTTTATTATGAAATATTATTATGTAGATAATAAGATACGAATGAAAACGTGAGTAGTTTTATCAGTTCCAGACTGTAAAGTTTAAAAGGGGATAAAATTAATACATAAATAGATAGATATGTACGTATGGTGTGATGCTTATCTCAATTCCCTTCTAAAAACCTCTGGAACCATTTTCCACATATGAAGAAAATCACACGAGCTTCATAACCACAACAAATCCTCAAACTAATTCATGAATCAAGATTTATAGGGTTTAATTCTTCATCCTTTTCATCATCCTTAAGCTTGGTAAGTAAATTCTTCCATGGTTTTAACCTAGCTTTTGAGTTTTATGGGGTTTTAAGAAATTGAAAGTTTTAATACGAAATTAGGGTTATAACTAGATGAAATTGATGGTAGCTAATGTTATTATGTTTGTTGATAATCATATGACAAGTTGAAAGTGGGTAATTTGAATTATGAGATTAGTCTTCAAAGTGGGTTTTATGAAATTTATAGAATTAGTGATTTGTATATGAAAGTGGGTATCTAATATGTTGAATTGAGGTTAATAAGTGTTGTTATGATCATAGATATATATAAACTAAGTAGAAAGTGATGAAGTAATGATTTAGTGTTCATAGGTAAATTATGAGTTTACGTTAAATCTTATGAAATGATGAAGTAAAGCTTAAAAGTGAAGTTATTAGTATTTATAAAGTATAATTATGATGATGAAATGAGAAATTAAGTAGGGAGTTGATAAATGAATCTTAGAGTGAGTTCATGATGAAGTGAAAATATTAAGATTTAAAGAAGTAATATGATTATGAAATAGTGTAGTCATGAAGTATGATTAAAGTTAATGATTAATTAGCATCTAGTTGTATGATTATGTTATTGTGAATGATATGATAGGAATTAAAGACAAGGAAAGCGTACGTGACTATTGTTGTGGATCATCAAGTGTCGAGGTGAGTATATGGGGGCTAATTGGGTGATGGTTGTACGTGTTTCCGGATTGCTTCCGAGCAAGAGGATCGTACAATCATGTGGATGTTAATTGTGATTATGAGTTTTATTTGGTTAAGTGTTAATGTGGAAGATTTCTTGTTTCTTGTATATGTTTTATTAGCCTTGTTTCGTATACTTGTTTCATGACTTGTTTCTAAATGTGGATTATACGATGAGGATTATGATGAAGAGTATGAATGGTCGTATGTGTTTCCGGATTGCTTCCGAGCAAGAGGATCATACGATCAAGAGAAAGATGACTTGTATCTATCCTTGTTTCTTATCATGGTATCCATTTCAACGTGATTTGGAATCATGAGCCTTGTTTCTTAAAGTGGTATTCATTTCGACGTGATTTGATACCATCAAGCCTTGTTTCTAACGATGCCTTGTTTCTTAGGATTCGAATCCGTTATGTGCTTGTTTCTTATATGGTAATATGAAGATGTGGAGTAAGATTAGTGATGTGTTGATTATTGTGTTCAATGTTGATGATATGTGGTTGAAGGCTTAATTAGTTTCTTATATGCTCACTAAGCGGTGGTTGCTTACCCCATTCATGTTTCATGTTTTAGGTGGATGGTTAATGCTTATGGAGATAGCGTGGATATGGAGCTAGCTTTGTGGTTAGAATGCTCCATCTCTTTGAATTGTTATTTTGATTATCAATTATGTAATTCGCCCAAGTAAATAGTTTTTGAATTAAACATGTTGGTCAAAGTGTTGTATTTGACTTTGAAAGTCAAACAAAGAATATAGAGTCTTGCGTATGTGTATACAAAGGGTATGAAGTCATTGGATTATAATTGTTGTTGCTTCGGGTCAAACATAGTGAAATGTGGTCAAGTTTCAATTGTGATTGGTTGGTCAAATGTGAAGTTGACAAATAGTCAACATCATTGAAATAGTCAAACATGTGTGGTTTGAGTGATGTTTTGGTTGAAAAGTGGTTGATTTATGAAACGGGTCAAAAAGGGGTCAAAATGGGTCGTGAACGTGTCTACGTGTGAAAACGAGTTAGAGTTTGATTTGAAACAAGTGAAAGTTGTGATTAGTGTCAAAATGGTATTAGAAAAGTAGTGGCAAAGTGCTCAGGTTTGAAATAATGTGGTTTGTGTTTTGATGTGTTCAGAAAAAGAGTCGAAATGGTCATTAACTAGTGACACGTCCAGATTTGTCGTTTTCATGAATTTCGGAAAAGTGTAAAAATGGAAAGTTTTATATTCTCATAGGGGAGGTGCATGCAAAATTTGGTTATCTAACTCTCAACGAGTTAAAAGTTATGCGCGTCCGAATTTGGGTCAAAAATCTGAGTTGTTGGTGTTAGTATTCTTTTGAATTTATTAGTATTATTTATAATTAGTTAGTATTCTTTAGAAAATGTTAGTATTCTTTATAATTAGTTAGTATTCTTTGGAATATGTTAGTATTCTTTAAAAGTCAAAAGTAAAAAAAAAAAAAAAAAAAAAAAATGGTTACGTTTTTTGGGCGTTTCAGTTAGCACCCAAACTATGTCGCCACTTAACCAAAACCATGGGTATCTCTTTCTTTCAAAGTTTAGTCACCTTTCTATCTAAAATCTCTACAGGTTCCTCTACAAGCTTCTGACTTAAGTCAACACGTAGGTCTTGTAACGGAAGGACTTGGGATTGGTCCTCCACCTTACATTTCCTTAAATAACAAACATTAAAGGTGTCATGAATACCCGCTAATTCTGGAGGGAGGTCTAACGATACCGTCTAGTCATTAACTACTTGACGGATTCTAAATGGCCCAATAAACCTAGGAGCAAGTTTACCATGCTTACCAAACCGAATTACACCCTTCCAAGGGGAAACCTTTAAATATACCAATTCACCTACTACAAACGAAATCGGGCGACGTCGCGGATCAGCATACTATTTCTGTCTATCACGGGCAGCTTTCAACTTCTCGCGAGCTATAGCTACCTTATCAGCAGTAATCTGAACGATATATGGACCCGCAAACTATTTCTCACCCGCTTCCAACCAGCAAGTGGGTGTTCTACAACGACGCCCATAAAGCATTTCATATGGAGGCATACCTATACTCGAGTGATAGGAATTATTATACGCAAATTCAATCAATGGCAGGTGCGAATCCCAAGACCCGCCATATTCCAACACACAAGCACGCAACATATCCTCTAAGGTTTGAATAGTGCGCTCGGATTGACCGTCTGTCTGAGGGTGATAAGCCGTGCACAAATTTATTCTAGTACCCAATTCCTTTTGCAAACTCTGCCAAAATCCAGATACGAATCTAGGATCTCTGTCCGACACAATAGATAACGGAATCCCATGTCTCGAAACAATCTCATTGATGTACAACTGAGCTAATTTACTCAAAGATGCCGTCTCACTAGTAGCAAGGAAGTGAGCACACTTAGTCAATCGGTCCACGATCACCCAAATCATGTCATTTCCTCTAACGGTTCGTGGAAATTTTGTTACAAAATCCATCGTAATGCGCTCCCATTTCCACTCGGGAATCTCAAGTTGCTTCAATGATCCATAAGGTTTCTGGTGTTCGGCTTTCACTTGAGAGCATATATGGCACGATTCCACAATTCGAGCAACATCCATTTTTAAGGTAGGCCACCAATACAAAGGTTTCAAATCATTATACATTTTTGTACTCCCCGGATGAACCGACAATCTGGACTTATGAGCTTCCATCAATATCACATCACGAAGTCCACCAAGTAAGGGAACCCGAACACGTGATTGGAATGTCTTTAACCCACGAGAATCATCACATAACAAGTCTTTTCTCTTCCATAAAATCTCAGCTTTCAAGTTATGATCTAACAATGCCTCCATTTGAGCCATTTTCAACTTGTCTATCAAATCCGAAGAAACCTCTAATCGCATAAAGCAAATCTTCTCAGACTTCCCTTTTCTACTCAATGCATCTGCAACCACATTTGCCTTACCTGGATGATAACGAATTTCACAATCATAGTCCTTTATTAATTCCAACCATCGCCTCTGACGCATATTCAGTTCTTTCTGCGAAAACATGTACCGAAGACTCTTGTGATCCGTACAAATAACACATTTAGTGCCATATAAGTAGTGCCTCCAGATTTTCAAGGCAAAAACTACAGCTGCAAGCTCCAAGTCATGAGTAGGGTAATTAATTTCATGAGGTTTCAATTGACGTGAAGCATAGGCAACAACACGGTCTCGTTGCATCAAAACACAACCTAAACCTGCAGAAGAAGCATCACAATAAACAATGAAGTCATCGGACCCATCAGGCAATGCTAAAATCGGTGCTTGACACAAAAGCTGCCTCAAAGTCTGAAAAGCTTATTCCTGCTGCTCAGTCCACTAAAATTTAACATCCTTCCGGGTTAGCTTAGTCAAAGGACCCGCAATCTTAGAAAAATCCTTTATGAACTTCCGGTAGTAACCCGCTAAACTCAGAAAACTCTTAATTTCGGAAGGCGACTTTGGTGCTTGCCAGTTCATAACAGCCTCAATTTTTGATGGATCCACCTTAACATTCTCACAAATGATGTGCCCCAAAAACTGTACCTCACGTAACCAAAACTCGCATTTGGAAAACTTAGCATATGATTTCTCCCTTCTCAAGATGTCAAGTACCATACGCAAGTGCATCTCATGATCGGATTCAGACTTAGATTAAACCAAGATATCATCAATGAATATGATAACAAATTTATCAAGGAAAGATCGGCAAACTCTATTCATTAAATCCAAGAAAATTACCGGAGCATTAGTCAACCCAAACGGCATAACAAGGAACTCGTAATGACCATATCTAGTGCGGAAAGCAGTCTTGGGTATATCCTCCTCACATACCCGCACTTGGTGATAACCCGATCTCAAATCAATTTTCGAAAAATAAGAAGACCCTTGCAATTGGTTAAACAACTCATCTATTCGGGGCAAAGGGTACTTATTCTTTACGGTTCTCTTATTCAACTCCCTATAATCAGTACACATACGGAAGGTGCCATCCTTCTTTTTCACAAACAACACAGGTGCACCCTAGGGAGAAGAACTAGGTCTAACAAAACCTTTATCTAATAACTCCTGAATTTGGCTCATCATTTCACGAATCTCAGAGGGAGCTAATCTATAAGGAGCCTTAGCTACCGGAGAAGAACCAGGAATCAAGTCAATCTTATACTCCACCTCTCTAATGGGAGGTAGGCCATGCAACTCATCAGGAAAGATATCCGAGTAATCAGAAACCACTCGAACATCGGAGATCCTTTTCTTTTCTAACTTAGCGTCAATAACATAGGATAAGTAGGATTCACACCCTCTAGCTAGAGATTTTCTAGCTTTTAACAAGGAAATCAAAGGTATACTACCCCTCTCCCGTTCCCCTCGAGCCACAACATGTGATTCATCCGAAATTGAGATTTTTATTAACTTTTTATGGCAATCAATGTTGGCTCTATTCTGACTTAACCAATCCATGCCTAACACCGCATCAAAACCGGGGATAGGCATCAAAAGAAAGGAAACAGGAAAACTATGTCCTTCGATTAAAATACTAGCTCCAGTCACCGATGTGGTAACCGAAACCATTTTTCCATTAGCTACCTCAACCTCAATAGGATTTGTAATTACAGTAGGAGCTAATTTCAATCTATCACAGAAATGCATAGATACAAAAGAGCAATTGGCTCCCGAATCGAATAAAACACATGCCGGTACAGAATTGATAAGAAAAGTACCGGTTATGACATCCTCCGTTCTGACAGCTTCATCAGCTATCATCTGGAACGCTCTGCCAGTTGCTGATGGTGGATTCTTTCTCTTCTGGCTAGATGATGAAGACCCACCGACCGTACCCATTCTTTGTCTACCAGTCACAGTACACTGCCCTGCCCGATGACCCTCTTTATGGCAGTTCCAGCAAACATTATTAGGAAAAAGGCAATCCTTGAAATCATGACCAAGCTGCCCACACTTAATACATCTACGAGTTTGACGAGAACATGGTCCAATGTGCTTGGACTTACAACTTTGGCACCAATTAGTTTTATCCATATTAACACCACTACCAGAACTTAGTTTCTTACCCTGAGATGACCCATGCCATTTCTTCTTTCCCGGACTCCCCGAAGAATCACCCTTAGGTTTCAATGCAGATTTTTCTTTAACCTCCAAACCTTGTGCCCGAATATCACCATCCACATAACGGGCCAACTCAAAAGCTTGGGTAAGGGAACCCGCTAGTCTCACTGTCGTCCGATAATCATGGGGCAACGTTCCTACAAAGTGGTCAATCTGGGTACGTTCATCCCATACCCATTGGTGCACAAACCTTAGTTTTTCGGTAAAATGAGAAATGAGATCATCCATTGTCATCCTATCCGTCAATTGCAAATCCATAAACTCACGTCGAATATGGGTCATATCAAATCCAGAACAGTACTTCTTGCAAACCTCATTGTAGAAGTCAGACCATCTTATAGAGGCCCTTTGTTGTGGTGTCAGATGTGAGGTGATAGAATCCCACCAACCCATTGCTGGGCCCTTAAGTAGTTGCACCGCATAAGGAACCTTTACCTCGTCCTCACATCTACAAACCTCAAATTTCCTTTCCACATCCCTCAACCAATCCAAAGTAACGGAGGGATTGGTACTACCATGGTAATCGGATGGTCCACAAGATTTAAAAGTCTTAAATGAGCAAAGCTTATATTGATATGGTGGAGGAAATACCGGAAATTGATAACCTGAAGGCCCGGAAGAGAACGGGGCCGATGTTCGATAATTACTATCATGCTGCTGTTGATGATAATGAGGCAAAGATGTGGGAATCTGTGATATCACTAATGAAGGTGGTACAGTGCTAATAAACGGTGGTAAAGTCTGATGAATCTGCTGATATGTTCGAGCTTGTTGATCTATTAGAAACTGTTGTTCAACCGCCTTAAGCCTAACCACTTCCCCTTATAGATGCAACATATAATCTTCTTGACTTAATTCCCCGGTCGAGAAAGAAGTACCAGTCTGACCCTGACTAACACTTTGATTTTCGGGAGAGGTGTCATTCGTTCCTAAGATGTTGTTGTTGGGGGTAACGGTCTGGTTCTCATTATCTGCCATTCCCTGTATTAAAACACATCTCACCATTCGTTAATCGTTAGTACCTACATAATAACCAATTCTCCTATCCTAGCTAAATCCTACACCTTGGAATGTTTGACTAACACCAATAGGTTTGGGATTGAACACATAACCAATGCTCAATTCACCCAAACCTATGCTCTGATACCAATTTATAACACCACTGTAATTCAAGAACATTTTTTTTATATCATTCGGAAGCGAGTAATACAAATCATGCATTATAGATTGTGTACAACATATTTCCAAAAGCACAATCTATGCATGCATGATGAGTTGGTACAATGATCATATTAACTACAACCATTAAGTTAGGTGTTATTAAAATTCAAAACATATGTTTAGAAATGACATCATGTTTATATATATATATATATATATATATATATATATATATATATATATATATATATATATATATATATATATTCCAGAGTAGGCAGTCAAACATTCTTCAAAACCAACTTCTTGCCCACCCACAACAAAAGTAATCTGCAAGAAGTGAAGGGAGGGATTAGCACGAATCTAAGTGAATAGATCTTTAACTATCAACCTAACTCAGATTCACAATTGTTTACATCTAAGCATCATAAACAAATAACTTCAAAGAGGATCGGTGGTCCTTGAGGCACCCTACTACCGCGGTGGCCCCCAAGCAACACTTACAATCACTAAAGGTCAATTCAGTGATCTAACCGATGGTTTGGTACTATTACTACTTCCAACATCATTCCAGTGAGCAACACATGTACAAAGTACTAATGTTATCCAAGTAATAGTGCCCAAACCCAATCGCAATTGACCTCTGAAAGATTCACATAATCCATAATCATCATGGCAATATGTTAATTAAACAATACACAAGTAAAACCAAGTTTACCCATTGTAACCAGATTGTTACAACCAACTTAGACTGAAAGTCAATGATCCACTCACCCTTGACGAATACTGCTTCCACTCAAAGTTCTAATGTTATTGAGTCTTCGTCGTATCTGAAAACACAACAGAAGTATACAAGTTACTATCTCATCTCAAATATTCGTAACTTGAATAAAAATGCACCATTGTCTCCAAATATGATCACTCAAGTTATAACACCTCAATATATATATATATATATATATATATATATATATATATATATATATATATATAACTTCGTAAATTAACCTATCATGAAACCATATTACATGTTACTAATCATCTAGACATATAACATATTAGTTTCAAAGGAATTTAAGAAGTGAAACTGGTTAGGCTGGAAACGGCCAGGGAGCAGCCGGCCGGGACACTGGACCCGCTGGCTTCACCATCCAAGCCGCCGGGTTACTACCCAAGCAGCCTGGTACAATAGGTTTTTCACAACCAGAAGCAAAGTGCGTTTTAAAGCCTAAAGAAGCCGCCATTTTGGCACATAAGTAGCCGGGTGGAGTGAAGAACCCGCCGGCTGGGGTGACCAACCCGCCGATTCCCCTTGTTATTTCATGAAGCCGCCGGCTGGGTAACCAACCCGCCGGCTTGTTCATCTTTTCCAGCACCAGCAGGTGCTGGTCACAACCTGCCCGAACCCAAACCCCATATTCACCAAATTCGAACACTAAGTATGATTTTTACAACCAAATAACCTCAACTAACATCATATATCATATTCTAACAACAACTAACTTCATCAAACTTCAAATCCATGCATGATTACTCATACAATCTAATTCCTTCAAACCCTAACATATATATATATATATATATATATATATATATATATATATATATATATTCAGAGCATTTTAAACTTACAATCAAGATAATAACAAGGTAGATGATGATGTTGATAGGTAGCAACCAAGAATCCAAGCTTCTATCGATTGATCAATGTTTTCCCTTTTGATTTCTTTGATTTACCAAGATATGAGTGTGTGTGTGTGTTAATAGAGAAAGTTAGGCAAATTGGAAGGGAAATGGGAAAGTGAATGTCGACCTAAGTATTTACACTAGGCCAAAACAGTGTAAATTATACCCGTCCTAATTCTATTGTCTGGAGCCTAGAAACCGTTTTGCGAGAAAATACATTTTATTTTACTGACAACTATAACAATTTAAAACAAGCAATAATTCATGTATCCCAATCAATCATTTGGCCATTTAACCTATAAATTTCAATTTGTGACATCCCAATCAATTAACCAATAATCAATTAATTAAGTAAATTACCTAATTTCTCTTAGGCCTGAGACGAGGATGTCACAAATTTTATCGGCAGTTCCAGCAAAGTAGCGAAATGTTTCTGATGCATTTGCAAGTTCAAGGTACTTCACAGAACCAAATTGTTTTCCACCATCGATTACCTCTAAGGTGGCTAATTCGTCAATATTTTCATCGATCAAGTCTGCTAATTTCAAAAGACACTTTCGACGTCCCTGATGATATGATATCCGAACAACATAATAGATGAGGGAAGATAAACTAAACTATTGTAAAAAATAATAAGAGAACGTACGTACTGTAACATCCGTAAATCGGACCTAGTTGTTTTATATTATTTTGTGATTTTAAAATAATATTAACATGGTTGGAAATAATATTGTCGAATTTATTGAAATTAAATAGGAAATAAGTTTCAGGACTTATTGTGGTTACTAAAATATTAAGTGATTTAAATTAATAAAGTTGTCGGTAAAATAAAAGTTTGGACTCGCAAATGGTTTCGGGTTCCAGACAATAGATTGAGAAGGGGTATTAAATTATACCCGTATAATTTAAGGCGGTTAGTGAGGACCGACTTAAGTTTCTTATATAAAGTTCATTCCTTATTCATTTCTTCATTCCCAAATTAAGAAAAACACAAAAAAACTTAGAAATTGAAATCGTAAGCTGGGATGCTAATGGTTGTATCATAATCATCATCCTCTTCACCAATTACAAGCAATTGTGAGTAATCTTTCTAAATTTCTTATAAAGTAATTTTGATTCAATTAGTTGATATAATGATGTTTAGATGAAATTGAAACTTAGGAATTGGTATGTGATGATACATGATGTTATATAGTGATATGGGATACTTTAAAACTCGTTACATAGTTGAAATTGCGGATTTTGATTTATTTTACGAACTGAAAACGAAGAACAGGAAGAACAGGATTGAGGCGGTGGCCTGTGGCCGGCGGTCAAGCCGTTTGGCCG
This sequence comes from Helichrysum umbraculigerum, assembly GCA_949592205.1. Taxonomy (NCBI): domain Eukaryota; kingdom Viridiplantae; phylum Streptophyta; class Magnoliopsida; order Asterales; family Asteraceae; genus Helichrysum; species Helichrysum umbraculigerum. The sequence continues at coordinate 5,818,490 of CATIUR010000005.1, read as the reverse complement.
GCGATCAAGAGGCCGTTTTGGCCGGTGGTCACGAATCGGGTTTAGCCGGCGGTCAAACATTTTAGCCGGCGGCTAAATGACCCAACGCAGAAATATTGCATTTCGTTATAAACCCTATTTCAAACAATCTTTTCGTGTTTTAGCGGTGACTAGTGAGTGAAGTGACTTAATAAATATTGTAACTAGATAACATAAATGTGTGATGTTACAATTGAGATAAGTTGTAATATGATTGCGATGACATAAGTGTTAATTATCATGATTGATATGATATATTGTGTATTGAGATAATGTGATATGTTATATGATTATAACATGTGTTGATTATTATAACGAGTTCGTTGTTGATACCAAGTTACTGACTTGTGTATTTTGTTGTGATTCTCAGATGGAGAGAAGACTCAGTAATATTAGACTTCTGAGCTTGCTGCTGAGGTATTGGTGAGTGGACTCGTACTCTCAGTGTGATTTAGTTGTAACATAATTGGTTACAACAGGTGAACGTAGTGTTATTGTGATTGTTGATTGTGATTGGTGACTGTTGACTGGTGATATACACGTGTAATAAGTGATGTGTCGCCTTCGGGCATTCTGTGATTCGGAGGTCAACAATTGTTGGACTGGGTTGCTACAGGTTAGCCAACATAGGAATTGTGAACATGTGTTGTGAATGGAGCTTATGTTGGTTAAAGGTAGCAGACAGTTATCGGTAATACCACTGTATTGGCCTGCAGTTGGTTGTAAGTGTCACTTGGTGCACCTCCCGGGTCTGAGCGGTGTCACAAGGACCACCGATCCTCTAGGTGATGTTGTGTCAAGTGATATTGTGTCAAGTGATATTGGGTCAAGTGATGTTATGTCAAGTGATATTGTGTCAAGTGATATTGTGTCAAGTGATGTTGTGTCAAGTGATATTGTGTCAAGTGATATTGGGTCAAGTGATGTTGTGTCAAGTGATATTGTGTCAAGTGATATTGTGTCAAGTGATGTTGTGTCAAGTGATATTGTGTCAAGTGATGTCGTGTCAGTGTTAAGTGACATTTGTGATAATCAGTATTGTTATCCTGAGTTGTGCTGATAGTGACAGGTTGACTCACTTAGCTTCGTGCTAATCCCACCATTTACTCCTCGCAGGTTTTGAGATGATTTTGGACTGGGCAAGGAATGGGCTGAAGAATGTTTGACTTTGTTGCGTGACTCTGATATTAGATTTTATAAATCCGTGTTGTTCATGTTTTTATATAACACCCAGATTGATAAATTGTGTTTTAAATTAGTTGAACTTTTATGTGTTGTTTGATTAAAGTTTTAATTTGGACAGACGCTTCCGATATATTGTATTAAATAACTATATAATGTGAGGGGTGTTATAAGTTGGTATCAGAGCATAGGTTTGGGTGAATTGGACATTGGTAAGTGTTCAATCCCAAATCTATTTTGTGTTAAGTCAAACATTCTAAAGTGTGAGATTAGTAGTGGTATGAGAAAGTGATTATATAAAGTGTACTAACCTATAACAAGATACAAGGTTGTTGTTTTGATTGCAGAGACGGAGGAACATGAGTAATTGACTGGTATTCTCAATGGTTCCTCGATCTTCGTCGGCATAGTGTGACATGTACTTTTCGATAAGCTTGTTGAAGTTAAATAAGCTTGAATTGATTAATTGCTGTGATGTGATTAGTAGTAAAGTAAATTGAGTCAGACTGATATGATTGATGTGTAAAATCTAGTCTTAAAATTTATCGTTGAATGTGAAACAAAAGAAGTACCTCAAATAGACTAAAACACAACCGGGCAGTGGACCCTATCGTGAAGTAATATAGCTTGGTAAATCAAAGGCTCGATCACAGGGAATGTTATTATAAGAAACTTTACTATAGTGTAACCAATTTAAAATAAGAAAAGAAAATGTGGGTTTTGTGCAACCGAATTGTTGCTTTGCTTAACATCTACCGATTTATCGAAAACTAAGGCAATTGGGCTTTTAAGAGCCAGATTTGAATTGATGGATTATCAAGGAATACAAAGAAATACTTGCTTGGGTTATTTTACTAGTGATTTCGGGGTGCGTATTAGTTAAAACCAGTTTGTAACATGCAAGGTAAATATACATTAAAACATAAGAGTAACATTGGCTATCTCCTATATTATTAACTTCAATTTACGAACTTATAACTTAATCTTGGTAACAAACGTTGGCATGGTTACCATCTTACACATTTAAGCCTAAAGAGTATAACTTATTGCAAATTTACGATGGCAAAATTTGTTCAAAACCAATTGATAGCAAATAACTTTAATGAAATACGTTGACATCTTCACTAGTTATCTACCCAATAAGTTATAGTCTTTTGCAAGCTCAAATACACAAGGGGTTTTGATTAAGCATAAATCATTGGTTTCTAATTATAACTCATCCAAATGAAAAGCATTGGCATATTCACAAACTTGCATTTTCTAATCTTTTTGCTTAATCTTGTACCAAATTAGTTTTCACTTCAAGGGCGATTTATACATAGACATATAAATTTAGAAATGTAATCTAATAACAAACATTGGTTTAAGCTATTAATTTCATTTCCAACAAGCCTTAACAAATTTACCTAGAACATGCAAATCCAATGAATAAGCTTAAACTAGAATTTATACAAACTCTAAGAATTACACCCCTAATCACTAGTTTATTTCATCCAAGCAAGTATTGAGGAATTTAGCCACTCATATTCATGGTTAAGCAATAACAATGCAATATTAATTTCATGATAAAATTGGTACTTAATATTAAAATCTAATCAAATTAACCTTGAATAAATTAAAGATTGCTTACAACAAATGATGATGAACTTGAAAGAATCCAATACAGAGATTAAAACTTCCAAAACACTAGCTTGATTCCTCGCTCCGTGTGTTCTTCCAGTGAAGAGCAACAATGGTGAAATTAGTTTTGGGTGGTGAATTTGTGGATGAATTTGTTATTGCTAACACTTGTAGTGATTAACAAAATGGATTATGAAATGGAAATCAAGTGAAACCCAATAACAATTTTTGCACTTCACAGCTCTTCACTTGTATAACCCGTGATGTCTCCCTTGGATGAAAAACCCAGTTGGTTTTTATAGATGAAAATTGCAGGTGAGGAATTAAATGCATCCAAACCTCCCCAACTGCACAATAATCTTTTCCAGATTTCATGGTGATAGTGTGTGTGCGCCGTTTGGAATTTTTGGTCGAGAAAATGATGAAGATATGAAAAATCTTCATTTTTCTTTATTTTTGGCGACTGGATGTCTGGCTGCTGTATTTTGTTTGTGGAGTAGGTGGGAGCTGCAGCTTTTTAAAAACTGAGTTTGACTTTTTCGAGAGATGAATCCGGTCGGATTCAGTGGAATCCGGTCGGATTCCAGTTATTGTACACACAATGAAGCCAAAGGTACAATCACAGAAATTCTGCTCTAAAACAATGAATACGGTCGGATTCAGGTGAATCCGTCCGGATTCCTAACCGGATTCAATGGCGGATTTGAGAACGGATTAAAACAAGCTTGGTCTGATCAAAAGAGAAACAAAAGCTGGGCATTCAGGCAAGGGGAATCCGTCCGGATTCCCATGAATCCGACCGGATTCATGTGTCTCCAGTTACATTTCTTGATTTCTTTCATTTTAAGCACGTTTCTTCACTTAATTCATCCTTCCAGCTGTATTCGTACCTAAATTCATTTTCAGAGTAATAAGTATCGAAAGTTCATGAATTTAACTAACAATGGCACGCAATTCTCAATGATATCGCGTCTAAAAGTATGTATAATTTAAGTGATATCAATGATTCCTTAGTAATGAGTTAGTGATGAGTGTTAATTGCTGTTATGATGATATAAGTATTAAATGAATCATCCAGTGATATGAGTAGTTCTGATGGAACTTTGAATTGTGGACTATGTGTCAAGTTGTGTAGGCACAGTGATGATCAGGTTGTTAATAGTGAAACTGCTGAATCTGAGTGTGTCTACTATATAGATATAAAATATAATCGGTTGCATGATTTTCTGTGATAAATGCAAGATGTGCTTAGGAAATCTTGCTAGAAATTTTGTTGATATGTGATAAACAGAATATATGTGACACCAGATAGTGAAATTAATGAGATGTGATATATCTCATTTAATAGGTTGAGAGTTGTGCTGTTATTTAAATAAAAAAAAATGTATCGTTGCTGTAATGTGTGCCTGGATTAGGCAAAGTTAGAGTTGAAAGTGATAGCATTTAACTTGGGTAATAGTTATGCTATAAATTGATAAAAGTGACTAGATGTTGATGTGTGACAGTGATTATTATAGTGGATTGAATTATGATATATATAAAGAAGTGATATATTAATGTAGTAAGAAAATAAAGATAGTTAACAAACCTTTATATATGTTGAGCAGGTTGTGAAAAGTATTTGTTAAATACTTGTTGTAAGTGATATAAATAGGATGATTCTATTGAGAAATTAGTGTTTTAAGATTATAATAGAACACTAATAGTGAAGCTGGTTGTGTGTGACTAAAATATTCAAAAAGATGTGAACTAATGAATGATCTAGAAATGTTGAATTAATAACAAATGTTATTAATAGGAGAATAGTTGTTAGGTGACTTGAGGCATGAGATAATGCCGAGTAATGTGATAAAGTACCTAGTACCTGATGTTGTACTTTGTACTGATTGTTGATATTAAATATATGTAGTTGATATTATACGTGGAATTATGGGGCATTAGGGTTAAATTGATATTGTATCATATGTGAAAAGATGATAATAAATTTAAAAGTGATTAGCTGATATGGGAACAACTATAAAGAGAAATACTTTAGTATATAGTGAATTGATTATGTGAGATTATATGCTCCTAGAAATTGAAGGGTGTTGGAGCAAATTGATTTAGTTGATATTATAGTCAATTAATTGTCATGGAATACGTGTTTGGAATTACACGTGATATTATTGTGTCATTATTATTTAACAAAGTGATATGTGTGAAAAGAATGAGAACAGGTTATCATGTGTTTGGAGTTTCAAATAAGTTGAAATACTGAATAATCAGTTGTGAAGTGAATGTATATATAAAAGTTGAAATTAATTGAAATTGAGTGTGAATAAATACATACTAAAGATGTTATAGGTGTATGTGAAACAACTTGATGCAATAAGATGATTTAGTATGTATCTGTGGTTATGATGCATGTAGAGTGTTCAGAATTGTTTTAAACAAAGGTTTAAGTAGTATGTGTTTAGGAGAAAGAAATCACCTTGTTGATCGATGATATGAAGTAACCTGAGAAGGAAATGTGAAGAACATAATCAAGCAACGCCTGATCACCGTTGTTATATTATGTTGTATCACATGAACTTGTTGAGGTTACCGAGTATCAAAGAAAGTGAATGTGATTGAGAGAGAGATACAATTTGAAGTTATATTAAACAAATTAACTGTTATTTACAGGGTAAAGGTTAATTAGTGAAAATTATGATAATCAGTAAGTGAAACTTGCAAGTGTGTATGGTACTTGCAATTGTTTGAAATTGTTGAAATGTGATTGTGTAACTAATGGGTGTAGATTACATATTAGTGAGTTATATAGTATCCTAATGGATTACTAGTGTGTGTATGGCTTGTATTAAGCCAAGTTGAGTTACTGACTCTGTATGGTGATTGAGTCATTAAAACTAGTGAGAGCAGTGATTTGAAGTTTGTGATTAGATTAAATCTAAAACTTGAGATAATTACCAGAGGAGGTATATATAGGTATGTGATCAGTGATATGAGTAAATAACTTATATTGTGTGTTAAATAAGTTATTAGAATGTCATTGAATGGTAATTGACTAGAGAAAGGTGTAGTGGTTCCATTATGGTTGAGTGGGCCACTGTTGTTGAATATAGTTATAGAAAATCTATGTTTGAGATTAAACATAGTATTAATATATTAAAATAGTGATATGTTGACTTTGAAAGTCAACAGTGAATAAGGAGTTTAGTGTATATTATGAAATCATTGAAATATGATTAATTTTGCTGAGAGTCAAAATTGAAAAAAGTGACCAAAGTGACTTGTTGATTAATTGTGTTAAGTTATTTAACAAGTGAATAGTGTGAATAAGAGACTGAACTTATTAGAAATTGATTTTGATATAAATTCACAAGGATTAATTGAGTTACACACCTAAATCAGGTGATGCTATGAAACTGAGTTTGTGAAACCTTTGTTGTGAAATAACGAAGGTAACTGTGAATTATATTATTAAATTAAGGTTGTGTGATTGAATGTGATATCAATGTAAGGTTGAATAATTGTGATGTTTTTGACTTATGTCAAAATAGTGATTTCATTCTGTAGGATGATTGCATCATGTTATGTTTAAATATATTAAAGATGAATTGTGTGTGGAAGTTTATTATTAAACTCATAGTTGAAAGAATTTGAATTACAAAAGAGTGATAACATGAACCCTAAGGGGGAGAGAACAAAATTGATGATAAAATAAATTGTGAAATAAGTCAATGTAGAGGTCGGGTGAATGTAGGTAATACGGTGTGATAGTACATGTGTTAATTTAACAATGTACTTCTTGATGATGTTTTACCTACTGTGTGTGACCTCTATTTTTGCTTATTAAAGTGATATGAATCCGGATTACTTTAGGTAAAGGATTTCATATAGTTGAAGTGATAAGTGAATATTTGTTGATTGTTGGTTAGGAACTGAAATTAATTTTCAGTGTTGTTAAGTGTATTGTGGTTTTATAACCACTGATGTTAGCTGTTGTTAATTGTTGTTATTCTAGTTGTTAAAGGATAAGTTGTCAAAGATGTTGGCAGATTGCTAATTTCTGGTTATACGAATATTATAAGTCTTATAGTTGTTAAAGATTCTGGTGCGTTACCAGTTTCTGGTTGTAAGTGATTATGTGACTATTTGTTAAAGTGAGTATGTGTTTTAAACATATATCTTATTGAGGATAGAGGATTCAGGTAAATGATTGCTTTATAGAAATTGTTGAATAAATGTACAATATATATATACAAGGGTGAAAGATAGAAACATGTACATTGGGATATGTGCATGTGGAAATAATTCAAATAAATAAATTATTGTTGTAAGTTGCTCTTGAGGACTAGTGTATGATAAGATGTATGTGATCATGTTACATTAGACAAATGGAGTGTGATCAGATTTCGAGGACGAAATCTTTTAAGGGGGAGAGATTTGTAACATCCGTAAATCGGACCTAGTTGTTTTATATTATTTTGTGATTTTAAAATAATAATAACGTGGTTGGAAATAATATTGTCGAATTTATTGAAATTAAATAGGAAATAAGTTTCAGGACTTATTGTGGTTACTAAAATATTAAGTGATTTAAATTAATAAAGTTGTCGGTAAAATAAAAGTTTGGACTCGCAAATGGTTTCGGGTTCCAGACAATAGATTGAGAAGGGGTATTAAATTATACCCGTATAATTTAAGGCGGTTAGTGAGGACCGACTTAAGTTTCTTATATAAAGTTCATTCCTTATTCATTTCTTCATTCCCAAATTAAGAAAAACACAAAAAAACTTAGAAATTGAAATCGTAAGTTGGGATGCTAATGGTTGTATCATAATCATCATCCTCTTTACCAATTACAAGCAATTGTGAGTAATCTTTCTAAATTTCTTATAAAGTAATTTTGATTCAATTAGTTGATATAATGATGTTTAGATGAAATTGAAACTTAGGAATTGGTATGTGATGATACATGATGTTATATAGTGATATGGGATACTTTAAAACTCGTTACATAGTTGAAATTGCGGATTTTGATTTATTTTACGAACTGAAAACGAAGAACAGGAAGAACAGGATTGAGGCGGTGGCCTGTGGCCGGCGGTCAAGCCGTTTGACCGGCGATCAAGAGGCCGTTTTGGCCGGCGGTCACGAATCGGGTTTAGCCGGCGGTCAAACATTTTAGCCGGCGGCTAAATGACCCAACGTAAAAATATTGCATTTCGTTATAAACCCTATTTCAAACAATCTTTTCGTGTTTTAGCGGTGACTAGTGAGTGAAGTGACTTAATAAATATTGTAACTAGATAACATAATTGTGTGATGTTACAATTGAGATAAGTTGTAATATGATTGCGATGACATAAGTGTTAATTATTATGATTGATATGATATATTGTGTATTGAGATAATGTGATATGTTATATGATTATAACATGTGTTGATTATTATAACGAGTTCGTTGTTGATACCAAGTTACTGACTTGTGTATTTTGTTGTGATTCTCAGATGGAGAGAAGACTCAGTAATATTAGACTTCTGAGCTTGCTGCTGAGGTATTGGTGAGTGGACTCGTACTCTCAGTGTGATTTAGTTGTAACATAATTGGTTACAACAGGTGAACATAGTGTTATTGTGATTGTTGATTGTGATTGGTGACTGTTGACTGGTGATATACACGTGTAATAAGTGATGTGTCGCCTTCGGGCATTCTGTGATTCGGAGGTCAACAATTGTTGGACTGGGTTGCTACAGGTTAGCCAACATAGGAATTGTGAACATGTGTTGTGAATGGAGCTTATGTTGGTTAAAGGTAGCAGACAGTTATCGGTAATACCACTGTATTGGCCTACAGTTGGTTGTAAGTGTCGCTTGGTGCACCTCCCGGGTCTGAGCGGTGTCACAAGGACCACCGATCCTCTAGGTGATGTTGTGTCAAGTGATATTGTGTCAAGTGATATTGGGTCAAGTAATGTTGTGTCAAGTGATATTGTGTCAAGTGATATTGTGTCAAGTGATGTTGTGTCAAGTGATATTGTGTCAAGTGATGTCGTGTCAGTGTTAAGTGGCATTTGTGATAATCAGTATTGTTATCCTGAGTTGTGCTGATAGTGACAGGTTGACTCACTTAGCTTCGTGCTAATCCCACCATTTACTCCTCGTAGGTTTTGAGATGATTTTGGACTGGGCAATGAATGGGCTGAAGAATGTTTGACTTTGTTGCGTGACTCTGATATTAGATTTTATAAATCCGTGTTGTTCGTGTTTTTATATAACACCCAGATTGATAAATTGTGTTTTAAATTAGTTGAACTTTTATGTGTTGTTTGATTAAAGTTTTAATTTGGACAGACGCTTCCGATATATTGTATTAAATAACTATATAATGTGAGGGGTGTTATATGTAACATCCTCGAATTGGACATAGTTGTTTTATATTATTTCTGGATTTAAATAAGCATTTAAATGTGTTTGGAAATAATATTGTTTGAAATAATTGAAATAATTGGAATAGGATCCGAATATTCCAATGTGATAAGTGAAATATTAATTGTTGTAAATTAATATAGTTGACGGTGCAATAAAATGTTTGGACTCGTAACGGTTTTCGGGTTCCAGACAATAGATTGGGATGGGGTATTAAATTATACCCGTATATTGAAGGCGGTTTGTGAGGTCGGTTATATATATCACTTTCCTCTTTAGGAAAGTTTATTTAGAAACTTCAAAACTCACAGAAACTCTCTGAAAACCTCCAAATCAAACTAGAAATCAAATCAGGAAGTTGTGATTCTCGTGAAACTTCATAATCATCAGATTATCTTCATTGTGTTCGTCAATCAGTAAGTGTTCTTGTGTATTTAAGAATTTAATTTTGATTGAAATTTGGGTGAATTGATGATTTGGAAGAAATAGACGTTAGAAACTCGTTATAACTACTACATGATGTTTGTATGAAGTTATTTGAGGTTTATAACCGTTAGAAATCGAGTTTTTGGTGATTTGTATATAAAATCGCGAGTTAGGGTTTGCACAGGTCGAACAGGGCTGGAACGATGGAGGAAGCCGGCGGCTTCGTCTCCAAGCCGGCGGCTTGTGCCAGACCTATTGAAGCCGGCGGCTTTGTTGTTTAAGCCGGCGGCTAGTGGTGAATATGTAGAAGCTGGCGGCTTCATAGGTGAAGCCGGCGGTTTGTGTTGCCTTGTAGGAAACCGGCGGGTATAACCCGACCCGGCGGTTGATATATGCTTTAAAACGTAGTTGTGTTCTGTACCATATTCGGTAATTTACCCGGCGGTTAAGGAAGTGAAACCGGCGGTTGATGATAGGAAGCCGGCGGCTTCATGGAAGAAGCCGGCGGCTTGGCTAGCTGTTATCACATTTCTTGTTTGATTGTTAACTGTAATGTGATTGATATTGGATGTATGTTAATATATGATAATGATTATGTTGTAAATCATTAGTACATGATTAGGAACTAGTAATTAAAAGATTAATTATGTTAAGTTCCTAAATGTTAAAGATTGATATAAGTTTAGTATTGATGATTATGATTACTAACTTATATTTGATTTGTTGATTCTCAGATGTGGAGAAGGCTCAGTGATATTAGACTACTGAGTGGAGGCCTGAGGTAGTCGGTGAGTGGATCTGTAACCTCAGTGTGATTTAGTTGTAATGATTTGATTTACAATAAGTAATTTATAGTATTACTTTGATATAATGCATCTGTTGAGATAACTTGCCATGTTAGTTAGGTGGTTTGCTTACTTGGCTGTTTGAGCTAGTATGTAAGATTCTGAGGTCAACTTGACTTGACAGTTGGACTTGGTTGTTATTGTAGACGACAGGAGATCTTGAAACTTGAAATGTTGGTTTAGAGATCTAGGTCGTGTGTGATTAACAACTGGTTACCGGTAATTCTGTATAGGCCAATACAGATGATTGATAAGGGTTCCCTGAGTACCAAACCGGTATTAGGGTATCTCAGGAGCCACCGGTCCTCATGACGATTGATAATGTTTGATGTGAGTAGCTTGACATTGATTGGATGTCGAGTGATTGATTGATTTTCTGTTTATTGTTATTTGATGTAAACAGATTGTTATGCTAGGTTGTACTGATGCTTATAGTTTCATTCACTTAGCTTTATGCTAACCCCACCACAGTTCTTCCTGCAGGTTGAAATAGATGGGACATATTGGGCAGGGCAGGAAGTGTTTTGACTGGATGGAATGTTTGACAGGCTGCTACTCTGATGTTATTTTGATAATTATAGAAATGTTTTTAATAACACCCAGTGTGTTGAAATGTCATGTGATTGGCTTTGAAAAAGTTTATTGACATTTTGAGTACATTGATAGTATGTTTTAAAAATACGCTTCCGTGTCGCTATTATTATATTGACTGTTTATAATGAAACGAGGGGTGTTATAAGTTGGTATCAGAGCAATAGTTTGGGTGAATTGAACATGATAGATTGTTCAATCCTAAACTTGATTGAGTTGAGTCAAACATTTCAGTGGGTGCGGGTTTAGTTGATTAGTGAATGTGTGAGAAAGTGATTAGTTGAATATGTACTAACCCTTAACAAGTTGTGAAGTTGTTGTTTGATTGCAGAGACGGAGGAACATGAGTATCTGATTGGTATAATTCATGTTTCCTCAACATTGCTGGCTTAAGATTTGTCAGGTAATCTTTGATAAGCCTTTGTTAATTTACACTAACTTGAATTGTTTACTCTGTTATGTTGAGTAAGCTTTGTTATGAAGTTACTTGAGTCAGACTGATATGATTCCCTAGTTTTGAGTCAACTAAGGATTGCTATATGTTGATATCAGGATAGAGGTATTGAATGGGATACTCATTGTAGTGGTTATTTCTGATTGAATTGAAAATGCAGAAATGTGATTAAATGAGTAGATAAAGAGTTGATTAAGGTTTAACATGATTGATGTTAGAACCTAAGGAGTGTCTTTATTGGGAGACAAGATGATTGATAATACTATATTAGTAGATTGATCACAGGCTGTGATCTAAATTCTTGTTAAGGATTTTTGTGTCATCTGATTTGAGAATGACTGCTAATTGAGAAAATATGTGGTTATGTGACTACATGATATGTTTTGATTGTAGTTAAACACTTGAGTTAAACTAAGATGAATAAGTTTATGAGGAAAATAACTTATGATAAAGCTAAATTGAATGAGAAAGTGATAGGTCTTTCTAGTCAATTGTGAATTAATAAATGAAATGTTTTATAGTAACATGATTGAGTAGATTTGTGGTGACATTGATGCTTGATAGTATAGCATATGTCAAAGTGATGCTAGTTAATTATGATGTGTCCTGAATTTTGTAGTAAATAGGGACATTGAATTGTGTTTAATATTAAAATTATGATGATAGGTTATCATATGTTTGAGGTTTCGGGCAAGTAGAAACATTGAGTAATCCAGTTGTTGAAAGTTAGAACATTGTGTGAGAATGTAAGTAGTAAGCTGATTTGAATGTGTATCAGCTGATATAAACTATTAAATAGAATATGATTGATTTGAAAATCATAAAGTATTTAATATAAAAGGAGAATAGATCACATTGATAATTATAAAGTGGAGTAGCCTGAGAAGGGATTGTGAAGATCATAATCTTGCAACGCCTGATCACCGTTGTTATATTATGTTGTGTCACATGAACTTGTTGAGGCTACTTTGTATAAAATAAATGTAATGTGATTTGGAATAACTAAGCATGAAAGTATGCTAAAGTGTTTAATAATTGTTTTGATAAGAAAACAATTGGTTAATAGAACAGTGTCAGTGTAAGTAATAGTTGTCATTGATATAGGTTTTGATGATAAACCTAAGTGATTAATTTGATTTTGTTGAATAAGTAATTGTGATAAATTACTTGTAAATGAATTTGATAGTGTTTAAATGAATCACTATTTGATAATTGGCTTGTATGAGGCCAAAGTTGAGACATGATGGTATTGTCTTGCTTGAGGAATTCTAAGTATTATTAAATGTAATAATTGAAAGTTTATGTTTGATAATAAACATATAAAAGGAAATGGCTTGTATGGAGCCAGGATTAATATAATTTGACCTGGTCCTTGTGAAGGATTGATAAGGTCATTAAAAGTAATAAATTGAAAATTTTGTTTGAAAGTAAACATACAAGGTGTAATGGCTTGCATGGAGCCAAAGTTGAGGTAGGTTGATTTTGTCCTTGTGAAGGATTGATAAGAACATATAAGATAAAATGGTTTGTTGTGAGTTAACTTGATGGTATGTTAACTTTGAAAGTCAAACCATGAATAGAAAATTGTGTATAAAAATTAATTGCTTGTGATTGGTTTGAGTTTGGGTCAAACTTGAGGAGAGCAATTTGAAAATTTTATAGATTGGTTGATTGAAACCAGAGTTGACATATAGTCAACTGTTTGTGTTGAAAAAGTCTAATATTGACTGTAATATTATAATTGTGTGGGGAATGTGGTTAAATTCCCAAATTTTCTAAGTTTGTGAAACTTGACTAATTACTTAAAGCTAGTGTTAAGTAATTGAAATAGTATTAAGTATAATTGAGTATTCAGTTAAGCAATGATTGATATTTGAACTGAATAGGTGTTGAAGAATTATACAGATAGGAAGTCATTGTTTGATATGACAGTTATAATTTGCTAAGATATGTTAGAATAATTAAATCACATTGATTAGAATTGTGATAGGAAAGTCTTACCAGTGTATGAGGCTTGTGATGATAGCTTTGATTGGGTAAGACTGTGAGATGATGAATAATTGAAGGTTATTATTATTAGTTGTATAGGTTGATTGGTACCTCATGGTGAGTTACTTAAATATTGAAAGAATTGAATGGATTCTTTAGTTATTTGTTGATTGTATACAAATGACGTAAGTGATAAAGTGGTAAATTGGGATTAGATCCAAATAAGGAGAAAAGATATGAAAGTATATCTGTAAATAGGCAGTATTAAAGATCTAGTTGATTTTTGTTGATAATTGAGGAAATATAAATTGAATAGTTGTTCATATTTTAAGAAATCAGGTATGAAATTAAGTGTAATGATCATTATTTTGATAGTTTAAGAATAATGATTGCTTGACATTTGGGGCTGAAAACCTGATGTGTATAATTGTAAAGTGTTGGAGAGTAAGAGAAACCTTGAGATTGATAGGTGATGATTGTATTCACCAAACTTTTCTTGAAAGTTTAGAATGAAACGTTGAAGTTATATACTAGTTGATAAGTATATAAGTGAAACATAGAGTTATTGATTGTTCCATGTCCTGTGGTATGGATATGTGATGAATAGTAGTATTGAAAAGGCTTGATAAAGACTTTAACAGTCTGAATGGCCTAGTATATAGAATGAAATGGAATGGTTGTGTATGTGTCCATTTTAGAGAATATCTGAAATTGTGTAAATATATATGTGTAGTATACATGATAATAAATGGCATGATAAGTTTTAATAGATTGAATTAAAATGTGCCATAGGATATGTGGAGGTTAGTTAATTGTGATTAACTTGATGTAGATTTTGTTGAAATGTGTTGTAAAGTAGCACATTGTGATATTGTGATACTTGAATTGTGGTATCATAATGTTGATTAAGATTGACTTAGTTGCTAGATTGATGGAATCTAGTGTTGAATGATTAAGTGATTCAAGTTGTATAATTACTAATGGTTTGTGATTAGTAGCTTAAGAGCTTAAGGTTGAGTTGAAATAACTGGTTGCTAAGAATAGATTTTGATGTCTTACCAGTTTAAGTAGTATATAAATTCTAACTTGATGGTTAGTTAGAGTTTGAAGACAAATATTAAGTACTGATAGGTGTACTGGAATGTATAATCACTAATGTTGTGATTATTGTTGAGCAATAGTTATTGTCGACTTAGATGTTGTTGACAATTGATAGGTAGTAATGAAAGGAGTTACAAATGGAAATAAGTCAATGTAGAGGTTGGTTGATTGTAGGTAAGATTGATTGTGGTACTTTTGTTGATTGAGCAAAGTACTTGTTGATTGTGGTTTTACCTACTGAGTTGACCTCTGCAGTACTTATTAAGGTGATAGGAATCTGGATTACTTTTAAGTAAAAGGTTTCATATGATTGAAATGATATGTGAATATGATAGAGTATTCAAAAGAAAGTAGGTATGAAACTTTTGGATGAAAAGTTGACCTAGATTTGGATTTCAGATCTTTGATGGTAGAGATTTAAGACTGTAATCTGTATATTAGATTGATTGTTGGTCGTGAGTTGAATTATATTTCAATGTTGCTAGGTACATTGGGGTTTAATAAACACTGTTGTTGTGATATTGTTGCTGCTGTTTTATTGTTAACAGTGATGAACAGTGAGAATAGGTTAAAGATTTTAGCATGTTGCTAATTTCTGGTTGTGTAGACCTAGTAAGTGATGTTAGGTTTCACTTATTGTTATTGGTTAAAGTGATAGGGTGCTTTAAACTTTTATCTGATTGGTGATAAAGGAATTAGATAGATGATTGGTTCCTATGAGATGTTGGATGGATGCACTGTATGTGTGCATAGGAAAAGATAGAAGCATGTACATGTGGATATGTGCATGTGGAAAGAATTCAAACAGTCTAAGTATAGTTGTAAGTTGCTATTGAGGACAAATGTATATTAAGATATATGTGATTATATCACATTAGTTAGATTGATTGATGTTAGATTTCGGGGACGAAATCTCTTTAAGGAGGGGAGAGTTGTAACATCCTCGAATTGGACATAGTTGTTTTATATTATTTCTGGATTTAAATAAGCATTTAAATGTGTTTGGAAATAATATTGTTTGAAATAATTGAAATAATTGGAATAGGATCCGAATATTCCAATGTGATAAGTGAAATATTAATTGTTGTAAATTAATATAGTTGACGGTGCAATAAAATGTTTGGACTCGTAACGGTTTTCGGGTTCCAGACAATAGATTGGGATGGGGTATTAAATTATACCCGTATATTGAAGGCGGTTTGTGAGGTCGGTTATATATATCACTTTCCTCTTTAGGAAAGTTTATTTAGAAACTTCAAAACTCACAGAAACTCTCTGAAAACCTCCAAATCAAACTAGAAATCAAATCAGGAAGTTGTGATTCTCGTGAAACTTCATAATCATCAGATTATCTTCATTGTGTTCGTCAATCAGTAAGTGTTCTTGTGTATTTAAGAATTTAATTTTGATTGAAATTTGGGTGAATTGATGATTTGGAAGAAATAGACGTTAGAAACTCGTTATAACTACTACATGATGTTTGTATGAAGTTATTTGAGGTTTATAACCGTTAGAAATCGAGTTTTTGGTGATTTGTATATAAAATCGCGAGTTAGGGTTTGCACAGGTCGAACAGGGCTGGAACGATGGAGGAAGCCGGCGGCTTCGTGTCCAAGCCGGCGGCTTGTGCCAGACCTATTGAAGCCGGCGGCTTTGTTGTTTAAGCCGGCGGCTAGTGGTGAATATGTAGAAGCTGGCGGCTTCATAGGTGAAGCCGGCGGTTTGTGTTGCCTTGTAGGAAACCGGCGGGTATAACCCGACCCGGCGGTTGATATATGCTTTAAAACGTAGTTGTGTTCTGTACCATATTCGGTAATTTACCCGGCGGTTAAGGAAGTGAAACCGGCGGTTGATGATAGGAAGCCGGCGGCTTCATGGAAGAAGCCGGCGGCTTGGCTAGCTGTTATCACATTTCTTGTTTGATTGTTAACTGTAATGTGATTGATATTGGATGTATGTTAATATATGATAATGATTATGTTGTAAATCATTAGTACATGATTAGGAACTAGTAATTAAAAGATTAATTATGTTAAGTTCCTAAATGTTAAAGATTGATATAAGTTTAGTATTGATGATTATGATTACTAACTTATATTTGATTTGTTGATTCTCAGATGTGGAGAAGGCTCAGTGATATTAGACTACTGAGTGGAGGCCTGAGGTAGTCGGTGAGTGGATCTGTAACCTCAGTGTGATTTAGTTGTAATGATTTGATTTACAATAAGTAATTTATAGTATTACTTTGATATAATGCATCTGTTGAGATAACTTGCCATGTTAGTTAGGTGGTTTGCTTACTTGGCTGTTTGAGCTAGTATGTAAGATTCTGAGGTCAACTTGACTTGACAGTTGGACTTGGTTGTTATTGTAGACGACAGGAGATCTTGAAACTTGAAATGTTGGTTTAGAGATCTAGGTCGTGTGTGATTAACAACTGGTTACCGGTAATTCTGTATAGGCCAATACAGATGATTGATAAGGGTTCCCTGAGTACCAAACCGGTATTAGGGTATCTCAGGAGCCACCGGTCCTCATGACGATTGATAATGTTTGATGTGAGTAGCTTGACATTGATTGGATGTCGAGTGATTGATTGATTTTCTGTTTATTGTTATTTGATGTAAACAGATTGTTATGCTAGGTTGTACTGATGCTTATAGTTTCATTCACTTAGCTTTATGCTAACCCCACCACAGTTCTTCCTGCAGGTTGAAATAGATGGGACATATTGGGCAGGGCAGGAAGTGTTTTGACTGGATGGAATGTTTGACAGGCTGCTACTCTGATGTTATTTTGATAATTATAGAAATGTTTTTAATAACACCCAGTGTGTTGAAATGTCATGTGATTGGCTTTGAAAAAGTTTATTGACATTTTGAGTACATTGATAGTATGTTTTAAAAATACGCTTCCGTGTCGCTATTATTATATTGACTGTTTATAATGAAACGAGGGGTGTTATATTATACGTACCTCGCCATACAAATGGGGCCATGGTCCATTATCAAAAGCCTCATGAGCAGCACTAACAGCCATATCAACGTCTTCCTTTCTCCCTTCGGCTATCGTTGCTAACACTTCCTCTTTTCTCGGATCTATTGTCTCAAACGTGTTTCCTGTGTTTGATTTAAATCGAAATTAGAATCGTTTAAAGACAATTTACGTTACTCTACAAAATACTATTTTTATATATCGAAAGAAAGAAAAGGAAATGCATTGTAATGCAAACCTGAAATGGAATCAAAAAAATTCCCCATTGATGAAGAGCTTGGTGAACTTGATCTCACGGATTTTTGGCGACTCGGAACTTCCATGAACTCGTGAGCTCATATTTCTTACTTTCCTTATTTTGTAAAAATCGAATGAAATTAATATGTGATGATTTCAAGTATCAAAACACAAGTACTTCTTATAGGTCCTAGTTAGTTATAAGTACTTGAATGTTTAGATGTCAAATTTGAATTTGATTTTAATAACAAGATCGACAAATGTTTTGTAAAAGCCATCTCATACGTGTCATTTGTTATTTTGTTTCTTACAATAATTATTTGGGTTAATACA
The DNA here is from genome assembly GCA_949592205.1 of Helichrysum umbraculigerum. Taxonomy (NCBI): domain Eukaryota; kingdom Viridiplantae; phylum Streptophyta; class Magnoliopsida; order Asterales; family Asteraceae; genus Helichrysum; species Helichrysum umbraculigerum. The sequence goes on along the minus strand of CATIUR010000005.1, from coordinate 5,800,286 downwards.
TACGGAGGGGATTAAAGTATCCCAACATGTTCGCTTGGGGTACTAAAGTTTATGATTTGACAAAAATATAACTCAACTTTTAAAACCCCACCCAAGTGGAAATTGAGCTAATAAAGATTCATCAATTTGAACAATTTTAGAAACTTTTATTATCCTTTTAAACATTTTAATAAACTTTAGTTATCCTTATAAACATATTAATAAACTTTAGTTACCCTTAAACACAATACGTATACTTAACTCATAATTTTGTCAAATCATAAACTTTAATACCCTAAGCGAACATTTTTGGATACTTTAATCCCCTCCGTGTGTATTAACTTTAATTATTTTAAGCTACTTTATATTCGTAAGCAAGATTTGATTTGACTAATCTAGAAGAGGGTGTGCTTAATTTGACATCGACTTAAGGTAGGCTACTATATTTCGAGAATTATTAGTCTCTTAGTCTCCTCTACCACTGTTCTACGACACGTATTTATTATTGTCATATATGATTGAATGGATTATAATAACAAGACACGTTTTATTTAAGGTACTGTTGGTCACATCTAGTTCTGGTTCATTAGCTGCTGATTGGTTTCCTGATGGGGTTTGGTCCGTGTTTCTTCTGTTGTCACTCTCCAAGAATTTTTGTGCTTGCTGCTTGTGGTTGGATCCGATTGCTAATCTCATGTGGGGTTTACAGAGGGGTTAATGGTGCAGATCGGGTATGAACTTATCACTTTTTACCGAGTTAGGGTATGAACCCAATTTATTACACAGGTCGGTAACAAACTTTCAAATTATGTTTCGAGTTAGGGAACGAACTTTTTTTTTCACCTAACTCGAAAAGTTCGTTACCTAACTCGAAACATAATTTGAAAGTCCGTTACCTAACTCGAAACATAATTTGAAAGTTCATTACCGACCTCGAAACATAATTTGAAAGTTCGTTACCGACCTCGAAACATAATTTGAAACATAATTTGAAATGAAAAAAGAGTTTGTTACCTAACTCGAAACATAATTTGACAGTTTGTTACCGACCTGTGTAATAAATTGGGTCCATACCCTAACTCGGCAAAAAGAAAAAAGTGTGTTCCCCAACTCGAAACATAATTTGAAAGTTTGTTACCGACCTGTGTGATAAATTGGGTTCATACCCTAACTCGACAAAAAGTGATAAGTTCATACCCGATCTGCGCCATTAACCCTTTACAAAGTTGTTTTTGTTTCATTTGTAATTGGTAAAAGTGATTGTTATTTTGTCGTTTTGTTTGTGTATGGCAAGGGGTCTTGTGACTATGTTATGATCCCACATTGGCCAACTATAGGATTGGTTGGTGGCTTATAAGTCTAGGTGTTCCCTCCTCCTTCAAGCTAGCTTTTGGGAGTGAGTTCTACAATTGGGCTTATGACTCGATATGGGCCTAGTATGGGCTAGGTTCGTATCAATTGGTATCAGAGCCAGCCCCATCTTTCGAGGTTCCAACACCTCGGAGTGGTGGCCTATGGAGTGGTGGCTTGGACCCGAAAATAGAGGTGTCAACCGTGACCAACATAGTCGTGACCAACGAGGACGTTGGCTCTTCAAAGCATGGGGTATTGTTATGATCCCACATTGGCCACGTATGGGATTGATTGGTGGCTTATAAGTCTAGGTGTTCCATCCTCTTTCAAGCTAACTTTTGGGAGTGAGTTCTACACTTGGGCTTATGGCTCGATATGGGCCTAGTATGAGCTAGATTCGTATCAGACTATAGTTTATTTTGTGAGGTAGGGTCAAGTGTGTAGTGGTGTTGTAGAAGGTCAAGTGCTATTCTTTAGTTTTTTGGTGCATTCTCATATTACTTCTTGTAATCATAATTGTTAAACTCTTACGATTCACGAGTCGACTCTTACGAGTCGACTCAGAAATTCAAAAAACGAGGCGACTCGGACCCCGACTCTTAAATGGCTTTGACTCTTACGAGTTATTTATTGACTCTTCCGAGTCGTGTGCGACTCTTACGAGTCTTGGGCGACTCTTACGAGTCAGAAACCCGACACACGTTTAATGTGATCTAATAAAAAACATAAAATGACAAAATATGATAGGAAATGACTAATAATCCATTATAAATTACACATTTGTGTTATTAATGAATTTCACCGTATTCTACTTCAATTTAGGATAGAAATCTAAACAATAATATACATATAGATATAAATATATATATTTATTGTAAAATTATGACTATTACGAGTCGAGTCGAGTCACGAGTTAAAAATCAATATTCCGAATCACGAGTCGAGTCACGAGTTAACAACTATGCTTGTAATATAAGGGATGTTGGTAGTTTTTGTTTTATGTCTTACTGATTTTATTATTTTTTGAAAAGCAGTTTGGAATCACTGACGGGCCACTTAGGCCCATCCGATCATCTCACCATAATGCACCATCGAGAAGAAAGCCCAGCTTCGTCCCCGGCCCAAGTGCCGACAGATCCGGTTGCCGAAGTGGTTAAAACTCCTCACCCCGGAGCCCAAAGGCCCAAGGGATTTTCATGCACCGAGTAGGGTTTGAACCCTGTACCTGCAGCATAAATGCCTGATAGCTCTACCACGTGAGCCACGTCTCAAGTGCAGTCTTACTGATTTTAGTTCTAATAAAATCTGTATTTTCCAAAATAAATAAACAGAAAGGGACTTAAATAATTACGTCATATATGACATTTATTCAAGGGCCAATTGTCCTATCTGTCGTCTTTTAAATCTGACTTTGACTTTGCAAATCATCATCAATACTTTTTAAACAAACAAAATATATTAATTAATGTAATTAAAATGGAAAGTAGGGAGTAAGACCACTCCCAGCCATTGAGTCGGTTGGAAACCGACGCATATCATTAAATTAAAGTGGCACCGTTGACACGGGTATGTCAATTAATTGTGTCTGTTCCTTTGATTCGCCAAATCGACGATAAATCAAAAACATTTTGTGGTGTTGATAATGAGCAATGTTTTAAAACCCGGGCTGACCCGGGCGGACGACCCGGTTGGACCGCGAACCGGTAGGGGAACGGGCTGAAGAGGGCCGGGGTTTTGGGGTGTTTTCGGCTCGGTTCAACCCGGGCGATTTTCCGGTTCAACCGGATATCCGGTGACCCGGAAACCGGCTAGAACCCGAATTTTTGCGAAATATTATATATATATATATATATATATATATATATATATATAGGGGAATGTTCAAATGAGAACCAATATAAAGTTGAGAACCTTGAGAACCACAAAGAATACATGTTTTTTCACATGTGATTAACTTCAATCATATGTGAACATTTGTACGTTTAATTGAAAAAGAAAAAAGTCAAAAAAATCATAAAATTATATCAAAAAACGCAAAAAAACAAATATATGTTCACATGTGAACGACAATGTGAACAAATCGGTTAAAATGTGTTTTTCGATATAATTTTATGATTTTTTTGACTTTTTTCTTTTTCAATTAAATGTACATCAATGTTCACATATGATTGAAGTTAATCACATGTGAACAAACATGTATTCTTTGTGGTTTTCAAGGTTCTCAACTTTATATTGGTTCTCATTTGATCTAATTTAAATTAAATAACTGTTTTATATTACTGCATGAAACAAGGAGCATTTTTTGGAATTGAATATTATCTCCAATGTTTTAAAAAACGGTTCGAACCGGCCGGTTCGACCGGATCCGGAGGAAGTTCCGAGTTAGAATGGACCGGTTTTGACCTTAAGTTGACCAGTCAACGAACCGGGGGTTCGACCGGAAACCGGACGGTTCGACCGGAAACCGGACGGTTCAACCGGTTTTTTTTTTTTTTTTTTTTTAAATAATGGTGACGTGGCCGGTTTTGGGGGTGGTTGGACCGGACCGGTTGAACCGGTTCGACCGGAATCGGTGGAGTTTCCGAGTCGATAAAAAAACCGGTTTTTAAAACATTGATTATCTCTGCCTCTCTACTCGAAATTAAACAACAAAACTCCATGGCCATTTTTTCTTCGTCAAAAATCCATCTCCTAAATTGGTGTCAAAATTAATCACCAAAGATTCTATTACGTAATGTAACTTTTTGTACCACTAATGATATCAACTAAGAATTGTTTAGATCACCTTACATTAATTAAGTAATAGAATAAGTTAAGGTAGAAGCATCCATGAATATTCTTCTACAATTTACTAATTTAAAGTTATGATTTAATAATTTGAACCTAGTGATTCAGTTGTTTTATATTGCGATTCAGTTTTTTCAAACTACGATTCAATCATTCTGTAATACAATATCTGCATTTTAAGATTCAATATTTTCAAATAGAATTCGTTAATGAATATTTGATTCAGGAAATTAATTGCCAAATATTACAATTCACGTAAATTTTTTTTGTAAAGAACAAAATGAAATACATTGAATTGATTAATTAACTAAATAATAGTATGTTGACGGTTATGCAAATGGTCCATAACTTGTTGGGGGATATCTCTAATATCTATCTTTTATTTTGAATTTAATTTGATCGATGTGAACGGTTTCAATTAATTCTTCTCTGAACTTTACGTTTCTACCCTTTTATTCTCTAATGCCAAGCGTTTCAAATTGTCAAATATTACAATTTTGCCATGCTTATTTTATAACCATTGATCAAGAGAATTAAAGGCTTAGATCATTTCTCTCTCTTCTCTCATCTTATTTCCTTCTCCACGGACTCATATATATATATATATATATATATATATATATATATATATATATATATATATGTTTCCGGATTAGAGGAGAACGCTACTTTGGGAGGGCATGAGGAGCAAGAGAATCCTAACCCTCTAATTTCAGATCAACGGCTAGGAATGTTAAAAGAAAGTAAAAGCAGTTAAAAAATCCAAAAGGCTATTTTGGTAAAATTGTCACTCCTTGCTCAACTCACTTCCTACTTGAAGTTCGGAAGACCGCTGGTCACAACCACACGCAGTCACCGGATTCGGCCAGCTCGCACACCGAAACTAGATTCCGACTAACGCACACGCGGTCAACATATTACGGCTACCTCACATACCGTAACCAGGTTCCTACCACCTCGCACGCATCCACCAAGTTCCGACCACCTCACACGCATTTACCAAGTCCGGCCACCTCGCACACCGCAATCAGATTCCGAACACCTCGCACGCAGTCACCGAATTCCGACCACCTCACACACCGCATACAATCTCGAACCACTACCGTCGAACTTTTGTTGCTCACAAATTTCAAATTATTAAATTTAACACTAATACATACAATTTATATAATTTAAAATCAAATATCTTCTTAAAAAAAGAAAAAAGAAAGTGGAAGAAAGTGAAAACAAAGAGTATGGAGAAGTTGCATTCTTTTCTGCATGCTCTCGGTTGTGATAGTGTGTGTGATGTTTTATTATTATCTTTTCTTTTTTTGAGCTACTTTTCCTTCTAGGATTGTGAGCTTACAGTTGAAATTATTTACTAGTGTCATAGGGAGAATCTTCTATGTGGCTTGGGTACACCTTATTTTAACCTAAGGGTGTGTTTGGTACGATAGAAAGGAAATCAGAGAAAGGGAAAGGGAAACACTTCCCTTGTTTTCCCTTGTTTGTTGTATGTAAAGAATGGAAACAAGGAATCAAATATTCATTCTCTTTCCCTTGTTTTAATTCTCTAAAAAAAGTGGAGAAAAGTGGTGAATGGAAATTTGAACGGAACATGTCTCACTTTCCATTCTCATGTGAATGAGGAGCAACTTAAAAAAAGAGAGGGGTATAAATACCCATCTGCACGTGACTTGCACATTTATCCCAAATCATAACAATTTTCAAGCAACCCCAACTCGTTCTCTCTCCGGCGATTCCAACCTCAAACATAATCGGCTTTTGTGGTTTTCATCAATCTTGTTTCTCGTTAAGAATTTTATTATGATTCTTTAAACTGTTGATCTTCTCTTAATTTATTTACCTTCTACACTATTTAAAGAATTTCATAGATCTGAATTAATTTCTTGAACCCTAGCTTGTTCTAATACACGCAGTCACACACCACTCTCCAGAATTTCATCTTTTGTTGTTGTCATCACGATCCCAATGTGATAAGGTGTTATGTTGATATTTGCTTGTTCAAAGTTGGTGTTGATTTATGTAATTTTTGATTCCGTAAAGTTTCAAAGTATGTTTCAATAATAGATCTATATCTGATCAAAAAAATAATAATAATAGATCTATACATATGAGTAACTTTAAAAATGAGAAATTGAATGACTGGTCATGAGATTTGTTGGAATAAACCGTCAATGAGGAAGACAGATCTACCAATGTAATCTGTTTCCATTCTATTGTCTAATACAACCAAACAAGATAATCAGTCTATAGCACCTTTCTTCACATCGATTCTCAATTTATACCAAACAATAGAATTGATATTCATTCTACAAGACTATTCCCTTTCTCACCCTTTCCATTCTCTATTACGTTTCCATTGTCAACGATTCACTCGTACCAAACATACCCTAAAGGTACTATATTATTTTATATAAAACAACATTATAAATTATTAAATCTAAAAATGCAAACTCATAACATGTTAAAATATTTTAGTATAACCACTAGATTGTAGATTATGATATGTACTTTTAATTAATAAGAACAATTGAGAATAAAAATAAAAGATAATTACATTATATGATAGTCTTCAACAAAAAACATACTCACATTTTACACATAATTTTAGGTCTTTGAGAAAAATTACTGCTTATTTTAATAAAATATGATGTAGTGTTTTTATCATCGATGATGCAGTTTATAGTAATCATAATATAGTGTTTTTTATGGACCGATTATGCAAGGATTCTTATTAAAAGATTATGCAATGTCATCGTTTAATAATACGATGCATTGTTTTTTAAGCAAACAATGATGCAGTAACATTTATTAATCAATGTAGTAACTTTTTATTGATCAATGTAATGGTTTTAGAAAAACAATGATGTGGTTATTTCTAACCATAATGTGGTAACACTTATCGATCAATGCAGTGACTTCTATTGATTGGTGTAGTGTTTTTTATTGAACGACAATGTTGTTTTTCATGAAAAACTTTTATACAAGTGTGTGTCGTTTGTTTTTTCTATATCACAATGATGCAGTTATGGGTTGACCATGATGCGGTAACTTTTATCGATCGATGCAGCATTTTTGGTTTAAGGACAACGCAATGTTTTTATCAAACAATATCGAATTTTTTCTTTGTAAAAGCATAATGCAATATTTTTTTTTTTATAAAAGGATGATGTAATTATTTGTAACCATGATTTGTTAACTTTTATCGATCGATGCAGTGTTTTTATCGAACAATGACACAAAATTTTATTAAAAGCATGATGCAGTGTTTTATTCTATAAAACGATGATGTAATTATCTGTATCCATGATGCAGTGACTTTTATCGATTGATGCAGTGTTTTTATCGAACAATAACATAATATTTTTGTAAAAGCATGATGCAGTGTTTTATTCTATAAAACGATGATGTAATTATCTGTATCCATGATGCGGTGACTTTTATCGATCGATGCAGTGTTTTTATCGAACAATTACACAATATTTTGTAAAAGCATTATCCAGTGTTTTAGTCTATAAAACGGTGATGTAATTATATGTATCTATGATGCAATGACTTTTATCGACCGATGCAGTGACTTCTATTGATCGATGCAACATTTTTTATTTAACAATGATTTGTAAATTACACGTATAGTTTTAAATGTTTATGAGTATTTGTTTTTTTAGATAAAAGTCTTAAAGTTTGATGCACTTTACGTATGGAGTTCCTTTTCTAATTTGATCTATGTAGTTTATTTCATTTTCTAAATATTAATATAGTCATCATAGGAGAAAATAGTTATAGGGACTAAAGTGCAATAACACATTAACTTGAGGATCATGATGTATACTTTTGCTTTAACCGATTGGACTTATCTTGAAACGCCCCAAAACTCGAGAAATTTTTTTTTTTTTTTTTTTTTATACATACTCTAAAAACACTCTCTATTGGTCCCATAGTAAATTACGACTAGATCATATCATCACTAGGGCTTTTAAATCATTGAAAAGACTTTTGACTAGGTGGAGGCCCTCATGTAAGACAAACATGAAAATCTGCAATATGGTCTAGAAAATCAGCCATATGGGTCAAAATCTGCAACATGGTCTCTAAAATCAGCACTCAGCTTTCTTGTCTGGAATTAGGCCCTTGTCTAAGACATTTTCAATTTGACTCAAAACAGGAACTTCATACGGGCATAACTCCCAAACCGTAAAGAGTTAAGATCTGAAATTTTGCGTGCACATTCATATGGTCAAAACGAAGACTTCCATTTTTGCACTTTTCCAAAATACACGTTTTACGAGAAAATGGACGTATAACCTCTTTTCGACCATTTTAACCTCTTTTTGACTACCAATCAAATCACAAACCACACACAATTGAACTCTACTCTTTTGCACACTTATTTAACTCCTCAAAACAAACTTAAAGCAAATAAAAACCAACCCATGACACCATCACACATTAAATTCACCACATGACCACTTTCAACCCATTTTGACACATTAATGACCCATTTCATAATTCAACCATTTTTCAACCAATTCAACACTCAAACCACATTTGTTTGACCAATTCAAGGCTATTGACAATGTGTCCACTTCACATTTGACCAACCAATCACAATTGACACTTGACCACATTTCACTATGTTTGACCCGAAGCAACACCAATTATAATCTAATGACTTCATACCCTTTGTATACACATACCCAAGACTCTATATTCTTTGTTTGACTTTCAAAGTCAAATACAACATGTTGACTAACATATTTAAATCCAAAAACTCTTTACTTGGGCGAATTACACAATTGCATATCAAAACAACAATTCAATGAGATGGAGCAATTCTAACCGCATAGCAAGCTCCATATCCATATCACTATCATAAGCGCATTCTCTATCCACGTGTCTCTACCAACACATCAACCTACAACATAAAACATCAACGGGTAAGCACAACTGCTTAGTGAGTACACAGGCAATTAAACAAGCAATCCACATATCCACATTTAACACATAACTACATAACCATATATCTACATAAACACATAATCACTGAACAACCATAACACATACTCTGAACACTATGCAGATCTGCAATCACTGGAACACTAAGCACCATACCACGTCGATATGCATGCTAACACTACATCACTTAGTACCATACCACGCCGATATGCATACTAAGGCATCATAACGTGCAAGCACGTATTCATAAACACTATGCTAACCGCAGTTAGCTCTCTGATCAACACTGAAGCTCTGTATAATCACATTCCACGTAATCCACATAATACATAATCAACACAACAATCACTTCAACATAAGAAACAAGACATATGACACGTAACTTCTTACTTGATTGTGCAAACCTCTAGCTCGGAAGCTATCCGGTACATACACAACCAATTCATCATAACAACATACATAAACACATAACTTCTCCATTGACTGTGCAAACCTCTAGCTCGGAAGCTATCCGGTACATACACAACCAATTTACTTGTTTAACCCCCGTATCACTCACCTCGATAATTAGCCGATAATCACTACACTTGTCCACTTGAAGCATTCCACGTATTTAACACCTACATCATTCATACATACACATAACGACACATTTAAACACTAATCATCATTATAATCATTATCATATTCAATCCCTCCCCCACTTTAATTAAACTAAGTTAAATCTTTAATCACACTTACTTACTACAACATTCATGATCATATTACTTCTTTAACATACATCATAATTATTCCACTAATCATACTTCACTACTTTAATTTCATATTCCAACATCATAATCATACTTCAATAACATCACTAATTTCATTACTTAAGCTTATTAATATGATTTTAACATAATTCATATGAATTACTATAAACACTATTTTACAATTCATCCTATATCAAACTCTACCACTTTAATTCTTGTTTTATCATCATAATCTTACTCTATTAACATCATTAACAACTTCCTTAAGCTTATTACATCATTTTATGACAATTTAATATAAACCCTAGAATTCCCTCATGAACACATATCATGATTTCATCACTTTCATCATGTTATTTGATTACCCATGATCATAACAACACTAATTAACACCAATTTAATCATTTTATAGCTTTAATTTCAGATTAAAACCTTCAATTTTACAAAACCCATCAAAACCCCAAGAAACCCAAAAACTTAGGTTAAATACATGAAGAACATCAATTACCTTAACATAAAGATGATCAAAGATGCTTAAATCTGAGTTGTGTAGCTTCAATTTGAAGAAATAAAATCAATCTTGATTAACCCTAGCTCCCTAGCGATTTTTCTTCTTCACGTACGAAAGGTCTGGAGCGTGGTGGAATATTTTTGGAAAGAAATGAGATAAACACTTATCTGTACATATATATCTCTTTAAATTTTATTCCCTTTAAACTCTATTGTCTGGAACTGGAAAACCATTTGCGTATTTTATTATTTCGTATCATTTAAAACCATAACAGTTTAAAATAATATACCCTCGCGTTCTAAAATAAAACCTTTAAATTTTTGGGGTGTTACAACTCTCCCCCACTTATCTCATTCGTGTCCTCACGAATGTCACTCGTACTACTCAATCTTAACACTATCTCTACCCTTTGCGGAAGCGTTTTAATCATATTAACATACTTCACATAACTCTAACATCATAAAGACTAATCATCAGTAGCACATACACTGTGCATTCATCTTAAACAACTTATACACATCACCCTTACATATTTGGTTTCACATAAATAGTGAAATATTTATCATTAGACACAAGGCATACTACTTTCACTTTTCATCGTCATATTCAATACTTAATTCACGTAGTTTAAACACTCTTCATTCATACACTATCTCACCAATCACATTAAATCTCTCTGATACTTGGTAGCCTCAACAATTCCATGTGAAATGGCATAATATAACTACGTTGATCAGGCGTAGTCAGATTATGTCACACACACTTACTTCTCAGGCTAACTCATATCATCAATTTTCAATGTAATTTACACGTAAACACATAGCACAACAAGTCAACAAGTCAAAACACACTTTATAGCACTTTATCAACAGATACACACTATAACGTTAGCACACTATTCATATACTTAACTCCACATATTTACATAATTACACGTAAGCATTGAACATTACTTAGTCTCTACCTCATTTACTTGTCACTCTTTTCACTTCATAAACGTAATCACACATAATCCCCTTACTCTGTTGACCGCAGTCACAACATATTTTCTGATCATATATCCACATAACACTATTTATTTCCTAATTTCAGTCAACATTTTAAACATGCTCGAGTCTAATCATAACTATTCCCAGCAATAAACAATTCAGTCAACACTTTAACTACTAAATCAACATATATTAATCATTATATAACTCGTCATAAGGAATCCTGTCAGTTATACTAAATAAATTCACTATCATACATAATTATCATAACAACATAAGCAATGCATAATGATTTAAGCTTAAGCAATCCTATTGTAGATTACTTAATTCTCTTAAACCATTGCTCTGATACCAACTTGAAACGCCCCAAAACTCGAGAAATTTTTTTTTTTATACATACTCTAAAAACACTCTCTATTGGTCCCATAGTAAATTACGACTAGATCATATCATCACTAGGGCTTTTAAATCATTGAAAAGACTTTTGACTAGGTGGAGGCCCTCATGTAAGACAAACATGAAAATCTGCAATATGGTCTAGAAAATCAGCCATATGGGTCAAAATCTGCAACATGGTCTCTAAAATCAGCACTCAGCTTTCTTGTCTGGAATTAGGCCCTTGTCTAAGACATTTTCAATTTGACTCAAAACAGGAACTTCATACGGGCATAACTCCCAAACCGTAAAGAGTTAAGATCTGAAATTTTGCGTGCACATTCATATGGTCAAAACGAAGACTTCCATTTTTGCACTTTTCCAAAATACACGTTTTACGAGAAAATGGACGTATAACCTCTTTTCGACCATTTTAACCTCTTTTTGACTACCAATCAAATCACAAACCACACACAATTGAACTCTACTCTTTTGCACACTTATTTAACTCCTCAAAACAAACTTAAAGCAAATAAAAACCAACCCATGACACCATCACACATTAAATTCACCACATGACCACTTTCAACCCATTTTGACACATTAATGACCCATTTCATAATTCAACCATTTTTCAACCAATTCAACACTCAAACCACATTTGTTTGACCAATTCAAGGCTATTGACAATGTGTCCACTTCACATTTGACCAACCAATCACAATTGACACTTGACCACATTTCACTATGTTTGACCCGAAGCAACACCAATTATAATCTAATGACTTCATACCCTTTGTATACACATACCCAAGACTCTATATTCTTTGTTTGACTTTCAAAGTCAAATACAACATGTTGACTAACATATTTAAATCCAAAAACTCTTTACTTGGGCGAATTACACAATTGCATATCAAAACAACAATTCAATGAGATGGAGCAATTCTAACCGCATAGCAAGCTCCATATCCATATCACTATCATAAGCGCATTCTCTATCCACGTGTCTCTACCAACACATCAACCTACAACATAAAACATCAACGGGTAAGCACAACTGCTTAGTGAGTACACAGGCAATTAAACAAGCAATCCACATATCCACATTTAACACATAACTACATAACCATATATCTACATAAACACATAATCACTGAACAACCATAACACATACTCTGAACACTATGCAGATCTGCAATCACTGGAACACTAAGCACCATACCACGTCGATATGCATGCTAACACTACATCACTTAGTACCATACCACGCCGATATGCATACTAAGGCATCATAACGTGCAAGCACGTATTCATAAACACTATGCTAACCGCAGTTAGCTCTCTGATCAACACTGAAGCTCTGTATAATCACATTCCACGTAATCCACATAATACATAATCAACACAACAATCACTTCAACATAAGAAACAAGACATATGACACGTAACTTCTTACTTGATTGTGCAAACCTCTAGCTCGGAAGCTATCCGGTACATACACAACCAATTCATCATAACAACATACATAAACACATAACTTCTCCATTGACTGTGCAAACCTCTAGCTCGGAAGCTATCCGGTACATACACAACCAATTTACTTGTTTAACCCCCGTATCACTCACCTCGATAATTAGCCGATAATCACTACACTTGTCCACTTGAAGCATTCCACGTATTTAACACCTACATCATTCATACATACACATAACGACACATTTAAACACTAATCATCATTATAATCATTATCATATTCAATCCCTCCCCCACTTTAATTAAACTAAGTTAAATCTTTAATCACACTTACTTACTACAACATTCATGATCATATTACTTCTTTAACATACATCATAATTATTCCACTAATCATACTTCACTACTTTAATTTCATATTCCAACATCATAATCATACTTCAATAACATCACTAATTTCATTACTTAAGCTTATTAATATGATTTTAACATAATTCATATGAATTACTATAAACACTATTTTACAATTCATCCTATATCAAACTCTACCACTTTAATTCTTGTTTTATCATCATAATCTTACTCTATTAACATCATTAACAACTTCCTTAAGCTTATTACATCATTTTATGACAATTTAATATAAACCCTAGAATTCCCTCATGAACACATATCATGATTTCATCACTTTCATCATGTTATTTGATTACCCATGATCATAACAACACTAATTAACACCAATTTAATCATTTTATAGCTTTAATTTCAGATTAAAACCTTCAATTTTACAAAACCCATCAAAACCCCAAGAAACCCAAAAACTTAGGTTAAATACATGAAGAACATCAATTACCTTAACATAAAGATGATCAAAGATGCTTAAATCTGAGTTGTGTAGCTTCAATTTGAAGAAATAAAATCAATCTTGATTAACCCTAGCTCCCTAGCGATTTTTCTTCTTCACGTACGAAAGGTCTGGAGCGTGGTGGAATATTTTTGGAAAGAAATGAGATAAACACTTATCTGTACATATATATCTCTTTAAATTTTATTCCCTTTAAACTCTATTGTCTGGAACTGGAAAACCATTTGCGTATTTTATTATTTCGTATCATTTAAAACCATAACAGTTTAAAATAATATACCCTCGCGTTCTAAAATAAAACCTTTAAATTTTTGGGGTGTTACAACTCTCCCCCACTTATCTCATTCGTGTCCTCACGAATGTCACTCGTACTACTCAATCTTAACACTATCTCTACCCTTTGCGGAAGCGTTTTAATCATATTAACATACTTCACATAACTCTAACATCATAAAGACTAATCATCAGTAGCACATACACTGTGTATTCATCTTAAACAACTTATACACATCACCCTTACATATTTGGTTTCACATAAATAGTGAAATATTTATCATTAGACACAAGGCATACTACTTTCACTTTTCATCGTCATATTCAATACTTAATTCACGTAGTTTAAACACTCTTCATTCATACACTATCTCACCAATCACATTAAATCTCTCTGATACTTGGTAGCCTCAACAATTCCATGTGAAATGGCATAATATAACTACGTTGATCAGGCGTAGTCAGATTATGTCACACACACTTACTTCTCAGGCTAACTCATATCATCAATTTTCAATGTAATTTACACGTAAACACATAGCACAACAAGTCAACAAGTCAAAACACACTTTATAGCACTTTATCAACAGATACACACTATAACGTTAGCACACTATTCATATACTTAACTCCACATATTTACATAATTACACGTAAGCATTGAACATTACTTAGTCTCTACCTCATTTACTTGTCACTCTTTTCACTTCATAAACGTAATCACACATAATCCCCTTACTCTGTTGACCGCAGTCACAACATATTTTCTGATCATATATCCACATAACACTATTTATTTCCTAATTTCAGTCAACATTTTAAACATGCTCGAGTCTAATCATAACTATTCCCAGCAATAAACAATCCAGTCAACACTTTAACTACTAAATCAACATATATTAATCATTATATAACTCGTCATAAGGAATCCTGTCAGTTATACTAAATAAATTCACTATCATACATAATTATCATAACAACATAAGCAATGCATAATGATTTAAGCTTAAGCAATCCTATTGTAGATTACTTAATTCTCTTAAACCATTGCTCTGATACCAACTTGAAACGCCCCAAAACTCGAGAAATTTTTTTTTTTATACATACTCTAAAAACACTCTCTATTGGTCCCATAGTAAATTACGACTAGATCATATCATCACTAGGGCTTTTAAATCATTGAAAAGACTTTTGACTAGGTGGAGGCCCTCATGTAAGACAAACATGAAAATCTGCAATATGGTCTAGAAAATCAGCCATATGGGTCAAAATCTGCAACATGGTCTCTAAAATCAGCACTCAGCTTTCTTGTCTGGAATTAGGCCCTTGTCTAAGACATTTTCAATTTGACTCAAAACAGGAACTTCATACGGGCATAACTCCCAAACCGTAAAGAGTTAAGATCTGAAATTTTGCGTGCACATTCATATGGTCAAAACGAAGACTTCCATTTTTGCACTTTTCCAAAATACACGTTTTACGAGAAAATGGACGTATAACCTCTTTTCGACCATTTTAACCTCTTTTTGACTACCAATCAAATCACAAACCACACACAATTGAACTCTACTCTTTTGCACACTTATTTAACTCCTCAAAACAAACTTAAAGCAAATAAAAACCAACCCATGACACCATCACACATTAAATTCACCACATGACCACTTTCAACCCATTTTGACACATTAATGACCCATTTCATAATTCAACCATTTTTCAACCAATTCAACACTCAAACCACATTTGTTTGACCAATTCAAGGCTATTGACAATGTGTCCACTTCACATTTGACCAACCAATCACAATTGACACTTGACCACATTTCACTATGTTTGACCCGAAGCAACACCAATTATAATCTAATGACTTCATACCCTTTGTATACACATACCCAAGACTCTATATTCTTTGTTTGACTTTCAAAGTCAAATACAACATGTTGACTAACATATTTAAATCCAAAAACTCTTTACTTGGGCGAATTACACAATTGCATATCAAAACAACAATTCAATGAGATGGAGCAATTCTAACCGCATAGCAAGCTCCATATCCATATCACTATCATAAGCGCATTCTCTATCCACGTGTCTCTACCAACACATCAACCTACAACATAAAACATCAACGGGTAAGCACAACTGCTTAGTGAGTACACAGGCAATTAAACAAGCAATCCACATATCCACATTTAACACATAACTACATAACCATATATCTACATAAACACATAATCACTGAACAACCATAACACATACTCTGAACACTATGCAGATCTGCAATCACTGGAACACTAAGCACCATACCACGTCGATATGCATGCTAACACTACATCACTTAGTACCATACCACGCCGATATGCATACTAAGGCATCATAACGTGCAAGCACGTATTCATAAACACTATGCTAACCGCAGTTAGCTCTCTGATCAACACTGAAGCTCTGTATAATCACATTCCACGTAATCCACATAATACATAATCAACACAACAATCACTTCAACATAAGAAACAAGACATATGACACGTAACTTCTTACTTGATTGTGCAAACCTCTAGCTCGGAAGCTATCCGGTACATACACAACCAATTCATCATAACAACATACATAAACACATAACTTCTCCATTGACTGTGCAAACCTCTAGCTCGGAAGCTATCCGGTACATACACAACCAATTTACTTGTTTAACCCCCGTATCACTCACCTCGATAATTAGCCGATAATCACTACACTTGTCCACTTGAAGCATTCCACGTATTTAACACCTACATCATTCATACATACACATAACGACACATTTAAACACTAATCATCATTATAATCATTATCATATTCAATCCCTCCCCCACTTTAATTAAACTAAGTTAAATCTTTAATCACACTTACTTACTACAACATTCATGATCATATTACTTCTTTAACATACATCATAATTATTCCACTAATCATACTTCACTACTTTAATTTCATATTCCAACATCATAATCATACTTCAATAACATCACTAATTTCATTACTTAAGCTTATTAATATGATTTTAACATAATTCATATGAATTACTATAAACACTATTTTACAATTCATCCTATATCAAACTCTACCACTTTAATTCTTGTTTTATCATCATAATCTTACTCTATTAACATCATTAACAACTTCCTTAAGCTTATTACATCATTTTATGACAATTTAATATAAACCCTAGAATTCCCTCATGAACACATATCATGATTTCATCACTTTCATCATGTTATTTGATTACCCATGATCATAACAACACTAATTAACACCAATTTAATCATTTTATAGCTTTAATTTCAGATTAAAACCTTCAATTTTATAAAACCCATCAAAACCCCAAGAAACCCAAAAACTTAGGTTAAATACATGAAGAACATCAATTACCTTAACATAAAGATGATCAAAGATGCTTAAATCTGAGTTGTGTAGCTTCAATTTGAAGAAATAAAATCAATCTTGATTAACCCTAGCTCCCTAGCGAATTTTCTTCTTCACGTACGAAAGGTCTGGAGCGTGGTGGAATATTTTTGGAAAGAAATGAGATAAACACTTATCTGTACATATATATCTCTTTAAATTTTATTCCCTTTAAACTCTATTGTCTGGAACTGGAAAACCATTTGCGTATTTTATTATTTCGTATCATTTAAAACCATAACAGTTTAAAATAATATACCCTCGCGTTCTAAAATAAAACCTTTAAATTTTTGGGGTGTTACATATCTGCTTTTACCTGTACACCCACGTGAGTCTCAAAAACTTGTACTACTACTACTTTACTTTTGACAATACAATGACAATCGAACATGAAATAAAAAATGCATATAAATTAAATGTGAAAATAATTTATGATCATTTTAAAATTGAAGGTCAAAGCTCATATATCATGGATTTGAAACTGAGGAAAACGGAGGATAACACAAGCTCATATATGAAAATCATGAAACCCGACATTTGAAGGTGACAATAATATGGCCAGAAAGCTACTTTTTCATCGCTGGAAATTTGCTTTTGAAGTCAAAAAATATTTTTTTAATAGTCTGAAACCTGCAAATCCAGTGTACTACGAAGTAAGACGACTAAGCTTCAACGTCGGAAACGGGTGTGATTACTCATGTCGGATCTGAAGAAGAATATTAGGAAGGTGGTGGCGGAGGCGGAGGGCTTTAATCCGAGTGGAGATAGTGTTGGTTGTGGTGCAAACGATGACAACGACCTAGGGTTTTAGTCGGAGTGAGGATGGCGATGGAGACGACGTCGGAGTGAGGATGGTGGTGGCTGTGGTGGGAAGGTGGTGGCTGCAGGCGACAACATGGAATCATGAAATAGGAGAAGAGATGAAAAAGAACTAGAAAAATGAATAGTCTTATTACAATTTTACCCTTAATGAGGTGGGATATAGATAATGAGGTGGCAACTAGCCATTGGCTGCCTCCTTGCCCTCTACATGGGATATGCCCCTCCGAACCACACCCTATATATATAGAGCCAAAAGTTCAAATGAGAATCACAAAAGGTACAGAACTGCGAGAACTTTTAAATTATAGAGATTTTAACATGTTTAATGATTCAATTACATGTAAACATTGATCTAGATTAAGGTTAAAAGCAAAATAGATTGAGATAATATCAAAATAACCTTTAAATCAAATTTATATATTTCGTTCACATGTGCACATATGATATGTGCACATATGAACACTTCGTATATTTTATAGTTTAACACGTTAACTTTTGTTTGTCAATAATATGAACATTAACTAACATTATATTTATGTGTAACTTGTTGCGTTTACATGTATAAAAACAATGTAATTTAAAAATTCCCGCAGTTCTGTACCTTTTTGTGGTTCTCGTTTGAACCTAACCCTAATGTGTTTTTTGTTTTCAAACTAAGAAATAGCATAAAAATTTCAAAACCCTTTTTGTTTCTTACACTAATTAGCAAAACTCATCCAAAAACCAAAGATCACTAGAGAGGGAGAAGGAAGAAATGTAATAGATCTAAAGAAAACTAGGATAAAAACACTAGATCTATAACTAAAATTCGAATATAATTAGATAGGAATCTCAGAAATTACATTGGTCGACCCTCACATGGTGTTAAATTACTTGGGGCACGGGCTTTCTTTCATATTTTTAATAGGATTAGTTTTGCCATAGCCAAGGGGGTTGGGGCCCAGATAGTATCTCGGCTCCCCTCTAATTTCTTGTAAAAACTTTTTTCTTTAAAAATAAAATAATAATAATAATAATAATAATAATAATAATAATAATAATAATAATAATAATAATAATAATAATAATAATAATAATAATAATATGATTTGGGATCAGAGGAGCATGACATTTTATGAGGGCACGGAGGAGCACAAATTGATAGCCATTGGATCAAGTGGAGATGGAAGATCAATGGCCAACAAAAATAGATACAATAAAATAAAAGAACAAAAAAGAAAAGGGCATTTTGGTAAAACTACTTTCTGCTCCTTCATATCCAACTTCCCGTCAAACTCACTTCCCGTTTCTCTGCTGCATGATCACCGCTAACCGCCGCTAGATTTCGACTGACGATGGCCACAGTTTCTGACCTCCGGCGTTGCCCGATTACGACGTCCGCAAATGCCAGATTCCGGCTACCGAAAAAACTATTTTTTTTCTCATTTTTAAGTTTTTTTCCTTACAACATCGTCATTATTATCATACAAAATCGTAATGTTTATAAGATGACAACATGACTTTCAAGTAACAACAATAATATATCCTTCTTCCTCTTTAGACTTGCAATTCCGGCTACCTGTTGTCGAAGGCCGCCAACAATGTCTATTGTCGCTGGGAATTTTTATGATACATCTACAATCTGTTGCTTAACAAAAGAATCCCCAAAATTGTAATAAAATCGTTGAATAGAAATCGTAAATTGACTATAACCTTGTGTTATATGTGCACTTTGAAAGCAATTAAAAAGAAAAAAGAAAAATATACTGATACCAGGTCAAGATGTGAGAGAAAAAAAATTAAATTGATGCAAATAAGACTTTAATGTTAGAAATTTGATGGTTTCTTCTAACTACGTTGTACAACGAAAAAAAAAGGAATCTTGGTATTGGCATATTTTCATTGGTCAAGAAGTAGGTAGACATTTCTTATTAGTCACATCATGTTGGAAAGTACTAAAAGTATAAAAGGAAATGGTTCAACTTTCAAGAGTGTGCAGACACAATATGTCAAATTGAAAATAACTTTTCTCAATAAAAATACTACATTATTGTTAAATAAAAGGTAAAAAGTTATACAAGACTTATATTAATTGGTAATTAATGTAATACAACTGTAAAAATCAAGAATGCAATAGGTTCATTTAAAGCCACTTACTTCTATTTCTATTTGATATCATAATACAGTATTTTTATTATTAATCAATTTTGCAACATTCTTTAAACCAAGATGTTGTGTTTTTAAAACAATGTACTAAATGTTTAAACTTTGATGTAGTGGACTTTTATGTATGATGATGAAATAATTTTCATTGAACTATAATGCATTAGTTTTCACTGAAAATACAATATAGTTTTTTAATTTTTTTTTATCGAATCATGATGCAGTACCTTTTTAACTCATGATGGAGTGTTTCTTAAATCATGATGCAGTTATCGTGTAAAAACACGATCTATTTTTATTAAAAATTAATGATGCAGTGACTTTTATATCTAACGATGACGCAGTAGCTTTTATCAAATTATGATGCAGTATTATTTTAAAAACACGATCTAATTTTGATTAGAATTCCATGATGCAACGACTTTATATTGAACGATGATGCAGTAGCTTTTTATCTAATTATGATGCTGTATTATTTTAAAAACACAATATAATTTTGATTAGAATTCCATGATGCAGCGACTTTATATTGAACGATGATGCAGTAGTTTTTTATCAAATTATGATGCAGTATTATTTTAAAACATGATATAATATTTTATTAAAATTTCAGATGCAGTGACTTTTATATCTAACGATGATGCAGTAGCTTTTATCAAATTATGATGCAGTATTATTTTAAAAACACGATCAAATTTTGATTAGAATTCCATGATGCAGCGACTTTATATTGAACGATGATGCAGTATTATTTTAAAACACGATATAATATTTTATTTAAATTTCAGATGCAGTGACATTTTATCGAACGATGATGCCGTAGCTCTTATCAAATCATAATGCATTATTTTTCCAACTAACTCATATTACATTAAGATAATTTAAAGCCAGATTTTCACTTGCACATATTTGAATTTAACTATTAAGTTTACCTATGTGTTCAAAGAATTTGCAAGTGGTTAGAGACCCCCATAAAATCATCCCACACCTTGTTTGTCTTTTTCTATTTCATGTATATATAAGGGAGACAACAATCTGAGCAACCCATTTCTCAAAATATTCCCAAAGTCACACGTATAACATGATAAATAATTTTCAATTATTCCTTATGAATCTACGCACACAATATGAAACATATATCCAGAAAGTGGTAGTAACATAGTAGTTGATATCCACACCAAGTAAAATGAAATGCATATATGAAGATCTAAAAAACGTGAACCCAAACATAGATCTGAAAATCGTGAAAATCAGATCTGAAATAGTGAAACTCAGGTCGACGTATGGTGTTGCCGGCGATTGATAACGAGGGAGTACGAGGTGGCCGTCGGAAACCTGTAAGTCCGGCAAAAAACCGCAACAACCGCTTAGATATTACTTGTCGGGTGAAAGAGTAGCAGTTAGATGTCAAAATCTTAGAAGTTTAATTTAACGTCGGATCATGCCAAAAAGTAAACAAAATATTTCGGTCGTCGGATTCTAGCAATTGGTGGTTGGGCGATTGCTGGCAACGTAACCTGTAATTTACCGGTGGCAAAATTGATGGGAGAAAGAAAGGGACAAGGAAGAAAGAAAAACTAAATTACTAAAGTACCCTTAATGAGGTGGGTACGTTGCTAATTTAATCCCCAAGCATGCGCATAAAACGCAAACTCGTAGGAGAAAGGTGAAACGTTGCTAATTTAATCTTAAACACCCTTCATTTAATACACATTCATATCCTAAACGAGACAAAGTATTCAAAAAGCAGTCCCAAATCGGGGACAATCCGAAACTAATCTCTATTAGATTAATTTCGAACGGGTATAAACACCTAGGCATATAATCTAAAGCCTATACTACATGATGTCATGATATTAAAACATTACATATCAATATGTTGAAAGTTCTAAAAAATATACCTTTATGTGTATGTCAATCGTCAAAACAAGCTAGCTAGCAATTTTCCATATGATAAGGAATAAAGTCTTCACAACGACCCTATATACACATTCAAGAACAAAACGAGTTAAAATATATATAAACTTATATATATATATATATATATATATATATATACACACACACACAAAGATATACACACACAATACACCCATAAGTACATAAAAAAGTTATATTTAGAAGAAGATAAACCATTATATTTATATGATTAGTAATAAATAACAAAACACATACCTAAATCAAATGTTATATGCTTACTAATAAATGTTGGATTGGAGTATTAAATATTTGGAGTAGTAAATATGTTGGAACTTGGAAGTATTGAAGAGGATAAAAAGTTGGGAGTAAATGTGTGTATAATGTGGTTGGTGAATTTGGAAATGATATATTTGAAAGATGGGTAGAAGACAAAGTCAGGATCTGTACGTTAAAAACGCATCGAGACCGGTTTAATAAAATAAACACGTTCTTATAACGAAGACAGGTTTTTTTAAAAAAACAGGTCTCTATACCCGCATAGAGACCGGTTTTTAAGAGAAAAACCTCTCTCCAGTTTCCGTGCAAGGGTGAGACAGGTTTTGTATTTAAAAACCGGTTCCTAAAGTTTTTAACACCGGTCTAACTTATAACCGGTGTCTTTAGGGGGTTCCCATCCTCAATTGTGTAGTAGTGGGTGGAGATAATGATTTGGCATCCTATTATTGGGTGCCCTCTCTTCTTTTGTATAGGGATATGCTTCTCTGATCCATTCCCTAATAATATTATGTATCATAAATCCCCCTATATATGAAATAAAAAACACATGTACTCGTATTTTTTGAAATTTAGGTAGTCTTCCAAAGTTTTAAGATTATTAACTCTAAACAATTTCATTCGGCCATATCAATCTATTCCTATATTATTGACATCTTACTTGTAGTGTTTTAACTATTTGACTTCAGTTTCTCCTAATTTAAAATATGTATACAACGTAACAATTATTCCTTCGCAATCACGTATAATGTTAGTTTCTATTGGATGCTCCATTATTCTTTTGTATAATTGATCTCATGTTTTGTTTTTATTTATATGAACCCCAACCTATTTGATGAATATTAAAGTCTCAATCTTTATTTGTGTTAGGAGCATTGTACCAAGTCTATGTGAGTGATACCATATTTCTCTATATTACTTTGAGCTCAACGCCAAAAGAAATAAGCTTTAAGGGGCATCGTCATAATTAGTATGTGTTGCATGAGGTACGAATTGTTAATGTTATTAAGTTTTAAATTCAATTTAATTTTTGCTAAAATACAATTGAACCGATGGTAATATTGAAAATTATAAGCCTGATGATGTATGTATGGTATTCCTTTATTTGACAACCCGGGTATCACTTTCATCGTGCCAATGGATATATATGATTTATTAAGTCGATCGTTTTTGTGCATTGACTTTGAAATTTTATGTTTGAAGTTTTTGTAGAGTATATTAAATTACTTGATTTAGGCGTTATTTTTTGGTTCTTTTATGATACCTTTTTCGTTAAGTAATGTTATTTAACCCTGCAGTTGCCTAGATTATACATGCACGTTTGGTTGTTTTGTCGTTCGGGTATGTATTGACAATCATGAATGGTCCAAGAGCTGTATTTGAAACTACATATGAGCTAGGCGACTTGAATTAGGTTATTTTACTTCCTATTGTCTAATCCTAACATTTTAACAATTAATAATTTAATTTATAATGCTTCTGGTTTCACTTTCTGCCACATGGCATATACATTTAAATCGAAGCATACCAAATAGATAAGCAGTGATGATGCATATTATCGTGAGATTAAGGCAGGGATAATGGTGATGTTGGTATGTAGGGGCTAACTATTCAGTAGGTTGTGTATACAAATATATAGCAAGTGTTCTAAGTTGAATTGTCCAAACCTAAATGGGCATGCAGTTTATGGTAACTGGCGTCTATAGGATAACTTCACCTTTAGAGAATTGTTTGTTGATTTAATACATGGATACAGTTTATGAGTAATATATACTTAGTAGGGGATATGGCACAAACATAACTTGCCGTAAGTACTTGTACATGTATACATTCAGTATCACTCTTTTTATTATTAACTTTAGCATTAGTGCTTTATTCATCTAAAATAGCTACTTGTTATACCTATCTTCATCTGGGCCAAACTAACATTATTATTATTTTTATTTTTTTATCAATTCCAATTATATTTAGGCCATTAAAGATGCAACAACTCAAGGCAGTGAATCTGGGAAGATAATGGCCCTTTTTGTTCTGGATGCATTGATTTGTATTGACCATGAGAAGTTTTTCTTAGGTCAGCTTCAAAGTAGAGGCTTTCTGAGGTCTTGCCTCATGAGTATCAGCAATGTTTCATATCAGGTTTGTAATGATTTGTGAATGCACTACATAGATCTGTGCTAGGGCTTCTTAACTTATTTGATAAATCTATTTATATGATTTTATTTTTTTTAATTAATTATTGGTTTCTATAACAATTAGCCAAAATTGCTATGAAGGTTCATCTGTGGATAATAATTTATGCTTAACGTGGCACCGCGAATAGAACTTACTGATTGAGCTGAAGAAAGAAGTGTTGAGTCACGGAAACACATGATCATTACTTTACTAAATCTTTCCAATTTTATTAATTAGTTTTTACTGTACTAAATCACAAGTAAAAATCCAAATTGAATAAAAATAAGTATCAATTTCGATAAAAGTATACAATAAATCAACTTATAAACAAAACTTTCCTAGGAAGCACACTAAAACTTCTACTCAGTATTATTAATTTAATTTCACTACTATCTATTGATTGTATGGGTCAATAAGAACTCTTTAAACTAACTCCTATTAGTATTATAGGGAATATATGGGCGTCAGTCAATAACTTCATAATTTCATATGATGCTCCTCTGATTCGTTTATCCTCCCGAGTTGAATTCATCGTAATATGTTTGTATCTGAAAATTACCCTACTTTAATATCAATATCAATTGCATGGAAAATAATTCTTTTGATAATAATAAAATTTATTTGTAGTTGAAGCCACTATCAATCGTTTGTTGATTATTAACGTTACAAAAGATCAAGTTGTTGGTGAAGATGTTTTGAAGAAGCTAATTAATACGGAGTAATATTATTCAAACTTCAATCAAATACATGTTACAATATGACATCCTTCATCATGAAAACATACGTTAAAACTGATTTACTAATCGCATAAAACATTTAACTAAACAAATAAATTACTTTTTAATCTTAAAATCACAAATTAATAAGAAAAAATGACATTCTCGCGTTATCGCGGGTCCTTACCTAGCATAAATATAAATATAAAATATAAAATATAAATTTGAATATAGTCCGTATATAGCTATATAACAGATGGAATCATTTTCAATGTTCCAATTTGTCCTAAATATTATGAGCTCAGTAGAGCCCAATAACTACGCTCACCTTTCAGACTATTGGGTTAAGCAAGTGGGTTTTACATATATATTACAATGGGCCAAAAATAAGTTCAATTTTATTTTTATTTCACTATGTCTAGATTTCAAACATCTATCGAATATCGAATGATATGTTGAAGGTGTTTTATTTTCAAACTCACCAACTTGGAGAGATTAAAAAAAGATTAATAGATATTTACAAGATGATCGAGGTGTATCATGTATCTAATGACTTAAAAGTGGTAACATAAAAATAACGGTACATAATTCAAGTTGTGGACATTTTATGTTATACCGTTATGTACTTTGAAATTTTTGTATCAATTCTCACGAAAAACCTTTTCGGGTCCATTTAGCGATATATATTCAACGCCAAAAGATCAGATAAAGATTATGATCTCCGGGGCAACAATCTTGTTGAGTTTTTGATGATTCCGTGATATATATCAGTGTGACATACTTTAATTATATTTAGTACCAAAAAAAAGGTAAGAAAAACCTGTACCAACAACATTTTAAATGATACTATGCATGCAAAAGTAAATTTGTGTTTCTCAATATTCCAAAAGTTAGTTAAATCTTAAAATAATATCCATCCATAACAACCATTTACTTAAAATGTAGTACTTTTTTAGATCGCAAAATACAAAACCTAATCCGATCACCTACAACCATATTTATCATACCTTTTAATGATATAACTACTTGATACAATGATTGATAAACGCCAAAATGTACTAAATTATAGTACTAATTTACCCCGTGTTTGATAGATTTCTAATGCATTTTGTATGAATAAGATACTTATTTCGTTTATATTTGCATTTAGGAGTTCAAATGGAGCTTGGATCGAAAAGGAACAGAAAACGAGCTTATTGTGAAGAAAAGTAGCTAAGAAAGTGAAGATAGACAAGATTGGATTGGATCGAAGTGTAAATGAAGCTCGAATCGAAAAAAGAATGAAAGAATGAAAGATTGGATTGGATCGAAGTGTAAATGAAGCTCGAATCGAAAAAAGAATGAAAGATGAGAAAAGTGTAAAAGCTGAGTTTTCGGCTATGCGTTAGTATTTTGGCCATAACTCCCTCATACGAACTCCGATTGAGGTGATTCAACTTGGAGAATTTAGCTAACATAGGGGGCTACAACTTTCATTTTGGCCACTTCGACTGAAAATGCATCCATCCAGCGGATGGATCCATCCATCCGGCGGATGGATTGAAAATGGGCTGAAAGAGTACGCGGGCTGGATTTTTATGGGCTTTTACATCCATACGCCGGATGGAATAATCCATCCGCCGTATGAAAACGAGCTTATTGTGAAGAAAAGTAGCTAAGAAAGTGAAGATAGACAAGATTGGATTGGATCGAAGTGTAAATGAAGCTCGAATCGAAAAAAGAATGAAAGATGAGCAGAAAATGGGAGAAAAGTGTAAAAGCTGAGTTTTCGGCTATGCGTTAGTATTTTGGCCATAACTCCCTCATACGAACTCCGATTGAGGTGATTCAACTTGGAGAATTTAGCTAACAGAGGGGGCTACAACTTTCATTTTGGCCACTTCGACTGAAAATGCATCCATCCGGCGGATGGATCCATCCATCCGGCGGATGGATTGAAAATGGGCTGAAAGAGTACGCGGGCTGGATTTTTATGGGCTTTTACATCCATACGCCGGATGGAATAATCCATCCGCCGTATGGATCACTTTTTCAGTTATTTAAGTCCGTTTTTAGGGTTTTCAAAGAAGAACTTTCACCACCAAACCCTAAGACGAAAAGAATTCGACCAGAGGGGTTTTTCCCCACTTCGGGAGCGATTCGATGGCAATTCGGAGGCGGAAAAGTCTAGGATAAATTCCTATTGATTCTACTTCATTCGGTTTATGATTCGGTTTGCTTATCTTGTTCTGATTGCAATTCAACCATGGTCTATGTGTTTCGTTTGGAATATTGAATATGATTTTGTACAATTGAATCATGAATTAGATTATGTATATTGTTTAGTTTAATAATCTTGGATTATGATTGTCTGAAGGTTATAATTGTGTTTTGGATCAATTGTCTGATTGAATATTGTTATGTTATCCGTGAATCCTTATTTATTGGTGATTGTTAGTCATTATTTCTTAACATGGTTGATAATATTGATGAGATTGAGTTCCTTTAATATTATTGATTATTGATGGTTATTAATTTTAGAGTTTTTGACCATTGCTAAATATATTGAGTTTGATAAGTTAAGAAAATAAGAACTAGACAATCTAAAATGAATAAGACAATAAGAAATTATTGGGTATTGTTGAGTCATACCATTAGGGTTAATCATAACAAGTTGTGAATACTTAATGCATAAACTAGGGAAAAACACACAATAGAGCACCATCCTTGTGACATCGGATCGATGTTTAATGTGGAACCCTAGATTGTAGATATTAGTTGGACTCGGAACGTTGGCTAATATACATTTAACTTGGATTCTTTGATTAGTATTTAAGTTAATATGAAAGAAATCACAATCAGACAATCAAAACACATGAACCGGATAATATGAATCTGAGTATGAAGACTCTAAGCAATTACATGTCTATCTCCAATTGTTAATCTTTTCCCCTTAATCTTGTTTTATGTGGTTTGGTTTAGTTAATTAGTTCATCTTGAACGTTCGTGCGGAACTAAAACGTACCCCCTATTTTACTGCTTTATTAATAATTTCAATTTAACTGAATAACATCGTTCCCGTGTTCCTTGTGTTCGACCTGGACTTACCATAGCTATACTATTTCGATCGGGTATTCTTGCCTGGTTGTGTGATAGTATTGATTGGTATATCCCGTACTTTATAAATTTAAAACTAGACGCTTTCACACGCATCAAGTTTTTGGCGCCGTTGCCGGGGAACACTTAACCGGTTGGAGTGATGTTCTATCGGAGAACGGGTGCTTATTCGATTAAGTGGGAAACTATAAAAAAAAAAATAAAAAAAAAATAATTAAAAAAAAATTAAATTTTTTTTTAAAATTAAAAAATTAAAAAAATTTAAAAAAAATGTTTTGTATAAAATTGTTTATATGTTAATTATATGTATATGCTTGTTATATAGTTTAATATTTAATGGAGCGAAGATTTTGAATTTGGTTTGCACAGACTCTCAACCGGTGGTTGTGCGCACCAGCCAGGCGGTTGGAAGAGCTGTTTTTGCGACAAGATTCTGTTGTCTGCTCTGTTTGTTAATAAGTAATTTTAACTTTTAATTATTTTATATTTCATTTTCTTGTTCTACTTTTTGTTTTCTTTGTTTTTGCAGTTTTGAACTTTGTGGGTGTGTTCCCTGGAAACCCTCACGAGACTATAAATCGTCCACTTGGGATACCGAGGGGTTTAAAGACTTGTTGCATACGCTAAATGCAACCGTGATGCCTACGGAAGTGTGTTGTTGTATATTTTCAGAATCAGATCAAGAAAGCATTTTTCTTCAAGATCAAGAGAGTTTGCTGTTCACTTCTTTTCTATTCCCTATTTTACGATTTTTTGTTTTGCAATGAGGACATTGTTTTACTTTAAGTGGGGGATGGGGGAAAAGAAGTTTGTTTGTCCTGAGTTATAAATCGATAAATATTGGTAGATTTTAAAACTTTGTTTTTAAGGAAATTTTAGGGAACATAGCTAGAAGGCATTCTATGTTAGTCATTTTTCAATTCAAAATTTTCTTTTAAAAATGTATTCTCTTTAAGATTAGATAAGATAGTTTATCATATGATGTATCGATAGGCAATCTACGTGTAAGTTGTTGAGTTATTAAATAAAATTAATGCAAGAAGTATGCGATATTCCGAGAGGAACTTTAGCAATTTATGACTTAGTCTTAATTCTTATATATGATAGCGTGCGATATGCCATAATTTTGGAATTTAATTAATATCATTTGGGGATATACTCGGTGTTGTTTCCTCTGTTGTATGTAAGTACAGACCTGGTCTCCGCCAATATATTTAATGAAAAAGAGCAAAAAGAGTTTAAATGAACTCAAGATTTTAAAAATGTAGTCAAATTATGTCGCTTTGTTGTACTAAGGTACAGACCTGCCACCAATGATTTGACTAAAAAGTTATTATGCTAAACCAAAGTCAAGTTATGTCGCTCTGTTGTGTTGAGGCACAGACCTGTCATCAATGTCTTGACTTGAAAAATGATTATTTTAATTAGATATTCATAATATGTGTAACATTAGCACGTTATATGTATGAGTATATTTTGCTATTTGGAATCAAGGGTAAAGCTGCTATAATAATAATACAAGCTTAATTACCTAAGTATAGATTGTTTAAGTGGACAACAATATCGGTACTCATTGTGAGCCATTTTAGCTAAGTCTTAAAGTTGAATTATTGTTAAACTAAAAATTTGATTTGCAAACTACTAGCTTGTATGTAAGTCCCTATGCGCCTTTGTCTATTTACTTAATTTTGTCGTTTATAAGTTTTAAATCGATAGTCTACTTGAGGGCAAGTAGAATTCAAGTGGGAGATATTTGATAAACGTCAAAATGTACTAAATTATAGTACTAATTTACCCCGTGTTTGATAGATTTCTAATGCATTTTGTATGAATAAGATACTTATTTCGTTCATATTTGCATTTAGGAGTTCAAATGGAGCTTGGATCGAAAAGGAACAGAAAACGAGCTTATTGTGAAGAAAAGTAGCTAAGAAAGTGAAGATAGACAAGATTGGATTGGATCGAAGTGTAAATGAAGCTCGAATCGGAAAAAGAATGAAAGATGAGCTGAAAATGGGAGAAAAGTGTAAAAGCTGAGTTTTCGGCTATGCGTTAGTCTTTTGGCCATAACTCCCTCATACGAACTCCGATTGAGGTGATTCAACTTGGAGAATTTAGCTAACAGAGGGGGCTACAACTTTCATTTTGGTCACTTCGACTGAAAATGCATCCATCCGGCGGATGGATCCATCCATCCGGCGGATGGATTGAAAATGGGCTGAAAGAGTACGCGGGCTGGATTTTTATGGGCTTTTACATCCATACGCCGGATGGAATAATCCATCCGCCGTATGGATAATGATATCGCTCGTTTTGTACATGTTTATCTCTCGCGATATCATTGTTTTTGTACTTGTTTCTAGTCGATTTCATGAACTTTTGGTACTTATTTAGTTGGAAATTGATTTCATGTGTTTAGGTTGAAGATTGAGAAAGAATGGATGAAAAGATGAGGATTTTGCTGATTTTGCTATGCTGCACCGTTTTGGCCATATCTCCCTCATACGAACTCGGATTGAGACGATCCAGGTGTCCAGACGAAGCTCACTCAGAGCTCTACAATTTTATAGAAGATAGTCAGCTGAAAAGAAAAGGGGTCATAGCCGATCTGCTAAAGATAGCCGATCGGCTATTTTAGTGCAAAATTCAGTCAGAAGTTCGACCTTGTGTACACACTTCCATTTCCAAGTAGCTTAGCCGATCTGCTTTCCTTAAGCCGATCTGCTTTCCTTAGCAGATCTGCTAAGCCTTAGCTGATCTGCTATGATGCGCGGGGAAGTCTATTTATGTGCTGTTTTAGGGTTCCACAAACACACACACTTCACCCCCGATTTGGGGCAGCCCCCATGGGCGATTTTTAGGGTTTTTAGGTTATTTTCATCATCTTGAAGAGCTCTAATCATCCTACTCCATTTGGTCACAAAGAATCATCATCCAAACATTGTAATCACTTGGTTTGCATCTTTTCAATATAATTTTCTTCCATTGATTTCATTAGTCATATGTGTTTGTTTTGAGTATGATTGTTAGTGGCTAGTTTTAATTACTTGCTTGGATGAATCAACTAGTGATTAGGGGTGTTATCCTTAGAGTTTGTATATATGCTTGTTTATGCTCATCCATGAATTTATAGGTTCTAGTTTAGATTGTTGAAGCTTGTTGGTAATAGAACTAATGACTATAGTGAACACTTGTTGTTAGATTGAATTACTACATTTATATGTCTATGTATAAATTGCCATTGATAGTGAACACTAATTTGGTACAAGACTAAACAAACAAGCTAGAATGTGTAAGCAGTGTATATGGCTAATGTCTTTCATTTGGATGAGTTATAAACTTGCAATCAATGAATTTATGTTTAATTGAGAACCTTGTGTATTTGAGCTTAGTATAAATATCTTTAACTTGTTTAATGAAATATTAAAGGATATAGCGAATGTTTTCCATTTAGTAATTCATTATCAATTATTTGTCTATAAATGATTGAACAAACATTGCGAACGTAGATTTGGAAAAAGTTAGGATTATTGAGCTCAAATGTGCAAGATGGTAAATTGGTTTATACTTGATTCCAATTAATGTTGTGTTTATTTCATTGAGTGACATGTGTGGAATTTAGCATAACATTTACTAGAAGTGACAACTAGTGATTAGTACTTGATATAATTATGCTTATTCTCACAAATTGACAACTTGTGGATTAGCATTGCCTTTACTTGATAGTGACAACCGGTAATTGTATTATGGACAATCAAAGAATTGTGATCAAGAAAGTAAACCATTACTAGATTAAATCATAGGTTAGTGAGTCTAAATTAGAATATGGTGATGACGAACGTTAAGCCTATTTTAGTTGAGATTCACATATGAACTGGTTTTAACAAACACCCCGAGCTTACTAGCGAAATAATCCAAGCAAGTATCCTTTAAATTCCTTGGTAACCAACATTTATAATCCGGCTCTTAAAAGCCCAATTGCCATTAGATTAGTTAAAAGTAGTTTTTAAGCATCGTGACAATTCTGTCACACCAAACCCACATTTCCTTTTTATTTGTACAAATTAGTTAAACTTGAATTGAATTCTTAAAACAACATTCCCTGTGTTCGAACCTAGACTTACCACTACTATACTACTACTCGACATGGTCCACTGCCCGGTTGTGTTTTGGTCTAGCTCGGTACTTTTTGGTTTACTTATCAACGATAAATTTTATAACTAGATTTAGCACATCAAGTTTTTGGCGCCGCTGCCGGGGAATGTGTCTATTTTGAGAATTTGATTTTAGTGTAGTTAATTGATCCTCTCTTGAAATTTATTTCAAGAAAATTACTTGTATATATTTTTATTGTTTTGTTATTTTGTATTGAGTTGTTATGTTTAATAATTTTTAGTTTTCATGTTGTAGCAAATTTGCTTTAGCTCCAATGTCTAATCTTGAAAGGTTGTTGAGAGAAGCTATTGAGCAAACGGAAAGACATAGTAGAGAGTGGGACGAAATATTTGATTGGAATATTGAGCCATATCATGAAGAGCCATATGATACATTTTCTAATGCAATGGAGTATTGGGATGATGTTGAAGCTATGGAGCATAATGACTATTATACTAATGATTATTCGCCATATTCTTCAAACTGTGTTTTTCAGGATGATAGCGAGGATGAGGAGGACGAAAATAATGAATTAACTTATTATCCTCATGAAAATGAACAAGTTGTTTTGCAGGAATTACATGACTTTGAACCACAGTTTAAGGAAAATGCGGGTTTTGAAAACTCAAACTTTGAAGATTCAAATGAAGAAAAGTTGGTTGAAGTTGTGGAAATTTCTGTTCCACCAAGGTTTGAAGCTGTAGAGCTGGAAAATAAGGTGGAAACTAAGCTCGGGGAGGAAATCATAATCCTTCAAAATGATAAGCGAGTAGATGTGCTAGACAATAAAGTCTCTCAAAAGTTTTATTCTCTAGACTCGGATGATGAGTTGTATGCATTACTTGGTTTAGATAATGGGGAGCTTCAAGAGTTTGTGGATAATGGAAATGGTAAAATGACTGAGGCAGAATTGTTAGAGATGATGGAATCAAAAGTGGAGAACTCTATGGAGGAAGAATTAAAAGAAGACATTATGTTGTTCATCGAGAGTTCACCACAAGCATCACTAACAGATTCTACCATTAATAAGCTTCCATGTGGTTATGATTTCGTACCTGAAAAAGAGCCAAAACCCCCCGACCCGTTCCTTTCAGATTTGCAAGAGTCGACATTATTAAAAGACGTTGGTGAGTTTAAGGTTGATATGGATAAAGGAATTGTTAGCAAAAGTACAAAAAGCCCAAACCTTGTATTTCATAAAGATCTGATGAACCATAGGCCTTTTGATGACTTTGGTGATATGGAAGTCCCTCGTAGTATGTTTTTGTCGGTGGAAAGTAGGGAATGTACACTCGAAAGATGTATTATTATTTGGACTAAAATCATATTACAAGAAGGGTGTTGGTTTATTGGTATCTCCATTTTGGAGGAATGCTATATCAATCGAAAAACCAAAGAAAATTTCCTCTTGATCGAATACGATTGGAAAGGCATCGAAGTTGTGTTAGATGATCCACATTGATAGGTGGAATGGTTGAGTCAAGCTTTGAGACTCGTAAATAAACCAAGCACCTTGCGGGAGGTGAACCCGTATCTTGAAGTGATGATTGAAGATGGAAACCTTGTGCTATAATGAGAATGTGCCTGAAAGGAATGGAAAGTTTGAAGGTTAATCAAGAATAAGAACATGCAAAAACCCCCGGGAAGTACTCGCTCCCTTTTACCTTTCACACTTATGCTTATTTCATATATTATATTTTGTTGCATTGAGGACAATGCAAATGTTAAGTGTGGGGAGGTTATTATTCACTTGAATTAGTTTGTCCTTTTAAGATTAATTGCTTTAGTAATGTAATTGATAAATTTTGTTGAAAGTAATTAAATCTTACCTCTTGCATGATAAATTTGTCATAGAGCAACCTCATTGGGTGAATTGCATAACTAGCACATTTATAGCCCTACTGAAAATTGTGAGGATACTTGAGCCTTAAACTGAAAACACTTATCCTTAGTGTTCATTTATTCCAATTGCTATGAGTGTGCCGGTGTTTGTAGTTTATTCTAGAACTTGCCTTAGTGATGCATTTCAAAACCGTTGTGGGATCATATTCATGTGATATAGGTGAAGTAGACGATGAATTGGTATTCATTAGGTTTTAGATTTTCAGTTTTTATTTTAAAACCATTTATAACTAGTCCACCCAGGTCGTTAGCACTCATTTTTAGTGCTAAGAAACCCCTAGATACTTTTCACTTACATTTTCATCACAATTAATACCCTAGCCTTATTTTTGTATAACACCCCTCATTCCATAGTAATAATATTATAGATAATACGGAAGCGAAGATAAATAAAATGCCATAATTTGTTACATATTCTCCGAAAATACCAAAAATAGTTTAGATGTTTAAGACACATCAACTTAATACTTGTTCAAAAGATTAGCATGACGGGGTATTATATAAACTAAACTGAGCTGTTACAAAAATAATCAGAGTAGCTTGAATATCAAACATTCCATGCTTCCAAGGTTTGACCTTCCTGCTACCCACCCGCATGCATATACAAAAGTCTGCAGGAAGTAACAACGAGGGATTAGCACATAGCTAAGTGAGTAAATCCAACACTCAACATTTAACTTAGCTAAACCAATTAACTACAACAAGTATACGCAACCACAACAATCAACAACAACTTAATGAGGATCAGCACACACAACAAATGAAGTACATCCCTGTACCATTCACACAACAACACACTAGCCCAACCAACAGTTCATCAACTCGTTGACCTCATTAACAACAATGCCCGAAGGCCACACAAGGCACATATAGGCATATGATCAACAATAACAACTAATCAACTCAATAATCAAGTCTACGTTTACCCGTTGTAATCAAATGATTACAACTAAGCCAAACGGTGAGTTTTGAATCCACTCACCAATACCTTCGTCCTCAACTACTCAGATTCTCGGGGCAACTTTGTCTTTCAAAGGATCTGAAATTCATCACCAATAAAAAGTTAGTAATCGAAATCGCCCAAATATAACTTATAAAAGTTCAACACATTTGGAACTCGTTAATATAAACATCGAGATTACTAGCTACTAACCATGCATATTCAATCATAATGCATCATTTAATTATCATATAATAACGATTGGAAGGTGTTTTAACAACTAACATAAAAATGCCCTGGAACAGCCAGAAGCCGCCGGCTGGGCTCACTTAGCCGCCGGCTAAAAACACCAAGCCGCCGGCTTCCGCGTCCAGCCGCCGGTTCCCAACCCTGGGACGCCGGCTCTAAGGCATTTTGAGCAACCAGAAATAAAACGAGTTTTAAAGCTATTTTTACCCGCCGGCTAGGGTCCTTGACCCGCCGGCCAAATGCATTTAGCCGCCGGCTAGGCTTCTTAGCCGCCGGCTTCCCTACCTTTAAACAGAACCAGCCGGCTTGCCTCATCAAGCCGCCGGCTTCTGATGCAGATCAAGAACAGCAGCAGCAGAAATGAAATATGCACGAACAAAAACTTCCAAATTCACAATTTCGAACCAAATATGCAGAAAACTAAATTTCTAAACTTATAACTACTTCATATAACTTCTATATAACATCAATCACCCACAATAACATTCGATAATCATAGATTTACACCAAAATCACCAAACCATTCATATTATCAAACTCATTTAAATCTTAACTCAAAACTTGAATTCGATGCATATAACTAGTTATAAATCATCACTTAGTATCACATACCACATATAATCACCAACTAACACCTCTATCTACATCAAATTATCGATTATCATCATTAATTCTAAAACTTGAGTTCATGAACTAAAATCACTTACAAATGGAATGAAGATCAAGATGAGAAAGCTAGATGATGAGGATGATACTAGTAGAAGATCACTCTTCAATTCACACTTCAAATTGTTGATTTAACCCAAAATTTAAGTTAGGGTTTATGGGTTTTACTTGAAAGAGAAATTGGGGAAAGAGGGATTGGTAAAGTGATGCCCACCTAAAGGTCGGCCCTCATTTAACCCGATCTAACATTTTAGGTATTTTATACCCGCTCTAAATCTATTGTCTGGAACCTAAAATCAATTGCGATAACTTTATATTATTGTACCGTCAACTTTAATATATTAAAACAAGCAACATTTCATTATCCACAATGAAACCTGAGACCTAATTTACCAAGTTTCACAATTAAACAATTATATCGCCAAATTATTTAAAACTATTAAATACGAAATTATAAATAGAAAATACCAGGCTATTGGAGAGGATGTTACAAATCTCCCCTCCTTAAGGAGATTTCGTCCTCGAAATCTCAGCCCTATCCAACAATCCAGGATATCTAGATTTCATCGACTCCTCAGTTTCCCAAGTTAGGTTGGAACCTAAACTATGTCTCCATTTTACTAACACCATAGGAATTTGTTTCTTCCTAAGTTTGGTAATCTTTCGGTCTACAATTTCAACTGGTTCTTCTACTAACTTCTGGGTTTGATCAACCTTTAAATCTTGCAATGGAAGAATTTGTGACTGATCCTCTATATTACACTTTCTTAAGTAACATACGTTAAACGTGTCATGAATACCAGAGAGCTCTGGAGGAAGATCCAATGCCATCGACTGATCATTTACAACTTGTCGAATCTTGAATGGACCAATGTACCTAGGCGCCAACTTTCCACGTTTTCCGAATCTAATCACACCTTTCCACGGAGAAATTTTAAGATACACTAATTCACCTTCGGCAAACACAACCGGTCGTCTTTTAGGATCCGCATACTGTTTCTGTCTATCTCTTGCGGCTTTCAACTTCTCACGTGCAATAGCTACTTTATCCGCGGTTATTTGAACAATATCGGGCCCAGCAAACTGTTTCTCACCTGCCTCTAACCAACATGTGGGTGTGCGACAACGACGACCATACAATATTTCATACGGAGGCATCCCAATACTAGAATGTTACGAATTGTTATAAGTAAACTCAACCAATGGAAGATGTGAATCCCATGAACCTCCATATTCCAGAATGCAAGCACGAAGCATATCCTCTAAAGTTTGAATCGTACGTTCTGACTGACCATCGGTCTGAGGATGATAAGCTGTGCTAAGATTTACACGTGTACCCAACTCTTGTTGTAGACTTTGCCAAAAACGAGAAGCAAAACGAGTATCTCTATCCGACACAATCGATAAGGGAATACCATGTCTGGAAACGATTTCGTTAACATACAATTGAGCAAGTTTAGTCAATGAAGTGGTCTCACTCGTAGCAAGAAAATGAGCGCTCTTTGTCAATCGATCCACTATAACCCAAATCATATCATTGCCTCGAACGGTACGCGGTAGCTTAGTCACAAAATCCATAGTTATATGATCCCACTTCCACTCGGGTATCTCCAACTGTTTTAACGACCCATACGGCTTTTGATGTTCAGCTTTGACCTGAGCACAAATATGACAAGATCCCACAAACTTTGCAATGTCGATTTTCATCGTTGGCCACCAATACAACGGTTTCAAATCATTATACATTCGAGTACTACCCGGATGAATAGACATTCGTGACTTATGAGCTTCATTCAGAATCAAATCCCGAATACCACCAATGGAAGGAATCCAAACACGAGATTGATACGTCTTTAATCCCCTTGAATCATCAACTAATTCGTCCTTGCGTTTTAACATGATTTCGGATTTCAAATTCTGATCCTTCAATGCTTCAAGTTGTACAATTTTAATTTGATCAATCAAATCCGAGGAAACATTCACTTTTAAATAGAAAGCTCGATCAGGAGTATTCTTTCGACTTAAAGCATCGGCAACCACATTAGCTTTTCCCGGATGATATCTAATCTCACAGTCATAATCTTTTATCAATTCCAACCATCGTCTCTACCGCATATTCAATTCTTTCTGGGAGAACACATACTGTAAACTCTTGTGATCGGTACAAACAACACATCGAGTCCCATATAAATAATGTCTCCAAAGTTTTAGGGCAAATACAACTGCTGCGAGTTCTAAATCATGCGTAGGATAGTTCTTCTCATGTGGTTTCAACTGTCGAGAAGCATAAGCGATAACTCTATCCCTTTGCATTAAAACACAACCCAAACCCGAATATGAAGTGTCGCAATACACCACAAAATCATTAGTACCTTCTGGTAATGCTAAAATCGGTGTCTGACACAACAATTGTTTCAATGTCTGAAAAGCTTGCTCCTGTTGATCAGTCCACACATACTTCTCATCTTTACGTGTTAGTTTGGTTAACGGACCGGCTATCTTAGAAAAATCTTTGATAAATTTCCGATAATATCCCGCTAACCCAAGGAAACTCCTTATCTCAGAAACAGATTTTGGCGCATTCCAATTCATCACAGCTGCAACCTTCGATGGATCCACTTTCACACCATCTCGACAAATTATATGACCCAAAAACTGAACTTCTCGAATCCAGAATTCACATTTGGAAAACTTTGCATACAACTGTTCTTGTCTCAATGTTTCAAGAACCAATCTCAAATGCGTGGCATGCTCAGTTTCAGATTTCGAATAAATAAGTATATCATCAATGAAAACAATCACAAATTTATCCAAGTATGGTCGACACACACGATTCATCAAATCCATAAATACCGCTGGAGCATTCGTCAAACCAAAAGGCATAACCAAAAATTCATAATGACCGTACCTAGTACGAAAAGCAGTTTTAGGTATATCTTGTTCACAAACCCGGACTTGATGGTAACCCGACCTCAAATCAATCTTAGAAAATACCGAAGAACCCTGTAACTGATCAAACAAATCATCAATTCTAGGCAATGGATACTTGTTCTTCACAGTCCTCTTATTTAATTCCCTGTAATCAATACACATCCGCAATGACCCATCTTTCTTTTTCACAAATAACACTGGTGCACCCCACGGCGAGGAACTAGGTCTGATAAAACCTTTATCCAACAATTCCTGAATCTGATTCATCATTTCACGGATCTCCGAAGGAGCTAATCTATAAGGAGCTTTAGCAATCGGCGACGAGCCCGGAACAAGATCAATTCTGTATTCTACTTCCCTAACTGGTGGTAACCCAGGCAACTCATCGGGGAACACTTCAGGGTACTCACAAACAACAGGAACATCCGAAACAGTTTTCCTTTCAAATTTGGCATCGACTACATAGGCTAGGTATGACTCGCAACCTTTTGACAATGACTATCTAGCTTTCATCATCGAAATCAAAGGAATAGCTACACCATCCCGTCCTCCTCGAGCCACAACATATGACCCATCGGAGATTGGGATCCTAACCAACTTCTGGTGACAATCAATACTAGCCTTATTCTGACTCAACCAATCCATACCAATTATTACATCGAAACTAGGGATTGGCATCAACAAGAAGGAAATAGGAAAAACATGATCATCAATAGTAATATTAACTCCAGTCACCGAGGTGGTAACAGGAACTAACTTACCACTAACTAT
Source organism: Helichrysum umbraculigerum (assembly GCA_949592205.1). Lineage (NCBI taxonomy): Eukaryota > Viridiplantae > Streptophyta > Magnoliopsida > Asterales > Asteraceae > Helichrysum > Helichrysum umbraculigerum. The sequence goes on along the minus strand of CATIUR010000005.1, from coordinate 5,759,762 downwards.
TTCTACTTCTATACGCTTTGTTATCACAGTAGGGGCTAATTTCAACTTATCACAAAATTGCACAGAAATGAAAGTACAATTAGCACCCGAATCAAACAATACACGTGCAGGTACAGAGTTTATAAGAAATGTACCCGTGATAACATCTTCAGTACGCACGGCCTCATCAACCGTCATCTGAAAAGCCCTACTAGTTGCTGGAGGAGGGTTCTTTCTTTTTTGACCGGAAGATCTCGAACTCCCGACCGAACCCGACCCCGTCGACCTTGCCTCCGGACATTGACCAACCCTATGTCCTTCCTTCTTACAAGTCCAACAAACAAAATTTGGATACCGGCAACTTTTTATCTCATGACCCAATTCACCACACTTCATACATTTGTTTGTCTTAGCCGTACACGGACCATCATGCCGAGATCTACACGAACTACACCAGTTGGAACTATTATAACTTCCCGAAGAACTACTTCTTCCAACAAATTTCTTACCACCTTGTCGATTCCCTTGCCACTTAGATTTATTCCTACCCGACGGTTCAGTTCTTGCCTTAGAGAAACTTGTATCCTTTCCTTGCCATAATCTCAAACCTCTCAAATCACTATCGGCAGACCGCGCGAGATTAAAAGCATGCGATAAATCCTTAGCCAATCTCACAACCGTACGATAGTTATCCGGTAAAGCATCCACAAATTGTTCAATTTGAGTTTTCTCATCCGGAACCCATTGTTGCACGAACCTAAGCTTATCAGTAAACTGCGTAATCAATTCATCAATAGTCATGTCATCCTTTAATCGAAGATTCACAAACTCTCTTCGAATCCTAGCAATATCAAAATCCGAACAGTATTGGTTACGAACCGCCTGATGAAATTGAGTCCAATTAATAGATTCCTTTTGTTGTTGCGGCAAGTGTCCGGTAACAGAATCCCACCAAACCATCGCATCATCCTTCATGCATTGAACCGCATATTTGACTTTAAGTTCCTCATCACAGCAAGTCACATCAAATTTGCGTTCCATATCCTTAAGCCAATTCAAAGTTACCGTAGGATTTTTACTTCCTTGAAATTCCGGTGGTCGACTAGCCATAAAAGTCTTGTATGAACACTTCTTTTCTGATTGAGAGGATGAACCAGAACCAAAGATTGGGGTTTGCTGAAATAACTGTCTGGTCGCAGCTTCCTCAGCTTTTCTCTTGAATTCCCTAAGGAATACTAACTCGTCTTCCATCTCATGAATATACTCATCTCGGTTAGATTGTTGTCCGGTTGGTTGAGAAGTACCATTATGATCATGTTGCTCGGTATGAGTCCCGATTTGAGGAGCGACGATCCTGGAGGCATTGTTGGGGTTGGTGGTCGGTGGTTCGTTATCTGCCATTTCTGAAATTCAACACAACACTTGAACTTTTGTTAATCGTTAGCATCTAAATACTAACTACCTTCAACCAATACTAATCCCATACCCAAGAATGTTTGATATATCACGCTCGAGTTTTGGGATTGATCATTCAACAATGAACAATTATCCCAAAACTATGCTCTGATACCAACTTATAACAACCCTCATTCCATAGTAATAATATTATAGATAATACGGAAGCGAAGATAAATAAAATGCCATAATTTGTTACATATTCTCCGAAAATACCAAAAACAGTTTAGATGTTTAAGACACATCAACTTAATACTTGTTCAAAAGATTAGCATGACGGGGTATTATATAAACTAAACTGAGCTGTTACAAAAATAATCAGAGTAGCTTGAATATCAAACATTCCATGCTTCCAAGGTTTGACCTTCCTGCTACCCACCCGCATGCATATACAAAAGTCTGCAGGAAGTAACAACGAGGGATTAACACATAGCTAAGTGAGTAAATCCAACACTCAACATTTAACTTAGCTAAACCAATTAACTACAACAAGTATACGCAACCACAACAATCAACAACAACTTAATGAGGATCGGCGGATCCGGGGATAACCTTAGTACCCGGGCGGCTCCCCAAGATCACTTATCCAAACATATCCGTATGGCCATAACGGACGAGACCGATAGCTAGTGTTCGTTATACTTAGGTTCAGTTCAGCACACACAACAAATGAAGTACATCCCTGTACCATTCACACAACAACACACTAGCCCAACCAACAGTTCATCAACTCGTTGACCTCATTAACAACAATGCCCGAAGGCCACACAAGGCACATATAGGCATATGATCAACAATAACAACTAATCAACTCAATAATCAAGTCTACGTTTACCCGTTGTAATCAAATGATTACAACTAAGCCAAACGGTGAGTTTTGAATCCACTCACCAATACCTTCGTCCTCAACTACTCAGATTCTCGGGGCAACTTTGTCTTTCAAAGGATCTGAGATTCATCACCAATAAAAAGTTAGTAATCGAAATCGCCCAAATATAACTTATAAAAGTTCAACACATTTGGAACTCGTTAATATAAACATCGAGATTACTAGCTACTAACCATGCATATTCAATCATAATGCATCATTTAATTATCATATAATAACGATTGGAAGGTGTTTTAACAACTAACATAAAAATGCCCTGGAACAGCCAGAAGCCGCCGGCTGGGCTCACTTAGCCGCCGGCTAAAAACACCAAGCCGCCGGCTTCCGCGTCCAGCCGCCGGTTCCCAACCCTGGGACGCCGGCTCTAAGGCATTTTGAGCAACCAGAAATAAAACGAGTTTTAAAGCTATTTTTACCTGCCGGCTAGGGTCCTTGACCCGCCGGCCAAATGCATTTAGCCGCCGGCTAGGCTTCTTAGCCGCCGGCTTCCCTACCTTTAAACAGAACCCGCCGGCTTGCCTCATCAAGCCGCCGACTTCTCATGCAGATCAAGAACATCAGCAGCAGAAATGAAATATGCACAAACAAAAACTTCCAAATTCACAATTTCGAACCAAATATGCAGAAAACTAAATTTCTAAACTTATAACTACTTCATATAACTTCTATATAACATCAATCACCCACAATAACATTCGATAATCATAGATTTACACCAAAATCACCAAACCATTCATATTATCAAACTCATTTAAATCTTAACTCAAAACTTGAATTCGATGCATATAACTAGTTATAAATCATCACTTAGTATCACATACCACATATAATCACCAACTAACACCTCTATCTACATCAAATTATCGATTATCATCATTAATTCTAAAACTTGAGTTCATGAACTAAAATCACTTACAAATGGAATGAAGATCAAGATGAGAAAGCTAGATGATGAGGATGATACTAGTAGAAGATCACTCTTCAATTCACACTTCAAATTGTTGATTTAACCCAAAATTTAAGTTAGGGTTTATGGGTTTTACTTGAAAGAGAAATTGGGGAAAGAGGGATTGGTAAAGTGATGCCCACCTAAAGGTCGGCCCTCATTTAACCCGATCTAACATTTTGGGTATTTTATACCCGCTCTAAATCTATTGTCTGGAACCTAAAATCAATTGCGATAACTTTATATTATTGTACCGTCAACTTTAATATATTAAAACAAGCAACATTTCATTATCCACAATGAAACCTGAGACCTAATTTACCAAGTTTCACAATTAAACAATTATATCGCCAAATTATTTAAAACTATTAAATACGAAATTATAAATAGAAAATACCAGGCTATTGGAGAGGATGTTACATTTTGTGTAGTCAAAAGTTTAAAAGTTGCCTTGTAACATTTCAAATCGATTTATAAAATGTGATTTCAAATCAACCTTTTGAAGATTATTATATGAAGATTATTGATTCAAGGAAGCAAAACCAAGGTGAAATTCAAGAAACTTTTTGAGCAAACTAGAAGCACAAATGAAGTCATAGACAAAAGTTGATGAAATATAACTAAGAAGGCAAGAATTGAAGAAATATTGTTAGATGATCAAAGTTGAAGCCTAAGGTTAATTGAGATCACATTTTCATTTTAGTTTCAAGGTAACACAACATACAAATTTTTGTCTACCATTTTCAACAATTTATAAAAGTGTCTACCATATCACAATTTCACCATCACACTTATAATTATAACACATTGTTAGAATACCTCTTTTGATACTTCATTTGGTGCTCACGCCTAGTCGGTGGAGATTTGATCTTTTGGCAAGCCTATGGTAATAACGCATCACGACTTAGCTATTTGAGTGTTTATCTATTCCATTCCCAATCTTGATCAAATTGAGAGTTGAGTGATTGAAACACATTTCCTAATGAGAGGTGCTAAGTTGTGCATTCAAGCTTGACAAATTTATTTAAGGTTTTCTATGTTTGTATTCATGCTACTAACATGATTACTTTTGCAATTGTGGTTAGTTATATTTTGTAAAACCTTGTTCTTAAATTCTAAATGCAAGAGGTATGTGTTTTGAAATGTAAATCACAGTTTGCTTGAGGACAAGCAAAGTTCAAGTGTGGGGATATTTGATATCGCTCGTTTTGTACATGTTTATCTCTCGCGATATCATTGTTTTTGTACTTGTTTCTAGTCGATTTCATGAACTTTTGGTACTTATTTAGTTGGAAATTGATTTCATGTGTTTAGGTTGAAGATTGAGAAAGAATGGATGAAAAGATGAGGATTTTGCTGATTTTGCTATGCTGCACCGTTTTGGCCATATCTCCCTCATACGAACTCGGATTGAGACGATCCAGGTGTCCAGACGAAGCTCACTCAGAGCTCTACAATTTTACAGAAGATAGTCAGCTGAAAAGAAAAGCGGTCCTAGCCGATCTGCTAACGATAGCCGATCGGCTATTTTAGTGCAAAATTCAGTCAGAAGTTCGACCTTGTGTACACACTTCCATTTCCAAGTAGCTTAGCCGATCTGCTTTCCTTAAGCCGATCTGCTTTCCTTAGCAGATCTGCTAAGCCTTAGCCGATTTGCTATGATGCGCGGGGAAGTCTATTTATGTACTGTTTTAGGGTTCCACAAACACACACACTTCACCCCCGATTTGGGGCAGCCCCCATGGGCAATTTTTAGGGTTTTTAGGTTATTTTCATCATCTTGAAGAGCTCTAATCATCCTACTCCATTTGGTCACAAAGAATCATCATCCAAACATTGTAATCACTTGGTTTTCATCTTTTCAATATAATTTTCTTCCATTGATTTCATTAGTCATATGTGTTTGTTTTGAGTATGATTGTTAGTGGCTAGTTTTAATTACTTGCTTGGATGAATCAACTAGTGATTAGGGGTGTTATCCTTAGAGTTTGTATATATGTTTGTTTATGCTCATCCATGAATTTATAGGTTCTAGTTTAGATTGTTGAAGCTTGTTGGTAATAGAACTAATGACTATAGTGAACACTTGTTGTTAGATTGAATTACTACATTTATATGTCTATGTATAAATTGCCATTGATAGTGAACACTAATTTGGTACAAGACTAAACAAACAAGCTAGAATGTGTAAGCAGTGAATATGGCCAATGTCTTTCATTTGGATGAGTTATAAACTTGCAATCAATGAATTTATGTTTAATTGAGAACCTTGTGTATTTGAGCTTAGTATAAATATCTTTAACTTGTTTAATGAAATATTAAAGGATATAGCGAACGTTTTCCATTTAGTAATTCATTATCAATTATTTGTCTATAAATGATTGAACAAACATTGCGAACGTAGATTTGGAAAAAGTTAGGATTATTGAGCTCAAATGTGCAAGATGGTAAATTGGTTTATACTTGATTCCAATTAATGTTGTGTTTATTTCATTGAGTGACATGTGTGGAATTTAGCATAACATTTACTAGAAGTGACAACTAGTGATTAGTACTTGATATAATTATGCTTATTCTCACAAATTGACAACTTGTGGATTAGCATTGCCTTTACTTGATAGTGACAACCGGTAATTGTATTATGGACAATCAAAGAATTGTGATCAAGAAAGTAAACCATTACTAGATTAAATCATAGGTTAGTGAGTCTAAATTAGAATATGGTGATGACGAACGTTAAGCCTATTTTAGTTGAGATTCACATATGAACTGGTTTTAACAAACACCCCGAGCTTACTAGTGAAATAATCCAAGCAAGTATCCTTTAAATTCCTTGGTAACCAACATTTATAATCCGGCTCTTAAAAGCCCAATTGCCATTAGATTAGTTAAAAGTAGTTTTTAAGCATCGTGACAATTCGGTCACACCAAACCCACATTTCCTTTTTATTTGTACAAATTAGTTAAACTTGAATTGAATTCTTAAAACAACATTCCCTGTGTTCGAACCTAGACTTACCACTACTATACTACTACTCGACAGGGTCCACTGCCCCGTTGTGTTTTGGTCTAGCTCGGTACTTTTTGGTTTACTTTTCAACGATAAATTTTATAACTAGATTTAGCACATCAGATAACTTTTTCAGCTATTTAAGTCCGTTTTTAGGGTTTTCAAAGAAGAACTTTCACCACCAAACCCTAAGACGAAAAGAATTCGACCAGAGGGGTTTTTCCCCACTTCGGGAGCGATTCGATGGCAATTCGGAGGCGGAAAAGTCTAGGATCAATTCCTATTGATTCTACTTCATTCGGTTTATGATTCGGTTTGCTTATCTTGTTCTGATTGCAATTCAACCATGGTCTATGTGTTTCGTTTGGAATATTGAATCTGATTTTGTACAATTGAATCATGAATTAGATTATGTATATTGTTTAGTTTAATAATCTTGAATTATGATTGTTTGAAGGTTATAATCGTGTTTTGGATCAATTGTCTGATAGAATATTGTTATGTTATCCGTGAATCCTTATTTATTGGTGATTGTTAGTCATTATTTCTTAACATGGTTGATAATATTGATGAGATTGAGTTCCTTTAATATTATTGATGGTTATTAAATTTAGAGTTTTTGACCATTGCTAAATATATTGAGTTTGATAGGTTAAGAAAATAAGAACTAGACAATCTAAAATGAATAAGACAATAAGAAATTATTAGGTATTGTTGAGTCATATCATTAGGGTTAATCATAACAAGTTGTGAATGCTTAATGCATAATCTAGGGAAAAGCACACAATAGAGCACCATCCTTGTGACATCGGATCGATGTTTATAAATGTGGAACCCTAGATTGTAGATATTAGTTGGACCCGGAACGTTGGCTAATATACATTTAACTTGGATTCTTTGATTAGTATTTAAGTTAATATGAAAGAAATCACAATCAGACAATCAAAACACATGAACCGGATAATATGAATCTGAGTATGAAGACTTGTTGCGCTCGCAGCCGTCAGTGTCGTCGTGATTTCTGATGGTGATGCGGGTGCAGCAGGGGTTTTAAAATTTATAATTAGGTGGGCCTAAATTATACGTACTACCTACTCTGGTTAGCAAGAGGTAAGTATGACCTAAGATCGTTCTATGAATCCAAACGTGTGGGTGATTAAAGCTGGTACTTTCGGTAGGGAGGTATTTAGGATGGGACAAAGTAGGTAGGTTTGGGGGGTTTTTAAACTAAAGACTAATAATTAGAATGCGGGAAAGTAAATTGCAGGAAATTAAAATACAGGAAAACAGATAAAGATAAATATGTGATTGCTGAGACTTTGATAATTAATGTTTCAGGATGACAGAATAAATAGGGGCAGTACTTAATATGATAATTAAACTATCAGGTGTAAACTCTAGAACCCTATCAACTAAATTTCCCGTTGGCATGTCACTAGGAACTAGGTTATCGTGATTCTGATCGGAGCAATACGCAAACTTTCAATACTTATCTAGTTGAAAGATAAGCAACCTATCTTGGCTTGCGTATCGTCTCATAGGTCCGACCGTTCTTAACCCCTAAAATAGTTTACTATTCTATTAGCATGCAGATTAATAACTTTGTATGTTTAGACCGTTGATTATGTAAGACTTAGTGTTTTAAGGATTCTAGGACACTAGGACTTTACTCTTATTCCTGAGTCTTGTTTTGTGTATTAAAGCTTGGTTACTTCAACTTACGACTTAAGTTCTCCTTTTCAAACAGTTATACATCCCTGGATTATTCGCAGTTTATAAAAACGTGTTTCATATGCAGACCATGCCTTTCAGTAATCGGACAGTGTAATTTTTATGACAGTTCCACTGCTTCTTACATTGAACATGCAGTCGAGAGTAATTGACGGTGAAAGTGACACTCTAAACTAACTAAATGTAAAGCAATGCAGAAATGTAAACCTAATATATACAACGAGTGGGTTCACTGTGTCTTACTTGTTGCATGTCATGGGCACAGATAACTACTTACCATAATTAAGGTTGATCAAGTCCTAATTACTAGGTTACAGTCACGTGGATAACCAGAAAGGGTACTCCATAAATTAAACTCAAGTTCATAAAGTCTTAACAGTACAAAGGTTACTAATTCCTATTTTATCTGAACGTGTTTTACGAACATCATTTTATTGTGCATTGACTCTCGTAGGATATACCAGTTAGTTGTGAAGTTGTATTATCCTTTCGGAATTTCAACTGTTAAACCAGAGCTGATTCCAGTGATGTAACTACCTTCGGTCGTTTATTGACTTTCATACATTTGTACTCCGCTTGAAGCATTTCCAGTACTATATCAGATAAACAGTCGAATAGGGGCCGTCACATCACTTTACGATTGTCGTACACTAATCATATAATGTCATCCTTACTTATAATTATCTACATCATCAACAATCACAATAATAGACTATTCGCAATTCATGGCAACAAATATATCACATACCAGGCAATAACACATGATTAAAATATGAAATAAAGCAAGTATGATAAATGTTTAGATATCACCCGGAAATAAATGCGTAGCAGCGTATTATTATGATTGACAACTCGTTTACACGTACAAAGATAAATATCCAAACTCCTAACGTTCGCTCTAGCCTCTATGTTAATCCGTAGATTAATTACAATAATCCTAGACTAAAATATAAGAGAATTTCTAGAGTGAGAAAGTGGAAATGGAAGAGTGAGAGTATGTGTGGATATGAGTGTGTCTTGAAATGAAACCTAGGGGCTGCTATTTATAGTTGAAATTCGGTTCACGTTAGCATCCCAAGGCTCACATTAGAAAAAGGTGGAAAAGGTGATGCACCGGGTACGAAAAAGCACGTAAAGGTGGTGCACCGGGTACCAAAAAGCATGTAAAGGTGGTGCACCGGGTACGCGCAAGAACCAAAAAGCGGAAATGAGATGGGGGAGGGGAGGCCGGTGCCGCTCTGCTGGTGGCCGGCGGCGGTTGGTGGTAGGCCGGCGGCGGCTGGCTTCCACCCGTCCCGGTTCGTCGCCTGTTGCCTCGTTTCTTGATTCGTGCATGTATTCTTTGTTACGTGACCGTTTGCATTGATTCTTTTTGCATTGGATTCGTAATTCAAAAACGAAGACTTTGATGAAAATAAATCCCAAAAATATGTCTTTGAACTTTAGATGTGTCGTACGAATCGTTTGGATCTTCCGGCGTACGTAGAATCTTCATTCTTCGTCCGTTTTTGTTGATTCTTCTTCTGTTGGAATCGTAATTCGAAAACGAACATCTTGGATGAGATGGATGTTGGTGATGGGCACTTTTGTCTTGAAATCTCGTTTTGATGCCTTGAATCTTCAAACGTGCGTGGAATCTTCGTTTTCCATCCGTTTTGCTTGATTTTCATCGTGCAACCTTGTTTTGACCATCTTGGCATAATACTATTGATTTGTACTATTTTTGAGTTTAAAATGTCAAGAATCGTTCCAGAATGAGAGAGATATCGATAAAAACGTGACTTTTTACGCGTTATCAAGACTCTAAGCAATTACATGTCTATCTCCAATTGTTAATCTTTTCCCCTTCATCTTGTTTTATGTCGTTTGGTTTAGTTAATTAGTTCATCTTGAACGTTCGTGCGAAACTAAAACGTACCCCCTATTTTACTGCTTTATTAATAATTCCAATTTAACTGAATAACATCGTTCCTGTGTTCCTTGTGTTCGACCTGGACTTACCATAGCTATACTATTCCGATCGGGTATTCTTGCCTGATTGTGTGATAGTATTGATTGGTATATCCTGTACTTTATAAATTTAAAACTAGACGCTTTCACACGCATCAATGATCTAGTATAAAAAAGGTAGTAGTATTTACACAACCTTTACAACCGGCTCATTACGTATGACAGTTTCGAGGTTCTAATTGTCGTACTCAGTTCCTTTTTGTAAGACACTAACCCGTCGAAGGTGTGTGGGAACCATTTGACCTCTTTCGGTTGTTAGTTCAAATGGATTAACTCTTTCTTCCTACAAAGTAGTAAATATACCCCATAAACATATGACAACCATCTTATGACTAACCTCATCACCTCAACAATTGATCTTACCACGAACGTCGTCACCTCAACAAACAATGAAGCAATTAAATTGTTTGTAATCTAGAAGTTACAAATGAAATAGACATAAATGTCAGATAGAGTTCGTGATGATAATGAAGTAAGGAATTAAATTGTAATGGTGATCTCGTCTTTTGAGATTCAAGTTACAAATGAAATGTACATACATGTTCAGATAGTAGCGAAATGATTCTTACATTGTTGCTCTTGGTTTGGGAATGTGGATATTAGTTTTATCGCAAAAGATCGATGGAGACTTTTTATAGACATCAAACCAAAGCATCTACAAACTTCATTGGATGTCTCATCAACTACCTTAATAATACATTTGAAAAATATGAAGGTTACGATGTAATACATAAATGAATTGAATGAGAATAAACTGAAACTTACTTTACGTTAAATATTTAGATAATTAGATATATTGTATTTATATTTATACTTAATAAATGTAAAGTAAATGATAAATCGGATATATAAGAATATTTTGTAATGATTATAGGTAAGTTACGTATACATGACTTTGGTCAGTTACTTATATTTCAATATTATTTCTAACTTGCTTGATAATCTAATTTATATGGACCGAGTTCAACCCTAAAGATGTCACAGTCTATAACCTGTCTAATTAAACCCGTATGAAAATTTATAGAAACGTTAAGTTAAATGTAGAACTCGACCAGTGATCACCTATCTATCTACCTATTATATTTAGTAAATCGATTTGAAACAATCATCATAAATTTCACTTAACACTCGTTACAAACATTTTGCGTTCTTTATAATGGTGTCTATCCACAATATTAAGATGTCGATAATACACAACGTACAATTTGTAGAATTAAACGCAATGGACTTCAAATTAAAAGTTAACAAATAAATTAAAATAATCAAAATAGAAGAGGAATATCACATACATACATATATTTATTGGCTTGGTAATTTGGTAGTTGCTTGCCTAATTGCAAATATGAGCAATGAATTGTTTGAGGGAATGATTTCAGTAAAAGCACATCTGCACATCAAATCAAATAATGAATTCAAGCAACACAAAATAATTAAAAACCTCGCAAACATTCCTATCGGTGCACATACACATAGGACTTTCATGCCACGTCAGTGATCCTTTAGGACCTGAGGCCCACAAGCAGTTAAGAATGCCTGAAAAACCGTTTATAAAATTTGAATTGTACATGTTAGCCCCTAAACTATCTTGAAGAATACATTTTTTACGTGTATATACTCTGTATATCTATCATTATCATCATCAACATCTTTCCACAATCAACTAAGAGTTTCCTCCATTATTACCATGAAGTCGGCGATAGGATCGATGAGAATGTTTTTCCGTGTTCGGCAATTGGTGAGTGACCGTAACCTCGAGAGGAGAGTTAGGGACATGAAGGAGAAACCACACGTCGCTGATAACATGAAGAGGCTCATGGACAGGGCCGTCTTTGAGGGTGGACGAGGTAGTCGACCGCCCAGGGCCTCTAAATTTCGAGGGCCTCTAATTTTTTTCCAAGTAATGTGGTATGTGTAATATATATGATGATTATATAAGAGATTGACACCTCTTTTATTTTGAAGTAAGAGATCTTTGTTAGTAAATAGATTTGGAATAAATATATATTTAAACAAATACATAAGTCGACTGAATGGTCCAAAATTAAAAACCTATATTGATGTGTTAGAGTTTGACTAAAAGAGTTAATAACTAACAACTGAGATTTGACAGAATAAGTATCAGATAAATAAATATGTATCAGATAGATAAATAAATTATTTGAAAATCGGACCGTGAAGCATCAGTTTCATCGAACCTTTATCTTACTTGATATCTAGTTATAGGGTTTCATTTCCGTAATAGACAACTTTGTCCAGGACCTCTAAAAGTTCAGAGACGGCCCTGCTCATGGAAGCCAGTAGCAAGTACGTATCTCAGTCCGGAGACAATGGTGACCTGATTACTACCATGAGTGTGGAGGAGTTCAAAGCGGATAACGTCTCGCATCACTATGACGAGGAGTTACAGATGCTTCATCTCTATGCACAGGAGCTCAGAGCTCCCAGAGACATTGATAAGCGCTACACTCAAGTACCGATTCCCGAGGGAGTTGAACGCGAGAAGATCCAGATTAGCAAGGATGATGGAAAAGTGACGGTGATTATTCCGGCGACGAAGAAGTAGCTGAGGGTTTAAATATGTTGTTGATTGTTATTGTTTTTTTTTATTATGTTAATGTTTACTGTAATGTAGTAGCATGAAGGAAGGTTGATGAAGTGTTGACGATGTTGACGTTTTGAATATGAATAAAATAGTACTCCGTTTTTATTATTATTTTATTTATTTATTATTATTTAATATTTATTGTTTATTATTTATCCTCGTGATGTATCTGGTTCGTCTTCCGATTAAACAATCATAAACCACCGCCAATTATATTTCTGTCGTCTCCGTCGTCGTGAGATCAGATGTGGCCGTCGTATAACACCGAGCGCATATTACATCTGTTAAAAATATTGAATAAATGGTAAACGTTGAAGTACATTACACATATCGGTACAAAGTGCATATTACATTGTGTGTTTTTTTGTCTGCAGTTTGTCTCTTATATACTATCTCCTTTAATGGGTCATTAAAATAATTCCGTGGATGTATTTGGCATGCTCGTGATTTAAGAATGATCTTGTATTTGCGTGTGACAGTTCTCGCATGGTAGGTCTGGTGCCTTTACCACTAAAATCCAACTCTGCTGGTCTTCTCGTTGAAGATTACGCTACTTGCTTGGAGCGAAGATTTGAAGGGTGTCAAATTATCAGCTCTGATGATCCGGGTGTCTTTATAATGCAAGGTAGTAGTTTTGACTTATCCTTTCTTTCTCTTCTATTTCCCGTGTGACTTGGACTTCAAATTTGAATTTTTATATTGCAGCTTCTCATTGATAATGTTAATCGCCCAGCTCCCAACGTAACACATTTCCTGCTGTGGTTTGATCTTGATTCCCCTGTAGAGAGGACAGTGTTACAGCCAAAGTTTAACTAAAGGTAGCATTATAATAAGAAGATGAATGATTGATTTTCAGATTATGTAGATAATCTTGTAGGCTTATGTCCTTTATAAAATTATTTGTCTCTTCAGTTGTTTAAAGGTTATCCTTGATATTCTGGAATCGCTACTAAAGCTTGATATTAACTCAATGATTCATGAGTTTGGATTTCAGGTTAGGTAATTAAATTTAGGAACTGGATTTTGATGCCATCTTTTGTTATTAATAAGGGTTAATAATGTTTTAACCACTGAACTTTCAAATTTTTTTTCCGTTTTAACCACTAAACTTTTTTTTAAATGTTTTAACTACTCTACTCAGGGTCAATAATGGTTTAATCCCTGAACTTTCAATTTTTTTTCGTTTTAACCACTCAACTTTGTTTTAAACGTTTTAACCACTCTACTTATGAGTTGATCACATTTTAACCACTAAAGTTCATTTGACCATTTAAAAAAACCCTTTCGTTAACTTATAATGAAAGTTTAGATCGGGAAATATAAACTTTAAACTGATTATTTTATCGACCAAGGTTATCAAGATAGAGATCTTACCTAGGATCGTTTTTGTCTTCACAAGATCGAAATCGTAAGATCTTACGATCCCGATTTGATCTTACGATTTCGATTTGATCTTACGATCCCTATTTGATCTTACAATTTTGATCTTGTGAAGACAAAAACGATCCTAGGTAAGAATTCTATCTCGACAACCTTGGTCGATAAAAAAATCAGTTTGAAGTTTATATATCTCGATCTAAACTTTCATTATAAGTTATCGAAAGAGTTTTTTTAAATGGTCAAATGAACTTTAGTGGTTAAAATGTGGTCAACTCATAAGTTGAGTGGTTAAAACGTTTAAAACGAAGTTGAGTGGTTAAAACGAAAACAAATTGAAAGTTCGGGGATTAAACCATTATTGACCATAAGTTGAGTGGTTAAAACATTTAAAAAAAGGTTGAGTGGTTAAAATGAAAACAAATTGAAAGTTTAATGATTAAAACATTATTAACCCTGTTAATAAAGACAAGTTGTGTTCTCCTGCAGCTGCTTTATGAATTATGTTCAGATTCACTCATAAGTGGCCCTACCATTGATCTGCTTAGTACCAAAAGTATCAATTTTTTGTCAAGGTACAAGTGCTTCTTTTAGAAGTGAAGCTGTTTTTTCCATCAATTATTATAACTGTCTAATTTAGTATATTGCAATAGCATCTGGATAACATTGGTGTTGCACCTCTACCGAAAAGAAATAGCAACCAGTCTCTTTAAATTAGCTCTCAGCATCAGGTTTGTCTTTTTGTGGAAATCAAGTTCCTGCTGTATTTAATTGACAATCTTTTTTGTGCTTCTTGCTCTGATTTGATAAATATACGTTCTCAATGTGCTTTCTGTGTTTGAATGCAGAAATTAAGTTGTTCATTTCACTCTATGTGCTTAGTTGTTTTAAGATGCATTATCTCCTCACTTTATGCGGCCACCATTCTCTTTAATGCTTTCATTGTTCACGTGCTGTTTGCTTGAGGAAACAAATATCGTTACCAGAATGGTGTTACTGTAAAATCTTTGAAGGTCCATATTATGTATGTCTTTTCATTCACAATATATCGTAATCATACAAATTTTACATGTTATATGTTTAGGAAATATTAATGTACATTGCCAATAAAACAAATGTGCATTGATGTATATCTATGCTTATTTGAGGACTGATGCACTCTGCAAACCACGTATGTGGTTGCTATCAGTTAGCACGGTTCTGTGGTGGCAATATAAGGACATCTAAATGGAACCTGTTACCATTTAAGATGCTAGATTACTAGCCAATCATATTTCTTCCCTATGTGTCGTTGGTGGTAATCAACACGCACACACACACGTGTGTTGTGTATTTTGTTTGTTTTTTTGCTTCATTTTGGGTTTTGTTAATTTTCTTGGGTAAAATTTTGACGAAAATAATAAGGTGCTTTCATTGGTTCAGAGAGCATGGCTGTTGAAGCTTTTAGCACTAGAATTGCACATGGGCAATGTGACATCATCCAGCCATCGAGAAGTGTGTCACAGCATTATTGCTCATCTGTTTGGTTAAGGTGAAACCGAATATTATAGTTATAATAATATTCTTTTACTTCAGAGACGAGTCGGTAGTCCTGAAGATACTGCAAACAGAGCGATTGGGAGGAGTAAGGTATGCGGCTATTGGTATTTGCTGTCTATTGTTTCTTTCTAATGCTTGTTTATGACTAGTATTTCAAAAATATGGAATTATACCTACAGGTGTTAGAATTGCTTGAAATGATCCAATTTAGGTCTCCAGATACTACAATGAAGCATTCCGAGGTTCTTTCTCACACAAAATTTGGACCAGTGGTAAGCACCCAAGCTATCTTACACCTATCTTTTTCATTCATTAATCTAATTCTATCACTTATTTGTTTTTTATTAATTATTGGGATTACAATATCTTCTTTGGTTGATTCAATAGGTACTGGCTCTTCACCAGTAACTATGCCAAAATAAACGATATTTTTTCTAGAAAATAAATCTCTAATTTTTCGTGTGTAGTCAAAATTATGTTTTTCTGATAATGTAAAATTAGATCGTCTAATAGCTGTTCTATTTATTATTGTATCGGACATAAATCCTGATTCGTCTTCATTTTCATAAACAATCGTAATTTCTTCTTTAGTTGGTGATTGTTCCATATCTTAATAAGTAAGAGTTAATTTCTTCTTTAGTTGGTGATTGTTCCATATCTTAATAAGTAAGAGTTAGATTGGGGGGGGGGGGGGGGGGGGGGGGGGGGGGGGGGGGGGGGGGGTATTACTACTCAGAACGAGGTGATCGGTTGATTGACCTAAATGCATTCCGAGACACACTTTGGCAGGTGCTTTTTTGTTTTTGCTGACGATGACTTACATCTCTTCCCTATATATTGTGTATGTGTGTGTGTGTGTGTGAATTGTCTGCTTATTTCTGTTCTTCAGAAGTGCAATCTTGGTAACCCACAGCTGAGCTCCTTTGACATTGAAGTTGAACTGAACGAAGTAAGAAGTAAAGAAGTACCATTCAGCAACTACAGCGATGGGTATATAAACACAACAAGAACCTTGAAGAACAGGCTGGTCAACTCCATATGTTAACGCGATGGTCACAAATTGTCGAGGTGAATCATCCATTTAATTCTATATATATAGTTTATATTTGCTGACTCTGTAATCTGAACAATGCTGTATGTATATGATCGGTTTATCAGGTTTCAGCTTCATAAAAGATGCCCTACATGGAAAATCGATCTGAAATATTGTTTCAGTACGTCTTTATCTCAGGATTAGTTTGTTATTCGTTGTTTGTATACATTTATCTATTTTATTGTGTCATATGAGGCTTTGTCTTTCCCTCTTTCCCTACAGGTTGCTGGATGCATCTTTAAATGCTTCTAGCTCTCTTTGTCTCAGGATTAGTTTGTTATTCGTTGTTTGTATACCTTTATCTATTTTATTGTGTCATATAAGGCTTTGTCTTTCCCTCTTTCCCTACAGGTTGCTGGATGCATCTTTAAATGCTTCTAGCTCTCCAGATTGTTCGTTAAAGATGACCTTAATGTTAACTCAGGTAATTGAGCAGTTTGCAGATGCTGTAATTAGCATAATTATCATGTGGTTGTCTTATTGTTTTCTGAAGAGTCGTTTAACGAGTTTAATTTGTTTTTATTTCAAGGTCTCAATTACATCCATGGCAAAACTACGCGATGAGAGGTTTATTAGCCCAAGCGTGTTAAACTCTGACACTGTCACTTGTCTTGATGTTTTAATGACAAAGCGACTTTCAGATGGTGCATGTCACCTTAACCTGTATAAAGTCATGATGACTGTCCTCAGACATGACACGTCAAAAGTATTGAAGTATTGAGGAGACGGTATGGTCGTAATCAAGAAATTGGTTGTTCTCACTGTAAATTAAAAATATTTATAATGCTTGACTATTGTTAATGTGCCATGTTTAGTCAATACACGTTGCTTCTAAGCTACTTCCAGTACTGTCAGCACATACTGGATCCAGATGTCCCTACTATTTTTCAATCGTTGTTAGTGGATCAGCAAGATTTGGATCTCAAGAAGGTGAGTAGTTTCTAAGTTCATTGATAATGAGATTGTGGGCTTATATCAACTCTCTTATAAATACCAGTTTATTTTACAAACATTTGCATTTGAGATAGAAAAGTAGGAGGAATACTTCGAACTCCTGGATTGTCAATATTTTTGAATAACTACCTGGATCTGTTGATCTGCGGGTTAGATTGATTTTGTATTTTTGTTCAGATTGATCAGCATCAGGCTGAGCTGGCACGCACAAACTTATCTATTATAAGAAAATATTCTCAATCGATTTTAGACTTGGTGCATACGCTACTATTTTTGTTGGATATATCATGTTATGTGATATTGTGTATTGATGTGATAAAATGTATTCTGTAACTTAATAAATTATATGTAGATACACATATACATAAATCCTTTCTGGTAACTAACTTCACCTTTAGAGAATTGTTTGTTGATTTAGAGAATTATTTTTTTTTATTTTTTTTTATCAATTCCAATTATATTTAGGCCATTAAAGATGCAACAACTCAAGGCAGTGAATCTGGAAAGATAATGGCCCTTTTTGTTCTGGATGCATTGATTTGTATTGACCATGAGAAGTTTTTCTTAGGTCAGCTTCAAAGTAGAGGCTTTCTGAGGTCTTGCCTCATGAGGATGACTAAATGCATTTTGTTCAATGCTTCTTCCGATATTGGAAAGACTTGAGGTGCTAAGAGAGATATGCTGGTACTTCCAACCTGTTATTATTGTTATAGTAACCAACAATTATTTTATAATGAGCAGGATAAAGTGGGTCATTAACCTTAAAAGTGTTTTAGGATTAGCAAGTTCTTTGAAGGAACTAACAATTCAGAATCTATCACTGTGAGAGCTTGATGAATTTCATGCCCTGTGTTGCTGCTGAGTGAATTGTTGTATCATGGATGTATGTTTGGTGCAAAGTTATACCAATTTTGTCAAGTTAATAAGAAATTAGGTCGTTATAAAGTTAGGTCCTTGAAAGTGAACTTATAGGCTTCATTGTATTTATCCAATGTATGCATCAATGCAATTGATATATGTACTCGTAAGCAAGTATGGAGTAGAAAAGTATTAAGTCTCCCGATTCTCACAAAGATTATTTATGAGTATTATCTATGCAAAATAATGGTTTCACCATTCACTACGTACAATTTACTCCTCACAACTGGATTCTTACGTATTTCAAAAATACACTAGTAAAACATCGTGGTTCATGTTGGTTGTGTAAGAAAGATTATGAATTGGAGTTTGATGATGATGATGATGAGACAATCTTCTTAATGTTCATCGCAGTTAAATAACAAGATCCTATTTTTTAAGGAAATGATGTAACTATAAACTTGGCATGAATTTCTTCGTTAGCTATATTCAAGGACATCGTCTCTAAGTATATTGTGCTCACTATTCATCACAAATAATCCTTTATTTATCTGTCATTGTAAACACATTATGTTGCACCCGTTTGACCGGACCAAATCGGATGCAAAGAACTCTTTAAATTAATATATAATGTTAATTTCAACTTAAATAAAAGCTTACAACTTAAATTATGGAGTAATTAAATTTCTTCATTTGCTAAAAATGTTCATTAAACTTACTCTGTATATTTTAAAAAATTTCAATCGTCTTTTTAAAAAGTTAATACTTAATATACAAAACCAATATGATAAATTTTGTAATTGTATTGTAATTGTAATTGTAATATGAGAAAGTATAATGTCTCACATTTGGATAATAGTCAATTGAAAACAATAACTTTATTATAGGAAGTTAGGGTAAGGTTCAAATGAGACTAAAAATTTGTGTGAGAATAGAGGAACCAATGATATGGTGGTGTCACACCCCCAAAATCGGTAATTGTGTTTATTTAATGTTTAGCGGAAGCAAGTTATGATTAGCGGAAGCATTATGTGTAAACAGTTTAACAACGGGGGTGATGACGTTACAAATGTGCATTCATCGTATCAGAGCATATGATCATACAGAACATAATGTATAAAGGATGCCAGTTTAAAATAGTTATTACAAAAATATACGACTATGTAAGTCGTACAGTAGTAATAAAGTTTAAAACATTTAAGTTTTACAATACATATGTTAAGATAAGATTTCATGAGTATAACTGCAATGTCTGCAGTAATACAGAGGAAATCCTCAAAAGCAGTCTCAAAATATATGGCATCCTAAGTAGTCCAGGGTTGTCCATCCTGAATGCATGCGATCCTTACTTACGTAGCTAATTTCCTGTAAAACATAGAAAGAAAGTCGTCAACAAATATGTTGAGTGAATTCACAGGTTTGTATAAGTATGTGGTAAGTTAAACCATGTATGTTTGTATTGTTGAAATGGTATTCAATAAATAAATGTTTGCAGGTTTTGCAAAATATAAGTATGTAGGGTTATTACCCTAAAATACAGATTTATGTGGGTTGTCACCCAAAGTGTATGTCTGGTTGTGTACCATTATATAAATATAACCAGTAAGTATACCGGTACAAAACAGTTGTAGGATACGTTCATCCTAAGTAGTAAGTGGGAGTGCTTAGACTATAATCCCCTGAAAGGTGAGCTAAACCTCGCAGGTTAAAGTAACGCGACCTAACCCTATAACCAAACCACAACCAAAACTTATGTTGTTTGCCTGAAGGACAATTAAGTATACGCTCCATCCACAGGAGGGTCGTCACGGCAATAGTACTATTCGTATACTCAGTGGCTAGAGTCACCTAGCTAATGGTTATAGTCTGCATGACATAAGGTCTTTCATGCACACATCTCAAGTCTGGTCCGTACTAGGATTTGTTGTCTAATTCCCAAAATAGTTGTGAAATAATATTTCATATCAAACAGTTGTATAAAGCAATAAAGCATTTATATAATTTGTTGCATGTGTTTAGCATGCAGTTTCTATGTTTACACCCCTATGTTTAAAAGCATAAAACGTTTGCAAAGTAGGGGCTGTGAACTCACTGTGGTTTGCTCGGTAGGAAAGCTAGCAGCCAAACAGATAATTGCACAATGTATGTTAACCTATATACAATAAATATATTAACATAAGTACGTTTAATTTGTTTTAATCACTTATATTAACAGTTTGTTCGTTTGAAGAAATGGTTGATTTCTTATTAATGTAAGTCGTATTTGTTGGTGACATTGTGTAGAAATATTGTTATTATTTCTTTCGTCGTATACTTGGTTAAGTATATAAACCAATATATAATTGTCTATTTAACGGAAGGTCGTTTTGTTTCATTCGTATATATATATATTTGTGAATATATATTCTTAAGTGTCGTATGTATATATGTTTAATAAATACATTGTTTACGTATATTAACATATATATAAGTTTTCATTTGTTTAAGAAAACGTATACGTTTGTGTCTATATATATCGTGTGTCCTCGAATATATATATATATTGTAATACGTTGTCTCGTATTTTAAAAAGGTTGTAAGTTTTATTTGTTATAAAACTTCGATTGTTTTTATAAAACGAAAGTAGTTTGTTTTTAATATCATTACGTTTGTTTTAATAAGTCTTAAATATTCCGATAATGTATTTGTATCCAATTTCATATATATACGTTTATCTATATATCGTTCATTCGTACGAGTTTAATTAAGTCCTAAGTCCGTGTCTCGGTTTCGTCTCGGTTAGATGTTACTAATAATAATTTGTTGGGCTCGGCCCGATTTGTTGGCCCACTAATAATAATGTAACTCGTTTGGTCCGTTAACTCGTTTATATAACCCATTTATTTAACCTTTGGTCTAACCCATTACTTTGGCCCAAAAGACCACCGGCCCAGCCTGAAGCCCAGCCCAGTATGTGAATCCGCCGGATTCTATTTGAATCCGCCGGATTCTCGTTAATAGAGAAGGTGTTGCCGGATCTTCGGGTCAAGCCGCCGGGTCGGGTCAAAATTTAGTGAATCCGCCGGATTTAGTTGAATCCGCCGGATTCTTTTGTGTTCACAAAACGTTCATGTGAAGCTTTGGGAATCCCCCGGATTTAGGTGAATCTGCCGGATTCGAGCGTGTCTTTTACTCGTTCACAAATGTTTAAACCGATTACGGGGTTTGCGAGTTTTGTAGGGGAATCCGCCGGATTCTACATGAATCCGCCGGATTCATGTTACTTCCAGAGCCTGTTCGAACAGGGCAAAACACATACACGATCTTTTGGTTCCAAATCGTTTTTACCATGTTACCAATAGATTATAATGATGTAATATGACGTTTTTATCATCCTAACATTATATTTTAACAAGTTTACACCTTTTAATTTTTGATTTATAGTTTTGGTTTTCAAAACCCATTTCAAGAATCAACATATTAATCATCAAGTATATATGTTATATGTATAGATTATGTTATATAAACATGTTATAAACGAATTATAAGTAAAGAAATCAAAGATTGTGAAGTTTTCCTTACAAAGTGAAAATGGTGAGAATGATGATACGGATGATGATGATGAAGATGGTCAAGCATCTGGCTTGTTGTTGCCTCTGATCTTGTTGGTGTTCTCCAGATCAAAGAAGAAGGAGAAGATTTTGAAGTGGTAATTATTGAGGTGTGTGTGTGTTTGTGAAATCACAGAGAGGGAATGGAGGGAGTATAAAAATCAAACGAGTATGGGATTGAAGCGAAAGATGTCTCTGTATTATTGGAGGTTGGTGGCTTTTTTTTGGTACATCAATTTCGAGTACGGGTATAATTATAGCAATATAAAAATAAATATTTTATATTTTTATTTCTTAGATGTTCTCCTGGTTCGTTATTTATAATCTGAATAATGATGTTATCATTATTTTAAATAGTTGCACAATTTTGTACATTTTACTGCGCACGTCCAAATGAGCGCCAAATTTCAGCTAAATTATGATTTCATATTTTGAGGAAATGTTCTAAATACTTTACAACGTGTTAGAAAAATAACACTTTTCAGATTTAGACCTTTTATGTGTGTTTTAGAATTGTTTCTGTTCGTTTATAATACGTTTTATGTTAACGTATATTTAGACCATTTTATCTATATGTTATAGATATATAAATACTCGTAATTAATAATTACATTATTAATTATTTTTGTGTCACGAAACTTTTGTTATTTATTTTTGTCGGGTTCGTTCCGATATATTTGTACGTAACTTTTAATACTTATGTATTACGTATTACTTTTTGGTTTAAAAGTACTGGGCTTGCTAGGCTTACATCACATCAAAAAGTTTTGTTAAAACTTAACCAGGAAATTAGCGTAAGAATGCACATGCTTAAATGTTAATTAATACCTAATTTGGAGAGTTGTCACATTCTCCCCCCGTTAGGGAAATCTCGTCCCGAGATTTAATTTGTGTCGTGAGTCGTGGTCACGGTTTCAAATAGGTGTGGGCACTTCTTGCGCATTTCGTCCTCGCGTTCCCAGGTGAACTCTGGGCCTCTTTTCGAGTTCCATCGAATTTTTACAAGTTTGATCCGACTGCTTCGGAGTTTCTGCGTTTTCGTATCCATTACTTCAAGCGGTTCCTCCACGAAGTTGAGTTTTGCGTCGACATAGATTTCGTCGGGAGGTATGATTAACGCTTCGTCGGATAGATTTCGTCCCGAAACCCCAAACTCCCAACCCTAACCCCTAAACCCTAACCCCTAACCCCTAAACCCTAAACCCTAAACGCTTTATAAAACTCTAAACCCTAAATCATACTAAACCTTAAACCCTGCTAAACCCTAACACTAAACCCTGCTAAACCCTAACACTAAACCCTAACTCTAAACCTTAACCATAAACCCTAAATCAAATGTATAATCAATCACTAACACATGTGTTACTAATATGTAAAACCCACCAAAAAAATGAAAAAAAAAAGTTCGTCCGAAGTATGCCTTGATGGACGGCAAATCGAAGAGGATAAAACGCTGAAAAATATGGTGCAATTTTCATGATTTTTCGACTTGTCGTTTGTGAGATATTTAATTTTTAAAAACGTGGACGAGAGAGAAAAAAGTGACACATGGCATATTGTGGTTGGTTCCCCCATTCTCACACAAAATAAATGGTCTCAATTGAACTCTTCTCTACAATGTTAATATTAAATTGGTCGATCTGGTCTCTGTTGACCGTCCATGTATTCTAGTATATTCTACAAAAAAGAAATAAATGTAAATGTATTTTATGTTGTCATTAAATTAAATACATCGATAAAAAAAGATGACATACACATTAAAAACTCCCCTATATTTTCTAGTGCATTTGAATATGTAATAAGTATTGATAACCTGTTCATCCAAAAACACCATTTCAATAGTGTGAGGCCTTGCAATATTGGCAAAACCTGGTGTTCCCCATAGTCTTAGTATCTTGCAATATTGGAAATTTTGCACAAAACTAGTAACATAACTTCAATGAATCCTTAAATCAATCCTTTGTCAACCATTTCTACAAATTTACATTGTTTTTTGATTATATGGTTTAAACCTGGTAACAAACTACAAAATTTTCTTACATCTTCAATTTTAGTTATAACAGACATATTAGTACGTAATCAATCATCAACACATAATCATCATACAGCAACTTATAATTTTGAGTTTTTTGCATATTTATATTCAATAATTTGGCATGATTACTAACATCAACCACATAAATATATAGACATAAATAAACATATTTTCCTTGTATATAAATCAAGGTTTAGATAGCTTAGTTGTCAACTTCTTATGGGCCTATTTTACTATTTGGCTTACGTGTCAAGTATATACTCCCCAACTCCTTCCCAAACGTCCCTCCCACGTCCACCATCTCCAGCAGTTAATCTTTATCCTCCCTGCAACATAACATTCAATTTACCTGCGTGATCACTCTCTCACCATCGAAATCAGAGAGACCGTAACTAACTCCGTCAAAATCCACTTTGATATGGTGTCGGAAAAATTAATTAAAACCACTTCAATCAACAACCGACCGCATAAAGGTTCCACTCTTCAAATTGTATGACAATTTTTCAATTTTGTTTCTGCATCTTGTCTGTGGTTTCAGTTCATATCATACGTTTTTGAGTAATAGTCTTTGCAACTTTTCCGTGTTGTTGTATGCCCACCAAATGTTCCAGGGGCGGAGTTAGGATTTAGAAGTAGGGGGGAAAAAAATTTTTTTGAAATTATTTGTTCATGTTTCGGGGGGCAAAACTTATGAAATATCGCAAATACCCTTAAAAAAATTTCTTTTTTACATGATTTGAGAATTCTTGGGGGGCAACTGCCCCCCATGCCCCCCTCTACCTCCGCCCCTGAAATGTTCGATTAAATGACTAAACAAACTCTATGCATACCAAATCCATATATGCCTTAGATGACTATGAGATGGAGTAATTGATTAGATTATCTTTGGTTGAGATTAGTAGGGCTATATAAGCTTGATTTATTATAAGAAAGACCATGATTCTTTGTGAATGTAAATAAATGAGGGTAACTACGGTACTTTTGTGACATAAAATGCAAGAGTTAAATCATACTCCCTCCGTCCCAAAATTATTGTCCACCAACAAAAAACACATAGTTTAATAAAAGTGGGACCACAACACCTTTCAACCAATCAAATGGAATCTTCACCCACTAAAGTCTCCTCCCATTGGTTGAAATGAGAAGTGGACAATTATTTTGGGACGTCCCAAAAAGGAAATGTGGACTATAATTTTGGGACGGATGGAGTATCATTTTATAGTGTTGGCACATTATTACTTTTATCTTTGATAGTGCAAGAGTATCCTCTGACGGGCCTTTTTCATTTCTGTTGGGAAATGACCATTTCAAATAAATGCATGTCCGGAAACGTTTAAGCCTACGGGGTCACACGCTTTAACACGTAGATGCCCCTCATTTAACCAAGTTAAGTTAACTGTAATAACTAGTTAAGTTATTAGTTAATTTTTGATAATTTAATAGATGTTATTAAATGATAAGGTTAAAGGTGAAGATTATTAGGACTAAATCGTTACTTCTAATACTTTAAGGGTTAAATAATAATTAATAATAGCCAATGATGTCCAGCTCAACTGGTCAGAAGCTTCGGGGTCAATGATAGGAGACTTGGAAAACCCAGGTTCGATCCTTGAGGCCAGCGGGTTTTACCATTAATTCGTTGTCGTGCCTTCGGGCGGACGGATTAGTGGGTTTTTCCCGGATTTGGAGTAACTTGGGGCACTTAAGGGCTCCGTACGGCTGGATTGGGCCAGTATATGGAGACTTAGCCATTGGGTCTCCCCGTACGGAGTACCTAGGCGATTTCTGTTAACCTTTCAAAAAAAATAATAATTAATAAATAATAAGAGGTTATTAGTTATTAATTTATTAAAAAAGGGTTATATATATATATATATATAATAATCCTTAAAACCATATAATCTAATCATCCGATCCCTTTTCTCCTCTCTGTTTTGTGTTCGGACGGAAGAAAGAACAAAAACCCCAAGGGTTTGTTTGCTTTTGACGTAAAACACATAGAGGAGATGATTATTAATTTGGTTAATTGAACTAGCATTCGGGTGGTGATCAACAACGTGTTGTGTGTGCGATCTTAGAGGAGTTTTACTTTAAACCCTAAACTATATTATTATAGTTTTATTGGAGCTTTGTTAAAAGGTACACATCTCGATCTTAACTAATTACATGTACATGTTTATTCGCTTCCGCAATTGTGTGACAATTTGTTTATATCATTTTGCTATACTCTAACATATCAGAGCCACACGTATGTTTGTAATTAGTTAGATTTGTTACACATAAAATTTGGTAGGGTTGTTTGTTTAGTCGATGGAAACAAGAAAGAAAAAAGGTATGTTTTGGTTCTTTGGTTTTCTAGTCGACGACTAATAAAAGGAAAATTGGAGGTTTGGTTTTGGGTTTGTTTGGATCAAGTGAAGAACGAAAAAAAAAAATTATAATTTTTGGTTGCAAGCGACAAACGAATGGGACCAAAAGAAAAAAAAAATTTATACTATACAACAGGAAAGTTTTTTTTTTTTGTTTGTTTTGTTTTTGAATGGGATCCAGCAAAAGTCAACAAAGAAAAAAAATTAATTATATTTTTGGGTTCGTCTTGTGTGACAAGTGACAAACTGGAATTATTTTTTTGATTTGGATGTTTGGTATAAATTAAACCTTTTAGTTAATTGTTAACCTATAAAAATCCCATTGTAAATTTTATGTTTAACAAGAATAATAACGTGTTTAATGAAAATTATTTATTATTATTGGCGTACTTTTAATTAGCTAAATAAAGTGTATCCGTGAAATTCATGCATAATTTGTCATGGATATCACTTTGATATTTTGATATGCTAATTAAAATTAATTGTTAACTAAGACGGCATACTTAAAAATTGATTGATGTAATTATGTGTGAGTTGTTTAAAGTGTTTAATTGACAGGGATTACATGTCCCTAGTTTGCCATGCTTTAGGGTTCCACCACCCACCAAAAGTTGCATGAAAATTAATTGTTAATTGTGTAATAGTTCATTAATTTTAGTAAGTTTATTTATTTTGCTTATTTATTGTACCTTTAAAGCAAAAAGGTTTTATGAAAAAAATAATAAACTTGATTAATAACTATGAAATAAGATTTATTATTTTCTTGCAAATCTTATATATCAACTCGGGTTTGGCTCACATACCGTAATTTTCTCCCACGACGAGATTTGCAAGTTAATAATTTGTTTAAACCACGACTAGGAGCTTGTATAAGAGAGGTATCTTCGGCTTGGTGTCTAAGACGACGGGTTGGATAAACGAAGTAAAGATCCTAAGCCCTCCTCTGGCCTCTTTATGGCCTCTCTTGTACATGGCCGAAAATGTTTAAAACATGTTGACTCTTCAATTTTAATAAAAGTGCAATCTCTAATTTAATATGAATATTAAATTAGACATCTTGACACATGTTAACAAGTGGATTAATTGAATTTTTTTTATTAAAACTATGATACGAAGATGTGTGCATGCTTCTTCGTACATATTTGATACATATTATCAAATAAATTACCCATTTAAATTAAGTCATATGCCATCCAATCGTAAGAACACTTGCAGTTGCTTTTTACTCTGCGTGAGACGTAGGTAAATTGCAATCCCAAGGTAAATTACCACTCATCGTGAGACGGTGGTGGACTATTTACAGTTCTTATTTAGACGACTTAAAACGAGTTAAGCGGTGAGATCCTTAAGCCTGTGGCAAAAGATGGGATGAAACATGTTTACAAATTCACTTATGCTTACTTCATAAGTATTATTTGTAAGTCCCATAATTCTAGAAATTGCACTTGTAATGCAATTATATTTCGTCACTTACCTTTTGAGTACACCATTGCTAGCAGATCAACTGATGTGATGGTGGTATGTCAATTAGGATCCTAGCCTTAAGAAAATTAATTGTTTATATATATAAACATTTGGGTATTTAATTTTCTTTTAAGGATGTATTATCAAAAATACTAAATTCGAACTTTTATCTAGTCGTAGATGGCAAATCCTGCACCGAACTTGAATTATTCGGCTTTCAGGCAAATGCTAGAATGAGAAAATCTTTCTGGAAGGAATTTCAATGATTGGTTTTGTCAACTGAAGATTGTCCTTCGTGTTGAGAAGAAAACTGACATCATTAAATAGCCGTTGGGACCTGCTCCTAATGTTGCTACTAGTCCTGTTGAGGAATTAGCAGCATGAAATGCTCTTTATGATCGTCATAATGAAGTTGCATGTTTGATGCTCGGCAGCAAGACTGCCGAACTTCAAAACCAATTTGAAAATCATATTCCACTTGATATGATTACAGAGCTGAAATCGGCTACTCCACAAATCCTTGCGATTAATTGTGGAAAGCTCCAGAAAGATACAAACCACAACTTAAGGGAAAGGCTAAGAGGAATGTCAAGGGAAAGCAATGTGCTTTTGTCCCTAATCCTAAGCAAACCCCTCCAGTAAAGAAAGGGCATCCGGCTAAGGATAAGGCATGTCACCACTGTAAGGAAGTGGGTCACTGGAAGAGGAATTGTCCTGCCTATCTTGCTGAGTTGATGAATGAGAAGAAAAAGCTAGCCGGCTCGACCGGACCTTCAAGTATCTTCACAATAGAATTATATTCTCTCTAAATCAAATTCTTGGGTATATGACAATGGTTGTGGTACACACATCTGTAATACCCTATAGTAAAAATTAAAGGAAAGAAGAAACTGAAACATGGGGCACTCTACTTGTACAATGGTGTACGTGAAGCAGTAATGCCAATGGAAGTTTTGACTTATTTTTGCCTTCGGGATTAATAATTGTATTAGATAATTGTCATTATGCACCTGCTATTACTAGAGGTGTTGTTTCAGTTTCACTTTTGAAAGATAACGGATTTATCAATGTTTTCAATGATTATGGTATTTCAGTTTCTAAAAATGATGTTCATTATTTTAATGCTATTCCTTGTGATGGTAATTTTGAAATTGAGATGTCTGATCATGTTTCAAAAGTTAATTCTATATATTCTGTTAGCAATAAAAGAGCCAAATCTAATTTGGACTCTACCAATCTTTGGCACTATCGTCTTGCTCACATTGGCAAGAAACGCATTGAAAGGCTTCAAGGTGAAGGGCTCTTAAAATCAAATGATGATGGATCCTTTGATAAATGCGTATCTTGTGTTTCGAGAAAGATGGCAAAGAAACCCTTTCCGCATCAAACGCAGAGGGCTAAAGATCTACTTGAGATCATACATACGGATGTTCGTGGTCCATTTAGACATGTGTCAAGACAAGTGCTAGCTACTTCATCACTTTCACTGATGATTTCAGTCGTTATGGTTATGTTTACTTGCTTAAACATAAACATGAAGTCTTTAAAATATTTAAAGTGTTTAAGAGTGAAGTAGAAAATCAACTCGGTAAGACCATCAAGATCCTTCGTTCGGATCAAGGTGGTGAATACTTAAACCAAGAGTTTAAGGATTATCTAAAAGCGTGTGGAATTGTCCAACAGCTTACTCCTCCATACACACCACTGATGTGCAAAATCTAGTCTTAAAATTATCGTTGAAATGTGAACTAGAAAATACCGTGCTAAGACCAATACACAACCGGGCAGTGGACCCTATCGTGTAGTAGCATAGTCGGGTAAGTTCGGGTTCGAACATAGGGAACTTTAGTTTTAGATGATCAAGTTAAGTGCAAGTAATTTGGAATATAAAATAAAAGTGGTGGTTTGCGTGACCAAATTGTCATAATGTTTAAATCTACAATCTTTAAATTAAAACAAGGCAAGTGGACTCTTAAAAGTCAAATTTGATTGATTGAAACTTTCGTATATTAAAACAATACTTGTATGGATTAGGTCGCTAGTGATTTCGGGGTGAAGAGTTAAAACCGGTTTGAATTATGCAAAAGTGAATGTCCACTAAACATAGGCTTAACATTCGCCATCACCTAATGTTCAACTTCAATTAGTGGCCATATGATTTAATCGAGTAACGGACATTCGCCATGGTTACCAACTTGCACATTTGAGTTTAAAGTATCTAGCTTATTCCAAAGTTACATCCGCATAAATGTTCAATTGTTTTTAGACAAACAATCAATAGCAATTCACCAATAGAAAACATTCGCTATATCACTTAGTAAATTACCGAGCACTCCTCATTCAAAAACATAGCCGATGCCTCCGATAATTTATCTTTGTTTCTCACCAAATACTTGATGAACTTGGCATAATTGGGCATCCCGGCTAATACATCCACCAAAGGCACGTTGATCCGAATACCTTTGATCATATCAACAAACTTGCCGTATTGAGCGGCAATCTTTTCCTTCCTTAACCGTTGGGGATAAGGGATCTTGGGCTTGTAAGTTTTGACAACCGGTGTGGGTGACACTGGTGTAACCGTTGATGGAGTTGCATCAACTTGCTCTTCAATCTCTTCCTCCTCATCCTGCAAAATAGGGTTAGAGACATTTTTATCCTTGGCTTGAAGTGGTGGAAGCTCCTTTCCGCTCCTTGTGGTGATATCATTTACATGCTCATTCCTTGCGGGAGGTGGTTGGTAAGGTTTGGATCCGCTACTCGAAGGGTTTTGTCTTTGGTTTTGTTGGGTGTTGCTTGGTAGGCCACCGGTTTGCCTACTACTTTGTCCCTCCGACAAACGATCCATCTTTCGCTCCAAGTATTGAATGGAAGCTTGTTGGTTCTTTTGGCCTTGCTCCATGCTTAACCTTATGTTGGTCATTTGAGCTTTAAGTCTTTCGGTGGAAGCATCTTGTTTAGCCATGAACTCCTTCATCATTCGCTCCATTGGTGATAGAGTAAGCTCTTGTCTTTGGGCCGGTGGTGGGTTGTTGTCTCTTGGTGGGTTTTGGTTTGGGTTTTGATTGTAGCTTTGGTTTTGATTTTGGTTTTGGGGTTGGTTGTAGTTTTGACTTTGGGTTTGGTTGTAGCTTTGGTTGGGGTGAGAAAATCGGTTTCCTTGATTGTAGTTTCCTCCTTGGTATCCTCCCGAATTTCTATTTTGGTAACCACCCTGTTGGTAGTTCCCACTGCTTTGGTAATTGCCTTGTTGGAGAAAATCCACATCTTCCTCATCCGCCATGATCGGTTGATTATCTTGCATGCAATTTACCGTGGCATGATTGCCACCACACTTACCACATCCATCTCTAAGCTCTTTAATCTCACCCTTTAAAGTCTTGAATTGTGAATCAAACTTTGAAGACAATGCTTTCAATTCTTTCATCATCGCCGAATTATCCGAGCTTCCACTACCGCTACTACCTTCCACAAAAGCCACATGTTTTCTAACCGGCTTTCCTTCTCTATCTTTCGCCCAATTCAAACTTTGGATGACTTTATCTTCAAGCACCTTCCAAGCTTCATTCGGTGTCTTGTAAAGAAATAAACCTCCTCCCGAGGCATCAAGAACGTTTGCCGATTGGATATCAAGACCATTATAGAATAAAACAATTATCTCCCCCTTCGATAACCCATGGCCATGACAATTCCTTAGCATCTCCTTTATTCTACACCAAGCTTCTACCAAAGTTTCTCCTTCTTGTTGTTTGAAGGCCCGAATTTCATTCAACAACTTTTCGGCCAAAGCGGGAGGGAAATACCTACTAACAAACGCTTCCCTCATTTGATCCCAAGTTCTAATCGTATTTTGTTCAAGCTCTTGGTACCAAATTTTGGCTTCACCACAGAAGGACATTGGAAAAGTCCTTAGCCGGATTGCTTAATCCATATTAGGGCCGAACTTGAAGTACTCCCCAATCTCTAGAAAGGTATCTATGTGTTTGTGCGGATCGGCCTGCACTCTCCCATTAAATTGAGAGTCCTTGAGAAGTTGCATATGATGCCCTTTCAAAGAGAAATTGTTGTTGTCGATGTTTAGCCTTTGAATTGCCGCTTCGGGTGTAGGTGCAACGGTCCTTGTTCGTGACCAAATAAGCGTATCATCCTCGTCTGCCATCTCTTCTTCTTCCTCTTGAGATGGTGTTTCCGGCTCTTCTTCTTCAAAGATTTCCTCTACAATTTCGTTTCCCGAAGATGACTCGGTTTCCGTTTGGCTACTTGTTGAATCCGTTGGTCTTTGCTTTGGTTTCTTCCTTCGTTTGTTCTTGGTGGTTTTCTCCGGATTGGACAAAGGACTTAGAAGCTCTTTACCGGAGCTCCTTGTGTTCATCCACTACCGAATAAACCTGTAAGAGCACAAAAGATAAAACCGTCAAACGCACCGGCGCAACACAATTAGAAGTAATTTTCCAAGAATAAATTCCTAGAAAGGGTCAATTAATCACACTTAAAATATGATCTAAAACACAAGTTCCCCGGTAGCGGCGCCAAAAACTTGATGTGCAAAATCTAGTCTTAAAATTATCGTTGAAATGTGAACTAGAAAATACCGTGCTAAGACCAATACACAACCGGGCAGTGGACCCTATCGTGTAGTAGCATAGTCGGGTAAGTTCAGGTTCGAACACAGGGAACTTTAGTTTTAGATGATCAAGTTAAGTGCAAGTAATTTGGAAAATAAAATAAAAGTGGTGGTTTGCGTGACCGAATTGTCACAATGCTTAAATCTACAATCTTTAAATTATAACAAAGGAAAGTGGACTCTTAAGAGTCAAATTTGATTGATTGAAACTTTCGTATATTAAAACAATACAAGTTTGGATTAGGTCGCTAGTGATTTTGGGGTGAAGAGTTAAAACCGGTTTGAATTATGCAAAAGTGAATGTCCACTAAACATAGGCTTAACATTCGCCATCATCTAATGTTCAACTTCAATTAGTGGCCATATGATTTAATCGAGTAACGGACATTCGCCATGGTTACCAACTTGCACATTTGAGTTTAAAGTATCTAGCTTATTCCAAAGTTACATCCGCAAAAATGTTCAATTGTTTTTAGACAAACAATCAATAGCAATTCACCAATAGAAAACATTCGCTATATCACTTAGTAAATTACCAAATAAGTTAAGATAAAAGTTCAAAAGCTCAAACATGCAAGTTCCATTGACTAAACATAAGAACCAAAGTTATGGTTTACAATTCACCCAAATGAAAGACATTCGCCATAATCACAACTCATATGTGCTTAACTATCTTGTTTAACAAAAATCCTTGTTCATGGTCATGAACAAAGGTCCATGTATACTTAGACATACAAATGAAAGTTTTTTAACTCAACAACAAACATTTGCTATAGTTATCTAGTTAAATCACTAATTTGTTCCATAAATTTTGTTGAGCTAAACACACATGAGTTCATGGATGAACCATAAACCCTAACATAATCAAACACCAAAATATATCACCCCTAATCACTAGCTAAATCATCCAAACAAGTAAATAAGTAACTAGCCACTCATCATATCAATTATCATGAAACAATTGCAAATAGTTAAAGAAACCATAAATTACTTGAATTATATTAAGAGTTATAATTGTACCCAAATGATTACACCACAATTTTGAAGTAGTTGTTCTTGTGAAATTGTTGCTAGCTTATTCTTCTCCACAAATTTCCAAGTGAAATACAAGTAAAACAAGTGAAGTAAATGGTAATTTTTGTGAGTGAAGTAAGGTGGAGAATGGTTTGGGTCGTGGGTTTTCTTGAGAGAAAAACCCAGGGAGTCCAAAATGTGTAGTAGTGATGAATGATAATGTGTCTGATGATGAAATTGGGTTTATTGAAAACCCTCCCCAATTGCTCCAACCATTGTGTAATTTTTGAGAGGGAAATCATGGACCAAAAAGAGGTTGAGCTCATTAATTGCTTCATCCTTCCCTACTGCACACGCACATATTAATCTTCAGTCAGTCCCGAGATTTTATCCAGATCTGAGAGATGTACAGTGGCCCACTTATTTACCCGATCGGCTGAAAGTCCATAGCCGATCGGCTCAAAAAGCATACCCGATTGGCTGAGTTAATTCAATCGATCGGCTTCTTCATCATCGACCACAAGTTTCGACATGGGCAAGCTGCTGAGACGTTTTTGAACTAAACTAGCCGTTCAGCTAAAATAACCCGATCGGTTATGATAGGGTACCCGATCGGCTCAGGTGCTATAGCTGATCGGCTCTGTAGCAATTTTCAGCCTAGCTGCACTTCCGCATCAGATCAGTCCCAAACTTAGCAATATTCACCCATTAGCATGCTCTTCCAACGTTTCAACCTGAGATAATATTTCCAAACGAAATAAGTACCATAAGTTCTTGAAATCTACTCAAATACAAATGCAAAAAAATGATATCGCGATAGATTTAAATAGACAAAATGAGCGATATCAACCACAACTTAATGGGGTGTCTGAGAGGAGGAATCGAACCTTGTTAGACATGGTAAGATCCATAATGAACCTTATAACTCTCCCATTATCATTTTCGGATTATGCTCTAGAATCTGTTGTACGTATTTTGAATATGGTTCCAACCAAGAAGGTTGATAAGACACCACATGAATTGTGGCATGGAAAAGTCCCTAATTTGTCTTACTTAAAGGTCTGGGGATGTGAGGCGCTTGTGAAGCGGGTTACGCCTTATAAACTTGAGCAAAGATCTATTAAGTGCATCTTTGTAGGATACCCAAAGGAAATAATGGGTTACTACTTCTACAATCCTTCTGAAAATACTGTTAAAGTTGCAAGATATGCTGAGTTCTTTGAAAAGAATCTCATCGCTCAAGAAAACAGTGGGAGGGTAGTAAAACTTGATGAGAATGAAGAGGAAGATGCATCACATTCGACAAACACTAGAGAACATGTTAGGATTTATTAATTTGATGAGACAAAATAAAAGACGAAAGTTGAGGGACTAAAGATGAATTGTTTTATTTTAATTAGTCTCCTAGTATAATTATGATTTCTTGTAACCCTAATGATCTCTATTATATAAAGAGACATAGGGACATAGGTTTTGGTGTGCACACATAATGTAGACGTCTAAGGGTTTGTTTAGCCTCAAGATCAAGGTTTCTTGATCCTGTTATATTTGTATAATCGTTCTATCATGATCAAATAGAATTGAGGCTTTTTGTTATGATAACTTTGATGTTATTGTTCTATTCCGCTGCATATTATTATCTTTGTTATCATTGATCCTAGATTAGATCTAAACAATCTAGAGCTAGATCGTTATTGGGTTTTCACAATTGGTATCAAAGCTAGATCGTTATTACGGCGCAACAATTGGTATCAGAGCAAGGTGGCTCGTGATCTAGGATCTACAAGTTTTACAAGCAAGAGAAGCCGTATCGAAGAAACCCTAGAAGATTGCAAGAAAAATTCGTAATTCGTCACTTTCTGCACAGCCATGCTGAAGTCAGAAAATTACTGTAGATTCGTTAACCATTGGATCGACTTGATTTTTGGATATGTGGTTAATGAAACGATGATCGACTTCATGTAAAAATTTGAGCATGATCAGATACGTCATCAGAGAGATATATAATTCTGAAGTTGCTGCCCCTGTTAGTTACATGTGCTAGCCACTGCTCAGCCACTGTTAGCACAAAGTGTCCCGCTGCTAGTACAAGCTTGCCTCTGCTAGTACAACATTGCCTCTGTCAGTACAGGCTTACCCCTGTTAGTATAAGCTTGCCACTGTTAGTACAAGCTTGCCACTGCTATCACAAAATCCTACCGCTGCTAATACATAGTAACCACTGTTCGGTATAGCCACTGTTAGTAGTTGCCACTGCTAGTTAGTAGTTGCCACTGTTAATATAATTTTGCCACTGTTGGGTAGCGAGAACCACTGTTAGTCATTTTTCAAACACTAGCGGAATTAGTGATACTCGTCATGGATGGTACTACATGGTATTCGTTGCTATTATTGGATGGTTATCTGTACAGTTCTTATGGTTACTGTATAAGAAAAGTTTGGATCTCGATTGAAATTGTTTTAATAACAATTTATTCTTATTGATTTAATGGCTCGTTCATGAAGATTATATGAAGATGTGATTACGAAGAAGATCGATTATAGCTTATATGATATTGTAGTTAAGTTTGACGGGTTTGTATCTTATCATATCTCAAAGTGGTGGATGAAGAGCTTTGAAGATAACTTGTTTGGTTTGTATGGAGACGACGAAGACTTGACAAATCTAGCAAACGTGTGAGATTAAACTTATGATGCTCAATGCTCACATTTGCTATCACTTGAAAGAGTTTTGGTATGCTCAGTGACTTATGTTGGAAAAATAAGGATTTTTGTCAAAGAGATTGCGGTCTACTTATACATTGGATTATAAGTTCGACGTCGTGGATAGTACAAGATATAAGGTACAAGTTTGGAAGATTTAACTTCTTTATTAAGTTTGTTATACTCTATTTTCTTCACCGACCAGTAATCATTACATAGAGCCAATCGAATTTGAGATTCAAGAGATGGTGAACATATTTTAATGGGAAGCTTACTGTTTATTGTTTCATCATCTATATGTAACACTTGAGGGGAAGTGTTTACAAGTTGCAAAAGACCCCTATTGGATTATGACAAAAAGGGGAAGAAGAATTTGAAGATTCAGATTTGCAACTTATCGCAAGGCATGATATGATTACAAGAAATCAAGAGTTAAGGGGAAGTTTTGCAAGAAGATCGATATTTTGTCATCATCAAATAGGGGAAGATTGTTAGGATTTATTAATTTGATGAGACAAAATAAAAGACGAAAGTTGAGGGACTAAAGATGAATTGTTTTATTTTAATTAGTCTCCTAGTATAATTATGATTTCTTGTAACCCTAATGATCTCTATTATATAAAGAGACATAGGGACATAGGTTTTGGTGTGCACACATAATGTAGATGTCTAAGGGTTTGTTTAGCCTCAAGATCAAGGTTTCTTGATCCTGTTATATTTGTATAATCGTTCTATCATGATCAAATAGAATTGAGGCTTTTTGTTATGATAACTTTGATGTTATTGTTCTATTCCGCTGCATATTATTATCTTTGTTATCATTGATCCTAGATTAGATCTAAACAATCTAGAGCTAGATCGTTATTGGGTTTTCACAGAACATCAACTTGGGGGGAAAGTAGTCAAAGTGTTGAACCTCAAGTCGATGTTATTCCAATTCGTAGGTCCGCATGGACAATACGTGTTCCAGAGTAGTTGTGACTAAATGTAGAATCTGAGGAACACAAGTTAGGAGATCTTGATGAACCTCCTAATTTTCAAAGCTGCATTATCAAATCCGGAATCTGAAAAATGGCTTGAAGCTACGAATGTGGATGGGAATGTACACACCTATAAAGCTCATCTCGTAGCGAATGGTTATACTCAAGTCTACGGAGTTGACTATGATGAAACCTTCTCTCCTGTGGCAGACATTAGGGCTATTAGGATTCTCTTAGCCATAGCAGCGTACTATGATTATGAGATTTGGCAAATGGATGTCAAGACTGCCTTCTTGAAAGGTTACTTAGACGGGGATGTCTATATGGTTCAACCTGAAGGCTTTATTGATCCAAAACATCCCAGCAAAGTATGCAAGCTTTAAAGGTCCATTTATAGACTGAAGCAAGCATCGAGAAGCTGGAACAAGAGGTTTGATGAGGAAATTAAAAAGTTTGGATTTACTTAAAACCCTGATGAGCCATGTGTATATCAAAAGGCTAGTGGGAGTAATGTTACTTTCTTTGTCTTATATGTTGATGACATATTGATCATAGGAAATCACATTCCAATGTTACAAGATATAAAATCCTACCTTGGAAACTTTTTTGCTATGAAAGACATGGAAAAAACAACATTTATTCTTGGAATCAAGATCTATAGAGATAGAACTAAGTGGTTAATTGGTCTAAGTCAAAGTGCTTATATTGATAAGATCTTAAAGAGATTTAAGATCGAGAATTCTAAACGTGAAAATGTACCAATGTTAGAAAGACTTGACTTAAATAGCAAAAATTATGTTTCTACACCTGCTGAGGTGGAGCTTATGCAAAGGGTTCCTTATGCTTCGGCTGTTGGATCAATTTTGTAAGCGGTTAGATGCACTAAACCTGATGTGGCATTCGCACAGAACATTGACAGCCGTTTTCAACAGAATGTGAAAGTCAATGGGTGAAAGTCACTGGACTACTATGAAGAATATTCTCAAGTATCTGAGGGCTACTAGTGAGATATTTTTGGAGTATGGTTGAAATCCTGGAGCTGAGCTCAAAGTAGTGACTGGTTACAGTGATGCTGGATTTCAGACCGATAGAGATGATATGAAATCTCAAACATGATACGTCTTCATCTTGGATGGAGACACAGTGGAAAGGGTTCCTTATGAAGCAATCAAAAACTGCCATGTCTGCAACTGAATCAGAGTACATAGCACCTTCGGAAGCTGAGATGGAAGCAATCTGGATTATAAAATTTATTTCTGGGCTTGACGTGGTACCCACAAATAAAAACCCCCTGGAGTTATACTGCGATAACTCATAGCAATTTTCATTGCTGATGAACCTGGAGTTCAGAATGGGGTCAGACATTATTCTAGAAGATATCACTATGTTCGAGAGCAGATCGAATTAGGTGAAATCAATCTACTCAAAGTTCACATAGATGATAATCTAGCTGATCCGTTTATGAAGGCTTTGCCAAAAGGAAAGCTTAATCAACATGCCGAGGGCATAGGACTTCGTATGGCTAGTTATCACATGTAAATCTGTGTTTTAGTATTTAGATAAAGGATGCTAAACAATTATTATCCAATAAATGAATTAAAGTACCTGGTATGTTTGTTTTCATTTGATAATTAATTGTATCCTATATTTGCATTTTAAATCCTTGAATAATTCTTAAATTATTCTAAAATGTCCATTATCAATTAGCTATATGGGAATATAGTTAAACTAAGATAAATCTGAGTGATTGGTTATATTATTGAATATGGAAGGATGGTCCCACCAAACTCACATGGTATTCATAACTTGCATATCGGACTACCCCAACTGATAAGTTATCACTTTATGGATCGGCGTCATTAAGTGAAACTTGTAAATAGTTGCTTTACTTATCCTTAGACTTGAGATGCAAGTAGGTCTTGCGTGTATGGATTGCATCTTCTTGATATAGTTCTAGCTATCCTAAATAAGGTAGTAATAAAGGGCTATTTTCAGAAGTGTAGTGAAGTACATGACTGGCACGTTTAGTCAAGATATAATTTGTTCCTTCAACTACCTATTGAAGTATGATACCACTGGGCCCCTCATTAGAATTAATTAAGATGTGTGTATGGCCATACCCAAATGAAATCCAGATGTGTCTCGATTGATTTGGTAATCTTAATTGATTAATGGAATGAGAAATATAATAGTTAAATTATGGAATGACTTTGATCCATATTTATATTTAACAAAGGTATCAGAAACAAGGGATGGTAAACACTGGAATCATTTTAATATACTTCAAGAAACTGAACTTAAATATTTCTGAGAGCATTGTCGTGTTGCTAGACGCTTACCAACGTTATTGCCTTTATTATGACATGCTCAAGTGGGAGCTGTTGGAAAATGACCATGTCAAATAAGCGAATGTCCGGAAACGTTTAAGCCTACGGGGTCACACGCGTTAACACGTAGATGCCGCTCATTTAACTAAGGTAAGTTAACTGTAATAACTAGTTGAGTTATTAGTTAATTTTTAATAATTTAATAAATGTTATTAAATGATAAGGTTCAAGGTGAAAGTTATTAGGACTAAATCATTACTTCTAATATTTAAAGGGTTAAATAATAATTAATAAATAATAAGAGGTTATTAGTTATTAATTTATTATAAAAGGGTTATATATATAATAATCCTTAAAACCATATAATCTAATCATCCGATCCCTTTTCTCCTCTCTGTTTTGTGTTCGGACGGAAGAAAGAACAAAAACCCCAAGGGTTTGTTTGCTTTTGACGTAAAACACATAGAGGAGGTGATTATTAATTTGGTTGATTGAACTAGCATTCGGGTACTGATCAACAACGTGTTGTGTGTGCGATCGTATAGGGGTTTTACTTTAAACCCTAAACTATATTATTATAGTTTTATTGGAGCTTTGCTAAAAGGTACACATCTCGATCTTTAACTAATTACATGTACGTGTTTATTCGCTTCCGCAATTGTGTGACAATTTGTTTATATCTTTTTGCTATACTCTAACAATTTTATTTGTTGATTAAGCTCTACAATATGTCATCTTAGGATGTAGGACAAGTTACTTATTACTTCG
The DNA here is from genome assembly GCA_949592205.1 of Helichrysum umbraculigerum. Lineage (NCBI taxonomy): Eukaryota > Viridiplantae > Streptophyta > Magnoliopsida > Asterales > Asteraceae > Helichrysum > Helichrysum umbraculigerum. Next base: position 5,719,445 of record CATIUR010000005.1, on the reverse strand, counting down.
TATATTTTCATCTCAATATATTGGATCCCTTATTGCTGAAGGTTCTTATACAGCCTTTTCATTGGGTCATTTTCAAAATGAGGGTTTAAAATTTGACTTTATCATGTTTGTTATTTTTTAATTCTATATAGTGTGATCAATATTATTTTATTTCATAAAGAACATAAGGAGCTGCGGTGGAAATCGGGCATTAATCAGGACTCAACTATGCGGAAATACTTACTTTAAAGAGAGTTTGAATACGAAAGCTTGCGAGAAACTAGCCAACATTCTATTTGACACTGTATTCTGGGTAATTATAATCGTCTATATATTTGATTGTTAAATTTGTTGTTTTATTGCTAAATGTAATTGCTTTAAATGATAATAATTTAATTTGAAATTTCATAGGAACTGGCCTTTTCAATGTGTTCGTTATAATGAAAACGAGAATGTGGTGGACCCATGTTTTGATTCAGGTTAATTGTGGCTTGATTGATCTCTATATATTTAAACAATTAGTAAGATGTCTTGGTCTCAAATATCAATTCAACAATTAAAAGACTTTTTAGTCCAGTTCTGAGTTATTGTTTTAGGTCTCAAGAAATCTAACATGGAATCAGGCCCGGCCCGGAGATTTTGGTGGCTCTGTTCGATAATCATAAAGTGGCCCCTTAAACATAAAAGTTACATGTAAATTGCAAAAACCTTATATGTATACAACTATACACTATTTAAAAATAATGGGTACCAAATGAGTATCGACTTATCAAATGAAAGAACAGATTTTAATGACTTATCAAAAATAATGGCTTTACTTGAATGCATCTACTATAATTTTATTTATCTAAATATATTCAGTAACTTATTACAAATGGTTCCCAAGAATTCAATTATCAACTTTAAAAATCATAAATACATATTATGGTGATTAAGATACATATGTATAGCCATTATGTACTATATATATACCGATTATAAGGTTGAAATAATAGATAACAGTATAACAGGACTTCATTATTGTAAAAGAAAGGTATATTATCTATTACTTAGAATCTATTCATAAGTATATAGGACATAATTATTGCATATAGAAGTGTAAAAAATAGAGAGTAGGTGGAGGATGGAACCTGTCCAACTAAAAAAACCTGAGATAGCCCAACCAGTTTAGCTAGGTAATCGTTTAGTATTGTTTTCTATTACTAATTTAATATACAAACTTCGAAACCTGAGGGCCCTCCACTATTGGAGGCCCTGTGCAGTCGTGCAGGGGGCACCATCTAATCACTGGGACTGCATGGACTGCTTGTAACTTTTTGAAAAGCTTCAATTTGGTTGTCTGTGAAATATGTTCAGAGATATAGATAGGGCTAAGTACAGCTACGATAAATTATTTTCAATTACGATTATGCATTAGAATATCATCATGATTATAATTTTATTAACCATTTAACGTTTTCTTCTAATTTCGTGCGAGTCGTGATGGGTATTTCAACATTTTTTTTGTTCTGCTATGTATTGTTTTTGTTCCGATTTCAACTTTTTTTTCCTCCTTATGTTGGAATGTTAGTTAATATGAGATGCAGTTTGAGGTTTTATTTAGATTGTGGGTTTAGGATTATAAATTTAACTCGTGAGATCTTTTTATTGTTTGCTATTTTAGTAAGAGATGTAAATTTATTGTTTTCTATGTGCCGTCTTTGCCCGAAAGCTACTATACTTATAAATTACTTAATTTGAAAAGAGCATCACTTCGTGTTGTCTCCAATTACCTATCTGGTTAATACTATACAATTTTTTATATGCATGATTTTTAGTTGCAATAGACCGAAACCGAGAAAATAAAGCTACCAATTATCCGTTCTAAAAGTTCAAATGGTGCATCCCTTATTTGTAATCTTAATCCTTATATCTAATATGGAGTGCTTGTAAGTTTTTGGTTGTGTTCTAGGTGCATCATCTTTTAATGATAAATGTTTGTGCAGGAATGTTGATCCCGGAACCTTACTTCTGGGAATTTCATGACAGACGTATGGAGATGGCTATTGCATCTGCTTAACGTAAAGATGATATTGGTGCCTTGATTCCAAACTTAGTTTAAAAGGTATGTCGAGGTACACCTTATATTAGAACTTAATTTTATAAATTCGTAAGTGAAACCCACTAAATGGGATTGTTCAATGACCAAACCGAGTGAAGTTGCTTATCAAACCCCTTACTCGAAAATCTTCTTCTTTTGTCTCTCATACACTTGTAAAATATGTATTATCTAAAGCGTTATTTATTTACTTAGTTTCCCTTTTGTGAGTCTTTTTATATTTATAGCTAACTTAGGTTATTAATTAGTTTTTATATTCTCATTTCTCAGGTAATATATATTCACTGAAGTTACAATTTGCTTCAAACACGGTAAGTTCCATCATTTGCAAACACTGAGGTTGAAGACACATTTGTAGACAATGATCGAGGTAACTTGAACTATGATTTTGTTATTTATCTGTTTCAATTGATGCTAAATAATTGCATCATGACTTATATTATATCTACTCTGACTACATTTTTTTTCACGCACCTGAAAAAGAATTAAATATGATTTTCCAGCTTCATTCACTTGGTCTTATTATGTGATGTTGAAACCGAGGAAATGAGTATTGGAAACCTGTGACAACTTAAGAAGATCAAACTTTTAGGCTTTGTATCCATTATCTGTAAAAGAGAACTTGACTTGAAAATTGTTGTACAATTTCATTGGATGATCCAAGGACAACCAGTTTGTTAATTTTGAACTTGAAAATATCAAATGGTTAAGTTTTAAAATGGTGTGTAGGCTTTGTAAAAGTTGGTGTATGATGAAAATACTACTTAATAGTTGTCTTATATTGCCGCAAAATTAGTGACTCGAGCTGGTTGGGCAATTGGTCAAAATTGGGTGAGGTTAATCGGGTAACTTTTGTGCAGGTTAACTCAGAAACAATTTTTGATCCAGTTTTTTTTATTCATTATACATAATTGGCGTGTTATATATTAATTAATAGATTATTATTGATATCCTAAACTTTTCAATACAAACGATTGAAGAGGCTATATGAATGAAAACTAAATCTTGGCCAACCTTCAACTGATTTAGACCTATTTTAATTTACTGTTTGTATGTGAACGGTTTCATTTACCAGCTTAGTTTGATCTTTTACCTATTTGACCTATTTCGATATTTACATGATGGATTTGAATTTTCATTTCTAAAAAGTACCGAATGACTACTACGACTGGTCCTTCAAAAGAATACACATATGGTTCCTAAGTCAATTTATTTAAACAAGTTCTAAATGTAACATGGACAAGCTTAGTTGTATATTAGAAACTGAATAATACATTGGGTTTAATTAATCAATTTATCTACCGCACTCTTTCTGCAAGCAGAGACTGGTTACCAACAATTTTCGTCGTGGTGGAAAAATAGTTAATATCTTTAACGACTTGGGTAGGTGGAGCGTGCAGTTGAACCTCCAGGTTTGAAAATATTCCCTATATGTCCTAATGAAGTAAACTTATACTCACATTCCAAAATTTGATGCTGCCTTGGTATCATCTTATCAATTCACCTTTAAACACTGAATCCACTTTGAAATGATTAACATGATTATGCTCTTAGGGTTATCGCTGAATCATGGAATAAGCTTGTCAAGAGATCAGCCCATGTTGTGGAGTATAAAATTATGTAAGTACTGAACTATTTTATTGGTTCTAATCCTTATGAATCCTCCTCTCTCCACTTTGACCAAAAAATCTTATATTCTTAGTGAATTGGTCGAAGAAAATCCTTCCTTTGTAAAATATTTACCTGCTATTACATTAATATGCTTATACGTTGCACTGTATAGAATTTTTTATAATTCATATTGTCAGAAACACACAAATTTATACTTTTTGTGGCTAAATGTGTACCCATTTGGATGCTTACAGGTGGACCGAAAACAAACAAAGTGCACATTAGCACATACCTTAACAGGACTCTAACATGTTTGCTGTCATGCAAATCACTATATGACGGCTGGCCAACCCAAGATTCAGTTATTAACTCCTTTCTTATTGTCTCTATTGAGACGAGAATTAGGAGAATTAAGTAGTTGGTTATAGTTAAGAGTTTCTAAATAATCGTTACCTCCCTTGGCTGGGGTTGAGGTTTGAGTCCTAAGATGGATAAACTAAATCCGTGGATTAATTTACTATGAAATGAAATATTTCAAGAATGACAAATTTGTTGTATACATATTTCTAAAAACCTCATAAGAACCAACTAAATATTATATACTAGTTTTTTTAAGTTGAGCAAGAAGATGATAAATAGTGTATACTACTACCACAAATATAAGAATCAACTAAATCATAGAAAAAAGATGTAATAAAACACTACATAAAAAACCAAAGGCCTCTTGTCTAGCGGTATGACTTATGAGAGAGACCCATCAATCAAGAGGTTGTGGGTTCAATTCTCATTTAAGGTAGTGAGAGTATATATTTGTGAATTTCGTGTTTGTATATAATATTTGAGTTAGGTTGTATGATTCCCGTCTAAAAAGAAAACACTACAAAGTAAATAGCTTTTTTTTTACCCAAAAAGTTATAGACTGATACGTGTAGAGGTTGCCCGAACACATGCCCTCGCCAACTCAAATTATGATGCAATTCCATGATTTATTCTTCATATAAATCGATTTAAAAGAATCAAAAAGAACTGGAGTGCGAGCTTTCCATCAAGCTTGTATTAGTACCCTTTTTTTTGTTGTCTAAATGATGTATCACTTTACATGATTGTGTTGGAATTACACAAGTCATTGTTGCCATATTATTTGTAAATGAGGCTTTCGTGCATTGATTTCTATAATACAATATACTATATCAAGTTCATATATTTACAATATAAAACAATCGTATACAATTGAAACATCATTTTATAAAACACTCTTATGTAACGCATATATTACTAAAATATGTTAAACTGATTAGTGGTATTAAAACAACATTTTCTTTATGTATTTAAGCTAATATCAACAAGAATTTACGAAACTGCACATCGCACAGGTATTTACCTATATAAGACAATTAAAATGGATTTTCTCATTGAGGACTTTCATCAAACAGGATATGTGCATAATCGGTTTTAGAAAAATTCTATGAAATAATCATACTGTGCAAAAGATTACAAAGCAAAACAGAAGTCTTACCCAATTGAAAGTTAACATTCAAGATTAAAGTTTAGGGATCGATACATACCGTCGTTGTTGGTTTTTGGAATCCCAGATACTGATTTTATCTTTATCTTTATGTTAGTGAAAGATATAATAATTCACATGAATACAATCATACAATCACCAAAGTGATTGTTAACTATTCATAACCTATTTAAACTCAATAAAACACTATTGCAACTTAAATGATAATAATATTATATATATTGAGCTTTCACATATTTTGTTAATTAAAGCCTATCTTCTTTTATTTATTTCTATTTACCTTTTAATAATTATATAATATATAAAATACTTAATTATATAATATACTTTTTTATGGAACATAAAGAAGACAAAACGAATATTTCAAGTTATTTCCACTACATTATTTGATGTGCATAATCGTATTTAAAAAAAACAAATTCATATTACATAAATAAAATAAGAGTAAAGTATACCAATCATCCCTGAATTTTGCACGAAATTACACTGATAGTCATTATCTTTTGGAAATTACATCGATCATCCCTGAATGATACCAAAATACACGGGAGTAGTCCCTCCCACTAACGACGGTTATATAAATTAGTTAAGTGTGTCACATGACTCGCACATGAGGATACATAAGTGTTTTTACCCTTTTCTTCTACCCAAAACCAACCCAACTACCGTATTTTAAAGCTCAACACGAAGACTTATGTACCCTCATGTGCGAGTCATGTGACACACTTAATGGATTTTTTTAACCGTCATTAGTGGGAGGGACTACCGCCCTGCATTTATGCATCATTCGGGGATGACCAGTGTAATTTCCAAGAGATAAGGACTATCAGTGTAATTTCGTGCAAAGTACAGGGACCATCGGTGTAATTTACTCATAAAATAATTATTGTGACAATTTATAAAGTTCATATTTTGTACTCCCTTCGTCCCAAATTATTTGTCACCAGACAAGAAACACACAGTTTAAGAAAAATGCATTTATTACTGTTGACTACCAATAGAATTTCATCTTTAACATTTTCAAGTATTTTGATTGGTTGATTTTGAAAGTGGACAATTATTTTGGGACATACCAAAATGGAAAGATGGACAAATAAATTGGGGCGGAGGGAGTATTAAGTTGCTAATTATGTTTTATTACTTCATTAAACAAATAATTAAAGTTTATATGTATGTTAAAAAAATATCTGAAAAACCATTATCAAAGTATCAAACGTCATAAATACTTGCTATATAGATGTTAAATAGTTAGAGATTATAACTCATACAAACTAATCTATACTTGAAAGTGTAAAATATTATTTTGAATGATGTTTTAAATGAAAGTTAAACGAGTAAATTATATGCAAGGTACTAAAAAGCAAAAGAATGCATGAACTACGCAAATGAAATATGAATAAAGAAGATGATGAGTGGTGAATTAGTGTTACATTTTTGTTTTATATTGTTACTTAGATAAAAGCATTACACATAACCGATTCATAGAACTCAAAATAATTGCAAATCGATTGTATAGATAGTTTATTAGTATATTATTGTTATGTACTGTAATAAAATTAAGTTCGAATTTCACTTGAGATTTGAAAGATACAATCTAACTTAAAGTTGAATAAATTAAACAAGTGAAATATATCTATTATATAGAAACCTATACGATTCAAATGTCGATGAGTCAACTTTAACGATTAATCAGGTTGCTGGTGAAATGTTGTACAATATTTACAATTTTATAAGTATAACTAAAATCGATCAACCTAAACAAAGATTACTCCCATACATATAGAAATTATATGTTTTTTAAAACCTCGCCGCAATGCGCAGGTGAAAAAAAACTCGTATAGAAAATAAATAGTGTGTATATATATTATCTTTTCTAAGATATAAGTTTTGCAGTTAGGGGAAACTCAGGGTTACATTAAATACATATTCTGTAATTTATGAAAGAAAAAAAATTCAGGGTTAAATGTCTGTGAATGTATTTAACTCGTTCTCAATGGCTATTGTGTGTGTCGTACTTACAAGTAGTGTATTTAATTGTCTTAACCTGTTGAAAAGTGTTTCTATGTACTTTACCTACAACATGTCTATGTGGCACCGGTTTCATGAATGATGGCTGACTTAGTGCCACATTGGATAACAAGTCATCTGCCACATCACAATAAAAGTTATTATTATTATTATTATTTTGCAATAAATACCATGGTTTCCCCATAAATTCCGGCGGGCCAAATTCCTTTTCTCCTGCGACCTGCGCTCCTTCCGGCAACATCAATTCAGTCAACACCTGCACTTTGACCTTTTTTTTCATTTTAATGTGAACCCTGAGACTCACATTAAACTTACTATGTGATTAGAAATTGACCCCCAATTTCACCGGTCAAAATTGAAGTAAAGCTACAAATTAAACAATATTTTACATGTACTCCTTATATCGATCAAATGAATCATCAATCCAACCTTGAGTGTTATCAGTAGCCATCAGACAAAATGCAATTAAACCCAACACCACATCAAAAACCTTAAACCCTAACCTTTATTATTCAAACGTCACTTCGCTTCTCGATCTCTGAAGAGTCGACATAACCGACCGTCTAATTCCGTCATCACCCACCGCTTCTTCGTCGACGGGTGGTTGCTTGTGATTATGCTAGAGGCGCAACATTGATGTTGTGTGGTGGTTTTTGGTTGTTTTAAAGTGGAGATTGTTTTGGTCAAAAATTACACTGAGCAATTAAGTGATCAAACTTAGAAAAGTGAGGTTGGGTGCTATAAATTACTTTCAAGATAATTACGCTTTTACACGATTATCTATATGAGTAAATGACAACTTTGAATGAAAATTATGCCTTGAATCCTTGGATTCGTGGATCCTTGTTAAAAATGTGTTTAACGGTGAAAACAAGTGTTTGTAAATAAGATTATTCCAAAAGTTTAAGTAAAATGCAAAGTAAATATGATTACAATCAATAAGAATGCATGAAACAGAATTATGATGCTAATTTTATGATAAAAACGTGATAACAAATGAAATAAATACGTATACTTATGATAAATTTAAGATAAAATCAGGATAATGCAGAATTTATGATCAAAAGATCAATGAAATGCAAGCTAAACAACGAAAACGTAAAGTAAATGCGATCGACACAAGGATATACGAGGAAAGCCCTTGATCTTGTTAGATCGCCGGCATAAAACCTCGGGAAGGAACAATCGTTCCTTGCCTTTGATGATTTTATTACGTAAACTCAGGATAATTACAAAGAAAGAGCACAATGATGATCGAACTAAGTGTTTTTGTGATGAACGGGATGAAAAAGATGAAGTACAGAGTGTTTTGAGTGAATAATGGTCGTCCTATTCGATCATATTACCTCCAATTTATAGCAAATACAATATAACTAACTTTCCGAAAAATCAGGGATCCTCCCGAAATATCTGGGATCCTCCAGTCTTCCACCTTGACCCAGCCTTTTTACACGTTTTTCTTGACTTCTTCTCGACTTGATCCTTAAATATAGGTATGATTGACCCACGTTTAACTCATGGTAGACTTGGTCAAGGTACATAACGGTCAAATAAATATTAGTGACGTTTTACTCAGGATACCGAATATAGCTTGGATCCTGATCACCCGGGATCCTGAATATCCAAGATCCTGAACACAAACTAACAAACAAACATTAGTAACATCTGATCCCAAGATACTTGACATATCCGGGATCTTAAACATATGTGAGATCCTGAGTATATTTAAGATTTATATAGTACTCATGATCCTGAATATATCTAAATACTCATCTATAGTCGGGATCCTTGATCCAAGTGTGATCCTGGATATATCCAAGATCTTGATTACCTGTATCATATAAACATAGAATCTCAGGATCCTTAGTCTTAGCATTATCCTGAACATATGCATGATCCTAGATATAATTTTCAATAGTAACTAGAGACTTCAAGATCCTGTATCCTAACTATAAAATTTAGCCCCAAACAATTGCCCCTAAGTTGTGTTATCTTCAGGACCCTGATGGTGACAACACTTCTAAAAATAAACATTAAATAAATGAGGCAAGATATTACCATGAATTGATAACCATGTCCACATTGATTGAATTTTTGATAAGCATAAACCCTTTCATACCTCATTTGCATGACTTCAAACTTAATAATGGCTTCGGTTACCTGGTCTTCGTCGAGTTTCAATGAAAAATAGCACAACGACTTCAAAGAGTGATACACATACCTGAATCCTTTGTTTAATCCGTGACCAAGCTATGTTACTCCCAAACTGTACTCATGGCTTGGCGTAGCTTCTTTGTTTATCCAAAGCATCATGGACTTCCAAGACCTTGATCATGGCGTTTCTTCAAAAATCTCTGCAAATCAACTATCTTCAAGATACTAAAGGGATGCCCCCGTTCCTGTCAATGAGATACATATTTGGGTTGTGCCAATAATGAGGTCAACCTAACACGGTTAGCCATGGTGGTGTTCAAGTGGTTTATGTTGACCACTTAGTTTTTTGAGCCTTCCAATTTCCACTTGTGGAACTTTTATCCAGGATAAGCTAATCCCGAGTGTGGATTGGCTTGGTTCGATTCGTTACACTCCGTAATTTACGTGGATAACCCGTTAGAGTGTATTGAACGACACTAAGGGTGGTGTGAATCGAATGGATACCATCTAGTGAGATGGGTTTTAGTGATGAGCAAGGTTCAAACTTGGATGATGAATATAGAGAGAGAGCATATGGAGGCTCCTCTCCATTCCCTTTTGAACAATCTTAAAAGATAAGTTCTTGGTAGTGAGCAAAACTCACCATGGATGAAGACGATGGAGAGAAAGGGAGCAAGGAGGCCGCCTTCTCATTTGATGTGTGTTATCATCTCTTATTTACCTTCTTTCTTCACGATACTGGGAAGATTCCCCCAATATATGTTTATTTCATTCATGCACTCAGAATCCTGAGGAGATTCCCTCAAGATATATTCAAAATAATCATGTTCCCTGGATTCCCATATTCTAGGATCCTGAAACAGACTTTCAATCGTAAAATTTCTAAGTAATGTCAGAATCTTGAAAAGTTATTCAAGATACTCAAAGAAGAAGGAAGCCAAAGAAACCAAGGCTACCAATTAGGATTTATATATCCTTTGTCTTCAGGATATTGAGGAGATTCCCTCAATTTATTTAATACTGACTACTAGGATCCTGAGGAGATTCCCTCAGGATGTACTAGAGATAATCCGATTTTAAGATACTAGGGAGATTCCCCCAATACATGCTTATTCCGATCATATCTGTGGATCTTTCAAGATAATGGGAGGATTCCCCCATCACACGCTCACTTTACTTATACCTCAAGGATTCTGAGGAGATTCCCTCAGAAAACTTGAAATAACTTCATACTCAGGATTCCCATATCTCAGGATCCTGATACATACTTCAGCTTGAGAAGCATATTGAAAACCATCAATGATGATGATTAAATCCTGTAATATGACAACATCAAAGATTGCCAAAGTAACGTGAAAATATTACTAACACTTTATGATGACACAGTAGTGTCAAAGTCTTTCGAACAACCTGTAAACATCAAGATCATTTTCATGATCTTTGGCTCAAGATCCCTGCATCTCAGGATCCTGAAACAAATCTTGATATATTCAGAGAAGATATCGGGATCTCTCTTGGGATAATCCAATGATCCTGATATATAACATTGTTACATGATTTTGATAACATGAAAACATTCATGTTATGTCCATAGTATCAAAATATTATGATTTTTATTTATCTTTGAGAACGGCATAAAAGCTGTCAAGATTTTTAATGCAAAAAATATTGTAGTTATTTTCAAAAATGTCATAAATTTTGAATAATGTGAAAACATTATAACAATCATGATCTTTGGATTAAATTCGAAAAATATTTTGGTAATATGATAATATTACAACCATTTGGATCTTTTACGGCCTACGCCAATAAAAATATTTTGGTAATGTGTAAAACATTACAAACCTTAAGAAAACTTTTGATAAACCAATTTTTGTGACATGTAGATGTCAAACCATTTGGTAATGTGAAAACATTACAACCATTAGATTCTTGGGCCAAGCCGTTTGAGACATGAATATGCCTAACCAATTGGTAATGTGAAAACATTACAAACCTTGCGTAATAGATAATGTAAAAACATTACAAGCTTTGTGTACTTAGTGACGTGAATACGCCAAAATCTTAGGTAATGTGAAAACATTACAAACCTTAGAGTGACGTGAAAACGACACAAACCTTAGATCGGCACCTAGTGCACTCAGTGCCGACAATCGGAAGAGTTTGATCTATAGGCCAATGGAAATGAAGTTGTCGGGCACCAGAGACAACCACGATTCCCTAACCATGACATTATAATCAAACATCGTGCACACCCGGCGGGGTGTCAAAACCCTATTCGTAGAGAGGTGTTTATCCGTATGGAAACCTCTAAACCTTAGGGAATCGCTGGGATCCTTAACGGAGGAGAGGTGGCCAACCCCTAATCTTCATTCCATGATCCTTAGATGCATGAACTACAACAAATACAAGATCTTGGGTAAAGGTGAGTGTTAGTTTGCCTAACACTCATTCGATGCTTAAATCAGTGTCAGATTCGAATGAAAATAATAATTGTGAAAGATTTTCATGCATATATCAATATATAATTATGATACACACATACATATATAGTAAAGAATATAAAAATTAATGAAAAGTTAAGGATCATAGGGGTACCTTTTTATGTTGAATATAAATACTCAACTTACACATGATAGAGTTTTAAGTGAATAGCATTCCATGATATTGGAAGTAGTTTTCCATCAACAAGTCCCCGTTTTCCAGCATCCAAGCCAATCAAGCATTGATCACAGATAGATAATTGGATGCATCGGTTCTGAACATTTCCATGTATGCCCCCAGGATAGTTTCCACAAATTCCTTCATGCATATCCTTCAGTTTTGCTTATGCTTCAGGATCCTCAAAATACCGCAACAATAATGATCCTTCAGCAAAAATTTTAATGATCGACTACATCTATGATCCTGACTTGCCCCCAGAACCTGATGTGTCCAATTATCCTCAAACTCAAGATCACCAACATAGCATCAGTTGAAGATCCCGAAGTTTCCTGCAGAATCTTAAAGCATATCCAAATACAAAACTAGTCTAACTATCCCTAGGGCATATTTGCAATGATGATTAGTAACTAACATACATCTATATATTTTATCCTTAGTTAATTGTAAACCTTCAGTTGATGTTTGGTAATCTATTTCATTATTGGTGCATTAAAATTTACAATCAATATCCTGTTGCATGTCATACCTTTAAGGTGATTTTAATACCTTGTATTAACTTAACTAAGCATATTGTATCCATATTTTATTTTAAAGATCGTCAGTAAAGTTTACTCAAAACATAAAGTTTTATCATATTTCTACAATCTCATTATAGGATTATAAACATCTAATTTCCGAGATCATTTAGTTATTCAAAGTGATGTTCCTGGTTTTTATGTTTAATAATTGAGTAATCTTATCATGCATAGAATGTATTTCAAGATAACCAATGCAAACATAATTTTTTTTTTAAGATAAGAGTACCTGGTATCAGCATCTAGTAGACTTTTACTTAAGCAATAGATAAGAAGTTGCTGACCTTTCAGGATCTTTAACTTATGCAGCATCGTTCATATTTCGGGATACCGCCACATTTACGAGTAATAATTTACCAAATAGATTTGTATTCCACCACCACGTTTGCTAAGATCAGGAATCTTGCTTCCTTGAACATATCAGCACACAATAACATACGTCCTATCCTTTTCCACCTTAGGATCCTCATAATGGAGTCGCACTTCTTTGATACCTTATTTGATTGTAGCCAAGATATCCCATGCCTTTTTCCATTGATTGCTATGCTGATGGAGGCTTGGTAGTAGATTTCATTGATGTTGTGTAGCAATCCTTAGCATATCTGTTAGCTGTAGAGAAAGACGTGCCACATATGTTAGAAACACCAGATATAAATTTATTACCTTAGCGTCAGGCGGTTGGAATCTTGTTGTGTGCAGGATCCTATAATTATCCTGAACTCCGGGATCTCGAGCCTCCTAAGAATCCTTTGCGAGATCCTTTCTTTCCTAACAGTTCCCTTAAGTATCCCTTGCCAAATAAATGGTTGAATTCTTTTCTAAGAGCCATACAATTTTCAGTAACATGACCGCAATCCTCATGGAATGCGCACCATTTGGATTTATCTTTCCAAGCATTATTTCTAACTTTTTTCTTTGGCCATCTCACTTTATCTCCAAGATCTTGCATCGCGTACATAAGACATGATGATGATTTCTTTTTCCTATTCGGCTTATCATAAGTTGATGGTATTTCCACACTTTTCTGATTCATAACATCCTCTTCAAGCCTTATGAGTCTCAAGGCTTGATTCCTGACCTCATCCAGATTCTCGCACGGATTCGTCATAGGATCTTGATAAAGTTGTGAATCTCTCTTGATCCCCATTTTGAAAGCTTGGACCGTTGTTGCTGTATCTAGGTTCGGAATATCCAGAGATTCACATTCAAATCTTTCTACAAAATTTTTAGGAATTTCATTAGGCCTTTGAACAATTCTGTAGAGATCACTAGTTAGTCTTTCAAAAGTTCTACTACATGAAAAATGATTATTAAATAAGTTAACCAAATGAGCAAAGGATGTAATAGAGTAAGGAGGAACATTCATTAACCACTTTAGTGTGGATCCTGTTAAAGTGGATTCAAATCCACTACATAAGCATGCTTCCTCAAGGTCTGCTGGAATAGGAATGATCTTCATTCTTTCCCGATACTGTACCACATGATCCTCAGGATCCGTAGTCCCATTATATAGCTTCATACTTGGAGTCTGAAATCTTTTCAGGATCTCAGCATCACAAATAGGTGGTGCAAATCTTGAGATCCTGTGGGCTGATAGAGCAATTTTAGGTATAGGTTGCACAACTCCAGGAATATTGGATATCATATCCTTCAAATTTTGCAACTCTCTCGCCATAATAAGGCTTACTCCAGGATCCTGCAAAATGTTAGTTCCAAACATATTATCAGCATAATAATTAGTAAATATGTTACCATCATTTGGGATCCTGGATGAGGATCCTGGATTTTGTTCAAGATCCTTTGTTGTTGAGATCCCTGTAGCATACACTGGATCTGGGATTCCAGTAGTTCCTTGCACATAAATGAAATCTTCTCCAATACTTGCAAATGCTGGAGTGTTGAAATCCAGGATCCTGCTCCGAAAAGGAGTAGTATCCTGATTAGGGGGAGTGTTGATTCTTCAGCTCAAGCTTTCAAGATCCTTCTTCAGGGCCTCGTTACTCTGTTTCACACGTCCTAATTGCTCTTTCATCTGTGAAAACAAAGCCACAATATTCCTGTTAGAAATAATAACGGGATCCTGATCAGTGATCTCGGATCCTGAGAAGGTAGATCTTGTGGAAGCTGTTCTCCTATAGATATTCTCTGGTCCCCGTTGTGATGACGATAGAGGGGAAGCAGGAGGTAGATTGGTCATCACAGATGTCGATGAGGGCACAATAGAAGATATAGGTTGTCCTTGTGTCGACATTTTTGACAAAAAAAACTTTGAAAAGAGTGAATTAACAAGGATTTTAACAAAAATTTGGTTATGAAAAGCACCACTTGCCCCACGGTGGGCGCCAAACTGTTTTGGTCAAAAATTACACTAAGCAATTAAGTGATCAAACTTAGAAAAGTGAGGTTGGGTGCTATAAATTACTTTCAAGATAATTACGCTTTTACACGATTATCTATATGAGTAAATGACAACTTTGAATGAAAATTATGCCTTGAATCCTTGTTAAAAATGTGTTTAACGGTGAAAACAAGTGTTTGTAAATAAGATTATTCCAAAAGTTTAAGTAAAATGCAAAGTATTTTCAGGATAATGCAAGTTATGCCACAAAAATATGATTACAATCAATAAGAATGCATGAAACAGAATTATGATGCTAATTTTATGATAAAAACGTGATAACAAATGAAATAAATACGTATACTTATGATAAATTTAAGATAAAATCAGGATAATGCATAATTTATGATCAAAAGATTAATGAAATGCAAGCTAAACGACGAAAACGTAAAGTAAATGCGATCGACACAAGGATATACGAGGAAAGCCCTTGATCTTGTTAGATTCCCGGCATAAAACCTCGGGAAGGAACAATCGTTCCTTGCCTTTGATGATTTTATTACGTAAACTCAGGATAATTACAAAGAAAGAGCACAATGATGATCGAACTAAGTGTTTTTGTGATGAACGGGATGAAAAAGATGAAGTGCAGGTGTGTTTGATCGTGTAAAATGTAAATACAGAGTGTTTTGAGTGAATAATGGTCGTCCTATTCGATCATATTGCCTCCAATTTATAGCAAATACAATATAACTAACTTTCCGAAAAATCAGGGATCCTCCCGAAATATCTGGGATCCTCCAGTCTTCCACCTTGACCCAGCCTTTTTACACGTTTTTCTTGACTTCTTCTCGACTTGATCCTTAAATATAGGTATGATTGACCCACGTTTAACTCATGGTAGACTTGGTCAAGGTACATAACGGTCAAATAAATATTAGTGACGTTTTACTCAGGATACCGAATATATCCTGGATCCTGATCACCCGGGATCCTGAATATCCAAGATCCTGAACACAACTAACAAACAAACATTAGTAACATCTGATCCCAAGATACTTGACATATCCGGGATCCTAAACATATGTGAGATCCTGAGTATATTTAAGATTTCTATAGTACTCAGGATCCTGAATATATCTAAATACTCATCTATAGTCGGGATCCTTGATCCAAGTGTGATCCTGGATATATCCAAGATCTTGATTACCTGTATCATATAAACATAGAATCTCAGGATCCTTAGTCTTAGCATTATCCTGAACATATGCATGATCCTAGATATAATTTTCAATAGTAACTAGAGACTTCAAGATCCTGTATCCTAACTATAAAATTTAGCCCCAAACAGAGATCTTAACGGAATTTGGAATTTGACGATGACGGCGCCGATGGGACGATGGCAGTGGAAGTGTTGGATACATGTCGTCGCAGAGATGAGGTGAGTCACCTCGGAGAGGTGGGTGGAACTAGTCAAGTTAGGAATCGGTATCAGATATTGAACACTGGCTGGTGGTAGAATTGTGGTGGCGATGGTGGTTGTGTTATGACATGGTGAAATAATTGGAGTTGATAAGCAGAAATCATCCCGTGGTGGAGATGAGAATCAAAATACACATGGGAGACATGGTGTAGACATAAATTGAATTAATGCACATCATATTTTGACATGGCGTGCCATGTGTACACTTTAAGTCAACTCATTTAAATGGTAACCGATTAATGGTTAAAGATGTCAAAAAGTACATCAAATACCCTTTTCTGAGAGTGAGGACAATTAAATACACTATCCGTAAGTATGATACATACAATAGATATTGAGGAAGAGTTAGGTACATTCGCAGATACTTAACCCAAAAAATTCATGACTTAGAAAATCCAGTTTTATCTCTATTGCCCCTTCCTTTCTAAGTATATTTCCTTACACCAAATTCATCATTAGCTTCATATCTTTCACAACAATTGTATGCATTGTCAAGTGATAGAAGTACTTGTCCCACAAATGATTTATTAGCACCAGGTGTGGGGACTATTCATAATGGGGTTGAGATCCGTAGAAGTAGGTAAAGTATTAAACCATTAATAAATATATATGATATAACTATATAACACATTTGTTGGTATTACTAACACATGTGTTATCAGAGATTTACAATCACATTTGTTTGTGTTATACATGATAGTTGATAATATAACACGTGTTATTATAACTAACATACGTGTTCTCATAAATTCACAACCACATGTGTTTTTGTTACACAACCACATAATATTCAGTAATATAACATGTGTTATTATTAATAACACATGAGTTATCAAATATATATAATCACATGTGTTTGTGTTACAAGTTAGTGATAATAATACGTGTTCTTATAAATAACACATATGTTCTCAAAAAATCACTCACATGTGTTTTTTACACAACTACATGATATTTAGTAATAATATAACACGTGTGTTATTATTGCTGCACCATAACACGTGTGTTATCATGTATCACATGTGTTACTGAAGTAAGTTTTTTTCGTTTGTTTTTATGAAACTGAACAACTGGACCGAATCACATGAATTGCAAAGAATACTCATCTTCGTTCGTTAATATTATCACGTACGATACGACACTAATTTTGTTGTGATTCAATTGGATAGAGTTTCATGATCGTCGTAATTGCGCGGGTTTTTTTTTTCCGAATCGAATGAAGATTGATTGATGAATCAATAAAAATCAGTTGACAATTATGTTTTCGTTAATCAAATCGTAAATAGCAGAAGTTAATAACGTGAAAATCGCATACATTCGCGCAAAACACAATTGATGAAACTCGCACAAAAAACCTAACTGAATCAGAACGATTCTGCAAGAATCGATTGTTCGTTGTTTAAATTGAAGTATTTATGTCGAATTAAAGTAATATGTACATTCGATTTGATGTATATTTCGATCGGTTTGAATGATTTTGAAAATCCCCTGCGACTGTACGTACGAACGTGTGTATGTATTCTCTGTATCTGTATGTATGATATATATATATATATATATATATATATATATATATATATATATATATATAGGATTGGGATCAAGGGAGAAATTTTTTTTAGTGGAGAAATGGGAGAAGCAATCTTGACCATTAGATCTATGATTCAAAGGCTCCGATTAGTCAAAGGAAAAATTGGTTTTTTTTGGCGGAAGATTTAAGTCATGAGGGTATTAGTGTCCATTCATTTTTATTTAAAAAGGAAACAAATAAAAAAAAACGATCAAATCCTAAATTCGTTCCATCTGCATCCGGTATTCAGAAAAAAATTCATTCCTTCCTTCCTTATCAATCGGCGTTTAAGATAACTATATACCCTACAAAAAATAAAGACGAAGCACGACAATTGTGGGCGCTTGCCAACTAACGGCGGAATCAATGATTGATTCTAAGAATTACTAAGTTTTTATTGATTCTTGTTTTGTTATCAACTATTGTGCACGAATTGAAGATTGAAGCAATCGGCAATGAAAGGTAAGCAGTTATTATGAATTTTTCTAAAAAAGTGTGTGTTTTATCGATTCTATTGTTTTCGAAAAGCAGTTAGGATGTGAAATTTTGAGAGGTTTTTTGTAATGAGATACAACACCGATTAAATCAATAATAAGAAAACCCCATTTAGTTTTAAGGTGTAGTTTTTTGTTGGAGTACATCAGATCTTTGGCCTGATTAATGGTTAATTTTTTATGTTGATGAATCAAAGATTAAAGAGATCGAAGCATATGGTAAGGAAAATTTTATGCTACATAATATGTTTAGAATCTGAAGCATAGTTAGGATCTGTATGTGCTCCCTAAATGTTAGCTGAATCATAGTATGTAGAATCTGAATAAAATATGTGTGTCTGCCGAATCAATGTAGGTTTTTTGCTGAATCAAAATGTGTAGGTATAGAATCAATATGTGACCATGGCTGAATCAAAATGTGTAGGTATAGAATCACCCAAAATGTGTAGGTATAGAATCACCCAATATAGAATCACTATGTGGACCACTGAATCAAAATGTGTAGGTATAGAATCACCCAAAATGACTGATTGAGTGTGTTTAATTGTAGATTAATTGTGTTAACATGGCTGAATCATTTTGTAAAATGTCTGAATAGTTATGATAAATTATAGAAGCAGTGCGTAATAATGTCAGGATAAGTTTGTAAACTGATTGAATCTATTTTGGTTCTATAAGCATACATTTGTTACATGGTTTGAGTACTAGGTTATGCTAACATCTTGCATATGGCATGTTGAATGAATGAATGTGGTATACACCTGAATAACTTTGTAAAATGTCTAAATCGGTGTATTTAATTGAAGAATTAATGTGTAAAACAATCTGAATCACTTTGAATTATGACTGAATCGGTATGTTAAATTCTATAATCAATGTGTAAAAATGACTGTGTCAGTGGGTTTTTGATGACTAAATCTATTCGGGTAATATAAGCATACATGTATTACATTATTGAGTACTAGGTGTAGCTAATTTTTTACATGTGTTGTTTCGAACAAATGTGTATTGGATGTTGCATAATATTTAGTTAGATGTTTATGTAGAATGTGAATTGGTTAATTATGTGAGAAGTTAATTTTTGTAATTAATGATTTCAGGAGGGGGATATCGACGTTTTATGCTGGAAAATCGAAGTCGTTTGGAAGCTTAACTGATGCGGTTTCTGTTTCGTCTATTCAAGAGATTGTTAAGCAAGAAGATGCTTACAGCCGGAAACAAAAGAACCTGCTTGCCCATTCTATTATGATGGAAAAGTTTGGTAAATCAACTAATGAGAATGGGATGTCAAAGAGGCCTGCTAGAAACAGCAATGATAGGGATGAAAGTGGGGAAAGCTTGAAACCATGACCGGGTCTTTCGCGTCCACCATTGCCTGCTGGAGTCGATAGAAGAGTATCGAATAAGGGGTCGATGGATTCATCTCCCAGACTGTAGAGCTCCTCAAGCAGATCGTTGTCTCTATCAGATTTACAACAAGTTTCGAATAGCAATGACTTTGTGAATAACAAAAGTGATTAGGGGGATGAGCATTAGGTTTAAGTCGTGTTTGTTAGATGGTTTATATGAACAAAGAGTCTGAAGATAGTTATTTAAGGTGTTAGGGGTCTCTGTAAGCTGTTAATAGTTTCCCATTTTCAGCAATCGTAGGATGTCAAGCCGGTATAGTTATGCCTTGTATACTTGGTATTTATTAATGTGTTGTGCTTGGTTATTGAATCTGGACTTGTATATATGACCACTTTCAAAATTTGTCTTTACTGAAAACTGATTGTTGTTCTTTAGGTTTATTGCAGTGATAAGAGTTGCCGAAAACCAACAATTAATTGCTTACAAAGAAAATAAACACTAAGAAATTAAGACATTTGGCACCATTAAGCGTACAAGTTTGTGTGTAGTTACTGCTTTATTTGTTTATGCACAATGAATGTAGATATATAAATAGAGCTATGAGAACGATAGTCTTGTTCATATTATATTGGGCCTTTCTACCTTTTTGGTAGGTTTAGCAATCAGATTCTGGCAACTAAATTATCAAGAGTGATATGAAGAAAAAGTTGCTATAATTAGAGGCATTAGAATTGACTAAAATGCCCTTTGACTCAAATTTGAAATGATTGGCTAGAAAACCTTCTCTCTTTTCTCCACCAAACTTTTCTTTTTTTTAGATCCTTCAACTATATATATATATATATATATATATATATATATATATATATATGTTTTTACTTTTTGATTTTCTATTTATTTCATTGAAATTAAATAGAATGCATAATGACTAAAGTACCAATGCACCCCTAATGAAAATGAAACATTTTTATTGGTTTATCTATTCTCACACATTTTCACATTATCAGTTGAACCTCATTCCGTTGAGCTATAATTTTAACAAATGTCACTTACACTAAGATGGTTAATTCCCACTTAAAAAGCCTTGGCCCCGTATAATTGCATAATTAGAAAGAGCTGTGGCTTTTCTTTTTAGCAAAGGGTGTTACTGTTTGATTGAAAGGGTACATCAAATATGACCATGAAGAGGGAGGAGCAATGAAATACTCCCTCCGTCCCAAAATAAATATCTTGAATCAGATTTGAGGTTTTTTTTTTTTTCAGCTTTGACCTTAAATATTTTCGTTTGTGTTATATATTACTTTATAAAATTATAACAATGAAAATACATTTTGAAACCCAATCCATTCATATATTTTGCATCAAGTATTATATAACACAAACAAAAATATTTAAGGTAAAGTTGAAAAAAAAAAGACTTAAAAAGTCAAAACATAGTGTGGTTTATTATAATATATAGATATAGATATAAATACGTATCGTGCATTATAAAAAAGAAAATCATGATATCTTTTGTTTCGTCATTATACAAAATTATACTATAAGCTAGTGATTAGTGATGAAAAGAGCTCATTGCTTATGAAATGGGCCCAACAAATTATAAGCCTAATTCAAATTGTTGTCCATCCATTAATCCATAGATTCAAATCCGTTCCGTTACATAATAAAGTCAAAGGGTCAAACCTTATTTATTTATTTTCATGTAAAAAAAGAAAAACAGATTAATAAAGGAAATAAACTGAAGTGATACTGTTACTGCCCAAAACCCTAGTTCATACTACAAATCCCCTTTTTAATCGCATAAAAGTATTGATTCCTACTTTTTCTTCAACAATCATGGCGTGAATTCACAAGTTAAGCAGAATTTTAACAAACAATGGCGTGTAATCCAGGCTTAAACCCTACCAAAACCCTAGGCACCATCTCATCATCATCACTCTCTTCAATCAACAACTATTATCTTTCAAAAACTCAATTAAAAATCGGACAAATTAATCAGCAGAAATCACCGAGAATTTGTACTGTAATGGCAACTAGGAAGCAGCAGCAAGATGAATTGAATTTGAATTTGAATTTGAATGCATTAACAAATAGTGACCACAGAGATGAAGTTATAAGTGCTGCGAAAACTTCGCTTTCGAATTGCCTTTCGGAGACGAATCTTCATCTTACTATTCCTGCTCTCAAGTCCAAAACAAGAGGAAAGGTATACAAAAGAAGAATGTTTATATGTAGAATTATGTGATATGTGAAGTTTATATTAGATGTATCAAATTTTAGTTATTGCTATTTTATGTATCCGATGACTTATTTAATAGGCGGCGCATAGTTTTTGATGACGTGACAGCTGTATAGTTGCCATATCATCAAAAGTAGTTGGAGCACTTGTAGTGGTAACGGGGCGTTCCGGGAGTTATGACGCCACGTCAGCACCACACCACATCATCTATAGGCCCCACCAATTTAATTAAAATAATGTTTTGTTTTTTTAATTTTGAATTAATGGTGTGGAGAGAAAAGAAAAAGAAAAGGTTGTAGGTCCCGCTTGAATGCCCACATTTTGACCATTTTGGGCTACACATAGCCCAAGCCCCACCCAGAACGCTCGTAATGGGGCGTTCTGAAGGCCGAACGCCCTAAAAATGGGCGCGTTACAAGTGGTCTTATAATTGAAAGTTTGATGATTAATTTTATATAGGCCTACTTAGATAGACCTAAAAGTAGGCCTAACACATCAATTGGTTGATATAGTTTCTCCCCCCTAATCTTATTAGTTGAATTTAACACGTGTGAGTCTCATATTTTTAGGCCTACTTTAGGTCTATCTAAGTAGGCCTATGTATCATTTTTCAAGCTTGATACATGCAATGGAATTTTAAAGCTCGATACATACGATAACTATTTGGAGAAATATGTATATGTATTCATTAGTGTTAGTTGATGTTGTTGATGTGGCATTTTATAGGTTAGGGATATTTATGATGGAGGAGATTATCTTGTGTTAGTTACAACGGATCGGCAAAGTGCTTTTGATAGGGTTCTTGCTTCAATTCCGTTTAAAGGGCAGGTAGTGGTTTTATGTGATTTGATTAGTTGAGATTTTTCTGTTGTCAGAAGGTGGATTGAAGTTGTTTTGGTGTTGATATTTTATAGGTTTTGAATGATACGAGTTTATGGTGGTTTAATCAAACTCAGCATATTGCTCCAAATGCGATAATAGCAGTCCCTGATAAAAATGTTACTATTGCAAAGAAATGTTCTGTTTTCCCTGTCGAATTTGTTGGTAAGTGCTGCTTCATTGACGTGTAGGATGTTGTTTCTATTCCTTTTTTATTTTTATCTTTTTTAATAATATAGTTTTGTTTAATCTGTTTAGTTAGAGGTTATGTGACTGGAAGTACTGATACATCGTTATGGACTGTATACAAGAACGGAGTGCGGAATTACTGTGGCAATGCTCTTTCTGAAGGTTTGTAGTCAAGAAATGTGTGATGTCTACCATCTGAATTATTATGTTAATAAGTTTACTCTGTTTTGGTTTCTTTTAACTTGTAAGATGGGTTTATAACAATATGCAACAGGAATGGTGAAAAATGAGAGGCTACCTGCAAATATAATTACACCAACCACTAAAGCTGCAGATCATGATGTTCCTATTACTCCAGATGAGGTTTGTATAATGCTCTCTGCTTCAATATTTTGTAACAAACACCACTGCCCTTAGTAGATATAATGCTTACTGTAAAGTTTGTCAAAATGAAGCTGTTTAATTATGTAGCATGCATATTAATTGATACAAGTCATACAACATTACAACCTCCTCAACTGGTTTATTTTACTTGTAACATTGTTATCGTAATAATGTAGTTTTTTAATTATATTTAACACAAATCTATAGATAGCTAAAATAATTGGACAAATTTATATCGGGTCAACCCAATGTCTCAACCCTTACCAAAAATGTCATCATTTTAACCTGTTGTATGATTTGCCCGTCCCACACATTTTGCTAATTATAGTGTCAACTAATTAACCATATTGCTTATATATGGGACTGTCTCTATCTTACAGATTGTTAAACAAGGCTTGATGAGTCAAGCTGATTATGATGAAGCGAGTAGGAAAGCTTTAAGTTTGTTCGAGTATGGTCAGGTATTTTATCTCTAATCTTTTGATCCAAATTAGAATTTATCTTACTTAAAGTCCCCATGGTATATCTATATCATATAGCATGAGTTTTCTCTTAATCTTTTGTCATTGTAACAATTTGAATGGCTTTTTTTATTTGTGTGTGTGTGGTTTCTTTTTATTTGCAGCATGTGGCATCACAACATGGTTTAATATTAGTTGATACAAAATATGAATTTGGAAAGGGCCCTGATGGTTCGGTGTTATTGATTGATGAGGTATCTGTCTCTATTTCTCTCCCTTCTTGCTCTTATTTGCATTCAGATATGTTTTGATAATAGAAATCGTGACCGTTTATGCAGGTTCATACACCCGACTCAAGCAGATACTGGTTAGCCCATTCTTATGAGTCCCGGTTTCAGAATGGTCTTGAACCCGAAAATATCGATAAGGTTCAATTTTCTCTTTGAATACTTACTATGACTTCTAAGTTTGTTTGACCTCAAAAGTCAACTATCTACTTCCTTGGTACTTTATCTCATGAAATTACATGTTTTGACCCTTCAAATGTTCAGTTTGGTTCTCGATTTGAGATTTGTCCAATAATCTGTTCCGGGTTGGTCTGGTCTGGTTAAAACAAACTGAACCTTTTTTTTTATGTTCCTTAAATGACGTTTTAGGTTTAAGTTTCTAGATTAAAACAAACCCAATTAGGTATTCACTTCAATATTAGTTGACGTTTGGTATGTGAAATCTTTTTAGGAGTTTTTGAGGTTGTGGTTTAAAGATCACTGCAATCCCTATGAGGACAAGGTAAATCACGACATATTTTAACAGCATTCTTTTAAAATATTTTTCGCGTAAAAGTGATTCCTTTATTAATATCTCTGAGCTTTTGCCCTTTAGGTTCTCCCTGATGCTCCGGAAGAGCTTGTTACGGAACTGGCTTGGCGGTATGCTTTCACTACTTTCTAAGTGATTTATGTTATAAACCATCATACTTGTCACAAATTAATCACAATTCTTGTGGAATTGAAAAGAGAACATGAAAATATTAAGATGTTATGAAATGTAAATACAAAAGAAAGACCATCACATACTTGACATCTTCTGTTGAAAATAGTTCCCTCTTAGAAAGTGTGAAGCGTTTACTTTTATGCGTCTTTGAAAGGATTTTAGTAATGAGCACCTGAAAATATGTCTTTATGAATGGCAGTTACATTTTCTTGTTCGAGACAATAACAAAATCAAGATTTCAGATACCTGAGACAACGGTAAAACTTCTGAATCTCCTCGTAGTTGATGAATTAAGTGAACAGTAGTATCCTAAATTGTTCTTTTGTGTGTGCAGGAACCTATACATGATCGAATAACTCGCAATGTCTCAGAGGCATTGTTATCACTACAGAACTAGTTTCAATTGGTGCGGTTAATAATCGATGTCACGTGGCGTTTTTCTTGTTGCAGAAGATCGAGCTCCTTGAAGCTTTAGGCACTTGAAAGTAATCTTTAACTTAAAACGCAATTTCTGTCCCAGGACTATATTTTGATGACATATTTGATTGTATAACCATTTTTGTATTGGTAACAAGGTTTATTTGATAACAAGGTTAATTGTTGAACGCAGAAATTAAATACCAAAGCGTTGTAAATGTTTGAGAATAGAATTGAAACTACACTTTGAAAGATTGAGGTAGCAAGACTTTGTTACTACATTTAAGATTAAAGTAGCAAGACTTTGTTGCTATAATGAATATTGAATAATAGAAGTGTAGAATAGATAATAATTTGAAAGGTTGGTTATATTATAAACTCTTGAGATTACAATTCTATTTATAGGCTTACAAAACTTAGTACTTAGACTTTCTTAACCTCTAAGTATTCTTACTAGCAAAGCTTTCTTATGAGATAAGCTTCCAAAATATCTATAATTCCTTAACAAGTAAGGATAGTAAAATATCTAAGTTTCCTTAATAGTTAAGGATACTTACTATTTAAGTTTTCTTAGTAACTAAGTTTACATAGGACAAAGTAAACGTAAGATTAATTAAACAAAGTTCCAATAACAATCTTAGATACGCTAACACTCCCCCTTAAGGTTGTTATTGGAAATCAAAATTTGAGCTTTCAACTGAGTTTCAACTTGGGCAATATTTCTACTTGACTTCTCCATTCTTCTCTGCTTCTCGAATGGCATTATACTTGACATTGAAGTGTTTTGTTCTACCAAGTTGTACAAGATTATCTTCTAAGCTCCTCCTGAAGTCATGATTCAACGGATGAGTATCCATCTCAGCATAGATGATCCTTTGTGCTTGCATCAACCCATCAGACGCCTTGTTGGCCTTGGGTACTTTATGTTCTTGGGCTACTACAACCTTAAGTTCTTCAATTTCAGAATTAACTTCCGTAACAATTTCTGGTATATCATTCACCAACTGAGTAGTACACTTTGGCGTTTCTTTGTTGAAGTGACTTTTTATTTCACCATTTTCCTTAGCACACATTGCCCTTGAAATTTCAATATTGAGCTTCAAGTAGAAGCTATTATTCTTCATATCAATATTAGCTATTGGTGAGCCGGTCGCGTCGGAAATACAGCAACGAGAATTTTTAAAATTCACACCATAGCCATTTTTCATCATTTGTGTCACACTCATCAAATTCTGATCAAGTTCTGGGATGTATAAGACATTAGAGATGTATTTGGTACCTTTATTTGTTTTAACAGCAATAGTACCTCTTCCCTTAGCTTGAACAATTCTTCCATCTCCTAACTTCACTTCTGTATTGACTGCGATGTCCAGATTTATAAAGAAAGTTGGTTCTGGAGTCATATGGCTTGTACATCCACTATCCACTAGCCATGTAGTACTTTTTGTATGTTTATCAACATGTGAAGCCATGAACAAGTGTTCTTCTTCTTCTTGGTTCTCCAAAATAGTTGCTTGTTGAAGGGCTTGTGTATGACCTTGGTTTTTCTTGGTTCTACAATATTTCTCAACATGACCGAACTTTTTGCAAAAATCGCATTTAAAGTTTGGTTTATCTTTGAACCAACAATCAGCTTCGTGATGGTTTGTATTTTGGCAGATTTTACATGGAGGGAAAGTACCTGTCTTTGATGTTGACGAAGAGCTTTGTGATGTAGAACTCTTGTTACCTTTGTAATTTCCTTTCTTGTATGTGTTTTGTCTTGAATTTCCAGCCTTGTTACTTTTAAAAGAAGCTTGAAAAGCACCTTCAACCTTTTCTTCCGATCTCATAGAAACCCTTTGTTCTTGTGCTTGAAGCTTGCTAGTTAGCTCAGAAACCATAAGCATACTAACATCACAAGATTCTTCTATTGCGGAAATTTTGGCTTCAAACTTTTGAGGAACACTTATCATTATTTTTTCCACCACTTTCTGGTCAGAAATTTTATCACCATGAAGCCTAATCTGATTAACGACATCCATCATTCTTGATGAATAATCTTTCACGAGTTCATCGTCTTTCATTTTCAGCAATTCAAACTCTCTTCTGAGAGTCAATAATCTGACAGCTTTTACTCTATCAGAACCTTCATTGGTTTCTTGGAGTTTATCCCACACTGCTTTTGGTGTCACCAAGTCCATTATTGAGGTGAAAATTTGATCAGCAAGTCCTGAATGCAAACAGGTAAGTGCCTTGTCTTTCTTCAGTAACTCTTCCTCATAATTTCTGAGTTGAGCAATGGTTGGATTTGCCCCGAGTGCTGGAGGATCTTCATTTGTCTCTACAACCTTCCATAAACCTTGAGACTTCAAATATGTCTTCATCTTCACCGCCCAAATATGATAGTGCAACCCAGAAAACATTGGAATTGCAGGAGCAGTTGAACTAGATGCCATGTCTAGCTTAAAATGGATTCCGAGTAATAAAATAGCCCCTTAAGAAGAGAGCTCTGATACCACTGTAAATGTTTGAGAATAGAATTGAAACTACACTTTGAAAGATTGAGGTAGCAAGACTTTGTTACTACACTTAAGATTAAAGTAGCAAGACTTTGTTGCTATAATGAATATTGAATAATAGAAGTGTAGAATAGATAATAATTTGAAAGGTTGGTTATATTATAAACTCTTGAGATTACAATTCTATTTATAGGCTTACAAAACTTAGTACTTAGACTTTCTTAACCTCTAAGTATTCTTACTAGCAAAGCTTTCTTATGAGATAAGCTTCCAAAATATCTATAATTCCTTAACAAGTAAGGATAGTAAAATATCTAAGTTTCCTTAATAGTTAAGGATACTTACTATTTAAGTTTTCTTAGTAACTAAGTTTACATAGGACAAAGTAAACGTAAGATTAATTAAACAAAGTTCCAATAACAATCTTAGATACGCTAACAAGCGTGACTAAAAGAATCATTATGAGCGATTTCGCATCTCTATAAATGGTATCTCTTTCTACTGTTGATTCTTTATTTATGTGATTCCAGTTCTACTTCAATGAGTGATTTATGGTTTCTAAGGTATAGTATATGATTTTTCGGGTTATATATATAGTCATTGCAGTAAGTTCTTAGTGGCAGGTCTAGTAGTGATCTCTTAAATTATAGAAATTAATCAAAGAATTGTTTAAGACTACATAGATTTAATAATGGTAGGCACAGCAAACTACTTTTGTTCTTTTCACTATATTTCACATGTATATACAGAAACACAATTTGTGCATCTTGGCTATGTATTAATTACACTAACAAAATCATTAGCCGAAATAATCTCTCTTCAGTTCAGTCCCTAATTTGTTTTGGAGATTGCCTGAACAGGTTCAACTTTTACAGTTCGATTGATCTGATCTCTTCTAAGAGTTGTTACTGTACTTCTAAGATATTACACTGACTATTACTTACTTTCATACTGAAACGTGCTCGGTTTGCAGAATAGCACTAACCATTTCTCACTCCGTGGCATCAGCATCTGGGAAAAGCTCGTCTTTAAGGGAAGGAGCAATCCATTGTATCTGAATATAAGTGATTTCCCACAATTCATTTCCTTCTTGCTGCGTTAACATTTCTTTTTCTTGCATTGCTGTGATCATCTTGGTCAACAAACAGGGAACTAAATCTTTCATTCTTGATTCACCATACACTCCAAGATCCGCTTTTATTATCATATCCATCCTTCTCAAAATACCTAACCAAAACGTCTTAAATCCAGGACTCTCGACTAACAACGTCAAAAACTGTAAATAAACCTCCACCAGAACCTCCACCGCCAACATTAACGTCCCTTCCATACTCCTTGTTTCCCTCTCCGCATTCTCCCTCGTTGAATACTCCAACATCTTCTCATGCAAATCATCAACCATTGCAAATATCACCAAGTTGAAGCAGTTTATGATATTGTTTGGAGTGAAACCGAGTTCTTCTGCATTCATGAAGCTCTTTTTAAGGGATTTTACAGCATAGTTTCGTACCTCTTCTCGTCTTGCTAAACTTATCTTCCTCAATACTTCTCCAAGCTTTACGAAAAGATTCATTGATGACATATTGTTCGATCTCACGTTTTCATCAAGCGACGCCATGCTAATACTGATCATGCTCATGCTCGCATTACTACTTCCTGGTGCATCCAAAAATCCAGTTGTCGACCATTCAACTATCAGTTTCACCAAATCCGCCATTAAGTCCAGCAGCCTCATGTTCTTATCCACATGACTATTTCTCATGGCGACAAATCCGAAGGCACAATCGATACAATATGAGTAGTTCATTACCGAAATTCCCGTACCTTGAGCCATTAGGTTTATAAGTGCTTCAACTCCCCTCTCATAATTCTCCGGATGTCGGCCCATCATCGATAACAAATGAAGAACGGTTTTCCACCCAAACTGTGATTGTAAATTTGCCGGGTACTTGTTTAAGATCTTCACTACTGATTTAATCATGACATCATTACAAATATCTAAAACTTCCCTCTCCAATTTCAGCATCAAGTTTATCGACTTGAAAAGAACTTCTTCCGATTGCCTTTCATTTGATCTAGATTCAAGAAGCTTCATACTTATTCTCATCATCGCTACAATAGCTTTCACAGCGAAAGGGATTGGGGAAAACGACGATAACTGAATTACTTTGAGGAGATAATCATTATAAGTAGGCCAAAATGAATTAAGACGATGGACGTTACAAGAAGCCATTGCTTGAATTAAATCCCAACAGAATTGAACAGTTTCTTCTTCTTCAGCCGGAGTATTAAACTTTTGTCCTTTTCCTGCAGCTGCAAAGATGAGTGAGCGGCCAAGATTTAGCAACGGCTCAAGGGGTAAAGTTGAACTCTTACTAAATATGCTTCCGATTTTACATTGCTGAATAACTTTTAAATTCTGCTCGAATTCGCTTATTCCTAGATTCAAAGACTCTTCTAGGTTTTCCATTGATAAACAATGAGATATCGCTGCCATCAAATTAGAGGTGTTTATTCGTCCTGCTTGATCGTTTACTGACTCAGATTCTGTGCGTTTATGTTTTGTCGAAGAACCACTAACATCAACTATAGATTGAGGTAATAGCTTAAGCCTTTTTAGCTTTAATAAACAGTCAATAATACTCCTCCACCCTCCGCGGATTGAATCTTTGAAGTTGTTAGCAACGGTGAAAACTGCTAGTGTTGCCATTCGAGGTTTTAAGTCATGGCCAAATGAAAACAAAGTTTCTTCGGCTGAAGCATACGGATTCAACAATGTCGTGTATTTACAAAACGAGGAAATTAGCTCGTCCAGTGTATCTTGTAGTCCGTATTGACAGATTCTAGCTACTGCGAATAATCCCTCGATGCATTCATGAATGATTTCTTCATCTTCCGTGTGTTCAAAAATCGCTGAAATTGTTGCAACGGAAGGACCCGCGATTGCAGCAAACATATCCCTGCCGATCCTCCTATCGAAGTCACATATAATGTAAGGTTGGATCAGTTTTGATTTGTTCATGAGCTGCATCCAACGGCTAGGGTTCATCTCGATCGGTGATCCGGTTTGACCAAATATAGTGATCGCTTTGGTTGCAATCGACGAGAAAAGATCTGATAAGTATTCTCTTGGAAGATCTTGACCGCCGTTGATTGCACGATTGTTTTTTATAAACTCTTCTTCGGTCATCTTCTTTTTTACTTGTGGGTTATGTTGATCAGTGTTCAACATGATCACGGAGTAACATAATATGAACACTGCATCCTTGCTTACAAAGATTTCCGATGATTGTTGTTCGTAAAATCGTTCAGAAAATGCTTCCAGGACTCTCTGTATTTTTTGTGATTCTCCAGGAAGTCGAAAAGTTTCTAGATATGTTCGTAGAGCCGTGTCAAGAACCAGCCCAGTTAACTCGAATGTGTCTGTGAATTCTTTAAGAACTTTAAGATTGAACTCACTCGGATCGCCTAGAAAGTCACCAATCTTGGTCTTGTCAAGCCCGGGAGTGTACCTCAAGAACATCGCGTGACCTTTCGGGTCCGGTGGATCTGATATCAGTTTCGATATTTTTAAATAATCTAACCCTTTTTTGTCATCACGGTTAAAATGGCTGCCCGCGATCATCATCTTCCTCTTTTGAGTCTTTCGCTCCCTTATGGATTCTATCCATTTCTCTAAATCAGTATCATCTTTTCGAATCTCCTCCCAAAATGGTTTATATTCTGAAATTTCGACAGGGTATGGGCCAGTTGGGCTGGAGTCGTTTTGCCTATCAACGTTATCTGCAATGTTATGAATTAGAACCATGAGACCTTCAAATGCTTGGAGTTGTAGGCTTGTGGTGGAGGCTGTCGGGGTGCTGCCACCGGATAAGAACGCATGCTTGCAAAGACTCTTTCCGATCTCTTCGAACACATTGTAGAAAAGAGGGTCACAATCATAGTTCACGTAAACTTCGATTAAAAACGTTGGTTGTCTACAAAAGTTAATAATCCCTTCGAGTGCGAGTTCTTGAAGTTGAACCAAGTAACCTTGGTTTAAAGTTTTGAACAACACGAATATAAAGAAAGCCTCAAGTTGCAAACGAATGGACTCTCGATGGAAATAGTAAACATTCAACACTGTGCTGCAAATCATTGATATAACAAGTGGGCTCGAAGAAGTCCCGTAATGGATTAAATGATGAAAAAGATCATCTTCAACCATTCGCATTAGCTTCTTGTGTTTTCCGATGCTATCACCGCTTAATTCTAGCGCCGAGTTGATTAAAACTAGCGCGAAAACCTGGACATCTTCGTCAGCAGTTAGAGCTGGAGATCCTTCTGTTTCCGCCATTCCGACCACATTTAGCAACGAACAAAGAAAGTGGAATACATCTACAGCGCAACGAATTCCATAACCAGTTCCGTCGCTAGCGTCTTCCGTGTCAGATTCAGAATTCTCCCAGTCTCCAACCTCGATATTTGGTAGTCTAGAATATATAATCTGGATTAAATCATGCATCGTGTGTCGTGCATTTCGTTGCAATAAACCACCTTGCCCAGCCGATTGTTGAACCACTTGAAAACTCGTGTTCACAATGGTGCAAACCGCATGATCATTGAGAAGTACAGAGGCCGGGTGTCTCATAACCGCAGCTAAAACTTGTAAAATTTTCATCATAACCGCAGCTTCCGTGATCGGATGTGTCTTCTCGAGGCGACATCCCGTGACAGCCACGACGACATTATTCATCGCTTCACGAACCCCTGGAGTCTTTTTGTCAAACATAGTGAGTCTGATTATTTTCAAAATGGACGAAAGTGCGACCGCGGTGGCACCTGCAGGGACGTCATCAGACGATATAACGTCTAGAAATGGAGAAAGGTAGATGGACGGATCAACCAACTTCCACGATTGTCGGGGATTGAAAATGAGCGATCGTAATGATTTTAAAGAATGTGTTATGGTTGAATCTAATGCATCGTCCTGGTAATAAAATTGAGAGGTCGGGTCAGATCTGCGTCGTATCACCGCGAGAACTGCCCCAACCTCGGTGTTCAACATGCATGAGAGTCCCAACTCTTTGCTTTTCTTAATTTTACTCGGCTTTCCGTCTTCCTCGTCTTCATCCTCATCGTATTCTTCTTCGTCGTCATCTTCTTCCTCCTCCACCTCTTCCTCCACCTCCTCCTCTTCGTAGTCTACCTTCCCCATTTAGTGTTTTTGCCAAGCTTTTCAAATATTTCTTTTTTAGGAAATTTGTTGTAAAAGAAATGGTTGTAAAATAAATAAGTTGTGGGAGGTAAACAAGAGAATAAACCAAATGGTGGTGCCAAATTTAATCATGCATATATTTATTTACTTTTGGTTTTAATGGCTGTAAATTAAGTTTTTGAAAATTTCTACCTTTAATCTCTCACATATTTATCTGCTATCTTCTTGGTTCTTAGCTCTTAATCATCCATGACATTGTTGCGTACATTTTTCTTTTCAAATTTTGATTTTAATGTTTTTTAATATGCCATTGGGCTCGAGTGATAGGTACACTGCTTATCTCACAATGAATTTATTTTCGATTTTCATAGGAGCACTTCTTTATTCATAAAAGGTTTTCAACATTTTTACTTCGAAACCAAACAATTTGAATTAGATAAATAATTAACAGATATTATGTTCATGAGAGTGATTTTCACATTTTTTACTTTCACATAGGTGAAAATGGTTGGTTCGATGTAGTATCCTTTCTTTCCAAAAGGCCTACCAACGCTTAATAGAGTCGCACCTTCCCTCTTGCCGTGCTCAATAAACTAAAGTACTTTCTCATATTGTTGTTTATTGTTCTACATAAGAGCAGATTAGGAATATCATCATCTAATACATTCTACATGAAAACCGTTATGTTTGAAACTAGAACTTACTTTGTGATACCCAAGGTCCATTACGAGTGGCAGGATCAAGAGGGTCTCCAACCACCCAATCGTTCACCTGTTCTGCCAACTTCTTGACGAACACATCATGTATTCCTTTCTGAACCAAAACACAAGATGCTGCCACACATATTTCTCCCTGAATCATGTAGAATTAATGAGTTAGCTAGAATATCAATACAAAGTCTAAGAAGTAAAGAAGGGACATATCAGATCATTCCTTATTTAGTAGACTTCCGTCAAGAGCAAGATCTAGAGCTTTATCAACATTTACATCATCAAAAACCATGAAAGGCGATTTTCCTCCAAGTTCAAGCGACATAGGTTTTAGATTGCTTGTTTCCGCAGCTTGCATTACTAGACGACCAGTTTCCAGTGTACTTTGAACCTAATATAAACTCGATCATTAATATGTTTACTGTTTAACTTACGACCATTTTACTTCTATATCTTTCATTATGTTTGATTACTGTTAACTCTTTCATTTTACTTCCTTGTAATACTTTTTCTTTGTATAAGATTCATAATATATTGTATATATATATTATATGCATACCTATATATCTATGCTCTACCTTTGCATCTGATATGTAGTTCCTTCTACATCCTATATTTTTCGTTGCTTAGTATTATAAATACTTGTACGTATCGATATTTATTTAGTTATATACTAGTCTTAAAACCCGTGTATACACACGGCCCTATGAATTTGTAATTACTTTTCATAAATATGTTGGAAATAGTGTTCAAGGTCATAACTAATTGGTAAGACTATTCTAAAGGTAGAGTCCTTTTTGGGTTGCCCTCGATGAACAGTAAGAGAAACAATAAGAGAGATAATATTAATTGGAATTAATATTATAGTTGATTAATTAGTTTGTTAACTTATCAATGTTGATAATTTAATTAGAATCTAAAAGTAATTAACGGAAACAATAAAGAATATTTAGTTGTTTATTAATTGAATATTAATATGAAACAAAAGGAATATTCTGGAAAGTGATTCCAACCGGCGGTTGGAGAGGCCAACCGGCGGTTGGAGGTTAGGGTTTGTAAGGCGGTGTAGGCGTGTCATGACTTGGGCAGGAATCAAGTCCAACCGGCGGTTGGAGGACGAATTCAGTTGTCCCACATCGGCCAAGGGATAAAACCCTGGGCTCCCTCTCCCGTTATAAATAAAGGCCTAATCCAAGGTTTCCAAGCATCCCAGTTTCGAATTGAATTCGATACTTTCTCTCTTTCTCATTCCGAATCCTTGTGAGAGTTTACACGACGTAGAGTCGGGACCCTAGGATTTGGAGTTTCTCTTGGTTCACGGGTGTGAAGCATTAGAGGTGTTCTACTTTGGGCACTTGCCATCCGAAGCATGGAAGATCGAGCAAGGAGACTGCGTGAAGGTTCTGCGAGGTGGTCTGCGCGTGAGAAATTGGTTTTCTCAAAGGTTAGTATTTTCTCATTTATCTATTTATTTTGTTATTGTTAATAGCTTTATTAAGTATCGGTCCTTTAGGGTTTAGTTTCCTAGTTGCTCTAGATTAATTGTTATTTTCCGCTGCATATGTTAATCTAGTTAGGGAATAGAAAACCCAACAAAATATTGATAAATCCTTATACGATATGCGATAAATTAGAACATTTTTAAGAGTTAAGAGTTATGCAATATTGTTTGGAATTAAATTATTTTAGGTAGTCTATATCGAAATTGAGGATATAGATAGTAAATTTTCAACGGTGAGAATTTTATATAAACTCAAAATACATTTAATTGTAAAAGTAACTAATTATACATATGCAAATGAATAGTTGAAGTTATAGTATAGTAGGTTGCAATTATAAACGATTAAGTTGAAAACGGAGCATAAGTTATATCCTTTGTAAGATCTCTTTATATGCCAAATGTGTCGTCTATTTATCTGGTGACCATTCTTGTGACAAAGAAGAACCTTCAGCCCCACTTGGTTTTAACACGCGAGACAACAACAATTGTCCATGTGAGAAGACCAGTAGTTGTAAATACAATTCTAGAGTCTGTAACGACTTTCAGTGGATTTTGTTTATTGTCATAGCAAAACATACGACCAAAGGATATTGTCTTTGATTAAACTTGAAGAGTATCGTGTATTAGATGGCATCAATTGCATTCTTGAAATATAAGTTATATTCCCGTTGTTGCTCCCTGAAATGATCATCGTTTAGATAACATGTTCATCGAGCCTTTCAATTTGTAATCTTCTTCCGTTGCATAATCCGTTGGACTGATCAATGTTCTAAAGAAACATTAACTGTACGCCTTTCTTAAGTGTGAGTTTGTGGTTTGGTATTCCAGATGTTGCTAACTCCATTTAGCATCTCGGGGGAATATAAAGATTGTTCAAATTTATCGGTAGTTTATGTCTCAAAAATAGTATGTGAACTGAAGTATGTCTTCTCTTCCTCAATAACTTTAAAGGATATGAAATAGTTTAATGAATCGAACTCCTCATTTGTTTGGCACCAAGATCGTTTGCCTTAAAAAAAATGTAATATCAATATACACAATTGACATTGATGATATTGTAAAAAGACCTCAACTCAAAATTTGTAAATCGCATTTTAATATTCTCCTAGTTTCTCTGTTGACATTCATTACCCTAATACTCTTATTTGAGGTTAGTTGACCAACAACATCTATAGTTATATTAATACATAATATACAAATATATTAGGCAAGCAATATGTGTGTGAATATTCAAACCTTATAAAAATAACATAGTACATTTAGGTAACATGACCAATCGAATGCAAGGCTTTTGTCAATAGTTTGGACTAAAACTTACTTGAATAAAACAACTTTAAAAAAATCTATCGAGCATGTATAATCAGTGCAAATCACGAACCAATGTATTTTCATGAAAGTTAATTTATAAGCATGATTTGTCAACCGGATGACGCTATTATTTCTACTTTCTAAATTAAAAATCATGTATATACCACCTTCTTGCAGTAGATATGCAAACATTGGGACCAGTATGTTATGTATAGTCACATTAATTTTTTTACCCTAAAAAATGATTAACGGTGAATGTTATGTTTTTGAAAAATAAACACTCATAAAATAGTAATAATAAGATGATTACATTACTTTTTCATCTACCAAAATCATTATAAGGCTTGCTACTTTTGTTGGGCTATTATTGTAATATTGTTTTCAAAGAAGCACATTCTTAACTTTCATCTTCCATAAAATTGTGGACGGTTTCTCTTTTTCAGATAATTTATCGTTGCATCCATTACACAGAAATTGATTAGTTGAAAGTAAAAAAAACAATGTAAGAACAACATCCAATAAAACACTGTGAAGTTTTTAGTTGCGGCAAAACAACTATAATTGATATATTAAGAGTAAGAAATAGATGATGTATATCAATAGTTTCCTTATGTAAAATAAATCTTGGAAAAGAGGTTGGCGACATTTGTGGTGTACAAAAAATTGTGCGAAAATTTAAGTGCCAAAGCAAATTGAAGCATATTCTAACACTGACATGTACAGAACGAATTTTATAAAATTAAATTAGATTATAAGATTAAATAATAAAATAATAATATTACTAACAAATTCGTTGGTTTACTAAATTAATAAAATTTAAAATAATAAAATTTAATAATAATAAAATAATAAATACTAAATTCTGATTGGTTAATTGGATTTCAATTTTGAAATTGGATGCCATAAACCCGCTTCTTATATTATATTTATATTTATAAGATAATATATATATATATATATATATATATATATATATATATTTGGCACTTTGATTGTTTGTTTCATGTTGGTCGGAGGTCCTCTAGAAGCAGTCTCCTTACCCTTGGGTAGACGTACGACTTTCTTTACCCTCGGGTAAGGGAACAACTCTCGTTACCCTTGTATAGAGGAACGACTATCTACATCTTACCTCTCTCATACTCCGAATATGTGGAATTGGATATTGTTGTTGTTGTACTATTAACTATTTATTATTATTATTTATATTTATTTATATATAGCTAAAAATGCCTAAATCAATACTCTGATTTGTTTTCCATGCTAGTCTAGTCTAGATCATAGAAGGTTCCTAGATTTAATATCCATTCGAAATTTTTCCGATTTGATTTCGATTAAGAAGGGATTTAACTTTGGTTACTAGAGGCATCAAACGATAAGTAATACTGTAATATATTAGAAGGTTTTTTTCTTCTTCGTTTTCCTTTGGTAATTTTATTGGGCCGGTAAGGGCCTAGTTACGTTGGGCCGAGAGCATACTCATTTTTTACTAATATACAGCTATACTGGAGCTTAAAAACACACGATGAGTATTTTGTGTCGTGGGGGCCTTTCCCCACTCTACAGAAGACTTGTGATGTTTATGTGGACATTGTATTTTGTATGAATCTTGTCGAATCAAGAAGACCAAATATATTGGATACTCATACCACAATTAAAGGATCCTTATTATCTACACATAGTTTTGTCTTATTATTTTTGTAATTGCAAAATTAAAGATACACACGTTATATTATCATAGTTTATAAGAACTCATATATTGAACAAATGGACCTAGTCCATCCTAGTAATTTGATCACGGTTTAAAGCCACGGGGAATCATAGATTGGCGTGGCTACGGTCTTAAGTTGAAGATAGTGTTCAAGTGCCTCCAATCCTTGTTCTCTTCCAAATCCACTCATTTTATATCCTCCGTGAGGTGTATCCCTATCGATGGCTAGATAACAGTTGATCCAAACCGCACCTGCTCGTATAGATCTTGAAACTGTGTTTGCAATGTCGATATTTTTTGTCATTATACCTGACCCAAGCCCATACTTTGTGGCGTTGGCTCTTTTTATCACTTCTTGCATAGTTCTGCATTTATCATTGTTTTCATTAGTTGGATGAATTTCTTTGAAACACAAAACTTTAAACACTTACTTGAATTTTAAGACTGAGATAACAGGACCGAAAATTTCTTCTTTTGCTATGGTCATATCATCCTATCAAATCAAACAAGAAATGAAAGATTTAAGCCACTTTAAAAATCATGGAAATTACATTCTTAGTTATGCTTTTGGAAATAAAAATGTACGGAGTATAAGTTTTCATACCGTAACCTTTGTGAATAAAGTTGGCTCAATGTAGTATCCTTTTTCCCCAAATGGTTTACCACCAATTACCAAAGTCGCGCCTTCGTTTATTCCTTTCTCGATGCAAGAAAGTACTTTCTCGTATTGTTGTTTATTGTTCTATAAGAGGCATCAATGAATTAACATCATGCAAACAAATCAAGAAATTTATAGATTTCTGAAAGAGTGAACTCAATGAACGGCATATGTTGTTTATATGAATTTATGAGAATCGTCTTTCAATTTTTCTACGCTCTGTTAGTTCAAAAGGTTCAAATTTGTCTAGTAAATAAACCCTCCATCACTTGAAATGACTAAAATACCCTTAACCAAATTTGTTATCATTTTTTTTTCAAAGCAAATATAATGAAGAGGTTAAGGGTACTTTAGTCATTTCAAGTGGCGCAGGAACCATTTACGAGATAAAAGTGAATTTTTCAAAAACCGCTTGCATGGAAAAAATATTGAGGGACGACTTTCGTAAATTCGTATAAACCACATGTACCATATATGAACTTTGTAAATTGTTAAACCTGAGGTCCATGACAAGTGGCAAGATCAAAAGAGTCTCCCCTCGGCCAACTTTTCACCGCAGCTTCCAATTTCTTGACAAAGATGTCATGGATTCCTTCCTGAACGAAAACACGAGAACCCGCGATGCATATTTCACCCTGTGTTTATAAAAAGTTGGATAAGTGTTTGAAAACCTATCTAATTATAACCAAAGTTTTTTGTGTGTATCCAATTTAATTTTTCCCTATTGTGTGTATTGCACTTTTAGTAGTGGTTATTGTATGCATCTGACCTCTTATTATTTGTAATCACTTGTATGACACCAATTTTTGATGACGCGTCATGTGACGTAGCGACTTATCAGTTGTTACGTCATCAAAAATACCAACTACCGGATGAATAAATAAACTGATAAATACAATAACTGGGAGTTTGACACACACAATAAATCAAAATAGAATCTGATACACAATATATCTTAAGTGATGGTTGAGTACATTTTTAAACATTTACGTTATAAAAAGCGATAATTGTATAAGAATGTGTGATCCTAACGGAATTGTGTAACAACAGAAAACGCATAGTTTTAAAACTGTCTAGTTAATTAATGTGGTATTTAACTAATTTAACTAATCAAAAGACTCTCTTTTACCTTTTTAAAAAAATTTAAAACTAGTGCATTGATTGTCCCTTTATGAGGATACTTGGTATTATGATGAATTATTGTATGAACACTTATTTTGAAGGATATTGAAATACCTTATTAGTTAGAGTTGCTATGAGAGCAAATTCCACAGCTTTATCAACATCAGCATCGTCGAAAACTATGAAAGGAGATTTTCCTCCCAATTCGAGTGATACGGGTTTCAGATTGCTTACTGCTGCAGCTTGCATTACCATTTGGCCAACTCTAGTAGATCCCGTAAAACTAACCTGAATGGATCACATCTTCTTTAATTTAACCTAACATACTTGTTTATATTGATATACTTATAAATAGTACGTA
This sequence comes from Helichrysum umbraculigerum, assembly GCA_949592205.1. Classification (NCBI taxonomy): domain Eukaryota; kingdom Viridiplantae; phylum Streptophyta; class Magnoliopsida; order Asterales; family Asteraceae; genus Helichrysum; species Helichrysum umbraculigerum. The sequence continues at coordinate 5,678,948 of CATIUR010000005.1, read as the reverse complement.
GTAATTGTTAATGCTTTTTCTCATTTTGAAAAATATAAAGTCACCGCATCAATGTCCATATGAGAGCTAATTGCAGCACCAGCAGTGTTTCCAAAACCGTTAACGATGTTAATGACCCCATTAGGAATACCTGCCTTTATAACAAGATATAAGATCCATGAAATGAAAATATGAACCAAATAAGTGTTATTACTTGAAATTTATATGGATAAGTCTTTTTGTAATTTTGGTTATATTGTACCTGCTTCGACAAGTGAGCAATAAAAAGAGCGGAAAGAGGTGTGTGTTCAGAAGGTTTGATCACCATGGTGCAACCAGCGGCTAAAGATGGTGCAACCTTCATCCCGAACAATGCTGCAGGGTAATTCCAGGGAATGATGTGTCCGACTACTCCAATAGGTTCGCGTAATGTGTACGCTTGAATATTACTAGACATTTTGAGAGTTGCACCACGAATTTTATCAGCAGCTCCGGCAAAGTAGCGAAATGTTTCAGATACACCTACTAATTCATGATCCTTTACGGAGCTATATGGTTTTCCACAGTCTATTACTTCTAATGTCGCTAATTCTTCAATATTTTCGTCGATCAAATCTGCCAATTTCAAAAGAATCCTTCGACGTCCCTGATGATAACATGTTTTTTGAACAATACAACATGTAACGGAGGAAACTAGTAAAATATTACACAATCAAAAAATTATAAAAACAAAATTGGTAAAAGATTATATGATTATAAATATTTGACTTTTTTTCAAAAGTATATCAGTTAAGAAAATAATTATGAGAAATGGAGAGTTTTTGAAAATATTATTAAAAGTAGTAGAACCGGGTTTACCAACCCCGGTTTCTAACTTTAATTTACTGACAATAATAAGTCAATGATTGGAGGTGTCAGATTGCAAGCAAACTTTTTGGAATCGGGTATGCAAAACTCGGTTGTAGAAAGTAAAAATTAAATAACGACTTTCTTGGACATATCTTAAGGCTTAAGCTATGGTTCAGGATAAGGTCTAATGAAATTATGTGATGGGGAAGATGAGATATATATCATCTCCTCCTCTTTTTTTTTTTCTTTTTTTTTTTTTAATATATCCCTCAACTATGGGTGTTGATATTTTCACCTCACTTTTTAATAATTTCATCATGATTATGCATTGAAAGATTATACCGTACAAATAAATACTGCACAGTTTTGGTGGATCTATCAAAAAGGGTGGTGGATATATCACTACCCCTCAACTATTATTTGATGTTATTATTTAACACTTTGACTTTTCATTTTGTCATTTCAACCGCTTAGTAACGTTAATTAAAAGGAAAACTTAACAACAATTGTTAATCCTAATAGAAATGACTTCAATCTTTATAAGTTAACTAATCTTATGAGGCGTTATAATACATGAAGTTATAAGTCTTTTTTGGTGTTACATATGACTAACTATCATTAGGTCAATGAACCTTTAATACCAATGAAATAATATATTTTCCATTAAACTTCTTTTTGAAGTTTGTACTCCGTAATTTCTTTTTTTCAATTAAACCTTATCTTGAACCATAGCTTGAGATAAAAAGAATTTATCTCTACAACATTTTGCACTATACGTTATCAAAATACTAAGAGGACATACCTCGCCGGACAAACGAGGCCATGATCCATCGTCAAAAGCTTCACGGGCAGCCCTAACAGCCATATCAACGTCTTCCTTTCTCCCTTCAGCTATCGTTGCTAATACTTCCTCTGTCCTTGGATCTATGGTCTCAAACGTGTTTCCTACAAATTTAATCGTTCAAAGACAAATCTATCAATTAAAATACTCTTTTTATTATTAAATTAAAAAGAAAAACGATTAATTGTATCAGAATTTACTAAAGTTCACACATATTATCCATGCTTTAGAAACTTTTAAATATGTTTAATGTATGTATTATGATTTTCATTGTATGTACACATTTTTCTTAAAGAATTCTATTATGTGTATCGGCCACCAACGTAAGTACACAAGTTAGAAATATTATAAAGTTCAATACATACATTATAATTTCTAGAAGAATAGATACATACAACAGTAAAAGTGCAAAGTCTAATACGTTTCGATACCATTATCCCTCAATTATAAAGCAAACCTGAAATGGAATCAACAAATTCCCCATTGATGAAGAGCTTGGTGAACTTGATCTCATGGATTTTTGGAGACTCGGAACTTCCATTGGAACTCATATTTCTTGCTTTCTTTATGTATCTGGTGAAATTGGAATGCAGCTGATATGTGTTGATTTCGAGTATCATAACACGAGTACTTATACGTCTTAATTAGTTTAATTATAACAGAATATAGTTAGTTGGTAGCTAGAACGTACGTGCTAAAGTCAAATTTGAATTTTAATGTATTTTAAGAGAGATAATAAATGTTTTGCAAACGATGGCCTAGCTAAAAAATAGAAAAGCACTAGATGGATGGCCCGTGCGATGCACGGGTATTGTACATTCCGATGTTTAAATATTTATTATTTAGCGGTCATATTTTGATAATCGTTTCTATTACAAACTCTTCATATGTATATATGTTTGTTGTGCAGATCGTGGTTCAACAATTTCTTGAGGACTTTGTGCATATCGTGCACCAACAATTATTTATGGTCTTAACCTTTTCTATGTATTGTGTGATGTTTTATGTTAGTATATAATTTCATAATGGCATCATTAATAAATATTTACAGTGTTTAGTTTAGGTTCTTTCAAGAAGTATGGAATCCGTGTGCATAGAAGGTTGTTTTATTTTTATATAAAAAAAAAGTACGAAACAGGAACATTAAGAAACAAACATAATGTCTATCGATCATCTCTTAGTCACAGAATTAGAAAATTCTAGCACCTAGGGTGTAATTTATTATAGTATCCTTAGTAAAACTGATCTCTATCCATCATTGGCTTCATCTTCTTTGTTGTCATCTGTTTCCTTGCTCATTATCAGATAATCACTTTCTGCAATGTACCTGACATTGAATATATTCTTTATAAGAAAATGTCCTAGTCTGTGCAGGGTATCTATTTTATTGGGAGAGACGGCTTACTTTCTCCGTTTCTTTTGCTCAAAGGCTTTAGCTGGAGTAGCAACGGCGGAGCCTTTTTTCAGTTTGTTGTGTGATGTGGGGTGACCTTGAGTAGTGTTCTACGGCCAGTGGCTTGTTAATTGGGGGGGGGGGGGGGGGGGGGGGGGGGGGGGGTATGACCACAAACAGCAAGGAAGGATGATTAAACCTTATCATTAATGAAATTCATCATCCAATTTTGCATAAAAACAATCCATACATATTAGCAGAGGTATAAGATTAATTAGAACCCTAGAATGCAAAGATAAGATTAAAACTTACAATTTCGAGCACAAATAGGACGGTAGAATGATATATAATTAGGGACAATATACATCTGTGTTGTATATACTTGGAATAGATGAGAAAAGTGGAGATAGAACTGGAATTGCTGGTAACGATTTTGGGTATTTGGGTTTTTCTGTGATTTTACTATGCGTATTATTATTATTATTATTATTATTATTGAGAATATTACGTTGAATGGGACATACTAGGGGTGTCAAAAAAACCCGAACCCGAATAGGTAACCCGAACCCGACCCGACTCAACCCGAATTCAAATCTTATTTGGCCACCCGAACCCGAATAACCCGAACCCGAATAACCCGCATCTTATTTGAGTCGGGTTTCGGATAAAATTTTTTCAATTCGGGTAACCCGAATAACCTAATAAATTATTTAATTTACAAATATAACTATATATATAAGTTATTTATGGTTTATCCATATATAATATACATATATAAGTTACTCATGATGATTTATATAAACTATTAGTGTCATTTTGTAAGTTCAAGTTTTATTCAAAATACGAAAATTTGAAATATAATCTTATTCGAGTTTAAATGAATAACCCGAACCCAACCCCGAAATCGAATAACCCGAACCCGAATAACCCGACCTTATTTGAATTGAGTTTCGGGTTAGATTATAAACTTGAAAAACCGAATAACCCGACCCGAATAACCCGACCGGTTGACACCCCTAGGACATACATTATCCCTTTTTTTAATTTTTTCTTTTTACGCTTTAACCCCCTGCATTATATAAACATGTTTAAATATGAGCATGAAACTTTTCGTTTGAACATTTAGTAAACGGGGTAAGGGAAGTAATTGATTTTGTTAGTAGTGTCATTATTAGACTCATTAATGGGATCATTATTTGGGCAGGAGTCAAAAATTATAGGTTAGTAGATGAGCCCATTCCTAACTATTTTCTTATCACTTTCTCATCACTTCTGCCACTTCAGCGTCACATCAGCTTTCCACTAACTAATTCACAACTGAGGGGGCGCTTGGTTATAATAGGGGAATGAGAATGGGAAAGGTAAAGGGAATACTAAGGGAATGCAATCAATACATAATAGTATTATAATTATCATAGATGTTGCTCGGTACGTCTAAGTAATAATTATAAAATATATTGAAAAGTATAAAATACTTTATATAATTCCTAATTAGTATACTAACTGTAAACTTAAAATACATATAGATGAAAATCATATAATATGTTGTATAGCACATAGCATCTGATATATGTATTACTGGGGTTAAAAAATTGTTTTGATATTTTTAATTACTGGTGGGTTGAAATAGGGTGTATGAATTTATCGAGGATGCGTTGAATTGCATATTAAAGTGTACGAATGTCGATGATAATGACGGAGACAAAATAGGAAGAGTGGAATACCATTGCTTGGTTTATTACCCCCAAATTAGTGGGGAATGGGGGATTACTCACTAGTAGGTAATGATATAATACCTTACAACAAACCAAGCATCATCAATCAGTATCATTCCCATTCCCTACCTTACAATACCTCCAACCAAGCACACCCTGATTATTCCATGCCATCAATGACTAGCTAATCACTTCATTTTTTGGGACCCCACATTTACCAATATACCACCATTTTATACACTAAAAAAAAATACGCAGGCCTCACAATTTTCAACCGATTGCTCATCGGTTTGGCGATTAGAATTCAAAGTGATTGATAACTGATTGAACAAATGGCACGAAATATATAATTAGTTGGTAATCGGTTTCAACCAATTAATGCCGTTGGAAGCACCCTTATTTTTTATTCTTGATTTAAAGTTGCACGATAGCCACTTCATACTCAATTTTACCCATTAAATAGTTATATATTTATTTATTTATTTATTTTTATTCTTGTTAAAATTTTGCTATTTACATATATAATTTTGGATTTGTTTGATGTTAAATATTAATACTCGTAGTATTATTAATATTTATTCATTTTAGAAAAAGTAGATAAAATTATTACAGGTATTTGCAAATTCTTAAATTTTAATTTAACAAATAGTACTCCGTAATATAGATACTTAGTATCAGTTTATGAATTCTTTGACATCATAAGGAAAATTTCTTTTGGAGTATATATAATGAAACACATTTATAATAGTCTCTTTTCGAATTCTTTCATTTCTCTAACTTTTCACTTAGTTTTAAACTCGAGACCAATTAATTAAGTAGTTTACAGTACGTTAACTCAATATACGAATTATAATAAGATATATGCCATTAGTAGGTTGTTAAATCTCGAAGATGCTAATGTATATTCTGTGATCATTAGGTTGGTGAAAAACAAAAAATGAATATAATCTTGGATATGTACATGGTCAGACTTACGTTATAGTTAGTTATGGCACGAGTCAATAATCAATTAAGTTGGCATAGTGTAAAAATAGCTAAGAAATTTATTGGTGCTTTAATAGTTCCAAATTTTGTGTGCTACCAATGGGGCGGTGACTAATTTTTTTCATTTCGGCATTAAATACGCACGTTTATATTCGTAACCATTAGGTTGGATGTGATGTCTGGTCTATATATGTACTTTTGGGCATTTTAGTTACACGACTCGGAGAGACAATTCCCTATATAAAACATTTAGCAAGGTTAAATGCTACTATTAAATGAATAATTGATGAATAGTTATATAATAAGACATATTATATAATTAATGATGACAAATTTCAATAAAGTTGATGATGATCCGGTGGTTAAATCAAAGTTATTCAAACTTGAGGATAAAAGCTAGAATCCAAGCAATGCATTTTTTCAACACTATTAATATAAAAACTCAACATGACACATCTTCTCGCATCTCCTTCTTTCCCTCCTGAAATAAGTTACCCTCCATACCTTACTATATTTCATTTATTAATTTTTACAACAAATCTCAACCAAAATTCCCTAATATCTGGGTCAACTAGTTCAATGAGCCGTGACTACACGAGTTTTATTAAAAAAATTGATAACAACAATAAAAATATAGCTTTGTATACGCGCACATCTTGATGCAAGTTCCTTTGTACAAAACTTGAGCAATATTAGGAACCTTAAACATAACCATACTTTTTTATTTTTAGAAAAGCAAAATTTATTAAACCATAACATTTACGCATTACATCAAAACAATACATATATACAAATCTTCACATGGGCCCTTGGCCACACCTGTATTGAGACCCAAATATAATACTGTATATACATATCACATTGAACACACTTCATCTTCACTGTATAAACATTCTCTGCAACTCCCACTATTGCACAAATTCCACCCCTTTTAAGCATACCAGAATATTAAACATTTCCAGTAGCTGCTGATTTCAGTATCTTTTTATATATCAATTCCAGCATTAGATGCCATATTTCAACAGCATGAGACAGGATCACAATAAAAATAAAGCATAAATTAAATCAATAAAACTACTAAAATCAAATATTAATCTACTTAATTTAGAATATAGAACAAAGAAGATGAATATACCATCACCAAAAATGTCGCTAAAAACATTTGCAAACAACAAATAATCGATAAGAAAGATATAAATTTGGCCTATTCATATACCATATAACATCAAAATAAAAAATAACTACCATTATTTCAACAGTGACTTAGCTTCCTTGCTTGGTTTTCTTACTTTGGTTTTTAATGCTCGCCCGTACAGAAGATGCAATCTCATTAGCTCCATGGGTGATGGAACTCAATATTACTCCTGAAGAAGAACGACTCACTTCCTTAATGTGAAGAGGTGACACAATCAGCCTTCAGAATGGACCCAGATCACAGACATCACATCATCTTTCTAGTAGGACTGCATGATGTATCAAGATTAAGCTTTTGAACTAGAAAAAGTTGCTCATTTTCCCCCAAAAACACTTGCTCAATTGGGTTTAAGATCAGTCTGAAAACCAGCAGCCTATAAAAACCTTGATCCAATTTCCCCGATCTACTTTGACTTTGCTTGACCTCGCAAAAACCATGCATACACTCAGGACTGAAAATGTGTGACAAATCAACATACCTTGAGCTTAGATAGTCCATTAGCTGGTGTTATATGTACCAATTGCCAAACTGTTGTGAATCCCACCACAAACTCAAAAACAAATGTTGCCATTTAGCGTATAAAATTGTTAAACTGCCATACAAACATAACATCAAAACATACGGTTAATTAGAAGCCATACAAGTCACAAAATACTAAACAAAAATGAATTGATTTTTACCTCTCACTAATTGCATGTTGAACCATAACAGCAGCACAATTGATACTAAAAACTATAAACATAACCTAAAGTTCATACTTAAAACTGATTGGCAACCAATATATTAAGCCACCAGAATATTCATAATAAGCATGTAAATTAAAGACATTAAAGCAAAAAGATAGAAAAGTAAACTATTTCAATTGATGTTTAAAACTAAAACTCAGCATTGCATTTATGATGTACGATAATTTATATATTGATCAAATCAAATCAAATAATCAAATAATCAAATAATTCATATATAAGTATAGTCTTATTTAGGTCCCATTGCAATTCAATAAAATTGTTTCATATAATCAATTAATTCATAATTTTATATTACCTAAACTTTCAAACTTTCCAAATGGCTGTAGATTTTTTTACGATACCTTGAAGTATTAATTTAAAAAGCAATCATTTTAATCATGTTTCAAATCTGATGCTCCTAAGCTAAGTGTCAAGCCTAATCATTATCATTATCATCATTAAACACGTTCAAATTCAAATAAATGCTAAAAGGAAGTCAACATATGAACCTCAAAACTGAACGAACCACATGCTGTTCCTTAGGTCTATTACAAAGAAAGGCAAAAACTCTTACACATTTCATCAAACACTTGGCGTGCAACATAACGTTCAAAACCTCAGAAGATATAACCTTCAAAACATAAACAAAAAATGAAAATCACATTGATTATATATATACCCAATATACACATACAAATTCAACAAAAAGATCTACAAACAAATATTATAATTTGACAAAATAAATAAAAACCCGTAAACCTTGAGAGTAGAGGAAGTGGCTCGGTTTTGTGTAGATCGGCCGGTTGTACCTTGAATTAGACGACAACATTTGGGCTGCAGTGGTGGTGGTGCACATCACAGTCGTTGCAATGATACAGCATACACGACAGCTAAAACTCCCCAATTGAATAAGATCTCCACCTAATTTCCTCCTGCGCAAATCACCGTTAACGATGACAATGTAAGGCACCATTCCGACGTCATCAATCTAAGGAACTAACGTCGAATACTTATCACGAGCAAAAGCACGCATAGATCAGCCGGTTGTACCTTCAATTAGACGACAACATTTGGGCTGCAGTGGTGGTGGTGCACACCTTCAACAAAAGTTGTCGTGATAGTTTTAGCAGAGGGGTAAATCTCAGATGTATCATGTATATATGTTTTATGTGTTTTTTTTACTTATGTGGGTGGGATATGTAAGTAATTTGAATTGTTGATAATAGCACCACCAATAGAAAACAGTGCAATGAGTTGATCAAGAAGCATGCCTGGTGTGCAATAACTCACAGGCTGACACACTGCATCGGATATTTCACAGCCGCCTGACAAAGAATGCATTATACGTGTTGCATAGGAAGTAAAGCAACCACAATTAATTAAGTTGCAGAAGGTAATTTAAATCAGCAAGTAATTAAAAAAAACTCAAAATTCTGAAAAAAAATCCTTGATTGTGAGCACGTCATCAAGGTTGCTTTTTCATATTGGGCCAAGTCAGCTTCATGACATCAACACCAACTCCCTTCTGTTAGATAGGTAAAATGTCATCCATAACTTAACCCATCTCCTCTCTTTTCTTCCACAAATTAATATCTCATAGTTCGGTAATCGTTACCTCCCTCTATTCTCTTCTCTCATCTTATCATTTTAAATTCTTATTCTTAAGTTTTATTAAAATAAAGACTCAAGTGTGTGTGGGTGTGTTTTATTTTGAAATCAAAATAAATCTAAATTATATGCTTGATTAGTTACACTTAGTATTTTGTATGTTTGATGTTGTTACCTCATGGTTTATTTTGCATTTTTTTTATGTTCTTTTTGGTAGGTGATAGAAGTTGAAGATGGATGAAGAAGTTGCAGTTTTGATTTCACCTTATGAAGATGATTGAAGGTGAATCTTGATTTATGGCAATTTTGACTTGGAAGAGATAAACAACTTACCTCATTAATTACTTTGGGTTTTCTCTTAGTTCTTTAAGAGATCAGTTCAATACCCATCTAACAATTTCCCTTTACGCATTTGATATTTGATATTAGCTTCTATAGTTTCTAAATGATGCATCCGGTAAAAAAAGTTATTTTATTATTCTATATTTCTATATAGTCCGTATTGGTTTGTGGTGTTGTACTTTATCTAACATAAATAAAAATATTATAATCCCTCCGTCCCAGTTTTATTGTCCTCTTTTGACTTTTGGAGTCTTTCTTTGACAACTTTGACCTTGAATATTTTTGTTTGTGTTATATAATACTTGATGCAAATTATACCAATGAAAATACAATCAAAACCCAATTTCTCTATCCAATTCCGGGATGGATCATGAAATTTGCATCAAGTATTATATAACACAAACAAAAATATTCAAGGTCAAAGTTGTCAAAGAAAGACTCCAAAAGTCAAAAGAGGACAATAAAACTGGGACAGATGGAGTAATATTTTTAATGTTTATACTTGTATTTAGCATTTAAATAGGTTTGTCTGTTAATCATCTAAAAATTCAAATTTTGTCAAGAGATTTAAACATGTGAGTGTTATCTTTAATTGTTAGAATGTCGTATTATATTGTTTCATTTACGTTCAAAAATATGATTGTAACTTTGTATACTTGATGCTCATGATACGATTAATATAATGTAGTTGTGCATTTCTTTTGAAACATGAATCAAGATTTGAGACAGAAATGTTAAAATATTCATAAACGATGAACTATAAAATTAAAAGAAACTTCTACCTAGAAACTTATTATAATATTAATCCTTTTATTTTATTAAACATTTTCTAAACGTTTACGCACATACTTACAATATGTATTTCAATTTTTTTTTTCTATAAAATAAAATTTTTTAAATGAGAAATTCCAATTTGTAGAACAATCCGGTTACTTCCATGAAAATTTTAACAAAGTACAACTTTAAATGAATAAATAAATGAATGAAGACTAATAAAATATTATATGACATTTTATAAGATACAAACTAAACTCCAATGTTGTCTTCTTTGGACCGTCATTTTTATTTTTCTTTTTTTGAAAAGCAAAGATATTATTAACCTCTGTCTACTAATTATAATTATTATTATTATTATTATTATCATCATACATGGTTTTACAAACCTCAAAAAGAGACGCTGGCTATTGTATGACCTCAATTTGTCAAAGGACATATTTAAGCTATACTTGGAGGAGTTTTCTGTACATACCTCAAAAAGAGACACTAGCTAATTGTAAGACCTCAATTTATCATGATTTTATGACATCAAGATTTACACAATTTAACAAGTTTAACTAAAAGATATACAGTAAATCTCTATACAATTATTCTTGATTGAAAGATCAACAAACCAATTAAGACTTCAATGAGAAATTCATATTCAAATCAAGAATTAAAAATGAACTTTGTAACTCCCGCCGCAACGCACGAGTTTAATATTGTCCAGGTATGTAGATAAATAAATATGCTTATGTATTTCTGTTTTCTTGGTTAGTTCATTTCACTCAAAATCAACAAAATCGGCAATGAACTGCCACCTTTCGTTGCATGTAAGCAACCAACCCAAAGTATTATTTATGTACGCAACAAACTGGTTGGTTTTGTACTTATGTATGCAACATGGTAACCAGTTACCGGCTCAGCCGGTAAACTTATATATTAACATATTTTAATTTTTTTTTTAAATGTGACATGGAAAAAATAATATACGTGGCAATTTTTTTTAACTTATCCAAATCAACAACTTAGCTCTCTTTCTCTCTATCTGCTTATCACCACCGGTCCACCACCATGGTTTGAATTTGGCCGACGATTTTCTGATATGGCCAAAGGTTTGGATTTTGCCGGCTGATTAGATACCCAAACACCACCATATATATGCCATCACAGCTATAACAACGAGACATGCCATCACCACCGCATCCTCCTCACAACCACCATTACACACACCACCATTACACACACCACCAGCGTCACTTGTAAACCCCAAAACAACCGACCTATAAACTTCGTTCAAACCACCACCACCTGCGGCGGTCGGATCTGTCTTTTCGAGTCTCAAAAACAGATCCAGTGTTGGGAGCAAGTTCCCTCGATCGTTACCATTTTCAAATACGAATTGGGTTTTACCGGCGAGATCTTCACTTAATCTCATTCTTCGATCGGGTAGATCAGAGACTAAAGCTTTTTAGTTCAGATAATGGTGGGAGGAATTCCGATCAGATCGAAGCTTTCCGGAATTGAGGTACGGATCTGGTGGTATTTATGTATGGTGGTGACGGTGGGTTTTTTAGGTGGTGATGCTAATAGTGTTTACAGGTGGTAGTGGTGGTCATTGCGGAGTTATGGTAAAATTGATTTAGGTGGTGACGGTCTACATGCTGATAGTATTTTGATGATGAAGATTCTGTAAAATTGATGACATGGTGATGATTTTAGTGAATAAATGTTTTGTTAGATAATTTTGTGAAAAAACATTTAGACACGTGGCAATCATGGCATGGCAGCTGGAATAGACACGTGGCAAAGAAATAAAAATGGCATGTGACATGCATGGCTGCCAGCTCAGCTTGTGCAACAATCAAACGGTAAAATCATACTTTGCAGGATCATAACACAAAACCAACCAGTTTGTTGCGTACATGAACAATACTTTGGGTTAGTTGCTTATATGCAACGAAATGTGACAGTTCAATGCCGATTTTGTTGATTAATCCTTGTTGATTTGTAATGTTGGGTACATTATGTGAACTTGATGAATGATAATGTTTGTTGTGAATTGAATTGCATTGTATTTTTTATGGTTATCAAAAACCGTCTTTGTGTATAAATTATTCATAAAAAAATGTAACTCGAAAAACTCGCCGCAATGCGCGGGCAAAAGATACTCATTTTTACACATTCTAAAAGGTCAAAGAAAAATCTAGAATGATTTCATATCCATTAATATAGAAGAAAACTTATTATACTACAATGAATAGCGGGTGTGCTTGGTTTGACATCGAGTTAAAGCCTACTATATTTAGAGATTAGAGAAGGCCCTAATTCAAGCACCGCCTATCCTGACATTTAGGTGTGCATAACTGGATATAGTGGCGTAGCTAGAGATTTCAATTTGGGTGGGCCAAAACGAAACAAACACTTAAAAAGATTCTATAGTTCTTTGTTTTTCTTTCATAGCTCTACAAAATTCGCATATTCCAAACACAATAGCATAAAATTCTAGAGGTTGCAATTTAAGACCCATTGGTTTAGTTGGGTTTTTCTAATCTTTATAAATGGGTCTATTTGGGTAATTAAAAAAAAGATTAAGTATATCACTATTACTCATTATGACCCAATATGTAATAATGATATACTTAAGCCTTATTTTAATTACCCAATTAGACCCATCTATAAAAATTAGAAAAACCCAACTAAACCCATGGGTCTCAAATTGCCACATTCTCGTGAAACTATGAATAAATATCGACACTCACCAACACAATAAAATATCAACCGTTTAACTTTGATAAATAGCAAAGCGTAAACTGTAACATGATAACAATATCATATACGGATTGATAATTAAAAACCTTCAAATAACAATACCAAATTCATTCGAACCAAAAAAGAAGTTATAATAAATGAAACTCTTAAAGAAAAACCATAAGTTTGTTACTTAAAGTGTTAAGAAAGAAAAGTTAAAATGTTATAAATCAACAAGTATATTGGATGAATTGCAAATAGAAAATATAAATTGGTAGAATGTTAGTAACTGTGAAGCATGATGGTTCAATTACAGTCGCTGAAGTTTCACTATTCATAAGTTTATTTTTTAATGAAGATTTGTATAAGTTCAAAGAAAATAAGAAATTCACATATATTTTAATTATGAAAGTAAGGATTGTTAATTTGGTAACACCGGTATAAAAAAAACCGTTGAACTATTGACTAATGGAGTAATGGGTCAATCCTTTAATAGGTTTACACATACACATTAGGGTGGGCCAATAACAATTTATTAGATAAAAAATTACTAGAAAATAGGGGTGTTCACGGTTTGGCTGAAACCGTTTAAACCGGCCGAACCGGAGTGATTTGGTTGGTTCGGGTGGTTCGAATATTAATAAATAGGCCGGCGGTTTCTTTTTAGTGTAAACCGTTTATATGGTTTGGCTTGCGGTTTGAGGGTCTAAACCGGCCGTTTAAACCAAACCGGACCGATTGTGCATATATAATATAAATTTATTTTTATTTTTATACATGTATATTTATAGTATAATATGATATATACGTTTTATATTTTATATCTGTAATTAATTAAGAAATATAATATAAAATCTATAGTAATTATTACTCTTATTACACTATCTACTTTTCATACGATCATATCCATTTTATTTTAATTCTCAAAGATTTTTTGAGTTACCTAGGCGACTAATAAGTTGCCCGACGTTTTGTTTCCAAATCAAATAAACCCTTTGTAGTATGCTGGTTTGTTTCAAAGCGATGTATGTTCCAACTGCAATTGCTTATTTTAATTCAAAATGTTGCTTATGTCCACTTGTTACTAATATTCCCATTCTACTAAATTATCTCTGTTAACAGTTTTACAATTTCTATATAAGCTTTAACATTCACAAAGAACTTATTAATGTGACATAATATCTTATCGTAGTTAAATGGTTCAAACCGTCAAACCGTAAAACCAACCAAACCAAACCTGTTTAATTGGTCTGGTTTGACACCACAATCTGGTCGGTTTGGTTTGAAAAAATGTCAAACCGTTATTAATGGTTTGGCCCAAAATTTTAGTTAAAACCGGCCAAACCGGACCATGAACACCCCTACTAGAAAACCATGTAATTAATACGAAGTTCTTTTTCTGGAGGGTGGGCCTTGGGCCTTGGGCTTGCTTTATACCTATGTGGCTATGCCAGTCAGTCGTGAACAAAAAACCCGTACCCGGAACCGAACCCGGAAAAAAAACCCGAAACCGAACCCGAAAAAAACCGGTTTTTTTTAACCCGGCGGGTAGAGACCCGGGTTGGGTTTTTGAAATTCAAATCGGGTTGGGACCGGGTACGATACGGGTCGGGTTGGAAAACCCGGATTAAAACCCGGAAAAACCCGGTTTAAAAACCGGTATCCGTGGGTCAAAAACCCGGTTCGGGTCGGGTCGGGTAGGTCAACAAACCGGTTCTCATCCTTTGACCTAAAACCCGGTTCGGGTTCCGGGTACGGGTCGGGTCGGGCTAATACCCGACTTTGTTCACGTCTAATGCCAGTGACTCAATGAGTGGCTGAGTGCATACATACCTAGAGAAGAACAAATAAACCGGTTTTTAAAACCGACCCGGCCCAAACCCGAAAACCCGACCCGGTAAGAACCGGGTATAACCCAACCCGGTTCGGGTTTTTTCACTACCCGGCGGGTAGGGAACCGGTTCCGGGTTTCGGATTTCAAAATCGGGTTGGGACCGGGTACACTACGGGTCGGGTTGGAAAACCCGGTAAAAACCCGAAAAAAACCCGGTTTTAAAAACCGGTATTCGTGGGTCAAAAACCCGGTTCGGGTCGGGTCGGGTAGGTCAACAACCCGGTTTTTATTTTGTTGACCAGAACCCGGTTCGGGTACCGGGTCGGGTCGGGTTGCGGAAAGAAACCGGTTTGTTCACGCCTATACATACCTAAAGTTGAAAAAAAAACCGGTTCCTCAACCCTACCCGGTTCAAACCCGAAAACCCGACCCGGTCAAACCCAGTTTGACCCTACCCGGTTCGGGTTTTTTGAATACCCGGCGGGTACGTACCCGGGTAGGGTTTTAAGAATTCGAAATCGGGTTGGGACCGGGTTGAAATAGGGTCGGGTTGGAAACCCGGTCAAAAACCCGGTCAAAACTCGGTCAAATACCCGGTCAAAAACCCGGTTGAAAACCCGAAAAAACCCGGTTCGGGTTGGGTCCAACCCGGTTTTTGACTTTTTGACCAAAACCCGATTCGGGTTTTCGGGTCGGGTAGGGTCGAAACCCGGTTTTGTTCCCCTCTATACATACCCATCATCAAACATCAAACATCAAAAATAGGTGTGGAAGACCCATCATCAATTCATCACATCTATGATTATTATTAACAATAAAAATGTTCACATTTCTAGTTTATAGAGCTATTAAAAGTAGTAGTAGTAATAATAATAACACAATATCCGTTTCAAATTAAATGTCTACCTTTCGATTTTAGGGTGTCATATAATAAGTCTCTACATTAGATTTTATAACAGATCAAAGTCCATTTCAATTGTCAACATGAAATTTTATTGGTTCACAGTGTGATGATTTTCACTTTTGTTAAATTGTGTACAAACTAACAAGTAGACACTTGATTTGAAATGGAGAGAATAATAAATGAAAATAAAGATTGGAGAGGTCATCCAAGCCATTAACAGAAATTGTTTGTCTCCCCCCCTACAACAACACAATACTCAATCCCACCGACAACAGGGTATGGGGAGGTAAGATGTAGACAACCGTACCTCTACCCTAGGGTAGAGAGACTGCTTCCAGATAAACCTCCGGTAAGTGAGTGTGTGTATATTGAAATATGTATATATATTTACTTTCTTTTTTTTTTTTACTATTATTAATAATTAATTATAGTTACTTATTTGTTATTATTAAATATAAAGTGTTAAACACAAATATTACTTTAAATTGTATTGCAAAACAAAATCTAAAATACATTGGTTTGCTTATTCATTACTCAACTATGAACCTGCTTTTGCCATTGATTGTTTGTTTGACTTCACCCACTATATATTATTGGCTAAGTTTTAAGGGTTCTGATAAAGATACCTCCCTTTTTCCATTTTTTGTATCTCATACCCCCTCACACACATCTAATCAATCACATCATGTTTTTTTTTTTTTTTACTTTCTGGATATACCCCATCTTTTTTATAATTCCTACCTCTTGGTTAGTTTAAAACTGAAACTGATTCTGTATTGAACTGAGACCGATCTTAGATAAAACTAGACTGAAAAATGACTGGACTGGGTCCGGAGGTATACCCAGACACCCAGGGGGTGTCTTTAGAATTCCCCAAATTTTAATGTTTATGCTTATTTAGATTTAGATTAATTGACATGGGTAAGGTTCAAATGAGACTAAAAATTTGTGTGAAAATAGAGGAACCAATGATATGGTGCCATGTGTACAAAGAGAATACAAAACCCATTTACCCCTTAAGTTAAATATCTCACAAACGACAAATCGAAAAATTATGAAAATTGCACCATTAGATTCAGCGTTTGATCATCTTCGATTTGCCGTCCATTAAGGCATACTTTCGACGAGTTTTTTTTTTCATTATTTTTAGTGGGTTTCACATTACTAACACGTGTGTTACAGTGTTGCGTTTAGGGTTTGAGGTTTAGGGTTTAGGGTTTAGGATTGGGAGTTTGGGCTTTTGTCCCGAAACCCCAAACTTCCAACCCTAAACCCTAACCCCTAAACCCTAAACGCTTTATAAAACTCTAAACCCTAAATCATACTAAACCCTAAACCCTGCTAAACCCTAACACTAAACCCTGCTAAACCCTAACTCTAAACCCTAACCCTAAACCCTAACCCTAAACCCTAAATCAAATGTATAATCAATCACTAACACATGTGTTACTAATATGTAAAACCCACAAAAAAAATGAAACAAAAAAGTTCGTCGGAAGTATGCCTTGATGGACGGCAAATCGAAGAGGATAAAACGCTGAAAAATATGGTGCAATTTTCATGATTTTTCGACTTGTTGTTTGTGATATATTTAATTTTTAAAAACGTGGATGAGAGAGAAAAAAGTGACACATGGCATATTGTGGTTGGTTTCCCCATTCTCACACAAAATAAATGAACTCAATTGAACTCTTCTCTAATTGACATATAGTAGTTCGATATTCTTTCATGATTGATTGAGTAATTCAAGTAAAAAAATATTCTTTCGTTTGTCTCTCCCCCTCTTCTATGTAAAAAAAAAAAAAATCTTACTTTAATTGGGCTGACGAGGGCGTAGTTATTATGGGCCGGGGATTTATATATCTTGAAGCTTAAAACTTAAAAGCACTCGATGCCCTAAACTTACATGGGACGTTTAGTTCAAAAAAAATTTACAAGGGGTTCGAATTTTTATTTTTATTTTTTATTATTTTCTATTTTTTCATATCAAGATGAAACGGTGTTTACATCAAGGCAGATGAAACATTTTCCAAAAGAAGTAAATATATCCATTCCATACCATTCCATACAACGATTAAAAAGATTGTCATATTAATATTGCTGTCTTATTGTATTTGCAATTGCAAAATCAAAGATACACCCATTAGCACCAAATATGCATAGCGTACATGTGTTGAGTTTTATTTATCAGAACTCAAATATATTGAACAAATGAACCTAATTCATCTTATATGATCACGGTGATAATTATTGAAGCTTAAAGCCATGGGGAATCATATATTGGCGTGGCAACGGTTTTAAGTTGGAGATAGTGATCAAGTGACTCCAATCCTTGTTCTCTTCCGAATCCACTCATTTTATATCCTCCGTGAGGTGCATCCCTATCGATGGCTAGATAACAGTTGATCCACACCGCACCTGCTTTGATAGATCTTGAAACCGTGTTTGCAATATCGATATTTTTTGTCATTATACCTGACGCGAGCCCATATTTTGTGGCGTTAGCTCTCTTGATCACTTCTTCGACGGTTCTGTACATATTTATTAGTGTTTTAATTATTTGGAATAAATTTCTTCCAAACTTGTTACCCTAAATCCAATGTTTTGAAAACCAGTATTTAGGTTGAACCGGAGAGGCTTCCGGTTCAACCGGTTAAGAGGAAAAACCCAAACATTTGTTATATTTTGACCTTTCTCCTTTGATTTTGACCTTATATAATTTTAAAAAATACAAAATAAATTAAAAAAATAATAAAAAACTTGAAAACCGGTTTAAAAACGGTTCCGGTTCCCAGTTGGACCGGATTGAACCGGTGAACCGCCCGATTCTCAAAAAGTCAAATCTGGTCAAAAATCGGTTTATACCCGGTTGGATTTCTTATAATTTCCTGTTCAACCGGTCGGACTGGACCAGTTCAACCGGTTTTCAAAACATTGCCTAAATCCTGAATCTTAAACACTTACTTGAATTTGAAGATTGAGATAACTGGACCGAAAATTTCTTCTTTTGCTATGGTCATGTCATCCTATTAATTAAACCAAATAAGAAATTGAAGATTTAGCCACCTCAAAAGTCATGAAAAGTTGATTTTTAGTTATGTTTGTCAAATAAAAATGGTAGAGAGCTCATACTGTAACGTTTGTAAACAAAGTTGGCTCGACGTAGTATCCTTTTTCTCCAAATGGCTTACCGCCAGTTACCAAAGTTGCGCCTTCTTTTATTCCTTTTTCGATGCACGAAAGTACTTTCTCGTATTGTTGTTTATTGTTCTACACATGCAGTCAATGTGTTAATATTAATTTTAAAAAGTTCAAAGAATTTCAAAATCTGAAAGTTTGTTACACGGTTACACCTGAGGTCCATGACGAGTGGCAAGATCAAAAGGGTCTCCTGTAGGCCAACTTTTCACTATTGCTTCCAATTTTTTCACAAAGATATCATGGATTCCTTCCTGAACGAAAATACGAGACCCAGCTATGCACATTTCACCCTGTACTTAAAACAAATTGAATATTAATGTGCGATCCATAGAAATATATATATATATATATATATATATATATATATATATATATATATGTGTGTGTGTGTGTGATCCATCATACTTCATTCTAAAAGAAGTGTGCACATGACAAAACTTCAAAACACAGTTTAAGAAATGTGACACTAATTTATAATTTTTAAAGTGAATATTGATTTTTTGAAAATTACTAAAATATATATGTGACCATCATTTAGGCATGGATAGAATACATCTATTTTTTTATCCCAAGAATAAGTTAGACATTGAATCATTGAGAAGATATCTTGAGCAAAGGCAGATTGTATATCATCTTGAGAAGCAACATGATCTTATTCCTTCACTTTCATATAGCCCACATTATAATATGATGCATCTCATGAACAGTTTTATCCAAGAGTTTATTTCTAAAAGATCCGACTTCGAGCTAGAGAGTTCCATATAGCCCAAATTATAAGACTCTTACTATTTATATCAATATCTTCTAATATTTTATCATTTCATTTTCTTGTTGTATATGAGACAATGTGTTTTATTATTAAATAAGTTTGAGAGAATTGAAATTCCACCCATAAAATTTTGAAGTGCATGTATGACTTTTTAAGGATATTTTTTGAGAAGTTTTTCTTTTTTTAAAAAAAATGACATGAAACTCTTTTTATTTCTAAACTAGCTATTCATATATTTTATTGGAAAAAAAATGCCTTTAATTTTTTCATATGGATGGATGGTATTATATATTTATGGTATTTGTTTAAATATTTTTGATTTCAACAACTAAAAGGTTATATAACTTTTTGTTTACATGTAAACTCAAATAATGTATCATTTACAATATCTTATTTATTAGTTACACATTGTCATTGTAATAAAATTATTTTTCATTTTACTTATTTCTTGTAAGGTATATATGATTATATAGATCAATTAATCAAGAAATTAAATCTTTTCAAACTAATTCTTTAATTGTGGTAGGTTCATCGATGACTTAGAACAACTATTATGGCATAACTAATAGCAGATTGGTCAACTGAAATGATATATCATTAAGAAACATAGGATTTCAATTTTATCGTTTGATTTCTACGCGTTCAAATTTTTTCATTCGGTGTTACAAATATTTGTCTATCAACATATTCTACGATCGATGTTGTATCAGACCATGCACTAATCGAAGTGTTGGAATATGATAAAAGTTGAGGATAATAAGTAGAAGTTTTTTTCTAAGTTTCAATCATCGATCAACTTTCAATATAATATACATGTGACATCACAAAAAGTTATCCCTTAATATCAATTACAAACCTCTTATAAATAGTAAAGTTGTTTGTCTTTTTCTTAACTCATATTTTTCATCGTAATAATAAATATGTTTAAATGTGCAAGTATATTATAATAAAATTTGTTTAGCTTGATGGTTAATGCACTGATATTGGGTACAAGTCATAACATATTTATTTTTCTTTCAAGTATTGGACAAACAATTTTTAGACAATGAAAGTATATTTTATTTTTGTAAATTATAGTTAAATGGGAACATCTTTATATATTTCTTTCTTCTAAGTAGTGGGCCAACAATTTTTAAATAATGGATAGCTAACCTTTTATTTTTGTCAAGTAGTAGTTAAATGTACAATTTGGCTGCCATTAGTTAGATCAGACCAGCAATTTATTGTGAATAAAAATGGGTTCCAAAAGTTTAAATTCTCAGAGGTGAGAAAGTACAAGATTGAGATACAAATTTTATAATTTATTTAATTTATACAATACATAATAAATATGTAGTTTACGCCCATATGTGTATTTATATATACAAAGTAATTCATTTTAATCATGTTATGTGGTATGATTTTTCTAAATAGACTTAGGTGTTGTTTGTTTTCTTGTAATATGTTTTATCATTCAAATTCTATTATTTGATTAGTTTTGGTTATTAGTGTTAAAATTTGAAATACTTTTTAGAGTTGGTGAATTGTGTTTGATATCTTATTTTTTATATTCTTGCATTTGGTTAGATGAAATCATTTTGTTCCAAGTTTTGGTTTCCTTTATTGGTTTCTATTTCGATTTCCATTAATTTAAATATTTTAAAGTTGTTATGTTTTTTTATCCCCAATTTTATATTTTTTAGAATATGTCATAATTTAACGTATTTATTTGTTTTGTGATGGGTTTTATTTCTTTTTTAAGAATACCTTGATGGGCTTTGTGTCAACTTTAGAATTATTTTTAGATTGTTACTTTTGAGTTTCCGGTTTCATTTCCGCATCCAACTATATCTTTGTTTATGATTCTAGAGTTCACTTCATTATATCTAAGATTTAGAAAACCTTTATAGAGGCATATTAGAGTAGACTTTGTATACAATCAGTTTCACGAAAAATTTATTCGCGTTTGAGAGAGATCATTATTAGATAACACAATAAACCTTCTAATCAAAATGGTAGATAAATAGAACCAATACTAATTTCATAACCCCTATATATTTTTCACGTGGGCCAGTTGTGAGTAGCACAACTTGAAAATTACTAGTTTATAAAAACAAGGAAAGGGTATAAGAATGATACTTTATTAGTAAGATTTGCTATGACAGCAAATTCTACAGCTTTATCAATATCTGCGTCGTCGAAAACCATATAAGGCGATTTTCCTCCCAATTCAAGTGATACAGGTTTCAGATTGCTTGCTGCTGCCGCTTGCATTACCATACGGCCAACACTAGTGGATCCTGTAAAACTAACCTGAATAGAGAATCACCGCTGCATCAATTCGATTATTCTAGATTGACAAAATTATTAATTAGTTGTATGAATGTACATATATGCGCCAATAAATAAAAAATACCGCATCAATGTCCATATGAGAGCTAATTGTTGCACCAGCAGTGTTACCAAACCCGTTAACAATGTTAATTACCCCATCAGGAATACCCGCCTGTATAACAAGAAATAAGATCCGTAAAATTTTTAAAATGAACCAAATACATATAATGCTCATATTCTTAATTGGTAAGGTATTGATTTTATAATAAAAAGGTGAATTTTAAAGGTGAATATCACCTCGATACTGTCAAGTCAATGATCTTTTGGTCATGTTGTCGCATATTTGACAAGAGAAAAAATATACCGATGTGTATATGATAATTTTTGTAAAAGTTGTACATGATCCAATTACTAATTAATTGTACTTTATAACTTATATATGAATTATTCTTGGCGTACCTCCTTTGACAAGTAAGCAAGAAAAAGAGCCGAAAGAGGTGTGTGCTCAGATGGTTTTATCACCATAGTGCAACCAGCAGCTAAAGATGGTGCAACCTTCATCGCGAACATTAATGAAGGGGCATTCCATGGAATGATGTGTCCAACTACCCCAATAGGTTCACGTAATGTGTAAGCTTGAATATTACTAGACATTTTCAGCGTCGCACCACGAATTTTATCGGCAACTCCAGCAAAGTAGCGAAATGTTTCAGATGTATTTGCAAGTTCAAGGTACTTCACAGAACCAAATTGTTTTCCACCATCGATTACCTCTAAGGTGGCTAATTCATCAATATGTTCATCGATCAAGTCTGCTAATTTCAAAAGACACTTTCGACGCCCCTGATGATAACATGATGATCGATATGATATTCGAACAAAATAATAGGTGAGGGAAGAAAAACAAAACTGTTGTTAAAAATAGTAAGAGAATGTACATACCTCGCCAGACAAACGGGGCCACGGTCCATTATCAAAAGCCTCACGAGCAGCCCTAACAGCCATATCAACGTCTTCCTTTCTCCCTTCGGCTATCGTTGCTAACACTTCCTCTGTTCTCGGATCTATTGTCTCAAACGTGTTTCCTATGTTTGATTTAAATCGAAATTAGAATCGTTTAAAGACTATTTACGTTATTCTACAAAATACTATTTATATTTATCGTAAGAAAAGGAAATGCAGTGAAAAGCAAACCTGAAATGGAATCAACAAATTCCCCATTGATGAAGAGCTTGGTGAACTTGATCTCATGGATTTTTGGAGACTCGGAACTTCCATAAACTCCTGAGCTCATCTTTCTTACTTTCCTTATTTGGTAAAAATCGAATGAAATTGATATGTGACGATTTCAAGTATCCATAACACAAGCACCTATAGGTCTTATTAGATGGTTATAAGTAGTTGAATGTGTAGATGTCAAATTTGAATTTGATTTGAATGGATTAGATTATAATAACAAGATCGACAAATGTTTTGTAAAAGCCATCTCATACGTGTCATTTGTTATTTAGTTTCTTACACGATTTCTTTTTAGCTACTTTATATTCGTAAACATTAGGCCGGTGAAAATGAACGAAATCTAAAATTGGTACTATTGACAATTTTAGTTACACGACTAGAGAGACAATTTTGACCGTTTCTTTTCTACAACGTACAGTATTTGATTTGACTAATCTAGAAGTGGGTGTGCTTAATTTGACATCGACTCTATATTTGGAGAATTAGTCTCTTAGGCTGCGTTTGGTTCGTGGAATTTTTTTGATGGAATTGGAATTTAGTAAAGGAATTGGAATCTTAAGGAATTGGAATCTAAAGAATTACATTTGTAACACGTTTGGTTCACTTCCATCAAATTAATGAATTGGAATTGGAATGTAAATAAATGATCAATGAAAAATTTACTTTCCTATATTTTACAAAACCAGTGTTTATCTAAATTTTTTATTTATACAGAATCATTGCAAAACTTTCAATTTTATAAATTTATTATTTCTAAAGATTCTAAAGTATATAAAAATCATCGGTATAATCTTTATATAATAATTATTATTTTTTCTATCAGTTAGCATATCAATCTTTGTATAATCATCCTTCAACAACACAGGCATATTAACACCACCGATAACATGAATCATCCAAATCAAATCAATAAAAAAACATTCATCATCATGATTAATTAATACGTATAAATGGTTACCTCCATAAATCACAACCAAACAAAATAGAAAAATGGAGATCTTGAAACAAAAATCCTAGAAATACAAATCAAATAAAAGGAGTGAGAAGGAATAACTAAAAATGGCGGTGCAACCATGGAACGTCGGTGACGGCTTGCCGGAGTGGCAGTGATGGCTTGCCGGAGTGGTGGCCGGCGACGACCGGAGTTAAGCGATGGAGAAGACAATCGGATGAAAGAAACAGGTGACACCGTGAGATGATTTTAGATGGGGGGTTTTATTACATTCCATTGGATTTTCAATCTTTCCTTGCATATATGGATGTAATCTAAATTCCCTCAGGTAAAGGAATTTAAAGAATTCCAATTCCTTCCCTTTTTGAACCAAACGTGCTTAAGGAATGGAATTAAGATTTCAATTCCATTGAATTCCTTCAAATTCCGCGAACCAAACGCACCCTTAGTCTCCTCTACCACTGTTCTACGACACGTATTATGTCATATTTGATTGCATGGATTATAATAACAAGACACGTTTTACTTAACAAAAGATACGATTGAATGAAAGTTATAAACAGAAGTAAAACATAGGGACTTAAATAATTACGTCATGTATGACATTTTATTCAAGGGCCAATTGTCCTATCTGTCGTCTTTTAAATCTGACTTTGACTTTGCAAATCCATCCATCAATACTTATTAAACAAACAAATATATTAATGTAATTAAAATGAAAAGTAGGGAGTAAGACCACTCCCGGCCATTGAGTCAATTGGAAACCGACGCATATCATTAAAGTGACACCATTGACACGGGTATGTCAATCATTAAAGTGACACCACGGGTATGTCAATTAATTGTGTCTGTTCCTTTGATTCGCCAAATCGACGATAAATCAAAAACATTTTGTGGTGTTATAATTACTAATGAGTGTGAAAGTAACCCATTCAAATCTAATTTTTTTACCCAATGATTTTTTAATATAAACATGTTGGGTTCTTCTTCTTAACTTAACACATTATCACTTAATTAATATGGGTGTTCATTTTCGAATATTCAAAATTTTAAATGCTCGAAGTTTGGATAATTGGATATTCAAAAATTTGGATAGTAAATTTTACTACCTAAAACCCTATCCAAAATTTCTTCTATTTTTTTACCCTATCCAAAATTAAGAATATCCAAATTTCAAATACCTGAAATTTCGGATACAGATATGGTGGGGTTATTAGAATACCCGAACCAAAAAAATAAAAAATTCAAATTATTTATTTTAAAATAAAAAATATTTACATTTACTAGTATTTAGGTTTTCGAACATTATATAAGTATCAAATATAGGTGTATCAAATATTCAGAATTATTCAAAATTTTGAAAAATCACTACCCAATATCTGAACCAAAGTCCTGATACCCGCATTTTGGATACCCAAACATTCGAATATCCTAATTTTTGGATCAGATATGTCAGACATTCAAGTATCGGATTTCGATACAGATATTTTTAACACCCCTGTCAATTAACAAACAACACCAATGATTATATATATGTACAATTATGTTAACGAGAAGAGTAAATTCTATAAATGGTCCCTGTGGTTTACATTGATTTACGAAAATAGTCCCTGTACTTTTTTTTCAACGTTTTCGGTCCAATAACTTTGGATTTGCTCGCAAATGATCCCTTAACTTTGGATTTTTGCTCGCAAATGGTCCCTCCGTCTAACTTTGAATTTGCTCGCAAATGGTCCCTTAAGGACCATTTGCGAGCATATCCAAAGTTATTGAACTGAAAACATTGAAAATAGAATACATGGACTATTTTCGTAAATCAATGTAAACTCCATGGACCATTTATGGAATTTACTCTAACGAGAAGGATTCAAAGGGCAATAATTACCATTGAAGTTTATGAAGTTTTTCGGCTGTTCGAAGTTTATTAAGTATGATCCTATCTTTACATTTATGAATGTCAACTTCTTCTATTTAATCACATAATTAAACTTGAGACTTTTCTTACACAATAATGTTTTGCCTGCTGTATTATTTGACCACATTTCTAGCTAGAGCAATTTCAAAAACCATCTCTTATGCAAAAGTATCGGTATTGTTATGTTGAGAAATTATATATCACGTACTAATCTGGTCCCCATAAATATTAATTATATCCAAAAATAATACTTCTCTGTTTTATTGTTTTTGCCATCGAAATGGCAAAGTGACCATACACCCTTAGCATCGAATATGCATTAGAAGTTGAACTCATAATACATGAAATGTAGCTGTAGAGTTTATGAAGTGATCTTATTTGATCGCGGTGGGAATTATTGATTAGCTTAAAGCCATGGGGACTCATAGATTGGTGTGGCAACAGTTTTAACTTGAAGATAATGATCAAGTGCCTCCAATCCTTGATCTCTTCCGAACCCACTCAATTTATATCCTCCGTGAGGTGCATCCCTGTCGTTGGCTAGATAACAGTTGATCCACACCGTACCTGCTCGTATAGATCTTGAAACCGTGTTTGCAGTGTCGATATTTTTTGTCATTATACCCGATGTGAGCCCATATGTTGTGGCGTTTGCTCTTTTTATCACTTCTTCGACAGTTCTGTACATATTTATCATTTTTAAGTAATTGGGGTGGATTTCTTCCAAACTCATAACCCTAGACCTCAAACACTTACTTGAATTTGAAGACCGAGATAACAGGGCCGAAAATTTCTTCTTTGGCAATTGACATGTCATCCTATTAAACCAAACAAGATATTGAAGATTTAGCTACCTCAAAAGTCATAAAAAATTCATTCTTAGTTATGTTTGGTAAAAAGAAAAAAAATAAAAATAAATAAATAGTACTATTGAGAGCTCATATATACATACAGTAACGTTTGTAAACAAAGTTGGCTCGATGTAGTATCCTTTTTCTCCAAATGGCTTACCACCGGTTACCAAAGTGGCGCCTTCTCTTATACCTCTCTCTATGAAAGACAGTACTTTGTCGTATTGGTTTTTATTGTTCTACACACGGCATTCATGGGTTAATATTATACAAATAAAATTATAAAAATTTGATGGTTTAAAAACTAAAACATGATTAAACCTGAGGTCCATGACGAGTGACAAAATCATAGGAGTCTCCATTCGCCCAACTTTTCACCATTGCTTCCAATTTTTTGACAAAAATGTCATAAATTCCTTCCTGAACGAAAACACGAGACCCCGCGATGCACATTTCACCCTTTACATATAACATATTTGTTAGAAATGATCATCATGAATGTGTGAACCTTCTTAATATACTACGGAATAATAAAAAAAACCATCTCTAGTACTAACTTTCCGATATGTGTGATTTAAAAGGGTAAAATATATATAGTACTTTATCTTGACACTTCTTTTCTTGACACTCATTTTGGTATTGATAGACTATAAATTAAACCAGTACAGGGAATTATAGTACTTTATCAGTTAGATTTGCTATGGTAGCTAGCTCCACAGCTTTATCAACATCCGCATCATCGAAAACCAGGAATGGCGATTTTCCTCCTAGTTCGAGTGATACAGGTTTCAGATTGCTTGCTGCTGCCATTTGCATTACGATACGACCATTTGCAATGGGTCCTTTAAAACTAACCTGAATAGATCACACCTCCATATTCAACATAAGGTATATATATATTTAGTTAAAGAGTAAATTCCATAAATGGTCCATGTGGTTTACATTGATTTACGAAAACAGTCCATTTACTCTTTTTTCAACGTTTTCGGTCCAATAACTTTGGATTTTCTCGCAAATGTCTAACTTTGGATTTGCTCGCAAATGGTCCCTTAAGGCACTATTTGCGAGCAAAACCAAAGTTATTGGATCAAAAACGTTGAAAAAAGAGTACATGGACTATTTTTGTAAATCAATGTAAACTATAGGGACCATTTATGGAATTTACTCTTAGTTAAACTACAAAACTTAAGTAAATCACCGCATCAATGTCCATATGAGAGCAAATTGCAGCACCCGCAATGATTCCATATCCGCTAACGACGTTAATCACCCCGTCAGGAATACCAGCCTGAGTAATAAGAAATGAACCAAATCCGATATTGGAATTCTTCATTATTATAAATGCATGGGTAGATTATTTAACTTTTATGATAAAAGGCGATTAATAAACTTTATCTGTATGTTGTTGCACAAATAATTGGGATAAATATAAGCACATCAGTCACCTCACATACACATATATATAGTGGTCTCAAATACAAGTTATGGTAGCAAAGTCACCTCCTATTACTAGGTCGATGGCCCTTTTAGTCATGTTTGTTAGAAAAAAATTGTAATTTGAAGGGTACTCCTAACCCCTGTACCATATTTTAGTGATACGCGTCCGCACCACTCGCAAGGACAAATCACCCACATGTGCTGAGGCTTGGATTCGAACCCCTCACATGTTAGCTACAATTGTGGTGTTTGAACATTTGCGGTGGCGGTACCACTTGAGCTATGCCCAATTGGTATCATATTTGTTAATGCATATTTGTCAAAATAGAAAACACATTAGTGCCTCATAACTTTGGTTAACTATGTATTTAATTTATTACTATTTGTACTTTATATAAATCTTGGGTTGTGTACCTGCTTTGACAAATGGGCAATAAAAAGAGCCGAAAGAGGTGTGTATTGAGAGGTATTGATCACCATGGTGCATCCAGCGGCTAAAGACGGTGCAACCTTTGTCGTGAACATTAACGCAGGGGCATTCCATGGAATGATGTGTCCAACTACCCCAATAGGTTCTCGTAATGTGTACGCTTGAATATTACTAGACATTTTAAGAGTTGCACCACGAATTTTATCGGCTGCTCCTGCGAAGTAACGAAATGTTTCTGATGCCTTTGGTAGTTCAAAGTTCTTCACATAGTCAAACTGTTTTCCACAGTTGATTACTTCTAAGGTTGCTAATTCGTCAATATTTTCATCTATCAAGTCTGCTAATTTCAAAAGAATCTTTCGTCGCACCTGATAACAAAATGATAACATAAAATATTGTGCACTTAGTTGGAGAGTACATTATATGATGGAAGAAGTATAAATTTTGTAATATCTTATGCCATTTAGACCACAAAGCAACGCAAGTGTTCTTTGCGAGGTTGTGCCACAACGACGCCACCACAGGCGCAGTGGAGGGCGTATGTGGCGGTGGGGCGTTGTTGTTGTGAGCACGGGACAGAGGACCCATTGGGCTACCTCAACCCCTAATTATAAGTTATTACATTATCTAATTTGGATTTGTATGGGCTTGTTATCGGGTCTAAAGTCTAAGCTACCTACTTTGTTAGGTGGATTTTTTACATTTTTTTTTTTTTTGGTAGGTACATATAGAGTTTGTACTCTCTTTGTTTCATTTTTATTATCTACGTAATTATTTTTGTTTAACCTAAAAAAATTTGGCTACTTAAAAAAAACTACAAAATTTTATTAAATCTTCAATTTTACGCTCATTTGTTATTCTTAATAACTAAATTCTTAAAAATATTTCTAGACAAATTTGCATTAAATATAGGGTAAAACTATCATTTTATCACCCAATTATAAATCACACATTTTTTATGTTGGGGGCAATTAAAGTGAGAAAAAAGAAGTAATATAATTAATATAATTTCTGCTCCTTGAATTTTCGTATTGAATCTTTCAATCTAAAAATAACTTATTGTATGTGTTATTAGACTTTTGTTATCAATTTATGTATTTTATCTCGCACAATATATGTGAACTTAGTGACTTAACACCCATGGGTGGATATAGTGTAGAATGAGGGGGATGTGGACCCCATAATATTTATCCACTAGCAAATTTTTTTACAAATACTACTTAT
Organism: Helichrysum umbraculigerum; assembly: GCA_949592205.1. Lineage (NCBI taxonomy): Eukaryota > Viridiplantae > Streptophyta > Magnoliopsida > Asterales > Asteraceae > Helichrysum > Helichrysum umbraculigerum. Next base: position 5,648,738 of record CATIUR010000005.1, on the reverse strand, counting down.
AAGTGATACCCACCCCTCGGAATAAAATTCCTGAATCCGCCACTATTAATATCGGTTAAAGTTTTCTGTTTTTCTTTGCAATAACTTATAGTCAATGATGATCATTTATAGTTGGATTAATTTCCTGACTATTCTGGGCAACTAATTTTTTGAAAATTTCATATCTTTTACCTCAAGCGGGCGAGGTTTGAATGCTCAAATTACAGGGATATGATGTAATATTTACACCAAACATTTTGATGAATTAATCACAAATTCATTTTCGATGCATAAAGCAAACACCTTAATGCATATTTTGTAGTGTATGAATCAAAATATTGATATAAACCTATGATAACAAAGAATTTTAATGATTCACTGTCATAATTTTCACATATGCAACACACATTTGTAGTCCATAAGCTTAAAACTTTCTGTTTCTTTGCGGCATTGTTTCTCCAAAGTTTTGCAATACACATTATTATTGAGATTCATAAGAGAATGTACCTCACCGGACAATCGAGGCCATGGTCCATTGTCAAAAGCTTCACGGGCAGCCTTGACCGCTACATCAACGTCTTCCTTTCTCCCTTCAGCGATTGTTGCTAACACATCCTCTGTTCTTGGATCTATTGTCTCAAATGTGTTTCCTACAATTCAAATCAAAATTGAAAACGTTCAAAGACAAATTGTTTACATACGTTATTCTATAGATTAAATACCTTTTTATATATCGAAATTAATAGAAGGACATGCATTATAATGCAAACCTGAAACGGAATCGACAAAATCCCCATTGATGAAGAGCTTGGTGAACTTGATCTCATGGATTTTTGGAGACTTCGAACTTTCATTGGCTCCTGAAGTCATCTTTCTTGCTTTTTTTTTATTTGTTATAATTATAATTCGAATGCAACGGCTCATATATGATGTATTCAAGTATCATACCACGAGTACTTATAGCCCTATTAGGTCTTAATTAGTTTAAGTAGTTGGTAGATACAACGTGTAAAAGTAATATTTAAATGTTTGAAAAAAAAAAGAAAGAGCAATGCTAAACATTTTACAAAAGAAAATTCACAAAATGATGTGGATGATAATACGGACCAATCACAATTTAATTTTATTTTTCTCTCTTTTCACACTATTGGTCCACCTCGTTTTGTGAAACACTTTTTGTAAATTTTTTGTGATTTAATCATTTTTACATGTTTCCCAAAATATCGCTAAAATAGGATTATTATTCTTGATACAAGTTGGTAGGCCCTAACGGTATGTATGGTAACAATTAGTTGAAGTTGGAGCTATGGATTCTTTTTCAAACTACATAAAAAGACTTCTCTAAATTCGGTTTTTAAGGAATTCTCGAGGTTTCTTGTTTCAGTAATTTCTTCTATACTTTTGTTGCCAAACGAGGATGAGGATTGATATTGTTAAAAACTATAAGATCAATCTATTAGAATCCCTTATAATCCTTGTGACAAACACCCAACCTCATTTTTCAATATTAATTAAAATTAGGTAATTTTATGACAACTAACCCGTTTAAGAGTTATGTATTAGTTATTTTTATTCTTGTTATAGTGTGATCTATTTACATTATTTGTTAATTGTTTGACGTATAATATAGTTTATTTTAAAAAATAAAGTTATAATGAAAAAATTTCTTTATCTAAAGATTTAAATCAGCGAGTACCGATAATATAAAAAAATAGCCAGAAATATTGAATTTATGATTGTTATGATATGTAAAAAATATAATATTTTTGTAGCAATATTTTTATCAAAACAATCGTAACCACATTTTAACATCCATCAGTGTTATGTCAAATACATTTGTTATAATTTCAAATTACATATTTTTGAAATTAAAAGTAGCTATAATATATAATATATAATTTGTAATTGATTGCATTGATTTAAGCATTTAATTGTGCATTAATTGCAAACATATTAATGAAGTGAAGGGTAAATTTGTAAATTTTATTTAACATTATTAACACTTTGTTTTAATGTTTTATATAGTAGTAATAGATTAGTCGGTTTTATATATATACATTGTAATTACTGGTTAAGGGTGTATAAGAATATAAGTCACCTTATACACTGACAAAAATTAAAAGTTATGTTATGTACATGCAACAATGTCTATTTTTTGTGCACACACTAAGAAAATCGACGCATAATACATTTTCAAACATTTAACACTAATTAGTACTTGCTCAATAAAGAGTGCATGCTTAATATGACATCGATTTAATACTACGTACATCGATTTAATACTATGTACTTCCTAATTAATGAGATGGGTCATGATTTACCTGACAGTTTTACTTTGTCCACAGACCACTTATACAAATTGACACTTTTGCCCTTTACAATCTTTTACCCCAATTTTGCCACAGGTCCTCACAAAGCCATTTATTTCCTCCTCCACTTCCACACCCCAACCGTAGTCCTACTATATCCCACAACCTCGCCCAAACAAAAATGAATACTCAAAATTTTTTGAATAAAAAACCATTAAAATTATTATGAGTTAACGTTGTACGCCAAGGCAAGTGTAAATATCAGGCCCGAATGGGATATCTAAGGGAGGTGATAAATACAACAAAAAAAAAAAGTTATTCATACACCAATTTATGTTTTAGTGTAGTTGTACTATAAGCAGAAATAGTTGTACAGTTTGGTGTATGAATAAATTTTTTTGTTGTATATATCAACTCCCATATCTAATTATCTATCCCCTATTTTGCTAGCTAGTAGCTTAGCTAGCTACCAGTCGTACGCCAAGACATATTAGTTAATTAGTTAGATTAGATGTAATTATTTATCTTATTTTTTTCTCATTATTATAATTATAATATAAAGAATTAACTAGCTAACTTCTCAATTACAGTAGTTACTTACATACTAGCACCATAATATTTGCATTCACCACCATAATCTTATTTATCTTGAACCTCCTTTGCAGGGGCGGTACCAGAACTATTTATGTACGTGGGCAAGTTTTAGAATGTTGGACTACTTAAGTTATGGGTTACGAATTGATTTTTTTTCTTCAAGTAATATGTCAAACTAAACGAACTTAAACTTATGTTGGCATGAATCCGACAAAACCGAAAAGAATTCAGCTTAATTTGATTTCACACATAAGAAACTATCAAAGGTTCGTAATTTTTTGCAATGTGAACAAACCTTGTAATTATGTGTGCTTCTCTTAGCAAGCTCGTCTCTTATAATATTTATTTAATTATTTATGCTTATAGATATATTAATTATAGTAATTAGTGAAAGAAAGCTACTAAAAATGAAAAAAGAATAAGAAATAGAAAGCTACTAAAAACAATTGTAACCACATTTTAACATCCATCAGTGTTATGTTAAATACATTTGTTATAATTTCAAATTACATATTTTTGAAACTGAAATTAGTTATAATTTATAATTTATAATTGATTGCATTGATTTAAGTATTTAATTGTGCATTAATTGCAAACGTATTAAGAGTTTTTAACAAACATATAGTGTTCTAAAAACATATTTACCAAATGGTGATACTCCTAAACATATTTACCTAAAACTTTTTCTTTATTTTCGTCTAATAACAACCACCACCCCCAATAAGTTATTCTTATTATCTTGTGGTCCTAAAGTTTGATGTAATTATCAAATTTGGTTCTTTAATGGTTTAAACATTATTTATTTTGTATTTCAACTTCTCTGATATGATACCATTCACATTTTTTTGCATGTATAACATTTCAAAGTTCGAAGTGAAGTTATGTATATTAATAAAATCTGTAAAGAAAAATCTTATAATACTAATTATTACAAATCAGTTCACTTTTTGACTCGATTTAAATAGTCAAAAAGCCATATATGCTCTATGCCTCTATGAAATGAGTACCAGAAATAAGGCACTTGCATACAGTCATAGTTGTTAACTCGTGACTAGACTCGTGATTCGGATTGTTGATTTTTAACTCGTGACTCATGGCTCGACTCGACTCGTAAGAGTCATAATTTTACAATAAATAGATATATTTATATCTATATGTATATTATTGTTTAGATTTTTATTCTTAATTGAAGTAAAACATGATGAAAGCCATTAATTAACACAAATGTTTAGTTTAAAATTGATTACTAGTCATTTCTTATCTTATTTTGTCATTGTATGTTTTTTATTACATTACATTAAAAGTGTGTCCGATTTCTGACTCGTAAGAGTCGCCCAAGACTCGGAAGAGTCACACACGATTCGGAAGAGTCAATAAACGACTCGTAAGAGTCAAAGTCATTTATGAGTCGGGGTCCGAGTCGCCTCGTTTTTTGAATTTCTGAGCCGACTCGTAAGAAGTCGACTCGTGAATCGTAAGAGTTTAACAACTATGCATACAGTACCATGATACTAATTTTTAGAAACTTAATAGAATCAGGTCAAATTATTACACCTATCAATTCGGTTAATTTGTTTCAAATGTTTTATATAGTAGTAATAGATTACTTGGTATTTCAAGTAATCATATTTAATCTAGTCGGTATGACATGTCATATATATATATATATATATATATATATATATATATATATATATATATATATATATATATATATATATATATATATATATATATATATGGTAAGGTTCCAATTAGAACACTTTAAAAATAAGAACGGCTAAGAACACCTCATAAATGCACAACTAGCAAACAAATTCAATAGATTCACACTCATACATCTCAAATATGTGTAGAGAAATAGATGCGAACTTTCGAAAATGCACAAAAATTAAAAAAAATGATTGATGCACAATTATAGAGATAATCGTGCATCAATCATTTTTTTTATTTTTGTAAGGGTCCATTTATTTTTCTTTGCATATTTGAGATGTACGAATGTTAATCTAACTATTTTATCAAGAGTAATTGTGCATTTTTGAAGCGTTCTTAGCCGTTCTTATTTTAAGGTGTTCTCATTTGATCCAAAGTATGGGTATGTTTGGCACTCGAGCTTATTGAAGCTTATTGGAGCTTAAGCTTATTTTTTCCACAAGCTTAAACTTTTAGCATCGTTTGGTAGATAAAACTTTAGTAGCTTATTGAAAAAATAAGCTCTGAAAAAAGAAGCTACTTGAAGTAGTTTATAAAAATAAGCTCCAAGCTTATGAAATGAGAAATTACATAAATACCCCTTATATCATTATTTATCATATATTTTTTTGTCCTTTTAGGTCAAATTACATCAATAAGCTTCAGCTAGTTTTACCAAACACTTGTAAACAAATAAGCTCCAGCTTCTGACTTATAATATAAGCTCCAGCTATAAGCTTTCAGCTCCAGCTACCAGCTAGTTTTGCCAAACACACCATATATATATATATATATATATATATATATATATATAGTTGGAGGATCTAAAAAGAATGATTATTTTGTGGAGAAGTGGGAGAAGGAATCCTGACCATTCATTTCATTTGATTGTCAAAGGGTGGATTAGTCTTTTCTTATTTGATTATTAGGATAAATTCTATTAATTTTATTATGTATTTGTGGTAAACGGTTATTGATTGAAAAAATAAAGGAGATAAACAAAAACAAAGATTTACACTAGAAAATGCAATCTCAGTTTTTTCAATTGTTTTGGTGTCGGCGTTTTTTTTTTTTTTTTTTGCTCAATATTCTCGACGGTACTTTTCAGTTTTGATCAATGGTATATTGCAATGATTCAAAACTAGTTGCATGATATATTTCATCCTTTACAATTTATTTCATTACAATTTCTATTCAATTAGTGATATACTGAACGAGTTTTGGGTATCGATTTTTCAAAAATCTGTAAAACTCATTGAACGTGAGATACAACGGAAGCGAAATGGCGAACGATGAAGCTACAATGGCGCTTTTAGATACGTATTCAACGGAGGAATCCGATGATATGGCTAGTACATCCGAAGCAAGTAAGTTATTTATATTGTGTTTTTAAGTTGCGGAATTATCAGGCATGTATTGTTGTTGTTGATGTTTGTTTTTATGTAATGATGATATTCGAAATTAAATGCACGTGTTGCACAATTCTTTTTGTTGAACGTTATGTTTACGGTAGTTACAAAATGTTTATTAACAGGATATTGTTTGTTATCGAGTTTGTGATTTGGTACCAACATAAGTTTGATTCGGTGGATAATATTTGATGTCGTGTTTCATGTTCTGTTGGAAAAGCATGTTGATTCAATTGGTATTATAAGTGACTCGGAAACATAAAAAAATATCTTCATGACCAATATATACATGGATATTCTTCGTCAATCATGTTTTAATCCATCTGTGATAATATTTGATGTCGAGCATCAACGGTCGCACAATGTTCGGTGTCTCACTTTCTAAACGTGTACAGCTTGCATACAATACCTTGAATTAAATAACCACCACATAAATCTTGTGATTAAATTAAGTAATTAGTGAACATCAAATTTAACGTTCAATCTACACACTTATTCAGTTATAATTACACTATGATTCAGTAACTAAAATTTGATTCTATGTTTTCACACGGTTCATCAACACACAGATTCAATTTTCCTACTATACTGATTCAATGACCTCTTTACTCTGATTCACTTCATACAAACTTTGATTCTGTTTATCCTTTCTAACGCTGCCCTTTTCTTAAGACTTTGAGTGGTATAAAACAGCATCAACGGCCGCACTATGTTCGGTGGCTTACTTTATAAACGTGTACATCAAGCATACAATAGCTGGAATTAGATACCCACCTCATCAATCTTATGATTAACTTAAGTAATCGGTAAACTTCAAATTAGCGATATACTGAACGAGTTTAATAACACACTTTAATCAGTTATAATTACAATATGATTCAGATATAAGTATAACATGATTCTGTTTTTTCCCACGGTTCATCTACACACTGATTCAGTTTTCCTACTATAATGATTCAATGAATTCTTTATTCTGATTCACTTTATACAAACTTTGATTCAATGAACTCCTTGTTCTAAAAAAAAAACCTATAAAGAATGCTTTCTACAAACTTTTGTGCTTAACAAAAAACATGATTCAGTCAATTACTTATTTTATTCACCTAATCCACATAGTTAACATAGGCCGAGCACATTCGACCTACACAAACATTCCACCAGCTAATGTAACATAAACCGTTAACATGGGAAATGGCTACAGCCTTTAAATCTCACATTGCTTCCTACTAAAAAAAACCTTATGTTTAACGCATGCAATTAGAAAGCAACTTTGCACCTGACACCAGCTTTTGCAGTACAGCTACATAGTATGTTCATGTACATGATTTTATACAACAAAACTAGTTTGCCAATTATGAGGTATTGAATCACACTTTTTAAACACTTATAAGTAAACTGCAACCTATGATTCGTAAGCAACACATCAACAAACTAATTCTGTTACCAACACACGTTTCAGCAAACAAAAAAACCCACACATGTTCTTCATTATTATAAACTAAACTACAGAAATTTATTCCACAACATGATAAATTGATTTCACCACATTAAACAACTTATGCCAATAACAATTTTTTTCAGCATCATAAGCATAAATCATAACATATGTGCCATCATGATTCGGAACAATAACATACCTAAACATATTACCCATAATTCGCTACAATACACACTTGAATCAACCACTACTTTAATAACAGAAAACAGATTATTTCATAAAAAAACTCCAAACTTACAGAACTCCATTAACCTATGGAAGAAAAAAAATAAGAAAACCCACAATTATTGCATACCTTCAGAACTCGAGTGTGCTAGTTTCCTTGATTTCTTCATGATGATTCAGAACCCACAACCTCAAACACAATATTACGGCTTTGATTCTGAGAGGATCTATGCCGATTATGCTTTTCAAAGGAATTGATGATTCGCGTCTCAGGATCAATCAAAAAAATCGATACTTAGGGTTTTGGAATGCTGAATTTAGTGCCGATTAGTGATGAGAGAATTAAAGAATCAAACGTTGGTTAGCATGGAAGTCGGATTTCATTGAAACAAAAGGGAAAATTATTTAGTTTCCTTTGATACATTACTTGCGAATGGACACTTCTACCCCTGGTTCCGCCCAAATTTAGGATTTTTTGGTTTGACTCATCTGGGCCCTTGATTCATGGATCTTATGGTCAGGATTCCTTCTCCTGTTTCTCTACTTAAAAAAGCTTCTCCCTTGATCCCAATCCTATATATATATATATATATATATATATATATATATATATATATATATATATATATATATACACACACACACACACATTGCAATTGCTAGTTAAGGGTGTATAAGAATATAAGTCACCTTATACACCGACAAAAATTAAAAGTTATGTAAATATGACAATGTCCATTTTTTGTGCACACATTAAGAAAATCGATGCATAATAATATATACATTTTCAAACATTTACCACTAGTTAATACTTGCTCAATAAAGAGTGCGTGCTTAATATGCATCGATTTAATACTAAGTACTTCCTAATTAATGAGACTAGATCATAACCCGCGAATTCGCGGGGTTACATATTTTAGATTGTGTATCACTGAAAACTAATTAAGTGATCGTTTGATATTACTACTCTGAATTTCTTTTAACGGCTTTCTTTTTGGGTATAAATGTTTTTTCGTGTGCATGTAAAACACATGTCGACAATCAGACATAATTTTTCTATGATGGATACATTGTCAAATGAAACTTTTATCTTGCGCATTGCTTGACTACTACTATAATTTCAATATAAATACGACACGATTAGGTGAACAAACTAAAATGTAATACTCTATATCATGAAAATCCCAAGTCGGTATAAGTTTTAATATAGAAACACATAACAAATACTTTTTCAAGATCAATGAATTTGCGTAAACCAAATTAAAATGATAAACCGAAAGTACCAACTTCGCCGAAAATAAGAGATGTCAATTGTAGATTCATTATTTATCTATGAGTAATATTTTTGAGGAGATGGATTTTGTTGAGTCTCCTTTAATTTTATAATATAAAAATACATGTATCTTGAAATTTCTGAAATATATGTGTACATACATCAAGGCATGAAACTTACTATAACATCCTCCCCCTGAGCCCACTGGGCTCACGCGGTCCACAGCTGGGCCTGAGGAGCAATGTCAGGTCTGCAGCCCAATACACCCCAACCACATCACCTGAGGAATTCACCTCCCAGGTAGGTTGTTGGATTCGAACTTGAATCCCTTTAATACTAAGTCTTACCACTTAGTATCACCAATTGAGCTGCAAATTTGTAACACCCTGTTTCTGGGCCTGGAAATAAATTGTATTTTTATAAGTTTGGTTGGTTTATTTAATAATAAACAAGTAAAAGAGTCTCAGTTTTAATTGTGACTAATGAAATATTGTTGTTTTAAAAAGTTGAAGTTGACGGTAAAATAAAAGTATTTTGACTTACGGGTATTTTCGGGTTCCAGACAATAGGTTAGGAACGGGTATAATTTATACTAATAATAAAAGTAGGCGGTGGAAATCTCTGGATCATTTCTCACCTACCATTTCTATTGTTTTCTTGAAAACTCTCTCAAACCTTTACCTATCATCTATTGTGAATAAACAAAAATCAAGAACACAAATTAGAGATTAATCTTGCTAAAGGAAATCTGAGTTCATTATCATCACTAGCTTCTTCTTCCATTGAATTGTAAGTTTCTTTAGTGTTCTTGAGCATATTTATAAAGATTGGGTAAAAATGGTGAATTTGTGATTTGTTAGAATTGAAGATTAAATAACATGTGTGTAATGTTTCTAAATGATTAGATAACGATTTTAACATGATTACATGGTGATTGTATGGTAGAAATTGCTAGTGTTCTTCAAGTTATTTGTTAGTTAGGGTTTGATGATTTTAGAGATATAAATGAAGATTGCATGATGGAATATGATGCTAAATAGGTTGTTTGATGTTGGTGTGTGTTAGTGTAAGTTTATATGTCGTTTTTATGGTGAATAATCGAAGTATAGAAGTGTAGATTTGAGTTTTGGGTGTTAAAGCCCGTAAGTTGTGTGCTGTTTCTGCTGCTGCTGGTATTATGATCAAGCCGGCGGCTTGATCACTGAAGCCGGCGGCTTCATGTGGTCAGCCGGCGGGTTAGGACCCCAAGCCGGCGGTCTGAATTGGCTTATTTAGGTGATTTAAGTTCTGATGCTGAAAATGTTAATTTACCCGACGGGCCAGGGTGCCAAGCCGGCGGCTTCCCAGCCAAGCCGGCGGCTTCCCTGCCCAAGCCGACGGTCTCTGGGTGGTTTCCAGCAATTTCATTTCTTTTGTTTTGTATGATTAAATGTTAAAGATATATGATGTGTGATACGTGTTATATGGTATAGTATATAAGATATATGTTAGATGATATTGAAATACGTTATATGAGATCTTGATATAAGTATTGTGATTTGTGTTGAACGTTTACTGACTTGGTGTTGTTGTTGTTTCCAGATAAGCGGACGGCCACTCAGTAAGATAAGACCTCTGAGTTGGCGATCAGGCGTGAATATTTGGTGAGTGGAATTGTAGTCCTCGGTTCCACCCAGTTGTAACGGGTTCGGTTACAACGGGTAACCAGGATAGTTTATTTTAGTAGGTTGTTGTTATTGGTCGTACCGATACCAGTCTTGTCTGTTTTGTTTATGTTGCTGATTATATGAGTTGTTGTGTGATTGTTGTTGAATTGTTGATCAGTTGTGAACAGTTGTGAACTGTTGCTTGTTGTTGTGTGTTTTTGCATTGTGAATGCAACGTGTTTTTTTTTTTTCAGAGGTCAACTGTTGTTGGTTGGGTTTGGGTACTACTGTGTAGTTGTCGAGGTTTCTTTGAGACACATAGTTGAGAACAAGCCTAGTTAGTGAAGGTAGTACTCAAGCTATCGGTTGATTACTGGGATTGGCTTGGCGCCCAGTAGTCGTGGTTTCTGGGTTGGGTGGATACCAGGAACCACCGGTCCTCTTGACGTTATGTGTTTATGTGTTTAATTGTTGTTGTTGCTTAGTTGTAAGACTTGTTATGAGTGGGTTGAACCGTCGGTTACGGTTCCATTCACTTAGCATTAGCTAATCCCTCGTTGTTTAATGTTTTGCAGACTGTGGTTAGTTGATGTAGATGTTCGGGTTGTAGATGTTGACTGGGAGTTTGACTAAAGCTTGGCGTAACTCTGATCTTTTGTGGATGTCTTTTGGAAAATGTTTTATCTAAGGCCCGTTTTGTGTTAATATGGGTGGTAACTAATATGGTTGTAAATGCTTAACTAATGTTGTCATATTTGGTAGTCGTTAAACCTGGAAGCATTGTAAGTCGGTAAATGTTTTGTTTTGGGGGACTTGCGCTTCCGATTTTCGAAATAAAATATATAAATGATATATTTTGGTTTGCGTAAGGACCGGGCCTTACAAGTTGGTATCAGAGCATAGGTTTGGGTGAATTGGGCATTTGCGAATGTTCAATCCCAAATCTATTTGGTGTTAGTCAAACTTTTCGGTTTGTGGGATTAGCTTTTGGTTGGGGATTGGTTAGTATAGGTGATACTAACGATTAACAAGTTGCAAGTTGTGCTTTGGTTGTGAGTACAGGAATGGCAGATGATGAGAATACGACTCCCAATAATGCTACTAGAACGGAGCTTCCACCTCCGGAAATTAATAATGTTAATCAGGGTGGTACTTCAAATGTTCATCATGATGAAGCTAGTCAAGAGGATTATTTGTTACATATGGAGGATGAGGTTATAAGACTTAGAAAGATAGAACAGTTGTATTTGGAGTTACAATCTAGAGTAGCTCAGCAAGCGTATCAGTCTCCTCCTCCACCTCAGCAGAATAGGTTGTGTTCATTTAAAACTTTTAAAGCGTGTGGACCTAAAGACTTTGAGGGAGGTAATGATCCGATGGTGACACTGAATTGGTTAAGGGACACCGAGAGGAAATTCGATGTGTGTCAGTGTGAAGATGAGTTAAGAGTTAAGTATGCAGTGCAGTTATTGAAAGGTCAAGCGATGAACTGGTGGGATTCTGCAACTGCACAAATGACACCGGAGCAAAGATCTAGAATTACTTGGGCTGAATTTCATAGGGAGATTAGTAAGCAATTCTGCTCTGAGTTTGATATGATTAGACTTAGGCAGGAGTTTCTGGATTTGGAGTTTTCGGAGAAAATGACAATGGATGAGCTTATCAATCAATTCACTGATAAGTTAAGATTTGTTCAGCAATGGGTTCCAGACGAGAGGACTAGGATTACCCATTTTGTTAAGACTTTACCACCACAGTACCGGACATCAGTGAGGTTGGCACGTTCTTTGACGGAGGCTTTTGAGTTAGCTAGGTCAGTGCATGGTGACAATCAAGCATGGGAGAAATTGGGTAAGAATAAGTTGGTGCAACAATCTAAGAGTGGTACTACTGGAAGCAAGAGTCAGAATCGGAGGATTGAGTTTAGCGAGGGCTCGGTGGGTAGTGATCCAAACCCTTGGTGTAGTGCTTGCAGGTCGAGACATTCGGGTCCATGTACTCCTCAAACGTTAAGGTGCATTAAGTGTGGAGCATTTGGGCATGGTAGTAGAGAGTGTACCTTTCCTCAGTCTGTGTGTTGGAACTGCAAGAAAGAGGGTCATCGGGCAGGGCAATGTCCGGAGAATGTTAGGCAAGGTTTAGGTTTAGCTGGAAGTTCGGGATCTGGTTCGGGTTCTGCATCATCGGTTGGGCAGAAGAGAAAGATGGCGCCTTCTCGAGCTTTTCAAATGACAGTGGGAGATCAAATAACAGTGGGGGAATTGCTTGAAGTGAATAACCAAGGTAGATTCTATATTGACTTTGATGTAATATAGTTTATAGTATTGTATGCTTATGTGTAATTGTGGTGTTTGGTCTATTTATGTGTGGGATTGGATTTCGGGGACGAAATCCTCTAAGGGGGGAAGATTTGTAACACCCTGTTTCTGGGCCTGGAAATAAATTGTATTTTTATAAGTTTGGTTGGTTTATTTAATAATAAACAAGTAAAAGAGTCTCAGTTTTAATTGTGACTAATGAAATATTGTTGTTTTAAAAAGTTGAAGTTGACGGTAAAATAAAAGTATTTTGACTTACGGGTATTTTCGGGTTCCAGACAATAGGTTAGGAACGGGTATAATTTATACTAATAATAAAAGTAGGCGGTGGAAATCTCTGGATCATTTCTCACCTACCATTTCTATTGTTTTCTTGAAAACTCTCTCAAACCTTTACCTATCATCTATTGTGAATAAACAAAAATCAAGAACACAAATTAGAGATTAATCTTGCTAAAGGAAATCTGAGTTCATTATCATCACTAGCTTCTTCTTCCATTGAATTGTAAGTTTCTTTAGTGTTCTTGAGCATATTTATAAAGATTGGGTAAAAATATTTGTGATTTGTTAGAATTGAAGATTAAATAACATGTGTGTAATGTTTCTAAATGATTAGATAACGATTTTAACATGATTACATGGTGATTGTATGGTAGAAATTGCTAGTGTTCTTCAAGTTATTTGTTAGTTAGGGTTTGATGATTTTAGAGATATAAATGAAGATTGCATGATGGAATATGATGCTAAATAGGTCGTTTGATGTTGGTGTGTGTTAGTGTAAGTTTATATGTCGTTTTTATGGTGAATAATCGAAGTATAGAAGTGTAGATTTGAGTTTTGGGTGTTAAAGCCCGTAAGTTGTTTGCTGTTTCTGCTGCTGCTGGTATTATGATCAAGCCGGCGGCTTGATCACTGAAGCCGGCGGCTTCATGTGGTCAGCCGGCGGGTTAGGACCCCAAGCTGGCGGTCTGAATTGGCTTATTTAGGTGATTTAAGTTCTGATGCTGAAAATGTTAATTTACCCGGCGGGCCAGGGTGCCAAGCCGGCGGCTTCCCAGCCAAGCCGGCGGCTTCCCTGCCCAAGCCGGCGGTTTCTGGGTGGTTTCCAGCAATTTCATTTCTTTTGTTTTGTATGATTAAATGTTAAAGATATATGATGTGTGATACGTGTTATATGGTATAGTATATAAGATATATGTTAGATGATATTGAAATACGTTATATGAGATCTTGATATAAGTATTGTGATTTGTGTTGAACGTTTACTGACTTGGTGTTGTTGTTGTTTCCAGATAAGCGGACGGCCACTCAGTAAGATAAGACCTCTGAGTTGGCGATCAGGCGTGAATATTTGGTGAGTGGAATTGTAGTCCTCGGTTCCACCCAGTTGTAACGGGTTCGGTTACAACGGGTAACCAGGATAGTTTATTTTAGTAGGTTGTTGTTATTGGTCGTACCGGTACCAGTCTTGTCTGTTTTGTTTATGTTGCTGATTATATGAGTTGTTGTGTGATTGTTGTTGAATTGTTGATCAGTTGTGAACAGTTGTGAACTGTTGCTTGTTGTTGTGTGTTTTTGCATTGTGAATGCAACGTGTTTTTTTTTTTTCAGAGGTCAACTGTTGTTGGTTGGGTTTGGGTACTACTGTGTAGTTGTCGAGGTTTCTTTGAGACACATAGTTGAGAACAAGCCTAGTCAGTGAAGGTAGTACTCAAGCTATCGGTTGATTACTGGGATTGGCTTGGCGCCCAGTAGTCGTGGTTTCTGGGTTGGGTGGATACCAGGAACCGCCGGTCCTCTTGACGTTATGTGCTTATGTGTTTAATTGTTGTTGTTGCTTAGTTGTAAGACTTGTTATGAGTGGGTTGAACCGTCGGTTACGGTTCCATTCACTTAGCATTAGCTAATCCCTCGTTGTTTAATGTTTTGCAGACTGTGGTTAGTTGATGTAGATGTTCGGGTTGTAGATGTTGACTGGGAGTTTGACTAAAGCTTGGCGTAACTCTGATCTTTTGTGGATGTCTTTTGGAAAATGTTTTATCTAAGGCCCGTTTTGTGTTAATATGGGTGGTAACTAATATGGTTGTAAATGCTTAACTATTGTTGTCATATTTGGTAGTCGTTAAACCTGGAAGCATTGTAAGTCGGTAAATGTTTTGTTTTGGGGGACTTGCGCTTCCGATTTTCGAAATAAAATATATAAATGATATATTTTGGTTTGCGTAAGGACCGGGCCTTACACTTACCTACTGGTGCAACTGTATAGTCATCTTCAAACACGCCGACATTAAGTACAACCCTTTAATGCAACAAAAATATATTTCTATACTGTTTTTAGAATATGTATGTACACATTTAATTGTTGAAGACGTAGAGTTGAAGTTTGCCATCCACTGATATTGTCATCAATGTAATACGTATTGATGGAATCCATTCGCAATTGATGTGAAGAATTTAATATTAGAATCTAACGAACTGCATGTTTTTGCTTTCATGATCCCCAAATACAAAATTCAATAAGCTAGAATTAAAAAAAAAACGACTATATAGATTTGTTGGACACGACAAACTGATTTACCATATGCTTCACATCGAGTTAACATTATAGCCATACAAAAACTGTGTAATAAAAATGTACGCTTCAACATGTATCGTCCAGTATTATTTATAGATATCAAAACCAATGAGAAAATAGCATAAAAGGTACCCTTTAACGCAAACTGGAGAAGGAACATTATATACCGTACAGAAACAATTAAAACATTCGATACTCACCTACCATTGATTTCCAAATCTATAGTTTGAAAAAACAGAATGTATAAAAAGAAGCTTCAACATAATAGAAAAGAAATAAAAGAGGATCAATCTCTCTCAATCAAAAGGACATTTTTGATTAAGCTTGATAGAAGTAGGGGGCAGGCCTGCTTGATATGTTAATCCCAAACCTTTTTAGCCTAGGGTGAATTCTTTCTTCCATTTTTTTCGTAGATTAATAGGTTATGAAAACATCTTTTCCCATTACATTAGTAAAAGTACAAATCAAGAGATCAGGAAACCTCTCAAATTGAGATCTAACACTTCAGTTGATCAATTTTCCTACTTTGAAATAAAGAAACTAAAGAAGAAAGATAACAAATTATCAAAAGGTCCAGAGCTGCTATGGTTAACCCTTCCTTGGATTAACTTACTGATCATCATTATCACTACCGTATCAATCATCAATGATCAACCCTTGTCATGAAAATTTTCTACTCGCTCATCAAACTATAATAGTACAGACAAACCACTAACTTTCAAGCTTACTGTAGCGGATGAGTACACACTGTGATTGGTCCAGAAAATCTTGAAGAGGAGGACTCCATGGGTGGCTAAAAATGGAGCAAACACGAGTGATTCTACAGCCATGACCTTGATGAGGATGTTTAGAGACGGTCCAGAAGTGTCTTTTAGAGCCAGGGATACAAGAGCTGCAGACCCTATAGCAAAACCATGAAAATAAAAGACAGGAAAGATTTCATTAGGGCTGGCTATTTTGACAGATTTACCTACGAATGGGTTGATTAGAATTATGTTTTATTTCTAAGGTGTAGTATGGGCTAAATCAATAAATTAGCTGAAAATACAATAGGTGAAGAAGTCTAAAGTTGTAAAATTTAAATGCATAAACCTCCTAAATTGATTAGTTTTTTACTTTAAATTTCATTGAAAACGCCAACTATGTAGAAGCTAAAATATTCAAAGAGAAAGTATTTTAGGCCAGTCGACCCAACTTGTTTTAAGTTTTGGCTGGTTACCAAACCAGCCTCATTTTGCCACCTATATATCTCATCATGATAATGGAGAGAATATGGATATGAAGAACGAAGACAGTTTTTAGAGATTGACCCTACCTTCTGGGTAGCAGTAGTGGAGTTTCCAGCAGCGTCAAGAGCATCTGTTCTTTTACGAATCCAGTGGCTCATCCCAGCCATTTCAGCTATGCCGCCAACATTATCACTGATGGGACCATATACATCAAGGGCCAATCCAGTAGCTATGGTGCTCAGCATTCCAAGTGCTGCTACAGCAATGCCGTACATAGCAGCTAAGCTAAAACTAACAAATATACTTATTGTTATGGCAAAAATAGGGATGATAACTGATTTATATCTTAAAGATAGGCTGAAAATGACGGTCGTAGCAGCTCTGGTATGGCAAGATTCAGCAACGTCTTGCACAGGACTAAATGAGACAGTTAAGTTAGATGGAAGTGGTCCTTAAAATCAATGCATAAATCAACAATAGGTTGAGCAAATGATCATTTTGGTACAGGACACATGGGTTTGTTGACACAGAATACTTTTTTTCCAAAAGCTTCATTATCTGGATACCTATTTAATTTTATAAAGTAAATGCTTTATGACATTTTATACATCATTAATACACTCTGAGCAAGTTTAACCTGTTTCCTTTATAACTAACTTATTCTATTCACCACTTTGTGCCATCGAAGATAAAACATAATCCAAATCAACCCATTCCATATGTTAATGGATTGAAATTGTCCCCTTTATTTAAGAAATAAGATATAAACTCTTACCTGTAAGCATTGCTAGTGTAGCACTCTCTTACAAATCCAATTATAAGGCCAGCCCATAAACCAACACCAACACATAAGAACAGTTGCCTGCAAACCATGCAGTCATAAAAATGTAAGTCTACATATGTGAATATGATATGTGGAATACCCTTCTCATTCACATCACGTGTAAACTCATGGAATTAGGTAACTTTACAAATAAAAAGGTGTAACACTGATATTAGAATGTTGGATATGTATTTTCGGAACTGATTATCTCAGTGTTCTGCTTTCAAGCATAACGCTTTAATTGCCTATCCAGATCAACACAAAATCAAAGGCATAGCTTTAGACAATAAAATCAACCATCAAGAACAAACATTATTTAACACGATCTATGTCAGCAGATGTAATGAGCTTGTGTGACTTATCGAGAAATAGACAGAGATGGCAATGCGGTTGTCCTCTTTTCTGATTTCCTATTGTGTACACCACTACAAACGAACAATTTAAAACAAATCGGTTAGAAATAGTGAAGGTTAATAATATTGATTGAACTAAATGACATAAAAGAAAATAAGAATATGATTAAATTAAATGTGTAAGCTATAACCTGCCAACAGCTTTCCAAAGATTTGCTCATCTCTCAATTATTTAATTAAATCTAATTTAATCTTACATCTGCGCGTAAGGATATCAGGCCTACCTTCTGGATTCAGCTCATCTTCATCTGAAACTCCTTCAAAAGGTGGACATCGACGTACCTTTGAATTCCCAAGAAGTGTTATTTTCCAGCTGTGGTCAATGAGCCGGTAGTTACCATCATACTTTTGAACACCGAACTTGCGCATCAAAAAATAACCTCCCTCCTTGATGGTGCCCTCAAAGTCAAGGAACAGGAAACTCCTGACCGTGGCCAACATCTTGTTACCCTGTTAACAATAATGAACAAATTATAAAAGTAGACACTGTTATAATAGTGTCTTAGCCCTACATTTTTAAAAAACTAATATAACACTCAAGACAGCGTGGAAGTATGATTTTATTTGATCAACAAATACGACCTTGTGCACATCTCATTTGGTCACAAGAAGCTAATATAAAAAGATAGGGTTAGCAACATTATCAAAAATGTAAATCACAATAAGTCAAATGTCCTAAGGTTTGAGTTCACCAGCCTTGACATTTTTCCCAAGAGGGTTAGACACTAAGGCAAACTCATTTCTGTCAGAAAATTATGTGAATGACCGACCACCTACTATGAGGCGAGCATAAATTACAGCATGTGTTGACAGTTTTACCCAGTCCACCAGGCCACCACTGATAGAGGTCTGTTTTGCACAAGGAGCGCATAACAGAAGACTGAGTAACCGGAAATTAAGACGACTAAAGTCTGACGGTCATGCTGAACACTATCAGATAAGTTTGAGGGTCATAATTTACCAAATGGGTATTTTTAAAGTACATCACTTTAGTCGAAAGTTTACCCATTCTACCGGCCCACGACTGATAGAGATCAAGAAAGCACAAGGAGCGCAAAACAGAAGATTGAGTGACCAGATATAAATACAACTATCAGTGGTGTCAAGTATAGCACTCAATTCTAACTCACTTATGAGTGCATAAATCTAAGTAAAGATATTTGAAAACATATATCCGAGTAAAGAAATTTTAATAATTCAAATCAATGGATCGAACGGGTCATAATTTACCCAATGGGAATTTTTAAAACATAAAACCTCCTGTATCATTTTTATCCTGAAAAAAAAAGATTATTATCAAAGAATTAAATATTTGAAATCATAATTGACACTTACTTTTAGTAAGTAATATGGAAAAAAGTGTTTTGAATCCACCTTAGTTGACCCGTAAGGCCGTAACGACCAATTTTTAACCTCTAGTGTTGAGCATGACCCTAAAAGAGAAACACCACTGATAGAGATCAAGAAAGCACAAGGAGCACAGATCAGAAGTTTAGTAACCAGAAATACATACGACTAACATTTGTCAAGTATAGCAGGCAATTCTAACCCACTCATAAGTGCATTGATTTGAATTATGTTGTGATCTCTAGCAGGTAAAACACATATCCAAGTAAAGATATTTTAAAATCACAGGTCATAAAGACCTATATACAACTACCTTAGCCAACAGTAATTTTTGTGATTCAAGCCTCATCACAACACAAAAATAAAAAATCAACTTAATAAAATCATAATTCAGATCGGCAATTAAACAAATTCGAGTAACGTTTGTCAAGCATAGCAGGCAATTCCAACTCACGTATGAGTGAATTGATTTGAATTTTGTTTGATCTCTAGCAGGTAAAACATATATCCAAGTAAATATATTTTAGGGCAAATTGTCTAAAATAGAAACGAAGTATCATCCAATTTTAAATTCTAGAAACCAACTATCAATATTATCAATAATAGAAAGCAACTTTCATTTTAGTTATAATTCTAGCAACATTGTACATGACATGTCATACGTTTCACTAATTTCGATGTACTATATTGCTAGAATTATGATTAAAATTGAAAGTTGATTTCTATTATTAATACTTTTGATAGTTCATTTCTAAAATCTAAACTCAACGAATAGTTCATTTCTATTTTATATAATTTGCCCTATATTTTAAAATCACAGATTCTAAAGACCTATATAATAATTCACCTCATCATATCAAAATTAAACATCATAACATGACAAATTCATCTGAAAACAAAAGGTAAATAAATTGGTGTATCATTAAAAAGTAGAGAAATTTTGCGAAGAAAACTTATGGTTAAAGCCAGGAAACTTGACTCATCCACCAGCTTCAGGACATACTTTTAATTAAACACCATCAACAACAACCTGCAAAAAAGATGTCGATATTAATATTAGTTATAAATTTACCATAATAACATATTATTCTAATACCCACAATGATATTTGAAATTTAAAAAGGTATAATGGTATGATACTATCAACTATGAACGGATTAGGCCATTAATAATTTGTACGTTTTTGGTAGCATATTTCAAAATCAAGTCAACTTTTTCTTTAGTAATGTTCATACTCTTCATTTTAGATATGCCTAGATCAAGATAGTAGTCACCACTCGACCCAATATCACCAGTCCAGAAAACATCTTTAGCAGCAGAGGTCACACCGACTCGTACTCTCATAGCTAACTGTGCATTTCAACCAAATGTTCTTGGCATCATTATATATCAGCACGATTACAAATTAGCAAGGTTAGTATTTACAATAATTTTAAATGGATAAACTGCAAGATGATTAGAAATCCAGCATCCAAATAAATAACCAAAACACTTCAGTTTTAACCTCTCTAGGTATACTACTGTTATATTTAGGTGATTGCCATGTGACCTACTGAGTTCTAAAAGAGCTTTTACTACAAGGAAACCATTACATAATGTCTAAAACTTGAAACTAATTAATTGGTACCTAAAGGAGGAGAATGACGGGAGCATTTTTAGTTCCAACCAGGATCCAAGCTTCTGCCTCTGAAAGCATAAAAGAACACAGTTAAAAATTAACAAAGTTCTGTTGAAACCCTAATTAATAAAATGATGTAAATTAATCTCACCTAAACCCATGATTGATTGATAATTGATCGACAATGATATGAATAAAGAAGCAATCAACGATTTCAGTGATGAAGAAGGTTAATTGAGGGGGATTAGCAGCAGCAATGGGTAGATTACAGTTTTGAAAAAGATACGTAGGGGTTTGGAGTTGGTGATTGAAGGAAGAAAGAGGTGGAGCCGTGGAAATAGATCTGACGGAGGAAAGCGATTTAGACTGATGTTTGTTATGGAGGTGAGCGTATTTCACTCCGTATATTTTATCCACATGTGTTAGAAGCCCGATTGGTTAATTTTTACGAATCTTTATTTATTTTAAAAATTTTAATTTCGAAATATGTAGATAATGTGGAAAATTTAAAATTCAAATTTACCTCCTGAAATTTCACAATCGAATCAAAAATTTCGAAATTTAAAATTTAAAATTCAAAATTCAGATTTCAAATTTGTTTTTCAAAATTAAGTTGCTGATTTTTCTCAACCGACATGTTTAAGAGGGGTAATATAGTAAAATTAAATGATGATAACTGACATATTACGTAAACAATCTTGATAATCATAATCAGTGGTTCAGATTAATTTGACTAACTCATTTAACGGGCAAGATTAAGTCAAACGAATATAAAGTCAAAATGTTTACATATTTAGACTCCTCCAATAATAATAAAAGGAGATGGGTCATGATTTGCGACACAGTTTTACTCTGTCCACATACCACTTAAATTGACACTTTTGCCCTTTACAATCTTTTACCCCAATTTAGCGACAGGTCCTCACAAAGCCATTTATTTCCTCCTCCACTTCCACACCCCCACCGTAGTCCTACTATTATCCCACAACCTTGCGCAAACAAAAATGAATACTCAAAATTTTTTGAATATAAAACCATTAAAATGATTATGAGTTAACGTTGTACGCCAAGACGTATAAATATCAGGCCCGAATGGGAGGGATATCTAATTATCTATTATTCTATCCCCTATTTTGCTATTAGATGTAATTATTTATTTTATTATTTCTCATTTTAGTTATAATTTAAAGAATTAACTAGCTAACTTCTCAATTACAGTAGTTACTTTCATACTAGCACCATAATATTTGCATTCACCACCATAATCTTATTTATTTTAAACCTCCTTTGTAAAATGTATTTTCCTATCTTTAGAAGTATATGTATGGAGTTTGAACCTAACATATGTTACAATACGATGGAATGGTTATCAAAAGTATTCAAATCTTCTTCTGCTTCGTATCATAGCCTTGAGACTTTTCTTACACAACATTAATGTTTTACCTGCTGTATCATTTTGACAAGAAAAATAGATTTTCTATTAGGGATTAGAAATTATGACACCATTTTTATTATGTATTAAATTTTACTTTGGTCTAATTTGGGTATTGAACTTTTAATAATGGTTATTGTATATATTCGATGACTTTTTTTATCTAGTAGTCATTTTTTATAACTAGCTTAAAGCCCGCGCGATGCGGCGGGTGAACACTTATCAGCTTCAGGTTCATTAGATATAAAGTATTTTAATCAAAATAAAATTTTATATGACAATACAATAATATCTGGTGTTTTCTAAAATAAATATTTGCCCTTTAACAAAAATTTAAGTCAAAATACCCAAAAATTATATGAAATGTCTTACAAATTTGATGGTTGTGTTGCTACTTGCTAGTTAAGAATGTTGGGTTGCGAGTCACTAATAGTCAAGAGATAAGTTGGGAGGTGTGGAGTCGTTGGTTTATTGGTAGGCTTGAGAGTTTAACTATCAATAAGCTTTTGTTTACTATTTTAATATTAAACATTATATTCGTAAAATTGTAATCCTACTACATGATTAGAAAATTAAAGCTTAAATATAGAAATTGACAGTATCAAAACAATATGACAAATGTAAATAAATATACAAATTTATAATCTAATAAAAAAACACTCATAATAGTTCGTTTAAACCTTTTTAAAAAACTTAAATACTTGTCAAATTGAGAGAAAGTTGATTATGAAGTCTTTAAAGGCAGTATTTGACTCCAAACAGTGGACAAACCTCCTTCGACAGTTTGTCAACATGTTCGTCTCGTTCTGACCTTTCTGTATATAATTGACACTTCCCGTATCTTTTTACGGTTTAAAAGTTATGTTATATTTTATAAGTTTGAGTAATGATGGTATTAAAAATGAGGATTTAGGGTATGTAAGGGTGTGTTCGTAATTTGTAGTATGTTTTTCAAAAACTCATAGTAATGCAAGTGGTAAAATAGTAATTTCCCTCTTAAAAAAACACCTAAAATGCTATATATATTAGTAATCAGCTCAATTGGTGATACTAAGTGGTAAGACTTAGTATTAAAGGGATTCATGTTCGAATCCAACAACCTACCTGAGATGTTCAGGAGATAGGTTGGGGTGCATTGGGCTGCAGACCTGGCCCAATGGCTTATATTAACATTCCTCCTTGGGCCTGCGGGCGATGGAGGGGGGGTGTTACATGTAGTATATAATAGTATAGATAGGATGATTCTACATTTGATTTCTTTATTTGTTTAATTAATTAGTAATATTATTTTTATTGTTTATGTTGATTTTTATTATTTAAAAACTACAATGATTATATGTTTTGCAAGTTAACCGTTTAAAAATGCAAATGTAAAAAAAGATGTTGCGTTAATTAACTAAAAGTCGAATCAGTTAAACGCAATCAAGACCCTATATATTTTTATTTTGTGAACTGTATAAATGTGACAGATGGAGAAAAGTGAAAATAGATCGAATAGCTCGAAAATCATACAAAGTACATTTGCCAACATGTTCGTCTCGTTCTAACCTTTCTGTACATAATTGATACTTCCCGTATCTCTTCACGGTTTGAAAGTTTTCATATTTTATAAGTTTGAGTAACGATGATAATAAAAGTGAGAATTTAGTGTATGTAGGGGTGTGTTGGTAAGTTAAAGTATGTTCTTCATAAACTCATAGTAATGTAAGGGGTAAAATAGTAATTTTTCTCTTTAAAAAACACATAAAATGCTTTATATATTATTAGTAGATATATAAAAATTTTAATTAATTAGTATTTAATGTCATATGTTTGTTACTTTAATGTTTTAGTAATGATAGTTTTAATGAGATTTTAATAATTCTATGGGTATGTTAGTAATTTCTATTAGATTTTTCAAATGTTAATAGTAATATTAGGGGTAGATTAGTAAATTTCATATTAAAAAAACATCACAAATGTATTATATAATAATATAGATGTGGCAACCGTATCAGTCGTCACGTCACCTATATAAGGTGTCACATGTAATTTATGGTACTTTTAGTGACATGACATCAGGTGTCACATGACATGCTTATAGGTTGTCACGTTAATAAAATATTTACAATAGCAATAAATGAAATGAAAGTTCATCACACATGATGAAAACCCAAATTGTTTAATACACATTTTATGAACAGAAGTCCTAGTTCAATATATTTCGAAGCACTTAAACATTATAAATGTTCATGTTGAAATTATAAGTGTATACTTTTATGAATTACTTGTGTTGTTTTTCAGGTCACGATCACAAGTAGAGATGCACAAAGCCTGGGTCGCGCTGGGCTTAGATCAGGCCTAAAAAAATTCAGACTTTTTTAGTTTAAAAAAGTTGGAGCCAAAAAAAGGCTGGGCCTTGACAAAATAAATTAGGTCTACTAAGGCTCGAACGGGCTACATGGGCTTAGCCCAAGCTTTTAAAAGCCCGGATTGGGCTTTGATTTTGTTTAATACTAATTATTTATTGCATTTATTTATTACCATATAACAATTAATTTTCGCATGATTTTATAACTATTGGGGTAAAAATGAAGTTATTGTTCTATTCTATACAAATATAATGTATATATGATGTAATCGTAGTTATTTAAGTATCTATCGATAAAATGAATATATACCCATATATGTACATAATGAAATGACAACTTCACATATCCAAAAGATATATAATACATAATATATAAAAGATAACATTTGTAACAATAAGATATATATTATATACATATTATATAAGTAAAAAAACGTAAATACAAATATTAAAAACGTGTATTTTAAATTGGGATCGGGCGTTTTCCCTAAAAAACCGTGGCTTTATCTTAAATAAGTCCGGGCTTTCGGGATTTATTCAAAAAAAAGCTCGGGCTTCGGGCTTTTTCGGGCTTTTAGCTTACCCCGCCTTGGCCTAGGTCGGACTAGGCTTTTACGAATAATTTCATGCCTTTTTAGAACTTTCTGGCCCGACTTTTTCAGGTCTGGCTTTTTTTGGGCTTTTTTAGGTCCGGGCTTGGACTAAAGCCCATCAGTGCACGTCTAATCAAAAGACTTTTTATTTCACACTACAAAAATTATGTTAATTGTTCAAACTAATTTGTTTCACGTTTTTGTGTATTTATGTTCATGCGGAGTAATAAGTATTAACAAGTATAGAAATTCATACCTATTCATACATTTATAATATTTGTGAGAGAAGATGTTCATACTTATAAATATGAATTCAGTTTGTTACACTTCGTGTCCTTACGCAAGAGGAAAAATGGAGAAATTAAGGGTGCGTTTAGTTACGGAAAACTTTTTTTTAGAGAAAATTAAAAAATTAGAAAACATGTTCAAGTTGTGATTTTTTAAAGAAGTTTTCTAAGAAAATGAATCTAATTATTTATGGTTTCCTACATTTCCTATTTTGGAAAATGAAAACTCGATCTCTTACATTTGAACGCGTTTTCTAAACACCTTTAGTTTTTTGAGAGACACAAAACTCTAAAAAAATGGAAAAGGAAGAATGGAGATAGTTTTCCGTAACTAAACGCGCCGTAAGAGTTTTAAAATAATTTCTACATTTTTAAGTATAAAAATTATACTTTTGTTCACCTTATGAATGTGGATACGTTTTTTCTACTATTTTTAAATGTGAAAAAAAAAAAAAAAAATACTCGAGTATTATTTCTTAGATTTGCACTTACAAAGGTGACTATTTTCACTTTCTTTTATAAGTGTAGACAACTTTTTTTACACTTGTTACAATTGTGAAGAAAATATATGAGGTGATGATGTGTCAAGTTTTTAAATGCATAGGTGTCAAATTATGACACCATTACAAGTGATATGGTTGATCTTTCATAAAATACCTATAAATATTATTGTGTTAACTCGAAAGATTTAAAGGGCAATAATTAGCATCGAAGTTTATGTAGTTATTTCTTGTTGTTAGAAGTTGTTTATATATGAAGTTTGTTTTGATCCTTACTCAATAATATATGTTCTGCCTGTGTATTATTTGACCACAATTTCCAAAAACCATCTCTTATGCAAAAGTATCGGTATTGTTATGTTGAGAAATTATACATCACTAATCTGGTCTCCATAAATATTATTTATCTATATCCAAAAATAATACGTCTCTGTTTTACCATTGTTTTAGCCATTGAAAAGTCAAAGTGATCATACTCTTTAGCACACCCATATATGGATAATACATTAAATGAAACTGTAGAATAAATGGAGTCATCTTATTGGATCACGGTGCACATTATTGATCAGCTCAAAGCCATGGGGAATCATATATGGGTGTGGCAACGGTTTTAAGTTGAAGATAATGATCAAGTGCCTCTAATCCTTGTTCTCTTCCGAACCCACTCATTTTATAACCTCCGTGAGGTGCATCCCTATCCACGGCTAGATAAGAGTTGATCCACACAGCACCTGCTCGTATAGATCTTGAAACTGTGTTTGCAATGTCGATGTTTTTTGTCATTACCCCTGATGCGAGCCCATATTTTGTGGCATTTGCTCTCTTGATCACTTCTTCCATAGTCCTTTAAAATCACGGGTCCAAATGTTGTAAAACATCTTAAATCTATTTATTTATAATAGGGTGAATTGCACAAAATAGAAACTAACTATTATCTGATTATCGATTTTATTATCAAATACCAAAAGTATCAGTAATGGAAATCTAGCAATAGTTTGTCTATGATTCTGATAATAACACATGAGTTCGTTTTCATTTTTCGTTATTTGCCTTTTATAAAAATTTCCAAATTATAATTCTTAACAGTATAGCTCTTTGGCAAAACCGAAAAAGAAGTCGACATGTAATTACAAACTAGCATTGTGGCTAGCCAAAGTTGACTATCTATACGAGCCTCCTAGGATCATTTAGACTCCTCAAGCTATAGGGTCCAAGCCATACATACTACAGTCAAGCTTGGCTAGTAAAACTTTTTAGCCAAATAGGCTCCCCCAATCTAAAGGTACTCTAGCCGGGGCCATTTATGGTAAAAATTCGACCATTAAGTGCTGTACAATGTGCACATATTTCATATGTAATATTGTACTTTTAACAAGCAAATGACCATTAAGTTTAAACACATACTTGAATTTGAGAACAGAGATAACAGGGCCGAATATTTCCTCATTTGCTAAGGACATATCATCCTGAAAAACGAACAAGAAAATTTGCATCGTATAGATAAATTTATCGATCTGATTTATATATAGAGATGATATTTGAGCGATAATAAGGATATCAGTCAATACCGTAACGTTTGTGAACAAAGTTGGCTGAATATAGTATCCTTTCTCTCCAAATGGCTTACCACCTGTTACCAAAGTCGCACCTTCCCTCTTGCCGTTCTCGATGCACGAAAGTACCTTCTCGTATTGTTGTTTATTGTTCTAGACAAAAAAGGGATTAAAAATTGTGCAGATTAGATATGAAAAAATTATAAGATTTAATAACCTCAATGTCATTATATATAATTATACCTGAGGTCCTTGACGAGTGGTGAGATCAAAAGGGTCTCCTATCGGCCAAGCTTTCACTATTCCCTCTAATTTTTTGACGAAAACATCATGCACCCCTTCCTGAACGAAAACACGAGATCCTGCCACACACATCTCGCCCTGTACATGGAATGATCAAGTTAGATTAGGTCACAACTTTGAAATGTACATTTAATGGATCAATTTCGAATTATCTTTTGACAAAAACTGGTCAAATGGGTAAAACTGAAAAATAACTTGAAATACATTTCAAATGATTAATTAAATTTTGTAACACAAAGTATATTTGACATAATATACTTATATACCCATTTCGACTAGACCATTGAATGTGTTGTTGGTACGAATAAATTGGATCTAAGAAAAAAAGGAAAATGATTAACTCACATAATTTTTACAAAATTTTACCCACAAAATGACTTGTACCAATAGCATTAAGAGAGAGAAGTATGAGAGAGAAAAAATAAATGGATGTGATTGGTGAATTTTCCTTACCATGTCATTTTGTGAAAATATGTTTGTAAAATTTGAGTGAGTGTAGTGTTTCTCAGAGAAAAATAAACAATGGATCGTACTTTATTAGACAGATTTCCAATAACAGCAAGCTCTGCGGCTTTATCAACATCTGCATCATCAAAGACAATGAAAGGTGATTTTCCTCCTAGTTCGAGGGACACCGGTTTCAAATTGCTTGTTGCTGCAGCTTGCATTACGATACGACCAACTTCTGTGGATCCCGTAAAAGTGACCTGGGTTGATCACAGATCATTAGACAAAAATCGAACTATCTTAGTTTTGTATAAGAGTTCTTGAAACTATATAATAAATAAGGGTATTACGGCATCGATGTCCATATGAGAGCTCACGGCAGCACCAGCACTCTCTCCAAACCCATTAACAACATTGATGACCCCATCCGGAACACCAGCCTAAACATCAACAAATACGTTACTTGTAACAAATTGAACAAAGAAAAATTAGTAGTTTTGTTATAAATAATAACAATATGAAATGTATGGGAATAACATGTATGCCGCTAAAAACTACTCCCTCCGTCCCACTCCAAGTGTCCGCCTTACTATTTTGGGTTGTGTTATGATCCCACATTGGCCAAGTATGGGATTGGTTGGTGGCTTATAAATCTAGGTGTTCCCTCCTCCTTTAAGCTAGCTTTTGGGAGTGAGTTCTACATTTGGGCTTATGGCTTGATATGGGCCTAGTATGGGATAGGTTCGTATCAATTGGTATCAGAGCCATCCCCATTTTTCGAGGTTCCAACACCTCGGAGTGGTGGCCTATGGAGTGGTGGCTTGGACCCGAAAAGAGGGTGTCAACCGTGACCAACGAGGATGTTGGCTCTTCAAAGCTGGGGTATTGTTATTGTAACACCTCAAATTTCAGGAATTTAATATCGTACGCGGATATATTTTTATTATGAAATAATAAAATGTAGATAAAGAGATATAGTGGAAAACGTAAATGAGTTTCTCAGTTCCAGACTGTAAAATAAAGGGGATTTAAAATAAAGAGTTAGATAGATACGTGAGGGTCTGTGGAGTATTCTATATCATTTTTAAACATCCAGAGATAATTCCTTCAAGTGAAGAAATCGCAGGAGATTAAACCATAGCAAAACTTCCTCTAAAAATATTGATTCAAGCTTCTAATCTTCAATTCATCATTCCTTCTATCATCTCTAATCTTTGTAAGTATTGATTTCCTTAGTTTTAACCTAGTTCATGGGGGTTTCATGAGAGTTTGATGGGTTTTGTATAATTAAGGGTTTCAATCCGAATTTAGGGTTTTAATTTGATGGAATTGATGATAATTAGTTGTAATAAGCTTGTTAGTGATCATATAACATATTGAAAGTGATTTCTATATGATTTAATCTAGGGTTTTGAATTTTCATGGGGTTTTTAAGGGTTAATGATTTTAATCCGAAAATTAGGGTTTGAATATGATTAAACTAGTGCTAATTAGTGTTTTGATTATGATTATAAATGACGTATCATCATGAAAGTGATTAATTTGAAGTATGTAGCATATGATCAAAGTGGGGTTTTGATGGGAATTCATGAACTAGTGATTTTTATATGAAATTAGTGTTTATTATGTTAAATAGATGTTAGTAAAGCTTAATAGTGAATGAATTAACATGTAAATAAGTTAGAGATTTATAAGTTAGTAATATGTTCATAAAGGTTTTGATGAATTAAGAGGAATTCATGTAATAAGCTTAATAGTGTAATTAAAAGTGTTAATAGAGTATGAATATGATTAATAGTTAGCTTAATGATGATTAGTGCCTTATAGTGTTGTATGTATCATGTATGAATTATGTAGGTGATAAAGACGTGGAGTGCTTTCAATGGTGAAATCGACTAATAGAGTATGGTGAGTGATACGGGGGTTAAACAGTGGTTGTGTAGTACCGAATAGCTTGTGGGCTAGAGGTTTGCACAATCAAGGAAAGTTAATTGTTATGTTTGTTTATTTATGTTTGTTGCTTATAATAGTTAATTGTGTTAAATTACTTGTTATGTTTAAAAGTTATGTGAATACATGTTATTTGGAAAAGTCAGTAGTGATTATCTCATTAGCGAGTAATGAGTATGTCACTAGCTTGAAGGTAAAGGAAAGAATTGGTGGAGAATAGTGTATGATTCGATTGTGTTGGATCCAGATTACTGTTGAGTAAGAGGCTACACAATTGGGTGTAAGATAACTTGATAATATATGTAGATTAAATATTTGAGATTTTGTGATTACGATGTTATGTTAAATTAATAGTGTATGATTCGATTGTGTTGGATCCGGATTACTGTTGGGTAAGAGGCTACACAATTGGGTAGAAGATAAAGTGTTAATATATGTGGATTATGTGGAATATGTGTATACAGTGAAACAATATTAGTATGCATATTGTTGCGGTATGGTACTCAGTGAAATAGTGTTAGCATGCATATCAATGTGATATGGTGCTCAGTGATCAGTGTTCAGTGTTCAGAGCATAGTGATGTTGTGATTATGTTATTGTATTGATATATGTTGAGTGTTATGTTGATTGCTTGTTTAATTGCCTGTGTACTCACTAAGCAGTTATGCTTACCCGTTTCAGTGTTTACGTTGTAGGTTGATGTGTTGGTAGAGACATATGGATAGAGAATGTGCTTATGGTAGTGACATGGATATGGAGCATGCTTACGGTTAGAATATGCTTCTTTCTTTTGAATTGTTGTTTTGATGCCCAATTGTGTAAATCGCCCAAACAAAGAGTTTTCGAATTAAATATGTTGGTCAATATATAGTAGTTGAATTTGAAAGTCAAACTGAAATATGGTGTCTAGTGTATGTGGTTATCAAGCGTATGAAGTCATATGATTGGTTTGGTTTGGGTCAAAGTGGTGAAAAGTGATTTAGTGTCGAATATGATTGGTTGATCAAAGATGAAGTTGACAAATAGTCAACAGAGTTATAATGGTCAAACATATGTGGTATTGGGTAAAGTTGTGGTTGTACATGGTTTTTTGGTTAAACGGGTTGAAAGTGTCCAAATGGGCACTAAACGGGTCAAAAGAGTTAAACTGAGTTAAAATGTACTTATGTGGGTTTGGACAATGGTGTTAGACTTGTTTTGGTATGTTGATAATGTGTGCAAAAAGTTAGAGTCAAAGTGTTTATGGTTTGTGAATTGAGTTGTAGTCAAAAAGTGGTTAAAATGGTCAAAAAGTGGTTATACGTCCGTTTTATGGTAAAACGTGAATTTTGGAAAAGTGCAAAAATAGAAAGTTTCATTTTGGCATTGTGGAGGTGCCTGCAAAATTTGATGGTCTAAGTGTTTACGAGTGAAAAGATATGCGGGTTTGAATTTGGTCAAAAAAATTTGGTTACCATTACCACTAGAACAGGCTTGTTCTAGTCTAAAACAAGCTTGTTCTAGCTAAAACAAGGTTGTTTTACCTACCTGTACTACATGGTTGATAATTTGCATACCCCGTTCCCGTTGTCTTGTTTTGGGTCAAAATGTAAAGATGAAAATACGGTATCAAAGATACGAGATGTGGGACCAATAGAGAGTTCTATTAGAGTATGTATATAAAAAAAAATGGTTCTGTTTTCGGGGCGTTTCAGTTATGATCCCACATTGGCCAAGTATGGGATTGGTTGGTGGCTTATAAGTCTAGGTGTTCCCTCCTCCTTCAAGCTAGCTTTTGGGAGTGAGTTCTACATTTGGGCTTATGGCTTGTTATGGGCCTAATATGGGATAGGTTCGTATCAGGTTGTTCCGGGTGAATATGTTATTTGATTGGTAAAAAGTAGAGGGAGTGAGTTCTACATTTGGGCTTATGGCTTGTTAGGGGCCTAATATAAGTCAAAGTAGACACTTTGACCGGGACGGATGGAGTATATTTACGTTTATTAACCTTCAACTTTCTTACATTTACACTATTCCCCCATTTACACTTGTTTGAGCCTAATTTAGGTGCAGCTAGTAGCAAAATAATTTTCCCATATTGTATTTAGCTTCAAATAACTTCAAATAAAATATGAACATGTATACCAGTTTTGACAAGTGGGCTAGAAAGAGAGTCGTAAGAGGTGTCTGCTCAGCGGGCTTGATGACCATGGTGCACCCAGCGGCTAAAGATGGTGCGACCTTGGTGCCAAACACGTAACCGGGAGCATTCCATGGCATGATGTGCCCGACTACCCCAATGGGTTCACGTAATGTGTACGCTTGAATATTACTAGACATTTTCAAAGTGGCTCCACGGATTTTATCTGCGGCACCAGCAAAGTACCGAAATGTTTCTGATGACACCGGTACTTCAAAGTACCTCGATGCACCAAATAGCTTTCCACCGTCGATTACTTCTAATGTTGCTAATTCATTAACATTCTCATCAATCAAATCCGCAAATTTCAATATTATCTTTCGCCGTGCCTGAAAAGTGCAATTTTATTAATTTACAGAATTTTGCACTGTAAAGTAAGCCGGTAATTTTCAACTTTTGCAAAAGATTTAGAATATGTACTTCGCCAGACAGTCGAGGCCACGGTCCATTGTCAAAAGCTTCACGGGCAGCTTTAACGGCTAGATCAACGTCTTCCTTTCTCCCTTCGGCCACTGCTGCTAACACTTCCTCGGTTGCTGGATTTATCGTCTCAAATGTATTTCCTTCATTTTTTGAGGTTCAAATACAATAGTACCATGTTAATCAACTAAATGTACAATAAATTAAATAACTAATTCTAAGCATCATACTAGTATTAGAACAAAATTCAGAAATATTATTTTGTAGAGTAAAAATGAAACCTGAAATGGAATCAACAAACTCTCCATTAATGAAGAGCTTAGTGAACTTGATCTCATGGGTTTTTGCAGACTTGGAACTTCCATTTGCTGCTGAACTCATTTTCCTGGTGAAATATGAAACAAAAATATTGGTGAGTTAAAACATTATAGCAAGGCGATTTTATAGGCCATAACTGAAATACTTGCATGCCAACATGAAAAAAAATTGGTTTTGTGTTCGCACACAGTTTTATGGAAAACATAAAGAGAGAGGAGAGAGAATACATTTACAGTTTCCGTTTTAACAACTGTATAGAATAGAATATAGTTATCATTAATAAGACATAAATGAATGCATTAACAATAGTACTGTACTGCCAAAGAATTTACTAAAAAAATAATGTCTAGCTTTGTCTAGATTATGCGATTAAATGGCCATGGCTCGAAACTCTTGACTGCATCATTATTACTAGAAAACTAGCTTATCCATATCTACACAAGACAGTTTCATAGATGGATGGTTTTAGGTACTTGGTGAAATAACGATTTAAAATAACCTAACCAGTTTAAACCATTAGGTGGTTTAGTGACAGCTGGTGTTAGGGAGTGTACTTTAGGGGCTAGATTGATGGTTTAATGATTCCAAACTAGCAAAACTTTAATAACCGGCAACGCCCATTGGCCATACGTCAACTATGAGGTGGCAATTTAAACTCAGTTACTTGCATGGGTCGGTTTATATTTAACAGCAAACGCTCATTCTACCCCATAATGACACTTGAAATAACAATAGCCAATGTTTTAAAAACCGGTTTTTTTATCGACTCGGAAACTCCACCGATTCCGGTCGAACCGGTTCAACCGGTCCGGTCCAACCACCCCCAAAACCGGCCACGTCACCATTATTTAAAAAAAAAAAAAAAAAAAAACCGGTTGAACCATCCGGTTTCCGGTCGAACCCCCGGTTCGTTGACTGGTCAACTTAAGGTCAAAACCGGTCCATTCTAACTCGGAACTTCCTCCGGATCCGGTCGAACCGGTCGAACCGGCCGGTTCGAACCGGTTTTTAAAACATTGACAATAGCTCGTGGTTGCTAGGTTAAATCCATGCCACAAGACCAAAGGCTTTTGACCACCCAAGTGTATTGTTCATGCAGACCACCACTCCATCATCAAATAAACACCAACACCTTCACCAATGTGGCTTATATTAAGGAGAAAAAACAACAGCATTCCAAAGCACTAAACACTTCAATTATGGAATCCCAATTCCCAAACACCCATTTATATCAATAAAAATTTGTTAAAGAAAGTAGGAGGCTCAAATCTGCAAAAAATCAGTAAATACAGAATAAAACCGCCATGGCTGCAATAATCATGCTACTTATTCTATATCCTTAGTATGGGTTCTGACCTCTTGGCATATATCCCTCTGTAAATTTTATTTGCATCATTTTAAGCTCTCAAGAATAAAGGAGATGCTAAAGATGGAGCAGAGAGCCACCTACAGAAGCGTCTTTAAGAATTACAGGAAAACAACCAAAGAAACTTCATTCAAATGAGATTATATGATATCAGCAGATATATAAAATAAACCAACACAACTTAATGGAGAAGCAGAAACATAAACATAACTCTATTGATATCCATCATCATAACATCTTACTGCTAATACAAACATTTGATTGTCTACAGCGACTTGAGAGATAAAATGACTACATGGGTTCTCAATCATAGGCGCCTTCCATTTTCCGTGGAGTTCAGAAAACATGTGATACGGATTATTATGAAAATCTGCAGTTTAAGTAGAATCCATAAGCCTTTGTCTTCCATGGAGCCTTCAGCCTTGTACTCCGGGTTTGAAATAGTGGGTCTGTCCCCTCAGCATCTTCTTCAACATCCCAATCTTCTGGCTGAAACTCTTGGCCTGTCTCAATCAGTAACTTAATAAATAGCATTAGCACAAGTAAATCACAATTTAATATAAAGACTGATTACCATTTTGGCATATGGGTAACCAATCTCCTTTGGGATGCCATCATAAAGTTATTCTTTACAGCAGCAATAACACATTCTCACTCGTAGTACGTTAATGCACACGTACTAGGTACACATTGTCTCAAGTGAGATTTGAACTCACAGTTTCTCGTGGTTGTTAGGTTAATTCCGTACCATGAGACCACGGGCCCTTTGATCACCGAAGTGTATTTTAGGTTGCAGACAACCTCTGCATCATCAAACAAACACCTTCACCAATGTGGCTTATTTTAGGGAGAAATAGCCACAAGCTTTTCTAGTCATAAACACTTAAATTATACAATCCCAAATACCCCTTTATATGAATAAATAACAATTTTGTTAGAAAAAGTAAGGCTCAGATCTGAAAAAGATCAGTGCAAACAGTATACAACTGCCAGGGTGCAATAATCACGCCGGCAATCGAACATATCAGACTGCCTGAATGTTGCCCCGTCAAGATACAGTATATCTCAAAGTTTGACCGATTAACTTGTACAAATAGCAAGTCATCATCACAGCCCCCAACTTTATAGTTTTGGTGCAAAAATTTTACACAACTTTCAAAATGCTGACAACCTTTGAACACCAAAGTTTATTTCAAATTGCTGACAACCTTTTCATCATCAAACAAACACTTTCACCTTCACCGATGTGACTTATTTTAGAGAGAAAAAAAACATGTTTTTAAAGCCATATACACTTACATATGCAACCCCAATTACCCCTTTATATCAAATAAAATCCATTTTCTAAGCGAAAGTATGAAGCTCATCTCTGTAAAACATCAGTGAAAACAGAATAAAACAGACATGGCTGCTATAATTACTCTAGCAACGAATGTATCCGACCGCAGAATGTTGCCCCACCAAGATACGGTATTTCTCAAAGTTCGACCGATTAACTCAGAAAAAGAGAAATTCATCATCAGAGCCCACTGTTCTATAGTTTTTGTGCATATATTATACATATTATTTCCCTCTAGAAAATATATAGCAAATTACACAAAACGTCTCTGTAAGTGCTTAAACCCTTGGAATACCTCACCATCGAATGTACAACAATTGTTGCATTACCTCAAGAAAAGCATCTACATGAGTCATGAGTGCTTCAATTTGAGTGCTATTCAAAAGGCCACAGCAGCCAGCCTAATATCCAAAGACATGCGTACCATATCCAATACAGAGATTTAAAATCTGTGACAGAAAGATAATTCAGCACAAATCAATGATAAAGTTTTCTTCATTAAATCGAGTGTGTATTACACATTAGTTGAAATACAGCACGTCATTTGCATCCTACTTATCTATGGACATGTAAAATTGGGTACTCACTTGTAACTCCTGGCATGTATCCAAGACTCTGTTAAAGATGGAGCAGAATGCCACACACAGAAGCATCTTTAACTATCACAGGAAGAACAACAAAAAATGATTCATGCTAAATGAGATTATATGGTTTCTGCATAGTTTAAAGGTATATAAAACTTAAGGGAGAAGAGGAAACATAAACTAGTCAACAATCTGAGAATAGAATACATTAATGTGGGGCATACCAAATAGCAACAGTTTAGGGCAATGCTTGATATGATATTGAAGTGGTTACGAAACAGACTTTGCAAGGCCTGTTTCAGCTACCTTCACTCCATAAGATCGAGGTATAGCCACGCATTTGCATGACCATATTGAAACTTGTAACTATTGACTTCACCAACATTTGTCTGCAAGAATAGGTGTCAATATTCTGCAACAATAGATGATAAATCAATTTTTCAGAAAAAAAAAAAAAAATGAAAATATAGTTCTTTATACTAACCGTCTTTTACAATGTGAACACTTCAGTGGTGAAGAAACAGCATACTTCAAGAAAGAAAGCCGCCCCTCCATGTTTTTCCAAACATTACCACAAACTGCAGCCATGAAAAAGGATCCTAACTGTCATCTACTGAATGAGTACAATATAAGCTTCATTAACAAGATTAACTAGTAATCAGATAGTTTAGAAGGCCCCATCCAGAATGTAGAACTCATCACATCTAATTAGATAGTTTAGCAGGCCTGGCAGTTCTACATCAGACTTAGAAATAATATCACAATTAGATGACCCAGAAGAGTTGAGGAAATTTTTTATGTTGGCAGCGCATGACCAGTTTTCTAGACTATACAACAAAAAGAAGAAGAAGCAATATGTGATCCATGATATAATGAGCATTTGTCAGAAATTAAGAGACAAGATAATCTTACCATATTTGACAAAACTTAAGAGATAAACACAACCGTCATAACTCTATTGACATCCATGATCATAACATCTTAATGTTAATACAAACAAATTATTTTCTGCAGCGCCTTCGGATATAAAATCACATATACATGGGTTGTTAATCATAGGCGCCTTCCATTTTCCTTGGAAGTTCGGGTTCTTGTTTTTCTGTCAAGGGGAAAAATGTGATACTGATTATCATGAAAATTATGCAATTAATTTCATCTGCATCCATGTTGAGTGCATCATATAAAGCTCTCAAGAATAAAGAAGATGCTAAAGACAGAGCAAAATGCCCACCCACAAAAAGTGTGTTTATTGTTTAAGTATCACAGGAAGAAGAAAAAAAAAAGAATGAGATTATACGCTGACTGCATAGTTTGAAGGTATATAAAATCAAGTAAAACAACTTAAGGGAGAAACAGAAACATAAACTAGTCAACAATCAGACAATACGATACATTAACATGGATCATCCCATATTGCAGCAGTTCAGAGCAATGTTAAATATGATGTTGAAGCGCTGACCTGACAGACCTTGCAAGGATTTCAAAAGGTTGAGGCATAGCCATGCATGATTTGCATAACCAGATAAAAATTTATAAATTTTGACAGCACAAAAATCTGCCTGCAAGAAGAGGTGTTAATATTCTGCAAGGACAGATGATAAGTCAATCACGCGGAATATATGAAAAAAAGATAAGAAAAGAAAAAAAAAACTGTCTTTTGCAATGTGAAGACTCAATAATAGGTTCCTCCCATTTTCCTCGGAAGTTCGGATTCTTCATTTTCTGTTAAGGGAAAAACATGTTTACGAAACATGCGATACTGATATCATGAAAATCTGCAGTTAATCTAGAATCCACAAACCTTCGCCTTCCATGGACCCTTTTACTCAGGGGTTTGACATAGTGGGACAGTCCACTCACCATCTTCCTCAACATCCAATCTTTTGGCTGAAAATTTTAGCTCGTCATAATCAGTAACTAATAAATACATAAACTCAAGTAAATCACAATGTAAAATAAAAACTGCATACCTTTTTGGCATCTGGGTAGGCTATCTCCTTTGGGATGTCATCATAGGTTATTTCTTTTTAACAGCAAATGCACATTCTCCCTTGTACTATCTAAAAACATACGTAGTATGTACACATTATCTCAAGTGAGATTTGAATCAATGCTTTATTGTGGTTGATAGGTTAATTCTTACCGTGAGACCACGGGCCCTTTGATCACCAACATGTAATTCAAATGCAAACAACCTCTTCATCATCAAACAAACACCAACACCTTCACCAATATGACAGAGAAAGATATTTTAGCACAAACCAAATATAACGTATTCTTCATTATGCTCCTTCTTTTGAATAGAGTGTGTATTACACACTAGTTGTACTACCTTTAACTCCTGGGATATCTTCAAGACTCAGTTGAAGATGGAGCAGAATGCCACAATCGTCTTTAGGTATCACACGAAGACCAACCAAAGAAAATTCATGCTTACTGAGATTATATGGTGTCTGCATAGTTTAAAGGTATAAAAAATCATTAAAAACAACTCAAGGGAGAAGTGGAAACATAAACTAGTTACCAACCTACCAATACAATACATTGATGTGGGTCATCCAAATAGTAGCAGTTCAGGGAAATGTTGAATATGAAGTTAGAGCGATGAGCTGACAGACTTTCCAAGGCCTTTCTCAGCTACCTTGCACAAGGCCTCCAAAAGGTCTAGGCATGTCACACATGATTTGCATGACCAGATTGAAACTTGTAACTATTGACTGCACCAACATTTGCCTGCAAGTATAGGTGTTAATATTCTGCATGAACAGATGATAAATATGGAAATATGAAAATATGGATCTTCAAATTAACCGTCTTTTGCAATGTGAACACTTCAGTGGTGCAGAAACGGCATATTTTAAGAAAGAAAGCTGGCCCTTCCGTATTTTGAAAAGAAAAACATGACAAACAGAAGCCATGGGAAAATGTTTCTACATTGTCATTTGCCGAATGAGTACAAACAACTCATTAACAAGATTAACGTGTAAAGAATAGAAAGACAGACCTGGGATATGGTGCCTCCTCCAGAATGTAGAACCCGTAATGACCAAAGTACTCAATTACATAGTTTAGCAGGCCACCAGTTCTACATGAGACTTCTAATTAATAGCACAATTATTATATGGCAATGTAACAAAAACGACCCATAAGAGTTGAGGAGATCTTTTTATGTTGGCCGTACACAACCAGCTACCTAAACTGTACAACAAACAGAAGCAGCAATATGTAATCCATTAAAAAAATCAGCACGCGTTAGAAATTAACAATCAAGATCATTTTACCTTATTTCTCAGAAATTAACGCAGCCACTAAAGTCATATCTCTATTGACATCCATACTAACATCTTATTGTAAATACAGACTTTATCTTCCCGCAGTGACTTCAGTTAAGACGAAAAATACCTGGGATGTCAATCATAGGCGCCTTCTATTTTCCTTGAAAATTCGAGTTCTTGATTTTCTAGTTAGGAGAAAACATGTGATACTGATTATCATGAAAAATCTTCAGTTATGGTAGAATCCAAAAACCTTTGCCATCCATGGACCCTTGTACTCTGGGTATAGAATTGTGGGACTGTCCACTCAATATCTTCCTCAACATCCCATCTTATGGCTGTAAATTTTAGCCCGTCATAATCAATAACTAATAAATACGGAGTAGCATATAAACCACAATGTAAAATAAAAACTGCATACCTTTTTGGCATCTGGGTAGGCTATCTGCTTTCAAATATCATCATAAGTTATGATTTTACTACCTCAGGCTTCTAGTCTTCAGGGTCGGAAATAAACTTTTACAACCTCGGGCTTCTATTCTTCAGGGTCAGGAATAAACTCCTTGTCATCCCTAAATCAGGCTCTCAACATCAATCTGAATTTGAGGAAGCATTGTAGAAAACCTCTTAATGATTACATTATTGAAAATATGGCATGTGACTATGTGTTTAATTTATCCTTCTTGTCCTGCATCTGGACCCTTGGTCTGCTTTGCAGGGAGAACAATGAGGATAGTGTAAGTAGCATGAGGGCAAAGGATGTGAAAGCTGGTCAGTCTAGCAACGAACGGCTTTTTCGATCCATTTGTAGCATGGACATCCTTTGTCGGGCCCAAACCTAAATTGTGTACAAAAATATCTAGAAACTTTCCAATTGAAACATTTATGAGATTCGGATCTGTAGAATGATCAGAACAAAGAGGACTAAACAACAACTTTAAACCGAATTATTTAAAATCTTGAATATATACATTGTTTAATTTTATAGACTAAAAAAAACCCTAATTCCCACAAAACAGGTAATATTTGTATGAGAAACACACGGAAAAAGAAACCCCCAAGAACAAGAAACCATAATAATCAAGATATATTTTTAATTTTTATTTTGAAAAAAAACAAATCTTGAACGAACACATTATTTAATTTTTTTAAGACTAACAAAACCCTAGTTCCTACAAAAGCAGTAATCTTTCATACAAAAAACACACTGCAGATGAAACCTTAAAAACAATAAGTAAACAAAAATCGAAAAATAATAAAGCATGACCTTGTGAATTGTGATAAAAGACGATTAACAGCGATATCTTCGGTGGTGTTGAACCAACGGGGATTGATTGTATGCCGTGGAAACAATAAAGAAGAAAGAAGCAGGAGAATGATGTTGGTCGGGGGGTTTTGAGTTGAGTTGAGATGGATTGATTCTTGTGGGTAGTCAGTAGTGGGTATGGATGTATATTTATAGGTATGGCCCGTATGGGTATGGATATGTCGGTTTGGGCATTCAGCGTCAATTATACGCCACTACTTAATACGGAGTACTCATTTATTTAATTTTTTTTTTTTTTTTTTTTTTTAACGGCAAATAGATATATATATAAAAGCCACAAACTTAGCAAGTGACTAAGAAGGGCAAAATGAGTACAAGATACATTGAAAGAAATTACGTAAATGAGGAGAATGGATTACAATTCCAACTCGCCAATGAACAAGATATTTTGCTTCTATGCTTAAGCCATAAAAACAAATTGGTTATGACTTCATCCGCAATACTTGTATGAGACTTCACCTTATTATTAAAAACCATTTCATTCCTCGCCTTCCAAATGTACCAAAGCAACCCGTAAATTATAGCCAAGAAAGTTTTCTTCAGTTTATTCGTGTTCCCCCATTTGGCACCAAAATCTATCATCTCAAGCACCGAATAGAAATTGGGCATTGTAATTCCACACCAATCAAAAACCAGTCTACTCGAACTAATAGACCGAGGACACCTTGTAAATATGTGATCAACATCCTCCTCTTCTAAGTTACAAACTCTACATCTTGTTGAATCAATGTGTATACCCCTCTTCGCAAGATTCATATTAGACGGAATTCTACCCGAAGCGGCTCTCCAAACAAAGCAACTGATTTTTAGGGGCACCAATTTGATCCAAATCATGTCTTTAAAACCATTAGACATTAGATTACTATCAATCAACCGCCTAGAAACCCATACCTTATAACTTCCATCGATTGAGTCTTTAGCAATCAGCTTGTCACCATGTGATTCCAACTTGACCGAAGATACTAGGTGCAACAAATCACAGAATTCGTTGATGTGTTCATGAGTACAAGGATTTCCAGACCACCTCCATACAAAGCGATTACCAACAACTCTATCACTTAGAGTGCAGTTTTTACGAGATTCCATAGCAAATAAAGAAGGGAATCTAGACTGAAGAGACGATTCTCCACACCAAATGTCCTTCCAGAAACAGACATTACACCCATCACCAATCTTTATCTCAAAAAAGCTATCAAAATTTAGGCCAAACTTACCGAGATCATAGCTTACAGAATTGATGTTTGACCACACACCAGTTTTTCCACCTCCTGCCATTACCCGCATCGGCTTGTGCTTAAGCCTATGAATTGCACAGATGACATCTTTCCAAATGCAAGGGTTACTTTCTCTAAGCTTCCACCACCATTTCATTAACAAAGCTATGTTTTGGGCTTTCAACGAGCCCACACCGAGACCACCTTTTTCTTTAGAAGCAAGAACCGTGGACCAATTGATCCAGCAAATTTTCTTATTATCTTCTCCACCGCCCCAAAGAAAGCGCCTCCTTATTTGTTCAAGTTTATCAATGATACCTTCAGGAGCTTTAAAAAGCGAGAAATAATAGAGGGGCAAGCTACTTAGTACAGATTTGACCAAGGTAAGCCTACCCCCAAACGACAAATTCTTCGCTTTCCAGTCTGACAATCTGGATGAAAACCGATTCATGATGGGCAACCAAGACTTTTTGAGATTCATATTCTCGCCAACTGGAACACCTAAATATTTGAATGGGAGTGCTCCAGACATACAACCGAGAGATCTGGCCCAACAATTAACCCGAGCCAAATCTACCCCAATGCCAAAAACTTGTGATTTATGAAAGTTTACCTGAAGACCAGATGCGGCATTAAAACATTTGAGAATCCTTGCAAGATTTTTCATATTTTCATCATCCGCATCACCCACAAATAATGCATCATCAGCATAGAATAAGTGTGAAATGGAAGGCCCCGAACTACCAATTCTTTTACCAATAAACCTGCCGTTTGAACATGCCGATTGCATAGCAATATTAAGACCCTCCATAGCAATGATGAATAAAAATGGAGAGAGTGGATCTCCTTGTCTAACCCCTTTCGTTATTCTAAATTCCTTGGTCGGGGATCCATTTACTAGAACCGAAGCATAAGAAGATGACAAACACCCAAGTATCCAATTCCTCCATTTTAAACCGAAATTCATTTGAGACATAATGGAATCCAAATAAATCCAGTTTATTGAGTCAAACGCTTTTTCGAAGTCAACTTTGAACAGAAATAGTTTCTCCTTTTCACGCTTAGCCCATGAACAAATCTCATTTATCACAAGCGGGCCTTCCAAAATATTGCGCCCATTAATATAAGCCGATTGCTCCTTACCCACAACAAGATTAATCACACTTTTGAGACGAAACGAAAGAGCTTTTGCAATAATCTTGTACAAACAACCAATCAAAGAAATGGGCCTATAATCCGCGAGGTTCATAGGATCATTTGTTTTTGGAATCAAGGAAATAAATGATGAGTTACATCCTTTAGCCAAAACCCCACTGCTTTCAAAATATTTTACAAAACTCATGATGTCATCGATTAAAAGATCGTAATGTGCTTTGATAAATTTAAACGTTAGCCCATCCGGCCCCGGTGCTTTGTCCCCTCCACAAGACCAAATAGCCCTTTTAATTTCGGATATTGAGAAACCCGATTCAATAGATTCGCGCTTATCATTGGACAATTTACTAAATCGTGAATTAATGAATAATGGACGAACCGGCCATTTTTCACAAAACTTAGACGAAAAGAATCTCCATACCTCAAGTTTAATCGACTCCGGATCCGTAGTCCAAGCCCCATTGATGTTCAGACCATGGATTCGATTTAAACCATTCTTTATACGAACTGAACTGTGAAAGAATGATGAATTCTCATCCCCATCAACCATCCATTTGATCTTCGCTTTCTGTTTCAAGTCAAGCTTCTTTAAATGTTCAAGATTAGCATGCTTAACCTTACCATTTTGTAATTCAATCATTTCATCATTCGTCAGAGGCCTGCTCTCGACAATCTCATCAAGCTGTTTTAGTCTAAGATTGATATCATTTAAATCTTTGTTTTCTTTTGCCACCACTAATGACCTCCATTTTTTGATCTCCAATTTTATATGTTTCAACTTTGCCATAATAAATAGATCCGGTGAGCCAAAACCCTGGAATGAAACACATGCTTTTTTGACCATATCATAGAATCCTTCACGATTAATCCAGGAGTTAAATAGCCTAAATGGAGATGGACCAAAATCAAGCGACGAATCACAAAGGATGATTGGTGAATGATCAGAGTGTTCTCTAGCCAAAGCC
Organism: Helichrysum umbraculigerum; assembly: GCA_949592205.1. Taxonomy (NCBI): domain Eukaryota; kingdom Viridiplantae; phylum Streptophyta; class Magnoliopsida; order Asterales; family Asteraceae; genus Helichrysum; species Helichrysum umbraculigerum. The sequence continues at coordinate 5,604,292 of CATIUR010000005.1, read as the reverse complement.
ATCACCATGGAATTCGGTTGCAAAGCCAGGAAATTGGAACACATCATTTATTTAATTATTTAATTAAATCCCCTATTTAATTTGATTATTATTTATTAGCTTGATAAATGAAGTATTTTTATGTATCTAACTAGCCTTTTACCCCGCAAAGCAGCGGAGCGAATAATTTCTGACAATTTTGTAATTCTTTTTATGTGTTTCTTTTATGGTCAATGATATTTCCACCAATAAAAATGATAATACTACCAAAACTGTGTAGTAAGCAGCTGTACTATATGCATAAATAGTTATACATAATGGTGGATCCATCATATTTAATGGTGAAAATATCAATGTCCTTCTTTTATTGTCGATGATTCATGTGTTTTTTCATCAATTCAAGTCACTTTCGTATAATTCTTAGATGATTTATTACGTTGTGTTTAATTTATTGTTTTTACCCAACTAGTATTATTTTTTTTAACGACAGAAATAAAAATGCATAAAAAAAGATCAACTAGCAAGGCGCTAGAGATCAGAAATACAAATATTCAGACATACAACAATTACAAAATCAATGTCCTTCTTTTATTCCCGAAACTTTTACTCAACTAGTATTACTTGCCTATAAGGTGTAACTTCACATGTTACAACTCGACTCATAACCGAACGATCATTTATTTTAAGAATAAAAGGTGAGGTTTAACACTGTCCTTCACAAATATTTCATTGTTTTAAGTAAAGTAAAGACAAAGCGTAGTTGATCTTCAACTTTTTAAACTATTTTATGTTGAAATACTCAAAGGTACGAGCATTTTATTTTTTAAGTAAGTTTATTATTATTATTATTATTATTATTATAAAATGAAACTTGTAATGAGAAATCAGAATAATTGTAGTAGTATTCTATGTGCTCATTGACCATATGAAAATTTCAAATACAAGGTTCACGTGACACAATTCACTTGCTTTTTTGTCAGATACCCAAATGGCAAAATGTTGGGTCATTGAATGGATTCAAACTAAAAAATTGATGCTAAAATTTTAAAGAGATTTGAGTAGATGAATAAAATTATTTTCACCAGAATAGTCTTACCTGGGCAATTTTTTTACAGTATTTTTTTACTATAGGGAGTCAGTCTTATAGGTCGGCAAATTGTTTTCGTTAAAGGAGTCATATTTGTGCACATAATTTAATTATACTTGGAATAATTTATTGCTGATATTATCATGTACAAATAGATATCGCCTTATTATAAGGTTAAATGTTAAAACAAGAATATTACAGTTCTAATAAAAGGTATGACAAATAATTAGCTCTAATAAGATATTCATCGTCATACTCATGCGACCAACTTCAAAAACTAAATTTGTTACGAATATAAGGTTCTGGTCATTTCTGTTCTGAAGCAAACATGCTAATAAAAGGTTTAATAGAAACTTTTAAATGCCTTCAAACAAAATTTTAAAAGTAGCAAACAGTTCTAAACTTTTGATACCTAAAATAAACAGTGACGTCGTATAATTTAAAAACATCGGTGGTTCAATTTTGGGCTTCTCGCACGTCTATTTTTCCAGGACCTTTCCTGAACCACCGTCAAAGCACATTTCTCTCTCTTTCTTTTCACATTATTATTGTCATTAAGCCAATTCAATCTTAACATGTATAATAACTACTTCAGTTCTAAAATTTAATAACTATACTACGATTGTCTTTATTACTTTGAAAGAAGAGAGAGAGAGATGTATAAACAATTTAATTGAAAAGGCGTCACTTATTCACTTCTAATAAGTTGGCATGTTTGTACTGTATTTGATCTGATTGTAGGCCTGATTTATAAGAAAACCCCAAGGTTGTGGCGATTCAAAGGTTGTGGCGAGAAACGTGTTGATGGCAGGAAACTTATGTTTGCCGACGATTTAAGGGAGAGAAAATTGGAAAAGAGATTCTGAGAGAGAAAGGGAGAAAATGTGTTCTTTGTGGTGTATGAGTATGTGTTTGAGTAGGGTTATGTTGTAGTTATATGTGGTTTTTGTAAAGTTCAAAAATAGAGGGTTGAGATCACTTGAGATTCAAATGGAGAGTCAAGATTGAATATTGGTTGAAAACTTAAACTCTTAAAAGGAAAAAAGGGTCATATGCATTATATAATAGTAAAGATAAAGATTAAAACAGCATGGAGTGATGTAGATTTGTTTAACATAATTACACTTTGTACCCTCTAATTATTTGTTAACATTTTAAAATATTATTATCAACTAATAACTTATAATTAGAAATTAAATAAATAGTAAATAATAACAGAAAAATTCGGTTGGATCCAACACCGACCCAAGTTATCTACAAACTTTATTTTATGGAGTAATAACTTATAACTTATCTAATATATATTAAAATATCAAATAAATTGAATCAACTAAATCAAATTAAATAATCCATAATATTAACAAATAATGTGAAACTTCTAGCTTTGAGATATGTGGTTGATTTGCTGGTCAAGGAGCTAAAAATGTGACCCACATATCATAATTTGTACCGCTTTTTGTATTCATATGCAGGCTTGGATGTTTTTCTAATAAATGTCTAAAACCTTGAACTTTCAGGTATTGTGCAAAGTGGTACAAGAGCTTCACATCGAGTTAACTCAACTTGGTGGGACGCATGAAAGAGTTAGAGCCTGGAGCAACCACATGTTTGGTACATTTATATATCAAAATCTTCTACAACAAGAATGTAAATGTGGATTCAGTATATTAAACCATATAATTTTTGTTTTTCATTAAGCACTATAAGTTACTTAACTTATAGTAATCTATATGTAATTTGGCTAAATTCTAATTGATTTAGGCTCAACCTGGCAAGATTGGTGGGTCGGACAGGCTGCGTTATGGGTTATTGGACTCCTAATGTCAAACGGGCCAAAGCGAAACAAGAATGGGTCAAGCCCGTGTTTAGTACATGTTAGAATAAGTAAATGAAGCCCGGTTCGTGAAACAAAAGGATCGTATCAAAAGGGTGGCAGTTTGTATGTTAATAGATGTATCGGTTCATTAGTGTCTGTTAGTTTGAAGCGACACATCCATGCGTTAGTGTCAGTTTGTATAGTATATATATGTATGTGTATCGATGAAACAAAATTGTAACCAACCATTCAATTAATACATATCATATTATATACCTGTGAATTTGTGGTGGTTTACCAACATTGGTATCAGAGCAAGAACGATCCAGGAAGAACGCAAGTGCGATTGATTGAAAACAAGAACGCATATTTGATTCAAATTGAATCAATCAAGTACGAAAAGTAAGAAAAGAAAGAAGATACAAACACATACATTGGAGAGATCGAACACATAAACGGTTGTAACCGGAGCAACGATTGAAGAAGAACTTGGAACCAGTAACCATTCTTCTTTGATTCAGACCTGCAACATCGATTGAAAACGGAAGAAGGAAGAACGATTTCTTTTCTTTTGATAATCACAACAGCCGACTCCCAAAAGGAAGAACAAAGGACGATTTGCTTTTTTGGTACTCTCTGTTTTGTTTTTTTTAAATCTAAAATTAGATTTAGGTTTTTAAGAAAGGGAAAGAAAAGGGTATTTTTGATATTTTGAAAAGGATTTATGTAAGTATCTTTTAATGTTTTCTTCAATTTACATTATTAAATTATTAATTGATTTAGAAAATTAAAAGGATATAATCCATATCATTGGAAGAAAGTAAGAAAAAAGGTTTTGTACTTTTTATGTAAAGAAAAAAAACCCTTTCATTTTAGATTAAAAATACAAATTAGCAAGTAAGAAATTGAACCATTGTGGTTCACGTAAGTAAAAAAAAGTAAGAAAACCGAGGAGTTGTAAAAGACCGGGTAACCCCTAAACGGAGTAAGTTCAAGTACGAGTACGAAATAGACAACCGTGACCGGCCGATTGTCTCTGTAAGAAAGTAAGATAGAAACCTAGAATTGTTAGAAACCTTAGCGTTTCCAAGTAAGTAAGTAAGAAACAACTCTAGTGTTTCCAAGTAAGAAAGTAAGAGAAAACCTAGTGTTTTCAGAAACCATAGTGTTTCAACAGTAAGAGAAACCATAGTGTTTCAACAGTACGAGAAACCATAGTGTTTCAAAGCAAGTAAGAATTTGATCATACGATCAAAAGAAGGAAAGTAAGAAGTAAGATTGATCACGTTTGGTGATCACAAGAAATCAAGTGAACAAGAAAGAAAGCAACAAAAGTATGAAGATTGGAGGAGAACCATCTACACCAATGCGCGACCAAAATGTATCAATTCAATGCCCGAAACTGAATGAATCAAACTACACCACATGGGCAATTATGATGGAGACAATATTGAAAGCATATGGTCTTTGGGAAACACTTGAAGCGACACAAGAAGAAGTTGGAAAGGAAGGACTAGATGGAAAGAAAGTAGGAGATGGAAAGAAATAAGTGGATGAAAGAAAGATGCATACAACAAAAGCATTGATTCTCACAACATTGCCTGAAGATATACTAATGCAAGTTGCACAATGCTCAAATGCGAGGGAAGTATGGGAATCAATTAAAGTACGATATATAGGGGAAGACCGAGTTCAAAAAGCACGCCTGCAAACTTTAAGGAGCGAATTGGAGACTTTGAAAATGAAAGACAATGAAACCGTGAACGACTTTGCCGGAAAATTGGGAAGCATAAGAGGCAAGTTTAAAGGTCTTGGTTCGAATCTTAAAGACAAAATACTTGTAAGGAAATTGCTGAACTCCGTTCCAAAGAAGTTTCTACCGATCGTGGCATCCATCGAGCAATATTCGGAAGTTGATAAAATGTCATTTGAAGAAGCAACAGGAAGAATAATAGCCTTTGAAGAACGTCTCAAAAGTCAAGATGAACCGAACGTAGATTACCAAAGCAAACTTCTAATGACAAGTACAAGTAATCAAAGTCGTGGTAGGGGACGAGGAAGAAACTTCAATAGAGAAGAAAGAGGACGTGGAAGAGGTACAAGTCGAGAACAAAACAAGAATGGAATGAGATGCTATGAATGTGGTGAATTCGGTCACTTTGCATACGAATGCACCAAATGGAAGGAGAAAGACAAGAAGGAAGAAGCACATCTCATGTGTCAAAGTGACGAAGAACCTACATTGCTGTAAAGACATTGGCGTTTGACATTAGGGGGGAGTATTGGACTCCTAATGTCAAACGGGCCAAAGCGAAACAAGAATGGGTCAAGCCCGTGTTTAGTACATGTTAGAATAAGTAAATGAAGCCCGTTTCGTGAAACAAAAGGATCGTATCAAAAGGGTGGCAGTTAGTATGTTAATAGATGTATCGGTTCATTAGTGTCTGTTTGTAAGTCCCCTAGTTTTAGGATCGATAACTTCGTTATCTGTAGTATTAAGGTGCGGAATCCCTCAATACGGTGTTATCTTACTAACAACGAATATGTTCGTATTGCGTTTAATAAGACTTAGCTTTAAACGATAAATCGTCAAAACCTAGTCGTAGGTTATGTTTTCTCTGGTTTGCTGGAATCGCAGAATGTAAAGTATCAAAAGTGTTAAGGTTTTTCACGATTGAAAAACCTTTTATATTTTGTCTCGGCTCGGCTCGCATGGGCCTGAGAGTTCGGTCCAACTCGCAGCCCAAGTCAGCCCAGTGACTCGGCTCGCCAAACTCAATCTACGCGAGTTCAGATCTCACCTCACAGCTCGACTCGCTGCGACCTGAGATCTCGACTCGCTACGCATCAAACGTCTATTATTTATTTTGTATTTAATTATTCGTCTAACTTAACAAAACAATATGTTTAACGAATATCACTAACAAAACAAATATTCTTTTACACATCCAAACCAATATACAAACACAATAATAATTACACTAGTCCTATTTCAAGCTAGATCTGTTGTCACAATCTATGTCCCAACAGACTCCCCCTTGACAATAGCTCTAGCGTCTTTATCTTCACGCTTGTCTTTGGTCTTCATTTGTAAATCTTACTGCCTGCGTAAATCTTCATCTTGATACACGTCTTAACCATCATCTGATAATCTCGTCCTAAATCACCCCATGCGTCTGTCGTCAAGATTCTATTTTCATTCAACTTAATCAAATCTTTCTTCGACATGTTCATTAGGTGTCGATGGTCATAGACTCTGAAGATTTCTCTTTCACCACCATCAACCTCATCATCAGCTTCAACCATAACAGCTTCTCCAGTTCCTGAATCTACATGCCATCTCTTCATATTACCCAGAATATCTTGTGGCATTGTCTTCAGTGGAATCTGCTGTATGCATCTAACAGCTGGATATATCTTCTTCCTTCTTCTTCTTCCTGTTCTTTGACTTCTCTCTTGTAATTTCACAGTTTTTCCCTTTCTTGGCTTAATTTGAACAAACTTATTCGTACCAACCTCATGTCTAATGATTCTTTCAACACGATCAGCATAATCATCACGACTTGGGTTGTTAATCTCTAATCTAGCCAAATCACGTATTTCATAACGTGGTAGAGAACTAAAAACTGCAAGCTTTCGCTCAAAATATTGAACTCCGTCAAACCTTTTGATCGCAAAAAGCTTTAGTTCTGAGTCAAAGTACCATCCAACAATCCCTTTACGAGGAACACGTTTTCCCGTAATATCAACTTCTGAAACTCCAACCTTCTTCTTTTTCTTTGGAAGTTTCCTAAGTACAACAGCAGGATTTTTGGTTTGAACAAGAACTTCTTCTTCTTCATCAGAGGTTGAATCATCAATATCTTCATCTATATCGACAATTGTTGGACCTTGTTCATTTTCAATAACAACTTCTGTCCTAGATGGGCTCACATGGTGTTCATCAATGTTTGCATCTAGATCTACACCCATGTCTTGCACATTCTCAGGTACAGCAGTCCAATTTGTAGGTGGTTGGAATTCTCCATCCTCAAGATCATAATCAATGTCTTCATCTATCTCATCAAAAATATCATCTTCCGAATCAGATAGATCAAGCATCTCCAATCCTAAGAGAAAACCATAAATACAAATAAATATCAATAATTAAAATTCTCTTATCAATTTCCCTGAATCAACCTAAGAATTTCTTTATTAATTCTTTTGTATATTTTAACCTAAAATATAAACGCAATTTACATATAACTTATAAAATCTTTTATTGATTACCCTGAATCAATCCAAAATTTCTTAAGTCTACTTAACAAATATTAATTAATTTTAAATTCTAATGCATTGTGAATAATCACCAAACATTTAAAATTTACTATTAATTACCTTATATAATTTCCAAGTGTTAATTGATCTCATTCATTATCAATTTAACCTTTAAATTATATATCATTTGTCTAGTTAATACGAATACATTTTTAACTTGTTAATTACTTATATACCTTACGGTCTTAAGTCCATAATCAAATCTAAAATGCATATGTTATCATAAAATTTTGACCGCCGATATTAATCGGAACACGCCGCTCGACTACTCAATGAGTCGGAAGACTTTCGATCACTATTTTAACTTAACATATATAAAATCAAATAACTTAATAATATCTAATACATTTAACTTGTAATTACAATCTCAAGCCGAATATATTACCAAAATATTAAGTTACAATTATTCTGTACAAATTAATACCAATAATTACTACACTATGCTAATACTAAGCTATCTTACCAGCTTCTGTATCAACCTGTGCAGTCTTATCAGCACTTGTACCAGCACCCGAACCACTAGCACCAGCATCAGACTCCCCCTGAATAGTAGCTTGCTCACCAGTCTTTGAAGGACCAGTTTGCTCACCACTCGGTGCATTGGGATCATCGTCTTTGTCTAAATCTCTCTTCCTCCTTAGCTCATCCTCTTTGCAAGACTCCAGATATACCAATATCTCCCCCTGAGTAGACTGTCCTGAATGTGATCTCAAGACCAGACTCTCCAAAGAAGATAACTTCAGTCTCTGTACATTGAAGTCTGCAAGCAAAGTCTCATGAGTCTTCATCAACAGATTGTACGATTGACTCTGCTTGAGAATCTGCTGTGAAAGAAGAAGATTGCTCGACACCAGCTCTGGAATCTGAGAAGTAAGCTTCTCCAAATCCTTTACCCTCGACTCTAAGGATGTAATCCTTTCAGCATCAGTCGTCGGAGTAACAGGTATCGTTCTTGGTCCAGGCGGTGTAAGAGACTCAATATGCCAGTCTCTGGTAAGCGGTGTATGAGGTTGAGACAAATCTTGCGTAAGCAAACTTGTCGCAAATCTAGCTGTTTTGTTCGTCGGAAAATTAGCTCCACGAACTAGATCAGCAACCTCATGCTGTAAAGTTAAACACAATTAAAATCAGTTATTGTTACAGATTACTCCATCTCAAACTCTAATTAATTGCATAACACTCATAGTTATAGAACTTATATCTCATACCTGAAGCGGTAAAGATAACGATTCAGTAACCACCGGTGCATCCATCTCCACCTGTGGTGTATCCTGAGCAACTGTATACAGAATTAACTGTCTCAGTTTAACTCCTGATAAACAACAAGTTAAGATCATTTAACTTTTATAATCAATACTAACCTGATAGAACTAAACAAATTATAACTTGTGGATATAGGTGTATAATCAAATAAATATAAACACATACCTGATAGAACCGCTGTAGTTCTAAAGCAACTTTATTTGAACCTACTACCATATCATACTTAGGACTTAAGCTTATTATTGTGAAGCTTATTCTCCTAATGTACTATCATTTCCCTTAGTTTTTGCAAATAAAAACTTAAATGAAGGCGATTCCTCTTAGGTAACAAGCAAATGAATGCCATACGCCTTTTTTTTTTTTTTTTTTAATGAACACAGAAATACTAACTATTACAAAAATACCCTTGGAAGACTAATCACTCTGGATTTCTCATTCCGTTTAGTTGAACCAACGTCTCAAATCTTGCTCTGTCGAACGCCTTTGTGTATAAATCTGCTAAGTTATCCAATGATGGAACCTTAACTAACTGTATCAATTTCTTTTCAGCACAATCTCTAATAAAATGATGTCGAATATCAATATGCTTAGTTTTACTGTGCTTCACCGGATTATTGGTGATCGACATAGTAGATTCGTTATCAATCATCATAGGAGTATTGGTTATATTTAACCCGTAATCCCGTAGTTGCTGTTGAATCCAAAGTACTTGCAAGCAACAGCTGCCAGCTGCAACATACTCAGCTTCACATGTAGAAATGGCTACCGAGGTTTGCTTCTTGCACTGCCAGGATACTAATCTACCTCCTAGGAATTGACATCCTCCGGTCGTAGATTTCCTATTCTGATTGCATCCTCCATAATCCGAATCAGTTTAAGCTACGAGATCTAAGTCTCCATCAATCGGATACCAAAGACCCAGCTTAGGTTTCCCTTTGAGGTAACGAAAGATTCGTTTAACAGCTTGCATGTGTGACTCTTTCGGATTAGCCTGATATCTTGCGCATAAACAAACAGCAAACATTATGTCAGGCCTAGAGGCTGTAAGATACATTAGTGATCCGATCATGGCTCTATAAAGAGTTGGATCCACATCGCTATCACTCGATGTATCTGGACCTAGTCCATGATTGACTGGAATTGGAGTATTGTAGACCTTACTTTCATCCATCTTGAAGCGTTCTAATAGCTCATATGTATATTTAGATTGATGAATAAAGAATCCATCCTTCTTTTGATCAACTTGTAATCCTAAGAAGAAATTTAACTCTCCCATTGCAGACATTTCAAACCTTTTTCTCATGACTTTCTCAAATTCTTGACACATCTTTTCATCAGATGATCCAAAGATAATGTCATCAACTTAAACTTGCACGAGAAGAAAGTCTTTCTTTTTCCATTTCACAAACAGTGTACTATCAATCGATCCTCTTGTAAATCCATTCTCAAGTAGATACGTTGATAGTGTTCCATACCATGCCCTAGGTGCTTGATGTAATCCATATAGAGCCTTATTCAAACGATATACTCTATCTGGATACTCAGGATCAGCAAACCCTGGCGGTTGTGAAACATACACCAATTCTTCTACTTTGCCATACAAAAAGGCACTCTTAACATCCAACTGATACACTTTTATACCAAAATAAGATGCAAATGCTAAGAACACTCTAATTGCTTCTAGCCTAGCAACTGGTGCAAACACTTCATTGTAATCTATACCTTCTTGTTGATTAAAACCTTGAACTACCAGACGAGCTTTATTGCGAGTAACGATTCCTTTATCATCTCTCTTGCACTTACATACCCATCTAGTTCCAATTGGATATTCTCCCTTTGGTAGGTCAACCAACTCCCATACTTGTAATTTACAGAACTGAGATAGTTCTTCTTGCATTGCTTCTACCCACGAACTTTCTTTTAAAGCCATTTGAACATTTTTAGGCTAGACTTGTGAGATAAAGCATGAATATAGACATTGATTAGGAATCCCTGTCTCTTTCAATGCAGTATACAAGCTTTGGTATTCCGAATTCTCAGACGTACTAGTTCTGGATTGATGCCTAGTTTGAACCGGAGTATTAATATCACCGATGATGTTTTCAACGGGATGATTCTTACTTGTTCTAGTTGTAGTAACTGGTTCAACCGGTATCTCATCTTCCAAATTAGTACCAATCTCTTCCAAATCAGGTACATCTTCCGTACGAGCAGAAGATATCCTTAAGTGTTTCAAAGGAGTAAGTATATCATCAAACTTTGTAGGAAGATCATCAAGATCTTCTGTTTCTTGAGACTTATCCTCTGAAGGTTGTTGTGACTCACTTGTGGAAGCTTTATCTGAGTCAACATTAGTCTTAATTCCAGATTGCTTAACACTTGATGTTGAAGCGGGACCAATATTCTCATCTTCAAACAATAAATGTTCAGCTATCTCTGAATCACTGACATAGTCACTAATAGGAACTTTAAATGATGCAAAAAGATCAGAATAATCAAATTGCCAATCTAAGCCCTTATGAACATCAGGTGAATAGCTTGTAACCTCAATATTATCAACTACCTCCAAACGTCCTGTGACTTTATTAAAGACTCTCTTGTTTGGCGAATTGGGCATATAACCTAGGAAAAATCCTTCGTCAGCCTTCTCACCAAATTTAACTTGATGTCCAGTCTTTAATATGGTGCATGAAACTCCAAAGGGTTCAAACCCTTTTAAGTTAGGTTTCTTATTGTTCAAAAGCTCATAACAAGTCTTGTTATGTCTCTTAACCGTAAGAACTCTATTAAGAACATAACATGCTGTATTCACTGCTTCTGCCCAAAAGATGACCGGAAGCTTTGAATCAGCAAGCATTGTTCTTGCAGCTTCAATCAACGTCCTATTTTTCCTTTCAGCAACACCATTCTGTTGAGGTTCATAAGGTGCACTGAATTGATGTAATATCCCTTTGCTTAAGCAATAGATATTCAACGTTGAATTCTTGAACTCTGTTCCATTGTCACTACGAATACGCTTTACTCTCATTTTATAGACATTCTCTACTAGATCAAAGAATTCAATTAGAATTCCAGGAGTCTCATCCTTTGATCCCAAAAAGAATACCCATGAGAATCTAGAATAATCATCTGTGACAACCAAACAGTACCATTTGCCACCTATACTTCTCTTGCTTATAGGGCCGAAGAGATCCATATGTAGCAATTCAAACGGCGAAGAGATAGAGTTTTCAATCTTAGGTCTGTGTGGTTTCTTGTGCTGCTTTCCTTTCATGCAAGAAACACACTTATCCTCAGACTCGAAACGTTTTTGTGGTACACCTAGAACCAAACCATTTTTGGTTATATAATTCATCTTTCTCCAGTTCAGGTGTGCCATTCTCCTATGCCATAACAATGCGTCTGTTTCCGAAGCCTTGGATAATAAACATGTAGACACCTTTGAAGAGTTAGGAACACCCATGTTGATAGCATAGATGTCCTTCTTCCTTGGTGCCCTCATCAATATCCATTCATCAGGTATTTTAAAACCTGGCTTCAGGACTAAGGCCTCCTTTTCATTAAAATAAACTGGGTGACCTTTATCACAGACTTGGGAAACACTCACTAGGTTGTGAGTAAGTTCTTCAACATAGTTCACATCCTCAAGAGTCAAAGTTCCATTTGAAACTTTTCCTTTTCCCGAAATTACTCCTCCTTTATCTCCTGCAAAGTTTACTTTTTGCTTGAGACTATCCTTGAAGTCCTTCAGTAGACTTCTTTCTCCGGTCATGTGCCTTGAGCATCCACTGTCTACATACCACCAGCTGTCCTTGTTCACAGCATGCTCCTGCACATAACACAAAATACGATCAGTTATCAAGAGGGACCCAAGCCATTACGGTCTTGGTTTGTCCCTTATCATCAACAAACTTAAGCTCTTTAAAATAACCATCCTTCCCATCAGGAGCTTTGGTTACTTTCGAAGTAGCTTGAGTTTGTGGACGATCAGCCTTAAGAGGTGAGTTTGAGGAGAACCTCTTAGGCACATAATTATAAGCTCTATTATGATAATTATAATTAAACTCATGTGATCGTGAAGTAGTACCACTCTCATAATGACTATGGCCTCTACTTGGAGTTCTAAACCTCGACGGAGTCACATCCCTATACTTATGGACAGAATTATCACCTTGAGTATATGGCCGTTTAGGTTTAGGTGGGGAGACACTATGCTTACCATCTATTTTAAGAATGTTAACAGGTTTATTACCTAAGTTAGGTTTGGCATCTAACCCATCTACAGTCATACTAGAGTTGGTCTGTGTCTTTTCATCCATCACAAGCTTATGTGGTGTTTCAGGCTTTTTGTTAGGACAACACGAAGCCACGTGTCCCTTTTGATGACACTTGAAACATGACATCTGCTTGCGTGATTTACTCACTTTTGCTTTCTCATCCGGAGTCTTAGGCACTAAAGGTTTAAGCTGTTCCTTATCAACTTTATCATCAGTCTTAGCATCGTTAATCACTCCACCCGATACAAACTGTATTTTGGTGAACTGAGAAGCCTTGCTATTACCTAATGATACGTTCTTAATAACATCTTTCTGTGCCTCTGACTGTTCAGGTTTATCAGCTACTGAAATCTCAGGATTAACTTCAGTCATCTCAGAATCTTCAGGAATAGGAGTGTAATTGGCATTAAAAGGTGGGGATACATCATTGTAACCTAACCCAGTCTTGTCCTTTACACTACGTTGAGCATCTAACATTTTATCCATTTGAGATGTCCTATAGTTCTCAAGTTTACGGTTTTGCTCAATTAACCTTAAGTTAAGGTTCACTATTTCCTGATCCTTACTAGCAATTGTCTCATTTAAGTCTTTAATATTCATATAGAGACCATCTATGATCACAGATTTTTCACTTATGGTATCTCTAAGTTTTGTTCTATCCGAAGCATCAGACTTAATTTTATCTTTTAAGACATGTTTATCATCACTTAATCTACGAATATCCATAATGGCTTGATCGAGTTCAGATCTAACAGTCTTATAAGATTCCTTATCCATATTCAATTGAGATGACAAATTGCTATTTGACACAGTTAAGACACTATTCTGAGATTGTAAATCAGTAACTAAGTAACAAACATCAGCAAGATTAAGAATATCTAAACATACCTTATTCTTGTCAGTTTGTAATTCAGCCATGCGTGCCACGAATTCCTCAGGACTCATATCTGGAGCTGAATCCATATATAGCACGTCATCATCACTTGCCTTCACTTCAGACTTAGGCACCTCTACTCTCTGTTCCATATCAGTGGGCATGTAGGAAACTGATCCAGCAGTTGTTTCTTCGATCTCGGCCATCAAGGCTTCCTCAGAATGAGCTTGCCAATCATAAGAGCCATCCAACTGCTTCACCACTAAGGCTTTGGAAGCGAGAGTACTTCCCGAACCTTGTTTTCCTTGTGCTTCTACTTTAGGTCTTTGGCATTCTCTAGCAAAATGACCAATACCCTGACAGTTAAAGCATCTGACCTTGGTTTTGTCAAACCCTGATCTATTGCCCAACACCTTTCTACCAGTTCTCTTGAGGAAATTCTTCACCTTTCTAGATATCAACGCTAGTTGATCTTGAAGCTCCAATTCCTCAAGATAATCAGAATCTATCTGCTCATAATCCTCATCAAACAGAATAGGATCATTGATCTTTCCCTCTATGTAGTTCTCATATGATGCCACAAAGGAAGCAAGAACAGACAGTTGCTGTTCAGCAGATTTCACACTCATCGGCATCTTTTGATGCTCTTGAGGTAACTTCTCAGAATTCTTTCCCTTTGTCTCATCACCAGAGGAGGAAATAAAACACAGATCTTCAGTAATCATTTCTCCATTTTCACTAGTATCACCAACTAACAGTGCAGTGGTCGAACTAGATGACGCAGTCGAAAGACTTGACTTTCCATGATACAACCCAGGGTTCTGAACCTGATCAGAATCACTATCTCTTGACTTCTTGGAGAAATCATAACCTTTCAGCTTGTCAATGACTTGCTCTAAGGTCATAGTAGAATACCTAGTTTCATTATCCTTAATCATAACACCATACATTTCCCATTTAGAAGGCAAACCCTCAAGAAACTTGTCGGTTTTAGATACTTCTTCTTCAACAATCTCATGGTATTCTAATTCACTTAGCAGATGGTAGAAACGCGTGACATAGGCATCAAGATCTTCTCCTTTTAAAGCTTTAAACATAGTAAACTGCTTTTTAAGAAGACTCCTCTTGCCAGCTCTCACCTGTGGACTTCCTTCACCTCTTTTCTCTAGAGCTTCCCAGAGCGTTCTAGCAGTATGAAAAGATTTCAGTTGATGAGCAATCTCTTTAGGAAGACACATCTTTATGCAAGAATGTGATTTATTTTCATTTCTGTAAGCTTCCTTCTCTTGATCACTCATGTTCGCATAGGTAAGAACCACAGTAGCATTTTGAACAGTTTGAGTAGGTGGGGTGTATCCACTCTTGATACACATCCAGATTGACAGGTCATGGAATCTACAGTAAGATTCAAATCTGTCCTTCCAATTGTAGTAATCCTCGATTCTTAACAACTTAGGTGGAACGTTTGACTTTCCCACCTCGTGGTCCATTTCGATCATTCTACTTAAGTCAGACATCTTAAAACGTAAAATTAAACTGTTTCAGCGAATTCAGAAAACTCGACTCGCAAGACTCGGCTCAACTCGCAATCTCAGCTCGACTCGCAGAATTCGTCGATTCACAAGCCTCAGTTCGGATTGCTAAAAGATGTCGATTCGCAAGTGATGTCGATTCGCGAGGGATCTTGGTTCGACTCGCAAGCCTCAGTTCGACTCGCTAGTTCAACTCGGTTCGCAGGCGACGCTGGAACCCTAATCTCGACTCGCGAAACGGCTGTTAAACCCGAAAACGAATTTTTAAGGTATTTTTATGACTGAAACTTAAAATTTCGGCTGTAAACAAACCCTAAAATGTCCAGAGAATGATTTTGATCGTTAGTATTGTAAGAATGCACGTAAAAACGACCCGAATCAAAAACGCAATAACACTAAAACTTATGAACACACTCGTATTTAGCCCGAAAGCTCTGATACCAGATGTAAGTCCCCTAGTTTTAGGATCGATAACTTCGTTATCTGTAGTATTAAGGTGCGGAATCCCTCAATACGGTGTTATCTTACTAACAACGAATATGTTCGTATTGCGTTTAATAAGACTTAGCTTTAAACGATAAATCGTCAAAACCTAGTCGTAGGTTATGTTTTCTCTGGTTTGCTGGAATCGCAGAATGTAAAGTATCAAAAGTGTTAAGGTTTTTCACGATTGAAAAACCTTTTATATTTTGTCTCGGCTCGGCTCGCATGGGCCTGAGAGTTCGGTCCAACTCGCAGCCCAAGTCAGCCCAGTGACTCGGCTCGCCAAACTCAATCTACGCGAGTTCAGATCTCACCTCACAGCTCGACTCGCTGCGACCTGAGATCTCGACTCGCTACGCATCAAACGTCTATTATTTATTTTGTATTTAATTATTCGTCTAACTTAACAAAACAATATGTTTAACGAATATCACTAACAAAACAAATATTCTTTTACAAATCCAAACCAATATACAAACACAATAATAATTACACTAGTCCTATTTCAAGCTAGATCTGTTGTCACAATCTATGTCCCAACACTGTTAGTTTGAAGCGACGCATCCATGCGTTAGTGTCAGTTTGTATAGTATATATATGTATGTGTATCGATGAAACAAAATTGTAACCAACCTACGCGAGTTCAGATCTCACCTCACAGCTCGACTCGCTGCGACCTGAGATCTCGACTCGCTACGCATCAAACGTCTATTATTTATTTTGTATTTAATTATTCGTCTAACTTAACAAAACAATATGTTTAACGAATATCACTAACAAAACAAATATTCTTTTACAAATCCAAACCAATATACAAACACAATAATAATTACACTAGTCCTATTTCAAGCTAGATCTGTTGTCACAATCTATGTCCCAACACTGTTAGTTTGAAGCGACGCATCCATGCGTTAGTGTCAGTTTGTATAGTATATATATGTATGTGTATCGATGAAACAAAATTGTAACCAACCATTCAATTAATACATATCATATTATATACCTGTGAATTTGTGGTGGTTTACCAACATGGGTCAAATGGTGACATGTATAGCACTAAAAGTTCTACGATCCCATGCTTAAGGTAACATCATTATTATTTTTTTCAAATTTATATGTGGCGATATTGACCCATTCATTTTGGTTATGTATATCTCATATTCATAGCAGTAGCACTTTCTTGCTTCAATGTACTCGATTTAATTCAAGATAGTAGAGGTTATGATTAGTCCAAATATCAAATGTATGCATGAATTATATGTATAGTGAACAGGTTATGGATAATGTTTATTTTTTTCGGTGAGTTTATGGATAACGTTGACCTCTTTCTCTCATATAAACAAAAAAAAATCTAATAAACAATTGAATTTTTCCGATTACTGATTCCAAACAAATCCATAAACGAATTCTTTTTTCTTCTCACTTTCAGTTTGGACGACACCCATTCACTATGTTTTATTTCATAATCAGGTTCGATTTCTTACTATTATGTTTTGTGGTGAAACCATTTTGTGCACTTTAATCTTGAGGATTTGTCATACATAATTATAGATACTTTGTTTTAATTAAGTTGGATTTGTGCAAATATGCAACTTCACCCTGTGGCCTTGTGCAAATGATGCACCTATCTTGAGTTATTAGAGGTGGTAAGTTTG
This sequence comes from Helichrysum umbraculigerum, assembly GCA_949592205.1. NCBI lineage: Eukaryota > Viridiplantae > Streptophyta > Magnoliopsida > Asterales > Asteraceae > Helichrysum > Helichrysum umbraculigerum. The sequence goes on along the minus strand of CATIUR010000005.1, from coordinate 5,587,009 downwards.
ACCCAATCACATTTTAATGGTTTTATTCAATTAAGTTTCATATCCGATGGGTCGAATAGTAAACTGAAGGGTCAAATAATACAATAGCTAAAACAGAAGGGATCAAAATATCAAATAGTCATCGGAAGTGTATTTTTGTTCTCATTAATCACATTTTTTGCATTTTTATGCATTAATCCATGTTATATTGATTCGATCAATATAATATAATATTTTTTTTATTGCAAACCTATATATTTCTTGTGGTTGTTTCATCTTTTAACTGAGTTTTTTTTTATTGTGTGTGGTGTTCTTCTTTGCCATGTCCATATCCCATAGTACATAACATGCTTATGATAACATCCTCAAAGTATAGGAAGATACACTCCTATACATTTCCATTTGAGTATCACTACTTTTATAATTTGCTTGACCTTCGGGGTTATGAAGAACTTGTCTTAAACAGTGTTGGTGGTATGAATGTAGGTACATGTATTATTATTCGATGTTTGACTTTATTGAGAAGTAATGATGTACATACCATCCCCTCTGACTTCGGACCTCGGATCACGCTATGAGTCTGGACCGCGCTGAACATATTATGTCATGAATACGGAAATTAAACAAACTCAAGATGCACTCGGTGATCTATCACTCCACTCCAGTTCTGACAACGGACCCCGGATTACGCTCCGGTCCCAGAACATGTCACCCGAGGCGATAGCATTCACTTCCGAGCAGGGCCATATCCGGACCCGGACGACGGAGTCTGGGTACGATAGTATGACCGTCTGGACAAAGTAATGTTATACCCACTATACATACCTCCGAACGAACATCGCTGAGGTCGGAGCTCGACCTTACGGTTGAAATACAACACTTAGCAAGATCATGATGCTATTCTCTGACAAAAGTACAACCAGTAACTGTTATATGCAGGTACTATATACATGGCTTGCCCATTAACCTGGTCGGCTTACCTGATTGGTCCACGTCAGCTTTGGCACAGAGAATGTCATTCTTGCCCACGACTAAGCATCTACGTCAGCTTGAAACGCAGGGAATGTCGCCCTTGCCCACGACCAAACCCTCCACGTCAGCTTAGGGTTTGGGTATAAATACTAGTGCATGGTTACCATTTCAAACCAACACCTCATAAACTCACAGAGTAATTCACCTACAGTTTCTCTCTTAGAATTAAGCTTTCACCACCCTCGATTGACTAAGTCTCGACTCTGGGTTTGCACGTTAATTGGAGTGTGACAAGCTTAATTCCCCATAAATCATCATCATCGTTGTACTTAAGCGGTTTTACGCTTGAACAAGAAGTTTTGAAATGGTCATTGGCTTCTTGGTAGTGTTTGTTGCAATTGCATAGGTTGAGTTACTTCCAATAAGCACCAAGTTTAATGACAATTTGATGGGACCTCTCACTTCTATCTTGGTCTGAAGTTTTTTCATTAGTGTATTGAGTTGTAATTATTCGAATTTTATGCTGTAAAATACCGCGAGGTCTATAGCATTATTTATTTAGAGTAAAACTTGATTCACCTTTTAACAATAAAATGTAGTTCCCTGTATAGCCGCAGGTTTATAAACGTCATTGATTATGACACATTATGTTAAAATTGTTTACTTAATGTATCAAATATGTTGACATAAAATATGAAATACTAAAATTGTATTAATAAAATCTCTCTTTTATCTTTATAGTACCACAATAATTTGACATGATCGTATACTCTTTTTTATCTAAAATTTACACCATATTCAAATTTAATTGGTAAATTTAAAAGCTCAAATGTTGTAGCACGCGTTGTCGCGGGTCTTAAACCTAGTAATATACTTAATTATAAATAAAAAATTTGGTAATTAATTTTTCAATTTTTCTAAATTATGTTATATTCCCTTCAATTTACACTAGTTCAATATAATTTTACGATCTTATACATTATTAAGTATTGTAACACCCCTAAATTTGTCGGTTTTGATTAGCGGAAGCGATTTGTTTAAGCTGGGGATGCCACATTTACATTGTACATACATACGTATCAGAGCTTATGATTACAACCAAACATATATTAAGATGCCAAAAATATTAGTTACAAAGTTTACGATTCATCGAATCGTACAAATGTAAAAGTATGTAAGCTACAAAAGTAGATTTCGTAAATATGACTAAACAGTTTTAGTTATACAAAAGAAATCCTGTTGTCAAAAGTTGGCATCCTAAAGCTTCACGGGTCGCCTAAATTCCATGTGTGCAGGTGGTTCTTACATGCGCAGCTAATTCCCTGAAAAACATAGTAAAAGTCAACAACGAGGTTGAGTGAATTCACAGGTTTTATGTTTACAATAGTTGAACCAAGTTCGAGTAAGTTTGTTGACTCAAAAGTCAAATAGTTGCATTTATGTCAATTGTTCAAGTATAATCGTGGTGAGATGTTACCCCAAATATGTACTCATTGTTGCTATGGGATGTCACCCAAATATTCTGTTAGAAAACATGTTGTAGGAAAGCAGTATCTTAGTAGTTATGTAGGAATGTAAGTATCCTAGTTGTTGTTCGTAGGAATGTCAGTATCCTAATTGCTATGTAGGAATGTAAGCATCCTATTATTTGTTCGTAGGAATGTCAGTATCCTAATTGTTGTGTAGGAATGTAAGCATCCTATTATTTGTTCGTAGGAATGTCAGTATCCTAATTGTTATTCTGTGGATCCATGTCAGTAGGATCCAGTGCCCATGTCAGTAGAGACTTTTCAACAGTTTAGTAACAATAGTAGATCCATGTCAGTAGGATCTAGTGCCCATGTCAGTAGGGACTTTCCAGTAGTAGGGGGTGTCAGTGTCCCGTGATCCATGTCAGAAGGATCTGGTCCATGTCAGTAGGACCCATGTGTTTAACAAGTATAACGGACCCATGTCAGAAGGATCTAGTAGTTACCCAATCAGTTTTGTGAAAGCATTGATGGTCGTTCTCCAGTGTTTTCAAATTAGTACCGGTCGTTCTCCGGTTTATCAAACAAGTTTTATACGTTTACAGTGTTGTAGTATGAAAACGTTATTTCATAATCGTCAAATTTGTGTAATGGTTTAACGGTTCAATGTACTCTAATCGTTTGAGTAAAACAAGTATACAACCATGTTTGTATAAAAGCGTTTGACTATGTTTTCCACCCCTGTTCAAAAGCAGTTAAAACAGTAAAAGTAGGGGCTGTGAACTCACCTGTTGAGTTGAAAGTGTTCGAGTGCTAGCAAAAGCCTAATGCCCAAGTCTAGTCCGGAATCCCCTAATGCCCTAAACGTATGAGATTTAATGAGTATGTGGATGTCTAAGTCGACCATCCATGCTAGTGTTCATACAACCAAGTTATGTCCAAAGTGTTCGTTTAACGTTTACGTTTGTATTTCGTTGTTGTGAAAATGTATACGATTCGTTGGTGATAGTTTTGCACAAATATTTAAAAGTATTATTGGCAGTTTCGTTGTAATATCATAAAGTAGGAAATCGTGTACGGGGGTCCGGGGGCAGCGCCCCTGGTAGCGGGGTCCAAGGGGTGGCAACCCCTAGCAGGGTCCAAGGGGCAGAGCCCCTGGCTGGGGTCGAGCTGCCAAGTCAGCTTGGAAAATTTTTATTTCTACTATATTGCTTAAGTAAAAACGCATTTGAAATTTCGTTTCGGGGTAAAATCAAGTGGTAAAAGACTTGGTGAAATCATGCGTTTTTAAGGGTATGAAACTTGCGACGTTAAGTGTGTTGTCGCTACATGCGACGTTGTTTAGTACTGCGACGTTGAGGCTGATGTCGCTATGTGCGACGTCAGGGTCTAGTGCGACGTAAGGGTCGACGTCGCTATGTGCGACTTCGCAATTTAATGCGACGTTAAAGGTGATGTCGCAGTATGCGACGTTGTGAGAGGTTACGCGATGTTGTGACTGATGTCGCATTTGGCCCAAGCCAGATGCGACGTCGGGGTCTGATCGACGTCAAAAATAACGAGTTTTGGTTCGATTTTTGGACATTTACAGTTGATAGAACACTAAAACATGATAATCTAAATATATTAAACATGAAATATTAAAGAAAACTTCGAAATCTAAGAGTTTGCGGGAAATGTCGGAAACTTACGCGTGTCGGTTTTAAAATCAGAGAAGGTAGAAAGGTAGATCATTGCGAGGTGATCGTTTTTATCTAAATGGTCCAAGCGATTTATGGTGGTTTGGTGGCGGTTTTTGGTGGTTTAAGATGGTGGTGGTGTATTTTGGAGAGAGAGGGAGATGAGAGAAAAAGAGAGTGGAGAGAGAATGAGATGAAAGAAAATGAAAGAAAATAGGGAGGTGGAAGGGGTTTTATCTCCTTTTTCGCCTCCCGTGTTTGCGTTCCGTGTGGTGTTTGTTTACCCGATCGTTAAATGTTGAGATATTTTAAAGGATAAATATTTAAATACACTTTTTATTATATTTTTAATTGAGATATTTTATAAAATTTATAAAATTTATTTAGTTGAGTTTCTAAATTTTAAACTCTGTTTTATTTAAATGAACGAATTACACGTTTTTCATTACGAAATAATTGTAAATATTATCGACATAATATTAATTATTTGTTAACGTTATTTAATAACTTTCGTTTTATTAAATAAATTTTGTTCACCAACAGTCGTATATTTTTGTCGCGTTTGTTCCAATCGTTTTGTACGCAATTACAACTAATTACGAAATGTTATACTACGCGTATCAACTAGTTGGGCTTTGCTATACTTACCTCTAAAAGTAGTTGTGAATTCACTCAAGTAGAGAATTAGCCTAATAATGCAAATGATTAACGTTTATAGTCGTGTTTAAATTTGCAGGGTGTCACAAGTATTAATATTAATATATTTTATGATGATGATTATTATTATTATATACTAGTAATGCAATTATCAATACTAACACCTAAAAATAACTATTAGTATCTTTTATTAATAACTCACATTGCATTTAATTGGTTTGCGAAATTTTTTTGATGGAATTGAAATTCATCAAATGAATAAGAATTTCATGGAATGTGATGAAACGCCCCAATTTTTTTTTTTCAATACATGTATTACTTAGACTCATATATGTTAAAATATAAAATCCTCAAAACTCGACGACGCAACAATTCATTAATTAGAACAAACACTAAAAGAACCATTTCTGACCCAATAACAATCACGCCGCGTTTAAACCTCATGGCGTCGCGAAACTGAACAATCGCGCCACGATTCTGTGCAGTCGTGCCGCGATCTTGTAAAAACGAGGTACCCGCCGAGTACCAAAGTTACCAGCCGGGTAAACTTAGAAACAGCCGGGTAAAAAGGCAATGCAGTCGCACCACGATCTTGTAAAAACGAGGTACCCGCCGGGTACCAAAGTTACCAGCCGGGTAAACTTAGAAACAACCGGGTAAAAAGGAAATTTCGACATCAGAACCAAGCCTTTGTTTTAAACACAAACTACCAGCCGGGTACAAGTAGTACCAGCCGGGTAGTTCTTCATTTCAGCAACTTTTGTATTTTAACGAAATTCAATCGCGCATAACTTTTGATTCGTAAATAATTAGATCACCAAATTTTGCAGGACCTTTGTTATGACAAAATAAAGCTTTCCCAATTAGCACTTTTTCAAAATTCACATTCACGCAAGATCTGGACGTAAATCCAAAATATGGTCATTTTGACACTTTTTGAAACCAAATATGCCACCATTTTGACTCAATCATTTAAACCACTTTCCAGCAAGTTCACTTGCTCATTTCAACACAACGACACATGCCAACGACGTCCAAACCATCATTTCTACTACTTTTAACCAAACGACCCATTTAGACACCTATATGACACTTTTGGAAATCAACAACAACTTTTACTACTAGACTTTCAAATCATCAACATAATTATCATTTCATATCTCAAATCATAAAAACTTGCGGGTGCCAATTACCACTATTAATCAAAATTCAACCTTTAGAGTTTTAATCACATTCCCACCAAAATCATGACCAAAACTACACATTCCCATATCTAACTAATCTTATAACTTTACAACTTAATCCTTACCCGTTTTGACACCACAACATTCAACTTTGAATTGACCACTATCCACTTTGACTTTACCAAGTCAAAGGCATACTCCATCGATCACTAGATACTTTACATCTTAATCAACACGTGTCATTAAAGTTTTTGAGCGATTTACACAATGGCAATCAAACACGAAAATTCAAAAGAAGGAAGAGCTTGTCTAACCATAAAGCAAGATCCAATCCACGCTACATTCTACAACCACAATCTATATTATATCCATTTGGTTCAACCGAACCATGCACCTACAACATAAAACAACTGAAGGTGTAAGCAAAACGCTTAGTGAGCATACGAGCAATTAAATGAATAATCCGACACTGAAACAACACTTAGTAAATAGTAACAACACATATTTGCTTAGGCACATAACTACTGAGCAATTGTAGAGATTATACTTTTCACTATGCGGATCCGCGACCAACTGAAAAAAGATCACTTAGCACCGTACCACGACATTATGCATACCAAGGCAACATCACTTAATAACATACCACGACAGTATGCATATTAAGGCAACGTCACTTAGTACCATACTGTGACACCCGTCAAATTAGGACCATTAATTAGGGCCTAATCAATTGTAAATACATGTAATTAGTTCTGTGTTAGGCTAATTAATGTATCAATATATATATTGATGAATATATATGAATATGCGATTTGATTAAATCGTACGCATCTCAAATCGAATAAAATTTGGTTCAATTAAATACGGACGTTGGTGAACAATTTTATTAAATAATATAACATTATTTAATAACACTATTATACCCAAAACATTATTTTTATAATATTTAGTACACAAATCGTATCGTACGAACAGTGACTACGCGGTTAGAATATTAAACGAGCAAACAAAATGAAACAAGTTAAGTTACATTTTATAACCTAATTATAAAGTATTTTATAAAATACTTCAACCAAAAATATCGGGAAATTATTCGCACTTTAAAACATATAATTAAATGTTTTAAATAATTAATTAACGTTTAAATAATCGGAAACTAACACCGCACGGAGCGCGAATACACGGAACAAAAAGTGGAGACCCACAACTCGGTGGGCCCCACAGTAATCAGCCAAAGAAAAGGGTGGGGATCCCACCCCTTTCCTCATTTCAACATCATCACCACATTTCTCTTCTCTTTCTCTCTTTCTTTTCTCTCAACATCCAACAAACCACCACCACCTTAACTTACAAAATAACACCACCAAAAGAACATAAATCATCTCGGCCGTTTGGAGAAAAAGATTCACCGCGTCACGATCTACAACTCTATCTTTTCGGAATTTCATTTCGACACTTTGTAAGTTTCCGACAAAAACCCGAAACTCTTCGATTTCACTCATTTTTACATGTTTGTTGTTTTTATAAGCTTAAAATGTCCAAATATGGGTTGGGTAAAAGGATCGGACCAAGTGGTCGCCGGAAAACTCATTTTTGGCTCAAAATCCGTTAACAGCTCGAAGTGACGCAACGACGACTGCAGTATAGCGTCACTTCTTGCGTCACTTAAGTGACGCACTGAGTGTCGCTAAAAGCCCTAATTATGCGTCACTTGCCTAAGTGTCGCAAATTCAATACCCGTCACTATAAACCGACACTTGTAGCGTCACTTGTTTAAGTGACGCCTATAATCGAGAACATATTTCATCCGTCACTAACCTTAGTGACTCATGACCTTTATACCGACACTTACAACCGACACTTCGTTAAGTGTCGCCCTTTATGCATCACTTGCACAAGTGACGCCATTAGATCAGAATCCGTCATTTCATGCGACACTTCCTAAGTGTCGCCTAAACCCTTGAGTGTCGCTATAAGTGACGCTGAAGACAGAATGTTTACAACTCATTTTTACTAAGTGTCGAGACCTAAATTTTATCACTTGATTTCACCCAAATTCAAGTCCAGATGCGTTTTTCACCAAAGCAATTTAGTAGAAATAAAAATTTTTCGAGCTGACTTGGCATCTCGACCCCAACCAGGGGCCAGCCCCTTGGACCCCGCCAGGGGTTGCCACCCCTGGAACCCCGCTTACCAGGGGCGCTGCCCCCGGACCCCGTCACCTAAAGCGTATAAATACTTTTTTAAGTATAACGATTTGAAATCTAAATAATGATGTTAAGATTATTACTACAACTAATCGCCAACAGGCCGTACACGTTTTCAAAACACAAGTTAATCAAACAACCAAATCGTAGTAATTTGGACATTATAGTTGAACGAACAACTACAAAGGTAGTCTTTGTAACTACCTACTCATACTAATAACCATCGCGTGTCGTGGACACCCTCAGGTTATCTGTCTGCGGACATCTCACTGCTTGATTAAGCATCGTACATTTATTGACTAAATGCTCAAGACTCGGGTGAGTCTCATAGCCCCTCTTTTTACCGCTTTTCACTCAGGGGTGTGATTCTATGCTTATTTTTAACATGTGAACGCAAGTACAAACTTTATGATATACTACATGAGTTGTTTTTCACTAATCATTTCAAAGTCCTCCGTCAGCATAGTTTGGTAATACGTTGTAGCGTGATTATTAGTATATGGTACCATATAGGATTGACCCTCCTCGTCCGGGTTAGCATGCACTAACTGGGTAAACGGACGTACTAATAATTGTTCAGACGAGTGTGGATTAGGCACTCGTGGAGGCACCTCGCTCGGAATTCTCTATATGGGACCCGACCCTCGAGTTAAACTCAGACTATGTGCTCATGGCTGTATACATTATTATTTATTTGCTGGATGCAAATCCTTACTTAAATCTTGCGGTTTATACGATATTATCTGATTTCAAACCTGTGAGCTCACCAGCTTTTAGCTGACCCATTTTAGCATGTTTCACAGGTACCCAGCAGTAGGTTGGACTGCCATCAGGGATACTATAGCTTGAGTCAGCATGCAGATATTAGAGATTTTTTTGCATTAGTATATTTTGTATAAGTACTTATGTACTGAAATCTCTCATTTAATCGAACACGAGCTATGTACAGCTTCAAATGTTGTAAACATTTCTTATAATTAAGGTATTTTGTTAAAACAATGCATATAGAGTCGTTTGCTATAAATCTATGTGCTTTGATTATTGATTAGTAACACCCAAAGTATGCTTCCGCTAAACAGTAAATTTGGGGGTGTTACACATACCACAACAGTATGCATACTAAGGCATAATCACGTTCAAGCACGTATTTATCAACATATCATGTGCAACGCACATATTCATCAACGAATCTTTACAACGCTCATTCCACATAACTTCCACATATCAACAAGTTCTATCAACACTAATCATTTAGCACGTATTCAACATAACGTGACATAACAACATTATAATTAATCAACAATTAGAAACAAGATAAGATACAAGCAATACTCCACTTGATTGTATGAACCACTTGCTCGGAAGCAATCCGGAATCACACAACCATTACCTATTTAACTCCCATATCACCCACCTTTGCTTTTTAGGCAATTATGCGATTTAACACGTGATTATGGATGCCACATCTTTTGATCACATATCATATAACACATCAATGTAATAACACATTTAGTCACTAACAATCATCATAATCAAATAATCATAATCATCAATCCATCACCCCTTGGATTGATCAAGTTTGGCTTCTAGTCAAACTATATACAACTTCACAATTCGAGATTATAATCAACTCTATTATTTCTAGTTACATCATAAGTACTACTTATCATATGATTACAAGGTTTAACTATAATTCACCATTTATGACCATATACAACTACAATGTTTGATTACTCAAATCACCACTTTAATACTTCTAACAACATGACAACCTTTTCTAACTAATAACTATGGTGAATTAAGTATAATTAACACCATTTCATTAGTTATGTCTTAACCACTCATATGGTTTGGTTACTTGTATAATCACTTTAAACATCACTAGACATCACCATAACTTCTTTATCTAACAAATTAAAGTGGGATATCATAATTTCACAAGATTTCAACATCACTCATCATAATCCTCAAGAACACAATTTGAATTCTTGAACCTTTGGATTGAACTAAGATTTACAACAACAATTATTAGGTTCAATTTGACATTATCCAACCATAATCTAGCTTAATTCCGTATTATAACAACTATCCTCTTAAAACCCTATAAAACCCGTTTCTAGTTTAAATACATGAAGAACACATAATCATACCTTGACTAGAATAGTTATAGAAGCTTGAATTCGAATCATATAACATCAATTTGATGTTTGAAACTGATTTTGGTAGTTGATTTCGGTTCCTACGTTTTCTTTCTCTCTAATATGTTTTATGGAACTTTTGAGAATGAAGGAAAGATAGGTACGTACATGTATGTGTATGAATAGATATGTATGTGTTAATTAATTTTACTCCCTGTAATTATTATTGTCTGGAACTTTAAAAACCGATCACAGTTATTATTATTTTATACCACTTATAATAATAATAACTTAAAACAGTTAGTTTTACCTTTACCAAAATAATACTTTGAATTTTGGGGTGTTACATGTGAATTCCTTTGAATGAGAAAATTTGATGACTTGCAACTCTATTCATTTGTGAACCAAAATACAACCTTAGTTTTCAAACAACTATGGTAACTTTGTTAATCTTTATAATCAAAAATCTATATGAATATCAATTTCAAGATATACCTATATTTTTTTACATACTCCATAAAATTTGTATTTGATTATGTGCACTTTCTGGAGATCTATGATCAAGACTTCCCGATTTAAATTGACTACTATATTAATTCCGTCTTAATTTATTTATTCACTTTTCCATTTTAGTATGTCTCAAAATATATTTATTGTTTCGTTATGTATTAAACTTTATACTTTTTACTATTGTATGAGACACACTTTCATTTGTTCTATTATATGTATTAATTTTATTGTATGTAAATTTTCCTTTTCGGATAAGGCAAAAAATGAAACTTTCCTATTTTGTCCTTACCCAAAAAGGAAAGTTTACATATAATTATCAATATTTGCAAGTTCAATACATACAATAGAAGTTTTCAAAGTTCGACTCATACAAATGTAAAAAATGTAAAGTTTAATACATAACGAAACAATAAACCCGTCTCAAAATAGTTGTCATCTTCTAAAATCAAACAATCAAATCAAACAATCAAATTGCTTGATAATGATAAAGATAGAATTTTTATTGGTAGTCAACATTAATAAACGCAATTTTTTTAATATTGTAACGAATTAAGCTTGAAACAATAAAATTATGTTTAACTTGTACCATAAAATTCAAAATTCTCATTACAGCCAAAGTTTGAATTGTTCAAAGATAATTGACTTATGCTTGTATAACCAAAATACCAAATTCTCATTACTACTATAGCCAAGGAGAATTATGAACTGGAGTGACAATGGATTTAACTTGAAGATACTTGTATAAGCCTTCCATTCCAAACTCTCTTCCAAATCCGCTCATTTTATAACCTCCGTAAGGGCAATCTGCATCAAACGCCAAGTAACAGTTTATCCAAATGATCCCAGCACGAATTGATCTTGAAACAGTGTTTGCTATGTTCAAGTCCTTAGTCGCTATCCCTGCTGCTAAACCGTAACGTGTTGAATTTGCTCTAGCAATCGCCTCTTCAATCGTCCTACAAAATTCATATATAATAAGAAGCGATTATTTAAGGTATGATTTTATACTAACTTTATAAATATATACACTAATAACTACTTGAAGTTAAATGTAGTTTCTTTGAGAACTTATTTACTATTCTTTATGAATTCATACTTACTTGAACTTAATAACAGATATAACAGGGCCAAATATTTCATCTGTTGCAATAAGCATGTCATCCTGAATTCATTGAAATAATAATAAATGTTAATATGAGTAAATTTATGCATATTTTCAAATTTTGCACTGCGACCTAAGGGAACTTACTGTAACATCTGTGAAGATTGTTGGCTCGATATAGTATCCCTTTTCACCGCAAGGCTTTCCTCCAGTTAGTAATGTTGCACCTTGTCTTTTTCCATGTTCGATATAAGAAAGTACTTTCTCATATTGTACCTTATCAACCTATAGATATAATTGTTATTATTGTAACAAGTGATACAAGTTTTTGAAAGTGTTACCAATCTGTATTTGATAAAGGTTTTGATTACTTGAGGTCCTTGAATGCTGGAAGGATCAAATGGGTCACCGACGGTTATCCCTTTCGCGTATAGGGCAAACTTGGTCACAAATTCGTCATAGATTCCTTCTTGAACGAATATCCTCGAGCTACACACGCAAAATTCGCCCTGAAAATGAACAAAATTAATTGTTAAATGAACTTTGATTCCAAAACTCATATACTGTAGAATATTGCGCAATACAAACTTAGAAATCTTATATTGATTTTAGAGATGGAAAATGAATGGTTGGGTAACAGTCAAATCATGGTACTGCTAAGAAATAAGAATGGTAATGTTTAAGTACGGGTCAATATGGGTTGGGTCAAGTTGACCCAAATTAATTTTTGTCAAGAAAGAATAATCATGAATAATCAGTGTATCAAAAACTAGTAAAACATATGTATGCATCAATGATAAGAATATACTTCCGGGCTCTTTTAACCTATATCACCCATTTTCATTTAAGGTATTCCTTTATTTTACCCATCATGCCCGTTAGAGATAGATATAGTGCGAATTGACAATTCATTATATCTGTATACCTTATTAGCAAAACCACCCATAAGAGCAAGATTAACGGTTGAATCAACATCCACATCATCGAAGATTATGAGAGGGGATTTGCCTCCAAGCTCGAGAGACACCGATTTCAAATTACTTGTGGCAGCTGCTTGCATTACTAGTCGTCCCACTTCACTCGACCCAGTGAAACTCACACAATCGATATCCATATGAGAACTTATAGCAGCCCCTGCTGTTGGCCCAAAACCAGTTACCACATTGATCACCCCATCAGGCACTCCTGCCTGATTAATTTGCATTCATACATATAAACATAAATTGTACTTGGAAACCCCTATATGAAATATAATAACATATTTTATGCTCAAAGACGTACCAGTTTGGCTAAATGAGCACAATAAAGAGCAGAAAGTGGAGACTGTTCAGCCGGTTTGACCACCATGGTGCACCCTGCAGCCATAGCCGGGCTAGTTTTAAAAAAGAACATCCCGCAAGGGAAGTTCCATGGGATAATATGCCCAACGACACCAATAGGTTCGTGTAACGTGTATCCTTGCAATTCACCGTTCAGCTTCATTGTCTTTCCATATATTTTATCAGCTGCACCTGCATAATATCTGATCAACTTTATAGTAAGTGTACAATTCACACATATTAGTATACATTATATCAAGCGAGACTAGAATCTACAACTTACTGATTACAAAATAAATAAATAGTACTATTACTAGGAGTATGAGTTTAGACCTAAGTACGCTGACTCCAAAAGGAACGTCCCTGATCTTGCCATACGAGAACACCTTGCCGGCGTCAATGGCGTCCAATGCTGCTAATTCTTCAATGTGTTGTTCTACTAAATCCACAAATTTCATCATTATCCTTCCCCTCTCCTGTTACATCATTTTGAACATTTACTTAAGAATCTTTAAATTTGAAAAGGAAAATAAATAAATAAATTAATATAACTATAATGTTTGTGAATATTTAGTATATTATGATTATGATTGATTGATGCACATAGTTCAAATCAGTTGAAAGTTACACCTTAAACCAGAAACCATAAACCAAACAAAAAACCCGATTAGTACTAAACTAAACAGACAAACTTTTCCAAACTAGTCGGCCTGCGGATCAGATTCCATTTTGAATTTTCAAAGACAAACATTGACAAATAGTCAAGGGACAAAAAGGTATTGGAATACGTACTGAACCAGACATACGAGGCCATGGGCCATGATCAAAGGCTTCACGAGCGGCCTTAACAGCCAAATCAACATCCTCTTTATCTCCTTCTGCTATATTCGCAACAACTTCTTCACTTCTTGGATCAATCGTCTCGAATGTTTTTCCTGTAACATCATAAAAACATCACAAAATCATAAACAATACTCAACAGGTAACCAAATAAAGTGAACTTAGTAACAACAATCACACCTGAGACAGAATCAACAAACTCTCCATTAATAAACAACTTTGTGAACTTAATTTCGGGGATTTCGAATGAAGATTTGGAGTTGCCATTGGTGCAAGTCTCAGCTGCCATTGTGTTTGTTAATGTGTGTAAGGGCTAAGTATCATACGTAAGCTCTAAATGGTTGTTATATAAATACTATCAAATGGGGGATAATAGAAGTTTAAAATATATGGTTGGTGTTTGTCTTGTCACTTGTGAAAGATACCATCTGCCGTTTGATCAGATACCAATGTTAATACTTATTGTCGTGGCTTAGAAAATAATTGTAGCATATTCTCTTAATTAATTACCAGCAAAAAATGCAGCCGTCTTACTTAATAAAAAATGATGATATGATAGTTAGTTATCAAAATAGATGAGACTGTAACTAGGATTAAACGGTAATAAGCCACTAATTGTTATAAATGGCAATAATAATAAAATGGTGCTTATTAAACGTGCATTATACTCCCTGATAATTCAACGTATTTCAAATCAATTATCAATTATTTTAATATTATTTATTTATCTGAAATATGACAAAACATGTATATATGGACAAATGACTACGTGGATCCTCTCTTTATTACTGGATATGTTATCTGAAATATCATTCGTATGGCTGCTGAAGATTTTTTTTCCACTCAAATCTCTTTTACAATAAGATTTGACTTTGTATATGAAGTATTATTGATATTGATATGGTTCATCATCTGTTTCGAAATGTATCAAATTAAAGTTTGATAAGTCGAATTATTCAATACATGCTAAAGGTGCAACTTTTGATTTAATCTATTTCAAAATACTTAAATCTATTTTTAAAGGTTGTGCTTTGTTACTCTATATTACCTAATTCGTGAAGTTCACTACGGAGGGGCGGATTCAATGTACAAACTAGGCTAGAGCCCCAAGTAGATCCTATGATTTTTTGTCCACTAGTATAAAATTTTATAAATAATACTTAAAAAATTTAATTTCAAGCAACCGAAGGCCCCCTATAAAAATAATTTCTGAATCCTTTCATCACTACAACAAATATGTCATTTATCCACACTCTTTTTTCCACACTTTTTAAAAATATGTGGAAAATATGTAAATTTATTCACACTTATAAGTGTGGAAAAATTTGTTACATCAATAAGTGTGAAAATCACTACAATCTTCACATATATAAGTGTGGAGAAAAAAAGTTAACACTTAAAAGTGTGAAGAAATGATGACTTTGCAACACTTAAAAGTGTGAAAAAATTTTTGTAACACCCAATTTATCCACACTTTCTCTTGTGTGGAAAAATCATGTGTTACAAAATTTTTTCCACACTTTTAAGTGTTGAAAAGTTGTAATTTCTCCACACTTTTAAGTGTAAGCTTCTTTTCCTTACATATATAAGTGTGGAAAATCTTATAAGTTTTACACACTTTCGGAAAGTGTGGAGAAAAAAGCGTGGAAAAATGAGTTTTTTTTGTAGTGTTTATTATTTAGGGTGTGCTTGGTTGGGGGTAGGCCTGTAAACGAACCGAACGAACATGAGCGGAGTCTGTTCGTGTTCGTTCATTAAGGTTTTAGCGAACAAACGAACGAACACGAACGGATAGGCGAACGGATTTTGTTGTTCATGTTCGTTCATTAAGAAAATTTGTTTGTTCACGAACACAAACGAACGTACACGAACAAACACATAATTTAATGCATTTCTTCATTAATACCTTAAACGAACCTCAACAAACATAAACGAACATATATATATATACACACACACACACACACACACACACACACACACACACACACACACACACACACATCTACACATATATATTATATAACTTGAAACTTTGCGATGTATATTCAACATTACAAAACGATCACAATATGAAGATAAATTCATTTCTTGGTCCGATCGTTGGAAAGAGCAGCACATCTGGAACTAGTTGAGGGAGAGTGTGGATGTGTTTTTGGAGTGAAGGGAAATGTGATACGAGGTAAAAATATCTAGATGTTTAATATTATCAAATGAAAATATCAAAATATTAATAATATTCTATTTGATATTTAGCTTTATCAAAATAACATATACAAATATGTATTAATTTAATTAAACTATTAGTTAATAAATGAACATTTAACTGAACGTTCACGAATATGTTATCGAACGTTCACGAACGTAAATGAACGAACGAGACCTGTGTTCATGTTCGTTCATATAATTAAACGAACGTAAAAATTTGTTCATGTTCGTTCATATAACGAACGAACATAAACGAACTTCCCGCCGAACGGTTCGCGAATAGTTCGTCGAACGTTCAGTTCGCTTACAGGCCTAGTTGGGGGTATTTGAGGGTGAGGAATGAGAATGTTAATTATTGATGATGCTTGGTTTGAGATAAGGTATTATATCATTACCCACTAGTGAGTAATCCACCATTCCCCACTAATTTGGGGGTAATGAACCAATTAATGGAATAATTGAATTTTATATACTATTCACTCTTCCTGTTTTGTCTCCACCATTTTCTTCGAGCAGTTACACATTTCAAAGATAAAAATCATTTACATCTCTAATAAAATCACAATATGTTTCAACCCTGTAATACAAATTCCGAATGATAGTGTACATCTACGTCATCATTAATCTGCCGCTCAACCCAATTCAACTATAAGGACATATTTGGTGCATTAGATATAAACAAAAATAAATTATTATATATATCAACGTCACATGATATAAGATATTTACTTATGTAAATAATTATAGATAAATAGATTATTATATTATATGTTGATGTTAATAAATTATATTATATATATACTTATTTATATATGTACAGTATATCATGACTGATTATCTACATATAGTATCAGTTAAACGTACCAAGCAACAATAAACATAAAGATAATACTATGGTATATTGATTGATTGCATTCTCTTAATATTCCCTTTACCTTTCCCTTTCCCTTTCCCTTTCCCATTCCCATTCCCCTATATTGATTGGTTAATATCATATGTTTGGTTAAAGTGATTTTTTATAGCTACGTTTGATTATCTTTTTAAGATAAGATTCAAATCTAAGAAAAATTTTGTAGACAAAAGTTATTTTACTGACTTTGTCTTTCTCTGGAGTCTGGACTCTGGACACAAGTAAGTTGAAAACCCATTTATCAGTTTTGGCCCATATCATTCATTACTAGCCCAGCCCATTATACCAAAAGTTGATTCATTAGCCTAGCCCAACATAATACACACTCGATTGGAGTTCTTTCTTTAACTAAACAATTTAAATGGATGAATTTAAAAGATTATGTAAACGTAAATCTTTTTTAAAATTACTTATCTATTGCAACTAAGTTTAATCTTGTGAGCCATTTGGTTATAAATATGTACTTAATATGTTTTAGCTTAATTTGGATCCAGAATAACATTCGTGACAAATGACAGTAATGAACCTGCATTTATAAGTCAGCCATTTGTTGATTATCTTTATAGACATTGAGTGACTTTTTCTTAACTCTACATTTTGTTATGTTTCGAAAAATATTAGTAGTTGAGCTATTAAAGAGTTTTTTGTGTGGATAAGGATAATGATTAGTACCTTCGATAAGTTAGGGTTTAAGTTAACGAACCTATGAATGAGCATTAGGCATAAGAAACTATATGCTTATTATCAATAATGTGCAACAAAAAGGCAAAATCTAATAAAAAAATGCATACGCCCGTCGCAATACTCATATTAGGTGAATCATGATACAGAAACTCAGGCCCAAAATGCATTACCAATATTGTGTGGTTCAATCGATTAATAAAATTAACATACCCTAAAGGCTATATCAACGTGTAACTAGTTATTAGAATTGAAGTTTATAGTTATCGGTATTATATTTATAAAATCACATCAATTTCATAATTACGGAGTATACGACTAAAAGTTACAAATGATAAACATATCGTAAGTCTTAATTTGAGTATGTGATATGAATTTTGTGTTCATATGGTTGAGAAGTATACCCTATCATGTCCATAGTTTCAATGGTCATAAATCATCTACTTATATTATAATAAGAAAGTATAAATGATTAAAAAACTTTGACTAAATTTAAAATGGGTAAATCTGAACCTTCAATTTGAAAAGTCAACATGAAGATCCAACCATTCGTTCAATTGCTGACCTCATAAATATCTAATTAAAAAGACATTCATACCCTTCCTATTTTATTGTTTAAATTTTGAATTTAAATTTTAAATAATTAAAAACTTTTCAAATGTTCGTCGTTCAAAGAGGACAACTTTGAGATATCGTAATTTCAAATTTTCAGATGATTTAATTTCAAAATTTAAAATTTAAACATTGCACACAAAATGTGGTCATCAAATGTGACTATATATATATAGATAGATAAACCATAAACCACAATACACTCACATGAGATTCAATCAATATATTTTCCTTATAATATATAAAATTTAAGATTATGGCACCATTACCCCCCATCCTCTTTGCAGAAAATTTAAACCACGATGTTTGAGACCTGATATTTTTTTCAGGATTTATAAACTACGAATCAAACAAGTCATCTTATCGATGCAAGAGGACAACTTTGTTCGTTGTATTATGTCAGGTGCGTATATACTGTTGTATTGTTTGATCTCAAATAAATATATTTACATGTTTTTTAAACGGTTTGATTCACTATATTCATGTTTGTATGCAGTTGAACATCAATTACAATTCGCGTTGTGTCACGAGGAGGCTAATGATTCTATCAAGAAATGGACAGATGATGTTATGGAAGTTGCATACACAATTATGGAAGATTTGGTGGCCTATGAAATGGAGCACATCAATTTAAACTATCAGAATGGAAATTTACTTGGCGTTATTGATGACTCGAAAGATTTTAAAGTGGAGGCTGAGTCATTAATAATCCAAATTCACGTGCTTCATGTACTAATGAAGGAATTTTATGCAGTAATGGAAGGACTAAAAGTTACATAGACAACCATTGATGAAGTCTATTTCGAAGCGATCCGATATTGTAACATCCTCAAATTGGGCCTAGAAATAATAGGTATTTTCTGTAAATTTTAAATGCGATTTAAAATTATTATTGTGTTTGATTTTATAATTAATAGGTCGATAAGCCTCAGGGAATATTGTGGCTTGTGAAATATTGTTTGTTTTAAATTTATTTAGTTGACGGTAAAATAAAATTGTATTTCTCCGCAAATGGGTTTTAAGTTCCAGACAATAATAAATACGGGGAATGAAAACTAACACTATATGGTATATTATATATGATGGATCGGGTTTTATTCCCACATATACATACATACGTACGTATTCATACATTCATACATACAAACACAAACCTTAATCCAAAACTTGATGAAATAATCAAATTGGAGCTACAAAACTCGAATTCAAGCTTTCTTAATCATCACAAACAAGGTATGATCTTGTGTTCTTCATGTTCTTCAACCTAGAATTTGGGGTTTTGATGTTCTTGAGCAAAATACGAAATTAGGGTTTCTAAAGTGTAAATTGATGTTAGTTAAGCTTCAATAACATGTAATAATCATTCTAGCATCATCTTAATCATGTTATATGTGTTAATTTCTTGATTTCTTGAACCCTAGAAATTTGGGGGTTTTAGTGTTCTTGGTTATAATTCGAATTTAAGCTTTGATTATATGAAATTTATGTTAGTTAAGCTTATTGTTGTTGATATCTAGCAAGATTCTAGCTTAAGTTTGTAGATTAATCTTGGTTCTTAAGTTTTTGATGATTTTGATGGGTTATTGATTATAATCCGAAAATTGAAAGTTGTGGTGGTTAAATTCTTGTTAGTTGATGGGTAAATGATGATTATAATAGAAACACTAACTTAGAAATGATGAATATGATATATATATCATGAATAAAGTGATGGGTTTCATTGATTGTTCTTGAAGTAGGATATATGAGCCTAATCTAATAATGTGTAAGTGATATGTATTGTTAATAAACATATTAGAGGTGATTAGTGATGATGATTGAAATGATTTAACTAAAAGAGTATGAGTGAATAAGTGTTCTTGAGAATTTGTTGATAATAATGAATTAATCAAGTAAGTGAATGGTAATTCAAGTGAAATTTGTGAAAGTGTTATAATTAGGTGTTAATCACATTGATTTATAATAACAAAGAGGGTGTTATAGTGTTGCTAGTAAAAGTGAGTTATTATATGAAATTGTTAATCATTGAAACTAAGAGGATCATGTTGGTTAGTGACAACTAGTGGTGAATTAATGTGATTTTATGATCATGATTTGATAGTGATGGTGAATTATAATGATTATGTTAAATAGTTATGACTTGAGTAACTTGGAGTTGTTGATGTAAATCTATTGGAGTAATGTTATATAGATTTGAAACAAGTGACTAACTTGTGTTATTTTGTTGTAATTCCAGATATGGAGAAGACTCAGTGATATTAGACTACTGAGTGGGCGACTATGGTAGTCGGTGAGTGGACCTTGATCTCTCACTATAATTTAGTGATCACTATTGTGGTTACTTCAAGTGTTAAGTGTTATTCCTGTGTTAAGTTGAATTGTGAATTGTGTTAAAGTGTTAAAGTGTTAAGTGTTAAGTGACCTATATGGTAACAGTGTTAATAGAGGTCAACTATGTTGGACTGTGTTGTTACAGGTTAGTCAACACAAGGGTTGTGAACATTCGTTGTGAGTAAGGCTTGTGTTGACTAAAGGTAACCAACAGTTATCGGTTAACCGCTGTATTGGCCTGCAGTTGGTGTAAGTGTCGCTTGGTGGGCCACCGCGGCTGAGGGCGCCACAAGGGCCACCGATCCTCTGGTGATGTTGAGTCAAAGTGTTAAATGTGGTGAACTCATAGTGTTAAACTAAGTTGTATTGTTAGTGATGAGTTAACTCACTTAGCTTCGTGCTAATCCCTCGTTGTTTACTCCTTGCAGGTTAATATCTTTTGTTATGGGCGGGTCAAGGAGTAACTGAAGAATGTTTGACTAGGATTACTCTGATTATTATTTAATACAGTTTAAAATGTTTGATTATATAATGCTCAGGATATAAAGGATTGTTTTGTAAATGGTAATAATCAATACTTAGAACTTAGGTAATGGAAAATGACGTCATGTCATTTTATGTATATATATGTTTTGGGACTTGAACTTCCGCATTGGAAAAAAAAAAACAGTTGTAAATTTTGGGGCGTTATAGATATTGTTACCCAATAATTTGTTTTATTATTATTTGCTATTTGTTGGTCAATGATCTATTTTGTTTATATTTAAGCACGAGAATGTATATATCTTAGTAATCGTAATAATTAGTAATAGATATTATATTGTTGATATAATAGAGAGATAACTAATCTAATTACGGTGGATAATTATCCCCTGAAACTTTAATTTGCCATGAAATCTCCGCTTCATAACATCGTCATAATCAGTAAAACATCTTTCTATAAACTGAGGATTTAGTTTATTAATTGAATCTTACATGAAGTCTTTCCAGTAGATAAGTACTTATGTGTCGATCACGTTTGTTATTTTGATTTTTGACTAACCTTTTTTAATCTTTGAATTGAGGCAATTTTTTAAATTCTTTGATAATTATATGTGTGCGTGACAATTATGGCACTCAATTTAGTCAATATGAGATTTAAGTAAGCGACATACCTTCCACTAAAAATATGTAACATCCAAATTACACATGTTTTGAAGAGTTTAACATTAACAAAATATTTATTAAATTTTCTATCCACAGATAACAATTCCACAATCAACTACCACCGCCACCACATCCACACTTTTTAACAAATAAATGGATGTTAATATATCATTATACCAAGAGTATAAATCATTCTCTCGGAATTTAAGATAAAACCGTGATTGATTGCCTGATATGTCGCCCAAAAAAGTGCCCAATCACCATCATTTTTATTTTTATCTAAGGGATAATAATAATAATAATAATAATAATAATAATAATAATAATAATAATAATAATAATAATAATAATCTACTCTTTTACTCTTATTATAATAGAAAGTTTAAATTAAAAAGAATCTTTGATTGTTTTTCAAATGGAGAAATTCTAGCCATCCAATTATGAAGTCAACATGAAGATCTATTCGTTCGTTTATTTGTTGATGTCATAATCTTCTAATCTACTTAAAAAGACATAATTAACCCTCCTAAACTGATTTGAATTTAAATTTGAATTTGAATTACTACTACTATTTGAACTACTAAGAGATTATCAGATTTAATATTATATAAATAAATAACAAATTTAATATAATAATATAAAATAATATTACATGAAACAATAACTTTAAGTCAACTTAATATTGTTACTGGTACATTAATGGTATACTATCATAATCATAACAATAATAATTTATTCGGATTACACTACATAATCATATATGTAGTGTCGACACTTAAATACAAGAATATGTGTTTATTTTTTTCAACTGAGGATTGGACAAAAATGAAAACATATAACAAATTAAAATGATAAATTTGTTAGATCCATTAGACAATACACGAGGACTTTTTTATATCAAATTATTCGATAATCAATAGAGATGGCAATGGGCGAGGAAAAAATTCGCAATATGTGGGTACCCGCCCATCGTGGGTGGGTAAACCCGTAAAATTTTTACCCATGGGTGGGCTACGAGTATGAACTTCTACCCGTTGGTGGGTTGCGGGTTGGTGAAGGGTATGGACTTATACCCGCAGGTTAACCCGACCTGCGAACCTACAAAACACATTATGGATACCTAAGTGGATTTGTATAATTTCTTACATATATATGTATATATAATAGTTAATTTGAACAATATATAATAAAAATATTATTATAGAAACTAAAAAGTGTAGTTTTAATGTTTCGAATAGCAAACTTATCAAACGATCAAAGAAAAAATTATTAAGTAAATTGATAATTATCAAACTATTAGTCGGCATGTCTTAAATTTTAACAATTTAATTCGTTTAAAATTACAATGCATTCATTTGAACATGTTTCAAAACATTTTTATATTTATAATTATAATTATATAAAATCTTTTGATATTCTAAAAAAATGTTTACATTATTTAAAATCGGCGGGTTACCCACGACTCACTGGTATGTGCGGATGTGAGTATAAGTGTAAAAATAAACCCGCTAGCGGGTATTCACGGTTTTACAGGTCAAAAAACCTATCGCGTGCGAGTTATGGGTTTGGCATATCCGTACCCACGACCCATGGGTGCCATCCCTAATAGTCACAAGATAAGAGGATATTCCAGAAGTGGATGAGTTTGCATCGAGGTTTGTTCAGTTACGTATTTGCCTAAGTAATGATGTTGATTAAATTCTAACTTATATATTTTTTAGGGAAAACATACTAGAAACTAACGAGACTGCAAATAATAACATGGACATTTAGAAGACTATCACATCATTATACATTTTATATTTGTGTATGTTATTATATTTTACATATAAAGTTATTTAATCTTAGCGTAAAGCATATTTTTTTAGTTTAATGTTAGTATTGTGTTTCTCAAGATGTCGTATTGAAGTAATTTTATTAAGATACACAGAATTTCGATTTGTGGTGTGTAATTTTTGTTTTTTTCATCGTTATAGATTTACTTCTTATGTATTTTTTACTCTTTTGTGTAATTTTATGTCATAATTTACTAAATAACTATACTTTGCACACGCTAATATATTCTCTTACATTCCTTATTAATCATCACGTATGATTATTACAAATATCCATGGTGCATCCCGCGAAACCGCGGGTATTAAGCTAGTCAAAAATTTAAATAAACGTCAAGTTAAATTTTTATATCTCATTTAACAAACTCATTATGTCGAATTAATATCGTTCTCATTAGTCATTACCTTGTTAAAAATCAACCAAGGTGATTTGTACATGACACAACCACTTCTTTGACAATTTTCCCCTCAAGTATTGATTTGTAAATTGGTCAAAAATGGCTGCTAAAAAGAGTCAAGTCTAGAATCAGCAATCAACATTGTAACCTGCCTGTATATGATGAGCATTAAATATTTAATACAACCAAGCAATAACTTATTTAGAAATCGGTCTATAAAAAAGAATATGATGATCCAATAAATCCAATACGAAATACAGATGTAAAAAATAAATAACTACTACTACGTATTACACATTAGAAATTAAATCATTAGTGAACAAGATAGGTGATTGCGAGTGCGACAAGCAGAAGGAAATAAGCAATTCCTTGATCGATTGCTGCACCATCATTTGGAACCGGAGCAGGTGAAGGAGCAGCAAATTGTTGAGCTTGAACACCTTCAAAAACAGCCATGAACATGAAACTAACTAAAGCTGCAAGAATCGATCTTGAAGTCATCATTTCGAAATCTGGATCTGGGTTTTGATCGTTGGGTGATTAGGAATATTTTTTTTTATTTGGGTTTATATGAAGGATGAATGAATGAATGATTTTGATGATGGGGTTTGTGTTTATATACAGATGGAAATTTGGGGTAAAAAGGAATGAAATTTCGAGGGGGGAAGAAGAAAGATGTAAGGTGGAAGACACGCGTATCGAGTGAGATTTGTTTGACTGGCAGCCAGCGTATTGACTCGTTTCTCACGCGAAAACAATTAATAATTATAATTATAAACATTTATTGATTTTAGAAAATTAAACTATCTAAATAAATAAGATTTATTGAATAATAGCTATTTTTCCATTTTAGAAAATCAACGTATTTATATCAATTCAGGAATCGGTACGGGATCATTTCTTGAGCACTTGAACCTCCAACCTCATAATTTGAATGTTACTTCAATACGGTTAGGTTAATGGATATTTGGTTATATCAAGCTATTTATGAATAATAAATAAGATTCATAATTTGATTAATCAAATAAATTAGTCAATTTTTAAATGTGTATGGTAAGGATTGTTGCTCATTATACGCTATAATCAGACAAATTAAAATTGTTTAAAAAAAAGGTAAGGATGCTTGTTGACAATAATTTCTAGAATCTCTTAATATTCAAATGTTGTTGATTAATCAAATGGAATCTTTGATTTGCCCACTTGCTTTATTCAATTTCATATGAGTATTCTTTTCTTGGACAAGGACAGCTAGCATGATTCTTTCATATAGTTTAGTGATTTATTTTCCTTTTTATGTCATTGTTATAACTGTTACTCGTTGAATTTTATGTAGACATGAACCCAGCCATTTGAAAGTCCGTTAACAACCACTTTTCCTGCTATTTGAAAGTCAGTTACCAGACCGAATGAACATTTTATATGTATTAGATTAGATTAGTTTAATTACATTACGATTTTATAGTGAACTTAAGACTTAATAAGTAGATGAAATCACCACCTTTTAAAATAAATCAATACTGCAATATATCTATTGAACCTCCATAAAAAGATTGTTGTGGTAACTAAGAATCTAAGATATCAATATAATGTTATAATGCTCAATACTTTATAGTTTATCAATGAAAATATTCAGGGGCGGAGCTAGAGGGGGACCCCTAAAAATCTAGAATTGTGGAAAAAAATAATTTTTTTAAAGTTATTAGTGACAATTTTGGAGTTTTGCCCCCCCAAAATGATAGAAAAAAGAAAAAAAAAAATTTTTTGTCCCCCTATACAAATAATCCTAGCTCCGCCCCTGAAAACAGTAAGTTTGTTTTCTAAAGCAAAATGTATTTGAACCATGTGACATGAATGCGTGATTGGTGCCCATGAATAAATTTAATGTTTATTGGCCGTCTTTGATTACATTATTAAAAGGGGGATAATGGAATTGTATACATAGCAGCCTTTGCATGTTGGAGAGATGGTGTCCCGCATAAACTAAGTCAAGTTTTTATCGAGTAACTCGAGCTTGAGCTTGATCGAGTCAAATTTTTATCGAGTTTGAATTTGAACTCGAGCTGAAAAGTCAAGTTTGAAATACATATCGAGTCAAGCTTGAGTTTTTAAGAGCTCAGCTATAACTGTTATCAAGTTTTTCGAGTCTTAATTGATAACTATATGTGTATATACATATATATGTAATTTTTGATAGTTAATGATATTACTGTTATATTTTTAAAAATTGTTAAACTATTTTTATATAATTTTTTACTTGTTTTTACAATTTATTTTAATTTTATATATTTACAGTTAAGTTATTTGTATTTATAAAATAAATATATAACTAGTTTGAAAAATAAAAATATATTGAAACGTCCCAATTTTTTTATTTATTTATTAGTAAACGTATTATTTAGATTCATACATGTCTAAAAGTGAAACCCTAATGTTTATAGACATAACGGGTAACTCGTTGAATTTTATGTAAACATGAACACAACCATTTGAAAGTCAGTTACTAAACCGAATGAATATTTTATATGTAGTAGATTATTATTTTACAACCACAATAGTATTTATAGTGAACCTCAATTAAAAGATTGTAGTGTTAATACTTCAAAAAGAAAACTTATGTTTGTGGTAACTAAGATATCAATATTAATAAAATGCTTAATTGGTCCCCCTTTAATACTTTATAGTTTATCAATGAAAATATTACATTAAACTTTCGTTCTAAAGCAAGATGTATTTGAACCATGTGACATGAATGTGTGATTGGTG
The DNA here is from genome assembly GCA_949592205.1 of Helichrysum umbraculigerum. Classification (NCBI taxonomy): domain Eukaryota; kingdom Viridiplantae; phylum Streptophyta; class Magnoliopsida; order Asterales; family Asteraceae; genus Helichrysum; species Helichrysum umbraculigerum. The sequence goes on along the minus strand of CATIUR010000005.1, from coordinate 5,560,072 downwards.
TCCGTGAATAAATTTAATGTTTATTAGCCGTCTTTGATTATGATCACATTATTTTAAGGGGGATAATGGAATCGTTTACATAGCACTATAGCAGCCTTTGCATGTTAGACACTTAGACAGAAGTTCCCAGTGGCCCACTAACTTGATTAATGGCTCAAATCAACCTTTCTCACGACTCACAAGTGTACTGCTAGGCCCAAATGAGACCCAGTTGTAATGTTTACACACTTCTTGGGCCAACCCTATGCTTAAACTAGAGGTGAACAAAACCGGGTTATGACCCTACCCGACTCGACCCGAAAACATGAACCGGGTTTTGATCAAAGGGGAAAAACCGGGTTTTGACCAACCCGAACCGGGTTTTTTCCGGGTTTCAACAGGGTTAAAACCGGTTTTCCGGGTTTTTTACCGGGTTTTTGACCGGTTTTCTAACCTGAACCTATTTCAACCCGGTTCAACCCGATTTCGAATTCTAAAAACTCAACACGGTTATGTACCCGGTGGGTACTCCCAAAATCCGAACCGGGTAGGGTCATCCCGGGTACAACCGGGTAGGGTTTTCGGGTTTTAATCGGGTAGGGTATAAAACCCAGTTTTTTTGTGCACCCCTAGCTTAAACCAGGCTTCTTTATTTATTATCTGACCATCATACCAACCCAAGAGGCCGAGACCAGACTTTTGTGTAACTCTATATTTACAATTGTCCTCTTTCAATGAAATTATTAAAAATAATAATAATAATCAAGATAGAGGTTATGAAATAAAACAAAAAAAGTTAAAATCTTTACCAATTCTTTAAGTACAAAGTTATATCAGGAGTATAAGATTGCATTTGATTCACAGAATTTAATGGAATTCGATAGAATTAGAATCTCAATTTCAACCAATAAAGGTGTCTGATTCATATATGAATTGGTTTTGAAGTTATTAAATTTCTTCACTCTTAAATTCACATTCTTTTGAATTTCAACTTGTTTGATGAATTTCTATTCTATCAAAAATATTACGCGAACCAAATGAAATGTAATAGTATTCCATGGTAGCAACCATACACAACTAACCAAATCTTAGGCACCATACCTAAACTAGGAATACTACCCCACACACAAACACACACAAAACAATACTCATTAATCATGTACACAAAGCATCATATTCCAAACATATGCCCACCAAACCATATTTTAAATATGATATACAATCCAATTGATAAAAGTTCCAAGATCTTTGAGATTGGTTTATCATGTTGATAATGAATCATAAAATTCTAGACCATATCAGATTATTTATCATATATGTAAAAAATATACAAATAGAGCACAAGTAAAGCAGACATCAATACTCTCTTAGTCTCTTGTTATCAAGTGACTCTACCAAATTCAATATTTGATTTGAAAAAAATCATGGTTAAGAAATAATCCTCTGTTAGAACCTTGGAAAGCGACATTTGATTAGATAGCAAGAATTCCTCAAACGAAAACGTTGATCTCGACAAAAAAAGAAAAGTACAAGCAACTACTCATATAACTATTGATGCATCTTTTGTAATCAATCAAAGTAAGACACATTAGCGCAATAAGAACCAACATCATGTCTTTATGTTATCTCAAGGCAAATTTGAACCACTTGAAGAAACCTTCATAGTCCTTGTCATTGTGTTTATAATCGAGATAACGACCTAACCATGTTCTAATCATACATCGACACTAGACTACCAGTACCGTTGGGCTCGCGACACCTGGGTACCACCACATGAATCTCACTGTTTTATCAAACAAAAGGTTTGGCTAAGTGAGCTGTGGATGACTCATTTTTTCACACCCATATAAGTCTCATCAAGCTAACATATTTAGTCATAAAAAAAGACTACCTTTTTATTTTATTTATTTTTACTCATAAAGCAATTCCTTAGCAAGAATTTGTTCTAAAGGCTTCTCTTTATACCCAACTTTACTTACCCAACTTTCTTTCCTCTCATTGGTATGGTATATAAATCAACTTAACAATATATTCTTTTCCCAAAAATTCAGACTTTCTAAAGAAAAAAGAAAATGTGTTACCGGAATTCTTGTTATTCGGGTGTGGAGGACCTTATGAAGACAAGATGGTACATTTCTCAACCACCAAGAACCGTGGGGGAAGAAGATGGTGGGACCCGAAACACGTCAAGGCTGTGTTTGTGCTCTCCAACAAGCCATCCAGGTTCATTTCGATGCAGAAATCATCACCACGAGTACGTTTGGGGAGGACGTGTGATTCGAGTTAGCACAAAATGAATTAAGTTACTGTTCATAGGGAAACATATTATGTTTGGTTTCATTATGGTATGCCGTTTGATCACAATATATTCTTAATCACATGGTATGTTTCCTAAAGGCAAGGTGAATTATATCATTTTCGTGTTATATTATAAGCATCATAAGTTGTCTATGTTTTTCATCTGAAGATACACAACTAGATTTGTGATGTTTCTTTGATGTGGAGTCTAGCTAGTACATCGAGAGGGGAATCTAGAAGGGGTTTTAAATTTTAATTAGTATATATACATGTGCATTACCTATTGTTTAGTGTAATTATTATACACAAAAAACCTTGTAATGATCAAGATTAATATATTATACAAAATTACTAAAATTGTAGATGGCGAATTGAGAACAAGTTCATAAAATCCATTTGGTGGACTTTCATTCCATAGGCATGTTTCAAATTGTTTATGTAATCTTCAATATTATAAATAAATTATTTTAAAAATAAAATAAAACTTTAATAGTAGTAATATAACTTGGAACCATATGTTATTCTTTGACAAATATGTTTAAACAACTCACATGCATTGTACTAGCTAACTATTATCTACCATCCAAGGGCCAAAGCCTGCTTGATCAGGCATCAATGACTTAACATTATAAGCACTAAAACAAACTGGTACATGGTTCATCGGTCAAATTATATCTAACTGCGCCGTAAGTTTGGATTCTTGTGGCCTATCTATTGAGTATCGACATAGTAATTTGTTCTTTATATGCAATTGAACTTACAAATTAGATTGATTGTTATAAGTGTGGTTGTAGTTGTATCTTCGTGTTGCCATGATTAAGTGAAAGGATTTGGTCCTAAGTGGGTAGTTGACAATGAGTCAGTGTGGTCTGGAATCGACATATTAGATAATAAAGACATATTGGTCCTGATTGACAATGAGTCAGCCTGGAATCTTCAATCTTGATAAAGACTGGGACTTTTGTATTAGTCCCCACTTCGATCGATCAATATGCTTCTAAATTCAAAGCGATTAAAAAGTTCACACACCCTCCATAATACCTTGTTTCAGGTAACTTCTTGAAAACAAAAGAAAAATTGTGATAAAGTGTAGCTTTCAGAATGAAGCATTAAGCTTATGGGAATGCCTCTTTTTCCTCAAAAATATTCTTGATCAAGATACTTTAACCAACGATAGCAACAAAAAGTTTTGAGTGTTTTGAGACTAGTTGCAATCGCTTTTTAAGTCGATCATTTGTCAAAAGTATATACGAATTCGTGATGATTATTATTGATTCTTTAAATAAATCTGTAACCACAAAGAAAAGAAGGTAGAACCACTATTAATTCCTAAGTTATGTTCTACTAATTAGTTTTAGTAGAATTTCAATTTGTATTTCGAAGTTATTTAACTAGAGCTATTGTTGCTTCGATCAGAGTATGTTACATCTTCATATATGTACTACGAGTATATTAGAAAGCATCATATTCTTACAGTATATACTAAATATATATATCCAAATTAATAGTACAACAATATAATTACGAATATAAGTTTGGATGTTAGGTTGTTGTCAATAGCGTAGATCATTGGAGCGACCATGATGATTGTGAGATATCGACGGCCACCACAGCCATTACTTTGGGTCGTTGTTGATTTGTTGTCAACACTCGCCAATCCATTATATCAGTATCAGTATATAATAAAAGACAATTAATATATGGTTCCAACTTTCATGATGTATATTTTTTTGTCACCAATTCATGAGTTCAATAACTATATGATCAGGACTCATGTTGGAGAACGTTTAATGGGTGCATTTCATTGTCGCAAAACTATTGCCCGGTTCTGTTTTATAATCAATCTTTTATACATTATTACAAACAATTAGAACATTTTTATTTTTTAATTATATTTGGTATATTAAATGATTTGTTTTATTTCGATTATAGAAAAAATAAAATAACTATTGTTATAATTTGATAATAATTTGGTCGACGTGGCGGTGCGGTCGTGATACCTCGATCCACGGTAGACGGGCGTTTTCGGTAACAGTACCTATTGCCGTTGGGATTTATTAGTTTTAATCGTCGAATAAAACACGACGAAAACCAAAATATGGAAGGTTAAATTGACCAAAAACCCATTGCATTCTTGATTTCATCGCCATTATATCATTGCTATTAATATTATCTTTATCTTCTACTGGCATTCTTCTCTCTTACTAATTAATTATTACTGTCTGGGTCTGTGCATGTTAGCTTGAAATTGCCGCAAAAGTGGAACCAGTTATTAGCAATGGTTGGAAGCAACAATTGCAAGATCATACAAGCTAAGCTTGTAAGTATGAATCATGCATCTAACCATATATTTTGCATGCATTATAATTTCATATAGTTTCATCAATTTGTATCGATAAAATTAACATGTTAGATGATTGACTACTACGTACTTAAGAAAACTTCAATTGATCAACATACTGTATATACCAACCTAGCTTAAACTGTATCTAAATAATACGGAGTAGTATACTCCGTATTATTTACTGTATTTATCTTAGATTTTCTGATAATCATTGAAGTCAACCCTTGAAGGTGTGATCAAGATGATTAAGACACATAAAGTATTCATTATCATCATTAAGATTATACGTGACCGATGGACTCGGACCTGTTGATTTTGTTAATAATTGAAGATTGACACAATTTCAGGTACTCCTTGGAGATATGGGAACCGGGAAAACAAGCATGGTCTTAAGATTTGTTAAAGGCCAATTTTATGACTACCAGGTTCACTTTTATCACCATGACACTCTTCTTCATGATCCTTTTTACTAGTTTACAATTGCTCACTATCTGATTAGTTACTATTGATACGAGTATAGGAGTCTACGATCGGAGCAGCATTCTTCACACAGGTTGTGTCAATACATAAAACGACAGTAAAGTTTGATATATGGGACACAGCTGGACAAGAACGTTATCATAGCTTAGCTCCAATGTACTATCGCGGTGCAGCTGCAGCCGTTGTTGTGTATGATATAACCTCCATGGTAATAACTTCCAACATTTTGTAACTTTTGATTCAAATATATAGCTCCTTACAGAACTTATAATTTCGTTTCTCTGCAGGTTTCGTTTCAAAGAGCAAAGAAATGGGTTGAAGAACTACAAAGACAGGGTAACCCGCATTTGGTTATGGTTTTAGTGGCCAATAAAGCAGATTTGAATACCAAAAGAGAGGTTGAGACTGAGGTATACTATGATAAACTTTTATAGAACTTTATGTTCATTAAACAATAAACACTTTGCTCGGTAAGCTAACAAAATTGTGTTTTATGATTGTTGCAGGAAGGGAAGCAATATGCAATAGAAATTGGCTTGCAATTTTTTGAGACTTCTGCTAAAACGGCAGAAAACATACATGAGCTGTTTTATGAAATAGGTAACTATATTTATGAACTATCTCATTATATATTGTGCCCAATTTGACTTCAGTACGTGTGAAATATTTGTATCCGCTTGTCAGAACATGTCTCATGACTTGCTAACATATACACAAGTGTGAGATTTGTGTTCCAACACATTTTACATATAAATGATGCCAAAGTTACATATTGAATTGCAGCAAAGGGAGTTGCACAAGCTGCCCCTTTAACACCGAGTGGAATGAAACTAGAAAGCGAAACACAAGAGAAAAAAGATGGTCTATTTTGCTGCAGTACATGAAACATTACTCCCTTGTGCACTTATAACGTATGAACAAGGCGTATTTCATAATTTGATGTATAAAATGTATGTATTAAATATAATAACACTTATATCATAAGATTCATAACTACCTCGATCAGCTCTCGATCTGTTGCTACTTCTTCGTGCAACAAACACTAACGAAATTTTATAACACATACGCACATGTAAATACCGTTACAGTCTTTTTGATAGAAGTAAAAGAACTGCAACTTAACCTTTAGAATGTTAATGTTAATTCGCATAAAAGCATCCTAAGAAAATTGCCAAAGTACGTACAGAATTCAGTTGCATAATATGGTGTCATATATCTATCATTTATACTTCCAAGTACATACCCTTCATGTGCATCTGAAATCGTTGACCAAGTCAACCAATGAAATTTAGCCATTTAATGTGGACAAGGAGGTATGAATGGTTTTAGACCTTATAAGGTAGAGCTCATAATTTCAACTCATTTAAGTGATTTTGAGTTCTGTACTATTTCAAACGAGTCAAATAATAAAAAGTTTAGTTGAACATACTAAAAGAGTTAATGTTACCTAACCAAGGTATTTTGGCCAAAATACCAAAAGGAAAATTTTGTCCGAACCGGTTCAACTCACTCGTTAAAAGTACAACTCCAAATTATGAGGCAGAAGGCATCACATGGAAAACGGTCAGTAAATTTTGTTTTGGTTTTCTATGTTTATGAACAAAACAAGAACTCTGTTTTCACTTTAACATGCTTTCGAATTATTTACTCTGGGACCAAAAAAGTTGTCTACTTTTAATTTTTAGCATGAATAAACGTTATAAGCTTGCATTTAACAAAAGTTCATTAGACCACTCCCATCCCTAACTCAAACTGACTAAAACTGACTGAGCCACGTCAGCTTTTCCAGAAAACTGACTGACTACTCTCATCCCTGCTTTGTCACTTAAATTTTTGGGTCCCACATTTATCAATTTACCTTTAGTTTTATATATTATACAAAAAATAAAAAACAAAAAATAAAAGCCGAAGCATCGTCGGATATGTGACGAAGTAAAGTGACGAGACGAAGTGACGGGCCGCTCACATTGCCGTCACTTCTTCGGCTTGTAACCGACGATAACCGAAGCCCAGCGCTAGGACTCTAGGAGTGGTCTTAATTTACACAAAGAGAGACGATATATACCTACATTCCTACAACTATCTTGTCTTGTAAGCAATTAAAATGATACTGTAATATATTGTACAAGCCTATAAAGGGAACCACATATATGCATATATTTAACATGTGTTGATAATCGATAACTTTTGATTGATTCATATGTAATGTTTCGAGGACGGTATGTAAAAGACAATGTTGATGAGACATTATAGATCGATCCATTAGTAATTATTCATATGTAATGTGGAAACGTACGTTTCTTTTTTCCTTCACATATAATCAGTACTAATTATTCACGAGATTTATGTAAAACGTCACCTTCAAAAAGAACTAAAGAAGTTAAAAAATTTATGCTAAATCGTCACTCATATATCATTCATATGGAAGGAGAAGTACAAGGAGTTAAAGAACAAGAAGTCGAAACTCCAACATTACTGTTCGTATCACTACTCGAAGTCCCAAGAGATAGCACATCTTTAAAACACACGGCAGACGCATCTGCAGACAGCTTCTTCATCGTCGTTAACTGCGGTGTGATCACAACCTTCGCCGATATCTCGTTTTTCTCATCACCACCACCATTATCCTCACTTCCTAACCGCGATGGCGAACTACCAGGCGTCTCAAACGGAGTACCACCATCATTTTCAACTCTACTTCCCCTTCCATTTTCATTAACATAAATTGGGTTAGAAATGTAAACCAACGATGACCGGTTAACGGAATGACTTAACCGACCCTTTTGGATGACCACATTATCTTGGTTGTTGATTCTCCCAGTTTCTTGATTTTTGGGAGACGAAGGGAGTTGACTTTCTACGTCATTTCTGGTGGCGGCGACGGTGACGGTGGCTGCATTTGTTGTAAATTGACGGCGGCGGAAGCGGCGGCAGATGAAAGGTGAACAATAAAGTTCAGCTAAGAGAAGTAGAATTAGGCCTAAAACAATGGCTAAACTCACTACTAAAACTAATGTTAGCCACATTATCAGATTTGATGTGCCCTTCATGTTTCTTATTTTAAGGCATGAATAGTGTGTGTTTTTGTGTTATTTTGTGATTGAGTTGAAGGAGAAAAATGTGGTACTATAGTGTTATGACATACTAATAATAAATGGGACATATAATATCACAATTGGCTATATACATTTAGGCGCCAAAAAAGGGGTCATTGTGACTGGTGAGATGGTTGGTGGGTGGCATTTCCAAGTGAATTAAGACAAAATTAATTGGGTTGGTATAAGAATTGGAATTAGGGAAATAGAAAGACACCCCCAAAATTGATAGGGATACCCTTGCCACCTCCGGTTCCCGTTCAGTTCTTTTCCAGTCCAGTTTTATCTAAGATCGGTCCAGTTCAGTACATAATCGATTTTAGTTTTAGATTAAACAGAGGGTATGAATTAGAAAAAGATGGGGTATACCCAGAAAATAAAAAATAAAAAGTATGATGTGATTGATTAGATGGGTACGGGGGTAGAAGATGGGGAAAAGTACAAAAAGGGGTATGTATATAAAAGCACCTCCAATGATGGGTTTATGTAAAGCTTTTTTGTGTAAAAAAGTGGTTGATAAAGCTTTTGATCATTGGAGAATGGAGCAAAAGCTTTTTATATGAAAAGCTTGAGATTTATCAAGCTTCGGGGGCAAAAGCTTTTTTGCTATTTTATGCTATAATATTTTCATATTAGTCCCCTCCTTATATCTAAAAAAGCTTTCCAAAACTTTTTAACATTGTACTAAAAGTTTTTTTATAAAGCTTTTTATAAAGTAAGTGAGGTGGAATGTAAAAAAGCTTTCTAAAGAGCTTTCTAAAGCTTTTTTTACATTGGAGATGCTCTAAGGACCCTTGGAATTATTAAGGTTGCGTTTAATTACGGAAAGCTCAATCACTTTTCTAGAAAATTTTATAAGAAAATTAGAAAAATAGTAAACGTGTTCAAATATGAGTTTTTCAAAAAAAAATTAAGAAAAGGAAAATCCCTATATTCCCTTTTATAACTAAAAATTTGAAAACAACTTTTGATGGTTTTTCAGGTTTTCATTTCTACTTTCTCTTGGAATGGGAAAACTTAGGGCGCGTTTAGTTACAGAATAATTTCTCCATTTTTCCTTTTCCATTTCTCTATAGAATGAGAAATGTTTTACCTCTCTAGAAAAGCATGAAAAATCTAGAAAACGTGTTTAGTTGCAAGGGGTGAAGTTTTCTTTTTTCAAGGAAGAGTATAGATTGAAAACTTAGAAAACCATCAAAAGTAGTTTTCAACTTTGTAATTATAAAAAGGAAAACAAGGATTTTTCTTTTCTTATAAAAGTCTTTTAGAAAACTCGAATTTGAACACGTTTTCTAATTTTCTTGTTTTCTTAGAGAATTTTTATGGAAAAGTGGGGAGTTTTCTGTAACTAAACGCACCCTTAATCTCTCACATTTATATGCATTTTCTAAGTTTTCAATGTTTTTCTAGAGAAATGAAACGCCTCATTTTCTAGATAAACTAAAAAGAAAAAAATGAGGAACTTTTTCCGTAATTAAATGCGCGATAACTTTTTTTATAGACTCTTAATGGCTAAAATTGAGGATATAAAAAAAAATACTTAATATAGTATGAAAATTATATTGATCAACAAATTGAGTCACTTAAAGCTATTTCAAACTTTGCATTACTTATGGTTATGGTAGTTTTGTTGTGAATTTAAGTAGTTCATTGAATAGAGTGTGAAAAGAAAACCTAACTTGATGTAAAAACTACTCGTGTACATCAATGTGTGTGATAGTTCATTGAGGTTTTAGTCAACCATTTTATGTTTTGCTTATAGTCATGTAAACCAAAAGGGTATTGATAAATACAGCAAATCTGCATAACAGTGTTGTACTGTACTGTATATATATGCATAAATTTGTTGTATCCATAAAAAAAACTTATTGTATTTATTACTGGGCAAACCAAAATGTCTTCTACAATTTTGTGTAGCATTTATTTTGCGCCACACACAATTATAAATAATGTCACATTGTACGTTGAAAACTTGTATTTTGAAGAAATATGATATTGTATACAATATGTTGATACTAAATTAAGAACAAGTCTTTAAAGTGTTTTTTCTATATTACATAATTAAACACACAAGCAACGATTTTATCATATGACACAATAAAACCATCCCATAATAATACATAACTAGAGTAAACATCTCAAGAAGTTAACAATAAAATTAAAGAAAGGATTGTTGTCATCAAGGGACACATCACGTCGAACGAACCTATCAAGAACGGTGTTTTGAGGAAGCATACCACTTCGGTGGAGCATGGTTGTGATTGATACTGCTGGTTCTTGCACAAATACTGTCATCAACCTTAGGAGTGACCGTACGACCATAGATGTTATCGACTGCCCAGTGCAAGATATCTAAGGTAATTAGATTCAAGAATCAGAGGATGAGTGATTGTGATTAAGAAAAACTCAAATTATCAAAAAACTTACCATAGTTAATATGCAATCAGACAAAATGAACAATATGATAGCTAGCTTGTTTGTTTTAAATTTCTTCTTTTATAGTTGGGTGTTCTAGTGTAGTGGTTGAGTTTGTACATGTCAATATGTCACAAGAAGTTCAAAACATTTAAACCAACGAAATCATACGTCAAAAAGTAAAAAAGTAAAGTTTACATATTTTTGACATGCAATATTTAAACCAACGGCGTAACTCTTAAATACATTTAGTAACTAAGGGCAGGATTTAAATGAGAATAGGAATTTGTGTGAGAATGAAGAAACCAATGATATCAAGCCATGTGTACAAAGAGAATGTTTCATATGTACAAAACCCATCTACCCCAACATCAATTATCTCACAAAAGAAAAATCGAAAAATTATAAAAATTGCACCATTAAATTCAGCGCTTTCTTCTTTTCGATTTGCCGTCCCTCAAGGCATATTTTCGACGAAATTTTGTTTTTTTTCATTTTTTTGGTGGGTTTCACATTTACTAACACATGTGTTACAGTGTTGCGTTTAGGGTTTAGGAGTTAGGGGTTAGGGTTTGAGGTTTGGGGTTTCTTCCCGAAACCCCAAACCTCAAACCCTAAACCCTAACCCCTAAACCCTAAACGCTTTACAAAACTCTAAACCCTAAATCATACTAAACCCTAAACCTTAAACCCTACTAAACCCTAACCCTAAACCCTAACCTTAACCACAAATTAAATGTATAACCAATCACTAACACATGTGTTACTAATTTGTAAAACCCACCAAAAAATGGAAGAAAAAAAAGTTGTCGAAAGTATGCCTTGAGGGACGGCAAATCGAAGAGGAGAAAACGCTGAATTTTATGGTGCAATTTTCATGATTTTTCGACTTACCGTTTGTGAGATATTTAATTTTAAAAAATGTGGAAGAGAGAGAATAAAGTAACACATGACATAAATCTATTTGTTCCCTCATTCTCACTCAAAATTGATGTACTCATTTGAACATTACTCTATTAACTAAATACATTTTGTTACAACAAAAATACAATATTGTATGATGAGACTTCAATGCAAAATCTCTCAGTTATATAACTAGATTACAATCCTTTAATAACCGAATAATGTATGTTTTAATATTTGAAGGTATGAGTGCCTCGTTAAACGAGTTCGAACTATATATTCAATTAACAATTAACAATTTAATTTATTATTTTCAAACATTTTTTTCTTTTTTTTATTACTATATCATAACACGCAAAATTTGCGGGCTTGACCATTTGAAACAGACATTGTTTTTTTTAACTAAGACGTCACATTGAAATGAAAACACCACAATTATTTCAATCGTATACAGAAATAATCATTTAGTTAATGATGCTTAATTTTTTTTTTTTGTGACATAACAAAAGTCTAAGATCTCTCAATCAACTTTGTTATTTTTTTCAACTTTTTAGCCATCAATTGTTTATGCACCAAACTTTACATTTCAAAATTTCATCTTGACCTTAAAGGGAACTAACTTCAGATTCACCTACATCCATGTAGCTAAGTGGTTAGATGTGAGTAAGTATAAAAATACAGATTGGAAGATGTATAGATAGTAGTATATAGGTTCTTTGATGGACAATATAATTTCATCAAAAAACAAATCAAACTTATTTAATTATAATAATAAAGACTTATATAGCAAGTAGGACATAAATTCATTCAGACCAAACTACTTCTTTGATAAGATGAATTTATATTCGTTTAAGTAAATAATTTCCATATGTGTTTTAGTATTAAGCATCTGGATTAGGGGTGTTCAATCGGTTGGTTATTGGTTTATATGGTTTATTCGGTTTGGGTTAGTCGGTTTTGAAAATATTTTTGAACCACCCAATATCCAAACCGAATGTAGGTAAAACCAAACCAAACCATCCAATTAACTATCGGGTTAATCGGTTTGGGGCCCAAAAAACCGAAACATATGATTAATTCGACATTGTGTTGGAAAAAATGCTTTAAAAATGGAATCCTCTTCGAACTATCAATAAAAATACGAGCTGAAGTTCATCAAGAGTTAGCATACGTAACACCTTTTAGTTATATACAAACAGAGGGTCTTGAGATTCATATATAAAATTTGATGTGTTTCCATATGTTTTAACTATCACTATACGTAATTGTTGAGATTAATTAGTAATTGATTATGGGATGCAATATCTATACACAGACTTCTTTCGTGCAATTATTACTATACAAAGCCAATAGAATTGATTAGACATAGACATAGAGAATATATTAACCTAGTACGTATTTAATTAATACATTGAGTCGTCCAAAATGTAAGTTTCTATTAATCTTATCTAGTTCCTCTTTAATGTCTAAATACACTTATTAAAAAATAATAACATGATTAATAAGTAATCGGGTATTCGGTTCGGCCCCAAAGTCTAAGATTAATAACCAAAACCAAACCAAAAACCGGTATTATAATTCGGTTTTAACCAATACCCGAACCATAACCAAATAACCCAAACTCAACTAAATCAAATACATTTGGATTGGTTGGTTATTCGGGTCAAACCGTTTAATGAACACCCCTAATCTGGATGATCTAATATATAAATATCAAGCATCGCGTTGTCTCCCAAGTTACTGAACAAAGTTTGCAAATCGTCATCATGTTGAATCTCAGCAAGGGTTTAGTACCATCATCATTCCATACGATTATTGTGCAAAACATTTGCGGACGATCACATGGATCCATCAATGTCGCGTTCATCCAGAATGCTAAGTATAACATATCCAATTGACTTTTCAGAAACATCTCGGCCAATAGCAGATTGACCATCAAAGTACTCCAAACCCATTGAATCTTCTTTCCAAACGCCCATAGAAGTGAAAACAAACGTCAATTAGCATGGTTGGTTGTACCAAGTTCCTGTTAAAAACATTAGTCAGGTTGTTAATGGAGTAATAATAAAAGCTATAGTAAACATTATGATACTAATTAGTGAATGGAAGCATTACATAATAGCCATAATGCGATTGTTATATACAAAAAACTAAAAATGATGAAAGTTGATTATAATAAAACTGAACTACAATTGAGTTCATATACACCCGATATTTATATGCACATCATTCCTTGTTTTAATTATGTATACAATTTCCTTTCCATTCAATAAATTTTAATGGTCAACGCTACTATTTAATTTTGAGGTATCTTTATATTATTAATATGTGATCATTGACAAAATATTATTATTATTTTCAAATTCATAAACATAGAGTATCATGCCTGGTGTTATGAAATTTAGGTTCTGTTTAGGGTAAAAGACTTCGACCATGGTTGATGAAGAATGTGCCCATGTAACTCAAAAGATTCTTCAATAACCACCATGTGCCCATGTCTCTTCATGTATCATGTTTATTGGTTACTCAAATTTGTGTAACAACCTAAGTTTACCCAACATAAAGATTTGAAAATAGTTGCCTAGATTTACATGAAGTTAGCCCTTTTAATAAAGATCAATCCCAGGGACAGAACAAAGATCATGTACAATACTCACTAACTCAAGAACTACTCTGCAAAATCGAACAAAAATGGTTAAAACCTATTATTAATAAGTCAAGAACCTTGTCCACACATTTTTTTGTCGAAGAACTCCTTTATTCTTTCATCTCTATGCTTCCACAAATGTGGGGATCTGCCTAATGGAGAGAAAATGGTTTGAGATACCTCACATTAGGCAAATCTGTTGGAAAATGGATTAACATCTGTAGTTAATAAGTCAACTTAAATATGTTTAGAGAAAAAAGCTTCAAGGAGGATTTGAGATACCTTGCTTCGAGGAGTCACGTTGGGATTTGCCTAATGGACCTTGGCACGAATCGAGTTCAGTACATCACCATCATCAGTACGTTTATGTACCATATAATCTGCATACTCATCATCAATGTTGAATTTTGACACTTCGATCTTAAAAACCAATGTTTTGTTGAGTATGGCATTAAACGGGAAATTACTCAAAATGCCACATTTTCTACAAGGTTATATGGTTTTACCCCTTCCAAAAAAAATTGACAATATACCCCTCGAACATGCAAACGCAAACTTGCTTTTGCTAATGGATATTTGCCGTTTGCGATGGCACAAGAAATTGAGCCCGTGTCCGAGTAAAACATGCCATCGCAACTCGCAAATGGGTGTTTGCTAGTTGCGATTCACCTACGGCCCCCAATTTTTTGCGATTCACCTACCGCCCATTTTTTATAGCCTTTTTTATAATATGTGTTTTACATGTTTTTTGTCCAAATTTTTATAACATGTTTATTACATTTAATCCACAATGTAATGTCACTTTATCACCTTCTTTTAACTATGTAAATGTTTTTCTAATAACCAAATTTTTTGGATAAGAATATTGGATAAGATTTTCCGTTATTTTCAGGATTTAATATATTTCGATTGGATTTTTGGATAAGATATTTTGGATAAGATGTTTGGATAAGATTTTTGGATTAGATTTTCTGTGATTTAAGGGATTTTTGGATTAGATTTTCCGTGATTTTAGGGATTTTTGGATAAGATATTTTGGATGAGATTTTGGGGATTTTGCTCCATTTTTGGATAAGATTGCTACCGGCTCCTCATGTGCAAGACGATTATTCGATTAGCGAGTAGTTAAATCTTGTAATTCGTATTTATGTTTCAATCAATTGGATGGTTGCCAAATTATGTAAGCTGATAATCCTTATGTAAACATGTAAATTAAATTAAACATAAAGCAATATTATTGACTCAAATTAAACACGATAATAAAAACAAAGTTAACTAGTACATAGCCACGATAATAAAAACAAAGTTAACTAGTACATAACCACGACATTAAAAACAAAGTTAACTAGTACATAACCACGACATTAAAAACATACTGCTAGTGCATAACATAGGTTTTCCATTACAAATAATTTAAGGGTCACCCAAATGAACACTTGGATAACTCTGAGTCGGTTGAGACGATATTGCAGCTTCGTCCTCGATATGGCTTTTCGTTGATTTTGTGGACGTTTTCTGCAAGCAAATAATTCAGGATGAAATTAATAATACAATGTAATATGTTAGTTTTTATATGAACATTTTTTAGAAATTGCCTTTTTCGATCTTGATTTGGATCTTGATTTTGACCTTGACTTGGATCTTGTTGTGGTTCTTGATCAGCTTGGCTCATCTGTTCTATCGTATGGAGCCATACATGTAACTCGACTATGACCCTGTTCCTTGCAACGGCTACATGTTTTTGTGTATTTACCTTTATCCTCTCCTTTAGAAGGAATGCGTGCATGTCCAGGTGGGCGACCAGACTGCCTCTTCACAAGTATCGGCGGTAAGCAAATCTGCAGAGCACCTGGATCAGCCCATTCTGAAGGATGAGGCAGTGGCTTTATAGCCTCACTGTAGGCCGCTCGATATGTTTCCGTGGTGAAATAACTCTCTGCAAAGCCGGACACGCTGTCAATGTTAAAGTAACGGGTCACTGCCGCAACGTGTCCGCACGGTAAACCAGACAATTGCCATTGCATGCAAGTGCATGTTCTCGCTTCCAAGTTGACTGTCCCATTCTTCCTCCCATCCACCACCTCACATATCGTATTTGTCGATGGCTTGACCCTCTAGAGTAGCGATTTGTCAACCCTTTTACCGATTTTGTGCTCCGCGTATGGGGTGACAGGTGTTGTGACTACTGCGGCAGTATTCCGATGTTTGAAATACCATTGTTGTACTGATGATCAAAAAAACTCCAATAGCATTGTGACCGGCAGTTTCCTTGCATGCTTGGTCATGGCGTTGATTGACTCCGCACTGTTAGTTGTGAGGTAAGCATACCGTGTCCTTGTTGCATGATGCCTTGACCATCTTTCTTTCCCCACGTCCGTAAGAACCTTAGTTGAAGCCGGCCAGTGTCTAGAAATGGCATTATAATGGCTATCAAAATTCAACTTACGGTACGCCTTACACATTTTCCAATAATGTCATTCGAAATGCTTGACTTTTGAAGATTTGCTTCTCAAGTTCATCAATAGATGACGACAACACAAGGCATGGAATGCCTCTGGAAACACAGCAGAGATGCCGGCTGCAATTGCTACAGCCCTGTCAGAGATGAATGTTAGGTCGCAAATCCCACCGGCAGATTCAATGGCGTCACGTAAGTTTCCTAAGAACCAGGTCCAAACGTCGGACGTCTCTCCCGCCCCAATTCCATAGGCTAGTGGCAAGATGCCATTATTACCGTCCATCGCCACGACAATCAAGTTAGTACCCAAGTAACCCCCTTTCAAATGGGCACCATCAACGATGATAATTGGGCGTGTGTGGCTGACAAAAGAACGTATCTGCAATAACAGATTAAAAAAAATATAAATTACATATGAATGTATGTATGCGAACATTAGATGGACGGTAAGAATCTTTACTTACAACTGCACCTATGGACATGTAACACATTACAAATTTATTCTCTTCGTCTGTACGGAGATTTGTAATGCTCCCCGGGTTATGTAGCTTTAGGTTGTGGAGGTAAATTGGAAGTTTCGTAAACGATTCACCTGGAGTACCTCTTAACAACTCTATAGCGTAACATTTGGCTCTCCATGCTTGGTTGTATGTAAGGCTTATTTTAAAGCGTTCAGTCATATCAACTTTGATCTCTTTGCCTCTGTATACACGTCCTTCCAAACTCATCGCCTCTTTTAAAATGTGACCAAGCACTTTCTTGCTCGCAGAACGGCTATTCGACAAGACTTGAGTACGAGAACAAGTGTGCACGTCACGTAACTTCCTTACTTGGAAGTTAAGACAATGTTTAATACACACTGCACTAATCTTCCACTCACAGTTAGGCAATATACATTTTGCTGAGTACCTTTTCTTGTCTGACTTGTTCGGCTTAATCTGAAAACCTTCTTCGAGACACTTTGTATGCAACTGAAGAAGAAATTCCTCCTTACTTTCAAATGTTTGGCCATCTCGAATTCGACAAGATGCCCCATGCATGGTAACTGGTCGTTGTCGAACTTCCTCTTCTTCGTTTCCTAAAGGTGATGGCATATTCCAGAATATGTCATTTTCTGTTGGTTTTTGTGGGATAGCTTTGTCGTATGTATCTCTTGGATCTGGCTCATCCTCATCATCATCTTCTGCATCACTAACAATGTGATTACAAAATGGATGATCATGTTCCTTAGGTGGATTGACATTTTCTTCATCATAATGATCAAAGTCTTCAGGATGTGGATCCGGCTCGTCCGGCTCCTCCACATAGTATGATGATTTAGCATGATCATCGTGAACATCCTCATGATATGTACAATCATATTGGGTTTGTTTATCTACCCTAAAAGATGTATCTTGGGTGTGTTGTGTTGGATATTTGTAATTCGGCATGTTTTGTTGAGCAGCATGGTAATGAAATTCATATTGTGGTTGAACAGGAAATGGAAATTGTTGGAATGGAAATTGTTGAAAGGGTTGTTGAAATGGCTGATGTTGCTGTTGTTGGTTGTATTCATTAGTTTGTAATTGTTGTTGAAATTGTTGTTGAAAACCTGAACTACTACTGCTAGGTTTATTGCTACCTATAGACGACACACTTCTAACAAAATCGACAATGTAAATTCGACTAATAATAATAAGACGAGGCTACCTTACACGCCCAACCGAATCCACTAAGCGTGTACTGCATCCCGTCTTGTGTCAACCGGGTCTCCAAACCCTTATCCAGTTGATCATATGTTCTAGCCCAAATAATATTACCCCAAGGGTACCCGTCACAAACAGCAAAATCCTCAAGTATATGCATATAATCATCCTCAATATGATGCTTTGGCTGCTTTCCCAGAAACCCTTTATATATCAACTGTAACATACACAGTCGCACACAATCCTCATCGCTCAGTTTCCTCGGCCCAGTAAACAAAAATTTATCCTTGAACTTTTTCTCGGCCTCTGCTATATGTAAAGGCTTGTTGCCCAACTCAGGAAACACACGCTGTTTAAATGCCGGCGTCTTATCTCGAACCTCTTTGGGAATATGATCCGCCATCTTTTCATTGGGACCGAACCGTAAACCAGTCACCAAACAAAACTCCCTCCGACCAAATCGTATAAAATGGTCATCGGTAACCCTAAACCACAACTCAAACGCCTCCGGGCGAGGGTGCTTTAACCCTGGACGCTCCTTGCGTCGAAATTGCAGTATATGATGTACAAAACCAGGGTCATTTTAAGGAGCCTTCACATCCAACCAATGACCAAAGCAATGCTCTCTGAAAATCTTTTTTTGATCATCTGACAAATGCAAGTTGATATGCTTAATAATCGTGAGTTGACTTTTCAAAGTCAGTCTCGCCCTAAAAATATCCTGAAAAATGATCAGTCTAGTTAGTATATACACATACAAATACACAAATCATACATTACAAATAAAGTGTTGCTGAAAGGTTTTTTAAAAAAATTTGGAAATGTCCTTTTCGTAAAACTGATTAACCAGCTAATATTTCAGCTTATCGAGTCAGCAAGATCAACAACTACTGTAATTAGGTATTTTTAATTACTAGTTCTTAACTTTGAATAACTAAAAATATATTGAAGAAAATCCATACCAAATCCTTTTTTCTGTTTGAACACTAAGATAACATTGAGCGGGAACATACTTTGAATTCATAAACCAACAGAAATCATTCCTATGCTACTTACATAAACTCATGCTTTAAGTTTTATAACAACCTTAATAACTCCAACATACAAAATAGCCTACAAAATATATACATAATTCTAGCCTACAACTAAAACTCTAAAACTTAGTACAACTTTTGAAGTAATTAACAAGCTTAACAATGTTTACAAGTATCATCGAGCACTTTAATACCTATACATACATAATCTTATTATAATTTAATTCTCTTTAATTCTATACAATCCAACATCACTCAATTAAGATGGCTGATTCATCAATCAAATGAATATCGATGACTATAATAAATAAATAAACAAGATTATACCTGAGAATCGTCCATCGTGGTGCGACAGAGGGAGATGGTGGTGCGAAGGACGGAGGTGGTGCAGCACCGTACACTTCTTGGGTGCGAGGGAGGGTATGGGGCGACGGAGGTGGTGGTTAAGGGTCGGATGGTGTAGAGGATAGTGGTGCAGGAGGTGACACGACGGTGGTTGGTTGCAATGGAGGGTGGTGCGACGGAGGTAGTTAAGGTCACGGAGGTTGTGCGTCGGCGGTGGTGGTGGTTAAGATCGTGGGGTGGTCGGTCATATTGGTGGTGGTTGCGAGGGCATTGGTGATGGTTGCGAGGGCATTGGAGGTGGTGCGATCGAATTAGGGTTTCGGAAGTGCAGATGCAAGTGGGTGGAGCCGTGGAGGAGAATGGAGGGGTACCAATTTTTAGGGTTTTTAAGGCCCGCTGTTAATATTTTGGGCGGAGGTGAATCGCAAATAAATGGGGGTTTATTTGCGATGGCATCTTGTACTCGATAACTATAACGCCCCAAAATTTACAACTGTTTTTTTTTTTTTTTTTAAAACAATTCGGAAGCTCAAGTCCCAAAACATATATATACATAAAATGACATGTCGTCATCTTCCATTACCTAAGTTCTAAGTATTGATTATTAACGTTTACAAAACAATCCTTTATATCCTGGGCATTATATAAACACACATTTTAAACTGTATTAAATAAATCAGAGTAATCCTAGTCAAACATTCTTCAGTTACTCCTTGTCCCGCCCATAACTAGAGATATTAACCTGCAAGGAGTAAACAACGAGGGATTAGCACGAAGCTAAGTGAGTTAACTCATCACCAACAATACAACTTAGTTTAACACTATGAGTTCACCACATTTAACACTTTGACTCAACATCACCAGAGGATCGGTGGCCCTTGTGGCGCCCTCAGCCGCGGTGGCCCACCAAGCGACACTTACACCAACTACAGGCCAATACAGTGGTTAACCGATAACTGTTTGTTACCTTTAGTCAACACAAGCCTTACTTACAACGAATGTTCACAACCCTTGTGTTGACTAACCTGTAACCACACAGTCCAACATAGTTGACCTCTATTAACACAGTTACCAATAGGTCACTTAACACTTAACACTTTAACACTTTAACACAATTCACTATTCAACTTAACACAGGAATAACACTTAACACTTGAAGTAACCACAATAGTGATCACTAAATTATAGTGAGAGATCAAAGTCCACTCACCGACTACCATAGTCGCCCACTCAGTAGTCTAATATCACTGAGTCTTCTCCATATCTGGAAATACAACAAAATACACAAGTCAGTTACTTGTATCAATATGTATATAACATTATTCCATCATTACAACTAACCAATTTACTAAATTCTTATGAATTAACTTAGTAATCACAATACTCAATATTCAATCTATACTCATATAGATTCACATCACTTTTCAACTTACAATCATATAATTTATTACTAATCAACTTCATGATTATCATAATCACCTTCATCCATTTTAGCCCTTGTTAATTAATATAATTAAACAATTAACAAGATTAAGAACATCAAAATCAACAATTTATCATAACCTTTACCTTCAAGATACTTAATCAATTAAGTTGCAACTTTTCTCTTTAATTTCTCCATTAAGTTATCACTTAAGCTAATTCAACTTAATTTATTCCAAGATTATGACTAACCCCCATAATATCAATAATTCATCATCTCTTTATCAAATTATAATTATTATAATAACAATATCACTTTAATCATCACTGATCAACATAGTTAAAGCATTATCAAAATTATTTACATCAAATATTAAGAATTCTTCACAACCTTTATACTAGGTTTTATAAATTCTTAAACAACCATGTTCTAACTTCATTCTTTGTTTGTTAATTAGATGTTCTTCACTACAAACAATACCAAGTTCATCAATTAACTCATCTATTCATCACAATCATCAATTTCCCAAGAACACTAAATCACTTTATTCAATTCTAAGTTAGGGTTTCACTTACAATCAAGAATTTCTTATCAACTAATGATAATATGATCATTACTAGCTTAATTTCAAGATAAATCATGCCAACTAAATCAAATATTCAAAACCCCAATTTCTAGGGTTAAAGAAATCACGAAATTAACACATATAACATGATTAAGATGATGCTAGAATGATTATTACATGTTATTGAAGCTTAACTAACATCAATTTACACTTTAGAAACCCTAATTTCGGATTTTGCTCAAGAACATCAAAAACCCCAAATTCTAGGTTGAAGAACATGAAGAACACAAGATCATACCTTGTTTGTGATGATTAAGAAAGCTTGAATTCGAGTTTTAAAGCTCCAATTTGATGTTCTTCATGATCTTGATAAAGATTTAAGGTTAATTGTGTGTGTGTATATGTACGTATGTATGTATGTGTGTATGAAATAAAGCCCGACTCAAAACATAGATATATTACCTAATTAGTTACTTTGTGTACTAGTTTTGTCCCCCGTACTTATCATTGTCTGGAACTTAAAAACCATTTACGGGAAAACTATTTTATTTTACCGTCAACTAAATAAATTTAAAACAAACAATATTTCACTAGCCACAATATTTCCTGAGGCTTATCAACCTATTAATTATACAATCAAACGCAATAACAATTTTAAATCACATTTTAAATTTACAGAAAATACATATTACTTCTAGGCCCAATTTGAGGATGTTACAATAACCCAAGGCATTCCTCGTGCAATGGCAAAAAAAGTGACATTACATTGTGGATTAAATGTAATAAACATGTTATAAAAATTTGGACAAAAAACATGTAAAACACATATTATAAAAAAGGCTATAAAAAATGGGCGGTAGGTGAATCGCAAAAAATTGGGGGCCGTAGGTGAATCGCAACTAGCAAACACCCATTTGCGAGTTGCGATGGCATGTTTTACTCGGACACGGGCTCAATATCTTGTGCCATCGCAAATGGCAAATATCCATTAGCAAAAGCAAGTTTGCATTTGCGTGTTCGAGGGGTATATTGTCAATTTTTATTTGGAAGGGGTAAAACCATATAAACTTGTAGAAAATGTGGCATTTTGAGTAATTTCCCGGCATTAAACTCCTCGGGCAACACATGGGACCCCCACTCTAAATAAACTAAAAAAATGGTATCCGTTGATTTATTAATATTATATAAATTATGTACCTGCATAATTACAATTAGTAAAGGATTCATACACTTTTCATCTTTGAGTTAAGCCATGACAAGCTCTTGTTTATTTCCTTGGACATGTGCATTGCAAATAACACCAAAGTGGTTGATCCAGTGGCATCTTGGACTCGTACAACCGTCTGTACTATGCACAAGACACTCAAAGACTAAATCATATAAGCTGATGTTCCTCAAGATGCATAATTTAAAATTCGTAAAACCTACTTCTGTTTAAGCTTCATGACCTACATTAGGTTGAAGTGTAGAACCTTCAGCGATTACTTAATTATTTAGTAAGATGTAACATGTCCAAAAAAAATACATTAGGTAGAGGAAACTTATGAATCATTATAACGACGTGTATATATAAAATTAATTTTACACATTAAAATGAGATCAAACTGCTAATATTCAAGGGCCTGCAGTATGCAAATGGCTATTGGCGTGTGGGCTCGTTATATGAAGAGGAAAAAAAGTGTTGGTCATATCAACTACTTTAAATGTGCGCTTTAACTAAGGCATCACGGTCAAGGAGTCATAAAAAGGCTCCCACATGCATTAAGTATTAAAGCCGCTCTCTCCCTCCACTTCCCCTCTTATTATTGCAAGAATTACTAAGCCAAAATGGTTACCAACGATAGCTAATCCGCAATGCACCTCAAGATACATTTAACCATTATATGAACATAATAATCATGATTCCGTAATTACGTGACATAAAATCTTATTGCATAAAGTATAAATATAGTAATCGTAATCAGGCAAATAAAGTAGACTTGATGTGTACTAACTGCAAAATAAAATAAAATAAGAGAAACTAAGATGATAAAAGGTCAAACCTCAAGATCATCTGCATCTAGATAGGCATCATCATCATCAACACTCTACAGTTAACTCCTGTGCGAACTTCTGTTTGGGGTATTTACCAGCTCACCATCGTCCCAAATCTTATCAACAAATATTGCCCCATATTGTTCACCAATTTTTGGTCCAAGACCACTTTTCTAAAGAACCTACAAAGAAAAAGAAAAAAAAAAGGAGAAAAAAAAAGTTGTTGTCAAACAGACAACATGATAACAATGGGAGGACGACGATGCCTACGAAACCCACAATCAAATATACCAAAATCAGACAACATGATAACAAAAGAATAAACTACATCATATATTATCAAGTCCATACTCACCCAATTCATTGGCACTAAACTACACTAAACTGCAACAGTAGCTATGCAATATTTGTACACTATTCCAGGATGATAAACTTTGCTTTAATGCATAACAAAGATTAGAAGACAAAATTCCATTTTACTGAATGAAGAAACATTTTACCAACAATTAAAGTATTAATATTAAATCATTAGTGATACGTTAGGATATATATTATACTCCGTATAATAGATACTAATATCTGGGGGTCATCAGATTTATGAACCAAAGGTAAGAAACATGAGCAAACCATGTGTTGTCATAGAACCCAATAAACTTGATAACGCCTAAAAACCCAAAGAAATTGCTATCAAATCCCAACTTGTCGTAACTCACCTCACATGTGAAATAACCGGAATCAGAAACAACAATAATATGATGTCAATATAGAAATGGGCTATCTGGGAGTAAAAATAAAAAGTAAAACAAAAGAAGATAAAAGTTCATCATTTCAAATCATTTGACTAAAGCACAACCCAAACCAACGCATTCAAAAGTAAATGGGTCACGATTGCTACCTTTAATAATAGCTTTCAGAACTGTAGTATTGAAATTGAAACCAACTATATGATGTTTAAGCACAAGGAAAGGAAAACTGTCTAAATTAGATAATATATTTACCTTGTTCATTACCGGATAGTACACTTGGTATTGGCTTCCATCAACTATAACATTGAACAAAAAGGAAACAACTATGTGATCAAAGAAGTACACTGAAAAATTAGTCTTCAAAGGAAAGAAAGAATGTTCGAGGACTAAATTAGTACAATTAAGTGGCATATACTCATTTGAAATACCGTACGCCCACCTCTCCTGCCAAAAAATGAAAGAAAAGAGTTAAATTTTTTGACGAATTTCCTCATAAACAAACCATGTCGATCAAGGAAACATGTAATCACAACCCACAGTGATATCAATGCTAATTGAATCATATTTAAGAAAACGGCTATAACTATAGTTTGGACACTGCTCGGATGACCTGCAGGGTCTACACTCAAAAGTTCAAGATATGTTGGGTAGATCAGTTCATCTGCACGTTAAAAATATATATATAAAGTAAAGATTCGACAACAAAAGGTAAAAAAAATGGTGTATCGTTAAAAAGTAGTGAATTTTTGCGAAGAAATCTTATGGTTAAAGCCAGGAAACTTGACTCATCCACCAGCTTCAGGACATACTTCTAATTAAACACCATCAACAACAACCTGCAAAAAAGATGTCGATATCAATATTAGTTATAAATTTACCATAATAACATATTATTCTAATACTCACAATGATATTAGAAATTTAAAAAGGTATGATGGTATGATCCTATCAACTATGAACGGATTAGGCCATTAAGAATTTATATGTTTTGGTAGCATATTTCAAAATCAAGTCGACTTTTTCTTTAGTAATGTTCATACTCTTCATTTTAGATATGCCAAAATCAAGATAGTAGTCACCACTCGACCCAATATTATAACACCCGTCTCGAAATACAAGGACATTTTTTTTTTTTAACATTTCGGAAGCGCATGATTAATAGAAATCAGTAGATTGCATACATACACTTCAAATAGCAATCCACTTACATACAAACCTTTAAAAGTAGATTATTCTAATCATTACACACATTAAGTTTCGGTGTTATAGAAATCCAAATATGTTGTTAAACTATTAACGTATTATCCATTTCAGAGTGAGCTTGTCAAACATTCCATTCCATATGTACTTCTTGCCCACCCACAATCAAAAGTAAACCTGCAAGAAGTAATGAGGGGTTAGCACGAAGCTAAGTGAATAGATCCCAAACTATCAATCTAACTCAGCTTAACACATGCCTATAACCAAGCAATGCACAAGCAACATAGAAGGATCGGTGGTCCTTGAGGTACCCTCATGCCGCGGATGGTTCCCCAAGTAACACTTAAAACCAACTGACGGCCAAATCAGAGGTTAAACCGATAGTTTGGTACTATTACTACACACGACGCAATTTCAGTGTCCAACACATGTACAAGGCACTTGCGAAGTCCTAGTAATAGTATCCAAACCCAACACATTAGTTGACCCCCACCAAATCAAATAGTCCACAACTATCATAGCATAATGGACGCCAATAATCAATCAAAGGTTAGCCATCATGGCAATATAATATTAATGCAATCATTGCAATAAACAAAGTTTACCCGTTGTAACCATGTTGTTACAACTAACTTAGACAGAAAGTCCAAGATCCACTCACCGACAATCATAGTCGCCCACTCAGTAGTCTAATGTCACTGAGTCTTCTCCACATATGAGAATACAATAACACAACACAAGTTAGTCACTTGGTACTTGCCTCAATATTGATATAATATCATACAATTGTAATTACATCAAACCATTTATCATTAACTTGTATTAATCAAACATTCATCTCCATCATTGTTAACTACTATAATGAAACCATTAACAAGATTACTAACTTTCACATCAATTATTCATCAAAACATCAATATTTGATCTAATGAATACTTAACCAACTAATTTCACACCGTCCTCTTTAATTATCAATTAAGGGTTCTTATTAGCAAATCATACTACTTTCTTCATATAAACCATCAAACTCATCATGATCATCATAATTCTCATGAACACTTAACCAATTTCACAACTCTTAACATAATCAATGTAAATCATCATCTTTAATCAACACTTATCAATCATACATCATTATTCTAAACATAGAAGCTCCAATTCTCGAATTATCAACTAAACACATAAACTTTATTAGTGATCATATATCATTTTCTTCATTTCAAGGTTAGGCTTAGATTTTAAACATCATTTAAACATCAACTAACAATTTTATCATCATTCCAAACTTCTATTTCATGAACATCCTACCAATTGAGCAACTACTCAAAACCCCCAATTTCTAGGGTTATCTCAAACACGAAATTAACACATATAACATGATTAAGATGATGCTAGAATGATTATTACATGTTATTGAAGCTTAATTAACATCAATTCACACTTTTGAAACCCTAATTTCGGATTTTGCTCAAGAACACTAAAACCCCTAATTTCTAGGTTTTAGAAAATGAAGAACACAAGATTATACCTTGATCTTGATGATTATAGAAGCTTGAATTCATGCTTAGAAGCTCCAATTTGATGATTCTTCATGATTTTGTGAATTAGATGTGTGTGTGTGTGTGTGTATGCATCGTATGAATGTATGTGTGGAGGGGAAATAAAAACCGACCCATCCATATAATATACCATATAAATGTTAATTTTCATTCTCGTATTTATTATTGTCTGGAACTTAAAAACCATTTGCGGGGAAATACAATTTTATTTTACCGTCAACTAAATAAATTTAAAACAAACAATATTTCACTAACCACAATATTTCCTGTGGCTTATTGACCTATTAAATTTACAATCAAACACATATAACAAATTTAAATCGCATTTAAATTTACAGGAAATACCTATTACTCCTAGGCCCAACTTGAGGATGTTACAAATATCACCAGCCCATAAAACATCTTTAGCAGCAGAGGTCACACCGACTCGTACTCTCATAACTAACTATGCATTTCGACAAAATGTTCTTGGCATCATTATATATCAGCACGATTACAAATCAGCAAGGTTAGTATTTACAATAATTTTAAATGGATAAACTGCAAGACGATTAGAAATCTAGCATCCAAATAAATAACCAAAACACTTCAGTTTTAACCTCTCTAGGTATACTACTATTATATTTAGGTGATTGCCATGTGACCTACTGAGTTCTAAAAGAGCTTTTACTACAAAGAAACCATTACATAATGTCTGAAACTTGAAGCTAATTAATTGGTACCTAAAGGAGGCGAATGACGGGAGCATTTTTAGTTCCAACTAGGATCCAAGCTTCTGTCTCTGAAAGCATAAAAGAACACAGTTAAAACAAAGTTATGTTGAATTATATGACAAACCAAAACGTAAATCACAAACATAAAGTTGCTACTAATGAACTCAATATTCTGCTATAATGAGATGATGATGATGATATCCAAGTTAGTGACTCAATATCTTTTATGCTACAGATTTTATTACAGAACTATGAACTATAATAACTAAAATAGTTAAAATATAGTTATATGAATTATCATATAAATTTAGTGATTAATACCTTTAGGATTATAATACTTATTAATATCAACATCTTGCTCTTAAGGTTCTTTCTCATAATAGTCAAATCCATAATCTTCCATGTCTGCATCTAAATTAAATAGTTAAAATAAAAGTAAATAGCCAGAATCAAAATCTTGAAACAATGTAAATCTATCAATTGAGCAAGAAACACACTCACGTGTCATGTTCTTACTAATGGAGTGCGTTTTAGTAAATTGTTTAAAAAAGTAAATGAAATTGAAACCCTAATTAATTAAATGGTGTAAATTAATCTCACCTGAACCCATAATTGATTGATAATTGATCGATAATGATATGAATAAAGAAGCAATCAACGATTTCAATGATGAAGAAGGTTAATTGATGGGGATTAGAGCACAAGGAGTGCTCGATTGAGTTTCAGTGTTTTCGTCAGTGTTATCGAAAACACTGAACGAGAACACTGAAACAGAAAAGTGAGGTAGTGGTTAACATTGAGTTTCAGTGTTTTCGTCAGTGTTCTCGTAATTATTTTATTATTATTATTTTTTTGTTTATACAAATTTAATACAATAAAATAATACAAAACAAAAATAAATAACATTGAATTAAAAAGTACTTTCATACAATAATTAAAATTCCTACAAATACATAATTAAAAGACAATAAATTTAAAAGACAATAATTCCTAAAAATACATAATCCGGAGACAATTATTTTAAAGAGATAACAATAAACTACAGAGTATTCTCCCATATATGTTCCACAAGATCGGCTCGGAGGTTGTTGTGGACGTCTCTATCGCGTAGTTCCTTATTGTTTTGCCTTTGTGTGTCACATCTCTCGATCCAAGTCGTTTGCATATTGCGGACATGAACATAATACTCTTCGTTTTCGGCAATATTGAACCCTTGGTCTTCTTGGATCATATTATGCAACAATATGCATGTATACATTATTCGCTTAATATGGTTGACCTTATAAGCTATTGCCGGTTGTTGTAGTATATGCCATCGTCCTTGAAGCACACCAAAGGCCCTTTCAACATCCTTTCGTGCACCCGCTTGTTTTCTGGTAAACTTGACTCTCTTCCGATCTACTTCACTTGAATACCCTTTAACAAACGTTGCCCAACCTGGATATATCCCATCAGCAAGATAGTACCCATTTTGTACTCAACCCCATTTACCATAAAAGCTTGTTCTGGAGCAGTGCCGTTGAGCATATCATCAAACAAAGGAGAAGAATTAAGAACATTTAGGTCGTTGTTAGCCCCTGCAACACCAAAGTATACATGCCAAATCCACATGTCATACGAGGCGACGACTTCAAGCATGATAGTAGGATAGCCGTGGTCACCTCGTGTATATTGCCCTTTCCATGCGTTAGGGCACATGGACCATGCCCAATGCATACAATCAATACTACCAAGCATGCCCGGAAAACCATGCTTGCTACCATGTCTCTCGTACAACCGTTGAATGTCACCGGCCGTTGGTTTTCGCATGTAAACATTTGCATATATATCAATCATGCACTTTGTAAAATTAATCAAACATTCGCGAGAAGTTCTTTCCACCATTTGTAAGTATTCGTCAAAGGCATCCAGTGACGTACCGTATGCCAATTGACGTAAGGCGGAAGTGACTTTTTGGATGGTGGTAAATCCCATTTTACCGCGGCCATCTACTTTTTGACGAAAATAATCAACATAATCCGGAATTGGAGTAGTATAGTAATTAGAATTACCTTCTACTATTCGAAGAAATAGACGTTTGCTCATACGAAAACGACGCTTGAAATACTCGGCCGGGTACTTTGCGTTGTCAATAAAGTAATCGTTCATTAAAGCATCGTTTGCCGTAAACCGATCACGAGGAATGTAACGACGCTTTAAACCACTTTGGTTGGACGATTCGCCCTCTTCACGGGGGACTACAACTTGGTTATGATATTGATGAAGAATTGTTAAAATTTCAACATCCTCGTCGGTAGAAGGTGAATCGTAAAATTCCGAATCACTCATTTTGTATTTTGTATGAGAAAGTGAAAGAAAATGGATGAAAGGTGTGAAAAAAATGTATAGAATGGAGTAGTATTTATAGAAGAGAAAGAGAAAGGAAAAAGAAAAAAAAAACTTTTTTTTTTTAAAACTAGCCGTTCAAACGGTCAATTTTTTTTTTTTTTTTTTTTTGAAATCTAACCGTTGGAAGAAAAAAAAAAACTTTGAAAACCGGCGTTTCAAACAAAACCTTGGACGAAAACGCCGACCGAGAACGTCGGGTCGGAGTGCCGAACGCCGAGTCCTCGGCGTTTTCGATCGAAAACGGCGACAAATATGAAGGCGCTCCGAGTGCTCTTAGCAGCGACAATGGGTGGATTACAATTTTGAAAAAGATAATTAGGGTTTTGGAGGTGGTGATTGAAGGAAGAAGAGGTGGAGCCGTGGAAATAGATCTCACAGAGGAAAGCAATTTAGACTGAAGTTTGTTATGGAGGTGAGCGTATTTTACACTATATATTTTATCCACGTGTATTGGAAGCCCGTATGTATAATTTTTACGTATCTTTATTTATTCTAAAATTTCAAATTTTGAAATATGTGGATAATGTGGAAAATTTAAAATTCAAATTTACTTCCTGAAATTTCGCAACTGAACCAGGTTATAAGGGGTAATACAATAAATTTAGTAATTAAAAACTAACATATTACGTAAACATTCTTGATAATCTGAATCAGCGGTCTAGATTTATTTAACTAAATCAACTAACGGGCAGGATTAAGTCACCCTAGTCTAAAGTCAAACTGTTTACTTATTTTACCTCATCCAGTAATAATAAAAGGAGATTATTAAAAGTAAAAATTGTGGATGCTCTTGTTCCCTTGTGTTTTTATCGGTTTTGAAAAGTCTTAGAATCACCCGCGCAATATAATTAACCTCCAAAAACTCAAATTTCAAACTCCAAAATTTTCAGATCAACATAAAACAAACACACAAAATTTCAACAAAACAAATCGCCGGAAAGTAGTGAAACCACCGACGATCGCAATGGCACAGGCCGCAAGACTGAATCTTCGAATGCAAAAAGAACTCAAACTCCTTCTTACGGATCCACCCCCCGGCGCTTCTTTCCCTCACCTCTCTCCCACTTCCGATCTCTCTTCCTTCTCGCTCACCGCAATTGATGCCCGTAAGTTCATACACACTTGTATTTAACACTCAACATTTGATTTATATATTTTACTTGATTTTATTATTGTTATTATTATTATTATTATTTTCTTTTTGTACCAGAGATTGAAGGACCTGAAGGGACTGTTTATGAAAAGGGGGTTTTTAAGATAAAGATTCAAATACCAGAAAGGTAATGTATTTGATAATTGATTGGTGTTGTTATTATTATTTGTTTATATTTTATGTTATGCAGACCAAGTGTTTGATGTTTTGTCTGACTGAGTTGTGTGAATGAATTATGGGTGTATATGTAGGTATCCGTTTCAGCCACCAATTGTCACATTTGGTACACCTATATACCATCCGAATATCGATACAGGAGGAAGGATTTGTCTCGATATTCTTAACCTCCCTCCAAAGGTGAGTTTTTTTTTTTTTTTTGCTATGTAAGTTATTGCCTTTTTACTCAAAGGAAGCTGCTAACTGATGCTTTTGAGCGTATTATTTGATTTATTTAAGAGATAAATGATTGTCTGAATTTGTTATATGATATTGAGCCAGGGTGCATGGCAACCATCTTTGAACATTTCAACTGTTTTAACAAGCATTGGGTTATTACTGAGTGAACCCAACCCTGATGACGGGCTGATGTGTGAAGCTGTGAGTAAATGTGTCGCAAATAATTTGACACCGTTTTTGTCAATGATAAACATGGTGTCCTGCTAACACTAATTGTTATGCATGTTTGATAAAATGTGTAGAGCAAGGAGTATAAATACAACAAACAAGTTTTTGACCAAAAGGCACGGTCTATGACTGAAAAATACGCCAGGTCTGATGCAAGTCCAGATTATAGCAGGCGTCAAAATCTCCAAGATTCAAGCATGGTATGTATGTATTGCTTTATATGTGTTAAACCCGATACAAAGTAGAGCACAAATGTGTTTGGAGAATGATTATATGAGCAGTGTAGTGTGGTGTTAGCTGATTAAGTTTCATTATCTGCAGACAGAAGATAAAGCACCAGAAATGGTGAAAACAGATATGCATGAGTATGCTGTAGGTGTTAATAAACTTTCAGGGATCAGTAAAAAGTTGTCACTGGATGCTTCTGGATCAAACACAAGGCAGAGTGATGTTGGGATGGAGGATGTCAGGACTAATGCAAGTCCAGATCATGATAGGCGTCAAGTTATCACAGATTCAAGCATGGTATGTATGTATTGTTTTATTCATGTTCAATCTGATAATTTTCAACCCCTTCTGCATTAGAAAATGCAAGTACTAGTAAAGCAGGTGGACTTTGATTATATGAGACGTCTATAGTTTTGTTAATTATCTAAATTGCACTGTCTGCAGACAAAAGATGATGTACCAGCAGTGGCAAAAACTGATACACATGAGCATACAGTAGGCTTTAAGAATGTTTCAGGCATAAGTAGAAAGTTGTCATTGGATGGTTCAGGATCAAAGACAAAGGAAAATGATATGGGGATTACAAAACTTTCAGGGATAGATAGAAAGTTGTCACTGGATGCGTCAGGATCAAACACAAAGGAAAATGAAATGGGGGTTAAAAAACTTTCAGGGATTAGTAGAAAGTTGTCACTGGATGTGTCAGGATCAAACACAAAGGAAAATGAAATGGGGATTAAAAAACTTTCAGGGATAGGTAGAAAGTTGTCACTGGATGCTTCAGGATCAA
Organism: Helichrysum umbraculigerum; assembly: GCA_949592205.1. Classification (NCBI taxonomy): domain Eukaryota; kingdom Viridiplantae; phylum Streptophyta; class Magnoliopsida; order Asterales; family Asteraceae; genus Helichrysum; species Helichrysum umbraculigerum. Next base: position 5,526,966 of record CATIUR010000005.1, on the reverse strand, counting down.
ACACAAAGGACAGTCATATGGGGATTAAAAAAATTTCAGGGATTGGTAGAAAGTTGTCACTGGATGCTTCAAAATCAAAAACAGGGGAGAGTGATATGAGGACTAAAAAGCTTCCAGGGATCAGTAGAAAGTTGCCATTGGATGCTTCAGCATTAAATACAAGGGAGAATGATATGTCGATGAATGAACCTTCAAACACCGTAAGTGGCCAGTCACAGATTCAAGAACCAAAACAAGATTCTACAGACGTGCCATTTGAGCATGGTAAAAATCATGTTACAGCCATGATGAACTCTGATCATGATCAAGATAATAAACCACCAGCCATTTGCTCAACGAAACTTCGTCTTTCTGCCAAGAATTTCCAACCTGAGGTCTTGAATTCAGCCAAAAGAATTTATGAGCCCATGCCTCTCGATCCACAAAAGGAGAACTTGCTATTCATACCTGAAACTAAGGCACATACTGATCTAGAGGTTCAAAAGAAACCAATTGATAAAAGTTGCTTCAATAACCCGAAGCGCAAGAAGCTAGGTTTGACAGGAAAAAAACCAGGTTTTGGCCTTTTAGGCTTAGCCCAGAATAGAGAAAACCGTAATAAAGGTAACACGGATTCAGGTGGAAATAACATTACAAAGGTACCACAAACTAATCAATGTTACGAAAGCAAGTCAAGGGAAAATGGTGCAAATTCAACGGGTCTAAAACTTGCACGAAAGTCACTTCAGGTACTGAAAGAAAAGTATAATGATAACACAAATATGAGTCTAAATACTGAAGTTCTGAAGTCAAGTGCTTCAAAAGTTCAAGGTGTAAAGTTTGATAAAGACTGTCTTGAACAAGGAGAAGGTTTGTGTGATTCTGAAGAAGTGATTGTATTGGACAGTGAAGATAGTGAAGAGGATACGAAGAGCAAATCAAGTTCTAGACGTTTAATTGGACGAAAACGCTTGCAGAGTAAATGTTAAAGCTTCAATGCTTCTTTTGAAAAAAATGTGGTTTCTTCACATCTGTGTTGAACAATGCATAACCCCATCGTTATCTTTTTTTAGAACTTGTTTATGATTCTGCCTTTTAACAATTGTCCAAATCAAATGTTTAATATATCATCTTTTGTGATCTACTATGTAGATACAGTTTTCATGGTTTTAGTAATGCAATTCTCTTTGATCAGGTTTGATCATTAGAATGCCAGGGTATACACAACTGGTAAAGTCTTTGCATCGACTTCCTTAACAATTTGATCGGTCCAATATTTAGCCGTATTTAAGAATTTTGGTGTATTGCAATGTCTCACATCATCCATAATTCAACTGATAGATATTAGATAGCCACAAACCTATAACATTAATCTTTGTAAGTAACTACTCAATTGTTTGTATTTATGTATAAAAATGGGGATTCAGTTTATGGGTGGTGATATAACAGGATGGTCGGCAAGGTAAGAATAATCCCACCATTTACGACGAACGAGACCTTATCACATTGTGTCATCATTATCCCTTTTTTTTTTCCTTCTTCAAATCAAATCAAAATTTATATTAAAAAAAATAAGACTTTATACAAAAACATGTTACCCCTTTAAAAGAGTAGAGGGATTTACAGAGAGTTCATCAGATAAATAGTTTACGAATATACAATATTTATAATCACAAAATTTTATCATTTGAACCATGAAAATTGCAGTCATCATTTGAATATCTCATATAATTCCAATACCTAAATCATTTACTAGATCTATACATATCAATTAACACAATTATAGTTAGAAAAAACAATATTTAATCAAAAAAAGAAAAACTGGAAGAGAGTTCATAAGAAAGATTTATAATCACAAAATAATATCATCTGAACTATGCAATTAATCATCACTTGAACCTCTCCCAATTCTAATTCTAATTCTAATAAAAAAAAAACTCAAATTAAAAAAATAAAAATAAAAAATAAGAATGATTGGCCTCATAGAGAAGATTAGATTTGACAACATAGTAAGATTCAGACATATGCTTGTCTATTTTTAAGTTTAATCATCGGCCAAACATAAATCCAATACAAAATTGTTCATAAAAAAAGTAGATATATAGCGAAACAATCAACAAATCGAATTGCAGAAATAAAATAAAATGTTTCAAGAAGAAGAAGAACGCAGATCAACGAAAGATGAATGGACGTAGTGGAAAGATAAACCCTAGCGGCTGGAAAGAGTCTTATTATATTTTGTTGAGATTAAACGTTTGAATTTATAGGGGGTGATATGGAGCTAGGGTTTAGTTAGTTATTTTAAGGAGTAAAATACGGTTTTATATTTTATTTTTTAAAATAATAAAAGGTAGTTCATTTATTTATTTTTTAACAGCAACCATGCGTTAGATTTAATTTTTACTTTGTTTATTATTAGTTTATTACTGTAAGGCCCCGCCTTTTACAAACCGAAACATATCATATTACTTTATATTATACATTAAAAGCGTGGTCCCAAAACATAATTACCGATTTACATAAGTTCAAAAGTACCAAGTTTTCAAAACATTTACACACATATATAAGTTTAGTTACAAACATTTACTTAAACAACCGGGCATTAAGAAAACTATTCAAAACCAAAAGTTAGATTCCCTAAAATTGTCAGAGTAAGCGCTATGACAGTCAACCATCCCATTAAGCATCTACAACCCGGTCCACACCTATTAAAAGCCTGCAAAAAGATTAACAACGAGGGATTAGCCAATGCTAAATGAATGGAACCGTAACCGACGGTTCAATTCAGAAATAACAAGCCTACAACGCACAAACCAAACCAACAAATAATACTTACAGCCTAAAGCATCGTAAACAACAATCACACAAATTATGATTACCGCCTAAAGCTTCGCAATCATAAGCACGTATCGTCACAGAGGACCGGCGGCCCCTGGTTAACCAACCAGCGAAAGCCTACAACCACTGCCGGCCCCAACAGTGGCTTACCGATAGTTTGGAAGCTATCTTCACTGACGAGGATTCATCCCTCAACTACATGTATCGGAAAACCCTGCCAGCCAAACAATAGCCCCAAACCCAACCAGCGTTGACCTCTGAATTCACATATGCCCGAAGGCCCAAGCATCACATATAGCATAATCGTCATGCCAATATGTAGCGTACCTAATCATACCGCGTAATAATCATGCCAACCAATAATGATAATAACCAAATAATCCAAATACCATAACCAGTAGTCATGCCTAGGGGTGCGAAAAAATCGGTTTTTTTCGGTTTTCGGTTTTTTAAAAACCGGTTTTTAAAAAACCGGTTTTTTATCGGTTTCGGTTTTTTTCGGTTTCGGTTTTTCGGAATCGGTTTTTTTCGGTTTTAAATGTTCGGAATCGGTTTTTTTCGGTTTTGACCCGGTTTTAATCGGTTATTTTTTTTCGGTTTTTTCCCGGATTCGAATTCGGTATAATTGTATAACAAAATTTAAATAATACAAATGAAAATAAAATATACAAACATAACTTTTATCCAAAAAGTCTATATAATTTAAACACGTTCGAGCGTTAAGCGTTTTAAGGAAAATCAACGTTTGGGTCAAAATATTTTCATTAACTTCGTAGAACATTAGTAATGGAAACATAATTGATCAATAACATAACCAAAAGGCTTGTAATTCTCCCTAAAAATATTATTGAATCTAAAAAGTCTATAAAATTCAAACACGTTTGAGCGTTAGGCGTTTTAAGGAAAATCAACGTTTGGGTCAATTTTTTTTCATTAACTTCGTAGAGCATTAGTAAGGGAAACATAATTGATCAATAACATAACCAAAAGGCTTGTAAATCTTCCTAAAAATATTATTGAATCTAAAAAGTCTATAAAATTCAAACACGTTTGAGCGTTAGGCATTTTAAGGAAAATCAACGTTTGGGTCAAATTTTTTTCATTAACTTCGTTAAACATTAGTAATGTAAACATAATTGATCAATAACATAACCAAAAGGCTTGTAAATCTTCCTAAAAATATTATTGAATCTAAAAATTCTATAAAATTCAAAGTGAGTTGATACATTCAAGGAATTTTTTACTAAATTCAAGGAAACATGTGCATAAAAAATGGTACTGTAAGCACAAAGAGTTGTACTTTTCCGTGGATTTAGTAAAAACTTCCTTGCATTTATCAACTCCCATTTTAAGGAAAAACAATGTTTGGGTCAATTTTTTTTTTATTGAATTCATAGAACATTATTAATATAAAATACAAACATAACTTTTATTTGAATGATACAATTACAACTAAAAATATAAAATACAAATACAAATACATTTCGAGCTTCGGCATGGCCATCACCCGAAAATGTAATCGTGTAGTAAAGTATATCGAGCTTCGGCATGGCCATCACCCGGATACACTTAACTACTTATGTGATTATGTCATCCCAAACTTCATCCTCATCCACGGATTCAACTTCAAGTTCTTCAAATTCACCTTCATCTAATTCGGTCGTTGGAGGTGATATCCCTAATGCGACTTCTTCTTCTTGGATAATATCTTCAACATTACCTAATAGTGGGCCTTCCAACGTTGTTACATTTTGTATCCTATCTACCCCATCCAAGTAATCTTTCAAACATACACATACTTCCACGGATTCAGCGGTTAGTCTTGACCTTCTTTCCGATATGATTCTACCGCTAGTAGAAAAAGCCGATTCGGAAGCTACAGTCGAAGCTTGGACGGCTAATAAATCCCGAGCCATAGCGGATAAAATTGGAAATTGTACTTCTCTTTCTTTCCACCAACTCAAAATGTCAAAATTACGAAATTGGTCAACACTTAAAGTGGTTAAAAAGTTTGTAGACTTATAGTGTCCCAACTCGCTTGTTGGAGCCGATGTTCGTTGACGCTTTGAAGCGTCTTCAAGTAAAGCATTATAAAGGTTTACGCTTATGTCACTAGATGATGCTCGAGATGTTCCCGCCCGCATGGAGTCAACAATTGGATTTGGTTGGTAACCAATTTTTGACGCATAAATCTCAAATAATTGTGTAAAACCATTTTCAAATCGAGTAATTTCATTTGGAATATAGTTCGGGTCGTCGGTTAAGTTTAAGTCCAACTTTTACAAAATTGTTGTGAGTATACGTTGTACGCCGCCAACATTTATAGTTGGATTTAGTGCGGCGGCACAAGTAAAAACCAAAGGCATGTTACCAAAATATTTTATAAATTTCTTTTTTATAACTCTAACCATTTTTCTAAACATTGGATATGATGAAAGTTCAAATTCTTTTAATTTTTCGGTCATTATAAAAACTTGGTTTAGAACTAAGGAGCTAGTTGGGTAATATACACCCGAAAGGATAGTAGTAGCATCTTTAAAAACTACTAAAAAAGAAGTTAAATCATAAAGTTGATCCCATTCATAATCGGTTATAGCTACGGACTTATTTCTATCAACTAGCAACGTATTAAAAGCATTTAAAGTTTCACGTTGTCTTAAAATATTTTCAAACATATCGTGAGTAGAATTCCACCTAGTATTATTATCATAGCATGGTCCTAGGGGAGTTTCACCACATTGTACACGAAAACGTCTATAATTAGCTTGACGTTCGTTACTAGAACTATATATAGTTACTAATAAACTCTTAAATTTTTGTCGTAAATTATCACATATTTTTAATGCCGCTTGTACGGCCAAATTTATAATATGAGCAACACAATTAGAATGAAAAAAAGCGCCATTTAAAATTGGTTTTATACGTAATTTTAGTAAATTCATTGCTCTCGTATTGTTTGACGCATTATCTAGTGAAATTGTAAAAACTTTATCGTCTAGATTATATTCAATTAAAGTGTCATTTAAAATTTTTCGCAAGTTACATCCCGTATGCGGATAACCAAACAATTTAAAAGCAATAGTACGTTTCATCAATAACCAAGAATCGGGATGAAACCAATGGGCGGTAACGGCTAAATAAGAATTTGCCGTTCCATGTGGTGCGGTCCAAACATCACAAGTAATAGAAACACCATGTTTATAGTTTAGAAAACCATCAATTATATCTTTTTTAGCATTTTTCCATAATTTAAAAGCATCGTTTCTTAGGGTAGTACGACTTACTTGTTGGTATCGCGGTTGTAGTCTCTTTTTGATGATACCCGTAAGTCGTTGGTTGTCGAAGTGGTTGAATGGAAGCGCCTCTTGGATGACAAACTTTGTAAAATCTTCTCGAAGCGCATCATTGTCGTATATAAAAACCCCACCATCCGAACCAAGTGTCGCTTGTGATGGATCTTGACTAACCGATCTACAAGCCGTGGTCATGTGAGCTCGTAATGTGGAGTTTGATGAGGCGTTATAAAAGTTCCCACATCTCTTGCAACGAGCCTTACTCGCCCCATCATTCATAATGCACAAATCATAATTCACCCAAATTTCTTGGTTCCGGGTCGTATTTTTAACAAGCACGACATCTTCATTTGTGTAAACTTTCTTTCGTACATTGCTAGCAACGGAACCGGAACCGGAAGCTTGAGATTGTGTATTTTCCATTTCGGAAAGTAAAAGTGTATATATATATATATATATATATATATATATATATATATATATATATATATAGAATATTGAGAATATGATAGAAAAGTATATATATTGAGATTTAGAGTATTTTTGAGAGAAGAATAGAATGATTTTGGTGTGTTTTGATCATAAACCAACTAGGGGTATTTATAGAGTGTTTAGAGGTCCCAAAAACCCCCCAAAAATTCAAAAAAAACGCTCATCCATGTTCCAAACGGCTACTAGCCGTTTTTTTTGAATTTTTCGAAAAAAACCGGTTAAAACCGGTTGTCTCAAAAAACCGGTTAAAACCGGTTAAAAAACCGGAAAAAAACCGGTTCAAACAAAAACTGAAAACCGATATAACCGGTTCGGGTTTTAAAAACCGGTTTCGGTTTTTTAAAAACCGGTTTTCTCAAAAACCGGTTTCGGTTTTTCTTACGGTTTTCAAAAAAACCGGTTTCGGTTTTGCACGTCTAGTCATGCCAATGCCTTAATGTGATAACCAATCAAAACTAATAACCGAAAGTTCATCCGTTGCAACCAAACTTGCTACAACGGAATTGAACCGAGGAATACAATTCCACTCACCGAATATTATCGTCTGATTACCAACTCAGTGGTCTAATCTTACTGAGTGGCCGCCCGCTTATCTGAGAACACAAAGATAACAAGTCAATAACTCGTCTCATAATCATCATCATAACATATTTATCAAATCAAGTAATCTCTAAAGTCTAAGTAAACAAAAGTTCAATCAGAATTGAAATTATAAATCCCGAACTAATGTTTAAAAACTGTAAAATGTCATTTTCGACCCTTAAATGACCCCGAATGGCCAAAAACCACCTAGGCTATTAGAATATAGTTTTGACCATTGGGCCGTTTCCGAGTGAACATGTGAATCTCATCCCAAACCGAGTTAATGAAAGTGTTACATAACCGTGACCCTGAAAAGACTTACGCATTTTCAAAATTTACAAAACCCGTCAAAATTATTCATGCGAACGCGATCCGGATCAAGGTGGTGGGATCGCGTTCCTCTTTAGAAAAGATTCTGTATCCGTTTTACACTTGGAAACGCGATCCAGAAACGAGGGCTGGATCGCGTTCGTACGACCAAAACTCGATTATACCAAATTATAACTAAGGAACGCGATCCGGAGACATGGCCGGGATCGCGTTTGCTAGTTCAAAAACGACCTGCACTTTCAGCTCAAAACACAACACGAACCAAAACTCCATTTTTACCAAAATCAGTTGCACACACGAATTTTACCAAGGAAAATGACCACAACATCAACCACAATCATATGTAAACTACTAACAACTATTATCACATAATCTATAAGCATGCATCATCATCCAAATTCCCAAATCACCAAAACCTAACTTATGAACTTCACATGAAGAACACTAAAAATTCTAGCATATAATCACCATGAAATCATCAAATATCAATGAATAATCAACAAGTAATTAATTAGACATGATTTTCTAGCTTCAATTCATACCAATCACCTATATACATAATATGCCCAATTTCTATGAAATAAACTCAAGAACACTAGAATTACTTACAATCCAATGAAGAAGATGATATGGATGATGATGAAACTCAGATTTCTTTAGCAAGATTTAGTCACAATGATTTGTTCTTGATTTTTATTTACAAAAGATGAGAGGTGAGGGTTTGAGAGCATGTAGGTGAAAGTGAAGAACAAACACTTTAGGTGAAAAAATGAGTAGGTGTATCCACCGACTCCCTCCTTTATTTAGTGTATAATTATACCCGATCCTAGCCTATTGTCTGGAACCCGAAAATACCCGTAAGTCAAAATACTTTTATTTTACCGTGAACTTTGTTTATTTAAAACAAAAAATATTTTATTAATCACAATAAAAACTGAGGCTCTTTTACTTGTTTATTTTCCAAATAAACCATTTAAACTTAATAAAATACAATTTATTTCCAGGCCCAGAAACAGGATGTTACAAATCTTCCCCCCTTAAAGGATTTCGTCCCCAAAATCCAACCAAACATATTTAACAACAATTCTATACTTCATTCATATATAAACATATTTTAAGAATAAAGTTATCTCCAAATATACCTGTCGTATCATCATCAAGCCCAAGAAGATCCCCAACTGTCATCTGAAACGCTCTTGGAGGCGCTGTCTTTCTCTTTTGCCCAACAGACACTGAAGAACCCGAGCCTGAACTCCCAGTAAATCCTGAACTCCCTGCCAATCCCGTTCCTTGCCTTGCCTTTTCCAAACACTGACCCGCCCTATGGCCCTCCTTCTGACAATTCCAACACACATTTCGAGGAAAAATACAATCCTTAATATTATGCCCAAATCCTCCACACCTAATACACCTAGCTGTCTCTGAAGTACAAGGCCCCGGATGCCTCGATTTACAATCTACACACCAAGAAATTCTTTCTCTTGAATCCTCAGAAAAAGTTACCTTCCTATTTTGTTGACTAGTTTTGCTCTTACTTCCAGAAGAACCACCCAAAGACTGGGACACAGTTTTATTCTTACTCAACTTCTCCGATGCTCTGGTGTCACCGTCCACTGACCTCGCTAAATTAAAGGCTTGATTAAGATTACAAGCCAATCTCACTGACGTCCTGTAATTTGGTGGCAAAGTTCCCACAAAATGATTTATCCTATCTCTTTCGTTTGGGACCCATTGCTGCACAAAGCGTAGCTTCTCTGTGAATTGAGTTATAAGATCATCCATGGTCATATTCTCAGTCAATTGCAAATCCATGAACTCTTGCTTAATTCTAACCATGTCAAACTCCGAGCAAAACTGCTTGCAAACTTCATTATGGAATTCCATCCAAGTAATAGAAGATCGTTGCACAAGTGTCAAATGTGCTGTCATTGAATCCCACCAATTCATTGCCTGCCCCTTTAATAACTGCACTGCATATCCAACCCTTAACTCCTCCTCACATTGACAGACCTCAAATTTTCGCTCAATGTCCCTCAACCAATTTAAAGTTACCGCAGGATCATTACCCCCCTCGAATTCTTTCGGTCAACAAGACTTAAATGTCTTAAAAGAACATACCCTCTTTTGCTGCTGAGGTGATGGAAACTGGTATCCAACATCTCTTTGTTGTGCTAACCTTGCTTGTTGCTCCTTGTACAATTGCTCAAACTTTCTCAACCTTAGTACTTCATCCTCTAACTGTAATTTATATTCCTCATCACTCACTCCCTCTTGATTTACATTAGATGTACCACCTTGATTACCATCATTATTTTCTGGAGGTGGAAGCTCAGTTCTCAAAACATCATTGGGAGCCGGGTTCTTAGTATCTGCCATTCCTGTACTCATACACAATAACTCACAACTTGTTAATATGGTTAGTATCACCTATACTAACCAATTAACCCCCCATTCATAGCTAATCCCACTTACTGAAATGTTTGACTGTCACCTAATAGATTTGGGATTGAACATTAGCCAATGTACAATTCACCCAAAATTATGCTCTGATACCAACTTGTAAGGCCCCGCCTTTTACAAACCGAAACATATCATATTACTTTATATTATACATTAAAAGCGTGGTCCCAAAACATAATTACCGATTTACATAAGTTCAAAAGTACCAAGTTTTCAAAACATTTACACACATATATAAGTTTAGTTACAAACATTTACTTAAACAACCGGGCATTAAGAAAACTATTCAAAACCAAAAGTTAGATTCCCCAAAATTGTCAGAGTAAGCGCTATGACAGTCAACCATCCCATTAAGCATCTACAACCCGGTCCACACCTATTAAAAGCCTGCAAAAAGATTAACAACGAGGGATTAGCCAATGCTAAATGAATGGAACCGTAATCGACGGTTCAATTCTGAAATAACAAGCCTACAACGCACAAACCAAACCAACAAATAATGCTTACAGCCTAAAGCATCGTAAACAACAATCACACAAATTATGATTACCGCCTAAAGCTTCGCAATCATAAGTACGTATCGTCACAGAGGACCGGCGGCCCCTGGTTAGCCAACCAGCGAAAGCCTACAACCACTGCCGGCCCCAACAGTGGCTTACCGATAGTTTGGAAGCTATCTTCACTGACGAGGATTCATCCCTCAACTACATGTATCGGAAAACCCTGCCAGCCAAACAATAGCCCCAAACCCAACCAGCGTTGACCTCTGAATTCACATATGCCCGAAGGCCCAAGCATCACATATAGCATAATCGTCATGCCAATATGTAGCGTACCTAATCATACCGCGTAATAATCATGCCAACCAATAATGATAATAACCAAATAATCCAAATACCATAACCAGTAGTCATGCCAATGCCTTAATGAGATAACCAATCAAAACTAATAACCGAAAGTTCATCCGTTGCAACCAAACTTGCTACAACGGAATTGAACCGAGGAATACAATTCCACTCACCGAATATTATCGTCTGATTACCAACTCAGTGGTCTAATCTTACTGAGTGGCCGCCCGCTTATCTGAGAACACAAAGATAACAAGTCAATAACTCGTCTCATAATCATCATCATAACATATTTATAACGCCCCTAATTTAGAACATTTTTTTTTTTTTTTTAAACATCGCGGAAGCAATATCCCATATATATATATAACCTTGGATTAACCAAAATATACATAATCATTTACATATGTATTTCGTTATACAGCTACACAATTAGATGGGCGTTACTTTAACAAAACTTTTAAAGTAGTACAAAAGTCATCAGAGTTTTCATCCTTGTCGAACATTCCTTCAATTTACTCCGAGACCCGCCCTTAACAAAATATATTAACCTGCAAGGAGTAAACAACGAGGGATTAGCACGAAGCTAAGTGAGTTAACTCATCACAAACACTACACTTAGTTTAACACTATGAGTCTACAACAATTAACACTTTGACTCAACATCACTAGAGGATCGGTGGCCCTTGTGGCACCCTCAGCCGCGGTGGCCCACCAAGCGACACTTACACCGACTGCAGGCCAATACAGTGGTTAACCGATAACGGTTTGCTACCTTTAGTCAACACCAGCTCTATTCACAACACATGTTCACAACTCTCGTGTTGACTAACCTGTAGCAGAACGTCCAACAAAATTGACCTCTTTAACACAATCACCAAAAGGTTTCTTAACACATGCTTCTAGTTCACAATATGCCGTAACACAAGAACGCACAAATAACACTTGAAGTAACCACATAAGTGATCACCAAACATAGCGAGAGATCAAAGTCCACTCACCTGTCAGTCTCCGTCTCCAAACTCAAAAGTCTTATTTTATTGAGTCTTCGGTGTCTCTGTACACGCAATTAAAACACAAGTTAATAACTTGTCTCATAATTAATTACGACTATACTCAATTACATACATTACTAATCAAGAAATATCGATAATTAAATGATATAAGTGGTAGATTCATATAAGTTCACAAAATATCAAAATCTTCAAAATTTCAAAGACAAACGCGATCCAGACAATTGGGTTGGGATCGCGTTCCTCTTAAGGAAAATATTCTGTCACCAAAATACACTGTGGAACGCGATCCGGAAAAAGGGCTTGGATCGCGTTCGCAAGAACAATTCCAAACGAACTCAATATTCTACTGATCAACGCGATCCGGGTAAAAGGCTTCAGGATCGCGTTTATAAGAACAAAATACGCGGTAACCAAGTAACACATGGCAACGCGATCCGGGTAATGATGCAGGATCGCGTTCCTCAATTTTTCAGCAGAAACTCAAACCTGTAATTACACAGCACGAACCAAAACCCACAATCTACTAAAACTCAACTTATAACTCAGATTTTTATCGATTTCAATGTACCATAACACCTAATAACAACATACAACCATGATTCAAACAACAATTCATCACCAATCATCAAAATCACTTATAACCTAACTATTTCCATTCAAACTAAAACTTAAGAAATCTTTCATGTTTTTATCATGTAATCGAGTACAAGGAGTTAAATCATCATCATCAAATCGATATGCAACCATCTATTTAGCTCATCAAACTTCAAATCATAATAATCAATAATGTGTTCAAGACCCAACATATACAATTATAACTTACAATATGAAGAACACTATGAAGATGAGGATGGTGATCTTAACAAGAATTCCAACTTCAATCTTCAAGCACTTTGTAAAATCTTTTGATTTGCAAGGGTTTGAATTTAGTTCTAGGTTTAGGTTTTTAACTAACAAAGAATGAGAATTGGGGAAATGTTAGGTCGGCTCCTTCTTTTTATTTAACCGACCCAATTAATTTACAGTACCATATTATACCACCTTTTGATCTATTGCCTGGAACCTAAATACTCATTGCGAGAAAAGTATTTTATTTTACCGTCGTCTAAAATTATTTATAACAAGCAATATTTTACTAGCCACAATATCTACTGAGGCTTATTTACCTATTAATTTCACAATCAAACATATCTAAACAATTAAATTTACGTATTTAAATTTAAAGAAATACCTGATTCTACTGGGCCCAATTCAGGGTGTTACAAATCTTCCCTCCTTAAAAGATTTGGTCCCCGAAATCTAACTAGACTCGAACAAACTAGGGTAACGGGCCCTCATACTCGACTCGGTCTCCCAAGTAAGATTTTCTCCCAAATTATGTTTCCATTTCACTAGAACCATAGGTATCTCCTTCTTGCGCAATTTAGTCACTTTTCTATCAACTAACTCAATGGGCTCTTCTACTAATTTCTGACCTTGGTCAACTCTAAGATCTTGTAACGGAAGGATTTGGGTTGGATCCTCCACATTACATTTCCGCAAATAACAAACATTAAAGGTGTCGTGAATACCACTTAATTCAGAAGGAAGGTCTAAGGCAACTGTTTGGTCATTAACTACTTGGCGAATTTTGAATGGACCTATAAATCTCGGAGCCAATTTCCCACGCTTACCAAAACGAATCACGCCCTTCCAAGGTGACACTTTTAAATAAACCAATTCACCTTCGACAAAATTAACTGGTCGACGACGCGGATCAGCATACTGTTTTTGTCTATCTCTGGCGGCTTTCAATTTCTCGCGAGCTATAGCAACTTTATCGGCCGTAATCTGGACAATATCGGGACCCGCAAACTGTTTCTCTCCCGCCTCTAACCAACAAGTCGGCGTTCGACAACGACGTCCATAAAGCATCTCATATGGTGGCATACCAATACTCGAATGATACGAATTATTATACGCAAATTCCACCAAAGGTAGGTGAGAGTCCCACGAACCCCCATACTCCAAAATACACGCCCTCAACATATCCTCTAGAGTCTGAATGGTTCTTTCTGACTGTCCATCTGTCTGAATTCCAACTTCAATCTTCAAGCACTTTGTAAAATCTTTTGATTTGCAAGGGTTTGAATTTAGTTCTAGGTTTAGGTTTTTAACTAACAAAGAATGAGAATTGGGGAAATGTTAGGTCGGCTCCTTCTTTTTATTTAACCGACCCAATTAATTTACAGTACCATATTATACCACCTTTTGATCTATTGCCTGGAACCTAAATACTCATTGCGAGAAAAGTATTTTATTTTACCGTCGTCTAAAATTATTTATAACAAGCAATATTTTACTAGCCACAATATCTACTGAGGCTTATTTACCTATTAATTTCACAATCAAACATATCTAAACAATTAAATTTACGTATTTAAATTTAAAGAAATACCTGATTCTACTGGGCCCAATTCAGGGTGTTACAATATTTATCAAATCAAGTAATCTCTAAAGTCTAAGTAAACAAAAGTTCAATCAGAATTGAAATTAAAAATCCCGAACTAATGTTTAAAAACTGTAAAATGTCATTTTCGACCCTTAAATGACCCCGAATGGCCAAAAACCACCTAGGCTATTAGAATATAGTTTTGACCATTGGGCCGTTTCCGAGTGAACATGTGAATCTCATCCCAAACCGAGTTAATGAAAGTGTTACATAACCGTGACCCTGAAAAGACTTACGCATTTTCAAAATTTACAAAACCCATCAAAATTATTCATGCGAACGCGATCCGGATCAAGGTGGTGGGATCGCGTTCCTCTTTAGAAAAGATTCTGTATCCGTTTTACACTTGAGAATGCGATCCGGAAACGAGGGCGGGATCGCGTTCGTACGACCAAAACTCGATTATACCAAATTATAACTAAGGAACGCGATCCGGAGACATGGCCGGGATCGCGTTTGCTAGTTCAAAAACGACCTGCACTTTCAGCTCAAAACACAACACGAACCAAAACTCCATTTTTACCAAAATCAGTTGTACACACGAATTTTACCAAGGAAAATGACCACAACATCAACCACAATCATATGTAAACTACTAACAACTATTATCACACAATCTATAAGCATGCATCATCATCCAAATTCCCAAATCACCAAAACCTAACTTATGAACTTCACATGAAGAACACTAAAAATTCTAGCATATAATCACCATGAAATCATCAAATATCAATGAATAATCAACAAGTAATTAACTAGACATGATTTTCTAGCTTCAATTCATACCAATCACCTATATACATAATATGCCCAATTTCTATGAAATAAACTCAAGAACACTAGAATTACTTACAATCCAATGAAGAAGATGATATGGATGATGATGAAACTCAGATTTCTTTAGCAAGATTTAGTCACAATGATTTGTTCTTGATTTTTATTTACAAAAGATGAGAGGTGAGGGTTTGAGAGCATGTAGGTGAAAGTGAAGAACAAACACTTTAGGTGAAAAAATGAGTAGGTGTATCCACCGACTCCCTCCTTTATTTAGTGTATAATTATACCCGATCCTAGCCTATTGTCTGGAACCCGAAAATACCCGTAAGTCAAAATACTTTTATTTTACCGTGAACTTTGTTTATTTAAAACAAACAATATTTTATTAATCACAATAAAAACAGAGGCTCTTTTACTTGTTTATTTTCCAAATAAACCATTTAAACTTAATAAAATACAATTTATTTCCAGGCCCAGAAACAGGATGTTACAATTACTGTAGTTCACTAATCGTTACCGGTATACGGATTACTGGATTAGTATATTTTATTAATTTTGATGATAATACATATTATCATTTATCATTATTATTTACAAACGAGTATCGTTTTATATTTAGAAAAACATTACTTTACAATTGTCATTAAGGCCTTCAAGCATCGACAATACATAAAGCTTTAAAAACTTTGATAAGACAATGCAATTAAAAAAGTCCAATTATTTATTGATACAACCTCACTTGATTGAGGTTGGGTTAACCCACGTTCAATCAATAAACTACAATCAACTAGAAAAACTAAATATAAGAATAGCTTAAGAAGCTAATTGAGCAATGGAACAGTAGCAATACAGAGAATATAGGGAAGGAAATATTTCATTTCATCATGCTCTATTGAGCTAATCAATTGGTGATATATAACCAGATCTGCCTTACAATAGACACGCACACATACTATTAATTCTAGAAGATTTCCCCAGCCCATGGGTTGGTACACTTCACATGCTCCTCACATGTACAATTTAGGAAAATACCGTTACTACTAAGGATAATATGTATAGTAAAAAAGACTACTATTACTTAGAGCACACGGAGTGCCCCAAGTTTGAGCGCCGTTTTCACGACGAGAACGCCGGAGCTCGGCGTTCGGCGCTCCGGGCCGGCGTTCTGGCTCGGCGTTCTCGGTCAATGTTCCACCCAAAACGCTGACCAACGGCTCCTTTTCCCTTTTTTTATTATTTTTTTATTTTTTTCGTAATAAAATAATTACGAAAACACTGACGAGAACACTGAAACTCAATGTTAACCACTACCACACTTTTCTGTTTCAGTGTTCTCGTTCAGTGTTTTCGATAACACTGACGAAAACACTGAAACTCAATCGAGCGCTCCTTGTGCTCTTACTATCATGCAATTATGTAAACATGTATCAGTACCCTTCCCTTCAAGCAGATCCTTGCCCCCAAGGATCAAAAGCAGGATACTTGATACTGATCTCTTTTGCTGCTTCCCAAGTAGCTTCCTCAGCTGGGCTATTCTCCCATTGGATCAACCATTCAATGTGTGCACAATTATACTTTTTGAGTGTTCGAACTTCCAACAGTTTGGCAGGATGTTTTGGGCTACTATCGGGATTATAGTAAATTGGTGGATCAGTTGGAATAGGTAGAGGACCGTGATGCTTCTTAAGTAGGGAAACGTGGAAGGTTGGGTGAATAGTAGATGTTGGTGGAAGTTTAAGAGTGTAGGCTACCTCTCCAACTTTGGCAGCAATGGAGTAAGGACCAAAATACTTGGCTGCAAGTTTCTGATTAACCCGAGCTTCTGTTGTTGATTGTCGATAGGGTTGTAATTTAAGGTACACCCAATCACCAACTTCAAATGTTCTTTCAGACCAGTGAGAATCAGCTAATTGTTTCATCCGATTTTGTGCCCTTGCTAAGTTATACTTCAACATCTGAATAGTGGTTTCCCTTGCCGTGAGACTCCTATCAACACTCTCTATTTTACTTTCTCCTGGTAAATAAGGCAGGTGAAGAGGGGGTTTCTGCCCATACACTACCTCATAAGGGGTGAATTTAGTAGCCGAATGATGAGTGGTGTTATACCAATATTCAGCTAGTGGTAACCACTTGTGCCAATCATGAGGTTTAGAGTGACACATACAGGGGCGGATCTAATGAACAACTAGGGGGGTCACGGGCCCCCACTCAGTTTAGCCCAACATGTAATATATTATTAAGCCCAAAGACTAAGCCCCTACAAAGAAAATTGAATGGCCCCCTTCATGTCAAAAGTTTGAGCCCAAAAGCTGTATTAATTTGCGTAATACAAGTCAAACGTTGCTTCCTTTTTAATTCTTAGACCTTTTCAAGTGTTCATTTGATTTAAACTCAAGCCTAACCTACGAGCAAAATAGATTTGAAAATAATCACGCTTTATTAGTAGATAAAGTGTTATAAATCTTCTACATCTTTGACTATATTACTCCATGAAATAGTATTTTAAGGTTAAGTATAAACTTAACTTGTAGGAATTATATTAATTAAATTCTTTTATTTTTGTAATTGATTAAGTATAAATTGTTATAAATGCATCTACGTTTAATTAGTTGTATGTTTATTTCTTTATAGTGTTTAAAGAAAAGCTATGTATGAATTCCAAATCTTCAATTAAAGTGACAAATTTTAAATACTGAACACATTTTACCTGAATAACCAAAACATGAAGTATAGCATCAAACTTGAATATCTTGAACTCAAAAAACTTTAAGTTAAATTTACCCGACCCGTTTTAACCGGTTATCAACCTTTTATTATTGATATACATGTAGTACTTGCCAAATGCCCCCCCTAAAAAAAATTTCTGGATCCGCCACTGGACACATACACCTTAAATACCCTTCCAAGCACCTATTAAGAACCTTTGATTGACTGTCAGTTTGAGGGTGATATGCACTTGACATTAGTTGGTCAACTCCATGCAAAGACAGCAGCTCTTTCCAGAAATTACTAGTGAAAATCTTGTCTCTATCAGAAACAATTGACTTTGGAAAGCCATGTAACTTATAGATATGATCTAAAAACAATTGAGCTACATCCAAAGTAGTGAATGGATGTTTTAGAGCTAAGAAGTGTGCATACTTACTTAGTCTATCAATGACAACCCATATAACACTTTTACCTCCAGATAAGGGTAAACTCTCGATGAAATCCATAGCTATGTCTTCCCAGACCGAAGTGGGAATTGGAAGGGGCTGTAACAAACCAGGGGAGGCTGCAAGATCCGCTTTACATCTTTGACAAACTTCACAATTTTTAATGTAATCACTTACCTCCTGTTGTAACTTGGGCCAAAAAAAATAGATGAGAAACTCTTTTCACAGTTGTATTAACACCCGAGTGACCACCTTGAGCTGAATTGTGCATCCATTTAAAAAGACGTTGCTTAAGAGGTAGAGAATTACCAATCACAAGCTTCCCTTTTCTTCTCAGCTCATCATCTTTCCACTCATATTTAGGGTGTGAAGTACTATCTTGTTGCAAATCTGAAATAATGCCCTTTAATGCTTCATCTTCTTCCCATGCTTGTTTAATAAGAGACATCAGGTCAGATGAAATGTTGAAATGGCCAACTGCAACAACTTTCCACTACTAACCCTTGATAGAGCATCTGCTACCTTGTTTTCAGATCCCTTTTTGTATTGAATTTCATAATCAAAACCTAAGAGTTTAGAAAGCCATTTTTGTTGGAAGGGAGTTGACAGTCTATTTTCTAGCAGATGCTTTGAACACTCCTGATCCGTTTTGATTATAAAATGCCTATCAAGTAAGTACTGACTCCATTTTTGGACCGCATGAACGATAGCCAATAGTTCTCTCTCATAGGTTGAAAGAGTAAGATTTTTAGGGGAAAGGGCTTTACTAATAAAAGCAATTGGGTGGCCATGCTGCATCAACACAGCTCCAATTCCATGACCCGAGGCATCCGTTTCTACTGTGAAAGTAGCATTGTAATCAGGGAGTGACAACACCGGGGGTTGGGACATGGTTTATTTGAGTTTGTTAAAAGCTTCTTCAGCCTCTGGTCCCCAAACAAAGCCATCTTTTTTTAGCAGCTGTGTTAGTGGTTTCGCTATGCTTCCGTACCCCTGTACAAACTTTCTGTAATACCCAGTAAGACCAAGGAACCCTCGTAATTGCCTTAGATTCTTAGGTAATGGCCACTCAACAATAGCTCGGATCTTACTAGGGTCTGTTGATACTCCTTCCTGAGAAATAATGTGCCCCAAATACTCGATTTCAGTCACTCCAAAAGCACATTTACTTAACTTTGCCAACAAAGAGTGGTGTTTCAGGGTATTGAAAATTGTGGTGAGATGTTGTAGATGTGTGGACCAGTTGGGACTATAAATGAGGATATCGTCAAAGAATACCAACATAAATTTCCTCAAGTAAGGTTGAAAAATAGAGTTCATCAAGTTTTGGAAAGTGGATGGCGCATTAGTTAAGCCAAATGGCATAACTAAAAACTCATAGTGGTCATAATGAGTTCGAAATGCCGTTTTGTGAATGTCTTCCTCTTCCATTCTGATATGATAATAGCCTGACTTTAAATCAATCTTAGAGAAGTACTTTGAACCATGCAACTCATCTAATAACTCATCAACCAAAGGAATAGGGAATCTGTCAGAAATAGTAACCTTGTTTAGAGACCTATAATCTATGCACATCCTCCACCCACCATCTTTCTTCTTGACAAGTACCACGGGTGACGCATAAGCACTACTGCTAGGTCTGATAATTCCTTGTTCGAGCAATTCTTGGGTAAGTTTCTCAATAACATCTTTTTGTAGCGAAGGGTACCTGTAGGGTCTCAGGTTAATGGGGTTAGATCCTTCTTTAAGTGGTATTCAGTGATTGAATCCAGGTCGAGAGGGTGGTAGCTCAGTAGGGGTCTTGGAATAGATTGGAAAACTGGTTGAGCAAAAGTTGAATTTCAGGGTGTATGAGTGTAGTGTTTTGGTGAATGTTAAGCTGAGGTGAATTAAATGGTGTGTTTTCGTGAGCTGCATAATCTTGCAGCATTGAGAGCTCTCCCTCTTGTTGTATAGCTTTTTGAAATTTCTGCTCTCCCACTGTTTTAAAACTGTTTTTAGTAGTTCCTCTTAACACCACTCTTCTGCCATTTTTAAGAAATTCAATTGAATGATTCACAAAATCAAATGTAACTTTCCCAAGAGTTGAAAACCATTGTATGCCCAAGACTACATCGCATCCTCCCAATGGTATCAAAAACATATCTGCCTTATAAGTAATTCCATGCATTTTCCATTCAAACCCCATAACCATTGTGTCACATGGAACTTTATTACCATCACCTACTCTTACCAACATAATATTTCTACTATCAATTTTACACCCCAATTTCAAGGCCATACTAGTGTCCATAAAGTTGTGTGTGTTGCCGGTATCAAGTAACATTTGAACATTCATCTTACCAACATGACCCGTAACTCGTACCGTTTGATAATCACTCATACCTGTTAACGCTTGCATAGAGATCTGAGCCATTTCAGTGACTTCCACATCAGTATCTTCTTTATCTTTCGGGTCTTCTATTTCCCCTGTCTCATCTTCACTTCCTTCTATTAACATCTGATACAATTGTGGCCTCTTTCCCTTACATCTATGGCCATATGTGTACTTATCATCACAGAAAAAACAAAGCCCTTTAGCTCTTTTGTCATCCATTTCTGCTGAGGTCAGGGTTCTTTTGTTGTAATTGGGTTTAGTAGTGGTGACATTTGGTTTATTAGGGTAGGTTAACAATTTAGGTGCATGGGTTGGGTAAGTGATGGCTTTAGGTGTGGGTAGCAAAGGGGATTTGAAATAGTTCTTGGATTTCTGTTTTTGGAGAGTGGTTTCGTATATTTTAGCCAAAGAAAATGCTTCTTGAATGGTATTAGGCTTGAACATTCTAACCATATTGCTTATGTCTTCATTGAGTACAGCCATGAAACAACTTAATGCATAAGCTGGTTGCAATTGTAACCTACTAATGATGCCATCAAACTCCTCATGAAGCTCTGTCACTGTACCCGTTTGCCTCAATTCCACCAATTCAGCCATCGGATCATCATAAGGAGCCCCAAATCTAGCTGTTATGTCACTAACATACTGTTTCCAGGTAGGTTTCACTTGATTCCTATTTTGCATATACCCCTGATGCCATGCTAAAGCTTTCCCTTCCAAGTGCATTATGGCTAAAGGTAACTTAGTATTTTCCCTCACATGATCTAGACTAAAAAATTTCTCCACCTTTAACAACCAACCCTTAACATCTTCTCCACCAAAACGAGGGAATTCAATTTTTGTCAATCTAGATGCATATTGGTGAGGGCTACCAATTAGATCCACTAACCTGGTGTCTGATCCTTCCTCATCAATAACTAACGAAGGGTTCCCATTTGAAGGTAATGAGTATTCAACTCCGTCAACATTCACAGTCTTATCTCCCTTTTTGATTTGATCAGACATCAGTTTTGTTAATTGCACAGATAATCCCGACATTAAATCGCTAATTTCAGATATAGCTCTAGCATTACTATCAATTTTCATATTAATATCAGAAATAGCTTTATCATTAGCATCAATTTTTTCATTTTGACGATGATGATTACCTTCGATACGTGCACCAAAATCTTCCAAAATCGTTTTTAACAGTACCTCAAAACCAGCCGGTGAAGTGTTAGCGGCTTCACCCTGTTCACCGATAGATGATATTGTGCCAGCGACCAGTGGTTCCGCAGCTCCGGTTTGGTTCCGTGCCATATTACGAGTAATCGCAATCGTTGATTAAACTGAAATCCGAGGATTGTACGGGGAAGGAGATATTTCATTTCATCATGCTCTATTGAGCTAATCAATTGGTGATATATAGCCAGATCTGCCTTAAAATAGACACGCACACATACTATTAATTCTAGAAGATTTCCCCACATGGGCTCACATGGGTTGGTACACTTCACGTGCTCCTCACATATACAATTTAGAAAAATACCGTTACTACTAAAGATAATATGTATAGTAAAAAAGACTACTACTATTACTTACTATCATGCAATTATGTAAACATGTATCAGTTATCTATCGTCCAACATTAAACGGTAATTGAATGTTGAATGCCTTTGAAATTCACATAAGCACACCTGCAATGACATTGTTGCATACATCCAACACCACCTCATAAGTCTGCTATTTTCTCATCGGCCTTCCAATATGAATGTTCTCGAAACATACATCAATACTTTCATCCATCCAATGAAAAAAATTCGATGTCCCCTTTGAATTTGGATCAAATTACAATTAGAATAGATATGCATTTTCTTTTGAAACAATAATGATAAACAAGATGGCAATTGGTTTGTACTTTGAACGTTAGAAGTAAGAAGTATGATATGCGGCTTCGAAGGTAAAATTAAGTGCTTATAGGTGAAAATGTTTAGTAGTACAAAATTTGAAATACTACGAATATCTATCTATTTGATGGCAACTATTATGCTACCAACAACAGCAACTATTATGCTACCAACAACACAAGGTTATAAGGCTGTTAACGACCCGAATCGAGTCGAATATCAGGATGCTCGAGCTCAACTTGTTTACTAATAATTCGGTTCGAGCTCGACTCGAGTAAGTTTTAAAAAGCATGTTCAAGCTCGAGTTCGAATAATTTTTTGTTCGAGTTCGAATTCGATGCTCGTTTATTTATGTGGAAAGTGTTTTTATGAACCAAAATTTCAAGCGTGATTGCTTGTTTATGAAGTCATGATCGATAAACTCATTGCATAGCTCGATATCAAGCTCAAATAAGCTCATTTATAATTGACGCCCTATGTTTAAATATATTAGTTACATAAATTTAAAGTTCTAACTATACAATATTCTTATATAAACTTGACTCGTTCGACTCGAATAGCTCGTTTGACTCGGAACTAAACGAGCTTTCGAACGAGCCGAGTCGAACATCAATTTTTTATACTCGACTCGTGAAGTTAATCGAATAGTATTTTCCGTTCGAGCTCGACTCGTATTCGAATATTATTAAATTCAAATTCGAGATACACGATCTCAAACTCTAATAACTCATTAAATGCTCGACTCGTTAACACCCCAAATGCTATCCTCAAAGTAAATAAATAAAAATGAAATTTTACCGTGATCAATTTGACCCGTTATAATTAACTACATTATTTTACCATTAACCCATGTAACATAAAAAATATAGTCTAAATCGATTCCTTTTCAACTTAACATGTTGACATTATAACATTTGGATATTCTTTCCACCTTAAACCCATAATACCAAATGAAACCCCACCAAAACATAACAACGGTTTCACAACTACAAACTTAAAATATATGGAGTATAAACAAAACACTACTTTTCTAGTCTCTCAAGATTTTGTGATCAAGTCCAAGAACAAAACAAGTCAAGTCTATGTCTGTTACCATATTCACATACTCCTCAACTTCCGTAAGTTCCGTTATTTCTAGGTCCGTGCGCATTGACACCTGAATCAGATGTCGTTAGAATTTGCGGCATCGACATGCCCCCAGATACCACAATCTCTGCACCAACAAAAAACACTCGGAAATTACTTTATGAAAAAGTTTTGAAGAGAACAAAATGACCAGATAGGATAATATCTTACCTATTCCTTCTCGAACAGATAAGTTTGGTCGGATAACATCTTTCGAATTCACCAAGAATATATCACCGATGTAAAGATGGTTTGTAGGCACATATACCGAGTACAACTCTTCGTCCCCTGTATAACTCTGTTTCACCAAAAAGATAATAATCAAAAAGTTGTAATAAAACAGGTCATAGCTCATAGATAACAGTGTGAGTGTGTGACAGTGTCTGGATGTGTTTAATGAACCATTCGAGACATAAAGATGAACCTGGAGAATGAAGGATGAAGTTATGAACCCAAATGCAAATTCACCAGCACGAGGATGCTTAATAATGACGACTTCCTTGAAGGCTCGTGAGTTCTGATCTGAAATGTAGATGAATAAATGATTTGTGGGTATCATGAACTACTTTGCTAAATACGGGAAAAGTTAATAGCCACCAACCTGGAGATATGGCGGTACTAATCTGCTTTGAGGCATCGTAGATATGCCGAACAAATGGCATGCGTTTGATGAACCATTCTCCAAGGCTTAAAACAGATGCACCCAACCATGATGACATGAAGATTCCCACCACAAATATGAATGTGACAGAAGTTACAAACCCGAGACCTAAGAAATATAGTTGGACAACGTAATATCAAGGTTAGTCACTATGATTTAGGAGGTGCTTGGACATGCACTTTGGAAGAGATTATGGGATATTAAATGCCAGATAATCAAACTATAAGAGAGCAGATTGTGTATGATGGTATTTGGATGTGCTTCAACTGTTTTAAGTTGTAACAATCAGACTATTTAATGTCTGAATACATGTCTTCCAATAATTTAAGAACTCAATCGATTAAATAATCAAAAAGACCATTTTTGGGGAACAAATAGAGTAATAGTCTGTATTTATGATTTTCGTTACAACCATTATTTGACCAATATATAGAAGCAAAAACAATTATGTTGATTAGCGTGACTTGAACTCACAATAATTGGATACTTTTAGTTCCATAGCCCAAATCCAAACGCCACCTCATAATTAATGAAAGACATAGAGGCCATTTGGATGTGAATATTCCAACTTAAGTTGCAATATCAGTTTGAAGAGTGTTTGGTAATAACTTACTATGATTATAGTTTTCTAATTATTTAAGGTCAAAGGAAATGGATTTAGAAACCATTCAACGAGTTGCTGCAGGAAAACTGATTATTGAGATAACATTTAGAGGTCCCTAATCATCCAAGATTAAATCAAATCATATCTTATTCTAATTATTCTAGTCACAATTATCACCCAAGTAATTGCACATCCAAACCACCCCACATACAGTACTGATAATTAAGCACATACAACATGTAAGAGTGTTTGGTAATAACTACTTTACAAGATTTGTCGACTATACATCCTGCTAGAACTGAGGTCATATAAATGCAAGTGTATGAACCTAAAAAGATAACATCAGTGTAAATTTACCGAATATATTTATGCCAAGTCGAGCATAGATAGGAGAGAAAAAACCGTCCACAAAACGTATAAACCACCATGTTATGTAGAACGTAATAGCCAACGGTAACAGGATGACACTGCAAGAAACAGAAAATTATATAAGCATAAGTTTCAAATTAAAATAAATCATTTAGTAACAAGATTATGCATAATTTCAAGAAAATCAAGCAAATTGACAAGATTTTCTGAGAAAAATTCTGCATACCACCCAGTCATGAACTTTTTAGAAGCCCAACTCCTAAGAACCTTCGAGAATGTCTACATGAAAAGAATAATATTTAAATGCAAACTAAATAAAACAAAATTGATACAATTTACAACTTCTTAACTATTAAAGATTCCATCTTTCAGTTGAATTATTAAAAACAAGTAAAGATTCACATTCAATTTTTCATAAACCCTAATAAAGATTCAAACTTTCTTTTCAATAATCAAAACCCATCACAGAAATCAAACCAATTACTAAACCCTGATCAAAACTCAATCAGAATAAAAAACCCACCAAAATGAAGCAATCAAATCAACAAAATTACATATAGAACTGAAAACCTCACGGCCGGTTTGATGAGCGAATGAAGACGCAGATAATGAGGGTTTTGGAGATGATTGTTGGTCATCGGAGATGGGTATAAGCAGCTCATGATCTCTGTCTCTATGTGTGGATAATTTTTGATCACCCATCTCTTTGTAAAATATTCTTGAAGGTCACAATTTTAAAGTTTTTCTGTATGGAATTTGAGTTTAGAATTGTAAAAAGAAGAAACTTGTTTGGGGAATTGGGATTGCGTGTCAAGAATTTGATAGCTTTCTGTTAAACCCTGGAATTATAAATTATAAATAGAACTAGTTTTATGACCCGTGAAAACACGGGTTTGACGATTTTATTTTACTACACTTGTCTTTACCGAGGTTTAATTATGTATAATGTAACTTAATAAGCTTATGTAGACTATTAACTATTTATGTATATGTATAATCAAGTCCACCCAAAAGGGTAATGTTTGAACTAAATTGGTATTACTGTGCTAAAATCTTAGTATATCAGATCTTAAATCAAAAATAGATCGTCTTAACTTGTTTACCCAACAATCCAATTTGCCACCCCAATTTAAAAATATTAAAATTTGTTTCATAATCCCTCTATAGTATTATATTACAGTGCACTCAATTTATGCAGCATCATATTGACTTATATGCAACGTAAGAATCCAACCTCGTTAAATTAAATAGCAATATGAAACAACTTATTCCAATTGAATGAGTAGTAAATTTGGAATAATGAAATCTCTATTTTATTTTACTTTTTTTATAATTTGCAACATCGAAGACAATTAACATACAATTACACCAATTAGCAATTGAAGTTCCAAATTAGTAACCGACTAACCCATTCGTTACAGAAGCTACATATCACCCAAAAAAGACATGCCTAAATGCTACATAAAATTCATGTTCAAATCATTCTCTTCACTGAGATAATAATAATAATAATAAAAAAAACATACAAAAGTCAATCCCCCCTAAGATAAACAATCAAAATTGGGTTATTAAAAAATGAAAAATTAAGAATTCACACCATTAAGAACCCTGCAAATCAAGCTAAACATCATGTAAAACAAAATAATGTATTATACTTGTTTTAAAGGCTACCAATAAGGATTATTATGTGTGTAACTTGATACCTCCATCAATACGAAGTGACCATTTGTTACCTATATGGGTCAAAAAAAGAAGATCCAAACTTAAAAACAAACTCATCCAACCATTTGCTTCTTCATCTGGATATGTACATCAACTCAACTACTCTGTATATCACAAGCACCAAAATTTAGTACAAAGACATTAAAACTAAGAACTTGGTTATAAGTGAAACTGAAGTAGATGAAACTGAAAGTTAATGAATGTAATTTGGAGACACATGACCCGCTCATTATGCCCTCACGTATAAACTTTAACAATGTAATTATTAAAGAAGTTCTTGACTCGTGTGGATTAAAACACACAGAATCTACTTTGAAACCTTAGTACTTTCGACCCACCCACCTTGTAACCTATAACATGTTCTATTAGAGAGCAACATACCATAGCTTAGTCTTTTCGACCCACCGCCATTGTAATACTCTGCCATAACCTTCACATTACCCATATCCTTTTATAAACAACATTAAAAAACACAACAAATCACTACTAAACAAATCACTACTAATAGAACAATATTTATAAACCTATAATATAACCTCATGGCTTGACCCATGAACTAAAGTAGCCATCTGGCATGTATAACATAAAACCTCCAAAATAACTAAAGTAGCCAACTGAGATATACCATGAACCATCTAAATAGCTCCTAACAATTCTTTTTCCAAGGTTTATTAATCTTGGCATCTTCGTATCTTCATTTTCAATATCATAGACCATCTACAATCAATCATTAAAACCTGAGAGATATCCAGGACCAATATTGTAAGTATAGTAGTCTAAAGAAATTTTGAAAGACCAAATTATAATCTAATAAGAGTAACAAAATGGGCGGGTTAGTCTATAAAATGTACATTTTCAGCAAAGTAACAACACATACAAAGTCAAGCAAATCTATTTGCACTCATAAAACCTTAAGCTTGTACATACATGAATATAGAGATTTATATACTAACCTTGCATACTTATTTGCACCCATAAAACTTGACGCCTACAAAGTCAAGATTACCTGTGCAAAAACAGAAAGTCATAAACTTCACAATTTACTATCAAAGGTTGCAGTTTTTCTAGCAATCTAAATAGCTCCTAATAATTCTTTTTCCAAAGTTTATTCATCTTGGCATCTTCGTATCTTCATTCTAAAAACTAATTACTAAAAAGGAAAAGGAAACAAAGACTTCAAAATAAGCAAAAGTCAAACGACACCTTTCACTTAAGCATATTATCAAACACTTGATCTGCATCACTTTGGTCCTCATTAACATACATAGCACAGAACTTGGATTAGTCCTTTTCTGTTGCAACTTCAAAAAATGAAATACAGTAACAAAGATATAAAAAATATGCAGAAATTTGTTAGTAAATAAATAATATAAAAATCAGAGGTGGCAATCTCAACCCATTTCTTGTGAATTGGTCAATTTGGGCTCTGTAGGAGTATTAATAATTAATAATAGTGATGGTAGTTTTAATTAACAAATTGTGCAATAATCAAGCACCATATATAAGGCCTAAATACAGTAATAAGCTTCAAGCCCCTATGATAAGACCAATTAACTCTCAAAAGGCCCTTCTGCTTTTCATATACGTGGTCTTGGTCTTAGTTATATAAAACATTAATACTTGATGAATAACTACAAAACTTTCGCATACTTAGGCTATAATTGGCCTGGTTCATAAGAAGCTTAAATTATCATAACCATAGACACACAATATAACTATGTAGCTCCTGCAATATAAGGTGTATATTTATAACTATGTGTCTTAGCAATATACTGTTAGTACCTTGGCAAAGCAAATCCTACATTCCAAGAATACATCTTTACCATGCCTAGCACAGCAAAACGACGAAAAGGGGTCCTCATTTTACCAAAAGCTGCAATTTATCATGTAGTCAATGGAGCTAAACAATCTAGAGGACCAGAAAAGAAACTTCTTTTGTAATCTTTAAATACTTTATCATGTAGTCAAAATGAGATAATTTAATCCTAATAAGAAAAGAAAATCATAATCACTCCTACCCTAAAACTTAACACAAATTAATGCAACTTTAAATTACAGTCATCAGTTTAAACGCATACCCAATGACACAATTAGAATACTAAATCATGTCCAATTTCAAACTACTGTGTCAAGTCGTCAAAGATATATCAAACCTTTGTACCCTCAATCCGCTTTAGAGAATTGCCTTTGGGACAAAAAAGCATCCAACAGAGTTAAACTAAAATTCAAAGAAATACGATAAAGTTAGTACAATATGGCACTTCATAGATGGCACTACAGCTAAAAGTAACCGTATCTCAGACACTTAAACTCACTTCATAACAAACTAACATGTAAATTGTGAAAAATACATGTAAATGCAGAAAGTCCACAAACCTGTCCAAACTTGATCTTTCCAAGTACATTAAAAGTAATCGCCACTCTTTGTTTTATTGTGAGTAACGATAGGCCTGCAGGATAATCAATATAAATTTAGAAAACTTCAAGAAAAGAGGATCCAAATAATCACAAACATGAATCTTAGTAATAACATAATAACACGTAATCAAAGACGAACCACCTCGAATGACGTTTGTGACAATGGTTCTGTTAATGACTTGACGCTCTTCCGTTTTTCCTCTACCTGTTGGAAAATAAATAAATCAGTCTCTTAATGTATAAAAAAGCCAATGAATACATCTACAGATGTCAAACCGCAACACAATCTATCACTTAACCTGCAGCCAATAGTAGACTATCGTTATTTAGTCAAGCCAAGAATTATGTACCTCACGAGTTACGTCTAATGCTATCACATTCAACAGTAAAGAGAGAAGATAAATACTCCTGCAAGAATAACAAATTTAATTAGCAAATTAAAAATAATTATTTTCGTAAATCTGATTACTTGTAGAGTATATCAAGTTACGCATTTTTCTGAACTCTCAAGGCTTTAAATGATACGTCTATCTTCAACAAAATCACAAACAAATCATACTATAGCTATGAATAACAGAATATATAAGAAGCATAGAACAACAGCCTAACACCCCCTCTATATATAAGAATCATAGAACAACAGCCTAATACTTGGTAATGTAAATCAATCAAAATATTCAATCAATAACAGAATTGTACTCTTTATCACCATTTCAAAGTTTTGAGAAGATCTTGAGATACGAACTTAAAAATGCTAATTTTACATACCTTCAATTATTTATGCAAAAACTTGGAACAGACATCAACACCTTCATGGTCACAAACAAAAATTAGAGGAAAAACTGAAGCAAGCAAGCAAGTTATTTATTATGATGATTGAAAAAAAAAAAGTACCTTTTTTGCTTCTATCATCCCCAGCTTTGTTGCCGGAACCAACACCATCACCACACCAGCTACACCATTTTGACACCCATTCCAGACGGTACAGACCCTGTTTCACATCCTCCAAACATTTACTTTTCTGCATAATCACAAATCAAACACTAACCCACTGTGCTCGGTTTGTCAACCTACTGATCCCAAATCATTGAAGAAACTAAACTCTATTTTAAAGAGAGGAAGATGAAGATGTTGGGGATTTTATACAACACAAACCAAACATTATTAAAAAGCTATGAAGAAACTTACTGAAAACATAAGCATTAGAATGATACATAATGCAAGCAAGCCATTCAATGGTAGAAACTCTAAATCGAACAACATAAACCCTAAAAGCAAAAATTTAAAGAAAAAGATGATTTCAATGGATACAAAGAGATATATAGAAGTATATATTTGTTACCTCAAATCATCCGATATGACAGAGAAAGAAGAAGAGATGAGAAGAAGATGAGCAGAGATATCTAATACTCCTATCATAAATTTAATTTGAATTTGAATTATCGGTTATCTGGAAAATTATATGGGACAAAAAGGAGCGAATTTGATAGGTCAATTTAATATGGGCGGTACAGACGTGGATAAACCAATCAGAGAACCGGCGTGAAGATGGCAACAGTATCAAGGCAAGAAGTTAAAAAGATCTTTTTGCAGGCCAACATTGAGGAATGAAAATAAAAGTTAAATTTAAATTACCAAGGAATATATTAATGAATATAAACCTTTGCTTTAAATGGTTATTATTATAGTAGCAGTGACATCAGCAAATTGTTAAGAAGCAGACACGTCAGCAAGGATATAGCCTGAGAGTGTGACAAATAAGCGAAAGTGATGTCAGCGGTATTGACATTTTGTATATAAGATAGATAGATATACTCCGTATATATCAAGGTTGTCAGGATCCTTACGTATCGTTTTTACCTTACCAAAATATCATTTGGGTTTGGCACACGTTAACGTGCATTTAATGAACTCGTAATTTCTTTAAATATTAAGATTTGTATTTAATAGTCATTAATTCTATCTAATATTTACCTTTTTAATACATATATTAATTACAAATTCTGTTATTTAAGGAAATTACAAGTTCATTAAATGTTAGTTAGCGTGTGCCACGGGGCACACGTTAGCAAAACCCATATCATTTTTTATATAAAGATATCTAAATTCTTATAAAAAATTACTATTAGAGAAATTAATCTAACATTCAAACTTTTATATTACAAAAGTTATGCAATTTGTCAACATATATATTTTTAGAACGATAAACGTACTAAAACAAAAGATAGTGGCACATTACAAATGAAAATTATTAATCGTCGTTTTAGAGGTTCTAGACTTTTCTTAGTTTAATATGATAATAAACAGGGAAATTGAATTTGGAAACAAATGTACAGTAAGTTTTAAGATAGGATTTGGACTAGTTATGGGCCTTACAGACCCAATTGTAAAAAAAAAAATAAAAAAAAAATAGTCCATTTGTAGGATCGGATCGTTCAATGATCCTACTACAATCCTACTCCGATCCTACCTCCTGACCGATCCTACTCCGATCCTGCACATTTTTCTTTGGTAGGATCGTACGATCCTACGATCAGGATACAATCCTACGATCAGGATTGCGAACTTGACAACCTTGAAATATATTGTGTGTAAACTATAAACTATACATTAAATTAATGGTTAAATTGGAGCGAAATTTAGAAAGTGGTGTTATGATTTAGAAAGATTTGGAGATGATAAATGAACTAGTAAGTGAAACCTTTATTGATTTCGCGATATCTTGAACACTTAAAAAAAAAAAAAAAAACTTGATCGGAAAAATGTAGCAAAATGCGATACGATTTTGTGTAAAGTTAAATTAGGTGAAAAAGGAGTATACGGTAGTGATATTTGAATCTAAATCAAAGTTAACACACTAATATAGGCAACAAATAAGAAATTTTGATGTCAAATAAAAAAAATAGTTAAAATTTGGTCTCATCAACAAAATGTAGCAAAAAATTATACGCTTATGGTAGATAATATGAATATGGTTAAATTGGAGCAAAATTTAGAAAGTGGTGTTATGATTTTGAAAGATTTGGAGATGATAAATGAACTAGTAAGTGAAACCATGATTGATTTCGCGATATCTCAAACACTTAAAAAAAATAAAAAAAATAATAAAAACCTTGATCTGAAAAAAGTAGCAAAATGCGATACGATTTTGTGTAAAGTTAAATTCGGTGAAAAAGGAGTATACGGTGGCGATTTTTGAATCTAAACTAAAGTTAACATACTAATATAGGCCGCAAATAAGAAATTTTGATGTCAAATAAAAGAAATAGTTAAAATTTGATCTCATCAAAAAAATGTAGCAAAGAAATTATACGCTTATTGTAGATAATATGAATATGGTTAAATTGGAGCCAAATTTAGAAAGTGGTGTTATGATTTTGAAAGATTTAGAGATGATAAATGTACTAGTAAGTTAAACCTTGATTGATTTCGCGATATCTCGAACACTTAAAAAAATAATAATAAAAACCTTGATCGGAAAAAAGTAGCAAAATGCGATACGATTGTGTGTAAAGTTAAATTAGGTGAAAAAGGAGTATACGGTGGCGATATTTGAATCTAAACCAAAGTTAACACACTAATATAGGCCACAAATAAGAAATTTTGATGTCAAATAAAAAAAATAGTTAAAATTTGGTCTCATCAAAAAAATGTAGGAAAGAAATTATACGCTTATTGTAGATAATATGAATATGGTTAAATTGGAGCGAAATTTAGAAAATGGTGTTATGATTTTGAAAGATTTGGAGATGATAAATTTAACACCCCTCATTTATTTAACCATTATAATAACGATTTTTGATTCGGAAGCGTCAATTTTTAAAACATATATTATTATTACTATACAATACCTTAAAATGTATATAAACTTTTTCTACATATGATACGTAACAGTTTAGTTTCTTTCAAACCAAAATACTACAACATAGGTGTTATACAATTCAAAACATGTCGTTAGTTATCAAAATGACATCAGAGTAATTTGCCTGTTAAACACTCCATTATTCCAGAGCTTCCTGCCCAACCCACAATATCTCATAACCATAACCTGCAGGAAGTAGAACGGTGGGATTAGCACAATGCTAAGTGAGTAAATCAATAAACAACAGCCCAACTTAGCTTAACAACTTTGTGTACAACAAATAACCATATGCATACAACACATCTGTTTACAGTATATAACATCGTAAACAACTAGCGTCAAAGAGGACCGGTGGTTCTTGAGGGAAACTTTCTCAAAGAACACTTGAAAACCAACTGCAGGCCCATACAGAGGTTTAACCGACTACTTGGTGCTATAACTCAAACAACACAGGCTATGACAATAATACTTGTACTAAGACCCTGCGTTATCCAAACAATAGCAAACCCAAGCCCAGCCCAATGCTGGCCTCTGAATCAACAATGCCCAAAGGCAATACATCAAGTGATCACATATGCCACATACTCATCATGTATCATATCAGACTAACAGTCTATCAACAGTAATATTATTAAACCAAAATAATCATGGTAACTGAATCAATAATAATACGTTTACCCGTTGTAACCAAACCTGTTACAACTAAATTACACTGAGGTTTATAGATCCACTCACCAATACCTCAGGCTCTGCTCAGTAGTCTAATGTCACGGAGTCTTCTCCATATCTGAGAATACAATATAAATAATAAGTTAGTAAGTAATCCATAACAAATAACTCATTTAATTTAATTATATCAAACTACAAATAATCACCAAGTTATAACAACTCATTTTATGAGTACACCTTTATCTTAATACTTGGTATCAACTATTATCAATAATCGAGTGGTAATTAATTACTGATAGCATCAAATAAGTATTATATTTATATATTAATATTCCCATAATTTTATATACTTCTATTGTATTTATGAGATTTTAGGTACTTATTTCTTTCATATTTGCAAAATAGGTGTAAGTGAAGCTTGGATCGGAAAAAGAATGGAAGATGAGCTGAAAATGGAAGAAAAATGTAAAAGCTGAGTTTTCGGCTATGCGTTAGTATTTTGGCCATAACTTCCTCATACGGAGTCCGATTAAGTTGATTCAAGTGGCCAAATTTAGAGAACACATAGGGCTACAACATATCAAAAATTCAGATCATTTGAACATAGGGAAGGTCGCGCCGCGACCAACACTAGTCGCGCCGCAATTGAAGGCTGATCGCGCCGCGACCATACATGGTCGCGCCGCGATCTCGTGTCGGCCAGAAAAAGGGTATAAATTCGATTTTTGATCAGCTTGTTAACCCTAATCTTGACTCCAGCCGATTCTAGAGGTCAGAAGTCGACTTTTAGGGATACCTAGTGTTCGATTCGGCCGTTTCCATCCATTCGAAGCTAGGAGATCGATTCCGTTCATCAACAACATTGGTTTGTTCGTTATTTACTCGATTATGAACATGTCTTTGTGTTTGATTTATCGTTTTGCTGAACCCATGATTATGGGCTAAGTTTCTAGTACTTGTTTAGGCCGATATTGCATCTAGTTTGGATATATTTTCGTGATTGGATTTATATACTTTGATTTCTCGGTAACGAAAGAACGATTGATATTATTTATTGGTTGATTAATTCAAGTAGTGACTTTATTTCCTTGCAATTAGTGATAACTTTTGCGTAATATTGTTACTTTGTCAATTGAGTGATCGATTGTGAATTCTGATTAGACGTAATTAGAAGACTTGAATTGATTGGTTGATTTATAATATTGGTGGACCATAATTTAGAGACATCTTGTATGGTTAGTGGTTTTTATGAAAGTATAACCATAAGTTAACTTGTGATTTCAGAGATTACACATTTCATAGTTAAGAAGTTTTAAATTTCAAGGACACTTGGATTGTATAATCTTGACTAGGTGATTGTTAAGTGACAACTTGTAATCCGAATTGTGTTCTCTAGGTGGACTAAATTTGATCCAGTTCTTAATCCAAAATATCCAATAAACTAGATGTCAAAAGGTCTAAACAAGTATATTTTCTCTATCTGAGTACAACTATCTTTTATTTGCTTTTATTATTCAATTATTAGTTAAATAATTCTCTTTGACTGTCTGTCGTTAAAAAGACACAAAACTCCCAAAATTTATTTGCTTTGTTAGTTTAATTATTAGATAAATTAATTGCTTAAAATACACATACATTGTTCTTGTGGAGACGAACTTAACCGGAATTTACCTTTTACTATACTATTGTGCGATTAGGTACACTTTCCTAGTTGTGTTTTAGTCTAGATCATTGGTATTTTCTTATTTATATTTATAACTTGATTTTAGCACATCAAGTTTTTGGCGCCGCTGCCGGGGAACAGTTGCGTTATTTTAAGTTCTTAATTTTATTTTAGTAGTTTTTATACTTGTTTATTTTGTATAGAGTGGTTACGTTTTATCATTTTCAGTTTTCAAATTTTCAGCAGTTCTTTTCTTAGCATCAAATGTCTTATTACTCGAATTTGGAAGATTACAAACCTTATAATTATACGAGTGATGATGATGATGTGCCTATGTTTTTACTACAAGAAAAGTATGGGTATCCACATCAAGATAATTGAAGCCAACCTTATCGATCAAGGTCTTGAAATGAAGAACCTTTAGTCATTCAAGAGATAGAACAACCTCAAATGTCAAATCTTGAAAGGATGTTGAGAAATGCTACAGAGCAAATAGAGAAAAACAATAGAGAATGGGCTGAATTCTTAAATGGGAATATTGGGTCTAACGATGAGAAGTCATATGAGACATCTGTCAATGCTCATGAGCATGTGGAAAATGTGGAGGCTATTGAGACTCATGATTTTGATTCTAACCGTTATGTTCCATATTCTTCTAATTTTGTTTTTCAGGATGATAGTGAAGATGAGATGGATGAGGAGGAAGAAGAGAATGAAGTTACTAATTACCCTCATGAAACTTCACAATCTTTTTTGCAGGAATTATACAAGCTTGAGCCTAAGTTGACTAAAGATTCAGATTTAGAAGACTCGGATTATGAAGATTCTAATTTTGAAGAAGATGAGTCGGAGATCAATGAAGAGAAGGTTGAAGAAATTGTGAAAATTTCAGTCACACCCATTTTTGAAGCTACTAGTACACCGGTTGAATCAAATGCTAAAAAAATTAGAGCTGGAAATTTTGGTTGAAAGCATGGAGAACAAGCTTGAGGAAGTATACAACACAAATCATGCTAATGATCAAATTGTTGTGTTGGAAAATCAATTTCCACCAAAGATTAATTACCTATCTTTGGATGAGGAATTGCAGATTTTGCTAAACGAGCTTAGAAATAGCAAAGATGGGATGATGACCGAAGAAGAGGTGTTAAAGAGCATGGGAATGAAAGTGGATGAAACTCATCCACTAGTTGAAGAGGTTGAAAAATTGAGAGATGATGATATGCTATGTCTCAAAATTGGAGCGAAATTTAGAAATTGGTGTTATGATTTTGAAATATTTGGAGATGATAAATAAACTAGTAAGTGAAACCATGATTGATTTCGCGATATCTCGAACACTTAAAAAAATAAAAACTTGATCGGAAAAAAGTAGCAAAATGCGATACGATTTTGTATAAAGTTAAATTAGGTGAAAAAGAAGTATACGGTGGTGATATTTGAAACTAAACCAAAGTTAACACACTAATACAGGCAACAAACAAAAATTTTTAATGTCAAATAAAAAAATAGTTAAATCTTGGTCCCATCAAAAAAATGTAGCAAAGCAATTATATGCTTATGGTAGATAATATGAATATGGTTAAATTGCAGCGAAATTTAGAAAGTGGTGTTATGATTTTGAAAAATTTGGAGATAATAAATGTACTAGTAAGTTAAACCATGATTGATTTAGCGATATCTCGAACACTTAAAAAAGACAAAAAATAAAATAAAAACCTTGATCGGAAAAAAGTAGCAAAATACGATACGATTTTGTGTAAAGTTAAATTAGGTGAAAAATGAGTATACGGTGGCGATATTTGAAACTAAACCAAAGTTAACAAAATAATATAGGCAACAAATAAGAAATTTTGATGTCAAATAAAAAAAATAGTTAAAACTTGGTCTCATCAAAAAAATGTTGCAAAGCAATTATACGCTTATGGTAGATAATATGAATATGGTTAAATTGGAGCGAAATTTAGAAAGTGGGGTTATGATTTTGAAAGATTTGGAGATGATAAATGTACTAGTAAGTTAAACAAAGATTGATTTCGCGATATATCGAACACTTAAAAAAAAAAAAAACCTTGATCGGAAAAAAGTAGTAAAATGTGATACGATTTTGTGTAAAGTTAAATTAGGTGAAAAGGAGTATGCGGTGGCGATATTTAAATCTAAACCAAAGTTAACACACTAATATAGGCCACAAATAAGAAACTTTGATGTCAAATAAAAAAAATAGTTAAAATTTGGTCTCATCAAAAAAATGAAGCAAAGAAATTATACGATTATTGTAGATAATATGAATATGGTTAAATTGGAGCGAAATTTAGAAAGTGGGGTTATGATTTTGAAAGATTTGGAGATGATAAATGAACTAGTAAATGAAACCATGATTGATTTCGCGATATCTCGAACACTTCAAAAATAAAATAAAAACCTTGATCGGAAAAAAGTAGCAAAATGCGATACAATTTTGTGTAAAGTTAAATTAGGTGAAAAAAGAGAATACGGTTATGATATTTGCATCTAAAATGTAGTTAACACACCAATATATACAACAAATAAGAAATTTTAGCGTCGAATAATTTTTTTTTTTCAAAAAATGGTCTCATAAAAAAAAGTAGCAAAGAAACCGTACGATTATGCTAGATAATATGGATGAGGTTAATTTGGAGCGAAATTTGGAAAGTGGTGCTATGATTGTGAAGATTTGGAGATAAAAAACAAACTAGTAAGTGAAGCAATGATTGATTTCGCGATATCTCCAACACTTAAAAAAAAAAAAACTTAATCGGAAAAAAGTAGAAAAATGTGATAAGATTTGGTGTAAAGTTAAATAAGATGAAAAAAGAGGATACGGTTATGATGTTTGCATCTAAAATGTAGTTAACACACCAATATATACAACAAATAAAAAATTTTAGCGTCGAATATTTTTTTTTCTAAAAATAGTCTCATAAAAAAAAGTTGCAAAGAAACCGTACGATTATGCTAGATAATATGGATGAGGTTAATTTGGAGCGAAATTTGGAAAGTGGTGTTATGATTTTGAATGATTTGGAGATGAAAAACAAACTAGTAAGTGAAGCAATGATTGATTTCGCGATATCTCCAACACTTAAAAAAAAAAAAAACTTAATCAGAAAAAAGTAACAAAATGTGATAATATTTGGTGTAAAGTTAAATGAGATGAAAAAAGAGGATACGGTTACGATGTTTGCATCTAAAATGTAGTTAACACACCAATATATACAACAAATAAGAAATTTTAGCGTCGAATAAATTTTTTTTCTAAAAATGTTCTCATAAAAAAAAGTAGCAAAAAAACTGTACGATTATGCTAGATAATATGGATGAGGTTAATTTGGAGCGAAATTTGGAAAGTGTTGTTATGATTGTGAAAGATTTGGAGATGAAAACAAACTAGTAAGTGAAGCAATGATTGATTTCACGATATCTCCAACACTTAAAAAAAATAAAAAATAACTTAATCGGAAAAAAGTAGCAAAATGTGATAAGATTTGATGTACAGTTAAATGAGGTGAAAAAAGAAGATACGGTTACGATGTTTGTATCTAAAATGTAGTTAACACACCAATATATACAACAAATAAGAAATTTTAGCATTGAATATTTTTTTTTTCAAAAAATGGTCTCATAAAAAAAAATTAGCAAAGAAACCGTACGATTATGTTAGATAATATGGATGAGGTTAATTTGGAGCGAAATTTGGAAAGTGGTGTTATGATTTTGAAGGATTTGGAGATGAAAAACAAACTAGTAAGTGAAGCAATGATTGATTTCGCGATATCTTCAACACTTAAAAAAAAAAAACTTAATCGAAAAAAGTAGCAAAATGTGATAATATTTGGTGTAAAGTTAAATGAGATGAAAAAAGAGGATACGGTTACGATGTTTGCATCTAAAATGTAGTTAACACACCAATATATACAACAAATAAGAAATTTTAGCGTTGAATAAATTTTTTTTTCTAAAAATGTTCTCATAAAAAAAAGTAGCAAAAAAACCGTACGATTATGCTAGATAATATGGACTATGTTAATTTGGAGCGAAATTTGGAAAGTGTTGTTATGATTGTGAAAGATTTGGAGATGAAAACAAACTAGTAAGTGTAGCAATGATTGATTTCACGATATCTCCAACACTTAAAAAAAATAAAAAATAACTTAATCGGAAAAAAGTAGCAAAATGTGATAAGATTTGATGTACAGTTAAATGAGGTGAAAAAAGAGGATACGGTTACGATGTTTGCATCTAAAATGTAGTTAACACACCAATATATACAACAAATAAGAAATTTTAGCGTCGAATAAATTTTTTTTTCTAAAAATGTTCTCATAAAAAAAAGTAGCAAAAAAACCTTACGATTATGCTAGATAATATGGATGAGGTTAATTTGGAGCGAAATTTGAAAAGTGTTGTTATGATTGTGAAAGATTTGGAGATGAAAACAAACTAGTAAGTAAAGCAATGATTGATTTCACGATATCTCCAACACTTAAAAAAAATAAAAAATAACTTAATCGGAAAAAAGTAGCAAAATGTGATAAGATTTGATGTACAGTTAAATGAGGTGAAAAAAGAGGATACGGTTACGATGTTTGCATCTAAAATGTAGTTAACACACCAATATATACAACAAATAAGAAATTTTAGCGTCGAATTTTTTTTTTTTCAAAAAATGGTCTCATAAAAAAAAATTAACAAATAAACCGTACGATTATGCTAGATAATATGGATGAGGTTAATTTGGAGCGAAATTTGAAAAGTGGTGTTATGATTTTGAAGGATTTGGAGATGATAAACAAACTAGTAAGTGAAGCAATGATTGATTTCGCGAAATATCCAACACTTAAAAAAAAAATCTAATTCGAAAAAACTAGTAAAATGTGATAAGATTTGGTGTAAAGTTAAATGAGATGAAAAAAGAGGATACGGTTACGATGTTTGCATCTAAAATGTAGTTAACACACCAATATATACAACAAATAAGAAATTTTAGTGTCGAATAATTTTTTTTTCAAAAAATGGTCTCATAAAAAAAAAGTAGCAAAGAAACCGTACGATTATGCTAGATAATATGGATGAGGTTAATTTGGAGCGAAATTTGGAAAGTGGTGTTATGATTGTGAAAGATTTGGAGATGATAAATGAACTAGTAAGTGAAGCATTTATTGATTTCGCGATATCTCCAACACTTAAAAAAAAAAAAAAAACTTAATTCGGAAAAAAGTAGCAAAATGTGATAAGATTTGGTGTAAAGTAAAATGAGGTGAAAAAAGTGGATACGGTTACGATGTTTGCATCTAAATTGTAGTTAACACACCAATATAGACAACAAATAAGAAATTTTAGCGTTGAATAATTTTTTTTTTCTTCAAAAAATGGTCTCATAAAAAAAATGTAGCAAAGAAACCGTACGATTATGCTAGATAATATGGATGTGGTTAATTTGGAGCGAAATTTGGAAAGTAGTGTTATGATTGTGTAATATTTGGAGATGAAAAATGATAAAACTTAAGATCGTTTAAGCTCAGATTGTTTAGATCTTGATCTAGGATATAATGATAACAAAGATAATAATAATACTACGCAGCGGAATAAGAACAAATCAATGTTATCACAACCAGCCTCAATTTTATTTGATCAAAATAAAACGGTTACACGATTATAACAGGATGAAGAATACCTTGATCTTGAGGCTAAAAAAAACTCTAGACGTCTACATCTTTTTGTGCACCCTTTTTCCTACGTCTACATCTCTTTATATACTAGAGATAATAGGGTTTACAAGAAAACCTAATTGTAGTAGGAACCTAATTTATAAAACTTCATCTTTAGTCCCTCATCTTTAATTATTTTGTATCATCAAATCAATAATTTCCTACAATCTTCCCCTATTTGATGATGACAAAATACCGATCTTCTTGCACAAACTTCTCCTTAACTCTTGATTTCTTTTAAACCGTGCCATGCATAATAACAAGCTGCAAATCTTGATCTTTAATTCTTCTTCCCCTTTTTGTCATAATCCAATAGGGATCTTTTTGAAGATAAGCAACTTGAATCTTTACAACCACATGCTATATAGTACACCACTAATCCAATCTTCTAATGTCTCAAATTACCCTCCATGACGCATAATAAGAATAATGAATTTGAGCAATAGAAAATTACTCTAGTAGTAGTAATATACAACTAGTAGTAGTAATGAAACCTTTCTCTTTAAATGATGCATGAACATACCCTGATGGTTAAAAACTTTATCAATAAGCTTCCCCTCAAATCAATATGTTAACCATCTCTTGTATCTCGAACTTTATAGGCTCTATGTAATGATCACTAATGAAGAAAATAGAGTATAACAAACTTAACAAAGAAGTTAAATCTTCCAAACTTGTACCTTATATCTTGTACTATCCACGACGTTGAACTTATATTCCAACGTATAAGTAGATCGCAATCTCTTTAACAAAAATCCTTATTTTCCTTAATAAGTCACTGAGCACACCATAACTCCTTCAAGTGATAGCAAATGTGAGCATTGAGCACCATCAGTTTGTAAATCACACACGTTTGCTAGATTTGTCAAGTCTTCGTCGTCACCATATAAATCAAACAAGTTATCTTCAAAGTGTATCATCCCACTTTAAGATATGATAAGATACAAACCTGTAAAACTCAACTTCAATATCAAATAAGCTATAATCAATCTTCTTTGTAATCACATCTTCAAATAATCTTCAAAAACGAGCCATAAAATCAATTAGAATAAATTGTTATGAAAACAATTCCAATCCAGATCCAAACTTTTCTTATCAAACAAAGCTTAACACAATAACCATAAGAACTGTACGAATAACCATCAAATAATAGCAACGAATACCATATAGTACCATCCATGACGAGCATCAATAATTCCGCATTAGTGTTTGAAAAATGACTAACAGTGGTAATCGATACCAAGCAGTGGTAAAATTACATTAGCAGTGGTAACTACTAACTAACAGTGGAAACTACCGAACAGTGGTAAGATCTTCTAGCAGTACCAATTTTGTACTAGTAGCGGTAAGTTTGTAAAAATAGTGGTAATTACCTTCTAGTAGTGGTAAGCATCTTCTATCAGTGGTTACTTTGTACAAACAGCGGTAAACCTTCTAGCAGTGGTAACCACTGATAGTTTGTACAAGCAGAGGTAACTATGTGATAGCAGCGGTAACTTGAAGAGCAGTGGTAACTTCAGAATTGCATATCTCTCTGATGACATATCTGATCATGCTCAAATTTTTAAAAAAAGTCTATCAATGTTTCATTAACCACATATCCAAAAATCAAGTCGATCCAACGGTTAACGAATCTACAGTAATTATTTGACTTCAGCTGCACAAAAGAAACCATAAACTTACTGCAGCAGATTCGAATTCTAATATCTCTATGTAGACACATCCGATCACAATGAAATTTTTACACAATGTAGAAAAATATGTCTTCTATAACATATCCAAAAATCATAAACTTTCGTTGAATAACAAAGACACGGTGACCGTTTTACTTCTGCCATTCTGAAAAACCATAAACTTTCTGCAACCAATTTCGACAATGAATATCTCTCAATCAAATAATCAGATCGAAAATTCCTCCAGTCAGATTGTGTGCCTATATGTTAGGAACTTATAGTTCAAATTTACGATGATAGAATGGTTAACGAATGAGATATGAACTTTTACCCACGGCTGTGCAGAAAGTGACGAACAGAAAATCGAAAACCCTAATTTTCAAAATCTTCTTTGTAAGACTTGAAAACCTTGTAGATCCTAGATCATGAGCCACCATCGCTCTGATACCACCTGATAAAACTTGAGATCGTTTAAGCTCAGATTATTTAGATCTTGATCTAGGATATAATGATAACAAAGATAATAATAATACTACGCAGCGGAATAAGAACAAATCAATGTTATCACAACAAGCCTCAATTTTATTTGATCAAAATAAAACGGTTACACGATTATAACAGGATCAAGAATACCTTGATCTTGAGGCTAAACAAAACTCTAGACGTCTACATCTTTTTGTGCACCCTTTTTCCTACGCCTACATCTCTTTATATACTAGAGATAATAGGGTTTACAAGAAAACCTAATTGTAGTAGGAAACTAATTTATAAAACTTCATCTTTAGTCCCTCATCTTTAATTATTTTGTATCATCAAATCAATAATTCCCTACAAAAATAAACTAGTAAGTGAAGCAATGATTGATTACGCGATATCTCCAACACTTCAAAAACAAAAAAAACAAAAAAAACCTAATCAGAAAAAAGTAGCAAA
The DNA here is from genome assembly GCA_949592205.1 of Helichrysum umbraculigerum. Classification (NCBI taxonomy): domain Eukaryota; kingdom Viridiplantae; phylum Streptophyta; class Magnoliopsida; order Asterales; family Asteraceae; genus Helichrysum; species Helichrysum umbraculigerum. The sequence continues at coordinate 5,483,011 of CATIUR010000005.1, read as the reverse complement.
ATGTGATAAGATTTGATGTAAAGTTAAATGATGTGAAAAAAGAGGATACGGTTACGATGTTTGCATCTAAAATGTAGTTAACACACCAATATATACAACAAATAAAATTTTTTAGCGTCGACTAATTTTTTTTTTTCGAAAAATGGTGTCATAAAAAAAAAGTAGCAAAGAAACCGTATGATTATGGTAGATAATATGGATGAGGTTAATTAGGAGTGAAATTTGGAAAGTGGTGTTATGTTTTTGAAGGATTTGGAGATGAAAAACAAACTAGTAAGTGAAGCAATGATTGATTTCGCGATATCTCCAACACTTAAAAAAAAAAAACTTAATCGAAAAAAAGTAGCAAAATGTGATAATATTTTGTGTAAAGTTAAATGAGATGAAAAAAGAGGATACGGTTACGATGTTTGCATCTAAAATGTAGTTAACACACCAATATATACAACAAATAAGAAATTTTAGCGTCGAATAAATTTTTTTTTCTAAAAATGTTCTCATAAAAAAAAAGTAGCAAAAAAACTATACGATTATGCTAGATAATATGGATGAGGTTAATTTGGAGCGAAATTTGGAAAGTGTTGTTATGATTGTGAAAGATTTGGAGATGAAAACAAACTAGTAAGTGAAGCAATGATTGATTTCACGATATCTCCAACACTTAAAAAAAATAAAAAATAACTTAATCGGAAAAAAGTAGCAAAATGTGATAAGATTTGATGTACAGTTAAATGAGGTGAAAAAAGAGGATACGGTTACGATGTTTGCATCTAAAATGTAGTTAACACACCAATATATACAACAAATAAGAAATTTTAGAGTCGAATAATTTTTTTTTTCAAAAAATGGTCTCATAAAAAAAAAGTAGCAAAGAAACCGTACGATTATGCTAGATAATATGGATGAGGTTAATTTGAAGCGAAATTTGGAAAGTGATGTTATGATTTTGAAGGATTTGGAGATGAAAAACAAACTAGTAAGTGAAACAATGATTGATTTCGCGATATCTCTAACACTTAAAAAAAAAAAAAAAACCTAATCGGAAAAAAGTAGCAAAATGTGATAAGATTTGGTGTAAAGTTAAATGAGGTTAAAAAAGAGAATACGATTACGATGTTTGCATCTAAAATGTAGTTAACACACCAATATATACAACATATAAGAAAGTTTAGCGTCGAATAAATTTTTTTTCAAAAAATGGTCACATCAAAAAAAAGTAGCAAAGAAACCGTACGATTATGCTAGATAATATGGATAAGGTTAATTTGGAGCGAAATTTGGAAAGTGGTGTTATGATTGTGAAGGATTTGGAGATGAAAAACAAACTAGTAAGTGAAGCAATGACTGATTTCGCGATATCTCTAACACTTTAAAAAAAAAAAAAAAAAACCTAATCAGAAAAAAGTAGCAAAATGTGATAAGATTTGATGTAAAGTTAAATGAGGTGAAAAAAGAGGATGCAGTTACGATGTTTGCATCTAAAATGTAGTTAACCAACCAATATATATAACAAATAAAATTTTTTAGCGTCGATTATTTTTTTTTTCAAAAATTGGTCTCATCAAAAAAGAGTAGCAAAGAAACCGTACGATTATGCTAGATAATATGGATGAGGTTAATTTGGAGCGAAATTTGGAAAGTGGTGTTATGATTTTGAAGGATTTATAGATAAAAAAACAAACTAGTAAGTGAAGCAATGATTGATTTCACGATATCTCCAACACTTAAAAAAAAAAAACTTAATCGAAAAAAAGTAGCAAAATGTGATAAGATTTGGTGTAAAGTTATATGAGATGAAAAAAGAGGATATGGTTACGATGTTTGCATCTAAAATGTAGTTAACACACCAATATATACAACAAATAAGAAATTTTAGCGTCGAATAAATTATTTTTTCAAAAAATGTTCTCATAAAAAAAAGGAGCATAGAAACCGTACGATTATGCTAAATAATATGGATGAGGTTAATTTGGAGTGAAATTTGGAAAGTGGTGTTATGATTGTGACGGATTTGGAGATGAAAAACAAACTAGTAAGTAAAGCAATGATTTATTTCGCGATATCTCCAACACTTAAAAAAAAATAAAAAATAACTTAATCGGAAAAAAGTAGCAAAATGTGATAAGATTAGATGTACTGTTAAATGAGGTGAAAAAAGAGGATACGGTTACGATGTTTGCATCTAAAATGTAGTTAATGTTGGAATAGTGTCCAAGGTCATAACTAAATTGGTAAGACTATCATTAAAAGTAGAGTCCTTTTTGGGTCGCCCTCAATGAACAGTAAGAGAAATAAACGAGAGATAATTGATTATTGGATTAATCAATAGAAAGTTCTAGAAAGTGGATCCAACTGCCGGTTGGAAGGTTCAACCGACGGCTGGAGTCTAAAGGGTTAAGGCGGTGGAACGAACCTACAGAATATTCTGGAAACAGATCCAACCGCCGGTTGGAAGGTCCAACCGCCGGTTGGAATTCCTTGAGGTTTGTCCCACATCGGCAAGAGGATGAAACCCTGGGCCTCCTCCTAACCTATAAATAGGGACCTCCCCTATGCTTTCAGAACCATCCCAGAATTGAATAGCTTTCAATTTTTTCTCTCTTTCTCATTCCTACTCCTTGTAAGAGTTTATACGACTTAGAGTCGGGACCCTAGGAGTTTGGGAATTTCTCTTGGTTCGTGGGTGTGAAGCATTAGAGGTGTTCTGGTTTGGGCACTCGCCTCCAAAGCAAGAAGGTTCTGCAAGGTGGTCTACGCGTGAGAAATTGTTTTCCCAAAGGTTAGTAATTTCTTATTTATCTTGTTTATTTTATTGCTTTTATTTATTTAAGTTAAGATCCCTTAGGGTTTAGTTTCTTAATTGCCTTAGATTAATTTTGTTATATATTCCGCTGCGTATATTAATCTAGTTAGGGAATAGAAAACCCAACAGTGGTATCAGAGCCCTAGCTTAATAAATACTAGCATTTAATTATCTGCAATAGTATGTAGGTAAAGATAAATTGGAAATTGGCTTGTCTAAATTGGTAAAAAGAATTTACACTTTAGACCCTATATTTTGAAATGTTTAAAATATAACCCTAAATTTTTAAATGTTTTAAAATAGAACCGTAGACTTTAAGAGTTTAAAGAGAGACCTTACATATGTTATGAGCTATAAGTATATGTATCATTAAAGTTAAATACATCGTCAGTCAATTGATAAATCGGCTCACCCATAGTGAACAAACTATAAGAGAGGTATAAGGCGGGTCGCTCTGCTTCCCTAAAGAAGTCAGGTTTTTAATAGGCTTCGCGCTGACCTACTTCTCCGCTTCTTTGTGCATTCAATGTAGCTACCGAGGACTTTTGATAGGATGATGTCAAGATCAAAAGTATGACCTAAAAGTACTAAAACAAAATCCCGTTCTAGATACTAAAACGTGAATAGTATGCTAACCCATGAAAATCGCACATCTTTCGTATGGTCTGTTAATGGAGCGTATGTGGTTTACCGGCACATTAATATGAGATCATATTGAGAGGTGATATGGAACTCGCGATTCTCGAGCGTACTCGGGCCGGGGACCATGCGGGTTTTTCATGGTTAAGTTCACCATCTTGTTCATGATCCTCGGCATACCAGTCATGAATGGTAGATGAGCATATCCGAGATTAACATGCCATTGATAAGAATCAATGAATCTCAAAAGAACTAGGAGTTTCATAGAGAATAAAATTGACAAAGGCATTGTCTACCTAAAATAAATTCGCAATATGATTACGGCAAACCTTTTCACAAAACGAATCTAAAATATGGATCCTAGCCTTAATTTTGTAATTGGGTAATTAATTAAGGAATATTCAAACTAACTAAAACTGTTTATCTTATAGATGTCTTCTGCAAATGGTAATAATCCTCCCGTCCCCAATCCCGCACATAACTCGAACTTCTCACTACTCTCGGTTCTTGGAAGGGAAAGACTGACTGGTCCAAAGTATATGGATTGGATGCATAACCTAAGGTTTACCTTGAGGTACGAGAACAAGGACTATGTTCTCGATGGGCAGATTCCCATAATTGATGAAGATTCAACCCAAGAGGAGATTGAGGCACACATGAAACATTATGATGATGAGAATAAAGTGTCTTGTATCATGGCATCCTCCATGAGCCCTGAGTTGCAAAAGACTTTTGAGAACACTTGGGCTTATGAAATGAACCACCAGCTTAAGGAAATGTTTCAGGCCAAGGCAAGCAAAAAACGCCTTGATGTGGTTAAGTCACTCATGGCTTGCAAGCCCAAACCTAGAGCATCTGTCTGTGCTTTCGTCTTGGAGATGAAAGGGTACTTTGATAGGTTGGAATCATTGAATATGATGTTTGACACAGAGTTTTCCATCGCCATAATTTTGTCCAGTCTGCCAGCTGTCTACAATCAGTTTGTAATCTCATATCAGATGAATATGAATGAGAGAGAAGGCTCAATAATGGAACTCCATAATTTGCTACAAACCGCTGAGCAAGGAATCAAAAAGGATGATGTGTCTTCTAGCTCAGCAGCTCCTGTGTTGGCAATTGGTCAAACTGCAAAGAAAAGAAAGAGGTCAAATTGGAAAGCAAAGACTGCGAATGGAAAGTCCAATCGTGGGTCCAAAAGAAAGACTGATTCTGATATTGCACCAGTGAATGATCCGAAGGAAGCAGTGTGCTTTTACTGCAACACCAAGGGGCATTGGAAACGTAGCTGCCCTAAGTACCTGAAAGACCTTGAAGATGGCAAGGTTGAAAAGAATGTTCACTCAGGTATGTTCATGATCGAACTCCATAATACTACAACTTCTAATTCGTGGGTTCTGGATACAGGGTGTGGTACTCACATTTGCACTGTATTGCAGGGTCTAAAGGAAAGTAGGAAGTTGAAGCATGGGGAGCTTAATCTAGTCATGGGAAACAGAGGAATCACACCTGTTACCGAGATTGGAAAGTATGAGCTCGTGCTGAAGTTTGGAGTTAGGATAGATTTGAATAATTGCTGTTATTCGTCAGAAATGACTAGAAACATTATTTCATTTTATGCTTTGTTTAAGGATGGTTATCGGTTTTCATTTGACAATGAGAATGGTGATATTTTGGTTCATTTAAATGGTTGTTTTATTTTTAAAGCTTCTCCTTACAATGGCATATATGAAAATGTTGAATGTGTTAGCAATTTGATTTTAAATGTCGATTCGTCTAATGAGCTTGATAAATCCAAATTGTGGCATTATCGTCTTGGTCACGTAAACGAGAAACGCATCGGCCAACTCCAAAAGGATGGAGTGTTGGAATCATTCGACCTAAAATCGAATGATGTATGCGAATCTTGTTTATTGGGCAAGATGACTAAATCACCATTCACCGGGTCGTGTGAAAGAGGCGAAGGACTATTGAACTTGGTACACACAGATGTTTGTGGACCATTCCGATGCACCACAAAAGATGAAAATCGATACTATGTTACATTTACTGATGATTACAGTAGATTTGTACATGTATATCTGATTAAGCATAAGTCAGATACTTTTGAGGTGTTCAAAAGATATCAAAGCGAAGTTGAGTATCAACTGGGCAGAAAGATAAAGGTTCTCCGATCCGATAGGGGAGGAGAATACCTTAGTATCGAGTTTCTCGATCATCTTAGAGATTGTGGAAAGTTTCACAATTAACTCCTCCTAGAACGCCACATCTTAATGGTGTTGCTGAGAGAAGAAATAGAACCTTGTTGGATATGGTTCGGTCTATGATGAGTCGGGCTACACTTCCGATAAGTTTTTGGGGTTATGCATTAGAAACAGCCACTCGCATCTTAAATCTTTTACCCACCAAGAAGGTTTCAAAGACACCTTATGAGATGTGGAAGGGAAGACGTCCTTCTCTTGGTCACATCAAAATCTGGGGTTGTGAAGTTTTCATTAGACGAGAAACTCAGGACAAACTAGACTTCAGATCTGAAAAGTGTCTTTTAGTCGGTTATCCACAAGAGTCATTTGGATATCTGTTCTACAGACCCGTGGATAATGTGGTCTTTGTAGCTCGAAGAGGAGTGTTCCTTGAGAGAGAAATGATATCTAAAGAGGATAGTGGGAGTAAGATAGATCTTGAAGAAATTCAAGAGTCGGCCGATGAAGAACCTACATTAAACACTGACGTTCAACAAGAGGTGGAAATACCTGTTGAACCAGAAGACATATCCTTACCCATTTGCAGATCTAGTAGAGTTAGCAAGCCTCCTGAGTTCTATTATGGTTTCCATATAGAAGAAGAGGATAAAATTAGTGATGGTACACTAAATGACTTAGATGAACCTGCTAACTACAAGGAAGCGATGGCAGGCCCTGAGGCTTCCAAGTGGAAGGAAGCTATGAAAAGCAAAATTTAGTCTATGTATGACAACCAAGTTTGGAATTTGGTTGACACTGTACCCGGTCTTAAGACGGTGGGTTGTAAGTGGATCTTCAAGAAGAAGACAGACATGGATGGGAAAGTACACACTTATAAAGCTAGGTTGGTTGTGAAGGGCTATACTCAAACCCACGGGATTGATTATGAGGAAACCTTCTCACCAGTAGCTAAGATAAAGTCAATTAGGATTATGCTAGCCATAGCTGCATTTCATGATTATGAAATTTGGCAGATGGATGTCAAAACCGCCTTCCTTAACGGGAAACTGACAGAGGATGTGTTCATGGCACAACCGGAGGGTTTTGAAAATGCAAAGTATCCTAATAGAGTGTGCAAGCTTCAAAAGGCTATTTATGGACTTAAACAAACCTCTCGTAGCTGGAATCTCTGCTTCCATGAGAAAGTCACAGAGTTTGGATTTTCTAGAAGTGAAGATGAGTCCTGTATATATGTCAAGTTCAGTGGGAGTGTTGTAGTCTTCCTAGTATTATATGTGGATGATATACTACTCATAGGAAACGATATCCCAACATTACAAAGTGTAAAGGACTGGTTGGGAAAATGTTTCGCTATGAAAGACTTGGGAGATGCAGCATATATTCTTGGTATAAAGATTTATAGAGATAGGTCGAGACGTCTCATAGGACTTAGCCAGGACACATACTTAGATAAAATTTTAAAAAGATTCAAAATGGAGAACTCTAAGAAAGGGAATCAACCCTTACATCATGGCATTAAGATCAGTAAGGATCTTTGTCCGAAATCTAAGGAAGAATCGGATAGAATGAGTCGAGTCCCATATGCTTCGGTTAAAGGATCGATCATGTATGCCATGAAGTGTACGAGGCCTGATGTCTCATTTGCTTTGAGCTTAGTGAGTCGACATCATCAGAATCCTGGTGAAGGTCATTGGACAGCTGTAAAGAATATTCTTAAGTATTTGAGAAATACTAAGGACAGGTTCTTGGTTTATGGTGGAGAAGAAGAACTTAGAGTAACGGGTTATAGTGACGCTAGTTTCCAAACAGATAGAGATGATAGTCGTTCACAGTCTGGTTGGGTATTCTTACTAAATGGGGGAGCGGTGACATAGAAAAGTTCCAAGCAAGATACGGTGGCAGACTCAACGTGCGAGTCTGAGTACATAGCGGCTTGCGAGGCTTCAAAGGAAGCTATATGGATTAAGAATTTCATTGGAGATCTTGGAGTTGTACCAACGGTTCAGGATCCCATTGAAATATTCTGTGACAATGAAAGTGTAGTCGCCTTGAGTAGAGAACCCAAGGATCACGGAAAGTCAAAGCACATTGAGAGAAAATACCATTTTGTTCGAAGAAAAGTAGAAGAAGGACACGTGATTACGAAGAGCATAAGATCAGAGGACAATCCGGCTGATCCGTTCACAAAGCCACTTGGAAAGTCCAAACATGATGAGCATGCTAGAAGCATAAGCTTAAGAGATAATGTAAAGTTTTAGTTGTTAGTTTGATTTTTGAAACGTTGTAAACAATGATGGAAATTGTAATAGACTTGGTGATTGAATAATGGAGATTTATTTATTAGAAGGAGTTCTACGATTACTATTGTTTATCATTGTGTTTCTGTTTTGCATGTTTAGACATCACTTCCCGAGTAAAACAGTTTTTACTCAAACCTCCTCAGTCGTTCACACTCCTGGAAGTAAGTGGTGAATCAAGACTGTCATGGAGTGTTAGTAGATTGTCTATGGAGATTAGACATTGCATGGGGAATGCTGCAACACTCATAGGTACTTAATGGAGATTTAAGTATAGGAGAGACCCGTACTTAAAGAGATCACTTCATGGATTAAATCACGAGTGATTTTATGATGGTAATATCCTCTTTTCTTAAAATGGAGATACATTGAGTTTCTAGTTTTTCAAGTCTGTTATACTTTAGTCTATTCAAACGATGTGCGTAACTGCCAGTCATAAAGGGTATGCTAGGTATGACATGATGAGTTGACTAGTGCTATGTAGTCAAAATTTATTTGTTCCTTTTCGCCTAAATGGGAAAAGCGATATCTTGGGTTCTCTGATGATTAAAGATTGACTCTAAAGTGCTAGGCCTGGCCGAGACTAAGTTGATAGTTCAATAGTCTCATATAGTCAAAGTAATTGGAAATTAGAAAACTAATTATGAATCTTGAGATTGATTAAAATCCATGTCTCGATTCATACGATATCAGTAGAACAAAGGAATAGTTGATCACTTATCTAAAAGGCTAACTCTAAGATAAGAATCAGAGTTCGGCAGTTGCATTGGATGGCACTCTCTGCTTAGTTAATGGATAGGCTAGACCAATAGTAGTTGATGACTTATCCAAGTGGGAGAATGTTGGAATAGTGTCCAAGGTCATAACTAAATTGGTAAGACTATCATTAAAAGTAGAGTCCTTTTTGGGTCGCCCTCAATGAAAAGTAAGAGAAATAAACAATAGATAATTGATTATTGGATTAATCAATAGAAAGTTCTAGAAAGTGGATCCAACCGCCGGTTGGAAGGTTCAACCGGCGGCTGGAGTCTAAAGGGTTAAGGCGGTGGAACGAACCAACAGAATATTCTGGAAACAGATCCAACCGCCGGTTGGAAGGTTCAACCGCCGGTTGGAATTCCTGGAGGTTTGTCCCACATCGGCCAGAGGATGAAACCCTGGGCCTCCTCCTACCCTATAAATAGGGACCTCCCCTATGCTTTCAGAACCATCCCAGAATTGAATAGCTTTCAATTCTTTCTCTCTTTCTCATTCCTACTCCTTGTAAGAGTTTACACGACTTGGAGTCGGGACCCTAGGAGTTTGGGAATTTCTCTTGGTTCGTGGGTGTGAAGTATTAGAGGTGTTCTGGTTTGGGCACTCGCCTCCAAAGCAAGAAGGTTCTGCAAGGTGGTCTACGCGTTTTCTCAAAGGTTAGTAATTTCTTATTTATCTTGTTAGTTTTATTGCTTTTATTTATTCAAGTTAAGATCCCTTAGGGTTTAGTTTCCTAATTGCCTTAGATTAATATTGTTATATATTCCGCTGCGTATATTAATCTCGTTAGGGAATAGAAAACCCAACAGTTAACACACCAATATATACAACAAATAAGAAATTTTAGCGTCGAATAATTTTTTTTTTCAAAAAATGGTCTCATAAAAAAAATTAGCAAAGAAACCGTACGATTATGCTAGATAATATGGATGAGGTTAATTTGGAGCGAAATTTGGAAAGTGGTGTTATGATTTTGAAGGATTTGGAGAAGAAAAACAAACTAGTAAGTGAAGCAATGATTGATTTCGCGATATCTCCAATACTTAAAAAAAAAAAAAAACCTAATCAGAAAAAAGTAACAAAATGTGATAAGATTTGGTATAAAGTTAAATGAGGTGAAAAAAGAGTATACGGTTACGATGTTTGCATCTAAAATGTAGTTAACACACCAATATATACAGCAAATAAGAAATTTTAGAGTCGAATAATTTATTTTTCAAAAAATGGTCTCATAAAAAAAAAGTAGCAAAGAAACCTTACGATTATTCTAGATAATATGGATGAGGTTAATTTGGAGCGAAATTTGGAAAGTGGTGTTATGATTGTGAAGGATTTGGAGATGAAAAACAAACTAGTAAGTGAAGCAATGATTGATTTCGCGATATCTCCAACACCTAAAAACTTAATCGGAAAAAAAGTAGAAAAATGTGATAAGATTTGGTGTAAAGTTAAAAGAGATGAAAAAAGAGGATACGGTTACGATGTTTGCATCTAAAATGTAGTTAACACACCAATATATACAATAAATAAAAAATTTTAGCGTCGAATAATTTTTTTTTGAAAAAAACGGTCTCATAAAAAAAAGTAGCAAAGAAAACGTACGATTATGGTAGATAATATGGATGAGGTTAATTTGGAGCGAAATTTAGAAAGTGGTGTTATGATTTTGAAGGATTTGGAGATGAAAAACAAACAAGTAAGTGAAGCAATGATTGATTTCGCGATATCTATAACACTTAAAAAAAAAATAAACTTAATTGGAAAAAAGTAGCAAAATGTCATAAGATTTGGTGTAAATTTAAATGAGATGAAAAAAGAGGATACGGTTACGATGTTTGCATCTAAAATGTAGTTAACACACCAATATATACAACAAATAAAAATTTTTAGCGTCGAATAATTTTTTTTTTCAAAAAATGTTCTCATAAAAAAAAAGTAGCAAAGAAACCGTACGATTATTCTAGATAATATGGATGAGGTTAATTTGGAGCGAAATTTGGAAAATGTGGTGTTATGATTGTGAAGGATTTAGAGATGAAAAACAAACTAGTAAGTGAAGCAATGATTGATTTCGCGATATCTCAAACACTTAAAAAAAAAAAAAAACTAATCGGAAAAAAGTAGCAAAATGTGATAAGATTTGGTGTAAAGTTAAATGAGGTGAAAAAAGAGAATAAGGTTACGATGTTTGCGTCTAAAATGTAGTTAACACACCAATATATACAACAAATAAGAAATTTTAGAGTCGAATAATTTTTTTTTCAAAAAATGGTCTCATAAAAAAAAAGTAGCAAAGAAACCGTACGATTATGTTAGATAATATGGATGAGGTTAATTTGGAGCGAAATTTGGAAAGTGGTGTTATGATTGTGAAGGATATGGAGATGAAAAACAAACTAGTAAGTGAAGCAATGATTGATTTCGCGATATCTCCAACACTTAAAAAAAAAAACTTAATAAAAAAAAAGTAGAAAAATGTGATAAGATTTGGTGTAAAGTTAAATGAGATGAAAAAAGAGGATACGATTACGATGTTTGCATCTTAAATGTATTTAACACACCAATATATACAACAAATAAAATTTTTTAGCGTCGAATCAATTCTTGTTACAAAAAATGGTCTCATAAAAAAAAAGTAGCAAAGAAACCGTACGATTATGGTAGTTAATATGGATGAGGTTAATTTGGAGCGAAATTTGGAAAGTGGTGTTATAATTTTGAAGGATTTGGAGATGAAAAACAAACTAGTAAGTGAAGCAATGATTGATTTCACGATATCTCCAACACTTAAAAAAATAAATAAATAACTTAATCGGAAAAAAGTAGCAAAATGTGATAAGATTTGATGTACAGTTAAATGAGGTGAAAAAAAGAGGATACGGTTACAATGTTTGCTTCTAAAATGTAGTTAATACACCAATATATACAACAAATAAGAAATTTTAGCGTTGAAGATTTTTTTTTTTCAAAAATTGGTCTGATAAAAAAAAGTAGCAAAGAAACCGTACGATTATGCTAGATAATATGGATGAGGTTAATTTGGAGAGAAATTTGGAAAGTGGTGTTATGATTTTGAAGGATTTGGAGATGAAAAACAAACTAGTAAGTGAAGCAATGATTGATTTCGCGATATCTCCAACACTTAAAAAAAAAATCGAAAAAAAGTAGCAAAATATGATAAGATTTGGTGTAAAGTTAAATTAGATGAAAAAAGAGGATATGGTTACGATGTTTGCATTTAAAATGTAGTTAACTGATGAACGCCAAAATGTGCTATTTTATAGTACTAATTACCCCTTAGTTTGATTAATTTCTTATGCATTTGATTTGAATTCGATACTCATTTCGTTCATATTTGCATTTAGGAATTTTCTGGAGCTTGAATCGGAAAAGATGCTGAAAACGTGCGAGAATCGAAGAAAAGAAGCGAAAAAGGAATAAAGGTTGAAGAATGAAGGTCGATTGGCTGAGAAGTTGGAATTTGCAATCCATACGGCGTATGGAAATCCATACGGCGTATGGATCGAACGAGCCGGGCCGCCAGTTCACGCGGGTCAGATCCATGGGCTTTGTGATCCATACGGCGTATGGAAATCCATACGGCGTATGGATCATCTCGGCAGAAACCCTAAAAAGATCATTTTGCTCTCATTTTACACACACTCTACCACATTTTTTCCAGTCGACTTCTCTGCTAAAAAACCCTATTTCCAGAGGCATTCGGAGGGATTAAAGCTCAAGGATTCAAGGGCTTTTGTTCTTTTGATTGTTATTCGACATTTTCGGTTCGATTTCATTTCTAACTTTCATTTGATTATGATTATTGGTATGATGTTGAATCTGATTTTCTGCAAAACTATGATTGGCTAAGTCTTTTATGCATTTGCTTAGATGATAGTACTTATTTGATGGATTGATTGTTATAATTGCGAACGTATCGGATTTTATTCAATGTTTATGTGTTTATTCGTTGAACCTTGGTTATTGAATGAATATTGCTAGTTACCTAACGTGGTTTTATGATTAATTGAGATTGAGTTCCTTTTGATTGTAAGATTATTGATGATTGTTGATTTTAATTGATAATTATCACCGAATATATTGAGTTTGACGGGTTAGGGTTAATAACTGGTAATAATTGTTGAAGAACGAGATAACTAGAAGTAGTTATAGACTTTGTTGATTCAAGTCAAAAGAATAAATCACATAGACGGTGTTGAATTAATTTAGAATACAGTTTTGTGGACAACGTTAAATTGAACTGTTAATGTGTTGAAAACAACCTTGTGTCTTTCTTAATTGTATTGAATTCAGTTTATCTTGTAAGGAAGATTGATATTTTTGAAAGGGCACGATAGAATCCATACGTGAGCAATTGAATGAAATGATATCCGGATTTTAAGGAAAGTAATTTAAGCAAATGCATTTCTTTTATCATTTGAATTTAATCTTTATTTTAATTAAGTATTTTATTAATTATTTATTTCATAATTAAGTGTTATTTAATAAATCATTTCTTTATAATTGTTACTTATTTGTTCGATCAGAACTAAAACGTCCCCAACTTTTTACTGCTTTAATTAATTGTGCAATTTCCAATTTGTTAATATTTACATCCGTTCCCTGTGTTCGACTCGAACTTACTGAACTATACTATATATGATCAGGTATTCTTACCTGCGTTATGTATAGTAAGTTAGGTATTTTCCATTTTAAAATTAAAACCTCGTTTACACGACATCATTAACACACCAATATATACAACAAATAAGAAATTTTAGCGTCGAATAATTTTTTTTTTCAAAAAATGTTCTCATCAAAAAGAAGTAGCAAAGAAACTGTACGATTATGCTAAATAATATGGATGAGGTTAATTTGGAGCGAAATTTGGAAAGTGGTGTTGTGATTGTGAAGGATTTGGAGATGAAAAACAAACTAGTAAGTGAAGCTTTTATTGATTTCGCGATATCTCCAACATTTAAAAAAAATAAAAAATAACTTAAACGGAAAAAAGTAGCAAAATGTGATAAGATTTGATGTACATTTAAATGAGGTGAAAAAAGAGGATACGGTTACGATGTTTACATCTAAATTGTAGTTAACACACAAATATAGACAACAAATAAGAAATTTTAGCGTCGAATTAATTTTTTTTTTTCAAAAAATGGTCTCATAAAAAAAAGGTAGCAAAGAAAACGTACGATTATGCTAGATAATATGGATGAGGTTAATTTGGAGCGAAATTTAGAAAGTGGTGTTATGATTTTGAAGGATTTGGAGATGAAAAACAAACTAGTAAGTGAAGCAATGATTGATTTCGCGATATCTCCAACACTTAAAAAAAAAAAAAAACTAATCGAAAAAAAGTAGCAAAATGTGATAAGATTTGGTGTAAAGTTAAATGAGATGAAAAAAGACGATATGGTTACGATGTTTGCATCTAAAATGTAGTTAACACACCAATATATACAACAAATAAGAAATTTTAGCGTCGAATAAATTTTTTTTTCAAAAAATGTTCTCATAAAAAAAAAGTAGCAAAGAAACCGTACGACTATGCTAAATAATATGGATGAGGTTAATTTGGAGCGAAATTTGGAAAGTGGTGGTATGATTGTGAAGGAATTGGAGATGAAAAAGAAACTAGTAAGTAAAACAATGATTGATTTCACGATATCTCCAATACTTAAAAAAAATAAAAAATAACTTAATCAAAAAAAATAGCAAAATGTGATAAGATTTGATGTACAGTTAAATGAGGTGAAAAAAGAGGATACGGTTACGATGTTTGCATCTAAATTGTAGTTAACACACCAATATATACAACAAATAACAAATTTTAGAGTCGAATAAATCTTTTTTTAAAAAATAATCTCATAAAAAAAAAGTAGCAAAGAAACCGTACGATTATTCTAGATAATATGGATGAGAGCAAAATTTGGAAAGTGTGTTATGATTGTGAAGGATTTGGAGATGAAAAACAAACTAGTAAGTGAAGCAATGATTGATTTCGCGATATCCCCAACACTTTAAAAAAAAAAAAAAAACAAAAACAAAACTTAATCGGAAAAAAGTAGCAAAATGTGATAAGATTTGGTGTAAAGTTTAATGAGATGAAAAAAGTGAATACGGTTACGATGTTTACATCTAAAGTGTAGTTAACACAACAATATATACAACAAATAAGAAATTTTAGCGTCGAATAATTTTTTTTTTCAAAAAATGTTCTCATAAAAAAAAAGTAGCAAAGAAACCGTACGATTATGCTAGATAATATGGATGAGGTTAATTTGGAGTGAAATTTGATAAGTGGTGTTATGATTGTGAATGATTTGGAGATGAAAAACAAACTAGTAAGTGAAACAATAATTGATTTCGCGATATCTACAACACTTAAAAAAAAAAAAACCTATCGGAAAAAAGTAGCAAAATGTGATAAGATATGGTGTAAAGTTAAATAAGGTGAAAAAAGAGAAGACGGTTACGATGTTTGCATCTAAAATGTAGTTAACGCACCAATATATACAAAAAATAAGAAATTTTAGAGTCGAATGATTTTTTTTTTTTAAAATGGTCTCATCAAAAAAAGGTAGCAAAGAAACCGTACGATTATGTTAGATAATATGGATGAGGTTTATTTTGAGCGAAATTTGGAAAGTGGTGTTATGATTGTGAAGGATATGGAGATGAAAAACAAACTAGTAAGTGAAGCAATGATTGATTTCGCGATATCTCTAACAATAAAAAAAAAAAAAAAACTTAATCGGAAAAAAGTAGAAAAATGTGATAAGATTTGATGTACAGTTAAATGAGATGAAAAAAGAGGATACGGTTACGATGTTTGCATCTAAAATGTAGTTAACACACCAATATATACAACAAATAAAATTTTTTAGCATCGAATCAATTTTTGTTTCAAAAAATGGTCTCATAAAAAAAAAAGTAGCAAAGAAACCGTACGATTATGGTAGTTATTATGGATGAGGTTAATTTGAAGCGAAATTTGGAAAGTGGTGTTATGATTTTGAATGATTTGGAGATGAAAAAAAACTAGTAAGTGAAGCAATGATTGATTTCGCGATATCTCCAACACTTAAAAAAAAGAAAAAATAACTTAATCAGAAAAAAGTAGCAAAATGTGATAAGATTTGATGTACAGTTAAATGAGGTGAAAAAAGAGGATACGGTTACGATGTTTGCATCTAAAATGTAGTTAACACACCAACATATACAACAAATAAGAAATTTTAGCGTTGAAGATTTTTGTTTTTCAAAAAATGGTCTGATAAAAAAAAAGGAGCAAAAAAACCGTACGATTATGCTAGATAATATGGATGAAGTTAATTTGGAGCGAAATTTGGAAAGTTGTGTTATGATTTTGAAGGATTTGGAGATAAAAAACAAACTAGTAAGTGAAGTAATGATTGATTTCGCGATATCTCCAACACTTAATAAAAAATCGGAAAAAAGTAGCCAAATGTGATAAGATTTTGTGTAAAGTTAAATGAGGTGAAAAAAAAGGATACGGTTACGATGTTTGCATATAAAATGTAGTTAACACACCAATATTTACATCAAATAAGAAATTTTAGCGTCGAATAATTTTTTTTTCAAAAAATGGTCCCATAAAAAAGAAGTAGCAAAGAAACCGTACGATTATGCTAGATAATATGGATTAGGTTAATTTGGAGCGAAATTTGGAGGGTGCTGTTATGATTATGAAAGATTTGGAGATGATAAATGAACTAGTAAGTGAAGCATTGATTGATTTTGCGATATCTCCGACACTTAAAAAAAAAAAAAAAAACCTTAATCGGAAAAAAGTAACAAAATGTGATAAGATTTGGTATAAAGTCAAATGATATCTAAAAAGAGGATATGGTTACTATGTTTGCATCTAAAATGTAGTTAACACTCCAATATATACAACAAATAAAATTTTTTAGCGTCGAATAATTTTTTTTTTCAAAAAATGGTCTCATAAAAAAAAGTAGCAAAGAAACTGTACGATTATGGTAGATAATATGGATGAGGTTAATTTGGAGCGAAATTAGGAAAGTGGTGTTATGATTTTGAAAGATTTGGAGATGAAAAACAAACTAGTAAGTGAAGCAATGATTGATTTCGCGATATCTCTAACACTTAAAAAAAAAAACTAAACTTAATCGGAAAAAAGTAGCAAAATGTGATAAGATTTGGTGTAAAGTTAAATGAGATGAAAAAAGAGGATACGGTTACGATGTTTACATCTAAAATGTAGTTAACACACCAATATATACAACAAATAAGAAATTTTAGCGTCGAATAATTTTTTTTTTCAAAAAATGTTCTCATAAAAAAAAAGTAGCAAAGAAACCGTACGATTATGCAAGATAATATGGATGAGGTTAATTTGGAGCGAAATTTGGAAAGTGGTGTTATGCTTGTGAAGGATTTGGAGATGAAAAACAAATTAGAAAGTGAAACAATAATTGATTTCGCGATATCTCCAACACTTAAAAAAAAAAAAAAAACTTATCGGAAAAAAAGTAGCAAAATGTGATAAGATTTGGTGTAAAGTTAAATGAGGTGAAAAAAGAGAATACGGTTACTATGTTTGCATCTAAAATGTAGTTAACACACCAATATATACAACAAATAAGAAATTTTAGAGTCGAATAATTTTTTTTTCAAAAAATGGTCTCATAAAAAAAAAGTAGCAAAGAAACCGTACGATTATGTTAGATAATATGGATGAGGTTAATTTGGAGCGAAATTTGGAAAGTGGTGTTATGATTGTGAAGGATATGGAGATGAAAAACAAACTAGTAAGTGAAGCAATGATTGATTTCGCGATATCTCCAACACTTAAAAAAAAAAAAACTTAATAAAAAAAAGTAGAAAAATGTGATAAGATTTGATGTACAGTTAAATGAGATGAAAAAAGAGGATACGGTTACGATGTTTGCATTTAAAATGTAGTTAACACACCAATATATACAACAAATAAAATTTTTTAGCATCGAATCAATTTTTGTTTCAAAAAATGGTCTCATAAAAAAAAGTAGCAAAGAAACCGTACGATTATAGTAGTTATTATGGATGAGGTTAATTTGGAGCGAAATTTGGAAAGTGGAATTATGATTTTGAAGGATTTGGAGATGAAAAACAAACTAGTAAGTGAAGCAATGATTGATTTCACGATATCTCCGACACTTAAAAAAAAATAAAAAATAACTTAATCAGAAAAAGTAGCAAAATGTGATAAGATTTGATGTACAGTTAAATGAGGTGAAAAAAGAGGATACGGTTACGATGTTTGCATCTAAAATGTAGTTAACTCACCAACATATACAACAAATAAGAAATTTTAGCGTTGAAGATTTTTTCTTTTCAAAAAATGGTCTGATAAAAAAAAAAGTAGCAAAAAAACCGTACGATTATGCTAGATAATATGAATGAGGTTAATTTGGAGCGAAATTTGGAAAGTGGTGTTATGATTTTGAAGGATTTGGAGATAATAAATAAACTAGTAAGTGAAGCAATGATTGATTTCGCGATATCTATAACACTTAAGAAAAATCGGAAAAAAGTAGCCAAATGTGATAAGATTTTGTGTAAAGTTAAATGAGGTGAAAAAAGAGGATACGGTTACGATGTTTGCATCTAAAATGTAGTTAACACATCAATATTTACAACAAATAAGAAATTTTAGCGTCGAATAATTTTTTTTTTCAAAAAATGGTCTCATAAAAAAAAATAGCAAAGAAACCGTATGATTATGCTTGATAATATGGATTAGGTTAATTTGGAGCGAAATTTGGAAAGTGGTGTTATGATTGTGAAAGATTTGGAGATGATAAATGAACTAGTAAGTGAAGCATTGATTGATTTCGCGATATCTCCAACACTTAAAAAAAAAAAAAAAAACTTAATCGGAAAAAAGTAGCAAAATGTGATAAGATTTGGTATAAAGTTAAATGAGATCTAAAAAGAGGATATGGTTACGATGTTTGCATCGAAAAAGTAGTTAACACTCCAATATATACAAAAAATAATTTTTTTTAGCGTCGAATATTTTTTTTTTCAAAAAATGGTCTCATAAAAAAAAGTAACAAAGAAACTGTACGATTATGGTAGATAATATGGATGAAGTTAATTTGGAGCAAAATTAGGAAAGTGGTGTTATGATTTTGACGGATTTGGAGATGAAAAACAAACTAGTAAGTGAAGCAATGATTGATTTCGCGATATCTCCAACACTTAAAAAAAAAAAAAAAAAACAAAACTTAATTGGAAAAAAGTAGCAAAATGTGATATGATTTGGTGTAAAGTTAAATGAGATGAAAAAAGAGGATACGGTTACGATGTTTACATCTAAAATGTAGTTAACACACCAATATGTACAACAAATAAGAAATTTTAGCGTCGAATAATTTTTTTTTTCAAAAAATGTTCTCATAAAAAAAAAGTAGCAAAGAAACCGTACGATTATGCTAGATAATATGGATGAGGTTAATTTGGAGCGAAATTTGGAAAGTGGTGTTATGCTTGTGAAGGATTTGGAGATGAAAAACAAATTAGTAAGTGAAACAATAATTGATTTCGCGATATCTCCACCACTTAAAAAAAAAAAAAAAACTTATCGGAAAAAAGTAGCAAAATGTGATAAGATTTGGTGTAAAGTTAAATGAGGTGAAAAAAGAGAATACGGTTACGATGTTTGCATCTAAAATGTAGTTAACACACCAATATATACAACAAATAAGAAATTTTAGAGTCGAATAATTTTTTTTTTCAAAAAATGGTCTCATCAAAAAAAAGTAGCCAAGAAACCGTACGATTATGTTAGATAATATGGATGAGGTTTATTTTGAGCGAAATTTGGAAAGTGGTGTTATGATTGTGAAGGATATGGAGATGAAAAACAAACTAGTAAGTGAAGCAATGATTGATTTCGGGATATCTCCAACACTAAAAAAAAAAAAAAACTTAATCGAAAAAAGTAGAAAAATGTGATAAGATTTGATGTACAGTTAAATGAGATGAGAAAAGAGGATACGGTTACGATGTTTGCATCTAAAATGTAGTTAACACACCAATATATACAACAAATAAAATTTTTTAGCATCGAATCAATTTTTGTTTCAAAAAATGGTCTCATAAAAAAAAGTAGCAAAGAAACCGTACGATTATAGTAGTTATTATGGATGAGGTTAATTTGGAGCGAAATTTGGAAAGTGGAATTATGATTTTGAAGGATTTGGAGATGAAAAACAAACTAGTAAGTGAAGCAATGATTGATTTCACGATATCTCCAAAAACTTAAAAAAAATAAAAAATAACTTAATCAGAAAAAAGTAGAAAAATGTGATAAGATTTGATGTACATTTAAATGAGGTGAAAAAAGAGGATACGGTTACGATGTTTGCATCTAAAATGTAGTTAACACACCAACATATACAACAAATAAGAAATTTTAGCGTTGAAGATTTTTTCTTTTCAAAAAATGGTCTGATAAAAAAAAAGTAGCAAAAAAACCGTACGATTATGCTAGATAATATGAATGAGGTTAATTTGGAGCGAAATTTGGAAAGTGGTGTTATGATTTTGAAGGATTTGGAGATAATAAACAAACTAGTAAGTGAAGCAATGATTGATTTCACGATATCTATAACACTTAAAAAAAATCGGAAAAAAGTAGCCAAATGTGATAAGATTTTGTGTAAAGTTAAATGAGGTGAAAAAAGAGGATACGGTTACGATGTTTGCATCTAAAATGTAGTTAACACATCAATATTTACAACAAATAAGAAATTTTAGCGTCGAATAATTTTTTTTCAAAAAATGGTCTCATAAAAAAAAAGTAGCAAAGAAACCGTACGATTATGCTAGATAATATATATTAGGTTAATTTGGAGCGAAATTTGGAAAGTGGTGTTATAATTGTGAAAGATTTGGAGATGATAAATGAACTAGTAAGTGAAGCATTGATTGATTTCGCGATATCTCCAACACTTAAAAAAAAAAAAAAAAAACTTAATCGGAAAAAAGTAGCAAAATGTGATAAGATTTGGTATAAAGTTAAATGAGATCTAAAAAGAGGATATGGTTACGATGTTTGCATCTAAAATGTAGTTAACACTCCAATATATACAACAAATAAATTTTTTTAGCGTCGAATATTTTTTTTTTCAAAAAATGGTTTAATAAAAAAAAAGTAGCAAAGAAACCGTACGACTATGCTAAATAATATGGATGAGGTTAATTTGGAGCGAAATTTGAAAATGGTGTTATGATTGTAAAGGAATTGGAGATGAAAAACAAACTAGTAAGTGAAACAATGATTGATTTCGCGATATCTCCAATACTTAAAAAAAATAAAAAATAACTTAATCGGAAAAAAGTAGCAAAATGTGATAAGATTTGATGTACAGTTAAAAGAGGTGAAAAAAGAGGATACGGTTACGATGTTTGCATCTAAATTGTAGTTAACACACCAATATATACAACAAATAAGAAATTTTAGAATCGAATAATTTTTTTTTCAAAAAATGATCTCATAAAAAAAAGTAGCAAAGAAACCGTACGATTATTCTAGATAATATGGATGAGGTTAATTTGGAGCGAAATTTGAAAAGTGGTGTTATGATTGTGAAGGATTTGGAGATGAAAAACAAACTAGTAAGTGAAGCAATGATTGATTTCGCGATATCTCCAACACTTAAAAACTTAATCGGAAAAAAGTAGAAAAATGTGATAAGATTTGATGTAAAGTTAAAAGAGATGAAAAAAGTGGATACGGATACGATGTTTGCATCTAAAATGTAGTTAACACACCAATATATACAACAAATAAAAATTTTTAGCGTCGAATAAAATTTTTTGACAAAAAATGGTCCCATAAAAAAAAGTAGCAAAGAAACCGTACGATTATGGTAGATAATATGAATGAGGTTAATTTGGAGCGAAATTTGGAAATTGGTTTTATGATTTTGAAGGATTTGGAGATGAAAAACAAACTAGTAAGTGTAGCAATGATTGATTTCACGATATCTCCAACACTTAAAAAAAAAAAAAACTTAATCGGAAAAAAGTAGCAAAATATGATAAGATTTTGTGTAAAGTTAAATGAGATGAAAAAAGTGGATACGGTTACGATGTTTGCATCTAAAATGTAGTTAACACACCAATATATACAACAAATAAGAAATTTTAGCGTCGAATTAATATTTTTTTTCAAAAAATGATCTCATAAAAAAAAAGTAGCAAAGAAACCGTACGATTATGCTAGATAATATGGATGAGGTTAATTTGGAGCGAAATTTGGAAAGTGGTGTTATGATTGTGAAGGATTTGGAGATGAAAAAAAACTAGTAAGTGAAGCAATGATTGATTTCGCGATATCTCCAACACTTAAAAATAAAATAAAAAATAACCTAATCAGAAAAAAGTAGCAAAATGTGATATTATTTGATGTACAGTTAAATGAGGTAAAAAAAGAGGATACGGTTACGATGTTTGTGTCTAAAATGTAGTTAACACACCAATATATAACAAATAAGAAATTTTAGCGTCGAATAATTTTTTTTTTTCAAAGATTGGTATCATAAAAAAAAAAGTAGTAAAGAAACCGTACGATTATGCTTGATAATATGGATGAGGTTAATTTGGAGCGAAATTTGGAAAGTGGTGTTATGATTGAGAAAGATTTGGAGATGATAAATGAACTAGTAAGTGAAGCAATGATTGATTTCGCGATATCTCTAACACTGAAAAAAAAATAAAAAATTAATTTAATGGGAAAAAAGTAGCAAAATGTGATAAGATTTTATGTACAGTTATATGAGGTGAAAAAAGAGGATACGGTTACGATCTTTGCATCTAAAATGTATTTAACACCAATATAGACAACAAATAAGAAATTTTAGCGTCGAATAATTTTTATTTTCTAAAAATGGTCTCATAAAAAAAAAGTAGCAAAGAAACCGTACGATTATGCTAAATAATATGGATGAGGTTAATTTGGAACGAATTTTGGAAAGTGGTGTTATGATTTTGAAGGATTTGGAGATAAAAAACAAATTAGTAAGTGAAGCAATGATTGATTTCGCGATATCTCCAACACCTAAAAAAAAAAAAAAAAAACTAATAAAAAAAAAGTAGCAAAATGTGATAAGATTAGGTGTAAAGTTAAATGAGATGGAAAAAGAGGATATGGTTACGATGTTTGCATCTGTTAGTCCCTGTTTAACTTAATAAACAATCTTACTTAATAAGCCTTGAATATATTATTGAGAAGTTACGGAATCACACTCAATAATATTAAGAAGATCAATAAATATTAATTAATTTAATGAACACACAATATACTGAAAGCTTCAATCTTATTAATGATATAAGACGAATACACTTGTTGTATTAGGGTTACAGAAAACCTTGAAGCTGCGCAAAAATCATTAACCTATCTAGGTCTAAAGGATCTCTATTTATAACATATAGAGTCCTATACAATCTCCTACAAATATGGAATAAAATAACTTCCATAACCGACTCATACTTATCACAAAATCATAAACAGTTTTAACTACCATTCTGATGTAAACAGTTGTAACTGTTACACATTCAGTGATAACTGCTTCAATTGTAATATGCGACCAATTACAAATACATAATCAGTGTTAACTGTTTCATATATAACTAACAGTTACTAATACATAAGCAGTTTTAACTACTTACAAACACATAACTATCAGTTGTAATCTATCTTCAAACAGTTGTAACACTTGTCTTCTCTTCAGTTTTCTTCTATCAGTTGTAACTTCGTAAAGACAGTTTTAACCTTTAAAGCAAACAGTTTTAATCACTTGTACTCTGTCTTCTCATCAGAACTTCAACTCAGACCTGAAACAGTTTTGACCCAACAATCTCCCCCTAAACTTAATCTGTCCTTCACAGCATTAAGTTTCTTCTAATTCTCCATTATAAACTTCACAAAATTCTTTCAAAACTGTTAGTCTTTTCTTCTCTTCCTCCTATCAATCTCCTCCTTCTTATGAATCTGATTTAACACCATATATACCAGTTCTAGAGCTACATCATCTAACACTGCAGCTTGTAACCTTGCATTTCTCAAACCCATCAAAAATCTCAGATTGATATCATAAAATCTATCTGTCAATAACCACATAAACACTGCATCCTCCATAACAATCTGATGTACTCCAGGTTTAGCATGATAAATCCAATTTCTGACCTTGCTAAAAGTAGCAAATTGAAATGGAAACTCTTCTGGTTCAAACATAGCCTTAATCCAATGCCATGTAACTTTCTCAACCAGATTATCAAATCTAAATTCTTTTCCATTCCAATCTCATACATCCTCACCAAATCAGTCCTACTAATCCTCTTTATCAAATCCCTAAAAGATCTCCACCAAGATATATTTCCATCTGCTCTTTCAACCTTAATCTTGTGAATCTTAACAGGATTGACAAATTGCTCTATAGACCAATCAATTATACCAGGTAATTCAACATTAATTACCTCAGATTCCATAGGCTGTAATAGAATAAACTCCTTCAATTCATCAATATTCCTTTCTCTATCAGGAATTTCATCTAACTCTCTCTTCTTTTGCTCAAGCTCATCTTTCCTCCTCTTCTCAGCTTCTATCTTTTCTCTTTTTTCTTTTTCTTCCTTTTCCTTCAATTTTCTTTCTTTTTCAGCCTTTTTTCTTTCCTTTTCAACTTCCTGCTTTTTCTTCTCAGCTTCTTTCTTTTCTGTTTCTTTCTTTTCAATCACATCAGGATTCAACTCATCTTTATCCCATAACTCCTGCAATCTCTCTAAACTCATCTGTTTTAAAGCATTCAAAGGAATATACCCACCTTTCAACTTTGCAATCAAGTTCTTCTTCATTTGAGCTTTTGTTGGTGGTTTTGCAGCTTTCTTCTTTCTTGCTTCATCTGCTTTCTTCTTCTTAAGCTGATCAACTAAATATTCAATATCATCCTGTCTCTGCTCTTTCAACAAATACTCATCCCATTCTGCCACTTGCTCTTTTGTCATTTTTACAAATTTTCCTTCCTCAACCTCAACATCAATCAAGCCCTCTGCATTCAGCTCAGCCTGTAATCTTTCTGCATATTCAGTATCATGAGCAGTTACTTCTGGTGGCACTGGTTTTTTCTTTTTCTTCTTTGGTTCTTCTACCAGTTTTCCTTTGCCTTTATCTTTAGGATCTATCTTTGGCAATTCTTTCTGTTGAACAGGAGCAGCAGCAGGTTCTCTAATTTGAAATCCAGGCAAAGATGGTTGTTGTGAAGATTTCTTCTTTGGAGTTTCAACCTTCTTTCCTGTTCCAGTCATTTTAGCAGTTTTAACTGGAATGCTCTTCTTTCTAGTTTTTTCAACTTGTTGAGCATCAGTTTTAACTTCAGTCTTCACTTCTTCTTTTTCAACTGCTATCTCAGGTTTACTCACCTCTTCACCATCATCCTCATCAATCTTTAACTCCTCAGTCTTATCATCCAAAATCACCTCTGTAGTTTGCTCCACTGACCCAACAACCTCAGTATGATCAGACCCAACAACCTCAGTATGATCAGACTTATCTTCATCTGCCACTGATTCCTTCATTTCTGTTTCCACTGTCTCAAACACTGACTCATTAACTTCTGGCTCAGTAGGTGGTGTTGGAGGTGTATGTACAAATTCATCTTCCACTGGTTGTTCCATTTCAATGTCTTCATCAACTTTTTCATCATCAGACACAACCTTCTCATTCTCATTCCTCTTATCACCCATATTTGTCCAGACCTTCTCCCCCTTTTTGAAAGCATTTTGTTTAAAATTATAAGTCTCCTCAGGTTCTGAAGTATCATGAATCACATATTTCCTTCCTTTCTTCAAACACTTAATAACAATCTTCTCTAACTGCTTCACTTTCCTCTGCAACTGAGTTATAACTTCATCCTTAACCTTATTCTTCTTCCTCTCTTGTACAAACTCAGCCCATACATAATCAATCATTTTCGTCAATTCCAAGTTAGTTCTAGCCTCAACACCTTCAGAATGTGAATCCTTTGGTGAATCATTGACATCATTAAACTCTGACTCATGCCTAGCATGATCATCAAAGTCCCCTTGGTTCTTGGTACTGGGACCACTAGGATCATCTATATGTGTAGAATCATGTCCATGTGTTGCCTCTGATTGGGTCTTATTAATGTTACTTCTGTCCTGCTCTGCCAGTGGGCTAGAAGCAGTAGAAGCAGCCCTCTCAGAATGGTCACCCCTCTCCTTATGGACCACATGTTGTTCTGGACCACTGTCCATTGACTGAGTTGACTGAGCAACATGATCCTCAGACATCTGTGTTCTAGCCTTTTTTGCTCTAGAAGATTTTGCTGTTTTGGTCCCTTGTTTTCTCTTAGTACCCCCAACTACTGTGGGTTGAGAAGTGGTGGGTGGAACCATTCTCTCAGTAGTTGGTTCAGCTTCAGTTGGTAGTACTGATGCTGTGGTGGAAGGTGCAGAAAGCATTGTAGAAAATAATGCTGTAACCTTCCCAGAAAATTTAGTATCTCTCTTCATATTTACAAAAACTTTTGGTTTAAAATAGACAATACCAATAATCTTTTCAAGTGCAGTTATATTAGGAATTTGTTCATTTAAGAACAACTGCACAAAACGTGGATACATCAAAAACTTAATCTTTGGCTGCTCAATGTTTCTAAGCATACCAGAAAATATCAGATTTGAAAAATTAAACCTTTGACCAGTTGCAAGACAAACAATTGCATAAGCAATGTTGCTCCCAAACTGCTCAAAAGATGATCTCTTAGATGATAAGCAGTGTAAAATTGTATGTATTAAAAATCTCCACTGATGAGAAAATAAGGTTTTCTGAAAAGTAAAAATTTCAAAAGAACCCTCATAACCCATCAATCGTAAAGTATCATACATAACAGTATCCTCTAAAGAAGATATACCTGCCTCATCATCTAGTTGTAATGAAGCTCTAACAGTAGCTTCTGTGATTACAACACGTGTATCCATAACTTCTGAAACGATTCTTTTAATCCCCTGTTCCTCTTCTATTGATGCATTCACCCAGAAATTGTTGATATGATCGTGAGATATTCTGGGTGCTACAGTGAGAGCATGACGAATATGTGAAGCACGAAGGAAATCAATGATTTCCACATACTCGTTTGCCTCTGCAGGTTTCATTAAGAATGCAATCATATTGTGATCTTTTCCAATCGGTAGTTGAACAGTAGACGAAGTCGATGCCATGATAAGAAATCAAGTAATCTAGAAGAATCGAAGATGATTTTACAGAATCGAAAATCAATGAGACTTATCGCAGTTGTTTGTATGTGAAATTTTGAAAGCGTAATGAGAAACCCTAAGTGTTGAGAGTTAAGTACTGAAATTAAATCAGTTGTAAGCCCTAATTTGATCAGATCCCCAATTATAACTAAAACAGTGTTAATTAAATAAAATAACACGTTCAGTGATAACTGTGAAAATAACCATCAGTGGTAATCAACACTTGGTTTCTCAAATGCATCATTTACATAATTAAGCTAGCAGTGCTAACTTGTATAAGCAGTACCAACCGACCAAGGCAGTGCTAACTTAATACAAGTAGTACTTCAGTTCTAGCAAAATCATATAAAAAAAGCAGTGGTTGAATTTTTTTTTTTTTTTTTTTTTTTTTTTTTTTTTTACTGAAACCAAACTCCACAAGCAGTGACACTTCATAAACACCTGCATAAGTTAGACTCCAAAAACTAGCAATATAACCTGCAGTGGTAATTCCAAACAAAAATAACAGTAACAGTGTTAACTATACACCAACAGTGGTGAAGTGATTATTACCACTGTTTATAATAAAAGTAAGAAACAGTGATAACGATACACATTACACACAATCAGTGTTTAAGTAACAAATCAGTATTAACCCAAATTGAAATCACAGTAGATATTATTCACAGAAAGCAGTAACAAGAGAAATAACTTATGACAAATTGATCATTCCAATACTAGTAACCAAGAATGTGAATCTGCCTACATCAAAAGCTTTTGTAAACAGATCAGCAAATTGATTATCAGTATGAACTTTCAAAATTTGAATAAGTCTTTTCTCATTACAATCTCTAATGAAATGATATCTGATTTCAATATGCTTTGTTTTAGAATGTTTAACTGGGTTATTAATAATACTGATTGCAGAGCTATTATCAATAAAAATAGGAGTATTAAGAAAGGTAAAACCATAATCTAGCATCTGATTCTGAATCCATAGCACTTGAGCACAGCAACTTGCAGCTGCTACATATTTTGCCTCTGCTGTAGATGTAGATACAGTGGTTTGTTTCTTGCATTGCCATGAAACCAATCTTTCTCCCAAAAATTGACAACCTCCTGATGTAGATTTCCTGTCCAAATTAGCTCCTCCATAATCACTATCTGTGTAAGCTATCAGATCAAAAGAATTAAACTTTGGATACCAAAGGCCCAATTTTGATTGACCCTTCAAATATCTAAAAATTCTTTTGACTGCTAGAAGATGTGATAGCTTTGGATTAGCTTGAAATCTTGTACATAAACACACTGCAAACATGATGTCAGGCCTTGATGAAGTGAGATACATAAGAGACCCAATCATTGATCTGTAAAGATGTTCATCCACACTCTCCCCCTCAAGATCTGCATGTAATTTCTTGTTTGTCTCAACTAGTGTGCTTGCAACTTTAGCATCTTTGTACCCAAACCGATCCAGTATATCATTCACATACTTACTTTGATGAATAAAGATTCCTTCTTTCTGTTGCTTTACTTGTAGCCCCAAGAAAAATGTTAATTCCCCCATGGAGCTCATCTTGAACTTGTCATGCATCAGTGATTCAAACTCCTTGCAAAGACTATCCTTTGTTGAACCAAAAATGATATCATCTACATAAACTTGAACCAGTAGTATATCATTCTTAATTCTTTTAGTAAACAAAGTTTTATCTATTGCACCCCTTTTGAATCCATTCTGCAACAGATAATCTGAAAAAGTATCATACCAGGCTCTAGGTGCTTGATGTAAACCATAAAGAGCTTTATCCAGTTTGAAAACTTTATCAGGAAATTTAGAATCTTCAAACCCTGGTGGTTGACATACATAGACCTCTTCCTGTATAGTGCCATACAGAAAAGCACTCTTAACATCCATCTGATACACAATGAATCCCTTGAATGAAGCATAAGCCAAAAACAATCTAATTGCCTCTATCCTTGCAACAGGTGCAAAAACCTCATCATAATCAATCCCCTCTTCTTGTGAATACCCCTGTGCAACCAATCTAGCCTTGTTTTTGATCACTATACCTCTTTCATCCTTCTTGTTCTTGAAAATCCATTTAGTACCAATTGCCCTCTTCTCTTTAGGCAAATCAACCAATGTCCAAACTTCTTGAATCTTAAACTGAAGCAACTCCTCTTGCATAGCTTCAATCCAACTAGGATCTCTCAAAGCTTCAGTAACCTTCTTTGGTTCTGTTTGAGACAGAAAACAGGCAAACAAAGAAGTATTAACAGCTTCTGTATCAAGATTTACTTCTTCCTCATTTGCTGAAGCTTCAAACACCTGACTTTGATTTCTTGTTTTAACAGCTGATTCAATATCTCCTATTACATTCTCAAGTGGATGATCTTTATGAGAAATGTATTTAGATGCTGCTGTTTCTTGAATACTCTCCTCTAAGTTGGTAAAATTTCCTTCTTGACCAGACTCACTACTTGACACTTCTCTTGCAATTCTCTTTGACAAAGGAGTAGAACTCATCAAATGTAGATAATTCAATTGTTCCTGCTCTGTGTCAAGATGCTTTGTAGGTGTCTGATCAACATTCACACCTGCCTTTGTATTCTTCTGTACTGGACTCACATCACTGTCTTCTGTACTATCTTCAATAACAGGTCTATCAGAATCATCAACATGAGAAAATGATGTTTCATCTGATTTTCCTGTTTCCACATCCTGTGATGTCGTTGGTTGATCAGTATCAAACACTTCTGGAGGATCAGGAGACCAAATTGGAAATAATATATATTCCAATGAATCATTCTTCTTTCCAACTGATATTCCTGATTTTGCTCTACCTTCTTCATCACTTGTTCCTGCATTTGTACCTGCACTTGTACCTGCACTAGTATCCACATTTGTATATCTAAAAGCAGTATTAAGTGCATCAATATCAAACAGTGATTCAGGACCTTTTCCCTCAGGATTAACAGTGTTTTCATTAAAAGTAATGTGCACTGTTTCTTCTATGATTCTGGTCCTTTGATTGAATACCCTATAAGATTTACTTTGAATAGAATAACCAACAAATATCCCCTCATCAGCCTTACTCTGAAACTTACCTAAGTGATCTTTGGTATTTAAAATTGTACAAGGACACCCAAAAGATTTTAAGAAACTAACCAAAGGCTTTCTCTTAAACAACAGTTCATATGGTGTCTTGTTATGAGGCTTAACAACTAATACTCTATTCTGAACATAACAAGCTGTGCTAACTGCCTCTGCCCAAAAAGACATAGGTAGCTTTGCATCAGATAGCATGGTTCTAGCAGCCTCAATCAGTGTCCTATTCCTCCTTTCAGCTACTCCATTTTGTTGAGGAGTTCTAGGTGCACTAAATTCTCTCTTAATACCTTTAACTTCACAGAATTTATCCATCTCATGATTTTTAAATTCTGTTCCATTATCACTTCTGATGATCTTTACTCTTTTATCCAATTGATTCTCCATCTTAGTTATAAATGATCTAAGTATTTCACCTGTCTCATCCTTTGTCCTAAGAAAGAAAACCCATGTAAATCTAGAATAATCATCAATAATCACAAGACAGTAAGACTTTTTCCCCATACTACTTATACTGGTTGGTCCAAATAAGTCCATATGCAATAAGTGTAAGGGTGTGATATTTGTGTTCACAGATTTGGACTTAAATGAGGATTTGTGTTGCTTTCCCTTTTGACAAGAAACACAATGATCATCACATGAATAGACCTTTTCAGGCAAACCTCTAACAAGCTTGTTTTTGACAAGTTTATTAATGGTTTTGAAATTCATATGACACATCCTCCTATGCCACAGTTCAGATTCATTCACACTTGCTTTAGAAATAAGACAGTTTAAATCAGGTTGAGGTGTCATATTTACTAAGTCACACTTATATACATTATCTTGTCTTGGAATTCTCATCAAAATCATGTTTTCTGGTATTTTAAATTCTTTGGACAAGATAAGGCATTCAGTGTCAGTAAAAAGAACTGGGTTCTTTTTATCTGTGATTTGACTCACACTTAGTAAATTATACCTCAATTGTTCCACAAAATAAACATTATCAAAACTTAGCTTTTCACTCTGAACTGTTCCTTTCCCTGTGATCCTTCCTCCTTTTGGATTGCTTCCAAAAGCTACATATCCTCCATCAAAAGATTTAAAGTCCTGCAGCTTTTCTTTGTCTCCAGTCATGTGCCGTGAGCATCCACTATCAATGTGCCATAAGCTCTTAGGCTTGCCCTGCACAAATAGTCAAAAAAAAAAAAAAAAAAAAAAAAGAATTAATTTCTCTTGGGAACCCAAACCAATTTGGCTTTGGGTTTCCCATGTGCATTCACATAATCAACTTTCTTAAAGATTATTGATTGTGAAGCACTGTTGGTATTTGGATCTGTTAATTTATCAAACTTAATAGGTGTCCAAATCCAACTAATTTTAGACTTAACAGTGTTCTTTGGCTTAACAGTTTTAACTGTTTTACCAATTGACGATTCAGTGTTAATTTTGTTAACACTGTTTTTGAAATCAGTTACCACTGTTTTAGTCTTTGAGCTTTTGGCTAATTTTGGTATTACTGCTGCAGTAGATTTACCTGTAACAGTGTTTAACATGGTAGCCTTTGAGTTTATCTTCTGAACTCTGGCAGTATGATCAACTTTTGATTGAAAATTATGTTTGTTAATCATATTTGCTTTTGTCCATGACTGTTTTCTAATCCTTTGAACATTCTCAGGATTATGATAGCAGTCATATTGAAGATGACCCATTTTTCCACATATAAAGCAAGACTTTTCTTTAATCACAGTAACATTATTACCCAGTTTTTGTGAAATCATTTGATTCCAATTTCTTTGATTACCTCTGGGTTTTTGATTTTGAAAACTCTGTGAAGAAGAAGCACTTGCTTTACATTTACAATTCACACAGTTATTCACAACAGATTCAACAACAGGTTTAGTAACTGAGTTAACTGTATTACTAACATATCCTAACCCATGTTTAGATTTGTTAGTATTCAAGCTCACCTTCTCTAAGTCCAATTTAACCTTCTCCTTAAACATTTTCTTACCCTCTTCTAGCTTATCAGTTTTAAGATTAAGAACTAGATCAGTAATTACTCTCTTCACATCCTCACATGTTGACTCAGACTTAGATGATTCAGATTTTACACTCTTCTCACTATCAGATGTCCTATCACTCTGATCATCTTCTTCAGTCCAGTCACTAACTTCACCTTCTACAAACAGATCATCATCAGATAAACTTTTAATTGGATCAGCCTTTTTAACCTCATCTACCATTTCTCTTTTAAGTGAATTGATATCAATTTCACTTTTGGGAGGAAAGTAGGTGTGATTATAAGGTGGAGGTACATTATTGTATCCTAATCCAGTCTTAAGTTTATCATGAATCTGTGAATTAATAAGTTTATTTACACTCTTTGAAGCATGTTCTAATTTACTTACATCAAGCCTTATACTATCTCTTTCACATGTGACCTCAGTAAGTTTCTTAGATAACAAATCAACTTTATCTTTAAAAGAGTCTCTCTCCCACCTAGCATATTCAATGTCATACTTAAACTGTGTTGCATTGACTTCATATGCCTTTATTTGATTTTCCAGATTTTCAATGACTGCTATGGTGTGTTTACTTTTGATTTCCCATTGTTTTAGTTCCTCACACACTTTTATATTATGATCTCTGTAGTGTTTAACAGTTTGTTTACAAACAGCAGAACATAATTTATTTTGTACCTCAGTAGGAACTTCTGACTTTTTGTCAGATTCTGCAATGGCCATGAGACATTGATTCTTCACAACATGCTCTTCTTGATCACTCCAATCCCATCCACAGCCATCCATAGACACCAAAGCATTTGCTGAAGCCCCCTGAATTGGAATGTTTCTTGTCTGTGTTCCAGTGCTTCCAGATCTCTGACCATTACCATTCTGCTCTTGCCTAGGGTTTCTGCATTCTCTGGCAAAGTGTCCCATCTTGTGACAGTTGAAACACTCAATCTTGCTCTTATCAAACCAATTTGCATCATTCCTCTTGTATGCAAAGTTATTTCTACCAGTCCTCTGCATGAACCTTTTTGCTCTCTGAGTAATCAATGCAATTTGCCACTTGATGTCCATCTCCTCTAGATCATCACCATCAAATTGTTCCAGATCTTCATTAGTAAGTGAAGAATTCACATTACTTGCAAAGAAAGATTCCAATATTTGATCATTAGAATTATTTGATGATGATCCTGCTCCTCCTGAAACATGAGTAGAACCCATTTGACTTGATTCTGCTTTTGTTCCAGCCATAGACATAAAAGCAGCATTATGACTGTATCCAGTTGCTTGCTTCTTACTTTCCACCTCAGACTCAAAGTTCCTCAGATCATTGTATATATCTTCTAGTTCCTTAACTTCAATGTCTGAACTCTGCCTCAATCCAACAGTATAGATTGTCCAGTCATCACCTAATGATCTCAAGAACTTTCTGTTAAGATCTTCTTTGTCAATCTTAACCTTGTGATTTTCCAATTCTCCAACTAATTTAGTAAACCTATCAAAGGTTTGAGTTAGAGTTTCAGATTTCACATGGCTAAAATTTTCAAATTGTTGTTTTAACAGAGATCTTTTATTCTTTTTGGTGTTATCATTACCACCAAACCTCTTCTCAATTGCCTCCATTAATAACTTGGGATCTTCACAATTATCAAATCTGCTCTGATGCTCATTCGGAATGGATAGCAACAGAGTACTAAGTGCTTTGTACTCAGTAGATCTGATTTTCCTCTCTGCTTCAGATGTTGGTGGTGCTCTTGGTTGCTTTACTCCATCTCCATCAAGCGTTACTGGTATACCATTAACAACAACTTCCCACATCTGATAATCCGTGAGAAGCATATATTGCCTGATTCTGACCTTCCATAGGTCAAACTCATCAGGTTTAAGCATTGGTATCTTCGTTGCTTGAATTCCTTCATTGCCTTCAGACGCCATTGAAATCAAAACTTAATATCTGAACTAAACTCAAATACTGATACTAATAATCCCAGATCTTCCTGTCTTCAAAGCTTCACAAGCTCTGATACCACTTTGTTAGTCCCTGTTTAACTTAATAAACAATCTTACTTAATAAGCCTTGAATATATTATTGAGAAGTTGCGGAATCACACTCAATAATATTAAGAAGATCAATAAATATTAATTAATTTAATGAACACACAATATACTGAAAGCTTCAATCTTATTAATGATATAAGACGAATACACTTGATGTATTAGGGTTACAGAAAACCTTGAAGCTGCGCAAAAATCATTAACCTATCTAGGTCTAAAGGATCTCTATTTATAACATATAGAGTCCTATACAATCTCCTACAAATATGGAATAAAATAACTTCCATAACCGACTCATACTTATCACAAAATCATAAACAGTTTTAACTACCATTCTGATGTAAACAGTTGTAACTGTTACACATTCAGTGGTAACTGCTTCAATTGTAATATGCGACCAATTACAAATACATAATCAGTGTTAACTGTTTCATATATAACTAACAGTTACTAATACATAAGCAGTTTTAACTACTTACAAACACATAACTATCAGTTGTAATCTATCTTCAAACAGTTGTAACACTTGTCTTCTCTTCAGTTTTCTACTATCAGTTGTAACTTCGTAAAGACAGTTTTAACCTTTAAAGCAAACAGTTTTAATCACTTGTACTCTGTCTTCTCATCAGAACTTCAACTCAGACCTGAAACAGTTTTGACCCAACAGCATCTAAAATGTAGTTAACACACCAATATATACAACAAATAAGAAATTTTAGCGTCTAATAATTTTTTTTTTCAAAAAATGTTCTCATAAAAAATAAGTAGCAAAGAAACCATACGACTATAATAAATAATATGGATGAGGTTAATTTGGAGCGAAATTTGGAAAGTGGTGTTATGATTGTGAAGGAATTGGAGATGAAAAACAAACTAGTAAGTGAAACAATGATTAATTTTGCGATATCTCCAATACTTGAAAAAAATAAAAAATAACTTAATCGGAAAAAAGTTGCAAAATGTGATAAGATTTGATGTACAGTTAAATGAGGTGAAAAAAGAGGATACGGCTACGACGTTTGCATCTAAATTGTAGTTAACAAACCAATATAGATAACAAATAAGAAATTTTAGCGTCGAATAATTTTTTTTTTAAAAAAAATGTTCTCATCAAAAAGAAGTAGCAAAGAAACTGTACGATTATGCTAAATAATATGGATGAGGTTAATTTGGAGCGAAATTTGGAAAGTGGTGTTGTGATTGTGAAGGATTTGGAGATGAAAAACAAACTAGTAAGTGAAGCTTTTATTGATTTCGCGATATCTCCAACATTTAAAAAAAATAAAAAATAACTTAATCGGAAAAAAGTTGCAAAATGTGATAAGATTTGATGTACATTTAAATGAGGTGAAAATTGAAGATACGGTTACGATGTTTGCATCTAAATTGTAGTTAACACACCAACATAGACAACAAATAAGAAATTTTAGCGTCGAATTAAATTTTTTTTTTCAAAAAATGGTCTCATAAAAAAAAAGTAGCAAAGAAAACGTACGATTATCCTAGATAATATGGATGAGGTTAATTTGGAGCGAAATTTGGTAAGTGGTGTTATTTTTGTGAAGGATTTGTCGATGAAAAATAAACTAGTAAGTGAAGCAATGATTGATTTCTTGATATCTCCAACACTTAAAAAAAAAAAAAACCTAATCAGAAAAAAGTAGCAAAATGTGATAAGATTTTGTGTAAAGTTAAATGAGGTGAAAAAAGAGGATACGGGTACGATGTTTGCGTCTAAAATGTAGTTAACACAACAAATAAGAAATTTTAGCGTTGAATAATTTTTTTTTTCAAAAAATAGTCTCATCAAAAAAAAGTAGCAAAGAAACCGTACGATTATGCTAGATAATATGGATGAGGTTAATTTGGAGCGAAATTTGGAAAGTGGTGCTATGATTGTTAAGGATTTGGAGATGAAAAACAAACTAGTAAGTGAAGCAATAATTGATTTCGCGATATCTCCAACACTTAAAAAAAAATAAAAACTTAATCGGAAAAAAGTAAAAAAATGTGATAAGATTTGGTGTAAAGTTAAATGAGATGAAAAAAGAGGATACTGTTATGATGTTTGCATTTAAAATGTAGTTAACACACCAATATATACAACAAATAAAAAAATTTAGCGTCGAATTTTTTTTTTTTTTTCAAAAAATGGTCTCATAAAAAAAAATAGCAAAGAAACCGTACGATTATGCTAGATAATATGGATGAGGTTAATTTGGAGCGAAATTTAGAAAGTGGTGTTATGATTTTGAAGGATTTGGAGATGAAAAACAAACTAGTAAGTGAAGCAATGATTGATTTCGCGATATCCCCAACACTTAAAAAAAAAAAAAAACAAAAACAAAATTTAATCGGAAAAAAGTAGCAAAATGTGATAAGATTTGGTGTAAAGTTTAATGAGATGAAAAAAGAGGATACGGTTACGATGTTTATATCTAAAATGTAGCTAACACAACAATATATACAACAAATAAGAAATTTTAGCGTCGAATAATTTTTTTTTTCAAAAAATGTTCTCATAAAAAAAAAGTAGCAAAGAAACCGTACGATTATGCTAGATAATATGGATGAGGTTAATTTGGAGTGAAATTTGGAAAGTGGTGTTATGATTGTGAATGATTTGGAGATGAAAAACAAACTAGTAAGTGAAACAATAATTGATTTCGCGATATCTACAACACTTAAAAAAAAAAAAAAAAAAAAAAAACCTATCGGAAAAAAGTAGCAAAATGTGATAAGATTTGGTGTAAAGTTAAATGAGGTGAAAAAAGAGAAGACGGTTACGATGTTTGCATCTAAAATGTAGTTAACACACCAATATATACAAAAAATAAGAAATTTTACAGTCGAATAATTTTTTTTTCAAAAAATGGTCTCATAAAAAAAAGTAGCAAAGAAACAGTACGATTATGTTAGATAATATGGATGAGGTTTATTTTGAGCGAAATTTGGAAAGTGGTGTTATGATTGTGAAGGATATTGTTGGGTCAAAACTGTTTCTGGTCTGAGTTGAAGTTCTGATGAGAAGACAGAGTACAAGTGATTAAAACTGTTTGCTTTAAAGGTTAAAACTGTCTTTACGAAGTTACAACTGATAGAAGAAAACTGAAGAGAAGACAAGTGTTACAACTGTTTGAAGATAGATTACAACTGATAGTTATGTGTCTGTAAGTAGTTAAAACTGCTTATGTATTAGTAACTGTTAGTTATGAATGAAACAGTTAACACTGATTATGTATTTGTACTTAGTCGCATATTACAATTGAAGCAGTTACCACTGAATGTGTAATAGTTACAACTGTTTACATCAGAATGGTAGTTAAAACTGTTTATGATTTTGTGATAAGTATGAGTCGGTTATGGAAGTTATTTTATTCCATATTTGTAGGAGATTGTATAGGACTCTATATGTTATAAATAGAGATCCTTTAGACCTAGATAGGTTAATGATTTTTGCGCAGCTTCAAGGTTTTCTGTAACCCTAATACATCAAGTGTATTCGTCTTATATCATTAATAAGATTGAAGCTTTCGGTATATTATTGTGTTCATTAAATTAATTAATATTCATTGATCTTCTTAATATTATTGAGTGTGATTCCGCAACTTCTCAATAATATATTCAAGGCTTATTAAGTAAGATTGTTTATTAAGTTAAACAGGGACTAACAAAGTGGTATCAGAGCTTGTTTTTGGCACCTGTTGCAAGGATAGAGGCAATTAGATTGTTTTTGGCTTATGCTTCATTCAAGGGATTCATTGTGTATCAGATGGATGTTAAGAGTGCTTTTCTGTATGGCACTATACAGGAAGAGGTATATGTATGTCAACCACCAGGGTTTGAAGATTCTAAATTTCCTGATAAAGTTTTCAAACTGGATAAAGCTCTTTATGGTTTACATCAAGCACCTAGAGCCTGGTATGATACTTTTTCAGATTATCTGTTGCAGAATGGATTCAAAAGGGGTGCAATAGATAAAACTTTATTTACTAAAAGAATTAAGAATGATATACTACTGGTTCAAGTTTATGTAGATGATATCATTTTTGGTTCAACAAAGGATAGTCTTTGCAAGGAGTTTGAATCATTGATGCATGAAAAGTTCAAGATGAGCTCCATGGGGGAATTAACATTTTTCTTGGGGCTACAAGTAAAGCAACAGAAAGAAGGAATCTTTATTCATCAAAGTAAGTATGTGAATGATATACTGGATCGGTTTGGATACAAAGATGCTAAAGTTGCAAGCACACCAGTTGAAACAAACAAGAAATTACATGCAGATCTTGAGGGGGAGAGTGTGGATGAACATCTTTACAGATCTATGATTGGGTCACTTATGTATCTCACTTCATCAAGGCCTGACATCATGTTTGCAGTGTGTTTATGTGCAAGATTTCAAGCTAATCCAAAGCTATCACATCTTCTAGCAGTCAAAAGAATTTTTAGATATTTGAAGGGTCAATCAAAATTGGGCCTTTGGTATCCAAAGTTTAATTCTTTTGATCTGATAGCTTACACAGATAGTGATTATGGAGGAGCTAACTTGGACAGGAAATCTACATCAGGAGGTTGTCAATTTTTGGGAGAAAGATTGGTTTCATGGCAATGCAAGAAACAAACCACTGTATCTACATCTACAGCAGAGGCAAAATATGTAGCAGCTGCAAGTTGCTGTGCTCAAGTGCTATGGATTCAGAATCAGATGCTAGATTATGGTTTTACCTTTCTTAATACTCCTATTTTTATTGATAATAGCTCTGCAATCAGTATTATTAATAACCCAGTTAAACATTCTAAAACAAAGCATATTGAAATCAGATATCATTTCATTAGAGATTGTAATGAGAAAAGACTTATTCAAATTTTGAAAGTTCATACTGATAATCAGTTTGCTGATCTGTTTACAAAAGCTTTTGATGTAGGCAGATTCACATTCTTGGTTACTAGTATTGGAATGATAAATTTGTCATAAGTTATTTCTCTTGTTACTGCTTTCTGTGAATAATATCCACTGTGATTTCAATTTGGGTTAATACTGATTTGTTAATTAAACACTGGTTGTGTGTAATGTGTATCGTTATCACTGTTTCTTACTTTTATTATAAACAGTGGTAATAATCATTTCACCACTGTTGGTGTATAGTTAACACTGTATACTTGTATTATTGTTTGAAATTACCACTGCAGGTTATATTGCTATGTCTTGGAGTCTAACTTATGCAGGTGTTTTTGACGTTTTTACTGCTTATGGAGTTTGCTTTCGGTAAAAAAAAAAAAAAAAAAAAAAAAAATTCAACCACTGCTTTGTTTATATGATTTTGCTAGAACTGAAGTACTACTTGTATTAAGTTAGCACTGCCTTGGTCGGTTGGTACTGCTTGTACAAGTTAGCACTGCTAGCTTAATTATGTAAATGATGCATTTGAGAAACCAAGTGTTGATTACCACTGATGGTTATTTTCACAGTTATCACTGAACGTGTGATTTTGTTTAATTAACACTGTTTTAGTTATAATTGGGGATCTGATCAAATTAGGGCTTACAACTGATTTAATTTCAGTACTTAACTCTCAACACTTAGGGTTTCTCATTACGCTTTCAAAATTTCACATACAAACAACTGTGATAAGTCTCTTTGATTTTCGATTCTGTCAAATCATCTTCGATTCTTCTCGATTACTTGATTTCTTATCATGGCATCGACTTCGTCTACTGTTCAACTACCAATTGGAAAAGATCACAATATGATTGCATTCTTAATGAAACCTGCGGAGGCAAATGAGTATGTGGAAATCATTGATTTTCTTCGTGCTTCACATATTCGTCATGCTCTCACTGTAGCACCCAGAATATCTCATGATCATATCAACAATTTCTGGGTGAATGCATCAATAGAAGAGGAACAGGGGATTAAAAGAATTGTTTCAGAAGTTATGGATACACGTGTTGTAATCACAGAAGCTACTGTTAGAGCTTCATTACAACTAGATGATGAGGCAGGTATATCTTTTTTAGAGGATACTGTTATGTATGATACTTTACGATTGATGGGTTATGAGGGTTCTTTTGAAATTTTTACTTTTCAGAAAACCTTATTTTCTCATCAGTGGAGATTTTTAATACATACAATTTTACACTGCTTATCATCTAAGAGATCATCTTTTGAGCAGTTTGGAAGCAACATTGCTTATGCAATTGCTTGTCTTGCAACTGGTCAAAGGTTTAATTTTTCAAATCTGATATTTTCTGGTATGCTTAGAAACATTGAGCAGCCAAAGATTAAGTTTTTGATGTATCCACGTTTTGTGCAGTTGTTCTTAA
This sequence comes from Helichrysum umbraculigerum, assembly GCA_949592205.1. NCBI lineage: Eukaryota > Viridiplantae > Streptophyta > Magnoliopsida > Asterales > Asteraceae > Helichrysum > Helichrysum umbraculigerum. The sequence goes on along the minus strand of CATIUR010000005.1, from coordinate 5,442,539 downwards.
ATGAACAAATTCCTAATATCACTGCACTTGAAAAGATTATTGGTATTGTCTCTTTTAAACCAAAAGTTTTTGTAAATATGAAGAGAGATACTAAATTTTCTGGGAAGGTTACAGCATTATTTTCTACAATGCTTCCTGCACCTTCCACCACAGCATCAGTACTACCAACTGAAGCTGAACCAACTACTGAGAGAATGGTTCCACCCACCACTTCTCAACCCACAGTAGTTGGGGGTACTAAGAGAAAACAAGGGACCAAAACAGCCAAATCTTCTAGAGTCAAAAAGGCTAGAACACAGATGTCTGAGGATCATGTTGCTCAGTCATCTCAGTCAATGGACAGTGGTTCAGAACAACATGTGGTCCATAAGGAGAGGGGTGACCATTCTGAGAGGGCTGCTTCTACTGCTTCTAGCCCACTGGCAGAGCAGGACAGAAGTAACATTGATAAGACCCAATCAGAGGCAACACATGGACATGATTCTACACCTGTAGATGATCCTAGTGGTCCCAGTACCAAGAACCAAGGGGACTTTGATGATCATGCTAGGCATGAGTCAGAGTTTAATGATGTCAATGATTCACCAAAGGATTCACATTCTGAAGGTGTTGAGGCTAGAACTAACTTGGAATTGACGAAAATGATTGATTATGTATGGGCTGAGTTTGTACAAGAGAGGAAGAAGAATAAGGCTAAGGATGAAGTTATAACTCAGTTGCAGAGGAAAGTGAAGCAGTTAGAGAAGGTTGTTATTAAGTGTTTGAAGAAAGGAAGGAGATATGTGGTTCATGATACTTCAGAACCTGAGGAGCATTATAATTTTAGACAAAATGCTTTCAAAAAGGGGGAGAAGGTATGGACAAATATGGGTGATAAGAGGAATGAGAATGAGAAGGTTGTGTCTGATGATGAAAAAGTTGATGAAGACATTGAAATGGAACAACCAGTGGAAGATGAATTTGTGCATACACCTCCAACACCACCTACAGAGCCAGAGGTTAATGAGACAGTGGAAACAGAAATGAAGGAATCAGTGGCAGATGAAGATAAGTCTGATCATACTGAGGTTGTTGGGTCTGATCATACTGAGGTTATTGGGTCAGTGGAGCAGACTACAGAGGTGATTTTGGATGATAAGACTGAGGAGTTAAAGATTGATGAGGATGATGGTGAAGAGGTGAGTAAACCTGAGATAGCAGTTGAAAAAGAAGAAGTGAAGACTGAAGTTAAAACTGATGCTCAACAAGTTGAAAAAACTAGAAAGAAGAGCATTCCAGTTAAAACTGCTAAGATGACTGGAACAGGAAAGAAGGTTGAAACTCCAAAGAAGAAATCTTCACAACAACCATCTTTGCCTGGATTTCAAATTAGAGAACCTGCTGCTGCTCCTGTTCAACAGAAAGAATTGCCAAAGATAGATCCAAAAGCTAAGGGCAAGGAAAAACTGGTAGAAGAACCAAAGAAGAAGAAGCAAAAACCAGTGCCACCAGAAGTAACTGCTCATGATACTGAATATGCAGAAAGATTACAGGCTGAGCTAAATGCAGAGGGCTTGATTGATGTTGAGGTTGAGGAAGGAAAGTTTGTAAAAATGACAAAAGAGCAAGTGGCAGAATGGGATGAGTATTTGTTGAAAGAGCAGAGACAGGATGATATTGAATATTTAGTTGATCAGCTTAAGAAGAAGAAAGCAGAAGAAGCAAGAAAGAAGAAAGCTGCAAAACCACCAACAAAAGCTCAAATGAAGAAGAATTTAATTGCAAAGCTAAAATGTGGAATTATTCCTTTGAATGCATTGAAACGAATGAGTTTAGAGAGATTGCAGGAGTTATGGGATAAAGATGAGTTGAATCCTGATGTAATTGAAAAGAAAGAAACAGAAAAGAAAGAAGCTGAGAAGAAAAAGCAGGAAGTTGAAAAGGAAAGGAAAAAGGCTGAAAAAGAAAGAAAATTGAAGGAAAAGGAAGAAAAAGAAAAAAGAGAAAAGATAGAAGCTGAAAAAAGGAGGAAAGATGAGCTAGAGCAAAAGAAGAAAGAGTTAGATGAAATTCCTGATAGAGAAAGGAATATTGATGAATTGAAGGAGTTTATTTTGTTACAGCCTATGGAATATAAGGTAATTAATGTTGAATTACCTGGTATTATTGATTGGTCTATAGAGCAATTTGTCAATCCTGTTAAGATTCACAAGATTAAAGTTGAAAGAGCAGATGGAAATATATCTTGGTGGAGATCTTTTAGGGATTTGATAAAGAGGATTAGTAGAACTGATTTGGTGAGGATGTATGAGATTGGAATGGAAAAGAAGTTAGATTTAAAAAGATTTGATAATTTGGTTGAAAAGGTTACATGGCATTGGATTAAAGCTATGTTTGAACCAGAAGAGTTTCCATTTCAGTTTGCTACTTTTAGCAAGGTCAGAAATTGGATTTATCATGCTAAACCTGGAGTACATCAGATTGTTATGGAGGATGCAGTGTTTATGTGGTTATTGACAGATAGATTTTATGATATCAATCTGAGATTTTTGATGGGCTTGAGAAATGCAAGGTTACAAGCTGCAGTGTTAGATGATGTAGCTCTAGAACTGGTATATATGGTGTTAAATCAGATTTATAAGAAGGAAGAGATTGATAGGAGGAAGAGAAGAAAAGACTAACAGTTTTGAAAGAATTTTGTGAAGTTTATAATGGAGGATTAGAAGAAACTTAATGCTGTGAAGGACAGATTAAGTTTAGGGGGAGATTGTTGGGTCAAAACTGTTTCTGGTCTGAGTTGAAGTTCTGATGAGAAGACAGAGTACAAGTGATTAAAACTGTTTGCTTTAAAGGTTAAAACTGTCTTTACGAAGTTACAACTGATAGAAGAAAACTGAAGAGAAGACAAGTGTTACAACTGTTTGAAGATAGATTACAACTGATAGTTATGTGTCTGTAAGTAGTTAAAACTGCTTATGTATTAGTAACTGTTAGTTATGAATGAAACAGTTAACACTGATTATGTATTTGTACTTAGTCGCATATTACAATTGAAGCAGTTACCACTGAATGTGTAATAGTTACAACTGTTTACATCAGAATGGTAGTTAAAACTGTTTATGATTTTGTGATAAGTATGAGTCGGTTATGGAAGTTATTTTATTCCATATTTGTAGGAGATTGTATAGGACTCTATATGTTATAAATAGAGATCCTTTAGACCTAGATAGGTTAATGATTTTTGCGCAGCTTCAAGGTTTTCTGTAACCCTAATACATCAAGTGTATTCGTCTTATATCATTAATAAGATTGAAGCTTTCGGTATATTATTGTGTTCATTAAATTAATTAATATTCATTGATCTTCTTAATATTATTGAGTGTGATTCCGCAACTTCTCAATAATATATTCAAGGCTTATTAAGTAAGATTGTTTATTAAGTTAAACAGGGACTAACAGATATGGAGATGAAAAACAAACTAGTAAGTGAAGCAATGATTGATTTCGCGATATCTCTAACACTAAAAAAAAAAAAAACTTAATCGGAAAAAAGTAGAAAAATGTGATAAGATTTGATGTACAGTTAAATGAGATGAAAAAAGAGGATACGGTTACGATGTTTGCATCTAAAATGTAGTTAACACACCAATATATACAACAAATAAATTTTTTTAGCATCGAATCAATTTTTGTTTCAAAAAATGGTCTCATAAAAAAAAAGTAGCAAAGAAACCGTACGATTATGGTAGTTATTATGGATGAGGTTAATTTGGAGCGAAATTTGGAAAGTGGTGTTATGATTTTGAATGATTTGGAGATGAAAAAAAACTAGTAAGTGAAGCAATGATTGATTTCGCGATATCTCCAACACTTAAAAAAAATAAAAAATGACTTAATCAGAAAAAAGTAGCAAAATGTGATAAGATTTGATGTACAGTTAAATGAGGTGAAAAAAGAGGATACGGTTACGATGTTTGCATCTAAAATGTAGTTAACACACCAACATATACAACAAATAAGAAATTTTAGCGTTGAAGATTTTTGTTTTTCAAAAAATGGTCTGATAAAAAAAAAGTAGCAAAAAAACCGTACGATTATGCTAGATAATATGGATGAAGTTAATTTGCAGCGAAATTTGGAAAATGGTGTTATGATTTTGAAGGATTTGGAGATAAAAAAACAAACTAGTAAGTAAAGCAATGATTGATTTCGCGATATCTCCAACACTTAAAAAAAAAATCGGAAAAAAGTAGCCAAATGTGATAAGATTTTGTGTAAAGTTAAATGAGGTGAAAAAAGAGGATACGGTTACGATGTTTGCATATAAAATGTAGTTAACACACCAATATTTACATCAAATAAGAAATTTTAGCGTCGAATAATTTTTTTTTCAAAAAATGGTCTCATAAAAAAAAAGAAGCAAAGAAACCGTACGATTATGCTAGATAATATGGATTAGGTTAATTTGGAGCGAAATTTGGAAAGTGCTGTTATGATTATGAAAGATTTGGAGATGATAAATGAACTAGTAAGTGAAGCATTGATTGATTTCGCGATATCTCCGACACTTAAAAAAAAAAAAAAAACTTAATCGGAAAAAGGTAACAAAATGTGATAAGATTTGGTATAAAGTTAAATGAGATCTAAAAAGAGGATATGGTTACGATGTTTGCATCTAAAATGTAGTTAACACTCCAATATATACAACAAATAAAATTTTTTAGCGTCGAATAATTTTTTTTTTCAAAAAATGGTCTCATAAAAAAAAAGTAGCCAAGAAACTGTACGATTATGGTAGATAATATGGATGAGGTTAATTTGGAGCGAAATTAGGAAAGTGGTGTTATGATTTTGAAGGATTTGGAGATGAAAAACAAACTAGTAAGTGAAACAATGATTGATTTCGCGATATCTCCAACACTTAAAAAAAAACAAAAAAAAAAACTTAATCGGAAAAAGTAGCAAAATGTGATAAGATTTGGTGTAAAGTTAAATGAGATGAAAAAAGAGGATACGGTTACGATGTTTACATCTAAAATGTAGTTAATACACCAATATATACAACAAATAAGAAATTTTAGCGTCGAATAATTTTTTTTTTCAAAAAATGTTCTCATAAAAAAAAAGTAGCAAAGAAACCGTACGATTATGCTAGATAATATGGATGAGGTTAATTTGGAGCGAAATTTGGAAAGTGGTGTTATGCTTGTGAAGGATTTGGAGATGAAAAAAAAATTAGTAAGTGAAACGATAATTGATTTCGCGATATCTCCAACACTTAAAAAAAAAAAAAAAAACTTATCGGAAAAAAAGTAGCAAAATGTGATAAGATTTGGTGTAAAGTTAAATGAGGTGAAAAAAGAGAATACGGTTACTATGTTTGCATCTAAAATGTAGTTAACACACCAATATATACAACAAATAAGAAATTTTAGAGTCGAATAATTTTTTTTTCAAAAAATGGTCTCATCAAAAAAAAGTAGCAAAGAAACCGTACGATTATGTTAGATAATATGGATGAGGTTTATTTTGAGCGAAATTTGGAAAGTGGTGTTATGATTGTTAAGGATATGGAGATGAAAAACAAACTAGTAAGTGAAGCAATAATTGATTTCGGGATACCTCCAACACTAAAAAAAAAAAAAAACTTAATCGAAAAAAGTAGAAAAATGTGATAAGATTTGATGTACAGTTAAATGAGATGAAAAAAGAGGATACGGTTACGATGTTTGCATCTAAAATGTAGTTAACACACCAATATATACAACAAATAAAATTTTTTAGCATCGAATCGAATTTTGTTTCAAAAAATGGTCTCATAAAAAAAAGTAGCAAAGAAACCGTACGATTATAGTAGTTATTATGGATGAGGTTAATTTGGAGCAAAATTTGGAAAGTGGAATTATGATTTTGAAGGATTTGGAGATGAAAAACAAACTAGTAAGTGAAGCAATGATTGATTTCACGATATCTCCGACACTTAAAAAAAAATAAAAAATAACTTAATCAGAAAAAGTAGCAAAATGTGATAAGATTTGATGTACAGTTAAATGAGGTGAAAAAAGAGGATACGGTTACGATGTTTGCATCTAAAATGTAGTTAACACACCAACATATACAACAAATAAGAAATTTTAGCGTTGAAGATTTTTTCTTTTCAAAAAATGGTCTGATAAAAAAAAAGTAGCAAAAAAACCGTACGATTATGCTAGATAATATGAATGAGGTTAATTTGGAGCGAAATATGGAAAGTGGTGTTATGATTTTGAAGGATTTGGAGATAATAAACAAACTAGTAAGTGAAGCAATGATTGATTTCGCGATATCTATAACACTTAAAAAAAATCGGAAAAAAGTAGCCAAATGTGATAAGATTTTGTGTAAAGTTAAATGAGGTGAAAAAAGAGGATACGGTTACGATGTTTGCATCTAAAATGTAGTTAACACATCAATATTTACAACAAATAAGAAATTTTAGTGTCGAATAATTTTTTTTCAAAAAATGGTCTCATAAAAAAAAAGTAGCAAAGAAACCGTACGATTATGCTAGATAATATGGATTAGGTTAATTTGGAGCGAAATTTGGAAAGTGGTGTTATAATTGTGAAAGATTTGGAGATGATAAATGAACTAGTAAGTGAAGCATTGATTGATTTCACGATATCTCCAACACTTAAAAAAAAAAAAAAAAAAAAAAAAACTTAATCGGAAAAAAGTAGCAAAATGTGATAAGATTTGGTATAAAGTTAAATGAGATCTAAAAAGAGGATATGGTTACGATGTTTGCATCTAAAATGTAGTTAACACTCCAATATATACAACAAATAAATTTTTTTAGCGTCGAATATTTTTTTTTTCAAAAAATGGTCTCATAAAAAAAAGTAGCAAAGAAACCGTACGACTATGCTAAATAATATGGATGAGGTTAATTTGGAGCGAAATTTGGAAATGGTGTTATGATTGTAAAGGAATTGGAGATGAAAAACAAACTAGTAAGTGAAACAATGATTGATTTCGCGATATCTCCAATACTTAAAAAAAATAAAAAATAACTTAATCGGAAAAAAAGTAGTAAAATGTGATAAGATTTGATGTACAGTTAAAAGAGGTGAAAAAAGAGGATACGGTTACGATGTTTGCATCTAAATTGTAGTTAACACACCAATATATACAACAAATGTTTGTCCCGTACCTAGGATCTAACAGAACCGAGTCACTCAATCGTTTGCGGAATCAACGATTAAGTTATCACACGAACACAATGAATAATCAAACACAATAGAATAAGAACAAAACGCTTGTATATTGATTATAACCGATCAGATTACAGGTGGATTCGACTAATTGCGTTTAGGGTTTCGTCAACCCTAAAACAGAAAACGTAAAACGTTTATATACAAAAACTGGTACCTGCGACGTCGCACGCTACGTCGCAGGCCCAAGCCCATGCGACGTTGGCTACGTCGCAGGCCCAATACCTGACGTCGCACCTGCGACGTTACGCACAACGTCGCAGGAATCAGGAAACTCAATTCTAATTACAAACTACGAGCTAGACCAACTGACAGACACAAACATGTACCAACAAACTCCCCCGTGTCTTCAGCTTGGTCTTCAAAAATCTTCTTTATACCCAGCCCGCAGGAAATTGGCCGTCGGCGTGAATTCCATTAGCCACACAAACTGTAACCACATTATAAAACTATTCGGCTAAACATTTATTGAATTCATTCTTTCCACCGACCCGAATCTGATTGTCGTAGAGTTTTCTCAAATCTTTTTCATGAAGATTAATCAAACTCATCGGATCATATATTCTAAACGTTGTTTGCTTCAAATTCCATATACCTCCAACTACTGGCCACGGTTCAGAATCTGGAACAAAAGTAATAACCGCTTCACCAGTCTGTGAATCAAGTTCCCATTTAACGAATCTTCGCAGAAAATAATAAGGAACAGGTTCCAGAGGTATCTCAGTCAAACATTTTGCAGGCGGATAGTGAACTTTAACCATAAGCTGCTTGGTGACTGGATCAATCTTCTTTTTCCACGTATACCGAGTGCCCAACGTCGGTTTCAATTTTGAATATGTCTTCGATAACACTTCCCGACGTAAATTTCTCTGAATAAATTCAGCATAATCATTCTCAAACGGATTGATCAGATTCGATTGAGCTAAACGATTTATTTCTCCTTTCGGCAACGTGCTCAATCTATCAAAACGCATTCTGAAGTACTGAACTCCATCTCTTCTCTTTATCATAAACAAATTTCTCTGACATTTCCAGCTTCTGATAACTCCAGTGTAATTTCGACTAACTCAATAAACTTGACATTTAACTGGAATTGGAACTGGATTGCGTCCCTTAGGCCACCATTGCTTATTTCTTTCTCTCTTTTCTTCAGCAGTTAATTTCTTCTTAGGAACATCAGAAGATTCAGTTTCAGGAACTGCTGAGTCCGGTGCCTGTGTCTCTGGAGCTGGAGTTGCAGCAGAACTAGATTCTCCATGTTGAGCTTTAGCAGGTCTCTCATCGTCACTTGAATCAGATTCTATAATCGGTGCACCATCATAAGCTTCCCCAGATTGTGCATCATCATACGTTTCATCTGAATTCAACTGTTCCTCTTCAATCGAAACATCCTCATTCATCTCAAAATCATTATCCGTTTCTTCCTCAGAGCCAACTCCACTGGCCATTCTTTGAATAAACGATAAGTCAGCAAATGAATAGTCAACAGCCAGTGGTCTCGGTTGCCCTGGAATATCATCAACACAAAAGTAATCCAAAACAGAAATATTTTCATTAACAGTTTCAAGTACAGGGTTGGGATTTACAGACGCAGGTTCACTTGACTCTAAAGTGGGTATCCCAGACCCAGACTCCCCCGAGGCAAGTAACCTGCCTTCCAAAACATGAACCCTAAGCTTCGTGTCCTCAAGCTCCTTAGACTGAACCTCGATCAACGCAGCTTGTTCAGTAATCTTTTCGTCATGAGCCTCCAGCTTTTGCTTCATCTTCTGCATATCTTCCATAATCTTTTGCATGAATGCTGGAGTCGGTTGAATCTCAAAATCAGCTTGCGGCGATGGGTTGACTGGAGCTCGTGTTGACGAAGAGCGACGAACACGACGACTCGGTCGATAAGTCTCATCAGCAGGATCATCGTCACCTCTAGTACGTTTCCCAGTATCCCTTGGAGGTACATACGTGCGTCCTGCCCTGATCCGACGCTGAATTCTCAAATATCTGAATGAATCGGTAATCCGGATACGTTCCATCTCAGAGGGATGCGGAACAGTACCGTCCGAGTGCTCAGGCGTCGGACCCCCATCCTGAGGACCTACATTTACTGCAGCTTCAGAATCAGAACTTTCAACCGTGTCATGAGATGCTGGATTGTCCGAGTCCACGTGCCCGAATTGCTCAATATTCTCCGAAAGAGCATCTACATTCTCCCCCGCAGCTTGAACAGGAACGTTCACAAATGGTTGCTGCGGTTGTTGGGGTGCCGGAATGTCCATATACTGAGGTTCCGGTGGCGGTACATAGTTCTCATCCACAATAGCACCAAATAAGGGAACATCCCTTGGTGCCTCAACCCCTTTCTCATACCCTGCACAAATAGTAAAGATCCGACTCATCATCGGTGAAATCTTTAGCTGCTGATCGGTATCACCCTGTGCCTGAAGATCTGGATGATGACGATTGATGTGCAACTGAACAAATCTCGGATATAAGATCCATTTCTGATCCCCGGCATTTGCATTATCAACCATAGCCTTGAATATGAAACCCGAGAAGTTGAACGGCTTGTTGTACACTAACGCTAACATGGCAGAGGCCAGACTTCGGCTCATACCATCCGTTCCACCTTTCCTATTTCCCAAGCAAACAATAATCACATGCATCAAATATCTCCAAACGCGTGTGAGATTCGCTTTCCTATTCTGATCAGTGGGAATCCCGTGATATCCAATCCTCTGCATAGCTCCTGTAACGAAAATATGATCAAAACCGACTGGCATATTCGGTTGATCGTTCAGCTGTAACAGTTCTCGGATACTCTGTTCTGTAATAGTGACTTCCGTACCAGCAACTGTTGAAACCAGTCTTCGAACGTTGTTATCAGTAACAACATTTGCGTTTCTCCAGAAAGGGTTGATCAGATTTCCAAAAGCCACAGTGTTATCGGAAATGGCGTGCAAAACCCTTGAACGTCTCAGAAATGCAATCATCTGACGATACGGTGTAGCTTTATCGGAAGTATCAGCAAGGTAAGCAGCCGTATTATGACGCGCCTCAAATATCAAAGCCATATCTGCACAAACAGAAACAGAATGCAACTCGAAAAGGGTTAGCAAAAAAAAAAATGTTACATTTTTGATAAAACCTTTTTAAAATTCCTGGAACTAGCGACGTAGGCCATGACGTCGCATAACACAGAGCGACGTAGAACTGTACGTCGCCAAAAATCAGAATAAATTGAAAAGCGACATAATGTCTGACGTCGCATAAAATTCGAGCGACGTCAAGAGGGACGTCGCATTTTGCAATTTATTGTGAATTTAATCACATTAATAAAAGAGCGACGTAGCGAGGGACGTCGCATAGGACGTCGCGGTAAAAGGCGACATAGGGAAGGGCGACGTAGGCAATTAATAATAATTAAGTATAGCGACGTAGGCCACGACGTCACAGCGTACGTTGCAACGACGAACAGTCGTCCCCAACCCAGAAAACCTAACTTTCGATTTTAGGGGTTTTCAAAATCAATCACACAATAAGGTGCGGCCTACGATGGTGATTACGAAAATATAAGTTATAAGAGTTACAACATCCAATTGACCATCGAATTGAACCCAAAACCGAAACCCTTTAAACCGTAACACATATATAGCAATTAAACATAATATACACGGTGAAAAGAGGTAAATATGGTACCTAAGTGTGCGAAATAACGAGTAGATCAAAACTACGTGAATGGATCGGAATGAAAACAGCTACAAATCACAAAGATGCACGAAAAATGCTACGTCGCAAATCGCCTAATGGTACGTCGCAGATGAATAGTGAATAGTGTGACATGTTACGTCGCGGTTGAGACTATATATAGTCTAACCCTACGTGCGACGTAGACTGGGACGTCGCAGGCGACGTCGAGTGGGACGTCGCATAGAGCAGTTGAGATGTGATTTGAATCGATTTTGAATTTTTCCAAAAAACCGTTTACTTGTTATTTTAGCAAATAAAATCCAAATGACTCATGACTTGGGAAAAATAACTTAGAATAAAAAATAAAGCATAAAATGAAATAACTAAACAAAAAAAATCTTTTTGGTATTTTTCTTTAATATCACAAAAAATAAAAATATAACATAATAAAATTACTAACACTCTATTTTTGGTGACGGAGTTGTTTTGTCTGATTAGGGATCATATCGGAATAACATGCATTTATTAGGAATAGTAAGTGTTATTTCGATCATCAGTATATTTGTCCACTTTAAATTTACGTGGCACATTTAAAACACCTTTTATAAAAATTATTTCAAGATGATTATTGGTATTGTTTGTCCACCTAAACATGTTACATCCGTATTTGTGAGCTAACTGTTATTGTTAGTATGAATATTAATTTTGTGAAACCTATTATATGATATACTGATAAACTTTAGTAAGACATAAAACACTGCATATTTACGCAAGGTAGAGATTACAAGACCAAGTTTTCTCGGCTCTCTTGTAACATACACTTGCCCTTCAAATTTAGGCATACATCAAACCGACTATGAAGATACTAGTGGCCCCAGATCTGTACTTAGTACAACAGAGGGTCCCTTAGTATGAACATAACAAGTTTGAGACTATTTGCATAACTAATGGATTCAGGTCTGTACGAGAGTACAACAATAGTCACCATTAGTTAGGCGAATAACCATATTATTACTATATGCCAATTTTACATTTACATACTAATTATGACAGTGTATGACAGTACTTCGATTTATCAATTAAGACTTATGTCATACATCATATAACAATTTTCACAAAATAATAGACAAGTTTTAATATTACTTCTTACTTACTCACAAACCGGTGTGTATCATGCCTACCAATACATCGTGTGATGAAGATAATTTAGATAGAAACTGTTTTAAGTGTGTCAGATAAACCTACTGACACATCCAAGATAAACCTTAAAATTCCATTTTGTGCATGTCACCCGATGTACTATCATATCCCAAGTTGTTTACAACAACTTCAACGTCCATTTTAAAAATGTTGCAACCTCGCGTTTTCTTTAATACTAAAGAGTATAAAGAGTGGCTGTTGCCACTTTTTTTTTTTTAAATTGAATTTAAAAACTTAAAAATCCAAGTCACAAATCATTTCTTTGACTGAAAGAACCTTAAACCTATCAGATTGACCAGTTCAATAAAACGTGATCGCAAAAAGGCTTTTGTGAAAAGGTCCGCACACTACTTAAGGGTATCTATATGTACGACATCTATAAGGTGTTTCTCAAAGCAATCCCGTATGAAGTGAAACCTAAGTTCAATATGTTTGGTCTTAGAGTGTTGTACGGGATTGTGTGTTATAGATATAGCAGCTGTATTATCAATGTAAATAGGAGTCATAGAGAGATTGAACCCGTAATCACGCAGCTGATGCTGAATCCAGAGAACTTGAGAATAGCAACTTGCAGCAGTAACATACTCGGCTTCAGCTGTGGAAATAGCAACCGTAGTCTGCTTTTTACACTGCCAAGAAACTAAGCGCGATCCAAGGAACTGACATCCTCCAGTGGTTGACTTCATATCTACCTTGCAGCCACCAAGATCCGAATCTGAATAGGCAGTTAACTTGAAGTTTTTCTCGTTTGAATACCATAGACCCAGAGATGGCCTAAAAGCGAGATATCCAAAAATGCGTTTTACTGCCTTCATATGAGACACCTTCGGATTTGCTTGAAATCGTGAGCAGAGTGAAACGGCAAACACTATATCTGGTCTTGAGGCAGTCAGGTACATGAGAGAGCCTATCATTGAGCGATAGTCTTTCTTCTTGCAATCTTCATCGTCCTCATTAGGTCCAAGATTGTGTCTTGCTTCAATTGGAGTGCCGTAGTGTTTACAGTTGAGCAATTCATACCGCTTTAACATGTCAGTGACATATTTTGACTGGTGGATATAAATTCCATTGTCAGATTGCTCAACCTGTAGTCCCAGAAAGAACGTGAGTTCCCCCATAGCACTCATTTCAAACTCAGATTTCATCAGTCTTTCAAAATCCTTGCACAACTGATCATTAGTTGATCCAAAAATTATGTCGTCCACATAGACCTGCACAAGTAACAAATCCGCTCCTTCACGTTTGATGAAAAGCGTGCTATCAATCTGTCCTCTATCAAAACCATTCTTCAGCAAGTATTTGGCAAGTCTCTCATACCAAAGTCGAGGAGATTGATGAAGACCATACAAAGCTTTCTTCAGCTTACAAACATGATTAGGATGCTTTGGATCTTCAAAACCAGGAGGCTGAAAAACATAAATCACTGCGTCGACATCTCCATATAGAAAGGCACACTTCACGTCAAGTTGATACACATGGAATCCTTTAAAAGAAGCATAAGCTAGAAAAATTCTAATAGATTCCAAACGGGCGACAGGAGCGAAAACTTCATCATAGTCAATACCCTCTAGTTGACTATATCCTTGAACTACCAGACGGGCTTTATTTCGAATAACCGCCCCACGATCATCCATTTTGTTACGGTAAACCCAACGAGTACCCGTCAAGTGAGCACCCTTGGGTAGAGGAACAATTTCCCAAACATTCATCTTGTTTATTTGCTGTAGTTCCTCCTGCATAGCCTCGACCCAAGATGGATCCTTTAAGGCTTGTTCAACCTTTTTAGGTTCAATTTGAGACAAATGACATGAATCGATATGAGCTATAAGTCCCAAAAGCTGCTGAGCTGAGTTCTGCTTTGCTTGTTGTCGTGTTTGAATAGATGCATGAGGATCACCAATGATATTATCAATGGGGTGATCCTTATGTATACGAGTTTCTGGTATGGCACTTGGCACAAGATCCACACCCAGATTGTTCAAATTTCCCTCAGTTTCGGGAGTAGCAGCAGACTCAGGAGAGGCTAACTCTTCTTCTTCTCCTTCATCTTCAGGAGAAAATAAGTGAGAGTAGTCCATTGTTTCTTCCATTTCATCTTCTTCTTGAGGTTCCTCTAAAGGAGGCATGTTTGGATCATATGGAAGCTCCTTAGTGTAGTTATAAACTGTTTTAGAAGGAGCAGCCGAAGATGGTGGAGTAGGAGATGGTGTAGTTGGTGGTGATTTGGTTGTTGGTTGTGGTTGTGTGGGTGTTGTTTGTGAAGGTGTAGGTGTAGTTTGTGGAAGTGTAGGATTAGTTGGTGGAGGTGCGGGTGTTGCATTGGGAGATGGGTCGGATGGTTTATTATTAACAGGGGTATCTTGAGTAAGATCAAGTTTATGAAGTATAGAAACCAATTCTTCCGTTTCATCCTCTTCCGGAATATTGAAAGAGTTGAAGAGGTTTCCATAGTTGAAAAACCAATCCGGACCCGTTCCTTGAGGAGGTTCCGTATACCTTAAGCATTTCACCTCAAACTGTTCCTCAATCTGATTTGTTGATTTGTTGAAGACTCTTTTGTTCGGAGAGTTGACTGAATATCCAAGAAAAATCCCTTCAACAGCTTTATCACCAAACTTAGAGACCTTATCTTTTGTAATCATGATCATGCATGGACACCCAAATGGTTCTAAGAACTGCAGGTTTGGCTTACGGTTATTGAATAGTTCATAACACGTTTTGTTCTTTTTCTTAACCGTGAGCACTCTGTTGAGAACATAACAGGCAGTATTAACTGCCTCAGCCCAGAAGATGATTGGTAACTTGGAGTCAGCTAACATAGTTCGAGCTGTCTCGATGATTGTCCTGTTCTTCCTTTCTGCAACTCCATTCTGTTGTGGAGTTCTCGGAGCACTAAATTGATGCTCAATACCTCTTGTAGCACAAAACAATTCGAGAGTTGAGTTCTTGAATTCAGTTCCATTGTCGCTTCGTATCCTTTTCACCTTCAAGTTGCACAGATTTGCCAACTTGTCCAACAAATACACCAGAATCTCAGGAGTTTCCCCTTTTGTGGTCAAAAAGTAAACCCACGAAAACCTTGAGTAGTCATCAGTAACTACCAAGCAGTAAGACCGACCACCAATGCTCTTTGTAGAGACTGGACCGAAGAGATCCATATGCAGTAGTTCCAATGGAGCATTTATGGAATTCACCTGCTTAGACTTATGGGACTTCTTACGTAACTTTCCTTTTTGGCAAGAGATACAGTCATCCGTTAGAGCAAATGACTGTTTTGGAACCCCTAGCACAAGGTCATTTTTAGTCAAGAAACTCATTTTTCGGAAATGAATATGTCCCATTCGTCTGTGCCAAAGCAGTGATTCCTTTTCAGAAGCCTTAGACAAGAGACACGTATACTCATTCGAGGTCTCAACAGTTCTCATGTTCAAAATGTATGTGTCATTCTTTCTTGGTGCTCTCAGTAACACCCATTCTTCCGGAATGACATACCCAGGCTTCAGTATCACGCACTCTGTCTTTGTGAACGCAGTAGTATAATCCTTATCACAGACCTGTGAAACACTTAGCAAGTTGTGCGTAAGCTGTTCCACATAGTTCACATTTTCAAAACTAACATTACCGTTAGTTAGCGTTCCTCTTCCAGAAATGGTTCCTCCAGTATCTCCAGCAAAGGCAACATATCCTCCTACGTATGGTTTAATATCCACAAGAAGAGATACATCGCCTGTCATATGTCGCGAGCAGCCGCTATCCAAATACCATTCACTATCTTTAACACGTTCTGACTGCTGCAACACACAAACGAAAAGGAGATTAGTGAGAAACGGTGACCCAAGCCTTTACAGACTTTGGTCGACCGTGGTCATCAACAATAAGCACGTCAGATAGGATTTTATCTTTAAACAAATTATAATTTTTATCTGATGTGTTATTGTTGACGACTGAAGAGTCAACATCAGACTCTTTTCGTTTCCAAACTTTAGAAGGTTCGGAATTGGTATTAGAAGTAATGTTGGGCTTTTGAATTGGCAAAGATTTTTGCTCAACATTACTTGGCTTTAAAACAGGCTTGGGAGAGTTTGAGTGACGCCTAGGTGGAGATTTTGAAAAAGAATTTCTATAAACAGATGTCCTAGGCATCTCTCTCCCATAGCGCTGATTTGACAGCTTTGGGCATTCACGAATTAAATGTCCTTGTTTCTTGCAGTAGAAACAAGAACGAGTCTCAACTAACGGTTGAGGCTGAGGAATTACCACAGGAGATGGAGAAACATTTCTAGAACATGAACATTGCGTACACGTCTTAGAAAGTGTTTGTTTTGGTTGAGAGGTTGAAGTTGAAGGTTTATCATACGAAACTCTTTCATTTACAATTTTATGTTGCAAAATCTTTACAGGTGACTGTAAAGTTTGTTGTTTCGAATTTAAAACCTTGGCTTTTCCCTTATTTGGTTGAACCTTAATTTCAGGTTCAACCTTTGAAATCACTTTTTCATGTTTAACTTCAACTTTCTTAACCTCAGGATACTCCTGATCCGTAATGTCCTCAATCTCAACAATCTCCTTAACACAGATTGGAGATTCAGTCTTTAGCTTAACACTCTCCTCAACATTAACAGGAGATTCATTCACAGACTTAACAAACCTTGGCAAGGGGTACTCTGGCCGCTTGGTTTTCTCCTTTGCCGGTTTGTTATTTTTGGTCTCTTTAGCATCTTTAGCTTTTATACCGTAAAGCTTTGACCAATCAACTGGAATCTCTTCAAAGCCTTCCTTAACAGGCAGGGGACAGTGAGTAGTAGGAGGAGGGACTGAGTGGTATCCCAATCCCTCATTCTTTTTCCCACTAGTACCATGCTTGCTAAGAATTTCATTAAAGACAACCGTTGAGGAATTTGAACCTAAGATTTTACTCTTATAATTCTCATACTCATTTTTTAAATCTGTAAGTTCTTTCTTTAGTAGTTCAATTTCAACAAGATAGCTTTTAATGGCATCTTCTTGACTAAAAACCTTAGATTTATATTTCTGAGTATCTAACCGATGAGCCTCATGATGTTTTTCATAAAGTTTATCATTAGCTTTTAAAAAATTATTTGACTCGGTTAGTTTTTCATTCTTTTTCCTCAACTCAGCGGTATCTGTCTGATATGCCTTTAGAGATTCAGTTAACTTAATACATGAGATACAATTTAACGGTTCATCAGGTACCTCATTCACAATGTGAGCCATCAGACACTGTTGGTATTGCTGGGAGACAGTCGTCCAATCCTGACTTGTGGGCTCGAAAACAATCAGGGCATTATCAGCAGGCCCTTTCTTAGTAACTTCCATTTCTTTGGCCTTTGGAGGAGTAGTGTGACACCCCACCCCTCGCGATGGCCCTATGGGCTCGAGGGAGGCGGTGAGCCTGTCACCAGCTGAGGCTTATTGGGCCCTAGGTCTGCAGCCCAATGCACCCCAACCCATCACTATTGCTGAGGCCCACCCCTCTATTAGCCAATAGTAGGTTGTTGTGAGGCTTGAACTCAAGACCTCACCTTTAATACTAAGTGTTACCACTTAGTATCACCAATTGAGCTGCAGCTCAATTGGTGATACTAAGTGGTAACACTTAGTATTAAAGGTGAGGTCTTGAGTTCAAGTCTCACAACAACCTACTATTGGCTAATAGAGGGGTGGGCCTCAGCAATAGTGATGGGTTGGGGTGCATTGGGCTGCAGACCTAGGGCCCAATAAGCCTCAGCTAGTGGCAGGCCCACCGCCTCCCTCGAGCCCATAGGGCCATCGCGAGGGGTGGGGTGTCACAAGTAGAAGGTGTTGTGAATCCCGATGCTGGCATTTTGGGTTTCTCGCATTCCCTGGCGAAGTGACCCAAATTTTGACAATTGTAACACCGGACCTTACTCTTGTTAAATCCAAAGCCAGTCTTCCCGTCACCTTCCAAGCTTTTACGCCCTGTCCTCTGCAAAAACTTTTGAATTCTTCGGGTGATCATTGCCACATTCCAAGTTAGATCCATTTGCTCCAGATCATCTTCATCAAGCTGAGCATAGTCTTCCTTAGTCAATTCCAAAGTAAGATTCGGTTGAGTAACCAAATCCTTGTATGAGCTTAAGAAAGCTGTATAAATTGCAGCTTGCTCCTGAATAGCATGTGAGACTTGAACCTGTTGTTGATTTGAAGAAGGTCCAGTCATGAAAACAGAATGAATCCCATCGGAAGAAGAAGAAGAGGTTGATGAAGCATTTGTATTTGTTACGAAGGCGACTCCAGATCCATAAGTCTTTCCAGAGTTAATCTGAACACCATACACACTAGGATTCTGAACAGCAGCACCAGACCTTGTTTCTTTCTTCTTAATCTCCATCGCGTGAGCTTGAAGATCCCCTATCAACGTATCCAAAGACATGTTTGCAAGTTCTTCATTTTCTTTTAAAAATTGAACTTTAACATCCCAAGAACTTGGCAACACATCCAGTAGCTTCTTATTGACTTCAATTGAAGGAAAAGTATAACCCCCTTCAAACAACTTACCAACTAACCGTGAGTACCTAGTGAATAAAGAAGTTGTGTCTTCATTAGGAAGAATGTCAAAGATATCGTACTGTTTCTTAATCAGTTCGAGCTTGGCTTCCTTGTACTTATCATTTCCTCCACAACGAGTTTCAATTGCCTTCCATAAATCAAATGCTGTTTCATGAGTTCTGAAAAGCCATAAAACATCTTTGGTTAAACACATTTTAATCATTGAAAATGACTTTCTTTCAGTATCAAAATCTTTCTTCTCCTCGGGAGACATAGCTTTATAGGTCTTAGCAGGACGAATACCACGGTATTCCCCTTCAGCTAATGGAGGTACATAACGCTCACGTAATGGTCCCCATAATTCTGGACAGTGAAAGTCAATATATTGCTCAACTCGGTCTCTCCAGTACACGTAATCCATGTCCGCAGTAAATAGTGGAGGTTTATTACTTGAACCTATGTCATTACTTTGTTTAATCATTTCTCTCAGTCCTCTAATATCCTCTTTATCAGCTGCCATTGTAATTACTTAATCGAAAAAACAATCTTCAGATCTTAGCGACGTAGTTGATAACGTCGCACAAAGATTATGCGACGGTAATGGTGACGTTGCAAAAAGCAAAGGATTAAATTAAGAATCAGATGTAAGCGACGTAGAATACCACGTCGCAGATGACGTCGCAGAGGACGTCGCACAATTACACTACGTCGCAACAAGATGTCGCAACACAGCGTCGCAGAAGACTAATTAAAGTCAAAATAGCGACGTCGCGGATGACGTCGCAACCAGTACGTCGCAAGCGACGTCGCACAGACTAATTAAAGTCCAAATCACTACGTCGCAAGCGACGTCGCAGCTGACGTCGCAGGTAACGTCGCAAAAAGCGAAAAACCTGCGGCCAAAAACCCTAAAAACGAATATTTAACCCTAAAACCAAAACCACGAATGTCGAACGACGGAAACCTTCAATAATCCCAGTAATATTGATCGAACACCTGTAAAAACACAAAAAATAAACGTAATAATCACAAAACAATATGCGAATCACGTCGCTTTATCCCGAACTCGATCCAAATCGCCAAAAACGAGCACTTTCTGCTCTGATACCAGTTGTTTGTCCCGTACCTAGGATCTAACAGAACCGAGTCACTCAATCGTTTGCGGAATCAACGATTAAGTTATCACACGAACACAATGAATAATCAAACACAATAGAATAAGAACAAAACGCTTGTATATTGATTATAACCGATCAGATTACAGGTGGATTCGACTAATTGCGTTTAGGGTTTCGTCAACCCTAAAACAGAAAACGTAAAACGTTTATATACAAAAACTGGCACCTGCGACGTCGCACGCTACGTCGCAGGCCCAAGCCCATGCGACGTTGGCTACGTCGCAGGCCCAATACCTGACGTCGCACCTGCGACGTTACGCACAACGTCGCAGGAATCAGGAAACTCAATTCTAATTACAAACTACGAGCTAGACCAACTGACAGACACAAACATGTACCAACAACAAATAAGAAATTTTAGAATCGAATAATTTTTTTTTCAAAAAATGATCTCATAAAAAAAAAGTAGCAAAGAAACCGTACGATTATTCTAGATAATATGGATGAGGTTAATTTGGAGCGAAATTTGGAAAGTGGTGTTATGATTGTGAAGGATTTGGAGATGAAAAACAAACTAGTAAGTGAAGCAATGATTGATTTCGCGATATCTCCAACACTTAAAAACTTAATCGGAAAAAAGTAGAAAAATGTGATAAGATTTGGTGTAAAGTTAAAAGAGATGAAAAAAGTGGATACGGATACGATGTTTGCATCTAAAATGTAGTTAACACACCAATATATACAACAAATAAAAAATTTTAGCGTCGAATAAAATTTTTTGAGAAAAAATGGTCCCATAAAAAAAAGTAGCAAAGAAACCGTACGATTATGGTAGATAATATGAATGAGGTTAATTTGGAGCGAAATTTGGAAATTGGTGTTATGATTTTGAAGGATTTGGAGATGAAAAACAAACTAGTAAGTGTAGCAATGATTGATTTCACGATATCTCCAACACTTAAAAAAAAAAAAAAAAAACTTAATCGGAAAAAAGTAGCAAAATATGATAAGATTTGGTGTAAAGTTAAATGAGATGAAAAAAGAGGATACGGTTACGATGTTTGCATCTAAAATGTAGTTAACACACCAATATATACAACAAATAAGAAATTTTAGCGTCGAATTAATATTTTTTTTCAAAAAATGATCTCATAAAAAAAAAAGTAGCAAAGAAACCGTACGATTATGCTAGATAATATGGATGAGGTTAATTTGGAGCGAAATTTGGAAAGTGGTGTTATGATTGTGAAGGATTTGGAGATGAAAAAAAAACTAGTAAGTGAAGCAATGATTGATTTCGCGATATCTCCAACACTTAAAAAAAAAAAAAAAAAAAAAAAAAAAACCTAATCAGAAAAAAGTAGCAAAATGTGATATGATTTGATGTACAGTCAAATGAGGTAAAAAAAGAGGATACAGTTACGATGTTTGTGTCTAAAAGGTAGTTAACACACCAATATATAACAAATAAGAAATTTTAGCGTCGAATAATTTTTTTTTTTTCAAAAAATGGTCTCATAAAAAAAAAGTAGTAAAGAAACCGTACGATTATGCTAGATAATATGGATGAGGTTAATTTGGAGCGAAATTTGGAAAGTGGTGTTATGATTGTGAAAGATTTGGAGATGATAAATGAACTAGTAAGTGAAGCAATGATTGATTTCGCGATATCTCTAACACTGAAAAAAAATAAAAAATTAATTTAATGGGAAAAAAGTAGCAAAATGTGATAAGATTTGATGTACAGTTATATGAGGTGAAAAAAGAGGATACGGTTACGATCTTTGCATCTAAAATGTATTTAACACACCAATATAGACAACAAATAAGAAATTTTAGCGTCGAATAATATTTATTTTCAAAAAATGGTCTCATAAAAAAAGTAGCAAAGAAACCGTACGATTATGCTAAATAATATGGATGAGGTTAATTTGGAACGAATTTTGGAAAGTGGTGTTATGATTTTGAAGGATTTGGAGATAAAAAACAAATTAGTAAGTGAAGCAATGATTGATTTCGCGATATCTCCTACACTTAAAAAAATAAAAAAACTAATAAAAAAAAAGTAGCAAAATGTGATAAGATTAGGTGTAAAGTTAAATGAGATGGAAAAAGAGGATATGGTTACGATGTTTGCATCTAAAATGTAGTTAACACACCAATATATACAACAAATAAGAAATTTTAGCGTCGAATAATTTTTTTTTTCAAAAAATGTTCTCATAAAAAATAAGTAGCAAAGAAACCATACGACTATGCTAAATAATATGGATGAGGTTTGTTTGGAGCGAAATTTGGAAAGTGGTGTTATGATTGTGAAGGAATTGGAGATGAAAAACAAACTAGTAAGTGAAACAATGATTAATTTTGCGATATCTCCAATACTTAAAAAAAATAAAAAATAACTTAATCGGAAAAAAGTAGCAAAATGTGATAAATTTGATGTACAGTTAAATGAGGTGAAAAAAGAGGATACGGTTACGATGTTTGCATCTAAATTGTAGTTAACACACCAATATAGACAACAAATAAGAAATTTTAGCGTCGAATAATTTTTTTTTTCAAAAAATGGTCTCATCAAAAAAAAGTAGCAAAAAAACCGCACGATTATGTTAGATAATATGGATGAGGTTAATTTGGAGCGAAATTTGGAAAGTGGTGTTATGAATTTAAAGGATTTGGAGATGAAAAATAAACTAGTAAGTGAAGCAATGATTGATTTCGCGATATCTCCAACACTTTAAAAAAAAAAAAACTAATAAGAAAAAGTAGCAAAATGTGATAAGATTTGATGTAAAGTTAAATGAGGTGAAAAAAGAGGATATGGTTACGATCTTTGCATCTAAAATGTAGTTAACACACCAATATATACAACAAATAAGAAATTTTAGCGTCGAATAATTTTTTTTTTCAAAAAATGTTCTCATAAAAAAAAGTAGCAAAGAAACCGTACGATTATGCTAAATAATATGGATGAGGTTAATTTGGAGCGAAATTTGGAAAGTGGTGTTATGATTGTGAAGGAATTGGAGAAGAAAAACAAACTAGTAAGTAAAGCAATGATTGTTTTCGCGATATCTCCATAACTTGAAAAAAAAAAAAATAACTTAATCGGAAAAAAGTTGCAAAATGTGAAAAGATTTGATGTACAGTTAAATGAGGTGAAAAAAGAGGATACGGTTACGACGTTTGCATCTAAATTGTATGTTTGTCCCTAACCTTGGATCTAGTACGAATCGAGTCACTCAATCGTTTGCGGAATCAACGATTAAGTTAAATACCAAACACACGAACAATCAATACGCAATGAATATCAAACGAAACGTATTATATTGTATTATAATCGGTCAGATTACAGAGATTTCGACTAATTGCGTTTAGGGTTTCGTCAACCCTAAAACAGAAAACATAAAACGAATTTATACAAAATCTGGCACCTGCGACGTCGCACGCTACGTCGCAGGCCCAAGCCCATGCGACGTAGACTACGTCGCAGGCCCAAAACCTGACATCGCACCTGCGACGTTGCACGCTACGTCGCAGGAGACAGGAATACTAATTCTAATTACAAACTACGAGCTAGACCAACTAACAGACACTAAACATGTACTAACAAACTCCCCCGTGTCTTCAGCTTGGTCTTCAAAAATCTTCTTTAAACCCAGCCTGCAGGAAATTGGCCGTCGGCATGAATTCCATTAGCCACACAAACAGTAACAACATTGTAAAACTGCTGTGCTAAACGTCTGTTGAATTCATTCTTCTGACCAATTTTCTTAAATCTTTTTCATGAAAATTAATCAAACTCATCGGATCATATAGTCTAAACGTTGCTTGCCTCAGATTCCATATACCTCCAACTTCTGGCCACGGTTCAGAATCTGGAACGAAAGTAATAACCGCTTCACCAGTCTGTGGATCAAGTTCCCATTTTACAAGTCTTCTCAGAAAATAATAAGGAACTGATTCCAGAGGTATCTCAGTCAAACAGTTAGCAGGCGAATAGTGAACTTTAACCATAGGCTTCCTGGTGACTGGATCAATCTTCTTTTTCCACGTATACCGAGTTCCCAACGTCGGTTTCAATTTCGAATAAGTCTTCGATAACACTTCCCGACGTAAATTTCTCTGAATGAACTCAGCATAATCATTTTTGAACGGATTAATCAATTTAAGCTGAGCTAATCGATTAATCTCTCCTTTTGGCAACGTGCTCAATCTATCAAAACGCATTCTGAAATACTGAACTCCATCTTCTCTCTTAATCATGAAAAGATTCCTCTGACACTTCCAGCTTTTAATAACACCGGTATAATTTCGACTAACCCGGTACACTTGACATTTAACTGGAATAGGGACTGGATTTCGTCCCTTAGGCCACCATTTCTTGTTTCTTTCTCTCTTTTCTTCAGCAGTTAATTTCTTCGCTGCTGAGTCCGGTGCCTGTGTCTCTGAAGCTGGAGTTGCAGCAGAACTTGATTCTCCATGTTGAGCTTTATCAGGACTCTCGTCTTCACTTGAATCAGATTCTATAATTGGTGCATCATCATAAGCTTCCCCAGATTGTGCATCATCATACGTTTCATCTGCATTCAACTGCTCTTCTTCAATCGAAACATCCTCATTCATCTCAAAAACATTCTCTGTTTCTTCCTCAGAGCCAACTCCACTGGCCATCCTCTGAATAAATGATAAGTCAGCGAATGAGTAATCAACTGCCAGCGGTCTTGGTTGCCCTGGAATATCATCAACACAAAAATAATCCAAAAGAGAAATATTTTCATTAACATTTTCAATTACAGGGTTGGGATTTACAGACGCAGGTTCACTTGACTCTAAAGTGGGTATCCCAGACCCAGACTCCCCCGAGGCAAGTAACCTGCCTTCCAAAACATTAACCTTATTCTTCGTTTCCTCAAGCACCTTAGATTGAACCGCGATCAGCGCAGCTTGTTCAGCAATCTTTTCGTCTTGAGCCTCCAGCTTTTGCGTCATCTTTTGCATATCTTCCATAATCTTTTGCAAGAATGCTGGAGTCGGTTGAATCGCAAAATCAGCTTGCTGCTGTGGATTGACTGGAGCTCGTGTTGACGAAGAGCGACGAACACGACGACTCGGTTGATAAGTCTCATCAGCAGGATCATCACCGTCTCGTGTACGTTTCCCAGTATCCCTTGGAGGTACATATTTGCGTCCTGCCCGGATCCGACGCTGAATTCTTAGATATCTGAATGAATCGGAAAGCCTGATACGTTCCATCTAAGAGGGATGCGGAACAGTACCATCCGAATGCTCAGGCGTCGGACCCCCATCCTGAGGACCTACGTTGGCTGGTTCTTCAGAATCAGAACTCTCGACCGTGTCGTGAGATGCTGGATTGTCTGAGTCAACGTGCCCGAACTGCTCGATGTTCTCCAAAATAGCATCCACATGCTCCCCCGCAGCCTGAACAGGAACATTCATAAGCGGTTGCTGCGGTTGCTGTGGTGCTGGAATATCCATATACTGAGGATCTAGAGGTGGTACATAATTTTCATCCACAATAGCACCGAATAAGGGAACATCCCTTGGTGCCTCGACCCCTTTCTCATACCCTGCACAAATAGTGAAAATCCGACTCATCATTGGTGAAATCTTGAGCGGCTGATCGATATCACCCTGTGCCTGAAGCTCCGGATGATGACGATTGATGTGCAGCTGTACAAATCTCGGATATAAAATCCATTTCTGATCCCCGGCATTCGCATTATCAACCATAGCCTTGAAGATAAATCCCGAGAAGTTGAACGGCTTGTTGTATACCAACGCTAACATAGCAGAAGCCAGACTTCGGCTCATCCCATCCGTTCCACCTTTCCGATTCCCCAAGCAAACAATGATCACATGCATCAAATATCTCCAGACGCGTGTGAGATTCGCTTTTCTATACTGATCAGAGGGAATCCCGGGATATCCTATCCGTTGCATAGCTCCAGAAACAAAAATATGATCAAAACCGATAGGCATATCCGGTTGATCATTCAGCTGTAAAAGTTCCCGAATACTCTGTTCTGTAATAGTGATCTCCGTACCCAGAACGGTAGAGACCAATCGTCTAACGTCGTTTTCAGTAACGACAGTTGCGTTTCTCCAAAAAGGGTTGATCAGATTTCCAAACGCCATAGTGTTATCGGAAATGGCGTGGAATACCCTTGAACGTCTCAAAAACGCGATCATCTGACGATACGGTGCAGCTTTATCAGAAGTGTCAGTAAGGTAAGCAGCCGTATTATGACGAGCTTCAAAAATCAAAGCCATATCTGCAAAAAACAGAAACAGATTGCAACTCGAAAAAGGTTAGCAAAAATGTTACAGTTTTTACAAACTTTTTCAAATTCCCTGGAACTAGCGACGTAGCCACGTACGTCGCATCAAGACAGAGCGACGTAGAACTGTACGTCGCTAAAATTCAAAATATATTGGAAAGCGACGTAAGGCCTGACGTCACAGAAAATTCGAGCGACGTCAAGGGGAACGTCGCATTTTGCAATTTATTGTGAATTTAATTACTTTAATTAAAACAGCGACGTAGAGTGGTACGTCGCATCGGACGTCACAGTGAAAGCGACGTAGGGAAGGGCGACGTAGGAAATTAATAATAATTAAATAAAGCGACGTAGGCCACGACGTCGCAGCGTACGTCGCACTGACGAACAGGCGTCCCCAACCCAGAAACCCTAACCCTCGAATTTAGGGGTTTTCAAAATCAAACGCACTACAAGGTGCGGCTAACGATGGTGATCACGAAAACATAAGTTATAATAGTTACAACATCCAATTAACCATCGAATTTAACCCAAAACCGAAACCCTTTTAACCCGTATCACATATATAGCAATTAAACGTAATATACACGGTGAAAAAAGGTGAATATGGTACCTAAGTGTGCGGAATAACGAGTAGATCAAAACTACGTAAGTGAATCGGAATGAAAACGGCTACAAATCACGAAAATTGCTCGAAAATTGCTACGTCGCAAATCGCCACTGGTACATCGCAGGCTACGTCGCACGTGAATAGTGAATAGTGTGACGTGTTACGTCGCAGTTGAGACTATATATAGTCTAACCCTAGATGCGACGTAGACTGGGACGTCGCAGGCGACGTAGAATGGGACGTCGCATAAAACAATTTTGATCAAATTTTGAATTTTTCAAACCGTTTACTCGTTATTTTAGCAAATAATTTCCAAATAACTCGTGACTTTGGAAAAATAACTCAGAATAAAAATAAAACATAAAACTAAAAAATCTTTTTGGTATTTTCTTTAATTTTACAATAAGTAAAAAATTAACAAAATAAAATTACTAACACTCTATTTTTGGTGACGGAGTTGAGTTGTCTGATTAGGGATCATATCGGAATAACATGCATTTATTAGGAATAGTAAGTGTTATTTCGATCATCAGTATTTTGGTCCACTTTAAATTTACGTGGCACATTTAAAACACCTGTTATAAAAATTATTTCAAGACAATTATTGGTATTGTTTGTCCACCTAAACACGTTACATCCGTGTCTGTGAGTTAACCTTTTATTGTTAGTATGAATATTAATTTTGAGAGACCTATTATATGATATACTGATAAACTTCAGTAAAACAAACACTGCATATTCACACAAGGTAGAGATTACAAGACCAAGTTTATCTCGGTTTTCTCGTAACATACACTTGATATTTATATTTAGGCATACATCAAACCGACTATGAAGATACTAGTGGCCCCAGATCTGTACAAAGTACAACAGAGGGTCCCTTAGTATGAACATAACAAGTTTGAGACTATTTGCATAACTAATGGATTCAGGTCTGTACGAGAGTACAACAATAGTCACCATTAGTTAGGCGAATAACCATATTATTACTATATGCCAATTTTACATTTACATACTAATTATGACAGTGTATGACAGTACTTCGGTTTATCAATTAAGACTTATGTCATACATCATATAACAATTTTCACAAAATAATAGACAAGTTTTAATATTACTTCTTACTTACTCACAAACCGGTGTGTATCATGCCTACCAATACATCGTGTGATGAAGATAATTTAGATAGAAACTGTTTTAAGTGTGTCAGATAAACCTACTGACACATCCAAGATAAACCTTAAAATTCCATTTTGTGCATGTCACCCGATGTACTATCATATCCCAAGTTGTTTACAACAACTTCAACGTCCATTTTAAAAATGTTGCAACCTCGCGTTTTCTTTAATACTAAAGAGTATAAAGAGTGGCTGTTGCCACTTTTTTTTTTTTTTTTTTTAAATTGAATTTAAAAACTTAAAAATCCAAGTCACAAATCATTTCTTTGACTGAAAGAACCTTAAACCTATCAGATTGACCAGTTCAATAAAACGTGATCGCAAAAAGGCTTTTGTGAAAAGGTCCGCACACTACTTAAGGGTATCTATATGTACGATATCTATAAGGTGTTTCTCAAAGCAATCCCGTATGAAGTGAAACCTAAGTTCAATATGTTTGGTCTTAGAGTGTTGTACGGGATTGTGTGTTATAGATATAGCAGCTGTATTATCAATGTAAATAGGAGTCATAGAGAGATTGAACCCGTAATCACGCAGCTGATGCTGAATCCAGAGAACTTGAGAACAGCAACTTGCAGCAGCAACATACTCGGCTTCAGCTGTGGAAATAGCAACAGCAGTCTGCTTTTTGCACTGCCAAGAAACTAAGCGCGATCCAAGGAACTGACATCCTCCAGTAGTTGACTTCATATCTATCTTGCAGCCACCAAGATCCGAATCCGAATAGGCAGTTAACTCGAAGTTTTTTTCGTTTAAATACCATAGACCCAGAGATGGCCTAAAAGCGAGATATCCAAAAATGCCTTTTACTGCCTTCATATGAGACACCTTCGGATTTGCTTGAAATCGTGAGCAGAGAGAAACAGCAAACACTATATCTGGTCTTGAGGCAGTCAGGTACATGAGAGAGCCTATCATTGAGCGATAGTCTTTCTTCTTGCAATCTTCATCGTCCTCATTAGGTCCAAGATATGTCTTGCTTCAATTGGAGTGCCGTAGTGTTTACAGTTGAGCAATTCATATCGCTTTAACATGTCAGTGACATATTTTGACTGGTGGATATAAATTCCATTGTCAGATTGCTCAACCTGTAGTCCTAGAAAGAACGTGAGTTCCCCCATAGCACTCATTTCAAACTCAGATTTCATCAATCTTTCAAAATCCTTGCACAACTGATCATTAGTTGATCCAAAAATTATGTCGTCCACATAGACCTGCACAAGTAACAAATCCGCTCCTTCTCGTTTGATGAAAAGCGTGCTATCAATCTGTCCTCTGTCAAAACCATTCTTCAGCAAGTACTTGGCAAGTCGCTCATACCAAAGTCGAGGAGATTGATGAAGACCATACAAAGCTTTCTTCAGTTTGCAAACATGATTAGGATGCTTTGGGTCTTCAAAACCGGGAGGTTGACACACATAAATCACTGCGTCGACATCTCCGTATAGAAAAGCACACTTTACGTCAAGTTGATACACGCGGAATCCTTTAAATGAAGCATAGGCTAGAAAAATCCGAATAGATTCCAAACGAGCAACAGGAGCGAAAACTTCATCATAGTCAATACCTTCTAATTGACTATATCCTTGAACTACCAGACGGGCTTTATTTCGAATAACAGCCCCACGATCATCCATTTTGTTACGGAAAACCCAACGAGTACCCGTCAAGTGAGCACCATTGGGTAGAGGAACAATTTCCCAAACATTCATCTTGTTTATTTGCTGTAGTTCCTCCTGCATAGCCTCGACCCAAGATGGATCCTTTAAGGCTTGTTCAACCTTTTTAGGTTCAATTTGAGACAAATGACATGAATCGATATGAGCTATAAGTCCCAAAAGTTGCTGAGCTGAAGTCTGCTTTGCTTGCTGTCGTGTTTGAACAGATGCATGAGGATCACCAATGATATTATCAATGGGGTGATCCTTATGTATACGAGTTTCTGGTATGGCACCTGGCACAAGATCCACACCCAGATTGTTCAAATCTCCCTCAGTTTCAGGAGTAGCATCAGACTCAGGAGAGGCTAACTCTTCTTCTTCTCCTTCATCTTCATGAGAAAATAAGTGAGAGTAGGCCATTGTTTCCTCCATTTCATCTTCTTCTTGAGGTTCCTCTAAAGGAGGCATGTTTGGATCATATGGAAGCTCCTTTGTGTAGGTATAAACTGTTTTAGAAGGAGCAGCCGAAGGTGATGGAGTAGGAGATGGTGTTGATGGTGGTGATTTGGTAATTGTTTGTGGTTGTGTGGGTGGTTGTGTGGGTGGTTGTGTGGGTGGTGGTGAAGGTGTAGGTGTAGTTTGTGGAGGTGTAGGATTAGTCGGTGGAGGTGCGGGTGTTGCATTGGGATTTGGGTTGGATGGTTTATTATTAACAGGTGTATCTTGAGTAAGATCAAGCTCATGAAGTATAGAAACCAATTCTTCCGTTTCATCTTCTTCCGGAATATTGAAAGAGTTGAAGAGGTTTCCATAGTTGAAAAACCAATCCGGACCCGTTCCTTGAGGAGGTTCCGTATACCTTAAACATTTCACTTCAAAATGCTCCTCAATCTGATTCGTTGATTTGTTAAAGACTCTTTTGTTCGGAGAGTTGACTGAATATCCAAGAAAAATCCCTTCAACAGCTTTATCAGCAAACTTAGAGACCTTATCTTTTGTTATCATGATCAGGCATGGACACCCAAATGGTTCTAGGAACTGCAAATTTGGCTTACGGTTATTGAAAAGTTCATAACACGTCTTGTTCTTTTTCTTAACCGTGAGTACTCTGTTGAGAACATAACAGGCAGTATTAACTGCCTCAGCCCAGAAGATGATTGGTAACTTGGAGTCAACTAACATAGTCCGAGCTGTCTCGATAATTGTCCTGTTCTTTCTTTCTGCAACTCCATTCTGTTGTGGAGTCCTCGGAGCACTAAATTGATGCTCAATACCTCTTGTAGCACAAAACAATTCGAGAGTTGAGTTCTTGAATTCAGTTCCATTATCACTTCGTATCCTTTTCACCTTCAAGTTGCACAGATTTGCCAACTTGTCCAACAAATACACCAGAATCTCAGGAGTTTCCCCTTTTGTGGTCAAAAAGTAAACCCACGAAAACCTTGAGTAGTCATCAGTAACTACCAAGCAGTAAGACCGACCACCAATGCTCTTTGTAGAAACTGGACCAAAAAGATCCATATGTAGTAGTTCCAATGGAGCATTTATAGAATTCACCTGCTTAGACTTATGGGACTTCTTACGTAGCTTTCCTTTTTGGCAGGAGATACAGTCATCCTTTAGAGCAAATGACTGTTTCGGAACTCCTAGCACTAGGTCATTTTTAGTCAAGAAATTCATTTTTCGGAAATGAATATGTCCCATTCGTCTATGCCAAAGCAGTGATTCCTTTTCAGAAGCCTTAGACAAGAGACACGTATACTCGTTCGAGGTCTCAACAGTTCTCATATTCAGAATGTATGTGTCATTCTTTCTTGGTGCTCTCAGTAACACCCATTCTTCCGGAATGACATACCCAGGCTTCAGTATCACACACTCTGTCTTTGTGAACTCAGTGGTATAATCCTTATCACAGACCTGTGAAACACTTAGCAAGTTGTGCGTAAGCTGTTCCACGTAGTTCACATTTTCAAAACTAACATTGCCGTTAGTTAACGTTCCTCTTCCAGAAATGGTTCCCCCAGTATCTCCAGCAAAAGCAACATATCCTCCTGCGTATGGTTTAATATCCACAAGAAGAGATACATCGCCTGTCATATGTCGCGAGCAGCCGCTATCCAAATACCATTCACTATCTTTAACACGTTCTGACTGCTGCAACACACAAATGAAGGAGATTAGTGAGAAACGGTGACCCAAGCCTTTACAGACTTAGGTCGACCGTGGTCATCAACAATAAGCACGTCAGATAGGATTTTATCTTTAAACAAATTAAAAATTTTATCTGATGTGTTATTGTTGACGACTGAAGAGTCAACATCAGACTCTTTTCGTTTCCAAACTTTTGAAGATTCGGAATTGATATTAGAAGTAATGTTGGGCTTTTGAATTGGCAAAGGTTTTTGCTCAACATTACTTGGTTTCGAAACAAGCTTGGGAGAGTTTGAGTAACGCCTAGGTGGAGATTTAGAAAAAGAGTTTCTATAAACAGATGTCCTAGGCATCTCTCTCCCATATCGCTGATTTGACAGCTTTGGACATTCACGGATTAAATGTCCTTGTTTCTTGCAGTAGAAACAAGAACGAGTCTCAACAAACGGTTGAGGCTGAGGAATTACCACAGGAGGTGGAGAAACATTTCTAGAACATGAACAATGCGCACATGTTTTAGAAAGTGCTTGTTTTGGTTGAGAGGTTGAAGTTGAAGGTTTATCATGCGAAATTCTTTCATTTACTATTTTATTTTGCAAAATCTTTACAGGTGACTGTAAAGTTTGTTGTTTTGAATTAAAAACCTTGGCTTTTCCCTTATTTGGTTGAACCTTAATTTCAGGTTCAATCTTTGAAATCACTTTTTCAGGTTTAACCACAACCTTCTTAACCTCAGGATACTCCTGATCCGTAATGTCCTCAATCTCAACAATCTCCTCAATAATAACAGGAGATTCATTCTTTAACTCAACACTCTCCTTAACACTAACAGGAGATTCATGCACAGACTTAACAAACGTTGGCAAGGGGTACTCTGGCCGCTTGGTTTTCTCCTTTGCCGGTTTGTTATGTTTGGTCTCTTTAGCATCTTTAGCTTTTAAACCATAAAGCTTGGACCAATCAACTGGAATCTCTTCAAAGCCTTCCTTAACAGGCAGGGGACAATGAGTAGTAGGAGGAGGGACTGAGTTGTATCCCAATCCTTCATTCTTCTTCCCTTTAGTACCATGCTTGCTAAGAATTTCATTAAAAACAACCGTTGAGGAATTTGAACCTAAGATTTTACTCTTATAATTCTAATACTCAGCTTTTAAATCTGTAAGTTCTTTATTTAGTAATTCAATTTCAACAAGATAGCTTTTAATGGCATCTTCTTGACTAAAAACCTTAGATTTATATTTCTGAGTATCTAACCGATGAGCCTCAAGATGTTTTTCATAAAGTTTCTCATTAGCTTTTAAGAAATTATTTGACTCGGTTAGTTTTTCATTCTTTTTCCTCAACTCTACAGTTTCGTTCTGAAATGCCTTTAGAGATTCAGTTAACTTAATACATGAGATACAATTTAATGGTTCATCAGGTACCTCATTCACGATGTGAGCCATCAAACACTGTTGGTAATGCTGGGAGACTGGCGTCCAATCTTGACTTGTAGGCTCAAAGGCAATCAGGGCATTATCAGCAAGCCCTTTCTTAGAAACTTCCATTTCTTTGGCCTTTGGAGGAGTAGAAGGTGTTGTGAATCCCGATGCTGGCATTTTGGGTTTCTCGCACTCTCTGGCGAAGTGACCCAAATTTTGACAATTGTAACATCGGACCTTACTCTGGTCAAATCCGAAGCCAGTCTTTCCATCACCTTCCAAACTTTTGCGCCCTGTCCTCTGCAAGAACTTTTGAATTCTTCTGGTGATCATCGCCACATTCCAAGTTAAATCCATTTGCTCCAGATCATCTTCATCAAGCTGAGCATATTCTTCCTTAGTCAGCTCCAAAGTAAGATTTGGTTGAGTAACCAAATCCTTGTATGAGCTTAAGAAAGCTGTATAAATTGCAGCTTGTTCCTGAATAGCAGGTGAGACCTGAACCTGTTGTTGATTTGAAGAAGGTCCAGTCATGAAAACAGAATGAATCCCATCGGAAGCAGAAGAAGAAGTTGATGGAGCATTTGTATTTGTCACGAAGGCGACTCCAGATCCATAAGTCTTCCCAGAGTTGATCTGAACACCATACACACTAGGATTCTGAACAGCAGCACCAGACCTAGTTTCTTTCTTCTTAATCTCCATCGCGTGAGCTTGAAGATCCCCTATCAGCGTATCCAAAGACATGTTTGCAAGTTCTTCATTTTCCTTTAAAAATTGAACTTTAACATCCCAAGAACTTGGCAACACATCCAGTAGCTTCTTATTTACTTCAATTGAAGGAAAAGTATAACCCCCTTCAAACAACTCACCAACTAACCGTGAGTACCTAGTGAATAAAGAAGTCGTGTCTTCATTAGGAAGGATGTCAAAGATATCGTATTGTTTCTTAATCAGTTCGAGCTTGGCTTCCTTGTACTTATAATTTCCTCCACAACGAGTTTCAATTGCCTTCCACAGATCAAAGGCTGTTTCATGAGTTCTGAAAAGCCAAAGAACATCCTTGGTTAGACACATTTTAATCATTGAAAAAGATTTTCTTTCAGTATCAAAATCTTTCTTCTCCTCGGGAGACATCGCTTTATAGGTCTTAGCAGGACGAATATTACGGTATTCTCCTTCAGCTAGTGGAGGTACATAACGTTCGCGTAATGGTCCCCATAATTCTGGACAATGAAAATCAATGTATTGTTCAACTCGGTCTCTCCAGTATACATAATCCATGTCCGCAGTAAATAATGGAGGTTTATTACTTGAACCTATGTCATTACTTTGTTTAATCATTTCTCTTAGACCTCTAATATCCTCTTTATCAGCTGCCATTGTAATTACTTAATCGAAAAACAAACTTCTGATCTTAGCGACGTAGGTGAGTACGTCGCACCAAGATTATGCGACGTTGATAGGTAAGTAAAGGATTCAATTAAGAATCAGAAATATGCGACGTTGAGAGGTACGTCGCAGATGACGTCGCAGAGGACGTCGCAGAATCACACTATGCGACGTAGAGAGGTACGTCGCAGATGACGTCGCAGAGGACGTCGCACAGACTAATGAAAGTCCAAATTACTACGTCGCACACGACGTCGCAGCTGACGTCGCAATGGTACGTCGCAAAACGCGCTGAGCAGCAACCACAAACCCTAAAAACGAATTTTTTTTAACCCTAAACGAAAACCACGAATGTTGAACGACGGAAACCTTCAATAATCCCAGTAATACTGATCGAAAACCTGTAAAAACACAAAACAAACGTGATAAACACAAAAACACACGAATATCACGTCCTTTAAAATCCCAAACTCGATCCGAATCGCCAAAACGAGCACTTTCTGCTCTGATACCAGTTGTTTGTCCCTAACCTTGGATCTAGTACGAATCGAGTCACTCAATCGTTTGCGGAATCAACGATTAAGTTAAATACTAAACACACGAACAATCAATACGCAATGAATATCAAACGAAACGTATTATATTGTATTATAATCGGTCAGATTACAGAGATTTCGACTAATTGCGTTTAGGGTTTCGTCAACCCTAAAACAGAAAACATAAAACGAATTTATACAAAATCTGGCACCTGCGACGTCGCACGCTACGTCGCAGGCCCAAGCCCATGCGACGTAGACTACGTCGCAGGCCCAAAACCTGACATCGCACCTGCGACGTTGCACGCTACGTCGCAGGAGACAGGAATACTAATTCTAATTACAAACTACGAGCTAGACCAACTGACAGACACTAAACATGTACCAACAAACTCCCCCGTGTCTTCAGCTTGGTCTTCAAAAATCTTCATTAAACCCAGCCCGCAGGAAATTGGCCGTCGGCATGAATTCCATTAGCCACACAAACAGTAACAACATTGTAAAACTGCTGTGCTAAACGTCTGTTGAATTCATTCTTCTGACCAACACGAATCCGATTATCATAGAGTTTTCTTAAATCTTTTTCATGAAAATTAATCAAACTCATCGGATCATATAGTCTAAACGTTGCTTGCCTCAGATTCCATATACCTCCAACTTCTGGCCACGGTTCAGAATCTGGAACGAAAGTAATAACCGCTTCACCAGTCTGTGAATCAAGTTCCCATTTTACAAGTCTTCTCAGAAAATAATAAGGAACTGATTCCAGAGGTATCTCAGTCAAACAGTTAGCAGGCGAATAGTGAACTTTAACCATAGGCTTCCTGGTGACTGGATCAATCTTCTTTTTCCACGTATACCGAGTTCCCAACGTCGGTTTCAATTTCGAATAAGTCTTCGATAACACTTCCCGACGTAAATTTCTCTGAATGAACTCAGCATAATCATTTTTGAACGGATTAATCAATTTAAGCTGAGCTAATCGATTAATCTCTCCTTTTGGCAACGTGCTCAATCTATCAAAACGCATTCTGAAATACTGAACTCCATCTTCTCTCTTAATCATGAAAAGATTCCTCTGACACTTCCAGCTTTTAATAACACCGGTATAATTTCGACTAACCCGGTACACTTGACATTTAACTGGAATAGGGACTGGATTTCGTCCCTTAGGCCACCATTTCTTGTTTCTTTCTCTCTTTTCTTCAGCAGTTAATTTCTTCGCTGCTGAGTCCGGTGCCTGTGTCTCTGAAGCTGGAGTTGCAGCAGAACTTGATTCTCCATGTTGAGCTTTATCAGGACTCTCGTCTTCACTTGAATCAGATTCTATAATTGGTGCATCATCATAAGCTTCCCCAGATTGTGCATCATCATACGTTTCATCTGCATTCAACTGCTCTTCTTCAATCGAAACATCCTCATTCATCTCAAAAACATTCTCTGTTTCTTCCTCAGAGCCAACTCCACTGGCCATCCTCTGAATAAATGATAAGTCAGCGAATGAGTAGTCAACTGCCAGCGGTCTCGGTTGCCCTGGAATATCATCAACACAAAAATAATCCAAACGAGAAATATTTTCATTAATATTTTCAATTACAGGGTTGGGATTTACAGACGCAGGTTCACTTGACTCTAAAGTGGGTATCCCAGACCCAGACCTAGTTAACACACCAATATAGATAACAAATAAGAAATTTTAGCTTCGAATAAATTTTTTTTTCAAAAAATGGTCTCGTCAAAAAAAGTAGCAAAGAAACCGTACGATTATGTTAGATAATATGGATGAGTTTAATTTGGAGCGAAATTTGGAAAGTGGTGTTATGATTGTGAAAGATTTGGAGATGATAAATGAACTAGTAAGTGAAGCATTGATTGATTTTGCGATATCTCCAACACTTTAAAAAAAAAAAAAAAAAAAAAAAAACTTAATCGGAAAAAAGTAGCAAAATGTGACAAGATTTGGTGTAAAGTAAAATGAGGTGAAAAAAGTGGATGCGGTTACGATGTTTGCATCTAAATTGTAGTTAACACACCAATACAGAAAACAAATAAGGAATTTTAGCGTCGAATAATTTTTTTTTTTCAAAAAATGATGACGGGGTGTTTGTGAATCGAAGAAATCACACAATTAACAATGAATAGAAATTCAATAGACCCTAAAAGGGTGTCCGAAACGGGACTTCTCGATAATCACTCTCTTGCAATAATTCTTATTCAACTTCAACTAACTCAAACCCTAATACAATCAAATTTTTATATAGACTTCTAACCCTAGACTAAACTTGCTGAAAAAGAAAACAATAATAAAAATAATTATAAATCAAATTTAGATAAATCATAACTAAAACTAAATAAATAATAAATTAAATTGGATAGATTATGACAATTATAAATTGTCATTTATGACCCTTCGATCTTCGAAACATTATGAATTTAGACTTCACATGTTAACCAAAGAAACGATGGCTAAGTCAAAGGAGTTGGAGGCCGAAGGCACTCTCTGCATCATTCTCCCCCTCTTGGAAAAATACTCGTCCTCGAGTCTTGTCTTTCCAAGTCTCGAACTCTGAAACTTTCTAACCCCTCTTCGTTTCCTTAACATGGCTTCTCCAAAGAGAATCACGATCCATCTTGTTCAAAACATTCGATAAAATCTTTCGATAAAATCATCCAGGGACTTCTTCTTCACTCGCGTTTCCGTTGCCTCTTTAGGCGTCTCTCGGTTGGCTCGCTGTTGGAATCCGTCTGAAGTTCCTCCAATTGTTTACATGGTCTTCATCCTCTAACACACGTGCGTATCGGTGGTTGGTTATATCGTTGCCTCTTTCGGCGAATCTACGATTACTAAAATCAAAACATATTCCGTCTAGAAAACTACAGAAACTTCGGAAATTCATATCTCCTTGTAGAAAGATCAAATCGAAAATCCCAACGGTCAGATTGTGCGGCTATGTGTTCTCAACCACATATCCAAAAATCACAACGATCCAACGGTTAACGAATCCGTGGCGTCAATTCTCTCTCAGCTGCGCAGAGTATGATGAATTTTGACGGAATTTTTCGTTTTCTTCGATTGGCTTCTTTTGGTTGTGCAATTTCTTCTCCCGAACCTATGCTCTGATACCAAATGATGACGGGGTGTTTGTGAATCGAAGAAATCACACAATAAACAATGAATAGAAATTCAATAAACCCTAAAAGGGTGCCCGAAACGGGACTTCTCGAGAATCACTCTCTTTCAATAATTCTTATTCAACTTCAACTAACTCAAACCCTAATATAATCAAATGTTTATATAGACTTCTAACCCTAGACTAAACTTGCTGAAAAACAAATCAATAATAAAAAAAATTATAAATCAAATTTAGATAAATCATAACTAAAACTAAATAAATAATAAATTAAATTGGATAGATTATGACAATTATAAATTGTCAATTATGACCCTTCGATCTTCGAAACAATATGAATTTAGACTTCAAATGTTAACCAAAGAAACGACAGTTAAGTCAAAGGAGTTGGAGGCCGAAGGCACTCTCTGCATCAAAAAATGGTCTCATAAAAAAAAAGTAGCAATGAAACCGTACGATTATGCTAGATAATATATATGAGGTTAATTTGGAGCGAAATTTGGAAAGTGGTGTTATGATTGTTAAGGATTTGTAGATGAAAAATAAACTAGTAAGTGAAGCATTGATTGATTTCGAGATATCTCCAACACTTTAAAAAAAAAAAAAAAAAAAAACCTAATCAGAAAAAAGTAGCAAAATGTGATAAGATTTGATGTAAAGTTAAATGAGGTGAAAAATGAGGATACGGTTACGATGTTTGCATCTAAAATGTAGTTAACACACCAATATATACAACAAATAAGAAATTTTAGCGTCGAATAATTTTTTTTTCAAAAAATGGTCTCATCATAAAAAAGTAGCAAAGAAACCTTACGATTATGCTAGATAATATGGATGAGGTTAATTTGGAGCGAAATTTGGAAAGTGGTGTTATGATTTTGAAGGATTTGGAGATGAAAAACAAACTAGTAAGTGAAGCAATGATTGATTTCGCGATATCTCCAACAGTTAAAAAAAAAAAACTTAATCGGAAAAAAGTAGAAAAATGTGATAAGATTTGATGTAAAGTAAAATGAGGTGAAAAAAGAGGATACGCTCACGATGTTTGCATCTAAAATGTAGTTAACACACCAATATATACAACAAATAAAAATATTTACCGTCGAATAATTTTTTTTTTCAAAAAATGGTCTCAACAAAAAAATGTAGCAAAGAAACCATACGATTATGCTAGATAATATGGATGAGGTTGATTTGGAGCGAAATTTGGAAAGTAGTGTTATGATTGTGAAGGATTTGGAGATGAAAAACAAACTAGTAAGTGAACCAATGATTGATTTCTCGATATCTCCAATACTTAAAAAAAATAAAAAATAACTTAATTGGAAAAAAGTAGCAAAATGTGATAAGATTTGGTGAAAAGTAAAATGAGGTGAAAAAAGTGGATACGGTTACGATGTTTGCATCTAAAATGTAGTTAACACACCAATATATACAACAAATAAGAATTTTTAGCGTCGAATAAATTTTTTTTTCAAAAAATGGTCTCATCAAAAAAAGTAGCAAAAAAACCATACGATTATGCTAGATAATATGGATGAGGTTAATTTGGAGTGAAATTTGAAAAGTGGTGTTATCATTTTGAAGGATTTGGAGATGAAAAACAAACTAGTAAGTGAAGCAAAGATTGATTTCGCGATATCTCCAACATTTAATAAAAAAAAAAAAACTAATCGGAAAAAAGTAGCAAAATGTGATGAGATTTGGTGTAAAGTTAAATGAGATGAAAAAAGAGGATATGGTTATGATGTTTGCATCTAAAATGTAGTTAACACACCAATATATACAACAAATAAGAAATTTTAGCGTCGAAAATTTTTTTTTTTCAAAAAATGTTTTCATAAAAAAAAAGTAGTAAAGAAACCCTACGATTATGCTTGATGATATGGAAGAGGTTAATTTGGAGCGAAATTTGGAAAGTGGTGTTACGATTGTGAAGGAATTTGAGATGAAAAAAAACTATTAAGTGAAGCAATGATTGATTTCGCGATATCTCCAATACTTAAAAAAATAAAAAATAACTTAATCGGAAAAATGTAGCTAAATGTGATAAGATTTGATGTATAGTTAAATGAGGTGAAAAAAGAGGATACGGTTAAGATGTTTGCATCTAAATTGTAGTTAACACACCAATATAGACAACAAATAAGAAATTTTAGCGCCGAATAATTTTTTTTTTCAAAAAATGGTCTCATAAGAAAAAAGTAGCAAAGAAACCGTCCAATTATGCTAGATAATATGGATGATGTTAATTTGGAGCGAAATTTGGAAAGTGGTGTTATGATTGTGTAGGATTTGTTATTTTTCATAAACTAGTAAGTGAAGCAATTATTGATTTCGCGATATCTCCATCACTTAAAAAAAAAAAAAAAAAAAACCTAATCAGAAAAAAGTAGCAAAATGCGATAAGATTTGATGTAAAGTTAAATGAGGTGAAAAAAGAGGATACGGTTACGATCTTTGCATCTAAAATATAGTTAACACACCAATATATACAACAAATAAAAATTTTTAGCGTCGAATAATTTTTTTCTTCAAAAAATTGTCTCATCAAAAAAAGTAGCAAAGAAACCGTACGATTATGGTAGATAATATGGATGAGGTTAATTTGGAGCGAAATTAGGAAAGTGGTGTTATGATTGTGAAAGATTTGGAGATGAAAAACAAACTAGTAAGTGAAGCAATGATAGATTTCGCGATATCTCCAATACTTAAAAAAAATAAAAAATAACTTAATCGGAAAAAAGTAGCAAAATTTGATAAGATTTGGTGTAAAGTAAAATGAGGTGAAAAAAGTGGATACGGTTACGATGTTTGTATCTAAAATGTAGTTAACACACCAATATATACAACAAAGAAGAAATTTTAGCATCGAATAAATTTTTTTTCCAAAAAATGGTCTCATAAAAAAAAAGTAGCAAAGAAACCGCACGATTATGCTAGATAATATGGACGAGGTTAATTTAGAGCGAAATTTGGAAAGTGATGTTATGATTTTGAAGGATTTGGAGATGAAAAACAAACTAGTAAGTGAAGCAATGATTGATTTCGCGATATCTCCAACACTTAAAAAAAAAAACTAATCGGAAAAAAGTAGCAAAATGTGATAAGATTTGGTGTAAAGTTAAATGAGATGAAAAAAGAGGATATGGTTACGATGTTTGCATCTAAAATGTAGTTAACGCACCAATATATACTAAAAATAAGAAATTTTAGCGTCGAATAATTTTTTTTTTCAAAAAATGTTTTCATAAAAAAAAGTATTAAATAAACCGAACGATTATGCTAAATAATATGGATGAGGTTTATTTGGAGCGAAATTTGGAAAGTGGTGTTATGATTGTGAAGGATTTGAGATGATAAATTAACTAGTAAGTGAAGCAATGTTTGAATTCGCGATATCTCCAACACTTAAAAAAAAAAATTACTTAATCGAAAAAAAGTAGCAAAATGAGATAAGATTTGATGTCTACTAAAATGAGGTGAAAAAAGA
Source organism: Helichrysum umbraculigerum (assembly GCA_949592205.1). NCBI lineage: Eukaryota > Viridiplantae > Streptophyta > Magnoliopsida > Asterales > Asteraceae > Helichrysum > Helichrysum umbraculigerum. The sequence goes on along the minus strand of CATIUR010000005.1, from coordinate 5,400,896 downwards.
GGATTCGGTTACGATGTTTGCATCTAAAATATAGTTAACACACCAATATATTCAATAAATAAGAAATTTTAGCGCCGAATATTTTTTTTTCAAAAAATGGTCTCATAAAAAAAATAGCAAAGAAACCGTACGATTATGCTGGATAATATGGATGAGGTTAATTTGGAGCAAAATTTGGAAAGTGGTGTTATGATTGTGAAGGATTTGGAGATGATAAATTAACTAGTACGTGAAGCAATGATCGATTTCGCGATATCTCAAACACTTAAAAAAAAAACTAATCGTAAAAAAGTAGCAAAATGTGATAAGATTTGATGTAAAGTTAAATGAGGTGTAAAAAGAGGATACGGTTACGATGTTTGCTTCTAAAATGTAGTTAACACACCAATATATACAACAAATAAGAAATTTTTGCATCGAATATTTTTTTTTTCAAAAAATGGTCTCATAAAAAAAACTAGCAAAGAAACTGTACGATTATGCTAGATAATATGGATGAGGTTAATTAGGAGCGAAATTTGAAAAGTAATGTTATGATTGTGAAGGATTTGGAGATGAAAAACAAACTAGTAAGTGAAGCAATGATTGATTTCACGATATCTATAACACTTAAAAAAAAAAAAAAAAAAAAAAAAAAAAAAAAAAAAAAAAAACCTAATTAGAAAAAAGTAGCAACATGTGATAAGATTTGGTGTACGTAAAATGAGGTGAAAAAAGGTGATAAGGTTACGATGTTTGCATCTAAAATGTAGTTAACACACCAATATATATAATAAATAAGAAATTTTAGCGTCGAATAATTTTTTTTTTCAAAAAATGGTCTCATAAAAAAAAAATAGCAAAAAAATCGTACGATTATGCTAGATAATATGGATGAGGTTAATTTGGAGCGAAATTTGTAAAGTGGTGTTATGATTGTGAAGGATTTGGAGATGATAAATTAACTAGTAAGTGAAGCAATGATTGATTTCACGATATCTCAAACACTTAAAAAAAAAAAAAAAACTAATCGTAAAAAAGTAGCAAAATGTGATAAGATTTGATGTAAAGTTAAATGTGGTGAAAAAAGAGGATACGGTTACGATGTTTGCATCTAAAATGTAGTTAACACATCGATATATTCAACAAATAAGAAATTTTAGCGTCGAATATTTTTTTTTTTTGAAAAAATGGTCTTATAAAAAAAGTAGCAAATAAACTGTACGATTATGCTAGTTAATATGGATTAGGTTAATTAGGAGCGAAATTTGAAAAGTAGTATTATGATTGTGAAGGATTTGGAGATGAAAAACAAACTAGTAAGTGAAGCAATGATAGATTTCGCGATATCTCTAACACTTAAAAAAAAAAAAAAAAAAAAAAACCTAATTAGAAAAAAGTAGCAAAACTTGATAAGATTTGGTGTAAAGTAAAATGAGGTGAAAAAAGTGGATACGGTTACGATGTTTGCATCTAAAATGTAGTTATCACACCAATATATATAATAAATAAGAAATTTTAGCATCGAATAATTTTTTTTTTCAAAAAATGGTCTCATCAAAAAATAATAGCAAAAAAATCGTACGATTACGCTAGATAATAGGGATGAGGTTAATTTGGAGCGAAATTTGGAAAGTGATGTTATGATTGTGAAAGATTTGGAGATCAAAAACAAACTAGTAAGTGAAGCAATGTTTGAATTCGCGATATCTCCAACACTTAAAAAAAAATAATAATAACTTAATCGGAAAAAAGTAGCAAAATGTGATAAGATTTGATGTACAGTTAAATGAGGTGAAAAAAGAGGATTCGGTTACGATGTTTGCATCTAAAATATAGTTAACACACCAATATATATAACAAATAAGAAATTTTAGCGCCGAATATTTTTTTTTCAAAAAATGGTCTAATAAAAAAAAAGTAGCAAAGAAACCGTACGATTATGCTAGATAATATGGATGAGGTTAATTTGGAGCAAAATTTGGAAAGTGGTGTTATGATTGTGAAGGATTTGGAGATGATAAATTAACTAGTAAGTGAAGCAATGATTGATTTCGCGATATCTCAAACACTTAAAAAAAAAAAAAAAAAAACTAATCGTAAAAAAGTAGCAAAATGTGATAAGATTTGATGTAAAGTTAAATGAGGTGAAAAAAGAGGATACGGTTACGATGTTTGCATCTAAAATGTAGTTAACACACCAATATATACAACAAATAAGAAATTTTAGCTTCGAATATTTTTTTTTTCAAAAAATGGTCTCATAAAAAAAAGTAGCAAAGAAACTGTACGATTATGCTAGATAATATGGATGATGTTAATAAGGAGCGAAATTTGAAAAGTAGTGTTATGATTGTGAAGGATTTGGAGATGAAAAACAAACTAGTAAGTGAAGCAATGATTGATTTCGCGATATCTCTAACACTTAAAAAAAAAAAAAAAAAAACTAATCAGAAAAAAGTAGCAAAATGTGATAAGATTTGGTGTAAAGTAAAATGAGGTGAAAAAAGTGGATACGGTTACGATGTTTGCATCTAAAATGTAGTTAACACACCAATATATATATATATAAAATAAGAAATTTTAGCGTCGAATAATTTTTTTTTTCAAAAAATGGTCTCATCAAAAAAAATAGCAAAAAAATCGTACGATTATGCTAGATAATATGGATGAGGTTAATTTGGAGCGAAATTTGGAAAGTGATGTTATGATTGTGAAAAATTTGGAGATCAAAAACAAACTAGTAAGTGAAGCAATGTTTGAATTCGCGATATCTCCAACACTTAAAAAAAATAATAATAACTTAATCGGAAAAAAGTAGCAAAATGTGATAAGATTTGATGTACAGTTAAATGAGGTGAAAAAAGAGAATTCGGTTACGATGTTTGCATCTAAAATATAGTTAACACACCAATATATATAACAAATAAGAAATTTTAGCGCCGAATATTTTTTTTTCAAAAAATGGTCTCATAAAAAAAAAAGTAGCAAAGAAACCGTACGATTATGCTAGATAATATGGATGAGGTTAATTTGGAGCAAAATTTGGAAAGTGGTGTTATGATTGTGAAGGATTTGGAGATGATAAATTAACTAGTAAGTGAAGCAATGATTGATTTCGCGATATCTCAAACACTTAAAAAAAAAAAAAAAAAAAAAACTAATCGTAAAAAAGTAGCAAAATGTGATAAGATTTGATGTAAAGTTAAATGAGGTGAAAAAAGAGGATACGGTTACGATGTTTGCATCTAAAATGTAGTTAACACGCCAATATATACAACAAATAAGAAATTTTAGCTTCGAATATTTTTTTTTTCAAAAAATGGTCTCATAAAAAAAAGTAGCAAAGAAACTGTACGATTATGCTAGATAATATGGATGATGTTAATAAGGAGCGAAATTTGAAAAGTAGTGTTATGATTGTGAAGGATTTGGAGATGAAAAACAAACTAGTAAGTGAAGCAATGATTGATTTCGCGATATCTCTAACACTTAAAAAAAAAAAAAAAAAAAACTAATCAGAAAAAAGTAGCAAAATGTGATAAGATTTGGTGTAAAGTAAAATGAGGTGAAAAAAGTGGATACGGTTACGATGTTTGCATCTAAAATGTAGTTAACACACCAATATATATATATATAAAATAAGAAATTTTAGCGTCGAATAATTTTTTTTTTCAAAAAATGGTCTCATCAAAAAAAATAGCAAAAAAATCGTACGATTATGCTAGATAATATGGATGAGGTTAATTTGGAGCGAAATTTGGAAAGTGATGTTATGATTGTGAAAAATTTGGAGATCAAAAACAAACTAGTAAGTGAAGCAATGTTTGAATTCGCGATATCTCCAACACTTAAAAAAAATAATAATAACTTAATCGGAAAAAAGTAGCAAAATGTGATAAGATTTGATGTACAGTTAAATGAGGTGAAAAAAGAGAATTCGGTTACGATGTTTGCATCTAAAATATAGTTAACACACCAATATATATAACAAATAAGAAATTTTAGCGCCGAATATTTTTTTTTCAAAAAATGGTCTCATAAAAAAAAAGTAGCAAAGAAACCGTACGATTATGCTAGATAATATGGATGAGGTTAATTTGGAGCAAAATTTGGAAAGTGGTGTTATGATTGTGAAGGATTTGGAGATGATAAATTAACTAGTAAGTGAAGCAATGATTGATTTCGCGATATCTCAAACACTTTAAAAAAAAAAAAAAAACTAATCAGAAAAAAGTAGCAAAATGTGATAAGATTTGGTGTAAAGTAAAATGAGGTGAAAAAAGTGGATACGGTTACGATGTTTCATCTAAAATGTAGTTAACACACCAATATATATATAAAATAAGAAATTTTTGCGTCGAATAATTTTTTTTTTTCAAAAAATGGTCTCATCAAAACAAAGTAGCAAAGAAACCGGACGATTATGCTAGGTAATATGGATGAGGTTAATTTGGAGCGAAATTAGGAAAGTGGTGTTATGATTGTGAAAGATTTGGAGATGAAAAACAAACTAGTAAGTGAAGCAATGATAGATTTCGCGATATCTCCAATACTTAAAAAAAATAAAAAATAACTTAATCGGAAAAAAGTAGCAAAATTTGATAAGATTTGGTGAAAAGTAAAATGAGGTGAAAAAAGTGGATACGGTTACGATGTTTGCATCTAAAATGTAGTTAACACACCAATATATACAACAAATAAGAATTTTTAGCGTCGAATAAATTTTTTTTTCAAAAAATGGTCTCATCAAAAAAAGTAGCAAAAAAACCATACGATTATGCTAGATAATATGGATGAGGTTAATTTGGAGTGAAATTTGAAAAGTGGTGTTATCATTTTGAAGGATTTGGAGATGAAAAACAAACTAGTAAGTGAAGCAAAGATTGATTTCGCGATATCTCCAACATTTAATAAAAAAAAAAAACTAATCGGAAAAAAGTAGCAAAATGTGATGAGATTTGGTGTAAAGTTAAATGAGATGAAAAAAGAGGATATGGTTATGATGTTTGCATCTAAAATGTAGTTAACACACCAATATATACAACAAATAAGAAATTTTAGCGTCGAAAATTTTTTTTTTTCAAAAAATGTTTTCATAAAAAAAAAGTAGTAAAGAAACCCTACGATTATGCTTGATGATATGGAAGAGGTTAATTTGGAGCGAAATTTGGAAAGTGGTGTTACGATTGTGAAGGAATTTGAGATGAAAAAAAACTATTAAGTGAAGCAATGATTGATTTCGCGATATCTCCAATACTTAAAAAAATAAAAAATAACTTAATCGGAAAAATGTAGCTAAATGTGATAAGATTTGATGTATAGTTAAATGAGGTGAAAAAAGAGGATACGGTTAAGATGTTTGCATCTAAATTGTAGTTAACACACCAATATAGACAACAAATAAGAAATTTTAGCGCCGAATAATTTTTTTTTTCAAAAAATGGTCTCATAAGAAAAAAGTAGCAAAGAAACCGTCCAATTATGCTAGATAATATGGATGATGTTAATTTGGAGCGAAATTTGGAAAGTGGTGTTATGATTGTGTAGGATTTGTTATTTTTCATAAACTAGTAAGTGAAGCAATTATTGATTTCGCGATATCTCCATCACTTAAAAAAAAAAAAAAAAAAAACCTAATCAGAAAAAAGTAGCAAAATGCGATAAGATTTGATGTAAAGTTAAATGAGGTGAAAAAAGAGGATACGGTTACGATCTTTGCATCTAAAATATAGTTAACACACCAATATATACAACAAATAAAAATTTTTAGCGTCGAATAATTTTTTTCTTCAAAAAATTGTCTCATCAAAAAAAGTAGCAAAGAAACCGTACGATTATGGTAGATAATATGGATGAGGTTAATTTGGAGCGAAATTAGGAAAGTGGTGTTATGATTGTGAAAGATTTGGAGATGAAAAACAAACTAGTAAGTGAAGCAATGATAGATTTCGCGATATCTCCAATACTTAAAAAAAATAAAAAATAACTTAATCGGAAAAAAGTAGCAAAATTTGATAAGATTTGGTGTAAAGTAAAATGAGGTGAAAAAAGTGGATACGGTTACGATGTTTGTATCTAAAATGTAGTTAACACACCAATATATACAACAAAGAAGAAATTTTAGCATCGAATAAATTTTTTTTCCAAAAAATGGTCTCATAAAAAAAAAGTAGCAAAGAAACCGCACGATTATGCTAGATAATATGGACGAGGTTAATTTAGAGCGAAATTTGGAAAGTGATGTTATGATTTTGAAGGATTTGGAGATGAAAAACAAACTAGTAAGTGAAGCAATGATTGATTTCGCGATATCTCCAACACTTAAAAAAAAAAACTAATCGGAAAAAAGTAGCAAAATGTGATAAGATTTGGTGTAAAGTTAAATGAGATGAAAAAAGAGGATATGGTTACGATGTTTGCATCTAAAATGTAGTTAACGCACCAATATATACTAAAAATAAGAAATTTTAGCGTCGAATAATTTTTTTTTTCAAAAAATGTTTTCATAAAAAAAAGTATTAAATAAACCGAACGATTATGCTAAATAATATGGATGAGGTTTATTTGGAGCGAAATTTGGAAAGTGGTGTTATGATTGTGAAGGATTTGAGATGATAAATTAACTAGTAAGTGAAGCAATGTTTGAATTCGCGATATCTCCAACACTTAAAAAAAAAAATTACTTAATCGAAAAAAAGTAGCAAAATGAGATAAGATTTGATGTCTACTAAAATGAGGTGAAAAAAGAGGATTCGGTTACGATGTTTGCATCTAAAATATAGTTAACACACCAATATATTCAATAAATAAGAAATTTTAGCGCCGAATATTTTTTTTTCAAAAAATGGTCTCATAAAAAAAATAGCAAAGAAACCGTACGATTATGCTGGATAATATGGATGAGGTTAATTTGGAGCAAAATTTGGAAAGTGGTGTTATGATTGTGAAGGATTTGGAGATGATAAATTAACTAGTACGTGAAGCAATGATCGATTTCGCGATATCTCAAACACTTAAAAAAAAAACTAATCGTAAAAAAGTAGCAAAATGTGATAAGATTTGATGTAAAGTTAAATGAGGTGTAAAAAGAGGATACGGTTACGATGTTTGCTTCTAAAATGTAGTTAACACACCAATATATACAACAAATAAGAAATTTTTGCATCGAATATTTTTTTTTTCAAAAAATGGTCTCATAAAAAAAACTAGCAAAGAAACTGTACGATTATGCTAGATAATATGGATGAGGTTAATTAGGAGCGAAATTTGAAAAGTAGTGTTATGATTGTGAAGGATTTGGAGATGAAAAACAAACTAGTAAGTGAAGCAATGATTGATTTCACGATATCTATAACACTTAAAAAAAAAAAAAAAAAAAAAAAAAAAAAAAAAAAAAAAAAAACCTAATTAGAAAAAAGTAGCAACATGTGATAAGATTTGGTGTACGTAAAATGAGGTGAAAAAAGGTGATAAGGTTACGATGTTTGCATCTAAAATGTAGTTAACACACCAATATATATAATAAATAAGAAATTTTAGCGTCGAATAATTTTTTTTTTCAAAAAATGGTCTCATAAAAAAAAATAGCAAAAAAATCGTACGATTATGCTAGATAATATGGATGAGGTTAATTTGGAGCGAAATTTGTAAAGTGGTGTTATGATTGTGAAGGATTTGGAGATGATAAATTAACTAGTAAGTGAAGCAATGATTGATTTCACGATATCTCAAACACTTAAAAAAAAAAAAAAAACTAATCGTAAAAAAGTAGCAAAATGTGATAAGATTTGATGTAAAGTTAAATGTGGTGAAAAAAGAGGATACGGTTACGATGTTTGCATCTAAAATGTAGTTAACACATCGATATATTCAACAAATAAGAAATTTTAGCGTCGAATATTTTTTTTTTTTGAAAAAATGGTCTTATAAAAAAAGTAGCAAATAAACTGTACGATTATGCTAGTTAATATGGATTAGGTTAATTAGGAGCGAAATTTGAAAAGTAGTATTATGATTGTGAAGGATTTGGAGATGAAAAACAAACTAGTAAGTGAAGCAATGATAGATTTCGCGATATCTCTAACACTTAAAAAAAAAAAAAAAAAAAAAAAACCTAATTAGAAAAAAGTAGCAAAACTTGATAAGATTTGGTGTAAAGTAAAATGAGGTGAAAAAAGTGGATACGGTTACGATGTTTGCATCTAAAATGTAGTTATCACACCAATATATATAATAAATAAGAAATTTTAGCATCGAATAATTTTTTTTTTCAAAAAATGGTCTCATCAAAAAATAATAGCAAAAAAATCGTACGATTACGCTAGATAATAGGGATGAGGTTAATTTGGAGCGAAATTTGGAAAGTGATGTTATGATTGTGAAAGATTTGGAGATCAAAAACAAACTAGTAAGTGAAGCAATGTTTGAATTCGCGATATCTCCAACACTTAAAAAAAAATAATAATAACTTAATCGGAAAAAAGTAGCAAAATGTGATAAGATTTGATGTACAGTTAAATGAGGTGAAAAAAGAGGATTCGGTTACGATGTTTGCATCTAAAATATAGTTAACACACCAATATATATAACAAATAAGAAATTTTAGCGCCGAATATTTTTTTTTCAAAAAATGGTCTAATAAAAAAAAAGTAGCAAAGAAACCGTACGATTATGCTAGATAATATGGATGAGGTTAATTTGGAGCAAAATTTGGAAAGTGGTGTTATGATTGTGAAGGATTTGGAGATGATAAATTAACTAGTAAGTGAAGCAATGATTGATTTCGCGATATCTCAAACACTTAAAAAAAAAAAAAAAAAAAACTAATCGTAAAAAAGTAGCAAAATGTGATAAGATTTGATGTAAAGTTAAATGAGGTGAAAAAAGAGGATACGGTTACGATGTTTGCATCTAAAATGTAGTTAACACACCAATATATACAACAAATAAGAAATTTTAGCTTCGAATATTTTTTTTTTCAAAAAATGGTCTCATAAAAAAAAGTAGCAAAGAAACTGTACGATTATGCTAGATAATATGGATGATGTTAATAAGGAGCGAAATTTGAAAAGTAGTGTTATGATTGTGAAGGATTTGGAGATGAAAAACAAACTAGTAAGTGAAGCAATGATTGATTTCGCGATATCTCTAACACTTAAAAAAAAAAAAAAAAAAACTAATCAGAAAAAAGTAGCAAAATGTGATAAGATTTGGTGTAAAGTAAAATGAGGTGAAAAAAGTGGATACGGTTACGATGTTTGCATCTAAAATGTAGTTAACACACCAATATATATATATATAAAATAAGAAATTTTAGCGTCGAATAATTTTTTTTTTCAAAAAATGGTCTCATCAAAAAAAATAGCAAAAAAATCGTACGATTATGCTAGATAATATGGATGAGGTTAATTTGGAGCGAAATTTGGAAAGTGATGTTATGATTGTGAAAAATTTGGAGATAAAAAACAAACTAGTAAGTGAAGCAATGTTTGAATTCGCGATATCTCCAACACTTAAAAAAAATAATAATAACTTAATCGGAAAAAAGTAGCAAAATGTGATAAGATTTGATGTACAGTTAAATGAGGTGAAAAAAGAGAATTCGGTTACGATGTTTGCATCTAAAATATAGTTAACACACCAATATATATAACAAATAAGAAATTTTAGCGCCGAATATTTTTTTTTCAAAAAATGGTCTCATAAAAAAAAAAGTAGCAAAGAAACCGTACGATTATGCTAGATAATATGGATGAGGTTAATTTGGAGCAAAATTTGGAAAGTGGTGTTATGATTGTGAAGGATTTGGAGATGATAAATTAACTAGTAAGTGAAGCAATGATTGATTTCGCGATATCTCAAACACTTAAAAAAAAAAAAAAAAAAAAAAACTAATCGTAAAAAAGTAGCAAAATGTGATAAGATTTGATGTAAAGTTAAATGAGGTGAAAAAAGAGGATACGGTTACGATGTTTGCATCTAAAATGTAGTTAACACGCCAATATATACAACAAATAAGAAATTTTAGCTTCGAATATTTTTTTTTTCAAAAAATGGTCTCATAAAAAAAAGTAGCAAAGAAACTGTACGATTATGCTAGATAATATGGATGATGTTAATAAGGAGCGAAATTTGAAAAGTAGTGTTATGATTGTGAAGGATTTGGAGATGAAAAACAAACTAGTAAGTGAAGCAATGATTGATTTCGCGATATCTCCAACACTTAAAAAAAAAAAACTAATCAGAAAAAAGTAGCAAAATGTGATAAGATTTGGTGTAAAGTAAAATGAGGTGAAAAAAGTGGATACGGTTACGATGTTTGCATCTAAAATGTAGTTAACACACCAATATATATATATATAAAATAAGAAATTTTAGCGTCGAATAATTTTTTTTTTCAAAAAATGGTCTCATCAAAAAAAATAGCAAAAAAATCGTACGATTATGCTAGATAATATGGATGAGGTTAATTTGGAGCGAAATTTGGAAAGTGATGTTATGATTGTGAAAAATTTGGAGATCAAAAACAAACTAGTAAGTGAAGCAATGTTTGAATTCGCGATATCTCCAACACTTAAAAAAAATAATAATAACTTAATCGGAAAAAAGTAGCAAAATGTGATAAGATTTGATGTACAGTTAAATGAGGTGAAAAAAGAGAATTCGGTTACGATGTTTGCATCTAAAATATAGTTAACACACCAATATATATAACAAATAAGAAATTTTAGCGTCGAATATTTTTTTTTCAAAAAATGGTCTCATAAAAAAAAAGTAGCAAAGAAACCGTACGATTATGCTAGATAATATGGATGAGGTTAATTTGGAGCAAAATTTGGAAAGTGGTGTTATGATTGTGAAGGATTTGGAGATGATAAATTAACTAGTAAGTGAAGCAATGATTGATTTCGCGATATCTCAAACACTTTAAAAAAAAAAAAAAAACTAATCAGAAAAAAGTAGCAAAATGTGATAAGATTTGGTGTAAAGTAAAATGAGGTGAAAAAAGTGGATACGGTTACGATGTTTCATCTAAAATGTAGTTAACACACCAATATATATATAAAATAAGAAATTTTTGCGTCGAATAATTTTTTTTTTTCAAAAAATGGTCTCATCAAAACAAAGTAGCAAAGAAACCGGACGATTATGCTAGGTAATATGGATGAGGTTAATTTGGAGCGAAATTTGGAATGTGGTGTTATGATTGTGAAAGATTTGGAGATCAAAAACAAACTAGTAAGTGAAGCAATGTTTGAATTCGCGATATCTCCAACACTTAAAAAAATAATAATAACTTAATCGGAAAAAAGTATCAAAATGTGATAAGATTTGATGTACAGTTAAATGAGGTGAAAAAAGAGGATTCGGTAACGATATTTGCATCTCAAATATAGTTAACACACCAATATATACAACAAATAAGAAATTTTATCGCCGAATATTTTTTTTTTCAAAAAATGGTCTCATAAAAAAAAAGTAGCAAAGAAACCGTACGATTATGTTAGATAATAAGGATGAGGTTAATTTGGAGCAAAATTTGGAAAGTGGTGTTATAATTGTGAAGGATTTGGAGATGATAAATTAACTAGTAAGTGAAGCAATGATTGATTTCGCGATATCTCAAACACTTAAAAAAAAAACAAAAAAAACAAAAACAAAAAAAAAAAAAAAAAAAAAAAAAACTAATCGTAAAAAAGTAGCAAAATGTGATAAGATTTGATGTAAAGTTAAATGAGGTGAAAAAAGAGGATACGGTTACGATGTTTAACTCTAAAATGTAGTTAACACACCAATATATACAACAAATAACAAATTTTAGGGTCGAATATTTTTTTTTGGGTTTTGATAAACAAAGCCTTTATGGCTTTGTTTAAGCCATTAAAACATGCTTTAACAATTGTACAAAAACCAAAACTAAGACTCTCTCTCCTAAAAATTACTCTGAATTTTAAATTTTAATTGAATGTACAAGTAAAGTATGCATGTCTTAATGGCTTAAAGAAAGCCCTAAGGGCTTTGTTTATCCAAACCCCTTTTTTTTTTTTTTTCAAAAAATGGCCTCATAAAAAAAAAGTATCAAAGAAACTGTACGATTATGCTAGATAATATGGATGAGGTTAATTAGGAGCGAAATTTAAAAAGTAGTGTTATGATTGTGAAGGATTTGGAGATGAAAAACTAACTAGTAAGTGAAGCAATGATTGATTTCGCGATATCTCCAACACTTAAATAAAAAAAAAAAAAAAAAAAAAACTTAATCAGAAAAAAGTAGCAAAATGTGATAAGATTTGGTGTAAAGTAAAATGAGGTGAAAAAAGTGGATACGGTTACGATGTTTGCATCTAAAATGTAGTTAACACAACAATATATATAATAAATAAGAAATTTTAGCGTGGAATAATTTTTTTTTTCAAAAAATGGTCTCATAAAAAAAAAGTAGCAAAGAAACCGTACGATTATGCTAGATAATATGGATGAGGTTAATTTGGAGCGAAATTTGGAAAGTGGTGTTATGATTGTGAAAGATTTGGAGATAAAAAAAAAAACTAGTAAGTGAAGCAATGTTTGAATTCGCGATATCTCCAACACTTAAAAAAAAAAAATAACTAAATCGGAAAAAAGTAGCAAAATGTGATAAGAATTGATGTACAATTAAATGAGGTGAAAAAAGAGGATACGGTTACGATGTTTGCATCTAAAATGTAGTTAACACACCAATATATACAACAAATAAGAAATTTTAGCGTCGAATATTTTTTTTTTTCAAAAAATGGTCTCATAAAAAAAAGTAGCAAAGAAACTGTACGATTATGCTAGATAATATGGATGATGTTAATAAGGAGCGAAATTTGAAAAGTAGTGTTATAATTGTGAAGGATTTGGAGATGAAAAACAAACTAGTAAGTGAAGCAATGATTGATTTCGCGATATCTCTAACACTTAAAAAAAAAAAAAAAACTAATCAGAAAAAATTAGCAAAATGTGATAAGATTTGGTGTAAAGTAAAATGAGGTGAAAAAAGTGGATACGGTTACGATGTTTCATCTAAAATGTAGTTAACACACCAATATATATATAAAATAAGAAATTTTTGCGTCGAATAATTTTTTTTTTCAAAAAATGGTCTCATCAAAACAAAGTAGCAAAGAAACCGGACGATTATGCTAGGTAATATGGATGAGGTTAATTTGGAGCGAAATTTGGAATGTGGTGTTATGATTGTGAAAGATTTGGAGATCAAAAACAAACTAGTAAGTGAAGCAATGTTTGAATTCGCGATATCTCCAACACTTAAAAAAATAATAATAACTTAATCGGAAAAAAGTATCAAAATGTGATAAGATTTGATGTACAGTTAAATGAGGTGAAAAAAGAGGATTCGGTAACGATATTTGCATCTCAAATATAGTTAACACACCAATATTTACAACAAATAAGAAATTTTATCGCCGAATATTTTTTTTTTCAAAAAATGGTCTCATAAAAAAAAAGTAGCAAAGAAACCGTACGATTATGTTAGATAATAAGGATGAGGTTAATTTGTAGCAAAATTTGGAAAGTGGTGTTATAATTGTGAAGGATTTGGAGATGACAAATTAACTAGTAAGTGAAGCAATGATTGATTTCGCGATATCTCAAAAACTTAAAAAAAAAACAAAAAAAAAAAACAAAACTAATCTTAAAAAAGTAGCAAAATGTGATAAGATTTGATGTAAAGTTAAATGAGGTGAAAAAAGTGGATACGGTTACGATGTTTAACTCTAAAATGTAGTTAACACACCAATATATACAACAAATAACAAATTTTAGGGTCGAATATTTTTTTTTGGGTTTTGATAAACAAAGCCCTTATGGCTTTGTTTAAGCCATTAAAACATGCTTTAACAATTGTACAAAAACCAAAACTAAGACCCTCTCTCCTAAAAATTACTCTGACTTTTAAATTTTAATTGAATGTACAAGTAAAGTATGCATGTCTTAATAGCTTAAACAAAGCCCTAAGGGCTTTGTTTATCAAAACCCTTTTTTTTTTTTTTCAAAAAATGGCCTCATAAAAAAAAAGTATCAAAGAAACTGTACGATTATGCTAGATAATATGGATGAGGTTAATTAGGAGCGAAATTTAAAAAGTAGTGTTATGATTGTGAAGGATTTGGAGATGAAAAACTAACTAGTAAGTGAAGCAATGATTGATTTCGCGATATCTCCAACACTTAAATAAAAAAAAAAAAAAAAAACTTAATCAGAAAAAAGTAGCAAAATGTGATAAGATTTGGTGTAAAGTAAAATGAGGTGAAAAAAGTGGATACGGTTACGATGTTTGCATCTAAAATGTAGTTAACACAACAATATATATAATAAATAAGAAATTTTAGCGTCGAATAATTTTTTTTTTTCAAAAAATGGTCTCATAAAAAAAAAGTAGCAAAGAAACCGTACGATTATGCTAGATAATATGGATGAGGTTAATTTGGAGCGAAATTTGGAAAGTGGTGTTATGATTGTGAAAGATTTGGAGATAAAAAAAAAACTAGTAAGTGAAGCAATGTTTGAATTCGCGATATCTCCAACACTTAAAAAAAATAATAATAACTAAATCGGAAAAAAGTAGCAAAATGTGATAAATTTTGATGTACAATTAAATGAGGTGAAAAAAGAGGATACGGTTACGATGTTTGCATCTAAAATGTAGTTAACACACCAATATATACAACAAATAAGAAATTTTAGCGTCGAATATTTTTTTTTTTCAAAAAACGGTCTCATTAAAAAAAAGTAGCAAAGAAACTGTACGATTATTCTAGATAATATGGATGAGGTTAATTAGGAGCGAAATTTGAAAAGTAGTGTTATGATTGTGACGGATTTGTAGATGAAAAACAAACTAGTAAGTGAAGCAATGATTGATTTCGCGATATCTCCAACACTTAAAAAAAAAAAAAAAAACTTAATCGGAAAAAAGTAGGAAAATGTGATAAGATTTGGTGTAAAGTAATATGTGATAAAAAAAGAGGATACGGTTACGATGTTTGCATCTAAAATGTAGTTAACACACCAATATATACTACAAATAAGAAATTTTTGCGTCGAATAATTTTTTTTTTTCAAAAAATAGTCTCATAAAAAAAAACTAGCAAAGAAACCGTACGATTATGCTAGATAATATGGATGAGGTTAATTTGGAGCGAAATTTGGAAGTGGTGTTATGATTGTGAAGGATTTGGAGATGAAAAACAAACTAGTAAGTGAAGCAATGATTGATTTCGCGATATCTCCAACACTTAAAAAAAAAAAAAAACTTAATCGGAAAAAAGTAGCAAAATGTGATAAGATTTGGTGTAAAGTTAAATGAGATGTAAAAAGAGGATACGGTTACAACGTTTGCATCTAAAATGTAGTTAACACACCAATATATACAACAAATAAGAAATTTTAGAGTCGAATAAATTTTTTTTTTCAAAAAATGTTCTCATAAAAAAAAAGTAGAAAAAAACCGTACGATTATGCTAGATAATATGGATGAAGTTAATTTGGAGCGAAATTTGGAAATTGGTGTAATGATTGTGAAGGATTTGGAGATGAAAAACAAACTAGTAAGTGAAGCAATGATTGATTTCACGATATCTCAAACACTTAAAAAAAAAAAAAAACTAATCGTAAAAAAGTAGCAAAATGTGATAAGATTTGGTGTAAAGTAAAATGAGGTGAAAAAAGTGGATACGGTTACGTTGTTTGCATCTAAATTGTAGTTAACACACCAATATAGACAACGAATAAGAAATTTTAGCGTCGAATAAACTAGTTTCAAAAATTGGTCTCCTCAAAAAAAAGTAGCAAAGAAACCGTATAATTATGCTAGATAATATGGATGAGGTTAATTTGGAGCGAAATTTGGAAAGGGGTGTTATGATTGTGAAGGATTTGGAGATGAAAAAAATACTAGTAAGTGAATCCATGATTGATTTCACGATATCTCCAACACTTAAAAAAAATAAAAAATAACTTAATCGGAAAAAAGTAGAAAAATGTGATAAGATTTGATGTACAGTTAAATGAGGTGAAAAAAAAGATGATACGGTTACGATGCTTGCATCTAAAATGTAGTTAACACACCAATATATACAACAAATAAGAAATTTTAGCGTCGAATAATTTTTTTTTTCAAAAATGTTCTAATAAAAAAAAAGTAGCAAATAAACCGTACGATTATGCAAGATAATATAGATGAGGTTAATTTGGAGCGAAATTTGGAAAGTGGTGTTATGATTGTGCAAGATTTGGAGATGAAAAACAAACAAGTAAGTGAAGCAATGATTGATTTCGCGATATCTCCAACACTTAAAAAAAAAAACTTAATTGGAAAAAAGTAGCAAAATGTGATAAGATTTGGTGTAAAGTTAAATGAGGTGAAAAAAGTGGATACGGTTACGATGTTTGCATCTAAAATGTAGTTAACACACCAATATATATAATAAATATGAAATTTTAGCGTCGAATAATCTTTTTTTCAAAAAATGGTCTTATTAAAAAAAAGTAGCAAAGAAACCGTACGATTATGCTAGATAATATGGATGAGGTTAATTTGGAGCGAAATATGGAAAGTGGTGTTATAGTTGTGAAAGATTTGGAGATCAAAAACAAACTAGTTAGTGAAGCAATGTTTGAATTCGCGATATCTCCCACACTTAAAAAAAAAAAAAATAACTTAATCGGAAAAAAGTAGCAAAATGTGATAAGATTTGATGTACAGTTAAATGAGGTGAAAAAAGAGGATTCGGTTACGATGTTTGCATCTAAAATATAATTAACACAACAATATATACAACAAATAAGAAATTTTAGCGCCGAATATTTTTTTTTCAAAAAATGGTCTCATAAAAAAAAAGTAGCAAAGAAACCGTACGATTATGCTAGATAATATGGATGAGGTTAATTTGGAGCAAAATTTGGAAAGTGGTGTTATGATTGTGAAGGATTTGGAGATGAAAAACAAACTAGTAAGTGAAGCAATGATTGATTTCGCGATATCTCCAACACTTAAAAAAAAAAAAAAAAAAACCTAATTAGAAAAAAGTAGCAAAATGTGATAAGATTTGGTGTAAAGTAAAATGAAGTGAAAAAAGTGGATACGGTTACGATGTTTGCATCTAAAATGTTGTTAACACACCAATATATATAATAAATAAGAAATTTTAGCGTCGAATAATTTTATTTTTCAAAAAATGGATTCATAAAAAAAATAGCAAAAAAATCGTACGATTATGATAGATAATATGGATGAGGTTAATTTGGATCGAAATTTGGAAAGTGGTGTTATGATTGTGAAAGATTTGGAGATCAAAAACAAACTAGTAAGTGAAGCAATGTTTGAATTCGCGATATCTCCAACACTTAAAAAAAATAATAACTTAATCGGAAAAAAGTAGCAAAATGTGATAAAATTTGATGTACAGTTAAATGAGTTGAAAAAAGAGGATTCGGTTACGATGTTTGCATCTAAAATATAGTTAACACACCAATATATACAACAAATAAGAAATTTTAGCGCCGAATTTTTTTTCTTCAAAAAATGGTCTCATAAAAAAAAAGTAGCAAAGAAACCGTACGATTATGCTAGATAATATGGATGAGGTTAATTTGGAGCTAAATTTGGAAAGTGGTGTTATGATTGTGAAAGATTTGGAGATCAAAAACAAACTAGTAAGTGAAGCAATGTTTGAATTCGCGATATCTCCAACACTTAAAAAAAAAATAATAACTAAATCGGAAAAAAGTAGCAAAATGTGATAAATTTTGATGTACAATTAAATGAGGTGAAAAAAGAGGATACGGTTACGATGTTTGCATCTAAAATGTAGTTAACACAACAATATATACAACAAATAAGAAATTTTAGCGTCGAATATTTTTTTTTTTCAAAAAACGGTCTCATTAAAAAAAAGTAGCAAAGAAACTGTACGATTATTCTAGATAATATGGATGAGGTTAATTAGGAGCGAAATTTGAAAAGTAGTGTTATGATTGTGACGGATTTGTAGATGAAAAACAAACTAGTAAGTGAAGCAATGATTGATTTCGCGATATCTCCAACACTTAAAAAAAAAAAAAAAACTTAATCGGAAAAAAGTAGGAAAATGTGATAAGATTTGGTGTAAAGTAATATGTGATAAAAAAAGAGGATACGGTTACGATGTTTGCATCTAAAATGTAGTTAACACACCAATATATACTACAAATAAGAAATTTTTGCGTCGAATAATTTTTTTTTTTCAAAAAATAGTCTCATAAAAAAAAACTAGCAAAGAAACCGTACGATTATGCTAGATAATATGGATGAGGTTAATTTGGAGCGAAATTTGGAAGTGGTGTTATGATTGTGAAGGATTTGGAGATGAAAAACAAACTAGTAAGTGAAGCAATGATTGATTTCGCGATATCTCCAACACTTAAAAAAAAAAAAAAACTTAATCGGAAAAAAGTAGCAAAATGTGATAAGATTTGGTGTAAAGTTAAATGAGATGTAAAAAGAGGATACGGTTACAACGTTTGCATCTAAAATGTAGTTAACACACCAATATATACAACAAATAAGAAATTTTAGAGTCGAATAAATTTTTTTTTTCAAAAAATGTTCTCATAAAAAAAAAGTAGAAAAAAACCGTACGATTATGCTAGATAATATGGATGAAGTTAATTTGGAGCGAAATTTGGAAATTGGTGTAATGATTGTGAAGGATTTGGAGATGAAAAACAAACTAGTAAGTGAAACAATGATTGATTTCACGATATCTCAAACACTTAAAAAAAAAAAAAAACTAATCGTAAAAAAGTAGCAAAATGTGATAAGATTTGGTGTAAAGTAAAATGAGGTGAAAAAAGTGGATACGGTTACGTTGTTTGCATCTAAATTGTAGTTAACACACCAATATAGACAACGAATAAGAAATTTTAGCGTCGAATAAACTAGTTTCAAAAATTGGTCTCCTAAAAAAAAAGTAGCAAAGAAACCGTATAATTATGCTAGATAATATGGATGAGGTTAATTTGGAGCGAAATTTGGAAAGGGGTGTTATGATTGTGAAGGATTTGGAGATGAAAAAAATACTAGTAAGTGAATCCATGATTGATTTCACGATATCTCCAACACTTAAAAAAAATAAAAAATAACTTAATCGGAAAAAAGTAGAAAAATGTGATAAGATTTGATGTACAGTTAAATGAGGTGAAAAAAAAGATGATATGGTTACGATGCTTGCATCTAAAATGTAGTTAACACACCAATATATACAACAAATAAGAAATTTTAGCGTCGAATAATTTTTTTTTTCAAAAATGTTCTAATAAAAAAAAAGTAGCAAATAAACCGTACCTATGCAAGATAATATAGATGAGGTTAATTTGGAGCGAAATTTGGAAAGTGGTGTTATGATTGTGCAAGATTTGGAGATGAAAAACAAACAAGTAAGTGAAGCAATGATTGATTTCGCGATATCTCCAACACTTAAAAAAAAAAAACTTAATTGGCAAAAAGTAGCAAAATGTGATAAGATTTGGTGTAAAGTTAAATGAGGTGAAAAAAGTGGATACGGTTACGATGTTTGCATCTAAAATGTAGTTAACACACCAATATATACAATAAATATGAAATTTCAGCGTCGAATAATCTTTTTTTCAAAAAATGGTCTTATTAAAAAAAAGTAGCAAAGAAACCGTACGATTATGCTAGATAATATGGATGAGGTTAATTTGGAGCGAAATTTGGAAAGTGGTGTTATAGTTGTGAAAGATTTGGAGATCAAAAACAAACTAGTTAGTGAAGCAATGTTTGAATTCGCGATATCTCCCACACTTTAAAAAAAAAATAATAACTTAATCGGAAAAAAGTAGCAAAATGTGATAAGATTTGATGTACAGTTAAATGAGGTGAAAAAAGAGGATTCGGTTACGATGTTTGCATCTAAAATATAATTAACACAACAATATATACAACAAATAAGAAATTTTAGCGCCGAATATTTTTTTTTCAAAAAATGGTCTCATAAAAAAAAAGTAGCAAAGAAACCGTACGATTATGCTAGATAATATGGATGAGGTTAATTTGGAGCAAAATTTGGAAAGTGGTGTTATGATTGTGAAGGATTTGGAGATGAAAAACAAACTAGTAAGTGAAGCAATGATTGATTTCGCGATATCTCTCCAACACTTAAAAAAAAAAAAAAAAAAAACCTAATTAGAAAAAAGTAGCAAAATGTGATAAGATTTGGTGTAAAGTAAAATGAAGTGAAAAAAGTGGATACGGTTACGATGTTTGCATCTAAAATGTTGTTAACACACCAATATATATAATAAATAAGAAATTTTAGCGTCGAATAATTTTATTTTTCAAAAAATGGACTCATAAAAAAAATAGCAAAAAAATCGTACAATTATGATAGATAATATGGATGAGGTTAATTTGGATCGAAATTTGGAAAGTGGTGTTATGATTGTGAAAGATTTGGAGATCAAAAACAAACTAGTAAGTGAAGCAATGTTTGAATTTCGATATCTCCAACACTTAAAAAAATAATAATAACTTAATCGGAAAAAAGTAGCAAAATGTGATAAGATTTGATGTACAGTTAAATGAGGTGAAAAAAGAGGATTCGGTTACGATGTTTGCATCTAAAATATTGTTAACACACCAATGTATACAACAAATAAGAAATTTTAGCGCCGAATATTTTTTTTTTCAAAAAATGGTCTCATAAAAAAAAGTAGCAAAGAAAACGTACGATTATAATAGATAATATGGATGAGGATAATTTGGAGCGAAATTTGGAAAGTGGTGTTATGATTGTGAAAGATTTGGAGATCAAAAACAAACAAGTAAGTGAAGCAATGTTTGAATTCTCGATATCTCCAACACTTAAAAAAATAATAATAACTTAATCGGAAAAAAGTAGCAAAATGTGATAAGATTTGATGTACAGTTAAATG
Organism: Helichrysum umbraculigerum; assembly: GCA_949592205.1. Taxonomy (NCBI): domain Eukaryota; kingdom Viridiplantae; phylum Streptophyta; class Magnoliopsida; order Asterales; family Asteraceae; genus Helichrysum; species Helichrysum umbraculigerum. The sequence goes on along the minus strand of CATIUR010000005.1, from coordinate 5,379,932 downwards.
AGGTGAAAAATGAGGTTTCGTTTACGATGTTTGCATCTAAAATATAATTAATACACCAATATATACAACAAATAAGAAATTTTAGCGCCGAATATTTTTTTTTCAAAAAATGGTCTCATAAAAAAAAAAGTAGCAAAGAAACCGTACGATTATGCTAGATAATATGGATGAGTTTAATTTGGAGCAAATTTTGGAAAGTGGTGTTATGATTGTGAAGAATTTGGAGATGATAAATTAACTAGTAAGTGAAGCAATGATTGATTTTGCGATATCTCAAACACTTAAAAAAAAAAAAAAAAAAAACTAATCGTAAAAAAGTAGCAAAATGTGATAAGATTTGATGTAAAGTTAAATGAGGTGAAAAAAGAGGATACGGTTACGATGTTTGCATCTAAAATGTAGTTAACACACCAATATATATAATAAATAAGAAATTTTTGCGTCGAATAATTTTTTTTTCAAAAAATATTCTCATAAAAAAAAACTAGCAAAGAAACCGTACGATTATGCTAGATAATATGGATGAGGTTAATTTGGAGCGAAATTTGGAAGTGGTTTTATGATTGTGAAGGATTTGGAGATGAAAAACAAACTAGTAAGTGAAACAATGATTGATTTCGCGATATCTCCAACACTTAAAAAAAAAAAAAACTTAATCGGAAAAAAGTAGCAAAATGTGATAAAATTTTGAGTAAAGTTTAATGAGATGTAAAAAGAGGATACGGTTACAACGTTTGCATCTAAAATGTAGTTAACACACCAATATATACAACAAATAAGAAATTTTAGAGTCGAATAAATTTTTTTTCAAAAAATGTTCTCATAAAAAAAAATAGCAAAGAAACCGTACGATTATGCTAGAAAATATGGATGAAGTTAATTTGGAGCGAAATTTGGAAATTGTTGTTATGATTGTGAAGGATTTGGAGATGAAAACAAACTAGTAAGTGAAGCAATGATTGATTTCGCGATATCTCCAACACTTTAAAAAAAAAAAAACTTTTCGAAAATAAGTAGCAAAATGTGATAAGATTTGGTGTAAAGTAAAATGAGGTGAAAAAAGTGGATACGGTTACGTTGTTTGCATCTAAATTGTAGTTAACACACCAATATAGACAACGAATAAGAAATTTTAGCGTCGAATAAATTATTTTTCAAAAATTGGTCTCCTAAAAAAAAGTAGCAAAGAAACCGTATAATTATGCTATATAATATGGATGAGGTTAATTTGGAGCGAAATTTGGAAAGTGGTGTTATGATTGTGAAGGATTTGGAGATGAAAAAAATACTAGTAAGTGAATCCATGATTGATTTCACGATATCTCCAACACCTAAAAAACATAAAAAATAACTTAATCGGAAAAAAGTAGAAAAATGTGATAAGATTTGATGTACAGTTAAATGAGGTGAAAAAAAAGATGATACGGTTACGATGTTTGCATCTAAAATGTAGTTAACACACCAATATAAACAACAAATAAGAAATTTTAGCGTCGAATAATTTTTTTTTTCAAAAATGTTCTAATAAAAAAAAGTAGCAAATAAACCGTACGATTATGCTAGATAATATAGATGAGGTTAATTTGGAGCGAAATTTGGAAAGTGGTGTTATGATTGTGAAGGATTTGGAGATGAAAAACAAACTAGTAAGTGAAGCAATGATTGATTTCGCGATATCTCCAACACTTAAAAAAATAATAATAACTTAATCGGAAAAAAGTAGCAAAATGTGATAAGATTTGATGTACATTTAAATGAGGTGAAAAAAGAGGATTCGGTTACGATGTTTGCGTCTAAAATATAATTAACACACCAATATATACAACAAATAAGAAATTTTAGCGCCTAATATTTTTTTTTCAAAAAATGGTCTCATAAAAAAAAGTAGCAAAGAAACCGTACGATTATGTTAGATAATATGGAAGAGGTTAATTTGGAGCAAAATTTGGAAACTGGTGTTATGATTGTGAAGGAATTGGAGATGATAAATTAACTAGTAAGTGAAGCAATGATTGATTTCGCGATATCTCAAAAAAAAATAAAAAAAAAAAAACTAATCGTAAAAAAGTAGCAAAATGTGATAAGATTTGATGTAAAGTTAAATGAGGTGAAAAAAGAGGATACGGTTACAATGTTTGCATCTAAAATGTAGTTAACACACCAATATATTCAATAAATAAGAAATTTTAACGTCAAATATTTTTTTTTTTTCAAAAAATGGTCTCATAAAAAAAAAGTAGCAAAGAAACTGTACGATTATGCTAGATAATATGGATGAGGTTAATTAGGAGGGAAATTTGAAAAGTAGTGTTATGATTGTGAAGGATTTGGAGATGAAAAACAAACTAGTAAGTGAAGCAATGATTGATTTCGCGATATCTCCAAAAACTTAAAAAAAAAAAAAAAAAAAAAAAACCTAATTCGAAAAAAGTAGCAAAATGTGATAAGATTTGGTGTAAAGTAAAATGAAGTGAAAAAAGTGGATACGGTTACGATGTTTGCATCTAAAATGTTGTTAACACACCAATATATATAATAAATAAGAAATTTTAAAAACAAACTAGTAAGTAAAGCAATGTTTGAATTCGCGATATCTTCAACACTTAAAAAAAAATAATAACTTAATCGGAAAAAAGTAGCAAAATGTGATAAGATTTGATGTACAGTTAAATGAGGTGAAAAAAGAGGATTCGGTTACGATGTTTGCATCTAAAATATAGTTAACACACCAATATATACAACAAATAAGAAATTTTAGCGCCGAATATTTTTTTTTCAAAAAATGGTCTCATAAAAAAAAAGTAGCAAAGAAACCATACGATTATGCTAGATAATATAGATGAGGTTAATTTGGAGCGAAATTTGGAAAGTGGTGTTATGATTGTGAAGGATTTGGAGATGATAAATTAACTAGTAAGTGAAGCAATGTTTGAATTCGCGATATCTCAAACACTTAAAAAAAAAAAAAAAACTAATCGTAAAAAAGTAGCAAAATGTGATAAGATTTGATGTAAAGTTAAATGAGGTGAAAAAAGAGGATACGGTTACGATGTTTGCATCTAAAATGTAGTTAACACACCAATATATTCAACAAATAAGAAATTTTAGCGTCGAATATTTTTTTTTTTCAAAAATGGTCTCATAAAAAAAAAAGTAGCAAAGAAACTGTACGATTATGCTAGATAATATGGATGAGGTTAATTAGGAGCGAAATTTGAAAAGTAGTGTTATGATTGTGAATGATTTGGAAATGAAAAACAAACTAGTAAGTGAAGCAATGATTGATTTCGCGATATCTTCAACACTTAAAAAAAAAAAAAAAACAAAAAAACAAAACCTAATCAGAAAAAAGTAGTAAAATGTGATAAGATTTGGTGTAAAGTAAAATGAGGTGAAAAAAGTGGATACGGTTACGATGTTTGCATCTAAAATGTAGTTAACACACCAATATATATAATAAATAAGAAATTTTTGCGTCGAATAATTTTTTTTTCAAAAAATGGTCTCATAAAAAAAAATAGCAAAAGAATCGTACGATTATGCTAGATAATATGGATGAGGTTAATTTGGAGCGAAATTTGGAAAGTGGTGTTATGATTGTGAAAGATTTGAAGATCAAAAACAAACTAGTAAGTGAAGCAATGTTTGAATTCGCGATATCTCCAACACTTAAAAAAAAAATAATAACTTAATCGGAAAAAAGTAGCAAAATGTGATAAGATTTGATGTACAGTTAAATGAGGTGAAAAAAGAGGATTCGGTTACGATGTTTGCATCTAAAATATAGTTAACCCACCAATATATACAACAAATAAGAAATTTTAGCGCCGAATATTTTTTTTTCAAAGAATGGTCTCATAAAAAAAAAGTAGCAAAGAAACCGTACGATTATGCTAGATAATATGGATGAGGTTAATTTGGAGCAAAATTTCGAAAGTGGTGTTATGATTGTGAAGGATTTGGAGATGATAAATTAACTAGTAAGTGAAGCAATGGTTGATTTCGCGATATCTCAAACACTTAAAAAAAAAACAAATCGTAAAAAGTAGCAAAATGTGATAAGATTTGATGTAAAGTTAAATGAGGTGAAAAAAGAGGATACGGTTACGATGTTTGCATCTAAAATGTAGTTAACACACCAATATATTCAACAAATAAGAAATTTTAGCGTCGAATATTTTTTTTTTTCAAAAAATGGTCTCATAAAAAAAAAGTAGTAAAGAAACTGTACGATTATGCTAGATAATATGGATGAGGTTAATTAGGAGCGAAATTTGAAAAGTAGTGTAATAATTGTGAAGGATTTGGAGATGAAAAACAAACTAGTAAGTGAAGCAATGATTGATTTCGCGATATCTCTAACACTTAAAAAAAAACAAAAAAAAAAAAAACCTAATCAGAAAAAAGTAGCAAAATGTGATAAGATTTGGTGTAAAGTAAAATGAGGTGAAAAAAGTGGATACGGTTACGATATTTGCATCTAAAATGTAGTTAACACACCAATACATATAATAAATAAGAAATTTTAGCGTCGAATAATTTTTTTTTTTAAAAAAATGGTCTCATAAAAAAATAGCAAAAAAATCGTACGATTATGCTAGATAATATGGATGAGGTTAATTTGGAGCGAAATTTGGAAAGTGGTGTTATGATTGTGAAAGATTTGGAGATCAATAACAAACTAGTAAGTGAAGCAAATTTTGAATTTGCGATATCTCCAACACTTAAAAAAAAAAAAATAACGTAATCGGAAAAAAGTAGCAAAATGTGATAAGATTTGATGTATAGTTAAATGAGGTGAAAAAAGAGGATTCGGTTACGATGTTTGCATCTAAAATATAGTTAACACACCAATATATACAACAAATAAGAAATTTTAGCGCCGAATAATTTTTTTTCAAAAAATGGTCTCATAAAAAAAAGTAGCAAAGAAACTGTACGATTATGCTAGATAATATGGATGAGGTTCATTAGGAGCGAAATTTGAAAAGTAGTGTTATGATTGTGAAGCATTTGGAGATGAAAAACAAACTAATAAGTGAAGCAATGATTGATTTCGCGATATCTCTAACTCTTAAAAAAAAAAAAAAAAAAAAAAAAAACATAATCAGAAAGAAGTAGCAAAATGTGATAAGATTTGGTGTAAAGTAAAATGAGGTGAAAAAAGTGGATACGGTTACGATGTTTGCATCTAAAATGTAGTTAACACACCAATATATATAATAAATAAGAAATTTTAGCGTCGAATATTTTTTTTTTCTTCAAAAAATGGTCTCATAAAAAAAAGTAGCAAAGAAACCGTACGATTATGCTAGATAATATGGATGAGGTTAATTTGGAGCGAAATTTGGAAAGTGGTATTATGATTGTGAAAGATTTGGAGATAAAAAAAAAACTAGTAAGTGAAGCAATGTTTGAATTCGCGATATCTCCAACACTTAAAAAAATAATAATAACATAATCGGAAAAAAGTAGCAAAATGTGATAAGATTTGATGTACAGTTAAATGAGGTGAAAAAAGAGGATTCGGTTACGATGTTTGCATCTAAAATATAGTTAACACACCAATATATTCAACAAATAAGAAATTTTAGCGCCGAATATTTTTTTTTTCAAAAAATTGTCTCATAAAAAAAAGTAGCAAAGAAACCGTACGATTATGCTAGATAATATGGATGAAGTTAATTTGGAGCGAAATTTGGAAATTGTTGTTATGATTGTGAAGGATTTGGAGATGAAAACAAACTAGTAAGTGAAGCAATGATTGATTTCGCGATATCTCCAACACTTAAAAAAAAAAACTTTTCGAAAATAAGTAGCAAAATGTGATAAGATTTGGTGTAAAGTAAAATGAGGTGAAAAAAGTGGATACGGTTACGTTGTTTGCATCTAAATTGTAGTTAACACACCAATATAGACAACGAATAAGAAATTTTAGCGTCGAATAAATTATTTTTCAAAAATTGGTCTCCTAAAAAAAAAGTAGCAAAGAAACCGTATAATTATGCTATATAATATGGATGAGGTTAATTTGGAGCGAAATTTGGAAAGTGGTGTTATGATTGTGAAGGATTTGGAGATGAAAAAAATACTAGTAAGTGAATCCATGATTGATTTCACGATATCTCCAACACCTAAAAAACATAAAAAATAACTTAATCGGAAAAAAGTAGAAAAATGTGATAAGATTTGATGTACAGTTAAATGAGGTGAAAAAAAAAGATGATACGGTTACGATGTTTGCATCTAAAATGTAGTTAACACACCAATATATACAACAAATAAGAAATTTTAGCGTCGAATAATTTTTTTTTTTCAAAAATGTTCTAATAAAAAAAAAGTAGCAAATAAACCGTACGATTATGCTAGATAATATAGATGAGGTTAATTTGGAGCGAAATTTGGAAAGTGGTGTTATGATTGTGAAGGATTTGGAGATGAAAAACAAACTAGTAAGTGAAGCAATGATTGATTTCGCGATATCTACAACACTTAAAAAAAAAAAAAAACTTAATTGGAAAAAAGTAGCAAAATGTGATAAGATTTGGTGTAAAGTTAAATGAGGTGAAAAGAGTGGATACGGTTACGATGTTTGCATCTAATATGTAGTTAACACACCAATATATACAATAAATATGAAATTTTAGCGTCGAATAATTTTTTTTTTCAAAAAATGGTCTCATCAAAAAAAAGTAGCAAAGAAACCGTACGATTATATGCTAGATAATAGGGATGAGGTTAATTTGGAGCGAAATTTGGAAAGTGATGTTATAATTGTGAAAGATTTGGAGATAAAAAACAAACTAGTTAGTGAAGCAATGTTTGAATTCGCGATATCTCCAACACTTAAAAAAAAATAATAACTTAATCGGAAAAAAGTAGCAAAATGTGATAAGATTTGATGTACATTTAAATGAGGTGAAAAAAGAGGATTCGGTTACGATGTTTGCGTCTAAAATATAATTAACACACCAATATATACAACAAATAAGAAATTTTAGCGCCGAATATTTTTTTTTCAAAAAATGGTCTCATAAAAAAAAAGTAGCAAAGAAACCGTACGATTATGTTAGATAATATGGAAGAGGTTAATTTGGAGCAAAATTTGGAAACTGGTGTTATGATTGTGAAGGAATTGGAGATGATAAATTAACTAGTAAGTGAAGCAATGATTGATTTCGCGATATCTCAAAAAAAAAAATAAAAAAATAAAAAAAACTAATCGTAAAAAAGTAGCAAAATGTGATAAGATTTGATGTAAAGTTAAATGAGGTGAAAAAAGAGGATACGGTTACAATGTTTGCATCTAAAATGTAGTTAACACACCAATATATTCAATAAATAAGAAATTTTAACGTCAAATATATTTTTTTTTTCAAAAAATGGTCTCATAAAAAAAAAGTAGCAAAGAAACTGTACGATTATGCTAGATAATATGGATGAGGTTAATTAGGAGGGAAATTTGAAAAGTAGTGTTATGATTGTGAAGGATTTGGAGATGAAAAACAAACTAGTAAGTGAAGCAATGATTGATTTCGCGATATCTCCAAAAACTTAAAAAAAAAAAAAAAAAAACCTAATCAGAAAAAAGTAGCAAAATGTGATAAGATTTGGTGTAAAGTAAAATGAAGTGAAAAAAGTGGATACGGTTACGATGTTTGCATCTAAAATGTTGTTAACACACCAATATATATAATAAATAAGAAATTTTAAAAACAAACTAGTAAGTGAAGCAATGTTTGAATTCGCGATATCTTCAACACTTAAAAAAAAATAATAACTTAATCGGAAAAAAGTAGCAAAATGTGATAAGATTTGATGTACAGTTAAATGAGGTGAAAAAAGAGGATTTGGTTACGATGTTTGCATCTAAAATATAGTTAACACACCAATATATACAACAAATAAGAAATTTTAGCGCCGAATATTTTTTTTTCAAAAAATGGTCTCATAAAAAAAAAGTAGCAAAGAAACCATACGATTATGCTAGATAATATAGATGAGGTTAATTTGGAGCGAAATTTGGAAAGTGGTGTTATGATTGTGAAAGATTTGCAGATCAAAAACAAACTAGTAAGTGAAGCAATGTTTGAATTCACGATATCTCCAACACTTAAAAAAAAATAATAACTTAATCAGAAAAAAGTAGCAAAATGTGATAAGATTTGATGTACAGTTAAATGAGGTGAAAAAAGAGGATTCGGTTACGATGTTTGCATCTAAAATATAATTAACACACCAATATATACAACAAATAAGAAATTTTAGCGCCGAATATTTTTTTTTCAAAAAATGGTCTCATAAAAAAAAAGTAGCAAAGAAACCGTATGATTATGCTAGATAATATGGATGAGGTTAATTTGGAGCAAAATTTGGAAAGTGGTGTTATGATTGTGAAGGATTTGGAGATGATAAATTAACTAGTAAGTGAAGCAATGTTTGAATTCGCGATATCTCAAACACTTAAAAAAAAAAAAAAAAACTAATCGTAAAAAAGTAGCAAAATGTGATAAGATTTGATGTAAAGTTAAATGAGGTGAAAAAAGAGGATACGGTTACAATGTTTGCATCTAAAATGTAGTTAACACACCAATATATTCAACAAATAAGAAATTTTAGCATCGAATATTTTTTTTTTTCAAAAATGGTCTCATAAAAAAAAAAGTAGCAAAGAAACTGTACGATTATGCTAGATAATATGGATGAGGTTAATTAAGAGCGAAATTTGAAAAGTAGTGTTATGATTGTGAATGATTTGGAAATGAAAAACAAACTAGTAAGTGAAGCAATGATTGATTTCGCGATATCTTCAACACTTAAAAAAAAAAAAAAAAAAAAAAACAAAACCTAATCAGAAAAAGTAGTAAAATGTGATAAGATTTGGTGTAAAGTAAAATGAGGTGAAAAAAGTGGATACGGTTACGATGTTTGCATCTAAAATGTAGTTAACACACCAATATATATAATAAATAAGAAATTTTTGCGTCGAATACTTTTTTTTTCAAAAAATGGTCTCATAAAAAAAAAATAGCAAAAGAATCGTACGATTATGCTAGATAATATGGATGAGGTTAATTTGGAGCGAAATTTGGAAAGTGGTGTTATGATTGTGAAAGATTTGAAGATCAAAAACAAACTAGTAAGTGAAGCAATGTTTGAATTCGCGATATCTCCAACACTTAAAAAAAAATAATAACTTAATCGGAAAAAAGTAGCAAAATGTGATAAGATTTGATGTACAGTTAAATGAGGTGAAAAAAGAGGATTCGGTTACGATGTTTGCATCTAAAATATAGTTAACCCACCAATATATACAACAAATAAGAAATTTTAGCGCCGAATATTTTTTTTTCAAAAAATGGTCTCATAAAAAAAAAGTAGCAAAGAAACCATACGATTATGCTAGATAATATAGATGAGGTTAATTTGGAGCGAAATTTGGAAAGTGGTGTTATGATTGTGAAAGATTTGCAGATCAAAAACAAACTAGTAAGTGAAGCAATGTTTGAATTCACGATATCTCCAACACTTAAAAAAAAATAATAACTTAATCAGAAAAAAGTAGCAAAATGTGATAAGATTTGATGTACAGTTAAATGAGGTGAAAAAAGAGGATTCGGTTACAAACTACTTTTCACTTACTAGTTTGTTTTCATCTCCAAATCCTTCACAATCATAACAACAATTTCCAAATTTCGCTCCAAATTAACTTCATCCATATTATCTAGCATAATCGTACGGTTTCTTTGCTACTTTTTTTTATGGTGTAAAGTAAAATGAAGTGAAAAAAGTGGATACGATTACGATGTTTGCATCTAAAATGTAGTTAACACACCAATATATATAATAAATAAGAATTTTTAGCGTCGAATAATTTTTTTTTTCAAAAAATGGTCTCATAAAAAAAAAGTAGCAAAGAAACGTACGATTATGCTAGATAATATGGATGAGGTTAATTTGGAGCGAAATTTGGAAAGTGGTGTTATGATTGTGAAGGATTTGGAGATGATAAATTAACTAGTAAATGAAACAATGATTGATTTCGCGATATCTCCAACACTTAAAAAAAATAATAATAACTTAATCGGAAAAAAGTAGCAAAATGTGATAAGATTTGATGTACAATTAAATGAGGTGTAAAAAGAGGATACGGTTACGATGTTTGCATCTAAAATCTAGTTAACACACCAATATATACAACAAATAAGAAATTTTAGCACCGAATTTTTTTTTTTCAAAAAATGGTCTCATAAAAAAAAAGAAGCAACGAAACCGTACGTTTATGCTAGATAATATGGATGAGGTTAATTTGGAAAGTGGTGTTATGATCGTGAAGGATTTGGAGATTAAAAAAAACTAGTAAGTGAAGCAATGTTTGAATTCGCGATATCTCAAACACTTAAAAAAAAAAAAAAAAAAAAAAAAACCTAATCCGAAAAAAGTAGCAAAATGTGATAAGATTTGGTGTAAAGTAAAATGAGGTGAAAAAAGTGGATACGGTTACGATGTTTGCATCTAAAATGTAGTTAATACACCAATTATACAACAAATAAGAATTTTTTGCGTCGAATAATTTTTTTTTTCAAAAAATAGTCTCATAAAAAAAAATAGCAATGAAACCGTACGATTTTGCTAGATAATATGGATGAGGTTAATTTGGAGCGAAATTTGGAAGTGGTGTTATGATTGTGAAAGATTTGGAGATCAAAAACAAACTAGTAAGTGAAGCAATGTTTGAATTCGCGATATCTCCAACACTTAAAAAAAAAAAAAACTTAATCGGAAAAAAGTAGCAAAATGTGATAAAATTTGGTGTAAAGTTAAATGAGATGTAAAAAGAGGATACGGTTACAACGTTTGCATCGAAAATGTAGTTAACACACCAATATATACAACAAATAAGAAATTTTAGAGTCGAATAATTTTTTTTTTCAAAAAATGTTCTCCTAAAAAAAAAGTAGCAAAGAAACCGTACGATTATGCTAGATAATATGGATGAAGTTTATTTGGAGCGAAATTTGGAAATTGGTGTTATTATTGTGAAGGATTTGGAGATGATAAATTAACTAGTAATTGAAGCAATGATTGATTTCGCGATATCTCAAAAACTTAAAAAAAAAAAAAAAAAAAAACCTAATCAGAAAAAAGTAGCAAAATGTGATAAGATTTGGTGTAAAGTAAAATGAGGTGAAAAAAGTGGATACGGTTACGATGTTTGCATCTAAAATGTAGTTAATACACCAATATATACAACAAATAAGAAAATTTTGCGTCGAATAATTTTTTTTTTCAAAAAATAGTCTCATAAAAAAAAAATAGCAAAGAAACCGTACGATTATGCTAAATAATATGGATGAGGTTAATTTGGAGCGAAATTTGAAAGTGGTGTTATGATTGTGAAAGATTTGGAGATCAAAAACAAACTAGTAAGTGAAGCAATGTTTGAATTCGCGATATCTCCAACACTTAAAAAAAAAAAAAAAAAACTTAATCGGAAAAAAGTAGCAAAATGTGATAAGATTTGGTGTAAAGTTAAATGAGATGTAAAAAGAGGATACGGTTACAACGTTTGCATCTAAAATGTAGTTAACACACCAATATATACAACAAATAAGAAATTTTAGAGTCGAATAAATTTTTTTTTCAAAAAATGTTCTCATAAAAAAAAAGTAGCAAAGAAACCGTACGATTATGCTAGATAATATGGATGAAGTTTATTTGGAGCGAAATTTGGAAATTGGTGTTATGATTGTGAAGGATTTGGAGATGAAAAATAAACTAGTAAGTGAAGCAATGATTGATTTCGCGATATCTCCAACACTTAAAAAAAAAAAAAAACTTAATCGGAAAAAAGTAGCAAAATGTGAAAAGATTTGGTGTAAAGTTAAATGAGATGTAAAAAGAGGATACGGTTACAACGTTTGCATCTAAAATGTAGTTAACACACCAATATATACAACAAATAAGAAATTTTAGAGTCGAATAATTTTTTTTTTCAAAAAATGTTCTCATAAAAAAAAAGTAGCAAAGAAACCGTACGATTATGCTAGATAATATGGATGAAGTTTATTTGGAGCGAAATTTGGAAATTGGTGTTATGATTGTGAAGGATTTGGAAATGATAAATTAACTAGTAATTGAAACAATGATTGATTTCGCGATATCTCCAACACATAAAAAAAAAAACAACTAATCGTAAAAAAGTAGCAAAATGTGATTAGATTTGATGTAAGGTTAAATAAGGTGAAAAAAGAGGTTACGGTTACGATGTTTGCATCTAAAATGTAGTTAACACACCAATATATACAACAAATAAGAAATTTTATCGTCGAATATTTTTTTTTTTCAAAAAATGGTCTCATCAAAAAAAAGTTGCAAAATTTGGAAAGTGGTGTTATGATTGTAAAGTATTTGGAGATGAAAAACAAACTAGTAAGTGAAGCAATGATTGATTTCGCGATATCTCCAACACTTAAAAAAAAAAAAAAACTTAATCGGAAAAAAGTAGCAAAATGTGATAAGATTTGGTGTAAAGTTAAATGTGATGAAAAAAGGGGATACAATTACGATGTTTGCATCTAAAATGTAGTTAACACAACCAATATATACAACAAATAAGAAATTTTAGCTTCGAATAATTTTTTTTTTCAAAAAATGGTCTCATAAAAAAAACTAGCAAAGAAACCGTACGATTATGCTAGATAATATGGATGAGGTTAATTTGGAGCGAAATTTGGAAAATGGTGTTATGATTGTGAAGGATTTGGAGATAATAAACAAACTAGTAAGTGAAGCAATGATTGATTTCGCGATATCTCCAACACTTTAAAAAAAAAAAAACTTTTCGAAAATAAGTAGCAAAATGTGATAAGATTTGGTGTAAAGTAAAATGAGGTGAAAAAAGTGGATACGGTTACGTTGTTTGCATCTAAATTGTAGTTAACACACCAATATAGACAACGAATAAGAAATTTTAGCGTCGAATAAATTATTTTTCAAAAATTGGTCTCCTAAAAAAAAAGTAGCAAAGAAACCGTATAATTATGCTATATAATATGGATGAGGTTAATTTGGAGCGAAATTTGGAAAGTGGTGTTATGATTGTGAAGGATTTGGAGATGAAAAAAATACTAGTAAGTGAATCCATGATTGATTTCACGATATCTCCAACACCTAAAAAAAATAAAAAATAACTTAATCGGAAAAAAGTAGAAAAATGTGATAAGATTTGATGTACAGTTAAATGAGGTGAAAAAAAAAAGATGAGACGGTGATGTTTGCATCTAAAATGTAGTTAACACACCAATATTTAGCGTCGAATAAATTTTTTTTTTTCAAAAATGTTCTAATAAAAAAAAAGTAGCAAATAAACCATACGATTATGCTAGATAATATGGATGAGGTTAATTAGGAGCGAAATTTGGAAAGTGGTGTTATGATTGTGAAGGATTTGGAGATGAAAAACAAACTAGTAAGTGAAGCAATGATTGATTTCGCGATATCTCCAACACTTAAAAAAAAAAAACTTAATCGGAAAGAAGTAGCAAAATGTGATAAGATTTGGTGTAAAGTTAAATGTGATGAAAAAAGAGGATACGGTTACGATGTTTGCATCTAAAATGTAGTTAACACACCAATATATACAACAAATAAGAAATTTTTGCGTCGAATAATTTTTTTCTTCAAAAAATGGTCTCATAAAAAAAAATAGCAAAGAAACCGTACGATTATGCTAGATAATATGGATGAGGTTAATTTGGAGCGAAATTTGAAAAGTGGTGTTATGATTGTGTGGGATTTGGAGATGAAAAACAAGCTAGTAAGTGAAGCAATGATTGATTTCGCGATATTTCCAACACTTAAAAAAAAAAAAAAAAACTTAATCGGAAAAAAGTAGCAAAATGTGATAAGATTTGGTGTAAAGTTAAATGTGATGAAAAAAGAAGATACGGTTACGATGTTTGCATCTAAAATGTAGTTAACACACCAATATATACAACAAATAAGAAATTTTTGCGTCGAATAATTTTTTTTTTCAAAAAATGGTCTCATAAAAAAAATAGCAAAGAATCCGTACGATTATGCTAGATAATATGGATGAGGTTAATTTGGAGCGAAATTTGAAAAGTGGTGTTATGATTGTGTAGGATTTGGAGATGAAAAACAAGCTAGTAAGTGAAGCAATGATTGATTTCGCGATATTTCCAACACTTAAAAAAAAAAAAAAAAAACTTAATCGGAAAAAAGTAGCAAAATGTGATAAGATTTGGTGTAAAGTTAAATGTGATGAAAAAAGAAGATACGGTTACGATGTTTGCATCTAAAATGTAGTTAACACACCAATATATACAACAAATAAGAAATTTTTGCGTCGAATAAAATTTTTTTTCAAAAAATGGTCTCATCCAAAAAAATAGCAAAGAAACCGTACGATTATGCTAGATAATATGGATGAGGTTAATTTGGAGCGAAATTTGGAAAGTGGTGTTATGATTGTGAAGGATTTGGAGATGAAAAACAAACTAGTAAGTGAAGCAATGTTTGATTTCGCGATATCTCCAACACTTAAAAAAAAAAATAATAACTTAATCGGAAAAAAGTAGCAAAATGTGATAAGATTTGATGTACAGTTAAATGAGGTGAAAAAAGAGGATTCGGTTACGATGTTTGCATCTAAAATGTAGTTAACACACCAATATATACAACAAATAAGAAATTTTAGCGACGAATAATTTTTTTTTTCAAAAAATGGTCTCATCCAAAAAAAGTAGCAAAGAAACCGTATAATTATGCTAGATAATATGGATGAGGTTAATTTGGAGCGAAATTTGGAAAGTGGTGTTATGATTGTGAAGGATTTGGAGATGAAAAACAAACTAGTAAGTGAAGCAATGATTGATTTCGCGATATCTCCAACACTTAAAAAAAATAAAAAATAAAAATAAAAAAACCTAATCGTAAAAAAATAACAAAATGTGATAAGATTTGTAAAAAGTTATATGAGGTGAAAAAAGAGGACACGGTTATGATGTTTGCATCTAAAATGTAGGTAACACACCAATATATACAACAAAAAGAAATTTTAGCGTCGAATATTTTTTTTTTCAAAAAATGGTCTCATCAAAAAAAAGTAGCAAAGAAACTGTACGATTATGCTAGATAATATGAATGAGGTTAATTAGGAGCGAAATTTGGAAAGTAGTGTTATGATTGTGAAGGATTTGGAGATGAAAAAACAAACTAGTAAGTAAAGCAATGATTGATTTCGCGATATATCCAACACTTAAAAAAAAAAAAACTTAATTGGAAAAAAGTAGCAAAATGTGATAAGATTTGGTGTAAAGTTAAATGTGATGAAAAAAGAGGATATGGTTACGATGCTTGCATCTAAAATGTAGTTAACACACCAAATATATAAAACAAATAAGAAATTTTTGCGTCGAATAATTTTTTTTTTTCAAAAAATGGTCTCATAAAAAATAACTAGCAAAAAACCGTACGAATATGCTAGATAATATGGATGAGGTTAATTTGGAGCGAAATTTGGAAAGTTGTATTATGATTGTGAAAGATTTGGAGATGAAAAACAAGCTAGTAAGTGAAGCAATGATTGATTTCGCGATATCTCTAACACTTAAAAAAAAAAAAAAACTTAATCGGAAAAAAGTAGCAAAATGTGATAAGATTTGGTGTAAAGTTAAATGTGATGAAAAAAGAAGATACGGTTACGATGTTTGCATCTAAAATGTAGTTAACACACCAATATATACAACAAATAAGAAATTTTTGCGTCGAATAAAATTTTTTTTCAAAAAATGTTCTCATCCAAAAAAAGTAGCAAAGAAACCGTACGATTATGCTAGATAATATGGATGAGGTTAATTTGGAGCGAAATTTGAAAAGTGGTGTTATGATTGTGAAGGATTTGGAGATGAAAAAAAAAACTAGTAAGTGAAGCAATGTTTGATTTCGCGATATCTCCAACACTTAAAAATAATAATAATAACTTAATCGGAAAAAAGTAGCAAAATGTGATAAGATTTGATGTACAGTTAAATGAGGTGAAAAAAGAGGATTCGGTTACGATGTTTGCATCTAAAATGTAGTTAACACACCAATATATACAACAAATAAGAAATTTTAGCGACGAATAATTTTTTTTTTCAAAAAATGGTCTCATCCAAAAAAAAGTAGCAAAGAAACCGTATAATTATGCTAGATAATATGGATGAGGTTAATTTGGAGCGAAATTTGGAAAGTGGTGTTATGATTGTGAAGGATTTGGAGATGAAAAACAAACTAGTAAGTGAAGCAATGATTCGCGATATCTCCAACACTTAAAAAAAAATAAAATTAACTTAATCGGAAAAAAGTAGCAAAATTTGATAAGATTTGATGTACAGTTAAATGAGGTGAAAAAAAGAGGATATGGTTACGATGTTTGCATCTAAAATGTAGTTATCACACCAATATATACAACAAATAAGAAATTTTAGCGTCGAATAAATTTTTTTTTCAAAAAATGTTCTGATAAAAAAAAAGTAGCAAATAAACCGTACGATTATGCTAGATAATATGGATGAGGTTAATTTGGAGCGAAATTTGGAAAGTGGTGTTATGATTGTGAAGAATTTAGAGATGAAAAACAAACTAGTAAGTGAAGCAATGATTGATTTCGCGATATCTCCAACACTTAAAAAAAAAAAAAAACTTAATCGGAAATGGGAGCACATAATGAGATTCCCGAGTGGAAATGGGAGCACATAATGATGGATTTTGTAACTAAATTTCCGCGGACAGTTAGAGGAAATGATATGATTTGGGTGATCGTGGACAGGTTGACCAAGAGTGCTCAATTTCTTGCAACTAGTGAGACGTCATCTTTGAGTAAACTGGCGCAATTGTACATTAATGAGATTATTTCTAGGCATGGGATTCCGTTGTCTATTGTTTCAGACAGAGATTCTCGGTTTCTGTCAGGGTTTTGGCAAAGTTTGCAGCGGGAACTGTGTACTAGAATCAATTTGAGTATAGCTTATCACCCTTAGACGGATGGTCATTCAGGAAGCACCATTCAAACTTTGGAGGATATGTTACGTGCTTGTGTGTTGGAATATGGTGGTTCTTGGGAGTCACACCTATCATTGATTGAATTTGCATATAATAATTCTTATCACTCGAGTATTGGTATGCCTCCATATGAGATGTTATATGGGCGTCGTTGTATAACACCTACTTGTTGGTTAGAGGCGGGTGAAAAGCAGTTTGTGGGTCCAGATATTGTTCAGATTACTGCAGATAAGGTGGCTATTGCTCGTGAGAAATTGAAAGCTGCCCGTGATAGACAGAAACAGTATGCCGATCCACGTCGTCGCCCAGTTTCATTTGTTGTAGATGAATTGGTTTATTTGAAAGTCTCACCTTGGAAGGGTGTGATTCGGTTTGGTAAGCGTGGTAAACTTGCTCCTAGGTACATTGGGCCATTTAGAATTCGACAAGTAGTTAATGATCAAACGGTGTCATTAGATCTTCCTCCAGAATTAGCGGGTATTCATGATACTTTTAATGTGTGCTATTTAAGGAGATGTAATGTGGAGGACCAATCCCAAGTTCTTCAATTGCAAGAATTACATGTTGATCAAAGTCAGAGACTTGTAGAGGAACACGTAGAGCTATTAGACCGTAAGGTGACTAAACTGCGAAAGAAGGATATTCCCATAGTGCTAGTTAAGTGGAATCATAGTTTGGGTCCAAACCTTACGTGGGAGACCGAGTCTAGCATGAGGACGCGTTATCCGAGTCTCTTTGGGCGTAGCGAGATTTCGGGGACGAAATCTCCTTAAGAAGGGAAGATTTGTAACATCCTCTTTGTGGGCCTAGGAGTAATATGGTAATTTCTCTATTTAATTGCTATTTGTTATTTAATTAAGTTAGAAATAATTGATATTATTATTTGGATAATTGAAAATAATAGGCCAATTGATTAAATGACTTATTGTGAATAATAAACTATTACTTGTTTTAAATTATAGTAGTTATCGGTAAAATAAAATATTTGGTCTCGCAAAATGTTTTAGGTTCCAGACAATAGATTTAGAACGGATATAATATTACACCACTCATACTTGAATTTAATGGTGAGGCCGACACTTGTATTCCACACTCACCATATTTGTTTGTAAGTCCCTAGTTCTAGGATCGATAACTTCGTTATCTGTAGTATTAAGGTGCGGAATCCCTCAATACGGTGTTATCTTACTAGTAACGAATACGTTCGTAATTGCGTTTAATAAAGCTTAACTTTAAACGAATAATACGTCAAAGCCTAGCCGTTAGGTATAAGTTTTCTCTGGTTTGTTGAATTCGCAGATCAGCCAAAGAATCAAAAGTGTTATGTTTTTCACGGGATGAAAAACATTATATACGTCCAGCTCATCTCGGCTCGCATGGGCCTGCGAGTTCGGTCCAACTCACAGCCCAAGCCCAGTAAAGGACTCGGCTCGCCAGACTAATGCCATGCGAGTTCAGGTCTCACCTTACAGCTCAACTCGCTGCGACTTGAGATCTCGACTCGCTTTGCATAAAACGTCTATTATTTATTTCGTATTTTAACATTCGTCTAACTTAGCACAATAATATGTTTAACGAATATTACTAACAAAACAAATATTTATTTACAAATCTAAACCAATGTACAAACATAATAATAATTACACCAGTCCTATTTCAAGCTAGATCTGTTGTCACAATCTATGTCTCAACAGACTCCCCCTTGACAATAGCTCTAGCGTCTTTATCTTCACGCTGTCTTTGGTCTTCATTTGTAAATCTTACTACCTGCGTAAATCTTCATCTTGATACAAGTTTTAACCATCAACTGATAATCTCTCGCTAAATCAGCCCATTCAATAGTCGTCAAAATTCTGTTCTCATTCAACTTTAACAGATCTTTTCTCGACATATTCATCAGGTGTCGATGATCATAAACTCTGAAGATTTCTCTTTCACCACTGTCAACCTCATCATCAGCTTCAACCATAACAGCTTCTCCATTCTCTGAATCCACGTGCCAACTCTTCATATTTCCTAAAATATCCTATGGCATTGTCTTCAGTGGAATCTGCTGTATGCATCTAACAGCTGGATAAATCTTTTTCCTTCTTCTTCTTCCAGTTCTTTGACTTTTCTCTTGTAGTTTCACAGTCTTTCCCTTTCTTGGCTTAATCTGAACAAACTTATTTGTACCAACCTCATGTCTAATGATTCTTTCAACACGATCAGCATAATCATCTCGACTTGGGTTGTTGATCTCTAATTTAGCCAAATCACGTATCTCATAACGTGGTAAAGAACTAAAAACTGCAAGCTTTCGCTCAAAATATTGAACTCCATCAAACCTTTTAATAGCAAAAAGCTTCAGCTCAGAGTCAAAGTACCATCCAACAATCCCTTTACGAGGAACACGTTTTCCCGTAATATCAACTTCTGAAACTCCAATCTTCTTCTTCAGCTTTGGAAGTTTCCTAAGAAAAACAGCAGGATTCTTGGTCGGAATCAAAGTTTCATCATTTTCAGAATCGGTTGAATCATCGATTTCTTCATCTACATCGACAATCATTGGACCTTGTTCATTTTCAATAATAACTTCTGTTCTAGATGGGCTCACATGGTGTTCATCAATATTTGCATCTGGATCTACACCAATGTCTTGCACATTCTCAGGTACAGCAGTCCAATCAGTAGGTGGTAGAAATTCTCCATCTTCAAGATCAAAATCAAAGTCTTCATCTATCTCATCAAAAATATCATCTTCCGAATCAGATAGATCAAGCATTTCCAATCCTAAGAGAAAACCACAAATACAAATCAATATTAATAATTAAAACT
This sequence comes from Helichrysum umbraculigerum, assembly GCA_949592205.1. NCBI lineage: Eukaryota > Viridiplantae > Streptophyta > Magnoliopsida > Asterales > Asteraceae > Helichrysum > Helichrysum umbraculigerum. The sequence continues at coordinate 5,360,045 of CATIUR010000005.1, read as the reverse complement.
CTCTTATTGATTTCCCTGAATCAACCTAAGAATTTCTTTATTAATTCTTTTGTATATTTTAACGCAATTTACAAATAACTTATAAAATCTTTTATTGATTTCTCTGAATCAATTCAAAATCTCTTAAGTCTACTTAACAAATATTAATTAATTTTAAATTCTAATGCATTGTGAATAATCACCAAACATTTAAATTTACTATTAATTACCTTATATAATTTCCAAGTGTTAATTGATCTCATTCATTATCAATTTAACCTTTAAATTATATATCATTTGTCTAGTTAATACTAATACATTTTTAACTTGTTAATTACTTATATACCTTACGGTCTTAAGTACATAATCAAATCTAAAATGCATATGTTATTATAAAATTTTGACCGCCGATATTAATCGGAACACGCCGCTCGACTACTCAATGAGTCGGAAGTCTTTCGATCACTATTTTATCTTAACATAATTATATAAACTTAAATTACATCAAACATATTTTACTTAAAATAATAATAACCCTAAGCCAAATATATTTACACAATAAATTAAGTTTACATTTGTTCACTACAAACTATTACAAATATTACAGTACTATGATAATACTAAGCTATCTAACCAGCTTCAGTATCACCCGGTACAGTCTTATCTGCACTTGTACCCGCTCCACTACCACTAGCACCAGCATGACCACTAGACTCCCCCTGAATCGTAGCTTGCTCACCAGTCGTTGAAGGACCAGTCTGCTCACCACCTTCTGGTGCATTGGGATCATCGTCTTTGTCTGAATCTCTCTTCCTCTTCAGCTCATTTTCTCTGCAAGACTCCAGATATACCAATATCTCCCCCTGAGTAGACTGTCCTGAATGAGATCTCAAGACCAGACTCTCCAAAGAAGATAACTTCAGTCTCTGCACATTGAAGTCCGCAAGCAAAGTCTCATGAGTCTTCATCAGCAGATTGTAAGATTGACTCTGTTTGAGTATCTGCTGAGCAAGAAGAAGATTGTTCGACACCAGCTCTGGAATCTGAGAAGTAAGCTTCTCTAAATCCTTTACTCTCGACTCTAAGGATGTAATCCTTTCAGCATCAGTCATCGGAGTAACAGGTATCGTTGTGGGACCAGGCGGTGTAAGAGACTCTTTATGCCAGTCTCTGGTCAGCGGTCTATGAGGTTGAGACAAAGCTTGCGTAAGCAAGTTTGCCGCAAATCTAGCTCCTTTATTCGTCGGAAAGTTCGCCGCACGAACTAGATCAGCAACCTCATGCTGTAAAGTTAAACACAATTAAAATCAGTTATTGTTACAGATTACTCTGTCTCAAACTCTAATTAATTGCATAACACTTATAGTTATAGAACTTATATCTCATACCTGAAGCGGTACAGACATCTGTTCAGTAACCACTGGTGTATCCTTCTCTACCTGTGGTGTATCCTGAGCAACTGTATACAGAATTAACTGTCTCAGTTTAACTCCCGATAAACAACAAGTTAAGAGTATTTAACTTTTATAATCAATACTAACCTTCTCTAATAGTTAGCGTTCTCAGACGCTTCATCAATTGAGCATCAATCTCCTCAATATCTTCCTCCAAAATACCCTTACATTTCCTCTTCTTTTCAGAAGTAGATGGAGGAGGAGAAGGTGTATTCTCAGAATCTTCATCTGAAGCCGTCTCACCATCACGACCTCTAGATGATCTAACAGGATCCTAAATTTTTAATATATTAAACATTTATGATTAGCGTAAGCTCTATCATACAAGTTCTATATATTTAAGATTAATCAGATATAATACCTCAGTCGGTACAACAACTGATTCATCTAGCTGTATCTGCTCCCCCTCAACTAATACAACTTCTGGGTTTGCAGCCTCAGCTTCAGCTTCCTGTTCGTTTAATGATATTTATATTTTAAAATCAGAAATAATATCCAATTAACTAAATATCTATATCATAATCATTAGATAATAATATTATGCATCTATGATTAATAAAAACAATCTATCAACTAAGCATCTATATTATTATATAAATAAAATATTACCTCGGATGGTGCAAAATAACTATCAATATCCTGGAGCAATGGATTTGTCGCATCATCATTATGCTCCAACACCTCCTGAACAATCTGAGCAGCAACATCTGGGTTCATCTGTTCCCCAGCATGTGCAGGTTGTTCCAAAACATCCTCTAAAAGCTCTTGTGGACCTTCAGCAGGACCCACATCAGCTTCAGCAGGAGCAGCAGCAGCAGGAGCAACAACATCTAGCCAACCATGATTTGGTGGCGTCACGTAATTTGGATCAATAATATATCCAAAAAGTGGTCTAATCTCAGGTTTCACCACTCCCTCCTTCCTAACCGTCTGCATAAACATGGCGTTATACCCACGATGATCAATCGTATTAACCACTAGATGTGGTTCAGGTATAGCCAAATCCGGTAAACGCGCACGGATAATCAACATGCAAAACCTCGGGTAGACCAAAAATCTTGATCTAACAGAACCCGATATCTGTTTCGCAATCTCACCAAAAAGATAATCACATAAACTGTATGGTTTATTATAAACCAGTGACAGTGCAGCCGATAAAATCGCAGGGCTCAACTCATCAAATCCACCCTTCTTTGCTGCAAATACGATATTCATCACGTGCCAGAGAAACCTCCACTGACCAATAACCAGAGGTTTCTGGAACTGACGTCCGCGTCTATCCCCTGTATAACCCATACGACCTATAGCACCCTCTATAAAATCCATTGGGTACTCAACATCCCCATTCTCCTGTTCTTCTGTACCTAGCTGCAAAATCTCACGAAGATTTCCAGCCGAAAAAGTAACAGGTTGGCCGCTAACCGTAGCTCTAATCTCTGGTGGATTGACAGATTCGTCAAATACAATATCCATCCAGAAATCGTTCAGTATCGCCTGAGAGATAGGAGGATTGCCCGTAATGGCGTATCGTATACGTGATCATGCAAGAAATGTAAGAATATCGGCAACCCTATCAGCCCGCTTGGCTTCAAGGTTCAGATCCACAAGTACATTGTGTCCTTTGTCAAATGCTCTTGCCATATCTGTAAAATAAACACAAACAACAGATATAATTTTAATGCACGATTAAAAAATCTTTAAACTATAACGTATTATGAATCGAGATTCATCAAACATCTTAGTTTAAAATTGAAATTATATATAACTTGTTACAAAATAGTCTCAAGTCGTATATAAAAATTTAACTTATAACTAAAAAGTCTTAAGTCTAATTTAAATCCATTATATAAAAGTTATTACTTAAAAAGTCTTAACATTTATATAACTACTTTAAAAAATATAATTTTTCTAAGTACTGGACTCGCATAAACTGGTCAACTCGTTTCGCTTATCGACTCGCTTCACTTATCAACTCGCTTCACTTAGCAACTCGCTATTGAAGTGAACTCGTGAAGCATGTCGATCCGCTAGTCAACTCGTTTGATGAACTGCCGTCGCGAGTTTGTTTTCAAAATCGATTAATCCGTTGTTTTTAACGTGATCTAACGATTGTTTTATGTTCATTGATGTTCATTTAACATAAACCCTAAACATTCATGTCCAATAACATCGTAAAATTATGTAAATCGTTTAAACTTCAAACCGAAACCCTAAGTTCATATAACCTTCGATTTCGTGCAATTTAAACGGTGAAATCCGTTGTTATATACCTCAAAATGTTCGTAAATTGAAGATGTATAAAGTCTACGGATTGAAAAACTCGTTCCCGTACTCTAAAAATCGAAATCAAACGAAAACAAAGTTTCGCCTCGTTTTGCCTGTACGCGGATTCGCCAAGTTTTACTGAACTCGCGAAGTTTGTGGGTTCGGTGGGTTGGCTTGACTCGTTTGACCCCCTTTATACTTTGTGACCGATTCGCGAAATGTCAAACGGATCCGCAAATCGACTAAGTCGACTAGCAGGAATATATTAAAACGCGAATTTAATTCTAAGTATAAATAAAACCCGATATTTTACAAGTCTAAATTACAGTTAATTTTCACTTGCAAATTGTTACGCTTGTTCAACTCAAAAGTATTCAGTATAATTTAATTCCAAAGGGTAAAACCTAATAAACACAAAAACTTAAGTTAAACATAAAATAAAATAAGATAAAAGCACAATTATGTAAACATTGGTATCAAGTACCATTTTATTAATCACTTGATCAAAACAAAATACATATACAAAATAAATAAGATTTTATCTACTTAGGGATCATATTAGAAAGAATAAGCAATTAATTATTTATTTAAAAGTCTAGGCAGATTGGTAGTATACATACCTCATGAAATTCAAGTAAATTACTATAAAATTACAACTAAATTTATCATTTATACATTTATATTTATAAAACTATATCTTAGGTACCTTTATCCACATAGCATAATTAATAAATGCATTACTTACATAAAGTGAATATTTTTATAGATAGTCCAAGACGATTACTGGTATTATGATCCACATAAACAAATTATACTCAGTTTTCTAAGCAAACACTTTATTGTTAGTATGAGTATTATCAAGTGTTTCCTATTGTATGACATACTAAAGAATTTCAAGTAAAACTCATAACACTGCATCATTAAATTTCAAGGTAGCGGTTACTAAATGATGTATCTTTTCGAAACATATAACATACACTTGAATTTTTAAGGTTAGACAAATATCAGACATACTTTGAATATGCTATGTTATCCAAGTCTGTACGTAGTACAACAGAAGATCTCTTCTAGCATAATTCAAAATATATTTGAGAATATTAATTTAATTAAAGGTTTTAGTTCTGTAATTAGTACAACAAAGTTACCAGTAATTAAGTTAATACCCATATTGCTACTATTTGTCACTTCAAATTAAAATGCATGATAACAGTGTATGGCAATACCATCATTCAACAATTAAGACTTAAAGTCATACATCATAGAATAGTAACACAAGATAATAAACAAGTAGTTAATTAACTTCTTAAAGCTTAGAAAATTTCATATAATTTGCCTACCAGTACACCATATGATGAAGCCATCTAAAGTTTTCACTTAAAAATAGACAAATTATAACTTGTGGATATAGGTGTATAATCAAATAAATATAAACACATACCTGATAGAACCGCTGTAGTTCTAAAGCAGCTTTATTTGAACCTACTACCATATCATACTTAGAACTTAAGCTTGTTATTGTGAAGCTTATTCTCCTAATGTACTATCATTTCCCTTAGTTTTTGCAAATAAAAACTTAAATAAATTTCAAAGAATATTATGTTTATATTCTTTAATGAAGGCGATTCCCCTTAGGTAACAAGCAAATGAATGCCATACGCCTCTTTTTTTTTTTTTTTTTAATGAAAACAGAAATACTAACTATTACAAAAATACCCTTGGAAGACTAATCACTCTGGATTTCTCATTCCGTTTAGTTGAACCAACGTCTCAAATCTTGCTCTGTCGAACGCCTTTGTGTATAAGTCTGCTAAGTTATCCAATGATGGAACCTTAACTAACTTTATCAACTTCTTCTCAGCACAATCTCTAATAAAATGATGTCGAATATCAATATGTTTAGTTTTACTGTGCTTCACCGGATTATTGGTGATCAACATAGTAGATTCGTTATCAATCATCATAGGAGTATTGGTTATATTTAACCCGTAATCCCGCAGTTGCTGTTGAATCCATAGAACTTGAGAGCAACAGCTGCCAGCTGCAACATACTCAGCTTCACATGTAGAAATGGCTACCGAGGTTTGCTTCTTGCACTGCCAGGATACTAATCTACCTCCTAGGAATTGACATCCTCCGGTTGTAGATTTCCTATTTTGATTGCATCCTCCGTAATCCGAATCAGTATAAGCTACGAGATCTAAGTCTCCATCAATCGGATACCAAAGACCCAGCTTAGGTTTCCCTTTGAGGTAACGAAAGATTCGTTTAACAGCTTGCATGTGTGACTCTTTCGGATTAGCCTGATATCTTGCGCATAAACAAACAGCAAACATTATGTCAGGCCTAGAGGCTGTGAGATACATTAGTGATCCGATCATGGCTCTATAAAGAGTTGGATCCACATCGCCATCACTCGATGTATCTGGACCTAGTCCATGATTGACTGGAATTGGAGTATTATAGACCTTACTTTCATCCATCTTGAAGCGTTCTAATAGCTCATATGTATATTTAGATTGATGAATAAAGAATCCATCCTTCTTTTGATCAACTTGTAATCCTAAGAAGAAAGTCAACTCTCCCATTGCAGACATTTCAAACCTTTTTCTCATAACTTGTTCGAATTCTTGACACATCTTTTCATCAGATGATCCAAAAATAATGTCATCAACATAAACTTGTACGAGAAGAAAGTCTTTCTTTTTCCACTTCACAAACAGTGTACTATCAATCGATCCTCTTGTAAATCCATTCTCAAGTAGATACGTTGATAGTGTTCCATACCATGCCCTAGGTGCTTGATGTAATCCATATAAAGCCTTATTCAAACGATATACTCTATCTGGATACTCAGGATCAGCAAACCCTGGCGGTTGTGAAACATACACCAATTCTTCCACTTTGCCATACAAAAAGGCACTCTTAACATCCAACTGATACACTTTTATACCAAAATATGATGCGAATGCTAAGAATACTCTAATTGCTTCTAGCCTAGCAACTGGTGCAAACACTTCATTGTAGTCAATACCTTCTTGTTGATTAAAACCTTGAACCACCAGACGAGCTTTATTGCGAGTAACGATTCCTTTATCATCTCTCTTGCACTTAAATACCCATCTAGTTCCAATTGGATATTCTCCCTTTGGTAGGTCAACCAACTCCCATACTTGTAATTTAGAGAACTGTGATAGTTCCTCTTGCATTGCTTCTACCCACGAGCTTTCCTTTAAAGCCATTTGAACATTTTTAGGCTCGACTTGTGAGATAAAGCATGAATATAGACATTGATTAGGAATCCCTGTCTCTTTCATTGCAGTATACAAGCTTTGGTATTCTAAATTCTCAGACGTACTAGCTCTGGATTGATGCCTAGTTTGAACCGGAGTATTAATATCACCGATGATGTTTTCAACGGGATGATTCTTACTCGTTCTAGTTGTAGTAACTGGCTCAACCGGAATCTCATCTTCTAAGTTAGTACCAATCTCTTCCAATGCAGGTACATCTTCCGTACGAGCAGAAGATATCCTTAAGTGTTTCAAAGGAGTAAGTATATCATCAAACTTTGTAGGAAGATCATCAAGATCTTCTGTTTCTTGAGACTTATCCTCTGAAGGTTGTTGTGACTCACTTGTAGAAGCTTTATCTGAGTCAACATTAGTCTTAATTCCAGACTGCTTAACACTTGATGTTGAAGTATGGCCAGTATCCACATCTTCAGACACTAAATGTTCAGCTATCTCTGAATCACTGACATAGTCATTAATAGGAACTTTAAATGATGCAAAAAGATCAGAATAATCAAATTGCCAATCTAAGCCCTTATGAACATCAGGTGAGTAGCTCGTAACCTCAATATTATAAACTACCTCCAAACGTCTTGTGACTTTATTAAAGACTCTCTTGTTTGGCGAATTGGGCATATAACCTACGAAAAATCCTTCTTCAGTCTTCTCACCAAATTTTGCTTGATGTCCAGTCTTTAATATGGTGCATGAAACTCCAAAGGGTTCAAACCCTTTTAAGTTAGGTTTCTTATTGTTCAAAAGCTCATAACAAGTCTTGTTATGTCTCTTAACCGTAAGAACTCTATTAAGAACATAACATGCTGTATTCACTGCTTCTGCCCAAAAGATGACCGGAAGCTTTGAATCAGCAAGCATTGTTCTAGCAGCTTCAATCAACGTTCTATTCTTCCTTTCAGCAACACCATTCTGTTGAGGTTCATAAGGTGCACTGAATTGATGTAATATCCCTTTGTTTAAGCAATAGATATTCAACGTTGAATTCTTGAACTCTGTTCCGTTGTCACTACAAATACGCTTAACTCTCTTTTTATAGACATTCTCTACTAGATCAAAGAACTCAATTAGAATTCCAGGAGTCTCATCCTTTGATCCCAAAAAGAATACCCATGAGAATCTAGAATAATCATCTGTGACAACCAAACAGTACCATTTGCCACCTAGACTTCTCTTGCTTATAGGGCCGAAGAGGTCCATATGTAGCAATTCAAATGGCGAGGAGATTGAGTTTTCAGTCTTAGGTCTGTGTGGTTTCTTGTGCTGCTTTCCTTTCATGCAAGGAACACACTTATCCTCAGACTCGAAACGTTTTTGTGGTACACCTAGAACCAAACCATTTTTGGTTATATAATTCATCTTTCTCCAGTTTAGGTGTGCCATTCTCCTATGCCATAATAATGCGTCTGTTTCCGAAGCCTTGGATAATAAACATGTAGACACCATTGAAGAGTTAGGAACACCCATGTTGATAGCATAGATGTCCTTCTTCCTTGGCGCCCTCATCAATATCCATTCATCGGGAATTTTGAAACCTGGCTTCAGGACTAAGGCCTCCTTTTCATTGAAATAAACTGGATGACCTTTATCACAGACTTGGGAAATACTCACTAGGTTGTGAGTTAGTTCTTCAACATAGTTCACATCCTCAAGAGTCAAAGTTCCATTTGAAACTTTTCCTTTTCCCGAAATTACTCCTCCTTTATCTCCTGCAAAATTTACTTTTTGCTTGAGACTCTCCTTGAAGTCCTTCAGCAGACTTCTTTCTCCGGTCATGTGCCTCGAGCATCCACTGTCTACATACCACCAGCTGTCCTTGTTCACAGCATGCTAATGCACATAACACAAAACACGATCAGTTATCAAGAGGGACCCAAGCCATTACGGTCTTGGTTTGTCCCTTATCATCAACAAACTTAAGCTCTTTAAAATAACCATCCTTCCCATCAGGAGTTTGGTTACTTTCGAAGTAGCTTGAGTTTGTGGACGATCAGCCTTAAGAGGTGAATTTGAGGATAACCTCCTAGGCACATAATTATGAGCTCTATTATGATAATTATAATTAAACTCATGTGATCGTGAAGTAGTACCACTCTCATAATGACTATGGCCTCTACTTGGAGTTCTAAACCTCGATGGTGTCACATCTCTAGATTTATAGACAGAATTATTACCTTGAGTATATGTCCGTTTAGGTTTAGGTGGGGAGACACTATGTTTACCGTCTCTTTTAAGAATGTAAACAGGTTTATTACCTAACTTTGGTTTGGTATCTAACCTATCTACAGTCATACTAGAGTCGGTCTGTGGCTTTTTGTTAGGACAACACGAAGCCACGTGTCCCTTTTGGCGACACTTGAAACATGACATCTGCTTGCGTGATTTAGTCACTTTTGTTTTCTCATCCGGAGTCTAAGGCACTAAAGGTTTAAACTGTTCCTTATCAACTTTATCATTAATCTTAGCATCGTTAATCACTCCACCCGATACAAACTGTATTTTGGTGAACTGAGAAGCCTTGCTATTATCTAATGATACGTTCTTAATAACATCTTTCTGTGCCTCTGACTGTTCAGGTTTATCAGCTACTGAAATCTCAGGATTAACTTCAGTCATTTCAGAATCTTCAGGAATAGGAGTGTAATTGGCATTAAAAGGAGGGGATACATCATTGTAGCCTAACCCAGTCTTGTCCTTTACACTTCGTTGAGCATCTAACATTTTATCCATTTGAGATGTCCTATAGTTCTCAAGTTTACGGTTTTGCTCAATTAACCTTAAGTTAAGGTTCACTATTTCCTGATCCTTACTAGCAATTGTCTCATTTAAGTCTTTGATATTCATATAGAGACCATCTATGACAACAGATTTTTCACTTATGGTATCTCTAAGTTTTGTTCTATCCGAAGCATCAGACTTAATTTTATCTTTTAAGGCCTATTTATCATCACTTAATCTACGAATATCCATAATAGCTTGATCAAGTTCAGATCTAACAGTCTTATAGGATTCCTTATCCACATTCAATTGTGATGACAGATTGCTATTTGACACAGTTAAAACACTATTCTGAGATTGTAAATCAGTAACTAAGTAACAAACATCAGCAAGATTAAGAATATCTAAACATACCTTCTTCTTGTCAGTTTGTACTTCAGCCATGCATGCCACGAATTCTTCAGGACTCATATCTGGAGTTGAATCCATATATAGCACGTCATCATCACTTGCCTTCACTTCAAACTCAGGCACCTCTACTCTCTGTTCCATATCAGTGGGCATGTAGGACACTGATCCAGCAGCTGTCTCTTCAATCTCGGTCATTAAGGCTTCCTCAGAATGAGCTTGCCAATCATAAGAGCCATCCAACTGCTTCACCACTAAGGCTTTGGAAGCAAGAGTACTTCCCGAACCTTGTTTTCCTTGTGCTTCTACTTTAGGTCTTTGGCATTCTCTAGAAAAATGACCAATACCCTGACAGTTAAAGCATCTGACCTTGGTTTTATCAAACCCTGATCTATTGCCCAACAGCTTTCTACCAGTTCTCTTGAGGAAATTTTTAACTTTTCTTGAAACCAATGCTAACATCTCTTGAAGTTCCAATTCCTCAACATAATCCGGATCTATCTGTTCATAATCCTCGTCAAATAGAACAGGATCATTGATCTTTCCCTCTATATAATTCTCATATGATGCCACAAAGGAAGCAAGAACAGACAGTTGCTGTTCAGCAGATTTCACACTCATCGGCATCTTCTGATGCTCTTGAGGTGACTTCTCAGAATTCTTTCCCTTTGTCTCATCACTAGAGGAGGAAATAAAGCACAGATCTTCAGTAATCATTTCTCCATTTTTACCAGTATCACCAACTAATAGTGCAGTTGTCGAACTAGAGGACGCAGTCGAAAGATTTGTCTTTCCATGATACAACCCAGGGTTCTGAACCTGATCAGAATCACTATCTCTTGACTTTTTGGAGAAATCATAACCTTTCAGCTTGTCAATGACTTGCTCTAAGGTCATAGTAGAATACCTGGTTTCGTTATCCTTAATCATAATGCCATACATTTCCCATTTAGAAGGCAAACCCTCAAGAAACTTGTCGGTTTTAGCTACTTCTTCTTCAACAATCTCATGGTATTCCAGTTCACTTAGCAGATGGTAGAAACGTGTGACATAGGCATCAAGATCTTCTCCTTTTAAAGCTTTAAACATAGTAAACTGCTTTTTGAGAAGATTCTTCTTGCCAGCTCTAACCTGTGGACTTTCCTCACCTCTTTTCTCTAGAGCTTCCCAGAGCGTTCTAGCAGTATGAAAAGACTTCAGTTGATGAGCGATTTCTTTAGGAAGGCACATCTTTATGCAAGAATGTGCTTTATTTTCATTTCTATACGCTTCCTTCAGTTCATCACTCATGTTTGGATAGGTAAGAACCACAACGGCATTTTGAACAGTTTGAGTAGGTGCGGTGTATCCACTCTTGATACACATCCAGATAGACAGGTCATGGAATCTACAGTAAGATTCAAATCTGTCCTTCCAATTGTAGTAATCTTCGATCCTCAAGAACTTAGGTGGAACGTTTGATTTTCCCACCTCATGTTCCATCTCGATCATTCTACTTAAGTCAGACATCTTAAAAATCGTAAAGTAAAACTGTTTCGCGAATTCAGAAAACTCAACTCGCAGGACTCAGCTCAACTCGCAATCTCAGCTCGACTCGCAGAATATGTCTATTCGCAAGCCTCAGTTCGGATTGCTAAAGATGTCGATTCGCAAGTGATGTCGATTCGCGAGGGATCTCGGTTCGACTTGCAAGCCTCAGTTCGACTCGCTAGTTCAACTCGGTTCGCAGACAAAGCTGGAACCCTAATCTAGACTCGCGAAACGGCTGTTAAACCCGAAAACGAATGTTTAAGGTATTTTTACGACTGAAACTGAGAATTTCGACCGTAAACAAACCCTAAAACGTCCAGAGAATGATTTTGATCGTTAGTATTGCAAGAAAGCACGTAAAAACGACCCGAATCACAAACGCAATATCACTAAAACTCACGAACACACTCGTATTTAGCCCGAAAGCTCTGATACCAGATGTAAGTCCCTAGTTCTAGGATCGATAACTTCGTTATCTGTAGTATTAAGGTGCGGAATCCCTCAATACGGTGTTATCTTACTAGTAACGAATACGTTCGTAATTGCGTTTAATAAAGCTTAACTTTAAACGAATAATACGTCAAAGCCTAGCCGTTAGGTATAAGTTTTCTCTAGTTTGTTGAATTCACAGATCGGCCAAAGAATCAAAAGTGTTATGTTTTTCACGGGATGAAAAACATTATATACGTCCAGCTCATCTCGGCTCGCATGGGCCTGCGAGTTCGGTCCAACTCACAGCCCAAGCCCAGTAAAGGACTCGGCTCGCCAGACTAATGCCATGCGAGTTCAGGTCTCACCTTACAGCTCAACTCGCTGCGACTTGAGATCTCGACTCGCTTTGCATAAAACGTCTATTATTTATTTCGTATTTAAACATTCGTCTAACTTAGCACAATAATATGTTTAACGAATATTACTAACAAAACAAATATTTATTTACAAATCTAAACCAATGTACAAACATAATAATAATTACACCAGTCCTATTTCAAGCTAGATCTGTTGTCACAATCTACGTCTCAACATTGTTCATTCACCTCATACACTTTCACCTCTAGCTACACTTAGAAATCAAAAGGAAAATCAAAGATTAAAGCATTGTAATCATCTTGAAGCTGTGATTTTGATTCATCAACTAATTTTCATCATCAACATCTTGTTATCATCTTCATTGTAAGTTAGTTATGCCCTATTTGTATATATATGCTTGAATTTGATTGATTTAGGTTAAGAAATGGTGCATGTGTAGAATTTGATGTTTGATGATGTTCTTTGTTGCTATTCCATGTTTATTGATGATGTTTAAGGTCAAATTCTTGATAAAAATGTGTATTGCATCTGACTTATGTGAAATTTGGGTTTAGGTTCGAGCTGAAATTGTGCAGGTCTGGGTTTTATTGTTGTAAAGTGTCGAAACGCGATCCCGGCCTTCATGTCCGGATCGCATTCCCTAGTGTTAGTTGGGGTAAGTCGGACTTTCTTCTTATGAACGCGATCCTAACCCCCCTCACTCGGATCGCGTTACTAAGTGTTATTCCGTTGTAGTTGAGTTTTGTTCATAGGAACGCGATCTTGAACCCTAACCCGGATCGCGTTAATACGTGTAATTTTGTCATAGCTTGATTTTGTTCTTTGGAACGCGATCCAGCTCCCTAACCCAGATCGCGTTTGCAAGTGAAAAACGATAACAGAATGATTTTGAACTGTTGAACGCGATCCCACCACCTCATGCCCGGATCGCGTTTGACAGTTTTAATTCGACAAATTTGATAAATTGTGACTTGTATACTTGTGTTATTTAAATAGTATTGAATGTATATTATGTGCACTTATTTGACATTATATACTTGAATAGAATACTATGAATCATAACATGAGAATCTAACTCGGGTTTTGGTTGTGTTCTCAGATAAAGCGAAGACTCAGTAACATAAGACCACTGAGTGGAGATTGTGATCGTAAGGGTGAGTGGATCAATGACTCTCAGTCTAAATTAGTTGTAACAATCTGGTTACAACAGGTAAACTTGGTTTTACTGCTTATACTGTTATGTTTACATATTGCCATGAGAATTGTGGATTATGTGAATTGTTCAGAGGTCAACATGGATTGGGTTTGGGTACTATTACTTGGACAACATGGATTGCTTTACACATGTGTTGTCTATTGAAATTGTGTTGTAGGTAGTAATAGTACCAAACTATCGGTTAGATCACTGAATTGGCCTTCAGTTGGTTGTAAGTGTTACTTGGGGGCCACCGCGGCAGTAGGGTACCTCAAGGACCACCGATCCTCTTTGAAGTTAGTTGTTTATGATGCTTAGCTGTAAACAATTGTTAATCTGAGTTAGGTTGATAGTTATGAATCTATTCACTTAGCTTTGTGCTAATCCCCCTCATCACTTCTTGCAGGGTAATCTTTTGGTAGTGGGTGGCAAGAAGTCGGGTTTGATGGAATGTTTGACGGCTCACTCGGAATTATATAAACATTATAATGGTTTAACATTATGTTTTGGATTTATATAACACCTAAACTTAGTGTTTGTAATTATTATGGTAATCTAGTTTATAGGGTCATGTATGAGTGGATTGCACTTTTGAAATGTAATTTATGCAATCTAAGATGTATGAATTAAAATACGCTTCCGATATGTTTAAAAAAAATGGTCTTGAAATTGAACTGTGTTATACTACGCTTCCAATGCCCATTTGTGTTGCAGTAAAAGCACAGTGCTTCCTTTGGGTCATTAACAGGAGCAATCAAAGAATCAGTCTTTTTCCCATGAATGGACTTTCCATTAGCAGTATTTCTTTTCCAATTTGAATTCGACCTCTTTCTTTTCTTTGCATTTTGACCAGCAGTTTTCAGTAAATTGTGGAGTTCCATTATTGAGCTCTCTCTCTCATTCATATTCATCTGATATGAGATAACAAACTGATTGTAGGCAGCTGGCAGACTGGACAAAATTATGGCAATGGAAAAATCTGTATCAAACATCATATTTAATGACTCCAACCTATCAAAGTACCCTTTCATCTCCAAGACAAAAGCATAGATAGAAGCTCCAGGTTTGGGCTTGAAAGCCATGAGGGACTTAACCACATCAAGGCGTTCTTTGCTTGCCTTGGCCTGAAACATTTCCTTTAGCTGTTGGTTTATTTCATAAGCCCAAGTGTTCTCAAAAGTCTTTTGCAATTCAGGGCTCATGGAGGATGCCATGATGCATGATACTTTATTCGCATCATCAAAATGTTTCCGGTGTGCATCAATCTCCTCTTGGGTTGAATCATCATCAATTACGGGAATCTGCTCATCGAGAACATACTCCTTGTTCGCGTACCTTAAGGTAAACCTGAGGTTTCGCATCCAGTCCATATAGTTTGGACCGGTTAATCTTTTCCTCCCAAGAACTGAGAGTAGTGAGAAGTTTGGGTTATTTGTGGTATTAGGGAGGGGAGGATTTGCACCATTTACATTAACCATCTATGAGATAAACAGTTTTAGTTAGTTCGAATATTCCTTAATTAATTACCCAATTTTCTAAATTAAGGCTAGGATCCATATTTTCAGTTTTATGAAAAGGGTCGCCGTAATCATATAACTAAAATACTTTTGTCTATTTCATTTCTATGAAACTCCTAGATCTTTGAGATTCATTGATTCTTATCAATGACATGTTAATCTCGGTTATGCTCATCTACTATTCATGACTGGTATGCCGAGGATCATGAACAAGATGGTGAATTAACCATGCAAACCCCGCGTGATCCCCAGCTCAAGTACGCTCGAGAATCGCGAGTCTCACATCACCTCTCACTTATGTTCTCATATTAATGTGCCGGTAAACCACACACGCTCCATTAACAGTTCATACGAGAGATGTGTGGATTTCATGGGTTAGCATACTATTCATTATTTCCTATAGCTAAAACGGAATTTTTTTTGGTACTTTAAGTCTACTTTTAATCTTGACATCATCCTATCAAAAGTCCTCGGTAGCTCCATTGAACGCACAAAGAAGCGGATAAGCAGGTCAGCGCGAAGCATATTAAGGACCTGTTCTTTAGGGAAGCAAAGTAACCCGCCTTATACCTCTCTTATAGTTTGTCCACTATGGGTGAGCCGATTTATCAATTGACTGACGATGTATTTAGAATTTAATTATACATATATATAAATCATATTATACATATAATATCTCTTGAAGTTTAGCGTTCTATTTTAAACCTTTTAAAATTGAGTGGTCTACATTAGTATCTAAATTATAAATTCACATTACCTATTTAGATAATTCATTTTCCCAATTTATCTTTACCTACATACTATTGCAGATAATTGTATGCTACTATTTATTAAGCTATGGCACTGATACCACTGTTGGGTTTTCTATTCCCTAACTAGATTATCATAACGTAGCGGAATAACAATAATTTAATAATATAAGGCAATTATGAAACTAAAACCCTAAGGGATCTTTAACTTTAATAAATAGTGCAATAAACAATTAGATAGATAAAGAAAAACACTAACCTTGGAGAAAACCACTTTCTCACGTGCAGACCAACTAGCAGAGCTTCGATACTTGGAGGCAAGTACCCAAAGTATAATACCTCTAATGCTTCACACCCAAAAACCAAGAGAAAGAAGAATTTTCGACTTCAGAGCCAAAATTCGTATCAAATTCGTATATATTAAGGTATAGGCTTGACCCCTATCTATACTAGAGAGAAAAACCCTGAATTTGCAGATTTCGACTTTTCGCCGCCGGCTAAAGGTGTTTGTCTTGGACTCCAAGTCTGCGATCTCCACCGCCTTATCCTTTCTTGGTTTAGCCGCCGGCTAAAATGCAATTCCAGATTCTTCCACCTTTTAATTACTTTTGATTTCTAACTAATTCACCATAATTAATAAATCAACTAATTAAATACAATATTAATACCAACTAATATTATTCCTTAATCTTTTTCATGACTATTCATTGAGGGCAACCCAAAAAGGACTTTACATTTAATGATAGTCTTACCAATTAGTTATGATATTGGACACTATTCCAACAAAAGGAGTATACGGTGGCGATATTTGAATCTAAACCAAAGTTAACACAATAATATAGGCAACAAATAAGAAATTTTGATGTCAAATAAAAAAATAGTTAAAATTTGGTCTCATCCAAAAAATGTAGTAAAAAAATTATACGCTTATGGTAGATAATATGAATATGGTTAAATTGGAGCGAAATTTAGAAAGTGGTGTTATGATTTTGAAAGATTTGGAGATGATAAATGAACTAGTAAGTGAAACCGGAATATACGATGGCGATATTTGAATCTAAACCCAAGTTAACACACTAATATAGGCAACAAATAAGAAATTTTGACGTCAAATAAAATAAATAGTTAAAATTTGGTCTCATCAAAAAAATATAGCAAAGAAATTATACGCTTATAATAGATAATATGAATATGGTTAAATTGGAGCGAAATTTAGAACGTGGTGTTATGATTTTGAAAGATTTGGAGATGATAAATGAACTGGTAAGTGAAACCATGATTGATTTCGCGATATCTCGAACACTTAAAAAAATAATAATAATAAAAACCTTAATCTGAAAAAGTAGCAAAATGCGATACGATTTTGTGTAAAGTTAAATTAGGTGAAAAAGGAGTATACGGTGGCGATATTTGAATCTAAACCAAAGTTAACATAACAAATAAGAAATTTTGATGTCAAATAAAAAAAATAGTTAAAATTTGGTTTCATCAAAAAATTATAGCAAAGAAATTATACACTTATGGTAGATAATATGAATATGGTTAAATTGGAGCGAACTTTAGAAAGTGGTATTATGATTTTGAAAGATTTGGAGATGATAAATGAACTAGTAATTGAAACCTTGATTGATTTCGCGATATCTCGAACACTTAAAAAAAAAAAAAAAAAAAAAAAAAAAAAAAAAACCTTGATCGGAAAAAAGTAGCAAAATGCGATACGATTTTGTGTAAAGTTAAATTAGGTGAAAAAAGAGTATACGGTGACGATATTTGAATCTAAACCTAAGTTAACACACTAATATAGGCAACAAATAAGAAATTTTGACGTCTAGATAAAAAAAATATTTAAAATTTGGTCTCATCAAAAAAATGTAGCAAAGAAATTATAAGCTTATGGTAGATAATATGAATATGATTAAATTGGAGTGAAATTTAGAAAGTGGTGTTAAGATTTTGAAAGATTTGGAGATGATAAATGAACTAGTAAGTGAAACCTTGATTGATTTCGCGATATCTCCCACATTTAGAAAAAAATAAATAAAACTGTGATCTGAAAAAAGTAGCAAATGTTGGTGCATGTTGTGTGTCAGTCAGTTGGTCAAACTATTGTAATTGTTAAAGTCAATTAGTCTGCATATGTATAGTGTTCAGTGTGTAAACGAAAAGTAATTATATAGAACATACATAGAGATGCGACGTTGGGTCAGATGTCGCATTGGGCTGAACCTGCGAAGTTGGGCCTAACGTCGCAGGGTCCGATAGCCTTGATATAAATAGCGAGTTAAAGTTCAGTTTTAGGGTTGGACGTTGTGAAGAGAGTGAGAGCCGTTTTGGTGTAAGAGAAATGAGAGAAACGAGAGTTTGTATTCTATAATCGTTTACGATTGAATTGTGAATATATACAAAATCTTATAGAAAACGTTTGTTATTGATTGTTTGATTTCCGCGCTTACAATACTATAAGCGATCCGATCAGATCTATACGTGTAAGGGACTATCAACTGGTATCAAAGCCATAGAATCTTGGATTCGTCAGTTTCGGATCGTGCTTTAGAACGTTTTCGGTTTAATTCGCGAAGGTTTTATTGTTAAATCTTCGTTTCTGGGTTAGTTTGCTTGAAGATTTCATTTTCTGAAGAGTTTTTCTGGGTTTGTTCGTCGTTCGGTTTTCGAAATTCGTTAGGGTTTCGAAAATTTTCGATTTTAGGGTTTTGGAGCTGCTCAGTCGCGTTTTTGCGACGTTAGCTGCGACGTCGCTAAGTTCTGCGACGTTACTAGCGACGTTAGTTGCGACGTTGTGTGCGACGTCGCACTTTTGACCTTAATTGGTTATTGCGACGTTAGTTGCGACGCTGCGGGCGACGTCGCTAATTTCTGCGACATTAAGTTGCGACGTTATACACTACGTCGCATTTTCGATTCTTAATTGAGTCATCGGACTTCTGCGACGTTGTTAATTTTTCTGCGACATTACCCTCGCTCTAGATTCGAGAGAAAAAAAAAAGTTTTTTGGCGGGAAACTCCGAAAATTTTTGGCGTTTTCAAAATTTTCCATACGCTTAAAAGTGTTCAATTTTTGCCTGGAAAAAGTTTCATTTTACCCGGCTAGTTTTTGACGTTTCGGACGAAATTTTGGCGGGAAAAACGCGAAAAATTTTGTAATTTCAAATTTTGTTTTTAAGCTTAAAATAGCTTAGCTTTAGTGTCGGAAAAGTTTTGCTATACTTGGTAGTCGTCAAAATTATTCGAATTTAGTTTTGGAGGGAAAAGTCGCAAGAGGCCGTATCGACTTCTGGTTGGAAAATGTCTTCTACAGCTCTTATGCGTTACAATATTGGAGCTGTTAATGAGATTGAACCCCCCATGCTTACATTAGATACAGATTATGCTACATGGAGATTTGAGTTCGAAGCATTCATAGCGTTAAAAAATCCAGATATGTGGAACTCATTGGTTGAAAGATATGAAAAACCACACAGAGGTAGGACTCTCGAAGAGAGAAAAGCTTGGGATATTGAAAAGAAAACCCATGCTGCAATATTAAAATGTATGTCAAATGAAGTTAAACAATTTTTTAAACATTATGATATTGCATATGACCTCTGGCATGCAATTGAGAAACGATGTGGTGGATATGAAAAATATAGGAGAAATAGATTGGAACTTGTCAAGAAACAGTTTGACACATTTGATTTCCTATCAAATGAATCCTTGGAAGTTCAGTTCCACAAATACTCCCAATTTGTAAAAGAATTGACTAAAGGAGGAATAGTACTTAATAATGAAGAGGTAAATAAGAAGCTATTACGGGCATTACCTAAGGACTGGGGTACCAATGTGGAGCTTTTGGAACAAGATCCAGATATTGAAATCATGGATTTGGAAGAACTCATCAGAAAGTTACAGGCTGATGCTCTTGACATGAAGAAGAAAGAAAAGATATCAGCGGCTTCCACTCAAAATCCTAGTCTCAATGATAATTCCATATCTAATTCCAAGTCAGCTACATCTCCTTCTGGTAGCACTTCATATGCTTCCTATATCTCTCATACAGCTCCTTCAAAGGCTACTGAGGATCATGCTACAATCTTTGCAGCTTTCCTCAACTCTTATGAAAATTTAGTTGATAGTCCCTTACACGTATAGATCTGATCGGATCGCTTATAGTATTGTAAGCGCGGAAATCAAACAATCAATAACAAACATTTTCTATAAGCTTTTGTATATATTCACAATTCAATCGTAAACGATTACAGAATACAAACTCTCGTTTCTCTCCTTTCTCTTACACCAAAACGGCTCTCACTCTCTTCACAACGTCCAACCCTAAAACTGAACTTTAACTCGCTATTTATATCAAGGCTATTGGACCCTGCGACGTTAGGCCCAACTTCGCAGGTTCAGCCCAATGCGACATCTGACCCAACGTTGCATCTCTATGTATGTTCTATATAATTACTTTTCGTTTACACACTGAACACTATACATATGCAGACTAATTGACTTTAACAATTACAATAGTTTGACCAACTGACTGACACACAACATGCACCAACAAACTCCCCCTTGTCAGCAGCTTGGTCAAAGAAGTCTTCAATTAGTCTTCATCAACAAACTCTTTCATGTCTTCAACAATCACAAGCTCCCCCTTTGAGATAGCATGGTCTTCCAAGAAATCTTGATGTCCAAATTCATGTGACTGACACAAATTTATCATACGATAAGATCTTCAAGCTATATGACCATCTCTCAATCATCAGCAGCTTCTCCGATAGAATTATCTTCACAGTCTTTGGAGAATAAGCGATATCCTTTATATCTTCAATATTTGACTTTAACAAGATATGTGATATTGAAGAAAATAACATAGAAATAAAATCTTTTTGGATTTTTCTTTATAAATAAAAAACAAAAAAAAACAAAGATTAAAATAAATTGGGGAAAGGATTTTTTTAAGTCTGCTTAGGGATCATATCAGGCCAACATGCAATTATTAGCAAATAGTAAGTGTTATCTCGATTATCAGTATATTTTCCCTCTTTAAATTTACTTAGCACATTTAATACACCTAGTATAAAAATTATTTCAAGACGATTACTGGTATTGTTTTTCTATTTAAACATGTTACATCCGTGTCTGCGAGCTAACCTTTTATTGTTAGTATGAATATTTCACCATGGTCCCCACCATAGACATACCCCTTTAGCCCAGACATGAACATAGTTTCCAAATTTAGAAAGAATAAAATAGGATCAATTTTAAGAATCAAGCCAGCGGTGACAGGTCTGTACTTGCGTACAACAGAGCAACATAACTTGATTCAGGTTTAAGCAAAACCAAACGCAGTCAAACCAAATTTGTGGCGACCTTGTTTAGTACCTTAAATTTAAGACTTTGCAAGTGCATTGACTCACGTTTGCTTAGTTTTGAGAGTAAGCTGAATTGAGACCAGGTCTGCACTTACGTACAACAGAGGAAACAATCAGCAAACTCCCCCAAGAGATCTCAGATATACGATCCAAAAATTAGAAGTATGTCAAGCTACGCTAAGGAATTAAGACTTAGAGTCGTACATCACAAGGTGTTTACCACAAGATCATAGACACGTATTAGACTTACTTCTTAATAACCCAGAGACTGGTATGTATCATGCCTACCAATACATCATATGATGAAGATAATTGATCATAAAAACTGTATTAAGTATGCTAGATAAACCTACTGATACATCAAGGATAAACCTTAAAATTTCCATTTTGTTAGTCCCTATACTAGGATCTAAACGAAACGAGTCAATCCAATCGCTTGCGGAATAAACGATTAGATCACAAACACAATAAGCAAACAATCAAACACGATAAAAGATTAAACCAAAACGTTCTTTATTGCTTATATTCGACTAGCTTACAGAGATTTCGACTGATTGGTGTTTAGGGTTTCGTCAACCCTAAACAGAAAATGTAAAAACGTTTTTATACAAAAACCGGCACCTGCGACGTCGCACACGACGTCGCAGGCCCAAGCCCATGCGACGTAGACTACATCGCAGGCCCAAAACCTGACGTCACACCTGCGACGTTACAGACAACGTCGCAGGAGTCAGAAAACTCAAATCAAATAACAAAACTAACTACGAGCTAGACCAACTGACAGACACACAAATTTGCATCAACAAACTCCCCCGTGTCTTCAGCTTGGTCTTCAAAAAGTTTCATCATCTAAACCCAGCCCGCAGGAAATTGTCCGTCAGCATGAATTCCATGAGTTACACAAACAATAACAACTTTGTAAAATTGTTCGGCTAAACGTTTGTTGAACTCATTCTTCTGACCAACACGAATCCGATCATCATAGAGTTTTCTCAAATCTTTTTCATGAAAGTTAATCAAACTCATCGGATCATACAATCTAAACGTCGATTGTCTCAAATTCCAAATACCTCCAACTTCTGGCCACGGTTCTGAATCTGGAACAAAAGTAATAACCGCTTCACCAGTTTGTGAATCGAGTTCCCATTTAACAAGTCTTCACAGAAAATAGTAAGGAACTGGTTCCAGAGGTATCTCAGTCAAACAGTTAGCTGGCGGATAATGAACTTTAACCATAGGCTTCCTGGTAACTGGATCAATTTTCTTTTTGAACGTATACCGAGTACCCAACGTCGGTTTCAACTTAGAATATTTCTTCGATAACACTTCTCGACGCAAATTTCTCTGAATAAACTCAGCATAATCATTCTCAAACGGATTAATCAAATTAAGCTGAGCTAATCTCTCCTTTTGGCAACGTGCTTAATCGATCAAACCGCATTCTGAAGTACTGAACTCCATCCGCTCTCTTAATCATAAACAGATTTCTCTGACACTTCCAGCTTTTAATAACTCCGGTGTAATTTCGACTAACCCGGTAGACTTGACATTTAACTGGAATAGGAACTGGATTTCGTCCCTTAGGCCACCATTGCTTGTTTCTTTCTTTCTTTTCTTCAGCAGTGTATTTTCTTGGAATATCCATAGATTCTTGATCTGCTGAGTCCGGTACCTGTGTCTCTTGAGCTGGAGTTGATGTTGATTCTTGAGCAGGCTTTGCAGAAGAACTTGATTCTCCACGTTGATCTTTAGCAGGCCTCTCATCTTCACTTGAGTCAGATTCTATAATCGGTGCACCATCGTAAACTTCCCCAGATTGTGCATCATCATAAACTTCATCTGAATCTAACTGTTCTTCTTTAATTTAAACATCATCATCATTATCGAAAACATTTTCAGTTTCTGCCTCAGAATCAACTCCACTGGCCATTCTCTGAATAAACGATAAATCAGCAAATGAATAGTCAACGGCCAGTTGTCTTGGCTGTCCTGGAATATCATCAACACAAAAATAATCCAAACGAGGAACAGTTTCATTAACGTTTTCGATTACAGGAGTGGGGGTTACATATTCAGGTCCTAGTGACTCTACATTTGGGCCCCCAGACCCAATCTCCCCCGAGGCACTAGACCTAGCCTCCAAAACATTAACCCAGAGCTTTGTTTCCTCAAGCTCCTTTGCTTGAACCTCAATCAGTGCAGCTTGCGCAGCAATCTTTTCATCTTGAGCGTCCATTTTTTGCTGCATCTTTCTCATATCATCCATAATTTTCTGCATAAATGCTGGAGTGGGCTCAACAGCGAAAACTTGCTGAGGAGGAGGAATAACAGGAGCTGTTGCTGACGAAGACTGAGGAGGTGGAATTGCAGAAGCTGTTACAGAAGAAGACTGACGAGGACGGCGAGGACGAGGCTGAAAAGCTGCGTCAGTTGGGTCATCACCGCCTCGAATTCGTTTGCCAGTATCTCGTGCAACATAACGTCGACCTTCACTGATACGACGTGCAATTCTCTTGGCTCGACGTGGTTGTGTACGTTGAATTAGATCCATCTCATTTGGGTGAGGTACAGCACCATCAGACCCAGGAGGTGTTGAACCCCCGTCAGTTTCAGTTTCAGTTTCAGAATCCGATCCCCCAACCGTATCATGAGACGCTGAACGTTCTGATTCGACATGCCCAAATTGCTCAATATTTTCCAAAATATCATCCACATGCTCCCCCGCAGCTTGAACAGGGATGTTCACAAGTGGTTGCTGCGGTTGCTGTGGTGCTGGAACATCCATGTACTGAGGTTCCGGAGGCGGCACATAATTCTCATTTACAATAGCACCAAATAAAGCAACATCTTGTGGCGCCTGAACCCCTTTCTCAAAACCAGCACAAACAGTAAAGATCCGATTCTGCATCGGTGAAATCTTCAGTCTCTGATCATTATCACCCTGTGCCTGAAGAGCTGGATGATGGCGATTGATGTGAAGCTGAATAAAACGCGGATATAAAATCCATTTCTGATCTCCGACGGTTGCATTATCTACCATGGCCTTGAATATAAAACCAGAAAAGTTGAAAGGCTTGTTGTAGACCAAAGCTAACATAGCAGAAGCCAAACTCCTGCTCATCCCATCCGTACCACCTTTCCGATTTCCCAGACATACGATAATAACATGCATCAAATATCTCCAAACGCGTGTTAGATTCGCTTTTCGATATTGATCAGTGGGAATGCCAGGATATCCAAGTCGTTGCATAGCCCCCGCAACAAAACTTGGCTCATAGATAACAGGCATATCTGGTTGATCGTTCAGCTGAAGAAGTTCCCTAATGCTCTGTTCAGTAATGGTGATCTCAGTGTCAATAACTGTTGAAACCAGCCGTCGAACGTTGTTATCAGTAATAACGGTGGCATTTCTCCAAAATGGGTTTATCAGATTCCCAAAAACAACTGTGTTGTCAGCAATTGCATGAAATACCCTTGAACGTCTCAAGAATGCGATCATTTGACGATATGATACCGCCTTATCAGAAGTATCATCAAGATAAGCAGCAGTATTATGACGCGCCTCAAATACTAATGCCATATCTGCAAGAACAAAAACATAAAAGATATTCTCGAAAAGCGTTAGAACAAACAAAGTATACCAAACTTATCACAAACGAAAGGTTTCATTGATATGTTAAATAAGTACAAAGTTACAGACAAACATATCAAATCCTAAACCCTAAACCTAAACCTAGACCAAAGATCCCGGTTAAACAATTACTGCCAAAATCCAAGACAAGGTCAGGCTAAAATCCAAGACAGGGATGGTATCCCACCAGACCAGAAGGCCAAGATCCAGGATAATAAAGGGATTCCTCCAGACCATCAAACCAAGATTCAGGACAAAGAGAGAATTCCACAGGACAGTAAAGGGATTCCTCCAGACCAGAAAACCAAGATTCGGGACAAAGAGAGAATTCCACCGGATCATTAGCCAACTGAGACAAAAATGGTCAAATGTAAGTGACCAGATAGAAGCTTTAAGGCGCTTGACCACCAGAAAGCACAAAAGAATCCACGACTGGAAGAAAATCCTTCTAGCCGTGGAAGGGCGAGTTGTGACACTCTTTGGGCAGAAGCATTAAGCACAGTCTTTGTCGTTCAGCTAGGAATAAAAGAAATCGCTCGCCATTGCTGGACAGAATTTAACAGTCAGAAAAATGCAACTTTTTATTTCTTTTTTTTTTTTAAAATATGACATTTCCTGTAACTAGCGACGTTGTAATTAACGTCGCATTGCAGATAGCGACGTAGAAGAAGACGTCGCAGACAATCAGAATAATAGCATTAGCGACGTAGCCCTTGACGTCGCACAAAATACGAGCGACGTTAAAGGGGACGTCGCAATCTGCTATTAATTGTGAATTTAATCACATTATTAAAATGATGCGACGTAGAAACAAACGTCGCTAAGAACGTCGCAGAAAATGCGACGGCGCAGACAATTTAAATAATGTCCGAATAATGCGACGTAGGCTGCGACGTCGCAGCTGACGTCGCACTGATGAACATTCAAGCGCAAACCCAGAGACCCAGAAATTCGAAATTAGGGTTTTTCAAAATCAAACGCACTACAAGGTGCGGCAACAGTTGGTGATCACGAAAACATAAATTCTTCAATGTTTAGATCACAATTACATAAGTAATTCAACCCAAACCGAGAACCCTAAAAACCGTAATATATTTTGAACGATTAAAGCTAAGATACACGGTGAAAAAGGGTAAGTGTTATACCGAAGTGTGCGGAAGAACTAGTAGAACAACACTACGTGAATGAATCCGAAGGAAAAACGGCTTTAAATCGCAAACGAACCAAATATGCTCGAAAACCCGCTACGTCGCAATCGCCAGAGCTCACGTCGCACGCTACGTCGCTGGTGAGTATGGAATAGTGTGACGAGTTACGTCGCAGTTGAGACTATAAATAGTCTAACCCTTGGTGCGACGTAGGGTGGGACGTCGCTAGCGACGGCAAGGTTGACGTCGCATATATCAGTTTGGATGTAACTTAAGTCGATTTTGAATTTTTCAAAACAGTGAGCACGTAATTTTATTTAGCAAATAATATTTAAATAACTAGTGACTTGGAAAAAGAACATAGAATAAAATACAAAATAAAAATAAAATAAATAAAAATAAAAATAAAATAAAAAATAAAGTAAAATTACTAACACTCTGTTTTTGGTGACGGAGTTGTTTTGTCTGATTAGGGATCATATCAGAATAACATGCAATTATTAGGAATAGTAAGTGTTATTTCGATCATCAGTATATTTGTCCACTTTAAATTTACTTGTCACATTTAAAACACCTTTTATAAAAATTATTTCAAGACGATTATTGGTATTGTTTATCCACCTAAACATATTACATCCGTATTTGTGAGCTAACTTTTATTGTTAGTTTGAATATTAATTTTGAGAAACCTATTATATGATATACTGATAAACTTTAGTAAAACTCAAAACACTGCACATTTACACAAGGTAGAGATTACAAGACCAAGTTTATCTCGGCGTTCTCGTAACATACACTTGATATTTAAATTTAGGCATACATCAAACTGACTATGAAGATACTAGTGGCCCCAGATCTGTACTTAGTACAACAGAGGGTCCCATAGTATGAACATAACAAGTTTGAGACTATTTGCATAACTAGTGGATTCAGGTCTGTACGTGAGTACAACAATAGTCACCATTAGTTAGGCGAATAACCATAATATTACTATATGCCAATTTTACATTTACATGATAATTATGACAGTGTATGACAGTACTTCCATTTATCAATTAATACTAATGTCATACATCATATAACATTTTTCACAAAGTAATAGACAAGTTGTAATATTACTTCTTACTCACTCACAAACCGGTGTGTATTATGCCTACCAATACATCGTATGATGAAGATAATTTAAATAGAAACTGTTTTAAGTGTGTCAGATAAACCTACTGACACATCCAAGATAAACCTTAAAAATTCCATTTTGTGCATGTCACCCGATGTACTATCATATCCCAAGCTGTTTACAGACACAACTTCAACGTCTATTTTAATAATGTTGCAACCTTGCGTTTTCTTTAATACTAGAGAGTATAAAGAGTGGTTGTTGCTAAAGTTTTTTTTTTTTTTTTTTTAAAAAAAAGAATTTAAAAATCTTAAAAATCCAAGTCACAAATCACTATATTGACTGAAAAAACCTTAAACCTATCATATTGACCAGTTCGCTAAAACGAGATCTCAAAAAGGCTTTTGTAAAAAGGTCCGCACACTGCTTAAGGGTTTCTATATGGACAACATCTATGAGGTGTTTCTCAAAGCAATCCCGTATAAAGTGGAACCTAAGTTCGATATGTTTGGTCTTAGAGTGCTGTACGGGATTGTGAGTAATAGATATGGCAGCTGTATTATCAATGTAAATAGGAGTCATAGAGAGATTGAACCCGTAATCACGTAGTTGGTGCTGGATCCAAAGAACCTGAGAACAGCAACTTGCAGCAGCAACATACTCGGCCTCAGCTGTGGAAATGGCAACCGCAGTCTGCTTTTTGCACTGCCAAGAAACTAAGCGCGATCCAAGGAACTGACATCCTCCAGTCTTTGACTTCATATCTACCTTGCAGCCACCAAGATCTGAATCCGAATAGGCAGTTAACTCGAAGTTTTTCTCGTTTGAATACCATAGACCTAGAGATGGCCTAAAAGCGAGGAATCCAAAAATGCGTTTTACTGCCTTCATATGAGACACCTTCGGATTTGCTTGAAATCGAGAGCAGAGTGAAACGGCAAACACCATATCTGGTCTTGAGGCGGTCAGGTACATGAGAGAGCCTATCATTGAGCGATAGTCTTTCTCCTTGCAGTCTTCGTCGTCCTCATTAGGTCCAAGATTGTGTTTCACATCAATTGGAGTGCCATAATGTTTACAATCGAGCAATTCATACCGCTTCAACATGTCGGTGACATATTTTGACTGGTGTATATAAATTCCCTTGTCAGACTGCTCAACTTGTAGTCCTAGAAAAAACGTGAGTTCCCCCATAGCACTCATTTCAAACTCAGCTTTCATCAGTCTTTCAAAATCCTTACACAACTGATCATTTGTTGATCCGAAGATTATGTCGTCCACATAAACCTGCACAAGTAATAAATCCGCTCCTTCCCGTTTGATAAAAAGCGTGCTATCAATCTGTCCTCTATCAAAACCATTCTTCAGTAAGTACTTGGCAAGTCGCTCATACCAAAGTCGAGGAGATTGATGAAGACCATATAAAGCTTTCTTTAGTTTGCAAACATAGTTTGGATGCTTTGGGTCTTCAAAACCAGGAGGTTGACACACATAAATCACTGCGTCGACGTCTCCGTATAGAAAAGCACACTTGACATCAAGTTGATACACACGGAATCCTTTAAACGAAGCATAGGCTAGAAAAATTCGAATGGATTCCAAGCGGGCGACAGGAGCAAATACTTCATCATAGTCAATACCTTCTTGTTGACTATATCCCTGAACAACCAGACGGGCTTTGTTTCGTATGACAACACCGCGATCATCCATCTTGTTGCGGTAAACCCAGCGAGTCCCAGTCAGGTGAGCACCCTTGGGAAGAGGAACTATTTCCCAAACTTTCATCTTGTTGATTTGTTGTAGTTCCTCCTGCATGGCCTCAACCCATGATGGATCTTTCAAGGCATCATCAACCTTTTTAGGCTGATTTTGTGAAAGATAACATGACTCTATCTTAGCCATAAGGCCCAAAAATTGTTGTCCTTTCGTCTGGTTACGCGTTTGAACAGCAGCATCAGGATCACCAATGATATTATCAATTGGGTGATCCTTATGTATTCGAGTAACTGGAATTTGATCTGGCACAAGATTTTGTTCCAAGTTATTCAAATCTCCCTCAATAGCAGAAATATTCGGAGAAGCGTCTGCTTCATCTTCATCTTCTTGAGAATAATAATGGGAATAATTCATCTTTTCTGCTTCCTTTTCCTCATCATCTTATTCTTGTGGTTCCTCTAAAGGAGACATATTTGGATCATATGGAAGTTCCTTTGTATAGATATACTCAGAAGTAGACGGAACATCCGATGAGGGCACTGTAGGTGATGGAGTAGGTGTTGATGGTGGTGGTGTGAGTGTTGTTTGTGGTGGTGTGAGTGTTGTTTGTGGTGGTGTGAGTGTTGTTGGTGAAGGTGTAGGATTAGTTGGTGGAGGTGCGGGTGTTGCATTGGGAGATGGATCGGATGGTTTACTAACAGGTGTATCTTGATTAAGATCAAGTGCATGAAGTATAGAAACCAATTCTTCCGAATCATCTTCTTCCGGAATGTTGAAAGAGTTGAAGAGGTTTCCATAGTTGAAAAACCAATCCGGACCCGTTCCTTGAGGAGGTTCTGTATACCTTAAACATTTCACTTCAAAATGTTCCTCAATCTGATTCGTTGATTTGTTGTAGACTCTTTTGTTCGGAGAGTTGAGTGAATATCCAAGAAAAATCCCTTCAACAGCTTTATCACCAAACTTAGAGACCTTATCTTATGTAATCATGATCAGGCATGGACACCCAAATGGTTCTAGAAACTGCAGGTTTGGCTTACGGTTATTGAAAAGTTCATAACACGTTTTGTTCTTTTTCTTAACCGTGAGCACTCTGTTGAGAACATAACAGGCAGTATTGACTGCCTCAGCCCAGAAGATAATTGGTAACTTGGAGTCAGCTAACATAGTCCGAGCTGTCTCGATGATTGTCCTGTTCTTTCTTTCTGCAACTCCATTCTGTTGTGGAGTCCTCGGAGCACTAAATTGATGCTCAATACCTCTTGTAGCACAAAACAATTCGAGAGTTGAGTTCTTGAATTCAGTTCCATTGTCGCTTCGTATCCTTTTCACCTTTAAGTTGCACAGATTTGCCAACTTATCCAACAAGTACACCAGAATATCAGGAGTCTCCCCCTTTGTGGTCAAAAAGTAAACCCACGAAAACCTTGAGTAGTCATCAGTAACTACCAAGCAGTAAGATCGACCACCAATGCTCTTTGTAGAAACTGGACCGAAAAGATCCATATGCAGTAGTTCCAATGGAGCAGCAATAGAATTCACAACCTTAGACTTGTGGGACTTCTTGTGGAGTTTTCCTTTGTGACAAGGAATACAGTCATCTTTTAACGCAAATGACTGTTTTGGAACTCCCCTCACTAAATCGTTAGTAATCAGAAAATTCATTTTACGGAAATGAATATGTCTCATCCGTCTGTGCCAAAGGAGTGATTCTTTTTCAGAAGCCTTTGAAAGGAGACATGTATAGTCACTGGTAGTCTCCACAGTTCGCATATTCATCACATAGGTGTCATTCATTCTAGGTGCTCGCATCAATACCCATTCCTCAGGAATGACATACCCAGGCTTCAGTATTACACATTCAGTCTTTGTGAATAATGTGGAGTAGTCCTTGTCACAAACTTGTGATACGCTCAGCAAGTTGTGAGTCAGTTCAGCCACATAATTCACATTTTCAAAGCTAACCTTTCCATTTGTTAGCGTTCCCTTTCCATAAATAGTCCCTCCTGTATCTCCAGCAAAAGCAACGTATCCTCCCACGTATGGTTTAATATCCGTCAGAAGAGACACATCGCCTGTCATGTGTCGCGAGCAGCCACTATCCATATACCATAAGCTATTTTTCACACGTTCTGTCTGCTGCAACACATAAAAGAAAGAGATCAGTGAGAAACGGAGACCCAAGCCTTTACAGACTTAGGTCTTCCATGGTCATCAACAATAAGCACGTCAGATAGGATTTTATCTTTAAACAAATTAGAATTTTTATCTGAGGTGTTATTGTTGACGACTGAAGAGTCAACATCAGACTCTTTTCGTTTCCAAACTTTAGAAGGTTCGGAAATGGGATTAGAAGTAATGTGGAGCTTTTGAATTGGCAAAGGTTTTTGCTCAACATTACTTGGCTTCAAAACAGGCTTGGGAGAGTTTGAGTAACGCCTAGGTGGAGATTTTGAAAAAGAATTTCTATAAACAGATGTCCTAGGCATCTCTCTCCCATAACGCTGAGTTGACAGCTTGGGACAATCACGGATTAAGTGTCCTTGCCTCTTGCAATAGAAACAAGAACGAGTATCAACCGATGGTTGAGGCTGAGGATGTACGACAGGAGGTGGAGATGCATTTCTTGAACATGCACAGTGTGTACATGTCATAGAGGATGCATTTGGCTTTGAAACGGTTGAGGTTGAAGGTTTATCACAAGAGGCAATCTCCCTTTTAACAGATGAATTTCGTTTTAAAATCTTTATAGTGTTCTGTAAAGTTTGAGATTTCTCAGTCAAAACCTTATTCTTTCCTTTACGATTTTGAGCTTTTAACTCAGATTCTCCTTTAAAAACAGTTTTGTCTGTTTGAACCTTAATTTCAGGTTCATCTTTTATTACAACTGTTTCTTTTGTTACCTCAACCTTTGTAGCAGAAGGATACTCCAGTTCGGTAATATCCTCAATCTCAATATCTTCCTTAAGACTAACAGGAAATGCATTCTCAGACTTAACAAACGTTGGCAAGGGGTACTCTGGCCGCTTGGTTTTCTCCTTTGCCGGTTTGTTATGTTTGGTCTCCTTAACATCTTTAGCTTTTATACCGTAAAGCTTTGACCAATCAACTGGAATCTCTTCAAAGCCCTCCTTAACAGGCAGGGGATAGTGAGTAGTGGGAGGTGGGACTGAGTGATATCCCAATCCCTCAGTCTTTTTCCCACTAGTTCCCTGCTTGCTAAGAATTTCATTAAAGACAACTGTTGAGGAATTTGAACCTAAGATTTTACTCTTATAATTCTCATACTCAGTTTTTAAATCTGTAAGTTCTTTCTTTAGTAGTTCAATTTCAACAAGATAGCTTTTAATGGCATCTTCTTGACTAAAAACCTTAGATTTATATTTCTGAGTATCTAACCGATGAGCCTCAAGATGTTTTTCATAAAGTGTCTCATTAGCTTTTAAAAAATTATTTGACTCGGTTAGTTTTTCATTCTTTTTCCTCAATTCTACAGTGTCCTTCTGATAGGCCTTTAGAGATTCAGTTAACTTAATGCATGAGATACAATTTAATGGTTCATCAGGTACCTCATTCACAATGTGAGCCATCAAACACTGTTGGTATTGCTCAGAAACAGGCGTCCAATCCTGACTTGTGGGCTCAAAAGCAATCAGGGCATTATCAGCAGGCCCTTTCTTGACAACTTCCATCTCTTTGGTCTTTGGAGGAGTAGAAGGTGTTGTGAATCCCGATGCTGGCATTTTGGGTTTCTCGCATTCCCTGGCAAAGTGACCCAAGTTTTGACAATTATAACACCGTACCTTACTCTTATTAAATCCGAAGCCAGTCTTCCCGTCACCTTCCAAGCTTTTACGCCCTGTCCTTTGCAAAAACTTTTGAATTCTTCGGGTGATCATTGCCACATTCCAAGTTAGATCCATTTGCTCCAGATCATCTTCATCAAGCTGAGCATAGTCTTCCTTAGTCAATTCCAACGTAAGATTCGGTTGAGTAACCAAATCCTTGTATGAGCTTAAGAAAGCTGTGTAAATAGCAGCTTGCTCCTGAATAGCAGGTGAGACTTGAACCTGTTGAATTTGAGGAGTTGATTGACTTGAAGAAGGTCCAGACAGGAAAACCGAATGAAGCCCACCATAAGAAGAAGAGGTTGATGAAGCATTTGTATTTGTCACAAAGGCTACTCCAGATCCATAAGTCTTTCCAGAGTTGAGTTGAACACCATACACACTAGGATTCTGAACAGCAGCACCAGACCTTGTTTCTTTCTTCTTAATTTCCATCGCGTGAGCTTGAAGATCCCCTATCAAAGTATCCAACGACATGTTTGCAAGTTCTTCATTTTCTTTTAAAAATTGAACTTTAACATCCCAAGAACTCGGCAACACATCCAGTAGCTTCTTATTAACTTCAATTGGAGGAAAATTATAACCCCCTTCAAACAACTCACCAACTAACCGTGAGTACCTAGTAAATAAAGAAGTTGTGTCTTCATCAGGAAGGATGTCAAAGATATCGTACTGTTTCTTAACTAGTTCGAGCTTGGCTTCCTTATACTTATCATTTCCACCACAACGAGTTTCAATTGCCTTCCATAAATCAAATGCTGTTTCATGAGTTCTGAAAAGCCATAGAACATCTTTGGTTAAACACATTTTAATCATCGAAAATGACTTTCTCTCAGTATCAAAATCTTTCTTCTCCTCGGGAGTCATAGCTTTATAAGTCTTGACAGGACGAATACTACGGTATTCCCCTTCAGCTAATGGAGGTACATAACGCTCACCTAATGGTCCCCATAATTCTGGACAGTGAAAGTCAATATATTGTTCAACACGGTCTCTCCAGTATACATAATCCATATCAGCTGTAAATAGTGGAGGTTTATTGCTTGAACCAATATCATTACTTTGCTTTATCATTTCCCTAAGTCCTCTAATATCTTCCTTATCGGCAGCCATTTATTATACTTGAACTAAACTCCGAAAAAAATAAAACAGATAATCTGAAAATAGCGACGTTGAGTTAGACGTCGCAGAAAATTGATGCGACGGCAAGAGTAACGTCGCAAAAGCCAATGATTCAATTAAGAATCGAAATAAGCGACGTTGAGATATACGTCGCAGAAGACGTCGCAGAAGACGTCGCAAAATCGAAGTACGTCACAGACAGACGTCGCAGAACCACTTAAGGTCAAAATAACGACGTCGTTAACGACGTCGCAACTTTACGTCGCAAAGACTACTTAAAGTCAGAAACAATTACGTCGCAAGCGACGTCGCACGTGAAGTCGCAGGTAACGTCGCAAAACGTGCTGCTGCGGCCAAAAACCCTAAAAACGAAAATTTTTAACCCCAATCAAAAACCACGAACAAAAGTCGACGAAAACCTTCAATATTCCCAGTAATCTTGATCGAAAACCTGTAAAAACACAAAAACACACGTAATAATCACAAGATAATATGAGTATCACGTACTTCAATCCCGAACTCGATAAGTTATGCCGAAAACGAGCACTTTCTGCTCTGATACCAGTTGATAGTCCCTATACTAGGATCTAAACGAAACGAGTCAATCCAATCGCTTGCGGAATAAACGATTAGATCACAAACACAATAAGCAAACAATCAAACACGATAAAAGATTAAACCAAAACGTTCTTTTTTGCTTATATTCGACTAGCTTACAGAGATTTCGACTGATTGGTGTTTAGGGTTTCGTCAACCCTAAACAGAAAACGTAAAAACGTTTTTATACAAAAACCGGCACCTGCGACGTCGCACACGACGTCGCAGGCCCAAGCCCATGCGACGTAGACTACGTCGCAGGCCCAAAACCTGACGTCGCACCTGCGACGTTACAGACAACGTCGCAGGAGTCAGAAAACTCAAATCAAATGACAAAACTAACTACGAGCTAGACCAACTGACAGACACACAAATTTGCATCAACAGCAAAATGTGATACGATTTTGTGTAAAGTTAAATTAGGTGAAAAAGGAGTATACGGTGGCTATATTTGAATATAAACCAAGTTAACACACTAATATAGGCAACAAATAAGAAATTGTGACGTCAATTTAATAAAATAGTTAAAATTTGGTCTCATCAAAAAAATGTAGCAAAGAAATTATACGCTTATGGTAGATAATATGAATATGGTTAAATTGAAGCGAAATTTAGAAAGTGGTGTTAAGATTTTGAAAGATTTGGAGATGATAAATGAACTAGTAAGTGAAACCTTGATTGATTTCGCGATATCTCGAACACTTAAAAAAATAAAAATAAAGAAAAAAAAATCTTGATCGGAAAAAATAGTAGCAAAATGCGATACGATTTTGTGGAAAGTTAAATTAGGTGAAAAAGGAGTATACGGTGACGATATTTGAATCTAAGCCAAAGTTAACACACTAATATAGGCAACAAATAAGAAATTTTGATGTCAAATAAAAAAATTGTTAAAATTTGGTATCATCAAAAAAATGTAGCAAATAAATTATACGCTTATGGTAGATAATATGAATATGGTTAAATTGGAGCGAAATTTAGAAAGTGATGTTATGATTTTGAAAGATTTGGAGATGATAAATGAACTAGGAAGTGAAACCACTTTAAGTAAACATTAACTTTTTTGTTTGGGTGATGATATATCCACCACCCATTTTGATAAATTCACCAGAATTATACATTAACAGGTTGTACTGTACATTCTGTCAATGCATAATTGTGGTGGATTTATCAAAATGGATGGTGGATGTATCAATCCCCTTTTTGTTTGGTCCTTGGGCAAAATGTTATTGGCTCTTTAAATAGCAATTATTCTTCTTCTAAAAGTTTGTGGATTCTGGGCTAATTTGTGGGCCGATATAACATTGATCGGTTTTGTAGGTTAATCACGTCTCACAAATACTAATTGATAGAAACTAAAAGGAAGAATTACATATATCCCCTTCACAAACACCATAAATTACATGTATACTCAAACACATTTTTAAATTACATATATACTCAAATCCGTATTTTAAGTATACTAAAATTATAAAAAAAACAGTAAATATTATCTATTTTAAATATAACCAATTGCTGGGCTGAAAATTTTGTATAGTTCTGACAATTTATGCTATTTTTTATTTTATTTTAGTATACTTAAAATAGGGATTTGGGTATATATGTAATTTAAAAATGTGTTTGGGTATATATGTAATTTAGGGTGTTTGTGGAGGGGATATATGTAATTCTCCCAAACTAAAAAGTCATATGTATGTATGTTTTTGAAGTTAGTAAGTTTTTAATCACGTGCATCTTTCATGAATCCCGTTGTTTCATATAGGGTGGTAATTTGTATACCATTTTTTTTTATCGATACATTGTTAAATTATGTTTTATGGAGTTTTAACTGTGATGTACGAATCATTCCCCCTCAAACATGTGAATTGCTTGATTACTCTATTTATGTATCCAGTATCCTCGTTTTAATGGAACTCAGACTTTGAGTATTGAAAAATTGGAAACTTCGGTTCAAGGATCAACAAAGGTATATGTTCATTTAACACACTTGTAACGTTTACTAGATGGTAAAGGACTGAATATCATGATCATGATAAAAAAAATATGATATGATTTGAAGAGATAGTATTTAAACCCTAAATCTTTTCGAATTTAATCAACTTCAAAGTGTAGTCTTTTCTTAATGAATCCCACCTTAAAATGGACACCATCTCAACATGTCCCTTTAGATGTTTGGTCAAGTTCCCTTGTCATGTACTCCAGTAAACAACACGACCTATAGTATTTTTGAATTCTATGATTTTTTTTTTTTTTTTACTTTTTGATTAAAATAAAAAAGATCTACAATTACCTATGTTCTAGAGGTATGTGGGGAACCTTTCAACTTAATGGTTGTGGGTTAAAGCTTTCGTTGGAGGCAATTTGTAAATATTCATGGTTGTATATGATATAATCGTGTGCAGGTGTAGGTTTGCTTTTCAAAAAAAAAAAAAAAATGTATAGTTAATCCAACTATGAGATTGGGCTATGACTGTCAAATGGTCTTATATCCGTATTGGGCCTTTCCAACACTACTTATTGGAGATGGCCCATATAGAATTATCCGTCTCAGAAAGTCCAAATCATTAACCCAATTGTTTGCATGTTCCAAGTCAACTATTATCCCATAGGCCATAGTGGCGTAGCCAACATGAATATCTTCCTACGTTTGTCATTTATGTTTTACGTCTGGGTCTCACATTTTGCCTTTTTATAAAAAAATAATAATATAGAAAACCATATTTAATACCAGAATAATTGTTGCCATATATATTGTGAATACATATAAATTTTTTTATTGTGAACCACTCTTATCTATAATTTGGAGCCAACTTTGACTAACTTATTCCATCTTCATTTTATCAATTTCTTACATAATATTTGATAAACATACTTTAAACACGACGTTTTAGAGTCTATACTTTCAAAAACACATAATAACAAGTTTAACAATAACATGTATGATTGTTGTAAACATACTCAAATACCGTATCAAAACATATCATCGTCATTTCACACGTTACGTGTCAACCATTCCTTGTGAATAATGAAAAAGAACAAAAGGCGTGTACTTTATAAGCGAAAAGTGACAATAAGAAGTCATGGGTGTCATTTTGATAACAACTAACAAGATGGGTATACATTGCACTCTCGTGCAAAGCAACAAAACATGCCACCATACATAGTTTACCACAACAACTCAATGGACCCGTTCAATAAGTCGACTCCAACCTACATGTTCGTTAAAGGACAATGAAGTTTATGGTCCTTAGCTTCTCTCATCTACAATCACATCCTTTTCCAAATTTGAAAATTCAATCTTTCAATGAAATTACTACTATAAATACAAAGAATCCTCATTTTTGAAGGTATAATCAAGAAACTATAGATACAAAGAATCTTGATTTTTGTAAGACAAAAGTTTAATCAAGAAAGTTGTAAAAAGAAGATAGAATGTTGGAAGGGAAAGCATATGTGAAAGATACTGATATGCCATTGAAGATGCAAGTGCATGCTATGAATTCTGCATCTCATGCTCTTGATCTTTATGATGTTGTTGACTCCACTTCCATTGCTGCACATATCAAGAAGGTATCTTTTTTGCTTAAAGTTTGTTTCTTTGTGTTTTTTTGCTTAGTTTTGTAAATTAATTTTCTGGGATTTTGATGGAATTACAGGAATTTGATAGTATTTATGGTGGTGGATGGCAATGTGTTGTGGGTTCAAATTTTAGTAGCTTCTTTACTCACTCAAAAGGGTCTTTCATCTATTTCTCATTGGAGACTCTCAGTTTCCTTATCTTTAAAGGTGCTTCATCTTGATTGATTCAATCAAGAACTAAGGTCATCATCTTGTCATATGTAGAAAGCAATCACAGAATTCGTAGCCTGTACCCTGTTTTATTGGCCATAACCTTCATATCAGTTTGGTAAAAAGCATTCTTTATGCATCATCTCATTGTACTCTATGCATTAAAACTTCATTGTAAAACAGAGCTAGAATGATGATATTATGAATTCTTTTGAGAGCTATTGGGATTAAAAAGCAATGTAACTTTGGCCTATTTAATAATTTAGCTAACCAACTTTTTTTAAAATAAGAAAAAACCTATCAAATTCAAACCTTTTAACTTGAGATAACCAAATTTCAAAAAACTTGATTATAAGATAATCGGTCATTCAACACCACCTTCTGGGGTTGGATCGTGATACAATAAAATACAAGTTGTTATAACACGATTGTGTCGTTTTTGCCATTAAAAACACCTTTTAACTATAAGTTATCAACTAAAATTTTACATATCTACTAAAATTTTGTAGCAGATTCATGATTTCATATCATATCATGCTACAAAACACTATTTAAAAGTTATCTTTCAAATGTGCACGTGAATAACCTGTCTTTTACACAAATCGGCACAGCATACAAGATCCATAAGTATATCATCAACTAGGTTGCTCAAAACCATCTTCTCCAAATCTAACACAACTTCCTCAACTTCATTTACAGTAAAACCATCTTTCCAACCACTCCATGTACCTCCAATAGTACTCAAAAATATATCTCTTTCCAAATATCTCGAAACTGTATCTGCATTAGAACTCTCCTTTGAAAACATACTGTAACTTTTTAAGTTTTCCATTCCTTTAGCAATTTCCCTCATCGTATGATTCTCAGAATTGCAAATTCTTGATGGTAGTAGCATGGACCCAAATGGACTTCGCGTTTGGTTTTTATGCTCCAAAAACTCATTGACACAATCCTGAAAAAGCGGTTCAGAATCTTGAAAATTGCTTATACTTTGCAAGATTCTTGCTTTCCGTTCATTGACATCATAAACATCACTATCTACTCGATTATTAATAGTTTCAGAGTGATTTGTGCATGTAACAGCATCAATAACACAATCCTGAAAAAGCGGTTCAGAATCTTGAAAATTGCTTATAATCTGCAAGATTCTTGCTTTCCTCTCATTGACATCATAAACATCACCTTCTACTCGATTATTAATAGTTTCAGAGTGATTCGTGCATGTAACAGCATCAATAACACAATCTGAATCTTCTTCAGAAGCTTCGCAGAGCGATTGTGGTCTCAAGTTGTCAATTTCTGTAGAGAACAAAGTTCAAACCATGTATATAAATATAAAAAAAGTCATATAAACCTCAGTAGCAGTAGCAGGGCTAAATAATTTGTGAGCTTAGTCATACTATAAACTTTGAACACTTCAGTTACATGTTATTCCATAAAATGGTAACTAGTCTTTAAAATTTCTCCAAGGTGCCTCATTAGTAACAAGCCAAACATGGTCAAACTTACCGACTAATTCACCACATGACTTGGTAACATGTATGTGCGACCTTAACCAAAAGTTATAAAAATTTGAGGATTTTATTGGTGACAAAAAAGTTAACCTCCTTTAACTTAACACCTTTCTGCTACTACAAAATTAATAAAGTATGATGTTTTTTTGCTAATGTTACGTATGTGATTTACCTTCAAGTGTGACTTCAGAGTCCTGAGTTTTGTCCTGAATAGGTGAATTGATCTGTGAAACTTCTTGAACCTGCAACAATGTTTATCAATGTTAAATCATATTTTACTTTCGGCAGCTTAATTGTATCATCTAAAACATGAAAAACTCACAATAATAGGCTTTTCAATCTTTGTGGTCTTCTTCCGGATACTTGACTTGTTGGAAGATAAACCTGAAGAAGATGTTCTTTTTGTAATGGGATCTGGAAGAACACTTCTCTGTGGCTTCAATTGCTTCAAAGAATGATTATTTGAAGTTAAATTTGCAGATTTTGCATTCTCTACTGGTTTCCTCTTAACAGGTGGTGCAATCTTTTGAACCTTCTCTACTTTCTTCTCCATTTCCTGCTTTCTTTGTGGTTTTGTGACAACGGGAACAGAAGCTTTCTGCTTATTAGTAGGCGATTTCACTTTTCCTCTATTCTTGACAGATATATCTTCTTCGGCGTTTGCCTTTTCATGATGAAGCTTTCGGATTGGATTGTCATACACTTTAACTTTCTGATTATCGGAACCTAAACAATGGGGTCTCATTAAAACAATTGGTGGTGAATCATCTCTATAACTTTGGCTAGTTTGTTTGACTTCACGTTTGTTGCTTCTCAAAAGTCCTTTATATTGCATCATTTCAATGATTTCATCTAATGACATATGTTCTCGGTTCACCTTTTGAATGAAAAACTGTGATTTCTTTGCGTTTGGCAAGTCAACGTCGAATACGGGTCTTATCTTGGTAGTGATATCCAACTGTTTTCGGGGACTAAAAGGAAGTGGTTTTGAAGGGAACTCATCCAAACCCATAAGTTTTGCAATCAAGTTTGACCCTTTTGATTTTTCCTCTGTAGCCCGAGATGAAAAGGAGTCGGAAGAAGTAAATTCGTGAGTCGAATACACCATTGAAGAAGATCTGCTTGAGCTAGTTGAAGCTCCATCAGGAGACAGCTGCAATTTTCTTTTACCTGCAAAGCAAGAAAATCTTTGAGTAGGAAAAAAATATGTATATATTTATTATTTTATACTAAACATTTTTAGCTTAAACCACACCTGCTAACCCCTCTGTGTTTCTGCCTAAGAAAGTACTTTCTTGATAAGAATACTTATTTGGCAAAAGATTTTGTTTTGAAAGCCCTTCTCTAATAACGTCTCTAAGCTCTGCATAACAATCTCTTGATGACCCATTTGCTAATTTTCTTTCTTTTTCATAACCCGCATCATAAAGTTGAGAACTTTCAAACCGATCCGAACCAATCCTGCTAGAAAGTTCTTCACTTGGCTTTTCTTGTTTTTTCTTCAAATTTGTAATATATGAAGTTTCTTGCAATTTTCCAAGCATCATGAGAGATTCTTG
This sequence comes from Helichrysum umbraculigerum, assembly GCA_949592205.1. NCBI lineage: Eukaryota > Viridiplantae > Streptophyta > Magnoliopsida > Asterales > Asteraceae > Helichrysum > Helichrysum umbraculigerum. The sequence continues at coordinate 5,318,705 of CATIUR010000005.1, read as the reverse complement.
AAGATCAAGAGCCCCTTTTAGCAAGTCTTTTGCGATATCCTTCGTTTGACCTCTATAATTAGCCCCTTTGGACCAAGAATCAATAGCTTCATTAAGCTTTTGAGCTCCATTTTTCACCTCAACGAGCGACATTTTTTCTTTCTCTTTTGACCTTTTTGATTGTAACTCGCTTTCGATTCTTCGAGAACTCATTTTTGTAGAATCAGTTTTGGATATTCTTATTGTTTTTCCTTCAACCACACCTCTTGGATCTTCACAAGTGACAAATGATCTATACACAACTGATCTCAGGCTTTCTTGAGGCATATTCTATTCACAATATATATAGATTGATAAAGTCAGAAACTTTATAAAAAATTATGAAAATTCCCATATGGGTACATATGTTGCTTATTCTATCAAGTAGCTTCATTACAAATGAAGACAAATTTCAAAGAATTTGTCCGGCTTCATGCCAAACAAGACAAAAGCAAAATTAAACAATCATCAAATCATCAATTGCCGCTATTAAGGAACCAAGAATGTAAATGCTCAAAATATATCTTTCTACATACAGTGACAGATCTAAACAAGAAGCCAAAAACATTAAAACAAATTAAGTAAAATTAAATATCTAATACAAGATAAGTGAGTACCTTTTTGAGTGGTTATTTGCTACCTGTAAGCAGAAACAATAATCACCATTGACCAAATCCAAATTCTTCACAAATGTTTATATAGATAGCTAATAAGAAACACCCATATGATAAAAAGGTAAAATTGAGGTCAGAAAACCACCGTTAATGAACAAAATCAATTTTTTCACATGCTTTCTGTTAGTTTGGTGGTGTGAAAATGATAAGAGAGCAGACTAGATCCACACAGGAAGAACAAAAAGGAAGGTGAATCTTGACTTTCTGTTGTGAACCCACCTCTAAATAACACTAGTTTCCACCATGAAAACGAAATCAAAAACAAAACCAAGAAACACAAAGTTTATGAAATATTGAAATCAAGATTTCAAGATTGAACACTAGAATGAAGTAAGAAGCTAATGTAAGTGTCTTGGATGAGGTTAAACAGTTAAAAATTAAATCTTTTCAGGTACCCATGAATCATGATGATAGTAAGAGCAAGTTTGCAGGTGAAGCAACAGGTGTTGATGAAAATATTAATGGTGATTTGAAGCAAAAGGGAAAAGTGTGAAGTAATATGAAAGGTTTTTTATTTTCATTTTCGGGTTAAAGAATTTAATGGTTAAAAAACATTAGGTATAGTGAACATTGAACAATAATTGGAGTACAAGGAAATCTGTGATTAATGTTATGGGTATCATCATGAATTCAGAGCCTTTTTAGTGTGTATCCCAAGAAATTATACTTCCTTGAAAATAAGCAATTATAGATTAATTAATTAGATAATCATGTTTTCATGTGATAGAATCATTACCGTTTGGCTCCTAGCATGTGATTATGGAGGCCCTCCAAATTTGTTTAACGTAATTGTTTGAAATCTAGAGGATGATGACTTGTAGTATTTGACCAACAACCATTATCCTTTAATCCTTATATAATCTGATAATTAAAAAATAATGGTGACCATAATATCTATAAGGTTTTAATATATGGTATTAAAAGTAATGAGTATTTTTGTCCGAATCAACTCTTGAAGGATTATTATACCAATGTTTAATTTCTTTCTAAAACTATAAATTTTGTGTGAGGTCTAAGATATAAGTGAATTGAAAAGGTAGTATATGTACAGAATTTGGACCGTAAATTAATAAATCAAAGGTGGAGATTCTCTTCCCTTCCTTCAATCCCAAACCGAAAAGAAATTACATATCATTTTATATTTTTTTATGGTTATATTATACAATAGTATTATTATTGTTTTAGTACATAATTAAAATTATTAATAAAAATATGAATAAGTTATTGGTCAAGTCAATATCATATACTCTTATAAAATATACAAAGAATATTAGCTATGATTTTTAGGTCGTATTCGTTCATAATATAAAAGAACTACTAGTTGTGAATTTTTAAGTCATGGAGAGTGAACTATTCTAATTATTTGTTTGGTACAAAGAATATAGATACTTATCTTCTCAATTAATATTAAAAACTATCACTATTACTAGTAATAATTGGATATGTAATTTCGTGGGCTTAGTTTACGAGTTGTTTCATTTTGTAGTTTTTTGAATTCTAATGTAGTTTTTTTTTTTTTTTGGCGTTTCATCTTCAGCATGTCTTTGATTCTTCATCTCTTTTTAATTTTGTTTATTATTTCGAAACACCATCTTTTTAATATAAAGAGTGCCGCTGCAACGCGCGGGTACTAGGCTAGTTAGCTATGATTTTTAGGTCGTATTCGTTCATTATAGAAAAGAACTACTAGTTGTGATTTTTTAAATCAAGGAAAATAGAGTGAACTATATTAATTTTTTGTTTGGTACAAAGAATAGTTACTTATCTTCTCAATTCATATTAAAAACTATTACTATTTACTATTACTAGTAATAATTGGATATGTAATCTTCGTGGGCTTATTTTGCGAGTTGTTTCAATTTGTAGTTTTTTGATATTCTAGTGTAGTTTTTTTGCTGTTTTGGTGTTTCATCTTCAGCCTGTCTTTGATTCTTTATCTTTTTTGTCCGATTTGGACTTCTTCAAATGCAAATATGCAATTCATCGCTTTTCGTGGAAACAAATAAAAAATAATTGCATTGTTTTCAATATAACGCCATTAAAATAGGAGGTACATTTCACATTCAATTCAAATAATAAACATAAACATACTAATTTAAAATACTCCGTACTTTGATTTAATATTATCAAACTTTTTTATCAAACAAAGTAGGGAAAATGTAAACATGAGGCATTGTTTTGGTGTTCATGTTTAATGTCATTGTTATGACATTTTAAATACAAATTATCAGTAATTTTAAAACTTGAAATATAATTCAGATATTGAGAGCAAACATAAATGGAAAAAAAAATAATTAAAATTTAAAAGAGTCACAAGAGTCTTGTTGGACTAAAAATTGGAGTAGTATCTTTTCTTGGGGTGGAGCTTTAAATGTAATTAATTCCTCACCAATCTTTTGTTTGCCTCTTGTCTGTTGGACATCTATTTTGAATCCTACTTTAATTTATTATATGTAAGTATTGGGTCCATAAATTTGAATTTGAACTTCATTTCCAAAGTTTTATGGTACTATCCTCGTGTAAATGTGTCAATATGGACAATTTTATTTGTGTTTTTTGTTTTCGTTTTTATAATTGTAAGTTTGTAGCATGTAACTCTTCAAAAACATATGAGAATCACCTAAGATAGTGTTTCGTAAGCGTCAAAACAAAACATGACGGATTTAGGAGTAGAGAGTATGGGAGACGAGATATCGTCACCGATAAAAAGAAGAATGATATTGCGATTGTTCAATCGCAACTGATCAACAAAATGAGTTATATGAGGTTGGTTAAGCGAAAGTGAAATAGTATTGTGGAAAAGTTAATTATTTATGGAATTTACTCAAATTAATTATTTAGATTTTGGGATGGGCCATAAGCCAGTGATTATATGAGGTTGGGTTAAGCTAAAGTGAAATAGTATTGTGGGTCCCATTGGCCCATTAAAAATAGAATTTGTATTTGGATTTGGATTTTGGATACTCACTCCACTTTAAATGGTAAAGGGACCCAAATCAATTGCACCGACGATGCTTCAATTTCCAAATCTATGCTTTGACTCGTTGCAGGCCCCGCACGTATTTGGTTCACCAAACCATTTAACAAATACTACGACTATTCGAATAATAAATAATAGTTATACTACATTTTTATACCCACACAAGTATTATAATTTTTAATATATTATATATAGCATTTTAAAAAGCTCAATCAGAGTGTAGATCCGTTGAACCTTTATCCGACACAAACTAAACTTACTTCATTCTAATGACAAATAGATGTTAGTATCACAAAATGAGTATATAGATGAAATGAAAGGAGAGAAACCATTTTCTTTTATGTGACTACATTAGATTAGATCGACTATAAAGTAGTTGATGCTTCTTATTTTATGTGAAATGAGAACACTGAAAAAAGCAGGTCCTCGTTTCACTTGTCATATAATGATGTGTTATGCATAAGCTATTATACTAGTTATATAATTAACGAAAGGTGCTTGACAGAAGCATTTCTGAAAATAGTCTTTTTACTCTCAGTTGAAGGTGTGACTGTCTACATCTTACATTCCAATACTTTGTCCTTAACGGGATTAAGTATTGTTGTTGGTTGTTATATATAAAGAAACTACAATGGATGAATTTTTTCTTAATGCATTTAACAGAAATAACGTGTTATAATTTTGTTTGATGATTCTTCTTTAACCACGACTTATTTGTTGATTATTTTGACATTAAAAGGTTCAAACGTGTACTTAATCTCAACAACACTTTTAATAAATAGAATGAAAGACTACCTTTTTAGAAAGGAAAAAGAAAAGCAAAAGGTACAATAATTTTATTGGAAATTCGTTAATTATTACAAATCTTTTGCAATGAAATGCTTTTTTTATTACAAATTATCACTTCCAATTAAAAAATGTAATCCTTTTAACTAAAATAGATAAATGTAATGTTAGACTTCCTCTATCAATGGCAATGTTTTAAAACCCGGGTTTTTAATCAAACCGGATTAGTGTCGATTTTTGGTTGGACCGGTCGGATCGGTTGGGCCGGAAGGTCGGACCGGAATTGTTAAAAACCTTGAAAATCTATTATATACATGGAGTAAAGACATATAAAACTCAACAACAAAGCTTAACAATCCGTTTGGTAAAACATATCTTAACAATTAGTTTGGTAATACTAAACAAGCGTACGACTAACTATATAATCTAGTCTAATGATTCAAATAAGAATGAAAGCAATATTATTCAACCTCCTGCTCTCTCTGTTTCTTAGATAACTGTGTTTTCTTCTTCAAAAACTACTAGATCATCTCAAATTGCTCTTATTTACCTTAAAATTCTTGAATATATCACATTACTTGCTCATAATTAGGTAAAAACAAACAAAAAACAAAAAAGTAAATTACCTCGAACCGGGTCGATATGCTTTTCCGGGTCCTGATCCGACCGGCCGGCCCAAGCGGCCCGTTGACTAATCAAATTATCGAAAAACCCGAGTTTTTTTGGGCCGGAATCCTTTAAATCTCCTGTCCGACCGGACCGGTCGAACCAGGTCTTAAAACATTGATCAACGAGTCAAGAATTCCCCATGTTCAATTTACACCCTTCTAATTTAGTATATTAATCATTATAAGCCCCCCTAGTTTAAGATTCTGTCCAATATTTAGAAAAAAACATGCACCCCACGTTCTAAAGCTCATAAGCACCAACGACAATGGAAACAGAAACAAGACTAAAATTCAAACAAAATTCTCATAAGTTTAATATTTTTTGTCAACCAAATTCTTTTTAACCTCTCAATTGGGTGCTCGAAATTTTGACTCTTTTTATCTTATTTATTTTCCTCTTCATTAATCTCAAAAACTTTTCTCATATTATGGTTTCCTATACTCTTATGTTACAAATGCAGAAACCATAAGAATCAATCATATCACTGTTTCAATATTTATCAAGAGGAAAAAAAGACGATAACGATGGATGAACAAGAACCTATTATAAGCGGCAATGATCCGGTTTCAAAGGCAAAGAGGAAGCGTGCCGGTATGTTTATCATAGTATTCGTGTTTCAATGTTCAAAGATAACATATTTTTCTTGTTTGTGTAGAAATGGAGCAAATGAAAGAAAGGTTCGCTAAACTTCTTTTAGGAGAAGATATGTCAGGTGGTGGGAAAGGGGTTTCATCTGCTTTGGCTTTATCAAATGCCATTACAAATCTTGCAGGTAAGTACTATGTTAATCTTAATTAATCATAATCTTCTATTCGGCTTGAAAAGTTTGTATGCATAATGTTTTGTGTTCGGCTATTATGGTTTTTCCTTTTTATATTTGTAGCTTCTGCATTTGGAGAACAACATAAACTTGCTCCAATGGCGGAAGATAGGAAAAAGAGATGGAGAAGAGAAGTTGGTTGGCTTCTATCCGTGACTGATTATATCGTTGAATTTGTGCCTTCTCAACAAACATCCAAAGACGGATCAAATATGGAGGTATGCGTTTTCTACAGGTTTAACCTATTTGGTTCAGGTTTTGAAACTGATTATCTAATTATTGCTATTTTAACTCGCAATAATTGGGTTATAATGTTTGGATAACTTTCTAGTTATATATTGGTCAGAGTTAAACAAGATATTGTTTTAACTTCTTTTAATCTAATATGAAAGATGTACTTTAAACACACATTCTGTCTATTCTTCCAAGAAAATGTCGTTTTTTTTAATCTTTTTTTTTTTTTTTTTTTTTTTTTGGTAATAATTACTCCGTAGAACTTTTGAACTGAGAAAATGGATATCAGAACTTGTAGCAACATTGGCATATCCTAACTTCATACAATAATGAATGTTCTATTAAGACTCATAACATGATTACGACACATGATAACTTTAAAAAACGCAAGCAGGTTATGATGACGAAACAAAGAGGTGATCTCAGGATGAACATCCCTGCTCTAAAGAAGTTAGACGCGATGCTCATTGTAATGATTTGATTCCCATTTCATATTTCAACATAATTCATAGTTTTTTGGATAGTTAAGATGATAACAATATGAATATAATGAACCAGGGTTGTCTAGACAATTTCAGGAATCAGAATCAATTCTGGTATGTGTCTAAAGATGCAGATGAATCAGAAAAAGGAGTTCAGAGAATGGATAAATGGTGGCTACCTACGGTCAAAGTTCCTCCAGAAGGACTTTCTGAAGAATCAAGAAAATGGATGCAATATCAAAAGGATTGCGTTAACCAAGTTTTAAAAGCTTCCATGGCTATCAATGCGGAGATACTTGCAGAAATGGAGATACCCGAGAACTATATTGATACTCTTCCTAAGGTAACGTTGTTATTAGGTGGCAATTTCAACCAATTTTTGGAAACGGGCCAATTGAGCTTATAGGTAGAGAGAGTCTGACTGTTAAAATTTGCTAAACTTAACAGAATGGTAGAGAAAGTCTTGGAGATACGATCTACAAGAATATTACAGTCGAGTTTTTTGACCCAGGGCAGTTTCTATCGACCATGGATCTTTCATCAGAGTTAAATGTTCTTGATCTTAAAAACAAAATCGAAGCTTCTATAGTTATATGGAAAAGGAAGATGCATCAAAAGGACTCAAAATCTTCTTGGAGTTCATCTATAAGTTTGGAGAAACGAGAGCTCTTTGAAGAGAGAGCCGAAACCATATTACTCCTTTTGAAACAGCGATTCCCGGGACTTCCTCAATCATCACTAGAAATTAGCAAAATAGAGTACAATAAAGTATGAGCAACAAAGTTTCATATTTCCTTCACTCTTTTACTTGTTCAACTACTAAAAGTCAGTGGCATTGTCGACCCATTTACTTATGAGTGGGCCGATTTAGCTTACATATTTTTCTGTAATGGGTCAAATTGGGTAAATGCAAAAAATTTAGCTAAGAGGGAAAATGGCCCAAGCAGGTCAGATGGGTCCAATTTTGCCCAAAGTATATTTTAATGCCTAAAACCTTCTAAATCATTTTATTTAATAAAAATAGATCTTGTTGAAATGCCAGATTTAGGTAAAATAGATTTGACATAGATTAAAAAGTTAACTTTTTTTCTGAATAAGTGTTCCCATCATGCTACGTTGACCAGATTACTAGTTTTGACCAAACCCGTGTTGGCCCATCATCCAACCTATCCGACCCACCCATCTTGCCACCTAAACTAAATACGTAAACTTGCAGGATGTTGGTCACGCTATCTTGGAGAGCTATTCACGAGTGTTGGAGAGTTTAGCAAGTGCGGTGATGAACCGCATTGAGGATGTACTCTATGCAGACAATGTGGCACAAGATCCATCATTGCTGGCATCACGAGGACCCTCCAATGAATCTAATGGTCAAACATTGGGTCAAAATCAAGGCCAAACTCCTTCAGGATCACCTACATCTATGACATTATCAGATTTTATGGGGTGGAGTGTCGAACAAGAAGGAACAACCACAAACAGCAATGCTACTCCTAAATCAGAGGACACCGAGACCGAAAAGTATCAGAGCAAATCAGCCAAGATATTGGCAAGAACAAAGAATTCATATATGGAAAAGTTAGAGGCTTATAAATTAAGAAGCCCAACAACGCGTCACTAGTGCAGATTAAAACTAGAGTTAGCAGTGTAAATATGCACCTATCCTTCCTAATATCATTGTAACACATTTTTTCTAATATGATAACAACCTTTTGGTTAGAAATGGAGGTGAATCTTTTGTTGTGACAACAACATTAGTAAATCATAAGGATTGAAGCAAACCAAGTGAACTCATTTATGTAATGTGAAGTGTGAGCTAAGTTCCACATTACGCGTTAAACATGCCAGTTTAAAGAAACCAAAAAGGAAATTTGTTTGAACTTACAACGAAATATGGTGCCAAACAAGAAAGATAAAAAAAGTATTTAATTTATGCCATGCGGGTAACAGCAGCATGCATAGCATTCGCAAGATGAGGAATGGTCTTTGAACTGAGACCAGCCATGCTGATTCTCCTGCATAAACGATGAAACAAATGGTACACGTTTTATCATCTTCCCATTTGACAACAAACTTTTTCAGTCAACAAAATGAAGGATTAGAGGCATCAATATTTGACTCATTTACTTATAAAATGGGTCGGTTTATACTTTACTCTAATGGGTCAGATGGGTTATAAAACAGGGAAGATAAAATTTCACATATGCCACTCCTAAACCTCCAAAAATCATTTTACCCAAAAAATTTAGCTGAGAAAGAAAAACGTCAAATGGGTCAAACGTTGTCCAATGTCTATCCTAAATGCATAATTACTATTGGAATAATCAAGTTTTTGTAGTACTTAAACACTAGGTGTCCAACCCAACTCGACCCACCCGATCCTCATAATACATAATTATAAATGAAATAATAGTATAGTTTTTGTAGTAATACCCTGAACACTTGTTCTTAATAAAAATGTACAAGTTTTGGACTAACAGTGCTTAGGGTCAACCCAACTTGACTAGCCCGTTCCTCATTTTGACTCAGACTGCCCGAACCACCCATTTGCAACCCCTGAGAATGATATAAGACTATAAAATTATTATCTCATGTACACTTACCCATCAGAAGTCATGTAGATGTGATATTCTTTAGTCATGAAAGCAACTTGTTCAGCATTCAGTCCTGTGAACGTGAACATTCCAATCTGCTTTATAATGTGACTCCAATCACCAGGTGTTCCTGCAACCATTAAAACCGCACAAAAATTTAGCTAGATAACACGATAGCATACTATTTTCCGTATAGTGCTAGCTATACCTTTTGCTTGTAGGGCCTCCAATAACTGCTTGCGCATGCTGATAATGCGATCCGCCATTGCTTTCAGCTCAAGAGTCCACTCATTGTATAAATTACTATATAGCAATACATAGAGTTGTAAGGAGGTCAAAAAATTGATAAGTTATACCCCATAAAGAGAGTTAAGAATTGACAATTTTTAAGGTTTTGAAGAGCTCAGGTACCTGTCCTTAAGTATAGTTGCCACGATGGATGCACCATGAAGAGGTGGATTCGAATACATTGGCCTAATAACGAGTTTAAGTTGGCTCTCTACCCTGCTTGCAACATCTGCTGCTTTGCAAACCTGTTGAATCAACCTATTAAGTGTATTGTTACCTATGATTATGATTATAGTTTTTGATATCTTAGGGTAAAAATTAACCAGAGTTAAAGAAGCAGGTAACAAGTTCCTATAAGTAAACTGAGTACTGAGATAAACATAAAATTACCTTCATATCCCTAGCTTTATCAATTAATAACATAAATAGGTGATTATCTAATTCTCATTACTCTAATAAGTCTAATCGCAACGATCAGTTTAATAAGAAATTGATTGACACTCACAATGCTAAGGGCTCCAACACGTTCTGCATAAAGCCCCATATTTTTAGCATAACTCTGAGCTGCAAAGCATTCACCACCATCAGCAACAAACATGCGAACAGACTGTGCATCTGCATCAAGGCTGCCACTAGCAAAACCCTAGAACCAAGAAACGAAATTATAAACCTTTTACCGCTTCACAACATATGGATTTAGTATTATTCAGGGTCAAAGATAATCAAAATATTCAAAATTTTATATTTACCTGATACGCACTATCAAAAAAGGGTAACAACCCTTTTGATCTCATCAATTTTCTGATCTCCTCCCACTGCTCAATCGTTGGATCTACGCCTGTCGGGTTATGAGCACATGCATGAAGAAGAACTATTGCTCCTGATGGAGCATTACCCAAATCTTCCAAGAGGCCTGATTGTAAATTTACATATAGCAATAATAAATTAATATCTTGAAGACCCTAAATTTTTCGTTTAGGAGTTGAAAAGCTTTTTATGTACAATACTAAAACAATATTTCTAATATCTAATTTATATTAAGACAAGCACTCATAAGTCACAATTAGAATTGGCACTTTCGAACATTTAATGTTTAAAACCTCCTAATCAGTTTAGTCATATTTTAAACATAAAATTATTTATGATGGATAAAAAATTAGAAGGAAAAGAAGTATTTCGGGTCTATCCGACCCGTATATAAATTAACATGTTTTGACATATTACCCAACCCGCATGACCTGACCTTTTGCCACCTCTAGACATAAAGAGAGCTGCAGTTATTCTCATACCTTGGAAGTCAAGTCCACGTGTTGCAGGGTCATAGTAACGGTATGTCTTCACTGCTAATCCTGCTAAAGTAAAGATTTTTGTATGGTTTCCCCATGTTGGGGATGGAATGTATACTGTTTTCTGATCAACGAAAAAGGTGATTAATCAGATCAGCTAGGCTTTCTATATTAAGATCTACGCCATATGATCTACGCTATTATTGAAGAAATGCAATTAAATAAATACAATTTCTTACTTCAAAATAATGCCTTGCAAGAAACTCTCCACCAACCCTCAGTGAGCCAGTACCAGACAAGCACTGTACAGTAGTGACTCGATTCTCTTGAATGGCAGGGCTAATTGTCACCACAAACATAATTATCAGCTAATTGGTGTATTAAAACTAAAAATAGTAGCTTTGTGTTTTTTAGCAACTTGAAGCATTATGTTTTCGAAGATCGTTACCTATCAGCACCAAAAATGAGCTTTGCACTACACTTATTAAAATCTGCAAGTCCAACGATGGGAAGATACTCCTTAACACGAGACCTAATACACGTAAAAGTTAAAATAATTAATATTGAAGATCAATAGATATGTATGAAACTTGGATTAGGAGAATAAGATACTTAACGGGTCATTAACAAGCTTTTGTTCTGCTTGTCTTACGACATTGAGAACCAGAGGTTTTCCTTCCTATCAATGGCAACAACAATAATTAACTTGCATATTTAACAAAATATTAAATTGGGAAATAATAATGACAGGGCTGTCAATAACAAAGCCCTACTAAAAATCCTAATCAAAATGGTTAACAAATAGCCATAAATTTACCTCAGTTCGATAAGCACCTACACCCAAATTTAACTTCGATGGGTCCGAATCTTTGTTATAAGCAACAGTAACCTGTTTTTTGTCTCATCATAACAAAGACAAAACTTGAGTATATTACACAAAAAAACAGATAACAGAGGCACTTATCATCAAGTCGGTTTCATTCATGATTTTGCAGAAACCTTAATAAAAACCTTAAATCTTTTATATACAAAAAATCACTTAAGTAGCGTACTATCAACATATTGACAAAAAATATCAAATAAACCCAAAATAAGGTTTGTGTCAAAATGTCAACTTGATCACTATAAGAAACAACTAAGTCTCAATATAACAAGTAATCAATAGATTATAAAAACTTATAACCACAACTACCTAATCTAAAAATAATATTGATCATGTGGGTAAAAAAAAATCCTAAACTGGGTTAGTGACAATTAGTGTAAAAACTTGAACTTGATCACTAAAAGTTACACTAAATCTCAATATACAGTAACAGCTGATCAATAAATTATTAGAATTTATAATTCCATATACTACCTAATCTCAAGTTAACTGATATAAACCCTATATAATATTCACAAGATTGCGAAAATCAAAGACTGGCTGGGTTAGTGTAAAAAATTCAACTTGATAAATAAATAAACATAATACGGAGTATCTCAATATGATAGCTGATCACTAAAATTAATTGATAAAGCCACTATACAATTTCAACAAGATTAAAACCCAAAACAGGGTTCGTCTAAACATTTCAACTTGATCACTAAAAAGACCCTTAAAAGTTAAATCTCAATATATTAACTTGATCACTCATACTATTGGATAAAATCACTATATAATATTAACAAGATCGAAAAACCCAAAACTGGGTTTGTGTAAAAATCCCAATGTAAAAGTAGATTGTACAAACCTTTGAGGCTTTGATCACCAAAAAAAAAAAAGGAAAAAAAAAAAAGTAAGGACTTTTAAGATCATACATACATACCCCTAAGATAGGATCTTCAGGAGCACGGGCAATTTGGGAGAAAACAGAAGACATTTTTCTTGTAAAAGGGTTTATGGAGTTTGTATTGATTTATTGAAATTCGGGGTTATGCGTATAATATAAAGGAAGATCTTGCTTTATAATGACGGTGGGCGCAAATGGTTTATAACTTTATACTTTACTACTGTGGTTCGTGGATACACCGTTAGCCGCACGCAATTAGTATAATCGGTAAAAAAAAAAAAAAGACAGATTTTGACGCAACTGATTATGATTTTTTTTTATTTTATTTAATTCTCAGACACCGACTAATCATTTATTTAATGAAAACTTTTAACATTTCTATTGGTAAAAAAATAGTAAAAAAACTTACTTAGATTGTATGATTTTTGCTTGATTAAAAAACATATATGTGGAGGTATTGATGCATGTATAACTTTTTTAAATGATATTTTTAGAGTTGTCCTTATCATTTTTCATCGGTTGCACAGATATAAATTTTAGAATAACATCACAATAAATTGCTCGTAAGAAAATGATACTTACGTTTAGCAATTTATATACATGACATACCTTTTTTTTCTTTTCAAAAAGTGTACATATGTTGAAATAAAAAGTGAAAAAAATCGTTTATACGGTTCTTACCATAAAGAATTATTCCCTCTTCATGATTTAAACATTTTTATCTATTATTTATTTTTCCTTTTTTCATATGATAAAACTGAGAATTGAATATTTAGTTAACATTGATTAATTGCTATTTCATAAACATAATAATTGCTATTTCATAAACATCAAAGGTCCAAATTAACTTATTATAAGAATGATGCAGAGGTCTTGAAACTTTGAAAGAAGGCAAGAGCCGATTGAGACTACATTAAAAATTAAATTGACATAAAGTTCCAAAAACTTGACAAACTTAAATTGTTGTTTGATTCCTGAGTACTAAACACTGTTTAAATATAACCAAATGGTAATTCAGCAGTAAAGAGATTAACCCGCATCATATAGTTTCAGAAACTCGACCCGAGCACGCACATTGAGTATTTTCAAGTTTGTGTAATGATACACATGTTTAAATCATATGTTTGATACATGTGTCAAATATAAAACTCGTTTTATTTTAACTTAGTCGTTTTAAGCATCATTTTGTGAACCTTTGGCACATAAAAAACATAACGCTAATGGAAATGCAAAGACAAAGACCCATTACACACTAATAGAAGGTCTAATAATACACATCACTTGAACGATGGACCTTAAAAAGAAGTTACAAAAGGAATAGTGTTTTCATAAGAGATTACACATAAACCATAAACCAGATTAAGTAACAATTTAAAACATGAATCATGAAATAATTGGAGATGTAATATATAGACGAAAAATAAAGAGCTAGCTTCATGCACCAAATTGAACACTTCGAAATATACATAGAACTTGCATCAAAATACCTCAAACCGACCCATTTGAACATCTTAGCATTCACACCCTGATGATTTCTGTTGTCTCGCACTAGCCACATCAATGGTATCAGGAAGGTAGCTTCATCCCAAACAAAATAGAAAAAAAAGGCGTTATATGAGGCTTCCACAAACACAAATTATCGAAATGAAATTTTACCATAATGTATGGGAATACTTACAGTTCTTCCTCGGGTTCATTTTTTAAAGCGTTTTTGGCTATGCACTCGAAAGCAGCTTCAACATTGAAGCCTTCTTTAGCAGAGGTTTCAAAGTATGGGATATTCCCTTTGGAAGCACACCATGATTTTGCTTTCTTCTCAGACACCTGCAAAGTAAGAATGGAATTATAAATTTAAAAATAATTTTTTATGCGATTAGCTGCACGTGAACTTGCAAATAACTATTGTTAGTAACAATGTATTTCAATTTTTCATTCGTCCTAATATCTTACCACTCGGCTATTGCCACCATCAATGTCTATCTTGTTCCCCAGTACGACAAACGGAAAGTTCTCCGGATCAGCAGGACTAGCCTGAAAATATTACAGAAAAAAAAAATCAGGTTAGCAAAATTCAGTAATCGGGAGCTTGAGTATGCGTAAATTAGACCAGTGGTGAGGATATTTACCTGAATCAGAAACTCCTCCCTCCAATTATTAAGGCTATCAAACGACTTCATGACATTAACATCGTGTACAAGAACACAGCAATCTGCACCACGATAAAACGCCACACCAAGACTTTGAAATCTTTCCTGTCCAGCTGTATCCCATATCTATAAAAAAAAACCCAACCCGATTAGCCCCATATAATATAGTTGTAACCAATTAAAAGTTCTTGATAACTCATATTTTACCATTCATGTAGTGGATATTGAGGATTAAGCATACTATAAAGTGTTTACTGCATCTTAAAAGTACATAAACACTTCAAAAAAGACGGTTGGTCTGCATTTCAATCAGAATTGCTTCACTACTTTCAGAATTAAAATAAACACTCAAGATATAAGCACTTAAATAATCAATCGCAAACGCTCCAATATAGATCATACCTGTAATGTGAAAATCCTATCTTCAAATTGTATTTCTTTAGTTAAGAAATCAGCTCCAATTGTAGCTTTGTATTGATTACTGAATTTCCTATTCACATATCTAAATTTCACATCATTAAGGCCAAAAACACAAATCACCATACACATTTACATATACATGTATATTCATCTATATATATTTCAAGAAGTTAATAAATTGTAGCAGAATTAGGGCAACAGAATGAACTAAAAAGATCTGGAAATAATAATAATAATCTAAAAGGATACTGGTTCATTAGAGATGTCTTTCCAACCCTGTAATAAATCAACAAACAACAAAAAAACATCTCAATTGAACTCATTCTGCTAGCGGCTAAAATTCCCAATTATAGATATGCAAACAAAATAGAAGAAATTAAAGAGATATACCCACTGTCACCGAGAATTATGACTTTAAGAAGCATACGACGACGTGACGCCATGGATTTTGAGTTTCAATTTCTCTGATTTCTTTGCGAAAATGAAAAATTGAATCTAGGGTTCGTACTACTTTACACTGAAAGGAGCAAATTTTGAATTTCTGATTTAAAATGTAGAATACTTACGGAAGATTCTTTATTTTAAAAAGATCTACTACTCCGTATCTTTTAACAGGAATAACTACCTGTCATTTTTAGCTTTCCAGCCCCTCCATTATTTTTAAGTTAATGTTTTACCCCCTTAAAATTTTTGGTAACAAATTATTTCATCATCTAAATTTGTAGACACTGATAAATTAATTTGATTAAAATGTGAACCGAGGTAATCGTTAGTTTATGAATGATTTCCATGAAATGAATTGGGATGAAAAACAGATAAGAAGTAATATGCATCTAACTATAAACGATTAAAAAACTTTAGTAACGGTTGTAAAGTTGTACCAATTTACACAAAAATACGAAGAAAATATTGTCGAAATGATGAAAGTACTTGATGATCATAAATAACGGTAAGGATTTTGTTAGGTACTCAATTCATGCTCTAAATACAGTCTCTATATGAAACTTAATGCAAAATCCAATACACTTCACACTTGTTGATGCATGTAAACAAAGTTATAAAATAGTGGGTCTCCTTTGATTATTATTATTATTATGGCCATTAAGACCTATTTAAAACTTTATAGCCTTAAGTAGTGGGTTCCATTAGACTATTGCAATATATTTGTGCCTTCAAAGTCATGTAACATGACCCACAATGTGTAACGGTTGAAATGACATCAACATTATTGTGTCAATAATACAATCCAACAGATAGGAGTTTAAATTTAAAGCAAAAAAGACAACACAACACCACTGACAAAAGCCTCCTTCAAATCTTCAAATTAAAGAATGTCTGTTGTATAAATATAAAAATAAAACAATAACAAAAATTAATAAATACAATCAAACTCACAACAACTCAAACTACTTAAAAAATCCAGCAAAACATGCCCCATTGTCACAATATTTGCTGTAACATACAAAGATAATATCATCAAGAATTAACAAGAATATTTATACACCATCTGTTTTTATCATCAAAATCCTTCACTATAACTCGGGCCGTCTCTTTTATACTTGCCCATTTCCATTTCACGGGTATTTCCCCCTTCGTCACTGGATCCAGATGGATACAACCCGTATTCACTCGTGGGTCGGCTATATTCACTACTAGCATACTCTTGTGTACCTCCTAAAGCCATTTTCCTGAATTTAACCATGTCATCATTGTACTGCATTGTGTCATAGTCTGAGCTTCCGTGGGACCCGAAAGCTGAGCTGTGTCCGGGTCGGATTCCTTCATTTAGGTCAGAGAGTGAGACGTCTCCTTCCAATGCTCGAACAACCTGGCTCATCCTGGGCCTGCGGCGGGCTGAGTGACGGACACAGGCGGCGGCACATGAAACCATACGGGCCATTTCGTTGTGGTTGTATTCTCTGTGTAGACGTGAATCGGCTATAGCATCAAAGTTTCCATCATCCATTGCGCGGGTTAGTAAAGGCCTTGCCTGCAGTTTTGATTCATGTTAGCATTACAGAGAAAGTATCGGTTTATACATTGTAGACGCGTGAGCCCACACAAATTACCCGTGTTGACCCGAACTTATTTCGACCCATTTTGCCAACTATAGCAGTGTAACATCACACATAATCATATGTCCCAACAAAAAGTTCACACCTTTTTCATCTAAAAATGAGCACAACATTTCCAGTTTTGACCAGAACTCATTTCAACCTATTTTGTCACTACAAATATCACACAGAACCACATGTTCTCCAACAAAAAAATTAAAGCCTTTTCATCTTAATATGTGCTCATAAAAGCCTACAATGCCTGAAACATTCTACTGTAATCCATTCAGAAAATGAGAAAAATCTTGATAGGGTTGTGTACTTGTCTGCATATAATCAACCCATGATTCTGGTTCCAGTTGCAGATAAACACATTCGTAGGCAAAAATCAACAAATTCCAAACAAAAAGTAAAAAGCTTTTCAACTAAGGATACTAGTCAAAGAAATCTTGTTAGGTTGTGCTTTACATACAACCCGGAAAGAAATTATAATAAATATTTTCGTACAATTTTTCTGATTGTAAATTAATGTATTCTTGCCTAATTTCTCCATAGACTCGGGCCAAATCCACAAACTCTCAGCAACAAGTTCAAAATATGTTACAAACTTACAATAAAGAAAGATTGTATGCAAGTGAACTTACCCAATCTACTAAACTATCGTCCATAAAAGTCTGAGCTGAATCAACGGGTCTGCGTCCTGTGATCAATTCCAACAGCATGACCCCGAAAGAAAAAACATCAGATTTGTCTGTGAGCTTTCCTGAAGCAGCATACTCTGGAGCTAGGTACCTATACACGTCGTATACATGTCAAAAACGTGAAAACCATCTCTAGAAGGAGGTATATCTAGAGGTGGAGAAATGGACTTTTTTCATGTGTGGGAAAAACACGGGTGACCTTGAACACTTTTTATCTTTTGTCAAAATTCTTTTAATTAAAAGAATAAAAGAACACTATTGTCCAGAATATGATTACTAAAACTATAGTTTTCCAACAAAAATCTAATCTGAAATCGATTTAGGAGGTTTTAAGCATTGATAATACATTTAGGGAGATTATCAACCGAGTTAAATTTATGATAGCTATGATTTGACCTGTTTTGAAAACATAACCCCAAAAGACCCATTTGAAAGTAAATGGGTCAAAGGTGAGATCTCTGGGCATGAAATTATATTTACCCAAAAGTTCCCATCACTCGGGTTGAAACATGGGTAGCAACATCAGAAGTAATCTTGGCAAGCCCAAAATCTGCAACCTGGGATATTGAGATGTCAGTGCAAGTTTTAGGGAGGCAACCAACGTTTGAACATTATGAGAATAATATTATAAGGATAATGCAGGCTACCTTTGCTTCAAAATTGAAATCAAGAAGAATATTTGCAGCTTTAATATCGCGATGAATAATCTTAGGATGGCCTGCAAACAAAAAGGACGTTTAAGGACTACGGAATAATCACAATACCATACAACTTTATCTTTTACATTTGAAAATAAATTAACTTACAATCCTCGTGAAGATAAGCAAGTCCTTTTGCAGCTCCAAGTGCAATTCGCAATCTTGAGGGGAACTCCATCACAGGGCGATTCTTTCCTGAAATTATATTGTCATTTGACTGTTAAGCATCCACCCATGGATACACTTATGGTTAATAAATTTAGGGACCATATAATTAATATTTAGATGATATATGAGTTTCAAAGCATCATGGATACACTTATAGGTGACAAGATGGATGGGCCGGGTGTATTGGGCAAGAGGTCGAAAAGTGATCGAGTTGTAACAGGTTTTTTTGGCACGTGCTGAATTTGCTGCCAAACACCTTTTATCACTAATTCATGAATACTCCGTGATACAAATTTCAGGAGATTGTATGCATAAAAAAAGACTCACAGTCATTCACCCGTGTGACTAACAACCCATTTGACCGGTTCCCTCTTTAGCTAAAAAAAAATCATGTGACACGTTTGACAGTCAGAAGCAAATGGGTAGAAATTGTCATATCTGGTTACACCCAACAGTTTATGATGAAATAAGTTTTGTTATGTTTGGTAGTGCGTGCTTTGGTCGAAAATCCTTGATCCGTCACAAAATATGTCTCACAAATTGACAAACCGCTACATATACTCCGACCTTGGTACTAAATCATATTTCTGATTATGGAAAACTTACCATGCAAGTGGAACTCCATTGTGTTATTTGGAACAAACTCATAAACAAGCAATCTTTGAGCTCCGGTCATGCAATATCCAACCAAAGACACAAGATGCTTATGATGAACTCGACTAATGATCTCAACTTCCGCCTGAAATTCACGTTCACCCTGTCCACTACCTGTTTTCAGCTGCTTAACCGCCACTTCTTTCCCATTCGGAAGCACCCCTCTATGCACATATCCAAACCCACCTTGTCCAAGAAGATTAGCTTCTGAAAATTCATCTGTAGCCATTGATAATTCCTCATAAGTAAACGTGCTCTTCGAAAACCCTAGTGACATACCGGGAGACGGTGGTGGAAGTGGAGTTGACCCGCCAGAATAATTTGACCCGGAACCACCACTGCTGCTTATAATCGCCGGCGGTGGTGGAGGCTGAGCTGGAGCATGGACAGGTGAATGTTGTGGTCTAGCTGTCATTGCGGGTGGAGGATTAGGTTTTGTTGGTGGCATTGTCACAAGATGATCAGAGGGATGTGGTGCATTTTGTTGCCATTGTTGAGGTGGACCACCATAAGATTCAACTGCATACACCCAATACCGATTTTCTTGAGATTTTAGTATATTGATGACGACACTTATTAAAAGGATGAAATTACACAACTTTAATATAAATTATAACCTGGGTATGAACAAGATCTTGGAAAAGGATGACCTTAATATGAAAACATGTATGCATACAATACTGTACACTGATGACACTTATTATTAATAAAAATTAAGCAACTTTAATACAATTAATGATCTGGGTATGAGGCTATGAGCAAGATTGACAAAAGAGATAGACCCATATTTAAAAAGATGTATATACATTATAATTTATATAATCAAGAACATAAATTTATGAAAAAAGTACCGACCTTTAGGTGGTGGCGGAACATAATAACCAGCAGGGGCCTCACTTCTCTTTCTCTTCTTCTTACAACAAAGAAATAATATGCTAAATACAACAAGTATCAAAACCCCACCAATTGCAATCCCAACTACAACCCCAGTTGAAATCCCGGAAGAATTATTATTTCCCGACGATGATGTCGTCGGAGGACTGGTGGAACCACCCCTCGGAGCCGGTGGAGAAGGCGTAGATCTTCCCGGAGGAGACGGTGGACTATTTCTTGAAGTGGGTGGCGCCGGTGGAGACGGTGGAGAAGTAGTGGACGGCGGTGGGGCGGTGGATGTGGGTGGTGCAGGCGGGGAGTTCGCCGGAGCTGGAGTGTCAGGCGGTGGTGGAGAAGATGAAGGGGATATAGGGGCTGGTGGGGAAGAAGCCGCCGGAGGGGGAGAAGCAGGGGTGGTGGGCGGTGGGGCTGCGGCGGGTGGTGGTGAAGTGGTGGCAGCCGGTGGTGGGATTACTGGTGTTGTGGGTGCCGGAGATGTCACCGGCGGTGGCGAAGACATAATCAAGATTTATGAAAACCAGATTCAAGATTTACAGATTTACTAATAAGGTTTCTTGATTTTTTTGATATTGTGAGTACTAACGCACATTAATGTGTGTAAAAAGGAGACCGGAAAGTTGGGTTTTTCCGGCGGAATGGTATAATGACAGTGGGAAGGATTTAACAAAATCAAAGAAATGTAGTAAAAAAAAAGAGAGAATTTTAATGAAAAAAAGTGGATTTGGTTTGTTCCACATGGGGGAGTGGTTCGAATGCAAACCAGGTTGTACAGAGAAAGATGGAATGGCCCACATGTGGTTTTTGCTTTTTGGGTCATTTTTTTAATTTTTTAATTGTTGTCATAAATAATTTAATGACTTTGATAATTTAAATATATTTGTAGTAATTAATTATCTTGATGAAACGTTCGGCTGGCTGGTTCATAACTCCGTATCGGTTTACTCGGTTTCACGGACTTACATCTTCAATGAAATACTTTTGTAAAATTATTCAGAGTAAAGTTATCGCTTGTTAAATTATTTTACCAAATTTTGTATGCTAATTGATCCCTTTAAAGAGCAAACATTTGGTTAGGCAACTTTTGTTGTCTTCTTTTTACTTCTTTAGATGTAAATTCAATAATAAGAAACAAAAAATTGCCAAAAGAATATGTTAGCTTTCGAGTCTTTTGTCTTTTTCAATTTTATTAAAACACGTATCAAAATCAATAGTGTTACAAGTGACATAACAATACACTAGAAAATATATATCCATATATGGAATTTGGTGTGAGGTGTTATGAATATAGATCAAACACATTTAGGTAACCAAGTAATGACTCTTTAAGAGGCCATTAATTAACAACACATGTCAAAATGGTTTAAAATGATTCGAATTAACCCATCAAAATTTTCTATGTCTAGATAATTTATAATTGAGAATTTGTATACTTTTACATGTATTTTTGGAAAAGTTAATAAAAAAGGGGGGTTTTATATTTCATTTTATATATTATTGATTGATGAAAGAATCATGGCACCAGAAACGGTGGTATGGCTTCATTTGAAAGGCAAGGTATTGGCACCATTTGGCATCGGTGGCAGGCAGGCTGCCTGGTTGGTCGTTTTATCCTTTTTAGCTCACATGCTACCATCACAAATCCAGGGGTACCTCTCAGGAATCTATCCAATTTTACATTTTTTAATGTATTTTGTGACTTCTTTTACGAGTACTAGTAATTTTTAGTAATAACATTTTAAAATTTTCAATCCTATTTCTAAAAACACTAGATACAAATTTCATATATTTAGTCATAGGTTTAAATATCACAACATTTTAAGTGTGGTTCACTAATTTTTAATTACAATTGACACCTCCAAAAAAGATGAAATCACCTGGCAGCTCGGCTGTGAGCCGGCTAACAAGTAAGAACACGGTTCTACCGGCTGGATCTTTTCGCTTTGTTTGTAGTCAGACTCTAGTCCCTGTAATATTAAAAAATGTCAATTAAGCACCCTATAGTTGTCTTTTGATGTACTTGTGGTCCCTTAAGTTAGAAAAGGGGGTGGTAGCCCCCATGGTTCACATGGGGATATATGATTGGCGGCGTGACATGCGGGGCGACTAACGAGTAAGAATGTTTGACTAGGGTCTCCTCACCATACATACCCCTTTTTTGGATTTTTATTTTATTTTTATTATGTTAAAAAAATGAAAATACAGTTGGTATTATTCGTGTATATCCAAAACAGTTTATTAGTATAACTGTAACTAATGTTGGTAGTTCATGTATTTGATTTCATTTTAATGTTTTAGTTCAAGTTTCAAGACTTCTAGCTATCAATTTTGTTACTTGGGAAAATTGAAGTGCATAATATTGCTTAAAAGGAGTTGAAAGTTATATTTTATAAAATCATATCATATAAATGATAATAAAAAAAAATGTTTCGTATATCTTAACGTTGCCTTTAATGTGAGTGAAACATCATCATCATCATCATATATATTACGTTGCTTGTTGAACTTTGTATTTATAGTTAGATGATAATGAATATACTATGGTAGTTTGGTTACTCTAATAAATCTTGTTATTTGATTGTACACTCGGTATAAGCTACCATTTTATTTAACTTTAAAATGACAGATGGAAAACAAATATTAAGTGAATTAGTAAATGTAACACATTGCAATGTAGATCTAAAAAGAGATTTGAGAACTGTGGAATCCTAAATTTACATTGAATACATCAAGCTTCTCAATGGAGATTTGCTTTTTGCTAAATACAACAAGAATCAATTGGTTTTTGCAAATTTTCTTTACAACAATCATCCATCCCTACCAAGAAGCTTTGCAGATAAAGAAACTGTAGATCAAATCGATGATGGCATCAACGGATAAAAAACCAGACGCCCAACTGCTTCTTCCTTAACTACACGGACACCTTAATCCGATGTAATATAAAGAGTTTAAGATCATATATGATCTAATAATGATGTGTTCCATTTTGAAATATTGGTTTATGTGCCTGGTGACGCGTTACCAGTGGTGGTCGAGAGAATAATGAATGCACAAACGACGGAAAGTGAAAAGACGGATACCCATGTGTTTTCAGTGTACATTTCCATGGCGTCTGTGAAAGAAAAACGAGTTCGGCTCTCAGCCCAGTTTCTTAGCCTATCTGCTTCTGCTGCATATAATGCTCTTCCCTGAAAAATAAAACAACTTTTAAGTTTTAATAACCCTTTTAGAAAGTGGAAAGCTTGATCATATGTAGAAAAGTTGACTTTTCACTCAAGAGCCAAGAATCATTCTTTTACTACATATAATGTTTTTCCCTGCACTATGGATGAGATTTCAAGAAGTCTCTTGACAGGTCATTTGGATAGTAAGTTATCATCATAAAAAGTAGGTAAATTAATTCAACGAAAAGGGTAGTAAGAAGTCAACGTCAAGAAAAGTTGACTTTTGGCATGCATCATTCTGTCACTGCATATAATGCTCTTCCTTGCACCATAGAAGAGATTTTTATGACGTTTTTCTGACTACCCACTTGATTCAACATGAAGAAATCAAGGAAAACAAGGAAATTTACCTAATACTCTAATAGAAAAGGATAGTAATAGTCAACATTTTGAACGTTGACTTTTCACTAAACAAAGAAAGAAGTTAAAGTTGTTTCCATGATTAATGTTTTACCTTGTCATCAAACCAGCGTCCTCGTCTTAACCATGCAGTGACCAAAGCAAGTAAAATTCTTGGAGGGGTTAAATAATTAATCGCCTTTCCACTTCCTTTTACAACCCTCATTCGTGGGACCAGTGTTCTAGCAACTGTCTCGGGTAGCTCACATATTATGTTAAACATTTGCTTGTTCTGAATCGTGGATCCACTGCCCAAAACGAATACACAGGAAACTATAAACTAAATCTTTTGCATCAAAACAATACATACATATCATAGATTTAGATTGCATGTCTCTTTAAGATTTTGTACCTCAAAAGCAACTCTGTGAGTACCATGCCTGGAGAGGCAGTATGAACTCCAACTCTAGACTTTTTGCACTCTTTCAATAACGACGATTGAAGTTGTCTAAGACCACATTTGGTTGACCCGTAACTGGAATAGCAGGAAAAGATCAATAAACCAAAAAGGTACAAAAGTCTTATGATTAAGTGATCCTTAGTAGAGAAATAACTTACACGGCTGTCAAAGGTGTGCTTGATCCACCAGAGCCAGCACCATCCATGTTAAAAATATGACCCACTTTATGCTGGTTACTCATGACATGCATTGCTTCACGAGTGCAAAGTATTGAACCAACCAAGTTTGTAGACACAATCTATTTAAGTCACAAAAATGAAAGAAACGCTATATGAGAAATATGTTTGCAAAAAGACCTAATGCCCAATAAAACACAGATATATATTATTCTTTTACAATTCTCAAAATTTCACAACATATGTAAGTGAATCAAGAAATTCAAAATGGTTTATAACATTGGAACTATGACAAAACGGTTATTTGTGGTATAATTATTATTATAATAATTTATTTTTACACAAGAAAATCATGCTATAGAAAGTAATCTGATAGGCAAACACGTACTTGTTGTATATCTTCGTCAGTAAACTCCAACAATGGTCTGAAACCTTTATTAGTCCCAGCATTGTTTATCTGAAAAACGGTAGAATTAGAATTCAAGTGATGTAGGTTCAAACTTCATTACTCATGAAGCGTTTACAATGAATAAATTATATATTGCTCACCCAGATGTCTATGGACCCGAGTTCGTTAACAGCAAAATTGGCCAAATTTCGAACATCGTTAGGATCACAAACATCACATGAAGTGCCAACCACTTTTGCCTTTTCTAGGTTTTTCCTAGATGAGCTTTCTGCGGTTGCTATACCTTCTTGTAAGTTTTCTTCAAGTTCTTTAATAGTCACATTAACGGAATCTTCACTAAGAAAAAAGAAAAGGGAAAAACAGGTATCGTTTAACATATGTAGGAAATAGACATTTAAGTATAAGTGAAACCATCGATAATGGGAAAAAGATATCACGGTTTTGAAAAATACCTTCTTGAAGCAATAACCACACGATCCCCAGAGAGTAGGAATTCACGAGCTAGAGCTTTTCCAAGCCCTCTTGTACTGTCATCAAGCAAAATCATAAAAGATCAATTCAATTACATAAGGATACCCTTGAAAATGATTTCACAATCATACATAGATTATCTAAGATGAACCCTTGCCTACACTTTCCTAGCTAAGTAATGTGATTGAAATGTTTTAGACTTCTCATTGCAGAACGAGTGTCAACGTGTCACACTATAGTTTGTCTTGGGCAACTTTTACACGGGGTTCAATGCTTTAACTCTAATCAAATGATCTCATCCGACTATCTAGTGCTAGAAGTCTTCATATCAATTTAAAGCTATACATCCAAAAAACACCCACCACCATCATGAGAACGATCATTCAACATGACACTTTTTAGCAAACATACTATCATTCTTGTATGAATTTAAGAAAAAAGACTAAAAGAAAACATGGAAGTTCAACTCTAACCAATGTTTGGGCATTACATACCACCATTTTTAACACAAACGTGTTTCTAAAAGTGCTAGTTTCGAAATTTAAATCACTTTCTATAACATACAGACCAAAAACATCCGACCAAATCAATTTCGACAGCACAAGGACCAACAAAACTTCCATTTTCAGCTTAATACAACCAAAACACTAAATATCTATCAATTTAGAGCCTAATGAAATACGGGTCCAGTACCTTCCGGTTATGACAACATTTCGAGGACCAGCTCGACTAACTTCGTCTAAGACCATATTTGAACCAGTCAAGGTTCCAATGATAATGCCTCCAAGCCAACTATACCAAATCAAATCATTCATCTGACCGTCACCACCTTCATTTGACAATTTGAGGGATTAATATTTTTAAACAAATAATTCAATTTTGATTAAACATAGAATCTTTAATTGCTCTTTAGCTAACCTGATATACTGAAACCAATTAACAAAAACACTCCAGTGCTCATCATTGTCACAATGTATCTCCCAATACGAAGAGCAGCCTACACATTATCAAAGTGTATCATCATTAACAACATTCTATCAAATTAAACATTTTAATATGTCATTTGAAACCAGCAACAAGAATATGGACAAATCCCTAATTATAACACAACCTATGCTAGCATTTCAGTAAAGATTTTTATATCACAACAAGAAATTAGTCATAAACAAGCACAACTTATAGTATTAACAAACAGCATAAAGCATAAACTTGAACTTATAATCATAAATTAGAGAACTTTAAATAAAATGAATAGCATATGAAAGCAACTAAATTCAACATGTCAACACAACTCTAAGCCATAAAGATTCAAACTTTACATACGAATTAAAGAACTAACCTTTGATAGATTTTCTTCCAACTTTTCCAAATCATCTTTGGAAATGATCAAAGATTTAACAACACCCAATAAGTTTTTACTTAGATTTTTCTTAAAAGTCCCAACCTTTATCCTACTACCCTTATCTTTCCCTTCTTCTGTTCTAAAAGACCTACATGGCTGCAAACACAACTTCCGGGAAGGAAATGGTGGCAAGGGTTCCCACAAGACTGAGCTCCGGCAGAAACCCAGTTGCGGTTGGGTGGTTTTGTGGTGGAAGTTAGCCGGAATCATGTGGAATTTGGCCACTGTGACCATTTTTGGTAGTTGAACTTTTACCAGAAAAAAAACTTAGAAAAAAAGAAAGTTACTTGAAAATATCCTAAAGGGAAAAAGTGCAAATGGTTCCAATTTTTGTGGGATGGGTGTGGGGTTTTTATTAAGATTTTTTTTTTTTGTTTATGGAATTTGAGAGTGAAAATATCTAAAGATTGTAGAAGAAAAAAAGAAAAAGGGATAAGTGTGATGACCACACGTTACAAAAACCTCATCTTTTTGCCACGTGGAACTTGATTTTCTTCTTGACAATTGGGCTAGTTGGCGTGAGATTTTGTTTAATATCTTTGAAACTACATAGATATAAGACATCATCATATATCTATGTAGCGAATATTAGAAAATGAAATGAATGAGCAATTCAAGGATTGTTGATATTAAGTTGAGTACAAACTATGCTAATCTAAGTAGTTTTTTGTTAAGTGATAAGATGAGTATAGATTGTATTAGTTTGTTACACAAACTCACATTTTAAGAGTCTTCTTGATATGCTTTGATCTCCTTGTTAGTGTCATACTGTCATATTAGATTATTAGAGTTTAGGTTCTACACAATGAGAGAAAAAAAGAAGGTTAGAAAACATGAATAATGAACGAAATTAGTATGAGTATAACTACATCGAATACCCAAGGATGATGTCCTCGAAAACGGCTAAAAAAAAAAACTACATGTCATATCAAGTATCAATATATTCTCCATCTTTATCACTAACTTACACGTGACAAACGTATAACAACACATTTAACATTGACAAACCATGATGAGAAAAACCGTCGAATGAATAAACTTTGATAAAACTAAAACAGAGAAGAGGATGGAAAGGGATAATTGACGAATCTATAAGAAAAAACGTGTATTCATATTCTAAAATAATTCATATGTCATCAACTAGAATATACGCTATTTATATCGTCTCAATCACTTTTCAAATTCCCGTTAAACTTGATTGTTATTATAGTACTCATTACTCACAATTCATCCGTCCTTGACTTATGATATTCTTATTGATTGGGTATTAATGTTATAAGTTTACTCACATATTTTTAAGAAAAGGTATGATTAATTAGTCCTTACAGTTATGTTACGTTGAAGTTGGTAATTTGTTTCGAATTGAGCTTTGTTATGTTGAAGTTGGTAATTTGTTCAAATCAATTTGGTAAATTGTTCAATTAAGTTTGTATGATTATCTACTAGTAGTCTACCCGCGTTACACAGCGGAGATAAATACAGAATATGATGGTTATCAGTTCTATAACGTTTTTCAATAACATGAAGTATTAGACAAATAAACATAGATGTGCCCCATAACTTAAAAGGCTTTAGACAAATAGTTGGATGAATCAAATTAACATTGATAAGGAATGATATATTAATTAAGTTTCCATTTTTAAAATTTTAAGTATTAAGAGAGAGAGTGTCATATGCATTATAGGTATGTATAGATGTATAGATAGATAACGTATAACCTCACTAAGTAGGTCGATTTTACAGCAAAATTTAGAATACAACAATTCACATTTAATTGCATGGGTGTTCCAAAATATTCGCTATCCGAAAATTCGAATATTAGATTATCTGAATTTGTCTTCGAATAGCGTTATTCATAAAATTTGGATAGTTCCGATATTCGATATCCAAAAAAAATCCACTATTTTGAAGTTTGAATATCCGATATCGATATCTCTGCTACATATAAACCATCTTACTACTCTATTTATAGAAATCTTAAGATTTTGATACTCAACATTTCTAACTTTGAAATGTTTGATTTTCATATTGTATTAACGTCTATAAGATTTTTTACTCTTTAGCCCCTTTTTAATCATAATCTTTACTTCTAAACACTAAATTATCGTTATCGATTCATCATCTTAAATAAAAAATCAGAAAATAGCAAACACAATTATAACTACCTTTGAGTTATGATATATCATACTTTGTTGCAACGCTGCATTACGCGGATATTATAATAGTATATTTTTGACAAATTTCTATAAAATTTTGAAACATCTCTAGTCAACTACACCTATATTATCGCCAATAAAAATCTATTAATAACTTCTTTTACATTATGTTTTCATTAAACTCTTTTAGTTTTCAATCAATTCAATTTGTTTTAGTAAATTTGTAGCACATATTTTAGTTTAACTTACAAGTATTTATGTTCTTTTTACATGTAATATCGTTTATATTCAAAATTTCCATTTCTCCACTAACTCTAATATAAGATCAACAATATGTTCAATACTAGGTTCAAAAGGTGACACATCGTCACTCTAAAAGCCAACACATGTCAACCATTTGTAATTAAATATACACTAATACATCATTAACAATTAAATAATTATGCAAAAAAGGAAAAGAACTGCATAGTAAATCTTCTTATATATACAATCAACGAGATGTGTACATAGAAGGGCAGCTCAAGCTTTTAAAACTTAGCATGTTTAGTCACAAATTCTTAATTTTGTTGAGTGGTAGTATATAAAGTTAAATCAGTTAAAAATAAAATTTTGTTGATATTCTTTTATTATTCTTGTCAATTTGTTAAATAAAAATATTATTCTTATCAAATGATAAACACATTAACACGTAAAGTAACATTATGTGTCAACCAACACCAAAACTAATATAGATGATATCAGTTCTCTAACTTCTCAACTAACAAAATAAAACAAAACAATTATTATAGACTTCACCATCTATCGATTAATCGAAATATTGTACATAATAATGTTAATTAAAAGTTTGATAGAACGAACATATTAATATTATGTATTCCCAAATTGAAAATATGTAATTAAATTGTTTGAATTTGAATATAGTGTGTAATTTAAACATAATAATAGAGTTCTTTAACTTTACTATTGAAGTTGATACTTTAGTTTAGTTTGGGCAAAAATACTATATATTTTTTATTGTTGAGACGATTTAAGATTTTAATACACATTATTTGAGTTAGGTTATAGGATTGCCGTTTAGCTCATACATATTAACACATATTGAAAGATGATTAGGTGGTAGAATTGTCTTGAAAAACACATTCGCTCATCAAATATTAACACATATGGTAAAATTTTAAGATGATTAGGTGTAACTTATAATTTAAGTGTAGTATATTTTTATTTGTTTAGATATTTAATATTTTTTTTATTACGAATTAAAAGCCTTAGTTTTTTAAATTAGTTACATGTGATCATCTTAATAATAGTTTATCTCCATTGTTATCATCCAAAAACAATTAAAACAATATACATATAACATCATAAAAGTTGATATAAACCTTTTCTTACATGGGCCATGTGTCGCACTGCCGTTAAACTTACTAGTTTAAATCAACAAATTCATATGTTAAGTATTAATGATAGAATCATGATAAGTTGTTTAAAATCTCAAAATAAATTGGTGAGCTGGTATGCAACAAACAAAATAAGATAAGGAGAGAAAAGATAAAGAAGAATCGTTAATTTATTCATGCTCGATTCAAGTTCGAAGTACCAATTACAATAAATCATCCACTTCATTACATGATTTCTTTTTTCATATAGATAGATATAGGATCTGCGTGTGATACATGTTCGATTTCACCAGCTCTTCGCATCACAATGCCTATTGTGTCTCCTTGACCTTTCATAAGCGAAGATAGAATAAAACGCCTATAAAAAAGATGCTTATTGTATGCTGATGATTCAACACACCCTTCCACTGTAGTGTCCGAGTAGATATGCTATTTCCTCTCGAACCATAATAATAACTTTTTGATTGAATCATATATTTCTCTTGTTTCTCTTGCTAGTGAAATATCGGAGAACATTCAAGTATTCATAACTTCATGGGGAAATAAGTTCAAGAGAGACATATGTGAAGGCCTGTAGGGTATGTATCTACCTATATTGAATTGCGGATATATAAATGATAAATTGTTTTTTACTGAAACTGGTATGAGCCTTCATATAGTTATAGCTTATAGCTATAAAATATGAACGTAAATATACAAGAAATCATTGACAAAGACTTTGTGGCATACACTTTTTGACAAAGTCCTTAAATTTATGATTCTCGTTGCAAATTCCTTATTATACAAACTAGCATATCTGGCAATGGTTTTGTTGTTTAGGGTTTGCTTTCAATTTAATTATAGCAAATGAATGTTTGTATATACGCATTCGTTGTAATTCACTCATGTTTATTTACCACTATTGTAACTTGACAATATAAACATTAGTTCTACTGGTTAATGTGATACAAAATTAATTTATCTTTTTATATGATGAAGTATACATTTTACCGTGCAGGTATATTGTTTAATTTTTGTCCTATAGTTTATAGTTTAATTTTACTTTACTCTAAATAACAAAATATGTTCGTTTGCTTTATAATGCACAACAAACGTGACATCCACGTGACAAAAATGGATCATCTCCAATCAATGCAGGTATAAACGCCATAAACATTTCTCCTCCAAATTCAGATACTGCTTTACATAATAAGGTAAAATCAAACCCTAGTTCTTTCAATTTCAATATATATATTATCTGCTACATTTCTGACGAATTACCAGTTATGAACACGAGGAGCTGGCAATGGCCTCACACAACAGGTTTTTTCATGTCGCGATCGCTCATAAACGATGCCAACCTGATTTCAAAAACCTTATCTACCTTTACCAAAATATAAAGAGGTATTGATTTGCATTTAACTAGATATTTAATTCGCGATGATGATGGGAAACTAATCTAAAGAGTACTTGAAACACCCCGAAACGTGAACACATTTTTTTTTTTATTAATACTTTTAATTACTTATACTTACTTATTATGGTCCCAAAACACTGGCTATTACATTATATTTCCATATTTAAAACTTAAAAATAAAAGTTGCTGAACACTGGATGAATCCGGACGGATTCACGGGAATCCGCCGGATTCCCTACTCCTTCATGTCCAGCTTTTGATCAGAACAAGAATTAAGCAATACGTTTGTGAATACGCCCCGGAATCCGCCGGATTCATGGCAATCCACCGGATTCCCACTCCCTACAGCAGATTCCAAAACTGCACATTTTTCATACCAAAATCCGAACTTTGACAACGCATAACTTTTAATCTACAACACCTGGGATCGCCAAATTTTGCAGATACGTTTAAAATGGTCAAATGAACATAGCCCAACTTTTTCTTTTCAAAAATTCTCTTTAAAACCCATTTTGACACGTAAACTCATTTTCGACCATTTTTTAACCAAAAATGCTAACATATCAACTTCCAAACTAGATACAATCTGACTTCTGACTTTTGACTATATGTTTAGCACCAACATTAAAACTTATGGGTGCAAAAACATTTGACTTTCAACAAACTTGACCCATTATGACACTTAGGCTCCAAATGACCCATTTGAGCACCAATTTGACCCGTTTCAAACTTTGACCATCCATTGACATTCATTCACACTTAGTTGACTTTATAAAGTCAAAACATCCACTTTTCATTCATATTTACTCAAACTTCAACATTTCAAGTTTTTCTAACTTACTTTAACCAAAACATCAACCTTTATCAAACTTTCTACATAACATAAGTGAAACATTCTAGCCTTATCAAAACATTGTCTAAAACCATAATTTTACAAACGGGGGTGTTATTGTATCATAAGCATGATCAAAAAGGGATTAAACTCATTACCAACCAAACAATGAGCTCCACCACTAGCTTTCCAAAATCTTCTTTCCCCTCTCTTCCTTTACCTTACTTGAACCTCCTGTAACATGTTAAACATAACGATTAAGCATAAATGCTTAGTAAGTAAATGGATTCTAACAAATTAAAATCTGCCACAAGTTAAGGATCCATAACATCTAACATGCCAAATTCCGAAGAATTGACATCAAATTAAGCTAATGACAAAGTCATTACTTAGATACCACCAAGCAAATGATAAATCATTCCTTGGTTCCACATATCCAAATACTTACCTTACACAATGCACAAACAATAACTTGAACTCTTCACACTTGATCACCTATTCACATAATCACATAAACACATATCACTTATATGATTAAATAACCTATTCTTACTTCTCACATGTAAATTAGAAGTTAAATCCCATAACCTCCAATTATCTAACATAAGTTCCATACACATATCCAATTAATCACATGTACTTGGGTAATTGATACTAGTTCTTACCATTAACACTTCCATACCTCATAAACATCACTAATTAGTGATCATACCTATTCATCATAATTCAATTACCCATTAAGCACATGATTATAGGGTTATCAACATAACTAACACAATTAAATCATTCTTTCTAACTCATAAACATATATGGAACCTATTTTAATTCAATTATCCACTTACCCATTGAAATCACTAACTTAGGGTTTTAGTTTCTTAAACCCTAGTCTCAAATTAAATAAGCTAGAGAATCATACATACCTTAAAATTGATGAATTGAAGATTAGAAGCCTTCAATTACACAACCCTAGCTTCATTTGATCTTGTTCTTCTTCCCTCTCTCTCTATATCGTATCTCTCTCTCTCTCTCTAGTGATTTCTAATTTGCAGTGTAAAAATACAGTAGAAGCTACTGAACCTGTATTTTATTTAAGCAATTTACACCTTACTCCCTTTGACTTTTGTACTTGACACTTTCTACCCTCTAACTAGATTTGTTTCATTAATCAAGTCTTACTAACAAATTTCTAACATATAATAATTTAGCTCACATAACATAATATTATATACATATAATTTAAATAACTAAACGCATATAATATTATTTAAACTTACAAAATTTGGGGCGTTACAGTACTTATCGATTATAAACGATACAAATATACGTCTTTAGTGCTATTGTTCAGACCGTCCATAGACGGTCCTTTTTTCAAAAAAATATCCCCAGATTTTCTAACTCAAAATACTTACATATGCTTTACATGTTAAACAAACATATTATATCATTACAGTTTTATACTTACTCAGCTGGTCGTGTCTTCTACCTTTGTTGTGACTTGTGACCAGTTGATATAAAAAAAGAACAAGTACTTAAGTGTTGTTTGATATACATTACAGTTTTTTATACTCTTTTTTTCTTTCCAAAAAGATAACCTTTTTTTTTATACTCAACTCTTACTTATGTCAAAAAGTCAACTTAGAATCTTATACGTTTTTTCAACATGAAATGGTTAACAATGATGACCTTCCATGCTCCAAATGTGGGCTCTATGTTGGGAAGTTCTATGCACACAAACGTCACGAGAAAAAATGCACCGCAGCCCCACGTGTACAGCCCCCACCTCCACCTCCTCCACCCACCCGTGGAACATGGCAGTGGCGGTGGCGCTGGTCGAACATGGCAGTCCCTCTCGTGCCGGTTGCGATCATAGAAATTGCCGAGGATGCCCAATCCACACTTGCGGCAAAGAAGTGATTTGTTAGGCGGCATTTGTAACACAACAAAAAGAGTTAGATTGTTCAATCATGCTTAATGATACGAATCAATAATTAGGGTTTAGAATTAGGGTTCGGTTACCAGAAATCAACAAAGTGATATGGTTTAATCAATCGAGACTGAAGAATCAGTGGTCAATGATGTTATCTATACAAATAGGTAAGCTAAATTGATGGAGAATAGCTTACGAGTTTGTACGGAGATGAAATTGACGAGCTAGGGTTTTTACAGATCGAGAGAGAAGAAGCGAGTGTAGTTTGTATTAACTTTTCACAACTGAATTCTGTGAAAACTTTTGGGACTTTATATACCAGTCCATGTACAATTGACTCACACTTGGGACGTGTAACATCCTCAAATTGGGCCTAGAAGTAATAGGTATTTCTTGAAAATTTTAAATGCGATTTAAAATTGTTATTGTGTTTGATTGTATAATTAATAGGTCGATAAGCCTCATGAAATATTGTGGCTAGTGAAATATTGATTGTTTTAAATAAATAAAGTTGACGGTAAGATAAAATAGTTTTCCCCGTAAATATTTTTAAGTTCCAGACAATGATAAGTACGGGGGACAAAACTAGTACACAAAGTAACTAATTAGGTAATATATCTATGAATTAAGTCGGTCTTTTATTTTCATACACACATGCATACGATACATTCATACATACATGTGAAACCCTAGATTTAATTCTTAAACTCATTTCTTAACATCAAATTGAGGCTTCTACTCTTGGATTCAAACTTCCATAATCATCAAACAAGGTATAATCAAGTGTTCTTCATGTTCTTCAACCTAGAATTTGGGGTTTTGATGTTCTTGAATAAAATCCGAAATTAGGGTTTCAAATGTGTAAATTAATGTTAATTAAGCTTCAATAACATGTAATAATCATTCTAGCATCATCTTAATCATGTTATATGTGTTAATTTCGTGTTTAATATAACCCTAGAAATTGGGGGTTTTGAATATTGATTTAATTGACTTGATTAATCTTGAATTAAGACTTGTGGTGATCATATAGTGGTTAGTTGATGTTTAATTCTTGATTATAAGTAGAATCCTAAGTTAGAAATGAAGAATGTTGCATGAACATATGAATAAAGTGATGGGTTTGTGAGTATTATTGAATTATTAGCTTGTAATCATGTTAGAAGGATTAATTGATACTTATATCATGATTAAAAGCTAAAACCCTATATTAGGATTGAGTAAGTTAATTTAGTTACATGAAGATTTTGATGGATTGTTAATTTGGAAGCTATTAATCTTGTTATTGGTATGATTATGTTAGTTAACAATGATTAATGTGAACTAAGGTGATAAGTTTATTATAATTATCATGATTTATTTGGTGAGAGTGAACTAATGAAGTTAATAGTGATAATTCATATTAATGGAATGAATTATGTGAAATTACTACAAGTGATAACTAAATTGATATATAGTTGAAAAGTGGTTAACATGATATCTAATCATGATTAAGAAACAATTCAAGAAGTATGAACTTGATGTATGTGATGATTATGTTAATACATATGGATTGAGATTTGTTGGTATAAATTTATTGGAGTAATGTTATGTAGATTTGATACAAGTAACTAACTTGTGTATTTTGTTGTATTTCCAGATATGGAGAAGACTCAGTGATATTAGACTACTGAGTGGGCGACTATGGTAGTCGGTGAGTGGACTTTGATCTCTCACTATAATTTAGTGATCACTATTGTGGTTACTTCAAGTGTTATGCGTTATATTCACGTGTTAAGTGTTTTGTGAATTGTGTTAAAGTGTTAAGTGACCTATTGGTAATTGTGTTATAGAGGTCAATTATGTTGGACTGTGTTGTTACAGGTTAGTCAACACAAGGGTTGTGAACATTCGTTGTAAGTAAGGCTTGTGTTGACTAAAGGTAACAAACGGTTATCGGTTAACCACTGTATTGGCCTGCAGTTGGTGTAAGTGTCGCTTGGTGGGCCACCGCGGCTGAGGGCGCCACAAGGGCCACCGATCCTCTGGTGATGTTGAGTCAAAGTGTTAAATGTGGTGAACTCATGGTGTTAAACTAAATTGTATTGTTAGTGATGAGTTAACTCACTTAGCTTCGTGCTAATCCCGTTGTTTACTCCTTGCAGGTTAATATCTATTGTTATGGGCGGGTCAAGGAGTAACTGAAGAATGTTTGACTATGATTACTCTGATATTATTTAATACAGTTTAAAATGTTGATCATATAATGTCCAGGATATAAAGGATTGTTTTGTAAACGTTAATAATTAATACTTAGAAGTTAGGTAATGGAAGATGACTACATGTCATTTTATGTATATATATGTTTTGGGACTTGAGCTTCCGAATTGTTTAAAAAAAAAAAACAGTTGTAAATTTTGAGGCGTTATAGGACGTGACTCACATGCTACTAACAAACTGCACGTGATCTATTATACTATACATAAGGACTAAGAGCATGTTTACTTTCAACTTAATAGTCTGTTTTCAGACACATCTTAATTCAGACAACACATCTTAATTCAGACAGATAAATTGCTGTTTCTTTTCCACTTAATCTGAAAGAAATGACTGTTTCTGAAATAGGAAGAAAAATGATGTTCGTGCCAAAAGAGGTACTTAATGATAAATATACATTTTTTTCCAATGTAATTTGAACATGTCATTTCTTATTCAAACTTTATACTCCCTCCGTCCCAATTTAATTGTCCACAGACAAAAAACACGCAGTTTAAGAAAACATTAACTTCTCTCTTACTTTTTGATAAGATTACACTTTTACCCTTTACTTTTTACCTACTTTTTTGTCCTACATATATAAAGTAAGGGTGTAAAAGGATTTTATCTCATAATTTTTATCCATTTATGGAAGTGGACAATTAATTTGGGACAGCCCAAAATGGAATACTGGACTATTAATATGGGACGGAGGGAGTATTATTTAAGTTCATCATTTTGGACAAAACAAAAATTACATTTACATAAACCGCACTTGTTATAAACAGACATGTTTATCCAGACAGACATGAAACGCCCCAAAACTCTGAAATTTTTATTTTTTTTTACTGCTAGCTACGACATTAATACTGCTAGTTCACGGTTAACACTCCTAGTGTAAAATTAGTACTGCTAGTTCACGGTTAACACCCCTAGTGTAAAATTAGTACTGCTAGTTCACGGTTAACACCCCTAGTGTAAAATTAGTACTGCTAGTTCACGGTTAACACCCCTAGTGTAAAATTAGTACTTCTAGTATAAAACTTCAAACGCGCATAACTTTTTACTCGTTGCGAGTTAGGACCTGAAATTTTGCACACACAACCACTATAACATTATAAAACTTTCCCTTTTGACACTTTTTCAAATTTCACAAAAATGACCGCTTTGGACGTGTGACCAATTTGAGGTCGTTTTGACCACTTTTTGGTGTCAACTCAATTCACAAACTACATGTACTTAGACTCTAACTTTTTGCATACTTCGTTGACTCATTAAAACACACTTAAAGAATAAGACAAACACTCCATAACACTAACACATTCATATTTCACCATACGACCACTTTAGACCCATTTTAACCCCTTTTTGACCCGTTTAAGAAATCAACCATATTTCAACCAAACGACACTCTATTCCACACATGTTTGACTCTTTCAATGTAGTTGACTAATTGTCAACTCCATATCCAACCAACTAATCAATTCGACACTTTATACTTTCCACCCATTTTTAACCAAACCAAAACCAATCACATGACTTCATACCCTTCAAAAACACATATACAAGACACTATACTTCTGTTTGACTTTCAAAGTCATCTATTACATATTGACTCACATATTTAATTAAAAACTCTTCTTTTGGGCGAATTACACAATTGCATATCAAAACAACAATTCAAATAGATGGAGCATTTCTAACCACATAGCTAGATCCATATCCACGCTATCTTCATGAAGGCACTAATCATTCACCTAAAAACATGAAACAACAACGGGGTAAGCACATCGTTTAGTGAGCATATAGACAGTTAAGCGAATAATCCACATAACACATAATACACATAAATCTCAACACCATATAAATACTTTCATATTAACCACTGAATAAACACTGAACAATCTCTGAGAAACCACTGAGCAACACTGAACAACCACTGAACTCTGAACTCTATGCGGATCCGCGGCCATTAGAAACAAGTCTGGTGGTACCATATTACGTCAATATGCATACCAAATCATCATAACATGCAAGCACGTATTCGTAAACACTATGCTAACCGCAGTTAGCTCTCTGATCAATACTGGATTATATGATCCTCTTGCTCGGAAGCAATCCGGAAATACATACAATCATTCATATTCTTCATCATATCATCATCATATAATCCACATATAGAAACAAATTAAGATACAAGTATATGAAATAAATCATCTTCCACCCGATTGTATGATCCTCTTGCTCGGAAGCAATCCGAAAACACATACAATCGATTCAACATATGAAACAAATATAATCCACTATACATATATACAACTAAGATACATACATACACAAATCTTACCCGTTTAACCCCCATAATACTCACCTCGACACATGATGATTCACAAAAATAGCCACGTATGCTTTCCACGTCTTTAACACCTACATAATTCATACATACACATAACCACATAATTAATCTCTATTAATCATCAAACTCTACTAATAATCATATTTGGTTTCTCCCCCACTTTGATTACACTTACTTTGATTTTTGAATTTACTACACCAAAACAACTCTTTTCATAATTCATAATAACTTCAAAGTCTAATTATCCCAATTTCTACTTTAGTTCATGTTTCATCTTCATAATCATACTCTACTTACATCACTAATCACATCTCTAGTTGGTTAACATCAATTCATACAATTTTAACAAAAACTCAATAATTACTCAAGAGCACCAATCATAAATTCATCATCTTTACTATGTTATATGATTACCAACAATCATAATAACACTAACTAACACCAATT
Source organism: Helichrysum umbraculigerum (assembly GCA_949592205.1). Classification (NCBI taxonomy): domain Eukaryota; kingdom Viridiplantae; phylum Streptophyta; class Magnoliopsida; order Asterales; family Asteraceae; genus Helichrysum; species Helichrysum umbraculigerum. The sequence continues at coordinate 5,279,148 of CATIUR010000005.1, read as the reverse complement.
CAGTCATTTCCTAGCCTCAATTTCAGATTAAAACCTTCAATTATTCAAAACTCCAAAAAAACCCAAAACCTAGGTTAAGAACATGGAGAAATCAAACTTACTTGAGATGTATGATGATCAATGATGAAGAAAAAGATGATTAATTAGATTCTTAAAGCTTGAAATAGAAGTTTGGAACTGAATTTAGAGGAGGGCTTTAGCTCTGCGATCTTTCTCTTGTCTCTGGAATATGTTGGAATTGAATGGAATAAAGAGGAGACTATCCACGTACATATGTATACATATCTATTAAATTTTATTCCCTTTTTAAACCCTATTATCTGGAAATGAGGAACCATTCACGTTTTCTATTATTTTAAATCACTTATAATTGCAATCCCTTTAAAATAATTATATCCCATACACTAAAATAAAACCTTTAAATTTTGGGGTGTTATAAGACATCACATGTAAACAGCACTTAATAGGAAAAAAAAGTAAACAGCCCTTAAAGCCTTTTATTACTCAATACACACATACTACTAGTATTTATAATACAACATATATCACAAAGATTGAGATCGATATCTACTTAAGGTTGCAATTATGGTTCCAAACAGCTAAAACAAAACAAAAATTAGTCAGTGATAAGGGATTGAAATTGAAAGTGAAAAATTAGGGTTTGGTGTTCTTACGTCGAGGTGGAAAGGGGAAAGTGGTATCAAATGCATACGGCGTTTATAACTTTATATCCAGTTTTTTACGTATTATTTTGTTATTTAAAGGGTAAAGTGAAAGTAAAACATTAAAGTGTACTACTAGGATAACAAATTAAACAAAGGTAAAAAGGTAAATGTATTTTGTCTCACTAACCATATACAAGCAAATTAAAAATATAAAAAATTAAGAAGATGATTGTTGTTTTAAACCGAAAAAACAAGGTAACAAAAAGTGAATTTCTAACTTAACCTTTTGCTTTTAGATATAGCTGCTGCAAATAAAGTTTACAACGTATAACTAGATTTAAAGCAAACCATAGAAATAAACACTTGCATAGTAAATTGGGCTTGGGCTATTTACCTTAATATACAAAATTAGCTTAGCATATTTCAAATTGTAGGCTAATTTTTTTTGTTTCACAAAATATCACTTATTTTCGCAAAGATGGAGAAAATCGCAATATTGTTTTAGCAATTCGCAATATAGATTTCGCAACGCCTAGATATCAATTTCGCAAGAAACATTTCGCAATATAGGTTTCGCAATACGCAAATGTCATTTCGCAATACGCAAATTTCATTTCGCAATACGGCATATTCTTGCAAAACTAAGGGGAAATCGCGAGATTTGGAAAGTTAAATTCGCAAAGAAAAAAAGATGGGGGAAATCGCAAGGACTAATATCGCGTAAAAAGTCACGTTTTTACTACCGATATCTCTCTCATTCTGGAACGATTCTTGGCATTTTAACTCAAATATGGTTCAAATCAGTAACATTATGCCAAGGTGGTCAAAACAAGGTTGCACGACAAAAATCAAGCAAAACGGATGAAAAACAAAGATTCCACACACGTTTGAAGATTCAAGGCATCAAAATGAGATTTCAAGACTAAAGTGACCTCCATCAACATCCATTATTTCCAAGATGTTTGTTTTCAAAATACGAATCCAACAGAAGAAGAATCAACCAAAACGGGTAAAGAATGAAGATTTTGCGCCCGCCGGAAGATCCAAATGATCCGTACGCAATATCTGGAGCTAGGGACCTCATCTCAGGGCCTATCTTATGTCAAAATCTTCGTTTTTGAATTACGAATCCAACAAAAAAAGAATCGACGCAAACGGACGTATAACGAAGATAATACGCACAAATTAAGCAACGCAGCGAACGGGGCGGGGGTGTGCCCCCAGCCGCCGGCCTAGTGCCCCCAGCCGCCGGCCACCCTGTAACCGCCTCGGTTTCCGTTTTTGGTAACTTTTGGTACCTGGTGCGCCTACTTTTCGCGTTGTACAGTACCCGGTGCGCCTACTTTTCGCGTTGTACAGTACCCGGTGCGCCTACTTTACGTGTTGTACGGTACCCGGTGCACCCTTTTGGCTACCTTTTGCTAACATGCACCTCTTGGTGCTAATGTGAGCCAAAGCTCACCTATAAAAGGAGGCTTTGAGTTCATTTGGAAGACACACCATATGCACACACTTTGAGCATATTTCTTTCTTTCTTTACTTTCTCATTCTTTTGTATTACTTCAAGATTAGTATTAGGCTAGTTAGGAAGCTTGTTCAAGGTAGAACGAAAGTAAGAAACGCATTGTAATCTTCGGTGTATGCTCGAAATTGTGTCAATTAATTCAAGTCTACTTTCTCCCGCATTTAATCCTGGTTCTTTCTATCCTTATCTATCTTAATTAATTACGTTTATATTGATTATGCTAGATTTAGTTATTGCCATGATTAGAGAGTAGTATACTTGTTGTGTTTGTTTGAGATGTAGTTAGTTAATTATGGGATGATTTATAATTACATATTAAAGATCGGTAGTATTACTTTGATCGTCTTATTGCATGTTCTTGTTTGATTGTTGCCTTAGGATCATCATAGTAGTAAAATGTAAACGGTCTTAATTATCGTGAAGTAATATGACGGCCCCTATTCGACTGTTACTCGATATAGTACTGGAAACACTTCAAGGTGGAGTACAAATGTATGGAAGTCGAGGAACGACCGAAGGTAGTCATATTACGAAACGATATAATACTATGAAGTAATATGATGGCCCCTATTCGACTGTTACTCAGTATAGCGTTGGAAACACTCTAGGTGTAGTACAAACACGTGGAAGCTGCGTAACGACCGAAGGTAGTTATATTACGAACTAATATATATAAAATGAGAAACCTAGTTTAATTAACCTTTCTTAAAAGACTTTTAAACTTCAAATTAATCTATCGCCTTTCCACCAATAAACGTGATTACAACACCTTTTTACGACGTCCAATTAAAAGGTAGTCAATTATCTGTGTCAATATAATTTGTCAAAGGTATGAAACTATGGAACCGCAAGGCTACATGGGGGATTATCGTAGGACAAGACATGGCCAAGGTTTGAAGCGGCGGAACCACTTTAAGTGAGGAACGCTGTGGATAATTAGGGGATTTATTGGGTAGTCTTAAGCAAGGGCTGGTTTAAAGTCGTAAATGAACTGTTTACATATACAAATCTGTTAGGATGACGAGGAGTCGTTTTATGATTCAGTTATGTCTAGTACCTTAAGATTTCATTCCCGTTCATATGAAAGTATTATTAAACCATATTAAGATTTTGCTTATTATTCTAAATACTTTGTAATGTTACCATAACCTAGCTCCCGGTGTGACATGCTAATGGGATTTTAATTAGTAGGGATTCTAGTATTTACATACAAGTATTCAAGAACGATAATTAACAAACATCTTTTAAAACAGTTTCTCCAAACATCATCCCATAACTTAATTAACGAAATCTCAGCAAACACTATCTTTATTTTATCTGCTTTACGTTTTACTTTTATTTCGCTTTTATTTATTTACTTGCCTAAGTTAGTTAATATAAAAACCAAAACCCCCACTATTTTATAAACCATTCACTAGTTTGAAAGCCCTTATCTGCCTCGCCTTAGTTTCAATTCAGTCGGTTTGAAGAACGACTCTAGGTCATACCTACCACTTGCTCACCCTTAGGATTAGCATTGTTAGGGAAAACTTAGGCCCCGCAATTACAAATTTAAAACACCCACTGCTGGTGCCCGGTTAGTAATCGTTAACGACACCGACCTGATCGGGCGCCAACAAGTTTTTGGCGCCGCTGCCGGGGAACCAATTGTACGATCCTTAGGCGTCAAGATGAACTTACTCGCTAGTGAACCTTTAGGATTAACTCTTCTTCTTAGACCCCTACGTCTTTCTTTATTTTTCCTACCTTTTACTATTTTCGCAAATTACGTTATCCCTATCCACTCAACAAGTCAACCACCTGTCAACGAGACTATGACAGCTACACGTATAACTCTCGCTGAAAACTCTAAACCTCTGATTGAAGGTCGAGGAGGACCAATTGTCTATCCGGAAATTGGTAGAGGATCTTTTGAGTTAAAGCCCCACATTGTTCAGTTAGTCCAAAACCTCTGTCAATTCCGTGGCCTACCAAATGATGATCCCAACTCCCACCTTGACAAATTCATTTCCTTATCCAACTCTTTTAAGCCGATTGGGGTTAATCAGGACATAGTCTATCTATACCTATTTCCCTATTCACTCACTCTCAATGCACAAACCTGGTTTGAGGAACTAGAGATTAACTCTATAACCTCTTGGGTAGAACTAGCAACCAAATTTTGGCCAAATATTTCCCCCCATCAAAACAAGCCACGTTTAGGTCCAACATCATAAACTTCCGTCAAGTGCATGATGAATCAATCTTCGATGCATGGGAGCGCTTTAAGAAATTGCTTAAGAAATGTCCAAATCATCGTTTTGATCGTTCAGACCAGTTGCACATTTTCTACAATGGTCTCTTGCCACATCACCGTCCTTTACTTGATACCGCCTCTCAAGGTAGTTTCATAGACTGTACGGCAAATGAAGCTTGGAGCCTTATTGAGAAAATGACAATACACAACCATGACTGGAACAGTGAAAATCACCCCTCGCTAGTGAATTCACCTACTACAATCGGGAATGAAGCTATCAAAACCCTCACTCAGCAAGTGGCAGACCTAACCAAGGAGATTAAGGAATTGAAAAGTCAACAACAACAAGTCTGTCAAGTTCAAACCTGCCTTAATTGTGCTAATCTGAACCACTCAGCCCAAATTCCTCACTCTCATCTAACTCCGCCCAATGCTAACCCTTCCTTTAACCCACCTAGGAATAGCCCACCAACTTACCAATTCCAACCTTCCGAACCCTCTTCCTTACAAACCTCTAGTTTTGACGACACCCTGATACAAGTCATTCAAGGACTCTCGGTTAGACAAGACCAAGTTGATCTCATCTTAAGTGATCATCTGACTTTGTTAAAAGCTTTCGAATCCCAATTAGGACAATTAGCACAACGTATTAACGCTAAACCTCATGATAGTCCAACTAGTTGCCATAAGGAGGCTTCCCATATTCTAGACTCTCAGGTAGCACATAGCTCACCTACGATTTCTTCTCCGTGAAGGAACCACCTATTGTCCCATCGACAATGGATTTAGAGTCTACACCAAATAGAAAAGTAAACATTCCATTTCCGGCTCGTCTTAAACAACGACCCTACAAGCTTAAGTCTTTTAAGCTTGATAGGAAATTCCTAGACACCGCCTCTGAAGTTCACTCCAAAAAGTACTTCAGAAAACTTCTTACAACCAAGGATAAGGTACCCGAAGTACCCAATGAACCGCTGAACGAGGAATGTTCAGCTATCTTGAAAAATATCATTCCTGAAAAACTCGGAGACACCGGACGTTTTACTCTCCCTATTTCCATCTACAATTCAGGCATTATCTGTTCTCTCGCCGATTTAGGAGCTAGTGTTAATCTTATGCCATACTCGCTTTTCAAGAAGCTTGAGATAGAAAATCTTCGACCTACCGAAATGACCATACAGCTTGCTGACCACTCGGTCAAGTACCCTAGGGGAATAGCTGAAAATGTTTTAGTTAGGATTGACAAATTTCTTTACCCAACAGATTTTGTAGTAATGGATATGCAGGAAGACGTACACATCCCAATCATACTAGGAAGACCTTTCATGAATACGGCCAAGGCAATCATCAACGTCTTCGCACAAACCATCAGTTTGCAATCTCAGGGAGAAACCATCACTTTCCATATCGACAATCCAAATGCTGGAGAGCAAGCCGATATGTACATGATCTCCATGAAGACCGCCAAAGACAAAGAAACTGCAGAGTCAACAAGTGAAAGTAAATCTAGCAAGGAAATGGCAATCACGCCATATTTTCCGTTTGACCTCCGACGAATAGGACAAGAGATGAAAAACGCATCTCCATCAACAAACAAACCAACGATGGAAGAAATTAGGAAGATAAAGATTGAAGAAGAAAAAAAAAGAAGCATACCGCCAACTAATCCATTTACCACTGAAGAAATGGCGGGAAGTAACCACAACCATCCCACGAGAAGAGAAACACTGGAAGAATATTCCAAGCGCAAAAGATACCAACCGCAAACCATCATAGATCATAAAGTGCTCGAAGAATTCATCCAAAGATTTGACAAAGCAGTAGGAGGAATTAGCAACGCAGTCAACTTGCTTACTCTTTCCCCTGATGAGCTGCAATTCTGTCGACAGCAGAAATGGACATATACCAGGATCTATAATGCCCTTAAAAGATCTAGCATCTCATTCACCTCAACACAATGGGAGATGTTAGGATCCATTAGAACGCATATGAAAGAGACTACTGGACACCCGAACAGTTTTGCCGACATTTCAATGATGAATGACCTCACATTATTGCTCAACATGCTAAGTATAGAAGATCACCTCAGTTCCAAAGAAAGCGGAACTATGGTCATCAACTCCACTATTGAAAAACGAGTTGAGTTATTGATTGAAGAACTTAGTGATCTTGTTTGGGAGGAATCAAGGCGCGAACGACCCTTTAGGGCTACACATGAATCACCACTTGATATCGCTACTTCTGTTACAATCTATCTAAGGGAGATTCAACAACGGAAAAGTAACTCCAGAACGAAGTTCATATTCTACTCATCATGCAAGGAGATACTTCGTCAGCTTGTTCTAGTTTTCTCAGAATCCGATTTCCCATTCGATGACCATCAGCACCGGCAAATCAAGAACCTGTGCATATCTATCAGAAGATTCAACGGAGACCCCAAGACCGAAAACTATGAAGGCATAAAACTGCAATTCTTGGCGTTTGTATGCTCTCTCTGGCAAAACCCACCGCCAAGAGAGGTTGTTAAGACACACACAACCACCATGACCGACCCTAGTGGGACTGTCACTAAAGCAGTCGACTACATCACCTTCGGACTTCACGGACTTGCGAGGACAACTTCAGAGCATCTTCAGAACTACAAGTCAGAATTGAGAGATAGTCCATTTGAATTGATTACGATAATAGTCAATCATTTCATGAGAATCTATCCACCTCGATACACTTTTCCGCAACCTAGGGCCCACAACGTCAACAAAGGGGATCCCATGGATGCATCCATCTCCATCTAACTGGAAGAGAAGAAGTCGAGCTCTCGACTTTAAAAGAGCGCTTCTCGGGAGGCAACCCGTGTTTTACATTTCTGCAATTTTACATTTCAAGAAGTGATGAAGTCTCCGACTATCTTTCACACTTGGATATACGACCAAGTTTCTACCTGGCGCATCAAGTCCTTGGTGCCACACATCAAAGAAAGTATATCCGACGTGTTCACACCTACGAGACCAATCACAAGAAGACTTGATCAAGAATGCACCAAGAAAGATGGAATCCGGAAAATGCACACAAAGGAACTGCAACAACCGGGGAGTACTTCTAAACCGTCTCTTTCATTCGTTTTAAATATACCATATCCATTATGCTTATCACTAAGTGTGGGATTCAAACCCAACACACACTGAAAGAACGCAACTTAGATGTTTAAAACCCTAAGTGTGGGATTTTACCCCATTCAGAGCTTAGTATAACATCGAGGACGATGTTCCTTTAAGTGTGGGATAGCAGTAGTTGCACTACTGTTAAATGGATATTGGTATATGTTTGATTCTAAAATCGTTGCTCTTTATAAGACCCTGCTTCTCCATAAAAGTAAACAAAATTTTCAAAATTGAGTTAAAAATATGTTGAAAATGAAAAAATTTAAACAAAGAATGATTTACTTTGGGGAAGAAGAAAAAAATAAAATATAAATTCTTTTGAAAGGCTAGTTTAGTAATCCCATAAAGAGCATCGCATGACTAAGCACACAACAACCCAATTTTCGATTCGTGAGGTATCTTGAGCCATATAAAGCATTCATTTTTAATGCTTCACTCTTTCGATTCTTGAGTGTGCCGATGTATGCGTTTAGAATCAGAACTTGCTCCTGTAATGCATTTCGAAGCCGAACTGGTAAGTAAAAAAGGAGATCGAATCACATCATTCTTGAACCCATCTATACACCCAAAAATAAACACGTCATCCCGTACCCACTCAAAATCATCCCTCAAACTTCATAAAAAGTTCCAAAGATGAAAGAAGAAAAGCTACAAAGATACGAAGTCAAAAATCCCAAAGAAAACTCGAAGAAAAGAAAGTCAAATGGAGAAAAGACTCCTTCCAAGAACCAAAAGAAAAAGGCGTCAATCGTCCCAAGAAGTCAAAAACTTCAACTTTCCAACTTCACCAAAAAGAAAACCACCAAAACCACCTCTCATATCACCAACACCTCACTCCAAAACCCTACATCACCTCCCCTAGAATGATTGTGGCTAGATCGACTTCACACTCACCTAAAAGGTAACGATTCGATTCTCGATCAAGCCTATGACGATAAACGGTACATGACTGGCGTTATGAGTGATTGATTATAATAGAATAGGAAACCATAAACACTTTGAGTGATTGGAGTGACCACCTTGAGAGGATCGCCTAGTCATGTATCCAAGATCAAAGATCAAAAGCATGCTCCTAAAGATTACAACCTTGCTTTTTCAACGAATAAATATTTTATTTTTCCAAAACCCCCTTAGTAAAACGTTCCGCCTTAAAATATTTCATTATCTGCTTATTTTTATCTCTGTTGAATGTTAGTTTGCTTGAGGACAAGCAAAGTTCTAAGTGTGGGATACTTGATATCGCGTAAAAAGTCACGTTTTTACTACCGATATCTCTCTCATTCTGGAATGATTCTTAGCATTTTAACTCAAATATGGTTCAAATCAGTAACATTATGCCAAGGTGGTCAAAACAAGGTTGCACGACAAAAATCAAGCAAAACGGATGAAAAACAAAGATTCCACACAAGTTTGAAGATTCAAGGCATCAAAATGAGATTTCAAGACTAAAGTGCCCTCCATCAACATCCATTATTTCCAAGATGTTCGTTTTCAAAATACGAATCCAACAGAAGAAGAATCAACCAAAACGGGTAAAGAATGATGGATTCCGCGCCCGCCGGAAGATCCAAATGATCCGTACGCAATATCTGGAGCTAGGGACCTCATCTCAGGGCCTATCTTATGTCAAAATCTTCGTTTTTGAATTACGAATCCAACAAAAAAGAATCGACGCAAACGGACGCATAACGAAGAAAATACGCACAAATTAAGCAACGCAGCGAACGGGGCGGGGGTGTGCCCCCAGCCGCCGGCCTAGTGCCCCCAGCCGCCGGCCACCCTGTAACCGCCTCGGTTTCCGTTTTTGGTAACTTTTGGTATCTGGTGCGCCTACTTTTCGCGTTGTACAGTACCCGGTGCGCCTACTTTTCGCGTTGTACAGTACCCGGTGCGCCTACTTTTCGTGTTGTACGGTAACCGGTGCACCCTTTTGGCTACCTTTTGCTAACATGCACCTCTTGGTGCTAATGTGAGCCAAAGCTCACCTATAAAAGGAGGCTTTGAGTTCATTTGGAAGACACACCATATGCACACACTTTGAGCATATTTCTTTCTTTCTTTACTTTCTCATTCTTTTGTATTACTTCAAGATTAGTATTAGGCTAGTTAGGAAGCTTGTTCAAGGTAGAACGAAAGTAAGAAACGCATTGTAATCTTCGGTGTATGCTCGGAATTGTGTCAATTAATTCAAGTCTACTTTCTCCCGCATTTAATCCTGGTTCTTTCTATCCTTATCTATCTTAATTAATTACGTTTATATTGATTATGCTAGATTTAGTTATTGCCATGATTAGAGAGTAGTATACTTGTTGTGTTTGTTTGAGATGTAGTTAGTTAATTATGGGATGATTTATAATTACATATTAAAGATCGGTAGTATTACTTTGATCGTCTTATTGCATGTTCTTGTTTGATTGTTGCCTTAGGATCATCATGGTAGTAAAATGTAAACGGTCTTAATTATCGTGAAGTAATATGACGGCCCCTATTCGACTGTTATTCGATATAGTACTGGAAACACTTCAAGGTGGAGTACAAATGTATGGAAGTCGAGGAACGACCGAAGGTAGTCATATTACGAAACGATATAATACTATGAAGTAATATGATGGCCCCTATGCGACTGTTACTCAGTATAGCGTTGGAAACACTCTAGGTGTAGTACAAACACGTGGAAGCTGCGTAACGACCGAAGGTAGTTATACTACGAACTAATATATATAAAATGAGAAACCTAGTTTAATTAACCTTTCTTAAAAGACTTTTAAACTTCAAATTAATCTATCGCCTTTCCACCAATAAACGTGATTACAACACCTTTTTACGACGTCCAATTAAAAGGTAGTCAATTATCTGTGTCAATATAATTTGTCAAAGGTATGAAACTATGGAACCGCAAGGCTACATGGGGGATTATCGTAGGACAAGACATGGCCAATGTTTGAAGCGGTGGAACCACTTTAAGTGAGGAACGCTGTGGATAATTAGGGGATTTATTGGGTAGTCTTAAGCAAGGGCTGGTTTAAAGTCGTAAATGAGCTGTTTACATATACAAATCTGTTAGGATGACGAGGAGTCGTTTTATGATTCAGTTATGTCTAGTACCTTAAGATTTCATTCCCGTTCATATGAAAGTATTATTAAACCATATTAATATTTTGCTTATTATTCAAAATACTTTGTAATGTTACCATAACCTAGCTCCCGGTGTGACATGCTAATGGGATTTTAATTAGTAGGGAATCTAGTGTTTACATACAAGTATTCAAGAACGATAATTAACAAACATCTTTTAAAACAGTTTCTCCAAACATCATCCCATAACTTAATTAACGAAATCTCAGCAAACACTATCTTTATTTTATCTGCTTTACGTTTTACTTTTATTTCGCTTTTATTTATTTACTTGCCTAAGTTAGTTAATATAAAAACCAAAACCCCCACTATTTTATAAACCATTCACTATTTTGAAAGCCCTCATCTGCCTCGCCTTAGTTTCAATTCAGTCGGTTTGAAGAACGACTCTAGGTCATACCTACCACTTGCTCACCCTTAGGATTAGCATTGTTAAGGAAAACTTAGGCCCCGCAATTACAAATTTAAAACACCCACTGCTGGTGCCCGGTTAGTAATCGTTAACGACACCGACCTGATCGGGCGCCAACAAGGACCGTGTGGAATTTCGCAGTCTTCTTGCGAATTAGATTGATACTCCGTGAAAATTTTTTTATGGATTGATAAATTGTAAAATATGGGGGGCCATTTGAATATTAAGGTAAATAGCCCCAAATATGTTTTCATGGAGTTTTCCGTAACATGTAAGTTGTGCTTTACTTGATTACTATTGTCAATTTGACTAGTTTGGTGTAAACCATTCATCTATCAACACATGAGTACATTTTTATTCTTTTCACTTGTAGCACCAACATTAACCCTATGCCGTGTTTGTCCTCCATTATTAAATAGTTGGTAGGAGTTTTGAGTGTATTACCTCATTATATGTTTTTTCCAGCCTTTGAAGATCCACACCACTTTTCGTCAAGAGCAGAAATATGCTCCTCACCATTGCTAGCGTCATCCCCAATTTGTTCATAGCAGATTAGTTGTTTCCATAAGACTAATCATCATTTGCAATCATTCATTCTATGGTTGCTGCAAAAAACAATAACAAGCGAACAACAAGACACAAAAAAGACACACACACAACGCTTACAAGATGTAAACAATGATTTCAGAGACAGTCATACAGATATACAGAGGATGAAAGTTAGAAGAATTATTATCAATACGTATGCGCCCAACATAAAGTCTTACGTAGTATATAGTAAAAGTACACTAGTACTCGATTTTCAACAAAGGAACGTGTATCAAAAGAAAATGAAGAAGCACATGCACTATAGTTACCTTTCTTAACGCCTTGCAATTTTCGGTTAATATCATCTTTAAACATAGCTCATGATCCGCTGGGTGTAAACAAACTAGCTTCTGGATGTTGCTAACAATGAAGGTTGAACGAGATCAATCTCTAGCTTTGTTTCATCATTAGTGTTCGACATTCGACATTCCACTGATACACATGTAATAGAACCTTTACACATAAACACAAAAATCAGAAGACAAAGTTCGAACCTTGGTTGCATGGGAACCACCATCAACCAAGGACGGATTTAGGCCTTTGGCACATAGGTCCTGTGACCCACGTTAAAACTTAGGGAAATTAAAAAAAATACCATTTTTTTTAAGTATATATGGATTTGCCATCCCGAAAAAAAAATTGACGATATACCACACGAAATCGCAAAGCGCAAATTTGCGATTTGCTTCCAGCGTCTTGCTTTTGCGACCCGTTCACCGAGCGAGCCGTGGCCTGGATGTACGTGCGGAGGTAAATCGCAAAGCGCAAGTTTGCCATTTGCGATTTGCCTATGCCGCATATTGTGCCAACGCCGAGTCGTGAACGAGCCGTGTTGTCGTGTACGTGAACGAGTCGCAAATCGCAAAGGGCAAGCTTGCGATTTGCGATTTACCTCCGGCACTCGATTAAAAAAAAAAAAAGCTTTTTAAGCCTAATTCGTTCCTCATTCTTACACACCCTTCCCCGCCACACCCCACCCCGACCACACCACCCCTACCACCGTTATACCCAACCACCATCGCAAATCGCAAGATCCGTTTGCGATCTACGAATCCGTCACCCCACCCCTCCGCCACACCCCAGCCCGCCGTCGTTTCCCCATCTTCCGCCACCACCACCCTCGACAGCGCACGACCACCACCACCATACGTCCGGCACTACCACCCTTAGCCACACCACCACCACCGACCTTCGTCCGTATATCACCGCCACCACCCTCAGCCACATATACATACATCCAAACAACCGGGTTTGAAACCAAACCCGGCAACGCACCACCGCCACCACTAACCGCCTCCATTTAGTCCGTGAAGATGTCCGATTCTCAGGTATGCCATTGCGTAGCTGTTTTGCTATTATGGTTTTTGTATGTACCGCGTTTGAATCGTTTTTATGCTATAAAATGTGTGTGCACACAACGTGCTCGATGAAATGCCACAATGAAAAGTAACATCATTTTTTGATAATTTGGTCCTCTAGGTTCTACCACTATAGGTTAATGTTGTAGTCGTTAATCTTATATGTATGTATATTTGTAAAAGTATGTATGTATATGTATGTATTAATGTGTATTAATGTATGTATATGTATGTATATGTAGTCGTTAATCTTATATATTCGTTAATCTATTAATGTATTAATGTGTATTAATGTGTACTAATTCAATTCTCGATACAAAATCATACCGAAAGTTTATGAATTTAGGAAAGTGAACAAACCTTGTGGCTAGTTGTAGTTTGGTTTGAGTGTTAATCTCTCTCAAAGTTTCGAACTTTTAGACTTCTTTATTTGTAAACTACTAATACATCTTTTTTTGCTTATAAACAATGTTGTACATTTATATTATGGGAAAAACTTATCACCTATAAAATATAGAATTTTTAAATTATACGTTTGATGGTTGCAATTTCTTATAAGTAGCTAAAAAATTGGGATAGAAAGATAATTAATGTAATGTAATCAAATATGGGAAGATACAATAAAGAAATAGAAAAATGTAAAGATAAAAAGAAGAAAAAAAGAAGAAAAAAAGAAAGTGAAATAGAAAGTGGTGTAAGAGCTTTTATAAAATAATTTTTTACTCCAATGACAAAACGCTTTACATCTATATAAAATAATTATAAAGTACAAATTTAATAAAGAAAAAGATAGTAAAGCTTTCATAGTTTTATATATAATAAAGAAAGTGAAATAGTCTTTCACTCTCTTACCTTACTAATTTAGTCATTTTTCATAGTTTTATATATACATAAAGTTTTTTTTCGTTGGAGTAAAAACTTTTCTTGAAAAACCTCTTACACCTATTTTTTAAACCTATTTTTTAAAGTTTTTAAAAACACTTTACAAAACCTATTGGTGTGGATGATCTAATTGTCAGCCTAACAAAGTAACAATAGAATAGGTTAGGTATGTTTATGTATTACTATATACTATCATATATATGATTGGTGCTTGCAAATAGCCATTTTTAAATGCTTATTGATGAGGTTATTTTGGTTTGTTTATTTACTTTAATTTATATAGACGAGAGGTGGCAAGTGGGTGGGTTGATTTACGACATTTTATTCATTAAAAACACATTTTGTGAGTCTTAATTTGCAACTTATTGATGATTCTTAATTAATGTGTTGAAATTTATAACCATTTGATTGACAACTCTGTTCTATCACCACCGAACCAAGCAAAAACATTTAAGAAGTTGGAATGCAATTTTATACAGGTTACGGAGTACTTAATAATTGTTGAAATTCTGATGACTTGATAAGCTAATATATTAGCTGGTTTATCCGTTTTTAAGAAAGGACATTTCCAATTTTTTATAAAAATTCTTTTATGGTTTCCAATTATATATATTAGATTATAAATGTTTTAAGAAAGGACATTTCCAATTTACCGTTTAGTTAATACAACATCTAATACACATAGTATATCTATATCTATACTACTTAATAATTTTGATCAAAAGTCATACGTACATACATCAAGTTATCTAAGTAAATATGTTTGATTTCACTAAAGCTATAGTTTTATTGCCTGTTATTAAGTTATCCCTGTTATTAATAATGAAACTTGTTTGCTTGATTGATTATTTTGCAGGACATTTTTAGTGCAAAACTGACTTTGAAAAGCCAGCTGACTATTATTACCCATATTAGGTGCGCGTTGACAGAAGATCAAAAAAAGATATTTAGAGATCATTGTTTTGGGCATTGGTTGGATGCGAAGGCTCTGGAAAATGACCCGGGTTTTGTACATCATATACTACAGTTTCGACGAACGGAGCGGCCAGGGCTAAAGCACCCTCGGGCGGAGGTGGATGAGTTGTGGTTTAGGGTAACCGATGACCATTTTATACGATTCGGTCGTAGGGAGTTTTGTTTGGTGACTGGTTTTCGGTTCGGTCCCAATGAAAGGATGGCAGATCATATTCCCAAAAATGTTCGAGAGAAGACCCCGGCATTTAAAGAGCGGTTATTTCCGGATTTTTGCGATCGCAGCATACGTGTTTCAGACATTGAGAAGAAGTTTAGAGATAGAGGTTTGTTTAGTGGGCCCAGGAAATTGAGCGATGAGGATTGTGTGCGCGTGTGTATGTTATGTAGGATTTAAAGTCTAGTATGTATGTTTTTAATTTCAGTGTCTATGTTATCTTTTAAATTCTAGTGTGGATGTCACAATTATGTACTAGTTAACAATGTTATTTATGTTTTTATTATGTGTAATGGCTTTTGATAAACTTTATATCGTTATCCAAAAATATATAATGTTTGCTAAAATTGTGCGTTTGGGTATCAAATAATATGGTTGGTAAAACGTGAATTTTACAAATTGAAACGATGCGGGAGAATATTATTTACAAATTGCTGCAGATTATATTGGACACGTTTACGATTTGCGATTTGCGACTGACCTTATCCTTTGTTGATAAGATTTTTGGTGAGATTTTCTGACATAACCTTATCTACAACTTACCTTATCCGTTGTGGATAAGTTTTTTTTTTGGATATTACCTGACTTTTTAGGGATTTTGTAGATTTTTTCGGATAACATTATCTCGATTGAAATGTACTTATAACATGACCTCAACCATTTGTAAACACAATCACAACCAAATGTAAACACATTTTCCATTCGACAAAATTTCTTCTTCAGTTCCATTACATAAAATTTTCAGGTACGAGTTCTGATTATTTTAGTTTTATTTACTTTCATTATGGAAAAGTTCAAACTTTTTATATGTTATGGTGGTCGTTTTGAATATATTGATAACTTGCCGATGTATTTGCCAATAGAGTGTAGTAGAGTGCCATTAAAACTTCCAGTGGCACCGGAAAAACCCATGACATGCAAAGTATTGTTGAAAAACGTTTTAAAAAAACTTGGTCTGCCACTTGATACACCAGTTTGTCTGAAATATAAAGTAGATCGGTATGTTATTGATATAAACGATGATGCTGATGATTTTGGAGATTTTTTGTGCCATGCAATTAACAATGCTCCGATAGAAATTTACATTGTCGATAATGTAAGGAATGTTTCGGGAATGGGTAGCAATCAACCTGGCAGTAGTAGTTCTGGCATTCAACAACAATTTCACCAACAATTTCAACAACTACACACTAATGAATACAACCAACAACACCAATATCAGTCATTTCAACAACCCTTTCAACAATTTCCATTTCCTTTTCAACCACAATATCAATTTCATTATCATGCTTTTCCACAAAACATGCCGATGCATAACTATCCTACACAACACACACAAGACACATTTTTTAAGGTAGATGAAGAAACCCAATATTATTCTAAATATCAGGAGAATGTTCACTATGATCACACTAATTCAGAATACTATGTGGAGGAGCCGGAGGAGCCGCATCCACATCCTGATGATTTTGATCATTATGATGAAGAAAATGTCAATCCACCTAAGGATCATGACCATCCATTTTGTAATCACATTGTTACTGATGATGAGGATGATGAGGAGGATGAGCCTGATCCAAGAGATACATATGACAAACCAATACCACAAAGAGGAGCACAAAAAGACATATTCTGGAATATGCCATCGCCTTTAGGAAACGGAGAAGAAGAAGTTCAACAACGACCGGTGACCATGCACGAGACATCTAGTCGAGTTCGAGAGGGCCAAACATTTGAAACTAAAGAAGAATTTCTACTCCAGTTGCATACAAAGTGTCTAGAAGAAGGTTTTCAGATTAAGCTGAAGAATTCAGACAAGAAAAGGTACTCAGCAAAATGTATCTTGCCTAATTATGATTGGAAGATTAGTGCAGCGTGTATCAGAGATAGTCACAACTTCCAAGTTAGGAAGTTACGTGATGTTCACACTTGTTCGCGTACTCAAAACATGCCTAACAGCCGTTCTGCGAGCAAGAAAGTGCTTGGTAACATCTTAAAAGAGGCGATGAGTTTGGAAGGACGTGTATACAGAGGCAAAGATATAAAACTTGATATGACTGAACGCAAAATAAGCCTTACATACAACCAAGCATGGAGAGCAAAATGTTACGCTATAGAGTTGTTGAGAGGTACTCCAGCTGAATCGTTTACGAAACTTCCCATTTATCTTCACAACCTAAAGCTATATAACCCGGGGAGCATTACGAATCTCCGTACAGACAAGGAGAATTAATTTGTAATGTGTTACATGTCCATAGGTGCAGCTGTAAGTAATGATTGTTGGTTTACATCTTATGTTCGCATACGTACATTCATATATAATTTATGTGTTATTTAATCTGAACTTGCAGGTACGTTCTTTTGTCAACCATACACGCCCGATTATCATCGTCGATGCTGCCCATTTGAAAGGGGGTTACTTAGGCACTAACTTGATTGCCGTGGCGATGGACAGTAATAATGGCATCTTGCCACTAGCCTATGGAATTGGGGCGGGAGAGACGTCCGACGTTTGGACGTGGTCCTTAGGAAACTTACGAGATGCCATTGAATCTGCAGGTGGGATTAGCAACCTGACATTCATCTCTGACAGGGCTCCAGCAATTGCATCCGGCATCTCTGCTGTGTTTCCAGAGGCATTTCATGCCTTGTGTTGTCGTCATCTATTGATGAACTTGAAAAGCAAATCTTCAAAGGTCAAGCACTTCGAATGGCATTATTGGAAAATGTGTAAGGCGTACCGTAAGTCAGATTTCGATCGACATTATGATGCCATTTCCAGACATTTACCGGCGTCAACTAAGGTTCTTACGGATGTGGGAAAAGAAAGATGGTCACGGCATCATTCAACAAGGACACGATATGCTCACCTCACAACTAACAGTGCGGAGTCCATTAACGCCATGACCAAGCATGCAAGGAAACTGCCGGTCACAATGCTATTGGAGTTTTTCCGATCTTCAGTACAACAATGGTATTTCAAACATCGGAATACTGCCGGAGCTGTTACAACACCTGTCACACCATATGCGGAGCACAGAATAGGTAAAAGGGTTAACAAATCGCTGCGCTGGAGGGTTAACCCATCGACAAATATGATTTGTGAGGTGGTGGACGGGAAAAAGAATGGGACAGTCAACTTGGAAGCGAGAACATGCACTTGCATGCAATGGCAATTATCAGGTTTACCTTGCGGACACGTATCGGCAGTGACCCGTCACTTTCATATGGACAACGTGTCCGCCTTTGCAGAGAGGTATTTCACCACGGAAACATATCGAGCGGCCTACAGTGAGGCTATAAATCCACTGCCTCATCCTTCAGAATGGGCCGATGTGACACCCCCAAATTTAATGATTGGCGGAAGCTTGATTTGGGTGTCACTAATCAATATACAAAGCACAAGATATAATGAACGACCACTATATGCGTCGTTTTAAACTTGTATAGATAAAGTAAATGTTTACATCAAAATATAGTTACATTAGCTCGATTCCTGAAATTTGAGAGATTACATAGCATAATTACTTTTACAAAATATAATAATGCAGTCCAATCTCTAGTTGTATGTATGCTGACTCGAGCTAATAATTCCTGCTTGTGCAGCCAAACTACTGCTGGGTACCTGTGATAAATACTAAAATGGGTCAGCGAAAACGCTGGTGAGCTCACAGGTTTGTATGTCAATGTATAGTTGTCAGAACCGCAAGATTTATATTGAATTTAAAATGCAATTAAGCAAAATAAAAGTTATACTGTCCATGAGCACATAGTCTGAGCTTAACTTGATTTGTCAGGCCCACTTAAGGAAACCTAACTTGAAATGCCTCCTACGAGTGCCTAATCAACACTCGTCTTCCCAAATGCTAATACATCCGTTTGACCGGTTAGTGCGTGCTAACCCGGATGAGGATTGTCAATCCCATATGATATCATATACTAACATTCACGCTATAAAATACTAGAGACTATGCTTATGGAGGACTTTAAATTGATTAGCTTGAAACTCATGTAGTATTTGAAGTTTGTCACTTGCGTTCTACTTGTAAAACAAAATCGAGTAGTAATATCACACCCCTAGTTGAAAAGCAGTGAAAATGGGGCTATGAAACTCACCTGGTTCTTGAAGTGTTTAACTTAATAAACTTGAAGTAATTAGCTGTGAGTTGGTGTCCAAAGGCTTGAAACCTGAATGTGTCCACGACACTTAAATTGTCATTAATTGTACCGGTATCTCGAAAGACTACCATTGAAATTGTTTGCTTAACTTGATGTCCAAATTACCCCGATTTGGTTGATTGTTTTGTTACAAGTTACCACGACTTGTTTGGAATAAGTTGATACAAGTTACAACGACTTGTTTGATTGAATTATCTAAGTTACTATGACTTAGTTGATTCAATTGTGTATTTGAAAATGTGTACGGCCCGTTGGTGATTTAGTTGAAATAATAATAATTCTAAAATGTTGACTTTGCTACAGTACTGCTACAGTACTGCTACAGTAAATTTGACTTTTTTGAACAGTAACTTTGACTTCAAAATTTTGAGGTTTGAAGATTCTGTTTTGTGCGACGTAGCCTGCGACGTAGGAGTTTTGCGATGAAAAGGGTTGCGTCGCTAAAGTCAACAGTGCTAAGTCAATAGCGACGTAGGGTGCTACGTCGCTTATGCGACGTAGGTTCGTGTTGCGACGTTAAGGTCTGCGTCGCTATGTGCGACGTTCGCAAGTCAATGCGACGTAATAGGCTGCGTCGCTATATGCGACGTTGGGGATATAATGCGACGTAGGTCGCTGCGTCGCTATATGCGACGTTGAGGATATAGTGCGACGTAGGTCGCTGCGTCGCATTTGCTCCAGGCCAAATGCGACGTACGGAGTCTGATCGGAGTTTCAACTCCAAAAACGCGTTTTCCGGCCATCGATCGGCCTAATATTTTTACCCAACCCATTTTAGGACATTACAAGGTTATACAAACAACTAGCAAGTTATAAAACTTAAAAACGAGAGTTTTCGGAGTTGTGTCGGAAACTTACAAATCGCCGAAATGAAATTCCGGAAAGGTAGGATTGTAGATCGCCGCGAGGTGGTCGTTTATTTCCAAAGGGGCTTGAAGATCCGAAGTCGTTTAGGGCGTTTATTTTGTGATTTTTGTTGATTTTGGTTGGTGGTTTTTGAGATGAAAGAAAAGGAAGAGAGAGAGAAAGTAAATGAGAATGAAAGAAAGTGGGTGGAAGTGGGAGGTTAAATCCCCACTTTCGCCCCGCGTTCCCGCTCCGTGCGGTGTTCGTTTGCTCCGTCATTTAAACGTTAAATAATTATTTTAAATATTAATTGGTACATTTTAAAATACAAATTATCACGCTATATTTTATTTAAATATTTTACTAATCACTTTATATTTGAATTATAAAAACGTAAGTTAATTTGTTTGCGCGTTTTACATTTTAAATTTGGTAACTTTCTGATTGTACGGTACGAATGAATACGAAGTATTATAATAAGAATACTTTTGACATAAAGCGTTATTAAATAAAAGTTGGTCACCAACGTCCGTATTTATTGTATCGAAATTCATTCGATTTAAAGCTCGTGCGATTTAAACAAACCGCATAATTGTAGATATATATTCAACAATATATATAATAGTTGATACATTAATTAGCCTAACACAGAACTAATTACATGTATTAAAACTTTATTAGGCACTAAAGTATAGTCCTAAATTGACGGTTGTCACATTCTCCCCCTGTTAGAAGAATTTCGTCCCGAAATTTAAGTTGGAGTTGTGTTTGACGTTGAATCAGTGAAGAGTTGAGGATAATTGAGTCGCATTTGATCTTCTCGTTCCCAGGTGAATTCCGGACCGCGCCGCGAATTCCACCTAACCTTGACAATAGGAATACGACTTTGTTTGAGTTGTTTGACCTCACGGTCCATGATTTCAGCGGGTTCCTCAACAAAGTGAAGTTTTTCGTCAACTCGAATTTCATCGAGTGGAATGATAAGTGTCTCATCAGACAGACACTTCTTCAGATTTGAAACATGAAATGTGGGATGCACGCTGCTGAGTTCGGATGGCAGTTGCAATCGATAAGCCACTGGACCAATCCTTTCGAGGATCTCGAATGGTCCAATGTATCTGGGATTCAACTTCCCTCGTTTGCCAAACCGGATTACGCCTTTCCAAGGCGATACTTTGAGTAAAACTCGATCCCCAACTTGGAACTCGAGTGGTTTGCGTCTCACGTCAGCATAACTTTTCTGACGATCACGCGCGGCCTTAAGCTTGTTTTGAATTTCAACGATTCTCTCGGTCGTTTCGTGAATGATTTCTGGACCTGTGAGTTGGCTATCCCCAACTTCTGTCCAACAGATAGGTGACCGGCACTTACGACCGTATAGTGCCTCGAAGGGTGCAGCTTTGATGCTGGTATGATAACTGTTGTTGTACGAGAACTCGCACAATGGTAGATGTTTTTCCCAGTTTACACCGAAGTCTACTACGCAGGCCCGTAGCATGTCTTCTAGTGTTTGAATGGTTCGTTCACTTTGGCCGTCGGTTTGAGGATGGTAAGCGGTACTCATATCAAGTCGAGTACCCAGAGATTTTTGAAGTGATTGCCAAAATTGTGAAGTAAAACGACTATCTCTATCGGAGATAATTGAGATTGGAACACCGTGTTTGATAACGATTTCCTTCAGATAAATGTTGGTGAGGCGTTCCATTTTGTCGGATTCCTTGATTGCCAGGAAGTGAGCAGATTTGGTGAGACGATCCACGATCACCCAAATGGAATCGCAACCGTTCGAGGATTTGGGTAGTTTGGTTATGAAGTCCATGGCAATTTGTTCCCATTTCCATTCAGGAAGACTGGGTTGTTGAAGTAAACCAGAAGGTTTTTGATATTCGATTTTGACTTTGGAGCAAGTAAGGCACTTGCTGACATAGGTGGCGATTTCAGCTTTCATATTCGGCCACCAGTAGAAATCCTTGATACCGTGGTACATTTTATCGGATCCCGGATGGATAGAATATTTGGACTTGTGAGCTTCATCCATCACCAAGTCTCGTAGGTTCCCAAATTTAGGCAACCAGATTCGGTTTGAGAAATACCTAATCCCGTTAGGTCTGATTTCGAATTGTTTATCCATGCCCCGTAAGGCTTCATCTTTGACATTTTCGGGTTTTAAAGCTTCGAGTTGAGCAGTGAGGATTTGAATGTTTAAATTGTTGTGAATGGTCATACTGAGGGCTCGAACCCGAAGTGGTTTCACTCGCTCCTTTCGACTGAGGGCGTCAGCAACAACATTTGCTTTGCCTGGATGATATTTGAGTTCACAGTCGTAATCAGTAAGCAACTCGACCCATCGACGTTGCCTCATGTTGAGATCCTTCTGATCGAATATGTGTTGAAGGCTTTTATGGTCGGTAAAGATTGTACATCTGGTACCATAAAGGTAATGTCTCCAGATTTTGAGGGCAAAAACGACAGCTCCTAGCTCGAGGTCGTGGGTGGTGTAATTCTTTTCATGAATCTTGAGCTGCCGGGAAGCATAAGCTATGACCTTGTCTCGTTGCATGAGTACACAACCGAGACCTTGATGAGAAGCATCGCAGTATACCACGAAGTCATCGGTGCCTTCGGGTAATGATAGAATAGGAGCACTGCAAAGCTTTTGTTTTAAGAGTTGGAATGCCGACTCTTGTTTCTCAGTCCAGTCAAACTTTTTGTCTTTCTGGGTCAGAGTCGTGAGTGGTATGGCTATTTTGGAGAAATTTTCAATGAATCGTCGATAGTATCCGGCCAGTCCTAAAAACTGTCGTACTTCGGTCGGAGTGGTTGGCGATTGCCAATCTTTGATTGCTTCGATTTTTGATGGGTCAACGTGAATCCCCTGACTGTCAATCACGTGACCAAGGAATTGAACGGTTTTGATCCAGAAATCACACTTAGAGAACTTGGCATAGAGCTCCTCGTGTTTAAGTAGTTCAAGGATGGTTTTGAGGTGTTGCGCGTGTTCTTCTTTGCTTCGTGAATATATGAGGATGTCATCGATGAAGACAATGACAAACTTGTCAAGGTAAGGTTTGCACACCCGATTCATAAGGTCCATGAATACAGCCGGTGCGTTGGTTAGGCCGAATGGCATCACTTGGAATTCGTAATGCCCGTAACGGGTTCTGAAAGCGGTTTTTGGAATATCAGCATCGCGGACACGCAATTGGTGGTAACCGGATCGGAGATCAATCTTTGAATAACAACTCGACCCTTGAAGTTGGTCGAACAAATCATCGATTCGAGGAAGTGGATACCGGTTCTTGACAGTTAACTTGTTCAACTCTCGATAGTCGATACACATTCGAAAAGAACCATCTTTCTTCTTAACAAATAGGACCGGAGCTCCCCAAGGTGAAGAACTCGGCCTGATAAACCCTCGTTCCAGGAGTTCCTGTAATTGGGTGGACAGCTCCTGAAGTTCGGATGGAGCTAAACGGTATGGTGCTCGGGCCACAGGCGCAGCACCTGGTACAAGATCGATTGAGAACTCAACCTGTCTTGGTGGTGGTAGACCAGGCAGTTCCTCAGGAAAGACTTCTGGGAAGTCTCGAACAATTGGAACATCCTCAAGTCGCTTCTCCTCCGACTTTTTCTCCATGATGTGCGCGAGGATTGATGGATAACCCTTTCTCAGAAATTTCCGGGTTTTAAGACAAGATATGATGTTAAGCCTCGTCCCTCCGGTCTCCCCCTGTATGACTAGGGTTCTACCGACAGTGAGAGGTATGCGAACAATTTTGTCATAGCAGATGATTTCGGCACGATGTTTGGATAACCAGTCCATGCCTACGATGACATCGAAACTTCCTATCTCAATAGGCATAAGATCTATGGAGAAGATTTCGTCGGCTAGATTTAAAGTGCAATTAGGTATCACACTATCGGTTTCTATCAGCTTGCCATTTGCTAACTCTACGGTGTACTTAACGTCTAAAGCAACAGGTGTAATGTCAAGTAGAGGGCAAAATTCATCGGAAATAAAACTCCTATCGGCACCAGTATCAAACAGAATAGAAGCAGTTAAATTGTTGAGGAGGAACATACCCGTGACCACATTCGGGTCCTGACGGGCGTCTCCTGAGTTGATCACGAAGGCGCTACTTTTGGTGTTATTGTTGTTGCGGTGGTTGTTGTTGTTGCCCTTGTTCTTCAATTTTGGACAAGAATCCCTAAAGTGTCCAGGGTTTCCACATTCGTAGCAGGACTTAGGTTGTCGGGCATTTTTGTCAGAAGGGTTGTTGTTGGATTTGGGAGCTCGGCAATCCTTAGTCAAATGCCCTTGCCTCCTGCAGTTGTTGCAAGGAGTACCGCACTGACCAAAATGGTGGTAGTTACACTTGGGACAATAAGGTCTGTCCCCGGTGTAGTTGTGGGTGGTTTCAGAGTTAGAGGTGTAGACTTGGATGGCGTTGTTTTTCTTGTTTGAGTTGTGGTGGTGTTCAGTGGATTTGCGTTTGTTGTTGTTGGAGGATGAGGTGTTGGAGGTCTCACGGCTGACAACCAGAGCCATGAGTTCGTGGGCCAATCGAATGGCACTTTCAGTGGTGGTTGGTTTGGATGAGGCGACGTTTCCCTGGATGTTCTCGGGAAGTCCACGAATGTATTTCTTAATGCCCTTACTTTCTGGTTCGACTAAACCCGGGCATAATAACGCAAACTGCTGAAATTTAGTGGTATAATCCGCAACATCATTTCCTTGCACCTCCAGATGCCAGAATTCTTCTTCCAGCCTGTGCAATTCCTCTTCAGGACAGTATTTTTCTGTCAGCTTCTTTTTCAGTTCGGCCCAAGGAAGTCGGTTAGCAACCTCAAGGCCTACAGAGTTTGCGTGGGTTTTCCACCACGTGAGTGCACCTTCTTGAAAGGTGTAAGCAGCGAATTTGACCTTGTTGTTCTCAGTGCAGTCGCAGAGACTGAAAACAGATTCCATGCGCTCAATCCAACGGATCAAGCCAATGGCACCTTCCGTGCCCTTGAAGTATAACGGTTTACAGCTAAGGAAGTCCTTATAGGAGCAGGGTTTGGGTGGTGGAATATTGGTTGCTGTGTCCTCGCTACCAGGTGGTGTTCGGGTAGCCAAGGCTTCGGTCACACTGCGGGCAATGATTCCCGCGATCTCAGCTTCGCTAAGGGTAATTTGACGACGAGGAGGCATGATGCTGAGTAAGAAAGAACAAGGAATGAAATAAGATACTAGTCCGAGTATGATGAACTAGTGGTGTGGTTGCCATTTCGAGACAAAGCGTTAGAGAGAAAGAGGCCTATATTCATATAATATAGCCTAAAGTTGTAATGAGGTCTACTTATGTAAATATGTATATATATCACATAATAACCTATTGAGTGTCTAGCACAGACGTATTTTGAGTCCCGTTTCTCTCGAGGTCAGAGTCAACTAATGTATCCTGTTCAGCCATAACTTCCTTCAGATCTTACATCATCTTTATTTAATTGTACATAGTTGATCAGGCTATGTTAAATTAAATTCGTATGCTGTAATCTCTGAACTGGTTATACCTAATAGGGAATACTGCCTAACAGTCATAGTCTAGGTCCACTAAATGCAACCTAGTTCACTATAACCTTAGGCTCTGATACCAATCTGTGACACCCCCAAATTTAATGATTGGCGGAAGCTTGATTTGGGTGTCACTAATCAATATACAAAGCACAAGATATAATGAACGACCACTATATGCGTCGTTTTAAACTTGTATAGATAAAGTAAATGTTTACATCAAAATATAGTTACATTAGCTCGATTCCTGAAATTTGAGAGATTACATAGCATAATTACTTTTACAAAATATAATAATGCAGTCCAATCTCTAGTTGTATGTATGCTGACTCGAGCTAATAATTCCTGCTTGTGCAGCCAAACTACTGCTGGGTACCTGTGATAAATACTAAAATGGGTCAGCGAAAACGCTGGTGAGCTCACAGGTTTGTATGTCAATGTATAGTTGTCAGAACCGCAAGATTTATATTGAATTTAAAATGCAATTAAGCAAAATAAAAGTTATACTGTCCATGAGCACATAGTCTGAGCTTAACTTGATTTGTCAGGCCCACTTAAGGAAACCTAACTTGAAATGCCTCCTACGAGTGCCTAATCAACACTCGTCTTCCCAAATGCTAATACATCCGTTTGACCGGTTAGTGCGTGCTAACCCGGATGAGGATTGTCAATCCCATATGATATCATATACTAACATTCACGCTATAAAATACTAGAGACTATGCTTATGGAGGACTTTAAATTGATTAGCTTGAAACTCATGTAGTATTTGAAGTTTGTCACTTGCGTTCTACTTGTAAAACAAAATCGAGTAGTAATATCACACCCCTAGTTGAAAAGCAGTGAAAATGGGGCTATGAAACTCACCTGGTTCTTGAAGTGTTTAACTTAATAAACTTGAAGTAATTAGCTGTGAGTTGGTGTCCAAAGGCTTGAAACCTGAATGTGTCCACGACACTTAAATTGTCATTAATTGTACCGGTATCTCGAAAGACTACCATTGAAATTGTTTGCTTAACTTGATGTCCAAATTACCCCGATTTGGTTGATTGTTTTGTTACAAGTTACCACGACTTGTTTGGAATAAGTTGATACAAGTTACAACGACTTGTTTGATTGAATTATCTAAGTTACTATGACTTAGTTGATTCAATTGTGTATTTGAAAATGTGTACGGCCCGTTGGTGATTTAGTTGAAATAATAATAATTCTAAAATGTTGACTTTGCTACAGTACTGCTACAGTACTGCTACAGTAAATTTGACTTTTTTGAACAGTAACTTTGACTTCAAAATTTTGAGGTTTGAAGATTCTGTTTTGTGCGACGTAGCCTGCGACGTAGGAGTTTTGCGATGAAAAGGGTTGCGTCGCTAAAGTCAACAGTGCTAAGTCAATAGCGACGTAGGGTGCTACGTCGCTTATGCGACGTAGGTTCGTGTTGCGACGTTAAGGTCTGCGTCGCTATGTGCGACGTTCGCAAGTCAATGTGACGTAATAGGCTGCGTCGCTATATGCGACGTTGGGGATATAATGCGACGTAGGTCGCTGCGTCGCTATATGCGACGTTGAGGATATAGTGCGACGTAGGTCGCTGCGTCGCATTTGCTCCAGGCCAAATGCGACGTACGGAGTCTGATCGGAGTTTCAACTCCAAAAACGCGTTTTCCGGCCATCGATCGGCCTAATATTTTTACCCAACCCATTTTAGGACATTACAAGGTTATACAAACAACTAGCAAGTTATAAAACTTAAAAACGAGAGTTTTCGGAGTTGTGTCGGAAACTTACAAATCGCCGAAATGAAATTCCGGAAAGGTAGGATTGTAGATCGCCGCGAGGTGGTCGTTTATTTCCAAAGGGGCTTGAAGATCCGAAGTCGTTTAGGGCGTTTATTTTGTGATTTTTGTTGATTTTGGTTGGTGGTTTTTGAGATGAAAGAAAAGGAAGAGAGAGAGAAAGTAAATGAGAATGAAAGAAAGTGGGTGGAAGTGGGAGGTTAAATCCCCACTTTCGCCCCGCGTTCCCGCTCCGTGCGGTGTTCGTTTGCTCCGTCATTTAAACGTTAAATAATTATTTTAAATATTAATTGGTACATTTTAAAATACAAATTATCACGCTATATTTTATTTAAATATTTTACTAATCACTTTATATTTGAATTATAAAAACGTAAGTTAATTTGTTTGCGCGTTTTACATTTTAAATTTGGTAACTTTCTGATTGTACGGTACGAATGAATACGAAGTATTATAATAAGAATACTTTTGACATAAAGCGTTATTAAATAAAAGTTGGTCACCAACGTCCGTATTTATTGTATCGAAATTCATTCGATTTAAAGCTCGTGCGATTTAAACAAACCGCATAATTGTAGATATATATTCAACAATATATATAATAGTTGATACATTAATTAGCCTAACACAGAACTAATTACATGTATTAAAACTTTATTAGGCACTAAAGTATAGTCCTAAATTGACGGTTGTCACAGCCGATCCCGGTAATCTGCAGATTTGCTTACCGCCGATACTTGTGAAAAGGCAGTCTGGTCGCCCACCTGGGCGTGCACGCATTCCTTCTAAAGGAGAGGAGAAAGGGAAATACACAAAGCAATGTAGCCGTTGCAAGGAACATGGTCATAGTCGAGTTAATTGTATGGCTCCATACGATAGAACGGACGAGCCAAGCCGATCAAGAACCACAACAAGATCCAAGTCAAGGTCAAAATCAAGATCCAAATCAAGATCGAAAAAAGTGAGTTCTCGAAAATATTCATATAAAAAATAAAATATTACATTGTATCATTAATGTCATCCTCAAATATTTACTTGCAGAAAACGTCCACAAAATCAACGAACAGCCATATCGAGGACGAAGCTGCAACCACGTCTCAACCGACTCAGAGCTATCCAAGTGTTCATTTGAGTGACCCTTAAATTATTTATAACAGAAAACCTATGCTATTTATTATCGTGGTTAATTTGAGTGAATGAAATTGCTTGTTGTTCATTTTTACATGTTTTAACAATACTAAAACATCTTCATTACATAATGTTTAATTTTATCCAGAAAAACAAACAGCTTATATAAGGATTAACATAATTTGGCAAACATCCAATTGATTGAAACATAGATACGAATTACAAGATTTGACTACTCACTAATCGAATAACCGTCTTGCACTTGAAGAACCGGTATTAATTTTAGAAATTCGTACTGGCATTGTTTGATCACAGTTTGAAAAATGTGTCAGATCGTTACGTGTAACATACACCTCAATTTCTTTATGTATTTTTGTTTAGTCAGTTATCTGCTTCAGTTGGCCGACATCATCAGTTATCAATTGTAAACCAGTATCTAGGTCTTTATCAGGCTCTTTATAGTAGCAGAACCACTTCTTTGGAGCCCAATAACCTAGCTCTTCCAAAGCGTAATCCAGAAATTTGGTGGAAAACTCATCGACATCTACGCAGTCGATAAATGTCAACAAACCTTGCGTGTACATTCTTTTCGCGCCCTGAAAGTGCCCACCGTGATAAAAAGCGATTGAAAACAATTCGGGAACTTCTGCGTATAATTCTTCAGTAAATGATTCTTCATTAATGGAACGGAATTGCCAAAAGTGACCGGATTGAACCATTTTTAAAACTTTTATTTCGTATATTCTGAAAATTCGTGAAAATCTTGTCAATGTGTTACAGCTATTTATAAATGGAAGAATATCACGAACATCAGAAAAAATCTTATCCTTTAATCTTATCCAGATATCTTATCCAAAAATCTTAAATCCCGAAAATCACGGAAAACCTTATCCAAATATCTTATCCAAAAATCTTAAATCCCGCAAATCTTATCCAGAAAAATCTTATCCAGAAAAATCTTATCCAAAAATCTTAAATCCCGCAAATCACGGAAAATCTTATCCAAAATTCTTATCCAAAAAATGTTATATCCAAAAAATCACAAAAAAACTTTAATCCCAGTTATCCGGATTAAAAAAAATATATATAAAAAAATGATGTGTATATATATTAGAAAATAATGTGTGTGTGTGTATATATATATATATATATATATATATATATATATATATATATATATATATATATATATATATGATAACAAATAATTGTGATTATGATATATTTTCAAAAAGATGTGTATATATATAAAAAATAAAATAAGTACATCAAAATGTAAAACATAATGTAACATTGGGTTTTTTTTGGCGGACTTAAATCGCAACTCGTTTACGTCATCGTTAACTCGTTCACGTCTCGTTCACATCTCCTCAAGCATTGGCAAATCGCAAATCGCAAATTTGCGATTTGCGATTTGCGATGGCACCACCACTCGTACACGGCTCGTTAACGACTCGGGAATTGGCAAACTACTCGGGCATAGGCAAATCGCAAATCGCAAGCTTGCGCTTTGCGATTTGCGATGGCACCACCACTCGTACACGGCTCGTTAACGACTCGGATATTGGCAAACTACTCGTGCATATGCAAATCGCAAAAAGCAAGCTTGCGCTTTGCGATTTGCGATGGCATGTTTATTCCGGCCACGGCTCGCACGGTGAACGGGTCGCAAACGCAACATGCTGGATCGCAAATCGCAAATTTGCGCTTTGCGATTTCGTGTGGTATATCGTCAATTTTTTTTTCGGGAGGGAAAAACGATATATATCTCTAAAAAAAGTGGTATTTTTTTTTAATTTCCCTAAAACTTAACTTGTTTTACAAAGAAGATCCATCTTAACCCATTAACAGCCCAACTATTAGTGTAGCCCGTGAACTACACAATTCACAAATAACCTTAATTCTTGAAGTGTTGAATTAGCCCATGAATCTCAATGTAGCCCAATGTGCAACTCCTTTTTACTTTCAGCCTCTCGACTCTTTGCCTCTCTCACTCTCTCGGCTCACTTTCTCTCTTGGATATAGAGTAATAACGAATAACTTGAAATTATATTGCCTACAAGTGTTGCGAAGGGATGGTAAAAAAAAAACATATATATAATGATTTGCGACACAAAATAAGTGATTACTTAATTAATGAAATTTTGTGTCATCTACTGAAATACAAGTACTAGATGATAATATGATATTAGTAATGAGTAACTTACGACTCATTTTCAAGGAATGTAAGAACAATTGTAAGAACATTCACTTTTGATATTATTAATTAATTTTAGTCTCACACGTTTCGTTTTAACGACCCAGACCGTTTAGCTTATGGCTTTAACCAATCAAGGAGCCATGTGACTTTGTGGTCTAGATGTCATCAACTAATAAGTATTGCATATTAACCAACATCAACTCATCAAACCTCAATCTATAATGCATATTAACCAACATTAACTCATCAATACTACAGGATAGACACAAAAATTATAAGAGAACCCTTGAATCTTTACTGCATATATCATCAGCCAATCAATATATTACATATAACCAACAATCAAATTGGAAAAGCTTTCTTGTTTATTTCACATGAACCATCATCAACTAATCAAAGCTACACGTAGCCACAAATCAGATTGGAATTCACACAAATCATCAGAGAAATCATGAAACTCTATTGCATCCTCAGCTAATCAAGATTACACGTAATCACAAATCATATTGGAAATCAAATAGATCAATTTTAAGTTTATTGCATATGAAGCATCAATCGGGTAAGCTATATTACATATTGTTGGGATATGACCACGTAATAAATAAATGCATGTCCGGAAATATTTAAGCCTACGGGGTCACACGTATTGACACTTATGCTCAATATAATTAATTAATATAAATGTGAGATATATTAATTAATCCGTTCAAGAAATAAACGTTTATTAAAATGTTAATTGTACGTTTATTAAAAAGAGAGGGACTTAAATGTAATTAGTAAACTTGGAGAATTCTGGAACATTCCAGAAAACCCTACGAGGCTGGCCCATGGGTTTAGGATAAATCCTAAACTTATTTTCCAAGTTACCTACACCCTATAAATAGAGAGATAATTAAACCCTGAAAAATAATCATTTAATTCAATCTCTCTCTCTTATATACGTACGTAAAGGAAAACAAAATTCAAGGGGTTTCTTGTTTTCGTCCTTTTGTGGTTTGACCAAGAAACAAGAACGGAGTACTAGCATACGTATTGAGTTGCTGTCGTGTGTGCGATCGTAGAGGGGTTTTACTTTAAACCCTCAACTATTTAATTATAGTTTTATTGGAGCTTTGCTAAAAGGTAAAATTCTATTCTTAACTAATTACATGTACGTGTTTATTCGCTTCCGCAATTGTGTGACAATTTGAATATAATTATTTGCTATACTCTAACAGTGGTATCAGAGACACACGTATGTGTTGTAATTAGTTAGATTTGTTAAACATAAATTTGGTGGGGTTTGGTTGGTCGACGATCACAAAGGAAAAAATAGTTTCGGTTTGTGTAACCTGTTCGACGAACAAATAAAAAAAAAAATTGTTTTGTTGTTTTTTGTGGATATGCTAGTCGACAAACTGAGCAGAAAGAAAAAAAAATTAAAAAATGGTTTGTTTGGTATGTTCCACAAAACACAGGAAGAAAAAAAAAAGTAATTGTTTTTTTTCTTTTTTTTCATCTAATTATATGTTTTTTTTTCCTTCTGACATTTGACAAAATAAAAATAAAAACCCACATTGGACCCATGTGGGTTGTTTCTCTAGCGTAAAACACAAAAGAAGAAAACGTGATTTTTATTTGGTTAAATTGTTAAACATTTAATCCTATTGCAAATTTGATGTTTAACTTGAACAATAACATGTTTAAATGTAAATTGGTTGTTATTATTAGATGTACCTATTAAATTATCAAATAAAGGGTATCCATGAAATTCATGCATAATTTGTCATGGATATCACTTTTAATATGATATGCTAGCTAAAAAAAATTAATTGTTAATAGTGATGATTATATGTTACTTGTTTAAACTGTTTAATTGATAAGTTGTTCATAGTTGGCCATGTTTTAGGGTTTTACCAAATGTTGCATGAAAATTAATTGTTAATTGATTAGTAGTTTAGTTTATTTATTTTGCTTATTCTTATTGTAACTTGTAAAGCAAAATTGTTTTATGAAAAAATAAACTGGACTAATAACTATGAAATAAGATTTATTATTTTCTTGCAAAATCTTATTGTCAACTCGGGTTGGGCTCACATACCGTAATTTTCTCCCACGACGAGATTTGCAAGTTAATAATTTGTTTTAAACCACGACTAGGAACTTGTATAAGAGAGGTATCTTCGATTTGGTGTCTAAGATGACGGGTTGGATAAACGATGTAAAGATCCTAGCCCCTCCTCTGGCCTCTTCATGGCCTCTCTTGTACATGGCCGAAAATGTTTAAAACATGTTGAATCGTCAATTTTAATAAAAGTGCAATCTCTAATTTAATATAAATATTAAATTAGACATCTTGACACACGTTAATAAGTGGATTAACTGGAAAATTTTTATTAAAATCTATGATACGAAGATGTGTGCATGCTTCTTCGTACATATTTGATACACATTATCAAATTATTACCTATTTAAATTAAGTCATTTGCCATCCAATTGGTAAGAACACTTGTACTTGCTTTTTGCTCTGCGTGAGACGTAGGTGAATTGTATCCAAGGTAAATTACCACTCATCGTGAGACGGTGGTGGACTATTTACAGTTCTTAATTGGACGACTTAAAACGAGTTAAGCGGTGAGATCCTTAAGCCCGTGGCATACGATGGGATGAAACATGCTTAATGAAACTTACTGCTTGATCACTAAGTACACATTAAGTCCCATAATTCTAGGAATTGCACTTGTAATGCAATTATTGATCGTCACTTACTTTTTTGAGTACACCATTGCTAGCAGATCAACTGATGTGATGGTGGTATGTCAATTAGGATCCTAGCCTTAAGAAAATTAATTGTTTATACATATGTATAAACATTTGGGTATTTAATTTTCTTTAAGGATTTATTATCAAAAATACTAAACTTGAACTTTTATCTATTGTAGATGGCAAATCCTGCACCAAACTCGAATTATTCGGCTTTCAGGCAAATGCTAGAAAAAGAAAAACTTTCTGGAAGTAATTTCAATGATTGGTTTCGTCAACTAAGGATTGTCCTTCGTGTTGAGAAGAAAACTGACATCATTGAAAAGCCGTTGGGACCTGCTCCTGCTGTTACTGCTCCTGCTGAGGAATTAGCAGCATGGAACGCTCTTTATGATCGTCATAATGAAGTTGCTTGTTTGATGCTCGGCAGCATGACTCCCGAACTTCAAAAGCAATTTGAAAATCATAGTTCACTTGATATGATTACAGAGCTTCTTCCAAAGAAATTGGCTACTCCACAAATCCTTGGGATTAGAAGTGGAAAGATCCAGAAAGATAAGAAACCGCAAGCTAAGGGTAAGGCTAAGGGCAAGGGAAAGCAAGGTGCTTATGTCCCTAAACCTAAGCAAACCCCTCCAGCAAAGAAAGAGCATCTGGCTAAGAATGAGGCGTGTCACCACTGTTCTGAAGTGGGACACTGGAAGAGGAGTTGTCTTGCCTATCTTGCTGAGTTGATGAATATGAAGAAGAAGCAAGCCGGTTTGATCGGACCTTCAAGTATCTTCACGATAGAATTATATTCTTTCTCTAATTCAAAATCCTGGGTATATGACACTGGTTGTGGTACACACATTTGTAATACCCTACAGGGATTTAGAGGAAAGAAGAAACTGAAACATGGGGCTCTCTACTTATACGTGGGCAATGGTCTACGTGCAGCTGTAGAAGCCATTGGAAGTTTTGACTTAGTTTTGCCTTCGGGCTTAATCATTGTATTAGACAATTGTTATTATGCACCTACTATTACTAGAGGTGTTGTTTCAGTTTCACTTTTGAAAGATAATGGATTTATCAATGTTTTTACTGATTATGGTATTTCAGTTTCTAAAGATAATGTTCATTATTTTAATGCTATTCCTTGTGATGGTATTTATGATATTGATATGCATGATCATGTTTCAAAAGTAAATTCTATGTATTCAGTTAGCAACAAAAGAGCCAAGCCTAACTTGGACTCTACCTATCTTTGGCACTGTCGTCTTGCACACATTGGAAAGAAACGCATTGAAAGGCTTCAACGTGAAGGGCTTTTAAAATCAAATGATGATGGATCCTTTGATAAATGCGTGTCTTGTGTTTCGGGTAAGATGACAAAGAAACCCTTTCCGCATCAAACGCAAAGGGCTACTGATCTACTTGGAATCATACATACTGATGTTTGTGGTCCATTTAGACATGTGTCAAGACAAGGTGCTAACTACTTCATCACTTTTACTGATGATTTCAGTCGTTATGGTTATGTTTACTTGCTTAAACATAAACATGAAGTCTTTGAAACATTTAAAGTGTTTAAAAATGAAGTAGAAAATCAACTGGGTAAGACCATCAAGATCCTTCGTTCGGATCGAGGTGGTGAATACTTAAGCCAAGAGTTTAAGGATTATCTTAAAGGGTGTGGAATTGTCCAACAGCTTACTCCTTCATACACACCACAACATAATGGAGTGTCTGAGAGGAGGAATCGAACCCTGTTAGACATGGTGAGATCCATGATGAACCTTACAACTCTCCCATTATCATTTTGGGATTATGCTCTAGAATCTGCTGTACGTATTTTGAATATGGTTCCAACCAAGAAGGTTGATAAGACACCACATGAATTGTGGCATGGAAGAGTCCCTAATTTGTCTTACTTAAAGGTCTGGGGATGTGAGGCGCTTGTGAAGCGGGATACGCCTGACAAACTCGAGCAAAGATCTGTTAAGTGCATCTTTGTATGATACCCAAAGGAAACAATGGGTTACTACTTTTACTTTCCTTCTGAAAATACTGTTAAAGTTGCTCGATATGCTGAGTTCTTTGAAAAGAATCTCATAGCTCAAGAAAACAGTGGGAGGGTAGTAGAACTTGATGAGACTCAAGAGGAAGATGCATCACCTTCTACAAACACTAGCGAACATCAACTTGGGGGGGAAAGTGGTCAAAGTGTTGAACCTCAAGTCGATGTTGTTCCAATTCGTAGGTCCGCAAGGACTATACGTGCTCCAGAGAAGTTGTGTCTAAATGTAGAATCTGAGGAACACATGTTAGGGGATCTTAATGAACCTCCTAATTTCAAAGCTGCATTATCAGATCCAGAATCTGAAAAATGGCTTGAAGCTGCGAATGTGGAAATGAAATCCATGAAAGATAATCAAGTCTGGCGCTTGGTTGATCTTCCACCCAATGCTAAAACCGTTGGCTGCAAGTGGCTCTTCAAGAAGAAGACCGACATGGATGGAAATGTACACACCTATAAAGCTCGTCTCGTAGCGAAGGGTTATACTCAAGTCTACGGAGTTGACTATGATGAAACCTTCTCTCCTGTAGCGGACATCAGGGCTATTAGGATTCTCTTAGCCATAGCAGCGTACTATGACTATGAGATTTGGCAAATGGATGTCAAGACTGCCTTCTTGAATGGTTACTTAGACGAGGATGTCTATATGGTTCAACCTGAAGGTTTTATTGATCCAAAACATCCCAGCAAAGTGTGCAAGCTTCAAAGGTCCATTTATGGACTAAAGCAAGCATCAATAAGCTGGAACAAGAGGTTTGATGAGGAAATCAAAAAGTTTGGATTTACTCAAAACCCTGATGAGCCATGTGTATATCAAAAAGCTAGTGGGAGTAATGTTACTTTCCTTGACTTATATGTTGATGACATATTGATCATAGGAAATCACATTCCAATGTTACAAGATGTAAAATCCTACCTTGGAAAGTGTTTCGCTATGAAAGACTTGGGAGAAGCATCATTTATTCTTGGAATCAAGATCTATAGAGATAGAACAAAGCGGTTAATTGGACTAAGTCAAAGTGCTTATATTGATAAGATCTTAAAGAGATTTAAGATGGAGAATTCTAAGCGTGGAAATGTTCCGATGCAAGAGAGACTTGACTTAAATAGCAAATAGTGTGCTTCCACACCTGCTGAGGTGGAGCGTATGCAAAGGGTTCCTTATGCTTCGGCTGTGGGATCTATTATGTATGCAGTTAGATGCACTAGACCTGATGTGGCGTTCGCACAGAACATAACCAGCCGATTTCAACAGAATCCAGGTGAAAGTCACTGGACTGCTGTGAAAAATATTCTCAAGTACCTGAGGGCTACTAGAGATATGTTCCTAGTTTATGGTGGAAATCCTGAAGCAGAGCTCAAAGTGACTGGATATTGTGATGCTGGGTTTCAGACCGATAGAGACGATATGAAGTCTCAGACAGGATACGTCTTCATCCTGAATGGAGGCGCAGTGGATTGGAAGAGCAAGAAGCAATCCATAACTGCCATGTCTGCAACAGAATCAGAGTACATAGCATCTTCGGAAGCTGCGATGGAAGCTGTCTGGATTAGGAAATTTATTTCTGGGCTTGACGTGGTTCCCACAAATAAAAACCCCATAGAGTTATACTGCGATAACTCAGGAGCAATTATCATTGCCAATGAACCTGGAGTTCAGAAAGGGGCCAGACATTATCCTAGGAGATATCACTATGTTCGGGAGCAGATCGAATTAGGTGAAATCAATCTACTCAAAGTTCACACAGATGATAATCTAGCTGATCCGTTTACGAAGGCTTTACCTAAGGGAAAGCTTAATCAACATGCCGAGGGCATAGGACTTCGTTTTGCTAGTTATTTCATGTAACTCTGTGTTTTAGTATTTGGATAAAGGATGTTAGACAATTATTATCTAATAAATGAATTAAAGTACTTGGTATATTTGTTTTCATTTAATAATTAATTGTATCCTATATTTGCATGTTTAATCCATGAATAATTTATATTATTCTAAAATGTTCATTATCGATCAACTATGTGGGAATATAGTTGAACTAAGATAAATCTGAGTGATTGGTATGGATGGTCCCACCAAACTCACATGATATCCATGAGATGCATATCGGACTACCCCAACTGACAAGTTATTGCTTTATGGATCGGCGTCATTAAGTGAAACTTGTAAATGGTTGCTTTACTTATCCTTAGACTTGAGATGCAAGCAGGTCTTGCATGTATGGATTGCATCTTCTTGATATAGTTCTAGCTATCCTGAATAAGGTAGTAATAAAGGGCTATTTTCAGAAGTGTAGTGAAGTACATGACTGACACGTGTAGTCTAGATAGGATTTGTTCCTTCAATTAGCTATTGAAGTATGATACCACTGGGCCCCTCATTAGAATTAATTAAGATGTGTGTACGGCCGTACCCAAATGAATTCTAGATTGTCTCAATTGATTTGGTAATCTTGATTGATTAAAGGAATGAGAAACAGAATCGTTAACCTATGGAATGACATTGATCCATATCCATAATTAACAAGGTATCTGAAACAAAGGGATAGTGAAGACTAAAATCATTTTCTTAAGAAGCTTGATTATACTTTAAGAAATTATATTATACTTTGAGAAACTATAATATATTTTAAGAAACTTTACTTAAACATTTTCGGGGGCATTGACGTGTTGCTAGACGCTTATCAATGTCATTGCTTTTATTAATGACATGCTCAAGTGGGAGCTGTTGGGATATGACCACGTAATAAATAAATGCATGTCCGGAAATATTTAAGCCTACGGGGTCACACGTATTGACACTTATGCTCAATATAATTAATTAATATAAATGTGAGATATATTAATTAATCCGTTCAAGAAATAAACGTTTATTAAAATGTTAATTGTACGTTTATTAAAAAGAGAGGAACTTAAATGTAATTAGTAAACTTGGAGAATTCTGGAACATTCCAGAAAACCCTACGAGGCTGGCCCATGGGTTTAGGATAAATCCTAAACTTATTTTCCAAGTTACCTACACCCTATAAATAGAGAGATAATTAAACCCTGAAAAATAATCATTTAATTCAATCTCTCTCTCTTATATACGTACGTAAAGGAAAACAAAATTCAAGGGGTTTCTTGTTTTCGTCCTTTTGTGGTTTGACCAAGAAACAAGAACGGAGTACTAGCATACGTATTGAGCTGCTGTCGTGTGTGCGATCGTAGAGGGGTTTTACTTTAAACCCTCAACTATTTAATTATAGTTTTATTAGAGCTTTGCTAAAAGGTACAATTCTATTCTTAACTAATTACATGTACGTGTTTATTCGCTTCCGCAATTGTGTGACAATTTGAATATAATTATTTGCTATACTCTAACGCATATAACCACAAATCAAATTAAAAAACACACCAATCAATTAATCATTAGGTAATCAAATTGAATTAAAGACATACGGTTCCACTTCCAGAATAGCCACTAATATTTTTACATGTTGCCAGACAGGCTCTCTCTCTTTCTCGTACTATATAAAACACATCAATCCATCTGTATTCTTTCACAAAACCTGGGCCACGGCCCAAACAAATAGGTACAGTATAGGTACAGGTATAGGTGTCTTATCTTAATGTTGAATTATACAGTATCTAAATGTATGTACTGTATCAACCTCCTAATAATTAACTTACTAATCAATCAATTACACAAAATCTTTTACAATTATATTATATGTATCCTTTACTTTATTATGCGGATCTCATACTACTGAATGTATATGTGGAGTTTTTAGCTATAATAGTGTTGACAAACTAAATATTTACTTCTTTGGTGTTTCTCCACACTTATTTACCAAACAAGTATTCTTTTCAAACAAAATTACAATAGACTTTTTCTTCTCTTAAAAAAGGCAACCGGGTTTTGTTTTGTTTTGTTTTTGTTATTACCATGTACATATATATAACCACGTAACATTTCAATTCTCTATATTACAATAAATCAACCAATTTTACGCCTGTACATACTAGTATAATACCCGCACGATGCAGCGGGGTAAAAACATATAAGAATTTAATATAAGTGGAATGTTAATAAAGTCTAATAGATTTTTCAAAGACTAATAAAAATGTTTGATGTTATAACGTTTTTTTATATATTAGATAAATAATCAAATTTATATGTGTTTTTAAAGATGGTTGTATTAAAATTTTGTAACCACTTGGTCTAGTTGTGATCTGCATACAATATATAGAATTATAGATGTATATATATGGAAATTATGGTGTAGTTCTGCAATCTCAAATATGGAAATTATGGTGTAGTTCTGCAATCTCCAATTCAAATCTGCATATACTTACCATAGATAGTTGTAAGTATATGTTTAATGAGGGGTATTTTAGTAATAAAAAAACTTAAGAGGTTTTTAAGACTGAACAATGAAAACCCTTTATAAGTAGTAGTAGATAGAAAAAGAAAAAGAACGGAGATAATCAACACAAATATCTTTGTAGTTTGGATAATCAACACAAATATCATTGTAGTTTGTACCAATCATCTATAACAAATGTCCATGATCATTTGTCAATAAAAAGGAAAGTCTAAAATACTACTCGTATTTTCTTAT
Source organism: Helichrysum umbraculigerum (assembly GCA_949592205.1). Classification (NCBI taxonomy): domain Eukaryota; kingdom Viridiplantae; phylum Streptophyta; class Magnoliopsida; order Asterales; family Asteraceae; genus Helichrysum; species Helichrysum umbraculigerum. Next base: position 5,238,892 of record CATIUR010000005.1, on the reverse strand, counting down.
CAAAAGTTAATTACTCATTATTATTTTTTGGGTTTATAGTTTGATTGTATATCGAACTATACATCTTTTATATTGTACGCATCAAATATCTGAACTTCCTATTGTTTTTGTTCAACTTCTTAAACTTAAACCATCTTTTATATGAATTTAAGTGACTATTGTATGTATATAACTCACAAACACTACTAGAAAATTGTCAATTACCCAATTTCTCACGAACTATAATCCGTATGAAACTTATGGGAAATTCGCGAGAAATCTCCCATAGATTACCCACATATATTGAATATCCGTGGGTAATCCGTGAGAAAGTTGATTCGTTGGTAATTTGTAGAAAACTCGTTCGGAATGTATAATAATATGTTTTCCATGGATTTTCTACGAATTATTAGTTATTAAATTCTTGAAACTGTTGCAAAACATTAGTCGGTAATCCGTGGGTTAATACCTAGGGCTTACCCACAAGTTTTACGGATTAGGGCTTATTAAAGGATGAATATTTATTCGTGAGAACTTTGTGGGAAATCTATGAGAGATTTTAAACTTTCACATGGATTACCCATATATTACCCACGATTTTAGGGGTCGGGGATTATTTAAGGATTAAAAAGTAATTGTGGGAAATCTATAAGAAAGTTTAAACTTTCTCATAAATTACTCATAAGTTTTATGGAAAATTCAATATTCACATAAAGATGTCTATATATATATATATATATATATATATATAAAAGTTCCGGTTCAATTGAGAATCAAAAAAATTGCGAGAATCATGAGAACCACTAGATTGCATGTTTGTTCACATGTAATTAACTTGATTCACATGTGAACATTGATTTAGTAACTAACATGTTCACATGTGAATCAAGTTAGTTACATGTGAACAAACATGCAATCTAGAAGTTCTCACGGTTCTCGCAATTTTTTTGGTTCTCAATTGAACCGGAGAACTAAAAAAATTGCGAGAACTACTAGATTGCATGTTTGTTCACATGTAATTAACTTGATTCACATGTAATTAATTTGATTCACATGTGAACATTGATTTAGGTTAGATTGGGAAAAAAATTTTTGGAAAAAATGTCTTAAAACATGTTTTACCCGATTTGTTCATATTATCGTTCATATGTGAACATAAATTTAATTTTTTGCGGTTCTCGCTATAATTTAAGGATTTTTCGATTTTTTTTTCCTAATCTAACATAAATCAATGTTCACATGTGAATCAAGTTAATTACATGTGAACAAACATGCAATCTAATAGTTCTGACGGTTCTCACAATTTTTTTGTTCTCAATTAAACCGGACCCTATATATATATATATATATATATATATATATATATAGGGTTAGGTTCAATGGAGAAGGAAATTTAGGTGGAGAAGAGGGAGAAACAATTGTGATTCGGTATTTTATTACTATGATTCAACTTTTTATTATTTTAATTATGATAATAAAAAAAATGAATCATAGTAATAAAAATATTGAATCATATTGTTTCTCCCTCTTCTCCACCTAATTTTTCTTCTTTTTTATCCTCTTACTATATATATATATATATATATATATATATATATATATATATATATATATATATATATATATAAATATAATATGATTATTCACGCGTTCTTCATGTATATGTTCTTCCATGTGTAAGTACTTTTTAATATATAGTCGCACGGAGAATTCGAATCAATTCAACACTCGCTTCTATTAATCGCATGGAACCTGATGAAAAGAACTCCGCCGTATTGTCGCCGGTGATGATTACACAACATATGTCAATGACGTAAAAGGAGATGACGTAGCATTGATGTATCAATGAACAAGTTGATTTTGTAACTAGTGAGAGATAGGGTTTGGTGGTTGTTGATTGAAATCGAGACAGTACTTACCAAACCTTAGTAATAAAATGAGTTATAAAATGGTCAAACTATTTACATATTAGTAATAAATCAACGAGTACATAATTATTTAACATAATTGATTTTAAATGTAATTAGAAGGAAAAAGGAAAAGCAATTCAACTTTAAATAAAAAAAGGAAAAGCAACAAACATACATAAATATACCTAGAGGTCACTACTTAAGAATTCTAACACATAATTCACATGGTTGTTTATTGTTCTTAGTTTATAACTTGTAAAAAGGAATATATTAGTATATTACCCATCTCATAGACTGACACATGATAAATAAATTCAAATAAATAAGTCTCAATCTAGGATTTACTTTGAACAGAAACAAAATTTGAATTATTAATAGTCGATGAAAAGTAATGTGCTAAAAAACTTCATTGTGTGCGTAGAGTTCCATAACACTCAATCTGAGTAAACTAAAAGACATATATAGCTTACTAGATCATGGACCCGTGTATACACGGGTTGACTAGAAAACAATTTATACAATTAGTAGGTATTAGTTTGTAACTATAATAGATGTAGAATAAGTTAATTGTATTAATTTTAATTTTTATTTTTTGCATCTTGTAGCCATTTTAGCGATTCACTTACATTTTTTTTTTTGTATCTTGTAGGCATTTTTAGATTTTTGTATCTTATTATAACATTTAGTTACATGAATTATAAGTTAGTCCACTCGGCTTGGTAATTTAATTGGTCCGTTTTTACAATGTAGCATAAAAATAACTTTCTTCATGTTCTAAAAGTTAAGTTGTTTTAGAGAAGAAATAGCGACATCTCCAACTCTTGAAAACGGTAATTTTTTCAAGTTATGTAATAATAAGAATCTTCATTTCATCAAAACATTCATTGATTATCTCCAAAAATGCTTTCAACTTTATCAATCTTTGTTCACTTCATCATATTTATAAGCTCAATACATGCAATAGTTTAGATAAAAGTATGTCTCAATAACTAAATGATAAAAGCATCATTAAATCGCACAAACTCTTGGTGATTCCACAACAAATACACGGTTAATGTTCTAACAAAATAAAAAGTTACAGTTTAAAAATTACATGAAAACATAAACAATTTCTGCTCGAAGCACTCGACACATCTATACATGCACAATAACTTATCTTCTTCCCTAGCAATTAAACATGAATTTGAATAATTTAATGGTACCAAAATCTTGAAATATCAATTGTCATGACCAAAAGGTCTTCAATTTGCTAAACGTCCTGCTCCACATCGCTTCTGAAGATCATTTACAAAGATAAACATGACATAATAGTAAAAGATAATACAAGAAAAACACAAAAGAAATGGAAAATAATATAAAATCCTATTCCACCTCAATCATCAAAGAAAGTTGAGCATTATGGCTGCTACCTTTTGATCTTATTTGATAATATTGGTACCTGTTAGTACATACAATACCATATACAGCTTAAAGATTTATGCCAAAATACAATCAAAACCCGGAAGTTGGGATCAGCGGATTGATGAAAAGAATATAGTTAGTGATATATTACATTACAGCTATATAAATAGCAAATATAACAGAAATTGAATCTCATTAGAATCAATGGTGATTAAAAAACTCTTGAAGGCAAGACTTAACCAATCCACTTACCTTCATTTTGAGTCATATTTAAACTTCTGTCCCATGAAGGAAGACTTCTTTAGTTTAGATCTACAATTCAAATGGGTCAAAAGTCAATCATAAAAGTTGCACCAAGGCACACAAACATAAATAAAAGCAATAAGCGATATTGTCCCTCTAGGTTTAAGATTCTTTTGGAACTTTGATAATGTGATGATCACAAAAAACTAATACTAAAAAACAAAAAACATAGATATACATACATTTGCTTTAGCTTCGGTAGAAGCCCCATGAGAGAGAAGAAGCCCTACAGCTTCATTACAACCATTTTAGCAGCCATGTGCAATGAAGTTTCTCCATACTGCAAAGTAGATTATAGTAAAACAATATGTATCACTACTAATCATAACCATTTTAAAAGAAATCAATATTTTGCGCACCATGTTCTTTGCTTCCAACTCAACGGTTTCAGGCCCAGTCAAGTTCGGGAGATACTTAACCACTTCAACACTATTATGACCGGCAGCAACATGAAGGGGTGTATTTGCCATCTGCATCAAGAATATTGATGAAATTAAACTACACATTATTAGAAACCAAAAGGCCAAAACAATCGGAATGTCAAAAAAGATAACTTCACAATGGCAAATGTCACACGGATCATAAGCTTGGCTGACGCATTAAAACTGCTATCTTTCGCATGAATCTTTATTCTTTAGTTAATAGTAATACCTCAAACAAGTAACATAGCAAACTAACACTGCATAATGTAACTATTCTCTCAATCACAACCCTCCCACTCGATCATCATCAATGAACACAACCTCAATCTCAATTATTGACACACCAAACATCATCAATTTTTATATACAAATATAAAAAAAAAAAAAAAAAAAACTTAAGTCACTTTCACCTTGTATCAATCCTGATCAGCTTAAAATCAACAAAAGTTGCACAAAAAGTAGTTGTTCATAATCCTTATCAGTGTTCACAACAACAATAAAAAAACCCTTGGATATCAGCCAAAACTCAGTCACACCTTTTACTTAGACATTACATCAAGCAGTTTGTATGCAATCCTAATCAACCCAAAATTAGCTACTCGATCATATCCAATTAAAAGCAATTACTACCAAAATCACATGAATTTTAGATGGGCTTGAAATGCACCTGGAATAATGGTGGGAGATGGATCTTGTTGAGCAGGTGAACGAAGTGAAAGAAAGTCACGCCCATCCTTATTTGCACCTACAAAATTACACACACCATACTCAATTATTAATTCGTAACAATTGCTTAAATGTGTTCGTGAGATAAAAAATCATGTTGACTATACCTTGGGCACCACGAAGACCATGGTTAGAAAGCTCCATCCCACGCCAAGAGCTACTCAGATTTCAAATCTAGTTTAAAATCATTTTTTTTTTAAGAATCATCACATCAATGCTAAACACAACAAACCTACTTTTATCAATCAACACAAAACCTTAAAAAAGAGGGGTGGGGGTCATTTCTTACAACAAGGTTCCGATCATTAATCAACGAAGGATTTTCACGGAGACGTTTCTGAAGACCGGAAAGATCGCCGGATTGAGCAGTACATGAATCGTAATCGGTTTTACAGATCTTGATTTCTGTTGATCTTTCACCGTTTTCACGGAGACGTTCTTCTATGTCAAACCCTAAAAACGAATTTTAGGTGGAACATGAAAGAGGCAGAGGTAGAGAAAGAAGTATGAGAGAATAGAGTAAGAAAATACATGTGTATTGGAATAACCATCGATGAAGGAAGAAGAAAAGAAAAGCCCTACTCAATTTTGGGCGGTGCACAATGAAAGAGGCAGGAGTGATATCGGTTAATGGACCAGACCAATATAATTGAATCGTGCAAAGAAAGTTTACGGTATTCAATGTCTAGAAAATAGGCGGCTAAAACACAACAAAATTTAAGTGATTAAGTAAATTAAAAAATTCAAAATTCTAAGAAAATTCCTTGATTCTGAAGGTATCCAAGTCATCAAAATTGAATCTTCAGATTGGGCCAAGTCAGCATGATGATATCATGCCTCAAGTGCCCTTTAATATATAATATAGATATAGATATAGATATAGATACTTGTTATCATTATCATCATTGTATATATATTAATTAGGCGCCATGGTTTTACTGTTCACCAGGAGTATTAATACGCTGCAGTCGGGTTTTTTTTGGACGGTACATCCAGGTCGGGTCGGGTCACACACACAATTTAACAATCTGGTGTCTCACACTCACTCACACAAATGAAGGCTGATATTTTTGACTTTGACTTTCACTTTTCTTTGACTTCATTTGATGTGAGTACATCAAAATTCATATTCTAACTTAAAAATCGTTACTCATACCTAATAGAAAAAAGAAATAAAAGAGTTTGGCGGATTTATTTAATTTTATAGCAATTATTTTAAATACTTTTTTTTCAAAGGAATATGAAAATTGCTTTAATTTAGTTTTATAAATATTCTGTCCATCCCACTGCAATTGTCCACATTACTATTTTAGGTTGTCCCGAATAAGTGTCTACTTTTACGTTTCAACCAATCGAAATGGATTTAGTGGGTAGATATGTTATTTGATTGGTGAATAGTGTAGTTAGCGGAGAATCCTAAAAGTATGTGCAAGGTCAAAGTGGACACTTTAAATGAGACGGATAAAGTATTTATTAAAATAGTGTTTTATAACGTAGGATACGTGCATAAATTTGTTTACCTTATGTAGCATCTAATCTAATCTAATTATATCATTTAAATTTATGTATATATGACAATATATAATGTATTACCAACATTGTTCTATAAACCATAAATCTATTATGATAATAGGTATTCGTAATATATTTTCGCAGCGAAGCGCGAACAGAAACCCTTGTTAAGTTTTATCCATTCATCCATAAATAAATAAATAAATAAATATAGAATATACTACGGAGTAGTTGTTATATTATTGTTATTAGTATTCTTATTAATTATATTGTTTTCTATTATTATATGAAAATATGAATTTAAAAAGAAAATGGATATGAAATAAATATGATTATGAGCTAGATTTTAAGACGTATATTTGAGTCTCATATTTGATACTCGAGCATTTAACTGGGGCCTGATAGGATAGGTGAGGAATTACTATTGAGTTCTTACTGAATTTTTTAAATGAAACTACTTCAACTTCCTATAGTAATACTCCGTACAATACTCTTTCCACGTGCTTTGATGTTGATGGATGTTATAGGGATGAAGTTTTGAAACTTAAAAGATTAAAACATATTATGAGGTTATTAATATGATATTTTTATTCAACGAATTTTTATCCATGTATTGCCGCAGAGTCTAAAACAATAAAACATATGTTTGTTTTTCATAGGAGTAGGATATGTGAAGAAGGTTTTTTTAGGGAGGGAAGGGGGATAAAAATGTTTTGGGTACTATAATTCTATATATTTATTCTAAGATTCAGTATTATTATTTTACAATTTTAAATTTGTATTACTATAACTTTTGATACATAGCAACAAAAAACTAAATGTTATTAATAAACTATTGAACCAAAATAATAAAATGTTGAATCATATTAAAGAAAATTATATTTTATCAATCAAATATTGAATCGTAGTAATAAAAAATCATTATTCCCTCTTCTCTTCCTTAGTTTCTTTCTTTTTTAAACATTTTACTTTTTTTCTATGTACGAATATAAACTAAATAATAAAAGTGGATGAATATAAAATATACTCCCTTAATCCTAAAAAACAGTCCACATATTCAAGGTAACCTTGACTTAAAATTATTAAAGAAACGAGTTATTGAGAATAATAAATGAGGATATGTGAAGTTTAATGATATTTAATACGTTGTAGCTGAGTAAGGATAGTAAACTTATCATTTTTACAAGTTTGGGACACTATGCTATTCCAAAAATAATTTGGGGTACTAAAAAACCTGATTAACCAAAGAGTGTCAAAATGCATTTTGACTTTTATTCATATCACACCTAAAGTTTTATTACACGTTCTGTTTCTTTTCTTTATTGTTTTGATAAAAAGAATATATATATATGTACTATGAACAATGAATCCTCCCAAATTTTTACAGTATTAATATGATCACATACTCACATTCCACATATATGAACTAACAGTCGTTTTTATTGCAATTGTATCCACATTCATAAACGTTTGATAAGTGCCATAAAAATGATTAGTGCCACTCCAATAAGCCAATATAAGCATATACGTAATACGTCTATCACACAAACGATGCGAATATAAAAGGGATAAAATCTATAAGTCTTGAAAACTTGAAGGGGGCTATACGTAAATAATAAAAGCTTGAGTTAGGGGATGAACACAAAGGAATTAAATTTGAATAGTCTATAAAAGGAAAAAATAATACGGAGTAATGTATAAATATATACATAAAGCTGTTGGATTTTGTTCGATTAATTAAAAGTCGAATTTCAAGGTTACGGACGTAAAGTTTATGAGGTATGAAATTTCGTATCTTCTTACATCACTTATCTTTAAATTTTGATAAATAATCTAGTCTTTTTTTTATGCTTCTACATAACAATGTTGGGGAAAATTTTGAGTATTTTTTATCACTTTACAAAACACTGAAACATTGTTTATGATTATGGATCAGTTTTTGATATAAATTTTACGTCTTTTTTATGACTTTACAAAACAATGTTGGTCAAAGATTGAGCCTCTTTTGTGACTTTACAAAACAATGTTGGTCAAAGATTGATTGAGCCTTTTTAATGATTATGAGCCAATGTTTAGTAAAAAGTCTCAGTCTTTTTTATGATTTGAGAACTGGGTTTTGATAATCTTGGAGTTTTTTTTCAGTATGATTGTAAAAAACACATGTTTATTTGCAGAGTTCATTAGAGGTTGCCTTTTGAAGTGTTTATGTTTGTTGAGTTTCATATATATATATAGTCAATTAGTCATATAGTAGTAGTATGTACACTAATGAAAGTTTATATATTGTTATTAACATCCAGATAGATGGATCAGAATCAGCTTTCTTGTTGTTCGGTATACGATCGTTTGCCTCCTCTATCTGCAAAATATACATGGTTGGTTGCTCATAGTTTCGAAGCCAAAGATGATGAGGGTACAGGAGACCATATTTTCTATACGTTACACGACCCAATGCTTCGTTATCGTTGTCGAATCCCTGAGTTACTTGGAAGACGCATCAGAGGATATTTTCATGGTTGGGTGATTCTCTCCAACGATCCACACAACGTCATGTGGTCTCTTTGGAACCCAGAAACTTGTAAGATGATACGGCTACCCCCTTTGATTTTAAAAGATGGAGATTCTGAATCTGTTGGAGGATGTTGTTTGTCATCCCCTCCTGATGATCCGAGTTCGGTTGTCTTATTAACGAGAACTGACAGACCTACTTTTGTTTTTTGTCGCCTTGACTGTAAAAGGAAAAAGTTAAGATGGACCGAGATGTCATACTCTAAACCGCTAGGGAGAATAACCATTGATGGTGGTTTAATATACAACCTAACTTGTTGCAATGGTAAGGTCTATGCCTTGAATACCGACAGTAGTTTTGCTAAAGTTGTTATACAGGTTGACATTGTGGTCAGTGACAGAGATGTTATCATAAAACTATACATATTAGCGCTATGTCCTCTACCCCCTATACAATATTTGTAAGATATCAAACTTCACTCACGAGTATTAAAATAGAAAAAAACACAGAGATGAAAAACTAATATTAAAAAACGAATATGTACGAAATGTTTCTGTGAAAAGTGTTTTTATTCATATAATAGAAGCCTACATATATAGCCTTTAAACACCACGTGCAAGCATGAAAATAGGCATACAATACTACCACTTGACCCACTCTCCTCTCACATGCTTTCCAACGTACACTTCCATGATACTCGGTCAAACAAAGACTACCAATTCAAACCTAAACTATTAACTAAAACATGACAAATAAAATAATAATCAAACTAAACATACTGACTCATAAATCATGCAACCATGCATACGTGAACTAGACCCATATTAATCAAGATTAACCCAACAATATTGTCCCGAACAGAGCTTTTTCATGAAAGGATCTTCCACGGAGTTATTCTGCATTGCGATAGGTTTTAGAGAGAGAACAAATAAAACTCTTGGTTACGTGTCTCTATCTAAATTGGACATGACTAGTATACCGTGGGAACGCATTGAAGGCCTCAAAGACTGGACATAACTGGTATTACCTACGAAGAATTTTCAGAGAAAGATCTCACAGACGTGGACATAACCCTTGATTTGTGGGAAGAAATGTTCGACCTCAAGGACGCTATCTTTTTTGTGGATCTTGGTCGGGATCACTCTGTATATTACACCCCTGCAATTGCCTCAGAGTTAGGGGGGTATATACACATTCGTAATGAAATGGGCAAGATTATGCACTCGTATCGCTTTAAAGATAAAGCCATTTCCCTATCTTCCACGCCACTTCTGCTGCTACCTACCGACAATGTGTCATTGTGGGAACATAGGTATAATTGGTATTGAATTCTGCTTATCATATGTGTTTAAGTTTTACAGTAGTGAAAATTGTTTCTTTTCTTTTTTCTCTTTTTGTATGTAGGTTAGAAGATGATCTTGGAGAATCCAAGTGTACAATTAATTCTAAACAAGAAGAGGGTGAGATAGTGGTACGTACAGTCACGAATAAGGTTGGATTTGATGAATCATACCTGGACCATCTACCGTTTCATATTTTGGAGTTGATTATGGAGTTTTGTGTGGGTACTGTGGAGTACGCAAACTTTCGTGCTACATGCAAACGTTGTCATTTAGCAGCACCTAAAACGCCATTAAAGAGATTGCAGACATTAGTATCACCCTGGCTACTAGTGTTGGATAGTATTAGACGCATCATCACTTTCACACATCCGATGATGGGTGACAAGTACTTCATGAAAAGTTTACCGGCATCGATTTTTGATAAAGAAATAGAATGTTCCAGATATGGTTGGTTGTTGTTCTATAAATATCAAACAGAACTGGTGTTCTATAACCCCTACATAGGTGAAATCCGTAAGCTTCCAGAAGCAGATTATATGTTTCACATCTTATGTTTCTCGGCACCTCCTACTTCCCCCGATTGTATGGTTGTTGGATTTGTACACAGCATACACAGCAACGTTCACATCCACTTAGCAAATGAACAATCTTGGCGTGTTCTTCCTGTAGACTTTGGTGACGTTTGTTTTGCAACATTTTATGGCCAAGATCTTTATGCCTTGTGTAGCAACGGAGAAGTTCATGTTTTCAGAGATTAATTTGGGTGGAGATGATTTCTCACGGGAGCAAGTTGTAGCCGAACTTCCAGGAATAAGATCACGGGGACAGTATTCCATTATGAAATGTGATCAGCATCTTTTACTAGTCGTTGTGTGCGAGGATGGAGGTTATCTTGAAGTATTTGAGGCGAATGATTCTACAAAAGGATGGGATAAAATAAGTGATATAGGAAAGCACGTGATATTTATAAGTAATAGAACATGTTACTGCATCCATGCCAAATCACCAGAAATGGAGAACAAAATCTTCTTTCCACGAGTACATTCCGGGAGTGGCAAGATAGTGTTTTATTCTCTCGAGACACACATGTATCACGTATTCAATGGCAAAAATATAGAAGAAGCTTTTGGGGATTTCGTGGGAACTGTCCATCATAATTTCAACCCTCATGCGTGGATTGACCCAACTTGGTCCTAGTTTTACTCCTTTGCTTTAAGTTATTACTCTATGGAAACCTTAGACCTGTTGCCTCTTTCTTAATATTCAATCAGTTGTATGCTTTGCACCAAGTTCTATAAAGTAATTGATTAATTTTCTTATTAATACTTTCTGTTAACCCACCATTTTATGGTGGTTTATGTTTGTCATCTTTGAATTGAATTGTCTGCAGGTAAATGTTGAAATGGATCAACTGATCGATTTAGGCTCTTAAATTGGTTTACTTCCACTTTTTTTTTGCATTTGTTTGTGTGAGATCATCTGCCTTTGGTTGATTTTGATTTCGTTTTGTTGACATGCTTTTAAGTGTTGATTTGTGGTGAATGTTTAGGATTCCAATATTCATAATCGATCTCTATAGTTTGTGTGAGTATCATTATCATGCCATATGTTATAAAAAAAATCATGACATAACTACTATGATGTACTGCCTCTTGTCCGTGGCTATCTGGTATGTTTTAGGACTTTAATATCCATATTCGATCTTATAAATGATTCCTGCTTTTTCCTTGGTTTATAATATTTGACAGAATCATGTAACTTCTAATGGATATCATGCATCTGTTATAAAAAAAATAGTGACATCTTATTAGATAATCACATAACTTCAATTTATGTAGGGTAAATAATGGTTTAATCACCAAACTTTTAACTTTTTTTCGTTTTAACTCTTCAACTTTTTTTTTAACGTTTTAAGCCTTCAACTTACGATTGACCGGTTAATTTCGCCATTCACCTTGACTGTGACCTAATGCAGCCGTTTTAGGTACAGTTGGCATCTACGTGGCATCTGCATGTCGTCGCTGTAGGGTTTTAGCGACGACATTTAGCGACGACATGTCGTCGCTAAATCTTTGGGTTTTTGTACAGTTGCCACGTCGCAGGTTACAAGTCATACAAATGATTGTTTCGTACGGTCAATTAAAGTGAAGGGATTAAAAATTGGTTAACCCGTAAGTTGAAGGCTTAAAACGTTAAAAAAAAAGTTGAAGGGTTAAAACGAAAAAAAGTTGAAAGTTTGGTGATTAAACCATTATTTACCCATTTATGTATGTGTTAATGGGGAAAATGTAAATATTTGCGTGGGTGTGTGAGTTAAAAAAGGATAATCACATAACCACTATTATGTACTCTTAACTTCTCGTAGTAAATCTGATGGGCTGACGACAATCATGGGCCTGCACGAGGCTTATTTTGTTATTGTGTTATTTTCTTTGACAAGTGTACCCATAGTGGTGAACAAAACCGGGTTTTCGGCCTACCCGACCCGACCTGAAACCCTACCCGGTTTTAAGTCAAAGAAGTCAAAAACCGGGTTGGGCCCAACCCGACCCGGGTTTTTTCGGGTTTTCAACCGGGTTTTTGACCAGGTTTCCAACCCGACCCAATTTAAACCCGGGTTCAACCCGATTTCGAATTCTAAAAACGCTACCCGGATACTCCCAAAACCCGAACCGGGTAGGGTCATACCCGGGTACAACCGGGTAGGGTTTTCGGGTAGGGTATAAAACCCGGGTTTTTTTTTCCGCCTCTATGTACCCATAAAGAACCTCACCGGCTATTGGTCTTTTTTCTCACAGTCGCAGATAAATTAAAGGGAGTTGATACATACACCAATTTATTTGATGCATACACCAACTTTGATGCATTATAATGTGTACTATACAGTACTGTAATGCATGCATTTTGGTGTATGCAGTGGCGGATCCAGAAAATTTGATCGCGGAGGGTGAAAAATTTTCAGTTTTCAAATAATGATGGGTCATTGAAGCCGTTCTTGCTAAAAAAAAGCGATTCAAAACAACTTCAAAATCGTAAAAGAACCGGCTTAATAACTTTTTCATACACAAACTACAATAAACAACATAAAACGGCTATAAAATAATTTAAAGCGACTTCATTAAATAGCCAACTTTATATCAGTAAAATGCGTCGAATTTAAAAACGTTAAACATAAACATTGTACAAGATAGTTTCTACAGTGCTACAAAATGATATGGATATCTAATCTAAAAGTCATACAAAGAACGAACTCTAAAATTACAAAGTCATGGTGATAAAACAACATGTTAGACGTTTAAAATATAAAATAGCAAGAAAAAAGATTTAGAGAATAACTCTTGTAATTTGACCATATTGAAAATCTAAAATGCAACAATTAAATTCTTCAAACATTAATCAACTAAACATATAAAAAGCTCAAAATAAAACTATAGCAGTATGAATATGAAACTAGTAATTGTTTTTATTTAGGCACATCATTAGTTTTTTAAACAGTTAGTTTTAAGTCTTATAACTTGATATATAAATATAAATGATCATAAATGAAAGAAAGAAAAGAAGTAAAAACACAAAGAAAGATGTTTGTTATTCTCATGTACTTCAAGAGGTTTCCACATCGCTAGGGTAACATTAAATTTCATATAAGAGATTGGTTATAAAAAGGAGGAAACATTGAGAGATTAAATTACCTAAGCCCATTTAAAAATTAGTTCAATTTTGTACTTGCTTGGAGGTGGGCTGGGGGCAAAATTATTTGTGGGCCGAGGGCATTGTCTAAATAATATTAATAGGTGCACTAGAATTTACAAATAATTAATGGGCCGTTGGTGGCCATTGCACATTTGCACCCTCTTGTATATGAGTGGATCCGCCTATACCGTGTATGTATGAAAAAGTTTGTTGTATTTATCATGGGCCTAAATTAAAATTTGTTGTGCATCATAATCAAGTATATATGGATAAATAGCAAAGGTGATAAGAAGTTATCATACTCCCAAGTGTTATTTTGTTAATCAAAGTAATTGCAAAATTTATATGAAAAAGAAAATTAAGAGCACAAAATATACAGTACTCGAATCAATTATCACCTTTCTTAATGACATATATAAAAGAAAAACTCAAACACATGATCTTGATCCCACCGATATCATTGAATGGCTGTGCAGATGAAACACAAATTTAAAACTAAGAAATTCAGAACCCTAATTAGTATTCGCGAAATTGTGTTATTCAATAATCAAAAACTGCATAAACCTTAATCCCAAAAGTGTTTAAATAATATGGGAAAGAAGCTAAACAAAGCCCATCCATAACGGATTAAGGCAACAAAGTCCACAATAAAAAATGTAAATAATTAAAAGGGCAATCCCGAAAAATCAAAAACTGTCAGGGCTCATGGCGAAGCGAAGAGCCTTGATCGTTGGGCCTTTTTTGAGTGACCATGCTAATTTCGGCCCAATCTGACACCGAAATCAAAATCGCCAAAATTGAGGAATGAATGGTTGATGATGTCATGACTAGTAGGAATGAATTTGTGATGACATAAGCTTGACGATGGTCCCACTACACAGAGGCGGAGTTGTTCAGTTGCAGAGTGCACACTACAAGAAAAATGCTTATTAGTGACCAACTTTTTAGTGACAACGAAAAATTTGGTCATTAACTGCAGTACTTAGTAACCAATACACATGTCGTCATTAATTTTGGTCACTCGTAAAAAATTAGTCATGATCACCAATAGTGGTCACTACCTAGTCACAGATTGTGACCAAATTGTGGTCATTAAGTTGAATATTGCTATAAGAAAAAGAGTAACTCCAACGGGAAGAGTTTAAACTATGATATATTAGTTAGAGGCCATTTTTTCTAAAAAAATATAGAAATAAAAAAATAAGAGAAATGAGTTAGAAGATGTTTATCCAAAAGATGAATTTATTCGTGTGACATTACATTATAATTCATTTTACGAGCCTTATCAATTATCATATTGGACAACATAGAATCATTATAACGTTTTTTAGATGAAATATTTTAAAATATTAAATTAAACTTATTTATTTATAACTGAAAAATATTAACAGCTATATGAGGCATGTTATAATATATTCAAAATTAAATCACGTGATAGGTATTCGGTGTATGAAATTTTATAGTATATGAACTACAGGCCCATTTAAGAGGTAAAACTTAAGCCCATTTTAAAGTTTAATTGGAGTTGAGGTCACGCACAAACACACTCGAATTGCTGGAAGCCTGGAACAAAAAATGGCGAAAGGACAAGGTCCAGGTCGCCATCCCGAGATCGGCAAAAAAACCAGAGGTACACTCAAATTCCTCGATAATGTTATATATTTTGTGTTCAGAATTGTGTAACGATGCTTGATTATGCTTCAATCGATTTTGTTTTGTTGTTGATTTAATTATTTGATTTTTGAATTTCATGTATCGGTTTACTTATTTATGTTCTTGCTGTATGTATCTATCTATATATCTATATATATATGTGTATATATGACGCTAGTGCTTTGCCTCGCAAAATATTCCGTTCAAATTCTTGGTCAGATCTCGTTTTACTTATGTACAAATCGAATGAGCATGTGCTACGATCATGTGTTTTTATTAAATTGAACTTATATCGATCCTGATCTAGGTTACGGTATCCAGTTTTATGCTGTTTTAACTCTTTCGTCATGATTCACTCAATTTCTAGTTAAATTTAAATATAATTTTAAACAATTACATTTTCATTCAGTTGAATTCATCACTATATATTGAACGAGGGATTAGAAAAGACAACTATTTGATAATGAAGTATAATGTAATTAGGTCTTGGTGTCTAGCTGCCAATTAAGCATCCAATGCCAATAGATAGTTTTAATTGATACTTAGGCAAACAACTAGTGACCTTATATTTGTTTATTAGTTGCAATTGAACACATTATAGTTAAACACCATGTTATATGTGTCACGGTAGATGTACAGAGAACATATTTAAACTTTTAAGATGTACAAAGGCATCTATGTGACTATTATGAAGGTTTAGGCATAGTCTGTTGTAGGCCTTTGATAATCTCAGCATAACAGAAATATAGAACCTCAAGCCAAGTTTTTCTTAAATAATTAAGGATTGTTATGCTGACGATGGTAATGCTACAACAGGTAATGATAATGATGTTGCACATACACAAATGCCATTTTGTATGCTACAGCAGAACACTGTTATGGATCAAAAAAGAAATCGAGGGAAGGAGAACTTAAGTCATCAAAAACTGAAGAATAAGTGTGTGGAGACCAAGGTGAAACCATGAAATCAGACCAAGCTACATATGTTCCTTACGTGGCGGATTATAACTTAAAATGTGTATTTTTGTTTAGATGGCCACCCCTGAAAGAGGATTATTGAAAAGGCCCAATTTCCAGAAGTCAAGTAGTAGTTATGATCCAAATCAACAACCTATTCATAAGGGACAATCCTTTTCTCTGTCACAAGATGAAGAGATGGCTTTTCATAAAATTGTACAGTCACTTTCCCCTCATCGTATGAGACAAATACTTGAATCCATTAGGAACCAAGAAGAGGAAGTTCAACAAGAAGAGGAGCGTGATCTTGATTCCTTACACACTGATAGAGACACGAGTGATCCAACATGAAGAAAACATTGGTTCTACATCACATGGTATGTCTGTTGAACTAAAATTGTATGTGATTGATGTGTACTAATGTCTAACCTGTTAATTGTTGTGATTAATTCATCTATATAGGCATATCTGCTACTCGCAAAGAATCTAGAGTGTTGAGTGAAACCAGAAAGAGTCGCTTGAGTAAGAGAAAATTAGTCTTCGAGGTTGACGAATTTGCTGGACGTATAGTTGGGGATGATAGCCAACTTTTTATCACCAAGGGCGGATGTGTGATGCGAGAGTATGCAAAGTTTGATGGAACAACATGGAGAAACCAATCGTACTTGTTGAAGACTGATATCATCAGTAAATGTTTGGTAAGGTTTACCAATTACACAATATTTGTTGCTTATTATAATAATTATACTAATTATACTAATGATATAATAGTAGTAAGTAATTAAATAATATGTGTTCCAATCATTAGCTGCAATAAAGTAAGGTACTCACTTGATATTAGTTTCACCACATCCAATCATCGGCATTGTTGTAGTGATCTAGTAAGGTTGTGTCTGATTTTATTTGTTATTCTATGTTCTTACATGCATTTATTCAGGTAGGGTCCATGGTTCTATATGCTTGGTTAACTTTTGTATTAACTGGTTTATTCAACTTCATGTTAAGTCTAATAAGATGGTATCAGTGCATAGGCTGTCAATAGTCAATGCTTTATTTATGTATAAATTTATAGCTTCCTTGGTTTGGTCTAATCTAACAAACACTTACCATTATGTTATGCTTCCAGGAAAATTCAAATTATGATCCAAATTCTCGAATGATGGAACATGCTATACAATCACAGTTGGCTAAGCAACATAGGAGTAAACAGTATAGGCTCCATAAACACTATCAAAACTTTCCTACGAAAGAGCAGGCAATTAGGAATCCCCCGGATGGTATAAAACTCCCTGAGTGGGTAGATCTATGTGAAAGGTTTGCAAGTGAACAATTTCAGGTTCTAACGTCTAACTTTCCTTTTTACATTTGAAAGGTATATGGATAAATAAAACATGGATAATTAATAATTTATTTTTATAATTTATCTTGACAGAAATTAAGCATTAAAAATACAAAAAATCGATCTTGTTTAGAAGTACCACCTGCTGTTGGCACAGTTTCAATAGCACGTATAGTTGATAAGGTGAGCAGCTTTTGCAAGACTTAATATGTTCATTTCTGTTGGTGTATTTAATTGAACTCTATTATGATATTTATTCTAATCAGAAACGGAGGAATGGGCAAGAAGTATCAGCAATTGAGAAGTACATGATTGCCCATTTTTCGAAAAAGAAAAATAAGACGGTAAATGAAAAGGCTGATGAAATCCTAGTAAGTTATACTCCAAGCTTCTTTGCATCTATATTATAATTTTAAATGCATATGCGGTAGTATAAGAGACTGCTTTGTTGAGCAGAAAGATTTACGGTGTGAGGAAACTGCATCTTCTTTGACTCCAACAGAGATTTGCATTAATAAACTGCATCGTATTCCTGGAAATATAAGAGGATATTCGGCTCCTACAAAACGTGTTTTGGATACTGAGAATTTAAGGACAAAGTTGGAGTTAGAGAAGAAACGAGCAGCTGCTTTAGAGGAACAAATGGAGTTAGAAAAGAAAAGGTCAACTGCTTTAGAGGAACAAATGGAGGCAGAAAGGAAAAGGTCAACTGCTTTAGAGGAACAAATGCTAGGAATTAAGGAAGAACATCACTACTTCAAGGATAAATTGGGAATCATGATGGAACAGCTATCACGCTTATCTCAAAACAATGTAAGTTAGCATGTACATTATCTGAAAATTGTTTTAATTCATTAGAAGTTAATTTAGATGCCATCATTAGCACATGTTTGAATATACAATATTAACTACTATGGGCCATTTATAGAATTTATTATAATGATTAACTCCCATTGTTTCTTATTGAAGATCCTTCATATATATATAGATTTGTGCATAAGCATTAAATTCAAATGCACTGAATTATAAATGGATTTTGTGTCCAGGGGCCTGAACATTATATGGGAAGGAGGGTATGTTCGATCAGGTAATAAGGAGAGCAGCAAGTAGAGATGAGCGGCAGCAGGTAGAATGAGCAGCACAGGGGATTCCGATACATAATAAAGATGAATTTGTTTCTTTGTTTTATTCGGTGTTATTCTCTTTAAGAAGTTATAGGTGTGTTCATATTTGTTCTTCATTTGAAACATGGAAGCTTAGGGAAAGTTAATGAGATTGTGTTACTGTTTATATTGTGGAAATGACATTATGTTTGTTTAAAACAAACAGTTTTAGGATGTAAATGAAAAAGAAGTTGTGCGTTTGTTTTTGCCATCATATGATGAATATTGTAGCTATTAGCAGCAGCAGCTAATCTTGGTTTAGACCACCTTTTGGTCTCTAACGGTCAATGGCCACTGACCACTAGTGGACATTAAGGTAATAAGGTGCTTTCGGTTCCACTTATCTAGTGACGACATTTCAGTGACAATTTCAGCTGTCACAAAATTTGTGACAATTTCAGCTTCGTCATCAAAGTGACAACATTTTGCCTTTGGTCACTACAGTGACGGACCTATAGTGACGAAAAGTGACCACCTTAATTTTTGTCACAAAAACAGTTAGTGACCAAATTTTATAGTATTAGTGACGAAATCAGTTCTGTCACTAATGGTGATTTTTCTTGTAGTGGCAGCAGATGCTACACATGAAATTTTAAATTTTTTTTTTTTTTAATATATCTTACATTCTGCACTTAAATATATTGGGACAATTAACCTATTTAAACTTAATTGGACCCATTATTGGCAAAAGCCCAAATTAATTTTACTAAGCCCATCCAGTTCTCTGCGTGAACTTTTAGAAAAAAAAATAAAATAAAATATAACACTAAATAATAGGGGTTGATAAATACAACAAAAAAATGATTCTTACACCACACTGTACAGCAGTTGTTGCATATAGTACAAGTACTCATAGCATAATTTTAGTGTCTGAATTATTTTATTTGTTGTATTTATCAGCACCCAAATAATATAATCATAATAAGGATTGTGACGAAGTTTAGGTAGAGTCGTCCATATATTTGTTTTTTTTTTCCCAAAACCTTTTCGTGCAACAGGAAGTTTATATACTTAATTATTTTTGCAATCCCTGACATTTCTTCCTAGCTCCGCCACTGCCACTACATCATATATAATAGTCGAATCAATCATCACCTTTCTTATTGACATATAAGAAAGAAAAATCAAACACATGATCTTGATCCCACATGTCTACTTGTTAACTTATATTTTAAAGAATAGATTACCATCTCACATTTTGAAAATTTCAAAATAGAAAGTCTAATCTAGGACTTACTTTCATGAACACAAACAGAAAGTGGATCGCTAATAGTCAATGAAAAGTGATGGGCTAAAAGGGTTTTTGGTTTGATCCCTTTGTTTTCTAGTGCACACGTAGTATAAAACCATGTTTTGAATAACTTAAAATAGTACATAAAATTTACCAAAAGTCACAAGTGAAAGTAAAAGTTTGAAAATATTCAGAGCCATTTTGGTGATATGCAAGAAAGTTTTTATAACGATCATGCTCTGTGGGGTTAAATTAATGAATGTCAAATGGGTGGTGTGATATTATAAGGTGTTGTATATATCTGTTTGGCAGTGACTTAACACACTTGAAACCAGAAAGCAGAGCCCATTTTTAACTCCAACTGTCTTGTAAGTTTGTGGTAGGATTTTGGAATTATAAGGTTTGTTTTTTTTGCATTAAATTTGTTTGATTCTTGTTGGAACCTTCTTTATCTCTAAAAGATGCTCTCTTTCTTCATCAAATGGGCTGCCTTGCATGAGAGATTGCATTCATTATGTGTGTATGTGAGAAGATATCAAGTTGGTAGGGATCGAAACTCATATCATGAGACTTACAATACAAGCTCTTTCAACTCATTATAATTCATTCAAGTACTATAGAAAGAGATTCTAAAAGTTTTAGGGTAAATGGCGCAAATCGGCAACGAACTTTCCCTTTTTTGTCGAGTTAGGGTATGAACCCAATTTATTATACAGGTCGGTAACGAACTTTCAAATTATGTTTCGAGTTAGGTAACAAACTGTTCGAGTTAAGTCATATTGAAAACACGGAAGCGAAGAAAATTAAAACATATTTAATTAATATACGTTAGAACAAAAATCATAAACCGATTATAAGTTAAGTCATGTCGAGTTAAACAGGTTTAACAAACACATAATACGGGGTATTATATAAAACTTAACATTAATTGTTACAAAACATAATCAGAGTAGCAAGCGGTCAAAACATTCCCCAGCTCCTAGAGCATCTACTTTCTGCTACTCACCTATTCAAAATATAATCTGCAGAAAGTAAATGCGAGGGATTAGCACAAAGCTAAGTGAGTGAGTTCATAACACAACATATAAATTAGCATAATCATATAATTGCTTCAAACAACCGCAATACGATATTCAACAAATCAACAACAACTTAACGAGGATCGGTGGCTCTGGGGATAACCGTAATGCCCGGGTGGCTCCCCAAGAACACTTACCCAACCATATCCGTATGGCCATACGGACGAGACCGATAACTAGTGGTAGTTGAACTCAAATACAGAATCAAACACACAACAAATGAAGTACGACTCTGTATCATTCATTCAACCCCTGCCTAGTTCAACCAACCATTTAACAACCCGTTGACCTCGTTAACAACTGATGCCCGAAGGCCAAACACATAGCACATAGGTTCACAGTCAACAAGGTATATCAACTAATCAACAAAACATATTCACGTTTATTCGTTGCAATCAAATGATCACAACTAAATTAAATGGTGAGCTCTGAATCCACTCACCGATACCTCTGAAATATCCACACTTAGCTTCTAATCACTGAATCTTTGGTTTATCTGTAAGTACCACATAACATCAAGTTAGTAACTTGTTTCTAACTAATAATAGTCAACTTCACAATTCAAGTTACAATGAGTAATAATAATAACTATTTATATTATATAAACTCAGGTTCACAAACTATCGTAATCATCATAATTTAACAGACAAACGCGATCCGACTACTGGTGATGGGATCGCGTTCCAATGAAGAAAACATTCGGTCATCAAATAACACTTGGCAACGCGATCCGGGAACAAAGGCGGGATCGCGTTCATAATAAGGAAAAAGTTCTGTAACCAAAATACGCTAATCAACGCGATCCGGTACTTGCGGCTGGATCGCGTTTCGAAGAAGAAAACATAACCAATTTCTTTTATAACAGAGAAACGCGATCCCGGCAAGGGTTTCTGGATCGCGTTCACACGCGTTCCATCTCAGGTCAGACCTGCAACTACATTTCAGCTCGAACTAAACTCAACCAAATCACTATTTCGAGCCTAGTACACAGAAAACTCGACTTTTAAATTTGCAACAACTTCACACAATACTTATCTAACATATATCAACTTCCATAACATCTAACAATTCAAGATTTCACCAAAGTTATGAAATCAAATTAGGTTTTACAACTTTTCTCAATCAAAGCTCATAATCATGGATTTGATGCATATAACTAGTTAAGAAGCACACATATGATCATATATCACAAGTATTTACCATCTAAACTCAAGAATCATCTCAAATCATCATTTCATTTCTATATAACATTGGAACTTATAAGCTTCATTACCTTTAAAATGGAGATGATGATGAATAGAAGAAGAAGAAGATGATGATGATGATAGCTAGTAGAAGATCACACCTTGATTTGCTGATTTGATCATATATTTAAGTTAGGGTTTATGTGGGTTTGTTTGAAAGAGAAGATTGGGAAAGGAATTGGTAAAGTAAAATAAAAAGATCGACCCATCATTTTGACCATTTAACATTGAGGTATTTAATACCCGCTCTAAAACTATTGTCTGGCACTTAATCACTAAATGCGAGAAATTTATTTTATATTACCGTCAACTTTCATATTTTAACTCAAACAACATTTTATTGACCACAATAAGTCCTAAGACCTATTTAACCAAGTTTCACAATAAGCACAATTTATAACAAATAATTATCTAAAACAATTAATTATTCGATTTAAATAGAAAAAATACCAGGCCACTGGAGAGGATGTTACAAATCTCCCCTCCTTAAGGAGATTTCGTCCCCGAAATCTCAACATCATCAAACAATCCAGGATATCTGGACTTCATTGACTCCTCAGTCTCCCAAGTCAAGTTGGACCCTAAACTATGTTTCCACTTTACAAGCACCATAGGAATTTGTTTCTTCCTAAGTTTGGTAACCTTCCTATCTAGGATTTCTACCGGTTCTTCAACTAACTTTTGAGTTCTATCAACTTTTAAATCCTTCAAAGGAAGTATTTGTGATTGGTCCTCAATGTTACACCTCCTCAAATAACACACGTTAAACGTACTATGAATACCCGAAAGCTCAGGAGGAAGATCCAACGTCACTGACTGGTCGTTAACCACTTGTCGAATCTTAAATGGACCAATGTATCTAGGTGCCAACTTTCCCCGTTTTCCAAAACGAATTACACCTTTCCACGGGGAAACTTTAAGGTAGACTAGTTCACCTTCAGAAAATACAACCGGTCGCCTTTTCGGATCCGCATACTTTTTCTGTCTATCGCGCGCGGCTTTCAACTTTTCACGTGCAATTGTTACCTTATCCGCGGTCATTTATACTATGTCGGGTCCAGCAAACTGTTTTTCACCAACTTCCAACCAACATGTCGGTGTTCTACAACGACGACCATATAACATTTCATAAGGAGGCATACCGATACTCGAGTGGTACGAATTGTTATAAGCAAATTCGACCAACGGAAGATGTGAATCCCATGAACCTCCATATTCCAACACACAGGCACGAAGCATGTCCTCTAATGTTTGAATCGTTCGTTCTGATTGACCATCTGTTTGAGGATGATACGCTGTACTTAGATTTACACGGGTACCCAATACTTGTTGAAGACTCTGCCAAAAATGAGAAACAAAACGGGAATCTCGGTCTGACACAATTGACACTGGAATTCCATGTCTTGATACAATTTCATTAAGATACAACTGGGCGAGCTTAGTCAAAGAGGTGGTCTCACTCGCAGCAAGAAAATGCGCACTTTTTGTCAACCGATCAACAATAACCCAAACCATATCATTACCTCGAATGGTACGCGGCAGTTTAGTTACAAAATCCATAGTTATATGTTCCCATTTCCACTCGGGAATTTGCAACTGTTTCAGTGATCCGTACGGCTTTTGATGTTCAGCTTTAACTTGCGCGCAGGTATGACAATTACCAACAAACCGTGCAATGTCAGTTTTCATCGTGGGCCACCAATACAAAGGTTTTAAGTCGTTATACATTCGAGTACTACCGGGATGAACAGTTAACTTAGACTTATGAGCTTCATTCAAAATCGTATCCCGAATTCCGCCAAGTAAAGGAATCCACACCCGAGACTTAAAAGTTTTCAATCCTCTAGAATCGTCCACTAATTCATCTTTTCTTTTCAACATAATTTCGGACTTTAAGTTGTGATCCAACAAAGCTTCTAATTGTACAATTTTGATTCGATCAATCAAGTCAGAGGAAACATTTACCTTCAGATAAAAGATTCGATCAGAAGCACCCTTTCGGCTTAGAGCATCCGCAACCACATTAGCTTTGCCTGGGTGATATCTAATTTCACAATCATAGTCTTTGATTAATTCAAGCCATCTTCTCTGACGCATGTTCAACTCTTTTTGGGAAAACACATACTGCAGACTTTTATGGTCAGTACAAACAACACATCGAGTCCCGTACAAGTAATGTCTCCAAAGTTTTAAGGCAAATACAGCCGCTGCAAATTCTAAATCGTGAGTGGGATAATTCTTTTCATGCGGTTTCAACTGACGAGAAGCATAGGCAATAACTTTATCCCTTTGCATAAGAACACAACCCAAGCCCGAAAAAGAAGCATCACAATAAACAATGAAATCATCTGAACCCTCCGGTAATGCTAACACCGGTGCCTGACACAACATTTGTCTTAACGTTTGGAATGCATGCTCCTGACGATCAGTCCATACGAATTTCTCATCCTTACGGGTTAATTTGGTTAACGGACCCGCAATCTTAGAAAAATCTTTTATAAACTTCCGGTAATAACCCGCTAATCCAAGAAAGCTCTTTATTTCCGAAGCAGACTTTGGGGCGTTCCATTTCATCACAGCCTCGACTTTAGTTGGGTCCACTTTCACACCATCCTTACAAATTATGTGACCCAAGAATTGAACCTCTCGAATCCAAAATTCGCATTTAGAAAACTTAGCATATAACTGTTCTCGCTTCAACGTATCCAGAACTAATCTTAAATGCATGGCATGCTCCTCTTCAGATTTCGAATACACGAGGATGTCGTCAATGAAAACAATAACAAATTTATCCAAGAAAGGTCGACAAACCCGATTCATTAAATCCATAAATACAGCTGGAGCATTCGTCAAACCAAAAGGCATAACCAAAAATTCATAATGCCCATACCTAGTACGAAAAGCAGTTTTCAGAATATCTTCTTCACGAACCCGGACTTGATGATAACCCGATCTCAAATCAATTTTAGAATACACTGAAGAACCCTGCAACTGATCAAATAAGTCATCTATTCTAGGAAGAGGGTACTTATTCTTTACCGTTCTCTTGTTCAACTCCCTATAATCAATACACATGAGCATAGACCCGTCTTTCTTTTTCACAAATAATACTGGTGCACCCCACGGCGACGAACTAGGTCTAATAAAACCCTTATCTAACAGTTCCTGTATCTGATTCATCATTTCACGAATCTCAGAAGGCGCTAACCTATAAGGAGCTTTAGCTACAGGCGACGAACCCGGTACAAGATCAATACGGTACTCAACTTCCCTAACTGGTGGCAACCCAGGTAACTCATCAGGAAATACCTCAGAGTATTCACACACAACCGGTACATCGGAAATAACTTTTCTTTCAAGTTTAGCATCAAATACATAAGCTAAGTAGGACTCGCAACCTTTGGATAATGACTTCCTAGCCTTCATCATCGAAATCAGAGGAATAGACATACCATCCCGTTCTCCTCGAGCCACAACGTATGACCCGTCGGAGATTGGGATCCTAATCAACTTTTGATGGCAATCAATGCTAGCCCTATTCTGACTTAACCAATCCATACCAACTATTACGTCAAAACTAGGGATTGGCATCAACAAGAATGAAATAGGGAAAGTTCGGTCATCAATCACAATATTAGCTCCAGTCACCAAGGTGGTAACAGGAACTAATTTACCGCTAACAATTTCTACTTCTACGGGTTTGGTTATCACAGTAGGCACTAATTTCAACTTGTCGCAGAAGCATACAGATATAAAAGTACAAGTAGCACCAGAGTCAAATAAAACACGAGCCGGTACAGAGTTTATAAAGAATGTACCAGTTATGACATCTTCTGTATGTACAGCCTCATTGACTGTCATTTGAAAAGCCCGACTGGTTGCTGGTGGAGGATTCTTCCTTTTCTAACCGGAAGATGCCGAACTCCCGACCGAACCAAGCCCCGATTTCCCCGCCTCTGGACATTGACCCACTCGATGTCCCTCCTTTTTACAAGTCCAACACACAAAGTTCGGATAACGACAATTTCTTATCTCATGTCCAAGATCACCACATTTCAGACACTTATTTGTTTGTGGAGTACACGGCCCTGAATGTCTAGATTTGCATGTACTACACCAGTTCGAACTTCCCGACGAACTACTCTTACTAACATACTTCTTTGTCTGACGATTACCTTGCCAATTTGATTTCCCTTTACTAGAGGAATCCGCTCTAGACTTTGAAGAATTATCTCTAGATCGTGTTTCACGAGACCCTCTAATGTCACTATCCACTGATCGAGCAAGATTAAAAGCCTGAGATAAACTAGTGGCTAGTCTCACGGTAGTACGATAGTTATGGGGTAAAGTATCCACAAACTGCTCTATCTTTGTCTTCTCCTCCGGAACCCATTGTTGTACAAATCGAAGTTTTTCCGTAAATTGAGCTATCAACTCCTCCATGGTCATATTATCCGTTAATTGAAGGTTCACAAAATCCCTCCTAATTTGTGCCATATGGAAATCAGAACAATATTGATTACGCACTACTTGATGAAATTCATTCCATCGTAAAGATTCCTTTTGTTGTGGAGTAAAATGCCCAGTAATTGAATCCCACCAAACCATGGCATCGTCCTTCAGGCACTGCACAGCAAACTTGACCTTGGATTCTTCCTCATAGCTAATCACATCAAACTTGCGTTCCATATCTCTTAACCAATTTAAAGCCACAGTTGGATTGGTACTTCCATGGAATTCCGGTGGTTTGCAAGACATAAAAGTTTTAAAAGTACACATCTTATTAGTCTGAGAAGATGGACTAGCACCAAACACCGAAGATTGTTGTTGCAAAAGTTGCCTAGCTGCAGCTTCCTCAGCTTTCCTTTTAAACTCTCTTAGAAATATCAATTCATCTTCTATCTCATGGATATACTCATCCCTATTGGTTTCTTCACCGCCTTGATGAGATGTACCTTCAAGATTAATAGTCGCAGCAGGAGGAACAATATACCGAGAGGCATTATTGGGGTTGGGGATCGGTTGTTCGTCATCTGCCATTTCTGAAATCAACACAACACTTGAAACTTGTTAATCGTTAGTACCTATCTACTAACAATTTCACAACCAATGCTAAATCCCATACCCAGGAATGTTTGACATACCACGCTACAGTTTTGGGATTGAACATTCTACAATGCTCAATTACCCCAAAACCATGCTCTGATACCAACTTATAACACCCCTCATTTTTTTCATAAATAATATTATATTGAAAACACGGAAGCGAAGAAAATTAAAACATATTTAATTAATATACGTTAGAACAAAAATCATAAACCGATTATAAGTTAAGTCATGTCGAGTTAAACAGGTTTAACAAACACATAATACGGGGTATTATATAAAACTTAACATTAATTGTTACAAAACATAATCAGAGTAGCAAGCGGTCAAAACATTCCCCAGCTCCTAGAGCATCTACTTTCTGCTACTCACCTATTCAAAATATAATCTGCAGAAAGTAAATGCGAGGGATTAGCACAAAGCTAAGTGAGTGAGTTCATAACACAACATATAAATTAGCATAATCATATAATTGCTTCAAACAACCGCAATACGATATTCAACAAATCAACAACAACTTAACGAGGATCGGTGGCTCTGGGGATAACCGTAATGCCCGGGTGGCTCCCCAAGAACACTTACCCAACCATATCCGTATGGCCATACGGACGAGACCGATAACTAGTGGTAGTTGAACTCAAATACAGAATCAAACACACAACAAATGAAGTACGACTCTGTATCATTCATTCAACCCCTGCCTAGTTCAACCAACCATTTAACAACCCGTTGACCTCGTTAACAACTGATGCCCGAAGGCCAAACACATAGCACATAGGTTCACAGTCAACAAGGTATATCAACTAATCAACAAAACATATTCACGTTTATTCGTTGCAATCAAATGATCACAACTAAATTAAATGGTGAGCTCTGAATCCACTCACCGATACCTCTGAAATATCCACACTTAGCTTCTAATCACTGAATCTTTGGTTTATCTGTAAGTACCACATAACATCAAGTTAGTAACTTGTTTCTAACTAATAATAGTCAACTTCACAATTCAAGTTACAATGAGTAATAATAATAACTATTTATATTATATAAACTCAGGTTCACAAACTATCGTAATCATCATAATTTAACAGACAAACGCGATCCGGCTACTGGTGATGGGATCGCGTTCCAATGAAGAAAACATTCGGTCATCAAATAACACTTGGCAACGCGATCCGGGAACAAAGGCGGGATCGCGTTCATAATAAGGAAAAAGTTCTGTAACCAAAATACGCTAATCAACGCGATCCGGTACTTGCGGCTGGATCGCGTTTCGAAGAAGAAAACATAACCAATTTCTTTTATAACAGAGAAACGCGATCCCGGCAAGGGTTTCTGGATCGCGTTCACACGCGTTCCATCTCAGGTCAGACCTGCAACTACATTTCAGCTCGAACTAAACTCAACCAAATCACTATTTCGAGCCTAGTACACAGAAAACTCGACTTTTAAATTTGCAACAACTTCACACAATACTTATCTAACATATATCAACTTCCATAACATCTAACAATTCAAGATTTCACCAAAGTTATGAAATCAAATTAGGTTTTACAACTTTTCTCAATCAAAGCTCATAATCATGGATTTGATGCATATAACTAGTTAAGAAGCACACATATGATCATATATCACAAGTATTTACCATCTAAACTCAAGAATCATCTCAAATCATCATTTCATTTCTATATAACATTGGAACTTATAAGCTTCATTACCTTTAAAATGGAGATGATGATGAATAGAAGAAGAAGAAGATGATGATGATGATAGCTAGTAGAAGATCACACCTTGATTTGCTGATTTGATCATATATTTAAGTTAGGGTTTATGTGGGTTTGTTTGAAAGAGAAGATTGGGAAAGGAATTGGTAAAGTAAAATAAAAAGATCGACCCATCATTTTGACCATTTAACATTGAGGTATTTAATACCCGCTCTAAAACTATTGTCTGGCACTTAATCACTAAATGCGAGAAATTTATTTTATATTACCGTCAACTTTCATATTTTAACTCAAACAACATTTTATTGACCACAATAAGTCCTAAGACCTATTTAACCAAGTTTCACAATAAGCACAATTTATAACAAATAATTATCTAAAACAATTAATTATTCGATTTAAATAGAAAAAATATCAGGCCACTGGAGAGGATGTTACATTAGGTAACAAACTTTCAAATTATGTTTCGAGTTTGGTAACGAACTTTTAAAGTTAGATGGAAAAAAAGTTCGTTACCTAACTCGAAACATAGTTTGAAAGTTCGTTACCAACATGTATAATAAATTGGGTCCATGCCTTAATTCGACAAAAAAAGGAAAGTTCGTTGCCGATCTGCGTCATTTACCCAAAGTTTTAAGGCAACTACTCTAATTGGTTATATGATTATTTGTGGCAAAAAGTTGATAACCGACAATCCAGACCGGCTCACAATCGGCTTACTATCCATAATGTAGCGGCGGTTGTAATTATAGGGGTGCCCGGGTTCGAACCCGTGACCTTGTGCTATTTATGGCAAAGATGTCCTCACCCATTACCTAGTGAGTTACATGTCATCGTTGTTTCAATTTTGAAGTTATAATAACAAATTACTAAACAAAACACTTAATTCTATATGTTCTAATGTGTAAGTGAAACTAACTCGCTAGTTATTTACTTTAATTAAGTGAAAATACTGTCATTAGTTATAGGGTTTTGATATATAGTGCCCTAAGGGCGATGTTTAAGTTTACTTATATGTGTGACTAATAAATTCATCTATATAAGTTTTTAAACAATTACAAGTTTGTCAAATATATAATCAGCAGTCCAAACATGTACGTACCATAAGTAAAACAAAGTTAAGTATCACTTTCTGCAAATGAAAATGTAAAAGAAAAAATTTATTTGAATTATGAGCCTAGTGGCAAACATGTCAAAGCACAGCCAAACCAAATTTTTATTTATTGATTTATAAGCTATTTTTAATACCATAAATGGATCTGAATTTAAGATTTATAAGCTGTGGCACAATTCTATTTGAGAAATATAGTAAACAATACAAGTGCAAAAATTTAAACAATAATACAAAGTAAGATAGACATGAAAATGACAAGGCTTTATTTTCAAATCTAACCACTAATATGTTCCAAAATGAGCGAGCTTTCCCCTTCATTCATGTTTTGTAACTTGGTAGAAGTTAAAAAGGTTTAATATAGCGTATCGGTAACGAATTACACTTCTACATTGAGTTAGATAACGAACCTAGTTTATTGCTAACGTAGATAATGAACTTTTTAGTTGTATGTCGAATTATGTGATATTTATCACGTGCCATTATTAATATTTCTTTATTGTTCATTTGGAAATTACATTACACATGTGGCAAAGACAATTCAATTCAATTCATCTTCACTTATCAAGCTTTCATATATTTTATTTATGCACATTAAAATAATGTAATTAAATTGTTTCAAGAAATGGTATAACAGAAAAAAGAAGAATAGAAATATTCATGTGCATAATGGGTGCTTATTAAGGAAAATCGTTTTTTAGTTGGCTTGTTAAGTTATAAGTTTTAATCATGCGCATAAAATCAGTAAATTTTGTAAGTATAAGTTCAACAGTTAATTTCTTAAGCAATTAAATTAAATTTAGTTTCATCAACATGGGATAACGAAAATCAACGTCACAATTAATGCCAAGTCGCTCTCATATTTTTAGTATCAATATAAGATTTAAAAATTGTGTTAAAAAGCAGTAAAAGATAACAAAACTGACAATGTGAAATTTTGGGTAACTACAATTCTGTAGGGTTCAGTGTGGAAGAATGATTCTTTAAAAGTTTAAATTGTTTTGCCCATTGGTGAAATATCACTTTCCATTGGAATGGAAAATAAAAAAAATTACCATAATTCATATTAAAAACACACTGTTTTCCAGTTTTAGGAATCTAAAACAAACCCTTTTCCCACAATTATGCTTACCTTGTTCGTGATATTTTATTTTCTATGGCTATTATTAATTGAGTTTTTTTTTTCTTTCTATATATAAGTGAAATAACATATTTACATCTTTGAAATACTATTATCTCTACTATGTATAAGGTCTTAATCATCTCTAACCCTATAATTTTATTTTAAAAGGGTAAACTTACCTTCTCGCAGTCTCCCACCGACCAGTCTCACGATTAACATAGCGAAGGTAAATCGCGTAGCTCGCAGTTAAAGGAACATGGGTACGACGTAGATTGAACCGTGACCTCTACCTTTACGTTGCATGTCCTCCACCACTTGGTTAGTATCGCGGGCACATATAATTTTATTTTGTTGAAAACATGTAATTCCAAGTGTTAAAGCAAAAAATGTTTTGTATATTTTATTTACTACTCCGTATTATTTACTTCACTGTCTTTCTACCAATAGTTTATATTAAACGTAGCACTAATGACCCACAAATTTGGCTTCGAGCATTGTATAATTTTTAAAATTCAGGTTCTGAATTAACTTATATATGTATTTTTAATTTAAATAAAAAAATAATTTTTGGTAAGTTTCTTTTTTACATGTTTTATTTTATATTAAATGTGAATGTAAATAGAATTATTGTAAATAAGTAATAGGGGTTGCACAAAAACTTGTAAATAATAAATATAGTATCAACTCATGGCCAAAGAGTGAAGATCAAGTGATTCAATTCACAATATTGCTCCACATTTTTACCCTTTTGATTTTTTTTTTTTTTTTATATTTAAGCATCATCATCATATAAAGACACATGGTTTTCTAAAATAACAAAAAACACAAAAATGATACCAACTCATTTAAAAATTAAATTACTAGTTTTATTTGACCTTTTCATTTCAATTTTGTTTTTTCTTGAAATTCCTCGTGTGTATTTAAACTTTTCATTACAAAGTACACACAACACAACAACACAAGTCTCTTCTTCATCATCTTCAAAAAGTGAAAAAAACTCCCTC
Source organism: Helichrysum umbraculigerum (assembly GCA_949592205.1). Lineage (NCBI taxonomy): Eukaryota > Viridiplantae > Streptophyta > Magnoliopsida > Asterales > Asteraceae > Helichrysum > Helichrysum umbraculigerum. The sequence continues at coordinate 5,206,363 of CATIUR010000005.1, read as the reverse complement.
TACAAAATGGAAAACAACTTTAAACTTCGAATCTCTAAATTATTCCAATCATCCTTCAACTCTTGCCGGACTGAAAAACGCATCTCCGACGTCGCCGATCAACCGTTTTTCTTCCCGGAAAATCGCCATCACCGTCAACTTATCGACCTTTTTTCTCCTAAACCACAACCACTTTCCTACTCTAAACCCAAACCCCATTATCCCAAAACAAAATTATCCGACAAAAAAACCCTTGTTCCGGCAGCTAAACCCACCGGAAAACCACACTCTGTTTGCTCTGTTTCCGTTACCCCACCTCTGTTTTATGACAAAAAACCAAAAACAACCAAGGAAAAGAAACCCCATTACAGGAAAACAATAAAGTTTCAAAATTTCACATCAATTACAGATAATTACTACTACGATTGCTGCAGTAGTGACGAAGATTACGAAATTGACGATGAAACTACTCTGTTTTCATCCCGTTCATTTTCGTCGGATTCTTCCGTATCTTTTTACAAAAACAGAGCAACACGTCGGAAAAAACCGAAGCGGGGTGGATGTAAAGATCGAAAAGCAACCGATGTGATTCCGATTGAAGGGAAAGGGAAATTAGTGAAAGATAGTGTTGCAATTGTGAAGAAATCAAGTGACCCACATGAAGATTTTAGGGTTTCAATGTTGGAGATGATTGTTGAAAGACAAATATTTGGAGCACAAGATTTGGAGAATCTGTTGCAGTGCTTTTTATCACTAAATTCAGAAGAACATCATAGTGTTATTTGTGATGTTTTTACTGAGATTTGGGAGACTCTGTTTTCTGACTATGTTTAGATTAACTTTTTAGTACTCTGTTTTTATTTTTCATGCATTTGTCTTTTTATTTTTTATTTAGGTTTTAGGTATGGTTAATTATTGTTATCCGAATTGAAGACAATTAGTCTACATTTAAAAATTAACTTGTGTTTAGTTTTTTATAATCTTGGGTTTAATTTATTTGTCTCTTTCAATTTTTGAAGACAAATGTTTGTATAGTTTTTGCATGAGCTTTTTTTTTAACTCTTTTATAAAACTATAGATATTAAAATGACCATAATACCATATTTTATAGCTAATTAACTTATTGATTATTTGAGCTAATGCATTTAAGACAAAAAAAAAAAAAAAAAAAAAAATCCAAACATCTCATAAAGTTAAATATCAAAAATCTTGTGAATGTTAACCTTGATGCATGGAAATTGACCTCAAAAGGTATCACAAATTTATTATTTATGTACATGAAAAGTTTTGATTTGCATTGTTGTGTATTCCCTTTCTTGAAATGTATTTTTTTCCTACTTTGATAAATTAAAGTATGTTTGATTTGACGTTTTCTTTAACAAATTTGAATTAAAAAAAAAACAATTTCGATAGACTTATTTGTATAAATTCAAAATCATATCTTACTTCACAAAGATTTACTAAAATTATATCTTTATTTAAATTTTAAATTAATTAATTTTATATTCGGTATGTAAACGTCATAGATTATATTCCAAATCAGTTAGATTATGTGAAAATAGTCAAACACTTAATCATAACAATTCGAATTTTGTACTTACAAGTCTATGCTTTCTGTACTTTCAAGTCTTTTGGTGAATTCATCAATACAAATATACTACACATATATATACACATGTATATTTAACAACAATTAAACATGTACATTTCAAGACAAATTTTGGCACTTTAAGTCTTTAACAGTAAATAGATAAAGAAATAACCATTCATTGCAGCATTTTTACTCTCTGGTTAAATGGTGAATATGACATGACACATTTGACCTTGCTGACATATGCATGATGTTAAGCAAAAACAAAAATATATGAGCAAATGGTTTATTCTTTCTTATGTGTTTAACTTTGTATCTGTTAATATGCTATCCCTTGAACTTTTGGACCATTTATTGTATAAGATTAACTTATATTAAATTTCTATTGTATGTTTTCTTGCGTGTTTTTGACTACATAAATTAACTCGTTTTTTGTAAGTTCTATACATACAAGAGAAGTTAAATGGATACGATATAAGATTTTAGAAAGTTTACATCATACAATAGATTGTTTAAAAGTTAGGTGCATACTATAGTAACAATTTCAAAGTTTATTTAGTGTATATGACGAAACAATAAACCCATTACCAAAAATAGATTGTATTTATATTAAAATAATAATAAATTTGAATTAAACTTAGCTATATTCATAAATTAATGATATTTACAAGGTTTCCGTGAAAAAGGAGTTTGGGAATTACTATGTGCAAAAGAATAGCAAAAAGAAAAATAAAAAAAGTGCTTTTTCGAAGTAGCAAAAAGTAGCTTTCATTCAATTTTCTTCAAAAGATAGTTGACAATTGGTTAACCAAAATGTACTTTCCCATTCTACCTTCCCACGCCACATAAACATATAATATATGTTTTTTTTTTGGGAAAAATACATGACTATACTTATCACCTATTCCTATTTAAGGTATAAAACTTTAAATTTTTCAATTTAAGGTATCTAACTTTCAATTTGTAATCAAGTTAGGGACGCAAATTTCACAAATGACGAGTTATCACCAAATTTCTTTTTTATAAGTAACATATCTATTTAATAAATTAATATTCCTCGATCAATTTTAAAAAATATTGAGTGTGGAGAAAGAATTTAACAAAAACTCATTACGACTTTAACTTTAATATCTCCCATTATACTTAATATTTTTTAAAATTGATCGAGGAATATTAATTTATTAAATAGATATGTTACTTATAAAAAAGAAATTTGGTGACAACTCGTCATTTGTGAAATTCACGTCCCTAACTTGATTACAAATTGAAAGTTAGATACCTTAAATTGAAAAATTTAAAGTTGTATACCTTAAATAGGAATAGGTGATAAGTATAGTCCTTTTATTGTACTTTTCCCCTTTTTTTTAATGTTGATTACTTTAATTAATGATTTTAAGTTGAACTTTCTTAATAATAAAACACAATACATTTGGCATATAAATATAATCAAGCTCAGTGTCATTGGCATGAACCTTATGGACAAATCTAACCACATTTTATTAACATACAAAAATGTGTTTACTATTCAAAATCAACAAAACCTCGTGTATTAGGTAACGAAATCGAATCAAACTCATGTGTTATCTTAAACAATGACATGATTAATTTGTTTGCATTATATAGATGACAAATTGTACATCGAACAGAGCCATTTTGTACTAGACAGATTGAATTTTAGCACAAGATGACAATTGTTTTGTTACAATCCTTAACATTAATTAATACCGTACATTTTTTTGGAAAAAAAATATACCTTATATTATATTATAATTTACATATAAATACATTTTAGATACGTTTGTAATACACAATACTTTGGGTGTGGGGGCCCTAACTCGTGCTCAGGAAGTGTGTCGACAAAAATGGGCACAACCTGCAATAACATTACGTATTTATTTAAAAATAATTAGTTAATTTATTCGTACAATGAAAGGAAAATAATATATAGGGTCTATATATTATGTCAATTTCTTATAGCTAAATAAAGTGATTTAATAGAATTATAGGATGTGTAGCTATATCTACAACTGAACCTAAAATTGCCAAATTTAGGATATAGAAAGTTTTTCACATGGAATGAAAATATATTTACGGTAATAACTTACATTATACGAACATAGAATTTAATGCTTGATGAGACGTATGATTTTAATATAAAAGGTCAACATTCGTTAGTCGTGTAACAGAATACTTTTTAAAACTTTAATGTTACTCCGTATTAGCTAAAAGCCTAAGGCTAACGTTACAGATAGGATACATACATAAACATGTTATTATTTGACCAACTTTTAGCTTAATAATCATCAATGTAAAGGATAAGGTTTTGATGCGTAACTAGATTCGGAGGAAAAGAAATGGGTGATAGATTGTATTAGACTCTTGTACAGTAAAGCAATTTAAAATATGTTTATAGTGTACGGAAGAAAAAGTGGTGGCGTACAATCACTTAAACTATCACAGTAATCAACAGTTCAGATTATATGCATTTTATCAAGTGTGCACATAAAATGCAGTGTTGTGAATCTTGATTACATAAATCAACAACTAAGATCGTCCGCCCATTTTTTTCCTCAAAATGAAGTTGTCATTTAATGTCACACCTATATTTAATTCAGATATTTATACGTATATACTTTACATACAATGTAAGGTTTATATTATTTGACACATTAATTTGATCTAAACGAAATATTTATAGGGTAGGGTTAAGAAGTAGTTTCCCTTGGAATGGTAGTGAAAGTGAAGTATCATAACATTTATTTAGGGCTACATACTTAAAAAGGACAAAAAGGTCATGGAGCAAAGGGTTATGAAAATGATGTGCATGTTAGTATTACATTATTATCATCATCATCATCATCTGATAAAATTATATTGATAATAACTACATCAACACTTGTGATAAAAATATTTTTTATAACAACTTTAATATGAGTCAATATTTTTTTTATTCTCTAATAATAGAGAAAAAATATGGGAAAAAAAAAACATACGGACTGTAAATACATGAATTATTATGAATTAATATCTCAATCAAAATTTGTGTGTTTAGTTTCGGAAAACTCCTTCAATTATCTATAAAATTTCTTAAGAAAATTGAAAACGTGTTTAAGTTGTGATTTTCCGAAAAAAAATTTAATAAAAAAGGAAATCTATCATTTATGGTTTTCTACATATGAACGTGTTTTCAGAAATCTCATTATTTTTCAAGGGACACAAAAACTTTAGAAAAACGAAAAGGAAAAATAGAAATAATTTTTCATAACTAAATGCACCCTTAATTTTTTTTATAATATAATAGAAAAATAGAAAAGAATGTCTGCCAAAATGGCAGTCTGTTTGCATCTATCTGAAAGACTGAAACTGTAGCCTAGTAGAAGGATCCAATATAAATGCTGCTAATTGGGTGGTTTGGATTTTGGATATCCGGTTCATGAAAGTAACCCATCTACTGGGATATTCTTACGCTAAACATGAACGTGTTTTATGGACTTGGGCGTAGTTCTAATAAACTCTAGCTGGACTTTATGAACCCAATAAGACCTATGCTACTTTGCTGGCCCTATATTTTGAGCTATAGGAAAATAAAATATTTATTATTCGAGCATATAAAGAGCCGATACATGAGTTATGAGTACGATGCGAAGACATAAACTAATTAGGAAATTAACTAGGAGATAAACATAAACTAATTAGTAAGACTAGAAAATCACCCGCACGTTGCAGCGGTAACGATTTCAACAATGATAAAAAATGTGATCAATTGTTCATGTATATTGTGTTTGCACCGGAGTTTGTTATTCGTCAATTTATATGAGGAGTTATTGAACAATTTTTTTGATTTTTTATTTTGACAAAGCTTATTATTATAATTGTTTCACAATAATGTCACAATAAAATCAATTAGAATTAAAAGGAAATCATTCAATGACATATACTTTCTTACCATATTTATGTAATGGCATAGTTGTGTATGTTAATGAAATTAGGGGTAAAATGGTAATTAGTATTGCTTGAAAAATTAAGGCAAAGAAGAAAAGGTTAAAACAATTTATAATGGTGTATGATAAGCATGGACATGATATACAAAATATACACTTGATATAAATCTCTTTTATAGAATTTTCAGATAACTTACTAACTACTAGCGTTAAGCCCGCGCAAAGCAGCGGGTTATTTATTAATTGTTATTCATGATTCAGGATGTTCGACATGTTTTGTGGTTTCTTAATGTTTGGTTAGGTTTTTTTTCACAAAAGGAAAGTATATACAGTTTAATTAAATTGGTCAGCTTTTTTAATGCAGGTCAACTTTTTATTAACGAAAGGTAAGTATATTGGTGAGGGTTAGTTTGATCATTTCGGATCTTTAAATTGTAAGCCTTCGAAGGAAATGGATAAACCCTTTATAAGGGAGTATAGATATAGATTCTGATAGTAACAATTTTTTGGGGTAAGTTTAAATTTAGTATGGATTTTTCTTTGTTCTACATATAATTTAAGATTGGAAGTTATATCATATCAACGATTTATTAGTTTTTAGGTTTTTAAAGAAAATTAAACCTAATTCTCACCTACAGCAGAACGGAGGTTTGAAGTCAGATCGAGATGGCGATTCGCACAGGTTCTTTGTATCATAAATTTGTGATAAATAGATATCAGCCGACCCCATGTGGTTCCGTTAATGAAAACATTTGTGCTCTTGGTTGTTGCATCAAGCAAGGCATTGTACCTGATGTTTCTACCTATAATAAGTTGTTAGCTGGATTCATACAACAAGACAGAACTCATGAGGCAACTAGATTATTTAAAAAGGTTTTCACGTATGAACTCGTTGAACGTCCTAATATAGTCACTTACAACACTATGATCAAAGGCCTTTGTAAGATAGGCAATAACTTTACAGCCATTGCTTTGCTTAGACTAATGGATGCAAGGAGTGGAAGTAAACCCGATGTTTATACGTATAACACCATCATTCATAGTCTTTGCCAAGACATTATAACGATAGCTGATGCTTTCAAGCTTTTCATAGATATGGCATTTCACAAGAAGATCGCTCCTAATGTTGTTACATACAACTCTTTGATTTATGCCCTTTGTAATTTAGGTCGTTGGGATAGGGTTACTCAGATGCTATATGAAATGAAACATGAAAAAGTCTCTCCAACCGTGAGAACTTTTAATATATTAGTTGATGCACTTTGCAAACAAGGTAAAGTAAAAGAAGCACGTGTCGTTTTCAGTATAATGAGTAGAAGCTCGTATGTATATTAGTACAAACGTGATAGTTGGGAAACCAATTTCGAACACGGTCACTGACTACGTCATGTTGAAATTAGCGACTTTTGCTACACCACATTATATTGATAAGATGCAATCACACGTCGAAGTTCCAGACAAAGAAATCTATAAATTTCTTTTACAGTACTTCGGCGATGCCTATGAATTGGAAGATAAACTCGCTTTGTTTCATTTTATGAATGGCAGAGAGCTAAATTTAGATATCGATGTGTACAATATCCTCATTGATCTCGCAATCAAATATGGAAAGTTTGATACTTCGAGGCGTCTTTTCCATGACTCACTTGTTAAAGGAGTGCAACCTGATTTTGATACGTATAAACTAATGATTACTGGTTTTTGTCGGGGAGGTCAACTCAAGGATGCAAATCAATTGTTTTTCAAATTGGATCGCTCACAAAACAATGTCATTCTTTATGATTTTATTATTCAATCATATTCGAACAAGAGCTGTTTAAAAGAGATATATAAGCCACTAGGATGGTATATCGATGACTATCTTGCATATTACTGTGATGAGGATTTAATTGACAGCAGGCCAGGATGAACCTTATTAATTATCCTTCCGGTACGATCTCTGTTCACTCTATTTCGATGTTACATAAAAATTGCAACAAATTTTCATCGTTGCTGTTTTTTCCCTTCTTTTTGCTGGTTCAAATAAATGTTGTTTCTTGAAGCATATTGACTTTTGCAGGTTCAAATAATAGGAGTTTGGTTTGTGTATCTCAGTCTAATACTTATAGTTATTCGTGTTTACTTTGATTGAATTATTTATTATTTATTCTTTGTTTAAATAAGGATGCCATACCGTTGTGATTCTTGTTTTATCATGAAAAATAAGACCTTTGTTGGGACGTTTTCTTATGGACCTGGGCCCAGTTCTAATAAACTCTAGCTGGACTCTGTGAAGTGTGAACAATAAGCTGTACTCTACGTTGCTGGCCCAATATTTTGAGTTATAGAATTAAGAAGAATAAACTTAAAAAGGGCCTTAATTTAGTAATTATAAATAGAGATGCGTAAAACCCGGTTTTAGGAATACCCGACCCGACCCGACCCGAAACCGGTTTTGGTCAAACTTGGTCAAAACCGGTTTGGCCCAAAACCGGTTCGGGTTCAACCCGATTTGGGCACCCCAAAACCCCAACCCGACCCAAACCGGTTTGGGTAGGGTCCAAACCGGTTCGGGTTCAAAACCGGTTTCAAACCGGTTTTTTTTATAAAAATCGTATTTTCGCTCGCAAGTCTTCGTTTTAAGGAAAAGCAACGTTTGGGCCAAATTTTTTTCATTAACTTTGTAGAACATTAGTAATGGAAACATAATTGATCAATAACATAACCAAAAGGCTTCTAAATCTCCTTAAAAATATTATTGAATCCGAAAATTCTATATAATTCATAAACGTTAGGGCGTTAAGCGTTTTAAGGAAAAGCAACGTTTGGGCCAAATTTTTTTCATTAACTTTGTAGAACATTAGTAATGGAAACATAATTGATCAATAACATAACCAAAAGGCTTCTAAATCTCCTTAAAAATATTATTGAATCCGAAAATTCTATATAATTCATAAACGTTAGGGCGTTAAGCGTTTTAATGAAAAGCAACGTTTGGGCCAAATTTTTTTCCTTAACTTTGTAGAACATTAGTAATGGAAACATAATTGATCAATAACATAACCAAAAGGCTTCTAAATCTCCTTAAAAATATTATTGAATCCGAAAATTCTATATAATTCATAAACGTTAGGGCGTTAAGCGTTTTAATGAAAAGCAACGTTTGAGCCAAATTTTTTTCATTAACTTTGTAGAACATTAGTAATGGAAACATAATTGATCAATAACATAACCAAAAGGCTTCTAAATCTCCTTAAAAATATTATTGAATCTGAAAATTCTATATAATTCATAAACGTTAGGGCGTTAAGCGTTTTAATGAAAAGCAACGTTTGGGCCAGATTTTTTTCATTAACTTTGTAGAACATTAGTAATAGAAACATAATTGATCAATAACATAACCAAAAGGCTTCTAAATCTCCTTAAAAATATTATTGAATCCGAAAATTCTATATAATTCAAAGTGAGTTGATACTTTCAAGGAATGTTTTACTAAATGCAAGGAAACATGTAAAAAGTGATACTGTATGCATAAAGAGTTGTACATTTCCGTGTGTTTAGTAAAAACTTCCTTGCATTTATCAAACACGTTTTAGCGTTAGGCTTTTTAAGGATAAACAATGTTTGGAGCAAATTTTTTTTTTATTGAATTGGTAGAACATTAGTAATACAAACGTAATTGAACAATAACTTAAACAAAAGTCTTCTAAGTCTTCATAATACAATTACAACTAACAATATAAAATATACCAACGAATACATTTCGAGCTTCGGCATGGCCATCACCCGAAAATGTAATCGTGTAGTAATCTTCAACTTGTATTAATCTTCAAAAGTCGAAATCTTCTTCGGAGGTAGCCTCGCGCGAAGCTTGATCAAGAGCAATTTCTTCGTCGGAAAGTGATATTGTTACACCTTCTTCCACCTCGATATTGTGTATGTCTTCTTCGTATTCCATTTCACCTTCAAGACTTGATACATTTTGTATGCGTTCCGCGGCGTCCAAGTGATCCTTCAAGCAAATGCACATCTCTAAGGAGGCCGGTGTGAGTCTTGTTCTTCGTATAGATAATACCCTGCCACTAAGAGAAAAAGCGGATTCCGAAGCTACCGTAGAAGCTTGGACGGTTAGTAAATCTCGGGCCATGATGGCTAGAATGGGAAATTGAGATTCCCTCTCTTTCCACCAAGCCAAAATATCAAATTGTTTGAACTCATTGGGTAGAATAGTGGCCAAAAAATCCGTGGTCGTATATCTCCCATATTCGTTAGTGGTATTTTGGTTACCATCACCCCTTGCCCGTTTATTGTTTTCTTGTCTTAAACTATTATAAAAGTTTAGCATTGGATTGCTAGAAGAAGATGAAGAAAACATTTGGTTAGCCGTACTACCGGACACATGTGTGGTTGAACTATATTTTTGAAAATATACGCCAAATAAATCTCCCAAATATTTGTTAAAATCCGTTTTTGCATTATGTGAAAACAATGGGTCGGCCTCATTCAAATCCAAATTGTGACAAATGTTATCGATAAGCATTTCTACCCCGGTAACATTTAAACAAGGGTTCATTGCGGCGGAACAAGTAATTACCGGTGGCATTTCTTGAAAATATTTTTTTAGTTTTTCTTTCTTGGGAGCCACCATTTCTTCAAATATAGGACCTTCATACACGTAGTCGTTTAATTTTGTAGTCATTAACCAAATTTGATTAAGCACCAAATGGCTAGTTGGATAATAAACACCCGATAATAAAGTAGTCGCGGTTTTGAAAAGTTTGAGCAATTCGACAATCTTTTTAATATACTCCCAATATATGATTGGAAATGGTGTTGCATGGCCTTTTGTAACAAGATGATCATGGAAAACTTGTAAAGTATCGCGTTGGCGTAAACCACATACAAACATATGGTAGGTCGAATTCCATCTAACGGACATGTCCCAATTAGGGGTTAAAAAAATAGAATTCGTATCCTTGCACAATTTCATATAAGATTTGTATCTAGCTTTACCCTTTTGAAAAACGTCTTGCAACATAGATTTAAATCTCGTTTTTACTTCGTCTACATCTTCAACCGCTAGTCCGGCTTGCACAACCAAGTTAATGATGTGTGCAACACATCGACTATGATAAAAAATGCCCTTCAATGGTGGTGCGTATTTTAGTATTAATTTTGAAACGGCAAGTGTATTATTACTAGCGTTGTCAAAAGATATTGAAAAAACCTTTTCTTCCAATTTAAACATTTTAATCACACTTCGTAACATGTAAAATAAGTTTTGACCCGTGTGAGGATACTCAAAGTCTTCAAAAGCAATGGTACGTTTCATCATTTGCCAAGTTGCGGGATCAACCCAATGTGCGGTTACACAAAGGTACGAACCGGGCAAACCATGAGGAGCCGACCAAACATCGGTTGTTAATGATACACATGTATTTAAATTTTCAAAACCGATTTTTAGTTGTTTTTTAGCATCTTTCCACAATTTAAGGGTATCGCGTTTAAGAGTAGTACGACTTACATTGTTATATCGCGGTTGAAGAGTGGTTTGAATCACCCTAGTAAGCCGAGGGTTGTCGAAGTGGTTGAAAGGCAAAGCTTCTTGAATTACATAACCCGCAAAAGCTTGTCGACACCGTTCCACATCGTATGTAAATATAGAACCATCTCGTGCCATCGATGATTGCCCACTTGCTTCCGGATTACCTTTGAGTCCCGCACAATGCTTCTCGGTATGATTTTTCAAGGTGGTGTTGGAGTCGGGTTTGAAGAACAACTTACAACGTTTACAATGCGCTTTAATCGAACCATCCGACAACAACACTTTGTCGTAAGCACTCCAAATCTCCGGATTTCTTTTGTTGGGCAATTGTTTCACAATTGTTGGTGCATTTGAAGAACCAACACCGTGGGAAGCCGAAGAAGATTGAGTTGCCATGAGAATATAGTTTGCGTTTTTGAGTTTTGTATGTAAATATGAGTGTGTAATTGTGTGTGATTGAAAGTAACTCAATGGTTCTTTATATAGTTGAAAAACAATGGCAAAATGGTAAAAAAAATACAAAAAAAAACGGCTAGATCAAGGCTATAACGGATATAATTTTTTCAAAAATTCAAAACCGGTTTTCAAACCGGTTTTTCCAAACCGGGTCGGCCAAACCGGTTTGGAACCGGGTTCAATGGTCGGAATGGGAAACCGGTTTGGAACCGGCGGTTTGGGGAGAACCCGAACCGGTTTTGGTCAAAACCGGTTTTGACCGGGTTGGTTTCGGGTTGTAATCGGGTCGGGTCGGGGAAACCGGTTTTCTTGTGCATGTCTAATTATAAACATATTCTAAGCCCCATGATACTTTTTTAAAGATATCATAATCGACGAAATTTTGTAATCAACCGACCTATATGGTGAGTTTGTCATAGGGGAGTTTGAGGAATTTTCAAAGCTTATAAGATATTGAGATACTGATTTTAATTATCTCAATTTCATCTCAATTTCTCTAGGTGAAGATAAGGGGCGATTCCAGAAAAAAAAATTTAATGGGGGCAAAAATTTTATGGTGTACATCAAGTATGGGTCATCGACTCAAAACTTTTTTTTTTTTTTAACTGAAACTATGTTAGTTGAACTAAAGTGAATTCAGTTTAACATCAAATTCAAATTACATGGACAAAAAATAAAGTCGATGCAACAACAAGCTAGGGGTATAAAAAAGATAAAAAGATGCAATAAGGAGGGATTGCACCTTAGATATCTTGAATACAAGACCCATTTCTCCACCACTAGGCTAAATACATAGATAAATTAATTATTTTAACTGTTTTGTATTTATTAGTTATGGGGGCAACATGCAGATTATACCCAAACCTACGAAATTTTTCTTGACTCGTAAAAACTTGGTGGCGGCGGATGCCCACCTTGCCCTCACCCTAAAATCGCCCTGGTGAAGATGATTATAAAAAAGAATACTTCATACTTTTTTTTTATAAAAACTCTTCTAATTAACTTCTAAAAAGAATTTTAGCTCCAGTTATAAGTTATAAGCACCGTCTCCAACTACTTTGTGATAAACACACCTGTACAATATTTACTTAGTTTAAAATTCCATTGTCGCATGTTATATATTCTTCATTTTTCATAATCAAATTTAATACACTGATTGTTTAAGAACTATAAAATATATTTGTTTACTAACACGGAAATTTCACAACCACCCCATGGAGTAAGATGACAAAAATTTCGATACCACCTTAATAAAACGAGACCTTATGTTACGATATTAATAAAAACGAAGGTAGCCGCTATTACATAATATTTAAATTTTAAATTATTATTGTTGTTATGTATTGATGATTTTAATATTAATATGGAATCTGGCGAGACATGTAGATCAACCTAACATATCACCATCAGACAAAACGTTGTAGCCGACGAATTCAACGCGTGTTCCTCCCAACTTTTGTATATCATTGAAAAAGAAATATATTTTTCGTCAAAATTATAGTGTAAAAAAAATATTCTCGTGATGTTTGTGATCATACATTCTACTCTTAGGTCGAGTTTTCTGTGGTAAATTGTTTTAAAACTTTATGAATATTTTAGTCATTTTATAAGAGATGAGAAACCGAGAGTGAAACGAAAAATGGGATTAAAAGGTTGAACCCACCGGAAAACCTTGAATTCAACCCAGAGACATGAGGAATGTAATTTACTCAAGATTATACCAAGTATTCCAAGATACCAATTTGTCACCACATTATCACCCGAAAACATAATATTTTGTACGTATTCGATATGTCTCCAAACACTTCCATTATATATTTTAAAATGTCATAATAAAATAACAAATTTTCAAACGTTACCTTGATAAAGTAAACTTTAACAAATCAAACGCTCCAAAAATTCTTCCCTAAAGAGGGGACAGACCAACTCCATCATCAAAAGTTAAAGGCTAATGGAGTACGTAATATTATTTAAACAAGCAAAAAAATCATCAAAACAATATTTTCATAATCTGTTATTTATAAAATTACCCGAATAAAAGATGTGTAAGTAACGGATTAAAACAAATCTGAATCAACACTCAAACTGTTAATGTGATGAGTTGAAACTAGCTAACCATACAAAAAGTTTGCACTTCTTCTCCTAAATTTTTCGAAACACCAAGAACGACAAACCCGAAAGCATGAATTTTTGGTACATTTTTTACTACTTTATTGTAATAATAATAATAATAAATAATAAAATAATTGAGATTCCAACTCATATTAAACCACATGGTTAAACTAACCAAACTCCTACTTATTAGTACTTAAACCCCAACCCACCTTCAACTTCTAGCTCTCATTCTATTGGCATACACACAATCACACACTAAATTTGCGAAAATGCTTCTAAGAATCACATACTCCAACACCAAAAGGTTCTTCAAAACGACCATAGAAAACTTCAAGTCTTATTTTCCAAGAGGCTACCAAAGGCTACCCAAAACACCACCATGTAACCCCTTTTCATGCACCGGAAGCCGTAGTGGCGTTATACCATACACGAACCACTTCAACCACTGCTATAAAGAGCCGAAAAACACAACCAAGCACCATATGAATGTGCCTGAAGCTAGCCAAGATCAAGCAAGTAGTATCTTGAATCATAAAGAACCAAACTTGATCATCAATCAATATGAAGTTGATAGCACGAAACAAGAAAACAAGAACATGATCGATTGTGGAAAAAATGAGAAAGATGATGATCAAGATGAATCATCAAAGTGTTTGGTTACAAGAAAATTAAAGGAGTTGGAGATGATGGATGGAAATAACCTTGAACTTGTTCTTGATATCGAAGAGGTTCTTCATTACTATTCTAGATTAACTTGTCCTGTTTATCGTGATATTATCGAGAAGTTTTTTGTGGATTTGTATTCAGGGACATTCAATCTTTCTGGTGTTGATAATTGAGTGATGAAAAAAGATTATTTTTCAATTAGAAGGTGATGTAATTATTGATTAGCATAAAGCATAATGTTTTTCCGTTTGGAGGAATTAATCTACTGTGTATGATGTTTATTTTGTTGGGATTTGATATGACTTTTTTGGTCAAGGGATATTGATTTGTTTGACCACTTTTGGTAAATTAATTAATTTGTTTTTTTAAGGGTAATTTTAGTTGTATTTCGTAAGTAAAGAATGAAATCACGAAAATTAAATTTTAGCCCTTGCACATTACAGACATTCTAATTCTGCGTGTTAAATTAACAATGTAAATTACCGCAAATAATCCATTATTTACTATTTGCAAACTCACTTTTGTTCCACATAAATGCTAACAATTTTTATTCTATATATTTTTTTATAAAAATTAAAAGTTAATTGCAGACCATTACACAATGTTATTTTTCAGATTCTTATCACGTAAACGTTGATCTGAGTAACTCGAAACAAATATCACAGTACGCGTTGTGATAAATTTGTTACAAATTACGACTCTATGATATGTAGGTATCTTCATATTCATCTATACCTAATGATCATCAACATGTTACAAAACTACAATACATTTGAGGACATATCATGAATATGGGTCACCGTTGATTTGGGACAAAATGTGTGGGAATTTAAAAGGATCCTATGTGAATACATGAATTGTGTGTTGTATAAGGAGGGACAAATTTTCAAAATTGACGACAAATTGTCATTGTGTATTCATTATTCAAATGGATATAGAAATTATTAAATAAGTGTGTATGTGGGTGATTAGTAATAATAGTTCGACATCTTTAGAAACATATTACTATTTTTAACTTTTGTAAATAAATTATTATTATCTTATACTTTAATGTTGTTGCGATTTCAAGTTCTTTGTATAAGACCAAAACGTTAGTTTTAGAAATATAATAACATATATTCACGATTTCAAGTAATATGTTTGTTGTATCTATCAACTCCCTTTGAAGTTAGGATAATGTTTGTTGGGGGAGATGATTTTGTATGATTGACTTATGATGTTAAGATCAATAATTGGTATGAGGGTAACTGGAATGAATTTAGTCATGAACGCAAACTTCTTGGTATGTGGTTACTTTGCCTAAATACTTAAAAATATACTCAAATAATACGGAGTAGCATATTCACTCAAAACACAAATATTCAGTATCTACTATATACAAAAATTTCAAAGTATATTTAGGAAAATATATAACTATCCAATTTAATTTGGGTATATATATTGTCTCTACAAAAAAGAATTGTTATTTATCAAAAAAGTATTTGGGTTTGAATATGAATTATCAAAATAAATATATCAAAAAGTCATTGACCTAGCGGTATTGAAGTGAGTTAGTGACACTAGGACATGACTAAATGTAAATATTTTTGAGTTATTGTATATATCCATGTAAATATTTTTGGGTTATTGTATTATATCCGTGTGGCATTGGTCTTAGAATATCTATAACATATACTTAAAGCAAAATAGCTTGGGGCAATCACAGTCCTTAATTGCTTTTTTCCATCATGATCCAACGATTAAGATCACAGCCCTAAATTAAGATTAATTTACATTTAATTAATAATAATAATTAATAATCAATAAATTAAATAAATTAATTAAAATGATAAAATCAAAAAAAAAAAAAAAAAAAAAGTCCGATGAGGTCTAGAAAAAATCCACCCAAATCTACTCCAAACTAATTCTTAATCTTATTTACAAAACCCTACTCCCTTCTTTTTCCAGGCTTCTTCTCGGTCATCATCATCGATCAGTTCAAGTCATACTTTCAGTTATTCAAAATTCAATGGTTAATTGTTTCTTATAAAAAGTTTCAATAGCAATAGAAGATATGTTTCATTGATTTTTTCTCAATTCTCGTGGATCTATACTTCTTTAACATCCACCCATGTATCGATTGTACCAGCGAAAGGGAAGTGTCCATCCTTCCTCCTCGGGTGAGTGTTTTTAAATTCGAAAATCAGAACTTACTTGATATAATCCATTGATAAAGTACCAATCGTTCATTGAAAACCTAAAATTTGTATATGTTTGCGTGTGTTTTCTGGGTTTTGACTGTAAACTATATACTGCACTAATTTTTCTTCGATATGAATTATGAATTGTATTGGGTTTGCACTCGGGTTCCAATTTTTGGTTGTATCGGGTTTGTATTTGTTCGATTTCTTTTGTTAAATATTTGATTCGGTAATCTTAGTGATTAAAGATGGTGGTGATGGTAGCGGATGTACCCAAAGTTTCACCTCATGGATGTGATTGCTATCTAGGCGACAAGAGGTTGTTTCGGGTATGTATATCTTATTGACTTGATATGTTTTGAATTCGTCAAATATATATGTTGATTGCATATGATCCTGTCTATATATGTTGAATACCTCTTTTGGATTTGTCAAGTATTTATGATCTTGTCCAGTTATGTTGATTGATCATCTATGTATATGTATGTTTTAAGATCGTTTAATATGTTGTTATATTGTAAATGTAATTGCTTTAATGTTGTGAATTTAAACTGATTTAAGATACATGGAGAATTTAAAATTTCAACATAACCATCTTGGAGTCATGTGAGCATGTCATCAGTATTTAAAATGCAACTATCAAATTCAGAAATTTGTATGGGACTGACCTTTTTAATGTCTTTGTGATTATGTTTCCAGTATAACGTTGGAACCCATGCTTTGATTTAGGTAACTTCGACTATGATCTCTGATATTTCTCTGTCATTTCGATTATATCTTTTTGGTATACTTAATATCTCATGATTGGATTTGCAAATGAGGAGGGTTGTATAAAAGATGTTCAACTTGATCATAAATCCATCAAGGTTTTGATTTCTGCTTCTCTTTTATATCAGTATTTGAGGAAAATTTCTTTGTAGTCTGTTGGTAAATTTAAGTAATTTTTGTTGATTTTTTTTGTTTGATAGGTTTGCAGAACAGATGACCGTTTATTTCTAATTGTAATTTTATTAAGTTGCTATTTTGGAGATGTTTAATTGAAGTAGCACGTTGACTTTGACTTTGTCATATGCAGAAATTCAGCGCTGCAGATGTTAAACTGACTCGAGGAAGTTATAGTCTCATCTGCTGAGATGCAAGTCAGAGTTCTTTGGGGAATCAACGTTGTCGGTAATTTTAAAGGTATTTATTTATGCAATTGTTGAGAAAAATGCGGTATTTAGTTAGGAGTGTTAGTCTGTAATGGTTGATCAACAAAATATTAGATCAACAGTTAGAAACTAACACCCTTAGATTATAACCCCTAGATTTTGTGCATAAAATCTTTTGGGTCAACCTGACCCGTCCAAAATCATCTGTTTTGACCTGAGCCTGATTTTAACCCGTACTCAAGCTACATGACCCACCCATTTTCTACCTATAATGTCATCTCTTCCAGCATTTATTGATGCTACCAATAGTGATGACTTTTTATAATTCTTCAGTACGTTATTATGTAACAACTAAGATATTGTCCGCTAAAATGAGGATACTAATAGTCATTACTTCTAAAAGCATACAGCACTTACTTTATTTTGGTTTGTCTTGAAAAATTGTTCTCAATATTTTCTTTATGAAGTTTCATTTGCAAAATTACCTTTATATATGCAACAGGTTAGTATATATCAGTTTCTTTACTTCTCATGTTAGATGGCAGCTACTTTTATGTTTTATCATTCAGTTGTTATTTAATCTCAGTATTTTGTGGTGATCTATGTATCTTATGTACTGATAATTTTTTTATTTTTTTGAGATGTGCAGGGGAACAAACGCTTACAAATGGACAAGAGGTGCTTTCTAGCACATCCAAAACAAAGAGGCAGTGGTTTAAAGTACGTCATTCACCTATTTTTGGAACAAGTATTGCTATAATATCCGAGTTTAATCTATACATTTTATATACGACAGAAGTTCATTATTTTGATTTTAATCTATGAATTATTTTGTAGTTTATTAGTTTTCGTCAATTGAACCGACAACTACATAATTGGTTACCACATGATGATTTTTCAGCTCTAACAACTTGGATTTTGATTGTTGGAGTCATCATATATAAGTAAGTATCAATTGTATTTTTTATTGTTAACATATGAAGTCAGTAGTTCTATATTTTGGTTAGGAAGGAGCCTTGCCTATAAGGCTATAACAGCCTGATTTATATATACGTATCTGAGACACGTTTGGGAAATCTTGAGGTTGCTGCTTGACAGCACTTGATTCAATAACATGACGTTTATGGTAACAACCCCTTAAAGTGTAATATATTAATGCGTAGCTTAAGAAAGGTACCATTGAAGGACTTAATCAGTGTAAATATGCTATAAGGAAGTTGATTTAATTAATGCTCTCCCGAATGTTAAATGAAGAACACAAATGTCAGATGTGCCGCTGGAGATTTTAATCTTGAAGGCGTTTGTTTGCGAGCTTGTGGAATACCTTGATTTACTCAAACTTCTCAAGGTTAGTACCACAATACAGAAGGTTTGATTTGAAATTAATGCTACTTGTGGCAGTCTAAGGGGTAATGATAGCTAAAATTAAAGTTTTATGCTTCTAGGTGCTTTTCTGTTGAAGATATTTTGCAATACTTACAATAACAACCTTGGGAAATTAATGGCTGCTCGCAAGGTCCTATAGCTATGACCGCTCACCGGATATGTCTGCAAGTTTGGTATTTAAAATGGTCTATAGTTGGACCAAAAACCTATCAACATCATGCCATTTTCAGGTAAGTATACTTCCGTTGTTTTGCATATAAATAACTATAGTTTTTCCCATTTGTTTACTGAACTTTATAAATTTAAATAGAAAATGTGTAGGTGGAAGTAGTTCAGGGTAAGCCTAGAATAAATATTGGCTCGGACATTAGTTCATGTAGTATCTTCAATTTCATGTAAAGTATTAATTTCTAACTTAGATCAAGGTGGTTATTTCAACCCATCTACTTTTATATGTGGCTTTATTTGGCTTATGTATTATTACATACTTGTGCATGAGTGTCATAAGATGATACTGTAACCACAATCAGGTAATTATAATCATACTTACCTTTATAAAGTAGTCTTTTTAATATGTAGATTGCTTAGGGGTAATGGCAGGTTAGCTAATGGGTAATCTGCCGTACAGGTTAACGAGCTGGATAGAGATTTTGTTGACTTGAAAAATCTTTTTGTTTAGAATTTGAACTCTCTCATTTGTAATTTGTCAATGAAAGATTATCAGTCATCAATTTTATTTGATCTATTCATTCAAGATGAACTCTTTTTGTTCACAACAAACATTCATTTTGCAACATAATGGATCTGAAACTTCATAAATCATTTCTTGATCTATATCTATAAATTTACCCTTGCATAAGGACATATATGTGTGATAATGTGATTCAAGACTTGAAAGTCAAGGAAGGCGTCAATGCTTGAAATACATTATTTTTGCGCATAGGAATTTAGTAACTCGGCAACATTTCTCACTAATATATTTCTAAATGGACATCTTCTCAGTTAGTATGTTTTTGAAATGTGATGGAGATCACTTACATAGAATACAAAAAGTATTGTCGGATTTTATGATCAATTCCTACTTTAATTGATTCTTTTAGATTTCTAATGAACAATCTCAACTCCCTAGGTAATTCAGTTTATTTGAATTTAGCTGATCCATAGATCAATGAAGTTCATATAACATGTTTTATAAAATGACTAAATGACCTGCTATCAACCACTTGCCTTTAAAAAATGGGTTGTTGTTTTAATTAAGTACTTGGTTATATTAGTCTATGTTTTGATTTTTATGGTGTTTATGGGTCTGGATCTTCTTTCTTTTTTATAATAGATAATAAAACTATAAAAGGTGTAATTTCTAACTTTTTTCCTTATGTTAATAATTGTGTTAGTAAATAGCTGTATTTTCGCATAGTTTGTTTTTAGCCCATGGATCCCTTGCTGCAACTAGAATATAGAATGTGTATTTGGATTTGTACAACTACTCATCGAGATAGGTGTTCAATGAAATGGTCAATTAATCTATTTTTATGATTGATTAAGTATTTTTACCTCTTGGTTTGGATTCTAATCAGTTAACTACTACTAATATTTTTCTTGAATTACAGGCTTATGCTATAGTCTACAAATTGGTTGCGCATGCATTTTGGTATTCTTAAATGTCTATTGTAGCTGCACCCCGTCTTCAATATAAAAACTTCTTTAAATTGTTATCTGTCGTATACTTTTGTTTTTTTCCGTACTGTGTTATTTTTGAGATATTATGGATATATTTCTACTGTTATGTTTTGTTACTTTAGCTTATGTTTCTTGATTCTTACCTATAGTTCTTATAACATTAGTCTTACCAACAATATAAATATATTCAAAAATATCTATATATATAAAATAACATTTAGAGTCACCCGTGTTGTCGCGGGTCTTTTATCTAGTTTGGCTTTAAAAAAAAACCAAGATAAAGATAAAGATTATCCCGATTAATTTATACACGCATGGTAAATAATTCTGTACGGAGTATCTATTTGTGTGAAGTTAATGGGCCATAACAATTGGTAGACTGATTTTATGGATGGGCCAACTTGGGAGGGCCACGGCCCATCAGGCTCATATGTATCTTGGTGGAAAAGTTATGAATACTCAACCGAAAAAAGGGGAATAACGACAATGGCATCTTCAATTGTTGCAAGGAATCGTCACGTTGTTTCCAATCTCCTCACAACATCATCACCTGTGGCACGTGGTTTCGCTACTAAGAATCACTTTTATGGTTATTAACCATATTAAATTATTAATATTATCATCTCTGTATATATTGTTGTGGTTTGTTATATTGTTTAAATATTTTAATTTATATCATATATGTGTACGTACATGCAGGATTGGTTGTAAAGTGTGTACAAAAAGTGTTATTAAACAGGATACCTCATACGCTCTGTAGGTATGAGTCTGATGATGGTAAAATTATAGGCCTGTCCCTAAATATCCCTGGGATTGCCAAGAGGATTGAGACTGATGAATCTGAGAGCATAATCGTAGGCATGAAAACCCAAGATGGAACCAAGGAGGATTCTACATATTCAAGCGCCTTTATTAACGCCCGAGTGAACACGATACGCAACATTCTCTTCATAGAAGCCTGGGTAATCAACAAAGAGAACCCTCCTATTACTAAATTTTACACCACCAGGATCAATTTGGGAAAACAGTATAAGTACGACCGCCTATTCCCAACGATAAAAGATGGAAAGCAAACGGTAACTCTACAAAAAATTCATCATCCTCCGGAGGAGAATAACAAGTGATTGAATTATATCTTCGACTAGCATTTCGTGGAAATCATAGTTGGTAGTGGCTTTTTTGCTTTGACCATAGCATGAGTAGTTAAAGCAAGTGAATGATTTGAAATTCGAGTTATTTCACGGAATAACACTCGTATATATTGAGCTCGTAATGGTACCTCGCAATTCAAAAGTCTCTCTACGGATGAAGTATGAGCGTGTTCTTGGGCCATCGTAGAAACATAGATAGGGTCGACGACGGAAATAACAACGAAACTTTACGACGGCTTTTTCGTGCACGTTCACTTGCATCACATACACAAGTGCTCTCTGAACCAAGAAGGCGACTACAATGGGAGACGAAGGCGACGTGGGCTTGCCATATAGATGTAGCGCGTTGTTTCCTTTTCCTTCCGCACCTTTTCCTCGAAATGAGAAAGAAGATGGTACACTTGAATTGTATTATTTAAGTGCTTATTGCTTGCCGAACAATTGTCGACCACCAGATCCGCTGGTTTGCAATATTCACCCCGGCCTACAAGCACAAATCCTCGGCGTGGAATATAATCCCAAAGTACTCCAAAGATTCAAATATAGTAAATAAAGAAGGTGGTAAGACCTTGCAGAGTTCTCTAACAGCATAGAGCTTAGGAAGCTCGGACCCGGTCAAGATCCGAACAACAAGGAGCACTCAACTACTAGTAGTCGTTTTTTTCTATTAGTTGTGCGATGCAAACAGCCTTTACTTAACTTATGAGATTAGTTGAGTAGGCTTGCCTTAGTTCTGTGTCCCGTGCTAGGAAGCATTACTCCTCTTTTCATTCCAAATTCAAGAATACGAATTTAGTAATGTCCAGTCTCAGTCTGTGTATGAATAAGTTCTAGAGTTTATGTGATGTTGAATCAGAACATGAATTTTTTACCGAACTAATACGTTTCCCAAACCAATTTTCCGTTCTAGTAGCATTTCGTGAAAGTTTTCAAAACTAGTACAATCGTGTTTCCCAAACCCAACTCTAGATTTGAGTTATTTAAGAGACGGGTTTGCTAAACCCGTCTTTGACCATTGACACAGCACATGACACAGCACACGACACGGCACAGGGACGTACACCGTACTTTTTGTACTTTGCTGAGAGAGAAAGTAGAGTCGGGTTTGCCAAACCCGACTTTACTTTTTCATGAGAGAGAACCAACTTTGGCAAACCCGACTCTCCTTTACATTTGCTTTTGAAACCGATTCATGGTGGGTATTGATAGTGGTACCTTCAGGCAATATTATTGTACCTTGTTTCTTGTTTTTCGTTTCACGAGTATACTAACAACTTTTAGTTACCAATTTTTTATCCAAATTAAATTGTAAATGTAAATGTATTGATCGATGTAATATTGATGATAATTTTTTTACGATGATAATTGTAAATGCATTGATCAATTATATTTTAGTATTTTAACGTTTGCAATATAAATGTACATTTGTTAATACAAAATACGTGTGACACTTTTGTTTTGTCAACTTATTATTTTAGTATATTTTAGTATACTTCAGGCAATTATATTTTAGTATTTTGTTTTGTTTCTTGTTTTAAATTTACAATTTAATTTGGATAACAAATTGGTAATCTAAAGTTGTTAGTATACTCGCTAAACGAAAAAGCAAGAAACAAGGTACAATAATATTGCCTGAAGGTACCACTATCAATACCCACCATGGATCGGTTTTAAAAGCAAATGTAAAGGAGAGTCGGGTTTGCCAAAGTTGGTTCTCTCTCATGAAAAAGTAAAGTCGGGTTTGGCAAACCCGACTCTACTTTTCAAACCCGACTTTACTTTCTCTGTTAGTAAAGTACAAAAAGTATAGTGTACGTCCCTGTGCTGTGTCATGTGATGTGTCGTGTGCTGTGTCAATGGTCAAAGACGGGTTTAGCAAACCCGTCTCTTAAATAACTCAAATCTAGAGTCGGGTTTGGAAAACACGATTGTACTAGTTTTGAAAACTTTCACGAAATTCTACTAGAACGGAAAATTGGTTTGGGAAACGTATTAGTTGAGTAAAAAATTCATCAGAACATATGTTTATTTATGTTATGTTACTACGTATTATTTATTACCTCATATACATTGTTCTCTGTGTTATCTAATTTGCAGAAAATATGTATAAATATTATAAGGTTTAATGAATCAAATTTATTATTCTGGTAGATAAAGAACTTTAAAAAAAAATGAGTTAGGGAATATACTCGTGGGTGACCCGGGCAACCGGTCATTTTAATTTTTTAGCTTGTTTTCAATATTTAAAATGTCACGTACGTTGTAAATGAAACCGTCACGTGTAAGTTTTTGACTGACATGTCATCATTTTTGAACTTAAATCGGTCAACAAAAAAGTTTGTTACCTAAATCGACACAAAATTTGAAAGTTTGTTACCTACCAAAGTAATAAATTGGTTTCATATTCAACTCGGTAAAAAAGGTAAAGTTCGTTACCTATCTGCGCCATTAACCCATATTATAAAGGGATAAGTAGGTTGTAATGAATCCAACTTGTAAATGATGTTTACCACATTTACTATATATCTATTGCATCCAACATACAAAAAGTTTGTTTTAGTGTATTATGTAGTACTTTTGATGATGTATCAACCTCTAAGGACGTCACGTTCCACCTTAAATATATGACAGTATTAGCAAAATACATTAAAACACACTTTTTGAACATTGGAATTCACTCGCATCCATCGGGTATACTCTTTGAATTCGGATGTTAAGATCAATAAATGTTCTGAGGGAATTTGGAATAAATGAAGTCTAATGCTAATAAATATTTGTTCTAATGCTAATAATAATCTTCACGTGCTTTTGCAACAAGTTATATCTCAAAATCAATAATTTTCAATTTTAATTAAAAAAATCATGAATTTCAATAAGCCAGTTTTATTATTATTTTATTAAGTGTTTGAAAAATAAAAAAAATCATATAATTTCATATAACACATCTAAAACCTAAAACCCTTATTATGCATTTCCCTCTTTTGCTTTAAAACTTAGCAAAGGAACATCGAAAAACCCCAAAGTTTTCCAAATATCACCGCCAGGGACGGAGCTAGAATGGGGGCAGCGGGGGCACATGCCCCCACAAAAATTTTGAAATCACGTAAAAAAGAAATTTTTTAAGGTATTATTGACAATTTTAAAATTTTGACCCTTCAAAACTATAAGGAAATACAAAACAATTTGTTTTTGCCCCTCCACGCTAGGGACGGAGCTAGGTCACTTCGTAAAGGGGGCAAAAAAAAATTTCTTTTTTTTAATCATTTTGGGGGGCAAAACTTCAAAACATTCACTAATAACCTTAAAATTTTTATTTTTTTCCACACTTTTAGATTTTTAAGGGGCATGCTCCACGCCCCTTCTAATTAGTGAATGCACACAAGTTTTCAACTGATCAAAAGTTTTCAAGCTGTCCCGTTAGTCTCTTACCCTCTTTCAATTGTTAGGGTACATTCCTATTCCTCACGCATATCACTCTCTTTTTCTCACAGACCATCGAGACCGATACATACGGGATTATGATTACTCATATCTCTGTCAGATGCCCCCACCACCGCATCATCCGTTCTTCCTACTACCGACAAACCATTCAATTGGACTACCACTGATTTCGTTTATGATTAAGATTTTGAAAGCGAGTGTGTGTGTTAATTTACATGTCATTTGTATACTCGATGTTTTATTAATTCTTATTTAATTTTTAGATCTGAAAATTTAGGATATCTTTATTTATGTTTGGACTAACTTGATTGAAATAATAGTGTACTGTTCTCTATGGAATAACTCAATAAACCTTGCAAGGTTGTGGAAGCCATGGAACTACGAAGTATTTTACATGTTTATATTGCCCTCATGATTTGTAAGAGCACAAGGTGTGCAGTCGTTCCCATCAGTTTTCTTCTTCCAGAACACTGTGTTTCAGTGTTCTCCCACACCCCATCAAAGTTCTCGCCAATGTTCTCACAAAATTCTAGGCTCAATGTTCTTCTGCGGACGTCGAACCATTTCAATGTTCTTCTCTTTTTTTTTTGTTTATTCACTTTGTGACAAGTTTGTGTCGGGCTTTTGCCTTAAAAAAAAAAAAAAAACCTTTTTACACTCCAGAACACTGTCCAGAACATTGTGATTTCAATTTTACCACACCATAGAATCTCCACTTTTAACATTCTGCAGAACACTGTCCAAAACACCGTTACCCACACCCTGTGCTCTAAGAGAAAAGTAGCAAACTTATATTTAACGTTAAAGATTGCTCTCTTTAGTATAGTAATAGTAATTTTTTTTATTCTTTGGATTCTTACATATATAACGACGGTAAATTTAATGATTCCCCCCCCCCCCCCCCCCCCCCCCCCCCCCCCCCCCCCAACTTGGTATATTGGTCCAATTACAATATGGCGATTGTCGACATTTTAGAAAAGGGTTTATTGTTTTGTCATGCGATAAACTTTAGACGTGTTACTATAAAATGCACCTAACTTTTAATCCATCTATCGTTTGATGTATACTTTCTGAAACCTTTTATTGTATGCATTTAACTTCTCTTGTATGTTTTGAACTTCTGAAAATGAGTCAATTTATGTAACCAAAAACATGCGAAAAAACATATGATTGAGGTTTTATAAGGTTAACCACAAACAATAGATGGTACAAAAGCTGGAAGCGTACAATAGTAACAAGACCAAATTAATTTGAGCACATAACGAAACAATAGATCCTTTAAACTTAACTTTTACCTTAACGGGTAATGAATATGCCGATTGCAGACATTTAAACTTAGATGTTGCCATGGTGAATAATGAATACGTCAATTGCCAACATTTAAACTTAATTGTTACCTTACAATTCGCATTGCGCGGGTACTAGGCTAGTTTATCTATTTACCGATGTTAAATTATGATAATTTGAGTGATTCTTTAATCTTTTAATTTTGAAGGAAACTATTTGGGCGATTGGATCATCAGACAACAATATAATGGGCAAGCCCAATAAGTATACTCAAGAATAGGGGTGAAAAAAAAACCCGAAACCGGAACCGAACCCGATTTAAAAACCGAAACCGGAACCGATTTGGAACCGGTTTTTGAATACCCGGTTCGGGTTTTACTAGTACCCGGCGGGTACCAAATCGGGTTGGACCCGGGTTGTACCCGAACCGGTTCCAAAAACCGGTTTTAATACCCGGTTTGTACCCGGTTTTTACACTAGCCGTTGTGTTTGAGCTCCTAGCCGTTTTATATCCGTTTTTTTTGCATTTTTTTTTACCATTTTACCATCCTAAAACTAGTATAAATAGATACCTTGGGTTTGGGTTAGTTACAACACTCAAACTCACTCATTCTAGTGAAAAAACACTCAAAATGCTTACGATTTACATACGAAACTCTCAAAACGTTACTCTCATCCTCTCAAAACGCTCTCGTAATGGCAACTCAAAGTTCCTCAACTAACGATTTTGTTGGTTCGTCAAATGCGTCAAATGCACCAACCATTGTCCAAGTCTTTACAACAAAACGTAATCCGGAGATTTGGTGTAACTTTGACAAAGTTTTGTTGTCGGATGGTTCGACTAAAGCACATTGTAAACGATGTGGGAGTTTTTTAAAAGCCGACTCCAACTCAACGTTGAGCAAACATACTTTAAAGTATTGTAATGCAAACAAAACTAATCCGGAGGAGGGTCAAGCAACCATGTCACGGGATGGAGGTATTTTCACATACCAAGCGGATCGTTGTCGAGAAGCATTTGCCGGCTTTGTGATTCAAGAAGCTTTGCCGTTCAACCACTTCGACAACCCTCGGCTTACTAAGGTTATTCAAAATACTCTTCAACCCCGATATAATCATGTATCACGTCTTACTCTTTGACGTGATGCACTTAAATTGTGGAAAAATGCTAAAATTCAACTAATAACCGGTTTTGAAAACTTAACTACAACTGTATCACTAACAACCGATGTTTGGTCGGCTCCTCATGGTTTGCCCGGTTCGTACCTTTGTGTTACCGCACATTGGGTTGATCCCTCAACTTGGCAAATGATGAAACGTACCGTTCCTTTTGAAGACTTTGAGTATCCTCACACGGGTCAAAATTTATTTTGCATGTTACGGGATGTAATGAAAATGTTTAAATTAGAACAAAAGGTTTTTTCTATCTCGTTTGATAATGCGAGTAATAACACAAACGCCGTTCAAAATACTAAAATACAACCCACCTTTGAAAGGCATTTTCTACCATAGTAGATGTGTTGCACACATAATTAACTTGGTTGTGCAAGACGGGTTAGCGGTTCGACAAATAAGTGAAGTAAAAGACGCGTATAAAAACATGTTGCAAGATATATTTTGTAAGGGTAAGGCTAGATACAAACTTTATATGAAATTGTGTAAGGATACGGAGAACATTTTTTTAACCCCTAATTGGGACATGCCCGTAAGATGGAATTCGACATACAACATGTTTGTATGTGGTTTACGCCAACGTGAGACTTTACAAGCTTTTCATTTTCAACTTGTCCAAAGGGGTTATGCTATAAACGAATTTCCAAGCGGATCTTGGGATGTTATTGAAAAGATAACCGAATTGCTCAAACTTTTTAAAACCGCAACTACTTTGTTATCGGGTGTTTATTATCCCACGATTCACTTGGTACTTAAGCAAATTTTTTTAATGTGTTCAAAACTAAGCGAATACGAATTTATTGATACTTTATACGCACAAATGGTGGCTCCCATGAAAGAAAAACTAAGGAAATATTTTAAAGAAATGCCACCGATAATTAGTTGTGCCGCCGCAATAAACCCATGCTTAAACGTTTCCGGGGTGGAATTGCTTATCGATAACATTTGTAACGATTTGGAATTGAATGACGAGGACCCATTTTTTTCACAAAATACAAAAAAACATTTTAACAAATGCTTTCAAGATTTATTTACTCATTATTTTCAATTATATGGTTCAACAAATGCTTAACTTATATAATAGTTTAAGACAAGAAAACCATAAACGGGCAAGGGGTGAAGGTAATCAAACGAACACTAGCGAATATGGGAGGTATACCGGAACCGATTTTTTAAACACTATACAACCCGATGAATTCGCACAATTTGATATTTTGGTTTGGTGGAAAGGGAGGGAATCTCAATTTCCCGTTCTAACCATCATGGCCCGAGATTTACTAACCGTCCAAGCTTCTACGGTAGCTTCGGAATCCGCTTTTTCTCTTAGTGGCAGGGTACTATCTATACGAAGAACAAGACTCACACAGGCCTCATTAGAGATGTGCATTTGCTTGAAGGATCACTTAGACGCCGCGGAACGTATACAACACATTTCTAGTCTTGAAGGTGAAATGGAATATGAAGGAGATATACACGATATCGAGGTGCAATCGGGTATGGCAATATCACTCTCTGATGAAGAAATTGCTCTTGATGAAGCTTCTCGAGAGGCTAACACCGATGAAGATTACGACCTTTGAACAATGAAGACTACGCATTTGAAGATGTTAGAAGACTTGAAGATTAATAAAACTTGAAGATTTTGTGAAATAATTGTGTATATGTTTTATGAAGATTATGCAATGATCAAGTGTTGTTGTTATGGTCAAAGTGTTGTTGTTATGGTAAACGGGTCAAAAGGTGTACAAATGGTTCATGAAAGTGTGGTTATGTCAAAACGAGCGATGGTGTAATTATGTAGTGGCTTGCAATTGCTTTAGGTGTTAAATGTATGTTAAAATGTGTTGGTAAAAAATGAAATTCTGAATGTGAGTCGTTTGTGATTTGGTATGGTCACCAAAAGTGTCCGAAATGACCAAAAATTGGTCACACGTCCGAATTCTTCGTTAACGTGAAATTTGAAAAAGTGTAAAAATGGAAAGTTTTATTTTGTTATAGTGGAGGTGTCTGCAAAATTTCAGCTTCTAAGTATTTTCGAGTAAAAATTTATGTGCGTCGGAATTTCGCTTCTAAAAATTCTGCATACCAAACATTACCCGCTGCGTACAAGTAGTACCCGCCGGGTACAAAGGTTAATTTCATAACAGAATTTAGCTAGCCTTGAGTACCCGCTGCGTACAAGTAGTACCCGCCGGGTACTATGTATTTACCCGTTCATATTCACTCCGGGTAGTTCATCTTTTTCCGGGTACAAAACATTATTACCCGCCGGGTATAAGTTGTACCCGCCGGGTATTCTCGCTTTTCTGGTTATTCCTGGAGCAGACCCACGCTTTCCACACAACTACAATAACCAATTTTCTCTCCAAAAAACGGCAGCAACACCACCAAACCCCTCACTTAACCATTTTTGAAGCAAAAACTCACGAATTAAACCGGCAAAACTCTTCTACAGCATGTTTAAGGTATGATTATCAACTTTTTAATTCAAAACACTTAGTTTTCATGGATTGATTGAAGTTTTTAGATTTAGGTTTTCTTGAAATTGAATGTGGGGAAGTTTTAGTTGTTTTTATTTCTGATTATATTGTGAGTTATATGTACTCTCACCTTCTTATTTCGTGAATTCGTGTTTAAGTCACATATGATTATCAAAAATATGAATTTAGGGTTCTTGTAACAAAATTTGGGGAAAATTAATTCTGTTAAATGATATGCTTAGAATTGTAATCCATTTACATAATACTCACGATTATAATGCTCACTTGAATCACATTATGTGTTTAATTGCTTAATTCGAGTTTAGCTTGATATTAGGGCATTTGTGAAAGATGATGAGTTTGAGCTTTGTAAATAAAATGTGGGAATAATTGTGCAATTACCTTAGGTCATGGATGAATTGGTCAAGGCAATTCTCTCATTTTAGTTGTGTTTTGCAGGGAAGAAGAAAGAAACAAAAAGGCAGCACCTCTGGTACTGCTAACGATGAAGAGGGTGACCGCCCTCAGCCGATGAGCATTGATGCTCAACTTATTCCCGAGACAATTCACCCTTGGCTTAGATTTAGTAACATGTTAACAAAGTACAATATATACTGTCAGAAACTGAACTTATTGAGGGTGAAAGAATGTGATTTATCTCGGGTGGTCGATTGGGAACCACTAGAACAAGCAGGGGTAGCCGCCGGAATTAAGGAATTGATTAGGCAACGTTATTTCGTGGATCACATACCATTCCAATATGAAGAATGGGAAGGTATATTCAAGATTAATGAGCAGGTATACAAAGAGCTATGCGTGGAATTCCACAGCACATATGAAATGAAAGAGGATGTTGAGTCGGCGACTGATAAAAATTTCATGACTTTCAGACTGGGAAGTCAACCAAGGAAAATGAGTATGGTGGAACTTGCTGCCTGTTTGGGCATTTATTCTCGAGAGCAGCTGGATGCAACTCATTTTGAGGATTATTTGATGGCTAGTGAGATGATATAGACGGAGTTTTTTCCCAAGGATGTGTGGCACGAATTTTCACAAATACCTTACGCTAGAGGTGGAAATTCATACAAAGATATAGAGGACATGCAGTTGCGGGTTATCCAACGATGTCTTGCGCATACCATTTCTCAAAGAAGAACACAGAGAGAGTCGGTTTCGCCGACTTATGGTATATGAGGAAGTTTGTAGCGGAGGAGAATATCAATGTTCCATACGATGTTGCCTGGTATTTACATCATAATGCTAGCGGGATTAGAGGGGCATCCTTTATCTGTGGGGGACAATTTGTGACTAGGATTACCAAGTCCTTCAACATCAGTTTTGACAATTTAGAGCGAGTGACGACTAGGCCAAAAACAGTAGGGCTAGTTCAGTTTCAGGGGGCACAGGCTGTCTCAGTTGTCAATAACCGGTTCGTGCCCTACCAGGAACCACCACCAGAGGAGCAAGCGGCTCAACCACCGAGAAGAAGAAGAAGACAACATCAGGTGGAACAAGAACAACATCAACAGGAAGAAGCTGCATATGAGCAGGGAGGTTTCCAGCAGCTAGGCGGAGCACTGCCATCCATGCTGGATGTTATGCATGGTATTCAGGGCCTTCAGGTTAGCCATGATAATTTTTCGCAGGAAGTCAGGTACGAGCATGGAGCACAGCGTTACCACAACGCTTGGTCGGCACACAACACACAAAGACTTTCTGAAGTGGTGCCCAACTACCGACCTACAGCCTACCACTACCCACCCATGTGGGGTCAGTCTGGATCAAGCTATCCACCACCGGTTTATGACGAGGGTGCCGCCTTGGCAGAGCTGCAGGAAGAGTATCGAAGGCAGCAGGAGAGAGAGCAAGAGGAGCGTGGATTCCCCTATGACTATTCCCCATTTTGAGTGCTTGCGTGCCTCGTATGATTCAGACCCTTTTCTTGACAATTTGATTACGGTTTATTTAAGTACTTTTAATTTTATGTTTGGTTATTTTGGAATGCTTGACTGTGGATGGCCTTTGGGTACATTTTTGTAGAACGACATCCATAAACACTTTTCTATTTGAAATTAGGTGAAATTACAGCGGGAAATGGTTAGTTATGCTGGATCAAGCCTTTAGTACCCGGCCTGTACTTTTGTACTCGGCGGGTAGTGTTTGGAAATTTTGACAGAAATGGATCAAGCCAAAGTACCCGGCGGGAACAATAGATACCCGGCGGGAACACAGTCTACCCGGCTGGAACCATATATACCCGGCGGGTACACCGTACCCGGTTTGGAACCGGGTATTAGACCCGAACCGGTTCCTACCCGGTACCAACCGGTTAGGATAGGGTTGGGTTTTCCCCCACCCAAAACCGGGTCAGTTCCGGGTCGGGTTGCCCAAAACCCGGTTTTTTGACTTTGACCAATACCCGGTTCGGGTATTCGGGTCGGGTCGGGTCGGCCCAATACCCGGTTTTGTTCACGCCTACTCAAGAATCACAACACGGAATAAGAAAGGCCCAAGCCTGTTTAAATTTGACTCAAAGGGCTTTAAGACAACTTATTGGGCCTGTGTAACTTTAAAAATACCGTAACTTTATAAGTCCATCTATAGACGGCCCTGTATACCATGTTAAAGTCTTAACCGTATTATATGTGGATGAATTGCTTGCTGATCTTTTACCGTCTTTCTCGTTATTATAAAATAGGATTTTTCTAAACACAGCCCTAAGGGCTATTGTTAGTGTGCTTAAAAGTGTTGTACATGACGGTTAAATATTAAGTTTAGGGGGCAGTTATTTTTATTGTACAAGATATTTTAAGCATGTTAAAAGCAGTCCTCAGGGCTGTGTTTAGAAAAATCCTATATTAGAGAATATTATATTTTTAGTATTTTTAAAAGAATTTATAAAAGTTGGTTATGATGCTAGCTTTACGAACAGGGGCGGAGGCAGCGTAGGCAGCCGCCCCTACTAGAATTTTCAAATTACGTAAAAAATAAATTTTATAAAGGTATTAATGACATTTTAAAAAAATTTCGCCCCCACAAAACTACAAAAGAAATAAGAAAAAATTATTTCGCCCCCACTAAACTACAAAATAAATAAAAAATAGTTTATTTCGCCCCCTCTACTTATATTTCCTGGCTCCGTCCCTGTTTACAAAGTCTAGATTAGAACTCAATGTGGAAGTAAAGACAACCAACTTTATATTTTAGTGATTGTAACATGGTTGATTGAAATAACTAGAAAAGAAGATGAATTCACATGTGAATTTGTTGATGAGAATATTCTAGCTTGTGTAGTATGAACAAGACATGAGAAGGATTCCACTATCATGTGTTGAAGATTTTGAGATAATAACATGGATCCTTCCAAATGTCCTTTGCCTAGCTAGCTTTCACCAACTACAATAAAAACCACTTTTACTTTACCCAACCATACGTATATATGGAAACAAATTCCATTTATTAGATCTTGCTTAATCGTTTGCGTCAAGACTTAGAGTTTATTAGCCAAACAACGTGTTCAACATATAAGTCAATTATTAGTTATAAAATGATTGACCCATCCGAACATTTATTCCTATCAATTTCAGTGTGAGATAGAGTTTGCACGCACCGAAGGTTATGATGTTATTTGCTAATGTCTATATTTGATTGCTATAATAATGTTTTATGTAATGAAATAGTACTTGTTTTTATAATAATGTCATAAATAAAAAAGGTGTGTGGTAATATATATGTAGTGGCTTTTCCTTTTCAGAACAACCATAATATCTTATCCCCTCACTTGTGATTGTACTTATGATAACAAATGCTGATCGAGCATGTGCTTTTCCACACTTTTTGGAGCACATGATGCATGTACATGCATTTCATTTTGTAAACAAGTTATGTCACTTCAGGATCATATATATGTTTTCGGTACCAACTAGCCATAGGAAACTAAACCAAAAGCTTTGTATATAATGTATTATTACAATTACATTAGTCCTCAAATGTATGTTTAAAAAAAAAAAGGGGTGATAATGTAAGAACTGAAGTTACGTACACTCAACACAATCTCTTAGTTAATGGAATACTCACGTACCGCTAAACTATAAATTCGTTGATAATCTATGGACTAATTTTTTTTAAATCAGTGAAGATATGAATGCTTATTAACATTCGCGTACATATTTGAACCGCAAAAGAATCGAAGCCATCAAGGGAAGGAAAAAAAGGGCCAAGAGTCGTGAGGCGGCAAGGTCACACCATGCGCACCCACAAAGATGCAACCCATGGCTTGGTCCCGGCCACAAGGGTGTTGACATCCGACCCGCCCTTCACCGAGTCACTGGTGCACCCATGGACCATCTCCATGCCTTCATTTTCGCACGTTCTACCTTATGATTAATTGCAGGAAACCAATTCAAGAATGAAGATATAGGATCATTTGAGAAAGCGAAAACAGTCATCATATCTAGCAAATATTTCTTATTTAATTAGTTTGAAAATTCTTTCTTCTTGAATATGATATCGTGAAAGAAGCATGGGTTGTTTAGGATGTCCCTTGTGAATGTCACGTGCATATGGACCATTTTCATTCTGGTTGTATCACTGGCCTATATGCAATCATAAGTTCATGGACATATATACTTATTATTTCCTTTAAAAAATGGTCCATCATATTATTCCAAAATTGCTATTTGGGAAAGTTTCATGTGTTCTTGTTTTTTTCATTTTTTGAAAGAATAACTTAATCTAAACGATACATACATAATTATATAATTGATTGATTTGGTTAAATTTAACTTCTTGATAAACATAAACATAGTTTGAGCCTTAATTAAACCCCTGTTATCCAATCATTAAAATCTTAATGTTATACATTCATGATTCATCCATCCATTTGTCATCACATAACTAGTTAGTTTATATCTTAAATTAGAGCTAGTAGGCCCTAATTCAATCATTGATATAATCACATCTTACTCGAATGATAGAGATTTATGGTGCACATTTGTTAGACTAGCTAATACCTACCCAAACCCAACCCCACCCACGCCCACCCTGTCCTTGGGGTTATTGGTGTGGTCCTATTTTTATCAGCTACCTTCACTATTTGATAAAAGATTTATGGAGTCTAAATTTCACTATATAATCAACTTCCCTCAGATCCTATTACCTGCTTGATTACAGTTAAGTGTTGTATTCAACTTATGTCGATGAAGTATACTCGATATTGATTATCTTTTAAGATACACAAGTGTCCCTATCAATTTGCTTGTCAACGGAAAGTATATATGACCAAATGAGTCAGGTGAAAACCTTAATCAACCGTGTTTCGCTAACACATATTAGTATGTTTAAGAAAATGACAATTTGGATTACTTTGACATGAGATTAATTAGTGATACTGTTCTGCTTCACAAATGGCCAAAAGATAGTTGTTGGTCATGAAGAAACAATGCAACAATGTTGGGTATCTTGAAGACCCAATTCCCTACTGCTTGAAACTTATTCATCAAGGAAGCTAGGAGTCCTAACACATATAAAGAATATTTGATCTTTAATTGCAATAAGTATTGCTAAGTTAGGTCACAAACCACTTTTATTAAGATTCAACTTTCGAATCTCACCTCACTTTGGTGTGACAACAAACCATAACATGTAAGGTTGCTCTAATCTAACCAAAATGTTACAAATCTTGGGAGTCTTGGTGCACTAGAGCACACTTTCTTTAGGACGAATATAATATATGAAGATGGTCCCAGACAAAGGATGTGTACAGTGTACTCGTCTTATCTCTTATAATTATTATCTGATATCAATACCTCAAGCAAATGACAAAAGTCATTTAAATGATGATTTAGGTACCATGAGTCGTAGGTTCGATAGATACATGACATGCGAGCTTGATTAAGATTCGAAAGCTCCAATGTACATTTTCTGGATATTCCACATCTTAGCAATACAAGTAGTACCAGACTACCAGCCTCAAATTACTAACCCATCTCAATTAAATTTTGGCTTCTATTTCATAAGTATCAATCTTTAATACATATTAATTATATATATGATCACACTAATCAAAAATAAATGTACACTTCAAATCAAGTATGTGAACATACCCTAATTAATCATATATCCTAATCAACTAATTACACTCCACATGATATGAACAAACTTTTATAAGCTAGCCTATATGAACTCATTCATAGTTATGGTGGTGGATGACGTAACAACTTGAAATGTTTTGTGTCTATGTCCCATTGACGTGCAATGTCTTCTGCAATTCTAGCAGCGTCCATGGATGTACCTAGTAAACCACGTTTTGTGAATCCAATGGCGTATAATCCACACTCACCTTTCCAACCTTCTGGGAATTGTCGTTTCGTGGGGAAACTATCTTTTTCGGAGAATAGGTTTGTGTGATCCTAATTAAGCACAATATCATGAAAAGAATCACAACTTTATGTTAATCAACCAATTTTGTTTAGTGTAACATATTTTAAAGTTTAATTTAAAGCATACCTTTAACCAAGTAGTCACATTACTTCTATAACCTGTAGCTAAGATAATAGCATCAAATTTCTCCATTTTTCCATCTACAAATTCCACATTATTGTATACAAGTCTCTTTATTCCTGGATAAACCTACATCAAGTTTAAATTGCACTCATTTAGTGATATAATCACATCTTCAAAAGAATATTTTTTTTCCTACTTAGAGGTAACAAGAAGGTGTAAGGCGTTTTAACGATAGATATTTAAAGGAAAAAATCTAGTCGAAACCTTGATGTCTCCACTTCTAATCTTTGCAAGTGTGCCTACGTCCAACACGGGTGTTTTGCCTGAGACGTTCTTTAGCTCAAGGGGGCCGAGTTTAGGTCTAGTCAGACCGAGTTTATCTGTGTCCCCGATCATGAAATGTGATGCCAAAAGCAAGAGCCGGTCGACTACTTTAACAGGGAACCATTTGAGCAAACACATGGACACTCCAAAAGTTGATCTACCAAGCATCTCTTGTGGTAATACATGCAGCTGAAAAGTTATCACCAAAAACAAAAGCAGTAGAGTTCAAAAATTACTTCTAAAGTCATTATCAAAGGAATGCAGAAAGAAATTAAATACGCATGCAAACGAAGTCCAAGAAAGTTAAAATTAAGCAAAATTTCAACACTTTTAGCTAGATTTGTAAGAGAGCGACAGAACTATAAAACTTAATAAATTAGTTTTATCGTTGATCAAATAAAAAGCCCACATTAAATAGTATCTTTTAGCTCATAAAGTTGATATTTTTACTAGTGAAAACTAATAAGATTTAATTTACCAAATCTTCGGAATTTTACTGATTCGTTTATATTTTCATGACAGATGGTATTCGAATAGAAAAGGATGGTATAACTAGTCTTCGATGATCATTAGCTTAATTATCAAAAACTGATTATTCGACTATTTTAAAATGCTGACAAAAGTGAGATTAGAATGAGAAAGTACGTACAGAATCTCGAACCACAATTGATGGGCGAGCATTGTAGTTGCAAAGATCCAAGCAAACTTCCATGCCTGAATTCCCACATCCAACCACCAAAACCTTCTTGTTTTCAAAACAATCACCACTTTTGTAACAACTTGTGTGCAAAATTGGCCCAATGAACTCATTCATCCCTTCTATATTCGGTACAACTTCCTCATCATTTTCTCCAGTAGCAACTATCACCCACCGGCAAACATACTCAGTCACCTTTGTTTTTACCCTCCACAACCCACACCCTCCATCGTATTCCGCCTTCACAACCATTGTGTTGAAAATAGGCTTCAAATCAAAGTTATTTGCATAGGCTTCAAGGTACGCCAAGAAATGTTGCTTAGTTGGGTAAACTGGGAATTCTTTAGGGAAAGGCATAAGTGGGAGTTGACAAAATTGTTTAGGGAGATGAAGACGTAAGCGATCATATGTTTTGATTTGCCATAAAGACGCTATACAATTAGTCTTTTCAAGAATCAAGGCTGGAACACCTTGATTCTTGAGACAAGCGGCTGCAGCAAGCCCTGAAGGGCCAGCTCCAATAATGATTGGCCCCGGAACCCACACACGATTTTCTAAGGAGTCGTCTCCGAAGACTGATGTTGTTGCCATTTGGGTTTGGAAATATGGATCATGTACTCTCTTTGCAGATTCTTCCATTAGCAATCCTTGAATGTAATTAAATTCATGCAAAAGAGTGAAGTTTGGGAAGTTGACTAAATTATCTAAGAATCTTGTTTGTTGGATGAAAATAGATTAATGTGAGAAGAAGAGCTTATATGTTATTTTAGTAAGAAGTATCTAAAAGAAGGAATAGTTGCTCATGGAGATAGGTAATTAATTTGATGGGCTTGAAGTCATGTATGCATATATATATACACACACTATATATATGTGTGTAATGTGAGAGTAGGAGGGATATATATATATATATTGAGATACCTAATTCATTAAAACGATTTTTTGAAAATAAAATACAGAAATATTAGGACCAAATGATCCATCAACCCAACGGGCAACATTTTTTGAGCTTATAACGAATTAAATAATGATTGATGATATGAAATGATTGTAACATATACATAAATTAAGCGTTTTACCAAATATATGGTAAAAGTCAACATATATATAGTAAGTATATACGAAGACTTATCAAATATACAAACGTGTCTAGCTAACAGATGACGTTAAACCTAACATATGAAAGTACGTACGTAGAGCTAGATTGAGTATCGATCTAAATTTCATGATGTGCAATGAAAGGAACTATACATAATTAAGATAACGATTTTATTTTACGACTAACAATTAATGTGGTTATAACTTTCATATTCGATGCCTCATTGGGAAACCATAATATATGGCGTATTCACATTCACATTTGTTTGCGTATGATGATTCTACGCCTATGTGTCATGCCATGACCATGACTCGATAGTGAATTTTTGGACCATTTTAATTTGTGGTCATATCTACTATTAAATTAAATTAAATTAAATGGAACGTGACATATAGTTTAGGCAAACATGATTTTATATATCACTACCAATATAAAATACACATAATTAATTTGTCAAGATATATTTCCGTCATTGAGTGCTGTTTTCCAGTAGTATAGAGATCAAAATCTGTGTAATGCCTAGCTAGATAACAAAATTTTAGATTTAATTATGTGATGATCTAAATATTATGATTAACTAATTATCATTAATAATTTAATTATATTATTATACAAGGGAAACTTTTGCAAAGATAGACATTCTAGTAGGGAGAAATAGTATGGGAGGGAGCGAGACCAAACCAATATACTAGTAGAGAAAAGCCTTCCCACGTGTCAAAATACCGAAGAGAGATCAACCTGCGCCATTGATGTTAGGCCCCGGCGGAAACTTTTTCGCAAACGAACTGACTGGAATTGTTACTTTCCAAAAATACTTTGTGAAAAGAAAGAAGGTCTATTTTCCCACGTAGTTTGTCGGTCAAACCAACAATTCCCTTCTCATAGTAATAGGGAGATCCTTGACCAAGAGGTTCTTTCTCATCTTACGTCATTTGCCTATTTCAATTCTTACATCTCCTCCACCCGGGCTCCCTTTCCTCCCTATGCTTAGCAGCGCTTATCCATCTATGTTGACATGTTGAGCTTGGTACATTGTGGCGGCCCTACCTTAACCTCCTTTTAGCAGCCTTTTAGGAATCCTTTCCAAGCCCATGGCCAATTTCGGGTTCACTCGGAGCTTTGGCAACCACCTTAGGAGGTGTGATGTACATTCACTGATTCACTCATTTCAATGGGGTGCAACACTACTTAATTAGTTTCGGCCTAATATTTTTCCGATATACCATGTTCGTATGGTAGCGTGATATTCTACATGAACTATCCCGTTTACCGTTTCGGAGGTTATTCCATATCAAATCAAAATGGAAATTAAAAGAACCATCCTACTTAGACATCATCATATTAATTTGCTTTATTAATCAGGTCACAAGATTAAACTTAATTAAGTAGTCCCCATCTAGGTTGACCTACATGTAATTGTTATAACTATTTAAATTGTCCTACTAGCATCATCCATCCACCTTAGCCTTTTCAGATAACTTTTTGCGCTCTATAGCCTTTCCATGATAATTATTTGTAGTGTTTACTTATGAGAACAGATTTACTCCATTAATAAGGAGTATTTGTTTAGCAGTATGTATGTGAGAAACATATTAATCAATGAAATATATATAGTTACTTATAATCATCTAGTAATTGAACGCTCACATCTACATATCTTCGAATTTGGTAAATAAAAATTATTTTGTACAAGTTACCATAAAAACAAATTTATGGGAAAGTTTGTGAGAGAATACGAAAGTTGATTGCCCAACGTAAATTACACTTTTCTTGTCTAAAACAAATGTGACAAAACTAAACAAACATAAATTTCTATATACACTAAACACTAAATCTTTTGATACAATTTTGTTAATCGTGCCATAAATGTACTACTCCCTCCGTCCCATTACAAGTGTCATGTTTTGACTTTTCGATTTCAACTTTGACCATAAATATTTTTGTTTGTGTTATATAATAGATGAAAATTATACTAATAAAAATATATTTAAAACCTAACCCATTCATATATTTCACATCAACTATATATAACACAAATAAATATATTAAAGGTCAAAGTTGAAAAAGAAAGACATTAATGGGACGGAGGGAGTATTTTCGCAATATGAAATAAAAATTAGAGCTCCATTAGCATTGTAAAGTAACTAAAGAATGATGGAGACAAAATCATATTGTCCCTTAATGTTATCTAACTTAATTAACGAATGATGTTTTCGTACGGAGAATATATATTATAATTTGTTTAGTTATAATTTAAGATATTCCACCTTACTTTCTAAATTTACGCAATCTTCTTTGAGATATACGAACGATTCCCATCCAGAAAAAAATGTTTCTAATTATTTTAATGGAGTAGGCTTTATTTTGTATTATGATTGTGATTATTGTATGTTGATTTTGTTTCAAAGAAAAACACACTATCGGGTAAAAAGGTGCTTTCAAAAATAATAGAAGGTGCATTGCATACAAGAAAATATAATCCCTATTTTAACAAATTGATGTTGAGCTCTATATGGTACATGATTTTACGATTAACACGAAAGAGGTAAATCGTATATATATCATGGGCGGAGGATCCTTAGGGCCAGAGGGGGTGTTGGCCCCTCCTAGACATTTAGGTGTGAATACCATTATATCATGCGTACGTATTATAAGGACTTAATTATATAACCTATTTTTGTTATACTGAGACTGAGGAATTGGCCCCTCCAAACTCAGAAGCCCAACAGACTAAAGTGGGCTGACCTTAGTTACCAATTTAATGTTCTTCTAAAGTAATTATAATAAGATGTATATATATTTCATTTAGGGTTTAAGTCACGGATCGCCAACGTATTCTCCTTTTTGTTCCGAGATCACCAATCAACCGGTTTTATTATTAGGATCACCAACGTACTTGTTAATTTCGTGTTGAGGTCACCAATGTACTTTTACATATGGGTTTGAGATCGCAAAATATATTTGTTAGTACGGAGTTAAGATCGCCAACAAAATTTACAAAGAAATTCATTTTTTTAAAGTACGTTGGTGATCCTGGTAATAAAACCGGTTAATTGGTGATCTCGGAACAAAAAGGAAAGTACGTTGGCTATCCATAACTTAAACCCTTTCATTTAATATGATTAATGTCATTATCATTCACCAAGTTTGTTTCAATTGATAGTTTAGTTTCATTATGCAAATCTTCTGCTTAAAAACTAGCAAGTGATAGTACTGCAACATACATTAATTGTTAGATTGGTTCCGATAGTAACTGAAGTCTCAATAAGTAATTCAACATCAATTAGTTTTGAATGGTAATCTAACTTTGATCCTTTTATGGATATGTCATGTTATGAAACTGAGGCCTTTTAAGTATGTCAAATAAATTGATTTTTAAGGTTAAACGAACATGATTTTCACTGATACATTTTTCAAATAATTTTACTTATTTTCCTAATAGTTATTGTCTCAAATTCAAGTTTTTGACACTTTAACTAAAATACGTCAATTGAATTATATATATATATATATATATATATATATATATATATATATATATATATATATAAAACAAGGGGAAATTAAAAAAAATGCCATTTTTTCCGTCCGTATTTTTCGTTTTGCCACTTCCAGAAAAAACTTGCCGATTTGCCCTACCCGTCCGCAGGTCGCATTATGCGACTTGCGACCCGTGCTGTGTAACCATGCGACCAGAAAAATGTCCGAGTAAAAGACACTCTTAACCAACCCGTAGCCGATCAAAAAGTCCGGACGCAAGTCGCATGCTGTGACCTGCGACCGAGTCCTGCGACCTGCGCCCGGCTCAACCCTCGCTCTCATTCGTTTGCGGCTAAAACCCCTAGCTCTTATGTCTTTTAGTCGTTCATTTTCTGGTCGCATGGTCGCACAGCACGGGTCGCAGGTCGCATGATGCGACCTGCGGACGGGTAGGGCAAATCGGCAAGTTTTTTTTGGAAGTGGCAAAACGAAAAATACGGACGGAAAAAATGGCATTTTTGTTAATTTCCCATAAAACAAACACTATTTTAAAAAAATTTGGAGATCCCCAAACTTTAGAGGCCATGGGAGATCAAACTACCTTGCCCACTCTCAAAACGGCCTTGATGTTTGATTATAAGTCGACTTCTTATATATTGGCATGGTTTCGCCCCTCCAAAGAAAGGGTTCAAGTTCCACCACTGATCAAAGGGTCGGTTTTACTATTCTTTTTACATAGCATCTACACTCCATAACTAACTAATATAGTTT
Organism: Helichrysum umbraculigerum; assembly: GCA_949592205.1. Lineage (NCBI taxonomy): Eukaryota > Viridiplantae > Streptophyta > Magnoliopsida > Asterales > Asteraceae > Helichrysum > Helichrysum umbraculigerum. The sequence goes on along the minus strand of CATIUR010000005.1, from coordinate 5,163,287 downwards.
TCTAAAAAGTGAATAATCAATCTTCGTATTCCAAATGTTGTAACGTATTTAGCAACCATTTTATAATTGGCTATCTGATGAGCAAAAGAGCCACAATTAAGCCCACAACTCATCATTTAAGGGGGTGTTTGGGAAGCTTATTTTTTTCTTATTTGCTTATTGCTTATAAGCAAATAAGTCCCAAAATCTTGGCTTATTTTGAGCTTATAAAATTTTCCTCAAATGCAACCAAATAAGCTAACCAAATAAGCTTATCCAAACATTAAATCTCAAGCTTATTGTATCACAATAAGCAAATAAGCTAAGAAAATAAGTTCCCCGAACACCACTAAGAATCTAACAGACAAATATACCTTCATACATCCACCTTTTTATGTATTTTTCAATTATTCAAAACTACCCTGAGATTTATGCCTGGACCCCAATTTCATTAAGTAATTCCCGTAAAATAAGATCATGGAAATTGATCAAAAGCATTTTCACGAAAAAGAAACCCAGGTGTCCTACAAAACGTTTATTGTATCTAATAAAGACTATTAACACTAATAAAGCACAATATTCAAATCATCAAAATAATACTACGTAATTATTTAAATTTCGTGTGCGGAGCCGTTGTTTCCACTTGGGCCAACATTTAGGAACGAATTATTGAATCTATCACTCATGAAAGCATTATTATTAAACTTGGATTATAATCTCAAATATGATGTTTAGGCTGATGATTTTACGCATTAATTTTCGGGACTCAATCTACATCATGATACACGTGCGAACGAGCTTAATTAAAGGTTAAAGTTCATGTAAATTAAAGATTCTCAATCTATTTAGCTATCTCATATGAACCGAATTAAAGTACTCTTAATTAGGGGTGTCAAAAAACCCGACCCGATCCGAACCCTATTAAGACTATTCGGGTCGGGTTTAATAGGGTTAGAAAGTTTAATCGGGTTATGCGGGTTAACCCGATTAACCCGAATGCTTATTAGGGTCGGGTTACGGGTTAAAATAGAAACACTTATGCGGGTGTGGGTTGACCCGATTAACCCGATTTAACCAAGTATCAATTTTTCTATTAATTTTTATTGTTAACTTACGTATTAAATAATATAAGTTGAATATGTTAATTTAATGTGGAGATATTTTTCTATATATATAAGAGTCTAAGACTAGAATCTAATTAATAATAGTATCTATAAGCATATAATAACATTAGTATCTATAACCATATAATAACATTAGTATTGTATATTAGTTGTAACACAACTTATAACTTATAAGTATGCTTTCATCAAAGTGTTAGTGTTGTAATTGCATTCTTCAAATTTCGAAAGATGTAAGCATGACTTACATTTCAAGTATACTTAGACCCGCTTTGAAATCCAATACTTATATTTAGTTTAAAACAAAATTCAATTTTACAGACTATGGTTCTCCTACGTATACATAATTCATGTGGTTTCAACTTCATATATCATTCAATATTTTGGTGTACTATCCCAACATTCAAAGTCATCTATATATTTAGTTTAACAATTATTAGAAAACTGTGAAGTTATACGGGTTAACCCGCTACGCGATTAACCCGACCCGACTAACCCGCTACCCGATTAAGATTAACCCGACCCGACTAACCCGCTACCCGATTAACCCGAACCCGGTAACCCGATTACCTAATAGGGTCGGGTTGCGGGTATTTATTTATTTCTAAAAAACCCGATTAACCCGACCCGACTAACTCTTATTAGGGTCGGGTTGACCCGATTAACACCCCTACTCTTAATGTGATTATGTTTAATGGGTGGGGTTCAGATATGAATAGGAATTTGTGTGAGAATTAGGGAACCAATGATATTGTGCTATGTGTACAAAGAGAATGCTCCACATGTACAAAACCCATTTACCCCCAACATCAATTATCTCACAAACGACAATCGAAAAATTATGAAAATTGCACCATTAAATTCAGAGTTTTATCCTCTTCGATTTGTTGTCCCTCAAGGCATACTTTTGAGAACTTTTTTTTTTTCATCTTTTGGTGGGTTTTACAAATTAGTAACACATGTGTTAGTGTTGCGCTTAGGATTTAGGGTTTGGGGTTTATGGGTTAGGGTTTAGGGTTTGAGGTTTGGGATTTCGGAGAGAGAATAAACTCTAAACCCTAAATCATACTAAACCCTAAACCTTAACCCCTGCTAAACCATAAACCCTACTAAACCCTAACCCTAACCTTAAACCCTAACCTTAACCACTAATTAAATGTATAACCAATCACTAACACATGTGTTACTAATTTGTAAAACCCACCAAAAAATGGAAGAAAAAAAAAGTTGTCGAAAGTATGCCTTGAGGGACGGCAAATCGAAGAGGAGAAAACGCTGAATTTTATGGTGCAATTTTCAAGATCTTTCGACTTACCGTTTGTGAGATATTTAATTTTTAAAAATGTGAAGGAGAGAGAATAAAGTGACACATGGCAGAAATCTGTTGGTTCCCTCATTCTCACTCAAAGTTGATGTGCTCTTTTGAACCTTACTCCAGGGGTGTGCACGGATCGGTTTGGGGCGGTTATGGGCACTAACCGTAATCAAACCGTATATGGCGGTTAATTGATATTAATAACCGTTGGTTTCGGTTAATTGGCGTATCGGTTAACGGTTAATTTTTGACGGTTCGGTTAATCCTTGCGGTTAAAGCGGTTAAACATTATATATTTGGGCCCTTTGTTTTAAATATACTACGAAATTTGTGTAATGAAACAAGCTGGAAACCAAAAAGCATGAATTAAAATTCAAGTTTTTTCCACTCCACCAATTCACCAAACACACATACATACATTACAGATACATACCACACGAGTTTACCTTTTAATCCAAAATGCAAAAGTGAATGTGAAATCTTGAATGGATCGGGCTTAAGAGTTCATACGTGAACTATTATGCCAGTCCAAAACAACAAAAACCAAATCAATATCATCACTAATAGTCTAATACAATAATCAGCTTTTAATTCTTTTTTAATATTAAGCGCTAATCCATATAAAAATAAAAATTATATATATATATATATATATATATATATATATATATATAGGGTAAGGTTCTAATAAGAACATCATATAAATAAGAACAATGAGAACAAGGGGTACAATGGTCATTTTGGCTCATCTATTTCTTTTTCCCAAATTTTCTCTCATGAAGAATATTCTGTTAGTTTCAAAAATAAACAAGGTTTTTATTCATATTTTTGTTACTAAAATCTATCTTTAATTCATGTTTAGCTCTTCTGATTATTTAATTATACCCATCATCGTCAATTATTTTATGTGACGAATCTTTGATTATTTAGTGAAAGATGCACATGAATTTTTTTGTGCATTTAATGAACGCATAAGCCATTTTATATAAAACAGATGATCAAGAATATTTTTGTGTATCTGCTCGTAACACATTTTATAAAAATTTAACATATTACAAAAAAGCATATGGATGTACATCCAATTATTGTATATCCATTAAATCTTCGAACCCAAATTCACGAACTTTTACAAATACAGATTCACAAACCACAAACTTTTGCAAATATAGATTCACAAAAGTGCTTTGATGAACACATATATGCTTCGATGCACCAAATTTTTTAAAAGAATAGAAAAAAATAACAGACTACGTAAAACACATGTCGATATACCCTAAAAGACAATAAGAAGATATATGGATATATTTAGAAGTATAGCTAGATGCATTCATTACGTAAAACACTGCCGTTCAAAAATATAACAAAAATATAAGATTTTAATAGTTTTGTATAAGAAAGAAACGAATTGCAGAGAGTTAGAATTTGAGATGAGAGTTTCTAGGAGATTAATTTGAGTTGAATGAGATCACGTGGGTGATCAATAATTTTGTTCCTTTTTTACCCTTTTTGATTTTTAAAAAATGATAAATCCTTAAAATTTTGCAAGCCTTAGATTAAAATATTGTGTGGTTCAGATGTGTTCTTATTTGTTCTTATTTCGTTGATGTTCTTATGTGATCCAAACTCTATATATATATATATATATATATATATATATATATATATATATATATTAATATATTTAATTATAAATTAATTATTTAAGGCGGGGCGGTTAATGGTGGATCGGTTATGGACATTAACCATAACCGAACCGCCAAAGGCGGTTAATTCTATCTTATATAACCGAACCGGCGGTTTGTGTGGTGGATCGGTTAAAATGGATCGATTTAGCGATTAATTTGGTTACGATTCGGTTAAACTGTTTTTATGCTCACCCCTACCTTACTCTATCTTTAATATGTGGATTTGGTACAAAGCTACATAATTGATAGAACATCATGTGCGGAAATCAATATATTTATTAATAGAAATAACTTCTGATTAACATAACCAATTTTTTTCAACGTGAAAAGATGTTGCTTATACTTCAATTACATGATTACATCAATCATTTGGGAGGCGTTTTTAGAACGTAAAGAAGATCTTGATGGCCCAAAAGATGGTAGCACTCACTAACATGGGCTAGCCCTTATAATGGGCTACCTTAAAAACAAAAAGGTTTAGCCCAATCCAAGTAAAGATTTCAAGTGAAAACCGGCTAAACATATCAAAACCACAAATCATCATAAAGTCATAAACAGGTCCTTTTGGAGTTTTGGTAATATATTTTTTGCGTATAATTAAAAGAAAAGAAAAAAAATCTTATTAACAAAGTATACATATTTAGGAGCACTTGTCTATTGAGCACAATCACAAAAAAATATTATTAGGGTTTGGCTAACTTGTGCCTCATTAAATGCACTAGAATTTCTTAAATATATCATAAAATTCATTTATTAAACTCACTAATTTTCAATTATACATCTTTATTTATTTCAATTTATATTATTTATAATAAATTCAACTTCATTAAATATTTTTAACATGTGCTATAAGGGCACAATCAAATTTTCCCAAGTTATTATTATTATTTTAATATAATAACTAGATTATAGACCCGTGTATACACACGGGCTTTTAATACGAAATATGTCAAAATATATCGATAAGATGAATTTGTATATTAATTAATGACACTCATATCATGTATGTGTATAATAAGGATGATGCTACAATACATTAAACTAAAAAAAAAAAAAATGTAAACGTAATATATTATATACGTAGAAAGAAAACTTCGATGGTAGGCTATTATAAAATTGGACTAACTTGTCACAATTAATAGTACTTGTTACCGATTTCTTGTTTACTTTATAATAGTTAGTTTTTATAATAAGAATCAAATAAACAATTAGATTTTAATAACAGTTTTAAAAGGTAATGTAAATCCCATTCTATTAAACGGCCATGTGTGAAACTTATATTCTTGGTAATACCCTAATTACTAAATACTAAAAAATAAATTTCGACGCTTGAGTGTTCTTCAAAGATACTTTTTACAGGAAAAGAAGTTTAGCTACCTTTTAATTATATGAATGTCAAATCTGTATATACCCACACGTCAAAACAATCTTTTGTTTATGTAAATGTTAAACCCGTAAATACAAACGGACGTCGAATAATGTTGTTTTCATATATTTACCTTTTTTCCTTTATTTGAATGTTAAATATGTATGTATATGCACACTGATGTCGAATCAAACTATCTTTCTTTAATGTAAATGGTAAATCCGTAAATACACACAGATGTCAAATGAATGTGTATATGTTTATTTCAATGTTAAACCAAACACATGAATACACGCATATGTCGAATAAATTTTTTTTCGTTTATTTGAATGTTAAATCTGTACCTACACATGTCAAATATAAAATTATACATCAACAGTTTGAATGTTAGATATTATTTTCTTACATGTGAGTCTATATGAGTCCTAATTCTGCTAATGAATGATTGAATTAATCTTTTTTTCTTAATGTAATGATAAATGATATTTTTGATTTACATAATTAAAGGGAATGAATGGAATTAGAATTTGAACGACTTTGTAGCCTCATGGACTTGTATTCGTATTTGGCTTTGATTCAATAACTCAGTTATTATTATTATTATTATATTTGCTTATTGGATGAGAAATCCATGGATCATAAAATTGTGTGGAAAGAAAAGTATGGTTATTTAATATTCACTTCGTTCCATTTGAATAGCTCATATTTTTTATTTTTGTTTGTCTCAAATTAAGTGTCTATTTTCATTTTCAACCATTTAAAGAGCATCCTAAAAAAAAAAAAAAAAAACTGAAATCTTATTGGTTTCATGAAATTTTGTATACTTTCTTCATTCTGTGTACTTTCATTTATTATGCTCAATCAATTATTTTTTATAAAAATTAAATCCAAATTGCCTTGAATACAGGGTAAAACTCACTTTACCTAACCTATAATCCAAACAAAAATGTTTGAGGATACTTTTTGTGATGAAGGAATATAAAATAGATAGATAGAACATACGAACAGTAGTTTTGTAATGTGAATTGTTATGATTTGAAATATGATCTTTTATTTTGAAAGGACATATTATGAACTTCCTACGCGTGAATTATGGTCACCATGTTATAATAAAATAAAAAGTGTTAAATTCGTATAAAGACACGAACGTTGAATCAAAATATCTTTCGTTTATTTGAATATTAAACCCGTGAATACAAATAGGTGTAGAATATATCTATATTCGTTTATATGAACGTTGAACCAACATGACCCATGAATGCACACAGATGACGAATAAAACTATATTTGATTATTTGAATGTTAAACTCGTGAATACATACGAATGTTAAATGGAACTGTGGAGTATTATTTACTTAAATATTATATTATATTTCTTGTCTCCCACTTGACTCTTATTATCGGATGATTCTTAAACCTATTTGGAAGAGACTTTGTTATCATTAAAACTTAAAAGATGATATTATAGTGGATTCGTTAACATCAATGTATATAGAGGCATGGGATCTGATTGTACATGTTGTGTTGAGTATGAAATAAAAACAATTTGTTGCTTTAAAAAAAAATTATAAAAAAATAATAGTAATAATAAACTTGCATCCTCGTTAATTATTATTAGGGTACCCTTATTATTATTACTATACATTATATGGATAAGTTGCATTAATTAATTGATACACATATATAATTGTAAATTTCAATCCTATTGACGGTGGGAGTATATTTATATTTAAAATAATTAAAGATTTTTAAATGAGAAGTTTTAGGTAAATAGATGCATTTAATTGGCTAATTGGAATTGATGTAAAATAAAGCATTCCTATTGGTTAATTGATGTTGATTTTAAGCAAAATTGACAGTAAGAAAGTTTTCTTTTATTAATATTTATTATTTATTATAGATAGATGTTATCGTATTTATGATAATAAGGTCTTCGTTCTTAAATTTAAAAAATTAATTACAGAATGTAAAACATAATCTTTGTCGACGATAGATCTCAGTCCGATAAAACTTTTGTTAAGCTACTATATAAGTTGCATAACAACACAAATCTGTGACATGAAATATATGTTTTAACTTTGTTTTATTTGTGAAACAAATGACTCCATAATCTTAATTACTTTGATTAATTTGATATGATCTATAAGGTGGGGTTCAAATGAGAATATGAATTTGTGTGAGAATGAGGGAACCAATGATATTGTGCCATGTGTACAAAGATAATGTTTCAAATGTACAAAATCAATTTACCCCCAACATCAATTATCTCACAAACGACAAATCGAAAAATTATGAAAATTGCACCATTAAATTCAGCGTTTTCTACTCTTCGATTTGCCGTCCCTCAAGGCATACTTCGACGAATTTTTTTTCATCTTTTTTGGTGGGTTTCACATTTGCTAACACATGTGTTAAAGTGTTGCGTTTAGGGTTTAGGGTTTAGGGTTGGGGGTTTTGGGTTTCGCCCCAAAACCCTAAACCACCAACCCTAAACCACCAACCCTAAACCACCAACCCTAAACCTCAAACCCTAAACCCTAAACCCTTTACAAAACTCTAAACCCTAAATCATTCTAAACCCTAAACCCTAACCTTAAACCCTGCTAAACCCTAACCCTAAATCCTAAACCCTAGCACTAAGCCCTAACCCTAACCACAAATCAAATGTACAACCAATCACTAACACATGTGTTAATAATTTGTAAAACCCACCAAAAAATGAAATTTTTTTTGTCAAAAGTATGCCTTGATGGACGGCAAATCGAAGAGGAGAAAACGTTAAATTTTATGGTGCAATTTTCATGATTTTTTGACTTACCGTTTGTGAGATATTTGAGTTTCAAAAATGTGAGGGGAATTGGTATTTGATGAAAATGAGTGATTGAGATTGATTCTCCTATTTCTCACTCAAAATTGATGTACTCATTTTAAAATGATCCATAACCTAAACATATATTATTCCCCTAAATTATAAATTAAACAGGGAAGCAACCCATGTGGCAACCATGCATTGAGGCCATACCCTCATCACACAAACTTAAAATTGGTCCCCAAAAGGGAACGTAGACAAGATATCGATTGTAACACATTTTGTACTACTTATTTATTTAAGTTATAAGTTTCGTATTAATTATTAAAATCCCAAGTATATTGGGGTGGCTGCCACCTATTTATTCTTGTTATATTAAATATCAAAAACCACACAGATGTAGGATTATATAATTGTTGGAAGACAGACTGTTTAATTAAGAAATAAGCATATATTAATTTATAAATAAATTAGTAAAAATACGACTAATATAAAACGTCAAAACGTGGGCCCCAAATATTTCGCAGCTCGAAACGTGTCCATCTAAAGTTGGAAACCACACAACGTGGGGGATCTTGATTCGACATCGTGTCCTCCAGTTATTGGTTGAAACACATATTTAGAATAGAAAGTGCGTGTGATCGGACAAAAATAGGATCTTTAAAAATTATATCTAATCCCGGATTTTACTATTGTGCACCTCTACTTTCCTTTTTTCTTCTCTCCTTTTAAGAGTAATTTAACACATAGTAATTCTGAAAATTGTTGAGATTTTATTTTTTTTAACAGCAATGCATTAAGCAACTAAAAAGAGGATTACATCAAGACAAAGATCTCCAAGAAGGAGATAAAATAACAAAATCACATAACTACACCAAAGCAAAAAAGAACGATACATATATCACAAAGAACTAAAAGTGAAATTAGACAATCGAAATGCCAACGGGATCCCTTAAATAGTTATCCCAAAGGAATCCCAACTTTGAGCATCGGTTGGCTATGAAAGTTGGTGCTCTAAATATAAGTTAAAAAATAGGAACTCGATATAAACATATGAAAAAGGTACGTAGTATATAATATGAACTAAAGAAATATGCATTTGATTGGTTAAGAGAGCTCTCAAAGGGAGCTTCATTTTTCGCTTCACTTCACTAATTGATGGAGTTCCCATACTTGTAATATTTTCAAAACGCGGAAAAATGATAACATTGTAAAAGATACAATTTCATTTATACAAGAATGGTGACTAAATATATACAAATAAACTAATTATAATTGAAGATTATTTGATAAACTATTACTAGTCTTTTGAATAATCAAATGAGAAAAATATCTTCTATAATAAATAAAGGGAAAATAATCAAAATGCCACTTTAAAAAAAAGTATATATCGTTTTGCCCTCCGGAAATTTTTTTTGACGATATACCCCCGGAAATCGCAAAACGCAAATTTGCGTTTGCGATCCCGTGTTTGCTTTTGCGATCCCGTGTACTCGCAGGCTTGTTCTCGAGTAAAACATGCCTTCGCAAATCAAAATTTGCGATTTGCGAAATGCCCGTGCCCGAACTATCCCTTTGCCTAGTCGTAGCCGAGAGAATGGCCGAGAACCACGTGCCATCGCAAATCGCAAATTTGCGATTTGCTCGTGCCCGAGCATATGCCTAGTCGTACCCGAGTCGTTCACGTGCCATCGCAAAATGTAAATCGCGATTTGCGATTTACCTTCGCCGAAAAAAAAACGGGTTTCACTTATACCCAACCCAAACCTTCACCCTCATTCACCACCTACCACCTCTGCTCACCACCGCCTCACACCACCGTCGCACACCACCGTCTCCATCCTCCAACCCACCCTCGTCACCCCTATCCATCGGCAAATCGCAAATCGCACCACCACCACCACCCTAACCACCCTCCGTCGGCAAATCACAAATCGAACCACCACCACCACCCTAACCATCGTTCCACCCCGTCACCATCCTCGGCTCAACACCAAAACCGAACCGAGACGCAAATGTTCGGTAATCCGGGAAATAATGTGTATATATATTAAAAAAATATACACATATATATGATAAATTTGTGAATGTGATATATAAAAAATAATGTACATATATAAACAAAATATATGCATAAAAAGATGTGTATATATATAAAAAAATATATGTATATATGTACGAAAATGTAAAAAATGCGACTCGCAAATTTGTCTCGTGCACGGGCAAATCGCAAATTGCAAAACAAGGATTTGCGATTTGCCATGGCTTATTTTCCTCGACAACGGATCAGAACCAAGTGCGATCGCAAATTAACTCGTGCACGGGCAAATCGCAAATCGCAAACCCATACTTTGCGATGGCATAAAATTCTAGACATCGGATAAAACAAACGGGGCCATCGCAAAATATACTCGTGCCGCGGCAAATCGCAAAACCCATTTTTGCGATTTGCGATTGCATGATTACTCTGTAATGGGCTAGGTCATGTGATCGGGTCGCAAATGGCAAACACGGGATCGCAAAAGCAAATTTGTTTTTGCGATTTCGAGGGGTATATCGACAAAAAATTTTTGGAGGGCAAAACGATATATACCTAAAAAAAGTGTTTTTTTTTTTAATTTCCCATAAATAAATTACTTGAGAAACTGTTCTAACAATGATTCATCTCATATTGTCATATACATTTTTTACTGTTGTTTACTAAAGCAAAGTAAAAACAATTTTAACTATAAAAGATGTCTTTGTTCTATATATACACCATCGTATATCTAACCTTGATAATCGTGAAATTCATTTACAAAGCAAATCAAGATGTATCTACACTTTTTCATTTCACATTTTCACCCCTTATCACTTACGGAGTAGAATATTACAAATATGATTTATTAGTTTTTTCTATACTTTTATTTCATATAAAATTACACATTTAATTAAAATTCAGTTATAAAAATAAAAATATACTCAAATGGTCTTTTTCAGTACGAATAAGATGAACCTGAAAATTGTTTTTTGAGATATATATAGCAGCTAATAACTAAAAAATAGCTATTTTAACTTTTGTTACTTTAAACAAAAAAATGTGTTTTAAACTATTTTAACTATTAATATCCATAAATTGAATACAGTGACTTACATTTATACATTCATGCATTATTCCTTTATGTGATTTATAGTTACGGGATATTTTAAATATTTTATTCAAAGGTATGAAATATCATATTAATTTAAAGTTACGTAATTTTATTCTAGTAGAAGTTATAACTAAATTTAATGATAACATGCCATAACCATTAAGTAATCGGTTTTTATTTAAATGAATAAATAAAAGTCAATAACTTAAATAAATATAAATATTAATGATTGATTTAGTAGCCTAATGGTGCATAGATAGTGGTATACATATAGCCCAAGCCTTTTCACAAATAAAGGAAAAAACACTTTTTTACAAGTTGTAATTTCAATTTTAAGGGAGTATTATCTAAATTTTGAAGTATGGTCGTCTTGTTAAACTCCACTCTTGTCACGTGCACTCCGTGATGTTGATCAAACTTTATCACGCGCTGGTGACCCGCAGCCCAATGATGCTCTCCATAATTTTCTGCTTTCTGATTGGTTGGTTGGAAATAAATACATTAAATACAAGAGTGTTTATTTATGATAAAAAAATCCAAGGTGAGTGCATGTCCGCACTATTTTAGTGCATTAAATTGCACTATTTTAGTGAAAAAAAGAATCTTTAGAGAATATGCTTACACTAAAAAAAAGTCACTCTAATGTGTTGCGCTAAATCTTCACACTAAATCATTTATAACTAATTTAAAATGCACAATTCAACAAAATAATACTAAAACTTTTATATAACTATTAAATTATAATAAGAAATATAGTAACAATGATTATATTTAGAACTTTTAAAAATATAAATGATTTTTTTTTCAAAATTATGCAATTTCTTTGATAAATATGATAGAAAACATGATATTTATTAATTTTAAAAATATAAATGGCAAATTTATAATTAATATATCATATAAATGTATTTTAATCATTATAAATATTATTATTTAATGTGAATAGTGTTTAGTGCAAAGTTTAGTGCAACACTATATTTGGTGCTGCACTAAACACTATTTGGCTTTGCACTATAATAGTGCAGTGTTTAGTGCTAACACTGGAGCCAGTTTTTTACACTTTTGCACTATCTTAGTGCAAAAAGGTACGAATAGTGTACACAATGGAGATGCTCTAAGGTTCAAATGATTATATCAATTTTTTGTGAGAATGAGGAAATCAATAGGAATATGTCACGTGTCACTAAATCATTTTTCTCTCACATTTTTAAAAATTAAATATCTCCCAAACGGTAAGTTAAAAAATCACAAAAATTGCACCATAAAAATCAGCGTTTTGATCTCTTCGATTAGAGATGAGACAAGGGTAACACATATGTTACCGGCTAGTAACACATGTGTTACCAGCGGGTAACACATATGTTACCGGCTAGTAACACATGTTATACCAGTGAGTAACACATGTGTGATCAGCTAGTAACACATGTGTTACTTTTATAATTTTATACAATTTGTAAAACAAAAAAAAATCGTATAAAGTATACCTTGTGAGATGGGAAATCGAAGTGAAAAAAATACTGATTTTTATGGTGTAATTTTTATAATTTTTTGATTTATCATTTGTGAGATATTTAATTTTTAAAAACGTAGGGAAAATGAGTTTTATAACATGTGACACATTCTTATTGGTTTCTCCATTCTTACCAAATTTTTCATTCTTATTTGAACAAGACACAAAATAAAATGCAAAATAATTCTTGATGAAACTATCTCAAAATAATACGGAGTGTAATTATCTTTTATTAAACCATCTAAAATTTGAAAATATTTAGCGTGACATATCCAATTTAGACCTTAATCATCCATCGTTTAAATATATATTCATTGGAACACAGCAGCTTATGTTACTCCTTAAATGGCTTATTCTTCTTGGTAATTGATTTAAACGGGTTGTTATTTTTATATGTATATTTATAAGAAGGGGATATGATGGCTAATATTAAGTAATTACATATGTTTTCATGTAGTTTCTTTTACTTCGAAATGTATGACAATGTATAATTGCTTTAAGAGGTTGGTGTTGGTGCTTCTTGCGGTGATGAATATTATATTTTTAATACTTATGGAGTTAGTGATTTTAATTAATTAGTCACTCTTACTCTTATTATGTAATAGCGAAAAGCAATAATGGATGACAAGATTGATGAGGAGGAAAAGGATATATTTAATACATACTTGGTAGTTACTTGGTCTAAAAATCCTAATTTGTGGTCTTTAGCACGTTATTGTTTATTTGCCCTTCTTTTACGGAGGTCAAGGGTTTATATTATTTATAGGAAATCATTCGTTTTCTTACGACTTCTGACCCGTTGATGCGTTCAATTCTTGAATTCCAGAACATTAAAATTATCACAGCCAAACAAGCGTTTGTAAACTAACAGTACTTTGAATACAATACAATGATCTCGCCCGCAATTTTGCGGGTTATGATCTAGTTCTTATTTGAACAAGACACAAAATAAACTGCAAAATAAATCTTGATGAAACTATCTCAAAATAATACGGAGTGTAATTATCTTTTATTAAACCATCTAAAATTTGAAAATATTTAGCGTGTCATATCCAATTTAGACCTTAATCATCCATCGTTTAAATATATATTCATTGGAATTAGTGAATTACAAAATGTGAAACTGAAAATAATAAACATTACAACAAATATATTTATCCACACTTTTTAAAAATTTGTTAAATTATTCACACTTATAATTCTGTAGAAAATTGTTACATAGTTATGAAACGCCCCGAAAACAGAACCATTTTTTTTTTACCTAACACTGAAAACACACTCTATTAGGTCCTACATCTAAAATATGACATTATAGACTCGTTATATCGTTCCCTTAATCAAATAATGACTCAAATAACAAAAATGTGAATTTATAAGAGATTCCCCAGGAATGACTCTCATTCCTCAGGAATCAGACATGCTGTTAACACTTGGATTCGGATTCCCCAGGAATGACTCTCATTCCCCAGGAATCAGGGTTGCTGTTAGGACTTAAGTTCAGATTCCTCAGGAATGACTCCGATTCCCCAGGAATCAGGGCTGCACACAAACTAATACCAAAATATGAATTTCCGACGCGCATAACTTTTTACTCGTAAACACTTAGACCCTGAAAATTTGCAGGCACCTACATAATGCCAAAATGAAACTTTCTATTTTTGCACTTTTTTAAAATTCACGTTTTACGAGAAAACGGACATATAACCACTTTTCGACCATTTTAACCACTTTTTGACTACAACTCAAATCACAAACCACACACAATTAAACTCTACTCTTTCGCACACTTATTTAACTCCTCAAAACAAACTTGAAGCAAATAAAAACCAACCCATGACACCACCACACATTAAATTCACCACATGACCACTTTCAACCCATTTTGACACCTTAATGACCCATTTCATAATTCAACCATTTTTCAACCAATTCAACACTCAAACCACATTTGTTTGAATAATTCAAGGCTATTGACAATGTGTCCACTTCACATTTGACCAACCAATCACATTCGACACTAAGTCACTTTTCACCACTTTAACCCAAACCAAACCAATCATATGACTTCATACACTTGACAACCACATACACTAGACACCATAACTCTATTTGACTTTCAAAGTCAACTACTATAATTGACCAACATATTTAATTTGAAAACTCATTGTTTGGGCGATTTACACAATTGAGCATCAAAACAACAATTCAAAAGGAAGAAGCATATTCTAACCATAAGCATGCTCCATATCCATGTCACTAGCTTCTCATAACCCTTCTATCCACATGTCTCTATCAAAACATCAACCTACAACATAAACACTGAAACGGGTAAGCACAACTGCTTAGTGAGTACACAGGCAATCAAACAAGCAATACACATAACACTTAGCATATAACAACACAAATACATGAACACATAATCACTGAGCACTGAACACTGAACACTGTACACTGTGTTAACCGCAGTTAACTCTCTGATCACCACTAATCCTTTACACATAATCATTAACCAACGACAATCAATTCACTAATCAACACATCTTTTAACATAGTCTTAAACACACACATAAGGAACAAAACATATAACAAACACCCTTCACGTGATTGTATGATCCTCTAGCTCGGAAGCTATCCGGAAACACATACAACCAATTCATACACTGTTCACTACATAATCACTATTTAATCCACATATATCAACAAGTCATCTTCCACCCGATTGTGTAGCCTCTTACTCGAAAGCAATCCGGATCCAACACAATCGAATCATACAATATTCATCACCAATTCGTTTCCTTTACCTTTAAGAAAGTGACAATCTCATTACTCGCTAATGAGATAATCACTACTAACTTTTCCAATTAACATGTATTCACATAACAATTAAACATAACAAGTAATTTAACACAATTAACTATTATAAGCAATAAACATAAATAAACAAACATAACAATTAACTTTCCTTGATTGTGCAAACCTCTAGCCCGCAAGTTATTCGGTACTACACAACCAAATCACCTGTTTAACCCCCGTATCACTCACCATAATCTCTTACACGACGATTTCACCATATTGATCAACATAAGCCTCCACTTCTTTAACACCTACATAATTTATACATAATACATAACAACATTCTTAGACACTAATCATCATCATAATCATATTCTAATAATATCACTAGTTTCATCATTAAACCCTTTAACATGATTTCTATAAAATCTTAACATAACTCATAAACACCACAATGAACACTCATACTAATTCTTCATTTATTAAACTTTAATACATGTTTCATCTACAAAATCATGCTCTATTAACACTTTTAATCATACCTTTAAGCTTATTACATCAATTCATACACTTTTAGTAAAACCCTAGAATTACTCAAGAACACTAAATCATAATTTCTTCACTTTTATCATGTTATATGTTTACTAACAATCTCTATAACACTAATAAACATCAATTAAATCAATTTCTAACCTCAATTTCGTATTAAAACCATCAATTATTCATAACCTCGTGAAAACCCAAAACTAGGTTAAAAATGGAGAAAATCACTTACATAGAGGTTGAAGATGTTGAAATGTTAATGAATTAGACCCTAGAATCTTGAATCGTGAATTAAGAATTCAAATTGAAGCTTGAATGAATCTCTCTACGTATTTTATTTTTGTTTCTGGAACCGTATGGAAAGAAAAAGAACTGGAAATGAGATAAACATATCTCTGTACGTACATATATCCATTTAATTTATCCACTTTAAACCCTATTGTCTGGAACTGATAAAACCGTATACGTTTTCTTTTGTATCTTAGTATTTACATAATAATATTTCGTAAATAAAATATATCCGCATACGATATTAATTTCCTGAAATTCGGGGTGTTACAAGTTAAGTGTGAAAATCACCACAATCTTCACATATATAAGTGTGGGGAAAAAAGTTTACACTTAAAAGTGTGGATAACACCCAATTTATCCGCACTTCCTCTTGCGTGGGAAAATCATGTGCTACAAATTTTTTTCACACTTTTAAGTGTTGGCAAATTGTAATTTATTCACACTTATAAGTGTGAGTTTTTCTTCTTTTATTTTCATATGTAGATGTGAACAATCTTATCTAATGATATTTTTTAGTGAGGTAACATACTATTTTTTTTTTTTTTTTTTGATACATGCAAACACCAAACTCCTTGTATATTATATGTCCCTTCTAGTGACCTAGTAATAATAAATGTTATTTAAAAATTTTGTTATGTGAAAAAGAGACATACTTATATGATACTTGAACTTACTTATATTATAAACGGGAAGATATAGATGTATTTTCTGTTCAGATTACATGAGGATGACGACTATATTTGCTCACATATATGTGCTCTACTGTGATATCTATAAAACCGTTTCCGACTCTACTTATATGATATTTAAAAACATTATAAGTGCTTTTTTATATCACTGTAATATTCCTTAACTTTTTGTCACGTTCAATTAGAAAATAAATAACATTTGATTAATATTATTTTAAAATTTTATATATGAAAGATGCACATACAATTTTAAAATTAATATTAATATACAGAAAGAAGGAAAAAAACATATACTAATTTAGACCGCCTATATATATTCACTATTCAGTCATTGAAAAGTAATTACAAATTTCTGAAAAACAAATATTAAATATTAAATATTAAATATTAAATTTCGTTGGTTACTTGCTTGCAACTTGCAATGGGTCAAAACGCTTTACATGTATCATTTCTTCAATTCTGAATTTAATTAACTATTCTTATTCTAACCTCCATCTATATCATAAAAAACATGAAGATAAAATGATAAATTAAATAACTTTCCTGCTAAAAAATATAAGAATAAAGACGTGATTCTAATTAAAAGAACAAAAAAAAGAAAATTACAATCATCTAGCATTCATAATATACTACGAGTAGTAATAATAAATAAATATAAATATATAAAAATAGAACAGTAGCTAAAATCCGCCACCCAATAGTGAAAACGGATACCCCGGCGGCTGTCCACCATTTGTCTCCGGCGATAACCCACCGGAGTGATCTATATTTACATACTGTGTATTCGACGGTGGTGATGGTGATGACTGCCAAAACGGTTCGTTCCCATAATAACCCTCCGGCGACGAAACCGTCCATTCTCCAAATTGTCGATACGGTTTTAATTCCTCATTCAGGTTCACCGTCGATGAAGGCGACGGTGATTGCGACGAAGGAGGAATTAAAACTCGCTGTCTTTTCTTATCCACCAATCGTTTCGAACGTTGGTTTTTTTCGTGCATCATACGTGGTAAGATGTCCGGATCCTCAGCTACTTTATGTAATAACGTCATCATTTGTTCGGGCCGTCTTTCAGTTGCTTCGAGTCTTTTATTCATTTCGATCACTTCTTGTTCTAGATTTTTTTGTTCGTGTTTTAACCTAGCAATCTCGATTGCCATCTCGTCTTCTTCATCATCTTGAGAGAAATTTGAATTGTTACGATGATAACTTTGTTTTTTTCTTCCTATGTTTTTTAGTAAATGCGTTTGGCCTCGCAAAAACCACTCGTTTGCGAATTCCCATCGATCCGGATCTACTTTCTTGAAACCCTGAATTTTTTATTTGAATTTCAAAATTGTTAGATTGCATTTTCAATACGCAAACAAATAGTTTTGATGTGTCTAAATTCGACTACTACCGTTTATCTGCTTATTTTAGAAAGAAAAATTAGAGTAATTTATTATAGACAAATAAACAGTTCGATTGTAAATAAACAGATAAGCAGTTTTTAAACAAACGAGCAATTCATAACAACGCTGTTAAATTAAATATTGAAATTCAAGTTAGGAATGAATGGCTTACATAAGTATTTAATTGACGAACAAAGCTCGAGAAATTGTTGTGTTTGAAGTAGGCCGGCAACATACGTTGGGAGAAATCGAGGGGTTCGACTACGATGAAACTATTGTTAGCGATTCCCCAACGGATGTAAGCGTCTAGAGATGGATCGTTGACCATTTGATATGTTTTAAGGACAAAAGGCGCGATAATATCGTTTGATTCCATTGTCTCACGAGATTGTATTCGAGTTCGAGTTCGTGTTGGTGTTTGGAAGGAAATAGATTGAGGAGTGAGTGTTAATATATATGAAGAGGAAATTGAGGAAGTAGTTAAGGTTAAGTGTGAAGGCATGGCGGTCACGGAGGTGGGGCCGGAAATAGTGGGGTGGGCCCGGTTGTTTAGATATTTTGGTAGTTTTGTCACGCGCTAAAAAATGAGAGTGTGCGGGTTTAATTTCCATTATTTTATCAATATCCACCTCATTATTTTCTATTTTTAATTTTAAATTAAATAATACGGGAACAATTGGGTATACTCGAATAATTTCACTAAAATTAAGCTCATAAAATATATAAAATCGTTTCTTCAGATTTCAAAGTCTAATATTACTACTAATAATCATAACAATAAATATATATATTTTTTATTAATATAATTCAAACCCTTTATATAATTTATTAGTTAATTTATTCATATATTTCCTTGGTTTTCACGCTGACTTTTCCTAACAAATACAAGGAAAATTAGAAAATAACAAAAGTTTTTAATTAGAAAGTCGAATCTAGTGTTGATCTGTTATATACTACAGTAAAAAACTAGTGTACTTTCTTGCCTTTTCTATAAAATTATTTGGAAATAAAATAATACGATGATTAATTAAATCATTTAAATGAACACGTAGCCATATACTTTGGTGCCAGATATACGATTTTGATTACATTAAATATTAAGGTGTTTAGGGGTTTATTTCAAGTGTATAAAACTTACTTAAATCACTAATGCAAACATGTAATCATCATAATCGATAATAATAAGATCACTCAATTTATTTTATTAATTTAAAATTGCTTAATTACCAATAAAAAAAAATACCTAGGTGGATCGGATGTGGAAGGACGTGACTGGGTAGTGCATTAATTAAAATTATGCTATGTTTAGCATACACTTAATCATAATATTGAAACGGGGAGAACCCCCATTTGTCTCACGTATAAAATTAATTAACTTACAAATTATTATATATTAATAATTCCATCCAAAAAACAATTATTGAGCAAATTATAAATATATATACTCTCAGATATTTTGCATAACCATCAAAGGTTGACACAATCAATCATCAATTTGTTTATCTAATCTATCTATATTATATATGTTTTATGTTACCTTACACATTTTAATACCGTACAAAATCGCGCCTCAATTTGTTGGAAAGCTTTTTATCACGGGTAAATTTATGTATAAAAATTTATATCTCGATGAAATAAACTAATAAGCTACTAAATATCACATATTTGTTGAACAACTTTCTAAGAAGTCTCATCTCCTCTTTAGTTTGTGTGAATAAATACTCTCAGATTATTAATGATATTGATATTGTAGAGCTAGGGACTTGTTGGTTTTTAATTTTATCAGTATAAATATAAAAAGGGTGTGACATTGTGTTAACATGGACGATTAGAATCGGTATTAATATTATAATCTCTAAGTGGACCAATCAGAAGGAGCCAACAGCACTCTTTAAAGTGCATGGCTATAATCTTTTTGCAATTTTTAATTGGTTATTATAGTATTAAAGTAACCTAATTATATATTTAAAAAAGAAGAGAATATGTTTAATTAATCAAAGCATAACCATTATTTGCCCAATGGGGAAAAGGGAATAGTTAAAATATTCCTAAAAAAAGGAGAGTACGTACTTTGAATTTAGAATGATAGACTTCATCAAAAACTTAATTAACAATAATATTTTTCATTAGTGTCTAAGTGGTTTACATTACCAATTAATTTATTTATAAACATGATTCTAAAAGGTAAGCTCTTTCACCACACATGATATACTAGCTAGTCGTTAATGCACTAGAGTTGCAAACCAAAAAGTATTACTAGTGTAGATAATTTGTAGACGTCACGCTGATTGTCTTAAGAAGAGCTTTACATGGATCAAGTTTATGTGGCAATGAAATTGATTCCTATGAAATAGTAGTCCATCAAAAGTGGTGTCGAAACCACGACTAAAATATATCTAATTAGTCCTAATTAAGCTATTTTGCTTAAGTGATGTAAATTAATGATTTATGACAACATATCAACATCATAAATAAATGTTGATGTCAAATTAGTGAATTACTTGTGGTTTAGGAAATACTAAATCAAACCAATTAGAGGTTTATAAGAGTAGAAATATGAGGTTTATATATCCAATCTTGTTTATAGTCAAACCTATGATTTGTAATTGTAAGTAAAGACAAAAAACACCAGTAATGTGAGTAAATTATTTTCTTGTATAATTTTTGTTTATTTCACGTATCATAATAATTGTAAAATTCATGATTTTGTTTCATTTTCTTTTCGGCTCAACCCCTGAAGTATTCCATTTTCTAAAAAGTTAGAGAGAGAACATTTTCACAACTAAATACACCCTTAAGTTCAAGTTTCAGGGGTTAAGTGTATGAGACTTTCGGGTAGCTTGGGATGCTTCGTGTTTTTAACTTCAAGTTTCAGGGACGGCCGTCAAGTACAAGTTCAACCGGCTATCACAGTCATGATTTGTTCACGGTCTTTGAGTTTGTAGGCTATACTTAGATCAATGTTTATCATTTTGTTGTTCAATATGTATCAGTTTAGTTAGGGTCGCTATCAATTTCAATTGCAATATATCAAAGTCGGTTGTCATCTTGCAACCTCAATGTTGTATCATTTGGATCATCAAATCCTTTATCAATATATTATAATCATTTTCGGCAAAAAAAATAAATACACCCTTAAGTTTCCTTCCTTTTTCCACAAAACGTAAATGCACTAATAATTATTATCCCATTTCTTCTTTTATTATATCTTATTTTCCTCTATTATTTTATCATCTAAAATTCGAAAAATTGGATGTATCTAATAACCAAGTTAATTTCTAAAAACTTGAATAAAATACGAGTATGTTTTTTTCTTCAACTTTTTTCATTTGATCAAACTCTTTTGTTTTCAACGTACAATTAATACACGAGTTTATAACCTAGTAAAATAAATAAAGTAATTTTAGCGTAATCGGATCTAATAAACCTTGTAGCATTTTATGATCTGTAAAACAGTTCGATGAAGATGATGATATATATTTTGACATTTACCATTAGCTTTCCTCATAAACAAAGTTTATAAATGGATTTGGTCGGCAAGTTAGAGAAAATTGAACAAAACTAACTAATAAGGTGAAAAACTGAAAATGATGTAACTGAAAAAGACACAAAGTGACCTTACTTTCATGGTATGAAATTGTCATTCAAATCCCTAAAATCATAATAATGACTACATCAACACCTCCACTCAAGGGCGGAGCTATTAAAAAGGTAATGGTAGCAGTTGCTTCGACTTCATTCACAATACGAAGTGTAATTTTTTTTTAAAAAGTACCATTTTTAATTGCATTGTTTGTTTTTGCTACGAGTTTACAAAAATTGATATACCAGTACTACGGGTCACCCTAAATCCTGAAACCGCCTATGCCTCCGCTTCGGGATCATATTGTCTCTAGTTAAGTTCGTGCATTTCTATTTTATGTATTTAACTGTATAAATTATCAGTAACATACATATACATATATATGTACATTATTAGACCATCAACTAATTCACTATCCATATATAGTCATAAATAAACAAAAGGAGTTGACAAATAGGATTCAAAAAGATCAAAAACTATCATTCTAATATCCACTAATTGCATCTTTTTATGATCTATTGATTTGAGTTGACAACACCATGCATGTTTTTTTTACTTGCAACATTTGTCTATGTACTTCTTGTCTCATCTTCCTAGCATTGAGGAAATATGAATAATTTAGCTATAATTAGCATGTCATTTATTATTTATAAAATATACGTAGATTTTTAGAAATTAAGTTTATTTAAGCATAAGATCAAATATAAAGCAGTTAAGTTAAACTGTGTTTAAATTCACACCTGATGATAATCTTGTTGCAACAGAGGAAATAGTCACATGTAGATTGTAGATATTAAAAAGATTGTTTTATTTCACAATCAATTGATTAAAAAGATAAACCTTAATAAAAAAATGTGGTAGACAAAACATGTGCATACTTTCCCAGTTTCCCTACCACCTTTCATACCAGAACAATACAAGAAAGTTGGTCAAAAGTAATTATCATAACTCTAATTAAACATTATGATAATAAATTATCTACAATCATATTACAGTTTTAACTTCATGGGATTCAAATGGCAAGTCTTCATACCAATAAAATCTTTGCAGGCACTTTTTCTAGAAAGGGTATCAAGATTTAATCTTGTTTAATGTTAGAGGATTATCAGCACATGTTTATAGCGACAAATATGAGAATCGTAAAAATCATAGCAAAAGGGTTATTAAGTATTGTAAACTCGTTGTTTGCATTGATAAAGTTTCACAAACTTACAATCAAACTGGCATTTTGATCACTATAAATCGCCACAAATTACAGTGTTACACATCTTACATAATTCACACCCAAAACCCATATCAAAAAACGCAAGAAAAGACGATTCAAACACTCATCTTTTAACAAACAAAATCAAAAGGGGTCACTCACATTTGGCAAAGTATGCTGAATCAGTTGCCACTTGAAGCAGATGATAAAACATTGTATTCACCCAAACGTTTTTGAAAATTATTCAATCTTGTTTGTAATTGCTGAATCCCAGCTGTCTTTTTTGAGAGAATGACATTCAATTTTGTAATATATTCATCGAGTTGATTTCCTGGTTGATCTACTTCCACCAGCAGGTTCATTTCCTAAATATGTAGACTACAATTAGCAAGGTTGACAGTGTGTTGTTTGACAAAAACTAGAGGTGACAAATGAGCCAGTTGGTGTTCGCGTCCACCTTTTGAACTATGTAAATATATGACGAAAAGACAAGATATAAAAAAAAAAACTATTACAGTACCAATCCGATTTTCTTGAACAAAACAATATAGAAGACCGTAGGCATTCTAAACACTTTAAGCGATTTTCAACCCATAGAACTCATTTCAAATTTACCCATTTGACCTATGGGCAATAAAATGGCCCAAATCCACCAAAGTTTGGGTACATGGGTCAAAGTTGCCACATCTACACCTAAAGCAAACACCAGGTAGCAATTTTGGCCCATTTACTTGTAAATGGCTCAATTCAAGTGACGTTTTATTTTTAATGGGTAAACTAGGGTCGATCAAGTCAAAAGTAGTGCACTTTATTTTCTGAATGCTTAAAATCCCCAAAATAGCCTTTTCAAATAAATATACTACTTATGAATTATATAAGATTTGTAATCATATTTTAACACAATTAGTTCATATAGGAGCAATTTAAAAAATTCCCACACAAAACTTGCAAAGTATAAAATCAATCCAAAAAACATGTTTTACAACTATTGTACTCCATGCATTGATAACTTGCATGTTGGATATATATGATATTTGCACACGCCAAATCCCAAAAAATTGTGTGCTTTGACCCATTGGCTACAACCCACCCATTTTGCCACCTCTAGAACAAACAGATGAATCACTTACCTCCCTAACGATATCCATAGTCTCCTCCACTTGTTTCCGGTGAGCAAAAACCAGATTTTCTTCTTCCTAATGTAAATCAAATTGGTCCAACAAAATAATCAATTTATGTACTTCATGATTTACTTGTAAGTTGTTATCATATGCAGGATAAAAGAAACTAAAAGTTACCTCTAGAAGAGCATTGAGATCATCAGTGGCCTCAACAATAGGTTTCATCTGAGTGACTGGTTTCTCGAATCTTGAAATGTTCTTTTGTTCATGTGTCTCCACTGAATATTCAAAATCATCTTCCATAATTTCTTCATCACTACCTCCATAATCATTTCCGTAATTTTCAGGTGGAGGTGCATATATGGTTGATCTTCCAACGGGAACATGTTCCATGGTTAAAGACGGAGATGACTCTCTATCAGTTTGTTTAGGCCATCCAAATCTATTAGTTTCATATGGTAATCTCTCAACTTTAACATCTGAACGTGTTAACATTGATGAAGACAAAGGCAACTGGATCGAGTTGCGAACGTTTGACGTTGAAGATAACAATTCCTTCCTAGAGTTGCTCCCTTTTGACAGACTCTTGACCCTAATATGTAAAAGTTAACCAATCATATTCAGTGTTCTCATTTATTTATAAAATTAATACTCTGTAATAAACAAGAGCTTTTTTCTGGTCACCTGTCAGCATATCTTAATGTGTTTAGAGTATGTTCACAAGATCCCGAGTTTGGTGAAATGCACGATATCATAACAGTGCGCGAGTTACCAACAAATGAATCTCTAAGAACTTCAGTCAATTTACTCCCCCTAAACGGAATATGTCCCTGGTCATTATCTAGGGCTCTGATACATTCTTTCAAAGCGAGCAAACTTTTATTGATTTCAGCACCTTCCATCCTGAAACATCAACGATCAAGATTTACACGTCTTGTACCACATCATCTGACATGGTAACCTTTTTCCATTTCCTTACATCGAATTCTCAAAAGGCTGTTTTATTAAAAAATTCGCAAGTTCGAATTTTTTTATGGGTGAAAATATAGATGGTGACCCATAACTGAAATCATACCAAAGTTGTTACCTTTCTATGCAGTAACCCCCTTTAAAACTAGATAGATCTCACAAAGCTGACACTTTCTTTTTTTTATACAGAAGAGAAAAAAAAAAAGAAGAAAAAAAAAAGATCAAGGAGTAAGTAACCTTGTTTGTTTATCATTGTCAGTGGTATCTGCACCACGTTCACTTCCAGCAAGGTCTATAAAAGACAATTTCCCAACCAAACGAGGAGGTTTGGATTCATTGCCATCGATCAATTTCTTGACAGCAAGTTGAAGAATAGCATGTGATCGAGAGGATTCCTCATTTGCACCAGTTGTGCCAGTGCTCCTTGTGGCATTACCTCTCTCAATTAATTCCTTTATTGTCTCCACATTTGATACATTGTACTCCTGCAATCCCACAATGCAAACCTGTTGTTTTCCATCTTCTCTCATGCAGAGTTTTCTGTAAAATAATGTACAATGAGTTGATACAGAAAAAGTAAACTTGAGATGGGTCAAAAAGGGAAAAATGAAATCCGAGAACTCACTTTCTATCGTTAAGTAGATCGAAAACTTTCCCACCATAGATTTCAAAGAAACTGACAAACAACTGAAATCCTTGGTTTCGGTAACTGTGGTGCATAAGTCTGAAAATATCTTGGGAAGCTTTGAGAGGTAGTGGTTGCATTGTATAGGTTTTTCCGCTACCTAAAAAAGAATATGTGATCAACGATTAATCTAAAGTCTTCCATCAAATCTGATTATATAAGATCCTGGTGATGAGGCCTAATTATGTTCTGGAACTATTTATGAGCTTTTTACAAATTCAAATCACAATAATCAGTTTCATAATACATATCCAAACACCGTTACAAACAAACGAGTTGCATACATCAATGTAGAGCCTTTGAGGCCACCACAGATATATATTTCAAGGTTAACAATCGTCAAAATGAGGTGAAGATGGTTACCTGTTTGTCCATAAGCAAAGCACGTTGCTTTTGTTCGTTGGAAGATAATTGGGATAATGGGCTCCACTGTTTGTGAGTATATCTACAGCACAAAAGATCAAATTCTCAGCTAATGAATCTTAATAAGTTCAAAGTGAAGGTGATGAAACATTTTATACACCTACTTCATCATTTGTAACATCTTCGTCCATCACAGCATCAAAAACAAATCCATGTTTTTCAACATATTCAGTCAGGTCAACCTGCAATGGTAGTCCATCAATTCTCCACAATGTAAACTAGTAATGTCTTATAATGATATAGCATGAACTGATTATATATTCATTTAGCATCACAAACAAAAATACTGTAAAGCAGTCAAGCTATAATTAACCTTGTTCATTAGGAGCTTACCTTGACTTTCGATTCATGAACAGTGAGTGAACTAGTATTAGGGTCTATATGAATGATATCTTCCTCCTTTCTTGCAAGTTCCTTTTTATTAAGTGGTCTTTTACGTACCACAACTTTAATCTTAGCAACATTGCTCGCCTTCTCTTTATCCGCCACAGAACTCTTGACAACATTGTTCCCGGTCGGACCACACGAAATATTAGCAAACTTGTTGGCCAATGAATAAGCATTGACATCATCGAAACCTTCACCATATAAAGGTTGATTAAGCAAATTCAAGTTGTTTTCACTATGAACCTGCACATACAACATATATCGATATTATAGATTTAAATCAACATTCAAGGTCACAAATATATTTTCCATAAGCATTGTTATATGATGTAGAGTTAAGTGTATGATAATGTATCTAACCTTACCCAACAGTTCTATCTACGTATGCAACTTTATAAGTTTCTATTGTATATATCAAACTTTCAATTGTTATTCAATTGCTAATTGCCCTCCTATGACTTGTAGGCCGGTACATGATGCTGGTTTTGATGACGTGGCAAGTTATCGAATGCATACAATTTGCAATGATCAAAAAGCTTGATGTGTACAATAAAAAGTTTTAAAGTGGGATATATGGTATAAGTTTTGGTAAAGTTTAATACATGTTCACATATGCACATATCTTTAATTTGACTAAGCTGTACCTCGGTTAAGAGCTCAGTATCGAAGGAATGAAGATCAAGCAACCCAGGGCTAAACTCACTAGGAGACACTTGCTGCTCACTAATACCGTACTTCGTAAAGCTCGGTGAACGCGAACACACAGAAGGAGTCACTGTATCTGCAACACTCCTCTGTGAACCCCTGTTGAGTCTTGAACCTTCATCATTATTATTTCCATAAAACCCAAATTCCTGATATCAAATTTAATCCAAAAAATCAAAAATTTATCTCATATGAACCTAATCAGTGAAAAAAATGATTGATTGGATAATTGGGTTACCTGCAGTGGAGGTAAATTAGGGTTTGAGGAATGAAGATGATGAAGACCAGCTGATTGAAGCCATTTGTTGTTGAAATTCGTATCAATGAAGTTATTATTGGTATTATCAGAAGATGGATATTTGGAGCTAGATCTCTGCATACTGAATGTATTCATGTGATAAAGGTTGAATCTTGAATTAGGGTTAGTAATGGGGATAAAGATAAAAGGGCCGGCTGGCCGGCAGACAGGGGATAGATACAGAAATGATGTATGTATATGTATCGATATAAAAGAAGGGGTGAAAAAAGATTGGATTTTTAGGGGATGGGGAATTGGAAGAAGGTGGAATGGAGGTGAGAATTGTTGTTGGGATTGAGATTGGTGTTGAGAGTTGTGTGTGTTTGAGTGTAGAAGAAAGAGGGGTTTTAGTTTTCTTGATTTTCAAATTATTATATTTTTGGATTTTGAAAACAGCGTTGGGGGGAATTATTAGTGGTGGGGTATTGGAATGAGGATGAAGGGTAAAAATGTTGATTTAATCTTCTTCATAAGTAAGTAAAATCAAAGTATATATTATTAGTAATTTGTACCAATTAGATTTTGATTTTATATCTCTGTTGTTAGACACATCAAACAGATTAATTACTGGAGTATATACAACGTTTAATTGAAGTAAGGAACGACTATACATATGAAGTAAATGTACTTTTACCATCAAAAATAATATTCACTTTATTTTTCATCAAATTCTGAAATAAAATCTAAATCTATCTAAATTACCTATATAACTA
The DNA here is from genome assembly GCA_949592205.1 of Helichrysum umbraculigerum. Taxonomy (NCBI): domain Eukaryota; kingdom Viridiplantae; phylum Streptophyta; class Magnoliopsida; order Asterales; family Asteraceae; genus Helichrysum; species Helichrysum umbraculigerum. The sequence goes on along the minus strand of CATIUR010000005.1, from coordinate 5,134,576 downwards.
TTATCGAAGGTAGTTGTTTGAGTTCATAACATGTTCACGTGGAAGATTTAGACAAAATGGTTAACTTGCCACGTCTCTTTACGCAATAACTCATGGGTTCAAATCTGAGAGTCTATTTATTTAACAAGATCGATCAAAAGTTTTTGTTTTATTCTATAGTGGTGTTTTTAGAAAGTAAGACGGGGTATACTCCGTAGTATACAGTGTGGTAACCATCTATAATATCTCCCGTTACGAAGTATGGTTCATGAATATCAAATGCTTCCAACCATGTAACAGATCATTATTATTATATATTATATATATAGGTTTAAAACTGTGGACATATTATCACATATAATTATGGCAAAAATGCGTTTTTATAAGGATTAAAATGAGATGTCCCAACCTAAAATAGGACGTAAATTTTTGTGGAAAAAGTTTAAAAGGCAGAAAGATTTGGTTTTAAAATTGACTCGACAGTTGGTATATCACTATATATGTAATTCTATTGCCTTGAATTGGATTTCTTCATGTACATGTATGTATAAAAGTGTACCAAATGGGTACATTTACTTATAATTTAGTTTGAGGCAAAATAAATATATGCATAAAACACTAAAAATCATTAACTTAGAAAGCAATATGTACGTACGTAACATGATAAACACGAGTAGTGATTTCTTAATGCTTCCATACCAAACAACCACTTCTATATCTTGATTCGAATAATTTATTGCATCAAGTTTATAATTATCTTCACGGTCTTCCCCAAGGTCATCTTCTTCTGCTCAAATCGTATCATAATCCTTGTACCTTTCGTCATGTTGCTCTTCGCTGGAATCCCCTTATCCCCATCGACCTCACACGGTAAACTTATATTGTCGGTTCCGACTGTGAAGTTAATAACTTGTTATTGGCCCACATACAACTCAATCATTCCGTTTCTACTTGCACAAGAAAACATGTCATATAAGCTATCATGAATAAGTATCATACCGTCAGACATCAGTAAGTGTCTTCAATGGATGCTTGTAGTAAACACCGTTCACATCAGCATCTCTGAAACCCAAACTACTTAACTCAGTGACCATGCATACCCGATTTAGCTCCCTTTCCAAATTTGTGTAATCAAAATGTATATATTCAATTACCGATCATCTAACCATTACACCACCATAGTGTAGCCTTAAGGCCAGAATAATCTTATTATTCATTCTACAACAAGGTAAAGCAAATAATTGCGTATATAAGGCAATCCAAAAAAAGCTGACATTGGAGTCCCATAAATGTATGGCATAACATGATATCAAATAAAAATACAGCATTCAGTACATTTAATAGAAAATAAAAGCTTTCTCGACATCAACTAAGGGAATCAAACAAAAACACTTGCACAAAAAGATGAGATATTTTAAATGGAGTTAGAGTGTATCTATACGATGATTTTTTTTACTTTGTTTGTTTAGGCTTAAACCGGATGTACATTTATTGATCTCGATCCCACGTTGTCATTTGTGAGTTATTGATTCATATTAGAAAATTAAACGTTTTGGGTTTGATTAGTAGAACGTAAAGAACGCATTAAAAAAGGTAGCATGTGCAAACCTAAAAGCTAACGGCAGTAGGTCACATGCCATCACGTGACCGAATGAGATGAGTCCAGGGTACTAAAGTGACCGAGTTTACAACTATAGGGTACTATGTTATATCCTTACCACTTTAGGGTATCAAAAAACCTGATTGACCAAATCCAGGGTAGTAAAATGCACTTTGGCCCATAATTATTTTAATATAAAAATGAAAGGTAAAGCATCCGAATTTTAAAATATATTTTCATAAAACAAATGAGTAACGAGTACATTATATTCGATGAAAGAAAAAACATGTACCAGAAAAGAATTATACAAATTATGAGGCGGTGGTGGGAGCGCGTTGTGTGGTGGTGGTAGGAGCGCACCGTGTACAGGACCCGGGCATGTCTTATCAAACCTAATCCCTAATACTTTATGAAATTTTTCAACATTGTCGCTGCGTTTGCCGCACGAAGTATGGTCACAATTAACCATTCTGCAAACAAACAACAATGCATTGTAAAAATATCAATCAAACGTGATTTGAAGTCTTTGCACTAATATACTACATTTTCAATACAATCATAAACATGGAATGTTGTATTTAATGTGACAAATGCTTTGTATTATTGTGATTTAAGAAACTAAGTCTATGGATATAATAGATTTTAAATCTGATGTTTACAGGATCAATTGTAACCAATTGGATCTCTTTCGGAGTTAAGAAACGTTCACCCAATGTAGTTACCATGACACTTTTTTCCAACGTTGGGTGAAAGGATTTATGATCACGAAGCTAACTAATAAGAATTGAGAACAAAAAGCAAGAGTTCACGATGCACATCCAACAATTCAGGAACTTCAACATTAGGGTCAACCCCCGACAAATTGTCCACATAAAGATGCATTCTCCTCTCTGCGTGAAAATTGAATGCTAGAAGTTGTCCTCTATCTAAGTAACCTAACTCAATCTCATCTAAAAAAGCATGTGCAATGCACCAGCATGACCGACTGACTCTCCTGTTAAACACCCCATAAAATCCTTCCATGTGATATACATCTCGGAACCTTGTTGAAACTCTCCTTATTGCCGCAACATTATTCACATCGACATTGTCAGCGCATTTGCGACTAGGTAAATCATCACAATTAACCATTCTGCAAACAACAAGGAATGGTCAAAATGGTTTAACGAGAAGACATACTTAAGTTGATGTGTTGATATTTATAACACCCCTCATTCTATACTAATAATATTATAGATAATACGGAAGCGTAAGTAAATAAAACGCAAGACATGGTTACATAATATTCCAAAGTATTAAAACAGTTTAGATGGTTAAGTTACTACGATTTAACACTTGTTCAAAAGTCTAGCATGACGGGGTATTATATGAACTAAACTGAGTTGTTACAAAAATAATCAGAGTAGCTTGAATATCAAACATTCCATGCTTCCAAGGTTTGACCTTCCTGCTACCCACCCGTATGCATATAACAAAAGTCTGCAGGAAGTAACAACGAGGGATTAGCACATAGCTAAGTGAGTAAATCCAACACTCAACATTTAACTTAGCTAAACCAATTAACTACAACAAGTATTCACAACCACAACAATCAACAACAACTTAATGAGGATCGGCGGATCCGGGGATAACCTTAGTACCCGGGCGGCTCCCCAAAGATCACTTATCCAAACATATCCGTATGGCCATAACGGACGAGACCGATAGCTAGCGTTTATCATACTTAGGTACAGTTCAGCACACACAACAAATGAAGTACATCCCTGTACCGTTCACACAACAACTCACTAGCCCAACCAACAGTTCATCAACTTGTTGACCTCATTAACAACAATGCCCGAAGGCCACACAAAGCACATATAGGCATATGATCAACAATAACAACTAATCAACTCAATAATCAAGTCTACGTTTACCCGTCGTAATCAAATGATTACAACTAAGCCAAACGGTGAGTTTTGAATCCACTCACCGATACCTTTGCAGTCAACACACCCAGCTATTAATCACTGAGTCTTTGGGGTATCTGAAACATCACGCAACAACACAAGTTAGAACTTGTCATTAATAAGTAATTCTTAAACAACTAACGACCTTACACTAGTACTTATACTATTACACAATCACTAATACAGTTAGATCATAACTTAATTATCTTGTATATTTAGTTTCCAAATATAGTTATACATAGCAATTACAATTCAAAGGATCTAACTATTTTAATTCTATTTTTGATCATAGCCGTTCGGCTTCAACCTCCATAGCCGATCGGCTTAGTTCTCATAACCGATCGGCTCAGCCATAGCCGATCGGCTTCCACAGTTAATTTTCAGATTTTTATTCGAGGTCCAATTTCTGATATGATTTTTAACTAACAAAGCCTATCGGCTACAATAAGCCGTTCGGCTTTTACAGTATAACCGATCGGCTTTGGCATAGCCGATCGGCTTCAACATAAAAACCCAGCAACTCAGTTCGATCATGGCACAACCCAGAATTTCAAAACCCAAAACTCAAATACGAATCAATATGCAGAACACATATGTAACAAGCTTCTAACTCATTCAAACCATATTTCTAATGCTATACTAACATCTATTACAACAATAACATCCAAGAATTATTCAAATCTTCATATAATTGGAATATGAACTTATGCAATATGTAACTTACAATAGATAGATGAACACAAAGATGATAGCTAAGTGATGAGAATGATGATGCTAGAAAGAGATCACACTTCGATTCACACTTCAAGTTAATGATTTAATCTAGAATTTAGGTTAGGGTTTATGTAGTTTATTTGAAAGAGAAAATGGGAAAGTGATCAATAGTTAGGTCGATCCCCAAATTTAACCAACCTACCACAATTGGTAAATTAAACCCGCTTCAAATCTATTGTCTGGAACCTAAAAATCATTTGCGAGAAATTTATTTTATTATACCGTCGACTTCAATATTTTAAAACGAGCAACATTTCATCATTCACTTTATGTCCTGAGACTTATTTCACCAACTTTCACAATTAAACAATTATATCGCAAAAACTATTTAACACAATTAAATACGCAAATATAAATAGAAAATACCAGGCTATTGGAGAGGATGTTACAAATCTCCCCTCCTTAAGGAGATTTCGTCCCCGAAATCTCAACATCAACAAACAATCCAGGATATCTGGATTTCATCGACTCCTCGCTCTCCCATGTTAGGTTGGAACCTAAACTATGTCTCCATTTAACTAACACCATAGGAATTTGTTTCTTCCTAAGTTTAGTCACCTTTCTATCAAGGATCTCAACCGGTTCTTCAACCAGTTTCTGGGTTTGATCAACCCTTAGATCTTTCAACGGAAGAATTTGCGACTGATCCTCGATATTACACTTTCTCAAGTAACATACATTAAACGTGTCATGAATACCAGAGAGTTCGGGAGGAAGATCCAATGCCATCGACTGATCATTTACAACTTGTCGAATCTTGAATGGACCAATGTACCTAGGCGCCAACTTTCCACGTTTTCCGAATCTAATCACCCCTTTCCACGGAGAAACTTTAAGATACACTAATTCACCTTCGGAAAATACAACCGGTCGTCTTTTAGGATCCGCATACTGTTTCTGCCTATCTCTTGCGGCTTTCAACTTCTCACGTGCGATAGCAACTTTGTCAGCGGTTATTTGTACAATGTCGGGTCCAGCAAACTGTTTCTCACCTGCCTCTAACCAACAAGTAGGTGTGCGACAACGACGACCATACAACATTTCATACGGAGGCATTCCAATACTAGAATGGTACGAATTGTTATAAGTAAATTCAACCAACGGAAGATGTGAATCCCATGAACCTCCATATTCCAGAATGCAAGCACGAAGCATATCCTCTAGAGTTTGAATCGTACGTTCTGACTGACCATCAGTCTGAGGATGATAAGCTGTGCTAAGATTTACCCGTGAACCCAACTCTTGTTGTAGACTTTGCCAAAAACGAGAAGCAAAACGAGTATCTCTATCTGACACAATCGATAAGGGAATACCATGTCTGGAGACGATTTCATTAACATATAACTGAGCAAGTTTAGTCAACGATGTTGTCTCACTCGTAGCAAGAAAATGTGCGCTTTTTGTCAATCGATCCACTATCACCCAAATCATATCATTGCCTCGAGCAGTACGCGGTAGCTTAGTCACAAAATCCATAGTTATGTTATCCCACTTCCACTCAGGTATCTCCAACTGTTTTAACGACCCATACGGTTTCTGATGTTCTGCTTTGACCTGAGCACAAATATGACAAGATCCCACAAACTTTGCAATGTCGGTTTTCATCGTTGGCCACCAATACAATGGTTTCAAATCATTATACATTCGAGTACTACCCGGATGAATAGACATTCGAGACTTATGAGCTTCATTCAAAATCAAATCCCGAATACCACCCATAGAAGGAATCCAAACACAAGACTGATAAGTCTTTAATCCCCTTGAATCATCAACTAATTCATCCTTGCGTTTTAACATGATTTCCGATTTCAAATTCTGATCCTTCAATGCCTCAAGTTGCATAACTTTAATTTGATCGATCAAATCCAAGGAAACATTCACTTTTAAATAGAAAGCTCGTTCAGGAGTATTCTTTCGACTTAAAGCATCGGCTACCACATTAGCTTTGCCCGGATGGTATCTAATTTCACAGTCATAATCTTTTATCAATTCCAACCATCGTCTCTGCCGCATGTTCAATTCTTTCTGGGAGAACACATACTGCAAACTCTTGTGATCGGTGCAAACAACACATCGAGTCCCATATAAGTAATGTCTCCAAAGTTTTAGGGCAAAAACAACTGCGGCGAGTTCTAAATCATGCGTAGGATAATTCTTCTCATGCGGTTTCAACTGTCGCGAAGCATAAGCGATAACTCTATCCCTTTGCATTAAAACACAACCCAAACCCGAATATGAAGCGTCGCAATAAACCACAAAGTCATCAGTACCTTCTGGTAATGCTAAAATCGGTGTCTGACACAGCAATTGTTTCAATGTCTGAAAAGCTTGTTCCTGTTGCTCAGTCCAAACATACTTCTCCTCTTTACGGGTTAACTTAGTTAACGGACCGGCTATCTTAGAGAAATCTTTAATAAATTTCCGATAATATCCCGCTAACCCAAGGAAACTTCTTATCTCAGAAACAGATTTCGGCGCATTCCAATTCATTACAGCTGAAATCTTTGATGGATCTACTTTCACACCATCTCGACAAATTATATGACCCAAAAACTGAACTTCTCGAATCCAGAATTCACATTTGGAAAACTTTGCATACAACTGTTCCCGTCTCAATGTTTCAAGAACCAATCTCAAATGCTTAGCATGCTCAGTTTCAGATTTCGAATAAATAAGTATATCATCAATGAAAACAATAACAAATTGATCTAAAAATGGTCGACACACACGGTTCATCAAATCCATAAATACCGCTGGAGCATTCGTCAAACCAAAAGGCATAACCAAAAATTCATAATGACCGTACCTGGTTCGGAAAGCAGTTTTAGGTATATCTTCTTCACAAACACGAACCTGATGATAACCCGACCTCAGATCAATTTTAGAATACACTGAAGAACCCTGTAACTGGTCAAACAAGTCATCTATTCTAGGAAGAGGATACTTATTCTTTACCGTTCTCTTGTTCAACTCTCTATAATCAATACACATGCGCAACGACCCGTCTTTCTTTTTCACGAATAATACTGGTGCACCCCACGGCGAGGAACTAGGTCTGATAAAACCTTTATCCAACAATTTCTGAATCTGATTCATCATTTCACGGATCTCAGAAGGAGCTAACCTATAGGGAGGTTTAGCAATCGGCAACGAACCTGGAACAAGATCAATTCTGTATTCTACTTCCCTAACTGGTGGTAACCCAGGCAATTCATCGGGAAACACTTCAAGGTACTCACAAACAACTGGAACATCCGAAACAGTTTTCCTTTCTAATTTGGCATCGACTACATAGGCTAGGTATGACTCGCAACCTTTTGACAATGACTTCCTAGCTTTCATCAACTAAATCAAAGGAATAGCTACACCATCCCGTTCTCCTCGAGCCACAACATATGACCCATCGGAGATTGGGATCCTAACCAACTTCTGGTGACAATCAATACTAGCCTTATTTTGACTCAACCAATCCATACCAATTATTACATCGAAACTAGGGATTGGCATCAACAAGAAGGAAATAGGAAAAACATGATCATCAATAGTAATATTAACTCCAGTCACCGAGGTGGTAACAGGAACTAACTTACCACTAACTATTTCTACTTCTATAGGCTTTGTTATCACAGTAGGGGCTAATTTCAACTTATCACAAAATTGCACAGAAATGAAAGTACAATTAGCACCCGAATCAAACAATACACGTGCAGGTACAGAGTTTATAAGAAATGTACCCGTGATAACATCTTCAGTACGCACGGCCTCATCAACCGTCATCTGAAAAGCCCTACTAGTTGCTGGAGGAGGGTTCTTTCTTTTCTGACCGGAAGATCCCGAACTCCCAACCGAACCCGACCCCGTCGACTTTGCCTCAGGACATTGACCAACCCTATGCCCCTCTTTCTTACAAGTCCAACAAACAAAATTTGGATAACGGCAACTTTTTATCTCATGACCTAATTCACCACACTTCATACATTTGTTCGTCTTAACCGTACACGGACCCTCATGCCGAGACCTACACGAACTACACCAATTTGAACTATTGGAACTTCCAGAAGAACCACTTCTTCCAACAAATTTCTTACCACCCTTCCGATTCCCTTGCCACCTAGATTTATTCTTACCCGAAGATTCAGTTCTTGCTCTTTGAAAATTGGTATCCCTTCCTTGCCATAATCGCAAACCACTTAAATCACTATCGGCGGATCTTGCAAGATTGAATGCATGCGTTAAATCCTTAGCCAATCTCACAACCGTACGATAGTTATCCGGTAAGGTATCCACGAATTGTTCGATTTGCGTTTTCTCATCCGGAACCCATTGTTGCACAAACCTAAGCTTATCCGTAAACTGCGAGATCAGTTCATCAATAGTCATGTCATCCTTCAATCGAAGATTCACAAACTCTCTCCGAATCCTAGCAATATCAAAATCCGAACAATATTGGTTACGCACAGCCTGATGAAATTGAGACCAATTAATAGATTCCTTTTGTTGTTGCATCATGTGTCCGGTAACGGAATCCCACCAAACCATAGCCTCGTCCTTCAAGCATTGAACCGCATATTTGACCTTAAGTTCCTCCTCACAACAAGTCACATCAAACTTGCGTTCCATATCCCTAAGCCAATTTAACGTTACTGTAGGGTTTTTACTTCCCTGAAATTCTGGTGGTCGACTCGCCATAAAAGTCTTGTATGAACACTTCTTTTCCGTTTGAGAGGATGAACCAGAACCAAAGACTGGGGCTTGCTGAAATAACTGTCTAGTCGCAGCTTCCTCAGCTTTCCTCTTGAATTCCCTAAGAAATACCAACTCGTCTTCCATCTCATGAATATACTCGTCTCGGTTAGATTGGTGCCCGGTTGGTTGAGAAGTACCATTATGATCGTGTTGCTCGGTATTAGTCTCTAAGTGAGGAGCGACAATCCTGGAGGCATTGTTGGGGTTGGTGGTCGGTGGTTCGTTATCTGCCATTTCTGAAATTCAACACAACACTTAAACTTTTGTTAATCGTTAGCATCTAAATACTAACTGCCATCAAACAATACTAATCCCATACCAAAGAATGTTTGATATTTCATGCTCCGGTTTTGGGATTGATCATTCAACAATGAACAATTATCCCAAAACTATGCTCTGATACCAATTTATAACACCCCTCATTCTATACTAATAATATTATAGATAATACGGAAGCGTAAGTAAATAAAACGCAAGACATGGTTACATAATATTCCAAAGTATTAAAACAGTTTAGATGGTTAAGTTACTACGATTTAACACTTGTTCAAAAGTCTAGCATGACGGGGTATTATATGAACTAAACTGAGTTGTTACAAAAATAATCAGAGTAGCTTGAATATCAAACATTCCATGCTTCCAAGGTTTGACCTTCCTGCTACCCACCCGTATGCATATAACAAAAGTCTGCAGGAAGTAACAACGAGGGATTAGCACATAGCTAAGTGAGTAAATCCAACACTCAACATTTAACTTAGCTAAACCAATTAACTACAACAAGTATTCACAACCACAACAATCAACAACAACTTAATGAGGATCGGCGGATCCGGGGATAACCTTAGTACCCGGGCGGCTCCCCAAAGATCACTTATCCAAACATATCCGTATGGCCATAACGGACGAGACCGATAGCTAGCGTTTATCATACTTAGGTACAGTTCAGCACACACAACAAATGAAGTACATCCCTGTACCGTTCACACAACAACTCACTAGCCCAACCAACAGTTCATCAACTTGTTGACCTCATTAACAACAATGCCCGAAGGCCACACAAAGCACATATAGGCATATGATCAACAATAACAACTAATCAACTCAATAATCAAGTCTACGTTTACCCGTCGTAATCAAATGATTACAACTAAGCCAAACGGTGAGTTTTGAATCCACTCACCGATACCTTTGCAGTCAACACACCCAGCTATTAATCACTGAGTCTTTGGGGTATCTGAAACATCACGCAACAACACAAGTTAGAACTTGTCATTAATAAGTAATTCTTAAACAACTAACGACCTTACACTAGTACTTATACTATTACACAATCACTAATACAGTTAGATCATAACTTAATTATCTTGTATATTTAGTTTCCAAATATAGTTATACATAGCAATTACAATTCAAAGGATCTAACTATTTTAATTCTATTTTTGATCATAGCCGTTCGGCTTCAACCTCCATAGCCGATCGGCTTAGTTCTCATAACCGATCGGCTCAGCCATAGCCGATCGGCTTCCACAGTTAATTTTCAGATTTTTATTCGAGGTCCAATTTCTGATATGATTTTTAACTAACAAAGCCTATCGGCTACAATAAGCCGTTCGGCTTTTACAGTATAACCGATCGGCTTTGGCATAGCCGATCGGCTTCAACATAAAAACCCAGCAACTCAGTTCGATCATGGCACAACCCAGAATTTCAAAACCCAAAACTCAAATACGAATCAATATGCAGAACACATATGTAACAAGCTTCTAACTCATTCAAACCATATTTCTAATGCTATACTAACATCTATTACAACAATAACATCCAAGAATTATTCAAATCTTCATATAATTGGAATATGAACTTATGCAATATGTAACTTACAATAGATAGATGAACACAAAGATGATAGCTAAGTGATGAGAATGATGATGCTAGAAAGAGATCACACTTCGATTCACACTTCAAGTTAATGATTTAATCTAGAATTTAGGTTAGGGTTTATGTAGTTTATTTGAAAGAGAAAATGGGAAAGTGATCAATAGTTAGGTCGATCCCCAAATTTAACCAACCTACCACAATTGGTAAATTAAACCCGCTTCAAATCTATTGTCTGGAACCTAAAAATCATTTGCGAGAAATTTATTTTATTATACCGTCGACTTCAATATTTTAAAACGAGCAACATTTCATCATTCACTTTAAGTCCTGAGACTTATTTCACCAACTTTCACAATTAAACAATTATATCGCAAAAACTATTTAACACAATTAAATACGCAAATATAAATAGAAAATACCAGGCTATTGGAGAGGATGTTACAATATTACTTTATTTTTCATCAAATCTTGAATTAAAAATTAAATTAAATTAATTACATATTATGGAGTATATAATGAGCTATAAGTATTTAACTACATACTTACTTTTCACTTATCTAACATTTAATTAATCATAATAAGATATCTAACATTAAATTTAACTAACCTCATTCCACAGTCGACGGGTTCAACGAGCGATCCTGTTTTCAAAACATTATTTACACTAGGTGCTAGGAGAAGAATTCGGATATACTATTCCCCATGAACGTTGTACAAGTACTAGGACCGTCATTGAAATTATCACTGACGATATGCTGTTAAACAGATCTTTCCTCGATCACAAGTTACAACGATATTCTTTGTGATCGATGAGGTAGACGAGAGGATGATGCATCTTTCTCCTGTTATTAAAGGATTTGGTGAAAAGGCGCCAGGCCTAAAAATTATCGTCACTTGTTCTACCGAAGTAGATGCCCAGAAGTTTTCTAAATATTTTGATTGTTGCCCGGTCATCAAGATTCAGTTAAAGACTTATGAATTGCAGATATATTGCAGCAAAAAGCTGGAGTATGATCATCTGCAATTAGCGGTTGAAACGATGATTACTATTAAAAAAACACAATCTCATGGGGGACATACTTGTGTTTTTGACCGGCTCGGAGGAAATAGATATTGTTTTCAAGTGGTTAACTGGATCCCAGTTAAATGTAGTGCATAATATTTGAAGGGAAGAGAAAAGTGGTTCTTGCTACCAATCTTGGAGAAGCATCTTTGAAGGTTAAGGGTATTGTGTATGTCGTTGACTCATGTTTTGCAAGGGGGAATGAAGGGCTCAACTCAGTTGTCATAACGCTAACTTCCCAAGTGTTGGCTGATCGACGGGCTGCACATGCAGGTCGTACAAGGCCAAGTAAGTGCTTCAGACTATATACTAAAACTGAGTTTAGGTATCAAATCTCGTCATGCTCAATTCCTGAGATACAAAAGGCAAATATGGGATGCCTAGCGTTGAGTTTAAAAGCATGTGGGATAGAAGACATGTAGTCCTTAAAATTCATTGACTGGCCATCCCATTAGGCATAGTTTTCTGTTATGAACTTCGTTACACTATGGATGCTCTTGATGAAGAAGGGCGTCTAATAGAATTGGGGAAGGAAATGGCAGAGTTCCCCTCACACTTCCCTTGTCGAAGATGCTCATAGCTAGTTTAAGTTGGGCCTGTTTTTTGCAGATCCGAGAATAAAAAATCGCACAGGCCCATAGAAATCTAACCTAAACATATATTCTAATATATACATAATTCTATGTCACACATAATAATTTGTAATTGGTCATGTGAATAGTAAAGTAACCATTTAAGTGACCTCAAATTGGTATCTCAATGTATAAAGAAAGAATATAAGAAATATATGCTCACACCAAACATGTTTCATCCCCAATGTATATACCAAATTCACACCTAATATTCATAATAAATCATTTTGAACTATATATATTTCCATACTAAACTTGTTTCAAATAAGTTATTTAGACTCTATTTATATTAGCTAAATAATTCAAGTTATTGATGTTATTGTTAGTTAACTAAACTATTGATATCAACTAAAAATAAATAATAATAGAAATCAAACATTGTAATTGTTTATGATCATAAAAGTGAAGTTATTATAAGGTAGTAATCATTATCATAATAGAAATTTAAATGGTCAAACTGATAGGTCCCAATCAAAGCTTTAATAGAATGAAAGATTAATGTTCTTCTTAGAGTGAGAACAACCACAATTTACTTAATATTTCTCTACTGATTTTCATTCATTGCCTAGACTTAAATAATAGTATACAAAGCAATAACCTCCCTAATGTAACTGACCATGATATGCACCATGATCCATGTACAGTTACATGACACACATACTAATAACTAAAACTAAATACAACTAGTTATGTAACTGACCATGTAAGTCTCCACGGCACTTTCTTCCCGTAGTCAGGTGAAAGGGTTCGCGATGATTAGAACTAAACAATGTGGATTCATAACGAAAAGCAACAGGTCATGATGGACATCTAACAGTTGGGGAACCTCAACATCAAATAGTGGGTAGCTTATCTTCAACAAGGCTTCCATATGAGCAAGCATTCTTATCTCTCCTCTGAAATTGAAGGCAAGTAGCTGTCCTCTATCCAAGTAATCCAAATCAATCTCACTTAAAAAGACATGCAGAATACACCAGCTTGATCGATTCACCCTCCTGTGAACATCCCGTGAAATCCAGGGCCGTCTCTGAACTTTTAGAGGCCCTGGACAAAGTTGTCGTGTTACGAAAATGAGCCCCTATAACTAGATGTCAAGTAAGATAAATGTATGATGTAACTGATTCTTAACGATTAGATTTTCAACAAATTTATTTATTTCTTTGATACATATTTATTTTTCTTATACTTATTCTCTCAAATCCCAGTTGTTAGTTATTAACTCTTTTAGTCAAACTCTAACATGTCAATATAAGTTTTCAATTTTGGACCATTCCGTCAACCTATATATTTGTTCAAATATATATTTAGTCTAAATCTAATTACTAACAAAGAGCTCTTAGTTCATAATAAAATAGGTGTCAATCTCTTATGTAATCATTATATATATTACATATCACATTACTTGAAAATTGTTTTTGGAGGTTTTGGGCGGTCAACCACCTTGTCCACCCTCAAAGACGGCGCTGGTGAAATACTTCCATGTGAGATATCTCTCTAAACATGGTTGAAAGTTGAAACCCTTCTTATTAATTGCAGCAACTTCAGTCACATCAATGTTGTTCCGAGTTAAGATTTGACCGATTTAATCGGCTGGGGGGATTCGAAGTTTGTCTTTATGGTAGAAATACGGTTTCCCATTTTTCAAGCCAATAGCCGTTTGTTCTTCGGGTGTTAAGACAGAAATGAGGAAGATTCTGACACTGACATATGTGGGAAGTTTTAGGGCGAAAAACATATTTAATGGGCCGGGCCTACAAAATCAGGTTTTCTCGATCCAATAACTAAAAGGGAAACTGACATATGTTGTATTTGTATATATATTACTAGGTACGTTTGTTTGCCGTGTATAAAATACATTTGGAAATAATACATGTAATAAATTAATCAATTCTTTGTAAAATTTGATCATGTCCATGCCTACAAATGTTAGCTCCTTAAAATTTATTTAACAAATATCTTTGAGGTTTATTTTGTATAGGAGAAAATTTTTTTAGCAAGTATAAAGTTAGATATTTGTTTAAAGGCTTGGAGAGGTTCATTTATGATGACATATGTTCAAAGAATGTATTAGTACTATGATTATGATAGCAAAATAATACATATTATGTAAGAGTGATATTAAATAAGTATGCAATATAACTTTGTAGAAATTGAATTGAGGTTTTTGAATTAGTTAAAATGAAAAATATGAATGTATGGAGATGCTAATGTACATACATTATCTTAGTAAGGAATGAGTTATATAGTTTGATTTAAAAAATAAAGGGTTTTGTCCTAATGGTATGTGGAGAACCTTTCAACTAAGAGGTTGTGGGTTCAAGCCTCGTTGTAGGCATGTATGTATTCATGTGATATTATGTCGGGTAGCTTGTATTGTAGGATTGTCTTTCTTAAAGAAAAAAAGTTTGATTTAAAAAAGAATTAGCATTAAACGTATAATAAAGTATTATGGTGATGTGTTATGCTTAAATATGCTAATGTGTCATTTTAAGGAGACATGGATTATATAGAGAGGAATAGAGAAAAAGAGAATGAGAATGTTTGATAAAATTATATACACGTTATAATAAATGGATCTATCTATATAATCATTACAAAAGTATTAAAAGAAAAGATTCATGCAAAAATGAAAGAATATTAAGGATTAATTAACTATAAATATTAATTTTTTAGATATATAAAAATGAAAGTTAAAATTAAACACTAATATGAATGATGTGCCATATTATATATATTGAGTTTATGTGCCAAATTTGTACTTATATTTTTTTATATAGTAATAAAAATAAAATAAAATAAAATTTAATAAAAATATGACATATGTCCACTTTTAAGCCTATATGACTTTCCTTATAATATAACAAAGATAAGATAAGATATTAAAAGTAAATATTACTAATTAAATCTAAAGTAGTAATAATAAATGATGAACGACTTGGATAAAAAGTGTACACCTTATTTGGAATAACGTGTTGTATTTGTATGACCTTAGCACGACGTAGTCATAATATCTTTTGTAGTTGTAACAAATTAAATATTGTTTTTTGTTAATACGTACTAGTTTATAACCCGCAAATTCGCGGGCTAGTTCATGATTGTGTTTATATAACGCGTGAATTAACCGATCAATTGAGTAATTGATTGTTATAGAATGTCCTATTTTTTACAAGGTAGTTGTAATTGAAATATATAATATGTATAAGAGGTATCAATAATAAAATATAGAAAATATAAAATTCATCGTACCAACATTGAAATAGTGGCATCAAAAAATATTATTGACTACCAATACGTGCTAAATAAGCTTGCTTAATGATCATAAATGTAAACATAATAATTGATCTATTATATACACTAATTGATATATCGTATATGTGGTAGATTCGGCATCTCTCGCCGATTTGGTATGTAGAAATTTGTTACAGCGTGACATTCAACTATTGAAACAAAGTTCTTGAAGGTCATCATTATGTCTTATTCTAAAAAAAGAATGGCGTTTGGTAAGTCTACGTCGATGATGCCTAGCTACAAACCATTGTAATGGTAGAATAAGGTGAAGATCTGCAAATAACCATTGATTGATATACTCTATTGTAAATTCATTTTGGCGCAACATAAGACAACATTGCTTCATTCCCGTTTACATTTGAATCCAAATATTTGATCAAAGCATCTGTCCATCATAATGCAGGCATATGTCGATCATCTGTGTAGCATGTAGACCAACATTAACATCATAATAAATTAAAAAACGCGAGGATACTATGAAAGTAACTAAATATAGTAATAAAAATGTTATATGTAGGATACTAATACACATTGGCTTACTTTGGAGCAGTGATCCCCCTGATACGATTGCTATGTACATATCAGTATGACATTCTTTTTAGGATATAGCGATTCAACTCTTTGGACACTTAGGCATTCAAGTTTTTGTTATCTATATTGATTATGTATATATAAATAATAAGCTAAATTCTCCTCGAGTATTTACCTTTACATGCACTGCAAAAATATATGAAAAACAATGATTTGATATTATTTATGATTAAGTTTATATGTTAGCTAGTGAATACATAATAATAAAACATAGGTTTTCAAGACATTAGTATAAAGTTTCGAATTGGAATGAATTAATAATTATTATTTGGAATCGTTTAAATTCAACAAAAAAAATTCTATTTTGAATTCAAATTTAGCTATCACCTACATAAATTGAAAATGGAAATATAATTGAAGATAAAAAAAGGGCTTCTATTTTCATAGTTGTATACTAAAAATAACCGATTTATGTGAAAATAGTATGAAAAAATATTAAATGTTGCACTTGCAAATGCTTTCCAACCTGTAAATGGTATGTGAGATTTGAATAATTGATTATTGAATTAAAATACGTTTTTTTTACCAAAAATAAAATATAAATAATTTAAGCTGAATGAATGTAAGCGTATTGAAGTTTTTATTTTTTTGTATAATTAAATATCATTGTATTTAATGTTGTCCTAGTATGTTTTCCTTCGTATTCTATGTTAACAGCTGTAGTATCGTATTGAAATTGAAATCAGTATTATATTTGAAATGGCTACATATTTAACATGTAAATATGAAATATGTACTTCTTTATATACAATATTTTTATTATGATAATATAACATGTTGAACTAAAAGCACTTTTAAGTACAAATTAACATCAAAATCGTATTTTTATTTAAAAGTTGAAAGATATAATTTAATTAAATAATTCAATTTACTTATGCGACTGTAAAATAATTACTACGACTTTAAATTAAATGTATTGGAAAATAATTTACCCCTAAATAACAGGAACCATATTTGTGAGATTACAAAACTATTCTATATTTAATTAACATTAATACTAATGTTAAACATGTGTAAATTATCATTAAATTTTAAGGGCATTGATGTCTTTTTGCTTTGACTCAGTTTGCTATTTAGGTAGTCAAGTTTGGAAAAAGAAATCAATGGTCCTAATTAATTGACCTTATTCATTTAATGGTCAAGATTAGTTTAATTTGATTTATTTTTAGAATGACTACCTATTTATGACTTTCTTTTATATATAAAGAGAGATGTCTATTTCCACATATAACCAAGACCAGAAGAAGATTGATTTGAAATAGGCCATGAGAATAATATGTATACAAGGGTATCTAACATAAAACAAAAGCCAATTTAAAGGAGGCATTTGTAAAACAAAACAAGATACGAATTAAATTCATGTAAACCTTCCAAATATAGTATTGAAAATGAATCTTTCCAATGGTAAGTGTTTTACATTTTTAGCTTTTACAATATCACAAATCACAAATAATTATATTGTTATAACCTCACAAAATATTTTACCGTGTTTCTTTCTTCCCATTTTACAGTTTTCCTCTAAAAAAGTCCTATACAAAATTCACTAAGATAACTCTTTTACTCGTATTTGAAAAATTTATGCGATCCTAGCATTTCTCTTCATAATAATGTCTATAAGTTTAGATGGACGGACCACTTTACTTCACATGATAACTTAAATGCCGATACGAGTGGACTAAGTCGTTTTGCATTGCATTGCATATATACTTATTAAAGAAAAATATTATGTTGACGTTTGTAGACGAGATGAATCATTAATTAAGGTTGGTCTAACCTACTTTAAACAAATACTATAGCAACGCAATCAGTAGCTAATTAAGGCATTTAAACTTTTCAAGGTTTGTGTGTAAGCGCGTGTATATATATATATATATATAGGGTTTGGATCCAATAGAATAGAAGTTATAATAGAATAGATAGAATAAAACATGGTTAAGGGGTGTTTTAGACATTTAAACATTTGGTCAAACATTTAATTAATTCCCTAATAAAGCCGTTCCACTCCCTTTTTGTTTTCCACCCGACGTGCCCTTTTTTCACTCCACAAATCCAGAGCCGCCGTCGGTTTAATAGTGAGCAAAATCTCGCCGTCAGCAAGCCTTTTGTTGTCGCCGTCGTCGGTCATTGTTCCTCGTATTCATATTAAGTTCTTGGTGTTTATACGATCACCGCGTGCGCCTTCATATTCATTCGGTTTGTTGCGTTTTCATGGTGAAGGTCCATCGTGAATCGGTTTTGTATAGATAATGTCATGTACATCATCGTGTAATGTGTTGATTGTTGACCTCTTCTAGATTCGAGAATTTATCTATCTTCACGATCCGTTTGATTTTTTTGAAGACCCACGATATGTGCATCATGGCTACTTGATCTGCCTACCATTTTTATTCTTTTTTTATATTTTCTTTGTCATAATTTTGTAGCATCCTTGGTTTAATACAGATTTATTATTATTCTTATGTTTTATTGTTTTTTTCTTAAAGGTTAATGCATCAACTTTTTGAATATGTGAATCATATTTTTGTTGCCGTGTGAATCAATGTTTGGCTTTGTGAATTGTGGATCAATGTTATGTTTGTAGTTTTTGTGGATCATTGTGAATCAAGTGTGCATCAGAGATGTATACTTGTGCATCAGTTGTAATCGCCCTAAATTAACATTTTCTTGGAATTTATCTGTTCTTTTTCCGTGATATATTATATCTATAAATGTATGTTGTGCATCAATAGTTTTAGAGAATATAAATCAGAAAGAGATGAGTGAGAAACGATAAGAGAGAGGAGAGAGAGAATAAAGAGAGTAAAATGTGGGATGCACAATGACCATGTTACCCTTACAGTTACTCTTTTTATTTTAATTAGATAATTGAGCATTAATTAATTAAATAGTTAATCAACGGTTCAGATCTTATTCTATCTATTCTACAATAAGTTTTTTTTTACAATAACCAAACCATATATATATATATATATATATATATATATATATATATATATATATATATATATATATATATAATAATAATAATAATATAATAATTATATATATGTGTAATGAGCACTTATATATAGTAAGGAGTCACGACTTCTTTTTTCCTTCTATTTTGTTTACTTTGAAATTCCACCGGGGATCTTTCCTTCTATTTAAACATAATGAAAAACAAAAACTCTGCAATTTTTTCAAGAAACAGTTTGAACTTTGAAGTTGAGGTTATTTGCCAAGTGATTGAATTGTTTATGAGATTACATCACTATTTGAGGTTTAATTTTTTCCAACTTTTTTGTTTTTTCTAAGATTCACAGCACGTCAATGAACGTATAAATGTACGTGTTGGCTCTAGTGCTCTACGCAAGACAATCCCAACAATGTTAGTTATGCACTTATGCTATTAAAAGGCACTTTGGTGAAATTTTGCTTCCAAATAACTGAATTCGGAAATTCAATTTGGTGTAGATGGCGATTGGTGCTATAGTACTATTTTATTTTATTTAAATTGGTGTGGATAGAGTTTGTTGTGGTTCATATCATATTATATTATCATGTATGTATTATATGCCTTTCTCTTACTTTGTTTTATCCAAATTTATTTACTTTTGAATTTCATGTATATTTCTTTTAAGGGATAAGAATATAAAATGCAGGTAATCCAAACCTATGTTATGTGAGAACCGAAAATTAAACTGGGCGAGTTTATAATCACTTGACTAAATTATACTTATTGATGACGATAATGAAATTGATAATTTGATATTGATTTCATTAAAAGTTATTGTTGGGTAAAGGTTAATACTTAGGCCCAAGATTCGCTTGGATGAACTTCTGGGCTTTTCATAATCAACCGTTAGGCCCAATATGCTTCAAAAACACAATGGGACTATGGTGTTAATTAGAAAATACAAATATTGATTCAACGACACTTAGAGGACGACCATACACTATTTACTTCATCCAACCATGTTGCTCCACTCTAACTAATATGCCTCAGAAGTAGTGGTGAACTAAACCGTATTTTGGCCCTACCCGACCTGACCCGAGAACCTGAGCCGGGTTTCGGTCAAAGGGGGAAACACCATCGACTCGCGTTTTTTCTGGGTTTCAACCGGATTTTTGACCGGGTTAAAACCGGTTTATCGGGGTTTTTTTTGGGTTTTTGATCGGGTTTTTGACCAGTTTTCCAACCCGACCCTATTTCAACCCGAGTTCAACCCGATTTCGGATTCTAAAAACCCAACCCGGTTATGTACCCGACGGGTACTCTCAAGAGCCACCGGGTAGGATTTTCGAGGTTTTTTCCGGATAGGATATAAAACCCGGTTTTTTTGTGCACCGCTATAGAAGTAAAAAAACTGTTTAGTGGGCTCGAAACATTCTATATGGTTAATGGGCTCGAAAGTGTAATGGGGAACATTTGGGCCTACTTAAAGTCTGTAACTCTGTACCCAAGCTTCCGTATATACTACTAAGTACTAACTAACTAGTAGTAACTAAAAGGATCCATCTAGAATGATTTATTACATGTGATAATTAAAAGGAGTATTAATCTTACTTGGCATCTCCATTGTCCATACTTAATATCCTAAATGCAAAAACCATGTGTTGGAAGCTACAATGATCAGCGACTTTTAATTGTGTTTTTCATATTGAACTTAGTAGACATGCTATGACTTCTCTATCGTTTATTTTCTATAATTTCTACTGTATTTCGTTTAAGTACGTGTAATATACATAGTTATATTTATTATTGTCGCTCCATTTAATAATTTGTTATATCATCCTACGGTAACTCAACTTTTGTTTGTTATATCGTGTATGTTCAATAAAATATATTCTATTAGTGTATGATCGATCGGCAAAACTCTTGAAAATAATATATGCATGTGTGTGTGTGTGTGAATATACACAAATCCATGCATATACTTTACATGTACTAATTAATATTAATGGAATTATACTTTGTTTACTTTGAAATTCCACAGGGGATCTTTGTGTACAATTGTTTATGCGATTAGCATTTGAATGCCAAATGATCAATGCGAATAACATGTAAGATTATGTGACGTATCGTTGATTTTTGCAATGTCTTCAAAAGCCATAGCTGACTTTATATGCTTTAAGTAGAGATGAGTAAAATAGTCTAAAACTGAAACTGATCTTGAATTGGACTGGAACCGGTCCTAGAAAAGACAAGACTGGAAAAGTACCGGTCCAGTCCTAGGACTGCCCGCCAGTCCTATTTCAGTCGAAAGACCGGTTAAAAACTGGACTGAATTCGGTTTAGACTGAAATTAGTTTCAGTTCAAAGACCGGTTAAAGACTGAAACTAGTCCTGAACTGGACTGAAACCAGTTTAAACTGGTTAAAACTGAAAACCGGTCCTAAATAGACCGAAATCAGTCCAAAACTACCAAAAAGACCAAAAGCATCCTAAACTATTTTTGTAGACTTTTGATGTTTTTCAACTTATTCATTTATATGTTTTAATATACTTGTACTAAACTTTGTCTATCACCATCACTTCGTGACCTGCGAAGCTTTGGGGTCATAGACTTATAGCTACTAAGATAGGGGTGTCACAACTAACCGAACCCAAATAACTAACTGAACCCAACCCGAATAAACCGAATTCACGGCTTATTTGGCCACCTGAATTTGAATAACCCGAATTCGAATAACTCAAGTCTTATTTGATCGGATTTCAGATAAATATTTTACAATTAGGGTAACTCGAATAACCCGAGAATATATTATAAGTGTAGTAATCTACCTATATTATATTTGATATAATTAGAATTATGATAAATCATATTATATATAGCTAAAAGTTTGCCAAAATAAATAAATAAATATTATATATTAATAAAATAATAATTAAATAAATATTATAATAAAATAGATGAGTCGAGCCCAAGCCGAACTTGAACTCGTATAATATTAAACAAGTCTAGCCCAAACTGTATCTATTAGGCTAAAAACGATCGAGCTCGAGTGTAGGCGAACTCGGGCTCAGCTCATTTATAGCCTAGATGGAACTAAGAGTTCCTCGAAACTTGATGGGGGCTATATGTAAATAAGTATTATACAACTATGAAAACAGAGGAACAAATAATATAATATATAAATATAAACATAAACCTAAACTAAAAGCTGTGGGATTTTGTTCGAATAATTGAAGGTCGAATTCAAGGGGTTACGGCAGCTTAAAGTTTCTGTGGTATATAAGTTCTTATTATATTATATTCTTAGGATCTAATTGATCGTATAATCATAATCAATTAAGGTTAAAAACCATCATGTTTTTATACGTATGCCTCTATAGATTTTATGACTTTACGAAACATTGTTGGTCACTTTTATTATTAAGGAGAATCAGTTTGTGATATAAATTCTCAGCCTTCTTTTGCGAATCCAGAAGGGGAATTTGATACATGTTTATATGCATAATTTAGTAAAGATTGCTTCTATAAGTGTAATGTTTGTTGATTTCCATATATACGTAGTAGTAGCATGTACAATTGTACACGAATGAAAGCTTATATATTGTTATTAACATCCAGATAGATGGATCAGAATCAGCTTTCTTGTCGTTCAGTATACGATCGTTTGCCTCCTCTATCTGCAAAATATACATGGTTGGTTGCTCATACCCAAGAAGCAGAGGGCACAGGAGACCAGAT
Source organism: Helichrysum umbraculigerum (assembly GCA_949592205.1). Classification (NCBI taxonomy): domain Eukaryota; kingdom Viridiplantae; phylum Streptophyta; class Magnoliopsida; order Asterales; family Asteraceae; genus Helichrysum; species Helichrysum umbraculigerum. The sequence goes on along the minus strand of CATIUR010000005.1, from coordinate 5,111,402 downwards.
TTTCTACGCCTTACATGACCCAATGCTTCGTTATCATTGTCGAATCCCCGAGTTACTTGGAAGACGCATCAGAGGATATTTTCATGGTTGGGTGATTCTTCCCGACGATCCACACAACGTCATGTGGACTCTTTGGAACCCAGTAACTCGTAAGATTATACGACTACCCCCTTTGATTTTGAAAGATGGAGATTCTAAATCTATTGGAGAATGCTGTTTGTCATCCCCTCCGGATGATCCAAGTTCAGTTCTCTTATTAACGAGAACCGACAGACCTAGTTTAGTTTTGTGTCGCCTTGACTGTAAAAGAGAAAAGTTAGGATGGGCCGAGATGTCATACGCTAAACAACTCGAAAGATTAACCTATTTATTTTGTTCACTATACAACCTAACTTGTTGCATTGGAAAAGTATTTGCCTTGAGTACCAACGCTGATCTTGTCTCTTATGTTCTGTGTGATCGCGTTATCATACAAGTTGACATTGTGGTCAACGATAGAGAAGTTGTTATAAAGCTATTGTCTTTTGGGCTATGCCCAAAACCTCGTCTGGAATATCCCGCAAATACTTTTTTCTTGAAAGGATCTTCGACGGAATTGTTCTGCATTGAGGTTAGAGAGAGAACAATGAGAGATCTTGGTCATATTTCTCTGTTTAAATTGGACATGACTGGTATTCCGTGGGAACACATGAAAGGCCTCAACGACTTGGACACAATTACTGAAATGTGGGAAGAAATGTCGGACCTCAAAGATGCTATCTTTTTTGTGGATCTTGGTCGGGACTACTCGGTATTTTACACCTCTGCAATTGCCTCAGAGTTAGGAGGGTATATACACATTCGTAGTAAAATGGGCAACATTATACACTCGTACCGAATTAAAGATAAAGTCGTATCCCTATCTTCTATGCCTTCTCCCGTGCTACCTACAGGCCATGTATCTGTGTGGGAAAGCAGGTATAATTCTTATTGATTCTTTTTATCATATGTGTTTTTAGTTTTACAACAGAAAATTTAGTTTCTTACAATCATTTCTTTATGTAGGTTAGAAGATGATCTTGGAGCATTCAAGTGCACAATTGGTTATAAACAGGAAGAGGGTGAGATAGTGGCACAATCAGATAAGGTTGGAATTGATGAATCAAATATGGACAATCTTCCGTTTCATATTTTGGAGTTGATTATGGAGTTTTGTGTTGGTACCGTGGACTACATCAATTTCCGTGCTACATGCAAACGCTGTCATTTAGCAGCACCTCAAACACCATTAAAGAGATTGCAGACATTAAAATCACCATGGCTACTAGTGTTAGACAAAGCTCGAAGCATCATCACCTTTACACATCCGATGATGGGTGACAAGTACTTCATGAAAAATTTACCAGTATCGGTTATTGATAATCGAATGCGTTGTTCTAGGTATGGTTGGTTATTGTTTTATCTTAATGATGATGTTAAAAGTTCGGTGTTCTATAACCCCTTCATTGGTGAAATCTACAAGCTTCCAAAAAGTGGTCCTACGTTTGAAATTGTATGTTTCTCAGCACCTCCTACTTCCCCCAATTGTATGGTTGCTGGAGTTGTATCATGTACCGTGTATATCCACTTAGCTAATGAACCATCCTGGCGTGTTCATCCTGTAGACTTTGATGACGTTTGTTTTGCAACATTTTATGGCCAGGATCTTTATGCCTTGTGTAGCAGCGGAAAAGTTCATGTTTTCAGATATTTGGGTAATTACAAGTTCTCCCGGGAGCAAGTTGTAGCCGAACTTCCAGGAATAAGATCACGGGGACAATATTACATTATGAAATGTGATGAGCATCTTTTACTAGTCGTTGTGGGAGAGGATGGAGGTTACGTTGAGGTTTTTGAGGCGAATGATTCTACAAAAGGATGGGAGAAAATAGATAATTTAGGAAAACACGTGATATTTATTTGTGATAACACATGTTACTGCACCCATGCCAAATCACCTGAAATGGAGAACAAAATCTTCTTTCCACGAGTGCATTCCGGGAGTGGCAAGATCGTGTTTTATTCTCTCGAGACACACATGTATCACGTATTCAATGGCAAAAATATAGAAGAAGCTTTTGAAGATTTCGTCGGAACCTTTCATTATCCGTTCTCCGCTCATGGGTGGATCGACCCAACTTGGTCATAGTTTTACTCCTTTACTGGTATCATTAATTATTGGTCCTAGTTTGATTTAAGTTATTACTCTATGGAAACCTTAGACCTATTGCATCTTTTTAAATTCTTAGGCAGTTGTATGCTTGCACCAAGCTAATTGATCGAATATTATTAGTTTTCATTTCTCTTGTTCATGTAAACTAGGTCATAAGCGACCATTTTATGGAGTGACATGCATCTTTGATCACATAACTACTATACTAAGTTATGTAGTAGTGTAGTACTACTTTACCTCTTCTTGCCACCAATCATGGGCCTGCACGAGGAATGTAGTAGTGAACTATTAATCCCATGGTATCATAGTTAATAGTTGAATGTAGTATTAGAACTATTAATCCCATGGTATTTGCATACCGATTTCTAGTAGAATATTATACTTAATTTTTAATTTGAATTCAACCTTGAATGAAACATGAATCTTTTTTGATTTTGCTTTTTTGTAGTCAACATTTGTGATCTTAGGCATATAAATTTCTCTACTTTTAGAATGATCAAAATGATAAGGGGTTTGCGGAATTAAGTGATAATTCCATATTTGATGGAAGTATGAAACACAAGTTTTCATGAATTGAAACGTGTATATTACCAGTATTATTCATCTCGAGTATACAAAAAGTGTATTAGTCGATGTGTGCGCTTTGCATAATAGTATGCAAGGTTAACTTGCGCAAAAGGATTGTTCGATTTCTATATTTTGTATATATAATGTCTAATGTATTTGATCCAACTCACCAACTGCATAACCTATGATCATTGTTAGATCTGTCTCAAGTGAATCACATAATCTCAAATAGTTATAAACATGAAACCAACCTAGTAAATTTAGTTATCGGTGTCACAAAAATTGTAAAACAGCCTTAATTGATATGCATTGTCTAAATATAAGTGACAACAGTTTTAAAAAATTAATAAATTTTTAACTAAATTAACACTAAAATAACTTAATTGAATGGTGTATCACCGCTGACCTACTATAATATGTAGGGGTGTTCGTTTGGATGGATTGGATCAAATCCAATCCTTTTATATAAATCCATATGGATTTTGGTTCTCATAATGTGGATCTGATTCATCCAAACAAATATCGAATTCGAACCAAACCAAATTACTGTTTGAATGGATCGGTTTTAACAGTTGGTTTTATCGTGGACTAAATGAGTGTATCATTTTGACTCGTGAAAGGTAATGCCATGTCTCTAAGTTATAGTCGATCATAATCAACAATAATATAACAAGGTTTTATGTATTAAAAACAGCCAAACAGATATTTTACATACATTCACGTAGATAAATAAGAGTATTACATATGAGCATTAGATATACATTTATTACAATTTGGTTTATTTGGATAATCCGGTTTTAATAATAGTAAGCAAAACCAATCTAAAAACCGAAATACTAATTTGGTTTTTGCTCAATCCGATCCAAAATACCAAATTGTCCAATCCGAATGATTCAATCCAATTAGACCGTTTAGCTAATCTGGTTATATCCGAACTATAAACACCCCTAAATTAATATGTGTCCCCATAAAGTAATTCAAAAGAAAATATTAGAAAACAAATTATACAAAAGTATTTACTACAGAGTATCTACAACTAGGGGTGTTCATTTTCGGATAGGATAAATGATAAAAATCGGCTACGTACTGTAATAAATTATTCCAAGTATGCAACATACCTAATGTATTGTTTAAGTACGCAACATACCGAAAGAACTTGTACTCATATGGGTAATATGGTAACTGGTTACCTATTATAAACAGGTAAACATATATTTTTTTGGCATTTTACATTATTTTTTAGAATGATGTGGCTTTCTTTTACTTTCTGAAAAAATGTGAAGTATATTTTTTTTTACTTTATGTTAATGAGTATTTAATATAATATTACTTTGGGTGCGGTTCACGAGGGCAGGCCCTCCTAATTGAGAAGGAAGGGCATCCACTTATAACTTGCCACCTCATTATATCCACCTATACTCATTAAGGGTAACATGGTAATTTTACCATTCTCTTATTCCATCTCGTTTCTTCTTTTCTTCTTTTGACTTATCCCCTCCACAGCAGCTTCCTAGTTCTTACCAGAAAAAAATTTCCGACCGGCCACAATCGCCGTCGCTCACCGCCGCTAATTGCCATCACAATCCGCCACTTTTCTGGCGAGAAAAACTTCGGCCACCTCAGACGTTGTCACCAATCGATTAAAACGAGGAACTTCTACAGATTCTTAACCTAACACAATATATTGATTAAAAGTTTTTGACGCTACACCAATATGAATGACCTCTCTCTTCGTCTCATCTACAATTTTCCGGCAAAGTGCAGGTGTTCGTCGGTTTGTGAGTTTCCGGCCAGCTAGCATATGTTGAGAGAAACATATGTGGAAAATTGTTAAGAGAAACACAGGGAAAAAACTGTGAATAACTTGATAATTGTAAATATGTAAGGAAAATTGTTGGAATGTAATATACAAAAAGTAAACAGAATAAAGTAACTTTATGAATAGTGAAGAACAGTTAAATGTGCAGACAAGTGTGTAGTCACTATCATTATTTAAAATGAAGATATTTATAAATTATTTTGTAATTCTTCCTACGATCTCACTTTTGCTTTTTTAACCATTTCTTTTATTTTTGTTTCATTAAGTCTTCAAGTAAACATAATTTATGACTTTTTACAAAATAAATAATTTATTTTTATTTTGAATCATTGATCTATACGTATGATGTACGTAATAAATATAATTTGTACAATGAAATAATGTTACTTGTACGACAGACCAATATTTTTGTTTACACAAATCATGAATGCCACTTTATAATTGTTCGATAAAAATATATTGAAGTGTGTATAAAAACAGTTGCATCAACGTGTTAAAAACACATCGTCATATTGTGTAAACTTTTAAAAAACACTGAATCACCGTTTTCTAAAAAATACTGCATCATTGTTCGCTAAAAAAACACTGCATCGTATTATTTAAACGCTTAAATAACACTACATCATCGTTCGCTAAAAAACACTGCATTATGTTGTCTAAACTATTAAATAACACTGAATCATCGTTCACAAAAAAAACACTGCATCATGTTGTCTAAACTCTTAAATAACACGGCATCATCAGTGGCTATAAAAACACTGCATCATATTGTCTGAGCTCTTAAATAACACTGCATCATCATTCGCTAAAAATAACACTGCATCATCATTCGCTAAAATAAACATTGCATCATCAGTGGCTATAAAAACATTGCATCATATTGTCTGAGCTCTTAAATAACACTACATCATCGTTCGCTAAAAATAACACTGCATCATCATTCGCTACACTGCATCATCATTCGCTAAAAAAAATACTGCATCATCATCGTTTACATCTTAAGGCAAATTTGTAATGGTAAGATGCAGTGATGTTAATATGCAATGATTTTAAGATGCGGTAATATCAAGATGCAGTAAATTTGAGATGTAGATAAAGAAAAAACCAAGGATAGAATCGTCTACCCCGCTCGTTTGATCCCAACCAAATTTTATACAAGTACACTGCATTATCGTTTAAACTTGATTCAAAGTTACATTTACATATAGTCATATACCGATTTGATATCAAACTATAATAAACATTGTTCTTAAAACAATATATAATGATATTACTTTTTTAAATTCCTGTAGAGGATACATATGTATTTATTAATTTTTAAAAATTGAACGTACAACAAGTTACCATTATCTAGTTAACTAATATTATATTCAATAAAAGAAATGACCATTAAAAAAAAGTAGTACCTGACATTTCTGATGATACTAATCTTTTTCAGAACCAGCATGTGTTCAATTTGGCTTATTCAACCCTTTAATTTCTTTATCCTTTGACCATTACAAAATTGCATTTCACACACCTTACCAAATCGTTCTTATATTTCTTTTCTTATCTCGTATGTATTTTTTTAACTTATGTGTACGGTTATTTCATGTAAAATTTTTTGATATCGATTCAGTTATTTATCAACTTCAACAGTTGTTCCGGCTGTGGAGTTAGGTGGCAGCGGTGGACTTCGACGGAGACAAGTTACTGGTTTCAAAAACACGTTCACTGCCACGATGATTTTCAGAGATTGGAGAAATAAAAATGTTCAGATCTGAGACGATTTCGTCGTGGATCGAACAGATCTGTTACTAATGTTGTTTGAAGATAATGTTGCTGCATGTAATTGTTGTTGTTGGCGTATGTAGATAATGATGATAATAATGATGACGTCCGACAAAATAACTAAGTAAAAAAAAATAAAAATCTATTTTTCTGGTAGCCGGCGACGGCTTGAATACGACGGCGGAGGGTGGTGGTTGGTTGGCCGGAAGGCGGAGTAGAGAAGAAAGAGAAAGTGTTTGTGTTTGTGTTTGTTGGACAAAAGTAAGTGAGAGCTTTATTAGATGGACTACACAAAAAGACGACTTTACCCCTGACTCATCAATAAGTTTTATAGTTCCGGTTCTCATTTATCATATTTACAGAACACCCCCCGCATCAATTTGGACCATTGATTTTGAGAATGGACGGTCAAGATAAACCTGCCCCTCCTTCCCTCCCCAATCAACCTTCCCCTCTGATCCTAAATCTATTACTTTAATGATTTCCTTTTGAATTTTAATTTTTTTTTCTTCAACTGATCATTCGTCGTCGTCGTCAAGATTTTAATCATCATTATGTCATCTTTGGTTTGATGAGAATTTCATCAAATAATAATTTGATATCAACTTAAAAAATCAAAATTGTTTCTATTAAAACTCAAATAGATCAAACCCAATAGTTTCTAACAAAATCAAATCACAAACAAAAACAAAAACAAAAATTTATGGGTTTAAAAATCAATCGAAAATAACATCATAAAATAAATAAAGCCTGGATAATTTCCTAACACAGCTACCACCGTGTTCGTAACTACTATAACTTCTATAACTTTAGGGATAATCGAATATGAGTTAGATTGTACCTCTAGGATATAAATGTAATGTAATAGTATATATATATATATGACAATTTGTATGCTTACGTGTCACATACTACATATTTGATGTAAATCTTCATCCGAACCATAAACTAGCCTACAACTTTACTCAAGACTAAAATAATTACTAACAAAACATCAATGTTTTCCAAACTTAACTTATGCGTATGATTTCAGCCTTGAATCTGTCAGCGGAGAGTCATAAAAATGAACTGTAACCACCACCAAGAGGTACTCTGGGATTGAATTCAGCAGATACTCTCAAAAATTGGCACATGCTGAAACCTACATTCTGTGAATAAATAGCAAAACTCATTAAGCATATTGTTAGACTACATGTTAGACTTCTCAAATACACTTTAATATAAGTATTATGATTCTGATTATGATAGGATACTTTTGTTAAGGGACAATAATCATTTGAGCTTACCGGGATGCTCAAAACCTGCCCTTCTGAATTGACTAAAACAGGAAGGCTTCTTCTTGCAGCAACTGGAATATACTTTAATAACGGAAGAGCTTTGCATGCTAATTCTCTAACAAAATCTGAACATCCAGAATCTTTCTCACTGTTACTTAATTTAGAAAGATACAACCAATCAGCATCAACCATGTGGCGCACCTCAATGACCGAATCATGACCAAACCCACAACAGCATCCGTCGTTTCCATTAATGAACTCCCAAGACACCAAGAACCTATCCATGAAATGACCAATTTGTCCGTGACAAAGTTCTTTGGCACCAACTGATTCCACCATCTTTTGTGACTCATGATGAGGTGAAGTTTCAGTTTTAAACTTAAATTTCTCAAGTTCAGTCTTCTGCAATAAGCAAATACTTGTAAATGTGGGCTCGCTAAGAATCTTGACCCGTTTGGCCTCGGTCATAATAGATTCGGTAGATGTTGTATTCAAGAAAGGCACATCTGAGGCATTTATCCCCGTCTTATTTGAATATAATCTTCCATTTTCTATAATTTCTGTTAGCTCACTTGAAATGCTGAACTTTATTTTGCTATAAGAGTTAACGCAGAATGATTCCATCTTCATAGGTAAAGCAGAATCGACCGAACAACAAATAAGAATCTTGGTGCCTTTAGAACTAGGTGCCGCACATAGGTAACAGCCGGCTGCAGTAAAAGAAGACTGCATAAATGGTTAAAAAGATCAGTGAGATTAACTAAAAAAGGGTTTATATGGAATCGTTTTACTGCAACGGGCTAGCTTCAAAGAACAATATAAGTTAAAGAACAGGTTGAAAATAGTCTAAAGTGTATTTTTGATGCATATAACTCCTAAATTAATTCTATAAAAGAATTGTATTGTTATTGAATAAATAGTGTCATAATAATCTAATAGCAATACAAAAAATTCTGTGATTGTTGGAGAAGAACACCGATAAGCACAGCCAGAACTGAGCCGCTTTCACATGTACCATTTTTACCAGTTTTGACTTGTTACCAAATCCACCCAGACCGTCAATTTTGCCACCTCTCATGTTATATTTCATATATCATATGAAAAACTTAGTGTTGGACTTAACACATACTGTTGTATGACATAAGAGTTTAACATTTTGTCAAATGTCTGAAATACAAAATAGGTTAACCTTGTGAACAGTAAAAATATCATTAAAAAGAATGACGATAGAGGGCAAATAAAAATATTTTCAATCGGATATAAATCAGATACCCTGCATGGGAATGCACGAAAGTAATCTAGTAGCAACTTCTGCGCCCTGCCACGGACTGGTCTTTGCCTTTGTGATATGAACTAGAATAACAAATGTTGCAGAATTAGAAAATCTTGAACACAAAACGTTGTAAGATTTTTTAAACTATAAAGGGTTAGAACCTGCAATAGAAGTGTCACGAACTTGGAAAGACAGATATCCAGGACTTTTGATGGGTTTAAAATATGTAAATCAATGATGGCATATCCATGCTGCATCCATGGTCAGAAAGTTATTTTGTTGTAGAATATGGAAGTAATAATAAAGTCAAACATATGACCTTTTCTTCTCTTTTCAATTTACCAATAAAAATTTTCTTCTTCTTTTCTTATATCTCTTGGGGTTGAAAGAAATAGTATAGAAATTGTGAGGTACTTACAGAATTAACGATCACTGCTTGATTTATCAAAGTTTGACTAATTTGGTCAACATAGAAACGGGTTCTTCGACAGGCCAATATAACTGCCTGCAACTCAGAATTGAATATAGCTGCAGAAACAAGTGTTTATTTTTTAAGTTCTCATGCATAAAAAAAAAGGTGGCAAAAAGGAAAAAAAGGAGAAGAAGCTATAGCTATCAAACTCACACGATGACAAGTTTCCCAATGACATTCGGATCCTATTGCGTGCAAATGTTGTATTTTGATTTGTGGGATCTTCCACCCACTCCTGTTTGGCTTCTTGACATATCTGGGAAAGTGACAGCAATATGATCATTTGACCACCAGGTTTGACTCGGTAAAATTGAAAAATGGGATAATGCCAAGAACAAAAGAAGACCTTGTAGAGATCTTGTTTTGAGAAATCCAAAAGTGGCCGAACAAGTAAAATGCTACTTAAAGTTCCATCAAGACTCTGTGGTGTAGCAAACAATTGAGTGGTCAAAGCCATACCCGCAAGTCCAAGCACACCACTGTTACGAGAGAGTCTAAGGATGAATAATTCCGCCTGCATTTATATACAGTTTTTTAGCATCATGAATGATCAAATTATATTTGATCTGAAGTACTACCCCTTTAATATTTAACACAAACAATGTACTTGAGAAAACATGTGAAAAGATTTCATGAGGTAAATATTCAGATGAACCTGATCATCTGCATGATGTGCAATCAATAACGCCCCTATCTGGTGCTGACTACAAATACGCTGTAATTTTTCGTACCTGCAAAGAATACATAAACCATCACAACCCATAGTCAATAGTCTAAAATTTAGGAATCTTGCCAAAAGTAGGACATTTGACCCGGTTCATGGGTGAACCAATATACCTCATATCTCGAGCTGCTTCTTGTAAATGACCCATTGTTGGCCTACCATCTGTCCATTTACAATGGGCAATCTCACATCTGATTCCTACAAAGATCCTACATTAACCGCCCATTGTCCCGGTAGATAAACAAGATAACTTTTTGATACACTTATATAACTCAAAAGGTGCATTGGAGAAAATTTAGTACCCATATTCAAGACTCGTTGTTGAACCATCTCTGCCTCATCTTTACTCTCTACACGTAATCCATGATCAACTATTATTGCCAATAACCCGTCAACAACATAATTTTTTTCTATGGAAGCAACTTTTAATCCAGAAGTTTTCCAGTCGGCAGCTAGTAAGCACAATGCCATACTGTCAGGACCACCTGAGACACCAACAGCTGAAACAAAGTATAATTTAGCAGCAATATAAAATTTTTATGTACAAAGAACAAATCTTACTACAAAAAATTAATTATAAAGCACATAGAGCAAATTTATGCACAAGGACTAAACCTTAATGCACAAAGATCAAATCTTTATCGACAAAGATCAAATTCTTATGCCAAAGACTGGACCTTTATCCAGAAATATCAAATCCTTCTACCCATAACATATCTTTGAATCCAAACATCAAATTTCATGCAGAAAGACCAAACCGTTTCAATTTTTATGCACGAAACATGAACCTTTCCGCACAAAAATTAAATCTTTCTACACGAACATCCATTGTTTCTAATGTCTGCTCGCTGCCCGATTATCTAATGGCACAATATCAGATTCTTATTTGCTAAACCACCCCACAAGATTTACATACTACACAACCTACACTTATTCACCTACGAAGCAAGCATAAAGATTAAATCTTTACCACTATTAGCTCATTATATACCCTCTAAAACTCGAAACCGGCTGTTCTCACTACCCCACAATCTCAAAATAACAGACACACACTGATTATGTCAAACTAATAAATGAAGTACTTCAATGAAATATAAGTACTAATAACTGTGAATAAAAATAAACTAACCAATACGATGATGGGGTTTGAGGCCAGCCATTTCCATACGCTTGGAGAATGTTTCTTTGTAGTTTGAGAGTTCAATTGAATCATGTTGGGTAGTAAAAGAACAAGTACACAACAATCGAATTGGGAGGTATGGGGATTTTGTGGGAGTGAAAAAGGTGTGAACTTTGGAGGAATTAAGGGAAGATAAAGAGAACCCAGTTCGAATTAAGTGTGAATTTGATGTATAATAACGTTGGAGCATGATTAATCACCAAATCAAATCATATGGTAGACCGTTGATGTGGGTGGTGGTGACGGGCGGCGGCGGCGGCGGGAGACAGAGTGGTGGACTCAAAGGTGGAAAGCAGTGGCTTACCGGAGATCATCGCCGGTTGGTTCCATTGGAATTGTCAAGAGTTCCAGCGGTGATGACGGCGGAGCCGCGACGGGAGGGATCGCCGGTTGGATAATTGGGAATTGGGAGTAACAGGATAGGATTTTATCAGAGAGAGGTTTAAGACGGGGGTTTAGTCATCCAAAATAAGTTTAGTAAATTGATACGGAGTATATTATTTGATCTGGTTTATCTCTATACCTTTTACAAAATCTTTATTTAATGTAATGCTGAATCTTTATAGTTTATTTGTATTTATTGATTACAAAAATGGAATAAACCTTGCTGCGAAATTGTACGGTTTAATTCGTGTACACGGCTTATGTAAATATTGAAATTTTGATCGATTAAAAGTGTAAAATATACTATGTATAATATTATAAAATATTTGATTGGACAACCGTACAATTGAATTGTGCTTTTAACAATACAATTATTTTCCTCTAAATAATATATACTAGCTGGCAACCCGCGCTACGCAGCGGAAATATTTGTAAAATTCGTGAATAAACATAGTGAAATAACCGTTGAAGATACATAATGAGATGACCATAATACTTTCTATATTGCACATTAGTGTTGACTTAATTAAAGACTTCATTGCACACATTAAAAATTTTAGCCTATCTTTTCTTGACTCTTTGTTTATGATATACGGAGTAGTTAAAAAAGAATGTCATTAAATATGTTATTTAAAAATGTAATTGACTTGAATTACAAGGGTATTTTGGGAGTTTCGCATATGACATTTGCTAAGGTTAAGGAAAAATGTCTAAATGCTTAATAAGAGTTGAAGATATAGATTTTTTTATTTGTTACGGAGTATTTTATTAAATATTATCGGGAAACTCTATTTTTAGGTTTTTTTGTTGTGAAGAGTATTAAGCTCAAAGATTTTTAGGTTTCAGTTTTGTGAAAAGTTTTGAGCTCAAGTTGCGAAGCACATCGACTAAACATGAATAATATACAAGTTTCAATTTCACTTTTGTTTTATACTTACATCGAATATGGAATTATCACTAAATTCCACAAACTCCTAATCATCTCGATCATTTTAGAAGTAGATAAATTTATATGCCTAAGATCATAAATGCCCATAACAAAAAAGCAAAGTCAAAATGTACAAATACAAGAGTCTCCATCATATCTTTAAGATTCATAATTCATTCAAGGTTGAATTCACAAGTATATATTTTTACTGGAAATCAGTAAGCAAATACTATGGATTAGTACTTGGTAGTTTTTACTACGTTCTACTGTTAACTATGATATCGTAAGAACCTCTTGACAAAAGAGTATTTATCATGCATACTCACTGCATACGATGTGTATATTAACCTTTGATAAATCCGATTAGTACCAATTCTATTCATTGTACAGCCACACAACAAATATATTACTATAAAAATGTTTTAAAAGTTCAAAATAGGTAATTCAAAAACAAGTACAACTGTTAACTTGGTCAAAAAAGTATCACTTGGACATGGTGTTTACCGTACTCCATGATATACGTCACAGTGATTTCAATAACCTAATACACCATAGTTATCGTGACCTATTTATAGTCTGCATTTTTTATATTAAGAATAATATATTACCAATAGCATAGAAATAAAGGGACAAATTCTCAATAGGCTTATAAATTATAACATTATAATGAAATGGATGAAATTGCACATAAATGTTGTAAGAAGAATAAGTTCAAGAAAGATAGATATGCCCGATTGGTAAACTTAGCACTTAACGTGTCAATTGAGTGAGCGAGAACTTTCTTCTCCAAAATCTTTGATAATATGATAGGGAGGTGATTTTGCCACAGGGGCTTTTAATTTCTCCACAGATAATTTTAGAGAATTATGGGTAATCTAATGATAACTACCTGTGTAAATATAAATTGTGTCTGTGTATTTATCATTAGCCAATATGATACTATTGCATACTTTCCCAAAACAATCCTAGTGATAAGCATACAAATTGATACGGTTCGTATATGATATAAAGTCAACAAACAACATATGAAGATTTTAAGTGACAAGTTAAGTCAACCTGAAATCTAGATGATCCAAAATTATAATTTGTTAGCGACAAACATGCAGAAACGAAAAAAAATCCCACCAATGTGCAAACGATGATTAAGGGTAAGATTGAGTATTAGAGGATCTAATAAAATTATTTAGTAAAGAGTTTTGTATTTAATATTACCAAAAGCTACCAGCTATCGGCTCCAGCCACAAGCTACCTTCTCCAGCTACAAGCTACAAGCTCCAGCTATAAGCTCCAGCTACCAACTAAGAGAATATGGTTTTTATCCTACGTGGTATCCTCTCTATTTGATACATAACCAAAAATCCAATGTGTCATTACCATATTTTTCTAAAAAATCTGACATGGCATTATATAAATTGAAGAATCCTACGTAATAAGTAGATAACTAAGATTTCGTTAAACAAATAATTTATATTAAACAATTACGACAAGTTTGTTATTCATATAACCAGAGGCAGAGATACATGTGTGCAAAGAGTAGCACGTGCTACATATGAAATTTTGATCGAACAAAAGTGTAAAATATATATAATCTTAAAAATCATTTGATTGGACATCAACATAATTGAATTATATATATATATATATATATATATATATATATATATATATATATATAGTGGCATGATCCAGAGGGAAGGGGTATTTTTGGGGGGAAGGGGGGAAGCAGCCATCTTACCATTCAATTTCACGATCTGACTCCCGCTCACCATATCTACCCTGCTCCTGCGCTTTACTGAGTTTACAGGGAAGGGGTTAAAACAGTAATTTCGTATTATTCCTTTTTATTTATTTAAAATAACATAATTCAATTACGGATATGATATACGCTATTGATTCAATTTCGTTCGTCGTTTTCTTCATCTGCTGCACAAATTTCATTCGCCAAATCACTTAATCGATTCCCGTAAACATAAACTGAAATTCTTATACATTCAATTTCGTTGTTTCTTCAATGTCCTAAACATCGTTCAAAATTAGGGCTTTGATCGTAATCGCTTCACCATATCGTCAATTGAATTTTTCAGTGTTGAATATGTCTTCTAGTTCCAATGTTCCTAGTGATTCGAATTCATTTATTGGTGAATCTACTGGTAAGTGTATACTAATAATTTTATTGTCTATTAAATTCGGGTTTTTGTGTTTATTTGTTGTAAATGTGTTAATATGCATTTCGATTAATGTTATTTTGTAGCTCATGTTATTGGTTCAAGTTCAAATGTTCCATTGGAATCTAATGCTAGTCTTCCTGATTCTACTGGTAAGTTTATACATTTAATTGTGTTAGCATTACTCATGTTGCATATTATGATGTACACTATTTATTAATTTAATGATGATAGTATGCAGTGTGATGCGTCTTAAGATGAACATTATGATAGTATGCACTGTTAACACCCATGTGGATGACTACTAATAGTATGCACTGGGATGCATCTTAAGATAGGTTTACATAGAAGTTACATTTATTGATAACTGTTAACACCCATGTGGATGACTACTAATAGTATGCACTGTGATGCGTCTTAAGATAGGCTTACATCGAAGTGACATATATTGATACATGTTAACACCAGTATGCACTGGGATGCATCTTGAGATAGGTTTACATCGAAGTTACATATAATATTGATAGCTGTTAACACCCATGTGGATGACTACTAATAGTATGCAATGTGATGCATCTTAAGATAGGCTTACATCGAAGTTTACATCCTTAATAATATACACTGGAAGTGCACTCACACCAGCATCTACTTTCTTAAGATTAGTTGTCTTTTGAAATCGCATAAAATTTGTGACTTTGTTTAATCTAGTGGTAAAAGGATCTAAGACACCACAGGTCTATAAGAACTATGAGACAAAAACTATGATTCAAGGCAAAATTTTCTAGTGATGTATGTTATCATAAGTTTACATCGTAGTGATTTATGTAGATACATATTAACACCCCATCTGGATGCGTACTACTAGCATGCAGTTGATGCATATTAACACCCATGTTAAACTAAATTTATGCATCTGAACATAATTTTACTTGTCGAACATTATCATTTATTTAGTTTATTTTTATTTGTTTTTATTAGGTGGTGATTCAGTTACAAAGAGGCATGTTCTTTCATCATTTGAAAAAGAATATCCAGATGGCACAAAATTATGGTTTCCTATTGTTCCTGATTCGTTTAAGCCTATAATTGGTTCTGTTTTCAATTCGTATGATCATTGTTTTAGTTTCTATGAATCATATGCTGAGGTTAGTGGTTTTGATGCTAAGAAATCATCACAGAATTGTTTTAAAGATGGGTCTGTGAAGTATAAAGTTTATAGGTGTAATAAATCTGGTTTTTCTAAGAAGTTAGCTGTCGACACTTTGAAACATGTTCCTGAACCGGTTGTTGAACCTGCTGTTGAGCCTTCTCGTAAACGTAAAAAGCGTGTTAAAAAAGTTAGTAACCGTAAATCGTCTTCTATCAAGACAGGTTGTGATGCTAGCTTGAGATGCAAATTTTTGAATGGGAAGTGTGTTGTAACTAAGTTTTTTGAGGGTCATAACCACAAGCTTGTTTCCGAGTCTAATAAGAATCAAATGCTTAAGAAACGAAGATTAGATGTAGATGATATGCAACATCTTCATGATTTGAGTAGTCGATCGAACATTGGTCCTACCATTGCTCACCGTTTAAAATGTGATCTTAGTGGTGGCTTTGATATGGTCGGTCCTAGTAGTCTAGATTACAAGAATTTCAAACGCGATATGAATCGGTTTGTTGGTGAAAGTGATGCCCACATTGCTATAGAGAATCTTCTTAGGAAAAAAGAAGATCTTCCAAACTTTACTTGTGAGTATGTTTGTGACGATGACGGTTCTCTACTGGGTGTTTTTTGGGCCGACAACGTTTGTAAACTCAATTATCAAGAGTTTGGTGATTTTGTTTGCTTCGATGCGACATATGGGACGAATAAGTATGTTTTTTTTTCCTTTATTAAATGCATTATTTATTTCATTTTTTCTGTTATAATCTGATTAGAACATTAAATCTGATTTTGTTAATTTATTTTCAGATATAATATGAAGTTTGTTCCACTTACGGGTGTTGATAATCACAAACGACTTGTTATCTTTGGTGTTGCACTGTTATACAGTGAATCCATAACGTCATTCAATTGGTTTCTTAATTGTTTCTTAAAAGTATTTCCAACTGAACCGGGTCTAATCGTTACTGACCAAGATCCAGCTATGAAAGAGGCGATTCGGGTTAAATTTAAAAGTGCCAAACACCGGTTTTGCATGTGGCATATAAGTCAAAAACTTGTTGACAAGGTATGTTTTTTACGTATAAATATAATGTCCAATTTAATATATCTTAATATTCATTGAAGTGACATATATTGATAGGCTTACATTGATGCATCTTAAGATAGGCTTACATTGAAGTGACATATATTGATACGTGTTAATAACAAGTATGCATTGTGATGCTTCTTAAGATAGGCTTACATCGAAGTGACATATATTGATACATGTTAACACCAGTATGCACTGTGATGCATCTTAAGATAGGTTTACATCGAATTGAAATATATTGATACATGTTAACACCCATGTGGATGACTACTAGTAGTATGCAGTTAGATGCATATTAACACCCATTGTTAACATTTATTCTATCTAAATATTCATTTTGGTTATTATCATTTGTTACGATTTATTTTATGTTAAGTATTTGTTTGAAGGTGTATATTAAGTTACATTGAATAATATTTTAACATTATTTGTTTATGTTGTTTTAGGTTGATTATGTTTTGTATTCCAATAAGGATTTTCAGAAGATAATGAATTATATTTTTTGGAATCAAGAAATGACACCTGAGAAGTTTGAAACACGCTGGAAATCAGTAGTTGATGATTTTGGATTGCATGATTTGAGGTGGTTCAATGATTTGTATGAATTGAAGGAAATGTGGGTACCTTGTTATTTTATGGATCTTCCCATGAATGGCTTAATGAGGACTTCATCACTTTCCGAAAGTGAAAATGCATTTTTCAAGAGATGCAAGAACAAACAATCGACTTTAGTTGATTTCTTTTCAAGATTCGATGCTGCTATGGAAAAACAGCGTCACAATAATAGGTTGCTTGAATATGAGATGGAAAACAAGTCTATCAACTGTTTGACCCCCAAAAAGATTGAGCTTCATGCTAGGGACGTTTACACGCCTTCTTTATTCTTGTTAGTTCAAGAAGAAATTGAAAAAGCTTCGTTATCGTGTGCTCAAACCAGCTGTGTAACTGATGGAGACAAACAGCTCTGCATAGTGCAAGAAAAATTCCCTCCTCCTCGTCCGAAGTGGAATTACAAGGTAATTTGATTTAAATATTTCGTGTTTTCTTTTTTTTTCCATTTAATTCTATATTTCTAAATAGTTTTAGTAGTTTGCACTATGACATGTTATCATACTTCGAAAAACAACATTATAATGTAAATGTTATGTTAGTATGCATCACTGTTCCTTGTTATCTGTTTGTTGGCAATCTAAATTAGATTGGACTGTTTTGGATTCATATGCCCCATGCTCTTTTAGCTTTGTAAGTACTTGTTGTCTGTTTCTTGGCTGAACTTTGTATTCTGGTTGTGCTCCATCTTGAAGCTTTCATTTTTGGTTTCTTTATAAAATTTCTGCTTTTCCAAAAAAAAAAAATATATATGCATCAAAGTTCCTCCTGTTAACATGATAACAGTACTAACAGTACGCACCATGATGCATGTTAACATACACTTTTAGTGCTGTTTATTTTAAATGTTAATTTTTATTTTTTAAAAATGTTAATTTTCTTATTCAGGTGGATTTTGATCCAGTCAGCGGTGAATCCAATTGTCCGTGTTTGTTATTTGAACGTGAAGGTCGCTTATGTCGTCACATATATTGTGTGTATGATATTAACGACATTTATTCTATTCCCAATAAGTACATTCTTAGGAGGTGGACAAAGGAAGCATCTGAAACTTTTAATTTGTTAAGTTTGGATGTTGATCCTGTAGGTGAGTGTTTTAAACTAGGTAAAGATGCTTTCAACAAGCTCAGAAAAGTTGTTTCTCATTTCAAAAATGATAAAGAGAAGCTATTCGATTTTAGTGGTAAATTTGATCTATTTTTGCAAGAGTTTGCTGATGGAAAACCAGATGAGCAATCATCTTCTAGCAGAGTTGAAAAAATTCAGCAAGTTTATGGATTCTCTAAGCCAACTAAAGTTTCCATTTATCCTCCTAAGAACGTTCGTAACAAAGGTCAACGTTCTTCAAAGAGGTATACTAGTGCACGAGAAAAAGCTGTCAAGAAACAGGTTAAAAGAAGAGAATGTCAGTATTGTTTTGAAACTGGGCATAATATTAGGAGTTGCCCAGAAAGAATTGCAGATGAGTTGAAACAATCTGAAGATAATGAAGATGATGATGCTCAATTTGAAGAAGTCGATGATGTCGATGAAGATCCTGAAAATGAAGATTCTGATGATGAACTTTATGATGAATTCTGATATTGTTTACTCACTTTCATTTTATTGTAGTATTCTCTTCAAATTTTTAAGAAACTATGAATTGATGTTTCGAGCTACTGCCAATTGTTATCCATTGGTTTATTTTTTTGATACTTAAATTTTGTAATGTTAAGCACTTGTTAACTATCAAAATCTATTCAGTCAATGTTTCTTTGTGATGGTTTTTGCAGTCTAATTTTTTTATTTAATTGTATTGTCTTTTGCAAATAATACTATGATATATCTGAGTGCATTCTACTAGTACCCAGTACACATGGGTGTTATCATGTATCGATATACTTTAATTTGATATTTTTATACTTTATGGTGCATCCGAATGCATACTATTAGCACTTATCATGTATAAAACCTTACAAAAAAAATTTGATAATTTTTCATACATATATTAGAGCAACCTTACACTTGTTTACGAACATCCAATAGTTACAAACTCTTATTAAACGAAAAAACTAACCCACGTTTACTTTAAGAGTTTATGCTCTATACCCGTTGTTTAAAAAAAAAATATTACTTTTGCAATTTTGTCATATTTATTCACAGAAATATGTTAACACCCATGTTTATTAGGGTTTACGGTTTAGTATAATTTATGGTTTAAAATTTTATAAAGCGTTTAGTGTTTGGGGTTTAGAGGTTAGGGTTTAGGGTTTGGGTTTTGGGTTTAATACCCTAAACGCAACACTCTAATACTTGTTAGTAACAAATGAAACTCACCAAAAATATTAATATGCACTGTGATGCATAATAATATTTGTTTTACATTGAACTATATCGACACATGTTAACATCCATGTGCACAAGTGCTAACATTACACACTTTAATGCATCATAACAACGGTTAATATCATAGTGACGTATATTGATACATATTTTACACTCATATGTACAACTAATTAATAGTATGCACTTTTATGCATCATAACATTGGTAAACATTAAAATGAAATAAATCAATACATGTTAAACTCCAATGTGTACGAGTACTAATAATACGAACTTAGATGCATTATAAATCAGTAAAACAATAGTAAAGTATCAAGACATGTTAACACCCATAAGTATGAGTACTAGTACTAAGCACTATGATGCATCATAACAGTATATGCAAAAGATCACACATTGAGACATGACACTTCATAGCTGTTTATCCTATCTATTTAGGATATAGAAATAACATTGTCAAGATTTAAGATACTAATAATCTTGTTGGTACATGTTTTTGTCTGTCAGTTGGTCTAGCTCGTAGTTTGTAATTAGAATTGAGTTTCCTGATTCCTGCGACGTTGGCTGTAACGTCGCAGGTGCTGTAACACCCTGGAATTGGGCCCAGTAGAATCAGGTATTTCTTTAAATTTAAATACATACATTTAATTGTTTGAATATGTTTGATTGTGAAATTAATAGGTAAATAAGTCTCAGGAGATATTGTGACTAGGAAAATATTAATTGTTTTAAATAATCTTAGACGACGGTAAAATAAAATAATTTTCTCGTAACTAGTATTTAAGTTCCAGACAATAGGGTAAAAAGGTGGTATAATATTGTACTGTAAATAAAGGGGTCGGTTTTATTAAAATGGGGAGGCCGATCCATTTTTCCCCAATTCTCATTATTCTCTAGTTTCTAAACCTAACTCAATGTAACTCAAATCTTTTCAAATCCAAAAGCTTGTATCAAACTAATTGAAGATTGAAGCTTGAATCCTTGTTAAGATCATCATCCTCATCATCTTATTTTGCTTCCTCATTATTTTGTAAGTTATATTTCATATATATAATGAGTTTTAAGAAAGTATTGATTATTATGATTTGAAGTTTGATGAGCTAAATCAATGTTTGTATGATGATTGGATTGTGTTATTTTATCTTCTTTACAACTAGATATATGATCAAGTATGTATGTTCTTGTGTTTTAAGTTAGAATATGAAATTAGTTAGGTTATATGTGATTTCGATGTTGGTAATGAATTGTTGTTTGAATCATGGTTGTATGATGTTACTATGTGTTATTGTAGTCATATATTGGTAAATTTTCGAGTATAAAACTGAGTTTGGTTGATTTTGTGATTTTTGGTTCATAAGTTGATTAGTAATCTGCGCAGGTCTGGAAGAAGGGGGGAATCCGGACGGATTCATGGGAATCCGGACGTATTCCCGGGAATACGGCGTATTCCCTGGCGTATTCATGAACGTATTCCTTAATATAATGTCGCACCCCCCGAAACACGTGGCAGCGGAAACATGAGGTGTCACGGGGGCGCCGACCAAATTAAATATCACAACACAAAGATTAAAGCAAACGACCTCTATATGAGACGTTTGAAAATTTTACATTACCATACTTCAAATGTTTACAAAATATCTGGAGTTCGCATTAACCGTTAAGAGATTTCTAATACATTACTGATTATACAAAATACAGCTAAATGCAATCTAGTCTCTTGATGTTTGAAAACAATGCGACTCGAGCTAAGCTTTCCTGAAGCTTCCTACTGCGGCGGGTTACCTGAGAAATACATACTAAAAGGTCAACATAAAGTTGGTGAGTTCATAGGTTTAAACAGTTATCAAAGCCTAGGTATGAATCACAAGATTTGTTTGTTTATTAAACAAGTTAATAAAAGTTATACTATTGCAATGAGTCTCATAGTTCGAGCTTAACGTTGTTTGCCTCCGGTAAGTGCCTAATCCATAACACTTCTGATTCACAAATATTACTGCGCCCGTGGGTCGGCTAGAGCGACTAGCCCGGGCGGGAATTGTCAGTTCCCGATAGATCTATCCAATAACATTCACGCATATATTAACGAACTATGATGGGTAGAGGGCTTAGGGATTATTTTCGGGTCTCATGCAATCCGTATAAAAGTTGTTTACAGTACTTGTGATCATAAAAACAGTTATAAAACAGTTGTATGTATTCTCACCCCTGAGTATAAAAACAGTAAAAAGGGGCTATGAAACTCACCTTAGATTAGCAAGTAGCAAGTAAGTATCAAATAAGCAAGCAAGCCGGTGTGCAACCTTCTAACGTCCTAAAAACGTATAAGGTTGGGTATAAGTAGATGTCTCAAAAGACCATCTATAGCGATTGTATAAGTGGGGGTCAATGTCCACTTAAGCCAATCGTGTAGGTGGAGTGTTAATGTCCACCTAGAGCTAGTTCATCAACTAGTATGTCCAAATAAATTGTTCAAGTTCGTTTCTTAAAAAAACGTGTACGACCCGTTGGTGAAAGTTTGTAATAATAATTCATTTAGACATTATTATCAAGTTTGTTTTGCTGTAAACTATTCATTAGTACATATCGTGTGTTGCAACCCAATTATTTTAGTTTGTATAAGTCTTAAACTGTAGGTCAAAGTTGGTCAACTCGTTGGTCAAAGCTGGTCAAACCTGGTCAAACTGGTCAAACTGGTCAAACCTGGTCGAACTGGTCAAACCTGGTCAAACTGGTCAAACCTGGTCAAACCTGGTCAAACCTGGTCAAACTGGTCAAACCTGGTCAAACCTAGTCGAACTGGTCAAACCTGGTCAACCTTGGTCAAACTATGAGTCACTTCTAATTTATAGAGTCACTTACCAATTTAATGAGTCACTTCTAATTTATAGAGACACTTACTGATTTTATGAGTCACTTACCAATTTCATGAGACACTTACTGATTTTATGAGTCACTTACCAATTTCATGAGACACTTACTGATTTTATGAGTCACTTACCAATTTTATGAGACACTTACTGATTTTATGAGTCACTTATCAATTTATGAGACACTTACCAATTTCATGAGTCACTTATCAAATCCAAGTGTTCTAAGTGTCGGTTTCTAATTCGGGAAACTTTCTAAATTTAGTTTTTGGTCCAAGTTACTAACTAAGTCATCCAAACCCATTTTTGTTACCACTTTCCAAAAATAGTAAGTTTTGTCGTTTTTAGAAACCGAGCTGTTTTTGTTGACTTGGTCAAACCGACTCGGTTTGACCCGAAACTTTTACCCAACCCATAAATCAGTTTAAAGAGTCCAAATAATATGTCGGTTTGTGTCGGAGTCATCCAAAGTGTCGGTTTTAATTACACTTCTTAAGATTTTCAATATTTCACATTTTCGACTTTTGTCGGTTTGGTTCGCCATTTAATTTCCACCACTTATGGTCCAAACTAGGGTCTGAGATTTTTACCAACTGATCATGTATGTATCTAGTCTAACATATAATTTTTACAGCAACCATAGTGTCCATTTACATATTTAAACAATTTCGCGTATGAACCGTACTCATTTTCCGAAAACTTCCAGACCAGACTCAAAGATCAGTTTATTCACAAAAATACGTACAGAACTGGAAAAAGTGCAAAACATGAAAGTTGTAGCCCTTTTCAATACGCAACTTTTAAAAAAAAATTCGTTGTCTAATTCGTCCTACAACTAAAGATATGGTCATTTTAGTGGACTGACTTTTTCTGGGCAGATTATGCATGTTCTTGATTAAGTTGTAAAAACGTATTTTAACAAAAGTTTTGGACATAATCAAGTTAGATAAACCATAAAACATGTAATTAAACATAGATGAGAGTAGATATGAGTTTCCTTACAAAGATTTTGAGAGAGATGAGATGGGATGATGATGCTAGAGTTCTTGAGCTAATTATTATTACAAATAGTTAAAAAAATTTGTTGGTGGTTGATGGTGGTTTATGGTGGTGGTTTGTGGTGGTAGTGGTGGTGGTGATTGGGGCTGGAAATACTTCAGCAAATCTTGAGAGAAAATGAGGGAAAGAGAGTGAGAGAGTTTGAGTGTGAATGAGTGAGTGGAAGCATTGCATGTGTGGTGTATGGATGTGTAAGGAATAACAATAATGAGATATTGCATGATCTTTAAGTGGGTAAGGATGGTGGTGCACATGGGAGCCAGCCTATGGGGCCCCATACAAGGGTATTTTAGTCATTTCATCATTCCTAACTTAAGTTGTTACGTTTCCCGTTCGTTTACCCGATTGTTTAGACGTTTATTTATACGTTAAATGGTTTATACGCGTTTTTAAGTGATGACTTAAATTTCGATATTTTTGATTGAAGTATTTATTAAAATACTTAAAAACATTTATAAAAATGTTCCGTTAATTCGTCAGCCTCGATTTGCGTGCACGTTTTACGGAGGTTTTATCGCGTAATGTTTTAATTAGACGTTTTTATTGACGAATTATTATACGATGTTTTTAATAATAATTTCATACAAAGTAATATATTCTAAATTATAAAAATATATATTTTGACTTTCGTTCGATTGTCGGGCGCGTTCCGCGCGTTTCTGTTGCGTTTGAGACGTTTTAGTCAAAACGCCTAGGTTTTTCGTATATTATTTTAATAAAATAATAAGTAATGATAAATAACTTCTAAAAATAGATTTAAGTTATTTATAGAAAGTTTTTTTTTTTTTTCACCAACGTCGGTATTTATACTGTGTTGGACTCCGTCCGGTTGTTTTGCACAATTTCACCAAATTGCGTAAGCGTAATTATAACTAATTACGTAAGCGTAATATATATCAATTACGGGAGTGTATATTCACATAAATACACAAATAGTTACAAGTAATTACAAGTATTTAGCCTAAAATTAAACTAAACACACGCAATTAGGGTTTCTAGCAGGTTAATCAGAAATCCTAAATCGTCGGGTGTCACATATAAGTTCTGACTTGGAAATTGATCGGGAATACGGCGTATTCATCTGAATCCGGCCGGATTCAAGTGAATACGGACGTATTCAAGGGAATCCGGGCGGATTCCCACTGCAGATCAATGCGTTATCTTTTTACTAATTATGATTATATATCTATGTATGTATTGTATCTATTATATAATACATGTTTGATTCGCAAGTTATGAGTAGGTGAAGTGATTGTTTTCTTAACAATGTGCATTTATATTAAGTTACTAATTCGAGTGTTTTAATGTGATTTCAGACAAGGCGAAGACTCAGTGAATTTAGTCACTTGAGTAACTGAAGTTAAAGTGGACAGGTGAGTGGACTTTGATCTCTCGCTATGTTTGGTGATCACTTATGTGGTTACTTCAAGTGTTATTTGTGCAATTTGTGTTAAGGCATATTGTGAATTTGAAGCAAGTGTTAAGAAACCTATTGGTGACTGTGTTAAGGAGGTCAACTTGTTGGACGTTTTGCTACAGGTTAGTAAACACAAGAGTTGTGAACATGTGTTGTGAATAGAGCTTGTGTTGACTAAAGGTAGCAAACTATTATCGGTTAACCACTGTATTGGCCTGCAGTTGGTGTAAGTGTTGCTTGGTGGGCCACCGCGGCTGAGGGTGCCACAAGGGCCACCGATCCTCTAGTGATGTTGAGTCAAAGTGTTAATTATTGTAGACTCATAGTGTTAAACTAAGTGTAGTGTTAGTGATGAGTTAACTCACTTAGCTTCGTGCTAATCCCTCGTTGTTTACTCCTTGCAGGTTAATATATATTTTGTTAAGGGCGAGTCTCGGAGTAAATTGAGGAGTGTTCGACAATGATAGAACTCTGATGACTTTTGTATTACTTTAAATGTTTTGTTAAAGTAACGCCCATCTAATTTGTGTAGTTATATAACGAAGTACTTATGTAAATGATTATATATATTTCGGTTAATCCAGGGCTATATATATAAATATATATATATATATATATATATATATATATATATATATATATATATATATATATGGGATCGATATTGCTTCTGCAATGTTTAAAAAAAAAAATGTGATCTAAATTAGGGGCGTTATAAGTTGGTATCAGAGCTTAGATTTGGGTGAATTGAACAACTTAGAGTGTTTAATCCCAAATCTAGTGTCGAGTTGTCAAACATTCCGGGTTGTGGGATTAGCTATAGTGTGAAATGTGTTAGTATGTTAGTACTAACAATTAACAAGTGTTGAGATGTGTTTTGATGACAGATGGCAGAAAATGAGCAACCACCCCGTACTCTCTATAATGTCTCGAATGTTCACTCCGCTCCAGAAGACGAGGATCATAATGGTACTTCGAATCCGGTGAATACAGAAGTTGAAACTAGTCAAGAGTATATATTAAGGTTAGAGAACAGGGTAGTTGAACTTGAGAGAGAACGTGCAGGGTCATCTCAAAGGTCCATTCCTATTTATTCGCATGTTGTTACTACTACTCCTCCCATTACTGCTTCTACTCGGATTCCGATTACTTTTCCTCATGTTTCTCAACAACAGCAGCAGGGTTATGATTTTCAGTCGTCAATGCCGTTTCCTTCATTTGGATCGACTGGTTATCAGGCACATTTGTTTTCACCCTTTCAGGCGTCAAAGAAGGGATGTTCTCTTAAAACTTTCATGTCTAGTAAACCATCCTCTTACTCTGGAAGTCCTGATCCTACTGTTACCTTGGACTGGTTGCGTGATGTGGAAAGAAAGTTAGAGGTTTGTCATTGTGATGATGAAGACAAAGTTCCATATGCTATCCAATTATTGAAAGGTGAAGCTATGTCGTGGTGGGATTCGATAACTGCTCATTTTACTCCACAACAAAAGAGTTCCATTAGATGGCAAGATTTTCATGCCGAAGTATGCAAACAATTCTGTTCGGAATATAATCTTGATCGTGTCAGACAGGAATTTATGGATTTACGGAAGACTGATGAGATGTCAATCGATGAGCTTATCCGACAATTTTCTGAGAAATTAAGATTTGTTCAACAGTGGGTCCCGACTGAAAGAAACAAAATTAGCCACTTTGTGAAAACCTTACCTCTAGATTATCGTACCACTGTGAGAATGGCTAATAGTATTTCTCAGGCTTTTGAGTGGGCACGATCCGTTGATAGTGATGTTATGGCTAGGAGGTTGCAAAATAAAGAAAAGTATGCGCAGAAACCGAAGGGTGATTCTATCGGTAAAGGAAAACAAAGATGGCAACCTTCTCAATCAAACAAGAAAACTAGTTATGGTGGTGTTCCTTTGGATAATTCATATTGTGCAAGATGTCGATCAAAACATACCGGACCTTGTTCTATTCGGACGTCAAGGTGCATGAAATGTGGGGTGTTGGGTCATAATGCGATTGATTGTACGTATCAAAATAATGTGTGTTGGATGTGTCACAAAGAAGGACATAGAGCGGGTGATTGTCCTGATGCAAGGAAGCAGGGTACGGGTGCGGCTAGAGGTTCCTCATCTTCTGGCCAGAAAAGGAAGATTCCACCAGCTTCTACGGGTCGAGCTTTTCAAATGACCGTGGATGATGCTGTGCTTACTGATGATGTGATTACTGGTACTTTCCTTGTTAACTCTGTACCAGCCCGTGTATTATTTGATTCTGGAGCAAATTGCTCGTTTATATCTGTGCAATTTTGTGATAAACTGAAATTGATGCCCTCTGTGATTTCTAATCCCTTAGAAGTTGAGGTAGCTGATGGTAAGACAGTTCCTGTTACCACATCGGTAGCCGGAGCTAGCATATTAATAGAGGATCATGAATTTCCAGTTTCTTTCCTATTGATGCAAATCCCTAGTTTTGATGTGGTTCTTGGTATGGACTGGCTGAGTCAAAACAAAGCCGACATCTCTTGTCATAAAAAGTTGATAAAAATCCCAGTTTCCAATTTATCATATGTTGTGGTGCGTGGGGAAGGTGCAAAGGGTAGTATTCCGGTAATATCCATGATGAAGGCTAGGAAGTCTTTAGTTAAGGGTTGTGAATCTTTTGTGGCCTATGTTGTAGATGTCAAAGTAGAAAAGAAATCCATTTCCGATATTCAGGTGGTTTCTGAATATTCAGACGTGTTCCCGGATGAATTGCTTGGCCTTCCCCCTGTAAGAGATGTAGAATACCAAATTGATTTAATTCCTGGTTCGTCTCCTGTAGCTAAGGCTCCTTATAGATTAGCTCCTTCCGAAATCCGTGAAATGATGGGGCAAATTCAGGAATTGTTAGATAAAGGATTTATTAGGCCGAGCTCATCGCCGTGGGGTGCTCCCGTGTTATTTGTGAAGAAGAAAGATGGTACTCTCCGTATGTGCATCGATTATCGGGAATTAAATAAGAGGACGGTGAAGAACAAATACCCGTTGCCCAGAATTGATGAATTGTTTGATCAATTGCAAGGATCCTCATATTTTTCAAAAATTGATTTGAGATCGGGATATCATCAAGTCCGAGTTCGTGAGGAAGATATTCCTAAAACCGCTTTTCGCACGAGGTATGGTCACTATGAGTTTTTGGTTATGCCGTTTGGGTTAACGAATGCTCCTGCAATCTTTATGGATTTAATGAATCGGGTGTGTCGTCCCTATCTTGATCAGTTTGTGATTGTGTTTATCGACGATATTTTAATGTATTCCAAGTCTGAAGCGGATCATGAAATGCATCTGAGATTGATACTTGAAACATTGAAAAGAGAGCAGCTTTATGCAAAGTTTTCGAAATGTGAGTTTTGGTTGCGTGAGGTGCAGTTTTTGGGACATATCATTTGTAAAGACGGGGTTAGAGTGGATCCGTCTAAAGTGAAAGCTGTTATGAATTGGAATGCGCCTAAGTCTCCTTCAGAAATTAAAAGTTTCCTTGGATTAGCAGGATACTACAGAAAGTTTATCAAAGATTTTTCCAAAATTACGAGCCCATTGACTAAGTTAACTCGGAAGGATGTGAAATTTCAGTGGACCGAGCAACAAGAGGCAGCTTTTCAGACATTAAAGCAATTATTGTGTCAAGCCCCGGTTTTGGCATTACCTGATGGGTCGGATGATTTCATTGTATATTGTGATGCATCGCATACCGGATTAGGTGGTGTTTTAATGCAAAGAGATCGTGTAATTGCGTATGCTTCTAGACAGCTTAAACCACATGAAAAGAATTATCCGACGCATGATTTGGAGCTTGCGGCTGTAATTTTCGCCTTGAAGATTTGGAGACATTATTTGTATGGTACGAAATGTGTAATTTGCACGGATCATAAAAGCCTTCAGTACATGTTTTCGCAAAAGGAATTGAATATGCGTCAGAGGCGGTGGTTAGAATTGATTAAAGATTACGATTGCGAAATCCGTTATCACCCGGGTAAAGCTAATGTGGTTGCGGATGCGTTGAGTCGAAATATATCTAGTGACAATATTTGTTTTATGCGATTAGAGGTGTCCTCTGATTTGATTTCTCAGCTTAGAGTCGCACAGATCGAAGCTTTATTGGATGTTAATTTGAAATCCGAGATCATGTTGAAACGAAAGGAATTGCTAGTTGATGATTCACGTGGGTTGAAAACTTTTCAGTCTCGAGTTTGGGTCCCATTAATTGGTGGACTTCGTGAGTTGATTTTGGCGGAGGTTCATAAATCAAGATTATCTATTCATCCTGGTAGCACGAAAATGTATAACGATTTGAAACCTCTCTATTGGTGGCCAACAATGAAAACAGATGTAGCCAGATTTGTGGAATCATGTCATATTTGTTCCCAAGTAAAAGCCGAGCATCAAAAGCCTTATGGTTCGTTGAAACAATTGGAGATACCCGAGTGGAAATGGGAACACATTACTATGGATTTTGTCACCAAATTACCCCGTACGCAGAAAGGCAATGATATGATTTGGGTTGTTGTTGATCGTTTAACTAAAAGCGCTCATTTTCTTGCGACCAGTGAGACTGCTTCTTTGACCCGTTTGGCTCAATTGTATATTAATGAAATTGTATCGAGGCACGGAATTCCATTATCTATTGTGTCAGATCGAGATTCCAGGTTTGTGTCAGGTTTTTGGCAGAATCTTCAGAAAGAGTTAGGTACCCGAGTTAATCTTAGTACTGCATATCATCCTCAGACAGATGGACAGTCAGAAAGAACCATTCAGACACTCGAGGATATGTTGAGGGCGTGTATTTTGAAGTATGGGGGTTCGTGGGATTCTCACTTACCTTTGGTGGAATTTTCGTATAATAATTCGTATCATACGAGTATTGGTATGCCACCATATGAAATGTTGTACGGACGTCGTTGTCGAACGCCGACTTGTTGGTTAGAGGCTGGGGAGAAACAGTTTGCGGGTCCCGATATTGTCCAGATTACGGCTGATAAAGTTGCTATAGCTCGCGAGAAATTGAAAGCCGCCAGAGATAGACAAAAACAGTATGCTGATCCGCGTCGTCGACCAGTTAATTTTGTCGAAGGTGAATTGGTTTATTTAAAAGTGTCACCTTGGAAGGGCGTGATTCGTTTTGGTAAGGTGGAAAATTGGCTCCGAGATTCATAGGTCCATTCAAAATTCGCCAAGTAGTTAATGACCAAACAGTTGCCTTAGACCTTCCTTCTGAATTAAGTGGTATTCACGACACCTTTAATGTTTGTTATTTGCGGAAATGTAATGTGGAGGATCCAACCCAAATCCTTCCGTTACAAGATCTTAGAGTTGACCAAGGTCAGAAATTAGTAGAAGAGCCCATTGAGTTAGTTGATAGAAAAGTGACTAAATTACGCAAGAAGGAGATACCTATGGTTCTAGTGAAATGGAAACATAGTTTGGGAGAAAATCTTACTTGGGAGACCGAGTCGAGTATGAGGGCCCGTTACCCTAGTTTGTTCGAGTCTAGTTAGATTTCGGGGACGAAATCTTTTAAGGAGGGAAGATTTGTAACACCCTGGAATTGGGCCCAGTAGAATCAGGTATTTCTTTAAATTTAAATACGTACATTTAATTGTTTGAATATGTTTGATTGTGAAATTAATAGGTAAATAAGTCTCAGGAGATATTGTGACTAGGAAAATATTAATTGTTTTAAATAATCTTAGACGACGGTAAAATAAAATAATTTTCTCGTAACTAGTATTTAAGTTACAGACAATAGGGTAAAAAGGTGGTATAATATTGTACTGTAAATAAAGGGGTCGGTTTTATTAAAATGGGGAGGCCGATCCATTTTTCCCCAATTCTCATTATTCTCTAGTTTCTAAACCTAACTCAATGTAACTCAAATCTTTTCAAATCCAAAAGCTTGTATCAAACTGATTGAAGATTGAAGCTTGAATCCTTGTTAAGATCATCATCCTCATCATCTTATTTTGCTTCCTCATTATTTTGTAAGTTATATTTCATATATATAATGAGTTTTAAGAAAGTATTGATTATTATGATTTGAAGTTTGATGAGCTAAATCAATGTTTGTATGATGATTGGATTGTGTTATTTTATCTTCTTTACAACTAGATATATGATCAAGTATGTATGTTCTTGAGTTTTAAGTTAGAATATGAAATTAGTTAGGTTATATGTGATTTCGATGTTGGTAATGAATTGTTGTTTGAATCATGGTTGTATGATGTTACTATGTGTTATTGTAGTCATATATTGGTAAATTTTCGAGTATAAAACTGTGTTTGGTTGATTTTGTGATTTTTGGTTCATAAGTTGATTAGTAATCTGCGCAGGTCTGGAAGAAGGGGGGAATCCAGACGGATTCATGGGAATCCGGACGTATTCCCGGGAATACGGCGTATTCCCTGGCGTATTCCCTGGCGTATTCATGAACGTATTCCTTAATATAAGTTCTGACTTGGAAATTGATCGGGAATACGGCGTATTCATCTGAATCCGGCCGGATTCAAGTGAATACGGACGTATTCAAGGGAATCCGGGCGGATTCCCACTGCAGATCAATGCGTTATCTTTTTACTAATTATGATTATATATCTATGTATGTATTGTATCTATTATATAATACATGTTTGATTCGCAAGTTATGAGTAGGTGAAGTGATTGTTTTCTTAACAATGTGCATTTATATTAAGTTACTAATTCGAGTGTTTTAATGTGATTTCAGACAAGGCGAAGACTCAGTGAATTTAGTCACTTGAGTAACTGAAGTTAAAGTGGACAGGTGAGTGGACTTTGATCTCTCGCTATGTTTGGTGATCACTTATGTGGTTACTTCAAGTGTTATTTGTGCAATTTGTGTTAAGGCATATTGTGAATTTGAAGCAAGTGTTAAGAAACCTATTGGTGACTGTGTTAAGGAGGTCAACTTGTTGGACGTTTTGCTACAGGTTAGCAAACACAAGAGTTGTGAACATGTGTTGTGAATAGGGCTTGTGTTGACTAAAGGTAGCAAACCGTTATCGGTTAACCAAAGAGGATATTAGAGGACTGAGAGAAATGATTAAACAAAGTAAGCGACGTATTAGAGGATATTAGAGGACTGAGGATATCGGTTAACCACTGTATTGGCCTGCAGTTGGTGTAAGTGTCGCTTGGTGGGCCACCGCGGCTGAGGGTGCCATAAGGGCCACCGATCCTCTAGTGATGTTGAGTCAAAGTGTTAATTGTTGTAGACTCATAGTGTTAAACTAAGTGTAGTGTTAGTGATGAGTTAACTCACTTAGCTTCGTGCTAATCCCTCGTTGTTTACTCCTTGCAGGTTAATATATATTTTGTTAAGGGCGGGTCTCGGAGTAAATTGAAGGAGTGTTCGACAATGATAGAACTCTGATGACTTTTGTATTACTTTAAATGTTTTGTTAAAGTAACGCCCATCTAATTTGTGTAGTTATATAACGAAGTACTTATGTAAATGATTATATATATTTCGGTTAATCCAGGGCTATATATATAAATATATATATATATATATATATATATATATATATATATATATATATATATATATGTTGATGCAAAATCAACATGGTTTGTCAATATCTTGTATAGAATATTTAGCTTGAATTTGTAATTGAAATTATACGTGTTTGGGCCTGCGACACTGTCAATGTCCCAATGGGCTTGGGCCTGCGACATTGAGCCCAATGTCGCAGGGTCCAATGGTCCAACGTATAAATAGTCAATTAGGGCTTCATTTGTAAGTGTTCGTTCATTGTGTGTGTGTGTGAGACGAATTAGAGAGAGAGAGCCGAATGTGTGAGAGCAGAAAGGAGAGAAACGAAAGTTTGTATTGGTGATTGTAATCTTTATTATTCAATTGTGAATATATACAAAAGATTATAGAGAAAACGTTTGTGTTTCGTTTGTTTGGATTCCGCACTAACAATCGATTAATCGATCCGATCAGATCCCACGGCATCGGGACTAACAACTGGTATCAGAGCCGTAGAATCAAGGATTCGTCGGTTTCGGATCGTGCTTTAGAACGTTTTCGGTTTGATTCGCGAAGGTTTTATTGTTTAATCTTCGTTTCTGGGTTGATTGGCTTGAAGATTCCGTTTTCTGAAGAGTTTTTCTGGGTTTGTTCGTCGTTCGGTTTTCGAAATTCGTTAGGGTTTCAAAAATTTTCGATTTTTGGGGTTTTGGCCGCTGCAGCCCGACTGTGCGACGTAGCCTGCGACGTCAGCTGCGACGTCGCGTGCGACGTAGTGATTTGGACTTTAATTAGTCCGTTGCGACGTACCGTTGCGACGTACCGTTGCGACGTACCGTTGCGACGTCATCCGCGACGTCGCTATTTTGACTTTAATTAGTCTTTGCGACGTAGGCTGCGACGTCGCTAGCCTCTGCGACGTTGGACTGCGACGTAGGACGCTACGTCGCATTTTCGATTCTTAATTGAGTCATCGGACTTCTGCGACGTTGCGATTTTTCTCCGACATTAACCTCGTTCTAGATTCGTAAAAAAAAAAAAAAAAAAAAAAAAAAAAAAAAAAAAAAAAAAAAAAAAAAAAAAAAAGTTTTTTGGCGGGAAACTCCGAAAAATTTGTGTGTTTTCAAATTTTTTCCATAGTCTTAAAAGTGTTCAATTTTATGCTAGAAAAAGTTTCATTTTACCCGGCCATTTTTTGACGTTTTCGGACGAAATTTTGGCGGGAAAAACGCGAAAATTTTGTAATTTCAACTTTTGTTTTTAGGCTTAGAATAGCTTTATTTTAGTGTCGGAAAAGTTTCGCTACACTCTGTCGGTTTTTGAAATTTTCGAATCCGATTTTGGAGGGAAAATTCGTAAATGGCTTTTGGTAACAGAGTGCCTCCTTCTACATCTTTGTTTTATAGTGATTTTGCGAGTTGGAAGAATCAGTTATGCAATTTCATTGAATACAAAGATCCAAATCTGTTCAATTGGTTTAACACCATTGATCGATATGAGCAACCAAGACTCAATGGGGTGCTTAAATCAAGAGCACAAATGTCCGTCAAGGAACGAGCAGAGTTTGATAAAGACAATAGAGCATATGAGATGATTACCAAGTGCTTGCCAGAAGTTGTGATTAATAAATTTAAAGATCAAGCAACTTCTATAGGATTATGGGATGCTCTTATAGCGGGTTACGATCAAAAGGAAAAGAAGTCAGAGGCTAATATTCAAATTCCTAGTCTAAATGATACTTCCAGATCTACTTCCAACTCAGCAGCATCTACTTCTACTAGCACTTCATTTGCTTCTGATACTTCTCATACTGCTCATACAGCTCATACAGCTCATACAACTCCTTCAAAGGCTACTGAGGATCATGCTACAATCTTTGCAGCTTTCCTCAACTCTTATGAGACTTTCCTTTCAAAGAAGGCTAGTACTCTACAGCTTACTGAGGAAGACTTTGAACAGATCGATTCTGATGATCTCGAGCAAATGGACATCAAATGGAGCATGGCCATGATAACCCAAAGAACCAAGAAGTTTCTTCAGAGAACGGGTAGAAAAGACCTGGATGATGATGGTGATACAGGTCTTGGTTTTAATAAAAGCAAGGTGAAATGCAAAATCTGTCAGATTCATGGACACTTTGCTAAGGAGTGTGAGAAAGTAAAATATCCTTCATCTGGATTCACTACTCCTACAGTTCCAACGACTCCAGAGAAGAACACAACATCACAGGCTATGAAGGTGTATTCTCAGGAAATGTTTGATTTTAGTGCACTTCAAGGAGAGGTTCAACACAGTGCGCTTTTGGCAAAAATACATGAGGTACATGATGAACCTAAGGTACCCATAAAGTGTGTTTCCTGTTTTACATTGACTGAATCTCTTGAGAATTATCAATATGACAATTTAGATTTGAGAGAAAAAGTTGTTAAACTCACTGACTCAAACAAGTTTTTGAAAGCTAATGAATTTCTTTATGAAAAACAAATTGAGGCTTATAAGTTAGACACTGAAAAATACAAGTCTAAAGTTTTTAGCCAACAAGATGCTATTAATAGCTATCTTAAAGAAATTGAACTTTTGAATAAAGAACTTTCTGAGCTAAAGTCTGAGTCTGACAATTTTAAAAAGGGGATCACAAATTTCTCAAATTCTCATAAACTCTTCGATGAAATGGTTGACAAGATGAGAACAGATAAAAGTAATGCGGGACTTGGGTATCCACCTCCCACTAACTATTATCCTAAGCCTGTTAAGGAAGGGATCGAAGAGGTAGTAGCTGACTACTCGTCTTGGTCAGCTACCAAAGATAAAGAAGCTAAGCCTAAGAGGCAGGGAAAGGAGAAAACCAATCGGACAGAGTATCCTTTGCCCACTTTTGTTAAGTCTGATAATTCACCTCCAGTTCGTGTTGAGGAGGTCGTTGAGGTAGAAGATATACCTGAAGAGTCTACCATTAAGGTTGAGAAAATAAATGTCAAACCTGAAAATTTCATCATTACAACTGAAAATGATGATTGTTTTACATGCAAAGGCAAAGCTAAGGTTGACAATGAATCCTCAAAAGTTGAAGTTGATAAATCTGAAAAGAATAAACCTTCAAAATCAACTAACTCAACC
Organism: Helichrysum umbraculigerum; assembly: GCA_949592205.1. Lineage (NCBI taxonomy): Eukaryota > Viridiplantae > Streptophyta > Magnoliopsida > Asterales > Asteraceae > Helichrysum > Helichrysum umbraculigerum. The sequence continues at coordinate 5,075,492 of CATIUR010000005.1, read as the reverse complement.
TCAGGAACATCTACTTCAACATGTTCTCCTAAGAGTGCATGTTCAACAAATGTTCCTGGTCATAGACCTTCTGTGTATTGTCCTCCACCGAAACGATTTGAGGGAACTCATTGGAATCAATCTTATGTTGAGAGACGTTCTTGTTTCCATTGTGGACAACAAGGACATATAATTAGGGATTGTCGGTTATTATCCCTAGATAGGTTTGGTAGAGGGATGCCAAGAACTTCCTCCTTTAGGAATTCTTATTCAAAATCGTTTTCTAGGCGTGCTTCGTATTCGCCTATATCAAGATATGCATCCTATTCTCCAAAACCCGTGGCTAGAGTAAACAAAGTTGTGCCTAGTAAACCTCAAGTTCAACAGCACAACATTGTTGAAAACAACTCATCTGAACCTACAAAGGTTTGGAAACCCAAATCCACAGACAGCGCATCAATGAAATCTTCTGAGTTCTTAAAATATCATAAACTCATTGATGTGATGATTATGGATGACCATGGACAACCCAAGTCTATCAAGGCTTGGGTGTCCCATAAGTACTAACGTTTAATTGTTTGTGGTGGTGCAGTCAGGTTATTGAAAGCTAACATTTTTAGTGACTGCATGGATGTGGATATTGTTGGAAGAATGCGATGATGAATTGTGATTGGATGAGATTTTCGATGTTATGAGGTGGTAAAAGTGATAACAGGCATTTGATTTGACTTGATATGTGATTTTGATAATTTTCTATTTTTTATTTGTTATAATGCAACAGCCATTCTTTATACTTTTTAGTATTAAAGAAATGCAATGTTGCGAAATTTATTCAATAAAAAAAATACAAAAATATGTTTAATGTTTAAGGGGAGTATTTTTTTGGATTGGATATAAGAATTTGCTGTTCAGGGGGAGTAATTCTGAATATTAAAAATTCTGATTATTTAATTCAGAAATGTGAACAGCAAGATTCTTAAGTCTTGAAAAGACGATGTGTTGTGTCTGTAAACAACTTGGGATATGATAGTACATCGGGTGACATGCACAAAATGGAATTTTAAGGTTTATCTTGGATGTGTCAGTAGGTTTATCTGACACACTTAAAACAGTTTTTATCTAAATTATCTTCATCATACGATGTATTGGTAGGCATGGTACACACCGGTCTCTGAGATATTAAGAAGTAATTTAAATACTTGTCTATTACTTTGAGAAAAATGTTATATGATGTATGACATAAGTCTTAATTGATAAATGGAAGTACTATCATACACTGTCATAATTATGTAAATGTAAAATGGGCATATAGTGATAATATGATTATTCGCCTAACTAATGGTGACTATTGTTGTACTCACGTACAGACCTGAATCCATTAGTTATGCAAATAGTCTCAAACTTGTTATGTTCATACTAAGGGACCCTCTGTTGTACTTTGTACAGATCTGGGGCCACTAGTATCTTCATAGTCGGTTTGATGTATGCCTAAATATAAATATCAAGTGTATGTTACGAGAAAACCGAGATAAACTTGGTCTTGTAATCTCTACCTTGTGTGAATATGCAGTGTTTGTTTTACTGAAGTTTATCAGTATATCATATAATAGGTCTCTCAAAATTAATATTCATACTAACAATAAAGGTTAGTTCACAGATACGGATGTAACATGTTTAAGTGGACAAACAATACCGATGATCGTCTTGAACTAATTTTTATAAAAGGTGCTTTAAATATGCCAAGTAAATTTAAAGTGGACAAATATACTGATGATCGAAATAACACTTACTATTTGCTAATAATTGCATGTTGGCCTGATATGATCCCTAAGCAGACTTAAAACAATCCGATCCCCAAATTTATTTTAATCTTTGTTATTTACTTTTCCTTTAAAAAGAAAATACAAAAAGATTTTATTTCTATGTTATTTTCTTCAATATCACATATCTTGTTAAAGTCAAATATTGAAGATGCAAAGGATGTCAGCTATTCTCCAAAGATTGTGAAGATAATTCTATCGGAGAAGCTGCTGATGATTGAGAGATGGTCACTGAGTTTGAAGATCTTATTGTATGATAAATTTGTGTCAGTCACATGAATTTGGACATCAAGATTTCTTGGAAGACCATGCTATCTCAAAGGGGGAGCTTGTGATTGTTGAAGACATGAAAGAGTTTGTTGATGAAGACTAATTGAAGACTTATTTGACCAAGCTGATGACAAGGGGGAGTTTGTTGGTGCATTTTGTGTGTCAGTCAGTTGGTCAAACTATTGTAATTGTCAAAGTCAATTAGTCTACGAATGAGAAGTTGTTGATCAGAGAGAGGATAAGTGCTAGCAGATACTCAAGCTAAAGTTGAAGATTTGAAGACATATCCAAGCTATTGCCAAGGGGGAGTTTGTTGATGCAAAATCAACATGGTTTGTCAATATCTTGTATAGAATATTTAGCTTGAATTTGTAATTGAAATTATACGTGTTTGGGCCTGCGACACTGTCAATGTCCCAATGGGCTTGGGCCTGCGACATTGAGCCCAATGTCGCAGGGTCCAATGGTCCAACGTATAAATAGTCAATTAGGGCTTCATTTGTAAGTGTTCGTTCATTGTGTGTGTGTGTGAGACGAATTAGAGAGAGAGAGCCGAATGTGTGAGAGCAGAAAGGAGAGAAACGAAAGTTTGTATTGGTGATTGTAATCTTTATTATTCAATTGTGAATATATACAAAAGATTATAGAGAAAACGTTTGTGTTTCGTTTGTTTGGATTCCGCACTAACAATCGATTAATCGATCCGATCAGATCCCACGGCATCGGGACTAACAGCATTTTGGGTTTCTCGCACTCCCTGGCGAAGTGACCCAAATTTTGACAATTATAACAACGAACTTTACTCTTGTTAAATCCAAAGCCAGTCTTTCCATCACCCTCTAAGCTTTTACGCCCTGTCCTCTGCAAGAACTTTTGAATTCTGCGGGTGATCATTGCCACATTCCAAGTTAAATCCATTTGCTCCAGATCGTCTTCATCAAGCTGAGCATAGTCCTCCTTAGTCAACTCCAAAGTTAGATTCGGTTGAGTAACCAAATCCTTGTAAGAGCTTAAGAAAGCTGTGTAGATGGCAGCTTGCTCCTGAATAGCAGGTGAGACTTGAACCTGTTGTTGATTTGAAGAAGGTCCAGTCATGAAAACAGAATGAATCCCATCAGAAGAAGAAGAAGTCGATGAAGCATTTGTATTTGATACAAAGGCAACTCCTGATCCATAAGTCTTTCCAGAGTTTATCTTAACACCATACACACTAGGATTCTGAACAGCAGAACCAGACCTAGTTTCTTTCTTCTTAATCTCCATCGCATGAGCTTGAAGATCCCCTATCAACGCATCCAAAGACATGTTTGCAAGTTCTTCATTTTCTTTTAAGAATTGAACTTTAATATCCCAAGAACTCGGCAACACATCCAGTAACTTCTTATTTACTTCAATTGAAGGAAAAGTATAACCCCCTTCAAACAACTCACCAACCAACCGTGAGTACCTAGTAAATAAAGAAGTCGTGTCTTCATCAGGAAGGATGTCAAAGATATCGTACTGTTTCTTAATCAGTTCGAGCTTTGCTTCCTTGTACTTATCATTCCCTCCACAACGAGTTTCAATAGCCTTCCACAAATCAAAGGCTGTTTCATGAGTTCTGAAAAGCCATAGCATATCCTTCGTTAAACACATTTTAATCATTGAAAAAGATTTTCTTTCAGTATCAAAATCTTTCTTTTCCTCGGGAGACATGGCTTTATAGGGCTTAGCAGGACGAATACCCCGGTATTCTCCTTAAGCTAATGGAGCTACATAACGCTCACGTAATGGTCCCCATAATTCTGGACAATGGAAATCAATATATTGCTCAACTCGGTCTCTCCAGTACACGTAATCCATGTCCGCAGTAAAAAGTGGAGGTTTATTACTTGAACATATGTCATTGCTTTGTTTAATCATCTCTCGAAGTCCTCTAATATCCTCTTTATCAGCTGCCATTTTAATTACTTAAACGAAAAATCAAACTTCTGATCTTAGCGACGTAGAGGGGTACGTCGCACAAAGAATATGCGACGTAGATGGGTACGTCGCAAAAAGCAAAGGATTCAATTAAGAATCAGAAAATGCGACGTTGAGAGATACGTCGCAGATGACGTCGCAGAGGACGTCGCAGAATCAGGCTACGTCGCAACGCAGCGTCGCAGAAGACTAATTAAAGTCAAAATAGCGACGTAGAGAGGTACGTCGCAACGGTACGTCGCACGAACTAATTAAAGTTCAAAAACACTACGTCGCACGCGACGTCGCAGCTTACGTCGCTATGCTACGTCGCAAAACGTGCTGAGCAGCGGCCAAAAACCCTAAAAACGAATTTTTAACCCTAAAACCAAAACCACGAATGTCGAACGACTGAAACCTTCAAGAATCCCAATAATACTGATCGAAAACCTGTAAAAACACAAAACAAACGTAATAAACACGAAAACTCACGAATATCACGTCCTTTTAAAACCCAAACTCGATCCGAATCGCCAAAAACGAGCCTCACTGCTCTGATACCAGTTGTTTGTCCCGATGCCGTGGGATCTGATCGGATCGATTAATCGATTGTTAGTGCGGAATCCAAACAAACGAAACACAAACGTTTTCTCTATAATCTTTTGTATATATTCACAATTGAATAATAAAGATTACAATCACCAATACAAACTTTCGTTTCTCTCCTTTCTGCTCTCACACATTCGGCTCTCTCTCTCTAATTCGTCTCACACACACACACAATGAACGAACAATATATATATATATATATATATATATATGGGATATTGCTTCCGCGATGTTTAAAAAAAAATGTGATCTAAATTAGGGGCGTTATAGGTGCGACGTCAGGTATTGGGCCTGCGACGTAGTCAACGTCGCATGGGCTTGGGCCTGCGACGTCGCAGGTGCCAGATTTTGTATATAAACGTTTTACGTTTTCTGTTTTAGAGTTGACGAAACCCTAAACGCAATTAGTCGAATCCACCTGTAATCTGATCGGTTATAATCAATATACAAGCGTTTTGTTCTTATTCTATTGTGTTTGATTATTCATTGTGTTCGTGTGATAACTTAATCGTTGATTCCGCAAACGATTGAGTGACTCGGTTCTGTTAGATCCTAGGTTAGGGACAAATAACTGGTATCAGAGCAGAAAGTGCTCGTTTTTGGCGATTAGGATCGAGTTCGGGATAAAGCGACGTGATTCTCATATTGTTTTGTGATTATTACGTTTGTTTTTTGTGTTTTTACAGGTGTTCGATCGATATTACTGCGATTATTGAAGGTTTTCGTCGATCTTCATTCGTGGTTTTAGTTTTTGGGTTAAAAATTCGTTTTTAGGGTTTTTGGCCGCAGGTTTTCGCGTTTTGCGACGTTACCTGCGACGTCATCTGCTACGTCGCGTGCGACGTTAGTGATTTGGACTTTAATTAGTCTGTGCGACGTACTGTTGCGACGTCATCCGCGACGTCGCTATTTTGACTTTAATTAGTCTTCTGCGACACTGTGTTGCGACGTCCTGTTGCGACGTAGTGTAATTGTGCGACGTCCTCTGCGACGTCATCTGCGACGTGGTATTCTACGTCGCTTACATCTGATTCTTAATTGAATCCTTCGCCTTTTGCGACGTTACTCTCGCCGTCGCATAATCTTTGTGCGACGTTATCAACTACGTCGCTAATATCAGAAGATTGTTTTTTCGATTAAGTAATTACAATGGCAGCTGATAAAGAGGATATTAGAGGACTGAGAGAAATGATTAAACAAAGTAATGACATAGGTTCAAGTAATAAACCTCCACTATTTACTGCGGACATGGATTACGTGTACTGGAGAGACCGAGTTGAGCAATACATTGATTTTCATTGTCCAGAATAATGGGGACCATTACGTGAGCGTTATGTACCTCCATTAGCTGAAGGAGAATACCGTGGTATTCGTCCTGCTAAAACTTATAAAGCTATGACTCCCGAGGAGAAGAAAGATTTTGATACTGAAAGAAAGTCATTTTCAATGATTAAAATGTGTTTAACCAAGGATGTTCTATGGCTTTTCAGAACTCATGAAACAGCCTTTGATTTATGGAAGGCAATTGAAACTCGTTGTGGAGGAAATGATAAGTATAAGGAAGCCAAACTCGAACTTATTAAGAAACAGTATGATATCTTTGACATCCTTCCTGATGAAGACTCAACTTCTTTATTCACTAGGTACTCACGGTTAGTAGGTGAGTTGTTTGAAGGGGGTTATACTTTTCCTGCAATTGAAGTCAATAAGAAGCTACTGGATGTGTTGCCGAGTTCTGGGGATGTTAAAGTCCAATTTTTAAAAGAAAATGAAGAACTTGCAAACATGTCTTTGGATACTTTGATAGGGGATCTTCAAGCTCACGCGATGGAGATTAAGAAGAAAGAAACTAGGTCTGGTGCTGCTGTTCAGAATCCTAGTGTCTATGGTGTTCAACTTAACTATGGAAAGACTTATGGTTCTGGAGTCGCCTTTGTAACAAATACAAATGCTTCATCGACATCTTCTTCGTCTTACGATGGGATTCATTCTGTTTTCATGTCTGGACCTTCTTCAAATCAACAACAGGTTCAAGTCTCACCTGCTATTCAGGAGCAAGCTGCAATTTATACAGCTTTCTTAAGCTCATACAAGGATTTGGTTACTCAACCGAATCTTACTTTGGAATTGACTAAGGAAGACTATCCTCAGCTTGATGAAGATGATCTGGAGCAAATGGATCTAACTTGGAATGTGGCAATGATCACCCGAAGAATTCAAAAGTTCTTGCAGAGGACAGGGCGTAAAAGCTTGGAAGGTGATGGAAAGACTGGCTTCGGATTTAACAAGAGTAAGGTCCGATGTTACAATTGTCAAAACTTGGGTCACTTCGCCAGGGAATGCGAGAAACCCAAAATACCAGCATCAGGATTCACAACACCTTCTACTCCTCCAAAGACCAAAGAAACGGAAGTTACCAAGAAAGGGCCTGCTGATAATGCCCTGATTGTTTTCGAGCCCACAAGTCAGGATTGGACGGCTGTCTCCCAGCAATACCAACAGTGTTTGATGGCTCACATTGTGAATGAGGTACCTGATGAACCATTAAATTGTATCTCATGCATTTAGTTAACTGAATCTCTAAAAGCATTTCAGAATGAAACCGTCGAGTTGAGGAAAAAGAATGAAAAACTAACCGAGTCAAATAATTTCTTAAAAGCTAATGAGAAACTTTATGAAAAACATCTTGAGGCTCATCGGTTAGATACTCAAAAATATAAATCTAAGGTCTTTAGTCAAGAAGATGCCATTAAAAGCTATCTTGTTGAAATTGAACTGCTAAATAAAGAACTTACAGATTTAAAAATTGAGTATGAGAATTATAAGAGTAAAATCTTAGGTTCAAATTCCTCAACGGTTGTCTTTAATGAAATTCTTAGCAAGCATGGTACTAGTGGGAAAAAGAATGAGGGATTAGGATACCACGCAGTCCCTCCTCCTACTACTCACTGTCCCCTGCCTGTTAAGGAAGGCTTTGAAGAGATTCCAGTTGATTGGTCAAAGCTTTATGGTTTAAAAGCTAAAGATGCTAAAGAGACCAAACACAACAAACCGGCAAAGGAGAAAACCAAGCGGCCAGAGTACCCCTTGCCAAGGTTTGTTAAGTCTGTGAATGAATCTCCTGTTATAGTTGAGGAGAGTGTTAAGCTAAAGAATGAATCTCCAATCTGTGTTGCGGAGATTGTTGAGATTGAGGACATTACGGATCAGGAGTATCCTGAGGTTAAGAAAGTTGAAGTTAAACCTAAAAAAGTGATTTCAAAGGTTGAACCTGAAATTACGGTTCAACCAAATAAGGGAAAAGCCAAGGTTTTAAACTCGAAACAACAAACTTTACAGTCACCTGTAAAGATTTTGCAAAGAAAATTAGTGAATGAAAATGTTTCGTATGATAAACCTTCAACTTTAACCTCTCATCCAAAACAAACATTTTCTAAAACTTGTACTCAATGTTCATGTTCTAGAAGTGTTTCTCCACCTCCTGTGGTAATTCCTCAGCCTCAACCGTTTGTTGAGACTCGTTCTTGTTTCTACTGCAAGAAACAAGGATATTTAATTCGTGAATGCCCAAAGCTGTCAAATCAGCGCTATGGGAGAGAGATGCCTAGGACATCTGTTTATAGAAATTCTTTTTCAAAATCTCCACCTAGGCGTTACTCAAACTCTCCCAAGCCTGTATTGAAGCCAAGTAATGTTGAGCAAAAACCTTTGCCAATTCAAAAGCCCAACATTACTTCTAATACCAATTCCGAACCTTCTAAAGTTTGGAAACAAAAAGAGTCTGATGTTGACTCTTCAGTCGTCAACAATAACACATCAGATAAAAATTCTAATTTGTTTAAAGATAAAATTCTATCTGACTTGCTTATTGTTGATGACCACGGTCGACCTAAGTCTGTAAAGGCTTGGGTCACCGTTTCTCACTAATCTCCTTTCGTTTGTGTGTTGCAGCAGTCAGAACGTATTAAAGATAGTGAATGGTATTTGGATAGCGGCTGCTCGCGACATATGACAGGCGATGTATCTCTTCTTGTGGATATTAAACCATACGCAGGAGGATATGTTGCCTTTGCTGGAGATACTGGAGGAACCATTTCTGGAAGAGGAACGCTAACTAACGGCAATGTTAGTTTTGAAAATGTGAACTACGTGGAACAGCTTACGCACAACTTGCTAAGTGTTTCACAGGTCTGTGATAAGGATTATACCACTGCGTTCACAAAGACAGAGTGTGTGATACTGAAGCCTGGGTATGTCATTCCGGAAGAATGGGTGTTACTGAGAGCACCAAGAAAGAATGACACATACATTCTGAACATGAGAACTGTTGAGACCTCGAACGAGTATACGTGTCTTTTGTCTAAGGCTTCTGAAAAGGATTCACTGCTTTGGCACAGACGAATGGGACACATTCATTTCTGAAAAATGAATTTCTTGACTAAAAATGACCTTGTGCTAGGAGTTCCAAAACAGTCATTTGCTCTAAAGGATGACTGTATCTCTTGCCAAAAAGGAAAGTTACGTAAGAAGTCCCATAAGTCTAAGCAGGTGAATTCCATAAATGCTCCATTGGAACTACTGCATATGGATCTTTTCGGTCCAGTCTCTACAAAGAGCATTGGTGGTCGGTCTTACTGCTTGGTAGTTACTGATGACTACTCAAGGTTTTCGTGGGTTTACTTTTTGACCACAAAGGGGGAAACTCCTGAGATTCTGGTGTATTTGTTGGACAAGTTGGCAAATCTGTGCAACTTGAAGGTGAAAAGGATACGAAGCGACAATGGAACTGAATTCAAGAACTCAACTCTCGAATTGTTTTGTGCTACAAGAGGTATTGAGCTTCAATTTAGTGCTCCGAGGACTCCACAACAGAATGGAGTTGCAGAAAGGAAGAACAGGACAATCATCGAGACAGCTCGGACTATGTTAGCTGATTCCAAGTTACCAATCATCTTCTGGGCTGAGGCAGTTAATACTGCCTGTTATGTTCTCAACAGAGTACTCACGGTTAAGAAAAAGAACAAAACGTGTTATGAACTTTTCAATAACCGTAAGCCAAATCTGCAGTTCCTAGAACCATTTGGGTGTCCATGCCTGATCATGATTACAAAAGATAAGGTCTCTAAGTTTGGTGATAAAGCAGTTGAAGGGATTTTTCTTGGATATTCAGTCAACTCTCCGAACAAAAGAGTCTTTAACAAATCAACGAATCAGATTGAGGAACATTTTGAAGTGAAATGTTTAAGGTATACGGAACCTCCTCAAGGAACGGGTCCGGATTGGTTTTTCAACTATGGAAACCTCTTCAATTCTTTCAATATTCTGGAAGAAGATTATACGGAAGAATTGGTTTCTATACTTCATGAACTTGATCTTACTCAAGATACACCAGTTAATAAACCATCCGACCCATCTCCCAATGCAACACCCGCACCTCCACCAACTAAACCTACACCTTCACAAACAACACCTACACCATCACAAACAACCACCAAATCACCACCATCTACACCTACACCATCTCCTACTCCACCATCTTCGGCTGCTCTTTCTAAAACAGTCTATAACTATACAAAGGAGCTTCCATATGATCCAAACATGCCTCCTTTAGAGGAACCTCAAGAAGAAGATGAAGTGGAAGATACAATGGCCTACTCTCACTTATTTACTTCTGAAGATGAAGGGAAAGAAGAAGAATTAGCCTCTCCTGAGTCTGCTGCTACTCCCGAAACTGAGGGAGATTTGAACAATCTGGGTGTGGATCTTGTGCCAAGTGCCATACCAGAAACTCGTATCCATAAGGATCACCCCATTGATAATATCATTGGTGATCCTCATGCATCTGTTCAAACACGACAACAAGCAAAGCAGACTTCAGCTCAGCAGCTTTTGGGACTTATAGCACATATCGATTCATGTCATTTGTCTCAAATTGAACCTAAAAAGGTTGATCAAGCCTTAAAAGATCCATCTTGGGTCGAGGCTATGCAGGAGGAACTACAGCAAATAAACAAGATGAATGTTTGGGAAATTGTTCCTCTACCCAAGGGTGCTCACTTGACGGGTACTCGTTGGGTTTACCGTAACAAAATGGATGATCGTGGGGAGGTTATTCGAAATAAAGCCCGTCTGGTAGTTCAAGGATATAGTCAACAAGAGGGTATTGACTATGATGAAGTTTTCGCTCCTGTCGCCCGTTTGGAATCTATTAGAATTTTTCTAGCTTATGCTTCTTTTAAAGGATTCCGTGTGTATCAACTTGACGTGAAGTGTGCCTTTCTATATGGAGATGTCGACGCAGTGATTTATGTGTGTCAGCCTCCTGGTTTTGAAGATCCAAAGCATCCTAATCATGTTTGTAAGCTGAAGAAAGCTTTGTATGGTCTTCATCAATCTCCTCGACTTTGGTATGAGAGACTTGCCAAATACTTGCTGAAGAATGGTTTTGATAGAGGACAGATTGATAGCACGCTTTTCATCAAACGGGAAGGAGCGGATTTGTTACTTGTTCAGGTCTATGTGGACGACATAATTTTTGGATCAACTAATGATCAGTTGTGCAAGGATTTTGAAAGAATGATGAAATCTGAGTTTGAAATGAGTGCTATGGGGGAACTCACGTTCTTTCTGGGACTACAGGTTGAGCAATCTGACAATGGAATTTATATCCACCAGTCAAAATATGTCACTGACATGTTAAAGCGGTATGAATTGCTCAACTGTAAACACTACGGCACTCCAATTGAAGCAAGACACAATCTTGGACCTAATGAGGACGATGAAGATTGCAAGGAGAAAGACTATCGCTCAATGATAGGCTCTCTCATGTACCTGACTGCCTCAAGACCAGATATAGTGTTTGCCGTTTCACTCTGCTCTCGATTTCAAGCAAATCCGAAGGTGTCTCATATGAAGGCAGTAAAACGCATTTTTGGATATCTCGCTTTTAGGCCATCTCTGGGTCTATGGTATTCAAACTAGAAAAACTTCGAGTTAACTGCCTATTCGGATTCGGATCTTGGTGGCTGCAAGATAGATATGAAGTCAACTACTGGAGGATGTCAGTTCCTTGGATCGCGCTTAGTTTCTTGGCAGTGCAAAAAGCAGACTGCGGTTGCTATTTCCACAGCTGAAGCCGAGTATGTTGCCGCTGCAAGTTGCTGTTCTCAGGTTCTTTGGATTCAGCACCAGCTGCGCGATTACGGGTTCAATCTCTCTATGACTCCTATTTACATTGATAATACAGCTGCTATATCTATAACTCACAATCCCGTACAGCACTCTAAGACCAAACATATCGAACTTAGGTTCCACTTCATACGGGATTGCTTTGAGAAACACCTTATAGATGTCGTACATATAGAGACCCTTAAGCAGTGTGCGGACCTTTTCACAAAAGCCTTTTTGCGATCACGTTTTATTGAACTGGTCAATCTGATAGGTTTAAGGTTCTTTCAGTCAAAGAAATGATTTGTGACTTGGATTTTTAAGTTTTTAAATTCAATTTAAAAAAAATAAAAAAATAAATAAAATTAATTTGGCAACAGCCACTCTTTATACTCTTTAGTATTAAAGAAAACGCGAGGTTGCAACATTTTTAAAATAGACGTTGAAGTTGTGTCTGTAAACAACTTGGGATATGATAGTACATCGGGTGACATGCACAAAATGGAATTTTAAGGTTTATCTTGGATGTGTCAGTAGGTTTATATGACACACTTAAAACAGTTTCTATCTAAATTGTCTTCATTACACTATGTATTGGTAGGCATGATACACACCGGTTTGTGAGTGAGTAAGAAGTAATATTAAAACTTGTCTATTACTTTGTGAAAAATGTTATATGATGTATGACATAAGTCTTAATTGATAAATGGAGGTACTGCCATACACTGTCATAATCATTATGTAAATGCAAAATGGCATATAGTAATATTATGATTATTCGCCTAACTAATGGTGACTATTGTTGTACTCTCGTACATACCTGAATCCATTAGTTATGCAAATAGTCTCAAACTTGTTATGTTCATACTAAGGGACCCTCTGTTGTACTAAGTACAGATCTGGGGCCACTAGTATCTTCATAGTCGGTTTGATGTATGCCTAAATTTGAAGGGCAAGTGTATGTTACAAGAGAGCCGAGAATACTTGGTCTTGTAATCTCTACCTTGCGTAAATATGCAGTGTTTTGTGTCTTACTAAAGTTTATCAGTATATCATATAATAGGTTTCACAAAATTAATATTCATACTAACAATAACAGTTAGCTCACAAATACGGATGTAACATGTTTAGGTGGACAAACAATACCAATAATCGTCTTGAAATAATTTTTATAAAAGGTGTTTTAAATGTGCCACGTAAATTTAAAGTGGACAAATATACTGATGATCGAAATAACACTTACTATTCCTAATAATTGCATGTTATTCTGATATGATCCCTAATCAGACAAAACAATTCCGTCACCAAAAATAGAGTGTTAGTAATTTTATTTTGTTATACTTTTACTTTTTGTGATATTAAAGAAAATACCAAAAAGATTTTTTAGTTTACTTATTTCATTTTATGCTTTATTTTTATTCTAAGTTTTTTTCCCAAGTCATGAGTCATTTGGATATTAATTGCTAAAATAACGAGTAAACGGTTCTTAAAAATTTCAAAATCGACTCAAATTACATCCTAACTGCTTTATGCGACGTCCCACTCAACGTCGCCTGCGATGTCCCAGTCTACGTCGCACATAGGGTTAGACTATATATAGTCTCAACCGCGACGTAACGCGTCACACTATTCACTATTCACTTGCGACGTAGCCTGCGACGTACCATTGGCGATTTGCGACGTAGCACTTCTTCGAGCATTTTCGTGATTTGTAGCCGTTTTCACTCCGATTCACTCTCGTAGTTTTCTTCTACTCGTTATTCCGCACACTTAGGTACCAATCTAACCTATTTTCACCGTGTAATTATGCGATAATTTCAATGTATATATTACGGTTTAAAGGGTTACGGGTTTTGGGATAAATTCGATGGTGTATTGTAAGATTTACGTGTTATAAAATATATTTTTATGATCACCATTGTTAGCCGCACCTTTTAGTGCGTTTGATTTTGAAAACCCCTAAATTTGATGGTTAGGGTTTCTGGGTTGGGGACGAATGTTCTTCGGTGCGACGTACGCTGCGACGTCGTGGCCTACGTCGCTCTGCTTAATTAATATTAATAGTCTACGTCGCCCTTCCCTACGTCGCCTTTACCGCGACGTCCTACGGGACGTCCCGCACTACGTCGCTATTTTATTAATGTGATTAAATTCACAATAAATTGCAAAATGCGACGTACCTCTTGACGTCGCTCGAATTTTCTGCGACGTCAGGCGTTGCGTCGCTTTTCAATTTATTCTGATTTTTGGCGACGTACTATTCTACGTCGCTCTTTATTATGCGACGTCAGTGGCTACGTCGCTAGTTCCAGGAATTTTATAAAGGTTTTTTAAAAAAAATGTAACATTTTTTGCTAACCTTTGTCGAGTTGCAATTTGTTTTGTTTTTTGCAGATATGGCTCTTGTTTTCGAAGCGCGTCATAATACTGCGGCTTACCTTGATGATACTTCTGATAAAGCTGCACCATATCGTCAGATGATTGCATTATTGAGGCGATCAAGGGTATTCCACGCCATTTCGGATAACACTGTGGCTTTTGGAAATCTGATCAACCCTTTCTGGAGAAACGCAAATGTTGTTACTGATAACAACGTTCGAAGACTGGTTTCAACGGTTGCTGGTACGGAAGTCACTATTACAGAACAGAGTATTCGAGAACTGTTACAGCTGAACGATCAACCGAATATGCCAGTCGGTTTTGATCATATTTTTGTTACGGGGGCTATGCAGAGGATTGGATATCCCGGGATTCCCACTGATCAGTATAGGAAAGCGAACCTCACACGTGTTTGGAGATATCTGATGCATGTGATTATCGTTTGTTTGGGAAATAGGAAAGGTGGAACGGATGGTATGAGCCGAAGTTTGGCTTCTGCTATGTTAGCATTAGTGTACAACAAGCCGTTCAACTTCTCGGGTTTTATATTCAAGGCTATGGTCGACAATGCAAATGCCGGGGATCAGAAATGGATCTTGTATCCGAGGTTTATTCAGCTGCACATCAATTGCCATCATCCAGACCTTCAGGCACAGGGTGATATTGATCAACAATTAAAGATTTCACCGATGATGAGTCGGATCTTTACCATTTGTGCAGGTTTTGAGAAAGGGGTTCAGGCGGCAAGGGATGTTCCCTTATTTGGTGCTATTGTTGATGAGAATTACGCGCCGCCTCCGGAACCTCAGTATATGGATATTCCAGCACCACAGCAACCGCAGCAACCACTTGTGAACATTCCTGTTCAAGCTGCGGGGGAGCATGTGGAGGCTATTTTGGAGAACATCGAGCAGTTTGGCCATGTTGACTCGGATCATTCAGCATCTCATGACACGGTTGAAGGATCTGATTCTGAAGAAAATCCTGTTCAACAACCTGATGATGGCGGGCCAACGCCTTCGGATTCTGATGGTGCGGTCCAGCACCCGTCTCAGATGGAAACAATTCGACGCCAGTTTTCTCAGAGGTACAAAAGAATTCAGCGTCGTTTGAAACAGGGGCGTGTGTATGTTCCAAAGAATACTGGCAAACGTATTCGAGACGGTGATGATCCTGAGGATGTAGACTTTGAGCCTCGTCGTCGTCGTCGTTCTCGTCAATCTACTTCTTCCAGAGCTCCTGTTAACCCGACACCTCAAGATGCTTTTGAGATTCAACGGACACCAGCTTTTATGCAAAAGATGCTGGATGATATGCAGAAGATGAAGCAAAAGCTGGAGGCTCAAGATGAAAAGATTGCTGAGCAGTCTGCACTGATCGAGGTTCAATCTAAGGAGCTTGAGGAAATGAAGCTTAGGGTTCATGTTTTGGAAGGCAGGTTACTTGCCTCGGGGGAGTCTGGGTCTGGGATACCCACTTTAGAGTCAAGTGAACCTGCATCTGTAAATCCCAACCCTGTACTTGAAACTGTTAATGAAAATATTTCTGTTTTGGATTATTTTTGTGTTGATGATATTCCAGGGCAACCGAGACCGCTGGCTGTTGACTATTCATTTGCTGATTTATCGTTTATTCAAAGAATGGCCAGTGGAGTTGGCTCTGAGGAAGAAACGGATAATGATTTTGAGATGAATGAGGATGTTTCAATTGAAGAGGAACAGTTGAATTCAGATGAAACGTATGATGATGCACAATCTGGGGAAGCTTATGATGGTGCACCGATTATAGAATCTGATTCAAGTGACGATGAGAGACCTGCTAAAGCTCAACATGGAGAATCTAGTTCTGCTGCAACTCCAGCTCCAGAGACACAGGCACCGGACTCAGCAGTTCCTGAAACTGAATCTTCTGATGTTCCTAAGAAGAAATTAACTGCTGAAGAAAAGAGAGAAAGAAATAAGCAATGGTGGCCTAAGGGACGCAATCCAGTTCCAATTCCAGTTAAATGTCAAGTTTATCGAGTTAGTCGAAATTACACTGGAGTTATCAGAAGCTGGAAATGTCAGAGAAATTTGTTTATGATAAAGAGAAGAGATGGAGTTCAGTACTTCAGAATGCGTTTTGATAGATTGAGCACGTTGCCGAAAGGAGAAATAAATCGTTTAGCTCAATTGAATCTGATCAATCCGTTCGAGAATGATTATGCTGAGTTTATTCAGAGAAATTTACGTCGGGAAGTGTTATCGAAGACATATTCTAAATTGAAACCGACATTGGGCACTCGGTATACGTGGAAAAAGAAGATTGATCCAGTCACCAAGAAGCCTATGGTTAAAGTTCACTATCCGCCTGCAAAATGTTTGACTGAGATACCTCTGGAACCTGTTCCTTATTATTTTCTGCGAAGATTCGTTAAATGGGAACTTGATCCACAGACTGGTGAAGCGGTTATTACTTTTGTTCCAGATTCTGAACCGTGGCCAGTAGTTGGAGGTATATGGAATTTGAAGCAAGCAACGTTTAGAATATATGATCCGATGAGTTTGATTAATCTTCATGAAAAAGATTTGAGAAAACTCTACGACAATCGGATTCGGGTCGGTGGAAAGAATGAATTCAATAAATGTTTAGCCGAACAGTTTTATAATGTGGTTACAGTTTGTGTGGCTAATGGAATTCACGCCGACGGCCAATTTCCTGCGGGCTGGGTATAAAGAAGATTTTTGAAGACCAAGCTGAAGACACGGGGGAGTTTGTTGGTACACAGGGCCGGCTAATGAATTCAGGAGGCCCCGTGCGATGTAAAAAAAGAGGCCCCAGATAGAAAAAAAAAATTCTAAAGAATATATAGAAAAATGCATTAATATTACGAGAATTATATAAAAATACTAAAATACAAAGTCATTACCTAGCAATTCAGAAAAACTGACATTTTTCATTCTTCATTAAAAAGAGCTATTCTTCGAAACAAAATTTTAAATTAAACCTTTATAATAATACTCTTTAGTAGATTATTATCGATTGCTATCATTATCAATTCCTTAAGCCTCTCTTGTGACATTGTAGAGTGCAAATATAATTTCAACAACTTAAGTTTTGAAAAACTTATTTCCACAATGGCTAGAGTTATGGTAGAATACTCTATATGCAATAATCGAATTATGAAAGCAATCGTTTCGTTTCAGATAATGTAAAAATATCAATAGGTCTCGTATAGGTACAAAACAAGAAATTATTAAGCAACTTTAACTTCACATAAAGTTCATTCGCATCATTATTAGGTTGTCCACTAGTCATTAGTACTTTATTTTAAAATGACTATAAGACGAACTAAGACTCTTGTCATCAAAGGAGTGTAACTTGTTAGATGTAAACAATAAACCAAAAGTCTTGTCATATTGTATGTATTGTTCAAATCTTCTTTAATTTAAGAGAAACAATTGTTTGATCAACAATGCAAAATTAATATATCAATTTAAATGACTCCACGGCAGAAAATGAAACATCCGCTTCATCAGTTGGATTCTCTTCAAAATGTTTTATTCTAGATAGTGCAAGCTATTATTTTTATTCTTCAAGTATCACAATAGTTTTTTTTTCGAAAATGAACCTTATATATAACAACTATCGTAAAATTTGGGGCCCCTAAATTTTGGTGGCCCTGTGCGTTGGCACATACTGCACTTGCCAATATCCTCCACTGTTGGTACATGTTTGTGTTTGTCAGTTGGTCTAGCTCGTAGTTTGTAATTAGAATTGAGTTTCCTGATTCCTGCGACGTTGGCTGTAACGTCGCAGGTGCGACGTCAGGTGACGTCAGGTATTGGGCCTGCGACGTAGTCAACGTCGCATGGGCTTGGGCCTGCGACGTCGCAGGTGCCAGATTTTGTATATAAACGTTTTACATTTTCTGTTTTAGAGTTGACGAAACCCTAAACGCAATTAGTCGAATCCACCTGTAATCTGATCGGTTATAATCAATATACAAGCGTTTTGTTCTTATTCTATTGTGTTTGATTATTCATTGTGTTCGTGTGATAACTTAATCGTTGATTCCGCAAACGATTGAGTGACTCGGTTCTGTTAGATCCTAGGTTAGGGACAAATAAATCTAAAAGTTTTTGTTTTGGAACACACATTATATTTTACTGTCACTCATTATGACAGTCGTCGTAGACTCTCCCATCATCCCATTCCATCAATATATCACTTGCCTCTTCCTTTGCCGTTTCCAGTATTTTACGTTTATCTGCTTCTTTATGGCTTCTTTCAAATTGTTCATATTTCTTCATTACCTCTTCCTGCTTTGCATTGATTTCGTGGGTAATAATTTTGACTGCATACTTAGTCCTAAGCTCTGTCATCTGCTTCAGTTGAGCCTTCCCTTCTTTTTCTAACCCACAGTTCCAATTGTTGAGTCCATTGAAGTTTTCCATGTGCCGCATTAGGAAGACTCCACAATCAGTTCCATTCTCCTTGGTTCTCCACTTCATTCGTCTTCTTGTAATCCTTGCTTTCTCGAAGCTTTCTGCTTTTGGGTGTTCAACATTCTTTAAATAGCAGACAAACAACTTTACCTAATAACAATCATTTTGAGTTGTAGTGTTAGTAGCATTACATATATTATATGTGTTTGCATCTAGTCATTTCTACTTACCACATTTTGCGGTACTCCTAGATATTTCGCATCGAAATCTGGTTCGTTGCTGCTGTTGTCGAGTAAATCTATTATTCCCGCTTTCATGTTGAACACCATCACATAATAATGGCTGCTGTAGCAAATTGGAAAGAAAACCTGCATTTGTACATAATATCATTTTATAATACTGTTATATATAATCATCATAATGTTGTTATATATTTGTACATACCAGGTCAATATTCTTAAATGACGTTAATTTTTCATCATGTTGCATTATGTTTTCAACAATTGCCTTCTTGAAAAGTTCATTGTTTTCATCTGTTGCACCATCCTCCAGCATGTTCTGCTTCTGCAACAGATAATATGTATATATTTATATTTATCAGTTTATAGTTTTACAGTTTGACATTTTTTTTTCATAGTTTTATTCTTACCAGTACATAAGTTGGCAGGAAATATCGTTTGGGTGATCCGGGTTGAGCATATTTCTCTTCAGCATTGAGACATGCGGCCCAAACGTCTATTACATCTGCAAAGATCCAGTTACGGTGCACCAAGCTTGCTAGCGATATGCTAAAACCAAATGCACCTCGGTTGCTGTTAAAGACGACAGTCCTGCAAATATAATCAACTATATATCTTAACGTCGTTTTTCTCATCAGTAATAACTTCAAATATAAGTAACAATATGTCTTATAATAAGATCAATTTTATAAAAAGTTTATGTTTTACCCGGGATCTTCCAAGAAACAGGCCAAATATCTTGCTATTTTCCTTTCAATCAATTGTACTCTCTCTTTTATCTCTACTTCTCTTTGTTTATATGGTGACCTGTAAACATGTGAGATTTGTCGTTCCCTTTTATTTCTTTGTGGTGACTTTCCTTCGTCATCCTCTTCTCCATTTGGGTCTCCATTATTTTCTGAATTCCTTTCACTTTCTGTCTTTTCGCTCTAATAATGCCCATCCTCTTCTTCTTCATTAGCTTCTGGATGTTCTGTTGATATGTGCTTAAGAACATTTACTATCGTATTATTTGGATCTGCTTGATCACTGAAACTGCATGGAAATGGAGTTGACGAAGTATATCTTCTTGAATGATCACCCTTGTGAAAAGTAGAACTTATATCATGACAATCTTCATTTGGAGAGTAATGAACGGGTGTGCTTGTTGTGGAGATTGTTTCTTTGGTTTCAAAGATCTTTTTCACTTTATCAGATATCTCCTTGAATACTTTCAATTCTGGGTACATTAGCAGAGCTGCATCCATTTCTTCCTTGTACCCAACAATGTATTTGTATCTCAATTTCAGATTGTGCTCCAACTCCTAAGCATTATGTTAAAGATATATTAGTTAATATTTTTTTAACTAATAGTTATCTGTAAACGGAAATTGATTATATAACATATAATTATGAGATATGATATAACAAACTCGTCCAACATTTATCTACAATGAAATGAACCCATTAATATAAGTCATTATAATTAAAGGAGATTTTAGCATACATACAGCTTAACACATACCCTTCTATTGCTACTTCTTTGATATGTTTAGCTTCAATTTAAGCATCGAATCGAATAGTTAATGTGTGTGTGTGTGTGTGTATATATATATATATATATGTATGTATGTATAAATATTAGTTGTGTACATACCTCTTTTGTGAAAGCATTCTCGATTAATTCTTCACTCGCTGATTGTATTTCCCTTTCTTCATCTTCATTGATAACTTCGACGTGCCCAAATCCTCCTAATGCAATTTCTGCATTCTGTCTTTCAACCAATTTGTTCGTTGCCCACTCTGCTATAGCAGGTCTTTGTCGTGGCACGTACACAGTTCCGCAATTGGTTGAGTTAACATAATGCAACTGTTTTCACATTTATATAAATCAGTAAATACGTTTTATATTTTTACAGTAAATTTAAATAACAAAAAATGTTGGAAGTACTTACCACAAGACATGTAACTGATCCAACAAACCAATCACCAGTTCTTTCATCTTTCCAGCTTCTCACTCCTTCTTTCAAGCAACTGAGCATATACCCACACCAATCTAACTTCTTTATTTGCTCTTCGTCTTTCACGCATATCAGAAACTTGAAATTTGCTGCTCCATTATGATTTCCCTCAATGATTGTGGATGCACATAGGACAAGGAAGTCAAGTATAAAAGTCCATCCAAATTGCTTCTTTTTTACTATCTTGTCCAAAATGTTTGGTGGAGTAATTCTGCGACATGAGTATTGACTTCTCCATAACTTTGAATTTTGATCACCTCTTTTAGGCCGTACGCTTGTTTCAATTTGCTCATCTCCCAATGGCAATCCAGACATCTTATTGATGCTCTGTCTTGTTATTTCGATGTTACCAGATGGTATTTCTATTGCTCCAGTCTCATGGTTGAAGTATTCAACACAAAAAATACCCCAATCCTAATGGAATTTTGTTAAACTCCATTTCTAAAATCCTTCCAAATCCTATCCTTCTAACCACATCCATTTGTGTTGGACTCATCTTCTTGGTTGCATCATACAAACAGTTTGGAGAAACTCTTGTTTGTAGTCTACTGTAATCATCACATTCTGCTACCTTTTCTTCATCTTCTTCTTCTTTTTCCTTTTCTTCATCTTCTTCCTCTTCTTCCTCTTCTTCTTCTTCGTCTTCTTCTTCTTCTTCTTCTCTTTCTTCTTCTTCTTTTTCTTCTTCTTCTTCTTCTTCTCGTCCTCCTCCTCCTCCACTTTCATTCTCTTCTTTTTCTGATTCCATTTCTTCTTCATTATTTATCCTCCGTTTCTTGTGAAATGCAACCATTTTTTTTACTTTTCGCTTCCTTCTCACTATTTTTGTTATATGTTCCTCTTCTGCATTGACATTAATTACTTATGTTTGTGAAATGTATATCAACCATGCCTCATTATTATATCAAAAATTATACTTATGGGTGTTATGATGCATCATAGTGCATAGTGCATATAATGTTATGATGCATCATAGTCCATAAGATTTTCCAGCTTTGTTATTAAAAAGAATGTATATAAGTATATTAAACGTGTTTATCCAAACTCAACTAATGCTGTCTAGCTAACAAAGCTGGTGAAAAATGAAATCACCAGCAGTGAAAAATGAGTATAGAATGACACACTAGAAGAGTTGCAATACACTGGTAAGTGGTAACAGTCATTCTTTGCTAGCTAATGAATCCGTTGCATCTTATCCTCACATGATCCCAACAAGTCCGACACCTGCACCCGACTTGTGCTCATAAACTTCTTCCAACAAACTCACCAGCTGCAGTTCAAGTGCTAAATCCCAATACAATAATAGTCTAGGCAGGGTAAATCAAGTAATCCCTCCACCAGGGTAGCTAGACAGCATTAGTTGAGTTTGGATAAACACGTTTAATATACTTATATACATTCTTTTTAATAACAAAGCTGGAAAATCTTATGGACTATGATGCATCATAACATTATATGCACTATGCACTATGATGCATCATAACACCCATAAGTATGAGTACTAGTACTATGCACTATGCCTCATTATTATATCAAAAATTATACTGTAAACTGATATAATATTCCATATCAGTACATAGATAATATTCAACATCATGCATACTAACCTGATGTCAAGCTTTTTTTTTTTTGTTGTTTTTCCCTCCATCTTCTTTCTCACCTAGTGGTTTTTTTCTATTTCCTGCTGTACAAAAAAATCAACAAGTTAACAACAATAATCTCAACTTTAGGTTCTATTTAACTAAAATAATCCCAACTTGAAAATGTTGTCTTCAACAGCTTAAGAAATGTTGTCTCATGATAGAAATATATAATGCTACTGGAAAACTTATCTCTTAATTCAAAATACTTATAAAAGCACAACCCAAACTTATGAATACTTATAATACAGAACAATGCAGTCATTTTAGTACATACACAAGTAAATTATTAATTTCATTAAACATATTATAAATAAACCCTAATGCAGTCATTATTAATTTCTACAAATACCACTATTCTTATCAAAATAAAAAATGACGATCACTTACGTAGTCTTCTTGTGTATTCTATCAGAGTAACATCATCGTCCCGAGAAGTACTCATTGTTCGATTTGAAGTGAGGGTTTTTTGAAAGAGATTAAATGAGGGTTTTGTAGGAGCGGTAATGAGTATAAATGAGGGTTCCGTATGAAATGAGGGTTTTTTGTGATGTTGGTGTGAAGCGGTTTGAAAAAATGTTTATAGAATAAACGAGGGTTCCGTATGAAATGAGGGTTATAAAATGTTTTATCATTTTTTGAAATTAAATTAAAGTATTTCTTTTTTAGATAATTGATTTAATTATATTTATTTACTTATTATTTTTAAAAATTTATTACTTATGTAAACTGTTTTTATTAAAAAAAAATTATTTTTATTGTTATAACAAATAGTATTTCATTAATTTTTAAATATTAAGATTTCTAGTGTTTGTAATTTTAATTACTAATAATAGTGTGCACTATGATGCATTTTAATTTTACTTTGTAATGGTTTCATATAAATACATGTAAACTTATAATATTATGCATTGTGATACATATTAATTTTCATTTTACATTGAAGTGTTGTATATCGATACATTTTGGCATTTGTAACATAGATTCATAAAGTGTAAACAGATAACGTTAAATAATCGTATTCTATTTAATTTTCTTTCTCAAAGTACCACGTCTTTTAAATTTCAACATAATGTGCACTGTGATGCATATTAATTTTGTATTGTACTGGTTTCATATAAATACATGTTAAAATCCATGTGTCCGAGTACTAATAACACGAACCTCGATGTATAATAACATTTGGTTAATATCATAGTGAAGTCTATCGATACATGTTAACACCCATGTGTACGAGTACTAATAGTACTAATAGCTTTTCACCATTAAAAAAGTTAATTTATCTCTCATTATTTTCTCAACAATGTGAGAAGGTTCGCTAGTTATTAGTGTTTCAAATTTTTGGGGCAATTAGCAAATAAAAAGGAAAAGAACCCAATATTGGAAGAACTAGACTCACACATAATATTTACACATAATATTTAACACCCATAAGTATGAGTACTGGTACTATGCACTATGATGCATCATAACATTATTTGCAAAAGATCACACACTGAGCCATGACACTTCATAGCTGTTTATGAAATCTCATACTAAAAAAGCTGTCATTATATGTGACAATTGTTTAAAATTATAAAATTAAAGTAATAAAAAATAAAGCAGTGGATAACAAATGTCTTTAACTAAAAATATCAAATCATAGTATCATGAAAGTTTGTAACAGAAACTACAACTTTAGCAGAAAGTATGAAACATTTTGTGTCCATTCAGACAACATTCTGGAAATGCATAAAACATTTTCCATTTGCAGTTTGACGAAGTGATTCCCTCTGTGTCTGACTATAATGCGCATTAAAGCATTGCATATCCTTCACAAATGCTTCCTTCAAAAGATTCAAATCACTAAGTATTACTTTTGTTGCATATTTCCTTCTCAGCTGTTCAATCTGGTGATTCTGCTCTGCTCCTTCAACAGCTAATCTACAATCCCAATTCTTTTCACCCTTATAGCTTTCCATGTGTTTCATCATTAAAACTCCATAACCAAAGTGATGTTCTGATGTTCGCCAATTCATTAGTTTTCTCTTTGGTATAGTTGACCGAATCAAGTGTGCTTTTGGATGTCCTACTTCGCCCAAGTACTTTCCAAACAAGTGTCTCTGCAAAATCAATAGTGTTGTTTGCTTTTCCTGTAATTTAATTAAATTTATGTACAAAAATATGTAAATTTTTACTTACTATCAGGAATGGTGTACCACCATACTTAACATGAAATTCAACTGCTGATTTACTGTGATCAATGACTTCTGCTTCTGTTGTTCTCAAGTTGAAAGTCATTATGAAGTTCAATGTTTTGGTCAAAACAGGGAAGAACACCTAAATTAATATGAACAATTATTATAATTTAGTATCATATACTAACATTCATCGTGACTAATACTATGATGTACTCAAGTTATTTATTGACATACCATATCCAAATTAGACAATCTGAAATCTGTATCTTCAGATGTCAGTTGGTGAACAATTTTCGTTCTAAATTCAACGAATGCAGCATCATTATAAGCATCAGTAGTAAGCATGTTTTCATTCTGCATTTATCATTTTTCAATAATCATTAAATGAAATATAAATAAATAGTAATGATTTATAAAATATTAAAAAGTATTAATTTACTTGTGCTTACCAATATATGAGTTTGAAAAAAATATCTTGATACTTGCCCCTTTGCTAGCAACTTTTGATCTTTGTTTAATATAGTTGCCCAGCAATCAATAACTCTTCTACTGATATTAGTTTGATGCAGCAAACTTGCAACTTCAATCCTATTCAACGACATTCCACTTTTGGTATTGAAGATTGTTCTCCTATATTTTAAAACAAAATGTTACAAGAGATAACTTAATAAGTGTAACACTAAGAGTGTAACGATATTTTATACATCATAACATTCAATTGAAAGGATTTATGTCCATTGATAAGTGGATAGTTGATATAATTTTATATTGCAAAACTATGCAGTCAAGAACTGGGTATAGAAGTGCATATCAGTTGGGATCGGTGAGTAATATTGTTACACTTGGAACTTGTAAGTATATTATATTCATGTAAGTACAAAGTCATTGGACACATGTCACAACAAACAGGAACAATAGTGTACATTCTAATGATGTTTACATCGTACTGATGTATCTCGATACATAGTAATGCACAAGTGTATGACTACTCACAGTATGCACTACGATGCATCTTAAGATAGGTTTACATCAGAATTATTCATACATATTAACATCCATGTGAATGAGTATTAATAGTATGCACTCTGGTTCATCTTAACATAAGTTTACATTCTAATGATGTACTAATAATATGCATCTCAGTGAGTAATATTCAATTTCTAACGCGAAAGCATACATAATTTGCAAGTGCGTACACTAATATTCATCAAATTCATCTCATATAAGTATATTTATTTATATAATCTTAAATGAAAATAAATATAACTTTCAAATATTAAGAATCTTACGTTGGTGCATCAACAAAGCAGTGGATGAAGGTAGACACGTCCTTCTCTGTTTCTGTGTTTCTGTCAGATCAGCCCTTACGTTCACTTCTTCCTTTTCATATGGTGATCTTGGAGGAGAAGGTATTTCATCTTCGATTCCAAGATCAAACGATGGGATATCTGATGTGTCAAATACCTTTTTTTGGGTTTTTGAATTATCAGAAGTCTTTTCTGGTTTAATGGTTGATGGCATGAGATTTCCCTTTGCTGCATCTTCATTTCCGTTAGATTGCTTTACATCTTCACTTTTAGGAAACAAACACAGAATCTCCTTTCTGAATTGCAGAATCTCCTTGTCATCAGGATACAACGATATTGCTTTCTTAATCATTGCTTCAAATTGTTCTACTTCTTCAGTAATATGATCAAGTCTCGACTCCAAACATTCTATGAATCCCTGTATAATTGTAATATATATGTTACCAACAAGCTTAATTTTATTCATTACCATTAGTAATATATTAAGAGCTTACATAATACATGCATTAAATAATATTCTGCTAAAGTCAATAGTAAGTGATTGTTACCTTTTTAGTAGTTGGTGCAGGAAGGACTTCATATTCTAGTTGGCTCAACTCTTTCTGTCCCAATTCTTTCTCAGGAGCTTTAGTTTTCCTATTTTCTTTCAAGATTTCTCCTTCAACGACAGCACCTTCGAGTATTTCAACATCAGTTTTGTTGTTACAACCTTCTTGTTTAGTCGTTTCAATAACTACTGTTGTGCTTTTGAGTTCCACAGTTTCAGCATTCACACCTTTATCTTCACAAGCTGTTTAATTATATTACAAACATATAGTACATAACTTAACATACTAATCAAATTAATTATTAATGAACAAAATGATATTTAAAGGCATCAAAATGTATGTTACCTTTTTCAGTTTTGCTTCTTGTTTTTGGTGCTTGAAAATCATCATCCGAATCTTCTTCAGGTGTATAATCTTCATCTTTTGGGTCATCAGATCCCATAATATCTTTTTCTACCTGTTTCCTTTTAGTTGGTGTTTTCTTAGCTTTAAACCCACTTGTTCCTTCACCGAATTTTCTTTCAACTTTTGGCTTTTCATTATTTGGAATTACATTATACTTCTGAAGCATACGAAACAGGAATGATTCAAGTTGCATGTTGTCGTTTATGGAAACTCCTGATGCTTTTTGTTTTTTCATTACTTTCTCCTTCTTATTCTGTGGTTTTTTTTTCCTTCTTTTTCGATCCTGCTACAAATCCATTACACTTATTAGTTTGTATAACAATAATCTCAACAGCACACACAGTTACTCAGCATTTGTTCAATTAGGCACACAAATAGTAAGCAGTACATTGCATCTTAAATTAAGTTTTACATCGTATTGATGTATCCCGATACATAGTAATGCACAAGTGTATGACTACTCATAGTATGCACTACGATGCATCCTAAGATAGCTTTACATCAGATTTATGTTTTATTGATACATGTTAACACCCATGTGGACAAGTGTCTATTAGTATGCACTCCGGTGCATCTTAACAGAAATCTACATTTGTAATGATGCATATTCATACATATTAACATCCATGTGGATGAGTACTAATATTATTCACTGTGGTTCATCTTAACATAAGTTTACATTCTAATGATGTACTAATAATATGCATCTCAGTGAGTAATATTCAACTTCTATCGCGAAAGCATACATAATTTGCAAGTGCATACACTAATATTCATCAAATTCATCTCATATAAGTTATGCATACAGTAATATTCATCAAATTCATCTCACCTACTTTCTGTTAACAAAATTATTTTATCTATTTAAAATCAGAAATACAAATCGTTTGATACATATATACAAAAATTATATTTAAGAATGTAATAATAATAATAATAATGATTAAAACAGATGAAAGTGAATGTTTCATAAACGTTGAGCAGCTCACACATGTTTGTTCAATTAGGCGCACAAATAGTAAGCAGTACAGTGCATCTTAAATTAAGTTTACATCGTATTGATGTATCCCGATACATAGTAATGCACAAGTGTATGACTACTCATAGTATGCACTACGATGCATCTTAAAATAGATTTACATCAGAGTTATGTTTTATTGATACATGTTAACACCCATGTGGATAAGTATTAATAGTATGCACTCCGGTGCATCTTAACAGAAATCTACATTTGTAATGATGCATATTCATACATATTAACATCCATGTGGATGAGTACTAATGTATATTATCTTAATCTTAACTTTATGAGGTATTAATGTTATAACAAGCATCACAGTAACTAGTATTCATCAAAATTGTAATTGGTAACAGTTATCAACTACAACTAACAAATAATTCTTAAATATACACTAATTTTCAGTCATTAACATTCAATTTTGAGAATTAGGTTTACCTCGTTCGTCGATTTTTCCCCCTTTTCTTTCGATTCTTTCGCCATAGATGAATCTCCTTTTTGTTGATTAGATCCCGCTAAAAGTTACTGTAAATGAATGAGATGTTGATTATGTAATGAATATGATGAATCGCACCTTGAAATCGTAATCGGAAGAACGAATTTTAGGTTGATTATGTAATGAATCTGATGTTGATTATGCAAATGAATAAGATATTGATTACGGATCGGAATTATGTCGTTGTTTATGTTGCTTTTTTTAATTAATGTATTTGTAAATTACTAGACTACCCCTCCGCGTGTATTATTAGCCTGATGAGATGGACGACCGAGATCAGCTTCCCCCTTCCCCCAAAATTGTCACTTCCCCTAGATCACTACCATATATATATATATATATATATATATATATATATATATATATATATATATATTCTATTTATATTTTTATTAAATATTATCGGGAAACTCTATTTTTAGGTTTCCGGGTGTCGGGTGTGTTTGACAAAATTAGCTTGTAGCTGGAGCTGGAGCTTATTTCCTTATACGTATTTGGCAAAAGTAGTTGGAGCTTAAATATATAAATTTACAAAAATAGACAAGAAAATAATTGATAAATAAGTATATGAGGGGCATTTATGTAATTTCTTATTTAATAAGCTATAAGCTTATTTAAATAAGCTACTTCTAGTAGGGTTTTTTTCCCTAGAGCTTGGTTTTTCAATAAGCTTAAGCTCTCGTAACACACTCTTCATTGTTGTGAAAAGTATTGAGCTCAAGGATTTTTAGGTTTCATTGTTGTGAAAAGTATTGAGCTCAAGTTGCAAAGCACATCAACTAAAACTGAATAATATACACGTTTCAATTCATGAAAACTTATGTTTCATACTTCCATCGAATATGGAATTATCACTTAATTCCGCAAACCCCTAATCATTTTGATCATATTAAAAGTAGAGAAATTTATTTGCCTAAGATCATAAATGTTGACTACAAAAAAGAAAAGTCAAAATGTACAAATGCAAGAGCTAGTTTTCATCTTTAAGATTCATGTTTCATTCAAGGTTTGAATTCAAAAGTATAATATTCTACTAGAAATCGGTATGCAAATACCATGGGATTATTAATTGTTCTAATACCACATTCAACTGTTAACTATGATACCATGGGATTAATAGTTCAATACTACATTGTGCGGGCCCATGATTGGTGGCAAGAAGAGGTAAAGTAGTACTACATAACTAAGTATAGTAGTTATGTGATCAAAGATGTCACTGTTATTTTTACAGATGCATGATATACATTACAAGTTATATGATTCTATAGTAGATGATTGAAAAAAGCAGTATTCATTTGGCTATTAAGATCCAATATGAATAATAAGTCCTAAAACATATAATCAAAACCAGCACGATAGGTAGCGGACAACAGGTAATTAGTTATGTAAAAATTAGTCATAATTAAGATGTCACGGTTTTTTAATAACAGATGACAGGATAATGATACTCACACAAACTATATATATCGATTATGAGTATTAAATTGTAAACGTTCACCCAAAATCAACGGTTAGATCATGTCAACAAAACGAAATCAAATCTAGGACCAACAATGATACCAGTAAAGGAGTAAAACTATGACCAAGTTGGGTCGATCCATCCATGGGCGGAGAACGGATACTGAAAGGTTCCGACGAAATCTTCAAAAGCTTCTTCTATATTTTTGCCATTGAATACATGATACATGTGTGTCTCGAGAGAATAAAACACGATCTTGCCACTCCTCGAATGCACTCGTGGAAAGAAGATTTTGTTCTCCATTTCCGGTGATTTGGCATGGGTGCAGTAACATGTATTATCACAAATAAATATCACGTGCTTTCCTAAATTATCTATTTTCTCCCATTCTTTTGTAGAATCATTTGCCTCAAATACCTCAACATAACCTCCATCCTCGCCCACAATGACTAGTAAAAGATGCTGATCACATTTTGTAATGTAATACTGTCCCCGTGATCTTATTCCTGGAAGTTTGGCTACAACTTGCTCCCGGGAGAACTTGTAATTACCCAAATATCTGAAAACATGAACTTTTCCGCTGCTACACAAGGCATAAAGATCTTGGCCATAAAATGTTGCAAAACAAACGTTATTAATGTATGTAGCACAAATATGCCAGGATGGTTCATTAGCTAAGTTGATGTAAACGATGTAGGATCTAAATCCAGCAACCATACAATCGAGGGAAGTAGGAGGTGCTGAGAAACATACGTTTTCAAACCCTAAATGGTATTCTGGAAGCTTGCAAATATCACCTATGAAGGGGTTATAGAACACCATTCCTCTATGATAATGATAAAACAACAACCAACCATACCTAGAACAAAGTATTTGGTTATCAATGACCGATATTGGTACATTTTTCATGAAGTACTTGTCACCCATCATCGGATGTGTAAAAGTGATGATGCTTCGAGCTTTGTCTAACACTAGTAGCCATGGTGATGTTAATGTGTGTAATCTCTTTAACGGTGTTTGAGGTGCAGCTAAATGACAACGTTTGCATGTAGCACGAAAATTGATGTAGTCCACGGTACCAACACAAAACTCCATAATCAACTCCAAAATATGAAACGGAAGATTGTCCATATTTGATTCATCAAAACCGACCTTATCTGATCGTGCCACTATCTTACGCTCTTCCTGTTTAAAACCAATTGTGCACTCGGATGCTCCAAGACCGTCTTCTAACCTACATAAAAATGATGGTAAGAAACAAAATTTTCTATTGTAAAACTTCAAACACCTATGATAAAAGGAAATCAATAAGAACTATACATGCATTCCCACACAGATACATGACCTGTAAGTGAAGGCATAGAAGATAGGGCGACAACTTTATCTTTAATAAGGAACGAGTGTATAATCTTGCCCATTTTACTACGAATGTGTATATACCCCCTAACTCTGAAGCAATTGCAGGGGTGTAAAATACCGAGTGGTCCCGACCAAGATCCACAAAAAAGATAGCGTCTTTGAGGTCCGACATTTCTTCTCACATTTTGGTAATTATGTCCACGTCTTTGAAATTTTTATGTTTTTCCTTGGATTGACTAAAGAGCTCTACACCTTTGAAGTCCAAGTCGTTGAGGCCTTTCATGTGTTCTGATGTCGTGTAAACGGGGTTTTATTTTAAAATGGAAAATACTTAACTTACTATACACAACACAGGCAAGAATACCTGATCATATATAGTATAGCTCAGTAAGTCCGAGTCGAACACAGGGAACGGATGTCAATATTAACAAATTGGAAATTGCTACCATTAATTAAAGCAGTAAAAGTGGGGACGTTTTAGTTCCGTTCGAACAAATAAGTAACAATTATAAAAGAAATGATTAATTAAAGAAAACTAATTATTTAAAGTAAAGAAATACTAAATTGACTTAATTAAAATAGAAGGTTTAATTCAAATGGTAAAAAGGTACAGTTGCTTAGACTAGTTTCCTCAGAATCTGATTATCACTTCATTGAATTGCTAATGTTGAACTTCATTGTGACATGACACATGTATCAACCATCTTTGCAGGATTAATTGATTAAACACAATTCAGAAAGATATAAAGTTGTTTTCAACCCGCTAACAGTTCAATTTAACGTTATCCACCAAATTGCATCATGAATTATAACTACACCGTTTATATGATTTACCCTTATAACTTGAATCAACAAAGTCTATAACTATTACTAGTTATGACATTCATTGCCAATTCTTAACAATAATTGATCCTAGCCTATCAAACTCAATCTATTTAGTGATAATCATCAATTAAAACCAACAATCATCAATAATAACCAATAAATAAAGAACTCAATCATAAATCAATAGATTATCACGCTAGGTTATCATCAAGATTCAACAATTAAACATGGATCTTCGAATAAACATATAAACATTCATGAAATTCAATATTAACTAGCAATTCAACAATCAAATCATCATCCGAGTATTATCATCTAAGCAATTGTAATAAGAACTTAGCCACTCATATTATAGCAGAAAATCAGATTCAAACTCAACATTATAATCATAATCGAATGAAAGATATAAAAGAAATCGAACCGAAATAATGAAATAACGAATGAACGAATGAAAGCCTTTGATTATCCTTAATGTTCTTCCTCCAAAATACTCCAGAAACTTAGGTTTTTGCAGAGAAAATCGACTGGAGAAAGTGTGATTGAAGTGTGTGTAAAAATGAGGCAAAATGAAGATTTTAGGTTTTCTGTCGAAACGATCCATACGCCGTATGGATTTCCATACGCCGTATGGATCACAAAGCCCATGGATCTGACCCGCGTCTTCTGGCGGCCCGGCTCATTCGATCCATACGCCGTATGGATTCCATACGCCGTATGGATTGCAAATTCCAACTTCTCAGCCGATCGACCTCCATTCTTCAACCTTTATACTTTTTTTTCACTTCTTTTCTTCGATTCTCGCACGTTTTCAGCTTCTTTTCCGATTCAAGCTCCAGAAAATTCCTAAATGCAAATATGAACGAAATGAGTATCGAATTCAAATAAAATGCATAAGAAATTAATCAAACTAAGGGGTAATTAGTACTATAAAATAGCACATTTTGGCGTTCATCAAACATCCCCCACTTGAATCCTACTTGTCCTCAAGTAGACTAATAATTCAAAAACTCAAAACTTTAAATATGAACGGCAAACAATGGATAAAAGGACTTACAAACTACACAGCATTCGACAAACCAAATTTTTATCTTAAAATCGATTCCACCTTAAAACTCTGCAATCAAGAAACTCTACATGGGAAGCCATTCTATTATTATTACTCATAAAAGATAATTCACTCAGATTACCGATATTGTGGTCCACTTAAACAATCTAAATTTCAGAGATTGAGCTTAACTTATTATTATTCTAGCAGACTGTAACACCCCCAAATTTAATGATTTTCGGAAGCATACTTGGGTGTTACTAATCAATATACAAAGCACAAGATATACAGTAAACGACCTCTAAATGAGACGTTGTAAAATGATTTCATAGAAATATATGTTTGAAAACTTAATGTTTTCGTATACAAAAATAGTTCCCTAGAGTCCACGCGTATGGCGGGAGATTCTATTACATAATCAACATGTACAAAAGATAATGCTGAGAATCTCCGTTAAATGCAGTTTAGTTGAATTCATGCGACTCTGGCTATGTCCTGGGGGAATCCTACTTCATATGAGTACCTGAGAATACATGCTAAAAGGTTAACACGAATGTTGGTGAATCTCACAGGTTTGTAAGTAATATCAGTTTTGAACACAAGATTTCATCAATAGTGCCCGCAGGCGTAAATCAAGTATTTACAAATCCAGCAAATGTAAAGTAAATAAGTTATACCGTTGCCATGAGGCTCATAATCGAAGCTTAACCCGTAAGTAATAAGTTGCTCCCGTGACATGCTCGTAACTGAGCAAGCATAAGTAACGAATAATAGTCGCCCGTTTATACAGAACGGTTCGTGGTAGCGCTACTACCCCGGGCGGGGAGGGTCATTTCCCTAATGGATCCATTAACTAGTGTTCGCGCTTAAGTCCATAACTAACGATATATGATGGAGAGACTTCTGTAAATAGTAAATAACTCATGCAATTCCGTTTGGTATAGTAAGCAGTTTTAGTACTTGTGTTCAAGAAAAGTAAGCAATGTATCTCACCCCGTATGTAAAACAGTAAAAGTGGGGCTGTAAGACTCACCTGAGTCTTTGCAAGTACGTTTATATCAATAAACGAGTAAGTAATATCAACCGTAGGTTCTCCGAACCCGTAACCTTCAAATGCCTAAACATATAAAGTTAAGTAAGTAGATGTCTCGCAAGAACATCTAGGCTAGTTGTCTACACAACTCGTTATGTCCAAGTGTTTGTTTAGTAATCCGTTTGTAGTTTGAAAACAAGTATGGCCCGTTGGTGACGGTTTGTAATAATGATTCAAAGTGTTATCATTATATGTATCGTTGAATCAGGTTTCGTTATTTGTAAGTGTTCGACACTTAGTGTGAAAAGTATTTACAACATCTAATGACGGGGGTCCGGGGGCAGCGCCCCTGGTAGCGGGGTCCAAGGGGCGGCAGCCCCTGGCGGGGTCCAAGGGGCAGAGCCCCTGGTTGGGGTCGAGCTGCCAAGTCAGCTTGGAAAATTTTTATTCCTACCACTTTCCTTTAGTGAAAACGTATCCGAAATTTGAATTTGGAGTAAAATTAGGTGGTAAAATCTTGGTTCCGACACTTAGTAAAAAGGTAAGTTTTCAAGGTTCTAGTTTGTGCGACGTCAGGTGCGACGTCGCACATGATGACCGCGACGTTTGGAATGGCGTCGCTAAGTATAGCATTCGCAATTTAATGCGACGTTACGTATTATGTCGCTATATGCGACGTTAGTTCGGTTTGCGACGTTAAGGTCTGCGTCGCTATATGCGACGTTCGCAAGTCAATGCGACGTTGGGGATGACGTCGCTATATGCGACGTTGTGAGGTGTTTAGCGACGTTGTAACTGACGTCGCAATCGGGCCAAGCCAGATGCGACGTCGGCGACTGATATGGTTCCGGTGGCCGGAAAATCGGCCGAACGACTTCCGTTTGGTCCAAATCTTTTACCCAACCCATTTTTGGACATTTTAAGCATATATAAACCATAAAAACGTAAAAATGCGTAAAAACGGAGAGTTTCGGGTTTTGTCGGAAACTTACGAAATGCCGAAACGAAAATCCAGAAAGATAGGAATGTAGATCGTTGCGAGATGATGTTTTTCTTCCAAACGAAGGGTATAATCCGGGTGCGTTTGAGGGTATTATTTTGATGATTTGTGGTGGTGGTGGTTTTTGGTGAATTAGAGAGAAGGGAGGGAGTAGAGAGAGAAAGGGATGAGAGAAATGAGAAAGAGTGGGGGATGGTGGGGTTTTTGTCTCCCATTTCATTCCCCGCGGTTGCGCTCCGTGTGATGTTCGTTTCCCGTTCGTTTAAACGTTAACTATTTATTTTTCGCGTTAATTATTCATTTAAAAATACAAATCTTTGTTAAATAATTTAATTGAATTATTTTGTCAGATCTTTAAATAAATTTGTTTATTTTTGTTTTTAAATTGCGCGTTAACTATTTAATCGTGTAGACGTTTATTTGTACGATGCAGAACAATTTGAAAGTATTACTAAAATACTATTTTGAATACCTTAGTGTTTTTAAATAATGTTTCATGTTTAAATTTAAAATGTTTCACCAACGTCCGTATTTACTGAACCGAATTACATTCGATTTAAAACTGTGTACGATCTAATCCAATCGCATATACGTATATATTCAACAATATATATTTCGATACATTAATTAGCCTAACACAGAACTAATTACATGTATTGACATAATATTAGGCACTAATCGCTAGTCCTAATTTGGTGGGTGTTACATTCTCCCCCTGTTAAGAGAATTTCGTCCCGAAATTTACGTCGATGTCGCGTTCGATGTAGAATCAGTGAATAAGTGAGGATACTTGAGTCGCATTTGGTCTTCCCGTTCCCAAGTGAATTCAGGACCACGTCTAGAATTCCACCCGACTTTTACGATGGGAATACGACTCTGTTTGAGTTGTTTGACCTCACGGTCCATGATTTCCGCGGGTTCCTCAACGAAATGAAGTTTGTCATCGATGCGAATCTCGTCAAGTGGTATGATAATTGTCTCGTTAGACAGACATTTCTTTAAGTTAGAAATATGAAAGGTAGGGTGCACGCTGCTGAGTTCAGAGGGTAGCTGAAGTCGATATGCCACTGGACCTATCCTCTCGAGGATCTCTAAAGGCCCAAAGTACCTGGGATTTAACTTCTCGCGTTTGCCGAATCGGATTACGCCTTTCCAAGGCGATACTTTTAAGAGTACTCGATGGTTTGCGTCTCACGTCAGCGTAACTTTTCTGACGATCACGTGCGGCTTTGAGTCGGTTCTGGATTTCAGTAATTTTCTCGGTGGTTTCGTGTATGAGTTCAGGACCTGTGAGTTGGCTATCTCCCACTTCAGTCCAACAGATCGGTGATCGACACTTACGACAGTATAGTGCCTCAAAAGGTGCAGCCTTAATACTGGCGTGATAACTGTTATTGTAGGAAAACTCACATAACGGTAGGTGTCTTTCCCAGTTGGTACCGAAATCAACTACGCAGGCTCGTAGCATATCTTCCAGTGTCTGAATAGTTCGTTCGCTCTGGCCATCGGTCTGAGGGTGGTACGCGGTATTCATATCGAGACGGGTACCCAGTGATTTTTGGAGTGATTGCCAGAAGCGAGATGTGAAACGAGCATCCATGTCAGAGATAATCGAGATAGGGACACCATGTTGGCAAACGATTTCTTTGATGTAGGTTTGTGTGAGGCATTCCATTTTATCGGTTTCTCTGATTGCCAAGAAATGAGCCGATTTGGTGAGACGATCGACGATCACCCAAATGGTATCGTAACCGCTTGACGACTTAGGAAGTTTGGTTATGAAATCCATGGCAATCTGTTCCCATTTCCATTCAGGTATGTCGGGTTGTTGGAGTAAGCCGGAAGGTTTCTGGTATTCGGCTTTGACTTTTGAACAAGTAAGACACTTGCTGACGTACGTGGCGATTTCAGCTTTCATGTTCGGCCACCAATAAAACTCTTTGATCCCGTGATACATTTTATCGGATCCCGGGTGGATAGAATATTTGGACTTGTGAGCTTCATCCATCACCAAGTCCCGCAGGTTCCCGAAACTAGGCAACCAGATTCGGTTAGAGAAGTACCTAACTCCATTAGGTGTGATTTTGAACCGTTTATCCATGCCTCGTAAGGCCTCGTTTTTGACATTATCAGGTTTGAGAGCTTCGAGTTGAGCGGTGAGAATCTGAATATTTAAATCGTTGTGAATGGTCATACTGAGGGCTCGGACTCGAAGTGGTTTTGTACGTTCCTTACGACTGAGAGCATCGGCAACCACGTTTGCCTTGCCTGGATGATATTTGATCTCACAATCATAATCGGTGAGTAATTCAACCCACATACGTTGTCTCATGTTAAGATCTTTTTGGTCAAAGATGTGTTGAAGACTTTTGTGGTCGGTGAACACGGTACTTCGGGTGCCATAAAGGTAATGTCTCCAGATTTTGAGGGCGAATACCACAGCCCCTAACTCGAGGTCGTGGGTCGTATAGTTTTTCTCGTGGACTTTTAGTTGTCGGGAGGCGTAAGCAATGACCTTGTCTCGTTGCATCAACACGCAACCGAGACCTTGGTGAGAAGCATCGCAGTATACCACGAAGTCATCGGTGCCTTCGGTAAGGATAGAATGGGTGCACTGCAAAGCTTTAGTTTCAACAGCTGAAATGCTGACTCTTGTTTATCAGTCCAATCGAACTTTTTGTCTTTCTGAGTCAGTGTTGTGAGTGGCAAGGCTATTTTTGAGAAGTTCTCGATGAATCGGCGATAATACCCCGCCAATCCCAAGAATTGGCGTACCTCGGTGGGAGTGGTTGGCGCTTGCCAGTTCTTGATGGCTTCGACTTTTGATGGGTCTACATGAATTCCCTGACTATCAATCACGTGTCCAAGGAATTGAACGGTTTTTATCCAGAACTCACACTTAGAGAATTTGGCGTAAAGCTCCTCGTGTCTAAGTAGTTCTAGGATGGTTCTGAGGTGTTGTGCGTGTTCTTGTTCATTTCGTGAGTATATGAGGATGTCATCGATGAAGACAATAACAAACTTGTCGAGATAAGGTTTGCACACCCGATTCATAAGGTCCATGAATACAGCCGGTGCGTTGGTTAGACCGAATGGCATCACTTGAAATTCGTAATGCCCATAACGGGTTCTGAATGCGGTTTTTGGGATGTCGGCATCATGAACACGCAATTGATGATAACCTGATCGAAGATCAATCTTTGAATAACAGCTTAACCCTTGAAGTTGATCGAACAGATCGTCGATTCGAGGGAGTGGGTATCGGTTCTTGAAGGTTAGTTTGTTTAACTCTCAGTAGTCGATGCACATTCTGAATGAACCGTCTTTCTTTTTAACAAACAAGACCGGAGCTCCCCAAGGTGAAGAACTCGGTCTGATGAATCATCTATCCAGGAGTTCCTGTAACTGAGTAGACAACTCCTGAAGTTCGGATGGGGCTAGGCGGTACGGTGCTCGGGCCACCGGTGCGGCACCCGGCACAAGATCAATCGAGAACTCAACCTGTCTAGGTGGAGGTAAACCAGGTAGTTCTTCTGGAAAGACTTCGGGAAAGTCTCTAACAATTGGCACATCTTCAAGTCGCTTCTCCTCCGACTTTTTCTCCGTGATGTGTGCGAGAATTGCTGGATAACCTTTTCTCAGAAATTTTCGGGTTTTTAAACAGGAGATTATGTTTAGTCTCGACCCACCGGTCTCCCCTTGTATGATCAAGGTTCTACCGACGGCGAGAGGGATGCGGACGATCTTATCATAGCAAACAATTTCGGCCCGATGCTTGGACAACCAGTCCATACCCACGATGACGTCGAAACTTCCTAGTTCAACAGGCATAAGATCGATTGAGAAGATTTCGTCGGCTAGGTTTAAAGTGCAATTAGGTATCACACTATCGGTTTCTATGAGTCTACCATTTGCAAGTTCTACTGTGTACTTAACATCTAAGGCCACGGGAGTGATGTCAAGTAGTGGGCAAAACTCATCAGAAATATAGCTCCTATCAGCACCAGTATCAAATAGAATAGAAGCAGATAAGTTGTTGAGGAAGAACATACCCGAGACCACATTCGGGTCTTGACGGGCGTCCCCTGAGTTGATCACGAAGGCTCTGCTCCGAGTGTTGTTGTTGCGGTTGTTGTTGTTCTTGGTGTTGTTCTTCAGCTTGGGGCAGTTGTTCTTAAAATGCCTAGAGTTTCCGCACCCAAAGCAGGTCTTTGGTGCATTGGTGTTGGGGGTAGGAATGATGGCTCGACAATCCTTGGCTAGGTGCCCGAACCTTTTGCAGTTGGTGCAAGGGCAGGAACCGTCGTGGTGACGATTGCATTTGGAACAGTAGGGTTTGTTCCCGTCGTACCCTTTCTTTTCAGTAGTCCCTGATGAATAAGCCTTAACAGACTCAGGCTTCTTGTTGGTGAGTTGGTTGGATGAGTTGGGGTTTCCTTCCCATTTGCGTTTGTTGTTTGCAGAAGGGGTAGAAGTTGTGCCACGGCGGACAAAATTTGCCGTTAGCTCATGGGCCATACAGATGGCGCTTTGAATCGTACCCGGTTTGGATGATGTCACTAAGTCCTGTAGTCTGTCGGGAAGTCCATCGACATATTTCTCGATCCTCTTGTATTCAGGATCGACCATGGATGGGCACAGAAGTGCCAGTTGGTGAAAACGGTTGGTGTACCCGGTGATATCATCACCTTGCATCTTGTGGTTCCAAAATTCCAACTCCAGTTGTTTCAGTTCATCCCTGGGGCAGTACTCACCCCTCAACATCTCCTTCAGCTCCTCCCATGGGAGCTTGTAAGCATTCGCAATACCCACAGTCTGGGCATAGGTGTTCCACCAGGTGAGAGCGGTGTCAGTGAAAGTACTAACGGAGAACTTAACCTTGTCTCCCTCCGCACAGTTGCAGATAAGAAACACAGATTCGACTTTCTCGATCCAGCGTACTAGACCGATAGCTCCCTCAGTACCTGCAAAGTTTAGAGGTTTGCAGTTTTGGAAGTCCTTATATGAGCAGGGTTTGGGTTGTGGTCCATTGTTAGCTGTATCTTCGCTACCAGGAGTTGATGTTCGGGTAGCTAGGGCTTGGGCCACACTACGGGCAATCAGACCCGCAATTTCGGCTTCACTGAGGGTGATTTGCCGGCGAGGAGGCATGATGCTGAATAAGAAAAAGAACAAGGAAAGAGGAATAAGATATTTGCATGAAAATTATGATATATCACAAGTGTATATGATGAGATACACGATAACGGTACGAGGTGATAACCACATTCCATTTAGATAAACAGGTTGGATACAAGGTACGGGTTTTTCAAAAGATTACAAAGTAATAGTAGTACAAAAGTGCCAGGAATTGTTACATCCGGTTGAATTACATAGGTCCTAATTAAGTAGTCAACTGGTTACAAGTTACAGACTGATCTAATCTTGATGCAGACTAATCTGCTCCATCAGCGCGACAAGGTGGTCCACGGTTTCTGCTAGTCTGTGGGCTTGCCTGGCGTTGTCTTCAACCAAGGCCATTCGTTGTACTAGTGCTCGAGAGTGATCCTCAGTCTCCTGTGAACGCTGTTCACATTCCTCTAGTCGGTTTCTTACGAGTTCATCCGCACCTAGTTCAGCGGTCATTGAATCCTGAATTATGCTTAGAGAGGCTGGTATCTTCTTGTTCTCGCTGGAGTTGTGATATGCGGTCAAGAGCTTGGCGAAGCAGGTAGGTCATTTGGTGTTGTTCCCGTTCGAGATTCTCGAGCCTTTGCTCCTGTCGGCGGAGTTGGGTAACCAACACTGGCACCGTGAGATGTGCCGAGTTCTGAAAGTTATTAACAGGATAGGGGCTGGTTCGAGGTGACCTAGTGGTCCTCCTGGCTATTCGCGGGTTTCGAGATCCTTGCGGACGAGGGCGTGACGAATTGGGCGATGTGTTTGCCATTCCTGAGGCAGAGTGTAAGTAAGACGAGGCTAACATATATAAGTACATAATATCCAGCCTAGTGTCTAGCACGTATCAAGTAATGGTCCGGTTCTCTCGTGGTCAGAGTCAACTAACGCATTCCTGTTCAACATAACCATTTCAGACCTCACATCATCTTTCCTTAATTGTACATAGTTGATCAGGCTATGTTAAATTAAAGTCGTATGCTGTAATTTCTGAACCAATCATGCCTAGTAAGGGAATACTGCCTAATGGTCATAGTCTAGGCCCACTAAATGCAACCTAGTTCACTATAACCTTAGGCTCTGATACCAATCTGTAACACCCCCAAATTTAATGATTTTCGGAAGCATACTTGGGTGTTACTAATCAATATACAAAGCACAAGATATACAGTAAACGACCTCTAAATGAGACGTTGTAAAACGATTTCATAGAAATATATGTTTGAAAACTTAATGTTTTCGTATACAAAAATAGTTCCCTAGAGTCCACGCGTATGGCGGGAGATTCTATTACATAATCAACATGTACAAAAGATAATGCTGAGAATCTCCGTTAAATGCAGTTTAGTTGAATTCATGCGACTCTGGCTATGTCCTGGGGAAATCCTACTCCATATGAGTACCTGAGAATACATGCTAAAAGGTCAACACGAATGTTGATGAATCTCACAGGTTTGTAAGTAATATCAGTTTTGAACACAAGATTTCATCAATAGTGCCCGCAGGCGTAAATCAAGTATTTACAAATCCAGCAAATGTAAAGTAAATAAGTTATACCGTTGCCATGAGGCTCATAATCGAAGCTTAACCCGTAAGTAATAAGTTGCTCCCGTGACATGCTCGTAACTGAGCAAGCATAAGTAACGAATAATAGTCGCCCGTTTATACAGAACGGTTCGTGGTAGCGCTACTACCCCGGGCGGGGAGGGTCATTTCCCTAATGGATCCATTAACTAGTGTTCGCGCTTAAGTCCATAACTAACGATATATGATGGAGAGACTTCTGTAAATAGTAAATAACTCATGCAATTCCGTTTGGTATAGTAAGCAGTTTTAGTACTTGTGTTCAAGAAAAGTAAGCAATGTATCTCACCCCGTATGTAAAACAGTAAAAGTGGGGCTGTAAGACTCACCTGAGTCTTTGCAAGTACGTTTATATCAATAAACGAGTAAGTAATATCAACCGTAGGTTCTCCGAACCCGTAACCTTCAAATGCCTAAACATATAAAGTTAAGTAAGTAGATGTCTCGCAAGAACATCTAGGCTAGTTGTCTACACAACTCGTTATGTCCAAGTGTTTGTTTAGTAATCCGTTTGTAGTTTGAAAACAAGTATGGCCCGTTGGTGACGGTTTGTAATAATGATTCAAAGTGTTATCATTATATGTATCGTTGAATCAGGTTTCGTTATTTGTAAGTGTTCGACACTTAGTGTGAAAAGTATTTACAACATCTAATGACGGGGGTCCGGGGGCAGCGCCCCTGGTAGCGGGGTCCAAGGGGCGGCAGCCCCTGGCGGGGTCCAAGGGGCAGAGCCCCTGGTTGGGGTCGAGCTGCCAAGTCAGCTTGGAAAATTTTTATTCCTACCACTTTCCTTTAGTGAAAACGTATCCGAAATTTGAATTTGGAGTAAAATTAGGTGGTAAAATCTTGGTTCCGACACTTAGTAAAAAGGTAAGTTTTCAAGGTTCTAGTTTGTGCGACGTCAGGTGCGACGTCGCACATGATGACCGCGACGTTTGGAATGGCGTCGCTAAGTATAGCATTCGCAATTTAATGCGACGTTACGTATTATGTCGCTATATGCGACGTTAGTTCGGTTTGCGACGTTAAGGTCTGCGTCGCTATATGCGACGTTCGCAAGTCAATGCGACGTTGGGGATGACGTCGCTATATGCGACGTTGTGAGGTGTTTAGCGACGTTGTAACTGACGTCGCAATCGGGCCAAGCCAGATGCGACGTCGGCGACTGATATGGTTCCGGTGGCCGGAAAATCGGCCGAACGACTTCCGTTTGGTCCAAATCTTTTACCCAACCCATTTTTGGACATTTTAAGCATATATAAACCATAAAAACGTAAAAATGCGTAAAAACGGAGAGTTTCGGGTTTTGTCGGAAACTTACAAAATGCCGAAACGAAAATCCAGAAAGATAGGAATGTAGATCGTTGCGAGGTGATGTTTTTCTTCCAAACGGAGGGTATAATCCGGGTGAGTTTGAGGGTATTATTTTGATGATTTGTGGTGGTGGTGGTTTTTGGTGAATTAGAGAGAAAGGAGGGAGTAGAGAGAGAAAGGGATGAGAGAAATGAGAAAGAGTGGGGGATGGTGGGGGTTTTGTCTCCCATTTCATTCCCCGCGGTTGCGCTCCGTGTGATGTTCGTTTCCCGTTCGTTTAAACGTTAACTATTTATTTTTCGCGTTAATTATTCATTTAAAAATACGAATCTTTGTTAAATAATTTAATTGAATTATTTTGTCAGATCTTTAAATAAATTTGTTTATTTTTGTTTTTAAATTGCGCGTTAACTATTTAATCGTGTAGACGTTTATTTGTACGATGCAGAACAATTTGAAAGTATTACTAAAATACTATTTCGAATACCTTAGTGTTTTTAAATAATGTTTCATGTTTAAATTTAAAATGTTTCACCAACGTCCGTATTTACTGAACCGAATTACATTCGATTTAAAACTGTGTACGATCTAATCCAATCGCATATACGTATATATTCAACAATATATATTTCGATACATTAATTAGCCTAACACAGAACTAATTACATGTATTGACATAATATTAGGCACTAATCGCTAGTCCTAATTTGGTGGGTGTTACACAGACTTTACCCTTGATTTTCAATAGCAAAATACTCTCATATAGATAACGCATCACAATTCTCCAAATAATGAACATCCAATTAAATCAATCATTTTTCAAACCAAGACATTGGTGACAGGTCTGTACCTTAGTACAACAGAGCGACATAACTTGGTTTTGGTTTTTTCAATTTATGAGTCTTTTGTACTCGTTTATTTTTATCTATTTTGATATCAAATATACTGACGGAAACCAGGTCTGTACTTTCGTACAACAGAGGAGATAACACCCAGTATATTCCCAAATGATGATTATTAGGATCCCAAAATTATGGATTATAACACGCTATCATACAAGAATTAAGACTAAGGTCATACCTTGCTAAAAGATCCTCATAGGATAAATCCCTACTTAATTCATTACATTTCTTACTAGCTCAAAAACTTCATATAGATTGTCTATCGATACATCAAAAAATGAACTATCTAATATTTAAAAATTAAATTTATTTCATTCTTTGCATTCCCAAAATATGTCACAAGATTGCTAAATTTTACAAAGAAACAATTTTAAAACAAAAATTCGGGCTGAAAAATGACTAACGCGTAGAATGCCTCTTTACCTCAATATTTCAATAGCTACCATTCATAAATTAAGGACAACTAGACTTCTTTTCCCCCATCCCCCACTTAGAAACATGCAATGTCCTCATTGCAAAACTAAATAAAAACAAAGGGAATAGAAAAGAAGTAAAACAGAAAACTCCCCTGATTTGAAGGCAATTTGCTTGAAGGAATTCATTCAGAAATAAAATACACAGCACACTTCCGTAGGCAACACGATTGCATTTAGCACATGCAATAAGCCTTTAAATCCCTCGGTATCC
Organism: Helichrysum umbraculigerum; assembly: GCA_949592205.1. Lineage (NCBI taxonomy): Eukaryota > Viridiplantae > Streptophyta > Magnoliopsida > Asterales > Asteraceae > Helichrysum > Helichrysum umbraculigerum. The sequence continues at coordinate 5,030,702 of CATIUR010000005.1, read as the reverse complement.
CGAGTGGACGAGTTGTAGTCTCGTGAGGGTTTCCAGAGAACACACCCACAAAGTTCAAACCTGCAAACAAAAACAATAAAACAGAATAACAAATTAACAAAATAACGGGTCGTCTCCCGAAAGCGCTTTTGTTTATCATGTCGGTAAGCTCGACATCTTGCTTCACCACTTAATTCAAATCCATCTCCAAATCATGCTTGGAGTCCCTTATATCACCATAGTACTTCTTCACTCTACTTCCATTGACCTTGAAAGTTTTTCCCGAATATCCTTGCAAATCAACAGCTCCAAACGGATAAACCTTGTCAACAACAAAAGGGCCAGTCCAGCGTGTCTTTAACTTTCCTGGAAACAAATGTAATCTAGAACTATACAACGGAACTTTATCACCTTTCTCGAATGTATGGATCGACTTAAGACGAGCATCATGCCATTTCTTAGTTCGCTCCTTGAACAATCTCGAATTGTCATAAGCATTTATTCTCAATTCATCCAACTCGTTTAGCTGTTCCATTCTTTTCTTTCCAGCTAACTTCTCATCAAGATTGCACTTTTGTAAAGCCCAATATGCTTTATGCTCTAACTCAAAAGGTAAATGACAAGCTTTTCCATAAACAAGGCGATAAGGTGTTGTTCCAATTGACGACTTAAATGCTGTTCGTGCCGCCCATAATGCATCATCTAACTTGTATGACCAATTCTTAGGATTTCCTTCAACTGAACATTCTAAAATACGCTTCAACCCTCTATTAGTCACTTCCACTTGACCACTCGTCTGTGGATGATAAGCAGTTGAAAACTTATGTCTAACTCCGTACTTTCGCAACACTTTTTCCAATTGCAGATTTGTGAAATGTGTCCCTCGATCACTAATCAAAGCTTTTGGTGCTCCAAAGCGCGAAAATAACTGCTTAAGAAAATTTACCACAACGCGAGCATCATTTGTGGGTAATGCCTTTGCTTCGGCCCATTTAGAAACATAATCCACATCCACAATGATGTATTTGTTTCCATTGCTAGGTGGAAACAGGCCCATAAAGTCTATTCCCCAGACATCAAAAATCTCGCTTACCATAATTGGGTTTTGCAACATTTCATCCTTCTTTGAAATTCTCCCTGTACGTTGGCAGGCATCGCATTCCTTCACATACTTGAATGCATCCTTATAAACTGTTGGCCAATAAAAACCTGCCTCAAACACCTTCCTTGCAGTGTAATTTGGACCATGATGTCCTCCAGCCGGACCATCATGACAGTGTTCTAAGATAATATCACATTCCTCTCCAGCTACACATCGTCGGACAATTCCGTTAGCACACTGTCTGAACAGATATGGATCTTCCCAAAAGTAATACCGTAAAGATGAGAAAAACCTCTTTCTTTGGTTGAAATCCAATCCGGGTGGCAGAGTCTTTGTAACTAGAAAGTTTGCAATATCCGCGAACCATGGAAATTCATTCAGAATTGCTTTCAACAAGCTTTCATCAGGAAACTTATCTCGAATTTCCGTTTCATCCAACTTATCCAATTCTGGATTTTCCAGTCTTGACAGATGATCTGCAGCTAGATTTTCCGCTCCCTTCTTATCACGAATCTCAATGTCAAACTTCTGCAATAACAAAATCCATCGCAACAACCTCGGTTTTGCATCTTGTTTCCCAAACAAGTATCTTAATGCAGAGTGATCGGTAAAAACAACAGTTTTTGACAGAACCAGGTAAGATCGAAACTTATCAAATGCAAAAACAACAGCAAGCAATTCCTTCTCAGTCGTGGTGTAATTCTCCTGTGCACTTGTCAAAGTCTTACTTGCGTAATAAATAGGTTGAAACTTCTTATCAACCCTCTGACCTAAAACTGCTCCCACAGCGTAATCACTGGCGTCACACATCAATTCAAATGGAAGATCCCAATTCGGACTTATCATAATTGGTGCAGATACCAATTTCTCCTTTAAAATCTTGAACGCATCTTGGCACTCCTTCGAAAACTCGAACTTAGCTTCTTTTTCCAACAATTTGTTCATAGGACGTGCTATCTTTGAAAAATCCTTGATGAATCTTCTATAGAACCCAGCATGTCGTATTCCTTTAACATTTGTTGGATGAGGTAGCTTTGCTATCGCCTCAATCTTTGCTTGATCAACTTCAATACCAGCTCTCGAAATTTTATGTCCCAACACAACTCCTTCTCGTACCATGAAATGACACTTTTCCCAATTTAAAACGAGATTTGAACTCTCACACCTTTGCAACATCCTCTTTAAATTCATCAGACACTTATCAAAAGAATCTCCAAACACAGAGAAGTCATCCATGAATATTTCCATGCTGTCTTCTACCATATCATGGAATATTGCCATCATGCACCGTTGAAATGTGGCGGGTGCGTTACATAGACCAAAAGGCATTCTCCGATAAGCGAAAGTTCCGAATGGGCAGGTGAAAGTAGTCTTATCTTGATCATTTGCATCAATTGGGATTTGGAAGTACCCGGAGAATCCGTCTAGAAAGCAATCATACTCTTTTCCAGCTAGACGTTCCAGCATCTGATCAATGAACGGCAAAGGAAAGTGATCCTTGCGTGTCGCATCATTCAGCTTTCTATAATCGATACAGACCCTCCATCCAGTAACAGTTCTTGTGGGAATTAACTCATTCTTCTCATTTGCAACCACTGTCATACCTCCCTTTTTAGGCACAACATGAATGGGGCTGACCCATGGACTATCAGAAATCGGGTATATCAATCCAGAGTCAAGCAATTTAATGATTTCCTTCCTCACAACATCCGTAACCTTAGGATTCAATCGTCTTAATGGTTGCACAACTGGTTTAAAATCAGACTCCATAAGGATCTTGTGCGTACAATATGATGGGCTGATTCCCTTGATGTCACTAATCGTCCATGCTATAGCATGCTTGTGTTCCTTCAGAACTTTTAGCAGACTTTCTTTTTCTTTTGCTGATAGCTTGGATGAAATGATAACTGGCAAATCCGACTCTCCTTGTAGGTATGCATACTCCAAATGAGTCGGTAAATCTTTCAATTCTAACCTTGGTGGTTCTTCAAAAGAAGATTTACATGCCAACACTTCTTCTCGTGAGCAGGGAATCCCATGCATAGTGATGCGAGTCTCTTTCTTGACTACAATACCATTAGTCTCAACCGATTCTTCAATCTCAGTCGGCTGATCACCTTCTACTTCCTCATCACTCTCGAACTCTAACTCCTCAAGCATTTTATCGAATTCTTCGATATCTCTAATTGCTTCTATGCTTCCCGTCCATCCTTCCAGAATCATGGGATCTAAATCTTCATCTTCCATAAGACTCTGAAGGAACTCTTCATCATCAGTCATTTCTCTTGCACTTACAAAGTAGCACGTATCATCAACTGCAGCAGGATATCTCATTGATTTGTTGACATCAAATACTACTTCATCTTCTCCTAACCTAAGGGTGATTTTTCTATCATGAACATCAATTAATGCCCTTGCAGTGGCTAGAAAAGGTCTTCCCAAAATGATAGGTACCTTTTTATCTTCAACCATGTCCAGAATGATGAAATCACACGGAAAAACAAACCTATCCACCTTAACTAGCACATTCTCTACCATGCCCCTAGGATATTGAACCGAACGATCTGCTAACTCAATGCACATTCTAATTGGCTTTGGTTCCCCTAACTTAAGTCTGGCATACATAGTATAAGGCATTATTGATATGCTTGCCCCCAAGTCAGCCAATGCATGAGTAAGGTCTAAACTTCCAATCAGACAAGGAAGGGTAATACTCCCAGGGTCTTTCATTTTCGGTGGAAGTTTATTTTGCATAACTGCTGAACATCTCTCGTTCATTGTCACCGTGGTCGCCTCTGCCAACTTGCTCTTATTAGTTAAAAGTTCATTCAGATACTTTCCATACTTTGGCATTTGAGCAATGGCTTCCACGAATGGGATGTTAATGTGCAGTTGTTTCAGATTCTCTAGGAACTGGTGGTATCGAGCATCATCTTTCCCTCTTCTCAAAGCTGCTGGATAAGGTGGTGGTGGTGCATGCTCCTTAGCATATTGCTTATCTCTTGCAATTTGTTCAGCCTCAGTGTCCACCTTGGGACTTTCCACAACTTCTACTTCCTTCTCTTTCTGCGGTAGGGGTTGAGACACAGGTTTCTTCTTTGGAACGGGGTCTTCCAAACCTTTTCCGCTCCGGGTGATCACTGCTTTCGCCTGATCCTGTGGATTGGTTTCAGTGTATCCAGGTAGGGTACCTAGGAATCTTTCTTGAAGAACTTTGGCTATGTTGGAAACATTCCCTTCAATTTGCTTAATCGCAGCTCCTTGGTTTCTCAATGCAGCGTCGGTGGCATCCATTCTTTGTCCAGAGCTCGTAATGAATTTCTCATTGGACGTGAGAAACTTACCCATCATTTCTTCTAAATTAGCTTGCTTGTCTGAAGATGAGGCACATGACTGCTCCTTGGTGAAAAATCCAGGTTGAGTTTGGCGAAACGGTCGCCCTCCATCTTGGTATGGTCTTCTGAAGAAATTTCCACCGCCCTGACGATATGGTGCTTGAGCTTCTCCATACTTGACTTCTTCAGTCTGTTCTCCCGTTCTCATCTCGGTGCAATCCTTTACTAAATGGCTTCCTCCACAGTTGTCGCATCCCACTTGGATAGCATGGACAGTCTCAGTAACCTTCTTAATATCTCTTCCCATGTTATCTAGCTTAGCGGTGATGGCTGCAAATCCATCTTCATCATTCACAGACCTCTTCCGTCTAGAAGCGCCATCATCCCATAACTGAGAGTGTTTCGCTTGGTCGCGAATGGCAGCCAAAGCGTCATGAGGGACTTTCTTGGGAATAGGCCCTTGGGAATCCAGTTGTTGTCTCGTGGTACGATCCACTCCTTTATAGAAAATACTCACGACTTGCTGATCGTTCAGGTCGTGTTGCGGGCATTTACGCATCAGGTCCTTATATCTTTCCCAAGCTTGGTGTAGTGACTCATCCATTTCCTGCTTGAAATTTCTGATCTCGTCAATCATCTTTGAAGTTTTGGAAGGAGGACAATACATCTTCAGAAACTTCGTGCGAAGGTCTTCCCATGTGGTTATGGATCTAGCTGGCTCGTTTTGAATCCATCTCTTAGCAGCTCCCTTGAGTGTGATTGGGAATACCCTGAGCATAACTTGATCGCGTGTGATGTTAGGAACGTTGAACATATCGGATATCTCAACGATTTTCTCCACATGATCATTAGCATCCTCCCTTTCTTCTCCTCGGAAAGGATTCTCCCTAAGCTCCTTGAGGAATTGTCCCTTGATTTCAAACTCCACATCTTGTGCAATCGCTGGCCTTACTACTCCAGTGCCACGGTCATTACACATCCGACTCGAATACTCTTTGAGCGTAATGTTGGCGATATCTTCTGCCATAGCGTCTCTTGGATTTCCTTGATTGATCGGAGGTTCGAATAAGGATGTAACACCCCCAAATTCGTTTAGCGGAAGCATTTGGATTAAGTACGGGGGTGCCACAATAACAAAGCATGCATACGTATCAGAGCTTATGATTACAACAGAACATAATATATTAAGATGCCAAATGTAATAGTTACAAGTTTACGATTTATCAAATCGTAAGTTATAAAAAGTTATCAAGTTTACAAAAGTAGATTTCGTAAATATGACTAAAACAGCTTTAGTTATACAAAAGAAATCCAGTTGTCAAAAAGTTGGCATCCTAAAGCTTCACGGGTCGCCTAATTCTCCATGTATGTTGGCGATTCTTATATGCGCAGCTAATTCCCTGAAAAACATAGTAAAAGTCAACAACGAGGTTGAGTGAATTCACAGGTTTTATGTTTACAAGTTCAGTTGTGATAAACCACTGTTGTTTATAACGTATCGTTGGAATGTCACCAAAAAGTATAGCTCGTAAAACCAAATATGTTCCCAAATAGTTGTTTGTAGGAATGTTCGTATCCTAGTAGTTGTAGGAAATCAGTATCCTGTTTTCAAATATGTTTTGTAGGATTATACGTATCCTAGTCATAGATGTGTTTAGTTGGGATATTGCCCCAAAAGTATAGTTCAAGTTATAGTAGGAATGTAGGTATCCAAATCGTTTAGTGGGTCCATGTTAGTAGGAAACCCAGTCTTTTCAGTAGTGTTGCCCATGTCAAGTAGGGACTTTTCAGATAGTGTTGCCCATGTTCGTAGGGACTTTTCAGATAGTGTGTTGCCCATGTTCGTAGGGACTTTTAAATAGCGTTGCCCATGTCAGTAGGGACTTTTCAATAGTGTTGCCCATGTTCGTAGGGACTTTTCAATAGTGTTGCCCATGTCAGTAGGGACTTTTCAATACCCAGACCGTTATATAAAGTGTTGCTGGTTATCCTCCAGCGTTCTCAAAACATGTTCATGTGTTTACAGCATTAGTAGTATGGAAGTATTATGTAACACTCCCCCTAAGACCCGTACCTGGGTCACGTGCGGACAGTATTACATATTACTTTGAAATCGTTAGTTTGTTTATCAGTTTACCAGTTCAAAGTACTCTACTTGTTTGAGTAAAATAGTATACAATCATGTTTGTATAAAAATGTTTGACTATGTTTTCCACCCCTGTTCAAAATCAGTTAAAACAGTAAAAGTAGGGGCTGTGAACTCACCTGTTCGAGTCAAGTAGTTGTGCGAGTGCTAGCAAACCTAAGCCCAAGTACAGTCTGAGATCTCCTAACGTCCTAAACGTATGAGATTAATAAGTATGTGGATGTCTAAGCTAATCATCCATGTTAGTGTTCGTACAACCAAGTTATGTCCAAAGTATTTGTTAAACGTTTACGTTGTATTTCGTTGTTTGTGAAAATGTATACGACTTGTTGGTGATGTTTTGAAACAATAGTTCAAAAATGTTATTATCTCATTTGCTACAGTACTGCTACAGTAAAATTTGACTTTTCTACAGTAACTTTGACTTTTTAAAATGCGTTTTTAGGGTTCTGACTTGTGCGACGTTAGGTACGACGTCGCGTGCGACGTTGCGTGCGACGTAGGCGCTTATGTCGCTATATGCGACGTCAGGGTCTAGTGCGACGTAAGGGTCGGCGTCGCTATGTGTGATTTCGCAATTTAATGCGACGTTAAAGGTGACGTCGCAGTATGCGACGTTGTGAGATGTTCTGCGACGTAGGGACTGACGTCGCATTTAGCCCAAGCCAGATGCGACGTAGCGGATTGTTCGACGAACAATTCGGGAAAAACGAGTTTTGGGTCGATTTTTGGACATTTTCAGTTGTTAGAACACTAAAGCATGGTAATCTAAGTATTATAAACAAGGAATATTGGAGGAAACGTCAAAATCTAAGAGTTTACGAAGATGTCGGAAACTTACGGGTGTCGGATTTGAAATCCGAAAAGATGGTTGTGTAGATCGTTGCAAGGTGATCGTTTTTCTCTAATTGGTTAGTTGATTCGGCGCGTTTTTGATGTAGTATTTGTATGATTTGTGTGATTGTTGGTTGAGTTTAGAGAGAGAGAGAGTTGAGAGAAAAAGAGATGAGGAAAGAGAGAAATAAAATGAAATGAAAGAAAGTTGGGAGATGGGAGTGGGTTTTGGTTCCCCATTTTCATCTCCTGCGTTTTCGCCCCGTGTTTGTTTACCCGATCGTTAAATGTTACATTATTTAAACTAATGCATTTTTAATTACATATTTCATTATGTTTTTAATTAAGATCTTTTTATGAAACCAATTTAATTTAGTTACAAAATTTTTAAACTTTGGTTCATTTTAATTAAACAAATTTACGTTTTATGTTATCAAATGATATGTAAATATTATTGACATAATATTTAATTGTTAATGACGTTATTTAATAATTTCGTTTTATTAAATAAATTTGTTCACCAACAGTCGTATATTTTTGGTTTCGTTTGTTCCAATTGTTTCGTACATAATTTTAACAATTTACGAATCGTAGTACTACGCGTATTAACTAGTTGGGCTTTGCTAGACTTACCTCAAAAGTGTGTTGTGAATTCACTCAGGTAGGGAATTAACCTAATAATGCAAGTGATTAATATTATTAATCGTGTTTAAATTTGCGGAGTGTTACAAAGGACCGAAGATACTCTCCAAAATCTCCTTCTAAATATGACGGAAGGTTGTGGTGTAAACTTGAGTTGGGGGGTACAGAAGCAAACCGTCTTCTCTGACGAAAAACTCTTTCAGGATCTTCAAAAGGATCAGCGAGATTAGGGTTCCTTGATCGGGTCATAAACTTCCTGTGATATAATTCCCGAATCAGTAGAACAAGACCCTAATTGAACTATTTACTAAACAACCCTAAACACAAAAATATAATTCGAAAAATAAATAAAGCAGAACTGAACTTAAATAACAATATACAAAGATCAAATTCCAAATTGTCAAATTAAAACAAACCGCTCCCCGGCAGCGGCGCCAAAAACTTGATGTCGTGTAAACGGGGTTTTATTTTAAAATGGAAAATACTTAACTTACTATACACAACACAGGCAAGAATACCTGATCATATATAGTATAGCTCAGTAAGTCCGAGTCGAACACAGGGAACGGATGTCAATATTAACAAATTGGAAATTGCTACCATTAATTAAAGCAGTAAAAGTGGGGACGTTTTAGTTCCGTTTGAACAAATAAGTAACAATTATAAAAGAAATGATTAATTAAAGAAAACTAATTATTTAAAATAAAGAAATACTAAATTGACTTAATTAAAATAGAAGGTTTAATTCAAATGGTAAAAAGGTACAGTTGCTTAGACTAGTTTCCTCAGAATCTGATTATCACTTCATTGAATTGCTAATGTTGAACTTCATTGTGACATGACACATGTATCAACCATCTTTGCAGGATTAATTGATTAAACACAATTCAGAAAGATATAAAGTTGTTTTCAACCCGCTAACAGTTCAATTTAACGTTATCCACCAAATTGCATCATGAATTATAACTACACCGTTTATATGATTTACCCTTATAACTTGAATCAACAAAGTCTATAACTATTACTAGTTATCACATTCATTGCCAATTCTTAACAATAATTGATCCTAGCCTATCAAACACAATCTATTTAGTGATAATCATCAATTAAAACCAACAATCATCAATAATAACCAATCAATAAAGAACTCAATCATAAATCAATAGATTATCACGCTAGGTTATTATCAAGATTCAACAATTAAACATGGATCTTCGAATAAACATATAAACATTCATGAAATTCAATATTAACTAGCAATTCAACAATCAAATCATCATCCGAGTATTATCATCTAAGCAATTGTAATAAGAACTTAGCCACTCATATTATAGCAGAAAATCAGATTCAAACTCAACATTATAATCATAATCGAATGAAAGATATAAAAGAAATCGAACCGAAATAATGAAATAACGAATGAACGAATGAAAGCCTTTGATTATCCTTAATGTTCTTCCTCCAAAATACTCCAGAAACTTAGGTTTTTGCAGAGAAAATCGACTGGAGAAAGTGTGATTGAAGTGTGTGTAAAAATGAGGCAAAATGAAGATTTTAAGTTTTCTGTCGAAACGATCCATACGCCGTATGGATTTCCATACGCCGTATGGATCACAAAGCCCATGGATCTGACCCGCGTCTTCTGGCGGCCCGGCTCATTCGATCCATATGCCGTATGGATTCCATACGCCGTATGGATTGCAAATTCCAACTTCTCAGCCGATCGACCTCCATTCTTCAACCTTTATACTTTTTTTTCACTTCTTTTCTTCGATTCTCGCACGTTTTCAGCTTCTTTTCCGATTCAAGCTCCAGAAAATTCCTAAATGCAAATATGAACGAAATGAGTATCGAATTCAAATAAAATGCATAAGAAATTAATCAAACTAAGGGGTAATTAGTACTATAAAATAGCACATTTTGGCGTTCATCATGTTCCCACGGAATACTAGTCATGTCCAACTTAAACAGAGAAATATTACCACGATTTGCCTTTATTCTTTCTGTAACCTCAATGCAGAACAATCCCGTCGATGATCCTTTCAAGAAAAAATTATTTGTGGGATATACCAGACCAGATGTTGGGCATACCCCAAAATACAATAGCTTTATAACAACCTCTTTATCGTTGACCACAATGTCAAGTTGTATGAGAACGCGGCCACACGTAAAATAAGATAAAGGATTACCTTTGGTACTCAAGGCAAATACTTTTCCATTGCAACAAGTTAGGTTGTATAGTGAAAAAAAGTAAAGGGTTAATCTTTCAAGTTGTTTAGCGTACGACATCTCGGCCCATCCTAACTTTTCTCTTTTACAGTCAAGGCGACAAAAAACTAAACTAGGTCTGTCGGTTCTCGTTAATAGGAGAACTGAACTTGGATCATCCAGAGGGGATGACAAACAACATTCTCCAATCGATTTAGACTCTCCATCTTCTAAAATCAAAGGGGGTAGTCATATCATCTTACGAGTTACTGGGTTCCAAAGAGTCCACATGATGTTGTGTGGATCATCGGAAAGAATCACCCAACCATGAAAATATCCTCTGATGCGTCTTCCAAGTAACTCAGGGATTCGACAATGATAACGAAGCATTGGGTCATGTAAGGCGTAGAAAATCTGGTCTCCTGTGCCCTCTACTTCTTGGCTATGAGCAACCACCCATGTATATTTTGCAGATAGAGGAGGCAAACAATCGTATACCGAAGGACAAGAGAGCTGATTCTGATCCATCTATCTGGATATCAATAACAATATATAAGCTTTCTTTCGTGTACAATTGTACATGCTACTACTATATATATGGATATCAACAAACATTACACTTATAAAAGCAATCCTTAATAAATAATGCAAATAAACATGTATGTATCTTGGAATGTTTTTTGAAATTTATCAAAACCCAGTTGGAAAGAGAATTGAGAGTTTATATCCAAAAACTCTGACCAACAATGTTTTGTAAAGTCATAAAATCTATAGAGGCATACAAAAACATGATGTTTTTAACCTTAATTGATTGTGATTATACGACCAAGTAAATCCTAAGTAATAAAATAAAAACTTATATACCTCAGAAACTTTAAGGCCGTAACCCCTTAAATTCGACCTTCAATTATTCGAACAAAATCCCACAGCTTTAGTTTAGGTTTATGTTTATTACTACGTATTTTATATTATTTGTTCCTCTGTTTTTATAGTCGTGTAATACTTATTTACATATAGCCCTCATCAAGTTTCCAGGAATAATTAGTTTCATCTAGGCTATAAATGAGCCCGGCCCAAGTTTGCTTACACTCGAGATCGGTTCATTTTGAGCCTAATATATAAAGTTCAAACCCGACTCATCTAATATTTTCATCGTTGTGTTGTAGGTTTGGAACAAGAAAGCTGGTGTAATAATAATAATAATAATAATAATAATAATAATAATAATAATAATAATAATAATAATAATAATAATAATAATAATAATAATAATAATAATAATAATAATAAATTATGTTACTTGCACCAATTTACTTGATATAATCTGTACATACTTTGAACTCATAGTTTGAAATTTCATTTTGTTTTTGTTACTTTAGGGATGACTTTTTGAGTTTTGGGTACAGAACACAACGCAATATTGTGATTAGTTAAATACACAAAATAGTATTCGTTTTATATGTGTATCAAGTCAAGATTAAAAGATCAATTGGGCAACGTGCAATCATTCATAGATTCACCCCTCATTTTGTTATAAAATTAACATTGCAACCAAAACAAACGAATAGAACTCACAAATAACAGCTTCAACATTTTCAATCAAAGAAGTTGAATTTTCTAACATAAAACCAAACGTAGTTGCAAACTAATTTAGCACGATAATCAATTCATGTCCTATTCGCTAATATGATATTTCCATAGGCTATTCAAACATTAGTAGTAGAGCCACTTATATCTGGCTGGAAAACAGAGATTAATTAATTCATGAAATCAACTCACGGTGACAGCTGAATGATCATTTGATTAACTAGTTTAACTTTAGTAAAACTGAAAAATGAGATAACAGTAATAAAAAAGATGGACTTTAAAGATCTTGTCTTGAGAAATCCAACAGTGGCAGAACAAGTAAAATGCTACTTGGAGTTACATCAAGATTCCGAGTTATAGCACACAACTGAGTGGTCAATGCCATACCCACAAGTCCAAGCACACCCTTATTGCAAAATAGTCTATAGATGAATATTACTCTGCATGCATAATGAATAGCTTAACCGCTTATTGACAAGTCCCGTAAATAATCACAACCAATGCTATGAGTTATATAACACACACACAAGCTTTGAAATATCAATAAGAAGTGGCGGAATCACACTTGTTGAGTTAGGAAGATATACGAATTTGTAATAGCAAAACACCAATGAAACAGTAAAGAAAATAACACAAGAATTCTCCAAAGTCTCAATATTATTAATGATAATAATACGGATACACTTATTGTATCGGGGTTACAATTTAACCTTGAGACTTATCTAAATTTCGTATGACTTACAGCGACTACTGATAATCACACTTACAGACTCTTTGAACTGATAAAAACAACTGATACAAGCGCTCCTAATACAATGAACCTAGACCCATATTTATACAAGGAATCATACATTAATTAATGTAAGCATGCTCCCAATAATCCACAAGATATAGTTAATAATATAAAAGTTATGACAAATCCATGTGGCTCCATTTATCAATCAGCACGTGTATTATGGGTCTTCCCAAGAAGGAATCTTCCAGCCTGTAAAGTGTGTCAGACCACTGGGCAGTGTGAATGAACGAGCAGCGAGAACTGCATAATGGCTTGGCAACGAGAATGCACGGGCAGCGAGAACTGCATAATGGCTTGGCAGCGAGAATGGTTTGGCAGTGTGAATGACTGAGCGGCTGGAATGGCTGGGCGGCGAGAACTATAACCAGCAGCGAGAACAAAATATACGAGCAGCGTGAATGACACTTAGTAGCAATTTTGACCCAAATCTGATATACATCATTTTAGCCCAACAATCTCCCCCTAAACTTATGCTTCTCCAGTAACAATAAGTTTCTTCATTTCTTCAAGCCTCTCTGAATTTTTCTTCTCATCTTATCTTCAGCTTGTTTTCTCCTTTCCGGATCATTTTTCTTCAATTCTGATATCCTTCTTTCCATCATCATTCTGAAGTTATACAGTAGACCAGAAGCAATGTTTTCATCTCTGCATTCAACTTTCATTTCTAGCATTTGCTTCATAACAGAAAGGTTGAATGGGTAATCAACATCATTAAAGAAGTATTCATTTGATCCATCTTCTTGAATTGTAGAATATATTCCAATGTGATCAAAGTAGAACCAAAAGGTAACCTTGGAGAAAGGTTTCTTGAAGAAGTGCATCTCTGCATTTGGTTTATACATCAGTTGGAGAGATTCATACAAACTCTTGTTCTCATTATCTCTTTCCACCTTAGAATATTTCCTTTTAGCCACTTCCCAGATATGATCAAAATCATCTCTGCTGAACACCTTAACCGTTTGATACCTTGTGCCATAAGTCTCAACTTGGTCTCCAGCTCTAATAACTTTGTATACAGGAAGCAACTCTTCATCTAGGATTCTGTACCAGTCAATGATAGGATACTTAACTTGTAAAGGAATGGCTCTGGATGCAGCCAAGTCTTCAGTAACCATCGCCTTCATTTGATCAAAATCTGGTACATCATTGTTGATTCCAGGTTCACTTGTTTCTGCTTTCTTCTCATTTTCCTTCTCCTTTTCATTTTCTGCTTTCTGCTCACTTTCTTCCTCACCTGAGCTCTTCTTCTTGTTGTTATTTATTTGGAATTTTGCTCTCTTTTGCACCTCTACATCATTCATTGGAAAGAATACATGTAGTTGCTCATATTTACTTTTGAGCTCATCAAAATCCCACTTCTTCAAATTAGTCAGAGTATAACCAGTTTGGTTTTTGATGTATCTGGCATACATGTCTCTCAATTGAGCTCTGGTAGGTGGCTTAGCTCTTTTCTTTGCCATTCTTTGTTCAACAAGAAGGACTCTTCTTCTTCTAAGCATTTCTGCCAATTGAGCTTGCCTTTCCTCTTCAGTCATTGATTCCCATTGCTCTTGATACATACCCTCACATAATTGTTCATCAAAGAACACTTGTTCCTCCCTGGTCATCATCACTTTCACACCAGTAGCAAAATCAACTTCAACCATGTGAGCTTTATTCATTTCAGCTTCCATCTCAGCTTGAAGTGCCAGAGCCAATTGTACACTTGCTTCTTCATCATCTGGATTGCAATTTAATTCTTTGTGAAGTCTTAGTGCTTCCCTCAAACCTGCTTCTTCTTGATCTTTCTTATTCTTGCTTATCTTTTCAGGTTCCATCAAAATGCCTTTGCCTTTATCCTTTGCTTTACTGCTTGAGGTCTCAGCTACCTTCTCCTTTGCTTTCTCCATCACAGGCTCATTCAGAGTGATTCCTACATTTTTCTTTGGAGCAGCAGTAGTGTGAACTGGAGTGCTAGCCACTTTAATCAATACCTCAGCAATTTCTTTTTCTGTAGGAACAGGTTCAGCATGATCACTAACTGTTCTCTCACTTGATTCATCACTTGGCACATCCTCATATAAACCAGTTCCAGTAATAGGATCAGGTTCTGGTTCACTTTCCATGTCAACTACTCCATCTGGATTTGTTGCAGAATACAATGAAGGATTGGCCGCCATTTTCTCAGCTGCTTTTCTCATCTCTTCTTGAGCAATTAATTCATTGGCTTTAGCTTCAGTTAAATTACCTGCTCCACCACCCATTCCTGCTAATTCTTTTCTTTTCAACTCAAAAGAATCTGACCTTGATGAGCTTGTAGATTCAGCTGCATTTGACCTTCTTGGTTTTCTTTTCTTTAATTCTTTCAGCTCATCCTCAACCTTTTCTTTATTCTCCTTCAGCTCCCTTATCTCCTTTGCCATTATCTCCATGTCCTTTTCCATCTTTTTCATTTTCTTACCCTGCCTCCTCACAACCTCTGCTAGCTTGGTACAAGAATCCATTAATACATCAAGTTTAGAACTGTTCTCACCACCTCTGGAAGTGTTAACCTCCTCTGGTGGATCATTGAAACCACCATCTGTATCATGCCCTTCATGATGTACAGATGTCCCTTGGTTCTTGGTACTGGGACCACTGGATTTGTTCATATCCAAAGATTTATCTGCATTAGATGCATCTAAGGACATTCCCAAATCCTGTGTTGCCATGGATTGGGTCCTATTGCCATTACCACTATCCTGATCTCCCAGTGGGGTAGAATCAGTAGTGGTAGCCCTCACCATATGGTTACCCTTTTGAGTGACCACCTCATAAAAATTTGTTGGCTGAGACTGCTGAGAAAGAGGAGTCTCAGCAGCCTGTTTCTTGGCTTTCTTTGCCCTTTGGAATGTTTTGAATGGCTTGGGTTCCCTTGTTTTATGTTTTCTCCTACTACTCTGGGTTGAGATGAAGAGGGGTTTTCTTCATTCTGAGTAGCAGGTGCAGAGGCTTGAGATGGATTAGTCTCTGCATTAGAGGGTGCACTAAGCATATGTGCAGTTAAATCAGTTTTATTTCCAGAGAATTGTTTTCCATTTACTGTGCCTTTGTTCATCCTCATATTAGCAAAAACCTTTTTAGTATGAGAGGATAATACCAATTTGCCACCATCTCTTGGCAAATCAGTAAGCTCAGCTTCAAAAATGATTTGCAAAAATCTTGGATACATCAGAAATTTGTCATTGGGATGCTCTAAGTTATATATCATTCCAGTAAAAATCAATTTTGAAAAATTGAATTCTAGGTTATTTGCAAGACAGATCAATGCAGAAGCAATGTTGCTACTGAATTGATCAAAAGAGCTTCTTTTTTGAGAAATGCACTGTTGCAGGGTATGAATTAAAAACTTCCAATGGGGGCAGAACAATGATTTGAAAAATGTGAATTTTCTCTTTGTATTATTATTATTCTCCCCCTCATACCCTAGCAACACCAATTGGTCAAAAATTTGTGGAAGTTCAAAACAAGTCATACCAGTGGCATCATTGAGATGCAAGTGTGCACGAATAGAAGCCTCAGAAACTGTAATTTTCTTCTTTGCAACCTCAGCAACAATGACCGGTTGCTTATTTTCTACCATGATTTTTGCAGAATTCCAGAAATCATTTAAATGATTAAGATAGATGGTAGGATTGGTAGTGAGTGCAAAATACAACTTGCAACGAGTAAGAAAATCGATTATACCATGAAACTCTTCGGACCCTTTGGATTTAAGGAGATACGCACATAAATTGTGATGTGCGGCGATTGGGAGAGAAACAGAGGATGAGGAGGATGACGCCATTGATTAATTCGAGAGATTAGAAGAGAAATTAAGTGTTTGTAAGAGTTGGTTTTGATCGCAGTTGAGAGAGAAAGAGAAGTATGTGAGCGGTGAGAATGAAAAGTGAAGTTCTAACTGCCCTTTTAAACACACCAGTTACAAGCCCTAATTTTAAAAATTACACGGGCAGCGAGAATGTAACTGGCGGTGAGAATGAAGGTTGAACTGGCGGTGAGAATGAAAATTGCACTGGCGGTGAGAACAGAACCACCAGCGAGAATGCTGTAAAACTGGCAGCGTGAACAGAAGCAAGGTGCAATTTAAACCCAAACATTTACAGAATCATTTTAAAAGATTGATTAATCAAAGTTGATCATTCCAATACTTGTTACTAAAAACATAAACCTTCCAATATCAAATGATTTAGTAAACAAGTCTGCAAATTGATTATCCGTGTGAACCTTTAAAATTTTGATCAACTTTTTCTCATGGCAATCTCTTATAAAATGATATCTGATTTCAATGATATCTGATACCAATTGTGAAACTCGTGTAGGTCCCGTATGCCCCCAAGCAAAAGAAACTATATCATGCAACATATATCACTCTAGAACTCACTCACAGAAAAGATATAAATATAGATGTGAAAGGTGGTGAGTGAATAGTGATAGTAACAAAACCCAGAAAGAAGATTTTTCAATACTCAAAGCTCCAATATTATTATTATCATCAAAATAACAATACGAATACTCTAACTAGTATTGGGGTTGCAAGCAACCTTGGAGCTTAACTATTTTTCTATACTCTATGAGTATACATGGGGAGCAATCTCTAATTAAGAGATTGGGTGCATCTTCCTAAGATAAGACAATGAAGAACACACACACACATTTTGGTGTATTTACAAGGAAGGCACCAGTTGGTGCATCTTGGAGATGACACACTCAAATTAATGTGTATGGGTTTCTTTATAAATAGAAAACCCATTACACTTTACAATCTTGGAAACACAAGGAATATTACTTTGTATTATTAATAATACAAAGTTATGACAATACACATGGTTCCATTGATGTTCCAGCATGTGTAGCATGGGTCTTGGGGGGAATAATTGAGTGGAACAGCCTGGAAAGGTGTCAGATGTGTCAGACCCATAAACAGCTCGAAATGGCCTGGCAGCTAGAACTGCACTGGCAGTGAGAATGGGTTATACGGGCAGCGAGAACCATAACTGGCAGCTAGAACGGAATTTGGCTTGGCAGTGTGAATGGAGCTGGGCAGTGTGAACACTTCAGCAGTGAATATCTCCATGACCGCTTATCTGATGAAGCTCAAATTTTTACACAAAGTTTATCAATGTATCGTTAACATCATATCCAAAATTCAGATCGATCCAACGGTTAACGAATGCCCAGTAATTTTCTGACTTCGTGCAGCAAAAACCGATCTGCAGAAACTTTGTAATTCCATATCTCATTGTAGAAACATCCAATGATAATGAAATTTTGACAAAATGTAGAAACATATGCCATCTATAACATATCCAAAAATCACAAGAATTCATTGGATAACGAAGACACAGTGATCATTTTTCTGCTGCTTGCTGCTGCTGTTCCAGAACCGAAAACAGCCTACTGATATGAATTTCGACTTTAAATATCTCTCAATCAAAAGCTCAGATCGAAATTTCCGTTTGTCAGAATGTTCATCTATGTGTTATGAAGTTACAGTTCAAATTTCAAGATGATTCAACGGCTAGATAATGAGAACCGGATTTTTCTTCATCGCTGCGCAGTAAACAACCCAACTTGTGTTTCCTAATCGGTTTACATTTTGTCTCATCAAATCTATATTGTGACAAATGCATTCTTGCCACAATATTTTTGAAGGGTTTTTATTAGAATTTGTACATTACAAAAGTTTAATCTTTGTTAACAGTTTAATACGATTAATATGCGGAAGCGTTTACAAAACAATTTAATCACATTAAATTTAAACCCTTAGCCATGGATCTATAATTTTCATAATAAAACATATATGAAAAATTAATTAACACTTTAATTAATGCAAACTTACATCGGGTGCTCGGCAAGATCTTCAAACTTCTACTCGTTGCCAAAGTACGAGTGGACTTATCTTGATCTTGTGTTCTTCTTCTTGAAATCGACTACCTCAAGGATACGTTAGGTATCCACCTTTAATTACACGGTTGAACGGACGGTAGTATCCTTAAGTGTTTACTAATGCCCAAACAACGAACACGATCAAATCGCGATACCAATAACCCTTGGAGGGTTTGCCGACTTTCGGCTTGGCTTGGGTGGGGTTCGGTCGACGACAAGAGAGGAGAGGAGAGGAGAGGTGAAAGTGTTAGGGTTTTATCAACTAACAAATGAAACCCTTAGGCCTCTATTTATAGTTGTATTCTAACTTACTCTCCAAGTTTAACAATTTAACTTTCAATCCCCTTAGTTTAATTATTTATTAAACTAATCCCAAAGTTATTAATTTAACAATTAAAACCTTGTAGTTTAATAACCATTAAACTAACTAATTCATTTATAAAACTAATTATAAATAAATTCTTTTATTAGATAAATAATTACACTAATTATTCATACTAATAATTATCTCAATTATATTCGACCAATTAATTCACTTCTCATAAATGAATGATATCATATATCTAATCATAGTATAACACTACTTGTTCGGTTGTGCTCATCGGTGTGACCCTGCGGTGTTCATGTGAAGCTGGATTTGATATTTAAACTATATTAATATTAAGCACATAATCTTTCAATTTTCCTAACAATCTCCCCCTATTTGATGATGACAAAATACCCATTTGTAAACTGATTATAACTTCCCCTTATTTACAAGTTTCTTTATAAACTTCAGAGCATTTCTTTTGACTTGAACATTAGTTCTTTGACTTATTTCTTCATTATACTAACTACATGTTCAAGTTGTAAACTTTGTATATCTTTATCTCCCCCTAAAAATCAGCAACCCATTATTTTATAATTCTCCCCCTTATTTTGACATCATCCTTTTTTATTTTCATTCCGCAAAAATAAGAAAGGTTTGTATGATATGGTTTGAACAGATTTCAAGCTTAAATCTTCACCAACATTTATAAAACAAAAAGAAAAGTTTTCAACTAATATGAACATAAGAATGCTAACCATCTCAGAATAGTGAACATAAGCATGCTAACCAATCACTAATGTAGCCCATATTCCGAGTATAAATGTATGAACATACCAGTTGAACACTTTATCTTTAAGTTTCATAAATATTGATTTAGACTTGAGCTAACCTTTGGGTTTGCTTATGAGGTGACTTGATATGCTCTGAGAAACTTGTTTTCTTCAATCTTCTTTCATGTGACATCTTTTGCTCGGAGTGGATCTGTGCGAATCTGGGAAGATCCGGCTTATAGCTCTGATACCAATTGTGAAGTCCCGTAAATAATCACAACCAATGCTATGAGTTATATAACACACACACACAAGCTTTGAAATATCAATAAGAAGTGGCGGAATCACACTTGTTGAGTTAGGAAGATATACGAATTTGTAATAGCAAAACACCAATGAAACAGTAAAGAAAATAACACAAGAATTCTCCAAAGTCTCAATATTATTAATGATAATAATACGGATACACTTATTGTATCGGGGTTACAATTTAACCTTGAGACTTATCTAAATTTCGTATGACTTACATGTTGAGAGTTTTGTGAATATCGAACAATTAAATCAAAATGGAAGTGAAAAGAAGGTGACTTGCAAAGAATCACGTGACTCCAAATTAAATGGGATTGAGTTAGTGGATTCCCACGTGATGAATTTCTTGTTGTACAAGAATTACATTCGTGTCACGAATTAAAGAAATCACGCCGCGAAAGTTTGAGGCGGCTAGCAATATTTTTGTCGCCTGTTTCTTTTTACGTGGGGTTATATATATTATAACCTATTATTGTATAAACCCTAAGCCACCAAAATAATAAAGAAAACTCTCTCGGTTTGGCCCCGTGGACTAAACCAATCTCCAAGTTGGAGATTGGACATAACCACGTTAAAATCCTTGTGTCGTTTACATTATCGTTTCGCATTTATTTATCTTATTTGCTTGTTAATTGCTTTGTTAGCGATTTGGTTATTCGTTTATTGTTGTGGGTATAATTGTGTTCAATTATGCGCGTTGTTCGGGTCCTAAATTCCTAACAACTGGTATCAGAGCTCAAGGTTGAGCGATTGGGAACAATAGCGGATGAAAGCACGATCAAGATGGATTGTTGATGGTTAGGGTTTTACTGAAGGATGGAGAGCTAGGGTTCTTGTGGCCAGATAATCATAGTGGATCTAGATTCGGTTGAAGATGATCATCGGAGGGAATGATTGAAAACGATGCGCTTTTAGGATTTGTTTGCAACATGTGATCGAGATCGATAGGCTCGTTTTTTGTGTTAGATCGCGACGAACTCGAAGGTTGTTCTCCGGATTGAACAAGATTAGGGTTTTGTCTGGTGGGTTGTGACGTGACGACATGGCGGGAGGCCGGTTGCGTTGTGACGATGACTGTTCGCGATGGCGGTAATAGAGTCGGTGATCGGGTTTCGATTGGTGGTTTGTTGCGGAGAGAGATTTTGGGATCCGGGTTTTGGATTCGAGTTTATCATTCTTTGCGCTCCCGTGCAAAAGAATAGATAAATGTTATCAAACTTGGGGTTTGATGGTGCGAGTGTAGGGACGTGATGTCTCGGGAACTTCATTGATACGGACTAGGTTATTCAAAGATGTGAGGTTTGTTACGGTGCTCAAGAAGATGGTTTTCTCGGTTGAGTAGATGGGTAATAAACGGTACCACATCCGTTTTGGTAATCGACAGTGATGGGTGTCAGAGGGAGTTTTGTTTTCGCTCGCAGGTTGAAACGGGAGACCATGATTTTGGTCGAGTATTCCATGTTCTTGGAATGATTAGGCGGGTTAGAGCTACTACTCTTGAAGATATTGGTTGTAGAAGATGTTGGATAGAACGCATTCGACTGGGCTTGGTCATTGTTGATGTTGGTTCAACGATAGAGCGATTCTTCTTGAGGAATCAATTGGAAATCTTCAAGTGGGTTAGAGGCGGATAACTGTGTAAGTCCTAATGTTTGAGCTTTCGGAGATTGTTGAGAGTGTCGGGATGTAACACCTGCATAATTAGGATAATTAATTATGCCTAATTGTTTGTAACTAGTTGTAATTAGTATGTAATAGGACTAATTACAGGCTCTATTTGTATATATATATATATAAGGTGATTTATATATATGTGTGTGTACTTACGCGATTTGGATAAATCGTGCGAATTAACCGGACGGAGTCCGACACAGTTTACTTGGACGTTGGTGACAATAAATTTACTTAAATAATGAGAATGTATTTTGTTATATAAAATACGCAACCGAACGAGCATTATTTATATATTATCGCGACGACATTTTAACTAACGCAACAAAATGTAATAAACGCGACTTAATAATTAAAATATTGCGACAAATGTTTTACTATTAATTTCAAAGTATTTTTATTTAAATACTTTAGTTACATTTTAAAAAATATAAACGTTCGGCTAAATATTAAAAACTAGTGATTTAAACGATTAGGACACGGAGTCAACACTGTGTTTTGGGGAGTATTTTCCCCTCTTTCCTTGATGGATCAGCCATCAACCCCACCCCACCCCAAATTTCTCTTTCATTTTCATTTCTACCGAAAACACACAAACACATAAACTCTCTCAACCTCAATTCACACCCAAATTTCGGAATCAAATCCCGATCACGAAAATTACATATTTGGAATCACCATCACGAGTGGAGCAAGAATATCAAGATCGTTTTCATCGTTCCATCCTCCAATTGGCTCGATTTGCAAAAGTAAGAAATTTCTAAAATCTTAGATCTATTCAATTTGGTGTAATGTTTTGATGTTTTGATGTGTACACAACTTAGATATAACCTAATACATGAAGAATACACGATTTTATAGCTCGAAAATGGGTTAGGTTTGCGTTTTTGGTCGAAAATTCTTGAAACCCGAAAGTTTCTGGGCTGGTGTTCATACATGCGACACAAGCCTTGTGTCGCATGCTGTGTCGCATAAACCCGTTTGTGTCGCACCTTGTGTCGTACCAATCCTTTAGTGTCGTAACCTTTGCGACACAATATTGTGTCGCACTCTATGTCGCATATTATGTCGTATTTTTATACGACACAACCCTTATGTCGCTATTGAATTAGCATCGCAAGCTTTTGCGACACAACCACTGTGTCGCAGAGATCTTGTGTCGCATCCTTCATGCGACACAACCCTTGTGTCGCATATAAACCCTTGTGTCGCATATTATGTCGCAGAAAACAGAAAACTTGGAAATTTTAAAGGATTTTCACTATAGAAAAAGTCAAAGTTACTGTACAAAAAAGTAAAATTTTACTGTAGCAAATCTACTGTAGCAAAGTCAACATTTTAGAATTTTTGCTACAAACCGTCACCAACGGGCCAAACATGTTTTCCAACAAACAAACAATTACGAACATACGGACAAACACTGGATATACTAGTTGTGTACAACTAAACGAAACGTCTCGTGAGACGCATACTTACATAACTTCATATGATTAGGCATTTGAAGGTTACGGGTTCAGAGAACCTACTTGCTTTACTTACTACTTGCTAATTGCAACTGATTACTACAAGACTCAGGTGAGTCTTACGGCCCCACTTTTACTGTTTTATCTTACTGGGGGAGATACATGCTACTGATTTTCTTGAACACAAGTACTAAACTGTTTACTATACCAAACGAAATTGCATGAGTTTACTTACAAACAGAAGTCTCTCCATCATATATCGTTAGTTATGGACTTAAGCGCGAACACTAGTTAATGGATCCATTAGGGAAATGACCCTCCCCACCCGGGGCAGTAGCGCTGCCACGTACTGATTTACACGTAGAAACGGGTGACTACTTATTCGTTACTGATGCTTGCTCAACTACGAGCATGTCACGGGAGCAAACTTATTACTTACGGGTTAAGCTTCGATTATGAGCCTCATGGCAACGGTATAAACTTACTTACTTACATTTGCGGGATTGCAAATACTGGTTTACGATTTATGGATTGAAATTGCTGATTTTACGCCTACGGGCATTACTGATGAAAGCTCGTGTTCAAAGCTGATGTTAATTACAAACCTGTGAGATTCACCAACCTTTTGGTTGACACTTTTTAGCATGTTTTCTCAGGTACCCGGATGGAGTAGGATTACTCCAGGATTTTAGCTAGAGTCGCATGATTTCAACACAACTGCATTAACGGAGATTCTTAGCATTATCTTTTGTATATTACGATTATGTAATAGAATCTCCCGCTATACGCGTGGACTCTAGGGGAAACTACATTTTGTATACGAAAACACTAAGTTTTCAAACATTATATCTATGGAATGTAACTAATTTACAAACGTTGCATATAGATGTCGTTTGCTTTATCTTTGTGCTGTGATATTTGATTAGTAACACCCCAAACTATGCTTCCGCAAAACAATGAATTTCGGGGGTGTTACAGATTGGTATCAGAGCCTAAGGTTATAGTGAACTAGGTTGCATTTAGTGGGCCTAGACTATGACCGTTAGGCAGTATTCTCTTATTAGACATGACTGGTTCAGAAATTACAGCATACGACTTTAATTTAACATAGCCTGATCAACTATGTACAATTAAGGAAAGATGATGTAAGGTCTGAAATGATTATGTTGAACGGGGATACGTTAGTTGATTCTGACCACGAGAGAACCGGACCATTACTTGATATGTGCTAGACAATAGGCTGGATATGATATATGTATATATATATTAGCCTCGTCTTACTTACATTCTGCCACATGAATGGCAAACACACCACCTAATCCGTCACACTCTCACTCACATGGGTCACGGAACCCACGAGTAGCCAGGAGGAACACAAGGTCGCCTCGAAACAGCCCTTATCCTGTACATAACTCTCAGAACTCGGCACATCTCACGTTGCCAGTATTGGCTACCCAATTCCGCCGTCAGGAACAAAGACTCGAAAGTCTTGAACGGGAACAACACCGAATGACCTACCTGCTTCGCCAGGCACTTGATCACATATCCCAACTCCAGCGAGAACAAGAGGGTACCAACCTCTCTGTAAGCATAATTCAGGACTCAATGACCGCCGAATTAGGTGCGGATGAACTTGTAAGAAACCGACTAGAGGAATGTGAACAACGTTCACAGGAGACTGAGGATCACTCTCGTGTACTAGCACAACGACTGGCCTTAGTTGAAGACAATGCCAGGCAAACCAACAGGCTGGCAGAAACCGTGGACCGCCTTGTCGCGCTGATGGAACAGATTAATCTACATTAAGACTAGTGTAGTTTTTGTCTCGTAATCTAATGACTATCTAGCGCTATTCTATAAACTAGTCGGATGTAACAATTCCCGACACCTTTTGTAATATCTCTGTAGGATGTAACCTTTGAACTCACATTATCCATCAAATATTCCTTGATATTTCAACTCATAATAATTGTCATTTTTCCATGTTGATGTTATGTATTACTGCTTTTATACATGTACATCTATGACAATTACAAGTTCCTACAAAATCTCATGTATCTTCATTTCTTTTATTGAAGAATCATGCCGCCAAAGACAAGACCATACACCGATGCCCAGATTACCTCCCTTATAACCCAGGCTGTTACTGAAGCCTTGGCTCGGAATACTCCACCAAATTCCACGAGGAACAGCGATGCCGCTGAAACCTCTGCTGCTAAACCTTGTTCTTACAAGGACTTCCAGAACTGCAAACCTCTAAACTTTGCAGGTACCGAGGGAGCTATCGGTCTAGTACGCTGGATCGAGAAAGTTGAGTCTGTATTTCTTATCTGCAACTGTGCGGAGGGAGATAAGGTTAAGTTCTCCGTTAGTACTTTTACTGACATCGCACTCACCTGGTGGAACACTTATGCCCAGACTGTGAGTGTTGCTACTGCTTACCAACTCCCGTGGGAGGAGTTGAAGGAAATGTTGAGGGGCGAGTACTGCCCCAGGGATGAATTGAAACAACTGGAAATGGAATTCTGGAACCACAAGATGCAGGGTGATGATATCACCGGATACACCAACCGTTTCCACCAACTGGCACTTCTGTGCCCAACCATGGTCGATCCTGAGTACAAGAGGATCGAGAAATTCGTTGATGGACTTCCCGAGAGACTACAGGACCTGGTGACTTCATCCAAACCGGGTACTATTCAGAGCGCCATCCGTATGGCCCATGAACTAACGGCAAATTCTGTCCGCCGTGGCACAACTTCAACCCCATCTGCAAACAACAAACGCAAGTGGGAAGGTAACCCCAACTCACCCAACCAAACCTCCAACAAAAAGCCTGAGTACATTAAGGCTTATTCATCGGGGACTTCGGAAAAGAAAGGGTACAGCGGGAACAAGCCTTACTGTTCCAAATGCAGCCGCCATCATGACGGTTCTTGCCCTTGCTCCAACTGCAAACGGTTCGGGCATCTAGCCAAGGATTGCCGAACCAACATTTCTACCCCCAACACCAATGCACCAAAGGCCTGCTTTGGGTGCGGAAATTCAGGGCACTTCAAGAAAGATTGCCCAAAGCTGAAAAACAACAACAACCCTGCTCGCGGTAGAGCTTTCGTTATCAAGGCTGGGGAAGCCAGACAAGACCCGAATGTCATGACGGGTACGTTCCTTCTCAACGACCTTACTGCTTCTGTATTATTTGATACCGGTGCCAATAGAAGCTTCATTTCTGAGAAATTTAGCCCTTTACTTGATATAACTCCCACTGCCTTAGATGCTAATTACATTGTAGAATTAGCTAACGGCAAACTGATTGAGACTGATAGCATCATACACAACTGTACACTTAACCTCACGAATGAAACGTTTTCCATTGATTTAATCCCTGTCGAGATCGGCAGCTTCGATATTATTGTCGGTATGGATTGGTTATCCAGGCACCGAGCTGAAATCATCTGTCATGACAAACTCGTTCGCATACCTCTTGTCTCCGGTGGAACCTTAGTCCTACAAGGGGAGACCGGCAGACGAAATCTGAATATTGTCTCCTGTCTGAAAACGAGAAAATATCTACGAAAAGGGTATCAAGCCATCCTCGCACATGTAACGGAGAAGAAGTCGGAGGAGAAGCGACTTGAGGATGCTCCGATCGTGCGGGATTTCCCGGAAGTCTTTCCTGAAGACTTGCCCGGACTTCCGCCACCTAGACAAGTTGAATTTCAAATCGAACTTGTGCCCGGAGCTGCACCCGTGGCACGAGCCCCTTACCGTTTAGCACCATCCGAAATGCAGGAGTTGTCTAACCAACTACAGGAACTCCTGGACAGAGGATTCATTCGACCAAGTTCCTCACCTTGGGGAGCTCCGGTCTTATTCGTGAAAAAGAAAGATGGATCTTTCCGCATGTGTATCGACTACCGAGAGCTGAATAAGCTAACCATAAAGAATCGGTACCCACTTCCTAGAATCGATGACCTGTTTGACCAACTCCAGGGATCGAGTGTTTACTCAAAGATTGATCTACGGTCGGGTTATCATCAACTCCGAGTCCGTGACAATGATATCCCAAAGATAGCTTTCCGAACTCGTTATGGGCATTACGAATTCCAAGTGATGCCATTCGGGTTGACCAACGCACCGGCCGTATTCATGGACCTTATGAATCGGGTGTGCAAACCATATCTTGACAAATTCGTCATTGTGTTCATCGATGATATCCTGATTTACTCTCGCAACGAGCAGGAACATGCTCAACATCTGAAAACCATTCTAGGACTTCTGAAACACGAAGAGTTATATGCAAAATTCTCTAAGTGTGAATTCTGGATTCGAACCGTTCAATTCCTCGGGCACGTGATTGACAGCCAAGGAATTCATGTTGATCCCACCAAGATTGAAGCAATCAAGGGCTGGGAGTCACCGACCACTCCAACCGAAGTGAGACAATTCTTAGGTCTTGCTGGTTACTACCGCCGATTCATCGAAAACTTTTCAAGAATAGCTGTTCCCCTAACCACACTGACTCAGAAAGATAAGAAGTTCGATTGGACTGATAAACAAGAGTCAGCCTTCCAGCTATTGAAAAACAAACTTTGCAGTGCACCAATCTTGTCCTTACCCGAGGGCACCGACGACTTCGTAGTTTACTGCGATGCCTCACACCAAGGACTTGGTTGTGTGTTGATGCAACGAGAACAAGTCATTGCCTATGCCTCACGACAACTAAAAATTCACGAGAAAAACTATACGACCCACGACCTCGAGTTAGGTGCTGTGGTCTTCGCATTGAAAATCTGGAGACATTATCTCTACGGTACGAAAAGCACCATCTTCACCGATCACAAAAGCCTCCAACACATATTCGATCAGAAAGATCTAAACATGAGACAACGTCGCTGGGTTGAGTTACTTAGTGACTATGACTGCGAGATCAAATACCATCCGGGCAAGGCTAACGTAGTTGCCGATGCCTTAAGCCGAAAAGAACGAGTGAAACCCCTTCGAGTCCAAGCACTTTCTATGACAATTCATAACGAGCTTCCTGCTCAAATCCTTACCGCTCAACTTGAAGCACTCAACGATGAAAATTTGAAAAATGAAGCCTTGCGAGGCTTGGATAAACAATTCGAAATCAAACCCGATGGAACTCGATACTTCTCTAACCGGGTGTGGTTACCCAAATTCGGAAACTTGCGAGATTTGGTGATGGCTGAGGCTCACAAATCTCGATACTCTATACATCCTGGTTCTGATAAGATGTATCATGACGTCAAAGGGTTGTATTGGTGGCCTAACATGAAAGCTGACATTGCCTTGTACGTCAGTAAATGCCTAACATGTTCCAAAGTCAAGGCCGAACACCAAAGACCCTCGGGGTTGCTCCAACAACCTGAAATTCCGCAATGGAAATGGGAACAGATTTCCATGGACTTCATCACCAAACTACCGAAAACTTCGAGTGGTTGCGATACCATTTGGGTGATCGTGGACCGTCTCACGAAATCTGCTCATTTTCTGGCCATCAAGGAAACCGACAAGATGGAGCGTCTGACTCGCATCTATGTCAAAGAAATCATCTCGCGACACGGTGTACCTATCTCGATCATCTCGGATAGGGACAGCCGTTTTACTTCTAACTTTTGGCAATCACTACAGAAATCTCTTGGTACTCGTCTGGATATGAGTACTGCTTATCACCCGCAAACCGATGGCCAAAGCGAGCGAACTATTCAAACACTGGAGGATATGCTACGAGCCTGCGTAGTTGACTTCGGTACTTCTTGGGAAAATCACTTATCGTTGTGCGAGTTTTCGTACAACAACAGTTACCATACCAGCATCAAGGCTGCACCCTTCGAGGCACTTTACGGACGTAAGTGCCGATCACCTATCTGTTGGACTGAGTTAGGAGAATCCCAACTCACGGGTCCAGAAATCATTCAGGAAACTACTGAGAAAATCATCGGTATTCAAAACCGGCTGAAAGCCGCACGTGATCGTCAGAAAAGCTATGCTGACGTGAGACGCAAACACCTTGAGTTCCAGGTAGGGGACAAGGTACTTCTCAAAGTGGCACCGTGGAAGGGTGTCATTCGATTCGGAAAGCGAGGCAAACTAAATCCTAGATACATCGGACCATTCGAAATCCTGGAAAGGATTGGTCCAGTGGCATACCGCCTGCAACTTCCTGCTGAACTTAGCAGCGTACACAACACATTCCACATTTCTAACTTGAAGAAATGTCTGTCTGACGAGACACTGATTATACCGCTCGACGAAATTCAAATCGATGATAAACTTCATTTTGTCGAGGAACCTATGGAAATCATGGACCGTGAGGTCAAACGATTGAAACAGAGTCGTATTCCCATCGTAAAGGTCAGGTGGAATTCTAGGCGCGGCCCTGAGTTCACCTGGGAACGGGAAGACCAAATACGACAGAAATACCCACATCTCTTCCCAGATAACGCACCGTCCGTGCACCCAAGCTAATTTCGGGACGAAATTTCTTTAACAAGGGGAGAATGTAACACCTGCATAATTAGGATAATTAATTATGCATAATTGTTTGTAACTAGTTGTAATTAGTATGTAATAGGACTAATTACAGGCTCTATTTGTATATATATATATAAGGTGATTTATATATATGTGTGTGTACTTACGCGATTTGGATAAATCGTGCGAATTAACCGGACGGAGTCCGACACAGTTTACTTGGACGTTGGTGACAATAAATTTACTTAAATAATGAGAATGTATTTTGTTATATAAAATACGCAACCGAACGAGCATTATTTATATATTATCGCGACGACATTTTAACTAACGCAACAAAATGTAATAAACGCGACTTAATAATTAAAATATTGCGACAAATGTTTTACTATTAATTTCAAAGTATTTTTATTTAAATACTTTAGTTACATTTTAAAAAATATAAACGTTCGGCTAAATATTAAAAACTAGTGATTTAAACGATTAGGACACGGAGTCAACACTGTGTTTTGGG
Organism: Helichrysum umbraculigerum; assembly: GCA_949592205.1. Lineage (NCBI taxonomy): Eukaryota > Viridiplantae > Streptophyta > Magnoliopsida > Asterales > Asteraceae > Helichrysum > Helichrysum umbraculigerum. The sequence goes on along the minus strand of CATIUR010000005.1, from coordinate 5,000,631 downwards.
GAGTATTTTCCCCTCTTTCCTTGATGGATCAGCCATCAACCCCACCCCACCCCAAATTTCTCTTTCATTTTCATTTCTACCGAAAACACACAAACACATAAACTCTCTCAACCTCAATTCACACCCAAATTTCGGAATCAAATCCCGATCACGAAAATTACATATTTGGAATCACCATCACGAGTGGAGCAAGAATATCAAGATCGTTTTCATCGTTCCATCCTCCAATTGGCTCGATTTGCAAAAGTAAGAAATTTCTAAAATCTTAGATCTATTCAATTTGGTGTAATGTTTTGATGTTTTGATGTGTACACAACTTAGATATAACCTAATACATGAAGAATACACGATTTTATAGCTCGAAAATGGGTTAGGTTTGCGTTTTTGGTCGAAAATTCTTGAAACCCGAAAGTTTCTGGGCTGGTGTTCATACATGCGACACAAGCCTTGTGTCGCATGCTGTGTCGCATAAACCCGTTTGTGTCGCACCTTGTGTCGTACCAATCCTTTAGTGTCGTAACCTTTGCGACACAATATTGTGTCGCACTCTATGTCGCATATTATGTCGTATTTTTATACGACACAACCCTTATGTCGCTATTGAATTAGCATCGCAAGCTTTTGCGACACAACCACTGTGTCGCAGAGATCTTGTGTCGCATCCTTCATGCGACACAACCCTTGTGTCGCATATAAACCCTTGTGTCGCATATTATGTCGCAGAAAACAGAAAACTTGGAAATTTTAAAGGATTTTCACTATAGAAAAAGTCAAAGTTACTGTAAAAAAAAGTAAAATTTTACTGTAGCAAATCTACTGTAGCAAAGTCAACATTTTAGAATTTTTGCTACAAACCGTCACCAACGGGCCAAACATGTTTTCCAACAAACAAACAATTACGAACATACGGACAAACACTGGATATACTAGTTGTGTACAACTAAACGAAACGTCTCGTGAGATGCATACTTACATAACTTCATATGATTAGGCATTTGAAGGTTACGGGTTCAGAGAACCTACTTGCTTTACTTACTACTTGCTAATTGCAACTGATTACTACAAGACTCAGGTGAGTCTTACGGCCCCACTTTTACTGTTTTATCTTACTGGGGGAGATACATGCTACTGATTTTCTTGAACACAAGTACTAAACTGTTTACTATACCAAACGAAATTGCATGAGTTTACTTACAAACAGAAGTCTCTCCATCATATATCGTTAGTTATGGACTTAAGCGCGAACACTAGTTAATTGATCCATTAGGGAAATGACCCTCCCCACCCGGGGCAGTAGCGCTGCCACGTACTGATTTACACGTAGAAACGGGTGACTACTTATTCGTTACTGATGCTTGCTCAACTACGAGCATGTCACGGGAGCAAACTTATTACTTACGGGTTAAGCTTCGATTATGAGCCTCATGGCAACGGTATAAACTTACTTACTTACATTTGCGGGATTGCAAATACTGGTTTACGATTTATGGATTGAAATTGCTGATTTTACGCCTACGGGCATTACTGATGAAAGCTCGTGTTCAAAGCTGATGTTAATTACAAACCTGTGAGATTCACCAACCTTTTGGTTGACACTTTTTAGCATGTTTTCTCAGGTACCCGGATGGAGTAGGATTACTCCAGGATTTTAGCTAGAGTCGCATGATTTCAACACAACTGCATTAACGGAGATTCTTAGCATTATCTTTTGTATATTACGATTATGTAATAGAATCTCCCGCTATACGCGTGGACTCTAGGGGAAACTACATTTTGTATACGAAAACACTAAGTTTTCAAACATTATATCTATGGAATGTAACTAATTTACAAACGTTGCATATAGATGTCGTTTGCTTTATCTTTGTGCTGTGATATTTGATTAGTAACACCCCAAACTATGCTTCCGCAAAACAGTGAATTTCGGGGGTGTTACACGGGAACTCTTGGGAGTTTGATAACCGATGGAAGTATCGAAGCTAGTGGGAGTTTGACTACTAGTAGGAGCTTTGGAGATTGGTGTGCAACTATTGGATCTCAGTTTCTACAGGTTTAGTGTGCGGATTTCGGGTAACACTAGAGCGTTCAGATCTTCGTTTTTTACTCTCTAATGGCAAAGTAATTTGCGACCGACCGTGTATAATGAACCAGAGTCTTCTCAAGAGAGCCGCGATTATTATTTAGATCCGTACAGTGGGAGCAGGCTGAGTGGGAGAAGATGTGTTCATTGAAACCGTAGCTACGTTTTAGGTCGGTGTACCAGCGGGAAAGGGAATGGTGAAGAAGTAGATTTCAAGGCTGTGATTGTGTTCTCACGGGTGAACCTTGATGATAATCTACGGGTTTGTTCTATCGGCGATTTTCTGATTGCTGGGAAGGAAAATCGGATGGACGAAATTCTGTACAGGTTGGTCGTTGACATGTCGGTGGCAAGATTCGATGTGGCTGTACCGACGAATCGAAGAAGCGGTTGTCTTCTTGATAGAATCTTGTGGTTGAAGTCGTTGCACACTTCAACGCATCTTCTTGGGCTAGAAGATGGTGGTGCGGATAACCGGAGAGTGGTCCCAGTTTAGTAGTGGTGTTTAGTTAGCTTTGTATATCGAAAGTCTTCCGATTCTGTGAGATAGAGCAAGCGTGTCCCGGATGGTTTTCCGGCGGTATTGATTGAGCTAAGAACAAGGTGTTGCTAAAGGGGCGTCAAAGGTGTTGGCTTATTCCAGTTTTCAATACGTGTAGTTGAAGAGCCTTTTATCGAAAGTCTATCTAACTCGAGTTTAGTTAGTGTGTGTGTCCCAATTGGCATTGGCGGTATGAAGAGGTGGATTCGACTTGATTGAAAGGGAATTATTGAGGGTTTAATAATATTTGATTTGTCCGATCTTCAAGTGGGAGATTGTTGAGAGTTTTGTGAATATCGAACAATTAAATCAAAATGGAAGTGAAAAGAAGGTGACTTGCAAAGAATCACGTGACTCCAAATTAAATGGGATTGAGTTAGTGGATTCCCACGTGATGAATTTCTTGTTGTACAAGAATTACATTCGTGTCACGAATTAAAGAAATCATGCCGCGACAGTTTGAGGCGGCTAGCAATATTTTTGTCGCCTGTTTCTTTTTACGTGGGGTTATATATATTATAACCTATTATTGTATAAACCCTAAGCCACCAAAATAATAAAGAAAACTCTCTCGGTTTGGCCCCGTGGACTAAACCAATCTCCAAGTTGGAGATTGGACATAACCACGTTAAAATCCTTGTGTCGTTTACATTATCGTTTCGCATTTATTTATCTTATTTGCTTGTTAATTGCTTTGTTAGCGATTTGGTTATTCGTTTATTGTTGTGGGTATAATTATGTTCAATTATGCGCGTTGTTCGGGTCCTAAATTCCTAACATTACAGCGACTACTGATAATCACACTTACAGACTCTTTGAACTGATAAAAACAACTGATACAAGCGCTCCTAATACAATGAACCTAGACCCATATTTATACAAGGAATCATACATTATATAATGTAAGCATGCTCCCAATAATCCACAAGATATAGTTAATAATATAAAAGTTATGACAAATCCATGTGGCTCCATTTATCAATCAGCACGCGTATTATGGGTCTTCCCAAGAAGGAATCTTCCAGCCTGTAAAGTGTGTCAGACCACTGGGCAGTGTGAATGAACGGGCAGCGAGAACTGCATAATGGCTTGGCAGCGAGAATGGTTTGGCAGTGTGAATGACTGAGCGGCTGGAATGGCTGGGCGGCGAGAACTATAACCAGCAGCGAGAACAGAATATACGGGCAGCGTGAATGACACTTAGTAGCAATTTTGACCCAAATCTGATATACATCATTTTAGCCCAACACTTATACGAGTTAACCGCTTATACGAGTGATAACAACTTTAGAGATAATCACATATCCGTTAAATTGTACCTTGTAACATCCCAATTTTTAAGATAATCTATACGTATTATTTTTATAGATTATGAGAAGAAAGTTTTATATAATCATTAACAACTCTATAAGTATCCGTTTGATAGTTTACCCATGTGATGGGTTTATTTGGTAGGTAACATCGATGAAGCTACGGCGAGTCAAATATGAAAAGTAACACATCAGCTCAAACCTGGACACACCGAGATTAGCCCATACGGGATGTCTTAGGCCCAATCTGTTCTCTTTAAGATCATTAGCAGTAAATAAGGAAAAAGAAAACTCGTGGAGGCCCATGATTGCTGGCAAGAGGCTAAGTAATAACTTAACATATATGGTGGTTATGTGATTATCTAATAAAATTTCTCACTGTTTATTGATAACAGAAGCTTGATATACATTACAAGTTATATGATTCTATATATAGCAGATGACCAAATGTTATAAAACCAAGTGAAAAGCAGGAATCATTTGGCAGTTAAGATCGAATATGAATAATTTTAAGTCCTAAAACATATAAGTTATGTAAATAGTAAGTAATTAAAGTGTCACAGTTTATTTTGTAACAGATGACATGATAATTATACAGATCGATTATGAATATCAAAACAAATCAACACTTACATCATGTCAACAAAACGAAACTAAAATCAACCAATGTAAGAGCAACTGATACATTTAAGCATTTACCAGACATCTCAATTAGGAAGAGAGACAAACATAAACCTCCATAAAATGGTCGCTTCTGACTCCAGTTTACATGAACAAGACAAATGAAAACTAATAATATTCGATCAATTAGAATTGGGGCAAGCATACAACTGCCTAAAAATCTAAAAAGATGCAACAAATCTAAGGTTTCCATAGGGTAATAACTTAAATCAAAGTAGGACCAATAAATAATGATACTAGTAAAGGAGTAAAACTATGACCAAGTTGGGTCGATCCACCCATGAGCGGAGAACGGATAATGAAAGGTTCCGACGAAATCTTCAAAAGCTTCTTCTATATTTTTGCCATTGAATACGTGATACATGTGTGTCTCGAGAGAATAAAACACGATCTTGCCACTCCTGGAATGCACTCGTGGAAAGAAGATTTTGTTCTCCATTTCTGGTGATTTGGCATGGGTGCAGTAACATGTGTTATCACAAATAAATATCACGTGCTTTCCTATATCATCTATTTTCTCCCATTCTTTTGTAGAATCATTTGCCTCAAATACCTCAACGTAACCTCCATCCTCACCCACAACGATTAGTAAAAGATGCTGATCACATTTCGTAATGTAATACTGTCCCCGTGATCTTATTCCTGGAAGTTTGGCTACAACTTGCTTCCGGGAGAACTTGTAATTACCCAAATATCTGAAAACATGAACTTCTCCGCTGCTACACAAGGCATAAAGATCTTGGCCATAAAATGTTGCAAAACAAACGTTATTAATGTTTGTAGCACAAATATGCCAGGATGGTTCATTAGCTAAGTGGATGTAAACGCTGTACATGTAGGATATAAATCCAGCAACCATACAATCGAGGGAAATAGGAGGTGCTGAGAAACATACGATTTCAAACCCACCATAGTCTTCTGGAAGCTTGAAAATTTCACCTATGAAGGGGTTATAGAACACCAGACCTCTATCATATTGATAGAACAACAACCAACCATACCTAGAACAACGTATTTGGTTATCAATGACCGGTATTGGTACATTTTTCATGAAGTACTTGTCACCCATCATCGGATGTGTAAAGGTGATGATGCTTCGAGCTTTGTCTAACACTAGTAGCCAGGGTGATATTAATGTCTGCAATCTCTTTAACGGTGTTTGAGGTGCTGCTAAATGACAACGTTTGCATGTAGCACAAAAGTTGATGTAGTCCACGGTACCGACACTAAGCTCCATAATCAACTCTAAAATATGAAACGGAAGATCGTCCATATTTGATTCATCAAATCCAACCTTATTTGATCGTGCCACTATCTCACCCTCTTCCTGTTTATAACCATTTGTGCACTTGAATGCTCCAAGATCATCTTCTATGATGCAGTTTAGCTTGCAAAACAATTGAGACGATCAGAATATAAACACAACGAAGCTGGAATCGGATTATTAAAGAAAAAACCAAAGGTTCAGATAAACTAAAAAAAGCTGTTTTCTCACGCAGGAGAATTCTAAATAAATAATCCCAAACAAATCCTACAAACTAGGGAATAAAAGATAACCATAAATAAAAAGATATCAATAATTAATTTAAATAGATAAAGACTCCAGCTATGCCATCCCAAACTAACTGGACTTGTTAAACCGGATCCAACTTCAATCCACAACCCACAGAATGTTCAACCGGTCCATCTGCATCATCCTCCCCCTCTTCGAAAAGACTCGTCCTCGAGTCCAATGGATCATCTTGCTCAGGAAGGTACGGAGAAAGATCGGCAACATTGAAAGTGGCCGAAACGTTATAATGACCAGGCAAATCAATTTTATAAGCATTGTCATTAATTCTTTGCAAGATTCTGAACGGGCCATCAGCGCGAGGTCGAAGTTTACTAGCACGACCTCCTGGAAACCGTGCCTTACTGAGGTGAATCCACACGAGATCACCTTCCTTGAAAACCACCTGTTTACGATGGGTATTGGCCCGACGTTGATACACAATGTTATTATTAACAATTTGTTCCTTAACCTGCTGATGTATCATCTTGACTTGCTCAGCCCGCTCTTCCCCATCAGCACTGTAATGGTCTAAAGCTGGTAATGGTGCAAGGTCCAACGGGGTAAACGGATTGCGACCATAGACAACTAGGAAAGGACTCATACCCGTCGACCTGTGAATAGAACGGTTATAGGCAAACTCGGCTTGAGGAAGAACAAGATCCCATTGCTTGGGATTGGCTCCTACCAAACTTCGTAATAGATTTCCCAAGGTGCGATTCGTCACTTCTGTTTGACCATCACTTTGTGGGTGATGAGCACTGCTAAAGTTAAGTCGGGACCCTAGACGCTTCCACAATGTCCTCCAAAAATGTCCTACAAACTTTACATCCCGATCCGAAGTCAAAGATTTTGGTATTCCATGGAGTCTGACAATTTCAGCAAAGTACAAACGAGCAATTAGACTAGCATCATAAGTTTTTGAACACGGAATGAAATGGGACATCTTCGAAAAACGATACACAACAACCATTACGGAGTCCTTTTGTCGCTGCGTTTTGGGTAAACCTACTACAAAATCAAGACTCACATCCTCCCAGGGACCATTTGGGACGGGTAATGGGGTATACAACCCTGCATTCGAGGCATGTGTTTTTGCAATGTGGCATATTCGACATCTATCAACAATCCGGGTAACATCAGCACTCATCTTAGGCCAAAAGAACCTTTCTTTGACAAATTTAAGTGTTTTATCTCGACCAAAGTGACCCGCCAAAGCACCTTGATGACCTTCAAGGATAATACCATCTCGCATAGAACATTTAGGAACACACAAGCGAATTCCTTTGAACAAAAACCCATCATTTATCACATAACCACGCATGGGTATGGACTTGCACTCATTCCATATTAATGCAAAATCTGGGTCGTCAGGATATAAAGTACGTAATGTATCAAATCCCTCAATATTTATCTGAAGTGAGGTGAGCAGTCCCCTGCGCCTACTTAAAGCATCTGCCACAGTATTGCTGGTTCCAGATTTATGGCGAATAACAAACGAAAAATCTTGCAACAGCTCAACCCACTTAGCATGTCGTGGGTTCAACTTTTGTTGACCCTGAATAAACCGTAGGGCCTGATGGTCAGAAAACATAATGAAATCGTTAGGTAGTAAATAATGTCGCCAATATTCAAGACTTCGAATGATAGCATAAAACTCCTTGTCGTAGGTACTATATTTCTGTTTGGCTTCACTAAGTTTCTCACTAAAAAAAGCAATCGGGCGCTCCTCTTGGCTAAGGACACCGCCAATACCGAATCCTGAAGCATCACACTCAACTTGGAATGTCTTTTGAAAATTGGGAAGTGCTAGAACAGGAGCAGTTGTAACACATTTCTTTAGTTCTGTAAAAGCCATGGATGCCGCGGTCGTCCACTGGAATGACTTCCCTTTCAAACAATCGGTAATAGGAGCCATAATGGAACTAAAATTACCAATAAAGCGACGATAAAACGATGCTAACCCGTGAAAGCTTCGTGCCTCATGAATCGTTGAGGGTGTCGGCCAAGATGTAATTGCCGCAATCTTTGATTCATCCATACGAATACCATCACCTGATATCAGATACCCTAAAAATAACACTTCAGATGATAAAAAAGAGCACTTTTCACCATTGGCATATAGTTTCTGCTCCCTCATAATAGAAAAAACCTGTCTAAGATGATTAAGATGTTGTGGGAGATCAAGACTGAATATCAATATATCATCAAAATAAATGACAACACATTTTCCAATTAACGGTCTAAAAATATGCTTCATTAAGCGCATAAACGTGCTTGGCGCGTTGGAAAGACCAAAAGGCATTACCATCCATTCAAATAACCCATCCCGCGTTTTGAATGCAGTTTTCCATTCATCTCCCGGTCGCATACGGATCTGGTGATAGCCACTTCGAAGGTCAATTTTAGAAAAATTTTTAGCTCCATGAAGTTGGTCAAGTAAGTCTTCAACGCGCGGGATAGGAAAATGATATTTGATCGTGATTTTGTTCACCGCTCTACTATCAATACACATACGATACGCGCCGTTATGCTTGGGAACCAGTAAAGCAGGAACGGCGCACGGGCTCTTACTTTCCCGAATTAGTCCTTTGTCGAGAAGTTCCGTTACTTGTCGATGCAATTCTTCATACTCTTTGGGATTCATTCGGTAGGCGGGTTTATTAGGAATAACAGCCCCTGGTATGAAGTCAATACAGTGTTGGATGTCTCGCATAAGGGGTAACCCGGCTGGAATTTCCGTAGGTAAAACATCCTGAAATTCACTCAAAAGGGGTCGAATATCAGGTGGAATGTGAAGGGTGCTGGGGTTTGCTTCGGCAATAATTAGAGCAAACATCAGAAGGGGCCGAGTAGTCCGTGTAAAATCTAAGAAAGCTTATTTGTTTAGTATGAGGGCTTCGGTGCCCGTTGAGCGCGGGTCAAGGGGTGCTAAAGTCACATTCACCCCGTCCTTCTTAAACGAATATGTATTATGGAACCCATCATGGCGAACTTGTCTATCGTATTGCCATGGCCTACCCAATAGGATGTGACAAGCATCCATTGGAATCACCTCGCACCAAATCTCATCCGAATAACGGGTACCAATACTAAATTGAACCAGACAACGTTGAGTAACTTTTATCACATTACCTTTCTTTAACCACGTCAACTGGTACGGTTCTGGATGTGGTTCGGTTTTCAACCCCAATTTCTCGACCATGGTTGTGGATACAATATTCTCACAGCTCCCCCCATCAATAACCATGGTACAGACTTTGCCCTTGGAGGTACACTTTGTTCGAAAGATATTATGACGAAGCCACAATGTCATCTCCAGATTGAACAGGATTAACACTCAGGACTCGTTGAGAAATAAGCGTCTCACCCTTGTCTAGATAAATAATCTCGGACTGATCCTCTTCGAGGGTTTCGTCCTCTGTGTCATAAACGGGTTGGGAATCGTCCGTGAGGGTCACCAATTGGGTGTTCGGACAGTCCCTCGCGAAGTGACCCAATCCGCTACACTTAAAGCACCTTTGTACCCGTGAAGTTCCCATCGGAGTGGTGGATGAAGTTCCCGATTTTGTTGGGTTCTCAGTCTTGCTTGGAGTAAATCGGCTCCCCATTGGTGTACTTGTTGAACTTCGTGAGAACTCGGGTTTGATTGGGGTTGTCTTGGTTTGTTGCAATTTCCCCTTCGTTTTTAACTGCCTTTCTACTTTCAAAGCAAGTTGACATACATCATTGAATGTCCAATATGGCTGAAGTTGTACCATGTCGGAAATTTCGGGTCGCAAGGCCCCAAAGAAATGAGCAATGATCTGTGCTTCTTCCTCTTCAGCTCCACACCTCATTCTCAACCTGTCAAAGTCACAAATTAACTCCTCAACGGTGGATGACCGTTGGGAAAGGTTATGATACTCTAGATAAGCTTCCTGTCGATAATTAACAGGCAGGAATTTCTCTCGTAACAACTTTCTCATCTTATCCCATGTTGAAACCTTCGAGCGCCCCTCTTGAGCTATTTTCTTTTTTACATGTTCCCACCATAAAGAAGCGTATTTACGAAGTTTAATAGCAACTAATTTAACTTTATACCTGTCGGGAATGTCTCGGAGCTCGAAGATCCGTTCAACCGTATGAAGCCAGTCAATGAATTCGTCAGGTTGGGCTTTACCATCAAATTCAGGAATGTCTACCTTAATTCCCAAGTTACGCAATGGATCTGATCGTTCTTGCCGTGCAAACGGGTTATACCGATCATCATCATCATCAAAAGGATTCAGACCACCAAATCCCCCATCCCGGATGAAGGACTCGGTATCAGTCTCCTCGTCTCCACCACCCTCCTGCTGCAGCTCAAGATCCCGGATCTGCTGGCGCAGTCGAGTTATCTCCTCTATGTCTCGTGGATCTCGTCTATAGTCCTCGTTGCCTCGATCGGCGGTTCTACGGGGATGTCGATAAAAACGGCCTCCACCCCCCATCTACAATTCCGCTGTGCTCTGATACCAACTGATGCAGTTTAGCTTGCAAAACAATTGAGACGATCAGAATATAAACACAACGAAGCTGGAATCGGATTATTAAAGAAAAAACCAAAGGTTCAGATAAACTAAAAAAAGCTGTTTTCTCACGCAGGAGAATTCTAAATAAATAATCCCAAACAAATCCTACAAACTTGGGAATAAAAGATAACCATAAATAAAAAGATATCAATAATTAATTTAAATAGATAAAGACTCCAGCTATGCCATCCCAAACTAACTGGACTTGTTAAACCGGATCCAACTTCAATCCACAACCCACAGAATGTTCAACCGGTCCATCTGCATTCTGTGGGTTGTGGATTGAAGTTGGATCCAGTTTAACAAGTCCAGTTAGTTTGGAATGGCATAGCTGGAGTCTTTATCTATTTAAATTAATTATTGATATCTTTTTATTTATGGTTATCTTTTATTCCCTAGTTTGTAGGATTTGTTTGGGATTATTTATTTAGAATTCTCCTGCGTGAGAAAACAACTTTTTTTAGTTTATCTGAACCTTTGGTTTTTTCTTTAATAATCCGATTCCAGCTTCGTTGTGTTTGTATTCTGATCGTCTCAATTGTTTTGCAAGCTAAACTGCATCATTCTAACCTACATCAAAAAATGATGGTAAGAAACTAAATTTTCTGTTGTAAAACTAAAAACACGTATGATAAAAAGAATCAATAAGAATTATACCTGCTTTCCCACACAGATACATGGCCTGTATGTAGCACGGGAGAAGGCATAGAAGATAAGGAGACGACTTTATCTTTAATACGGTACGAGTGTATAATCTTTCCCATTTTACTAAGAATGTGTATATACCCCCCTAACTCTGAGGCAATTGCAGGGGTGTAAAATACCGAGTAGTCCCGACCAAGATCCACAAAAAAGATAGCGTCTTTGAGGTCCGACATTTCTTCCCACATTTCAGTAATTGTGTCCACGTCTTTGAAATCTTTATCTTTTTCCTTGGAATGACTAAAGAAACCTACACCTTTGAAGTCCAAGTCGTTGAGGCCTTTTATGTGTTCCCACGGAATACCAGTCATGTCCAATTTAAACAGAGAAATATGACCAAGATCTCTCATTGTTCTCTCTCTAACCTCAATGCAGAACAATTCCGTTGAAGATCCTTTCAAGAAAAAAGTATTTGCGCGATATTCCAGACGAGGTTTTGGGCATACCCCAAAAAACAAATGCTCTATAACAACTTCTCTATCGTTGACCACAATGTCAACTTGTATGATAACGCGATCACACAGAAAATAAGAGACAAAATCAGCTTTGGTACTCAAGGCAAATACTTGTGCATTGCAACAAGTTAGGTTGTATAGTGAACAAAAATAAAGGGTTAATCTATAGAGTTGTTCCTTGTACGACATCTCGGCCCATCCTAACTTTTCCCTTTTACAGTCAAGGCAACAAAAAACTAAACTAGGTCTGTCGGTTCTCGTTAATAGGAGAACTGAACTTGGATCATCCGGAGGGGATGACAAACAACATTCTCCAATTGATTTAGACTCTCCATCTTTCAAAATCAAAGGGGGTAGTCGTATCATCTTACGAGTTACTGGGTTCCAAAGAGTCCACATGACATTGTGTGCATCGTCAGAGAGAATCACCCAACCATGAAAATATCCTCTGATGCGTCTTCCAAGTAACTCAGGGATTCGACAATGATAACGAAGCATTGGGTCATGTAAGGCGTAGAAAATCTGGTCTCCTGTGGCCTCTGCTTCTTGTGTATGAGCAACCAACCATGTATATTTTGCCGATAGAGGGGCAAACAATCGTATACCGAAGGACAAGAGAGCTGATTCTGATCCATCTATCTGGATGTTAACAACAATATATGAGCTTTCATTAGTGTACAATTGTACATGCTACTACTGTATATATGCATATCAACAAACATTACACTTATAAAAGCAATCCTCAATGAATAATGCATATAAAAATATGACCAACAATGTTTTGTAAAGTCATAAAATTTTTAGAGGCATAAAAAAACATGATGTTTTAAATCTTAGTTGATATGGTTATACTATCAATTAAATCTAAGGTAATAAAATAAAAACTTGTATACCTCAGAAACTTTAGTGGCCGTAACCCCTTAAATTCGACCTTCGATTATTCGAACAAAATCCCACAGCACAGCACTTCAGTTTAGGTTTATGTTTATTAATTTTCTTCTGTTTTTATAGTCCGTGTATTATTAGTCAATAACTTCTATTATCTACATATAGCTCCCATCAAGTTTCCAAGAATGTTTAATTTTATCTCTTGCACGTTTTCATCGTTATGTTATATAGGGGTGTGCATTTCTCGGGAAGAACCGAAAATACTCGAGGATCGAGGAGGAACCGGACCGAAACCGAAATACCCGAGGATATATGGTACGGTCCATGGTCCATAGATTTTTAGACTATTGGGACTCGGTCCGGTCCTAGACCAAATCCGAAAAAAATGGGAAATGGACCGAACCGAATATCCGTATACATTCATTAGATATACATATAATTTCATATAACTTCCTTATGTATCATCAAAAAATAACTACTCATTCGAATTTCATGTCACCTATTGGAACTCGATTGGCTATTTAAATTATGTGTATACATGTTTATATATCGTCATGGCTTCATATTCTGTTCATATATAAATTTTATATAATGGTCAAGATAACCATCATTAAGGTGGTTTATTGGTTGGCTTCTTAATATCCGATTATAAAATGTATTGGGTTCAAACCTCTATAGCGATACATCCTGGGGTGTTATTTAAAACATTAGATTGTTTATTTAACCAAGATGGTTTATTGTTTATTTTCTTTAAACCTTTATACTTAGATTTGTTTATGTAGTTACTCCAAAATGTATAGCTCCTTTGTTTATTCATTATTTTTCAAGCTTCAACCCTTAGAGTGTCATTAATTTAGACCGTCTCAGAACTGGAAAAATGAGATAAGAAAATGTTTTTGTACCTTTTTACCCCTTTAACCTCATTCACAAATTACAATAAATACACATAATATCTTACATTATAAAGAAGCCCAAAAAATGGTTCAAATACATGAATAAAACAAATAATTCTCATGTAAACCGGTGATTACATATTTTCCACGTTAACGATTTCTAAACATCTGCTAGATATAAAATGATGACAGTTAAATCACGCATAACCAATCGGGTCGGTCTTTTGGACCGAACCGAGCATGACCATTATAAAATCGAACCGAACCAAAATGATTACATATGGTACGGTCCTGTTACAATTCGGGTCTCAGGACCGAACCGAACCGAACCGGGATAGTTTGGTCCAGAACCGGACCATGCACACCCAGTTATAGGTTTAGAACTATAAAGTTGGTGTATTACTACCATAAATGCTCCTTTTTAAATGAAGAATGCCATTACTAGTTTACTACGGTATATTATGTACTCCGCATATAATAATAATAATTATTAATTATTATTATAATATGCAGAGTTTTTTTTTTCGTTTTAACTACTTAAGTTTTTATTTCTTTCTAAATTTAACTTTTAAAGTTTAAAATTTTGGTAGTTTAAGCCTAAAGTTTGATTATTCTTCAAAATTTTGATGATTTAATTCATAAAGTTTATCTTTTATAATAATTTAATCATTCTCACTTTCAAAAATATAATGGTTTAACCCTTCGAAGGGTTAAACCACTAACTCAATGCAAACTTGAAGGATTAAATTGTTAAAAAAAAAAACTTGAGTGGATAAAATGAAAAAAAAAGGGTGAAACTTTGATGATTAAATCACTATTAACTAACACTCTTATTATTATTATTATTATTATTATTATTATTATTATTATTATTATTACTGTTATTATTATTATCATACATAAATACATAATAAATATAATTCAATAAATTATGTTACATAAAATATAATTTGTACATACTTTGAACTCATAATTTGGAATTTCATTTTGTTTCTTGTTTTGAGAAATCCAATAGTGGCCGAACAAGTAACATGCTACTTGCAGTTGCATCAAGACTCCAAGTTGTAGCACACAACTGAGTGGTCAATGCCATACCAACAAGTCCAAGCACGCCACTATTGCGAGATAGTCTATCGATGAATTGCTCTTCCTGCATAACGGATACCTTAAACGCTTATATGAGTGGTAACAACTTTAAGGATAATCGCATATGTGTTAGATTGTACCTCTTGAATATAAATGTAGGGGTTAGTGCAGGGGAATGCATTCAACTTGTGTACGAAGTCTATTGTATGTACCCAACTTATTTTTGGTCTATTGTGTGTATCAATCTTCAAATTTGGTCTATTGTGTGTATCCCATGACTAATTTGATAACGTGTCAAACGTATAATTTGCCACGTCAGTTGACATGTCGGTGACATATCATCAAAAACGGGTGTCACGTCAACCCGATACACACAATAGACAAAAGTTGAAGATTGATACATACAATAGACTACAAAAAAGTTGGGTACATACAATGGATTTCGTGCACAAGTTGAATACATTCCCCTGCACTAAGCCCATAAATGTAAGAATGTAAACTACAAGTGCATTATATATGACAATTTTTGTGTGCTGATGTCACAAACTAGTGTATGTGGATCTTCATTCGAACCATTAACTAGCCTACGTCTTTACAATGTCAAGACTAAAATCATTGGAGTACTAACTAACAAAACATCAATGTTTCTCAAACTTCACTTGTGCGTTTTATTTAAGTCTTGAACACGTCAACAGAGGGTCATAAGAAGGAATTGTAACCACCACCAAGAGGTACTCTGGGATTGAATTCAGCAGATACTCTCAAAAATTGGCACATGCTGAAACCTACATTCTGTGAATAAATAGCAAAACTCATTAAGCATATTGTTAGACTACATGTTAGACTTCTCAAATAGGCTTTGATATCAATATTATAATTCTGACTATTATTATAAGAAACCTTTGTTAAGGGATCATTTGAGCTTACCGGGTGCTAAAATCCTGCCCTTCTGAATTGACTAAAACATGAAGACTTCTTCTTGCAGCAACTTGAATATATACTTTAATAACAAAAGAGCATTGTGTGCTGAATCCGAACAAAATCTTAACATGCAAAGTCTTTGTCACTGTTACTCAATCTAGAAAGATACAACCAATCAACATCAACCATGTGGCGCGCCTCCAAGACCGAATCATGACCAAACCCACAACAGCAACTGTCGTTTCCATTATTGAACTCCCAAGACGCCAAGAACCTATCCATGAAATGACCAATTTGCCCTTGACAAAGTTCTTTGGCACCAACTGATTCCACCATCTTTTGTGACTCGTGATGAGGTTTGAGAAAGGTACATCTGAGGCATTAAGCACCGTTTTATTTGAATACGACATTCCATCTTTTATAATTTGTGTTAGCTCGCTTGAAATGCGATGAACTTTGTTTTGGTAGAAGAATTAACGCAGAATGACTCCGTCGTCATAGGTAAAGCACAATCGACCGAACAACAAATAAGAATCTCGGTGCCTTTAAAACTAGGTGCTGCACATAGGTATGAGCCGGCTGCAGTAAATGAAGACTGCAAAAATGGCTAAAAAGTCGGTTAAATTAGGTTTATATATATGGAGTTGTTTCGTTACCGGTAAGGTCAAAAATCAATTTAAGAAACAGAACAGGTTGAAAATAGTCCAAAGTGTATCTTTTACACTTTGGAACTCCTAAATCGTTTTTATTTATGAATTTGATTAATACTGAAATAACAAATGTTGTAATCATCTTCGACTATCTAGATATTAATTGTTTTGTTTCTATAATTGTTTGAACAGAACCTTGGGTCAACACTACCTTCTTGACCCGCTTTCATAGGTACCAAAATGACCCCTTTTGACTTGTTACATAATCCACCTAGACCGTTCATTTCACCACCTCTAATCACATGTCCCGTATATGATATATCCCATGAGACTTGTAGCGTTTGACTTTACACAGTTTATTTAGAGGTTTTAACATTTTATCATATGTCTGGATTATAAAGTAGGTAGACCTTGTGAATAGACAAAAAATAGCATTAACAATTTGGAATGATGAAAAGGGCTAATTAAAAAATGTGATTTGATTGGTTATAAATTAGAGACCTTGCATGGGAATGTACGAAAGTAATCCTAGTAGCAACTTCTGTGCACTGCCTCAAACTGGTCTTTGCCTTTGTGATGTGAACTAGAATAACAGATAAGGCAGGATTAGAAAATCTTGAGTACAAAACTTTATAGGAATTTATTAAAATTATGATTGTTATAACCTGCAATATAAGTGTCATGAACTTGGATAGACAGATATCAGGGACTTTTGATGGTTTTAGAATTTGTAAATCAATTACAGCATATCCAAGCTGCACCCACGGTCAGGAAAGTTATTTAACTGCAGATTAATGAAATAAAAAGAAAGTAAAAAAATCTTTTGTTTACCAACGCATTGATTCCTCTTTTCTTATATCTCGTGGGGCTCAAATAAGTATTATAGAAATTGTGAGGTACTTTACAGGCATAACAATCACTGCTTGATTTATCAAAGTTCGACTGATTTGGCCAACATTGAAACGGGTCCTTCTACAGGCCGATATAATTGCTTGCAGCTTAGACATGAATATAGCTGCAGAAACAAGTGTTTATTTGTTAAGGGTCTTAATACATCAAAAAAGGGGGGAAATAGCTATAGCTATCAAACTCTCATGACGACAAGTTTCCTAATGAGATTTGGATCCTATTGTGTGCAAATGTTGTATTTTGACTTGTGGGATCTTCCACCCACTCCTGTTTGGCCTCTTGACATATCTGTCAAGGTGACATCAAAATGATCATTTGACCACCATGTGAGACTTTAGTTAAACTGAAATAAGAGATAAATGCAAGAACAAAAGAAGACCTTATATAGATCTTGTTTGAGAAATCCAAAAGTGGCCGAACAAGTAAAATGCTACTTGAAGTTCCATCTCAAGACTCCGAGATGTAGCAAACAACTGAGTGGTCAATGCCATACCCGCAAGTCCAAGCACACCACTATTGCGAGATAGTCTAAGGATGAATAGTTATGCCTACATTTTATTCAGTTTTTTAGTATCATGTATGATCAATTTTATATGAATATGAAGTACTACCGTTAATATTCAGCACTAAGTATGTATTTTTTTAAAAAAAAATTAAAAACGGTTTCACAAGGTAAATATTGAAATGAAACAAACCTGATTCTCTGATGACGTGCTATCAATAACGCCCCTATCTGGTGTTGACTACATATACGCTGTAATTTTTCATACCTGCAAAGAATACAATTTAAACAATCACAACCCATAGTCAACAGTCTAAAATTTAGACTTGTTGCCAAAAGTAGGATACTTGACCCGATGCGTGGGTGAACCAACATATACCTCATATCTCGAGCTGCTTCTTGTAAATGACCCGTTTTTTGCCTACCATCTGTCCATTTACAGTGGGCAATCTCTCATCTGATTACTACAAAGATCCTACATTAATCACCCATTGTCCAGGTAAATAAACAAGATAACTTTTTGATACACAATTATAACTCAAAAGGTGCATTGGAGAAAATTTAGTACCCATATTCAAGACTCGTTGCTAAACCATCTCTGCCTCATCTTTACTCTCTACACGTATCCATGATTAACTACTATTGCCAGTAACCCGTCAACAACATCATTTTTTCCTATGGAAGCAGCTTTTAAGTAGTACTAAGTAACTAACAAGTATAGTAGTTATGTGATTAAAGATGTCACTGTTTATTTATAAAAGATGCATGATACACATTACAAGTTATATGATTCTATATTAGATGATCAAATATTATAAAACTAAGGAAAAAAGCAGGAATCAGTTGGCAATTTAGATCGAATATGAATAATAAGTCCTAAAACATAAAATCAAAACCATAAATCCTGATAGCGAGCGGACAACCGGTAAGTTATGTAATAACTAGTCAGCAATCAAGATGTCAAGGTTTTTTCATAAAAGATGGCATGATAATGATACTCACACAAACTATACAGATTGCTTATGAATATTAATATCCTAAACAATCACCCCAAATCAACACTTAGATCATGCCAACAAAACGAAATCCAAATCAACCAAAGGCATTTCACACAAAAACAAATCCAAAGAAAAAAAAAAGTAGAAGTAAACCAATGAAAGAGCAATTGATCCATTACAGCATTTATCTGGGGGTTAATAATGGTTTAATCCTTAAAGTTTCACTTTTTTTTCGTTTTAACCACTCAACTTTTTTTTGAATGTTTTAACCACTCAACTTAGGGTCAATAATGGTTTAATCCCTGAACTTTCAATTTGTTTTCGTTGTAACCACTCAACTTTGTTTTAAACGTTTTAACCACTCAACTTATGAGTTGACCATACTTTAACCACTAAAGTTCATTTAACCATTTAAAAAAACCATTTCGTTAACTTATAATGAAAGTTTAGATCGGGATATATAAACTTTGAACTGATTTTTTATCGACCAAGGCTGTCAAGAGAGAGATCTTACCTAGGATCGTTTTTGTCTTCACAAGATCGAAATCGTAAGATCTTACAAATTTCGATTTGAGCATAGGATCTTACGATGTCGATCCGATCCGATCTTACTTAACATGAATATAAGTTAAGAAAATATAAATTAGTTAATTTTTGTCCAATAAAAGGTTAATAGGTTTATTATTTGTCATGCAATTAATCTTTTATATGCATTATAATACACATTTATAAGATCATAATGTATGAGTAGGATCTTACGATCCCGATTTGATCTTACGATTTCGATTTTGTGAATACAAAAACGATTCTAGGTAAGATCTCTCTCTTGACAACCTTAGTCGATAAAAATCAGTTCAAAGTTTATATATCCCGATCTAAACTTTCATTATAAGTTAACGAAAGGGTTTTTTAATGGGTAAATGAACTTTAGTGGTTAAAGTATGGTCAACTCATAAGCTGAGTGGTTGAAACGTTTAAAACAAAGTTGAGTGGTTAAAACGAAAACAAATTGAAAGTTCAGGGATTAAACCATTATTGACCCTAAGTTGAGTGGTTAAAACATTCAAAAAAAAGTTGAGTGGTTAAAACGAAAAAAAAGTGAAACTTTAGGGATTAAACCGTTATTAACCCTTTATCTGGCATCTCAATTTGGAAGACAGACAAACATAAACCCCCATTAAAGGGTGGTTTCAATTCTCGTTTACATGAACACGAGAAATGAAAACTAATAATATTCGATCAATTAACTTGGTGCAAGCGTACAAGTATACAACTGAAACATGAAAAGAGGCAATGGGTCTAAGGTTTCCATAGAGTAATAACTTAAATCACAGCTAGGACCAATAATGATACCAGTAAAGGAGTAAAACTATCACCAAGTTGGGTCGATCCACGCATGAGCGTTGAACGGATAATGAACGGTTCCAACGAAATCCCTAAAAGCTTCTTCTATATTTTTGCCATTAAATACGTGATACATATGTGTCTCGAGAGAATAACACACGATCTTGCCACTCCTGGAATGCACTCGCGGAAAGAAGATTTTGTTCTCCATTTCTGGTGATTTGGCATGGATGCAGTAACTCGTTCTATCACAAATGAATATCACATGCTTTCCTAACTCATCTATCTTCTCCCATTCTTTTGTAGAATCATTCGCCTCGAACACCTCAACGTAACCTCCATCCTCTCCCACAACGACTAGTAAAAGATGCTGATCACATTTCATAATGTAATACTGTCCAGGTGATCTTATTCCTTGATGTTTGGCTACAACTTGCTCCTGGGAGAAATCGTCTTCACTCAAATCTCTGAAAACATGAACTTCTCCGTTGCTATACAAGGCATAGAGATCTTGGCCATAAAATGTTGCAAAACAAACGTCATCAAAGTTTCCAGAAAGATGACGCCATGATGATTCATTAGCTAAGTGGATGAACACGACGCCGGATACAAATCCAGCAACCATACAATCGAGGGAAGTAGGAGGTCTTGAGAAACATACGATTTCAAACGTAACACAAGCTTTTGGAAGCATGCAGATTTCACCTATGAAGGGGTTATAGAACACCAGAACTCTAACATCATTATAATAAAACAACAACCAACCATACTTAGAACAACGTATTTGGTTATCAATGATCGATATTGGTAAATTTTTCATGAAGTACTTGTCACCCATCATCGGATGTGTAAAAGTGATTATGCTTCGAGCTTTGTCAAACACTAATAGCCAGGGTGATATTAATGTCTGCAATCTCTTTAACGGTGTTTGAGGTGCTGCTAAATGACAACGTTTGCATGTAGCACGAAAATTGACGTAGTCCACTGTACCAACACAAAACTCCATAATCAACTCCAAAATATGAAACGGAAGGTTGTCCATATTTAATTCATCAAATCCACCCTTATCTGATTGTGCCACTATCTCACCATTTGTGCACTCGGATACTCCAAGATCATCTTCTAACCTACATAAAGATGATGGTAAGAAACAATTTTCCATACCGTAAAACTTAAAACACGTATGATAAACAGACATAAATAAGAATTATACATGCATTCCCACACAGATACATGGCCCGTAGGTAGTACCGGAGAAGGCATAGAAGATAGGGAGACAACTTTATCTTTAATGCGGTATGAGTGTATGATCTTACCCATTTTACTACGAATGTGTATATACCCCCCTAACTCTGAAGCAATTGCAGGGGTGTAAAATACCGAGTGATCCCGACCAAGATCCACAAAAAAGATAGCATCTTTGAGGTCCGACATTTGTTCCCACATTTTAGTTATTATGTCCAAGTCTTTGAAATCTTTCTCTTTCTCTGCATTGTAATCACTAAACACATCTAGACCAGTTAAGTCCAAGTCTTTGAGGCCTTTCATGTGTTCCCACGGTATACTAGTCATGTCCAATTTAAACAGAGAAATATGTCCAAGATCTCTTGTTGTTCTCTCTCTAACCTCAATGCAGAACAATTCCGTTGAAGATCCTTTCAAGAAAAAACTAAATGCGGCATATTCCAGACGAGGGCATACCCCAAAAAACAATAGCTTTATAACAACTTCTCTATCATTAACCACAATGTCAACTTGTATGACAACGCGATCACAAAAGAAATAAGAAAAATAACCCTCCGTACTCAAGGCATATACTTTTCCATTGCAACAAGTTAGGTTGTATAGTATACAATCATAAAGGGTTAATCTATCGAGTTGTTTAGCGTACGACATCTCGGTCCATCTTATCTTTTTTCTTTTACGGTCAAGGCGACAAAAAACGAAAGTAGGTCTGTTGGTTCTCGTTAATAGGACAACTGAACTTGGATCATCTGGAGGGGATGACAAACAGCATTCTCCAATAGAATTAGAATCTCCGTCTTTCAAATTCAAAGGGGGTAGTCGTATCATCTTACGAGTTACTGGGTTCCAAAGAGTCCACATGACGTGTGGATCGTTAGAGAGAATCACCCAACCATAGAAATATCCTCTGATGCGTCTTCCAAGTAACTCGGGGATTCGACAACGATATTGAATCAATTGGTCATGTAAGGCGTAGAAAATCTGGTCTCCTGTGCCTTCTTCTTCTTCATCTTCGAGGCTATGAGCAACCAACCATGAATATTTTGCAGATAGAGGAGGCAAACAATCGTATACTGAAGGACAAGAGAGCTGATTCTGATCCATCTATCGATCTGGATATGAATAACAATATCTAAGCTTTCATTAGTGTACAATCGTACATGCTACTACGATATATATGGAAATCAACAAACATTACACTTATAAAAGCAATCTTTAATACATTATGCATATAAACATGTATCAAAATCCTCTTCTGGATTCACAAAACAAAAGCAGAGAATTTATATCACAAACTGATGCTCCTTAATCATACAACGGCCTCGATATTTACCAACATTTTTGCGTTTGTATGATAAGATAACAAAATATATTCTTGTGATTGAAATTGGTTTTTTATAAAGAACATTTAAACTTTCATTACTATACTACAAAAGCAATCTTTAATGAATCATGAATAAACATGTATCTTGAAAAAATACCTGCAATTTATCAAAACCCGGTTGGAGAATTGAGAATTTAGATCTAAAATTTTGACCAACAATGTTTTGTAAAGTCATAAAATCTTTAAGAGGCATAAAAAAGACGTGATCTTTAACCTAAATTAGTAAATTTGATTATACGATCAATTAAGTTTCCAAGTAATTACGAAGATAAAAACTTCTATACCTCGGAAACTTTTAGGGCCGAACCTTGAAATGAACAAAATCCCACAGCTTTTGTTTAGGTTTATGTCCATTATTTATATTTACTAGTTTTAAGACCCGTGAAAACACGGGTTTGTTAAATAATCTAAATTATAAGATTAGTCAATATAATTTTCAAGTAAAAAATATTTAGGTGTAGCTCGTATGTATTAACCTTCTACTATCACATTTTGTAGTCATTTAAAGTTACTTTATGTTTACTTTCACACCCCATTGTGATAAAAATAAATTCTAGAAATTAAAATTTCATTACAAACTTCACAAACACATGTTTATCGTGCAGTACATATATATAAACGAAGTACATCGTTGATACATGGAAACGACAACATACAATTACATATATGATATATATAGGGGACAATATACATCAATTTGAGTGTCGCCGTTTTTGAAGGTGGACATGCCAAACCCTTGCCATCTTCGTTCATGCCAGGCACCTTCATATCGATTTCCAGTTGCAAAATCGTACACCAAAACCATTCATCTTGTCAAGAAAATACTTGTTAGGGTACATGTCTCCGTTTCTGCATCACCATGTAAATCACATAAGATCGGTATGTTCATTCATCTCACATAATCTATCCCCATCACAAATTACTCCATTACAATGGTTTAAAAGTATATCACTTTTGAGCAAATTAAATCTGACCATTCATATTATAATAATACAGCCCACTTCGTTAACACTTTTCCATTTGTAAAACTCACCTTCATAAACATCCCCATTACTACCAAAATAAAATTGAAGTCCTAGGTTATCTTTAAACATTTAAACACTTGTAGGTAGAATATATAGTGAAGATAATAATAGTTTATTTATTATTCAGTGTAGATCAAACCAAGCACTTATTTTTAGAGCCCAACCCCATGAAGCATGAGATATTTCAATGTGATGGCTAAAAGTAATAGCAAAAGAATGTTGCTGAAACCTACTCAATTCACAGGCCATCAAACCTGAGAGAACACAAATAAAGTATAATGCAACCTAATATATATCAAGTAGCAGTAGTAAGAGAAAAGACTGTGTTATACAGTTCAGAAGTGCCGCACAACATGATAAACAATGGAAACCTGAATTGCAGCGTACATCGAATGGATACAACCTGCAAAAGAGTAAGCAATCATATAACTTAATTAAACAAACCTGAAAAAGCAAAACTTACATTATTTGGAATTAAGCCATCTGATATAGCCATCTGATATACTATACTTTCAATTCAACAAACCTTTTCAACCTTATAATCTGAGAGAAAGTTGAACTCAACTGCAATCCCTTCTAAGTTGTATGACATCCACCTCCGAGTTCCTTCCACCGTTGTATGACATCCACCTCCAAGTTCCTTCCACCGTTGTATGACATCCACCTCCGAGTTCCTTCCACCTTCTAAAGCTCTCATCATTGAGAAACAACACATACAACCAATAACATTTAACATTAATAGAGAAGAATAGCCTAATATCATGCTTTGCCTTCAAACATAAACCATCTCCATCGCTACCCTTAAAAGTAATATTTTCAATAAAAACATATATCATCCATATGCATACAGTCATACACAAAATTAATAATAATAAACAATAAAGTGGTATTAAAAGATTACAAACATATGATACCATTAAAAGAATTGCATAATAACCACAGTTGGTCAATTGGGACTTGTAACCATTGTAAAGTCTCCCTTGTAACCATTCAATGGTTGTCTTGCAAAGCATGGAGTTAATGAGAAGTAACACTTTTGATGTGTAGCTTCATTCGCATTTCGATCATTTTGTCAATTGGGACTTCAACTTTTAATCTATCAATCTAAACAACACCATTCCCCATATCATATATCTATAGTTTCAAATTATAAAAGTTTAGTCTACATAAACTATTTATTATAGCGCATGGCATGACAATAGAGCGGTGAGGTGTTCTAAAATAGGAAATCAGAAAGTATTACTTGATAATGATCGTGTGGATGACCTTTTGGCAAATTCAACCTCCATGGCTTGTAGAATTGGGGAACTGTCAGACTATCCCAACTTCTAACAGCCTACTTAATAATTTAGTAATAGCATCAAAAGAGATAGATAACTAACTTCAGAAGTGTTACATTTATATAGAAGAAGCAAAATAGGCTGGTGAGTAGGTTATTCATAGAAACTTAAATATTAATTCAAAAAAGATGATTATCATAAGTGCGGAAACCATGAACGTTTGGTGAGACAACTGAATGTGAAATATGGAATCTGTAACACCCTTAATCTCGGGAAAAAATGATAAGCAAGCTAGTGCAGAAGCTAACTGGTGATTTACATATATCTAGCATACACACGTCTTTGTCAAAGCTAACTGGTGATTTACAACAAATAAAGTCATATAGACTCTCAATCAACTTGGTAGTGAAATAATACAAACTTATTATAAAACAATAACCTTGGAATGAAGACAGGTGTAAAAGAAAGCATACATGTTACTGTATTTCTCTCAGGCATTTCATCAAACACCTTTAATGCACTGCACAATCGCCATTTACCTGTAACTTTCTACGATCATTAACTGCTTTGCTATAATGATCCATGTGTTTGACCATATATATAAACATGAGCCACTGTATTTTTTTAATTTCAGTCAAAGAGAAAATGCCATATAAAAGAACCATCAAATACATTACATGTGACAAATAAATGAATCATCACAATTGAATCAAGAACGTATAATATAGAGAACTCATACCTTAAACTTGACTAAACTGATCACTATAGCAGTTAGCAATTATAGTAACATGAGCACCTTAAACAAACTGGTTGGTGTGCAAACAAACCTAAAGCTGGCCTTTTGAAATCAGTTATATCCAACTTTTCTTCTGTATATCAACTCATTTGGTGTTTGATTCAATTTAATATATAAACAACAAACACTACATATAAAGGAATAAAAAAATCATCATTCACCAAAACTTACAGCCGTACTTGTGGAGTTGTGGTTTCCCATCTTCAAATTTCATTTATTTGCACATCATCGGGGTTACATTCATAACACATTAGAAAATAATAAGACCCTCATAGAAAGAGTTAGAGAAAAATTAACATCTTCAATTAAAAGAATTATATTGCTCTACCTCATGGAAAACGATGAATCGGGCGTGCAATGAGATGTATGAAATTAAAGCCCTTCAATTTCTCTTTACTAATATGCACAGTAGAAAGAAAGATGAATACCCAGACCAAACACAAATGTAAAAAAAATCAAACATGAAAAGATTAGTGAGTTACATGTGAGAAAATCGATTTGTGGAGCTTGAAGGAAGGTGAAAGGAGATGAAAACATCCAGGTTCCTAAACTGGTAGTAGAACAATTTTCAGTTCAAGAGATGTATTAATCGGATGGAGAGTAGTATTTTAAATTAAAATTCTTGATGGTAGTGATATCAAGGATGGCGTGAAAAGGAGTGGCCCAATCCATGGTGGTACGCATGCTTGATGTAAGAGGCGCCGTAGAAAAGTTTATGGGAAATCACAATTTGCTTTTAAGATGTATTAGAAAAGTAAATTAAATACAGTGATTATTATCATAGAATGCAAATAATAGTTTAGGAAATCACAAAAATAAAGAAAGAGAAAAAATATTAAGCCATTTTAAAACCTCAATATTACATATTCATGACATCACCCTTTTAACCACAGCGCGACACGTCAGCATCAAAAAATACCTCATGACTTGCCAAGTCAGCTTCATGACATCAGCGAAACCCCCCTTTATTAGATAAGATAGATGTTCTTCTCTTATTATAATCCGTGTATGTATTATTCAATAACTTCTATCATTTACATACAGCACCTATCAAGTTTCCAAGCATTTTTAGTATCGTCCCTTATACATTAATAATATACATGTTTTCAAATGCAAAGCACATCGACTATTATAACACCCCTCATTCCACAGTAATAATATTGTAGATAATACGGAAGCGTAAGTAAATAAAACACAATACTTCATTTCATATTTTTCCAAAACTATCAAAACAGTTTAGATGATTAAGTTACTACGATTTAAAACTTGTTCAAAAGACTAGCATGTCGGGGTATTATATAAACTAAACTGAGTCGTTACAAAAATAATCAGAGTAGCTTGAATATCAAACATTCCATGCTTCCAAGGTTTGACCTTCCTGCTACCCACCCGCATGCATAAACAAAAATCTGCATGAAGTAACAACGAGGGATTAGCACATAGCTAAGTGAGTAAATCCAACACCTCACATTCAGCTTAGCTAAACCAATTAATTACAACAAATATTCGCAAACACAACAGTCAACAACAACTTAATGAGGATCGGCGGATCCGGGGATAACCTTAGTACCCGGGCGGCTCCCCAAGATCACTTATCCAAACATATCCGTATGGCCATAACGGACGAGACCGATAGCTAGTGTTTATTATACTTAGGTACAGTTCAGCACACACAACAAATGAAGTACATCCCTGTACCATTCACACAACAACACACTAGCCCAACCAACAGTTCATCAACTCGTTGACCTCATTAACAACAATGCACAAAGGCCACACAAAGCACATATAGACATATGATCAACAATAACAACAAATCAACTCAATAATCAAGTCTACGTTTACCCGTTGTAATCAAATGATTACAACTAAGCCAAACGGTAAGTTTTGAATCCACTCACCGATACCTTTGCCTTCAAAATCTCTGCTTCCAGAGATCACTTATCTTTCGGAGGATCTGAGAATCAATAATCAACATAAGTTAGTACTTTACCTCATAATTTGTAAATATCAAAATGAGCATTTTTATAAAATGCCACAATAGCATCCAATAAGTGCCACTATAAATACCACCTTCTAAACACATGCATTTTGGTGAAATTTGCAAAATCCATCAAGATTAAACATGCAAACGCGATCCTGACTAGTCAGGGCTGGATCGCGTTCGTCCTTAGGAAAAATTCTGTCACCGAAAAACACTAGCAAACGCGATCCGGATGCTTGGCCTGGATCGCGTTTCAAAGGCCAAAAACTCGAATAAGTCGTTTATAACAAGGGAACGCGATCCGGAACCATAGCCGGGATCGCGTTCATCTGTTCTTCAGCTCAAGAACAGACCTGAACGAACTTTAACTCCATTTTCAACATTCAAGTTCATCAAACATGAATTCGATGCTTATAACTAGTTAAGAATTATCACATATCATCATATATCACAAACAATCACTATATAAACTTACAATGATCATTCAATTCATCAATTTCTTTTTCTAGCAAACATTTGAAATAAACTTCAATACCTTTAAAATGGAGATGATGATGAATAGAAGAAGAAGAAGGTGATGATAGCTACAATTTCACAAGTTCAATCCACTTTTTACTTTGATGATTTCACTTGATTTTTATTAGTTAGGGTTTGTGGTTTTGGTTTAAAAAGGAAAGATGAAATGAAATGGAATTGGTAAAGTTATCCAAAGGGTTAGGTCGGTCCCTATTTAAACCGGCCTACAACATTGGGTATTTAATACCCGTCCTAAATCTATTGTCTGGAACCTAGAAATCAATTGCGAGAAATTTATTTTATTATACCGTCAACTTCCATATTTTAATATAAGCAACATTTTATAATCCACAATAAGTCCTAAGACCTATTTCACCAACTTTCACAATTAAACAATTATATTGCAAAATTATTTAAAACTATTAAATACACAATTATAAATAGAAAAAATACCAGGCTACCGGAGAGGATGTTACAAATCTCCCCTCCTTAAGGAGATTTCGTCCCCGAAATCTCAGCCCTATCCAACAATCCAGGATATCTGGATTTCATCGACTCCTCAGTCTCCCACGTTAGGTCGGAACCTAAACTATGTCTCCATTTTACTAGTACCATAGGGATTTGTTTCTTCCTAAGTTTGGTAATCTTTCGGTCTACAATTTCAACTGGTTCCTCTACTAACTTCTGGGTTTGATCAACCTTTAAATCTTGCAATGGAAGAATTTGTGACTGATCCTCTATATTACACTTTCTCAAGTAACATACGTTAAACGTATCATGAATACCAGAGAGCTCTGGAGGAAGATCCAATGCCATTGACTGATCATTTACAACTTGTCGAATTCTGAATGGACCAATGTACCTAGGCGCCAACTTTCCACGTTTTCCGAATCTAATCACACCTTTCCACGGAGAAACTTTAAGATACACTAATTCACCTTCGGAAAATACAACCGGTCGTCTTTTAGGATCCGCATACCGTTTCTGTCTATCCCTTGCGGCTTTCAACTTCTCACGTGCAATAGCTACTTTATCAGCGGTTATTTGTACAATGTCGGGTCCAGCAAACTGTTTCTCACCTGCCTCTAACCAACAAGTAGGTGTGCGACAACGACGACCATACAACATTTCATACGGAGGCATCCCAATACTTGAATGGTACGAATTGTTATAAGTAAACTCAACCAATGGGAGATGTGAATCCCATGAACCTCCATATTCCAGAATGCAAGCACGAAGCATATCCTCTAAAGTTTGAATCGTACGTTCTGACTGACCATCGGTCTGAGGATGATAAGCTGTGCTAAGATTTACACGTGTACCCAACTCTTGTTGCAGACTTTGCCAAAAACGAGAAGCAAAACGAGTATCTCTATCTGACACAATCGATAAGGGAATACCATGTCTGGAAACGATTTCGTTAACATACAATTGAGCAAGTTTAGTCAACGACGCGGTCTCACTCGTAGCAAGAAAATGCGCGCTCTTTGTCAATCGATCCACTATAACCCAAATCATATCATTGCCTCGAGCAGTACGCGGTAGCTTAGTCACAAAATCCATAGTTATATGATCCCATTTCCACTCGGGTATTTCCAACTGTTTTAACGACCCATACGGCTTTTGATGTTCCGCTTTGACCTGAGCACAAATATGACAAGATCCCACAAACTTTGCAATATCGGTTTTCATCGTTGGCCACCAATACAATGGTTTCAAATCATTATACATTCGAGTACTACCCGGATGAATAGACATTCGTGACTTATGAGCTTCATTCAAAATCAAATCTCGTATACCACCAATAGAAGGAATCCAAACACGAGACTGATAAGTCTTTAATCCCCTTGAATCAACAACTAATTCGTTCTTGCGTTTTAACATGATTTCAGATTTCAGATTATGATCTTTCAATGCTTCAAGTTGTACAACTTTAATTTGATCAATCAAATCCGAGGAAACATTCACCTTTACATAGAAAGCTCGATCAGGAGTATTCTTTCGACTTAACGCATCGGCGACCACATTAGCTTTGCCCGGATGGTATCTAATTTCACAATCATAATCTTTTATCAATTCCAACCATCGTCTCTGTGGCATATTCAATTCTTTCTGGGAAAACACATATTTCAAACTCTTGTGATCAGTACAAACAACACATCTAGTCCCATATAAATAATGCCTCCAAAGTTTTAGGGCAAATACAACTGCTGCGAGTTCTAAATCATGCGTAGGATAACTCTTCTCATGTGGTTTCAACTGTCGAGAAGCATAAGCGATAACTCTATCCCTTTGCATTAAGACACAACCCAAACCCGAATATGAAGCGTCGCAATAAACCACCAAATCATCAGTACCTTCTGGTAATGCTAAAATCGGTGTCTGACACAACAATTGTTTCAATGTCTGAAAAGCTTGCTCCTGTTGATCAGTCCACACATATTTCTCATCTTTACGGGTTAGTTTGGTTAACGGACCGGCTATCTTAGAAAAATCCTTGATAAACTTTCGATAATATCCCGCTAACCCAAGAAAACTCCTTATCTCATAAACAGATTTCGGCGCATTCCAATTCATCACAGCTGTAACCTTTGATGGATCCACTTTCACACCATCTCGACAAATTATATGACCTAAAAACTGAACTTCTCTAATCCAGAATTCACATTTGGAAAACTTTGCATACAACTGTTCTCGTCTCAATGTTTCAAGAACCAATCTCAAATGCATAGCATGCTCATTTTCAGATTTCGAATAAATAAGTATATCATCAATGAAAACAATCACAAATTGATCCAAGAATGGTCGACACACCCGATTCATCAAATCCATAAATACCGCTGGTGCATTCGTTAAACCAAAAGGCATAACCAGAAATTCATAATGCCCATACCGGGTTCGGAAAGCAGTTTTAGGTATATCTTGTTCACGCACACGGACCTGATGATAACCCGACCTCAAATCAATTTTGGAGTATACCGAAGAACCCTGTAACTGATCAAATAAGTCATCTATTCTGGGGAGAGGGTACTTATTCTTTACCGTTCTCTTGTTCAACTCTCTATAATCGATACACATGCGCAACGACCCGTCTTTCTTTTTCACGAATAACACTGGTGCACCCCACGGCGAGGAACTAGGTCTGATAAAACCTTTATCCAACAATTCCTGAATCTGATTCATCATTTCACGGATCTCCGAAGGAGCTAATCTATAGGGAGCTTTAGCAATCGGCGACGATCCCGGAACAAGATCAATTCCGAATTCTACTTCCCTAACTGGTGGTAACCCAGGCAATTCATCGGGAAACACATCGGGGTATTCACTAACAACCGGAACATCTGAAACAGTTTTCCTTTCTAATTTGGCATCGACTACATAGGCTAGGAATGACTCACAACCTTTTGACAATGACTTCCTAGCTTTCATCAAAGAAATCAAAGGAATAGCTACACCATCCCGTTCTCCTCGAGCCACAACATATGACCCTTCGGAGATTGGGATCCTAACCAACTTCTGGTGACAATCAATACTAGCCTTATTCTGACTCAACCAATCCATACCAATTATTACATCGAAACTAGGGATTGGCATCAACAAGAAGGAAATAGGAAAAACGTGATCATCAATAGTAATATTAGCTCCAGTCACCGAAATGGTAACAGGAACTAACTTACCACTAACTATTTCTACTTCTATAGGCTTTGTTATCACAGTAGGGGCTAATTTCAACTTATCACAAAATTGCACAGAAATGAATGTACAATTAGCACCCGAATCAAACAATACACGTGCAGGTACAGAGTTTATAAGAAATGTACCCGTGATAACATCTTCAGTACGCACGGCCTCATCAACCGTCATCTGAAAAGCCCTACTAGTTGCTGGAGGAGGGTTCTTTCTTTTCTGACCGGAAGATCCCGAACTCCCGACCGAACCCGACCCCGTCGACCTTGCCTCCGGACATTGACCAACCCTATGTCCTTCCTTCTTACAAGTCCAACAAACAAAATTTGGATACCGGCAACTTTTTATCTCATGACCCAATTCACCACACTTCATACATTTGTTTGTCTGAGCCGTACACGGACCATCATGCCGAGATCTACACGAACTACACCAGTTGGAACTATTATAACTTCCCGAAGAACTACTTCTTCCAACAAATTTCTTACCACCTGGTCGATTCCCTTGCCACTTAGATTTATTCCTACCCGACGATTCAGTTCTTGCCTTAGAGAAACTTGTATCATTTCCTTGCCATAATCTCAAACCTCTCAAATCACTATCGGCGGATCTTGCAAGATTGAAAGCATGCGATAAATCCTTAGCCAATCTCACAACCGTACGGTAGTTATCCGGTAAAGCATCCACAAATTGTTCAATTTGAGTTTTCTCATCCGGAACCCATTGTTGCACAAACCTAAGCTTATCCGTAAACTGTGAAATCAATTCATCGATAGTCATGTCATCCTTTAATCGAAGATTCACAAACTCTCTTCGAATCCTAGCAATACCAAAATCCGAACAGTATTGGTTACGAACCGCCTGATAAAATTGATTCCAATTAATAGATTCCTTTTGTTGTTGCGGCAAGTGTCCGGTAACAGAATCCCACCAAACCATCGCATCATCCTTCATGCATTGAACCGCATATTTGACTTTAAGTTCCTCATCACAGCAAGTCACATCAAATTTGCGTTCCATATCCCTAAGCCAATTCAAAGTTACCGTAGGATTTTTACTTCCTTGAAATTCCGGGGGTCGACTAGCCATAAAAGTCTTGTATGAACACTTCTTTTCTGATCGAGTTGATGAAACAGAACCAAAGACTGGGGCTTGCTGAAATAACTGTCTAGTCGTAGCTTCCTCAGCTTTCCTCTTAAATTCCCTAAGGAATACCAACTCGTCTTCCATCTCATGAATATACTCATCTCGGTTAGATTGTTGTCCGGTTGGTTGAGAAGTACCATTATGATCGTGTTGCTCAGTATGAGTCCCAAATTGAGGAGCGACGATCCTGGAGGCATTGTTGGGGTTGGTGGTCGGTGGTTCGTTATCTGCCATTTCTGAAATTCAACACAACACTTAAACTTTTGTTAATCGTTAGCATCTAAATACTAACTACCTTCGACCAATACTAATCCCATACTCAAGAATGTTTGATATATCACGCTCGAGTTTTGGGATTGATCATTCAACAATGAACAATTATCCCAAAACTATGCTCTGATACCAATTTATAACACCCCTCATTCCACAGTAATAATATTGTAGATAATACGGAAGCGTAAGTAAATAAAACACAATACTTCATTTCATATTTTTCCAAAACTATCAAAACAGTTTAGATGATTAAGTTACTACGATTTAAAACTTGTTCAAAAGACTAGCATGTCGGGGTATTATATAAACTAAACTGAGTCGTTACAAAAATAATCAGAGTAGCTTGAATATCAAACATTCCATGCTTCCAAGGTTTGACCTTCCTGCTACCCACCCGCATGCATAAACAAAAATCTGCAGGAAGTAACAACGAGGGATTAGCACATAGCTAAGTGAGTAAATCCAACACCTCACATTCAGCTTAGCTAAACCAATTAATTACAACAAATATTCGCAAACACAACAGTCAACAACAACTTAATGAGGATCGGCGGATCCGGGGATAACCTTAGTACCCGGGCGGCTCCCCAAGATCACTTATCCAAACATATCCGTATGGCCATAACGGACGAGACCGATAGCTAGTGTTTATTATACTTAGGTACAGTTCAGCACACACAACAAATGAAGTACATCCATGTACCATTCACACAACAACACACTAGCCCAACCAACAGTTCATCAACTCGTTGACCTCATTAACAACAATGCACAAAGGCCACACAAAGCACATATAGACATATGATCAACAATAACAACAAATCAACTCAATAATCAAGTCTACGTTTACCCGTTGTAATCAAATGATTACAACTAAGCCAAACGGTAAGTTTTGAATCCACTCACCGATACCTTTGCCTTCAAAATCTCTGCTTCCAGAGATCACTTATCTTTCGGAGGATCTGAGAATCAATAATCAACATAAGTTAGTACTTTGCCTCATAATTTGTAAATATCAAAATGAGCATTTTTATAAAATGCCACAATAGCATCCAATAAGTGCCACTATAAATACCACCTTCTAAACACATGCATTTTGGTGAAATTTGCAAAATCCATCAAGATTAAACATGCAAACGCGATCCTGACTAGTCAGGGCTGGATCGCGTTCGTCCTTAGGAAAAATTCTGTCACCGAAAAACACTAGCAAACGCGATCCGGATGCTTGGCCTGGATCGCGTTTCAAAGGCCAAAAACTCGAATAAGTCGTTTATAACAAGGGAACGCGATCCGGAACCATAGCCGGGATCGCGTTCATCTGTTCTTCAGCTCAAGAACAGACCTGAACGAACTTTAACTCCATTTTCAACATTCAAGTTCATCAAACATGAATTCGATGCTTATAACTAGTTAAGAATTATCACATATCATCATATATCACAAACAATCACTATATAAACTTACAATGATCATTCAATTCATCAATTTCTTTTTCTAGCAAACATTTGAAATAAACTTCAATACCTTTAAAATGGAGATGATGATGAATAGAAGAAGAAGAAGGTGATGATAGCTACAATTTCACAAGTTCAATCCACTTTTTACTTTGATGATTTCACTTGATTTTTATTAGTTAGGGTTTGTGGTTTTGGTTTAAAAAGGAAAGATGAAATGAAATGGAATTGGTAAAGTTATCCAAAGGGTTAGGTCGGTCCCTATTTAAACCGGCCTACAACATTGGGTATTTAATACCCGTCCTAAATCTATTGTCTGGAACCTAGAAATCAATTGCGAGAAATTTATTTTATTATACCGTCAACTTCCATATTTTAATATAAGCAACATTTTATAATCCACAATAAGTCCTAAGACCTATTTCACCAACTTTCACAATTAAACAATTATATTGCAAAATTATTTAAAACTATTAAATACACAATTATAAATAGAAAAAATACCAGGCTACCGGAGAGGATGTTACAAATCTCCCCTCCTTAAGGAGATTTCGTCCCCGAAATCTCAGCCCTATCCAACAATCCAGGATATCTGGATTTCATCGACTCCTCAGTCTCCCACGTTAGGTCGGAACCTAAACTATGTCTCCATTTTACTAGTTCCATAGGGATTTGTTTCTTCCTAAGTTTGGTAATCTTTCGGTCTACAATTTCAACTGGTTCCTCTACTAACTTCTGGGTTTGATCAACCTTTAAATCTTGCAATGGAAGAATTTGTGACTGATCCTCTATATTACACTTTCTCAAGTAACATACGTTAAACGTATCATGAATACCAGAGAGCTCTGGAGGAAGATCCAATGCCATTGACTGATCATTTACAACTTGTCGAATTCTGAAAGGACCAATGTACCTAGGCACCAACTTTCCACGTTTTCCGAATCTAATCACACCTTTCCACGGAGAAACTTTAAGATACACTAATTCACCTTCGGAAAATACAACCGGTCGTCTTTTAGGATCCGCATACCGTTTCTGTCTATCCCTTGCGGCTTTCAACTTCTCACGTGCAATAGCTACTTTATCAGCGGTTATTTGTACAATGTCGGGTCCAGCAAACTGTTTCTCACCTGCCTCTAACCAACAAGTAGGTGTGCGACAACGACGACCATACAATATTTCATACGGAGGCATCTCAATACTTGAATGGTACGAATTGTTATAAGT
Organism: Helichrysum umbraculigerum; assembly: GCA_949592205.1. Lineage (NCBI taxonomy): Eukaryota > Viridiplantae > Streptophyta > Magnoliopsida > Asterales > Asteraceae > Helichrysum > Helichrysum umbraculigerum. The sequence goes on along the minus strand of CATIUR010000005.1, from coordinate 4,964,552 downwards.
AAACTCAACCAATGGGAGATGTGAATCCCATGAACCTCCATATTCCAGAATGCAAGCACGAAGCATATCCTCTAAAGTTTGAATCGTACGTTCTGACTGACCATCGGTCTGAGGATGATAAGCTGTGCTAAGATTTACACGTGTACCCAACTCTTGTTGCAGACTTTGCCAAAAACGAGAAGCAAAACGAGTATCTCTATCTGACACAATCGATAAGGGAATACCATGTCTGGAAACGATTTCGTTAACATACAATTGAGCAAGTTTAGTCAACGACGCGGTCTCACTCGTAGCAAGAAAATGTGCGCTCTTTGTCAATCGATCCACTATAACCCAAATCATATCATTGCCTCGAGCAGTACGCGGTAGCTTAGTCACAAAATCCATAGTTATATGATCCCATTTCCACTCGGGTATTTCCAACTGTTTTAACGACCCATACGGCTTTTGATGTTCCGCTTTGACCTGAGCACAAATATGACAAGATCCCACAAACTTTGCAATGTCGGTTTTCATCGTTGGCCACCAATACAACGGTTTCAAATCATTATACATTCGAGTACTACCCGGATGAATAGACATTCGTGACTTATGAGCTTCATTCAAAATCAAATCTCGTATACCACCAATAGAAGGAATCCAAACACGAGACTGATAAGTCTTTAATCCCCTTGAATCAACAACTAATTCGTTCTTGCGTTTTAACATGATTTCAGATTTCAGATTATGATCTTTCAATGCTTCAAGTTGTACAACTTTAATTTGATCAATCAAATCCGAAGAAACATTCACCTTTACATAGAAAGCTCGATCAGGAGTATTCTTTCGACTTAACGCATCGGCGACCACATTAGCTTTGCCCGGATGGTATCTAATTTCACAATCATAATCTTTTATCACTTCCAACCATCGTCTCTGTGGCATATTCAATTCTTTCTGGGAAAACACATATTGCAAACTCTTGTGATCAGTACAAACAACACATCTAGTCCCATATAAATAATGCCTCCAAAGTTTTAGGGCAAATACAACTGCTGCGAGTTCTAAATCATGCGTAGGATAACTCTTCTCATGTGGTTTCAACTGTCGAGAAGCATAAGCGATAACTCTATCCCTTTGCATTAAGACACAACCCAAACCCGAATATGAAGCGTCGCAATAAACCACCAAATCATCAGTACCTTCTGGTAATGCTAAAATCGGTGTCTGACACAACAATTGTTTCAATGTCTGAAAAGCTTGCTCCTGTTGATCAGTCCACACATATTTCTCATCTTTACGGGTTAGTTTGGTTAACGGACCGGCTATCTTAGAAAAATCCTTGATAAACTTTCGATAATATCCCGCTAACCCAAGAAAACTCCTTATCTCAGAAACAGATTTCGGCGCATTCCAATTCATCACAGCTGTAACCTTTGATGGATCCACTTTCACACCATCTCGACAAATTATATGACCTAAAAACTGAACTTCTCTAATCCAGAATTCACATTTGGAAAACTTTGCATACAACTGTTCTCGTCTCAATGTTTCAAGAACCAATCTCAAATGCATAGCATGCTCATTTTCAGATTTCGAATAAATAAGTATATCATCAATGAAAACAATCACAAATTGATCCAAGAATGGTCGACACACCCGATTCATCAAATCCATAAATACCGCTGGTGCATTCGTTAAACCAAAAGGCATAACCAGAAATTCATAATGCCCATACCGGGTTCGGAAAGCAGTTTTAGGTATATCTTGTTCACGCACACGGACCTGATGATAACCCGACCTCAAATCAATTTTGGAGTATACCAAAGAACCCTGTAACTGATCAAATAAGTCATCTATTCTGGGGAGAGGGTACTTATTCTTTACCGTTCTCTTGTTCAACTCTCTATAATCGATACACATGCGCAACGACCCGTCTTTCTTTTTCACGAATAACACTGGTGCACCCCACGGCGAGGAACTAGGTCTGATAAAACCTTTATCCAACAATTCCTGAATCTGATTCATCATTTCACGGATCTCCGAAGGAGCTAATCTATAGGGAGCTTTAGCAATCGGCGACGATCCCGGAACAAGATCAATTCCGAATTCTACTTCCCTAACTGGTGGTAACCCAGGCAATTCATCGGGAAACACATCGGGGTATTCACTAACAACCGGAACATCTGAAACAGTTTTCCTTTCTAATTTGGCATCGACTACATAGGCTAGGAATGACTCACAACCTTTTGACAATGACTTCCTAGCTTTCATCAAAGAAATCAAAGGAATAGCTACACCATCCCGTTCTCCTCGAGCCACAACATATGACCCTTCGGAGATTGGGATCCTAACCAACTTCTGGTGACAATCAATACTAGCCTTATTCTGACTCAACCAATCCATACCAATTATTACATCGAAACTAGGGATTGGCATCAACAAGAAGGAAATAGGAAAAACGTGATCATCAATAGTAATATTAGCTCCAGTCACCGAAATGGTAACAGGAACTAACTTACCACTAACTATTTCTACTTCTATAGGCTTTGTTATCACAGTAGGGGCTAATTTCAACTTATCACAAAATTGCACAGAAATGAATGTACAATTAGCACCCGAATCAAACAATACACGTGCAGGTACAGAGTTTATAAGAAATGTACCCGTGATAACATCTTCAGTACGCACGGCCTCATCAACCGTCATCTGAAAAGCCCTACTAGTTGCTGGAGGAGGGTTCTTTCTTTTCTGACCGGAAGATCCCGAACTCCCGACCGAACCCGACCCCGTCGACCTTGCCTCCGGACATTGACCAACCCTATGTCCTTCCTTCTTACAAGTCCAACAAACAAAATTTGGATACCGGCAACTTTTTATCTCATGACCCAATTCACCACACTTCATACATTTGTTTGTCTGAGCCGTACACGGACCATCATGCCGAGATCTACACGAACTACACCAGTTGGAACTATTATAACTTCCCGAAGAACTACTTCTTCCAACAAATTTCTTACCACCTGGTCGATTCCCTTGCCACTTAGATTTATTCCTACCCGACGATTCAGTTCTTGCCTTAGAGAAACTTGTATCATTTCCTTGCCATAATCTCAAACCTCTCAAATCACTATCGGCGGATCTTGCAAGATTGAAAGCATGCGATAAATCCTTAGCCAATCTCACAACCGTACGGTAGTTATCCGGTAAAGCATCCACAAATTGTTCAATTTGAGTTTTCTCGTCCGGAACCCATTGTTGCACGAACCTAAGCTTATCCGTAAACTGTGAAATCAATTCATCGATAGTCATGTCATCCTTTAATCGAAGATTCACAAACTCTCTTCGAATCCTAGCAATACCAAAATCCGAACAGTATTGGTTACGAACCGCCTGATAAAATTGATTCCAATTAATAGATTCCTTTTGTTGTTGCGGCAAGTGTCCGGTAACAGAATCCCACCAAACCATCGCATCATCCTTCATGCATTGAACCGCATATTTGACTTTAAGTTCCTCATCACAGCAAGTCACATCAAATTTGCGTTCCATATCCCTAAGCCAATTCAAAGTTACCGTAGGATTTTTACTTCCTTGAAATTCCGGGGGTCGACTAGCCATAAAAGTCTTGTATGAACACTTCTTTTCTGAACGAGTTGATGAACCAGAACCAAAGACTGGGGCTTGCTGAAATAACTGTCTAGTCGCAGCTTCCTCAGCTTTCCTCTTAAATTCCCTAAGGAATACCAACTCGTCTTCCATCTCATGAATATACTCATCTCGGTTAGATTGTTGTCCGGTTGGTTGAGAAGTACCATTATGATCGTGTTGCTCAGTATGAGTCCCAAATTGAGGAGCGACGATCCTGGAGGCATTGTTGGGGTTGGTGGTCGATGGTTCGTTATCTGCCATTTCTGAAATTCAACACAACACTTAAACTTTTGTTAATCGTTAGCATCTAAATACTAACTACCTTCAACCAATACTAATCCCATACTCAAGAATGTTTGATATATCACGCTCGAGTTTTGGGATTGATCATTCAACAATGAACAATTATCCCAAAACTATGCTCTGATACCAATTTATAACACCCCTCATTCCACAGTAATAATATTGTAGATAATACGGAAGCGTAAGTAAATAAAACACAATACTTCATTTCATATTTTTCCAAAACTATCAAAACAGTTTAGATGATTAAGTTACTACGATTTAAAACTTGTTCAAAAGACTAGCATGTCGGGGTATTATATAAACTAAACTGAGTCGTTACAAAAATAATCAGAGTAGCTTGAATATCAAACATTCCATGCTTCCAAGGTTTGACCTTCCTGCTACCCACCCGCATGCATAAACAAAAATCTGCAGGAAGTAACAACGAGGGATTAGCACATAGCTAAATGAGTAAATCCAACACCTCACATTCAGCTTAGCTAAACCAATTAATTACAACAAATATTCGCAAACACAACAGTCAACAACAACTTAATGAGGATCGGCGGATCCGGGGATAACCTTAGTACCCGGGCGGCTCCCCAAGATCACTTATCCAAACATATCCGTATGGTCATAACGGACGAGACCGATAGCTAGTGTTTATTATACTTAGGTACAGTTCAGCACACACAACAAATGAAGTACATCCCTGTACCATTCACACAACAACACACTAGCCCAACCAACAGTTCATCAACTCGTTGACCTCATTAACAACAATGCACAAAGGCCACACAAAGCACATATAGACATATGATCAACAATAACAACAAATCAACTCAATAATCAAGTCTACGTTTACCCGTTGTAATCAAATGATTACAACTAAGCCAAACGGTAAGTTTTGAATCCACTCACCGATACCTTTGCCTTCAAAATCTCTGCTTCCAGAGATCACTTATCTTTCGGAGGATCTGAGAATCAATAATCAACATAAGTTAGTACTTTGCCTCATAATTTGTAAATATCAAAATGAGCATTTTTATAAAATGCCACAATAGCATCCAATAAGTGCCACTATAAATACCACCTTCTAAACACATGCATTTTGATGAAATTTGCAAAATCCATCAAGATTAAACATGCAAACGCGATCCTGACTAGTCAGGGCTGGATCGCGTTCGTCCTTAGGAAAAATTCTGTCACCGAAAAACACTAGCAAACGCGATCCGGATGCTTGGCCTGGATCGCATTTCAAAGGCCAAAAACTCGAATAAGTCGTTTATAACAAGGGAACGCGATCCGGAACCATAGCCGGGATCGCGTTCATCTGTTCTTCAGCTCAAGAACAGACCTGAACGAACTTTAACTCCATTTTCAACATTCAAGTTCATCAAACATGAATTCGATGCTTATAACTAGTTAAGAATTATCACATATCATCATATATCACAAACAATCACTATATAAACTTACAATGATCATTCAATTCATCAATTTCTTTTTCTAGCAAACATTTGAAATAAACTTCAATACCTTTAAAATGGAGATGATGATGAATAGAAGAAGAAGAAGGTGATGATAGCTACAATTTCACAAGTTCAATCCACTTTTTACTTTGATGATTTCACTTGATTTTTATTAGTTAGGGTTTGTGGTTTTGGTTTAAAAAGGAAAGATGAAATGAAATGGAATTGGTAAAGTTATCCAAAGGGTTAGGTCGGTCCCTATTTAAACCGGCCTACAACATTGGGTATTTAATACCCGTCCTAAATCTATTGTCTGGAACCTAGAAATCAATTGCGAGAAATTTATTTTATTATACCGTCAACTTCCATATTTTAATATAAGCAACATTTTATAATCCACAATAAGTCCTAAGACCTATTTCACCAACTTTCACAATTAAACAATTATATTGCAAAATTATTTAAAACTATTAAATACACAATTATAAATAGAAAAAATACCAGGCTACCGGAGAGGATGTTACAACTATGGAACCCATCAAGTAATACATACTTATTTTGTATACTTGACATGAATAATGATTTACATGTTTCATTGCATTATAACTTCTGTTTTATACTAACTAGTTTAAGACCCGTAAAATTTGCGGGATGACACATTTATTTGTCTTATATTGATACAATAAGTGTGCTTGTATAGTGAGACTATGTATGAGTTATAAGGGTTATAAGATGTAATGAATAAAACGATGATTCATAAACAAAAGATGGCAAACTAATCATTATTTTCTCTTATTTCCATAACAAACAAATAACTTTACGCATACATAGCTTATTAACCCATACACCATCATTCGTTAAGAAATCTGATTCATAATGTTTATATACGCGCATTCACATATATATGAAATAGTATATACAACTGTTCATTTAAAAACAAAATCTACCTCGTTGAAATCGAAATATAAATCCTTCATAAATTGCCGAAATATTTTGGACAAAAACGTGACAAAAACTACTCGACTGTAACCAATTATAAAACGTACCACGATACAACATGCATATTTTAATGTATTAATGAGACAATGAAAAAAAAAGAAACGAAACTAAATGTATGAGCCGAATTTTGGAATAATCAATAATTTTCTTTTAGGGCAGAGTAGTTGTGCTCATGTTCTACTTGACACCATCATGATCGCGTTCAACCACAGTTTGAGAGTTATCTAACAATATTAACGATAAATGAACCGAATCAAGAGTAACCATGAAAAGTTCATCTACTGCGAACAACATAGGTTTATTGTAAAAGGGAGAAGTAACGTTATTTACAAGTACGTTCTTACAATTTTGAAACGGAAAAACTAACCTTATTGTAGAACCACTAATTCGAATAAGGTGCTCGGAACAGAGGAGAAATAAATACAAACGAGTAACTCTTTCACTATACTTTGTCTGTAAATAGAAAAACAGTATTGGTCAAACATAATTTAAAAAAAAAAACATAATTTAGAAAATCAGTTCATAGGTGACACACATTATCAAATTAATGAGAAATCATACCACAAGTAGTGTATTGTCTTGTAGACAGTAGGCACCATCTATCGCTGCCATACACATCACTGAACCAAGCCTAGAAAGTTCAATATAATACCATCAAGTGAGTTAACTCTATTTACTAAATAATATGATTATAAATGTGCTGTTAAAAAACATAATCCGACAACGTTTTCATACAATCAACAAATATGTACATGATGTTAGGTAACTTGCAACTCCTAGTAGGGGTAGAAAATTGGGTGGTTCTTCAGGTGGGTTGGATAATGGGTCTATACAGTTATGATATTGGTACGGTTGTTATAAACATGGTGGTCCCTTCTAGCTCCAAAAGTTCATAATCAAAGAACAAAAGTGGATTTCTAAAAGCAGTTCGAAGTATATCAAGGTACCTAATACATCTATTTTCGCTCTAAATCTCTAATGTATGCAAAGCAATAAGAAAAATAAAAAATAAAAAAACACATAACTGAAAGTTTCGTTGCATACGCTTTACATAACTAAATAGGTTCGCTGGTTATATTAATGCAGATGGTGGGATATCAGAACTCATGGTAGAACAAGTGATGTTTGGAGAGTTGAATGGCTTAAGGACAGAAGGTTTTGGTGTCATTTAGAGGCTAGAAATTACAGCAAATAATGTCAGGTTTGATCTTAGATGAGGAGCTGGGGCACGTAGTCCTGACCCACCTTGACTTGGCCTAGCAAAAATTGTGGTGGGACTGCTGGTCAAAAGACTCAAAAAAGTAGTCCAGGTCTTGTTTGCATAGATACAGAGATTTCAGGAGTTTCCAATGTGCTTAATTCCGTAATCAAAAGAATCCAAAAAAAATGTAGTGTGATGTTAAGGACTTGTTTGTGATGTAAGAAAGTTAGTCTACATATAATCTTGTTTTGAAACCATTATCCTAATGTGGACAGGTGACAATTCTAACCCATCCAGTTAATAATCGATAGTCGGGTCAAATGGGTATAATCAAAGAAATGGGTTAGATGGATAAAATCAAAGAAATGGTCAAATAAGGCAAAAATCAGTTGAACTGTACTCTACTAAAGCAATGAACTTTTAAATAATTATTGTGACACCCCCAAATTTAATGATTTGCGGAAGCTTGATTTGGGTGTCACTAATCAATATACAAAGCACATAAGATATAATGAACGACCACTATATGCGTCGTTTTAAACTTGTATAGATAAAGTAAATGTTTACATCAAAATATAGTTACATTAGCTCGGTTCCTGAAATTGAGAGATTACATAGCATAATTACTTTTACAAAATATAATAATGCAGTCCAATCTCTAGTTGTATGTATGCTGACTCGAGCTAATAATTCCTGCTTGTGCAGCCAAACTACTGCTGGGTACCTGTGATAAATACTAAAATGGGTCAGCGAAAACGCTGGTGAGCTCACAGGTTTGCATGTCAATATATAGTTGTAAGAACCGCAAGATTTATATTGAATTTAAAATGCAATTAAGCAAGATAAAAGTTATACTGTCCATGAGCACATAGTCTGAGCTTAACTTGATTTGTCAGGCCCAATTAAGGAAACCTAACTTGAAATGCCTCCTACGAGTGCCTAATCAACACTCGTCTTCCCAAATGCTAATACATCCGTTTGACCGGTTAGTGCGTGCTAACCCGGATGAGGATTGTCAATCCCATATGATATCATATGCTAACATTCACGCTAAAATATTAGAGACTATGCTTATGGAGGACTTTAAATTGATTAGCTTGAAACTCATGTAGTATTTGAAGTTTGGCACTTGCGTTCTACTTGTAAAACAAAATCGAGTAGTAATATCACACCCCTAGTTGTAAAGCAGTGAAAATGGGGCTATGAAACTCACCTGAGTCTTGAAGTGTTTAATTTAATAAACTCGAAATAATTAGCGGTGAATTGATGTCCAAAGACTTGAAACCTGAATGTGTTCACGACACTTGATTGTTATTAATTGTACCGGTATCCCGAAAGACTACCTTTGTAGTTGTTATACAACTATATATATATATGTCCAAATTACTACGATTTGGTTGATTGAATTGATACAAGTTACAACGACTTGTTTGATTTAATTGATACAAGTTACAACGACTTGTTTGATTATGAAGTATGTTTTGAAAACGTGTACGGCCCGTTGGTGATTTAGTTGAAATAATAATAATTCTAAAATGTTGACTTTGCTACAGTACTGCTACAGTACTGCTACAGTAAATTTAACTTTTTTGAACAGTAACTTTGACTTCAAAATTCTGGTTTTTCTGTGTTTTGCGACACAACATGCGACACAAAGATTTGACATGCGACACAATGGTTGTGTCGCAGACGTCATGCGACACAAGGATACGACACAGGGACTGTGTCGCATCGAATACGAAATGCTAATTTAATAGCGACATAGTGGTTGTGTCGTATAGAAGTACGACATAGTTTGCGACATAGAGGGCGACACAATATTGTGTCGCATGAGTTACGACACTAAAGGATTTATACGACACAAGGTGCGACATAAAGGGCAAAATACGACACAACATGCGACACAAGGCTTGTGTCGCATGGATGAACACCAGCCCAGAAAGTCCGGCTGTTCGCGATTTTTCCGGCCAAAACTCAATTTAAACTCGTTTTTAAGCTATAAAACTGTGTTCTAATCTTTGTAATGGACATATATAAGTTGTGTAAACATCAAAACATCAAAATATTACATAAAACTAAACAAATCTAAGTTTTTAGAAATTTCCTTACAAATGCAAATCGAAGAAGATGGAGGCCGAAAACGATGGTAGAGCTTTTGTTAATCTTGTTCCTCACTTGATGGTGGTTCCGAAAATGTAAGTTTTGTTGTCGGATTTGATGATTCCGAAATTTTGTATGAATTTGGTGAGAGTGTTTTTGGTGTGTGTGTGTTTTTGGAGAATGAAAATGAAAGAAAGAATGAAGGAGAGGTGGGGTGTAGGTGAAAGCCTCACCTCGCAGTCTCCGTCCAGTGCTCCGCGTGGTGTTCGTTTTCTCAGTCATTTAACGTTAAATATTTATTTTATTCGTTTAAATTTTCCATTTTAAATTATAAATTATTATAAAATATTTTATTGTAAAATTTTACCAGTTATCTATTTATGATATTTAAAAGGGAAATTCGTTTTATTTGTTTGCGCGTTTGTATTTTTAATCTCGTATACATTAATTGTGTAATAAAACTTGGATACGAAATATTACAATAAATGAGATTCTGAATAAAATTGAGTTATTAGATAATATTTGTATTTCTTAATAAAATTGTTCACCAACGTCCGTATTTATTGTGTCGAAATTTATTCGATTTGAGACTCATACGATTTAAACAAACCGTATAATTGTAGATATATATTCAACAATATATATAATAATTGATACATTAATTAGCCTAACACAGAACTAATTACATGTATTAAAGCTTGATTAGGCACTAAATTCTAGTCCTAAATTGACGGTTGTCACATTCTCCCCCTGTTAGAAGAATTTCGTCCCGAAATTTATGTTGAAGTCGTGTTTGACGTTGAATCAGTGAAGAGTTGAGGGTACGTGAGTCGCATTTGATCCTCCCGTTCCCAGGTGAATTCCGGGCCGCGCCGCGAATTCCACCTAACCTTGACAATGGGAATACGACTTTGTTTAAGTTGTTTGACCTCACGGTCCATGATTTCAGCGGGTTCCTCAACAAAGCGAAGTTTTTCGTCAACTCGAATTTCATCGAGTGGAATGATAAGTGTCTCATCAGACAGACACTTCTTCAGATTTGAAACATGAAATGTGGGATGCACGCTGCTGAGTTCAGTTGGCAGCTGCAATCGATAAGCCACTGGACCAATCCTTTCGAGGATCTCGAATGGTCCAATGTATCTGGGATTCAACTTCCCTCGTTTGCCAAATCGGATTACCCCTTTCCAAGGCGATACTTTGAGTAAAACTCGATCCCCAACCTGGAACTCGAGTGGCTTGCGTCTCACATCAGCATAACTTTTCTGACGATCACGCGCGGCTTTGAGTTTGTTTTGAATTTCTACGATTCTCTCGGTCGTCTTGTGAATGATTTCTGGACCCGTGAGTTGGCTGTCCCCAACTTCGGTCCAACAGATAGGTGACCGGCACTTACGACCGTACAGTGCCTCGAAGGGTGCAGCTTTGATGCTGGTATGATAACTGTTGTTGTACGAGAACTCGCACAATGGTAGATGTTTTTCCCAGTTTACACCGAAGTCTACTACGCAGGCCCGTAGCATGTCTTCAAGTGTTTGAATGGTTCGTTCACTTTGACCGTCGGTTTGAGGATGGTATGCGGTACTCATATCCAGTCGAGTACCCAGGGATTTTTGAAGTGATTGCCAAAATTGTGAAGTGAAACGACTATCCCTATCGGAGATAATTGAGATTGGAACACCGTGTTTGGTCACGATTTCCTTCAGATAAATGTTGGTGAGGCGTTCCATTTTGTCAGATTCCTTGATTGCCAGGAAGTGAGCAGATTTTGTGAGACGATCCCCGATCACCCAAATGGAATCGCAACCGTTCGAGGATTTGGGTAGCTTGGTTATGAAGTCCATGGCAATTTGTTCCCATTTCCATTCAGGAAGACTGGGTTGTTGAAGTAAACCAGAAGGTTTTTGATATTCGATTTTGACTTTGGAGCAAGTAAGGCACTTGCTGACATAGGTGGCGATTTCAGATTTCATGTTCGGCCACCAGTAGAAGTCCTTGATACCGTGGTACATTTTATCGGACCCCGGGTGGATAGAATATTTAGACTTGTGAGCTTCATCCATCACCAAGTCTCGTAGGTTCCCATATTTAGGCAACCAGATTCGGTTTGAGAAATACCTAATCCCGTTAGGTCTGATTTCGAATTGTTTATCCATGCCCCGTAAGGCTTCATCTTTGATATTTTCGGGTTTTAAGGCTTCGAGTTGAGCAGTGAGAATTTGAATGTTTAAATTGTTGTGAATGGTCATACTGAGGGCTCGAACCCGAAGTGGTTTCACTCGCTCTTTTCGACTGAGGGCGTCAGCAACAACATTTGCTTTGCCTGGATGATATTTGAGTTCGCAGTCGTAATCGGTAAGCAACTCGACCCATCGACGTTGCCTCATGTTGAGATCCTTCTGGTCGAATATGTGTTGAAGGCTTTTATGGTCGGTAAAGATTGTACACCTGGTACCATAAAGGTAATGTCTCCAGATTTTGAGGGCAAAAACGACAGCTCCTAGCTCGAGGTCGTGGGTGGTGTAATTCTTTTCATGAATCTTAAGCTGTCGAGAAGCATAAGCTATGACTTTGTCCCGTTGCATGAGCACACAACCGAGACCTTGATGAGAAGCATCGCAGTATACCACGAAGTCATCAGTGCCTTCGGGAAATGATAGGATAGGAGCACTGCAAAGCTTTTGTTTTAAGAGTTGGAATGCCGATTCTTGTTTATCAGTCCAGTCAAACTTTTTGTCTTTCTGGGTCAGCGTCGTGAGTGGTATGGCTATCTTGGAGAAATTTTCAATGAATAGTCGATAATATCCGGCCAGTCCTAAAAACTGCCGTACTTCGGTCGGAGTGGTTGGCGATTGCCAGTCTTTGATAGCCTCAATTTTTGACGGGTCGACGTGAATCCCCTGACTGTCAATCACGTGACCAAGGAATTGAACGGTTTTGATCCAGAACTCACACTTAGAGAACTTGGCATAGAGCTCCTCGTGTTTAAGTAGTTCAAGGATGGTTCTGAGGTGTTGCGCATGCTCTACTTTGCTTCGTGAATATATGAGGATGTCATCGATGAATACAATGACAAACTTATCAAGGTAAGGTTTACACACCCGATTCATAAGGTCCATGAATACAGCCGGTGCATTGGTTAGGCCGAATGGCATCACTTGGAATTCGTAATGCCCGTAACGGGTTCTGAAAGCGGTTTTTGGAATATCGACATCGCGAACACGCAATTGGTGATAACCGAATCGGAGATCAATCTTTGAATAACAACTCGACCCTTGAAGTTGGTCGAACAAATCATCGATTCGAGGGAGTGGATACCGGTTCTTGACAGTTAACTTGTTCAACTCTCGATAGTCGATACACATTCGAAAAGAACCATCTTTCTTCTTAACAAATAGGACCGAAGCTCCCCAAGGTGAAGAACTCGGCCTGATAAATCCTCGTTCCAGGAGTTCCTGTAATTGGGTGGACAGCTCCTGAAGTTCGGATGGAGCTAAACGGTATGGTGCTCGGGCCACAGGCGCAGCACCTGGTACAAGATCGATTGAGAACTCAACCTGTCTTGGTGGTGGTAGACCAGGCAGTTCCTCAGGAAAGACTTCTGGAAAGTCTCGAACAATTGGAACATCCTCAAGTCGCTTCTCCTCCGACTTTTTCTCCATGATGTGCGCGAGGATTGATGAATAACCCTTTCTCAGAAATTTCCGGGTTTTAAGACAAGATATGATGTTAAGCCTCGTCCCTCCGGTCTCCCCCTGTATGACTAGGGTTCTACCGACAGTGAGAGGTATGCGAACAATTTTGTCATAGCAGATGATTTCGGCACGATGCTTGGATAACCAGTCCATGCCCACAATGACATCGAAACTTCCTATCTCAATAGGCATAAGATCTATGGAGAAGGTTTCGTCGGCTAGATTTAAGGTGCAATTAGGTATCACACTATTGGTTTCTATCAATTTGCCATTTGCTAGCTCTACGGTGTACTTAACGTCTAAAGCAACAGGTGTAATGTCAAGTAGAGGGCAAAATTCATCGGAAATAAAACTCCTATCGGCACCAGTATCAAACAGTATGGAAGCAGTTAAATTGTTGAGGAGGAACATACCCGTGACCACATTCGGGTCCTGACGGGCGTCCCCTGAGTTGATCACGAAGGCGCTACTTTTGGCGTTGTTGTTGTTGCGGTGGTTGTTGTTGTTGTTGCCCTTATTCTTCAGTTTTGGGCAAGAATCCCTGAAGTGTCCTGGGTTTCCACATTCATAACAGGACTTAGGTTGTCGGTTATTTCTGTCAGAGGGGTTGTTGTTGGATTTGGGGGCTCGGCAATCCTTAGTCGAATGCCCGTACCTCCTGCAGTTGTTGCAAGGAGTACCGCACTGACCAAAGTGGTGATAGTTACACTTGGGACAATAAGGTCTGTCCCCGGTGTAGCTGCGGTTGGATTCAGAGTTGGTGGTGTAGACTTGGATGGCGTTGTTTTTCTTGTTTGAGTTGTGGTGGTGTTCAGTGGATTTGCGTTTGTTGTTGTTGGAGGATGAGGTGTTGGAGGTCTCACGGCTGACAACTAGAGCCATGAGTTCGTGGGCCAATCGAATGGCACTTTCAGTAGTAGTTGGTTTGGATGAGGCGACGTTTCCCTGAATGTTCTCGGGAAGTCCACGAATGTATTTCTTAATGCCCTTACTTTCTGGTTCGACCAAACCTGGGCATAATAAGGCAAACTGCTGAAACTTGGTGGTATATTCAGCAACATCATTTCCCTGCACCTCCAGATGCCAGAATTCTTCTTCCAGCCTGTGCAATTCCTCTTCAGGACAGTATTTTTCTGTCAGTTTCTTCTTCAGTTCGGCCCAAGGAAGCCGATTTGCAACCTCAAGGCCTACAGAGTTTGCGTGGGTTTTCCACCACGTGAGTGCACCTTCCTGAAAGGTGTAAGCAGCGAATTTGACTTTGTTGTTCTCAGTACAGTCGCAGAGACTGAAAACAGATTCCATACGCTCAATCCAACGGATCAAACCAATGGCACCTTCCGTGCCCTTGAAGTATAGCGGTTTACAGCTAAGAAAGTCCTTATAGGAGCAAGGTTTGGGTGGTGGAGTATTGGTTGCTGTGTCCTCGCTACCGGGTGGTGTTCGGGTAGCCAAGGCTTCGGTCACACTGCGGGCAATGATTCCCGCGATCTCAGCTTCGCTAAGGGTAATTTGACGGCGAGGAGGCATGATGCTGGGTAAGAAAGAACAAGGAAATGAAATAAGATACTAGTTCGAGTGTGATGAACTAGTGAGGTGTTTGTCATTCCGAGACAAAACGTTAGAGAGGAAGAGGCCTATATTCATATAATATAATATAGCCTAAAGTTGTAATGAGGTCTACTTATGTATATATATATATGTACATCACATAATAACCTATTGAGTGTCTAGCACAGACGTGTTTTGAGTCCCGTTTCTCTCGAGGTCAGAGTCAACTAATGCATTCCTGTTCAACATAACTCTTTCAGATTTCACATCATCTTTCTTTAATTGTACATAGTTGATCAGGCTATGTTAAATTAAAGTCGTATGATGTAATCCCTGAACTAGTCATGACTAATAAGGAATACTGCCTAACGGTCATAGTCTAGGCCCACTAAATGCAACCTAGTTCACTAAAACCTTAGGCTCTGATACCAATCTGTGACACCCCCAAATTTAATGATTTGCGGAAGCTTGATTTGGGTGTCACTAATCAATATACAAAGCATATAAGATATAATGAACGACCACTATATGCGTCGTTTTAAACTTGTATAGATAAAGTAAATGTTTACATCAAAATATAGTTACATTAGCTCGGTTCCTGAAATTGAGAGATTACATAGCATAATTACTTTTACAAAATATAATAATGCAGTCCAATCTCTAGTTGTATGTATGCTGACTCGAGCTAATAATTCCTGCTTGTGCAGCCAAACTACTGCTGGGTACCTGTGATAAATACTAAAATGGGTCAGCGAAAACGCTGGTGAGCTCACAGGTTTGCATGTCAATATATAGTTGTAAGAACCGCAAGATTTATATTGAATTTAAAATGCAATTAAGCAAGATAAAAGTTATACTGTCCATGAGCACATAGTCTGAGCTTAACTTGATTTGTCAGGCCCAATTAAGGAAACCTAACTTGAAATGCCTCCTACGAGTGCCTAATCAACACTCGTCTTCCCAAATGCTAATACATCCGTTTGACCGGTTAGTGCGTGCTAACCCGGATGAGGATTGTCAATCCCATATGATATCATATGCTAACATTCACGCTAAAATATTAGAGACTATGCTTATGGAGGACTTTAAATTGATTAGCTTGAAACTCATGTAGTATTTGAAGTTTGGCACTTGCGTTCTACTTGTAAAACAAAATCGAGTAGTAATATCACACCCCTAGTTGTAAAGCAGTGAAAATGGGGCTATGAAACTCACCTGAGTCTTGAAGTGTTTAATTTAATAAACTCGAAATAATTAGCGGTGAATTGATGTCCAAAGACTTGAAACCTGAATGTGTTCACGACACTTGATTGTTATTAATTGTACCGGTATCCCGAAAGACTACCTTTGTAGTTGTTATACAACTATATATATATATGTCCAAATTACTACGATTTGGTTGATTGAATTGATACAAGTTACAACGACTTGTTTGATTTAATTGATACAAGTTACAACGACTTGTTTGATTCTGAAGTATGTTTTGAAAACGTGTACGGCCCGTTGGTGATTTAGTTGAAATAATAATAATTCTAAAATGTTGACTTTGCTACAGTACTGCTACAGTACTGCTACAGTAAATTTGACTTTTTTGAACAGTAACTTTGACTTCAAAATTCTGGTTTTTCTGTGTTTTGCGACACAACATGCGACACAAAGATTTGACATGCGACACAATGGTTGTGTCGCAGACGTCATGCGACACAAGGATAAGACACAGGGACTGTGTCGCATCGAATACGAAATGCTAATTTAATAGCGACATAGTGGTTGTGTCGTATAGAAGTACGACATAGTTTGCGACATAGAGGGCGACACAATATTGTGTCGCATGAGTTACGACACTAAAGGATTTATACGACACAAGGTGCGACATAAAGGGCAAAATACGACACAACATGCGACACAAGGCTTGTGTCGCATGGATGAACACCAGCCCAGAAAGTCCGGCTGTTCGCGATTTTTCCGGCCAAAACTCAATTTAAACTCGTTTTTAAGCTATAAAACTGTGTTCTAATCTTTGTAATGGACATATATAAGTTGTGTAAACATCAAAACATCAAAATATTACATAAAACTAAACAAATCTAAGTTTTTAGAAATTTCCTTACAAATGCAAATCGAAGAAGATGGAGGCCGAAAACGATGGTAGAGCTTTTGTTAATCTTGTTCCTCACTTGATGGTGGTTCCGAAAATGTAAGTTTTGTTGTCGGATTTGATGATTCCGAAATTTTGTATGAATTTGGTGAGAGTGTTTTTGGTGTGTGTGTGTTTTTGGAGAATGAAAATGAAAGAAAGAATGAAGGAGAGGTGGGGTGTAGGTGAAAGCCTCACCTCGCAGTCTCCGTCCCGTGCTCCGCGTGGTGTTCGTTTTCTCAGTCATTTAACGTTAAATATTTATTTTATTCGTTTAAATTTTCCATTTTAAATTATAAATTATTATAAAATATTTTATTGTAAAATTTTACCAGTTATCTATTTATGATATTTAAAAGGGAAATTCGTTTTATTTGTTTGCGCGTTTGTATTTTTAATCTCGTATACATTAATTGTGTAATAAAACTTGGATACGAAATATTACAATAAATGAGATTCTGAATAAAATTGAGTTATTAGATAATATTTGTATTTCTTAATAAAATTGTTCACCAACGTCCGTATTTATTGTGTCGAAATTCATTCGATTTGAGACTCATACGATTTAAACAAACCGTATAATTGTAGATATATATTCAACAATATATATAATAATTGATACATTAATTAGCCTAACACAGAACTAATTACATGTATTAAAGCTTGATTAGGCACTAAATTCTAGTCCTAAATTGACGGTTGTCACAATTATACTATATAAGATTACGTGTTAATACAAATTTTGCAATCATTAACTTAACAACTGTCTACAAAGAGTATTTCGGGTCAATATTTTTACGGAACGAAAAAGGATTTTGGGTCAACAAAGACCTGTTTTGACCTATCACCCAAAGCCACATTTCGCCAACGCTTTTAATGAATGATGAGTATGTACATACCTTTATGTTTTTCCTTTGAAGAAGGTGCATTGAGACTATCATCACAGTTCTGTCCTAAAAGATCAACCAATTAATTATTGGCATATACAAGCATGTAATAATCCTCAATCACCTTCATTTAATTCATTGAACTCACCTTAGATTCCTCCATCATTGCATCATACTTCTTTTGTAGCATCCCCAACCATCTTCATTTTTATTCCATATTAAAGGCACGTACAAACTAAAGCAAAAAAACACATCTAAGTGACTTACAATTTAAAAGAAAATTATCAAACCTTAACTATAAGAGCACTTTCATATATCTAATTTCCAAAAGCTTAATGAATAGAATCATAGATCATACTGATATTGAAGTACATGTAAACCTTTGACCCACCAATAAACTTCTACATATGGACTTTTAGGATTTGTACAACTCCAACCAAGTACTTAAGCACCTTCTAATAAACAACGGTGTCAACCCATATGTTATGATAGAAGTTATTATGATACCACATCCATCCTACTTGCTTCACCCATGATCCATTAGTGCCTTGAGTAACTGTTTTAAAGTTAGCTGAATTGTCAATGCTCATAAATTGAACTGAATGCTACATATAGAAAAGTTTAACTTACAGTTGCACTTGAACCGAAAATAATTTGAAATATCAAAACATATAATTAAAATCCATAAAATTAAAAAGGTAATAATATAAGGCATAAAGAGGCAAAATTTCACACTATTGAAGATTCGCCATGTAAAGAGAAATATTAATCAAACAAATAAATACCTTTCCGATTATCACTAATTGTCATTTACATGTCGCAAAATTATATATGCTACCATTAAACAATTATAATAATTGGATGGTCAGAAACCAACATTAGGCCGGATTGATATTTGCAGAATAACAGGCCATTTTTAATTTCAAATCCAAGCTCTAACATTCAAATACATGTTTTTATTTTCTAATTGGTGAAAGTGCTTCGCGTCTACGCACCCCATTCTAAACCGTTTCACCATGTACATATAATCACAATATGACCATAAAACGACATCTATCACAAACATTTCATCGAATACCTTTGATGCATACCGAATATCACCTAGCTTACTGTATATATCATTATAAAACATTTGAAGTTAGCAGGTATCGGTTGATATAAAAATAGATCACAAATAACAAAAATCCATATTAATTTCATATAGACAAAAAGAAAAGAAAACAACTTACAGATGAAGAACGCTTGGAATCTAAATTAACACTTAGATATGAAGCCAAATACTGTTGATTAGAACCTCAAACACAATACAAATTGATCATAAAACCTCATTTATAAAGCCAAAATATAAACCCCAATTCTATCAAAAACATTTTCAAAATTAAAGAACTAAACTTTCTTAAAATTATAAAACTCTGCAGATTAGGGTTTGTAAGTGAACCACACGACCAAAATTAAAGAGTTGTCTGGCGCGTACTGAATTGAGAAGTAATCTGTATTTTTTATTTATTTTTTTAATATAAGCCGATTAACTTCTTTGAGAAGCTGTTGATTTGCTTTCAATTTGAATAAACCTAATTAATTAATTATAAGGGTATATAAGTATTTTACTACACATATAATAAACTAATGATGTTATGTATTAATCTAAGGGTTGAGTAGAGAAGGATTAGTTTGAAATTAATGGGGAGGATTCTTCAAAGGTTTTTCTTATATAGATTTATTATATAGATAGATATAGATAGTAAAAAAATGTATATGCGTAAGACCATAAATACGTGACAGCCAAAAAGGAAAGTCAAAATGCAATTTCAAATGCAAAAGTCTTCCTCTATAAGATTCATATGCATTTTCCTACTGGAAATTAGCAATGTTTTAAAAACTGATTTTTTAAGTGAACCAGTTTTCTATCCGAATCCGGTTCAATCAGGTCTAACCGGTTTTGTATCCGGTCAAACCACCCATTTTGTACTATATGAATCAAATCGGTTTTGTATTCGGATCCGGTCCAACCGGTTGAACTGGTTTTTAAAACATTGAAAATTAGTATGCAAATACCATTGAATACTACGTTCAGCTGTTCAAAAATCAAGGAAATATAATTAACAAAATCTTCCACTTCATTTATAGACCCCACTGATATAAGTCAGAAAAGTTGGAGTGATCTGGAAGTTATCTGCACATTGAATAAGTCTGAAAAGTTTGAAGAAGTCCCCGTTGATGTTAGTACCTCCTTTTAAATAAAATTTGGTTATTTGTGGTTAATTATACATATATTATATCTGATCTTTGTATGCATACTATATCATTGCATCAGTTATAAATGTTGAGGCAAAGCAGGTAATATATGCTCCCTATAACATTCTGCCTCTCGATTCTGTAGCAGGGTAATCACAGTGAATCATGTAGTTTGAAGAGGTGTACATCCAACTTCTACTTACTTTGATTCATATAATCATATGGTGAACGTTTATAAATCGAACACTTAGATGCGAGAAGTTAACAAGTGAGCACTAAGATGACAGCATGAACCTACATAATCAAAGCTATTAATGGGCAAGTTATATGTAATGTTAGAATGAGGTCAATTACTCGGTTAAAAGTCATAAAATAAGTGAATATCTTCATTGAGACATTCTATCAAACGGTTGGTGAATATGAGAAACACACCTTGCTTTCCATATGGGCAACAATAACTTCAACAATGTAGATGCATCATCCGGGTCATAGATGAAACAGCCGCTCTCATATGATGTTATCAATTTAGTCAAAATACGGATATGAAAAATGGGCTACGTAAGAAGCAAATGGAATCCAAATACGTGAAAGAAGCAAATGTATTAAGTAGTATAGATAACATTGTTTAGCATAAACATTGGAAACGAATATATCATAACCATAATTAGCTAAGAATTCAAATTGGACTACATAAGAATGTACCCTTATTACCAATGTTTTAAAAACCGGTTTTTTTATCGACTCGGAAACTCCACCGATTCCGGTCGAACCGGTTCAACCGGTCCGGTCCAACCACCCCCAAAACCGGCCACGTCACCATTATTTAAAAAAAAAAAAAAACCGGTTGAACCGTCCGGTTTCCGGTCGAACCGTCCGGTTTCCGGTCGAACCCCCGGTTCGTTGACGGGTCAACTTAAGGTCAAAACCGGTCCATTCTAACTCGGAACTTCCTCCGGATCCGGTCGAACCGGCCGGTTCGAACCGGTTTTTAAAACATTTGCTTATTACACGCAACAAGAGCACAAAACGAATGTCTCATGTATACCTTATTCCCTTAATCCTTTACTAATTAGAAGCATATATAATTTATGGAAGATGATATTTCCACCATCTAATTTGATAGATCCATCAAAAGTATGCAGTAACTGTTTGTACAGTATAACTACTTAATGCATAAGTTTGGTGGATCTATCAAATTGGATGATGGAAATATCAATGCCCATAATTTATTTGTAATCACATAAAAGTTTGAATAGTAACCTGAAAACAAAATAAGCATCGATATCGTATTCATCAAATGTCTCATTTAAAAAGTTATGATTTTGAACTGATGCATCGTAACCAACATAAAAAACATTATATACCGATAATTACCACGGAGAGTATTTCATCATTTATACGAGTATTAAGATATGGATGTTTAGAATCAATTATTTTATTGCTTATTTTGTTATTTTATTTTATCTTAATTACATATAAACCATCTCCATCATTCTCTTAAAATTATACTTAACAATGTTTGATGACTAAATTGCCCTTCAAAATTCATTAATGATATCAGTCTTTCCAAATCAACCATTGATTATAATATCTATGGATATAATAACCTCTCATTTTATTTTTTTACATATTACTTTAATGAATATTTGACAAAATATATAAAAAATGAAACATGCATTAAATCGTGTCACTTGAATTTTGAAATCGAACTTTTTTAACGAACGTGTGCATATTCGTTATCGCCATTGTACGCGGGTACACCACTAGTAGTAGATAAACAATTTAAAATAATAGTTTTAAATTACTTACCTACTAATAAAATTATAATTATAATTATACTCCCTCCGTCCCGTATCTATTGTCCACTATTCCTTTTTTGGATGTCCCAATTTAATTATCCACTTCCATAAATGGAAAAGAATAATGAGATAAAGTTCATTTATGCCCCTAATTTATATATGTAAGACAAAAAAGTATGTAAAAAGTAAAGGGTAAAATTGTCTTGTTACCAAAAAGTAAGAGAGATAGTGATGTTTATCTTAAACTGCGTGATTTTTATCTGGGGACAATAAAATTGAGACGGAGGGAGTAATAATTATAATGATTATTATATACATATAATAAAAAATAATTATGTTGTCATATTTATTTTTAAAAGTAATTAATCACTTTAAATAAGTAATCTCAAACATGATTTATTATGCTATTAAAAACATTAAATTTCTTAATAAAAAAGCATAAAAAAATAAAAAAATGCATGCAATTATTTAGAATATATATATTAATTAGCGGCCGCAGTTTTACTGTTCACTTCTAGAAGGTTAACTAAAATATCAGAAATAATATATAAAAATTTGTCAAAAACCTTAACAAAAGGTTATGTAGCCAAGTTGGTAACAACCCATGTCTTCAAACTCATGGTCGAAGGTTTGAATCTCACATCCTTTTTTTTTATTATTTCTCAAACCTTAATTTATAAGTTACTTTAAGCCAACGAAGCTCTGTCTAATCTAATAGGGGCTCGGTTCGGTTCACCCATCATACCTACTAAGTAGAAGGCAGGCGAACTTGGACCAGTGCAACAAAGTTTAGACTCTTGCGATTGGGCATTAACCAACACAACAGTGAAACCCGATCCAGCTTTCACTCCCTCCGCTTCCTCAGGGAAACTTTAGTTTAACTACGAAACAATCCATAAATACATTTATATTTGCATGTTTGATTATTTATCAACTTTTAACCTTTTCACATATAATCTCACATCCTTTTTTTATTTTACAATCTTAATTTATAAGTTACTTTAAATTACATACTAACCCCTTAAGTTTACTTTAAGTACGAAACAACCCATAAATACAATTTATGTTGCATGTTTGATTATTTATCAACTTTTAGCCTATTCACATTTACTCCGCCCGTCGTAAAATAAATGTCTCATGCCAAAATGCATAATTTTTTGAGAAAGTCACTATCCATTACCAGTAATAAATGTGAGATAACCAGTGACTTAAGACCCGGTTCGACCGGCTCGGTCGGACCGATCCGACCGTATTTTCAGGGAATTCTTGCTAAAAAACCCCCAGTTTTTTCGATATTTTGACTAGTCAATGACCCGGTTGATCCGGCCAGTCGGACCGGGAACCGGACCGACGCATTGACCCGGTTTCATGTTTTGTTTTTTTTTACAATTTCTATGTATATTTAATCATTTATAAGTAGGGAATGTTGACTGATTGTGTATTTCAAGAATAATGAGGGTAATGAGGGAATCTTTGACTGATATGTCATCATCATTTATTACTTCATGGATTATATAATTATTATATTGATGTGTATTCGAAGAATAACGAGGGAATCGATGTGTCATCACCCTTTATTACTCTATGGATTATAATTATTATATATGATATAATTAATAATTATAATTATAAATATAAAAAATAAAAAATTTTTACTAAATACGTCTACTGTATACTATTATTAACTCCGATCCGACCTTCCGGCCCAACCGGTCCGACCAGAAATTAACACTTTTTCGGGTCGACTAAAAACCCGGGTTCTAAAACACCGGAGATAACAAGGGGGCTACTCTATTTTTGTTATGAGGGCTGATGGGCTAATTGTATCTATTCAAAGGATAAAATGACGAAAATAGGCTCATTCAAATAAGTAACGTAGGTAGCATAAGGATAAAATGACGAAAATAGGCTCATTCAAGGGTGTTTGGAGGGGCTTATTTTTCAAGCTTATTTGCTTATTTGTAAAGAATAAGCTCAAGTTTTAGTGTTTGGAGGAGCTTTTTTCTTAAGCTTATTTGCTTATTTGTGAGGAGAAGTTAAGAGCTTGAAAATAAGCTACAAAATTTGGGCTTATTTGCTTATAAGCAATAAGCAATAAGCATTGAGAATAAGCTCCCCAAACACCCCTAAGGGCCTGTTTACTTATGGCTTAATAAGATTAATTGGCTGGAGAGATTATTCGGTCAACAATATTGGGTGTTTACTTAGGACTTATTGCTTTAGCCCAACTGACCCAATGGCTTTTTGGCTCATCCGAAAAACCTATGTTGTCCACATCCAGCCCTTCATTTTCCAATAGTACCCTCTCTCTCTCATTTTTTACCATCGTACTGAAAAAAAAACCCTCTGTGCTCATCTACTCCATCTCAAAAACAGCCACCACCACTGAAATCAACCACCACCGCTTGCTCCGATCTCGAAATTAACTGCCACTCGTTACTGCTCCGATCTCGAAATTAACTGCCACTCGTTACTGCTCCGATCTCCAAATCAACCATCACCCCGGCTGCCTCGATCTCGAAATCAACCACCACCACACGCTACTTCGATCTCGAAATCTACCACACGTTGCTCGATTCTTTTTTTCTACTTTCATTTAATTTTGTGTACAATAACGTATATGAAAAATTGAAAATGAAAGATAGAAGGTTTAAAATAAAGGTGGATCGGAAGAAAATCAAGGAGTAAAGATATTTAATTATTATCAACATTCATGAGAATTAAAAATGAAGTTGTTGTATGGAACTTTCATGGTGGTAATGAAGAGCGGTAATAAATTTTAGATCTCTGTTCACAAATGACAAAATAAGAAAGGGTTGAATGGCTTTTGAATGATGTCAAATACAGATGAAACGTTACGGTTGTAATTCAAGTTAGAACTATTGAACACGAAAATAATCTTTTTAATTTGAAAGCAAATAATTATTTAGAATAAGGGTAAAATAGTCATTGTCATCATTCAGACAGTTTATTTAACATAAAAAGTAAACATCATTATTCATTTACTGACTATTCCATACAGTCATTCTATATCCATTCTGCCATCTATATCATATAGGACTTATTGAAACAAAAAGTAAACAGCCCCTAAGTAACGTAGGTAGCATATGTATCATCTGCGAAGCGGGGTCAATAACCCTTGTTATTTAGAAAGAAAGAGTACTGGAAACCCACTGTCCGGTAAAGTAACACCCAAAATCATCAAATCAAATCAAAGATTCATCAAATCAAACCCATCTTTCCGATTCCGATGAGTGATCATCGTTCCGATCACTTCAACCAAACTCCGGCAACAAACCAACAATGAAACCGATCTCACCCAAATTCAAACTCACCATATTCACTTTCTCATTAATTACCCTTTTAATTTCAATCTCACTCTATCACTTCACAAAACCCCCAAATTTCAACCAAACCCTAACCCTAACCCCCAATTCACCGCCACAAACAAATTACATAGTTAGATTCATTGAATACAAACACGCCCAACACCACAAACAGTATCTTGAACACAACACAAACAAAAAGTTTAAAACTTGGCAATGGATTCATAGAGATAATCCAGCTTCTAAGTTTCCGACTGATTTCGGTGTTGTTGCGATTGATACTGATGATGTGAATTCAGTTATTAAAGAATTTGAGAAGCTGGAATTGGTTAAAGATGTTAGGGTTGATTCAAGTTATCAATTAAGAAATTTGCTTGGTGGAAATGAGAAACAAAAGGACGAGCGAATCGGAGCATTTTCTGATGGAAAGAAAAGGCCTGGAAAGATTTTTACTCCAATGTCATTTTGTGAAAATGAGGATAGTAATCAAACAATTGAATGGGAAAGACAGCTTTTAGCAGATGTATAATATTACTACATGTTATAGTTATTTTGATGTTGTTTAAAATATTGAATTTAATGTGTTTAGTTTGTGTGTATAATTGTATGTGTTACTTGCAGAGATCACAAGTTACATCATTGTTTGGGGCAGATGCATTATGGTCAAAGGGATATACTGGTGCAAAAGTTAAGATGGCTATATTTGATACCGGAATTCGTTCTGATCATCCGCATTTTCGGAATATTAAGGTTTTGATGGTGATATTTATTTGGTTCAATTTGTGGAATGAATATGGTATGAAATATGAATGTAGTTTTTATTATGTTGCAATGTTAGGAACGGACTAATTGGACAAATGAAGATACTTTAAATGATAATCTTGGACATGGTACGTTTGTTGCCGGAGTGATTGCTGGTGAAGATGCTGAATGTCTTGGTTTCGCACCTGATACCGAGATATACGCATTTCGTGTGTTTACAGATGCGCAGGTAATGCATATTGTACGGTTTTGCAATGCACGCATCACCTTTAATTGTTAGCATGTTAGGATACATGTTATGTTTTTTTTTGGTATTTAAAGAGTACACATTTAGTTGCTTTTTATGATTTTCTTAAGAGAATGATAAGTTTTTATTCAGCTTATTGTAGGTATCATACACGTCATGGTTTTTAGATGCGTTCAATTATGCAATCGCAAGCGAAATGGATGTTCTGAACCTGAGCATTGGCGGTCCTGATTACTTGGATCTTCCGTTTGTAGAGAAAGTGAGTCTTTTTTACCTGAACTGGTTTTGACCTTTCTCGAAATGAAACTTTTTTGGCCTTGATTATTAATAAATTGTTGTACCAGGTTTTGGAATTGACAGCAAGCAATATTATAATGGTGTCTGCGATTGGAAATGATGGACCACTTTATGGTACACTCAACAACCCTGCAGATCAAAGCGATGTTATCGGTGTTGGTGGTATAGACTACAATGATCACATTGCTTCATTCTCATCACGTGGCATGAGCACTTGGGAGATTCCTCATGGGTAATCATTCTCTTGAAGTTTTATGGTTCCATCGTCAAATAACGATATAATAATGTGCATCGGCTGATAAAGTTTTGAACTCGACAGCTATGGACGTGTAAAACCTGATGTTGTTGCCTATGGACGAGAAATTATGGGATCCAAGATTAGCACGGGTTGTAAAACTTTATCGGGAACAAGTGTCGCAAGTCCTGTGGTTGCTGGTGTAGTGTGTCTTCTTGTAAGTGTCATTCCTGAAAGTGATCGAAAACAAATCTTGAATCCAGCAAGCATGAAACAAGCCCTAGTTGAAGGGGCTGCAAAACTTTCAGGTCCTAATATGTATGAGCAGGGTGCAGGCCGGGTTGATCTGTGAGTAACCATTACCAAAATACTACAGTAATAATCTTAACCTTTTTTTTTTTGTTCCTACTTCTAACCTGTTCATGGTATATTAGGTTAGAATCATATGAGATATTGAAGAGCTACAAGCCACGAGCAAGCATCTTCCCGAGTGTTCTTGATTATACAGACTGCCCTTATTCGTGGCCGTTTTGCCAACAACCTTTGTATGCAGATGCGATGCCGGTTCTTTTCAACACAACTATCTTGAATGGAATGGGTGTAATCGGGTATGTTGAAAGTCAACCCGTTTGGCATCCTTCGAATGAGGAAAGTAATCTTTTAAGTATTCATTTCACTTATTCAGATATTATTTGGCCTTGGACCGGTTATCTTGCACTCCACATGCAAATCAAAGAAGAAGGAGCTCAATTTTCAGGAGAAATTGAGGGAAATGTAACAGTTAAAATATACAGCCCACCTGCTTTAGGTGAGAAGACGTTTCGTCACAGTACGTGTGTGCTTCATTTGAAATTAAAAGTGATTCCTACACCTCCAAGATCAATGCGAATTTTGTGGGACCAATTTCACAGTATTAAATACCCACCAGGTTACATTCCACGAGACTCGTTGGATGTTCGTAACGATATTCTTGATTGGCATGGGGACCACCTGCATACTAATTTCCATATTATGTTCAATATGTTAAGAGACGCAGGATATTATATTGAAACACTCGGTTCACCATTGACATGCTTTGATGCTCGTGAGTACGGGACTCTTATGTTAGTGGATCTTGAAGATGAATATTTTGAAGAAGAAATTCAGAAGTTGAGGGACGATGTTATAAATACTGGACTTAGTTTGGTTGTTTTTGCTGATTGGTACAATGTTGACACAATGGTCAAAATGAGATTTTTTGATGATAATACACGAAGCTGGTGGACTCCGGTTACCGGTGGTGCTAATATTCCTGCATTGAATGATCTTCTGGCACCGTTTGGTATTGCTTTTGGAGATAGGATTTTAAACGGCGACTTCAACTTAAATGACGAATTGATCAGATACGCTTCTGGGACCAATATTGCAAAATTCCCTGGAGGTGGATATGTACATAGTTTCCCATTTTATGATAGCTCAGAGAGTGGGGCCACACATAGTTTCCTAGCATCCGGCACAGACAATGTAAGCAAATCTCAGCCTTCCTTGTAATATAATTTCGATCTACGTTGTGAAATTGATGTCTGATTGTTTAGAGTTAATGCTTGCATAAATAAATTTTGATTTTGATTACCTAATTATTTAAGGTCTAGATTGAAACCTAGGTTACTTTCTTGGCAAAAATTGAATGTAGCACTCATTTTAAAATGTGTATATATTAGTACTGACTATGCACCTCACATTCACCAATTTTTCTTTGTTCTCAATTTGCCATTTTTATCCTTCCTTAAAAATTTCCAATCTAGTTATACCATGTGTAAATTATTAAACAATCATGAAGTAACACACTCTCATCTAATTATTACAACTTCAATACCAAAAACGCATCTAGACATAATTTTTTTCCTTGTTTTCATCTGATTCTGACCATTTAAATCGCATAATCAATCCATCATGTTGAATGTTTTAGGATGTACAGTATTCTATTCCAAAATAGTAAATGGTTGTGTTTATTACTTGTAGCAGGCAGATTCGGCGATTCTTGGGTTATTGGAAGTGGGAGGAAGTCGAATTGCTGTATACGGGGATTCCAACTGTTTGGATAGCAGCCATATGGTTACCAATTGTTATTGGCTTCTAAGAAAAATGCTAGAATTTACCGGCAGGAATATGAAAGATCCCATACTTTTCTCAAATTCAGTCAAACAAAAAACGCCTTTACACCAAGATGATGATCAGTTGCCCTCCCGAAGGACCGATTTAAATTTCTCAACATATTCTTCAGTGGCTGGAAAGGAATTGATTTGCAGGAGTGATTCAAGATTTGATGTGTGGGGAACAAAGGGGTATGGATTACAAGTTAGAGGGCGGAATCGTAGATTGCCAGGTTATAAAGCTATTGACCTTGGTAGGGGACTAAATTCTTCATCTGATATGTCCTTGTCGAAAAGTCCCAAAATATTTGACAAAAGTAAAGAGAACTCTTCTGGCAACACATTTCTTGGCTTGCTGTACAGAGACGATGTAAGTAACTTGAACAAAACAAGATTTTCAAGATTTAATGGCACATTTAATATTATAATTTATATGTTGAGATTGATCTGATCATTAATCATTTCCTTTTTGCAGCTGGATGCACCCGTTGTGTTCCCGAGTCACTGGCTTGTACCTGCTGTTGTTGCTGTTTTAGGTAAGTGAACTTTGCACCCTTTGCAGCTGGATGCACCCGTTGCAGCTGGATGCGCCCGTTGAGCAGCTGTTTATATTTATTTATTTTTTACTCTTTGTAGGTATTTTACTC
The DNA here is from genome assembly GCA_949592205.1 of Helichrysum umbraculigerum. Taxonomy (NCBI): domain Eukaryota; kingdom Viridiplantae; phylum Streptophyta; class Magnoliopsida; order Asterales; family Asteraceae; genus Helichrysum; species Helichrysum umbraculigerum. The sequence continues at coordinate 4,934,918 of CATIUR010000005.1, read as the reverse complement.
CTGATAAACTTCTGGAGGATCAGACAAAAGAGGCGTCGAAGAAGGAAAGGATCTACATCCAACCGCTATACTAACCTCTAGGGATCAATTTTTGAGTTAGATATACTTGTGTAATACTAGTTAAAATCCCGAGGCTAGTGAGAGTTTTGCATCAATAGTATAAACTAGTAGCATTTTATATGAATGCAAATCATATGAAATTTTGCAGTATGTTTGTGTGCAACTATTTCTCTTTTCTTCTTTTTGGTTTTGCCAGACCAAAATTCTAGATATGGCAAATTAGACAGGAGATGCAGGTTTCATTAAGAGGTCCAAGCGGTTGGGAATTTTTTTAATAATCACCTTTTATATAAATATTATAAGGAGATTTCATTCGTTTAGTTACGTTTTGACACGACCCATTTAATCAGATCCATTTTTTATGAAAGCTATCATTAAACTAGCAAAGTTAGAAAGTAACCTAAATCGACTTGCTTAGAAATTGGTGAAATTGACATCTACAACATTTTTTTCTTTCTTTCTGTTCTTTCAGTGTTCTCCAAGGCATTGATGTGAATACTAGTTACCATTTATCATCAAAGACGCTTTAAAAGAGAAAACCAGAGATAAATTTATTACCTAGACATGCATTTTTACAAAAAATGGTTGTTCAGAAAGTAAATGACAGAATCTTGGAATGGAAATTTTAGCTTTCTTCGTCGACAATCTTGGCTAAGCTCTATTGGAGGGTCAGTCAAAGTCAAACCCTTATAATTTCATATTTGGAAATCTATGACATGGTCACCAAGCTTCTCTGCTGCTGTGATTTGAGTCAAAATTGTATATTGATTTACAGGTAGAGTTGACAACAGAGTTTTTTTGAGACTTTCAGAGATTTCTGAAAATGTATGAGTATGTTTATGACTCCCATGGCTGACATCCTCTAACAATGGTGTATTAAGCTGAACTTCGGTTCCAGAATCAGCTCCTGAGAGGCCTTTTTGCCCTAATTCTGGTGATAGAAGTATTAAGATTGTTAAGAATTTCATATATAGCTCAATCATGAAAACCTACAAGATGGTAACATTGTTAAAGGGACTATATATATGTATATATTTTTAAATAAATGAAATTGTAGATTGAGCATCTAGAGATCGCAATTTTGACCCGTTTACTTATGAATGGGTCGATTTGGGTTGGGTTTAATCTCAAAAATGTTGAATGGTTGAAAGTCGCCAAAATTCTAATGCATACAACCATCTAATATGTTTTATCTGAAGATTTAGTTTATTACCGTAACAATATTCCTTTTATAATCATTAATATCCATCTAAAAAAACTGGACAAAAAAGTGTTGGCCAATCCAGCTGGATTTGTAACATGACATGTTCAACCTGAACTCATTTTCACCCATTACCCGACGTGCCCATCTAGGCATCTAGCCACCTTTTAAAAACACTCCGATCAAACTTCATGGTTTACCTTTGGTTACATTGATGGAATCTTGGCTATCTCTACTTGATTTATCACGGGTAACACATAACCACACTCTCTCCTCTTCAGAATCTTGTTCTGAAGCAATGGGAATATGCCAATGGCCTTTTCTTGACTCCTAATGGGTATCAAAAGGATTAACCCAATAATTATACAACTCCATGGTTCAGTTAAATTAAATGTGTTATAGCTTTCTGTCATTCATCCAACACCAACCTGAATCACCACCGAACATGGAGGTGGCATGTGGTACACCGGTCCCGTTTCAGAAAAGTGGAACCGAACCTGAAATCAGGAAGAAATAGTTACTAGGATGAAACTCTTAGAAAGTTCAATCTTATGGAGATCAAATTCCTTTAGAGTATGACATAATTGGAGGGAAAAAAAAATTTTCTTTTTCATCATACCAAGAACCTAGAAGCTCATGAAGTAATTATATGTTATTGAAATAATTATTACTCCGTAGCATAGAAGGTCTTGAACTCTAATTACAACGCTCACCTGATGTCTTTCTTTCCATTTAGGGAAAAAATCATTCCCCAGGAGCTGAAACAAATGGTCTCTCATCTCATCGTTAGTCACCAGTAAGCACTTAAATTTGATAGCCGCATACAACCAGTACCTGATAAAAAGAAGGCACTCTTTGCAATTGACATGTATATACAAAAAGAAAAAAAAAGAAAAAAAAAGAGAGAGAGAGGAAGCATCTGCGTTTGAGCCAACAACAAGAAGAGGTGATGAAGTCGAAGCTTACCAATCATCGTTTGAGCCGGTAGGTGTTGTGTAGAGCGCATCAGCAGTTTTCCACTTCTCAACTAATGTCTTATTTGGTCCGTCATCCATTCTATCACCAGTTATACGCTTATTGTGCAAAATAATAAGTGGCCATTTCTTAGAAGGAAGCATCTGTCTAATACCATTTGAAATGGTATTGACCTAAAATATATAAACAAAGCAAGTTATAGATCGAAAATGCTGTTAAGAGGTGGCAATTTAAACTCCTTAACTTATGTAAAAGTTAATTTGGATTATAATAGTTTCTGAAACAAGTCAAGCCAGAGAATAACAAGCTCAATAATGGAAATGGGTCGGGCAGGCCGAAGGTTGCCCAAGTATAATTTTAGTACACAAACCTCCTAATATGCTTTATAAATCATTTATACGCTGTTATTGTAATAATATAGGGATTGCAATCATATCTAATTAAAACAGTGGACAGAAAAGTGTTGCCGGTGAAGCCGACCCGACCCAATCCAACCCACACTATTACAACTTCACATGTTTTGACCCATTAACCAAACAACTTGCCTTGGATGGTTTAAATTTTCTTTGGCTGAAAAGGCCAACGTTCGCCCCATCTACAACAGCTTCAAATGGTCCGTAGTAATCAAGCCATTTCTACAAAAGACCAAAAATATTTCACACGACTATTTTTATAACAGTAGTAAAAAGTGTACTAATATGCTTTTCATACTTGAAATTTCTCAAAGCTTGAGTGTCTATCTCTTTCTTTAGCAATTTTTGCAACCGATTCAGCAAATTTTTCTGTCTCAATTGGATCAAGATCAATGGTTGCAAGTTTCTCACCACAACATTTACACAATCCGTCTTTTCCAACAAAAGATTGCATAACATTCCACTTTCCGCTACCCAACCACCCCTGACCATGCCATCCTCCACCACCATTTTCAACCGCTGCATCAATCACCTGTTGATCCCATTTTCTTTTCCCAATTCTCGAAGCAGTTTTGCTTTTAAACCACTTCTCTATCACATCTGCAGTAGAAGGTAACACTTTTCTTACACCTGTTCTTAGTTTATGCAACAAGTAATAAACTTTATCACTTCTATTAGCCTTTATGCTCACTCTCAAGAGTAATTCCAATTCGGGTTCTTCTGGATAAACACCATGAGACAACATATGTTCTTCAACCTCAAATGCTTTTTCAAGATGCCCATTGTTGCAAAAAACCGTTAGAGCAGGACCATATGATCGTAATCTAGGATTTATCCCTAAATGTTTCATCTGTTTGACCATATCGAATGCCATTTCACCATCATTTCTTGACATTGCCATTCTAGCTAAAGATGTCAAAATTGCTTCATTCATTGGGACCTCATCAGAAAGCATTTCTTCATAAATTTCAAAACCCCTTTTGAGTGCATATTCTTTAACATCGTTACCTACTTTTATTCCATTTCTAATAACTGAGTTTTCATGATCATTTATCAAACGGATCAATCCATCTAACGTCTGAAAAACTGTTTCTAATTCTATTCCAGCAGCATGTTCTTCAAAATTTCCAGAATTATCATTTAACTTTGTATCCGATTTCCCGCTTTTAGCAGGCTGAACAACACCTACAGCAGCTGAAGAACAAAGATACAAAATCACAGCATAATGATATTGCCCTAAATTTATACCTTCTCTTTTTGCTAAATCAAAAATTCCAATAGCACCCATTACATCCCCCAATTTCGAACAAATTTCTAAACCGATTCGCAGGATAGCTACAGGTGATTCAAGTTTGCCTTTTTTAGGCTTTTTAAACACCTTCACCTCAGAAACTGTATTTTCCAAATGTTGTGGATTATTATATCTCTTCTTTTTTGAATCAAGATTGTTTCTTGAACTTTTATCTTTCTGTTTAACTTTTACGCCCCTGTTGTCATTTTCTTGCGATTTTCTCTCAAAGTTTTCATCTTTATACTCAGAATATGAAAACCCTTGTTGAACTTTGTCAATAATTCTTCTACTCATTGTGGGTTTTGAGTTTTCTTGGTTTGCAGATGGTGTTTTTGTTTCCAAGTGGGTGTTGATGTGTGCTTGAATTTGGAAAAAAGGTGAGCGCTTTGAGTGTTTGTTTGGTGATAAAATGAGAAAACCATTTGGAAAATTGTTAAAATTAGAAGAAAGAGTAAATGGGTACTTACAGAGAGTGAAGGTATGAAGATGAATTTGGGGTTTGAAGGTGGAAGAGAAGGCCATTTGAGGCCTGTTTGTAAAGAAAAATTCATAATCGCTTTTGGGATTGGCTAATATTTGGATGAGGCTGACTTACATATCAAGCCCTTCAAGTTTTTATAATCACAACATCACTCCTTTCGTATGTGATACTTAACAATATGAATGTTTAAAATAAATGCTCACTTTTTATAGATCAAAACGTTTATAAGTGATAAAGATGATATTTTATTAGTGAAAAGTGTAATGATTATATCTTTCTAAAGATGTGTGTATTTTCAAAGTGGACATTTGATTGGGATGTAAAGAGTATGTATATTAATCTATAAATTACGAAGAAAGTGAAACATGACATGGCACAATCTACCGGCTAATGAATGTGTTCTTTTTAGAGATTAGGAACGAGAAAATCTGAATAATGCATCACATTATGTATTAGTTTTGGAACTTTGAGGGCCCTTTCCCGAGTAGTTTTTTCGGAAGAAGAGAAAAAAAACGGAACAAAATACAAATCACATTGTGTTTTCCAGAGTTCTATTTACGGAGAGAAAAGAAGAAAAATGAGTGGAGTTGGTTCTTTTCTCTTCAAACTTTTTCTCCAAAAGTGGGAATAATTAAAAGCATGAAAGATCAAACAATTTATAATATGAGACTTCCTTCCATCAGTTTGGTTTCAGGTATTACAGCAGCAAACACACACAGGTTGTTCCTAGGATGTATAGAAGCGAGACATGCATGATATGGAGATCATAATGGGAGATATGTAGAGTGCAAGTCATAATCATATTGTTGTATTATGAAATCACTATGCATGTGAATGTTATTATAGTAGTAGTACTTTGTTTATGAAATAATGTTACATAATGTTGATAATTTTTTAAAAAAAATACTCCATTACGTACAGTTGCATAGATACATGTAAGATGTTGCTGATTATAGCATGCAGTGTCATAACTACTACATTGAAATTAAACTCGTCATTCTTGACTTGAACTTGAATATCACTTGCCATTGTTGACGTTGCGTGAACTTGAACGTAAGAGTTTGAATTGAGCACTTCACTTGAATTTGACCACACTAAATGATTTGAGCTTGAACAACACCGTTAAATAGAGTTGAAAAGGTGGTTTGAAACTTTGAATACATCCTGTATAACAAGAAATACAAGTGTATCGTTTTGAAAAGGTATTTTTTGGTCCTCCGTACCCATTAACGATGTTAATTACCCATCAGAAATACCAGCGCGTATAAGGTATAACTATAAATAAGACCTGTGAAATGCCAAAAAAACGTATCAAATAAGTGTTATCTCAACGACTCTTTTTTGACAATATTAATTGCATGTATATTTAATTTGACAAAATTATAAAAAAAATAAGTGCTTCATGATTTTGGTTATCGTGTACCTTCTTTTGACAAAGTGAGCAATAAAAGAGTCGAAAGAGGTGTGTGTGTGTGTTCAGAGGTTAAATCACCATGGTGCAACCGGCCGCTAAAGATGGTAAATCTTCATCGCGAACATTAATGCAGGAGCATTCTATGGAATGATGTGTCCAACTACCCCAATAGGTTCATGTAATGTATACGCTTAAATATTACTCCGTACTAAACAATTTTGGAGTTGCACCACGAATTTTGTTAGTTTCTCCAGCAAAATAACGAATTATGTCTGATACATTTGCTAGTTCAAGTTACTTCACGGAGCCATATTGTTTTCCACTGTCGATTATTTCTAGGGTTGCTAATTTTTTTTATATAAGTCTGCTAATATCAAAAGACCGTTTCGACGTCCCTGATACATGATGGGATGATACTTGAACAATAAATTAGATGAGATAAAAAAGACAATATTGTTTCTAAAAATACTAAGAGAATGTACCTCGCCAGAATCACAAGGGCACGATCCATTGTCAAAAGCTTCACGAACAACACAAGTTACATTGTCATCTTTTTTACTCCCTTCGGCCATTGTTGTTAACACTTCCCTTGTTCTCGAATCTATTGTCTCAAACAAGTTTCCTATAATTTAATCAATATTAAGGTTAAGTCAACACTACGTGATTATATAATCAAATATTTTTACTTAGTTTAGAAAAAAAAAAGGTTTAAAGGAGGGGAGTCGGTGTGTGTTCCTTGTAAAGGGGGTAGAATAACACAAGCAAATTGCTTGTTATGTTGATAATGCTAAACACAGGTTGATCGTCCAGATTTTCATTCCGAAGGGAAATCACCTTGATCGTCCATATATATGAAGTTACCAAGGAGGAATTTTCAAAAGAATAAGTAGTTCTCCTGGTTGAACTCAAAGAAACAAGCGACCCACAAGGGCCAAAATATGACATCCACCGTAAATACATAAAAATTTGATGAGTGTGAGTAATCAGTTTTCTTTTGTTAGAAAAGTGTAGTTGTGACGAGCGAACATGTGATGCATTTTGTGGTAAATTTAGAGTTGAGCGAACATGTTATGCATTTTAATAAGTTACAATATTTAAAAAACACAATACATTTATTTATTTAGTATAAACAACACTGCATTAATTTTTGACCAAAGAATCAAGAAGAGGCTTGATGAGCTCAAGGATGGTAAAGTCAACGATTGCAATAAATAGAGAAAATATAAAAGTCAAAACGGCTCGAAAGGTTCAACCTTGGTGAAGGGTTGGAAAAAAGAAGTCTATTTTAGCAGTACTAGGTCGTTGCACGAACAAGTGATCGAGCCACAGCCTGCAGCAACTATTGCTTATTTGATGTGAACAAGGATCATGGCGTGGGGATTTCAACAACGACATCAAATCAAATATATTTATAAATTTATATTAAACAATTAAATTATTATTAAAGGGATTTTTGACGATTTAAAGTTAAATTTTAATAACTTAAACAAAACATATATAATTAATTTAGGGAATAGTATATAATATATATAAAAATGTACTATACTCTTCACTTATATCAATTTAAGATACACAACTTTAAAATTTTCAATTTAAGATATTTAACTTTCAATCTAGGGTACACAACTCTTTTACCACTAGGCTAAATAGCTATTACCAATTATATGCACAAGGAAACATATTTATTAAAACAAAAAAATGTTTGCTAAAAAAACAAAATACGTGAGTTAGGAAAAGACGAACAACTTACTATTAATAAGATAATAGTTTGGTAATTGAAATTAAGGGATAATGTGTTTCGTTTGAGAGATTAGGAACGAGAAAATACGAATAATACATGATATTATGTATAAATTTTAGAACTTTGAATTTTATAAAATTCATGGCATCAAAGATAACATTTAGGTTTTAACATTCATAATTAACTTTATGTTTTCACTCTCTTATCGCCTTAAAATATAATATAATCAATTAGTTATTGGTCAAGTGCTATGAATAACTTAATAGAACATGGAATTAAAAAATAGAACTTAACAATGTACATTGAACGTATTGGATATATTTTTAAATTAAATTTAGATTAGATTTGAATTTGAATGAATATATATATTTTCCTTTCTAAGACTTAAAAAAAAAAATTAAAACAATCCCAACAAAAAGAAAAATAACCCGATTTGTAGCCCAAATTCTATACTGGGCTTATATGTACAAATGACTTACAACCTGGGTTGAACTTGCAACTGGGCCAAATAAAATTTCTCAAACGTAAAGTATGATCATTTTTCATTAATTATTAAAACTGTAACCTGAGCTGAGCTCTCACGAGTCACGGCCACCACAATCGCCGGAACACTTCAGGTTAGATGAATCGCCGTTTTAGCATTTTTAGTCATTCACTACTTATAAAGTCAATAATCAACATAAACCCTAAAAGCCCTAATGGGTTTTCTGTATTTAAATCATTCATGTACACTTCAACCAAATACAACAACAATTACAACAATAAATTCAGTAGAGTTAATGTTGACCCAAATGACCCATCAACCCTGATGAAAGAAGATGGTGTGTCTGTATGTTCAGAGTTATGGATTGATAGTTTCAGAAACCCTAATCAAACTCTCACTAATTTAACTAATTATTTAAGAAGATTTGAGCTATGGGTTTTAGCTTATCAAAAAGTTTGTGCTGATGAAATGGGTTCTTATATGCCTAAAAGTTCAGTACAAAGATCAGCACTTGATGATTTATTAGCACTTAGGAATGCTGTTCTTGATAACCGGTTTCGATGGGGTGCTCGATTAGAATTTTTTATAAAGTCTCCGAAAGATAAGACTGAGTACGAGTCTTTATCGAAGCGGAAGATTAGGGCTATCTTGACTACTACGCAACCGAGCCCGTTTCAAGATAGGATTGTTCAAGAGGTTTTGTTTATGATTTTGGAGCCCGTTTACGAAGGGAGGTTTTCGGACAAGTCATATGCGTTTAGACCGGGTAGGACTGCGCATACGGCGTTGAGGGTTGTTAGGAGGAGTTTTGCAGGGTATTTGTGGTATATAAAAGGGGATTTGAGTACGGTTTTGGATGGGTTGAAAGTTGGGATGGTGATTAGTGCTTTGATGAGAGATGTTAGAGATAAGATGGTTATTGATTTGGTGAAATCGGCTATGACTACTCCCGTGATCACGAGCCCGCCTGTAGAGAAGAAGAGAACGAAGAGGAAGTATCAGAAAAAACGGGTTTTGGCTGATGATGAGCCTAAACCCGACCCATATTGGTTGGAATCTTTTTTCGGGTTTGCACCTGAAGAAGCTGAAAAGGTTCCTACTTGGGGACATTGTGGGATTTTGAGTCCGTTATTGGCTAATATATGTTTAGATGAACTGGACCGTTGGATGGAAGGGAAAATCAAAGAGTTCTACAAACCTTCAAAGAGTGACGTGATATGGAATAGTCCTGAAGGAGAAGTTGACCAAGGCAATACATCTTGGCCTGAATTCGTTCCCACTAGTGGGCCCGATAAGACTAGGAAAATAGATTATATTCGGTTTGGTGGTCATTTCTTGATTGGAGTTCGTGGTCCCAGAGCTGATGCAGCGATTCTTAGAAAACAGTTGATTGAATTTTGTGATCAGAAGTACATGCTCAAGTTAGACAATGAGAGTCTCCCGATCGAACATATAACAAAAGGGATTATGTTTCTTGATCATGTTTTGTGTAGAAGAGTTGTATACCCGACTTTAAGATATACCGCAACAGGTGGTAAGATTATCAGTGAGAAAGGCGTTGGTACTTTATTATCAGTCACTGCAAGCTTGAAACAATGCATTAAACAGTTTAGAAAGTTGGGATTTCTAAAGGGTGATAGAGATCCGGACCCACAACCGTGTTTTAGAATGTTTCATGCCACACAAGCTCATACTAATGCACAGATGAACAAGCTTTTGACTACAATGGTTGAGTGGTACAGATTTGCTGATAATCGAAAAAAGATTGTGAATTTTTGTTCGTATATCATAAGGGGTTCTCTTGCAAAACTTTATGCTGCAAAATATAAGCTTCGTTCACGTGCTAAAGTTTATAAAATCGGTGATAGAACACTTCGCCGTCCATTAAAGGAGAAAAAGGGGCAATCACCTGAATATAATAATCTATTACGAATGGGTCTTGCTGAATCGATTGAAGGGCTTCAGTATACACGAATGTCGTTGGTGCCCGAAACTGATTACAGCCCATTTCCAGTTGGGTGGAGGCCCGATCACGAGAAGGCGTTACTTGAATATATAAGATTGGATGATCCCAAAACGTTTGAACAAAATCGTACAACTTTAATTGAAGAAGGTCTTATATCACCTCAAGATTATGTCTCGATGCTTGTTTGGAATTATAAGAGAAGTGCAGCCATTAATGGTGTGAATAACTCGGAGGATAGTAAAGCGTTGTTGTTACGATCAGGTGTTGAAAGTGATGAGCAAAGGGTAGAAGATGAGGATGAGCATGAAGAAAAATTACGTGCTACAAACGTTTGAGGTGATTTGTGTAATCTGAATTTTATGTGAACAAGAAATCTGTAGATTGTAAGTTATAGATTAGCTTGTAAAATTTTGATCTCTCTATTTTCAAATTAATATCAATACAGACTTGTGCTCTATATTATCATCGCGTTTGGTTATAATATATTGCCATAAGGTGTGAACTTTCCTAATAGACATCTGGATATGGTTTTTTAAAGCATTAGAGGCTAAGGGCTTTCGACTACCTCTGACCAAAGGGGAAGTTGAACTGGGTGAGTAGTTAACTGCAATAATCAGATAGGTTGGTATCCACCCTTACAGTTCATTGACATGCTTTTGAATGGTCTTTGGCTTGCACTTACTAAAAATACCCTTGCAGTTAAAAGGATTGGGAGCTGAACTCTCGATAAGGGTTCTAAATCTTCTGACTGTAGCTCGTGTTCAAGCAAATGGTCATGGTGGTTCATCTGTCTGTTTACCAGGGTCAACCAAAATACATGAACATAGTCTTTCTCAAGGTTGAAAAATTCGTAAGTCGGGGATTAGTCGGTCGGGACATTTTACGGACTAGTCGAGACTAGTCGGGATTAGTCGGAGACTAGTCGGATTTTGACTTTTGTTGACTTTTTATACATATAAGTAATAAATGTCAAAATCATGAGTAAATATAGAAGGAAATCTTATATATTTTAAAGTCAAGGGACCTAGATGTATTTTTTTTGTACTTTTTCTTGAAAATGTAAACTTTTCTCCCTCTTGTGTCCTTTCGCATATCTGATTTTCTTTTTTGTCCTATTACTCTCGCGTTCATCTTCATCTTCTCATCTTTTAGATCTAGGTTTCATCATCACTCACTTCATTCTACCACTTTTTATCTATTTTCTCTCATATTTAACAACAAAAAGCAATGGAGAAACACACTCAAGCCATTGATTGAACGATTTTGACCGCTCTTGACCGACGTTGACCGCTGTTGGCCGGCGTTGACCGTTTTTTTACCGTTTTGGTCCTGGATTAGTCGGCACCCCTCTTGGGAAGACTAGTCGGGGACTAATCCCGTTTTTTACAACCATGGTCTTTCTGATATGCACGAGGTACTTGTTTGTTGCAACCAACAACTTTCCCCACTTTTTTTGAGTATGGTGTGGCTATTGTTTCAATATCTAGAGTTAGCACAGTGGGTGGGTGGGTGGATGGGTTGAGTAACGGGTCAAAACAGGTTGGTTGGGTTGTGTCCACCTCTACCAATGTCCAATCATCCCATGTTGGTTTCAACTTGAAAGGTGGCAAAATGGGCAGGTAGAGTTGGGTAAAAAATGAGGTGCTCCTTTGATGCTTTTTTTATTTATTGTTTTTTAATTTAATTTTTATAATATTGAAAATGGTTACAGAAACTATAGGACATTACTTTTAAATCTTGCTTTATGAATAAAGCAATTCAGGAGGTTGTAGCGTTTTTAAAATTTAAATTCACATTCCCGACTTCTGATCCGCTTGACCTTTCCAACTTCTGTTAAGTTATTCCATTCTATTCAATTGGCCCCACTGTAGATAAATATAACCGAATGGTCCTGCTTTGGGTCGACCACCGTTTCATTTATAGCAGTTGGCATTTGACAAATAATCAAACATTATGCTTAAACTATAGGGCGTATCACATCAATTGCTCAATATGTGTTGAAATCCCGTCTGACCCTGAAACCAAATGAATAATGATCGTTACTCTATCCATCGATTACAGGTATTACAGCAGCAAACACAAGCTGTTGGTAGGCTGGTAGGCTGGGGAATGTACTGAAGCGAAGCATACGTGATATGGAGATCATAAGGGCATCTCCAATGACATCAAAATTTTACACCATTTTGGTGTTAAAAGAGCATTTTTTTTAGAATATGCTTAAACCAAATTTTATTTTGCTCCACCAAATGTTTGCACCACATTGATCGATAATACATTTTCATATTACCCCCATATTATATTTATATGATATGATAGTTAAATAATTAATCTTAAACTCTGTACATAACACACATACTACAATATATCAATAATCAATAATACTCCGATAATTAATTTAAAAACCTACAACGAATATTACAAGTTCAATATTCAATTTTCATAACGCTCTCATAATACTCGATTAAAGCATTAGAAAGTTCAAAACGAACATATTTGTCTTTAATCCTTTTATATGGAGCATGGAAATGGAATTCTTCAAATCTACTGTAGGTGTTTAATCTCTATTCAATTTAACTTCATAATGTTTTGAATTGGTGCTTTCAAATCACGTTTATCTTCAATAGCCATATTATGCATTATAGTGCATGTCAACGATACATCATTTAATTCAAATATTTTCCAAAAACGTGATAGTCCCTTAACTATTTTAAATATTGATTAGAACACTCCAAATGTGCACTTAACATATTTCCTACATGATTTTGCATTTTCACAGATAACCTATTTCTTTTGGCCATGAGGATCATGATGAATGGAATTTCGGATATGGGACCAACTTTTCAAGGTGGGATATATAATCCACCTTTCTCACATCTGCAATCTTCTAACCTTTCAACTAACGTACCAATGTCGACATAAAACATGAATAACTGTATGGTTCTATCAAGATCCATTCTATAACTTCATGTTTTATTTCGCAAAGAACAACAGACAATTCATGTTAAATGGCAAACACTCAACAGAAAGATTTAAAACAGATCAAATCTGATCTTTTGTAAGGACTTGAATAAACATAATTTTTGCTACTCTAGGTAGCATTACATGTCAAAAGAAGGAACTTGTTTAACCTATGTTTCTCTACTCATGTAGACCTTCGCTTGATGTAATTAGCCAGAATGATGGGTCATAAAGGCATTGAAATGCCTGCAAAGATCAACCATGAAATAATATTAGAACCGAATAATGAATCACAGAAAAACACAAATCAATGAAGGTATACGATTTTCATTCTTCCTTCAAGGAGTAACAGTAATACCATTTCCATCTATTTATATCAATACAAGAAAGGTACACGATATTGACATACTTTGTGTAGTGACTAAAGAGCCTACAGTTACCTTAATCCATTCAATACATACATAATTTGTCAAAACATGACAATACTACCAATATTTTCAGCTTCAGAGGATTGTCAAATGATAGTCTAGCTAAACGTACTTAACTACTAATCCACTTATAATTTTATAACAACAATTTTAAATCAAACAATCAAAATGACAAACTAAAAAAAAAAACTGACCTTGAGGGACTAATCCCCAGCTTTGAGACTCTAACGACAACCCCGATTTTAAGCATGAGGACGCAATCGCACTATGCAATGGCAACATCGTTATCAACGCGCTTAACTCCACCGGTAATCTAACACACCAAAATCAAAGTTATTAACAAATTAACATTAACACACCATCCATCACTATCCTCTGCATTTCAACCCTTTATTATATCTCAAAATTTTCAAGATTCTTATCTTCTTATATCAAATTTCCAAGTTTTCATTTTGCTACCATCAAGATTCTAATGGGTATAAGCTAAATGGGCACACAATGACACAAATTAAGCGAGATCAAAACTTGTAAATATAACAGATTTCATTGTAAGGTTATAAGATTGTAACATTGAAATCAAGATACAGTAGTACACACATATATGCATATATATATTGACAAAATGTTAAATTTTATAAAAAAATTGTGGAAAGAACAAACCTTGAAGTACGGCGAGATGAAGAAGAAATTTGTGGGTTTGAGGTGAATTTGAAGAATGATGATGAATCAGTTGATAGTGATACAAAGTTCTTATTAGTAGTGTTGAATTTGGGGGATAAACATTGAATACGAGAACATAACCTTGATACAGCCCTGGAAGAGTATGCCATGATGAACAAACAAACCCTAACTAAAACCCTAAATTGGTCAATACATAAAAATCAAGAATATTTGGATTTTTGTTTGTGGGTTTCAAGGACTAGTCTATTGTTGGTTTTCGGGTCGGGTGATAAGCCCATTTTGTCTCATCTAAATATAGCCCATTTGTTAAAAAAAAAAATTTCAAACTTTTTTTTTTTATATTTATAAAAAAATCTTGTTTTAATGGAATTTGTGAATCAAATAAAAGAGGCAACTTTAAGTGGTTTTTCTAAAGTGTGTATGTGGTATACGTTAAAATGTATTTAATAAATCCGTAATTTATTTAATTAATATAATAGAATTTGTAATTAATTTACGTATAGAAAAGGTAAATTTTAGATTACATTAATGAGTATCAAATGCAAATGCTAATATAATTTAATAGTGAGATCGAAATATCCGTTGGTGACACTTTAGTTGATGAACTTATTGAACCATTGAAACATGCATGCCAACTTATTAACTAAAACATGAAAGTTAAAAACCAAAATTAAAACACTTGGGCACGTTTAGTTACGGAAAAATTATCTTCATTTTTTCTTTTCTATTTTTCTAGAGTTTTGTATCCATTGAAAACTAAATTAAATATAGAAAACACGTTCAATGTAGATGATAGAGTTTTCGTTTTTTCAAAAATAAAAAATGTAGGCAACCATAAATCATAGATTTTTATTTCTTAAAAACTTTTTTAGAAAATCACAACTTGAACACGATTTTCTATTTTTTTAATTTTCTTAGAAATATTTTCAGAAAAATGGTGAAGTTTTTCGTAACTAAACACACCATTAAATTGTTTGACTCCTTTAAAATGTGGCACTCGAACTTGATCTTGAATAACTTGACATCACCACATTTTTATTGAAGCATTGGATAGAACAATAAATTCGTACATATATCAAACAGATTGTATATAACACCCCTCACTTATAGTTATTTAAATACAATATATCGGAAGCGTCTGTCCAAATAAAAACTTAAATTAATCAAAACATAAAGGTTCAACTAATTTAAAACTTAGTTAATCAATCTGGGTGTTATATGAAAACACGAACAACACTGATTTATAAAATCCAATATCAGAGTAACGCAACAAAGTCAAACATTCTTCAGTCCATTCCTTGCCCAGTCCAAAATCATCTCAAAACCTGCGAGGAGTAAATGGTGGGATTAGCACGAAGCTAAGTGAGTCAACCTGTCACTATCAGCACAACTCAGGATAACAATACTGATTATCACAAATGTCACTTAACACTAACACGACATCACTTGACACAATATCACTTGACACAATATCACTTGACACAACATCACTTGACACAACATCACTTGACACAACATCACCAAGAGGATCGGTGGTCCTTGTGACACCGCACAGACCCGGGAGGGCACCAAGAACACTTACAACCAACTGCAGGCCAATACAGTGGTATTACCGATAACTGTTTGCTACCTTTAGTCAATATGTGTTCCATTCTCAACACATGATCACAAATCTCACATTGACTAACCTGTAGCAACTCAGTCCAACTAATCAGTCAAGTTGACCTCCGAATCACCAAATGCTCAAAGGCAACACATCACTATTACACGTGTATTTCACAAATCAACAGTCAACAATCACAATCAACAATCAACAGTAACAACTATGTTCACTTGTTGTAACCAATGATGTTACAACCAAATCACACTGAGAGTACGAGTTCACTCACCAATACCTCAGCTGCAAGCTCAGAAGTCTAATATTACTGAGCCTTCTCTCCATCTGAGAATCACAACAAAATACACAAGTCAGTAACTTGGTATCAACAACGAACTCGTTATATTAATCAACACATGTTATAATCATATAACATATCACATTATCTCAATACACAATATATCATATCAATCATGATAATTAACACTTATGTCATCGTAATTATATTACAACTTATCTCGATTGTAACATCACACAATTATGTTATCTAGTTACAATATTCATTAAATCACTTCACTCACTAGTCACCGCTAAAACACGAAGAAACATTTGAAATAATGTTTGTAACGAAATTAAGATTTCTGTTTTGGGGCCATTTAGCCGCCGGCTAAAGGTTTTGGCCGCCGGCTAAACCGGATTTGTGATCGCCGGCCCAAAACGAACTCCTAACCGCCGGCTAAATAGTTTGACCGCCGGCCATAGGCCACAGTCCCAAACCCTGTTCTTCTGTTCTTCGTTTCCAGCTTATTAATTCGATCAAAATCATCAAATCCGACTATGTAAACGAGTTTTATATATCAATTAACTTCATATAATCAACATGTAATAGTTATAACA
Source organism: Helichrysum umbraculigerum (assembly GCA_949592205.1). NCBI lineage: Eukaryota > Viridiplantae > Streptophyta > Magnoliopsida > Asterales > Asteraceae > Helichrysum > Helichrysum umbraculigerum. The sequence continues at coordinate 4,918,331 of CATIUR010000005.1, read as the reverse complement.
TGTTTTTTATCCTCCAATTCTAACAAATCATCCTTGAATATAATTTGAATAAAATATCAAATTCTAAGAACACTTACACTTAGATTGTAATCACATGATGATATTGATGATTAGGGAATCTGTAACATCCTCCGTACCGGTCTGGTAATTTCTATTATTTTAATCGCATATTTAATTGTTTTAGAAATTACTTGGTATTAATTGTTTAATTGAGAAACTTAGTTAAATAAGTCCCAGAACTTATTGTGACTAGTGAAATATTAGTCGTTTTAAATTACCTTAGTTATCGGTAAAATAAAATAAGTTTCTCGCAAAATGGTTTTTAGACAATAGATTGAAAGGGGACTAGTTATAAGTGAATACGGAGTCGGAAAAAAACTTAGCCGACTTATAACCTTTCCTTTTTAGGAAAGTTTGATCATTTCCTTTCACTCTAAACTAAAACCTAAAACTAGAACTTAGCTACAAGAATTCTTCAAACTTAAATCTATAATCAAACTTTTGGAACTGAAATCTTGAGCTAATCATCATCATTATCATCTCCATATCTTTGAATTTGTAAGTATTTATGTTTAATAAATCTTTTGAATTTGGATTATGAATTCTTGGATTAAATTCATAGATATGTGATGTTAATTGATGTTGTTTGATGTTACTGAGGTTAATTGAAGTTATATTGTTACTCAAAAATTGTTTTAGTATCTGAAAGTTGAGAAAATTTTAAGTTTGGTTCGTGCAGGTTGGGGTTTCTGGGTATGCTCTGTACGAACTGCAAATGCAAAGGAATCCGACAGATTCCTATTGAATCCGGCGGATTCATCAGGTCAATGGGTTTAGGAATCCGGTCAAATGGGTTTAAATCCGGCGGATTCATCAACCGGATTCGTTTGGAGAACCCTGGTCCAAAGTTGAGTCTGAAACAACCCTTGAATCCGGCGGATTCATTGGGAATCCGGCGGATTCCCCCGTTATGCAGAGAATTTCATTTTTAGTACTAGCTTCATTTAAATCATAATGTACTAATACTAATTGACATGTATATTGATATATATGTTGATATATTTAACTAATGTGCATATAGTGATTGTATTATACATATGATAAAATGAAGCAATATATGTTGTATTCAAATATAAGTTATGATTTTAAGAATGTTGTTACTAACTTATATTTGATTTTGATTCTCAGATCCTCCAAAAGATAAGTGATACTTGGAATCTGAGTTTGTGAAGACCAAGGTATCGGTGAGTGGATTTAGAACTCACCTTTCGATTTAGTTGTAACCGTTTGTTGCGACAAGTAAACGTAGATTGATTATAAGACTGTTTAGTCTGTGTTATTGATTATGAATCTACGTGATATGTGATTCTATGTGTATCTGTTATTGAGGTCAACGTATAGTTGAATTTTTGGTTATTATTTGAATTACACAGGTTTTGATTCATCTGTTGTGTTTGAGACCTGTGCATGAGTTTAATAACCAATAGTTATCGGTCTATTCTGTAATGGCCATACAGATTGACGTTAAGTGTTCTTGGAGAATCCCCGGGTATTATGATTCCTCCAGAGCCACCGATCCTCATTGAAATTGAAATAGAAATATGTTTACGTTTAATTGCTGTAAACAGATTGTTATGCTAAGTTGGATTGTGTGTGATAAATTCATTCACTTAGCTTTGTGCTAATCCCTCATTTTAACTTCCTGCAGATTATGTTTGTTATGTGGGTGATCAGGAAGTGGATGCTTTGCAAGGAAAGTTTGACAGCTTGTGAACTCTGATATGGTTTTGTTATAAACCTAGTTTTGTAAAATATAATACCCCGGCTTGTGTAGTTTCTAAACAGTTTTAATTGGTGTGTTGGAACATGTAACTGTTTAGGTACATTATATTAATGTACAGTCTATAAATATGTTTTAAATTCATACGCTTCCGAGATAAACGATATAATATTATTGTATAGAAAGAGGGGTGTTATAGAATCCAAATCATAGCTCAACATGATTCTGAAATTAGTTTAGGTTTTCTTTGATTTTTATGAAATTTCAAATGAATATTTAGTTAGAAATTGAAAAGAAGAAACCAAATATAAGGAAATTAGGTCGGCTCCTAAACCGACCTTCAATTATACGGGTATAATTTAATACCCCTTTTCAACCTATTGTCTGTAATCCAAAACCATTTGCGAGTCCAAACATTTTATTTTACCGACAACTTTATTAATTTAAATCACTTAATATTTTATCAACCACAATAAGTCCTGAAACTTATCTCCTATTTAATTTCAATAAATTCGACAATATTATTTCCAAACACGTTAATATTATTTTAAAATCACCAAATAATATAAAACAACTAGGTCCGATTTACGGATGTTACAAATCTCTCCCCCTTAAAAGATTTCGTCCTCGAAATCTGATCTCACTCAACTCATCTAGTATAACATAATCACATACATCTTATCATACTTTAATCCTCAAGAGCAACTTATACTAATCCTTATATATCTCGATTCTTTCCACATTCACATATGCCTAAAGGTATATGTTTCTATCTTTCACCCCTGTATATATTGTACATTCATTCAACTTTTTCTATAAAGTAATCATTTACTTGAATCCTCTAACGTAAATCAGATATATGTTTTAAACACATACTCACTTTAACAAAGAGTCACATAATCACTTACAACCAGACACTAGTAACGTGTCAAAATCTTTAACAACTATATTAACCAGAAATTAGCAATATGCTAAAATCTTTGACAACTTATCTTCTAACAACTAGAACAACAACAAACAACAACGGCTAACATCAGTGGTTACAAAACCACAATACACTTAACAACACTGAAAATTAATTTCAGTTCATAACCAACAATCAACAATCACTATATCACTTCAACTATATGAAATCATTTACCTAAAGTAATCCGGATTCATATCACTTTAATAAGCAAAGTAGAGGTCACACACAGTAGGTAAAACATCAACAAGAAGTACATTTTAATCAGCACATGTACTATCACACCGTATTACCTACATTCAACTGACCTTTACATTGACTTATTTCACTTATTCCCTTAAGTTTACTTGTTATCAAGTATATAGCAGCTTACCTGATTTCACATACACATATAATAATGGAAATATAACCATTATTTTCACAATTTCAACTTTTAGTTTCATAACATATCACCTTTCTCAATTAATGGCACAAAATTTCCAATTTCTCAACTTAATCATTAATTTATATTATCACATTCACCTGAATGGGATTATCATCTATTTAGTTCTCTCCCCCTTAGGGTTCATGTTATCACTCTATTACATCAACACTGATTACAAAGCATCACGATCACCCAGCATCGTTCTACAATTATCTTAAATCAGCTAGTGATCTTATATAGATCACATTACAACTACATATCAGTACACACTGTCTACACAGTTTCAACACTCACAAGTTGTACACACAATTTTAATTTAGTCAATATCATTCACAATACCCACCTGATTTAGATGTGTACTCAATTACTCCCTGAGAACTTATATCACAATCAATTGCTAATAAGTTCAGTCTCATATTCATGCTGTTCACATGTTAAATAATTTAACACAATCACTCAATGTTTAATAGCCCTTAACAACTTTTCTCACTCATTTGAGTTAATAATAACCCAATTAACAATTTCAATACTGTTGACTATTTGTCAACTTTAACTTAATCAATTAATCAACAAATCACTTTGGTCACTTTTATCAATCTTAATTTACAATAAAATCAATCATATTCTAATGATTTCATATTAAACACTAAACTCTTTAATTATAATTGACTTTCAAAGTCAACATATCACAATATTAACATATAAGTACTATGTTTAACCTTAAACATAGATTTTCCATAATTACATTCAACAACAGTGACCCACTCAACTAAAATGGAACCACTACACCTTTCTCTGGTCAATTTCCATTCATTGACATTCTAATAACTTATTTAGCACACAATATGAGTTATTTACTTCTGTCACTTATCACATATCTATATCTACTTCATTTGGTAATTATCTCAAGTTTTAGATTCAACCCAATCATAAACTTCAAAACACTGCTCTCACTAATTTAATAACTCAATCACCATACAGAGTCAGTAACTCGACCCAGTTCAATACAAACCATATACACACTAATTATCCGTTAGGAGACTATATGACTCACTAATAGGTAATCCACACCCATTAGTTACACAATCACATTTTAACAATTTCAAACAATTGCAAGTACCATACACACTTGCAAGTTTCACTTACTGATTATCATAAATTTTTCACTAATTAACCTTCACCATGTAATTAACAACTAATTAGTTTCACACAATTTCATGTTATATTCTCTCAATCACATTCACTTTCTTAGATACTTGGTAACCTCAACAAGTTCATGTGATACAGCATAATGTAACAACGGTGATCAGGCGTTGCTTGATTATGTTATTCACACTTCCTTCTTAGGTTACTTCATATCATCAATCAACAATGTGATTTCTTTCACTTAAACACATACTACTTAAACCTTTGTTTAAAACAATTCTGATCACTCTACTTACCTCCTAACCGCAGATATATATACTAAATCATCTTTTGGTATGTATTTATTCACACCTATTTCATTTATTTTCAACTTTTATATATATATTCACTTCACAACTGATTTATTCAGTATTTCAACTTAATTGAAACTCCAAACACATGATAACCTAACCTCATACTGTAACATCCTCGAAATGGACCTAGTTGTTTATATATTATTCCTTGATTTAATTATATATTTAAATGTGTTTGGAAATAATATTGTTTGAAATAGTTGAAATAATTGGAATAGGAGTCGAATATTCCAATGTGATAAGGGAATTATTAATTGTTGTAAATTAATATAGTTGACGGTGCAATAAAATGTTTGGACTCGCAAATGGTTTTCGGGTTCCAGACAATAGATTGAGATGGGGTATTAAATTATACCCGTATAATTGAAGTCGGTTGGAAAGAGTCGATATATATCAACTTTCCCAAAAAGGAAAGTTTATTTCCTTTTCTCCAATTCCTTTGAAAAACTCTATGAAATCTAAATCAAAAGTTGAAATCAAACAGGAACTAAGAATCTGAAGCTGTGATTCTGATTAGTTCATCATTATAATCCTATTCTTTCTTCAAATTTGTAAGTTTCATTCTTTAAATTTGATGATTAGTGAAATTGATGAATTATGGAATTTGATATGGGATTGGATGTTAGAAACATGTTAGAAGTGTTACATACTGATTATGTAATGTTATTTGCGGTTTTAGATTGTAAAAATTCGGGTTTTAAGTGTTATGGGTATAAAACCCGTGGGTAAGGGTTTGAACAGAGCGCAGAGGGCTGGGACGAAGGGGGTACCCGGCGGGTACCTTCCTTACCCGGCGGGTAAGTCAAGAAAGTAGGGAAGCCGGCGGCTTCTGAGCCAAGCCGGCGGCTTGTGCAATATTATGGGTACCCGGCGGGTACGGGTCTTACCCGGCGGGTAAGGCTGATTTCCAGCCAACTTTGTGTTAAGTTTAGACACTTATGAGTTGTTAATATAACTTGAACATAAAATGTTAATGTAGGTTATATTCTGGAGTTTAGTAATATTTATGCCTAAGATAATATGGTGGCATAGGTATTAACTATTATTCGAATAATGGATTTGAATTATTGTGTTAATATAAGTTCAGTATATTGATATTGATTGCTAACTTATATTTGATTATTGATTCTCAGATGTGGAGAAGGCTCAGTGATATTAGACTACTGAGTGGAGGCCTGAGGTAGTCGGTGAGTGGATCTGTAACCTCAGTGTGATTTAGTTGTAATGATTTGATTTACAACGAGTAATTTATTATATTACTGTGATATGATGCATCTGTTGTGTTACTTTGCCATGATAGTCTAGCGTGTTTACTTGCTTGGCTGAGACTATGCCAATGTGTGGTATTCAGAGGTCAACTTGATTTGATAGTTGGACTTGTTGTTGTTGTTGTAGACGACAGGAGATCTCGAAAGCTTGAAATGTTGGTTTAGAGATCTAGGTCGTGTGTGATCAACAACAAGTTATCGGTAGTGCTGTATGGGCCAATACAGTTGAACTATAAGTGTTCCTGGGTACCAAACCGGTATATGGTTGCTCAGGGACCACCGATCCTCTTGACGTAGCTTGAATGACATTGTGTGAATGTCGGCTAGTTAATTGATTGATTTAGTGATTAACATTCTGTTTGTTGTGTTTTATGTAAACAGATTGTTATGCTAGATTGGACTGTTGTTATAGTTCCATTCACTTAGCGTTGTGCTAACCCCACCACAGTTCTTCCTGCAGGTTGAAATAGATGGGACATATTGGGCAGGGCAGGAAGTGTTTTGACTGGATGGAATGTTTGACAGGCTGTTACTCTGATGTTATTTTTATAATTGTAAAAGTGTTTTGAATTATATAACACCTAGTTTGTTGAAATGTCATGTGTTTGACTTTGAAAAAAGTATCTTGACATTTAGAGTACATTGATAGAAATGTTTTAAATAAATGCTTCCGCGTCACCATTTTTATATGATTGTTTATAATTAACGAGGGGTGTTATAAGTTGGTATCAGAGCAATAGTTTGGGTGAATTGAACATGATAGTATGTTCAATCCTAAACTTTGATTGAGTTGCGTCAAACATTCCAGTGGGTGCGGGTTTAGTGATTTGTTGATATGTGGGAAAGTAGTTAGTTGAATATGTACTAACCCATAACAAGTTGTGAAGTTCTTGTTTGAATGTAGAGACGGAGGGACATGAGTAACTGGTTGGTTTACTTCATGTTTCCTCAACATTGCTGGCTTAAGATTTATCAGGTAATCTTCGATAAGCCTTTGTTATATTATATTAACTTGAATTGTTTACTCTGCTATGTTGAGTAAGCTTTGTTGAGAAGTTAATTGAGTCAGACTGATATGATTCCCTAGTTTTGAGTCAACTAAGGATTGTTATATGTTGATATCAGATAGAGGTATTAAATGAGTTGCTCATTGTGGCTAGTATTTCTGATTGAATTGAAAAATGCAGAAATGTGATTAAATGAGTAGAAAAGAGTTACTTAAGGTTTTAAATGGATTAATGTTAGAACCTAAGATGTGTTTTATTGGTGAAATAATATAATTGATAGTATTATATTAGTAGATTGATCACAAGGTGTGATCTAAATCCTTGTTAAGGAAGGTTGTGTCATTTGAATTGAGAATGACTGCTAATTGAGACAATATGTGTTTATGTGACTATATGATATGTCTTGATTATAGTTAAACACTTGATCTAAACCAAGACTGATAGGTTTAAGAGAAATGTAGAGTGTGATAATGTGAAATTGATTGGGAAGTGATAGATCTTTCTGGTCAATTGTAAATTAATAAATGAAATGTTTGATAGTAACATGATTAAGTAGACTGGTTGTGACAGTGATGCTTGATATGATAGCATATGTCAAAGTGATAATAATTAATTAAGATGTGTCCTGAATTTTGAGGTAAATAGGGACATTGATTAGTGTTAAATATTGAAACTATAATGATGAGTTATCATGTGTTTGAAGTTTCAGATAAGTGATATACTAAGTAATTCAGTTGTTGAAAATAAATTGTGTGAGATGGGTTGCATATGTAAGGTTGAATATGTAAGTAGTAAGCTGATTTTGAGTATGTGTCAGCTGTTATAAATTATTAAAAGGATTTTGATTGATTTGAAATCATGAGAATAAATCACATTGATAATTATAATGTAGAGTAGCCTGAGAATGGATTGTGAAGAACATAATCTTGCAACGCCTGATCACCATTGTTATATTATGTTGTGTCACATGAACTTGTTGAGGCTACTTGGTATAAAAGAAATGTAATGTGATTTTGAATAATTAGCATGAAAGTCTGCTAAGTTGTTTAATAATTGTTTTGACAAGAAAACAATCAGTTGATAGGGCTGTGACTTTTAGACTGTAAAAGTGACAGTGTAAATGATAGTTGTCATTGATAGAGGTTTTGATGATAAACCTAGTTAACAAATTTGATTTTGTTGAACATGTAATTGTAGTTGATTGTGATAAATTACATGTAGAGGAATTTGATAGTGTTTAGATGAATCACTATTTGATATCTGGCTTGTATGAAGCCAAAGTTGAGACATGATGGCATTGTTTTACTTGAGAAACTACTAGTATTATTGAATGTAATAATGTGAAGTATATGTTTGAAAGTAAACATACAATATGAAATGGCTTGTATGGAGCCAAGATTGATGTAGGTTGATTTTGTCCTTGTGAGGGATTGATAAAATTATTGAGTATAATAATTTGAAATATATGCTTGAAAGTAGGCATATAAAATGAAATGGTTTGTTGTGAGTTAATATTAGTGGTATGTTAACTTTGAAAGTCAAACCATGAATAGAGAATTGTGTATAAAATTAATTGCTTGTGATTGATTTGAGTTTGGGTCAAACTTGAGAAAAGCAGTTAAAGAATTTTATTAATTGATTGATTGAAACCAGAGTTGACATGTAGCCAACTGGGTGTGTTGAAATAGTATAACATAGATTGTGATGTTATGATTGTGTGGAATATGATTGAATTCCTAAATTGGATTAAGTTGTGAAAACTTGAGTAATTACTTAAAGCTAGTATTAAGTGATTGAAATAGTGTTAAGTATAATTGAGTATTCAGTCAGGAAATATTTGATATTTGAACTGAATAGGTGTTAGAGAAATTATGCAGGTATGAAGTCATTGTTTGATATGACAGTTATAATTTGCTAAGATATGTTAGAATAATTAAATCACATTGATTAGAATTGTGATAAGAAAATCTTACCAGTGTATGAAGCTTGTGATGATAGCTTTGATTGGGTAAGAATGTGAGATAAGAGATGATATGAAAGTATATCTGAATGTAAATGGTGTTAAAGGTTCAGTTGATCCTTGTTTGAGATATTGAGGAATATGAATTGGAAGGTTGTTCATATTTTAAGAAATTGTATGTATTAGAGAGTAAGGGAAACCTTGAAATTGATAGGTGATGATAGTATTCACCAGGCTTTTCTTGGAGGTTCAGATGAAATGTTTAAGTTATATACGATGTAGTATGTATATAAGTGAAACATAGAGTTGGTAATTGTTCCATATCCTGTGGTGTGGGTATGTGATGAGTAGTAGTAATATGAAGGCTTGATAAAGACTATGACAGTCTGGAAGGCCTATTATATAGCATTAATTGAAACTGTGTATGTATATAAGTGTGATATACATGATAATAATTGGTATGATAAATTTTAATTGAATGAATTAAAATGTACCATAGGTGTTGTGAAAGTCAGTTAGTGTGATTAACTTGATGTAGCTTTTGTTTGAAATGTGTTGTAAGGTCACACATTTTGATAATGTGATATTGTGATGCTTGACCTATAGTATCATAATATGTTGATTAAGACTGACTTAGTTGCTAGATTAATAGGATCTAGTGTTGAATGACTAAGTGATTGTGTGATTATAGTGGTATAACTTCTAATTGCTTGTGATTAGTAGTTATTAAAAGTAAGTTAACTGGTTGCTAAGAGAAGATTTTTGATGTCTTACCAGTTTAAGTAAAATATGAATTCTAACTTGATGGTTAGTTAGATTTTGAAGATAAATAGTGAGTGTTGATAGATATACTGTGATGTGTAATCACTAGTGTTGTGATTAGTATTTGGTCAATTGTTGTTGCTAACAATTGATAGGGTGTTAACAGTGGAAATAAGTCAATGTAGAGGTTGGTTGATTGTAGGTAAGATTGATTTTGGTACTTTTGTTAACTGAGCAAAGTACTTGTTGATTGTGGTTTTACCTACTGAGTGTGACCTCTGCTTTGCTTATTTAGATAATATGAATCTGGAGTACTTTTAAGTAAAGGATTTCATATGATTAAAGTGATATGTGAATATGATAGGTTATTCACAAGAGTAGGTATGAAACTTTTGAATGAAAAGTTGACCTAGATTTGAATTTCAGATCTTTGATGGTAGAGATTTGAAATTGTTATCTGTATATTAGACTGATTTTTAGTCGTGAAACTGAAATTATATTTCAGTGTTACTAGATACATTGTGGTTTAATAGAAACACTGTTGTTGTAATATTGTTGCTGCTGTTTTATTGTTAACAGTGATGAACAGTGAGAATAGGTTAAAGATTTTAGCATGTTGCTAATTTCGGGTTGTATAGACCTATTAAGTAATGTTAAGTTTTACTTGTTGATTAAGTGATTGTAGGTTTCACTTGTCGGCTAAGTGATAGTGAATTCACTTGATTAAGTAAGTGTTTGTCCTATGAGAAATATCTGATTGAGGATATTGATTAGATGCACTGTATGTGTGCGTGGGAAAAGATAGAAGCATGTACATTTAGATATGTGCATGTGGAAAGAATTCAAATAGCCTAAGAATGGTTGTAAGTTGCTATTGAGGGCTAATGTATGTTAAGATGTATGTGATTATATCACATTAGTCAGATTGATTGAGGTTAGATTTCGGGGCGAAATCTCTTGAAGGGGGGGAGAGTTGTAACATCCTCGAAATGGACCTAGTTGTTTATATATTATTCCTTGATTTAATTATATATTTAAATGTGTTTGGAAATAATATTGTTTGAAATAGTTGAAATAATTGGAATAGGAGTCGAATATTCCAATGTGATAAGGGAATTATTAATTGTTGTAAATTAATATAGTTGACGGTGCAATAAAATGTTTGGACTCGCAAATGGTTTTCGGGTTCCAGACAATAGATTGAGATGGGGTATTAAATTATACCCGTATAATTGAAGTCGGTTGGAAAGAGTCGATATATATCAACTTTCCCAAAAAGGAAAGTTTATTTCCTTTTCTCCAATTCCTTTGAAAAACTCTATGAAATCTAAATCAAAAGTTGAAATCAAACAGGAACTAAGAATCTGAAGCTGTGATTCTGATTAGTTCATCATTATAATCCTATTCTTTCTTCAAATTTGTAAGTTTCATTCTTTAAATTTGATGATTAGTGAAATTGATGAATTATGGAATTTGATATGGGATTGGATGTTAGAAACATGTTAGAAGTGTTACATACTGATTATGTAATGTTATTTGCGGTTTTAGATTGTAAAAATTCGGGTTTTAAGTGTTATGGGTATAAAACCCGTGGGTAAGGGTTTGAACAGAGCGCAGAGGGCTGGGACGAAGGGGGTACCCGGCGGGTACCTTCCTTACCCGGCGGGTAAGTCAAGAAAGTAGGGAAGCCGGCGGCTTCTGAGCCAAGCCGGCGGCTTGTGCAATATTATGGGTACCCGGCGGGTACGGGTCTTACCCGGCGGGTAAGGCTGATTTCCAGCCAACTTTGTGTTAAGTTTAGACACTTATGAGTTGTTAATATAACTTGAACATAAAATGTTAATGTAGGTTATATTCTGGAGTTTAGTAATATTTATGCCTAAGATAATATGGTGGCATAGGTATTAACTATTATTCGAATAATGGATTTGAATTATTGTGTTAATATAAGTTCAGTATATTGATATTGATTGCTAACTTATATTTGATTATTGATTCTCAGATGTGGAGAAGGCTCAGTGATATTAGACTACTGAGTGGAGGCCTGAGGTAGTCGGTGAGTGGATCTGTAACCTCAGTGTGATTTAGTTGTAATGATTTGATTTACAACGAGTAATTTATTATATTACTGTGATATGATGCATCTGTTGTGTTACTTTGCCATGATAGTCTAGCGTGTTTACTTGCTTGGCTGAGACTATGCCAATGTGTGGTATTCAGAGGTCAACTTGATTTGATAGTTGGACTTGTTGTTGTTGTTGTAGACGACAGGAGATCTCGAAAGCTTGAAATGTTGGTTTAGAGATCTAGGTCGTGTGTGATCAACAACAAGTTATCGGTAGTGCTGTATGGGCCAATACAGTTGAACTATAAGTGTTCCTGGGTACCAAACCGGTATATGGTTGCTCAGGGACCACCGATCCTCTTGACGTAGCTTGAATGACATTGTGTGAATGTCGGCTAGTTAATTGATTGATTTAGTGATTAACATTCTGTTTTTTGTGTTTTATGTAAACAGATTGTTATGCTAGATTGGACTGTTGTTATAGTTCCATTCACTTAGCGTTGTGCTAACCCCACCACAGTTCTTCCTGCAGGTTGAAATAGATGGGACATATTGGGCAGGGCAGGAAGTGTTTTGACTGGATGGAATGTTTGACAGGCTGTTACTCTGATGTTATTTTTATAATTGTAAAAGTGTTTTGAATCATATAACACCTAGTTTGTTGAAATGTCATGTGTTTGACTTTGAAAAAAGTATCTTGACATTTAGAGTACATTGATAGAAATGTTTTAAATAAATGCTTCCGCGGCACCATTTTTATATGATTGTTTATAATTAACGAGGGGTGTTATACATACTTTCCACACATAACACTTTGTCAAATAATAATGACACAATAACATCACGTATAATTCCAAGCACGTATTTCATGACAAGTACTTGATTATAATATCAATTACATCAATTTGCTCTAAAACCCTCCATTTTCTAGGAGCAAGTAATTCCACACAATCAATTCACTATATACTAAAGTATTTCTCTTTATATCTGTTCCCATATTAGTTGACCACCTTTAATATCTATCATTTTTAACATATGATACAATATCAATTTAACCCTAATGCCACACAACTCTACGTATAATATCAACTACATATATTTAATATCAACAATCAGTACAAAGCACAATACCAAGTACTAGGTACTTTATCACATTACTCAGTATTATCTCATGCCTCAAGTCACCTATTAGCAACATATAGGATTTCATCATCTCTTATATTATTAAGTCAATATTTATATATCACTTACTAATTCATATCTCTTTGACTATTTAGTCACACACAACCAATTTCACTATTAGTGTTCTATTACAATCTTAAAACACTAATTTCCCATTAAAATCATCCTATTTATACCACTTACAACAAGTATTTAACAATTACTTCCCACAACTTTTTCAACATATATAAAGGTTTATCAACTACCTTTATTTTCTTACTACATTACTATATCACTTTTTATACATATATATCCCAATTCAACCTACTATAATGTAACAACCCCAAATTTAGGGTAAATTTAAAATTTTCCTAATTACGTGTTTATTACTTGTATATAATATGAAATAGGATTATATACATTACTTACTTATATATATATGTATATGGATGGAATATATATATATATACGCGTATACGATTCGTACAAATATCGTATAAAACTACAATCGTACAAACTTGCGTACACTGATAAAACAATTATTAAATAATGTGAAATTATTTAATTACTTTGATTGTTACTTTATATTATGTTTATAATATAACGGAAAACGTACGTTTTGATTAAAACGTTACCGAACTCTACGAAAACTCGATTAACCGACAAAACTAAACGAAGTTATATTTTATAACTTAGAATCAAGTATTTTATTTAAATACTCCAACAAAAAATACCGGGGAACGACTCGTATTTTAAAACGTATATTAATCGCGTATAAAAACTATTTTAACGTTTAAACGACCGAGGAAACGAACACGTATTTGCGTAAACTAGGAAAAGACCAAAATGCCCTTCGTGGGACCCAATGGGGGCCGGCCAAAATGGGAGGGGATGGCCTCCCATCCCTTGCTTGTTGACTTGGTTGATCACCAACCCATCACCACCATCATTCTCACCTTCTCCTTCTCATTCCACACTCCACCTCTCTCTCTCTAATCTTTGAATTCTCTCCCTCCCTCTCTCTAAAAACCGGCAGCCCACAAACCACCCAAAAACCACCATCAAAACTCATTAAAACGCTAGGCTCGTTTGGAGAAAGTCGATCACCATCACGAGAGCTACAAACTCATCTTTTCGGTTTCTCGATTCACCAACTTTGTAAGTTTTCCGGCGACTCGTAAACTTTTCCGATTATCATTATTTTACATATATGTTGTTCCCCTAGCTTTATAATGTCCAAATTATACGTTAAAACTCGTTTTTGGAACTCGAAAACTTAAACCGAGAACCACCACTGAAAACAGTCCACTTCCGGAATTTTTATAAAATCGTGTGTTCAAAATCAACGAAAACTTTCTAAATAAGAAATCTTCGTCTCTTCGTCGCCTACGACTTTCATGAAGGACGTTTTTCCCAGAAATACACCCATCTCCGGCTAATACTAGAACTTTGGACTTAGTACTGTTTGGAACCAAATCTGACCACACTTCACTTTTATTTTTGTTTAAAATAGTAAACGGACATAAGAAAATACCATAAAATGCAGAAATGAACTTTAGATATATGAGAATATGTGTGATTTTTCGTTAGGCTTGAAATGGACTACAAATGGGTTAAATCGAGGGTTGGAACCGAGCCAAGAATCTGAAACAGGAAACCACTAAACTGAGATCAGTCCACTTCTCGAATTTTTATAAAATCATACGTTTGAAACTAGCGAAAACTTTCTAAACATAAAATCTTCGTCTTTTCGTCGGCTACAACTTTCGTGAAGAAGGTTTAGCCCAGAAACGCCCTCGTTTTGCTATAAAAATCAATTTACAAACATATATATTTTGTGTCAAAACTTTGGAAAAGATTAACTAAAAACCGACACCTCGAGGACCTCTAGAACCGAAAACTCAGTTGATAAAGTGATTATTAGCCATAATATGACTTAGGTAAAAGCCTCGGGTCAAGATTCGAACGTTTGACCTCAAAACCGAGCAAACACCAAAACAGCCCCTTTGTGTCGCATCTGGACACATCTTTATGCGACACTACCATAGTGTCGCATGGTTGTGTCGTACCCGTCGCTTGACTGCGACACAGCTCTTATGTCGCACCTTGTTTCCACGACACTTCTCTTGTGTCGCATATTTTCGCTTGATTGCGACACTACGACTATGTCGTATACAGTGTCGTACCCATGTCTGCGACACAGCCCTTGTGTCGCATAAACTCCAAACCAGAACCAAGTCATACGACACTTCCCTTGTGTCGCATATTGTCTGCGACACTACCCTAGTGTCGCATTATAGTGTCGCATAATGCCCAGAACAGAAAACTAAATATTTTCTAAGTGTTGGAACCACTTTTCAATTACTAAAACGAATACGATACGACTTATACATGAAAACAATATAATTTTGAAAGTATACAACGATACCCGAATACGTACAAGACTATACTAAACTAAACGTGAGATTTCACTCACACACGCGTACGGAATTACACTTGGAAATACTTAGGAGATCACACTCCAACGAACATACACTTGTACATTACACGGGATTGCATCCGATACAACTTACAAGTTCACTCACTAGTTACGTGCTGGATTACACGTTAACTGATACGAACATACATACGAATACTTACGAGGTTTCACTCGTACCCTTTGGGGTCTAAGCCCATTGGAACGTACACAAACGATACAGGTTGTAATACAAACAAACGATCATACGAGTATACTTTACAACTGTACCACTACTATGAATACATAATAATAATGGATGGAATTATTATTATACACCGATAACAAACGGACAGTACAACTTTTATACAAACTACGATTTACAAACGATTACAAACTTACAAACAAACTAATGGACATTAACTAGTTTGGGAACAACTAGCGTGGATACTTTACAAGTATTCCATTTACTTACTAAACCTTATGCGTATTAGGACGCTAAGGGTTGCTAGTTCCGGATACTCCTTGCTTACTTACTGCATTATCTGCCAGACTCAGGTGAGTCTTACAGCCCCTACCTTACTGATTTATACTCAGGGGTGAGATGCATTACTGTTTTACATGAACACACAAAACTTACTTGCTGCCATGATTTACTTACTGTACGAGATTAACGATACGCCAATTGCATGGGTTTACGACTAATCCAATGAAATCCTCCTGAACCATAGTTGTTAGTTATGTGATAAGCGCGAGTTTTAGTATATGGATCCATATGGGACTGACAATCCCCGCCCGGGGTAGCACGCACTACCACGAACCGTTACTGTAGAAACGGGCGTTTCTTACTCGTTCCGTATGAATGTTTTGGATTACATTCATGAGGGGGGTACCGATATTTACTGTACGTTAAGCATCAACTATGGGGGCTCATGGCGATTGTATCAAACGGTTTGCATGACATGCAACCACCCACTTATTAAAACTTAAGTAATTGATGAGCATAACCTGTGATCGTTACTTACTGGCTAGCTATGATTTACAAATACTACATGTGTGTTCAAACTGTTTACTTACTTACAAACCTGTGAGATTCACCAACCTTTTTGGTTGACCGTTTTAGTAATGCTTCTCAGGTACACAGCATCAGTAGGGATGCCCAGCAGGATAGGCTTACTTAGCTCGAGTCGCATGCATTACAAGCTTGGAGATTTTATTGCATTACTTTTGTACTTACTGTTATGTATTAGAATCTCTAGGAATTTACTTGAACTCGAGCTTGTATTTTGAAACTACTTATGTATTAATGTAATAACTTTTCGAACGTCTCATTTAGAGTCGTTCACTGTATCCTTTGTGCTTGTGATTATTGATTAGTAACACCCAAAACATCGCTTCCGCAAACCGTTAAATTTGGGGGTGTTACAGATTGGTATCAGAGCCTAAGGTTATAGTGAACTAGGTTGCATTTAGTGGGCCTAGACTATGACCGTTAGGCAGTATTCCTCATTAGGTATAACTGGTTCAGGAATTACAGCATACAAGTTTAATTTAACATAGCCTGATCAACTATGTACAATTAAATGAAGATGATGTGAGTTCTGAAAGGGGTTATGTTGAACAGGAATGCAATAGCTGACTCTGACCTCGAGAGAACCGGGACTTCTACTTGACTGTGCTAGACACGAACTAGGCGGTTATGTGTTATATATATATATATATACATAGGCCTCTTTCCCGACACGATGCTCTCTCTCAACTGCTGCGAAATTTATTCTCAACTTACATTAACCAAACGACACCTCGATTCTCGTCATTCTATTTTTATTCAATTTTTACGAATTCATACGTCTGACGACTTCTACACCGTTATAACTGACAACCATAGCTAATCGAATATCCTTTGATATGAAGATCGGGATTCTGTCTTATTCACTAACCCTACCCAATTCAACGTTTATAACATTTTACAACGTACCCACCGTACTGTTAGATGTATCCTAATAAAATCATTTTCAACTCAAGTCTCCTTCAGACTTCAAAACTTTTCAACCAATTCTTACTATCAAAATTATTACTCAATTTCTTACAAAATGTTTTATAAAATTCTCAAAATTTCAAAACTATATAACTTATTTATAATTCACAGCTTTGAACAAATTTCAACCTTTGACGAAATTCTTTTGAACTTACTAAATCATCACAATCATAATTCTTGTTCAAACCCTCACATGTTCTTTATTATTGTTTCAAGGAACATGCCTCCTCGACTTCAAATCATGCTTACTGAAGCCGAAGTAGCGGGTATAATTGCCCGTAGTGTGGCTCAAGCTCTAGCTACCCGGACTTCAGCACCTGGTAGCGAAGATACCGCTAACAACGGACCCCAACCCAAAACCTGCACCTACAAAGACTTCCATAACTGCAAGCCTCTGAGCTTTGCAGGAACTGAAGGAGCGATTGGTCTGATTCGTTGGACCGAGAAAATTGAATCAGTGTTTCTCATCTGCAATTGCAAGGAAGAGGATAAAGTCAAATTCGCCGCCAGCACCTTTTCTGAAATTGCCTTAACCTGGTGGAACACTTATGCTCAAACGGTGAGTATTGCCGATGCTTACAAACTACAGTGGGATGAACTAAAGAATATGCTGAGGGGCGAGTACTGCCCGAGAGATGAGCTGAAGCAACTAGAGTTAGAATTCTGGAATCACAAGATGCAGGGTGATGACATCACCGGCTACACCAACCGTTTTCACCAGCTGGCACTCTTGTGCCCATCCATGGTTGATCCTGAGTACAAAAGGATCGAAAAATACGTTGATGGACTTCCCGAACGACTTCAAGATTTAGTAACTTCGTCCAAACC
This sequence comes from Helichrysum umbraculigerum, assembly GCA_949592205.1. NCBI lineage: Eukaryota > Viridiplantae > Streptophyta > Magnoliopsida > Asterales > Asteraceae > Helichrysum > Helichrysum umbraculigerum. Next base: position 4,900,120 of record CATIUR010000005.1, on the reverse strand, counting down.
GGGAACCATTCAGAGCGCCATTCGTATGGCTCATGAGTTGACGGCCAATTCTGTCCGCCGTGGCTCAACTTCAACCCCATCTGCAAATAACAAACGTAAATGGGAAGTGATTCCCCACTCACCCAACCCGACTTCTGACAAAAAGCCTGCAATTGTCAACGCAAATGACTCAAAGGCTTACAAGGGGAGCAAACCTTTCTGCTCCAAATGTAGTCGTCATCATAACGGCTCTTGTCCCTGTACAAAATGCAAGAAATTCGGGCACCTGGCCCAAGATTGCCGAACCAACCCCACTGGTACTGAAGCTCCTGCACCCAAAACTTGCTATGAGTGCAATGGTACCGGGCACTTCAGGAAGGACTGCCCAAAACTGAAACTCCGAACCAACAATACGAGGAGCAGAGCTTATGTGATTAACGCTAGGGAAGATGACCCGAATCCGAGACTCTGTGATTTACTCAACCCGGGTACGCTCATTCTTTGACTACCCAAATCTATTTTTCTCATAAATCTCTCGCTTAAACTATTTATGTATAACTGTGTTTTATTCTGTGTGTTTTCTTTGATCCTAAGTACACAATAGGATTAGGAAACGACCGATTATATGAATTCCGACCATATAACTGGTAGTACACTTTGATTTCCATAAACAAACTCCTTTCCCAATTATCTCACACTGGTTGAGACCGGGAACTCGTCTACTATTAGTTACTTTAGACAGATAATTTAATATAACTTCACTACTTGAGGCAATTTCTTAAATAGAACCCTTATTTCGTAGGAAATGACAACTCACTCCGTCAACAACCCTACACTGCAAGATGAACTGCTCAGTGAGGAACCGAAGGTGTTTCCTTACCTCCTTGAACTCGAGTGTGATACAGAACACTCCGCTGAATCAGCAATGGCACCTGCTGTTCCTGTTGCTCTAACTGCTGCAAAAGCACCAGTTGATGTAACCTTGACTGCTGAATCAGTCAGCCACCTCAACCAAACTATTGATTCGCTGCGAAAACAACTGACTGAAGCACGGGAAGACATTGATAACCTACGACGAATTGCCTTCCAAAATGACCTGCGTATGCGTGAGTACGAGCTACGCTTGTTAGCTTTAGAAAACTCTACCTCATCACCAACTTCACATGGTACTCCTACTGAAGAGGATACCGATACTGACTGCACCCCGCCTCCAGCAAAAAGGGTGAAGGTTTACTTAGGAAATAAACCCTACTGTTCCCGATGCACTCGGCATCATGGAGGACCGTGTACCACTAAGAGTACGAATCCTCCTAAGGTGAAACTCTGCTTCAACTGTGGGAGTGCTGGCCATCTCAAGGCCAAATGCCCACTACCTTCAGGCAACAAAAATTAGGGTACGTTACCACCTGACAACTACTTGATTTCAAACACTGTAGGACCTACCCTACTATCGATTACTACTTCGAACAAATTTCGGGACGAAATTTTCATTAACAAGGGGAGAATGTAACAACCCCAAATTTAGGGTAAATTTAAAATTTTCCTAATTACGTGTTTATTACTTGTATATAATATGAAATAGGATTATATACATTACTTACTTATATATATATGTATATGGATGGAATATATGTATATATACGCGTATACGATTCGTACAAATATCGTATAAAACTACAATCGTACAAACTTGCGTACACTGATAAAACAATTATTAAATAATGTGAAATTATTTAATTACTTTGATTGTTACTTTATATTATGTTTATAATATAACGGAAAACGTACGTTTTGATTAAAACGTTACCGAACTCTACGAAAACTCGATTAACCGACAAAACTAAACGAAGTTATATTTTATAACTTAGAATCAAGTATTTTATTTAAATACTCCAACAAAAAATACCGGGGAACGACTCGTATTTTAAAACGTATATTAATCGCGTATAAAAACTATTTTAACGTTTAAACGACCGAGGAAACGAACACGTATTTGCGTAAACTAGGAAAAGACCAAAATGCCCTTCGTGGGACCCAATGGGGGCCGGCCAAAATGGGAGGGGATGGCCTCCCATCCCTTGCTTGTTGACTTGGTTGATCACCAACCCATCACCACCATCATTCTCACCTTCTCCTTCTCATTCCACACTCCACCTCTCTCTCTCTAATCTTTGAATTCTCTCCCTCCCTCTCTCTAAAAACCGGCAGCCCACAAACCACCCAAAAACCACCATCAAAACTCATTAAAACGCTAGGCTCGTTTGGAGAAAGTCGATCACCATCACGAGAGCTACAAACTCATCTTTTCGGTTTCTCGATTCACCAACTTTGTAAGTTTTCCGGCGACTCGTAAACTTTTCCGATTATCATTATTTTACATATATGTTGTTCCCCTAGCTTTATAATGTCCAAATTATACGTTAAAACTCGTTTTTGGAACTCGAAAACTTAAACCGAGAACCACCACTGAAAACAGTCCACTTCCGGAATTTTTATAAAATCGTGTGTTCAAAATCAACGAAAACTTTCTAAATAAGAAATCTTCGTCTCTTCGTCGCCTACGACTTTCATGAAGGACGTTTTTCCCAGAAATACACCCATCTCCGGCTAATACTAGAACTTTGGACTTAGTACTGTTTGGAACCAAATCTGACCACACTTCACTTTTATTTTTGTTTAAAATAGTAAACGGACATAAGAAAATACCATAAAATGCAGAAATGAACTTTAGATATATGAGAATATGTGTGATTTTTCGTTAGGCTTGAAATGGACTACAAATGGGTTAAATCGAGGGTTGGAACCGAGCCAAGAATCTGAAACAGGAAACCACTAAACTGAGATCAGTCCACTTCTCGAATTTTTATAAAATCATACGTTTGAAACTAGCGAAAACTTTCTAAACATAAAATCTTCGTCTTTTCGTCGGCTACAACTTTCGTGAAGAAGGTTTAGCCCAGAAACGCCCTCGTTTTGCTATAAAAATCAATTTACAAACATATATATTTTGTGTCAAAACTTTGGAAAAGATTAACTAAAAACCGACACCTCGAGGACCTCTAGAACCGAAAACTCAGTTGATAAAGTGATTATTAGCCATAATATGACTTAGGTAAAAGCCTCGGGTCAAGATTCGAACGTTTGACCTCAAAACCGAGCAAACACCAAAACAGCCCCTTTGTGTCGCATCTGGACACATCTTTATGCGACACTACCATAGTGTCGCATGGTTGTGTCGTACCCGTCGCTTGACTGCGACACAGCTCTTATGTCGCACCTTGTTTCCACGACACTTCTCTTGTGTCGCATATTTTCGCTTGATTGCGACACTACGACTATGTCGTATACAGTGTCGTACCCATGTCTGCGACACAGCCCTTGTGTCGCATAAACTCCAAACCAGAACCAAGTCATACGACACTTCCCTTGTGTCGCATATTGTCTGCGACACTACCCTAGTGTCGCATTATAGTGTCGCATAATGCCCAGAACAGAAAACTAAATATTTTCTAAGTGTTGGAACCACTTTTCAATTACTAAAACGAATACGATACGACTTATACATGAAAACAATATAATTTTGAAAGTATACAACGATACCCGAATACGTACAAGACTATACTAAACTAAACGTGAGATTTCACTCACACACGCGTACGGAATTACACTTGGAAATACTTAGGAGATCACACTCCAACGAACATACACTTGTACATTACACGGGATTGCATCCGATACAACTTACAAGTTCACTCACTAGTTACGTGCTGGATTACACGTTAACTGATACGAACATACATACGAATACTTACGAGGTTTCACTCGTACCCTTTGGGGTCTAAGCCCATTGGAACGTACACAAACGATACAGGTTGTAATACAAACAAACGATCATACGAGTATACTTTACAACTGTACCACTACTATGAATACATAATAATAATGGATGGAATTATTATTATACACCGATAACAAACGGACAGTACAACTTTTATACAAACTACGATTTACAAACGATTACAAACTTACAAACAAACTAATGGACATTAACTAGTTTGGGAACAACTAGCGTGGATACTTTACAAGTATTCCATTTACTTACTAAACCTTATGCGTATTAGGACGCTAAGGGTTGCTAGTTCCGGATACTCCTTGCTTACTTACTGCATTATCTGCCAGACTCAGGTGAGTCTTACAGCCCCTACCTTACTGATTTATACTCAGGGGTGAGATGCATTACTGTTTTACATGAACACACAAAACTTACTTGCTGCCATGATTTACTTACTGTACGAGATTAACGATACGCCAATTGCATGGGTTTACGACTAATCCAATGAAATCCTCCTGAACCATAGTTGTTAGTTATGTGATAAGCGCGAGTTTTAGTATATGGATCCATATGGGACTGACAATCCCCGCCCGGGGTAGCACGCACTACCACGAACCGTTACTGTAGAAACGGGCGTTTCTTACTCGTTCCGTATGAATGTTTTGGATTACATTCATGAGGGGGTACCGATATTTACTGTACGTTAAGCATCAACTATGGGGGCTCATGGCGATTGTATCAAACGGTTTGCATGACATGCAACCACCCACTTATTAAAACTTAAGTAATTGATGAGCATAACCTGTGATCGTTACTTACTGGCTAGCTATGATTTACAAATACTACATGTGTGTTCAAACTGTTTACTTACTTACAAACCTGTGAGATTCACCAACCTTTTTGGTTGACCGTTTTAGTAATGCTTCTCAGGTACACAGCATCAGTAGGGATGCCCAGCAGGATAGGCTTACTTAGCTCGAGTCGCATGCATTACAAGCTTGGAGATTTTATTGCATTACTTTTGTACTTACTGTTATGTATTAGAATCTCTAGGAATTTACTTGAACTCGAGCTTGTATTTTGAAACTACTTATGTATTAATGTAATAACTTTTCGAACGTCTCATTTAGAGTCGTTCACTGTATCCTTTGTGCTTGTGATTATTGATTAGTAACACCCAAAACATCGCTTCCGCAAACCGTTAAATTTGGGGGTGTTACATATAACAATCACTGTCACACAACAACATCTAGTCACTTTTATCACTTTATAGCGTAACTATTACCCAAGTTAGATGCTATCACTTTCAATTCTAACTTTGCCTAATCCAGGCACACATTACAACAATTATATACTTTTTCACTTAGACAACAAGATAACTTCAACTTATTAATTAAAATATATCACATCTCATTAATTTCACTATTTGATGTCACATCAATTCAGTTTATCACATAACAACAAATTCTCTAGCAAGGTGTTCTAATCACACTTTGCATTTATCACAGAAATTCACACAATTGGTTATATTTTATTTCTACATAGTAGACACATTCAGATTCAACAGTTTCACTATTAACAACTTGATCAACACTGTGTCTACACAACTTAAGACATATTTCACAATTTAAAATTCAGTCAGGACTACTCTTATCACTGAGTGATTCATCTAATGCTTATATCATCATAATAACAAGCATCACTCATTACTGACTCATTACTGGGGAATCATATCAGTCTGACTCAATCACTTTATCACTAATCACATCACAGCAATTAATCAATTCAAGCTTATTTAAATTCAACAAGCTTATCGAAAAGTACCTGTCACACTATGCCGACGAAGATCGAGGAACCATTGAGAATACCAGTCAATTACTCATGTTCCTCCGTCTCTGCAATCAAAACAACAACCTTGCATCTTGTTACAGGTTAGTACACTTTTATTAATCACTTTCTCATACAACTACTAATCCCACACTTTAGAATGTTTGACTTAACACAAAATAGATTTGGGATTGAACACTTACCAATGTCCAATTCACCCAAACCTATGCTCTTATACCAACTTATAACACCCCTCACTTATAGTTATTTAAATACAATATATCGGAAGCGTATGTCCAAATTAAAACTTAAATTAATCAAAACATAAAGGTTCAACTAATTTAAAACTTAGTTAATCAATCTGGGTGTTATATGAAAACACGAACAACACTGATTTATAAAATCCAATATCAGAGTAATGCAACAAAGTCAAACATTCTTCAGTCCATTCCTTGCCCAGTCCAAAATCATCTCAAAACCTGCGAGGAGTAAATGGTGGGATTAGCACGAAGCTAAGTGAGTCAACCTGTCACTATCAGCACAACTCAGGATAACAATACTGATTATCACAAATGTCACTTAACACTGACACGACATCACTTGACACAATATCACTTGACACAACATCACTTGACACAACATCACTTGACACAACATCACTTGACACAACATCACCAAGAGGATCGGTGGTCCTTGTGACACCGCACAGACCCGGGAGGGCACCAAGAACACTTACAACCAACTGCAGGCCAATACAGTGGTATTACCGATAACTGTTTGCTACCTTTAGTCAATATGTGTTCCATTCTCAACACATGATCACAAATCTCACATTGACTAACCTGTAGCAACTCAGTCCAACTAATCAGTCAAGTTGACCTCCGAATCACCAAATGCTCAAAGGCAACACATCACTATTACACGTGTATTTCACAAATCAACAGTCAACAATCACAATTAACAATCAACTGTAACAACTATGTTCACTTGTTGTAACCAATGATGTTACAACCAAATCACACTGAGAGTACGAGTCCACTCACCAATACCTCAGCTGCAAGCTCAGAAGTCTAATATTACTGAGCCTTCTCTCCATCTGAGAATCACAACAAAATACACAAGTCAGTAAATTGGTATCAACAACGAACTCGTTATATTAATCAACACATGTTATAATCATATAACATATCACATTATCTCAATACACAATATATCATATCAATCATGATAATTAACACTTATGTCATTGCAATTATATTACAACTTATCTCGATTGTAACATCACACAATTATGTTATCTAGTTACAATATTCTTTAAATCACTTCACTCACTAGTCACCGCTAAAACACGAAGAAACATTTGAAATAATGTTTGTAACGAAATTAAGATTTCTGTTTTGGGGCCATTTAGCCGCCGGCTAAACCGGATTTGTGACCGCCGGCCCAAAACGAACTCCTGACCGCCGGCCATAGGCCACAGTCCCAAACCCTGTTCTTCTGTTCTTCGTTTCCAGCTTATTAATTCGATCAAAATCATCAAATCCGACTATGTAAACGAGTTTTATATATCAATTAACTTCATATAATCAACATGTAATAGTTATAACATGTTTTTTATCCTCCAATTCTCACAAATCATCCTTGAATCTAATTTGAATAAAATATCAAATTCTAAGAACACTTACACTTAGATTGTAATCACATGATGATATTGATGATTAGGGAATCCAAATCATAGCTCAACATGATTCTGAAATTAGTTTAGGTTTTCTTTGATTTTTATGAAATTTCAAATGAATATTTAGTTAGAAATTGAAAAGAAGAAACCAAATATAAGGAAATTAGGTCGGCTCCTAAACCGACCTTCAATTATACGGGTATAATTTAATAGCCCTTCTTAACCTATTGTCTGGAACCCAAAACCATTTGCGAGTCCAAACATTTTATTTTACCGACAACTTTATTAATTTAAATCACTTAATATTTTATCAACCACAATAAGTCCTGAAACTTATCTCCTATTTAATTTCAATAAATTCGACAATATTATTTTCAAACACGTTAATATTATTTTAAAATCACCAAATAATATAAAACAACTAGGTCCGATTTACGAATGTTACATTGTACACGTATAGCATTCTACAAAACAAAGCGACTATTACTCTATCACTTGATTATTCAATAGAGTACTATATCCGATAACCCAACCCTTGAGGTCCGTTAATACAACTGACTAGTCACAATTCACATAATGAACGAAGCACACTACCTATAGATTGAAATCAAATACCTAAATGTCTTTAGTGATGCCAAACATTAACTATCAAAACAATCTTTTTGTTTTTATGTTTAAAATCAAATACTTACAAACATCATTACCACAAATATATACAGTTGTCTCATTCTATGGACTTGAACTTCAATCTCATTGTTGGAAGGCCGCCGATACTGCATACCACTAGACCAATGACCCATGCTCAAAACAATTTGTTTTACTTGTGTTGTATTTATGTTATAATGATAGTACTTGTATATTTTAACAATGAATCAAGCAAAATTATCATTGAAACCACTTCTCATCAAATAAACATCATTCGAGGTTGGATTGAACAATAACTCAATTATTATATGGTGTTTGAGAGTGCGTCTATTAAGAAACCTATACTTTATTGTATGTTTTAGAAATCAAAAATGTCCTTAGAAATGTATTAAATTGCAGAATAAAAGCTCTTAAAACACTCACTAGAATAATACCCGCGTAACGCGATGATAGAACAAATGGTGGTAGGTTATGATGGTGGTGGTGCTAGTGAAAAACAAAAAACAAAAAAGATTGTAATGTATTTTGTATATTTTTAATGAGAAATTGTATTTACATATCTATATATAGTACGAGTAATAGATATAGATAATTCATAAGGAATAGTTTTAATAATGATAGTATTATAAATGAGTTAAGGACAATTTAATTGTTTCTATGTATTAGACTAAAATTTGAGATAATAAATTAGGGGTGTGCAAAATACGGTTCGAACCGTGAGAACCGGCAAACCGTACCGGAACCGTACTGTCCCATACCGAACCGTTTCTCTACGATACGGTTCTCGGTTCTAATATTTGTAGTTTCACGGTTCGCGGTTCGGTCCGGTTCGGGCCGGTTCTACACTTAGGGGTGTGCAAAACACAGTTTGAACCGTAAGAACCGGCAAACCGTACCGGAACCGTACCATCCCGTACCGAACCGCTTCTCTACGGTACGGTGCTCGGTTATAATATTTGTAGTTTCACGGTTCGCGGTTCGGTTCGGTTCGGGCCGGTTCAGGCCGGTTCTAGCACTTTGCACATGCCTATAATAAATGAGTTAAGGACAATTTAATTGTTTCTATGTATTAGGCTAATTTGAGATAATGATAAACATGCATTAAATGTAATAGAGATAATAGATAGAAATTAGAGATAAGGTACGTAGTATATCGTTTGTTTTTAGAGTTGAAGATAATCATGTGCTAATTGATTTTGATATACGTAATAAAATAAAATAAAGATTTAAACCATGTGTACACGACCTAACTAATAATAGGGTGTCCAAAACTAATAACATTAATTAATTAATATTAGTACTACTTATTTATAAGGTTCAATGATTAATAGCTTTCCACATGTTTCACATCTACCAAACCCTTTTTAAGACTATATATTGTTTAGACCTAGGTTTGTGAGCCAATGTGATTAAATATTTATGTTTTATTTGTTTAAAATCGTGGTGGCCTTTTTAGTCAATTATAACGCACTTCCATTTCTATGATTCTATCTCCTACAAACTTTGAATTCCTTTATAAACCGTGATCTGTGATCATCTTCTCATACTCTTTTATTGACTTTCATAGACCTACTACTTTTTTGTCCGCTGAACAAAAAATAAACCAAAAATGGCAGAAATAATTGTTACCATGGAAGTGGGTTCTGATGGGATTGCTTTGATCACCATCTCCAATCCTCCTGTTAATGCTCTAGCTGTACCAAGTAAGCTTCTTTTTCATTTTATACAATTGGTTTTGTAAAATCAAATGAAAAATTCTTGATTTTTTTGATAATTTTTGTATCTTACTGATTTGATTCAAATGGGTTTTATAAAATCCAATGAAAGTTTTGATTTTTATCTTCTACTACTACTTTTTTTATGGGGTTTTTGTTTGTTATTAATTTATGGATTTGATTCAATTGGGGTTTTTTGTTTACTCCAATTTGATCTCAGGATAAACATTAGTTCTTTGAAAGTTGATATTTTTGTTGCTATCTTATGTTAATGTGTTATTTTCTGTAAGTTCTTGCTGGGCTGAAGGATAAATTTGCTGAGGCTATGAGAAGAGATGATGTAAAAGCTATTGTGTTGACTGGTAATTTCTTGAATCCAATATTTTTTTCCTTTTTTTTGTTTTTTATGAATTATTGCATGTTTGGTGAATATTGACAAATAAGTCATCTGGAGTGGCTTGAATCCAGCTATTCTTATCGTTGAATGAATTGAGTATTATACTATTTTGGTTATGTTTGGTCCTAACAAAGGAATTGACTGGTAACCTCTAATCTGATTGTTTTCATGGAATTCAAGTGTTTGGTAGAACATACATGAATATGGGTTTATTATAAGATTCTGAAATATTGAACACTTGGAACCAATTTAAGCAAGGGTGTTTGATAAAAATTGAATTGTGTAACGGTTGATATTATTATCATGGTAAAATAATCGAAATGAAATAATGCAAAAGAATGGATCTTCCGAAACACTCCACAGCTTGATGCTTCTCATAACATAGGGTCAGCATGTTTACGCATATTATGTAGGGATGTAGGGGGAAGCTTATCACTAACTCAACAGGCTGTGAGCTCAAGTGAATAAATACCAAACAACTTGGTTTAAAAAAGCTCTAGGCGATCCGAGGCGCTAGGGTTCTGAAAGCCGAGGCGCTAGGCGCTAAGGCGCTCGCCTCACGTAGGGAAATTACCTGATTTCAGAAAGTCAACAAAAGTCAACTGCAGGTCCAAGCGTCAACTGCAGGTCCAAAAGTCAACAAATGTCCAGCAGAAATCCAAGGCGCCCAAGGCACCGCCTCACACGCCTGGCGCCTAGGCGCGCTTTTTTAAACCAAGCCCAACAATAATGTCCAAAAGTTCACTAATTTTCAGAAAGTGCATTAGGATAGTTGAGCAATCTTTTGCCTTGTTCTTGAACAAATATTTATATTGCGTAGATTTAAGATGAGATTGAAAGAAAGAAGTACGATTATTTGCAATTTCTCTTAACATACACATTATGTTTTAATAAAGATGTCTTTAAGTACAAGATCAGTGTAAACTTTGTTACAGTTCATCATTAACATCTTTAAATTTGTCGTTCTTATAGGTTAATGTTTTCTACTTTTCTATCTATTACCATGGTTTAGAGGGAGTATATGTTTATTAAATTATTTAGTCAAACTAATGAATACCATGACTAATTTTGTTTCCTCTTACTTTATGAAGGTAACAATGGGAGATTTTCTGGTGGATTTGACATCAATGTTTTTCAGAAAGTTCACAAAACTGGTATGACTTCAGTATATATCATATATCATATATGTAACTAGCAAGACTTATTTATAGTTATTTTGATTATAAATTTTTCTACAAACCTGTGTTGAGAGTAATCATTTTCATTGCAGGAGACATCAGTCACCTACCTGATGTATCTGTTGCCCTCGTGACCAATACACTTGAAGGTTTATAAACTTCATTATGTAGTTTGCTTATTACAACTTTTTATTTGTTTCTTTATGGTAAAGGTGGCGCTTTCGACCCATATGCCTATAGATGGCTTTGGTTTGGAAACTTCCAATGGGTCAAAGTGGTATAAGTATCAATCTCTGGTATTATGCAAATTGGTAGACCTGGCCAAAAGGGTTGAAAGTCACCAAAAGTGTTTTCATTTGCTTAAACCTTCTATACTGTTTTTCTAAAGAGAATAAGATTCTTATTGCTGACAATGTGGATCTTGTAATCTTATTAATACATTTATTGTTTATAAATTTCATTTTATAAAAAAAAAGTGGATGAAAAATGGTGATGGGTCGCCCCACCTTGAAGTGACTCGTTTATTCGAATTACCCATTTTGTCCCATTATTCAATCTACCCATCTTTTCCGCCTCAATTTTTGTATAAACGTCTTCACTCATTGACACTATTTTTGTCTTTTTATTTGGTTCACTTAGATGCCAAGAAACCGATAGTTGCTGCTGTACAAGGACTTGCACTCGGGGGAGGCCTAGAAGTTGCAATGGTTTGTAGTTTATGTGCTTCAAAATTTGGTCAATATTTAGTTAGAAAAAAAAACACAATTTCATCCTATTGTTTCCTGCAGGGATGTCATGCGCGTGTTGCAGCTCCAAGAACTCAACTTGGCTTGCCTGAATTGTCTCTTGGAGTTATGCCAGGCTTTGGAGGTACACATATCTTAAACAACTTCTATTTTAAAGATCCAGTTAATTTACTAAATTATAATTATGGTTTTTAAGGTACCCAAAGACTTCCAAGGCTTTTGGGATTGTCAAAGGCAATTGATATGATGTTGGTGAGCAATCTTAAATCTTAATAATCTTTCACCTTTTAAAAAAAAATTAAAGTTATAAACTTTTCAGTGAATCAGTGATATTGAAGTGAGGATTTTGATTGTAGACGTCGAAACCGATACTCTCTGAGGAAGGGGCAAAACTAGGACTCGTTGATGCCATTGTGCCTCCTCAAGAATTGTTGCAAGTGTCTAGGCAATGGGCTTTAGACATTGCAGAAGGACGTAAACCGTGGATTCGTTCACTTCATCGAACGGATAAGATTGGTTCCCTTTCTGAAGCACGTGAGATTATTAAAAATGCTCGACAACTAGTCAAACGTATAGCTCCTAATATGCCACAACATCAAGCATGTCTTGATGTAATTGAGGAAGGCATTGTTCATGGAGGATATGCTGGTGTTTTAAAGGTAATTTGGATTTTTTTTTTTTTTTTACTTTTATTCGTAATCTTGGATGTGCGTTTTGAGATTTAAAGTTTTGTTTTTTAGGAGGTGGAGACGTTTAACAAGCTTGTTCTTTCGGATACAGCGAAAAGTCTTGTTCATATATTCTTTGCACAACGTGCAATCTCAAAGGTATGTACAAAAATTTATCTCATTCTTCCAGATTTTGAAATTTCTATGATATTGACTTTTTTTCTTTTTCTTGCATTAATAGGTACCTAAAGTTACGGATGTTGGTCTCAAGTCAAGGGCCGTAAAGAAAGTTGCTGTGATTGGTGGGGGCCTAATGGGGTCAGGAATAGCTACTGCCCTAATCCTTGGTAATATAAACGTTGTTCTCAAGGAAGTCAACTCTGAGTATCTTCAGAAGGGAATAAAAACAATCGAAGGTAGTAATCTCTTGCATATATACAAATCTTGTACTTAATTATGTAGCATAGAGGTGATAAATTCTACTCTACAAGTAATGAAGGGGTCAATTCGAGTCACACGTGTTGAATCGCGCTAATTATATTAAATATTTAATCGTTTCGGACAGCGTATTCTGGGCAACCCAGAGCTGACGCATTTTGAGCCGTATATGTAATTACCCATTTTGACCTGTTCTGGTAGGTAATGTTCGAGGTTTGGTTGCAAGAAAGAAGTTAGCACCAGCGCAAGCTGAAAAGGCTATATCGATGGTTACAGGGGTATTAGACTACTCACAATTCAAAGATGTGGATATGGTTATAGAGGTATGTAATATGTTCTTCTCTAACACGTTGAACTTTTTTTTACTGATTGTCTTACATGCTAACATAACATAAAAATATAAACTTTAGACATACATTGTGTGATATGATAACTCTTAACATTTTCTTGATCGAACTGTTTTTGATGATTGCAGGCGGTTATCGAGAATGTTCCATTAAAGCAAAAGATCTATAGTGAGATCGAAAGCATCTGTCCACCTCATTGCATTTTAGCAACCAACACATCAACCATTGACCTCAATTTAGTTGGAGAGAAAATAAAAGCTCAAGATCGAGTTGTGGGGGCCCATTTCTTCAGGTTACATCACATAATCCAAACCTTTGACTTATTTTTTCTCTACATTTTTTTTTTTTACATTTTTGTTGTTAAGCATATAAGTTAAAAAGATCTTGAATTTCTGATCTAAAAATTTTATTTTGTTGTGAAATGATTACAGTCCGGCTCATGTGATGCCTCTACTGGAAATCGTCAGAACCGAAAAGACATCTGCACAAGTGATATTAGACCTTATGACAGTCGGCAAAATCATTAAGAAATCTCCTGTTGTGGTCGGAAATTGTACGGGTTTTGCGGTTAACCGCACCTTCTTTCCGTACACTCAGGGTGCACAGGTTTTGCTTCATTTAGGTGTCGATTTGTTCAGAATTGACAGGCTCATCAGCAGTTTTGGACTCCCCATGGGACCCTTCCAGTAAGTTCTTCTTCACCTTGACTTTTATGTAAGGTCAAATTGCCTAATTTTTTTACTTCAAAATTGATACTTATTGTTCAAATTTAGTTTGCCTCAATTGAATGTATCAAGAGATACGAATAGGGATATGTTATTTGATTTTTGATAAACTCTATTCAAATTTGAACTTGAAAACTAATATCTTGACCTTGAAAGTCAAACTACCATTGTCTGAAAGTTAGTAATTAAGTTTATTGTATGAATTTGTGATTGTAGGCTTCAGGATTTAGCTGGATATGGTGTAGCTGTTGCTGTAGGTAAAGAATTTGCTAATGCTTTTCCTGATCGCACATTCCGTTCTCCTATAGTTGATCTTCTGATTAAAAGTGGACGAAACGGTAATTTTTATTTTTATTTTCTATATATGTTCATTTTTTGACGATTTTGGTAAGCAAGGCTCTTTTGTTTACTGACACTGTTGTCTTAGGTAAAAATAATGGAAAAGGATATTACACTTACGCAAAAGGTAGCAAGCCAAAACCCGACCCGCAAGTATTGCCAATCATTGAGGAGTCGCAAAGACTAGTCAACATGATGCCTGGCGGGAAGGTAAGTTTTTTTATTTTTAATTTCCCTCCAAAAAATGCGAATGAGAGGCAATAGACATTAATAGTTTGGCCAGATTACGTATCTGTGGGTTGATTTGGTCATTTATTATCTCAAATGGGCCAAATAAAAAAGGGCAAAATGCCAGAAAGGTAACATTTTTGTCATTTTGGGATGTTCGTTTTTAACTGTTACATTAAAAGGATTGTGTATTTTAATTCGAGATTATGAGGGGTGTGGGGACCACAAGTTCAAACTATATGCCCAGTTGGAGCGTAGTTGGAAGGCCACTTGTATTTTTATTTAAAAAAAAAACTTAAACGATTATGTGACATTTAATACATATATATGATACCAAAAATCTGCAAATTGTTAAAAAAGTTATGCGGCATATTTAAACGATTATGTGACATATTCAAACAAAAATATATACGTGACATGCCAACTAAGCTTAAAAAATTATACGTGGCGTGCTAACTAAGCTCCAACACGGCGAAAAGTTTGAACTTGTGGTCCCCACACCCCTCATAATATCAAATTAAAAGACACAATCCTTTTAATGTACCAGTTAAAAACGGACACCCCAAAATGACAAAATTTAACAAATATGTTACCTTTTTCGTAACTAAAATTGAAATGATTTGAATGGGCAAACGGGCGAAAAGTTTGAACTTGTGGTCCCCACACCCCTCATAATATCAAATTAAAAGACACAATCCTTTTAATGTACCAGTTAAAAACGGACACCCCAAAATGACAAAATTTAACAAATATGTTACCTTTTTCGTAACTAAAATTGAAATGATTTGAATGGGCAAACGGGTTGAACGTCTCCCAATGTCTGTTCTTGTTTAATAAAATGGACAAAACACACATATGGGGATGACCCCAACCTTACGCGATCTGTATTGACCCGCACTAAAGATGACCCATTTTGACCCGTTACCCGCCCATATTGCCATGTCAAATGAGTAGCACAAACTTGTAAATAATTTGTTTCTTGAAATATATGTGGCAGCCAATATCTGTTACTGATCAAGAAATAGTAGAAATGGTACTGTTTCCGGTGGTGAATGAGGCTTGTCGGGTTATCGAGGAAGGAGTTGTGGTTCGAGCATCTGATCTTGATGTTGCATCTGTTCTTGGGATGAGTTTTCCTTCTTACCGGTTAGTTTATATTTATATTTTCCATTTTTGTTCTAGTTCATCATGACAACGAAATATGTCTTATTTATTTTCATGT
Source organism: Helichrysum umbraculigerum (assembly GCA_949592205.1). NCBI lineage: Eukaryota > Viridiplantae > Streptophyta > Magnoliopsida > Asterales > Asteraceae > Helichrysum > Helichrysum umbraculigerum. The sequence continues at coordinate 4,884,156 of CATIUR010000005.1, read as the reverse complement.
TAATTGCAGTGGTGGTATTGTGTTCTGGGGAGACTTGGTTGGGGCTAAATACATATACGCAAGTCTCAAAAAATGGTCTGAAAAATACGGCAACTTCTATAAGCCATCAAGATTTCTTGAAGAAAGAGCCAAAAACGGTGTCCCATTGGTGAGGACAAGCCCACCCGTTCTTTATTCAGTTTTTTTTGTTATGTTTTGTTGGGACAGCATTATAACATGTTAATGGTTTTTGCAGAGCGCCCCATTATCGACATCTGCAAGTTCAAGGGCTCGTCTGTAAGAATTCAGTGGTGCTTTAATCAAATTACAAGATGGATATGGCACCGTGAATAATAAGACTAATCGTAATCAAAATAAGTTTGTTAAACGTATCGTGTTGAGGAATGTTTTTGTATTTTTTACTATTTTTTCGGGTCATCTTCAGCTGTTCGGGATTGAACTATTTAAGGTTGATGTGGACGTGAATGTAGCAGTTATATATCAATTGGTGTCACATTAAACTTGTTAAATGTTCTATAAGCCCCATTATAAACATATTTGCACTTACACCCCTCTTAACTCTTGCCACTTTAGGCTCCCTTGGTAAACAAGCTGTAGCATTTATACACTTCTCCAACTTCAGACCCTACACAATTAAAAAATAAAATTCAAGTCCTTTTGTTTAAAAAAGGGATCGATTTACAAAAAGATTTACTAATACCTCGGGTTTCTTGGAAATTGAAAAGTAGTCCTTGTCAACAGGCACCCAAAATATATCTCGCTCTGCGTTGATTGGGAATACTTCTTCGGGTTAGTACTAAACCCTGTTTAAAAGGTTGTTACTAAACTCTTTCCGTCATGTGGTTGTGTCATTATTGTAATCCGAGAACTTTAGATAGCCAATTTTCCTTGTGTAGTCCCCATTGGATTCTAGAGGCAACTTATATTCAGGCCCTTCCATATCTCTATAGTGACAAAAATAAGTATAATTTGAATTAGTACCTCGTTTCATTATTCAAGAATTTTTAGTAAAACATTATCTTGTGTCAATTTTCGACCTATATAACTAGCCTTTGAGGCTTTAATTCAAGCATACCTGCCACAACCACAAACCGGTATGAGCCCAAAACTCGGGCATTGTGACATCTCCGATTTCAAGTTCAATATTTGCATTTCCAACCAGGATAAAGTGTCTGAAAATGTATGAAAACGTATCAATACTTTGCCAAAATCTCTATTGTATGTATCAACTTTCAAAACCTCTATTGTATGTATCAAACTTTCGATTATTGATAAATGTATGTAATTTGACTGGTGTGTCAACAATATATAGCAGTATAGCACCCACGCGACATTCACACCTAGAAAAATTACATACAATTAACATAAATTGAAAGTTGGATACAATAGATGGTTTGAAAGTTGATACATACAATAAAGATTTTAACAAAGTTTGATACATTTTCAGACACTTAGCCCTTTCCACCAAAGTGTAAAACTCCTTTCTCGTTGAACAAACTTTTCAATAGTTGTGTGGTAATACCTGCATTTAGCTACACTACCAAATGGTTAACACTTAACACGTCGAACATGTACATGCATGTTAATTAATTGGTAAATTCGATTATTCGAAAGAAAACCATGTGACATACCATGCTTAATCCGGTCATGACGATTAGGACCTTTTGATTTTCCAAAGCTCCATATCCAAATTTTGATATGTTTCCTATCTTTGCTTAACACATCAAGATACGGATGCTATTGATTCTCTACAAAGCTCGGCGATTGTAACAAATGGATTCATTTCGAAACTATTTGACACGACAACCTTGTTGACACTATTAATCTCTGTTAACAAACTCTTGGGAATCACACATTCCCCTATATCCACCAAAGAACATAACCCTAGTAGAAACAATGCAAATATCATTAACCTCATCTGTGTGTGTGTGTGTTTTAGTGTGTCTATCATGTGTTTAAGGTTTTAAGAATGTTTGATCTTTAAAAATGTTATCAATTCATAGATCAAGAATTGAAGTGGATGATAATGAAAGAATGACACGTTAGATTATGGAAAGTGAATTGAAGTGGTCGAATCTAAGGTCATATATATAATTCAACAGTCAAAGATAACAAATTTTCCATTACTTCATTAAGTATATACGTAGTAACAACAAAACCATATGATCATCATATAATATCTTGTAACCACGTAACACTTACTTATTAGAAAAACACGAGCATCGTATCTGAGATAAATGCTTTGTGTTGGCATATTCGGCAATAGATTTAATTGATTGATTATTCTATCAACAGCTAACATACATAAAACAGACTACAAATCCTAGCACCGTCAAAAACATCAAAAAGCTAGTATATGTTTATTTTGTTACCGTAACAAAACTTCAAAACAAAATTATCCATAACATAAAATATAGCAAAAACACTAGTATTATTGATATTGTCTAAAATAATATTTTTCTTACACGAGCATAAAATCTTGTGAGGGAGAAATTGTGTTGCCCATCACAGTCTTCGTCATCCTCCTCGTCGTTGTCGCTGTTGCTGTCACTCTCCTCATGATCGGAGTATATATCCTCATCATAATGAAAAACACGATTGACCTTCACGTTAAAGGTGCTTATTTTCATTTTCATTTTCATTTTCATCATCTGGTTTATGATCATGTTGTTTCAACTTGGGAATAACGATCTCAATTTCTCCAGCATCGAACTTCATATTAGCCTTGATACCACGGGTGGTATACATTTTAACAGGTGAATCAATATCTGGTAAATCAAGATAGCAAACATACTTTTTAAAGCCGTTGATGGCTTCAAACACTCCATCACCTTCGCCAATGATGGTAACGGTTTTGTTGTTCTCAACAGATACTTTGACGTCCTCGTCCAGTAGTCCACCCATCCCTATGAAATAGTGTGCAGCTTCATCAGTTTCATAACTCCGAGATGGCCTTCTCAACCGACTCGAAGGAACATACTCAGAAATAGTTCTCTTATAAAACCGACTCATCCTCCTAGTTGTTATAATAAACCCATCTGAAACAAAAAATATCATCTAGCGATCTGGCAAAAATATAATTTGAACCACTAATTAACTAACGTACTACGTACATACACTTACCAAAGAGAGATGATGAATGGATTTCGTGTTTAACGTTAATGATGTCGTTAGGTATACAATACGAAGCTTTAAGCATAGATGATAAACGGAAGAGCTGGGGGCGGGATCTGTCGATTATCAACACTCTGGAAGCATTATTGACAAGCTGCTTAAACGAACAACCACGTTTGTATTGTGATATGTTCTTTTGTTTGTCACAAACTCTATTCAAATTTGAACTTGGAAACCAATATATTGACCTTGAAAGTCAAATTACAGTTGTGGGAAGATTGGAAACCGATAGCACTGTTTAAATTTGTGGTTGTAGGCTCCAGGATTTAGCTGGATATGGTGTAGCTGTTGCTGTAAGTAAAGAATTTTCTACTGCTTTTCCTGATCAGACATTCCGTTCTCCAATAGTTGACCTTCTAATTAAAAGTGGACGAAATGGTCATTCTTTTGTACTTTCCTTTTCGTTCAGTTCATGATCTTGTAAGTAGGTTTCTTCTGTTCACACTAGACTGCTGTCTCAGGTAAAAATAATGGAAAAGGATATTATATTTACGCTAAAGGTAGCAAGCCAAAGCCTGATCCCCAAGTTTTGCCCATCATTGAGGAGTCTAAGAGACTTGTCAACATGATGCCGGGAGGGAAGGTAATCTTTTTTCATTCCACAAATATACCAACCAAACTTCTAATTTCCTACCAAAACATACATTATTCTTTTTGATAGAAAACATTGTGAGGTAATAGACATCAATATTTTGGCCAGATTGCTTACAGTTGGTTGTTTTGGGTCATTTGTTATCACATATGGGTCACATAAAGATAGCTAAAATAGGAATTGTGTTGAACGTGTTGAATTTCTCCTGAGGTCTATTTTTGTTTAAGTAAATGGACAAAAACTTATCTGGGGGTGAAACCAACCTTATGCAGTCTGTATTGACCTGCATTAAAGATGGCCTATTTTGACCCGTTACTCCGACCTGCCCATGTTGCCACTTTTTGTAAAATGACTTAAACGTGTTTCTTGAAATACATGTGGCAGCCTATATCTGTTACTGACCAAGAAATAGTAGAGATGGTACTGTTTCCGGTGGTGAATGAGGCTTGTCGGGTTCTCGAGGAAGGAGTTGTGGTTCGGGCATCTGATCTTGATGTTGCATCTGTTCTTGGGATGAGTTTTCCTTCTTACCGGTTAGTTTAATATATATTTGCCATTCTTTATCTAATTTTTTGTAACGACCAAAAGGGTCTTATTTGTTGTTTAATTGCAGTGGTGGTATTGTGTTCTGGGGAGACTTAGTGGGGGCTAACCACATATATGCAAGTTTAAATAAATGGGCTGAAAAATACGGCAACTTCTATAAGCCATCAAGATTTCTTGAAGAAAGAGCCAAAAACGGTGTCCCATTGGTGAGGACAAGCCCTCCCGTTCTTTATTCAGTTTTCTTTGTTATGTTTTGTTGGGACAGCATTATAACATGTTTATGGTTTTTGCAGAGCGCCCCATTATCGACATCTGCAAGTTCAAGGGCTCATCTGTAAGAAAACAGTGGTGCATTAATCAAATTACAAGATGGATATGGCACCGTGAATAATAAGACTATTTGTTATCAGAATAAGTTTGTTAAACCTATTGTGTTGAGGAATGTTTTTGTAGTTTTTACTATCTTTTTGGGTAATCTTCACATGTTGGGTATTGAACTATTCAAGGTTAATGGGGACGTGGATTTGGTAGCAGTTACTTTGCATATCTTCCTCATAATGAAATATCAATGTGTCTTTTTATTGCTGTTTCTGCAAGATTATATACTTAGTGTGTCCACCTAATGAAGATACCAAGTGTTAATTGCAGATTGCATATTTTGATACCATCCTATGTCAACTAAACACATACCAAGTGTGATTATTTTAAAAAAAAATTATTTCAAAAGAGGGATTTTTAAACCTCACGAAAAGATAACTAAATTTGACGAAAAGAACTCATTTATTATCTTACAACCAAATGCACAGCAATTCATCGCATACTAATAATACCAAATGCATATAGTAATTCAACACATCGAAGCATGTAATGGTCTATGGTAAAGTAAACATCCACTGTTCCTAAAACTCCATACAAGGTAGTAACCAATATAATATCTAATACGGATCACGAGCAACACCCCTGCGGTCATCTCGTCCCCGGTCCAAGTAAGCATCTCGTCTAAAATCTTTAGGAGGTGGTGGTCCACCCCTAACAGGAGACCTACTCCGTTCTCTCTCATCACGAACCCATCGTCCGCCACTACCACGTCCTACTGGAGATGGTGGTGAAGCAGGTGGAGGAGATACAGGTGGCCGCCTATCATACACTTTTCTGTCACGTCCCCAATCCATTGACGGTGGCATCGGCCTATCAAACCTATTTCTGTCTCTGATGTCATCTTCAAAATAATCGGGCCTGTGATGGTCCCTGGGAAACCGCCCTTCATGCCTTGGGTGATGCAGAGGAGGGCCTGCAATATCGAAGTCTCTAGGACCGTGACCATCTCTACCAAAACCGCGTGGCGGGGATCTGTAGCCATTGAAAGATCTTCCAGGTGACCGGTCAAGTGGTGGTCCCGGAAAACGGCGAGGCATCAGAGGTGGGCCTGGGTAGCCCCTCCTAGGACTTCCAGGGGGTGCGTAACGGGAACGGTTGCAATTGTTACAGTACTCCCGCCTTGCAAAGTTGAGATTGTTGCATCTGAATTGAACACATTAAAAATAAACCATGTAAAAGAACGACACAGTTGCTTCAAAAAGCAAAAACTAACAAGCTAAGTGGTTTGAACTCTAGCCCAGGCCAGGAATCGCAGCAATCTTTGGATACAGGTCAGAAACGGGGCACAGTCCAAATCATAAATTCATTTTAGAAACAATTTAAGTGTTAAATATGATAAAGATAACTAAATTGAACTTTCTTTGATTGAAACTATTTGGGAAGTTTTACACATCTAAACACATTTTGGAAAACCATTAGACCTGCTCAAAACATTTGAAACATTCCCCTTCAGGAAAATCTTTTAGCTCTAACCCCTTTGACCTGTTAGAGACAACACAAACTGACCCATTTGTATCTAAATAAGCAGATACGAAACTTACGTGGGATCAGTGCACATCCAATCTCCCTCCCTTGGACGAACGTTAGGGTTATTTCTAGGTATAACGTCACCACCTCTGTAACCAGGGCCCATAGCAGGACCATCAAACCCTCTCCCACCATACCTACCACCGCTAAATCTGCCGCCACCAAACCTGCCGCCCCCAAACCTGCCACCACCAAACCTCCCACGCCCATAAGGAGGTGGTGAGTAATCTCGATACCTGCCAGAGTCTCTACCCCTGCCAAATCCACGGTTGCGCGGTGGGGCATCTGAATGATCGTATTCCGGACTGTAGTGGTGACTTCCATTTCGACGACGAACAGGAGAAGCAGAACCTGCACGCATTCTAGACCCTGAAAATCCATTTATATCCGATGCATAAAATAAAAGTAATACCAACTTCTATAAGAGAAAAAACCAAGTATCTCTCCCCTAAAGTACCCAAGAAACTTGACCATATCAACATTCAAACATCCTGTACTAGTAAAGAGGGAATACCGCTCTAACTGTACCGTTGGATTACCATCCCCAGTCACTACTAGATGGGAATAGATCAGCAGTTACTGACCAGAACCCAAGTAACTACTCAACTACTCAACTAGGGAACCAGAACTACCTACTTGGCCAAATATATTTGTGAGTTCATGTTTACCATATATATACTTCAAAAATAGAAGCCTAGGTTTACCAGTCTCAGGCACACAACACCAGGAAGGTAACAACCAAGAAATTTCAGCCATTTTTAGCCCATGAACATTAAAAGATGAAGGCACACTTCAGTGAAACCAATGCCAATAACGGCAGCAGGATGACAAAATATCTGTCCATTTTTTGCAAAAGCACCTGCAGCTAAGCAGAGCAATATAGGAAACGAAACCACATAAGGAACAATTATCGCAAATTTTACACAACCCAACATTTCCTTGAAACCCTCTGGCAGATTCAAATATAACCCAAGATAATGTAATGTAGCAAACCTTAAAGCTAGTCTTAAGCATAACAAGTGATCAGATAACAAAACGTCTCCTAGTAACTACAACCAGTATAGCATCTCCAAGCATGTAAACCTAAGAACTAACCAAAAAACCACCGCATCCAAATGGTAAAGAATGACCTGCTCAATGACACAATACGAAAGGGAACTCATGATTATTCTTCTAAACCATATTATTCACACCACAGAAGCATATACTTTCCTGCAACCAGAGATACTAAGGTAGAAGTTTCCCTTTCCTGAACCCTAACAAACCACCCATAAGTGGCCAGAAAGTTCTTCAAGATGTGTCATACATGTGCCCAGTATTTCAATATCTTACAGCAGGCTACCATTATTATTAGACCCAGACATATAAAACCCCAATGACAGCTTGGCAATCCTGTTCAAACCACACCGGACCATGCACTGGCATCCACTTATTATATTTCCCCAATCAAAACCCGAATAATAATTCCCAAACCCAAATTTATATATACCAACATTCAAATCAAAATAACCGGCTTCCTCAAGACCTCAAGTTCTTGCACCAGCCGTCTTTTCTCAGCTGTAAAACACAACAGTAAAATCATTGACAAATGTAACAACACCCTAAGAGGGTACTGCTCCACACAACGAAAGGCATAAACAATAGGTTGCAAAAATCATCTTGCAGCAAGGTGATATCGCTTCATGTTGCTATAAATCTCTCATGAACAAAGACATAATTAAGCTTAATAATAAGGTCTATAACATCTGTGATTTGATTAAGTATGCCATAAACAAGTTATAATTGCAAGCAGAATGTCTAGGGGGTGTTTGGCAATTATTTGGGCTAATCAGATTACTGAATTTTCAAAAAAAACTAAGCAGATAAACCACAACAAAGCAAAGAAAGAACAGCATGTGTAAGCAATAGCTATATGAACATGTGACCTAACACCCTAAACCAATGAAACATCACAGTAACTATAGAGTAGCCAACTATCATCAACACTAAAAAAATGTAAAATTTTCTCCATCCAATACACCGAAATTGATTCACAGTTTCAATAGTTTCCTAGTCAGATTTAGGGAAAAAATTGGAATCAATTTAATTAAATTAAAACAATCCACTTCTACGAACAATTTCACACGAAACAACTACCATAAATGACTCATGGTAATCAGGTGAGCTAATTTAAAATAAAAACTACATACATATATATATATATTCACATGTAATAACAGCAGATCTAAATTCACAATTAATCAAATTAACACATGAAGAACGATTAATAGAGAAAAAGCAATGAAAGGATATAACGAACCGTGGCTATTGTCAGGAAATCGATCAGAGCGAGAATAAGAAGGCGGATCACGGCGAACTTCGCCGGGCTCGTAATCGCTACCACCGCCAGGGCTGTCGGAAGGACGGACGACGAGGCTGCTTAGAAGCGGTTGGTGGGGCGTCGTCGGATCATTATCTCGTGAACTCATTCTATCGGCACTTTCTGTTCACTCTTTTCACCGTGTTTCTGTAAACATATATATATAGGTCGAATTAAATGTAATAATGTATAAACCCTAATAATCAATTCTTAATGCGATTCGTGCCCGAATGATCGAAAGTATTGGGTCAATGATCCCGGGTCGGTCTATTGACGGGTGGGTAATATTTTTTTAGTCAATCCCTCTAAACTTTTTTAAAAAATTTTAAAATGTCCATTTCTAATCTAGTGACAATTATTTTTAGACGGAGAGAGTATTAACGTTTCTAATTTTTTTAAAAAAAAATGATAGCGACTATCCTTGTTCTAAATGTGTCAGGGGATTGTTTTAACACATGATATCTATACTGAGATCGAGGGACGTTGTGCTCTTTTGAATATTAGTTAAGATACAATCACTTACATATCATAAAATATTTTAAAGACAATCTTCGTCGTTCCAGGGGAAACCCGAATATTTTGAGAGAAAACCCCTGTCTCCATCCCGGAGAGCATTTTGCTCACATCCGGGTTCGAACCCATTCATGGGTTCGAACCCGGATGTGAGCAATGGGTTCGAACCCGGATGTGAGCAAAATGCTCTCCGGGATGGAGACAGGGGTTTCCCCTGGAATTGGTGATGGGTATATGAAGAGACAATGCCACTGAGCCCAATACTGCCTTTCAAAAAAAAAAAAAAAAACAAAAACACTTATTATTACATCTTGATACATTGAATACTAAAAAGATTTTAACGGTGTAATGTCTTTATAAATAAATAAAATGTTGAAAAATATATATTTATTAGTTTAACTATTTGTTATATACATAAATTTGAATAATTTCTTTTGATACTTTTGATTCGATGTAATTGTACAATATTATGTGTTTATTACTATTACCGTCAATATTTAAACTATTATTATTAATTAATTATTAATGATAAAGTAAAGGTTTTAGGAGCTTGATTTATTAAAAAAAAAAATTACAAAAATGCATGCAAGAGAATTGTTGTTAGCACATTCCTAGTTTAGGCATGAGCAAACCTTTTCCGACAATTCCTAACGTAGAAGAGGCTTGCCGGAAAAGGTGTTCACATTCTTTTAGCTACAATGGAACCATCTATAAGATATACGAAGTAAAAAATATGGGTGATTATAAATCCATCATAGATCCACCATTATTGTGCATTGTTTACTTGTACAGTATGACTCTGTATTGCATAATTATTGGTGAATTTATCAAAAATGTTGGAAATATCATCACCCAAAAAATATTTAGGAGCTTGACTTTTTCTCCGTTAAAAAAATAATATAAATATTAGAAATTAATAATTTAATATGTTATATTTTGTTGTTTATTTGAAAAAGAATAATTTACAAAACACATGAAAAATAATATATATGGAAACATATATCTAAAGAGGTCATAGTTGAAAACTTTAGGCGGGTACGGGTGAAATGAATAAAACATGATCTCACTAAAACCATTTTTAAAGAAAAATGTTTATGTTAGGGTTGTAAATAAGAAATATTTAAAGATATTTATTAAATTTAAATTTAAAGTTTAATATATATAATTAAAAATCTTAATTATCACAAATAAAAGAAAATTTCTTAGTAGATTAAATGTAAATCTAAGATGTATTAATTATATTATTATAACTTTGAATAAAATAGAAAATTTGAATTTTAATAAATGCACAATTTTTGTATCGGCTCTCATTGTCAATTCTTTTTCCCATATAAGTTAAGAATTTTGATTGCTCGGATATGAAACATATCAATATATATAATCATCCTTTTATTTATGTCAAAGATAAAACTTGGGACAAAATAAAATAAAAGATCATGATTATGATATGAATAATATATGTCGATGTAATAATATGTCGATGTACTACAACAACAACAACAACTATACTTAATCCCGTCAAAAGCAGGGATATACGTATGTACTTTGCGAGTTACTTTAGCATAACCAATCAATCATATTCAGTTCCAAACAAATTTTGACAACCTATCTACCAATTAATCATATTTAGACCATACTTTTCACTCAGTAATTATATAACAAATTTGATAAATTTGTTATGATTTAATCGAATACTTTCACATGACACTTTAGTACTAGTGGTAAAACTCCATAACATTGAACATTTGACTTAACAAAGAATAAATATTAAACAAAATTCAAAAACAGATGTCAAATGTAAGACACTGCATTCATCCATGGATGAACCTTCCCTAAGCAGCACAGCCTCCACAAACAATCCCTCTGTAATCACCATAACAATTTCAGAACATTTGAGTTTGCATACACAATAGATTAAACTGATAGAAATTAAGCTTGGATTAATGATATATCACAATACTTACGCAAAAAAGCAACCAGAACTTTTGTGCCTTTTCTGTCTTGTTGCCACTTCCTTTCTCCTTGGTGGCTGTAGCACAGCCTTGATCGCCGTATCAAAAACAGCTTTGACATTCTAATAGATCATCCAGTCACAAAGGCATAACTTTACATATGTTATTAAGTTCACTAGCTAGCTAGATATTTGGGAAGAAATATATACTGTACATTTAATGAAATTTGGCGTGTGGTTAACTTTTTTAGTACCTGTTGAGTCTTCGAGCTGCATTCGATATAAGCTACTGCACCAATTTGTTTCCTCAGCTCTTCCCCCTAAACATCAACAACCTAGTTAAAGTTTGGATCTGACTTTTAAGAGTAAGATATTTTTAGTTTTTTACATCTCATCTCATCCTATAAGAACTGTTTCATTAAGAAGAAATAATTGATCCATTAATTCAAAATATTACGATTGAACAAATTTCAAAGCTGAAAGTTAAAGACATCAACAAGAATTTGAATTTGAAGATGTTTAAGTCAAAAGACTAAAAAATTTAGTACCTGGGCATATGTGATAGCATTCGAACCCATATGATCTTCTAAATATCCCTTGTCATCACGAAGATCTGGAAGCAAGGAGACCCGCAAAACGTTCTTTAAGTTATATGCTTACATTTCTAGAAATCTAGATTATTAAAACTTGAGTACAAAATCCAAAGCAAACTATACCTAATTTCGTCCCAACAAGTACAACTGGAACATCCGGTGCGAATCTCCTAAGCTCAGGCATCCACTGTATGAACATTCAGATTAAAAAATTTAACAACTCTAGCATCAAATAAGTTTAACTGATCATAAAGGCTTCTACTTGATGATGGGATCTTTTTCTTTTCAGCATTTCAGGATTTATTTAGATGATACAGAATTTGAAATCAAAAGGATCAACTTTACACTATGAGCATTACGTTAAATATTTAAATATTTCTTTAAAAATCTAAAAAGCATATCTGAGGACAGAGGAGGGGAAACTTGGCCGGCCACAATTAATGAATTAAATATATATAAAATTTTAATATGAGTCATTAGAAGAGGTTACCTTCTTGAGAACATTTTCATAACTTGCTCTACTCATTAAAGAGAAAGCCAACACAAAAATGTCTGCACCTCTATAGCTTAGTGGCCTTAATCTGCTATAATCTTCTTGACCTTAAAAAATCAAACATTTACAGTGAGAAATCAAGAAAGTAAATACTACACTACAAAAAAAAAAACCATAAGAGATACTAAAAGTTGGATTTTAATAAAATACCTGCAGTATCCCAAAGTCCCAAATTCACAATCCTTCCATCCACAGCTACATTGGCACTGAAATTGTCAAATACTGTTGGAATATAGTCCTGCAAATAAAGCCTAATATGAGTGAAAATATCCTAAAGATAAAAAACTTTAATTCAAGAAACCCCAAATGAAGAACAACCCAACATGTGATCATCAAGGAAAATAAAGTATATGTTAAGTTCTTGAAATACCCCCAATTCCCATGAACAATATGAGTGAAAGAGCCAAAAGATATAAACTTTATTGCAAGAAACCCAATATGAGAACAAACCAAGATGTATTCATCAAGAAATTGGAGTATATATATATATATTTTTTTTTTGAAGTACCCACAGATTAGCAAGAACAATAATCATGGAATTGGGGAGACAGATTGCTAGAGAGAGAGACTAACAGTGGGGAACTTGTTACTGGTGTAACAAATGAGCATACATGTTTTACCAACAGCTCCATCTCCAACACAAACACATTTTATGAATTTTGAAGCACTCATCTTGTTTCAGCTTAATATTACAAAAAGAACAGTGGTTGTTGACTGAAAATTGAAAAATGGTGAAATGAAGAGGAAGTTTGAAAAACAAAAGAAGACAGTGGTGAAATGGGTATATATATTAAATACAAATGAATATGGAGACAAATAGACAGAGGTTGTGTAGATGTGTCCAGACTCCAGACAGAGAGAGGCCACCCTTTTTCCAAGTTTAGAATTTTAAGACAATTTACACCCACTTCTCCAAAAAGAATTTGCAATCTTTAATTAAAATTAAAAATTTTGTTTATTTTATTTATTATTATTTCTTTTTTCTTTTTTTGTTTTTCTTCTTTTTTTGTAATGGAGCAGATATATAAATAGTTATACATAAATTAATTTGTAAAAGAGTACTTGTAAAACTATATGTAACTATACTAGTTATACATAACATAATTCAAAGTCAGCAAACTTGGGATCACTTTTTTGACTTTTTGGGCATCAGTCATAAATAAGTTTTGAAAATTTAAAGAAAAGATCCTTCCATTTGAAAATGCAGAATAGCAAGTCCTCTTCCCAAACGGTAACTATACTAGTAACGTTTCTCTTGGCATATATATATATATATATTTGAAATTTAAAACATTGATAATATTTGAGCAGATTATTATAAGTTCTTGTGATCCCTAGCAAAAATACACATACGAAAATTTGTAAAAGGGCAAACACTAAAGATGCAATGGCTAACGATCATACTTTATGATTCACAAATTTCTTTTATTTTGTTTCCAGTTAAAAAGTCAATTACATTTAGCATAAAGTATAAACAGTATATAAGATTTACTGAAGCCATTAAAGTATGTTTAAAACTTAAAAAACCTTTTATGTCATTTTGTTTCAAAAATTAAACTTCCATTGTGAAATACATCTTTATACTGTTAATAATTAATCAAGGATAAAAGTAAAAAATGGAATACTATTCATTTTTCGACTTGCTATTAACCTACTCAGATGCCAATAAGTACATTTCGCCACATCTAGCATAGATATTTCGTTTGTAAAGCAACCAAGCAAAGTTGATTCGTATGAAATAGAGATTTCATATCACTTCCTTAAGAGTGAACCAGGGGCACCAAGACACGTGATACTCTAAATGGACAGAACACGATATCGTTTCCACTTAAAAGTCATCATACAGATATAAATACGTAACTGTGAATCTCGTTTATTAAACACGCACTTCATAGAAGTATTATCTTTTACAAGTATTAGATAAAACAGTGCTATAAAGATTTGGATACACAAACAGAACCCACATCAAGAGCGAAACTTTAAGATGTTACAGCAAACCAACAGAAATTCTACAGAGCTGATAAGATTTCATCTGCACTGGAGACAGTGAATTCTCCACCTGATTCAATGTTAGCAACTGTCACTTTGAGGTTATCAACCAACAAAGCAAACCTCCTTGACCTAACACCAAGCCCTTTCTCATTGAGGTCAAGCTCTAGCCCAAGTGCGTGGGTGTAGCTTGCAGATCCATCAGCTAGAAATTTCACGTTTTTGGTCTCTGGGTACGATTTCTTCCACGCCTTCATCACAAAAGGGTCGTTTACTGCAAATGAAACCAAGAATACAACGCTTGTCATTAACATTATAACTTAGAGCAACAAACGATAACTATCCAATAGATCAAACTTACCACTAATCAACAGAAGTTCCTCAACACCCTTTGATTTAAGCTCTTCAGATTTCTCAATGAAGCCAGGGACATGCTTCATACTGTTTCAAATGGATAAACCGATAAACACCAACGTTACAATTTTCAAATTGAATGTGATTAATATAATATTATGATTCTTTATGTCAAACAAAAATGTAAACTTTGCTCAATAACTAGTTCAAAAATGACTGCATTTGGAAACCCAAGCCTGAATCTTTCTTGAATAGCCATATTATATAACAATTTTAGCCCCCAATAACTCTACTTACTATACAAAATGCCAATGCTTAAAGTATAGTAATTTGAAGAAACTATAATCCCTAATTGTACTAATTATCTGGAATTGGGTAGTTAAAGTAGCAAAACCCTAAGATTCAAAACTGATACAAGACCATATACAATAGCAGCAATTGATAACAGCAGTGAACATGTAATCGCAAATAACATTCACAATAGCTAACAAAAACTAATAAAAGTAAGGAATTAAAGATTACCTGCAAGTGGGAGTGAAGGCACCGGGGACACCAAAAAGGACGACTTTTTTGCCGGCGGCAAGAGAGTGTACGGACACAGTTTGTAACTGATCTTGCTCATCGAAGTATGCAAGTGTTCCGTCTGGAATGGTGTCACCAACT
Organism: Helichrysum umbraculigerum; assembly: GCA_949592205.1. Taxonomy (NCBI): domain Eukaryota; kingdom Viridiplantae; phylum Streptophyta; class Magnoliopsida; order Asterales; family Asteraceae; genus Helichrysum; species Helichrysum umbraculigerum. The sequence continues at coordinate 4,868,964 of CATIUR010000005.1, read as the reverse complement.
GCGATCGGAGCCATTTTTTTGGTTTTGTTTTTAGATTTTGACGATGAAATGTGATGATATTGGTTTTTAGTGGTCGTTGATAGTTTCCCTTTATAGTGAGTAGGGTGGCGGACTTGAAGATGATTGATTAATTAAATTGAATAAAAAAAATTATAAGATCCGGCTATAATAAAGTTGATTCTATCTCATTGTTTAATTAAGTTTGACTGAGCAAACAAGAATTTTTTTCACAGTTTAAATACTCCATAATAATACGATTACGATTATTATTATTATTATTAGTATTAAAATTGAGAGTAAAGTATTTAGGAAAAAATAAATTAATTAAAGAAGAGAGAAAATATAAAAATGTTTATGTCACACTAGTTTGTGCGAAACAATTTATAAATTCTTTATGTCCGTAGCAGATTTCCTGAATTTAACTATGAAATTTATTTATTTTTAAATAAAATATTTATTTTTATGACATTTTGGATTCAAAATGTTTATTGTAAGCAAAAGTTTATGCTATTTATTTTCTCTTAAATTATCTCGAACTTTGAGACAAGTCAACTTTAAAGTTTCAAATTTGCTTAAATGATCTTTTAATTCCTCGTTGACTATTCTTTTTAAACATAAATGACTACTTATTTACTTAATTGACCAAGTCTACTAAAATTGCAAAACGAGTAATGCTAAATAAGCCTACTTACATAGACCTAAAAACAGGCCTAACTTTCTGATTGGTTGTTTTTTTTTTCTCTCTCCTAATCTTATCCGATCATTTTTTCAAACCCACCAATTAAATATTTAGGTCTTTTATTAGTCCTATGAATTTAAGCCTGCTAATCATTTTCCTTGCAAAACAAATCCTTTACAAAATCTTTTAAAAACAATCAACTTTCCTTCACTTAATTACATAAAATTAAATATAATAAAGAAAAAAAACCCCTCAAGTCAATATAATGATATATCATACATACATCCTGATCAAATAGTATATTCCAAGATCAAAATGTCCACAAAAATCACATTGCCCATGTACTGTTTATTATACCATTGTTCTTTATGTTCAAATAATATCAAGCTTGACAATATTTTGTCACTCTTGCGATTATGTACTTCTGCATGCTTTAGAATTTATGTCTATTGTCTTCTTTTTAGCTCACTCCCCATACCTACAAATCAACACAAACAAACGTATTCCATTAAATCGACTTATTAATCCTTTGTTTATGAACGTTATTGAAGAGTATCATTTGAATCTACCTGAACTCGACCATCGGATGTTCCAATCACCAATACGTCTTCGGTACTATCAATAGCCATGCATAAAATTTTACAATTGGTACCGACTTGTAGTGTTTCTCTTCTAACGATTTTGTTTCTACACCATACTTCCACGATCCCCAACTTGCAACCAAAGTAAATAAAATCTGAGCTAATCGCCATTGCACGTACTTCACTGGCCAGCAACTCAGACTGTATCAAACTGTACGTCGAAGCACTCCATATCTTCAACAAAATTCGATATAGTAAAAGCAATAAACAAATAATCAACACAACTCAAAACTACTAGATGCAGCAATTTTGACCTATTTGTGATTTGGGTTATGAATCTTTAATTACAAAGGAAACTGGTCGGATGGATCAAACAAGTCCAAAATCGTCTCTAAAAGTGTATTTGGGTGGTAATATTTACCCCACAATTTTTGAAACATACACCACAAAATACAACACTTTAATGCATATTGTGTGGTGTATGCTTCACAAAGTGTGGTGTAAAAACAATTTTCTATGATTTTTTTTTTAATCGTGATCCAACTGTCAGACCAACCCATTTTGACACGTAATACACTGACTGGAAGCAATACCTTGAATGTGGTCCCTTCTATTGAAGAACTGGCTGTGTATATTAAGCCATCATAAACTTTCAAGACATTGACTCGACTTCCTTTAGCTAGAAGTTTTCTTGCACCACTTTGAATCGTTGTTAATGTTCCAGTCGCCAAATCAATTTCCTATAGACGTTGTAAGTTTATATACTATGAGATTTGAAGTATGAAAACGCAAAATCAGAAACAAATTTGCACCTGTATGCTATTATCCAAACACCCAGAATATAATCTTCCATTTACAAGATCCAAACACTTCACATCTTTGCTTGGATTCAATAACTTCGATTCTCCATTCCATGAATTAACCTGAGATAAAACAAAGTCAGTTAAATTCGATAACTTTTTCCCTCAGATTAGTTTTTTGAATTCTACCTTAATTCCAGCCCCTTGTGGGATGAAACATGAGATGTTGTTTGCAACTAGCAGATTATTAACATGCTCTTTCACATCATACACTTCTTCACAATGAACACCTTCTTTGTTAATCGACCACACCTGCTCGATCACCATAGCAAAATGCATATTCATCTTTTATTTGTTACATCGTATCAAACCGTTGAAAAACATGATAAGTTTATTGCAGAATGTGATATATAAAATTAGAGTAGTATATAGTTTTTGCTAGAAGTATGCCTCTTATAAAGTTAAGGTACGAGGAATGATTGCTTACCCTGATAGTTTTATCGTGTGAGCCGCTATATAGGGTGTTACCTGATGGTAAGACAGTTAAGCATGTGACTGCCTTTGTATGTTCTTGAATCTCTTGAGTAAGACGAAGAATACTACTTTTTCCTTTACCTGTACCTTTACCACTCCAGATCTTTATCGTTTCAACAAGAATATAAAGAAAGCAAGAACTTTTTATCAGTGCTAATGGAAAACAATTGATTAGGTTTATGGGTATGTATAACTATAATCAATGAAAGAAAAAGATTCACCTTTATTGTACCATCTGAATGGCCTGAAAAGATCTTGTCTTTCTGACATACTAATGACAGAACAACTCCATTTGTGCTGCAATCTTCCTGACCTAGTTCTATATGATTCCACAGTTCCTGGTGCCATAACGAACAATTGGTCAGTTTTTGGTAACTTGTTATCATTGCGAGTTCATCAAAAGGGATAATTGTACGGTATAATGCGTAATTGTTACTTTGTTACTCATTTAGGTAATCATATAAGTTTTCTTGTATAAGTTATTGAACTATCATTTTTTTGTTATTTATGTCAAATAATTGTCATTGTTATCATATAAGTCCCTATGTCAATGGATTACATGCGAACTTACAGGACTCGATTCACTTTCTTCTGAAAAAACTTTGAGCATTTCGCATGCTACAGCAGAGGATTTCTTGAATTCTCTAAGACCCTTACATATATCCTTCATGTGGATGGCCATATCACGTAGCCCGTCTGACAGAAAACTCAAAAGAACACAAGCTTTAATCTCAATATGTTTCGTTAATCTTCGTAGACCATTTGATTTCTGAGTATGGTAAGTGTAAAGCTAACCAGGGTCATGCATGAAGCTGCTAAGTGCAAGCATAGAAAGAGCTCTATCTTCGGTGTCTTTTGCAGACTTAAAGATTGATACGAATCGTTTAAGCAAGCAAACTCGTGCTGTATCTTGAATGCCAGTGTCAGGAAGAAGAGTCAACATGTGTAGAAGCCATGTTGCAGAAATAAAAGATCCCGAACAAATCTCTGCATATCTACTCTTTAGTCCTTCTGATAACGCCTCGAAAATAATCCCAACCTCATGATTCACTAATACAAATGCCATCTTTTTCTCCCATTCTTGAGCAGCTTTCTCTTCTTCCTGAAATAGAATGTCAAGTGAATCACATGAATTAAGGCATATTTCACAAAAAGGGTAACAAGTAATCTATTGTACCCCAAATAATGACATTTCAAAAACTTTTTATAAAACATTATCTTTGAAGTTAACCGGTTCTTAATTGTCAAGGCAGCACCACATCAGCCCCATGAAAAAGTCAAACATGGTCAAATTGACAATCAACTCAGCTGCCAGATCACCTTAGATGAAAAAGTCCTTAGAGTTGGTTACATTTGATAAAATTTTCTGAAACTTTAATGGGTTTTTTGGTAACATGTTACAAAATTTTGACTGAAGTTGTCGTCTTTTATGCAATTAACCTTACTTTCACAAGAAAACTAGCAAACTACAACTAACCATAGCTTCTTGAACATCTCCGGACAGCATTGTAGATCTAACATTCTTGTCAAGTCCAGCGTGTTTTAGAAGAAATTTTCGAACAAGAGGCTTCCCTGAATATGAAAATCTTCCTTGGAGTTCTAAAAGTGTGTCAGCAGCCACAATTTGAGTAGCTGGAGAATCAGTGTTTTTGAGACATGTTATAAGACTATCTATAGCTTCTTCTCTATAAATACTCATCTGTCTTGGTTCCACCTGCAATATGATTTGTACATCTTCTGCTATTCAATATATGTATCCATATCTATTTGATTGAATATGTATAAGTATGTATATAAAAGGCTAGAGTCACACCAGTAAGTCAAGTTTAAGAAGAAGACCAGCAACGATTGGAATTTGATCAGTAAGAGCTGTTTGTAGGTATATGAGCAGGGTATGCATTGTACTAAAAGTACCTTCATCTTTTATGATTTGCAAGACTTGATTATTAAATGTTCTCCTAATAAAAGAAGAATAAGCACCTAAGTCATTATAAATTAACGGATTGTTCTGACCCATGTAGAAAAAGGTGTCAATCGCATATTTGTCGCAGTGAAAAAAGTACCTGTTTAGTTTTACCAGTTCAGATAGAAACTGTACTATCTCAAACCGTTCTCGATCATTAGCGTGAAGAAAACTTTCTAAAACTGAAGCAAGTTCAGCCTTATCAGCAATGATGTTTCTACACTTTCCGTCATCCTGTATGCATCGTAATAATATACGAACAGCTGCAATTCTTTCTTCTATTGATTCCGATTCCAAACTTTTGATAATTGATTCTAAAGCCTTACTACAATTGAGACTTCTGATGACTTCGGACACGGCATTATCATTGTCGTTTTCAAATATTTGTGCTAATAATAGCACGGAAGCTGATTTGGGCTTCATACACATTGTCATAAATTCATCTTCTCGTTTCTGAACAACGCTTAGAAGCTCATTCGCTATGTCCATTATAAGAAAGGTGGAAATAGAAGGTTGCAAGCGGTATATCAACACAACAGCCTCAAACAACCCTTCCTTAAAAAGGGAAACTATGCATTCGACATCAGAATACACTCGTGATAGAGTCGAGATCACATCATTATCTCTAGATCCCATTTCAGAAAGTAGATAAACCGTGGCTTTCAGCACTCGGGTGTCAACCGAATTGAATAAAATCTCCACGAATCCATTGACAACAGGTGGTTTTGACAACATATTTTGAACTTCCAATTCCTTTTTTGCTTCTTGCCAGAATCTTTCAATCTTGAGTACCGCCAATTCTGCCTTCTTTAGGACTTGTGAAGTACAAAGATCAGTAATAACAACTCTGAGTTCATTGATAGTTCCATCATTTGTTTCTCGGCTTATGACACTTTTAGGAGAAATCGATCGAGCAACATGAACATGATTGTTTTCCTCATACTGAAACTCTTTGTGCGGTGTTAACTCTTTCCAGCTAGCAATAAGTCTCTTGAGCACATAATTAGTTTTAGGTAGTTGAACATTGTGAAGCTTTTGGTGAGTAATCGGGCATGCGGAATTGCCTCTATCAATCCATTCTTGAATAGCTTCCCTTTCGTAAGTTTGACCCGTTTCTAGAGTAACTGGATCGTTAAATATAAGTTTTGTGATAGGACATACAAAATCTTTAGGTGGTGTATTTTGACCCTCAGTATCTTCCATGAAAAACTCAAATTTGTACAAAGGAAAAAGAAGAAAGATTCAAGAATATAAAGAGAACTAATTTGTAAACCAAGAATTCAACAATGACATTGTTAATGTTGTGCTATGTTTAAATAACTTCTTTAAATAAAAAAAATTGCTTGGGGAAGTCAGTCAAGAAATGATATGTTTTTCTTGTAGTTATCGGTTAGCACATATATACTGGCATTAGAATATGAGGATTAAAGTCCAGCAAGATATGTTCTCTTGTAAGACTTTGATTTAGAATCCTTATCCGGTAATAATGCCGATTTCTGGTTAGTTAAGACTCTTTTAAGGAAAAAGATTCAAACTTGGACAGTATATAATTGGCATCGTTGGGTTGCATATGGAACGTTATGTTTCTGCCAATACATGATCAAACAAGATAGCTTGAATTTGGTCTAACAAGAGTGAAAAATCAGGACTAATGTAATTTATCATTCAAGTGATGGTATGCATTTCTTAAGATAGTATCTATATAATGTTATATACACTATATGATCTTTCATTTGATAACACAAGCTGTTAATTTTGTAAATTTCTGTATATACATACACAAACAAAATTATCGCGTGATTATTTTCGGCTTTTTAATCCCATGTGGACGAATTCAATCCATAACTCTTTAATTTTTTCTTGGCAGACAGAGGAAACTCCAAACCCAAACCAACAGAGCCAAACTTTGTGTCGAAGTTTATTTATTTATTTTTTTTTTATTTTTATTAAAAAGATTTTAATTAAACATGTATGATATATCATCTTTCTTATTTTTCACTCATGCTTATTCTTGTTGCTAGCTTTTAACTTTTTTAGCAAATAGTATCAATGCAGACGGTTGTTTTGTTAAAGTAACACACATCTTACAGAAACAAGAAAACAGATAATACTAACATATTAAAACACTTCTATACAACAACAATAAACACAAATGTTACAAACCAATAAACAAGTATCATTATCTACTTTTTTTTTCTTTTTTTTTGGCGAAAAACTAAAAATATATAAATAAAGAGACTCGATTCAACAAAAGTTGAGAAGAGCTCTAGAATTACATCAATACAAGTGAATGTGATCAAATGAAAATAAAAGACCAAATGCGACGAAAGCCCATGATCAATGAAATGGACTACATGTAGCAATTGATACACTTTTGGCTACAACAATGAGTGTAATAATTGCATTATCTACAAGTACCATTATCTACTCATACAGTTTTTAAGATTTCATTAAACAAAAAAAGAACTCCTATTATGAGTGTAATAATTGCACAAACTTAATCAATACAGTAACTGCATTTTGAGCTGCCAAAGGGGCAAAATTAGAAGCTTCATTAGAAATTGCAGACCCTCCACCAGCTAAATCAGAGAGAGCTCTAATAGCAACAAATGGGATTTTTTGTTGATAACTAATTAGTGCAACTGCAGCACTTTCCATATCAATTGGTGTCACATTAAACTTGTTACTTAGAAAATTTCTATAAGCCCCATTATCTATAAACATATTTGCACTTACACCCCTCTTAACTCTGGCCACTTTAGGCTCCCTTGGTAAACAAGCTGTAACATTTATACACTTCTCCAACTTCAGACCCTACACAATTACAGAATAAAATTCAAGTCCTTTTGTTAATAATAAAAAAGGATCGATTTACGAATAGAATTACTAATACCTCGAGTTTCTTGGAAATTGCAAAGTAGTCCTTGTCAACGGGCACCCAAAATACATGTTGTCTGGTTTCAGGCTCTGTATTGATTGGGAATACTTCTTCGGGTTGGTACCAGACCCTGTTTAAAAGGTTGTTACCAAACTCTTTGTGTCGTGTGGTTGTGTCATTATTGTAGTCTGAGAACTTTAGATAGCCAATGTTCCTTGTGTAGTCCCCATTGGATTCTAGAGGTAACTCATTTTCGGGCCCTTCTCCATATCTCTATAGTGACAAAATTAAGTATCATTTACGTTATTCAAGATTTTTTATATAAAAACATTATCTTGTGTCAATTTTCGACCTTTATAACTAGCCTTTGAGGCTTTAATTCAAGCATACCTGCCACAACCACAAACCGGTATGAGCCCAAAACTCGGGGATTGTGACATCTCCGATTTCAAGTTCAGTATTTGCATTTCCAGCAATACCAATGTGTAAAACTCCTTCCACGTTGAACAAACTTAACAATAGTTGTGTGGTAATACCTGCATTTAGCTACACTACCAAATGGTTAACACTTAACACTTCAAACAAGTACATGCATGTTAATTAATTGGTTAATTCGAACGAGAACCATGTGACATATATACCATGCTTAATCCGGTCATGACAATAATGACCTTTTGATTTTCCAAAGTTCCTATTCGAAACCTTCTTCCTGTTATAAAATCTCTTTTAGGTTACATATATTCAATATATAGTAGGGGATCAAAAAATAAGGAAATTTGGAGAGAAAAGATGAAAAAACAATATGATTCATTATTTTATTACTATAATTCAAAATTTTATTAACATATACAATATCCAAATTTTAATATGTTTCCTATCGTTTGCTAAAACATATCTGGTGTTCACAAATCAAGATAATCAACATGTGTGTATGCAGTCCATTAAAATGTATCGTCTTACCTGAAACATCAAGATACGGACGCTTTTGATCCTCTACAAAGCTCGGCGATTGTAAAAGTGGATTCATTTCGAAACTATTTGGCACGACGATACCAATATGCGGACCAACCTTGTTGACACTATCAATCTCTATTAACAAACTCTTGGGAATCACACATTCCCCTATATTCACCAAGGAATATAACCCTACTACGAACCATGCAAATATCACTAACCTCATCTATGTGTGTGTGTTTTTAGTGTGTCTATGTGTTTAAGGTTTTAAGAATGTTTGGTCTTTAAAAATGTTATCAATTTATAGATCAAGAATTGAAGTAGTCGAAATCAAGGTCTAAAAACTAGGGAAAAGTCCGTCAACGGTATCTACCGTACATCGATTTTGTTTGGCACAAACACGTTACAAGTGGCTAACAAGTTGTAAATACTTAAAAGTTTTTAATAGATTATTAATTAATTAAGTGAATGGACAAACTTTTTTTAAGTGATATAACACTGCCATAATGATTTGATGAATTTAATCAGCATGGGTTTTATAAATTACTTATTTTTTCCATTACATTATTACATGATAATCATCGATGATGAAATTGCGGTAAGGGTGTTAACAATATAACGACCCAAGATGGTATCAATCTTTTTTTTTTTTTCATCTTTTTCGATTTTAAGTTACTTGTGTATTTTAGTTGTTAGTCATCAAATTTGAATCAAACGATTTTGTATAGAAAAGAATATTCAACGCACGTTGCCTTTGGTTTGAAAAAGAAAATTCAATATCAATTGTAAACAGATAAGTTTTATTCATCTACGTATCCGATGTGCATTTACGTATTCATATGTCCATCTAGGAGGAAGCTTACCAGTCGTGTTTCAAAATTGACTCAAGTTTAGGTTGCGTCTTAAATTGCTTAATTGTTTATTTTATACTACTACTGGTCTACTACTATGTAAAACAAGCCTTGTACTCGCCTAAGCAACAAACAATTATACAGTAATGTCTTATTTTTTGATACATACTGTATTAAAGAATGAACAACATAGATGTGTTGGTTGACCGTGAGTTGGACCTAAGTTTATGCCCAAATGTTTGGCGCGGCGTTCTCCCAGCATCCAAATGCAAAGGCCGGAGGCTCACCTTTTCGAGGTGTTGATAAGTCGTTATCAACCTTCCCATGTCAGTGATCGCATGAGGAGTCAACCAAAGGCGCAAGCTCGATGCCAATATCTGTACGTACCATCTATTGACTATTGAAAACTTGGGCAGCGCGCATGTTTAAAAGCTAATGTCAATAACATAAGACAATCATTAGAGAAGCATCAAGATGGATTAGTTGGACGTACTTAAAAATCGTGTGCAGTCCCGGGTTAACGGCACAAACCACTTTCTCAAAGAGTTCATGGAGAAGGTATAGTAGAGGAACAGAACTGTTGGGATATGTCTATATCACAAATAAATATGGGGATTGATCCGTACACCACCAAAATTATCCATACACCACTAAATATGCTATATAGTGTTGTACTGTACAACACTGTAAAGCACAGTTAGTGGTGTATAGATAATTTTTGGTGGTGTAAGGATCATCACCCAATAAATATATGTCTAGATTATACGTGAGCCTATGAGGTCACACACGTTAATACGTAGATACCGTTTATATACGTTAATACGTAGATACCGTTTATATAATCAAATTAAGTTAATTATAATAACTAATTGAGTTATTTACTTAATTTGTGATCATTTAATAAATGTTATTAAATTATAGGGTCCAAGGTGAAAGTTATTAGGATTAAATTGTTGCTTTTAATTACTTAAAGGGTTTATACTTAATTAATTAATTAATAATAAAATGTTATTATTTATTATTTATTAGTTATTATAAAAGGAATATTATTATAATATTATAACCCTTGGCTTTTGCTTTGGTTTTAGACCCTCCGGATCACTTTTTCTTTACTCGCTGTCTTGTGTACGGCCGAACATAAAAAAAACCCTAAGGGGGTTAGTTTTTTGGCGTAAAAGGCCGAGAGAAAAGCGTATTAAATTGGTTAATTGAACTAGCAATCCGGTGGTGATCAATAACACATTGTGTGTGAAGTCATAGAGGGTTTTTCCTTTAAAACCTCTATAATTCGTTTGAGTCTCGAGGTTGTTCCTTGCTTAATTAATCCACAACAAGAAAAGGTACGCAAGATATTTTCGTTATATTTATGTTAATTAATTGTGCGCTGTACATGATCCGATTTCCGCTGCGTTTACTTGAGATTATTACTTGTTTATAATAATATGTATAAATTCCAACACAGAACATGAGTACCCGATCCTGTAGTAGAAGTAAGCCTGACTTTTACACGATGAAGGTCAATTTCATTTTATTAGTTTAGTTGTCATGTGTCCTAAACATTAAAAGAAATAAAAATTAATCTCAATAGATAAATTGTATTATTGTTCTTTAATGGTTTTCATATATACTAATCTTTTTAAATTCAGAAATCATACCTTAATTTGTATAGTTAATTAATTAATTTGTAAAAAAATTTAACTAATTAACCATTAATCTCATACTAATATTATATTACTAATCCATATTTATATAATATACATATTCTTAGTTTTATGTTAATTTGTATACCTAGCTAACTAAAAGTTTGATATGTATTTAACCAAGATTATCAAGAAGAAATCATTTAAAAATAGTTTATTAACTTATAACTATGATAACATTTAATTGTATATACTGAAAACTGAGATACGACATTATAGTGATATTTTACTAAATTTATTATGTGAAACACTTTTCTACTTCATAATTTATTCTTGGTAAATAGATTACGACATTATTGCACGATGAAATAATGCCTAATTAACTATACAATAAAAAGATAACGGGCAAATCTAATAAAAGAGAACATGATATATCAAAATGATCGAAAAAGAAAACGTAATATAATCTTTCACAATAAAAGGGTCACATGTTCTATTTTGTTTTATAAGAAAAGGAACATAAGTTAAAATTTACACAACAATAGAATTATGTGTTCTTTTAATTGGTCATGTAACCCTATTATTCTGCAAAATCATCTTATATTCTCAAATTATTCTTTAAATATAACATCTGATATTGTAGGGCATGAGCCGTGCTTTTGCACCGCCATATAACTTCCTAGTTTAACATATATACACAAACATGTTACCTGAATGCGTAAAACAACATTTAATTTTTCTAATCAAGATATATGTAAAGTACTTCTCAATGCTTATATATATAGTTAACTATTAGAGTACCCGCGCGATGCGGCGGTACTGTATTTCTAAAATGATGTAACTTTACGACGGCGATAATAGTAGTTATCATGTGAAACCGAGAAGGGATATACAATGTAATTTTAAAAAAAAATATGGTGTTGTCATACACTATAATAAAACAGTTACAACTGAAAGTCAAGTATCGTACACAATTACTGACATAATAGAAAACCAATGCATGAAGGAGAAAATTAAAACGTGCTTTTAAAGCAAATAAATAACAATCAGTTACAATCACATTCGAACGCCTTACACATCGCATAACACTTCTTGATAACCATATTTGAAGTGTAGACTCCTTGAGTAAATTTTTTGGCCGGCTTAACTAACGCCTTTGTATTCTCAAGTGATATATAGATGTACCTCTAGATAATGCGACGTAAAGTTGACCATGGGAAAATACCAAGTCAACGTTAGGGATAGTTTGACCTTGAGCTTTATTTATTGTCATTGCGAAGCTAAGGCGAACGGGAAACTGTTTTCCATTTCATTTTGAAAGGGAACATGTCATCTTCTGAAGGACACAGAGGAATTCTTGTCAAAAATACCCTTTTTCCAGCATGCTATCCTACAACTATTTCCGCATCGATGGCGTGAGGTTGAAAGGGAACATGTCATCTTCTGAATGACACAGTAGAACACAAACTACTTAAAATAATGCATCTTAAATCAAGAACTACACTAAATAAATGAAAAGCCATTCACCAAAGAAAATAGCTTCCAAAGAAACATAGTTGACCAAAAACCATTTAGTTATTGCAAATAGTCCTACATCTATAAAGCTCAAACTCGGGTGTATGTAGTATCTATACATCAATCACGCATAGTTTCGTTGTTTCGGTATATGATATTAATAATACTTCGGTATATTTTTAGCTCAGGAATGTGCAAAAATGTTGTGTAAAATCGATCGCACAAAAAGCATAAACGGACTAATTGAGGAACTTTTTAGTAGCATCAAAAACAAATCGCGTTGTGTGAGAGTTGTCTTGCAGAAATCAAGTTGCTCATTAAACACAATCATGATTTGACTGAAATGTTCCATCATCTTATAGTAACCATGAAGTTATAAATTTGTAGAAGATATTCATGTAAATATAGTTGTTAATTGTAATATTAATTAAGTAACAATTAGAGAAATTTGAGAACCAATTTAAGGGACACATAATGCGTGAGTTGGCTATTATAGTTATCTGACCCTTAATCATTTTTGTTGAACGTTAGACAATAAAATATACATTAATTGAAGTCTATTTTGTTGTGGTGGCTTTGGAATTAAATGAGGCCAAGTAATCTACTATTAACGTTTGTCACTATATTGACAATTGCAGGACGTGATTTTGAACAACTAAAGGCTAAATTAATCCACAAAGATTATATTAAAAAATTGATGTTAAAGATCCATGTAAAATCATGTAATCGATATATATTATATTACAAAATAATGCAAAGACAACCTCAATTGGCAAGCAACAAATATTAATATCAAAAAAAAAAAACATAAAAAAATAAGAAAGGAGTGACGTAAAAAAGTTGCACAAAGAGAAACTTCAAACTAAAAATTCACGACGGCCAATCTTTTATCCAAGCATATCTTCGATAACCTTAGCTTCCGCATATTTGGCTCGAACACGATCTTGGTTAAGGTGGTAGACTCAAAAACCTTAACTGTAAAATACATAAAGTAGTAGTAGTAATAATAATAATAATAATAATAATAATAATAATAATAATAATAATAATAATAATAATAATAATAATAATAATAATAATTCAGTCGAGTTTCCTTAAAAATGATATAATTGAATTGAACATAAATGTGTTATATCTTACTTTCTCCATGGCGGGTAAGCTTAACTCTAGATGCGTACACAACCCAATTCTCTAATATTCCCCTTGCGAGCATGCCGTGGAGTGTATGGGGACCATGATACAAAACCAACTTCATGTGTTGAACCCTACTCGGCATGTTTTGTCATTAGCATACAAAATGATGGAATTGTTTGTATAAGAATTGTTGAATATGTAATATAAATGATAATTGATAGATTGTAATAATAAACATATACACTTACGTAAGATCGTGTAGATACATCTCAACTGCTACTACTTGATTTGTGAACCTTATTAGCTTTCCTTGATAAATTTTGCCAACTACATCTTAAAACAATTTTGTTTGAACGTATTAGATTTGTTAAATGTAGATGCCAACAAAATATAACTATATCAAGTAATTAGAAATTTACCAATTAACATTCTTCTCTTTGAGTTATCTGCTGCATGGGTCCCAAGAGAAGACACATTTGGGTCTATTGGGAACTCGGTTACTTTGATGTGTTTAAACTGTGTCTTAATATTGTTAACGATGATTCCCAATCATCTCAGTTAAAAGAGTAACCCTCGAAACGTGGAAAGTCAATGCAGGGGGGGTCTCCCTTCAACTTGAAAGTGCCCAATTCTATAGATATTACCCAATAACTCCATGTTTTCATACATTTGCATCAATTTACTTGGTACCACCGCGTCCATTCACGATCTCTATTGAAAAGTATTGTAGGGGGGGATGAATAACTTGTATACGTTTAGAAATATTATAAGGTTTAAAACTTATATTTGCATCTAGCAAAAACAAATATAGTTTGTTGTTTTCGGGGTCTCTCCAAATAAACTCAACTCGAGCAGCCTTAAAGTTGAAATACACATGATGTTGATTTAGCGACGAAAAGAATGCAATAGTGTCATGAGATAAATCGTTCTACAAAATTGTTTGGCACAAAACATTTAATGTTATCAAATTATATCAAATTGATATTTATCACATATATATGTAAATAAAGTAAATAACAAAATCGACACTTAAAAGTTATGTTTTTTTGTTTATTAAAGATTTATATTTATAATACACATTAATGTTATTTGCTTTATTTGATTTCTGTAGATATTAACATTTGGCTTGCTGTAAAAATGTGTTACCTTATGTACATATCAACATTTATTTCTTTTTTGTCTTTTGATATATTTTTATTATTTTGTGTGTGATATAAAAGGTGTCAACGTGTACTGTTTGAATGAGTAAGAGGGCATTTTGGGAATATTAATTTTTTAAGGCTTTTAAGTATAAACATAGGACATGGTTTATAATTAATTATAGATAAATTCAATACATTTTTGGATATTTGGTGTGATTTTCGTTTTTTGTGATTTTGTATTAAAATATTAATATCTATAATTACTTATAAACCATGTCCTATGTTGATACTTAAAAGTCTTAAAAAATTAATATTCCCAAAATGTCCTCTTACTCATTCAAACAGTACATGTTGACACCATTTATATCACACACAAAATAATAAAAATATATCAAAAGACAAAAAAGAAATAAATGTTGATATGTACATAAGGTAACACATTTTTACATCAAGCCAAATGTTAATATCTACAGAAATCAAATAAAGTATTAATGTGTATTATAAATATAAATCTTTAAAAAACAAAAAAAATATAACTTTTAAGTGTCGATTGTGTTATTTACTTTATTTACTTATATATGTGATATATATCAATATATCAATTTGATATAACTTGATAACATTAAATGTTTTGTGCCAAACAATTTTGTAGAACGATTTGTCTCATGACACTGTCGCACTCTTTTCGTCGCTAAATCAACATCATGTGTATTAATTTCAACTTTAAGGCGGCTCGAGTTGAGTTTATTTGGAGAGACCCCGAAAACAACAAACTATATTTGTTTTTGCTAGATGCAAACATAAGTTTCAAACCTTTTAATATTTCTAAACGTATACAAGTTATTCATCCCCCCCCCCCCCCACCACACACACACACACAAAATACTTTTTAATGGAGATCGTGAATGGCCGCGGTGGTATGCAAATGTATGAAAACATGGAGTTATTGGGTAATATCTATAGAATTGGGCACTTTCAAGTTGAAGGGAGACCCCACCTGCATTGACTTTCCACGTTTCGAGGGTTACTCTTTTAACCGAGATGATTGGGAATCATCGTTAACAATATTAAGACATAGTTTAAACATATCAAAGTAACCGAGTTCCCAATAGACCCAAATGTGTCTTCTCTTGGGACCCATGCAGCAGATAACTCAAAGAGAAGAATGTTAATTGGTAAATTTCTAATTACTTGATATAGTTATATTTTGTTGACATCTACATTTAACAAATCTAATACGTTCAAACAAAATTGTTTTAAGATGTAGTTGGCAAGATTTATCAAGGAAAGCTAATAAGGTTCACAAATCAAGTAGGAGCAGTTGAGATGTATCTACACGATCTTACGTAAGTGTATATGTTTATTATTACAATCTATCAATTATCATTTATATTAGATATTCAACAATTCTTATACAACAATTCCATCGTTTTGTATGCTAATGACAAAACATACCGAGTAGGGTTCAACACATGAAGTTGATTTTGTATCACGGTCCCCATACACTCCCCGGCATGCTCGCAAGGGGAATATTAGAGAATTGGGTTGTGTACGCATCTAGAGTTAAGCTTACCCGCCATGGAGAAAGTAAGATATAACACCTTTATGTTCAATTCAATTATATCATTTTTACGGAAACTCAACTAACGTATTATATTATTATTATTATTATTATTATTATTATTATTATTATTATTATTATTATTATTATTATTATTATTATTATTATTATTATTATTATTATTACTTTATGTATTTTGCGGTTAAGGTTTTAGAGTCTACCACCTTAACCAAGATCGTGTTCAAGCCAAATATGCCGGAAGCTAAGGTTATCGAAGATATGCTTTGTTAAAAGATTGGCCGTCGTGAATTTTTAGTTTGAAGTTTCTCTTTGTGCAACTTTTTTATGTCACTTTTTTTTTTTTTTTTTTTTGTGACATTAATATTTGTTGCTAGCCAATTGAGGTTGTCTTTGCATTATTTTTTAATATAATATATATCGATTACATGATTTTACATGGATCTTTAACGTCAATTTTTTAATATAATCTTTGTGGATTAATTTAGCCTTGTCGTGAATTTTTAGTTTGAAGTTTCTCTTTGTGCAACTTTTTTACGTCACTCTTTTTTTTTTTTGTGACATTAATATTTGTTGCTAGCCAATTGAGGTTGTCTTTGCATTATTTTTTAATATAATATATATCGATTACATGATTTTACATGGATCTTTAACGTCAATTTTTTAATATAATCTTTGTGGATTAATTTAGCCTTTAGTTGTTCAAAATCACGTCCTGCAATTGTCAATACAGTGACAAACTTTGATAGTAGATTACTTGGCCTCATTTAGTTCCAAAGCCACCACAACAAAATAGACTTCAATTAATGTATATTTTATTGTCTAACGTTCAACAAAAACGATTAAGGGTAAGTTATTAATAACTGTAATAGCCAACTCACGCATTATGTGTCCCTTAAATTGGTTCTCAAATTTCTCTAATTGTTACTTAATATTACAATTAACAACTATATTTACATGAATATCTTCTTCAAATTTATAACTTCATGGTTACTATAAGATGATGGAACATTTCAGTCAAATCATGATTGTGTTTAATGAGCAACTTGATTTCTGCAAGACAACTATCACACAACGCGATTTATTTTTTGATGCTACTAAAGAGTTCCTCAATTAGTCCGTTTATGCTTTTAGTGCGATCGATTTCACACAACATTTTCGCACATTCCCGAGCTAAAAATATACCGAAGTATTATTAATATCATATACCGAAACAATGAAACTATGCGTGATTGATGTATAGATACTACATACACCCCAATTTGAGCTTTATAGATGTAGGACTATTTGCAATAACTTAATGGTTTTTGGTCAACTATGTTTCTTTGGAAGCTATTTTCTTTGGTGAATGGCTTTTCATTTATTTAGTGTAGTTCTTGATTTAAGATGCATTATTTTAAGTAGTTTGTGTTCTACTGTGTCCTTCAGAAGATGACATGTTCCCTTTCAACCTCGAGCCATCGATGCGGACATAGTCGTTGGATAGCATGCTGGAAAAGGGGTATTTTTGACAAGAATTCCTCTGTGTCCTTCAGAAGATGACATGTTCCCTTTCAAAATGAAATGGAAAATAGTTTCCCGTTTGCCTTAGCTTCGCAATGACAATAAATAAAGCTCAAGGTCAAACTATCCCTAACGTTGGTGTTTATTTACCAGACTCGGTATTTTCCCATGGTCAACACTACGTCGCATTATCTAGAGGTACATCACTTGAGAATACAGAGGTGTTAGTTAAGTCGGCCAAAAAATTTACTCAAGAAGGAGTTTACAATTCAAATATGGTATATCAAGAAGTGTTACGCGATGTGTAAGGCGTTTGAATGTGATTGTAACTGATTGTTGTTTATTTGCTTTAAAAGCATGTTTTAATTTTCTCCTTCATGCATTGGTTTTTTATTATGTCAGTAATTGTGTACGATACTTGACTTTCAGTTGTAACTGTTTTATTATAGTGTATGACAACACCATATTATTTTGAAATTACATTGTATATCCCTTCTCTGTTTCAAATGATAACTACTATTATCGTCGTCGTAAAGTTACATCATTTTAGAAATACAATACCGTCGCATCGTGCGGTACTCTACTAGTATTAATTGAACTTTCAATTACACTCGTCTTTTTTTTCGCCGAGATTTTTTATTTTATACGGTACAGTATCTAGTTTTGATTTTGATTAAAATAAAATAAAATATAATTATTTTATTAATTAGTAAATACTACGGAGTACGTAGTAAATTATTCTTGGATATTGGGCCTATGATTTTTTTACCGTGATATCGGCCCGATAAATTAGGGCTCCATATTTCACCGCTTCCTTCCCCATTTACTGTGTGCTCCCACTAAAGAAAAACAAGGTACGTCATCATCTTCTTCTTCGATCATGTTCCTTTTACACACATACATATATTTATAATAATTATAATGCATCAATGTACTTTATGTAGAGTAAAACATGTGGAATCGTTTGTTAGATCGTACCTGTTAGGGAATAAATTTATAGATATTGTGTTTGTCTGTGTGTGCTTAGTGTACAATATATATATATATATATATATATATATATATATAGATCTATTAATTATTATCATGGATGTATGTGGCTTAGTGGCTAGCTGATGAGTTCTTTTAATATTTAATTTATAGTTAATAATTTTATATTCTACTTTATTCTCTGTCTCGTTTGTTTATTGTATTTTGGATTGATATGTTTTTTTTTTATAATAATAGAAATATAACAGAGGAAAAATTTGAAGAATGAACACCAGTCAGAGATGTGTTGGGTGTTACGAGTTGGACCTAAGTTCATGTCCAAATGACTGCATGTTTTTCGGGGTATTCTTGCCACATCCTAATGAAACCGAGGCTAACCGTTTCAAGTTGTTGGTTAGTTTTTATCAACCTCGCCATGTCAGCGATCTCCTGAGTCAACAACCAAATGCGCAAGCTCGGCGTCAATATCTGAACCAGCTCATGATTGAAGGTCACCTTCAGAAAGCTAACATTCCGGGTGGCGTAGTTGCTTTGGTTCAGGCGCTACATCGGGATAATGAACTATTGAAAACTAGGGTTGAAGGTTTAGAAGCTAATGTCAAGAACTTGAAAGAAGCATTGAAGAAGGCTCGAGATGCCATGGTTAGAGTTCAAGATATGGTGCAGGCGGCCCAGGTTAACGCCGCAGACAGGATCAACATGTTCACTAACTAGAACATTAACATGAGGTCTCCGTCGTGAAGGTAAATTTCATCTTATTAGTTTCGTTTGATGCACTTGTACACCCGACAAGTAAGGTGATGTAATTTTTGAAAATGCTTGTAAACCTTTAAAATAGGGGTGGGAAAATGAGTGGGTCGGGTCAGTTACTCATTTGGCATTCGGTCAACACGGGTTCAGGACAAGATGGATCATAACATATTGATTTGGCTTCCAATATTTAAGTTGTCATTTTTTCCTTACTTTTGATAAACCTGATTAAGGAAGTACTACACTGTTATATTGAGTATTTTGTTATGATAAAATGATCTAATTGGTTGTTGGCATATGAATACATGTTGCGTGTTTGACGCGTTCATCATTAATCTTCATCCCATTAAGCTAAGTTTACGAATCTTACCCCCTTGAGATGGAAAATATGAATTCCCACATATCCTTTGAAATGTAGTTGTAGTTGTACTTGATAAATTTGGTGTTAAAAACACAAGAATATAAACATATCTATAACTTCTCTAATCGTGGAACCAATTGATGGCTAATCTAGTGCCTCAGGGCTATATATCTCTGCATGTTTTTATATTTACATGTGACTGAATCTTTCATTTTGGGTTTTTTTTTTTTGAGATTTTAGGATTTGTAAGAAGGAAGATGGATGGACAAGAAAGGACTTGTTGCTGATAATTATGATTGTGTTAGTTTGACTGTTTGATACTGTAAGTAGCTAATTACATTGTGCATTTCGCGCTCATGCTTTTGTTAGTTAACTTTTTAGCGCAACTGTTCGATACTTTGATAGCGCAAGTACATGGTTTATAAAATGTGGATGCATTTCTCTATGATATTATTTTGTTAGTTTTAACTGTTTTAAGAATCTTTGGTCAAGTCTGACAAAAACATGATTTCATACTTTTCCGAAATGAAATTCTCGGAGAATAGTTTTAGAGACAACTTATTATACATAATCTACCATTAAAAGTCGTCATGTTTCTAGTAAAGTTGAACGGGTTAAAATTTTTAATTTAAGTGATATAACAAGAAGACTACCATAATGATTTGATGAAATTGGCATGGGTCAAATTACTTATACTTTGATTACATTATTACATGATAATCAATCGATGACGATATTGTGGTATGGGTTAACAATGATATAGCGAACCAACATGGTATCAATCTTACTTTATATTTTCCTTTTTTCTTATTCTTCGTCTTTTTCGATTTTAAGTTATTTGTGTATTTTAGTCATCAAATGTGAATTAATCGATTATTCTATAGAAAGAATATTCAATGCACGTTGCCTTTGGTTTGAAAAAGAAAATTCAACTTAATTGTAAACAGAGAACTTTTTTGTTCATTACATTATGGGAGTTGAGTTGATAGATACAACAAATAAATTAATACATACATCAAACTGTACGAAACTCAGAGTACAATCGATGAAGCTCACAGTACAAGCACCCTAAAGCATAAGTTTAGTGTATGTAACAAATTTTTTGTTGTATTTATCACTCTCCTTGCATTATACTTCGTATTTACCAGTAGTCCAGTACTAATTCAAAATTGACTCAATTTTAAGATTGCATTTGGTTTCCGGGCTGGCCTGTAGACTCCGAGGGCCCAGTGCACATAATAGGCCCAACTAATGAATTTAGTACTTTATATGGGCTTTTTTAATGTGATTGCATTTACTTATGAAGTACATAGGGAACTTACAGATGAGATTTTAACGATTTCTCAAAGTCTATTTGATTATTCACATCCAACTTATGTTTCAATAACAATTTTGGTGATGAAAAGTTGTAATGATATTGAAATAATAGCAAAGAAAATAGTAAAAATGAAATAAAGTAATGAATAAAATTAATAATGAGTAAGAGTGTAAAGCAAAAAATGGAGAAGGAAAAAAATAAACAGAATTACACTAACAAGTTCGTTATAGAGAAATAATTTCAAAGAATAGAAGAAAAAGGATAAGGAAAGATGAGAAGGTGTCTCGAACTGCAAACCTCCCGCAAAGAGTTTACTTGCTTATCCAGTGGACAACCGATACTTTGTTTAGCAAAGAATTTAAATAGTTCGTTCTCCCAGCATCCAAATGCAAAGGAGGCTCACCTTTTCGAGGTGTTGATAAGTCGTTATGAACCTTCCCATGTCAGCGATCGCATGAGGAGTCAACCAAATGCACAAGCTCGACGTCAATATCTGAACCATCTATTGACTATTGAAAACTTGGGCAGCGCGCCTGTTTAAAAGCTAATGTCAACAACTTAAGACAATCATTAGAGAAGCATCGAAATGGATTAGCTGGACTTCAAAATCGTGTTGTGCAGTCCCGGGTTAACGCTACAAACCACTTTCTCGATGAGTTCATGGAGAGGGTATAGTAGAGGAACAGATTCTCCAATAGGAGTACCCGATCCTGTATTAGAAGTAAACCTGAATTTTACGCGATGAAGCTTAATTTCATTTTATTAGTTTAGTTCGATTGATGCACTTGTATTACCCGATTTGATTTTCAAAAATGCTTGTACAACTTTAAGATAGTGGTGGGGAAATGAATGAGTTGAGTCAGTTAGTCAGTCAATTGGTAGCGAGTCAACATGGTTTTAGATCAGATGGATCATAACAGTTCGTGTTTGATTTTCATTTATAATTACATAAAATACATATAGCAGTAATTTTATGATAATAAGTTGAGGGGGTGTTTAGTTGTGGAAACAAATGAGGAGTTTTCTAGAAACAATTTTCAAGAAAAATGGAAAACTGGAAAACTCGTTCAAAATGAATTTTTTTGAGAAATTTTTTCAAGAAAATAGAAAATCCACTTTTCCAAAATATAACTTGGAGGTGGAAAACAAGGGGGTGTTGTGAGAAAAAGAGGGAGTTTTCTAGAAAATTTTTCCAAGAAAAGTGGAAAACTGGAAAATGCGTTCAAAATGAATTTTTCTAAGAAAATTTTCCAAGAAAATGGAAAATCCACTTTTCCAAAATATAACTTGGAGGTGGAAAACACTTCCCCCACACTTTTTCAAATTTTCCTTTATACAATTCCCCCACACTTTTTCAAAATTTCCAAGATATAACTAGTTTTTCAAAATCTATTTTTCCAACATTTGAACACGTTTTCTAGATTCTCAACAATTTTCTGGAGAACGATTTTCTTTAGAAAATTGGAAATGAAAAATTGTGGAAAATTTTCCACAACTAAACACACCCTAAGTTCCCCTACTTTTCCAAATTTTTCCTTTATAAACTTCTTCTACAATTTTCCAAAATTTTCAAGATATAACTAGTTTTCCAAAATCTACTTTTCAAACATTTGAACGCGTTTTCTAAATTTACAACACTTTCCTAGAGAACGATTTTTTTTAGAAAATTGAAAATGGAAAACTGTGAAAAATTTTCCACAACTAAACACACCCTAGGGTGCGTTTAGTTACAGAAAACTCCCCACTTTTCCATTTAAAATTTCTAAGAAAACAAGAAAATTAGAAAACGTGTTCAAATTCGAGTTTTCCTAAAAAACTTTTCTAGAAAAATGAAAATCATTGTTTCCTTTTTACAACTAGAAAGTTGAAAACCTACTTTTGATAGTTTTCTAAGTTTTCCATCTCTAGTGTTCATTGGAAAAAGAAAACTCCACCCCTTGCAACTAAACATGTTTTCTAGATTTTCCATGATATTCTAAAGAGGTAAAAGGCTTCTCATTCTCTAGAGAAATGAAAAAAGGAAAATAAAGAAATTTTTCTGTAACTAAACGCGCCCTAGTGTTTTTATCGGATATGGGCCGTTTAAAACAAATGTCGTATTGTAATGGCCCGCCAATTTCAACCTTAGAAATTCTAGAACCTTCTACACTATTATTGAAGACTCATGAGTCATGATGAGCCTTTAAGAAGAATTTGGGAATCCTCCGTTTACAAATGGGTAAAGTATCTGGAAATGCAACTAACTTGTACCAAATCTCTATTGTGTGTACCCAACTTATGTATGCTATTTTTAATGCAACCAACTTTCAAAAAATGTCTATTGTGTGTACTTTGATGACGTGGCGAGCTCAGAGCGTGCCACGTGGCGTAGGATAGAGTGACATGAGCTTGCCACGTCATCAAATTACACACAATAGACATTTTTTGAAAGTTGGTTGCATTAAAAATAGCATACGTAAGTTGGGTACACACAATAGAGA
The DNA here is from genome assembly GCA_949592205.1 of Helichrysum umbraculigerum. Classification (NCBI taxonomy): domain Eukaryota; kingdom Viridiplantae; phylum Streptophyta; class Magnoliopsida; order Asterales; family Asteraceae; genus Helichrysum; species Helichrysum umbraculigerum. Next base: position 4,845,312 of record CATIUR010000005.1, on the reverse strand, counting down.
TTTGGTACAAGTTAGTTGCATTTCCAGATACTTTACCCTTTATAAATCTATTTTTATCTTAACCATTCATTTTGAAGTTTAAGTAGTATAGATATGTGGATGTCTCACTTGAAACATCACATTCTTTTGTAAAGTTCTCTCTAGCTGGTATTAGTCGAAACATTTTCTTTGTTGCACTTGTTATATCGTACTCTCATTGGATGTCTTAAATCTTTGATGACTTTGAGCAGCTTACTTAGTCGAGACTAAAGATATGATGTACAGTTAGATTATCGAGATAATTTCATCAAAGCACGGAGTATTAGGTTTGCTAAATTTGCCCAATAAATAACTTCTTTTTATTATATTTATATTTATATTATTCACATATAAGTTCTTCCATTATTTTACTTTACGGGGGTTCAAACTTCAAACACGATTCCTCTCGTTTCCACCTAAGAAAAACAATATACATCACCATCTTCATCCTAAAATAAATATGGAATCTTTTGTCAAATCGTCTGGTTATCTTTCTTTTAAAATAATATGTTTGTGTTTGTGTGTGCTTAGTGTGTTATTTTTGTTAAAATTTATTGTTTTTATTTTTCTTTAGTTGATAAATATATAGTACGAGTAGTAAATATCGTGTACAATGAGTTAGCTACAGCAGTTGTATTTTCTATTTTTTATTCTTTTAGATTTTATTTGGATTTGATAATTATAAATAATTTATTTTTTGACCCTTTAATTACGTTAGTGGGTCAACATATGGTTTCAGGTCAAAATAGATCCGTTTGTGTTTAATTTTCATTTTTGTGATTTTGTACATGTCAATTAACGTTTAAATTTCATTAGCCTCTTATATTTTAAATTTTTTATTTAAAATATACAATTTTACGAGAGTAAATTAGTGTTTTTAATATATATGGGCCTCATAAGACAATTGTCGTACTATAACAACTCGCCAATTATATGCTTTAGATTTTGGAACCTCCAACACTACCCTAATTTGAAGACTTGTGAGCCTAGGAGAAGATTTCTAATATTTCTCCTTATGGCTCCATCCTTATAACGGTTTAAAGACTTGTACATAGTAAATGCTCTAAGAGGCTACCACACAAGCAATGAAGATGCCATCGGCCGGGTGAAAATTGTGAAAATGATGTGCTCAAATCGATCGATGTAGGTATATTCGTTTATCTAAAGGTTATGATTTTGAATTCGTTAAAGTGTGACCCGCGCTTAAGCCTCATGTGACATTCTTGGTGACCAACTGTATGCGAGGAGCTTTGTAGGAAAGAAAAGGTTTTCGTATAGCATCCACAACTCTCAGATTTAAATTTATAAAAATAGAGAATTGAATTGATTGCTGTAATGTATTAAATGTACAAACTATTGAAGAAATTTAGTATTGTATTATGATTAATTAATTAATCCTAAATGGCTAAAATGATCCTATGTATAAGAACATGGTTAACTATTCGAAATGATTATTAATTATTATTAATATTGTCAAATGGTAAACCTAAAGGAATGGTAATGTGAATTCATCAAATAAAATGTGTATTTTTATTTGAATAAGGATGGATGAATTTGGTTGTCATTCATAATGGCAATCCGCCAATCCATCGCAAAATCTCGCAAACAAACTCAGTGACTACATTATCCCGATAAGCATCTCATGAAAAAATCATCTAGTAATTCGAATCAGAAAACACTAAAGGAAGCAAGTTAATGCATGAATGATAAATACGTGTAACATATTTTTAAGAAAATTTGGTTTCCATCAAGCATTCATAAATTTCGGTACCAAACTAGTGGAATAACTATCGATAATTATCTTTGTTTCTTCAATGAATCAGATTAAAAACACGGAACAATTAAGTCAACATAGATCCCCTTAATGAATAATGATACGTCGCAACGTATTTGCCATTTCGACACGGTAATGATTTAAGGTAACTTGATTTCGAACTACTTACCGAATAAGTTATATGATATGTGGTATATGATTAGATTGGTTAAGTTTTCTTTGAACGTTGATATGTTTCAAACTATGGATCGAGTCTTTGTATCTACGTTGAAACTCATATTAATTTGAGTTCAGTATTCACGAGTCAAACATGTTTTCTACCAACGATTGAGTGACGTAGGGTAACATAAGATACGTAGTATTACGTACTATAATAAGTTGTTGATAAACTAGGCTCTACTAAAGCCCAAATTCTGATTTCATCAATCTGTTTCAGGAGCCCAATAAGCAACCATCTGATATTATATATTTATAAATTCAATAATAATAATTATTATTATAATAATTCTACCAAAATATTATACTAGAGAATACTTGTATATCACACCATTGGTTTGGTATCGATTACGCATGATAAAATTACATGCTTCGAATAAGAGGATACATATGCATATACATGTAACACTTGTATATATTATTTTATTTTAATCTACAACCATTATAACGTATTCGTAAGCTCAACTTAACGCCTTAAAATATTAACGATGCGACGACTAATGACAATATTTTTTGTTCGACTAAAATAATTTAATCCGCTGCATTGCGCGGGTCTTTGCTAGTATACAAAATAACGTAAATAGGAGAAAAAGAATATACAAAATAAAAGTCTATACCCACGTCACGTTTTTATATCACCGGTATTATAGGTGGGCCCACTTTTTGAGAGTTTGTTAGACGGGTGAAACCGTTACATACTAAATATGTAAATAAATGGAAGAAAAAGAAATATAGAAATTATCAAAGTGTATAATACAAAAAGTGTATGCATGAAACAAAAAACCCACGTTACGTTTTTACACCCGGTGGGTCTCACTTTTTGAGAGTTTGTTAGACGGGTGAAACGTTATATACAAAATATGTGTAAATGTAAATGTAAATGGGAGAAAAAGAAATATATACATATATATAGGAGAAATTATATCAAATGTATGTAATACAAAACTTTTGTGTATGCATGAGACAAAAAAACCCACGTCATGTTTTTACACTACACCCGCATGATAGGTGGGGCCCACGTTTTGAGAGTAGTTAATACAAAAAGTGTATGAATGAGACAAAAAAAACCGCTCCCTCGACGTTTTTACACCCCCGCATATTATAGGTGGGCCCACTTTTTGAGAGTTTGTTATTTCGGTTGTGAATTTCGTATCCAAGAAAGTGTGAAATATACCATATATCCTCTATATAAACAGGATACAGTCATTCTCCCATTTCAATCAGAATTCAAAAATTTAGTTAATCACCATGTCCATAGTTGCAAAGGCTGTGATCAAGAACAAGCTTTTGAACCAGCTGGCTAGTATGAAAATAGATCCTCATGTCAAAAGGAATATGGAAGCGTTGAAAGATAAAAGCATGCAGTACGTGTCGGAGACATATGAAGGGAAGAACAAGGAGGTGACCATGAAGGTAGATGACTTCGACAAGGGCAATGTCTCATCACATTGAGTCACATACAGTAATCCACCTCTACGCTGAAGAGTTAAAAGCTCCGAAAGTTATCAAGAAGCGATACGCGAAGTTGAGTCATTAAAAGCAGTGGTTGATGCAGATGATGCTCCTTGCTCCGAGATTGGCGTATCGGTCCTTAAAGTGGGCGGTCATGCTGTTGAAATTCACAGTAAAAATCCATTATTCATGGACAAGCTAGCTCAACAGTACCCGATCCTCTAGTATAACATAAACATGAACTTTCCGCCTCTTAGGTAAATTTTAAAATATCATCCCCTTTAGTTTTGAAAATCGGACCGATCATTTATCATGCACTAGATCCTTTATAGATCAAGGGTTTTCCTCGTACATCGCTGTGTCATTCGCATTTACATTTCGATTACTTTCTTTTAATTGCATAAACTGCATTATCCCGGAATTATCCCGGGCTTTACTTGATTTTTTGCATTTATTTTGTTATCATACATTTATTCCGTACAAATTTGATATTCATAAAGTCTTTAATTGCATTTTTAACAAGATTTATCATTGAATTCACTTGTATTGTGAAATTCTAGGCTTTTCACCAAAAACTTGCATTTTATACTCAATTATCTTGAAAATAAATACAAGCACTAGATTTAATCACTTAATTGTCTCGGTTAATTTTTGGTCAAAACATCACACACCTCCTCCGAAGATAGTCTCTGCAGGTCAGTCCTACAAAGTGATTTACCATGGCCATCTCCAGTATGGGCTGCTGTTTGATGACCCGTCTCCGATTCCACGGCCAATTCTTATTCCAACTCCAGTTCAGACCATACAAATCGGTTATATGCAGATACCTCTCCATCTTCCCCCGTCTGTTGGTTTGTCCATTGCCCACATACGCCCATCTGAACCACTCCCTCCCCTCTTCCAGTTTGGTTCGCAGAGGTATATATGTCCTGCTCGGAGGAGGATCCTTCAAACGACTCCACCCGAAATAGCATTCACGGGATACGATTACGATACGCGAGGACCGGAGGATCCAACGGAAGAGTTCAGTAGGCTAGCTAGTAGAATGAATATGAAACGATCAATAAAGGAGGCCATTCTGAGGTTGACGGAAGAGAATGCTGGTGCTGAAGCTGTGATGGAAAAGTGTGACATACTTGAGGCCGAGTTAGCGAGGGTGATTAAAGAGAAGGAGAAGCTAGAGAGGGCCCTTCAAGCTGCCAACGCAGAGAGGCAATCTTGAAGTTTACAGGTTCAGGCGTGGGTGATAGGGTCCTTGCTGCCAGGCAATTGTTGAATGAGGCAAAGGCAGAGGCTCGTCGAAGATTTAGATATGTCAGTTGATCCTTTGAGTAGTTTGTTTTTTGTCTGCGGCACTCGTCAAAGATTTGGTATATGATATGATAAACAATTTGTCATGTATTTTTGTTTACAATGTTTGTTGAATGACATGGTATATGATACGATAAACCCTGCAACATTTTTGATGTTTTTCGTAACACATCTGCCATGAGAGTTTTATTGTTGAGGTGGGTCTCTACCTGGGGAAAGGCTAGAATCAATGTTTTGAAACCCGGGTTGACCCGGTTGAACCGGGACCCGGGCATCTAACCAAGTCAACTAGGAGCGGGTTTTAAGTGGTTTCCGACTCGGGTTGGCCCGGCGGGTTTTCCGGTGACCCGGAACCCGGCGAGTGAACATTTTTTTCTTTTTTTTATTTTGTTAAATTTTTTGATAATTTCGCTAATATGTTTATAAAGTGTGAATGTTACGCTAATATTCTTGTAAAAGTCAAAATTATCGATGTACATATCGTTTATTTGAAAGTCTTGGACTACTAAACTTACATATAGACTCCTCAATTATGATGTGTAACATAAATTAAATATAAATTAATATAAATAACAAAAAAGTGCAACCCGGTTGACCCAATGGTTCAACCGGTTGAACCGGACTCGACACTTAGACCGGGTCAACTCGAAAACTGGGTTTTAAAACATTGGCTAGAATTCACTTCCCTCCATGACATGCATGTTTGACAGCATCTGGACTTATGAGTTGTAATTTAGAGTCGATTAATTTCGGATAGATTTTTTTTTCCTTTCTTTTTTTTTGGTTATATTAACTTTAGTTTTGTTGTTTGCTTAGATTTAATACAGCGATGTGATATTGCAGTGTAATCTTTGGATTTAACCCCATGGAAAGAGTCTGTTTTTTTCTTTTTCTTTTTGTTATCTTTCTTGTGAATAATGAACTTTGTTATTATATACGGTTAGCCTTATTATCACAACAATCCAAATTATAATGACAAGTTTCAAAAAAGAAAATATAATTTTAAAATACCATATAACTCGATAATAAAAACGTAAAATACTCTTGCATAATAAAAGAGTTGCATTTTAACTTTTGTTAAGAAAAAAATAAAACATTCGTTTATTTTAAATATGAGTGTATGGTCCGTGAAGAAAATCATAAAATTTTCGTAACGGATCCTTTTTATAATATTATTTTACCAATATTATTTTACCAAATACAACATGCAACTCATTTACCGTGCAATATCATCTTATGTTACTTATCGACTTTTTAGTATTACACGTGTCTCATTGTCACATATTCATGGTATCACGTGGTGTTGATCAACTCTTATAAACTATTTTTCTATATATAAGTTTTGATTAAAAAATATGTGAAAAAAATATTTTTTATAAGGTTCAAAATATAAGGTTTTCAAGTTTTTAATTTTTCACTTTATAAAGGAAATTTGATTCGGTATTGTGTATTAACGTAGAAAAGATTTTATAATAAAAACACTATTCTTGTGGTAAGAAAAAATTAAGATACCTTACTGTTGTGGGTATATTTTTAGCTAATCTTGCAGGATCCTGAAATAGCGTGCTCCTATTTGACGATAGAAATCACGGATTGCATATAAGTAAGTTATGAGCAGGATACTAGAATCAAAGGTATGATAAGGTATTATATGATAGTGTTCAGTGATCCTAGATTGCATAGAGATAAATTGTATGCAGGATACTGAGGTTAGAAAGATGCTGAGGTAATGAATAGTAATTATATGTGATCCTGATTTATATGCTACGCAGGATCCCCAGGTATGAATAGATTATCATTAGGATTAATTAAATATGAAGATACTAGTCATACAAAGATTCTGCTTTATTTATTATATTGCAGGATCCCGACAGGGATATTGTTATATATTGCAGGATCATGAATATATTATGATCTTGATTTCTCTAAGTCTGGGATAACAGAATATCTTGGATATATAATTAGCGTTCCTATAATATAATATTTTCTTATTTTAAGGATCCCAGATATCTAATATCTCGGGATCACTCGCTACTAATTTATATGCGTATTTATTCTTTTTTGACCAGGTCATACGAGACGTGGGGAGTAGCTCCGATTTCTTTGGATCGAATAATATCCGGAGAATATTTGAATTACGAGGAGAAGAGTCAACACGTGCGCTATACTTGGTCATGTGAACGTTGGGGACGCTCCAGCATATCTCGAAGATGATCCCGTGGCGCTTTCGTGCATAAAACTTACCCACATAACGTCCACATTTGCAGCAACCGAGATTGTCATTGTTCACCGTATCCTTTTGAAAAAAATTATAAAGTTTTAAGATGGTTTTTTGACATAAGTAACGGTGGAGTGTTATGTACATTACAAGCATTACATTAAACAATAGTTGAGTACAATGATTTGTTCTTTTTTGTATCTTTTTGATTTTGGCCAGGTTGTTTAGCGGGACTCTTACGACTATCAATTGCTCACAATACGTATTAACATAAGTTGAAGCATAAAGATTCATATACTTATATGGTGTGTCACGTTTGATTGAATTGTCAAATACAGTAAGTTGAGTGCCTAAAAATAATGAATATGAGTTTGTCATGTGTCGATAATAGAGTACTTAGCGTTTGATACATATTAAGAAAATTGCAACAAAATAAGAGCATAGATTGGGCGTTCATTATCTAATAACAGTATCCCTATACCAAACATATAATGGTAGAAAAATCAGACGTTTAGAATTTAATTTACATATTTAAGGTCTGTTTAGTGAGGATCTTTTATAAAACTTTTAGGAGCTCTTAAAAGTTTTTAGGAGCTTTAGGGTGCGTTTAGTTACAGAAAAATTTCTCTATTTTTCTTTTTTCAGTTCTCTAGAGAATGAGAAGTGTTTTAACTCTCTAGAATAGCATGGAAAATATAGAAAATGTGTTTAGTTGCGAGGGGTGGAGTTTTCCTTTTTCAAATATTTAGAGGTGGAAAACTTAGAAAACCATCCAAAGTAGTTTTCAACTTTGTAGTTATAAAAAGGAAAACATGGATTTTCTTTTTCTTATAAAAGTTTTTTAGAAAACTCGAATTTGAACATGTTTTCTAATTTTCTTGTTTTCTTAGAGAATTTTTGTAGAAAAGTGGAGAGTTTTCTGTAACTAAACGCACAAGTTTTTCGTTTTGAAAATAAAAGCTTTAACAAAATATAAAGGCTTGTTTGGTGAAGAAGAGCTTGAAGCCTTTATCTAAAAACAAAAATCTTTAGATGAAACGCTACTCGTATCAGCGTTCCAAATTAATTAGAGCTTTTAAAGATGATAATTACATACTTACCAAAGCCAACATGTAAACGTTTGTTATTACTTCCGTTATTTATTTTTGTTTACTGAATTTTATTATTACTATAAATATCCACAATAATATATTTATTCTTCCCACATATATAATTATCCAATCAATAAAGTACTTTATTTATATACTGAATATTAAACATTATTTGTTAAATTTGTTTTTAAATATGTTGTTGGAAAGTGACTTAAACTATAGGATTTGTTTGGTAAAATTGATATTTGATTTGTATTAGGATTAGTATTTGGAGTTTGTTTCGAATTAGGTTTAATTAGTTTTCTTTACAAATAGAGATCATTAGTTTCTTTGTACCTTCGAATTTGAATTCGTTAGTTTGTTTGAATTTGATTTGCAATTTGAATTTGAAAGCTTCCGCTTCGTATTCGTATTCGTTTCCTTCTTTGTATTCGTTCGATATTCTCTAACATATGTTTATTATTTATTTTATATTGATGTCCGTTTTTGTCATTTTAAACTTCAAAGTTACAGCTACAGTAGTTCGTCAAACAGTCTTATATAAAAAAAGCTACAACTTAGAGCTACAGCTAACCGTTACGGCCTACGGCTAATTTATTAAACAAACACTTATAAGTAAAAATACGTTGTTCATGAGTTTTGATAGTCCACAATATAGGAATAATTAAACCACAAAAACCATACGGTGAAGTGCTGTTATTGAGTTAATCTATCTCCATTTTTTTTTTCTTTCTTTACCTATTGAATGTCACATCATATGTACATGTTACAAGAATTCAAACGACAAGAGCTTGTGTGTTCTGTTTTTTTTAAGAAGATAGTTAGCAAACGAATTAAAATTAACAAGAATGGTGCCGTTACAACAAAATTAGTGTGTAAAAATTATTCAAATCTCATCAAACAAGGTCTAAAACTAATTTTCATATATAATTAAGAAGAAACTATTCACAACAGAAAACAGGAACGGGCATATAATAGTGACTTAACATTTTAAACTATAAAGATAGTGTTACAACTTTTAAATGGTATTACTCGGTGTCCCAATAAAATTCCTAAAACTTATAATCCAACAATGGCAAAAATGCAAATAGAAACAACTGCCTTTCAAAAAAACTCAACAGACCTTCATAGTACCAACCGTGTAACCTCAAGACTCCGATTTGGACTCACTTGACTCACCGAGTGTAAACCGAATGAACCTCCTAACCTTAATGTTCTCACCAATAGCCGCCACGGTCTGCTTCACCAAATCTTTCACAAGAACTGAATCATCTTTAAGAAACGGTTGTTCAAGAAGAGCAAGTTCCCCGAGCCTCTTTGCAACCCGCCCGTCCACAATCTTTCCCCTTATACTCTCGGGTTTTGACAATATATCTTCTCGTTGCATCTCGATATCTTTCTCTTTACTCACAATGCTTTCGGGAATATCTTCAATTGAGACATACTCCACTTTCGGGCATGCAACGACTTGCATGGCTAAATCATCTACTAATTCTTTGAACTTTTCACTTCTACCCACAAAGTCGGTTTCACAGTTGACTTCAATAAGGACACCTATACGAGAGTCATGAATGTAGGACCCGATTCTACCTTCGGCTGCTAAACGACTTGATTTCTTGTCAGCGGTTGAGAGACCTTTCTTTCTTAGATACTCTTGTGCCTTCACAAGGTCTCCCCCGGTTTCAGAAAGAGCCTTTTTGCAGTCCATCATACCTGCACCCGTTTCTTCACGTAGTTGCTTTACCAACGCTGCTGAAATTACTGCTTTCGGTGCCCTAAATAAAGGAAATAAAATGGCATCATTTCAAGTTTGAAACAAAAAAAAATTTGGTAAAATCTTGAATGGAGGACCGAACCAAGAACCTACTTTTAATACATATAAAGCCTCCTAAATCATTCAAAAAACATAAAATATGTACTATACATTATTATTATTTTCAAACTCATCGAATTTGACACACTAATATCTATTTTATATGATTATTTTGAACTCCAATATACCCAAAACATGTACATGTATTGACCCGTGCCCATTTTGACCTTTTGCGCGACCAGGGCATATTGACCCAAACCCAATTTTAATAAACGATTGACTTACTCATTAGCAGTGTCAACGGTTTCGGTCACTGCAGGCTGTGGCTCAGTTGTTGGTGCAGAGACCTTCTTCGCTGTAGTTTGTGCAGCAACTTCAGCAGCAAAATCTTGACTTCTCTTTTCCAACCCTTCACCAAGGTTGAACCTTACGAACCGTTTAACTTTTATATTTTCTCCAATTGTTGCAATCGTTGACTTTACAAAATCTTTGACCACAACCTTATCGTCCTTAATGTAAGCCTGCTCAAGCAACGCTAGCTCATCAAGCCTCTTCTTGATTCTTCCGTCAACAATTTTGGACCTAAATTGCTCGGGTTTTGACAAAAGATCTTCTTTTTGCATCTCAATTTCTTTTTCTTTTGCAATGATCTCTGCAGGAACATCTTCTGGGGATAAATACTGAACCTGTGGACATGCTGCCACTTGCATTGCCAAATCGTTGACTAATTCTTTGAATATGTCTCCACGTGATACAAAATCAGTCTCGCAGTTGACTTCTACGAGGACCCCGATTCTGCTATCGTGAATGTAGGACCCGATTCTACCTTCGGCTGTGGCCCGACTTGCCTTTTTGTCAGCACTTGCCAACCCTTTCTTTCTTAGGTACTCTTGAGCTTTGACCAAATCACCCTTGGTTTCTGCAAGTGCTTTCTTGCAGTCCATCATACCCGCACCCGTTTCTTCACGCAGCTGCTTCACGAGAGCTGGGGATATCGTTGCTGTCATACCCAAATACACATGGTTATTAGGGGGTGTTTAGTGAACATCATTAAAGTGATTATGTAATACTGGAAACGGTAAATAAGTTATAAATAAACCTTTTGGGGTGGCTTCCACAGGGGCAGCAACTGCTTCAATTTTTTCTTCTGCAACTGGAACCACAATATCGGCATCTGTTTCGACTTTTGTTTCCAGTTCCTCGGTTTGATTCTCTATGACTTCGCCAACTGGTGTGGCATTAGGAATTTCAGCATCTACTAACAACAAATCACTCATTAGAAATCTTAACTTATAAAATATAACATAACATGAAAATAACAAAAAAACTTGTTGATTGAAGCCAGCAGTGAAACATTAAGTAGATCAGGAAATAGAACTAATACAAACTTCTTTTTTATTTGGTGAAAAACAAAATTAATTAATTAACTGAGACATTCATCAATGAGAGTGAAGTAAATCTCAGGAATTACAACAGAGATTAAGATCCATCCGACTATACTGCGAGAGAAACAACTAGATTGGAATGTCAAAACTAACACAGTGACCTAAAACAAAATGCTAAACTAAAACTGCATGATCATCTGAGGGGACTCGACTAAAGCCCATTGAAACATGAGCCATAGAAACCATTGCTGAAGGTGACGAGAAATTTTCTGATCCATATCAAGAAAAGCCTGGATCACTTGACAAGAAACGATGTCAATGATCTACACTGCAAGCAAGAAAATGAGACCCCGCCTTTACAATCTTGGACAACAAATCATTAATAAGTAATTGTAGTAAAAGGTAATGTACTTTACGCTCATTTTTGTTTCAGGCCTTGTATTTTCAAGAACCTCAAACAAGGAATTATACTTCAGTTTAGGTTTTATTTGATAAATGATATCAGTGGTAGTCACATACTCACATGTAATAACTTTTTAGGCGAAAATAACACTGCACTGTATTATTATCATGTCTTTAGAATCCACAAATAGATCACTACACTTTTTTTATATTCGTTTTTTACGGACCATGTTACCAGGTAACAGCTGAACATATAACCCATGGTCCATCAAACATAACCAAAACAGGAGTATAGCCCCTTATTTGTGGCTTTGAAGAGTGCATGCTCAAAACATAAATGAGCATGATGCACATAAACTTTTACTGTAATTAATCCTGTATATGCCCATAGTAGTACATCACGCTTAATTAATTTATCATGATATCACCAAAGGATTTAAGTAACTATAAAATTTTAAAAACATGTGAATCATGAGCGTAAGTAGCTGAAGAGCAAGAGTACAAACCTGCGATTACGTTTTCCTCTGGTACAGGGGCATCTACTTGTTCACTTGAGCTTGTAATATTACTAGCCTCCTCAGGTATCTCTACTTGCTCTTCACTGGTAATGCTACCATTTTCATCTGAAACAGGTTCGATTTTTACATCCGAATCTGATTCATGAGTAATTTCAGTTACTTCATCGGATGTCTTCAGTATAAGGTGGACATCACATTTTATTAAAGAATTTACTTTGAGGTTTGCAATATGCCAAAATCAAAACCAATGTTTTTTCAGGATTATATATTTCAAAGCCTAAAATGTGTGCTCTTGTTTAGAGCGTTCATATTGATAGTACGTTCCTCAAAGTAAATGAAAGCACGTTACTTTTCTATGCAATATACTCTTTTAAAAAGGTACATGGATCATGAGTATAAGTAACCGGAAAGAAAGAGTTAAAACCTTCATTCACGTTTTCCTGGATTACAGGGACATCTACTTGTTCGCTTGAACTTGTTTCCTCAGGTATCTCTACTTGCACTTCACTTGTAATGCTATCAGAAACCGATTGGTTTTCTACATCGTCATCTGTGCCCGATGCTATTCGAATAAAGGTATCAGAAGAAAATTAAAAAGTTACTGAAAAATTGAAAACCACACATGACCCATGAGTATAAAAGGCTGAAAAGTAAGAGCTCAAACCTTCAGTTACATTTTCCTCGATTACGGGGACAAGTACTTGTTCTTCATTGGACACAATTTCAGGTTTGACCTCTTCATCAGAAACAGGTTTAACTATAAAATTTTAAAAACATGTGAATCATGAGCTTAAGTAGCTGAAGAGCAAGAGTACAGACCTGCGATTACGTTTTCCTCTGGTACAGGGGCTTCTACTTGTTCACTTGAGCTTGTAATATTACTAGCCTCCTCAGGTATCTCTACTTGCTCTTCACTGGTAATGCTACCATTTTCATCAGAAACAGGTTCGATTTTTACATCTGAATTTGATTCATGAGTAATTTCAGTTACTTCATCGGATGTGTTCAGTATAAGGTGGACATCACATTTTATTAAAGAATTTACTTTGAGGTTTGCAATATGCCAAAATCAAAACCAATGTTTTTTCAGGATTATATATTTCAAAGCCTAAAATGTGTGCTCTTGTTTAGAGCGTTCATATTGATAGTATGTTCCTCAAAGTAAATGAAAGCACGTAACTTTTCTATGCAATATACTCTTTTAAAAAGGTACATGAATCATGAGTATAAGTAACCGGAAAGAAAGAGTTAAAACCTTCATTCACGTTTTCCTGGATTACAGGGACATCTACTTGTTCGCTTGAACTTGTTTCCTCGGGTAACTCTACTTGCTCTTCACTTGTAATGCTATCAGAAACCGATATGTTTTCTACGTCGTCATCTGAGCCCGATGCTATTCGAATAAAGGTATCAGAAGAAAATTAAAAAGTTACTGAAAAATTGAAAACCACACATGACCCATGAGTATAAAAGGCTGAAAAGTAAGAGCTCAAACCTTCAGTTACATTTTCCTCAATTACGGGGACAAGTACTTGTTCTTCATTGGACACAATTTCAGGTTTGACCTCTTCATCAGAAACAGGTTTGACTTCAGTCTCTTCAATGGATGATTGAACATCAGCTTCACTGGAAACATTTTCATTTTCTGCTTCATGAATCTCGGTTGTCTCCTCGACTTTTTCCCTATCGTCCAAAAATGAAGCAATACCTTTATTTTGACGGAAAGCTACAAGAAAAGGGTTTGTAGCTGTAAAAACTTTTCCTTGAAGCTTTGAGTCTAAAGCTTGATTATCTTCATCTTTCTTCATAGTCAACGTTACTTGACCTCTTGCAATACGCAAGACCCGAACTTTGACTTCTTGACCAATCTCAAGCGATGAACCAGTACCCATTATACTTCCAAACCCTTCATCGGCTTCTTCTGAAGCGGGCAAAAACCCTTCCTCCCCTTCAGGAAGATTTATAAAAGCACCTGATCTTGTAAGATTCTTTACCGTACCCTCAAGATCTTGACCCTTCACAAACTTCGTACTTTTTCTCCCCTCTTGCCTCTGGTTTGATTTTTGACCCGTTTTTCTAGGAGATCGAGACGTCTCACCACCACTAGCGGGCTCACTTTCCCGCATGGTCAACGCTATTCTGCCCGTTTCAATATTTGCCTCCACTAACTTCACCTTCACTTCTTGTCCTACCGAAACAACACTCGCAACATCCTTCACATAACCCTCACTTAACCTTGAAACGTGAACCAGCCCATCTGTGAATGCTCCAAAGTCAACAAACGCTCCAAACGGTTGGATTGATCTTACTTTACCCGTGAAACTTGCACCGGGGACCAATTCTTCATCTTTCACAGGTGGCATTTCACTCTTTCTAACAGGTCGTGATCTTTGTTTCGACTTGTCAACTGTTGATGTTGGTTCTGATGTTTGAGCTGATTCTTGATCAGAAACTGGAGGATCTGATTGATCAGCTTGTTCCACGGCTACATCAACCCCGGCAGCCGATGCTACTGCAAATCTTGGTTTGTGGTGTAAGCCAAACGTTCTGATATGTGGAAATAATCTAAGGGATGTTGACAGCGGTAATACACAATCTTGAGTGTATAGTGTTCTTCTGGAGGATCTTCTTAGATTACAGCATTTTATCGAACTGTTGGTCTTTTTTGTATTGAAAGTCGGCCCAGGGATAAGAGATATATTGCTTGTTGATGACGGGATAACAGGCGTCATCTTGACTCCAAAGATGAATCGAGTATGGTTAGGTCCGGTTTGGTTCAGTTTGGTTAGATCAGTAACTAGGCTAATTATTCATCAGCTTCTTCACCTTGAACCAAATACAACATATTAGCAATCAAAATCAAATGGGTCAAGTTGAGTCAAATTTTATTGGTAGCAGGTCAAACGGGTAACAAATTACAAATTAGCTAAAAGCGAAACGGGTCGCACAGGCTAACAATCAACCATGACTAAATCAAGTATTTCCAAACTCCGAAAATGATTTCATCAAAATATTGGTTCTTTATTTCAAATATAGTCTTAATTATTTATAAAATAAAATAATATGTAAAGAGGAAAATCGTGTTGACGATCCAACTAGTTACCCAACGTGCGCGACCCACCAATTTGCCTACATCCATCGTCCCTACCAAAATATGTAATTATTCTCTTGTGAATTTTAGTAGTACATTGCCACAGAAGTAAACTGGCTCCTATTATTAGAAGAGCCTATACAAATACTTATAATCCGAATGAAACTCCATATCAAATATATATGTGTCCAATATGCAGTTATTCATTATAATTTAAGTAGTGGGCACTTTTATAAGCAATATATTGAATATCATACAAATGTTGTTAATGAACCAAGCATCCGAGCTTGGTAATAAGAAGATAGGATCTCCATTTTGCATAGAAAATCAACCAAAATGGTTTGCATATGATCAAACACAAAGGGGATTAGTAGATGCTACAAAACTACAACCAATTTGACAAAATCCAAGTAACTAAAAGACCTACAAATTTAGCTCAAAACTTCATCAATATAAATTGTTGGATTATGCTATACAATGCAGCCTTATGAATTCCTTAGCAATTTGTAGCATATATCACCACCCAAAAAAAAAAACTTTACTCCACAATTAACAAAGAAACTTCCACAGTTTCACCTTGCACATACCTTTAATATTTCTAGTGCAAATTCAATAACATAGCATCTTGAATTGGGGATTACACAAAATTGACTTCAATTCATAATCAAGGAACTATAAAGAATCATAACAACATAATAAATCAACAAATTAAGACTGACCCAGTAGTTGTAATCTATTGTTTGCACATAAAGTTGATAAATTAACAGATACCCAAGTGGAAGAAGAAGAAGAAGAAGAAGAAGAAGAAGAAGAAGAAGAAAGGTTACCCTTTTGAATGAAGGTTTAAGGATTGAGGTGTGATATCTTTGCTATGCGTGAATGGAGTGAGGATGAAAAAGAGGGAAATGAAAGGTGTGTGGGTCTTTAAACCCTTATCTCATCATCATCATCCAACCAATTTTTTTATATTTATTCTATGTTTTACACATTTTTGTTATTTTGTAACGGTGGCCGGCGGTGAAACCTGCAGTAATATTTATTTTGAGTATATTGCATTTTTTGTCCCTGTGATTGCTCAGTTTTGCCGATTTTATCCCTGATTTTTTTTCCTTGCAATTTTTATCCTCGAACTAGTTAATTTTCACCATTTTCATCCCTTTGACTAACACCAGTTAATTTTCTCCATTAGCTATGTAAAATGACTAAATTACCCTTATATTCTTCTTTCTTACACATACAGCACCTCACCTCCAAAAGTTACAAATCTGCATAACATTTGCAAAGAAAATGAAAAAAAAAAAAAAAAACGGTGAACTAGAACATCATCACATCTTTTTAGGATCTAGACAAATATTCGGATCCAAAAACACTTTTTCCTCTTCAAAGTTATTCCGATCGAACATTTAACAACGAAACACCATCGAATCTTCAATTCCAACCCGTTGAGTCAAAGTTTATCTCCGTTTGGGGCCTGAGACGGTGGCGGTTTCGCCTGAAAATCGAAAATACCATGGTACTATTATTGTTGTAAGAGAGATAGATAGCGTAAAGAGATATGAATAGGTAGCTTGATCGATCGATTCGGTCGCCGGAATCGAGTGACATATTTTTCGGAGAAGATGAGGTCGGGTGGTGATTAGGATCTTGTTATTATGAGAAGATGCGGTTGCTATTTGCGGCGGTGAAACAAAACGCCGAGATTTGGTGCGATGATTCCGGCGATGTTTTTGCATGTCTAGATCCGGCAACAAGGGATAGGAAGCGGCGCCATGACTGGGTCATTTTCGCAAGTCCAGATCTTCGTTTCGATTTGCAATGACCGATTAACTCTTTGGCTACGATTTAACAAGTGAATTCAAACAACTGATATAATGCCAAGTGCAGATATGATAAAATTGATGATATGTATTTGATTATAAAACAAGTTATAACTTGAGTAAAAGAGATGGAAGTTTTTCCAACAAAAGTCATGTTTTGATTGATTCATGAATTTGAATTTGTAATTAACAATCTTTTTGTTTGGGATATAGGGCTAAAAACATCCTCCCGTGGAAGAAGAGCTAGGGCTTAACGGCTATTTTGAATTACATTAGGGGTTTGAGAAAGAAGAGGGTAGTTTAGTCAATTTACACAACTTAACGAAGAAATTTAACCATTATTAGTCAAAAGGATAAATATTGCAAAAATTAACTAGTTCAGGGATATAAACTGCGGGAAAAAAAAGATTAAGGATAAAATTGGTAAAACTGGTCAACCATAAGGAAAAAAAATGCAATTTACTCATTTATTTATGTTTGTGATTTTTATTTACTTTTTGTTTTTGTTGGATAATTTACTCGTGTCTTCTGAATTTGTTATTTGTTTAACAAAATTATAAGTTTGCTACAAAATAACATGTGCTATTGTTATGCTAAAAAAAATTGTGACGTCAAAGGTAAGAAATTTATATTACTGTTTTTGATTTACTTTTCTTAGATTTATTCAAACTACTTGCCTTTTTTGCTTTCTCAACACCCACTTTGCCTCGTAGTGTGGTAAAAGTCTATAGGTTACGTTTGTTCTGTGAAATTCAACGGCATTTAATTGAATTGAAATCTCAATTCCATTCCATACAAATTGTTTTTCTTCACAAATAAATTAATCTGTAAGTTATCAAATTCCTTCAATAAAAGAAAGTCACATTCCTTAGTTCAAATCATATGATGAATTTCAATTTCATTAAAAACATTTCCCAAACTAAATCTGGAGTATATTTGATTGAGAAAGGCTCTTAGTACTTTTTTTTAAGAAAAAAGAAACTTCTCCGCAGAAAAAAGTATTGCATGAACATGAAATCATTAATAAACATATGAATAAATTAAGGTTATTTAAACATTTTTTTAACGATTAAAAGCTGATATTAATATATTAAGCTTTTTGTTTTTCTTTTCTTTTTTTCTTTTTTTACTTTTAGTGACAAAAAAAAAAAAAAAAAAAAAAAGTTCTGCAAAACCCAATCCAGCCGATTGATGCTTGAAAATGAGTTGGGCTTTTCTTATCATTACGTCAGCCCAGTTGATAGTCCTTTTTAACACATTTCATTTTCTAGTTTCCACCATATCACTACTCATTAGTCATTATATGGCCCGTTAACAGTAGGCATGAACAAAACCGGGTATTGGGCCTACCCGACCCGTACCCGGAACCCGAACCAGGTACTAGGTCAAAGGATGAGAACCGGGTTGTTGACCTACCCGACCCGACCCGAACCGGATTTTTGACCCACAAATACCGGTTTTTAAACCGGGTTTTATACCGGGTTTTCCAACCCGACCCGTAGTGTACCCGGTCCCAACCCGATTTTGAATTTCAAAAACCCAACCCGGGTCCCTACCCGCCGGGTACGAAAAAAACCCGAACCGGGTTCAAAAAAACCGGTTTTTTCGGGTTCGGTTCCGGGTTTTTTTCCGGGTTCGGTTCCGGGTACAGGTTTTTTGTTCACGACTAGTTAACAGTAGTAAGAAACTAAGAATCATGGTGATGGTAATTTTGTTACATTTAAGAAAAAGGTTAATACAATAAGTTGGTGAATGTTGCCAATTCATATTTATTTAGATATAGACGATCTAAATCTAAATTCGGGAAAATTGTTTGTGCTGTAAAACTACATAATTTCAGATACCGTTAGTGTAAAAAGATGCGTTGAATCTGTGCTATAAAACCACATAGTTTTAGATACCGTTAATAACTGAATTCGCCGCTCTTTAGTTGACATGCCTCATAGAGATTTTATTGTTATACATGGATGAATTATTCAAAAAAAATTCATGATACTCAAATCAAAGCTGTTAAAATGTATGTACTACTCGAATTTACTTTGTAACAAATGGTAGTATAATATAGCCAGCAGTATATGAATAATTTAGACATGTGAAATACAATAAAATGTTAGAAAAATAGAAGTCCCATGATTCAAATCTTCTGCAAATTTATTTAACAAAATCCATGATTTCATTCTTCATTAAATAAAATGTAGAATTAGTGGAGATATAAATTGGTAAGAAGATAATCATATTTATGGTGTCCATCCCCCAAGTGCATACCTAGTTCTGACAATGAAGGATCATCAATGTCAGATTAAATAAAATATATGAGCACAGATACACAAACGAAATAATATGGCCCAAAAAAAAAAACACAAGAATCTTTTCAGTGTTTTGGGAAAATTGAATCTTTAAAATAGTAACAATTGAGTAAAATCCAAATTCAAAAGGAATATATAACTATATCTTTCGTGATCCTGAGTTAGAATTTTTTTTTAAGGAAGTCGCATCATTCCTGTTAGAGATATATCGAACGAATACAAAGAACAAATTAAAGACAAATACGAAGCGAAAACGAATATCAAATTGCAAATTAAACAAACCAAACAAATCAGATTCAAAGGTACCAAAGAAACTAACAAATTCAAATTCGAAGGTACAAACAAATCCAAGCTATTAATGTCTATTTATAGACTAACCTAACACTAATCCTAATTCGACTCAAATACCAAACCAAATTTACCAAACAAACCCTTAAAGTTTAAGTCATATTCCAACAATTCTATTTTTCTCACTTTTGGAGAGAAAGTCTGTAGAGAACAGAAGCTCATTTATCTTCTCTTATTTCATAAAACTATAATGCGATTTGTATTTCTTTATATATGCTTCTCTTCTATTCCTTCTAGAAAACAACTTGGGAGCGGCCTCTAATGTTATGTTAAGTATTATGTTGGACTTGCTTTGATGTAATTTATAAATTTTACATAATTCTCTATGTGTGATTGGTTATCTACATATATAGCACTTAATTAATACTATTTAATAAGGCGTGATTAGGAAAATGACGAACTATATATATATAATTAAGCAAGCCAAAATGTTGCAACGAAGACTACAATATGTTTATACATGGTTGGTTGGTAGGAGTTATATGATTCTCGTTTATTTTATTCATTTTTTGTTACATTATTTATATAAAATTAAATATTAATTAATTTTACTTATATAGATAACAACCATTAATTAAATAGTTTAACCTTTTAAGCTCATGGCATGTATTTTAATGAAGTCTTTCCTTTTTCTTTTCCCTTTAACAATGAATAATAATAATAATCTTTTAGAAGTAATTTAACTTTACAGGATTAGTTAACCTTCTAATAACCTTTTTTTTTTTTTTTCGCACATGTAATGTCATTTTAATCACAATCACAAGTTGGAATTAGTAAATGAGATTATTCCAACTTGTACTTTAAATCTTTCTAATATATATAAGATCAATCAACTATACATATATTAATTGTAGCTCTTAAAGGAGAAACATGCTTGTGATATGTGGGTTGTTTTAGTCACTTTTTGTTGGAAAAGAACCTAATTAGAAATAAAAATCGTTAATATCTAGACTTTCTTGTATCTTAATTACTTTCCTAGTTATCTTTCGTTGGTTTAAAGATTAATTTTAACTTTTTCATGACTTACCTGGTATATATAAAGGTGATATGAGTAATAATAAAACTTAGAAAACAACAACAACAAATAATAATAATAATAATAATAATAATAAAGAAGGTATATAAACAAATAAAACATTAAAACTAATGTATATAATCTACTTCAAGAAGAAGTAGATGTATTTTCATTTTGCTCTTTTAATGGACAATATAATTAACAAGGGTAAGGTTCAAATGAGACTAAAAATTTGTGTGAGAATAAAGGAATCAATGATATGGTGCCATGTGTACAAAGAGAATACAAAACCCATTTACCCCTTAAGTTAAATATCTCACAAACGACAAATCGAAAAATTATGAAAATTGCACCATTAGGTTCAGCGTTTGATCCTCTTCGATTTGCCGTCCATTAAGGCATAATTTCGACGAGTTTTTTTTTCATTATTTTTAGTGGGTTTCACATTACTAACACGTGTGTTACAGTGTTTCGGGACGAAACCCCAAACTTCCAACCCTAACCCTAACCCCTAAACCCCAAACCCTAAACCCTAAACGTTTTATAAAACTCTAAACCCTAAATCATACTAAACCCTAAACCCTGCTAAACCCTAACACTAAACCCTGCTAAACCCTAACCCTAAACTCTGCTAAACCCTAACTCTAAACCCTAACCCTAAACCCTAAATCAAATGTATAATCAATCACTAACACATGTGTTACTAATATGTAAAACCCACCAAAAAAATAAAAAAAAAAGTTCGTCGGAAGTATGCCTTGATGGACGGCAAATCAAAGATAAAACGCTGAAAAATATGGTGCAATTTTCATGATTTTTCGACTTGTCGCTTGTGAGATATTTAATTTTTAAAAACGTGGATGAGAGAGAAAAAAGTGACACATGGCATATTGTGGTTGGTTCCCCCATTCTCACACAAAATAAATGGTCTCAATTGAACTCTTCTCTAACTAACAATTTTGATTTGAAAGTTTGATCGATCTACATATTAGAACCACGATATATTCCATTTCTTTTCCATGATTCTATCAATCTCTATATTGGAATCAACTACAAGATCACAAATGAAGTACCAGAGAATCATGTAAAGATAGAGAGATACGAAATTGTATAAGACTTGTCGTTTGTGAGATATTTAATTTTTAAAAACGTGGATGAGAGAGAAAAAAGTGACACATGGCATATTGTGGTTGGTTCCCCCATTCTCACACAAAATAAATGGTCTCAATTGAACTCTTCTCTAACTAACAATTTTGATTTGAAAGTTTGGTCGATCTACATATGAGAACCACGATATATTCCATTTCTTTTCCATGATTCTATCAATCTCTATATTGGAATCAACTACAAGATCACAAATGAAGTACCAGAGAATCATGTAAAGATAGAGAGATACGAAATTGTATAATAGCGTCTTAAAACGACAACTGTAATGACTAATCATAGTATAATGTTCATAAACAATTAACTTTGAAAATCAAAACATGTTACTACAAGATACAATCAAGTATAAAAAGTCGTATTTTTCACAATAATTTATTACAAAAACCAAGATTTGTTTAGATTAGAACTGATCTGGTGCTTTGTTGGATTGATTTGGTGGTATTATGAACACAGATTAATAATTAATAATAAATATTATTAGTATTTGTAAAAAGATGAAATCTTGAAGCAGCATTTTATAAGGGATTTCTTTTATTTTATTACATTGCAAATCGTGTGGTGTCAATTAACGAACCCCTCTGGTATTCCATGTGCCCTCAAATCTACTATAGATATTTTCCCACTTGTTGCTGTCTTTGTTTTAAAGCTAATTAAACTGATCTATCCTAATTAATTAATACTAAACATACAACACAATCGAACAAAATCTAATTATCAACTTAATCCCATGATTGATTAATTACTCTTGCATTTATTATCGAGATCTAAAATTCTTGACTTGCATATTGGATCTTCACCGTTCATATATGAATATCCATGGCTCGTATGCAAACACGTTATTAATTCTAATATAGTTGTCCGTTTTTTCTTTTCTCCTTTTCAATTGGACTGAAATAAAATGTTATGTCTTTCAAAGGTATCGTGTAAAAAAAAATGATTTTAGTGTTTTACTTACTTTTGTAGTTTAATTTTACGATTTCATCTTTTTTTTCCTTGCTTATATGCTAAAACTTCTTTAATGACTGATTTTAAAAATTATGTAAATGTTTTCTCATTAGAAAAATTGGGATGGTACTTTCTAAATTTTCTTGAATGTCATATATAAATGACAAACTTGATTTTAATAATTTCAACCGTTTTGAATTGTATGATGTGACTTGTATTTTGGTCTTTATTAATTACTCCGTATCACTACTTCTCTTTAATCAAGTGAGTAATCGTCTGCGCCATATAAATGGAAGCTATAATATTTAGAGTGGAACACTAACGTTTCTCACAAATTACCCACGGATCACCCACGACATTGTAATTCATAGGAAATTCGTAAGAATTCCGTAGGAAATTGCTCACGGATTACTCACCGATATCGAATATCCGTGAGGAATCCGTGGGTAACTATATTCGTGGGAGATCCGTAGAAATTCCGTAGCGATTGTATGATTTTCTCACGGATTGCCTACGGAATATATATTATTAAATAGGGATTTGCTAACGTGTGCCCTCGTGGCACATGTTAAGGTGTGTTTAATGAAGTCGAAATTTCCTTAAATATTAAAATTTACATTTAATACCCATTAATTCAATCTAATAATTTCCTTTTTTATGCATATATTAATTACAAATTCTGTTATTTAAGGAAATTACAAGTTCATTAAACACACTTTAACGTGTGCCATAGGGGCACACGTTAGCAAATCCCTATTAAATATTTATAGTTATTTCAAAACATTTGTGAGTAATCCGTGGGTAACTTGTGAAATTACCTATGGATTCCCCACAAGTTTAGGGATTACGGGTTAGTAAAATATGAAAGTTATATTTGGGATATTTGTGGGCATTCTAACGGAAATTATAATCTTTCGCCCACAAGTTTTAGGGATTAGGGGTTAGCTAGGGTTTTATTTATGAGAATTCCGTGGATAATCCATGGGTATTTAAATTTCGGACTAGTTTCCCACGAAGAGACACAAATACAAGCGCACGCGCACACACATATTACACTACATTGTATATTTACTTTACATTTCTTTATTGGGTGATAATGAGTCATATGTGTATACACACATACGTACATTTATATGATCATTGGATATATGTATATATGTGTGTGTGTTTAAAAAGGCGCGTCTAGTTGCTAAACTCCTTTAGTCACTAAGCATAGTGCCTTTGAGTACTCTATGCGATACGACGACATCAGGTGCTGCTAAGGCGATGATTGACTAGGGGTTTGGCGATGTGAATGATGCCCTATGCTGCTAGTGAGTTTTTAACAAATAACGTTGTGACCGTTTTACTAATTAATAGTGTAACCACTTCTCTGCCTAGCGAGTAACACATGTGATACCGGCCAGCTAATAACATATGTGTTACTAATTTTGTACAATTTGTAAAACCCAATAAAAAGTCGTCGAAAGTATACCTTATGAGATGGTAAATCGAAGAGAAAAAAATGCTGATTTTTATGGTGTAATTTTTATAATTTTTTGACTTACCGTTTGTGAGATATTTGATTTTTTAAAAACGTAGGGGAAAATGAGTTTTATGACACGTGACATATTCTTATTGATTCATTAATTCTCACCAAATTTTTCATTATCATTTGAACATCAATCTATATTAATGATATTATTTCATCAATTAATGTTTGGCTTTAGCATTGATCGAGATCTTTGTGTGATTCTATTGGTGACCTTTATTTCTAAATTATACTCCGTACGTATTAACTTTTATTTGATTTATTTGGTATTATTAGTTATACATAATCAGAAGTATGATTTCCTCTTATCCTAGAATCATATCATCATTATCATTATCATTAATATATTAGCTTAATTTTAATCAGCCAATCTTAATCTTAATTAATTGATCTAAGAATAGCTTTTTTATAACCAGGTCAACAGCGGTTAGGAAATGTCAAGTTAATGATAATTCCAGTGAGATAATTGAAAGGATTATTATTCATAGTTTTTTAGTTTGGATTGATCAGTTTGGTTAATTGATAAATTAATCTGCATTTAGGGTTTGGTTTTCAAATGAGCTTTTCGAAATTCCCTACGTGCCATCAAAGAACCCAAGGAAATAAACACTACGCCACTAGTATTTCGAAATTTGGTAGTTGTATACTATATATTTAAATTAAATGTTAATTAATATGTTTAATATTAAATATTACTTGAAACTTTTATTAAGAAAAGTAGGATTGATTGTGTACTTGACAACTCATGATATGATCCAACAAATATGGCGAGAAACAGCTCGATTGGATTTGATGCATTGATACTCACCCATATTTTATTTATAAAATAAGTACTTGAACACGTAATCAACTAAAGTGACATTTGTAGTGTGTATTTAACTACTCGGCCGTATATTGTACGTAGAAAACTTATTATTTTAATATATTGTATGTTTTTTGTGACGTAATAACTTGTAAAAATGTCACGTGACATCGTATATAGATGACATACTAAGCTAGTAGGTAACCATAAATTACATACGATGTATCA
The DNA here is from genome assembly GCA_949592205.1 of Helichrysum umbraculigerum. Classification (NCBI taxonomy): domain Eukaryota; kingdom Viridiplantae; phylum Streptophyta; class Magnoliopsida; order Asterales; family Asteraceae; genus Helichrysum; species Helichrysum umbraculigerum. The sequence continues at coordinate 4,819,867 of CATIUR010000005.1, read as the reverse complement.
ATATAATAAATTTTTTACATACAATGTAAGCTCGGGTAGTTGGATCACACTACGAATGACATACCTTAATCGATTACATCTTCGAGTATTATATTTTATTTATTTATTCAAACTAAACTAAACCACACACTTCATTTTCTTTTCACCAAAACGTTGTTTAAATTATTTATTGCCATTAATCGAATGTTCTATTGTGACCAAATTCCTTCAAAAATACAAGAATATAGCTTAACCTTTGTTTTGTTATTGTCTTAAAGTTAATGGAATTTAAGTAATACTCGGATATCAAAGGACCAAATTAGTAGTTTAAGATAATATGAGGACGAAATATATAATTCGGTCAATGTGTTGAACCTTGCGATAGAGAAGTGCAAAATGCTATTCATGTTGAGCATATAAAAAAGATGTAATAATCCAAGATAATTACACGCGCGCACACAAATAATAATACGACTAAATTAGTAAAGCTAAAAAAAGGACCGTTTTCACTTATTTATACTTCCTATCATGTCGTGAAACAGATTCAATCTTATTTTATAGTCCGTAGTTACTTGTTAATTTTTTTATTTTTTATTTTATTTTTGGGTTTATTTTTCATTTGATAAATCAGTGGAATTAAAAAAGAGTTCTATATGGATCTCGTCATTAGTAAAATAAATTATAATCAGTACATCAAGATTAATAGAAAAAAGATGGTACAACAAATTAAAAATAAAACTAAAAGAAGAATTGAAATAACTAATTAACAAAACTATTTCAAAATGTATCTTATGCGCATGACCATGTTGGGTCGTGGATTTTGATGATTGCAAACATGATCGTGTATGGAATTAGTACAGATTATATATAATCAACTTCAACGTTTTTAAAAACTATCAAATTCGGATCGACAGGCTCTCGATCTCTAAGGTTGCGTTTGTTTTACGGAATTCGATGGAATTGAAATCTCGCTTTCACTTTATAATGATCGTTGATTCAAGAATGAATTTATATGAAAGTCACTAAATTCCGTCACTCAAAGGAATTCACATTCCTTGTAATTCAAATTCAGTGGAATTCGAATTCCTTTAATAATTTTCGATTCTTTCGATGAATTCAATTATGTCAAAAACATTTCATGAATCAAACGCAACCCACGTAGTTCGGTATGTTATTTCCTTTTTGTGCAACTTATATTATCTTCTCAAAAGGAAGTTATTGAGAATGTAAGGGTGTGTTTAGTTGTGGAAAATTTTTCACAATTTTTCATTTCCAATATTCTAAAGAAAATCGTTCTTCAGAAAAGTGTTGAAAATTTAGAAAACACATTTAAATGTTGGAAAAGTGGATTTTTGAAAACTAGTTATATCTTGGAAAATTTGAAAAAATGTGGATGAATTGTATAAAGGAAAATTTGAAAAGGTGTGGGGGAAGTGTTTTCCACATCCAAGTTATATTTTGGAAAAATGGATTTTCCATTTTCTTGAAAAATTTTCTCAGAAAAATTCATTTTGAACACGTTTACTAGTCTTCCGTTTTTCTTGAAATTTTTTTATAGAAAACTCTCCCTGCTTTCCACAATTAAACACCCCTTATGGATTTCATATTTCAAGTAAAAAACGTGGAGTTTGATTCTTGAAGGACTAAAAGTAAGTAAAGATGAATAATATAGGGATGAAAATTGTAATATATTTTCTAAAGGTAGGTGAGAGGTCAATCATATCTAAATGTGACATAATCCATGAGCAAATCAACCTGACTCAAATAAAATAAACAAAAGGTATGTATGATACATAACGTTGCACTATGTTATCAAAGATATTAATTAATTAATTTTTGTGTTTGATCTTTGATGTTATCAATATTTATTATAATTGAAACAAATGGTGCTAATCGATATTCATACTTAATATTTTAAGTACAAAAGGGCATAATTATGATAATTTAATAACATATATTTTGTCCATTGAAAAGGGTTGCTAGCTTGTTACACACTAATGCCATTATATTTTATTCACCATTGTTTTGACCACATGGGCTTACCAGCTAGCATGCACCTTCCAAGTTTTTTGGTTAATTAGCGATAATATACAATGTTTTAAAACTCGGGTTTTTAGTCGATCCGGAAAAGTTTAAATTTCTGGTCGGACCGGTTGGGTCGGAAGGTCGGACCGAAGTTAATAATAGTATACAGCAGTAGTATTTAGTGAATTTTGTTATTTTTTTATAATTATAATTATAATTATTAATTATATCATGTATAATAATTATAATCCATAGAGTAATAAAGGGTGATGACACATCGATTCCCTTGTTATTCTTGGAATACACATCAATATATTAATTATATAATCCATATAGTAATAAATGGTGATGACACATCATTTAAAGATTCCCTTATTACCCTCATTATTCTTGAAATACACAATCAGTCAATATTCCCTGATTAAATATACATAGAAATTGTAAAAAAAAAAAAAAAAACATGAAACCGGGTCAATGCGCCGGTCTGGGTCCCGGTCCAACCCTGTCCGACCGGCCGGGTCAAATGGGTCGTTGACTAGTCAACATATTGAAAAACCCGGGTTTTTTTGGCCCGGAAATCTCTAAAAATGCGGTCCGACCAGTCCGACCGAGCCGGTCGAACCGGGTCTTAAAACACTGATAATATATTAATTAACTAATTTAATTCTTAAGCAATTAGTATCACTTATAAGTTATTATAGCTCTAAAAAAGAACAACATATGTAATTTAATTTTAATTACAAATGTAAATGATACGCTTAATTAAATATCAGCTCAATTATATATATATGTCGACTCTATACATATATACTAAGGTCGTTTTAATTTTTTTTGTTTCCTATTAATTCACTTAGTCGTGAACAAAAAACCCGTACCCGGAACCGAACCCGGAAAAAAACCCGGAACCGAACCGAAAAAACCGGTTTTTTTGAACCCGGTTCGGGTTTTTTTCGTACCCGGTGGGTAGGGACCCGGGTTGGGTTATTGAAATCCAAATCGGGTTGGGACCGGGTACACTACGGGTCGGGTTGGAAAACCTGGTATAAAACCCGGAAAAACCCGGTATCCGTGGGCCAAAAATCCGGTTCGGGTCGGGTAGGTCAACAAACCGGTTTTCTTCCTTTGACCTAAAACCCGGTTCGGGTACCGGGTCGGGTCGGATATGCCCGAAACCCGACTTTGTTCACGTCTAAATTCACTAGTACATATTTGGGCCTTGAACACCAGTTTTTAAGGCCCTAGAGACCGGTTTGGGGACCGTATCCTATTAAGGGAGGTCTTAATGCTGGAGATCGGTTTGAAACCTGTCCCAATGGTGGTATCAAAAAGACAGGTTTTTTTTAAATAAACTGGTTTCTTTTCCTTGCAAAGAGATCTGTATATCAGATCTGAAATATGATAGATCTAATATACATATCCAGATACGTGTTTAAGAAGGCATATGGTTATACATATCTAATTACGAGTATAGCTAGTGCACTGAATTAGTCGAGTAATATAATTACTCGGAAAAGAATGAGTGTATGTGCATATCATAAAGTCTCACGATCAAAAAGTGCAGTGTACATATATATACTTGTATCAAATTTCTCTCCGTATTTAACAACACCTAACTTAAGTGTCTCAAATAGCAAACATAACATCGTCTTCTATCAACGACAATATTATATATTATATTCAATCATCATAACAAACAAATAGATTCAAAAACTGACATGCATGTTATTTAATTTTTAATTTCTTTTATAACGTTTTGATCTTGAAATACTTTTTTTTTTCTTTCTTTTTAGGAATGACAAACTTACAATGTGACCCGTTTATTTTAATATACCACTACAACAAATGTGTTAATTGTTGACACTAATTTGTTCACGCTTTTTAAAAGTGTGAAAAATATAATTAAATTCCTCACACTTATTGATGTGTACAATATGTTCACAGTTATATGCGTTAACAAACATATAAGAAAAAGATGTTCACGCTTACAATCGTGGAAAATTTCAAAATTTACAACACTTAAGGGCGTGAAAATCATTTTGTAACACTTAATTTCTTCACGCTTGAGAAGCGTGAACATATTGAGTGTTACAAAATATTTTTCACGCTTTTATGTGTGAACATCATAAACTTTTTTCACACTTATAAGTGTAAACATTGTGATGCATATTGTTATTAGTTGAATTTCTTTACACTTTAAATTGTCAACATTTTGTATACACTTATAAGGGTCACCAACTTAGCAAATAAATTAACACTTTTTAAAAGTGTTAAGAAAAAAACGTGGAAAATAGGCACTTTTTTGTAGTGTACGTGTATTGGCTCAAGTTCGACTTGAACCTACCACGAATATCATGTAGTAGTACGTACTACTATACAATCTCTTGGGTATATATCTCGTATCATTATGAGTAAATGTTTGAATTAAATGTCTCTTTTTATCGTAACCTTATCAATTTCTAATGACCATTTATTATGGGTTCTACGCATATTTATTTACTACTTAAGGTGACAAGATCCTCTATCCCAAAAGTCGCCATAACCATTTTTAAATTATATGATCACAGGTTCTTATTAAAGAAATAAAAAATGAATTTAAATTACAAGAAAGAGAAAAGGAAACATAAAATCTAGGCAAATATATATAGAAAGGAAATGATGATGAGAGTCAGAACCTGCGAAAGCTATATCTAAATGCAATCCGATCCAGCGCTACAACAATCACTCAACTTCTTTTTATAAGAGTCGACAGCTTTTAGTTAAAAGAGGACCAAATTAAGTTTAAAGTCATCCATCAATCATCTCTTCGATCTACTGATATATATCTTTGTATCAGATTCCAAGAAGAAGAAGAAGAAGAAGAAGAAGAAGAAGAAGAAACTGGTTTTGAATTATCAAAAGCTGGTGAAAAAGTATATATATAGATTTTTATTTCTATATAAATATAGTAAGTTAGTTAATCTTGAAGAGATAACAAAAAAAAAAGATGAATTATTTTGGTGGGAATGAAAGATCTTCTTCTTCATCTGGAAGTGGAGCATCATCATCATCAAGAAAAGGGAAAAAGAGTGGTTCAGATAAACCTAGGCAACCACAAAGAGGTCTTGGTGTTGCTCAGTTAGAAAAAATTAGACTTCATAGCGAAATGGGCTATCTTCCACAGGTATACATATATATATATATGTCCATCTCTTACTTTCTCATGACATACACACACAAAAGAAAAGTGGCCTTAATTTGAACTTAATTATATGTTCCATGGTATCCGGGAAGACTGATATTTGATCACGGTCGAGTGATTAGGTCTTTCGAATTGTCAAATGACAAATCTCAAAGACCTGATCGCTGGCTAGCTAGACTATGATCAAATATGAGATTTTGAAGATGCCATTGGCTTGTGAGTGAATTAGGTTAAACGATTTAATAAATTATATATGCCTTAACTAGGGTTTTAAGATGCTAAATCTATCATGTGTTTTATGCACATTTTCATTCATTTCTTATGTTCTGAAACTTCACTTTTTGAGCCATATATATAACTCGATTACTAGTTGTAATCAAATCACCTTCATACATTTCAAAATACCAAAGAAAACACAAATAGTTTACGAGAACTGGAAGAAATTAAAGATTACACCCTTTTGCTGAATTGAAAACCATTTATTTTAGCAAATCTATTTGCTTTCTTGTGTTTTCATTAAACGATCATGACTAGCTAGCTAGTTTAGTTTTATTGAAATTGAAAAAAAAAAAAGATTAAAAAGTCAAATCATTGTATGTTCATCAATAATGTTCAACTCCTCATATCTTGTTGATCAATTTGTATGCAGGAGGATATCAAAATTCAAACAGCATATTCATCATCATCTTCCTTCTCATACACTTCACCATCTACAACTTCTTTCAATACTTTGCCAGGATACCATTCCCACATGGTATGTATAAACCATAGATATATATTTAGTTAGTTTTAATTTTCAACCAGATTAATTAGACCATTTTTTCACTACCCTTCTAACCAATGTCCAATTATATATTGGCTGAATCTTTAAATATGCAGATGGGTGTGGGCGAATTAGAAAGACCGAACATCGTATATGGTGAATCACATATATCTAGCATTAATCCCAGGTAATTAAACCTCCTTGTAATGCTTAATTATCTTTGATCATCATTTCATTATTCTTGATTTATTAAGTGATCCTAATTACCACATCTTAAATCAGATGGGATGCTAGTAGTGCCATGTTAGAGGCTCAAGGCTATGCACAACCTGCAGGCATAAGTAGACACCTTATTAGCCCAGAATTGCTGGAGGTAATTAAGCACGCATATATACTGTACATTGTGCTTTTTATCGAACCGATCGAAGATTGTATTAATTAATGTAGTTTCTGTTGGGTGTATTTGTCATTTTTTTTAGGATTCATTGAGGAAGAAGAAAACAAAAGATCAAAATGATTCAATGGGATCAAGCAGTCAGAATTCTGATTCAAATGGCAGTCAAGAATTAGATCTGGAGCTAAGACTTTCACTTTGATTCAACAGTTAACTCTAGCATGCACTACATACCGTGTGATCGATTGCTTGCTGTTTGCAACTTCTTGTGATCTTAGTTATGATTTTAGGAAGGAAAAAAAAAAAACTATTCATACAAGAATTGAAAACAAATAAAGATTATTGATTGAATTCGATCGATCTCGATCCTCCCGTGCTTTTAGGGTTTGCTAATTACTTGCATAAGTGCTTAATTAAAACTAAAGTATAAGTTTCTGAATCCTAATTACTAGATTAACAAATGAAGTTCATTCCTCTAAATGGGTTCTAATAGGTTACTACGGAGTATATATTAAGGAAAACAGTTTAATTTATTTTTAAATTAACTTTTCTGTACTTTATTTCATCATTCTTTCTTACATTCTGTACTTTTTTAATTCGAAAAATGGTATGGTGAGTATAATTTGGTGGTATAGATAGATATTCCCTTATTTCGGTTAATTCTTACAATCATTTACCATTATTTTGGGGAATATAGTAATGTAGTGTACATTTTTATAATAATTAAAAAACATCATATATATTATTATTTGATCGAATTTAAATATTATAGTCCGACACAAAAATAATTTTAACGATTTGTTTGGGTTTCGAGGCATATTTAGTTCGTATTTATTTATTCCTTAGTATTGGTATTGGAATGATAATGAAATAAAGAAGCCAGTATTATATAGTTTGGAACACTTCATTTGACTATTAAAATGCAGCATGCTTGACACATGTGTCTCAACTCTCAACCACTAAAATTCAAATCACATGTGTGTATATAAATTATAGTATATATTTATATACATGTATACATAATATTATTGTTCTAGAATATACAAAGTTAAATAGAAAAATCTACGTATTTTGCTAATTAATTTACAGAGCAAAAATGCTTAAGTTTAAGATTAGAGGGTATGAGGGGTAAACAATTTTTAGCTTTTTGATATAAGATCCATATTTATTATTGTATTATAACGACACAATATCATAACGACACCGCATCTTAAAAACGTTGCATTTTAACAATGTTGTAGCTCCTTACAAATTTGTTCTAAGATGTAGCTGTTTTGTCTCTTTAAACGACCTCCCTCTTAAGTCTTAACTGCACCCAATGTTTAAATATAAGATGTAAATCAAGTATATATAGTACATATGTACAAGATGTTTACAAACATGATGTCGATCAAAGTTGCATGAGTATGTATGTGTATATTATATTGGTTGTTGCAAAATAAGTGAAATAATATTTTAACAAAATAAGAACTGTTCAAGTCGTTGGATTCCATTTAAAAATATATAGTAGATTGACTTTCTGAAATGCCATGACCATTCAAGATTCTCAAGTACGTGTAATTGACTGTAATACAATTAAACAAACAATTACAACATTTATATACATTGAGACAGACATGTTTTAATTTGCAGTAATCTTTATAACAATTTTATTAAAAATAAACCTAACTTTCATGCGGGCAACTTCATTTCTGCTGCAAATATTGGTTTCTCTTCGATCTTTGCCAGTTGTAGACTCAGATTTATTTTTGTGATCGTTGTCTCTACTATACACCGACGATCGATCAAAGTGTTATAGAACCATTTTATAGTGTCTCTAGCCATGCTAGAAGTTTGATGATTGTTCGTTGAAGATCTTCGAAACTATGAATGACATGTTATATTGTACTACAGTTTAATTTTTAGCTACATGATAGTTTTGCATTTGATCTTTTAGCTTCATTTTGTCATGTCATTATTGAGACATTTTGTATAATAATAATATAACTACAAAAGTAATTATAATTAAGCATAAAATTGGAAACTTTCAAAATCACGTACGGTTTTTCATATCCAATCTATCCGCATACCACATAACCACAACAAAGCTCCTACTTTTATTGACGTCCTCAGACAACATTTAGAAACATAACCTTCTAAAATTAGAAACTTCAAATTTTATGATGAACAAGCTCAAGTATAAAACTGTAAGAAACAGTTGATTACAGAACTAATAAATTTGAATTGCCAATGGCCTCGATCAAATTTCTTTTGTTATTCAATTTGTTATTGTTATTTGCAGTTGCTGTTATTTCCCATGATCTCAAAGAAATTCAGGGCCAATGCAAAGATGGCAAGCCTTTCAACTGCCCGGAACAAAAAGGGCCTAAAGCTCCAGATCCGAGTGGCAAGGACGGGCCCGTAGATCCAGCAAGCAAAGAAGATGTTCCTTCAGAAGGAGCCAAAGATGGAGGCCAAGATAAGCCTGCAGATGGAGGTAAAGATAAGCCTGCAGATGGAGGTAAAGATGGAGGAAAAGATTGTCCTCCTGGTAAAGATGGAGGCAAAGATAAGCCTGCAGATGGAGGCAAAGATAAACCAGCAGATGGAGGCAAAGATAAGCCTGATGGAGGCAAAGATAAGCCCGCAGATGGAGGCAAAGATAAGCCCGCAGATGGAGGAAAAGATAAGCCTGATGGAGGCAAAGATAAGCCGGACGGAGGCAAAGATAAGCCTGCAGATGGAGGCAAAGACGGGAAAGATAAAGGCAAAGATGGAGGGAAGGATAAGCCTCCGAAACCCAACGGTCCAGCTTCTCCTAATGGTCCGCCTGCTGATAAACCGTGGTACGATCCGCCACTATATGGACAACCTACATTAAATACCGATTATAAGGGTGAATGGGTCATACATAACCCGAATGTGGGTGTTAACGCAATGCAATTTCAGTTGATGCCAAACAACAAGGCTGTTTGGTTCGATACCACAAACCTTGGCCCTTCGACCCGAGAACTAGGTCCAAAGGGTAACTGTCCAGTGAATCCTGATAATAACAATGAGCCCGATTGTTTCGCTCATGCTGTACAATATGATGTCGAGAGCGGAGAAGTTGTATCGGCTTATGTACGTGGCTTATACTTTTTACCCCACACATAGTTGCAAGACATTTGTCATTTTCAAAAAAATTAACGATATTGTCTGTTATGTATTGTAGGTCAAGACCGATCCATGGTGCTCTTCGGGACATATGTTGCCCACTGGTGATCTTATATCAACAGGAGGTAATAGACTTGGTGAGAAGTCTGTTAGATTGTTCTCATTGACTGATCCTGAACCAAAGTTTGTCGAAAGAGAAAATGGACTCGGTGCTGGTAGATGGTATGCATCTAACTGTGTTTTGGAAGACGGAAGTGCAGTGATTGTAGGAGGACGAGATTCATATAGTTATGACTTCATACCCCCAAAATTCGACTTCCAGCCAAAGGTGATTAACTTTCCATTCCTTCAACAAACCACCGAGCCAGCCAAAGGAGCAGGTCTGCCCGTCGAGAACAATCTTTACCCATTTCTTTTCCTACTCCCGGATGGGAACGTGTTCATATTCGCAAATGACCGGGCCATTAGTTTTAATCCAAAAACGGGTGAGACTGTAAAGGAGTACCCAGCGTTACAAGGTGGTTCTCGTAACTATCCACCATCGGGTCAATCCGCCCTTTTCCCACTAAGACTCAGCCCAGACAATTCTAAACCAGTTCCAGCTGAGGTGATCGTTTGTGGAGGTAATAAAAAGGATGCTTTCCCCATGGTCGATGGGAGGTACACACAAAACAAAGTGTTTACGCCTGCTTTAGCCGATTGCAATAGACTTAAGGTGTTAGCGGATAAGCCTGCTTGGGAGAAAGAACAGGATATGCCATCACCGAGAACCATGGGAGATCTATTGCTGCTTCCGAACGGACAAATGCTTCTAATCAATGGTGCGAAAAAGGGTACCTCCGGTTGGGATGATGCTGAAGATCCAAATCTCACCCCGACAGTATATATGCCCGAAAATGAAATGGGTAAGAGGTTTAAGGAATTAACTCCTACAAACATCCCTCGAATGTACCATTCATCGTCTGCAGTACTTCCCGATGGTAAGATATTGGTTGTAGGAAGCAACGCGCACCAGTTCTACACATTTGATGGTCCTTTCCCAACAGAACTACGAGCTGAGAAATTTTCACCCCATTATCTCGATCCTAAGCTCGATAACAACAGGCCCACCATCAAAGAAGATGCAACCGATAAGGTCTTGAAGTATGGTAAACCATTTAAGGTCACCTTCAATGTTAAATCGAATACAAACATGGGATATGGGGATGTTTTAGTGACCCTTTTGTACCCACCTTTTACAACCCACGGTTTCTCTCAAAACCAACGGTTGCTCATCGCCGGTGTGGATAAGGTCGAGAAGAACGTGATCACCGTCGTAGCACCCCCGTCTGGGAAGGTTGCACCACCAGGTTATTACTTGATGTTTGTGAATCATCTCAATGTTCCTAGCCGTGGTATGTGGGTGCACATTGATTAGTTAGATTACTAGTCCATTGTTATTGTTCTAGTCCTTCGTAGGTAAATGTTGTTTGAAATTAGTTGTACTCTCTTTTTGCACCTGTTGCATTTCAATAAATAATAAATAGGGAGGGCAATTTCATACTATTATTTACAGGAAACCAAGTCAATTTCATATTATAATGATTACGATAGTAAACAGAAATGAAGAAAAAAATGGATACATTGGTGACAAATTGCTAAAACGTGGGAAAGAAATTTCACACTGGCATTTCATCAAACACTAGATAGGCAAAATAGATAAAAATGCAATCTTTATTTCAATTTGTAACTTTACTAATTGAATCAAACAACACAAACATAAACACCAAGAACAATCAAGAAGGTACCAAATAAAGTCAACCCGACCCGTGTTTCTTCACCGAGCAACATCCCAAACACAGCAGTGGCAGCAAACGTCGTCGCATTGGTCACCGGAACAGCAAGTGAGATCGGCGTGTCATTTAATATGGCAAAAAATGTAGCTGAAGCAGACAGATTGATCAAAAAAGGAACAGAGTATTGCCAAACCAATAGCAGGTTGAACCAGTCAATTAGGGTTTGAAAAATTGGGTTTTTGGTTTTTATTGATGATGAATTTTGGTTGTGAGTTTGCTTTTCGGATATAATTGCACCTCGACGCATTAGGGCATTTGTAGCTCCCCAAATTAATCCCACAGTTATCATCTTCTCAACGTCTCCAGTCCCCATTCCGGTGATTTAGGTTTCCGTATGAACATTGTGTCTGTAAATTTACAAAATTCTTATTTTATTACAGTATTTCACTATTAACCCTCTAACTATTGTGAATAATCATAATTAACCCTATAAAACACACTTGCTGCTTTTATACCTTAATTTTAAATAATGAGAGTCTGTTATTGTGAGTTTGTGACACTCTGTATACAAGCTTTATAAGCGTTATTCTTGATCATGTTTTGTCAAAATATTTTATTAACCCAATAAATATAATCCCTTCTCATTAATTCTATGTTTAATTATTGATATGTTCATGCACACGAACGCGCATTTTCTTAGTAGTGATACGCAAACAAGAAAATTTGTTTGTTTATATGTTTGTGTTCATTTGGTCCCTTTACAGCACTGGCTGTAACTGGCGAGTTGTTGAGGCAATTAATCGATTTAAGAAACATAAAGACGATACTTTAATAAATATTTTTAAGTACTTCAATTAGGAAATATTACAAAACAGTGAGAATAATGGAGAAACTTGAAATTTTGAAACCGCATGGACTGTAGTTTAGATTTTATCATCCTCTATTTAGTACTGTGGCTTAGAGCACTCGGGTGGCATCTGGCCGTTAAAACGCTTGAAGTCAGTACAGTAGTTGTAAATCATGTGGTTATTTCTAACCCATTTGAGCTGACCCTGTTGACTCATTGTCAACTGCTTATAAGCAGGATCTGTCCACCAGTTGCCCCGGGTAGGAATGGCACATTGGGTAATGCTAACAGGCCCACTCCACTTACAAGCTCTAGCCCTGAACCTACGGTAGTTAGCCACAAACGGTGCAGCCGTCCAGTCGATTTTGACCAGCCCACCTCTTGTAGCCCAGTTATCAGCATTCCACAAACTAGAGTAGACTCGCATGCCTTGTTGGTTTGGGTATGCAATCCCTTGACTCTGATAGTTTCTGAAGACTCTGATAGGTATGCTATCAACATACCATCTGCAATACATTGACAAGATAAAAATAGTTAGTACTAACTAATTAAACAACCGTTTGACTTAACTACTAGTGGTGCTTTGACTTGGTTGACTTACACAACTTCTGTAGGATTCCAGTGAATGGTGTAGTTATGATAATTAGCAGTCGGGTCAAACCATAATTGGAACTGCTGTTCACGGTTACCTTGACCTTGAGTGAAGATGTTTGTGTGCACTGTGTAAGGCTCTCCTGTTGAGTTCCCCAAAAACTCAAAATCAATCTCATCATGCTTGGCACCTGTAGATGACAACTGTCACCATCCAACATAAGAAATTAGTTATTGTTTTCTACCAGTAATGCACGTAAATATTTATGGTGTCATTTTAAAACTTACATAATATGCTGTTACAGTTCCAGCAGAGTTCCCTGGAACCAACTTGATTAGCATTTCGATGCTTCCAAACAAGAACGACCTCTTTGATTGGATACCAGATCCTGTAAGTAGTTCATTTGTTGTTTAATAATCTTGAAGCATATCTTACATTCTGTAAACAATATCAATAAAGTTCACATCCTTATACCTGAAGTTTTGTCCAAAACAAGACGAAGGTCATCGCCATTGCCTAGAATAGAAGAATGTTGAGCACCCCAATTAAAATACATACTTTTTGGGAAGTTTGCATTAACCATTGAGGGACTGAATGCTACTGCAAGCACAAAAACAGCCATAACCAAAGCTCGAGAACCCGCCATTTCTCAAAGTTACAAACACTTCTCTTGGATTCGTAGGTGGGTAATAATGTATGTTGTTGGTTGATGTTGTTCTTGTTGCTTAATGCTTTAAATAGCTTATGTCCTAGCATATGCAGTTCACCAATTAAGATGAGTCCATTGAATCTTTGACTTTAAATTTTTAACATATTTTGACCATTTCTTGCATTTTTAACTTTCTTGTAGCTGTCAGCATGACATTCATGTCTTCTGTTATGTAAAGAAACCAATACTTGTTAAGGTTCCTGCATCTACACATTCTTCTTTTAGTTGTCTGCATGACTGCATGTTTGCACTACAAGTGGTAAAGTTAGGTTGGTACAGGGTACAAATTGTTAAGCAAACAGTGGTTGTGGTTAGCCAGCTATGATTGCACCAAAAACCATTGTTATGTTCTTTGGGTCCTAAAGACGTGCACCCCAATGAAAATTTGACAATAATAGGGTTTTTCTTGGAAAATTAATATGAATAGATATATACAATTCCCAACATTACATATCATTAGTTGTATATAATTTTTCACTTCATTTGGTGGTAGTATAAACTCTGTCAATGAGAAACTTATTATGTCTCATTACATAATGTTAAGGTCAAAAGGTTTAAAGGATTTATGAAATAATTTGATTATTTATATGAATAACAAATGATATATGATTAATGATGTAATTTCTCACTTGGATGCACGTCTTAGGACCAATTTCAAAATGCATGACAAGGTCAAGATATGATATAAAAATAAAGTCAAAAAAATAATGGAACAAATCAGGACTCATCTTGGTAAGGTGCATATGGTTTTTCGTGGATATATATCATAAACAAACGTATTGAACAGCTACCAACAATCTACATAACTACGTGCCTAATGAATCATATAAGAGAATTTTTCTTAATTTGAAAATGGTGTGTTCAAGAGCTTTGTTCATGGCGGTTTTTATTTTTTCAGTAGCATTCCATTCTTCCATGGTTGATGCAAACTTCCCGAAAAACATGTATTTCAATTGGGGTGCTCAACATTCTTCGGTTTTAGGCAATGGCGATGACATCCAACTTGTTTTGGATCAAACTTCAGGTATAAATATTGAAGTTTTTTTTTTTTTTTTTTTTTTTTTTTTACAGAAAATAAATAATTATTCTAGATTATAAAAAGGAATGACTGTATTTTAACTTTACTTACAGGAACTTGTATCCAATCAAAGAAGGTATTCTTATTTGGCAGCATTGAAATGCAAATCAAGTTGGTTCCAGGGAACTCTGCTGGAACTGTAGCAGCATTTTATGTAAGTTCAATAATAACTCATAACAAACTTCATAAAATATATCTCATCCACGAATATGAATACTATTCATCGATTAATCTTCCCTACGTCTCTTAAATAACATCCTCCCTCTGGATACGTCCCCTGAAATTGAATTACGCGTAAAAATAACGATGAGAACTAATTTCTTATGTTAGATTGTGATAGTTGTCTTCAACAGGTGACAAACATGATGAGATCGACTTTGAGTTTTTAGGGAACTCGACTGGAGAGCCTTACACAGTGCACACAAACATCTTCCTTCAAGGTCAAGCTAACAGAGAGCAGGAGTTCGGGCTATGGTTTGACCCGACTGCCGATTTTCACAATTACACGATACACTGGAATCCAACTCAAGTTGTGTAAGACAACCAACTTTACGCATCATAAATCATCATGACAAGCGGGTTTTTTTATTCCCTTTTTTTTAATAAATATATATTTTTGTTTATGTATTGCAGATGGTATGTTGATAGTATACCTATTAGAATCTTTAGAAACTATGAGAGTGAAGGGATACCGTATCCTAATCAAAAAGGGATGCGAGTCTACTCAAGTTTGTGGAATGCCGATCATTGGGCTACGAGAGGTGGTCAAGTCAAAATTGACTGGACCGCTGCACCATTTGTGGCAAACTACCGTAAGTTCAGGGCTAGAGCTTGTGAGTGGAACGGGCCTGTTAGCATTAGCCAATGTGCCATTACCACCCGAGCCAACTGGTGGACATCTGCTGTTTACAAGGAATTGACACCGAGTGAACATGATCAACTCAAATGGGTTAGAGATAATCACATGATGTACAACTACTGCACCGATGTATGGCGTTTTAATGGACAGTTGGCACCCGAATGCTCTAAGCCACAGTACTAACCAGATTAAGATAATAACTCGATTCGAATCGAGTGAAGATTGATTCTTTTGTAGCATTCCATTATATTCTATTTCAAGACTTCTTAATTTTGTTGCTCATTTGTACATGCTATACAAACATAATTTTTATAATGACTTAGACTATTAAACTTCGTATTTTAATTTGGTGCCTTACATGCAATGGCCTTTTTTTAGGATACTTATATGTTTTCCATACAACTATCAGTATAGCTCTAAACATACTATTTATTAAGAAGCCCAAGATACCTGGCCAAAATCAGCATATGAAACACCTAATGGCAGGGCGGTCTCATAAAACTTGTGAACTTGAAAGACCAAAACACATGTTGGATACTAGTATACAACAGCTCTAAAAACACATTTCAATCATGACTAGTTACCACTTTGTATAAAGTATACATGAAATTGTGGTCCCATAGATGTTTCTGTACAACGTTTTGGAGAGAGATGGAAAGTGTTTAAATTTACTGGAGGACACAAGTGTTAACCCGGCCCGACCCAACCCATTCGACCTGTCTGAAATAAAATGCCCCCAACTGAACCAGCCCATATAACCAGGAATAGTAAACCAGATACATTAGCTATTAAATACAAACAATCTGATGAATTTATTCTGGTCACATAATTATATTGCAAAAATGAGTATAAACTCTTATTTCTTTTTTTAGAAATTACAATACTACTACATGTATATGGTCTATAACATATCTACTTAAGGTAATGAATAGCATGTGGTCTGGTGAACACATGCACCTGAACATCAACAAGAGGACTTAAAGACTAACATACTTGAATGTGTTTCTACCCTAATGTGATTCCAAAAGGCATAGATGATCAGACTTGTTATCATGAATATGCTATCATGCTATATGGATAACCACATATATACATTACAATTTGTAATATCATGCGTGTATGATATGTTAGGAATTTAGGACCCAAACAACGCACACAATTGAACACAATTATACCCACAACAATAAACGAATAACCAATTGCTAACAAATCAATCAAACAAGCAAAACAAGATAAATAAATAAATACGATACGAGAATGTAAACGACACAAGGATTTAACGTGGTTATGTTCAATCTCAAGCTTTGAGATTGGTTTAGTCCACGGGGCCAAACCGAGAGAGTTTTCTTTATTATTTTGGTGGCTTAGGGTTTACACAATAATAGGGTTAATATATATTAAACAAAGAAAGAAATAAGTCGGTTAAACCATGTGAGCCCAATGGACCCACCACCATGTATCCGACTTCTAATTTCCGTTTGTTCAATTTTCACATATCCTCAACAATCTCCCACTTGAAGATTGGACAAACCCAAATTATTAAACCCTTAAATATTCCCTTTCAACCAAGTCGAATCCGCCTCTCCATACCGCCAATATCAATCGGGACACGCACACTAACTAAACTCGAGTTAGATAGACTTTCGATAAAAGGCTCTTCAACTACACGTATTGAAACTGGGAATAAAACAACACCTTCAACGCCTCTTTAGCAACACCTTGTTCTTAGCTCAACTAATACCGCCAAAAAAAGAACATCCGGGACACGCTTGCTCGATCTCACAGAATCGGAAGACTTTCGATATACAAAGCTAACAGAACATCACTACTAAACTGGGACCACTCTCCGGTTATCCGCACCACCATCTTCTAGCCCAAGAAGATGCATGGAAGTGTGCAACGACTTTAACCACAGGATTCTTTTAAGAGATACCCATAATCTCCTCAACTCGTCAATTACAGCCACATCGGATCCTGCCACCGACATGTCAACGACCAACCCATACAGAATTTCATCCATCCGATTTTCCTTCCCAGCAATCAGAAAATCGCCGATAGAACAAACCCGTAGATCATCATCAAGGTTTACCCGTGAGAACGCAATCACAACCTTGAAAATCTACATTACAAACTTTCGCTTTCCCGCTGGTACACTGACCCAAATACATAGCTATGATTTCTATGAACACATCTTCTCCCTCTCAGCCAGCTCCCACTGTACGAATTAAAATAACAATCGCGGCTATCTGAGAAGACTCCGGTTCATAACCCACGGTCAGTCGCAAATTTCTTTGCCATTAGAGAGTAAAAACAAAGATCCGAACGCTCTAGTGTTACCCGGAATTCGTAAACTAAACCCGTAGAAACTGAGATCCAATTGTTGCACACCAATCTCCAAAGCTCCCACTAGTCGCCAAACTCCCACTAGCTTCGATACTTCTTTCGGTTAACAAACTCCACCAAGAGTTTCTGACACTCTCAACAATATCCGAAAGCTCAAACATTAGGACTTACACATTTATCCGCCTCTAACTTGAAGATTCCCAATTGATTCCTCAAGAAGAATCGTTGTATCGTTGAACCAAACATCAACCAATACCTGAGCCCAGTTGAACGCGTTCTATCCGACATCTTCTATAAACAATATCTTCAAGAGTAGTAGCTCTAACCCGCCTAATCATTCCAAGAACATGGAATACTCGACCAAAAATCATGGTCTCCCGTTTCAACCCGCGAGGGAAAAACAAAACTCCCTCTGACACTCATCACTGTCGATTACCAAAGCGGATGTAGTGCCGCTTATTACCCATCTACCCAACCGAGAAAACCATTCTCTTGAGCACCGTAAAAACCTCACATCTTTGAATAACCTAGTCCGTATCAATGAAGTTCCCGAGACATCACGTCCCTACACTCGCACCATCAAACCCCAAGTTTGATAACGTTCATCTATTCTTTTGCACGGGATCGCAAAGAATAATAAACTCGAATCCAAAACCCGGATCCCAAAAAATCTCTCCGCAACAAATCACCGATCGAAACCCGATCACCGACTCCATTACCACCGCGAACAATTACTGTCATAACGTAACCGACCTCCTGCCGTGTCGTCACGCCACAACCCACCAGACAAAACCCTAATCTTGTTCAATCCGGAAAACAACTCTTCGAGTTCATCGCGATCTAACATAAAATAAACGAGTCTATTGATCTTGATCACATGTTGCAAACAAATCCTAAAACCGCATCGTTTTCAATCATTCCCCCCGATGATTATCTTCAACCGAATATAGATCCACTATGATTATCTGGCCACAATAACCCTAGCTCTCCATCTTTCAGTAAAACCCTAACCATCAACAATCCATCTTGATCGTGCTTTCATCCGCTATTGTTCCAAATCGCTCAACCTTGAGCTCTGATACCAGTTGTTAGGAATTTAGGACCCAAACAACGCACACAATTGAACACAATTATACCCACAACAATAAACGAATAACCAATTGCTAACAAAGCAATCAAACAAGCAAAACAAGATAAATAAATAAATACGATACGAGAATGTAAACGACACAAGGATTTAACGTGGTTATGTCCAATCTCAAGCTTTGAGATTGGTTTAGTCCACGGGGCCAAATCGAGAGAGTTTTCTTTATTATTTTGGTGGCTTAGGGTTTACACAATAATAGGGTTAATATATATTAAACAAAGAAAGAAATAAGTCGGTTAAACCATGTGAGCCCAATGGACCCACCACCATGTATCCGACTTCTAATTTCCGTTTGTTCAATTTTCACATATCCTCAACATGATATTGCAACTCGTGACTTACATATAATACCACTCTGTTCCCACAAAGCACATTTTGGCTTAACAATAGTGCTGCATAAATTGACTAGTTAGTATTTCTACATGGACCGTGTGTCGTGGTGAGATGGTCCAACTAGTCTCCTCAGTTCCCGCCTGTGTATGCTGCTAGCTAGAACCCATTCCATGATTTTCCAGCCTTTGAACAATGTTACACATACAAAGAACATTCAACAACAATGTAACATTAGTAACCTTTGGGTTCAATTAAAAGAAATCAACATAAATTAAGTTCATTTTGATACATCTTTTTTTCATCATACATATATAGCACTAACAAGTTTATTAATATATCTAACTAATTTTAGCTCAAGTGTTCGTTAAAATAGTTGCAAGTGTAGTTAGTTTAACATTTGAAAAGTACGATGATAGTTGTCATTTAATTTTTCATAATCATAAACTGTTTATATATATAGACAATAAATGTACTATGGTTACCAAGTCTTTTAATTTATTTATTGGGGTGCACGTATTGGAAATCAAGTTATTATAACCAAAGGCATCTACTAAAAGCGTGTTTTTTTTTTTTTTTTGCATCCATTTAACTCTACACATAACCATATATTTATAATTTTATAAGAGAAAAATAAAACCAATGGTTTCATATTGCTGATGTTAAAACAGCATTACCATAACTAAAAGATTAAATAAACTTAAATGCTTAAAACAATGTGAGTCTATGTTTATTTGAAACTAAATTGTAACAGATTGATAAAGATTACAAGTATCCTTCATTGTTAGAGGTTATGTGATTATTGTGATTAACCATCATGTATGAAATTATCGATCAAGTTATATATTTATCGATCGTATCATTTCTATGTACAGAACAAGTAAACATTTTTCCAATGACAATATTAATAGCAACATTTCAGTATATTCATCATGTTACAAGCATAAAAAATTCATGCAATTACTTATTATTGATCAAATATGTACTATTAACCTGTTCTTAATGGTGAATAGCAAGCAGAAAAAATGAATACTCATACTGACAGCTAAAGCATACATGCTGCAAAAATGTCAATATCCAGGACAAGGTCAATTTTTGTTATAAAACAAAGTCTAAAGAACAGTGGAACATTCATCTTGGTAAGGTGCATATGCTTGACATTGGCTATATAATAAGGTATCAAGAAGTAAGAAGAAGAACAGCCAACAGAAACATAGTACTTACATACCTAACGAATCAAAGAAGAGAAACGTTCATAATTGGAAAAATGGCGGGTTCTCGAGCTTTGGTCATGGCTGTTTTTGTGATTGCAGTAGCGTTCAGTTCTTCCATGGTTAACGCAAACTTTCCAAAAAGTATGTATTTCAATTGGGGTGCTCAACATGCTTCGATTCTAGACAACGGCAATGCCCTCCGGCTTGTTTTGGACAAAACTTCAGGTATATATTTAGAGTTAAACTTCATCTATGTACGTTGATAATAAAATATGAAATATAAACAATATACAAAATTATCTGTGTGTTTCTGCTCTAGTTACGTGCCTAAAAACTCCATTGATACTTTGAGCTTGCTTACTGTAGATTTCGTGACACCCAAAGGGCTATAGGGTCGAATACCACAATTTGAAAGTGTATACACACTATTTAGAGGATTTATCCTGTTCAATGTTACTGTAATTCACCATACACAGATATCTAACAAAATTTTCTTCTAGATTAATATAAAATTTTCGAACTCCAACATTTTTATAGGATCTGGTATCCAAACAAAAAGGTCGTTCTTATTTGGAAGCCTGGAAATTCAAATCAAGTTGGTTCCAGGAAACTCTGCTGGAACTGTAACCACATACTATGTGAGTACATGATCATTAACTTAATTAATAACAACCCAACCAACTTTACAATGATAGCTAACTTCTTATGTTGGATTGTAACAGTTGTCTTCTAGCGGTGACAAACATGACGAGATTGATTTTGAGTTCTTAGGTAACTCAACAGGCGAGCCATACACGATGCACACAAACATTTACACCCAAGGTCAAGGTAACAGAGAAGAACAGTTCAAATTTTGGTTTGACCCAACTGCTGACTTTCATAACTACACCATTCACTGGAATCCTTCGGAAGTTGTGTAAGTCAACCAAGTTTACGCATAACTCAACACTAGTCTTCATACAGTTGTTTAATTATTTGTACTAATTATGTTTAATCTTTTTAATGTACTGCAGATGGTATGTTGACAGTATACCTATTAGAGTCTTTAGAAATTATCAGAGTGCAGGGATTGCATACCCAAACCAACAAGGGATGCGAGTCTACTCAAGTTTGTGGAATGCTGATAACTGGGCTACACGAGGTGGTCTAGTCAAAATTGACTGGACTGCTGCACCATTTGTGGCTAACTACCGTAGGTTCAGGGCTAGAGCTTGTAAGTGGAACGGGCCAGTTAGCACTACCCAATGTGCCGATAATTCTACCCGGACCAACTGGTTTACATCTCCTGTTTACCAGCAATTGACAGCGAGTCAACTTGTTAAGCTTCAATGGGTCAGAGATAACTACATGATCTACAACTACTGCACAGATGTTATGCGTTTTCATGGAAAGATGGCACCCGAATGCGCTCTGCCACAGAACTAACCAGATTAACTATATAATTACTCATTTCAAATTTACTGAAAGGTTTCTTCTTTAGTATCACTCCAACTTTTCAAGATTTTTTTGTTGCACTTCAGTTCTTTCCCCTTCTTTTGTTCATTTCGATTTTTCGATTTTATACATGTCAAATATGTATTAATACTTTGTAATAAAACTTTTATATTTGGCATTTTTACTCGATCCCTGAAAACAAAATTGATGTATGATGTATGAAAAAATTTCTGTATATTTATATAAATTTTATTACATTTTTTTCGATGATAAAGAACAACAAAAGTACAAAACAACAATGAGTTAAGTTACATAGACTGTACCAGTCAGTTACAATATTTCATAGAATCATTTTGTGTTTAGAACAGCAGATTTTTTTTTAACAAACGTATCAAACTGTACGTGAAAATTCTGTAATTTAGATATCTTTCTTAACACTTATATCTAGTATCTTATTTGCTGAGTATTGGTTAAATACATGTATGTGGTAGCTCGTATGTTAAAGGTGACATGATGTATATAAGTCATATTTATTTATTTTCGTAAAAAAGATTAATTTAAATAATATTACAAATGATATATTGACGTCACATATTATTTTCTATTGAGGCTGCACGTCTTAATAACCAGATGTGAACTTAATTAGAGCCGGCTTACATATAGTAGTATATTTTAAGAAACAGCTGCACCAGCCCTGCAAATCTGCAACCAGTCATGCACCACCCGGCCCATTTTAAATTCAATGAACCACTTCATGTATTTTTCATATGTATATGTGTCACCCGCTTTATTTCTAGTAGCCAGATTATAATTTGGACCAAATGTATACCTACTAAAATCGTGTTCTTGACCTTGCATACGTTTAACTCTACAAATTACAAGTTTATAGTAATGAAGTATGTGGAGCATATCCATATAAATGAGCAAAAAAATCAACAATTTCAACTCATTTGCCTATAAATGGGTTATGGGTCATTTTTATATGCATTTCAATGGGTCAAAAATGTAAAAAAGAATACTGAGACGGCCAACTATGAAAATTGCCTAATACTTAAACGGGTCAAATGGGATGGAGGTTGCTAAAAAAGATGATATATATATATTGCGTAATAAATACGGAAACCGACCCTGCATGCTCTAAACCCTGTTTAGATGATGTTTGTTTCGATCTGAATTTGTAATCCAATCCTCCCATTTTTCCTTCGAATTATCTATAATCACAAAACGATAAAACCAATACAAAACGGTAGGTAATTCAACCCAACCCAACCCAACCGGACCTGACCCATATTCTAAAAATGGTCATTTTGACTTGGATCTATTCTAACCTGTTACCCGATCCACCAACCCTCTCCAGTCTCAGTTTAAAGTCAAACTGATAGAACTAAAATATCATACATTGCAAAAATTAACTGATTAACCATCTTACTTTGCCACCTCTTAATTAATACACTTTATGTTGTAACAGAAAGAATAATAATGCATATGACAAGTACAGCATAAATGCAGCAAGAATATCAAAATGCAGGGACAAGGTCAAGATATGTTACAGTATAAAATAAAGTCTAAAGAATAATGCAGCACAATAGGACTCATCTTGGCGAGGTGCATATAGTGAACAGAGGCTACATAAGGCATCAAGAAACAAAGAACAACAGCACCAACATACATACTTACATTCCTATACAAAAAAAAGAAGAGAATTGTTCACCAATGGCAGGTTCTCGAGCTTTGTATATGTCTGTTTTTTTGTTTGCAATGGCATTCCATTCATCTATGGTTGATGCAAACTTCCCAAAAAGTATGTATTTGAATTGGGGTGCTCAACATTCTTCGATTCTGGGCAATGGTGATGACCTCCGCCTTGTTTTGGATAAAACTTCAGGTATCGATACTTAAACTTTATCTATGTTCGTTACAGAATATACATCTTTTGCTTCTTTATTAGCATGATGAAAACTAATCAACTCTTTACAGGATCAGGTATTCAATCAAAGAGGGCGTTCTTATTTGGAAGCATCGAAATGCAAATCAAGTTGGTTCCAGGGAACTCTGCTGGAACTGTAACAGCATATTATGTAAGTGCATGAACTGATAAGAAACTTTATAAAATATATATTACTTAGGTTATAAGTAAAATAACAACGGTACTATCTTCTTATGTTGGATTGTAACAGCTCTCTTCTACGGGTGCCAAGCATGATGAGATCGACTTTGAGTTTTTGGGAAACTCAACAGGAGAGCCTTACACGGTTCACACGAACATCTTCACTCAAGGTCAAGGTAACAGAGAGCAGCAGTTCCAATTATGGTTTGACCCGACTGCTAATTATCACAACTACACCATTCACTGGAATCCTATTGAAGTTGTGTAAGTCAACCAAATCAAACCACCATTAGTCTTCATATCAAACGGTTGTTCAATTAGATGTCCAAATCATATTTTTCTTTTCAATGTATTGCAGATGGTATGTTGATAGTATACCTATTAGAGTATTTAAAAACTATCAGAATGAAGGATTCGGTTACCCTAACCAACAAGGGATGAGAGTCTACTCCAGTTTGTGGAATGCTGATAACTGGGCTACAAGAGGTGGTCTTGTCAAAATTGATTGGACCGCTGCACCATTTGTGGCCAACTACCGTAGGTTCAGGGCTAGAGCTTGTAAGTGGAATGGGCCTGTTAGCATTATCCAATGTGCCATTCCCACCCGAGGCAACTGGTGGACATCTCCTGTTTATAAGCAACTGACGATGAGTCAACAGGGCCAGCTCAAATGGGTTAGGAATAACCACATGATCTACAATTACTGCACAGATATCAAGCGTTTCAACGGACAGATGCCACCTGAGTGCTCTAAGCCACAGTACTAACCAGAGAAAGATGAACATTCATTTCCGAGAATTCATTGAACATTAATTCTTTTATGGCAGTCCATTTGTTTCCATTCTTTAAGTTTCTTTGGTTTATTTTTTCCGTCTTCTTGCTGTTTTGTATGCTAAAAGATGTACTAATTATATTCAGAAACATATTTCATTATAGATGAAAAAATAATAAAAGAATTATGTCATCTATTTCCTTATGTATTTTGGTTTAGTAGTCTGACTTGTCTTTATAATATAATACCTTCCAGATGTGAATACGTGATATTCATCTTGAACTTATGGCATTTGCACTGTTCATGTTTGTCAGTGAATTGTCACTATATAACCTTCAAATCAATTTAAACCATTGTGCAGATGGCCGTAACTCATAAATCAGGATTGTAGTTATGAAATTTCTTAAGACACATTGTCACCATACAAATGCGAAACTCGGGTAAATAACAACCCATTGAGATTATGAGTTTCATCAGAAGATTCATCATCTTTATGTACCATTATCTTATAACTTCTTCTACAAAGATTATTGTATAAGATCAGTTGTTACTCTATTATTACATTGTTGTATGTAAATAGTTCTCTCACGACACTTGGTGTCGAATGCTGATGTGACAATCGATGTTTTCTCAGTCTACAATATTTAGGTAATTTCTTAATGACCCGTTTTAGACCAGATATGAAGCTCTACTGAGTGGAAGGATTGCAGGACACTAAGTACTTCATGCAGGATGAATATAGCTACTCGAACATCATTCTAGCTCTCTCTTAAAGTCAAGATTATCAACAAAAACCTGCCGTTAATAGGAAAAACAATTATCAAACCAAATGATTTATAGGCAAAAGAGAAGGTAGATGTAAGATGTATCAACCATTCAAACAACTGATTTTCAGGTAAACCCGAAGCATACCAAACCTGTTTGGTTTGTTACCCAATTACCCGACCCGCCCACTATCCCACCTCTACAAATTGTGAATGTGCAGGACATATCAAAACAAAAATAAAAAGGTCAAAATTCGTCTTCCAACCACGGTTAACAAATGCAGGACAAACAAATTGAAAAGCTTACCGTCTTCCAACCATCAGGGTCCAAGCATGCTGTAATTTTGGTGTTGATATCAGGCAGTGGTCCAGGCTCTCGGATTATATGGCCACCGAAAAGTTTAACTGCTTCTGCAGTTTTATAAACATCATCTGTGCCTATTGCTATCTGTTAATAAGCATAACTTTAGTTATCAATTTTGGTCTTTTCGGATCGTTATGTTACGTTACACACAATACTATCCAAACATATGTTACCTGAGCATAGGCATCACCTTTATCGTATTCAGTGACGCCATAATTGTATGTCAACTCCAGCATACAATTTTTATTTTCAGGTCCATATCCCATCAATGCAATAGTATACTACAAAACAGATCAGTATACATTGCAACTTAAATAAGACAAAGTAAATGTAAACGGATTACCTTATATTCAGGACTATCTCGTGTGCGCAGGAGCTCCATACCAAAAGCCTAAAGATAATACAAACTAAAGTTGGTAGGCACAAACATGTAAATCACAAATTGCGGTGAAAGATTACATCAAACCTGAAAAATGTTGTACTCTTAAACCTCACACCTTCTCATAGAAAGCAATAGAGCGATCAAGATCTCCAACGCGAAGATTAACATGACAAAGTGGTTCAGGAGTTGGACCTCTTTCAATAAGTTCAAACGTATAACCATCAGGATCTTCAATAAACGCTATGATTGACTTCCCTCCTTTGACAGGACCAGGCTCCCGGGTTACTTTGCCACCCTTGGCCTTTATGAGATCCACAGCCCTGGCAACCTATGCATCCCCAAGATCGTATCAATACTAATGAGTAAATATTAGAGGCAGAAATGGACTGGTCAAGCAGGAAGGGTCATGCGTCAAAACAAGTAAACGGGTCAAAATGGGTGAGGACCTCAGATTGACCCAAAACAGTTTTTGTTCAAATATATAACTCTGAACTGAACAGGTAGTGTGTAATGATTACAGAATTTATATTATTCCAATTATAATTAGCATAGAACTAATTTAAAGGCTTTCTGCTCCTAAACACGCTTTGGGCGGCTTTCAACCCCTGCAACCATTTGACTGGTTTCATTTGAGGTTAATGTTTCTTATATTATAACTATTTGACCTGCTAGAAATAAAGTTGAACCCAAATCAACCCATTCAAACGTAAATGGGTGAAATAGCCACCATTAATATCACAGTGGTCATTGGCCCAAAAACTTTGTGGTGGTAACTATATTATTAGCTTGAGCCAAGTTTGATGAGAGCTTTGGATCTTGCAGGAGTCGCAATGAATATCAGGAAATGAAACATAGTCGAATTATCAAGCATAACTTACATTATCAACTGCAATACCAAAATGACCAAATCCAGGTCCAATGTCATATTTGTCAACTTCATAATCTGGTAAAACAAACACATAATTAGTCAAGATCAAAGAATCTAAAAATTCATAATAGCCTTAAAATCAGATACAGTGGCCATTACATATAATGTGTCAAAACTTGTCATCTCGGTTTTGCCTTGTAAACGGAAATTATTAGCTAGGATATATGTCTTACGTACTGTATGTTAACTCAATAACAAAGTGAGAATCTTCTGCCCCGTATCCAAGAAAAACATTCGTATATCTCTCCTCAGCATTGTCTCGTGTCCTCAATAATTTCATCCCTAGACACTCTTTATAGAATCTGAAACCGCATAAAAATCGAATTCAATTGTTAATCAAGCATACTATATATAATACTGTAAACAACAACAACATCCAGACTTTTAACAAATAACAATGATGTAAGTAACAAACAAACTTACTTAATTGTTTTATCAAGATCACCAACACGGTAAACAACATGAAGCATTCTTCTATTGTCACGTTTGACCCATTCCAATGCACTTTCCTTCGTACAACTAGTACTTCCTTGGGCCATGTTAGCAAACGTTTTAGGTGACAAACAGTTTCCTTCACGTCGCAATAACTTGTAACCTAAAGGTTGTCTCTTCATTTCGACTACATACACAAGATAACATATAAATCGATATTAAAAAACCTCATGTGAATACAAATATGACAAATAATTGAATAGGATTAAATCTAGAGATGACTTTTATCATAACCTATAAAATGCATATAAAAATTATATTAGAAGGAACATATCATAATAGGTTGATATATTAAATTTACCTGTGGTGAAAGGGAATGAAGGAAACTTTGGAGATGAACTTAAGGCAGAAAACGTTTTGGCGAATCGAGAAGAAGACGACATCGATGAGAAGGGAAGGAAGGTGGATGATGGCATTGGTAATAATTTCACCATCTTCATTCTCCAAAAAAAAGTAAAATTACACACACAAAATCATCGTACGTACCTTTGAATCATCTTTGATTTGAAATATATGTTGTTATGGGTGTGTTTGGTTCCGAGATTATGGATATTCTTGACCTGGTCAAGGATGGGTTTAAAATAGTTGGGCTAGGTTAGGCCCATTGTCGGAATGTCGGGGGCCGCTCTTTTTTTTTATACGAGTTGTGACTCATAATTACAACCTTACAAAATTAGTAGATGATGTCAAATATAATCTCAATATTTAATTATTATTATTATTTAATTAAATTATTTAAAGGTTTAGAAATGAGTAAAACTTAACGTCTTGATAATGTTGTTATAAACAATAATAAGTTAGATAAAATTTCTACGTAACAAAACAATGACATTTGCAATCTAAATAGATTATCTTATCATTGACTTAACCTCAATTGACCTTTGACTTTCATAATACTTACAAAAACATCGTGACATGATATTTTTGATATAATAAGATAATAATTGTTACATTGAATTTGGAATCCTTTGCATATAAAATGCACAACTACATATTATTTATCCGTCCATGTACTTTAGACATTATATATCAACATTTATAATTTTAGAAATGATTAACTTTTCTTTAAACAGATATGAAAAAAAATGCTTACAGATTTAGTCATCGCCGGCCATCTTTTAATAATTACGAAGTATATATTATTATCCTGACTTAATTTATGTTTTTTTTTACTAAAAATTTGCTTAAAAGATTCAAATACTCAGTTTAAATTACATGCAATTATTGATCAACATATATATACAACGACAAAAAAGAACAATATATATTAATATGGTAGGGTTCAAATGAGAATAGAAATTTGTGTGAGAATGAGGGAACTAATGATATCAAGCCATGTGTACAAAGAGAATGTTTCACATGTACAAAACCCATTTACCCCCAACATCAATTATCTCACAAACGACAAATCGAAAAATTATGAAAATTGCACCATTAAATTCGTCGTTTTCTCCTCTTCGATTTGCCGTCCCTCAAGACATACTTTCGAAAAGTTTTTTTTTTCCATTTTTTTGGTGGGTTTCACATTTACTAACACATGTGTTAAAGTGTTGCGTTTAGGGTTTAGGGTTTGGGGTTTAGGGGTTAGGGTTTAGGGTTTGCGGTTTGGGGTTTCTCCCCGAAACCCCAAACCGCAAACCCTAAACCCTAAACCCTAACCCC
Organism: Helichrysum umbraculigerum; assembly: GCA_949592205.1. Lineage (NCBI taxonomy): Eukaryota > Viridiplantae > Streptophyta > Magnoliopsida > Asterales > Asteraceae > Helichrysum > Helichrysum umbraculigerum. The sequence goes on along the minus strand of CATIUR010000005.1, from coordinate 4,790,594 downwards.
TAAACCCCAAACCCTAAACCCTAAACGCTTTACAAAACACTAAACCCTAAATCTTTCTAAACCCTAAACCTTGAACCCCTTCTAAACCCTAAACCCTAAACCATAAACCCTACTAAACCCTAAACTTAACCCTAAACCCTAACCTTAACCACAAATTAAATGTACAACTAATCACTAACACATGTGTTACTAATTTGTAAAACCCACCAAAAAATGAGAAAAAAAAAGTTGTCAAAAGTATGCCTTGAGGGACGGCAAATCGAAGAGGAGAAAACGCTGAATTTTATGGTGCAATTTTCATGATTTTTCGACTTACCGTTTGTGAGATATTTAATTTTTAAAAATGTGGAGGAGAGAGAATAAAGTGTGAAGGAGAGAGAATAAAGTGACACATGGCAGAAATCTGTTGATTCCATCATTCTCACTCAAAATTGGTGTACTCATTTGAACCTTACTCTATATTAATAAATACAATTTTACTAAATATAGTTAAAAAAAAAAGGTTATTAGTTATGTCTAAATCCTAAATAAATTTCTACAAAAAGGTATATAATCATTTTCTTTAATAACTTGAGGGAACATGGAACTTTGGGAGTAAATCAACTGATGGATCTTTACCCAAAAAAAAATCAACTGATGGATCTAACTTAAACTTGGGATTTCATGTTATTCTGTGGTTGTTGATCATCTCTATTAGCAAACCATTGAACCGTTCTTCGAGCTATTGGTAGCCATAGTCTCTTTAATCTCTCTTCTTTAGTACTAATCGCACCCAAATTACCTTCATTGTTAGTTGATTCAACATCAAGCAATCTAGGATGAACAATGATTTCCGACATCGATCTTTTTTCATCAAGTTTAGCGGATTTCGGCTCATTAGCAGAGGATTCTCCACCTGGGAATTTCTTGATTTTCTTCTCGAATTCCCTTTTTCGTTTAATTTCTTCTTTGATTTTGATCACTTGATGATCATGATCATACTTATGACCATTTTCGCCCTTTTTAAGAGACGGGTATTGATCAAGTTGGTTGCTTGACATAGAAGCAACCATTTCTTGATCATCGCGATGATCAAGATAGTTGTTTGACAAAGAAGTAATCATCTCGGATTTCAAATACAAAAGATCAGATGAACTCAAATTGCTCCATCTATTCTTCCCCATCAAATCATGTTCATAATCGGATATTATGATCCTATGATTAAACTTATGCAAGGTTTCTTGATCTTCCAAGATATCTTGATCATTCTCTTCTTCATTAATCTTTTGAAAACTTCTTCGACTTCCAAATCTCGCGGATCCTTCTCTTTCAATAAATAGCTCCAAGTTTGAACCTTCACGACGAGCAACATCCGATTGGTTACTCAAAAACCTAAAACTATTTGAAAACGCGAAAAGGGTTGCATCCTCTTCACTTACTTTACACCTACAAAGTGGACAACCCGAGTGTTTTTCAAGCCATTGATCCACACAATCAATGTGAAAAGCATGTTTGCATTTAGGCAACAATCTAAGAATCTCAACATCTTCAAATTTGGACAAACAAATAGAACATTCCAAACCATTTCTCCAACCTTTCAAGGTTGAAAACCGAAAAAAAGGAAGCGATTCGATCACCGTTTTATCGATACCAGAAAGCCTTGAAGCTGATCTTGGTAACTCACCGAAAACTTCGTGATTTAATATCATAAGAGAAGATGGTCTATGACAACATTTTGCATAAACTAAAAGCAAGAATGTTAAAGAAAACATAATGGCAAGAACTCCAATGACAACTGCTAAACTTGGTTGGAAATTATTGACAGAATCCTGAGAATTCGGAGAAGATAAAGATTGTGCTTTTATTGAATTGATGATTGTGACAAATATGATGATATGAACAAGTTTCTTTTGTTGGATCACCGGAATTTTGATAAAAGCCGGTAGCATGTTCACCGGAAAGTTCATGGCTTCTTTGTACAAAGAGGGTCAAGTGTTTTGACATTTGTTTGGTTTGATTAGTTTATAGAGTTGCTTTTCTATTCTTGAGACCCAAAAAATTTAATTTTAAAATTGAGTAAGCAACTGACCAGTGAGCATATATAAACCTTATTTTATTTTTATGAACGGCAACATGTATTATATTACAGTTTTGATTGCTGTTCAAACTCTATTATATTATACATACTCTTTAACTTGCACATAACTTACTAGAAATTTAATATTTATTATTTATTAATTATATAGTGATTGGAAAGTGGCATGCTTGATGTTTGAGGTATAACTTAGACTTGGAGAAGGTTCAAATTAATTGAGAATCACGTAAAACTCAAAAGTATTTGATATCAGTGAATAAATACGTAATCCAGTAAATAAAGAGAAATGATATGTTCATATAATTTCTACAAAAATTTATTCACAAAATGATTTGGTCCAATGAAGTGAAGAAGGAGAATAATGAAAGAGAAACAATAAATGACTTTGATTGGTTAATTAATAGCATGTGTCATGTCATTTTGTGAAAATTCATTTGTAAATTTTATGTGAATGTAGAATTCCTCGTAAATAAACGAGTTCTCAATTTTTATTTGATTCTCATTTAAACATCCACCTACTAGAATTTACAATCTGAAGATGATTACGACGACAACCCTCTAATTATGCTTATCTAGTATTATTAAAATCAATAATTCATACAAACTTGGACTTGACTACCTCAAATGAATACAAATAGAGAGAATTTCAAATGTAAAACGTAAGTATAGGGGTTAAAAATCTGATACGCATGTTTATATATGAAATTCAAAATAAAAATAATTAGAAATTATAAAAGTGATGACATACAAACTTACCTACTGAATTTGATTTTAGAACCAAGTGACACCAAAAGCCATGCCGTTGAGCCAAGTAGAATTAAAAAAAGCCGTTTAATGATAAACAATTGGCACTTGAGGTTGTCACGTTATAAGTTTGGACATTTACAAACTACTCCTTCCGTCCAAAATTTATTTTAGTATATCCTAAATTTGTTATTCATTTTATACTTTTAACGAATCAAAACAATTCTACATGATAAACGATTAAATTTTATTGGTTGTGCAGTGTAATAAGTAGGGTACATTTTTTCTATACTGTGTATTTTTTTATCTGTAAACAATAAATTTGTGACTGAGGTAGTATTAGTTTTAGAATTTTAATGTAATCAACCTTATCGGTTTTCAGATTTATAATAGGATTATTAACAATTGATAGATATATCAACCTAGCTTATTTTTAATTTTTCTTGAACACATAGATAAATACAAGACATGAAATGTGTATAGTACATAAACGATACAAAAGGCATTTTCGCTATTATTCTATTCTTCTTCGGGATATGATATAACGACCATAGCTTGTCAAAAGTCCTAAAATTGATGTAAAACATATAAAAACATGTTTTGCATTTCTTAAGGAGGTTACTTCCCTTTTGGATTTTGCCTAAGATGCCATGGTCCCAAAATTAAAATAATACGGAGTATGGATTATCAGTTATAAATTATATCTGTAGATAGATCGATGGTCAAGTCGTATTTTTCAACAAGTAAATATAAATATATAGATTAATAACAAGTTGTTTTTGAGTATATTATTTGATTAATTAATGTATTGAAAGTTCATTTCTTTCATGATCAAGAGTTTTTTCTATTGCATTTTGTGCGTAACTGCGTATGTAATTATAGTCAACAAAACTTTAATTTATTTAGTACTACTATTTTATAATCGTAATTTAGGAGCGGTATACAATCTGTATCCTCAAACTTTAATTTGCATGTTTTTTTTAAAAATCTAACATCTTGTAAAAAAAATTAATAATAATAAATAAACCAATTGAAGAGTTCACATGTTTAGGTTATTAGAGGAGGAGGACGATATATTTCTTTTTTTACTCGGACGTACGTACACGATCTAATAGACGTATCTCTGTGATCATTACCCTGATCACCCTAATATATTTGCCTAGTGAAAAGAATTGAAAAAAAAATAATTTAACTTAAACATCTCTAATTAACCCGTATTATTAATTATTATTTTGATTTTGATACCTTAATGAATTGAACGATACTTAATTTTGTGACCTTTTCATACTATGATTATGATAATCACCATATATAAAATGTTTTAGATTCTAGTCAGATCCAAAAAAAAAAAGACAAAACGATGAAGAATGTACGCATTTAATTCCTCAAAAAGAGAAAGTGGTCATGTACCAAAAAGTGCATGCATCATTTTGATTTCCTCAATTAATGGAACTTGTTTCTTCTTTTCGTAGTACAAAACTATAAATTTGTACTACTATATTATCCGTTTGGTGTAGTCATGGGCGGAGCAAGAAGGGTATAGTGGGGGCAGTCGCCCCCAAGAAATCAAAAATTATCGAAAAATGATTTTTTTAAGGTAATTAGTGACAGACAGTTTAGGATTTTGACCCTCTAATGTGATATAAAGAAAAAAATAAAAAAAATTGCCCCCCTTTCTAAAAATTCCTAGCTCCGCCCCTGGGTGTAGTACTTACAGTTTTGAGCTTAGAAATACTTCTTATATGTTAGTATTAAGTTACTTAAGTATAATCAAAGGTTTAACATATTTTATACATCTCTACTTATGTTAATCATAGTTGTTAAACTCTTACGATTCACGAGTCGACTCTTACGAGTCGGCTCAGAAATTCAAAAAATGAGGCGACTCGGACCCCGACTCGTAAATGGCTTTGACTCTTACGAGTCATTTATTGACTCTTCCGAGTCGTGGGCGACTCTTACGAGTCAGAAACCGGACACACGTTTAATGTAATCTAATAAAAAATATAAAATGACAAAATATGATAGGAAATGACTAATAATCCATTATAAATTAAACATTTGTGTTATTTAATGACTTTCATCATATTTTACTTTAATTATGGATAGAAATCTAAGCAATAATATACATATAGATATAAATATATGTATTTATTGTAAAATTATGACTCTTACAAGTCGAGTCACGAGTCACGAGTTAAAAATCAATACTCCGAATCACGTATCGAGTCATGAGTTAACAACTATGATGTTAATATGTTACGGAGTATATAATATAGTTATTGAAATTTGCCTCGAACTCTGTCTGAGTGCAACAAACTGAAAAAACCGTTAAGATGGTTCATATTTGAGCTGATCGGAATTCAAAGCTAGATCGAACTGCGTATGTATATAATGCATTGATCTTCAATTCGGTTATTACATAAAATACGAAACATCAACTTGATTGTGTCTTGTTTTTTTACGTCATAGCTCCGCGTACCAACGCTTCTATTTGAAATCAGCTAAAGTTTACTCGTAGTTATGTTTAACGAAATCGTTAATGGGTGCAACTCTTCTAAAATATCAATGGCAACGGAGTAGCTAGCCAAAACCTGTACGAGTAATAGTTGATGATAATAAGGGGGTGTTTGGGACGGCTTAAAGCTTTTAGCTTACGGCTGTAAGCTGCAACCCAAAAATTGGGGCTTTTTAGCTTTTAGCTTTTTAACCCTTTAAAACCCCTAAAAGCTTCCTATATCCAAACACTAAAACAGAGCTTTTTAACGTTAACATACCACAAAAGCTAAAAAGCTCCCCCTTACCGCTCCCCCAAACACCCCCTAATTGCAGGTGATTGGTAAACGTACCACTTCCAGGAATCATTGCTCGATCTTGTTTGCTCTTTTGTTTCATACATGCATTTATTGAAAATTAAATTCGTATTTACAAATAATATCATAATTACTAATTGCTATTGCTATTACTACGGAGTACTATCTTCTATACTATATACTAAAGCGAAACTTTCGCTGATGTCATTCATCAGATTTCGCCCAATCATGCGCTGCAATGTTGCTTACGTGGTTAGATGTGGTGAAAGCTTTTACAATAATAAAAATTGCTCATTGGTGGCTTATATGTATACATTTAGTCTGTATATATGCATCGAGGCTTTCATGAATTCTTCAATCTACTTTCATGCATGTTTTATGCTTTTTATACTTTTTGCATGTAACTTTACTACTTTTTGTTGCCCACACGTATTGGCTTAAATTTTTTGCATGTATGCTTTTTTTTTCTTTCCTTTTTTTTTACTTCTTTTTATGCATGATTGTAATGATTAAACTTGAAATGCAGTAGCTTCCTATGGTGCAAGAATTTTTATGGTTTTTTTGAGTTTTGTAAGAGTTAAGAAAATATTTGAATGGTTTAGTTTTGTGGGTTTGTAATGATTACATATACTGTGCTTTTGAGTTTTGACAGGAAGAAAATATTTTTGATAAACCTTGCATGGCACTTTTCATTGGGAAGTTAAATTATATAGCTTTTTTCTCTCCTTCCCAAGTTCCCATCACTCTTATTTCAAGATTTCAAAATCAATTGGTTCTTCTTCATCTATTTTTTTAGGGTAAAAAAATGTTTGTACCCCTATTTCTTATATCTGAATTTTATTGATCTTCATCTTCTCCTTGGCATAACTTATATCATCACAAACAATTCATTCTCTCCCTTCAATTATCTGTCGCCATTCAATCTCATGTCTAAAATCATTGCCCATAAGTTCAATTCAATAACTTCAATGGATACGTTCGGTGGTACCTCCAACAGAAAGATAACAGGTACATATAATTATATCATTCTGATTACATATTATCATCGTTTTTCTAATATAACTATAGCGTGAGAACATGATTTTCTGGTTGTCTTAGCTTTTTAAGATGAAATTCATGTGCAATACTCAACTTCTAGATGATGCATACCATCTGCTCGACAAAATGCCCAAGCGAATATCAACACCAAATTATCCAGTACATGTTATCGACACTGAATTTGGTCTATACTAATGGTTAGAAGTAGTTTGCATTTGCTGAGTTTGGAAAAATATTTGCAGATAAAATCCATTCCAAAGTCACATTTGGCTACTTCACTTTATGTCCGTACATTTTTAATAAGATTTCAATATTAAAAAAATATATATACATGTGGTTGTAGATGTCATCGGCCATGTCGTTTCATGTGGCAAGCTTGAGCCATCAGATGACGGGAAGGATCGTCTTGACTTTGAACTTGCTGATTTAAAGTGGGTAATCTTGGTAGTGACATCCAGGTAAGTTTTTGATGTTTTATATAAAAGTTTTGTTAGGTTTATGTTGTGATTTCAATTTCATGCTCCATCTTAGCTTCTTTTTCTCATTTCCTTTCTCTGCAATTTTCAGCAATGGAACTTATGTTGGTCACTTCCTTCAAGCTCTGCAAATTGATTTTGTCATAGGTAACTCACTAATATTTTCTTGGAAGATTAGTAAAGAGAAACTGAATGCTTTAATTTCATATTTCATCTATGCAATACCCTATTATGATAGAACATGATTTTGTGATGTTTGACACTGTTTATGATAATCTTTTGTTGGATTTTTGGTTAGGTTTTTGTTTCAGAAAAATTGAATTATATAGAGGAGCGATGATGATGGTGTATCCTTACAAGGACGAAAATGATGATGAAACTAACAATTTTGATTTAAGAATTTCAAGGTGAGTACACAATTGGTCAATTAGAGGTGCTTTTAATTGGGTGGTTTTCATATGGGCTTTTGTGTTTATATTGAAATTGTGATATATAGCACTTTATATTTCATCTAAAATGATATTAGCGTTTATTTGATTTTGAAAGTTTCATACATGGATTCGAAGGTTATAGTTTTCAGTTTGTAAGTTTAAGGTTTGATTTCATAATTCATCCCAGTTTTTAGTTTTGATTTTAAAAGTTTCAGACATGGTGCGTTTGACATATGGGTTTAAGGTATTTTGATACTTACTTGTGTTTATAGACTACAGACTTTTGGGATTTTCACTAATCTTTTCAATTTGCACAAGTGATGATGTTAAGAAGGCTGAGATTGAACTTTGGTGTTGTTTGAAATGTGGTACTTACCGTGACATTGTTGCTTCAATCGGCTGTCAAGAAGTCTGAGATTTGTATCTGAAGACTCAAGGTATGGATGAGTTTTTGATTTTGTATATGTTCATTCACAGGTTGTTATTCTTGCTACTCTGTGAATATTTCCTTTTCCAATTTGACCTAAGATTGGGTTGGGTTAGCACATGATGTATTTAGCAATGATCGTATACATTTTTTTTTTTATTTGTAATGTGGTGTTTTGGCCAAAATAGGTTTGAAGGTTCTATAGATTCTGCTCAATGTCCTGCCAATATAGTCTCTTGCTAACAAGAAGAATGTGAAAGATTTAGGTTTAGAAGTAGGTTATCAGATAAATATCAATCAATAAATAAATAAATAAAATAGAGCGTGTTTGATTAGAGCATGTTGAGTGAACCCGACTGTTAAAGCTATTGCAGTGTTGTCCTTTTTTTATTCGTATATCCATGTTTAAATAAATGCTTTCTTGCATTTTGAATGTACTAAAGTTGTAATGTGTGCCTTTCACCTTAATATACTATTTTATCTGTAGGTTTAGTTAATACCACCATTAACGGGCCATATATGCATTAACGGGCCTCCATGTACTGTACTGGATCCGACCTGTTTGATGTTATCACCAACGATGTCAAGAATGCATATGTTTAGCTAGAACTCATTTTTGTGATGTACAAATTGACTTTCATGGTCACTTGAATCTTAGAGATTTAAAAGGAGCATAGAGAGAAATTTGCAGACATTTTATCATCTCGAAAAAAAAGAAGGTATGTTGGTTGATGGTGTAACTTTTGTAGGTAATTTGACGAATACTAAATTAATGATCTTGCTATGCATCATAATTTGTTCAGATGTCGGACATGTTCAATTGGTTTGGCTGGTGCATGTGGGATGTTTTTTTACACCGAGGTTACTTCTGAAGGTGTCAAGGTAAAGTTCCTATCATGTATCATTTTCGATAGGGGTGGCAAAATGGGTGTGTTGGTTCTGGTCATGGGTCAAAATGGGTCTTGCACTCACGGTTCATATGCGCCCGGTTTAAAATGTAGTGAGTTATATAGTGTGATTTACAGTAACTGGTGATTATATGAATTAAGAAGTTCAGCTAGAAGGGAAATGGTTTGAATGGGCTGACAATCTCCTAAAGTCTACTTTTGATACACACGACCTGCTAAACTATTTTATTCAGAGACCTCGATTATGATTGTAACTATTTGTTTTTTATTATATTTAACTTAATACGGAGTAATATTTAAGGTACTCTGGAATATGGACTAGAAACTGTTCGTGGGTCAACTTTACCTGACTTGCCCTGTTTCTACCTGTAATATATTTTAGCTCAGAACCTGCCAGTCCAACCACCTCTAAAACTTTATTATGTACTTATGTATTTATTTATATTTTGTATCATTTGATTCCTACATGTTTGAGTCAAGATTAATTTTCTTATATAGGGCCTGGAGGCAGTTCTCGACAAGGCTGTGAAACTTGAAGATGGTGTAGACTTTTAGAAGGTCAAATGCATGTGCTTAACAAATGTAATTGTAGTAGACTTTTAGAAGGTTAAACTGAGTCTTATTCTTTTGCGTAAGATTCTATTTGTATTTAACAAGTTCACATGCTCAAGGGGTCTGATTTATACAGAATTTAGTATATAAGTTTTATATGTATACTTATTATTAATAGAAATATATAAATAAATTTTATATTATTATGTTATGTCAAACCTGTGTATACACGGGTCAATTATAGTAATCTTTTTATACTCTCATATATATACTCTCAAAACATTACAAAACATTTCTTACATACACTACTTTTTAAAAACATGGAACTCATTCGTTTATAATATTTGTATACTCATACATTGATTACAAATTTTTTCTAAATAAAATCCGTGTAATCACGGGTCATTGAACTAGTTACTATTACTATTACTATTACTATTACTATTACTACGTTAATGTTAATTAAGATCTTCAATATAAATTATGAGCAGTGATCCGTACACCACTACTTTTTATCCATATATCACTTTTATGTTTTACTTTTACAGTATAACACTACAAAACATATTTTGTGGTGTATGGATAAAAAGTGTACGGATCACTCCTCATAAATTATACGGAGTACACTGAAGTTGGGTTTAGTTGGGCCAAGGAAATCATAGATGGGTCGATCAACAAATGAAAGCGACCCAAGTCCCTCTTCCATTCCTAGTTTCACTGAAAATTTAATCTCAACAAACAAATATTAGGCAAATAGAATTAAGGGTTTTATCTTATTTTAAGCTTATATCCACTACATTAATTAATTAATCATGGTTGTGAGTTTGTTTTTGCACAATTATCATATCATAACATTTCAGGTGATCAAGCATTTTATGATGTTATGAATGTCTATCACATGATGAACTTTGAAATATTTTTAACTTGTCACAATTGGAGAAGACATAAGGGAAACACATATTTCACAATGAACTAGCTACATATATCACTATTTACAATTAGAAAAAAACTTCACTTTTCATGAAAGGAACAAAAATCCGTTAGAACTTGCATACAGTTTTCTAATCACGGGTAACAAAGAAGTTGTGAGTTAGATTGCGGTTTGAGTCTCGTGAGATACAACTGTGTATATGTGTGGTTCGTGTATATAATATGTGAGTTATATTGTAACGAAGTTGTTCAAAAAAATATATTACATATTTTGTATTTCTTTTGACAACCTTAACGTGTTTGTTTGTTTTATTAAAATAATAATAAATATTTCATAAGAAATCCGCATGAAAGTGTATATGATTTCTACATATCTACTATGGTGAGGTAAACAAAACTTTCGTCTTTCGACATACTTGTGATGTATAAATTGGTTGATATTTTGAGCGGATTTCGGACGGATTTGTTTAAATAAAATTCGTAAGACTTCATCTGGATTAATTAATAAAACAGAAAAGGTAAAAACAGATGGGAAAGTAATATCTATTATCTAAATGTAAAAATAAAATAATTTCACTTTCATGATTTCATGTATATACGAGACACGAATCACCCCACTATTTTAACTATGCGTGCTAAAAGGTTAATAAAATAGTCCAACAACTTTCTTAATTTGTTCATGGGCTCTCATTGTTTCGACTTTCATGTTACACTAAAAAATTGTACTCCTTCCATGACTCCGTCGATCCATCCCATTAAAAATGTTCCTTAATAATTTTTGTTTAAATTAAGATAGGAATTAAGATAGTTTGAGTGAATATCAATTTTGCTCTTATATTCAAGACAAGTTTGACTCAATTATATGAAAACATAAATAATTGATAGTAATAGATGAAGGTAAACCGGGAGAGTTTAATGATTTTCAATAATTATTTTTTACAAGATGATAATTATTTCGATAAATATATAAATAATAATATGATCATCTATTTTGAAACTACAGTATTAGTTTTGAACTTGCATACTTCTTTTAATATGTCGGTAATAATCAAGGGTGAATTTGGAAGGGGCAAAAAGCTGTCTCCTAAAAGTTCTAAAATTGGGTAAAATATAATTTATAAGGTTATTAATGTAAGTTTAAAAAATTTTACCCTTTAGGGAAAAAAAACCCGTCTAAAATATCATGCTCTGACCCTGATAAATTAATATTGCTAACAAATAACGAATTACATTACTCCTACCACAAGAGTCGATAGATGAACTAATAAAATTGCTATTTTAGACAAGGGACCTACTATTTTTTAAATTAGAGTAAATTGCATGGATAGTTCATGTGGTTTACACACATTCTCACCGTTGATCCCTATACTTTATTTGTTGCACCGTCAATTCAAAAACACAAAACTTGTTGCATGCTTGGTCCTCCCTAAAGCTAAATGACTAACATACCCTTACTTTAATATTTTTATATTATTTACTAAATTATTAATGTACTTTATCTATAGAATATAAAAATATATATAATTAAAAATCTCTCTTTCTCCTCCCTAAATTCTTCAGATCCCTTTCCAAACCCTAACCCTAATTTGTTCATAACTACATTCACCCTTATAACTATCAAGTAGCCACAAGAAACCACCAATAAACCACCCACAGTCACCCTGAGAATCGCCGCCATCAGCCACCACGAATATCACCGACATCAGCCACCATCAATCGAACATCCACTGCACACCATCAAAATCAAACAGTAAAAACGCAAACCTTATTGAAATACTAACCAAGTACAGTCATCTAATCCAAACTAAACTGACCATCGGTATCTAAAACCCCTGCGATTATTGATCTGAAATACCGGCGAGGGTGGTTATCGGAGTTGATGGCCGGGAAGAAGACGACGGCCAGAAAGGGACTTAACCACCGTTATTGTGACACAAGAGTTCAGGTTTTATTATTTCGTTGGCGAAGGGTTTACCGGCGAAGGGTTTACCGGCGAATATACCACAGATTTTAAAGATGGAGACCACGAATGCTACTGGTCTTGATATGTTTCTGTGTTTCCCGTGGACAACAAAAATTAGGCGGTTTCAGTTTTGTATTTACGTTTGTGGCTTTCATACATATTAATTTGTTACTTGCTGGTGGTGGGTGTGAAGCCAGAAACGGTGGGAGGTGGGGGTGGACAAATGATAAGCGTTGTTGGAAGAATGAAGTTGCTTTAGAATGAATTTTGGATCTGTGGTTACTGGGTCTTTGTTCATGACCTTTAATTAAATAATACGGGGTATGTATCAATCTATTATGTGTATGTTATTAATGTTTTGTTCATGTTATCTAATAAATACATATTTATATATAAAATTAAATAAATTCAGGAAATAAAGAGAAAAGGGTATATTAGTCATTTAGCTTTAGGGAGGGACCAAGCATGCAACAAGTTTTGTATTTTTGGACTGACGGTGCAACAAATAAAGTATAGGGATCAACGGTAAGAATGTGTGTAAACCACAGGGATCATCCATGCAATTTACTCAATTTGTTAAATGCAATTCTTACTTAGACAAATGAAAAGGCCGGTATGACCTATTAGGTTCACATACTTAAATTTCTTAGAGCAACTCCAATGACATAAAGCTTTACAAAGCTTTTTTATATGCCACATCAATTATTTTCAAAAAAGCTTTACCTCCATTGTTAAAAAGCTTTTCAATGACTTTTTTAAACTAAAATAGGGGGTGTAAGTGTAAGTAATTGGGCAAAAAAGCTTTACACCCGAAGCTTGATAAATATAAAGCTATTGATTGAAAAAACTTTTCTCCCAATGATAAAAAGCTTTTCCAAAGACTTTTTTATTTGAAAATTTTTTTTGATTAACCCTTCACTGGAGTTGCTCTTATATTTAGTACCTACCAATGAAAGGGCCTAACTTATTACCATCATAATAGCTTATTGTTAGTATTCACGCCAGTATTCATGCCAAAACTGAAATAGCTATAAAACATTTATTAGTCGTGCTAAACTTAATACTTATTACCATCATTTATTGACTAATATAAGAACTAAGATTGTAGATTTATGACACTATTAATATACCTAGAACTCAAAAATTATAATATTACTAGTGGTAATGACACGTGCGATGCACGGATTTGTTTCAATGTTTCCATACATTTGTTTTGATTATTCTTTGTACTATATTACATTTTTATATGTTTAGACGGTGAGGAATAAAAAATAGTTAATTAATTAATCATGAATCTTATTTTAGATTTTCAGATATATAGTTTGTTAACCATTAGTTAGATAAAATATTAAGCAATTAACAATCATAATCAATTAATCATAACATATGATTATTGTATAAAATAAAAATAAAAATAAAAAAAAGTCCCGGCAAAGTACCAAAGAGCATACATTAGTTGTCCTATAGAAAAGTTCGAAGAAATGCTATATCTTAGTTGATGAATGTCTGTGTGGATTGAATGTATACTTAGGTTGAATAATAATTAACGATATCTATTTAATCAATGATGAATCAAAAAAGATAAAGGAAAAAAGCAAGAGGTATATCTAGCTATTAGATTAGATGAGAGATTATAAATAATATACACATTTTGACAAATTGTTTCTAATCTCTCATCTAATTGTTTCTAGGGTAACTTTTGACAAACTAATCACTACACATTTTCTTCTCTACTTAAAATTAGCCTCATGATACTGATGTTATTCAAGACTTAAAAAAACCATATAATTAAATTTTCACGGAGCTTCTAAAACATAAATTATCATTAATTGTAATGATGACTCAAAATTCATTTCAAAATGATGCGGTAAATGTCTATGTATGAGATGTTTCTTTAGTACGTAGTTGTCCTCTTTATATCACCATAATATAATTTTTATCCTACTTCCTACATTAAAAGAAGTTTAGGTACTTAAATAGCTTAGAATACATGTAGTAAATATAGAAAACTTACATTCAATTTGTAAGATTGAGTTAATAATCTACCTCATTGATTTTTCCACGTATCCATAATACTATAGTTTTGCAGAGTATTAATTATTACCATCAGGAAAATCAAATTTTCAATGGGCGAAAAAAACTATGGATGTAGTTTTTTTACGTAAAATATAAGAAGATCCAAAAAATTACACATACGAAGTCGTGAGAGACAAACCTAGACCAACTAAGTGATGACACAAAATGGTCTTGAGAGTAAACTTAACCACAACTATAGATAAAAGAAAGTTAAGAAACTGAGAACTTCATATAAGAATCATAAAGTAGATTTTTCGGTTGGCTTCATCAAACTCTATATCGAGAATAGATGCGCATGCATCTGTATCTCGTTTAAAAGTTGAACTATAGTATCCTCCCTTGGATAAATTGTTGAAATCCCTCATCTAATGCTCCGAAACTCTTCAAGTGATGCCTTGGACTCCTCATCTTTAGATAATTCTTTCAAAGAGAATATATAGTATTTAAAGACAACAGCTATACTCTAATTTGTAACCGACTAATGCTAATATTCATTGCAAATGAAGACGGATAGTTCAATTTGATTTATTATTGCTATTATTATATGCTAGCTTCATGGATGAGCTTGGATTAGTGGGTTTTTCCCGGATTTGGAGTAACTTGGGGCGCTTAAGGGCTCCGTACGGCTGGATTGGGCCAGTACATGGAGACTTAGCCATTGGGTCTCCCCGTACGGAGTACCTAGGCGATTTCTGTTAGCCTTTCAAAAAAAAAGTGTTATACTAACTTTTAACCCAATCACGAAACATTAAATAACCAACAATTGCATTGATTAACTAATTTATGATCTGACGATTTATATTGCATGCGTTTATTGTATACCTATAGTTAAACGTGATTATGACTTAAATATATTGATGCAGTTAAAATTCCTGAGATCTCTAGAGTTCAGATTATTACAATTATTTTATTCGGTTATAAGACATGAATAAGTGAACCAATTTGTGATCTCTTGTTATACTTTTACTTGAAATCATTGTTGTGATCTCAACATTTATGATCACAATTTATTACATAGAACTCAAATACTATATTTGTTGAGATTGAGATCATTGCTATCATATATAAGCATATGAACTCAACATTTATGATCACAATTTATTACATGGAACTCAAAAATTATAGGATAGTACAAATTAAATGGGAGAAAGGAGAGAAGAGATCTAAACCTTTAATTAAATTGATCAATGGTTAAAAGATAGGATGGCATAAATTGTACTTAATTAATTGTGATATTACTTGACTACTAGAGGGGTAAATTTGTCCAGATAGATTCACTTATTTTTTTTGAAACCGTCAAATTCAAGTTATTCCTTTGAAGGTTCCTAAACCGTCAAATTTAAAATAAACCAAAAAATTCTATTTGTTTTCGTTAACAGGAATTTAATATGTTGATTCCCACTATCCACTGTCACTTTTATGTGAACCGAATGAGTCATGTTACTTTTATTTTTTTATTGGAAACACTATGATAAAAATGTGTAGGTAGTTCATTAGTTTCTAATTTTGTAATGATATATTGCTCTAAATAATAAGATCTAAATGAGATGAAATGTATCGATAGGTAACTCTATAATTATACATGTTGTAAAATATTTTAATCGATGTAATAATTTGTTTGAATCGTTAATATATTAACTTTGAATTGTTATACCATTATAAATTTTTGTGAATCAATGTTATAAAATGTATGAATCAGTATAATAATTTTTTGAATCAATTGTATATATCGTTGAATCAACGTGATAAACGTCTGGTTCAAAGTTATACTTATGTGAATCAATTTTTTAAATTATATTTATAGATTTATTAATATATTGTTCACTTACAATACATCAAATCATAGTAATGGATTTATGCATCTAGTATATCATTGTTTTAGTTGGAGTAATCTTTCATCATCGTTGACAACTATATGTGTATATATAGTTTTAAACACAACACTATCATTTGAAACGAAGATAAGTGAATTAATTTAATAATAATACAGATGTCATGGATGATGATTAACTATAAAAAGTACATGGATGACACTAGTTTCTGATTATACCAACTTACGAGAAAGTTGCGATTTTTGATCTCCAGTCTTTTAATAAACCAATAACATAACCAATTTTGATGATATATTTTTTCATTTGAAATTCTCAGTCCTAGAAAGAACCGTCAGATTTGTTACATGTGCATGAATCATCAAATAATTAGTTATTGAAAACTAAAAACTGCTCTTCCATCATTTAAGAAAATAATTAATTAATTAGTAAATACCCATAATACCCTTTCACTAATATTTGAAATGATTGGCCCAAAATGCTTCTCCCTCTTCTCTCCATAAACTTTCTTCTTTTTTGATCCTCCTACTATATATATATATATATATATATATATATACTCTCTCCGTCCCAATTTTATTGTCCCCAGACAAAAAGACACGCAGTTGAAGAAAATATAACTATCTCTCTCTTACTTTTTGATAAAATGACAATTTTACCCTCTACTTTTTACCTATTTTTTTGTCTTATATATATACATATACACTAGGGGTAAAAAAAAACTTTCTATTTATGGAAGTGGACAGTTAATTTGGTACACCCAAAATGGAAATAATGGACAAAAGAAATGGGACGGAAGGACTAAAAAAGAAGGTATTTTTACTGTAGCAGCCCCAGTATTCGACAAGGGGCAATTTTTCATTGGGCAAAGCAAGGCCAGAGACAGCAGCTGCACGTGGGTCTCTTCCACTGCAAGATACATATAGTATCTGTTATTTATAAAATATGTAGCAAAACATAGATCAAATGGACCATGTGGTTCGAGTGGTAGAGCATTTACCTTTTAAATTTGGGCATCTCGGGTTCAAGCCTTCTTGGTGATTTTCGTTTTTGGAACACAATCCCTTTTTTTTTTTTTTTTTCTTTTTTTTCTTTTTCTTTCTTTTTCCTACCATTTTTCAGTTTTTATAAATTTAATTCTTACGTATATATTATGAAATGTAATGTAATTTAGTAACTTGAATTCCTTATTTTTTTTCCATACTATTTATAAATGTAATGTAATTTAGTAATTTGAATCCCTTATTTTTTCTTTTTCCTACCATTAATTAGTTTTCATAGAATTAATTCTTAAGTATATATTATATAATGTAATTTAGTAATTTGAGTATTTATAGTAGTTTAGCTTGATGATAACTTTATTCTACAATCTAAATCACTCACATCACTGTTTAAAAGATAGCTTTTTATATTATCAAGTGTTTCCTGTTTTTCATTGTAGTCAATATACGTTCACCATATTATTAGCATATGTATCTTTTACTCCGTATTATAGTTTGGGGTTAAGTACATAAAAATGTAATTATTTATGGTCTGATGTTCATTGTATGCAAGAAAGTATTTGGACCTCCATTGTGTGTAACAAACTTTCAATTTGTTCCTATTGTATGTATTTAGGTGACGTGGAAACGTGTAATGATGCCACGTGTAACTCATACAGTGAACACGTACGTAAAAATACCAAAAGTTGCATACAATGGCACTGAATTGAAAGTTTATTACACACAATGGAGGTCCAAATACTTTCTTGCATACAATGAACATCAGACCATAAATAATTACATTTTTATGTACTTAACCCTATAGTTTGCTCTAATAGTTGTGCATTCAAACTTATGAAATTGTGTATATCAAGGTAAAATAGGTTAATGTATTTGCTTTTTATATTGATTACTTGTTTACCTAACACACTTATCTTGGTTTGGAAAGGATATCCTTATATATAAGCATTCATAGCAATAACCAATTTATCACATATTGTCTCCATAAGATTAAAACATAAGCTAAATGACTTGTATTTATTATTCTACCTATACCAAAATAAATATCCACATTACTATTTATAATTGTTCTAAAATAATTTTTACTTGCAAAAAATAACAATTGAAAATCATTAAACTCTCTATATTACCCTCATTTATTACTTTAAATCATTTACTCTTATTTCATAAATAAATTCAGTTAAACTTACGTTGATTATAAGGGTAAAATTGACATTTGTCAAATCTATTTTAATCCCAATCATAAATGTTGGGGCACATTTTTTATATGACGGAAGGAGTATTAATTAAGAGAATCAACTATCAATATCCATGGGCTGTGCATATGCACAGCGACATAATTTCTAGTATATATATATAACGCATATTCCCTCATCGATCCATTCTCCTTCATACTTCATACCCTTATAAATGGATCCACACTCTTCTCAACCTCCTTCAAAAATTGTTCTTATCCCATGATTTCAAAACAACATATTTTTGAGTATTCTAAAAATACAAAAGAAGGTAGATGTATTATTAGTTAGTTGTATCATTTACACTAGAAAACGACTATCTTTATGCAATAACTATTTTTAATATATGTTGGATGAGAATCACCATGTAAAATTAAAAAATAAAACGTTATATGTATTACAATTTCAATCAAAAATTACAAATTTATCTATTACAATTTCATTTTGGTTGCTCGCGTTGCCACGGGTCTTAACCTAGTTATTAAAAATACCAGAAAGTTTTTAAACAAACAAATAACTTTTTTAAAAGACTATTTCATCTTTTTTTTACATAAATAAAATTATCTGAGGTGGCTGCTATGTGTCATATGACATGTCAGAACATATACATATGTCATCGCATGTGGCAGATTAGTCATCATTTATCATAATCGAAAGGTAAAAACTATATTTGTCAAGATTTTAACACATACTAGCAGATTATGGAGCATATATTGATATTTTAGGGGGTAAGTTGCTGATCTTGAGACAAACTATGAGGGTACATATCCGACAAAATGAATTTACCCATCAAAACATGCATAAGTATAGCAAATATTCCAATTTCTCGTCTTTAGGTTATTAGTTGTGATGAACTAATGAAAAAGAGAAGGGGTCGAGTTGAATCAACATCACACTGAATTATTACCTTTTCTAATTAATAGAATCTAGTGTGTAGTCGTTGCCTTCCCATGGTGTAAAAAGTTGTTGCAGCCTGTCACATTCAGTAGCTCTAATGGTTTTCTTCGCAACTTCACTGACTCCCAGTGTAAAGGCTCCCATGCGAAGGTTGCACTCATGAATTCGACACATATTTTTGATGCTATGAAAACCTCTGTTCATGTATTTCTTTAGTTCATTATTCACCTTCTCTTCATCCCATTTGCATTGTGGATATATCTACATGTAAACATGAAAAAATAAGGAATTTGCTGAATGACTTGAAATTCAACTACAAACTAGTACATATAATAATGGAATACAAAAATAAGGACATAAAATATCCAATTAGTTTCTCATTATTATACCTTACACTCCTCGAAGTAGCTAACAATCACACCCCCAGCATTTGCATATATGTCAGGAAGTATGACTACTCCTTTCTTTGACAGAATCTATACCATTGAATAAAACATCTCTTATTATTAGTAAAACTAATTGAACGTGTAAACAAATTTGAAACATAGTTTCCAACAAATCGAAGAACGAAGAATGGAAATGCAACCTCTTCTGCTTCAGGATCAGTAGGTTGATTTGCAGCTTCTATGATGAACTTCGCTTTAACATCTCCTGCATTTTCTCTTCAATATGCAAATTAACAAAACAAAATCAGTAAATTGAATCCGAATAGTAATAAAAATCACAACTTTGTCCTACCGTTTCTATTAAATAATCACAAGATTTACTTAAACCATGATTAAGTCAATCTAATTACTACTTATATAAGAATATGACGAAAGAGTCAAATAATTTCACATAAAGCTATTGCATATAAACTGTTGACTAATTTTGTCTCCTAGTGTAGCTTTTGACCCGATTAGAGAAACCTTTGAAGCCATATTCTCTTTTGACACTACTACATTATCCTTTCCCGGATGTACCTTTAACACCCTTTTTAGACAAAAAACCAATACCGTCAGCATAATAATCTTTTGCGGAAAGATTCATATCTTTTTGCTTTTTCACTGTTGGGTTAACACTTTCAGAGAAAAAAACAAAATTATCTTTTTCTACAATGTTAGAGTTTGAATTCGAATTTGAATGTTGTTCATTAGGCGGGATTCTTGGATCAATGGCACCAACTTCTAAATTAGCATTAGTGACTAAGGTATCTTGTAAATCCACCCTGATACCTACTAATAAGAGTATTAAATCAAATACGATATATAGTATGAGATATACCTATCGAAAACAAGATTTCCATGACATAATTTCAATGAAAAGCAAAACATGATACCTTGTTAGAACACCGCCTACCGCGCATGGTACGAGCACATCACATTCATGGACGAGCAATTCATCAACATTCATGATGTCTCCTCCCTCAAAACTTTGTACACTTCCAGTTGATTTTTTATACTTGAGCAATGCTGGTATATCTATACCATTGGGGTTCTTTACCGCTCCAGAAGAATCACTCACTGCAACAATCTTACCACCCCTTTCGTGTATTAGCCTAGCTACCCAAGATCCCACCTTTCCAAAACCCTAACAAAGTCAAAGTTGGTCAACATGTAAATAACTACTATTAAACTCTGTTAAGACCTGCACTTAATTACTCACAAAGCAATACCTGAATTGCAAAAGTCAACCCATTGACTGATTTCCCGTGGTCTGTAAGTAAAGCTTCTGTGGCAAATACAACGCCACGGCCTGTTGCAGCAAATCTTGCTATCGATCCACCACTAGCCTAAGGAGTAATAAGAAAGATGCTGGAAGTTATCTAGCAAAATAGTCAAATAAAATGTGTGTGTGTGTGTGTGTGTATATATATATTTACTTACTAGTGGTATTCCGGTGACAATAGATGGGTAACCACCACAGTCTTCCCACTCTTCCCTAATCCAATCCATAGTCTGCCGATATATACCCCAAAATAGATTAGTAATTCAAGTACAACCTTAATAAAGCAAATTAAGTTCTTAAGACGTTACAAATATTAATTAGCATTGTTTTTAGTTTTATATGAGAAAAGTTGTATGTGATCTTCCCTGACTAACTCTACATACCTGGGCATTAGTTCCCATATCTGGTGCAAGAATATCAGTACCATTTCCAATAGTATCACGTATATTTTGAGTGAAGGTACAAGTAAGACGTTTAAGCTCAAACATAGATAAGTCCTTAGGTGTACAGCGGATTCCACCCGTCGCTCCACCAAAAGGAATGTCAACCACGGCTGTCTTCCAAGTCATTAGTTGAGCCAACGCGTTTAATTCATCCTCGTCAACCTTGTAACAAACATGATAATTACTTCTAATGTTTCCCATGCATATAGTGGTTTCAAATATTTTGAATAGCATTGATTATAAAAACCTTAAAAGTCAATTAATGAACAAAAGTATATTAATATGTAAAGCAACATATAAACCCTAAGATAACACGGACGTAAACATATACTAATTAACCTTAGGATGATATAAGATTCCTCCAATCATAGGACCACGCTCCCAATTATGTTGAACTCTAAATCCATCAAAAGATGCCGAAGTTCCATCATCCTTACTGATTTTACACTCCACCTGAAATAATCAAACGAAACATACTCCAACTCAACATTATCAACCAAAAAATCAAAGAATAACGAACATATGTACCTTGGTTTCTCTAAAAGGCACCAACAAACTACTCTCAAGCATAGAATCTAATTTAAGAAGACGAGCTGCACGACGGAAGTTCCGGTTTGTTGCGGCTAGAATATTCATGATGATTTTGTAAGTGTGAAAAACACCGATTATCCCGTATCGACAAAGTGACAAGCAGCGAGCAACCATTCATTACTACCAAATCAGACTAAAACCAAGCAAGAAATTAAAAAAACTTCATCAAAAATACAAAAATGCATGATTAAATTTTTTTGCAAGTCAAGAGATTCATATGGAGACAACATCACTAGACTAAAAATGCAATCTCAGAGCAACAGGTTGGACATGTACTCCTAGTAAACTTTTTTGCAAGTCTAGAGATACATATGGAGGCAACATCAATTTACAGATCCAAATTAAAAAATCGATAAGAAAATCATTAGAAATACATGTTAAGAAATCATGAGACACCTACTCTTCCTTATTCCCTTCTTTTTAGTCAAAGAGTAAGTAAAGCAATGTTGAAATTTGCAGGTGGAATAAACTTATACCATAACTTAGCTACGTCACCAGAACAATAATGTCCCAAGAATTAATATTAATATAAATAACAAATTTCTACTGTTGCCCAGACCAATTATGTGACCACGATCAGCAATATGAACACGTGACTCCATTTGCGATTACAAAATATAAAATAAAATTCATTATAATAATACAAACCCTACAATATATAACCATGAAGTCAACACCAATTGGGATTCTTTTAATACATCAATAAAACATACCTTTATTTCTAGTGATGATGAAGAAACAGACCAACCAATTGTTTTACAAACCCCAGGTGACGAATTATTATTTTTTTGGCTTGTTTTCACTTACGAAATCACACCCCCTTGAATTGTTTAAACCACAAATCAATTATACGGATGAATTGAGATGCGCACAGATTTTTGGTAGAAGAAGAAAACCAAATCTTTGGGGTTTTCTTTGTGTGTGTGGCAAAGCAGGCGAGAGAAAACAATTACGGCTTATTAAGTTATTATGCGGATTACGTTACGTATCTTATCTGTATATAATGAAAGATATCTAATAATTTTTGTTTTAATATATATATATATATATATATATATATATATATATATATATATATATATATATATATATATATAGGGGAAGGATCAAGAGGGAAGCATCAAGTTTGAAGGAAGGAGGGAAGCAAATCCCAGCCACTAATTTTCTCCCACCCTTTTCATACAATAAATAATACATATACAATACCCATTTAATCAAATTTAGTCTAAAATCCAAAATTAAAGCATCAAATTCAACGATTCATCAATCAAAAACATTATAAACTTTCCAATCCTTTAAACACATTCATACATATCTTCAATTCATCATGATTTGAAATTATCAAAAATTATGAATTTTGGGTATAACTTTTGGGTTTTTATATAAAATTTTGTTTTGCCAATGAAAACAATAAAATTAAACAAATTTCATCATACAAAACTTATAAACATGTTGTTAATATTATGGTTGTCATTAACCATCAAATTTCACAGTTTTTGAAAATATCCAGAACGTTAACATACATTTGCAATGCATGTTAATCAAAATTACAAGTAAGATTATTAAACATTCATATTTGTTGAATATTACCTTATATAAGTTATTATACATCGTTGAACGTTATAACATAACATTCATCAATGTATTACAATATATATGGGTTAATATGCATTATAAATGAATGTTATAATGTTCATCAGCATGATATAACTTAATATTTGTCATAAATGAATGTTAAAGACTCAATGAGATGTTAACATGCATTTATAATTAATATGAGTTATTATACACTAATAACATATATAAGCTAAAATATTCATCATAAATGAATATTAAATTGTAATTTCTATAACATGCATTTCAAATGAGTGTTAACTTTATGAAAATTTTGATTTTGAGATTTTTTTTTGTGTAAAACGTAAAATAACTACAAGTTTGTTTGATTATTGATGTATATGATCGATATATTTGAATTTTGCTTTATATACATCTCAATTGTGTACTCGATTGAATGAAATTGTGATTTTTTTTATGGGTTTCTAAAATTTTTTTCATGAAATCTATTTTCTAACATTTTTTTTATTGAATCTAACAATTGTTAATCAATCTTGCTCAACGAGTTGTATATTAGTGTTTTTAAATATATTTTTGCAAGTTTCAAGCTTTAATTTGATGAATTTAAGATGAAAATCACGTTTTTAATTGTTTTTGATTAACATGCTTTTGAAATGCATGTTAACGTTTTGTGAGGTGATTTCAAGTTATTTACAAAAATGTCACCGCGTTGACTTTTGAGTTGACCAGAATGTGTGGCTGAGAATCACTTCCCTCCTTCCCTAATCATTTTACTTCCCCAAGGATCTCCCCCCTATATATATATATATATATAATAAGAATTAATTATTATTATTATTATTATTATTATTATTATTATTATTATAATAAATAATAATAATCCACAATATACAAATTACAAATTACTACGGAGTAAATAACCTAAAGAATGAGCATATATAAAAACACACTGATGAACAATAAAAATAAAACATGCTCAACGAATTCGAATTTACCAGATTACATGACACACACACACACACAAAAGAAAAAAAAGAAGAAGATGAACTTGATTTTATTTTATTTTAATTTACCTTCAATCGAATTAAAAGAAACCACCCTAAAAAATATTACATATAATTAAAGGTATACACTTGATTCGTGGGTATATATATAGAAAGTAAATTGGGGATCTTTATGAGGTATGTAATCCAAAATCAAGGAGAGAGGGTCGTACCTGGATGGAAATGGGGGAGCTCCAAACAGCAGGCTACGATGGAGACGACCGACTGATTTTGGGTTTTACGCCATTTTCGATTATTATTAATTTTCTTGTTTCCATGGGCCGTCATGCTATTAAGCCCGTCTTGTGAATCGACCCCGTTTGTGGTTTGACCTATTTGGGCTGTAAGTTTATACAATGGGATATGGGACCAAAGTGTTACGGGTTTGCTTTTTTTTTTTTATTGTGTTTATGTGTTTAATCGGTGTTAATATGTTTATTTTTTAATGGCTAGTTAGAATGGTAATGATGAGGGAAAAAGTTGTTATATGTGAACACACGTTCAGTTATGCGTGGGTAACTTCGTAAAATTTCACCAACGAATAACGGTAAAAATGTACCCATTAGCATGTCGCGGATGGGTTGTAGATATCCACTATCACTCATGATTATACCCGTGGGTTTACTTGTATATGAGGGTGGGAAAAAAAACCGGTTGTCAAATTCTCTCTGCTTTGTGGGTTGAAAAAATCCCTGTGATGTATTGTGGGTATGGCATTTACATACTCGTTATTGGCATGTGTCAGTCATATGCTTATCTAGTTTATTCAAGAGTTCTTATATTTGCTTATCTATATTCAAAACGAACGTAACAAGCAAATAAACGCTAATCCCAAACATGCCCATGTTAAGTATTTATCACATAGACACTTAGCATAGAGAATTATGTACCTTTTTACACTAGAGTTAAAATTATAATTTTAATGTGAGATTTAGAAAAAACCTATATAAATAAATTGCAAATACTAATAAGGATAGGTTTGACGTACTAGCTTATAGGAGCTTATTGAAGCTTAAGCTTATTTTGTTCATAAGCTCAAGCTTATAGCTTTGTTTGGTTAACAAAAATTTAGGATCTTATTGAAAAAATAAGCTCCGAAAAAAAAAAAAAAAAAAAAAAAAAAAACTAGTATAAGTAGCTTCTAAAATAAGTTCCTAGTTTATGGAATGAAAAAGTACTTAAATGCCCTTTATAAATTGTTTTATTATATAACTCTATAATAAATAGCATTTTACCCGCGCAATGCAGCGACATCATAAGATTATGCTCACAATAGTTTTGTTTAACGATATGTCGTACTTGAGCAAATGAATAAAGAATAATACTATGCCAATTTGTACATTATTCTATAGACATTATTTTAAAATGATTCTACATGATGGTGATAGTCCTCGACATAACTTGAAATTTTCGTGAAATGAATGAGAAAGAGTTTGATTCTCAAGTCTTAACCTGCCAATGCACCAACTCGTTTAATTTATCTTGTTTGATTTTTGTTAAAGTCCAACTCAACAGGTTGACTGGCCAACCAACAAATGCAAGTCGTATTCGAGTTGGTTACTTTTGACTCGTTAACATGTTTTTCAAATTATTTCCGGGTTTAGATTGTGAATTTTGGACCCTTAAACCTAACTCAATTCACATTGCAATCCTTAATTATATTAATTGAAAGTTATATAAGTTTAAGATACAAATATCTAATATAGTTAGAAAATGCTTTCACTTATCCATTTGACGTTGTATAAACCAATATAGTAAAAAAAATCATATTAAATGTTTAGATCGTTTATATAGCAGCAATATATCAAATTTGTAAATACATAGATTCAATTTAATTGTTGAAGTGTTGAATAACACCTTTATATTAAATAAATTTTAAGTATTTCTAATAATAGTTGAGAATTTGGTGACAGATTCTATATCTATTAGTATAAAAAGATACATATAAAAAATAAGAAGTGAGTTACAATTCGTATATAACACATGGTTTTTCATTATTACTTATATTAAAGCAATCTTAACTATATTTAAATATTCATTGATATTTCATTAATACTTATTAAAGCAATCTTAACATCAATTAAAATCTTCATTGATGTTTATATATGTTATGAAAGAGACTAATATTTTTTGAGTTTTATTTGTAACCAATAAATAATTATGAGATATTTAATTGTATAATAAATGACAAATTTATTAATTTAAGTATTTAATCTAATCTAATGTATAAATATAATAATAATAAATAAATAAATACCATTAACCCTAGGATGATATAAGATTCCTCCAATCATAGGACCACGAGATCAATTATGTTGAACTCTAAATCCATCAAAAGATGCTGAAGTTCCATCATCCTTACTGATTTTACACTCCACCTGAAATAATCAAACGAAACATACTCCAACTCAACATTATCAACCAAAAAATCAAAGAATAACGAACATATGTACCTTGGTTTCTCTAAAAGGCACCAACAAACTACTCTCAAGCATAGAATCTAAGTTAAGAAGACGAGCTGCACGACGGAAGTTCCGGTTTGTTGCGGCCAGAATATTCATGATGATTTTGTAAGTGTGAAAAACACCGATTATCCCGTATCTACAAAGTGACAAGCAGCGAGCAACCATTCATTAATACTACCAAATCAGACTAAAACCAAGCAAGAAATTAACAAACTTCATCAAAAATACAAAAATGCATGATTAATTTTTTTTGCAAGTCAAGAGATTCATATGGAGGCAACATCACTAGACTAAAAATGCAATCTCAAAGCAACAGGTTGGACATGTACTCCTAGTAATTTTTTTTGCAAGTCTAGAGATGCATATGGAGGCAACATCAATTTACAGATCCAAATTAAAAAATCGATAAGAAAATCATTAGAAATACATGTTAAGAATCAATCAGAAATCATGAGACACTGCTCTTCCTTATTCCCTTCTTTTTAGTCAAAGAGTAAGTAAAGCAATGTTGAAATTTGCAAGTGGAATAAACTTGTAACATATGCAACGTAAAACACTTCAACTAACCAACGATAACTTAGTTACGTCACCAGAACATTAATGTCCCACGAATTAATATAAATAACAAATTCTACTGTTGCCCATACCAATGAAATTATACGGATGAATTGAGATGCGCGCAGATTTTTGGTGGAAGAAGAAAACTGAATCTTTGCGTTTTCTTGTGTGCGTGGTAAAGGAGGCGATTTACAAAAAAAATTACGGCTTATTATGCGGAATACCTATCTGTATATTAATGAAAAGATATATAATTTTATCTAATTTAGTAAAAAATAATAATATAAATATGATAGGAATTGTCCATATATATGGCTCCAGCGTCGTGTAACTTCTTTGATAACTACTCCAGCGGTTTTTTTTTTCATTGACTTGCAGTGTGGACCATCTATAACACCCCTCATTTAGTATATAAACGTACATACTTTATTACGGAAGCAATAGTTTAAAATATACTTTTCACACCGTATAATACAGATTACATAAGAAAAACTATTTTACTTCTGGGTTGACAACAGTGTAAATTAGAGATAACCCTTATTTACTATTATACAGATGGGGTATTATATGATACTAGACTTTAGTTTTACAAAACCATATCAGAGTACACACGCCATCAAACATTCCTTGTACAAACATTCACTTCCTGCCACCCACATACTAAGATAACCTGCAGGAGGTAATATTGAGGGATTAGCACAAAGCTAAGTGAATGAACTTGTCACACATATTTCAACTTAGCATAACCATCTGTTTACCCCAAATACCCGTAAACAAACACATTTATGACATATGAGGATCGGTGGCTCTTGGGATATCATAATACCCGGAGATTCCCCAAGAACGCTTATCAAAACGTATCCGTATGGCCGTACGGACGAAACCGATGGCTAATTGTTATTATAATCAAACACAGGTATCACAAACAACACATGTATCAAGACACTGTGTAATTCCCATAATAACCCCAAAGCCCAACTTCTACGTTGACCCCACGAACATTCATATATCAAGTAGATTCATAGTCAATAATCTAAATCAAACAGATTAATAATGGCATCTACGTTTACTTGTTGTAACCAAACAGTTACAACTAAATCAAAAAGTGAGTTCCAAATCCACTCACCGATACCTCTGGAGTCAACACAACACTCAGCTGTCTTATTCACTGAGTTTTAGGAGTATCTGTAATATCACAACACAGCAACACAAGTTAGTAATATGTCTCATAACTTGTATATATCAAAATGGGCATTTTTTATAAAAGTGCCACTATAGCATCAAATAAGTGCCACTAAAGACATTTCATATACAATACTAGTATGACTTTAAACACAATTATTATGTCTCGTAATTCATTAAAAATGTTCACGTGATAACATATATTTTCAATGAAAAAGTGCCACTAAAATACCCTAAAAGTGCCACTAAAGGAATGTGATATCAAAAGTGCCACTAAAAACACCACCTTCAAAACACTTGTGAAAATTTGCCATTTTTGCACCATGATCCGCCGGATATAACCCATGATCTGCCGGATCTCATGCTTGATCCGCCGGATCACCACCGGATCATTAAAAATGTAGAAATGACCACCCAAGATCCGCCGGATCAACCCAATGATCCGCCGGATCAACCCAATGATCCGCCGGATCAAAGTCCTGGACCCAGATTCTGCTTCTGCTACTCAACCCAGTTACGAATTTTAACCCCAAAAACATATAAATCAACCACTATAATCGATTTTATACTACAAATAGCTTCTAACAACATCATATAACAATGTTATAACATGATTCAAACTTCAATTTCACTAATCCAATAACTTCCAATAAAAATCATATTCAAAGTTATATAACAAATAAATACTTACAAGTAGAGAGAATCAAGATGATGATTATGGGTTTGAAGTAAGAATCACAGCTTGTAATCTTGTTTTGATTTTGATTTCCTTGAGATTATGAGAGCATACGTGGGTGTGTGTGTTCTAATGTTTTGATACGGGTGAGCATGAAATATTTGGGAAAGTATTCAATCAAACACCCCAATCATATTAATCAATCAATCACTTACGGATATAATTTTATCCCCATTCTAAATCTATTGCCTGGAAATATATACCCGTTTGCAATCAACTATTTTATTTTAAAACAAATAATATCAAATAATTTCTAACTTATCAAATAATAATTTAAAGTTTAGAAATTACAAGACCCGTAGGGAGGATGTTACACCATCAGATTGCATTGACTTTGAATCCTGGCCTTCCTTTATTCCAAACTTTCAGTTATTATGCGCCAAATCAATTGTAGGATATAGCTTTTGCAGGATGCATTCTCCATGAGTTTCG
The DNA here is from genome assembly GCA_949592205.1 of Helichrysum umbraculigerum. NCBI lineage: Eukaryota > Viridiplantae > Streptophyta > Magnoliopsida > Asterales > Asteraceae > Helichrysum > Helichrysum umbraculigerum. The sequence goes on along the minus strand of CATIUR010000005.1, from coordinate 4,760,468 downwards.
CTATTCTCCGTTACTTTCGTTACATGAAACCTGGCGCTTATAAGTTTCCTTATATTTTGTCAAAAAGAAATTGCAGATAATTAATATTAATTAATTCATTAATCTATATACATATATTTTTTAAAAAATATCGCAAGATGTATTGACAGATAGAGATGGCAGGATGTTTGATGTTTAGATAAGTTTCCACGCATTTTATATACATGGAAAAATTTAGATAAGTTTTATTCAGGATGATTGTTGCATTATTGATATAGATTGCAGGATGTTTAATTTATAGGTAGGTTTGCAGGATGTATAAGTTTCCTTATAATTTTCAAATATAAATTACAGGATGATTAATATTAATTAATTAACTAATTTATATGTAAAAAGGATCCGAATACCAGGATGCTAATTTGGAGGTTTCACCAATGGGGCTTTGCCTCAGTGGTACCGCCGCCGCAAATCCCCACGCCCCACCCGGGTTCAAGCCTCTGGGAGTACAAAAAATCCCATGCTCCGTGTGTGGGGTCACTGGGGCCAGGTGTTTAGCCGGACGGGTTGCCTCTTGCGGGTGGGGCTCCGTGGATCTACGGATCCGGGGTTAAAGGTTCCCTCCAATAACCTTTTTTTTTTTTTTTTTTTTTTTTTTTTTTAAATTTGGAGGTTTCATTTAATATTGGGTATATTACATATTTTATATACAGTGAAATTATGTCTCAGGTTGATTATAAAATATAAGTTTCCCCAGGATGATAATAGTTTAAGTTAACTGTTAACAAATCCGGCACAATATTTCTATTTTTTTATACGTCTGTCATTCACATGATCAATTTACTTTTTTAATTAATTTGAAACAATCACCGTGGTGTAACATCCTCTCCGGTAGCCTGGTATTTTTCTATTTATAATTGCGTATTTAATTGTTTTAAATAACTTTGCGATATAATTGTTTAATTGTGAAAGTTGGTGAAATAGGTCTTAGGACTTATTGTGATTAATAAAATGTTGCTTGAATTAAATTATTAAAGTTGATGGAACAATAAAATAAATTTCTCGCATTTAGCAATTAGGTGCCAGACAATAGATTTAGAGCGGGTATAAAATAACCACAATGTTAAATGGTTAAAAAGATGGGCCGATCTTTATTTGGTTACTTTACCAATTCCTTTTTCCCAATTTCTCTTTCAAGTAAACACATAAACCCTAACTTAAAAAAACTTTAGATTAAATCTTCAATTGGAAGTAGAATTGAAGTGTGATCTTTGGCTTGTATCATCCTCATCATCCTCTAGTTGCCATCATCTTGTTCTTCTTTTCCTTGTAAGTGATTTTAGTGCATAACCTCAGTTTTTAGAGTAAGTGATGAAATTGATAATTTGAGATGATCCTTGAGTTTTAGATGGTAAATACTTGTGACATGTAATCATATGTGTGATTCTTAACTAGTTAGAGGCATTGAATCCATGTTTATGAGCTTTGATTGAAAATGGTTGAAAAATCAAATTGATTTCATAATTTTTGGTGTAATCTTGAATCTTTAGATGTTATGGAAGTTGGTATATGTTAGATACGTTTTGTATGAAGTTGCTACAATCCTAGATGTCGAGTTTTCTGCATATTTGGATCGAAATTGAGAATTTGGAAGTTTTGGTTCGTGCATATTTCATTTATGCTGCTGCTGTTCTTGATCTGGAAATGAAGCCGGCGGCTTCATAAGCCTAGTCGGCGGCTTCTGCTTCAAGTTGGTGAAGCCGGCGGCTTCAACACCAAGCCGGCGGCTTGTGACCCCCAACCGGTGGGTCAATGACTCAAACCGGCAGACGCTAGAGGCTTTAAAACGCAATAAATTTCTGTTGATGAAAAACTTAATTCACCCGGCGGGTGAAGGGCATGACCCGGCGGCTAGCCATGGGAAGCCGGCGGCTTTCATGGCCAAGCCGGCGGCTTCTGGCTGTTTCCAGGGATTTCTCATTTTTAGTTTTTAAAACCTTTCAAGTGTTAGTACATGTAATTATTTGATGTGTATGATTAGTAGTCGATAATATAAGTGTTTAGGATAATGAGCTCCAAATGTGTCGAACTTTCTATAAGTTATATTTGGACTTTAATGATTACTAACTTTTATTTGATGTTGAATCTCAGATCCTCCGAAAGATAACGTTGCCCCGAGAATCTGAGTTAGTGAAGACGAAGGTATTGGTGAGTGGATTCAAAACTCACCGTTTGGCTTAGTTGTAATCATTTGATTACAACGGGTAAACGTAGACTTGATTATTGAGTTGATTAGTTGTTATTGTTGATCATATGCCTATATGTGCTTTGTGTGGCCTTCGTGCATTGTTGTTAATGAGGTCAACGAGTTGATGAACTGTTGGTTGGGCTAGTGTGTTGTTGTGTGAATGGTACAGGGATGTACTTCATTTGTTGTGTGTGCTGAACTGTACCTAAGTATAATAAACACTAGCTATCGGTCTCGTCCGTTATGGCCATACGGATATGTTTGGATAAGTGATCTTGGGGAGCCGCCCGGGTACTAAGGTTATCCCCGGATCCGCCGATCCTCATTAAGTTGTTGTTGACTGTTGTGTTTGCGAATATTTGTTGTAGTTAATTGGTTTAGCTAAGTTGAATGTGGGGTGTTGGATTTACTCACTTAGCTATGTGCTAATCCCTCGTTGTTACTTCCTGCAGACTTTTGTTTATGCATGCGGGTGGGTAGCAGGAAGGTCAAACCTTGGAAGCATGGAATGTTTGATATTCAAGCTACTCTGATTATTTTTGTAACAACTCAGTTTAGTTTATATAATACCCCGACATGCTAGTCTTTTGAACAAGTTTTAAATCGTAGTAACTTAACCATCTAAACTGTTTTTGGTACTTTGGAAAAATATGTAATGAAGTATTGTGTTTTATTTACCTGCGCTTCCTTATTATCTTTAATATTATTACAAGTAAATGAGGGGTGTTATAAATTGGTATCAGAGCATAGTTTTGGGATAATTGTTCATTGTTGAATGATCAATCCCAAAACTCGTGCGTGATATATCAAACATTCTTGGGTATGGGATTAGTATTGGTTGAAGGTAGTTAGTATTTAGATGCTAACGATTAACAAAAGTTCAAGTGTTGTGTTGAATTTCAGAAATGGCAGATAACGAACCACCGACCACCAACCCCAACAATGCCTCCAGGATCGTCGCTCCTCAAATCGGGACTCATACCGAGCAACATGATCATAATGGTACTTCTCAACCAACCGGACAACAATCTAACCGAGATGAGTATATTCATGAGATGGAAGACGAGTTAGTATTCCTTAGGGAATTCAAGAGAAAAGCTGAGGAAGCTGCGACCAGACAGTTATTTCAGCAAACCCCAGTCTTTGGTTCTGGTTCATCCTCTCAATCAGAAAAGAAGTGTTCATACAAGACTTTTATGGCTAGTCGACCACCGGAATTTCAGGGAAGTAAAAATCCAACAATAACTTTGAATTGGCTTAGGGATATGGAACGCAAATTTGATGTGACTTGCTGTGATGAGGAACTTAAAGTCAAATATGCGGTTCAATGCATGAAGGATGATGCCATGGTTTGGTGGGATTCCATTACCGGTCATTTCACTCAACAACAGAAAGAAGCTATTAGTTGGTTTCAGTTTCATCAAGTTGTTCGTAACCAATACTGTTCGGATTTTGATATTACTAGGATTAGAAAAGAGAGTTTGTGAATCTTCTATTAAAGGATGACATGACTATTGATGAATTGATTTCACAGTTTACGGATAAGCTTAGGTTCGTTCAACAATGGGTTCCGGATGAGAAAACTCAAATCGAACAATTTGTGGATGCTTTACCGGATAACTACCGTACGGTTGTGAGATTGGCTAAGGATTTATCGCATGCTTTTAACCTCGCGCGGTCTGCTGATAGTGATTTGAGAGGTTTGAGATTATGGCAAGGAAAGGATACAAGTTTCTCTAAAGCAAGAACTGAATCGTCGGGTAAGAATAAATCCAAATGGCAAGGGAATCGGCACGGTGGTAAGAAATTTGTTGGAAGAAGTAGTTCTTCGGGAAGTTTTAATAGTTCCAACTGGTGTAGTTCGTGTAGGTCTCGGCATGATGGTCCGTGTACGGCTAAGACAAACAAATGTATGAAGTGTGGTGAATTAGGTCATGAGATAAAGAGTTGCCGTTATCCAAATTTTGTTTGCTGGACTTGTAAGAAAGAAGGGCATAGGGTTGGTCAATGTCAGGAGGCAAGGTCGACGGGGTCGGGCTCGGTCGGGAGTTCGGGATCTTCCGGTCAGAAAAGAAAGAACCCTCCTCCAGCAACTAGTAGGGCTTTTCAGATGACGGTTGATGAGGCCGTGCGTACTGAAGATGTTATCATGGGTACATTTCTTATAAACTCTGTACCTGCACGTGTATTGTTTGATTCGGGTGCTAATTGTACTTTAATTTCTGTGCAATTTTGTGATAAGTTGAAATTAGCCCCTACTGTGATAACAAAGCCTATAGAAGTAGAAATAGTTAGTGGTAAGTTAGTTCCTGTTACCACCTCGGTGACTGGAGCTAATATTACTATTGATGATCACGTTTTTCCTATTTCCTTCTTGTTGATGCCAATCCCTAGTTTCGATGTAATAATTGGTATGGATTGGTTGAGTCAGAATAAGGCTAGTATTGATTGTCACCAGAAGTTGGTTAGGATCCCAATCTCCGAAGGGTCATATGTTGTGGCTCGAGGAGAACGGGATGGTGTAGCTATTCCAAAGCTAGGAAGTCATTGTCAAAAGGTTGCGAGTCATACCTAGCCTATGTAGTCGATGCCAAATTAGAAAGGAAAACTGTTTCGGATGTTCCTGTTGTTTGTGAGTACCCTGAAGTGTTCCCCGATGAATTGCCTGGGTTACCACCAGTTAGGGAAGTAGAATACAGAATTGATCTTGTTCCGGGCTCATCTTCGATTGCTAAAGCTCCTTATAGATTAGCTCCTTCTGAGATCCGTGAAATGATGAATCAGATTCAAGAGTTGTTGGATAAAGGTTTTATCAGACCTAGTTCCTCGCCGTGGGGTGCACCAGTGTTATTCGTGAAAAAGAAAGATGGGTCATTGCGGATGTGTATTGATTACAGGGAATTAAATAAGAGGACTGTGAAGAACAAGTATCCATTGCCTAGAATTGATGATTTGTTTGATCAGTTACAGGGTTCTTCGGTATATTCTAAGATTGATTTGAGGTCGGGTTATCATCAAGTCCGTGTTTGTGAACAAGATATACCTAAAACTGCTTTCCGAACCAGGTATGGGCATTATGAATTTCTGGTTATGCCTTTTGGTTTGACAAATGCTCCAGCAGTATTTATGGATTTGATGAACCGTGTGTGTCGACCATTTTTGGATAAATTTGTGATTGTTTTCATTGATGATATACTTATTTATTCGAAATCTGAAACTGAACATGCCACGCATTTGAGATTGGTTCTTGAAACATTGAGACGAGAACAGTTGTATGCAAAGTTTTCCAAATGTGAATTCTGGATTAGAGAAGTCCAGTTTTTGGGTCATATAATTTGTCAAGATGGTGTGAAAGTGGATCCATCAAAAGTTGCAGCTGTGATGAATTGGAATGCGCCGAAATCTGTCTCTGAGATAAGGAGTTTCCTTGGGTTAGCGGGATATTATCGGAAATTTATCAAAGATTTTTCTAAGATAGCCGGTCCGTTAACTAAGTTAACCCGTAAAGAGGAGAAGTATGTGTGGACTGATCAACAGGAGCAAGCTTTTCAGACATTGAAACAATTGTTGTGTCAGACACCGATTTTAGCATTACCAGAAGGTACTGATGATTTTGTGGTGTATTGCGACGCTTCATATTCGGGTTTGGGTTGTGTTTTAATGCAAAGGGATAGAGTTATCGCTTATGCTTCTCGACAGTTGAAACCACATGAGAAGAACTATCCTACGCATGATTTAGAACTCGCAGCAGTTGTATTTGCCCTAAAACTTTGGAGACATTACTTATATGGGACTCGATGTGTTGTTTGTACCGATCACAAGAGTTTACAGTATGTGTTCTCCCAGAAAGAATTGAATATGCGACAGAGGCGATGGTTGGAATTGATAAAAGATTATGATTGTGAAATTAGATACCATCCGGGAAAAGCTAATGTGGTCGCCGATGCTTTAAGTCGAAAGAATACTCCTGATCGAGCTTTCTATTTAAAAGTGAATGTTTCCTCGGATTTGATTGATCAAATTAAAATTGTACAACTTGAAGCATTGAAGGATCAGAATTTGAAATCCGAAATCATGTTAAAACGCAAGGACGAATTAGTTGATGATTCAAGGGGATTAAAGACGTATCAATCTTGTGTTTGGATTCCTTCCATTGGTGGTATTTGGGATTTGATTCTGAATGAAGCTCATAAGTCACGAATGTCTATTCATCCGGGTAGTACTCGAATGTATAATGATTTGAAACTGTTGTATTGGTGGCCAACGATGAAAACTGACATTGCAAAGTTTGTGGGATCTTGTCATATTTGTGCTCAGGTCAAAGCGGAACATCAAAAGCCGTATGGGTCGTTAAAACAGTTGGAGATACCTGAGTGGAAGTGGGATCACATAACTATGGATTTTGTGACTAAGCTACCGCGTACCGCTCGAGGAAATGATATGATTTGGGTTATAGTGGATCGATTGACAAAGAGCGCGCATTTTCTTGCTACAAGTGAAACAGCATCGTTGACTAAACTTGCTCAATTGTATGTTAACGAGATCGTTTCCAGGCATGGTATTCCCTTATCGATTGTGTCGGATAGAGATACTCGTTTTGCTTCTCGTTTTTGGCAAAGTCTACAACAAGAGTTGGGTACACGGGTAAACCTTAGCACAACTTATCATCCTCAGACCGATGGTCAGTCAGAACGTACGATTCAAACTCTAGAGGATATGCTTCGTGCATGTGTATTAGAATATGGAGGTTCATGGGATTCACATCTTCCATTGGTTGAATTTACTTACAATAATTCGTACCATTCTAGTATCGGGATGCCTCCGTATGAAATGTTGTATGGTCGTCGTTGTCGTACACCTATTTGTTGGTTAGAGGCTGGTGAGAAACAGTTTGCTGGACCCGATATTGTACAAATAACCGCGGATAAAGTAGCCATTGCACGTGAGAAGTTGAAAGCCGCAAGAGATAGACAGAAACAGTATGCGAATCCTAAAAGACGACCGGTTGTATTTTCCGAAGGTGAATTAGTGTATCTTAAAGTTTCTCCGTGGAAAGGTGTGATTAGATTCGGGAAACGTGGAAAGTTGGCGCCTAGGTACATTGGTCCATTCAAGATTCGACAAGTTGTAAATGATCAGTCGATGGCATTGGATCTTCCTCCTGAGCTTTCGGGTATTCATAGTACGTTTAATGTGTGTTATTTGAGGAAGTGTAACATTGAGGACCAGTCACAAATACTTCCTTTGAAGGATTTAAAAGTTGATAGAACTCAAAAGTTGGTTGAAGAACCGCTAGAAATCCTAGATAGGAAGGTTACCAAACTTAGGAAGAAACAAATTCCTATGGTGCTTGTAAAGTGGAAACATAGTTTAGGTTCCAACCTGACTTGGGAGTCTGAGGAGTCAATGAAGTCCAGATATCCTGGATTGTTTGTTGATGTTGAGATTTCGGGGACGAAATCTCCTTAAGGAGGGGAGATTTGTAACATCCTCTCCGGTAGCCTGGTATTTTTCTATTTATAATTGCGTATTTAATTGTTTTAAATAACTTTGCGATATAATTGTTTAATTGTGAAAGTTGGTGAAATAGGTCTTAGGACTTATTGTGATTAATAAAATGTTGCTTGAATTAAATTATTAAAGTTGATGGAACAATAAAATAAATTTCTCGCATTTAGCAATTAGGTGCCAGACAATAGATTTAGAGCGGATATAAAATAACCACAATGTTAAATGGTTAAAAAGATGGGCCGATCTTTATTTGGTTACTTTACCAATTCCTTTTTCCCAATTTCTCTTTCAAGTAAACACATAAACCTTAACTTAAAAAAACTTTAGATTAAATCTTCAATTGGAAGTAGAATTGAAGTGTGATCTTTGGCTTGTATCATCCTCATCATCCTCTAGTTGCCATCATCTTGTTCTTCTTTTCCTTGTAAGTGATTTTAGTGCATAACCTCAATTTTTAGAGTAAGTGATGAAATTGATAATTTGAGATGATCCTTGAGTTTTAGATGGTAAATACTTGTGACATGTAATCATATGTGTGATTCTTAACTAGTTAGAGGCATTGAATCCATGTTTATGAGCTTTGATTGAAAATGGTTGAAAAATCAAATTGATTTCATAATTTTTGGTGTAATCTTGAATCTTTAGATGTTATGGAAGTTGGTATATGTTAGATACGTTTTGTATGAAGTTGCTACAATCCTAGATGTCGAGTTTTCTTCATATTTGGATCGAAATTGAGAATTTGGAAGTTTTGGTTCGTGCATATTTCATTTCTGCTGCTGCTGTTCTTGATCTGGAAATGAAGCCGGCGGCTTCATAAGCCTAGCCGGCGGCTTCTGCTTCAAGTTGGTGAAGCCGGCGGCTTCAACACCAAGCCGGCGGCTTGTGACCCCCAACCGGTGGGTCAATGACTCAAACCGGCGGACGCTAGAGGCTTTAAAACGCAATAAATTTCTGTTGATGAAAAACTTAATTCACCCGGCGGGTGAAGGGCATGACCCGGCGGCTAGCCATGGGAAGCCGGCGGCTTCCATGGCCAAGCCGGCGGCTTCTGGCTGTTTCCAGGGATTTCTCATTTTTAGTTTTTAAAACCTTTCAAGTGTTAGTACATGTAATTATTTGATGTGTATGATTAGTAGTCGATAATATAAGTGTTTAGGATAATGAGCTCCAAATGTGTCGAACTTTCTATAAGTTATATTTGGACTTTAATGATTACTAACTTTTATTTGATGTTGAATCTCAGATCCTCCGAAAGATAACGTTGCCCCGAGAATCTGAGTTAGTGAAGACGAAGGTATTGGTGAGTGGATTCAAAACTCACCGTTTGGCTTAGTTGTAATCATTTGATTACAACGGGTAAACGTAGACTTGATTATTGAGTTGATTAGTTGTTATTGTTGATCATATGCCTATATGTGCTTTGTGTGGCCTTCGTGCATTGTTGTTAATGAGGTCAACGAGTTGATGAACTGTTGGTTGGGCTAGTGTGTTGTTGTGTGAATGGTACAGGGATGTACTTCATTTGTTGTGTGTGCTGAACTGTACCTAAGTATAATAAACACTAGCTATCGGTCTCGTCCGTTATGGCCATACGGATATGTTTGGATAAGTGATCTTGGGGAGCCGCCCGGGTACTAAGGTTATCCCCGGATCCGTCGATCCTCATTAAGTTGTTGTTGACTGTTGTGTTTGCGAATATTTGTTGTAGTTAATTGGTTTAGCTAAGTTGAATGTGGGGTGTTGGATTTACTCACTTAGCTATGTGCTAATCCCTCGTTGTTACTTCCTGCAGACTTTTGTTTATGCATGCGGGTGGGTAGCAGGAAGGTCAAACCTTGGAAGCATGGAATGTTTGATATTCAAGCTACTCTGATTATTTTTGTAACAACTCAGTTTAGTTTATATAATACCCCGACATGCTAGTCTTTTGAACAAGTTTTAAATCGTAGTAACTTAACCATCTAAACTGTTTTGGTACTTTGGAAAAATATGTAATGAAGTATTGTGTTTTATTTACCTGCGCTTCCTTATTATCTTTAATATTATTACAAGTAAATGAGGGGTGTTATACATGGTCACGCCAGGATAGTTTAATTTAATACGAGCATTAATTGTTTAATTAATAAATAATATTAATATATACACCAGGATACTTTCATTTTAGCAAGATATAATATATAACTAGCGTTGTCCCCGCGCTTTGCAGCGGCACAATTTATATTAAAACGGTGGTTTTTGAAAACGGTGAAATATCGGGTGTAAAACATATTTACATGATAACGTGAGACAATAGATAACAGGCTTGAAAGTACAATTAAACTTCAAATAAAAAAACCAGCGACATACAAATAGATTTGTTTCACATCTTCGAGCTTCAAATCATCTGCAATAATAAGACGTAGTTTAGCAAAACTTGCGAAACAACACTACAATATTTTTTTTGGATTTCGTTTACCTCAATCAAACAATTTGCGTCAACCACAAAACCATATCACAAATTCAGTGTGTACCAAAAAAACCCCGAAAATGGCCAGCCTGAAAAAGCCCGGCCGGCCCGTAAGTCCATAAGGGGCATGAATATCTATATTATATAGTAAAGGGCACTTGAAACTGATGTCAGCATGCTGATTTGGCCCAATCTTAGGTTGTAATTTTGATGACATGGCTTAATGAGATGCAAGAAATTTTCTCCTTTTTTTGATTTTTCTTTAAATTGGTAATTTGAATTTATTTGGTTAAATTTTCTGGTTAAATGTTGTTTCCCATGCATTCATGCCTTGCACGCTTTGTGACTTCCTAGACATGCATAAGCTTGTGCTGCCCATCGCTTTGAAAATATAAAATTCACTTGCACGCTTCTATTTTTATTGGTCACTCATCACCACTCATTTCCTCACACATAAAAATAAAGCAGTTGTTCTTATTCAATTTATTCACTTCCATCTTCTTCTCTATCACCATCTGCACTATTTATTATCATAATTTTTTTTTCAGTAGGTCGAGTTTTTCTTTCACATCTAAAAGGTGAGATACATTTGGTTTTCATCAAATAACTTGATTGCTCCGGTTTGACGATGAAGAAGCCAGAGTAAGTTGAACGGAATCCTTCAGTGTACAAATCCATCTTCTTCTTCTTCATTTTCTTCAATCTTCGGCACCAGAGGTAACACATATACACAACATTTGTTGTTCATCATATAGATGAACGGAATAGGTAATGAAATCGATATTTGAGCAGAAGGTTGGAAAGATTATTTTTGGTTTTTAGTTGACTGTACCAGATAATGAAACAGAATTACAAAATCAGTGTAAGTGTGTAATTGTGTATCTATGTCCATTGTAGGTATTATGTTTATTTGGTTTTGATAATTTTAGTTTCGTGTTGGATTTTCTATGTGGTAGTGTAAAGTATGTAGTTTGCACATTGCATACTAAATGTTTGATGAAATGTGTCAATGAAAACAAGCATTCGATTTCAGCTTCTACTAATTTGTTGCTCTAATTTAAATTTTCTAACTTTTGATTTTTTTGTATTATATATCTCGATATGTACAGGGGCACAAAGATTATAAGGGTTTTTTGGTTTTGTTATTATCTTTGAAGTTGAGATTATGTTAAAATTGTATCATTAAAAATGTAATTTTATTTAGAGTTTTAACTGTGTATTTGGGGTTGTGCAACCACATATAGACAAGGTGTTAGATAAATTGTTCAAGTAATTAATGACTTTCCTGATTGCGTAGTAATCTTTACAACTTGGTATGTATATAATTTTGATATATAAAATGACCTAGCAATGTAAGTACCAGGTGACTACTATATGTGATGGAGGATATGCATTTTTAGTTTTTTACAAGTATATTGGATGGTTTGTGTGCAGGAGGAAACAAAGTTATTTCAGAAATATGATCAAATGGGGCGCAATACGTGTTTGATGAAATGCCTAAGAGAAACAACTATTAAAGGTATAATTTTTTGATTTTGATGCTCTTGCATTGTGTTTATTGGGTGTAAACAGTAAGCTTTTAGTTGTAACTCATTTCACTGCTATATATGAATTCTAAATCAAAGACCATTTAATTTACTCTTTGATTTGTTCTTGGTTTGATAATTTGATATATATAGCAATATAAGGAGATGGGTTTATGCCAATATGACTATATGAGTACTTGTCATTACTATAAATTATTTGTTCTAATGGATCTATTATAGATGTTGGTAATTTAATCATTTAAAATGAATTGGTGATGTACAGGAATGTAGTTACTTATGCGTTCTTGAAGATTTTATTGATGTAATATCGTGAGAACAATAGTTGCATTGCTTTTGTGTTCATGAGATTTGTTGAGGAAGCCTTTAATGCAAGAATTCCGGATGGCATCATATTAAAGGTATTCTATCAACTGTGAAGAATTCCGGATTTGTCGTGTCCAGTTTCTGATAATAATATTGAGACGATTGATCATTCGTTAGTGTTGTGGAAAGATGCTTCTGATGTTTGGGATAGGGTTTTTAAATGGTGGGGGATGGAGAATGTAAATAGAATAACAGCAAAGGATGTGCTTAGTACTGTGGGGAGGAGGCTGAAAACAAAAAAAGAAAAGTTGGTGTGGCAAGCTGTAGTTTGGGTCACTGGTTACTTTATATGGAAAAACAGGAATCGAAAAATTTTTGGGTCTAAGTTTATGAGTGTTCCAGTGTTAATGAGATACAGGTAAGAAGTTATGAATGGATTATTAGAAGAGGCATGTACAACTCATTGGTGTGGTATAAGTGGCTGATTGATCCTTTGTCAAGCTGCTGTTATAGTAGTGCAGACATGAATTGAGGACCTGGAAATTGTACAACAATTGGGTGTGCAGTAAAGTATTAAATAAAGAATTGCAAGCTCAAAATGAGGATGTGGTGTCTTGGTCTCGAACTGAAAAGGAAGCAGGGGTGAAGTGGTTGTGTCATGAAGGAAAGGTCATCTTAAGTGCTATATGTGTTTGGTAGTGTAAGATATTATTTATTGCTTTTAAAAAAAAAATACTACTTTATGTATTTCCAAATTTAAATAATAAAGTTTGGTTTTTTTAAAATGTGCATCATATGTTATTGTTTAAGTGAGTATAATAATATAACAAAATGTCGAAAATTTATGTATACATAAAACTAAACGAGTGCTCCTAAGTTTAAATTAAATGGCTATAAAACATAATAATAATAATAATAATAATAGAAAATTTAGTTGATAATAAAATTTACTTCTATATTTAATATCTCTTCCTACAAAAATATATCAATGTATCAATGAATAATTATATAACTTTTATTTTTCATCAAACCCGTGTATACACGGGTCAATAAACTAGTATTGGTGAAAGCTTAGTTCGACTTTAAAAATGACATCAAGGGTAGTATAGATAAATGAAATGAAATAGTGCAATTATTTACATAATTATTTGGTAGATTAATTATGGTAGTGCAATTATTATCTACCTACCTATTCTACAAAAGAAAAGCTCTAATTACTGTGGGTCAATCTAAAAATGCCACATCAGATTGGAATAGTCTGATACTGTTCACACTATTTCCTTTGCTATCCCATTTCATGGTTCATGGTCCTTTTGTCATGCCATCTCTCTTCCCTAGCTTTTCTCTTTTGATTTTTTCTCTCAATAAAAACGGTAACGATTTTATAAAACGAAAAGAAATAGAACATAATTGCCCCAGAAGACCCTCAAATATGTAAGCAAACTTCAGGTTGGAAGTATATCTCATGATTATGTGTAGTTCTTATCATCATTTTGGATTGACAAATCGGGTTAAAATGTCATGTTATTTGCTTTTTAAAGTTTTTAACCAGGAGTTTTCCAGATGAGGAAGAAGAAGATAATGCTATGTTCAACTTTCCCATTTTCATAGGTAAGCCACTTTTCTCTTGGTTTAAGTTGGATTTCTTACATCTTCATCCCTGTTCTGCTTCTTTCTTTCTCAGAAGCAAAGCCTTCATGTTCAAACTTAAGGTAATGCCTTTTCTTCTCCCTTTTGTATTTACTGAAAAGTGTGTTTCATATTGTGAAAATAGTTTTGGGCTTTCACGACTTTTAGTTATTACTCTTTTTGTTTCTTCTATTTTTTAATTTATTCTTGGTTTAAGTTGAAATAAATGAGAACCAGAATCATGTTGCTCAAATGTCCATTTCTTGATTCAAGGCATCATCGTGAGTTAAGTTTTTAGGGGTTTCGTGCGTACGCTTGAAACTGATGCATTTTTATTTGCTTGAAGAATCGGCTCATGGGCTCAAGGCGGAGCTAAAAAGCTCCAATAAATATTTATGCTTTATAGTCGGGTTTGATTATGTTGAATCTTATCCAAATGTGGATTGTGATGTTGATCTTAGAAGATAAGATAACTATTTAGGAGTATGTTAAAATGGAGATATGGTAGATATATTTCGATAACACATACATCTAGATATATTCTTCCAGAATATTTAGTGTTTTTGTATATTGCTTATTTTTAATTATTCTTAATGACTTTTCTAATATATATCATTTTAATTAATTCTTTACAATATAATCTAGATATTTTAATCGATTTTTCTCTTCCTAACGTCTAAATTTTAGTTGATGCATGATGGAGAGGAAAATCACAAATAAGTGTGAATACAAGAACTTTAAATTTCATTACTAATTAAGCTAATTATATAAGGGTTGGTAATTGTGATTTGTATTTGTATTTATAATTGCGTTAAATCAAATCAGTTTATTTTTGGATTATTATTTAGTCCAGAACTGGGAACTGTAGTATTATTTTTGAAATGTCTATTACGGAGTATATTATATTATAGTTATTATTATTAGTAAATGCATTATGTATACTTACTTTTAATAGTTACTGTAGTAGACAAAATATTTTATGTAAATTTGAGAAGATATGAAGTACGTTTGTGAGTATAACAAGAAGGCTATAAGCCTATATGCTCAAAGTACGGGTATGCGATGGCTCAAAGTATGGGCATGTGGCTTGTGCACAGTAGGTAGATATGCAGAGTGTGTATATCATCAAATCACTGAAACAAAATCTTTCAAATTGAACAATTGATCATACAAAAGATTTCAAATCAATAGGAATATTTATATTTATGTCAAAAAAAGTTTTGGTCTTTTCAACTCTAATCAATGGATATAAAGAGGTCAAAACGTGAATGAAAGAAATCACATTTGCTTAGTTAGATCTTTAGAGCACCAGGAAAAAAAAAGAACATTTTGTATAAATCTTAAAAATATCCTCGATGTAGAAACGCCAAACATCTTAAATTAGTTTTTATTTAAAACAAATACATTATCTTGTTTCTTAAATACATTTACTAAATACTCCCGTAAACAATTGATACAATTGTCCCAAAATAAATGTTCAAATTATTATTTGTATTTGTCTCAAAATAATTGTCTACTTACAAAAATAACTATTAAAAATTACCGAACTCTCCATATTACCCTCATTTGTAATCGTATAAATAAAACTTTGCAGGCCCGAATTATACGTTTAAAGTTAAACGATTACAATCGTGGGCTGTGCTACGCACAGCCTTAAAGGCTCACTAGTATTGTATACAAATACAAATATCCCTAGTTTCAGATGAAACTAGATTATAACCCGCGAATTCGCGGGATTAACACATGATTCTAATGATTAGTTTATATTTTTATTTTACTCCGTAATATTTAAGTTCACGTATTTGTGTAATTGACATTGCATAATTTTTTTGAAAATGAAAAGAGAGATGTATATTTCTTAAGGTTGTCAAGTATAATGAAACCAGAGTAATCGAAACATGTTTTTTTTAGTTAATAATAGTACATCACACATTGCATATGTAAAGACATTTAAATAATTGATAGTTACATATTTTTGCTATGTTTATTCGAAAAATGCTTGTTTACATTCAAAATATATGATTGGAGAACTAAGGTACCTTTAGGAGCCGAATGCAAGGGGGACTCGAAAACAATAAAAACCACTATTTAACTTAATACGAACGCATGTATGATCTTCCTCTTAAGAGACCAAACAAAATACCACATCTTTAACTTGTATGTATCAGAAAAACAACTCAATATACAGACCATAGATTGCACGAAAGAATATAATAAGAATGTGGATGAAAGCTTATCTTCAATAGAGATAAAATAATTATAAATAATAACTTTAGAAATTTCAATTGAAATATAACATAAAAATCAAAGCTTATATGAACGATTTTTCTACCAAATCTTGTTTATTCAGCCACTATGATCTCCAAAATCATACAATGTGCCAAAATATGGCACGTTAAATCCAAGTAAGGTTCACTCATTACTAAAAACAATAATTTACAATATGTATCATAATATCATTTGTAATAACTAAAAACTAAAAATTTCAACTTTTCTTACAATTTTAAATCTAGTTTTAGCAAAATAGAGAGGTGTTTTTGATATCCAAAATGCAATGAATCATCATCATTTATCATTATCCAGTCAAGCCTTAGCCTCCTATAGGAGCTTCTTCAACCATTCATCAATTGATCAATTAATTTCTTCCTACAAAAAACCATCATCATTTGGTAAGTCGTCTTCCAAATCCAGTTTCAGCTGCGTGAGGTTTAGTCCGACCTAAATTAACAACAATATAAGGAATAAAAAGAGTTGAAAGGAAACAAAACTTTCAATAGTCCGACTACAGTATGAGGCAAAGCACTTCTTCAATATTGATCGAGTCAGACATACCCTCGGTCTACTCCAACCATCGAGAAGATGGTCGTGAAACGAAGTTCAGGGTGAAAATTAAAAGACAAAATGATTCACGTTTCTTAAGTTCTTAGGACTTATAAGAGATATTAGGTGTTGCTTAGATGTAGCAACTTTGGCCCAGTTACTTATTAATGGGCCGAAATGGGTTGCATTTCATCTCACATGGGTCAAATTCATAAGATTAGCTATAAGGAAGACTGATCAAACAGTAAAAAGTAAACCCAAAGTCTCTTAAAACCTCAAATGATTTATTAAATATTTAGATTATTATGGAGCAAGTGTTTTTCCAATCATTAATTCTTTTTTTAAAAGGGATGAAACAGTTTTGCAGGTCAACCAACCTGATCTGGTCAATTTCGACCCACACTAAAAAGCACCCAATTTCGACCCGCATGCATTTTGACATCATTCTTTATTGTATAATCCATTGAAAATGATAACTCCAACAATTTCACCTGCAAAATGACACACAAACTGGAACGCTTAAAGGTAAAGAATGATGCATATATATTATTAAACTAAAGGGTGATCAGAAGTTTGTAAAAAATGCTACTGTGGACGTCGTAGAGATGATAGAGTGGGCTGGGCGGGTAACAGGTCAAACTGATAGTTTTGTTGAGGTAACGTTTGGGCTACCACGGAACTTTTGTCACGTTATTTAAACACTCTGTGAGACAATAGAAGCCCAATGCATGAAGCTACATGCCTATAGTCAAAGGAAAACTATTTTGCACATCTAAGAAATTATAAAAAACATATAGATATTATTTGAAAACCAAACCTTTTGTGAGCCCAACTTTGAGACCATATTGAGCTGATGCAAGAACCATATCCCTAGCAAAGGCTGCTGATATGATTTGCGCAATTTATCATATCATCTTTAAAAGTAAAAGTATCCAAAATTGTATAATTGCCTAAATTTTTTTTGAAGTTTGTAACCAATGATAAAATTACAACATGGAGACCTGAGTGACCACTTGAGCAACAAGTCAACAACTTGCTTAGTCCAGTATTCAATTGCTCTACCTATACAAACCAACAAATTTGGATTACATTCACACATGGATTACGTCAATTAACATCTAAAAATATATAGAAAAGTACAAATAGCATCCAAACAAACATCAAAGTTTATATACTTAATCTACATCACTAAAATACATAATGTGAATCTTTTGATTCACATAACATATAACATATATAATATGATAACTATATAAATTGATCATTCATATAGTGTAATAGATAAATTCATATAAAATGTAAAGTGTCACTGTGACTAAAGTTAATCAGCAAGCTAAATAGACCCATCTCTTTTTCTAAATCCAATAGATGGCTAGTACCTAATGACTCTGATAAGACATAACACCAAATTTTAATTAATAAATAAAAACACTACTAAACTCATACCCCTTAATTAAATCAGTTCATCGTATGTAATTTGGCTTGCGTAATTCATTAAAAAACGCAAGAAAAAGACCTTTATGGTTTTAAAAAAAAAATCGGAGTAAATCATACTGAAACTAATTATGTCTTGAGCTGGTTATAAGCATGTCAATTGAACGATAAAAATAGGCGATAAATTAAATAACAACATGTTGCATCTGCAGCCATGAGATTTTCTCGGCTTGCTGGGAGTTTGAAAGGTCGATGGCTGATTGGACAATGGATGCCAGAAGATGATGATCAATTCCAGCGTATTTAGGCAACTCAGAACAATGATTTGCTAATATCTGTGTAGCTGTAGCAACAACACTACTCATTCTTGAATATTACAAGCGGTTGGCTGCTGTTGCGCTATTAGTAATAGTAATGGAACCCAAAGCAGTGGCTAGCCCTGCCACCCACAGCCCACAGGGCAGTTAAAAGTGTGATTTGCCTGGACTTTGTCTTTCTTTCTCATACTACAACTACTATTACCTTCCTAGGTGTGATGAAGCCATTTTTTTATTGGCACCCCTAGACCGTTTGATAGGTTCATAACTGGAACCATCTCTAATCATTCCAGATCGTACAAGTTTGTAAAGGCCTTCAGGTTCTCTTCCTTCACACACTTCAAGAGGCGTGTTCATAAAATCTGTAAGTACATCAATAGATATATAAAATTTTTTCCTACAAACATGCTCGTTCACAAAAAACACACACAGAAAGAGGTATTAACTCAATAAAGTTTGCATACATCAACGTTGAACGACATGTATCACGATTATTTCGATATGGAAATATCAGGCTAGCTATACAGATGAAGCCAACATCTGTAAACAGCTTTGCTACTTCTCCTAATATGATTATAAAGGAAACCTTTTCAGATCAACAACAATCTTTATACATAAGGCCAATAACCGCTAATCTAAACTTTATAATGAACTAACACAAAAGAAAAAGGGAGCCAAAGCCGTCTATATAATGCAAATAAGATAGATGACTGATTGATTAAAAAACGAACCAAATGGAATATCTGAGAATATTGGAATCAAGGGCGGCTCTGTATATGGTACTTAGAAAGGAATGGAGGGCTTAGTAACACATACCTTAGCACGAACGGTGCTGACAGCTTGGAATAAACTGGTCCAAACATATTAGATACTAAAGATATCTTGTGCTTTTTCTTCTTACTATGTATCCCCGTATTTGTCACTGGTTAAAAGATATCAGAAAATACGGAACGGAAAGAAATTGCTCATAACGTCCGGTTCCAGCTTATCGGTCCACTGTTACATTCAATATACTCAATTTACTAATCTTTATCAAACCACAAGCTAAATACTATAAACACGACCTCCAATTCAATTGCATACTTTATTAAAGCCGGAATAAAAACTAACCAAGAGTATGTGATAAAGAGAAACATGTAATACTCATATGGTCTTCTGCCATCAAATAAAAGAGGAAACTCGTTAAAATGACCCTGGGAATCAAGTAAGAAGATTCGCATGAAATTAGATAACAACATATAAAGTAAGATAGCAACATAACGTCATTTACTACCTGATTTCATGTTAACGTAGAGGTTTGTACCCATAAACTTAAACTGTAACGACGCGCTGTGTTGCCGTTTCCACTTGGGAGTAACTGCAACCACACAATACAAATGGCCTCAACTCGACTGATGCAACAAAATGAATATATAAAAACAGAGTGATTATTTGCTTTTATAATCTGACTACTTTAAGCAATCAATTGATAAAAGATACTGCATATCCATTCAAGCAGCAAGCTGAGCAAAGAGTTGATTGCGAATCTGCAAAAAAAGTGTAATGTACTACAGTACATAATAGATACCAGAAAAGGTATATATCGTTATCTATATCAGTCATGTAACAACGCAATAACTAACATACAGATAATTTCCATTTGAAAAAAGATTTGCATACCTCAGGAAGCTTTCCACGGAATATAACGTCCAATGCAGCATCAAGTGTGTTCTCAAGCACAATTTTACCATCTCGAGAAGCCAAAACTACACCTCCAGAACTGTCAATTTCCAAAACTCTATTACAAAGTATTTCCCCACAAATATCTAAACTATTAGAAAGCTAAAGTTCATGACTTGATGTGCGTAGGTTCAGTCAACGCTTTCAGTAATGTTGGCCAAGTTATATAGCCTAAATTTATTGTATTGCGAGTCTTTTAATCTTTTTTTTTAAAACAAAAAAAGATAGACTTTCAAATAGCTAAAGTGTGTGAAAGTTCCAAGTGATATTTACAGTGAACCCTAAAGATTCAACGCCAATCCGAATTCTGCTTTCCGGGTTTCTTGCTCGTGTAGTGAACCACATTGAAGCTAAATATATCTGATTGTATAGTTAGTTTCCACTCGGTGCATATTCACGGGCACAATAACCATATGTAACCATAGGTTATCTCAAGATACCCCAAACGTAGTGTTCCAAAAACAGTCAATGTTTGCTCATTCAGCTCCACGAAAGTGACCAGTATCTCATCAATGTTACTTGCTACTTCTGATATAAAAAGATGCAAGTTAAACAAAGGAAGATAAGGGGGCAAGACCAACAATGCAGACCCTATTAAAGGTGCCAAATCTGTAACAATGTCAATAAAATGAGTTCTCAAAACCACATCGAAATCCAGATTAATAAACATCGACGATTCAAACCATGAAAAAAACATTACACATATAAACATATTATATACACACAAATCTGTAATATCACTAACAAATTCTAGCCGATGTAAAATTAATGTTAAACTAAACAATCTAAATCTGTTGAAACATTACTTTCAAGCACGATATCACTCTTAGCCCATAAATATCTAAAACGTTTCAAGTTTTAATCCTCTATAAATGATACATGTTCTATACAGCCCGACAATCAAAAACATGAAATCTTTATAATTTAGAGCTATGAAGTGTCTCAAGTACGAAGAAGATTGCATATTAAGTTACTTGATTACCCTTTCACAATTAAAATTCTTGACAATTGATGTACATGTGGCAAAATGAGAGTGAGAGATGTATGAGTTCAACACGTTACCGAGATCATTAATCTTCATTATCTTGCAATAGGTTGACTCCTCAAGCTCATGTGTGATGTAGAGAATCAAAATTAGTCCATGGTGTGCTCCTATAATATCACAATAAAACCTTGGTAAAATTGCATCATTTATAATACAAATGAGCATATTATGTAGATACACCGTGCATTCATTTAATGGGTCAGGGGAAAAATAAGATTAGCATTAGCAATTTAGATCCATTTACCTATAAATAAATAGATTTGGGTTATGTCAATCTTAAGAATTGACTACACAACATACGTATACACAGGAAGTTCTGCTTAACCGTCGAAGGATATTTTCAAGAAATGATAAATTATGAATAATTTGATAAATGGTTAATTTAATTCATATATTATGAAGGTGGTTCCAAGTAATTTGTCATGGTGTCCACATGTGATCAATCTTAAATTCCTTTAAAACATCAGTAGTGGAAGACGACAAAAACTTCATATGTTTGGAATTCAAGAAAGATGACCAAGAATCAATTTCTGTAAGCAAAACATATTACTGATATTAGCAAAAATCAATATCATTATCATATTAGCATGTAATTTTTTAGCATGTAATACCGCAGAAACTGATTAAACAGCCATAAATTCAGTCCCGGGTGCTCACGGGGAAGCTTCCTGCCACTTTCTCAAGTTCATCCCTCCGCCTCTCCTCCTCAGCAGCCTATAACATATATGCAATAAAATCGAGTCCAATAGTAGTGATAACTCTGAAAAAGAACTACTGGTAGAATCATGCATGCTGTATCCGCTGCATCTTTAGCTGCTCGAAAAAGCTTTGCACGCTGCAGGTTCATTTTAGCCATGTACGCAAATACAGGTCTTATCCGCTTATACATACATATAATATATAAATTAGAAAATCAACCATTGCCAGTGGGTGGCAAGGTGGTTGTATCCAGAACTCAGAATAACGAAACCACAAAGACTAACCCTTTAGGATTCAAGCAACCTAACAGCTTTCATAAGTCAAATATAGAACTTAAGCGAAAGAACTACAGTGCAATTTTATCTAATAAAAAGGTTTTAGTGTCAACCCAATCCATTTTGACCCGCACCAAAAAGTTAACCATTTTGTCCCGTTGCCCGAAGTGTTTGACCCACCCATATTACCTTCTTTACATTTTGTAGATTAAGTATCCGAAGATAAGCTTTCCTCGAAGATGTCAAGAGAAATATGCAAGTATAGTTGAAGAACTCTATCAGACGTAATTATGTTGCGTCGTTTTCAATAAGCCTATAAATGATGAAGGGGATCACAGATAGTAGATGTGCTGCAATATCATCAATATGTGTTGGGTACCTTCAAAAACACAACATTTTTGAAATATAGGACATAAGTTATTGATAATTTGTTTAAACTTGTAATAGATGCTATACTATGTAATTATGACACCATGGTCAAATCTTTTTCTTTTAACTGCATAATAACTTCAAAGCACATGTTGCAGTTCCTACCAGTTTACTTATATTTGGCTCGATTTAGATGGCCTTAAAAGAGGCAATTGTTTCTGCTGCAAGTTTCTATACCGTGCATTATTCTTGTAACTACTGACAATTGTTTCTGCTGCAAATTTGTATAATGAAAAGAAAAATCAGACCAAGTATATCCAATTGTTTAAGCCCTGACACTACTATAGTAAGAATATATAATATGCGAGAGAACAACAAAAGCAAGAAAAAACTGCATATAGCCAGGTAAAACCGGACGACATAATACCTTTACCAAAGGCCAATCAAACTCAAACGTGGACAGTCACCAGTCAAGGAATGTCCTAAACATCTATATGGAAAAAGAGTTGACTATATGGGTCAGTCAACCGTTATTTATTGATTATAGGTCAGTCAAATGGGTAAGAAAACTTGACTATAAAGTAAATGGGACAAAGAACTCGAAAATGTCAAAAGTCGCCTAAAGTGAACATTAGAATCTTTTAAGTTGTTTTTATTTTGAAATTATCATCTTCTAAAGTCTTATTTAGTAAAATACTACAATTGATATGGAGTCAACCCAAACATACCCATTTACATAAGTTACCTGACCTGCCCATTTAGCCACCTTGACAAAAGATGAGATAAGAAGAAGCTGAATGCACAACTTACCCCAAGGTTCTTAAAACTAATGGTTAATTCCACTTTCTTGGTGACTGCAACCAGCTGCAGGTGAACCAGGCGGAGGTTGGGGCGCATTTCCTGAGTTCTATGAGTTCCTGTCTATTTTGTCATGCAAATTATTTATTTTAACATTCAAAATTATAATTAAACATATAGTAAATAAACATAGATGTTTACTGTATATTTATGTTCATGGTTCTGCTGATGAGCTGATAGCTTACACCATTTGATCCGGCTCATAAGTTCTCAAGTACACCCAAAGCTGCAAACAAAACGAATCACCAAAAGGATTGAAATAGAAACAATACCAAACAATATAGTCAATTGTGAGTGTTCAGATCATATGCGGGAAGATTACTTTGAAGACTGATAATCGACGTTATCTTATGTAATACTCCATATGAAATTGAATACATCTACCTTAGAGATTTCAAATGTAGATATTGACAATGTTACAATTCGAACTCAATGAAAACCTTAATCATTGTTACAATCAAATTTCCTAAACATTAGAATCTTTATGTTGGAATCATGGATCATAATTACCTGTAAAGACACGATTCACTCAAACATCTCACACTTGCAGCCATATCAATGCTATCATCAAGGTGTTCTCCAAAGCCTGTTGGTATTTGTCTTTAATGGGACTAAAATAATCATCGTCATCACTTGCAAGCTGCTAAAACATTACAATATTAGTTCGAATACCAAAATCTCCATACAAAAGCAAGCTCATTAGCCAAATAACACTTGATCAAGTTATATGTTTCACCTTCTCTTGCAAAAGCATGTATATCATCTAATTTTATGGGAAGCAAGCTCATTAGCCAAATAACACTACTGACATATTGAACCATGTTAGCCTAAACTGTAATTCCTAATGATAGTATATTAGTATTACAGCCCCATGTTTAATCACAAAAACAGATTTCACATTATTATTGAATCAAAGTCATTTACATAATTGATAATAAAAAAACTCTATAACCCTAAAGATTCAACGCCAATCCGAATTCTGCTCTCCGGGTTTCTTGCTCGTGTAGTGAACCACATTGAAGCTAAATATATCTGATTGTATAGTTAGTTTCCACTCGGTGCATATTCACAGGCACAATAACCATATGTAACCATAGGTTATCTCAAGATACCCCAAACGTAGTGTTCCAAAAACAGTCAATATTTGCTCATTCAGCTCCACGAAAGTGACCAGTATCTCATCAATGTTACTTGCTACTTCTGATATAAAAAGATGCAAGTTAAACAAAGGAAGATAAGGGGGCAAGACCAACAATACAGACCCTATTAAAGGTGCCAAATCAATTATCTGTAACAATGTCAATAAAATGAGTTCTCAAAACCACATCGAAATCCAGATTAATAAACATCGACGATTCAAACCATGAAAAAAACATTACACATATAAACATATTATATACAAACAAATCTGTAATATCACTAACAAATTCTAGCCGATGTAAAATCAATGTTAAACTAAACAATCAATCTGTTGAAACATTACTTTCAAGCACGATATCACTCTTAGCCCATAAATATTAAAAACGTTTCAAGTTTTAATCCTCTATAAATGATACATGTTCTATACAATCCGACAATCAAAAACATGAAATCTTTATAATTTAGAGCTATGAAGTGTCTCAAGTACGAAGAAGATGGCATATTAATACAAATGAGCATATTATGTAAATATACCATGCATTCATTTATTGGGTCAGGGGAAAAATAAGATTAGCATTAGCAATTTAGACCCATTTACCTATAAATAAATAGATTTGGGTTATGTCAATCTTAAGAATTGACTACACAACATATGTATACACAGGAAGTTCTGCTTAACCGTCGAAGGATATTTAAAATTTCCAAAGAAAAAGTTGGCTGTCACTGAATACATGCCACCTTAAACGTCTGTGCTCGAGTCGTTTTTAATTCAAGCACAAACCCCTGTTGGAATTCCAGAACAATAAATGATATTTTCTCAAAAGCAACCAAACTATAGATGAAAGACAAAATCAACATGCTTAAATGGTGGCATACCTCAACATTTTAAAGAATAGGAAATCAATTCGCTATCATTATGCAGACCTTTCATTTTCTGATTTCTACAAAGTTAACTCAACAAAATATTAACTTTACAAAAAATCCCATAGATTAACAATCTTTTATCCCAATTAACAACAATTAACAATTAAAAAAAATAATTTTCTTTACCTTAGATTCCTCCATAAACCCTAAATAATATCACTAACAAATTCTAGTCGATATAAAATCAATGTTAAATCAAACAATCTATAAATCAACAGCATGATAAAACTCAAGGTAAAGTTAGGGTTTCATACTTGCAAGAACGAATGTCAAGGCCGGAATAGTTGCAGGAAAACGAATCATTTAGATATATATTGCTTCTTTGCGCTGTGAACATCATGTTTGATCGGGATTCTTATTCAAACGTGAAAGAGCCGCCGCTCGCCGTTCCTACACCGCCGCCGACCAACAGCTTCTTCCACAAATTACTACTTACACAAACACACCCACCACCACTAACGCAACCTACAACTGGTATGACCACCCGTTTCACCCCAACACCGCCGCACAAAATCCCTTCTTCTTCCATGACGCCGCACCACCACCAACAAACTGAACAATCTGAAATCGATCTTACACTCCGCTTCTTAAGATTTGTATAGCTGTGCGTTGAGATGGATAATTAAGAATTGATGAAGTAGCAATTGCATATGTGCGGCAGTGAAGAAGAAGAATATCACGTGGAGGTGGTAGGTTTATTTTTTTTTTTGCTTCTTCCGTAAGGAGGATGTTTTTTTATTTTTCAATTATAATTTTAGTTTAAACAAACGTTTTTTCTTTTTTCTTTTTGTTAAAAGGTTTTTTTATTTTCTAAAAAATTAACCTAAATTAAATTAAATTAATTAATTTGTAATTGTAATATGTAAGAAAGGACAATTATGACTCTTGAGGAATACACATTTACTATTTAAGTTGTCATTTACATGGGAGATAATCAATAGTTTTAATTAAAAATGGTTAATCAATAGAAGGTTGGGATTAGATTAGAGTTACCTAAATTAAAAATGATAACCTAATATATACTCTATTATAATATATTAAAGAGAAGAGAAACGTTAAAACAAAAAAAAAAAAAAAAAAAAAAAAAAAACCACGCACCCCCCATTTACGTTTGTCTCCCTCTCTCTCACCGTCGGTGCACATCTCTCTCTCTCTCTCTCTCTTTTTATCTGTAGATCGATCTCTCTATCTATGTTACAGGCATCGGATCCCTTTCTCTCTCTATGATTATTCTTACACTAAATCGATCTCCCTCTGTCTCACCAATTGCCCCACGGCGGTGGTTGGGACGGCATCGGAATAGGGAGGGCGGCGGTTGGGGGACGGCGGTGGAGTTGGAAATAGGGAGGGCGGCGGTGGAGTCAGAAAAGGTTGAATACGGTGGTGGAGATCGAAAATTGTCGCTGCTGCGGTGTCCCTTTTTCAGGTAATCGGTTTTGATGTTTGTACTTTCGGATTCGTTAAGATCTATAGGAACCATCGATTTTAATGGTGACTTTATGTTGAATATGTTGATCGAATTTGTAGATGTAGATCTGGTGAAAGACATACCAATTGGCGCAGTGAAAACAACTTAAGAAACCCTCGATCCGGATGGGTAATCGGAAATTTAAGGAGATATGGAGACACATCCGGCCGTTGATAGTGGTGGTTATAATCGGAGGTTCCAGGTTGCGGTGACTGTAATACTCGGATAGAGAATGGTGTAAGGCGATATTGGAAGCGGATTAGGCACGGCGGTGGTTTGGACGGCATCGGAATAGGGACGGCGGCGGTTGGGGGACGGCAGATTTGGGTTACAGAAAATGGTTTGGTGGTCTTGATGTTCGGAAAAATTAGGGTTTCAGACACACTACGCCACCTTCTCCGGCCGTCGACGCCCGACGACTCCTCCAGCGGCTTCATATACGAATGATTTATGTATGTAAGCATTTATATACGTTTTTTTTTATGTTTAATTGTATTTGATGTTGTATTGTTTATCCGTAATCAGTCATCATGTGTTGATTGTATACGTATACTTATGTTTATGTGCGCAACTGTAAATTGCATAAAAAGGTTCCTGTTTATGTGATGATTGGCTATGTGCATAAGTTATAGGGTGTATTCAAAAAATTTGTTGGATTTAGTTGGTTCCGGGTTGCAAAAGGATCAATTGGAATTTATTGTTTATAAGTCACGTAATTGTTTGCCGATGAATTCCAAAATTTTGTATGATTATTGAAAGGAACAAACAATAAACTGAAAGGATCATATAATTATCTTATATTTTGGCCGACATTAGGATGTGGAAATTTTGAAATTATTAAGCATGGCCACTAATGGTTGTGTTCCATTATAAGTCAGTGGAGAAAAGTAAGGGCCACTGTAGTTTTTATTTGTGATAAAGTGTTTTGTTTTTCAAAGAAAAGATTGCCACAAAAGTTTTACCAACTCTTTAGGTGTTTGTGCCTATTGCATTAAAGCTCCTAAAGTTGGCATGAGTTTGTTGATGTTAGTGTTTTATACTGATGTTTATTTGTTTGTGACATTTCATGTTTGGTATTATTTTTTCTAGATTGCTGGCTGCCCTGACGGACATGATGATTACCGGAACCAACCAGAAAAAGCGGCTGGCAGAAGATACCGGAGTTGTAAACCGGAAATTAAGTAATCATTTACTCCTACTCCTTAGTTTTCTTTCAATACAAAAATAAGTAAATACAGAAGGACGACATATCCGCTAGGGAGAAAAAACATAGCCAAAGTAAAAGGATATAAAAGCCCTTGAGTTGTTTTAGAACGTTTAAGAGCGTGTATTTTGAAGGCGGAGTCCACCCATAAAACCCACAACAGCAGCAATACCAAGAAAGCCGTTGAGTTGAAAGCGTTACCATACAGCAGCAATACCCATAAAACCCACAACAGCAAAATTGAAGGTACTAAGTTATGACTTACCCGTAGTAATCCAAGAAAATTAGCTTTTGGTTAATATTGAGTATTTATGGTTCTGTGCAGGAGCGGAAGAAGATGGAGACAGGTGAAAAAACCGGATTGTGAAGCAGTTTCAATATGAGCATCAACATTGGAATTCCTAGTTTTTGTTTGTAGATTTTTAATGATATAAATAAATTGGGTTTATATAGTGTGGTCGAAGCCTTAATTTTCCCTCTCGTAATTTGAAATTGGTTTGATTTAGCCATTTAAGTTTTGAAAATTTTTGAATTCGAACTTCGTCTCTGAAATTGAATTTGAAGGCTTTGATAAACTAAATAAATCATGTAAAGTAGAAGAGTGTGGGTCCCCGTTGAAAAACAGTTGAGAATGAGGATGAAAAAGCAAAAGGGGAAAAATATTCTAGGTGAATTTCAGTCAAAAGTAAAAGGCGGGATGGGTAACATTGGGGGCCAGAGAAAAAAAGGAAAAGATGGGTAGAATAGTAATTGGGTCCCGTTGAAAAACAAAAAACGCTTGATGTATGTGTAAGATATAAGAAGAGTGGGGGTAGAAAAGCAGGGGTAGATTAGTAATTCCCAAAATCCCTGTCTTAAACAGTGGAATGGCTGAGATGCATTATAAGGTAGTATAGATATAGATATTAATATACAGGATGCTCACATAATTGGACAGGATAAAATCCCCAGGATCCATTTTTAAAATTTTATTATTTAAATTACATATAATAAAATCGCCATTTTTATAATTACAGGCCATATAGAATTAACTAGGCCCAAGTTTAAAATCCAACCCAAACTACAGTGGTAGTGTATGTTATTGTATTTTATAATAATATAAATATAAAGAGTTATTGAAATATTTCAGGTCCGAAGATAAATATCCAGGCCCAAGTTTATGCCAGGATGCTCTATTGATAATTTTTAAATTATTATTATAAATCTATAACCATGATATAAATAGGTATTTCTTTATTTAAAAAAAAATAAAATCAAATCATGATGTATAATTGCAGGATGCCCCATGTATCCCGAATTTAGTTTTTAATTTTCTTCTTAACTTAATATATTAATTTAAATTTATAACCCTTATAATAAATTGTGTGAGATATAATATATTTGTATCATGACATATAAGCTTTTGATCGATTGAATCATATATTGATTGATACGTGTTGTGACACAAATTACTAATTTACTTTTCATGAACAAATGATGGTCAATATAATCATTTAATCATGGGCAAATGGCCCAAAAGGTAACGTATATGTCAAAATTTGCCAATAAAGGGAATATAACTAAGACTAATGCCCAAAAAGGACCTACATTAGAAAATCGGTGCCCTAAAAGGATTTAAGTTGTCAAGAAAGTTCAATTAAAGGTGTGATTAATATTTCATTTTTTCTTTTACAATTTTTGATCGGTTTTAGTTGATCCGAGGTTTAAATCTCAAATATTCAACTAATACGTGACATCTGTGACCTAGAAAACATACGGTATAAACACTAATTTTTACTTATTGAATGTTTAAGCTCGAATTTTTATTTTGAAGTTTAATCCTTTTCTGGCACAATTTTAAAATGTTTAATCCTTTTATGGCACGATTCAAAATACTAAGTCCTTTTATCGTACGTTTTTGAAAGTGAAACACAAATTCACTTTTCATTGAACTTTTCTGACAACTTCAAGATTTTAAAATGTGAGTCCTTTTTGGACATCAACAAAACTCATATTCCCTTTATTGTCAAATTTTGACAAGTTAGTTACCTTTTTGAGTCATTTGCCCTTTAATCATTCTTATTATTTGACTCAAACCTTTTTATTTGATCTTCTCAAGTATAATTTTTAAATAAAGGCTATAATTCATTTTCAGTTGCCTGTACTCCTCAAGTTTGTGATTCCTATTAAAGTAACAAATTTGAGATCCATCAGGTTGATAGGATGCTACTAAAAGGACACACATGTTCTCACACTGAAAACGACTATATGAAGCGATAAGGGGTTGAGTAAATTGCATTCATTGAACGTGGTTACAATGTTACATCTATGACAAACGAAATAGTGGATCGCCTAAAGATCAATCGCAATGAAGTTGATTAAAATGGAAGGTTTAAGGATGCTACAAAGAGTCCGATGATTTTGACTAGATGAGTTTAATTTGACAAAGAATTGAGGTTTATATAGCTGTTAATCGGTATTTGTATGTATATTTACCATATATATGGCTCCAGCGTAGTGTAACTGTAGGGGATACTGGCTTCATAGACCTGCAACTTGGAGCGTAAGGATTCCTTTGACTTTCAATCGTAGCCATATGTTATTCCATACTTTCAGTTATTCTGGAGATTGGTTTTGCAGGATGCTCGATGCCCCACGATCCCGTAACCGTTTGTGCATGATGGTTTCCTATCAGGATGACACATTTAATTATTTAGTTAATAAAACTTTTTAGTCGTTTAAATAACGTCATGATCTAACTTGACACTCATTCTTTATTAATTAATATGACACATTTGACAGGATTCAACTTGACACTCATTAAATATCGCCCAGGGTCCAACTAATTTAATCTTAAATATTGCCCAATATCTTTATTTTAAATAATATATATACCGTTTAGTAAATAAATTGTAGGAGGTTTAAATATTGGTAAATATAAATATTCCAGGATGCCATTGCATTATGTTTTGGTCAAAAAATTATGCAAGTTAATTCAATGATCAAATTAGTAAAGTGAGGTATAGTGCTTGTATTAAATTTAAAGGTAATTTAGATGCAAATGATAGTTTGGGATAAAAATTATTGACTCCGGTTATGAGCTTTAATGTATGATTAAATCTTGACAAACAAGTGATCAAAGACGTTCTAAAATATGATTTAGAATGTTATAAACAAAGATAAATGCAGAAAAATATGTTTTATCCGGGATAATTCCGGGATAATGCAGTAGATATTTAAAAGAATGCGAATTTAAGTAAATAAATGAACGTAAGGAACAAGAACACAGCGATATTACGAGGAAACCCTTGATCTATGATAGATCGCCGGCACAAAACCTCGGGAAGGATCAAATGATCCTTGCCTTTGTAACTTATATAAAATAAAATGAGATTACAAGCTAAAAGCACTTGAATGATCGTCTAAGTGTGTGAATATGAGCGAATGTGAGTTGTAGAGAGTACGAGAGTGTGTAAGTAGTGAGCAATAGTTAGCCTAATCGATCACTCAAGCCTTGTTTATATACTACAAGCCTAAAACTATAATCCCGAAATATCCGGGATCATCCCCGTGATTTGGTGATGCATGGCAACGTTCACTTGACCAAGTATTTCACACGTGTTGACTTCCTTCTTCGTATTTCAAATATCATTTCAGCTTGATACGATCCATGAATATCGGAACCAATTCTACACGTCCCGCATGACCTAGTCAAAACACAATAACCACGCGGAAATATTAGTAGCAAAGGGATCCCGAGATATATAATATCAGGGATCCTTATAATAAACAGTTATTATAAGATAAATAAAGTAATGCCAAGTTCAAGACATTATATTATCCCATTCCCAGTCGTATTCGGGATAATAACCAATCTGTGATCCTGCAATAAAGAGAATATCCCTACCGGGATTCTATAATACAATAACACTAATAGTAAATAAAACCCATTAATATCATGGCAATAACATAATACTGAAAATATTACAGAAATACCTGGGGGTCCTTGATTACATATCGTACAAGGATCATACCCTTATTTATCCTGAGTATAAAGTCAGTATCCTGCATATAAGTTAATCCTGCACCTTCCAGGATTCTCATGAATATTCAGCATAATAGACTGTTCGGGATCCTGCATGGTTAGTGAAAATTCTACCCACAACAATTGCCCCCGAAGTTGTATCGTTTATTCGGGATCCCGAAGACAATATAACTTCAACCGATCCAACTCTTAATTTGAAGTTAGGTGAGATATTTTTGGTTTATCGGTAAATGCGCCAGAGTGTTAATATCAAACTTCTTCATACCACTTCTTCTTCTTCATTTCATTTTTCTGATTCAAGACCATCTAAAAAGTTCGCAATGTCAAGTAATCTTCTTCTTCTTCGTCATCGTTATATTTTTTTGATTGTTAACTTCATCTTGACTTTGCAGTTCATTTTAAACTAGACGATGTCGATCAAGAGATCCAAGCTCCAATCTTCGGATGTCCTCATTCAAAGAAGAAGATAGAAGAATTATGCAATCTTGATGCCTCTGCCGTTAACCTCTTTTTAGTAAGATTCTTTTCTTTCAAAATTTTCCTCCTCTATTCCTTTTTGCAGATATACTAACCACTGTATTTCAACATAGGCTACCGATATAGTTTTACAAAAATATGCAGAGAAAACCAAGTCAATCAAGGATCTTATAGCTATCAACGAGAAGCACTTACGGAATCTGGAGAAGACAAAGCGTAAAAACAAAACCCTAAAAGGTATGCTTTCCAGGAAATGTGACCAAGATCTCGAAGCTTTTGAAGCAAGTCGAGATGTCGCCACTGCTGTATTGGAGGCAAAAATTCTTATGGCCACCGAAGCTGCTGATCATGGTTTGGATACTAGCATATGGGATATCCAGGAATGGAGGGATAAGTTAGCTGATCTGAAGGGAGTTCATTCCCCTATCGATCTCGGAGGGTCCAAAGCCCCGAAGAAATTGGGATTCAAAGCTCCCAAGATCAATATTCCCAAGATAATGATCAAAGGTGAGACATCCAATTTTAAGGAAGATGAAGACATGGCAGTAGCAGATGAGCCAATCGTTAAAGAAGATCCCTCAGGCGAGGAAGGCATATAATAGCCGGAGCCTTTTGTTAATTTTCAATAATCTTGTTTCCATGAGTTGCGATGCGACTTAAACAATTATTTTGTAATGTAGATTAGCCTGAAACGGCTAATCATGATGGTGTTTATAAGTGGTTTATGTCAGCCACTTATTTTTTTAACAGTTTAACCAAACCTTGCTTTGAGGACTGAAATCTTCTGTGATTGCGTATATTCTGCTTGTCTTTCAAATAATTTGTTCAATTATCAGGATCCCGAAAAGATTCACAAAGCAGGATAATAGTAAGATTTCTGCACCGTAAACTTTTTAGTTCTCGAGATCCCAGGAAGGTTTAATAATATTCAGGATTATTACTCCAAAGCCCTGAAATGTATTTCCAAGAAAATCAGAAAAATACATTATACCGTGAAAATGATAAGTTTCCTTTGAGCATCTTAAGATCAATTTCAAAAACAAGTTTTACAAAAAGAAACTTTGCAACTTTAGGATGTTTTGAAAAATTTTCGAATAACGTGAATACATTATGCTCAACAGACTCATGGTTGGGTAAAACCAATAAAGCGTTGCAATGTAATGTCATTACATCATATCTTGGGTCATTGCGTTCCCTGGATAACCCATCATTCGTATGGTATGAGGATACCAATGTCATAGGATAATGCGAAAACATTACAACCTTGCGCGATATTCAGTGTATAAACATGATAAGCCTTTTGATCTTTGGTGACGTGAATACGCCAAAACCTTTAGGTAATGTGAAAACATTACATGCCTTTTGCTAAGTGTAATGTGAAAACATTACTATCTAAGGGGACGACACATATAGTGCACTCAGTGCCGTCAACCAAATAGGGTTTGATCTATAGGTCAATGATCATGAAATTGTCGGGTACCAGAGGCATCACCGGTCCCATAATCCTGATTCTATAATCAAACACGTGCGCTCCAGACGTGAGTGTGGAAACCCATATGAAAGAGAGGTGATTATGCGTTTTCAGCATCCTCAAAACCTTTAGAGGAATCCCTGGGATTCCTAATCGGTGGAGAGAGGTGGCCAGCCCCTTATCCTCATTGCATTGTCTTCAAGTGTATTAACTACAAGAAATACAAAATCTTGGGTAAAGGTGGGTGTTAGTTTGCCTAACACCCCTCCGATGCTTAAGTCAGTACGAGGTTCACATAATAATAATAAAGAAATAATTAAAGGAAAAATTAAATACACACATATGTATAGATACGATATATATATATATATATATATATATATATATATATATATATATATATATATATATATATCAATAGGAAGAATAAATATATAAAAGGTTAAGGATTATAGAAGTACCTTTTTGTCAAGTGTAAATACTTTACTTACTCATGATATAACTTTAGGTGAATGGCATTCCATGATCTTGGTAGTAGCTCTCCATCCATATTTACTAACCAATATGCCCCCTTTCCAGCATTTGAATCAATCAAATAAGGACCTTCCCATTTCGGAGCTAATTTGCCTTCGGCGGGGTTCTTAGTATTTTGAAATACCCTTCTCAATACTAGATCCCCAACTTGAAATCTTCTTATTCTGATATTCTTATTGTATGCCTTTGAAATTCTTTGTTGATAGGCTGCGATCCTGAATTTGGCACAATCCCTGATTTCGTCCACATTGTCAAGATCTTGAATCAATGCTTCCTTATTCAATGCTTCCTTATTTGCTTCTTCAGTCTGCATTCGGGATCTCGCCGTCGGGATTACCATTTCTGTCGGGATCATTGCCTCAGACCCAAATACCAAAGCGAAAGGAGTTTGTTTAGTTGCTTCCTTCTCAGTAGTCCTATCTGCCCATAGAACGAATGGCAATTCCTCAGCCCATCTTCCTTTCTTGGCATCCAACCTCTTTTTAAGATTATTGATAATGATCTTATTGCTGGATTCCGCTTGTCCGTTGGCTTGGGGATGAACTGGTGTCGAAGTTATCATTTTGATGCCCCAACTTTCACAAAACTTGGTTGTTCTATTTCCGATAAACTGGGATCCATTATCACATATTATTTCCGCCGGGATCCCAAATCTAGTCAAGATATTTCTTTTAATAAACGAAATCACATGCTTTTCTTTTACTTGCGCAAATGCTTCGGCTTCAATCCATTTTGAGAAATAATCCGTCATTGCTAACATAAACACTTTTCCTTCAGGAGCAGTGGGTAGTTTCCCAACAATATCCATTCCCCATTTCATAAATGGCCATGAAGAGATAATTGGATGCATCGGTTCTGCCGGTTGATGATGGATGTTCCCGTGCCTTTGACAGGCATCACATTTGCGAGCAAAATCCATAGAATCCTTCCTCATGGTCGGCCAAAAGTAACCTGTCCTCAATGTTTTTGAAAACAATGCTCTGCCCCCAGAATGATTTCCACAGTCTCCCTGATGTATATCCTTAAGTACTGCCCGCGTTTCGGGATCCTCGAGGCAACGTAGCAGTGGTCCTGCAAGAGATTTACGATACAATATACCATTTTGTATGATAAAGCGAGATACCTTAGATTTGAAAGATTTGGGGTTCGGTTCATCCTTCGGGATCACATCATTTTGTAAGTAATCCATGATCGGTTGCATCCATGATCCCAATTTGCCCCCAAAACTTGATGCATCTGAATTATTTCTTACTTCTTGATCATTAATCTCGCATGTTTCCTCTTCTGTTTTTTCCCGTATAGCTGGGAATAATATATGAGTGATAGAAATCTTGACATCAGGCGGAATTTTGAGAGTTGATCCCAGGTTTGCTAGTGAATCTGCTTCTGAATTTGCTTCTCTTGGTACTTGCTCTATGCTGAATGTCTCAAAGTTGCCTGCAAGCTTTTTAACCACATCAGAATACAAAACCAATTTCTCGCCTTTTACAGCGTAAGTACCATTATAATGATTAACAACTAATAAAGAATCCATGTAAACTTGTAAATGTTTGGCTCCTATATCTTTAGCTAGTTGTAATCCTGCAATTAATGCCTCATATTCTGCTTCATTATTGGTAGCTTGGAATTCGCAATTAATCGCTTGTGGCATTATATCTCCCTGTGGTGATTTTAATATTACCCCCAATCCTATTCCATTCATGTTGGACGCTCCATCAGTATATAAGACCCATTTGTCATTTGATTCATCTAATTGTTGGACTTCTACATCTACTTCTTCTTGAAGTTCATTAGTGAAATCAGCTATGAAGTCTGCTAAAGCCTGGGATTTTATGGCATTTCTAGGTTCATAAATCAAATTAAATGCACTTAGTTTTACAGACCATTTAGCCATTCTTCCTGACATTTCCGGTTTTCTAAGTACCGATTTTATGGGATAATTTGATCTTATGTGAACAGGGTGTGTTTCAAAATAATGCCTAAGCTTAGTGGAGGCCATTACTAATGCAAGAATAAGTTTTTCAAGATGGGAGTACCTGGTTTCGGCATCAAGCAAGCTTTTACTTACATAATATACTGGATGTTGTTGACCATCATGATTCTTGACTAACACCGCACTTACAGCATTTCGGGATACCGCCATATATAGATATAATGGTTCCCCGTCCTCTGGCTTCATAAGTAAAGGAGCCGAAGATAGATAATTCTTCAACTCTAGAAATGCTGCTTCTTGTTTATCTCCCCATTCGAATTTTTTATTCTTCTTTAATATATCGTAAAATTCTTTGCAGCGATCCGAGGATCTTGAGATGAACCTATTGAGGGCCGCAATTCTGCCAGTCAATCTTTGAATATCCTTGGCGTTAGTTGGGGATTTCAGGTCCAAGATAGCCTTAATTTGTTATGGACTTGCTTCAATCCCTCTTTTTGTTACCATGTATCCTAGAAACTTTCCTGCCCCCACTCCGAAATGACATTTGGCTGGATTAAGCTTCATATTGTATGCGTCTAGGATATCAAAAGCTGTTCGAAGATCTTGAAGATGATCCTCGGCTTTCTTAGATTTGACCACCATATCATCAATATAAACTTCGATGGTCTTGCCCAAATGGTCTTTGAACATCATATTCACAAGCCTCTAATATGTTGATCCTACATTTTTAAGACCGAAAGGCATTGCAATATAACAATATATACCTGTTGGTGTCATGAAGGCTGTATCTTCTTGATCGGACGGTTCCATCTGTATCTGCTGGAATCCTGAAGATGCATCCATAAAAGTCAGGATTTCATGCCCTGCAGTTGCGTCTAC
This sequence comes from Helichrysum umbraculigerum, assembly GCA_949592205.1. Lineage (NCBI taxonomy): Eukaryota > Viridiplantae > Streptophyta > Magnoliopsida > Asterales > Asteraceae > Helichrysum > Helichrysum umbraculigerum. The sequence continues at coordinate 4,723,215 of CATIUR010000005.1, read as the reverse complement.
CATTGAGTCTATATGAGGTAACGGGAAAGGATCCTTCGGACATGCTTTGTTTAGGTCAGTGTAGTCCACGCATACTCTCCATTTCCCATTTTTCTTTTGTACCACTACCACGTTTGCCAACCACTTTGGGAATTTCACTTCCCTGATCATACCAGACTTGAGCAATCTCTCGACGTCAGCTTTTATGATTTCATTTCTCTCCGGGGCGAATTTTCTTCACTTTTGTTGAATCGGCCTAAAACTTTTATCAATACCAAGTGTATGTGTAATGATGTCTTTAGATATACCTGTCATATCTTCAGGTTTCCAGGCGAAGGTTCTTTTCCTGTCTTTTAGAAACTTTAATAAATCTTGTTCAAGATCTCCAGGAATCATGGATCCCAAGAATACCTTTTCTTCAGGATCATCGACGTTTATCTGTATTTCTTTCACATCCTGTTCGGAAGCTTCCAAAATACCTCATACTTTTGTCTTTGCTCTCCATGCTGATACAGGCTTGGTGGTGGGTTTCATTGACATCACATAGCAATCTTTAGCTGCTTGCTTATCGCTGTTAATCCTAACAACTCCCCATGGAGTAGGTAATTTTACACATTGATGATACGTTGAGGGGACCGCCTTCATGTCGTGAATCCATGGTCTACCTAAAATAATGTTATAGCAAGATAATGAATTCATAACACAAAAATGTTGCATAGAATTTACCCCCTCAATGTATACTGGAAGTTTAATCTCTCCCACAGTGTTCTTAGCTTCACCACTGAATCCAACGAGGACCGTGGACTTCGAAATCATTTCTGATTCTGGGATCCCCATCCTCTTAAGCATCTCTAACTGTATAATATTCACAGAACTGCCACCATCAATCAGGATCCTGCACACAAAATGATTTGCAACATATAGGGTAATAACCAAGCCGTCGTGGTGAGGATCCTGAACATTCTCTTTGTCATCTTCACTGAAAGTGACCAGCCTCTCGTCCTTTAGAGTTGTTGCCCTGATAGGTCTTTCTTGTTTTTCCGATTTCGATTCCTTCGCGTGTCTCTTTGCTGCAGAATAAGATGTACCACAAATATCAGAACCACCAGATATAAAGTTGATTACCTTAGCGTCCGAGGGTGGTGATCCTGCTTTCTTTGGGATTCTGGAATGGTCTTGACCCTCGGGATCATTAGTCCTATCATCATCTTGATATTGATCCCTTCTTCGATTAAAGAGCTCCTTCAGATGACCTTTGCCAAGCAAATAACTTATTTCTTTTCTCAGAGCTATGCAGTCTTCAGTTATGTGACCAAAATCCCCATGGAAAGCACACCATTTTGACCTGTCTTTCCATGAATTGCTCTTCTCATTCTTTTTAGTCCATCTTACTCCATCTCCAATGTTTCTCATTGCGTAGAGTATTTCTGCTGTGTCAGCTGCAAAACAATAATCAGTTAGTTTAGGATAATCTTCATCATCCTCCTCCACAGCATTGATCATGCGGTCGTCATTCCGGGAATATGGTTTATTCCTGCTAGGCTTGAACACAGGCAATTCCGCTTTTCTGTTGGGTTTATCATACGTCGAAGAAGTACTTGATTTTTTCTGGATCATCACATCTTCTTCTAGTCGAATGAATCTTAAAGCTCTATTCCTGACTTCATCCAGGCTTCGACATGGGTTCATTACAAGATCATCATAGAAGGCAGAATCCCTCTTTATCCCTATTCTAAAAGCTTGAACAGCAGTAGCCATATCCAAATTCGGGATATCTAGAGATTCTCTGCCAAATCTACCTACAAATTCTCGAAGACTTTCATTATCCTTTTGGACAACCCTATACAAATCAGTGGTTAGTCTTTCAAAAGTTCTACTACACGAAAATTGATTATTAAAAAGATTAACTAAATGAGCAAAAGATGTAATAGAGTATGGGGGAACATTAAGTAGCCATTTTAAGGCAGATCCTGTGAGAGTGGATCCAAATCCTTTGCATAAACAAGCTTCCTTTAATTCTGTCGGGATAGGGATAATCTCCATCCTTTCCCTGTATTGTGCTATGTGTTCTTCAGGATCCGTGGTCCCGTCATACAACTTCATGTTAGGAGTCTGGAACCTTTTTGGGATCTCTGCATCACATATTGGGGGTGCAAATCTCGAGATCCTATGCGCAGATGGTGCTACCTCGGGATAGGTGGCACTACGCCAGGCACACTTGATATCATATCCTTAAGCTTCTGCAATTCCCTTGCCACTACGGGATTTACTCCAGAATCCTGCAAAACATTAGAACCAAAAGAATATCCAGGTGATAAATTAACATTATTCGTTACCCCTGGTAGGGATCCTGATGCTTGCCCAGGATCTCTGTGAGTGGATGTTCTGGTAGCGTGCGTAAATTCCGGAATCCCGGTACTCCCTTGCATAGATATGAAGTCTCCAGTGTAATTGGCAGATGGAGGAGTACCAAAATCCATTGCCCTGCTTCTGATTGGTGTGGTGACTTGAGTAATAGGAACATTTTCCCTAGATCTTGCGCCTTCTATATCCCTTCTTAGTGATGCATTGCTGCGCTCTATTCGACTCATTTGTTCCCTGACCTCTGAAAACATATTCATAATTTCACGGTTAGATAAAATTACAGGGTCATTATTATTCGAACCTGATCCCACATAAGTGGATGTAGTGGTTGTTGCCCTTGAAACGGCTTGTTGAGGCCTTGATTGCGAAGAAGAGACAGGCACATATGATGATGCACGAGCAGCAGAAGATGATGGCATAGCATAGGAAGTGTTTTGTCCTTGAGTCACCATTTTTTGAGAAATTTTTCGCAAAAATTGAATATAACTAAGATTTAATCAAAAGTTCGATTATGAAAAAGCACCACTTGCCCCACAGTGGGCGCCAAATTGTTTTGGTCAAAAAATTATGCAAGTTAATTCAATGATCAAATTAGTAAAGTGAGGTATAGTGCTTGTATTAAATTTAAAGGTAATTTAGATGCAAATGATAGTTTGGGATAAAAATTCTTGACTCCGGTTATGGGCTTTAATGTATGATTAAATCTTGACAAACAAGTGATCAAAGACGTTCTAAAATATGATTTAGAATGTTATAAACAAAGATAAATGCAGAAAAATATGTTTTATCCGGGATAATTCCGGGATAATGCAGTAGATATTTAAAAGAATGCGAATTTAAGTAAATAAATGAACGTAAATGTTTTAGTCAAAAAATTATGCAAGTTAATTCAATGATCAAATTAGTAAAGTGAGGTATAGTGCTTGTATTGAATTTAAGGACAATTTAGATGCAAATTATACTTTGTGATAAAAATTTGTGATTCAGATTATGAGCTTTAATGTACGATTAAATCTTGATAAATAAGTGATCAAAGACGTTCTAAAATATGATTTAGAATGTTATAAACAAGACAAATGCAGAAAAATATGTTTGATCCGGGATAATTCCGGGATAATGCAGTAGATATTTTAAAGAATGCGAATTTAAGTAAATAAATGAACGTAAAGGACAAGGACACAACGATATTACGAGGAATACCCTTGATCTATGATAGATCGCCGGCACAAAACCTCGGGAAGGATCAAATGATCCTTGCCTTTATAACTTATATAAAAGAAAATGAGATTACAAGCTAAAAGCACTTGAATGATCGTCTAAGTGTGTGAATATGAGTGACTGTGAGTTGCAGAGAGTATGAGAGCGTGTAAGTAATGAGCAATAGTTAGCCTAATCGATCATTCAAGCCTTGTTTATATACTACAAGCCTAAAACTATAATCCCGAAATATCCGGGATTATCCCCGCGATTTGGTGATGCATGGCAACGTTCACTTGACCAAGTATTTCACACGTGTTGACTTCTTTCCTTGTAATTCAAATATCATCTCGGCCTGATACGATCCATGAATATCGGAACCAATTCTACACGTCCCGCATGACCTAGTCAAAACATAATAACCACACGGAAATATTAGTAGCAAAGGGATCCCGAGATATATAATATCAGGGATCCTTATAATAAACAGTTATTATAAGATAAATAAAGTAATGCCAAGTTTAAGACATTATATTATCCCATTCCTAGTCGTATTCAGGATAATAACCAATCTGTGATCCTGCAATAAAGAGAATATCCCTACCAGGATCCTATAATACAATAACATTAATAGTAAATAAAACCCGTTAATATCATGACAATAACGCAATACTGAAAATATTACAGAAATACCTGGGGATCTTTGATTACATATCGTACAAGGATCATACCTTTATTTATCCTGAATATACAGTCAGTATCCCGCATATAAGCTATTCCAGCACCTTTCAGGATTCTTATGAATATTCAGCATAATAGAATGTTCGGGATCCTGCATGGTTAGTGAAAATTCTACCCACAACAATTGCCCCCGAAGTTGTATCGTTTATTTGGGATCCCGAAAACGATATAACTTCAATCGATTCAAATTTTGATTTGTAGTTAGGTGAGATATTTTCGGTTTATCGGTAAATGCGCCAGAGTATTAATACCTCTAATCATCTCATACCTACTTAACTTGTTCACTTTGGCTTCATCTTTATCCTCCTTTTCACCGTCATCTCCGCAAATTTTTTCGTTATACTTTTACTCAAATCACGTCGAGGATCATTGTTTGGAGATAACTCAGAATTCAACAATGTCAGGTAACCGTTTCTTTTTTCTTTTCCGTTTTTGGTTTTTTATGTTCTCATCTTACTCTGATTTCGCAGTTCATTTTACATTATCTGATCTTGACCCAGAAGTTCGTCCTCACGAGAAAGTCGCTGGTGGTCCACACTTCAAGTCATTCTCAACAAGTTTTCTCACCAAAAAGAGAAAAGTCGAAGAATTATACGACATCAACAATCCTGCTTCCAATCTTCTCATAGTAAGATCCTCTTTCTTCATCCTTTCTTAAAAATTTTATCCTAACATTCTTCCCAGGCTGCAGATACTTTAATAGAAGAGTATACAGATAGGGTGAAGACAGTTGACGTTCTGAATTCTATCCTTAAGAAAAGGACGCTGGAATTGGAAAAAGCGGAGCAGAAGATTAAAACCCTTGAAGCCATGCTTGCTGAAAAATCAGATTACACTCTTCTGGAAGAATTCAAAAAGGATGCTGTCATCGCCGTACTAGAATTGAAGATTCATATGGTTACAGAGGCTGCTGAAAATGGTCTGGATTCCAGTCTGTGGGATGTTAACAGATGGAAGAATAAGCTTGAAAAAATGAAAGATGATTATACTGCAGTTCCATTTCTCAGGAGCATCAAGGGATACAAGGCTCCAAAGAAGACATCGACCATAGTATCCAAGGCTAGGATCATCGGCGAAACCTCTCATATAGGTACAGCCGGGGATCCAATTGTTGATGAAGAATCTTCAGGCGAGGATGGCATATGACTAGCCGGAGCCTGACCTTATTTTGATGTCTTTAACTTTTCTGTAAGGGTTGAGATTGTAATCAAACAATTATTTTGGGGCGAGGTTAGTCCGGAATGGCTAACCATGGTGGTATTTTGAAAGTGGTTCATGTTGGCCACTTGGTTTTCTTTTGTGAACAATTATGGTAGACTTTTTGATCTCAGGATTCAATAGTCCTGGGGTATCTTGATAATAATATTAGGGTGAATACATTTCTTTTTGTTTGTGTTTGAATATTGAGGAGATTCCCTCAAATATTTTGCTCGATAATCGGGATCTCGAAGAGATTCCTTCAGGATGTATGGCAGATAAAAGAGAATGCAGGATAATGAAAAGATCTTTCATTAATTCTTAGGCTTCGGGATCCTGAGAGGATTCTCTCAGGATATACTTGTGACAATAAAACCTTTCCTCCTCAAAGAAGATATCTGAAGAGATTCCCTTAGGATATTAACGCTTTCTGGTTTAAAATATTTCCGCAACCCCAGGATTCCGAAGAGATTTCTTCATATCTGATCTTGCTTAATCATGACTTGAAAATCCTGCAATATAATATCTTCTGATGCAATCAAATAGTAATCCATTTGTATGCTTAGAATTAAAGATTCAATTCCTTGAAATAAGCTCCTAAACCTTCGGATGTGTCAATGTGAAAATATTTTAAACGATGTAAAGATATTTCAATTGATGAATCAGAAGAAAACAATCAAGTGTTTGTGTCACATTAAAGTAATCCGTATTTCAGGATAATTCATCTTATGTATGGTAAGGATATACCAATATTCCAAGATAATGTGAAAACATTATAATCTTGTGCGATATTTAGTGTAAAAACATGATAAGCCTTTTGATCTTTGGTGACGTGAATACGCCAAAACCTTTAGGTAATGTGAAAACATTACATACCTTTTGCTAAGTGTAACGTGAAAACATTACTATCTAAGGGGACGACACATATAGTGCACTCAGCGTCGTCAACCAAATAGGATTTGATCTATAGGTCAATGATCATGAAATTGTCGGGTACCAGAGGCATCACCGGTCCCATAATCCTGATTCTATAATCAAACACATGCGCTCCAGACGTGAGTGTAGAAACCCATATGAAAGAGAGGTGATTATGCGTTTTCAGCATCCTCAAAACCTTTAGAGGAATCCCTGGGATTCCTAATCGGTGGAGAGAGGTGGCCAGCCCCTTATCCTCATTGCATTGTCTTCAAGTGTATTAACTACAAGAAATACAAAATCTTGGGTAAATGTGGGTGTTAGTTTGCCTAACACCCCTCCGATGCTTAAGTCAGTACGAGGTTCATATAATGATAATAGTACAGGAATAATTTGAATTAAATACACGCATATGTATATTCTGTAAACAATATCAATGAAGTTCAAATCTTTATACCAGAAGTTTTTTCCAAAACAAGGTGCAGGTCATCGCCATTGTCTAGAATAGAAGAATGTTGAGCACCCCAATTAATATACATACTTTTTGGGAAGTTTGCATTAACCGATGAGGAACTGAATGCTACCGCAAACACAAAAATAGCCATAACCAAAGCTCGAGAACCCGCCATTTTTCAAAGTTACAAACGCTTCTCTTTGATTCGTAGGTGGGTGATAATGTATGTTGTTGGTTGATGTTGCTTTTGTTGCTTAATGCTTTATATAGCTTATGTCCTAACATATGCACTTCTCCAAGATGAGTCCATTGTGTCTTTCACTTTTGACCTTTTCTTGCATATTTATCATTCTTGTAGCTGTCAGCATGACATTCATGTTTTTTGTTAAGGTTCCTGCATCTATACATTCTTCTTTTACTTGTCTGCATGTAACATTCATGCTTTTTGGTTTGCAATGCAAGTGGCTAAGTTAGGTGGTTAGCCAGCTATGATTACACCAATAACCATTTTTGTGTCCTTTGGGGTCCTAAAGACTTGCACCACAATGAACTTTTTGGACAAAGATAGTGTTTTTCTTGGAAAATACTCCGTAAATATTAATAGATACATACAATTCCCAACATTAGATAGCATTAGTTGTAAATATATTATCACTTCATTTGGTGGTAATGTAAACTCTGGCAGTGAGAAACTTATTATATGTCCCATGACATAATGTTTGGCTCAAAAAGTTCAAAGGATTTATGAAATAATTATTTATATGAATAACAAATGATATATGATTAATGATGTAATTTCTCACTTGGATGCACGTCTGAGGACCAATTTCAAACTGCATGACAAGGTCAACATTTGATATAAAAAATAAAGTCAACAAATAATGGAACAAATCAGGACTCATCTTGGTGAGGTGCATATGTTTTATTTTGTGGATAAATATCATTAACAAACATATTGAAGAGCTACTAATAACCTAATGAATCACAGAAGAGAATTGTTCTTAATTTGAAAATGATGTGTTCACGAGCTTTGTTCATGGCAGTTTTTATGCTTTCGGTTGCATTCCATTCTTCCATGGTTGATGCAAACTTCCCGAAAAGCATGTATTTCAGTTGGGGTGCTCAACATTGATTGTCTCTTGAATAACATCCTTCCCTCTAGAAACGTCCCCTGAAATAAAGTTACGCGTAAAAATAACGATGAGAACTAATTTCTTATGTTAGATTGTGATAGTTGTCTTCAACAGGTGACAAGCATGATGAGTTCGACTTTGAGTTTTTAGGGAACTCGACTGGAGAGCCTTACACAGTGTACACAAACGTCTTCTTTCAAGGTCAAGCTAACAGAGAGCAGGAGTTCGGGCTATGGTTTGACCCGACTGCCGATTTTCACAATTACACGATTCACTGGAATCCAACTCAGTTGTGTAAGTCAACCAACTTTACGCATCATAAGTAATCATGACAAGCGTTTTTTTTTTTTTTTTTTTTTTAATATATATTTTTTTGTTGTATTGCAGATGGTATGTTGATAGTATACCTATTAGAATCTTTAGAAACTATGAGAGTGAAGGGATTTCATATCCTAATCAAAAAGGGATGCTAGTCTACTCAAGTTTGTGGAATGCTGATAATTGGGCTATGGTCAAGTCAAAATTGACTGGACCGTTGCACCATTTGTAGCAAACTACCGTAAGTTCAGGGCTAGAGCTTGTGAGTGGAACGGGCCTGTTAGCATTAGCCAATGTGCCAGTACCAACCAAGCCAACTGGTGGACATCTGCTGTTTACAAGGAATTGACACCGAGTGAACATGATCAACTCAAATGGGTTAGAGACAATTACATGATGTACAACTACTGTACCAATGTCTGGCATTTTAATGGAAAGTGGCACCCGAATGCTCTAAGCCACAGTACTAACCAGATTAAGATAATAACTTGAGTCGAATCAATTGAAGATTGATTCTATTGTAGCATTCCATTATAATATATGTCAAGACTTTTTTGTTGCTAAATTGTACATGCTACAAAAACACTTCTATAATGACTTAGACTAATATACTCTGTATTTTAATTTGGTGCCTTACATGCAATTGCCTTTTTTATTAGAGGATATTTACATGTTTTCCATACAACTATCAGTATAGCTCTCAACATACTACTTATTAAGATCCCAAGATACCTGGCCAAGATCAGTATACGAAACACCTAATGGCAACCCGGTCTCATAGTACTTGTGGACTTGAAAGACCAAAACAAATGTTGGATACCAGTATACAACGGCTCTAAAAACACATTTCAATCGTGACTAGTCACCAGTTTGTATAAAGTATAGATGAAATGTGGTCCCATAGATGTTTCTGTACAATGTTTTGGAGAGATATGTAATTTGTTAAAATATACTGGAGGACAGAAGTGTTAACCTGGCCCAACCCGACCCACTCGACCTGTCTGAAATAAAATGCCCCCAACTGAACCCGCCCATATTGCCGGGAATAGTAAACCACTTATTAATATACCTAGAACTCAAAAATTATAGTATTGTAGATTGTAGATGTAGATTGTAGATATATATATATATATATATACAACGCATACATGCATTTTTGGCCCTACTATATTCCCTCATCGATCCATTCTCCTTCATACTTCATACCCTTATAAATGGATCCACACTCTTCTCAACCTCCTTCAAAAATTGTTCTTATCCCATGATTTCAAAACAACACATTTTTGAGTGTTCTGAAAATACAAAAGTAGTAGGTGTATTATTGGTTGTATCATATAAATTGGAAAACGACTATCTTTATGTAATAACTATTTTTAATATATGTTGGATGAGAATCACCATGTAAAATTAAAAAATAAAACGTTATATGTATTACAATTTCAATCAAAAATTACAAATTTTTACAATTTCATTTTTGTTGCCCGCGTTGCCACGGGTCTTAACCTAGTTATTAAAAATTCCAGAAAGTTTTTTAACAGACAAATAACTTTTTTAAAAGACTATTTCACCTTTTTTTACATGAATAAAATTATCTGATGCGGCTGCTATGTGTCATATGACATGTCAGAACATATATATATGTCATCACATGTGGCAGATTAGTCATCATTTGTCATGATCAAAATGTAAAAACTATATTTGTCAAGATTTTAACACATACTAGCAGATTATGTAGCATAGTAGCATACATTGATATTTTAGGGAGTAACTTGCTGATCTCGAGACAAACTATGAGAGTACATATCCAACAAAATGAATTTACCCATCAAAACATGCATAAGTATAGCAAATATTCCAATTTCTAGTCTTCAGGTTATTAGTTGTGATAAACTGATGAAAAAGAAAAGGGGTCGGGTTGAATCAACATCACACTGAATTATTACCTTTTCTAATTAATAGAATCTAGTGTGTAGTCGTTGCCTTCCCGTGGTGTAAAAAGTTGTTGCAGCCTGTCACATTCAGTATATCTAATGGTTTTCTTCGCAACTTCACTGACTCCCAGTGTAAAGGCTCCCATGCGAAGGTTGCATTCATGAATTCGACACATATTTTTGATGCTATGAAAACCTCTGTTCATGTATTTCTTTAGTTCATTATTCACCTTCTCTTCATCCCATTTGCATTGTGGATATATCTACATGTAAACATGAAAAAATAAGGAATTTGCTGAATGACTTGAAATTCAACTACAAACTAGTACATATAATAATGGAATACAAAAATAAGGACATAAAATATCCAATTAGTTTCTCATTATTATACCTTACACTCCTCGAAGTAGCTAACAATCACACCCCCAGCATTTGCATATATGTCAGGAAGTATGACTACTCCTTTCTTTGACAGAATCTATACCATTGAATAAAACATCTCTTATTATTAGTAAAACTAATTGAAACAAATTTGAAACATAGTTTCCAACAAATCGAAGAACGAAGAATGGAAATGCAACCTCCTCTGCTTCAGGATCAGTAGGTTGATTTGCAGCTTCTATGATGAACTTCGCTTTAACATCTCCTGCATTTTCTCTTCAATATGCAAATTAACAAAACAAAATCAGTAAATTGAATCCGAATAATAATAAAAATCACAACTTTGTCCTACCGTTTCTATTAAATAATCACAAGATTTACTTAGGTGAATCTCAAACCATGATTAAGTCAATCTAATTACTACTTATATAAGAATATGACGAAAGAGTCAAATAATTTCACATAAAGCTATCTTTATATATAATTAAAACAGAATACCATGGAGCAATCTGGGCCTTAGATTTATTCCATCCATAAAGATCCTACGGCTAAAATTTTTTCCTATATCTATTTCTATTTTTTAAAGGGTGTACCCACAACTATTAAAAATTGACACTTTCAGTACTTCCATATTTTTTTAGTCCTTATAGTTTAAATATCTTTTTAAGTAGTAATTTATATATCTATTTTTATTTTTAAAAGATGTAGCCACAACTATTGAAAATTGACACTTTCAGTAATTCCCCAATTTTTTTAGTCTTTATAGTTTAGATATCATGACTTTCTAAGAGGTAATCTATAAATAAACCATTCGTATTTGAAAGATTTACCTATATTGATTAATAACATGAATTTTATTTATCAACAATATTACACTAAAAACTGAGCGTCCATATAGCCATTCAAACTTAATATAATGAATATGTTAAAGTCGTAATTAAAATATTCTATGAATACCCATTTGAATTTTGATTTCCAACATGTGAAACCGATAATCATACATTTAACGCAGCAAATAATTAACTCTTTTAACTTAAAAAATTAAATTTTACAAAATCAAATTTTGAAACCCGCGTTTTCGCGGGTCTTTTACCTAGTTGCATATAAACTGTTGACTAATTTTGTCTCCTAGTGTAGCTTTTGACCCGATTAGAGAAACCTTTGAAGCCATATTCTCTTTTGACACTACTACATTATCCTTTCCCGGATGTACCTTTAACACCCTTTTTAGACAAAAAACCAATACCGTCAGCATAATAATCTTTTGCGGAAAGATTCATATCTTTTTGCTTTTTCATTGTTGGGTTAACACTTTCAGAGAAAAAAACAAAATTATCTTTTTCTACAATGTTAGAGTTTGAATTCGAATTTGAATGTTGTTCATTAGGCGGGATTCTTGGATCAATGGCACCAACTTCTAAATTAGCATTAGTGACTAAGGTATCTTGTAAATCCACCCTGATACCTACTAATAAGAGTATTAAATCAAATACGATATATAGTATGAGATATACCTATCGAAAACAAGATTTCCATGACATAATTTCAATGAAAAGCAAAACATGATACCTTGTTAGAACACCGCCTACCGCGCATGGTACGAGCACATCACATTCATGGACGAGCAATTCATCAACATTCATGATGTCCCCTCCCTCAAAACTTTGTACACTTCCAGTTGATTTTTTATACTTAAGCAATGCTGGTATATCTATACCATTGGGGTTCTTTACGGCTCCAGAAGAATCACTCACTGCAACAATCTTACCACCCCTTTCGTGTATTAGCCTAGCTACCCAGGATCCCACCTTTCCAAAACCCTAACAAAGTCAAAGTTGGTCAACATGTAAATAACTATTAAACTCTGTTAAGACCTACACTTAATTACTCACAAAGCAATACCTGAATTGCAAAAGTCAACCCATTGACTGATTTCCCGTGGTCTGTAAGTAAAGCTTCTGTGGCAAATACAACGCCACGTCCCGTTGCAGCAAATCTTGCTATCGATCCACCACTAGCCTAAGGAGTAATAAGAAAGATGCTGGAAGTTATCTAGCAAAATAGTCAAATAAAATGTGTGTGTGTGTGTGTGTGTGTGTGTATATATATATATATATATATATATATATATATATATATATTTACTTACTAGTGGTATTCCGGTGATAATAGATGTTGGGCAACCACCACAGGGTTTCCATGGCTCTTCCCACTCTTCCCTAATCCAATCCATAGTCTGCCGATATATACCCCAAAATAGATTAGTAATTCAAGTACAACCTTAATAAAGCAAATTAAGTTCTTAAGACCTTACAAATATTAATTAGCATTGTTTTTAGTTTTATATGAGAAAAGTTGTATGTGATCTTGCCTGACTAACTCTACATACCTGGGCATTAGTTCCCATATCTGGTGCAAGAATATCCATACAATGTCCAATAGTATCACGTATATTTTGAGTGAAGGTACAAGTAAGACGTTTAAGCTCAAACATAGATAATTCCTTAGGTGTACAACGGATTCCACCCATCGCTCCACCAAAAGGAATGTCAACCACAGCTGTCTTCCAAGTCATTAGTTGAGCCAACGCGTTTAATTCATCCTCGTCAACCTTGTAACAAACAGGATAATTACTTCTAATGTTTCCCATGCATATAGTGGTTTCAAATATTTTGAATAGCATTGATTATAAAAACCTTAAAAGTCAATTAATGAACAAAAGTATATTAATATGTAAAGCAACAGATAAACCCCTGAGATAACACGGACGTAAACATATACTAATTAACCTTAGGGTGATATAAGATTCCTCCAATCATACGACCACGAGACAAATTATGTTGAACTCTAAATCCATCAAAAGATGCCGAAGTTCCATCACCCTTACTGATTTTACACTCCACCTGAAATAATCAAACGAAACATACTCCAACTCAACATTATCAACCAAAAAATCAAAGAATAACGAACATATGTACCTTGGTTTCTCTAAAAGGCACCAACAAACTACTCTCAAGCATAGAATCTAAGTTAAGAAGACGAGCTGCACGACGGAAGTTCCGGTTTGTTGCGGCTAGAATATTCATGATGATTTTGTAAGTGTGAAAAACACCGATTATCCCGTATCTACAAAGTGACAAGCAGCGAGCAACCATTCATTACTACCAAATCAGACTAAAACCAAGCAAGAAATTAAAAAAACTTTATCAAAAATACAAAAATGCATGATTAAATTTTTTTGCAAGTCAAGAGATTCATATGGAGGCAACATCACTAGACTAAAAATGCAATCTCAGAGCAACAGGTTGGACATGTACTCCTAGTAAACTTTTTTGCAAGTCTAGAGATACATATGGAGACAACATCAATTTACAGATCCAAATTAAAAAATCGATAAGAAAATCATTAGAAATACATGTTAAGAAATCATGAGACACCTACTCTTCCTTATTCCCTTCTTTTTAGTCAAAGAGTAAGTAAAGCAATGTTGAAATTTGCAGGTGGAATAAACTTATACCATAACTTAGCTACGTCACCAGAACAATAATGTCCCAAGAATTAATATTAATATAAATAACAAATTTCTACTGTTGCCCAGACCAATTATGTGACCACGATCAGCAATATGAACACGTGACTCCGTTTGCGATTATAAAATATAAAATAAAATTCATTATAATAATACAAACCCTACAATATATAACCATGAAGTCAACACCAATTGGGATTCTTTTAATACATCAATAAAACATACCTTTATTTCTAGTGATGATGAAGAAAGTCAAGAAACAGACCAACCAATTGTTTTACAAACCCCAGGTGACGAATTATTATTTTTTTGGCTTGTTTTCACTTACGAAATCACACCCCCTTGAATTGTTTAAACCACAAATCAATTATACGGATGAATTGAGATGCGCACAGATTTTTGGTAGAAGAAGAAAACCAAATCTTTGGGGTTTTCTTTGTGTGTGTGGCAAAGCAGGCGAGAGAAAACAATTACGGCTTATTAAGTTATTATGCGGATTACGTTACGTATCTTATCTGTATATAATGAAAGATATCTAATAATTTTTGTTTTAATATATATATATATATATATATATATATATATATATATATATATATATATATATATATATATATATATATATATATCAAGCGTATCATTTCTGTGTACAGAACACATAATTAAACATGTTCCCAGTGACGATACTGATAGTAACATTACACTACATTCATATGTAACAAGCACAAAAAGTTCATTGAATGTATAAATAATGTATCATTGATCAGATAAGTAGTATAAACTACACTTAATGGTGCATAGCAAGCAGTAAAAATGGATATTCATGCTGACAGCTAAAGCATATATGCTAAAAGAAGAATGTCAAAATGCAGGACAAGCAGTGGCGAATCTAGGATGAAAGTTAAGGGGGGTCCAAAATTTTCCTTAGGCAAAAATATAACTACATTGCATGAGTTAGTACCGGGTCGGGTCGGATCAGATCGAATGCTATTTCTAAAATTTTCATTAGTTTACCGACTTAAAATGTTATAGGACTCGCTTGGATTTATAAAAGGAACAAAAACAAGTAATATTTTTCTACTTCATCCGTCTCAGTCAAAGTGCTTACTTTAACTTTATACACAGTTTTAGAGTTTCCACTAACTACACTTATTACCTATCAAATTTTATATATATATCTATTAAAGTCTTTTTCAATTGATTGCAACATCGAAGTGAACACTTATTTGAGACAACCCAAAATGTAAGGTGAACCCTTCGAATGAGATGGATGAATAACTCAATAAGATTCAAGGTAAAATTTAAAATAGAATGTGTTATTTATTAAGCTCAAAATTTAGGTTATTTTCTTTTAAAAAGACCTGTCAAATAAACTAAACAAAATCTTTTCATTATGATATTTACTAATTTTATGGATCTCTTTTTTACTAACAATAATTTTGTATATTTAAATTGTGAAAAGTAAATGGCAAGAGGTGGACCTATCATACACAAAAGTATATTTACTAACACATGAATTCCTGTCATACACAAACAACCAAAACGACTTTGACCAATCAACAACTAAAAGCAAGACACCTCTTAATACACCACTAGAAAAGCAAGAAGCTTTTCTTTTCTTTCCTCAACAGTCAACACTATTTCTCTTTCATCTTCCTCAAACCTGCAACTGAGCAACTCCGTTACCCCATTTTTCTTTCAAATTTCATCAATAAAAACCTCAATCTTGATGCAATTAAAGCAAGAAATTCATCATCATGAACGTTTTTCCCCCTTTTTTAAAACTATGTTCAAGATCAAAATTTAGGGGGGTCCAATTCTAATTTTAAGGGGGGTCCATAGCAAAATCAACAAGTACTCTCTAAAGCTTTTTGAAATCTAAGGGTGGTCCATTGACCCCCCTTAGAGTACATAGATTCGCCCCTGAGGACAAGGTCAATTTATCTTATAGAACAAATTCCAGAACACCCATATAGGTAAGGTGCATATGTTTGACATTGGCTATATAATAAGGTATCAAGAACTAAGAAGAAGAACAGCCAACACAGATATAGTACTTACACACCTAACGGATCAAAGAAGAGAATCATTCATAATCTGAAATGGCGGGTTCTCGAGCTTTGGTCGTGGCTGTTTTTGTGATTGCAGTAGCGTGCTGTTCTTCCATGGTTAACGCAAACTTTCCAAAAAGTATGTATTTCAATTGGGGTGGTCACCATGCTTCGATTCTAGAAAACGGCAATGCCATGCAGCTTGTTTTGGACAAATCTTCAGGTATATATTTAGAGTTAAACTTCCTCTTTGTACATTGCTAATAGAATATAAATATAAACAATATACGAAACGATCTGTGTGTTTCTTCTCTAGTTACATGCCTAAAAATTCCATTGATACTTTGAGCTAGCTTACTGTAGATTTCGTGACACCCAATGGCCTATAGGGTCGAGTACCACAATATGAAAGTATATACACACTATTTAGAGTACTTATCCTATTGATTGTTACTGTAAATTCACCATACACAGATATCTAACAAAATTTGTTTCTAGATTAATTTAAAATTTTCGAACTCCAACATTTTTACAGGATCTGGTATCCAAACAAAACGGGCGTTCTTATTTGGAAGCCTGGAAATTCAAATCAAGTTGGTTCCAGGAAACTCTGCCGGAACTGTAACCACATACTATGTGAGTACATGATCTTTAACTTAATTAATAACAACATAACCAACTTTACAATGATGGCTAACTTATTATGTTGGATTGTAACAGTTGTCTTCTGCCGGTGACAAACATGACGAGGTTGATTTTGAGTTCTTAGGTAACTCGACAGGCGAGCCATACACGGTGCACACAAACATTTACACCCAAGGTCAAGGTAGCAGAGAACAACAGTTCAAACTTTGGTTTGACTCAACTGCTGACTTTCATAACTACACCATTCACTGGAATCCTTCGGAAGTTGTGTAAGTCAACCAAGTTTACGCATAACTCAGCGCTGATCCTCATATCAAACAGTTGTTTAATTAGTTGTACTAACTATGTTTACCTTGTGAATGTATTGCAGATGGTTTGTTGATAGCATACCTATCAGAGTCTTCAGAAACTATCAGAGTCAAGGGATCGCATACCCAAACCAACAAGGCGTGCGAGTCTACTCTAGTTTGTGGAATGCTGATAACTGGGCTACAAGAGGTGGTCTAGTCAAAATTGACTGGACTGCTGCACCATTTGTGGCTAACTACCGTAGGTTCAGGGCTAGAGCTTGTAAATTTAACGGGCCAGTTAGCATTACCCAATGTGCCGATAATTCTACCTCGACCAACTGGTTTACATCTCCTGTTTACCAGCAATTGACGCCGAGTCAACTTGTTAAGCTTCAATGGGTCAGAGATAACTACATGATCTACAACTACTGCACAGATGTTATGCGTTTTCGTGGAAAGATGGCACCCGAATGCGCTCTGCCACAGTACTAACCAGATTAACTTTATTATTACTCATTTCAATTTCACTTAAAGGTTTCTTCTTTTGTATCACTCCATTTTATGAGATTCATTTTGTTGCACTTCAGTTCTTTCCCTTTTATTTATTTTAATTTTCAATTTTTTACATGTCAAATATGTATTACTACTTTGTAATAAAACTTTTATATTTGGCATTTTTACTTGATCCTTGAAAAAAAATTGATGTATGAAAAAGAATTCGTATATTTATAAGATTTTCGTACATTCTTTCGATGATAAAGAACCACAAAAATACACAACAATGAGTTAAGTTACACTGCCCAAGCAGTACCGCAAACGCCTAGACCTCACATAGTCACATAGGTCAGTGGTTCGAACGTGCCTCAACATATGCATGTGATTTGTGGATCGGTGATTTACCCGATATTGATGCTCCTTACGGGTGGGATGGACACATACCATTATAGTACAGGGTTAGGGGTCTCCTCCAAATTACCCTTTACACAAACTGTACCCGTGAGTTAGACTAATAACTCATGTCTTAGCAATTATGCAATGACACTCTCATTTTACAGTATTTCAAATATTAATTTAGTTTTTAGAACAGCAGAATTTCTTTTTACAAATGTATCAAGTTGTAAGTGAAAATTCTGTGATTTAGATATTTTCTAACACTTATATCTAGTATCTTATTTGCTTTAGATTTTTTCTAACTTATATCTAGTATCTTATTTGCAGGTATCGGTTACATGTATGTGGTAGCTCGTATGTTAAAGGTGGCATGATGTATATTAGTCATATATTTATTTATTTTCATTACAAAGGAATAATTTAATAATATTACAAATGAAACATTGACGTCATATATTATTTCTATTGAGGTTGCACGTCTTAAGGACCAGATATGAACTTGATTAGAGCCGGCTAACATATATTTTAAAAAACAGCTGCACCAGCCCTGCAAGTCTGCAACCAGTCATGCACCACCCTGCCCATTTTAAATTCAATGAACCACTTTATGTATTTTTCATATGTATATGTGTTACCCGCTTTATTTCTTCTATAATTTGGACCAAATGTATAACTACAAATTACAAGTTTATAGTAATGCAGTATATGGAGCATATCCATATATATGCGCCAAAAAAATAATGGACGATTTTAACTCATTTACCTATAAATGGGTCATTTTTATATGCATTTCAATGGGTCGGAAAATGTAAAAAAAATATACTGCGACGGGCTACTATGAAAAGTACCTAATACGTAAACGGGTCAAATGGGATGAAGTTTGCTATTAAAGATAATATATACTCCGTAATAAAGAAGGAAACTGACCCTACATGCTCTAAACTCCGTTTGGATGATGTTTGTTTCGATCTGAGTTTGCTATCCAATCCTTCCAAATTCCCTTTGAATTAACTATAATCATAAAATGATAAAACCAATACAAAACGGTAAGTAATTCAACCCAACCCGACCGGACCTGACCCATATTCAAAAGATGGTCATTTTGACATGGATCTGTTCTAACCCGTTACCTGATCCACGACCCTCTAACTTTGCAGTCTCTGGTTAAAGTCAAACTGATACAACTAAAATATCATACATTGCAAAAATTAACTGATTAACCATCTTACTTGGCCACCTCTTAATACACTTTATATTGTAACAGAAAACATGAATAATGCATATGACAAGTACAGCATAAATGCAGCAAGAATATCAAAATGCAGGGACAAGGTCAAGATATGTTATAAAATAAAGTCTAAAGAATAATGCAGCATAACAGGATTCATCTTGGTGAGGTGCATATAGTGACCCAAGGCTATATAAGCCATCAAGAAACAAAGAACAACAGCAACCAACATACATACTTACATTCCTATAAAAACAAAGAAGAGAATTGTTCACCAATGGCAGGTTCTCGAGCTTTGTTTACGGCTGTTTTTGTGTTTGCATTAGCATTCCATTCCTCCATGGTTAATGCAAACTTCCCAAAAAGTATGTATTTCAATTGGGGTGCTCAACATTCTTCGATTCTAGGCAATGGTGATGACCTCCGCCTTGTTTTGGATAAAACTTCAGGTATAGATAC
Source organism: Helichrysum umbraculigerum (assembly GCA_949592205.1). NCBI lineage: Eukaryota > Viridiplantae > Streptophyta > Magnoliopsida > Asterales > Asteraceae > Helichrysum > Helichrysum umbraculigerum. The sequence goes on along the minus strand of CATIUR010000005.1, from coordinate 4,703,512 downwards.
TTAAACTTTATCTATGTTTGTTACAGAATATGAATTTTTTGCTTCTTTATTAGCATAAAATAACAAATAAACTATTTACAGGATCTGGTATTCAATCAAAGAGGGCGTTCTTATTTGGAAGCATCGAAATGCTAATCAAGTTGGTTCCAGGGAACTCTGCTGGAACTGTAACAGCATATTACGTAAGTGCAACAACCGATAAAAAGCTTTATAAACAATATATTACTTAGGTTATAAGTAATATAACAATGGTAGTATTTTCTTATGTTGGATTTTGACAGCTCTCTTCTACGGGTGCCAAGCATGATGAGACCGACTTTGAGTTTTTGGGAAACTCAACAGGAGAGCCTTACACGGTTCACACAAACATCTTCACTCAAGGTCAAGGTAACAGAGAGCAGCAGTTCCAATTATGGTTTGACCCGACTGCTAATTTTCACAACTACACCATTCACTGGAATCCTACTGAAGTTGTGTAAGTCAACCAACTCAAACCACCATTAGTCTTCATATCAAACGGTTGTTTAATTAGATGTACTAATTACATTTTGAAGACTATTCAGCATGTTTAAATAAGTACAGGGGTTATTTATGTAACTTGTAAATAGTGTAGGGTATGTAATTGTAATGTTTTATGTAGTTAGTTAGCGTTAGTTATAAACTCTGTAATTAGCGGTTAATGGTAATAATAAGCTTCAATCATTTCCGTTCAATTCTCTCGTTGCGTTCATATGGTATCAGAGCATTCATGCTCAAAATCTTTCGTTTTTGATTCCATTACAATCTCTATTCACTGAATTCTTGTTCCATTGGTGAAGATAGACTTATTCACCGGATCGAATTTTGTGTTTTTCGTGAAAATAGCGAAATTAGGGTTTGTAATTCAAAAATTAGGGTTTGTTACTTGATTGATTGAACAAATGGTGAATCCTCAGCCTACTAGAACTGCTCAACCTGTGAATCAAACCGGTGGTTCTGGAGATCATTTTAATGGCGTTAATCCTGTTAATTCCATTCATGATCCGCTATACATCGGTGGATCAGATCATCCAGGTATGGTGCTTACTAACACACCTTTTAATGGCACGAATTTCTTAGGATGGAGTCGTACTATAAAAATGGCGTTAGGTGCAAAAATGAAATTAGGTTTTATCACTGGTACTTGTGTTAAACCTGTTGAGGAAGGAGAAGAATTACAGAAATGGATTCGTTGTGACTATATGGTCACTTGTTGGATACTTAATTCTATGACTGCTGAACTGACTGAAGCATTTCTTTATGCACAATCTGCTGCTGAATTGTGGAAAGAAATTGCAGAAAGATATGGTCAAAGTAATGGACCTTTGATCTATCATTTACAAAGAGAATTAGATAAGGTAACTCAGGGAAATTCAACTATTGCTGCATACTTTAACAAGCTTAAAAAGTATTGGGATGAGTTGCATAATCTAAATGGTATACCTACATGTACTTGTGGAAAAATGCAAGAATGTGCTTGTGGTTTGGTTGAGAAATTTCTGGAGATAGATAGTAGGTCCAAGTTGGTTCAGTTCTTGATGAGACTGAATGATGATTATGAGTCAGTGAGAAGTCAGATTCTATCAATGGACCCTTTGCCAAGTGTAAACAAAGCATATTATATTGTTCAACAAGTAGAAAGACAAAAGCAAGTGACTACTCATGTTGTTGAACCCACTGCATTTTTTGCTAATCTCAACCAATCTAGGCCAGCTTATGGAGGAAGAAGGGATAACAAGTATAAAAAGCCAGAAGTAAAGATACTTGATGGCACTAGGCATCGCACTTATTGCAATGAAGATGGTCATACAGTAGATCAGTGATTTGAGAAAATTGGCTATCCTGATTGGTACAAGGGTAAAAAGTATAAGAAAACTGGTAAAATGGCAGCTCATGCATCTGTTGAGACCCAAACAGATACACCTTTTGACATGGGGTATGAGAATGAGTTGAGTGGGGGGCATAATTTTCAAGGCATAGATCAACAATTGGTTGCTGCAGTCTGCACTGAGATGATGAAGATGTTCAAAAACAAGGACAACACTAGAGCAGGGGCATCCACACCTATGCACCATGCTGGTATGTCTTCTCGTGTTAGATCTTTTGCTTTATCATCTCAAAGTAATGGTTTGAATGATCATAACTGGATCATAGACACAGGAGCTTCTGATCATATGTGCCCTCACAAGCATTTGTTTAAAACAGTTTTCACTCTTAATAATCCTGTCATTGTACACTTACCTGATGGAACTACAAAAATGGTTACCATTGCAGGCACCATTTCTTTGAACTCCTCTTTAATCCTACTTGATGTACTTTATGTACCTGAATTCAAGTTTAACCTTTTATCAGTTGGCAAGCTACTTATTACTCAAAACCTTTTTGCTCAATTTTTTCCTTCATACTGTGTGTTTCAGGACCTTTCAACTAAAAAGGTTATGGCAACTGGAAAAGGCTCAAGATGTTTATACACTTGCAGTTCTTTACCTGGCAACAGTGATACTTCTTCTATTAATATCTTTGAGTTTAATAAAGATTCTGTTTTCAGTAATTTTGTACTTCCAAAAAGAGTTGTTGACTTGAACACAGTTCATGCTAGACTTGGTCATATATCTTTGTCTAAAATGTTACATATTGATGAATGTAAACATTTTAATGCTTCCAAATTCTCTTGTGATAGTTGTATGCTTGCAAAGTTTCACAAATTACCTTTTCCCAAAAGTACTTCTTCATCTTCTTCACTGTTTGAGCTCATTCATGTTGATTTGTGGGGGCCATATAAGACACCTGCTCTTAATGGAGCACATTACTTTTACACCATTGTAGATGATAAAAGCAGGGCAACATGGACATATTTAGTTCATACTAAAGATCAGGCTATTCAGTGTTGTTTCAATTTTTTAATTATATTGAAACACACTTTGGAACAAAAGTTAAATTTGTTAGATCTGATAATGGAACTGAGATTCTCAATCAAAAGGTGTTAGGTTATTTTCAATCTAAAGGTATTATTCACCAAAGATCAATGGTTTATACCCCTCAACAGAATGGAGTGGTGGAAAGAAAACACAGACATCTAGTAGAAACATCTAGAGCACTTAAGTTACATGCACATTTACCTACTAAGTTTTGGGGTGATTGCATTCTAGCTGCTACTTTCTTGATCAACAAAATGCCAATGAAGATCTTAGGTTGGAAAACCCCTTTTGAAGTGCTTTATGGGACTACACCTAGATATGATAATCTTAAGACTATTGGTTGTCTATGCTATGCAGCAAATTCTAGTCCACATAAAGATAAGTTTGATAAAAAGGGTATCAAGTGTATTCTCTTGGGTTATCCAACTGGTCAAAAGGGCTACAAGTTGTATACTCTTGATACACATGCAGTCATTTACAGTAGGGATGTTGTTTTTGAGGAGCACATTTTACCTTTCAAGAATGATCAATCAGTTTCATCTACTGATTCTTTACCACCTTTTGTGGTACCTTTTCCTCCTGTTCAAGATGAGGACTATGTTTCTGATGTTTCACTTCCTCTTCCTGCTAATAATGATCATCTTGTTTCAAATACACCTGCACCAACTAGAAAATCTTCTAGAAATAAAGCTCCACCTTCCTGGCTCAAAGATTTTGTTACCACTACTTCCACAGCTAATCATATTACCACTTCTACTAGAACACCTGCTTATCCTCTTTTTTCTTCCAAAGATTTTACCAATCTTCCTGTTTCACATGTAGCATTCTTAGCTCATGTTTTTGATACAACTGAACCTTCTACCTATGTTCAAGCCAGCAAACATCCAGGTTGGGTGGCTGCTATGGAAGCAGAATTAACTGCTTTAGAAAGAAATAATACTTGGCAATTAACTTCTCTACCTGAAGGTCATAAGCCTATTCATTCTAAGTGGGTCTATAAGACAAAATTCAAACCAGATGGTACTATTGATAGACTCAAAGCCAGGTTGGTTGTGAAAGGATACAATCAAAAGGAGGGCCAGGATTATAAACATACATTTTCTCCTGTTGTTAAATTAGCAACTGTGAGAGTGCTTATTGCCATTGCCACAGCCAAAGGTTGGCCTCTTCACCAATTAGATGTGAACAATGCTTTTCTTCATGGGTTTATTGATGAAGAACTTTATATGCATCCACCTGAAGGATATTCTAAGGCTGCTCCAGGACAAGTTTGTAAGCTTGTTAGATCATTATATGGTCTTAAACAAGCTTCAAGGCAATGGAATCATGAACTCACCAAGTTTTTAATCACTTTGGGTTATACTCAATCCAAAAATGATTACTCATTGTTTGTCAAGTCCACTGCCACTTCTTTTACTGCCCTTTTGGTTTATGTTGATGATATTCTTATCACTGGTAATTCTTCTTCTGACATTGCTACAACCAAACTTGCTTTAGATAGAAAATTCACTATTAAAGACATTGGTTTAGCACAATATTTCTTGGGTATAGAAGTTTGCAGGACTTCTACTGGCACTTACTTAAATCAGAGAAAATACATCACTGATTTACTTCAGGATGCAGGCCTCACAGCTTGTAAACCTGCTGCTAGTCCTTTGCCTACTCATTTGCAGTTGTCTCTTTCTAAAGGTATTCTTCTTTCTGATCCAGCTAAGTATAGAAGGTTAGTGGGTAGATTGTTATACCTCACTATGACCAGACCAGACATATCATTTGCAGTTCAGCATTTAAGCCAATTTGTTTCTGCTCCTACTGATTGTCATATGCAAGCTGGTTTACATTTGTTAAGGTATCTTAAAGGCACAATTTCAAAAGGGCTCTTCTATCCAGTTCAATCTCACTTAAAGATTACTGGTTTTACTGATTCTGATTGGGCTGCATGTTTAATGACTAGACGATCATTGACAGGGTATTGCATTTTCTTAGGTCATTCTCTAGTTTCTTGGAAAACAAAGAAACAAGCAACTGTTTCTAGATCTTCTACAGAAGCAGAATATCGTAGCATGGCTGCTACTACTTGTGAGTTGTTATGGTTGAGTTTTTTGTTGCATGATCTACACATTCCTGTGTCATTGCCAATTACACTCTTTTGTGATAATAAATCTGCCCAATTGCTTGCTCCTAATCCATGCTTTCATGATCGTTCAAAGCATTTTGAAATTGATTGCCATTTCACACGTGATAAGATACAAGATGGTTTTCTTCAGACTGCTCATATTCCCTCTTCATTACAATTGGCTGACCTTATGACCAAGGCTCTCAATCGGGTTCAGCATTCTACACTTGTTTCCAAGCTGGGTATTACCAATCCTCCACCTTGAGGGGGGGATGAAGACTATTCAGCATGTTTAAATAAGTACAGGGGTTATTTATGTAACTTGTAAATAGTGTAGGGTATGTAATTGTAATGTTTTATGTAGTTAGTTAGCGTTAGTTATAAACTCTGTAATTAGCGGTTAATGGTAATAATAAGCTTCAATCATTTCCGTTCAATTCTCTCGTTGCGTTCATACATTTTATCTTTTCAATGTATTGCAGATGGTATGTTGATAGTATACCTATTAGAGTATTCAGAAACTATCAGAATGAAGGAATCGGTTACCCTAACCAACAAGGGATGCGAGTCTACTCCAGTTTGTGGAATGCTGATAACTGGGCTACAAGAGGTGGTCTTGTCAAAATAGACTGGACTGCTGCACCATTTGTGGCCAACTACCGTAGGTTCAGGGCTAGAGCTTGTAAGTGGAATGGTCCTGTTAGCATTACCCAATGTGCCATTCCTACCCGAGGCAACTGGTGGACATCTCCTGTTTATAAGCAACTGACGATGAGTCAACAGGGCCAGCTCAAATGGGTTAGGAATAACCACATGATCTACAATTACTGCACAGATATCAAGCGTTTCAAAGGACAGATGCCACCTGAGTGCTCTAAGCTACAGTACTAACTAACCAGAGAAAGATGAACATCAATGTCCGATAATTCATTGAAGATTGATTTGTTTATAACACTCCATTCTGTTTCCATATATTGAGTTTCTTTGGTTTATTTTTTCCATCTATAAAAAAAAAATAATAAAAAAAATGCTGTTTTGTATATGTACTAAAAGATGTACCAATTATATTTAAAAACATATTTCATGATAGATGAAAAAATAATAAAAGAACCATGTCATCTATTTTCTTTGATATTTTGGTTCAGTAGTATAACATCTCTTAATACTAAAATACTTTCCAGATGTGATATTCATCTTGAACTTATGGCATTTGCACTGTTCATGTTAATCCATGAATTGTCACTATATAACCTTCAAATCAATTTTAACCATTAGATAGCTGCAGCTCATAATTCAGGATTATAGTTATGAAATCTCTTAACTGATGCAAAGACACATTGTCACCCTACAAATGCGAAACCCGAGTAAATAATAACCCATTGAGATTATGAGTTTCATCAGAAGATTCATCATCTTTATGTACCATTATTGTATAACTTCTTCTACAAAGATTCTTGTATAAGATCAGTTGTTATTTGATCATTACATTGTTGTATGTAAATGATTCTCTCACGACACTTGGTGTCGAACGCTAATGTGACAATCGCTGTTTTCTCTTCCGTCTACATTATATAGGTAATTTTCTTAATGACCCTTTTTAGACCAGATATGAAGCTTTACTGAGTGATATGATTGCAGGACACTAAGTACTTTATGCAGGATGATTATAGCTACTCGAACATCATTCTAGCTCTCTCTTAAAGTCAAGATTATCAACAAAAACCTGCCATTAATAGGAAAAACACTTATCAAACCAATTGATTATAAGCATAAGAGAAGGTAGATGTAAGAAATTTTAACTATTGAAGCAACTGATTTTCAAGAAAACCCGACCCATACCAAGAATTACCTGTTTAGTTTGTTACCCAATTACCTGAACCGCCCACTATCCCACCTCTACAAATTGTGAATGTGCAGGACAAATCAAACAGAAATAATAAGGTTTAAATTTGTCTTCCAACCAAGCTTAAGAAATGCAGGACAGACAAATTGAAAAGCTTACCGTCTGCCAACCATCAGGGTCCAAGCATGTTGTAATTTTGGTGTTGATATCAGGCAGTGGTCCAGGCTCTCGGATTATATGGCCGCCAAAAAGTTTAACTGCTTCTGCAGTTTTATAAACATCATCTGTGCCTATTGCTATCTGTTAATAAGCATAACTTTAGTTATCAAGTTTGGTCTTTTCGAATCGTTATGTTACATTACACACAATAGTATCCAAACATATGTTACCTGAGCATAGGCATCACCTTTATTGTATTCAGTGACGCCATAATTGTATGTCAACTCCAGCATACAATTTTTATTTTCAGGTCCATATCCCATCAATGCAATAGTATACTACAAAAAAGATCAGTACACATTGCGACTTAAATAAGACAAAGTAGATGTAAACGGATTACCTTATATTCAGGACTATCTCGTGTGCGCAGGAGCTCCATGCCAAAAGCCTAAATATATTACAAACTAAAGTGTAAGAACAAAGATGCGAATCACAAATTGCAATGAAAGATTACATCAAACCTGAAAAATGTTGTACTCCTAAACCTCACACCTTCTCATAGAAAGCAATAGAGCAATCAAGATCTCCAACACGAAGATCAACATGACAAAGTGGTTCAGGAGTTGGACCTCTTTCAATAAGTTCAAACGTATAACCATCGGGATCTTCAATAAATGCTATGTTTGACTTTCCGCCTTTGACAGGACCAGGTTCCCGGGTTACTTTGCCACCCTTGGCCTTTATGAGATCCACAGCCCTGGCAACCTATGCATCCCCAAGATCGTATCAAATCTAATGAGTAATTATTAGAGGAAGAAAAAATGTGCTGGTCAAGCAGGAAGGGTCACGGGTCAAACCACGTAATATTTAGTACGGGTCAAAATGTGTAAGGACCTCAGGCTGACCCAAAACAGTTTTTGTTCATATATATACTCCACTCTGAACTGAACAGTTAGTGTGTAATGATTACAGAATTTATATCATTCCAATAATAATTAGTATAGATCTAATTTAAAGGCTTTCTGCTCCTAAACACGCTTTGGGCAACTTTCAACCCCTGCAACCCATTTGACTGGTTTCGTTTCAGGTTAATGTTTTTTATATTATACTATGTAACTATTAGACCTGCTAGAAATAAAGTTGAACCCAAATCAACCCAGTCAAACGTAAATGGACGAAATTAGCCACCCCTGATATCACAGTGATGAGAGCTTTGGATCTTGCAGGAGTCACAATGAAAATCGAGAAATGAAACAAATTTGAATTATCAAGCATAACTTACATTATCAATGGCAATACCAAAATGACCAAATCCAGGCCCAATGTCATATTTGTCAACTTCATAATCTGGTAGAATAAACACATAATCAGTCAAGATCATAGAAGCTAGAAATTCATAACAGCCAGATACAGTGGCCATCACAGATAATGTGTCAAAACTTGTCATCTCGGTTTTGCCATGTAAACAGAATGTAGAAGCTAGGATATATGGCTTACGTACTGTATGTTAACTCAATTACAAAGTGAGAATCTTCTGCCCCATATCCAAGAAAAACATTAGTATATCTCTCTTCAGCATTGTCTCGTGTCCTCAATAGTTTCATCCCTAGACACTCTTTATAGAACCTGATCCCGCATAAAAATCAAACTCAAGCATTAAATTAAGTTAAGCATACTAGCTATATGTAATAACTATTAACACAAACAAACTTACTTAATTGTTTTATCAAGATCACCCACGCGATAAACAACATGCAGCATTCTTTTATTGTCACGTTTGACCCATTCCAATGCACTTTCTTTTGTACAACTAGTACCTCCTTGGGCCATGTTAGCAAACGTTCTAGGCGACACACAGTTTCCTTCACGTCGTAATAACTTGTAACCTAAAGGTTGTCTCTTCGACTACATACACAAAATAACATATAATACAAATATGACAAAGAATTGAATAGGATTATATCTAGAAATGTAATTTATCATAACCTATGAAATGCATTTAGAAATAATTAAAAGGCATCACATCATAATAGATTGAATTTACCTGTGGTGAAACGGAACGAAGGGAACTTTGGAGATGCATTGAAGGCGGAAAATGTTTTGGCGAATCTAGAAGACGACATCGATGAGAAGGGAAGGAAGGTGGATAATGACATTGGTAATAGTTTCACCATCTTCATTCTCTTTAATTAAATAAATTTACACACAAAAAATCATCCTACGTACCTTTGAATCATCTTTGATTTGAAATACTATATGTGTAGTATGTAATGTTGTTATGGGTGTGTTTGGTTCCGAGATTATGGATATTCTTGACCTGGTCAAGGATGGATTTAGAATAGTTGGGCTAGTTAGGCCCATTCTACCGGGCCCGCTCACTTTATATACGAGTTGTGTCATGTACTCATGTGTGAGTTGTGACACATAATTACAACCTTACAAAATTACTAGACGATGTATAATATATAATTTCAATATTTGAATATTATTATTAGTTAAATTAAATGATAAATAAGGAAAAATATACATAGATACATTCGATCTGTTAGTTATATTACAAGAACCGATTATGTATAATTGTAAAAGTTGAGTGTTAAATGCGTAAAAAATAAAAAAAATCATCCCACTTTTATTGGTAAAGGTATCAAAACTTTATACTATTAAATGCACCATTTATATCCCTTAAATATAATAGTAAACATAACGTCTTGATAATGTTGTTATAAACAAAGAGAGTTAGATAAAACTTCTACGTAACAAAACAATGACATTTGCAATCTAAATAGATTATCTTATCATTGACTTAATCTCAATTGACTTTGACTTTCAGAATACATACAAAAACATCGTGACATGTAAGATAATTGTTACATTAAATTTGGATTCCTCTGCATATAAAATGCACAACTACACATTTATCCGTCCATGTACTTTAGACGTTAGATAGTTATCAACATTTATATGTTTTAAAAATAAAAAAATTTAACTAAATAGATATATAAAAATGCTTACACATTTAGTCATCGCCGGCCATCTTTTAAATTACAAATTATTTTTAATGTGACTTAATTTATGTTTTATTAATTTATTTCTTACCAAAATGCTTAAAGATTCAAATATCCAGTTTAAATTACATGCAAATATTTATCAACATATATATACAACGACAAAAAAGAACAATATATATTAATAAATACAATTTTACTAAATGTAGTTTAGAAAATATTAGTTACGTCTATATCCTAGATATAAATTTCTACAAAAAGGTATATAATCATTTTTTAATAACTTGTGGGAACATGAAACTTTAGGAGTAAACCAACTGATGAATCTAACTTAAACTTGGGACTTCATGTTATTTTGTTGTGGCTGTTGATCTCTATTAGCGAACCATTGAACCGTTCTTCGAGCTATTGGTAACCATAATCTCTTTAATCTCTCTTCTTTAGTAGTAGTATTAGCTTCATTATTAGTTGATTCAGCATCAAGCAATCTAGGATGAACATTGATTTCCGACATCGATCTTTTCTCATCAAGTTTAGCGGATTGTGGCTCATTAGACGACTCTCCACCTGGGAATTTCTTGATTTTCTTCTCGAATTCCCTTTTTCGTTTAATTTCTTCTTTGATTTTGCTCACTTGATGATCATGATCATACTTATGACCATTTTCGCCCTTTTTAAGAGACGGGTATTGATCAAGTTGGTTGCTTGACATAGAAGCAACCATTTCTTGATCATCGCGATGATCAAGATAGTTGTTTGACAAAGAAGTAATCATCTCGGATTTCAAATACAAAAGATCAGATGAACTCAAATTGCTCCATCTATTCTTCCCCATCAAATCATGTTCATAATCGGATATTATGATCCTATGATTAAACTTATGCAAGGTTTCTTGATCTTCCAAGATATCTTGATCATTCTCTTCTTCATTAATCTTTTGAAAACTTCTTCGACTTCCAAATCTCGCGGATCCTTCTCTTTCAATAAATAGCTCCAAGTTTGAACCTTCACGACGAGCAACATCCGATTGGTTACTCAAAAACCTAAAACTATTTGAATGCGCGAAAAGGGTTGCATCCTCTTCACTTACTTTACACCTACAAAGTGGACAACCCGAGTGTTTTTCAAGCCATTGATCCACACAATCAATGTGAAAAGCATGTTTGCATTTAGGCAACAATCTAAGAATCTCAACATCTTCAAATTTGGACAAACAAATAGAACATTCCAAACCATTTCTCCAACCTTTCAAGGTTGAAAACCGAAAAAAAGGAAGCGATTCGATCACCGTTTTATCGATACCAGAAAGCCTTGAAGCTGATCTTGGTAACTCACCGAAAACTTCGTGATTTAATATCATAAGAGAAGATGGTCTATGACAACATTTTGCATAAACTAAAAGCAAGAATGTTAAAGAAAACATAATGGCAAGAACTCCAATGACAACTGCTAAACTTGGTTGGAAATTATTGACAGAATTTTGTGAATCCGGAGAAGATAAAGATTGTGCTTTTATTGAATTGATGATGATTGTGACAAATATGATGATATGAACAAGTTTCTTTTGTTGGATCACCGGAACTTTGATAAAAGCCGGTAGCATGTTCACCGGAAAGTTCATGGCTTCTTTGTACAAAGAGGGTCAAGTGTTTTGACATTTGTTTGGTTTGATTAGTTTATAGAGTTGCTTTTCTATTCTTGAGACCCAAAAAATTTAAATTTAAAATTGAGTAAGCAACTGACCAGTGAGCATATATAAACCTTATTTTATTTTTATGAACGGCAACATGTATTATATCACAGTTTTGATTGCTGTTCAAACTCTATTATATTATACATACTCTTTAACTTGCACATAACTTACTAGAAATTTGATTTTATTATTTATTAATTATATAGTGGTTGGAAAGTGGGGTGCTTGATGTTTGAGGAATAACTTAGACATGGGGAAGGTTCAAATTAATTGAGAATCGCGTAAAACTCAAAAGTATTTGATTCATGAAAGAGAAACAATAAATGACTTTGATTGGTTAATTAATAGCATGTGTCGTGTCATTTTGTTAAAATTCATTTGTAATTTTTTGTGAATTTAGCATTCCTCGTAAATAAACGAGTTTTCAATTTTTATTTGATTCTCATTTAAACATCCACCTATTAGAATTTACAATCCGAAGATGATTACGACAACCCTCTAATTATGCTTATTTAGTATAATTAAAATCATAATTCATACAAACTTGGACTTGACTACCTCAAATGAATACAAATAGAGAGAATTTCAAATGTAAAACGTAAGTACAGGGGTTAGTAATAATCTGATACGCATGTTTGGTATATATGAAATTCAAAATAAAATTAATTATAAATTATAAAAGTGATGACATACAAACTTACCTACTGAATTTTATTTTAGAACCAAGTGACACCAAAAGCCATGCTGTTGAGCCAAGTAGAATTAAAAAAAGCCGTTTAATGATAAACAATTGGCACTTGAGGTTGTCACGTTATAAGTTCGGATATTTACAAACTACTCCTTCCGTCCAAAATTTATTTTAGTATATCCTAAATTTGTTATTCATTTTATACTTTTAACGAATCAAAACAATTCTACATGGTAAAAGATTAAATTTTACTGGTTGTGCAGTATAATAAGTACATTTTTTCTATACCGTGTGTTTTTTTTATCTGTAGACAATAAAGCTGTGACCGAGGTAGTATTAGTTTTAGAATTTTAATCTAATCAACCCTATTGGTTTTCAGATATATAATAGGATTACTAACAATTGATATATTAACCTAGTTTATTTTTATTTTTTCTTGAAAACATATATAAATACAAGACATGAAATGTATATAGTACATAAACGATACAAAAGGCATTTTCGCTATTAATCTATTCTTCTTGGGGATATGATATAACCATAGATAGCTAGTCAAAAGTCCTAAAATTGATGTAAAACATATAAAAACATGTTTTGCATTTCTTAAGGAGGTTACTTTTGGATTTAGCCTTAGATGCCATATATGGTCCCAAAATTAAAATAATATAAATATAAATTATCAGTTATAAATTATATCTGTAGATCGATGGTCAAGTCGTATTTTTCAAACAAGTAAATAATATAGATTAATAACAAGTTGCTTTTTAGTATATTATTTGATTTGATTAATGTATGTATTAAAAGTTCATTTCGTAAGCAAGTTCTGATCAAGGGTTTTTTCAATTGCATTTTGTGCGTAACTGCGTATGTAATCTCCTTTTATTATTATTGGATGAGTCTTAATACGTATACATTTTGACTTTAGATTCGTTTGACTTAATCTTGTCCGTTAAATGAGTTAGTTAAACAAATCTGAACCACTGATTTAGATTATCAGCATTGTTTACGTAATATGTCAGTTTTCATCGTCCAATTTTACTATATTATCCCCTATCAATCATGTCGGTTGCAAAATTTTAGGAACCTAATTAATTTATATATTTAATTTTTAATTTTCAAAAACAAAAATAATGTGTTGGGTGTTTGAAATTGAAATTGAAATTTGAAATTTGAAATTCGAAATTATACGTATGAATACAAAAATAACTTTTCTTAAATAAGTCAATCACACTTTGCACATGTTTTAAAATTTTAATCTAAAAGAAAATGAAGATAAATAGAAAATAAAAAAAGGAAGCAACAAACAACCGGTTTCTCCTTTTTCATAGCTCAAATCGCTAACAAACAGGAGGGTATCTCGCCGTAACAACATGAATCGGCTTTCAATTTTCAAAATCTGAGATTAACTCCCGCCTCAATTCTTCTTTGTATATATATATATATGCACCTATATTTTACCCTAATCTCCTAATCACCCGATAAAATAAGAGAACACATTTAAAGATGGAAGCGAAAGGATTTAGCCCCTGGAACGATTGGAAGATCCGATGAGGTATACACATGACTTGCTTAATTCCAAACTAAAATTCAAATTCATCTCCCATCTGAAATCCTAAATCGAACATACACATTCAATTGTTCAAGGGTATATCTACAGCGAATCATCAAACGAAAGTAAGAGACCCCTGATGTTTCAAAGACGAACGATTGGAAAGTGGTAATACAAACCCTAATTTCTTAACGTCTCAGTGCAATACGTGCTTCTTCGATTTGGATGGAGCAGATTGAATTGAAGATATGTTTCCGGTTGTAATTGAATAATCGACAGGTATACGAATTCACACACACGAAATTACAAGCTTATACGAATTAACATACACGGAATTCATATTGTGCTTTTAAGGTGTTCTTTGAATTTTCATACACATATGGATGTTTTTAAAATGGATATGGGAGTACCTGATTATTATTTTATTTGATGATTGAGGCATTTTTGGATACTCATATCAGTGAATCATTATGTGGGAATAGATTTGTATCCCAAATCTTTAATTTTATTTTTGTTACTGTTTGCATGTTTAAGGTGTTTTAATTTTTCTATATGTATGTATATACAGAATTAAAACATTATCACCATAATTTACCTACTGTGATCGTTTTTAGGTGAGTATAGTAATGATCATGTTTTGAAGATGATATTATACATGCACAATATCAGTGAATTGATGTTAAGCATAATATCTCGTATCTTCATTCTTACATTTGTTCCTGTTTGTATGTTCAGGTTGTTTTAGCGTTTAGATATGTATGTATATACAGTATTAGATTATAATCGCATTAATTTATTTACTATGCTTATTTTAGGTGAATTTACGTCTGGTCATGTTTCAAGATGATATGTAAATTGCACATCAAATAGTTTAAGTACCTGTCTATTTCAAGACATTGTGGGACGATGGTGTGCATCAACACCATACTAGCTAGCTATATACTGTACTGAACAACTGAATTTAACTTTAGGGATCGAAGGTCTTGATTAGTAACTCGTCGATCTGTGATCATTTTATTATACTAATTATGCATGCATTTGCTTCTGTATTATATATTTAAAGGTAATTGTAGTAGCAGCAGCAGAGGACACTTGTTTTGGAGAAGCAAATTTGTTTGGGCACGAGTCATGTATCCATCAGGAACAGCAAGCAATGGTTCGTTATTTCAATCTCCTTTCCTAATCAAATGTTCATCTCACGACTTAATTGGATATTTTATTGTAAAAGGAAATCATGTCTGAGTCTGAGAAACAAGAGCTGGACACCAATTCTGATCAGGACCAGCAAAAAGATGGTGACACGGTTCATTTTTTAACCACCTCCCTTGATCAAATGATAACCTCATAAGTTGGTACTAATTAAGTTTTTGTATCTTATTGTAAAAGGAAACTACATGGGATACGTCATCATCCTCGGAGGAGGATGAGGAGGACGAGCGTGGAGATGATTTTATTTCTCATGACCTCAGCTATTCTGTCTATCGAGAGTACCCACCACATTACGTAAAAACTTCCTTCCATGATCCTTTTATCTGACATTAGTGTTTCTGCTTTCTGTCTATCTTATTGCTTGATATGAAACTATAGTTAGGTCTCCCAAAAAAATATATCCCCTATATAAGAGGGATCACATACAGATCTCGATCACGTTTATTTGTCTTATTTGAATCCCACGTCTTATCCCACAAATTGAGCTAATTTTAT
This sequence comes from Helichrysum umbraculigerum, assembly GCA_949592205.1. NCBI lineage: Eukaryota > Viridiplantae > Streptophyta > Magnoliopsida > Asterales > Asteraceae > Helichrysum > Helichrysum umbraculigerum. The sequence continues at coordinate 4,687,819 of CATIUR010000005.1, read as the reverse complement.
TGTCTTTATCGTAAAAGATATGCTCATCCAACGGACCAGAGTCTTGGACCCGTGAAGAATGGAGTGCATATTTCGAAGAGCAAATGAGGGTGGATCGTTGTAGCAGGGCCGAAGGGCTCTCTAGGTACAAGGAGAGAAAATATTTGGATTATGAACATATCTGTTCAAGGCTAGGGAAGACTATGTTAGTCATCAACTTTTTTGGACACCTATTTCAAGACATTGTGGGACGATGGTGTGCATCAACACCATGGCATACAATAGATTGAGATACTTTGTATTGTCTATGGTTAAGAAAGGATGGTGTTGATCAACAATATTACTGAGCACATAATGACAGGTTTACATCTTCACTTATTCGACTGGATATTGGCTATCGGGTGGCCAGGTTTGATCCTGTTTATTTGATGCACTTTTCATGCACTTGAACTATATATGTATTAATCTTCTTCTGTGTTTATGTTTTATGCTTTAGTATTGTTTTATGTCTTAAGTTATTTTATAATGCTTTGGAATCCTTTTGATTTCATACGGTCTTTAAGTTACCTGAACGGATAAAAAGACAGACGTTTACATCTTCACTTATTCGACTGGATATTGGCTATCAGGTGGCCAGGTTTGATCATGTTTATTTGATGAACTTTTCATGCACTTGAACTATATATGTATTAATCTTCTTCTGTGTTTATGTTTTATGCTTTAGTATTGATTTATGTTTTAAGTTATTTTATAATGCTTTGGAATCCTTTTGATTTCATACGGTCTTTAAGTTACCTGAACGGATAAAAAGACAGACGTTTGTGATGATAGTAGATTAAATCTTCTCTCGACATGTTATTGTCTGAAAGCAAATCTTAGTATGTATGCTGTCAAAACCAGTCTCTCTCTCTCTCTCTTTTTTTTTTTTTATCAAAGAATGATACTCTGTATTTTTATCATGACATCTTTTATCAAAGTTTCAGGGATAAGCTTGAGATGAAAGCCAAAGATGGGTCATCCAGTTATGTAGCCTTAGAGACCTAATATGTTTTCCGATGAGGAAGATAAAGAGAAATATTATGTTGAATTCTTCAGTAAAAGCATCGTGAAAAAAAAATTTTAGAAACCTAAGAGACCTAATATGTTTTCCACTAAACTTTCCAACATGAGCCTAATAGGGATGATGACCCATCTTTAGCTAATACATGGACTATGGGGCTAAGCAGGCAGTGGGTACAGAAGACAATAATAAGCACAAGCGTTTTGTAAGGTATTTGCGCTTCTCATTTCTGTACATATTGACTGATAGTGACATTTTAAGTAGAAAATCTTGTGACCACGAAAATGCTTTATGTTGTAATTATTCTAATCAAATATTAGAATGGTAATCTGTGTATACTACATATACTGTTTGTGATCACATCGTTCAGAAACTTGAACAAAAATTGTAATGAAAAATGGCCCTAACTTGAAAGTTACCTGGAGGTTTTTGACTTTACATATGAATCTTCTTAGTCTAAAACCTTTTGGCACCTCATCAAGGCATTTCACAGAATATGTATATTATCGATTTCATTTCTCAGTATATCATTAGAGAGTTCAAATGCATTGAGAGGTATTACAAAAAGCTATGACAGTTGGCGAATGGATTGGTGAAAGTCTCTTTGGAAATCTGTTCAAACGTACTTATTTTAAACATCACGATGGTAACAAATTATTAATATATTTAAATATAGTTTAACTTAATTTACAGGTGGCAAATTCGACCCGTGTGTTTCAGAATGGGTTTGGTTTGCATAAGTACATTTTTCATGCGGATATAGCATTACTCGGTAGGTTATACTTGTGCGATGTGAAATCTATCTAGGCAAGTGTTGAACTTCTAAAGCTTGCCAATATGTTGACAATAGCTATGTGTTTCTAAAGTTTTACTAATATATTGCTTCTGGGTTGTGAACAGGGCACGATATTAAAGGGTCAATGCTTTCATGCATCTGTGTGAAATGGCAGAGATCATAAGGCTAGAGGTGGCAACATGAGTGGGCTTGGTAATACAATAAAATGAGTACTGTTTTGAATGGGACTGAATTGGGTTTGATTAAGTGAATTGGTTGTCATTTTAAATTATCTATTGTTGTTCATAGTTTAAGGCGTGTAACAATAGTTAGTTTTATCAGTTTACAACAGAGTGGCCATACTCCTGCACTTATCAAAAGCCAAGGTACCTTGGTCAGCTTGGAGGGGGACTCATTCTCACAAGGACTGTGTATTAAAGACAGTAAGGGTAAACTCCTAATGAAGCTTCATGTTATTAACTGTTTTATAATAAAATTTATTTTATTGTTGTACTAACAATATATACGACTTTGGTTGACTTTCAGTGTCGTGAACAAGTTGACGCTGGAGAATTTTGACCTATTCAAAGGCCAACATGAAGCTTATATTCAAAGCTTTGTTTATGTTACCTAGTATCCTTCATTTAAACTGGAAGTGAAAGATGGGCTAATGATATATTGGGTAAAAACTGGTAACATTTTGAATGGGTTATATTGACCCAAATACTCATTTTGTCCAATTTTTTGAGCTTTTCTATCGATAAATATTATTTATTATTGGTTTGAAGTTGTCACATCTAATTTATAGTCACAATATTATATTTTATTTTGGTCGGTTGGTCCCGTGGAGATTAGCGATAATCTTGCTGATGTTCATGTTACACGATGTCATTCTAATGTTTAATTAGAATAATTATTGTGAATTGCTCTTAAGCTTAAGTATTCGAATTCTTGATTCTTTTGCTGTTATTGTTTGTATTTTTAGTGGCTTTTTATTTTGTACATTGGTATGTATATACAATATTAGAATCTATTAATTATAATGTACTTACACATCTCTGGATGGTTTGGTTATTTGAGTGTCTTATAAAGTTATAGTGCAGTCGTTACTTTTGCCTTGCTTTGTTACTGACAAAACTAATGTTACAACAATATTAGCCACAGGTGAAGCATCTCAAAATGGAAACTCTGCAAATGGAGGACCAAATGCGCCTCATTTTGTGGTCAACCAAACAGTGGCTGGTCCAACCACCAACTTAAATATTGGTATGAAATATTGAAATGGTACTAATTCACCCAATGCAATGCGTGGGAATGTAACTTCTGGTCCAGTTGCAGGGAGAATGGTTAATGCTGGATCAAGGGATTACGTGCAGTCACAGGCTACAGGTGCACCGTTTTTCAACTTTTTATTTTTAATTAATTATTTTGTATAATCGAGAGGAACAATTTTTAACTGATGGGATGAAATTCTGCTCTTATTGTAAGTTAGTGCTGATTAACATTGCAAAGTATTACAACTCTATAATTTATGACTAAAAATATATACACCTGGTTGGAACTAGAGAATTAATAGTGGTCTAACCTGAATTGCCTTAAAGACCTAATTAACTAATTAATAGAGTAATTAATAAAGCTAAACTACCATTAACCCTGATTATTAAAAGATTTGTTTGTCTTTTGTAGCCTCTACATAGTTAAACATTGAATTGACACCGAGTACTGTAATATTACAAAATATGGAGTATTACGTTTTTAGGGACCTAAAATGATGTTATGACAGTGTGTCCCCATTATCAAGATACAGGACCTTTAGGCTTGTGTTGTCATGTTCAATTGGAAACAATATATGAAGAGATTGCACTCTTGATGATAAAAGGAAGCTTTCTAATTTAGCTATTGATTCGCTTCTTATAGTAGCGGTTAGTATGCTCTAGACTTCATCAGCTAATAATTTACATTGTTTGGCCATACGGTTTTTAACTTGAACCCATGAATGTAGTTTAGCGTCACATGTTTTTTTAAAACTTCTATATTTATTTTGGTAGATGAAGCTATTGAAGAATGAAGACACTTGATAATGAAAATAATTATAGCTCTATATTGCGCTTTGTTTTTGTAAATTTGTATCAATGAAGTGTTAAGATCATTAATTATATTTTATAATTTGTTAATAGGTGAATGATATCGTGGGAAAATTAGCTCTTGGGCATTTTTATGATCAAGACACTTACAGTTGCTGTAGTGGTTATTGGACCTGTACTAATGCCAGTTTAATGACAAGGTTAAATCTGTATCATGTCGCCTATTTACTTGCAGTTAATTTTCGTTATGTATTTTTTGTACCAAGTGTAATCTACATCCTTAGTGAAAAAAAATCATTAGATAAGTTAATTTCTTGATTTGCAGGGTTGATTTTTAGTACTGCTCCAGTTCTTTAAGAACCATTTACTCCGTTAAAGTTCATTACACTCGACTTCTAATCATGGCAAGTTTGTTGATTTAACATCACGGCAAAATGAAGACTTATGTGTATAATACTGTAATGTTGTGATTCTGATTGTTGTGTGGTATTTTTTAATACCATTAGTAACCCTCTCAATGATTCTTAGAGTGGAGAAATGGCTTCTAAGAGTATTGCTATCTAAGGTTGTTGATATTTTCCGTGCTATTAATTATTAGTTGTATTGCGATTGTGAATAACTGAATATGATTTAACTTTGTTCGTATCATGCTTAATGGTTTTTGTGCCACTGACTTGCATTAGGATCAATTTGACCCAATTGCTTTTTTAATCACAAGCCATCTTGATCTGATTACACACATAGTTTATAGGTAAGTCATAAGTGATTGGGGGTTTTAATGAGTTGCATTAATTGGTATCTATTCTAACTTGCATTTTACTTGACATCCATTTTGGTTAATTTTGACTTGGTTTCTATATTGTTGTGCAACCGTTGCTTGCTTCAGGGTACACGCCAAAACAGGGAGCAGACTTTTTCTTATCAAGGGATGAGCAGTTTGGACCCTTGCAAAAGTTCAATTTTCTAGCTTGTGAATTTACAGCCACTTCCCGAATTTGCAGTTCTGACTAAGGACTTATTGCTTATTAGAATGTGTTTTTTGCTTTGTTTTTTAATTTAATGTTATATGTGTTGCCGTTTGATAAATAATATGTTGAGATGGTACTAAAAGAAGAAAAGATGAAGGCCAAAGAAAAAATTCAAATGCAGTAAATTTAGACGCTTTATGATCAAATGCTTTAAGCATTGTTTTTGGCACTCTGTTTGTACCGCTTGAAAAAAAAAATCAAATGAAATAAATCTAGATGCTTTAGATGCGGGAGAGAAGTAGGAGGTATAAAAGTTTTGTACATCTGTAAATTTTTTGCTCTATCCAAGATGCAAATATGGGTTCTTGTGGGCGCATTTTAATCCTTTTGACCTGTTTTCTTCTAAGCTGCTTTTTAATCTTACACATTTAAATAGTTAGATACAAAGTATATCCTGAATTGATATGTGATGATATTCATTTTAGGTCAACATGCACAAAGAATTTGCCAGTACTTGAAATAAATGGGTGCAAGAATACCAAATGTAAAGCCCTGGAAGGACACCATCGATTATTTAGCAAAGATTCAAGGTTTGCCTCGGTCCACATATTTTCAGCTAAATGTAATAAATAAATGTGATTAACCGTTCTCGTGTGAACCTTTTCAGATGGTTTAATGTTGATTATATTGGCCAAATCATCAACAATGCTTCATGAGAGTATTCATATGTAGGATGTAGTAAAATAATTTAAATCCCTAATAATATCATCGGTTTGTTGTTATAATCGACAGTGGAAGAATGGGTAACTTTATTCTAGAAAGTTGCAAATAATTGAAATGTTACAAATTTCATGGAACATTTTTCAAAAGGCAATCGTTTTTAATTTTCATAGGGTAAAGGGTTTTCTTCAGTTTTTTCCATCCGTTCTCTTAATAACATACGTGTTATTGCTGTTGTGCCTCTCCATTTGTTACGATTGTTTTGTTCAATATGCGTGCATTTATGTAAACTACCAGGTGGTGCCGTATTTTAAAGTATTGTAAAGTACGTTGTTATATGTGTAACTATAAATACATACGAAAAATGGTATAATAAAATTTTGTTTATCAACATATAAAGAAAAATTGCATTTAATTTTTGAAGTAGCCCGCGAATTTCGCGGGTTATGATCTAGTTATAGTCAACAAAAGACATGGGTAATTCAAAGAAAGATGAAATACTACTATTTTTGAAATCTAACATCTAGAAAAAAATTAATAAATAAACCAATTGAAGATTTCACATGTTTAGGTTATTAGAGGAGGACAATATATTTCTTCTTTTACTCAGATGTACGTACACGATCTAATCGACCTATCTCCGTGATCATTTTTGACCATTACCCTGATCACCCTAATATATTTGTCTAGTGAAAAGAATTGAAAAAAATAATTTAACTTAAACCGCTCTGATTAACCCATATTATTATTTTGATACCTTAATGAATTGCACGATACATTTTGCTTATTTATATATATATATATATATATATATATATATATATATATATATATATATATATATCATATGATAGTTGAGCATGTAGTGCGACAACAACAACAACCCTACTCAATCCCGTCGAGAACGAGGTATAGTCTTACTCCTACCCGAGGGTAGAGAGACAAGTTAAGCATGTAGTGGTTAACAATAAATAAATTTTGTGACTTTGTCATACTATAATTATGATAATCACCATATATAAAATGTTTTAGATTCTAGTCAAATCCAAAAAAAAAAAAAAAAAATGACAAAACAATGAAGAATGTACGCATTTAATTCCTCAAAAAGAGAAAGTGGTCATGTACCAAAAAGTGTATGCATCATTTTAAATTCCTCAATCAATGGAACTTGTTTCTTCTTTTCGTACTACAAAACTATAAAATTGTACTACTATATTATTCGATCGTTTGTTCTTTTGTACCAGTATTTTGATGGTTGGTGCAGTACTTACAGTTTTGAGCTCACAAATACTCCTTATATGTTAGTATTAAAGTACTTAATTAAATTAAAAAGTTTAACATATTTTCTACATCTCTACATATATGTTAATATGTTATAATATAGTTATTGAAATTATTTGCCTCGAACTCTGTCTGAGTGCAACAAACTGAAACAACCGTTTAGATTATTCATATTTGAGCTGATCGGAATTCAAAGCTAGATCGAACTGCGTATGTATACAATGTATTGATCTTCAATTCGGTTATCACATAAAATACGAAACATCAACTTGATTGTGTCTTGTATTTTTTACGTCATAGCTCTGCGTTCCCACGCTTTTTATTTTGAAATTGGTAAAATTTCAGTTATGTTTAACGAAATCTTTAATTGTGCAACTATTTTTAAATATCAATGGCAACAGAGTAGCTAGCCAAAACCTGTACGAGTAATAGTTGATGATGATAATTGCAGGTGATTGGTAAACGTAACACTTCCAGGAATCATTGCTTGATCTTGTTTGCTCTTTTGTTTCATACATGCATTTTTTGCAACTTAAATTCGTATTAACAATAATATTATTATTACTAATTACTAATTACTATTACCATTATTACTATGTTAATGTTAATTAACATCTTCAATACGGAGTACACTGGAGTTGGGTTTAGTTGGGCCAAGGAAATCATAGATGGGTCGATCCACAAATAAAAGCGACCCAACTCCCTCTTCCAATCCTACACAGGTAACACAGCTACACTGAAAATTTAATCTCAACAAACAAATTATAGGCAAATATAATTAAGGTTTTTATCTTATTTTAATCTTATATCCACTACATTAATTAATTAATCATGGTTGTGTGTTTGTATTTGCACAATTATATCATAACATTTCAGGTGAGCACTTATTTATGTTATGAATGCCTCGCACACGATGAACTTTGAGATATCCCTTTATAACATGTCACGGTTGAAGATGACATCAGGGAAACACATATTTCACAATGAATTAGTTACATGTATCACTATTCGCCAATAGAAAAAGATTCGTTTTTGCACAAAATTAAAGAAACGAAAATCCGTTAGAACTTCCTTACAGTTTTCTGATCACGGATAACAAAGAACTAATATGTGATCGAGTTAGATTGAGGTTTGAGTCTCGTGATCGAGAGACAACTGTGTATATGTGTGGTTCGTGTATATAATATGTGAGTTATATTGTAAAGTTGTTGTTAAAAAATATATATTACATATTTTGTATATCTTGACAACCTTCCAACGGAATTAATGAAACTGCAAGAAAGCTAGCCATCAATGTATTTGTTTTTACTAAAATAATGATAATGATAAATATTTCATAAGAAATCCGCAGGAAAGTGTTTATAATTCTACACATCTACTATGCTAGCTGTGTAAACTATCGATTATCAATATCGAAGTAGAATCGAATATAAACGATGTGAACGTGTATCATTTGATATAAACTTTGAGAACTTTTTAACCCTATCTACATGCTTAGAGTTCTAGTTCTAAGTATTAATATTACAATTAAGCCCATTGACTAAGTAACGTTTTACAGATGTATTATTATTGCTAACATGCTGATCTAAATAAACGTAGTTTCGACATACTTCGGGTGTATAAACTGGTTGATATTTTAAGCGGATTTTGGACGGATTTATTTTAATAAAATTCGTTAGATTTCATCTTCTGGATTAACTAATAAAACAGAAAAGGTAAAAACAGATCGGGAAAGTAATATCTAGATATAAAAATAAGATAATTTCACTTTCATGATTTCATGAATACGAGACGCAATCAACCCACTTTGTTAACTATGCATGCTAAAAAGTAAATAAAATAGTCCAACAACTTTCTTAATTAGTTCATGGGCTCTCATTGTTTCAACTTTCATGTTACACTAAAAAAATGTACTCCTTCCGTGACTCCGTCAGCCCGTCCCATTAAAAATGTTCCCTAACAATTTTTGTTTAAAGTAAAATACGAATCCATATAGTTTGAGTAAATATCAAATTTGCAACAAATTTGACTCATTTATATTAAAAATAAATAATTGATAATAATAAATGACGGTAATTAAACTGAGACTTTAATGATTTTCAATAGTTATTTTTTACAAAATGATAATTATTTTGAGAAACATATAAATAATAATATGATCATCTATTTTGAAACTACAAAATTATTTTTGAACTTGCCTACTTCTTTTAATTTTCATTTGATATATATTTTCCGACATTTACGTGGTACATGGTACATAGTAGTACTCCAACAACAACAACAATATTCAATCTCGCCAATAACAGGGTTTGAGGATGTATGATGTAAACAGTCGTACTTTTACCCTACGGTATTATTTTATTATGAAAAGTTTCTATATGAAAAAAAAAAAAAAAAAAAAAAAAAAAAAAAGGTGAATATGTCGGTAATAATCAAGGGTTGAATTTGGAAGGGATAGAAAGCTGTCTCCTAAAAAGTTCTAAAATTATAGGTAAAATATAATTTTTAAGGTTTATGATGTAAGTTTAAAAACTTTGCCCTTTAAATTCACGTATAAAATATCATAGCTCTGACCCTGATAATATTGCTAACAAATAACGAATTACTCGTACCACAAGAGTCGATAGATGAACCAATAAAGTTGCTATTTTAGACAAAGGACCCTACTATTTTTTAACACTTTTTTAAATAATTGCGAAATGGAAGACTAAAAGAGTGTGAATGTATGAGATGAGCCAGTCCATAGTCAACATATATGGGTTGGTTAAGATATACTTTTCCAGTATGGTGGCAAACGAATCATATCGCCCGTAAACCCCTCTATTATATGTTTATTTCACATCTTGCCCATCAACTTTGATCAATGTTATAATTGGAACAAATTAATCCATTTAAAAAAAAAATTGAATTATCAAAAATATAAAACTTTGACTAATCAACAATATTTAACTTTTTCCTTCTTTCTAAACAATAACACCAATGCTATTTATCATATCTTAAATGTGGGACTTATAATTACAACCCATATACATATGCTTATTAGCCTTCAAATTATTGTAACTTGTAAATGTTATTATTATTATTATTATTATTATTATTATTATTATTATTATTATTATTATTATTATTATTATTATTATTATTAATCACTAAAATTAAGAAGGTAGAATTACAAATTTCCTCTTTCTAAACTCTATAGATATAAATAGCATATTTTATTCAAAATATAAGTTTTTCAAGGCATGATGTACGATAAACTTAATGCATATTTGAGTAAGTGTGATATTCTAATAATTTATAAAGGGGAAATATCTGATTGCCCAATTACAAATTATTCAAGAAATACAATTAAAGTTTACTCTAATTTTATGTATCTAATTTTTGAAAATCACCATAACAAGTAATTGGATTCCATAAAAAGTTGATAACATTTTCCTTTTAAGCTAATATAGGGCTTAATTGGGTGAAGCAAAATGGTTTTAATTTATTTAGCAAAAATGTCAGATTGGAGTTCATCTATATAATTTTATATAGGTATTTAAAAACTATAAATTATATATAAATATAAACTATAAATAATAATATGATTACATAATATACCCAATCTATAAAAACATTTTACGTTAACATTTAAAAAAAACATAATATAGTATAATTTATACTATAACATTTTAAAGATATGTTATAATAAAAAAAATGAAAGTAATTACAATATATCTCAATTCTACATCTTAATCTTAATAAGACATATAATACTATTAATATTAATAAATCAACTAGTAAATTTACTAGCATTGCATTTATTTATTTTTTGAAAACGGCAAATAACACATGCGGGTCAGTAATCTCACCTAGGAAAAACCACCACAGGACTCGAACCCGAGACCTATGGGTAAAATTATCTTATTTGCCAACCAAAATATAAAATAGTTATATCACATTCATATTAATTACACTAAACAAAAATCACATGTTTTGATCTTTCAAATAAGAGATGTAATAAAAAATTACACTAAATATATGGTTGACGAATATATTTTAGTGTATAATAATAATAAAAAAAAACATAATACTCCATAATAACAGGGACCAAAAGGATAATAACTAAAATGACACGACCATAACTGTTACATGATCAATAATTAAGATACCATTTATGTAATTCCACGTTTGGATAATTATGATAATATCATACGAGATTTTTTAATATAAATTCAACACTCACACTAGGATACTACGCCATAATCTCATTATGATAAAACCATAATATGATATACCACCCTCATATATAGGACACACTCACCATATATATCTTTCACTATCTTTATATCTTTTGATAGTTGACTTCTGATAGATACAAAACAATGGCCGGCGGCGGAATGGTGGCTAGCAAGGGCGGTGCTAGAGCGGAGATGTACGAACACAGGATCACCTCGTACTTTGTTTTCGCATGTATTGTTGCTGCTCTTGGTGGATCTTTATTTGGTTATGATCTTGGTGTTTCCGGTTAGTCTTTTTCCATTTTTTTTTTTTTTTTTGATTCATGTTTTCCGATCAGCCGTCGCCGGAAAATTGTCATTAAAAGATTATTAAGATCTAACATGGTTAACATGGACTCAGGGGTAGTTTGGTAATTGGGTCTAGATCTTCTGAGCGTTTGTCAGTGGCTCTGACCAAGTTCATGGGTATTTTGGTAATTATGTAAAACGAACAATAATCTTCTTTTTGGTTATTAATAAAATAAAATAAATTGATTGTAGTTTTGGATGTTTGTGATTGTTGCTGGTGGCTACCTGGCTGGTGGGTGTTTTAGTATTAGGCTAATTGGCAAAATACGTGTGATACACCTAATTATGTACTAATTAGTTATTACCCTAATTTAAAAATGATTTTAAAAAGTATCGAACATTGCAATCATGTTTCTTTATTGTAAATTCGTCTAATATTCTTGATTAAAAATACTTATGTATTTGGTGGTTAAAACACAAATTATACATGTTTAATCAACCAAAAGACCGGTAACTTTTTTACTACTATCATTTCACAAGATTTTTTACTACTCAGTTGAAATTATATATTATTACCTTTTACTTTTGCCTTTTTAAGTATGATCTTAACTTTACACGTAGTTACTTTTTTATCTTCCTTTTACTTTGAATATAATTCTTGAATTTATACAAAATATATATATATATATATATATATATATATATATATATTGGCATGATCTAGAGGGAAGTGGTATATATATATAGGGTTTTGCTAATGTGTGCCTCTGTGGCACACGTTAAGCTGCAATTAATGAACTCGTAATTTCCTTATATATCATAATTTGTAATTAATATATGCATAAAAAGGTAAGAATTAGATTGAATTAATGAGTATTAAATGCAAATTATGATATTTAAGGTAATTACGAGTTCAGTAAATGCTCCTTAACTTGTGCCACAGGGGCACACATTAGCAAAACCCATATATATATATATATATATATTACTAATTCACAAATTTAATTTTAATCCTGTCCAACAAGGAGGCATTAATAACCTTGTTTACCATCAAAACATAAGAACTTACACTTACAAGTTACAATAGATTTAAAATAGTATAAAGTTGATGATGATAGCATATCATTATGGATCTTATGCAACCATATATTGTGAGCATAAAACCAAAAAGGCTGAATAAATTAATGAAAAGTACAAATACATATGCATAGTGTACAATCATACAAAATATACAAGTACAACCATAACAATAATATGCTGTCATCATCAAAGCTAACCAAAAATGAGTGGGCCTTAAAGGGTTCAGAATTCCATAACAAGTAACAGGTACAATTTACTTGTTTAGATATTTTGACTTTAAAGTCAAACAGATATTTATCATAATTGACTCTAATAAAGTCAACATACTGATATTAATGATGCCTCAGGTGGTGTAACATCTATGGACCATTTCTTGAAGGAATTTTTCCCAAAAGTGTATAGAAGAAAACAAGCACATCTCAAAGAAACTGATTACTGCAAGTATGACAACCAAATCCTCACACTTTTCACATCATCCCTTTATTTCGCCGCCCTTGTGTCCACCTTTTTAGCTTCTCATGTCACCCGGAATAAGGGCCGAAGAGCTAGCATTCTCTGGGGTGCTGTCAGCTTTTTCGCTGGAGCTGTTATGAATGCGGCAGCTCAAAATATAGCTATGCTCATTATTGGCCGGTGCCTTCTTGGTGTAGGGATCGGATTTGGTAACCAAGTAAGCATAGATGATTGTGTTTTGAAACAATATACGTATTAATAACTTAACAGGTACTTATATTAGTAGTTTTGAGGATGTTTGGGATTTTATTTTCTTATTAAAACTGCTTATCTAATAGTTTATCATTGAAATAAGCATTTTTTATTAGGCAATATTAAACACAATTCTAATGGGTTCAAGTGATTGAGCCACAAAGATCAAAGCTTTTACTGATTAGTTTTCTTGGTTACGCAGGCAGTTCCTCTTTATCTGTCAGAAATGGCTCCAGCAAAGATCAGAGGGGCGGTGAACCAGTTGTTTCAATTAACAACTTGTTTAGGTATATTTATAGCCAATTTTATCAACAATGCTACCGAGAAACACTCATGGGGATGGAGATTATCACTCGGGTTGGCTACAGTTCCTGCAACATTAATGTTTGTTGGGGGGCTTTTCTTGCCCGAAACGCCAAATAGTTTGGTGGAACAAGGAAGATTAGAGGTAGGAAGAGAAGTTTTGGAAAAAGTTAGAGGTACAAAGAATGTAGAAGCAGAATTTCAAGATCTTCTTGAAGCAAGTGAAGCTGCGAAAGCCATTAAACATCCTTTTAGAAACCTTCTCAAGAGGAAAAACCGACCGCAATTGATAATTGGAGCTTTGGGTATACCTGCATTTCAACAACTTACAGGAATGAATTCTGTGTTGTTTTATGCTCCTGTGATCTTTCAGAGTTTGGGGTTCGGTTCTGGTGCGTCTTTATGGTCATCCACCATCACCAGTGGCACTCTTGTTGTTGCCACTTTCATTTCAATGGCGTTTGTTGATAAATTTGGTAGACGAGCCTTCTTCTTGGAAGCTGGTACTGAAATGATCATCTGTATGGTAATCTTCTAATTGCACCCAAAATTTTACTCCGTATCTTTATTTTTTGTTCTTGATTGATGGAGTGGGGTGATCTATTACAAATTCCATGTTTTTCATCATTTTCTTGAATTGTAGGGAACTATAAAACCAACATATTAGAAAAAAAATGAATCTTTTTGTGTTTTATATATGTGGGGTGTGGTATCTGCTACTAGTTCTACGTTTTTGATAGTTTTCTTTACTTTCGGTGCATCCTAGAACCAACATAAAAGGAAAATTCTAAACTTTAAATATTATAATTAGTGGGGTGGGGTGATGTGTTACTAGTTTTATGTTTCTTGAATTTTGATCATTTTCTTGATTTTCAGGTGGCTGTGGCTGTAACTCTGGCTCTCAAATTTGGACAAGGTGTTGAGCTACCTAAAGGAGTTGGGATTTTTCTAGTGATCATGATCTGCCTTTTCGTTTTAGCTTATGGGCGATCATGGGGCCCGTTAGGATGGCTAGTTCCAAGTGAATTGTTTCCACTGGAAACAAGATCAGCTGGTCAAAGTATTGTGGTTTGTGTCAACATGTTTTTTACAGCTTTAGTTGCACAGTGCTTCCTTGTGTCACTATGTCATCTGAGATACGGCATTTTCTTGTTGTTTGCTGCATTGATTGTTATCATGAGCATCTTCATATTCTTCTTGTTGCCAGAAACAAAACAAGTTCCGATTGAAGAGATACACTTGTTGTGGCAAACACACTGGTTTTGGAAATCTTACTGCGCACCTGAAGCTCAATCTGAAGAAAAGGGAATGAAACCTGTGTAATTCACTAATCTGTCTATAATGTCTTGTTACTTTTATTGTTTGTGTGTACTTCAAATATTGCCTAAAAGGCGTTTGGTTCTTGGAGGGACTTGAACCCATACTATTACTATTGTTAGAACTTATGATCGATCTGAAGAAAAGGGAATGAAACCTGTGTAATTCACTAATCTGTCTATAATGTCTTGTTACTTTTATTGTTTGTGTGTACTTTAAATGTTGCCTAAAAGGCGTTTGGTTCTTGGAGGGACTTGAACCCATAGTCCCATACTATTACTATTGTTAGAACTTATGATCGATGCTGCGAGAAAACATGAAAGTGAATTAAAAAAAATGATTGTTATTATTCATATGTAAATTTATAAAGCATATATGCGATCCAAAGACAAATTCACACAAACTAAATTTCTGAGTCAACCAAAAACATTGGTTTGAAATATTGAATTGCATTGCTGTACAAACTTTTGTGCCAGAAGTCACAAAAACAGCACTTGATGGGCTTAACTGTAACTTATAACTAAAATAAAAAAAAAAAATTGAAATTACCGATTAAACCCTTTCCCCCAAAAACGCACACAGTACAGAACTACAGGGAACTGGAAATCTTGAATTATTATACTCCAATAATTTGTTCTTGATCTGCATATATTCAACGATTTCATTGGATAACTTCATCTCCTTTCACTCATAGGTCAGCAAGATTTTAGTTTTTTCTTCTTTCTTTATATCCTATGTTAGCAATCTATCTGGGTATTCCTTTTTCAGTTTTTGCATTGCTCATGCTCCTCTATTTGCTTTATGTTAATCAAAATATATCAAAAGAAATTAGGAATATAGTATTCAAGATCGTTAGTTAGTTTACAATTGGGGATATGCATATATATTTTTTCTTTTGTAAATATATAGGAGTATCAGACTATCAGTATATGATCTGCAGTAAATTGGAGTTGGGAATGCAGTATGAATATGTTGACTGTTGACCAAAAAGTTGAGATTGTGGCTTTAGGGCGAAACTTGTATTTACGCTTTTATGAGCAAACTGAAATTTGGAAAAAATAGTAAGCTCGGTTTTAACGGGGCTTATTAGCTTATAAATTGGTGCTTATGGCTTATTTAAGCCCATATGCTCAAGTTGTTACGCTCATTAGCCGTTTAAAATGAGTTTATAGGGCTTTTTTCAAATTCTAATCTAATAATTCTGTAAGGTAGTAAAGCTTAGTCAAACAACCAAAAAATTACTTGCATATCCTTATTTATCTATTCTCAGATAATTAGAATTGCCAAACAATTAATGCCATTGAAAATGACCATTACAAGTTCAAACACCACATTACATTTTATTACAGCTAATGATCAATAATGACTATTCAACTGTCACATACCCGTTTCTAGTTATGATCTCTTGTTCTCAACATTTATGTACTGTAGGTGAAGCTTTTACGGTCAACAAGATGGTATGCATGAGTTGATCCAATAAAATGTGCTTTAGATAATTCATTACATAAAGCACTCATGGAAACTGGCCGACCATTGCAAAGATTATGTCGAGTTCAGATCCAGAGACTGCTGGTATGGGTCATAGGCGTCGCAGTTGTTCTAATAGTTCTAGCTCAGTTAACTTCTTTGTCTTACAATAGTTACATGTTCGTTGAAATACCTGTCACCAAGGGTATTTTGGTTCGTGAAGTGGCTATTTATGACAACACTTCTACTGCAAATGAGGGAGCGATAAATGAGTCAAAAGTAGAAGAAGGGTGCAAAGTGTATGATTGTAAAAATTCTGGTCAAATGGGTCAAACTATTGCAGTGAAACAAAATGATTCTCATCATATGGGTCAAACTGTTGCAGTGAAACAAATGCATTCTGCTCAAACAGGTCAAACTTTTGCAGTGAAAAGAAATGATTCTGGTTCGACGGTCTCGGGGAAACAGAATGATTCTGGTCAAACGGATCAAACTGTTGTGGTTGCTTTAAAACCAACAGCGCTAACTTACATGATTTCGGTTCTTGAAGCAACTCGTGCTGCTAGTTTCAGTGTAGGGACTCACTTCTTGTAGATGATTTTCAATTTTAAAGAGATGGGTTTTGACTTAAAAATCTGCTTCTTATTTTAGAAGGCTAAGTCATTATCTGCTCATGACCGACTACTTCAACTTGCAAAGGTGAAGATTGAGAACGCACCAATCTTAAAGAATACCGAAGGACTTCATGCTTCTCTTTATCTCAACATTTCCAAGTTTTTAAGGTGAAATTTCACTTCAGCAGTTATTTATGGATATACGAATGATATACAGAATTAAATATCATTTTCTTAACATTTGCACAGGAGTTACAAGTTGATGGAAAATACTCTAAAAGTATACATCTACAAGGAAGGAAAAAAGCCTGTATTTCATGATCCAAAATTAAGGGGAATCTATGCTTCGGAAGGATGGTTCATGAAGCTGTTGGAGAAAAATAGAAACTTCGTCGTCAAAGATCCCAAAAAAGCGCACCTATTCTATCTACCATTTAGTTCCCTGAAGCTAAGAAATACGTCTCAAGAGCAAAATCCTCGAACCCACAAGGAATTAGAACAGCTTCTAAAGGATTACACAAGTTCAATAGCTGGAAAGTATCCTTTTTGGAACAGAACTAATGGAACCGATCATTTTCTTGTTGCTTGTCACGATTGGGTATGTTTGCTTTCCACCTCATTATATATAGTCAAAATCCCACATGAAATATTTGTACCTACAGTTGTCAAGATGAACGTGTCATTCAGGATGGTTCATGGGTCAAAAATGGTCAAAGTCAGAATGACCCGTAACACGTTTTTTTGTCCACTTTTTAGCATGGGATATGTTCATCATTTACTTGTAAGCTTGTTTCAAATCGTCGATAATCTGATTGTTAATCAAAAAACAGGCAATGAAGCTGACAAGAAATCATATGGGAAATTGCATTAGATCTCTTTGCAACTCAAATCTTGCAGGTGGGTTCAAGATAGGCAAGGACACGACTCTTCCGGCTACATATATTCGCAGTGCAGAAGACCCTGTTAAAGATCTTGGAGGAAACCCGCCTTCTCAAAGACCAATACTTGCATTCTTTGCAGGCGGTATGCATGGAAATCTTAGACCAATCCTACTTCAACACTGGCAAGATAAAGAATCTGACATGAAAATATTCGGGCCAATGGCCCGTGATATTGAAAGTAAAGCTAGATACCGAACGTATATGAAGAGTAGCAAATATTGCATTTGTGCTCGCGGGTATGAAGTATACACTCCAAGAATCGTGGAATCAATATACTATGAATGTGTTCCAGTGATCATATCAGACAACTATGTTCCACCATTTTTCGAGGTTTTGGATTGGGGGGCTTTTGCAGTGTTTGTTTTGGAGAAAGACGTGGCGAATTTGGGAAATATTCTTAGGTCGATTTCAGATGAAAAGTATATAGAAATGCAGAAGAGAGTGAAGATGGTGCAACAACATTTCATTTGGCATAAAATGCCTACAAAATTTGACTTGTTTCACATGATTCTTCACTCAATTTGGAACAATAGAGTGTTGCAAGTTGGAGCTTAGTGTTTGTGTATTGGTTTTAGTGTTGTACCTTTTCTATTTGCAAAAAATGAAAGTGTATGTGTGTATTATTTTTCAGTTGTATATCCATTCTTGATGCATCTTTTATCTTTATATCATTTATTATTTATTATAAATTAAAATTGAATTGAATTTTATATAGATTGGCTAACATAATACTCCGTAATAAAGAAAGTTGATAGAGATAGAAATAGAAAAAGAATAATTTGACTATCGTTAGTATTTTATTATAACTTGTTCGTTTTTATTTAATTAACATAAATAATTGTCCAAGGTATTTTCATATGGTTGCTGAGTTCTAAATCACCTTATTAAACTATACTTTGTTTATTGTTTTTCTTAATGACTATTTGGTTATATTTAAAACATCATTTATTTATTTAACTAATCTCCATTGTTTTGTGTTGTCCATTTTTTATTTTAATTATTGGTTATGCTTAAGTAAAAATTCAAGATTCTTTATTAGATTTACTGTTTTTTTTATCTCCTGAGCTGAGAACAGGGTAATTCAATGGAGACTGAGGACCCAATAATGATACTGTTCTGTTCTAAAAGTGCATGGGACCCTTGTGATCAATCAAGCATATTTCCATCTTTCCAAACAACAACAATCATGTCGGTGCTCAACACTTTCTAGGGTTCAAGATTCCATTTCAGTTCCTGCTAGGTATACTCATCTTACCTTCACTCTCTGTATATGCATATGTATCTATCTATCATCAGAATGCAGTTGGGTATATGTAATATATGTATTTTGATCAATTGTTTGACCAAATTTGAGTAAAAATTTGTAGCTTTAGCTTTCTGAGTTGTTATTTTTGCTTTATTTCTTTGATCAGAACATTCAGAATCAGATGTTAAATTCCCTTAGATGAATTTAGTGAAAATGAAGAATTACCCAATTCAGTTTCAAGTAATTCATCAAATAAAGAAAAGGAGATGGCTTTTTATAGTGGTTTTAGTGGCTACAATCCATTTGTTTTGTCAAACTCTAATGCTTCCTTATGGAACTGCTCTTCTGTCTCTGTTACCTGATCACGAAAACACTTCGTATTTCGCTCGTATGTCGGAAAATCCTACTTTAGATGATGAGTTTCAAGAGGAGAGCACTGATTTTGCTGAGGATGTTAATTTAGCCGAAGTTTTTGTGGAGGAAAGTAATGAAACAAGTCATGAATTACTCTCTGTAGACATAAGTAACAATCTTGAAGATGGGATTTCTACATCTGTAAATACTAGTATTTCAGTAACAGATGTAAAACCGGACGTTGTGATGGTTAATAATGTAAAGTCCTCAAGTGAGCCTGATGTTTGGAAAAATGGAGATGGTTTACAACCTCGAATTCTTCCGATCAATGAGAAGTATCTTTTGTTCCGAAGTGATGGTAGAAAGCAATTTAGGTGTTTGATGCCACCCAAAACGGTTATGTATAATGACCAAATGAACCGTTTGTTAGTTCGTCAGCGCACTTCCTCTCGAGCTATGGTATGAGCATTGATTTTCTTGAATTTGTTCTACAATTTCATATCAATGTCATGGTGTAATTGACTTTAAAACTTCATAGTTGATGTTTTTGTTTGAAATAAACCATTTTTCTTTGTCAAAATGTGAAGAAATTTACCATTCAGACAAATAGGTTCAAAATACGAGTTTTGTGTTCATCTAATCACTAATGTTCCAAGATTTCATTTTTTGCAAACTGTGGTGCAAAAGTGATCAAGTAGCATGGTTCAAAATGAAAATGTCTTTTTACGTGTACGTGTCATTCTGCAGAGGCCAAGATGGTCTTCAGCACGAGACCGAGAGATTCTTGCTTCAAAGGTACAGATAACTAAGGCACCCTCCCGAATAGCTGATCAAGAACTTTATGCTCCTTTGTATCGTAACGTATCAATGTTTATAAGGTTAACGCTGATCTCAGTTTCCATTTCCTTAGAGAAGCTAGCATTGACAAGTTGTACCATATGACCGTCTGATGCATTGATGTGTTGTACCACAGGAGCTATGAACTCATGGAACGTACACTCAAAGTATATGTATATAAAGACGGAGAGAAGCCGATCTTTCATCAGCCAATACTCAAAGGGTTATATGCATCTGAAGGATGGTTTATGAAGCTAATGGAGGGTAATAAGCGATTTGTTGTGAAGGATCCTAAAAAAGCTCATTTGTATTATATGCCATTTAGTGCGCGAATGCTAGAACACAAGTTATATGTACGTAACTCTCACAATAGGACGAACTTACGAGACTTCTTGAAGATCTATGCTGAGAAGATTGCTGCTAAGTATCCCTTTTGGAACCGAACCGGTGGAGCAGATCATTTCCTTGTTGCTTGCCATGACTGGGTAAATTTCTTCAAGTTTCATTGTAGAAGGTTTGACTATAGGTCAATGGGTGGGTTGCATAACGGGTCAAATTGGGTTATTTATACGCAGGCCAGGTAGAGTTGAGTTGACCCGCACCTCTTATTGCCCAAAAAAATGATGGAACTGTTTATAGCAGAAGTGGGAATATTAGAGTAATATTTTTAGCATGAAGTACGTAAAATACATGTTGGGTGACTTTTGACCCGTTTCTTTTTGCCAACTCAACTTTTATGCATTGTTAACTTGTGCATACTGCATACACAGGCTCCATACGAGACGAGGCACCATATGGAACACTGCATTAAAGCACTATGCAATGCGGATGTAACTGCCGGGTTCAAGATCGGAAGAGACGTCTCTCTGCCCGAATGCTACGTGCGGTCTGCCCGAAATCCACTCCGAGATCTTGGGGGCAAACCCGCTTCAGAACGACATATTTTTGCCTTCTATGCTGGAAACATGCACGGATACTTACGTAAAATTTTGCTCGAATATTGGGACGATAAAGATGTCAATATGAAAATTTGGGGCCCTATGCCAGCTGGAGTTGCTAGCAAAATGAACTACATTGAACATATGAAAAGCAGCAAGTATTGCATCTGCCCAAAAGGGTATGAGGTGAACAGCCCGCGGGTCGTAGAGGCCATCTTCTACGAGTGTGTGCCAGTGATAATTTCGGACAATTTTGTTCCTCCGTTTTTTGAAGTGTTGAATTGGGATGCATTTTCGGTTATTGTAGCTGAAAAAGATATACCTGATTTGAAGAATATACTTGCAGCGATTACTGACGAGAGGTACCGAGAATTACAATATGGAGTGAAGAAAGTTCAAAGGCATTTTCTGTGGCATGTTAAACCTGTTAAGTATGATTTATTTCACATGACTTTACATTCAATTTGGTACAACAGGGTATTCCAGATTAAGCCTAGATAGTGTACTACGATGAGATTGTTAATGTTGTAAATATTTCTTGTAGTGTATAATTGTAACTTACGGTTTTATTGTGTTGTACCTTGTGCATCGATAGTGTGCAGCAGAACTGTCATGATGTTAATATTGTTTAGGGCGACATTTTTTCCAAGCCTTTGGCAGAATTGATAAAGCGGATAACTTGTTTTCAACCTATTTTATAAATTGTAGCACCTGGTCACAACTCACAAGACATTAAAAACAATAATTAAAATATAAAGTGTCACGATAATCCAATAAACTGACCATAAAAATAATATATTTTGTAGGAGTAAATCAGAGGTCAAACAAATCAGGTCAAAACTTGAAAATAACTCAAAACGTTTCACAGTTTCAGCTACTAAGAAATATAGGTTGTTTACAAGGCAAGACCATACAAGCTCAAAAGCATTCAGAATCATTCTTCCATCCGATTGTCATCAGTAGATTCATGTTGAACCTTGACCTTGGTCGTTTTAGCAGCCGATTCATTGGCCAATACACTAGGAGCCTTTAGCAAGTGGATTTGCTGATCGTGTTCCTTTCTAGCCTCACGCATATCCTTTGCAAGCTTACCTCTCATCCTGCATCATCATCATCATCATAAACAAAAGGTTAAAAACAACATATAAGCGCACAGGTTGGGTTGGTTGATCAATATAATATCTGTCCAAACTTCTAGCATTTTACAAATAATAATTGGAGCGACATATATATGCATGCAAAAGGTATAACTTTCACTTAAAATTCATTTAAAGATAAACACATAGAGCGAATACACATTCACACATACTTGGGTTACTGTTAAACCAAATGGGAAAAACAAAAAGAACTTAGCATAACAATGTGAAACAGAGGCAGAATGCAAGAAAACATACCTGTCCTTATGGTGTTTTTCCTCACGGCGGGATCTGACCTTGTCAATCGTTTTGATCGCCTTCAATGTGGTCTCAGTGAGGTTTCTGTCATACCTTTCTGGTCTGTTACGCTTCCTCTCGAATTCAAAAGTGGTGTCCTATGAAGTTCAATTCATTAAGCAGTTAGTAACCAACCATCATATCATATGTTAGAAAAACATGACATTAGCTGTAGTAACTTTGAGTACCTGAGTCATGTCCTTTCCATGTAACCGCCTATAAGCTTTGGTCCATTTCACCTTACGAGGATTTCTCTTCATTTTGAAGTTCTTGTGGCATTTTGATCGACAAAATCTAAAGATCTACAATTCAAAGATTTCAAATTTAGAACCAGTAAAATGTCAAATATGACGATACGTGTATACTCTTAACAGTCTAACTAATATAAAAACAAATATACCTTTGCATCATTACGAACAAACTGGATACCGTGTCCAGGATATACCGTAGATGAGCAGAACCAACACTTTTCCAACCTCATTGCAGAGTCTTACACCCCAAATTTTCTGCAAGAAATAAAACACAAACTTATATAACGAGGTCTGATAAAGTTTAAGCAAAAGCAAGCAAGACCAGTTTGACCGATTGATTACTACTTGGGCTTTTTTAGTTTTGCCCTACTTCAACGAACTCGGATGTAAGAGATTGCCACCAATACAAATATGTAACAAAGTATGGTTTTCAATACATACGATGCCATGTAATCCATTAATGAAACAAAAAGGGATTCTTAGTTCATCTATTCACAAACTTTTACTTTCAGACAATTCACAATAAATACTTCGGGTCACAGTATATCCATATGCATAGCATTGACAAGAAAACAAAACGAGAAAAGAAATCAAACATCAATATAATACTACGATATAAGCCCCAGGCACGATAATTGCATATAATTTTCATAGATCAACAATAAGCTGTTTGATGAACATGAATAGCCATATAAGATATTCAATTTATCTTCCAGTTAACAATAATACTACATCGTTAAGAATTACTAAATAGTTAACACAATATGCTGCAAACAAATAAACATCTAACGAGCAAAACGTTGGTACCATTTACACGAGGCAAAATCTGAAAGTCGCTAACTTTTAATATCATTACGTAAAATCAAATCAATAAAACCTACCTACTAACTCGAGGTTCCTCATGACAATTTGCGATCATACATACAATTGGATCGACCAAATATTTAAGTAAACAACAATCGACAATAGAAACATATGGAAATGAAGAATCAGAAACCAGGATTGAGAGAGGAAATATTCACCTTTTGGTTAGGGCTAGCGAAGAAAAGATGCAGTCAGATTTGGGGAAGGGTTTTTGATATAAACCCTAAAATATATACATGATGACTCCCTTTTTTTTAATTTACGGGTATGGGCCACTAAGCCCAATATTTTTATGATTCGAGTTTATTAGTAGGTTGGTTGTTGGCCCATCACTATATAGCCCAATTATTTTGGGATTTATATTTATACTGACTTACGGAGTATAAAATTTAATTAATAATCATCATCATGAAATATATGTTTACATGTGATATATATAATACAAATACAAATACAAATCGTACATATTTTGAATTTGATATAGGATGTTATTTATTTGAATGCAATTTAAGAATTGAATTTTCTCAATATATAATGTCTAGATGTACATGTTAGGTCGGTACAATTATCTTTATAACCTGGGCGAGGAATTGAACCCGAAAAAAACTCAATCCAAAAATTCGAAAATGAAATGGGTAGGATATAACAGGGATTGAGAATTTAATTTACTGAAGAAAATATGTTTGTGTTATGCTTTTCAAAAAAATAAATACTTTTTTTTTTCTTTCAAAAAAAGCATGTATTGATAATTGATCAAATGGTTATTGTCCTAACACTATCTTCTCATTTAATAATGAAATTTGGGTAAATAATAATGTCTAACTATTAATTAAATAAATGAAACCCTACACGTTGAACACAGGGTCACAAGTTAGGTAAGCCCGTATAATCGACCCTTAATTTTATTCAAGTTGTCTTCATACCAATATACATCGTATATAACTATATATATAGACTACATAATTTATTTTTGGCCACCAAAATTATATAGTTAATTACTTCTATTATCGACTAAAAAGTTCAACACACGAAAACATTTTCGAGCCTATGATATATAACACCCCTCATTTCTTATAAACAATTATAATAATAATTGTGATTCGGAAGCGTGTATTTTAAACATGTAACCATGCT
Organism: Helichrysum umbraculigerum; assembly: GCA_949592205.1. Taxonomy (NCBI): domain Eukaryota; kingdom Viridiplantae; phylum Streptophyta; class Magnoliopsida; order Asterales; family Asteraceae; genus Helichrysum; species Helichrysum umbraculigerum. Next base: position 4,662,960 of record CATIUR010000005.1, on the reverse strand, counting down.
TTACATTACCCTATAATGTAGATAAACTTTTTCAAACTAAATACATGACATTTCAACAACTAGGTGTTATATAATTTAAAACATGTCTTCGGTTATTAGACCAACATCAGAGTAATCCGTCTGTCAAACATTCCATCATTTCCAAGAACTTCCTGCCCAACCTAATGTGTCCCATCTATTATAACCTGCAGGAAGGACTGTAGTGGGGTTAACATAACGCTAAGTGAGTGAAACTATAATCGACAGTCCAACTTAGCACAACAATCTGTTTACATCAAATAACAATAAACAATCAGTCATCATAAGGATCGGTGGTTCTTGAGAAACCATAATACCCGGGTGGCTCTCAAGGAACACTTAGCCATCATCTGTATTGGCCTATACAGAAATTACCGATAACTTGTTGTTAATCACACACGACCTAAATCTCTGAACCAACATTTCAAGTTCCAAGATTTCCTGTCGTCTATAATAACAATCAAGTCCAACCATTCATTCAAGTTGACCTCAGAATCTTACATACTAGCTCAAACAGCCAAGTAAGCAAACAACCAAACTAACATGGCAAGCTATTTCAAACGAAAACATTATATCAAAGTAATACTATAATTACTTGTTGTAACCAAATCATTACAACTAAATCACACTGAGGTTACAGATCCACTCACCGACTACCTCAGTCGTCCACTCAGTAGTCTAATGTCACTGAGTCTTCTGTTTATCTAAAAACACAACAGAACCACACAAGTTAATAACTTGTCTCAATATTGATATAACATCACTCAAATAGATTTACACCAACAATTCCAAACTACTCGATTCATATGAATTTATACAATCATCACAATCATCTATATTCAATCCATACTTACATGGATTCATGTCATGGTTGTCAACAACATGTTTAGTCACTATAACATGATATTTAACTCCAATGTTAACTTTCTTGATTTATCACTTAATCATGATTAATTATCATGATAATCACTTTTCAACTTTAAATCAAATAAGTTATCACTTTCTTATAATCATTTAACATAATTCATTCTATGATTATGAATAATCACTTTTTATCACCACAATTCACAATCAATTACCAACTTATGATCACTTTATCACATTCATCCAGCTTAATCATTGTTAATTAATATAATGCAACCATTAACAAGATTATTAGCCTCTAACATCAACAATTCATCAATTCTAAGTTAGAGCTTAGCTTATAATCACCATTCAAGTATCAAATAACCATTCTAACATGATTACAAGCTTTGATTTATGAATACTCAACTAAACCCTTGACTATCTATATGATCATACATCATATTCTTCATTTTTAAACTAGGGTTTAGGTTATGATCCTCATTTAAGCATCAACTATCAATTATACAAGCATTATAACCTTCAATTTCAAGTAAATCAAACTAATTCAATCAAATACCCAAAAACCCATTTCTAGGTGTATATGAGAATCAAGAATTGAGACTTACAACATGATTAGGATGATCAAGAGATGCTTAATCCACGTTTTTGAAGCTTGAATTCGAGTTCAAGAGCTTCAATTTGATGTTTCATCATGATTTTGGTAATTGATTTAGGTTAATAATCTTCCTGTACGTACGTATGTATATGGGGATAGATATTCACAAAACCGACTTACTCTGTGAGTGTATACTATATGTGTTTAATTTCGTTCCCCGTACTTATCATTGCCTGGAACTTAAAAACCATTTGCGGGGAAACATTATTTTATTTTACCGTCAACTGAGTTAATTTAAAACAATCAATAATTTATTAGTCACAATAAATTATTCGACTCTTTTCCTCATTTATTTTCAAATAACAAAGGAAACCATTTTCTGACACATTAAATAATAACTCACCGTCAGAAAATATTAAAATACTACCAGACCCGAGGAATGGGTGTTACAAATCTCTCCCCCTTAAAGAGATTTCGTCCTCGAAATCTAATCACCTTAATCACTCTAGTGAAATAGAATCACACATAACATTTCACTAATACTATATATATTTCATACATCTCTAACCACATAATTATTCATTACTATATGCACACAAGGTGTGGTTATAATTTACTTCACTTATGCATATCCTCATTATGCCTATCTTCAATCACACAACACCAAATGTGTATATATCTCATCAATTTACACACCACCAGTGTGTACCTTAATTAAATTCACACAAACACATAAGTTATGCTTTGTACTCAATTTAATTTGCTAACACAAGATGCAATATTCATCATAAATTGTAGCATCTTCAACTATTTAATCACAAATACACACATCAAACGTTACTCCCGTGAGCAACTTATAAATTTAGATACACGTTTTCAATTCTTTCCACATTCACATATCCAAATGTACATGTTTCTATCCTTTCCCCCTGCACAAATACTGTGCATATATCCTATATCTAATAAGTTTAAATAACCACTTACATGACCATTCATACTTAGCCATGTCAACTATTTAAACATATAATGCAATTTCATCTTTATCACAACAATAACAACAACAACAACAAGGGGTACTGAATACCACAGCATGTACCTTAGCAATAAAGGTTCAACTTAATTCACCACTAACAATTTAGCTAACAACTTGCTAGAATTTCCAACGTTACAACTAGTTTATCATCACTTTACCTAGGCTATATGAAATTCTTTTCTCCAACGGAATCCAATTCATATAACCATCAACACATAAGAATAACCATTAAGTCTTATGTAGAGGTCAAATTCTATTGTAATACCATTATCACATAATCAATTAGCATCCTTTCACATCAACTCGGACGTTAAATCAACACCTGTTAATACCATGCGCTATCAGCATAGCTATTTCAACAACACCAGGTGCTGTCACTAGTCATCTATTCAACAATATCAACACAATATTATTCGTAATCAACTGACCTCTACTTTGCTTAAATCATCTTCTAATTATTATTAGTTGCAATTCATCATACATACACGTCTAGTGTATAATAAATACCACATTAACAACAAATTTGTGGTCTACTACTCTTTCATTTCAATCAATCATTGACTATTTCTCAATTACATGTCAACATATCTTACCTGTTATTTCAAAACCACTTAACTTTATCTGGTACTTAGTAACCTCAACAACTCCATGTGAAATGGCATAATATAAATACGTTGGCCAGACGTCGTCATATTATGTCAGTCACACTTTATTCTCAGGTCACTTCATACCATCCATCTTCAAAGTTATTACTTTACTCTCACATATATCATAACACTGATATCAATCATTTGCTCAATTATAACAACTCGTAGTAGCAAGTATATTACCAGATATTAACTTGCTACAATTTTGAACTTATCACTTTAAATGAACAATTAATCATATAATCAGGTAATTATAACTCTTTTCACTATTTCATTAGCACAGATGTAATGTCCAACACAATTACATCAATCAACACTTTTATTACCTGATTCAATTAATTACTAGTTACCTTTCTTTAACATGGATGCAATATCCAACAACTACGTACATCCATCAACATCATTTAACACTTATAGTACATTTAGTACTAAGTACTTCATCAAAACTATGTGTAATACTCAACACATATTCATCAATTTATACACCTTTAGTTGATTTACAATTGAGCATTTCATGTTCAACTATCATATAATGTATACTCATATACTTATTCTTTAACTCTTCAAATGCTCAATTCAGTCAAGTTTAATGTTCTACATGATTCAAGTACTTCATCACGTTCAACTAATTCACATATATGATCCACGTAATCCCATACTCAACATTTACTAACCCTGGTTAGCAACAATCAACTATACCAGTTGCTACCCGATTTTGCATTTAATTTAACTACCTGAGAACAACACATACACAATAACATATGTGAACCTCTTAAAAAAAGTTCCGATCACACTCATTTGGTTCATTAATAATTAGTTAGACTCACACTAACTATCACTTATTTGTCTTAACTCAACAACTTCAAAATTTCCTTGTACCAACACATTTGCACATAATTTAATTATTTGAATAATTGCAAATTTCATCAAAAGGACATTACCATTTGAAAGTAGACTCTCTCATGTTTTCGGCGATATAAAGAACGTCAAAAACGGAGTTACGGTTCATCTTTTATGATCATTTTAAAATTGACCTTCTGAATTCCCAACGAATCCGCCGGATTCATTATGAATCCGCCAGATTCAATATGAATCCGCCGGATTCACCCCAATTTTGACAAAAATTTCATTTCCCGAACCTCTCAAACCAATCCGGTCCACCCAATCCGCCGGATTCAACCTGAATCCGCCGGATTGGACCCAGTACAGCAGATCTGCACAACCTTTTGCAAAAGTATGAAATTCAAACGCGCATATCTCCTAAACCGTAATGAATTAGACTCTGAAATTTTGCAGACACCTTTATATAATCAAAATGAAACTTTTCATTTTCACACTTTTTCAAAATTCACGTTTATCGAGAAAATGGACGTATAACTCATTTTGACCATTTTTAACCATTTTCGTTGACACGCCATATTCCAAATGGCTAGGTTTCTGACTTCAACCCTTTGCCAACATGTTTCTACCTACATTTGTGACGTGTGGACATATTCTTCACCCTCATATACCCATTCTATCATATTTTGACTCGTTGACCCGTTTGAGGGTCTAATTGGACACTTTCACCAATTTCAATCATTTTGACTACATTAACACCTTCAACACACTTTGCTACTACATTTATGACTTAAAGTCACTTTAACATTCATTATACTCGAACCACCACTCGGTTCAACCATTTAACCAGTAAGTGACCAATTTGGGAACTTTAACAACCCATTTGGGTTTCAACCCATATAACTACCATTCCATCACCCATTTCACATTACTTTGACTATTATAAGTCAAACTAACCCACTTTCACTATTGGTGTCCTATTATACCCTCAAAACACCAATTTCACATAAAATTCCTTATGTTTCAACCAATTACAACAAGTTTTCAACTTTTACTTCTTTTTTAAACTTGTCAACGCATATCAAGACTCGTTGACCACTTTGACTTTCTACTTTACCACTTTTAATACCTAGATCATAATTCAACCACAATCATGATCAAGGCCAAACACTTAAGCATCTAGCCACATTTATCACCTTATAACATAGTCATCACACAATTTGACTCTATCAATTTCAACTTTGACTTTTCCAAGTCAAATGCACATATTCAAATCAATGGACAATTTTTAAATTAAACAACAACATGACTCCAAATCACATCCATTGAGATGCACCAACATCTCCTTAATTTCACTACTTGGAGTTATATCAATTTTGGTTATCAAGATTTACTACTACACTTAATCACATTGCTCCCAAAATCATTATTTCACAAGAGCAAGTAATTCCAAATACACAATTTATACAACCGATTTCATACTTTAATTTTATATTGTAGACACACTTAATTCCACATAATACAACTATTACACCTTATTCAACAATGTGTCTACACAATTCAATTACTTCAAATTATCTCAAAATTACCCATTAATATTCCTATCATTATATTAACAAGTAATAATCATCAACAACTCACAACTTGTAACATCCTCTTTTCGGGCTTAAAAGTTTTAGGTATTTTAAATTGGATTTAAATTATTATTGTGTTGAAAGTAATTTATTTATTACTTGGTAATTGTATTTAAATGGCTAACTTAGATATATTTAATTAATTTCTAGTCTTGAAAGTTTGGTCTACAATTTGTACGTAGATCACATGGTATAGAAAACATATATGAATGTTTATATGTATAACTAGAGATTATGTGGAGAAAAGAAATAAAAATTTTTGCCAAACGAATTGTAAATAATGTCAATACACTAACCTACAACTAGCTAAGAGTGATGATTTGATATACTTAGTCTCTACGTGGCACCAAATTAGCAAATGAGCTTGAAAATAAAATAAGCTTAGTGACCAAGTATACATACTTTCATGAGTCATCAAACATTTTAGTCATCAAGGCTTTCACAATAAGTCACGTATGAGAATATGCATTATATAGATTGAGTGACTAAGCATAATTTCACTATAAAAAGAGGATTATTTCCTATTTGTTTCATTTTGGCATCCGTATGAAATTAGACATATATATATTAAAAAAAGAATAACGATAGTACAAGTAGAGATAGCAAGTTGTACAAGTATAAGAAAGCATGTAAAAGAAAAGAGTACAAGCAAAGAAGTTTAGAGTACAAGTCAAGATGCATGAAGTACAACTAATTTGAAATTTGCTCAAAGAGGTTTAATTCTCCTAATCAATGTGAGTACTCGTGTTGTTTACGAAAACTGAGATATATGCTATGTATGTGCTATGTGTTGCATTAGATATGCTAGAGATGTTAGAGTTATATGAACACATATATTATCACGTTTGTTAGAATTATATTGCGGATATATTGTCACAAGAATTAGAGTTTTGCTTGATGGTAAATCTATATAGCATAAATAGTAAAGATATTGCGAGTTAAAATGTTATATGATCGACCAAGTAGGATTGACGTCCTATAATCTTAGTTAAAGAGTACATATTTTATGTAGAGATGTGAAGTTGTTGTATTGTGTTTTTTACCATTAAATATTGTTGTTAAATGATATTAGTTTCACAATGCACATTTACGTACGTACATGTTTGAAGAGATAATGATAAGTATAAAGTATTTTAGAGCTTATATATCAAAGACTTTAAAAAATAGAAGTGGGCAATGAAATTAAAGAGTAAAAGATTTCCTCTCATAGGAGTATGTTTAATATGACTGAGTTGTTATAAAGGGCTATTGATTATTATTTTGATACAATGCATTGAAATATGTTATATGATTATGAAATGAGTACTAACTCGTTATTTATTTGTATTCTCAGATACAGAGAAGACTAAGTAATATTAGACTTCTGAGTTAGCCGCTGAGGCAACGGTGAGTGGATCTCTGGCTCTCAGGGTAACTTGGTTGTAACAGATTCGGTTACAACGGGTTATCATGATTTGATCCATTTTAGACTGTTAGTATGTTGAATTGCATTATTAATCGTGCATTTGTTGTATATGGTCTGAGGACGTATATTGACTTGGTTATCATGATTAGATACATATTAGACTGTTTGTCTACTTTATTGGAGTTAAGTCGTGCATTGTCATATATGGTCAGGGGACGTATATTGACTCGATTAACATAGTTTATATTATTATTTATGCATTGTCATATATGGTCAGGGGACGTATATTGACTCGATTAACATAGTTTATATTATTATTTATGCATTTGTCATATATGGTCAAGGGGACGTATAATAACTGCATTATCATAGTTTGTTTTATTACCTGTGCATTAGTCGTATATGGTCACTAGACGTATATGGACTTAGATTATGCATTTGTTATATATGGTCGGAAGAGGTATATTGACTGGGTTACATAGTTTCATTACTATCTGTGCATTTGTCGTATATGGCCATCAGGCGTATATGGACTTTTATTTGGTGCATGGGTCATAATTGGTCAGCGGACGTTTATGACTTTATTTGTGCAGTTAACATATATGGTCTTTGACGTATATGTGTACGGGAGGTCAATGGAATATTGGGCTTACGGATTATTGTTAGGCCAGGTTAGAATCTGGATATATGCTTTGTATGGAGATTCTATGTTGGTGGGGCAATAATGTAAGCTATCGGTAAACGTCTGTAGGGGCCTGCAGTTGGTTACAAGTGTTCTTGGGAGCCACCGCGGCAATGGTTTCCCAAGGACCACCGATCCTCTTGTATCTTATTTGATATTGTGTGCATCTTGATATATTTGTTATAGGCAAATGTGTTAGAACTAAGTTATGCTGTTAGTTAGTGATCTTCTCACTTAGCTTTACCCTAACCCCACGTTGCTAAACATTTTACAGGTTATGTATTGGTTTGGATCGGGCAACGGGATCTGGATGGAATGTTTGACAGCTAGTGCGGTTACTCTGATTATTTTGTGAAAAGTCAGAAGTAATGATTTTTGAAGTTAAATATAACAACCGGTTTCATTTATACGGTTTTGTTTATATTGATAATATTGGAAAGATATGGTTTTAGTGTTACATATAACATCCAATTGTATTTTTATGTATTGGTTTTGTAATTACATATTTGAAACTGGAAGGTTTTGAAAAGGTCACATTTTAAGGAGTGTTTTAATTGGGACGAACGCTTTCGACATTTGGTAAATATATGTTTTTGTATTGAAAATGACACGTGGTATTTTATAAGAAAAGTAGGGTCTTACAAGTTGGTATCAGAGCTTAGGTTTGGGTGAATTGAGCATGAGTTTGTGTTCAATCCCAAATCTATTTCAGTGGTTAGTCAAACATTCCAGAGTTCGGGGTTAGCAACAGTGAGGAAACTTGATCTGTATGATAAATACTAACACTTATCAAGTTTGGGTGTTGATTTGATTTCAAAGACGGCGAGAGTACGACCGGTGCTCTCAGATTTGCACTTGGAAAAATAAGGTAATATACAATAAACTTTTCTGAATTTGATTAAATTGAAATGTTTATTGTGTTACGATGATGAGAAGTAAAGTTTATATGAATTAGCTTGAGATCTAGATATGAATAAAGATATAGATGGTGATATGAAGTATCCTGACAACGAAAGTGTGAAAAACCTAATATTGCAATGCTTGATCACCATTGTTATATTATGTTACATGAACTTGTTAAGGTTACCAAGTATCAAGGAATTAAGATAATTATGAAAATGAGGTTATGGAAATTTGAGTAATTGGAATGGTTAAATTCTATAATGTATTGCTTAACATATAGAATTTGTCGTTAGAGTTTAATGGCGTTAAAGTGAATGTGGTTAGATAACTTATTTGTGAAATATAAATAGAAAAGTTTATCCGATAGATGATATATGTTTATGAGATTTGGTAAATTGGCCGGGTTGGAATAGATTTCGAGGACGAAATCTTTTTAAGGGGGGTAGAGTTGTAACATCCTCTTTTCGGGCCTAAAAGTTTTAGGTATTTTAAATTGGATTTAAATTATTATTGTGTTGAAAGTAATTTATTTATTACTTGGTAATTGTATTTAAATGGCTAACTTAGATATATTTAATTAATTTCTAGTCTTGAAAGTTTGGTCTACAATTTGTACGTAGATCACATGGTATAGAAAACATATATGAATGTTTATATGTATAACTAGAGATTATGTGGAGAAAAGAAATAAAAATTTTTGCCAAACGAATTGTAAATAATGTCAATACACTAACCTACAACTAGCTAAGAGTGATGATTTGATATACTTAGTCTCTACGTGGCACCAAATTAGCAAATGAGCTTGAAAATAAAATAAGCTTAGTGACCAAGTATACATACTTTCATGAGTCATCAAACATTTTAGTCATCAAGGCTTTCACAATAAGCCACGTATGAGAATATGCATTATATAGATTTAGTGACTAAGCATAATTTCACTATAAAAAGAGGATTATTTCCTATTTGTTTCATTTTGGCATCCGTATGAAATTAGACATATATATATTAAAAAAAGAATAACGATAGTACAAGTAGAGATAGCAAGTTGTACAAGTATAAGAAAGCATGTAAAAGAAAAGAGTACAAGCAAAGAAGTTTAGAGTACAAGTCAAGATGCATGAAGTACAACTAATTTGAAATTTGCTCAAAGAGGTTTAATTCTCCTAATCAATGTGAGTACTCGTGTTGTTTACGAAAACTGAGATATATGCTATGTATGTGCTATGTGTTGCATTAGATATGTTAGAGATGTTAGAGTTATATGAACACATATATTATCACGTTTGTTAGAATTATATTGTGGATATATTGTCACAAGAATTAGAGTTTTGCTTGATGGTAAATCTATATAGCATAAATAGTAAAGATATTGCGAGTTAAAATGTTATATGATCGACCAAGTAGGATTGACGTCCTATAATCTTAGTTAAAGAGTACATATTTTATGTAGAGATGTGAAGTTGTTGTATTGTGTTTTTTACCATTAAATATTGTTGTTAAATGATATTAGTTTCACAATGCACATTTACGTACGTACATGTTTGAAGAGATAATGATAAGTATAAAGTATTTTAGAGCTTATATATCAAAGACTTTAAAAAATAGAAGTGGGCAATGAAATTAAAGAGTAAAAGATTTCCTCTCATAGGAGTATGTTTAATATGACTGAGTTGTTATAAAGGGCTATTGATTATTATTTTGATACAATGCATTGAAATATGTTATATGATTATGAAATGAGTACTAACTCGTTATTTATTTGTATTCTCAGATACAGAGAAGACTCGGTAATATTAGACTTCTGAGTTAGCCGCTGAGGCAACGGTGAGTGGATCTCTGGCTCTCAGGGTAACTTGGTTGTAACAGATTCGGTTACAACGGGTTATCATGATTTGATCCATTTTAGACTGTTAGTATGTTGAATTGCATTATTAATCGTGCATTTGTTGTATATGGTCTGAGGACGTATATTGACTTGGTTATCATGATTAGATACATATTAGACTGTTTGTCTACTTTATTGCAGTTAAGTCGTGCATTGTCATATATGGTCAGGGGACGTATATTGACTCGATTAACATAGTTTATATTATTATTTATGCATTGTCATATATGGTCAGGGGACGTATATTGACTCGATTAACATAGTTTATATTATTATTTATGCATTTGTCATATATGGTCAAGGGGACGTATAATAACTGCATTATCATAGTTTGTTTTATTACCTGTGCATTAGTCGTATATGGTCACTAGACGTATATGGACTTAGATTATGCATTTGTTATATATGGTCGGAAGAGGTATATTGACTGGGTTACATAGTTTCATTACTATCTGTGCATTTGTCGTATATGGCCATCAGGCGTATATGGACTTTTATTTGGTGCATGGGTCATAATTGGTCAGCGGACGTTTATGACTTTATTTGTGCAGTTAACATATATGGTCTTTGACGTATATGTGTACGGGAGGTCAATGGAATATTGGGCTTACGGATTATTGTTAGGCCAGGTTAGAATCTGGATACATGCTTTGTATGGAGATTCTATGTTGGTGGGGCAATAATGTAAGCTATCGGTAAACGTCTGTAGGGGCCTGCAGTTGGTTACAAGTGTTCTTGGGAGCCACCGCGGCAATGGTTTCCCAAGGACCACCGATCCTCTTGTATCTTATTTGATATTGTGTGCATCTTGATATATTTGTTATAGGCAAATGTGTTAGAACTAAGTTATGATGTTAGTTAGTGATCTTCTCACTTAGCTTTACGCTAACCCCACGTTGCTAAACATTTTACAGGTTATGTATTGGTTTGGATCGGGCAACGGGATCTGGATGGAATGTTTGACAGCTAGTGCGGTTACTCTGATTATTTTGTGAAAAGTCAGAAGTAATGATTTTTGAAGTTAAATATAACAACCGGTTTCATTTATACGGTTTTGTTTATATTGATAATATTGGAAAGATATGGTTTTAGTGTTACATATAACATCCAATTGTATTTTTATGTATTGGTTTTGTAATTACATATTTGAAACTGGAAGGTTTTGAAAAGGTCACATTTTAAGGAGTGTTTTAATTGGGACGAACGCTTTCGACATTTGGTAAATATATGTTTTTGTATTGAAAATGACACGTGGTATTTTATAAGAAAAGTAGGGTCTTACAAGTTGGTATCAGAGCTTAGGTTTGGGTGAATTGAGCATGAGTTTGTGTTCAATCCCAAATCTATTTCAGTGGTTAGTCAAACATTCCAGAGTTCGGGGTTAGCAACAGTGAGGAAACTTGATCTGTATGATAAATACTAACACTTATCAAGTTTGGGTGTTGATTTGATTTCAGAGACGGCGAGAGTACGACCGGTGCTCTCAGATTTGCACTTGGAAAAATAAGGTAATATACGATAAACTTTTCTGAATTTGATTAAATTGAAATGTTTATTGTGTTACGATGATGAGAAGTAAAGTTTATATGAATTAGCTTGAGATCTAGATATGAATAAAGATATAGATGGTGATATGAAGTATCCTGACAACGAAAGTGTGAAAAACCTAATATTGCAATGCTTGATCACCATTGTTATATTATGTTACATGAACTTGTTAAGGTTACCAAGTATCAAGGAATTAAGATAATTATGAAAATGAGGTTATGGAAATTTGAGTAATTGGAATGGTTAAATTCTATAATGTATTGCTTAACATATAGAATTTGTCGTTAGAGTTTAATGGCGTTAAAGTGAATATGGTTAGATAACTTATTTGTGAAATATAAATAGAAAAGTTTATCCGATAGATGATATATGTTTATGAGATTTGGTAAATTGGCCGGGTTGGAATAGATTTCGAGGACGAAATCTTTTTAAGGGGGGTAGAGTTGTAACATCCTCTTTTCGGGCCTAAAAGTTTTAGGTATTTTAAATTGGATTTAAATTATTATTGTGTTGAAAGTAATTTATTTATTACTTGGTAATTGTATTTAAATGGCTAACTTAGATATATTTAATTAATTTCTAGTCTTGAAAGTTTGGTCTACAATTTGTACGTAGATCACATGGTATAGAAAACATATATGAATGTTTATATGTATAACTAGAGATTATGTGGAGAAAAGAAATAAAAAATTTTGCCAAACGAATTGTAAATAATGTCAATACACTAACCTACAACTAGCTAAGAGTGATGATTTGATATACTTAGTCTCTACGTGGCACCAAATTAGCAAATGAGCTTGAAAATAAAATAAGCTTAGTGACCAAGTATACATACTTTCATGAGTCATCAAACATTTTAGTCATCAAGGCTTTCACAATAAGCCACGTATGAGAATATGCATTATATAGATTTAGTGACTAAGCATAATTTCACTATAAAAAGAGGATTATTTCCTATTTGTTTCATTTTGGCATCCGTATGAAATTAGACATATATATATTAAAAAAAGAATAACGATAGTACAAGTAGAGATAGCAAGTTGTACAAGTATAAGAAAGCATGTAAAAGAAAAGAGTACAAGCAAAGAAGTTTAGAGTACAAGTCAAGATGCATGAAGTACAACTAATTTGAAATTTGCTCAAAGAGGTTTAATTCTCCTAATCAATGTGAGTACTCGTGTTGTTTACGAAAACTGAGATATATGCTATGTATGTGCTATGTGTTGCATTAGATATGTTAGAGATGTTAGAGTTATATGAACACATATATTATCACGTTTGTTAGAATTATATTGCGGATATATTGTCACAAGAATTAGAGTTTTGCTTGATGGTAAATCTATATAGCATAAATAGTAAAGATATTGCGAGTTAAAATGTTATATGATCGACCAAGTAGGATTGACGTCCTATAATCTTAGTTAAAGAGTACATATTTTATGTAGAGATGTGAAGTTGTTGTATTGTGTTTTTTACCATTAAATATTGTTGTTAAATGATATTAGTTTCACAATGCACATTTACGTACGTACATGTTTGAAGAGATAATGATAAGTATAAAGTATTTTAGAGCTTATATATCAAAGACTTTAAAAAATAGAAGTGGGCAATGAAATTAAAGAGTAAAAGATTTCCTCTCATAGGAGTATGTTTAATATGACTGAGTTGTTATAAAGGGCTATTGATTATTATTTTGATACAATGCATTGAAATATGTTATATGATTATGAAATGAGTACTAACTCGTTATTTATTTGTATTCTCAGATACAAAGAAGACTCAGTAATATTAGACTTCTGAGTTAGCCGCTGAGGCAACGGTGAGTGGATCTCTGGCTCTCAGGGTAACTTGGTTGTAACAGATTCGGTTACAACGGGTTATCATGATTTGATCCATTTTAGACTGTTAGTATGTTGAATTGCATTATTAATCGTGCATTTGTTGTATATGGTCTGAGGACGTATATTGACTTGGTTATCATGATTAGATACATATTAGACTGTTTGTCTACTTTATTGCAGTTAAGTCGTGCATTGTCATATATGGTCAGGGGACGTATATTGACTCGATTAACATAGTTTATATTATTATTTATGCATTGTCATATATGGTCAGGGGACGTATATTGACTCGATTAACATAGTTTATATTATTATTTATGCATTTGTCATATATGGTCAAGGGGACGTATAATAACTACATTATCATAGTTTGTTTTATTACCTGTGCATTAGTCGTATATGGTCACTAGACGTATATGGACTTAGATTATGCATTTGTTATATATGGTCGGAAGAGGTATATTGACTGGGTTACATAGTTTCATTACTATCTGTGCATTTGTCGTATATGGCCATCAGGCGTATATGGACTTTTATTTGGTGCATGGGTCATAATTGGTCAGCGGACGTTTATGACTTTATTTGTGCAGTTAACATATATGGTCTTTGACGTATATGTGTACGGGAGGTCAATGGAATATTGGGCTTACGGATTATTGTTAGGCCAGGTTAGAATCTGGATACATGCTTTGTATGGAGATTCTATGTTGGTGGGGCAATAATGTAAGCTATCGGTAAACGTCTGTAGGGGCCTGCAGTTGGTTACAAGTGTTCTTGGGAGCCACCGCGGCAATGGTTTCCCAAGGACCACCGATCCTCTTGTATCTTATTTGATATTGTGTGCATCTTGATATATTTGTTATAGGCAAATGTGTTAGAACTAAGTTATGATGTTAGTTAGTGATCTTCTCACTTAGCTTTACGCTAACCCCACGTTGCTAAACATTTTACAGGTTATGTATTGGTTTGGATCGGGCAACGGGATCTGGATGGAATGTTTGACAGCTAGTGCGGTTACTCTGATTATTTTGTGAAAAGTCAGAAGTAATGATTTTTGAAGTTAAATATAACAACCAGTTTCATTTATACGGTTTTGTTTATATTGATAATATTGGAAAGATATGGTTTTAGTGTTACATATAACATCCAATTGTATTTTTATGTATTGGTTTTGTAATTACATATTTGAAACTGGAAGGTTTTGAAAAGGTCACATTTTAAGGAGTGTTTTAATTGGGACGAACGCTTTCGACATTTGGTAAATATATGTTTTTGTATTGAAAATGACACGTGGTATTTTATAAGAAAAGTAGGGTCTTACAAGTTGGTATCAGAGCTTAAGTTTGGGTGAATTGAGCATGAGTTTGTGTTCAATCCCAAATCTATTTCAGTGGTTAGTCAAACATTCCAGAGTTCGGGGTTAGCAACAGTGAGGAAACTTGATCTGTATGATAAATACTAACACTTATCAAGTTTGGGTGTTGATTTGATTTCAGAGACGACGAGAGTACGACCGGTGCTCTCAGATTTGCACTTGGAAAAATAAGGTAATATACGATAAACTTTTCTGAATTTGATTAAATTGAAATGTTTATTGTGTTACGATGATGAGAAGTAAAGTTTATATGAATTAGCTTGAGATCTAGATATGAATAAAGATATAGATGGTGATATGAAGTATCCTGACAACGAAAGTATGAAAAACCTAATATTGCAATGCTTGATCACCATTGTTATATTATGTTACATGAACTTGTTAAGGTTACCAAGTATCAAGGAATTAAGATAATTATGAAAATGAGGTTATGGAAATTTGAGTAATTGGAATGGTTAAATTCTATAATGTATTGCTTAACATATAGAATTTGTCGTTAGAGTTTAATGGCGTTAAAGTGAATGTGGTTAGATAACTTATTTGTGAAATATAAATAGAAAAGTTTATCCGATAGATGATATATGTTTATGAGATTTGGTAAATTGGCCGGGTTGGAATAGATTTCGAGGACGAAATCTTTTTAAGGGGGGTAGAGTTGTAACATCCTCTTTTCGGGCCTAAAAGTTTTAGGTATTTTAAATTGGATTTAAATTATTATTGTGTTGAAAGTAATTTATTTATTACTTGGTAATTGTATTTAAATGGCTAACTTAGATATATTTAATTAATTTCTAGTCTTGAAAGTTTGGTCTACAATTTGTACGTAGATCACATGGTATAGAAAACATATATGAATGTTTATATGTATAACTAGAGATTATGTGGAGAAAAGAAATAAAAATTTTTGCCAAACGAATTGTAAATAATGTCAATACACTAACCTACAACTAGCTAAGAGTGATGATTTGATATACTTAGTCTCTACGTGGCACCAAATTAGCAAATGAGCTTGAAAATAAAATAAGCTTAGTGACCAAGTATACATACTTTCATGAGTCATCAAACATTTTAGTCATCAAGGCTTTCACAATAAGCCACGTATGAGAATATGCATTATATAGATTTAGTGACTAAGCATAATTTCACTATAAAAAGAGGATTATTTCCTATTTGTTTCATTTTGGCATCCGTATGAAATTAGACATATATATATTAAAAAAAGAATAACGATAGTACAAGTAGAGATAGCAAGTTGTACAAGTATAAGAAAGCATGTAAAAGAAAAGAGTACAAGCAAAGAAGTTTAGAGTACAAGTCAAGATGCATGAAGTACAACTAATTTGAAATTTGCTCAAAGAGGTTTAATTCTCCTAATCAATGTGAGTACTCGTGTTGTTTACGAAAACTGAGATATATGTTGTAACACCCGCCAAATTAGGACTAGTAATTAGTGCCTAATCAGATGTTAATACATGTAATTAGTTCTGTGTTAGGCTAATTAATGTATCGAATTATATATATTGTTGAATATATACGAAAATGCGATTTGATTAAATCGTACGCAACTTAAATCGAATGTATTTCGATTCAATTTAATACGGACGTTGGTGATCAATTTTATTAAATAACACTTTATGTCAAAAATATTATTATGATAATATTTCGTATTCAATCGTATCGTACAAACAGAACGTACACAATTTAAAATGTTTAAAACGCACAAACTAAATAAACAAACTTACATTTTATAACTCAAATATAAATCGAATTGTAAAATATTTAAACAATATATCGCGTAATAAATCGTATTTTAAAACTTATAATTAAAATGTAAATAATTGTTTAACGTTAAACGACGGAGCAAACGAACACCACACGGAACGCGGGGCGAAAACTGGAAAAGTGGGGATAAACCCCACCTCCCACTTTTCTTTCTTCATTTCATCCATTCCTTCACTCTCTCTCTTTTCTTTTCTCTCTAAAAAGAAAAACCACCAAACTCGTTAAAATCGCAAAATAAACATACTAAACTCGCTTGGATCATCTCGGCTCTTTGGAACAAAACGACCACGACATCTCGATCTATCATCCTATCTTTCCGGATTTTCATTTCGGCAATTTGTAAGTTTCCGACAAAATCCCGAAATCTCTCGATTCTTAGTATTTTTCATTTGTGGTTGTTATTATCACTTGTATATGTCCATTACAATGTATAGAACACGATTTTATAACCTGAAAACGAGTTTAAAACGGATTTTTGGCCGGAAAAACCTTGACAGCCGGACTTTCTGGGCTGATGTTCATCCATGCGACACAAGCCTTGTGTCGCATGTTGTGTCGTATTTTGCCACTTGTGTCGTATAAAACCTCCTGTGTCGTACCTTGTGTCGTACCAGATAATTAGTGTCGCAAGTCTTGCGACACAACCACTATGTCGCATACACCATACGACACAATCACTATGTCGCTGTTGAATCAGCATCTCGTATCTATGCGACACAACCCTTGTGTCGTATAGACATTGTGTCGCATTCCTATGCGACACAACCCTTGTGTCGCATGACAAACTTTTGTGTCGCATATTGTGTCGCAAAACACAGAAAACTCAGATTTTTACTAAGTGTCGAGACCTAAAATTTTAACACCTGATTTTACCCAAATTCGGATCCAGATGCGTTTTTCGTCAAAGCAATATAGTAGAAATAAAAATTTTCCAAGCTGACCTGGCAGCTCGACCCCAGCCAGGGGCTCTGCCCCTTGGACCCCGCCAGGGGCTGCCGCCCCTTGGACCCCGCTACCAGGGGCGCTGCCCCCGGACCCCCGTACTTAGATTCCGTAACGGCTTCTAAAACACAATCGAAACACATTTTTCAAAGTAAAACGCCACGAAATCACAATAATAATAGTTGAGATTATCATTACAAATCCGTCACCAACGGGCTGTACATGTTTTCAAACACTTAACAAATCAACCAAATCGTAGTAATTTGGACATATATATAGTTGTGTAACAACTACAAGGGTGATCTTTTGAGATACCCAATCATGTTTATAACCATCGCGTGTCGTGGACACCCTCAGGTTACAAGTCTTTGGACTTCATATTCGGCTAATCAACTTACGTTTGTGTAAACGCATTCAGACTCAGGTGAGTCTCATAGCCCCTCTTTTTATTGTTTTACTCAGGGGTGTGATATATTGCTCAACTTTTAACATGTGAACGCAAGTACCAACTTTTCATATACTACATGAGTTTTTCGAAACTAATTATTTTAAAGTCCTCCGTCAGCATAGTTGTTAATACGTTGTAGCGTGAATATTAGTATATGGTACCATATAGGATTGACCCACCTCGTCCGGGTTAGCAAGCACTAACCAGGTAAACGGACGTACTAATATTTGGGAAGACGAATGTGGATTAGGCATTCGTGGAGGCACCTCGCCCGGAATTCTCTATAGGGGACCCGGCCCTCGAGTTAAGCTCAACTATGTGCTCATGGCTGTATACACGATGACTATCATTTAATTGCTGGATGCAATTCATTATTTAATTGCTGGATGCAATTCATTATTTTAAATCTTGCGGTTCATACTATATTAACTGATTTCAAACCTGTGAGCTCACCAGCTTTCTAGCTGACCTTTTAGCATATATCGCAGGTACCAAGCAGTAGGATGTTTCTGCTTCAGGATTTAGCTCGAGTCAGCATACAGACGATTGAGATTTTCTTGCATTAGTATATTTTGTACAAGTACTTATGTACTGAAATCTCATTTTATTAAACTCGAGCTATGTAAAGCTTTAAATGTTGTAACATTTCAATTATCAATGTATTTTGTTAAAACGACGCATATAGAGTCGTTTGCTATTTATCTTTGTGCTTTGTTATTGATTAGTAACACCCAAATCAAGCTTCCGCAAATCATCAAATTTGGGGGTGTTACAGATTGGTATCAGAGCCTAAGGTTATAGTGAACTAGGTTGCATTTAGTGGGCCTAGACTATGACCATTAGGCAGTATTCCTTATTAGGTATAACTGGTTCAGTGATTACATCATACGAGTTTAATTTAACATAGCCTGATCAACTATGTACAATTAAGCAAAGATGATGTAAGATCTGAAAGTAGTTATGGCTGAACAGGGTACAATAGAAGACTCTGACCTCGAGAGAACCGAGACTTAAACATGTTTATGCTAGACACTCAATAGGCTATATTATATAGGAACTATATGAATATAGGCCTCAATCTTACTAACGCTTTGTCTCAGAAATGGCAAACATCCCATCAAATTCATCTCGTTCTCCATCCGGGTCGCAGAACCCAAGGGTAGCAAGGAGGAACAACAGGTTGCCTTGAGCTGGCCCGTATCCCACTCACATCGCCTTACCGGCTTTAACTGCTAGGGTAAATCAACACGAGCAGCGACTTCGCACCATGGATGTCGTGTTGCAGGAAACAAATGAAAACTGGCGACTTACGTCTCTTGAACGCATAGAACAGGTCTCCGACGACCTTGAAACCACAAACAACAACATGGATGTCCTTCGCAACCAAATTATAGAAATAAGGGTGGAAAATGCCCTTCTACAACAAAGGATGGAAGAATGTGAGCAACGCTCACGTGAAGCAGAAGAGTATGCGCGCGGAATAACACAACGACTTGCGCTAGCAGAAGACAACGCCCGACAAGCTAGCAGGCTTGCAAACACTGTGGACCGTCTTGTCACGATGATGGAACAAATTAATCTACGTCAAGACTAGTGTAGTCTTTGTCTTGTAATCTATCCTGTAATCTAGTAACTATCTACGCGCTACTCTATAATTCAGTCGGATGTAACAATTCCCGACATCTTTTGTAATACATATGTAGGATGTAACCTTTGAACTCGTATTAGCTATCAAATATTTCTTGTCGTTCAACTCATATTAATTGCCATAATTCTTTTTCATATTGATGTTATGTATTACCACCTTTATACATGTACATCTGAAATAAATACAATTTTCTTACAAAATCTCATGTATCTTCATTTCTTTTATTGAAGAATCATGCCGCCAAAGACACGACCTTACACAGATGCTCAGATCACGTCACTCATAACCCAGGCTGTTACTGAAGCCTTGGCTCGGAATACCCCACCCAACTCCACAAGAAACAGCGATACCGCTGGAACCTCTGCCGTCAAACCTTGTTCTTACAAGGACTTCCAAAGCTGCAAACCCTCGAGCTTCAAGGGTTCTGAAGGAGCCATCGGACTGATCAGATGGTTCGAGAAAATGGAAACTGTTTTCCGTGTTAGTAAATGCGCGGAGAACGACAAAGTAAACTTCGCCACCTGCTCTCTTGAAGATGATGCCCACTCTTGGTGGAATTCATATACCCAATCAGTAGGTGCTGACATTGCCTACCAACTCACTTGGGAGGAATTGAAGGCAAAACTCACTGCCAAATACTGCTCTATCGCCAAACTCCAAAAGCTAGATGAGGAGTTCTGGAACTTAAAGGTTCAGGGTGGTGATATCGATGGTTATACCACCAGGTTTCAACAACTAGCTGCCCTCCGCCCAGCTATTGTTAACACTGAACCTGATAAAATCAGGAAGTACACCCTTGGTCTCCCTGATCCTGTTCGGGGACATGTCATCTCTTCAAAACCAACCACCATTGACGGTGCGATCCTATTGGCCCAAGACCTAATGTCCATGAGCCAAGATTCTGAACCACCCACTTCATCCTCCCATAACAACAAACGCAAGTGGTCTGACTACCACAACAACCCCTCCAACCAACAAAACAAGAAACCCGACACCATCAAAGCTTACAACACCACCACTGACATCATCCGGGGCTACACTGGGAGCAAACCTTATTGTTCCAAGTACAGTCGCCACCATGAAGGTTCCTGTGGTCCCTTTTGCAACAACTGCAAGAGGTACGGCCACCTCACAAAAGATTGCCGCTCTCCTACCAACAACAATTCCAACAACAACACCAGACCACCCAAAGTATGCTTTGAGTGTGGGAAACCTGGGCATTTCAGGGACTCGTGCCCAAAACTGAAGAACAACAACAACAACAACAACCGCAACAACAGCAACAACAACAACACTCGCAGCAGAGCTTTTGTCATCAAATGTGGGGACGCCCGCCAAGACCCGAATGTGGTCTCAAGTATGTTCCTCCTCAACAACTTAACTGCTTCCGTTCTATTTGATACTGGTGCTGATAGAAGCTTTATCTCCGATGATTTTTGCCCATTACTTGACATCACTCCTGTTGCCTTAGATGTTAAGTACATTGTAGAGCTAGCAAATGGAAAACTTGTAGAAACCACCAGTGTGATACCTAATTGCACTTTAAACCTAGCTGACGAAACCTTTTCGATCGACCTTATACCCATTGAAATCGGAAGTTTCGACGTCATTATCGGAATGGACTGGTTATCCAAGCATCGAGCTGAAATCGTTTGTCATGATAAAATCGTCCGTATCCCACTCGCCGTTGGTGGAACCTTGATCATACAGGGGGAGACCGGTGGGACGGGACTCAATATAATCTCCTGCTTAAAAACCCGAAAATTTCTGAGAAAGGGTTACCCCGCAATACTTGCACACATCACAGAGAAGAAGTCGGAGGAGAAGCGACTTGAGGATGTGCCAATTGTTAGAGACTTTCCCGAGGTCTTTCCGGAAGAATTACCTGGTCTACCTCCGCTTAGACAGGTTGAGTTCTCGATTGATCTCGTGCCGGGTGCCGCACCGGTGGCCCACGCACCATACCGTTTAGCCCCATCCGAACTTCAGGAGTTGTCCTCTCAGTTACAGGAACTTCTGGATCGAGGATTCATTAGACCGAGTTCTTCACCTTGGGGAGCTCCGGTCTTATTTGTCAAAAAGAAGGACGGTTCATTCCGAATGTGCATCGACTACCGAGAATTGAACAAATTGACCATCAAAAACCGATACCCACTTCCTCGCATTGATGATCTATTCGACCAACTTCAGGGTTCAAGTTTTTACTCAAAAATCGATCTGCGATCAGGTTATCATCAATTACGAGTTTGCGACACCGATATTCCAAAAACTGCTTTCAGAACTCGTTACGGGCACTACGAATTCCAAGTGATGCCCTTTGGTCTAACCAACGCACCGGCTGTATTCATGGACCTCATGAACCGGGTGTGCAAACCTTACCTCGACAAGTTTGTCATTGTCTTTATCGATGACATACTCATTTACTCGCGCAACGAGCAAGAACATGCGCAACACCTCAAAACCATCCTTGAACTACTTAGACACGAGGAGCTTTATGCTAAATTCTCTAAGTGTGAGTTCTGGATCCAAACTGTTCAATTTCTTGGTCACGTGATCGACAGTCAGGGAATTCACGTTGACCCATCAAAGATCGAGGCTATCAAAGACTGGCAAGCACCCACCTCTGCAACTGAAGTACGACAATTCTTGGGTCTTGCTGGGTATTATCGACGATTTATCGAAAATTTCTCTAAAATAGCTCAACCACTTACGGTACTGACTCAGAAGGACAAAAGGTTCGATTGGACCGAAAAACAAGAGTCAGCGTTCCAACTTTTGAAACAAAAGCTTTGCAGTGCTCCAATTCTATCCTTACCCGAAGGCACCGATGACTTCGTGGTATACTGCGATGCTTCTCACCAAGGTCTTGGTTGCGTGCTTATGCAACGAGACAAGGTCATTGCTTATGCCTCACGACCGCTGAAAATTCATGAAAAGAACTACACCACTCATGATCTCGAACTTGGAGCTGTCGTTTTTGCTCTCAAAATCTGGAGACATTATCTCTACGGCACTAAGTGCACCATCTTTACCGACCACAAAAGTCTCCAACATATATTCGATCAGAAGGATCTCAATATGAGGCAACGTCGATGGGTCGAGTTGCTTACCGATTATGATTGCGAGATCAAGTACCATCCAGGGAAGGCTAATGTCGTAGCCGATGCCCTCAGCCGAAAGGAACGACCAAAACCACTTCGAGTCCGAGCCCTCAGTATGACCATTCACAACGATCTTGCCCTTCAGATTCATACCGCTCAGATCGAAGCCCTGAAACCTGAAAACCTCAAAAACGAAGCCTTACGGGGTATTGATAAACAATTCGAAATCAAATCTAACGGAATTAGGTATTTCTCAAACCGAATCTGGTTGCCTAATTTCGGGAACTTACGAAACTTGGTGATGGATGAAGCTCACAAGTCCAAATATTCTATCCATCCGGGATCCGATAAGATGTACCACGGCATCAAGGAATTTTATTGGTGGCCGAACATGAAAGCCGAAATCGCCACTTATGTCAGTAAGTGTCTTACTTGCTCGAAAGTCAAAACCGAACATCAGAAACCGCCTGGTTTACTCCAACAACCTGAAATCCCTGAATGGAAATGGGAACAAATTGCCATGGATTTCATAACCAAACTACCCAAGTCGTCGAACGGTTGCGATACCATTTGGGTGGTCGTCGATCGTCTCACCAAATCTGCTCATTTCCTGGCAATCAAGGAAAACGATAAAATGGAACGCCTTGCACAAATCTACATCAAGGAAATCGTTTCTCATCACGGTGTTCCAATCTCGATCATCTCTGACAGAGATGCCCGTTTCACTTCTCGTTTTTGGCAATCACTTCAAAAAGCTTTGGGTACTCGTCTTGATATGAGTACCGCATACCATCCTCAAACCGACGGCCAAAGTGAACGAACCATTCAGACCCTGGAAGATATGCTACGCGCCTGCGTAGTTGATTTCGGTACAAACTGGGAAAAACATCTACCGTTGTGCGAATTCTCGTACAATAACAGTTATCACGCCAGCATTAAGGCTGCACCTTTTGAGGCACTGTACGGTCGTAAGTGCCGATCACCGATCTGTTGGACTGAAGTGGGAGATAGTCAACTCACTGGTCCTGAACTCATTCACGCCACCACTGAGAAAATTGTGGAAATCCAAAACCGACTCAAAGCCGCACGTGATCGTCAGAAAAGTTATGCTGACGTGAGACGCAAACCACTCGAGTTCCAAGTTGGGGATCGAGTACTCTTAAAAGTATCGCCTTGGAAAGGCGTCATCCGTTTTGGCAAACGCGGGAAGTTGAATCCCCGGTATATCGGGCCTTTTGAGATCCTCGAACGGATTGGCCCCGTAGCATATCGATTGCAGCTGCCATCCGAACTCAGCAGCGTGCACCCTACTTTTCATATTTCGAATTTGAAGAAGTGTATGTCTGATGAGACACTTATTATTCCACTAGATGAAATTCGTGTTGACGATAAACTTCACTTCGTTGAGGAACCCGTTGAAATTATGGACCGTGAGGTCAAACAACTGAAACAAAGTCGTATTCCCATCGTCAAGGTCAGATGGAATTCGCGGCGTGGTCCGGAATTCACCTGGGAACGGGAAGACCAAATGCGACTCAAATATCCGCAACTATTCACTGATTCTACATCAAACACGACTTCGAGCTAAATTTCGGGACGAAATTCTCTTAACAGGGGGAGAATGTAACACCCGCCAAATTAGGACTAGTAATTAGTGCCTAATCAGATGTTAATACATGTAATTAGTTCTGTGTTAGGCTAATTAATGTATCGAATTATATATATTGTTGAATATATACGAAAATGCGATTTGATTAAATCGTACGCAACTTAAATCGAATGTATTTCGATTCAATTTAATACGGACGTTGGTGACCAATTTTATTAAATAACACTTTATGTCAAAAATATTATTATGATAATATTTCGTATTCAATCGTATCGTACAAACAGAACGTACACAATTTAAAATGTTTAAAACGCACAAACTAAATAAACAAACTTACATTTTATAACTCAAATATAAATCGAATTGTAAAATATTTAAACAATATATCGCGTAATAAATCGTATTTTAAAACTTATAATTAAAATGTAAATAATTGTTTAACGTTAAACGACGGAGCAAACGAACACCACACGGAACGCGGGGCGAAAACTGGAAAAGTGGGGATAAACCCCACCTCCCACTTTTCTTTCTTCATTTCATCCATTCCTTCACTCTCTCTCTTTTCTTTTCTCTCTAAAAAGAAAAACCACCAAACTCGTTAAAATCGCAAAATAAACATACTAAACTCGCTTGGATCATCTCGGCTCTTTGGAACAAAACGACCACGACATCTCGATCTATCATCCTATCTTTCCGGATTTTCATTTCGGCAATTTGTAAGTTTCCGACAAAATCCCGAAATCTCTCGATTCTTAGTATTTTTCATTTGTGGTTGTTATTATCACTTGTATATGTCCATTACAATGTATAGAACACGATTTTATAACCTGAAAACGAGTTTAAAACGGATTTTTGGCCGGAAAAACCTTGACAGCCGGACTTTCTGGGCTGATGTTCATCCATGCGACACAAGCCTTGTGTCGCATGTTGTGTCGTATTTTGCCACTTGTGTCGTATAAAACCTCCTGTGTCGTACCTTGTGTCGTACCAGATAATTAGTGTCGCAAGTCTTGCGACACAACCACTATGTCGCATACACCATACGACACAATCCCTATGTCGCTGTTGAATCAGCATCTCGTATCTATGCGACACAACCCTTGTGTCGTATAGACATTGTGTCGCATTCCTATGCGACACAACCCTTGTGTCGCATGACAAACTTTTGTGTCGCATATTGTGTCGCAAAACACAGAAAACTCAGATTTTTACTAAGTGTCGAGACCTAAAATTTTAACACCTGATTTTACCCAAATTCGGATCCAGATGCGTTTTTCGTCAAAGCAATATAGTAGAAATAAAAATTTTCCAAGCTGACCTGGCAGCTCGACCCCAGCCAGGGGCTCTGCCCCTTGGACCCCGCCAGGGGCTGCCGCCCCTTGGACCCCGCTACCAGGGGCGCTGCCCCCGGACCCCCGTACTTAGATTCCGTAACGGCTTCTAAAACACAATCGAAACACATTTTTCAAAGTAAAACGCCACGAAATCACAATAATAATAGTTGAGATTATCATTACAAATCCGTCACCAACGGGCTGTACATGTTTTCAAACACTTAACAAATCAACCAAATCGTAGTAATTTGGACATATATATAGTTGTGTAACAACTACAAGGGTGATCTTTTGAGATACCCAATCATGTTTATAACCATCGCGTGTCGTGGACACCCTCAGGTTACAAGTCTTTGGACTTCATATTCGGCTAATCAACTTACGTTTGTGTAAACGCATTCAGACTCAGGTGAGTCTCATAGCCCCTCTTTTTATTGTTTTACTCAGGGGTGTGATATATTGCTCAACTTTTAACATGTGAACGCAAGTACCAACTTTTCATATACTACATGAGTTTTTCGAAACTAATTATTTTAAAGTCCTCCGTCAGCATAGTTGTTAATACGTTGTAGCGTGAATATTAGTATATGGTACCATATAGGATTGACCCACCTCGTCCGGGTTAGCAAGCACTAACCAGGTAAACGGACGTACTAATATTTGGGAAGACGAATGTGGATTAGGCATTCGTGGAGGCACCTCGCCCGGAATTCTCTATAGGGGACCCGGCCCTCGAGTTAAGCTCAACTATGTGCTCATGGCTGTATACACGATGACTATCATTTAATTGCTGGATGCAATTCATTATTATTTTGCTGGATGCAATTCATTATTTTAAATCTTGCGGTTCATACTATATTAACTGATTTCAAACCTGTGAGCTCACCAGCTTTCTAGCTGACCTTTTAGCATATATCGCAGGTACCAAGCAGTAGGATGTTTCTGCTTCAGGATTTAGCTCGAGTCAGCATACAGACGATTGAGATTTTCTTGCATTAGTATATTTTGTACAAGTACTTATGTACTGAAATCTCATTTTATTAAACTCGAGCTATGTAAAGCTTTAAATGTTGTAACATTTCAATTATCAATGTATTTTGTTAAAACGACGCATATAGAGTCGTTTGCTATTTATCTTTGTGCTTTGTTATTGATTAGTAACACCCAAATCAAGCTTCCGCAAATCATCAAATTTGGGGGTGTTACATATGCTATGTATGTGCTATGTGTTGCATTAGATATGTTAGAGATGTTAGAGTTATATGAACACATATATTATCACGTTTGTTAGAATTATATTGCGGATATATTGTCACAAGAATTAGAGTTTTGCTTGATGGTAAATCTATATAGCATAAATAGTAAAGATATTGCGAGTTAAAATGTTATATGATCGACCAAGTAGGATTGACGTCCTATAATCTTAGTTAAAGAGTACATATTTTATGTAGAGATGTGAAGTTGTTGTATTGTGTTTTTTTTACCATTAAATATTGTTGTTAAATGATATTAGTTTCACAATGCACATTTACGTACGTACATGTTTGAAGAGATAATGATAAGTATAAAGTATTTTAGAGCTTATATATCAAAGACTTTAAAAAATAGAAGTGGGCAATGAAATTAAAGAGTAAAAGATTTCCTCTAATAGGAGTATGTTTAATATGACTGAGTTGTTATAAAGGGCTATTGATTATTATTTTGATACAATGCATTGAAATATGTTATATGATTATGAAATGAGTACTAACTCGTTATTTATTTGTATTCTCAGATACAGAGAAGACTCAGTAATATTAGACTTCTGAGTTAGCCGCTGAGGCAACGGTGAGTGGATCTCTGGCTCTCAGGGTAACTTGGTTGTAACAGATTCGGTTACAACGGGTTATCATGATTTGATCCATTTTAGACTGTTAGTATGTTGAATTGCATTATTAATCGTGCATTTGTTGTATATGGTCTGAGGACGTATATTGACTTGGTTATCATGATTAGATACATATTAGACTGTTTGTCTACTTTATTGCAGTTAAGTCGCGCATTGTCATATATGGTCAGGGGACGTATATTGACTCGATTAACATAGTTTATATTATTATTTATGCATTGTCATATATGGTCAGGGGACGTATATTGACTCGATTAACATAGTTTATATTATTATTTATGCATTTGTCATATATGGTCAAGGGGACGTATAATAACTGCATTATCATAGTTTGTTTTATTACCTGTGCATTAGTCGTATATGGTCACTAGACGTATATGGACTTAGATTATGCATTTGTTATATATGGTCGGAAGAGGTATATTGACTGGGTTACATAGTTTCATTACTATCTGTGCATTTGTCGTATATGGCCATCAGGCGTATATGGACTTTTATTTGGTGCATGGGTCATAATTGGTCAGCGGACGTTTATGACTTTATTTGTGCAGTTAACATATATGGTCTTTGACGTATATGTGTACGGGAGGTCAATGGAATATTGGGCTTACGGATTATTGTTAGGCCAGGTTAGAATCTGGATACATGCTTTGTATGGAGATTCTATGTTGGTGGGGCAATAATGTAAGCTATCGGTAAACGTCTGTAGGGGCCTGCAGTTGGTTACAAGTGTTCTTGGGAGCCACCGCGGCAATGGTTTCCCAAGGACCACCGATCCTCTTGTATCTTATTTGATATTGTGTGCATCTTGATATATTTGTTATAGGCAAATGTGTTAGAACTAAGTTATGCTGTTAGTTAGTGATCTTCTCACTTAGCTTTACCCTAACCCCACGTTGCTAAACATTTTACAGGTTATGTATTGGTTTGGATCGGGCAACAGGATCTGGATGGAATGTTTGACAGCTAGTGCGGTTACTCTGATTATTTTGTGAAAAGTCAGAAGTAATGATTTTTGAAGTTAAATATAACAACCGGTTTCATTTATACGGTTTTGTTTATATTGATAATATTGGAAAGATATGGTTTTAGTGTTACATATAACATCCAATTGTATTTTTATGTATTGGTTTTGTAATTACATATTTGAAACTGGAAGGTTTTGAAAAGGTCACATTTTAAGGAGTGTTTTAATTGGGACGAACGCTTTCGACATTTGGTAAATATATGTTTTTGTATTGAAAATGACACGTGGTATTTTATAAGAAAAGTAGGGTCTTACACAACTGGGGATTCATATCAGTCTGACTCAATTTACTTTACTATTAATCCTTTCATAGCAAAGTAAACAATGTAAGCTTATTGAAATTCACCAAGCTTATCGAAAAGTACCTGATACACTTAAGCCCACGAGTATTGAGGAATCATTGAGAACACCCTTGGGTTCCTCATATTCCCCCATATCTGCAACCAAAACAACAATCTTGCAACTTGTTATAGGTTAGTACATATTCAATAACCAATTTCTCATACAATTACTAATCCCACATCCTGAAATGTTTGACGCAACACAATCAAAGTTTAGGATTGAACATCCTATCATGTCCAATTCGCCCAAACTATTGCTCTGATACCAACTTATAACACCCCTCATTTCTTATAAACAATTATAATAATAATTGTGATTCGGAAGCGTATATTTCAAACATGTAACCATGCTTTACATTACCCTATAATGTAGATAAACTTTTTAAAACTAAATACATGACATTTCAACAACTAGGTGTTATATAATTTAAAACATGTCTTCGGTTATTAGACCAACATCAGAGTAATCCGTCTGTCAAACATTCCATCATTTCCAAGAACTTCCTGCCCAACCTAATGTGTCCCATCTATTATAACCTGCAGGAAGGACTGTAGTGGGGTTAGCATAACGCTAAGTGAGTGAAACTATAATCGACAGTCCAACTTAGCACAACAATCTGTTTACATCAAATAACAATAAACAATCAGTCATCATAAGGATCGGTGGTTCTTGAGAAACCATAATACCCGGGTGGCTCTCAAGGAACACTTAGCCATCATCTGTATTGGCCTATACAGAAATTACCGATAACTTGTTGTTAATCACACACGACCTAAATCTCTGAACCAACATTTCAAGTTCCAAGATTTCCTGTCGTCTATAATAACAATCAAGTCCAACCATTCATTCAAGTTGACCTCAGAATCTTACATACTAGCTCAAACAGCCAAGTAAGCAAACAACCAAACTAACATGGCAAGCTATTTCAAACGAAAACATTATATCAAAGTAATACTATAATTACTTGTTGTAACCAAATCATTACAACTAAATCACACTGAGGTTACAGATCCACTCACCGACTACCTCAGTCGTCCACTCAGTAGTCTAATGTCACTGAGTCTTCTGTTTATCTGAAAACACAACAGAACCACACAAGTTAATAACTTGTCTCAATATTGATATAACATCACTCAAATAGATTTACACCAACAATTCCAAACTACTCGATTCATATGAATTTATACAATCATCACAATCATCTATATTCAATCCATACTTACATGGATTCATGTCATGGTTGTCAACAACATGTTTAGTCACTATAACATGATATTTAACTCCAATGTTAACTTTCTTGATTTATCACTTAATCATGATTAATTATCATGATAATCACTTTTCAACTTTAAATCAAATAAGTTATCACTTTCTTATAATCATTTATCATAATTCATTCTATGATTATGAATAATCACTTTTTATCACCACAATTCACAATCAATTACCAACTTATGATCACTTTATCACCTTCATCCATCTTAATCATTGTTAATTAATATAATGCAACCATTAACAAGATTATTAGCCTCTAACATCAACAATTCATCAATTCTAAGTTAGAGCTTAGCTTATAATCACCATTCAAGTATCAAATAACCATTCTAACATGATTACAAGCTTTGATTTATGAATACTCAACTAAACCCTTGACTATCTATATGATCATACATCATATTCTTCATTTTTAAACTAGGGTTTAGGTTATGATCCTCATTTAAGCATCAACTATCAATTATACAAGCATTATAAACTTCAATTTCAAGTAAATCAAACTAATTCAATCAAATACCCAAAAACCCATTTCTAGGTGTATATGAGAATCAAGAATTGAGACTTACAACATGATTAGGATGATCAAGAGATGCTTAATCCACGTTTTTGAAGCTTGAATTCGAGTTCAAGAGCTTCAATTTGATGTTTCATCATGATTTTGGTAATTGATTTAGGTTAATAATCTTCATGTACGTACGTATGTATATGGGGATAGATATTCACAAAACCGACTTAATCTGTGAGTGTATACTATATGTGCTTAATTTCGTTCCCCGTACTTATCATTGTCTGGAACTTAAAAACCATTTGCGGGGAAACATTATTTTATTTTACCGTCAACTGAGTTAATTTAAAACAATCAATAATTTATTAGTCACAATAAATTATTCAACTATTTTCCTCATTTATTTTCAAATAACAAAGGAAACCATTTTCTGACACATTAAATAATAACTCACCGTCAGAAAATATTAAAATACTACCAGACCCGAGGAATGGGTGTTACATGATATCACTCATACTACCACGAATATATGTCGTACGTAAATAGAAACAATTGTATTTCTAGTCGCATGTTTTTCAGTTTATACGCTTCTTCAAATGAGAGACAAAAATCTCATCGCTATGTTTGTTCATTAATTTCCTTCCTTTTACTTTAGAAACCTGTCTATTATTGAAAGGTAAAATATGATATGCAAGAAAATACCTTTTGTATCAATTATAAGGAGCTTAACATCCAAATTACTTGACTAATACCTCTTACGCCTAAAACTATAAAACTATTATTGTAACTTTATTGCTGGTACTAAACCTTTTTTTTATTGTAATTGTAATTTTCTATGTTTTTATATATATGACATCATATTATAACTTGTAAATTGATAACTTGATACCGAATACCGATTTTGACATTGGACGTGGCAACTTAATTAAATGCGTACCACGTAGTAGAAATTTTATTGGTTAAACGAGGATACATACGAGAACATCGATTTAAAGTTCAACGTTTATAATACTGCGTAAACGAGTTTAATATTTAATACATTTTTTAAATATAAATGATTGATACATTTTTAAATTTTTAAATATTTGTTAATTCTTAATGAAATGCCGTGTAAACTAAATAACTAATATATCTCACAAATAAAAGCATTTGGGCCAACGCCGCTGTACGGAAAAAGATCCGATCTTTAAAAGAAAAAAAATAAGATAAAAAATATAGACCCAATGGGCCCATATGCAATTGAAAGCTTTAATTAGCAGCCCGTCAAGGGACCAATTTATTAAGCTACTACTACAGTACTACATCATAAGCTGAGAGGCGTTGACCGTAAAATATCCCTTTTTTCCAATGATAAAATGATTCAAATGAACAAAATATGTTCTTAAACAAATGAAAATTAGGGATATAATTACACGCGATAAGATAGCAATAAACATGTAACAAATGATAAATGATTCAGACATATATATTGTTATATACACATTAGAGCATTAGACACTTGCTATTATGTTATATATTCGTTAGTTGTTTTATTTTTTTTCGCATCGAGCCATATAATAATTCAACACATTCAAAGTTGAAGGTGACATGAGTGTATAACTGCAATGCAATTGCAAATGACAGATTTCAACTAAGTCATTTAATGATCAAAAGGACCCAATGTAATAAATGTTGCCAAAAAATATTCGAGTTAAGAGAGGGCCCAACTGGCCCAGCCCATTATAGCACTCGAGACAACTCGTCATACATATGTTAACGAAAAAACTTTCGCGTTCATTATTGCCACCGATTAATGTGAAAAAAACTAGTATAAATGTATATAATAAGTATGCAGGTTGTTTATGTCTACGAGTAAAATGGAATATAATTATATTTTGTACTGTTTGAAATTCATAAACGAGAACATTCTTAACAATAGGTGAATAGTGAGTAAAACTTATTTTTGGCTTTAATTTGTTAGTTTGAATGCGAATTTGGCTAAATCAAATGTTATTTATTCTTTTCTTGGGTATGGAAGCACAAATCCACAAGAATGATTTTAATCGATCGAGTTGTCAAGGTCGAATTGTAGCTAGGATCGTTTTAGCGTTCACGAGATTCGCATTGTAAAACTTTAACGTACACTTACACAGCTCAAACTTGAACCAGCGGACTACAACTCAACTCTCTTTGAAAATAACAACAGTTCAAACTTGATTTATGAATTTCAATCGGATCTATTCTCTCATGAACTACACAGTAAGCAAGTAGGCTACATATTAAGCTCAATTGGTGTATTCAAAAATTAAGATATATAGATCTTGATAATCTTGATTTTAATCATATATTTTGCTAGTTTCTATATCGTTTGTTTTCTGCTTTAGTTCCTACATTCTATTCTAATGATACAATACATTACATATTCTAAGCTATTTATTTATTTATATCTAAATAAAGATATAAAAATTCAAGAATATTTACAACTTATTTGTAGAGATCTACCCTTATAATTAAATGAGAAGAGTCTCAATTATTTGTCAAGTTATCAAACTTGTCACATCAAATGTATCCAACGTGTCATCTACGTATACAACAAGCTTGATGAGGTGGCAAACCCTATGACAAACCCTCATACACCCACATATAGTATATAAGATATAAGATAACTTTTAATTTAAAATGAAATAATAACTAATCTAACTTAATTAATTTAAAGTGTCATCAATTTTAGACAATATATAAGGTAACATATAAAATCAAATCATAAAATATTAATTAATGTGTCATGAGATTACATTTGTAATATAATTTTTGCTTATATTGTTTTTACATTTTATTTTAGTTACTTTTACTTTTAATCTTATTATAGCTTTCATTAGTTGACAATTGACATGTCACACCCTGTCTAAAGCGGAAACAACGGGATACGACGCACGACTAGATCATAACACATTGATATAATAGAACAACACTAAATGCAATTCAACAACGTGTTATGATATCCCCGACACAAGGGCGACTTGTGCCGCGGTCCATCAATAACCCGAGTACATAGTCTCAAATACATAAGAATCCAATTGTCACATCTCGAATGAAGTATAAGTGTATATAGTCAACATTCCATTCACCAAGTCTCAAATGCAACCTAGAAGTCCCGCTAAAGCCACTAAGTCTCAAACTCCTTAGTCATTATTCTGATTACCTGAAAAGATATGCTCAAAAACGTCAACACATATGTTGGTGAGTTTCGTAGGTTTGAAACAACACACAAAAATAAACTTTTGCTGTGATAATCATAAGTTAAGACAATGCATTTGAAAAGGTGCACATAGTGAAATAATATAATCCAAAACATCTTCATAACAACTGTCATCACCTCACGAAGGAGTATGAACCAAACCATATCACAATCACAAAAATGGCAGTAGCTACTCCAAGGAAGAACTTTAATGCGAACACCAAAAGTAAGCATTAGCTAAGAAACTTTAATGCGAACACCAAAAGTAAGCATTAGCTAAGAAACTTTAATGCGAACACCAAAAGTAAGCATTAGGTACATACCCTAAAAAGGATAAGGCCTCATACGAAAAAGAATCCACAACCAATAGCACATAATCACATAGTGTCACACAATTCAGCATATGTCCAAAAATAGAAGTAAACAAGTTCACGGAATGAAAAACCATTTATAAAACACGAGCATACTTTTTTCCCAATTTAAAAATAAGTAATGAAAATGGGGCCACGAAAACTCACCTGAATATCAGCTTAAAGCAAATCACGTATCCGACACAGCCACAGTGAACTATGAACGTCCTATAGTATTTAAATGAATTTGTTCATGAGTTATATGTCTTACAGATTATGTACACGAGTCGAGTCAAGGGTTCCTATACGTTTATGTCCGTCTCATGCTTATATCCTTATGATATATTTTCTACAAATTTCCAAATGAAATAAGACTTAAAGTTACTCAAACCCACGTCTACATGTTACTAGTTATAATAGTTCCAGTTCAATTCTTTCGTAGATATTCACCCACACGTTTATTAAGAAATCCATCTCTAATCTAAACTTAGAAAACACTTTTATAAACTATTTCATATAAATATCACTTATGAAAATATTAATTGAAAAGAATTCAAGAAAACAAGACTATAGTTTAGACAATTTAGACCTTAAAACACATTAGCTTAACTAATACATTTAATTAAATTAAATAAAAAAAATTAATTTAAGATTATGAAGATATAAGTTTTATACGGAAAAGTTTATGTTTTTACATAATTTAAAGATCTCAAAGTAATCAAAAATAAATCCATTCAATTCAAACTAACCAAAGTTTTCAGAAAATTCATAATACACCGCGGCAATTTACTAAATAATATTTATAAAATAATCTGTTTAGTTTCAGAGGCCAAAGCATCACGAGTTTACGTAAAACATCGAGATCTACAACTTTTTAGTTTTGACCGAAGGCTGAAAATGACTCTAAATGGGTCAAAACGGCGTCTGAAATCGGCTATAACAATTCAATCAGCATAAAAATTCATTCGCATAAATTAGGGCTTTTCGGTTTAGTTTTAAACTACGCAACTAGGATCAAATCATACCATCGACTCGTGATTATATCTAGATTAGGTCTGGAATATATGAATCTCAGAAAACATAAGAAAAGTTATTTGATAGAGTTTATAAAATTACCTACGTGATTACACGTTTACGTATCACACGAAAGCAAAACGAAAACAATAACGTTTGCTAGACTTGAATAGATGATTAATCCTTTAATTTGATGTTATTTGAGAGTGAAAATGGCTGAGAAATAGAGAGAGATTCGTTCTAGGGTTTTGAGAGAGTTTTAGGGAGAAAAGATTGTGAATATTTTTGATTTACTTTGAGAAAAATCTTTCTTGCTCCCTACTCTAAGGCTTGGCCGGATTCTACATGGTATTTTGGGCTAATTTATGGATATGATGTAGCCCAATGAGTTTAGAGATCATGGGCTTTGGATTAAAATCATTTGAAACTTGGATGAGAGAGTTATGGCCCAAACCGTGAAACCTCGCAAAAAACTCAGCTTTTATCTTTTTAACGTTTTACATGTTTTTACTTAGCTTATTATAGATTTATTAATATTGTTAATATCATTATTATTTATAAATTACTTATTATTATTATTATTATTTTATCACACTTCTCACATTCTCTTAAGTTTCCAAATTACGAACGCGTTCACATTTTTTTCCTTGTATATTTTTCATTACACACTCGATTGCGATGATTATTTTTGCGTTGAATTCAATTTTTAAAAATGAAGACTTTGGTGTAAAGAGATCCATGTGATGAGTCCTAATACGATATTATGTTTTTACCATTTAAATTACAATTACTAAGCATTTTGGTGACGATTGTCACATGACAAATTTTTATCATCTCGTAATATGAGGGATCGTTTTTGTCTATTTTGTAATCTTATACAACTTTCATGGATGTGCTAAACTGCTAATTAATTTTATGTATACCAACCAATATAATGATAAATCTATGTCCTATCAACTCTCGCTTTGAATTTTTACCTTTCAGTCGTAGTATATTTAACTTCGTTGAATAAATTTTTATATGTATGTCAATATTTGCAATATACACTGAATTGCATCTTTTTCAATCCTCACAATTATGTGATATATATTATGTACTAGGTATGAAGCCCGTGCGATGCACGACCGTTTTAAAAATACATAGTATAATTTGTAAATATAATGTTGTCAATTTAGTTGTACAATTATTATTAAAAATGAATATGACTAATAAGATAAGCAAACTATATAGGAAACAATAAATTTCGAAGTGCTAATAAAAATATAGATCAAATTATATAAGAGCTTAGACTTTGACGTACAATAACCAACATAAAGAGACATTAAAATGAAGATGCAATGACCATATGTATGAATTTAAAATTTAAAACTAAATGACAAAATATATATTTTATGAGGTTAATTGTCATAATCTCCTAAGATATATACATAAAATATGCGACAATCTTTCTAATTATATATTTATTTATTGTTTATGTTTGATAATAAATTAACAATATCATTACAATCGCAATTGAAATATGTTTTTAATATCGTTGAACTAACATGTACAAATTTAGGCAGTATAATTATAATTTAAAACTTCAATTCGTAATTTGCACTTAATAGTCACATCACATATAAATTCAAGAATCCATACATACGATTTGTATACTATATTACATGTATGCATATACTTTTGAGATTTATTTTTTAATTAATGAACTAATTTTATATAAGCATTTAAAATCATTAATTTTTTATTTATTTTTTAACGTTATTCAAAATAACGATCAATCCATGTGACATGTGTAAAAAAAATTTCAATTGTTAACATATTGTTATTTAAGGAAATAAGTGATGTGGCATATGTAAAATTTGGTTTAACAATGTGTTTTATATATAGATTAGGCTTTAAACCCGTGCGACGCACAATCATTTTAAAGAAAATAATCATATGATTATTTGTAAGTAACCTAATGAATTTGTATCGTTTAAAATTTACAATTATATGATTATTTGTAAGTAGCTTAATAAATTAGTAATGTTAACTTATAATGTTCAATTATAATAGAAAATGAAATAAGTAATAACATAAACCAAACTATATAGGAAAATAACAACGAATTTCTAAGTTTAAGCAAAGTAATAATTAAATAGTATAAGTCATTATGTTGAGTTTTACATTTGTTAGCCCGTACATTTGAAAAATATAACTAATCATATATTTTTTATGTTTTCAATTGCATTAATATCGTTGAAAGTTGAAAATTTATTAATGATTTCATTAGTAATGTATATACCGGAAATCACAATATCAAAAAAATAAATAGACATTAAAATGAAAATAAATAAACAATGGTATAAATTTGACAAAATATGATTTAGTAAGGTTAAATAAGGGAAAAAATTGAGGTTAAATAAAATAATAAATGAGTTGGCATATCTAAGGAAATTTGTAAATGGTGAAAAATTTATTATAATGCCACATCATTTAGGAGGGTTAATATGTTGCCACATAAGCAAAAAAAATCTTAGTTTTATATATATGACGATGAATATTGTACTTTTATTATT
This sequence comes from Helichrysum umbraculigerum, assembly GCA_949592205.1. NCBI lineage: Eukaryota > Viridiplantae > Streptophyta > Magnoliopsida > Asterales > Asteraceae > Helichrysum > Helichrysum umbraculigerum. Next base: position 4,624,650 of record CATIUR010000005.1, on the reverse strand, counting down.
ATTATTATTATTATTATTATTATTATTATTATTATTATCATTATCATTATCATTATCATTATCATTATCATTATGTTATTAAAAGTGAGTTTGAATAACCATAAGCTGACCATCACTAAAATATATTTTTATACCATTTTACTAGTATCATTTATGTATTACAACATTATATTTTTATGAACATGTATCATACGGGTTTAACGCTTATATATATATATATATATATATATATATATATATATATATATATATATATATATATATATAGGAGTAGGATTTAGGGAGAAGGTTTTTTAGAGAGAGAAGATGGAGAATGGTTTTCTGTTACTATGATTCAGTAGATTTATTCTAAGATCCAGTATTTTTATTTTAAGATTCAAATTTTTATTACTATAACTTTTGAATCATAGCAACAAAAGACTGAATCTTATTAATAAACTATTGAACCAAAGCAATAAATGTAGAATTATATTAATAAAAAATTGAATCTTAGCAATAAAATATTGAATCATAGTAATAAAAATCATTCTCTCTCTTCTCACCCTAAATTTTCCTTCTTTTTTGATTATGTTACTATACATATATATATATATATATATATATATATATATATATATATATATATATATATCATTACAAAAAAAGTGTCAATTCTTCACGCTTTTTTCTTCACATTTTTATAAATTGTTAACTTATTTGCAAAGTTATTCATACTTATAAGTGTGTACAAAAATGTTCACGCTTTTAAGCGTGAAGAAATTGAACTAGTAACAATATCTATCTCAATGTTCACACTTATAAGTGTAAAAAAATTGAACAAAGTCCACACCTAAAAGCGTGGAGATTATTTCGTAACACTCAATTTGTTCACGTTTCTTAAGCGTGAAGAATTTGGGTGTTGAGAAATGATTTTTACACTTTAAAGTGTTACAAATTTTAAATTTTTTTACGCTTGTAAGCGTCAACATTGTGATACATATTATTATTGGTTCAATTTGTTCACACTTAAAAGCGTGAACATTTTGTACACATTTTTAAGCGTGAATAACTTAGCAAATAAGTTAACAATTTATAAAAGCGTGAAGAAAAAAGCGTGAATAATTGACACTTTTGTTGTAGTGTGTATATATATATATATATATATATATAAGAGCTATATTTTCTGGGAGCTAATTTTGGCAAGTAAGTTTTTACTTGTCACAAGGAAACAGTACAACTGTTTATGCCTATAGTACAACTGATTAATGCACTGTTTCCTTGTGACAAGTAAAAGTTTACTTGCCAAAATCAGCTCCCATATTTTCTAGAGTCTTACACTAATCAAACATAAGTAATGGTATATAGATCTAATTAGGTGGCTAAAAGCAGGGGCGGAGCTAGGAATTTTTATAAGGGGGGGAAAATTTTTTTATTTTTTTTCTTTCTATGGTCAAAATCCTAAACTGTCACTAATTATCTTACAAAAAATTATTTTTTTCGATAATTTTTTATTTCTATGGGGGCGATTGCCCCCACTGCCCCCTTCTAGCTCCGCCCCTGGTTAAAAGTATGTTTAACTCTTTTATTGGCTGATAAAATTTATCTCTCTTATTTTTATTGGTTAAACGTGACACATGTTACTCTATATTTTTGGATCTATCTTAAGTTTTCGTAAGTAGACATATCAATCATTTACCATTAAACATTATACAAATTACCATATTAGAATTCACATACGATAGTCATTTTTATATACTCAAAAATATCTTAACTTATAAATTCCAAAAACCACCAAAGTCAACCTTTTACATCTCCTTTGTTTGACTTTCAGATTCTGTTAGCACGTCGAGATATTGTTCACGAAAAGCGGTTTTTAATACTCTAAAAATTAAAAAATTAAAGTTGCATTATTAAAATGAAAAATAAATAAATATGAATATATCTCCATCTCCGTAAACTAAATACTGTATAAAAAAAATCAGATATAACATGATACAAAGAGGGCTCATTAATGAGAAAAACCTTATAATAAACCGTTTTTATTTTGCAATGTGAATATTGTCAGATATTAATTTACTTCAAAGAAAAAAATAATATTTTTTTTTATCATATCATATTTTAATTTTTTCAGATAGGATATTAAAAAAGTATTGTATAATAATTAAAAATATTCAAATTCAAACTAAATAACATTTCACAAATATAATATTACGAAGCTGACTTACAATACGATCAATTTGATGACAAAGGTCTTGCAAATATTATATATCATGATTTTATTAATAAATATCTAGCTTAGTATTAATTAAGTACGCCTCTTTTAAAACTGATACAGTTAATGCATGTTTAGTATTTTGGAATGAAATACATAAAATAATATTTACTACAAAGAAAAACATGGAGAGGTCATAAATATTCAACACAGGAAACATGTAAAAATGTTAAAATGTGAAGTCACACATGCAAGGACTTATACGAATTACCAATTTTATACGGAGTAATATTTAGTATGTTTGATGAACATAAGTCATAAATTTGGCACATATATAGAGCAAATTTATATTATCTTTAGATGGTATTGATGAAGGTTCCATGGTTAGCCATGAATAAGGGTGAGCCAACCCCATTTATAAGGGCAAGCATGGTCCATATAAACCCTAATTTTTATTTAATGTCCCATGCACCACCATTCATTATTCATTGAGATCCCAAATCATCACCACATTGTGAGGAACACTAAAAATTTGAAATTTTAAGAGGGAAACCAAAATGTTTGTGAATTCGATGTACTAAACAAGTTATAGTATATAGACGCACTTAATTAATCCTTTGTTTTCGTTGTTGGTTTCCCACTGTTACGATTTCATATACGATTGTTAATTACTTAATGAATTTAAACTAAGGTCTAGTTTAAGTTACGCAAATGAAGTGGTCTTGCGTAGACTACTCGATTTGTCTTAGGATCATGTATACTCGTCTTCCCGATTTTTTTAATGATGAAATTATAGAGTTTATGATTCCAGTAGAATCTATTAGTGATTTAGATGATTTATTAGTCTAATCTGTTTGACCAACCCGATTAAATTTCATAATAATTATACAGCCCGTTTTTACCAAAATAATGTACTTTGACCATCATATCAACCCCCCCATTTTAAGAACTCTAATTGACTAATCATTATAACAAAATCAGGAAGTTGTCCGAGTTTTAACTAAGCTTGGGACCACGAGTTACTTAAAATGGGACCATAGTTAAATCGTCATACATGAAACAACAAGAGAAGAGAGCAATATAACATTTTGTTTTATACATTTACTTCTAATTAATTACATTGCGATTTGTGTGTGAATAACAATCATATAAAAGTCACTATCGATCCGTAGTATTATCATACAAATCAGTAACTTTTTTCAACATGAAAAGTTATGTATTCATATCTAAAGTAATTAAGCAAATTTCACTAAAATTTTCATTAAGAAATTTGTTTTACTTTGACTTTTACCATGATATTTTACCCTTATCTATATGTATAGTTGCAATGTGTTTTAACTTATTTACTTGGTCAAAGCATTGAGCAAAGGTTGTACCCTAAAAAAGAATAGTTTATTCTTACACCTCTCTCCTTAAATGTAAATGTCCATACATTTCAAGTAGGTACTATTTCTCTTTCTATTCTTTTATTTTTATACAAAATTCCCTTCTCACATACCCTCTATTTTTGTGCTACCCCCCACCTCCTTTATTATTTTATGGGTTCCCTTCCCCTCTCCTCGGTCGGTTTCTGATTACCACCATTTTTCTCTCTATACCTATATCTATATATAATATATTCTATATATATACACATTATATACATATACATAATTACATACATCTATCTACCCACTATATATATACTTCTCTCACCACCAAACTCTTCTATAACTTGTGGCCACATTTATACTTCACAACCCCAAACCTCCCTTCTCCCTCCCTATATTAAATTCTCAAACTAGTTTACAATCCGGGTCGGGTTACCCACAACAAGTATACTTAAAAATCACACCAAACACATCAAAAAACTTGTGTCCACATTCCCAAGCCTCCCTTTCTCTTTAAAAACGTACATCTCCAAGACTCCAACTACTAAAAAATTCGGGTTGGGTCGGGTCATTTTAAGATTTATTGATTAAAGGCGATTACAAGTGTACAATGGCGGATGCCGGACCGGAAAACGAACACACATCCACTACATTATACGACCCTTTTGTCAAACAAAACGGGTTGATCGAACCAAACCCGAAAAGAGTGAAAAGGGTCCATGAAAACCCGGATAATGATGATGATGGAAACATTACTAGTTGTTGTAATGATAATAATAACAACAACAAAACAAACAGCAATAATAATAATAGTAAGCATCCAGTATATAGAGGTGTTCGGATGCGGGCATGGGGAAAATGGGTATCCGAGATCCGAGAACCCAAGAAGAAATCTCGGATCTGGCTGGGTACTTTTTCCAACCCGGAAATGGCCGCACGTGCACATGATGTAGCAGCACTTTCTATCAAAGGTAAGTCGGCAATCCTTAATTTCCCAGAACTCGCGGATCTTTTGCCCCGACCCGAATCATGTTCGCCACGTGATATTCAAGCTGCCGCTACTAAAGCCGCTTCTATGGACCACCTTGATCCAACCAGCACAGCACCACCGTCAACACCTTCCACGTCATCTTCTTCGTCGTCCACGTTGACTTCCTCGTCATCATTCACGTCATTGGTTACATCGGATGAGGTGTCAACGGCACCAGCTGATCAGGAGTTGAGTGAGATAGTTGAGTTGCCGAATTTAGGAGCGAGTTATGACTCGGCTGAGTCGGGGGATGATTTTGTGTTTGTTGACTCGATTTGGGATTACTACGCATTGCCACCGTGGACGGAGGAGTATGACGTGGCATGTTTTGCTGAAGAGACACCTTTTTATGGATCTTCTGATGGTTTTTTCTTTGATGCGTTATTATGGCAACATTAATAAAAAAAAAATCTCACAAGAATTATATGGTTTGTGTGGTTTTTTCTTTTTGCTTTTTTCCCTTAATTGGGTTTTGTTTGGTTATTTCTTTTTTGTTTTAATACAATAATAATGTATATACTCGTATTTAATCTCATTTTCTTGATGCTTCAATACTTTATCTTTAACTCTTTTTTTCTACGAAAAATAGATCATTTCGTTGGATACTCATTTTATTAGGCGTATTTGCACATGTATTCAGAATACTAAAATAAAAATAAAACACCTAAAGTTCGACAAATATATGGTACTATTTTATTCCACGGTAGATTTTATGCTTCATTGGGATTTCGTCTTTTGTTTTGGTCCATATGAAGGACCCTATATAAATCTCGAACCTTTTTTGTTTTATTCTTCATCTTTTATTTTTACTTTTTAATTTTATTTTTTCTAGGAATGCAAACTCGATGTGTTTTTGGAAGTGTCCACATAAAGAGTGTATCATGTTTCCTATCAACAAAAGGGAAACTATTGAAGCCTTTTGTAGGCACATAGTTAAGACGCCCCATGTTTTTTCAACCTCGTTTGTCTTAAAAATGACTATGGTCAACTTAGTCAAAAGTAGCTAAACTTGTACAATGGTGAAACACTGAAACTTTACCAAGTAAATATATATTGTTAAAAAGATGTAGAATATTTAATTACATAGTACAAAAGTTACACATTTGCATTCAAGATTATCAGAAAATAGAATTATACTATGGAACAAGCTATCTAATTTTTCTATGACAACCTTAAGTTACGTCAATAAAATCATTTTCATGCATAGCAGCATAGATTGTAATAACCGTCAAATCATCAATAATAATGACGTTTTAGTTGCAAATTACAAAAATTATACTTAGAATTGTTATTATCATCTTCCATAATTTATCCGCTAATGTTTATAAATTGTATAATTGAATAGTTTAGAAAGTCATAATAGTTATGGTATCAAGTAGTTCATGGGTCAGCAGTCAGCTGAATGAGTTGCAATAGAATGAAATAAGAGTTGAAAAGTTGTACATATTTGTTTAAACAGGGCACACTCATACACCCTAATACTCCGTAATTTATTAATTTATTATCTACAAATCATATATTTCTTACATATCAGTTTAGCTATGGTGGTCATGAATGATGAGTCACATTCTGGCTTACTATTTTAAAACGTGGAAATGTTTGATAATAGTATTGACTTGCATGTAGCAACTTCTGATGAGTATTGGAAACCATACAAGTCTTAATCTATTACTCCTTTCAAAAGATACATCATAACAACCGTTACAAAAAGTCTATGCAAATTGCTTTTTATAATTTTCAATCTCACTTTTGGAAGAATATTCATTTGAGACACTATTCATTCATTTTGGTAATAAAATTATAGGGTTAATAATTAATAATGGTTAAATACCCAAACTTTCAACTTTTTTTCGTTTTAACACCTCAACTTTTTTTTTAACGTTTTAACACTCAAACTTATAGTTTGACCAAAACTTAATGCCCAAACTTTCAAATTTTTTTCGTTTTAATACCCCAACTTCCTTTTTAACGTTTTAACACTCCAACTTATAGTTTGTTTGTCCGTTTAAAATTACACTTCTGGATTTTTTTTGTTAACTCTTTAGTTTGAAATAATCAAGATTCGATTTGAATACACTAAAAATTCTTCTTATGTGTTGTCTATTAAATATGTATTCTATTAATCCTTCAAAGAATACTAAGATTAGCTAACCTCGGGATCTCGAATGTTTAGCTAACCTCGTGATCTCGAATGTTATTATCCTGTTAATTATAGTTTATTATTGTTATAATTCTAACTTATTACCTGATCAGATTTTAATCAGGGTATTTATAACCGGTAACCTGTTGAATAGGTAATGTTGAAATAATTGACTAGAAATACCATTTATCGTTTAATACCCATTTATCATTTTTTAGCAACATACATTCATTATAAATAGCTTTTCATATAACTAGAAATATTATACACGAAAACATTATAAAAATATATCGCTATCAAAATAAAACATTATAAAATTAATTGTGATGACACGTTACAATTAATTTATAAGCATTTAAATCATATATATGTACGTATCAAAAAAATTCAAGAAGTGTAATTTTAAACGGACAAACAAACTAAAGGGATTAAATTGTAGTCAAACTATAAGTTGGAGTGTTAAAACGTTAAAAAAGAAGTTGAGGTGTTAAAACGAAATTTTTTTGAAAGTTTTGGTATTAAGTTTTGGTCAAACTATAAGTTGGAGTGTTAAATCGTTAAAAAAAAATTGAGGTGTTAAAACGAAAAAAAGTTGAAAGTTTGGGTATTAAACCATTATTAACCCTAATATTATATTCCCATGGAGGCATGGACTACTTTAAAATTTACTATTAAAATTTTTATTTTAGTTTTATGATGGCAAATGATAAGGGAGGGGTCATTTTTAGAGAAGGAGGGGAATATTTAATTGTGGCTACTGGAAGATCTTTCGAGTTTGATCAATGGTTATAAGGGATGACAATTTTATAATTAGTTTCAAAAATAAGGGTTATAGTTAACAAAAAAAAACATAACATAAAATTTCACTCTACACCCTTTCCACTTATTAGATTTTTACATTTTAGTTCTTTCACTTTCTTTTCTTCCTCCTTTACCTTCTTCTTCCCCAAACCCCACCTACCACCACCCCCTCACCTGTAGCCATCAACCACCGTCGGCCGCCACCAGTCGTTGTCGGCCGCCGCCTGCCGTTGCCGAAAACTTTTTCTAAAACTTTTCCAAATTTTTTTTATTACATAGTATCCCTTTTCTACTGCATTTTGAAAAAAAACCATAAACTTTTTTCACTGCATTTTGTATATTATTGTTAATTAACTTAAACTTTTTATATATTTTACTGCATTTTCTATACACGATGTTGCCGTACAAATGGATAATATGTATAATATAAAATGCAGTAAAAAGAGAACAATATGTCATAAATAAATATATGCAAAATGCAGTAAAAACAACAATATTGTGACACTCCTCCAAATTAGGTATATAATTATACTTAATTACATGCATTTCTTACGCTAATTCCCTACGATTGTGTTAACATAAACTTTTGATGTGATGTGAGTCTAGCGAGCCCAAAACAATAATACATGAAGTATTACATAAATTGTAATTTATAAAATTACGCGATTTTTAGCTGAAAAGTTACCGAATACGCGTCCGAATGAATGCGACAAAATAACTAACGAAAGTCGGTGACAAAATATATAATTAATAATTCGATTATTAATTACGAGTGTTTATATATCTATAACATATAGATAAAGTGGTTCAAATATACGTTTAACATAAAACGTATTATAACACGAACAGAAACAATTCTAAAACGCGCATACGACGTCGAATCATAAAAATACAAATTTTCTCGTTCGTTTGGAAGAAGTTAGAACATTACTTCAAAATATGAAATCCTAAATTTACTGAAAATTGGCGCTCAATTAACTGCGCGCAGTAAAATGTACAAAAATGTACAACTATCAAAAATAATGATAACCTCATTATTCTGAAAACATATTACGAACCAGGAGAGCATCTACAAAATAAAAATATAAAATGTTAACTTTTATATTGCTATAATTATACCCGTACTCGAAATTAGTGGGACTAATGTCCCACCAACCTACAATAATGCAGCAGACCGATTGATTTTAAACCCATACTCCCTCCATCTCCCTGTGATCATTCGGCAAAAACACACACACACAATTATTTCCATTTTCTTTCTCTCAAAACAAAGTAACAAGATCAGAGGTAAGCAACATCAGGAAGTGGAAGTGGAACAAATCCAGTGGCTTCACCATCATCATCATCAAACGTTCATCATTTTTCATCATTTTCATTTTGTAAGAAAACTTCAAATCCTTGAATTCTTTGTTTAAATTTCGATATATTACTTGCATATACATCATAATCTAGCTACATAACATCACAAACTCGAAGATTGATGAGTGATTCTTGAAAATGGTTTTAAAACCCAAAACTTCAAATGCAAAATCGATACATGAAAACATGTTATAATGATGTAATAAGTTGTTAAAATGCTATATATTGATAGTATAAACGTTTGGGTTTGATGTACAAATGATTTGAAACCCAAAACATTCGAGTTCATATACACTCTGCACGGACAGAACCTGCAAAACCTTTGAATCCGGCGGATTCAAGCGAATCCGGCGGATTCCCAGACCGAAGCTCAGATGAATCCGGCGTATTCACGGGAATACGGCGGATTCCCATTACTAAACCAGTCGAATACGGCGTATTCCTTCGAATACGGCGTATTCCCACCTCTGACCGCACACAAACCTTCGGCTAAAACGATGAACGAGTAAAAGACACGGGTGAATACGGCGGATTCAAATGAATCCGGCGTATTCCAAAGCTTCACACGAACCATCTGATGAACACACACGAATCCGGCGTATTCGATTCAATCCGGCGGATTCCCCCGAACTTGATTGAATACGGCGGATTCACTCGAATCCGGCGTATTCCGATTTTTGACTTAAATCCGGCGGATTCTTTTAAATCCGGCGGATTCCCGTGTCTGGTCAACAACTTGACTTTTAACTTAAAACACAATGCAATTCCGTTAACGACTACAATTGTACAAGACATATACGAGACATGATAAATTGTTGAATGACACTATAAAACGAGACAAACTATGATTACGGACATTGGACTTATTTAATGCGTACGAACAATAATATATATATGCGAGAATATATATATGCAACTATATAAGTATATATGTATATATGCTTACACATTTTGGACGATTCGACAAACAAACATAACTTGGGAAAATATTATTTATTTTCAAACAACAATCATCAACGACATACACAACTTAAGAAATTGATAATTTCTTTAAACAAACAAATTATTAACGTAAGTAAATAAAGTACTTATAGTTAATACATTATTGTGTATAGGTTGACTACGTTTGGGCTACGCTATCTTATCTCGCTAGCATTCACATCCGAGCACCTACAGTGAGTTCACAAACCCCTTTTAAATGTTTTAAAACTTCGGGGTGGAAAACATAGAAATCGTATGTATAATTACACGCGACAACTGTTTGAATACTTGATGTATTTACTTAAACTATTGATGAAATGAGATTTCATGTTGTGACTGATTAAATACTGTAAGTATTGGCTTTAACTGTTTATGAAGGGGTACTTCATACTAGAACTATTTGTGAAAGGGTATTTCACACAACTATTTGAACTATGTTTTTATGAAATGTTTTTCATAACTATTTTGGGAATTTAGGCAACGAATCTTGGTACGGATCTAGGCTGAACGATGTAGTGCATAAAAGACCTTATGGCTACAGACTATAACCATTAGCTAGGTGACTCTAGCCACTGAGTATACGGATAGTACTATCGCCGTGACGACCCTGCTACGGATTTGGGAGCGTATACTTAATTGTCCAGCATGGCAAACAACAACAGATTAGGGTTGTGGTTTGGTTATAGGGTTAGATCGGGTTACCTTACTTGACAGGTTTAGCTCACCTTTCAAGGGATCACCGTCTAAATATTCCCACAAAACTATTGTTTAGGAAGTGATTTCCTACGTACATTGATTTGGAAATGTTAATCCTTATTTAGGTTAACTTGTGTTTCCTGCTGATAACTGATTTGGGAAATGTTATTTGTTAATAACTTGTGTTTCCTACTACAACTACAACTGATTTGGGAAATGTTATTCGTTAATAACTTGTGTTTCCTACTTGATAAACAACACTTATTGGAAATGTTATTCTTAAATGTTTAACTTGTGTTTCCTACATAACGAACAAACTTGTGAATTCACTCAACAATTTTGTTGACGTTTTACTCTATGTTTTTCAGGGAATTAGCAGCGTAAGTAAGATCTGCATACATATCAGGACGGACTACCCTGGACTTGTTAGGATGCCACTACTTTTGGGACACATGGATTTCCTCTGTATAACTGCAACTACTGCAGTCATACCTATGAAATCTACTTTTGATATTATGTATTTTATGAAATACTGATTTCAACTACTACTATTACTGTTACCACTCTTCAAGTGGTAACCTTTTGTAAAACTTTAACTAATGGCATCTTAATCTATATTCGTTCTGCGATAATCATATGCTCTGAGTATGTATGTATATGTTGGTTGTTTTTACTGCTCGCACCCCCGCCACGTCACTAAGCTTCCGCAAACCACTCTATGTAATTGTAATTACCGTTTGGCGGGGTGTGACAGACTTGGTATCAGAGCCATTGGTTATAGCGAACTAGAAGTCTTTAGGTGACTGAAAACCTTAGAGACCTAGACTATAGCCTTGGCTAGAACATTTGTGCATTCATGCATACATACTTTGCATACAACTAACATACGACTGACACGCCACACTCAATTTTTTTTTGTCACAGTATGTCTAGTCAATCACATTACCATGTTTACGCTTCGGATGAAGAGCCGACAGAGGCTACTTTTGAGGGTCCCGCGATTACAGTAGGGGATGAGTCATCAGTTCATGTGAGAGCTATGTCTGATGACACTAGTGATGCTTATTTAGTACCACCTCCGACCGCACCTGTGGTCACTCCTACCCCTACACCACCTGTCGCGAGTACTTCTCGTGTGCCTGTACCTAGGATGACAGCTAGGATCTGTGTCCGGGATTTTCCCAGGGGACCACTCGCGCCGCGCGATAAGGCGCCAGAGACTGAGACTGAGGTTCCAGTTGTCGAGCCGCCACAGAAGAGGCTCCGACCTTCTCATTTGGATTGGATGCCTCGAGTATTGAGAGAGTGGAGATCACTAGAGGGTATTCCCTCGACCTTTGAGTTTGGAGAGTCCTCCCACTCACCACCATCTGCATATCTCACTGGTGAGCCTCTGGAGCTCACTGTGCCTACCCTTGTGGCTGTGGTTCACACCATGTTTAGGATATCATCTAGCAGGAGCAGAGATGTGACGGAGTTACTGAGCGATGCCTCCCGTACTGATATGGATATGGCTATGCTCCATCAGAGGATGGATTTTGTGGAGACTCACCGTCTGACAGACTGGCAGAGTCTAGCATCCACCCGTGCACGCGTTGCAGCTTTAGAGAGGCGCGCTAGGGTGTCAGAGATTGTAGCTAGTGTTTGTGTGATGACTGCAGCAGTGATGGTTGCGGTTAGGATGTATTTACCCTGGTTCCGTTAGGTCTGTGTATGGCGGTTGTGCCTACACCATATTAGACTATTACTTTTGGGGAAATATATGTATGTATTCGTTATGGACTAGCTGTATGTTGGATGAAACTTTGTTAGTAAAATGGGTATATGTATAGGAAACCCATCATCTTTTGTATAACGCTAACCATCGATGGGTATATTAGAAATCCCATCTCATTTTGTACTAAACTCATGTAACAGCGTTTTGATCTTTAATATATAATGTATGCTTGGTTTACGTCTCGTATCCATTATGCTTATTATCAACCATGTTATTTCCTCTTACAACTGTCGACTTGTGATTAAACCTATACTCTATCGACACTTTGTGACCAACTCTTGTAAACCCTGAAACATTTTACAGCTTGATGATTGATTATTCTTGAGAACCTCTGAAATCTACAGTGTTAAACGACAATGAAAAGAAATATGTATTGGACATTATATAATAGCGCCTGGCCAACGTGATTATATTATGCTAGATACATGTGGGTGTTTCAAAGTTGTATGGCACGTGTTGTAAAATTCTATTCATTCATCTTTTCATGTCATTCATTTCTATCAAATGTGAATCTTTGATCTATTCACATTCAATATCTCAACATTAACACTCTGCATTTTATTCATCGCAGAGCTGAATCATGCCTCCCAAACGACGAGTCACTAGAACAAGTCAAAAGACGACTACGCCTCCACCACCACCACCCACCGAAACCACTGAACAAATGATCGCACGAAGAATAGCTGAAGGTATTGCTGAATATGAGGCAAGCCGTAGTCGTGAACCTGGAGCTAACAACAGTGGATCTACCCTTGTTAATACTGAGACAACCGTGAATGCTGGCCGAGGGTGTTCATACAAAACATTTCAGGCTTGTAAGCCGATTTCTTTCCGTGGCACCGAGGGTGCAATTGGTATGATTCACTGGATAGAGAAAACTGAGTCGGTATTGGATATTAGTGACTGTTCACCTGACTGTATGGTGAAGTATGCTGCTTGCACTTTGGCTGACAAAGCGCTCACTTGGTGGAACAGTCAGATCCAATCACTTGGTAGACCAGCTGCTTATTCAATGTCATGGGGAACATTTAAGAATCTGATATTGGAGGAATTCTGCCCTCGCAGTGAGATGCAGAAAATAGAAACAGAGTTGTGGAACATCACCATGATTGGTGCTGATATTACTGGGTACACCACTAAGTTTCAGGAACTTGCACGTCTAGTGCCACATATGGTGACTCCCGAGTATAAGCGTATCGAACGCTACATATTCGGTCTGGTACCACAAATCCGCAGTCTGGTGACATCATCTAAACCGGACACTTTCAGGAGTGCTGTTACACTAGCACAAAGTTTGACTGATGAGGCAGTCAGGATGGGAAGTCTGACTAAGAAAGCTGTGTCGGGAAAAAGTGAACCGAACAGTACTGATGTTAGTAGTTCTGGTGGTGCAAAGCGAAAGTGGAACGGTAGTGGTGCTGATCGCCAAGGTCAGCAAAACAAGAAACATTCTGGAAATGCGAAAGCATATGTTGCCACTACTACCGACTCGAAACCATACCTGGGTAACAAACCCAAATGTGATAAGTGCAACCGACACCACGAAGGCGGGTGTGGGTATTGTGGAAACTGTAAGGCATGGGGACATAGAACCCGAGAATGCAAAACTAACCCTCCCCCACGGGCAATCACTGAGCGTCAAAACCAGGGATGTTTTGAATGTGGTGAGCAAGGACACTACCGCAACCGATGCCCTAAGCTCAACAACAACCAAAACCGCAACAACAACAACAACCGCGGTACCAACAATCAACCAGCTCAAGGAAGGGCATTCGTGATCGGAGCACAAGAGGCACGCCAGGACCCCAACACTGTCACTGGTACGTTTCTCGTAAACAACCATTATGCCTCTGTGTTAATTGATTCGGGTGCTGATTTAAGTTTTGTGTCTACTGAGTTTAGACCACTATTAGAACTTGAATCCCATAAATTAGACAACAAGTATACCATAGAATTAGCCGATGGTGAGTTGATCGAATCAGGAGAAATAGTACCGGGATGTACCTTGGAGTTAGAAGGTCATCTCTTCGAAATAGACTTACTACCGGTTAAGTTGGGAAGTTTTGACATTGTAGTCGGTATGGATTGGTTATCTAAGAACCGCGCGGAGATCATATGTCATGATAAGATGGTTCGATTACCACTATCAACAGGAGAAACACTTGTGGTTCAAGGTGAGAAACGAAAAAGTACCACAAAAATGATTTCGTGCTTGAAGGCCAGTAAGTATCTCCGAAAGGGGTACCAAGCATTTTTGGCACACATTGTAGAAAAGAAAACTGAGGAGCGATGTATAGACGATGTGCCCATTGTACGCGACTATCCAGGAGTATTTCCTGATGAGTTGCCGGGATTGCCACCCCCACGACAAATTGAGTTTCACATTGACCTGGTGCCAGGAGCCGCACCTATCGCACGTGCACCTTATCGTCTAGCTCCCTCGGAAATGCAGGAGTTATCTACACAATTGCAAGAACTTCTAGACTTGGGATTCATTCGACCGAGCTTTTCCCCTTGGGGAGCTCCGGTTTTGTTTGTTAAGAAAAAGGATGGATCTATGCGGATGTGCATCGATTATCGAGAACTGAACAAGGTAACTATCAAGAACAGATACCCGTTACCACGCATTGACGATCTGTTTGATCAATTGCAAGGGTCGAGTTATTATTCAAAGATTGACCTACGATCTGGTTACCATCAACTTAAGGTACGAGAAGAGGATGTACCGAAAACTGCTTTTAGGACTCGTTACGGTCACTACGAGTTTCTAGTCATGCCTTTTGGGCTGACCAACGCACCAGCAGTATTCATGGATTTGATGAACAGAGTGTGCAAACCCTATTTGGATAAATTCGTCATTGTGTTTATTGACGACATCTTGGTATACTCACGATCGAAAGAGGATCACGAGCAACATCTGAAGCTTGTTCTCGAACTACTACAAAAAGAGAAGCTTTATGCAAAGTTCTCTAAATGCGAATTTTGGATACGAGAGGTCCAATTCCTTGGTCATGTGATAAATGACAAGGGAATTCACGCAGACCCATCCAAAATTGAGGCAATCAACAACTGGGAAGCACCGAAAACCCCAACTGAAGTACGACAATTTCTTGGTCTAGCTGGCTATTACAGGCGATTCATCGCAAACTTTTCAAAGATAGCCCAACCACTTACCACATTAACTCAAAAGGACAAGAAATTTGAGTGGAATGAGAAGCAAGAGAATGCATTCCAAATATTGAAACAGAAACTGAGCAGCGCACCCATACTATCCCTACCTGAAGGAGTAGACAACTTTGTTGTTTACTGTGATGCTTCGCATCAGGGATTAGGTTGCGTACTGATGCAAAATGAAAAAGGTCATTGCTTATGCATAACGACAACTAAAAGTGCATGAGAAAAACTATACGACTCATGATTTGGAATTGGGAGCCGTTGTTTTTGCACTGAAGATCTGGAGACACTACCTATACGGTACAAAGTGTACGATCTTCACTGATCATAAGAGCCTACAACATATATTCGACCAAAAAGAACTTAACATGAGACAACAACGTTGGGTCGAATTACTTAACGATTACGACTGTGAAATAAAGTATCACCCGGGTAAAGCTAACGTAGTAGCAGATGCCCTGAGTCGTAAGGAACGAATCAAACCTCGAAGAGTTCGAGCCTTGGGATTGACAATCCACTCGAATCTCATTACTCAAATTCGCGATGCACAAGAAACTGCTTTCATTCCCGAACGTCTTAAGGATGAATCCTTGAAGGGGATGGAAAAACAATTAGAGAAAAAGGACAACGGAGTGTTGTACTTCATGAACCGAATTTGGGTACCATGCGTAGATGAGTTACGCAAGCTGATTTTGGACGAGGCACACAAGTCCAACTACTCGATACATCCTGGTGCAGACAAAATGTACCATGACGTGAAAGGTTTTTACTGGTGGCCTGGAATGAAACGTGACATTTCCACCTACGTAAGCAAATGTTTGACTTGTTCTAAAGTCAAAGTCGAATACCAAAAGCCGTCTGGACTTTTGCAACAACCTGAAATGCCCAAATGGAAATGGGAGCAAATAACAATGGACTTCATTACGAAGTTACCTAGAACGGCATCTGGAGCAAATGCCATATGGGTGATTGTCGATCGATTGACAAAATCAGCCCACTTCCTCGCTATTAAGGAAATGGATGGAATGGAGAAACTAGCTAAAATCTATATTAAAGAGATTGTTTCTCGGCATGGTGTGCCACTATCCATCATCTCTGATAGAGATGCACGATTCACTTCTCGCTTTTGGCAAACATTACAACAGGCAATGGGTACTCGACTTGATATGAGTACTGCCTATCACCCGCAGACTGACGGCCAAAGTGAGCGAACTATACAGACGCTCGAAGACTTGTTGCGAGCATGTGTGATAGACTTTGGAGGTAACTGGGATACTCACCTACCTCTAGCTGAATTCTCTTACAACAATAGTTATCACATGAGTATACAGATGACACCATTTGAGGCGTTATATGGACGCAAGTGCCGATCACCACTCTGTTGGGCAGAGTTGTACGACAGACAACTATCTGGACCCGAACTTGTCCAGGAAACCACTGACAAAATAAATCAAGTATTGAGCCGACTGAAAGCGGCACGAGATCGACAAAAGAGTTACGCTGATAACCGCCGTAAACCTCTTGAGTTTCAAGTAGGAGACAAAGTCCTACTCAAAGTATCTCCCTGGAAAGGAGTAGCACGATTTGGCAAACGAGGAAAGCTGAACCCACGATACATCGGACCGTTTGAAATCCTTGCTAGGATTGGTCCTGTCGCTTACAAGCTCAAACTACCTCAAGAGCTTAGTAGCATACACGATACTTTCCACGTTAGCAACCTCAAAAAGTGTCTTTCTGACGAAACACTTATCCTTCCTCCTGACGAAGTCTTCATTGACTCAAAACTTAACTTTGTGGAGGAACCTGTTGAAGTTATGGATTCTAAAACGCAGAAACTTCGACACAAACGAATCAAACTGGTTAAAGTTCGTTGGAACTCGAAACATGGCCCAGAGTTTACCTGGGAACGAGAGGATGAAATGCGAAAGAAATACCCTAACCTATTTGAGAGCGTGACCGAGACTCACGGCTCGACTTAAATCTCGGGACGAAATTTCACTAACGGGGGGAGAATGTGACACTCCTCCAAATTAGGTATATAATTATACTTAATTACATGCATTTCTTACGCTAATTCCCTACGATTGTGTTAACATAAACTTTTGATGTGATGTGAGTCTAGCGAGCCCAAAACAATAATACATGAAGTATTACATAAATTGTAATTTATAAAATTACGCGATTTTTAGCTGAAAAGTTACCGAATACGCGTCCGAATGAATGCGACAAAATAACTAACGAAAGTCGGTGACAAAATATATAATTAATAATTCGATTATTAATTACGAGTGTTTATATATCTATAACATATAGATAAAGTGGTTCAAATATACGTTTAACATAAAACGTATTATAACACGAACAGAAACAATTCTAAAACGCGCATACGACGTCGAATCATAAAAATACAAATTTTCTCGTTCGTTTGGAAGAAGTTAGAACATTACTTCAAAATATGAAATCCTAAATTTACTGAAAATTGGCGCTCAATTAACTGCGCGCAGTAAAATGTACAAAAATGTACAACTATCAAAAATAATGATAACCTCATTATTCTGAAAACATATTACGAACCAGGAGAGCATCTACAAAATAAAAATATAAAATGTTAACTTTTATATTGCTATAATTATACCCGTACTCGAAATTAGTGGGACTAATGTCCCACCAACCTACAATAATGCAGCAGACCGATTGATTTTAAACCCATACTCCCTCCATCTCCCTGTGATCATTCGGCAAAAACACACACACACAATTATTTCCATTTTCTTTCTCTCAAAACAAAGTAACAAGATCAGAGGTAAGCAACATCAGGAAGTGGAAGTGGAACAAATCCAGTGGCTTCACCATCATCATCATCAAACGTTCATCATTTTTCATCATTTTCATTTTGTAAGAAAACTTCAAATCCTTGAATTCTTTGTTTAAATTTCGATATATTACTTGCATATACATCATAATCTAGCTACATAACATCACAAACTCGAAGATTGATGAGTGATTCTTGAAAATGGTTTTAAAACCCAAAACTTCAAATGCAAAATCGATACATGAAAACATGTTATAATGATGTAATAAGTTGTTAAAATGCTATATATTGATAGTATAAACGTTTGGGTTTGATGTACAAATGATTTGAAACCCAAAACATTCGAGTTCATATACACTCTGCACGGACAGAACCTGCAAAACCTTTGAATCCGGCGGATTCAAGCGAATCCGGCGGATTCCCAGACCGAAGCTCAGATGAATCCGGCGTATTCACGGGAATACGGCGGATTCCCATTACTAAACCAGTCGAATACGGCGTATTCCTTCGAATACGGCGTATTCCCACCTCTGACCGCACACAAACCTTCGGCTAAAACGATGAACGAGTAAAAGACACGGGTGAATACGGCGGATTCAAATGAATCCGGCGTATTCCAAAGCTTCACACGAACCATCTGATGAACACACACGAATCCGGCGTATTCGATTCAATCCGGCGGATTCCCCCGAACTTGATTGAATACGGCGGATTCACTCGAATCCGGCGTATTCCGATTTTTGACTTAAATCCGGCGGATTCTTTTAAATCCGGCGGATTCCCGTGTCTGGTCAACAACTTGACTTTTAACTTAAAACACAATGCAATTCCGTTAACGACTACAATTGTACAAGACATATACGAGACATGATAAATTGTTGAATGACACTATAAAACGAGACAAACTATGATTACGGACATTGGACTTATTTAATGCGTACGAACAATAATATATATATGCGAGAATATATATATGCAACTATATAAGTATATATGTATATATGCTTACACATTTTGGACGATTCGACAAACAAACATAACTTGGGAAAATATTATTTATTTTCAAACAACAATCATCAACGACATACACAACTTAAGAAATTGATAATTTCTTTAAACAAACAAATTATTAACGTAAGTAAATAAAGTACTTATAGTTAATACATTATTGTGTATAGGTTGACTACGTTTGGGCTACGCTATCTTATCTCGCTAGCATTCACATCCGAGCACCTACAGTGAGTTCACAAACCCCTTTTAAATGTTTTAAAACTTCGGGGTGGAAAACATAGAAATCGTATGTATAATTACACGCGACAACTGTTTGAATACTTGATGTATTTACTTAAACTATTGATGAAATGAGATTTCATGTTGTGACTGATTAAATACTGTAAGTATTGGCTTTAACTGTTTATGAAGGGGTACTTCATACTAGAACTATTTGTGAAAGGGTATTTCACACAACTATTTGAACTATGTTTTTATGAAATGTTTTTCATAACTATTTTGGGAATTTAGGCAACGAATCTTGGTACGGATCTAGGCTGAACGATGTAGTGCATAAAAGACCTTATGGCTACAGACTATAACCATTAGCTAGGTGACTCTAGCCACTGAGTATACGGATAGTACTATCGCCGTGACGACCCTCCTACGGATTTGGGAGCGTATACTTAATTTTCCAGCATGGCAAACAACAACAGATTAGGGTTGTGGTTTGGTTATAGGGTTAGATCGGGTTACCTTACTTGACAGGTTTAGCTCACCTTTCAAGGGATCACCGTCTAAATATTCCCACAAAACTATTGTTTAGGAAGTGATTTCCTACGTACATTGATTTGGAAATGTTAATCCTTATTTAGGTTAACTTGTGTTTCCTGCTGATAACTGATTTGGGAAATGTTATTTGTTAATAACTTGTGTTTCCTACTACAACTACAACTGATTTGGGAAATGTTATTCGTTAATAACTTGTGTTTCCTACTTGATAAACAACACTTATTGGAAATGTTATTCTTAAATGTTTAACTTGTGTTTCCTACATAACGAACAAACTTGTGAATTCACTCAACAATTTTGTTGACGTTTTACTCTATGTTTTTCAGGGAATTAGCAGCGTAAGTAAGATCTGCATACATATCAGGACGGACTACCCTGGACTTGTTAGGATGCCACTACTTTTGGGACACATGGATTTCCTCTGTATAACTGCAACTACTGCAGTCATACCTATGAAATCTACTTTTGATATTATGTATTTTATGAAATACTGATTTCAACTACTACTATTACTGTTACCACTCTTCAAGTGGTAACCTTTTGTAAAACTTTAACTAATGGCATCTTAATCTATATTCATTCTGCGATAATCATATGCTCTGAGTATGTATGTATCTGTTGGTTGTTTTTACTGCTCGCACCCCCGCCACGTCACTAAGCTTCCGCAAACCACTCTATGTAATTGTAATTACCGTTTGGCGGGGTGTGACAGACTTGGTATCAGAGCCATTGGTTATAGCGAACTAGAAGTCTTTAGGTGACTGAAAACCTTAGAGACCTAGACTATAGCCTTGGCTAGAACATTTGTGCATTCATGCATACATACTTTGCATACAACTAACATACGACTGACACGCCACACTCAATTTTTTTTTGTCACAGTATGTCTAGTCAATCACATTACCATGTTTACGCTTCGGATGAAGAGCCGACCGAGGCTACTTTTGAGGGTCCCGCGATTACAGTAGGGGATGAGTCATCAGTTCATGTGAGAGCTATGTCTGATGACACTAGTGATGCTTATTTAGTACCACCTCCGACCGCACCTGTGGTCACTCCTACCCCTACACCACCTGTCGCGAGTACTTCTCGTGTGCCTGTACCTAGGATGACAGCTAGGATCTGTGTCCGGGATTTTCCCAGGGGACCACTCGCGCCGCGCGATAAGGCGCCAGAGACTGAGACTGAGGTTCCAGTTGTCGAGCCGCCACAGAAGAGGCTCCGACCTTCTCATTTGGATTGGATGCCTCGAGTATTGAGAGAGTGGAGATCACTAGAGGGTATTCCCTCGACCTTTGAGTTTGGAGAGTCCTCCCACTCACCACCATCTGCATATCTCACTGGTGAGCCTCTGGAGCTCACTGTGCCTACCCTTGTGGCTGTGGTTCACACCATGTTTAGGATATCATCTAGCAGGAGCAGAGATGTGACGGAGTTACTGAGCGATGCCTCCCGTACTGATATGGATATGGCTATGCTCCATCAGAGGATGGATTTTGTGGAGACTCACCGTCTGACAGACTGGCAGAGTCTAGCATCCACCCGTGCACGCGTTGCAGCTTTAGAGAGGCGCGCTAGGGTGTCAGAGATTGTAGCTAGTGTTTGTGTGATGACTGCAGCAGTGATGGTTGCGGTTAGGATGTATTTACCCTGGTTCCGTTAGGTCTGTGTATGGCGGTTGTGCCTACACCATATTAGACTATTACTTTTGGGGAAATATATGTATGTATTCGTTATGGACTAGCTGTATGTTGGATGAAACTTTGTTAGTAAAATGGGTATATGTATAGGAAACCCATCATCTTTTGTATAACGCTAACCATCGATGGGTATATTAGAAATCCCATCTCATTTTGTACTAAACTCATGTAACAGCGTTTTGATCTTTAATATATAATGTATGCTTAGTTTACGTCTCGTATCCATTATGCTTATTATCAACCATGTTATTTCCTCTTACAACTGTCGACTTGTGATTAAACCTATACTCTATCGACACTTTGTGACCAACTCTTGTAAACCCTGAAACATTTTACAGCTTGATGATTGATTATTCTTGAGAACCTCTGAAATCTACAGTGTTAAACGACAATGAAAAGAAATATGTATTGGACATTATATAATAGCGCCTGGCCAACGTGATTATATTATGCTAGATACATGTGGGTGTTTCAAAGTTGTATGGCACGTGTTGTAAAATTCTATTCATTCATCTTTTCATGTCATTCATTTCTATCAAATGTGAATCTTTGATCTATTCACATTCAATATCTCAACATTAACACTCTGCATTTTATTCATCGCAGAGCTGAATCATGCCTCCCAAACGACGAGTCACTAGAACAAGTCAAAAGACGACTACGCCTCCACCACCACCACCCACCGAAACCACTGAACAAATGATCGCACGAAGAATAGCTGAAGGTATTGCTGAATATGAGGCAAGCCGTAGTCGTGAACCTGGAGCTAACAACAGTGGATCTACCCTTGTTAATACTGAGACAACCGTGAATGCTGGCCGAGGGTGTTCATACAAAACATTTCAGGCTTGTAAGCCGATTTCTTTCCGTGGCACCGAGGGTGCAATTGGTATGATTCACTGGATAGAGAAAACTGAGTCGGTATTGGATATTAGTGACTGTTCACCTGACTGTATGGTGAAGTATGCTGCTTGCACTTTGGCTGACAAAGCGCTCACTTGGTGGAACAGTCAGATCCAATCACTTGGTAGACCAGCTGCTTATTCAATGTCATGGGGAACATTTAAGAATCTGATATTGGAGGAATTCTGCCCTCGCAGTGAGATGCAGAAAATAGAAACAGAGTTGTGGAACATCACCATGATTGGTGCTGATATTACTGGGTACACCACTAAGTTTCAGGAACTTGCACGTCTAGTGCCACATATGGTGACTCCCGAGTATAAGCGTATCGAACGCTACATATTCGGTCTGGTACCACAAATCCGCAGTCTGGTGACATCATCTAAACCGGACACTTTCAGGAGTGCTGTTACACTAGCACAAAGTTTGACTGATGAGGCAGTCAGGATGGGAAGTCTGACTAAGAAAGCTGTGTCGGGAAAAAGTGAACCGAACAGTACTGATGTTAGTAGTTCTGGTGGTGCAAAGCGAAAGTGGAACGGTAGTGGTGCTGATCGCCAAGGTCAGCAAAACAAGAAACATTCTGGAAATGCGAAAGCATATGTTGCCACTACTACCGACTCGAAACCATACCTGGGTAACAAACCCAAATGTGATAAGTGCAACCGACACCACGAAGGCGGGTGTGGGTATTGTGGAAACTGTAAGGCATGGGGACATAGAACCCGAGAATGCAAAACTAACCCTCCCCCACGGGCAATCACTGAGCGTCAAAACCAGGGATGTTTTGAATGTGGTGAGCAAGGACACTACCGCAACCGATGCCCTAAGCTCAACAACAACCAAAACCGCAACAACAACAACAACCGCGGTACCAACAATCAACCAGCTCAAGGAAGGGCATTCGTGATCGGAGCACAAGAGGCACGCCAGGACCCCAACACTGTCACTGGTACGTTTCTCGTAAACAACCATTATGCCTCTGTGTTAATTGATTCGGGTGCTGATTTAAGTTTTGTGTCTACTGAGTTTAGACCACTATTAGAACTTGAATCCCATAAATTAGACAACAAGTATACCATAGAATTAGCCGATGGTGAGTTGATCGAATCAGGAGAAATAGTACCGGGATGTACCTTGGAGTTAGAAGGTCATCTCTTCGAAATAGACTTACTACCGGTTAAGTTGGGAAGTTTTGACATTGTAGTCGGTATGGATTGGTTATCTAAGAACCGCGCGGAGATCATATGTCATGATAAGATGGTTCGATTACCACTATCAACAGGAGAAACACTTGTGGTTCAAGGTGAGAAACGAAAAAGTACCACAAAAATGATTTCGTGCTTGAAGGCCAGTAAGTATCTCCGAAAGGGGTACCAAGCATTTTTGGCACACATTGTAGAAAAGAAAACTGAGGAGCGACGTATAGACGATGTGCCCATTGTACGCGACTATCCAGGAGTATTTCCTGATGAGTTGCCGGGATTGCCACCCCCACGACAAATTGAGTTTCACATTGACCTGGTGCCAGGAGCCGCACCTATCGCACGTGCACCTTATCGTCTAGCTCCCTCGGAAATGCAGGAGTTATCTACACAATTGCAAGAACTTCTAGACTTGGGATTCATTCGACCGAGCTTTTCCCCTTGGGGAGCTCCGGTTTTGTTTGTTAAGAAAAAGGATGGATCTATGCGGATGTGCATCGATTATCGAGAACTGAACAAGGTAACTATCAAGAACAGATACCCGTTACCACGCATTGACGATCTGTTTGATCAATTGCAAGGGTCGAGTTATTATTCAAAGATTGACCTACGATCTGGTTACCATCAACTTAAGGTACGAGAAGAGGATGTACCGAAAACTGCTTTTAGGACTCGTTACGGTCACTACGAGTTTCTAGTCATGCCTTTTGGGCTGACCAACGCACCAGCAGTATTCATGGATTTGATGAACAGAGTGTGCAAACCCTATTTGGATAAATTCGTCATTGTGTTTATTGACGACATCTTGGTATACTCACGATCGAAAGAGGATCACGAGCAACATCTGAAGCTTGTTCTCGAACTACTACAAAAAGAGAAGCTTTATGCAAAGTTCTCTAAATGCGAATTTTGGATACGAGAGGTCCAATTCCTTGGTCATGTGATAAATGACAAGGGAATTCACGCAGACCCATCCAAAATTGAGGCAATCAACAACTGGGAAGCACCGAAAACCCCAACTGAAGTACGACAATTTCTTGGTCTAGCTGGCTATTACAGGCGATTCATCGCAAACTTTTCAAAGATAGCCCAACCACTTACCACATTAACTCAAAAGGACAAGAAATTTGAGTGGAATGAGAAGCAAGAGAATGCATTCCAAATATTGAAACAGAAACTGAGCAGCGCACCCATACTATCCCTACCTGAAGGAGTAGACAACTTTGTTGTTTACTGTGATGCTTCGCATCAGGGATTAGGTTGCGTACTGATGCAAAATGAAAAGGTCATTGCTTATGCATAACGACAACTAAAAGTGCATGAGAAAAACTATACGACTCATGATTTGGAATTGGGAGCCGTTGTTTTTGCACTGAAGATCTGGAGACACTACCTATACGGTACAAAGTGTACGATCTTCACTGATCATAAGAGCCTACAACATATATTCGACCAAAAAGAACTTAACATGAGACAACAACGTTGGGTCGAATTACTTAACGATTACGACTGTGAAATAAAGTATCACCCGGGTAAAGCTAACGTAGTAGCAGATGCCCTGAGTCGTAAGGAACGAATCAAACCTCGAAGAGTTCGAGCCTTGGGATTGACAATCCACTCGAATCTCATTACTCAAATTCGCGATGCACAAGAAACTGCTTTCATTCCCGAACGTCTTAAGGATGAATCCTTGAAGGGGATGGAAAAACAATTAGAGAAAAAGGACAACGGAGTGTTGTACTTCATGAACCGAATTTGGGTACCATGCGTAGATGAGTTACGCAAGCTGATTTTGGACGAGGCACACAAGTCCAACTACTCGATACATCCTGGTGCAGACAAAATGTACCATGACGTGAAAGGTTTTACTGGTGGCCTGGAATGAAACGTGACATTTCCACCTACGTAAGCAAATGTTTGACTTGTTCTAAAGTCAAAGTCGAATACCAAAAGCCGTCTGGACTTTTGCAACAACCTGAAATGCCCAAATGGAAATGGGAGCAAATAACAATGGACTTCATTACGAAGTTACCTAGAACGGCATCTGGAGCAAATGCCATATGGGTGATTGTCGATCGATTGACAAAATCAGCCCACTTCCTCGCTATTAAGGAAATGGATGGAATGGAGAAACTAGCTAAAATCTATATTAAAGAGATTGTTTCTCGGCATGGTGTGCCACTATCCATCATCTCTGATAGAGATGCACGATTCACTTCTCGCTTTTGGCAAACATTACAACAGGCAATGGGTACTTGACTTGATATGAGTACTGCCTATCACCCGCAGACTGACGGCCAAAGTGAGCGAACTATACAGACGCTCGAAGACTTGTTGCGAGCATGTGTGATAGACTTTGGAGGTAACTGGGATACTCACCTACCTCTAGCTGAATTCTCTTACAACAATAGTTATCACATGAGTATACAGATGACACCATTTGAGGCGTTATATGGACGCAAGTGCCGATCACCACTCTGTTGGGCAGAGTTGTACGACAGACAACTATCTGGACCCGAACTTGTCCAGGAAACCACTGACAAAATAAATCAAGTATTGAGCCGACTGAAAGCGGCACGAGATCGACAAAAGAGTTACGCTGATAACCGCCGTAAACCTCTTGAGTTTCAAGTAGGAGACAAAGTCCTACTCAAAGTATCTCCCTGGAAAGGAGTAGCACGATTTGGCAAACGAGGAAAGCTGAACCCACGATACATCGGACCGTTTGAAATCCTTGCTAGGATTGGTCCTGTCGCTTACAAGCTCAAACTACCTCAAGAGCTTAGTAGCATACACGATACTTTCCACGTTAGCAACCTCAAAAAGTGTCTTTCTGACGAAACACTTATCCTTCCTCCTGACGAAGTCTTCATTGACTCAAAACTTAACTTTGTGGAGGAACCTGTTGAAGTTATGGATTCTAAAACGCAGAAACTTCGACACAAACGAATCAAACTGGTTAAAGTTCGTTGGAACTCGAAACATGGCCCAGAGTTTACCTGGGAACGAGAGGATGAAATGCGAAAGAAATACCCTAACCTATTTGAGAGCGTGACCGAGACTCACGGCTCGACTTAAATCTCGGGACGAAATTTCACTAACGGGGGGAGAATGTGACACTCCTCCAAATTAGGTATATAATTATACTTAATTACATGCATTTCTTACGCTAATTCCCTACGATTGTGTTAACATAAACTTTTGATGTGATGTGAGTCTAGCGAGCCCAAAACAATAATACATGAAGTATTACATAAATTGTAATTTATAAAATTACGCGATTTTTAGCTGAAAAGTTACCGAATACGCGTCCGAATGAATGCGACAAAATAACTAACGAAAGTCGGTGACAAAATATATAATTAATAATTCGATTATTAATTACGAGTGTTTATATATCTATAACATATAGATAAAGTGGTTCAAATATACGTTTAACATAAAACGTATTATAACACGAACAGAAACAATTCTAAAACGCGCATACGACGTCGAATCATAAAAATACAAATTTTCTCGTTCGTTTGGAAGAAGTTAGAACATTACTTCAAAATATGAAATCCTAAATTTACTGAAAATTGGCGCTCAATTAACTGCGCGCAGTAAAATGTACAAAAATGTACAACTATCAAAAATAATGATAACCTCATTATTCTGAAAACATATTACGAACCAGGAGAGCATCTACAAAATAAAAATATAAAATGTTAACTTTTATATTGCTATAATTATACCCGTACTCGAAATTAGTGGGACTAATGTCCCACCAACCTACAATAATGCAGCAGACCGATTGATTTTAAACCCATACTCCCTCCATCTCCCTGTGATCATTCGGCAAAAACACACACACACAATTATTTCCATTTTCTTTCTCTCAAAACAAAGTAACAAGATCAGAGGTAAGCAACATCAGGAAGTGGAAGTGGAACAAATCCAGTGGCTTCACCATCATCATCATCAAACGTTCATCATTTTTCATCATTTTCATTTTGTAAGAAAACTTCAAATCCTTGAATTCTTTGTTTAAATTTCGATATATTACTTGCATATACATCATAATCTAGCTACATAACATCACAAACTCGAAGATTGATGAGTGATTCTTGAAAATGGTTTTAAAACCCAAAACTTCAAATGCAAAATCGATACATGAAAACATGTTATAATGATGTAATAAGTTGTTAAAATGCTATATATTGATAGTATAAACGTTTGGGTTTGATGTACAAATGATTTGAAACCCAAAACATTCGAGTTCATATACACTCTGCACGGACAGAACCTGCAAAACCTTTGAATCCGGCGGATTCAAGCGAATCCGGCGGATTCCCAGACCGAAGCTCAGATGAATCCGGCGTATTCACGGGAATACGGCGGATTCCCATTACTAAACCAGTCGAATACGGCGTATTCCTTCGAATACGGCGTATTCCCACCTCTGACCGCACACAAACCTTCGGCTAAAACGATGAACGAGTAAAAGACACGGGTGAATACGGCGGATTCAAATGAATCCGGCGTATTCCAAAGCTTCACACGAACCATCTGATGAACACACACGAATCCGGCGTATTCGATTCAATCCGGCGGATTCCCCCGAACTTGATTGAATACGGCGGATTCACTCGAATCCGGCGTATTCCGATTTTTGACTTAAATCCGGCGGATTCTTTTAAATCCGGCGGATTCCCGTGTCTGGTCAACAACTTGACTTTTAACTTAAAACACAATGCAATTCCGTTAACGACTACAATTGTACAAGACATATACGAGACATGATAAATTGTTGAATGACACTATAAAACGAGACAAACTATGATTACGGACATTGGACTTATTTAATGCGTACGAACAATAATATATATATGCGAGAATATATATATGCAACTATATAAGTATATATGTATATATGCTTACACATTTTGGACGATTCGACAAACAAACATAACTTGGGAAAATATTATTTATTTTCAAACAACAATCATCAACGACATACACAACTTAAGAAATTGATAATTTCTTTAAACAAACAAATTATTAACGTAAGTAAATAAAGTACTTATAGTTAATACATTATTGTGTATAGGTTGACTACGTTTGGGCTACGCTATCTTATCTCGCTAGCATTCACATCCGAGCACCTACAGTGAGTTCACAAACCCCTTTTAAATGTTTTAATGTTTTAAAACTTCGGGGTGGAAAACATAGAAATCGTATGTATAATTACACGCGACAACTGTTTGAATACTTGATGTATTTACTTAAACTATTGATGAAATGAGATTTCATGTTGTGACTGATTAAATACTGTAAGTATTTGCTTAAACTGTTTATGAAGGGGTACTTCATACTAGAACTATTTGTGAAAGGGTATTTCACACAACTATTTGAACTATGTTTTTATGAAATGTTTTTCATAACTATTTTGGGAATTTAGGCAACGAATCTTGGTACGGATCTAGGCTGAACGATGTAGTGCATAAAAGACCTTATAGCTACAGACTATAACCATTAGCTAGGTGACTCTAGCCACTGAGTATACGGATAGTACTATCGCCGTGACGACCCTCCTACGGATTTGGGAGCGTATACTTAATTGTCCAGCATGGCAAACAACAACAGATTAGGGTTGTGGTTTGGTTATAGGGTTAGATCGGGTTACCTTACTTGACAGGTTTAGCTCACCTTTCAAGGGATCACCGTCTAAATATTCCCACAAAACTATTGTTTAGGAAGTGATTTCCTACGTACATTGATTTGGAAATGTTAATCCTTATTTAGGTTAACTTGTGTTTCCTGCTGATAACTGATTTGGGAAATGTTATTTGTTAATAACTTGTGTTTCCTACTACAACTACAACTGATTTGGGAAATGTTATTCGTTAATAACTTGTGTTTCCTACTTGATAAACAACACTTATTGGAAATGTTATTCTTAAATGTTTAACTTGTGTTTCCTACATAACGAACAAACTTGTGAATTCACTCAACAATTTTGTTGACGTTTTACTCTATGTTTTTCAGGGAATTAGCAGCGTAAGTAAGATCTGCATACATATCAGGACGGACTACCCTGGACTTGTTAGGATGCCACTACTTTTGGGACACATGGATTTCCTCTGTATAACTGCAACTACTGCAGTCATACCTATGAAATCTACTTTTGATATTATGTATTTTATGAAATACTGATTTCAACTACTACTATTACTGTTACCACTCTTCAAGTGGTAACCTTTTGTAAAACTTTAACTAATGGCATCTTAATCTATATTCGTTCTGCGATAATCATATGCTCTGAGTATGTATGTATCTGTTGGTTGTTTTTACTGCTCGCACCCCCGCCACGTCACTAAGCTTCCGCAAACCACTCTATGTAATTGTAATTACCGTTTGGCGGGGTGTGACAAATATGTAGTATACTTTCATACAAAATGCATTACAAATATATGATATGTATAATATAAAATGCAGTGAATAACAAACAATATATAATAAACGAAAAATATGTAAAATGCGATAAAAATAACAAAATGCAATACAAATAGATTATGTATAATATAAAATGCAGTAAAAAGCAAACAAAGTGTACTAAATGAAATATATGCCAAATGCAGTAAAAATGGATAATATGTATAATATATAATGCGGTAAAAAACAAACAATATGTAATAAATGAAATATATGCAAAATGCAGTAATAATAATAAAATGCAGTGCAATTTTAACAAAATGCAGTGCAATTTTAACAAAATGCAACACAAAATAGATTTTGTATAACTTAAAATGCATTAGAAAACAAGCAATATTTATTAGATCGATGTGTATAAATAAAATGCAGTAAAAACATCAAAAGGATAATGTGTATAATACAAAAATGCAGTAAAAATGAACAATATCTACTAAACATATGTATACAAAATGCAATAAAAATAATAAAATGCAGTACAAAAAGATCATATGTAAAAAATAATTATGATTCTTTTTTAAAAAAATTTAATTTATAGAAGAAAAAAAAATTCTGACGGGTGGCGACGACTAACAGCGGCTGATGGTGGTAAGTGGCAGCAGCTAGTGGTGAGTGGTGGTGGGGAGGGGTGAGGAGGAAGAAAGTAGGAGGGAGTAGTGTACAATATTAAAATGGTGGAGGGTGTAAAAATGAAACTTTGACTTGTGACATGTGACACTTTTTGTGTGGAGGAAATTTTTCTTCTCGATCTCCTCAAAAGGTACCTTCTCATCTGAACATCATCCTAATTTTATTAATTGAATGAATCAATTTAATTTGTATAAACATTACAAAATCTAATTAGTAACAAAGGCAATTTCTAATATTTGAAATATTTTTAGTCATTAAATGTACCCTATTGTGTTGTCCTAGTAAGACACGTCCAAAAAAACCTAAGATTTACACCATTCGTCCTGCAATAAACGTCCATATTATTATTTTTATCTGTCCTAAAGATAATTGTCTATTTATAAAAATTAACTACTAAAAATTATTAAACTTCTCATTTTATCCTCATTTATTACTGTAAATCATTTATCTCTTAAATAAATTAAATCAAACTTACATTGAATATAAAGTCGAAACTCATATCTACTCAACATATTATAATTACTACAAAAATGATTGACGGACAATTTTTGTGAGGAGGGATAAAATACGCATTTTTTTTATTTTTAAAAAGTACACCAAGCCAATGATCTCTTACCCAAGTGGTAAAAGTGAGGTGGGAGGCTTGCCTCCCTGGAGGTCTGGGGTTCGAGCCCAGGCAGTGGTGTATGGGGGGAATTAAATTTAGCCGTTCAAAAAAAAAATAATTTATTGAGCACAAAACAAGGGGATTTCACACGTGGACATTAATTATAAAGTTGACCTTCCATATTATTTTTTCACAGGAAGGAATTAATCGGGAATTGAACGACATACTTTGATTTTATCAAATTTGTGAGTCAGAACAATGGATTAAAGTCATTTCCATTTTAATTTTTTTGTTTGGTACGGAATAACATTTATTATCAATTTAACTTGAAAATTACTAACTACTCCGTAATTCCGTATAACCTTAGGAAATATTATTTTCACAAAAAATCGAAATTATGGTTCAAGTGTTAGATACCGTGGTTTTATCTTCTCCTCACGATCGATGGAGGTGGACTTTGAATGGTAATGGGAGCTTCTATGTGAGTTCAGCAAGGAAAGAAATAGACAAGCATTTGCTTGTTGTGTATTCATCGCCTACTCGATGGTCCACGATTCTGCCTATTAAGGTTAACGTTTTTATATGACGTCTGTTTTTAGATAAACTTCCGACTCGTAATAACCTTTCTGCTAGAGGGGTGGAAGTTCCTTGTGTTTTGTGCCCGGTTTGTGATTCGGAGGTGGAATCTAGTATCCATCTTTTTTTGGGGTGCTCTGTGGTGTCTGAGTTATATCGTCTTATTGGCCGATGGTGGAGTATTGATATTCCTGTGTTTAGTGATTTGGTCTCCTGGGAGTCTTGGTTCAAGGGCTTGCGTCTTACTTCCTTGCATAAGTTGGTGTTGGAAGCCACGTTCTTCTCATTATGGTGGCATGTCTGGAACTTTAGGAATGCTAGTGTGTTTGCGGTGGTACAGCCTAAGAAATGCATGCTTTTTGACAACATTGT
Organism: Helichrysum umbraculigerum; assembly: GCA_949592205.1. NCBI lineage: Eukaryota > Viridiplantae > Streptophyta > Magnoliopsida > Asterales > Asteraceae > Helichrysum > Helichrysum umbraculigerum. Next base: position 4,592,073 of record CATIUR010000005.1, on the reverse strand, counting down.
TACTCAAACATTATTTTGGATGAATCATCGAAGTAGGAAGGTTAAAGTTAATTGGGCAGCGTGGTTGAAAGACCCGTTAGAAGCTATTTCTAATATGCATCTTTTTGTTTCTCCTGTTTTTGTCTAGCTTCTTGCTAGCTTTTAATAAAATTTCGCCATTCTAAAAAAAATAAAATAATCATCAGTATTATAAAAATTGTTCATACTTGATATATTCAACTTTGTTTTAAATTCTAAATATAACCATAGCCGATAACATTTTCCGTTTAAGGTGCGTTTAGTAACAACTAGCTAAAGCTGAAGATGAAAATTGTGGCTGGAGCTAGAGCCGAGGATTATTTCTCAAGCTATTTTAAACGCTTCTCTGAAAAGGGATTCACGGAAATTATTTTTCAATAATCACTTTTATATTATTGTTGTGAAACGGGGACGAGGGATTTGAGATTCTTAAATACTATAAACTCAATTTATTAAAATCTCTTAAAATCTTTGTGCCAAAAACACACATAACTTTTGAGCTTAACTACTTCTTAGAGACTAAAACACACGCATATGTAAGTTGCAATTTACAAATATTATTTGAAGATTTGATAAAATGTAACATCAGGTAGAAGTTAGGATATTTGAAGTTTTCAATTAAAACACCCAGACTTGAGGCTTTGAGTCATATAATATAATGAAAGTATGAAACACCCATGTGGAATCGGCATGTAGTAAATCTATGATTAGCTTCTAAAAACCTGCAATTAATTTTTTTTTTTGGAAACGGCAAATATCATTAAAACACCACAACTTAGCAAGAAACTAAGAGTGGCAAGGAAAGTACATGATACATATAAAATATAAAAATGAAAGAAAAATGGTTAAATGGGACAACTTCTCCAATCAACCCAATTACAGGGAACATTGCTTCTATGCTTAATCCATAGGAAAGAAGTAGAAATGATATCTCCCGTGATGGAAGAAAAAGATCTCCGAAAGTTGTTGAAAACCAAATCATTCCTTGCCTTCCATATACTCCATAACGCACATTGAATGATAGCAATGAGAATCTTTCGTTTCTTTAAATGATTTCCCCAATTGGCCCCAAATTCAATTAATTCTACCACCGAAGAACAACTAGGGACTGAAATGTTGCACCATCGAAATACCCACTTTATTATCTCCAAAGCTTTCGGACACATTACAAGTGCATGGTTGGTACATTCAACATTGAACCCACAATTTTTGCAGCTGCTTGAAACGATATTAATGCCCCGATCCAAAAGATTTTTTGCCATGGAATACGTCCCAAACAAGCTTTCCATACAAAACAATTCACTTTAATTGGAACCCATTTTAGCCAAGGCATGTTCGAAAAACCAGATGAAGTGATTTTATCTTCAAGTAGACGTTTCACAATATTAACACAAAAGGTGCCATCGTGAGACAATTTGCAGCTCAGACCATCTCCTGAATCCTTTGGGGAATGAGATAAGATCATGTGCAGTAATGAACATAATTCATCAATATGTACCTGACTGCTTAAATGGTGAGACCAATTCCACACGTAACCATCAACTCCAATGCGATCAGATACTAAGCATTCTTTATGTTTTTCAATTGCGAATAGAGCAGGAAATTTAACTTGTAATGAGCTATCACCAATCCAAGTATCCTTCCAAAATCGCACCTTTTTACCACTACCAACCACAAAGGAAAAGAAATCATCAAAGTTAAGACCAAGATTTTTAATGTCTTTCATAACATTGCAAATATTGCTCCATACACCCGAAAAACTTGCTTTGGACATTTGATGCAACGGCTTATTATCTAAACCGTGAATGGCACTTATCACCTTTTTCCAAATATAATCTTTATTATCCCTTAGCTTCCACCACCATTTCATTAACAAGGCGTAGTTATGAGTTTTGAGAGATCCAACACCGAGCCCACCTTTCTCTTTCGAAGCCATTACAATTTTCCAAGATACCCAACTGATTTTCTTCTCATTCACGTTACCACCCCATAAAAATCTCCTTCGAATCCTCTCTAACCGATCTATGATACCCGAAGGGGCTTTGAATAATGAAAAGAAATAGAGGGGTAGACTACTCAATACCGACTTTATTAAAGTAAGTCTACCACCGAAAGACAAATGCTTTGCTTTCCATGCGGACAGTTTTGCATTGAAACGATCCACAATCGGCTCCCAATGTTTTTTAAGATTCATGTTAGCCCCAACTGGAACCCCGAGGTAAGAAAAAGGAAGTGATCCTGTGATACAACCAAGACCCAAGGCAAGCTCCTTAACCGTTGAATCTGTGATCCCCACACCAAAGAGTTTGGATTTGTGGAAGTTAACTTTTAAACCCGACGAGGCATTGAAACAACGAAGAATCCTAGCAAGATTCATTACATTCGTTTTGGACACCTCTCCAACGAAAATTGCATCGTCTGCGTAAAATAAATGAGATAGCAATGGCCCGTTAATACCTATTCTTTTTCCATGAAATATTCCTTTGTCGCATGCAGTTTTCATTGCCACATTCAAGCCTTCCATTGCTATTATGAATAGAAAGGGTGAAAGAGGGTCTCCCTGTCTAACACCCTTGGAAATATGGAACTCTCTAGACGGCGATCCATTGATTAAAACCGAAGCATACGAGGAATTTAAACATCCTTGAATCCATTTACGCCACCTAAACCCGAAATTCATTTGTTCCATTACCGAGTCTAGATAATTCCAATTTATCGAGTCAAAAGCTTTCTCGAAATCGACTTTAAACATAAACAGATTATTCTTGGATTTTTTGGCCCAAGAAATTAACTCATTTATGATTAAAGGACCTTTCAAAATATTTCTATCATTCACATATGCCGATTGCGTAACATCAACTACGCTATCAATGACTTCTTTCAGACGAAGAGATAATGCTTTGGCAATAATCTTGTATAAACAACCAATGAGAGAAATCGGTCGAAAATCACCAAGATTAATGGGGTCCTTTATTTTTGGAAGAAGCGTGATAAAAGAGGAGTTGCAACCTCTCGAAATGATGCCAGTTTCTTCAAACTGTCTCACAAACCGCATGACATCCGGAATGATAATGTCAAAATGAGCTTTCAGAAACTTAAAAGTGAAACCATCGGGCCCGGGGGCCTTATCACATCCGCAAGCCCAAATCGAGGACTTAATTTCTTCAATTGAGAACGGGCGCTCAATATGATTATTCTGTGAGCTTCATCCTTTATCAACTTTGGATCAGAGACCCATGATCCATCTATCGAAATACCATGTATTCGATTGCTCCTATTCTTGTTTTTGAGTGTGCCATGGAAAAAAGAAGAATTCTCGTCCCCGTCCACCGACCATTTGACATGTGATCGTTGCTTTAAATCTAGCTTGCGAATCAATTCTAATTCAAGCAATCTGGACTTACCATCATGCAAATCTTTAAGCTCATTATTTGATAAAGCTCTAGATTCCACGATTAAGTCTAACTCAGAGACTTTTTCTTGTAAAGCCAATAACTCCTTATTTTCTTTAATATACTCTTTAGATCTCCACTCCTTGATTTGCCCTTTGACAAATTTTAATTTAGCTGCTAGAATTTGGTCAGGTAACCCGAAGCCTTGGAACACAGCCCAAGCCAGTTTGACAACATCAACAAATCCATCTAATTTCAACCATGAATTGTACAAGCGAAACGGTTGTGGACCGAAATCAACAAACGCATTGCACAAAGTGATAGGAGAGTGGTCCGAATGTAAACGAGGATGAGCAGTTACAATAGACCTAGGTTGAAGGTTCATAAAATTTTGACAAACAAGGAATCGATCCAACTTACTTAGCTTTTGTGTTTCTGGACTAAGATATGTGAATCGCCTTCCTCCCATGCTAAATTCATTTAAACCCGTTGAACAAATGAAAGCATTAAAATCATTGGCCGATGAATGACAAAACGTTGAATTTAACCTTTCGCTAGAACTTCTCACCGCATTGAAATCGCCGAAGAACACCCAAATTCCATGATACGAGTTCTTTAGCATTTTCAAATCATCCCATAGCTTACGTTTTTCAACCAAAGATTGAGGCGCATACACGTTAACAAAGAAGACATTATCGTTAACCCCTTTCCAATGCCCACCCACCATCAAGAAATACCTAGCTTTAATACAAAAAGCAGACGAGAAGATTAGAGGGTTCCAAATACATACAATACCACCGGATCTTCCATTGGCATTAACTACCTCGAAACCAAAATCGTCATTGCCCCAACAACCCATTCAATTTTATGATATATTGTATTTTTAGTCTTTTAGATATACAAATTAATATCAAATACTCCGTAAATGTTTGTTCAAGACTAATATAAGTCAAACTCACACTCAGATGAATCGAATCATGAATGGTCGCCGAGTTTTGCATCGGATCCCGGGTCTAAATTTACTACGGGTCATACTTTTCATACCAAATTTTTTTTTTTTTTACCTTTTTACTTATTTTTAGCATAAAAATTTGTACAATAAATTAAGGATCAAAAGTATTTAGAGCACATGGTGTGGTGCTTTTGTAATTACAGTGTTTTGAAAAGAATGTTGTTGTTAAAGATTTTGTGGTGTAGTAGACAGTGTTCTGAACAGTATTTTGAAGTCAAGTATACTAATCCACTCACCATACCACTAATATACGGAGTATTAGTTTAATGATATGGTGAGTAAAAAAAAAAATGGTATGGTTAGCTTTTCTCTTTACAAACAAACAATTAAAATGTTTTTAATCAATTAACTAACTTCGTGTTTTCCTTTTTAATGATGACCAATGAATCAACAAAGATAACAATATTAATGTTGAAATTAAAACAACAAAGATTGCATATAGGCTTTAATTAAGTAAGAAGATTCTCTAACAATTATTGTTGCAGTTATAGAAAATCGGTTAGTAAAAAATCCTAAATATTCGAATGCGTTTCCAATCATTATTTTAGGGATAATTATAAGTGATTTGATTTTTGAGATGAACAAAAAGATATTTTTAGAAATCATGTCATTGTCTTGTTAACAACCCAAAAAGATTTCGTATGGTTTTTTGATAATGTTGACAATCAAATATGGGTGACCAACATAAACAAATTGATATATTTAAATGGCCTACAAAATATCAAAAAATTACAGTTACATTCATCCAATGTAAATTAAAAAGATGACCTGTAAATCATCAGTATTGTACTATTGTCCATCTATTATTGAACATGTTTTATGATATTGTACATATATTACACCATTCTAAAATATGTTTGATACTAAACGGCTAAAAATTAATGATGTACAAATCATCACCAAAATACAAACTACGTTCGTGCTTTTATATTCGTAATATGGTACACATGTATGTTATTTGGTATATGAATCTAACATGCGTGCTAATTTATTTTATATTCGTATGTGGATTGTTGGATATATATATATATATATATATATATATATATATATATATATATATAGGGGGAAGATCAATAGGGAAGTAAAAAAATGGGGGAATGAGGGAAGCAATTTCCAGCCACACATTCTGGTCAACGTAAAAGTCAACGCGGTGGCAAACTTGTAAATAACTTGAAATCACCTCCTAGATCGTTAACATGCATTTCAAAAGCATGTTAATCAAAATCATATTTTCAGCACGTTAACATTCATTTATGATGAATGTTAACGCATATACATTATTATACACCGATGAATGTTATGTTATCACATTCAATAGTGTATAATAACATATATAAATTAATATTCATCATAAATGAATGTTTAAGAGTATTAAGTTGTAATTTGATTAACATGCTTTCCAGATGAATGTTAACGGTCTGGAATTTTTTCAATCTGAAAATTCAATTGGAATGACAATCATAATTTGATTAATTACTTGTTTACAAGTTTTGTACGATCAAATTCCTTTAATTTTATTATTTTCATTGTCAAATCAAAATTTACTCAAAAACCCAAAAGTTACTGTAATATTCATAATTTTTGATGAATTAGAATTATGACGAATTGAAGATATCTATGATTGTGATTGATGAGTTCGAAGATTTATAATGTTTTTGATTGTTGAATCTTTGAATTTCATGCTTTAATTTGGAATTTTAGATGAAAATTGATTAAATGGGTATTGTGGATGAATATAGAAGAGGAGAAAAAATGAGTGGTTGAGGTTTGCTTCCCTCCTTCCCCCAATTTTGAAGCTTCCCTCTTGATCCTTCCCCTATATATATATATATATATATATATATATATATATATATATATATATATATATATATTTTATCTCGTTTGATTCGAAATATATGATCCATCAACTCGATCCCCCTCCACACATTTGTAACAACAATCGTTGGCCAAGACAGGTTGGCTAAAGGCAACAACACTTCGATCGATCGCCACCACATAGCACCATCGTATTGGGGACCAAAAAGTATGTCTATCTCTACATAAACACATCACCAATGTACATGAACGTATATTAAATGTAAATATTACACATAACCACTCCTCAACAATTTCTTTCGTGCATTAAAAACTCTGAGCTATATATATGAATGACATGACCTTCTCAAAGGGACTAGCGAGCATCGGGTACCCCTACGTACTCTACTTAAGGAAATATACATCCCTCAAAAATATTAATGAACCAAGTGGTCCTATTTTATTTGGACTTTTAGTTTTTTCATGCAATTTATACCCCATTCGTTTCACTTTTTATCATTCAGTAATATTTTTTGTTTGATCTATCGTAGGTTGAGTAAATATATGTTTTTTTCCTTACATTTAATGCATGTTTGATTGAAACTTTTTAGAAATAATTAAATGATTGAAAGTTTAATGATCTTTTATAGTTATTTTCTTACAATTAGACAATACATTTAAACTAAAATGAACAGTAATGTGAAATTATAATAGCCAATAGAAGAGAAAAATATAGTGATCATAACCATGGGTAGGTAGTCTAGTGGTAAGGGTTTGGTCTCTAACCAAGATACCTAAAGATCCCAAGTTCGGACTTTAGGAGCAACAAAAAACCTCCTTGTGGTCACAGAGTTTCACCCGTGATGATTTCGGACAATCCACAAAACGGGTGAAATAAGTGATCACTCTCCAAACCTTTTAACCTAACTAAACACTAATTAGTTATCGTCATTTTTTTAAGAGTATTTATTATTTATATTTCAGTAGGTTTTACCCCCTCAAATAATTTATCCCATTCTAACTTCGTCCCTGAACTCGGTGATAATAATTCAAGTGGTCTCTAACTTTCAAACTCTATATACATATATAAGGTCACTAATATTAATGATTACGTTTAGTTACCTTATTTTGTTCAACAACCTTTTCATGTAGTACGATCACCGATATTAATTTGGTCACTAATATTAGACATTACGTCAAAAAAAAAAACCCTTTAAAACAATAAATGATATTTATCGTGCCGTGACAACAAATCGTGGAATAACAATTTAACATCATATTGGTCACTAATTCTACAATAAAGATCAATATTCAGTGACAACTTATTATTTTATGATGACTAAATTCTACTTCCTCTTTCTCACTCGAAATGTCTACATTTCTATTTTACCCTCCTGTTCTCTTTGCGTTCCCCGTCCGCGAATGTGTAATTATCATATGTCTTTTCGATCTTCTATGTTTCTTGTAAATATATGCTCACGGCTGCCAAAAATATAAAAATAAAATTTGTGCGTGGTGCTCTATCAATCTGCTATTGCTTCGTTTCTTATTCTTCACTTTTGGTTCGACACTTGTTTCGATTCCCTACAATTATCTATATATTTTCTTTAAATTTATCAAAGAAGGAAAAAAAAAACTCCGTTCATGATGCTTTCTGCCGACCACCAACCATCTCTAAGTTTTCTATATCTCTAAAATCTATCTTCCTTATTATCTAAATCTATCAAAATACTCAAATCTTTGTTTGTTTTTTTCTTTTTCCCACACAAATAACCGAATCTTCTTAAAATGTCACTACCTTTCTTTCCTTTTCTATAACAAGCCAAAATCCTTTTAATCCAATCTCTTCTTTCTTTTATTGCTAAGATCTTAACTCTTCCAATCTTTTCCTTTTTAGCAAATCATCTTCTCTTCTTTCAAATCTTCGTTTTCTAGTGTCATTGTTTCCATAGCAACCGTATGAAGAATTTGGAGACTAAAAAAAAAAAAAAAATTGCTACAAGGCGTCCTCATCAACAACTTAGTTTTACTTATAGCTTTAATGTTTATTATATTCTACTCCAATATCGAGATTTCGCGATTCGTCGCTCGAAATGCGGGGGAGTGTTAGAGTATATGTTTTGTTAGTTGGCCCAAACCCGTTTGTGGGCCCTAAGCCCATTAGGGTTTCATTTATGTGTCATGTAGTCTCTATATATTGTGGTTTAATAATACTAGTACGATACCCGCGCTATGCGGCGGTAATTTATAGGTAGTGAGTAATCGTTCATATTACTAATGATACGGTACTAATGTTTGCTTTTGTAGTTTGCTTTTGTTTGGGTGTTCGTGTGTACTTTTTAATTGGAGCATTATTTTTGCCTTTTGATTGGAGTTTTGTTACGGTGGAAAAGTGTATACATTTGTCACATAAATGTGAGTCATAGGGACTATACATGGTGGAAAATATAACGCCCCAAAATTTACAATTGTTTTTTTTTTTTTTTTTTTAAACAATTCGGAAGCTCAAGTCCCAAAACATATATATACATAAAATGACATGTAGTCATCTTCCATTACCTAAGTTCTAAGTATTAATTATTAACGTTTACAAAACAATCATTTATATCCTGGACATTATATAATCAACATTTTAAACTGTATTAAATAATAATCAGAGTAATCCTAGTCAAACATTCTTCAGTTACTCCTTGACCCGCCCATAACAATAGATATTAACCTGCAAGGAGTAAACAACGAGGGATTAGCACGAAGCTAAGTGAGTTAACTCATCACTAACACTACACTTAGTTTAACACCATGAGTTCACCTCATTTAACACTTTGACTCAACATCACCAGAGGATCGGTGGCCCTTGTGGCGCCCTCAGCCGCGGTGGCCCACCAAGCGACACTTACACCAACTGCAGGCCAATACAGTGGTTAACCGATAACCGTTTGTTACCTTTAGTCAACACAAGCCTTACTTACAACGAATGTTCACAACTCTTGTGTTGACTAACCTGTAACAACACAGTCCAACATAGTTGACCTCTATAACACAATTACCAATAGGTCACTTAACACTTTAACACAATTCACAATTCAACTTAACACAGGTATAACACATAACACTTGAAGTAACCACAATAGTGATCACTAAATTATAGTGAGAGATCAAAGTCCACTCACCGACTACCATAGTCGTCCACTTAGTAGTCTAATATCACTGAGTCTTCTCCATATCTGGAAATACAACAAAATACACAAGTCAGTTACTTGTATCAAATCTACATAACATTACTCCAATAGATTTATATCAACAATCTCAATTCATGTGTATTATCACAATCATCACAAACATCAAGTTCATACTTCTTGAATTGCTTCTTAATCATGATTAGATATCATGTTAACCACTTTTCAACTATACATCAATTTAGTTATCACTTGTAGTAATTTCACATAATTCATTCCATTAATATGAATTATCACTATTAACTTCATTAGTTCACTATCACCTAATAAATCATGATAATTATAATCAACTTATCACCTTAGTTCACATTAATCATTGTTAACTAACATAATCACACCAATAACAAGATTAATAGCTTCCAAATTAACAATCCATCAAAATCTTCATGTAACTAAATTAACTTACTCAATTCTAATATAGGGTTTTAGCTTTTAATCATGATATAAGTATCAATTAATCCTTCTAACATGATTACAAGCTAATAATTCAATAATACTCACAAACCCATCACTTTATTCATATGATCATGCAACATTCTTCATATCTAACTTATGATTCTACTTATAATCAAGAATTAAACATCAACTAACCACTATATGATCACTACAAGTCTTAGTTCAAGATTAATCAAGTCAATTAAATCAACTATTCAAAACCCCCAATTTCTAGGGTTATATTAAACACGAAATTAACACATATAACATGATTAAGATGATGCTAGAATGATTATTACATGTTATTGAAGCTTAATTAGCATCAATTTACACTTTTTAAACCCTAATTTCGGATTTTATCTCAAGAACACCAAAAAACCCCAAATTCTAGGTTGAAGAACATGAAGAACACTTGATTATACCTTGTTTGATGATTATGGAAGTTTGAATCCAAGAGTAGAAGCTTCAATTTGATGATTGTATGCATTGATTCCATATTTCTTCATGTATGTATGTATGTCGTATGTATATATGTGTAAAATAAGAACCCACTCAATTATTTGGATATATATCACCTAATTAGTTATTTTGTGTACTAGTTTTGTCCCCCGTACTTATCATTGTCTGGAACTTAAAAACCATTTGCGGTGAAATACAATTTTATTTTACCGTCAACTAAATAAATTTAAAACAATCAATATTTCACTAGCCACAATATTTCCTGAGACTTATCGACCTATTAATTATACAATCAAACACAATAACAATTTTAAATCGCATTTAAAATTTACAGAAAATATCTATTACTTCTAGGCCCAATTTGAGGATGTTACAAATCTCTCCCCCTTAAAGAGATTTCGTCCTCGAAATCTAATCAACCTTGATTATTCTAAAGTACTTAATTACTTGACATCTCTCATTCCTTATGAGATTCTACTAACACCATATTTACAGTTTATTAATATTGTACTCTTCGTACTACTCTAACATCGTAATTACTCATCACTATATTCACCTAAAGTGTGTACACAACTTAAATCACCTATGCATGACATGCTTATGCATACATTTCACTACACACTCCATGTACCTACATATATATTATTTCATCGACTCACACACGACTAGTGTGTATCTCAATTAGATTCACGAAAACACATAAATTATATCTCATACTCAATTTAACTTGCAATACTATACATCAAGTTTAATATTTATCACTTAAAATAATTACTCCCTTGAGCAACTCTTAATTATATGCACACAATTTAAATTCTATCTACATATACATATCCACATGTACATGTTTCTATTTCTTACCTTAACATATGATATGTATCTAAATCATATTTTCATGCATACTATGATCACTTAAAGAAATTATTCCCAATTAATCACTTTAAACATGTATCCACTTGACGTAAGTGAATAACATCATCATGCACATAACATACTCTTAACACTAGAAACTAGCAACGTGCTAGAATCTTTAAAATCAATACATGACCTATATCCTTTTCAACAACAAAACAACATTTTGAAAATCACTATACACCTATCAACAATGAAATTTAAGTTTCAATTAATAACTAGCCTTTATGCTAGTACCACATATCACTAATGTATTTGATAATCTTTTATTTAAAAGTATCTCAAACTCATATAACACTATTCACATATTAACAAGCAAAATACAAGTCAATTCTTCATGTTTAAAACTATTATCACTTAATCACCAAGTCACTTAGTACCAATTCAAATTGGATAATTACCAAGTTTTTTCATCAACGGGTACATTGCCATTCAAGCGCAAGTACCATTCCAACAAAATGTGCTAACCACACACACATTTTTCAACAATATTTCATCAATCAATTTATTACGATGACTTCTCATTAGATTATTTCACATTTCCATCATTTCTATACGCAACCTATCATTTCACTTTGATATTATGCATATAATAACAATCAAATTTCACACAATTCTCAATTAATAATAATATAACTATCAAAAAAAAATTTTCTTCACAGTTTCAATAAAAAGGCTCTCTCTCTATATATATTTATATATTTCTTTTATTAATAAGTAACCCGTTACTACAATAACTTAATCTTTTACTGCCATTTCGATTTAGTCAATCACTGACTCTCTCTCATATGTCAACATTGAAAACCTACAAATTTTAAAGTCACATTAATTTCTCTGGTACTTGGTAGCCTCAATACTCCATGTGAAATGGCATAATATAAATACGTTGGCCAGACGTCGTCATATTATGTCAGTCACACTTTATTCTCAGGCCACTTCATACCATTGATCTCTAAAGTAATTAACTTTTACTCTCACATATATCACAATGCTAAAATCAATCATTATCACACATATAGTAACACTTTGTAATAGATTTATGACCAAGTATTAACTGGTTACTATTTTTCCTTTATCACTTGAATGTGAAACTACTCACATAATTAGGTAGGCATAACAATTCAATCATCTAACATATTTCTCATTGTCTCTTTAACACAGGTTAAAATTTAATACAACTAATGTGACATCCGTCACCAAAACTCTATTCATAGGTTCGTTTTCATTGATCATTTCTTATTTTCTTTTACTTGAGTGGAATTGTTAGGGAAATTAATCAAGTACTTTATAATCCAAACTATGTGAGAAATTTAATTCTTATATAGTGTTCAAAACTCGAATCAATGTTCGTACGCAGTTGAATTAAAAGTTAGGTTAATACTAATGAAATAATAACAATATTTAATAATAATATAATAATAATAATCATATCCTATTATGATAATATAATAATAATTATTATTTTAATAACAATAATAATAATAAAAGTGAATCGGTGGTGGTAGATAAGTGTAACTAATTATATTACTTAAAATAATAAATAAAAAAAAGAAGAAGCTAGTAGTCATCTTTAATTACGTACAAATCAACTTTGAGAGTAAATAGGGAAAAACGAGTGAATAACTTAGGCAAGGATTCCACGTATTTAATTCTCATCTTGCCAAGAATTTTGGTCATGCCCAATTTAAATATATGCTGGCTTCCTCTCTGTCACAAATGAACCTAAACAAAATCATAATACCATTTTGAGAGAAAGAGTGAACGGGGGAGATAGCTAGGAAGGTTTGCGGTGATTTTTCACGTTGGACATTTGGTCTCAATTACGGTCACGAATCAAGGTAACTATATCACTATAATTCGATTTTAACTCGTCAATAGAGTCATATATACATAGTAGTTGATTGGTGGAGTTTCCGTGTGACTGTACGATCGTTAATATTGTCATTTTCTTTATATCGGGCTTAAGAATTTTACATCATTTATACGAATCAAACTCTACAAATATCTTAGTAATGAATACACGTAAAATGAGAGGAAGTTAAATGGTAGTATATGTAGACTATTAATTAGGATGATCAAAATAAGTTCTATTATTTAAACCGTGGTTCTATCGAAATAGTTTGTGTATGTTTCTCTGTTATAAATTGGTGGAGTCCTTATGTGAAGTAAAAACGGCAAACTACTGAGTTTACGATATTCTATGGAACAAAGCTATTTTGAAACAGGTACATATGAAAGTGGTTAACGTTATTTTTATGGATCGATCACGTGGTTTTGGGTTTTATATTTACTCGTGATCTTAGATTGTCTTTTAAAATGAACGTCGTTTATATATTAAGTCTAGCTATTTGACATTGGTCTCATAATTTAGGGGTTGGCAAGATCTTTTATAAATTTTAACATGGATATATCAATTGGCATAGTTTTATGTTGCTATGAAACTTAAACCACTTTCTGAAAATCATATCATTTTTGTTTTGGATTGAACACCTGCATGATTTACTAAAGAGAAAAGAATTGACATGCTACTCCTTTACAAATAAAGGAGTTGTCTTTAAATATTAAGTTTGTGTAAGCAATAATTTGTTAGTGTCTTTAAATGAGTTGTGGAAATGTGTCGATTTATATGTGTGGGGATTTAATATATTGAGTTTAAGGTGTTTTGAATTTGAAGGTTATATACCCGTAAATTGTATAAGCTGCCCAGATTATTCAGTTCGTTTCGACGGCAGTTTTGACCTAGTTATCTTCGTTTTCAGGCTTCGGTCAAAACACAAAAGTTGTAGATCTCGAAATTTTACTTGAACCCGCGAGGTATCAGCCTCTAAAACGCTTTAGATTATTTTATAGAAAATTACTTTGTAAACTGCTATTAAGAGTGACGATTTTCAGAAAAAGTTGATAATGTTAAATCGGTTTGATCAAATTGTCTCTAATTATTTTGGGTGTTTAAAGAATGTTTGAGGATATACTTTTATGTAAACAAATCACATTTATAAAAGTTTAAGATGTAATTTATATATTTGATTTAAAAAGATATAAGGTATGGTTTGGGTAGTTAAGGATAACATATTTATTCTAAATGTCAAACACCAACTTTGAAAGAGTGTCTATCAAATGTGAAATAAGGTTTTATTGGTATCTAGATATATATGGTTTAGCCAATAACCAACTTAATATTTTAACATTTATTTGGTGTCAGTTGTTCCATTTACTTCATATAAAGTGACAGGACCAATCAACTAGGATATAATAATAATAAAAAAAAAAAGGTGTAGTTTTGCATAGGTTATTAATCTATATGAAATTATTTGTAGATTGACGTACTGTTTGGTGGATTCATTTGGGACGATATTTGCTTTGTCAATCAAGGTGAGTTTTGCGGCCCCATTTTCTTTACTTATTTTCCGTTGGGGGAAAAGAATGCTCAAACTGATTTCAAACTGTTTTCTTATGCTGTGTAAACTATCTATTTTCCGATTTGGACATTATGATTGAATAAGTGACATTCTGATTGTTGTGGACTGATTGCTGATTGTTGTGGACTGATTGCTGATTGTTGTGGACTGATTGCTGATTGTTCGGATGAGTCTTGTGTCTTCGGGACCCTGACAACACTCCATATTTCTTACTAATACGGATATGATTATTGATAGTACTATCGGACGACGGTCCCGCTCTTGTGATAGATACGTTATCCTTGAGTGAATATTATCCAGGATTGGAACGGATTGCTTATGGTGGATGAGTTGGTTATCTTATGTGCTTATTTCATATCATATGTCCTACTTACTGATTAACACAGCAAATTATATTCTTTGTGTATATGTCTTAACTAAACCTGCTTAACTCACCAACATACGTGTTGACGTTTTCGAGCATATCTTTTCAGGTAATTCTAGTGGGCTGAAGATAGAGGACAAGAAAGCTTAGTGGACCTCTAGGTTGCATTAAGCTAAACTTTGAGACTATTGTTTGAGTTGGAACTTTTGCATTTTTAATAATTTGGAAAGGCGTGTTTTGCCTTAACCTTTATTTTGGATTCATTGTTGGAATGAATGCATGACATGAACCGATTTTCATGTTAATGACATCATGACACATTGATTATTTTATTTCATTTAGTATTTCTTTATAATAATGTGTTGTGATCCTATCATTGTTGTACTCCGTTGTTTCCGCTTTAGACGGGGTATGACAGATTGGTATCAGAGCCATTGTTTATAGAGATCTAGGTGGATTGACCTAGACTATAAATAAGGAACCCGCATGTAGAACATGAATTAGGAAACTATGTGTGCATTTTCCAAACATAATTCGATTCCTTTATAATATTTGTTGCACAACACAGTCATGTCAAATAGCAAGGAGGTTATCCACATCTCATCGTCGTCCGAAGGAAATTCTAAGGGTAAACCTAAATTAGCTTGTAGTCCGACTCGTTCTGGACCATCGAATGTATCAAGTATGAGGAAGAAGCCCGTAATGTGGGGTCTGCGGTATGTAAGGTATTGGGGGAAGGAAGGGAAGCCTCAAAGAATAAGATTGGAGATTGAACTCTTACCCGAAAAAGAGCTCGTAGAGAAACCGGTAGAGGAAGAAGAAGAACCTGAGGAGGACCCAGAGGAAGAACCAGAGGAGGATCCAAAGAAAGAATATGACGAGGATTCGGAAGAAGAACCCTTGGAGGAACATGAGGAAAGGAAGCTTGAAGATGCAATTTGGGCAAGGGATCCACAACCCACGACCTCGGGGGATAGTGCTTGTAGCCGAGTAGGTTCTGAGCCAGAAGTTGCACCCCCTCTTCCTCACCCACAATAGGAGAAACGTATTTAAGCCAACTGCACTTGGAACCCGTGATTGTCCTTAGGGCGTGCTATATTTATTATCGTACTTTCGTATTTCGTCATTGTGACTTTATTTTGGTTTGGGTTATGACAACTGTTACATTTGGAAAATTTTTGAATTATATGAAATGAACTTCTTCCTTACTTCATAATTGTGACCTATTTGACATGTGTTGTGCATATTCATTGTTCTATTGTTAATCTTTGCCCTTTTGTACAAGTATATTGTGTTACGTGAACTTGGAGGATAGTTATGTGGGTGAACGAACACTTTTACGATTATGGCGGCCGACGTAATTGAAGAAGGTGTTCCGACACATGCATGTCTATCTAACAGTGCTTGAGTATACAGTATACTACCTGTAAAGGAGTACAAAGGATGAGTTGGGATTTAAATACCGACTTATGTCCTTTCATATTGTGAAACCTTGTTTTACATACATGAAAGGCTTATTATTCGATATGTGCATTCATGCGTGCATAAAACTCTATCTTTATCCATCAATTGTGCTAAATCGTGATATGTTTCCATTGTAGTGATCATGCCACCTAGACGTTCCGTTCGTAATGCAAATAGAGGCGGTAGTGCAAATAGAGGGGGAGGCCGAACAGGCGGCCGTAATGGTAGGGGTGGTGGCCGTACTGGAGGCCGTACAGGTGGAGGTGAAGAGGGTACTGGGGGTGAGGCACCCAATGTTGCCGCGATGATTGCAGAACAGCTGCAGGCATTATTGCCTAATATAGTTGCACAGGTTACTCAGGGTGTATTGCAGGGTACAGGTGGAGGAGGTGGTGAAGAAGAAGAGGAAAATTTTAATGGGGAACCTAATGGTGATGATAGAGCGGCTACTAGAGGATGTACTTATAAGGAGTTCAAGGCATGCAAACCACGAGATTTTGATGGAAAAGGGGGAGCGATTGCTTGCTCTAGGTGGATAGAGAAGATGGAGTCGGTGTTGGATATTAGTAATTGTGCCGAAGAGCATATGGTCAGATATGCATCTACTGAGTTGTCGGGTAAAGCATTGACCTGGTGGAATATGCAGATCCAGGCCAGGGGTAGGCCTGCTGCTATGGGTATGACATGGGAAGAGTTTAAGGCACTGTTAGTGGAGGAGTACTGTTCTACAAATGAAATGGACAAGTTAGAGAAAGAGTTTTTGGAGCATAAGATGGTGGGGGCTAATCATGCTGCGTACACCGATCGTTTCCATGAATTAGCCAAGTTGATTCCGAGTATGGTAACACCTGAGTCGAGAAGGATTAAAAAGTATTTAGGGGGATTGGTGCCAGAAATTAAGGGGATGGTGGAGGTGACGGAACCAGCCACTATTCAAAGTGCGATTTTGAAAGCTGGGGCTCTTACTGAAGAGATGGTGAGAAATGGTACATTAAAAAGGGGAAACGAGAAGGGTAAAGAGTTCGTTGAATCTAGAAAGACTCGGGTTAGTGAATTGGGTAATAAGAGGGCTAAAGTAGGCAAGGGATTTGTGGTCGCCAATACTGAAAGGAGGGGTTACACTGGTCCTCTTCCATACTGTGAGAAATGTAATTACCATCATGCCATTACTGCTTCATGTCGATTCTGCACAAAATGTAATCGAGTGGGTCACTATCCTGGTGAGTGTCGAGTTCCGGTGCGTGCTATGGTTCCGGTTAATGCGGTGAGGGGTTCTAATGGGTGTTTTGAATGTGGGGCTCTGGATCATTATGTCAATGTATGCCCTAGGTTGGCTAGGACAGTGAGAGCTGTGGGAAATAATAATAATACTCGGGGTCCGACTATGGGTGGTAATCAGAATCGGGGTCGTACTACAAACACTGCTCCTGGGAGATCATTTGTTATGAATGCTAGCGAGGCACGCCAGGCACCAAACGTTGTGACCGGTACGTTTTTATTAAATGATCATTTTGCTACAGTTTTATTTGATAGTGGTGCCGATTTTTGCTTTGTATCAACGGATTTTGTGCCTATACTTGATATTATGCCTCGTAAATTGGAAACTGTGTATGAAATTGAAATTGCGGATGGGAAGCGGGTAGACTTGGATGAGGTTATTAAAAATTGCACACTTGTATTGGAGGACCATACTTTCAGTATTGACTTAATACCATTTGGGATCGGTAGCTTTGATGTTATAGTAGGTATGGATTGGATGTCGAAATATAGGGCCGAAATTGTGTGTTTCGAAAAGGTGGTCCGTATACCTATGCCGGATGGCAGTATGTTGGAAGTCTCTGGGGAACAACCGGAGACTAAATGTGTTAAGCTTATGAGTTTAAATTCCGAGGAATCAAAAGTTGAAAATGTCCTTATTGTTCGTGATTTCCCTAATGTTTTTCCGGATGATTTGCCGGGATTACCTCCTCTTCGATCTGTTGAGTTTCGCATTGATCTTATTCCTGGAGCGACCCCAGTTGCTAAAGCTCCATATCGTTTAGCTACTTCTGAAATGCAAGAGTTGTCTACTCAACTACAGGAGCTCCAAGACAAGGGTTTTATTCGCCCTAGTCACTCTCCTTGGGGAGCACCTGTTCTGTTCGTTAAAAAGAAGGATGGTTCTTTCCGAATGTGTATTGATTATCGTGAACTTAACAAACTTACGATCAAGAATCGTTATCCTCTTCCAAGGATAGATGATTTATTTGATCAACTCCAGGGTGCTCAGTGGTTTTCAAAGATTGATCTTCGTTCTGGTTATCATCAGTTGAGAGTGCATGAGTCAGATATACCAAAGACTGCATTCAGGACTCGCTATGGGCACTTCGAATTTCTCGTTATGCCTTTCGGTCTTACTAATGCTCCTGCGGTATTCATGGATCTAATGAATCGAGTTTGCAAGCCGTATCTTGATAAATTCGTCATCGTCTTCATTGACGACATCTTGATCTATTCGAAATCTAAGGAGGATCATAAGATACATCTGAAGCTTATTCTTGAACTTCTCTTAAAAGAACAGCTCTATGCCAAATTCTCGAAATGTGAATTTTGGTTACGCGAGGTTCACTTTCTTGGTCATGTGGTTAACGGGGCTGGTATTCATGTGGATCCAAGTAAGATTGAGGCGGTGAAAGCTTGGAAGACTCCACAAACACCTTCTGAAATTCGCCAGTTCTTGGGTTTGGCTGGATACTATCGGCGTTTCATTGAGAATTTTTCTAGGATTGCTCAACCGCTTACACAGCTGACGCAAAAGGAAAGAAAATTTGTTTGGGGTGAGAATCAGGAGGAAGCATTTCAAACCCTGAAGAATGCTTTGTGTGAGGCACCAATTTTGGCATTACCTGATGGCTCGGATGATTTTGTGGTTTATTGTGACGCGTCTAACCAAGGGTTAGGATGTGTTTTGATGCAGCGAGGGAAGGTGATAGCTTATGCATCTAGGCAACTCAAGGTGCATGAGAAAAACTACACTACTCACGATTTGGAATTGGGTGCGGTGGTCTTCGCACTCAAGTGTTGGAGGCATTATCTGTATGGAACGAAAAGTGTGATTTATACTGATCATAAGAGTTTGCAGCATATCTTTGATCAAAAGGAGTTGAATATGAGGCAAAGAAGGTGGTTGGAGTTGTTTAGTGACTATGATTGTGAAATTCGCTACCATCCAGGAAAGGCGAATGTGGTGGCTGATGCTTTGAGTAGGAAGGAAAGGGTTAAGCCAAGAAGGGTGAGAGCAATGACTATGACTATACATTCAGGTATTAAGGAGAAGTTGATTGAGGCTCAGATGGAAGCATTATTGGATTCTAATGTTCACAATGAGTTATTGCGTGGTTTGGATGGGCAGTTGGAACGTAAGGATGATGGGTTATACTACTTCATTGGGAGACTGTGGATTCCATCGTTAGGTGGTTTGAGGACGCTGGTGATGGATGAATCTCATAAATCTAGATATTCGATTCATCCGGGGGCAGATAAAATGTACCATGATATGAAGGATTTGTATTGGTGGCCGGGCATGAAGAAGGATATTGCATTATATGTTAGCCAATGTATGACTTGCTTGAGGGTCAAGGCTGAACATCAAAGACCCTCAGGATTACTACAACAACCGGAAATTCCTGAGTGGAAATGGGAGAACATTGCTATGGATTTTATCACTAAGCTGCCTAGAACCAGTAGCGGGCACGATTCGATTTGGGTTATCGTGGATAGGATGACTAAGTCTGCTCATTTCTTAGCTATCCGCGAGAACTATAAGATGGAGAAACTGGCGAGGTTGTACATAAATGAGATTGTAGCGAGACATGGAGTGCCGGTATCGATTATATCTGATCGTGATGGTCGTTTTACTTCCCGATTTTGGCAAACGTTACAGAAGGCGTTAGGGACGAGGTTGGATATGAGTACGGCTTACCATCCCCAAACTGATGGGCAGAGTGAGCGTACTATCCAGACGTTGGAGGATATGTTGAGGGCTTGTGTTATCGACTTTGGAGGAAACTGGGATACTCATTTACCATTGGTAGAGTTTTCGTATAATAACAGCTATCATTCAAGTATTCAGTGTGCACCATTTGAGGCCCTTTATGGGCGGAAGTGCCGTTCGCCTATAATGTGGGCTGAGGTAGGAGAAAGTCAGTTGATTGGGCCGGAAATAGTCCAAGAGACTACTGATAAGATTGTGCAAATCAAGGAGAGATTGAAAGTGGCTCGTGACAGGCAAAAGAGTTATGCTGATAAACGTCGTAAGCCGTTGGAATTCGCGGTTGGTGATTTTGTGTTGCTAAAAGTTTCACCGTGGAAGGGAGTTGTTCGATTCGGTAAGAAGGGGAAACTTGCACCGAGATTCGTTGGGCCATTCGAGATTACCGAGCGTGTTGGTCCAGTTGCTTATAGATTGAAATTACCTCAAGAGCTTGGTGGGGTTCACGATGTGTTCCATGTGGCGAATTTGAGAAAATGTTTAGCTGATTCGAATTTGCAAGTGCCGTTGGAGGAAATTCAGATTGATCCTAAACTTCATTTTGTTGAGGAACCGGTAGAAATCATGGATCGTGAGGTGAAGAAGCTGAAACGTAGTAAAATTCCGATTGTTAAGGTTCGATGGAATGCTAAAAGAGGCCCCGAGTTTACATGGGAGCGTGAAGATCAGATGAAGCAGAAATATCCGCATCTTTTCGATGGTCATGTTGGCAGTACAAGCTCTAGTTGAATTTCGGGACGAAATTCCTTCAACTGGGGGATACTGTGACATCCGTCACCAAAACTCTATTCATAGGTTCGTTTTCATTGATCATTTCTTATTTTCTTTTACTTGAGTGGAATTGTTAGGGAAATTAATCAAGTACTTTATAATCCAAACTATGTGAGAAATTTAATTCTTATATAGTGTTCAAAACTCGAATCAATGTTCGTACGCAGTTGAATTAAAAGTTAGGTTAATACTAATGAAATAATAACAATATTTAATAATAATATAATAATAATAATCATATCCTATTATGATAATATAATAATAATTATTATTTTAATAACAATAATAATAATAAAAGTGAATCGGTGGTGGTAGATAAGTGTAACTAATTATATTACTTAAAATAATAAATAAAAAAAAGAAGAAGCTAGTAGTCATCTTTAATTACGTACAAATCAACTTTGAGAGTAAATAGGGAAAAACGAGTGAATAACTTAGGCAAGGATTCCACGTATTTAATTCTCATCTTGCCAAGAATTTTGGTCATGCCCAATTTAAATATATGCTGGCTTCCTCTCTGTCACAAATGAACCTAAACAAAATCATAATACCATTTTGAGAGAAAGAGTGAACGGGGGAGATAGCTAGGAAGGTTTGCGGTGATTTTTCACGTTGGACATTTGGTCTCAATTACGGTCACGAATCAAGGTAACTATATCACTATAATTCGATTTTAACTCGTCAATAGAGTCATATATACATAGTAGTTGATTGGTGGAGTTTCCGTGTGACTGTACGATCGTTAATATTGTCATTTTCTTTATATCGGGCTTAAGAATTTTACATCATTTATACGAATCAAACTCTACAAATATCTTAGTAATGAATACACGTAAAATGAGAGGAAGTTAAATGGTAGTATATGTAGACTATTAATTAGGATGATCAAAATAAGTTCTATTATTTAAACCGTGGTTCTATCGAAATAGTTTGTGTATGTTTCTCTGTTATAAATTGGTGGAGTCCTTATGTGAAGTAAAAACGGCAAACTACTGAGTTTACGATATTCTATGGAACAAAGCTATTTTGAAACAGGTACATATGAAAGTGGTTAACGTTATTTTTATGGATCGATCACGTGGTTTTGGGTTTTATATTTACTCGTGATCTTAGATTGTCTTTTAAAATGAACGTCGTTTATATATTAAGTCTAGCTATTTGACATTGGTCTCATAATTTAGGGGTTGGCAAGATCTTTTATAAATTTTAACATGGATATATCAATTGGCATAGTTTTATGTTGCTATGAAACTTAAACCACTTTCTGAAAATCATATCATTTTTGTTTTGGATTGAACACCTGCATGATTTACTAAAGAGAAAAGAATTGACATGCTACTCCTTTACAAATAAAGGAGTTGTCTTTAAATATTAAGTTTGTGTAAGCAATAATTTGTTAGTGTCTTTAAATGAGTTGTGGAAATGTGTCGATTTATATGTGTGGGGATTTAATATATTGAGTTTAAGGTGTTTTGAATTTGAAGGTTATATACCCGTAAATTGTATAAGCTGCCCAGATTATTCAGTTCGTTTCGACGGCAGTTTTGACCTAGTTATCTTCGTTTTCAGGCTTCGGTCAAAACACAAAAGTTGTAGATCTCGAAATTTTACTTGAACCCGCGAGGTATCAGCCTCTAAAACGCTTTAGATTATTTTATAGAAAATTACTTTGTAAACTGCTATTAAGAGTGACGATTTTCAGAAAAAGTTGATAATGTTAAATCGGTTTGATCAAATTGTCTCTAATTATTTTGGGTGTTTAAAGAATGTTTGAGGATATACTTTTATGTAAACAAATCACATTTATAAAAGTTTAAGATGTAATTTATATATTTGATTTAAAAAGATATAAGGTATGGTTTGGGTAGTTAAGGATAACATATTTATTCTAAATGTCAAACACCAACTTTGAAAGAGTGTCTATCAAATGTGAAATAAGGTTTTATTGGTATCTAGATATATATGGTTTAGCCAATAACCAACTTAATATTTTAACATTTATTTGGTGTCAGTTGTTCCATTTACTTCATATAAAGTGACAGGACCAATCAACTAGGATATAATAATAATAAAAAAAAAAAGGTGTAGTTTTGCATAGGTTATTAATCTATATGAAATTATTTGTAGATTGACGTACTGTTTGGTGGATTCATTTGGGACGATATTTGCTTTGTCAATCAAGGTGAGTTTTGCGGCCCCATTTTCTTTACTTATTTTCCGTTGGGGGAAAAGAATGCTCAAACTGATTTCAAACTGTTTTCTTATGCTGTGTAAACTATCTATTTTCCGATTTGGACATTATGATTGAATAAGTGACATTCTGATTGTTGTGGACTGATTGCTGATTGTTGTGGACTGATTGCTGATTGTTCGGATGAGTCTTGTGTCTTCGGGACCCTGACAACACTCCATATTTCTTACTAATACGGATATGATTATTGATAGTACTATCGGACGACGGTCCCGCTCTTGTGATAGATACGTTATCCTTGAGTGAATATTATCCAGGATTGGAACGGATTGCTTATGGTGGATGAGTTGGTTATCTTATGTGCTTATTTCATATCATATGTCCTACTTACTGATTAACACAGCAAATTATATTCTTTGTGTATATGTCTTAACTAAACCTGCTTAACTCAATAACATACGTGTTGACGTTTTCGAGCATATCTTTTCAGGTAATTCTAGTGGGCTGAAGATAGAGGACAAGAAAGCTTAGTGGACCTCTAGGTTGCATTAAGCTAAACTTTGAGACTATTGTTTGAGTTGGAACTTTTGCATTTTTAATAATTTGGAAAGGCGTGTTTTGCCTTAACCTTTATTTTGGATTCATTGTTGGAATGAATGCATGACATGAACCGATTTTCATGTTAATGACATCATGACACATTGATTATTTTATTTCATTTAGTATTTCTTTATAATAATGTGTTGTGATCCTATCATTGTTGTACTCCGTTGTTTCCGCTTTAGACGGGGTATGACAACTAAATCAATGTAACACCCTCTCTACACGATTCAATATCAATTACTTAACACTTTAATTATCAAGTATAATACTCTATATAACATTTAGCACTAAGTACCTTGTTAAAATACCAGGTCATATTCCACATAGATTCATCAATATATAATTTCTAAGTTGATTAATAAATAACCTTCCATATTTAGTTATCAATCAAGAGTAAGTTCCTATAATACTCTTCAACTCTTACAAATACTTATTCAATCATATTAAGTATTTCACATAATGTAATTAACATGATTACATAATCAATATTTATTTACCCTAACAAGCCACAATCAACAATACCCTTACTGGTATACTTTGCAGTTAAATAAACTGCCTACAAACAACTCCTACACAAAGAACCATATAGACCTCTTAAAACAACTTTTAATATTGCATATAGTCACAGGAATGATCTCTGGGCTCAAAGAAACAAAAGCCCAATACAATTCATAAGCTAAAAGTCCGAAATAATGTCCGAAAAACAATAAAACGCGATTTTCGGGCCCCAAACGACCCCGAAGTGCCGAAAACTGACAGGGCTCATGGCAAAGCGATGAGCTTTGACCGTTGGCCCGTTTTTGAGTTGACATGTAAATTTCGTCTTAATCGGACACCGAAATTTTCTAACGGAAATTCTACGTTGAACGTTACGACGAACGTCGAAATTTACAAATTTTCATATTAAACTCACTTAATATAACACATAACACAAGAAAAGTCTCAAAACAAGGGAATACGTTCGTATTCAAGGGAATACGTCCGTATTCATGGGAATCCGCCCGGATTCCGGGGAATCCGCCGTATTACCGCCAACTTCACGAGACAGAACCATTTTTAAGGAATCCGCCCAATGAATCCGCCGTATTCGTGGGAATCCGTACGTATTCATGGGAATACGACCGGATTCAACATGCTGCAGCAACTCAGAAATTTTAGTGCAAAAACACGAAATTCAAACGCGCATATCTCCTAAACCGTAAAGAGTTAGACTCTGAAATTTTGCAGGCACTCTCATATAATCAAAATGCAACTTTCTATTTTTCCACTTTTTCAATTTACACGTTTAACAAGAAAATGGACGTATGGGTCATTTTAGACCATTTTTGACCGTTTTAGTTGACACACCATATTCCAAATGGCTAGGTTTCTGACTTCAACCCTTTGCTAACATGTTTCTACATATATTTATGACGTGTGGGCACATTCATCATATACAAACACTCATTCTACATTATTTTGACACGTTGACCCGTTTAGGGGTCAAATTGGACAATTTCTCCAATTTCATTCAAAATGACAACCTTAACATTTTCAATCCACATTTTATCTATACTTATGACTTTAAGTCACTTTAAAAGTTATCATACACATACCACATCAAATTCTATACATTTTAACACTAAGTGACCCATTTGGACACTTAAATAACCCGTTTGGGTTTACGGCCATATGATCACCATTCCAACACCCAACCCACACTTCATTGACTATTTCAAGTCAAACTAACCCACTTTCATTATTAGTTTCATATTATCACCCTAGAACACCAAGTTCACAAAATTCCATCATATATAAACCAATTTCAACATATAATTTCCAATTTTGACTTTTCACAAACTTGTCACCGCACTTTTAGACTCATTGGCCACTCTGACTTTCTTACTACACTATTTACAATACAAAGATCATAATTCACACTAATCACATTCCTCACTTCATAGCATGGCATAACATGGCAATTATCGAGTTTGACACAATTACATTCAACATTGACCTTTCCAGGTCAATAGCATATATTTCAACAACCAGACACACTCTAAGTCACACAATAACACAACTCCAAACTTATAAATGGATACACCCGCAACCCATTTATTTCATTATAGCAAGTCACACCAATTCAGGTTATCATTTATCAAATAATTTTCTAGCAAGGACCTATCATCACACCTTGCATATACACTTAATTCCACATAACACAACAGTTACACATTAGTCACTCATGTATCTACACACAGTTTCAACACTTTTCTGAAATTACTATTTCCGTCTTAATTACCTAGTAATATCTCTATCACCTTGTTAACACGTAATAATCATCAAAATTTCAATTTACTTTACTAACAATCATAATATAGTAAAGTAAAACAATGAAAATTTATTGAAATTCACCAAGTTTATCAGAAATTACTTGGCACATCTAGGCCCACGAGTGTTGAGGATTGAGAATACCAATCGGTTCCTCATGATCCTCCGTCTCTGCACTCAAAACAACAATCTGACATCTTGTTATAGATTAGTTCACATTTAACAACAACAACTTGCTCATACAACCACTAATCCCACACCTCGGAATGTTTGACCACTATTACTAGGCTTGGGATTGAACAATCCAACCATTATTCAATTCACCCAAACCTATGCTCTGATACCAACTTATAACGCCCCAGAATTTACAACTGTTTTTTTTTTTTTTTTTTTAAACAATTCGGAAGCTCAAGTCTCAAAACATATATATACATAAAATGACATGTAGTCATCTTCCATTACCTAAGTTCTAAGTATTAATTATTAACGTTTACAAAACAATCCTTTATATCCTGGACATTATATAATCAACATTTTAAACTGTATTAAATAATAATCAGAGTAATCCTAGTCAAACATTCTTCAGTTACTCCTTGACCCGCCCATAACAATAGATATTAACCTGCAAGGAGTAAACAACGAGGGATTAGCACGAAGCTAAGTGAGTTAACTCATCACTAACACTACACTTAGTTTAACTATAACGCCCATATTTCAATAGATATTTTTTTTTTTTTTTTTTTTATAGAAAACTTGTATATTTCAAATTTATAAATTCATAATGCTTAGGAATATCATTCCATCACATTTGGTCCCATTTTATATTCTACAATCTATTCCATTGAAATCCACATTTGATTTTACATATTCAAATAAATACAACCATGACACATTATATCAAATCATAATCTTTTGGGCGATTTATACAATGGTATTACAAAACGACAATTCAATAGAATATGAAACTTGTATAATGACACAACAAGTTTCAATCCACACTTACTTCTTGTAATCACCTTTCATCCAATTGGTTCAACTGAACCAACACCTACAACATAAAACCACTGATACGAGTAAGCATATAGCTTAGTGAGTATACAAGCAACTAATTAAATAATTCACAAACAAGATACAATTTATCAATAACTACTTATTTCTTTTAAATAGAAACTATTGCACAACAATAAAGATTCGACAATATTTCGTATGGATCCATGATCCAATAGATACAAGTAAGCATGGCACTAATCCCATATGGGTACCAAGCTTAATAGATACCAAGTAGTGCCAAGCACTTATTTCGTGATATTCAATTTCTACAATACTAAATCCATATATTCCAATTAATTCACATAGTCCTATCAATTCACATAATCCTCCTAATTCACATAATTCTCACGAGTTCACATAATCCACATAATTCAATCATCCACATAATACTATACTATTTCCAATTAACTCAACTATTAACAACAATCCACAATTATAGTCAACAACCAATATTTCTCAAGATACGAAGCATGATACAATATAGAAGCACACATGAGATACAATTATAAGAAACAAACAATAAGAACAACTAGAAGAGACAAACAATATTCCAAACGATTGTATGAACCTCTTGCTCGTAAGCAATCCGGAACATACAATCATTATTCAAGTAGTCCTCGTATCACTCACCTTTGCCTTTTTAAGCAAACACATGATTTCTCTCTAAAATAGCAAATCCATCATTCTTGATCACCTAGCATATAATACATAGATACAATAACACATTTAATAACTAGAATTCATAATAATCAATACATCAACTTAATCAATTCATCACCCTCATGGATTAATCATACTATCCATGATTATTTATTTCTTGATTCCCATTGATTTTCATTATTTCATTATTTAATTATTCATTCCATAGTCATATACATGACTTAATTTCTTGTATATACTTCAATTATCATCAAATAGCACTTATATCTTATTTCAACCATTACTAATGATCACCATGATCATCTTACATACTTAATCCTCATAATTCTTATAATCATAATTAACTCAATAGCTTAATCCTCTTGATTCAATATTTCACTTCTTCATATTCATATTTCAATAACCTTTTTAAACACCAATTAAGGTGTATTAACACCAATTCATCATCATTTACACAAAACCCACTTCAATCACTATATACCAAATTCAACTTATCAAATTCTAGAGTGGGTTAATGTTAACAACCATAATTATTTCACTTCTATATCATAATTCAACCATTATCATGCTCTAATTTGAATTAGAATCATCGATTCATCAAAACCCACCAACCTCAAGAACACAATTCATGATTCTTCAATTTCAATTCATTTTAACAATACCATAATCACTAATAAGCTTATCTATCCTTAATTCAATGTATTTCATACTTTATTTCGTATTAAAATCGTTAATTCCATAAATCCTCATGAAAACCTATAAAACTAAGATTCTAGGTTAAAAATTCAAGGAAAGAGATTACCTCATATGTTAGGGAGAATCAATCACTGATTACTTCATGATTTCAAACCTCAATTCGATGCTTTGAATTGATTTCAGTTTAGGGTTTAGGATTCTAGCATATTTCTTCCTCTTGAACTCTCTGGAAATGTTTTTAGAATGATCTATGTGATACGTACGTGTGTATGTAATAACAGATATATATGTTTTAATTTTATACCCGTACTTATCGTTGTCTGGAACTTAAAACCGACTCACAGTTATCGATTTCATATAAACCCCTCAACTTATCGTACTTAACCTGTTTAGTCCCTCCAAGACTTAATTCTTCATAATTCAAATCCTATGGATACAAAATACTTTTCAAAGTTAGTCCTTCTAACTTAACAATTAAATTGTACAATTTAAAGCTTTAGGCATACGAAATTCGGGATGTTACAATTCTCCCCCACTTATTTCATTCGTGTCCTCACGAATGTTGATCACACGTATAGATTCGTATTAATACTTTCTCTACTAGTGCGGAAGCGTTTATGATGCATTATATAATACTAAATTCACAACATGAATGTACACCACTCATGTATCCACTAAATCTATTTGATTCATATTTCATTTTAATTCCCGACAACTTAATACGTATATTACATAAATAATCTTTCATCATATGCAGCTAAGTTATACATATTTCTTAGATACATAAGCATATATTTCTATCCAAATAGACACAAGATATGTATGCTTAATAATTCTTTTATATATATACGTTTTATTTCATTAATTTGCACATATCCAGGGTATATTTCAATTAAATCCATAAATCCTAAACACCTAACTGCGCTTTTAATTCTATTTCTCTTACTAGTACAAAGTACAATATGTAATAATATCAATTATTTCATCATAACTAATACACATAACATACGTCACCCCTTTGAGTAACTTATAATATAGATACAGGTTTTGAATTCTTTCCACATTCACATTTCAATGAATGTGCATACTTCTATTCTTACCCACGCACATGTACTGTGCATATATCCTATTTCATACTGACCACTTTTCTGGGTCATTTGTTATTATTAGTTCTATAGATATTTTGAAACACGTAATCACTCGATATAAGGGAAACACATACTATTTATTTCTTTATAATGATTACATTAGTGGTTATAAAAACCACAATACATATATAGATACTAGACACAATACAGGTAAGCACCAGTTACACTAACATGAGTACTAATAACAACATATTTCGTATTATCATACTAGCTACGTCAGCAAAGTATGATTATCAATATTATCATATTTCGTAATTAACTCTAATACAGGATCAGTACTACCTGCAACTAGCAATGATCAATCATAAAGCCATAATAATATTTCTATATTATGTTATCTCGCAATCAAATTCTATTTCTGTTAACCTATTACATGTCACTTAATAAGATTCTCCCCCACTTAAGATTCATCATACTACTTTTAATAACAGAATTCATAATAAGATAATAGTTTAAGGGCAAACGCATGCTTTATTTCGACTAACATTTATTTCTTTTATAATAGGTACCACATTATGACTATAGTCTAGTGGTTTACTATTTCTATATTCCATACTGAAATCATCTTATATTGATACTATTTTCATTTATAAGGCATAGGCTTACATATTTCTGTCTTTATCCGATACAATTCAATACTATCTTTCTAAAATTACATTAAATCTTTTTGATATTGAACAACCTCAACAATTCCATGTGAATAGCATAATATAACTACGTTGGCCAGACGTCGTCAGATTATGTCATACACACTTCCTTCTTAGGCTATTTCACACCATCCAGTTTTAATGTAATTTCTATGTAAATACATAATACAATAATCCACAACAAGCCAAAACACTTGCTCACATTTTGATCATATATATCCAACTTATTTCAATTAATAGATTTCACATAAACAAGAAATTTCACATATTCCAGTCAATATCATTTATTTCACTTCCCAACTTATCTCTGATGAACTCATCTTTTGATTTATTCATCATTCAATTAAACACTTTTATTTCTTAATCACATAACAACTAATTACATATGATGACATATATTAATCATGTCATTATTTCACATTATTTATTTCACACTTACACCTATAATCAAAATTATACAACAATTGAGTTTAGGTAGAGATTAAACTCCCAAATAGACTCACAATCCATAAGATACCATTGTGCTTAGCACATATTTCGTATAATTAATATTTCGTAACAAAGATTCTCTACACAAAAACTCAAATTCACAATTCATAATAAAAGCATATCATGATACAAAATTCACAATATACAATGATACTAACAAATACATATTTATCAATTCACATATTCCATATTCTTCCTAAGGAAGCAATCCATATTTCCTAATCATTGATTAAAGTTTTCAACTATTCCTTAAATACTTATACAATTATTTTTGTATTTCGTTTAATTCAATCAATACTCAAAATTCGCATAACATCGTAAAAACAGGCTCTAATGATACATTTATTCAACAGAATGATCCCTGAGGCTTAAAGAAACAAAAGGCTAATTCGAAACATAAGTCAAAAATTCAAAATAAGGTCCGAAAAACAATAAAATGTCATTTACGGGCCCTAAATGACCCCGAAGTGCCGAAAACTGACAGGGCTCATGGCGATATGAGCTTTGATCGTTGGGCCATTTCCGAGTGACCTTGTAAATTTCGTCTTAATCGGACACCGAAATTTTATTACGGAAATTTCTACGTCAAATATTACGTCGAACATCGAAAAAAAACTTTTTCTACTTACTAACGCGATCCAGGAACGTGTTCAGGATCGCGTTCCATAGTTCTGTAACCAAATTAAGCATTCAAACGCGATCCGGAGAACAAAGCGGGATCGCGTTTCCAAGAACAAAAATTCTGATAACGAAATACACATGAAAACGCGATCCGGAAAAATTTACTGGGATCGCGTTCCATAGACCAAAAATATTCTGTAACCAAATTCAACATACTAACGCGATCCGGATCCCACACCTGGATCGTGTTCCTATGTATTTTCAGACCTGCAACTTTATTACAATTTTCTGAAATTCAAACGCACATATCTCCCAAACCGTGAAGAGTTAGAATCTGAAATTTCGCAGGCACCTTCATATAGTCAAAATGCAACTTTCCATTTTTACACTTTTTCAAAATTCACATTTTACGAGAAAACGGACGTCTCACCAAATTATGGTCATTTTGGACCAATTTAGTGGACAACTCATATTCCAAACCACTTGGTTTTAGATTCTGGTCTTTTGCCAACATATTCCTATATCCATTTGTGACTTGTAGGCATAATCATCCCTCTCATACACCCATTCTATCATGTTTTGACTCCTTGACCCATTTGGGGGTCCATTTGGACACTTTTACGAAATCTAACCCAATTCAACTAATTGACTCTTGAATTTAATTCATTTCAACAATATATTACAATTCTTAATTTCATGATCACTTATTTAGACCAAAATACAATATTTGACACATTGATCAAAATCCTCACTATAATTATGATCAATACTCACTTATTTCCACATCTAATACATTTATCACTATATAATATTTCTAATAACCAACTTGAAACCCTCATATTCCAGATTGACTTTTTCAAGTCAAAGATACATTTTTTTTTTTAACAACTAAGCTAATTACTATTTTAACCAATCATGAAATTCCAAATCCTATTACATAAGGTTCTAGACCTCATTAAACCTTATATTATTAATTCTACACTTATTAACCATCAAATATTTCGTTACAAGGAATCATATCAATTCAATAAATTCTATTACTACTCATAGTTAGGATAACAATTCAAGTAATTCATATAGGTTTAAGCTTAGGCAATCCTATTGTGGATTACTTAACTCTCTTAAACCATCGCTCTGATACCAACTTATAACGCCCATATTTCAATAGATATTTTTTTTTTTTTTTTATAGAAAACTTGTATATTTCAAATTTATAAATTCATAATGCTTAGGAATATCATTCCATCACATTTGGTCCCATTTTATATTCTACAATCTATTCCATTGAAATCCACATTTGATTTTACATATTCAAATAAATACAACCATGACACATTATATCAAATCATAATCTTTTGGGCGATTTATACAATGGTATTACAAAACGACAATTCAATAGAATATGAAACTTGTATAATGACACAACAAGTTTCAATCCACACTTACTTCTTGTAATCACCTTTCATCCAATTGGTTCAACCGAACCAACACCTACAACATAAAACCACTGATACGAGTAAGCATATAGCTTAGTGAGTATACAAGCAACTAATTAAATAATTCACAAACAAGATACAATTTATCAATAACTACTTATTTCTTTTAAATAGAAACTATTGCACAACAATAAAGATTCGACAATATTTCGTATGGATCCATGATCCAATAGATACAAGTAAGCATGGCACTAATCCCATATGGGTACCAAGCTTAATAGATACCAAGTAGTGCCAAGCACTTATTTCGTGATATTCAATTTCTACAATACTAAATCCATATATTCCAATTAATTCACATAGTCCTATCAATTCACATAATCCTCCTAATTCACATAATTCTCACGAGTTCACATAATCCACATAATTCAATCATCCACATAATACTATACTATTTCCAATTAACTCAACTATTAACAACAATCCACAATTATAGTCAACAACCAATATTTCTCAAGATACGAAGCATGATACAATATAGAAGCACACATGAGATACAATTATAAGAAACAAACAATAAGAACAACTAGAAGAGACAAACAATATTCCAAACGATTGTATGAACCTCTTGCTCGTAAGCAATCCGGAACATACAATCATTATTCAAGTAGTCCTCGTATCACTCACCTTTGCCTTTTTAAGCAAACACATGATTTCTCTCTAAAATAGCAAATCCATCATTCTTGATCACCTAGCATATAATACATAGATACAATAACACATTTAATAACTAGAATTCATAATAATCAATACATCAACTTAATCAATTCATCACCCTCATGGATTAATCATACTATCCATGATTATTTATTTCTTGATTCCCATTGATTTTCATTATTTCATTATTTAATTATTCATTCCATAGTCATATACATGACTTAATTTCTTGTATATACTTCAATTATCATCAAATAGCACTTATATCTTATTTCAACCATTACTAATGATCACCATGATCATCTTACATACTTAATCCTCATAATTCTTATAATCATAATTAACTCAATAGCTTAATCCTCTTGATTCAATATTTCACTTCTTCATATTCATATTTCAATAACCTTTTTAAACACCAATTAAGGTGTATTAACACCAATTTATCATCATTTACTCAAAACCCACTTCAATCACTATATACCAAATTCAACTTATCAAATTCTAGAGTGGGTTAATGTTAACAACCATAATTATTTCACTTCTATATCATAATTCAACCATTATCATGCTCTAATTTGAATTAGAATCATCGATTCATCAAAACCCACCAACCTCAAGAACACAATTCATGATTCTTCAATTTCAATTCATTTTAACAATACCATAATCACTAATAAGCTTATCTATCCTTAATTCAATGTATTTCATACTTTATTTCGTATTAAAATCGTTAATTCCATAAATCCTCATGAAAACCTATAAAACTAAGATTCTAGGTTAAAAATTCAAGGAAAGAGATTACCTCATATGTTAGGGAGAATCAATCACTGATTACTTCATGATTTCAAACCTCAATTCGATGCTTTGAATTGATTTCAGTTTAGGGTTTAGGATTCTAGCATATTTCTTCCTCTTGAACTCTCTGGAAATGTTTTTAGAATGATCTATGTGATACGTACGTGAGTATGTAATAACAGATATATATGTTTTAATTTTATACCCGTACTTATCGTTGTCTGGAACTTAAAACCGACTCACAGTTATCGATTTCATATAAACCCCTCAACTTATCGTACTTAACCTGTTTTGTCCCTCCAAGACTTAATTCTTCATAATTCAAATCCTATGGATACAAAATACTTTTCAAAGTTAGTCCTTCTAACTTAACAATTAAATTGTACAATTTAAAGCTTTAGGCATACGAAATTCGGGATGTTACATTAACACCATGAGTTCACCGCATTTAACACTTTGACTCAACATCACCAGAGGATCGGTGGCCCTTGTGGCGCCCTCAGCTGCGGTGGCCCACCAAGCGACACTTACACCAACTGCAGGCCAATACAGTGGTTAACCGATAACCGTTTGTTACCTTTAGTCAACACAAGCCTTACTTACAACGAATGTTCACAACCCTTGTGTTGACTAACCTGTAACAACACAGTCCAACATAGTTGACCTCTATAACACAATTACCAATAGGTCACTTAATACTTTAACACAATTCACAATTCAACTTAACACATGTATAACACATAACACTTGAAGTAACCACAATAGTGATCACTAAATTATAGTGAGAGATCAAAGTCCACTCACCGACTACCATAGTCGTCCACTTAGTAGTCTAATATCACTGAGTCTTCTCCATATCTGGAAATACAACAAAATACACAAGTCAGTTACTTGTATCAAATCTACATAACATTACTCCAATAGATTTATATCAACAATCTCAATTCATGTGTATTATCACAATCATCACAAACATCAAGTTCATACTTCTTGAATTGCTTCTTAATCATGATTAGATATCATGTTAACCACTTTTCAACTATACATCAATTTAGTTATCACTTGTAGTAATTTCACATAATTCATTCCATTAATATGAATTATCACTATTAACTTCATTAGTTCACTATCACCTAATAAATCATGATAATTATAATCAACTTATCACCTTAGTTCACATTAATCATTGTTAACTAACATAATCACACCAATAACAAGATTAATAGCTTCCAAATTAACAATCCATCAAAATCTTCATGTAACTAAATTAACTTACTCAATTCTAATATAGGGTTTTAGCTTTTAATCATGATATAAGTATCAATTAATCCTTCTAACATGATTACAAGCTAATAATTCAATAATACTCACAAACCCATCACTTTATTCATATGATCATGCAACATTCTTCATATCTAACTTATGATTCTACTTATAATCAAGAATTAAACATCAACTAACCACTATATGATCACTACAAGTCTTAGTTCAAGATTAATCAAGTCAATTAAATCAACTATTCAAAACCTCAAATTTCTAGGGTTATATTAAACACGAAATTAACACATATAACATGATTAAGATGATGCTAGAATGATTATTACATGTTATTGAAGCTTAATTAGCATCAATTTACACTTTTTAAACCCTAATTTCGGATTTTATCTCAAGAACACCAAAAAACCCCAAATTCTATGTTGAAGAACATGAAGAACACTTGATTATACCTTGTTTGATGATTATGGAAGTTTGAATCCAAGAGTAGAAGCTTCAATTTGATGATTGTATGCATTGATTCCATATTTCTTCATGTATGTATGTATGTCGTATGTATATATGTGTAAAATAAGAACCCACTCAATTATTTGGATATATATCACCTAATTAGTTATTTTGTGTACTAGTTTTGTCCCCCGTACTTATCATTGTCTGGAACTTAAAAACCATTTGCGGGGAAATACAATTTTATTTTACCGTCAACTAAATAAATTTAAAACAATCAATATTTCACTAGCCACAATATTTCCTGAGGCTTATCGACCTATTAATTATACAATCAAACACAATAATAATTTTAAATCGCATTTAAAATTTACAGAAAATATTTATTACTTCTAGGCCCAATTTGAGGATGTTACAGAAAATTTGTACGTACACGAAGTTTCTTTTATTGAAAAAACTAATAATAATAGGTAATTGGTTTAGTGATTTATGTTGGTATGCTATTTATAGTGTATTGATTGATTGTTTGGCTAATTAGTACTACATAATTTATTTTACTAATTAAATAAGGAAAATTTAGTATTTTTGGTAAGTAAGGATATATGAGTATTTTATATGGTAAATGTTAGAGGACAATTTTGGCATTTTGAATATTTTAAGAGTTATAAGATTCAATAGAGGAGATGTTTTATAAGTAGTTATAGATATAGATTATTCCTCACGGGGAATT
The DNA here is from genome assembly GCA_949592205.1 of Helichrysum umbraculigerum. Lineage (NCBI taxonomy): Eukaryota > Viridiplantae > Streptophyta > Magnoliopsida > Asterales > Asteraceae > Helichrysum > Helichrysum umbraculigerum. Next base: position 4,554,946 of record CATIUR010000005.1, on the reverse strand, counting down.
CATTTATTATCAATTTCAACCAATCAAAAAAGATATTAGTAGGTAAATATGATATTTGATTGGTTAATTTGTAGTTAGTGAAAAATCGTAAAACTTTATGTCATGTCAAAGAGAATATTTTGAATGGGACGGATAGAGTAATATTAGTGACGACATAATAAACCCCAAAAAACTTATCACTGGTACACATTTTCAAGTGGTGAAAATACTATGACATGCATTCTTGCACGATTACAACATGTAAAAGCATAGAAAATTGAGCTCGTAAAAAAAGTAGTAAAAGTGGGAATCCATGCAAATTTGCACAATAAAAACATTCGAGTGTTGAGTGCATGTGGTCCACCTGGCTTGTTTTCTTCCGGTACATAAACACAATCCAACAAAAATCTTTTATGTTCATCTAGGAGTGGTAACCACTTGTAGCGCGCCCGGCATGGGGGCGTTTTTGGTCAGAGAACGCCCAGAACGTCAGTTATGGGACGTTCTGGGAGGGGCGTTGTGGAGCCCTCAACTGGCACAATGAGGAGCGTTCTTCGGAACTCACGAGCAATTTATTTTTTTTATTTCTTTCCCATATTTTGATGAAAACACAAAAAAAAAAAAAAAAAAAAAAAAAAAAAAAAAAAAAAACTTTTTAAAAAAGTAGCCGTGTGGGGTTTAAAAAAAATAATAATTTTTTTTTAAAGTTGACCGTTAGGGAAATGGCTAGAAACAATATAAAATATTTTTTTCCTTAAAAATCTATCTTCTTATCTATGTATATACGCATACTCAACTACATATTTTCACACAACAATTTAACTACATACTACACACTTTCTAAACACTTTCTCCATATAATTATGAGGCAATTTCGGGAGTTCTATGAAACCGATGAGGAAGACGATGAGAAAGACGGAAATGAAGATGAAGATGACGAGTAGTTTAATTATTGTACTTTTTAATTTTTAGGACTAAATCGCAACTTTTAATTATTGTAATTTTAATTTATAGGATCGTAACTTTTTTTTCGCAATGTAACCTTTTATTTTTAATTAGTAATGAAGTACTTTTTAATTATTGTTTTGTATATTGATTAATTAATGAAATGTATTTTTATGTTAAAATAAATGGAAATTAAATTAAACTGGTGGGGTCTAGGGGCAAAATGGGCGTTCTGGGTTTTACCGCTCCAAGCGCTGATGTGGTGTTGACGCTGACGTGGCCCCCAAAACGGCCCAGAATGCTCATCACCATTGCAGATGGTCTAATGGGGTGAATTCGGATATAGCTGAACTCATTAATCAATTTCAATTCTTTAAAATTGGTTTTATGTTGAACCGGAATGGATCCAGTTCCTGTCGGACCAATTGGACTGCTGATTCAATCAATTTCATGAATTTACTAAAATATAACCAATCAATCCTTATATATCATTACTCGATTTCAATTTATATAATATATCACCACTTCATGCAATGTAACGAGTTTTTCTAACCCGCACGTTGCGGCGGGGCGTAAAAATGTATACTTTTGATGAATAAATTACACGCACTAAAATATAACATGCAACATATTAATATATATTATACGCACGTGAAGAAATGAAGATGTTTTTTTTTAACGGCGGAATTTCCTGCTAACAAATTTTTTAACGAACACTTCAATAGCTCTAGTTTTTAAAAGATATATGAACGTGATAGCTATAATATGTAGAGTTTATTAACTAACTACTTTGAATCCGGATTCTTTGTTTTTTTAGAACAATTGTTTTTTTATATGACATTGATATTCTATTTAACATACTACGCAATATATACATTTTCATTTCACTTTACATTAAAGCGTTGACTACGCTCGATTTGATTTCTTTATATATAATTTTATTACTTATTGTTTATCCTTGCATACATCGATATTTTGTTTAACTTATATACTACGCAACATAGACATTTTTATTTCACTTAACATTTTTCAAATGCATGTTTTCAAGAGCTCTAGTCTATAAATGATATATAAATATTCACGCGATAGTTATAATATGTATAGTTTATGTCACTACGTTGGATGCGATTTCTTAAAAAAATATATATGAACAACTGTTCATTTTGTATGACACTGATATAATTTTAACACACGATGCAAAATACACATATTCATTTAACTTCACCATTTATTAAGTATCTTTGTTTGTTAAGATCCATTAACAAACAATGATATAAACTTTTTTATATATAGCTATATCTACAACTTATGTGTTGAGATAATATAAATGTTAATACTTCTATTTAATAGTTATTATTAAATAAATCAAATATTTTTCACATCACATTGCTTTTATTGTATAATCTATTACGATTATATATTTTGACCACTATAGTCAATACATAATCTTGGATTATTGACCATCCTCTATGATATCATATATTACTTCTTTAATAAATGAGTTCGTTGTAATAGTGATAATTGAGCTGAAATTATATATCACTTTTTAATGGAGTGAGTTGCAATAGTGATAATCGAGTTGAGATAGGTTAGACATAGTAAAATTACCTTTGATAATTGTATGTATGTAAATTTTCTTAAACATATATAGTCTTTAATTAGAGGTACATTTAGAAAATTCCTAGTTATTATCATTGTGTATTGTAGAAAAAAGAAAATAATATTAGTGTGCGCGCTTTTTGTTAGAAAAGATAGTCCTCTTTTTCTAGTCATGTCACTTTAAAGAAGCAAACACAAATAGTCATTTTCTTTCCCAATGTGGCTTATATTTCTCTCCTTTTACTATTTTTGTTTTACTTGCCATCATCACATTTAATTCGACTTTTGGTGAATGGATAGTTATTGAAAGACGTTTGTTTTTTTATTGATCGATCATGATAACAACTAAGAGCACAGGGTGTGGGGAACGGTGTTCTGGACAGTATTCTGAAGAATGTTGAAAGTGAAGAATCTGTAGTGTGGTAAAACTGAAATCACAGTGTTCTGGAGTTTTTTATTATTTTTTTAATTGATTTTTTAATAAAGATAATTTTATAGATTAATATATAAAAAACAAATAAATTAAATAAACAACATTTTATTCATTAAAAATGCAATACAATTCCTAAACAACATTTTTTTCACAAATTTTGTTTTTTTTGTTGATTCTTTTTGCTTGTTCCACCGTGAGATTTATTCTGTGTTATTATTATTATTTTTTTATTATTATTGAAAGCATGACTCCACCACTCAAGTGAATAAACAAAGGAAAAAAAAGATAGAACATTGAACTACATCAGCGTCCCTATACGAACACTGTGGCCAGAAAACTGTGAGAACATTGAGAAGAACATTGTCATGGTGTGCCAGAACACTATGACACAGTGTTCCGGATGAAGAAAATTGATGAGTACACTGTGACACCGAGTGCTCTAATGACTTGTGTCAAAAGTGTTATCATTATATCATTATTATAATTTTAATATTTTTTTATTAAATTTCAGAAAAGCAAAGTGTTATCATTATCAGTTTGAATGCAATTTGTTGCTACATAAATCCGCCGGGTTTGTCAAGACGATGTTGGTGAGCCGTTTCTCGTCATCCCAAACTTGGACTTAGCTGCAAACATCAAAAGAACGTTAGTGAAGGATCCCGAGCCGGAGCTTAAAAGCTCTTCGGCTGGCGATTCCCAGATGGTACCCGCACTACGTTTTAGGTAGATACGGTTTGTACGCCACAAGGTAAGGACCCTTCTTTGATTGTCATGTTCCGTATATGTAAATATACTGATTATGAGAGAGAGTGAGTAATGTGTGTGTAAGTATTGAGTGAGAGTAAGATGTGAAGCCCCATGAACACTTTGTGGTTAGGGTATTTATACCATTTACACTCGCGCTTGTATGATATTGATGGTATGCTCCGAATCTTCTTTCCTCGTCTCGATATAAAACATTACCATTTTGGTGTTTGTCTTGAACATGGATACTTCTTTTCCCTATGCGCCGTTTGCTAGTTCCCAATGCCTATATTCGTTTACAAGGCGCCGTTTGTGGATGTGACAACTCTTTATTCATGCTGACAAATCACTATTCCTGATGACATATGGAACCATTCGGATTGTGTCTATATGGTTCATTTCACCCTTTGAATTATATCCATATGGTATCATGTGTTACTCTTTGTGTCGAATCCGAATGATATATAAATCACTTGGCTTTAGTCTGCATGGTTCATTTTGAACCATTTGGAATGGATCCGTATGATACATATTGGACCATTTGGAATGGATCCGTATGGTACATATTGAACCATTTGGAGTGGATCCGTATGGTACATCATCATGTCCCCCAATCTAGATTGATACATTCAAAAGGTGTATCGGTCTAGATTAATTATCTCGATTGGTCTCGTAAGTGATTGATTTGTTATTATGGCGATTCCCTATAAGGTAACCTCACGTCATCTGATCGAAACGTAGTTTGTACGCCAAAATTTGTGTGATTCAGAAGTGTATTGGGCCATATGTGGTTGATATGTTAGCCCGTTATTTTATGCTTCTTGCTTTAGACATAGGTTGCACGTTTCGTACATATGTTTTGTAAGCATCTCATATGGGACGTCATCATGTCCCCCAATCTAGAGTAATGCATTGAAACGAATGTCTTGGTGTAGATTTATTTTTTCAAATATATTATATTTTATATATACACTTTAATTTACGCTTCTTTCCAAGGATGTGTTCGATTTTGTCTTAGATGGGTGTTTAGGATCTTAAGGGAAACTTCAGATCCTTGGGGAAGCTTCGGATCCGTATGATTCATATACGAAATTTAGATAGGATACGAATGGTTCATATTTAGGCTCTGGGTATAATTCGGAAGGTTCATATTCAAGATTATCATAGGATCTGAATGATGAGGCTTTGGATATAATCCCGAAGGTTCATATCATAGGATCTGAATGATGAGGCTTTGGATATAATCCGGGTGGTTCATATTTAGGATTACTATTTAATCCGAATGATACATATTCAGGCTTTGGATATAGTCCGGATGGAATCCGTATGGTTCATATTTAGGCCTTGTATGGGATCCATATGGTACATCATCAAGTCCCCAATCTAGATTAATGCATTCAAAGGATGTGTCAGTCTAGATTAATTGTTTTGATAGATCTTGTAACTAATTCACTCATTTGGTCCTCGTAGGAAGGGTGTCGAAACCACGTTCAAATCGATAATGGTGGATGAAAAAATTAATGATCGAAGGTACCGAGGTAAAATACGATGCACCTAAAACTTTTTGTGGTTGTAAATCCAAATATGGTGACTGCATTTTGGATTCACGAGTCATTAACGAAAATGATGTTTCCAACTAGATCAGGTAGTTGATGCTATGGTTCCTCGTACCTAAGAGCATGTGAATTTGATCGAACCAAGGCCCATTATCATCGATACATGTTGGAACATGGATCCGGTTCACCCCGGATCCAACCCGCCCACTAACTAATTGCAATTAGATACTAATAAATATAACCATGAGAAACGAGTTAGTACTCGTACCGTTCATGTATGAGAAATGAAACTAAGTATATGGGGAATCTAGGTTGTAAACCATGAAAGCTTTTCGATTGTGATTACTTTCCCGACCGGTGATATAAACGAATGTTTGACGCTTCCGCTATGAGTATTTAGGTATGTACCAAATCCTTTATTTTCAACGATACTCGAAAGGAGGGTGCTGCAAAATGGGGCTAGAATGAGGGCTTGACCCTAGCTCCAATCATGTGGTTAACATCCAAGTGGAGATATTATTGCACGTTTGAATGTGATATAGTCTAGTTTAGTTGGCCTGATGTTGCAATATTTGGATTGTTTGTCCTAAGTTGAGAGTTGGTTTATGTGACTCGGGAGAACGCTTATGTTCCCTGAACATTTAGAGAAGGGGGCATTGCGAAAATGCGTTATGATGCCACTAAGTCCAAAGACACCAAATTATCAGAAAAAACTCCCATGCCGGACTAGAAATCAAAGAAAAGTGATGCTTTGGCACCTTTGATATATAATGATAGCACAGCTGGAGGTGGACTCTTGCTATGACTACTTGGGAGTAATGTTTTTGAACTAGCTAGAAAAGATGATAGTGGCTCCTTTTAAAGGGATATTGATGTCAAACAAAATATTCAATATACTGATATGTTTATGATCAAGTAGGGATTGTTCATGACAAATATATTAATGATAGTACCACGTCTAAGGGTACCGAAGTTGAGTTCAAAGATCCATGAATAATCTGGAGGCTTGTCAAGATTTAGTAATGTTGCGACGCCTATCAATGAGCTCCATTTTCGATGAGGAACCACTTGGCGTTGGCAAGATGTGATACATTAAGCATGGTTACATAGGTGTGTTTACAGTTAAGGAAGATGCTCTGGGAAAGATAGACGAAAGCATAACTAAGAAGGAGTTGAGGGAAAAAGAGTAGGAGTCTAAACATGACCATATGTAAGCTAGATGACAATTGGAGCACGAATTTAAATATAAAGAAGAAAAATTATTCTTTGGCCTTAGATCGGGAAGTAGTTAATTGCCGAAGGGGTAGAGTATACTTTCGAGGAGTTAAGGTCGGGTGTCGAACACCTTCTTCCTTTTGCCGCTAAGAAACGAGGTTATTTCATGGTCGGGTGTCATGAAGATTTGGTCACATACTCTAGCAGCACTGAGAACGAAGTGGATATGGCAAAGATGAGATATTCTAATTCAAATGATATGTGTTACCTTCAGAAGCTGGTCGATGCCCTCCCAAGATGCAATACAAACATCTGAGACACTTATTCCATGCTTGTGGTCGTCCTCCAGACGTTTTCCAAAGCTTCACTCTGGTCAAGCTGCCTCCTTATGCTGGTTACACCTCATATCAATGACTTATTTTTAGATTCATGACCCTATACGGTTTACTTTTACGAATGGTTTAACTTTTGTGCTTTTGATGACATTTTGTAATGACTTATATACCTTCAGGTAAGGACCGGTGCTATGTTATACTTAGATAAGAAATGATTTTTTGTTTCCCTCCGGATGGAGATATGATTTTGTTATCCTCGTGTTAAAGAGAGGTATTTTGTTACCCTCCGATTAAGGAATGGTTCTTTGGGTATTTCAACTTCGGAGCAATTTTCTTTCATTTCGTATCTAGTACTTTGATAGCACCATAGCTTAGCATAGCCGTAACATAGCTAAAATGTTATGTATCTTAACATTGTCGAAGCTTAAAACTGCCCTGGTGTGACCAAGCGGTTTGTGTTTATACATGGTTTCAAGAAATAATTTTACGCCAAGCGGTATAAACAAAGCTTCCCATGGGAAGAATGACTTTTTAAGTGTTCGGTATTCATGATCTTTACCATATAGCACTTAAAAGAATGAGACAATATGGTATATGTAACTCATTTTGGCTAGGCCATTGTCATAGATCCTGAGGATGTTAGAGAGGTTATGTCAACCACTGATCTTGGGAAAATTACAAGAATGTATCTTGTGAACTCAACTTCATAATAAAGTTATATAATTTAAACATAGTATTGATGAAAATTCATCCCATTCCAACATTGATGAATATTATTTTATGTGAGAACAAGGCTTCCCTTGTAGACATTAGGTAATTAGTTAGGTGAAACGGGCCTCGTAATCGTAACTAGTAGCTACACATATGGAACGAATTTGTGAGGTGTGCTCAACCTTTTGATCCTATTATCGTTTCCAAGGATCCAAAGTATATTTGAGGAGAATGCTCAACCGTTCGGATCTGAGGCCGTGGCCAAAAATCCGGAGCATATTTGGATAAATCAATATCTTTTTTTTTTTGTGCAATGTTCCCCCATTTATATATTGAGTTGTTGATATATTGTGTTGATGTGTAGCAAGTATGGTCTTAATGTGTCATTGCCGTAGCATGGATAAGCCATATGACCTTGCTATGGTCCATCTGTAATATCATTTGGACTTAGAAATTGCCGTATCAATAATAAGTCACTGATTTGTGTTATATCAACATGTGATAATTTTGAAATGTATGGCGCGTAGCCGTATCCTATCATTGTCGTAGCATAGATAAGGGTGTTTTTCCTTTGCTCTTTTTATCAATGTTGATAATTTTGAAAGGTATGGCGCGTAGCCGTATCATATCATTGCCGTAGCATAGATAAGGGTGTTTATCCTTTGCTCTTTTTATCAATGTTGATAATTTTGAAAGGTATGGTGCGTAGCAGTATCATATCATTGCCGTAGCATAGATAAGGTATGTGAACTTGTGGTGGTGTATTTGAAATACCACCTGGTTCACAATTGCCGTAGCGTTTAATACAAGGCGTCCCTTGTGAGTGACTCCATTATAGGATGAAGTAATAGGTTTTTTGTTACCCTTTTGTTTCTAAGGTCGTTGCCGAAGATCTGGAGCTTATTAGAGGGGTTAGCTCAACCTTTTAGTCCTACGGCTGTTGCCAAGGATCTAGAGCATATTAGAGAGGTTTGCTCAACCATTCGGATTTAAGGTTGTCGTTACAAATCCGGAGCATATTAGAGTTGCTCAACCCTTCGGATTTAAACTTGTCGCCAAAAATTCGGAGCATATATACTAGAGTTGCTCAACGCTTTGGATTTAAGGTTGTCGTTACAAGTCCGGAGCATATTAGAGAGGTTTGCTCAACCATTCGGATTTAAGGTTGTCGCCACGAATCCGGAGCATATTAGAGAACTTTGCTCAACCGATTCACATGGTAGCTCAATTTGTAATCTACGTCAACAAATAGAGGTGCGCTTTCCACCCCTCATGGTGGTAATAATCGCTTTACTTTTTATCATAGAAAATCGCAAGTAAAACTAAACTAATGTACAAACATTAATATGATATAAAAGAACACGTAGATGTCATATTTTCGGAGTTCATTTTATTCCAAGTTAATGGAACCATTTTCTCTCCGGATCCTAAAGGTCACATGCTTATAATCGGGGTGAGCTTCCTTCTATATTAGTCCTCTAAGGATTAAATTAGTATTTCCATGAGGTAACATACCTGAAGATCGAAGATTGTTGTTTCGAGGTTGGGTTGCCGCCTGAGTGTCTCTGAAGGCCACAATGTTCCTCGTTGAGACACCGTGCGTTTGACACATATTCGAAAACATGCTTTGCCTTCATCTAGTATCTTTTGATTTCATCCAGAATGCTTCGGTTTTATCTAGCATGCTTCGGCTTCATCCAGCTTGTGTAGGCTCCGTGCAACATGTTCCGAACTTATCCAACATGTGTAGGATGCACCCTTCATGCTTTATCATGCATCCAACATGCGTAGGTTGCATCCTTCATAATTTATTAAGCATCCAACATGCTTCAGAAATACGCTTCGGCTCCGAAGCGTCACATATAGTACGTCTTCACCTAACTAGAGTTTCTTGGAGGAATTGAATGTAAGGTTTTCAAGGTTTACTGTTCCTCCTTTGGGATGAAGTAAATTGTGCTTGTATTCCTTTTCACTTTTTTTTGTCTGATCTTTTGAGTATGCTTTACGGAAGCTTCGGATCCTTACTGAAGCTTTAGGTGACTAGGAAAGCTTCGATCGGATCATTAAGGGAACTTTCACAAAGAAACCGTTTGAAGTGTTTGAGGTTCAGTTTTGAGTTTTTCGTGTGAGCCTAAGTATTCTTATTTGAGGTGAGTAAAATGATTTAAAGACCGGAGCCTCATGATTGAGTGGGGACGATGGTTTGGAACCGTCGTCCATCTGAGACTCAATTTGACCTTGACCGTCCATAAAGTATCAATGGGTTGGTATAAGTCGGGTCCCACGGATGGCGCCACTTGTTGCTACATAAATCCGCCGGGTTTGTCAAGACGATGTTGGTGAGCCGTTTCTCGTCATCCCGAACTTGGACTTAGCTGCAAACATCAAAAGAACGTTAGTGAAGGATCCCGAGCCGGAGCTTAAAAGCTCTTCGGCTGGCGATTCCCAGATGGTACCCGCACTACGTTTTAGGTAGATACGGTTTGTACGCCACAAGGTAAGGACCCTTCTTTGATTGTCATGTTCCGTATATGTAAATATACTGATTATGAGAGAGAGTGAGTAATGTGTGTGTAAGTATTGAGTGAGAGTAAGATGTGAAGCCCCATGAACACTTTGTGGTTAGGGTATTTATACCATTTACACTCGCGCTTGTATGATATTGATGGTATGCTCCGAATCTTCTTTCCTCGTCTCGATATAAAACATTACCATTTTGGTGTTTGTCTTGAACATGGATACTTCTTTTCCCTATGCGCCGTTTGCTAATTCCCAATGCCTATATTCGTTTACAAGGCGCCGTTTGTGGATGTGACAACTCTTTATTCATGCTGACAAATCACTATTCCTGATGACATATGGAACCATTCGGATTGTGTCTATATGGTTCATTTCACCCTTTGAATTATATCCATATGGTATCATGTGTTACTCTTTGTGTCGAATCCGAATGATATATAAATCACTTGGCTTTAGTCTGCATGGTTCATTTTGAACCATTTGGAATGGATCCGTATGATACATATTGGACCATTTGGAATGGATCCGTATGGTACATATTGAACCATTTGGAGTGGATCCGTATGGTGCATCATCACAATTCGTTCATGGATTTCAGTCTAAATGACATATAAGTTCAATTCATTTATTTTGTTTTGTCACATCAAACTTTTTTCCATATGAATACTTGAAATTAGGATCAATTATACTCCGTAGTAACGAACGTTGTTTGCAATTGCTTATGTATATACTGTAGTAGTTTTTGTATTGTTGATATAATAATACGTAACAACATTTATTATGCAGGATTCTTGAAAGCTGTGTTAGTATTACTTAAGAAAGACTCGATATGATTCAAATTAATAATTTAATATTACTATAGGGTAGGGTTCAAATGAGATATTAAGATCTAGCATTGTTTGGAGCAGTTCGGATAGTGTCTAGTCCTAAATTCTCACGGGGTTCTATCAAAAACGATTTAGGGTGAAAACCGGTGGCTCGGCCCCTATAATCGGGGATTTTTTCCTGATTATGTCAGGTTTTTTTCATCCCTTTTAGATCCCTTTCAGTTCGGATTTAGTGCTAGTCATATCCAAAACGGGTGTGTAGTATTGGTGTTGTAATTGGTGTATGTATTTCTTTGTCTATCTAGCTTCTTGCTAATAGACTTATATAATATATCTAGTCTTTCAAAAAAAAAAAAAAAAAGGAATTTGTGTGAGAATGAGGGAACCAATGATATCAAGCCATGTGTACAAAGAGAATGTTTCACATGTACAAAACCCATTTACCCCCAACATCAATTATCTCACAAACGACAAATCGAAATATTATGAAAATTGCACCATTAAATTCGTCGTTTTCTCCTCTTCGATTTGCCGTCCCTCAAGACATACTTTCGGAAAGTTTTTTTTTTTTCATTTTTTTGGTGGGTTTCACATTTACTAACACATGTGTTAAAGTGTTGCGTTTAGGGTTTAGGGTTTGTGGTTTAGGGGTTAGTGTTTAGGGTTTGAGGTTTGGGGTTTCTCCCCGAAACCCCAAACCTCAAACCCTAAACCCTAACCCCTAAACCACAAACCCTAAACGCTTTACAAAACGCTAAACCCTAAATCTTTCTAAACCCTAAACCTTGAACCCCTTCTAAACCCTAAACCCTTATAAACCTTAAACCCTACTAAACCCTAAACCTAACCCTAAACCCTAACCTTAACCACAAATTAAATGTACAACTAATCACTAACACATGTGTTACTAATTGGTGAAACCCACCAAAAAATGAGAAAAAAAAAAGTTGTCAAAAGTATGCCTTGAGGGACGGCAAATCGAAGAGGAGAAAACGCTGAATTTTATGGTGCAATTTTCATGATTTTTCGACTTACCGTTTGTGAGATATTTAATTTTTAAAAATGTGGAGGAGAGAGAATAAAGTGTGGAGGAGAGAGAATAAAGTGACACATGGCAGAAATCTGTTGGTTCCCTCATTCTCACTTAAAATTGGTGTACTCATTTGAACCTTACTCTATTACTATATATTAAATTATACATATATAGTTTCATAACAATACAAAAAAATCCATTATATATATTGAAAAATAAAATTCAATTCAATAAGAATTGTTTACCACCATAAATGGTGGGTTGGTAGCTTGTCATAATGAATTAATAATATAATCTTTTATATTTTTTTGAAATACTGGCAAGTCCAAAAAAAAAAATAAAAAAAAATACAAGCTACAATCGAATATTATCTATAAACATATTAACATATTAATCATATGGGTTAATGATATACAAAAGATCGATCCGGGTTACGTAGATGTTCAGTATGAATTTCATCAGATGCATGCATGTATGATCAAATCATTTACGAGTAATTTATAAACCCATATATAAGTATTACCTATCTAAAAGAGGAAATTTGCTTACTCATGATCGAATACTATTGTGTAACAACAACAATACCATTGTGTAAATAATAATAATATAATTAAACTCCTTAACTATGGGGCTGATTTGATCGATTGTAATTTGAATAGTACGTAAATGCATACGTTAATTTGGACAAAATGTGCCCGATTGATATTATGCCACTTTACTGATATTCAAATGATGCATTTTTAGACTTTGTTTGAAGTTGCAAATATCAATCGGTAAGTGGCATAATATTTTAATCATGCTAATTTTTGCACCTTGTGTAACAACTAGTTTTTCTTTATACCTACGTATTTTTTTTTTGGCAAAAATACATATACATATATTTGAACATATATTTGTTTTTTGTGTTTTTCGCTATAATTTAGTATTTTTTAAATTTTTTTCTTTCCCAATCTAACATAAATCAATGTTCACATGTGAATGAAGTTAATCACATGTGAACAAGCATGTAATCTAGTGGTTCTCAACTTTTAGTTGGTTCTCATATGAACCTCCACCTATATATATATATATATATATATATATATATATATATATATATATATATAGGGTAGTGATCAAGAGGGAAGTGTCTTTTTGGGGGGAAGCGTTAGTACGCATCAGGAAGCATATTACAATTATCAATCAAAACGTCAACAAAAAATTATTTTTATCGGTAAATAGTAATCAAAATCGATGCTATAAAGAATATTTTAACGAATGAATTTCATTTTTAAGTCATAACATTAATTGATGAATATTTACTTAATTAATTGTTAAGATGCAGTGTGATGAATATTAACTAAGATGCATCACGATGCATCATAAAACTTCACATTATTTGAAAAATATTTTTATTGTTAAGATACATCACAATGCAGATTAACTAATATGCACCGCGATGCATCTTAACGGATTTGGATCAAATATTCATAAATCGATACTATAACTTGAAGAAAAAATTTATCAAGGAAGCTTAACATTTATAACATCGATTCTGATTAAACATTTACTAAATTTCAGTTTGCTTTTTTCGAGATTAGTATAGGTGAAGGTAATATGCTTCCTGATGCGTACTAACGCTTTCCCCTTCCCTCAAAAAATGGACTTCCCTCTGGATCATGCCACTATATATATATATATATATAATGTATAGAATATAGAAAAATTAGCTAGGATGCTAAGGGTGCGTTTAGTTACAGAAAACTCCCTACATTTTTCCTAGCGATTTTTTGACTTTATGAAAAAGTATGAAGTTTTCTGTAACTAAACGCATCCTTAACATCCTAGCTAGTTTTTCTATATTCTAATCATCATTATAATTATGCATATATGTATTTTTGCCACACAAAAAAAGTACGTAGGTATAAAGAAAAACTAGTTGTTACACAAGGTGCAAAAATTAGCATTATTTATGGTTCTTTTTTCGGTTAAAAATATTACTCCCTCCGTCCCATTTCTATTGTCCATTATTTCCATTTTGGGGTGTACCAAATTAATTGTCCACTTCCATAAATAGAAAGTTTAAGGAAATAAAGTTCTTTTTTACCCCTAGTGTATATATATAAGACAAAAAAATAGGTAAAAAGTAGAGGGTAAAACTGTCATTTTATCAAAAAGTAAGAGAGAGATAGTTATATTTTCTTAAACTGCGTGTCTGTTTGTCTGGTGACAATAAAATTGGGACGGAGGGAGTAAAATATATATAAAAAAAAAAAATTTGAAAATCGATGACGTATATCAATCGATCAATTAACCTTTTGAGGCGGTCGTTCTATATGTGTAGTATAAAAAAAACAATGATCTGCAACTAATTTGAAATTGTTGTCACGCCATTACATATGCTACCACTAATTATTGTATGACTACTACGTATAGTAGGCGTCATCAGTCTGTTATTGCTACTGTACAATTACCATGAAAACTTAACATCAGCTACCTGCATTGTATTATTATTATATTGAAAATGAAATATATATATTCGATCAATAATTGTGGATGGTCGTTCATTATATTTCTGTAAAATGCGGGTAAATTAAAATCAACTAGAATAACACAAGCGGCAAAAAGAATAGTGTTTGGGTATGGGCAATTCGGCATGACTTTAATTTAACAACAACTGCAATAGTACTGTCAAGACTCAAGATAGATTTGATAGATATACAAATTTAATCATATATCAGCTAGCATTTATTTACATGTTTTTGTAATATCATCATATCTAGTATATTAGTCCCGACGACATACATCATAAATGCGGAAGTTACGCGATTTACCTCTCCCATGTTGATCGCGGTAGCGGTTGGTGGGAGGCCAACAGAGGGTCGGTTTTACCCCTTTTTTTTTAGTATAGAGTTGTTATAATTTCGCAAATGAAAGAAAAAATAAGAAAATAATACTGTAATTTTTTCACTCACATAAGTTATAAATTATTACGAGTAAAAAGTAACGAAAAAAGAAAAGAAACGATGACAAGATGTTTAGTGATTTTTATTACCCCAAGACAAAGAGACATGATGAAGTTTTTAACATGAAAATGAATTGAAGTTATTATTTATATTTACGTACAAGCAAGAAAGAGAGGTGCACATGCAAAAAGACAGTCCAGATCGATTTATATATAATTAAATTTATTTACACAGTGGTGGCCGGCGCTCCTCCCCTCCGCCGGAGGCACCGCCACATTAGCTGCTTCAATTCTTAACTCCGGCAATGCCGCTTCATTGAATCCTCTGCCAACATAATAATAAATAATAAATAATAAACTATAATTATATTAAGTATTAAGTACTAAATATTCAGGTCAAAGTAGTCGTCTATACTTAATTAATACCTAATATTTTTTGTTCTCAACTTCAAAATATATCAGCAATTTGAGACAATTTCAGTTAAAAAAAACAGTTGTACGTTTAACATGATAAATGTCAAACCTGGCCTAGCTATGAACGTTTTGTAAAACTTTGCATATCGACATCGACAAACATATATATATATATATATAAATGAAATGCTCGATAAATGTTTTGCATGCAGATCATATCAAATACAAAACCTAACTTCATGGCTTTTTTTACTTATTATGGACAAATCTAAGTGTACTACATTACATATAATTACATCGATCATTAGGCATTGGAATTGATCAAATATTATAAAGTGTACTACATTACATATATATACTAAGCTAAAAGGAACAAATTGAACTTCCGGCCACTTGCATTAAATAAATCACATACATAAGCATTTATCAACATCTCTACCATTGATTCATTTTATTTTATAATTATAAAAACGTTTCAGAAAAAACAAAAATAAAGAAAGTTAGCGCTTATATTTTCCTAATATAATATATATATATATAGGTCCCATTCAGTTTGATAATTGTACGATTCTTTTTACAATAGAGCCATAATATATGACACCATGCATGACAGTTAGTAGGGTAACTACGATCGGATTCGATTATATCGATCCATTGATGTCTGATGAATGATGATCATGTACATACAATATACACACGTATTTTAATTTACTCTTAACGTAACATTATATGCCTAAAACTAGTGGTGTATGAATCATTACTCTATCTATCCATTTAGGAACCGTTCTTCATCGAATTGTACAATTAGAAAGGAATACGTACTGCTAATCTTGTAAGGAAAACGAAATCCGACATTATCTTACAATTTGAATATTTGTGTCCCGAAACATTATTAAACTATAGTGGGCTATGAAGACTTTATATTAGAGACATATTGGCACGTTCATATCTAAGAAAAAAGGTCGAATAGAATGAATATATGGTTATGGATGATCATAAAAGGTAATTGACCAATGCCTTGTATAGTCAAACTACATTATTTTCTACATATAAATACCTTTTGAGCCAAATAATTGACGAGAAAGGGAAATAAAAAGGTGACGTTAAGTTTTAGTTGATGTAGACTTTTATGTGAGATAGACACTTCTACCACTCTCTTTGCCGACTATACTCATTCGAGACAAATATTTAAGTGCATACACACATATACATGACTATGCACCAAAATAGGCAGAAAATAATATGTATATGCCGACTACACATTTACTTATTTTTTTATTTTTTTTAATGTAAAAGTAAATATATAGAGATTTAAAAAAATTTAGGCGAAAATATATCTCAGCCGCTGATCCTAGATTTACGGTCTAGATGAGACAATGTTTTTTTAAACTTCATTTGTCATTCACCGTTTACTTTTTGTTATGAAATGTGAATCATAACTTTTTTGGTTCAAAATTGTAAGTAACCAAAATCAAATCGAGGTTCAACTTTGTTTATGTTTTATATCCTAAACGTAGTATTTGTTACTATTTTTTATTACATAATTAAAATTAAATCTCGTGTTTGTTTCATGAATGGAACTATCTAATCAACTAATCAAGGACCTTGATTAGATTAGGTAATTAATGAAGAAAGCATGTATGTGTAGGTATCTTCTTGATTTGAACTTTGAAGTGACTAATTAATATGTTTGATTTGTAACAAATTGTAATTAAGTGAGAGAGATGAACCAAAGGTTATATAAGATCATATGCGCATGTAATGTTATTTGATGAAATTATCATAACAAAGTTATAACATTAAAATCAATATGTTTGCCACATGTTATTGAGGGAAACAAAACATGTCCGTCCCATATTTATAGTCAATGTTTCCTTTTTTGAACGTCCCAAATTAATTATCCACCTTCAATAGTAGGAGGGTATAATTAACTAAATTTTCTATTATACCCCTACTTTATATATATTTAATAAAAAAGTAGGTAAAAAGTAAGGGTAAAACTATCATATTACAGAAAAGTACAGTGTAATAATAATTATGTTTTCTTAAACTGTATGTTTCTTGTCTGTGGACAATAAATTTGGGACGGCGGGAGTATATATATAAATATATATGTTAGGTACAAAACTTTATTGAAAATTAGGTTGTTCAAATATAAGTATTTGAATTGAATTAATTTGAGTACATATGTAACTAAAATATACAAGGTAAACTTCATCATTCTAGCAAGCCATTATAAATGTGGGAGAAAATTACATCGACATTAAAGATTTAAGCTAAGGGGTATATGGATTAGTGTATTTTGGGACTTTATATTTAGTTAAACTTAGTAATTAATTAATTACTACGGAGTAGTATACGTGGTAAGTTTTAACTAAATATATAAAATGTCTAAATGAACTTATTTATTAGAGACTTTTTAATCACACAACCTTACGTACGTATTTTAATGCATGGAACTATATTTAACCTATAGTAGTAGTCGAACCGACCTTAATCTTGACTTATTCGTTTGAACGCTTTATAGTTAACCTTATTTACACTAATTTCCATAAAACCACTTTTTATGTGTAAGGGCAGCGCTCGGTAATTATGCATTGGAACAATGTTGACCAAAAAAGTAAAAGGATTTAGGAGGGAAGGGGGATGGTGGCAGACGACAGTTGTCGGTGGGGGGTCCTCCATAACTTGGCCTTTTCCGGTGGACTTCATTTCACCGCCCAATATTTGCCACACATTCATTCACTATAATTCATGCATGCATATATGCATACATATAGCATGTTGTCTTCGTGATTGTAATCTAGTAGTGGGGAACATACAGCATATATGAGGAGGTCACGGGTTCAATCCTCGTCCACATGTTCCATTAAACGTGAGTTACATGATTTACCTACCTTATGTTGGTCGCGAAACCGGTTGATGGGGCAGCGAAAGATCGACTTTATGGGTATTTGGGCCACCCACTGGAGCCGTTCCATATTTCAATGGAGCACGACCGAACCCCCCACAAGGTTCAACATCGTCAGGTAAATCACCTCCATCACATATACCACAACGTCCGAGCCGAAACTCGCACCGACTAAGTGTAACACCCCCAAATTTGATGATTTGCGGAAGCATACTTGGGTGTTACTAATCAATATACAAAGCACAAGATATACAGTAAACGACCTCTAAATGAGACGTTGTAAAACGATTTAATAGAAATAAATGTTTGAAAACTTAATGTTTTCGTATACAAAATGTAGTTTCCTAGAGTCCACGCGTATAGCGGGAGATTCTATTACATAATCAACATGTACAAAAGATAATGCTGAGAATCTCCGTTAATGCAGTTTAGTTGAAATCATGCGACTCTAGCTATGTCCCGAAGTAATCCTACTCCGTCTGTGTAACTGAGAATACATGCTAAAAGGGTCAACACGAATGTTGGTGAATCTCACAGATTTGTAAGTAATATCAGTTTTGAACACAAGATTTCATCAGTAGTGCCCGCAGGCGTAAATCAAGTATTTGCAAATCCAGCAAATGTAAAGTAAATAAGTTATACCGTTGCCATGAGGCTCATAATCGAAGCTTAACCCGTAAGTAATGATTTGCTCTCGTGACATGCTCGTAACTGAGCAAGCATAAGTAACGAATAATAGTCGCCCGTTTATACAGAACGGTTCGTGGTAGCGCTACTACCCCGGGCGGGGAGGGTCATTTCCCTAATGGATCCATTAACTAATGTTCGCGCTTAAGTCCATAACTAACGATATATGATGGAGAGACTTCAGTAGAAAGTAAGTAACTCATGCAATCCCGTATAGTAAAATGAATAGTTCGCACTTGTGTTCAAGAAAAGTAAACAATGTATCTCACCCCGTATGTAAAACAGTAAAAGTGGGGCTGTAAGACTCACCTGAGTCGAGTAGTAAGCAGTAGCTAACAGTGAGTTGTGTGTAGGTTCTACGAACCCGTAACCTTTATATGCCTAAACATATAAAGTTAAGTAAGTAGATGTCCCGCAAGACCATCTATAACACCCCTCATTTACTATCGTATTATTTAATACATCGGAAGCGTCAGTCCAAATTTCAACATTTTAACTTATAATATTAACATCTTTAAAATCTGATAATTCAAAACCAGTTTCAAACTAGTCTTATGAATTACAATCAAAATACATTAAACTGGGTGTTATATAAAATTAAAAGACAACACTGATTTATACAAATCAGATATCAGAGTAAAGCTTTGTCACCAAACATTCCATCTAGCCCGACTTCTTGCCCAACTAATATCCAATCTATAACCTGCAAGAAGGGTTAATGTGGGGGATTAGCTCAACGCTAAGTGAGTGAATAATAAACAACAGCTCAACTTAGCATAACAACTCTGTTTACATCAAAGCATCGTAAATACACAATATCGCAGAGTATCTAGAGTTCTTAGGGAAACCTTCAGCTAAGAACATACAGTTCTATTTTAATGAGATAACATCTCAATACAATAACATGTCAATGAGGATCGGTGGCTCTGGAGATATCATAATACCCGGGGATTCTCCAAGAACACTTACCGTCAATCTGTAAGGCCAATACAGAATAGACCGATAGTTTGGTACTAATCTCATACGACCTAATTTCCTATTAACGATAAGTACAAGGAAATTCCTGTCGTCTTACAATAGTAACCAAGCCCAACTATCGCGTTGACCTCAATACTGATGCCCGAAGGCCAAATATAGCATGTGATCACATATTCAATTAGGTCAACATATCAGACTAAACAGTCTATCAACAATATTATTACTAACAACCATAATCATCATGGCAATAATAAAACAGTAATAATACGTTACCCGTTGTAACCAAACCTGTTACAACTAAATCACACTGAGGTTATAAATCCACTCACCGAATACCCCAGTTGTCCACTCAGTAGTCTAATGTCACTGAGTCTTCTGTTTATCTGGAATTACAATTAAACAAAATGAGTTAGTAACTCATTCATAGTAATCAACTCATGTTAATATCACATCACATGGTTCATAATCCAAATCTCAATGAGTTATTACTTGAATCATTATATTATATCAATATCTCTGTTTCAAACTCATTATCAATGTTTAACACACTTAGTAACTATAATCTTCATAGTTTACCAATCACTATCATTTATCAAGTTATGATCACAATATCACTTTAATCACTTTACTTATCACCAAGTGGTATGATTAAACCATTACAAGATTATTAACTTCAAAAAATCGTTAATCACAATCATCTTTAATCAATCATAATATGATCATTAGCAACACTTATCCACTTATGTACTAATAACACAAGCTTAAAAGCTTTGATCATAGCATAATCAACTAAACCCTTAAACTTTATTAATGATCATATTTCAACTTCATCATTTATAGGTTAAAGCTTAACTATAATCACGATTACATTATCAACTTTAATTATTATCATTAATCAACAACGATTATCAATCAAACACTAATAACATAAGTTTAAAAGCTTTCTTTCACAATTTTTGTCAATTACACATCACTAACTTAAGCTTTCAAATCATAATTCATAAATACTTACTTAAACCTATAACTTTCTTAATGATCATATATCATTTTCTTCATTTCAAGGTTAGGGCTTAGATGCTAATCATCATTTAAGCATCAACTAATCATTATATCATAACCACAAGCTTAATTTCATGAAAATCAACTAAACCCACCACTTTTATCATGAACATACATTCAAATCTTCAATTATAGCTTAGGGCTTAGCTTATAATCATAAAGTAAACATCAATTAATAATTCTACAAGCATTACAAGCTTCAATTTAACATCAATCACTCTAATTTCATCAAATACCCAAAAACCCACTTCTAGGTTTATATGAACATCAAGATTTAACACTTACAAGATGATTAGGAGGATCAAGAAGTGATTAATTCATGTTTTGGAAGCTTGAATCAATGTTCTATAGCTTCAATTTCACCTCAAGGCTTGTTTCAATATTTACAATTCATCCCTGTGGTGTTTTTGGTTCGGCCAAAGAAGGAACAGGGAAGAACAGAAGTTAATTTCACAAGAATTTGGGGTTTAATGATGATTTGGGGTTTAGTTCTAGGGTTTCAATATTTCTCACGTACTCAATCGATGATACTGGAATTTTGGTGAAGTTTAGTACGTATTACACACATATATTAGAAATATGTGTACTAGTTTTGTCCCCCGTACTTATCATTGTCTGGAACTTAAAAACCATTTGCGGGGAAACATTATTTTATTTTACCGTCAACTAGGTTAATTTAAAACAATTAACAATTTACTAGTCACAATAAATTATGTGACTTTTTAACCAATTATTTTCAAATAATAACACCGAACTATTTTCTGACACACGAATTAAATATTAAAAGTCAGAAAATATTAAAATACAACTAGACCCGAGGAGTGGATGTTACAAATCTCTCCCCCTTAAAGAGATTTCGTCCTCGAAATCTGATCATACTTATCCAATCTATTTAATAGAATCACCTATTCGCTCATTTACTATATGTACATAAAATGTGTGTAACATTTTAAATTGTTTATGCATATTATCATTATGCATATCTTTATCCCTGCAAACACAAATTGTACATACATTATACTCTATTCCAATAGCTATCACCAATGCAGTATCCAGCATAAAGTGTAGCATAATCAACTATTTAATCACAATATACACATATCATACGTTACTCCCTTGAGCAACTTATAAATATATATACATATATTGAATTCTTTTCACATGCACATAACCGAATGTACACGTTTCTATCTTTTCCCCCTGCACATATACTGTGTATATATCCTGTCTCTAAACAGATAACTAATCACTTACATGATCGTTTATAACTAACCAAGCATACAACACAATCACTTGACATAAGTGAATCACATAGTCATATGAACTTTCTGTTGTTATGTCAATAACACTAGTGGTAATAAATACCACAATATACACATTAGCAACACAAGTTTATCTCAATTCACAACTAGCAATTTAGCTAATAACTATGTATTTCTTTAGCTAACACATTGCTAGAATCTCTACTTTCGCAACTAGTTCTTTACTGATTCACAACTTGTATTTATACACAATTACTAGGTTATATGAAATTCTTTACTCGAAAGTAATCCAATTCATATAATCATAAACACATAAGAGAAAGCAGTATGTAAAGGTCAAATCCAATAGGTAAAACTATTATCACATATTCAATTAGCATCCTACCATATCCAGTTGGATGTTAAATCAGCACCAGTTGATACCATGCTTCATTAGCATAAATCTTTCAACAACATAAGGTGCTGTCTTTAGTCACATATTCAACACATTGTTATTCACAATCAACTGACCTCCACTTTGCTTAGCTCTTATTTTAATTCACACTAGTTGCAATTAACCACATACACATTTCTTGTACCATAGATACCATAGTAAAACAACAGATTAGTGGTTTATTACTTTTTTATTTCAGTCAATCATTGACTATTTCTCAACTATAGGTCAACATATCTTACCTGTTATTTCAAAATCACTCTAAATTTTCTGGTACTTGGTAACCTCAACAATTCCATGTAAAATGGCATAATACAAATACGTTGACCAGACGTCGTCATATTATGTCAGTTACACTTCATTCTCAGGTAACTTTATACCATTTACTTTCCAAAGTAATTAATCTTTACTTTCACATATATCATTAACAGTGATATCACATTCTTACACATATATGATAACACTTTTACAGCAGATATATAGTCAAATATCAACTTGCTACCAATTCCATGTATCCCTTGGAAGATGTAATTACCCATATAATCAGAAAGGTATAATCAACACAGACATTTACATCCTTTTCATTATCTCATTAACTTAGATGTAATGTCTAACACAACTGCACCAATCAATACCTTTAATTTAATTACAATTGAGTATTTCATGTCCAGTTATCACATAACTACAAGCTCATGCACTTAACTTACAAATTCTTAAAATGCTCAATTTAACCAATTTTAATGTTCTACATGATTCAAGTATTCCATCATGTTCAACTAATTCACATGATATAATCCACATAATTCCATAATCAATGTTTACTAATCTTAGTTAGCAACAATCAACAATACCATTTACTGGTACATTTTGCAATTAAATAAACCGCCTGAGAATAACTCATACACAATAACACATGTGGACCTCTTAAAACAAGTTCTAATATTGCACATAGTCATAGGAATGATCCCTGGGCTTAAAGAAACAAAAGCTCATTCCAAAACGTAAGTTAAAAGTCCGAAATAAGGTCTGAAAAACAGTAAAATGCCATTTTCGAGCCCCAAACGACCCCGAATGGCCAAAAACCGCCTAGGCTAAGAAACTTAGCTTTGATCATTAGACCATTTTCGAGTGACCGTGTAATTTTCAGCCCAATCCGTGTTTATAGAAAATTTGTCAAATTTTCCGTCGCTAAAAACACTACTAAAGACTTGTGCACTTTTGGAATTTGCAAAAAATTTGTCAACTTTATTCTTTCAAACGCGATCCGGACTAGGGTGGCTGGATCGCGTTCACCTTAAAAAAACTTTCTGTAACCAAATAACACTTGGCAACGCGATCCGGAACAAAGGGCTGGATCGCGTTCCTATGCATTTTTCAGACCTGCAATTTTAATGCAATTTTTTCGAAATTCAAACGCGCGTATCTCTTAAACCGTAAAGAATTAAGGTCTGAAATTTTGCAGGCACGTTCATATAATCAAAATGCAACTTTCTATTTTTCCACTTTTTCAAAATTCACGTTTATCGAGAAAACGGACGTACGACTCATTTTAGTCCATTTTTAACCATTTTCGTTGACACGCCATATTCAAAATGGCAAGGTTTCTGACTTCAACCCTTTGCCAACATGTTCCTATATACATTTGTAACGTGTGGGCATATTCATCTCTTTCATATACTCGTTCTATCATGTTTTGACTCGTTGATCCGTTTGAGGGTCCAATTGGACACTTTCACCCATTTTGACTACTACCACACTTTCAACACACTTTGCTACTATATTTATGACTTAAAGTCACTTCAGCATTCGTTATATACGAACCACCACTCGTTTTAACCATTTATCCAATAAGTGACCCATTTGGGCACTTTAACAACCCATTTGGGTTTCAATCTATATAACTACCATTTCATCACCCATTTCATATTACGTTGACTATTATAAGTCAAACTAACCCACTTTCACTATTAATGTCTTAGAGAAGAGTTCAATTGAGACCATTTATTTTGTGTGAGAATGGGGGAACCAACCACAATATGCCACGTGTCACTTTTTTCTCTCTCATCCACGTTTTTAAAAATTAAATATCTCACAAACGACAAGTCGAAAAATCATGAAAATTGCACCATATTTTTCAGCGTTTTATCCTCTTCAATTTGCCGTCCATCAAGGCATATTTCCGACGAACTTTTTTTTTTCATTTTTTTGGTTGGTTTTACATATTAGTAACACATGTGTTAGTGATTGATTATACATTTGATTTAGGGTTTAGGGTTAGGGTTTAGAGTTAGGGTTTAGCAAGGTTTAGTGTTAGGGTTTAGCAGGGTTTAGTGTTAGGGTTTAGCAGGGTTTAGGGTTTAGGGTTTAGTATAATTTAGGGTTTAGAGTTTTATAAAGCGTTTAGGGTTTAGGGTTTGGGGTTTAGGGGTTAGGGTTTAGGGTTGGGAGTTTGGGGTTTCGTCCCGAAACCCCAAACTCCCAACCCTAAACCATAAACCCTAACCCCTAAACCCCAAACCCTAAACGCAACACTGTAACACACGTGTTAGTAATGTGAAACCCACTAAAAATAATGGAAAAAAAAACTCGTCGAAAGTATGCTTTAATGGACGGCAAATCGAAGAGGATCAAACGCTGAATCTAATGGTGCAATTTTCATAATTTTTCGATTTGTCGTTTGTGAGATATTTAACTTAAGGGGTAAATGGATTTTGTATTCTCTTTGTACACATGGCACCATATCATTGGTTCCTCTATTCTCACACAAATTTTTAGTCTCATTTGAACCTTACCCTAATGTCTTATTCTATCATCATAACACCAATTTCACATAAAATTCATTATGTTTAGGCCAATTACAACAAATTTTCAACCTTGACCTTTCACAAACTTGTCAACGCATATAAAGACACGTTGACCACTTTGACTTTCAATTTTACCACTTTTTACACCTAGATCATAATTCAACCACAATCATGATCAAGGCACAATACATAAGCATTTAGCCACATTTTCAAGTATTCTCCCGAAGGAGCAACTATACTTCAGACAACTATCACATAATGCCTTGACAAGGATTTATAATGTAACATCCTCGTTACCGGCCTAGGAGAAATTTGGTAATGTACTTAACTCATTTGATTATTTAATTGAGTTTAGAAATAATTAGTATTATTTGGCTAATTGAAATAAATATGTCCAGTGGTCAAATGACTTATTGTGATACATGAA
The DNA here is from genome assembly GCA_949592205.1 of Helichrysum umbraculigerum. Classification (NCBI taxonomy): domain Eukaryota; kingdom Viridiplantae; phylum Streptophyta; class Magnoliopsida; order Asterales; family Asteraceae; genus Helichrysum; species Helichrysum umbraculigerum. The sequence goes on along the minus strand of CATIUR010000005.1, from coordinate 4,529,130 downwards.
TTATTACTTGTTTTAAATTATTATAGTTGACGGTATAATAATATATATTTTCGCGTAAACGGTTCTTAGGTTCCAGACAATAGGTTTAGAGCGGGTATAATTGGGAGCCAACTTATACCCACCCTTAGCTAATGGAACGGTTCATTTGTTTTATTTTCCCCAAATTATTCCAACTTCTTCAAACACACATAGCAACTAGGAAATCCAAGATTAACAACTAGAAATCATTTTGAGGCTTTGGATTAGTGCTAACACGTGATCATCTTCATCTTTAACGGATCATCATCTCTATTGTAAGTTTAATTTGCTCTTTATTATGTGTTTATGGGTTAGGGTTTGTAGAAATGAGTTAAATGAGTGATTATGCTTAGATTGATGATTTAGGAAGTTAGTTGTGGTTAGAACTTGTTGTATGATGATACTTGAGGTCACTTATTTGCAAAAATCGTGTAGTGTGTCTTTAAATTGGTGATTTGGGATTTTGGTTCGGATCAGGCTGTGATAAGGAGCTGTGTACCTGGGTTTCTTCTTCATAGCCGATCGGTTATGAAGAAGCCGATCCGCTAAGGTAGTAAAGCAGATCGGCTTAAGTTAGCAGATCGGTTATGTTAGTTCAAAATCATCACAGAACTCAGCCACTTGAACCGAAGCTTGAAATTAACTAATAAAGCAGATCGGCTATGGTATAGCCGATCGGTTGGGCTTAGCCGAACGGCTAGGGACCCTTAGCCGATCGGCTTTGGGTCTAAACGTGGACAACAATCAGTTTGTCGTGTCATACTTCGGTGCATATATATATATAAATATATGTGTGTATTTGTACATATATGTACATTTGTGCGCTAAGTAAAACTTGATAGGTGAAAATAAATGTGGAACCTTAAGCTTATTATTAAGTGATGTATTTGACATGAATTACATTATTTCAAATGGGTTCCTAATTCGTTAATTGTTTATGTTCCCAGATAAACCGAAGACTCAATAACATAAGAACTTTGAGTGGAGATTGTGAAAGTAAGGGTGAGTGGATCATTGACTCTCTTTCTGAATTAGTTGTAACAATCCGGTTACAACGGGTAAACTTGTTCTACTGTTATACATTGTATAAATTGCATATTGCCATGATGATTATGGAATGTGCTATCTTGTCAGGGGTCAATATGATATTGGGTTTGGATACTATTACTTTGGACGACATGATAACTTTGTACATGTGTTGTTTATTGAAATCATGTCGTATGTAGTAATGGTACTAAACTATCGGTAAGACCACTGTTTGGCCTTCAGTGGTTATAAGTGTTACTTGGGGAACCACCGCGGCATGAGGGTACCTCAAGGACCACCGATCCTCTTTGATGTATTTGTTATGATGCTTTGTGGTGATCCATTGCTATGATAGTTTAGATTGATAGTTGTGATCTATTCACTTAGCTTCGTGCTAATCCCTCTCCTCACTTCTTGCAGATTACTTTTGATGTGGGTGGGCAAGAAGTTAGTTGGAAGAATGTTTGACTGCCTACTCTGACTATACGACATGTAGTCGTTTATAAACTTATGTTTTGGAATTTAAATAACACCTAACTTAATGTTGTAACTAATGGGGTTATCTAACCAACTTATCATGCAGGCATAGATTGTGTTTTGGGAACTATGTTATACGCAATCTATAATGCATGATTTTTATTTAATCGCTTCCGATATATGAAAAAAAAAAAAAAAAAAAAATTTGTCTCTTGGAATATTGCGGTGTTATATATAATCACCTTGCATTTATCAAATCATAATCACACAATGATTTATACTTTATTTTCCTATCGTAGACACACTTTAATCCAAATAATGCAATTGTTACACTTCATTCAACAATGTGTCTACCCAATCCATTTCTAGTTCATTTTGAACTACTCATGATGTTAAACATCTCAACTAATATTCCCAGCATCACATTAACAAGTAATAATCACCAATGACTCATAACCGGGGAATCATATCAGTCTGACTCAATCACTTTACTACTAATCATATGATAGCAAAGTAGTTAATTCAAGCTTATTGAAATTCATCAAGCTTAATAAGAAGTACCTGATATTCTTAAGCCCACGAATATTGAGGAATCATTTAGAATACCATTCAGTTCCTCACGTTCCTCCGTCTCTGCAACCAAAACACAATCTTGCATCTTGTTATAGGTTAGTACACATTCAATAACCATTTCTTCATACAACTACTAATCCCACACCCTGGAATGTTTGACTTAACACATCTTATAGATTTGGGATTGAACATAACCAATGTCCAATTCACCCAAACCAATGCTCTGATACCAACTTATAACACCCCTCATTTACTATCGTATTATTTAATACATCGGAAGCGTCAGTCCAAATTTCAACATTTTAACTTATAATATTAACATCTTTAAAATCTGATAATTCAAAACCAGTTTCAAACTAGTCTTATGAATTACAATCAAAATACATTAAACTGGGTGTTATATAAAATTAAAAGACAACACTGATTTATACAAATCAGATATCAGAGTAAAGCTTTGTCACCAAACATTCCATCTAGCCCGACTTCTTGCCCAACTAATATCCAATCTATAACCTGCAAGAAGGGTTAATGTGGGGGATTAGCTCAACGCTAAGTGAGTGAATAATAAACAACAGCTCAACTTAGCATAACAACTCTGTTTACATCAAAGCATCGTAAATACACAATATCGCAGAGTATCTAGAGTTCTTAGGGAAACCTTCAGCTAAGAACATACAGTTCTATTTTAATGAGATAACATCTCAATACAATAACATGTCAATGAGGATCGGTGGCTCTGGAGATATCATAATACCCGGGGATTCTCCAAGAACACTTACCGTCAATCTGTAAGGCCAATACAGAATAGACCGATAGTTTGGTACTAATCTCATACGACCTAATTTCCTATTAACGATAAGTACAAGGAAATTCCTGTCGTCTTACAATAGTAACCAAGCCCAACTATCGCGTTGACCTCAATACTGATGCCCGAAGGCCAAATATAGCATGTGATCACATATTCAATTAGGTCAACATATCAGACTAAACAGTCTATCAACAGTATTATTACTAACAACCATAATCATCATGGCAATAATAAAACAGTAATAATACGTTACCCGTTGTAACCAAACCTGTTACAACTAAATCACACTGAGGTTATAAATCCACTCACCGAATACCCCAGTTGTCCACTCAGTAGTCTAATGTCACTGAGTCTTCTGTTTATCTGGAATTACAATTAAACAAAATGAGTTAGTAACTCATTCATAGTAATCAACTCATGTTAATATCACATCACATGGTTCATAATCCAAATCTCAATGAGTTATTACTTGAATCATTATATTATATCAATATCTCTGTTTCAAACTCATTATCAATGTTTAACACACTTAGTAACTATAATCTTCATAGTTTACCAATCACTATCATTTATCAAGTTATGATCACAATATCACTTTAATCACTTTACTTATCACCAAGTGGTATGATTAAACCATTACAAGATTATTAACTTCAAAAAATCGTTAATCACAATCATCTTTAATCAATCATAATATGATCATTAGCAACACTTATCCACTTATGTACTAATAACACAAGCTTAAAAGCTTTGATCATAGCATAATCAACTAAACCCTTAAACTTTATTAATGATCATATTTCAACTTCATCATTTATAGGTTAAAGCTTAACTATAATCACGATTACATTATCAACTTTAATTATTATCATTAATCAACAACGATTATCAATCAAACACTAATAACATAAGTTTAAAAGCTTTCTTTCACAATTTTTGTCAATTACACATCACTAACTTAAGCTTTCAAATCATAATTCATAAATACTTACTTAAACCTATAACTTTCTTAATGATCATATATCATTTTCTTCATTTCAAGGTTAGGGCTTAGATGCTAATCATCATTTAAGCATCAACTAATCATTATATCATAACCACAAGCTTAATTTCATGAAAATCAACTAAACCCACCACTTTTATCATGAACATACATTCAAATCTTCAATTATAGCTTAGGGCTTAGCTTATAATCATAAAGTAAACATCAATTAATAATTCTACAAGCATTACAAGCTTCAATTTAACATCAATCACTCTAATTTCATCAAATACCCAAAAACCCACTTCTAGGTTTATATGAACATCAAGATTTAACACTTACAAGATGATTAGGAGGATCAAGAAGTGATTAATTCATGTTTTGGAAGCTTGAATCAATGTTCTATAGCTTCAATTTCACCTCAAGGCTTGTTTCAATATTTACAATTCGTCCCTGTGGTGTTTTTGGTTCGGCCAAAGAAGGAACAGGGAAGAACAGAAGTTAATTTCACAAGAATTTGGGGTTTAATGATGATTTGGGGTTTAGTTCTAGGGTTTCAATATTTCTCACGTACTCAATCGATGATACTGGAATTTTGGTGAAGTTTAGTACGTATTACACACATATATTAGAAATATGTGTACTAGTTTTGTCCCCCGTACTTATCATTGTCTGGAACTTAAAAACCATTTGCGGGGAAACATTATTTTATTTTACCGTCAACTAGGTTAATTTAAAACAATTAACAATTTACTAGTCACAATAAATTATGTGACTTTTTAACCAATTATTTTCAAATAATAACACCGAACTATTTTCTGACACACGAATTAAATATTAAAAGTCAGAAAATATTAAAATACAACTAGACCCGAGGAGTGGATGTTACACCATCTAGGCTAGTTGTCTACACAACTCGTTATATCCAATGTTGGTTCGTTATCGTTAGTTCTTAGAAAACATGGTTGGCCCGTTGGTGACGGTTTGTATTAGTGATTCCAAAGTGTTACTCTTGAAAAATATGTCTCAATTTGTTTATAAAGTCGTGTCGTAATAAGGTTTGAAGTTGTTTAAGTTCGACACTTGATGCGAAATGTATTTACAACCTTTAGTGACGGGGGTCCGGGGGCAGCGCCCCTGGGTAGCGGGGTTCCAGGGGTGGCAACCCCTGGCGGGGTACAAGGTGTAACACCCCCAAATTTGATTGTTTGCGGAAGCACGATTTGGGTGTTACTAATCAATAACAAAGCACAAAGATATATTGTAAACGACTCTATATGCGTCGTTTTAACAAAATATATTAATATTGAAATGTTTACAACATTTATAGCTTTACATAGCTCGAGTTTAAATAAAAGGAGATTTCAGTACATAAGTACTTGTACAAAATATACTAATGCAATAAAATCTCAAACATCTGTATGATGACTCGAGCTAGAAGTCCTGAAGCAGAAACAACCTACTGCTTGGTACCTGCGATACATGCTAAATGGGTCAGCTAAAGCTGGTGAGCTCACAGGTTTGAAATCAAGTAATATAGTATGAACCGCAAGATTTAAATAATTGAATTGCATCCAGCAATTGATAATGTATATGTATACAGCCATGAGCACATAGTTGAGCTTAACTCGAGGGACGGGTCCCCTATAGAGAAATCCGGGCGAGGTGCCTCCACGAATGCCTAATCAACATTCGTCTTCCCAAATATTAGTACGTCCGTTTACCCGGTTAGTGCTTGCTAACCCAGACGAGGAGGGTCAATCCTATATGGTACCATATACTAATATTCACGCTACAACGTATTCACAACTATGCTGACGGAGGACTTTAAATGATTAGTTGTGAAAAACTCATGTAGTATATGTAAGAGTTGTACTTGCGTTCACATATTAAAATAAGCAATGTATCACACCCCTGAGTAAAACAGTAAAAAGAGGGGCTATGAGACTCACCTGAGTCTTGTGAGTTTAACTTAATAAACTTGAGTTGATTAGCCGAGTATGAAGTCCAAAGACTTGTAACCTGAGGGTGTCCACGACACGCGATGGTTATAAACATGATTGGGTATCTCAAAAGATCACCCTTGTAGTTGTTACACAACTATATATGTCCAAATTACTACGATTTGGTTGATTTGTTAAGTGTTTGAAAACGTGTACGGCCCGTTGATGATTAATTGTAATAATAGTCCTGATGTTATCATATTGATTTCGAAGTGTTATACTCGAAAAGTATATTCCATTATGTTTGAAATGTTGTATAGTATAAGCGTTTTAAAGTCATACAAGTTTGACACTTGGTGAGAAATGTGCTTACGGAATCTAAGTATGGGAGTCCGGGGGCAGCGCCCCTGGCGGGGTCCAAGGGGCTGGCCCCTGGCTGAAAAACGCATCTGGGATCTGGATTCGGGTAAAATCGAGTGATAAATTTCGAGTCTCGACACTTAGTAAAAATCTGAGTTTTCTGTATTTTGCGACACAATATGCGACACAAAAGTTTGTCATGCGACACAAGGGTTGTGTCGCATATATGCGAGATGCTGATTCAACAGCGACATAGTGATTGTGTCGTATGAAAATACGACATAGAATACGACGTAATGGTTGTGTCGCAAAACTTACGACACTAATTATTTGGTACGACACAAGATGCGACATAATAGGTTTTATACGACACAATATAAGACATAAGGGGCAAAATACGACACAACATACGACATAAGGGGCAAAATACGACACAACATGCGACATAAGGCTTGTGTCGCATTGAAGAACATCAGCCCAGAAAGTCCAACTGTCGAGATTTTTCCAGCCAAAAACCCAATTCAAACCCGTTTTTAAGCTATAAAATCGTGTTCTACACTTTGTAATGGACATATATAAGTTATATAAACAACTAACAAGTGAAAATACTAAGAATCGAGAGGTTTCGGGATTTTGTCGGAAACTTACAAGTTGCCGAAATGGAAATCCGGAAAGATAGAAATGTAGATCGTTGCGAGGTGGTCGTGAATCTCTAAAAATATTGATGATCCGAGTGCGTTTGATTGTGTTATTTGTCGATTTATGATGGTGGTGGTGGTTTAATGTTTAGAGAGAAAAATGAAAGAGAAAAAGAAGAGAGAGAGTGAGGTAATAGAAAATGAGGAAAAAGGAAGGGAAGAGTGGAGGTTATCCTCCACTTTCAGTCTCCGCCCCGCGCTCCGCGTGGTGTTCGTTTTCTCCGTCATTTAACGTTTTAATAAATATTTCGCGCGTTAATTATCCATTTTTAAAATACGAATTTTGTTTAATAGTTTAATTAAATTGTTTTACCAATTATCTAATAATTTAAAGATTTAAAAGGTGATTTAAATAATTTGCGTATTTTGTTGTTAATTTGGTAAGTTTCAATTGTACGAAGCGGGATAACTTTGGGAATAAAATTTAAACAGTAGTTTGAAACCAATAATATTTTCAGATAATGTTTTATACTTAAATATAAATTGTGTCACCAACGTCCGTATTTATAGAACCGAAATACATTCGATTTACATTTCGTACGATTTAATCAAATCGCATTTTCGTATATATTCAACAATATATATAATTCGATACATTAATTAGCCAAACACAGAACTAATTACATGTATTAACATCTGATTAGGCACTAATTACTAGTCCTAATTTGGCGGGTGTTACACAAGGGGCTGGCCTCTGGCTGGGGTCGAGATGCCATGTCAGCTCGAAAATTTTTTATTTCTATCATATTGTTATGGTGAAAAACGCATCTGGACTTGAATTTGGGTGAAATCAAGTGATAAATTTTTGGTCTCGATACTTAGTAAAAATGGTTTGAAACTTTATGTTTTTATCGTCACTTATAGCGACACTTAAGGTTTAGGCGACACTTAGGAAGTGTCGCATAAATTTGCGAAATATGAGTTTAGGGCGTCACTTAGGGAAGTGACGCATAAGGTGGCGACACTTAGGCAGTGACGGTAACAAGTGTCGGTTTAAGGTTCTAGGCGTCACTAGAGTAGTGTCGGGCAAGAGTGTCGTATAAAATTAGATTTCGATCATAGGCGTCACTAAGGCAAGTGACGCTAGTAGTGACGGATATTGAAAATGCGTCACTTAGGTAATGACGGGAAAAGAGGGCTTATGCGACACTTAGTCAGTGTCGCACGAAGTGACGCATATCTGGGTTCATCAGTGCGTCACTTACGTCTGATCGACGGATTTTGAGCCAAAAACATGTTTTCGGGTTTCCGTTTGGTCCGATTCTTTTACCCAACCCTTATATGAACATAATAAGCCTATAGAAACCATAAACTAGTGAAAATGCTAAAAATCGAGAGATGTCGGGATTTGTCGGAAACTTACAAAGTGTCGGATTGAAAATCCGAAAAGATAGGAATGTAGATCGTTGCGAGGTGATGCTTTTCTTCCAAACGGAGGGTATGATCCGGGTGTGTTTAATGTTGTTATTTTGAGATTTAGTGGGATGGTGGTGGTGGTTTTCTTTGAAAGAAAAGAAAGAGAGAGAGAGAATGGAGTGAGGTGATGATGATGATGAATGAAAGAAAGTGGAAGGGAGGTGGAGGTTTTTCCTCCACTTTTCAGTCCACGCCTCCGTGTGGTGTTCGTTTTCTCCGTTATTTAAGCGTTTAATATTTATTTTTCGTGTAATTATTCGTTTAAAAATATTAATCTTTGTTAAATAATTTAGTCGAATTATTTTGTCAAATCTTTAAATAAATTATGTATTTTGTTTTTAAATCGTGAGATTTTAGTTGTGCGAAATAGGACAACTTGAGAGTATTATTAAAATGTTATTCTGAATGTCATGGTGTTTTTAAGAAATGTTTCATGCTTAAATTAAAATGTTTCACCAACGTCCGTATTTACCGAATCGAATTACATTCGATTTAAAGATTGTGTACGATCAAATCCAATCGCGTATTCGTATATATTCACAATTATATATTTCGTTACATTAATTAGCCTAACACAAAACTAATTACATACATTAACAGAGGATTAGGCGCAAATTACTAGCCCTAATTTGGCGGTTGTTACACTAAGCCTTAACGTTGTGAGTCATGCGCTTCATTGGTAGTAGGTACCTTTATGATAAATAATACCCATGGCAGGATTTGAACCCATGACCTCTAGGAAGTCATGGGCTGCCCTTACCACTATGCTATTTAGTCATTGGTAGAAAGATCGACTTTACCCTTTCATACATATAGTATTTTTTGTTTGTTTTTTTTTTCGAAGGACAACATGCACTTCCATCACATGCAGCCATAATCATGATCCTTCATCAAATTTCCCGCAACAACGACGGTGATTAATCATTCTCCAATTAACTAATTATAATTAGTTCGATCGACTTCAAACACTGTTCATTAGCTTTATGAATCTAAGAAAGCTAGACGTACTTGGGCTCAAATAACTCGATCGGAAAGTCTCTTAATATTAATTTCTAATCTTTAACTAATTATGCCCAAGACGAAGAGTATGTTTGATCGATAATGCAGCTTTATCTTAAGCACAATAGTTTTCTACTCATGTATCAAAATTTTAGTTATTACCAGAGTCGGATTTGAGGGTGTGTAAGGTGAGCTAAAGCACAAGGCCTCTATTTTTTTGGGGGCCCAAATTTTAAGTTTCGGACTATTAGTATGGTGATTTTGTACATTTCAATCTCACTAAACGAAGTTTTATGATGCTAAATACGATAATTACTTAATGTAAGATAAAAAATCAAGTTCTATATATGTGTTTCAATGGAAGACGTGTGGGTTTGGGGAAGAAGACCCTTTTTCAAATTCTCCTGTAATTTCAGAGGGCCTATAATTTTTTTTTTTTTAATTTTGGCACGGGGCATCTAATATCAATGAGACGGCCCTGATTATTAAGTACGAGTATTGTTATTTTAGTAGTATTCGTATTTGAAATCGATATATGACAAGTTGAAGTATATATACTCCAACAAATTAATTGAATTCAGTGTCGTTTCCCAAACTACAATTCTTGATATATACATTGTCAACAGTATGATGTAAGAAACAGTAACCGTATAAACATTATTCTATAACACATAATCTAAAAGATTTTATTTATATTGTTATTTTAATTAACAAATCGATTAAAGTTAAGTGGTATATTAATTAAATAGATGATCGAATGATGACAAGTTTGTTTTAATGTGAATTTTTATTCATATCTAAAAATCCAGCTATGCCACAAGACCCTTTGTGATGTGGAAATGTTACCTATAATTGGGTTGAAATAAATAACCACAATAGACAAAAATAATTAAATAAGACATAGAATCCTAATGAAAGGTCCATATATATTGCATATTCTATGCTAGTAGGGAGTATTATATTATTCACCTCAATAAATATAAATAATAAAAATAATAAGATTTACAATATATGCCCGACCCACAAAGTGTACGAATTGCATTAAATTTGATAAGAAATAAAGTAGTTTCTGATTGCAACTTCATGATGCTAGGCTGCTAGCCAGCATATCTCCAACAAGTAATAACTTGTGAATTACTATTATATGGAGTACTATCCACTATAAGACATTAAAGTTACAGGATATAATGATAAGTAGAGTTACAATTCTATTGCACGAGTATTTTAAATGCGCATCCCAATTTTTAAACGGCTTACAGAAAATGAAGTTGGTCAGAAATTTTTTCTAAAAGAACATGAAAATTGCGTTCAAAATGAGTGTTTTATGTAAGCATGTAACGGAGGAGATTATTTCTATTCAAATTATTCAGAGAGATCGAGTCTCCCCGAAATGTTAACTTATGAGGTTTGAACATGAAACATCCTGTGAAAATTAATATCAAGACATTTTACCATTATGTCATCTTGGTGATGGTTGTAATGGACGTGTACACAACTGAAAAAAGATTTGTAACCCTTACAATACACGTCCTAAACTGTGTGTTACGTACAGATAATTAACATGCATGTTCAATTTATTTTTTTATGCCGGAAAATATGTAAGGAACAAATTTAATTTGTTGGTTCTTTATAATTACTTCTTACTAATTACTACCCTAATTTGTTGATTCTTCATAATTACTTCTTACCGTATATGATTGGAATGTAACTTTAAATGCCCATATATCAAGTAGAAATATTCATATTCTTGTCATGATGTTGGACACTACATGCCCTACTGGTAACATGTGGAAGAAATAGGAAATGTGGATCTACTCATTTCTTTTACTGTGGTTAAAAATGTCCCCGCACCAATCAATAATTCGCTACAAAATCTTTGGTTGATGACAGTCGTTTCTATAGATAAAAACTGTATGACATCTAATTTCATCTGGTAAATGCAGAAACTAACTTTTAGTGCCATGGATTTTTCTTCATTGATCCACTTCTCGGTGTGGCCGAGCTAGTTTTCTGCAAGATATTATAGGAGATAAATCAGAAGTCGGTAAAAATGCATGTCAAACAAAACATGAAATGAGATAAGTACTTCAAGCATATTGTACCGATTTAGACTTCTTTGGCTTCACTCGGATCCTGTTCTTTTGAGGTTTTAATTTATAAATCCGAACCATCCAATGGTGTGTTGTGAATACCTACATATGATGAAAATTAGTGGGACACAAAAGGAAAGGACTTTTTGGCAAGCAAAAAAAAAGTCTTAGCACCAAATAATTCTGAAGGTAGTTTTGAATTTACCTCCTCAAAATGAGTTAACTTAAAGTGCTTCTTTCCAATTTCGGTCCTTCTTACCCTATCATATCCTTTACCGCCATCAGTTTCTACAAACCTAAAAGTAAGAAACGAGAATGATTTAGACTAATAACCCAACAATGAAACTTGTACGTGCGCATATATGTATTGTATACATATGATGCCAAACAGTATAAGGTCATAGATTACAGAAGTCTCTCTCCAATTGGGAAAACCTTATACTGAGATCATATTTAGTAATACCCGATGGAAACCAGCATGTAATACGAATTAACAACTAATGGTAATTCAGAACCTCAAAGTTTGTAACAGAAACACCATACCTGAAGTAGGATAGTTTGTACATGAGACTGTTAAGCATGGTTGGAGTGGCTTGAGAGTCGATTCTGTATTGACCATCTCTCTATACAAAGATTGAAGTAAAATCTAACAGTTTTATCAAATCAAGTTTGAGATAAAAATACATCATACATGCCCTTCAAATGTAACAAATGATTTTTAAGTTCACCAAGCAATTGGTAAGACAATACAAAGAATATGTCAACAAATAGGAACCCGTTTTACTTAAACTATAAACTATAATTAAAAAACAAATTATATTTGAGTGTGACAGGAGTCCACAAACCTTAGTTTTTATTCTAAGGACAAATATTTGAATTTGAATAATGTAAAAATGGCAATTGTTCCAATTAAATAGTATGATGATGCTGTGCATGGTATATGTCATAAGCGTAATTACCAGATAGTCAGGTTCCTTGATATGTGGGAACACACCTCCTCCGATACGCACCATCCAAAGGAATTTATTAATGTCATCACTAGGGTATCCCACAAGACCTGAAATATGAAACTTCAGATTTCCGATTTTCCCCCCTAGACATGTATTATTTGAAATTTAACACAAGAAAACCAACCTCCAAACACAACAAGGACGTATTTTACATCCAAAGAGTTGAAAATTTCCCAAGCAGCCTTTTCGGGAGATGACATTGCAGTACCAACAGTAGCAATATGAGTGTTGTTCCATGTGTTATTGTCAACAATGACAGTACGGTTAGCCATTGCAGTTGTTTGGTAACCATAGTCCCACCATGATGCGACCTGAAAGTATATAGCTCTTTAGTAACCTTCTGCATAAACCACATGGCTATGGTAACAGTGGATATGTGCAACCCTTAGGTTGTTAATTCAACCTTCCGAGAGACAACAGTGTATCAGTTTGTTGACCGTTTAAAAAGAGGATGTAGCATACTACCGGCAGAAAGATAAGACTCAATCAAACCAATTTACCTTGTCATCTACTTCAGTGTTATGGCTCAACCATGCATAGGCCTCTCTGAAATCATCAAAAACATGAAGTCCATCATTCGAATGAGATGTAAGCACAATTGAAGGAGCTGAATATGCCTCTGCAGCAGCCCAAACGCTGTGGACCTATGAGGGAAAATATAAGAATGGGTCTTAGTTTACAGAGTAATAGTCATGACAAAAAAGGAAATATCGTAGTGGTGGAAGGAAGAAAGTATGCTTACAACATAGAAACCACCCAGCAACACAGTTAAGAAAAGAGCAAAAAAAGATGCCTCAATAGGCAAGACCAGTGGCCTCTTTTCAGTCTTGGACTTAATAAAAGGCTTTTCACCATTCTCCTTCTCTTTTTTCTTAATTTTCCTGGAAGGCCGTTCCTTTAACAAATCCTCTCTTTTGTCTATTTTCGTTACATCAATTTGTGGGGAAGCACTATTACCAGGTACAATATCCCCTACCTTGGTGGTCCAAATCAAAAATCTTAGTCAACGAAGGATTCATGTCATGAAAATGAAATGTTAAATGTGTGATTTTTGATCACATAAAGAACTTACATCAGTCTGGAGAGTATCGGAAAGGCTAGATATGTGGAACTTAATGGATCTAGTGAAAACATCAAAAGCTTCAGAAAGAGCAATTCCAGACATTATACACGCAGCAGGGGCTAGCACAAGCATGAGCCGTACCTGTCATAACATGTTCTATAAATTTGGCTTTGGATGATGAAAGTAGAAAGTAGACAATATGTGAATATTTTTTAGCAGCAAAAACTTACCATGACACCAGAGAAATATACCGACATTACTAGGTAAAGGATTACAAAGGAGCTTGCATCAGATAGTGGGGCAAAGCATGCCTGCCAGATAGTGGAGTAAAAACAGCATGTTTAGAGAAAAAATTATACTGAAAACTGAAAAGTCCCAAACTCCACAAATATAAACTAAGATGAGCATCATGAACTTACAATAATTCCAGCAGGGACTAAGAATGCTAAAACATTTATATCCATAAAGTAAGAGGGCCACGTAGGAGGTTGATGTTCACTGACACTTGCAATGATCGGTATGTACTTGCTTGCATAAGTTCTGACACAATATAAAAATGGGTTAAGGATCCATCAGGAAATTTGATAAAGTAAAATGAATAAGAACTAATAGTGAAGTATTCAACTCATCGAACTTTTGACAATTTTGTTTTTAAAAAGACTGATGACTAGCTAATTATTTGGATCAATTTACATTGAAAAATGTATAACACGCAAAAGAATAATAGATCTACGTAAATGAATTATTATAATAGTTGCATTCAGATTGAGGAGACAAGAAACTTACGGATCAAGAAGACTTAAACTTCGTCCACTCCATCCCTTTGTAGGACTAGATGCAACTACCGCTACAAGTACTGCTACTACAGCGCAGCATACCACCCTGAATGATGCAAAACATATATAATTAAGTTGTAGAGAAGGTTCTCAACTTTTGAAATCAAAGGTTACAGTGTCAGATCTTCCAACTTTTGAGGTTCAATTTGTTATTTTTAATCCCGATTAATGCAACATTGAACTTCCACATTTTCGTGATAAAACAAGGCTGAAATTGAAAGAGTAATAAGAGTTCACGGAAACTGATGTAAAGCAACAAATGATTCAAGCTTACAGGCCAACAGACACGACTAGGGTAGCAGCTACTTTAAACATCTTTGGTGAAAGAATTCCTTTGATATAATATGCAAGAGCCACCACATGGATAACAATGAAAACCTGTAAGAATTAATTTAAATTAACAAAAATAAAGTATGTAATTATTTGAATTTAGTATAAATAAAGACCACAGATTATAAGAAATACAGCCACGGATAGTGTAATGTTCTCTTTTATTTCATAGTTTCCAAAATATTTGCGTTGGTGAGTGGGAAAAGATGAATGTTTTGCTAAAATCCAAATCAAACAAGAATCTTAAATGGTTGGACCAACATATAGAACCAATATAAAAGATATACATTAAAAAAAGCTGATTTGTTGCCCTTAAATTGATAAGACCATAGGATTAAACTTAGTTTTGTAGTTATTTCATACAGGAGTAGCATAAAGGCCTACAAATGCATCAAGATTTTTTAATTCGGAAATTAAGAGTAACATAAACATGTCTTGAATAGCACCATTCACATTTGGAACTCACCAAGAATGATGCAAAATGTTCTGATGTCATGACCGCATTAAAACCAACAACAGGCACCAATGCTGCCAATAATGTCCCGAGAACAACCTGCATAGTAGCGTCAACAAAGTTGTTTATGGAGTGAAAACAGCTTTACAAGACGACAGCAAGTGACGAAAAAAGATACTCTTGATTTCAAAAAAGCTCTTTACAAAACATTTTATGGAATTGAGATTATGAAGTTGGCGCAGCAAGGAAATGTCAATTCGTAAACTTTTCCATTTAAATTGCATCTATATCAGTCTAGGAGCTGAATATACTTACAAGTGGAGCATATGCAATGTACAGGCGAGACGAATAGCGACCAGTCACAATGCAAAGAAGTACGTGCATTGGTATGAGATTGATGATAAAGGTGTACCCTCCCCAAGAGCAGACCTGAATGGAGGAAGACTCTAATATAAAAAATTATACGGAGTGAACAAAAGAATTTTGAGAAGCGTAACATTTAAAAAGAATATCTTGACCATTCTAAGCCTACCATGTAGAAGTATGAAATGGAATTTAATGTAGCATAGAAGAGGGATCCGGTGTTCAAAGTCTGCAAAAAAGTTATTGTAGTCAACAAAGAGTTTAGCACACAAATCACTGACCACGTTACGTATTCCAGCAGAAAGTGCTGGAATAGTACAAGTGTCAGGTGCAAAAAGTATCAATACTCAATTTATTAACAGGTACAAGACTTGAAAGGAAGACATTTGCGTCAATGTCCAACCTTGATGTAGAGATAAAAGGTAAAGATCAAAGCAAAAATTGCCACAGCTTCATTGTCATAACTCCCAGCTACCGATCGAGATATATAGGATGGCACCTATAATGTATATAAATATAATCAGCAGTCAGATAGACCATTCAATCGTCATATGGAAGTGATCAAAAGAAGGGCGAAAACGTAGCACTACACTAAACGGTGTACTAACAATATAGCATGTATATGTGCCCAGTACACACATTTCATAGAGAGCAATACACATCCAGACCTGCCAAAATCCTAAGGCTGCACGCCTATCAATCTCTCCCAAGTCATCACCTCAAGTACCAAAAACATATTTATGTGGGAACTCATATTAACCTCCATCATTCTCATATTCATGGAGTCTCTAACACACTCTGTATGCTCTTACTGGATCATGTTATCATGCATGCACTTATGGAGATCAAGTACAGATAACGGAATGACATACACAGTCCATAACACGATTCTCTGCTAGGGGACCCTTTTTGTAAGAAATGACATCCAAACATGAAACACACTCTCAATTATCTTAGATAAGATTCCCACATATATGTAACAGCACGACTCAGAAGTCAGAACTGGAAACCAGAAATAAAATTACTTCTGAATTTATAGCAACAGAAAATTCATGTATGTCAACTACAAAAGAAATAGACCAATAATCGGTGTTTTTCCCGGAAGTCCTCTAAATGTTGAAGACGTCTGAAAATGATATGGTGATATGGTCCTTCAGATTATTTGAACTTTTGTCAGTCCATTAAAGTTCTTAAGTTTCCTGTGCACTCGATATACATCAAAGAAGTTCCTAGAAATAATGATATGCTCTAACAAAATAAGAGATCCACCTAGATAAACTCAAGATTAAGATTATCAAGCGACTAGACTGTCAACTGCAAAACTAGTTAAACTAATGAATTCACTCCTGAATCCTGATTAACGAGCAATTCACATGAAATTTATGTCAGGTTACTACCTCATTTTATAAGAAGAACAAAAAAAAAAAAAGCAAAGACAACAGGAAAGATCAACAAGTTGTTTTGGTCCCAAAGAAAAAACATACAAAAAAAGATGATACTAAATTCTGGTAATTATGTCTCAAACTTCTCTTCAATCAGTACAATCTACCGTACTGAACACACTGATTGACTGCAATTTTATATAAAATAGATAAATAATTGAATTATTACAAGTACCCGTTATATAATTACCATGGCCAGAAGAACCGCAGCGGTCAGTCCAGCACCTGTTCCTTTAACTTCCTAAACAGAACCAAGTGAACAAGAGTGAGAGATCCTGGTATCATTTACAGCAGTAAATCTAAAACTTTTTCTTACAACAAAAATACCAAACTAGATAGAGAACAAACCTTAGTCAAGAGATATGTTGCCCAAGCAGCAAAGGCAGAGAACACAGGAGCAGTAAATACGCATACGGTTTCCACAGACAGAGGTATATTCAAGGAATGAAGCACCCTGAAATCAAGAACTATTACTAAATTAACTAAAAATAGTGATATCATCTAGTCAGAAATTGTTGAAAAATAAAACGCCTCGTATAAGCTATTGCATCCAAAGGATCTAAATATAAGGGAAAAAATGACAAAATGTTGTCCAAAACCTACTTCCAAATAGTTCCAGCTGTCAAGGTCAATCCTGGGTAAACGGTTCCACCAATGACTCGTCCAAGAGGATACCTTCAAGATAAGTAAAAAGTATTGTGTGAGCTTCATCAAGTGACATACTTAATCATAAGAAAAAAGGATATAAAACCTTATCCACATACCAGGTTCGATCGTCAAACCAATTCCAGAAGTCATATATCCCATTCTTTATGAGGAACTGCAATCAAAAAATAAACATAAGCCATACATAAACGCATACACGAGACACATACTTAGGGGGTTATAAAGGGAAACTTTACAACTCAGAAGACTATTGCCTAGTGATAAATTTCATGTGGCAGAAGGAAAGAGGGGAAGAGGATTAAACTCTAAATGTCTCTTCAAAATAGTCCTCTAAATGCTAGAAGCCTAGGAGCTTCTGTCCATATACTTTTTCTCAGCTCTTCAACCTTTTCTTCCGATATGGAAGATATCAAGGTGCGTCATTTTAAAGTTTCTATATTGAAGATTTTAAGTCACCCGAACATAATCTTTTGACCAAGTACTTGAATTGGGAGACAGGGTATACATTCTGGAGTAAAGAACGGGAGAGACAGGGTATTCGTCTGGCCCTCTACAACCAAAAATGATGAAGTTTTTAAACAGCTGCATGTTAATCATTTTTGTCATTAAATCCCAGAAAGGCATTACCACTGATTAGTTGAGGTGGCTACACAAGGTAGTCCAGTGAAAGCATATAGAAATAGAAAACCACTCAGATAAGTGAACTCGACTACATGATCCCACCATCTAGTCACATTCTAGACTTTATGATTCTCGTCTTTCACGGATAGGCTATTATCTTATTCTTGAAAGTTGAACTAAATGGACATCATACCTGTCAATGGTTCTCCGCAAATTTCTAACTAAAGTTATCTATTGTTTATATCACATCTCTAGACTAGATATGGCAATTTTAATTCTCGTTTACCTAGCAAGATAACAACACTTACATGCTACAATTCAAAAAAAAAAAAAAAACTAAATTGCTGCCCTATAATAATCTTACAATAAACAAACATATATCCTCCCTAACATCCTGCAACTAAAAATTACAAATTTAAATGCTAAAAACCTATAATTTGTAAACAAATCAATAAATTTACAGATAAAATAATAACCTGGGTGACTCTGTAATTGAAATAAGGATCGAATTCATGAATAACACTTTCATACTTAATAACCTGCAACACAAACATAATAAAAACAGATCAGTTCAATAAATTCAGAATTAGATTAACATATACGTATCAATAAATGTAAAGATCGAGTGAACTTACCGAAAATAAACGGATCGAGAATGCGAGTACTCCGATTAACAACAGAATGAAGAACGCGAGGACATTTCCGAAGGCGAAACGTAACGGCGAAGCCGGCGTCGTTTGTTTGGTGATGATATCGACGGGGACTGCCATTAAGGGCGGTCGGAAAACACTGTAATGTGAGTATGATTTTGTGATTTGATTTTGGAGTCAATCGAGCTAACAAAGAGAGAAGACTTTGGCTACACAAACACTGAGGTGTGTTTTTTTTTTACTGATTTACTCCAGGTGTATAATGTGGTGTGTTGTGATTGGTTGATAGGGGAATTAGTACACGTGGAGTGATTTTATTGGTTGTGCTACGTAAATCCCCCACCAAAGGAAAGAAATCACCCATCGAGGATGGATCAACGTTTGTTTAAATTCGTCATTTTGAAAAGTTATGTAGTTTAAACACAAAGTGTCGAGACTATGTTAATACAGTGTCCGAGAATGTTGTTGCCGAGGATTTTATGATGTGTTAGACAATTTTTTGAAGTTTTTGATTTTAAATATTTCAGATACAAATTATTGAAACAAATAGCAAAATAATTTAAATTAAAGATAACATTCATTAGAAAACATTACAAGTCATGTAAAAACAACAAACTTTTTAATCTATTTTATTATAATTATAACATTTATACAAGGCTATAAGCCTATGATATCAAAATAAACAGCCTAGTCCATTAAATCCATTTAAAATGAAAAATACTAATTTAAAATCTTTCTTATCTATTAAAAGAAACACTTAATTACTTAATCACCTATAAAATAGTCTCTCAAAAATTAATCTCCCCCTTAATTTTATTAGCATCTTAATCCTCATCCATTGATTTACCTAAACCTTATGATTAATCTACTTATATTATAATAAGAAAGTATAAATGTTTAAAAAAGTTTGACCAAATTTAAAATGGGTAAATCTAGTCCTTCCATTTCAAAAGTCAACATGCAAATCCATCCATTGGTTTATTTGCTGACATCATAATCATTTCATTAAAAAGACACTAATGCCCTTACTAATTTATTGTTTAAATTTTGAATTTAAATAAAATAATAATGTAAAAGGTTTAATTTAATTATTTTATTATGCTTTTATGATTAAATTAAATAAGAATAAAAATAAGATCAACTCAGTATGTCATACGGCATGTTATCCTCCCCTTTCCTAACCTTGACCTTAACCATACGTTACCCCCAATTTGAAATTCCCTAAAATCGATGACTTGATCAAACAGATCAACAGGATTAGATCGTGAGAGATGATTTAGTGAATAGTATCGTGTTCAGTTCGATTGATTAGGTTAGTCGCCATCCACATATGTGATTGGTCCGTACGATTCAAATACGATAACAGGAGATTAACAGAGACGATTCATGCGATTAACAGAGACGAATCATTTTCATGCGATTAACAGAGACGATTCATTTTCGATAATGGATTTGAACTCGCCGGATTCGATCCACATAATCTGTGGTTAGTCCCCTTTACTATATATACGATTCTAAATTTTTAATCCTCTTCTTTTGTTAAGCTTATAATGAGATTTGCATCGTTAAGCTTATTATGAGATTTCCAATGTGTAAATGTTGATTATTTGGTGTATTGAATAATTGCCTATTACATGTTTGATGAAATACCTATGTTATGGTTTTGAATACTTTGTATATTATTAAGGTTATTATTTAGTATTTCTTGATTTGAGTAATTGATATATTGTCAACCTTATTATGATTATCCAGATTATAAAAAAAAAACTAATTGTAACTATAATCCTACATTCCAGGAACTTTAATAAAAAAAAAATTCTAAATGTTATCTGATAATTCAAATTTTAAATTTACTACCTCCTTTTTTGCATAAGTTTGTTTTGTATTTTAATTATAGATATATCTTCTCATATACACGGCTTCTCATCTGCATTCACCACAGCCATTTATCATTTCCAAACAACCTTCACTTTCAACCCATAATCAATGGCAATGGCGACCCCTGTTGATGATTTTTACACTCCTTTGAACCTTCTCCATAAGACAAGAATCTAAAATTAAATGCTTTCATTTGTAGCAACCAGTTACCGAAGATCTGCTAAGCGATTTGCGGTGATTAGGACGAGCATGACCTGAACTATTTTATTTTTAATCTTCATATATTTTTTTATACGACATATCAATAAACTAGATAAGTTCGGTTTTGGTTGTTATGCCTATTAGAAATAATCCCATGCCTTCATCTGATTGATAAACCATGATGATTTCGTTCATCTGGTGATTGATTTTTGTTTTCATAAGTTGTTTGTTCTGTTGTGACTGACGGATTATATACAACTTTTCATGAGGTAACAGTTACTGTTTTTACAGCTTTTAATCTTGAATCTTGAATAATGATGAATTCAGAGTTGAATAGTTGAAACTTTGGTATAAGAGTTGGCCAAAGTCTATACACTTTAGAGCAACTGCACATGTTTCGTCAACTGTACTGATTTGACATTGCTGATTATAGAATAGAATGTAAAGCTGACCGCAATTCACTTTCTTTGTACACTTATTTATATGTTCATTTATTTACACATTTACCCTTACGAGTCTCAGTTGTAGGTGCGAGGGGCATATGGAAAGGGTGAATGAGTTGAAAAATACGGTAAGTCCAAGTTTTGCCAATGATTAGCATTCAATTGCTTATGAAGTGTACTACTGCTACTGTTTATATATGGCCATTTGGTTGCGTTATAATGGGATTGCTTAGATGGTTTTCTACGTATCCAAATAAATATTAGTCCATCAATTGATGCTTTAAAAATAAGCCACTCTTTTTCCCTTTCTTTTTTCCCCCCTTTTTTTTGGTGTGTTTTTATATTAAAAGTTTTATTGCAGAGGACATGAAATCTGCTCCATGCATATTTTGGTGTTGCACTTAGTTACTGATGTAGTACTCTTTTAATCATAGGATTTCAAGCTCATTTAGTCACATACTTATTGGGCGATTCTACAGATTATGAACTTCAATCATGTGTTGGTGTTTGATAACATGTGTTTCATGAAGCGCTTAACAAGTGTTTGACAAATTTTATTAGCTTAGTAGTTCTTTAATTTCAGAATATAATTTGCAGAATTTATTTGAATAGCATTATGATGTTTATCATCTGCATTTGATCAATATCGTGTAACGATTATTCTTTGATAGTTGTGTATTTCAGGTTCCCATTTCTTGGCCTCTTTATGGTTTTCAATATCTAATTTTATTCATTGAATCGTAGCAGATTTGTGTTTAAGTCCGGGAAGTTTTTGCCGAAGACATTAGTAAGAGTTATCATATCTTGGTGAGTTTTAATCGGCTTGTGTTATTGTTTATCGAGTTTCACTATTTCTGTGCTTATTGAGATTCACTATTTCTATGATGATATATCAGGAATTCAAAAATGGTCTAAATTATGGATTAGTATCGCACTAGGAACTCGAAAGTAACTTTTATTCTCATTGGCCAGAGATTATTTTAGGGGATATACAGGGGTATACAGGTGGCAATTTGGACCGAATGTAGATATGAATGGTTGTATACAGGTGGCAATTTGGACCCAAATGTAGATATGAATGATTGAGTATGGTAGATCATTAATCTCAAATGCATCAAACTGGTCAAGTTTTTTCCAAAGTGTATTTTAAATGCATGCAAACATGTTACATAGGCTCTTTAAAAAGCAAAATACATACTGTGATTGCGGGAGTCAACCCAACCGAAATTCACCCATTTCAATATAGAAAAAACCATTATAGGTTTCAACCTAAATCCATTTTGACGGTTGTTGCTCTAATTGTTTAATTGCCTTAATTTAATGTGTAGGTGGATGGCTAGACAAAATTGAAATTCAAGGGTCGTGTTGTTCTATGGAGCAACTAATTAATCTAATTGATACGATTTTTAGATCCCGGTTGATGTGATATATGGCAAGTGGTTAGTGGGATAGTTAACATGTTTATACAATTAGCAAAATGGCAAAAAGAATTGATGAGTAATTTTGACGAGGCCAACGGGGCAACAAACGCAGTAGATAAAGGTGGCACCGAGCAGTGAATATATTTGCGTGGATAACGGGAAATAAGAGGCTTCAGGTATTTATGGAATTGGTCGAAAGAGGTATTGATTTGAATACATTATTGTGCCCATATTGTGAAGAGGATGTTGAAACTATTGATCATTGCTTAGTAGTGTACAAAAATTTCAAACTGGTTTGGGATCAGGAGTTTGGTTGGTGGAAAATAGGTACGCGTGATGTTATAGATATGGAGAAACTGTTACAGTCACTAAATAGATGGGTTGGGAACAAAATGGAGTAAAGAAGTATGGTCGGGGCTATTATGGGTCACTACAAATTTGATTTGGAAAAATAGGAACGCAAAGGTGTTTGGGGAAAAGTTTTATGGGGTGTAGGACTGCTTTTTAGAGGTACAGATTTGGAGTTACGAGTGGATAAGATCGAGACTGAAGAAAGGTGTTTGGTGATGATCGAGTGGTGTCAAACAGATGAAAGGCGATGAATTCCGAACTGGATAATTCATGGATATGACACTGTCTTGTGTATTGAGCTGTCAATGTGTGTGTAAAAAATTTGCATATGGTATGTACTGATATGGTGGTCAACTATTTATGTAATGGGTGTGTACAATATATAATTTAAATGCATACATGGCTCTAAGGGTGGTGAATTTATGTATGAGGAGTGCTTTATTAATACAACTTTTGTTTTTTCTAAAAGAAAATTTAGATCATGGATGGTAAGTATTATTTGTACAATGAGTGTGGTGTAAAGTTGGTGTATATTATGATTTATGATATGTTATAATAAAATAATAAAAAATAAATAAAAATTTTCTCTCCACTAACATTTTTTGTTCTCACAATATATATAGAGTTTGAATAGTAAGGTTTTATAAATTCAGAGCGACTAATTGGGTTTGCATTATAGTTAACTTGTGTTCTTCTGGGTTCCATGACCCGTCAATGAAGTAGCTATGTGAAGAAATTTGCACAACCAATGAACAACTAAACGAAGTATTGATGCCTTAAGTTTTAAAATGATAAAAAAATTCTCAAAATTATTATTAGCTCACATTTCAACTTTTGACAACATCTTTTATACTTACAAATTACTATAATACATCTATAGCTTTCTCAATTTATATTGAAATTGAGAAAATTTAAAGCAATAACATATTTGTAACATTAAATAAGTTAAATGTGAAAAACTGTTTTATAATAGCTTACGTTAAATCTGGTTTATTCATTGTATCATACATTTAATAAAACATACTAGAAACTAACGAGAGTGCAAATAATAACATGGACATTTAGAAGACTATCACACCATTATACATTTTAAATTTGTGTATGATATTATATTTTACATATGAAGTTCTTTAATCTTAGCGTAAAACATTTTTTTATTATTTTAATGTTAGTATTGTGTATCTCAAGATGTCAAATTGAATTAATTTTATTAAGATACATGGAATTTCAATTTATGGTGTGTAATTTTTGTTTTTTTATCGTTATAGATTTACTTCTTATGTATTTTTTGCTCTTTTGTGTAATTTTATGTTATAATTTACTAAATAACTATACTTTGCACACACTTATATATTCGCTTACGTTCCTTATTAATTATCACGTATGATTATTACAAACATGAATGGTGCATCCCGCGAAACCGCGGGTCTTAAGCTAGTTCATCTTAATTTTGAGGTTAAGATTTATATTAGTATACGCATGTCTGTCTAAAAAGGCTAGGGCGCACAAAAAACCATTCCCTTCTCACAAAACAAACGCCACACATACCGTAAACCTCGAATCGCCTACATCATCCACCGTGATTCCGTTACAGGTTTTGAGTTCAATATACCAGATCGATTAGACAGGCGATTACAGAAGAACACCAAACGATGTGGCAAGGATTCAAACGGTATGGCAAGGATTCAAGGGTTTCTTGAGGATCAGATTCAGGAGCCGGGGTCGACGAATTAAATCAAGTTATTGCCTCCGTTTCAGTTCGCTGACCTATCGTATGATATCATTCTCTCGTAATCTTAGCTATTATATTGTCTGATTCTTAGTTCTTATATCCTGTAGATCGATAAAAATGGTTACAGTTTTCAACATGACTGAAACTGATTGAGGTTGAGTATGTATTTTCAAATGGCCTTTTATCAACGTATGGTTGTAACATACTACAGCTGCTTGTGTAGGGGAAAACGACTACAGCATATCATTGGGTCCAAATAGGCATGTACCAGTAGACACTACATCAAATGTTTGTCTTCAATGCAAACACTATTTTTAAGAAATATTTGTGGCCTGCTGCTCAAAAGTTCGTGGATGCAAAGACAATTTTAAAAATTCAGGTGCTGGAACCTAAGTCGTTGGGGAAACTACATGAAGCCATTGCCCCAAGGTTTGTTTTCAGTAAAAAATTAATTGCTCTGTGACTATAAATGATAAGATGATTTGATACTTGATCACTGTTTTAGTCAATTGCCTGACTTTGCATCAATTGTTCGTGGCCTTTTCTCTTGATCACTGTTTTAGTCAATTGCCTGACTTTGCATCAATTGTTCGTGGCCTTTTCTCTTGATGGTGGCTGCCTTAGGTCTAACATGGGTCCATGGAATGACCCTGAAATGATAAGATGATTTGATACTTGATCACTGTTTAAGGTAGATTGTTCCATTTTTGAAATAAGACTTTCATTTAAGTGTAACATGACTTAAAAATGTAAGCCATGATTATGGGATTTTCACATTATGTTTTGATTTTGCAGGTTGTAAATAATGTAGAAGTGACATTTGCAGCGCATATCACTCGAGTCTCCAGCGATAAACAAAAAATTGACTACTATGTTCAAGTACAGCCTGTGAAGGCAAGTATTCGATCTAAGTACTTAGAAGTTAGAACCTCAATAAGTCATTCATGGTCTCTTACCATACAGTTGGACTCTCTTTTCAAGGCAAAAGTGATAAATCAATTATTGAATCAGGATCACATGCTGATGACCCTTGTGTAATAACAATAAAGTTCCAGAATTCGCATCAGTTAATGACACGGTAAACCTAAAACAGCCATTGTCTACTACTCTACTTTTGTAGCATACATTAACCCTTACATGTTATTGTACTTCAACATAC
This sequence comes from Helichrysum umbraculigerum, assembly GCA_949592205.1. Taxonomy (NCBI): domain Eukaryota; kingdom Viridiplantae; phylum Streptophyta; class Magnoliopsida; order Asterales; family Asteraceae; genus Helichrysum; species Helichrysum umbraculigerum. The sequence goes on along the minus strand of CATIUR010000005.1, from coordinate 4,503,120 downwards.
GTGCACACGTGTAGAACTTCACACATTTCTGACATTAACTTGTCAATTTTGATACTCTAGATGTCAGATGTTTATGAGAATCTTGTAAAAGAGATGACTTTACACAATTACCATTTTCCTTTGCATTGTTTTCAAGTACTAGGAACTTTTTATACAATTAGATACGTCACTTCTTTATTGACTACATATTCTTTGCTGCATATTTTGCCGAATTTAATTTTCAACTATACAGGGTCATCATGACTTTGACCATATAAATAAATCGTAAACGAGAATTGAGTTTATCTGCAATTAATGTAGGCCAGGGTATCTGATTCACCCGTTTACTACAGTTGTGATGATGATGATGATAATGATGATTCGGATCAACGGTTGAAAACTTCTTTAAGCCGGTCTCCTTCTTTAGACGACTAGGAAATAACTTCCAATGCGACATTACAGGTTTCAGAAGGTATACATAATACAACTTCTGCCCAGTTAAAAAAAAACATTTTTGCTTTATTTAGTAGGCAAAATAATTTAGGTAGAAGTGACAAAATGGATAGGTTGGAACGTTCAATGGACAGGATTATGTCTGTAGAACTTGATCTTGATAAAACCAAAAAAGTAAGTCCCTTTTTATATCCTTATAAATAAACTAGAAGTGACAAAATGGACACGTTGAGTAATATGTAAAATGGATTGGTTTTACATGAAACACTTTTTGCCGAAAAAATCTCTTTTATCTTTTACACATAATTAGTGTTTCCAATTTGATAATTATTTCAATAAAAGTCTAATGAATTGAATAAAATGATGTCAGAGGTTTTATGCATTACACTTTGGGCGAATTTCGACCCATTTGACCTGTTTCCTTCTAAGCAAGTTTTTTCCCCCTCTAATTTACCCATCTGACCCATTAGAGATTACACGTAACATGAATAGACCTCATTCATTCATAAATTATTTGAAATTTACACTTACGTCGCAACCTTTTCTGGAGGATCACCATTACATAACTTGACCTCAACCACTGCACAGGTACTACATGCCACTGTGGTGAGGCAACTTGAGATTTCAGAATTAATGGAAAAGCTACAGCAGTTAAAATTCTGTGTAAGCCATACTTTATATATAAATTCAAACCTCAATTAGCATGCTTATAGAAAATTTTGAGTATATCTTTCGGTACTGTTTGCAGCAAAGAAGGATGTGTTGAAATTTGATGCAGAAGAGAAACAAACTGGAAGAGGTATTAATTATAAATGTGATGGCATATGCATTCAAACATCACACTGACCCAACCCATTTCACCTGTACCAAAGCGAAGAACGTGTTTTGAAACTTACTCAGTCCATCAATTAACATCTTCCAGATTTCCAGCTCTAAAAAATGATATATTCATGTTATTCTGTTGCAGGATCTGAAATGCTTGATCAAATTAAATGGGAATCGATAGGGATAAACTGGTGCCAGAGCCCCATAATCTCAAAGGGTTCAAAAGTCACCCCAAAATGCTCATTGTACTTGGTTCCCTTGTCATAGAAATGAAGCAGAGAAGTAAAAGAAAAGTGCATTGTAATTAAAAGAAGTAACTCTTCCAAGTAAGACTACTTTTAAACGTTACAAAAGTATGGAGTTATGAAAAAACATATCTACTTTTATCCAAGTAATTATTCTTGATGTCATGTATATGATCCTTTTGAGTTGTTCTTTCTGGTGATCACGCCGACAACGTTCCTATAGTTAGCGTTTTGGCCGTCATCGATCATCTGAAAGGTTACCTACCCACGGCTAGGTACTTTAGACAACACTATTTCTTTTAACTGACCTTCCGAAGATGATTTTTACAGTTACACGTTTTGTGAGATACACTTTTCAATGTATGTGGAGGTTGATTTTTCTGGCAAATAATGAAAAAAGAAATAATACTTTGAAAGTTGGTACATAAGTAGTAATGGGTTAAAATATTTTAGAACGTATGTTTAGGGAATAGTAATAATATTTCAACTCATTCTCTTGAAAGTTGGTACACAATAAATAAGGATCATAATCTTTAAGCTAATGGTACATAACTACATATTTTTTTGCGTTCTCATTTGTGATAATTGTGTCCTTTGGAGAATTGATGTTTATGATTTTTTAGGTGTTATATTGAGGCATTGGAAGATGCACTACTGATGCGTGCGATGGTTATTGCTGAAGAAGTTATCAAGAGATGTCTTCATCTTGAGCATCTATTAGCGGGAAATGGTTCAGCTAAAACCTTATATTCACGCTTATTTCACTGGTAATACAGGGCTTTCCTGAGTATAAGCTTCTCTAGAAGTAGAAAATGGGCAGGTAGGTAAATGGTTAAATAGTGAAAGGTATCATCACCTTAGTAACATTATAACAATACTACTCTAAATATATAATAAAGCGTTTATGAGGCTCTACGTCCAAAAAAACACTTTCAGTGACTTTCAAGCTACCTACGTTTCAATCATATCACACATATGTAGATTTTAATGAAACGACCTAAATCAACCTTTACTTAGGTAACGGATAATGTAAAAACATGTTAGGATTATGTATGGGACAACATGGCGTAGGTCAACGTTGCCTGGTTACGTCTTTTTGTCCTAATTTCAGAATTTCTTTGAAATTAAGTACTGTGATATATATGATTAAGAGGCTGAATAAATTTGAGTACTCTTCAGGTTTCTTCTGAAGCATTTGACTAGAGGTGGTCGTTGTGATCCATTTGACTAGAGGTGGCAATCCAATTATGGTTCCTGGAGATATAATGACCCCAAATTTCCTTAGATCAAACTTGGGTGGTTAAGGTTTGTTATTTAACCTCAATAGTAATTGTAAAATTCGCTATAAAATTAATACAAGTATTTTTACCAACAATTATAACAGATAATAATATTTATTATATAATTACAAACATAGCTTTTTTCCAACAATTATGTATTAGCCCGTAAATTTTGCAGGTTATAAAATTAAAGATTGCAAAAGGCTATCGCAGAAATAATGATTTGGGGTATTGTCACATCTTCCTCCACTTCTCCAGAATTGTCCACATACCCATCTGAGATGTTCAAGGCAATGGGTAAGTTACGAGTGGTAGAAAATATCTACATCAGGTGATGTATAACTTAATCAATTACACTTCGAAGTTATCATCTTTGTGAAAAGTATCCTATTGTTAATTTGTATTAACTAACCAAAATAATGTTTGTTATATTCACAAATAATACTGAATACTTATTTTTTGTAACTATCTTATGTGTAGATTGATTCTCTTCAAGAGAAAACGTTAATACAAAGTCATGGGATATTGACAACACGAAAGTTTACGCTGACATGGTTAGCAATATTAGATTACTTTGCAAGTTGTCAGATTTTATAGGTTGCAAGGCCGTTCCAAGACAAAATGATGCAATTACCTTTTTCATCCATATTTTAATGTTTTCCGTTACACTGTGAACAAATTGTTCTTCTACTAAATGCCGGATATTATATATATTTTTATTTATGTACTTACATTCATGCGGTTTTTACCTATAAAAGGACGATAAGTTTAAAATAATTTAACAAAAATTAAGTTATCTAAACTTATAATAATACGAATACAATACGGTGATCTAGCCCGCAAATTTTGCGGGTTATGATCTAGTACTAATTAAAAAAAAAAACCCTATTTCTTCTTCTCCTTTCATTCTGACCGACACCATCTTCCACATTTCTTTTTCTTCTTTTTTTTTCTTCTTCCCTTTTAATCTAACAATCATTGTACAGCTCCCATTTCTTCTCCGGCTCCCATTTTAATTTAAAAATGAAAAAATTACATGGGTCATCCATGTGGTTTACTCTAAATAACATGTCTCATCCCTGTACTTTTTTTGACCTAGATCATCCCTGTGATTTCAGTTTGTTGCGTAGAACGTCCTTTTGTCTAACGACCGTTAATTTACTCCGTTAAAGGACTTCGAATGTAATAACATTAATGATAGGGACTTTTCGTTTAATTTTTTATTTTTTTATTAATTTTAAATTCATATAATATTCTTTTTCTAATTGACTTGATTAATAATATAATTTTTGTAAACTTTTCAATTCAATTTAATTATTTTAACTATATTCTATAAAAGTTATTTTTTGTTTAACAATTAAAATGATCAACTTATTTATTCTAGTTTGTGAGAATGTTTTCATCTACACTACATGTGTTACCGATAGGGTTAAAGTCAAGGATCGGTAACGAACTTTCACTCTTTTACCGAGTTAGGTAACGAACCCATTTTATTACTAATGTAGGTAACGAACTTTCAAAAAAAAATCGAGTTAGGTAATTATGGTGACATGGCTGCCATGTTAGTCAAATATGTACACGTGGACTGACGAGGTGGCTTCCAAATAGATTATATATGTACACATGGACATCATCTTCCTCGCTGACCTACATTTTTATCCGACCAAAATTTTTTTCCGGCAAAAAATTTACTTGTACACACAACAATACATACAGTATAACTAATCTGATAATCATACAATATATACATATAAATCGGCATGTAATTACATATCCCGATCGTCTTCTTCAACTAGTACCGTCACACATGAACCGAAATCTCCGATATCGTTTCCACTGAGATATCCGGTAACCGCTGCTGCAAATCATGAGAACCATCCATGAGAAATTAGCATATTTTGTTTGTTAAAAACTAAACATCCTACATCTTTTTCAAAACCCAGACCACTACCACAACAACAAACTCACGGTCTTCTCTTCGGCCACGTCGTCACCACCACTCCCTCCACTCTCTCCGATGATCCTTCCCCCTCATCCTCCCTTACTACCACCTCCGATCAACCATCTCTCGTCGCCACCGTCACCTCCTTCTTCTCGTCCTCCACCACCTCCACAATATTCTACTCTCCTTCCGGCGAAATCGACACTCTCACCACTACCACAATATCACAAATCAATCTTTCAAAACCCAAACCACTACCACTAAATCAACACATTCATCTTTTTCGATGAGCTTCTAAAAGAAATAGAAGAAAAAGAGACAGATCCACAATGCTATTTAATTAATAGATAACTAAACAAAGCAATCGTAAAACATAACCTCATCACCCGATTGCTTCAATCTCTACACTCAATCAGAAATTTAGCCCACTAAAACTCCGGCGACGCGACGGTTGTGACATCCGGTGACTAATCAGATCTGACCGGAGTTTATAGGATTCAGTGAACTCGCAAATAGAAACACCCTAAAAGACGAGGACGGTGTAGTACGACACTAGATCTGATCATATGGATACATCGACGATGACATAGAATAGCGATTCATCGGCGGTTTCACGGTGGCGACACTAGATCCGATTATATATGTACACGTGGATTCTATGCGGATTACTGGTTCTACGATTTCATAGATTTTTTTTAAGTTTGTGAGAGAGATGAGAGATAGATGAAAAGAAGAATTGAGTCCACGTGTACATATATAATCTACGTGGAAGCCACCTCGTCAGTCCACGTGTACATATTTGGCTAACATGGCAGCCATGTCACCATAATTACCTAACTCGAATTTTTTTTTGAAAGTTCGTTACCTACCTTAGTAATAAAATGAGTTCGTTACCTAACTCGGTAAAATAGTGAAAGTTCGTTACCGATCCGTAGCTTTAACCCTTACCGATATGAGACATACTTTTATTTGTTCTATTGTATGTATTAAACTTGTAAATATCATCTATTGTATGTAAATTTTTCTTTTTGGGTAAGGTAAAAAAAGGAAACTTTCCTATTTTGGCCTAACCAAAAAAAAGAAAGTATATTTACAAATTCAATATATACAATAGAAGTTTTCAAAGTTCGATTCGTATAATAGTAAAAAGTGTAAAGTTTAATAGATAGCGTAACAATAAACCCTTATAATATTTAGTCATGAATGAAAATAAAAAATAAAAAATTATTTTTTTACTATTCATGTAATAGTAACATACATTACCATTCCTGGTAGATGTATCTTCTATCAATATAGTAATTTACAATATTTATTTTTTATGATAGAATTAAACATTTAATATCTTAAGCTAAAATGATTTTTATGTTTATTTGGAAGGGAAAAAAAACCTTTTATTTTTGCTACTATTCATATAATAGTAAAATTCATTCACCCTCAAGGTGAATAATAGAGATTCTAATAACTATAAAAGTTGTTTTAACTTACAATTTTGGGTGTGTTATTCTACCATTCAAAAAATAATAATCACATATAACTATATTATATTTGTGATTTTGAATTGTATGTTATGTAAATTGTATATAATTTACCTAAATAAATTTTCAAACGCCGGTTTGATCAGTGTGTTGTCTTTTAATTAATCATTTAACTCGATAAGGCAAAAAAATATGTGTTTTATTTAACGTAAGTGTAATTTTTGTTTGATCATAATTAACAACTCTTTTAATATGACGGCAAATTGATTGATCTCAAGTTACATTATTACCTTAGTATAAATGATTACTAAGACAAAGACGATAATTTTTATGTCACGGGATGAATTAACAAATAAAAAATAATGGGTTTAGTACGCGTAAATATAACAAACTATATTATGACATTCGTAGTATGTAGTGAACTACTCGGGCTTCCATTGTATGTAACGAGCTTGTAGTTTCTGTACATTTTATGTAATTTACGGTATTTTTTCCACTTGTTAACTATATAAGCTGCCACGTGACGTCCCTTAAAACTGTTAATCTGACCAAAATACATACAATGTAAATAAATTACAAATTTGTAACATACAATGTAAGTTTGAATAGTTCGATACATACTACGAATGTCGGGCTATAGTTTGTTTCATTTACTGGCACTAAACCCAAAAATAATTTATAATAGTACCAACAATTTTTTTTTAAAAAAACTTGGTATTATCATGTTCAATTTGAAACATAGGGTGAGGTTCAAATGAAAATGAGATTTTTTGTAAGAACGGAGGAACCAACCAGAACGTGTCATGTGTTACAAAACCCATTTACCCCCATGTTTTTTAAACTTATATATCTCCTAAACGGTAAGTCAGAAAATCTTAAAAATTGCACCATAAAAATCAGCATTTTTTTCTTTTCGGTTTGCCATCTCACAAGGTATACTTTCGACGACTTTTTTTGGGGGGTTTTACAAATTGTACAAAATTAGTAACACATGTGTTAGTAACTGGTATCACATGTGTTACTCGCTGGTATCACATATGTTAGTAGCTGGTAACACATGTGTTACTAGCTTATAACACATGTGTTAGTAGCCGGTAACACATGTGTTACAAGCTTATAACACATGTGTTAGTAGCCGGTAACACATGTGTTATCAGCTTGTAACACATGTGTTATCAGCTTGTAACACATGTGTTACTCGCCGGTAACACATGTGTTACTCGCCGGTAACACATGTGTTACTCGTTTTCAAACCCTACTGAAAACGGGAAAAAAAAAGTTCGTCGAAAGTATACTTTGTCACATCTCTAATCGAAGAGAATAAAACGCTAATTTTTATGGTGCAATTTTTGTGATTTTTCAACTTACCGTTTGGGAGATATTTTAATTTTTAAAGACGAAGAGGAAAGAGAGTGTAGTGACACATGGCGCATTTCTAGTGGTTCTTTCATTCTCACAGAAAGTTAGTGTAGTCATTTGAACCTTACTGTTGAAACATATGTATCTCAGGTATATTTTATTTAAACTAGTTTTATGACCCGTGATAACACGAGTTTGTTTGAATGTTCTGAATGATACAATTATTTGATATAATTTTTTTGGTAAAATAATTTTAGATATAATTTGTATGTAATAACTTTTCTACTATCATGTATAGTCACTTTAATGTTACTTGATACTATTCGCAACAAAATCTATTATACAAAGATGAAGATTAGTTTAATACAAAGTATTTAAGTGTTAATATTTAAGTAGTAAACTGTTTCGTTGAGCTATCATATTTTCCCCAATGGATAACCATCATGTCTGAATTAGAAAATTCCATTGATCAAAGGAAAATATTACGGAGTATAATACTTGCAAAATTTTACAATATTTGTTGAACCAACTGAATCGAAAGGAACACTAATATAATATGCTCACTGTACAATTAACAAATCCACTTATCTTTCATTTTGAGGCATCTTAAACACCATGCCAAATTTCAATGTGGAAAGGAAAATAAGTAAAAAAATTAGTAAAATAAAAATAACCTAGCCCTTGCCCTTATTCATTCTCTGATCATCCGTTTCCTAATCCTTGATTTCACCATATCATCAATCACTATTTTTATGTTTGCTGTACACCTTTGATCATTATAATCTGCACATATAGAAACACATTTAGTGATTTGATAATTTGGATGATTAACACATAAATACACATAAGGATCAAGAAAAAAAACACACCCTCATATGATGCCAGTACGTACATATTAGCGAAAATACTAACAATGTCATTGCAAACATCCAAAAATCCTATAGAACCACTAACCTTACCACTTATTTTCTAAATCAGAATAATATACATGCCTTTTTCTTGAACATCTAAATGCCAAATACACACAATTCTTGTGAGAAATATTGCAAGTGCAGTATATATATGAAATAAAACGTGCAATGACCATAAAGAAGCAGTGTCTAATATAACCGTCTAGACATAGTGATATGTTACCATTTGAATTGTTTGGTACGTGCCATAAGCCACATGTTCCTAGTCCACCTAACATGTTCATAAGTATATCCAAAATTCATGTTACCAGGCCCGTGCTATTACCACACGCAAAACACACAACATTAGAACCATCAATAATAGGGTTTAAACGTCACGATTACATGCATCACTATTTCCATTTTTGGAGAATAAGCTTAACACGAAGTTATAGACATAAAGATAGATACTTATTGCTCCTCCAGTTTGACCCGCACCTTTGCATACAGAAATGAAAAATTTACATCACCATATATTAAACCCAATGTAAGGAATCATATACTTCAAGCATATTTAGTTTAAGGTATTACTTTGCTTAACCCTTTATACATATATAAAATTCCCTTTATATCATCAAGCTGTTGTATTTTACGCCAATTCAAGACCACAATCAATTTTTACAGACCAACCATAAAAAAGAATAATGATTAGCTGATTTACCCTATGGTTTCTTGTCGACTGACTCCAGAGAAAAGAGATTGTTGTAGTGTCCTTATTCGCTGTAATAGAAATAAACATGTTACAGTTAAGAAATTGAGTGAACTAAAATTAAAGAAATGGCATCTTTAGGTATCATCATCCATGTCTGTTAATTTCATATATTTTTTGTGAGTATATATATTTATACAACAAAATAAAATAAAAGAACACTCACAAGTCACAACGAATGTTATATAATTCATTATCAGCTAAATATAGCTCTCTTTATATAAAACTCACTATGATATTTTGACTAAATCCAAAAAATTGCACAGAATACTGATAAGCATCAAATAGATAGTATATTTTATAGTAATTTATCCCTATATTTATATACATTTTAGTGCATTTATATGATTTTAGATAGTTATTTTGTTAATATTTGCAGAAATGTATTTTAATTGAATATTGAAGAAAAAGGAACAAGAACGAATCCAAAACTGAAAGAAACTGAAGAAAATGAAGAAATGAAGAAAAAGGAGCTTAAACTTTAAATAAATGAAGACCAAAATGTTAATATTGAAGAAATGGGCCAAGATGAAGATTAAAATCCGTTAAAGAAAAGAAGAAGCCCAAAAGAGAGGCCTGGCCCGAAGTTGGAACATTCTGGAATTGAAGTCCAACCGGCGGTTGGAGTATTAGGGTTGTAAGGCGGTGGAGACACGTGGAGTTGGACCAGGATTCAAAGAGCCCAACAGGCTGTCAAAGAGCCCAACCGGCGGTTGGAGGTCCCAACCGGCGGTTGGGAGGTCGGCCATAAAAAGTATAAATAGAGGCTTAAGTTTAGGTTTTTCATATACGATTCTTAGAATACAAAACCGATTATTAGGGTTTATGGTCGACTTAAGGTGCAATTTTGGAGGTTAATGAGCTAGGGTTTGAAGGTTTTTAACCCTAGGAGAAGCTGGTTCGACAATTGGTTCGGTTTCTTTATCCTTGTAACTTTAATAACCTTATTGAGTTAATTTATGGATATTGTTTATTTGAATTACTTGTTAATTAGGTTTTCGTTATAGTTATTGGAATGAATGTTTATTGAGTTTATTATATGAATTATATGTTTATGTTGGAACTATATTATTGAATGTTTATTATACAAGAATTGTCTTTATTATGATATATTGATGATTGTTCTTGACATAGTTAGACTGATTTATATTAAATGAGGATGACCATATTAAGTTTATATAAATTAAGTGATTGTGTTTATGTCTTGATCTTAACCTTATGCGATAGACGAAGAATGATTCATTAATATAAAGTAATACTGTGATTCAAGCCTAACCTTAGAAATTGTATTAATAAACTGATGATAGATCTTATTAATTAGTGATACTTTGCGTAACCTTATGATTGTATTGCTATGATGAAGATTAGTGTAACTTCAAGTAATTTTCTACATTAGTGTGACACCCCCAAATTTAATGATTTGCGGAAGCTCGATTTGGGTGTCACTAATCAATATACAAAACACATAAGATATAATGAACGACTACTATATGCGTCGTTTTAAACTTGCATTAATAAAGTAAACGTTTACATCAAAATAATGTTACATTAGCTCGGTTCCTGAAATTTAGAGATTACATAGCATAATTACTTCTACAAAATATAATAATGCAATCAAATCTCTAGTTGTATGTATGCTGACTCGAGCTAATAATCCCTGCTTGTGCAGCCAACCTACTGCTGGGTACCTGTGATACATGCTAAAATGGGTCAGCGAAAACGCTGGTGAGCTCACAGGTTTGTATATCAATGTATAGTTGTAAGAACCGCAAGATTTATATTGAATTTAAAATGCAATTAAGCAAAATAAAAGTTATACAATCCATGAGCACATAGTCTGAGCTTAACTTGATTTGTCAGGCCCAATTAAGGAAACCTAACTTGAAATGCCTCCTACGAGTGTCTAATCCACACTCGTCTTCCCAAATGCTAATACATCCATTTGACCGGTTAGTGCGTGCTAACCCGGATGAGGATTGTCAATCCCATATGATATCATATACTAACATTCACGCTAAAATATTAGAGACTATGCTATAGAGGACTTTAAATTGATTAGCTTAAAACTCATGTAGTATTTGAAGATTGGCACTTGCGTTCTACTTGTAAAACAAAACAGAGCAGTAATATCACACCCCTAGTTGTAAAATAGTGAAAATGGGGCCATGAAACTCACCTGAGTCTTGAAGTGTCTAAGCAACTAAACTTGAAGTAAATTGATGTGTAGTAATGTCCAAAGATTCGTAACCTGAATGTGTCCATGACACGTGATGGTTATTAATTGTATTGGTATCTCGAAAGACTACCATTGAAATTGTTTGTTTAACTTGATGTCCAAATTACCCCGATTTGGTTGATTGTATTGTTACAAGTTACTACTACTTGTTTGCTTGCATTGATACAAGTTACAACGACTTGTTTGATTTTGAAGTATGTTTTGAAAACGCGTACGGCCCGTTGGTGGTTATTGGAGTGAAAGATTTCAATGTTCTCGTTATGATTCGAAGTGTTATCTTTTGAAAAGTATGTTCCAATGTATTTGCAAAGTCATATCATATAGTAATTTGAAGTTTTATAAGTTCGACACTTAGTGAAAAATTGGTTTGAAGTCTGCTGTTTTATGCGTCACTTAATAGCGTCACTTAGGCAATTCATGCGACACTTAGGAAGTGTCGGGTGGAGTGTCGGATTTGAAAGGATAGCGTCACTAGGGTAGTGTCGTGTATAATAGTATGCGTCACTTAAGGAGTGACGGGTCCGAAAGATGGCGACACTTATGGAGTGTCGTATAAAATAGAGATTTCCATAATTTGGGCGTCACTTAAGGAGTGACGTGTGGTATAGCGACACTAAAGAAGTGTCGGGTAAAATAGTATGGCGGCACTAAGGAAGTGTCGTTAAGTAGTGTCGGTTAACAGAGATAGCGGCACTAGGGAAGTGTCGGTATAGGTTCATGCGCCACTTAGTTAGTGACGGTCAGTGGTCAGAAAATGGTCATAGGCGACACTAAGGAAGTGTCGGTATCAAGATCATAGCGGCACTTAAGGAGTGTCGCTACAAGTGTCGCTATTCGCTGCTGGTGTCTATGCGACACTTGCCCCTGTTCGACGGATTTTGGCCCAAAAACATGTTTTCCGGCGACCGTTGGTTACAAAACTTTTACCCAACCCTCATAGGGACATATTAAGCTTATACAAACAATAATATATGAAAAGTAAGTAAAATCGAGAGATTTCGTCATTTGTCGGAAACTTACAAAGTGTCGGATTGAAAATCCGAAAAGATGAAGTTGTAGATCGTGATGTGGTGAACCTTTTATTCCAAAGCGGTTTGAAGATCCGAGGTCGTTTGGTGTGTTTATTTGTGATTTTGATGGTGATGATAATGGTGGTGATTAGAGAGAAAATAAGAGAGGAGAGAGAGAAAGGAAATGAGAAAATGAAGAAAAGAAGAAGTGGAGGGGGTTTTGGTGGGAATCCCCACCCTTTTCATTCTACGCACTACGCTCCGTGTGGTGTTCGTTTTCCCGATTATTTAAACGTTAAATATTTATTTCATATGTTTTAATATACGTTTTAAAATACGAATAATTATTCAGTATTTTTGTTGAAGTATTTTACTAAATATTTAATAATTGCATTATAAAAGGTGATTTGTCTCATTTTGTTTGCGAAATTACATTTGATTCGCGTTTATATTAATTGTGTGATAAAACTTGGATACGAAATATTATTGACATAATATTTTTAAGTACGATAACGTTATTAATAATCCTTGTATTACTTAATAAAAATTGTTCACCAACGTCCGTAATTATTGTATCGAAATTCATTTGCTTTGAAACTCGTACGATTTAAACAAACCGCATAATTGTGTAGATATATATTCAAAAATATATATAATAATTGATACATTAATTAGTCTAACACAGAACTAATTACATGTATTAAAACTTGATTAGGCACTAAATTCTAGTCCTAATTTGACGGGTGTCACAATTAGTAATTCACCAGTAATAATAGCCAACAAAGCAAATAGACATAAGTACATATAATAAGTTTAATAAATAATAGTTTGAATAATTATAATCTTCTATCCATCTGAGTATTATTAAGTTGTTCCTGAAACTTATCTATTAGAATCTGTATCAAAATATAAATATAAATATGTTCGTTCGGAACTAAAACGTCCCCCTTATCTTGTATATTATTGTAAATTGGATCCTTTATTCATTTGTATCATAATTGTAAATATTTGTAATTAGAAATAAACAGATAATTAGTTATAAATCAGAATCACGTTTCTTGTGTTCCTTGTATCCGAATTTGGACTTACTTATTAAGCTATATTACATGAACGGGTCAATCTTGCCTGAATTGTGTGATAGTATTATTTAGTATTTCCTTAATTTAAAACTTGTGATTATAATTGCATATACTTTCACCACATCAAGTTTTTGGAGCCGCTGCAGGGGATCACTTAACCTGTTGAACTCTTGTTTTACCGGGGGAGCGGTGTATTTTAATTAAACTAATTATTTTACTTGTATAATTTTTATTTCTGATACTTTGCAAAATCAATAAGAAATATCGGCTCACCCATTGAGAATACTGACAAAAACAAAGGTATAAGGAGAGTAAAGCCCTACCTCATTGATTTATCATATAGGAGGTAAGGTGCTTCTTGAAAGAAATAGGTTTTTAATAAGCTTCGCGCTGACCTGTTTCTCCGCTTTTGTGTACTATCAATGGAACTACCGAGATCTTTTGACTGACAATGTAAAAGAAATTAAATTATTATATGTATAATAAGTTACCTTAGATAAAATAGGATTAGATAAGTAATCTGAACTATGTGCTATTCTTTGTGCACAGAAAAATTTAGCTGTTATTAGAATGGAGTCGATGCAAATGGACTTTGGAAGTGAAAATATGGATTTCAAAGATATAGAAGTTGATTACCATTCTTTTGAACCAAACAAGAAAATCAAGCTAACTAATGAAGAAGAAGACTATGAACAACCTCCTATAGTTTCAACTAAGGAAGATATGTTTCATTACTTAGACTGCCATGAAGATGAACTTAGATTTATTATGGAGATTATACACAAATCTACTTTAGAGTATACTGATTATCAGAAAGAGTTGATTAAGAAAATGGAAGAACAATTCACTACTTGGGTTATATCCAATGAGACTAGGGATACAGATGATTTCATAAACTATGTGAATGAGCTGAAGCATGATATTGTGAGCGAGCATGAGATGGTAGATCCAATGTTTTGTGAAGAGCAACTGTTGAAGTATACATATGTGCATGAAACATTTGAGAAGTCTTTGTTTCCTTATTCTGATAAACAAAGAGAAATGTTAAGAGAGCTTAAGGAGATAATAGAGCATGCCACTGGAAACTTGAGTAATATGGCTGACATATGTTTACTTGAAAACTTTCAAGATTTCTTCAATTCGATAAAGGCTAGAGAGCATATTGGTTTTGGAAGATTCTTCATTGATTGTACGGTTGACTTTTATGTTCAAGAAATTGTTGACGAATTTTACTATGGAGAATGGGACGATAGAACACGTATAATTCCTGAGTACTTTTCTGACGAACCAATGGAAAACTTGGTCACTTATGCTAAAATGGAGTTGCAGCTAGCTTACAATGGAGTTCATTACAATCAGAGAAATAACCTTTTTCATTTAGGGTTATCTAAAGTTTATTATCAGTTAGTAGATACTTTTAGGTATTCTGGGATAACAACGGAGCATCAAGAAGGATACTATAGGAGAATCTTAAAGGACATAGGAAAGCAGTTAGAACCCACAACACATATGATTATCATGATATACATTTAGGTTTCTATGGGTTATTGGATTCGTTAAGACATAATCATGTGGAACGAGAAACAAAGGTTGAAAATGATTACATGGTTACTGATGAAGATGGAAGAATAGCTAAGAAGGTTAAAAGAGTAGCTGACACACTCATAGAAGTAGAAGATGCTGAAAGGATTCATCATGAGAGTTTCTCTGAATATGCCTCGCCAATACCCGAGATAACGAATAAGATCTATGTGCACTTTCGAAGAATTTATCCTGAGAACTTTGGAAGACCTGTTAGTGGGAATTAGGCTTGAACATCTAATATCATTTCTGAGGATCATTTGCAACCTCTCCGTTTTTAATAACTAGTTAAATTCTTTCTAATTTTCTGGTTTTAGTTTAGTAATTGTTTAGGATTTGAATGTTATTTGGATATTAAAGTTTACTGTTTTCAGTTTCATATTTATAGAGTTTACTGTTTTCAGAATTATATGATCATCTCATCTTTATTTGTATTAGCTACACAAATGTTAGAAATTTTAAGTATTTAGAATTAATTTTTACACGAGTTGCAATAGTGATAAAAAATTAAATTCATAAATTACTTAAAAGAGATTAAATAATAAGTTTTGAAATTATGCTTAACATTGTTTACAAGATTGCAGATATATTAAATATAATATTTTTGGTGACAAAAAGATTGAAACAATAGTTGGAATTCGATAAAGTCGACAATTGAATTTCCAAATGGTGGATGAGTCGACGCAATCACCGATTGAAAAATCTATGTATACCAAGGCAAGATTTATTATATCCGTTATTTGTCACAACTAACAGCATTACAGGAATTTATATTAAAAAGTACAAACTATTAAAATGATAAGTCTTTTTATCCATTTATTATTTTGAGTTTTAAAATGTTGTTTCCTAAAGATACAAGACAATTTCTAAAAATTACATAGATTATGATTTGTAGATATTTTATAATTTTATAAATAAACAGAAAATTGTTATTATGTATTACGCAAACTTAATTTTATTCGTAAAAACAATAATTATTAAAATTACATACCAAAATTACGACGGGCTTAAGCCCAATAAATTGAATGGGCCGAATAAAAAAAACTGGGCCTGTTCAAACCAACCGGCGGTTGGAAAGCCCAACCGGCGGTTGGACACTTTTTCGATCAAAACCCCAACAGACCTCAGTCTGTTCGGTTTATACTCCAAAAACACACACACACACACACGCATTACTATCGCCAAACGATCGGACATTCACCATATCATCGTCACATTACTTCGTTTTCGTGATCTTTATCATCAAAGGTATCATCTATCTCACTTTTTATATTTTTCGCAATTTAATTCCGAAAATATACTTTGATTATGTTTGATTGCGGTTTTTGGATTGATTGCAAGTATTTTGTTAGTTTAAAAAATTAGGAATGCTTAGAAACTAGTTTCGGTTAGTTAGGTTATGATTTTGCGGTTTGAGGTTGGTTGCGGATTGTTGCGGATCGAATCGATTAGCGGTTCGACTTTGATTATATTAAAAATTAGTTAACCACACTTATATGGTACATTTTAAAAATAAAACCGATACATTTTTGATTCAATAAAATTTTGAAACAAAATTCGAGTTTATATATATAAAGTGAATTTGAATTAATTAAAGATTAGTATACTTTATGATTCGATATAAATTCGAAACCCACTATTATTATTACATTTTACGAACTTTTTAGACTCGATATTATTTCGAAATAATGTTACAAAAATCATTATTTTCAAACTATAAACATATTAAATTTTTATACGAAATTATTATTCAAAATTTTGATAATATTTTTTTTATATATATATGTCATTACATAAAAGTGTTCTTTTAGATTCGATATTATGAGAATATGTTAAAAATGACATTATTGAATTTGACATAGTTTTAACTATAAAATGTGTCGAATTTTATAAACATTATTATAAAGATTCGATATTATTTTCGAAATAACGAACATTTATAAAAATTTAAAATTTTAAGTTTAAATAGTATTAAAAGTTAATAAGCTTCATTATTTGACTTAGTTTATATTAGGAATAGCATTTATAAAATTTAGAAATTAAACAGGTGGCTATCATATATTAAACAGAAATGCTGCTTGCATGAAATTTGACCAACCGGCGGTTGGGATATCCAACCGGCGGTTGGACAATATTTCCAGCAAATTCATGCAGCCGATATTCTGTTTAACTAATACGTTGTTTAAGTCGATATTGCAGATATGTGTACCAGGAGACAGAGAGGACGTGCATTATTAGATAGAGAGGATTTCCAGCTACATCCTTATCTACGTTTTGAGCATGAGACGATTACAGCAGAGCGTAGAGCAGAGTTTGCTGATGGATTACTGGAGCATATTGCTCAGCCGATAGAGACACCGGATATGTTAGATTGGTCGGTCATGGAGAGAGTTATAGATCCTCGCCGAGAGGGTGAGACTGGGGATGCTACTCTGAGGAGGCTGATGACTCAGAGTTATCTTTTACCGTCAGGTGATGTTGGTTTTGTTTCTCTGGCTTGGGTTAGATTATTTCAGATTTGGAAGATTATTTATAGAGAGCTTGTTATTGAGTTTTATACGACCCTTAGGTTTGATGCTGCCTCTAGACAGTTTGACCAGCCTTCGATTTATTTTTATTTAGGAGGTCAGCCTAGGTCCATGAGTTTGATTGAGTTTGGAGTAGTTGTGGGGCTCTATACACTAGATGAGCTCCACAACCATTCTTTTGGAGATCATTTGACTGCAGGTATGGTAGAGCAGTATTCGTCTGTTGAGATAGCTGAGTATTGGAGACATTTGGCTATTGTTGATTATGGGGAAAGAGCACCTTCGGATATACATATGAGGAGCCCGGTTCATAGGCTTTTGCATAGGTTGTTATCATTTTCTATCTGTGGTAGGAATACTGGACCTGAGAAGGTCTATCAGCCCGATTTCTTTTATTTGCATACTATGATTCAGGGGACGCTGATCAATGTTCCCTGGAGATTAGTTCATTGGATGACTACCGGTGCGACGGGGCACAGGCTTACCAGTAGTTTATGTGGAGGGCGGTATGTTACTAGGATAGCTCAGTATTATCATATGGGAGCTGCTATTTTTTGACTTGTACACCGGTTACACCTGGGATGTCCTTGCTAGGCGAGGACAAGTTGATTGAGTTAGGGATTCTTCAGGAGGGTGTACAGGAGGGGGTTTTGTTGTGGACGCCTGAGGTTGCCCCTGGACAGCAGCCTGTACAGCGAGCGAGATTGAGAGGACCACCTATACCACCACCACCAGTACCGGAGATACCAGTACCAAAGGTTGATCTGCCAGCAGGTAGAGGCAGAGGACGTGGTAGAGGCCATGGCCGGGGTGATATGTTAGATGATATTCATCAGAGACTGGAGAGGATTGAGATAGGACATGGTAGGAGATTTGATTCGATTGATCAGAGGTTTACCAGGATGGAGCAGAGGTTTGATAGGTTTGAGAGAGAGAGTTTTCGTAGATCTGATTATCAGCTTGGATTATTGCAGCAGCTGTTGAGAGATAGGTCTATTGAGTTCCAGCCGTATGTTCCGATAGTTGATGATGGAGCTGGACCTTCGAGACAGCCAGGGCAGGAGGATTCAGATGATGATTAGATTATGTTTGATACATACGATACATTTATATTTGGGATGACTGTACTTATTATTATTATTACTTATCACACTTATTATTATTATTATGCTAATATGGTTGTTTATTTTTGATAGCATTAGACTGGCAGTAAGTTCAGCACTTTATTTATAAAGTTCTTACTTATTTATTCATGAACTTTGTGGGTATGTTCACTGAAAACCCTCAAGAGACTATAACTCGTCCACTCGGGATACCGAGGGGTTTAAAGGCTTATTGCATATGCTAAATGCAATCGTGATTAACTATGAAAGTGTGGATGTTGTATATTATTTTTCAAGAGATGAAGGAACCAACCAAGCAGTTTTTTCTTAGCCAATGATGAAATTCGTAATTTCAGTCAGGGGAGTTTTTCTGTTCTATTTTTCTTTCCCTTACTCACTTTTGTTTATCAATTTTTATACAATGAGGGCATTGTATAATTTAAGCGTGGGGATATGGTTCGTAAGAAAAAGAATTTCTTTAATTGATCATTTAAGTTTCTATTGTACTTAAATTTTGATTAAAAATTTAAAATTTTTAAGTTAATAACTAAATATTTATTAGTTAGAATACTTTTGTTAAAAGTTTTGTTTTGTATTTAAAAGTTTAGACTTTAATGTGGATTAACTGTTTTGTATATATATAACGTAAGCTACTTAAATAAGGAGTGATATATAGTTATATGATATGATGTACTAATAGGCAATCTATATGAAGATTTCTGAATTTTAAAAAATTAATAAAATAACTTGTTTATTATTTTATGATACATGATATGATGTATGACATAAAAGTCTTAATTTTTAAATTTATTATGCAATAATTTTATATCTTTTTACTTATGTGAATACATTTGGTGGTATATATTGATGGTTTCCTCTGTTATACGAAAGTATAGACCTGGTCTCTATTAATATATACTTAAAAATTAAGCAAACACAAGTCAAAAGTACTTGAAAAGTCTTAAAAATAAAAGATACCTAATGAGGTCGCCAAAATGGTTTGACCAAGTCTGGTTTTGCTTAAACCTGAATCAAGTTATGTCGCTCTGTTGCATGAAAATGCAGACCTGTCACCAATGTCTTGATTCTTAAAAATGTATTTCATATATTTATTGGGAATATAAAAGAAAATTGTATAATTAAATTTAAAAGTATATCATATATGGAAATCATAAGTAATATACATACTAACAATAAAGATATATTCAGAAGTATAAATATAGATTGTTTAAAGTGGACAAATATATTAGTAATCATTCATGAGCTATATATTACACAAATAATAATAATTTTTATTTATACATTATAGTTATCCATGTTAATTAAATTGTTTAAATTTTTAATTTATGAAACAGATTTTTAGTATTGGTATTCTGATTCTTAAATATTAGTTTGATGCTTATTTTAAATTTTATTCAATATTCTACTTGCAGACAAGCAGAACTTAAGTGTGGGGATATTTGATAAGCATCAAATAGATAGTATATTTTATAGTAATTTATCCCTATATTTATATACATTTTAGTGCATTTATATGATTTTAGATACTTATTTTGTTAATATTTGTAGAAATGTATTTTAGTTGAACATTGAAGAAAAATGAACAAGAACGAATCCAAAACTGAAAGAAACTGAAGAAAATGAAGAAATGAAGAAAAAGGAGCTTAAACCCTAAAGAAATGAAGATCAAAATGTTAATATTGAAGAAATGGGCCAAGATGAAGATTAAAATCCGTTAAAGAAAAGAAGAAGCCCAAAAGAGAGGCCTGGCCCGAAGTTGGAACATTCTGGAATTGAAGTCCAACCGGCTGTTGGAGTATTAGGGTTGTAAGGCGGTGGAGACACGTGGAGTTGGACCAGGTGTCAAAGAGCCCAACCGGCGGTTGGAGGTCCCAACCGGCGGTTGGGAGGTCGGCCATAAAAAGTATAAATAGAGGCTTAAGTTTAGGTTTTTCATATACGATTCTTAGAATACAAAACTGATTATTAGGGTTTAAGGTCGACTTAAGGTGCGATTTTGGAGGTTAATGAGCTAGGGTTTGAAGGTTTTTAACCCTAGGAGAAGCTGGTTCGACAATTGGTTCGGTTTCTTTATCCTTGTAACTTTAATAACCTTATTGAGTTAATTTATGGATATTGTTTATTTGAATTACTTGTTAATTAGGTTTTCGTTATAGTTATTGGAATGAATGTTTATTGAGTTTATTATATGAATTATATGTTTATGTTGGAACTATATTATTGAATGTTTATTATACAAGAATTGTCTTTATTATGATATATTGATGATTGTTCTTGACATAGTTAGACTGATTTATATTAAATGAGGATGACCATATTAAGTTTATATAAATTAAGTGATTGTGTTTATGTCTTGATCTTAACCTTATGCGATAGACGAAGAATGATTCATTAATATAAAGTAATACTGTGATTCAAGCCTAACCTTAGAAATTGTATTAATAAACTGATGATAGATCTTATTAATTAGTGATACTTTGCGTAACCTTATGATTGTATTGCTATGATGAAGATTAGCGTAACCTTAAGTAATTTTCTACATTAGTAATTCACCAGTAATAATAGCCAACAAAGCAAATAGACATAAGTACATATAATAAGTTTAATAAATAATAGTTTGAATAATTATAATCTTCTATCCATCTGAGTATTATTAAGTTGTTCCTGAAACTTATCTATTAGAATCTGTATCAAAATATAAATATGTTCGTTCGGAACTAAAACGCCCCCCTTATCTTGTATATTATTGTAAATTGGATCCTTTATTCATTTGTATCATAATTGTAAATATTTGTAATTAGAAATAAACATATAATTAGTTATAAATCAGAATCACGTTTCTTGTGTTCCTTGTGTTCGAATTTGGACTTACTTATTAAGCTATATTACATGAACGGGTCAATCTTGCCTGAATTGTGTGATAGTATTATTTAGTATTTTCTTAATTTAAAACTTGTGATTATAATTGTCTATACTTTCACCACATCAAATACAAACCTGCACATATCTTCAATCATAGACTAAAAACGATAAATCATATGAATACACATAACACAAACCTGCACATATCAAATAGGAAACATAAATATCAGTAGCAAATTCGTTGACTTGATGCAGTAAGGAAAACTACACATTGAGGTGTTTCCCATATGGTCTCAAATGATGTCAAAACTTGCCAAGTTATCCTACAAAATTGTATATATAGAAAATTAAATTTTAATAATTCCTTAGAGTTGTAATCAGAAAGAGAATGTCTTTGAAAACCCATAAGTCATAACAAAAACATGCTTCTAAGCTAAATACTTATGCACAAAACCCAAATGTAGAATACTCTTACATATAATCTACTGTATTCCTCATCTTCATGCTATAAGTCGCAGTTCAAAACAATATATCTAATAACAAAAACTGAGTCAACGCTATCGATGGATATCCAAACCTATACTAAAGCAACATCTGTAATGTTATCTCGCAAACAAAAATTGAAGATGAAAGCAAAAACACGTAAAAAAAAATTACACATTTCATCAAACACTTGGTGTGCATCTGTAAACGTTAATTGAGCAAACATGATAAGCATGGATTCAACACTTATTGGCTGCTGCAACCTTCACTAATTAATACAAAGCAGAGTAACATACGCTAGAAAATTTTATACAAATAATACAATTAAATCAAGGTTAAACTTAAATCTCATGCTTCTATACCATGATTGAAAAGAATAAAGAGAGAAAAGAGCCTTCGTACCTCTGCTCGTGATATTACATATGCACAAGGGCTCTCTATAATCGAAGACCTATATTAATCCATCCTAAAAATAAATAACTTGCTACAATGAATCATTAAAGGGAAGAGAAATAACATCAAAATGGAAGATAGAAAAGCAGGAGAAAAAAATTAGATCATCACAAAAGGAGAACATTACCTGATGCAGAGATGAATTCAAATGATTTTGAAGATGAAAAGCATAAGAAAGCAACAATCCATATTGGCCTACAAAATTAAAATGTGCAACTCTGGCTCCATAATTTCCTTTTGAGTTCAAATTAACGGAGGATGATTCATTGTGGAAATGCTAATTGGAAGAGAAGGGCGGTGCATTGATTATTGTGGAAAGGGTTAGAAAAGAGTCTTCAGCAACCAATAACTTCACTCTTTCAATAAGGGCATTGATAAATACAAAAGTAGTTGTGACTTTTTGAGAAATGCAAATAATAGCTTAGGAAATCACAACAATTAAAAGGAGAAAATATATTTAAACAAAAACATTTCATGCAAATTGTTAAACCATTTTTAACCTCCAAAATTACACACTTATGACATCAGCAGTTTAATGTAAACGCAACACATCAGCTCATAAACATGTTTAAACATGTGCCAAGTCAGCTTCATGATGTCAGCGCATCTCCCCTTTAGTAGATAGAATAGATGTGATAAACTACATACAATGATATTGATAGTTATATAAATTTAAATGTAAGTATATATAGTTTGTAGGGGTGTTCAATATTTCGTTTAAAACCGTTTAATAACCAAATTTGAATCCGGTTAAATCGAAAACAGAATTCGAATTCGGTTCGGATTTGAATTTTTCGTGTTCGGTTAAACCGAAAACCGAATTTTGATTTAATAAATATATTATTATTTGTATATTAATATATATATATATATATATATATATATATATATATATATATAGACATATATATATATATATATATATAGACATATATATATATATATATATATAGACATATATATATATATATATATAGACATATATATATATATATATATAGACATATATATATATATATATATATATATATATATATATATATATGCGATTTTTCGAATTCGATTGAAGACTTGAAGAGTTTAACATTTTGAAAACTTAAATTTTTTAGCTACTATGTGTTTTTGAGAAATAAATGTTTTGTTTGGATATTGAAATTCACGTACATTGACAGTATTATTCTTTCTATACTCGAATTTGACTAACACATAACAATTATTAATAGTTAGATTTATATAATTTGTATCGTATAATCATACATATTTTGTAGTTTTGTATGTTTAAGGGTATTTTTGAAAAAAATGATATTTTTGTTGGTTTTTCAGTTTTAACCGAAACCAACCGAATTCAAATTTGGTTTTCAATTCGGTTTTGAAATTGAATTCGGTGTTCGGTTCGATTTTCGGTTTTGCTCCCAAAAAACTTAAAAACTGAATAAACCGAAGAAATCGAAAAACAAACCGATTAAACCAAAAAACCGAACCAATGAACACCCCTAATAGTTTGATGTGTTAATTGTATATTCAACATGCGCGTATAATATATTCACCTAAAATTATAAAATAATTCCGCTCCGCCGCAACGCGCGTGTTAGAACAACTTGTTTAAAACAAATAACTCTTGTGTATTAAACTTATGGGATTATTGAGTGAGGTTTAAATAAGTACAATAACCATTATTAAGAATGAATAACCAATAAGAATGCGCCACGTATCACAAAACCTACTTTTCTCCACGTTTATAAAAATTAATTATTTCACAAACAGTAAGTCGAAAAATCATAAAAATAGCACCATAGAAATCAACATTTTTTTTCTCTTAGATTAGAGATATCACAAGGTATACTTTCGACGAAATCTTGTTTTCGCTTTTTTTGTAGGTCTTGAAAACAGCTAACACATGTGATATAAGTGAGTAACACATGTGATAAGAGCGAGTAACACATGTGATACCAACAACTAACACGTCTGATACTAACATTGTACAATTCGTAAAACCATAAAAAAAAAAGTCTTCGAAAGTTTACCTTGTGAGATCTCTTATCGAAGAGAAAAAAGCTGATTTTTATGGTCCAAATTTTATAATTTTTCGACTTACCGTTTGTGAGATATTTAATTTTTAAAAACATGGGAAAAAATAGGGTTTTATGACATATGACGCATTCTTATTTATTCTCATTTCTCACCAAAATTTTCATTTACATTGGAACCTCACTCTTAAGTTATTATACCGATAAACTAGTATTTAATATTTTATATCGACATACATGAATAAATTATGGGTTATAAAAAGTACGATTGTAAAGGCTATTACTAGCCTACAAGCTTTATACAAACTTAGATACGTCATTTTAGTAAATGTTTTATTAGGGATTTGGACAAACTTTGAACTTAATAAAGCGTTTGGACTTGAGACTTTAGTGGTGATCTACTTATGTACTAAACATATGATAATTGATAAGAAATTGGGTGTGTTTGGATGAAGGGCTTTTAGGGGCTTGAGCTTCTATTTTTAATAAGCCTCAGCTATAAGCCTTGTTTGGCAACAAAAAAAAAAAATAGGGCTTCTTGAAAAAATAAGCCCCCATAAGCCCTTAAACAAGAAACTTTTTGAAGTGGCTTCTGAATAGAAGCCCAAGCCCCAGCTCCAGCCCCAAGCTCTAGCTCCAGCCCCAGCTCCAGCCACAAGCTCCAGCCCGTTGTTACCAAACACACCGATTATCATGGTAAAATTGTGACCTAGAAAGATTCATTAAGCATAAGGTGAGTTCACGCTATTTACTACCCCGTATATCGAGATGCATGTTATTTTACATCTTTATTTGATGCAAGTATCATCGTTAAGTATATATTTTATTCATGCATGATGATTTGGACATATATATCAAAAAACATTTGTGATACATCAATGGATATAATGATCAAAGATTACGGATCTACATGAACCATGGTATATGTGTATATACACTACTATATGTCAGGGCACCGACCAGTCATGCGATTACAAGTATTAGTGCTTGGACACTATTTACTTGATACGATACATAGAAACATAAAGTACAATCCCACACTTTGTATTCACCACAACATGATATCCATTTTTATAATTATAGTTGCAGTAATATATTATGAAATCGATTATGTGAGCATATGTTTTCATAATATACTTGTTATTGAACAGTTTTATTGATTTATGAACCGTATATACTCTAAAATGCCTAAACTATTGGTAATGGTGAAGCTTAACGATAGAAAACGAATTGGATTTGATGTTGAGATAGAGATTCGATTGTACCAAATAGATATTAGATTGTATAGTTTTGTATGTATTAGTCTTGTATGCTATTTAGCCCATATCACTGTATAGCCCATTGTATAAGGCTATTACTTGTACTATATATTTTAACTTAATGAAAGGAGATCATTCGTGCAAATAATACGGTATCAGAGCACATGTACTTTCCCTAAAAAATCTCCTTCTTTCTCTCCTCAACCCTAGTGTGCCGTTTCTCTCTTCTGCCGCCCCCTTTTTTGTTTTCTGCTTGTCTTTCATCCATGGCTAAATAGCATACAAGACTAATACATACAAGACTAACAAGAACAATGTGTTTGCAAAGTGCAAATGAAATGACCTTATGGCATAATCGTTTGGGTCACCCTGGTGATCATGTTTTGAAAACTCTTGTTACTCGTGGTTTTTTCAATTGTAATAATTTAGGGACAAACACTTTGTGCCATGCTTGTCAGTTAGGCAAACATGTTAGATTGCCCTTCTATCGTTCTAATAATGTGGTTGATTCACCTTTTGATATTATACATTCTGATTTATGGACATCGTTGATTATTAGTGATAGCGGAATTGAATATTACATGTTACTACTTGATCATAAAACTCATTTTTTATGGGTTTTACCCGCTAAAGCAAAAATCGAAAGCCTTCTCTAAATTTCTTCATTTTCATGCATATGTTCAAAATCAATTTAAAACAAACATCAAATCTTTTCAATGTGACCACGGTGGGGAATTTAACAATTCTTCGTTTAAGTCATTTTTTGATCAAAACGGTATCCAATTTCGTTTTTCGTGTCCCCGTACGTCTCAACAAAACGGGATGTCAGAACGGATGATACGTACCATAAACAATGTCATCCGTACACTTCTGTTTCACTCTCGCTTACCACCAAAATTTTGGGTAGAAGCCCTTCATATGGCTACACACCTACTTAACATCTTACCCTCCACATCAATTTCCAATGACATCCCGTTCACTCGTCTTTTTAACAAACAACCAACCTTCTCTCATCTTCGTGTATTTGGGTGCCTATGTTATCCACACATACCTACACCCCACAAACTTGCACAACGATCAACCCCCTGCATTTTCCTATGTTATCCTGAAAATCACCGAGGTTACCGTTGTCTCGACCTACACACCAACAAAATCATCATCTCTTGTCATGTTACTTTCGACGAAACCATCTTTCCGTTCAGTTCCATGAATCCGAATGACACACCTTTGTATGAATTTCTGGATGTATCTGATGACACCACTCTTAGTCGTCCTTCACACCTCATTACCTCACCACAGCCACCTCCTTCAACCGTCTCCCAAAATGAACCTACAACTCCTGTGGCTGACTCTCACACCGAACCAGTGACTGACCCTCAAACCGAACCAACCACCATTGCCTCCTCTAACCTTGGATCGTCCGCAGCCCCTTCCGGACCTCCAACTGAACCTCAGGAGGCTATTCATGCCTCGGCTTCTCCCACCATGTCTAGCCCTGGTTCGTTACCTTCTCCATCTCATACTGTCACACCACCGGCCACCACTACTCATCCCATGTTCACCCGATCTAAAGTAGGAACTTATAAACCAATACAAAAACTCAACCTACATATTTCCACAACCTCACCCACACCAAAGTCCCACCTTCAAGCCCTTACTGATCCTCATTGGAAACAAGCAATGATTGATGAATACAATGCTTTAATTAAAAATGGTACTTGGGTTTTGGTACCGAGACCAGTGGGTGTTAATATTGTGCGATCTATGTTGTTATTTAAATGTAAACTGCGTTCCGATGGTTCTTTAGACAGGTACAAAGCTCGCTTAGTGGCAAATGGTAAAAGTCAACGGCTTGGAATTGACCGTGATGAGACGTTTAGCCCAGTTGTCAAACCGGTAACGATTCGCACTATTCTTAGCTTGTCTATTTCTTGCAGGTGGCCCATTCATCAATTGGATGTCAAGAATGCTTTTCTTCATGGTACACTTGAAGAAACCGTCTTCATGCTTCAGCCTCCCGGGTTTTCTGTAACATCCACTCCTCGGGTCTAGTTGTATTTTAATATTTTCTGACTTTTAATTATTTATTAGTGTGTCAGAAAATAGTTTTGTGTTGTTATTTGAAAATATTAGGAAAAGAGTCGCATAAGTTATTGTGACTAGTAAATTGTTAATTGTTTTAAATTAACATTGTTGACGGTAAAATAAAATAATTTTTTCCTTGCAAATGGTTTTAAGTTCCAGACAATGGTAAGTACCGGGAATGAAAATTAACCATTTATAGGATAGACTCATATGTTTGAGTCGGTTTATTTCACTCAACTCTATTTACATACGTACGTATCATCTATACATACATAACACATGAAAAACCCTAGATCAATTCACCAAATCAGTTCATAATATCAAATTGAAGCTTCTAAACTCGAATTTAAGCCTCTCTAATCAGTTTAATCAAGGTATGATCTTGTGTTCTTCAATTTCTAAAACCTAGAATTTGGAGTTTTTGGGATTTTGAGTTGATTAGAGAGTTTAATTCGAAATTGAAGCTTGACTTTGTTAAATTGATGTTGATTAAGCTTATTAATGATGATGATTAACATTAATTAAGTTAGGGCTTGTGAAATTGAATTGTGTTCTTGTGGTATATGATGAGCTTATGATGATTAAGATGAAATTGAGGCTTGTAGCTATGTTAGAATTGTTAATTGATGTTAGTTTCATGATTATAATTGAAACATTATGTTAGAAATTATGTAATTGAATTATAATCATGATAATAGTTGTGGGTTTAGTTGATTATCATGAATTTAAGCTTGTGGTTATGATATAATTGTAAAGTGATGCTTAATTCATGATTTGTGACTAAACCCTAACCTAGAAATTAAAGAAAGTGATATATGATCATTAAGGGTTTAATTGATTACTTATGAATTATGATCTATAAGCTTAATCTAATGAGGAGTAATTGATAAGTATTGTTAATGATCATAGTATGAGTGAGTATTGATGTTAATGATCTTGTTAAAGATTTAATCATGCTATTTGGTAATAAGTAAAGTGATTAAAGTGATGTTGTGATCATAATAATCATAACTTGATAAATGATTGTGATTGGTTAACTATGAAGTTTATAGTTACTAAAAGTATTGAATATTAATAATGAGTTTGAAACAGAGACACTGATATGATATAATGATTAGAGTGAAAACTCATTGAGACTTAGATTATGAACCATGTGATATAATAATTAACATGAGTTAATGACTATGAATGAGTTACATACTCATTTTGTTTAATTATAATTCCAGATAAACAGAAGACTCAGTGACATTAGACTACTGAGTGGACAACTGAGGTATTCGGTGAGTGGATCTATAACCTCAGTGTGATTTATTTGTTACATGTTTGGTTACAACAAGTAACGTATTATTACTGTTTTTATTTTCCATTATGATTATGGCTAGTAGTAATAATACTATTGATAGACTGTTTAGTCTGATATGTTGACCTGATTGAATATGTGATCACTTGTTATTTGGCCTTCGGGCATTATGGTATTGAGGTCAACACGATAGTTGAGTTTGGTTACTATTATAAGACGACGGGAATTTCCTTGTACTTCTCGTTAATAGGAAATTAGGTCGTATGAGATTAGTACCAAACTATCGGTCTATTTTGTATTGGCCTTACAGATTGAAGGTAAGTGTTCTTGGAGAATCCCCGGGTATTATGATATCTCCAGAGCCACCGATCCTCATTGACATGTTATTGTATTGAGATGTTATCTCATTGAAATAGAACTGTATGTTCTTAGCTGAAGGTTTCCCTAAGAACTCTAGATACTCTGTGATACTGTGTATTTACGATGCTTTGATGTAAACAGAGTTGTTATGCTAAGTTGGGTTGTTGTTTATAGTTTCACTCACTTAGTGTTATGCTAACCCCACCACAGTCCTTCCTGCAGGTTAAAATTGATGGGACATATTGGGCTGGGCAGGAAGTTCTTGGAAATGAAGGAATGTTTGACAACCGGCGTATACTCTGATATATTTTGATTTGATAAGAAAATGGTGAATTTATATAACACCTCATTATGATATTATTATGGTTGTAATAGATTGATAAATGTGGTGTGTTAAGTTTTGAAAACAACTTATGTACTTTTATATGTTTTAAGTTTACGCTTCCGAGTCAAGAATCATTATTATAATGGTTTACTGAATGAGGGGTGTTATAAGTTGGTATCAGAGCATAAGTTTGGGTGAATTGTACATTGTAAAATGTTCAATCCCAAACTTTGATATGTGTCAAGTCAAACATTCCAATGAGTGTGGGATTAGTTGTGGTATGAGAATTAGTTAGTGTGATATGTACTAACGCTTAACAACTTGTGAGATTGTTGTTTTGAATACAGAGACGGTAACACATGAGTACTGACTGGTACTCTCGACAATTCGGCTATATCAGGTAATCCTCGATAAGCTCACTTGGATTTACCTTAATTGGAATTGCTTGCTTTACAATGATGATTAGTAGTAAAGTGATTGAGTCAGACTGATATGATTCCCCAGTTATGAGTCATTGGTGATTATTACTTGTTAATGTGATGCTAGGAATATTAGTTGAGATGTTTAGCATCATGAGTAGTTCAAAATGAACTAGAAATGGATTTTGTAGACACCTTGTTGAATAAAGTGTAACAGTTGTATTAATTGGATTTAAGTGTGTCTACAATGTGAAAATATAGTATAAATCATTGTATAATTATGATTTGATAAATGCAAGGTGTAGTTATGAATCCTTGCTAGGGAATTAGTTGTTACATGATAAATTGAATCAATGTGACCCTTATAGTAAAATTGATGAGATATTGGTATATCGCAATCAATAATTTCGGAGTCATGTTGATATTTAATCTAGAAAGTGTACATTGATTGGAATGTGTTCCTTTGACTAGGAAAAGTCAAAGTTGAAATTGGTAGAGTCAAATTGTGTAATGACTATATTATAAAGTGATAAATGTGGCTAGATGCTTATTTGTTTAATATTGATCATGATTGTGGTTGAATTATGATCTAGGTGTTAAAAGTGGTAAAGTAGAAAGTCAAAGTGGTCAATGAGTCTTTATATGTGTTGACAAGTTTTGGAAAAGTCATTATTGAAGAATTGTTGTAATTGGTCTAAACATGATGATTTTAAGGTGAAAATTGGTGTTTCGAAGCTATAATGTGACACCAATAGTGAAAATGATTTTGTTTGACTTGGAATAATCAAAGAAGTGTAAATTGGGTGTTAGAATAGTAATAAGATGTGTGGAAACCCAAATGGGTTGTTAAAGTGCCCAAATGGGTCACTTATTGGATAAATGGTTAAAACGAGTGATGGTTCGTATATAACGAATGCTAAAGTGACTTTAAGTCATAAATATAGTAGCAAAGTGTGTTGAAAGTGTTGTAGTAGTCAAAATGGTTGAAATGGGTGAAAGTGTCCAATTGGACCCTCAAACGGGTCAACGAGTCAAAATATGATAGAATGGGTATATGAGGGTGATGAATATGCCCACACGTCATAAATGTATGTAGAAACATGTTGGCAAAGTATGGAAGTCAGAAACCAAGCCATATGAAATTTGACGTGTCACCAAAATGAGCAAAAATGGTCAAAAATGAGTTATACGTCCGTTTTCTTGATAAACGTGAAATTTGAAAAAGTGGAAAAATGAAAAGTTGCATTTTGACTATATAAAGGTGCCTGCAAAATTTCAGACTCTAACTCTTTACGGTTTGTGAGATAGAATTTCGTGTTTTTGCACTAAAAATTTGCAGACCTGTGCAGCAGATTGAATCCGGCGGATATAGTTAGAATCCGGGCGGATTCGATCAAATCCGGCGGATTCCATGACCGGATTCCCCAAAAATGGTTCTGTCCCACGAGTTCATGAAAAATTGAAGAGAATCCGGCGGATTCCCTTCAATCCGGCGGATTCCCTTCAATCCGGCGGATTCCCTTCTCTTTGAGCCATTTCTTGTATTAAATGTTGCATTATGTAAATCTGTTATGAAAATTCGTAAATTTCGACGTTTAACGTAAAATTTGACGTAGAAATTTCCGTTAGAAAAATTTAGTGTCAGATTAAGACGAAATTTACATGTCCACTCGAAAACGGCCCAACGGTCAAAGCTCATTGACTTGCCATGAGCCCTGTCAGTTTTTGGCACTTCGGGGTCGTTTGGGGCCCGAAAATGGTATTTTATTGTTTTTCGGACCTTATTTTGGACTTTTGACTTACGTTTTGTATTGGGCTTTTGTTTATTTGAGCCCAGGGAACATTCCTGTGTATATGTGCAATATTAAAACCTGTTTTAAGAAGTCCATATACTCTTATTGTGTATGAGTTATTTTCTGGTTGTTTACTAAACTGCAAAATCGGGTAGCAACTGCTATTGTTGATTGTTGCTAACTAGGGTTAGTAAACATTGATTATGGGATTATGTGAATCATATTATGTGAATTAGTTGAACATGATGAAGTATTTATATCATGTAGAGTATTAGAAGGTGTTGAATTGAGCATTTTAAGAAATTGCAAGATAAGTACATGAGCTTATATTTATGTGATAATTGAATATGAAATGCTCAATTGTAATCCAACTAAAGTTGTCTAGATTGATGAATATGTGTGGAATATTACACATAGTGTTGAAGAAGTGTTTAGTACTAAATGTACTATAAGAGATGCAACTAGTAATTGATATTGAATCATGTAATAAAGAGGTTGATTGAGATAATTGTGTTAGACATTACAACTGTGTTAATATTATAGTGAAAATGGTGTTGAATGTCTGTGTTGCTTATACATACCTGATAATATGAGTAGTTTTCATTCAAAGTGATAAGTTGAAAATGGTAGCAAGTTAATACTTGGTTGTATGTCTGTTGTTAAGGTGTTGTATATGTGTGTAAATTTAGATATCACATTTGTGAGACATGTGAAAGTAAAGATTAATCACTTTGAAGATTGATGGTATGAAGTAGCCTGAGAATGAAGTGTGACTGACATAATATGACGACGTCTGGCCAACGTATTTATATTATGCCATTTTACATGGAATTATTGAGGTTACCAAGTACCAGAGAAATTAAAGTGAATTTGAAATAACAGGTAAGATATATTGACCTGTAGTGGGGAAATAGTCACTGATTGACTGAAATAAAAGAGTACTAGACCACTAATCTGTTGTTTTACTATGGTACCTATGATACAAGAAATGTGTATGTGGTTAATTGCAACTAGTATGAATTAAAATAAGAGTTAAGCAAAGTGGAGGTCAGTTGATTGTGAATAACAATGTGTTGAATATGTGACAATAGACAGCACCTTATGTTGTTGAAAGATTTGTGCTAATGCAGCATGGTATCAACTGGTGCTGATTTAGCATCCAACTGGATATGGTAGGATGCTAATTGATTATGTGATAATAGTTTTACCTATTGGATTTGACCTCTACATATTGCTTATTCTTATGTGTTTATGGTTATATGACTTCGAACTTCTTTCAGATAAAGAATTTCATATAACCTAGTAGTTGTGTATAAATACAAGTTGTGAATCAGTAAAGAACTAGTTGCGAAAGTAAAGATTCTAGCAATGTGTTAGCTAAAGAAATACATAGTTATTAGCTAAATTGCTAGTTGTGAATTGAATATAACTTTTATTGTTAATGTGTATATTGTGGTATTCATTACCACTAGTGTATTGAAGTAACAATAGAATGTTCATGTGACTATGTATTTCACTTATGTCAAGTGATTGTGTGTTCTAAATTGTATACATGGCTAGTTATAAATAGTCATGTAAGTGATCAGTTAACTGTTTAAAGAGAGGATATATGTATAATACCTGTGCAGGGAAAAGATAGAAACATGTACATTCGATTATGTGCATGTGGAAAGAATTGAATATATGTATATATATTTATAAGTTGCTCAAGGGAGTAACGTCTGATACGTGTATATTGTGATAAAATAGTTGATTATGCTACATTTTATGCTGGATATTGCATTGGTGATAGCTATTGGAATAGAGTATAATGTATGTACAATTTGTGTTTGCAGGGATAAAGATATGCATAATAATAATATGCATAAACGATTTAAAATGAACACACATTTTATGTACATATAGTAAATGAGCGAATATGTAATTCTATTAAATAGATTGGATAAGTGTGATCAGATTTCGAGGACGAAATCTCTTTAAGGGGGAGAGATTTGTAACATCCACTCATCGGGTCTAGTTGTATTTTAATATTTTCTGACTTTTAATTATTTATTAGTGTGTCAGAAAATAGTTTTGTGTTGTTATTTAAAATATTAGGAAAAGAGTCGCATAAATTATTGTGACTAGTAAATTGTTAATTGTTTTAAATTAACATTGTTGACGGTAAAATAAAATAGTTTTTTCCTTGCAAATGGTTTTTAAGTTTCAGACAATGGTAAGTACGGGGAATGAAAATTAACCATTTATAGGATAGACTCATATGTTTGAGTCGGTTTATTTCACTCAACTCTATTTACATACGTACGTATCATCTATACATACATAACACATGAAAAACCCTAGATCAATTCACCAAATCAGTTCATAATATCAAATTGAAGCTTCTAAACTCGAATTTAAGCCTCTCTAATCAGTTTAATCAAGGTATGATCTTGTGTTCTTCAATTTCTAAAACCTAGAATTTGGGGTTTTTGGGATTTTGAGTTAATTAGAGAGTTTAATTCGAAATTGAAGCTTGACTTTGTTAAATTGATGTTGATTAAGCTTATTAATGATGATGATTAACATTAATTATGCTAGGACTTGTGAAATTGAATTGTGTTCTTGTGGTATATGATGAGCTTATGATGATTAAGATGAAATTGAGGCTTGTAGCTATGTTAGAATTGTTAATTGATGTTAGTTTCATGATTATAATTGAAACATTATGTTAGAAATTATGTAATTGAATTATAATCATGATAATAGTTGTGGGTTTAGTTGATTATCATGAATTTAAGCTTGTGGTTATGATATAATTGTAAAGTGATGCTTAATTCATGATTTGTGACTAAACCCTAACTTAGAAATTAAAGAAAGTGATATATGATCATTAAGGGTTTAATTGATTACTTATGAATTATGATCTATAAGCTTAATCTAATGAGGAGTAATTGATAAGTATTGTTAATGATCATAGTATGAGTGAGTATTGATGTTAATGATCTTGTTAAAGACTTAATCATGCTATTTGGTAATAAGTAAAGTGATTAAAGTGATGTTGTGATCATAATAATCATAACTTGATAAATGATCGTGATTGGTTAACTATGAAGTTTATAGTTACTAAAAGTATTGAATATTAATAATGAGTTTGAAACAGAGACACTTATATGATATAATGATTAGAGTGAAAACTCATTGAGACTTAGATTATGAACCATGTGATATAATAATTAACATGAGTTAATGACTATGAATGAGTTACTAACTCATTTTGTTTAATTATAATTCCAGATAAACAGAAGACTCAGTGACATTAGACTACTGAGTGGACAGCTGAGGTATTCGGTGAGTGGATCTATAACCTCAGTGTGATTTATTTGTTACATGTTTGGTTACAACAAGTAACATATTATTACTGTTTTTATTTTCCATTATGATTATGGCTAGTAGTAATAATACTATTAGACTGTTTAGTCTGATATGTTGACCTGATTGAATATGTGATCACTTGTAATTTGGCCTTCGGGCATTATGGTATTGAGGTCAACACGATAGTTGAGTTTGGTTACTATTATAAGACGACATGAATTTCCTTGTACTTCTCGTTAATAGGAAATTAGGTCGTATGAGATTAGTACCAAACTATCGGTCTATTCTGTATTGGCCTTACAGATTGACGGTAAGTGTTCTTGGAGAATCCCCTGGTATTATGATATCTCCAGAGCCACCGATCCTCATTGACATGTTATTGTATTGAGATGTTATCTCATTGAAATAGAACTGTATGTTCTTAGCTGAAGGTTTCCCTAAGAACTCTAGATACTCTGTGATACTGTGTATTTACGATGCTTTGATATAAACAGAGTTGTTATGCTAAGTTGGGCTGTTGTTTATAGTTTCACTCACTTAGCGTTATGCTAACCCCACCACAGTCCTTCCTGCAGGTTAAAATTGATGGGACATATTGGGCTGGGCAGGAAGTTCTTGGAAATGAAGGAATGTTTGACAACCGGAGTATACTCTGATATATTTTGATTTGATAAGAAAATGGTGAATTTATATAACACCTCATTATGATATTATTATGGTTGTAATAGATTGATAAATGTGGTGTGTTAAGTTTTGAAAACAACTTATGTACTTTTATATGTTTTAAGTTTACGCTTCCGAGTCAAGAATCATTATTATAATGGTTTACTGAATGAGGGGTGTTATATTTTCAGACCCGAACCACCCTGACTATATCTGTCACCTCAAGAAATCCCTGTAAGGTGTAAAGCAGGCGCCTCGAGCCTGGTATCACCGGTTTGCCCAATATGCTCTCAAAGTAGGTTTTCAACAAAGTCGGTGTGACACTTCCTTATTTATTCTACGACAAGGGGCTAACGTTGCTTATTTGCTCCTATATGTTGATGGATATTATACTCACAGCCTCCTCTATTGTTTTATTGCATTAAATTATCTCATTTCTCCGCAAGGAGTTTGATATGACAGATCTTGGGCCACTTAACTATTTTTTGGGTATTTCGGTTACACGCACCAAACAGGGGAGATTCTTGTCTCAATGCAAATATGCTACCGAAATACTTGAGCGTGCTATAATGACCAACTGTAAGCCCAGCCTCACTCATGTTGATACTCTTTCTAAACTTGGTCCGGATGGACAACCTGTTGCCGATCCCACGTTATACAGGAGTCTTGCAAGTGCCTTACAATATCTCACTTTCATTAGACCCGATCTTGCATACGCCGTTCAGCAACTTTGCTTATATATGCATGATCCTTGAGATACATTTTAGTGCTCTCAAGCGTGTTCTACGCTATGTACAGGGTACTCTTGATCATGGCTTACAGCTCTTTGCATCCTCATCCAGCAAGTTGATTGCTTATTCTGATGCGGACTGGGGAGGATGCCCTAGCACACGCCGTTCTACATCTGGTTATTGTGTTTACTTAGGAGATAATCTCCTTTCTTGGTCCTCTAAACGACATGCTATTGTCTCTCGCTCTACTGCTGAAGCCGAGTATCGCGTTGTTGCTAATGCCGTAGCCGAAACCTGTTGGCTATGAAATTTACTTCGCGAGCTTCACTCCCCTTTGACATGCGCAACTCTGGTTTATTGTGAAATGTGAGCGTTGTCTATCTCTCTACAAATCCGGTTCAACACCAACGCACAAAGCACATCGAGATAGACATCCATTTTGTTCGTGACAAGGTAGCAACCGGATCAGTTCGTGTGTTACACATTCCCTCCAGCTCTCAGTACGCAAATATTTTTACGAAAGGTCTTCTGACACGACTTTTCAGTGAGTTTAGAGCCAGTTTGAACGTCTGGTCCCCTCACCCCGTTCAAACTGCGGGGCGTATTAGATTGTATAGTTTTGTATGTATTAGTCTTGTATGCTATTTAGCCCATATCATTGTATAGCCCATTGTATAAGTCCATTACTTGTAGTATATATTTTAACTTAATGAAAGGAGATCATTCGTGCAAATAATAATAGAGACTCGATTAGTGGTAGATCGTGACTCTATTCGCAGGTTTCAAGGTTGTGACCTCTATCACGGATAAACCTTGATGATAATTGACGTGTTAGTTCTATCGGCGATTTTCTGATTGTTGGGAAGGAAAATCGGATGGACGAAATTATGTACGGATGGTCGATGACATGTCGTTGGCAGGATGACATGGCTGTAATCGACGGGTTGAAGAAATTATTGTTGGTGATTCGTATCTGGTTGGTACTAGAAAGAACTCTCGTGGATTCTCTGATTTGGTGATAGTGGATTAGTTCCTGGACTTGGTCCCATGGTTTTACTTCTCACATTGAGGATGTTTTCACGTTAAAAATCTTGGTGTCTTGCGTATTGATTTATTTGTTTATTTGGTTGATTATATTGCTGGATTTTTGGACAGGTTATAGGTTATAGTTCATTTGGCGTTCCGCATTTGCCAACTCTCACATCAGTCGGAAAATGTGGGAGTGGGGTGCCGGAAATATAGGATGGATGAGATGATGAACCGGTCAAGTTTCTAGATTGGTCGAATGTGAATATAAAGATAAAGATATAATATTTATGATATAATTATAATTTATTTATATAATATACAAATAATATATAAAAATAAAAAGGGAAATGCTAACGATAGCCCTTAGCGCTGTCAATAAGACACATATAACGCATTTATTAATTGAAATCTGTGATTATAAATGAAACTTTAAGTTTAATAAATGCATTATATCTGTATTATTGACAGCCCTGGCTTTCATTAGCATTTCCCAAATAAAAATATCAATTAAATTAAAGGAAAAAGAAGGATAAGGCTCTCTTAATCATTTTAGTTGGAAGAGAGACGCAACGTGCAATAGTTTTTTAGTTTTTGAATGGTTTATGCAAAAAATACAAAAAGAAAAAAAAAATAGATTCACGGTGAGAATTGTGTGTAAAGTATAAAGACGATCGATCCATGCAAGTAACTCTATAATACAAATAACCTGATTGATGTAGATGGTTCCAATTTCCAAAGGATGAATCGGATCATATGGTTATTTCGGAAGGAATAACACAAATCAAACACACTGAACTTTGGAGACATAATAAAACTTATAATTTTTAATGGGCCAATACAACTTTATTTATAGGTGGAATGATTTTCTGGGTGGGCCAAGATAATGAAACCATGTACCAGTATCTTAAAATTTTATATTGAGAGGGCCACGGCCCATTAATCCGGCTTATATATTGATTAATTAATAAAATCGAAATTGAGAGGGGAATAACGATAGTCGAGAGGGGAAGTTATTAGAAATCATAATATTAGTTGGTAGTTATTATTAGTACAATATAATAAATCGAAATCGAGAGGGGAATAACGACAGTCGGCAGAGATGGCGTTTCGGTTAGTTGCAAAGCATCGTCAAGTTTTTTCCAGTCTCCTCGCAAGATCATCTTCATCATCATCGGTGGCAACTACTAATTATACACGTGGTTTTTCTACTAAGAAGCACTTTAAAGGTAAACTATATTATATGTATGTATCACAGATATTAAAATTAAAGCGGCTAATATATAGTTATACTACTGTATTACTGTGCAGAATTGGCTGTAAAGTGTGTAGAAAAAGTGTTATTAAACAGGATACCTCATACGCTTTGTACGAGGGAGTCTGATGTAGATCTTAAAGGGCTATCATTAAGTATCCCTGGGACCGAGAAGAGGATAGAGACTGCTGAAGCCTCAAGTGTATTCCTAGACATGGAAACCAACGATGAAACCAAGGATTGTAGATATGCAAGCAGCGTTCATGCCACATTGGACAGGAAACGCAACGTTCTCTTCGTAACCACCCATCTCAGCAAAGACAACTACTCTAGTGCTAGATATTACACCAGTAGGATCAATTTAGGAAAAGACCATACATACAACTACCTATCTGCAGATATGAAAGATGGAGGCCTAATGGTAACTCTTCACAAAAATCATCATCATCTTCCGGAGGAGGACCACTCATGATCGAAACATACCAGTCTATTCCCATACTCTAATTAATGACGTTGAATCATAACACATGTCTTATTTATGTTATGCTATTACTATTACTATTATTATATTTATATTTTTTTCTATCTGTTTTTAATCTGCTTTATTATGCTTGTATATAAACTAGCGTTTGTATTTTGATATATTATATAGTAACAATAATATAATTAAGTGTTTGGCTCTGTGCTTAATGTTGGTTACCTGGATTTTCAACTTATGACAACTCACTTCCTTAAATAACAATGGTTAGAAGTTTGATACATACGGTAGAAAAATAGAATAGTGCGTACAACATAATTATAGATAATGTTTAATACATTATCAAACACTTAACCCTTAAACTTACATTAGTCTTTAAAAACTTAGAGTTTAATACGAAGTATAATTAACCTAAACTTCATCATGACTTATCTAATAAAATAATTTAAAATGCTAAAATCATTAGTAGGTGTGTTGTAAAAAAAATGTCATATCTTTGTGTAAACTCCTCAAACGTTAGATTATTTATAGTGACCAATTCAGAAACCTCATGTGTCTCATGTCCTCACTGATTGCTCTCTACATGAAATGTCGTTGATATCCACAACATCATCGAAATCAGAACTTTTTTGCTTACTTTCATTCCCTTATGTCTTCCTCAGTTTTGAGTTAACAGACAAATTCCCTATATCGTTATCATACTTGAATTCATCATGCATCTTCTCTTTATGTCTTTTAGCTTTTCTCTTCTTCACTCTACAATCAAAGCTACTATAACTTTATCAAGATTCAAGAATGAGGAAAACCACCACACCTAGCACATCACCATCCAAGGGATTTGCTTTATCTAAAGAGCCATGTAGAGGTATCCTCATTTTAGGCCACATATAGGCAACTTGGATGGTGCAAGCCATTTTAACTTGGCTTTTTGTCAGCATTACAAGTCAAAAACTTTCTTTTAGTTTAAGTATGTGACACATTGGAAGGAAGATCGACAGAAAGAAAGAAAGAAAAGAAATTATACAAAATAGAAAGAAGAGAAAGAAGTTGAAATTAATAGATGATGGATGTAGCCTCAACTTCAAAGCCAAGCTTCATAGTGGAAGTGGAAGAAGAATACCCATACCCTTCACAAAATTTTGCCACATATTTTGTTACTGTGAAGTTGAATGGTAAGGAAAAGTACAATTTGTCGAACACACAAATGCTATGCCTCTTAGAGAGTCATGGTATGCTTGGTTTCATTGATGGTCAGCTTGTAAGGCCTTATGAAAATGGGAAGGGAAAAGTGGGAGATATGGAAGCATGGATCAAATCAGATTAGCTTGTTAAAGGTTGAAGTCTGTGTTCACTTTCCAAAGAAGCGGCTATAAAAGTT
This sequence comes from Helichrysum umbraculigerum, assembly GCA_949592205.1. Classification (NCBI taxonomy): domain Eukaryota; kingdom Viridiplantae; phylum Streptophyta; class Magnoliopsida; order Asterales; family Asteraceae; genus Helichrysum; species Helichrysum umbraculigerum. The sequence continues at coordinate 4,462,094 of CATIUR010000005.1, read as the reverse complement.
GTGAATCGTCTCACATCCAAGCACAAAAACAGAGATTTCACTGCAAAAGATGCACGGGATGAACTACAGCATAGTTATGGTCCTTTGGTTGTTCAGCAAGCAGCATGCACAATCTCGTTTTTGCTAATCTAAAGTTTATTTTATTGAAAGTTGATTTACTTAATGACAATTGACAAATTTCATGGTAGTCTTTTCCTACTGCATCTTTTTATTTGGAAAAGAGGTTAGCTTTCTTGGTGGTCGAAACGGTCATGAGATAACCCGGTTAGGTTGCTTGAGAAGTACATCAGAGTAAAAAAAATTCCACCCTCCCTGGGTAACCTGTACTGTTTGCTTGGTGGTCGAAGTTATATTTTCATTGTTTTTAATTGGGGTGTTCCGGGTTCAGTTATTGATCAAAAGTCAAAACTGAACCATAACCAAACATTTTAGTTTCTTCTTATAAAAACATTTTGGGTTCAATTTCATTAGGGTTCAGTTTCTGATTTTTTATGTAGGTTTGGTTTCTTATCGGTTATTTTGATTTATAACCGAATTTTGAGCTTTGACTCAACTTAATGCGGTATTCGCTCTTGACTGTGTAACATGTTGAAATGGGTATGTTTAGAAAAAGTGATACGGGGGTAGGGAGCAATAAGAGTATTTCCACAACCAATTGAAATTAACCGAGAGGATACAGCTTTCCAACCATATATGATACATATTTTTTGAACTTCCGACCCGTTTCAGGATCTTAACTCAATTTGACCAAAATCCAGAAACTTCTTATTTACTACTCTTATATATTTTCTTGCCATCTCATTTACTTCTGTATCAAAAAGGGTCACCCACTATTTCTCTTTAGGATTTACTAAACTCCCTGGTGATTTGGATTAGCTGACATACGAGAATCAATAACAGAATGGAATTTAATACATGTAGATGCAATAAACTATTTCTGATGAATTGTAGATGAAATATCAGAAGACAGATCAAAAGAAAGAGATAGAATATCAATAGGATCCCGTGAGAAAGAGTTGTATGACAATTGACAGTAACCTAAGAGGAGAGCCGTATTGGGACGGTCTTAGACCTACGGACAAAATCACCATTAATGGCAACAAACCACTTCATGTAGCAGTTGGCTTCTCTACTAAAATGTTGTTGAATATGTTGTCGTGGATATCGGCAGCAAACACCTTATGGGATGTGCGAAATTCAGATGGGAGCACACTACTTCATGTTGCTGCTATTGTTGGCAACACTGAAGCTGCTAAAATATTGTTGGATAGAAACAAAGATTTGTTATTTGATAAGGACAATGAGGGTCACACACCGCTCACTATATCTATTTCTAATATATGCATATCGAGACAGTTCGGAGTCTGTTGGATCACATCAAAACTGGCAAAAAGAAGCTGATGGATCAAAAAGATGCCTTGCAAAGAGTATGAGGATATATTTTCTGGCGCAACTGGTGACGAGCTTCGTATTCTTGCTATTTCTTCTAGAGATTTCAGTAAGTGTCGTTGAATAATACCAGGAAAAAAACGCAATGAAACTAATCAGCTCTTGAAAATATGTAGGCTTGGCAAGCGACTTGTTTCCGTATGACGCAACCATACATAGTGGTGCTGTGCTGATGGCTATGGCTCAAAACTTCCCACCTGAACTCAATTCACTGGAAAAACCTTATGGTTTGTTGATTTTAATCTTCATCCTGCCTACTTAAAGCCTCTCCACACAACTTCATGTATACCAACTTTTTTTAGTCCACAGATTCACAGGCTTTTATGTTGGAGATTAAGGGGTATTTGGGATTGCTTATTTAAAGCGCTTATGTGCTTACAAAATAAGTAGGAATCAAGCGCAAACATGCTTATTTTTAAGTTCTTATTACTTCTATAAATAAACAGATAAGCAACTTTCATAAGGGTGTTTGGATTTGTTTCTGCAGATAAGCACTTATATAATCAAACTTGAGGTCTTTCTAACCATCTTTATGTATACTGATTTTCTATGTTGCGGATATATAGAGTCCGAGGTTTTTCTTATCGTCATCCCTGGGTTAGAGGATTATGGAGCTATTAAAGATGTGGTAGGCCATGAGTTTATTTTAAGTTGGGTGCAATTTGTCCTTTTATGGTCAATAAATCTGTATGTGATACTACTCACTATCTAGTTGATTTTCATATACTGAAAAAAAAACCCACAACACTGGTTGCACATTCCACAACCCCACAATTCTAACAATCTTCCATTCTTGATGCAGGAATATTTATAATTCATATGGTTTTTCACATCAACCGTTAACATATTGGTAAGTAGATTCAACTTTTAACCCAAAGTAGAAGAGTCAAAGAAAATAGTCTATTTGTTTTGCTTGAGTTACTCATTTGGGTTATATAAGTTGCAGTATGGCCGTTCATCAAAGAAAGAGTTCACAACCATACTAAAGCTCTCTTGCTATTACAGATGGTTTGTGGAGACATACGATTTGACGTTGACACCAGCAGTCACGATCGCTATTATACTGATCCGATTTTTGAAGCCACAAAACATAATGCATTTGAGGTTGTTACCCAAATTGTGTCTTATTTCCCAGATGCAATTTGGAGCACCAACGAAGATGGTCACAATTTTATCCGGTATGCAGTGATTAATCGTTCAGAAAAGATTTACACAACCTGCTATATAAAATGAGCGAACATAAGAATACAACGTGAACTCCAATGGTTTCAGGTAGGAATTGAATCTTCTATCAGGGGCAGCTTTGCAAATACAACGTGAACTCCAATGGTTTCAGGTAGGAATCTCTAATGACTTAGAATTCTATATTTTAGTTGGAACGGAAAATGTCTTAAGACCATATATAAGTTATCTTGCATGGTTAACATATCCATATCTTGTAGGAAGTCAAAGGATTTGTATCTCCCCTAACTAGTATACAAAAAAACTCTTCTTATGAAACACCTGAAATGGTATTTACAAGAGAGCACAAGGACTTGGTGATTGAGGGAGAAAGATGGATGAAGGCCACTGCAGAGTCATACACAATTACAGCTGCCCTAATCACAACGATTGTTCTTGCAGCCGCTATTACAGTGCCTGGGGGAAACAATCAGGATACAGGGGTACCAATTTTTATCAAGAAAGTTGCCTTTACAATATTTGCAGTGTCAGACGCCATATCATCATTCACAGCTTTTATGTCTTTATTAATGTTTTTATCTATCCTCACTACACGTTTTGCTGAACAAGACTTTCTCTTCAAGTTGCCTAAAAGATTGATAATTGGTCTAGTCACTTGTTTGTTTCAACGACAGCCATGATCATCGTTTTTGGTGCAACATTATTCCTTGTGTTTGGACAACTTAACTCGTTGATTCTTATTCCAATAGGTGTATTGACAAGCCTACCGATTACTTCTTTTGTGACCTTGCAGTTTCCTCTTATCGCAGACTTGATGAGTGCCACGTATGATCGAAGTTTATTTGTTAAAGCGAAAAGGTTATAGATACTTTTATTGATTCTTTTTTAATCTTAGATAGCTATAGCAATTCCCCACGGATACATGATTAGAAAAACTAATGTGATGAATACTTGTAATGAATCTTTTCCGTCTTTTAACGCCATGTTTTCAAGTTGAATGATGTTAATTCATGTATTGTTTTGCATATTCCATCAAGCAATGGCTTCTTATCCGTAAAAACCTTTCTTTAAAAAATGGTTATATACCAACATTACATTGTGAAAATTTTAATCAACTTACCAACTAAACAACTCAATTCCTTCCCACTCACTTTACCAGTTTCTTTTTTACCCAATGTATATTATATTATTGTACCCTTTTGAGATAAAACACAATCACAGCCGGCAAATTCACAAGTAAATAAGCCGAGATTGCCACATCCGATCGATATTGAACTTTCCGTGAGCAGTAAAGATCTTTTGGTGGTTCCTAAACCCATTCATCCACGGCCCCTTGCAATCTTATTATTTTTTCACCTGAAACTTCCCATGTAAGCCCTATAGAAGATATATGGATTATTAGAGCAATTAGGATTAGATTACAATTAGTATTAGATTACAATTGTGATATTATTATAGTCTATATACCATGTACCTGCAACCTATTAATTCATAATAATACAATACAATTCGTGTGGTTTTATATGGTGAAGTTTTAGATATATGGATGTAGGTAGGGGTGTTCAAAATATCCGTATCCGAATCCGATACCCAAATACCCGAGGTATCCGATCCGAAATTATCCGAAAATTTGGATATACGAATTTTTGGGTATCCGAAATGCGGGTATCCGAAGTTTTGGGTACGGGTATTGGGTAGCGATTTTCAAAAAGTTGGATAATTTGGATATCCGAATATCCGAAAAGTAGATTTTTCAAATTTTTAGATTTATATTTACTTATTTTGTTAAATTTGAGTAATATAATCTAAATCTTGTAATAATTTACTTTATTACGTGGAAAATATGTCAAATGATCCTTGTTTATGTCGTTAAAGATTAAGATATTGTACATTTTGAAAATATTTTTAGTATTTTTGATCAAAATACTTGAGATTTCATTCATATACATATATTTTATACTTATATTATATTAACTTCATTATTTATAGGCTTATAAATGTAAATATCTTTGATTTTAAAATACAAAAAAATTGTGAAAAAAAAAATTATTTATTTAATTCGGGTATTTGGATAACCCGATATCCGTATCCGAAATCTCGGGTATCCGAAATTTGGATATCCGAAAGTTTGGATAGGGTTTTGGATAGTGAAATCTAATATCCAAAATTTCGGATATCCGAACTTCGAGTATCCGAAACTTCGGATATCCGAAAATGAACACCCCTGGATGTAGGTACCGCATCTGTTTTTGAAACCTTCAGTCTCATTACTTGATAATGCAGAAATCGATGTTAACTTACATATAGTCTTCTGATGGGGTGGAGCATAACACAAACAGATCAACATGGGGATGACCACAATTTACATATGATCATGGCTATCGTTCCTAAAATTACTCCACGATATACCATGCCTGCAAAAGATTTCAAGACCATAACATTCGACCCCCTAATATAGGCATACCTAGAAGGACCTAAAAGTATACCTAGTGTATTCATCGGTTGATACCGTTTCACTCTCCTAATCTTCCTTACACATATTAGTCTCACATTTTTAGGCCTCCATTACATTTAGAAACTTTTCATATATCTTGAAGACCACACTCTTCATTAAATCTTATAAAACAATAGTTGACTTGCAGCAAAAGGACCAAGCAATAACAATTGTTCAAAAGATCCCTCATTCTTTATATCCATCTTGAAATTCTTTCAGTTTATAACAAGGATAGTCATTGTAATTCTATGTATGATTCCACAGAAATTTTACAAACTGATCATGAGCATCATCCAAAACGATTCCGGATAATTATGCGATACAAATGAAGAATTCCAGCATCCAAACTTGTGTTCCTAAACTCAGAAACCAAATGCTTCAGATCTAAGCAAACACTTCTGAGTCGATTTGCTCAATATTTGGGAAGATTTGTCTCAGAGTAGTCAAATAGTCTGAAGATTTCGCCTGCATGATGTAAAAGAAATGTCAAATCTTTATACCATAAAAGAATACATGCTTTTTGTACCAAGCAACAAGACTTTGCTTGGCTACTTAAATCTGTTATATCCTTTTGGATCACAATTTTATGACATTTCATGCCTGAACATTAGCATTTAAATAGCATTTGGCCAATTGACTAATAGAATACTCCAGTTATTAGCCACTATAAATTGTTAAGAGATATGTAAGTCGGCTAATAAATTAAACTAACTTCCTTGTCATAATATCGTAGCATGGGTTGCCCACCACCAAAAAGAGAACCAGTACTACTCTTAGATTAGAAAGACCATGATTTTAATCCTTTGATAGTTATTTTAGATCTCTAACGAAATAAGCCTCTTGCTTCAGCTATAAGCCAAATATAATGATACCATGTTAATGGAAGGAATGGAGTATTATATTCAACAGAAAGCAAGAAAGCAAATCTTACGCAAAGCCCAAATTTGAACTTTGAAGACGGAAAAAATGCTTACACATGGATTGTGCTCAAGATAGATAGTAGTGAGCTTCTCTCTCGAACCGGAAACCGCCTCAGCGATGCCATCTAATGATGCTAGCTGGTTGTCATTAAACCAAAGATCTTCTAACCTGCAATGAAAAAACAAACCGTTAAAAACAATTAAAAAAATAGATATAATAAAAATGAAGCCATGTATTCACGTATACATACCACGTAAGTTTCTCAATGTCCTCGATTGCTGAAAGCTTATTTGAAGAAACATCCAAGACCCGCAGGTTCACCAAGGTTGATAAGCCTTCCATTTTCACAATACCATTATGGCTCAAGTATAGTTCTTCTAAGGCAGTACAATCCTGGATAAGGTAGAAAACCATAAACACAGTTTCATTGGTCAATCACGTTGAGAAGCCATATAAAAGGTCTAGTTGAAAATAAAAATACAAAAGGTTACCTCTAATCCTGTCATAGAAGTTAGTCGATTGCTTTGCAAACTGAGCTTCTTAATGCATTTTAACCCACATAAGTTGATGGATTTAATACGATTGCGACCTAACCATAGCTCTTGTAAATTTGTCATGTTCTGTATATTCTCGATCACCTAGAAGGGCAAAGTTTAGTGCGTAACAAACAATAGAATATTTAATAGCTAAAGACAGTAGGTGGTTTGGCTATCAAATATGGTGTTTCGGAAAGTTACAGTTTTTACACTGGCTGATGATTTTAGAAGATCAAAATCATCTCTTATATCTTATGAAGTATTCAAGGACCATGCATGATGCCACTGAAAAACCCCACAAACCCATGGTCGGTATATTTGAGCCATGCAGAAAGTATTTGCATACAAGTTTGTTTGTAAATAAATCAAATCAAGACTTGTGACTGAATTTAATATTAGATAAAGATTTCATGCTTCTGTTTCATAGTATTGAGAAGACACGGATGGTAAAAAAGGATTGCATCTACCCTAAACTAGCACGCAACTTTTTCTCTTTATTGAGTACATGATTTGCTTGCAATCATGTAGTGAGCCCTTTAGTGCCTCCATGTGAAATAATCAACTTAAGAAGCATGGACTCACCCGTAATCTGTTGGAACCAAGTTCAAGAATTTCGAGTTCATTGAGGTGCTCGATCTCCTCAATTTTCGTAACTTCATTTTTTGAGACATAGAGTTCCTTGAGTGTGCTTGATGCCTTGGACAACCCACTCATTGATGAAATTTCATTAAAAGAAACATCAAATACCAAAAGGGCTTTAAATATGCTAACATCAGGAATATTCTTCAGCTGGTTATCCCTGAGAACTAATTCCTGAACAAATATCACAGGTTATTTAATAAATACACACAAATTTAAATCAACCAAAATCAAAGGTAAACCTACAAATACATTATTCGTTAATGCAGTTGATTCATACTATTTTATACAGAGAAAAAACATCTAAACACCATCTATAACAACTCTGCAATTCCTTATAGTTCTTGTCTTTCTGTTAATGTAATGATAATATAAAAAAGCTGTATGTTCACTCAAGGTGCTCGGTAAGAATTTTTGCCTTAACATGGTGGGCACTAAAAGTCCAGAGCCTCTCTCGGCATATCATATCTTTAATACAAGTTCCATCTCAAAGTAAGTGAAATGGATTACTTGACCCATGTATCTTGAGTGTAATATCAGCATAACCATTTAAACAATACAAAGCAGGATCACGTTTGACAAGGACCTAATTAAAAGTTCAATCTTACTAATATTGGATGACGCATGCATCTTTCATCATCTTATCTATCTTTCGACAATACCGCTGGTTCAGATGATACATCTCAAAATTAACTACCTATTACTTCACGGCAGTTCATAACCTATATAATAACTACCATAAATGATAGATCTCCTGACGCAGACGTAGTAACGTAAATGCATTACAGCAGTGCATTTACAAATCTTCACATAAAATAAACTACAAATTTAGTTGATTTTAGTACATCCACTTTTGCAGTCTTTAACCTGTAACGAGATTATTATTTTCTTAACACTATTTGTGTATGCACGTGTCCGCGTGAGCCATACTTAACGTTAGATAACGCGTATCAACCTTAAATATTGAAAATTTATTCAGTAACGCCCAAAGTATATCTATTTCTAGAACATGCATCCCTCATTCCCTACTATAATAACCAACGAAACTTCAGAACACATTATACTACCTTATGTCCTAATCCCAAACTAAAATGTACAGTCACATCATAATTACATAGTTTATTAAAGTTTAACCTAAAATCATTACTGCCTATGCATATTAAAGTTTATTACATAGTGTACAAATTATTCTCATAAGCTAAATGAACTTTCATCACAACAAACATCCTGCATAACTATCAAAAAAAAAAAAAAAAAAAAAAAAAAAAAAAAAAAAAAAAAAAAAACATACATATAGACATATATACAGCAACTGAAAAGTATACCTCGAGGCCGGAAATGGCGTTCCAGTGAGAAATCGGCTCCACACCGGCATCATCGAAGAGATTCTGACGAAGAGATAATTTTTTAAGATTTGATAAATTAGATATGCGTGAATCTAACTTATTTAATCGATTTGCGGTCAAATCGATTTCGATTAGGCTCGGTGGGAAGTCGATTGAGTCGAGATCATGAAGCTGATAGCTGGTGGCATCGAGGACAGTTAGCGGTGTTAATTCTTCGTCGTTGTTCATTGGATTGTCAGCTGTTGTTTGTTCCATTGAAACGGCATTTAATTTAAGAAACCCTAGAAAATGATGTACGAAACGGAAGATGATAGCATCTCGGTTTCCACTTTCTTCTTTTTGAAAAATTATAAATAAAAAATGGAAAAAGAAAAATTTTAATTTTTAATTTTTTTTAAAAAAAAGAAAAGACAAGCAAAATTTTACTCGGACGTAATAAGGGAGAGTTAAATACAACATGATTTTTGTTCCATACAATAAAATTGTGCATTAAAAAGTTGTACCGTATATATTAGTATTAAAAATTTTAGTGTATACATCACAATTTTTTGGTGTATTTATCAACACCCGACTTAAAAGGGTACAATTTTTTTTTTGTTTATTTTTATCTTTGTATTACTAAACCGTAGTAGAAAAACTAGTAGAAATGTAGAATGATATATTTAGACTAAACCCAAGTGTTAAATAACTGCCATGACAAATGTATGTATATTGTCACATGGTTGTGTATAGTTTTCGAATTTTCACATAAAAAACAAAAATTCATTCAAAGCAATACCATTTTTACTAGAGGTGGCAATTTTAGACCCATTGATTAATTTTGGGTCAATTTGGTTAATTTTTAGGAGGGGGTGGGTTTGTTGGGTCTCCTCCCCATTTTTTGGATGGGTCTAAATGGGTTTTTCAATATAACCTCTAATTATGTAACAATTAACCAACGGGTTTAGACGGGTTTAGCGGGTAATTTTTTTTTTTTTTCACCTCATTTCATTTTTTTCATTTATCACTCAAATAAAAAAAAAAATTTGGTGAACCCATGACCCGACCCGACCCGAGACCCATTTGACCCGGACCCGTTTAGACTCATCCTTCTAAATGACCCATCTAGACCCGGACCCATTTAAACCCAAACCCATCTAGACCCGTGACCCAACCCGACCCGACCCATTCATTTTGCCACCTCTAATTTTTACCTTTCTAGTGTGTAGAGCATATTGGCTTAAAAGGTAAGTGAGGATTTATACCAATAATGAATTCATCCAAAAGAAAAAAGAAAAAAAAAATCAAATCCGGCAAAACCAATTGGTCCGCATCAGACTGTCTTAAGCTCATTACATAATATGTAAACCAAGCTCACCTAGAGGGCAATTGAGATGGTGCACAACCAACTTATCCAACAATATTACTATATTAGGAAAGTTTTCTACTCCGTAATAAATTAGGTTACTCTTTATTGTTGGTAGAAATTGAACATGAGACGCTTCCAAATAATGGATTCATCTAACTCTCAAGTTTAAATTATTGTTGTTAAACTACAATTAAATTGCATTATTAAGATTGATGTGTTGCCACAAAACAGTATTCCAATGACAACAAAAAATGATTAATTATACGTAACTTTACATACTATGCAGCTACAATTAAACAATCTGAACAAAGATAGTCCTAATCTAAGGAACTAATTGACCTCAAAATGTTTTGGCTTTGAAAGAAAATATTTGCTTTCTAAACTTTCTATCTATTTATGTGATTAAACTCGAACCATGACCAAAAATCAAAGACCATTTCGTGCATCTTACTCACAGTTAATGGTATAATCTATGCAAGTATACCAACAGTTTTTGACTCACGGGTCTCATTACCCAATTGGGTTTCCTCATTCTGAACGAACTTGTCATGAACGATCCCCGAAATCCCATTTTTACTGTAAGTTTTTAAGGATGGTTTGGATATGGTATTATGGTTATATATACGAGTAAAAGAAAAGATTCTCTTAAGCATAAAACCCGCTTCTGGATCGTTAGTTTTACATTGGGTCGGTAAGGCCCATCTCATTTAAGCCTTTTCAAGCTGTAAACATTTCCTTTCATCTTGGGCTAATAATTGAAGTACTGGGCTCAGCTAGTCAGCTGGGAAATTTAAAGTAAATTCCAAAAATCATACACGTGGTTTACACAGATTTTCACAAATCATACCCGAACTTTTATTTTCAGGTTTTTGATACAATAAGTTTCAAGTTTGCTCGTAGATGGTACCTCCGTTACAATCCGTTAATTTTCACCGTTGTGTGTATAAACCACAGGTATCATTTACGAGCAATTTTGAAACTTATGGGTATCATTTACGAACAATTTTGAAACTTACGGGTATCATTTACGAGCAATTTTGAAACTTATTAACGACAAAAATAGACGGAGTTGGACGGAGGTACCATTTACGAGCAAACTTGAAACTTATTGTACCGAAAACCTGGAAAAAAAAAGTTCGGGTATGATATGTGAAAATGTGTGTAAACCACATGTATGGTTTATGGAATTTTCTCGAAATTTAAGAACCCGATATGTAAAACAAACTTGCTTTGTAAGTTGTAACCACTTGTTGCCTTGTTGGGAATAACAAATAGCTTAAAGAAATTTAGCCACAACCATATAAAATTTATCTACAGTTGACCAATTATGTGCTAAAAATGTACATTTTATTTCTTATTACTTTTTCAGTTTTTCTTATTTACATATTCCGTCACTATTTTTATACTACAACATATATGTTAATTGTTATTAACAGCAAACATTTTCTCAAAAATTATACGTAGTATATCGTTAGAAAGAAATGATTATAAACGGTAAAGTTTAAAGACATTCAATTGGTTGGTGAAATCAAGCACATTAGATTCCAGACATATACAAGACATATATATAAAACAAGTTCCTCATTGTTATAATACACCCAAATTTGATTCCTATTTCGGTTTCAATTTCAACTTTAAAAATCGCAACTTTGGTCAACTTGCTTCGAAAATTAATCTTTAAGAGTGTCATTATAAGTCACTTTCTTCAAATCAAACCCTTAATCAATTATATGGTGTTTTAAACTCGTTACTTGTTTGATTGATGTTGGCTTTATTGTCATTTTCATCTGTTACAATCTCTTTTTGATCAAAGTCAATAACCCATGAACATTATTTAAACTCGTAAGCTACTCATAATCGCGTGATTGAAGCTCAACTTTATCGTTCGTCCACAAAACTCAACCTAACCAAATAATGACTCTAGCTTGATCATACTATTTTACGTTGTTTTACACTTTTACCAATCATCATATCATTCATTAAAGAGTCGATCTTAAATCATATATAGGAAACATGGTTATGACATCATCAATTTAAATCCAACTTAATTAATCAATTAAGTCCTTGTACAAGTGTACTTTAGTTAAATTAAATTTAAAACAGTTAGTTAAATTAATCAATCAACACCCCGTGTGTATACACGGGTTTACGATCTAGTTATTATATATAGGACAAATGAGTTAAAGTGCAAGGGTGAGTACCCAAAAAGTGGGCAATTAAACAAAACAACATACGGAGTATATGTCTTTAAAATTACTAACGTAAAAAATGAGAAGAAGCCTTCGGCTATGTTCGGTAAATTAGCTTGTGGGAGCTTGTTGGAGCTTGTTGGAGATTGAACTTATTTTTTTCAAAACAAGCTTTGTTTGGCATACAAAAGTGTAAGAGCTTATTGTGAGCTTATTGAAAAAATAAGCTCTAGAATAATAAGCTACTTCAACTAGCTTTTAAAATAAGCTATAAGCTTATTGGATGTGAAATTACATGAATACCCCTCTCTACATGTCTTTGATTTAAACTTTTTGTCCTTTTATGTCTATTCACATATTAAGCTCCAGCTCCAGCTACTTTAACAAACACTTCTAAAAATTTATACAAAAATAAGCTCCAGCTCCAAAAATAAGCTCCAGCTACAAGCTCCAGCTACAAGCTTCCAGCTCCAGCTACCAGCTAGTTACGCCAAACATACCCTTCATTTGTCTAATTGTCTTGTATTAATGTATTATTAAATTAGAGTAAGGTTCAAATGAGTACACCAATTTTGAGTGAGAATGAGGGAACCAACAGATTTCTGCCATGTGTCACTATATTCTCTCTCCTCCACACTTTATTCTCTCTCCTCCACATTTTTAAAAATTAAATATCTCACAAACGGTAAGTCGAAAAATCATGAAAATTGCACCATAAAATTCAGCGTTTTCTCCTCTTCGATTTGCCGTCCCTCAAGGCATACTTTTGACAACTTTTTTTATTCTCATTTTTTGGTGGGTTTCACAAATTAGTAACACATGTGTTAGTGATTAGTTGTACATTTAATTTGTGGTTAAGGTTAGGGTTTAGGGTTAGGTTTAGGGTTTAGTAGGGTTTAGGGTTTAGTATGGTTTAGGGTTTAGAAGGGGTTCAAGGTTTAGGGTTTAGAAAGATTTAGGGTTTAGCGTTTTGTAAAGTGTTTAGGGTTTAGGGTTTGTGGTTTAGGGGTTAGGGTTTAGGGTTTAGGGTTTGAGGTTTGGGGTTTCGGGGAGAAACCCCAAACCTCAAACCCTAAACCCTAACCCCTAAACCACAAACCCTAAACCCTAAACGCAACACTTTAACACATATGTTAGTAAATGTGAAACCCACCAAAAAAATGATAAAAAAAAAAACTTTTCGAAAATATGTCTTGAGGGACGGCAAATCGAAGAAGAGAAAACGACGAATTTAATGGTGCAATTTTCATAATTTTTCGATTTGTCGTTTGTGAGATAATTGATGTTGGGGGTAAATGGGTTTTGTACATGTGGAACATTCTCTTTGTACACATGACTTGATATTATTGGTTCCCTCATTCTCTTACAAATTCCTATTCTCATTTGAACCCTACCCTATTAAATTAATAATGGCAGATTGATGTATCCTGTTGATCAATCTTATCAATCGTTTTACTTTTTCACGATGGATTATATATTATATTTTCCATTTGTTAGTTTTTGTACTCTTAATGCATGTGAAATTATCAATAATATTACTCCACCCAAAAAAAGAAAGTTGCTTGATCGGGACAAATTTTAAACTTTTGTCCAATCATACATACACACGACCAAAGATGAGAAATAAGTAGGATGAAAGGGGAAAAAGTTATAAATTATCATTAATACTTTTAAATTTTTTATATTATACATATCTATAATTATATTAGAGGAGCAGTTGGCAAGTTGCTCTTTCTACATGCACCCCTCAATATATATGTAGAAATATACTATCCCTTTTTCATTAACAAGTGTCTTGTTTTGAATTTTCGAAGTTTTTCTTTTTTAATTTTGACCTTAAATATTTTTGTTTGTGTTATATTATATAATACAAATAAAAATATTTAAGAATAAAGTTGATATAACACAATCCATTCAAAACTTATATAATACTTGATGAAAATTATACCAATGAAATTACATTTAAAACCAATAAATTCATATATTTTGCATCAACTATTATATAGCACAAACAAAAGTATTTAAGGTGAATGTTAAAAAGGAAAGATTTCAAAAAGTCAAAACATAACAATTATTTTAGGACGTAGGAAATATATAAGAGCTATTTTGTCGTATATTTATTTCATGAGGTTTGTTAATGTTTGAATATAAAGATTCTAGTCAAGTTGCAACTATTTATTAACCGGTGATTTTAAGAAATTGTTAATCATGCAGTGAGCTTATTAAAGGTCGTTTTCAATTACCTTTCATTTAATACAACTAGAATATAAATGTCTCATATATTTTGTGGTCATTTCTTTGTATTTTCATTCCAACAACATGGAAACAAACATATGAGTACGTTGAGGAAGATGTTCAATCTTCCAATTTACATTGCAACACTATTATTATTTTATTATCCATTATATAGATAGATTGTCAAAATCACCCCTATATATTTGAATTTAACTTTTTATATATAAAAAGGTTTAAGAGTTCTTTCGTATATCAATTAAAACTAGTTTAATACTCACGCTATGCAGTGGAATACAATTTCTATTATGCATAGTTACTGAATTATAGTCATATATATTATGAGAGTTGACAAATACAACAGTAAATTAAATGTGTTTCATACACCAATTTGTACAAGACTTAAAGCTCACAGTACAAGTGTACTACAACATAATATTGGTGTTTGAATCAAATTATTTGTTGTATTTATCAGCTCTCATATATCATAGTCATATAGTATATTTGTTATTAACAGCTTTTCAGTGATAGTGACTCAATAACGATAGTTTGTTCGTATGTAGAGTTTGAGATTTATAATACGGTGGTGAAGGGAGAAATCATGAGAATGTTAAAATTAACTAGTTGATAGACCCGTGAATACACGGGTTTTGTGTAGATTACATTTGCAACATCAAGATATAAGTGTATAAAGTTTCTACCATCTTTGTCTTCAATCAAAGTTCTGTTACACTTAACATGAAGGACTCTGATTCTTCTTTGCTTTCTAAAAAGGCAAACAACAAAAGTTTTTAAACTTTGATTACGTATTTATAATAGAGGAACATTACTCTAATGGTTCTAACTAACATATTGGAAATATAAAATGGAATGCAGACGACAAAAAGTTGGCAGAAGAATACAAACAAAATAAAATGGGCTTGTTTAACAACAAAATAAAGATGGTTCGATAGAAGAAACAAATAAAATTCAAAAATGTTCTATAATAGGCTATAAGCGTAGAAATAGAATTCAAGCATGTAACATTTTCATGTAATGCTTTGTTTCAACATTATAATCGGCTAATGGCTAAATGGGCTTGTTTCAAATATATAATAAAAAAAAAAATTGTCAAATGGGCTGGACCATCAATTCAGTTAAAGATATCTACGATCTATGAAGCCCATGTGGATTTACTTATGTATTATAATAAAATTGGTTTGAATAGAGTATAAAGACAGTCTGGTTTATCAAAACATAAACGATAATTATAACCAATAGTAAGGGGTACATCAGAAAATACTAAGCATCATTACCAAAAAGCATTACATCCAGAATAGAGTGTAAACACATTCTGGTTTATCAAAACATAAACGATAACCATAACAAACAATAAGGGGTACATCAGAAAATGTTAAGCATCATTACCAAAAGGCATTGCATACAGCATTACAAATTTTGGAGAACTTCCTTGTAAACCACGTTCTTCGTAGTATTACTAATCTTCATGTCATTGTCACAAATAAGTACCTTCAAACCCTTTTTACTTTTTACTCTCGATAAAGCGACGTATAATTGACCATGGGTGAATACCGGCCTTGGTAAAAACAAACCAACCTATCAAAACAGGAAAACAAATATATAAAAATGCAAGCATATTTGAAAATGTCGAAATAATAATATTACAGTAGGTGAAAGAAATAACTTAGGTTAATGTAACCTGAGAAAGCGATTGCCCTTGACTCTTGTTAATAGTCATGGCGAAGCAAACAGCGATAGGAAATTGCTTCCTAGTAATCTTGAAAGGAAGCGTTTTATCTGATGGAGACAACTTCATACGGGGTATTAATGTTTCAAAACCAATATTTGTACCTGTAATTACCCTCGCTTTTATCAAAGATTTATCAAGTCGTAGCACTGTAAGTCTTGTACCATTACACAAACCATTCGGTTGATCAATATTTCTAAGTAACATAATTGGAACGCCAACCTTTAAAGGTATACTATGGTTGGGTACACCTGAGAACTTTAGGCTGTTTAAAAACTCAGGTGAACCAAGACCGTTTTCATCTTCCTCGGAATAATCTGACTCACAAACACTATCTGAACTCAAATACACCGTTTCCTCACCAGGAACCTTGGACAGAAGCCGTTCATTTATCTTATCAACTTGTTCATGTGTGGGGGCAAGAATAGCTCTTTCTTGAAAGTAAGAAGGCTCATAGAGATTTTCAATTACATCAGGATATGTACTATCGATTATAGACTTCAACGGATCATCACCTTCTTTTATTAACAACTCAGATGGAATATTAATCTCAGCTTCACCATCATTAGGACCACCCACTTCACCATTACCAACTTCTAATATCCACTTTGCAAACTCTTTAATCTCCTTTACCTCCTTTGGATCCGATCCAGACTGTAGGCGCATATTAGTTGTCAGCTTCAGAACTTCAATATGGTCCCACAAATAAGACGAATTTAATGAAGCATTGACAATGTCTTGTCTACTGCCTTTAGGCACAACCGGAAGTATCTGACGAAAATCTCCACCAAAAACAACAACTTTACCTCCAAACGGCTTTTCCTCATTGTCCGGTATTGTTGAACGAAGGATATCTCTCATGGTACGGTCCAAAGCTTCGAAACAGTGTTTGTGTATCATTGGAGCCTCATCCCATATAATCAATGAAGTTAACTTCAATAACTGCGCCAATGGACTGCTTTGATTGATAGAGCAAAATGAATCTTCTGTTACATTTATTGGGATTATAAACCTAGAATGTGCCGTTCTTCCACCACTTAACAAAAGAGATGCAATGCCACTTGATGCCACATTTAAAACAATCTTACCCTTTGCTCGAATGGCTGTAGACAATGTCTTCCATAGAAATGTTTTGCCTGTACCTCCATATCCATAAACGAAAAAAACTCCTCCAGACTCGTTATCAACGGATGAAACTATTCTTTCATAGATAACCTTTTGCTCCGTATTCAAACTACGAAATAACTTCTCATGTTCTTCATGCAACTCTTTACGATCATAATTGAGCTCATCGTAGATAAGCCTGTTGGTAGTTGAAATAACAAACTCATCAGGTGGATAAGGCATTCCGACAAAATTCTTCAAGGTGCTGCCGCTAGTACGCAACATTTGTTCGATTTCATACAAAGTATGGTTGTCAACATCTTTCGGTTCCATTGTCAAATCTGCACAAAAATGAAGATTTTATGTTAATAAGTTTACAGTACACAAAATACATAAGTATGAAAGTAATAAAAAATATGCATACTAATTAAAACAGATTAAAATAAATTGTAAATATATATATATATATATATATATATATATATATATATATATATATATATATATATATATATATATATATATTTACATACATATACATATTCTATTGTAACTTACCTTCATATCCAAGTTTATGCCTATACTTCTGAATTATGCCATCGGATAGGTACCGTCGACATTCAGACCATACATGCTCTGGTCTAGAAAGAGTGTTGGACACTAATAACATGACAAACAAAGATCGTAGATATTGTCCGGAAGCCCACTGATGTGCATCTCTAATTGCATCAATGTACTCTTTATCATCATCTAGAATGCCAAGCTCAAAGCAAGCATCCTTGAAAGTAGGATAAACCTGACCTCTGACTGTTCTTATGTCTTCAAAACATGTTGGACCGCGTACTTTATTAAGCAAGCATCGAAGATAGTACGCTTCTCCAGCTGATGGAGGGACATGATGTATTCGTCCCAACTTTGGACGTCTCTTTCTCCGAGTCCATAGTCTGTCGGATGGATTCCAAACATATTCAGATGGAAATTGTATGTAAGTTAACTTTCGAGCATTCGCATCAACCTTATTACATTCCATCCAACATGTAAACATTGAAGCAGCTATAGTTGGCCTTCCAACAACGGTAGAAAGATCAGCATCATCTTCATAGACAACAGGTTGCTCACCAGGCAGATGAAATGATAATCTTTCTACTGCAGGAGTTCTGTGATGAAGTTCATGACCAAAAATCCTCCAAGATGCTTCGCACGCAGAAATGTATCTACAGTCAAAATACTCTTTTATTTCATCAACATTTCGTTCCTGAACTTCGCCATTTACATCAGTATTGGAAGTTATAACACATGCAGTAATTCGATCGGGTCCCTTGTTTATATATTTGAACAAATATTTGATGGCACCAGATTGATTACACCATTCGACATTAATATGAGACTGATATCTTTTGAGAAGATACGCGTTGTATGGAACAACAAAACGGTTGTCGACTTTACTTTCCCCTTTATACAGAATCGGACCATTTTTCCGTCTTCGATAGAGAGGATAACCATCTTCATCAACAGTTGTATGCTCTTTAAACGGGCGAGGAAAATTTTTTGAACACTTATCGTTTGTCATACATGGAGAACTGAGATTTTGTTCGCCACAGGGACCATGGATCATAAAGTCAGACACCAGTTCAAATAGTTCCGGGTCTTGAGTTTTATCCGGAAGCTCAGCGGAAATGACACGATCAACATGTTCTGCAGTAGGGAACTTGTAAGCAGCTTCCAAAAAAAGACAAATATGCGAATGAGGGAGACCACGTTTTTGAAATTCTATGGTATACACAACTGTATAAACAACAACAACAAAACATCATACGTTAGAAAATACTATACTCTCAAAAATACAATTGTTAAAACAGCATGATAAAATTCATAGTTAAAATTTATAATACGTTAGTACCTGCTTCCACATTGCCAAATATACGTTTTTCCTTAAAATCATGTATCATGCTGTCGAGCTTTATCTTAAATAGGCGACAAAGTATCTCAGGCCTGTCTTCTGGATTTATACCCTTGTTACTAAATAAACGCATAATCTCGGGCCACTTTGGGTTGCAGGTAAAAGTTATAAACAGATCAGGATATCCAAAGTGCTTAACGATGGCCATAGCGTCCAAATAGTTTTGCATCATATACCTAGATCCACCGGTAAATGAAGAAGGCAAGATTATCCTTTGTCCTGTTTTTGATGCGTCCGTGTTGCCACTAACCACATTAGTTGCTACATTTCTATAACTGTCAAGCCTAATCTTCTTTTGCTCAGATCTTATAAATGACAGTCTATAGGATTCAATCATGGTATACGCATCGACCAAAAATTGCTGAAATAGTCTTTTGCTGATATGCATCAAAGAAAATTGTTTTGGCCTTTCCTGAATATAATATGCAAAGAATTCCCTAATGGTCCCTTCAGTCCTACCAGAATTACTATCTCCATCAACATTCCTATATTTAATACCACGTCTATATCCATCTTGACCTAGGGGAAATAGAAGTGGATATTGAAGTGCTATATAAGATGGATGCAGCTCACTAATCCGTTGTAGCTGACCTGATTGAGTTTGAACTATGATGTCTCTCTCATCAAAAGCAGTATCAATGTCACCAATTATTAATCCTGCTACTTCAGATGCAGATGGAAGATTGTAAGTCCTTCCATCAGTTTCCCGGCCTCCAATTAGCTTCAGTCTAACAGTTTGGTGATTGTCTTCCTCATAACGATCCCGGGCCATCCTATAAGATATAACTAAAGGATTTACAACATCCAACAACTTTTGAATATCCTCAATTAGATCGCGATCAAGTGAAACATCAGAAGAAGAATCTGATCGTCCACCGCTGGTACATAAAAGATAAGTTCAAATAAACAGTACAAATATTACATATAAGAAAAGTTAATAAACATTAAAACACTATCATACCTTACAGCATCCATTCTGTTGCGTACTTCATTTGCAGTATCAAAAATATAAAGTTGGGAAAACTTCGGAGACCTTCCTTGAGGAGGTAGAAGGCTGCCCATGAGATGAATATTCTGACCAGACAATCTAAAACAATAAGGACCACGTCCTCTATTGACAGAAGTATCAATTTTACCTCCCATGGAGGTAAATGAAAACATCATGTTATAAGCCCTAATGTTTTGAATGAAATGTTTGCTTTTTGGATGCTTGTTTTGGTATAGTCTTTTGAAAAGATCAGGAGGATTTGGTGTTGGGGGTAACTGAACTTTGCCTTTACTACAACACATAGAATATGCCTTGCTTGCATGATCTGCGTTTCCTTTAAGTGCTTCAGCTTCCCAAACCACAGCATTGCAATACATACATACAAAGGTTGGATCTCCATGGTCAAGGTAATCTACATTAGTAATAATACATAAAAGGTACATTAGTTAATAATGAACTAAAAAATATAGTAACTAAAAGTATAATAATGATACATTAGAATTTAAAATACCCTTAGAAATTCCGTAAAATTTTTTAACTGCTTCCAAATATGCATCAGGAGGAGGTGCAACTGGAATTTCTACTTCAAATGGAGGAACAACAGTACTCGCATCTACCCTGGCTTTACATTTTGGGTGTCGTGTTCTTGTTTTGGTAGCAGTTTTTACAGATGACTGATGTGGAGAAGTAAATTTACTTCTGGAAAGACTATTAGAGTCTGGAATGGTAGCAGAGGTCACATTAGTACCTGAATACAAAGTTTGCTTTATATTAGTTATATATAAATCAATTATAAAATTAAATTCTAATGTACAGGGAATATAAAATACACTTTATGATACTGCAGTTACCATTAAACTGATTTACATATGATGGAGTAAAACTTGATGATGTAGATCCGGATGCAAGAAACGCATTATCGAGTACGGAAATAGGAGTGTTATATCCTGTAAAGAGTATTAAATAAATAAAGTGTCATTATGTAAACAATAGGAGAAGTGTAGTATATGCCATGTAATAACATAGCCATTTGGTCATAAGAACAAATATTATATGACTGACAGAGTAGTTAATACCTAAGGGAGTAAACGATTTACTCTTTTTTTTTCTGTTGGCAGTTGGAGTTGAAAATGACCCTTTATTGGATGCCGCTGATGGCGAGGCTGGAGGAGGACTTAAAACATACCTTAAACTTGCTTGTTGTACATCTATCATAGGTTTTTTAAGAGTTATATTAGAAATGTTGAGTTTTAATTTTTTAAGAGTTACTATATATAAAACACCAAGATGCTTTATAAGTATAGATGTAATCAATGTATTTTGTTACTGAATTTCCTCTTTCTTGCCAAGAATTAATTAATTAATACAAAATAAAATACTCCATATATCATTAATTTTAAATTAGGGACTAGGAAATAGAGTCTTCTGTAGGATTTTTATATGTTACATACTCCGTATATTTTATACAGAGACTACTCTTATAAGACAACCCTTTTTATAAATATGTCATTTTTACGTTTTAAAAAAGTGTGTGTGTATATATATATATATATATATATTTAGAGGTATTAATTATTTGTAATGCAGTGACTTGAATATCTTATAACTTAGAGAAGAAAAAAAATGTAACACTTGCAAATTTAACAATGGGCTTTTTTACATATATTTTATTTTACTCGTAGTATATACGAGTTTTTGTCCAGAAAGATTTACTAGTGTCACACATATATCTAAAATCATTAAATATGTTTCTGAAAAAGTTGATTATGACACACATAAAATAATACTACGACGATATCAGCTTTATATTTATTATTAATAAAGTGAAATTAAGGTATGTACGTAGTCACTGGCTCACTGGTACGAACTTCAATTAGAAGGTCCAACGATAAAGGTACAAAATGGAACATATAATTAGGCCCTCCAAACTCTTTATTTTGTTCGTTGAACTTAACGCAGTCTAATATGGTAATATGGATGGATTAATTTTGTTAAGTATTCCGTAATTATATATATTTAAAAACAAACAAGTTTAAAGTTTGTCATTTTTAACCGTTTATACACACATCATAGTATAATTTTATATACATATATAGATGTATTTGATTTGATAATTTTAACTTACACACACGTAATGTGCTATTAGCTCAGAGATGATTATTTTAAGAAGATCTACAATGAGTCTAGTTGTCAAAGTGTAATGATGAAGATGACATGGCTCCGTGTAATACCATTGTAGAGATGCCAGGTAATCAAGCGCATTAAGATGCGTCTGTCTATACATACACATGCGTATTAAAGCGGAGTAATAGGCCGCAACCCACATTTTTATATGAAAATAGAAAAAGCCCAATTAGAATTCTATTGCATTTTTGAAGACCTGAACATTAAATTATTCACATTGTTTTGTTATTACCTCATTTAAGTCAAACACAATTCACAAAATTCTCGCTTACTTGTTTTACGAGGATTTCTAGCAATATTAATTATTTTGTTAAAGTGTTACCTTAGTGTGTAGTTATTTATTATTTACAGTTTAACATTATTGATATAAATATGAAAAATAAATTATAATTATTAAAATTGATACGATGATTTATCAGTCTAATAGAAAGTGTACACTTCAATGCATTGTAGAAATTTCTAGTGAAAAGGTAACATGCTAATGGGACACTGCTTTAAGCTCAAGAAAAGTTCGATGCACTAAAGATGCTCTAATTTAAAACCCATCACGTAGGCACATAAGATGTTAGATAGCTAATAACTACGACTTAATTTGTGTGGCTATTAAACATGACAATTAGCACAATTTTTTTTATAATGAAATCGACATATTGCATTTAATCTTAAACATTGACACTTCCATCATGACTTCCAATTATTAAAAAGGATTATATTTGGGAAAAATAGATCATCTCTAGATCAAAGCTAATTCGATCATTTGTTATTTTGTTCTATGTAATCGATTAGTTTTGATATTTGGTAATACTTTTTTTAACAATAATAATTGGTTTAGAATGAAGATAATCAACCACAATTAATCATATATGTTATGTTAAGGTGTCTCCAAGTTTGGGGGAACTAGGAAGTCAATTAGAGTCGCTGTCTATTAATTTTCTATAATTATATTATATATTTTTATTTTTATTTAATTTACTTATTATTAAAAAAGTTGAATAATTCAGGTATATTGTAAAATTTGATGACTCTAAGAAGTCATAACCATTTTAGTATAGGATAACAATTCAAGAGAGTATCACTGCTTAATTAATGGAAAAACGCACATGAACCATCATTATGTATTTCTCAACTAATTCTTTCTGAAAATAAGCATAGGATTTTTCTAACGTGTTTTATTATTTTATATCTCTAATTATATAATTTTCCCATAAGTGTAGGTAAATCAAAGATCTTATATACGTTTAAACTAATAAATCAAACTACTACTTTTTTATTGTCAATGACATCATCTCAGGTTTGTAAGACTTCTTAGAACTTAATCATTTTAAGTATAAAATAAGGGTCTTGATAACAAAAATATAATATTGTTCCGTCTTAAAAAGTTTGAAAATGCATAAAATATTGCATTTTAAACCAATTACCAGACAGTATATTGAGTTAGTTATGGTATCAGTACATTTTAAACATTGCACATCGTTATCATTTCCTATAATAAATAATATCAAATGTATAGTTTCATAGAAAAGAATGTGTGGGTTCTATAACAAAGCATTGCATCTTTTGTGGTTTTGCTTACAGGGGAGGCAAAGTGAAGTTTCTCATGACTTTTTTCATGGAATTAATGAATGAAAATATATTGTAAAATACGATGTCCACTTTTCAATTTACAAGTGTTATATTTCCTGTGGATTTCATCCTGATTAGAAGACAATTTACACTTGATTAAGATTAAATTACCAAGAAATTACGTCACTCATCCATTATTCACGTAAGTTAAACATATACTCCGTAATATCCAATCCATTAAAATTAATAAAAATTATTTTTAGGATTATTATTACTGTATCTTTTTACGTGTATAAATAAATAAGGTAAAGTTATAATAATTGAGGCCGTACATGTACACAATGCGTTCCACGTCGGCACTATACCGACTTGTACGTTTTGCAATGATACCTAGTATTAATTGTGCCTCACATAACACTAGTAGTTTTATTAATCCAACTACCAAAACCCCAAAAGGGTGAATGTGCACAACCTCCTCAACAACTTAACAACTAAATATATGTCATGTCGGGAAATATAAAACTAAAAATAAATAATATTTTATCTTCTCAAAATTTGATTGAAATAATATTAAAAAATAATCAATATTGAGCCACTTAAAAAATTAGCTGTATGCTTCCAGGTTGTAATTGTTATTGTGTTATATTTTTTCATCTATGGAATCCGTAATCGGCTATGATCGTAACATATAAGTATGTCCACTTGAACACTTTGAATTAATTCTACATTTTGGTAAGAAAGCCTCATATTTGAAAAAAATGGGACCCGAGTTTTATAATAAAATAATAAATCTAAATAATTTATTATGTGAATAGACCTTCCTCCTATCTTCACACATCGCATTAGGTGGAGTGTTTTGGGGGAAATTATCATAATTCAAACACTAACACATAAAATTTAATATAATAATAATTAATAGCCTTTTTATTTAGTTCTACCAAATAAATAGGTGAACTTTAATAACATCTTACCAATTTATATGAGCTAAAGAAAGATTTCAATATGCAATATAATCATTATTATCAATTATCAAAGTGTATGTAACGTTAACGGGCGCCATTAATAAAAAGTGTTTCAAATGCATCATCATCATCATCATTAATAAACGAACCAAACGCTTTGCAATTCATTTTAACTTAACCTTGCTTTGATTTTCGTATTATTATATATCACGGAGTATTACTTTTTAAGTAAGCATATTTATAAACATCTAAAATATTCAAACTTTTAACTTTAATAAAATATGATCTCTTAAATTAAAGGTTAAATTATTAAACTTAAAAGTAATCAACGTCCATCTATATACTATCATCAAGTTTCGATGTAAGTCTTTCTAATAATCATTTTTTAACGACACCCCCCCACACTTTCACACACCCTAAACCTACATCATATCTTATTAATACTAAAATAAATTTAAAAAATGAGATTCACAAACCATATATTTCTCTTAATTACCAACTGATAATGCGTTTGATTCGTTTAATCTCTTTTTGATTAAATTGAAATTTCAAAAAATAAGAATTCTTTTTAGTGAAGTAATGTAATGACTTTCCAGTTCAATTGTGAACTAAACACTTTATGAAGTGGAATTGAAATTACAATTTCATTGAATTTCGTTAAATTTCACGAACCAAACGTAACGTAAATTTTATAAACTCAAAACCTAAAACAATATATATATATATATATATATATATATATATATATATATATATATATATATATATATATATATATATAGGGTTAGGATCAAATAGAATAATCCTTATCGTAGAATAAATAGAATAGAATAAAATAATATTTAATATAATTTGTATTAATGATGGGTCAAAGGGCATTTGTGGAATTCCTCCTCACACCAAAAAAAAAAAAACCAATATCTTTTTATTCATTTCAGCCAGCCGCACAACTCAAACAATAACCCCAATCCCCATTTATTTTTCTTTTACAAGCTCTTCATCTCCATCTATGTTCTATATCAATATGCTTTATAAAAAAATGGAACCACCAGTGAACGTCCTTTGGTGAAACTTCCGTGAATCAAACCGTCAAAGCTTTACAAATTGTATCACCTGCGAATGACAACCAGCGCCAAAAGATCAGAATGGGTTTTGTCGTTCGGTTTCTCGATCAGAACCATTGTCCAGACAACCTTCATCTTCGTCACTTTCTGGAAGAACCTCCATCCGCCGTTTCTTTCATCTCCTTCATTATTGGTGGAGCATCCACCATCTTCTTCTAGCAGCTTCATCTTTTGTGCTGTATCACACGCTGTGCATCATCTGTTAAACATTACTACGGACTATGTGCATCAAGTATACGGTGGTTCACGGTGCATCGAGTGTATGTAAAGAATTGGTGTGAATCATGAAATAGGCCTGTGCATCAAAGATATATATGTGAATCAACGGCTTTTTTGTTTTGTTTGTGACTGAGTTGAATTTTAGAGGATACTGGTAATGAACGAAATGTGATTAAGATCAATGTTTGTGAAGTTGTGTGCATCAATCAAGTGTTTCGTAGATGTTATATTCTTAATAATTAATCACACTTATTAAGTTTTTTTCATCCATGTAGAATGTGCATCACTTTGTATAATTTCAATTGATATCGAATACGGACTATATTTTTAACTGATCGATGGACTTCATATCATAATTTTATAAGATTGTTGAAAATTAATTTTTGTTCGGAACAAAACAAATTGAGAATCAAATAATGTTAGCAACATATCATTAATGTCAAATTTACCCTTGGATGGCATTTAACGTAAGTTTGACCCACATAAAAGATCTCATCTGGTGAATGCTCAATCCAATGGCTCACAATATATTCTATTTATTTCACTTTAAGCTTTATTTCACAATAACCAAACCCTATATATATATATATATATATATATATATATATATATATATATATATATATATATATATATATATATATATATATATATACACGTTAGTACCTTCATCACATTTATAATGATTTAATTATGTCCATGATAACGTTTGCATTTATAATCATCTTAAAATATCAATCGAACCAAATAATTAATCCCCCGTTTCAATTCCTTACCTTATATATACATACACATACTCCAATATCTATTTCCCACCCAACCAACCAACACCACAAACCTCCCTATTTTTCTCTCTCAAAACAAATGGAAGAACACATTAGAACACCAAAAAAGCTATGGAGCATAGTAAGATTAATCCTCTACATGCTCAAAAAGGGTATCTCCAAAAACATACCATGGTTTGAAATCCACATGATGTTCAAAAAATCCACAAAAGCCATCGGAAACGTACTTCTTGATCATCATCAAACCCTCACGTGCCGTCCAAACAATATCCATACAACTTTCATTCCCCCACGTGACTACGAATTCAGTTTCAACAACACACCTCTTTTTATCATACCCAAACGTAAACACAGAAACAAACACAACAAATATGATCATCATGAGTTAACTGTTGATAATGTCAAGCGCGTGTTTGATATATTAAACGGTTACGATCAAACGAGCACGAATGTGAGTACGTTTGTTGAACCGGAGAAGTCGCCGTTGTCGTTACTAGGGTTTGGAGATAGTAAGAATGTACGGCAGTTACGTGTAACGGATTCGCCGTTCCCGGTGAATAATAGTGAGGATGATACGCTTCAAGTTGATAAAATGGCGGAGGAGTTTATTAAGAATTTTTATCAAGAATTGAAGCAACAAAAGAAACGAGCCGCCATCGAACCACCGTCGCCGGTGCCGGCTAACTATCATAAATGGGGTCATGTCCGATGAGTTATATAGTAATTTTCCCTTTTAGTATTGTAGTTTGTTTTTATTTGATTTACATAGTTTAAATGTCACTTTTCTTGTTTATTTTGTAATTTTTAACGCTTATGTTATAAATAATGAAAGTTTTGATTCTCCTTTTGTGTAAATTATTACTGTTACTTACTCCTATTACTTTTGTTTATCTATATTTTTTTTATGTATATGAAATTAATTTCTAGATACTAGCCAATTTAAATGGTTTTTTATTTTCTTATTAAGTAATTTAAGAGTGTAGCGTTTTTGGCAACAAGGCTGGAGCGGAAGATTGTGACTGGATTATTTTCATCAGCTACTTGAGAAAATTTCTACTTTTGAGGAAAAAAATTTTCTTTCAAATAATTACTGTATCATTTTTTATTTTTTATTTATTATAAAATAGGGTTTAAAATTCATATGAGGTTGAGATTATTAAAAGTGAAAATTTCAAGCCTTTAAGCCCTTAAAATCCATTGCGCCAAACTCACCCGGCCCAAAACATAGTCCTAAATAAATACTCGTATGTAAGTAGTAACATGTTTTTAATTAGGTTATAGCATTTATTCCACAACATACACAAAGAAAGGTCATAAATTTGAGTTGGGTAGAGTGGTGGATAATAAATTAAGTTGTTTGTTTGGTGTTTGACTGTTTGGTCTTTAAGATATATACAGTATCATATATGATATGATGATGATGATGATGATGGTGGTGGTTTTTGATGGTAGTTATAGCTGTCAAAAAGGTCGTTGGGCAGCCATGTCAATTCTTACCAATTGCATGCCTTTGCAAAGATTTCACTTATACTTTACTCCCACTATTAATTTGTATATATTTTTTAATTTTAAAATTAAAGTTTAAACCTCGATCGGTCCTCTAGGACAATATATAGGTTATATATGTGTTACTAGATCAATACTCACTCTTAATTTATAGTGCTTCCATTCGATTAGATGTGATAGAGACAAATCTTGTTACCTTGAAATGTATCGAATTAAGTCATTAAACGTATTTTTAATTTGGGTAATAATCATAAAATAGCAACAACAAGTAATTAAACCTATTATATTTGTGGCTTGATTAAAGAGAAATTACCTTTTGGTTAGATTAGAAACATTCCATTATTCCCATACCTTGAGATTTTAGTATTTAAGCACAATTGAACACGAGGTTTAATTGATTTGAATTTCTTAGGAAAACAATAATCTAAGTTGATTTGTTGTATGATTTTTGATGTTGACTTATATATATATGATTGTATGTCATCGTCAACAGTCATTATATGATTAATCAATAATGGTGCGTTGGTATTTAATTAACTCATATCATTTGGAGCTTGACATGTCATTTCTACAAGTATTTCTTCTATTAGATTACATCAATCTACCTGTCCAAATTGATTACGAGTATTAACATCACTTAACTCAAATTTTCATCTAATCGTCTCGATTTAAGACAAGTGTCATGCAAATTCAACTCATATCTATCTTATTTCTATTTAAACTTATACGTAATATCATTCGAATTCATCCATCCTTAAAGTCAATTGCGTCTACGATGATGGATACTTATC
Organism: Helichrysum umbraculigerum; assembly: GCA_949592205.1. Taxonomy (NCBI): domain Eukaryota; kingdom Viridiplantae; phylum Streptophyta; class Magnoliopsida; order Asterales; family Asteraceae; genus Helichrysum; species Helichrysum umbraculigerum. The sequence goes on along the minus strand of CATIUR010000005.1, from coordinate 4,432,825 downwards.
TTTTTATACGTACGTAGTATATCTGTATATGTCTACTATATGATGCAATTACCGGTGTTCGATCATAATAAAGTAAACTACATGTTAATAGAATAACTGAATAAACGTGTGCTTTTTTTTATAAAGTTGGCACAATTGTTTTTTGAATAGTAAATTTTATTAGCACCATCTAGCAAAAAGCTAGAAAGAAAAAAACAAAAATTACAAACTAGCAATTCTTGGGTTTTGCATCCAAGTTACCCGGTTGAACTTGTTTTTAAGTATAAACATGTTAATGATGATGCCGATCGTATTGATGAATTGTATATAACTTTCCATCCAATTACTCACTACGTATTTATTAATTTATTTATTCTAAATGTCTAACAATCATTACTTCTATTTTGTATTGGAGACGCGTAAAACTTGAAATAGCCAGAACAACGTGAAACGAATGTCACGTGGAATATTATTTTTTATAACAATAAAAAATGATATAATTAGGGTGAGTAATTATGTAGATGATGTACATTAACGTTGAATCGTACGTAGCTAGTTAATAATTGAGAAAATGACATATCCATTTAATATGTTTATAGCGTCCATTTCATAAACCCATTCCGTGTTAGACCCGATAAAATATTTCACAATGAAGATGATTATAAAAGACGAATCTATAGCATAAACAAGGAAATTACACATGTATATTCAAGTAAGCTATGTTATTATATATTCCTTATCATTAAGTCAACAGAAATCGATGCACACGCATTTCTCGAGTGATGAATGTATGTCATGTTGTGAAAGAGAATACGTTTTCATAAAATCGATTGTAAAATGATACGTGCATAGCTAAACTGGTTTATTTTGTTTCAATCCATTTCACATTGGATATGAGTTCGATTCGTTGGATCTTATGAGTTAGGAGACATTTTGCGCCATCTTATATATATAAAACCGATTTATGATACTCTAATTACATTCTAAAACCTAACATCACGCTTGATAATTTAATTAACAAGTATAAGATTTAACATTTATTTTGTTAACTTATGTTTTTAGAAGTCCCTCATTGTGATTCTTCCCACTTTTTATTACAAAAGTAAAAAGAAAAAGGAAGAAGCAACTTTGTTTTAAGCCTTTTAAGAGAGTAAAGATTCTTAAATAAATGTCGAAAGCAAAGTTCAATTGTAATTTGTAGCACATCATGTCTTTATTTGTATATTTGGGCCGGTGTTATATCTAATTACAAAGGCCCAATTCACGTTACTTTTTGACTGACAGCTTTGGACACATTTTATAGAGTTTGCATCGAAATGTGAATTTCTTTTACTTGGGCTATACATAATTTATATGACCGTATGTTAGCAACTATTCGCCCACGAAAAAGCCCATGTAGATTAAAGCTCTACATAATTTATATGACCGTATGCTAACAACTTATAATCAATTCAAAAATTTAAACAACTAAACTAAATAGAATAAAAAAAGAAAAGAATTTTAAAGAAAGATGGAATTGAAATAATTTTTAGTTAAATATATATTTGAACTTCCAAATCCCATGTACAATTGTAGATATAGTTCGTTCTGTATTAAGTTAAATTAAACTTAATTAGCTTTTTTTATTATTATTATTCTTAATTTGAAGGTAGAAAATATGCAGAGACATTAATCCATATCTTAAAGATTAAATTAATTAATCAAGAGTTTTGACAATCCAATATATTTTGGACTCTATATCCATGATATAATACGCAGGGCCGGTCCTGAGCAATTTGGTGCCCCGGACAAAACGATCAAAAAATGCCGTGATTATATTTTGTAACAAACAACACATTATATTATTGTTTAGAAGTTTGAGTTCTAGTTCAGATAGAAATATAATCATCACACCGATAAATAAATAAATAAATAAAATGTTAGGTCTTAAGAAGAAGAAAAAAAGATAACTTTAATAAGTTTTTGCCATTAGCATAAAAAATTTATAAAATTGAATCATCGTATAAGTCATCGTAAACTCTAGAGGACTAATTATTAACTTCAAACATTAAATCCGTATGTTTTTGTTCTTATGAAATTCGTAAGGAAGTTAAAAATAATATTTCACAAAAATATATATATGTTACTTTTTTTAGTTCACCATTAACGATTTAACGGCATCATAAGTAAATGTTGGGGGTTAAATTGGTTCTTTTTTCAGAACAGCAGGATACCACATAAACTTAGCAAAAAAAGTTGGGTGTTAAATTAGTTCATTCTTCAAAATAGGGGGCACCAAAAGAAAAAACATAGCAAAAACGTAAAGGACCCACAGGTCATCTTCCCCACATGTACCAGCAACTCAAAACTCAAATTGGCTTTTCAGCATAACCCTTTCTTTTAGGCTTTTATTTCCATTATAGCTTCAATAATCTTTTTTTTTTAATGAGACAAAATACCATTATAGCTTCAATAATCTAATATAAACTATATAAAACTTTTATTTTACGTTGTAGGATATCATACAACTGAATTAAATCGACTAAAAATTAGCATTTTTTTTCTCTTCGATTTGAGATGTGATAACGTATACTTTCGACGATTACTAAATTTGTATAATTTGTAATCTTCGATCAGAGATGTACCATAAACTCTTCGATCAGAGATGTAACAAGGTATATTTTCGACGATTGCACCATAAACTCTTCGATCAGAGATGTAACAAGGTATATTTTCGACGATTTTTTTTCTTTTCCGTTTTTCGGTCTTTTTGAAAACAAGTAAGACATGTGATACCAGCGATTAACATTACTAAATTTGTATAATTTGTAAAAACGTGCGGAAAGTGAATTTTATTACGCGTGACGCATTCCTATTGTTTCTCCTATTCTCCCACAATATTGTTATAATCATTTGAACATAATTCTAATTTTATAAGTCTAAATTGTTTTTATTATTTAGTAAAGGGCAAATTACCTAAAATAGAAACGAACAATTACTGTATTTTGCATTCTATAAACGAACTATCAAAAGTTTTAATATTAGAAATGTAGTTTCAATTTAGTTTTATTTCTAGCAACCTGTTAACTTTTAACCCAGTTACCGTTAATCCAACGTCGATGTGTCTCATCTACGTCCACGTGGCAGCTGACGTACCGATATCGCTGACGTGGTAATCCACGTGGCTGCTGACGTCAGCGAGAGAAAAAACTAAATTTTTTAAATTTTTTTTTTTTTTTTTAAATGTCTTCAATCGACGATCTTGGATCTTGGATACCAGGGGCGGTACCACAGTGGGGGCACTGTGGGCACCCGCCCCCACAAGCTTTCTCTTGGCCAACTGTAATTTTTTTGGAGAAGGCGATGTTTTCTATATCTGCCCACATGAGTTATATAATATACTCCCTCCGTTCCGTATCTATTGTCCAGTATTCCTTTTTGGGATGTCCCAATTTAATTGTCCACTTCCATAAATAGAAAAGAATAATGAGATAAAGTTCATTTTTACCCCTAATTTATATATGTAAGACAAAAAGGTAGGTAAAAAGTTAAGGGTAAAATTGTCTTGTTACCAAAAAGTAAGAGAGATAGTAATGTTTTTCTTAAACTGCGTGTTTTTTGTCTGGGAACAATAAAATTGGGACGGAGGGAGTACATGTTAGAAGAATACCAATATTGGTCTTCCAGCATGCTGGTTAACATGCGCTCTCAATTTGTGTTGGACCTGAGTTCGAACCTCATGGATACATTTTTTTATCTTTGCCTTTTTTCCTATACTTATATGTTTTCCTTGTCTCTGCCTTTTTCCCATACATGAAATTAGGGGTGACCATAAAACCGTTTAACCGAACCGTAACCGTATTAATCGCTAAAACCGCCACATTTTAACCGATCCACCTCACAAACTGATGGTTACGGTTATGGAAAATGAATTAACCGCCTATCACGGTTCGGTTACGGTTAATGTCCATAACCGATCCACCATTAACCGCCCCCCTCAAATATTTATATATATTTTTATTTATTTTACTACTATCAATTTATTAAACCTTAAATGTGTTTTTTGACTTATATTTCTTAATTGTGTAAATATTAATGATTAAATACATGTTACGTAGACAATTGGTGACATTATATCTAACTAATTAATCGATTTTGAGCAAACAACTTAGTGTGTAGAATCATCAAATAATCGATTTTGTGTTAATATAGATTTATTTATATGTTAATATTGTATGTATTTGTACATGGAAGCAACAAACAAGGGTAACGAGACACCTGCTATTAACGAAATTAATAAATCGATTATTACTAATAATTGTTTGGGTGAAGTTACAAATCCAAATATTTTGCGGTTAACCGTCTTTTAACCGCAAAAAATTAACCGTAACCATCCAATTAACCATAACCGATCCGTCAATTAACCGTCATCCAACGGTTGTTAATATCAATAACCGCCATTTTCGGTTACGGTTACGGTTTGGAGTCATAACCTCCCCAAACCGAACCGTGCACACCCCTACATGAAATCATTATTCTCGTTTCCTTTTAATGTTAAAGATCTATCATTCATTCATTTTCTCGATTTTTTTCTTTTAATATTTATAATTTGACCACTTTTTTAATTGAATTTACATTATACAATGACAAGTTTTATTATTGGTTTCATATGAACGTCACTGATATCACACACTAGTATATTGTAATTTGCCCCTATATGAAAAAATTTCTGGTACCGCCACTGTTGGATACGGGAGATTCTTCACACCTTACTTCATATGCAGGTACTCTCAGTTCTCGTTTTAGTTATAGCTTTATTCAATCTGTTATTGTAGGTGATGAATCCCCAATTCCTGTTAACCAAATAGGACATAGCCAAATTTCAAACCCATATCGTCCACTATACCTCAAATAAGGTGTGAAGTATTTCATTTTATAATTAGCAATATGTTAACAATTTTTGCTTATTTTAAAGAAATGAGATATTCATTTGATTATAATAAGAATCTCTTGCTTATTACTCCCTCCGTCCCATAATTATTGTCCATCTTTCTATTTTTGGACGTCCCAAAATAATAGTCCACTTCTCATTTCAACAAATAGGAGGAGAGTTTAGTGGGTGGAGATTCTATTTGAGTGGTTGAAAGTTGTTGCGGTCCCACTTTTATTAAACTGCGTGTTTTTTGTTGGTGGACAATAATTTTGGGACGGAGGGAGTATTAATTCTCCACTCTTTTTGGTATCCTCTGTCAAACCCCTGTCAAACTGTGGTATACGTTATCCTAGATCCAAGATTGTCGATCTGAAGACATATAATTTTTTTTTTTTTTAAACTTTAAAAAATTTTAAAAAATTATTTTCTTTCGCTGACGTCAGCAGCCACGTGGATTGCCACGTCAGCGATATCGTTACGTCAACTGCCACGTGGACGTAGATGGGACACGTCAGCGTTGGGTTAACGGTAACTGGGTTAAAAGTTAACAGATTGCTAGAAATAAAACTAAATTAAAACTTTTGATAGTTCCTTTTTAGAATGCAAAATACAGGAATAGTTCGTTTCTATTTTAGGTAATTTGCCGTTTAGTAAAAATAAAAAGGTCAACAGCTTACGCAACAAGCTATATGAAATATGAAATTAAAATTAAAATGAGAAAATAATAGAGTCTACTGTATAACTTTAGTCAAATCAAACCTACTAAAATCCAAAAATAATTTAAATCACATGGATAGCTACACAGCTGCCTACTTTTGAGTTGATATATTTAGCTTTTTACTGTACACGTTATTACTCAATTCTCCGTACTTCCGTTCCAAATAATTTTAATTTTTCACCTTTTCAAAGTTAGAGTACGAGAAGTGGTAATACTGTTTTTACGGTATTCTTGTGATAACATCGATGCTCAAAAAGTGAAAAAGTGGAGGATATTGAGTTTACAATGTTTTCAAAATTTATTTTTGATTTTCTAATCAATATGTGTGTGTGGGAAAACAAAAATAAAAATAGAAATTGAAAGTAGCGTATCATACTAGACGCTGTTGATGAGAACACTGTCCAGAACTTTGATGGGGGAGTGGGAGGACAATGTAATACTGTGTCTGGAGTCAAGATTTTGTTGAGAACGTTGTTTTTTCTCTCCACTCCGTATGCTCTTATTATCTACATATATAAATCATCCATATTAAGAATCATAATTTTAATTTACACTGTACTTTTATTTAATATGACATTTTTACCATTATTTTTATCTACATTTCTATAAAATACATATAAAGTACGTAAAGGTAATATAAAAGTTTAATTAATTATATTGTTTCTACATTTAGCATTAGACAATTAATTTGAGATATTCAAAAAAGTTGACATAAAGTATAAATATGAGACACAGAAAGTAATTTATATAATATGATCGATATACTACAAATTTATATATATATATATATATATATATATATAGGATTGGGATCAAGGGAGAAAAATTTTATATGGGAAAAATGGAAGAAGAATTTCTGACCATTAGATATCTAGATCAATAGATGAGATCATTGAATGACAATATTGTAATATTTGTTTACTAATTTCAAATCTGTAGGGGCATAATTGTACATTTAAATAAATAATTAAAAAAAGAAAAAGCTTGTTTTTAAAAGTAGTACGTCGGTTATAATCCTACAAAAATAGGGGATGTAATTGAATAAAGAAACCGACCATTTTTGTTGACCATATTCTTGCTTCTTCATTAAGGAATTTATTGGGATTTATGTTCTCGCTTATTCGTCTGTTTATTTTTTTTTCCCCCCTTAAATAAAATATGTGATTCATTGTTACGCTCACGATCCATATTAAGATTCAATGTTTTTTCCCTTAAATAAAATATGTGATTCTTGACTACCATGTTTTATTTCCTAAAAATTTATATGCTGATTTATATAATATAAATATGTTAAATCATCATAGTATATATATTTTTATATGTTTTCAAACGTTAAATCATCGTAAATGTATGTTGAATCACAGTGTATATATGTTGTCACCTCGTCATATAAGTATCCCATATCATAATATAAACATGTTGAATCATAGTATAAAGATTCTGAATCAGAGTATAAACATGTTGAATCATAGTATAAACATGTTGAATCATGTATCTAAGCACATCAACGTAGTGAAATAATCAATAACAATTTGTGAGTCGTGTATATAATTTGTGAATAAACAATATGGTCATAGAAATACATATGTAAAAATTTTTGTAATATAAAACACAAGTAGGAAATAATCATGATAAACACAGATAATCGAAAAATTAATAATAAAAATTAAATAGAAAAAGAAAAATTAGAAGAAGTAGAAGACTATGATATTTTAGAATGAACATAAGTAAGGATATTTCAACGGGATGATAGATAAATCTAGTGACATGATTTGTCATCTTCCTGAATTCTCTTTTACGTCAATTAAATTTTAGAATAAAGTTATAATTCAATTACATTGTTTTATTATTGAAAATAGAAAAATGGACCTGAATTCTAAGTTGTTTTATGATGAGAAGATCACCATTGAGATATTAACGTAATTGACATTCTGGCCATTGATGATGGGAGAGATTCATGGGAGTTTTAAATTTTAGATAAATGATTTGATTAATTAATTATAAGTTAATTACCAATAATGCCCTTCTATGTTATATTCAAATGATTGGTTCAAATTGCTTCTCCCATTTCTCTCAAATATATTTCTTCTTTTTAGATCCCCTTACTATATAATTGGGATCAAGGGAGAAGATTTTTTATATGGAGAAGGTGAAGAAGCAATCTTGGCCATCAGATTTGTGATTCAATGGTTTAGATTAGTCAATGGGTTTCCTTAGGAAATTAGAAGCGTGAGGGGTAGTGTGGTCTTTTACCTTTGCTCCTAAAAAAAGGAAATAAATCACATTTAATATAGATTTGAAAGCCCGATCGTTTTCCATGGAAAAACATTACCGATCACAACTCCTCCTCTTCCATCTTGATCGGCGCAAAAGCGATTATCAAAACCCTAGTTGTGATTCCGCAATCATCAAACACGCAAGAGACCCACACGATTACCTCGATTATAGAGAAACGCATTAGAAACGACTGAATCAAGGTGTAACGTGAAGACCGGAGACGGGTTAGCGTTTGGGAAAGTTGCTCCAATCTGTAAACTAGAGAATCGACCATCAAAGGTATGTTATCCTTGCTGGGTTACTTTTCTTTTTTCTTTTTCTTTTTTTTCTTTTTTTTGTAAACCAGTTGCTTTTAATTTTAGGTTTTTTGATTCGCAAATTTGTTAATGGAAATCAGTTGTTTGGCATTAATTGGGGCTTTGGTGCAGTTGTTTCTCCACACTTAACAGTAAATCAATGGTATAGTTAATCGAAAATGGTAGTGTTTGATGGATTTCATGTGTTGCGTTAATAGGTTATGTTTTTTGTTTGGTTTCCCAAGCATTCTTGTTTATCAGAGAAATTTGTTATTTTGGTTGTGTAATTTAGTGAACTCCTATGAAGCCCAATTTGATATATGTTAATTATCAGAGAAATTTGTTTATTCCTAAGTATTCTTGTTTTGATTGTTGCAGGCTAGATAAGCAAAATGGTGAAATCAAAAGCTGTGAATCAGTCGAGCCGTAAAGGTAACATATTACATTTTTGCGCTTGTGTTGCTGAGAATCCGAACCGTTAGGGTAGTATGTGTTCTTAAGCAATGGACATGTTGTTTAATTGTTGTAATGATTCACTTGTAATTACAGAATTTTGGTTAGGGATTTTAAGGGGGGTGTTTGTATTGGGTTGTATCCCATTTAATCGAAAGGACTTACAATTTTCAAATGGTATTGATATAGAAGCTCAATCATTGGATTTTTTTGTGTGAAGCAACTGAATCATTTAATAGATTTTATAAATAAATGATACTCATAGAGAAACTGAATCGTTGACTAGTTTTTGTGAAGCAATGCACAACATTCATAGAATCAAACTTATGATTCTCTGAGCCAATTAGAGAATAAGTAACCACCCTTCCTTACATCAAGTTTAAACGATAGTATTATTGGCGTACAATACAAATTGCAGAATCAATTGAATTTTTTTCTACTTTACTAGCAATGCAATGTCACTTGTTTTATGAATCAGCAATGACTACATTAAAGTGTCGAAGCATTGTATTTGCAGAATCATAAGGTTAAGCTGTTATTTTAAAATGTTATGTGTAGACATGTTGATTTAGTAGTTTGTTTGTAGTAGAGTCACAGGAAGTACACTAGTGCAGGATATTTCTGGTTTTTAATGGATATTCCATTGTTGTTTCTTGCGATTCATTAGGCAAGGGCCAGTTGAACACCATGGCTTTTGGTGTCCGAGTTGAACACCATGGCTTCCTATATAAAAGGTGAAACAAAGTTCCATGATAAACTCCCGGCAGATTTTAAGGAACAGGTGAATGAGAATGCAAACCGAATCAGAGATGCAAGGCTGGCGGTCTTTGGTGATTGATGCTGTTAAAGAACTATGCATGTTGTCCACCTATTTTTGTTATCCTTTATTCAAATAAACATTAGAAACCCGAGTGTAATGGAATTTGATGGAGTGTGGATTTGATTTTCTAAAACTGTATTGTATTGCAATTTCTTGGAGGCATTAAAGTGGTCAGATGCGGTTTAGCTTTTGATTTCTTGACTTGTGTTTTATTTGGGTGCATTTGATTTAATATTCAAAGAGTTAAAAGTAATGAATGAATCAATTTGTAAATTTACATAAACTTACCTGCAGAAAAACTGAATCATACTGTTGCGGCACTGAATCATTGTTTTGTATGTAATAAGTAGTATTATGGGCCTCTTTTTTTAGAAACTGGTAATTGTTTTGCCTTTTCTTTTTGTTGTTGGAGGTTTAGAATCATATATTTCTCATACGAGGCCAAGTTATGTATCTCTTTCATTTTTTATTTTTTGTAGATATTATAATTCATATGTGTTCTGCTGGCTTTAGCAGGCCAAGCTACAGTTGTGTTAGATATAATTTTATTAGTATGATGTGCAAATTTTCAACTTATAATTTAATTCGATGACTCTATAACTTTTAGTTGAAGTATCTTTCTGGACCTGAAGTTTATTGTTCTTCAATAATATGAGAGGTTTTCTAAAACTTTCAATGTTCTGAATCTTTTTTACAATATTAGGTGTAAAACTTAATGGATTCGCCTGCAAAACCAACATATCAGCAGATGATTTCTTCTTCGCGGGGTTAGGAAAGCCCGCTCTCACCAACAATACATTCGGTGCAACTGTTTCGCTCGCCAATGTCAACCAAATCACTGGTCTAAACACGTTGGGTGTGTCCATGGGTCGTGTTGATTACGCACCTGGGGGTATAAACCCACCACACACACACACACACCCAAGAGCCACCGAGATTGTTTTTGTGCTTGAAGGAGAATTGGATGTCGGATTCATAACCACCGATAACAAACTCTTCTCCAAGACCATCAAAAAAGAGTAATAAAATTACTTACGAATTGCTCGCAACAACCGCCACACGTTCTTGTTCAATAAACCTCAAGACTTCGATCCTAGTAACCGTCTTATCGATTGTTGATTACGTTGAAATATGCACCGAAGTAGAGTTTGGCCCGATCAATTATCTTTTTCAATGAACTATAGAAAATATACGTGGATCAAAGTAAACTTCGAAATGAAATGTGAAGATATTTGGTTGATACTTGCCTAAAATGTTGGAGACAAAATCGTGAAGTCATAAACCATCAACATTAATGCATTTAATTTTCTAATATTAAATTAAAATAAACAAATTACAAATGTCTATTATACCCTTTGACCCAATATTGGAATGATTGGTCAGGATTCCTTCTCCCCTTTCTCCATAAAACTTTTCTTCTTTTTAGATCCCCTATATATATATATATATATATATATATATATATATATATATATATAAGATTTTGATAAATAATACCCTTACAGTAATGTTTAACGCTTCTATAGATTTTTTTCAACTTAAAACCTTTAAAGACATAATTCCAAAATGTGGGTTCTCTTAAAGCATCGACAAAAAGTTATATCATCCATACATTTAAATTTTGACAAAATTGATTACATTTTCGAATATTTTTCCGTTGGATAAATAATGTTTATTTTTCCATATATTATGAGTTGTCAATCTTGTGGTTATAAATCAAATGAATTATAAGAGTCAATTTAGTAATGCGTATACCCGTATATAGGTAACATAATTTTTATAAGTCATATATATATAATTTAAAAATTTAGAGTTTGAAATATAAATGTATGTCGGTGTTGATATGTATAACCATTATTTACCGAATCCATAAAAACGGTAAACACGATTTTTTTTCTTTTTCGAAAGAAGATATTGGAGGCTCAAGAGAGGCCCAATTATAAAAGCCCACACACGACCGACTAAAAAAACACAGTACGTTTAAATTTGGAGTACGTTTAAATTTGGAGGAGGAAATCGATTTTAGGGCAAATTAAAACATTACAAAGAAAAATCGATTTAGGGTATTGATGGGGGGCGAGGTTACGATGATATGTATGGACACATCTAAATGGATGTTGTATCCGGAAAACTCGCGTTGGTTCAGTGAGCAATCCAATGCTATTATGTTATTTTGTCGAAGAAAAGTGGAAGTTAGTATTGTTTATTATTATTCATTATTATTATTATTTGCTGTTGAATCCTATTGTTGTTATTATTATGCATAAAAAAAAGATAGATATTTATTGTTGTTTGTTGGTGTTACATACAGGCTGATCCTGATAATCTTGTTGGTATAATTAGAATGGGTGAAAGAGATAACAGCGTTTCCCTCTATCCTACGGATGATCTTTATGAGATCAGGCGTGTACTCGGTGGTATGTTACTTTCTTTAGCTAAATATATAACATAATCTATGTATAATAAGAACAAAAATAATTTATGTATGACAAGAACAATAATCGTAAGTTTGTTTGTTACTCAGCTATACAGCCACACTGGCAATACACAGACTTAGTTCTATCCCTCTTGTTGTCTGAGCTTGGTTGGTTACATATGAAAGATGTGACAAAAAGGATTGTTGTGTTTGCGGGAGGGTATGTGTATATCTTCTTTTCTCCTCCCTGATTATTTATTATTAGTTACTATCTCTGAATCTCTGATAATTGAAATCGTGATATTATTTTTGTTCAGTCCTCTTGATTATATTGACGAAGACATGGAAAATGTTGCTAAGCTGATAAGCGAGAGAGGTGTTCCTGTTGATGTTGTCGACTTTGGTACCCCGGTCCCAGGCGACGAGGAGTATAAGTCCCAAAATCTTAAGGCCTTTGTCAATGCTCTGAACAAGCATAATGAGAATCAGCTCGGCAGATATTATCTTTTTCCAGAGGATGCTGGCTCCATCTCTGACCAACTATTACACTCTCCAGTCCTCCCTCCTATTGCGGAAGGTGGAACCAGTCGCAAAAAAGAATCAAGACCCCCTCGTAAATGGGTTGACATTGTGGACGTTGATGAATGTTTGTGAAATGCTTACTGCTTATTCTGCAATGTTTCTTATCTTATATATAAATAAAGAATGTTGACCCTGGTTTTATTTTTTTATATAACATGAATGATTAATTTGTTATCTTATATTTAAGTAAAGAATATTGACCCTGGTTTTATTTTTTTATATAACATGAACGATTAATTCTAAACAAACTTGCACTCATCATAGTATGTCATTTGGATCGAGTGATAACTTGCTTGTGTAGGAACATCACCAATGGATTGTCATGTGCTTATGACTTGAAAGGAATTTTTACTTTTACGATCCTAAAGACATGCCTAATTGTCGGTAATCCTTAATCATTTCACTTTTTCTAAAGCCGTAATTATGTTTTCTGTACAGTTGAATATGTTGTGGATGACTTTCAATCCGTTTGACCCATTAACAACCCCAATTAACTTCTTTATTGGTAAATTAGTCAAAATGGTCACCTGTTAAAGACCATGAAACAACTTCTACAAATCTTCTTCATTTCCATTTTTGTTGTGGTAATTTGATGGATCATATTGCAGATAACTGCAGCCCGTGCATGATGCATATGATTTTGAGGTTGGAAAGCATCATAAACTACAGAGCTCATCAACATTTACACTGATGATGGGAAGGTAAATAGTAATGGAGGTTCAAAATTCTTAGGGATGCCACGCTTTGAAGCACGTGTGGCAGTAACAGAGGCTCTAAAGTAATGTAGCCAAATCAGCTCGTGATGCTGTCACACATTTGAGTAACAAGAAAATAAATATGATTCCAAAACAATATGTTGATGAATGGAGAAGGTCATGTCAACATGAATTAACCTTTGTGTTTTTATTTGTACCTGCAGGTTAGTGTTTCAATGTTATTGGGCATTGACTTGTATTCTCATTTTCTAAATAAGATGATTTAGCATATTTCATGCTCTGAAAATACACTTGGGTGACTTTCGAACCATCTGCCTCTTTGTAAATATGTTGTTGCTACTTGCTATTTAGGTATTTGACCCATTAGTCATAAAACATAACCTGGATCCACCCATTTTTAAGCAAATGGGAAGAGGTTCCACCTTTGCTGCAAATGCTTAGCTCAAAAGTTTCAACTTTATATGAAGAGGTTCCACCATATTAGTATCATACTCTGACCCTTACTGCAAGGACATCTAATGTTATCATTATCGTTATTGTTATGATATTTATTTGCTCATGCACATTAGTTGTTGTTAATTATATTTACACATGGCTTAAGAACATTCACGAATGGTGTATATCGGGGCAGCTTTGGTGGGGTCATCATGTTCTTGCATGGTATGTTAAATTGGAGGATGTTGCACTAAAGGAACATGGCAAACCTTTGGGTGGTTAACGAGAAACTGGCACCATATTCTTTTTTTTTTTTTTTTTTACTAATACGTAGTGCATTAGTAGTAGTAGTAGTAGTAGTAGTAGTATTTTTTTATTTCTTCAATATTACAAATAACAATGAAAACTTACATAATGATAGCAAAAACAAGCTAATATACATCATCTCAAGTTTCCTCGTATCAATCAGAAGTAAAGATACACGTCAATAAAATAAATGAAAATATATCAGCCTGATCTCAGTAGCAGGATTAGAGTATTACTACAAAAATCCTCATATCGATCAGAAGTTCAGATTCTATACAAAATACATCAGCCTGATCTTGGTAAGCAGGTTTAGAGTATCATTACAAAAATGGCTGCCACAATTGCAGACCAAATTGGACGTGTGCAAAAAGACTATTCTGAAAATTCCATACCCTTGATGTAACAAATCATACATACAGAGGAAAAACATTTAATTTTTCTTTTGCTCAAATTGTACAATTTAACAAAGCTCTCCAGTACAAAATCATTTTTGTTTTTGTGCTGATAGTTGTCGGACAACATATGGAAGAATGCCGCCTTGATTGTAATATGCCAATTCCACCTGCATTAAGCAGAATACAAATCAAAGGTTACACGCATATGTGTAGCTTTTTCTGTACAAACTTAGGAATAAAGAAAAACTGTTGGATAGGTCAGGTGGGATAATGAGTCAAAAACTGGTGACTTACAAAACCAGTGTGGTTGAATTGTGTTGACCCACCATCACTTATCAAACTTTGTAGCTGTATAACATATTAAATTACAAACTTGTTTGCAGAATGGCAAACAGACACATCCTACTCAACCTGTGCATACTTGACATGGCCTTTAGTTGTTTCAACTTTGAACCTTTGAAGTTTTCGCCAAGTATTTTAATTTCACCCATTTGAACAGTTGGAGATATAATAAATCCCATCGACCCTTTTTTAGATTAGATTAATCAAGATATATCATCTCTAGTTTTTAGTGTAACAATATATATCTCGAGCTATATATTCTATGTTTTGCCCACAGGAAAAGCCCTACTCTGCTTCACCTTGAATTATTCTTTACACTCCTTACAGCTATCCATGAACTGCATCACATATAGTAACCATCATTCCCAACCTTATGGTACTTGTATTTTGTATAAATCATTTGACCTTGCTAGTTACTCCTAAAGAAACTAACATTTTAATGTAACCCCCGTATTACCAGCCAACACAAGAGATGGAAAACAGGCTGGTTGGAAATGGGTCAATATAGATAATTTACCTGCCAACTTTTTCCAGTTTGTAGAGATTAAAGTAAAATAATTAGTGTACTAGATATGGATGTATACTTGGCAACTTTCAAGACACTTGACCATTTCCTCTATAGCCAACTTTTTAAAACATACCCATTTGACCGGTCACAAATAAGGTACAACGCGGAATGACCAGTTTTCATATGAATATATTGATATTCCACCTCTAGCCGACACTATCTATCTCATGAAATCTGAAATGTAACTGAATGGTATGAAGTGAAGACGTACCTCAGTGTCAAATCGGGCGACACGCGTGAATGATTTTCCTGTATCGGTTTTGAAGGTGACATCCTGGCCAGGTCGAATCTCACTGATGTTGCTTGGAAGGTCAATGGTATATCTTTCATGACCAGTAACCTGTAGTGTATCCGCATCTTCACCAGCTTTGAAACAAAGTGGTATAATTCCCATACCAACCAAGTTACTGCGATGGATCCTGTCAGAACCTTTTGCTATCACCGCTTTAACCCCCTGTGGTATATTATCATTAGACAGAAAAGTCAAGCAAAAAGCTTATAAGGGATACATTTTTTTATCTTTGGTCTTCCAATATTGGTCTTCCAGCATGCTGGTTAACATGCGCTCTCAATTTGTGTTGGACCTGAGTTCGAACCTCATGGATACATTTTTTTATCTTTGCCTTTTTTCCTATACTTATATGTTTTCCTTGTCTCTGCCTTTTTCCCATACATGAAATTAGGGGTGACCATAAAACCGTTTAACCGAACCGTAACCGTATTAACCGTTAAAACCGCCACATTTTAACCGATCCACCTCACAAACTGATGGTTACGGTTATGGAAAATGAATTAACCGCCTATCACGGTTCGGTTACGGTTAATGTCCATAACCGATCCACCATTAACCGCCCCCCTCAAATATTTATATATATTTTTATTTATTTTACTACTATCAATTTATTAAACCTTAAATGTGTTTTTTGACTTATATTTCTTAATTGTGTAAATATTAATGATTAAATACATGTGACGTAGACAATTGGTGACATTATATCTAACTAATTAATCGATTTTGAGCAAACAACTTAGTGTGTGGAATCATCAAATAATCGATTTTGTGTTAATATAGATTTATTTATATGTTAATATTGTATGTATTTGTACATGGAAGCAACAAACAAGGGTAACGAGGCACCTGCTATTAACGAAATTAATGAATCGATTATTACTAATAATTGTTTGGGTGAAGTTACAAATCCAAATATTTTGCGGTTAACCGTCTTTTAACCGCAAAAATTAACCGTAACCATCCAATTAACCATAACCGATCTGCCAATTAACCGTCATCCAACGGTTGTTAATATCAATAACCGCCATTTTCGGTTACGGTTACGGTTTGGAGTCATAACCGCCCCAAACCGAACCGTGCACACCCCTACATGAAATCATTATTCTCGTTTCCTTTTAATGTTAAAGATCTATCATTCATTCATTTTCTCGATTTTTTTCTTTTAATATTTATAATTTGACCACTTTTTTAATTGAATTTACATTATACAATGACAAGTTTTATTATTCGTTTCATATGAACGTCACTGATATCACACACTAGTATATTGTAATTTGCCCCTATATGAAAAAATTTCTGGTACCGCCACTGTTGGATACGGGAGCTTCTTCACACCTTACTTCATATGCAGGTACTCTCAGTTCTCGTTTTAGTTATAGCTTTATTCAGTCTGTTATTGTAGGTGATGAATCCCCAATTCCTGTTAACCAAATAGGACATAGCCAAATTTCAAACCCATATCGTCCACTATACCTCAAATAAGGTGTGAAGTATTTCATTTTATACTTAGCAATATGTTAACAATTTTTGCTTATTTTAAAGAAATGAGATATTCATTTGATTATAATAAGAATCTCTTGCTTATTATTAATTCTCCACTCTTTTTGGTATCCTCTGTCAAACCCATGTCAAACTGTGGTATACGTTATCCTAGATCCAAGATTGTCGATCTGAAGACATATAATTTTTTTTTTTTTTAAACTTTAAAAAAAATTTAAAAGATTATTTTCTTTCGCTGACGTCAGCAGCCACGTGGATTGCCACGTCAGCGATATCGTTACGTCAACTGCCACGTGGACGTAGATGGTACACGTCAGCGTTGGGTTAACGGTAACTGGGTTAAAAGTTAACAGATTGCTAGAAATAAAACTAAATTAAAACTTTTGATAGTTTCTTTCTAGAATGCAAAATACAGGAATAGTTCGTTTCTATTTTAGGTAATTTGCCGTTTAGTAAAAATAAAAAGGTCAACAGCTTACGCAACAAGCTATATGAAATATGAAATTAAAATTAAAATGAGAAAATAATAGAGTCTACTGTATAACTTTAGTCAAATCAAACCTACTAAAATCCAAAAATAACTTAAATCACATGGATAGCTACTCAGCTGCCTACTTTTGAGTTGATATATTTAGCTTTTTACTGTACACGTTATTACTCAATTCTCCGTACTTCCGTTCCAAATAATTTTAATTTTTCACCTTTTCAAAGTTAGAGTACGAGAAGTGGTGATACTGTTTTTACGGTATTCTTGTGATAACATCGATGCTCAAAAAGTGAAAAAGTGGAGGATATTGAGTTTACAGTGTTTTCAAAATTTATTTTTGATTTTCTAATCAATATGTGTGTGTGGGAAAACAAAAATAAAAATAGAAATTGAAAGTAGCGTATCATACTAGACGATGTTGATGACACTGTCCAGAACTTTGATGGGGGAGTGGGAGGACAATGTAATACTGTGTCTGGAGTCAAGATTTTGTTGAGAACGTTGTTTTTTCTCTCCACTCCGTATGCTCTTATTATCTACATATATAAATCATCCATATTAAGAATCATAATTTTAATTTACACTGTACTTTTATTTAATATGACATTTTTACCATTATTTTTATCTACATTTCTATAAAATACATATAAAGTACGTAAAGGTAATATAAAAGTTTAATTAATTATATTGTTTCTACATTTAGCATTAGACAATTAATTTGAGATATTCAAAAAAGTTGACATAAAGTATAAATATGAGACACAGAAAGTAATTTATATAATATGATCGATATACTACAAATTTATATATATATATATATATAGGATTGGGATCAAGGGAGAAAAATTTTATATGGGAAAAATGGAAGAAGAATTTCTGACCATTAGATATCTAGATCAATAGATGAGATCATTGAATGACAATATTGTAATATTTGTTTACTAATTTCAAATCTGTAGGGGCATAATTGTACATTTAAATAAATAATTAAAAAAAGAAAAAGCTTGTTTTTAAAAGTAGTACGTCGGTTATAATCCTACAAAAATAGGGGATGTAATTGAATAAAGAAACCGACCATTTTTGTTGACCATATTCTTGCTTCTTCATTAAGGAATTTATTGGGATTTATGTTCTCGCTTATTCGTCTGTTTATTTTTTTCCCCCCCTTAAATAAAATATGTGATTCATTGTTACGCTCACGATCCATATTAAGATTCAATGTTTTTTCCCTTAAATAAAATATGTGATTCTTGACTACCATGTTTTATTTCCTAAAAATTTATATGCTGATTTATATAATATAAATATGTTAAATCATCATAGTATATATATTTTTATATGTTTTCAAACGTTAAATCATCGTAAATGTATGTTGAATCACAGTGTATATATGTTGTCACCTCGTCATATAAGTATCCCATATCATAATATAAACATGTTGAATCATAGTATAAAGATTCTGAATCAGAGTATAAACATGTTGAATCATAGTATAAACATGTTGAATCATGTATCTAAGCACATCAACGTAGTGAAATAATCAATAACAATTTGTGAGTCGTGTATATAATTTGTGAATAAACAATATGGTCATAGAAATACATATGTAAAAATTTTTGTAATATAAAACACAAGTAGGAAATAATCATGATAAACACAGATAATCGAAAAATTAATAATAAAAATTAAATAGAAAAAGAAAAATTAGAAGAAGTAGAAGACTATGATATTTTAGAATGAACATAAGTAAGGATATTTCAACGGGATGATAGATAAATCTAGTGACATGATTTGTCATCTTCCTGAATTCTCTTTAACGTCAATTAAATTTTAGAATAAAGTTATAATTCAATTACATTGTTTTATTATTGAAAATAGAAAAATGGACCTGAATTCTAAGTTGTTTTATGATGAGAAGATCACCATTGAGATATTAACGTAATTGACATTCTGGCCATTGATGATGGGAGAGATTCATGGGAGTTTTAAATTTTAGATAAATGATTTGATTAATTAATTATAAGTTAATTACCAATAATGCCCTTCTATGTTATATTCAAATGATTGGTTCAAATTGCTTCTCCCATTTCTGTCAAATATATTTCTTCTTTTTAGATCCCCTTACTATATATATATATATATATATATATATATATATATATATATATATATATATATATATATGTTAACTTAGCTTAATAAGATGATCATTATTATATATGTGTGTGAACTTTAACAAATTTAATTAAAAGAAGATAATAGAGGAATATTTTATATCAATCAAATAAACTTTAAACTCGTGTATATACACGGACCGTTGATTTTTAATAAGAAATTTTATATCTAATATCTTGTTTCTATTAATAAAGTGTGTAAGTTAATATGTATATTAAGTATTTAGTTGGATTCATGATAATATTATTTTATGTAAATTGATTTATATAAGTATAAATTAAAATATTATTAAAAGTTTTTGATACCAAATTAGTGAAAAAAATTAAATGTTTTTAAATCTATATTAACATGTTCAAGTAATTTTATTACTACTCGGTGAATTGAAAATAAAAACATTACAGATTAATTTGGATAATGTTTTATATAATGAATTAAATTTCTTTTTATATGTAAGTGAGTAGTTGATTAAAAATAATTATTTTTTAATAAGTTAGAGATATTATTTTAAAATTTACTAAAATTAAAGGATTTAACTGACAAATTGAAACTTGATTAGAATGATGATATTATAAAGATGTTTACTATATACTGTATAATTTAAGATTAGTAACTAGTCTATTTAAAATCTATATTTTAGATACTATGTATTTTCAAAATATCTTCTTAAGAAATACAAAAAACATATCGTACACTAATTTAAAGCAATTTACACGTCATATACATAATCAAAATCTTATTTGAATTATACCAATCTAGTATATGTACTCTTGGATTGGGATTGGATGATGATATCATAGTGTTTTTTGTGTCATGTCCCATCATGGTATCATGTTTGTCATCAACTTTCCAGTCCTAAATAAAGTTTCAAGAGCATCCCAACGATCATTTTGGTAACGCATCTTTCTAAAGCTTTTTCTTCAAAAGTTTTTCTTAAGGGTTAAGCAATTCTGTTTTCGTTCTCAGAATTTGATAGTCAAAAAAGGTTGACCTATAAATAATTAGTAGCTACGTCATTCGAGCATCTTCAATGTATGCACTATTATAGTACATCAAATTGCAATATTTTAGTGTAAAAATAGAATCTTTTGAGAATATGCTTGCGCTAAAAATAAGTTGCTCCAATGTGTTGCACTAAATCTTTCTAAATTGATTTAAACATACAATTCAACAATATAATACTAAAACTTTTATATAACTATTAAATTGTCAAACGAGATATAATAACAATCATTATATTAAAAAAATTCTATAACGCCCCAGAATTTACAACTGTTTTTTTTTTTTTTTTTTAAACAATGCGGAAGCTCAAGTCCCAAAACATATATATACATAAAATGACATGACGTCATTTTCCATTACCTAAGTTCTAAGTATTGATTATTACCGTTTACAAAACAATCCTTTATATCCTGGGCATTATATAATCAAACATTTTAAACTGTATTAAATAATATCAGAGTAATCCTAGTCAAACATTCTTCAGTTACTCCTCGACCCGCCCATAACAATAGATATTAACCTGCAAGGAGTAAACAACGAGGGATTAGCACGAAGCTAAGTGAGTTAACTCATCACTAACAATACAACTTAGTTTAACACTATGAGTTCACCACATTTAACACTTTGACTCAACATCACCAGAGGATCGGTGGCCCTTGTGGCGCCCTCAGCCGCGGTGGCCCACCAAGCGACACTTACACCAACTACAGGCCAGTACAGTGGTTAACCGATAACCGTTTGTTACCTTTAGTCAACACAAGCCTTACTCACAACGAATGTTCACAACCCTTGTGTTGACTAACCTGTAACAACACAGTCCAACATAGTTGACCTCTATAACACAGTTACCAATAGGTCACTTAACACTTTAACACAATTCACAATTCAACTTAACACAGGTATAACACATAACACTTGAAGTAACCACAATAGTGATCACTAAATTATAGTGAGAGATCAAAGTCCACTCACCGACTACCATAGTCGCCCACTCAGTAGTCTAATATCACTGAGTCTTCTCCATATCTGGAAATACAACAAAATACACAAGTCAGTTACTTGTATCAAATCTACATAACATTACTCCAATAGATTTATACCAAAAATCTCAATTCATATGTATTAACATAATCATCACATACATGAAGTTTCATACTATTTGAATTGTTTCTTAATCATGATTAGATATCATGTTAACCACTTTTCAACTATATATCAATTTAGTTGTCACTTGTAGTAATTTCACATAATTCATTCCACTAATATGAATTATCACTATTAACTTTATTAGTTCACTCTCACCTAATAAATCATGATAATTAAAATCAACTTGTCACATAATTCACATTATCATATTAATCCAACTCAATTATAGCTAATTAGCATAATTAGACCATTAACCTCATCTTAGCTTAAATGAATAACAACTCATATAATAACTCATCTTTCACTAATAACACTATAACAACCTTTTGTTATTATCAATCAAGGTGATTAACACCTAATCATCACACGTTCACAAATTCCACTTGAATTATAATCACACAACTTGATTAATTCACACTTTCAACATTAAAGCTACTAATCCTCTTATTAACACTTATTAACACCATTTCAACTAATACCAAGCTTTAGTTTATGATTAATACCATTAACCCATCAAAACCCCATGAACTCATCAAATCATTTTATCACCTTCTTCATTTCTAACTTAGGGTTTACATGATAATCATCATTTAATCATCAACTAACGAGAATTTAATCACTACATCTCTAAATTTTCGGATTATAATCAATAACCCATCAAAATCATCAAAAACTTAAGAACCAAGATTAATTTACAAACTTAAGCTAGAATCTTGCTAGATATCAACAACTATAAGCTTAACTAACATCAATTTCACATAATCAAAGCTTAATTTCGAATTATCACCAAGAACATCAAAACCCCCAATTTCTAGGGTTCATGATTCAAAGATTAAGAGCTTACAAGTTGAAAGGAAGGATTAGAAGATGATAATCTTCATGTTAGAAGCTTGAATCCGAATTATGAAGCTCCAATTTTGATGATTTCTTCATGTTTTTGAGTTAGGGTTTGTGTTTGTATGTATGAATGTATGAATACATACGTATGTATGTGTTATGGGAATAAAACCGATTTATTCCATAGATTTTAGCATATAAGTGTGTAATTTTCATTCCCCGTATTTATTATTGTCTGGAACTTAAAAACCATTTACGGGGAAATACAATTTTATTTTACCGTCAACTAAATAAATTTAAAACAAACAATATTTCACTAACCACAATATTTCCTGAGGCTTATTGACCTATTAAATTTACAATCAAACACAATAACAATTTTAAATCGCATTTAAAATTTACAGAAAATATCTATTACTTCTAGGCCCAATTTGAGGATGTTACAAATTCAATATTATAAATGAAAATTTTATAGTAACTTTTGAATTTATTTGATGAATTCGATAGTAAACATTGTAATTAGTAATTTTAAATAAAGTAATCATAAATTTATAAATAATGCATGATAATAATACACTTTAGTTATTATATATATATATTATTATTTAATGTGAATAGTGTTTTAGTGCTAAGTTTAGTGCTACACCAAATATAGTGTAAATTTTCATTGACTTTTGATTGCATTATAATAGTGTAATGTTTAATGCATACATTGGAGTGCATTTTTTTTCACTTTTGCACTATTATAGTGCAAAAATGTACAAATGGTGTGTACATTAGAGATGCTCTTAGGGAGCGATAAGAAAGTAATGGACTATTGGGACCCACTCCTTTTGATTCTTATATATGTGTAATTTTAGGGTAATTATATATGCATACCCCTGAATTACTTTTTTTTTTTTTCACGAAAATGATAATATACATATATATTGATAAAGGTTCTGATGATCCGAGTGATACAATTGTGAGGTTGCAAGATGCCAACCTAAAATGATACATAGCAATTGAAAGTGATAATGTCCTAACATTTTGAAATACATTGAAAAAACCAATTGATGAACACTTGAACCAAAAACTGCCTCCAACCCAAAGACCATAACATATCTTGAAACAGAGAATGTGATTGATGGTGTTGAACATTGAACTTTTGATTGCCGGGCTGGAAACTTGATATTGAAAACTGGAAACATCCCCCAACTACCTGGAAATACACATACTTCATATATCTAACCCACCAAACGCATAACCATAAAATAAGGGCGAACACCTGGTTGAAGACATTGAAACGGCTCAAAGAAACAGAACATTGAAGTTGCAACCCTTACTGTAACATCCTCTCTCTAGGCCTAGGAGAAACTCGGTAATTTCTTATTTTATTTGATTATTTAATTATGTTTTAAAATAATCGGTATTATGGGAATAATTGAAATAAATAGGTTAAATGATTAGATGATTTATTGTGGATAGTAAAATGTTATTTCTTTTAAATGGTTATAGTTGACGGTAAATTAAAAGGCATTTTGCTCGCAAACGGTTTCTAGGTTCCAGACAATAGAGTTAGAGCGGGTATAATATTTACACTGTATTGTTTGGTGGAGAAAGTTAGATCGACCTAACTTCCCCCACCCTTTCTTTTTCCCTTCCATTTCCTTTGGTTTCATCTCTCCAAAACAAGAACACACACACACAAAGAAAAATAAACCAATTGGGGTTTTGATCTAGTTCAAGAAATCGTCATCCTCATCATCCTCATTAGCTTCATCATCTAGTTCCTCTCTACAACTTGTAAGTAGTTTTGTTCCCATTTACTTTGAATTTGAGTTTGATTTGGAAAATTTATATAGTTAGGTTAATTGATGTATAGGTAGATTTTGTAGCTTGATGATGTTGTTTTGTTGATATAACATGTTATACAATGATACTTGAAGTTATTTGTTAGATAAAATCGAGTATTTCAACTGAATTGTGTGAATTTGGGGTGTGGATTCAGGCTGTTCTTGAACAGGTTGCTGCAGGTCGCTAAAACCATGCATAGCCGATCGGCTGTGCTTGGTTAGCCGATCGGTTAAGGCCATTTAGCTGATCGGCTTAATTTAGCCGAACGGCTATGATAGTTCAAAATCATCACAGAACTTAGCCACTTGAACCGAAGCTTGAAATTAACTATGAAAGCAGATCGGCTATGGTATAGCCGATCGGTTGGGCTTAGCCGAACGGCTGGGACCCCAAAGCCGATCGGCTGTGGGTCTGAACGTGGTCAAAAATCAGCTCTTGTCTTGTGTGCTTTCGGGATTGTACCACTAATATGTATATACGTATATTACGTGCAAATAAGATTTATACATGAGATTAACTGTTGAAACTTTGGTTATTAGGAGATTAAATAATATGCCTGAAAATGAGTGGTATTATTATGAATTCCTAACTTGGTTTTGCTCGTGATCTCAGATAACCCGAAGACTCGGTGAGACTAGATCTCTGAGTGGAGGCTGTGATTGTCAAGGGTGAGTGGATCAATGACTCTCTGTCTAAATCAGTTGTAACAATCGGGTTACAACGGGTAAACATGGTTTTACTGTTCATGTTGTTTAGTTTACATATTGCCATGATGATTATGGATTATGTGAATTGTTCAGAGGTCAACATGGTTTGGGCTTGGTATTATTACTTGAATAACACAAGTGCCTTGTACATGTGTTGTTCACTGAAATTGTGTTGTAAATGGTAATAGTACCAAGCTTTCGGTTAGATCACTGAATTGGCCTTCAGTGGTTGTAAGTGTTGCTTGGGGGCCACCGTGGCAGTAGGGTTCCTCAAGGACCACCGATCCTCTTTGAAGCTAGTTGTTTATGATGCTTTGTTGTAGGCAATTGTCTAACTGAGTTAGGGTGATGGTTAGAGATCTATTCACTTAGCTTTGTGCTAATCCCCCTCCTTAATTCTTGCAGGATATACTTTTGATTGTGGGTAGCAAGAATGTCCGAGTTTTTGATGGAATGTTTGATGGCTCCCACTCTGATTATTTAACCAAGTCAATAGTTAAACATTTTGTTTAAATTTATATAACTCCCTAATTTGTAACCATGGTTATCTTGATAATATCGGTTGGTGTTATCGTGCACAAACGACTTGTATATTGCAATGTTATCTATATATGAAATTCATGATGAATGAAGTTTATATTACGCTTCCGATGTTTAAAAATATATATATATATATATATATATATATATATATATATATATATATATATATATATATATATATATATATATATATGGTATTGAAAAGTAGGGTGTTATAAATTGGTATCAGAGCCTAGGTTTGGGCGAGTTGAACATGGGTTAATTGTTCAATCCCAAATCTATTGTGATAGTCAAACATTCCGGAAAGGTGGGATTTAGCTAAGATGGGGAAATTGGTTAGTATATAGGTGCTAACAATTAACGAATGGTGAGATGTGTTTAAATACAGGATATGGCAGATACTGAGCATCCGACCGATCCACCCACTGGGATTCCTAGTACAAGCGTCGCCCCTCCAGAATGTTAGTCAAGGCCCGACTGGCACTACTTATGTAGCTGAAGAATTTGACCAGGAGGATTACCTGTTACATTTGGAGTCTGAAAACATTAGACTCAAGGCCATTGAACAACAGTTTTTGCAACAACAGCAGACTTTGTCCTCCCAGAGGGTTTTGCAATCGAAGCCACCTCTGGTTAGTGCTGTGCCACCTCCTATTGTAACAACTCAGATTCCCGTGTCTCAGCCTTTTTATCATCAACAACAACCGTATAGTAATTATCAGACTTCAACACCTTTTGCTTCTGGGTCTTCTGGTTATCGGACCCCGTTATTTCCGGCTCTTAATCTACCTAAGCTTTGTTCTTTCAAGACTTTTAAGTCTTGTGGACCCTCGGATTTCTTGGGTAGTACAAATCCTTCTGTTACCTTGGACTGGTTGAGGGATGTCGAGAGGAAATTTGAGGTTTGTAGGTGTGAAGAGGAGGTAAAGGTTCCTTTTGCGGTGCAGCTACTTAAGGGTCCGGCAATGGGTTGGTGGGATTCCATTACCTCTCATTTCACCCCTCAACAAAGAGCATCTATTAGGTGGTCTGATTTCCATAATGAGGTGAGTAAGAAATACTGTTCTGGGTTTGAAATGACTCGTATCCGACGAGAGTTTATGGACTTGCAAATGACGGATAGGATGACGGTGGATGATCTCATTTCTCAATTTACCGAAAAACTGAGGTTTGTACAACAGTGGGTACCGGATGAACGTACTCAGATTGAACATTTTGTGGGGACGTTGCCCCATGACTATCGGACGACAGTGAGACTAGCGGGTTCACTTACCCATGCTTTTGATTTAGCCCGATCCGTGGATGGAGATGTTAGAGCCAAAGATTTGGAGATTAAGGGCAAATGGGCATTGAAAACCAAGAGTGATTCTTCGAGTAGTCCTGGAAAGAAAAAGTGGCATGGATCTCCCCAAAGTAAGAAACCAAGTAAGGGTGGTGGTTATGTGTTGGATAGAATAAACTGGTGCCAAAATTGTAAATCTAAACACACAGGACCTTGCACTCCTCAGACTCATAGGTGCATCAAGTGTGGACAGTTCTATCATGATATTAAAGAATTTACTTTCCCGAAGCATGTTTGTTGGAACTGTCAGAAAGAGGGACACCGAGCGGGACAGTGTACCGAGACGAGTAAACCAAGATTGGGTTCGGTCGAAGGGTCTTCGTCATCTGGCCAGAAAAGAAAGAATCCACCTTCAGCATCTGGCAGGGCATTTCAGATGACACCTGATGAAGCTGTCAGGACGGAGGATGTCATAACTGGTACTTTTCTTATCAATTCTGTACCAGCATGTGTTTTATTCGATTCTGGAGCTAGCTGTTCTTTTGTGTCTATGCAATTCTGTGATAGATTGAAATTAGCTCCAACTGTTATTGCCAATCCTATTGAGGTTGAGGTAGCAAATGGTATGATGGTTCCCGTTACCACATCGGTGACGGGAGCTGAAATATTGATTGAGGGCCATAGTTTTCCGATTTCTTTTCTATTGATGCCTATTCCCAGTTTTGATGCGGTTCTAGGTATGGACTGGCTAAGTCGAAATAAAGCTAACATTGATTGCCATAGGAAGTTGATAAGAATCCCAATCTCGGGCGAGTCATATGTCGTGGCTCGAGGTGAAACGCCCCAAAACTCGGAAAATTTTTTTTTTTTACTCACTTATTTTCTTCACTAAAAATACACTCAATAGGTCCCATTCATTGTTACTACACAATTTAAACCAATACGAAACTTATACGACTCAAAATAGTCTTCTGACCCGACATGTTCATTTTAAACTATTACCCCACTATATAGTCTAAATTAGTCTACTTTCTGCTTAAAGTAAACAAATGTCTACTTTAGACTCATTCAGTCAATTTTAGACTAAATTACACTATTACTCTACTTAATAGTCTAAATTGGACTATTTTCAGTCTAAAATAAACTAAAGACTACTTTAGACTCTTACACCAGCAAACTCAGATTTTTAAACCAAATTCGGATGCGCATAACTTTTGACTCGTTAATAGTTAAGACCTGAAATTTTGTACACACATCCACTATAACAAAATAAAGGTTTCCTTTTGACACTTTTTCAAAATTCACGAAAACAACAAATCTGGACGTGTCACCAATTTTATGCCATTTCGGCCACTTTGGTGAACATATGAAATCCTAAACCACATGGTCTCTAACTTAACCATTTGGCACACTCACTTGACCCTTGAAAACAAACTTAGAGAACAAATTTGACCATTAATTCACTTTGATTTAAGATCTAAACAATTCTTTTCACACACAACCACATATTTGACCCATTTTGACACTCTCGACCCGTTTAACCAAAACAATCATATTTAACACTAAACACTTCCCTAATCCAACCCACAACATGTTTTGACTCTTTAAAACATAACTACATCAATCGTTATTCACTTTACTCTTTAAAACCATAATTGGGCGATTTACACAATTGATCATCAAAACAACAATTCAAAAGAATGAAGCATATTCTAACCACAAACATGCTCCATATCCACGTCACTAACTTCGCATAAACTTTCTATCCACGTGTCGCTAGCAAAACATCAACCTACAACATAAACACTGAAACGGGTAAACACAACTGCTTAGTGAGTACACATGCAATCAAACAAACAATACACATAACACTTAGCACCTATCAACATAATACATAAGCACAATTTCACTGGGCTCTAAACACTGAACACTAAACACTGAACACTGTGTTAACCGCAGTTAACTCTCTGATCACCACTGAATTGTTACACATAATCATATCACATAACTTAACCATCAACAATCAAAACACTAGTCAACACATCTTTTAACATAACCTTAAATACATATAAGAAACAAAACATATAACAAGCAACTCTCACTTGATTGTATGATCCTCTAGCTCGGAAGCTATCCGGAAACACATACAATCAATTCATACACAATTCACCACGAAATCACTGTTTAATCCACATATATTAACAAATCATCTTCCACCCGATTGTGTAGCCTCTTACTCAACAGCAAACCGGATCCAACATAATCGAATCATACACTATTCTTCACCAATTCTTTTCCTTTACCTTTAAGCTAGTGACTTACTCATTACTTGGCTAACATCAAGCTAATGAAGAAATCACTACTTTTCTTACCAAATAACATTTAATCACATAACAATTAAGAATAACAAGTAATCTAACACAACAACTAATTTAAGCAATAATCATAATTAAACAAACATAAACAAATAATTTATTCTTTGATTGTGTAAACCTCTAGCCCGCAAGCTATTCGGTCCTACATACACAATCAATTCACCCATTTGACCCCCGTGTCACTTACCACAATCTCTTAAACGATGATTTCTCCATCTTGATCAACATAAGCCTCCATGTCTCTAGTCACCTATTACATAAACACGTAATCATAACAACACTTTTAGACACTAATGATTATCCATCTTAATCATATTCAATCCCTTCCCCACTTTGATTACACTTACTTTGATTCTTTAATTAACTACACTAAACTTCATCATATGATCACTTATAAGCTTTCACTATTATAATTCATATTTCACCTTTATAATGATACTCTAATTACCTCATTGACAACCTTCTCAACTTATTAACATCATTACATACAATTTTAACATAAACCCTAAAATTATCCAAGAACACAATTCATGATTTCACCATTTTCAACATGTTATACGATTACTAACAAACTCTATTACACTTATACACATCAATTTCATCATTTTATAACCCTAAATTCGGATTAAAACCCTTAATTTCTCATAACTTCATAAAACCCCATAAAACCCTAGATTAAGAACATGAAAATTCAACTTACATAGAATAAAAGATTATGGAAGGAGGATTAATTCGAATCCCTAAAGCTTGAATCATGAATTGAATTGAAGAATTGAAGCTTAGAAATCGTCCCTGAGGTTTTCTCACTTTTTCTCCCGCTTTCTAAATCTCTCTGGAACATATACGTATGTGTGTGTAATATTAGATATAAGTAATTAAATTTTATTCCCCTTTTAAACCCTACAGTCTGGAACTGGTAAAACCATTTACGTTTTTCACTATATCTTATTATCTACATAATACTATTTCATAATAAAAATATATCCGTGTACGATATTAATTTCCTGAAATTCGGGGTGTTACACGAGGGGAGCGGGAAAGGGGTAGCATACCTTTGATTTCCATGATTAAGGCTAGAAAATCTTTAGTCAAAGGGTTTGAATCGTTTTTGGCCTATGTTATTGATGCTAAGATAGAAAAGAAAACTGTTACCAACGTCCGAGTGGTTTCGGAATACTCAGAAGTTTTTCCCGACGAGTTGCCTGGCTTACCTCCTGTTAGGGATGTGAAGTATAAGATTGATTTGATACCTGGCTCTACACCAGTAGCGAAAGCACCCTATAGATTAGCTCCCTCCGAAATCCGTGAAATGATGAGTCAGATTCAGGAATTGTTAGATAAGGGTTTTATTAGACCCAGTTCTTCTCCTTGGGGTGCACCTGTATTGTTCGTTAAAAAGAAGGATGGCACATTTCGTATGTGTATAGATTACAGGGAGTTGAATAAGAAAACCATAAAGAATAAATACCCTTTGCCCCGAATCGATGAATTGTTTGATCAGTTACAAGGGTCTTCCTACTTTTCTAAGATTGATTTGAGGTCGGGTTACCACCAGGTGCGGGTTTGTGAGGAGGATATTCCTACGACGGCTTTTCGCACCCGATATGGTCACTATGAGTTTCTTGTTATGCCATTTGGGTTAACTAACGCTCCGGCAGTCTTAATGGATTTGATGAATAGGGTTTGTCGGCCCTACCTTGATAAATTTGTGATCGTGTTCATTGATGATATCTTGGTATATTCTAAGTCAGAAGCCGAGCATGAAATGCATTTGGGATTGGTTTTGGAAACTCTAAGGAAGGAACAATTGTATGCTAAATTTTCGAAATGCTAGTTTTGGCTTCGTGAGGTTCAGTTTTTGGGACATATCATTTGTAAGGATGGGGTTAGAGTCGATCCGTTTAAAGTTGAGGCCGTGATGAATTGGCACACGCCTAGGTCTCCTTCGGAGATTAAGAGTTTTCTTGGGCTGGCGGGTTATTATAGGAAGTTTATTAAAGATTTTTCTAAACTTGCGAGTCCGTTGACAAAATTAACTCGAAAGGATGTTAAGTTTCAGTGGGGTGAACCTCAGGAATCAGCTTTTCAGTCTCTGAAGCAGCTTCTGTGTCAGGTTCCAGTGTTAGCATTGCCTGATGGGTCTGATGATTTCATTGTTTATTGTGATGCCTCGCATGCGGGCCTAGGTGGTGTTTTGATGCAACGTGATCGGGTCATTGCTTACGCTTCTCGACAGCTTAAGCCTCATGAAAAGAATTATCCTACCCATGATTTGGAACTTGCGGCTGTGGTTTTTGCCTTGAAAATATGGAGACATTATCTTTATGGTACCAAATGCGTTATTTGTACGGATCACAAAAGTCTTCAGTATATGTTCTCACAAAAGGAGCTCAATATGTGACAAAGGCGATGGTTAGAATTGATAAAGGATTATGATTGCGAGATTCGATACCATCAGGGTAAAGCAAATGTGGTAGCCGATGCATTAAGCAGAAAAGGAAATCCTGACAGAATCTACTTCATGCGATTAGAGGTTTCTTCTGATTTGATTGACAAATTGAAATTGGCACAAGTAGAGGCGTTATTGGATCATAACTTGAAATCGGAGATCATGTTGAAAAGAAAGGACTTATTATGTGATGATTCTCGTGGATTAAAGACTTTTCAGGCTCGTGTTTGGGTCCCTTTGCTTGGTGAACTTCGTG
Source organism: Helichrysum umbraculigerum (assembly GCA_949592205.1). Taxonomy (NCBI): domain Eukaryota; kingdom Viridiplantae; phylum Streptophyta; class Magnoliopsida; order Asterales; family Asteraceae; genus Helichrysum; species Helichrysum umbraculigerum. Next base: position 4,400,726 of record CATIUR010000005.1, on the reverse strand, counting down.
ACATGATTTTGAATGAGGCACACAAATCTAAGTTATCGATTCACCCGGGGTGTACAAAGATGTATAACGACTTGAAACCCATGTATTGGTGGCCAACCTTGAAAACGGATGTGGCGCGGGTTGTGGAATCTTGTCACATATGCTCTCAAGTGAAAGCCGAACATCAGAAACCATATGGATCATTAAAACAACTTGATATTCCTGAGTGGAAATGGGAAAACATAACGATGGACTTTGTAACCAAATTTCCGCGAACAGTTAAAGGATATGATATGATTTGGGTGATTGTGGACCGGTTGACTAAGAGTGCTCACTTTCTAGCAACTAGTGAGACGGCATCGTTGAGTAAACTGGCGCAGTTGTATATCAATGAGATCGTTTCTAGGCATGGAATTCCGTTGTCTATTGTTTCAGACAGGGATTCTCGGTTTGTGTCTGGATTTTGGCAGAACCTACAACGGGAATTGGGTACTAGAATCAACTTAAGTACAGCTTATCACCCTCAGACAGACGGTCAATCAGAACGTACCATTCAGACCTTAGAGGATATGTTACGTGCTTGTGTGATGGAATATGGTGGGTCTTAGGATTCGCACCTACCTTTGATTGAGTTTGCGTATAACAATTCTTATCACTCGAGTATCGGCATGCCTCCGTATGAAATGTTGTATGGGCGTCGTTCTAGAACACCTACTTGTTGGTTAGAAGCGGGTGAGAAACAGTTTGCGGGTCCGGATATTGTTCAGATAACGGCGGACAAGGTAGCTATTGCTCGTGAGAAATTGAAAGCAGCTCGTGACAGACAGAAACAGTATGCCGATCCACGACGTCGTCCAGTTTATTTTGTGGTTGGTGAGTTGGTTTATTTGAAGGTCTCACCTTGGAAGGGTGTGATTCGGTTTGGTAAGCGTGGTAAACTGGCCCCTAGATACATCGGCCCATTTAGAATTCGGCAAGTAGTTAACGATCAAACTGTGTCACTTGATCTCCCTCCTGAATTAGCGGGTATTCATGATACATTTAACGTGTGTTACTTAAGAAAATGCAATGTGGAGGACCAATCCCAAGTTCTTCCATTGCAAGATTTGCGTGTTGATTTAAGTAAGAAGCTTGTAGAGGAACCCGTTGAACTTTTAGATAGAAAAGTGACTAAACTTCGTAAGAAGGAAATCCCAATGGTTTTGGTTAAGTGGAGACATAGTTTGGGTGCCAACCTTACGTGGGAAACGGAGGAAAGCATGAAGTCTTGGTATCCTAGTCTTTTTGGGCATGGCGAGATTTCGGGGACGAAATCTCCTTAAGGAGGGAAGATTTGTAACATCCTCTCTCTCGGCCTAGGAGAAACTCGGTAATTTCTTATTTTATTTGATTATTTAATTATGTTTTAAAATAATTGGTATTATGGGAATAATTGAAATAAATAGGTTAAATGATTAGATGATTTATTGTGGATAGTAAAATGTTATTTCTTTTAAATGGTTATAGTTGACGGTAAATTAAAAGGCATTTTGCTCGCAAACGGTTTCTAGGTTCCAGACAATAGAGTTAGAGCGGGTATAATGTTTACACTGTATTGTTTGGTGGAGAAAGTTAGATCAACCTAACTTCCCCCACCCTTTCTTTTTCCCTTCCATTTCCTTTGGTTTCATCTCTCCAAAACAAGAACACACACACACAAAGAAAAATAAACCAATTGGGGTTTTGATCTAGTTCAAGAAATCGTCATCCTCATCATCCTCATTAGCTTCATCATCTAGTTCCTCTCTACAACTTGTAAGTAGTTTTGTTCCCATTTACTTTGAATTTGAGTTTGATTTGGAAAATTTATATAGTTAGGTTAATTGATGTATAGGTAGATTTTGTAGCTTGATGATGTTGTTTTGTTGATATAACATGTTATACAATGATACTTGAAGTTATTTGTTAGATAAAATCGAGTATTTCAACTGAATTGTGTGAATTTGGGGTGTGGATTCGGGCTGTTCTTGAACAGGTTGCTGCAGGTCGCTAAAACCATGCATAGCCGATCGGCTGTGCTTGGTTAGCCGATCGGTTAAGGCCATTTAGCTGATCGGCTTAATTTAGCCGAACGGCTATGATAGTTCAAAATCATCACAGAACTTAGCCACTTGAACCGAAGCTTGAAATTAACTATGAAAGCAGATCGGCTATGGTATAGCCGATCGGTTGGGCTTAGCCGAACGGCTGGGACCCCAAAGCCGATCGGCTGTGGGTCTGAACGTGGTCAAAAATCAGCTCTTGTCTTGTGTGCTTTCGGGATTGTACCACTAATATGTATATACGTATATTACGTGCAAATAAGATTTATACATGAGATTAACTGTTGAAACTTTGGTTATTAGGAGATTAAATAATATGCCTGAAAATGAGTGGTATTATTATGAATTCCTAATTTGGTTTTGCTCGTGATCTCAGATAACCCGAAGACTCAGTGAGACTAGATCTCTGAGTGGAGGCTGTGATTGTCAAGGGTGAGTGGATCAATGACTCTCTGTCTAAATCAGTTGTAACAATCGTGAAACGCCCCGAAAACCAGAACCAAATTTTTTTTTTTACTCACTTATTTTATAAACTATAACGCACTCTGTTAGGTCCCATTATTTATACAACACGTACTAAATTCATTTAAACTTCTACTTCCAAAGAAAACTAATATGACTCGCCTAATATGACGCGCTAAAAACAACCGCGTCAGAAAACTTAAAGTGTTACTTCGTTAAACTGTTATAACTAATATGACTCGGCTAATATGACGCGCTAAAAACAACCGGGTCATAAAGCTATTTCAAAAACTCAATTCCAAAAGAACTGACAGCATCCCCGCCGGGTACAGGGGTTACCCGCCGGGTAAACCCCCTGTACAGCAGACCCTGGACCTGTTTAACTTTATACCAAAACACGAACTTTCAACGCGCATAAAATCCAAACCGCTTCAAGTTAGACCTTAAAAATTTGCAGTCATCTCCATATCGACAAAATGAAACTTTCTACTTTTTCACTTTTCCAATTTTCCCAAAAACGCGGGATTTCAACGTATGACTCTTTTTGACCCAAAAACGACCCTTTTGAAATCATACTAATTCACAAACCATAAATCTTTTGACTCTAACTTTTTATACACTATTTCAATACTTCAAAACAAACTTAAAGCAATTGAAACCTAATCCATAACACCACCACACATTTAATTTACCACGTGACCACTTTTAATCCATTTTGACACCTCTTTGACCCGTTTCACCAAAACAACTATATTTAAAATAAATCACTTCTCTAATCAAATCCACAACATATTTAGACTCTTTAAAACATAACTACATCATTCTCTTCACACATTACTCTTTAAAACCATAATTGGGCGATTTACACAATTTAGTTATCAAAACAACAATTCAAAGAGAAGGAGCATTATCTAACCACATAGCTAGCTCCTTATCCATTTCACTAACATAAGCACATTCATTATCCACGTATCGCTAGCCAAACCTCAACCTACATAATAAACACTGAAACGGGTAAGCACCACTGCTTAGTGAGTACACAGGCAATTAAACAAGCAATTCCACATAACACTTATAACACATATCAACACATATCAACACATGACTACTTAAACATATAATCATTGAACTCTATTTCTCTGAACACTGTACACTGAACCCTGAACACTATGCTAACCGCAGTTAGCTCTTTAATCACCACAGTATCTGTACACATAATCATTTTTATCATTTCATTAACCATAATCACCACACTAATCAACAACAATCACAACTTCTAACAAAATCTTAAATACACATATAAGAACTCAATCATATAATAAACAACTTCCACCCGATTGTGTAGTCTCTTGCTCAACAGCAATCCGAATCCAACACAATCGAATCATACACTATTCATCACAAAATCACTATTTAATCCACATATATTAACAAGTAACTTTCCACCCAATTGTGTAGTCTCTTGCTCAACAGCAATCCGAATCCAACACAATCGAATCGTACACTATTAACAAATAACTTTTCCTTTACCTTCAAGCTAGTGACATACTCATTACTCGCTAATGAGATAATCACTACTGACTTTTCCAAATAACATGTATTCACATAACAATTAAATATAACAAATAATTTAACACAATTAACTATTAAAAGCAATAAACATAAATAAACAAACATAACAATTAACTTTCTTTGATTGTGCAAACCTCTAACCCTCAAGCTATACGGTACTACACAACCAAATCACCAGTTTAATCCCCGTATCACTCACCATACTCTTTTTAGTCGATTTCACCATCTTGATCAACATAAGCTTCCATGTCTCTAATCACCTATTGCATAAACATGTAATCATAACAACACTTTTAGACACTAACAATCATCATTAAGCTAACTATTAATCATATTCATACTCTATTAATACTTCTAATTACACTATTAAGCTTATTTTATAATTTCATAATAATCTAACATAAACACTAGAATTCTCATAAACACTATATCATAATTTCATTACTTTCTATCATATTATATCATCACTAACAATCATAAAAACACTAATTAACACTAATTAAACTAATTTCATATCATAAATCACTAGTTCATGGATTTTCATCAAAACCCCACTTTGATCATATAACTACATACTTCAATTTAATCACATACATGATGATACATAGTTTATAATCATAATCAAAACACTAACTAGCACTAGTTTTATCAATTTCCAACCCTAATTTCGTAGTTAAATTCACCAATTTCACAAAACCCCTAAAAACCCATTTTCTAGGTTAGAACATAGAAAAATCACTTACCAAGATGTTAGAGATGATCAAAGAAGGATTAATTCGAATGATTAGAGCTTGAATCATAGTTTTGAAACTGATTTTAGGGTTTGAAATGTTTCCTGCGATTTCTCTTCACTTCACGTATTCTCTGGAATGTTTTTTTTTAGACTAATAAAGGATATACATAACACTGTACGTATTTATCTATCTATTTTAATACCTTTTTAGACTTTACAGTCTGGAACTGGTAAAATCGTTTACGTTTTTCACTATATCTCGTTATCTACATAATACTATTTCATAATAAAAAATATATCCGCGTACAATTTTAAAACCTGAAACTTGGGGTGTTACAACTCTCCCCCACTTATTTCATTCGTGTCCTCACGAATGACACTCGTACTACTCGGTCTTGACACTATCTCTGTTCTTGTACAAACATTTAATCATCTCTAGAACACTTCACTTAGTTCTTCTTAAACACATTATCAACACTAACTATACAAGCTCTTAATCATATATCCCTTACATATTGGTTTCACATTATAAGTGAAATACGTATCACTAAATACAAGTCTATTAATTCTATTTTCTCTATTATCTCTGCCTATCATAATATCTAACCCGAAATTCACATATGTTAAACACCTCTTCCCTTACACTCTATTCCAACAATCATATTAAATCACTTTGATATTTGATAACTCCAACAATTCCATGTGAACTAGCATAATATAACTACGGTGATCAGGCGTAGACATATTATGTTATACACACTTCATTCTCAAGCTATCTCATATCATTGTTTTTCAATGTGATTCCCACACAAACACATAACACACAATAACTAATTTAACAATTAAACACATAATCAGAAACTACTTTACTACTTATCCACCTTATTTGCACATACAACTACATCAATTTAATCCACATAAATACTTACTCTTACCAATATTCACATATTTAATCCAATTTAGCCGACCTCTACTTAACTTTTCTCATCACATAACTTTTCAAATTACAATTTACTACTTTATCTAGTCATTAGATAAGCAAAAATACGAAAGATTATATGTAATTCGCACATAATTATAATAAGATTATCAATCCAACAAGTAAACTCTTATTTTCCTGACTATTTTACTTTTTTCCTACAATAGGCTATCCAACTATGGTAGTCTTTACCAAGCTTTAATTATCATCACCGAATAACCACTTATACGTTTTAACAAGTAATAGAAACAGTCCAAAATTCTTCCTTTATAATGATATCACATTAATCAATAGTTTTAGTAGTTTACTACTACCTCAATTTTAGTCAATCTATGACTATTTCTCGACTACAGGTCGTCAGTCTTTACCTACCATATCTTTTAAATCCGTATTAATTTCCCTGGTACTTGGTAACCTCACAATTCCATGTGAAATGGCATAATATGAATACGTTGGCCAGGCGTCGTTATATTATGTCAGTCACACTTCATTCTCAGGTCACTTCATACCGTTAATCTTCAAAGTGATTAATCTTTAATTTCATATATATCATTAACAACGATATCACTTTAACAACAAGTACAAAATCAGATATTAACTTGTTACCTATTCCATATATTCCTTGGAATGTAAGACTAATCATATAGTCAGGTGGATATAATCAACACAGACATTTAACACCATTTCCACCATCTCATTAACACAGGTGTAATGTCTAACACCACCACCTCCATCAATACTTTTAGTACATAGCACAATTTCAAACACTAGTATAGCAATTAATACTAATAGTGCATTACATAAGGTTTAATACTAATTATATTATCACTATTATGTGAAATTCTTAACATATTGTCATCAATCTATACTTCTTTAGTTTAGTTACAATTGAGCATTTCCTGTTCGATTATCATATAGATACAAGCTCATGTACTTAACTCACAATTCTTAAAATGCTCACTTCAATCAATTTTTAATGTTCTACATGATTCAATTGATTCACCTATATGATCCACATAATCCCATACTCAAGATTTATTAACCCTGGTTAGTAATAATCAACAATACCAATTGCTATTCGAATTTGCAGTTAAATAAACCGTCTATGAACATCTTATACATAATAATATATGTGAACCTCTTAAAACAAGTTTTTTTTACATTATATTTAGTCATAGGAATGATCTCTGGGCTCAAAGGAACAAAAGCCCAATACAAATCATAAGCTAAAAGTCCGAAATGAGGTCCGAAAAACAATCAAAAGCGATTTTCGGGCCCCAAACGACCCCGAAGTGCCGAAAACTGACAGGGCTCATGGCAAAGCGGTGAGCTTTGACCGTTGAGCCGTTTTTGAGTGGATATGTAAATTTCATCTTAATCGGACACCGAAACTTCTTAACGGAAATTCTACGTCCAACGTTACGTCGAACGTCGAAATTTTACGAACTTTCATATTAAACTCACTTAATATAACACATAACACAAGAAATGTCTCAATAAGAGGGGAATCCGCCGGATTCTGGGGAATCCGCTCGGATTGAAGGGAATACGCCCGAATTCCGGGGAATCCGCCGTATTCAAGGCCAAGTTTTGGGACAGAACCATTTTTAAGGAATCCGGTCAAGGAATCCGTCCGGATTCAACCTGCTGTAACAAGTCTGCAATTTTAGTGCAAAAACACGAAATTCAAACGCGCATATCTCCTAAACCGTAAAGAGTTAGACTCTGAAATTTTGCAGGCACCCTCATATAATCAAAATGCAACTTTCCATTTTTCCACTTTTTCAATTTACACGTTTTACGAGAAAACGGACGTATAACCAATTTTAGGCCATTTTGAGCCATTTTCGTTGACACTCTATATTCCAAACGGCATACATTCAGGGTTCCACCCTTTGCCAACATGTTTCTATATATATTTGTGACGTGTGGGCACTTTCAACACCCTCATATACTTGTCCTATCATGTTTTAACTCATTGACCCGTTTAGGGGTCCAAATGGGCAAATTTTACCAAATTCAATCAACATAACTACATTACACTTTCAAAACACATTCCTACTATATGTAGGACTTAAAATCACTATTACATTGGTTATAACCAAACCCCTACTCATTTTAACCGTTTAACCATCAAGTGACCCATTTGGGCACCTTGACAACCCATTTGGGTTTTAACCTATATAACCACTATTCAAACAACCATTTCACACTTTCTTGACTATTTCAAGTCAAACAGAACTATTTTCACTATTGGTGTCATACTGTCACTCTAAAACACCAATTCACATTAAAATCATCATTGTTTATAACAATTACAACAAAGTTTCAACTTTGACTTTTTCCAAGGCAACACATACTTTCAAATCAATGAACACTTTTAGTTTTAAACAAAACATGACTCCAAACTACATCTATGGAGATATACCAACATCGCCTTTAATTTCATCATATCAAGTCACATCAATCCAGTTTATCATTTATCAAATAATTCCCTAGCAAGGATCTATAATCACACCTTGCATTTATCAACTTATCAACACGCGATATTCACCAATAATTCACTTTACTTTACTAACAATCATATCATAGTAAAGCAAACAGTCAAAGCTTATTAAAATTCATCAAGCTTATCAGAAATTACCTGGCATATCTAGGCCCACGAGTATTGAGGAATCATTGAGAATACCCTTGGGTTCCTCATGTTCCTCCGTCTCTGCAACCAAAACAACAATCTTGGAACTTGTTATAGGTTAGTACATATTCAATAACCACCTTTTCATACAATTACTAAACCCCATCCCTGGAATGTTTGACTTGACACATCATATAGATTTGGGATTGAACATAACCAATGTCCAATTCACCCAAACCTATGCTCTGATACCAATTTATAACACCAGCCTCGAAATACAAGGACATTTTTTTTTTTAAACATATCGGAAGCGCAGGATTAATAGAAACCAGTGGATTGCATACATACATTTCAAATAGCAATCCACTTATATACAAACCTTTAAAACTAGATTATTCTAATCATTACACACATTAAGTTTAGGTGTTATAGAAATCCCAATGTGTTGTTAAATCATTAACGTATTATCCATTTCAGAGTGAGCCTGTCAAACATTCCATTCCATATGTACTTCTTGCCCACCCACATACAAAAGTAAACCTGCAAGAAGTAATGAGGGGTTAGCACGAAGCTAAGTGAATAGATCCCAAGCTATCAATCAAACTCAGCTTAACACATGCCTAAAACCAAGCAATGCACAAGTAACATAGAAGGATCGGTGGTCCTTGAGGTACCCTCATGCCGCGGATGGTTCCCCAAGTAACACTTAAAACCAACTGACGGCCAAATCAGAGGTTAAACCGATAGTTTGGTACTATTACTACACACGACGCAATTTCAGTGTCCAACACATGTACAAGGCACTTGCGAAGTCCTAGTAATAGTATCCAAACCCAACACATTAGTTGACCCCCACCAAATCAAATAGTCCACAACTATCATAGCACAATGGACGCCAATAATCAATCAAGGTTTAGCCAACATGCCAATATAATATTAATGCAATCATTGCAATAAACCAAGTTTACCCGTTGTAACCATGTTGTTACAACTAACTTAGACTGAAAGTCCAAGATCCACTCACCGACAATCATAGTCGTCCACTCAGTAGTCTAATGTCACTGAGTCTTCTCCACATCTGAGAATACAATAACATAACACAAGTTAGTCATTTGGCACTTGCCTCAATATTGATATAGTATCATACAATTGTAACTACATCAAACAATTTATCCTTAACTTGTATTAATCCAAATTTCATCATTTCAAGATTTTGAATAATCTTATTAACATCAAAAATTCATATTCATCTAACCAATTATAATCATAACATCATTTTTATTCATTCTAATTATTACTATTCAATATAGTTAAACCATTAACAAAGCTAATAACCATGAACATCACTAATTCATCAACTTCATCATAATCATTTCAACACTCTTGAACACTTAACCAATTTCATACTTTAATAACACTAGCTTAACACTTTGATTATAACATAATCAACTAAACCCTTAAACTTTATTAATGATCATATTATCACTTTCTTCATTTTTATATAAGGGTTTACATTATAATCATCATTGAATCATCATCTAACAATAATATCATCACAATCATCCATTTTTCTCCAAGAACACATTATGAACACTTAATCAAATTCTTAATTTCCAAGTTAGGGCTTAGGTTATAATCACAAATTAAGCACTAACTAACCCTTCTAACATGACTACAAGTTTTATTTCAAGACTAATCCTACTAATTAAACAATTACCCAAAACCCCAATTTCTAGGGTTATATCAAACATGAAATTAACACATATAACATGATTAAGATGATACTAGAATGATTATTACATGTTATTGAAGCTTAACTAACATCAATTTACACTTTAGAAACCCTAATTTCGGATTTTGCTCAAGAACATCAAAACCCCCAATTTCTAGGGTTTATAACTCAAAGATTTGAGACTTACAAGTTGATAAGGATGATTAGAAGATGATAATCTTCATGCTAGAAGCTTGAATCCGAATTTGAGATCTTTGATTTGATGATTTCTTCATGATTTTTGATTTAGGATGGAATGTGGGTGTGTGTGTGTTCATACGTACATATGTATGTGTGGAGGGGAAATAAAACCGACCCATCCATATAATATACCATATAAGTGTTAATTTTCATTCCCCGTATTTATTATTGTCTGGAACTTAAAAACCATTTGCGGGGAAATACAATTTTATTTTACCGTCAACTAAATAAATTTAAAACAAACAATATTTTACTAACCACAATATTTTCTGAGGCTTATTGACCTATTAATTATCCAATCAAACACAATAACAATTTTAAATCGCATTTAAAATTACAGAAAATACCTATTACTTCTAGGCCCAATTTGAGGATGTTACAATACTCTTTTTAGTCGATTTCACCATCTTGATCAACATAAGCTTCCATGTCTCTAATCACCTATTGCATAAACATGTAATCATAACAACACTTTTAGACACTAACAATCATCATTAAGCTAACTATTAATCATATTCATACTCTATTAATACTTCTAATTACACTATTAAGCTTATTTTATAATTTCATAATAATCTAACATAAACACTAGAATTCTCATAAACACTATATCATAATTTCATTACTTTCTATCATATTATATCATCACTAACAATCATAAAAACACTAATTAACACTAATTAAACTAGATTCATATCATAAATCACTAGTTTATGGATTTTCATCAAAACCCCACTTTGATCATATAACTACATACTTCAATTTAATCACATACATGATGATACATAGTTTATAATCATAATCAAAACACTAACTAGCACTAGTTTTATCAATTTCCAACCCTAATTTCGTAGTTAAATTCACCAATTTCACAAAACCCCTAAAAACCCATTTTCTAGGTTAGAACATAGAAAAATCACTTACCAAGATGTTAGAGATGATCAAAGAAGGATTAATTCGAATGATTAGAGCTTGAATCATAGTTTTGAAACTGATTTTAGGGTTTGAAATGTTTCCTGCGATTTCTCTTCACTTCACGTATTCTCTGGAATGTTTTTTTTTAGACTAATAAAGGATATACATAACACTGTACGTATTTATCTATCTATTTTAATACCTTTTTAGACTTTACAGTCTGGAACTGGTAAAATCGTTTACGTTTTTCACTATATCTCGTTATCTACATAATACTATTTCATAATAAAAAATATATCCGCGTACAATTTTAAAACCTGAAACTTGGGGTGTTACAACTCTCCCCCACTTATTTCATTCGTGTCCTCACGAATGGCACTCGTACTACTCAGTCTTGACACTATCTCTGTTCTTGTACAAACATTTAATCATCTCTAGAACACTTCACTTAGTTCTTCTTAAACACATTATCAACACTAACTATACATGCTCTTAATCATATATCCCTTACATATTGGTTTCACATAATAAGTGAAATACGTATCACTAAATACAAGTCTATTAATTCTATTTTCTCTATTATCTCTGCCTATCATAATATCTAACCCGAAATTCACATATGTTAAACACCTCTTCCCATACACTCTATTCCAACAATCACATTAAATCACTTTGATATTTGATAACTCCAACAATTCCATGTGAACTAGCATAATATAACTACGGTGATCAGGCGTAGACATATTATGTTATACACACTTCATTCTCAAGCTATCTCATATCATTGTTTTTCAATGTGATTCCCACACAAACACATAACACACAATAACTAATTTAACAATTAAACACATAATCAGAAACTACTTTACTACTTATCCACCTTATTTGCACATACAACTACATCAATTTAATCCACATAAATACTTACTCTTACCTCTAACAATCCATCTCTGTATTTCAATATAAAGATATATCACATAATCACATTAGTTCAAATAAATCAAAGTTAACTATTAAACGTAATCATAATCAAAATAAATCAAACAATCATAATGGTTTAAGCTTAAGCAATCCTATCGCGGATTACCTAACTCTCTTAAACCATTGCTCTGATACCAACTTGAAACGCCCCGAAAACCAGAACCAAAAATTTTTTTTTACTCACTTATTTTATAAACTATAACGCACTCTGTTAGGTCCCATTATTTATACAACACGTACTAAATTCATTTAAACTTCTACATCCAAAGAAAACTAATATGACTCGCCTAATATGACGCGCTAAAAACAACCGCGTCAGAAAACTTAAAGTGTTACTTCGTTAAACTGTTATAACTAATATGACTCGGCTAATATGACGCGCTAAAAACAACCGGGTCATAAAGCTATTTCAAAAACTCAATTCCAAAAGAACTGACAGCATCCCCGACGGGTACAGGGGTTACCCGCCGGGTAAACCCCCTGTACAGCAGACCCTGGACCTGTTTAACTTTATACCAAAACACGAACTTTCAACGCGCATAAAATCCAAACCGCTTCAAGTTAGACCTTAAAAATTTGCAGTCATCTCCATATCGACAAAATGAAACTTTCTACTTTTTCACTTTTCCAATTTTCCCAAAAACGCGGGATTTCAACGTATGACTCTTTTTGACCCAAAATCGACCCTTTTGAAATCATACTAATTCACAAACCATAAATCTTTTGACTCTAACTTTTTATACACTATTTCAATACTTCAAAACAAACTTAAAGCAATTGAAACCTAATCCATAACACCACCACACATTTAATTTACCACGTGACCACTTTTAATCCATTTTGACACCTCTTTGACCCGTTTCACCAAAACAACTATATTTAAAATAAATCACTTCTCTAATCAAATCCACAACATATTTAGACTCTTTAAAACATAACTACATCATTCTCTTCACACATTACTCTTTAAAACCATAATTGGGCGATTTACACAATTTAGTTATCAAAACAACAATTCAAAGAGAAGGAGCATTATCTAACCACATAGCTAGCTCCTTATCCATTTCACTAACATAAGCACATTCTTTATCCACGTATCGCTAGCCAAACCTCAACCTACATAATAAACACTGAAACGGGTAAGCACCACTGCTTAGTGAGTACACAGGCAATTAAACAAGCAATTCCACATAACACTTATAACACATATCAACACATATCAACACATGACTACTTAAACATATAATCATTGAACTCTATTTCTCTGAACACTGTACACTGAACCCTGAACACTATGCTAACCGCAGTTAGCTCTTTAATCACCACAGTATCTGTACACATAATCATTTTTATCATTTCATTAACCATAATCACCTCACTAATCAACAACAATCACAACTTCTAACAAAATCTTAAATACACATATAAGAACTCAATCATATAATAAACAACTTCCACCCGATTGTGTAGTCTCTTGCTCAACAGCAATCCGAATCCAACACAATCGAATCATACACTATTCATCACAAAATCACTATTTAATCCACATATATTAACAAGTAACTTTCCACCCAATTGTGTAGTCTCTTGCTCAACAGCAATCCGAATCCAACACAATCGAATCGTACACTATTAACAAATAACTTTTCCTTTACCTTCAAGCTAGTGACATACTCATTACTCGCTAATGAGATAATCACTACTGACTTTTCCAAATAACATGTATTCACATAACAATTAAATATAACAAATAATTTAACACAATTAACTATTAAAAGCAATAAACATAAATAAACAAACATAACAATTAACTTTCTTTGATTGTGCAAACCTCTAGCCCTCAAGCTATACGGTACTACACAACCAAATCACCAGTTTAATCCCCGTATCACTCACCATACTCTTTTTAGTCGATTTCACCATCTTGATCAACATAAGCTTCCATGTCTCTAATCACCTATTGCATAAACATGTAATCATAACAACACTTTTAGACACTAACAATCATCATTAAGCTAACTATTAATCATATTCATACTCTATTAATACTTCTAATTACACTATTAAGCTTATTTTATAATTTCATAATAATCTAACATAAACACTAGAATTCTCATAAACACTATATCATAATTTCATTACTTTCTATCATATTATATCATCACTAACAATCATAAAAACACTAATTAACACTAATTAAACTAATTTCATATCATAAATCACTAGTTCATGGATTTTCATCAAAACCCCACTTTGATCATATAACTACATACTTCAATTTAATCACATACATGATGATACATAGTTTATAATCATAATCAAAACACTAACTAGCACTAGTTTTATCAATTTCCAACCCTAATTTCGTAGTTAAATTCACCAATTTCACAAAACCCCTAAAAACCCATTTTCTAGGTTAGAACATAGAAAAATCACTTACCAAGATGTTAGAGATGATCAAAGAAGGATTAATTCGAATGATTAGAGCTTGAATCATAGTTTTGAAACTGATTTTAGGGTTTGAAATGTTTCCTGCGATTTCTCTTCACTTCACGTATTCTCTGGAATGTTTTTTTTTAGACTAATAAAGGATATACATAACACTGTACGTATTTATCTATCTATTTTAATACCTTTTTAGACTTTACAGTCTGGAACTGGTAAAATCGTTTACGTTTTTCACTATATCTCGTTATCTACATAATACTATTTCATAATAAAAAATATATCCGCGTACAATTTTAAAACCTGAAACTTGGGGTGTTACAACTCTCCCCCACTTATTTCATTCGTGTCCTCACGAATGGCACTCGTACTACTCAGTCTTGACACTATCTCTGTTCTTGTACAAACATTTAATCATCTCTAGAACACTTCACTTAGTTCTTCTTAAACACATTATCAACACTAACTATACATGCTCTTAATCATATATCCCTTACATATTGGTTTCACATAATAAGTGAAATACGTATCACTAAATACAAGTCTATTAATTCTATTTTCTCTATTATCTCTGCCTATCATAATATCTAACCCGAAATTCACATATGTTAAACACCTCTTCCCATACACTCTATTCCAACAATCACATTAAATCACTTTGATATTTGATAACTCCAACAATTCCATGTGAACTAGCATAATATAACTACGGTGATCAGGCGTAGACATATTATGTTATACACACTTCATTCTCAAGCTATCTCATATCATTGTTTTTCAATGTGATTCCCACACAAACACATAACACACAATAACTAATTTAACAATTAAACACATAATCAGAAACTACTTTACTACTTATCCACCTTATTTGCACATACAACTACATCAATTTAATCCACATAAATACTTACTCTTACCTCTAACAATCCATCTCTGTATTTCAATATAAAGATATATCACATAATCACATTAGTTCAAATAAATCAAAGTTAACTATTAAACGTAATCATAATCAAAATAAATCAAACAATCATAATGGTTTAAGCTTAAGCAATCCTATCGCGGATTACCTAACTCTCTTAAACCATTGCTCTGATACCAACTTGAAACGCCCCGAAAACCAGAACCAAAAATTTTTTTTTACTCACTTATTTTATAAACTATAACGCACTCTGTTAGGTCCCATTATTTATACAACACGTACTAAATTCATTTAAACTTCTACATCCAAAGAAAACTAATATGACTCGCCTAATATGACGCGCTAAAAACAACCGCGTCAGAAAACTTAAAGTGTTACTTCGTTAAACTGTTATAACTAATATGACTCGGCTAATATGACGCGCTAAAAACAACCGGGTCATAAAGCTATTTCAAAAACTCAATTCCAAAAGAACTGACAGCATCCCCGACGGGTACAGGGGTTACCCGCCGGGTAAACCCCCTGTACAGCAGACCCTGGACCTGTTTAACTTTATACCAAAACACGAACTTTCAACGCGCATAAAATCCAAACCGCTTCAAGTTAGACCTTAAAAATTTGCAGTCATCTCCATATCGACAAAATGAAACTTTCTACTTTTTCACTTTTCCAATTTTCCCAAAAACGCGGGATTTCAACGTATGACTCTTTTTGACCCAAAATCGACCCTTTTGAAATCATACTAATTCACAAACCATAAATCTTTTGACTCTAACTTTTTATACACTATTTCAATACTTCAAAACAAACTTAAAGCAATTGAAACCTAATCCATAACACCACCACACATTTAATTTACCACGTGACCACTTTTAATCCATTTTGACACCTCTTTGACCCGTTTCACCAAAACAACTATATTTAAAATAAATCACTTCTCTAATCAAATCCACAACATATTTAGACTCTTTAAAACATAACTACATCATTCTCTTCACACATTACTCTTTAAAACCATAATTGGGCGATTTACACAATTTAGTTATCAAAACAACAATTCAAAGAGAAGGAGCATTATCTAACCACATAGCTAGCTCCTTATCCATTTCACTAACATAAGCACATTCTTTATCCACGTATCGCTAGCCAAACCTCAACCTACATAATAAACACTGAAACGGGTAAGCACCACTGCTTAGTGAGTACACAGGCAATTAAACAAGCAATTCCACATAACACTTATAACACATATCAACACATATCAACACATGACTACTTAAACATATAATCATTGAACTCTATTTCTCTGAACACTGTACACTGAACCCTGAACACTATGCTAACCGCAGTTAGCTCTTTAATCACCACAGTATCTGTACACATAATCATTTTTATCATTTCATTAACCATAATCACCACACTAATCAACAACAATCACAACTTCTAACAAAATCTTAAATACACATATAAGAACTCAATCATATAATAAACAACTTCCACCCGATTGTGTAGTCTCTTGCTCAACAGCAATCCGAATCCAACACAATCGAATCATACACTATTCATCACAAATCACTATTTAATCCACATATATTAACAAGTAACTTTCCACCCAATTGTGTAGTCTCTTGCTCAACAGCAATCCGAATCCAACACAATCGAATCGTACACTATTAACAAATAACTTTTCCTTTACCTTCAAGCTAGTGACATACTCATTACTCGCTAATGAGATAATCACTACTGACTTTTCCAAATAACATGTATTCACATAACAATTAAATATAACAAATAATTTAACACAATTAACTATTAAAAGCAATAAACATAAATAAACAAACATAACAATTAACTTTCTTTGATTGTGCAAACCTCTAGCTCTCAAGCTATACGGTACTACACAACCAAATCACCAGTTTAATCCCCGTATCACTCACCATACTCTTTTTAGTCGATTTCACCATCTTGATCAACATAAGCTTCCATGTCTCTAATCACCTATTGCATAAACATGTAATCATAACAACACTTTTAGACACTAACAATCATCATTAAGCTAACTATTAATCATATTCATACTCTATTAATACTTCTAATTACACTATTAAGCTTATTTTATAATTTCATAATAATCTAACATAAACACTAGAATTCTCATAAACACTATATCATAATTTCATTACTTTCTATCATATTATATCATCACTAACAATCATAAAAACACTAATTAACACTAATTAAACTAATTTCATATCATAAATCACTAGTTCATGGATTTTCATCAAAACCCCACTTTGATCATATAACTACATACTTCAATTTAATCACATACATGATGATACATAGTTTATGATCATAATCAAAACACTAACTAGCACTAGTTTTATCAATTTCCAACCCTAATTTCGTAGTTAAATTCACCAATTTCACAAAACCCCTAAAAACCCATTTTCTAGGTTAGAACATAGAAAAATCACTTACCAAGATGTTAGAGATGATCAAAGAAGGATTAATTCGAATGATTAGAGCTTGAATCATAGTTTTGAAACTGATTTTAGGGTTTGAAATGTTTCCTGCGATTTCTCTTCACTTCACGTATTCTCTGGAATGTTTTTTTTTAGACTAATAAAGGATATACATAACACTGTACGTATTTATCTATCTATTTTAATACCTTTTTAGACTTTACAGTCTGGAACTGGTAAAATCGTTTACGTTTTTCACTATATCTCGTTATCTACATAATACTATTTCATAATAAAAATATATCCGCGTACAATTTTAAAACCTGAAACTTGGGGTGTTACAAATCGGGTTACAACGGGTAAACATGGTTTTACTGTTCATGTTGTTTAGTTTACATATTGCCATGATGATTATGGATCATGTGAATTGTTCAGAGGTCAACATGGTTTGGGCTTGGTATTATTACTTGAATAACACAAGTGCCTTGTACATGTGTTGTTCACTGAAATTGTGTTATAAATAGTAATAGTACCAAGCTATCGGTTAGATCACTGAATTGGCCTCCAGTGATTGTAAGTGTTGCTTGGGGGCCACCGCGGCAGTAGGGTTCCTCAAGGACCACCGATCCTCTTTGAAGCTAGTTGTTTATGATGCTTTGTTGTAGGCAATTGTCTAACTGAGTTAGGGTGATGGTTAGAGATCTATTCACGTAGCTTTGTGCTAATCCCCCTCCTTAATTCTTGCAGGATATACTTTTGATTGTGGGTAGCAAGAATGTCCGAGTTTTTGATGGAATGTTTGATGGCTCCCACTCTGATTATTTAACCACGTCAATAGTTAAACATTTTGTTTAAATTTTATATAACTCCCTAATTTGTAACTATGGTTATCTTGATAATATCGGTTGGTGTTATCGTGCACAAACGACTTGTATCTTGCAATGTTATCTATATATGAAATTCATGATGAATGAAGTTTATATTACGCTTCCGATGTTTTAAACAAAAAAAATATATATATATGGTATTGAAAAGTAGGGTGTTATACTTACCTCAACATACCCCTCGATTACTAGTACACACCCAGTCTAATTAATTAAATGTTTTATTTTTTTGTCTATTTCGTCTTTTATTCTTTTTAATTATTTATAGAGTAGAAAAAAAGTATAAAAATTAAACATCAATAATTACGAATATTTTTAAAAGATGAAATTTTTATGAAAATGAATTTTTTTTATATAAAGCAATTTTTCTTATTGGTTAAAACGGAATATAGACACTTATTTTGAGACAATCCAAATATGTAACTGAGATACTTATTTTGGAATGGAGGGTATTTTTTTTTTATTTTTTCACAAAATTGGGTATTATTTTTATAGAAAATAAATCATTTAAAAATATTAGGGAAAAAAAAGGAAAACACTAAAAACAAAAAATGAAATCTAATTTGACAGATAGGGGGTGATTTTTATGGTGCAATTTTTATAATTTTTCAACTTACCGTTTGTGAGATATTTGATTTTTAAAAACGTGGGGGAAAATGAATTTTATGACACGTAGCGCATTCTTATTGGTTCTCCCATTTTCACCCAATTTTCCAACCTCACTCGTATTATTATTATTATTATTATATATATATATTGATTATCATTGTTTCATCGTCGTCGTGACTTGAGCCTCAAACCATGTAGTTGAAATGCTAATGACGATGCCTACTGTCGGGACAATGTCACTTCAATTTTTTTTTTTAAAGTTTATTACCTTACATAAAAAAATCAGTCACAAACTAATTGAGATCGTCATATCAGAAACATTAAACTATATTGTTATCGCAATGTTAATAATTAGTTTCCAACAACTAACTATATATACGTGTAAGTGTGTAACACATTGAACTATAGATTGACAACTTGGCAATTTCTAAATAAAATGTGTCAACGACACCATAATCAAACTACGGATTAATTTAAATTTAAAAAGGCTATATATATATTCCATCCATCACTTTTTAAATTGAGAATATTCTACTCAAAAAAACTGCATATACACACACTACTACCTTTGTTCTGCTCCGTTTCACAAAACCCTCCCGGAAACAGTAACACTCCACCGACTAACTTTCACCGGCGATCAAAACAATACTTATACACGCTCTATATATCTATATCTATTATTACAACTTTTTATTATAATTATTTTAAATTAATTAATGGATAATTCTCCAACTGAAGTGGTTCCGCTACAACCTTCGATTGAACAACTGATCACAAAAATATGTTCACAAAAATGTATAGAACCGCCTAATGTTAACGCCCGACGGTTACTCTCCACGATCACTGAATCATCAGCAACTGAAATATTAAATGAAATCTCGAAATCAAAAAGTATCCGTACGTTTACAGGTTACATTATTTGGTTTGTCAAGAAGAATTCAACTGCTTCCTCACCGGATAAAGCTTTTATTTTACCTCAGAAACGATCGCCGTCGCCGTCTGCAACCGCAAAAAGTCCGCAGAGTAAAATTTTGTTACATTTTTGTTATCTATTGAGTATTTGTTGTAATGAGAGTGGTCTGTTGTAATGTTGTGGTCCTGTTTAGGGTTTTTACATTTTTATGAAAAAATGTGTTTACTTTTTAGGTGATTTAAATTAAATTAGGATATCTATGGTAGAGTTACGGATATAACTAGTATAAATGCAAAGAAATTGATGATTATTCTTCTTATTATTACCAAATTAAATATAAAAATAATTGGTATGTTAGTACTTTTTGTTGATCAATAATTTAATATAATGTATTGTGTGTTATAGTGATTACTATTTTTGTTACATGATTGTTATGTTAGCTTTTATAATTGGGTAAGCTTATTTGCAAGGCTCACGTACTTCTTGAAACTTGGTGAAGCTGATTAGTTCATTTATAACGCTTACGAGCTTACCGATTTGAGTTTATGGACTTAAATAAGGCCATAAGCTTAGACTTTTTAGCTCACAAGCCGTTATAAATGAGTTTATCAGCTTGGATATAAGCTTAGGTAAATACCGTTAGTCCGTTAAAAAAGAAAGTGGAAATAGAGTGGAAGAAAGCTACAAGTCTTGTATATGTACTATTGATAAGTTATGTTCATGTTCATCTTCGTGCAGAGTATGCGTGCCATCTTTCTCCGAATTCTCAGCAGTTTGTACCCTCACCAAGTTCTAGTTCCAAGTGTAGAACTATTACCGAGTATTACCATCTTTCTCCGAATTCTCAGCAGTTTGTACGCTCACCAAGTTCTAGTTCCAAGTGTAGAACTATTACCGAGTCCTCTCCTGTATCACCGAATGACGGTTATGGTTCTTTGCTTTCAAAGCAGATTACTTCATTACCATTTTCCGGTTTGACGGCTGTGAATTCTAAAGTCGCTAATTGTCACTTGCCTGAATCTCCAAAGGCCACTCATCGTGTCCAGAAACAACTTATATTCTCAGAAGGTTGTGACTTAGCTGATGCAGATCATGGTAAGGTAATGCAGCAGTTGATTGACTCTTCAAGTGCTAGTCATCAAGTTTCTGCTGTTCAAAAGCAATGTATACTTTCGCCATGTTCGAGCTCAAAGGCTCCAAGCCCTAAGCATTTTTCTGATTTCTCACGTACTACCCAGAATGGTTCTCTAGTTCGAGGGCAACATACTTTACTACCCTGTGAGAATTTTAGAGGGGGTACTTGTGGCAATATTGAACCAGGGTTTGGTTCTGTGACTCAAAACCATTCGAACAGTATAAACAATCTTGTCTTTAGTCAGCAGTCACTGCTCCTTGCTGAACTTGAATTCAGGAAAATGTTCATGGTTTATAGTTATGTTGGAAGGTTAGTAAACTTCCAACTTCTTATGTTCATGTTGTGGGTTTTTCTACTCAGCTCTCAAATTTAGCCAAATACGTGTACAGGAAAAAGCTTGAAGACGTGGTCTCTGTCCTAGATGCCATTGAAATAAATCAAATGAAAACGTTGACAATGTTCAATTTTGAAGCTAAAATCTGGGCTAAGTATGGTTGTAAATATTGTGAACCCTCTGATAGGGCAATGGTATGTAATACTTTTTCATGATTTTGTTCATTTATACTATTAATATACTCTGAAATGGAAGCATATACAAATATGAAATATAGAATGCATCAGTAACCTATCTTTTATTTTAAGCTTCTAAGATTAGATAACATTGTACAATTTTTGGATGATAGGTACACTGTTTTTTGGTTATGCAAGTATTCTAACTTAAGTATATTGTATTAAATTTGGAGTTCAAAAAGATCAGTTGAGTGTTATGATCGTAAGTGGTTGTATCATATGCCTGGATAGTTCATCACCATGTGCCAGTCAGTTATTCTAATGATCTTTTATATTGTAGCATTATGATTGGGATTCTGGAAAGACCTATCTTTATCATTGCTATGTGAGAGCTAATGGAACTCACCAGTTCAAGGTTTGTCATTCTTATTGAAATTGCTTAAACAGCTTGGGGTCTTGATTTATCTTTTCATTTCTTCAGTATCTTTAATGAACTTGTTATATGATGTTATTTCTTGTTATATTTCAGGGACCATATCTAAATACAAGAAGAACTCACTTACAAAGGAAACTAGGAGATGACAACGTGTTGATTGTCCAATTTTCAGATGATCCGGACATGCCATACATGCCATCCAATCACTGCAACTGGCGTGCAGCTTATCAGAGGATTGCTGGGGGGATTTCTATTGGTTTGCGTCATTATCGTCTTTTTGGTGAACACTTCACCTTTCATATGTTACTATTTTCTACATGGCTATATGTAAATCACATTTGAGTGTAATCATTAATTTTGAAACTATCCGTTTTATCTTTTCAGCATTCAAAGATGATAGAGATAATAAGAATCATAAAGTGCGCAGTACAAAGAAATCGCGGTCTTCATGGGGTGTCAAATGCTATTTCATTAGAAAAGAATCTTCTGCACCTTGGACTGAGAAAGACTCTTGCATTCTGTTCAATAAGACAAGCCATGAGGCAAGGTGTCTATTCATGCATGTTCATACGGTCCCTAGCATGGCGAAATACATCTCTAGGTCAGCGTATTCCGTTTTTTGAGTGCTAGATCCAAAGTTGTCTTCATTAATAACTATTGTGCCAAGTATGATTATCTAAAATTTATTAACTGATTCAGTCTTTTCTCTGCAATTTATTCAAGTCCTTCAACTTTTGTTTATATGCAGATGTTCACTTGCCCTATCAAATACTATTAAACTTCGTGTTGATCTTGCTTATGTGCATGTGGAAAGAATTCAAGACATCCCTTGTCGTGTATAGCCTTTTTTAATTAGTCTTATTTTTCTCTATTTATATCTACAGAATATATTTTACATCATGAGTTATTATTGATTACAGGATGAGAATGGTTGTGTTGTATATGAAGATGGTGAAGCATTGATTCATACAGATGGGACAGGGTTTATTTCAGAAGATTTGGCAATTTTGTGTGCAAGAGATTTTCTCGAAGCCAAGGGCACAAATGATGATAGTTATGAGGTGATAATTTTGACATGTGTATACATCCATGTATCTCGATGTAATCCTTATTGTCTAACCAAGTCATTGTTTTTGATACTGCATAAAGTTAATCGATCTTCTCAAGCTTGAGGAAGAATCACTGGGGATTGAACCGGTAAATGTTACTAATGCTTCATTGTTCTCTATAATATTCTGTAAGATATTAAGCTTTGATGTTACCTTTGTACCAGCCTTTGCTTGTCCAGTGCCGCTTGTTTAAGGAAGGTTATGCTGTCAAAGGAACCCTCCTTGTAAACAAAAAGGTAAATACTTTTGCAGTCTTGCTTATGAATCTTACAGAGTACAGACAGTTTTTGAATCATGAAGTTCTTCATATTGGTAAGGAAATAAATAAGGTGTTTTTACTTCTAAACTTTTCTCGAATATTTTCTTAAGCTTAAAGCCCGGACAATCCAAATCAGACCCTCAATGATAAAGGTTGAAAAAGATGCTAGACTTTCTGATTCAGCATCATTCAGTTCACTGGAGATAGTTTCCATAAGGTAAAATTACTACTAGTTTTCTTTGCTATCATCGCATTACCAGATACTCGGATAGTGCATTGTAATTTTTGTGGTTAGCTAAGATTATTGCTCATCCATTAATCTTGATATATGATATGATGATATATGATTATTCTTGCAGGCAGGAATTGTTGTATAAAGTTTTTGTAAACTTGTTAATACCTTAGATAGTTAACTCTCATAAATGCTCTACTTTAAACACAACTTTCTATTCCTCATTTTTCAGTCGTAGACCAAGAAAAGCTAATCTATCAAAGAACTTGATCGCACTTTTAACCGTAGGAGGTGTTCCTAAAGATTATTTCTTGGGTTTACTGGAAAATACATTGCAAGATGCCCAGAAAGTATCCTCGAGTATGCGTGCAGCAGTTAGAGGTAATTTTAGACAAATTGGATCAAATCAACCAATTTTTATGTGAATTGGTCGAATTTGCTATCCCGATTCACTTATAATTAACACTTTGTTAATTTATCTTAAATCAGATTAACCTAGTTGTGCATCTCTCTGCAGTGGGACTAAACTATGGACAAATGGATGATTCTGCAACTTCTGTAACTATGATTGGATCTGGAATTCCACTTGATGAACCATATCTTCAATATCGTTTATCTATTTTAGCAAACGAAGAACGAAAGGGACTTCGTTGCGGAAAAATTCCGATCAATGAAAGCTTCTATTTGATAGGGACTGCTGATCCTACAGGAACCTTGAACAGCGACGAAGTTTGCATTATTCTGTATGCATTAGTTTATAATACATTTATAGTAAGTTATTTTCACGTCCTAGCAGGATTTACTTATGATCCTGATGGGTTTGGGTTTGCAGTGAAAATGGCCAGGTATCAGGGAAGGTTTTGGTCTATAGGAATCCAGGCCTTCATTTTGGGGACATACACATTCTAAATGCCAAATATGTTGAAGAACTGGAAGAATTTGTCGGAAATGCTAAGTATGGCATTTTTTTCTCCACTAAGGGGAAGAGATCAGTGGGAAGCGAAATCGCAAATGGTGATTTCGATGGAGATCTGTATTGGGTCTCTAAAAGCCCGAAGGTATAGTGTTTCTTATCAAATTTCATCTGTCTGAATAAAGACTCAACTGAAAATTATAGCATATCTACACTAGCTACTAATCACAAAAATAAATTACATCAGAAAAGCATATTCCTAGCAGAGTGCCCGCTTAAATATTTGACTTTTACCAAACAGGATACTCGTATTCAAAGCACTTCCAATCAATTTATGTGTGGTGGTTCTCTAGATTTGGCCAATTTTCTTATTTGCATCAACTTACACTTTCCATCTTTTCTGTGACCGATTTCAGTTGTTGAATTACTTTAAAGTAAGTGAGCCATGGAAGAGGATTCACTCAACACCAAGTGCGCCTAGTAAGAAACCTAGTGAGCTCTCTTACGAGGAATTGGAGGATGAGCTTCTTATTCGACTTTTTGCTACACAGAAGCAGAAGTACGTTTCTAACTTTCCACCTATTATAGTTCTGCGGTACAAAACTAAACTAAATACCTCATGGGAAAATGTTGTTCATGCGATTTCTGGCCAGTTCTATATTGATTATATCAACATAACATATAAAACAAGATTGATGTGTCATTTAATATGATTATGTCTTATGTGTTAGAATATTGTAATTAATTAGACTTGATTCCTACAAACTTAATGAAGCCATGAATGAATTGATTGAGGGGACTCAAAGTCTCAAACAATTTCAATTGTGTCTGTTAATAATGGACACAAAATTAATTGTGCTCTTATTCTCTACTTGATCTTGATGAGATAATAGATGGTGAAAAATTTATGATATTATGAAAAGCTGGTAGTTAACCATAAGTAATGAGTCATGAATGAATAACACCACATTTGAATATACAGTAAGACACTGTAAAAAGTAAAGGCCACATTACAGATACATATTTAACATGATATTAGTATGAGGTGGGAAAACGCCTTTGCTGTTGCAATTTTTAACAGTGTTTATTGTTTCAGTATGGTAGCTGGTAAAGCAGCTGATAGTTGGCTGACATTTGTGGACCAATATATGACTTTGGGAGAACATGATGCTGATGAAAAGCTGCGGATTACAGAAAAACTGTTGAAGTTGGTTGATTTGTACTATGATGCTCTAGATGCACCAAAAAGTGGGAAAACGGTTCGATACATTTCTTGATGTGGGCCTATTTTGAGTTCTAAATATTCTTCTGTCAACAGACAACGCTCACATCATTTCTCTTGTGTATCTGAAACAGGTTGAACTTCCAAGGTGTTTAATGCCACAAAAATATCCTCATTATCTGGAAAAGACCACCGATAAGACATTTATATCTTCTTCGGTTCTAGGAGAAATCTATGATACCGCAAAGGCGTACCAACCTGATAACGCATCGATACAAAGTAAGCCCATGCCAGTTCTGCATATCTAATATAGGAGGTTACGTTATTTAGTTAAGATTTAGTCCATTTGGCAATAAGAGTTGAATGTGATTACAGTTTATAACAGATTGACTTGCTTCCTAGTTCCTAATTCCTATAAGTACTATTTGTGATATGTAGATATATGGAGACTCCCTTGCTTCGATACTGAGATACCAGCGGCCTCCTTAAATTTGTGGAGGGGCAGGTATGCATCGTACAAGACAGAGATGCGGGATGCCTTGTCTTCCGGAGATGAGTCCAAAAATGATTGTGCAAACATTGTGATTAAAAAATATAAGCAGGTCTGAAATTTGTACACTTCTTTGTACATGTTGCAAAGAATCAGTCAAGAATATATGAAATTGAGTGATTCCACTTGCTTAATCACTGCAGATGTTGTATGAGGCTGAGGATTTTGCAGCAAGTAGAAGAAAAACAGAGGATATCTATAATGAAGCCATCGCGATATACCATTTAAGTTACGAATGCGCTCAAGAGTGTGCGGATGTTAGGAGGTGCGGGTTTGCATGGAAAGTAGCTGGTGAGGCACTCTGTTCATTTCATGCAATGAAGGCCCCCGGAAGGTCAATTCCTTTCAAAGCAACTGTATTGTCAACGTTAATTTAGAAGTGAATGTATGTGTACTTACACATATAGACGTATATGTATTTATAGGACGAATGGTAACATTTGAGTTATTGCATATGTAGCCAATATCATTGTATTTATGTGTGTGTTGTCTCTGTATTGGGTATCCTTGAATTGAACCAGAGTTTTCCTTAACCCAAACTTATATTGCATCAAGATGGCTTAGTAAAAGCAAGAAAATAGTTAATTGACTATAATCATACTCAAAGTATAAATCACCAATGTAAATCAAATTCGTCGATATCAACTGTACTCGCTTAGAAGCTGAATCGATTACATATAAAGAACATAAAAGATAAATTAATAAACGAAAAAAAAAAAAAACTAACCCTCAACATCAACCACAGTGTTGTTATTATTTCCAACTAAGTGATGCAGCATCACACCAGCTGCAACACTAACATTCAAACTCTCAACCGCAAGAAAAGATTGAAACTCCTCAGTCTCCACATCTTCTAACCCTGCACTCACATGCACAGGAATATTCCCAGGAATTTTAACCAGCTGAGTACACGACCTTTCGACTAACGGTCTCAAACCGGTCCCCTCACTCCCCAACACAAGGATCGTGGGCTCACTAGTTGTAATCTCATTCAGAGCCACAGCTCTTGAAGAAACTGAACCACCAAGAACCCTCCAACCATTTTCCGCTGAAGAAATCAAAAACTGCATCATATTCTTACAAGACCGAAGCTCGGTCAACTCAAGTGACCCTGCACTTGCTTTACTTACAACACCGCTAAGTGGTGCAGAATTCTTTGCACAAAGTACAACCCCTGATGCACCAAAAAAGTAAGACGACCTAATTATAGCACCCAAGTTTTGAGGATCCATAACTTCATCCAACGCCAACCAAAGAGGAGACCCTTCGTTTTCAGCACTCACTACACGATCTAATTCACGTATGTTCACCAATTCTAAAGGTGAAGCATCGAGAATGAGACCCTGATGAGGCCGACTATCAACAATCATATTAAGATCGTGCTTTGATAATTCTTTTATTGGTAACCCTATCTTCTCGGCAACTTTCAAAACTTTCTCAAACCCTTTCTTATCTTTTTTCTTTCTATTATTTCCGCTGAAATCAATCCCTTCTCGAACATATAATGCATAGAATTCTCTTCGGTTTGCAGATAATGCAGCCAAAACAGGACCGATTCCGTAGACACTTTCACCAACCATTCTCGGTACACTAGATTCAGTAGCTTCTTTCCATACCTTTTTGCCAAAATTATCTTGCCTATTCCACTTACGAAACTCATTACCGTTTCTTCCCACATCAGCAACCTTGTCAAACTTATCAAACCGTTCTTGAACCTTATACCAACTTGGATTATCAACTTCTTCATTTTTCAAATCTGAATCATCTTCCGTAATCTCCCTTCTTTCCCTGTAATCATTCCGTTCATCAAATCTCATACCCCTTTCATTATTACCACTTTTCACAAACTTTTTAGCCGATTCCTCCCAAGAAGATCGATTAACTTTTCTTGTAACCCGTTCATCTTCAGAAACTTTCCTTCTTTCCCTATAATCATTCCGTTCATCAGATCTTCTACCCCTTTCCCCATTTCCAACACCACTTTTCACAAAATTTTCAGCCGATACCTCCCAAGAAGACCGAACAGCCTTTCTTGCATCTGACCTATCTTCCGAATTCCCACTTTTTTGTTTAAAATCTTTTCTCCTAATCTTTTCCCTACCATCTTTTGTGAACTTTTCAGCTGATTCCCCCCAAGATGAGCGCCTCGTTTCACCCGATCTTTCATACTTATTATCATTATTTATAGCTAACCAAGGAATGGTTTTCACAGAATCATTACCTTCAACTGCTTTCCGAGCATACGAAGTCGAAAAATTTCTGGATTTTAAATGAACCCCACAATTTGAAAGGCAATCACCTTTTGCAGTATTTCCTATCAACTGACAATACCCAATTGAGCTAGCTCTAAATCTCCTAACCCTAGAACAACAAAGGGGTTTTTCATTAGGCAAAAACTTGGGGGTTTTAGGGTTTATGTAGAATTGTAAAAGGCATTTTGGTGGTTGTGCTGATGCTTTAATGGCGATAGGGAAAGCATGAAACTTTGTAAAGTTACAGTACATGATTGGCATCAATTAAACAAACTACAATACTAGTTAATGATTCCAAACTTGAAGAAATTGAAAGCTGTAAGAAGCTTTTTAACAGAATAAGAGATTAACCTGCGTGAAGAAGTATCATTAATCGTGTAAATAACACTCAATTTGTGAAGATTTAAGGCTCCATTTCAATTTCAAATACTAGATAATGTCAACCACTAGGGTTTGTAGTTTTTAGTTTATACAACCGGTCCCTGCATATGGGGCGATAATGAAAGTTCTGTGACAATAAACGAAAATACTTTAATAATAATAATAAATAAAATTCTATCTTGAAAAATACAGTAGAATCTTTTATAAAAATAAAAGAGATTTTCTAATTGATTATTTTTCCAAAGTAGTACTAATTTATTCAAATTCTTAATTCTTAAATGTTGCATAAACAAAAAGAAAATTCTTTGTTTAAATACTTAATAATAATGTGTTTAACATTGTACAACTATGTTAGTCACACTATGCAATAGACTAGTTTTAAAAATCACTAAAAGTGATGTGATTAAAATAATATGCAACAAGGATTAGGAAATCATAAGTGATGTTAGTTACTCAAGTTATTTGTAAGAGTTTTATGTGTAAGTGTAACGTTTATATTAAAAGTGTACATTATAAGGTCCTAAACCCCACCACACCCATAAAGATGGGCAAAAAAACATTTCTGTTGGACCAATCCTTAACGCAAATCAAAACTTGGATGTTACGGTTGAATTAATGGAGAATTATGTTGATCTCTTTGTATCCCGTATTCGTCATGCTAGAGAGAAACGATTCAAAGACACCACCTTATAAACTAGTTTTATACCCGGGCATTGTCCAGTTTCTTATTTATTTAAAATCATATACGTAGTAGTTTAATGTCTATGTTTATATAGTTTGCAAGTTCTGATTTTACATTTGTTTGAAAATAGATAGATAATAAACTTAATCATATAAAAATATAGCGATATATAATTAACATTTAGTTACCTTAAGAAGAAAAATAATAAGACAATTATCATAAAATAGAAAAAAGGAAAATAATATAAAAAGTATACCAATATGCAAGTAGTGTAAGGAATTAGAAAAAATTGATATATAACATAATATATACAAAATATACAATTATTATAGATAGAAAACTCCATCAGTGAGGATGAAAGGAAGAAAAATTCGAGGGAGTAAGGAAATACAACATGCATATAACTTAAATTGGTTTCTTTCCTCCTTTCAAAATTTGTAAATTTGTTCAAAATTTACAAAAGCCATCAATCAATGGTCAGAATTGACAAATCATGTTCTCGTGTTCATATTTCAAACCATAGAAAATACGCCACTCTTATGTCACTTATTCCAATAATAAAAGGTAATCTACTACCCCATGAATGCAAAAAAACTTCCAGGTGTTCTCATGTGCCACCTTCCCATAATCAGATGAAATTCTCAACCATTGCAAACCAGTAATATGAAATTTTCTCATTCTTGTCGCAATCCATTCAAAGGAGCAAAATTGTATTCTTGAAAGAGGACTGTAGTACATAAATTTTGTTCCTAAATTCTATAGTTTCTAATTGGTCACCTTTTATATCCGGGGACCCATAACACTGGTTCTCTAAACCTGCTGTACCAACTACCCGATTAAGCAGATCTGTCATAGTGAACAATCATGTCTCCACCATCAGAATATCTTCTCCCAATTTGACATCGTTCACTTGCACATTAAAAGAGGATGGTCTATCGTTTTGATACAATCCCTGCAGCACAAACATATCAAAGCATTTTGAACTAAAAACTACATGACGAAAGCATAACAAATATAAAATTATTACTTGTATACATATTAATACACCAACTTTACGGTTTTTAAATATTAAACATGAAACGGGTCAACGGTGTAAACAAGTCAAAAGGAACAACTGGTTATACAGTTATACTTGAAGGGTTTTTAATAGAATTTATACGTTATAAAAGTTTAATCTTTATTAACAGATTAATACGATTAATATGCGGAAGCGTTTACAAAAACAATTTAATCATATTAAATTAAACCCTTTGCCAAGATCTATAATTTTCATTAAATAAAACATATGAAACAATTAATTACACATAATTAATAACATAAGAATGAACACTCTTACATTGAGTGCTCGGCAGAATCTCTAGTCTTCTACTCGTTGCCCAAGTACAAGTCAACTTCTTCCTTTTGCTTCTTGAATTCGGCTAGCTCAAGGATACATTAGGTATCCACCTATGATTCACGGTTGAACGTTTGGTAGTAACTTAAAGTGTATACTAATAACAAGACACGAGTACGCGATCGGATCACGAACTAAAACCCTTGGAATGGGTTTGGCCGACTTTCGGCTTGTGGCCTTGGGGTGGCCGGTCGACAAAAGAGAGGGAGGGAGAGGGAGAGGGAGAGATTTTTCTAGGGTTTTTTGATCAACTAAAAACCTAACCCTTAACCCTTTATTTATAGGTTGTTTCAACTTGTTTAACAAGTTAATCAAGTTTACACCTATAGTCCCTCTAATTCAATTACTTATTAAATTAATCCCAAAGTAAACAATTTACAATTGAAACCTTGTAGTTTAATATTAATTAAACTAGTTAATTTATTTAAAAAATCATTTATAAATAAATCCTTTCATTAAATAAATAATTACATTAATTATTTACTTTAATAAATATCTCAATTGTATTCGACCAACTAATTCATTTCAACTAAATGAACGATATCAAATATCTAATTATAGTATCACACTACTTGTTCGGTTGTGCTCATCGGTGTGACCCTGCGGTGTTCATATGAAACTGGATTTGATATTCATTTATGTTAATATTAAGCACATAATCTTTCAATACTAACTATTTCAACACGAGACAATAGCTGATTACTGGGTAAAAGCAACAACCAAAATGCTTGTGTACTGGTATTTTTTATACTAATTATAAGGTTTTCAAAAATTTAAATAAGTCAATTGGGTTAGATGGTTTACACATGAGATACGTCAGTGTGTGTTAAAATTGGGCAAACGAAACATGTAAACTGGGTTAAACAATTGCAACACATGAAGCCATGGGAGATAACGGGTCAAACCAGTAACCAAAGAAATATAAAAACTGCACTCAATACAGTAAGTTTACGATATTTAAATAGTCCAATTGGGTTAAATGTGTCAAAGATAAAGAGGTTAAGTTGATTATACTCACCACTTGCAACCCATGAAGCCACGATAGGTAAAGGCTAAAAAACAGTTTTTGTACTCATATTTAAATATTTAACAGACTAACTATAGAAAACGGGTAGACTAAGTTATATCAAATGGGTGGACTGAGTTATAAATTATGACTACTACATAACCGTAATTGATTTGCACTTAAGAGTTAATCGGATGAGACAAACTACGTTAAAGCTAGCAGTGCATGTAAAAATCCCACACACTAATAAGATACATGTATTATCAGAAAATTATGTGCAAATTAATGGTGACTATTATATGTACCTTCTCAAGATATATTTTATTTCCTTTGTCATGTAATCCAAGCCGGTTCTACACTCTATTAAGGTTGCACACCTGCACTAATAAGAAACGTGCAATAGACCACACATAGTTCATGAAAAGGATTTACAATGAGTGATTAACTTCTCAAACCATCATAGTTAAATCTACTCTCTTAGAAATGCTCCATGTGCCTGCAAAACATGTGAAAACAAATGATACTTAGACGGATGGCAACATTAGTCAAAGATGTAAAATGATCCTTATAAATTTGCCAAAACAATTATTCAAGAAAACTCCTGGTCTCTGATTGGCAGTCACAATAATAACATAACATTAAGTCAGAAAAACTTTCGTTATTAGCCATTAAGTATTCCAAATCTTCAACTACCTAATATGAGGAGTCACTTGATATATCCCACAGGACGCAGGAGACCAAAAAAAGGAAAACGTCAGAAGCTAAAACTCATTTACTGTAAAGCCCCGAATTTATATATATATATTTGTCCCAAAATTTTAAATAATTTAGTTATTCCCCATTTGATTTTGAAAAAGTATCTTAGCTAGAAACAAATGTTATTGATCGTAAATACTCTCTCAAACGCGATCCAGGTAAGAGGTGCGGGATCGCGTTTTAAGGCACAAAAACATTCTGTAACCGAAAATAACTGAAGAACGCGATCCAGAGAAAGGTGTGGGATCGCGTTCCCATGTTTGGAAATAGGCTGTGATCAAATTCTACTATCTAACGCGATCCTGGTATTAAGGGTGGGATCGCGTTCATCAATGGGAAAACAATCTGTGACGAATTTGCACTACTAAATGCGATCCTGAAAACTGGGCGGGATCGCGTTTCTAAGCTAAAAATCGAATTTTCTGCACAAAGTACAATATCTGACCCAAACTTTCTTATCACAACATTTATCAAAATGTTTTACTCACATAAACTGCAACTTCTACAATACTTGGACGAAACATACTAATAACATCCCAAGTTTTACAAGAACATTCCACTACCATGATTGACCCGATTAAAAACTATCATTTAATAACACACAACGGGTCGAACATGTTTTAAACATTACTTCCAAAAGATAACATTCAAAGTTCTAACAAAATGGGGCTTCCAATCTGATAATCAAGAGCATGATTTACTGTCCAAAAAGGGATTCGACTTATTATTGAGTAAGTCCACCACTACGCTTCACTTAGCTCTTTACCCAAATTTCCCCTTGACCCGCTTGCACCTAAAACATCAAAAACAACAACAATGAAGGGGGTAAGCTTTCTATGCTTAGTAAGTAATGGGAATAAAATAAAATTATCATAGACTAACAAATAATACTTCCATTTAGAAACCAAGCTCGCTTGGATAACTAACTACCATAAATTTAAAGGACCCTTTAACTAACGAATCATTCCAATTAAGGAAAGCTACCATTGTCACAAGTATGAACAAGGAACTATCTTAAATTCCATTGTCATACTTGAACTACCATTTCTACCATTGTTGACATATAAAAATGCCATTCTTTCATATTTATTACCCATCACTAAATTGAGTCTCATTTGCTCATCATTCAAGAATCACAAATTTGTCCAACTAGTAAGCTCACCCATTCCCCAATTACTTACCTTGCACAAACAAAATGATGATAAAGCAACTCTAGCAACTTTCACATAAGCTCAATGATCACCTATAAACATACACACAAACACAAGGTTATTCACTATATCAAGTGATAACCTTCTACTAACCAAGCTTTCTATCATCAAGCATACTTAATCTCTTATGAAAATACTTTCTTATACACTTAACCAACATAAATAACTTATCCAAATTCTGACTTTTTCTTTGTTCTTACACAAAACTTAGCATGCAATTGGTTAAATCATTAGCCTCCCAATAATAACATTACCAAATCAACATTTCATCATCATCAAGGTTATCCACTAACATTTACCAAATTTAGCTATTCTCACAAGATTTCATTGATACGATAAAACTCACAACAAAGCTTCTACACAACTCCTTTATACTCAATAATCATTTACTATCACAATTTCACCCAATAATTTAACCAATTCACAAAACCCAATTTAGGGTTCCTCACAAAATCCCCAATTAACTCAAATTAAAGAAACTAGGGTATGATCTTACCTTGTAAATGATATAATTGATGATTGTAGGCTTCAAAATACAATTTAATAGTTCCAATTTAGCAGTCAAAGTTTTGTGTTCTTCCCCTTTTTCTCTCTGGCTCGACACACACACTCACACTCACACACATGCACAAATTATTTTTCCAGAAAATGAGAGAAGAAAGTGGGTTTTAATTCACAATTTTTCATTTTCTACCCTTCACTTTCAGGCTTTCTAACTTTAGTCCCTAACTTATGCTCAAGTTTGCAACTTTTGACTCAACTAGTGTCAACCATGTTACAAATAATGGTATTGATAATTAGACTACAAAGCATAAATTTAATACTTTTATTAAATCACAAACTTACAAATTTTGGGGTGTTACATTTACCAATGCAGACTCGTCATAGAATATTTGGCAGAACTTAATAAAGGTCCATTCTCATTACCCTTAACAACAATTATAGAATGAAAAAGATTGAGATTTCTATGATGTTTATTTCCAGCATCATCTTTGCACTACTTATTAGTTTGTACAAGTCAGTGTATTCAAAAAAGCTGCAAGTATTCAACCAAAATTATGGATTGTTTAGATTTTCATATAGGCCAACAACACTATCATAAGTATTTGTGCAATAGTCCATATTTGGAGAATCCTGAAACACCAATATTACACAGTTATATTCTTAGTTTTAGACAAGTAATGCGATAACCAAGTAATCAAAATTCATAAACTTACATGTCATTTCCATATTTGCCAAGAATGTCATTGGCTGGGGTTAGCCAAACATATATGCTAGACGAGACATTCTATAACGCCCTCTGATTTCAAGACCATTTTTTTTTTAATATATATCGGAAGCGAGTATTTAAATTCATACATCTTAGATTGCATATAATACATTACAAAAGTGCAATCCACTTATACATGATCTTTAAAACTAGTTTACCATAATAATTACAAACATTAAGTTTAGATGTTATACAACTTCAAAACACAATGTTAAACCCTTAACATAATTATCTAAGTCAGAGTGAGAGCCGTCAAACATT
The DNA here is from genome assembly GCA_949592205.1 of Helichrysum umbraculigerum. Lineage (NCBI taxonomy): Eukaryota > Viridiplantae > Streptophyta > Magnoliopsida > Asterales > Asteraceae > Helichrysum > Helichrysum umbraculigerum. The sequence continues at coordinate 4,364,598 of CATIUR010000005.1, read as the reverse complement.
CCATCAAACCCGACTTCTTGCCCACCCACATCAAAAGTACATCCTGCAAGAAGTAATGAGGGGGGATTAGCACAAAGCTAAGTGAATAGATGTGACACCCATCAAATTAGGACTAGTTATTAGATCCTAATCATCTAGTAGTACATGTAATTAGTGCTATGTTTTAGGCTAATTATATGTATCAATATGTATATTGTTATATATATATATATATCCGTACACGATTTGTTTAAATCGTGCATTTTGAAATCGGCCGAATTCCGATTCATCTATACGGCGTTGTTGAAAACAAGTATTAAGTAATATAGAATTATTATTTAATACAACTCATTATTTATTACATATTATTTCGATAATATTTTATAAGTATTTCGTATCGTAACAATTAAGTTATACGCGACCGAAACGCACAAAACGCGCCCGACAAAAGAAATTCATGAAAATTATATTTTTATAATTTATTTCCAAGTATTTTGATGAGATACTTCAATAAAAATTCACGCGATTACGCGCAATCAAATATAACGTTTAATAACGTTACGCGATTTAATTAATCGTTAAACGATCACGCAAATCAATACCGTCACAATACTAAACATTTTTATAGATGTTTCCATGTAATATATAGTATTACTTCAATTTAAGATTATCGAAATTTAATCGTTATTTAAACTACATACGTATTACACTTAACGCGCGAATTACCGTTTAAACGATCGGGGAAACGAACACCGCACGGAACGCAAACGTAGGGAACAAATTTGGAGACAACCTCCACCTTGTGGACCCCATCAAAAACTGGTTTTCAAACTTAGAAACAAGATCCACAATTTGTGGATCTTGCTTGTTAAAAGTCAAGACCAACCCACCTCTACTTCCTCATTTCATTTCCAAACATTTACCTCTCTCTCTACCCTATCTTTCTCTCATCTTCCCCTCACTAAAACCTGCGACCAGCAGCCTTACCACCCTCCTCCACCATCTCCAAGAACACTTAAACAAGATCTAACAACATCTAGCACCATTCCACACGTTTTTAACAAGGAGGAAGCAAGAAGAACACTAATCGAGCAACAGCAGAACACTCCCTCTCTCTATAGCTGTAGATCACGATTTTGTTTGGTATAAACTCCCTTTCTTTCACTATATTTCCTTGGATTGAGTTTATAAATATGCTAGAACTTCGTTTCCACTAGTTTATATCCAAGATCTATGTTAAAAATCGGATGAACACACTATTAACCATCGGATAAGCTTTAACCACTGGATAATAAAATAGATCGGGTTAGATCGACCATAACGAACCCATTTCTTAATGAAATCTCATGTTTCTTGACCCTAATATGAAGTATTTTGAGTCTAGTTTACGAATATGTAAGCCTTGTATCTTATTTCTGTCATTTGCTATTTTAAATAATCATAATAAAAGTACATAGCAGATCTGTGTTTCAGATCCGAAAATTTAGTCAAATGTATCAGGGCATATCTCGTTAACCACGGAATAAAAACTGATGAGACTAATTGGAAAAGTTAGATATTTTTGTTACCTTTAAATCCCCTACTCGCACACTTATTGAGGTTTTGCAAAACTCAAGTTATGATCAAATCTTCGAACGTATGTACTGAAAATATAGCTGCTGGACCAATGGTGCTTACAAATTTATTTCTCGACTTGTGTTTGGTTTTAGACTAAATAAAAATATATTCCAGAAATCTAAGACATGTGGAAATAACATATAATTTTTATGGATCTGATCCCGGCCTAGAACATAGTTAGAACGAGGCCCCAAACGAGACCGAAACCTAGTAAAGATGAATTATGGACTGTTTTCGTATTCGCATTATAACGACACTTTTGGAATATTCACGAGTCATGAAAACTACTTTATTTTGGTTAGAAAACATACTTAGAGCTTGTGTAAAAGTTGCGGGTCAAATCGAGACCGTTGACCACATTTTCGACATTGACCAAAACCTATTAAGTGTCACCAAACATGGAATAATTATAACTTATTTTTACACTAAGTGTCAAATGACATAATACCTTCAATACTTATACGATACGAATACTAATCATTTCAAATATACTTTATAAGTATATCATTACAACATTCTAATAATAATGTTTTAAGATTATTATTACAATTAATCACCAATGGGCCGTACATATTTTTCCAATCATACCTAATCAAATCAAATCATTGGACATTACTAGTTGGATGAACAACTAGCATAGATGATCTGTTAGGACATCTAATCATTATTATAACCTTGCGCGTCTAAGACCCCCAGCAGGTTTCAGTCATTGGAGACGACATCATTTCCCTTGTATACCATCATTAGTGCTTGATAGCATCTCATGAGACTCAGGTGAGTCTCATAGCCCATTTTTAAATGCTTTTACCTAGGGGTGAGATACATGCTCGTTTTGTTTTACATGTGAACGCAAGTATCAATTTATCACGTATGCTGCATGAGTTGTTTTCATCTAATCAATCAAAGTCCTCTGAAGCATAGTCCTGTTAATATGATTTAGCGTGAATGTTAGTGTATGGTACCATATGGGATTGACAATCCCCGTCCGAGTTAGCAAGCACTAACCTGTCAAACGGACGCATTATCATTTGTTCAGTATTGAGTGTAGATTAGGCACTCATAGAGAGGCACCTCGCTCTGGTCCTTAAAGGTGGATCCTGACCCCTCAGTTAAGCTCAGACTATGTGCTCTTGGCAGTAATACTCATTATTCATTTATTTACATGTTTTGTAAATCAACTCATTAAATCTTGCGGTTCACAAATCATATCTTATCATATTAAACCTGTGAGCTCACCAGCTTTTTAGCTGACCTTTTAGCATGTTATCTCAGGTACTCAGCAGTAGGTTGGACTGCCCATCAGGATACTGTAGCTCGAGTCGCATGCAATCATATAAACATCAAGAGATTTCCCTGCATTTCTATATTTTGTATAAATTAGATATGTATTAGAATCTCTCAAATATCTATGCGAACTCGTCTTTTGTAAAAACATATGTAGACTTTTACGTTAATCAATGTAATTTGTAAAACGACGCATGTAGTGGTCGTTCATTATATATCTTGTGTGCTTTGTATATTGATTAGTCGCGCCCCGACCCGCTTCCGCAACCTGAATTAGGGGGTGCGACAATAGATCATAACTATCAACCTAACTCAGATTAACAATTGTTTACAACTAAGCATCATAAACAACTAGCTTCAAAGAGGATCGGTGGTCCTTGAGGTACCCTACTGCTGCGGTGGCCCCCAAGTAACACTTACAACCAACTGAAGACCAATTTAGTGGTTTAACCGATAGTTTGGTACTATTACTACTTACAACACCAGTTCAATAAACAATACATGTACAGGTTAATACACACATAGGGGACTAAAGTATACCAAAATGTTCGTTTGGGGTATTAAAGATAATTTTGTAACTTTTGCATGAACTAACTTGAAAAACCTGTTAAATGTTCGACTATTTCCGGTTTCACCGGTTAATGAGTTAACGTGGCTATAGTTCCTTACGTGTCATGTAAAAAAGAATTAAGATTTAAAAAAGAAATATATAAAGACTTTTAGGGTTTTTATAAATCATTATTGCATTTTTACTTTCTCTCTCTACCCACTATTCTCCTATTTCTCTCTACAAACTCAAAACCACCACCATCATCATTTTAACACCACCCCACCACCGCCATTCACCACCATCAGTACCATCGGTCCACATCACCACTACCACCGCTCTGCCGACAGTCCACGAGTCTACCATTGCCATCTGTCCCACAACGAGTCCACACTTGTCCTTCGCGCAAATCGAACACGTTTCCGTCAAGATCTTGTCGTCGGAGTTTGTTGTCGGAGACGAAAGTAGTAGCAGATCTTGATCTTTTTTTTCAAGATCTTATCGGAGATGGAGTTTGTCCGTCAAGATCTTGTCGCCGTCAAGATCTTTTTTTTCAGATGTATTTTGTTTCATATCCATTTTAGGTATGAATACAATCGGTAAATCTATCCGTTTGATTGATTGAATTCATCTTATAGCGGTCTCAATTTATGCACAAAAATTTTAACAGATCTTGATCTGTTATGTTGTTTGAAGAAAGAAATAAATCAAATAAAAAATCTTGATCTGTTATGTTGTAACGATTGATGATGATGTGACGATGAACGATCTGTTCGTCTTTAGATCTTGTTGATTAATTTTGGAGGAAATTTAGATGGAGATGATGATGAATACCACACGGAAATTTAGATGGAGATCTGTAACGATTGATGATGATGATGAACGATCTGTTCGTCTTGATGATGAATATAGATACAGAGAAACGGAATATATATATATATATTCTTTGATTAAAAAAAAGAATAAATTATTAGGATTAGGAGTTGTTTGTGTAACACACGTTTGATGCTTACACCTATGTGGATTTGACTGGATGCTTACATGGCATTTACGTGGCAACTGATTGCTTACCTGGAGCCTACGTGTAATCGACGTGGCATAGAGAACCGATATCAAAACGGTCATCCATAAAGGGGTTTATCCAAATGAATATTTAACAAAACTTTATTTATCCAAAATTAAAACCCGCATAGTTAGTTCATGCAAAAGTTACAAAATTATCTTTAATGCCCCAAGAGAATATTTTTGGATACTTTAATCCCCTCTATGTGTATTAGCCCAATCCCTGTTAGTTAGTTCAACCAATTTTTAATGTTGCAAAAGTTACAAAAGTACTAATATTGTCCAAGTAATAGTATACAAACCCAATCCCTGTTGACCTCTGAAATAATGCACATAACCCATAATCATCATGGCAATATGCGAATATAACAATGTATAATGATAAAACCATGTTTACCCGTTATAACCAAGTTGTTACAACTAATTTAGACTGAAAGTCATTGATCCACTCACCCTGACGATCACAGTCTCCACTCAGAGATCTTATATTACTGAGTCTTCGGTTTATCTAAGAACACAACCAAAACCCAAATTAGTATCTCATTTTATAAGTTGTTATTCTTTGCTCAAGTATATGAATCAAATAAGTGCACATAAAGTACATCTAATACTATTTAAATATCACAAGTATACAAGTCACAAGTTATCAAATTTATCAAATTAAAACATGCAAACGCGATCCGGGTACAAGGGAGCTGGATCGCGTTACACAGACCAAAACCTTCTGTAACCGAAAAACACTAAGTAACGCGATCCTGAAAGTGAGGTGGGATCGTGTTCACAAGAAGAAACCATTTTGTTACCGATTAACACTATATAACGCGATCCGAGTGAAATAGCCGGGATCGCGTTTCAAAGAACAAAATCCGACTATAATCAAAATGTACTTAGTAACGCGATCCGGAAAAATGGCTAGGATCGCGTTCACACGAACAAAACTCGTCTGTAACCATTTTCAACTACGAAACGCGATCCGGGTGAAGGAGCTGGATCGCGTTCACACGTTTTAAAGTAGAGTTTCAGACTTGCAACTCATATGCACGAACTCAAACCCAAATTTCATCATCTAAACATCATCAAACTCAATTAACAAGTTGCAATTACTACAATTAACCTCAACAAGATTAGATGTTATCATATAACATTCACTAATCCATTCAATTTTAATTTCATACTATTTCAACACACATGCAATTTCTATCTAAAATCACATTTGGGTTTATGAACAATTAGGGCACTTAAATTCAAAGATAAACAAGATGATGATGATGATTCAAGTAATTTCAGTATCAACAATACATTCAAGCATAAATTTCATACATGCATCAATTATTCAACCTAATTCAACCAATTTCAAGCATATTTGAAAATGGGGCAAAATACACTTACAATTAAGAAGTTAACAAGATGATGATGAAGAAGATAGATGTTTGAATCAAATCACAGCTTCAAGAATGAATGTTAATTGTTTCCACTTTGATTTTCCTTGATTTCTAAGTGTAGGTGGGAGTGTTAGAGTGATACATGCAATTTTATGTAAAATGAGGGAAACAAATGTCGACCCATTAACTGATTCAAGTATAAGTTGGTGTAATTTTATTCCCTTTTTAAATCTATTGTCTGGAACCTAAAAACCATTTGCGAGAATAAATCTTTTATTTTACCGACATTTACAGCAATTTAAAAGAAACAATATTTTATTATTCACAATAAGCCATTTAACCAATTGACCTATTAATTCCAATAAATAAATAATGTAAAATTATTTACAACATATTTAAATAACAAAACAAAATAAGGAAATTACCACATTACTCCTAGGCCCATCAAGAGAATGTTACACATTCCTTCATGGATTACAGAGAATACAAGTCAGTCAAATTTCAGCAATGAAATTCAAAAAAGTGTGGGAAATAATATAAAGATGCTTACATGTTTAAAAGGTTCCTAAAACTAATGTTGGAATCCTCCCACTAAAAGATCGAGTTGCTAATGATATCATTGCAAAATAAGAAAACAATCAGAGGTGACAATATAGATACCATATATCATTCACTAATCACCTGAAAGAACTTAAAAAATGAACAAACTGCAGGTCAACTTAGTATGGCCCGTCCGTCTCTCCTTTGTTAAAAAAGACATTTGACGGGTAATGCCAAACCCGCCCATATTGTCACCTCTAGATAAACACAGATGTCTAATTAGGATAAAAGTGTCTTACTTGAAAGCCAACTAATCATGTTTGTAGGTATTTCCTTGCTTCACATGCATAAGAAGTAGGAACAGGGTTTCCCCCAATACACGAGGGATTCACTCATCTCTTCGCTACTGAACTACCATATGGTAGAGAATCGTCATCAACAATGATAAAGTCCCCCAGCTAACAGCTTAGACCACTTACAAAAACTTGTATCTGATATGTTTTAGGTGACTTTCTAAAGAATTAGAAAAAAAATACGGCTAATGAATATGTCAAAAGTACAAAGATCCATTCGATGAAGATGTAATCAATAAACAAAAGAGTCAAAAGAGGCAACTAATAACCTGGAATAAAGCTGGTTAGAATCACAAGAATGGCTACTGAGCCACAAAATTGATGATTTGGTACATGGTCACATGAAAGGTGGATCGCTTTGGAACCATCGTAAGTTATGATGATTTAAACGCTTGTAATTAGATCCTACCACAAAAGTAACCATAGTAAGTCCAAGTTCCAGGTGGAATGTCTCATAATATCTATAACAATGTCTACTCCATCTATATTGTGCAGTTGCGTGTAAGCATTAAAGACGTTGTATCTATTATTACAAGCAATACCCAGAATCTGACTGTTGACACCTTTGCCATCATAATATAAATGTCTAGTAATAATGTATTTTGTAGTTGCTGGTATTGTATCAAATAATTGCATACAAGTGCACCCTTAGGCTGCAGAAGACAGAAAAGAACATGTAAATAGATTTAAGTAAAATTTAGACTAAATATTGACATGAATATATAAGATAACTTGTCTTCCACCCCATAAGAAGATACAATAATTGTTGTAAAGAAGGCAATTGTTCAATAAAGCTCTAGTTTCTAGATCCCTCGTTTTGCTATAACCTTGCATTTATAAGCAAAATTATGTGAGTTCTATATATGCTACCTACTAAAAATGATGCAACAACAGTAGTCGGTAAAGTTTGTGGTAGCCTGTGGCACCATCGACCACATCGAAAACGCATAAAATAAATATACCTGCCAACACATTAACTCAATCATCGATGGTTTCATCAGCTTCAAACCCTAAAAGCACTTTGATCTGCAGGTTTTGCACACACAAAAGGTGAGGAAGTTGATATTTCAACTTATTTAGAAATTCATAATTTAATTTAACCAATAACAAAATAATACAGAAACGGAGGCAATTGTTGTAATCGATGAGGTCCCTCAAGTTGAAATATGGATGCACCAATTACTGAAATAATAATAATGATGATAATAAAATCAACCACGTTGAAATCCCCTACCTAAGACATAATCAGTCGCATATAAATTGTCCAAAATCAATAGAACCGAAATTGAATTCAACAATTGCAAAAGAAAAAAAAAACATCAACAACACATGATACCATTAAAATTAGACTTCAATTTGAACTGAAACAAAGTGTTGCTAATAGATATAAAACTAAGACTAAAGATTCACAAATAACATTAGAGTTAGACTTCAATAAGAAAGAGATCGATCGGCTTCAAAGAGTTGGGTCATAGCAAGAAAGAGTTTTGTCAATCTGAAAGAAAGACTCAAAATAAGGCCATGATTGACAGACATTACCTTCTATATTCAAATGTGAGTTCAGATTCCTGCTACGTTAATTGAAACCTTATGCATCATACATGTGAGGATAATCAAAATCTTTATTAGATGATTATAATAGTCAGTAGATTAAAAACGATACACTCAAAAAAATCCATATTTAATAACTTTCACTTATGAATACACAATCATGATCAAAGATTTATAGTACATAAAGCATGTGTTGCAACAAATATTTAAAAAAAAAAAAAAAAAAATTCCTGCATCACACACTAAACATGCTTATATAAAACTTTACATTTGGTGAATTGGATAAAAACTTACAAAAATAAATCACAAGATGTTTGTTTTGGTGTGAAGAAATTCAGCAATAAGTTCAAATGAAATAAACATTAGTAATACAAAAGAAGTATAATTAAGATAAGAAAAAGAAAAGAAAAGAGAGATATAGATCATACCAGATGAAATCAACCACCTATCATTATTGTTGCCTTCAAATCAAAAAGTAACGCACATTGATTCGGTGGTAAGAGTGATACGATACCCCAAAGAAAGTGAAAATTACAAATTTTTCATAAGTCAAACAAAATCAGATTATCCAACATAGAATTGAGGACATTATATACGTAGAAGTGATAATATTCATGGATGAAAATTATGCAATAAAAAAAAAGTATGGGTATAAAAACAAATACCAGTTGTCGTCAGAAAACTCAATTCATCTTCATAAATTGGTGAAGATGACTTCAAACTCCTCCTATGATTCGTAATTTCGAAATCCTTCATCCAAATATCTGTTGTGTGATGCATTCATAAGGTACAAATTTCACACATACAAAATTTAATATAAAATTGGCTACCTCATTTTGTTGTCGATTTGGGGTGGAACTTGTAATTTGATGTTAATTTTGAGTGGAGGGAATATCGTGTACTGAATTAAAATGATGACATTCAGGGATTTGATTTAGCTCCCAAAATTTTAGGAGAACATGGGGGCAGTTAGTAGAGGTTACTTGTTAGATGTTACTGGATAAAGGAAAACCATCTAAAAACAAACCAAAACCCCCCCCTTTATTAGAGGGCTGAGATTCAAAGTCAACCTGATCCTACGGATTAAATTGCAAGTCAACCCAAAAATGTAACTGCTGGTGACAGTTTCACTCCCTGGCAACCATAGATAAGGGAAATTACATTCAAAGGAAACAAATGAAATGTAATTCATATTGCAATGAATTTAAATGGTCTTGTTGCACTGCACTTGGAAAACTAATGGAGAACAAGGAAGATGTCGATGATGAAGATGCTGACTATTCAACCTCGGAGTCGAATTCATATAGAACTAAATACCACACGTTTATTGAGTAACCTACCTTAGTTTTATTTCATGCGTCCCTATGAAATTTTCAAATGTGTGTTGTGGTGTGATGTGAGATGTGGTGTTTGCTAATCACGTGTCTTGGTAAAAGTAATGTTTGGTTTTAGAGGTGCGAGTTGTCCTAGACATGGTTTGTAGGTTGTGTGATGTTTTTGGTGTGTTCTACTCTCTAGCTTTTTGCTAGCTTTTTAAAGAATTCGTATGCCAATTTAAAAAAAATGAGCTCCCTTAGCATTCTTGAGAAGAAGATGACTGAAACTTTCCCATAAAATTGTTTGTTGATGAAATTGATCTTTATGTTTCGTGTTAAGTGCTTATTATGATGCCAAACCCGGAATTTGTAGTATTACTACCTCATTTATACCCCTTTGATTCTATCAAATATTATAGTTGTCCTCATATTGTAATTGCATAATGAATTATCAGAGTTATCATTTAGTAAGCTTTATAGTTGGATCTTAATTTTTATCCTAATCCTAATTCATTATTATACAATAGAGCATTTAGTCCTTTTATATTTAGTAACCTTAAAACTTATACATTTTTATTTTTAGCTTTTGTATGAACATGATAAGTGATGATATTGACTTTTTGGTGTTCTAGTGAGAACACTGATACTTGATAACTGGGAGAGTGGAGGTATTGAGTTAAAAAAAAAAAATTATCTCACAAAGCAGCGTCCGTAGCTCGACGCTGATGAGTAACGCGGCCGGGAACGCCATCCAAAATGCCACTATAGAGTGGTGCAACTAGGGCTGTGCATTTTTTGGGAAGAGCCGAAAATAACCGAGGATCGAACCGGACCGAACAGGAACCGGACCGAACCGAGCGTATCCGGGACGGTACATGGTCCATACATTTCTTGATTTTCGGTCTTCGGGACGGTCCAGGACCGAACCGAAAAACCCAAGAACCGGCCAGAACCGAAAAATATAGAAAACATTCCCTATATATCGTGGATCCTAACTTATTTTCAACATGTTTTAGATCTCCTTATTCAATTTATTTGTAATCACAAGATTGTGTACATGTATTTTATTGGACCATGCACTCTATTACTAATAGACGGCTCTCCATTGTTGGAATGAGTTGTAAACAAGTCTAAATATCAGGTCAAGTTGGAGCACCGGCATACTCAATGAGATTATAAATTAGTACATGTCAACTTATTCATTGAAATATGCTTTTAAACACTGGCTACACGCAAGACACTAAAGCTTCAAACGGTCCGGGAATTTGGACCAAACCGAGCAGAACTGGACCGGACCGAACCGGACCAGACCCATGATTCATGGTACGGTCCTCGGTCCGACTTTCAGCTTCAATTCGGGATTCGGTTCGGTTCGGGAATCAGTCGGTTCGGTCCGGGAATCAGTCGGTTCGATCCGGTTCTGGACCATGCACAACCCTAGGTGCAACGACGTCCGACGACGTTTTCGGACTTGAACAGTGATGAGAACCCCTCCACGACTCCACTCCCTATTTTCTAATATTCATTATACATATAATTTATCTTTAATCCATTTATACACTTTTCTCATTTTTTTACTATCATGTTTGGGTACACGACTTAGCGCTCCATCAAAATACCAATACACATTTGAATCACCATAAAAAATCATAAGAAAAAACATTATGAAAACTATAAATATAAAATCATAAGATACAAACTAACGAAGTAACGACATCAATTTTTTTTATTTTTTTTTTAAAAACATCACAAGTAGAATGATATAGGTATCTGACCGTATCTCTCTACCTATTACGAGTAATTATTTTTGGAAATTCAACAAACGATCTTTTATTTTGAAAATAGCGTATGCATAAATAACCTTATTTAACTTGAAAACCGCTTCCCCAAGAAAACACCTTTACCCATATTAAGGCTTTCTACTTTCCACCCCCAAATTATAAACCCTAAACAACTAAACCCTAATTCGCACACCACCATCATGGGTACACCGGAAACTTCACGCGAACCATGCCCCGACAGAATCCTCGACGACATCGGTGGCGCGTTCGGTATGGGCGCCGTCGGCGGCTCTGCTTTTCACTTCCTTAAAGGCACATACAATTCACCGGTCGGTCAACGTTTTCGCGGCGGTGCGGAATCCATGCGTATGTACGCCCCACGTACCGGCGGATCATTCGCCGTATGGGGCGGTTTATTCTCCGCGTTTGATTGCACGATGGTGTACGCTCGTCAGAAAGAAGATCCATGGAATTCGATTATTGCCGGTGCGGCTACCGGAGGGTTTTTATCGATGAGACAAGGGCTCGGTCCCGCATCTAAGTCTGCGCTTTTTGGGGGTGTGTTGTTGGCTATGATCGAAGGTGCTGGAATTATGTTGAATAAGTTTATGAGTGCGCAACAACCGATGCCGATTATGATCGAGGAGGGGTCTCCGATGCCCGAAACGTCGAATTCGAGTGGGTGGTTTGGGGGGTTGTTTGGTAGGAAGGAAGAGGAGGTGAAACCTGCTGTGAATACTGAAGTTTTGGAGAGTTTTGATTCACCGATTCCGCCAACGTTTGAGTTTAAATGATGAATTTGATGTGGTGAGTGAGACTTATTGCGACGATTGATTGAAGTTTTATTTTGATGTTTTTAGGTGTTAATTTAACTATATTAATGAAAGGCTGAGTTTAAGACATACTTATATGATATGTTGTAGAAATAAAGTACTAATTTTTATAAAATAATTTTGTAGCATCAATTGAAGGTGATGGATATGTGGTATTCTTTTGACATCTTGATATGTTCTCTGCATATATATCTGTTTTTAAGTTGATTATTGTGATTTTATTACATAGACCATTAAGCATTTGATGGAAGTATAGGCTGTTTTGTATACATCTGTTAAAATCAGTTTTTCCTTCACTGATCAACATAGACCATAAAGCATTTGTATTTATCTGTTTCGTATTACATAGACCATTGGGCCTTTGATGATTTTTGTTGGAAAGATCATACTTGTTGCTTATTATAAGATTCATCTGGTGAATCCTTTTGATAGTTGAGGCTTGGACAACCATGATTATAATAATGTTACTAGCCTAATACATGTTTGGTATTGCTATCAGTTGGCATGAGGCATAGCAATTTTTTTTCTTTATAACAGTAATGAGATAATATCATGCTACTTCAGTTTTGTAATGGTGTTGCTAGGTTAGTTCATCTGTTATTTTGATGGTGGTGGTTATGGATTAGCTGTTTATCTTTTCTATGTATGAGTTTGTGCTGCTACATACAGCATACTGTGTCGCATTTTCGACCTATGGTTAGGTGTGTAAGTTACTAAACAAGTCTGATGTGCACAGTCTAGTTGTCTATGTGCGACTTCCTTGTGTCTTTTGTTAGACTGTAGTCTTCATATCAGTCAATTATGCACCTCAATAGGGTATGAATTCACTTGTAGGTTATAAGCAAGCTTGTGAATTATTTTTGATTCTATTTGTATATTCTTCTAAGAATTAGAATTAGAATTAGAATGATGCGCAAGTGGGTCAGAATTTGGCTCAAAACTGTCGCAGAAAGTGCGGTCCCAGTTACAGATCTACAACATGGATTCTGGGTCATATTTGTAGACGTAAACAGATCTGCAGTTTTTATTGTACTTTTCAGTATACTTGAACAATAAATGTGAGTGTGTGTATGTGAACTGTGTTTCGTCTTCTCATACCGGTGAATGTTTTGTTTGGGGCGTGTTGAATTCAGAGCTCGAAGCCTTAGACCAGACGTTAATATTCTCTGAGATGCTTTGGTTTACTTCTATGAAACGTTAAGAACACAACTTTTTTATCCGATCATTATTTGAAGAAATAATGTGTCCATTTATATGTGCTTTTGATTTGTAGCATGACTATGTATGGGGAAGAAATGCTAACTTATAATGTGTCCATTTACATGAATTTCCTAGATACAAGTTTTATGTTGCTCTGTACCATATACGTAACTTATAAAAAGTTTGAGCAGTAGTTTTTCAGTTATGTCATCAAGTTAATTATTAGTATTTACTTTTACCAATATCTTCAAACTTCAAATAGTAATTTAGAAAAAAAAAAAAAAAAAAGTCTTTCAATAATCAAAAGTTCAAAACTTTAATTCGATTTTCTGAGAAGTAAAATCACAACTACATAGTATAGACAATCTGGTAAAATAAATTTGGTGTGAATTAGAGTGAAAAACAATGGGACAAATTAGTAATTTTGACATTCCCATGAAGGCATGAATCAAGATGTATAAATATGAAGTTTAGATTCTAATGTATGCTAAGTTGCAATATAAAGTGCATGAAGTTTACGTTCTGTTTATTTAGCGTACAAAACGTTATTTCATGGAGTGCGTATACTTGCTTTAATTTGATGTGCCAATCAATCAATGTGTGCAATATACGAGTTGAATCTCGGTTTTGGCTTTGGTTAAAGTTCACAGTAATAGGTACGTGCGTGATTAAAATAAGCTCATGAATATTTGTTGATTCGTAGTTTGATAGTGCACATGGCCTACTAATTTGATACATGTCGTTGAATGCAACAAATTGTATCAGTTGGATACTTGAATAGTTGGGATATTCAATTTTGTGAAAAGTTTTAGGTCCATATGGGATCTTTCTTTAGTGGAAAAGAAAAAGAATTTCAGTTTCTCTTTAAGACTTAATTAATCGATTCATTAGAAACATTTTTTTTGTTGAAACAAATTCATTCGAAACAACGGTTCGTCGCTTCAGCTTTCGCTATTAGAATTCAGGTACATTCGAATCCTTAATTTCTAACATCGATGGTTGAAAGAAATACATACAAAGTGCTAATATCATATTAACATATCCTATGCTCCTCTTCCCCCATTTCAAGTGTTCTACTTATTATTTCATTGTATTCTCCTAATAAGTGTCCATTTTTATGTAATAAAGATTTAGTGGGCAAAGATGTTATTTAATTGTTGAAATCTGTACTTAATATTAAAGTTGGGTATAAATATTATTTGACTGTTGAAATATAAATATATAATTTGTGGAAATTATTAAAACAGTGTAAATAGTGAAAGTACACAATTTGACTTTGATGAATGGATTAACATACCGGAGAAAAAAGAAATAGAGAATATATGATATCAACCACAATATTTAATTAAAAAATGAAAAAATAAATAAAGATTCTATAAGAAAAAAATGACAAAAAATATGGTAATATTAATATTGTTATTATGTAAAATAAAATAATGAGGATCAAGTCACTATTCCATTCACTCTCCTTTTTCCACACCCCTATCCTCCCAAAACCCACCACCGCCGTTCAACTCCGTCGAACCACCATGTCCCTGTCAACAACCACCACCACCACCGAACCCATCAGTCCATCAAACACGCGTATCGGCTGGATCGGCACAGGCGTCATGGGCCAATCCATGTGTTCACACTTAATCAAAGCCGGCTACACTCTCACCATCTTCACCCGCACCAAATCCAAAGCCCAAACCCTAATCGACACCGGAGCCCAATGGGCCTCATCACCACACGACGTCGCTTCCCAATCCGACGTCGTTTTCTCAATCGTCGGTTATCCTTCCGACGTCCGCCACGTCATCCTCCACCCTACCTCCGGCGCACTCTCCGGCCTATCCGGTAACGGAATTTTAGTTGATATGACAACTTCCGAACCCTCACTCGCTATCGAGATCGCGAATTCCGCCGCCGAGAAATCATGTTTCGCCGTTGACGCTCCGGTCTCCGGCGGCGACCTTGGAGCGCGTAACGCCAAGTTGTCGATTTTCGCCGGCGGTGATGAATCGGTTGTGAAACGATTGAGTCCAATTTTGACTTTATTAGGGAAAGTCAACTATATGGGCGGGTCAGGGAAAGGTCAATTTGCAAAATTAGCGAATCAAATTACGATCTGTTCGACTATGGTTGGGTTAATTGAGGGTTTGATTTATGCACATAAAGCTGGACTGGATTTAAATCTTTATCTGGATGCAATTTCAACAGGTGCAGCTGGATCAAAATCACTAGAGTTGTACGGCCAACGGATACTAAAAAGGGATTTTGAAGCAGGGTTTTATGTGAATCATTTTGTTAAAGATTTAGGGATTTGTTTAAAAGAGTGTGAAAAGATGGGAATTTCTTTACCTGGTTTAGCACTTGCTCAACAACTTTATGTTTCTCTCAAGGCTCATGGTGAAGGCGATTTGGGTACACAAGCTCTTATTTTGTCACTTGAAAGACTTAACAATTTAAGTCTTAAGTAGTCTATGAAACAGTATAATGTTCAATAATCATGTGTTATGTGTTTCCATTATAATGATAATGTGTTGTTATTGTGACCACATGATCAAAGTTATGGAATTTGTTGTCTTTTGATTGGTGAGTTTCATGGTATACTTGGTTCTTGGGTTTGGTTTGATCTGTCCTTGTTGTATATCGTCGAAGATGTATGCATTTACTGATGTGAATGTGTCAGTCGATGATGTTCGAATATACTGTTGTGAGTGTTTCGTTCAAAGATCATGACATGCTAATGAGAAAAAGTAGATACATTTTGAACCATTTCGTGTTTGTGTTCATTAAGCTATGCTGTATTGTCTTTGAACCATTTCTTACATTGTACAGATCCATTAACTTCAATTGAGTGTAACGAAAAATATGTAGAACAACCATGAAATACGGATCACCTACAAAGGAGACAAATTTCCATCACTTTTCCAAAAACGCAGTCTGTTTCTATGACTCAGAACCTGTGACATTTCGATATATATAGAGTTCTAACACTTCACTTATTCGCTAATATATCTTAAAACAACATACAATTCCATGTGACACTACACGAACTCATCAAAGCCCTTGCATGTTGCATACCCCATAACTTATGGGGACTCTTGCAAGTAGATATAAGAAACCAAAAAGTTCTCGAAAATCATAATCCCAAAAACAATTGTACAAAAACGATACAAGTCTATGTAGACTCGGAGTATTCGCGATACTGGGAATGAGAGGCGGCAAGAAGAGCAGCCCCAAGGCCCGAACCATCATTTGATAGCTCGATAATGATGTTCTTAGAAGCTTCACCTAACAACTCGTCCATAGCACATTGCATTGCGCCCCTAAATTTGGTGTAGTGTTCAAACAGCCCACCATCCATTGCTATGGTGGATTTCTGGTTTTCTTCACCTTCCTTAACAGTATCCCTTCCGATTTTTTTGAGGATTCCTAAGATTCCTGCAGCTGAAAGACGAGCACCACGAGTTGCCACAATTTCACAAAGCGTCACAATTACTTTTCTCATCTTTAGAGAAGTGTTTGATATCTGCACTTAAACCATATAAACGATAACATATGAAATATATAATACATAGCCCGTAATCAACTGATAGGCACAAATATGCACCTCGAGTATGTCTTTCAACTTGGTTGCCACCACTCTGAGGTCAGCAGTCGAGTCATGATGCATTGCAGACATATCTGGGGTCCTGCATCCATACCAAACATTCTACGTGAATGTAAAATTGTTAATATATCATATTTGCGGCATATCAAGTACAATTGTAAACGTTATCAGCTCTAGAGCTGATCAAGTGGGTTGGATAAATGATCACAAAGAGTATCTATTTTAGTACAGATCAATAAAGGACGAGGTTTGTCTAAATAATATAATTATCCAACAATGTAGGAGGATGTATGCACTAAAAGGTTTTTTGGGTAGTTTTTGACCCATTTAACCAATTTGATTTGTTCCCTACTAAGGTAACAGAACTTATTTGACTCGCTGAAGATAAGTACCTCAATATGAAGGGCTTTTCAAGTTTGGATGGCACGCTATCACCAAAAAACTCCGCTTCTACAGCCATCTTCAACAAGACTCGCCTCACGATTTCTCCCAAATACATTCCGGAAATTATCTTCTCAAATATCTGTTAAAGAAGGATTAAATTATGAAGTCGGATATCAATCAAACCACTTTAGAAAGAGTAGATCCAAAATGTATACCTGCTCCCCGGGATTTAAGCTATCAGTGTCAAGACTTTCATCAAACTCCGTCAAAGGAAGATGTGATGACCGGAAGTTGCCCCATTCCATGTTTATAACCTTCACATACAAACAACCGTTACAAATCTACGTAATAAAACAACTAACTAGAGGTGGCAAGACGACCAAGTCGGGTAACAGGTCAACACAGGTAATTTCTGCACCAGTAAAACGATTCAGGTCAACCCCAAAAACTTTTATCCAAAAAATTAAACTATTAATAACTAATTAGTGTGTCAAACATGATAGTAATAAGCTAACCTTTTAATATAAAATGATTTAGGAGGGTTTTTGTATTAGAAATACATATTAGGCAACTTTCAACCTATTTGACCTGCTTTTTTAAAGCTACTATTTTACCCAAAATTATATGTAAAATGCCTAGATGGATTAAAATTGCCACCCCTATTAAAGAAACATATACGCAAGTTACTCACCATCTCTCCAGATCTAGGAAGTAGACCTTGCCATTTGGGGATTGCATTTGCACGTTCCACATATGCTGCATTAGTTCCAGTACCTAATATCACAGCAGCAATTACATCATTGTTGCTATATCTACCTCCTGCTAAGGTTCCAACTGTATCATTGACCTGCATTTCCAATACAAAATTATAAACCTCAAGTCTACTGAATTTGATCCTTTAACATTCTTCATTATACAGGACTTGTTAAAATAGTGCAAAGATGCGCACAAATACAGAATAAGTGAAAAACCACATTACCAATGCGGAAACACGCATATCAAGGCCAACCCTTTCCATGGCTTTCGTCAACTCTTCTACGATGTCCTGCCCAACCTGTTAGAAAGAAAACCAATAAAACTGAATAAACGAAAACAATTATTTGACTATAGTAAAGTGTCTAATATACCCTTACGAACCAAAAATAATCTATAACATGCCTCTAACAATCACAATCGGAAAATATGCAACTTCAACTTGAAACTTGCCAAAAAAATCTATTATACACGCACACAAACACACAAATGACTTGCATTCTTCAGTTACCATATCCATATTTTTGTTTATATCTCGTTCGTTTATTGATATGTATTACATATACACAATAGTAAAAGAATAAAAGTATTTAATACTCACTGCATCTTCAATGTTGAAACCTTTTGTCCATCTAACAAGAGTCCCTCCTGCAATCGACGATTGTTTGACAGGAAATGAAAAAGTAAACCCTAGTTCCCGTTGTGTGCCAGGTGGAATCTGCATATCTTCGCCCTCCGTTGCCACAAATTTTGCAAGTTCTCCAGCAATAAAATCAAATAAATCCTAAACCACCGAAAACACGATTTAATCACATTAAGTCTTTTCAATCGATATTATAATTTTGCTGTTTAATGGCAAAAGGAGGTTAGAACTTAAGAATACTCACTTCACATTTCCCAATCATGAGATTTGGAGGAATTTGAACTTCTTCATACTCTTTCTTCACATTGTCTGCTCCACCCAACTTAACACGAAGCACACGGAAGTTTGTACCACCAAGGTCAAGAGCATAAAAGATTCCCGTTTCGTTCCTAGAAAAGAAAAATGGAGTCACAATATAACTTAGATAAATAAATGATTATGAATATAATATTTCATCATTTGTGGTCAAAATATCAGATTAAGAAGCTGCTGTAAAAGAACTCATTGGTTAGATAAATGTAACATTACCTACCTTTCTTTAGCTTTAAGCAACTTTTATCTAACTACTTGATTTTCTGACTATAACTTTTCAAACCACAATTAACACTTTGAAGGCGCACATACAATTACAAACACCCCCTAAAAGCAAATACACACCAAGGTACTAAACTTGCAAGATTTTAATCATGATTTGGTGCAAATTACTTAAAGTGTGGGTTCAAATAGTTAAAAAGAATCTCTCATGATTAATACAAAAGAATCTTGTGATACACCCTAAAGGAATATACTTTTTCGCTATTCTTACAGTAGAGAAAGGGTATATTGGGAACAACATTAGTGATGCACAAGAATTGTTGAAAGAAAATGAATCCGTCAACCATAACAAGATAAAGTTCAAACAGAAAAAAAAAAAGAACAAAAAAAAAAAGAAGTAAACTAAGAAGAACCATTCAGTAATCGTCAAAGCTCGTATAACTGTTGGTTAGAATCAGATAAACTGATAAAGTAAGTCTAGAAGTAAAGGCAAGCAGAAATTTTGTAACTTTTGGAACAGTTGAACAAATGAGAATCATCAAACTTCCACAAGTTTCCCTTTTAAAACTATAAACCAACTTCTTCTTGATTAACAAGAGAGTACTTCTTAAATGCTTCAAGATTCCTATTCATCTTTACTGATAAAGAACTTCTTTAAATAAACCTTTTGTATCCCAAGGTAGCTGATCTGATAAACAACACATTCTATGTGCATATTACAAGGAACGGATCATTTAAGGGTTATTGGATGTCGTTTACTCACTTTCAAATTGATTATCTGAAGCATCAAAATCAGATGATAGTTGCTTAAAACATGGAGTTTGGTACTTTCAAATTTATAATGAATAGTCAGTTTACTTACAGCTACTCCTTATCTGATTGTCTTAATCTGATGATTTTGACACCAAATCATAACTGATAACTACGGCTTTAAATCATAATAATCAGTTTTCATAATTGACTAATTATATTACTAAAACATGTCATTTTCCACATATACTATTACTAGTAATACATCACAAAACCTTGCATAGACACCTTACACCAAAAGTGTGAAACTTAGTCAAAGTTAACCTAAACTTTAGGGCCAACTTCAAAGTTATAAACTTTATGTGAACAAACTTGTGCATCTGAAGATAAATGCACTACCCAACTCATATAACTTCAATCACAAACCAAATTTAAGACTTTTTAGAGAAATGATCAAATATATCCAAATAGTCAAAATCAAAAAGTCAACTTAACCCACTACCACCGTTTCAACCCAAATCTTATAAATTCAGTTTGTGATGAATACTCCCCATCAATAATTAATCTATATGGATATATAGATACAGTTAATAAGATGTATATACCCAGTTGGAAGATTGTCAACATAGCTGATTAACATCTTGAGCTTGCTACCGCCGTCGGAAGCAAGTCCGGCGTGCATCTCCACCGTCATGGCATCAGCCACTTGCCGGAGTTTTGCAATCGGAGTTCCACACTTATCTTCAAATTCTTTCAATATCTCCATAGTCTTTGCCCACTTGCCGGAATTCTTCATCCGGTGACGGACCACCAATACAGCCGCCGCCGAAACAGCAGCGGCGCACACCACCGCTGCCGCCACCGTCACTTTGCCCATATTATTAAATTGAACAACTTAAACACACAGATCGACAAAAAATGAGAAACCCAGATGCAAAAATCCAAGATTTAAGATACCCTTTTGATCAAATTGATGTTTAGATGAAAAAGATTTGAACTTGATTGAATTTGATTTGTGGGTGTAATGACACCGTTAAATCAAGAAAATGGGAAATCTTAAAAAGACATAGGATTTTGGGGACATGAATGAATGAGTTATGAGTGTGTGTTTGTGAAGTAATCGGAAGGGTAAAAAAGACAATAATATCGGTGAAGCAACAGATGGAAAGAGACAAGATGTGTTTATATATGCCAACAAATTATACAAAATACATAATTCTTATCTTATTTTTTGTTCAAAATTCGAGGATCTCTTATTTCATTTCTATAACGCCCCAAAATTTACAACTGTTTTTTTTTTTTTTTTTTTAAACAATGCGGAAGCTCAAGTCCTAAAACATATATATATACATAAATGACATGTCGTCATCTTCCATTACCTAAGTTCTAAGTATTGATTATTAACGTTTACAAAACAATCCTATATATCCTGGGCATTATATAAACACACATTTAAAACTGTATTAAATAAATCAGAGAAATCCTAGTCAAACATTCTTCAATTACTCCTTGACCCGCCCATAACAATAGATATTAACCTGCAAGGAGTAAACAACGAGGGATTAGCACGAAGCTAAGTGAGTTAACTCATCACTAACAATACAACTTAGTTTAACACCATGAGTTCACCACATTTAACACTTGGACACAACATCACCAGAGGATCGGTGGCCCTTGTGGCGCCCTCAGCCGCGGTGGCCCACCAAGCGACACTTACACCAACTGCAGGCCAATACTGTAACATCCTGTTTCTGGGCCTGAAAATAAATTGTATTTTATTAAGTTTCAAATGTTTTATTTGGAAATAAACAAGTAAAAGAGTCTCAGGTTTTATTGTGACAAATAAAATTGTACTTGTTTTAAATAGTTGAAACTGACGGTAAAATAAAAGTATTTTGACTTACGGATATTTTCGGGTTCCAGACAATAGGTTAGGAACGGGTATAATTTTATACATAATAAAAGTGGGGGTCGGTTTGGTGACCGACTCATTTTACCCACCTTTCCTCAATTTCATCTTCTTGAAACTCTCTCTATTTCACATTCAAAGAAAATCAAGAATTTAAACTAGTGATTGAATCTAGCTAAAGTGAAAAATTAGATTATCATCATCCATATTATCATCTTCTCCATTTAATTGTAAGTAATTCTTGGTGTTCTTGAGTTATTAGTAGAAATTTGGGTTTATGATGAATATATGTGATTTGTTTGAATTGAAGGTTAAATAATATGTGTTTGATGTTTCTAAATGATTAGATAACGATTTAACATGATTACATGGTAATAGAATGGTAGAAATGGCTAGAGTTCTTCAATTTGAGTTCATAGTTAGGGTTTGGTAATTTTGGTGAATTAGATGATGATGCATGAGTTAGATTGTGGTTAGATAGTGTTTGTTGTTGTTATTATATGTTTATGGTTGAAGTTGTGGTTATTTACTTGGTAATTTCGTGTTCATAAACTGATTTTGGTGAAATTTGGGTTTTGGTCCGTATGTTGGTTGCTGTTTCTGCTGATGCTGAAATTATGATCAAGCCGGCGGCTTGATCACTGAAGCCGGCGGCTTCAAGTGGCCAGCCGGCGGGTGGAGGATCCCAACCGGCGGGTTCTGTAGGTCTTAAAACGCAAATAAGGTTCTGATGTTGAAAATGTTAATTCACCCGGCGGGCTAGGGTGCCAAGCCGGCGGCTTCTCAGCCAAGCCGGCGGCTTCCCTGCCCAAGCCGGCGGCTTCTGGGTGGTTTCCAGCAATTTTATTTCTTTGTTTAATATGATTAAATGCTAATGATATATGATGTGTGATACGTATTATATGGTATAGGATATAAGATATATGTTAGATAATATTGAAATACGTTATATGAGATTATGATATAAGCATTGTGATTTGTGTTGAACGTTTACTGACTTGGTGTTATTGTTGTTTCCAGATAAGCGGACGGCCACTCAGTAAGATAAGACCTCTGAGTTGGTGATCAGACGTAAATATTTGGTGAGTGGAATTGTAGTCCTCGGTTCCACCCAGTTGTAACGGGTTCGGTTACAACGGGTAACCAGGATAGTTTATATCAGTAGGTTGTTGTTATTGGTCGTACCGGTACCAGTCTTGTCTGTTTTGTTTATGTTGCTGATTATATGAGTTGTTGTGCGATTGTTGTTGAATTGTTGATCAGTTGTGAACAGTTGTGAACTGTTGCTTGTTGTTGTGTGCTTTTGCATTGTGAATGCAACGTGGTTGTTTTCAGAGGTCAACTGCTGTCTGGGTTGGGTTTGGGTACTACTGTGTAGTTGTCGAGGTTTCTTTGAGACACATAGTTGAGAACAAGCCTAGTCAGTGAAGGTAGTACTCAAGCTATCGGTTGATTACTGGGATTGGCTTGGCGCCCAGTAGTCGTGGTTTCTGGGTTGGATGGATACCAGGAACCGCCGGTCCTCTTGACGTTATGTGCTTATGTGTTCTATTTGCTGTTGTTGCTTAGTTGTAAGACTTGTTATGAGTGGGTTGAACCGTCGGTTACGGTTCCATTCACTTAGCATTGGCTAATCCCCTCGTTGTTTAATGTTTTGCAGATTGTGGTTAGTTGATGTAGATGTAGATGTTCGGGTTGTTGATGTTGACTGGAAGTTTGACTAAGCTTGACGCAACTCTGACCTTTTGTGAATGTCTTTTGGAAAACGTTTTATATAAGCTCGTTTGTGTTAATATGGTTGTAAATGTTTAACTAATGTTGTCATACTTTGTAGTCGTTAAACCTGGAAGCATTGTAAGTCGGTAAATGTTTTGTTTTGGGGGACTTGCGCTTCCGATTTTCGAAATATAATATATAAATGATATATTTTGGTTCACGTAAGGACTGGGCCTTACAAGTTGGTATCAGAGCATAGGTTTGGGTGAATTGGACATTTGCGAATGTTCAATCCCAAATCTATTTGGTGTTAGTCAAACTTTTCGGTTAGTGGGATTAGCTTTTGGTTGGGGATTGGTTAGTATAGATGATACTAACGATTAACAAGTTGCAAGTTGTGTTTTGGTTGTGAGTACAGGAATGGCAGATGATGAGAACCCGGATCCCAACAATGTTACTAGAACGGAGCTTCCACCTCCGGAAAATAATAATGTTAATCAGGGTGGTACTTCCAATGTTCATCATGATGAAAATAGCCAAGAGGATTATTTGTTGCATATGGAGGATGAGGTTATAAGACTTAGAAAGATAGAACAGTTGTATTTGGAGTTACAAGCTAGGGTAGCTCAGCAAACGTATCAATCTCCTCCTCCACCTCAGCAGAATAGGTTGTGTTCATTTAAGACTTTTAAAGCGTGTGGACCTAAAGACTTTGAGGGAGGTAATGATCCGATGGTGACATTGAACTGGTTAAGGGACACTGAGAGGAAATTTGAGGTGTGTCAGTGTGAAGATGAGTTAAGAGTTAAGTATGCGGTGCAGTTATTGAAAGGCCAAGCGATGAACTGGTGGGATTCTGCGACTGCACAAATGACATCGGAGCAGAGATCTAGAATTACTTGGGCTGAGTTTCATAGAGAGTTTAGTAAGCAATTCTGCTCTGAGTTTGATATGCTTAGACTTAGGCAGGAGTTTCTGGATTTGGAGTTTTCTGATAAAATGACAATGGATGAGCTTATCAATCAATTCACTGATAAGTTAAGATTTGTTCAGCAATGGGTACCGAATGAGAGGACTAGGATTACCCATTTCGTTAAGACTTTACCACCACAGTACCGTACATCAGTGAGGTTGGCACGTTCTTTGACGGAGGCTTTTGAGTTAGCTAGGTCGGTGCATAGTGACAATCAAGCATGGGAAAAGTCGAGTAAGAATAAGTCGGTGCAACTTTCTAAGAGTGGTACTACTGGAAGTAAGAGTCAGAATCGGAGAATTGAGTTTAGTGAGGGCTCGGTGGGTAGTGATCCAAATTCTTGGTGTAATGCTTGTAGGTCGAGACATTCGGGTCCATGTACTCCTCAAACGTTAAGGTGTATTAAGTGTGGAGCATTTGGGCATGGTAGTAGAGAGTGTACCTTTCCTCAGTCTGTGTGTTGGAACTGCAAGAAAGAGGGTCATCGAGCAGGACAATGTCCGGAATATGTTAGGCAAGGCTCGGGTTTAGCTGGAAGTTCGGGTTCTGGTTCGGGTTCTGCATCATCGATTGGGCAAAAGAGAAAGTTGGCGCCTGCTCGAGCTTTTCATATGACAGTGGGGGATCAAGCGACTGTGGGAGAATTGCTCGAAGTGAATAACCAAGGTAGATTCTATATTGACTTTGATGTAATATAGTTATAGTATTGTATGCCCATGTGTGATTGTAGCATTTGGTATAATTATGTGTGGGATTGGATTTCGGGGACGAAATCCTTTAAGGGGGGAAGATTTGTAACATCCTGTTTCTGGGCCTGAAAATAAATTGTATTTTATTAAGTTTCAAATGTTTTATTTGAAAATAAACAAGTAAAAGAGTCTCAGGTTTTATTGTGACAAATAAAATTGTACTTGTTTTAAATAGTTGAAACTGACGGTAAAATAAAAGTATTTTGACTTACGGATATTTTCGGGTTCCAGACAATAGGTTAGGAACGGGTATAATTTTATACATAATAAAAGTGGGGGTCGGTTTGGTGACCGACTCATTTTACCCACCTTTCCTCAATTTCATCTTCTTGAAACTCTCTCTATTTCACATTCAAAGAAAATCAAGAATTTAAACTAGTGATTGAATCTAGCTAAAGTGAAAAATTAGATTATCATCATCCATATTATCATCTTCTCCATTTAATTGTAAGTAATTCTTGGTGTTCTTGAGTTATTAGTAGAAATTTGGGTTTATGATGAATATATGTGATTTGTTTGAATTGAAGGTTAAATAATATGTGTTTGATGTTTCTAAATGATTAGATAACGATTTAACATGATTACATGGTAATAGAATGGTAGAAATGGCTAGAGTTCTTCAATTTGAGTTCATAGTTAGGGTTTGGTAATTTTGGTGAATTAGATGATGATGCATGAGTTAGATTGTGGTTAGATAGTGTTTGTTGTTGTTATTATATGTTTATGGTTGAAGTTGTGGTTATTTACTTGGTAATTTCGTGTTCATAAACTGATTTTGGTGAAATTTGGGTTTTGGTCCGTATGTTGGTTGCTGTTTCTGCTGATGCTGAAATTATGATCAAGCCGGCGGCTTGATCACCGAAGCCGGCGGCTTCAAGTGGCCAGCCGGCGGGTGGAGGATCCCAACCGGCGGGTTCTGTAGGTCTTAAAACGCAAATAAGGTTCTGATGTTGAAAATGTTAATTCACCCGGCGGGCCAGGGTGCCAAGCCGGCGGCTTCTCAGCCAAGCCGGCGGCTTCCCTGCCCAAGCCGGCGGCTTCTGGGTGGTTTCCAGCAATTTTATTTCTTTGTTTAATATGATTAAATGCTAATGATATATGATGTGTGATACGTATTATATGGTATAGGATATAAGATATATGTTAGATAATATTGAAATACGTTATATGAGATTATGATATAAGCATTGTGATTTGTGTTGAACGTTTACTGACTTGGTGTTATTGTTGTTTCCAGATAAGCGGACGGCCACTCAGTAAGATAAGACCTCTGAGTTGGTGATCAGACGTAAATATTTGGTGAGTGGAATTGTAGTCCTCGGTTCCACCCAGTTGTAACGGGTTCGGTTACAACGGGTAACCAGGAT
This sequence comes from Helichrysum umbraculigerum, assembly GCA_949592205.1. NCBI lineage: Eukaryota > Viridiplantae > Streptophyta > Magnoliopsida > Asterales > Asteraceae > Helichrysum > Helichrysum umbraculigerum. The sequence goes on along the minus strand of CATIUR010000005.1, from coordinate 4,337,777 downwards.
AGTTTATATCAGTAGGTTGTTGTTATTGGTCGTACCGGTACCAGTCTTGTCTGTTTTGTTTATGTTGCTGATTATATGAGTTGTTGTGCGATTGTTGTTGAATTGTTGATCAGTTGTGAACAGTTGTGAACTGTTGCTTGTTGTTGTGTGCTTTTGCATTGTGAATGCAACGTGGTTGTTTTCAGAGGTCAACTGCTGTCTGGGTTGGGTTTGGGTACTACTGTGTAGTTGTCGAGGTTTCTTTGAGACACATAGTTGAGAACAAGCCTAGTCAGTGAAGGTAGTACTCAAGCTATCGGTTGATTACTGGGATTGGCTTGGCGCCCAGTAGTCGTGGTTTCTGGGTTGGATGGATACCAGGAACCGCCGGTCCTCTTGACGTTATGTGCTTATGTGTTCTATTTGCTGTTGTTGCTTAGTTGTAAGACTTGTTATGAGTGGGTTGAACCGTCGGTTACGGTTCCATTCACTTAGCATTGGCTAATCCCCTCGTTGTTTAATGTTTTGCAGATTGTGGTTAGTTGATGTAGATGTAGATGTTCGGGTTGTTGATGTTGACTGGAAGTTTGACTAAGCTTGACGCAACTCTGACCTTTTGTGAATGTCTTTTGGAAAACGTTTTATATAAGCTCGTTTGTGTTAATATGGTTGTAAATGTTTAACTAATGTTGTCATACTTTGTAGTCGTTAAACCTGGAAGCATTGTAAGTCGGTAAATGTTTTGTTTTGGGGGACTTGCGCTTCCGATTTTCGAAATATAATATATAAATGATATATTTTGGTTCACGTAAGGACCGGGCCTTACAAATACAGTGGTTAACCGATAACTGTTTGTTACCTTTAGTCAACACAAGCCTTACTCACAACGAATGTTCACAACCCTTGTGTTGACTAACCTGTAACAACACAGTCCAACATAGTTGACCTCTATTAACACTGTTACCATATAGGTCACTTAACACTTAACACTTTAACACTATTCAACTTAACACAGGAATAACACTTAACACTTGAATATAACACATAACACTTGAAGTAACCACAATAGTGATCACTAAATTATAGTGAGAGATCAAAGTCCACTCACCGACTACCATAGTCGCCCACTCAGTAGTCTAATATCACTGAGTCTTCTCCATATCTGGAAATACAACAAAATACACAAGTCAGTTACTTGTATCAATGTGAAATACTATCACATAATGAAATCAAAATCTAAATAACTCAATCAAGTAATTACAACTCAATAATTAGTTAATCCAAATCATCAATCCATCACTCCCATGGAATTGGTTATACTTGATTCAAGCATCCAACGTTTCAAATTATGACTTATAGTCATTTAACACAATTCAATCCAAGATTAATAATAACCAATTTAACTTCACTAGTTCACCATCACTATCAAATTATGATCATATAATCACATCATCACATTGATCCAAATCAATTATAGTTAATCAATATAAGTAACCATCAACCTCATATATTAAGAATTCACAATTTATCTCTTTCATTATTCCATTACTAACTCATGATCATTATCATAATCATCTTAGCTTCAATGAATAAAAACTCATATAATAACTCATCTTTCACTAATAACACTATAACAACCTTTTGTTATTATAAATCAAGGTGATTAACACCTAATCATCACACTTTCACCAAAATCCACTTGAATTATAATTCACACAATTTGATTAATTCATTATTAGGTTAGATTAAAGCTACTAACCTTCATATTAACACATATTAACACCATTTCCACTAATATCAATCATTAATTTATAATAATCACCATTAACCCATCAAAATCATCAAATTTCCTATAAAACTCATGAACCCTAATTCAAACCTATAACTTAAGCATGAATCATGTTAGTAATCAACAATAACAAACTTAACTAACATCAATTTCACATAATCAAAGCTTAAATTCGAATTTACATCAAGAACACCCAAACCCCAAATTCTAGGGTTCTTAAAATTGAAGATTAAGAACTTACAAGTTGAAAGGAAGGATTAGAAGATGATAATCCATGCGTTTGAAGCCCGAATCCGAATTATGAAGCTCCGATTTTGATGATTTCTTCTTGTTTTTGAGTTAGGGTTTAATGTGTGTGTGTATATGTATGAATACGTACGTATGTATGTATATGTGGGAATAAAACCCGATCCATCATATAATATATACCATATAAGTGTTAATTTTCATTCCCCGTATTTATTATTGTCTGGAACTTAAAAATCATTTGAAAGGAAAACTATTTTATTTTACCGTCAACTAAATAAATTTAAAACAATCAATATTTCACTAGCCACAATATTTCCCGAGGCTTATTGACCTATTAATTTTTACAATCGAACACATATAACAATTTTTAAATCGCATTTAAAATTTTCAAGAAATACCTATTACTTCTAGGCCCAATTTGAGGATGTTACAAATCTCTCCCCCTTAAAGAGATTTCGTCCTCGAAATCTAATCAACCTTGATTATTCTAAAGTACTTAATTACTTGACATCTCTCATTCCTTAAATGAGATTCTACTAACACCATATTTCCAGTTTATTAATATTGCACTATTTATACTATTCTAACAACACAATTATTTATCACTATATGCACATAAAATGTGCACGCCATTTAAATCACTTATGCATATTATCTCTATGCATACACTTCACCACACACATCATATACTTACATATGTTTATTTAGATATATATATTATTTCATCAACTTACACATCACCAATGTGTATCATAATTAAATTCACGCAAACACATACATTGTGTCTTATACTCAATTTAACTTGCAAGTGATCTACTACAAATCACATTATCCAACAACAAGTATATTTTTATCACTTATAATAATTTCTCCCTTGAGCAACTCTTAATTATATGCACACAATTTAAATTCTATCTACATATACATGTCCACAGGTACATGTTTCTATTTCTTACCTTAACATATGATATGTATCTAAATCATATTTTCATGCATACTATGATCACCTAAGGAAATTATTCCCAATTAATCACTTTAAACAGGTAATCACTTGACGTAAGTGAATAACATCATCAGGCACATAACGTACTCTTAACACTAGAAACTAGCGACGTGCTAGAATCTTTTAAAATAGATATATGATTTATACCCCTTTACACAACAAAACAGTGATTATGAAAATCACTATACACCTATCAACAATGAAATTTAAGTTTCAATTCATAACTAGCATTTAGGCTAGTACCACATATCACTACTGTATTTGATAATCTTTTATTTAAAAGTATCACGAATTCATATATCACTAATCACATATTAACACTCAAAATAGAAGTCAATTCTCATGGTTAAAACCATTATCACTTAATCACCAAGTCACTTAGTACCAATTCAAATTGGATAATTACCAAGTTTTTCCATCAACGAGTACATTGCCATTCAAGCGCAAGTACCATTCTAACAAAATGTGTTAACCACACACACATTTTTTTTCTCAACATTTCATCAATCAATTTTATCTCGTTAATCTCCACGGAAGATTATTTCATGTTTTATTCTCTTCTATATGCAACTTATCACTTCACCTTGATATCAAGCATATAATAACAATCAAATTTCACAAAATTCTCAATTAACGATAATATAACTATCAAATTTTCACAGTTTCAATAAAAAGGCTCTCTCTCTATATATATTTATATATTTCTTTTATTAATAAGTAACTCATTAATACAATAACTTAATCTTTTACTACCATTTCGATTTAGTCAATCACTGACTCTCTCTCTCTCTCTCTCATACGTCAACAGCGAAACTTACCAATTTTAAAGTCACGTTAATTTCTCTGGTACTTGGTAGCCTCAATACTCCATGTGAAATGGCATAATATAAATACGTTGGCCAGACGTCGTCATATTATGTCAGTCACACTTTATTCTCAGGCCACTTCATACCATTGATCTTTAAAGTAATTAACTTTTACTCTCACATATATCACAATGCTAAAATCAATCATTATCACACATATAGTAACACTTAAAATAGATTTATGACCAAGTGTTAACTGGTTACTATTTTTCCTTTATCACTTGAATGAAAAACTACTATCATATAATTAAGTAAACATAGCAATTTAATCATCTAACACATTCCTCCTTATCTTATTAACACATGTGTAAGTTTTAACACAACTAAATCAATTTAACACCCTCTCTACACGATTCAATATCAATCACTTAACACTTTAATTATCAAGTATAATACTCTATATAATATTTAACATTAAGTACCTTGTTAAAATACCAGGTCATATTCCACATATATTCATCAATATATAATTTCTAAGTTGATTATTAAATAACCTTCATTTTCTAGTTATCAAGCAAGAGTAAGCTCCTACAATACTCTTCAACTCTTACAAATACTTATTCAATCATATTAAGTATTCCACGTAATGTAATTAACATTATTACATAATCAATATTTATTTACCCTAACAAGCAACAATCAACAATACCCTTACTAGTATACTTTGCAGTCAAATAAACTGCCTACAAACAACTCCTACACAAAGAACCATATAAACTTCTTAAAACAACTTTTAATATTGCGTATAGTCATAGGAATGATCTCTGGGCTCAAAGAAACAAAAGCCCAATACAATTCATAAGCTAAAAGTCCGAAATAATGTCCGAAAAACAATAAAACGCGATTTTCGGGCCCCAAACGACCCCGAAGTGCAGAAAACTGACAGGGCTCATGGCAAAGCAATGAGCTTTGACCGTTGGCCCGTTTTTGAGTTGACATGTAAATTTCGTCTTAATCGAACACCAAAATTTTCTAGCGGAAATTCTACGTTGAACGTTACGACGAACGTCGAAATTTACAAATTTTCATATTAAATTCACTTAATATAACACATAATGCAAGAATGTCTCAATAAAAGGGGAATCCGTCGGATTCAAGGGAATCCGCCCGGATTGAAGGGAATACGCCCGGATTCCGGGGAATCCGCCGTATTCAAGGCCAAGTTTTGGGACAGAACCATTTTTAAGGAATCCGGTCAAGGAATCCGCCCGGATTCATGGGAATCCGTACGGATTCAAGGGAATACGTCCGGATTCAGTATGCTGCAGCAACTCAGAAATTTTAGTGCAAAAACACGAAATTCAAATGCGCATATCTCCTAAACCGTAAAGAGTTAGACTCTGAAATTTTGCAGCCACTCTCATATAATCAAAATGCAACTTTCTATTTTTCCACTTTTTCAAATTACACGTTTTACGAGAAAACGGACATATGAGTCAATTTAGACAATTTTTGACCGTTTTAGTTGACACGCTATATTCCAAACGGCATACATTCAGGGTTCCACCCTTTGCCAACATGTTTCTACATATATTTATGACGTGTAGGCACATTCATCATATACAAACACTCATTCTACATTATTTTAACACGTTGACCCGTTTAAGGGTCAAAATGGACAATTTCACCAATTTCATTCAAAATGACAACATTAACATTTTCAATCCACTTTTTATCTATACTTATGACTTTAAGTCACTTTAAAAGTTATCATACACATACCACATCAAATTATATACATTTTAACACTAAGTGACCCATTTGGACACTTAAATGACCCGTTTGGGTTTACGACCATATAATCACCATTCCAACACCCAACCCACACTTCTTTGACTACTCCAAATCAAACTAACCCCACTTTCATCATTAGTTTCATATTATCACCCTAAAACACCAAGTTCACACAATTTTATCATATATAAACCACTTTCAACATATAATTTCAAATTTGACTTTTCAAAAACTCGTCACCGCACATTTAGACTCATTGACCACTCTGACTTTCTTACTACACTATTAGTAATACAAAGATCATAATTCACCCTAATCATGATCAATGCTAAACATTTAGACTTTTAGTCACATTCCTCACTTCATAGCATGGCATGTATCGGTTTTTGACACAAATACCTTCAACATTGACCTTTCCAAGTCAATAGCATATATTTCAACAACCAGACACATTCTAAGTCACACAACAATACAACTCCAAACTTATAAATGGATACACCCGCAACCCATTTATTTCATTATAGCCAGTCACACCTGGCATTTATCGACTTATATTCACACACTGTATTTTCACCTTGCATATACACTTAATTCCACATAACACAACAGTTACACATTAGTCACTAATGTATCTTCACACCGTTTTTAACACTTTTTCTGAATTTACTATTCCCTTCTTAATTTAATTTTAATATCTCTATCACATTATTACAAGTAATAATCACCAAAATTTCAATTTACTTTACTAACAATCATAATATAGTAAAGTAAAACAATGAAAATTTATTGAAATTCACCAAGTTTATCAGAAATTACCTGGCACATCCAGGCCCACGAGTGTTGAGGATTGAGAATACCAATCGGTTCCTCACTATCCTCCGTCTCTGCACTCAAAACAACAATCTAACACATTGTTATAGATTAGTTCACATTTAACAACAACTTGCTCATACCAACACTAATCCCACACCTCGGAATGTTTGACCACTATTACTAGGCTTGGGATTGAACAATCCAACCATTGTTCAATTCGCCCAAACCTATGCTCTGATACCAACTTATAACGCCCCAAAATTTACAACTGTTTTTTTTTTTTTTTTTTTAAACAATGTGGAAGCTCAAGTCCTAAAACACATATATATACATAAATGACATGTCGTCATCTTCCATTACCTAAGTTCTAAGTATTGATTATTAACGTTTACAAAACAATCCTATATATCCTGGGCATTATATAAACACACATTTAAAACTGTATTAAATAAATCAGAGAAATCCTAGTCAAACATTCTTCAATTACTCCTTGACCCGCCCATAACAATAGATATTAACCTGCAAGGAGTAAACAACGAGGGATTAGCACGAAGCTAAGTGAGTTAACTCATCACTAACAATACAACTTAGTTTAACACCATGAGTTCACCACATTTAACACTTGGACACAACATCACCAGAGGATCGGTGGCCCTTGTGGCGCCCTCAGCCGCGGTGGCCCACCAAGCGACACTTACACCAACTGCAGGCCAATACTGTAACATCCTGTTTCTGGGCCTGAAAATAAATTGTATTTTATTAAGTTTCAAATGTTTTATTTGGAAATAAACAAGTAAAAGAGTCTCAGGTTTTATTGTGACAAATAAAATTGTACTTGTTTTAAATAGTTGAAACTGACGGTAAAATAAAAGTATTTTGACTTACGGATATTTTCGGGTTCCAGACAATAGGTTAGGAACGGGTATAATTTTATACATAATAAAAGTGGGGGTCGGTTTGGTGACCGACTCATTTTACCCACCTTTCCTCAATTTCATCTTCTTGAAACTCTCTCTATTTCACATTCAAAGAAAATCAAGAATTTAAACTAGTGATTGAATCTAGCTAAAGTGAAAAATTAGATTATCATCATCCATATTATCATCTTCTCCATTTAATTGTAAGTAATTCTTGGTGTTCTTGAGTTATTAGTAGAAATTTGGGTTTATGATGAATATATGTGATTTGTTTGAATTGAAGGTTAAATAATATGTGTTTGATGTTTCTAAATGATTAGATAACGATTTAACATGATTACATGGTAATAGAATGGTAGAAATGGCTAGAGTTCTTCAATTTGAGTTCATAGTTAGGGTTTGGTAATTTTGGTGAATTAGATGATGATGCATGAGTTAGATTGTGGTTAGATAGTGTTTGTTGTTGTTATTATATGTTTATGGTTGAAGTTGTGGTTATTTACTTGGTAATTTCGTGTTCATAAACTGATTTTGGTGAAATTTGGGTTTTGGTCCGTATGTTGGTTGCTGTTTCTGCTGATGCTGAAATTATGATCAAGCCGGCGGCTTGATCACTGAAGCCGGCGGCTTCAAGTGGCCAGCCGGCGGGTGGAGGATCCCAACCGGCGGGTTCTGTAGGTCTTAAAACGCAAATAAGGTTCTGATGTTGAAAATGTTAATTCACCCGGCGGGCTAGGGTGCCAAGCCGGCGGCTTCTCAGCCAAGCCGGCGGCTTCCCTGCCCAAGCCGGCGGCTTCTGGGTGGTTTCCAGCAATTTTATTTCTTTGTTTAATATGATTAAATGCTAATGATATATGATGTGTGATACGTATTATATGGTATAGGATATAAGATATATGTTAGATAATATTGAAATACGTTATATGAGATTATGATATAAGCATTGTGATTTGTGTTGAACGTTTACTGACTTGGTGTTATTGTTGTTTCCAGATAAGCGGACGGCCACTCAGTAAGATAAGACCTCTGAGTTGGTGATCAGACGTAAATATTTGGTGAGTGGAATTGTAGTCCTCGGTTCCACCCAGTTGTAACGGGTTCGGTTACAACGGGTAACCAGGATAGTTTATATCAGTAGGTTGTTGTTATTGGTCGTACCGGTACCAGTCTTGTCTGTTTTGTTTATGTTGCTGATTATATGAGTTGTTGTGCGATTGTTGTTGAATTGTTGATCAGTTGTGAACAGTTGTGAACTGTTGCTTGTTGTTGTGTGCTTTTGCATTGTGAATGCAACGTGGTTGTTTTCAGAGGTCAACTGCTGTCTGGGTTGGGTTTGGGTACTACTGTGTAGTTGTCGAGGTTTCTTTGAGACACATAGTTGAGAACAAGCCTAGTCAGTGAAGGTAGTACTCAAGCTATCGGTTGATTACTGGGATTGGCTTGGCGCCCAGTAGTCGTGGTTTCTGGGTTGGATGGATACCAGGAACCGCCGGTCCTCTTGACGTTATGTGCTTATGTGTTCTATTTGCTGTTGTTGCTTAGTTGTAAGACTTGTTATGAGTGGGTTGAACCGTCGGTTACGGTTCCATTCACTTAGCATTGGCTAATCCCCTCGTTGTTTAATGTTTTGCAGATTGTGGTTAGTTGATGTAGATGTAGATGTTCGGGTTGTTGATGTTGACTGGAAGTTTGACTAAGCTTGACGCAACTCTGACCTTTTGTGAATGTCTTTTGGAAAACGTTTTATATAAGCTCGTTTGTGTTAATATGGTTGTAAATGTTTAACTAATGTTGTCATACTTTGTAGTCGTTAAACCTGGAAGCATTGTAAGTCGGTAAATGTTTTGTTTTGGGGGACTTGCGCTTCCGATTTTCGAAATATAATATATAAATGATATATTTTGGTTCACGTAAGGACTGGGCCTTACAAGTTGGTATCAGAGCATAGGTTTGGGTGAATTGGACAGTTGCGAATGTTCAATCCCAAATCTATTTGGTGTTAGTCAAACTTTTCGGTTAGTGGGATTAGCTTTTGGTTGGGGATTGGTTAGTATAGATGATACTAACGATTAACAAGTTGCAAGTTGTGTTTTGGTTGTGAGTACAGGAATGGCAGATGATGAGAACCCGGATCCCAACAATGTTACTAGAACGGAGCTTCCACCTCCGGAAAATAATAATGTTAATCAGGGTGTAAGTCCCCTAGTTTTAGGATCGATAACTTCGTTATCTGTAGTATTAAGGTGCGGAATCCCTCAATACGGTGTTATCTTACTAACAACGAATATGTTCGTATTGCGTTTTAACTAGACTTAGCTTTAAACAACGAATCGTCAAAGCCTAGTCGATAGGTTATGTTTTTCTCTGGTTTGCTGGAATCGCAGGTTTGGAATATGCAAAAGTTGTTAACGATTTTCTAAGGAAAATCGTTTAAATAGTTCTGTCCGGCTCGGCTCGCATGGGCCTGCGAGTTCGGTCCAACTCGCAGCCCAAGCCCAACTCGGAGCTCGGCTCGCCAGACTTCCACGAATTCAGTTCTCATCTCGGCTCGTTAATCTCGCGACCTGAGAACTCGACTCGCACAGAATGTATTTATTTCGTATTTAATAATTCGTCTAACTTAACACAATAATATGTTTAACGAATATTACTAACAAAACAAATATTTATTTACAAATCTAAACCAATATACAAACGTAATAATAATTACACTAGTCCTATATCAAGCTAGATCTGTTGTCACAATCTATGTCTCAACAGACTCCCCCTTGACAATAGCTCTAGCGTCTTTATCTTCACGCTGTCTTTGGTCTTCATTTGTAAATCTTACTGCCTGCGTAAATCTTCATCTTGATACAAGTTTTAACCATCAACTGATAATCTCTTGCTAAATCAGCCCATTCAATAGTCGTCAAAATTCTGTTCTCATTCAACTTTAACAGATCTTTTCTCGACATATTCATCAGGTGTCGATGATCATAAACTCTAAAGATTTCTCTTTCACCACCTTCAACCTCATTATCAGCTTCAACCATAACAGCTTCTCCAGTTCCTGAATCCACGTGCCAACTCTTCATATTTCCCAAAATATCCTGTGGCATTGTCTTCAGTGGAATCTGTTGTATGCATCTAACAGCTGGGTAAACTTTCTTCCTTCTTCTTCTTCCTGTTCTTTGACTTCTCTCTTGTAATTTCACAGTCTTTCCCTTTCTTGGCTTAATCTGAACAAACTTATTCGTACCAACCTCATGTCTAATGATTCTTTCAACACGATCAGCATAATCATCACGACTTGGGTTGTTAATCTCTAATCTAGCCAAATCACGTATTTCATAACGTGGTAGAGAACTAAAAACTGCAAGCTTTCTTTCAAAATATTGAACTCCGTCAAACCTTTTGATCGCAAAAAGCTTTAGTTCTGAGTCAAAGTACCAACCAATAATCCCTTTACGTGGTACACGCTTTTTCGTAATATCAACTTCAGAAATTCCAATCTTCTTCTTCTTCTTTGGAAGTTTCCTAAGTACAACAGCAGGATTCTTGGTTTGAACAAGAACTTCTTCTTCTTCATCAGAGGTTGAATCATCAATATCTTCATCTATATCGACAATTGTTGGACCTTGTTCATTTTCAATAACAACTTCTGTCCTAGATGGGCTCACATGGTGTTCATCAATGTTTGCATCTAGATCTACACCCATGTCTTGCACATTCTCAGGTACAGCAGTCCAATCTGTAGGTGGTAGAAATTCTCCATCCTCAAGATCAAAATCAATGTCTTCATCTATCTCATCAAAAATATCATCTTCCGATTCAGATAGATCAAGCATTTCCATTCCTAGAGAAAAACATAAATACAAATATATTAATAATTCAAATTCTTTATTGATTTCCCTGAACCAATCTAAGAATTTCTTTATTAATTCTTTTGTATATTTTAACCTAACATATAAACGCAATATAAATATAACTTATAAAATCTTTTATTGATTACCCTGAATCAATCTAAAATCTCTTAAGTCTACTTAACAAATATTAATTAATTTTAAATTCTAATGCATTGTGAATAATCACCAAACATTTAAATTTACTATTAATTACCTTATATAATTTCCAAGTGTTAATTGATCTCATTCATTATCAATTTAACCTTTAAATTATATATCATTTGTCTAGTTAATACGAATACATTTTTAACTTGTTAATTACTTATAAACCTTACGGTCTTAAGTCTATAATCAAATCTAAAATGCATATGTTATTATAAAATTATGACCGCCGAAATTAATCGGAACACGCCGCTCGACTACTCAATGAGTCAGAAGTCTTTCGATCACTATTTTATCTTAACATAATTTTATAAACTTAAATTACCAAACATATTTTACTTAAAATAATAATAACCCTAAGCCAAATATATTTACACAATAATTAAGTTTACACTTGTTCACTACAAACTATTACAAATATTACAGTACTAAGATAATACTAAGCTATCTTACCAGCTTCAGTATCACCCGATACAGTCTTATCTGCACTTGTACCCACTCCAGAACCACTAGCACCAGCACCAGACTCCCCCTGAATAGTAGCTTGCTCACTAGTCTTTGAAGGACCAGTCTGCTCACCACTCGGTGCATTGGGATCATCGTCCTTGTCTTGATCTCTCTTTCTCTTCAACTCATTCTCTCTGCAAGACTCCAGATATACCAATATCTCCCCCTGAGCAGGCTGTCCTGAATGCGATCTCAAGACCAGACTCTCTAAAGAAGATAACTTCAGTCTCTGTACAGTGAAGTCCGCAAGTAACGTCTCATGAGTCTTCATCAACAGATTGTACGATTCACTCTGCTTGAGTATCTGTTGTGAAAGAAGAAGATTGCTCGACACCAGCTCTGGAATCTGAGAAGTAAGCTTCTCCAAATCCTTTACCCTCGACTCTAAGGATGTAATCCTTTCAGCATCAGTCGTTGGAGTAACAGGTATCGTTCTTGGTCCAGGCGGTGTAAGAGACTCAATATGCCAGTCTCTGGTAAGCGGTGTATGAGGTTGAGACAAAGCTTGCGTAAGCAAACTTGTCGCAAATCTAGCTGTTTTGTTCGTCGGAAAATTAGCTCCATGAACTAGATCAGCAACCTCATGCTGTAAAGTTAAACACAATTAAAATCAGTTATTGTTACAGATTACTCCGTCACAAACTCTAATTAATTGCATAACACTCATAGTTATAGAACTTATATCTCATACCTGAAGCGGTAAAGATATCGATTCAGTAACCACCGGTGCATCCATCTCCACCTGTGGTGTATCCTGAGCAACTGTATACAGAATTAACTGTCTCAGTTCAACTCCTGATAAACAACAAGTTAAGATTATTTAACTTTAATTAATACTAACCTTCTCGAATAGTAAGCGTTCTCGGACGCTTCATCAAAGGAATCGCAACTTCCTCAGTACCTTCCTCCAGAATACTCTTACCTTTTCTCTTCTTTTCAGAAGCAGATGGAGGAGGAGAAGGTGTATTATCAGAATCTTCATCTGAAGCCGTCTCACCATCACGACCTCTAGATGATCTAACAGGATCCTAAATTTTAAATATATTAAACATTTATGATTAGCGTAAGCTCTATCATACAAGTTCTATATATTTAAGATTAATCAGATATAATACCTCAGTTGGTACAACAACTGATCTATCAAGCTGTATCTGCTCATCCTCAAGTAATATAACTTCTGGATGTGCAGCCTCAGCTTCAGCTTCCTGTTCGTATAATGATATTTATATTTTTAAAATCAGAAATAATATCCAATTTACTAAATATCTAATATCAGAATCATTATATAATAATATTATGCATCTATGATCAATAAAAACAATCTATCAACTAAGCATCTATATTATTACATAAGTAACAGATTACCTCAGGTGGTGCCAAGTAACTCTCAATGTCTTGAAGCAAAGGATTTGTCTCATCATCATTCTGCTCCAAAACTTCTTGCACAACCTGTGCAGCAACCTCTTGATTCACCTGCTGATCCACCTGACCAGCCTGAATAAGAACATCCTCAAGGAGCCCTTGTGGATCTTCAGGTTGAGCTTCCTCAGCTACAGGTGCAGGTACAACATCAGCAACAGCAGGAGCAACAACAGCAGCAGGAGCTACGTCCAACCACCCATGATTTGGCGGTGCAACGTAGTTCGGATCAACAATATATCCAAAAAGTGGTCTAATTTCCGGTTTCACCACTCCTTCCTTCCTAATCGTCTGCATAAACATGGCATTATAACCACGTTGATCAATGGTATTCACCGATAAAAACGGCTCAGGAATAACCAAGTTCGGTAGACGCGCACGTATGATAAGCATACAAAACCTCGGGTAGATCATAAATCTAGATCTAACAGAACCCGATATCTGTCTAGCTATCTCTCCAAAAATGTAATCACAAAAACTGTATGGTTTATTGTAAACCAGTGACAGTACAGCCGATAGAATCGCAGGGCTCAACTCATCAAAGCCACCTTTCTTTGCTGCGAAGACTATATTCATCACGTGCCAAAGAAACCTCCACTGACCAATGACCAGAGGCTTCTGGAACTGACGTCCACGCCTGTCTCCTGTATATCCCATACGTCCAATAGCACCCTCAATAAAGTCCATAGGATACTCAATATCCCCGTTCTCCTGTTCTACCGTACCTAGCTGCAAAATCTCACGAAGATTACCAGCTGAAAAGGTAACAGGTTGTCCACCAACTGTAGCTCGAATCTCTGGCGGAGTGACAGATTCGTCATAAACAATATCCGTCCAGAAATCGTTCAGTATAGTCTGTGAGATAGGAGGATTGGCCGTAATGGCATATCTAATCCTTGATCGTGCTAGAAAACGTAATATATCAGCAACCCTGTCAGCCCGTTTGGCCTCAAGGTTCAGATCAACCAGGATGTTGTGACCCTTATCAAATGCTCTAGCCATATCTGTAATAAATACAAACAACAGATATAATTTAATGCACGATAAAAAATATTTAAACTATTATGTATTATGAATCGAGATTCATCAAACATCTTAGTTTAAAATTGTAATTATATATAACTTGATACAAAAATAATCTCAAGTCGTATATAAAAATTTTACTTATAACTAAAAAGTCTTAAGTCTAATTTAAATCACGTTAGGTACTTGTTATTTTAATAAAAATCTCAAGTCGTTAACGTTAAAAATTATACCGCTAATGTGAAATTAGGACACGCCACTAATTTTCTTCTTAAATTAGTAGACTTTCGATATAATCATATAAGAATTAACACAAATCCATTTCATAAAAGTTATTACTTAAAAAGTCTTAACATTTATATCACTACTTTAAAAAATAAAATTTTTCTAAGTACTGGACTCGCATAAACTGGCCTAACGAGGTGAGGTCAACTCGTTTTGCTTATGAACTCGCTAAACTTATAAACTCGCTACATTGATCAACTCGCTAAAGTTATTTAAGTGAACTCGCTAATCTCATGGATTCGCTAGTCAACTCGCTGCGAGTTGATTCAAAATGTCAACTCGTTCGATGAACTGCCGTCGCGAGGTTACACTTAAAATCGATTAATCTTGTAATTTTAACATGATCTATCGATTGATTCACGTTCATTAATGTTCGTTTAACATAAACCACAAGGATTTATGTCCAATAACATCGTAATCGACGCAAATCGTTTAGTTTTTAACCCGAAACCCTAAGTTTTATAAAAACTTCAATTTCTTGTTATTTACACGGTGAAATCCGTTGGTTTATACCTCAAAATGTTCGCAATATGAAGGTGTATAAAGTCCTCGGATTGAATAACTCGTTCCCGTAATCTAAGAATCGAAATCAAACGAAAACAATAAATCGCCTCGTTTCGCCTTGTTGACGGATTCGCAAGCTTTACTGAACTCGCGAAGTATGTGGGTTCGGTGGGTTGGTCTGACTCGTTTGACCACCTTTATACTTTACATTCGATTCGCGAGATTTGAAGCGGACTCGCAAGTCGAAGTCAACTCGCAGAAATAATTAAAAACGCGAATTTTAATTCTAAGTATAAATAAAAACCCGATATTTTCACAAGTCTAAATTATAATTAATTTTCACTTGTATTTGTCACGTTGTTCAACTCAAAAACATTCAGTATGATTTAATTCCGAAGGGTAAGCATAATTAACACAAAAATTAAAAACTAAAACAAAATTACATAATCATAGGTATCAAGTACCATTTTATTTAACACTTGAAACAAAATAAAATACATACACAAAATGAATAAGAATTTATCTGCTTAGGGATCATATTAGTAAGAATAAGCAATTCATGATATATTTAAAAAGTTTAAGCAGATTGGTAGTATACATACCTCATGAAATTCAAATAAATTACTATAAAATTACAACTAAATATATCATTTATACATTTATATTTATAAAACTATATCTTAGGTACCTTTATCCACATAGCATAATTAATAAATGCATTACGCACATAAAGTAAATATTTTAATTATAGATAGTTCAAGACGATTACCAGTATATGATCCACATAAACAAATTATACTCAATTTTCTAAGCAAACTCTTTATTGTTAGTATGAGAATTATCAAGTGCTTCCTATTATATGACATACTGAAGAATTCAAGTAAAACACATAACACTGCATCATTAAATTTTCAAGGTAGCGGTTACTAAATGATGTATCTTTTCGAAACATATAACATACACTTGAATTTTTACGGTTAGACAAATATCAAACATACTTTGAATATGCTATGTTATCTAAGTCTGTACGTAGTACAACAGAAGATTCCTTCTAGCATAATTCAAAATATATTTGAGAATATTAATTTAATTAAAGGTTTCAGTTCTGTACATAGTACAACATAGTTACCAGTAATTAAATTAATACCCATATTGCTACTATTTGTCACTTTAATTAAAATGCATGATAACAGTGTATGGTAATACCATCATTCAACATTTAAGACTTAATGTCATACATCATAGAATAGTTACACAAAATAATAAACAAGTAGTTAATTAAATTCTTAAGACTTAGAAAATTTCATATAATTTGCCTACCAGTACATCATATGATGAAGCCATCTAAAATTTTACTAAAAATAGACAAATTATAACTTGTGGATATAGGTGTATAATCAAATAAATATAAACACATACCTGATAGAACCGCTGTAGTTCTAAAGCAACTTTATTTGAACCTACTACCATATCATACTTAGGACTTAAGCTTTATTATTGTGAAGCTTATTCTCCTAATGTACTATCATTTCCCGTAGTTTTTGCAAATAAAAACTTAAATGAAGGCGATTCCCCTTAGGTAACAAGCAAATGAATGCCATACGCCCCTTTTTTTTTTTTTTTTTTTTATATATATTTTTTTTTTTTTAATAATAAACACATAAATACTAACTATTACAAGAATACCCTTGGAAGACTAATCACTCTGGATTTCTCATTCCGTTTAGTTGAACCAACGTCTCAAATCTTGCTCTGTCGAACGCCTTTGTGTATAAGTCTGCTAAGTTATCCAATGATGGAACCTTAACTAACTTTATCAATTTCTTTTCAGCACAATCTCTAATAAAATGATGTCGAATATCAATATGCTTAGTTTTACTGTGCTTTACTGGATTATTGGTGATCGACATAGTAGATTCGTTATCAATCATCATAGGAGTATTGGTTATATTTAACCCGTAATCCCGCAGTTGCTGTTGAATCCAAAGAACTTGCGAGCAACAGCTGCCAGCTGCAACATACTCAGCTTCACATGTAGAAATGGCTACCGAGGTTTGCTTCTTGCACTGCCAGGATACTAATCTACCTCCTAAGAATTGACATCCTCCAGTCGTAGATTTCCTATTCTGATTGCATCCTCCATAATCCGAATCAGTATAAGCTACGAGATCTAAGTCTCCATCAATCGGATACCAAAGACCCAGCTTAGGTTTCCCTTTGAGGTAACGAAAGATTCGTTTAACAGCTTGCATGTGTGACTCTTTCGGATTAGCCTGATATCTTGCGCATAAACAAACAGCAAACATGATGTCAGGCCTAGAGGCTGTAAGATACATTAGTGATCCGATCATGGCTCTATAAAGAGTTGGATCCACATCGCTATCACTCGATGTATCTGGACCTAATCCATGATTGACTGGAATTGGAGTATTGTAGACCTTACTTTCATCCATCTTGAAACGTTCTAATAGCTCATATGTATATTTAGATTGATGAATAAAGAATCCATCCTTCTTTTGATCAACTTGTAATCCTAAGAAGAAATTCAACTCTCCCATTGCAGACATTTCAAACCTTTTTCTCATGACTTTCTCAAATTCTTGACACATCTTTTCATCAGACGATCCAAAGATAATGTCATCAACATACACTTGTACAAGAAGAAAGTCTTTCTTTTTCCACCTCACAAATAGTGTACTATCAATTGATCCTCTTGTAAATCCATTCTCAAGTAGATACGTTGATAGTGTTCCATACCATGCCCTAGGTGCTTGATGTAATCCATATAGAGCCTTATTCAAACGATATACTCTATCTGGATACTCAGGATTAGCAAACCCTGGCGGTTGTGAAACATACACCAATTCTTCCACTTTGCCATACAAAAAGGCACTCTTAACATCCAACTGATATACTTTTATACCATAATATGATGCGAATGCTAAGAATACTCTAATTGCTTCTAGCCTAGCAACTGGTGCAAACACTTCATTGTAATCAATACCTTCTTGTTGATTAAAACCTTGAACCACTAGACGAGCTTTATTGCGAGTAACGATACCTTTATCATCTCTCTTACACTTAAATACCCATCTAGTTCCAATTGGATATTCTCCCTTTGGTAGGTCAACCAACTCCCATACTTGTAATTTAGAGAACTGAGATAGTTCTTCTTGCATTGCTTCTACCCACGAGTTTTCTTTTAAAGCCATTTGAACATTTTTAGGCTCTACTTGTGAGATAAAGCATGAATATAGACATTGATTAGGAATCCCTGTCTCTTTCATTGCAGTATACAAGCTTTGGTATTCAGAATTCTCAGACGTATTAGTTCTGGATTGATGCCTAGTTTGAACCGGAGTATTAATATCACCGATGATGTTTTCAACTGGATGATTCTTACTCGTTCTAGTTGTAGTAACTGGTTCAACTGGTATCTCATCTTCCAAATTAGTACCAATTTCTTCCAATTCAGGTACATCTTCCGTACGTGCTGAAGATATTCTTAGATGTTTCAAAGGAGTAAGTATGTCATCAAACTTTGTATGAAGATCATCAAGATCTTCTGTTTCTAGAGACTTATCCTCTGAAGGTTTTTGTGACTCACTTGTGGAAGCTTTATCTGAGTCAACAGTAGTCTTGATTCCAGACTGCTTAACACTCGATGTTGAAGCGGGACCAATATTCTCATCTTCAAACACTAAATGTTCAGCTATCTCTGAATCACTGACATAGTCACTAATAGGAACTTTAAATGATGCAAAAAGATCAGAATAATCAAATTGCCAATCTAAGCCCTTATGAACATCCGGTGAATAGCTTGTAACCTCAATATTATAAACTACCTCCAAACGTCCTGTGACTTTATTAAAGACTCTCTTATTTGGCGAATTGGGCATATAACCTAGGAAAAATCCTTCGTCAGCCT
Organism: Helichrysum umbraculigerum; assembly: GCA_949592205.1. Classification (NCBI taxonomy): domain Eukaryota; kingdom Viridiplantae; phylum Streptophyta; class Magnoliopsida; order Asterales; family Asteraceae; genus Helichrysum; species Helichrysum umbraculigerum. Next base: position 4,318,712 of record CATIUR010000005.1, on the reverse strand, counting down.
TCTCACCAAATTTTGCTTGATGTCCAGTCTTTAATATGGTGCATGAAACTCCAAAGGGTTCAAACCCTTTTAAGTTAGGTTTCTTATTGTTCAAAAGCTCATAACAAGTCTTGTTATGTCTCTTAACCGTAAGAACTCTATTAAGAACATAACATGCTGTATTCACTGCTTCTGCCCAAAAGATGACCGGAAGCTTTGAATCAGCAAGCATTGTTCTAGCAGCTTCAATCAACGTTCTATTCTTCCTTTCAGCAACACCATTCTGTTGAGGTTCATAAGGTGCACTGAATTGATGTAATATCCCTTTGCTTAAGCAATAGATATTCAACGTTGAATTCTTAAACTCTGTTCCATTGTCACTACGAATACGCTTAACTCTCTTTTTATAGACATTCTCTACTAGATCAAAGAACTCAATTAGAATTCCAGGAGTCTCATCCTTTGATCCCAAAAAGAATACCCATGAGAATCTAGAATAGTCATCTGTGACAACCAAACAGTACCATTTGCCACCTAGACTTCTCTTGCTTATAGGGCCGAAGAGATCCATATGTAGCAATTCAAATGGCGAGGAGATAGAGTTTTCAGTCTTAGGTCTGTGTGGTTTCTTGTGCTGCTTTCCTTTCATGCAAGGAACACACTTATCCTCAGACTCGAAACGTTTTTGTGGTACACCTAGAACCAAACCATTTTTGGTTATATAATTCATCTTTCTCCAGTTTAGATGTGCCATTCTCCTATGCCATAACAGAGCATCTGTTTCCGAAGCCTTGGACAATAAACATGTAGACACCATTGAAGAGTTAGGAACACCCATGTTGATAGCATAGATGTCCTTCTTCCTTGGCGCCCTCATCAATATCCATTCATCAGGAATTTTAAAACCTGGCTTCAGGACTAAGGCCTCCTTTTCATTGAAATAAACTGGATGACCTTTATCACAGACTTGGGAAACACTCACTAGGTTGTGTGTAAGTTCTTCAACATAGTTCACATCCTCAAGAGTCAAAGTTCCATTTGAAACTTTTCCTTTTCCCGAAATTACTCCTCCTTTATCTCCTGCAAAATTTACTTTTTGCTTGAGACTATCCTTGAAGTCCTTCAGTAGACTTCTTTCACCGGTCATGTGCCTCGAGCATCCACTGTCTACATACCACCAACTGTCCTTGTTCACAGCATGCTCCTGCACATAACACAAAACACGATCAGTTATCAAGAGGGACCCAAGCCATTACGGTCTTGGTTTGTCCCTTATCATCAACAAACTTAAGCTCTTTAAAATAACCATTCTTCCCATCAGGAGCTTTGGTTACTTTCGAAGTAGCTTGAGTTTGTGGACGATCAGCCTTAAGAGGTGAATTTGAGGAGAACCTCTTAGGCACAAAAGTATGAGCTCTATTATGATAATTATAATTAAACTCATGTGATCGCGAAGTAGTGCCACTTTCATAATGACTATGGCCTCTACTTGGAGTTCTAAACCTCGACGGTGTCACATCCCTAGACTTATGGACATAATTATCACTTTGAGTATATGACCGTTTAGGTTTAGGTGGGGAGACACTATGCTTACCATCTCTTTTAAGAATGTTCACAGGTTTATTACCTAACTTAGGTTTGGTATCTAACCCGTCTACAGTCATATCAGAGTCGGTCTGTGTCTTTTCCTCAATCACAAGCTTATGTGGTGCTTCAGGCTTTTTGTTAGGACAACACGAAGCCACGTGTCCTTTTTGATGACATTTGAAACATGACATCTGCTTGCGTGATTTGCTCACTTTTGCTTTCTCATCCGGAGTCTTAGGCACTAAAGGTTTAAGTTGTTCCTTATCAACTTTATCATTAATCTTAGCATCGTTAATCACTCCACCCGATACAAAATGTATTTTGGTGAACTGAGAAGCCTTGCTATTATCTAATGATACGTTCTTAATAACATCTTTCTGTGCCTCTGACTGTTCAGGTTTATCAGCTACTAAAATCTCAGGATTAACTTCAGTCATCTCAGAGTCCTCAGGAATAGGAGTGTAATTGGCATTAAAAGGCGGGGATACATCATTGTAACCTAACCCAGTCTTGTCCTTTACACTACGTTGAGCATCTAACATTTTATCCATTTGAGATGTCCTATAATTCTCAAGTTTACGGTTTTGCTCAATTAACCTTAAATTAAGGTTCACTATTTCCTGATCCTTACTAGCAATCGTCTCATTTAAGTCTTTGATATTCATATAGAGACCATCTATGACAACAGATTTTTCACTTATGGTATCTCTAAGTTTTGTTCTATCCAACGCATCAGACTTAATTTTATCTTTTAAGACCTGTTTATCATCACTTAATCTACGAACATCCATAATAGCTTGATCAAGTTCAGATCTAACAGTCTTATAAGATTCCTTATCCATATTTAATTGTGATGACAGATTACTATTTGACACAGTTAAGACACTATTCTGAGACTGTAAATCAGTAACTAAGTAACAAACATCAGCAAGATTAAGAATATCTAAACATACCTTCTTCTTGTCAGTTTGTAATTCAGCCATACGTGCCACTAATTCTTCAGGACTCATATCTGGAGTTGAATCCATATATAGCACATCATCATCACTTGCCCTTTTTTCAGACTCAGCCACCTCTACTCTCTGTTCCATGTCAGTGGGCATGTAGGACACTGATCCAGCAGTTGTTTCTTCGATGTCGGCCATCAAAGCTTCTTCAGAATGAGCTTGCCAATCATACGAGCCATCCAACTGCTTCACCACTAAGGCTTTGGAAGCAAGAGTACTTCCCGAACCTTGTTTTCCTTGTGCTTCTACTTTAGGTCTTTGGCATTCTCTAGCAAAATGACCAATACCCTGACAGTTAAAGCATCTGACCTTGGTTTTATCAAACCCTGATCTATTGCCCAACACCTTTCTACCAGTTTTCTTGAGGAAATTCTTCACCTTTCTAGATATCAACGCTAGTTGATCTTGAAGTTCCAGTTCCTCAAGATAATCAGAATCTATCTGCTCATAATCCTCATCAAATAGAATAGGATCATTGATCTTTCCTTCTATGTAGTTCTCATATGATGCCACAAAGGAAGCAAGAACAGACAGTTGCTGTTCAGCAGATTTCACACTCATCGGCATCTTCTGATGCTCTTGAGGTGACTTCTCAGAATTCTTTCCCTTTGTCTCATCACCAGAGGAGGAAATAAAGCACAGATCTTCAGTGATCATTTCTCCATTTTCATTAGTATCACCAACTAACAGTGCAGTGGTCGAACTCGATGACGCAGTCGAAAGACTTGACTTTCCATGATACAGCCCAGGGTTCTGAACCTGATCAGAATCACTATCTCTTGACTTCTTGGAGAAATCATAACCTTTCAGCTTGTCAATGACTTGCTCTAAGGTCATAGTAGAATACCTAGTTTCGTTATCCTTAATCATAACACCATACATTTCCCATTTAGAAGGCAAACCCTCAAGGAACTTGTCGGTTTTAGATACTTCTTCTTCAAAAATTTCATGGTATTCTAATTCACTTAGCAGATGGTAGAATCGTGTAACATAGGCATCAAGATCTTCTCCTTTTAAAGCTTTAAACATAGTAAACTGCTTTTTAAGAAGACTCTTCTTGCCAGCTCTCACCTGTGGACTTCCCTCACCTCTTTTCTCTAAAGCTTCCCAGAGCGCTTTAGCAGTATGAAAAGACTTGAGTTGATGAGCAAGGGATTTAGGAAGACACATCTTTATGCAAGAATGTGATTTATTCTCATTTCTGTACGCTTCCTTCTCTTGATCACTCATGTTTGCATAGGTAAGAACTACAGTAGCATTTTGAACAGTTTGAGTAGGTGGGGTGTATCCACTCTTGATACACATCCAGATAGACAGATCATGGAATCTACAGTAAGATTCAAATCTGTCCTTCCAATTGTAGTAATCCTCGATTCTTAACAACTTAGGTGGAACGTTTGACTTTCCCACCTCGTGGTCCATTTCGATCATTCTACTTAAGTCAGACATCTTAAAAACGTAAAATTAAACTGTTTCAGCGAATTCAGAAATCTCAACTCGCAAGACTCAGCTCAACTCGCAATCTCAGCTCGACTCGCAGAATTTGTCGATTCGCAAGCCTCAGTTCGGATTGCTAAAAGATGTCGATTCGCAAGTGATGTCGATTCGCGAGAGATCTCAGTTCGACTTGCAAGCCTCAGTTCGACTCGCTAGTTCAACTCGGTTCGCAGGCGACGCTGGAACCCTAATCTCGACTCGCGAAACGGCTGTTAAACCCGAAAAAACGAATTTTAAGGTATTTTTACGAACGAAACTGAGAAATTCGACTGTAAACTAACCCTAAAACTTCCAGAGAATGATTTTGATCGTTAGTATTGCAATAATGCACGTAAAAACGACCCGAATCAAAAACGCAATAAACTAAAACTCACGAACACACTCGTATCTAGCCCGAAAGCTCTGATACCAGATGTAAGTCCCCTAGTTTTAGGATCGATAACTTCGTTATCTGTAGTATTAAGGTGCGGAATCCCTCAATACGGTGTTATCTTACTAACAACGAATATGTTCGTATTGCGTTTTAACTAGACTTAGCTTTAAACAACGAATCGTCAAAGCCTAGTCGATAGGTTATGTTTTTCTCTGGTTTGCTGGAATCGCAGGTTTGGAATATGCAAAAGTTGTTAACGATTTTCTAAGGAAAATCGTTTAAATAGTTCTGTCCGGCTCGGCTCGCATGGGCCTGCGAGTTCGGTCCAACTCGCAGCCCAAGCCCAACTCGGAGCTCGGCTCGCCAGACTTCCACGAATTCAGTTCTCATCTCGGCTCGTTAATCTCGCGACCTGAGAACTCGACTCGCACAGAATGTATTTATTTCGTATTTAATAATTCGTCTAACTTAACACAATAATATGTTTAACGAATATTACTAACAAAACAAATATTTATTTACAAATCTAAACCAATATACAAACGTAATAATAATTACACTAGTCCTATATCAAGCTAGATCTGTTGTCACAATCTATGTCTCAACACAGGGTGGTACTTCCAATGTTCATCATGATGAAAATAGCCAAGAGGATTATTTGTTGCATATGGAGGATGAGGTTATAAGACTTAGAAAGATAGAACAGTTGTATTTGGAGTTACAAGCTAGGGTAGCTCAGCAAACGTATCAATCTCCTCCTCCACCTCAGCAGAATAGGTTGTGTTCATTTAAGACTTTTAAAGCGTGTGGACCTAAAGACTTTGAGGGAGGTAATGATCCGATGGTGACATTGAACTGGTTAAGGGACACTGAGAGGAAATTTGAGGTGTGTCAGTGTGAAGATGAGTTAAGAGTTAAGTATGCGGTGCAGTTATTGAAAGGCCAAGCGATGAACTGGTGGGATTCTGCGACTGCACAAATGACATCGGAGCAGAGATCTAGAATTACTTGGGCTGAGTTTCATAGAGAGTTTAGTAAGCAATTCTGCTCTGAGTTTGATATGCTTAGACTTAGGCAGGAGTTTCTGGATTTGGAGTTTTCTGATAAAATGACAATGGATGAGCTTATCAATCAATTCACTGATAAGTTAAGATTTGTTCAGCAATGGGTACCGAATGAGAGGACTAGGATTACCCATTTCGTTAAGACTTTACCACCACAGTACCGTACATCAGTGAGGTTGGCACGTTCTTTGACGGAGGCTTTTGAGTTAGCTAGGTCGGTGCATAGTGACAATCAAGCATGGGAAAAGTCGAGTAAGAATAAGTCGGTGCAACTTTCTAAGAGTGGTACTACTGGAAGTAAGAGTCAGAATCGGAGAATTGAGTTTAGTGAGGGCTCGGTGGGTAGTGATCCAAATTCTTGGTGTAATGCTTGTAGGTCGAGACATTCGGGTCCATGTACTCCTCAAACGTTAAGGTGTATTAAGTGTGGAGCATTTGGGCATGGTAGTAGAGAGTGTACCTTTCCTCAGTCTGTGTGTTGGAACTGCAAGAAAGAGGGTCATCGAGCAGGACAATGTCCGGAATATGTTAGGCAAGGCTCGGGTTTAGCTGGAAGTTCGGGTTCTGGTTCGGGTTCTGCATCATCGATTGGGCAAAAGAGAAAGTTGGCGCCTGCTCGAGCTTTTCATATGACAGTGGGGGATCAAGCGACTGTGGGAGAATTGCTCGAAGTGAATAACCAAGGTAGATTCTATATTGACTTTGATGTAATATAGTTATAGTATTGTATGCCCATGTGTGATTGTAGCATTTGGTATAATTATGTGTGGGATTGGATTTCGGGGACGAAATCCTTTAAGGGGGGAAGATTTGTAACATCCTGTTTCTGGGCCTGAAAATAAATTGTATTTTATTAAGTTTCAAATGTTTTATTTGAAAATAAACAAGTAAAAGAGTCTCAGGTTTTATTGTGACAAATAAAATTGTACTTGTTTTAAATAGTTGAAACTGACGGTAAAATAAAAGTATTTTGACTTACGGATATTTTCGGGTTCCAGACAATAGGTTAGGAACGGGTATAATTTTATACATAATAAAAGTGGGGGTCGGTTTGGTGACCGACTCATTTTACCCACCTTTCCTCAATTTCATCTTCTTGAAACTCTCTCTATTTCACATTCAAAGAAAATCAAGAATTTAAACTAGTGATTGAATCTAGCTAAAGTGAAAAATTAGATTATCATCATCCATATTATCATCTTCTCCATTTAATTGTAAGTAATTCTTGGTGTTCTTGAGTTATTAGTAGAAATTTGGGTTTATGATGAATATATGTGATTTGTTTGAATTGAAGGTTAAATAATATGTGTTTGATGTTTCTAAATGATTAGATAACGATTTAACATGATTACATGGTAATAGAATGGTAGAAATGGCTAGAGTTCTTCAATTTGAGTTCATAGTTAGGGTTTGGTAATTTTGGTGAATTAGATGATGATGCATGAGTTAGATTGTGGTTAGATAGTGTTTGTTGTTGTTATTATATGTTTATGGTTGAAGTTGTGGTTATTTACTTGGTAATTTCGTGTTCATAAACTGATTTTGGTGAAATTTGGGTTTTGGTCCGTATGTTGGTTGCTGTTTCTGCTGATGCTGAAATTATGATCAAGCCGGCGGCTTGATCACCGAAGCCGGCGGCTTCAAGTGGCCAGCCGGCGGGTGGAGGATCCCAACCGGCGGGTTCTGTAGGTCTTAAAACGCAAATAAGGTTCTGATGTTGAAAATGTTAATTCACCCGGCGGGCCAGGGTGCCAAGCCGGCGGCTTCTCAGCCAAGCCGGCGGCTTCCCTGCCCAAGCCGGCGGCTTCTGGGTGGTTTCCAGCAATTTTATTTCTTTGTTTAATATGATTAAATGCTAATGATATATGATGTGTGATACGTATTATATGGTATAGGATATAAGATATATGTTAGATAATATTGAAATACGTTATATGAGATTATGATATAAGCATTGTGATTTGTGTTGAACGTTTACTGACTTGGTGTTATTGTTGTTTCCAGATAAGCGGACGGCCACTCAGTAAGATAAGACCTCTGAGTTGGTGATCAGACGTAAATATTTGGTGAGTGGAATTGTAGTCCTCGGTTCCACCCAGTTGTAACGGGTTCGGTTACAACGGGTAACCAGGATAGTTTATATCAGTAGGTTGTTGTTATTGGTCGTACCGGTACCAGTCTTGTCTGTTTTGTTTATGTTGCTGATTATATGAGTTGTTGTGCGATTGTTGTTGAATTGTTGATCAGTTGTGAACAGTTGTGAACTGTTGCTTGTTGTTGTGTGCTTTTGCATTGTGAATGCAACGTGGTTGTTTTCAGAGGTCAACTGCTGTCTGGGTTGGGTTTGGGTACTACTGTGTAGTTGTCGAGGTTTCTTTGAGACACATAGTTGAGAACAAGCCTAGTCAGTGAAGGTAGTACTCAAGCTATCGGTTGATTACTGGGATTGGCTTGGCGCCCAGTAGTCGTGGTTTCTGGGTTGGATGGATACCAGGAACCGCCGGTCCTCTTGACGTTATGTGCTTATGTGTTCTATTTGCTGTTGTTGCTTAGTTGTAAGACTTGTTATGAGTGGGTTGAACCGTCGGTTACGGTTCCATTCACTTAGCATTGGCTAATCCCCTCGTTGTTTAATGTTTTGCAGATTGTGGTTAGTTGATGTAGATGTAGATGTTCGGGTTGTTGATGTTGACTGGAAGTTTGACTAAGCTTGACGCAACTCTGACCTTTTGTGAATGTCTTTTGGAAAACGTTTTATATAAGCTCGTTTGTGTTAATATGGTTGTAAATGTTTAACTAATGTTGTCATACTTTGTAGTCGTTAAACCTGGAAGCATTGTAAGTCGGTAAATGTTTTGTTTTGGGGGACTTGCGCTTCCGATTTTCGAAATATAATATATAAATGATATATTTTGGTTCACGTAAGGACCGGGCCTTACAAATACAGTGGTTAACCGATAACTGTTTGTTACCTTTAGTCAACACAAGCCTTACTCACAACGAATGTTCACAACCCTTGTGTTGACTAACCTGTAACAACACAGTCCAACATAGTTGACCTCTATTAACACTGTTACCATATAGGTCACTTAACACTTAACACTTTAACACTATTCAACTTAACACAGGAATAACACTTAACACTTGAATATAACACATAACACTTGAAGTAACCACAATAGTGATCACTAAATTATAGTGAGAGATCAAAGTCCACTCACCGACTACCATAGTCGCCCACTCAGTAGTCTAATATCACTGAGTCTTCTCCATATCTGGAAATACAACAAAATACACAAGTCAGTTACTTGTATCAATGTGAAATACTATCACATAATGAAATCAAAATCTAAATAACTCAATCAAGTAATTACAACTCAATAATTAGTTAATCCAAATCATCAATCCATCACTCCCATGGAATTGGTTATACTTGATTCAAGCATCCAACGTTTCAAATTATGACTTATAGTCATTTAACACAATTCAATCCAAGATTAATAATAACCAATTTAACTTCACTAGTTCACCATCACTATCAAATTATGATCATATAATCACATCATCACATTGATCCAAATCAATTATAGTTAATCAATATAAGTAACCATCAACCTCATATATTAAGAATTCACAATTTATCTCTTTCATTATTCCATTACTAACTCATGATCATTATCATAATCATCTTAGCTTCAATGAATAAAAACTCATATAATAACTCATCTTTCACTAATAACACTATAACAACCTTTTGTTATTATAAATCAAGGTGATTAACACCTAATCATCACACTTTCACCAAAATCCACTTGAATTATAATTCACACAATTTGATTAATTCATTATTAGGTTAGATTAAAGCTACTAACCTTCATATTAACACATATTAACACCATTTCCACTAATATCAATCATTAATTTATAATAATCACCATTAACCCATCAAAATCATCAAATTTCCTATAAAACTCATGAACCCTAATTCAAACCTATAACTTAAGCATGAATCATGTTAGTAATCAACAATAACAAACTTAACTAACATCAATTTCACATAATCAAAGCTTAAATTCGAATTTACATCAAGAACACCCAAACCCCAAATTCTAGGGTTCTTAAAATTGAAGATTAAGAACTTACAAGTTGAAAGGAAGGATTAGAAGATGATAATCCATGCGTTTGAAGCCCGAATCCGAATTATGAAGCTCCGATTTTGATGATTTCTTCTTGTTTTTGAGTTAGGGTTTAATGTGTGTGTGTATATGTATGAATACGTACGTATGTATGTATATGTGGGAATAAAACCCGATCCATCATATAATATATACCATATAAGTGTTAATTTTCATTCCCCGTATTTATTATTGTCTGGAACTTAAAAATCATTTGAAAGGAAAACTATTTTATTTTACCGTCAACTAAATAAATTTAAAACAATCAATATTTCACTAGCCACAATATTTCCTGAGGCTTATTGACCTATTAATTTTTACAATCGAACACATATAACAATTTTTAAATCGCATTTAAAATTTTCAAGAAATACCTATTACTTCTAGGCCCAATTTGAGGATGTTACAATTTCGACGATCGATGACTATTATAAAACGTATATATAGTATCCCTTATCTGTTTATATTTTTATGAATGAATTTTGGTACCGCCTGTAACAACACCTAGCTAATTTCCTACATAGATTTTTGAAGATTTATACATGTTATATTATACCCTAAATTCTAAGTTTGTTTAACGGAGTTGATACAACGCATTTTTTGATACATACACCAAATTTTAGTTTATATGTAGCTTTATAGTTATATGTTGTTAGCATACGAATATAGATTATAAGCCCGGAAGATCTGAAGTTGGTTTTTTTATTAAGTTGTAGGACTATATTAAATAAATTAATTTAGATGTTATAACTATTAAAGAAATGTTTTAATTGTTGTCCTTATTATTCTCGTGTGCTCAAAGGGCATGTTTCAACGATCCAATATTTTTATTTCTGTGTATCTACACCTACATAGAATAATAATACCTTTATTGTATAAAAGTGGTCTTTGAACAAATATATTTTTGGGTCAAATCTTGGCTAATTGTTGAGTGTGGTTGCTTAGTTGTTGTAATTCATCAAATTCAAATTTGATTAATATATCTAACCATGTGATTTTTCTGGCCAACATTTGCTTCTTTAATTAGGATAGATTTATTATATATATATAGACCATATAGTCGAATTAATAACTTAAATTACGTTTTAGGATAGATAAATCTTATCTTAAAATGTATTCACTACCCTTATTATAAATATTATCTCGTCATATAATTAGTTGATAAGAAGATAAGATAAGATTATATTTAGACTTTAGAGGATATATAGGAGTATACATATATCCATCTCTTTTTTAGAAGATGGCAACTTCTACATTTTGCAAAAAATTAATCCAACGTTGACTTTTTATGTATCATTTCTAATTTTAATAATGTAGAAATTGTAAACTCTATGTCAAATCTGAAAGGAAAAAAAAAAGAAAGAAAAAAAAAAAGTGCACCGGTGATTGGACTTTTGAAATTCCCATTCCCATATATTATATATTTGGTATAAAAAATAATTGCATATTTGCATGACGCATGCATGCATGAATATAAACTTATGCTAACCTTTGAATTTATATGTATTTAATTAAGTATTATGTCTAAAGTAATTATCATTGACTAGATAAAGTGTACACCTTGTTTTGATTGACGTATTGTATTTGTACTACCACATTACCCGCGCAATGCGTTGGTAACAACTATTTTATGTATATTTGTTACGTACAATAGTATGTTCGTTAAGTATAACACGTTGTATCATATTTGAATAGCTGTATAACATGTCAAATGCTTCACAAATAAGTATAGAAGCACTGATTATATATGATTAAGTTAATGATCATTTTATTTCTTTTTAATAGTATAAAAAGTTATTAATTAGTAATTAGAAAATATAAGTTCAAAACAATAATAATATCTACCTTGTTGTTACAAAACAAATTGTAAAGTAATTTTGGGATAGAAACTTTCTTAATTAAAGTGATCTTCATTTATGAGTGTAGAGGGATATATGAGTAATTTTAATTATAAATTAAGAATTAAGATTAAACAATCTAAACATGCTTTATATGTATTATAGATTATAGATATAAAAATGGGAGTTGATATACTTAAATGACACAAATTGATGTTTACACCACATTGTACAAGTATTTAAGCACACAGTACAAGTACATCATAACATAGTTTTGGTGTATAAAATTATTACATTGTCTTCGGCACGAACTAGTAGTCATAATACTGTCGATTTTAAGTTGTAACAAAATTATTTTGATAAATGCCTATTTATATTTCACATACATATTATCAAGAATGACTTTAAAAAAATATTAAGAATAATGTGATAAATAAGGGTTTAACATAAAGTAAAGGTATAACATCTCGAAAACAAAAGAGGTATTATTTATAAAACAAAACAAGCTACGGATAATAAGAATAAGGGTAATGATAAATACAACACACTTTTTACTACATACAACAAAATATATGTATAACAGTTTTGTACAGTACAACTGAAGATACGTGAAAATTAGTGTGTGCATTAAAAAATGTGGTGTATCTATCGGTTCCCCAAGAATAATATAGTAAATTCATTTTAAGCTTCCAAATTTTTAATTGGAATCTTTTGAATGGTGTTTTACACTTTTTTATAACAAGACAAATAAAGATTCCAAGCCGTTTGTTATAACCGCAAAAAATATTTATCATTTTTCTTTTATTTTTAAAAATTTCCAAGGACAACCTTTAGAGTGTCCTTCCACAAAATTTAATAATCTAAAAAAATGTACACCGTTGCAACGTCGAACAAGTCAAATCACGAAACTTAGATGGCGCGCAAATATCGTAAGTTCTTTATGTCAATATTTTTCTTGGTGTCCACAAATATTTTACTCCGTATTATTTAACAAATAAATTGACCTCTATAAATGATATGAGTTATTAATATGTTTTATAATTCTTACTAGTATGTTAAAACTGCCATATCCATTGACAAATCTAGAAATTAAGGTGACTAGTAGCACGGAGTTTTTCATATTCTTAAATGGGTTTTGCTAACGTGTGCCCCGTGGCACACGTTAAACTGCATTTAATGAAGTTGAAATTTCCTTAAATATTAGAATTTATAATTAATATGTGTATAAAAAAGGTAAATATTAAATTGAATTAATGAGTATTAAATGTAAATGATAATATTTAAGGAAATTTAGACTTCATTAAATGCGGCTTAACGTGTGTCACGGGGGCACACGTTAGCAAAACCCTTCTTAAATTGAATATGCAAATTATATGTGAACGGTAGAGAAGGAGATGTAAACCAACTATTAAAGAAAAGAGACACAAATCGCATATATCTGGCTACAAGTCATAATCTGAGGGAGAATGTAGTTACGATTTCATATAAATGAAACATTCATAATGTCTTACAGTTGAAATGGACCACTTTATTCCACATGATAAATGAAATGTTTATATAAGCGATTAATCGCACATAGTGTTTTTAACTTTTTATAACTAAACAATTTAGGTCTAATCACATATGTGTTTGATTGAACCTCTTTACCCAAATCAATCATTAAGGATGGTCTAACTTGTCTTATCATCACTTTTAACAATATTAAATTATTATTATTTTTTGAGCAGACAATATTAAATTTAAAACAACGCAATTCACTAGCTAAGGTCATTTCGATATAATGGGCCTCAAGTACGGGCTTTAAACTAATGTTCGTTGCGCCTTAAAGTTTAGCTTGGGAACATTTGGGCCTGGTTTAATCTGTTTAGTGTATCATGTCATCTGTCATCATGTGTATTGTCATATTGTGTAGTAAAATACGACTTTGGAGCCAATTCAGTCATCATTAAATTAATTGCAACACTAAATAACTACATAACTACTATGTTGATGCTAATTGCTATATTAACAAAAGAGAAGGACACATAGGTACATAAATCGTTTGTTGTTGATGAATCAATGATGATGTTGAATTTGAACTCTTTACCTAAAAAGTTTAAACATATATAGTCGTATAATAATACGAGTATATAACATGCTGAAATTTACTCTTTTTTAATATAAATTGTTCTAATTATTAGAATTTTGGATTTTATTTGGAAGTATCTGATAAATTACAATGTGTATTGAGTTAGATAAAAAATTTCTTATAGACAAATGAATTAGCTTTGAAGTACGATGGTGGGGTAAGGAAATGGAAGGTGATACTAAAAACAAAAAGATAGGGATGATAAAAAAGGTTTCATAAGATTAGTATGGTTTGATGGTTACCAAGCCAACAAAAACACATTTGATTACTTACTCCTTCCTTCCTGGATTCCCCCATCTACATTACTCCATATCTGACACCACCAACAAATGAAATTTGCTTTTGTTTTGGACTTAATTATTATTATTGCCTCAATCTTAAAATAAAAATAAAAATGGGGCTAAACCGACCCTCTGACAATCCCCTACCAACCGATCTCACAGTCATAACGGAGGTAAATCGCGTAACTCACGAATAAATTAAAAGGACATGAGAATGGGATTTGAATCCGTAACCCCCACTTTTATGATGTATGCCCCCACCACTAGACGACCATCGCGGAGACATTATTGCCTCAATCTAGCTCTCTAGTTATTTGGATCTTCTAAATACTAGAGTGGTATAGATAAACAACTAGAATCATATTGTCAAACAATACATGCAACGGAAAACAGGATCACATAGGAATAATTAAATCGGATAAGTAGTACCTTATTGCCTTGAATTATTAGCAAGAAAACCTTAAGATCTAAGAGTAAGATCTTCCTTTGTTCACGTACACGACACCGTCTTTATCAATATGCTTGTATGCTAGTACTTGCCCGATCTTAATCAACTAGTTTGATTTGTTTTCTCTTGTTTGTAAACCAAAAGTCAAAACCCAAAACCCCTAAGGTTTTGATTCGGCCGTACTTCAAAAAGAGAAGAGAACAAAAAGATTTTTTGTGAATTAATTATTAGGAATTAATTAGGATTAACCCTAACCCTAATCTATAAAGGTATATTTATAGATAGGTAAAACTTGGTCTCCAAGTTTAATATTTTCACATTAATCCCTCTAGTTAATTAATTATTAAATTTAACTTTTAACTTTAATAAATAATAACTTTTAGGCAAATAACAATATCTCAATGTCGATGTGTGCGTTCCCAAAGGCTCACACATTTACGGACACATATTTGATAAAATCATTCAAATACCAACAGCTCCCACTTTTGAATAATTTTCAAACAAATATGATAACATTGATTAATGTCTAGCAACATATCAATGCTCCCATAAATGCACGAGTGAAGTTTCATCAAAGTCACTGTGAGTCTATGTTCAGTTTATATCCTTTTGTTACAGATACTCTAGTTAAAACTTGGAGATGGATCAAAGTCATTCCATTTTAACTTCTGTTTCTCATTTCGCGAATCACTTAAGATTACCAAATACAGTCGAGACAGTTCTAGACTTATTAGGGTCTGGCCAGACAAACATCTTAAGTATTCATGAGTGGTCCAGTAAGTATCTAACTTCAGTCTTTCACTGAAGGAACAAATCCTTTATTGAATACAACTGGTAGTCATCGTATTTTGTAACATTACCAAAAATAGCCTTTTTGCCACCCTTATTCAGGAGTAGTATTGACTATGATCAAATAATGCACTACGTACATGAGTAGCAACTTGCATCTCAAGTCTAAGGACAACAAACTTTATGAATTATACTTAATGACAAAGATCCACAAGTAATAATTCATGTGGGATAATCCAATATGCATCAGAATGAACATCATGTAAGTTAGTGAGCCAAGCTGACTAAACACTCACATATTGTCTTAATTCAATCATATTCCCATATAATTGACCGACAACGGATATTTAGAATAATATTACACAACATTATTCAAGGATAAAACATGAAAAATAGGATTTATGAAAATAAAATTTCACAATAAAAATTTCATTAATAAATAAAATTGTTTATTACATCCATATATCCAAAAACTAAATCCACGGATTTACATGTGATTACTAGACCAACGAAGTCCTATGCCCTCAATTAAGTGAGTTAGCTTCGTCTTTGGCAGAGCCTTCGTAAAGGGATCTGCTAAGTTATCATCCGTGTGAACTTTGAGTACTTGAATTTCACGTTGATTGACTTGCTCACGAACATAGTGAAATTTCCTCTGAAAGTGTCTAGCTCCTTTCTGAACACCAGGTTCATTGGCTATGATAATTGCACCAGTGTTGTCACAATACATATCCATAGGAGACTTGGCTGTGGGAACAACACCAAGTCCAGAAATAAATTTACGGATCCAAACAGCTTCCATTGCAGCTTCAGCAGCTGCTATGTACTCTGATTATGTCGCAGACATGGCTGTAGTGGATTGCTTCTTGCTTTTCCAAACAACAGCTCCTCCATTCATGGTGAACACATATCCAGTTTGAGATTTAGTGTCATCATGGTCAGTTTAAGTCCATCTTGCATTGGTAAATACCCACGCTTAGAATTTTCCATACTAAAACGCTTCAGTATTTTATCAATGTAAGCATTCTGACTTAACTCTATCAACCGCTTAGATCTATCTCTTGAGATCTTGATTCCCAAAATAAATGTTGCCTCTCCCAAGTCTTTCATGGCAAAACATTTTCCAAGATAAGATTTTACATCTTCAAGCATTGGAATATTATTTCCCATTAGTAATATGTCATCTATATATAAGACTAGGAAAGTAACATTACTCCCACTGGCTTTTTGATATACACATGGCTCATCAAGATTCTGAACAAAACCAAACTTTTTGATTTCTTCATCAAATCTTTTATTCAAACTCCGTGATGCTTGCTTAAGTCCATAAATGGATTTTTTAAGCTTGCACACTTTGTTGGGATGTAATGGATCAATAAAACCTTCTGGCTGATTCATATAGACGTCTTCGTCTAGATAACCATTCAGGAAGGCTGTCTTGACATCCATTTGCCATATCTCATAGTCATAGAACGCCGCTATGGCTAAGAGAATTCTAATAGCCCTAATATCTGCCACTGGGGAAAAGGTTTCCTCATAGTCTATTCCATAAACTTGAGTAAATCCTTTTGCCACGAGACGAGCTTTATAGATGTGTATGTTGCCATCCATGTCGGTCTTTATTTTAAAGAGCCATTTGCAATCGACAGTTTTAGCATTTTGTGGTTTATCCACCAAATCCCAAACTTCGTTGTCTTTCATGGATTGCATCTCCATATTCGCAGCTTGAAGCCATTTTTCAGCATTAGGACCTGATAATGCAGCTTTCAAGGTTCGAGGTTCATCAAGAATCCCGGATACGCTATCCTCCTCTAGATTAACATTTAAGTTCAATCTATTAGGTGCACGTACCGTCCTTTCGGACCTACGAATTGGAACATCAGCAATTTGAGCTTGAGACTGAGGCATATCATGAGGCTCAATCGCAACTTGAGGATCAGATTTAGGCATGACTTGAGGCTCAATTCTATCCCCCCCCAAATTGTTGATTGCCAGTATGAGTAGAAGGTGATGTATCTTCCTCTTGAACCTCGTCAAGTTCCACAACCCTCCCACTGTTTCCATCACCGATAAGCCTGGTTTCGAAAAACTCAGCATACCGAGCAATTTTCACAGTATTTTCAGAAGGATTATAGAAGTAGTAACCCATCGTTTTCGTTGGGTATCCTACGAAAATACACTTAATAGATCTTTGTTCGAGTTTGTCAGGCGCATCGCGTTTAACGAGTGCCTCACATCCCCATACCTTTAAGTAAGACAGATTAGGGGCTTTCCCATGCCATATTTCATATGGTGTCTTATCAACCTTCTTAGTGGGAACCATGTTTAGAATGCGTACAGTAGTCTCTAATGCGTAATCCCAAAAAGATAATGGTAAAGTTGTAAGGTTCATCATAGATCGTACCATGAAGTCGTGTTGTTGTTTAATTGAGAAATGGTCAAATTGTTGTAATAGGTGCATTTGACTTTAAAAAGTCAATGTGGAAGGTAGTAGAATCAAATTTGATAATAGCTATGTTATAAAATGATGAAAGTTGTTAGATGTGTAAGTGTTTTTCCTTAATCATGATTGTGGTTGAATTATGATTTAGGTGTTAAAAATGGTAAAGTAGAAAGTCAAAGTGGTCAACAAGGTTTTATATGCGTTGACAAGTTTGGAAAAAGTAAAGTTGAAACTTTGTTATAATTGTTATAAACATGATGATTTTAATGTGAATTGGTATTTTGAAAGTTAAAATAGTACACCAATTGTGAAAATGATCTTGTTTGACTTGAAATAGTCAAGAAAGTGTGAAATGGTTGTTTGAATAGTGGTTATATGGGTGGAAACCCAAACGGGTTGTTAAAGTGCCCAAATGGGTCACTTGAAGGGGAAACGGTTAAAATGAGTAGTGGATTGGTTATAACCAATGTAACAATGACTTTAAGTCCTACATACAGTAGGTTTATGTGTTGAAAGTGTTTTGGGTAATCAATGTGGTTGTTTTGTTAAGAATGCTCATTTGGACCCCTAAACGGGTCAACGAGTGAAAATACGATAGGAAGGGTATATTGGGGTGATGAATATGCCCACACGTCTTAAATATATATAGGAACATGTTAGTAAAGGGTTGAAGTCTGAAACCAAGCCATTTGGAATATGGCGTGTCCACTAAAATGGTCGGAAATGGCCTAAAATGAGTCACACGTTCGTTTGCTCGTAAAATGTGAAAATTTAAAAAGTGTAAAAAGGGAAAGTTTTATTTTGGCATGGTGGAAGTGTCTGTAAAATTTCGTGACCTAACTCTTTACGGTTTAGGAGATATGCGCGTTTGAATTTCGCATTTTTGCACTAAGTTGTGCAGGCTGCTGTGCAGATAAGGGACCCGGCGGGTCTGATGGGGGACCCGGCGGCTAGTGGTGAAAAACCGGCGGCTGGTCACCCAAGCCGGCGGCTGCTATAGCCCAAATAAGGCAAAATATTTCTGTTTGGCAAAAATTTAATTTACCCGGCGGCTGGGTGTTGTGACCCGGCGGTTTGGTGTAAGAACCCGGCGGCTTCACACTACAAGCCGGCGGTTTGGGCTCGTTTCTGTAAAAAAAAAAAAAATAATAAAAAAAAAATCTAAGTTTTTCGACGTTCGACGTAACGTTTGACGTAGAAAATTTCGGTGTCCGATTCAGACGAAATTTACATGTCCACTCAAAAACGGTCCAACGGTCAAAGCTCATGCTTTGTCATGAGCCCTGTCAGTTTTCTGCACTTCGGGGTCGTTTGAGGCCCGAAAATCACGTTTTATTGTTTTTCGAACCTTATTTTGAACTTTTAGCTTACGTTTTGTATTGGGCTTTTGTTTTATTGAGCCTAGAGATCATTCCTGTGACTATATGCAATATTAAAACTTGTTTTAAGAGGTCTATATGGTTCATTGTGTATGAGTCGGTTGTAGGCGGTTTACTTAACTACAAAGTATGCCAGTAAATGGTATTGTTGACTATTGTTAACTAGGGTTAGTAAACCTTGATTATGGGATTATGTGGATAAATTAAAATATGGTAAAGTATTGAATCATATAGAGTAATAGAAAGTGTTGAATCGAGCATTTTAAGAATTTGCAAAAATAAGTACATGAGCTCATAATCATATGTTGATTAATGTATGTGTATTAGACATTACACATGTGTTAATGATATATTGAAAATGGGGTTGAATGTTTGTATTGTATATATATATACCTGATTGATATGAGTAGTTTACCTGTAAAGTGATAAGTTGAGAATAGTAGAGAGTTAATACATAGTTGTATACCTGTTGCACGATGTGGCTATATATGTGTAAAATGTTGATATCATTGTTGTGAACTATGAGAGTAAAGATAATTATTTATGAGATAAATGGTATGAAGTGACCTGAGAATAAAGTGTGACTGACATAATATGACGACGTCTGGCCAACGTATTTATATTATGCCATTTCACATGGAGTTGTTGAGGTTACTAAGTACCATATAAAGTAAATTGTTTTAAAATCACAGGTAAGATATGTTGACCTGTAATTGATAAATAGTCAATGATGGACTAATATGAAAGAGTAATAAACCACTAAGTTGTTGTTGCTAATGTGATATCTATGTCACATTTGATGTGTATGTGTGAGGCATTGTCAATAGTAAGAGTTAAAAGTTGATTTAAGCAAAGTAGAGGTAAGTTGAATATGAATAATATTGTGTTCATAGTGCGAAAAGATGACTAATGTCAGCACCTTGTGTTGTTGAGATACCAATGATGATGTTTGGTATTAACAGGTGTTGAGTTAGCATCCAAGTTGTAGTGAAAGGGTGCTAGTTGATTATATGAAACTGGTTGTAACAATAAAATAAATTGACCTCTACCTATTGCTTACTGATTTTCTTACTTGTTGATGGTAAGATGATTGTAGATTTCTGTCAAGTAAAGGGTTTTATATAACCTAGTCGTGTTTATAATTACAAGTTGTAAGGTTGTAATTAACTAGTTGCAAAAGTGAAAATTCACAGCAAGTTGATAGCTAAAGAAATATATAGTTGTCAGCTAAGTTGCTAGTTGTTAATGTGTATGTTGTAGTAGTCAGTACCACTTATTGATGCTGTTGTTGTTGTTGTTGTTGTTGTTGTTGTTGTTGTTGTTATTGTTAGTGTGGTTATTATAGTTGTAAAGTTGAAATGTTCACATGGATATGTGTTACATTTGTAAACAGTGATTATGTGTTTTAATTGTATACATGACTAAGTATGAATGGTCATGTAAGTGGTCAATTAAATTAATAGAAACTGGGTAGAGGCACTGTGTTGGTGCAAGGGAAAAAATAAATAAATAAATAGAAACATTTACATTTGAATATGTGAATGTGGAAAGAATCGAAACCGTGTACATATATTTAGGAGTTGCTCAAGGGAGTAATGTATGATATATGTATTTGATGATAGTTGAATTAAGTGGTGTATAAACACAACTTGTGTGTTTATATGAATTCAGTGGAAATACACACTGGTAGTGTGTTGGTTGATGAAATAATATATACCTATATAAGTATATGTTAGTATATAGATACATTTTGTGTTCATGTGATGTATAAGTTGTATGAAAAGTATAGTATTAGTGAAATGCAATGTGTGATTCTATTTCACTAGGTGTGATCAGATTTCGAGGACGAAATCTCTTTAAGGGGGAGAGATTTGTAACACCCAGTCCTCGGGTTTAGTAGTATTTAATATTTTCTGACTGTGAATTATTATTAAGTGTGTCAGAAAATAGGTGTGTTGTATTATTTGAAATAAATAGTGATAATAATCGAATAATTTATTGTGACTAATAAATTATTGAGTGTTTTAATTTTATTTAGTTGACGGTAAAATAAAATAATGTTTCCCCGCAAATGGTTTTTAAGTTCCAGACAATGATAAGTACGGGGGACAAAACTAGTACACGTATTATCATTTATATGTGTAAAATCTCATATTTATCGCCTAAAACATTCCAGAGAATTCGGGAGAGAGCGAGAGGTTGATCTAAACCCTAAACCTAAACAAAATCATCATCAATCATCAAAATCTTGTGGAATCAATCCCTGTTCTTCCTTGTTCTTGGTCTGGCCGAACCGTACGCACCATAGGGACGATTCAAAAATTTTGAAACAAGCTTGGAGGTTAAATTGAGCTTATAGAACTATGATTCAAGCTTCCAAAACATTGATTAATCATTCTTCCATCCTTTTAATCATCTTGTAAGTATTGATTCTTCAATTTTTATAACCTTAGAAAATGGGTTTTGGTGTAAATGATGAATTAGGATGATTGATATGAAATTGAAGCTTGTTATGCTTATATAATTGCTAGTTGAGGTTTGTATGAGGATTATAACTTATATCCTAACATCGAAAGGAAGAAAATTATGTATGATCATATAGATAGTTTATGGGTTAGTTGGTAAATCATGAATTGAAGCCTATTGTTATGTTATTGTTGTTAGTTAGTGCCTAATTCATGATTATAAATTTAGTTGTAACTTGAAAATAAAGAATTTGATTAAGTGTTCTTGAGGTTATTGATGAACTTGATGATGATAATGAATTATATGATAAAATTAGCATTTTTGGTGATTAAGAACACTTAATTGATGATTAAAGATGATGATTGTGTGAACTTAATTGTTAAGTATTCATTAGACTTAAATATTGGAAGTTTGATGAATTGTTGATGGTAGAGGTTAATAACCTTAGTTGTGGTTTAACTATATTGGTTAGTGATGATGGAAGTGGATTAATGTGTTAAGATGGTCATGATAATCATAATTTGATAAATGATGGCGAACTAATGATGTTAAAGGTGATAATCCAAGAAGTATGAATTTGGAATTGGTAATTGGAATTGTTGATACAAGTATGTTTGAATAGTGTGTATACTTTTGAGACATGTAACTAACTTGTGATATTCTGTTGTAATTCCAGATGTGCAGAAGGCTCAATGATATTAGACTACTGAGTGGATGCCTGAGGTGGTCGGTGAGTGGATCAATAACCCTCAGTTTAATTTAGTTGTAACAAGTTTGTTACAACGGGTAATTGTATTATTACTATTGTTGATAGATTGTTGGACCGATATGTTGCTATGCTGTGTAGTTGAATATGTGATCACTTGTTGAATTGTTGATTCAGAGGCCAGCAGTTGTCTGAGCTGGGCTTGGGTTCGCTATAGTGTTGGATAACACAGGGTCTTAGTACAAGCGTTATTGTCGTAGCCTGTGTTATTTGGGTTATAGCACCAAGTATTCGGTTAAACCGCTGTAAGGGCCTGCAGTTGGTTTTAAAGTGTTCTTTGAGTGGGTGTGATCTCAAGAACCACCAGTCCTCTTTGACGCCAGTTGTATGTGCTTAATTGATGTTGTTTAAAGTGTACATGGTTGTTTGTTGTACACAAAGTTGTTATGCTGAGTTAAACTGTTGTTTATTGACCTTCTCACTTAGCGTTATGCTAATTCCCCACATTAACACTTCTTGCAGGTTTCGGTTAGAATAATGGGTGTGCAAGAAGTTGGGCTAGCAGGAATGTTTGACCGCGAGGCGTTACTCTGATAGTGGATTTATATAAAATAATGTTTTAACATGCTTTATATAACACCTCTGTCGAGAAATTGTGTTTTTGGAAAGGTTGAATTTTATAGCTTTTATAAAATGATGTAAATTACTACTATCTATTTGGACTTACGCTTCCGATTTATTATATTTAAATGAGTGTAAATGAGGGGTGTTATAAGTTGGTATCAGAGCATAGATTTGGGCGAATTGGACATTGCCATGTGTTCAATCCCAAATCTATGGTAGTGTCAAGTCAAACATTCCAGGGGTGGGGATTAGTGGTTGTATGAGAAAGTTGTTATTGAATGTGTACTAACCTATAATCAGTTGCAAGATTGTTGTTTTGGTTGCAGAGATGGAGGAACATGAGGAACCATCTGGTATTCTCAATGATTCCTCAATACTCGTGGGCCTAGATATGCCAGGTAATTCTCGATAAATTCGATGAATTTAAATAAGTTTGAATTGTTTACTTTGCTATGTTATGATTAGTAGTGAAGTAAGTTGAGTCAAACTGCTATGATTCCTTAGTGATGAGTCCTTGATGATTGTTGTTTGTAAATATGATGATGAGATACTAAATAAGATGTTTAACGTCGTAGGAAGGTGTAATATATTGTTGAATTGAGTAGACACAATGTTGAATAAGGTGTAATAGTTATATTATGTGGAATTAATTATGTCTACAATATGAAATTGGTTGTATGAATGATGTATGTGGAAATACTTGCTATTGTGAGATAATAATGTTGAAAGTAATATGAATAAGTGTAGTAGTAAATAGTTATAGTCTTAAATCATATGACTCCATGAAGTGAAATGAGAGGTTATTATATCTCAATTGTGGTGATTTGAAGTCGTGTTGTTGTTTAATTGAGAAATGGTCAAATTGTTGTAATAGGTGCATTTGACTTTAAAAAGTCAATGTGGAAGGTAGTAGAATCAAATTTGATAATAGCTATGTTATAAAATGATGAAAGTTGTTAGATGTGTAAGTGTTTTGCCTTAATCATGATTGTGGTTGAATTATGATTTAGGTGTTAAAAATGGTAAAGTAGAAAGTCAAAGTGGTCAACAAGGTTTTATATGCGTTGACAAGTTTGGAAAAAGTAAAGTTGAAACTTTGTTATAATTGTTATAAACATGATGATTTTAATGTGAATTGGTATTTTGAAAGTTAAAATAGTACACCAATTGTAAAAATGGTCTTGTTTGACTTGAAATAGTCAAGAAAGTGTGAAATGGTTGTTTGAATAGTGGTTATATGGGTGGAAACCCAAACGGGTTGTTAAAGTGCCCAAATGGGTCACTTGAAGGGGAAACGGTTAAAATGAGTAGTGGATTGGTTATAACCAATGTAACAATGACTTTAAGTCCTACATACAGTAGGTTTATGTGTTGAAAGTGTTTTGGGTAATCAATGTGGTTGTTTTGTTAAGAATGCTCATTTGGACCCCTAAACGGGTCAACGAGTGAAAATACGATAGGAAGGGTATATTGGGGTGATGAATATGCCCACACGTCTTAAATATATATAGGAACATGTTAGTAAAGGGTTGAAGTCTGAAACCAAGCCATTTGGAATATGGCGTGTCCACTAAAATGGTCGGAAATGGCCTAAAATGAGTCACACGTTCGTTTGCTCGTAAAATGTGAAAATTTAAAAAGTGTAAAAAGGGAAAGTTTTATTTTGGCATGGTGGAAGTGCCTGCAAAATTTCGTGACCTAACTCTTTACGGTTTAGGAGATATGCGCGTTTGAATTTCGCATTTTTGCACTAAGTTGTGCAGGCTGCTGTGCAGATAAGGGACCCGGCGGGTCTGATGGGGGACCCGGCGGCTAGTGGTGAAAAACCGGCGGCTGGTCACCCAAGCCGGCGGCTGCTATAGCCCAAATAAGGCAAAATATTTCTGTTTGGCAAAAATTTAATTTACCCGGCGGCTGGGTGTTGTGACCCGGCGGTTTGGTGTAAGAACCCGGCGGCTTCACACTACAAGCCGGCGGTTTGGGCTCGTTTCTGTAAAAAAAAAAAAAAAAAAAAAATCTAAGTTTTTAGACGTTCGACGTAACGTTTGACGTAGAAATTTCCGCTAGAAAATTTCGGTGTCCGATTCAGACGAAATTTACATGTCCACTCAAAAACGGTCCAACGGTCAAAGCTCATGCTTTGTCATGAGCCCTGTCAGTTTTCGGCACTTCGGGGTCGTTTGAGGCCCGAAAATCGCGTTTTATTGTTTTTCGAACCTTATTTTGAACTTTTAGCTTACGTTTTGTATTGGGCTTTTGTTTTATTGAGCCTAGAGATCATTCATGTGACTATATGCAATATTAAAACTTGTTTTAAGAGGTCTATATGGTTCATTGTGTATGAGTCGGTTGTATGCGGTTTACTTAACTACAAAGTATGCCAGTAAATGGTATTGTTGACTATTGTTAACTAGGGTTAGTAAACCTTGATTATGGGATTATGTGGATAAATTAAAATATGGTAAAGTATTGAATCATATAGAGTAATAGAAAGTGTTGAATCGAGCATTTTAAGAATTTGCAAAAATAAGTACATGAGCTCATAATCATATGTTGATTGATGTATGTGTATTAGACATTACACATGTGTTAATGATATATTGAAAATGGGGTTGAATGTTTGTATTGTATATATATATATACCTGATTGATATGAGTAGTTTACCTGTAAAGTGATAAGTTGAGAATAGTAGAGAGTTAATACATAGTTGTATACCTGTTGCACGATGTGGCTATATATGTGTAAAATGTTGATATCATTGTTGTGAACTATGAGAGTAAAGATAATTATTTATGAGATAAATGGTATGAAGTGACCTGAGAATAAAGTGTGACTGACATAATATGACGACGTCTAGCCAACGTATTTATATTATGCCATTTCACATGGAGTTGTTGAGGTTACTAAGTACCATATAAAGTAAGTGGTTTTAAAATCACAGGTAAGATATGTTGACCTGTAATTGATAAATAGTCAATGATGGACTAATATGAAAGAGTAATAAACCACTAAGTTGTTGTTGCTAATGTGATATCTATGGCACATTTGATGTGTATGTGTGAGGCATTGTCAATAGTAAGAGTTAAAAGTTGATTTAAGCAAAGTAGAGGTAAGTTGAATATGAATAATATTGTGTTCATAGTGCGAAAAGATGACTAATGTCAGCACCTTGTGTTGTTGAGATACCAATGATGATGTTTGGTATTAACAGGTGTTGAGTTAGCATCCAAGTTGTAGTGAAAGGGTGCTAGTTGATTATATGAAACTGGTTGTAACAATAAAATAAATTGACCTCTACCTATTGCTTACTGATTTTCTTACTTGTTGATGGTAAGATGATTGTAGATTTCTGTCAAGTAAAGGGTTTTATATAACCTAGTCGTGTTTATAATTACAAGTTGTAAGGTTGTAATTAACTAGTTGCAAAAGTGAAAATTCACAGCAAGTTGATAGCTAAAGAAATATATAGTTGTCAGCTAAGTTGCTAGTTGTTAATGTGTATGTTGTAGTAGTCAGTACCACTTATTGATGTTGTTGTTGTTGTTGTTGTTGTTGTTGTTGTTGTTGTTGTTATTGTTGTTGTTGTTGTTATTGTTAGTGTGGTTATTATAGTTGTAAAGTTGAAATGTTCACATGGATATGTGTTACATTTGTAAACAGTGATTATGTGTTTTAATTGTTTACATGACTAAGTATGAATGGTCATGTAAGTGGTCAATTAAATTAATAGAAACTGGGTAGAGGCACTGTGTTGGTGCAAGGGAAAAAATAAATAAATAAATAGAAACATTTACATTTGAATATGTGAATGTGGAAAGAATCGAAACCGTGTACATATATTTAGGAGTTGCTCAAGGGAGTAATGTATGATATATGTATTTGATGATAGTTGAATTAAGTGGTGTATAAACACAACTTGTGTGTTTATATGAATTCAGTGGAAATACACACTGGTAGTGTGTTGGTTGATGAAATAATATATACCTATATAAGTATATGTTAGTATATAGATACATTTTGTGTTCATGTGATGTATAAGTTGTATGAAAAGTATAGTATTAGTGAAATGCAATGTGTGATTCTATTTCACTAGGTGTGATCAGATTTCGAGGACGAAATCTCTTTAAGGGGGAGAGATTTGTAACACCCAGTCCTCGGGTTTAGTAGTATTTAATATTTTCCGACTGTGAATTATTATTAAGTGTGTCAGAAAATAGGTGTGTTGTATTATTTGAAATAAATAGTGATAATAATCGAATAATTTATTGTGACTAATAAATTATTGAGTGTTTTAATTTTATTTAGTTGACGGTAAAATAAAATAATGTTTCCCCGCAAATGGTTTTTAAGTTCCAGACAATGATAAGTACGGGGGACAAAACTAGTACACGTATTATCATTTATATGTGTAAAATCTCATATTTATCGCCTAAAACATTCCAGAGAATTCGGGAGAGAGCGAGAGGTTGATCTAAACCCTAAACCTAAACAAAATCATCATCAATCATCAAAATCTTGTGAAATCAATCCCTGTTCTTCCTTGTTCTTGGTCTGGCCGAACCGTACGCACCATAGGGACGATTCAAAAATTTTGAAACAAGCTTGGAGGTTAAATTGAGCTTATAGAACTATGATTCAAGCTTCCAAAACATGGATTAATCATTCTTCCATCCTTTTAATCATCTTGTAAGTATTGATTCTTCAATTTTTATAACCTTAGAAAATGGGTTTTGGTGTAAATGATGAATTAGGATGATTGATATGAAATTGAAGCTTGTTATGCTTATATAATTGCTAGTTGAGGTTTGTATGAGGATTATAACTTATATCCTAAATCGAAAGGAAGAAAATTATGTATGATCATATAGATAGTTTGTGGGTTAGTTGGTAAATCATGAATTGAAGCCTATTGTTATGTTATTGTTGTTAGTTAGTGCCTAATTCATGATTATAAATTTAGTTGTAACTTGAAAATAAAGAATTTGATTAAGTGTTCTTGAGGTTATTGATGAACTTGATGATGATAATGAATTATATGATAAAATTAGCATTTTTGGTGATTAAGAACACTTAATTGATGATTAAAGATGATGATTGTGTGAACTTAATTGTTAAGTATTCATTAGACTTAAATATTGGAAGTTTGATGAATTGTTGATGGTAGAGGTTAATAACCATAGTTGTGGTTTAACTATATTGGTTAGTGATGATGGAAGTGGATTAATGTGTTAAGATGGTCATGATAATCATAATTTGATAAATGATGGTGAACTAATGATGTTAAAGGTGATAATCCAAGAAGTATGAATTTGGAATTGGTAATTGGAATTGTTGATACAAGTATGTTTGAATAGTGTGTATACTTTTGAGACATGTAACTAACTTGTGATATTCTGTTGTAATTCCAGATGTGCAGAAGGCTCAGTGATATTAGACTACTGAGTGGATGCCTGAGGTGGTCGGTGAGTAGATCAATAACCCTCAGTTTAATTTAGTTGTAACAAGTTTGTTACAACGGGTAATTGTATTATTACTATTGTTGATAGATTGTTGGACCGATATGTTGCTATGCTGTGTAGTTGAATATGTGATCACTTGTTGAATTGTTGATTCAGAGGCCAGCAGTTGTCTGAGCTGGGCTTGGGTTCGCTATAGTGTTGGATAACACAGGGTCTTAGTACAAGCATTATTGTCGTAGCCTGTGTTATTTGGGTTATAGCACCAAGTATTCGGTTAAACCGCTGTAAGGGCCTGCAGTTGGTTTTAAAGTGTTCTTTGAGTGGGTGTGATCTCAAGAACCACCGGTCCTCTTTGACGCCAGTTGTATGTGCTTAATTGATGTTGTTTAAAGTGTACATGGTTGTTTGTTGTACACAAAGTTGTTATGCTGAGTTAAACTGTTGTTTATTGACCTTCTCACTTAGCGTTATGCTAATTCCCCACATTAACACTTCTTGCAGGTTTCGGTTAGAATAATGGGTGTGCAAGAAGTTGGGCTAGCAGGAATGTTTGACCGCGAGGCGTTACTCTGATAGTGGATTTATATAAAATAATGTTTTAACATGCTTTATATAACACCTCTGTCGAGAAATTGTGTTTTTGGAAAGGTTGAATTTTATAGCTTTTATAAAATGATGTAAATTACTACTATCTATTTGGACTTACGCTTCCGATTTATTATATTTAAATGAGTGTAAATGAGGGGTGTTATACTTGTAGATAATCCTTAAACTCTAGGCTTAAGTATTCACCACCTCGATCCGATCGGAGAATCTTGATGGTTTTTCCGAGTTGATTTTCTACCTCGTTTTGAAACACTTTGAATGTTTCAAACACCTCATGTTTAAGTTTAAGTAAATAAACATAACCATAACGGCTGAAATCATCCGTAAATGTTACGAAGTAGTAAGCTCCTTTCCTAGACATATGCCTAAAGGGACCACATACATCACTATGTATGATTCCTAGTAGGTCGGTTGCCCTTTGATTCTCATGAGAGAAGGGTTTCCTCGCCATTTTTCCCGATACACAAGACTCACACTTATCAAATGAATCATCACTTGATTTCAAAAGCCCTTCACGTTGAAGCCTTTCGATACGGTGTTTGCCTATGTGTGCAAGATGACAATGCCATAGGTAGGATGAGTCCAAGTTGCACTTGGCTCGTTTAGTGCTTATATTATACATTGAATTATTAGTATATGAAAGACGATCATGCAAATCAATTTCAAAAATTCCATTAATAGCAATACTATTAAAATAATGAACATCATTCTTTGAAACTGAAATACCAAAATCTGTAAATGTATTCTTAAAACCACAATCTTTCAATACTGAAACTGAAACAACTCCCCTAACAATAGAAGGAACATAATGACAATTGTTGTAACATCCTAAATTCGTAAGTTTTAAATAATATTAATTTATAAAATATACATATGTATATTTGTTATATTATTTGTTTGTGTGTATTATATGTATATATATATGTTATAGTATTAAAATAGGTGTTAGGAATTAATATAAAAAGTTTTGGGCTAAATGTGTAATAAAAGAAAAGTGCTGGGCCTGTTTGGACTAAGATCGCGGCGCGATCTGTGAGAATCGCGGCGCGATTCGAGTATTTCCAGAAAACAGAAATAAAGCTTCCAGCATATTCATTTCGGGATTAAACTTAAAACTCATCAAAATTTCGACCAGAGAGCTGAGAGATGGCGATTTTGAGCTAGGGTTTCTTCTATATATCATTCATATCATAAATCATCATCTATCAAGCTATTAATCACTTTCTAAGTGATTTTAAGGTATAATTCCACCTCTTTATGTTTAATTTGTTATAAAATCAGATTAGGGTTTGGTAAATTATGAAGCCCTAAGTATTCTTTTTGATATAAGATTAGGTTTATGGTATACAGAGGTTACACATATGCTAATAATCCATATTATGAATTTTGTTGGATGAATTGAGTTAGGGTTTTGAAAATTTATAAACCCCAAGTCTATATTAAGTGATATATGATTGAGCTAATGTTAAATTAGTAGATTAAATATGTTATTAATCAGACTATGATATTGATATGGTCAGTAAAGAATGAAAGTGGTGATGATGGGAAATTATGCATATATACTTGGAATTTTGGTTCTAAAAATGATAAAGGAAATTGTTGAGAAAGGAATTATGATTATTGGTGAAAAGAACCATTTTCAAGTGTATATAGAAATTTATATGCACAAATATATACAAATGAGATTATGATCAAAGTTAAGGATATTGAATTAATTTAGTAAAAGTGTACTAGTATATGTGCAAAGTGTAATTATGTGTTATTTGATTATGTGTTTAGGTGTTAAAGAAGTTGGAAGAGTTGCTAGTGATTTAATTGTGCAATCGCAAGGTAAGTTTTGATTTACATGAACATGGGTTAGGAGTGGCTTCGGTCATTTGCTAACGGTTTTGTGCGAGTAATGGTTGCGGCCATAGGCTCGTGTGATTGCTAGTAGTATACAACTAGCATGGGCGGTTAAGGATCCTTAGCTAAATTATCATTATTACATGTTATTGTATTTCATTACTTACTAAGCGTTTTGCTTACCGTTGCTTAATTTACATGTTTTAGGTGAAGCTAGTGGTTCGAGAGGTGATTTGGGCAAGAAATCGGTTGGTAGCTAGCGGTGGATTTTGTTAAATAGGGGTAATGACTCGTATTCGTTAAATCATGCTCTTGATGCTATTACCCCATCTTTTGTAAAACTAATGTTAAAAGTTGTCTTTGGCACTTGAAGTTGATTGTAGTAAGTTGTTAATATAATGGTATGTAAATATTAATACCATGTCAATAGTTTGGTTTGATAATTGATATGGTAATAGTAATGGTTTTGTTAAATCTAAAGAGTGAAATGAGTCAAGTGAGTTGATAAGAGAATTGGACTTAGATTCTCTTTGAAATGATGTATTTGGATTGCGGAATTTGTATTGTGTACAGGTTATAGTTCAAAGATGTCGCGGAAATTTGATTTGGTCATTTTTGGACAGACTGTGAATCTGCCAGTTTTGGGTCTGTGCAGACTTCAGTCGCGGCGCGATCTTATCAGATTGCGACGTGATCTTTATCAAATTGCGACGCGATGTATAATGGTTGCGACGCGATTATGAACTTTAATTGCGACGCGATTGTTGTATGTTGCGGCGCGATTGATAAGTGAGTTGCGACGCGATTGTTTGTTATTGCGGCGCGATTTATAATTTAAATTGCGGCGCGATTTATTGCCATTGCGGCGCGATTTGTCTCAGAACACTAAAATTTCTTTAAAACTTAAATTTAATATACGTAAAGTGTCGGGGTGTTTCAAGTTGGTATCAGAGCATCGGTTTAAGGGATTCGAGTATCCACCATTAGGAGGGTACTTGAACTTAGACCGCTTTAGTTGCATTTGAGCATGATAAGTGTTTATTATTATTTGATATGTGATCCGGTTAACATATTGCTTAGATTTCTGAAATCAGGATGTCGCGTGGGGACTTAGTATACATATGAATGTGATATGGTAATTAATGCGCCTGGCCAACGCAGTAATTATCATCTGACATTTTATGGAATCTTTGAAACCACGAGATGTTATGATAAGGAAGTTATAGTGATTGTTAATTGTTAATTGTGTAGATTATAATTAAAGTAGATTGGTAAACATATAAATTGTTATATTAAATATTGATATCTATTTCAGTATAATAATGACTGAGGAACGTGAAACTGACCAAACGGGAGAACGACACGAAAGAGTTGATTCTCCTGCACAGGAAGCTAAAATATCACTATCTGATCTAAGAGCTATTGTTTATGAAGAAGTGGGACGTGTTCAAGAAGCAAATCTTTCTTCTATGTTAAACCAAATTTCTGAAACTGTCCAGGAAGTTGTTATGTCTGAATTCCAAAAGAGAGATCTAGCTAGAGAGGAAGAACCTCCTCCTGTTATACCACCTGTTATTCCTCTCGATGAGAACCGCAGATTCAGCTATAAAGATTTCTCTGTTTGTAATCCTCCTGAGTACCATGGTGAAATGGATCCAATAAAGTGTTATCGTTGGCTTTCTGAGGTGGAAGGGGCGTTCGCTACCACTGAATGTCCTGAAAGATTAAAGGTTCGTTTTGCTGCAAATCTTTTACGATCTAGTGCTAAAGGCTGGTGGGAGGTACAGTGTAGTACTTTGGGCGACGAAGCTATTAAACAATTATCTTGGAGTGATTTTAGACATATGTTTCAAACTGCTTATTCTCAAGAGTCTGAGCTGAAACGGATTCGTAGGGAGTTCCTTTCTATGGAACAAACTACCGAGTCTGTGAATGAATTGGTTGGTGTTTTTCTTGATCGAGCTCGTTTCTGCCCTGAATATATGTCAAATCCAAGGATGCTTATGGGTCATTTCCATAATGTTCTAAAGAAAGAAATTCGGCAATTTATCATTCCTAAAAGATGTGCTAGTTTTGAAGAAATGGTTGACGAGGCTAGATTTCATGAATTAGAATTACTTCGTGATGTTTCCAAAAGAAAAGCTGAAACCACTTCTACTCCTTCCAAGAAACCAAGAACCGGTGATAGCTCAAAATCTGATGAAAGACGGGGACCACCGCCTCCTGAGTGTAAAATCTGTCACAAAAGACATTCTGGAATCTGTCGTTATAAACCACCTACATGTTATAAATGTAAACAGGAAGGTCATCTGAGTAACAATTGCCCTAATCCACTTCGTGTTTGTTATAACTGTTATAAGCCGGGTCATATTAAAGCTGAATGTCCTGACTTGAGGACTCAATCTGCTCCTGTTGTTCCTCGGCCTAATGTGGAGAGAAAATCAAATGAACCTCAAAGATCCAGACCTCGTTCTTTTCAGATCACTGCTGATGTAGCTCAAAAAGCTTCAGATGTATTGACAGGTACTTTTCTTGTGAATTGGAAACCGGCTTATATATTATTCGATTATGGTGCTTCAAGATCATTTATATCTGAACGATTCAGTCAAAACTTATCGATTCCCCTTACAAAGTTAGATACTCCTTTAGATGTTGAAGTAGCGGATAATAGATATATATATGTGGTAAATGTTTACCGAGAGTGTCAACTTGAAATCGATAATGAAATGTTTGTGATAAATCTAATTCCTATGAAAATGGGTGAGTTTGACGTTGTGATAGGTATGGATTGGTTAGGACAGCATAATGCTATTATCCAGTGTGAGAAAAAGATAATTCGAGTCAGCTCACCTAGTGGTAAAACAGTTGATATATATGGTGAAAAACGGAAGTCTTCTTTATCCATTTGTACATATGCTCGTGCTAAACGCCATCTGCTACATGGTTGTCATGCCTTCTTGGCACATGTGGTAGACATTCAGAAAGTTGTTCCTAAACTGGAAGATATTCTTGTAGTAAATGAATTTCCTGATGTATTTCCCGACGAGCTACCGGGTATTCCGCCCGATAGGCAAGCCGAGTTCCGTATTGATTTGGTACCTGGAGCCACTCCTATCGCTAAAACTCCTTATAGACTTGCCCCATTGGAGATGCAAGAGTTGATGAAACAATTGCAAGAATTACTAGACAAAGGTTTCATTCGTCCTAGTAGTTCACCGTGGGGAGCTCCGGTACTATTTGTTAAAAAGAAAGACGGCACCATGAGAATGTGTATCGATTACAGAGAATTGAACAAGGTAACCATCAAGAATAGGTATCCTTTACCTAGGATTGATGACTTGTTCGACCAGTTGCAGGGTGCCAGTTATTTTTCCAAAATTGACTTACGTTCAGGCTATCACCAATTGAAAGTTCGTGATGATGATGTACCTAAAACTGCTTTCAGAACTCGATATGGGCACTATGAATTCGTGGTGATGCCCTTTGGTCTGACTAATGCTCCAGCCGCTTTTATGGACCTTATGAATCGGGTATGTCGACCTTTACTTGATAAGTCTGTAATTGTATTTATTGACGATATTCTTATCTATTCTAAGTCAGCTGGTGAGCATGAAATTCATCTAAGGCAGATGTTGCAAAATTTGAGAACTGAAAGGCTTTATGCTAAATTCTCAAAGTGTGAATTCTGGTTGCGAGAGGTTCAATTTCTGGGTCACGTGATTAATGATCAAGGAATTAAAGTTGATCCTGCTAAGATTGAAGCAGTTCTGAAATGGGAACCTCCAACTACTCCAACTAAAGTTAGAAGTTTCTTGGGATTAGCTGGGTATTACAGACGTTTTATCCAGGATTTCTCAAAGATTGCTACTCCTCTCACTAAACTCACCAGAAAGAATATTAAGTTTGAGTGGAATGAGCAAGCTGATCAAGCGTTTCATATTCTTAAACAACAGCTTAGTCAAGCGCCTATCTTAGTACTCCCTGATGGTACCGAAGATATGGTTGTATTCTGTTATGCTTCTTATACTGGCTTAGGCTGTGTTTTGATGCAACGTGGTAAAGTAATTGCCTATGCATCTAGACAGCTTAAGGATCATGAAAAGAATTATCCAACTCATGATCTTGAGTTGGCGGCGGTTGTCTTTGCTTTAAAGCTTTGGAGACACTATCTTTATGGTGTGAAGTGTACCATTTACACTGATCATAAAAGTCTCAAATACTTTTTCGATCAGCGGGATTTAAATATGAGGCAACGGCGTTGGCTTGATTTGGTAAAAGATTATGACTGTGAAATTCTTTATCATCCTGGAAAAGCTAATGTTGTTGCTGATGCACTTAGCCGGAAAGCTATTCAGCCACCTTTGGTGGTCAAATCTCTCAAAATTACTGTTGTCCCAGATTTACTTGATCAAATAAAAAGTGCACAATTGGAAGCTTGGCAAAAAGGCGATTTCAATTATGAACGTATTAAAGGTCAAGTTCAAAACTTCGTTGATGATTCTCGCGGGTTAAAGACACGATATGGTAGAATCTGGATTCCTAACTCACTCGAGTTAAAGAAGATATTGCTTGACGAATCTCATAAGTCTCGATATTCGATTCATCCTGGAGCTACAAAGATGTATCATAATTTAAAATCTAACTTCTGGTGGCCAGGTATGAAAAGAGAAATAGTAAAATATGTCGAGAAATGCTTAACTTGCCTACAGGTAAAAGCAGAACATCAGAAACCATATGGTAAATTGCAACCTTTAGAAATACCTGTTTGGAAGTGGGAGCATATTACAATGGACTTTATCACCAAATTGCCTAAAACGCTACGCCAGCATGATGCAATTTGGGTGATTGTGGATCGGTTAACCAAAAGTGCTTTATTCTTACCAATTAAAGAAACTTTCTCTTCTGAAGCACTTGCAGAGTTATTCATACGTGAAGTTGTTGCTCGTCATGGTACTCCTGTATCTATTGTCTCTGATAGAGATACTAGATTTACTTCTCGTTTCTGGACAAAATTTCAGGAATCTATGGGTACTCGTGTCAATTTTAGCACCGCCTATCATCCCCAAACAGACGGCCAGAGTGAAAGAACTATTCAGACTCTGGAAGATATGTTAAGGGCGTGTGTTATTGATTTTGGTGGTAGCTGGGATTCACATTTACCTTTGGTAGAATTTTCATATAATAACAGCTATCACTCGAGTATTAAAATGTCACCTTACGAGATGCTCTATGGAAGAGAATGTAGAACTCCTATTTGTTGGGGAGAGATCGGACAGAAAGAACTGGGAAGCACTGACATCGTTTTGTTGACCACTGAAAAGATTAATCAAGTCAGAGAACGGTTAAAAGCTGCTCAAGACAGACAAAAGTCATATGCTGATAATAGAAGGCGTCCGATTGAATTTCAAGTTGGTGATAAAGTTATGTTGAAAGTGTCTCCGTGGAAGGGAATTATCCAATTCAGAAAGCGAGGTAAATTGGGTCCTCGATACATTGGTCCTTTCACTATTTTGGCTAGAGTAGGTAATGTAGCTTATCGCCTTGAGCTACCCGACAAACTAGCCGGAATCCATAATACTTTTCATGTATCTTTTCTTCGAAAATGCTTAGTTGATGAATCTGCTTATGTTCCATTGGAAGAAATTGAGGTTAACGATCAATTGAATTATGTTGAGCAACCTGTCTCTATTCTCGGTGAAAAAGTTACCAAATTAAGAAATAAAGATCTTAGAATGTTTAAAGTCCAATGGAGACATCGCAAAGGTTCTGAAATCACGTGGGAACCGGAAGAAGAAGTCATTCATTTCTATCCCTCACTTTATCAGGATTGGATTGTGAGGACACAATCCTAAATTGGTGGAGGATAGTTGTAACATCCTAAATTCGTAAGTTTTAAATAATATTAATTTATAAAATATACATATGTATATTTGTTATATTATTTGTTTGTGTGTATTATATGTATATATATATATGTTATAGTATTAAAATAGGTGTTAGGAATTAATATAAAAAGTTTTGGGCTAAATGTGTAATAAAAGAAAAGTGCTGGGCCTGTTTGGACTAAGATCGCGGCGCGATCTGTGAGAATCGCGGCGCGATTCGAGTATTTCCAGAAAACATAAATAAAGCTTCCAGCATATTCATTTCGGGATTAAACTTAAAACTCATCAAAATTTCGACCAGAGAGCTGAGAGATGGCGATTTTGAGCTAGGGTTTCTTCTATATATCATTCATATCATAAATCATCATCTATCAAGCTATTAATCACTTTCTAAGTGATTTTAAGGTATAATTCCACCTCTTTATGTTTAATTTGTTATAAAATCAGATTAGGGTTTGGTAAATTATGAAACCCTAAGTATTCTTTTTGATATAAGATTAGGTTTATGGTATACAGAGGTTACACATATGCTAATAATCCATATTATGAATTTTTTTGGATGAATTGAGTTAGGGTTTTGAAAATTTATAAACCCCAAGTCTATATTAAGTGATATATGATTGAGCTAATGTTAAATTAGTAGATTAAATATGTTATTAATCAGACTATGATATTGATATGGTCAGTAAAGAATGAAAGTGGTGATGATGGGAAATTATGCATATATACTTGGAATTTTGGTTCTAAAAATGATAAAGGAAATTGTTGAGAAAGGAATTATGATTATTGGTGAAAAGAACCATTTTCAAGTGTATATAGAAATTTATATGCACAAATATATACAAATGAGATTATGATCAAAGTTAAGGATATTGAATTAATTTAGTAAAAGTGTACTAGTATATGTGCAAAGTGTAATTATGTATTATTTGATTATGTGTTTAGGTGTTAAAGAAGTTGGAAGAGTTGCTAGTGATTTAATTGTGCAATCGCAAGGTAAGTTTTGATTTACATGAACATGGGTTAGGAGTGGCTTCGGTCATTTGCTAACGGTTTTGTGCGAGTAATGGTTGCGGCCATAGGCTCGTGTGATTGCTAGTAGTATACAACTAGCATGGGCGGTTAAGGATCCTTAGCTAAATTATCATTATTACATGTTATTGTATTTCATTACTTACTAAGCGTTTTGCTTACCGTTGCTTAATTTACATGTTTTAGGTGAAGCTAGTGGTTCGAGAGGTGATTTGGGCAAGAAATCGGTTGGTAGCTAGCGGTGGATTTTGTTAAATAGGGGTAATGACTCGTATTCGTTAAATCATGCTCTTGATGCTATTACCCCATCTTTTGTAAAACTAATGTTAAAAGTTGTCTTTGGCACTTGAAGTTGATTGTAGTAAGTTGTTAATATAATGGTATGTAAATATTAATACCATGTCAATAGTTTGGTTTGATAATTGATATGGTAATAGTAATGGTTTTGTTAAATCTAAAGAGTGAAATGAGTCAAGTGAGTTGATAAGAGAATTGGACTTAGATTCTCTTTGAAATGATGTATTTGGATTGCGGAATTTGTATTGTGTACAGGTTATAGTTCAAAGATGTCGCGGAAATTTGATTTGGTCATTTTTGGACAGACTGTGAATCTGCCAGTTTTGGGTCTGTGCAGACTTCAGTCGCGGCGCGATCTTATCAGATTGCGACGTGATCTTTATCAAATTGCGACGCGATGTATAATGGTTGCGACGCGATTATGAACTTTAATTGCGACGCGATTGTTGTATGTTGCGGCGCGATTGATAAGTGAGTTGCGACGCGATTGTTTGTTATTGCGGCGCGATTTATAATTTAAATTGCGGCGCGATTTATTGCCATTGCGGCGCGATTTGTCTCAGAACACTAAAATTTCTTTAAAACTTAAATTTAATATACGTAAAGTGTCGGGGTGTTTCAAGTTGGTATCAGAGCATCGGTTTAAGGGATTCGAGTATCCACCATTAGGAGGGTACTTGAACTTAGACCGCTTTAGTTGCATTTGAGCATGATAAGTGTTTATTATTATTTGATATGTGATCCGGTTAACATATTGCTTAGATTTCTGAAATCAGGATGTCGCGTGGGGACTTAGTATACATATGAATGTGATATGGTAATTAATGCGCCTGGCCAACGCAGTAATTATCATCTGACATTTTATGGAATCTTTGAAACCACGAGATGTTATGATAAGGAAGTTATAGTGATTGTTAATTGTTAATTGTGTAGATTATAATTAAAGTAGATTGGTAAACATATAAATTGTTATATTAAATATTGATATCTATTTCAGTATAATAATGACTGAGGAACGTGAAACTGACCAAACGGGAGAACGACACGAAAGAGTTGATTCTCCTGCACAGGAAGCTAAAATATCACTATCTGATCTAAGAGCTATTGTTTATGAAGAAGTGGGACGTGTTCAAGAAGCAAATCTTTCTTCTATGTTAAACCAAATTTCTGAAACTGTCCAGGAAGTTGTTATGTCTGAATTCCAAAAGAGAGATCTAGCTAGAGAGGAAGAACCTCCTCCTGTTATACCACCTGTTATTCCTCTCGATGAGAACCGCAGATTCAGCTATAAAGATTTCTCTGTTTGTAATCCTCCTGAGTACCATGGTGAAATGGATCCAATAAAGTGTTATCGTTGGCTTTCTGAGGTGTAAGGGGCGTTCGCTACCACTGAATGTCCTGAAAGATTAAAGGTTCGTTTTGCTGCAAATCTTTTACGATCTAGTGCTAAAGGCTGGTGGGAGGTACAGTGTAGTACTTTGGGCGACGAAGCTATTAAACAATTATCTTGGAGTGATTTTAGACATATGTTTCAAACTGCTTATTCTCAAGAGTCTGAGCTGAACCGGATTCGTAGGGAGTTCCTTTCTACGGAACAAACTACCGAGTCTGTGAATGAATTGGTTGGTGTTTTTCTTGATCGAGCTCGTTTCTGCCCTGAATATATGTCAAATCCAAGGATGCTTATGGGTCATTTCCATAATGTTCTAAAGAAAGAAATTCGGCAATTTATCATTCCTAAAAGATGTGCTAGTTTTGAAGAAATGGTTGACGAGGCTAGATTTCATGAATTAGAATTACTTCGTGATGTTTCCAAAAGAAAAGCTGAAACCACTTCTACTCCTTCCAAGAAACCAAGAACCGGTGATAGCTCAAAATCTGATGAAAGACGGGGACCACCGCCTCCTGAGTGTAAAATCTGTCACAAAAGACATTCTGGAATCTGTCGTTATAAACCACCTACATGTTATAAATGTAAACAGGAAGGTCATCTGAGTACCAATTGCCCTAATCCACTTCGTGTTTGTTATAACTGTTATAAGTCGGGTCATATTAAAGCTGAATGTCCTGACTTGAGGACTCATTCTGCTCCTGTTGTTCCTCGGCCTAATGTGGAGAGAAAATCAAATGAACCTCAAAGATCCAGACCTCGTTCTTTTCAGATCACTACTGATGAAGCTCAAAAAGCTTCAGATGTATTGACAGGTACTTTTCTTGTGAATTGGAAACCGGCTTATATATTATTCGATTCTGGTGCTTCAAGATCATTTATATCTGAACGATTCAGTCAAAACTTATCGATTCCCCTTACAAAGTTAGATACTCCTTTAGATGTTGAAGTAGCGGATAATAGATATATATATGTGGTAAATGTTTACCGAGAGTGTCAACTTGAAATCGATAATGAAATGTTTGTGATAAATCTAATTCCTATGAAAATGGGTGAGTTTGACGTTGTGATAGGTATGGATTGGTTAGGACAGCATAATGCTATTATCCAGTGTGAGAAAAAGATAATTCGAGTCAGCTCACCTAGTGGTAAAACAGTTGATATATATGGTGAAAAACGGAAGTCTTCTTTATCCATTTGTACATATGCTCGTGCTAAACGCCATCTGCTACATGGTTGTCATGCCTTCTTGGCACATGTGGTAGACATTCAGAAAGTTGTTCCTAAACTGGAAGATATTCTTGTAGTAAATGAATTTCCTTATGTATTTCCCGACGAGCTACCGGGTATTCCGCCCGATAGGCAAGTCGAGTTCCGTATTGATTTGGTACCTGGAGCCACTCCTATCGCTAAAACTCCTTATAGACTTGCCCCATCGGAGATGCAAGAGTTGATGAAACAATTGCAAGAATTACTAGACAAAGGTTTCATTCGTCCTAGTAGTTCACCGTGGGGAGCTCCGGTACTATTTGTTAAAAAGAAAGACGGCACCATGAGAATGTGTATCGATTACAGAGAATTGAACAAGGTAACCATCAAGAATAGGTATCCTTTACCTAGGATTGATGACTTGTTCGACCAGTTGCAGGGTGCCAGTTATTTTTCCAAAATTGACTTACGTTCAGGCTATCACCAATTGAAAGTTCGTGATGATGATGTACCTAAAACTGCTTTCAGAACTCGATATGGGCACTATGAATTCGTGGTGATGCCCTTTGGTCTGACTAATGCTCCAGCCGCTTTTATGGACCTTATGAATCGGGTATGTCGACCTTTACTTGATAAGTCTGTAATTGTATTTATTGACGATATTCTTATCTATTCTAAGTCAGCTGGTGAGCATGAAATTCATCTAAGGCAGATGTTGCAAATTTTGAGAACTGAAAGGCTTTATGCTAAATTCTCAAAGTGTGAATTCTGGTTGCGAGAGGTTCAATTTCTGGGTCACGTGATTAATGATCAAGGAATTAAAGTTGATCCTGCTAAGATTGAAGCATTTCTGAAATGGGAACCTCCAACTACTCCAACTGAAGTTAGAAGTTTCTTGGGATTAGCTGGGTATTACAGACGTTTTATCCAGGATTTCTCAAAGATTGCTACTCCTCTCACTAAACTCACCAGAAAGAATATTAAGTTTGAGTGGAATGAGCAAGCTGATCAAGCGTTTCATATTCTTAAACAACAGCTTAGTCAAGCGCCTATCTTAGTACTCCCTGATGGTACTGAAGATATGGTTGTATTCTGTGATGCTTCTTATACTGGCTTAGGCTGTGTTTTGATGCAACGTGGTAAAGTAATTGCCTATGCATCTAGACAGCTTAAGGATCATGAAAAGAATTATCCAACTCATGATCTTGAGTTGGTGGCGGTTGTCTTTGCTTTAAAGCTTTGGAGACACTATCTTTATGGTGTGAAGTGTACCATTTACACTGATCATAAAAGTCTCAAATACTTTTTCGATCAGCGGGATTTAAATATGAGGCAACGGCGTTGGCTTGGTTTGGTAAAAGATTATGACTGTGAAATTCTTTATCATCCTGGAAAAGCTAATGTTGTTGCTGATGCACTTAGCCGGAAAGCTATTCAGCCACCTTTGGTGGTCAAATCTCTCAAAATTACTGTTGTCCCAGATTTACTTGATCAAATAAAAAGTGCACAATTGGAAGCTTGGCAAAAAGGCGATTTCAATTCTGAACGTATTAAAGGTCAAGTTCAAAACTTCGTTGATGATTCTCGCGGGTTAAAGACACGATATGGTAGAATCTGGATTCCTAACTCACTCGAGTTAAAGAAGATATTGCTTGACGAATCTCATAAGTCTCGATATTCGATTCATCCTGGAGCTACAAAGATGTATCATAATTTAAAATCTAACTTCTGGTGGCCAGGTATGAAAAGAGAAATAGTAAAATATGTCGAGAAATGCTTAACTTGCCTACAGGTAAAAGCAGAACATCAGAAACCATATGGTAAATTGCAACCTTTAGAAATACCTGTTTGGAAGTGGGAGCATATTACAATGGACTTTATCACCAAATTGCCTAAAACGCTACGCCAGCATGATGCAATTTGGGTGATTGTGGATCGGTTAACCAAAAGTGCTTTATTCTTACCAATTAAAGAAACTTTCTCTTCTGAAGCACTTGCAGAGTTATTCATACGTGAAGTTGTTGCTCGTCATGGTACTCCTGTATCTATTGTCTCTGATAGAGATACTAGATTTACTTCTCGTTTCTGGACAAAATTTCAGGAATCTATGGATACTCGTGTCAATTTTAGCACCGCCTATCATCCCCAAACAGACGGCCAGAGTGAAAGAACTATTCAGACTCTGGAAGATATGTTAAGGGCGTGTGTTATTGATTTTGGTGGTAGCTGGGATTCACATTTACCTTTGGTAGAATTTTCATATAATAACAGCTATCACTCGAGTATTAAAATGTCACCTTATGAGATGCTCTATGGAAGAGAATGTAGAACTCCTATTTGTTGGGGAGAGATCGGACAGAAAGAACTGGGAAGCACTGACATCGTTTTGTTGACCACTGAAAAGATTAATCAAGTCAGAGAACGGTTAAAAGCTGCTCAAGACAGACAAAAGTCATATGCTGATAATAGAAGGCGTCCGATTGAATTTCAGGTTGGTGATAAAGTTATGTTGAAAGTGTCTCCGTGGAAGGGAATTATCCGATTCAGAAAGCGAGGTAAATTGGGTCCTCGATACATTGGTCCTTTCACTATTTTGGCTAGAGTAGGTAATGTAGCTTATCGCCTTGAGCTACCCGACAAACTAGCCGGAATCCATAATACTTTTCATGTATCTTTTCTTCGAAAATGCTTAGTTGATGAATCTGCTTATGTTACATTGGAAGAAATTGAGGTTAACGATCAATTGAATTATGTTGAGCAACCTGTCTCTATTCTCGGTGAAAAAGTTACCAAATTAAGAAATAAAGATCTTAGAATGTTTAAAGTCCAATGGAGACATCGCAAAGGTTCTGAAATCACGTGGGAACCGGAAGAAGAAGTCATTCATTTCTATCCCTCGCTTTATCAGGATTGGATTGTGAGGACACAATCCTAAATTGGTGGAGGATAGTTGTAACATCCTAAATTCGTAAGTTTTAAATAATATTAATTTATAAAATATACATATGTATATTTGT
Organism: Helichrysum umbraculigerum; assembly: GCA_949592205.1. Lineage (NCBI taxonomy): Eukaryota > Viridiplantae > Streptophyta > Magnoliopsida > Asterales > Asteraceae > Helichrysum > Helichrysum umbraculigerum. The sequence continues at coordinate 4,275,187 of CATIUR010000005.1, read as the reverse complement.
TATATTATTTGTTTGTGTGTATTATATGTATATATATATATGTTATAGTATTAAAATAGGTGTTAGGAATTAATATAAAAAGTTTTGGGCTAAATGTGTAATAAAAGAAAAGTGCTGGGCCTGTTTGGACTAAGATCGCGGCGCGATCTGTGAGAATCGCGGCGCGATTCGAGTATTTCCAGAAAACAGAAATAAAGCTTCCAGCATATTCATTTCGGGATTAAACTTAAAACTCATCAAAATTTCGACCAGAGAGCTGAGAGATGGCGATTTTGAGCTAGGGTTTCTTCTATATATCATTCATATCATAAATCATCATCTATCAAGCTATTAATCACTTTCTAAGTGATTTTAAGGTATAATTCCACCTCTTTATGTTTAATTTGTTATAAAATCATATTAGGGTTTGGTAAATTATGAAGCCCTAAGTATTCTTTTTGATATAAGATTAGGTTTATGGTATACAGAGGTTACACATATGCTAATAATCCATATTATGAATTTTGTTGGATGAATTGAGTTAGGGTTTTGAAAATTTATAAACCCCAAGTCTATATTAAGTGATATATGATTGAGCTAATGTTAAATTAGTAGATTAAATATGTTATTAATCAGACTATGATATTGATATGGTCAGTAAAGAATGAAAGTGGTGATGATGGGAAATTATGCATATATACTTGGAATTTTGGTTCTAAAAATGATAAAGGAAATTGTTGAGAAAGGAATTATGATTATTGGTGAAAAGAACCATTTTCAAGTGTATATAGAAATTTATATGCACAAATATATACAAATGAGATTATGATCAAAGTTAAGGATATTGAATTAATTTAGTAAAAGTGTACTAGTATATGTGCAAAGTGTAATTATGTGTTATTTGATTATGTGTTTAGGTGTTAAAGAAGTTGGAAGAGTTGCTAGTGATTTAATTGTGCAATCGCAAGGTAAGTTTTGATTTACATGAACATGGGTTAGGAGTGGCTTCGGTCATTTGCTAACGGTTTTGTGCGAGTAATGGTTGCGGCCATAGGCTCGTGTGATTGCTAGTAGTATACAACTAGCATGGGCGGTTAAGGATCCTTAGCTAAATTATCATTATTACATGTTATTGTATTTCATTACTTACTAAGCGTTTTGCTTACCGTTGCTTAATTTACATGTTTTAGGTGAAGCTAGTGGTTTGAGAGGTGATTTGGGCAAGAAATCGGTTGGTAGCTAGCGGTGGATTTTGTTAAATAGGGGTAATGACTCGTATTCGTTAAATCATGCTCTTGATGCTATTACCCCATCTTTTGTAAAACTAATGTTAAAAGTTGTCTTTGGCACTTGAAGTTGATTGTAGTAAGTTGTTAATATAATGGTATGTAAATATTAATACCATGTCAATAGTTTGGTTTGATAATTGATATGGTAATAGTAATGGTTTTGTTAAATCTAAAGAGTGAAATGAGTCAAGTGAGTTGATAAGAGAATTGGACTTAGATTCTCTTTGAAATGATGTATTTGGATTGTGGAATTTGTATTGTGTACAGGTTATAGTTCAAAGATGTCGCGGAAATTTGATTTGGTCATTTTTGGACAGACTGTGAATCTGCCAGTTTTGGGTCTGTGCAGACTTCAGTCGCGGCGCGATCTTATCAGATTGCGACGCGATCTTTATCAAATTGCGACGCGATGTATAATGGTTGCGACGCGATTATGAACTTTAATTGCGACGCGATTGTTGTATGTTGCGGCGCGATTGATAAGTGAGTTGCGACGCGATTGTTTGTTATTGCGGCGCGATTTATAATTTAAATTGCGGCGCGATTTATTGCCATTGCGGCGCGATTTGTCTCAGAACACTAAAATTTCTTTAAAACTTAAATTTAATATACGTAAAGTGTCGGGGTGTTTCAATTGTCTAATACAAGAATTATGCCCGAGGGTAAATGTAAGTCATAACTTCCAATGGCTTCCACTGCTACACGTATGCCGTTGCCGACGTACACATACAAGGATCCATTCTTCAGCTTCTTCTTTGCTCTAAACCCCTGAAGATCCGGCATTGCCGACTCTCTTCTTCTCTTGCACCTCGGATAAATACTTAGGACAATTCCTCTTCCAGTGTCCAATCTGACCACAATGGTGACACCCATCATCTTTAGCGACCTGCACCTTTTTAGCTGGAGGGTTTTGCTTAGGCTTGGAAGAATAAACAATAGCTTGCTTATTTTTACCAGGCTTTGCAACTTTGCCCTTAGCTTGTAGCGGTTGTTTTTTCTTCTTTTTCTGGGCCTGACCACCACAAATCACAAGGATTTGGTTGTCTTTCACCTTATTCTTGGAAATGCTCTTTTCGAATTCCACTAGCATAGCATGGAGTTCGTTAATCGACCTTTTCATACCCTGCATGTTATAGCTGCGTGTAAACTCATCAAACTCCGGTGAAAGAGAATTGAGGACAATGCTTACAGCTACAGGGTCATGATATGAGTATTGCATTCTATCCAAGCGATCAAACAAGTTTTTCATGACTAGAACATGAGTCCCCACTGGTGTTCCAGATACATGTTTACATGCATGTACATCTCGAATGAAGTCGTTTAGCTCAAGGCCGGGTTGTTTCTCATATAATGCACTCAGCTCAGTGATCATCTGATCGGGCCATTTATTCTCAAATTGCTTACATAACTCAGGAGTCATACTGCTTAGCATGAGACAAGCAACTTCATTGTGAACCTTATAAGTTGCCTTATACTGATCACGCTCTGCTTGAGAAGCAGTGGCATTTGGCTCAGCGATCATAGGTGTATTAACGATATCAAGTCTTTCCATCACTCTTAGAACAATTCTCAGTGATCGATACCAATCGTTAAAGTTTGGTCCAGAAAGCTTATTGCTTCTTAACGCTGTTTTGGTTTCATTTAAAATCTCATCGGTAGTAGATTTTTGTGCCATTTCTACAAAACAGAAAGAAAGTTCTTGTTAGTACTTTCGACATAAAATTTATTAACAGAAATGTAAAACCCATGGTTTACTTTCCGTTAAGTCTAGGATCCAAATGACATATCACCGTTCCATCAGTTGATCTGCTAGGAACTAAATGATACTCAAAAGGTAAGTGACGTTCAGTAATTGCATTTACCAATGCAATTCCTAGAATATGGGACTTAATGTCATAGCTCGATCAAGCATCAAAAATGGTGATCGTGACATTAATCATGTTTCGTCGCATCTTATTGCCATCGGCGTTTACAGTCTCACTGCATAACCCGATTTAAGTCGTCCAACCGAAGACTGCAGATAGTCCACCACCGTCTCACGATGAGTGGTAATCCACCTTGGATACCCTTCACCCACGTCTCACGCAGAATGACGAGCAAGTACAAGTTGTCTAAGCAATATGGATAGCAATATGACTTAATTCCATGGGTGACAAAATATTTATGTACGAAGAGGCATGCATACAACTTCGTTACATAATTTTGGTGTTTTAAAAACAAAACGTTTTTATTTCTGGTTTTTAAACGTGTTTCTATGATTGCTTAATTCCTATACACCAAGTGTATATAATAACCAAATGTACCATCGTCATCATAAAACCCTTTCGGTAGCTCTACAAAAGGTACGACCAGGAAAGCATGTGATGGTAGGGGACGTCAAATCATCACTTAAAACCTGACCTCATTTGGAGTAGAATACATCCACATAACTTTCCTAGACATCGTCCTTTATGTAGGTAAGCCTAGTTGGGAATTATACACTGAGGATGTGCATTTAATTATGAATTACCAATCACACATTTTATTAAATCCGTTACATAATTCTTTAGTCACATTAAAATTTATTTCTTTCAAAAACATTTTGACAAAAATAATAACATGAAATAAAGAATTAATCTACGCAACAAATTGGGTAAGCCCTAAACAAAAAGTCTCTATGGTCATTGTTCACATATTGAATAACTCCCATTTCTAAGGAAACGGACCACATACATCCGTTCAAATAAACAAGTTTGGATTGCGTAAGCTATCAATATGTGAACAATTCATATATCAAATAAACCACACATAACCTTTTTGTATTAATCCAGAATCTCTAGGTGTCGCACATAATCAATTAACAATTAATATTATGTCAATAATTCAGTTTTAATTTTTATTAAACAATATCAATATATCTAATTATGTCCATAAAGTTATGCATGTAACTTTACAAACATAATTTGCATAAAAATTAAATATAGCAAAAAGGTAACAATTATAAACATCAAATATTGCAAGGTAGATTGGTTTCAAATTAACTCCTTAATTTTATAAACATAAAGGTTTAAACTAATTACCTATTAACTTTTAACCAATTAGTTTTTAACAATTTTAACTTAACCTTTATATTTTTTTTATATAATTCGAAAACATAGATCTATTGTTCAACTTAAAGTGTTGACCTCGTTCTTATCATCACAACATACTAAAATAGCTCACTGCACTATGTAATCATTATATTAAATAGTAACAATGAAATAATACCAAATATAAATGACATATCTGTATACCTCAATGATGTACACATCAAGGATAAGATATTTGGCACTGCAAAGTTTCAAAAACAAATTTGAGCAGTCTGGAAACATATTTCTCCTTATTATATAATTTATAACCAACCCTCAATCCCCCCACAATTTTTGATGTTTTTAATCCAAAATAAAAATTAACCTATGTTTTGGCTGATACCACTATAGGTAAACAACTGGAATCATATTGTCAAACAATACATGCAGCGGAAAACAGGATCACATAGGAATAATTAAATCGGATAAGTAGTACCTTATTGCCTTGAATTATTAGCAAGAAAACCTTAAGATCTAAGAGTAAGATCTTCCTTTGTTCACGTACACGACACCGTCTTTATCAATATGTTTGTATGCTAGTACTTGCTCGATCTTAATCAACTAGTTTGATTTGTTTTCTCTTGTTTGTAAACCAAAAGTCAAAACCCAAAACCCCTAAGGTTTTGATTCGGCCGTACTTCAAAAAGATAAGAGAACAAAAAGATTTTTTTGTGAATTAATTATTAGGAATTAATTAGGATTAACCCTAACCCTAATCTATAAATGTATATTTATAGATAGGTAAAACTTGGTCTCCAAGTTTAATATTTTCACATTAATCCCTCTAGTTAATTAATTATTAAATTTAACTTTTAACTTTAATAAATAATAACTTTTAGGCAAATAACAATATCTCAATGTCGATGTGTGCGTTCCCAAAGGCTCACACATTTACGGACACATATTTGATAAAATCATTCAAATACCAACAAGTGGTAGTAATAATAATAAATACGAATAAAATAGCCATAATATGTATAGTATTTGTTGAATTTGATACAAATTTACTCTATTATATATATCTAAACTAATCAAACATTGAAAAAATTAATAAAGAATGACAATATAAGCTAATCATTTGTAATTCTAATAGTTGTGCACCTAGTTATTTGGTACAATCGTGTTAACGTTTGATAATATTACTAATTTTAAAAATGCACATCTAACGATCTAAGCATCCATGCATCTAATGTATCATATGTATGTCGTTCAAAATAGGAAGTTGAAGTTTATTATCATCTTGATAAAGAGAACTATGATTTCAATTTTAAAAAAAAAAAGAAAAAAAAAAGGAATTTATTGGTGCACAAATCACTATCCGATGAAGTAATTTACAAGTACATTTTGGGTCAATGTTCTGCTTGTATGCAAAAACATTATAAATGTTCATGTGAAGACAACTAATTACCTCATGCAATTAGTTATTTGGTACAATCGTGTTAACGTTTGATAATATTACTAATTTTAAAAATGCACATCTAACGATCTAAGCATCCATGCATCTAATGTATCATATGTATGTCGTTCAAAATAGGAAGTTGAAGTTTATTATCATCTTGATAAAGAGAACTATGATTTCAATTTAAAAAAAAAAAAGAAAAAAAAAGGAATTTATTGGTGCACAAATCACTATCCGATGAAGTAATTTACAAGTACATTTTGGGTCAATGTTCTGCTTGTATGCAAAAACATTATAAATGTTCATGTGAAGACAACTAATTACCTCATGCAATGTTTGATCTAGCTTATAGCATTGCATGGTGTAGGAAACGATATGGTACAAAAATCAGCATGCATGTATAACTTGTATGTACACATGTTAGAATATATATATATATATATATATATATATATAGTGGCATGATCCAGAGGGAAGTCCATTTTTTGATGGAAGGGGGAAGCGTTAGTACGCATCAGGAAGCATATTACCTTCACCTATACTAATCTCGAAAAAAGCAAACTGAAATTTAGTAAATGTTAATCAGAATCGATGTTATAAATATTAAGCTTCCTTGATAAATTTTTTCTTCAAGTTATAGTATCGATTTATGAATATTTGATCCAAATCCGTTAAGATGCATCGCGATGCATATTAGTTAATCTGCATTGTGATGCATCTTAACAATAAAAATATTTTTCAAATAATGTGAAGTTTTATGATGCATCACGATGCATCTTAGTTAATATGCATCACACTGCATCTTAACAATTAATTAAATAAATATTCATCAATTAATGTTATGACTTAAAAATGAAATTCATTCGTTAAAATATTCTTTATAGCATCGATTTTGATTACTATTTACCGATAAAAATAATTTTTTGTTGACGTTTTGATTGATAATTGTAATATGCTTCCTGATGCGTACTAACGCTTCCCCCTTCCCCCAAAAAAAGACACTTCCCTCTTGATCACTACCCTATATATATATATATATATATATATATATATATATATATATACGTACTTGCATTTCTACGTATACTAGTACTATACATACCTTATTGCGTGTATAGACAGTGGCGGATTCAGAAATTTTCATCGTGAGGGGCAAAAGTTAACACTTCAAAAAATTTCGACGGAAAATTCACTAAACTTGGTGTTTGTAATTTTTTTTCTTGAGAAAAAGTTCAAAATATACTAATAGAGGGGGCCATTTTAATGGATTTTATTCATAATGGACTATTTTTAAGGGGCCAAATCACATTTAGTGTTGGATTATGTAAAAAATATACATATAATTATACTATAAGCCCATTTTCATGGAGACCTTGGAACCCCATGCTATTACACCAGATCCGCCCGTGTATAGAGAAACATTCACGAGGTGTTGTTATCTATATTTTCCTCTAATAGTTACATTGTAATATTCAAGAACCTACATTTAGCAGGAATGACTAAATGTCTACTATTAAATAAATAGTGTCCAACCAATAAAATATTGACAAAGTGTTTATTTTTATGTAATTTTGTTTAATTGAAAATAATATAGTTATAGGAGTAGCATGTGATCAAAATGAGAGTTGGGTGAGGAAAGGTCCTTAAAAAAAAAAAAAATCTTTTTTGTGTGAGTGTGGGGCAAAGTTGTGCACTCTAAATATCATTCGGCTTAAAATTTTACTCCGTAGTATTTTATTCTATCATTCAAAAACAATATTATAGATTATCATATTATCTATAATTATAAATTGTATATACTTTACCTAAATAAACTTTCAAAACAACGGACTCATCGATGTATTGTCTTTTGATTAATCACGTAACTCGAGATATATATATAAAAAGTTTAGATGTGTTTTGTTTAGCGCTAAGTGTCATTTCGTTTGATCATCATTTACAATTTTTTTGATAATACGTCAAACCAATGAATTCCAAGTTACACTATTCGATTAGTGTAATTTAGTCACTAAGTCGCAGCTTTCTAAATTATTGATTATTATATTTTTAATATAACTTGTAAATTGCATGTTATCTAAATTGCGTATATCATATCTTTCATAAACTTTCAAACCCTTAGCTAATCAATGTGATTTTTTCATTACTTTATTAACTTGAAATAACATTAAAAAAATAGTTTTGTTTTATTTTATTTAACACTAACTGTTATCAATTATTGATAATTATATATAGCTTTTAAACAGAATGGCAACCATGTTGATCCCCAAATTACAATATTAGCTTAGAGTAAATGAGTTGCTAAGTCACAATTTGAACGCTAACTGTCATCATATAAGGTGTACCGATATAATATTTGTTTGACAACCAGATTGAGTTAAAAAAAATTAACTCAAATGTAATTGGACAAAGTAAAGTTTTTTTTTTTTTTTTTTTTTTTTTTTTTTTTTTTTAAACTATTATAAACTTCATATAGGCATGTACAATTTGAACTTGACTAAATAACGTAGTTCTGATGTAATTTAATCAAATACCTCAAAGTGAATTGACAAATATGTAATGTAAATATGAGAAAGTCTATAAAACATGTATTCATAGTTTGATCATGAGATACGTGGTACGGAGCACAAATTTTTTTATAATTTTTAGCTTCATATTTGAGGAATTGACTTAAATGTTACTATTGATTAAATACTACATGACCAATCACATTTTCACCTATTTATGCAAAGCTTTCTCATTATTTTTTTTAAGCTTTTAACATATACCTCACATCTCATCTATTTCCTTCACTACATTTTTTTTGTTTTAATATACCTCACTCCAAAATACGAGTAATCAAATAGTGTATATAATGATATTTATAAAAGGATAGTAAGAAATTATTAATGATCAATAAAAGATTGCGTAAAATGAGTTGATTATGTGTATATATGTGTGTGGGTGTCACGGTAAGATAAAGAGAAATGAGTATTGGTAAAAACTGCTATAATTATTTTGAAATTTTATGTAAAAATAGATATATGGTGTCAAAGTCATATACATTAAACTACTTATATAAATCCTAAAATAAATACAAATGAATTTGTAATCAATAAATAAAAGCTATTTACATCTAATTTTAAGGCAAAAAGTGTAAACATTTTAGACACTTTTATTATCTTATCCGATAAATTAATTGACCAATGAAAATATAATTACATCCATACATAGCTCCTAAACCATTCAAATATTTGAGTTTGATTACATACGAAACACTAACTTTTAAGTTGTACATAAACCAAATTATTTCATAAACTAATTTAAGTATTTTTTTTTTGTTCCGCCGCAACGCACGAGTTGACTACTACTTGTTATTATTACATTAGTTATAATGATAGACATTAAATCCATATACTAACTGCCTCTTTTCGCGGCTAAATGAGATTCTTCCAGACATATTTTATAAATCAAAAGATAAATGTTGTAATTACAAGGATGTAGAAGCTCCACCTGAAACTTAATCTAATGATAAAGCATGAATTATTAAGTGTATACAGATGCCATGTCACGTGTAACCGCCGCTTTTCAATATTGTTCATATTGTATATATAAATAGTGTTTGGCAATAATGGGTTGGAGCTAAGAATGGAGTTAGAGCTTGTGACTGGAGCTGTGGATGATGCTTCAATCCTATTCAAAAACTACTTCAAAAAGTTTATTAGGGACTTCCGATGGCTTATTTTTACAACAAATTTTATTTTTGAATTATTGTCAAACAAAGTTTATAAGCCGAGACTTGTTATAAGTAGAGGCTCAAGCCCCTTGTCAAACACACCCTATATGAGTACGTATAAAGAGAAGATATCTCCGTAAAGGGTTAAACCACAAAATATTTGAAACTTGATGGATTACATCACGAGGAAAAACTTGAATTGTTGAAACGAAGAAAAAAGTAAAATTTAAGAATTGGCCGATAATATGTACTCCAAATACTCCAGTTTCAAAACACTATAATTGTTTTGTTGATTATTGACGTGCTAAATTCTAGAGTGGTAGCTAGAATAGTTTGTATATAGTTTCTATATTGAGATTGACGACGTGGTTTGAAAGAATGAAAACCAACCTTTTGTTTGGCTTACTTTTAGAATCTAATTAATATGTGGTGATTTTACAATCTTTCCCATTTTCATTATCCATAATTTAATGAATTGTCGTCAAGAGTTTGATTTCCTATTATCATTATCATGAGTAAAATAAAATAATCCGTCCGTAGTAGTATGTACTTTTCGATCAGCTTATAAGGGTGCGTTTAGTTGTAGAAAAAAGGAGAGTTTTTCAGAAAATTTTTTCAAGAAAAGTGGAAAAGTGGAAAACGCGTTCAAAATGAAGTTTTTTGAGAAAATTTTCCAAGAAAATGGAAAATCCACTTTTCCAAAATATAACTTGGAGGTGGAAAACAACTCCCTCCCACTTTTCCAAATTTTCCTTTATAAACTTCCCCCCTCTTTTCCAAATTTTCCAAGATATTACTAGTTTTCCAAAATACATTTTTCCAACATTTTGAACGCGTTTTCTAAATTTTCAACACTTTTCTAGAAAACTATTTTCTTTAGAAAATTGGAAATGGAAAATTGTGAAAAATTTTCCGCAACTAAACACACCCTAAATGCTTCATCAATAATTTTATAATGCCGGTCTATAATACAAATTATTGTGTCTTTCAGTGTAGTATCAATCAAACGATGAAAAAGAAGGAATAGGGCCTTTTGATTTATATTTTTATCTAGACTATGAACAAAGTTAGTGTAACTAATTCAACATATTTTAGGTCACATCTGTTCTAAAAGTACGGAAAGTGGTTCTATGTTAAACGTTAACACCAAGTTATACTTTCGGTATGTTTTTTTTTTCTTCCAGTGGAGTGCCTCAAATGTTCAATGATAAACTTATAGTGAAAAGAAACAAATGATATATATATATATATATATATATATATATATATATATATATATATATATATATATATATCAAAGGAAAAGAAAAGTTAACGCCGAGTTAACAATCATTTGAAACTCAACATCGACTTATAACGCTGTGGTTAACACTGGCGAGGAGAAAAACGGTGGACACATAAACCCCACTCCATGTGCTCTGATAACAATAATAACACATCGATGGATTAGAATAACAATCACAACATTTTTTAGGCATTTATCGACCTTAAAAACTGCAAAACGAACATTCATCGTGCTTGGATTATGACTAGTGTTTTTAAATAAATTCATAGAATTAAACCTATTCATCCATACGTTTACTAGCCTTTTTGAAATGGGATATCTTGGATTTTCTAATAAAACGAAACATAATTAAATTATAGTTATATTTATAGTACAAATACAATGCTATTAAAAATATATGTTAGTAGCATGATTTTAACTTCACCAATACCAGCCATTTCAAGTTCAATGTCTTGTTTAGGCTTGGAGCTTCAATTCACCTATACCGTTATCTTCTTCTTCTTCTTGTTGTTGTTGTTGTTATTATTTTTATTATTATTATTATTATTGTTATTATTATTATTATTATTATTATTATTATTATTATTATTATTATTATTATTATTATTAACTTAGCTGAATATTTTCTTTAATTTTGATATCATGTTCCAACATACACATGATTTATCTATTGTTATCATTTGTGGGAAAAACTAATGCAAGTCGATTTTTCTTTTATTTTCTTTAAAAAAAAAAAAAAAGTTTAGAAGAAAATAGATTATCGTTTGATTAGTTCAATATTTTATCCTGTTAAAGGTCATTATGAATATAACCTCTTTATTATAGGCCTATATGGTCTTACCTCCCCGTACATATCATTGGTAGGATTGAGTATTATTGTTGTTTGATATTTTAGATCTATATTGTTATGAGATTAAATATAATGATTCATAAACCTTTACATTTATCCGAATATTTGTATTCCCGCGTTTACTAAATTCAAAATTTTCAGATTTCAAAATTTGAATCACGATTTAGAAAACGACATACTAATATAAGAAGGAAACGCTTTATAATGCCAGCCAATCAATATTAATACCGATTTAATGTCCTCATCGTTTATCCTTATCTTCACAAAGAAAACGCTTATAATATCTGAAAAACGACAAATTTTTATTAGGTATTTACTTTATTACTTTTGACCATATATAAATTTTCAAAACTTTTATATAAATATATTTCATATTTTAACAAAAACATATTTACAATGCATTTATTTTATAAGATTTTTTATTTAATATAATATTTTACATTTAAGTCTAGGAGAAACCAAATTATATTTTCTTCTAACTTTTTCATTATATATATACAATAACATATTTCTGCAACATCACCATCCTAAATATTTTTATATCTTTGGTTAGACTTTCCCTCTTAAAGGGAAACATTTAAAATTTTGTAGCTTGTTACAGTTTCTTTAAATTAATTTATTCTCTCTTTTTATTTCTTTGTTTTTTGGAAGAAATATGGGAAAAACAATAAGGTGGTTGAAAGCTTTGTTTGGTTTTAACAAAAAAGAAAATAACCAACCAACTTCCGGTGACCGGAAAGAAAAGATTCCGTCATGCATCGGTCGTTCACGTCGAACTCCCACCGTTTCTCCGCCAGAAACTCCCATGATGAAACCAGTTTACATCAACAATTCAAATGAGCAAAACCGCCGTGCAATGGCCGTTGCTGACGCCACCGCGAAGGCAGCTGACGCCGCCATTGCTGCTGCTCATGCCGCCGTTGATTTCGTCAGGTTGACTAGTCAGAATCACGTCGTCACCGGCGATCGGAAGATTTCAGCAGTTATCAAAATTCAGACTGTGTATCGTGGTCATTTGGTAATTAATTTACTGTTTTATTGATTAAAAACATTTATATGTTTATTTATTTTTATTTAATCCATTTAAAAAGGCAGTTTCGAATAAGCAACTTTAATTATAATCTACTTATTATTAAAAATGTTTAGATCACTTATAAATAATTGGATTAAATAATTTGGATCAAAACTGTATTAAAACGTATAAACAGTTTTGTTAGTTAATCGCGTTAAAACAAGACAATAGATTTATTTATATTTTGTTGATTTAATAGTCAAGGAAAGCATTCAGGGCACTGAAAGCATTAGTGAAGATTCAAGCACTTGTGAGAGGTTTTTTAGTGAGGAAAGAAGCAGCTGAAACTTTGCAGGGAATGGAAGCTTTGGTTCGAGCGCGATCTAGCGTTTATTCAAACAGATTTCGTCTTCAAGATGATAAGTTTCACTCAAGAAGATCACTCGTAAGAATTTCAATTTCCTGATTCGAATTACTCTTTCTGAACTTCTTGTGTGCGTGGTTTAGCCCGATAACAATTCATTTTTTCTTTTTGCAAACTTGTGACTCGTTTACCCGGTTTAAGCTTATGAAACCGGGTGTCCGGGTAAATATTGTTTGGTTTAAAAGGTTTTTGTAATTAATCAGGCCTTTGGGTACAAATTGCATGTACAGTTACAAGCTTATCAATTTGAGCTAATAAGCGATTATAAGTTAAAGTTGATAAGTTCGTAAGCTGCTAAAAATGTGTTTATCAGCTCTTTGAATTTCAATAAACCGAAAAATGAATATGTGAACACAATGGAAGTAGTTTTGATTCATTAATTATGATAATTTTCATGTTAAATTTGTAGAGGAGGGCCAGTGAGGGAAGGAGTAGAAGGATGTCATCTTCTTCTTCTCAAATTCACGTTGATGGAAGGCCCAGCCTTGTTGAAGTGGAGCCCGAAGAGTCCAGATCAAGATTAACAAGGACCAACACATGGGCTTGGACTGGTGAGTCGAGAGTCCAAACCCCGTCCCCGCTCTTTAGCAACTCACGCCGTCTTTCAATACCAAACTATCATGAGTTTGAGCCTCGATTCTCCACAACCCAAAACACCCCTCGTTTCCCACACTCTTGTGGCCCGAGTGGCTATGGGTCTTTCTATGATGGGAGTACTTCTAAGGACGACTCTTTTACGAGTAATCCAAATTACATGGCTAATACCGAGTCGTTTAGGGCCAAGACTAGGTCCCAGAGTGCACCAAGGCAAAGGCCAGATAATGGGTTTGGGCTCAAGAAAAGGGCTGGTCTCCCTGAGGTAGAATGTGGGCCCGTTATGGAAAGGTCAAAGTCAAAGTCACCGTCACTGCTTGAGTATGGATTCAAGAAATGTGTGATGAGTAGGTTTGGGAAGTCTTCAAATGTCGAAAGTGAGTGAGTTGGACAAAGGGTTTATTTTATTTTTGGTTAGTTGTTGGGGGAATTTAAAAAGGACAGATAGAAGAATTTTGTGCAATTTGAGTTGAAATAGACATCACATGTAAGACTTAGTTTTGAATTTGAAAGGATGATATGATTTTTTTTCAAATGAATATGAATGGAACTATAATATAATATATCATTGAGTTGAATGTGTTGTGCAACTTTTATCATACAAGTTATTTTATTATTAAAATAATCAACATCTGATGTGATATATGGTTGTTGTTTTTTTTATGCATTTATATTTTATATTTATGATTTATTATGACATATACAAAAAATTCCCTATATATGGTCAACGACGGAAACCTTTTTTGAACTTTTGCCATTGCCTCGTTGTTTAATAGAATTTAATATCTTGGGCTCGGTATTTTGGGCTTGGTATTTTTGGCTTTTAGACTTAGCCCATTTATCATGAGTTACATATTTACATCTGACCTTCTTGTACTTAGCCGTGAACAAACCGGGTTTTTTGGCTGACCCGACCCGAACCGGGTTTTGGTCAAGAAAGTCAAAAACCGGGTTGGACCCAACCCGAACCGGGTTTTTTCGGGTTTTCAACCGGGTATTTGACCGGTTTTCGGGTTTTTGACCGGTTCTTGACCGGGTTTTTGACCGGTTTTTCCAACCCGACCAGGTTCCAACCCGGTTTCAGAATTTGAATACCCAAACCGGGTACCAACCCGCCGGGTTGTCCAAAAACCCGAACCGGGTATTCAAAAACCGGTTCCAAATCGGTTCCGGTTTCGGTTTTTAAATCGGGTCCGGTTCCGGGTTCGGTTTTTTTGTTCACCCCTACTTGTACTATATAAATGGATTCATTCACAATATTAACTGATTCAATTTCTTCAAATTCAAATCTAATACTCCGTATGAGATATGAGATGATCAATCAACGGATCAACCTAATACATATTAAGCACACTTGGTAAGTAACATTTTATTTTATATTTAGTTAGAAACTTTATGAATTCCAATTCCAATTCCAATATAACATGACATGATCATGAAATTAATGTCATGTTTCGAACCAAATCAAACTAAAATCAACCGATACAGAAAACACACTTGATAGATACAATATTTCATTCAAACACTTTATCTCAATCAACCTCATCTCCTTCCACCGGTGCTAAAATCCACAGGAGAAGGATATACAAGGGTCCAAATCCTATCACATTCGTTGTGCTTCGGATGAACTGTTAGGAGCTAAACAATCTAATATCATAATCGACTGGGTAACAGTCGATTTGGTGTATGAATCACCTTCCTCAACACAAGACCCGACTTTAAGTAAATCCATAAGAAAGATTATTATCAAATTATATACAAAATAAATAAAGTGACAAACTCGTCATAATTTGATCCATTCGGAACCATCAATGAAGCTAAGTGAAAGAAAAGGCTTAGCTTCCTCATCAGTGAGTTCTCTTGACCATGAAACTCTTCCGGCAAATGTTGCCCCTGGTCCGCTACATTTATATTGTCCATAATACACAGTCCTGCATTTAATATATCATAGGTTAATCAACGTTAACAAATCATCATTTTATTATCAAACCATTAAAGATTGCTATCTCTTCACATATAATATATAGTTGTATGCATTTTATTTTATAATTGATTATACATAACTTTTTATATGACCTCATCCTTTGATTCCCATAACAAAATACATAGGAGTTAAGTTGCACGCGTGCATTATTAATGCTTATGTGGTACTCACTTTTGCAACAAACCTAAGCTAAAAAAACCCAAAACAATACAAAAGGTGACATTTTATTTTTAGAGCACATACACAAAAGGCAAATGAACCACCGCCCATTCCATGACCCAATTACCCACCCCAAAAGGCAATGCACATAAACAATATATACGGTATATATACAACATATATATAGTATATTGTATATTGATAAAGGAGGATCCACTAAAAATGGTCTAACATTATATATAAAGAAAGAGAAATGGGTACTTACATTTCACGATTAGGGTCACCCCAATTGTACCAGCCTTTTGGGATAATAATGTTATCCATGTATGTATAGGCGAACACGACCCTAGAGAACGGGCCCCACGCCCTACCAAGATAAAGCGCACCCGACCCTGTGACCTTACATCTCAAGAAAGAGAACCCAGTGTCCTCTAGTAAACTACCTCTTCCTTGTGCCGTTACAGCCCCTGTTACCGGTGCTATTGCGTGCACTTGACACCCCTGTCAATACCATCAAAATTACAATGTTATCCATTTGGTTATTGTTCGTCGTGCTTGCCGTATAACGTACTAAGGATGTGTATAAAATGCAAGAATGATATTGTAACATAAGTCTTGAATGAGTTAAGACAAATAATTCTCATAGAATATTAAAAGGTGATATATTATTCTTTTTGGGGCATTGTTCATTTTTATCTAATTTTGTTAAAAGACATTAGGCAGTAGGCACGCGCGTTTTGTACAAAAACTATAAACTAATTGGGTTTCCATAACTTACAAAAGGATTTGGGTCGGGTCCAATGTGGGTCCACGGTATCATGTTGGACCTAGAGAATTCATTTTGAACTTAAAGGGGCCCTGGGGGTCTGTTGGAACTTTGAATACTATGATATACAGATATAGTAACACTTTAAATTGCATGTTTAATCTCTTTTTTTTTTTACATGTTAAGAAATATATTTGAAGACATATATTATGCTATGTTATGCAAAATAAAGATATATATATTTCAGGCTTGACATAGAGGGGTAAAATGCATTGTGTAAAATGATAACCAACCGAAAATAGTATGAGTAAATAATTGAGTGTAACAGGATATATAGAAAAATTTGTTGAACAAAAAAGTTGCCTACTTAGATAAAACATGAATTTGTAAAACAAACCTCGAAAAGAGAGAGACCGTTGCCAAAAATGAAGTCCACGGAGCCTTCGATGTAACACTCCTTGTAATAATGCCTACCCAATTGATCGTAGAGTGTGTCTTGTGCACCCAAAAATCTACACCCCACAAATGCTGCTGTATCTGCTGATATCCTAAACGCCACCGCTTGTTTGCCTATTGCCCCTGGTTTTGGCACCGGTGTCGTGTTCTGCATAAGTCACGTACTTATCTACCTTTCCTAACTTAAATATATCATGACGTTTTATGTAACGCAGTATAGCACAAAGTGTTATATATGTGTATGATCGAATTAGGTTTGTTACCTGAAATGTGATGTTTTTGGCAATGAAATAAGGGGAATTGACAGCAAAAGTGGCTGAGCCATAGGTGCCCATGGGTTGACCTTTGGCACCAATGGTTTGAGCCGTGTCACCCCATTGAACAATTGTTTTGTCCGCACCTGCCCCTTCTATTGTTATGAATGATTTCAGTGGAGGTATATTTACTTTCTCCCTATATCAATTTCAATAAAAATTAATTTAAATTAAAAAGGATTTATTCTTTTTACATAAAAACAAATGAAAGAGTGATTACTACTAAAGTATAATTAAGCTGGTTCAGGCACCGAAGAATAAATTCTAGTCGTGATTTCATAAATAAAATACCACATGCTAAATAAACCTTTTTCCCTAATTAATATTGAATTACCTCATGATACTTGATGCATGGAATTAATCTAATAATTTTTTCTTAATTATATAGTCAACAAAAAGGACATTCAGAGCATATATAAATTATTACATGTTTATTCTGATATTTAAATGCTAATGTATAATAATAATAACTACTAAATTCAATTTTCTCGTTTTTTAAACTAAAATGCCGTAAAAAATTATATTAATAAATATGAATTGACTAAAAGACCCAGAATGGTCATCATCCTTTTGTCTTTATAGAAGAACTTCTGCATGAATTACAATATTCCCATGATAAACAAGAAAAGCAAATAGCCCATGTTCCATATTTGTGTGTTCTTAAATTTCTGTTAAATTGTATTATGGCAGTAATTACATTTTGTAATGGAAAGATTTTAAGTTACGAATACGAAATTTTGAACCTTTTCAACAAGTTCATGTAAATTTCCTGATCACAATTGCCCATGAAAAGACAAATTCGACCTCACAATATCTAAGTTATCCTATCTATATTCTTTTGATTAATCTTAATTGGTCACAATTCACAAAAAAGTAAAAATAAAAAACTTACTTGTAAACTCCTGCATGAACTCTAATGACAACTCTAACAAGATTAACAAAAGGGAGAGAATCAATAGCTGCTTGAATGGTCGTAAAATCTCCGGTGGCCGGGTTCCGATCAACGGTGAGCATATAAGAAGGAAAAAGCTTGTTTTTGGCAGTGGAGAAAAGGGAATGATTTAAAGTTCCAACAAAATTGACCCATTTCATGAATTGTTGTTCCGAGTATTGAGTTTGTGTCAAATTCACACCGAATTGCTTCCATGATGTGTTTCTATTTGATTTCAAGCCTTTGGTATGACAAAGTGTCTGTGTAGTGGAATTAAGCACAATTAAAAGAATGAAAAGAGAGCAAATGTGCACAAATTTGGCCATGAAAATGTACGTGGAAAATGGGTGTGTAAAAAACCAAAGAGAGAAAAATAAAAGAATGTTTGTCGACGTTGCAACACATATGAAATTATGTATGTGTTGGGACTTGGGGTTTGTGGTTAAGGGTTTATATGTGCATTTATTGAGCTATTTGATGGAATATAATAATCAGAAAAGTGGTATAAAAAGTTGTTTATATTATCAGGTAAAAATTATTTTCCATTAAAAAACTTGGTACGTCTTACTAATTAAGTAGCTAATGAAATATGAAAAATGGGGTGTTAGAAAATAAATAACATATTGTTTACCACATGTTAGTTTAATTGTATAATACGGAGTACAGTGTAGTAGTCTCTCAGTCCCGGTTAAATTGTCCATTTTGCTTTTCATACTGTTTTAGAAATGTCCAATAACTACACTTTTTAATTTTCATCAATCAAATATCATTTTTATCCACTAAAGTCTTTTATAATTAGATAAACACCAAAGTAGACACTTACGATTGAACAATTCAAAATAGTAATATGAACATTTTAAGTGGGACTAAGTAACATTACTTATTTGTGATGATCATAGATTTAATTTAATTAGAAGTATGTAAGTATGGTAAGTAGTTATTTTAGAATGATGGTGAGAATGATTAAAGGTCACGGGTGTTACAACAACTGACATTTATGCAATCACAGGGGTGAATTTTAGGCCACCTATATATTCATCATCAAAATAATAATAATAATGCATTTTTTTTTCTCTTTCAATTACATTAATTTTGTTCATGGTGGTGCCCGTGAACTCTCCCCTTTTTCTGTTCTTAGATTGAAGAATATATTCTTTCAATAAACTAAACTTTTAATCATGTGTTTATCATTTATTATCATTAATGCAAAAATAAATCAATCTCATATGCAATTTAGCAACGACTAGCTCCAGCCTCCAAGTTATAGGCTAAAATATGTAGTGTCATCTAAAACTTATGTTTAATTATTTTTTTGTAACTGTTCCATATTTTGTGAGAACAAATTGCATTTTCCTGCAAAGGATGGCAAACAAATTTGTGCAAGCTGAATTGACGTACGTTATAAGTTATTGTAGTTATTTGATAGATAGCAACTCTTTAAAATTACCTTAAACCCAACATGTCGGGTTCATCATATCCATCGTCTCATTAAGTTTCACATGTAAAGTGAGCGTATTTTTGGTTAACCCTCAACCTAGGTTGCATATATAGATCGTGACATTAATTCTATTGAGAGAGAGTTACGGGATCGAGTTTAATTTTACTTAATTGAATCGTATGGTCGATCGACTATATATACATAATAAGCTAGAATGACGGAACAAGTGATATGTATATCACAAAAACACATGGTAATGCACGTACTACAACATTATATATGTATGATGATTGTGGTGTATAAATCAGTGTCGTACAAATCAACACCCATATTATCTTAATATACGTTAATCTACCAAAAAAGATCACCTTAAATTTTTCGTGTCAAAATTCAAAATTGACTTGTATAAAAACCGTATATATGAATATTTTGTTATCAAGAACACAAATTAAAAAGACTTGTATTTGTTTTATCACATTCCAACACACAACAGACACATTCTCCCTTTGGAATCACATGAACAAACTTTCACATGTGATGACCCAACAAAGACAACAAGAAATTTCCAAAGCATAAATCATCAAACAAGTGACACGTTCATCCTTTGATTGCACTTTTAAAGTTTGTCTTTTTCTATCTAAAAAGTAAATACATTTATAATTCTACATGTAAATACATTTATAATTCTACATGCCTAGGCCTGTCAATGGGGCGGGTCGGGTCAGATATTGACAAGATCCAATGGGTCACAAGATCCATTCAAATGTATCTGGATCTGGCCCATTAGTTAATTGATCATGATCTGATCCAAGATCCAACTAAATCAATGGATCTGGATCTGGGTCGACCCGTTTAATGTAGAAATTTTTTTAGAAAAATTTATATTTTTATCTCATATTATATCATTTTTAATGGTTAACACAAAATAACTTAGTTTTTTTTATTTAGAAAAGGCCTAATATTTATTATGAAAATGCTATACATAGCCCTAAGGGCTATGAATAAGAAATTCAGACACGCATTAACTGTTTGTACCTTAATAATAACCATCCACCCCCTGAATATAACTTCTCCCAACCACCTTGATTTACCAACTCTTAAAGCACGAATCTAATTAAATCAAACATAGCCCTTAGAGCTACAAATAGCAAAATCCCATTTATTATTATCAATAAAATAATTACGTCAGAACATTATGCCCGCATATATCTGTACGTTTAGTACATACACTAATTATATTGGAGTCTCGCTCACATTATGAATTAATGTACGCTACACAACTACGCACCAATTTAACATTTGGCAAAACAATTCACATACTTCTTCGATATATTGCATTAAAATTTGCTACAGCCACCAATCATCTAGTATATGTGTATATTTTCTCACTTACATTCGACCGATAGTATTATAATATTGCAACAAAAGTATATCCTAAACATATAGATTATTTGATTAGTTAGTGTTACTATGCAAATCATTTTCAATTATACGTGAATCGGTTGATAAATTGGGATGCATATCGTTTCTTTGTTTTGAACATCATTTTCAACTTTCATATATAAGAATTGTCACATAATGAAAAAGTAAATTATTTATAAAAATAGTTGTCTATAATTTTTTTTTATATATTGTTGGTTTTTATAACTTTAATGGGTCGACCCATTGCATCCCTTGTTGGGTCCATGGATCCATTTTTCCGACCCATTGGGTCACATAAATGGGGCGGGTCGGGTCTAGATCAAGATCTGCCCCATTGACACCCGTATACATGCCTACCATATATCATCATATACACATACTGTGTATGTGTGTGTGAGAGAGAGATGATAAAACACAATCTAACAAAAAAATCCTCAAAAATTACTGTTTATGCGTGTAATAACTGATTATATAATGATCAACTGTTAAGATCGATGTTATCATTTCTCACAAGGATAAGGCAAATGGACTTGATTTTAATTTAACAAGGTTCTCTTTGAATTAAAAACATCAAAACGCATTATTTATCTTCGATTGAGAAATATTATTTAGGTTTCATGGCCTTTTTATATAATTATACGTACGATGCTTCCTTGAAGTAATGTAGAACATCGAATAGTAACTTTTATGCTCACCTTTGGTTGGTGCCTAAAGCATGAATTGCAAATATGACAAAGATAGGCACTTTGAATACAAATAACGACTCGATCGACCTTTTGTGCCAAAAAAAACATTCTTTTATTTGATAACAAATAATCATTATTATTATGCTACCAAACACACTCGTTTGTAAGTGCAAATGAGGCCAAAAAGAGAACGAATGAAAAGCAAAATGATAAACAATAGAAGGTGGCAATTTAGATCGATCACCACGTACTCTATTTATTTATTTTATTATTATAAATTAAATTATAAATATAAAACAAACGGATAATTGTGTTAAATATTCATACACTTCTAAGTTCTAATCATTACGGAGTATTTGTTTATTTGGTATTACAATTCTTTTGATGATTGTTAATAATGAATTTTATATTATTATGTTCCCTTTCGGTCCTTTTATTGAAACAAACAACGTTGATGGGCGGGCTGTTAAATTTTGTTTAACTTTGTTTGTTTTCCCTTTTCATTTCCTTTCTGTTCATTTTTATTATAAATTTGTATCCACGTTTAAAACCAGTCGATCTGGTAGTAATTATTCTCCGATTAGGAGTAACATTTTATACAACTCATAATTTATGTTATTAAATCTAAAGTATATTGTTATACGATTTACGCTGAGACTCATAATCGGGGTCGTTCCAATCTTAAATTATATATAGGAAACGTATTTATGATGTCATCATCCTAATTAAATTTTAATTTGTCAATCAAATCCTTTAATTTTAGTAAATTTTAAAATCACATCCCTAACTTATTAAAAAGTAACTTTTTTTAATCAACTACTCACTTACATATAACAAGAAATTTATTTCATTAATTAAAATATTATCCAAATCAATTTGTAAGCTTCTATTTTCAATTCACCGAGTAAGAATAAAATTACTTCACAATGTTAATATAGACTAAAAATAATTGATTTTTTTTCACTAACTTGGTTTCAAAAACTTTTAATTTATTAATCTCTACTTATATAGATTCATTTACATAAAGTAATATTATTATGAATCCAACTTAAAGCTTAATATACACATTAACTTACACACTTTATTATTTAAAATAAGATAGTAAATACGAAATTTCATATTAAAAATCAACTGTCCGTGTGTATACACGGGTTTAAAGTCTAGTAAAATATATAAGATTATAAGTATAATAATTGATTAATTGGGTTTTAAATGGTAACAAGTTATTGAGCAAGGCCCAAATTGGCCTAAGGCCCGTCTCGATGTGCGTTATTAGAAATTTAGAACCTTTGAATTTGGGTCCAACTCGTTCTGAAACGACTTCATTAGTTCGTTACTTTTTCTAAGGGTTAATTTTAGGCCTGGCAATCTCAACCCGGAAGGGTAAAAATGGGTTGAGTGGGTTGATTTACGGGTTGCTTGTGGGTTGTAAGGTTGCGTCAAAACCACGTGAACAGGTCTAAATGGGTTGTCTTCACAAGTTTGAAAAAGTATGAGTGGGTCGCATGGGCGGAGGTAGACGGGGGGCATGTGGGGCAGCTGCCCCCCTCAAGAATTCTCAAAACATGTAAAAAAAAAAAAATTTAAGGGTATTTGCGATATTTCATAAGTTTTGCCCCCCTAAAACATGAACAAATAATTTTAATTTTTTTTTGCCCCCCTTACTTCTAAATCCTAACTCCGCCCCTGGTGGGTCGAATGGGTCGAGCAGGTCACAAACGGGTGATCTTCACCTTACCTCAGTATCGTCACTTTATCCGTTGCCGTTAGATATACAACGTTATTCATGTATTATTCTGAAAACTACGATCTTTTTTAAAGGGTTAATTCGAGAGTTTCGGTAAGTAGACGGTGATTTTATATAACGGAGAAGATAAGAAGATAAAATGCGGTGTACATGGGAAAAATAGTTATGGTTTTAAACTTGTCCACGTATGCATGTTTGTTTGCTTCTTTTTTCCAACATAATTTTACTTATTTTGGGATTTAAAATCGTCGAATAACTAAAGATAACAATAAAGTAATGTAAGTAAACTATATTTTAATTTAGTAGGGGTGTTATTAGGATAGATTATTTGGTTTTCAGATTATTCGGTTCTAATTAATCGGATTTTTGGAGAATCTCAAGTTAACCTTTAATCAAATCCAAATAAGAAACGGATTAATCGGATACGGGTTTAACGGTTTCGATTTAGTTTTCGGATTAAACGATTTCATCCGAATTAGCTTAAGTTGGGCGTGTGATATCAATTAAAACTAAATTTAACAAATGGTATACGTTTAAATAGGCTATATAAACAAACATACGATCTAATAACATATTATATCATAAAATAGCTAGATGACTTATTTAACATTTTTCAATTTAATTAAAGTGACAATAAATAAAAAAATGAAAGCAGTAGGATGACCCGACCCGACCCAACCCAACCCGATTTTGACCCAACCCGTTCGACCCAATTCATAAAAGGACCCGTTCGATCCGTGACCCATTTCGACCCAAACCCATTCTACCCATGACCCAAACCCATTCGACCCATGACCCAACCCGACCCAACCCGACCCGTTTGCCAGGCATACTAATTTATTGGTCAATTTATGAAATGATCACAAAATGTTTATTTAAATCAATGAATTAAGTTGAGAATAGAATTTTTGGTGAGAATAGGGGAACTGATAGAAATGCATCATGTGTCATAATACTCATTTTCCCTCACGATTTTAGAAATTAAATATCTCACAAACGGTAAGTCGAAAAATTATTAAAAATTGCACCATAATAATTAGCGTTTAATTCTCTTCGATTAGAGATGTGACAAGGTATATGTAACACCCTAGGCTGATCCCACATCGCCCATGGACATGAGGGATGCTAGGGCTTATAAGGGTAACAAGGCGGTTAAATGACACAACGCGTTTTGAGACCACAGGTGGCAGATTGTCGCAAGAGTACTGCTGTTAAGCGTGCTCGAGCGAGGGCAATTCAGGATGGGTGACCATCCTGGGAAGTATGTGGTCGCCAAGAGCAAAGCCGTGAGCCTGCGGGCAAAACGGAAAATATTGTGTCATGGTAAGCGGGTTGTTATAATTATGGTATCAGAGCAACTCATGTGCCGTCGGGATGGGGGGCAAACCTCATCGAGGACGATGAATCCCTAAGGGGGGTGAGTTGTAACACCCCAGGCTGATCCCACATCGCCCATGGACATGAGGGATGATGGGGCTTATAAGGGTAACAAGGCGCTTAAATGACACAACGCGTTTTGGGACCAAAGGTGGCAGATTGTCACAAGAGTACTGCTGTTAAGCGTGCTCGAGCGAGGGCAATTCAGGATGGGTGACCATCCTTGGAAGTGTGTGGTCGCCAAGAGCAAAGCCGTGAGCCTGCGGGCAAAGCGGACAATATTGTGTCATGGTAAGCGGGTTGTTATAGTTAACACCCCTCACTTATAGTTATTTAAATACAATATATCGGAAGCGTCTGTCCAAATTAAAACTTTAATCAATCAAAACATAAAAGTTCAACTAATTTAAAACTTAGTTAATCAATCTAGGTGTTATATAAAAACAAGAACAACACTGATTTATAAAATTAAATATCATAGTAACACTTGGTAGTCAAACATTCTTCAGTCCATTCCCTGCTCAGTCCAAATCATCTCAAAACCTGTAATGATAAATAGTGGGATTAGTACAAAGCTAAGTGAGTCAACCTGTCACTATCAGTACAACTCAGTATAACAATACTGATTATCACAAATATCACATAGACACTGACACAACATCACCAAGATGATCGGTGGTCCTTGTGACGCCCTCAGACCCGGGAGACGCACCAAGCAACACTTATAACCAACTGCAGGCCAATACAGTGGTATTACCGATAACTGTTTGCTACCTTTAGTCAATATGTGTTCTATTCTCAACACATGATCACAAATCTCACATTGACTAACCTGTAGCAACCCAGCCCAACTAATCAGTCAAGTTGACCTCCGAATCACAAAATGCTCAAAGGCAACATATCACTTATTACACGTGTATTTCAACAGTCAACAGTCACAATCAACAATCACAATAGCAACTATGTTCACTTGTTGTAACCAAATATGTTACAACCAAATCACACTGAGAGTACGAGTCCACTCACCAATATCTCAGCCGCAAGCTCAGAAGTCTAATATTACTGAGCCTTCTCTCAATCTGAAATCACAGCATAATACACAAGTCAGTAACTTGGCATTAATAACGAACTCATTATAATAAGCAACACATGTTATAATCATATAACATATCACAGTATCTCAATACACAGTATATCATATCAATCATGATAAACGGTTATCAAATGATAACTAACACTTATGGCATCTCAATTATATTACAACTTATCTCAAATTGTAACATCACACAATTATACTATTCAGTTACAATATTTATTATGTCACTTCACTCACTAGTCGCCGCTAAAACATGAAAGAACGTTTGAAATACGGTTTATAACGAAAAACAATTTTCTGCGTTGGGGTCATTTAGCCGCCGGCTAATTAGTTTGATCGCCGGCCAAAGCAGCTTCGTGCCTACCGGCCCAAAGCAGCCTCTTGACCGCCGGCCAAATGGCTTGACCGCCGGCCATAGGTCACAGTTCAACCCTGTTTTTCCTGTTCAAATCAAATTCCGATATATACACACTCAAATCAACAGTTTTACATCTCTAACTGATCATATACAATAATATAACAACTTCTAGCAACAAGTACATCACATATCATCATATCAATCCTCAATTTCATTAACCCTAAAATTTAATCAAGTTCTTGAATAAATCATATGAAACTTACCACTTGAGAAGATGAAGTAGAAAGGTGATGTTAGTAATATAGGATCATATTTTCAGCTCCTAATCCGATTTCTTGTTTCCTTGCTCCATCACAAATCACAGGGACGATTCACGGTTTTACTCTTTTTATTTGTGGAGTTTTTGGTTTCAAAAGAAGGAAGTGACTAGCTTTCCTTTTTAGGAAAGTTAATATAAGTCGGCTCAAACAACCGACTTTAATTATACGGGTATAATTTAATACCGCTTCTCAACCTATTGTCTGGAACCCGAAAACCTTGTGCGAGTCCAAACATTTTATTTTACCGACAACTTTATTAATTTAAATCACTTAATATTTTACTAACCACAATAAGTTCTGAAACTTATTTCCTATTTATTCGCAATTAATTCAAACAATATTATTTTCAAACACGTTAATATTATTTTAAAATCACCAAATAATATAAAACAACTAGGTCCGATTTACGGATATTACAGTATACTTTCGACGACTTTTTTGTTTTTGGGTTTTACAAATTGTACAAAATTAGTACCACATGTGGTACTCGCTGGTACCACATGTGTTACTAGCCGGTACCATATGGTTACCCGCCGGTACCACATGTGTTACTCGCCAGTACCACATAGAACTTGATTGGCTGGATGACCAAGTCTACTATGCCAAACACAATTAGACAAATAACTATTTAATTTTGTATTTATACCTTTATACTCATCAAATAGATATAAACCCCCACTTTGTCTACCAGTCCCTACATTCCTCATAAGATTCAAATCCTGAATGTAGCAGTTTGATTCATCAAAATCAATAAATAATTTATTATCCTTAGACAGTTTATGAACAGATAGCAAACTAACACAATACTCAGGAACAACCAAGACATCAAAAAGGGTAATTTTATTTGACAATTTCATATTTCCAATCTTATTTATTTTAGCCAAAGTCCCATTGGGATGAGTAACATTCATATTGAGATCAGAAACATCAACAGAGTTAATTAAACCTTTACTTAAAATTGTCATGTGTTGTGTTGCCCCTGAATCTATAATCCAACCCAAATTTTCATTTGGATTGGATTCGGAAACATTAGAATTAAAAAATATATCAAAGTTTGAATTAAAAAATGCATTATAGTTTACAAAAGTACCTCCCATATGTGAACAAGCACTTCCACAAATAGACTTATCATTAATCAAACTCATGAGTTTACACTTGAAAGAGATGGTAATTGACTAGTACCAATGTTAGATGTCATATTATTGCTAGAAACATTCATACTAAAATTCCTACTTTTGTTATGTGACCCTCTTAATCCACCTAGGAGGATACCCAACA
This sequence comes from Helichrysum umbraculigerum, assembly GCA_949592205.1. NCBI lineage: Eukaryota > Viridiplantae > Streptophyta > Magnoliopsida > Asterales > Asteraceae > Helichrysum > Helichrysum umbraculigerum. The sequence goes on along the minus strand of CATIUR010000005.1, from coordinate 4,247,204 downwards.
ATCTCATAACATCTATCAATCGTGTGACCCAACCTTTTGCAACTGGAAAATTTCAGATTTGGATTTGGACCATTCCCAATTCTTTTTTTGTTTGGCTTTACTTACTGAAATTTTCGTCAGTTAAGGAGTTTGCTTTGAGACAGGTTTTGACCTTTGCTGACGGATAGTCTCTTTGAGTAATGTTCATCACTTAAAGTGACTATAATTTCATGTCAATGTAGACTTTTAGCTACTGCTTTTAGTGACCCTTTTATTTTCCGAAGGAGAAGATCTAAAGGCCTATACTGATGGATTTTTGACATTTTGTGACGCTTTTCTTCTGTTAGTAAAAGTCATATACTTTGTAGTGTTAATTGAAAATTCTCTAGTTGATGAAGTTATAAATATGTTTCCAATTGTATATTTAGAAATAATAGTATAAACTATCTCTGCTAACTCTGTTTCTTGTTTTGAATGGTTACATTTTTCTTTTATCTTTCTGCTCTTCTTCGAAAATGTAGTTATGCATATCCTTTAAAAGGATAATAAGCATGCTTCTCATCAACTTTTACCTTTGGAGAAATAATTTGTATTGTGAATCGTACCTAACCTAAGTACTTTAAAGGGATGAAAAATATTCTTCTGATTATGTTTTATGTTTCAAAAAATAATACCTATCGTGATTGTACCTAGGTTGTAACATCCCCAATTCGGGCCTAGGAGAAACAGGTATTTCTTTAAAATTAATTGTGTAATTTAATTGTTTTATGTGTTTGCTTGTAAATTTAGTATGTAAATAAGCCTCAGGAAATATTGTGACTAGTGAAAAATAGTTTGTTTTAAATAAACTTAGGTGACGGTAAAATAAAATAATTTTATCGCAATTGAAACTGAGGTTCCAGACAATAGGTCAAAAAGGGGTATAATATTGCACTGTGAATTAAGTGAGTCGGTTTAAATGAAAGAAAAGGGGCCGACTTATGTTTTGTTTCCCCCAAATTTCTTTTGTGTTCTTCATATCTCTCACAAACTCATTCTCAAATCACCTACATAAATTGCTAGTGATCAATTGCAAGAATAAACAAGAATTGGAGCTTGAATCTTTAGTTATATCATCTTCAACCTCATCTCACTGTGTTCTTCAATTGTAAGTAGTTGTTGATAGCTATTTAGTTTATAATTAAGGTTTTAAGTTGAAATTATGTGTTCTAGTGTTTATATGATTGATTGATGATCTATTGTGATTGTTCAAACTTCATGAACTGATTTGAATGATGATTACATGAATAAATAGTTTAATTTCTTGAGTTTTAGGTTTGAAAGTGGATTAACTAGGTCATAGGTGATTGTATGAAATTGTGATGATTTAAAGCTTGAATCTTTGATATATGATGTTCGTATATGTTGTTATGACCAAAATTTGGTAAAAACACAGGTACAGAACTCAGTTTGGTGTAGTTGTGAATTTTGGTTCGTAGTTGAATTGTGCAGGAACTTGGTAATGGGCAGGTCTGGAAAAAAGTTTGAATCCGGCGGATTCAGTTTGAATCTGGCGGATTCATCTTGAATCCGGGTGGATTCCTCGACCGGATTCCTTATAAAAGTTCTGTCCCAGTTCTGAGATGGAGAAATGGTGGGAATCCAGCGGATTCTATCTGAATCCGGCGGATTCAATTGAATCCAGGCGGATTCATTTAGAATTCGGCGGATTCATACAGTGTGACTGATTGTTTTGGATGTAAACTGCATTATGTGATTTAACTAGTATATTGTGTTTATATAACTTAAATGTGTTGCCTGTTGATATTAAGTTATGTATGTTAGGATATGAGAATTGACTTAAAATTCTTTTGTATTTCAGATCCGACTACAACTCAATAAAATTAGATCTTTGAGTGAAGCTTGAGAAGAGACAGGTGAGTGACTGGTTCTCACAGTTTAAATTGGTGTTAACAATTTAGTTACATCAATTTTAAGTAGATTGATATTATTGAGTTATTGACAAGTTGATTGTGGTTAAATGATTGATTGCTAGTGACTCATTCCATGATAGGTTGGAATGATAGAGGTCAATTTCGGTTGGGTTTAGTTGCTATAGGTTAATCTTTATGGTATTGATGAACATTCGTTGTGAATTCGTCCATATTGATTAAAGATAGCATTGAACTATCGGTAAAATCTTGTATTGGCCTGCAGTGGATTATAAGTGTTCTTGGTGGGCCATCCGCGGGCTGAGGGTACTTCAAGAACCACCGATCCTCTAATTTGATTGTTACTATTAGTTGATTGTTGTGAGTTGATTGTTTATGCTAAGTTAGATTGTTGGAATCGTTATTCATTTAGCTTTGTGCTAATCCCCCACCTCACTTTTGCAGGTTAAGTTTGCTTATGCTCGGTTGAGAGGTTTTGGGTGAAATGTTTGACAAGCTGGGCACTCTTGATTACTTTTGGTTGGCGTTAAACGTTTGTATAAATAACACCACTAGATTATGAGTTTGTAACAGAATAACTTAATAATAGTATGTGTAATAACTAACATTTGATATTATATTATATGTAAAGGTTGTTGAATGGGATAACGCTTCCATTTTGTTTAAAAAAAAAAAACTTTTCTTGAATTATGGGGTGTTATATAGGTACTCTAAGGGTTATTTAGTTTTTTTTTTATTTGTATTTTTTTTTTTTTTGCTACTCATTATTTCTCCTAAAAAACACTTGAACTCATGTCTAGTATCATTCCTTCTCTAGTAATTTACTAACTCCTTAAGTGTATTTCTCTCTGTTCTTTCATCAATTAATATGTAGTCCAATGTAAATTGTTTTTTCTCCTATTACATTCTCAAATTCTCAATTTCAAGTTCTCAATTACACCATTATCGTTTTAATTTGTTTTGGTTGTTTACACTTTATAGTCCATTTTAGGATGAGTTTTGTCTGAAACCAAACAAGAAACAAAATTTGGTTTCACATTTTAAAGCAAGTTTGTTTTGTATTATGTGACATTTATAAAATTTAGGTTCCTTAGCCTTTTTTAATCATTTAATACCATCACAAATAAACTAAATCTTACTTTGATTTTCCATTGTCACACTTAAAATTGAAAATCAACACACTTCACAGTTCACATATTGATTTGGGATCTATTTCGATTAAGAGGGGAAAAAAGTGTTAGGATCTATTTTGACATCTTGAATTTACTTTTGAAAATGGATATTTTAAATATAAAATAGGGAAGATAGTGGTTTAAGGGAAGAGAAGGTGAATGTTAGGGCTAGGATCTATTTTGGCATTTTGAAAGTAATCTTAAAAATGGAGATATTAAGTATGAAATGGAGAAATTAGTAGTTTAAGAAAAGTGAAGGTCAATGACCATGGTTTATAGGGCTATTTATAAGGGAGGCATGGATCTTGAATTTAGATCTTACAACATTCTAAGAGCTTCCCATAAACTATATAGTTTTCATAAAATCCTTCAAGTTTGTTATAACCCATATAATGTGTCATCATTATACTTTTTAAATACTAAGATGAATTTTTTATTAGATGGCTCCCATCCGTTGTTCGGTTGGGCCGTTTGTAAAAACCGACGGTGCCAACGGTTGGACGGTTCCACCGTCGGTGGGATGCGTAGGTATTTCGACTGGAACGGACAGGAGGAGTGGGACACACCAGCTTTTTTCTTTTTCTTTTTAATTGATTTATGAAAAAAAAATTAAAAATATATCCGTTGGACCCCCGACGATTAATTTTTTTTTTATTATTATTATTTTTTTTAAAATACCAACCTTTTTACACTATATAATATACCCCTTTCCCACACATATTCTTCACTACAAACACTACAAGTTACCTACTTTCTTTCAAACAATTTCATTTTCGATACACAAATACACCATTCAAAAATGTCAAGAAATCAAAAGAAAAATACACCACCACCAATTAATGTAATGTTTTATCTGTAATTAATATAATGTTTTAGTTTTAATATAAGTGTTCTATATAATTTTTTAGTTTAAATAATAAAAGTAAATAATGTGTGGAGTCTAGAAAAAAACTGAAGTATTCACTGTTGGCAGTGAAATATTCAGTTTGTGTCAGTTTTGTGAACTGTTGACGTAGCGCTGATGTAACACAAACTGAAGTGTTCAGTTTGTGTTCACTATTGAGAGTGGTCTTAGACTCTTAGTTGCTGGTCATGAATTTCAATTTGCAAGCTTTTCTCATTTTGTTCACCTTTTATAACTAAAAAACAATCAAAACCTATATAAACCAAATTCGACAAGTCACCTGTGTTTAATATCACTCTTATGTTACGAAATGAGAACAATAAAATCAAATGTGTAAATAAGAACAAAAAATGATATAAACGATTGTAGCCTTGATTAAAAATGATTTTGTACTGAAATTGTATCAAATAAAGAATTCATATCTCCAAGTGTAGAAAATAAAGAACTAGCGATAGAAGATTCTTGTTTTTCACAAAAATTATGCCCTTAGGAGTTAGGACCTAACGTTTGACTTTGACCACCTCCATAACTTGTACTGTATATAATTTTGTTGACTTTCTTGATCTAGAACTCTTGGCAAGATCTTCAAAATTTCTCAAATATATAAGTGATCCAAATGACTCAGATTTACCTTGATAGTACTTTGATAAACCCCTCCTGCATATGTTACAACTAAGTTAGGCTTCATAAGTTGTAACTTTATAATAAACCTCATGATATTTCCAAACATTTTGGAATAATTTTGTGCTCAAAGAATTAATAGTGTACATATGCTTGTTACTTGACATTTATCAAATGTGTTGTAATTTGGACAATAAAACATAAACCTTAATGCTATTGACATTAGTAAAAACACATAACGGTTTCGAACAATATCTTACTTGATAGGTAAGTGTGCCATGAGTTCCGATAATTCGTACAATGGACTATAACTAGACGACGTTGAAGATGATGATGTTGTATCGATGACCGATTCAGAGTAGGACAATGATTCTAAAGAGTTAATCCTACTCATTGCTTGTTATAATCAAAATATTTGATGAAGAAGAAAAATAGATATGTCGATGTTAGAAGTTATTTGTTATTATGAGTATGATATGAAAATGTGTATATATGCATAGTTAGATAAGGCGTCATGGGCTTCCACCGCTCTCCTTATCCAAGTCCAGCTTTTGCTCATCGATTCGATAAGGAAGGGCAGTCGTTGTCAAATTCTGAAGATTCAACCACACCCGAAGCTCCTCCAGGTTTTTCAAAGAAGCTGACTTTTGCTGAAGTCTTGAAGGAAAAGGTAACCTGTGATGAAGAGCCGCAGTGTACGAGACATCGGGAAGCAAACAACAAAGATAGATATGGAACATCAAACTCTTTATCTACAATTTTTGTTGGAAATCTTCCATGGGGGATTTCTAACGAAATGTTGGGGAACTTTGGTAAACGTTATGGGTCAGTTTTAAACGTTAAGGTAATCTTCAAAAGTAATAGCTTCCCATTCGGTTTCATAAGATACAAGAACTCGGAGGAAGCAAAGAATGCAATCAGGAGGTTCGATGGAGTCTGGATTCTCGATAGTCATGTTCGGGTTGGATTTGCTAGAAAAGAACTATGGATTGATGCATCTTCTAAGGGGGAACCAATGTCGAATGGCTTACATGTTCATGGGGTGTTTAAAGAGAAAAAAGTCAAGGCTGCACTTAACAATGCAAGCATGTCCAACCTTATGAAAAGCATCCTTTTAGTGGCTCGATGTAACACCCCCAATTTAATGTTTTGCGGAAGCGAGTTTTGGGGTGTGACTAATCAAATATCAAACACCAAGATTAAATAGCAAACAACTCTAAATGAGACGTTTTAGAAAAATACATTACATTACCAAAAATAGTACAAGGTTTTAAGTCATAAGTATACATCAACAGCGAGTTCGCAAATTGATTCTGAAGATTTTAAGTACACAACCAAAGTACAAAAGATAATGCAAGTAAAATCTTCATAAGGTGTATGCATGCGACTCGCACTAGCTTAGCTTATCCTGCGGGTCGTCACTACTGACGCTGAGTACCTGAGAATGCATCACTAAAAGTGTCAACCAAAAGGTTGGTGAATCTCACAGGTTTGTAATGAATAGTAATAGAAAGTTTAGTACAACATCAGTAAGTAAATCATGTCATTAGTAAGTATAATAGTGAGCTACAATTTCACAATGTAATGGAGTAAGTAGGTAACAATTACGCGCAAGTAATTCGGTAAGTAAGTATCAATTACACACAGGTAATTAGGTAAGTAAGTATCAATTACACACAGGTAATTAGGTAAGTAAGTATCAATTACGCAAATGTAATTCAGTAAGTAGTGTCTGCCATGAGCCATCATAGTCGAAGCTTAACGTACGTAGTTGTGCCCCTCGTGAGTGCTAATCCAAAAACACTCATATGAAACGAGTAGAAAATGCCCATTTATATGAGTACGGTTCGTGGTGGCGCTACCACCCTGAGCGGGGATTGTCAGTCCCATATGGATCAATATATTAAAACTCGCGCTTATCCCATAACTAACAACTATGATTTCAGAGGACTTCATTGGATTAAACGGAAACTCATGCAATTCGATATATCGGTAAGTAGTAATTCAGTAACGTAGTAGAACAGCAAGTTTGTAAGTTTGTACAGCGGCAAGGTAGTAAATCAGTAACGTAGTAAAACAGTGGCTCACTCCGTTTGTAAAGTAGCAAAGTATCAGTATCATAGTAAAACAGCGAGTCACTAAGTTTGTACAGTAGTACAGTAGTACATCGGTAAAGTAGTAAGTTTGTGAAGTAGTAACTCCGTAAAGTAGTAAACCCATAAGGTTGTAAAGTAGAAATCAGTAAGTTTGTAAATCAGTAAAGCATTTTGTTTATAAGTTTGTAACACAGTAAGTACAAGTAGGAAATCAATACATTTATACATGTATTCAAGTAAAACAAGTGATTTCAGTAAACAAGTAATGCATCTCCCCCAAAATAGTAAAATAATAAAAAGGGGCTGTGAGACTCACCTGAAGAGCAAGCAATCCTAAATGTGCACGCGTGTACCAAGTGTAACTTCCTAGTACCCTAAACACGTGAGATTATATATTTGTAAGTGGCTGTTTAGTAAATCATTCGTATAATTGTTCACTTGATTAGTTATGTTCAACGCATTCGACTAGTGTTTACGTTTATATGTTTGAAATCCAATTAAGTTTGTAGTTTGTAAAAGTGTACGGCCCGTTGGTGACGGAATTGAAATCATATTTCAAAATACAATTTTTGTACTTGTTTCTAGTTGATTTCATGAACTTTAGATACTTATTTAGCTTGGAATTGATCTCATGTGTTAAGGTTAAAGATTGAGGAAGAAATATGAAAAGATGGTGCATTTTGCTGATTTGACTATGTTGCACCGTTTTGGCCATATCTCTCTCATACGAACTCGGATTTAGGCGATCAAGCTGCCCAAACGCCCGTGACTCAGAGGACTACAAAACTATAAAATATGATGGGTTGGAAGCATGTCACCCGTCCGGGTGAGGCTTCATACCCGTCCGGGTGGGGTCTCATACCCGTCCGGGTGAATTTTGTGACCCGTCCGGGTTACTTGATCCACCCATCCGGGTGAGTTGTTTCTTTCGGGTCTGTTCGTATCAAATTATTCCCAAACCAGTTCTAACTTAGTTTTAACCAATTTTTTGCACGTACAATGTTACTTAAGCTATTATAAGTATAATAATCACAAAACTAAAATAATTTAGTAAAGGTTCTTACGTATTAAAAATGAAAACCGGAAGATGAAGATGGTGGTGAGGATGATGATCGCGATGATGATGAAGATGATCCAAGAAGAAGATGATGATGATCAGATGTTGTTGTTGTTGTTGATGAATGATGATGATGATTTGAAACCGAAAGGAAGAGAGCGAGAGACCGAGAGAGAAATGAGATGGATCATGTGTGTGTTCTGTGTGTGAATTATTGGGGGTCGGGTGAGTATAACCGGCCTCCAATAATCGAGGGTTTGTAGTATTTTTCGCCCCGTGTTCGCGTACCGGATCGTTATGTAGTATAATATTTTAAAATGATAATTTTCTAAAAATATGATCGTATATGTTTTTAATTGAAATGTTTTATAAAAATGTTTTTACGGATGTATAAAATTGTATCTTTGTTTTATTTAAAACTTACGGATAGTTTTCAGTATCCAATATGTATTTAAATTTCTAACGGAGTACGTAATTATTATTCTCAATAATAATACATTTTTTAAAAACGTTTTTCACCCATTTCCATTTTGAGTTTCTGCGTTCTGCCAGACTCGTATGTACGTGATTAATAAATAATCGTTTCAGGTTATATATATTTATATATATAATACTTGAGTACTCGAATATCAACATGTATACGATGAGTGACTTAAAAGTTTAAATTCGGACAAAAATTTGGGTCATTTTTGACCGGGTGTCACACTCGATATCTTGTAAGCTTCAAAACGACTTATGAGACTCTCAATGCAGCAGGAATTAGAGCTTCATGTCTGTCACGATGGGGTAGATATGGAATAGTGGCTACTTTAGAAGATGAAGATCAAGTTGAAAGATGGAAAGCAAACCAAGATATGCTTAAACCGGAGTTTGTTTCGTCTTTTCAGTTGGACGAAAACGGAGGTCCTATAAGACGATTCATATGGATTGAAATCAGAGGGCTTTTACCTGTGGCGTGGACACGAGAAACTTTTAAGAAGTTTGCAGGTTGTTGGGGTAATCTTATATGCATTCCTGAAATTACATCTCACATGAAGGAACTTGAGTATGCATATTTATTGATCGAGACAACAAGCATTGAGCGGATTGACGAGTCAGTGAAAGTGGAAATCAAAGGTAAATGGTATCACACCATTGTAAGTGAGTTACAAACGTCGGGTTCCTCGAATCCTGTCGAGGATGATAAATTTCGTTTTGGTTTAACATATGTTAACAATCAAATGGAGTCAAGTGTTTCTGAAAAATCAAACTCGGCTGACCGGAATTGTACTCATATTTTATCGGAAATAGAGTGTCCGAAGGTAAGCAAAGAAATTCAAATATCCTCGAAGGGCGCAATATATCCGTTGAGAACTTTGAGGGGGAGTTTTCAAAAAATATTAGCAATTCAAACTTGAAGTCAACGATTCTGCAATCTCCTAATGACCCTTTGGATAAATCAATTCCTTTGGATGGACATGTGCCAGGTGGTGATCACAATTCTTCTATTTACACAATTGATAAAGTTAAAGCAGCTTTGGTATAAAATTTGAATTTCACCCCACCACCACCCTTGAATAGTTGAATATTGGTGTATTCTCGCATTCCACACGTGACTTAGATGTTCAGCTTTCACCTACTAACCATCAAACTCAATCTGCCACTTTATCCCCTACCTTTCAACCTTCCCTATCTCTTCCACAACCTAATCAAAACGTGACTAACGATCATGGTAATGAAAATACACATCAATGTATGGGCGTTGGTCATGAGATTTGTGATCGGGCAAGAAAAAATATTCAAGAGAGGAAGAAAATAATTAAAGAAAAGTTAAATGAGGGCTCTAAGTATGTTAATAATAGAGTGACTTTGTCTACTTTTTCAAAAATTAAAAAGATACAGAGGAAGAAGAGTAGGCAAATGTTTTCTAATTTCGATGAGGGCTTGGATCTCAATGATGTTTCATGCGAAGAGCTGTCAAATGATGAGAATACTAGAGACATGAGTTTTCATAATCTTAGAAACGTTGGTGAATCGATTGGTATATCAAGCGGGGTAAATTCGAAACAAACTAGAAATAATATAACATTTGAGGAGTTTATGCAAGATATGGCACTTTATGGGAATACACCTACTAATGAATGATTTCGAGTAGCTTGTTTCGGTGTATCAAGATCACGAGGCTTTACATTTCAAATTATTCATGCAAGATATTTTTTCCAAGGCGTCAACGTTTTTCCGGGTGATGATCATTGAATTCATCCCTTCAAGCTCTTTTATGTAGTTTTTAATGTAACCTTTGATTTAGGTTCTTTAATTTCTTTATGTATCATTTCATGTATCTTTATCCATCTTCAACTTTGTTGAGGATTGACTTTTATATATATATATCTACTCTATCTTTGCCCAAAAAAAAAAATGAAAATATGTATATATATAGTATCATGGTTGGTGGGTCGTGGTGGATAAGGTCCATATGTTATTTTGGATACACAAATATCCGAGTCACCAAAATTTCCGTTTTTGGGAACTAAGGGGTTGTTTACTTTTTTTCCTATTAAGTGTTGTTTACATGTGATGTCTGTCTGAATAAATATGTCTGTTTATAACAAGTGCTGTTTATGTAAATGTAATTTTTATTTTGACCAAAATGATGAACTTAAATGATATAAAGTTTGAATAAAAAAATGATGTGTTCAAATTCTATTGGAGAAAAAATGTTGAAAAAATGTATATTTATCATTAAGTGCCTCTTTTTAGTAAGAGCTTCATTTTTCCTCCTATTTCAGAAACAGACATTCCTTTCAGATTAAGTGAAAAATAAACAGCAATTTATCTGTCTGGATTAAGAAGTGTCTGGAAACAGACCCTAAATGTCACTTATCCTTTGCAGCTTTGTTCCCAAGCAAGGACACATATTAAATTACTAATTAATTAATTACCTCATTTAACCTTTAAAAAAAAAATATTTGGAAGGTGACAAAAATTATTTTGGTACAACAATAAACAAAAGTAATGTTACAAAATACATATATATACGGAGTAATTAATTAATTTCAATAATTATATAATCACGTTATTGTTCTTCTCAAGTTTCAATACTTCTATTTTTGCCACTAACTTATTTTCTTACAAAGTTAACTTTTCAAACTCCACAAAATATTTAGTTTACTAAATATAATATAACATACTAGTTAAAATTACTCTAAAAATTTAAAATGTACACTTACGAAAATTGAGGTTTTACAAGAGTGAAGCTAGCATTAATTTGATTTAATTTTGTTTTGATATTGTCTTACACATTTACGATTTTTACAAATGTATGATGGCCTTTATGTTGAGTAAGGTTTATATTTTTGAGGTTGAAGATGATGGGTATTTTTGTCATTTTACAATGGTTTTAACATTTATTTGTTTACTTTAACGGAAAAAGGACAAAAAAATAGTGAAAATCAAAATCACGGGGACAAAAAATGCGACAAAAAAAGGTAAAAGGATAAAATCAGCAAAATGACAATACTACAGGGACAAAAATTACAGTTTCCCCTATATCATATTACTTAAAGTTTTAGAAAGTTCACCTCATACAATAGATGATATGAAAGTTGGGAGCATACAATTGAGTTTTTAGAAGGTTCACCTCATACAATAGAATGTATGAAAGTTAGGCACATACAATAGTAATGATTCTAAAGCTGAGCACATAACCAAACAATAATCCTATAACACCCCTCATTTACTTTCATTTAAATCTAGTAAATCGGAAGCGTAAGTCCAAATAGATAGTGATAATTTACATCGTTTTATCAACATATAAAATTCAACATTTTCAAAACATAATTTCTTCAACCGAGGTGTTATATAAAACATGCTAAAACATTATTTTATACAAATCCACTATCAGAGTAATGCCTCGTGGTCAAACATTCCTTCTAAACCAACTTCTTGCCCAACCAATATAATAGCCAACCCTGCAAGAAGTGTTAATGTGGGGGATTAGCATAACGCTAAGTGAGCAGATAACTAATCAACAACCTAACTTAGCTCAACAACTTTGTGTACAACACTTAGCACTAAACAAGCAAGTACACAATACAACACATCAACAATACATCAGTTCAACAATGCAACAATTCAACTAATCAACAACACCATAATGAGGATCGGCGGCTCTGGGGATAACCATAAACCCGGGAGGCTCCCCCAGAACACTTATCCAACCTATCCGTATGGCCATACGGACGAGACCGATAGCTAGTGATTATCTTCAACTAACACAGGAGGTGTGTTAAACTTTGGATAACCAACTAGCCCAACCAACAATTCAACAACTCGTTGCCTCATTAACAACTGATGCCCGAAGGCCAATTAATTCAAGTGATCACGTAATCAACAAGTCACATATTCAACTAGTCAACATATCAACAGTATTATTACTATCAACATAATCAATAAAGTAATAACACGTTACTTGTTGTAACCAAACTTGTTACAACCAAGTTACGCTGAGGATTAGAGATCCACTCACCGACCACCTCAGGCATCCACTCAGTAGTCTAATATCACTGAGCCTTCTGCGCATAATGAATTAGGGGATGAAAGGATGATTCAATTCTCGGTATTGAAGCTTGAATCTATGCTCTAGGACTTCAATTTGATGATTCTCCATGGATTTAGGGTTTGGTGTTTATTGTATAAATGTATGTATATGATCGTACATATGTATGTATGTATGGATATGTTTAAAACAAACACCGACTCAAAGTTTGAGTCTATTACATAATTGCTCAAATTTCTTTCCCCGTACTTATTATTGTCCGGAACTTAAAAACCATTTACGGGGAAATATTATTTTATTTTACCGTCATCTAAATTAAATTAAAACACGTAATAATTTATTAGTCACAATAAATTATTTGACTCTTTTACTCATTTATTTTCGAATAAAACAACGAACTTATTTTCTGACGCATTAATAATAATTCACAGTCAGAAAAATATTAATATACAACCAGACCCAAGAACTGGATGTTACAAATCTCCCCTCCTTAAAGAGATTTCGTCCTCGAAATCTGCTCACACATATTCAATCTTGTAAAATAACATCACCTACTCATTTCCATTTCAATTCACTATTACTCTACTTCTCACACAAGTTTAGCCACATAATTACTTATTACAATATGCACACTAAATGTGTGCATAATTTGAATCACTATGCATACCATCACTTATGCATATCCTTAACCATATAAACACAAAGTGTACTTATTTGTCAACATATACTTATATAGGTTTCTTTCAGTAACTTTCATACTTCCAGTGTGTATTTCAATTGAACTCACTTAAACACACATAAACACATAAGTTGTGCTTAGTGTTCAATTTCAATACCTAACACTAAATGTTAAAACCAGCATGAGGTGTATCAAAATCAACTATTTAATCACAATGCGCACACATACTATACATTACTCCCGTGAGAAAGTTATAAATTAGATGTATGTTTTCAATCCTTTCCACATGCACATTTCCAAATATACATGCTCTCTGCACCAATACTGTGCCTATACCCTGCCTCTAATGAGTTAAATCAACCACTTACATAGTCAAGTAAAGTATCATCTTTATCACAACAGCAACTATAGCAGCAAATACAACTATAACGACAAAGACAACCACAATAACAACAAGTGGTACTGAACACTACTACATGCATCTTAGCAACAAGTTGTAACTCGATCCGTCACTAGCAAGTTAACTAATAATTATATACTTCTTTAGTTATCACTTTGCTAGATTTTCAAATTTTAGCAACTCATTAATTACTACTTTACAACTTGCAGTTATAAATACAACTCGATTATATGAAATCCTTTATTTAACAGGATTTCACAATCATATAATCATCAACATATAAGATTAACTGATAAGCATTATGTAGAGGTCCATTTCTATAGTTAAACTTATTATCATGTAATCAACTAACATCACATCATACAATTTGGGATGCTAGACAACACCTGTTAATACCAAACATCTTCAACAATGGTATTTCAACAACACAAGGTGTTGTCATTAATCATCCATTCAACAATATTATTCACATTCAACTGACCTCTACTTTGCTTATATCATCTTTTAAGTTTTACAATTAACCATGCATCACACATACACTTCAATTGTACAATAGATACCACGTTAGTAACAACAACTTAGTGGTTTACTACTATTCCATTTTAGTCAATATCTGACTATTTCTCAGCTACATTTCAACATCCGGTTATATTAAAACAGTTAACTTTATTTGGTACTGAGTAGCCTCAACAACTCCATGTGAAATGGCATAATATAAATACATTGGCCAGACGTTGTCATATTATGTCAGTCACACTTTATTCTCAGGCCACTTCATACCATCGATCTCCCATATAATTATCTTTTCTCTCTCATATTTCACAACAATGATATCAACATTTTACACATATATAATACCACCGTGCAACATGTATACAACTAACTTTTTAACTTACTAATATTTTTAACTGATCACTTTGAACGTAACTACTCATATCATCATGTTTATATTAACAATACAGGCATCCTACAACAATGTCCGACATGAATACATCGATCAACTTCTTTATTACTGGATTCAATATTAAATATTATTTATACAACTTAATACTTATAGTACATTTAGTACTAAACATTTCATCAATAATATATATAACATTCAACACATACTCATCAATCCATGTACTTTTAGTCAAATTATAGGTAAACACTTCATTTCATGTTCAACTATCACATATATATAAGTTCATGCACTTGTATCACAACTTTCTTAAAATACTCAATTCAAAACTTTATAATACCCTAAGTGATTCAATTACTTTATCACATCTCAATTTATCCACATAATATAGTTCACATAATTCCCTAATCAATGTTAACTAACCCTTGTTAGTAACAATCAACAATACCATTTACCGGTATACTTTGCAGTTCAATAAACCGGTTACAACCGACTCATACACAATGAACCATATAGACCTCTTAAAACAAGTTTTAATATTGCATATAGTCACAGGAATGATCTCTGGGCTCAATGAAACAAAAGCCCAATACAAAACGTAAACTAAAAGTCCTAAATAAGGTCCGAAAAACAGTAAAATGCCATTTTCGGGCCCCAGACGACCCCGGATGGCCAAAAACCACCTAGGCTAAGGTACTTAGCATTGATCATTGGGCCGTTTCCGATTGACCGTGTAAATTTCAGCTCAATCCGAGTTTAAAGAAAATTTGTCAAATTTTCCGTCGCTAAAAACACTACTAAAGTCTTATGCACTTTTGGAATTTGCAAAAAATATTGTCAAATTTATTCATGCAAACGCGATCCGGACTAAGGTGGCTGGATCGCGTTCACCTTTAGAAAACTTTCTGTGGTCAATTTACACATACGAACGCGATCCTGAAAACTTGCTGGGATCGCGTTCCCCAGCACAAATTCGACTGCAACCAATTTCAACATACTAACGCGATCCGGATCCTCATGCTAGGATCGCGTTCCCTAAGCTATTTTCAGACCTGCAGCTTTAGTGCAATTTTCCGGAATTCAAACGTGCATATCTCTTAAACCGTGAAGAATTTAGTCATGAAATTTTGCAGGCACCTCCACTATGCCAAAACGAAACTTTCTCTTTTTACACTTTTTAAATTTACTCATTTTACGAGAAAACAGACGTGTGACTTGTTTTAGGCCGTTTTAGCCGTTTTGGTTGACACACCAACTTCCAAATGGCATGGTTTCAGACTCCCACTCTTTGTTAACATGTTTCTACATATATTTAAGACTTGTGGGCACATTCATCACCTATATATACACCTTATATCGTGTTTTAACTCATTGACCCGTTTAGGGGTCCAATTGGGCATTTTCAACTAAACAACCACATTGACTACACAAATCACTTTCAACGCCCTTTGTTACTATACTTATGACTCAAAGTCTTTTTAACATTCATTATTTTTGAACCAACATGCATTTTAACCATTTGACCCATAAGTGACCCATTTGGGCACTTTAACAACCCATTTGGGTTTCAACCCATATAACCACTATTCAAACAATCAATCCACACTAAAATCATCATTTTTATATCAATTTCAACAAGTTTTCCAATTTCATTATCACTTTGATTTTTCACAACTTGTCAATACATATTTGGACTCGTTGACCACTTTGACTTTCTATCTTAACACTTTCAATACAAAGATCATAATTCAACCCAATTATGATCAATGCTAAACACATAAACATCTAATCACATTCATCACTTTATAACACAACTATCATCAAGTATGACACAACCACCTACAATTTGACATTTCCAAGTCAAATGCACACCTTTCATTCAATAGGCACTTTCTACTTTAGACAACCACACAACTCCAAACTTATTAATTCAATTTATCATATGTCAAATAATTCTCTAGCAAGGATCTATAATTACACCTTGCATTTATCAACTTATAATCACACATATTTTATTTTCATATTGTAGATACATTTAATTTCACATAACATAACTATTACACCTTTGTCAACCATGTATCTACACAATTTCAACACTCTTCTAAAATTTCAATTTTTCCTTCTTAATTACTCATTATATCTCTATCATTACATTAACAAGTAATTATTACTAATAATTCAATTTACTTTACTAACAATCATATCATAGTAAAGTAAATAGTCAAAGCTTATTAAAATTCACCAAGCTTATCGAAAATTACCTGGCATATCTAAGCCCACGAGTATTGAGGAATCATTGAGAATACCAGACGGTTCCTCATGTTCCTCCGTCTCTGCAAAAAAAACAACACTCAAGCATCTTGTTATAGGTTAGTACACATTCAATAACAACTTTCTCATACAACTATTAATCCCGCACTCTCAGGAATGTTTGACTTGACACTACCATAGATTTGGGATTGAACACATTGCAATGTCCAATTCGCCCAAACCTATGCTCTGATACCAACTTATAACACCCCTCATTTACTTTCATTTAAATCTAGTAAATCGGAAGCGTAAGTCCAAATAGATAGTGATAATTTACATCGTTTTATCAACATATAAAATTCAACCTTTTCAAAACATAATTTCTTCAACCGAGGTGTTATATAAAACATGCTAAAACATTATTTTATACAAATCCACTATCAGAGTAATGCCTCGTGGTCAAACATTCCTTCTAAACCAACTTCTTGCCCAACCAATATAATAGCCAACCCTGCAAGAAGTGTTAATGTGGGGGATTAGCATAACGCTAAGTAAGCAGATAACTAATCAACAACCTAACTTAGCTCAACAACTTTGTGTACAACACTTAGCACTAAACAAGCAAGTACACAATACAACACATCAACAATACATCAGTTCAACAATGCAACAATTCAACTAATCAACAACACCATAATGAGGATCGGCGGCTCTGGGGATAACCATAAACCCGGGAGGCTCCCCCAGAACACTTATCCAACCTATCCGTATGGCCATACGGACGAGACCGATAGCTAGTGATTATCTTCAACTAACACAGGAGGTGTGTTAAACTTTGGATAACCAACTAGCCCAACCAACAATTCAACAACTCGTTGCCTCATTAACAACTGATGCCCGAAGGCCAATTAATTCAAGTGATCACGTAATCAACAAGTCACATATTCAACTAGTCAACATATCAACAGTATTATTACTATCAACATAATCAATAAAGTAATAACACGTTACTTGTTGTAACCAAACTTGTTACAACCAAGTTACGCTGAGGATTAGAGATCCACTCACCGATCACCTCAGGCATCCACTCAGTAGTCTAATATCACTGAGCCTTCTGCGCATAATGAATTAGGGGATGAAAGGATGATTCAATTCTCGGTATTGAAGCTTGAATCTATGCTCTAGGACTTCAATTTGATGATTCTCCATGGATTTAGGGTTTGGTGTTTCTTGTATAAATGTATGTATATGATCGTACATATGTATGTATGTATGGATATGTTTAAAACAAACACCGACTCAAAGTTTGAGTCTATTACATAATTGCTCAAATTTCTTTCCCCGTACTTATTATTGTCCGGAACTTAAAAACCATTTACGGGGAAATATTATTTTATTTTACCGTCATCTAAATTAAATTAAAACACGTAATAATTTATTAGTCACAATAAATTATTTGACTCTTTTACTCATTTATTTTCGAATAAAACAACGAACTTATTTTCTGACGCATTAATAATAATTCACAGTCAGAAAAATATTAATATACAACCAGACCCAAGAACTGGATGTTACAAATCCCATAAGCAAAATACAAAATTCCCATTTTCCAGTTGCAATCTTTCTGTAAACCCTAATACAGCGTTGAATTCTACAATTCGACTTTTATATAACCCTAAAGAACGCAGACATCTCCTTTTCATAGTTGCACATTCTGTTCCAAACTATTTCCTTAAGACAACACACCCTTTATTGTGATAGAAATCCAACATAGGTACTTTATTAATCTGGTGAATTTATTTGATTTTTCTTGATTAGAAATCAAGAGACTTTTATTAGAAATTCTTATTGATTTTTAACTAATATTTTTTTATACATGCAAGGAATTGTTGTGCCTAAATGTGTTAATCTTGAAAGTTTTCAAGCTTCTTTGAATAATGCGAATCTGGCATTTAAATTATTTTAATTTAAGAAATGGACTATATAGTTGTTCTAATTTTTATTTTATTCATTTATTAATTTGTTTTCTTTTTTCATACATGCAGGGGATTTGGAACCCAATGATGTGGTTTCAAAGTGTGGCTAAAATTTGAACCTTCTAAGGTACTATTATTGAGATGGATTTTAATTTAAATTAGGTTATGTAAATTCCCTTATTAAAAGTAGTTATTTTTACTAAAATCTTTCCTTTTTTTTTTGTCACACAATATCTTTTTTGTCAATGTTTTGAAAACCAGTTGAACCGGTCCGGTCCGACTGATTCGACCAGGAAAATGGAGAATTCTGGCTGGTTGAAAACTGATTTTGGCCTAGGTTTGGCCCGTTAAAGAACTGCCGGTTTTTTTCGGTTTTGACCGCTTCAACCGGGAACAGTTGGACCGGGATTTTGATTTTTTTTTTTTTAAAACGTGTTTTGGGCCGATTTTGGGTTGGTTGGGCCGGTCCGGTCCGACCGGAAACGGATCTCTCACCTGTCTGATTCGAATTCCGGTTTTAAAAACATTATTTTTTGTTGTTGTTTGAATAAAAAGGTATGGGTTCTAAGTTCATTCTTTCCTTTATAGGCTGAGGAATTGGATGACTTGCTTCCTTCAAAAGCTAAAGCTTCAACGTCTAAGATATTTTGACCATAATACTTAAATCAACTAATATGATAATTATTTGTTCTAAGTTTAATCTTTCCTTTTTTTAAGATGAGGAATTGGATGAGTGGTTACCCTCAAAAACTAAAGCTTCAATGTCTAAGGTATTTAGACCATAATATCTAAGTCGGTTAATATGATAATTATTTGTTCTAAGTTCTTCTTTTCTTTCTTTTTAGACATGGAAATCTAAGAGACCCAAAAAGAAACTGAAAAAAAGCAGAAAAAGCAAAATGGCCAAGCTGCATCTCGGAGCGTCTTAAAGTCAAGTGATTCTGATTGAAGTTCACCTGGGTCTCCTGCTGTGGATCTTGCGGTTGTGCCTTCGACTACTTCAATAATCGAGAAAGTAGTCCTTACACATCTCTCTCTTAATGAGCTGGATGATTCCGCTGGTTGTTCGGTTATAGCTACTGCTCCTGAACAGAAGGAGCCACTTGAACACAATGTTTTAAAAACCGTCCGGCACTGCTTGAACAAGATCTAGTGAATGATGAGCCTACAATGCCAGCATCGAAGTCTGTACCACGATGAGGATGAAGAATTGAGTTTTGAAAACCATGATGAGATGCTGGAAAAAGAAGAGTACGATGAAGATGATGGTTATGGGGAAGATAACGAAGTCCATGAAGGACCTGACGATAACATCTACCTGACCCATGAGTTTGAGCGTATGCATCTTGAGAAGAAAAACACAACTAATGGGATGGGAAATTTGGTCTTGGGACATAATGAGGGGGTTGAAGTTAGTAATTCAGGTGATGAGTTGAGAGATTCGAAAACAGATGGGGATACAAGTGATAAGTCAGAATTCCCGGTTGGTCTTGTAGAGAAACACGTGGAAGTAGATGCAGTGAACCCTGAACAGCCACAAAATGCTCATATATCTAGTTAATCTAGTCTCTTGGGTATTCCTTCTGCTCAGAAGATAGTCTCATCTACTATTGATAAAGAAAGAGGGGATATCATCTTTTTACCCTTTTTCTGAAATTGCAGTTGTGCATATCCTTCAAAAGGATGGAATCCTTTATTCTGATTAGCTTTTATCTTTGCGGAAATAATACGTACCTTGACTGTAACTTTTAGGTTAACTTACAAACCATTATTTCTTCCTCAAAACACTTGAACTCGTGTCTAATGTCATCCCTTCTCTAGTTATTTAATACTCCGTAGGTATATTTCTCTCTGTGCTTCCGTCACATAATACGTAGTATAATGTAAACTATTTTTTCTCCCGTTACAATCTCAAGTTCTCAAGCTATACCATTATCGGTCTCTCTTGTGTGTGTGTAAGTGTGTTGTTGTTTACACTTTATATGTATTTTGGAATGAGTTTTGTTAGAAACCAAACAAGAAACAAAATACTAATTGCCATTTTACAACAAGTTTGTTTTGTATTGAGTGAGATTTATAAAATTTAGGTTCCTTAACACAAATAAAGCTTACTTTGATTTTCCATGCACACAGTCAAAAGTGAAATTCCACACACTTCAAATATTGAGTTAGGATGGTATTTTGAAATTATCTTAAAAATGGAGATTTTAATTACGAAATTGGGTAAAGATAGGGGTGTTCAAAATATCCGAACCCGAAACCGATACACGATTACCCGAAATACCCGTCACGAAAAAAAGGGTAATTTTGGATACCCGAAATTTCGGGTACCCGAAATCCGGATACCCGAAAATTCGGGTTCGGGAATTGGATAGGGATATTCAAAAAAGTCGGGTATTCGGGTACCCGAATACCCGAAAATTCCAAACATTTTTTTAAATAATATTTTTATGTTGGGTATAATTGGTTTCTTGTCATCGTTACCTTACGTATTCATGTGTATCCCAGGAACGCAAACACATAAAACACATTAGCTTGACTTTCATTTCCAACATTTTATACATATATATATGTATAATATATCTTATTACTAGTTGCAAATATAATGTATTAATTTTGCTTAGAGTATTAGTGAATCTCATTATTGTTTTACAAGGAGGTAGTAAATCAAAGACAATCTTGCATAAAAAAAAAACAAAAAAAAAAAACAAAAATTTCGGGTATCGGATTACCCGATATCCGTACCCGAAATTTCGGATACCCGAAGTTCGGGTACCCGAAATTTCGGGACGGGAATTGGGTAGTGAAAATCACTATCCGAAAGGTTCGGGTACCCGAAGTTGAACACCCCTAGGTAAAGAGTGATTTAAGGAAAGAAAAGGTGAAGGTGGGGGCAAGGACTGAGTACCTAGGTTGTATTGTATAAATTGTTGTTGATGCTTAAAGAGGAAAGTAAAGGAGCTAGAATTACGAAAATATTTGGTAACGTTGAGTATTGACATTACGAATTGTTTTCCCTTTTTCTTTAGATGTTTGTGATTGTTTTATAAAATCGGAAAATAAAAATCATATTATTGTCACTTCTACGTAATTTACTAACATAGCGTGCAGCACTAGCTCTCTCTATCCCTAGGTCCAGCTTAGCGCCTTAGCCTACACTCACCCTTGTTCGAAGGAGACTAAGAGAATGTTGAAATGAGCAATTAAATACTTCTTACATGAACCCTTTACCCTTTGTATTGCTAACTTTAGAATTGTTTACAAATTGATTCTCAAATAGTCATGGCTTAGGCTATTTATAAGGAAGACGTGGATCTTGAAATTAAATCTTACAACATTCTAAGAGCTTCCCATAAACTATCTAATTTCCGCAAAATCCTTCAAGTTTGTACTAACTCCTATAATGTCTCATCATCATACTTTTACTTTTTAAATACTAATAAGATGAATGTTTTATGTTGTTACTAATCGTGAATTTCAATTTGTAAGCTTTGCTCATTTTATTCACATTTTTAACTAAAAAATTAATCAAAACCTATATAAACCGAATTTGACGAGTCACCTGAGTTTGATATCACTCTTATGTTACGAAATGAGAACATTAAAAATCAAATGTGCAAATAAGAAGAAAAAATGATATAAACGATTGTAGCCTTGATTAAAAATGATTTTGTACTGAAATTGTGTCCAGTAAAGAATTCATATCTCCAAGTGTAGAATATAAAGAACTTCTAGCAATAGAAGATAAACAACTCTTCTTGTTTTTCACTATTGTGCCCTTAGGACCTAAAGTTTGACTTTGACCACCTCCATAACTAGTATATGGTGTTTTTGTTGACTTTCTTGATCTAGAACTCTTGGCAAGATCTTCAAAATTGCTCAAATTTGTAAGTGATCCAAATGACTCAGATTTACCTTGATAGTACTTTGATAAACCCCTCCTGCATAAGTTACAAGTAAGTTAGGCTTCATAAGTTGTACTTTATAATAAACCTCATAATATTTCCAAACATTTAGAAATAATTTTTCGCTCTAAGAATTAATAGTGTACATATGCTTGTTACTTGACATTTATCACATGTGTTATAATTTGGATGATTAAAACATAAACCTTAATGCTATTGACATTAGTAAAAAACACATAACGGTTTCGAACAATATCTTACTTGATAGGTAAGTGTGCCATGAGTTCCGATAATTCGTACAATGGACTATAACTAGACGACGATGAAGATGATGTTGTTATATCGTCTAGCGATTCAGAGGAAGACAACAATTCTAAAGAGTTAATCCTACTCATTGCTTGTTATAATCAAAATATTTGATGAAGAAGAAAAATAGTGATGTATGTGTTTGAAGTTATTTGTTATTATGATTATGATATGAAAATGTATATATAGTATCATGGTTGGTGGGTCGTGGTGGATAAGGTCCATATGTTATTTTGGATACACCCATATCCGAGTCACCAAAATTTCCGTTTTTGGGAACTTAATGTCACTTATCCTTTGCAGCTTTGTTCCCAAGCAAGGACACATATTACATTATTAATTAATTAATTACCTACATTTTAACCTTTAAAAAAAATTGGAAGGTAGCAAAAAGTATTTTGATACAACAATAAACAAAAGTAATGTTACAAAATACATAGCAGTTGAGTGATATACAGAGTAATTTATTTCAATAATTATACAATCACGTTATTGTTCAGTGAATTTAACTTAACACGTTGATATGTTAAATTAGTAAAAGTGAAAACATGAAACAATTTTTGGTACCTT
The DNA here is from genome assembly GCA_949592205.1 of Helichrysum umbraculigerum. Taxonomy (NCBI): domain Eukaryota; kingdom Viridiplantae; phylum Streptophyta; class Magnoliopsida; order Asterales; family Asteraceae; genus Helichrysum; species Helichrysum umbraculigerum. The sequence goes on along the minus strand of CATIUR010000005.1, from coordinate 4,223,920 downwards.
TTGGATCGGCAACATTAAATTAAGGATTAAAGCTTTTCAAGAACCAATTGAAACCACAACTTAAAATATGGACGACTGAATAAATAATTAAAAATCAAATATATTATGTGGTCAAAATTTCATCCTTGTGGTTGCCTAGTCACCTTTGTTTCAATGATGATTAATGATAATTAAGTTACTACTCCCTCCGTCTCATATTTATAATCCATGTCTCCATTTTTGAACGTCCCAAATTAATTGTTCACTTCTGAAAGTAAAATGGTATAATTAATTAAACTTCCTATTATACCCCTAATTTATATGTATATCAGAAAAAGGTAGGTTAGAAGTAAGGGTAAAACTGTTATAGTACAGAAAAGTACAGTGTAATACTATGTAATTATGTTTTTTTAAACTGCGTGTTTCTTGTCTGTGGACAATAATTTTGGAACGGAGGGAGTATAACTTTTGACTTTCATTTTGGTCCGTTCGTTGTGCTAGCAAATGGTACAATATTAAATAATGTTTCTAAAAACATTATGTTTTAAATTGATCTTTGTTGAGTATTATTTTGTTTCCTTCTATTGAGGCAATGAGAATGTGATTGTTATCTATCAATTGTTACTTTTTGGTATGCTTAAACTTAAAAGAGTTTGTTATGTTTTATTTGTTATTTCATGCATATCTAAGTGGATATTACATAGTTTAGAAAATCATTTTTACAAAAATTGTATCATCTAATGCTTTTTTGTACGGTACAATTTATTGGCAAATTTCAAGTGTTTGTTTATAATAGACAAAGAACTCGGGTAGCCCAGTAGCAAATAGTTACCATATTAGATCATTCACAGTGGTGACGGAATCTACCAAGTCAGCTACGACACTCTACAATACAAACTTTCATGAAATCTCACGACACTCAGCTAAACTCACGATTTATTTTGTTTTGAACTGAAAAGGAAGAAAAGAAATTTGAAAACGAAAAAAAAAAAAAGATAAAGCCCAATTTTCTTCCGTTTTGCTCCGTGATGCGGGTGACAATGCACCACCACCACGCTCCCCATACCACCCGTAGTGGCATCGTGGTGGCAGAACGGTCTTATCATGATAAATTAAAAATATTAGTTCTACTCGTGATTTCTAGCGCTACTGTAACAGATAACGAAAACACACTCATGTCCGCCAGTCCTAAAATTAACATAATCATCAAAATAACAAATTGCAAATTCAAGAAACTGCATAAACTGGTCAATTATAATTCTGAAACATTTGGCAAGCATGCCTCAAGAATGAATGCACTAGACATTTGATTTCATATCTCATAAGAATTTGTGAAATGTTACAAGAGCGTACTTTTGCGGTGTAGAAATTAATAGTACATATTCAGAGGATGCATTACAATGAAATCTCATTACAGTAAAATTTATTTCGAAAAATTTATAGGGGGTTCCAAGTTACTTACCAGAATTCCAAAATCAATATCCTTGTCCTCAAATTTCTTGATGAACGGGTGACTCTGCAAACATAAGCAAACGTAAGAACTCAGGTTACAAAAGAAACAGCTTTGCAAAAAAAAAAAAAAAGAAGAAGAAAAGGTTACAAAAGAAACATCGTCAACAAAAGATTCATTGGAGTGATCATACGAACCAAAAGATCTAGAGCTGTGGATCTGTCTTTAGGATCTTTTTTTATGCTGCATGTTTACACACAAGTAGAACCATAAGAATAATTTTATAAAAGCAAGTATTTAAGGGCGGTAATGCCGAAACATTTACTACTGAATCAATGAATGGATCAATTTATGTAAATGTCTTTCATGTGACGGGTCAAACAGGTAAATTTATATTACCAGCTGAAAGGCAAACGCGGCAAATTGTTCGGAAGTGTCAAAAATGTATTTTAATGCATAAAACATAAAACCTTCTAACTAATTTAAAGCGAATATTAGTTCATTATTGGAATAACATATATCTGGTAATCGTATTTGACACACTTAACGTTTCAAAGAACTTACTATGTTTGAAAATAAAAAAATTGGTCAGTCAGGAAGACCCGGCCAGATAAACCCGTACACATTTGCCACCTCTATAAGTAAAATGAATAGGCATAAATCAACACATAATTATCACTCTCATCAGAAATCTTTATAAGGACTAAAAACATGTTCTTCATTTATGGTCTTGTGAAAACATACCAACAAACTAATACTAATGTAATCTTGTGAAAAACATCACATTATGTGATAAGGTGTATAATAACTTCTTGCAACATAGCATTAGGTAAAGTTCAGGTTTAACCTTGAAATCTATCTTTGTTAACTCCAGAGACAGACAGTACAATCAAAGTAAGACAGACAAGAATAGGAAACAAATGAAAGTTTATAAATGTCAGAATTCAACGTACCAGGCGGAGACAAATGAGCAGAACTCAGGAGAAAACTGATCTGGTGGAGCAGTAGGAGGTGGCTTTGAGACGATGGCATCTAAAAGCTCATAAAAAGTTGGCCAACTTTGTTGATCTTCAGATTGTATGAACGGAAAACGTCCTATAGCACACTCAAGGATCACTAGGCCCAAACTCCAGATGTCACTTTTATAATCATAAGCCTTCCCACTTATTCTTTCCGGCTTAAACAATATATAACAATAAAAATGAATATCAGGTCTCATTCAAGAAATCTTAATTGTTCTTAATATAATGAATATGATGTAGAACTGATAACAGAACTTTTAAGAAAAAACTTTATCCCACAATATTTTCTTTTGGACAAGTAATCACATAGAAATCCACTTACCGACATATAATTATAGGTTCCAACGAATGAATCTCGTTGACCCATAGAGCTAGCGAGCATTGCACTTACTCCAAAATCTGTAATCTTAACTTCCCCTTTTTGGTTTACGAGTAGATTAGATGGCTTAATGTCCCTATGGATTACATGTCTATCATGATGCAGATATACCAGACCCTGCAATACCTGTAATAAACATTATGGTTATTACTTATGCTTCTTAACGAGTGGAGAGACTGAAACTTGTTCGCTATACACTGCAAGCCGTATAACATCCTTAAATTTGGTTAATGGGTTGGCTAAGCAGATCAATATAGTAAATTAATGTACTATCAGGTCAGTAGCTACGAAACACTTTCTCTCTCTCCATTTTCTCCTAGATAATTAGTGTGTCAAATATTATTACAAATATCATATTATTTTTATAATAATGTAAAATAAAATAAAATAAAAGAAGGGAAAACCAAGAAAGATGTTTTAGAGGATTTAACACCTTATAAATACATCTCGAGTAACTTTCAGACCCATTTGACCAGTTTCACTGAAGCTAGTTTTTTAGTTTTCTTTTTACCTGTTACAGCTGAAACATAACGTAGATTGACCTTTTCACATACAATTGGGTCAAAATAAAAACTGCAGCCTCTAACTAACCTGTTTGCAGAGAACTGCAAGATATGGTTCAAGAATTGTCTTGAGTTGCCTAATCACGTCTGTCAAAGATCCTCTATCCATGTATTCAAAAACCAAAGAAATGGCTCCATTGTGGTAAAAAGAGTGATAACAAACAACGATATTAGGGCATTGAGATGCTTGATTAATCTTCAGCTCTTGAACAATCTGTTTACGTATATCCTCCTGTATGTTCATCTGAATTACCTGTGATCACAATCCATATGTATAAAAGCCTAAAAGGTATAAGAAATTTACACATATTCTTATCAAAAGATATGAAATTAAAGCATTTTTGTTTTCCCCATATTAATGGTGGTTGTTGGCTTACGGGGTATTGAGATGTGCATTTTGTAACTGATGATTGGAACTTGCATAATTGCAAACATATAGCATGTTAAGATTTGTGAAGATTAAATGATTAATATTATTATTTATTATTAGTATTGGAATAATAATAATAATAATTAATATGAAGATCTTGTGATCTTGTGATCACGTGACAGATTGTAAACTTGAGAACAAGTTTGAAGTCGGCAAGGATTAAGGTCGGCAAAAGAAGTCGGCTAATAACTTTGGTAGCAAGTTTCGTTTATTATATATATTTAACCTCATGTATTTGTAACCCTAACACCTCCTGAAAAATAATAAGATTTCTCTCTAGTTTGGCCGTGGATTAAACCAATCGAGTAGATTGGACATAACCACGTTATATTCGTGTTCGTTTTCTATTCTCGTTATCTTAATTGCTTTGTTGATCCGTTTATTGTCGTGGGGGTATAACTAGGGTTATACGTGTTCTTGTTGGGTCCTAAAACCTATCAAAGTGGTATCAGAGCTCGAGGTTTTCGAGTTTGGGAACAATGGCGGATAAAAGCGAGATTAGGATTAGTAAGTTTGATGGCAGCGATTTTGGGTTTTGGAAGATGCAAATCGAGGACGTTTTGTATGAGAAGAAGTTACACCAACCGTTGTCGGGTACTAAACCTGAAAGTATGAGTGATGCCGACTGGGCATTGTTAGATCGCCAGGCACTTGGAGTAGTTCGACTTTCTCTGGCCAAGAATGTCGCCTACAATATTGCGGGGGAAACCACGACTGCGGGTTTGTTAACGGCGTTGTCTAACATGTATGAGAAACCCTCGGCTCTCAATAAGGTTTTCTTGATTCGGCAATTGGTGAACGCGAAGATGGGTGAAGGTGCATCGCCGGCGGATCATGTGAACGAGTTTAACTCGATCTTGACTAGGTTAAGATCTGTAGGGGTTACGTTTGAAGGTGAGTTGGAGGCACTTTTCTTATTATCTTCGTTGCCCGAAAGTTGGTCTGGAATGGTTACAGCTGTTAGTGGTTCATCCGGAACTACTAAGTTGACTTTTGAGGGGATCCGTGATTTGATACTCGGTGAGGGAATTAGAAGGAAAGATTCCGGGGAGTATTCGGGTTCGTCAGCTTTGAGTGTAACTAGCAGGGGGCGTAGTAAGAGTAGATCTAGATCGCGGAGAGAGCCATCGGAGAATAGGAACGTCACGTGTTGGAATTGTAAGCAACTGGGGCACTTTAGGTATCAATGTCCGAATGGTAAACCGGGTGTGAATGCGGCGGTTGATACGACTGAAGATGCGTTGCTTTGTTGCGAGGAGAATCTTGTGAAATCCTGGGTTTTGGATTCGGGTTCATCTTTTCATGCTATCCCGTGCATGGAAGAGATGACGAATTTTAGGTCTCATTCCGGTAGGGTTCGTCTTGCGAACGGAAGGAAACTTAGAGTTGCGGGTATTGGGGATGTTGTCCTCAAAACTCACCTTGGTAAGGATTGGGTCCTCAATAATGTGAGGTTCATTCCCAAGCTTAAGAAGCGGTTGATTTCAATTGGGCAGTTGGATGATGAACGGTATCACATTAGGTTTGGTGATCAACAATGGAAGGTTATCAAGGGTAGTTTGGTAATTGCTCGCGGGTATAAACGGGGAACCTTGTATATGGTTGAGATTCCGAATGAGGAATGGCTAGGTGGTGAGGTAGGTGTTGAAAATCCTAGTCGACTTGAGCTTCACGATATTGTTGAGAGGTCTGGAACGAGTGGGAGTTCAGGAAGAGTTGAAACTAGTAGGAGTTTGGCGTTGAGTGGGAGCCTTGGGGTTACTATGGATACGGTTTGTCATGTCGGTAGTGCTAGTGTTTTCAAGTCTTGGGTTAGATCTTCTCCAATGGCAACTAGGTTGCGACTGACCGAGGGTGGTGAGCAAGATACTTTTCCGAGAGCCGCGTTTGATGTTGATTCCATACAGTGGGAGTTGGCTCGTTGGGGAAAGTTATGTTTGCCGAAATTCATGCGCATGTTTGTGGTCGGTGATCCAACGGTGAAAGCGAGAGTGATGGAGTGGATGATCAAGGGTGTGATGGTATTTTCACACGGATGCCTTGATGGTTATATTCACGTGTTTGTTCTACCGGGTGGTCTTCTCTTTGTTGGAAAGAAAGATCGTGTAGACGAAAGGCTGTATGGATGTGTTGTGAGTGCAACGAGAGTGTTGGAGCTATGCCGGGCTTCAACCGATCTTCTCATGAACTAATGAGGAGGTGAAAAACTAGAGAGATTTCTTGGTCACAGTTTAATAGTGGAGTTCTGGTAATTGGTATCGAAAGTCTTCCGACTCGGTGTGGTCGTGCGGCGTGTCCCGATAGCTTCGGCGGTATTAGTTTGAACGGGGTCTATTAAAGTGGCGTTTAGTTACGGGTTACTGAAATTAGGTTGATTTAATCTTCAAGTGGGAGATTGTTAAGATTTGTGAAGATTAAATGATTAATATTATTATTTATTATTAGTATTGGAATAATAATAATAATAATTAATATGAAGATCTTGTGATCTTGTGATCACGTGACAGATTGTAAACTTGAGAACAAGTTTGAAGTCGGCAAGGATTAAGGTCGGCAAAAGAAGTCGGCTAATAACTTTGGTAGCAAGTTTCGTTTATTATATATATTTAACCTCATGTATTTGTAACCCTAACACCTCCTGAAAAATAATAAGATTTCTCTCTAGTTTGGCCGTGGATTAAACCAATCGAGTAGATTGGACATAACCACGTTATATTCGTGTTCGTTTTCTATTCTCGTTATCTTAATTGCTTTGTTGATCCGTTTATTGTCGTGGGGGTATAACTAGGGTTATACGTGTTCTTGTTGGGTCCTAAAACCTATCAAAGTGGTATCAGAGCTCGAGGTTTTCGAGTTTGGGAACAATGGCGGATAAAAGCGAGATTAGGATTAGTAAGTTTGATGGCAGCGATTTTGGGTTTTGGAAGATGCAAATCGAGGACGTTTTGTATGAGAAGAAGTTACACCAACCGTTGTCGGGTACTAAACCTGAAAGTATGAGTGATGCCGACTGGGCATTGTTAGATCGCCAGGCACTTGGAGTAGTTCGACTTTCTCTGGCCAAGAATGTCGCCTACAATATTGCGGGGGAAACCACGACTGCGGGTTTGTTAACGGCGTTGTCTAACATGTATGAGAAACCCTCGGCTCTCAATAAGGTTTTCTTGATTCGGCAATTGGTGAACGCGAAGATGGGTGAAGGTGCATCGCCGGCGGATCATGTGAACGAGTTTAACTCGATCTTGACTAGGTTAAGATCTGTAGGGGTTACGTTTGAAGGTGAGTTGGAGGCACTTTTCTTATTATCTTCGTTGCCCGAAAGTTGGTCTGGAATGGTTACAGCTGTTAGTGGTTCATCCGGAACTACTAAGTTGACTTTTGAGGGGATCCGTGATTTGATACTCGGTGAGGGAATTAGAAGGAAAGATTCCGGGGAGTATTCGGGTTCGTCAGCTTTGAGTGTAACTAGCAGGGGGCGTAGTAAGAGTAGATCTAGATCGCGGAGAGAGCCATCGGAGAATAGGAACGTCACGTGTTGGAATTGTAAGCAACTGGGGCACTTTAGGTATCAATGTCCGAATGGTAAACCGGGTGTGAATGCGGCGGTTGATACGACTGAAGATGCGTTGCTTTGTTGCGAGGAGAATCTTGTGAAATCCTGGGTTTTGGATTCGGGTTCATCTTTTCATGCTATCCCGTGCATGGAAGAGATGACGAATTTTAGGTCTCATTCCGGTAGGGTTCGTCTTGCGAACGGAAGGAAACTTAGAGTTGCGGGTATTGGGGATGTTGTCCTCAAAACTCACCTTGGTAAGGATTGGGTCCTCAATAATGTGAGGTTCATTCCCAAGCTTAAGAAGCGGTTGATTTCAATTGGGCAGTTGGATGATGAACGGTATCACATTAGGTTTGGTGATCAACAATGGAAGGTTATCAAGGGTAGTTTGGTAATTGCTCGCGGGTATAAACGGGGAACCTTGTATATGGTTGAGATTCCGAATGAGGAATGGCTAGGTGGTGAGGTAGGTGTTGAAAATCCTAGTCGACTTGAGCTTCACGATATTGTTGAGAGGTCTGGAACGAGTGGGAGTTCAGGAAGAGTTGAAACTAGTAGGAGTTTGGCGTTGAGTGGGAGCCTTGGGGTTACTATGGATACGGTTTGTCATGTCGGTAGTGCTAGTGTTTTCAAGTCTTGGGTTAGATCTTCTCCAATGGCAACTAGGTTGCGACTGACCGAGGGTGGTGAGCAAGATACTTTTCCGAGAGCCGCGTTTGATGTTGATTCCATACAGTGGGAGTTGGCTCGTTGGGGAAAGTTATGTTTGCCGAAATTCATGCGCATGTTTGTGGTCGGTGATCCAACGGTGAAAGCGAGAGTGATGGAGTGGATGATCAAGGGTGTGATGGTATTTTCACACGGATGCCTTGATGGTTATATTCACGTGTTTGTTCTACCGGGTGGTCTTCTCTTTGTTGGAAAGAAAGATCGTGTAGACGAAAGGCTGTATGGATGTGTTGTGAGTGCAACGAGAGTGTTGGAGCTATGCCGGGCTTCAACCGATCTTCTCATGAACTAATGAGGAGGTGAAAAACTAGAGAGATTTCTTGGTCACAGTTTAATAGTGGAGTTCTGGTAATTGGTATCGAAAGTCTTCCGACTCGGTGTGGTCGTGCGGCGTGTCCCGATAGCTTCGGCGGTATTAGTTTGAACGGGGTCTATTAAAGTGGCGTTTAGTTACGGGTTACTGAAATTAGGTTGATTTAATCTTCAAGTGGGAGATTGTTAAGATTTGTGAAGATTAAATGATTAATATTATTATTTATTATTAGTATTGGAATAATAATAATAATAATTAATATGAAGATCTTGTGATCTTGTGATCACGTGACAGATTGTAAACTTGAGAACAAGTTTGAAGTCGGCAAGGATTAAGGTCGGCAAAAGAAGTCGGCTAATAACTTTGGTAGCAAGTTTCGTTTATTATATATATTTAACCTCATGTATTTGTAACCCTAACACCTCCTGAAAAATAATAAGATTTCTCTCTAGTTTGGCCGTGGATTAAACCAATCGAGTAGATTGGACATAACCACGTTATATTCGTGTTCGTTTTCTATTCTCGTTATCTTAATTGCTTTGTTGATCCGTTTATTGTCGTGGGGGTATAACTAGGGTTATACGTGTTCTTGTTGGGTCCTAAAACCTATCATAGCAGATACTTGAAAGTTGGGAAAAGTAAGAAGATTTTGCATTTTAGCTCAATGATCCGTTTTCTTATTGTCACTTCTTACCTAGTACTCCCAGTTTGATTATTTTGAACCTAAACAATCAGAAAATCAGCTCATAATCGGCTTATACATTCTTAACTAATTACTGCCACTTCCAGTCAAAATTCACAATAAACTGTTCAAATGAACATCCGACTATCCGTGGACTCCCTTACTCATACGAAAGACAATTGCTCAACATCAGAGAACATCCTCTAAGCAAAGATCCTTGAAAATGAAATGCAAGTTGATACGAGTAAATAAAAATCTGACCTTCAAAGCAAACAATCTCCCAATCCATTTATGTCGAACCAATTGAACAACACCCCCACTTCCTTTTCCAATGACTTTGATGGTCTCAAGGTCTTCCAAGGAAAATTGCAGATCAATCTCCTTAGCATCAGCGGGCTGCCCAAGTAGCAAACTGAGAGTGAGTTTTATTCTTAAGTAAATGACAGACTAAATCATACTGTATTAAATTTCCATCTATGATCTAGTTTACTAACACAATAAATATTGACAAACCCCTTTGAATGAAGAGCCTTCGAAACTTACACTATCCGCCTTATCATCAGATGCGAGTCTTAATCCTTTCATATTTAGAAGTAAATCACCATCATGAAATGTTCCACTCGCTGTCCTATGAATTCACTAAAACCATCAGATACTACAAATTCAAAACTATTTTCACATATATTATATCGCAATTTTGTTAACTCTTATTTCTATTATCCGATATGAAAATTTTAAGATTCCTAAATCGATATCAGATACTACAAACGCATACATAAATCAAATGAAATCTCTCCAATTAGGGTTTTTACAAGATCCAAACTCCACAATTACAAATTATTTTGACATGAAACCGTTTCTTAGTTTTAAACTCTAAACAGGACATCACATACTATACATACAAACGAGTAACCACATCACATTAATCAGATCACGGTTTCACCAAATTAGAGTTTGGACGATCTGAATACGGTAGTAAACTAATTGAAAAGATAAACGATTATAAATATGAGATCAAATGTGCGTCAATAATAATTCGTATAATCCAAATATAATTACGAATTAAATCAACATATAATTCGTGTATCAGTTAAAAATTTGAAAATGAGATGGTATATGAACTTACAAGAAGCTAGTAATTGGGGCTTTTTGAGCTGGAACAGAGAGCTTGAGCGGCTTCAGTGGCTTCATGCCTTTCATTGGTGCAACTAAATTAGGGTTTCAGTGTGTGAAATGGGAATGGAAATGGGAGTGCAAATAAGCTGACCGACAGACGGTATGGGAAAGTAATAAACAAAGTTCAAATTAAAATGACCGCCAAAACTGAAAATGTTATTTACAAATGTAGCCCCTTCACATTGCTTTTTGACCATTTTAATCCCCCTTTTTTGAATATACCAATTCACTAATCAATCAATTGATAGATAGATGACCTTCATAAGTCATAACGCATGATCAATAGATCATAGCATGTGTCATTCACGATTCCTATCTCATCATCACAGCAAATTTGTTGCCATGTCTCACCAAATTTGTTAATTTTTCGACGTAATAAATAACTTCTAAGAAGTCCTTTGACTTCCTGCTCAAAGTGAAAAACATAATTTGCATTTGTCCTCTTATTAAATACTCATAATATAAAAGGATTAAAGTCTTGAACGATGCTTCAATTCAATCAACGCTTGCTTTTGATAATAGATATTTTGACAGTATACATCGAATTAATAGTTTTAAAGTTTTAGTGTGTTTGTATGGACTTTCGATATCGCATTAATTTTGTTGTTTAAGTGAGGGTTTTGAACTATAAAGAAATATATGGAAGTCATGCAATCATACCTTCTAATCATTTATGCAAAAGGGTCATCAAATGTTTCCCCAACAAATATAGCTTGCTTTAAGGGACGCTTCTTGACGTTTAGATTAATTAATTATAGGATAACTCGAGTGTATAATTCATGTATAATATAAATGATAACAACTAATATAATAATAATAATAACATATAAACACATCCCACAAAATGATACTGTGATTTCAAGTAGGTCCATTTTATAACATCAACTACCGATCACAAGTAATATTCTCCAGCTACTACCCCGGCAGCAACCACTTGAGTAGTTTGGAACAAAAGCCATGACAAAAAGAAAGAGATGGGCACTTGGCCCTTGTACAAAACTACAAAACATTAACAAGAGTCCCAACATAAAGAGTAACCATGACGACCAGGGACTAAATCCACAAAATCCACATCGACACCATCACAAGAACACATAAACCAGCAAATGGGAGATTGACACATTAAAACAACATTTAGTGGCACAAACACGAAGCTAAACACTAGTCGAAGTTTTAAGAAACCTACCCATATATCGCCCAATTAGATGAGGTAACCAAAAGGTTTAAACCACAAAACTGTTACACAAGCAAAGGTGTATTCATATTAATATGAGAGATTTCAAACCATTTAAAGCATCCATCAAACACCACTCCAGAAAAAAGAAAAAAGAAACTTAACAAGTGTCCCACTTCCATCACACTAATCATGAAAAGGATAATACAAGGGGAACGTCTGATCAATTCAAAGATTGTTTTATCTGCCATCAAGCATCAAAGCACCTGGCTTACAACTCCATGTGCCTTTTCACAATAATTACTAGTACTGTATCAGGTCCCTGCAAATCATTCCAAATTCCCATATTAGGCCAACCAAATGCAATCAATATGAACTTTAGATGGCAATTTTGAATCATCTACTTTTGAATAGGTCAATATAACTCATGTTCTATCTCTAAAATGTCAACCAGGTCAAAAAATTTGGCTAAACAGAAAACAGGTTCAAAGTCACCAAAAGTTAAATGCATTGAAGCTCCTTAATAGATCTATTAAAAAAATATAGCATGGATAATCATTATTATGATAATAAAGTTACTCATATCTAAAATCTAAAATCATGTTTAATGCACTAATACTTTATTTGTATATATTTCCTAATACACAAGACAGTGTTTGTTGGTCATCACAAAACGAACTAAAGAATAAACTGAGTTCATATTGAGCCATTACCCAACCCACATGCCCCACCCATTTTGCCACATCTGAAAAGAATTAAAGAATAAACTGAAAGGACTGGAGACGTACAAAAGAAAATTAAAAACCCTGTTCGAGGAGATAGTCACCAAGCCTTTCAACAATCATGTTGCATTGGCCTGGAGTCATGGGTTCATCATAGACACCAATGATCAAGGCCATTGTCGTCTTTTTAACAGTAACACCTCCAGGTCCCTGTACGTAACCAGAATAACACGAGTTTAATATAGCCACAGAAATGAAATTGGTGCAAAACTTTGGTCAACTAAAAACATGTATGCTCAAACACAGCTATAAATGGAATTATGATAAAAATCGCAATGTGTATTACATAGGAAACAGTTTTCAATCATCACTGTAACCTACACATGCTTATCTAGTTAATTATGAGTCAAATAGCCAGTACGATACTCGTTATAGAAGGGTTTGTTAATTACTTATATAAACCCTAAGTTTATCTAGCACTTCCGTAAACAATAGAAATTATGTCGACCACACAATACCATCAGAAGTCATTAACATAGTATCATGAGACATACGCAGATCGTAACATTATCTCTAACTCCACGTGTTATTTTCATAGTTTATGTGATTATGATTAATTCAGTATCACATAATCACTTCCAAAAACACATCTAAACACCCCGTTAAACCATTTATGCGCTTGAATTAACAATACCAACCAATATGCATAGGACATGTTTTCATATGAATGTTATCAGATCGATAACAATGTGATTCCTCACCTTTTTCCCTCGAATCACAGCTCCTGCCTCACCTTGAATAACCATATACTTGGTCCCACCAAGGTATAAACCAGTTGGTGCAAGTGTGCCAGGTTCGTCAAAGTCCTTCATGATAGCAGCTGTTTCCTCTGGCTTAATCTGCAATATTCGCCAACAAAGATAAATGTCACTTTGAAAGTCAATACTCTATTCAATACTGCCAAACAAATCCCACAAAAAGATTTCCCTTCATTGCAATAGTCAATTAACTTATAAATAAAATCAAGTTATAACTTAATCTGTCAGCAATCACAACTGACCAAATCGAGAACATAAACTAATTGACTTAGATATAGTTTTAGATCAACAATATTTTCCCTAAATTTCATCCAAAAGGGCCTTCACACATATTAAACTGGTATACTCTGCTCCATATTTACTGAAACGAGGTTTTCAGTACATTTATCTAATATCTAAAATTAACATGTTGCATCTAACATTCTAACTTAAAGATTCATCTTCTCATCCGATAAGCTTTTCTTCATTTAATATATAAAATTAAACATTAACGACGCCAGTAATTTCTATCAAAATGCTCAGATCAACTACAAATTCATACACATGCAGATACATCAATTGAAGAGAAAAGTACTTGGCTAACTTAATGGGGTCTCATTTTGACGTTTTAGCACTTCTACATCATGTGTTAACATAATAACACTATTTTTCGCATACCAAAGTCTGTCAAATCAGTCATATGTATACCCAGTTTCTGTGAATTAACCCACACTTCACCATTATAATTTCGTGACTTAACTGCGAATCGACCCAACCTCTCCTAAAATAAGGGGATCCCAGATAAACCAAACACAACGACCGAACAAAATTATCCTAAATCTACCCACACCTTCAAAGAGAATTTTGCTATACTAAAATGAACATCAGCAAACTAACAAACTTTTTTCTTAGCTGCCTGTTCGTACTAAATTTAAGGGATAAAGCTGAAGGGATAATTTCGCTGTTTTATTTTTCACATAAGCAAAATTTAGCATACAAGTATTACTGTTAAACCCTAACATCAACAGTAATACTTGCAACTACCCTTAAAACAAAAGCTAAAGCTGTTATTAAACCCTAACATCAACAGTAATACTTGCAACTACGCATCAATCAACAGTATGAATTAAAGTCAGATCTGAAGCTAAATCGAAGTCAAAATAGGTAAAATTAGGTCAAGATTAAAGGGGGGAGAAAATAGACCGCAGGGAAATTGGATGATTGGGCCCAGATGCTGCCATCGTGACCGATTATAGCGGCAGCAGAGAGATGATTTCCTTCGATCTCGCACATCAAGTGGTCATCAACGTACGCTTGCCACGACATCTTGTTTTGATTTTCCGATTAACGCTGTGGAAATGATGTTAGTGGTTGAAAGTTCGATAATCGTGGGGGGAGTTTGGGGAAGATATATAAATTTTTTAGATATTTAGAGAAAATGAATGAATGAAAATATGAATATTTATAGCGTAGAAATAACGATAATATGACGTACGATTTTATTATTATTCCATTCCATTGTTCTTTCTCGTGGAAATAGTCATGGAACCCATGTAAATTGTCATTATTGTCCTCGTTAATTCTTCTGGAAAAAAAAAAGTTCAGAAAATAATACTTTATTTATAAGTTTCGTCTTGATATCACTTAATTAATGTAACACCTGCATAATTAGGGTAATTAATTATATCTAATTGTTTGTAACTAGTTGTAATTAGTATGTAATAGGACTAATTACATTTGTATATATAAGGTGATTTATATATATATACGCACGCGATTTGGCTAAATCGTACGAATTAACCGGACGGAGTCCGACACAACTTATTTGGACGTTGGTGACAAAACTTTTCATAAATAATGAGGATATATTGATATATATTGGAACGGACATTATTTATACATATTATCAAAGTATTATACATTACGTTCTGTATATTAGCAAGTAAACGTATCAAACGCGACGACACAAATTAAACTAACAAACTAATATTTTGAATAAATATTAGCGAATGGTTTTCAGTAAGGATTCACATTTTAGAATATTATCTAAATAATATTTTACACGATTACTAAAATGAGCAAGGTAGTCAATTAGGACACGGAGTAAATACTGTATTTTAGGGAGTGTATTCTCTCCCTCCCCTTTTGGAACCAACCAAAAGCACCACCCATCCCCATCTCTTTCTTTTCATTTACATTAAACTCACACACACAAACTCAAAACCCTCTCTAAAAATCTTCACCAATTTTCGGATTCACAAATCGACCCACAAAGATTACATTTTCGGAATCACCATCACTAAAGGAACAAGATTAACAAAAGCCGCACCATCAAATTCGCTCTCGTTTGGTCTCGATTTGCAAAAGTAAGAATTTTCTAAAACCTTAGATTTATTCGTTTTGGTGTATTATCTTGGTGTTATAAGGTGTACACAACTTAGTTATGACCAAAACAACAAAGGAAACATGATTTTACAGCTTAAAAATGCGTTTGATTTGGGTTTTGATCGGAAAATCGCGACAGCCGCAACTTTCTGGGCTGGTGTTCATCTTTGCGACACAACGTTTGTGTCGCATGCTATGTCGCATAAACCATTTAGTGTCGTATTTTGTGTCGTACGTTATGTCGCAC
The DNA here is from genome assembly GCA_949592205.1 of Helichrysum umbraculigerum. Classification (NCBI taxonomy): domain Eukaryota; kingdom Viridiplantae; phylum Streptophyta; class Magnoliopsida; order Asterales; family Asteraceae; genus Helichrysum; species Helichrysum umbraculigerum. The sequence continues at coordinate 4,208,316 of CATIUR010000005.1, read as the reverse complement.
TATTGTGTCGCACTTTTATGCGACACAACCCTTATGTCGCTATTAAATTAGCATCGCAAGCTTTTGCGACACAACCACTGTGTCGCAGAGCTCTTGTGTCGCACTTTATGCGACACAACCACTGTGTCGCATACCAAACTTTAGTGTCGCAGATTGTGTCGCAAAAACACAGAAAACCAGAATTTTAAAGTCAAAGTTACTATACAAAAAAGTCAAATTTTACTGTAGCAGTGCTGTAGCAAATCTACTGTAGCAAAGTCAACAATTTATAATTATTTTGATGAACCGTCACCAATGGTCCAAAACTGTTTTCTCAAAACAAACAACTACGAACATACAAACGAACATTGGACTTAACTAGTTGTGTACAACTAAACGGAACGTCTTGCGAGACACATACTTACATAACCTCATGTGCTAGGCATTTGAAGGTTACGGGTTCAGAGAACCTACTTGCTTTACTTACTACTTGCTAATTGCAACTGATTACTACAAGACTCAGGTGAGTCTTACGGCCCCACTTTTACTGTTTTATCTTATTGGGAGAGATACATGCTACTGATTTTCTTGAACACAAGTACTAAACTGTTTACTATACCAAACGAAATTGCATGAGTTTACTTACAAACAAAAGTCTCTCCATCATATATCGTTAGTTATGGACTTAAGCGCGAACACTAGTTAATGGATCCATTAGGGAAATGACCCTCCCCACCCGGGGCAGTAGCGCTGCCACGTACTGATTTACACGTAGAAACGGGTGACTACTTATTCGTTACTGATGCTTGCTCAACTACGAGCATGTCACGGGAGCAAACTTATTACTTACGGGTTAAGCTTCGATTATGAGCCTCATGGCAACGGTATAAACTTACTTACTTACATTTGCGGGATTGCAAATACTGGTTTACGATTTCTGGATTGAAATTGCTGATTTTACGCCTGAGGGCATTACTGATGAAAGCTCGTGTTCAAAGATGATATTACTTACAAACCTGTGAGATTCACCAACCTTTTGGTTGACACTTTTTAGCATGTTTTCTCAGGTACCCGGATGGAGTAGGATTACTCCAGGACTTTAGCTAGAGTCGCATGATTTCAACACAACTGCATTTACGGATATTCTTAGCATTATCTTTTGTATATTACGATTATGTAATAGAATCTCCCGCTACACGCGCGGACTCTAAGGAAACTACATTTTTTGTATACGAAAACACTAAGTTTTCAAACAATATATCTATGGAATGTAACTAATTTACAAACGTTGCATATAGATGTCGTTTACTTTATCTTTGTGCTGTGATATTTGATTAGTAACACCCCAAATTATGCTTCCGCAAAACAGTGAATTTCGGGGGGTGTTACAATTAATATACATGTTTTTAGCATTATATTCATGATCTACTAGTACAACGAGATATATAATAGCTAATTAGCTAATAAGCATAGGAAAGAAAAAGATAATAGAGAACTAGTTGAGAGTAGGGGTGTCAATGGGGCAGATCTTGATCTAGATCCGACCCATTGGATCTTGTGACCCTGATCTTGTCAAGATCCGACCCGCCCCGCCCCATTGACATGCCTAGTTGAGACTTGAGAGTATATTTTTGAGCTTTAGTCAATAGCGATTGCATTTTGATCATGAATCAATTAAGATTAACATGTTCAACTATAATTCGAAAGGTATGCAGTTTAGGTTTTTGACAACGGTAATTTGATCGTTTAATATTAATCGGTGAACTTTGCTTAATAATATTTCCTTTTCAAAAAATAAAATAATAAATAAATAAATATTCAAACTTATATCATTATTTTTTTTTGAAAAAAAAAAAGATATGTGTCAATTAAACATTGTTGTCATTTAATTGAGTTTGTCTATGTTTTGGACTTTTAGTTGTCCTTAATTGATTGGAAGGCTAGTTTTAAAAAATACAAACGTTGACAAAAGTATAATACCGCTATATTTCTATGTTTTCAATGAACACAGAGTGAAAAAATTTTAACTTTTTGTTTATATTTTGTGATGATTAAGATCGCAAACGATCATTACTTGTATAACACGAATGAATTACGAGCATACAACTAAAATTAGTTTGAGTCATGGACTTTAATATATTGTGAGTTTGTGACACCAAATATACTTACCTTTGGAAAGAACATATAAACATATGCATCCATGTCTAATAGTAGTAGTTGGCAACTACGAGATTATTAACTTTTATAAGTGAATGATTGTACAAAAAGAACCTTTATATAAAGATGATAATATCCTACGTATTGATTGTAATCGGGATTTGATGTCCCATTGACTAGCTAGCGCCTAGCATTATCAAAAACATCATATCCATTCCCCACAAACTTTTCCTTTTTTGCTTAGGGCAAATTACATGGATGATGGCCGATGGTATTAAAGTTTTTAGGGACGATTATTTATGCTTTGTTGACATAGTGACAGGGACGGCCCGTGCAATTTGCTCTTTTTCTTATTGACACCCTAACTTGTGATTATTTTCTGTCGATTGATGGAAAGTATAAATGATATATTTGAACCAATATATAAGGTGACGACGTTAAATTCGTTATCATTTATCATTATAATTATATTATTGTACTTTTCGCTTTATATATTATATTTTGATTTTGATTTTGATAATACTACAAAATCATTTTTGATGATACGTAAAATACATGAGGTATTACGACCCTACACAATTAAGTTGATGAAAAGAGGCCAGACACCGCATATATAATGAATTGGATGTTGTCCTCATCATTGAATTGCAAATGCTCACCACTATGCTACACGGGGCTTCTTTTCCTTTTAAACAAAGACACCATATTAGGTGTACATATGCGTAAAGCAACCATATATATTTAACAAAAAAAATAAATTTTCATATTTTTGTCTAGATTTAAAGTCGGATATTTAAATAGATACAACATGCAAATGATTGGAAACGGTTAAAGAACACCTCTGTTAGGTTGCGTACATCTGAGTAAAAATACTTGCTCTCTCCGAGTAACCTGAATAGGAAAAATCTCCCCCGTTTACGATAACTAACTGGACAACATGATGAAAGGACTTTTTTCCAATAAACTTTTTTCCATGATGAAAACATGATTAACTTTACTTAAACTATGTAATTGGAATTTCAACTTATTACTTATTTTGATTTTGATATACTCAAAATTGCTTGCATATATCGTATTATTCTTAGATTTCATAATGGTTGCTTAAATCACTTTTAACCTAAAATCTATCTAATCTAAAATGTATAATCTATAAAGATTGAATGGACACGTCTGCTATAATTAGGCCAAAGGCACGTTTTCTTCTTAATTGAGTCCTTGTTAATAATTGTTATGGTGGGTGGACCATCATAAAATCTCACCTTTATTTTACTTTTGCAGTACCTTTCCATCTTTAAACTGTAAAGTTATTTAGTTACATCCTAGACATACTTTTCTTACAAAATTAGATTGCAACCATCGACACTATTGGCCTACAAAACTTTTTTAAAAAAAAAAGGAAAAAAAATACCGTCAATAACACGCATAAATTAGTTGTACTCGTATTGATGAATTAAAATACATACCAAATAAATAAACACTCATATACAAAACTTCCATTTCAAAGATAAAATCCACAAAGACATGAATCACACTTGGCTCATAAATATAAAACACAAAAATATGAGATATCTCTTATTCACACAATATGCCATATTGTTCATCATCAAAGGAACAAGACAATGGCACATAAATAAAAAAACAGAAAGAAAAAAAACAACCCAACTTTTGAATATGGAGTAGCAGCAAGTTATTGAAGTTTTGGAGTCATTAAAAGGATACACACATAACATGGGATATAAAGAGGACCCGGAGATCATAACTCCAAATAAAAACAGTAAATAAAACCGTTTATCCTCGTATGAGAGACTATAGACACAAAAAACTAAGTCATTTCATATTTGAGAAACGCACTCCACAAAGGAAGTACTTGAATAACGAGATGAACGATGATTACATGCCCTGATCGACCAGATAATCACCCAACCTTTCCACAACCATGTTGCATTGGCCTGGAGCCACGGGCTCATCATAGATGCCAAACACCATGGCTTGACCAGTTTTCTTGATGCAGATTCCTCCAGCTCCCTGCAAAATCAAACATAAGTTTTCAAGTTATTTGCCTGTATGCAAGCAGTAGGTTGTCTAATGGGTTAAAACAAGTGACTTTTTGGGCGGGTCAAAACATGTAACAAATTAATCAAACTTTTATTTATTTATTTGACGAAGTGATTTAGGAGGTTTTAAGGCATCCAAATACAGTTCGGATGACTTTCAATCCATTTGGCCCGTTTCAGTTTTAGATGTCATCTGACTTTGTGGGCCAATTTATTGGCAAATGAGTCAAAGATGCCACCTCTAAAGGCAAAAATTAAATTTCAAAGATTCTGAAACACCACAAGTGCACTGAAATTCAGAAAACTGGTAGAACTTTAAAAGTTAAATGGTGATATTTGTGCAGGGGAACTGGTAATCATACGAAACTTTACAATATTTTGTTACATATGGTGAAACCTAAACCTTAAGATTAACAACATAGTACAAGCGTTTATATAACCTTTCAATGACTTTCAACCCGTTTGATACATTCCATTGTTAGGTAAATCTTTATTACCTTGACCCATTGGCCATTGCACACAGTAAAGATAAAACCTAACATAAATCAGCACATTTAAGGGTAACTACCTTGAAGTGACACATCTAATCCTGCAAGTAACTACATTGAACATGACGATTTAAAAGTGAGAGTGGTCTATAATAAAGTACCTTCTTTCCACGAATAACAGCTCCAGGCTCTCCTTGGATCACCATGTACTTTGCACCAGCAAGGAATAAGCCAGTAGGGGCAAGATTACCAGGCTCATTGAATTCTTTGATAATAGCATTAATCTCCTCAGGCTTAAACTGCACCCACACAAAAAGGAATAAAGAAAACCAGAGGACTAAAAGTGTAAATTCTTTTTACAAAAATACTCATAACTGCAGAGATGTTACTCGTATCATTTTCGAAAGAAAAAAGAAGAAGCTAAAAATGCATGAGGATTAGAATAGTATCATCAAAACGTAAAGTGAGGGCATTTTTAACCTTTTTTTTCTTATACTAGAAAGAGGCGTAAAATGCATTTTGTTGAGATTAGAAAAACAAACAGACCTGAGGGAAGGAAGAGCTCTTAGCCCAAACAGTACCATCGGTACCGAAGATAGCGGCAGAGGTGAGATGCTGACCGCTACCATCGATGTCACACATCAAATGATCATCAACGTAAGTTTGCCACGACATTTTCAAACAGTTATTGGTTTTTGTTTTGTTTGTTTGTTGGTGTGAATTTGTGTTTGGAGATTGCAAGTGTGAGAATGGAGAGGAAATGTGAGATTTAAATTGTTAATTTGAAGAGATGCGGAGATTATGATGAGTTGAGACCCAGCGTTCTTGTCGGCATTGTCTATGTTTTTTCCCATTCAATTACCTTCATAATCTCCCGCCTGCATTTATGCATTTCCGTTAATTATTTCCACCACACCCATATATTTTCCCATAATAGACATACCAACCATAAATATCACTAATTGATAATGACCCCCCAAAAAAAACTGTAACTTTTAGAAATTAAAGTTATTAATTTTCTGAATCAGTAACTTTTACAGAAAGAGTTCTTTCTCATCCGATTGTTATTCTAGATGTGTGAATTTCAACTTTTTAACTTCAGCCTTTTGATGATGAAAACATAAAGAGTAATTTACATTGCCCGTCCCTGTGGTTTGCACGTATTACAAAGCCAGTCCCTGGGTCGGGTATTCCTCGGATACAGTCCCTTGACCCGGAATTTTGTATCACTCCTAGTCCCTACGTCAAACGGGCGTTTAATATGACCGTTATCTCACCCCACGTGAGTTGCACATGGCCGAATAAATTACATTGTCCGTCCATGTGGTTGTCCTTATATTACGGTCCTCGTCCCTGTGGTTGTCCGTATATTTCATTGCCGGTCCGCACAATACCCGACCCGAGGATCAGGACCGTAATATACGAAGAACCACAGGGACGTGCAATATAATTTACTCGGTCATGTGCAACTCACGTGGGGTGAGATAACGGCCATATTAAACGCCCGTTTGACGTGGGGACCGACAATGATACAAAATTCCGGGTCAAGGGACTGTATCCGAGGAATACTCGACCCGAGAACTGGCTTTGTAATAACGTGCAAACCACAGGGACGGGCAATGTAATTTACTCAAACATATAAATATTAGAAATTTGGAACATGATGCTTTGAAGTTGTAATGTACATATATGTCGGTTACTGTATAACAATAGATGAGGATCGATATGTCAGATATGAATATACAACTTCATGTCTTGTCATATAGATGTCAGAAATTTGTATTTTGAAAATCCATATACGAATTGAATGGAGAATTTAGAACGAGCTAGTACTACACTCAAACGGTGTGAAATTGATAAAACCCCTAGAGCATATGACATCAAACATTTGTATGAAATCTTTTGCTCCACACTATGCAACCAAAAAGCTGAGTAAAAATGTACAAATGACAACTCTTCCTCTATAAGATTCATCATTAAAGGTTGAATCAAGATTACAATTTTCTACTGGAAATTAGTATGCAAGTGCTTTTGGATTAATACGTTCAACTGTTCATAATCAAACAAATAAAATCAACAAAATCATCCACCAACCCGGTAAGATCTTCCTCTAAATACCCCACTAGTATTGCTGGTTGTCTGAGTTTGGGTATATCCTGGAGCTCCAATTCTGTACCTTCCAACGATTTTCCGTCTAAAGAGTGACAAGTTAAGAAGTTTCAATAACAGAACTTCTTGTGAAGTGCATAAATTACAACCTGCTTATCTTATAGCTCCAACATGCTTTATACGAAAACATGTTTTAACGTAATAAGTAGAGTTCCGTATTCATAATTAACATACTTAAAATACTAATTGTTTACCATAAAAAACCTTGGAAAATGAAGTGTTATGGGTCAAAAAGATCCAACTAGTACCAAAATTACCCATTTTGACACATTAACCCACCAACCCATTCTGCCAGGTCCAGTGCAAACATATGTGTGTTTGAGAGAGAGAGAGAGAGAGAGAGAGGGGGAGAAAAATCAAGTGGACACAATTTCTATATCTAAATGAAGAATAGGAACCGTGCAAAAAGGATACAACCACATTGGAGTCTGCAACATGTTTTTCCCTCCAGCCAAAGGATGCAGTACGGTTAAGAAGTAATATAGATGCCCGGCTAAGATACCGCACAGATCAGGCCCAATTGGTGAACCAAAAATGACATCCAAAGCAAGCATGGCCCAAGGCAAATAAAAGGCCTGCAAATCAATTATGAGTGTGGACAACTTAGAATCGAATAAATAGTTTCGTGGTATTAAGCCTTGTAAAACTGCAGTCAGTCACGGAAGACACTTGTCTAATACACAAACATGAAGAGAGAAAAAAAAATCCCTTCTACCATTCAAAAAACTACATACCTTAAGTTGTACAAGGCCATAAATGTTGATATTGGCAGTTGGAAATTCCCTGCTCCACACGTAGAGGAGCATAAACACCAGCGATACTCCCATAAAGAAGGTCTCGAAGAAAGGAATGGCAGCTAATACCTAAACATGCAGGCATATTTAGAGGATGAACAATATAAACCAATAGCATAGAATTACAAACTTTGATCGAATAAAGGATATCTTGAAACAGGCACTAAAGAGTAGGTTTGAGGGGCAGAAAAAGGTCAAAGCACAAAAAGTTAAGAATGTTGACCCTCTTTACATGTTCTATCGAATTACAAGATTTCAGAGGTTTCTTTAATTAAAAATACCTAAACATGCAGGCATATTTAGAGGATTAACAATATAAACCAATAGCATAGATTTACAAACTTTGATCGAATAAAGGATATCTTGAAACAGGCACTAAAGAGTAGGATTGAGGGGCAGAAAAAGGTCAAAGCACAAAAAGTTAAGAATGTTGACCCTCTTTACATGTTCAATCGAATTACAAGATTTCAAAGGTTTCTTTAATTAAAAATACACTACGAAAGACTCTTGATCAAATCTATGTGCTTATTCTTAAGCTTCTCTTAACCTGTTAGAGATACAAAGGATATTAACTTTTTCCTTAAGAGATCAATTCACATAAAAAGTCATAAAGTAATTGCCGCCATTTCTAGTCCTAAAATGCAATAACCTCCTTTCTGGTATGTATAAATTCATAATAAATGGATGCATCTAATATGAGATCAAATTTAAATTGAAAGAGCTACAAGACATGCCCTATCATAATACTAAAGTACAACCATGATGACTAACATATGTTGGAGCATCTCACTTACCAAAAGTGTTGATGATCCAAATATCATCATCCACAGGAAGTCTGCTGTGCGCCCTTTAAAAGGCCCATTTTCCAACTGAACTCCATATCTTAATCTGAAGAAGAACTTACAAAGAAAATTAGAGCATGCCCTTGTAACGATATATGCTGACTCGATGTACAGGATCAGAAGTAATTCCATTTACTTGTTTACTTTTTTTACTATTAATTGTTGTTTACATGTGATGTCTGTTTGGATAAACATATCTGTTTATAACAAGTGATGTTTAAGTAAATGTAATTTTTTTTTTTACCAAAAAGATGAAGTTAAATGATATAAAGTTTGAAGAAGAAAGGGCGTGCATAATTTCTATTGGAGAAAAAATGGTGAACAAATGTATATTTATCATTAAGTGCCTCTTTTTGGTAAGGGCTTCATTTTTTTTCCTATTTCAGAAACAGACATTCCTTTCAAATTAAGTGAAAAAGAAACAGCAATTTATCTGTCTGGATTAAGAAGCATATGAAAACAGACCATTAAGTGGAAAGTAAACAGACCCTTACATCATTAACAAACGGATCCCAAAATTTATAGAGAAAGGGCCAAGAAAGATGAAGTTCGTAAGCAGCCTCCACACCTAAAGATCAAAGTAGAGCCAAATATATCATACTAGTTACAAGTTACAACATGAAAATAGCCGCTCCACACAGCATGCCTTTTGCATAAATTAAAACAGCAGAAAATACAAGTAATAAACATAAACCAAACAAAAAAACAAGCTACTTAATATCATATCCAGCATAAAGTGAAAAAGTGATCACAAAAGAAAGGAATGATATGATGTTGCTTATTCTATCCCTTAAGTGAAAGAGTATATAATGATTCTTAAGGGTTCTTATGTAATATATAGCAATGCCTATTTTGCTCTGAAAATGGCTGGAATATGACTCTCTTCTCTAGATATGGAACTAAGGAGGTGTCTGGGATTGCTTATTTTAAATGCTTATCTGCTTATGCTTATTTTTACAGCAGATAAGCAAAAACAAACACTCCTATGAGACTTTAAAATTAGCATGTGGACACATGCTTTTTTTTTAAGCAGAAAAACGCTTACAAATAAGCAATCCCAAACACCCCCGAAGTTCCCAAAAATGCCTTCTATTACTGCTGACCATACACGCCAATAACTAAGTATAAAGATTTTTACGAAGTTATAGCTATATAATGTCGTCTGAACCATGGAAAGGTATAAAGGCCATTCTATGTTGTCATTAAAGTATTTCTGTACTTCAATCCTTTATTATTGTGGCCAGGAATGATGGAGCCTGGAAGTGCTAATTGTTATATGAAACAACAAAAAGGGTGGGTGCAATGAGTAATGTGTACAAGTTGGTATAACATTCAGTTCAGATATACCCTTTTTCTCAATGATTTTTATACCATACGAACAATTAGATATAAGAAACATGCAGATTGTGTCAGGAAGACACATATCATGAGTCTGCTGGACCACTACATTCCAGTAAATTAACTTATGCCATGTTCAAAGAAAGAAAAGGGTGCCGGATGGGAGGAGCCCCATACTACCAGGTCATAGACTCAAAGGAGATAAAGAGTGCCATACTCATGGCTTCGGTTTTAACCTAAGCTTGAGAAGGATAACTTAAGTAATATGTCATATCTGTGAACATCAATAAGGAATGTAGAAATATTCAACTACAGTATAAGTTTTGAATCAATCATATCAACATTAATTAGAAAATTTCCTTCTAATATCTAAAAACATTATGACTTATAACTGAATTATCTCCTGAACAAATCGACTAGCCCTATCACTAACATCCTGATAACCCAGAACAGAGCCCATACCTGAAGGCGATAGAATACTTCCTCATAGATCAACGCAATATAATAAACAGGCAATAGCTTTAACGTGGCAAGTGTTGTGGCAGCGAAACACAAGGTAGCATAAGCCTTGCTTATAGGTGGGAGTGAATTGTAAAATCTGCAACGACAGACGCAGAAGAGGGATTAATGTACAAATGCCCAGCCAAACATGTAAGCGATCAAATTGGAAAACAGAAGATGAAACTTAACACCAACAAGTGGTAACGCACACCATACAAATGTACATGAACACAAACTCGTAACCAAGAAATGCTTTAATGTTCCTTACTTATAGAACGAGCAACCTCAACACCAAAAAAAGAAAGAATCCATCTCTATATTCCCTTGTAAAATCTAGTTATCTACAAACTTCAAGGGAATACTATTATTATTATTTTGACTATATAAGCAGAAAAACATATGAAGTGCTCCTAATGTGGATAGATATGGCTAAAGCTAAGAGATTATCCCGATGTAGAAGTAAAACTCAAGCCCATTAAACTAAGGTGTAACAGTTTTACACATGGTGGATGAGAGTTTATACAATATGTCAATGCATTTCAAATAGTATCCATGATAACACATGGAGCTTCATATCAGTAAAGCCTAAACATCCATTACTATAAATGCATAATATCTTCTATATTCTGGCCTAACAGCCACATATTGCTTACATCCTTATTTTCTGTTCATTGAACACAGACTGTAAGACAAGTCACTCGTAGGCCTTAGCTATAACCTTGACTGTAAGTATCCACACATTCACATTCCGGAGTTCAACTTCCTCCCTCACTTTTCAACCACACAAGTTATATGCCAAGTATTTATATCCAGTTTGTACACTATACTAAGTTTTCAGTATGATCTGAAAACTTTTTTTTTATTAACAAAGATGACTACAACAATCGCATAACACAACAGCCTACGTGAGATGTGTTCTGTCATCCGCACTACAATGGACCAATTTTGCAAACTTTACATCTACTTATAAGCTCCTAGCTAGTGCTTCTTTGCATTTACTTTAGAACCTGCATAATTGATCATGTAAAGTATATACTTCCAGTTTCTACATGCCTTAGCTACTTTCTTACCAGGCTAATTTAAATCCATTTGAGCCCTAGTTAAACATACTGAAACAAAATTTAGTAAACTCGATTCAAATTCAGCTCATTAAGCCCTATCAACTATTTAAAATACGCAATTCAATCTATACATCAACTATTTAAAATACGCAATTCAATCTACACATCAACTCTCTGAATCATAAATAAATAGAAACGCAAATTAGACATAATTCAATTAGCTAAAACATAGAATACAAAAGATCAAGCAAAATCACGAACTAATTTTACAAACTTACTCTGCTGGAGATGACATTTGAGCGGTGATGATGTAGCGTTCGATTATTATTTCTTGATGAAAAAGAAAGAACGAAATAGATGATGATGCGAGTTTATTTATTTATACATAATTTCGGATCCGAAAAGGTAGACCAATGTAGCAAGTAGTACTAGAAGGCTAGAAGCTTCGCCGTTGAATCCGACCCGATTTCACCATGGGCGGATGCAGATGGGGCACGGGGCAGCTGCCCAAAAGAATTTGAAATCATGAAAGAAATAAAAAAAAAGGTTTAAGTTACCGATCGTCAACGTACTCTCCTTTTTGTTTCGAGATCACCAATCAACTAGTATTTTATTATTAGGATCACCATCAAAGTTTGAAGTTATATGCTGAAATCGCCAACTCGAAACTTTTTAACCTAGAACGTGTAACACCGCAAAATTTAAAAGTATTATTGTGATGGATAAATAAATAAATGTTTTAAGTTATTATTATTGTAAGAAAAATAAAATAATAGAAATCGCGAATGGTTTTTAGTTCCAGACAATAAGTATTAAAAAAAAAAGAAATTTTTATTACATATACATACACCCGTACGCATATACTCCCTTATGTTCTAAATCATTCCAGAAAAACAAAGAGGAGAAAGTTGTGTCGCAGGAGAAAAACATCAACAAACATGAAAATCAAACTATCAATCTTCAGTTCAATCATCTTCTTAGTCATCTCCTTCATCTTCTTCCTAATTGTAAGTTTGATCTCCTCCTTGTTTAACCTAAAAGCTTGAACTTTAGGGAGAAAAGAGATCGACAAGGGGGAGAGGCCAGAGGTGTGGTCTAGGGTTTGCAAAACCAAGAAGGAATCGGTTGTCTTTTAAGCATGAAATCCGTCTAAATGATCAAACTCTCCATTCTAGTTGAAGAGGGAGGGAAGAGAACGACTCTAAGACTAATATTCTAAGGTAATAAGTTCTCTAATTTCGTTTTCTATGGTTTATATAGGATAATAAAGAACTAATGAATCACGTGTTCGATTTGTACGTTATATGATAGTCAATGAAACATGTAATGTTAGAATATTCGTATAAAATTGAAAACGAGTCCGATTGACTTGAAATTTCATATACAGGTAAAACACTACGTTTTCTACAACTTTTTAGTTTTAAGTTTCTTCTAATTCGGACTCTAAATGGTTCAAAAAGGTCATTTAATTAAACATGACAGATTGTTAACGAATTCAGTAACGTGTATTTTAAATAGATCATGTGCAATTGGGTTTAAGTCCCAAAGCTTTGAAATTCTGGATATTATAGGTTGATTCGTTAGAAAAGTTCCAGGAAAATTATGTGAGATTTGGATAAATCAAAATGAGTCAAACACAGGTGATCTCGAGAACATGGGTGCTGCTGAATTTGGTGAATAAATGGGTTTGAGAGTAACCGTAAATTCACAAGAGTAGTGCTACTGGCTATAGTCTAAACAACTGTCCTTATCCTCTGTTATTGCTATTAATTGTAGTTTAACAATCATTCATAATTAATCTACTCTACATTTTCCATTGGTTTAGATACATGTTACAAAGGATTTAATTAGCTTTCTAAGATGATGGGTCGATGTTGCCTCTGATGCAAATGAAATAAACAAACAAATTAGTGTTCCTATGGTTCAATGCACAAATGGCTTAAAGATTTATGGGTGCATTATATTTTAATTATGAGGATTTATGATGAGGCTAATAATAATTATTTAACAAAATATAATTACCTTAGATGGGATACGATTATAAGTATGCTACCATGGCATATTGTATAAACATGTAAACTAGTATTATTTATATGAACAATTGCATGGTACATCTTTATGCATACACATGAAATATGCATTCGATCGGTACCGTTAGATCATCTAATTAAACGACTTAAGATAGCAAGTATGTATCCAACTAAAAGGAATCTGACATGTTCAGTTTTAATGATAGTGTCTTTATATATTAACTATTGTTTAGGTAATCGAGCTTGGGATTGGCTTTGTATACAAGTTGAGGTGGCTCAAGACGTGGCATTCACAAGCATTGTGTTGAGTCGCCTATTTGCCTAAAAAACAAAGGTGAGTAATATGGGGAATTAAATAGATAATGACTGTGTAATATTAGATTGCTTCTAAGCGTGATATTACACGATTATGTGAATTATAGTATAACTGTTATTAGATGCTAGATTATATTGTGAATTGTCATGGTTGAATTGGTTTATAAGTTGTTGGGAGTTAGTTGATATATGTTATAAAGCTATTATGAGATAGCGCCGATATGTGATAAATGAACTATTATGTGAGAAGTGAATTATGTGCATCGGGGATTGTAGAGATCAGTTTTATTGCAGGTTGGTAACTATGTTAGCCATGATGGATGATCGATTACAGATAAAGGTGTGCTTTGCACATGATTATGATTTGATGATATTAATGCATATTCCATTCACTTGGAAGGACCGGGAATGGGTATGTCATTTACGGGGTATGGCCCGAAGATGTTAATTTATGTGGGAATTAGCATAATGATATTATGGATCCTTAATATACGCAGATATGAATTGATAGTAATGATACTATCTTACTTCAAGTGATGTATAACACCCCTCGTTTCAATATAAACAATAATATAATAATTGCGACTCGGAAGCGTATATTTAAAACATACTATCAATGTACTCAAAATGTCAATAAACTTTTTCAAACTTATTACATGACATTTCAACAAACTCGGTGTTATATAATTCAAAACATTTCTTTAGTTATCAAAATAACATCAGAGTAAAAGCCTGTCAAACATTCCATCCAGTCAAACACTTCCTGCCCTGCCCAATATGTCCCATCTATTTCAACCTGCAGGAAGAACTGTGGTGGGGTTAGCATAAAGCTAAGTGAATGAAACTATAAGCAACAGTCTAACCTAGCATAACAATCTGTTTACATCAAATAACAATAAACAGAAAATCAATCAATCACTTGACATCCAATCAATGTCATACACGCAACATCATGAGGATCGGTGGTCCCTGAGACACCCTAATACCGGTTTGGTACTCAAGGAACTCTTATCAATCATCTGTATTGGCCCATACAGAACTACCGATAACTTGTTGTCAATCACACACGACCTAGATCTCTAAACCGACATTTCAAGTTTCCGAGATCTCCTGTCGTCTACAACAACAACAAGTCCAACCATCAAATCAAGTTGACCTCAAAATCTTACATACTAGCACAATCTGCCAAGTAAACAAACAACCAAACTAACATGGCAAGATATCTCAAACATACATATTCTATCAAAGTAATACTATAAATTACTTGTTGTAAATCAAATCATTACAACTAAATCACACTGAGGTTACAGATCCACTCACCGACTACCTCAGGCCTCTACTCAGTAGTCTAATATCACTGAGCCTTCTCCACATTGATTGAAGAACATATCGATAATAATCTGATGATAATGAAGTTTCACGAGAATCACCACTTCCTGATTTGATTTCTAGTTTGATTTGGAGGTTTTCTGAGAGTTTCTGTGAGTTTTGAAATGAAAATGAATAACTTTCCTAATTTGGAAAGTAAATATATAGTCGGTCCAACTTAACCGCCTTCAATATACGGGTATAATTTAATACCCCATCTCAATCTATTGCCTGGAACCCGAAAACCATTTACGAGTCCAAACATTTTATTGCACCGTCAACTATATTAATTTACAACAGTTAATAATTTACTTATCACATTGGAATATTCGACTCCTATTCCAATTATTTCAACTATTTCAAACAATATTATTTCCAAACACATTTAAATACATATTTAAATCAAGAAATAATATATAAACAACTAGGTCCATTTCGAGGATGTTACAACTCTTCCCCCCTTAAAGAGATTTCGTCCCCGAAATCTAACCTCAATCAATCTGACTAATGTGATATAGTCACATACCTCTTAGCATACATTAATCCTCAATAGCAACTTACAACTATTCTTAGACTAGTTGAATTCTTTCCACATGCACATATCCAAATGTACATGCTTCTATCTTTTCCTATGCACACTTACAGTGCATCTATCCAACATCTCATAGGAACCAATCATCTATCTAATTCCTTTATCACCAATCAAATAAAAGTTTAAAGCACCCAATCACTTTAACCAACAACAATAAGTGAAACCTAACATCACTTATTAGGTCTACGCAACCAGAAATTAGCAACATGCTAAAATCTTTAATCTATTTTCACTGTTCATCTCTGTTATCAATAAAACAGCAATCACACTATTACAATAGTAGTTATTAAACTACTTAGCAACACTGAAAGTTAATTTCAATTCATGACTAACAACCAGTCTAATATTCAGATAACAATCTCAAATCTCTACTATCAAAGATTTAAAATTCAACTCTAGGTCAACTTTTCACCCAACAGTTCCATACTTACTTTCATGAATAACCTATAATATTCACATATCACTACAATCATATGAAATCCTTTACTTATAAGAAATTCAGATTCATATCACCTTAATAAGCAAAGCAGAGGTCAAACTCAGTAGGTAAAACTACAATTAACAAGTACTTTGCTCAGTCAACAAAAGTACTAAAATCGAACATTACCTACATTCAACCAACCTCTACATTGACTTATTTCCACCTGTAATTCCTTTCAATACAACCTATCAATTGTCAACAATATCAATTGACCAAACAATAATCACAACACTAATGATTATACACTACAGTACATCTATCAATACTCACTATTTATCTCAAAAGTCTAACTAACCATCAAGTTAGAATTTACATAACGCTTTAAACTGGTAAGACATCTAGAATCTTATCTTAGCAACCAGTTAATTCACCTTTTAACTTTAAGATCTTAAACTACTAATCACAAACAATTAGAAGTTATACAACTATAATCACACAACCACTTAGTCATTCAACACTAGATCCCATTAATCTAGCAACTAAGTCGGTCTTAATCAACATATCATGATACTACAATCAAGTATCACAATATCCCCATTATTAAAATGTGCCACTATTCAACACATTTCTAACAAATTCCACATCAAGTTAATCACAGTTAACTGACCTCCACACAACTGATGGCATATTTTAATTCATTCTATTAAAACTTATCATGCCATCTATTATCATGTATACTATACATACATACATACACAATTTCAGTAACTCTTTAAAATGGACATATACATCTCAATTCCATTTTATTTTTATCTAATAGGCCATTCAGACTGTCAAAGTCTTTATCAAGCCTTCTCAGTACTACTAATCATCACATATCCTTACCACAGGACATGGAATAATTATCAATTCTATGTTTCACTTATATACATACCAGCCAGTATATAACTTAAACAATTCAATCTAAACTTCCAAAAATTTTGATGAATACAATCATCACCTATCAATTTCAAGGTTTCCCTTACTTCCTAACACATACAATTTCTTAAAATATGAACAACTTTCCAATTCATATACCTCAATTTATCAACCAAGGTCAAACTAGACCTTTAACACAGTCCAACTCCAGATATACTTTCATATAATTTCTTAATTGGATCTAATCCCAATTCATCACTTTATCACTTACTTTATTTGTATACAATCAACAAATAACTAAAGAATCCATTAAATTCTTTCAATACTTAAGTGATTCACTATAAGATACCAATCAACCTAGGCAACTAATAATAATAGCTTTCAATTATTTCTTATCTCACCTTCTTACCCAATCAAAGCTATTATCACAAGCTTCACACACTGGTAAGATTTTCCTATCACAATTCTAATCAATGTGATTTAATCATTCTAACATATCTTAGCAAATTATAACTGTCATATCAAACAATGACTTCATATCTGTATAATTCTTCAACACATATTCAGTTCAAATATCAAATATTACCCAACTGAATACTCAATTATACTTAACACTATTTCAATTACTTAATACTAGCTTTAAGTAATAACTCAAGTCTCACAAACTTAGACCATTCATCTATCTCCTTTGGATCTTACAAGACCCATCTCAACATAATTTAACTAATCAAGGAATTCAATCCTATTCCTCACAATCATAACATTACAATCTATGTTAGACTATTTCAACACACACAGTTGACTACATGTCAACTTTGATTTCAATCAACCAATCAATAAAATCTTCTAATTGCTTTTCTCAAGTTTGACATATCCTCAAACCAATCACAAGCAATTAATTTTATACACAACTCTCTATTCATGGTTTGACTTTCAAAGTTAACATACTATCAATATTAACTCACAACAAACCATTTCATCTTATATGTTCACCTTCAAACATATATTTTAAATTATTACTTTCAATAATCTTATCAATCCTTCACAAGGACAAGGTCAACCTACATCAGTATTGGCTCCATACAAGCCATTCCATATTATATGTTTACTTTCAAACATATATTTCACATTATTACTCTAAATAATACTAAGAATCCTTAAACCAAACAATATCAACATATTTCAACTTTGGCTTCATACAAGCCAATTATAATATAGTGATTCACTTAAACACTATACAAATTCACCTATGGGCAATTTGACACAATCAGTTACAATTACATATTCAACAAAATCATATTAGTCATCTATGTTTATCATTAAAACATCTATCAATGACAATTATCATTTACACGGGCATCTTTACAGTCCAAATATCATAGCTCTATCAACTGATTGTTTTCTTATCAAAACAATTATTAAACAACTTAACATACTATCATGCTCCATTTATTCAAAATCACATTACATTTCTTTTATACCAAGTAGCCTCAACAAGTTCATGTGACACAACATAATATAACAACGGTGATCAGGCGTTGCAAGATTATGTTCTTCACAATCCATTCTCAGGCTACTCTACATTATAATTATCAATGTAATTTATTCTTATGATTTCAAATCAATCAAAATCCTTTTAAATAATTCCTAACAGCTGACACATACTCAAAATCAGCTTACTACTTACATATTCAACCTTACATATGTAAGCCATCTCACATACACACAATGTTTTAATTTTCAACAACTGAATTACTCAGTATATCACTTATCTGAAACCTCAAACACATGATAACTCATCATCATTGTTTCATTACTTACACTAATCAATGTCCCTATTTACATCCAAAATTCAGGACACTTCTTACTTAATTATTATTATCACTTTGACATATGCTATCATATCAAGCATCACTGTCACAACAAGCCTACTCAATCATGTTACTATCAAACATTTCATCTATTTATTTACAATTGACCAGAAAGATCTATCACTTCCCAAATCAATTTCACCTTATCACATTCTACACTCCTCATAAACCTATCAATCTCGGTTTAGATCAATTGCTTAACTATAGTCAACACATATCCTATAGTCACATAAACACATATTTTCTCAAATAGCAGTCATTATTAATTCAAATGACACAACCTTCCTTAACAAGGATTTAGATCACCCCTTGTGATTAATCCATTAACATAATACTATCAATTATTTTGTCTCACCAATAAAGACACTCTTAGGTTCTAACATCAATCCATTTGAACCTTAATCAATTCTTTTCTATTTACTTAATCATATTTCTGCATTCTCAATTCAATCAGAAATACTAACATCAATGAGCAACAACAAATAACTCATTTAATACTTCTATCCTGATATCAACATATAGCAATCCTTAGTTGACTCAAAACTAGGGAATCATATCAGTCTGACTCAAGTAACTTCATAACAAAGCTTACTCAACATAACAGAGTAAACAATTCAAGTTAATGTAAATTAACATAGGCTTATCGAAGATTACCTGACAATCTTAAGCCAACGAGTATTGAGGAAACATGAAATATACCAATCAGATACTCATGTTCCTCCGTCTCTGCAATCAAACAACAACTTCACAACTTGTTAAGGGTTAGTACATATTCAACTAATCACTTTCTTACACATTCATTAATCAACTAAACCCACACCTTCTGGAATGTTTGACTCAACTCAATCAAGTTTAGGATTGAACAATCTATCATGTTCAATTCACCCAAACTATTGCTCTGATACCAACTTATAACACCCCTCGTTTCAATATAAACAATAATATAATAATTACGACTCGGAAGCGTATATTTAAAACATACTATCAATGTACTCAAAATGTCAATAAACTTTTTCAAACTTATTACATGACATTTCAACAAACTCGGTGTTATATAATTCAAAACATTTCTTTAGTTATCAAAATAACATCAGAGTAAAAGCCTGTCAAACATTCCATCCAGTCAAACACTTCCTGCCCTGCCCAATATGTCCCATCTATTTCAACCTGCAGGAAGAACTGTGGTGGGGTTAGCATAAAGCTAAGTGAATGAAACTATAAGCAACAGTCTAACCTAGCATAACAATCTGTTTACATCAAATAACAATAAACAGAAAATCAATCAATCACTTGACATCCAATCAATGTCATACACGCAACATCATGAGGATCGGTGGTCCCTGAGACACCCTAATACCGGTTTGGTACTCAAGGAACTCTTATCAATCATCTGTATTGGCCCATACAGAACTACCGATAACTTGTTGTCAATCACACACGACCTAGATCTCTAAACCGACATTTCAAGTTTCCGAGATCTCCTGTCGTCTACAACAACAACAAGTCCAACCATCAAATCAAGTTGACCTCAAAATCTTACATACTAGCACAATCTGCCAAGTAAACAAACAACCAAACTAACATGGCAAGATATCTCAAACATACATATTCTATCAAAGTAATACTATAAATTACTTGTTGTAAATCAAATCATTACAACTAAATCACACTGAGGTTACAGATCCACTCACCGACTACCTCAGGCCTCTACTCAGTAGTCTAATATCACTGAGCCTTCTCCACATTGATTGAAGAACATATCGATAATAATCTGATGATAATGAAGTTTCACGAGAATCACCACTTCCTGATTTGATTTCTAGTTTGATTTGGAGGTTTTCTGAGAGTTTCTGTGAGTTTTGAAATGAAAATGAATAACTTTCCTAATTTGGAAAGTAAATATATAGTCGGTCCAACTTAACCGCCTTCAATATACGGGTATAATTTAATACCCCATCTCAATCTATTGCCTGGAACCCGAAAACCATTTACGAGTCCAAACATTTTATTGCACCGTCAACTATATTAATTTACAACAGTTAATAATTTACTTATCACATTGGAATATTCGACTCCTATTCCAATTATTTCAACTATTTCAAACAATATTATTTCCAAACACATTTAAATACATATTTAAATCAAGAAATAATATATAAACAACTAGGTCCATTTCGAGGATGTTACATGATGCATATTCCATTTATTGGTTTTAGTCCGGTGATGGATATGTCTATGACTTGATGAGGTTATTATATACCGGGGTACGGCCCGGACAGGTACCCTTACTATTGCAATGGATGATGGAGTTTGCATATTAATCAGATATATGGTACCAATTGGAAATATATTAATGATCTCTATAATTACTTAACTGATATAACTGACTGAACTTGTGATACGTGCATTATATATTTTAGGTGAAAATTCATTATTTATTTAATTGTTCATATTATTCACTAAGCTTCGGCTTACCCCTTTTCAGTTGCTTATTTTGTAGGTATTTGGGTCGATTGTATCAATGGACTGATAGATGTAATTATGATTGCTAAAAGACACGTGGAGTGGAGCTTAATGTAATGGTTAGACAAACTCCTATTTCTTTTAAATTATCGTTATGGCCCGCTTGTATAAATCGCCCAGTTTCAATAATGTTTATTGTAAAAAAAAAAATATGAGTCAATATATTGATATTTTATGAATTGATAATATACAGTTTTAAAATAGAAATTGGTTCAAAAATTTTCAGGGTGTTTCAAGTTGTTATCAGAGCGATGGTTTAAGAGACTTAGGTAATCCACGATATGATTGCCTAGGCTTAAACCGATATGAATTGCCTAAGTTGTTATGATGATTTAATGCAATAGTAAAGTACCGTAGACTGAAACTGATATGCTTCCCTGTAGTGAACTATTCGATAATTGTTACGTGCCGATTTAGTAATAGAATGTTAAAATGAGATATTAGTATCTCGAATAGTTCTAGTTAAATATTAAAATGCATGAAAGTGATGAAAGAAGTCATGTAAGTATTGAAAAGTAAAAATGGGTCCGATGTGTTGACAGGTACCTTCTTTATTAAATTTAAGCCTGAATACATACTGTTTGATTCGGGTGCCTCAAAATTCTGTGTATCTAAGAATGTTTATGTATTCGGTTGTCATTATCAGTTATTCAGATAGGCTAACTTGTGTTGGCCATATGTTGGGATGTATGGAAAAATTGCTAATATGTATATTGGCAATATGTTATAAGTTCAGATAAAAGAGTTGCTAACTAAAGTTAGCTACAATTGATATGATAATATATGTTACATGTGTACAGAATTTCAATAATCAGAAATACTGACTTATGTCAGTTGTCATGTAAAGGATGATATGTGAAAAGATAAATTGGTAGAGACAGTAATGAATGCCTCATAAAAATGACTGATTATATGGAATTACTTATTATCGTGAAGATGATTATATACAAAGCAACATTATATGTTGTTGAACTGTTGTATTATATGCTATGTGTTTAAGTAAAGAAAGTCACGTTGAATAATCGATGATATGAAGTGGCCTGAGAATGGAAGGGTGAATAACATAATTTAACGACGCCTGATCACCGTAGTTACATTATGCTATGTCACATGAATTTGTTGAGGTTGCCAAATATCAGAGAGACTTAATGTGACTGTATTGTGGGTAAGTGTAAGATATGTATAAACTCTTTATTGAGTAAAGCATAAATAAGTTTGAATGCATACGTGTGCATGCTTTTGTGAATGTGTTTATGATGATAACATGTCGAGTAAGTTATTGGATAAAGTTATGATATAATGTTTAAGTGGAATTTTAGATTGATTCTATTATTCTAGAAATGCTAGACATGTCGATGTTGACATGGAGACGTTAAAAGTAAATGTTATATGAAGAAAGAAGTTGTCAATACCTTAACGGGTCAATTGGTACCTCACGTGGGTCGCCAAGGTATAGATAATAGATATATTTAAACTGTTTCCCTTGCTGTTTGTTACTAGTATAAAGTTAACATATGTGTTAAAGTGGCAAATTGGGACTTTAGTCCAAGTGAGTTGACATGTAGTCGTTACTTTTAAATGTTCAACGTTGTATGAAAATTTGAATTAAAAATGTCAATGGATGGTTAATGGTTAAAAGTTATAGTAATGGGTCAAAAGTGTCTAAACGGGTCACTAACGTACCCATAATTTAAATGTGCTAATATATGAGTATGCCAAATGTTAATGTTGATTTAGACTTATTGTTGGTAGTTAAAGGCAATGTTGTAAAAAGCGGTTGGGTCGGGCGCTTAGTCGCCGACTAGTCGGGTTTGGGTAGCATCCCGACTCGGCACCGGTCAAATCGCTACCAAAATACGGGTCAACGGTCAACGGTCAACGGGTCAAAGTCGGTCTGGGTCGGATTAGTCGGGTTGGGGCGAGTTTTTTGGTCAAAATCCGGTCTGGGTCGGACCTGGGTCGGATCTGGGTCGGTTTTTTGGCCAGGTCAACATTGGTCAACTTTTAAAAAAAAATACAATTAGGGTTTAATAGCTGGAGTGTGCGCCTCTCTTTTCATTCCAACAACTCCCGCTTCTTTTTTTCTTCTGGGCGACGAACAACAAGCAGCCAACAGCCCAAACAATTGAAGATTTAAAGCACAAGGTTAGAATTCTTTGATACTTTCTCTAATTCTTTCTCTAATTCATTCTTTTGTGTTTTGTTATGTAGCTATGTTCAATTTCAGATTAGATATTGTTTCATTGATGAATGAATGAATGATTATCTGATTTAGTTTATACTTTATACTTGATAGTAACGTATTGATTAATGATTATATGATTAATTGATTATATATTGATATGATTATTCTGTTACTCTGTTAGTAATGGCAACATCAGGATCAGCAACTCCCCAATCCATGGAATCAACATCTAGTACTAACAAAAAGAAATCGGATGATGTTGGGTGGGAATATGGTGTTTTTGCGTTTCCAAATAATAAGGAAAAAATCAGATGTCTTCTATGTGGCAAGGTTTATACGTGTGGAATTAATAGGTTTAAACACCACATCGCCGGAATTAAGGGGAATGTTGGGTGATGTGCTAAAGCCACTGACCTAGACAAACTCAAATGCCAAGTTTCTCTTGATGCTAACAAACTTAAAAAGAAAGGTAAACAAGACAAAGAAAAAGCTTTGAGAGAGGAGGTCAACATTGATAGTAATGAAACGGTTAACATGGATGAATTGGAATCAGATTTTGGAGAGTTGAAGTCACAACGTGTTCATGGTCCAATGGATAGTTATGTTACAACAAAGGTGCCGGATAAGGGAAAGGGGGTACAAAGCAATCTTGATAACGTTGTGAGAAAAGAACAAGTAATTCGAGTGAAAGAATATATTTGTAGGTGGGCTTATGAGTGTGCAATTCCATTTCACACCTTTGAGAGAGAGAGTTTCAAAAGTTTAGTGGCAGCGATTGGCCACTTTGGACCTATGGCTCCAACTCCAAGTAGATATGAGATGGCGGAACCTTATTTAAAGAAAGAGGTTGAAAGAATAAAAAACTTGATGAAAGACCATGAAAATGAATGGAAGTTAAATGGATGCTCGATTATGACGGATGCATGGTCCGATAGAAAAAGAAGGAGCATAATGAATTTGTGTGTGAATTCGAAGTTAGGTACTGTTTTTTTGTCTTCCAAAGAATGTTCCAATGACGCTCACACAAGCGAGTACATATTTGAGTATATCGAGAGTTGCATTGTACAAGTTGGTCCGGAAAACGTTGTGCAAGTTGTGACCGACAATGCCTCTAATAATATGGGAGCGGCAAAGCTGTTAAAAGAGAAGAGGCCAACAATCTTTTGGACATCATGTGCGGCACATACGATCAATCTTATGCTAGAAGGTAATAACGTTAACGTTGTTTGCTTTTTCTTTAATCATTGTTGTTGGAATATGCACACTTTTAATTTTTTATTATGTGTAAGTCTGTAACATCAAACAAAAATATTAACCTGTTTGTTTTTAACTTTTTATTTTATGTACAATTACATGTGTTTATTTTATTTTATGTACAATTACATGTGTTTATTTTATTTTATGTATACTTACATGTGTTTATTTATTCTTGAAGCTATCGGTGGGCTACAACCGTATAAAGGAACACTTGATAGAGCAAAATCGATAACGGTGTTTATTTATGCTCACCATAAATCATTGGCTTTGATGAGGCAATACACGAAGAAAAAGGATATTGTGAGACCGGGAGTTACAAGGTTTGCTTCGGCATTTCTCACTTTACAAAGTTTACTTGAAAAGCAAGAGGCACTAAGACATATGTTTAGTAGTGCCGAATGGTATGAATGTAGTTTATCTAAGTCAAAGAAAGGTAAAGAGGTTTTAGCAAAGGTGATAGATCAGAAAACTTGGGATGGTGTGGTAGAGTGTCTAAAAGTATTTGAACCATTAGTCAAAATTCTTCGAATGGTTGATGCGGATTGGAAGCCTTCCATGGGTTTCTTACACGGTGAGCTTAAAAAGGCCCAACAAGATATCAAGAATGCTTTGAACAATAAAAAGAGCAAATGCGATCCAATTATGAAGATCATTTCAACTAAGATGAAAGGTAGACTTGATACATGCCTACATTTGACGGCATATCTTCTAAACCCGTATTATCTTTATAATAATTTGGATGTCCAACATGATCCCGATGCCAATGCCGCGTTTGTTGAAGTTGTTGAGACTTTATATCCGGAAGATTATGATATGCAACGAAAAATCATATTCGAGGAGATGCCGATTTACAAGACTAAAAAAGGAAACTTTGATCGTTTAATTGCAATCAAAGGATGTGAAGTGAACAATGCCAATTACGATCCGGGTAATGCATTATATATTTTTCATTTAATATTGTTTAGTTGCTTTATATATTATATATTAATATATTATTAGTTAATAGCTTAACAAGTTTGCTTTAAAATTGTAGCAAATTGGTGGGATTTTTTTGGTGCCTCAGCTCCGAATTTGAGAACGATTGCTATGAGGATACTTTCATTAACTACTAGTTCATCCGGATGTGAAAGAAATTGGAGCACATTTGAAGCGGTTAGTGACTTTAAGTTTAAAGTAATCTAATTTAATTATCTATCTTAAACTAAGTAATGTATTTACTTTAACTTTTTGTTGGTTAATTATAACTTTGTAGGTTCATACAAAAAAGAGAAATAGATTAGGAACCACTAAGTTGAACAATCTTGTTTATGTTCAATTCAATACAAATTTGATGGAGAAAAACAAGATAAGAAAGGATAGAACTCATGAAGTACTTTTAGCAAATGAAGCAAGTGAGGCTCAAGAATGGATTGTAGATGGATTATCTTATGAAGTGATTGGTGAGGCCATGGGTGTTGATGAAGTTATAGCACCTCGGCGAAGTGCTAGAACGAGGGAACTTTATGAAGAAGATTTCGAGTCGGAGAGTGAGGAGGAGGAAGTAGATTTGGATGATGAGTATGAGTCGGATGAAGTTGAAATCATGGATAGGAATGGTTAACGAAAAATAAATCAACTCATCAATCAAGTAACAAATATTAATGTTTTATGTGTTTTGAACAATTAATTATGTTAAACCCTATGTTTATTTATGCTCATGTTTATAGTTTATTAGTTATAATTTTGAATTTTATTATTTTATTGTAAAAAAGTCAACAAAAGTCAAAATCCGACTAGTCCCCGACTAGTCCCCGACTAGTCCTCCCGAGGTCCCGACCGACTCACCTCCGATTCCGACTTTTACAACCTTGGTTAAAGGAAATGATTAAAGGTTCGAAGTCAAAAATGAGTAACGAAGTTAAATAAATGGTTATGTGTGTACTAGCTGTTGAAAATGTTGACTTATTCGAATGATTAAATTGAAGTATTGAAAGTGATATTAGTTTGGTTTGACTTAAAATAGTCAACATAATGTGAAAGTGATGATAATACAGTGTCAATACGATAAAGACCCAAATAGGTCATTATAGTGCCCAAACGGGTTACTGATGGGTTTGGATACTAAAACGAGTTATAGTCATGGTATAATGAATGTTTACATGGCATTAGACTTCAATTGTAGTATTGAAATAGTGGGCAAAAGATTAGAACCTGAATTGCATTGGTTTGAGAGTTGATGTGTTAGGTAAAATGGTTAAAATGATCAAGTTTTGGTCAAGGGTTCAAATCTTGATTAAACGCGTATTTAAGAAAAGTGTGAATTAGAAAATGTTTACAATCATATGTGAAATGTGTATGCAAAATTTGGTGGTTAAATATGACACGAATTGAGAGTTATGCTAAATAGAAATTTGTATTAAAAGTTGGAATGTTCAGAATTTTCACAGGTCTGCAAAGGGTTAGTGTCGCGGCGCAATTGGGTTAGTGTCACTACGCGATTAGGAATGATTGCGACACTAGACTTTTTAAATATCGCGACGCGATTTATTCATTTTAGCGACGCGATTTGACGGTAATCGCGCCGCGATTATGATAACCAGCAGTACTAAAGTCGTATAATTAATAATACTAATTTTGGTAAAGACAGTAGTAATAATGTGAAGGCAGTAGTAATAAGGCATGAACAGTATTAAAAAGAGAGAGAATAGCAGAGAAATAATTTGAAATTTCGTGTCAACAAAAGAGTTAAATGTGCGTTTCTATCTGTACAAATTGTTGTGTGTTTAAAGTCGATAAAAGTTTGAATACACATTTGTATTGCAGTCGATAAAATAGAATACACATTTTATGTGTATGATATAATAAAGTGGTATGTGTGATCTTGTGTGCATAAGTTGTTTATCTTGTGTGCTAAGATTTGTGTGTTAATTGAATAGATCATTATGTGGTATCAGTGGTTAAAGCTGATAAATACATCATATTTGAACACTTATAGTGATTAAAATTGATTATATATTATGTTGATCAATTCTATATAAAATGCGTATAGCTGAAAAGCTGTTGAGACTGATAAGACGAATTAAGTTGATTATAATATACGTGTTGTTTTATAGAAGTCGAAGTAAAATCTACAGACTCGCGGTGAGTACTAGTGGTAGTATATTCAAAACTCTACCAAACTTGAATAAGTATGATCAACATACATTTTAAATCTAAGTGAACTAAGCTATTCATGTGATTAATTGTAAGACCCCAACATTTTACATACAAACTTACTTTATATTATACATCAAAAGCGTGGTCCCAAAACATACTAGCTGATAATTTACAAAACCAACATTTTATACTTACTACATGTGCCAAATACTGCTTTTACTAATTCTTATAATTACACACCAAACTATTAATTTCGGGTGTTATGAAAAACTTTCCAAAATATCATAACTTAAAGATCAGCGTTGCACCGGTATAGTCAAACTTCCCGCTAATCATCATAACCCGATCTACATCAACTAACCAGAATCTGCAAAACATTTAACAACGAGGGATTAGCTTATTGCTAAGTGAATGGAACCGTAACCGACAGTTCAATCCATCCATAACAAGTCTTACAACTAGATAAACTTAAACACATAAGCACATAAATACATGAGGATCGGCGGTTCCTGATAATACAACTTATATAAACACCAATACCAGAAACCACGACCACTGGGCGCCATGCCATTCCCAGTGATCTACCGATAGCCTGATTACTACCTTCACTGAGTAGGCTAGTCTTCAACTATGTGTATCCAAGTAACCTAGACAGCTACACAGTAGTAACCAAACCCAACCATCGTTGACCCCACTCCGAATCATCTCAACAACTTGTCACATAAATGCATATCATATGCAGTTATGGAATACCAACTGAACAACTTTTACAACTGGATCAATCAAACTCAATCAATATAATCAACAACTGAATAACTGAAATTAACATGGCAATAACTACAACTGAAACTATCCTGGTTTACCCGTTGTAACCGAACCCGTTACAACTGGGTTGAACCGAGGACTACGGTAACCACTCACCAAAAGTCGACTGAACTCCCAACTCAGTGGTCTTATATTACTGAGTTCTTTTCTGCTTATCTGAAATTACCAATATCAATAAGTTAGTAATTTATTTACAATAACAATTTATATCTCAATATACATCCAAGTCCAAATACAATATATATATAAAACTACTACAATAATTATTATAGCAACATACATCATTTTCCCAATCATAATTAAACTACTAATGATAATCTCTATTAGCAAATCAAATATAACATATAATTCTATCTCTATCATCATTTTAATTTATAACAAATAACTCAATTTATAATAATAAAAATATTATAAAAATATATCATAAGTTCACTAATCATAAACAAATTACTATAAATTATCAAGTTTAATTATCTATTAACTTATTTGTTAAACATTTTAAATAACTAACTTAAATAAATTAAAAGGATAATTAACCAGTTCTTGGCCAAACCCATCTTACCAAACAAACCCATTGGACCAAGTCAGGCCCAAGCCCAAACAACAAACAAAAGAACCATCGGACCAACAGCCCAAAAGCCGCCGGCCTTTTGGTCTCTTCGACCCAAATCAGAAAACGAAGCAGCAGCAGTAGATAATACCAAATAAATAAATTTAATCTTCCTAACATAAGCTTTAGCACAAATTTATATTAAGTTTTAACATATAAATATTACTAACATCAAACCCACAATCAACTACTTATCTATATCAAGATGTACTCATTATAATTTCAAAATCACATTTTTTAAACATAACTCTAACTAACAATTTAAATCAAGAATCAACTTTAAAGGTTATAAATCAAAGATTCAACTTACAAGTGAAAGTAGCAAGATAATGATGAAGATGATGTGAATCAAACACAATCAGTTGCTTTCTTAATATAGTTCCTCTTTTAATTATATGCTTTCTTATGCTTGTACAACTAGCTTTAATCACTTGTACCATAAGCTACCATTTTCTCTCTCTTAAAACGTTTATAGATATTGAGTGACTAAGTGTTTGGTTGGTCAAAAGTGAAAAGGAATCTTTTCTTTTATCTAAGCCATTATACTTGCTCATCATTCTCTAGATCATTTATAATATGCCATCTTTAGTTTCTAATTTATTTGTTGGCATGATCTTAAGTAATGAATAGGTTTAGTCATCAAGTCTACTTATTAGTTGGCTAAAGCTTATGATGACATCTGTTCTTTTCATCCACGTAATAATAATGTGGAGGAAATTTTCATTAACTTAATTAATCTATATTGGTCATAATATGGCAATAAATATTAAGCTTGAACCATCTGTACAATATGAACAATTATATGTACTTTACCTCTTTATTAAAAAGAATAAAAAAAGACACTTTAAAACTTAAATACTGTACACAATATATTATTTTGTTGCATATCTTTGGGATGTTACAAATCTTCCCCCCTTAAAAGATTTCGTCCCCGAAATCTATCCTATTACAACTAATTCAAACATATTAATCATCTATTTTCATGCAACTATACTCATGCAATCATTAATTATTTTAATACACGATATAACAAGGTTAACATAAATTATACCTGTCTCGTCATCAAGTCCAAAAACATTCTCAACGGTCATTTGAAAATCCCTTCCTGTATCCGGTGGAATCTTTCTCTTTCGCCCGACAGATGACGCAGAACCCGAAGCCACACTCCCAGCCAAACCCGAACCTTGCATTGTCTTCTCCGGACAGTTCACTGATCTATGTCCCTCCTTGTTACAATTCCAACAAACAAACTGGGGGAAAGTGCAATCTCGCATATTGTGACCAAACTGTCCACATTTCACACATTTTATTGTCCCCTGGGTACATGGCCCTGAATGCTTTGACTTACAACTAGCACACCACGGATTACTACCCACCGAACCTTCGCTAAACTCAATCCTCCGGTTATTACTCTTATTCCCAGAAGTACTACTCTTGGACTGTTGTGAAATCTTAATCTTAGTCAACTTCTCTGAAGCTCGAGTGTCACTATGCACTGACCTAGCTAAATTAAAAGCCTCGGTCAACGTATGAGCCAATCTTACTGAAGTCCGATAAGGTGGTGGTAAAGTCTTAACAAAATGGGTAATTCTTGTCCTTTCATCTGGAACCCATTCCTGAACAAAACGTAGCTTCTCTGTGAATTGATTGATAAGCTCATCCATAGACATTTGGTCAGTCATCTCTAAATCTAAAAATTCCTGTCTAATTCTAATCATATCAAATTCCGAACAGAATTGCTTACTAATCTCATTATGAAATTCTGCCCAAGTAATTCTCGATCTCTGTTCTGATGTCAAATGGGAAGTTGCAGAATCCCACCAGTTCATAGCTTGACCTTTCAGCAATTGCACAGCATACTTAACCCATAAATTCTCCTCACATTGACAAACTTCAAACTTTCGCTCTGTGTCCCTCAACCAATTCAATGTCACTGAAGGATCATTGCCTCCTTCAAATTCTTTAGGTCCACTAGCCTTGAATGTCTTAAAAGAACATAACTTATTCTGGTGATGTGGTGGAGGAAACTGATCTTTAGCTTGCAGTTCCAAATACAACTGTTCTATCTTCCTTAACCTGATCACCTCATCCTCTAACTGCAACTTATAATCATCATCATCACTACCTTCCTGACCATTATTACTATTTTCTGCTTCATTGTTAGGGCTAACCAGGTTCTCGTTATCTGCCATTCCTGTACTCACAATAAAAAAAACACAACTTGCAACTTGTTAATCGTTAGTATTCACTATACTATCAAATCCCCAATCCCATAGCTAATCCCACTTGCTGGATGTTTGACTATTACCGAAATAGATTTGGGATTGAACATTTTTCAATGCTCAATTCACCCAAATCTATGCTCTGATACCAACTTGTAAGACCCCAACATTTTACATACAAACTTACTTTATATTATACATCAAAAGCGTGGTCCCAAAACATACTAGCTGATAATTTACAAAACCAACATTTTATACTTACTACATGTGCCAAATACTGCTTTTACTAATTCTTATAATTACACACCAAACTATTAATTTCGGGTGTTATGAAAAACTTTCCAAAATATCATAACTTAAAGATCAGCGTTGCACCAGTATAGTCAAACTTCCCGCTAATCATCATAACCCGATCTACATCAACTAACCAGAATCTGCAAAACATTTAACAACGAGGGATTAGCTTATTGCTAAGTGAATGGAACCGTAACCGACAGTTCAATCCATCCATAACAAGTCTTACAACTAGATAAACTTAAACACATAAGCACATAAATACATGAGGATCGGCGGTTCCTGATAATACAACTTATATAAACACCAATACCAGAAACCACGACCACTGGGCGCCATGCCATTCCCAGTGATCTACCGATAGCCTGATTACTACCTTCACTGAGTAGGCTAGTCTTCAACTATGTGTATCCAAGTAACCTAGACAGTTACACAGTAGTAACCAAACCCAACCATCGTTGACCCCACTCCGAATCATCTCAACAACTTGTCACATAAAGGCATATCATATGCAGTTATGGAATACCAACTGAACAACTTTTACAACTGGATCAATCAAACTCAATCAATATAATCAACAACTGAATAACTGAAATTAACATGGCAATAACTACAACTGAAACTATCCTGGTTTACCCGTTGTAACCGAACCCGTTACAACTGGGTTGAACCGAGGACTACGGTAACCACTCACCAAAAGTCGACTGAACTCCCAACTCAGTGGTCTTATATTACTGAGTTCTTTTCTGCTTATCTGAAATTACCAATATCAATAAGTTAGTAATTTATTTACAATAACAATTTATATCTCAATATACATCCAAGTCCAAATACAATATATATAAAACTACTACAATAATTATTATAGCAACATACATCATTTTCCCAATCATAATTAAACTACTAATGATAACCTCTATTAGCAAATCAAATATAACATATAATTCTATCTCTATCATCATTTTAATTTATAACAAATAACTCAATTTATAATAATATAAATATTATAAAAATATATCATAAGTTCACTAATCATAAACAAATTACTATAAATTATCAAGTTTAATTATCTATTAACTTATTTGTTAAACATTTTAAATAACTAACTTAAATCAATTAAAAGGATAATTAACCAGTTCTTGGCCAAACCCATCTTACCAAACAAACCCATTGGACCAAGTCAGGCCCAAGCCCAAACAACAAACAAAAGAACCATCGGACCAACAGCCCAAAAGCCGCCGGCCTTTTGGTCTCTTCGACCCAAATCAGAAAACGAAGCAGCAGCAGTAGATAATACCAAATAAATAAATTTAATCTTCCTAACATAAGCTTTAGCACAAATTTATATTAAGTTTTAACATATAAATATTACTAACATCAAACCCACAATCAACTACTTATCTATATCAAGATGTACTCATTATAATTTCAAAATCACATTTTTTAAACATAACTCTAACTAACAATTTAAATCAAGAATCAACTTTAAAGGTTATAAATCAAAGATTCAACTTACAAGTGAAAGTAGCAAGATAATGATGAAGATGATGTGAATCAAACACAATCAGTTGCTTTCTTAATATAGTTCCTCTTTTAATTATATGCTTTCTTATGCTTGTACAACTAGCTTTAATCACTTGTACCATAAGCTACCATTTTCTCTCTCTTAAAACGTTTATAGATATTGAGTGACTAAGTGTTTGGTCAAAAGTGAAAATGAATCTTTTCTTTTATCTAAGCCATTATACTTGCTCATCATTCTCTAGATCATTTATAATATGCCATCTTTAGTTTCTAATTTATTTGTTGGCATGATCTTAAGTAATGAATAGGTTTAGTCATCAAGTCTACTTATTAGTTGGCTAAAGCTTATGATGACATCTGTTCTTTTCATCCACGTAATAATAATGTGGAGGAAATTTTCATTAACTTAATTAATCTATATTGGTCATAATATGGCAATAAATATTAAGCTTGAACCATCTGTACAATATGAACAATTATATGTACTTTACCTCTTTATTAAAAAGAATAAAAAAAGACACTTTAAAACTTAAATACTGTACACAATATATTATTTTGTTGCATATCTTTGGGATGTTACATTAATTTATGATGAAAAAGAACATGAATGACATACGTTCATGTCATAGAATAATTAATAAGAAAATGTAAAGATTGAGCAGATACGAGTGATATTCGTGAGGACACGAATAAAATGAGTGGGGGAGAGTTGTAACACTCCAAAATTTAAAAGTATTATTGTGATGGATAAATAAATAAATGTTTTAAGTTATTATTATTGTAAGAAAAATAAAATAATAGAAATCGCGAATGGTTTTTAGTTCCAGACAATAAGTATTAAAAAAAAAAGAAATTTTTATTACATATACATACACCCGTACGCATATACTCCCTTATGTTCTAAATCATTCCAGAAAAACAAAGAGGAGAAAGTTGTGTCGCAGGAGAAAAACATCAACAAACATGAAAATCAAACTATCAATCTTCAGTTCAATCATCTTCTTAGTCATCTCCTTCATCTTCTTCCTAATTGTAAGTTTGATCTCCTCCTCGTTTAACCTAAAAGCTTGAACTTTAGGGAGAAAAGAGATCGACAAGGGGGAGAGGCCAGAGGTGTGGTCTAGGGTTTGCAAAACCAAGAAGGAATCGGTTGTCTTTTAAGCATGAAATCCGTCTAAATGATCAAACTCTCCATTCTAGTTGAAGAGGGAGGGAAGAGAACGACTCTAAGACTAATATTCTAAGGTAATAAGTTCTCTAATTTCGTTTTCTATGGTTTATATAGGATAATAAAGAACTAATGAATCACGTGTTCGATTTGTACGATATATGATAGTCAATGAAACCTGTAATGTTAGAATATTCGTATAAAATTGAAAACGAGTCCGATTGACTTGAAATTTCATATACAGGTAAAACACTACGTTTTCTACAACTTTTTAGTTTTAAGTTTCTTCTAATTCGGACTCTAAATGGTTCAAAAAGGTCATTTAATTAAACATGACAGATTGTTAACGAATTCAGTAACGTGTATTTTAAATAGATCATGTGCAATTGGGTTTAAGTCCCAAAGCTTTGAAATTCTGGATATTATAGGTTGATTCGTTAGAAAAGTTCCAGGAAAATTATGTGAGATTTGGATAAATCAAAATGAGTCAAACACAGGTGATCTCGAGAACATGGGTGCTGCTGAATTTGGTGAATAAATGGGTTTGAGAGTAACCGTAAATTCACAAGAGTAGTGCTACTGGCTATAGTCTAAACAACTGTCCTTATCCTCTGTTATTGCTATTAATTGTAGTTTAACAATCATTCATAATTAATCTACTCTACATTTTCCATTGGTTTAGATACATGTTACAAAGGATTTAATTAGCTTTCTAAGATGATGGGTCGATGTTGCCTCTGATGCAAATGAAATAAACAAACAAATTAGTGTTCCTATGGTTCAATGCACAAATGGCTTAAAGATTTATGGGTGCATTATATTTTAATTATGAGGATTTATGATGAGGCTAATAATAATTATTTAACAAAATATAATTACCTTAGATGGGATACGATTATAAGTATGCTACCATGGCATATTGTATAAACATGTAAACTAGTATTATTTATATGAACAATTGCATGGTACATCTTTATGCATACACATGAAATATGCATTCGATCGGTACCGTTAGATCATCTAATTAAACGACTTAAGATAGCAAGTATGTATCCAACTAAAAGGAATCTGACATGTTCAGTTTTAATGATAGTGTCTTTATATATTAACTATTGTTTAGGTAATCGAGCTTGGGATTGGCTTTGTATACAAGTTGAGGTGACTCAAGACGTGGCATTCACAAGCATTGTGTTGAGTCGCCTATTTGCCTAAAAAACAAAGGTGAGTAATATGGGGAATTAAATAGATAATGACTGTGTAATATTAGATTGCTTCTAAGCATGAGATATTACACGATTATGTGAATTATAGTATAACTGTTATTAGATGCTAGATTATATTGTGAATTGTCATGGTTGAATTGGTTTATAAGTTGTTGGGAGTTAGTTGATATATGTTATAAAGCTATTATGAGATAGCACTGATATGTGATAAATGAACTATTATGTGAGAAGTGAATTATGTGCATCGGGGATTGTAGAGATCAGTTTTATTGCAGGTTGGTAACTATGTTAGCCATGATGGATGATCGATTACAGATAAAGGTGTGCTTTGCACATGATTATGATTTGATGATATTAATGCATATTCCATTCACTTGGAAGGACCGGGAATGGGTATGTCATTTACGGGGTATGGCCCGAAGATGTTAATTTCTGTGGGAATTAGCATAATGATATTATGGATCCTTAATATACGCAGATATGAATTGATAGTAATGATACTATCTTACTTCAAGTGATGCATATTCCATTGATTGGTTTTAGTCCGGTGATGGATATGTCTATGACTTGATGAGGTTATTATATACCGGGGTACGGCCCGGACAGGTACCCTTACTATTGCAATGGATGATGGAGTTTGCATATTAATCAGATATATGGTACCAATTGGAAATATATTAATGATCTCTACAATTACTTAACTGATACAACTGACTGAACTTGTGATACGTGCATTCTATATTTTAGGTGAAAATTCATTATTTATTTAATTGTTTATATTATTCACTAAGCTTCGGCTTACCCCTTTTCAGTTGCTTATTTTGTAGGTATTTGGGTCGATTGTATCAATGGACTGATAGATGTAATTATGATTGCTAAAAGACACGTGGAGTGGAGCTTAATGTAATGGTTAGACAAGCTCCTATTTCTTTTAAATTATCGTTATGGCCCGCTTGTATAAATCGCCCAGTTTCAATAATGTTTATTGTAAAAAAAAAATATGAGTCAATATATTGATATTTTATGAATTGATAATATACAGTTTTAAAATAGAAATTGGTTCAAAAATTTTCAAGGTGTTTCAGAACGTAATAAACCTAATGACATGGCGTTGCCATGTCACTAATATTAATAGCGTAGCATCCACGTAATAAAATTTAATACACGTGCCTTTAAAATGGAGCTTTCTTCCTCAAATCCAAACCCTAATTTTGCATCTTCCCCACCTGACAACTGGTGGTACTGCTAGTGATGCGAAGGGTACAACCCACTACTGCTTACACTCACAATTGTTGGAGCCGACAAGTGGGTCGGGTATGACCCATCGATTGAAAACCTCGTCGACAATCAACTCCTTACATCACAAGTCAGCCATGCTTTGTTAAATGGGATTAGTACCTGGAAATGCAACTAACTTGTACCAAATCTCTATTGTGTGTACCCAACTTACGTATGCTAATTTTAACGCAACCAACTTTCGAAAATGGTGTTTTTGATGTAACTTGATGATGTGTCGCTCTCTCCATACGCCACGTGGCAAGCCATACGCGCGACATGTCATCAAGTTACATCAAAAACACCATTTTGGAAAGTTGGTTGCATTAAAAATAGCATACGTAAGTTGGGTACACACAATAGAAATTTGGTCCAAGTTAGTTGCATTTCCAGATACTTTACCCTTGTTAAATATATGATTATGAATAATACTAAATCCAAGCCTCAACATCGCCTCATCGTCAAATCCTGGACCTACTCCTTCTCCTAACTCTAACATCCACAATCTCTTTAGGCAACTGAAACCGACACACATGACACAAACTATGATTTGAAAGCCACGGAAGTATACAATCAGGACGATACATGTGTTTACACGGTAACTGTTTCGTTTGATCATCGATAACAAACTGATCTTTACAAATAGCACATAAAACGATCGGATCGATTTCAAGTAATGCAGATGTGATCGTAACGATCGGAATCGATTCGATTACGGATTTAGATGTTGGAGAGTGGTGACGAGATACGGGAGTAGTGGTTGTGGTGGTGATCGGAGAGGAGTCATTTGATAACCCCTTCCACTTATTTGATTTTTACATTTTAGTC
Organism: Helichrysum umbraculigerum; assembly: GCA_949592205.1. Lineage (NCBI taxonomy): Eukaryota > Viridiplantae > Streptophyta > Magnoliopsida > Asterales > Asteraceae > Helichrysum > Helichrysum umbraculigerum. The sequence continues at coordinate 4,170,349 of CATIUR010000005.1, read as the reverse complement.
CTTCCACTTTATTTTCTTCCTCCCTTACCTTCTTCTTCCCCAAACCCCACCTACCACCACTCCACCACCCTCCTCACCTGCAGCCGCCAGCCACCAGCTGCCGGGATTTTATTTTATTTTATTTTTTCTAAAACTTTTCCAAATTTTTTTATTATATATAGTATCCTTTTTTCTACTGCATTTTAAATAAAATTATAAGTTTTTTTAACTGCATTTTGTATATTATTGTTAATTGTTAATTAACTAAATTTTTTTATAAATTTTACTACATCTTCTATACACGACGTCAGCAAAATACAGTAAAAATGGACAATATATATAATATAAAATGCAGTAAAAAGAGAACAGTATGTCCTAAATGAAATATATGCAAAATGCAGTAAAACAACAATATGTAGTATACTTTTATATAAAATGCAGTACAAATATATAATATGTATTATATAAAATGCAGTGAATAACAAACAATATCTAATAAATGAAATATATGTAAAATGCAGTAAAAATAACAAAATGCAGTACAAATAGATTATGCATGATATAAAATGCAGTAAAAAACGAACAATGTCTATTAAATGAAATATATGCAAGATGCATTACTTATACAAAATGCAATAAATAGGTTATAATATGTATAATATATAATGCAGTAAAAAAACAAACAATATGTAATAAATAAAATATATGCAAAATGCATCAATAATAATAAAATGCAGTATAATTTTAACAAAATGCAGTACAAAATAGATTATGTATAACTTAAAATGCAGTAGAAAACAAACAATATTTATTAGACCGAGGTGTATAAATAAAATTAAATAAAAACATCAAAAGGATAATGTGTATAATACAAAATGTAGTAAAAAATGAATAATATCTACTAAACATATATATACAAAATGCAATAATAATAATAAAATGCAGTACAATTTTAAATATGTAAAAAAATTGGGAAAAAATTATGAAAATATATTTTTTTAATTTTTTTTTTATAAAAAATTTAAATTATAAAAAAAATAAAAATTTGGTGGCCGACAACGGCTGGTGGCGGTGGGTGGCAACAGCTAGTGGTGAGTGGTGGTGGGGAGGGGGTGAGGAGGAAAAAAGTAGGAAGGAGTAGTGTATAATATTAAAAAGGTTGAGGGGGTAAAAATGAAACTTTGGCATGTGAAATGTGACACTTTTTTAGTGAAGGAAAATCTTCTCATCATTCTCCTCAAAATGTACATTCTCCTCTGAACTTCATCCTAAAGGTATTTATGATATTTTATAAGTTTTGACCAAAAAATAAGCCTATATTAAAAAAGTTTAAAAAATTTAAAGGTATTTATGATTTTTTATAAGTTTTGACCCAAAAGTAAACCTATATTAAAAAAGACAAATCATATGTTGGAATCCTTAGAGTACACGACGTGGGCACCGTTCCGGCGTTGTTTTTGCTCCAGAACGTCGCTAGACGACATTCTTCCACACCGCCGCAGCGTTCTCGATGACGTTTCGAGCAACGTTCTCGAACATTGTTTCCTCACGAACGCTGTGTTCTTCTTCTTTTTTTTCTTTATACGATTTCCTTTAATTTTTATAGTGTGGGTGGGTGTGTGTTTTCAATACTTCATTAATGGTAGGGTGTTGATAAATACAACATATAATTTTATTCATACAACATAAAAGTGCTATGATAATTTGTACTATATGCTTTAACAATTGTACAATTTGATGCAAGTATCAATTTCCATGTTGTAACTATCACCACCTCCCTTAATGTTATAGCAAAAGAAATTAAAGTAGTATAAAATATACTTGTAGACTAAAATTGTTATAAGAAAAGTCAACGATCTAAAATCAAATCATATAAATAGTACAGGGACTAAATTTATAAATTCCTCGACGATATCACTACATAGTCAACAGATTCCATCCCTGATCCAAACACAGATTCCGGCATGAACTCCGGCCAATTCACCGTCGCGCTCCTCCTCATTTCATTCGCCACAACCTCCTTATCACAACGATTAATCCGATTATCATCGAAAGAACAACAACCACCACTCTCTTCCGGCATTCTCCGGTACCGAGGCGACGACAATTCGTACTGTGAAAGCTGGAAATTTTCCGTCGAAGTTAATGATGCCGGAGTCTGGTACTGTGTTCCTGAACGATGTATGAACTTCGTGAAAGAGTATATGAACGGAGATCGATATCGGTCGGATTCCGAGGTTATTGCTGAGAACGCATTGGAGTTTGCGAAAACGGTGAACGTCGCCGGTGATGGTAAAGATGCTTGGATCTTTGATATCGATGAAACGTTGTTATCGAATCTGCCTTATTATGCTAATCATGGATACGGGTAATTCAGATGCTTTTTTGGCCGTTCAATACTAATTAAGATAACTTGTAACTTATGCATTATAATAGGTACAGTTGGATTTGACTGGTAGTAATTAGTATCCTAGCAGGTCAAATTAGTGGTACCGGACTACCCGTGCAATGTAAGTACATTTCGGGTTGGGTTGACCCGTAAGTCCGTAACACTTTAGCAGTTTAGGGCTTAAATAGACAGTAAGCCGAAGCTAAAAAGATCATAAACAGTTAGAAGTTAAAACTCACTTTATCGGCATTTTTAAACTTTACCAAGCCCGTAAGTTGCAATGATAAGCTTAACTGGATCAAATATTGCTTACTGTGATCATATTATCTCAACCATCATCTATTGTTTCAATATAATGATTTAAGATGGTGTTTGGGGGGCTTATTTTCCAAGCTTATTAGCTTATTTGCTTATTTTCACAAAATAAGCTAGCATTTGATGTTTGGATGGGCTTATTTGCTTAAGCTTATTAGCTTATTTCAGGGGTGAAAAATAAGCTTCAAATTCTTGGCTTATTTGCTTATCTTCATAAAAATGAGCTTTTAAGCTATAAGCTAAGACAAACACTACAAAATAGCTTACAAGCTTATTGCTTATAAGCTATAAGCTGCTTATAAGCAATAAGCAACAAGCAACAAATTGTACAATTGTTAAAACATATAGTACAAATTATGCTTGAAAGGTCACTGTGGTCGTCTTTCGGCTCATTTGAACCATTTCGGATTTTTTTACTTTAAACGTGTGACCTATTAGAGATATGACATAACTCCAACTGACCCATTCATAAGCATTTGGTTCGAAATTCTTACCTCTAGCTACATCACTTCCTATCATCTTCTGCTCATCGTGATTTGCACCTGCTAATCATAATTGATTTCTGATAGTAAACTACGATGCTTTAGCATTCTTTATTGTTAACTAGAATGTTTTCGTGTAAATAGATCAGAAGTTTTTGATGAGAAGTCTTTTGATGAGTGGGTAGACTTGGCAGAAGCTCCTGCTTTACCCGCAAGTCTCAGGTTGTACACTGAACTTCAAAAATTGGGGTTCAAGATTTTCTTGTTGACAGGCCGAAGTGAATTTCAAAGAAAATGTACAGATAAGAATCTTGAGTATTCTGGATTCACCAACTATGAAAAGCTCCTATTAAGGTAATTTATTTATAACTCAACAATTATTAAACTTCATAACTTGTCCAATGCATCTTGAAAATGTTTGAAAGCCCTTGAGGTGGTTTGGATTGTGTTATATCTTAAATGGTCAAAAGAGTCAAGGAACGGATGGGTCATGTGAGTCTAATGGGCTGGAAGTCGTCTAAAGTCAATTTGTAATGCACACTGCTTCCTGGCTCCTACATTGTTTTTATTCAAAGATTTATATTATTACTTTACATATTGTTTAAAAGTATAATCATATATATGCATAATTGAATTTTTTACTAAAGATTGAAAATGGACATAAGTGCCTGCGGGTCTATGTGGCTTGACCCGCACAGAGAAGGATATTTTTTAAATTGTATGTAACAATGTCCTAACCGCCCCATTTTGGCACCTTTTCATGTTATATCAGGTGTTCCTCAGCTTTGATCTGTTTATGGTTGAAACAGGGCGGATTCAGATTTAGGTAAACCAGCTACTTTGTACAAATCCGAGAAGAGGCAAGAACTCAAAGATGAAGGATACAGAATACATGGTAGCTCTGGAGACCAATGGAGCGATTTGTTGGGTTTTGCAAAAGGAGAAAGATCCTTTAAACTTCCAAATCCACTCTACTACATCCTCTGACTTCGTACAACAATAACATTCCCAAATTGGTCAGTTTTAGTACTGTCATTGATTGCCTTCAGTTTGCAAACCATGTTTGCTTGATATCAAATTTGTGCATTCAGTATTCACTGCTGTATAATGTTAGCATCACTTTCCACTTCTATATAAATGGATTTTTGATGGCATTGTTTATTGAGAGTTTGTATCTTTCATCGTTAACTCTCAATGTAGCTTCAAATGTTTCTAATGTCAGCCTTCTATGAGCAGCCATCGATTCAAGTTTCATGGTTTCATGATTTCATCATCACACCACCATTGAGTAACCTATTTATATTCTTATGAAAGAATTTACTTCATCAATGTGTTAAGTTAATCATGCTTGTCTTTTCTTTGCTACATGTGGAATGGAATTATAGAGTGCATCGACACAAGTTTATTAAAGTCATAACTTATAATTGTTCTTGCCTTTGAATTTCATAGCTTGAACTAGCTAGCATGAACAGCATTAACCAGTTAACCAGTTTGTAAGCTAGCATGAACAGCATTATCCAGTTAACCAGTTTGTGTAGGTAAATAGATGCTATGGCTGGTTGGTTAGATGACCAGACATCACTACATCAGTGGTAAACTGGTAAATAGCCACTATCTCCAATACAACCAGCGAAGGTACTAGAATGGGTAATGGGCTGATTTGGACTATCTTTATCTTCTAATGGGTCCAATAGTAAAACTAAACTTTTTAGATGTGTTGAAAGTTGCCCAAACATGTATACAAAATGCGACCCGTCTATTTTGTCACCATGATACTATCAAGTATCAAGTCTGATTCATGAGAAGAGTGCGACTTTTTTTGAGATTTACCTATTCTATTTCAATAAGTTTCATAAGCCTATAATTTGTTTTAATAGATACATATAATGGCATTACTTGAGTTTATTACTGATTCTGTTGAGAAGGTTAGATGTTAGACTAGCCTAGATCAGTCTTCATTTGAACACCGATATTGGGCCTCTCATGCCGAGCGGCCGAGTCTAGGGCTGGTACGGAACAATTAAAGTGCATATCTAGTCTTATGTATTACAATACATGTATATAATTTGCTCAAAATTGTCGATTTTAACAAAATTTTGATGTTTTCTTTTACAATATGTAATCAATAAAAAGTAAGTTCACAAAGAAAACAAAGTGGTTCGATTTTGGAGGTTTGAGTATAAGAGGATCGAAATTCAATCCTCATATGCTCCAAGTTTAGGGCTAGCACTCCGACTGTTTGACGTGTAATTCATTTGTTTTCGGAGAAAGTACTGTGAGAATGACTATGTATTGACAGGTCATTGAGTTGATCTGAATGCATGATCATCAGTGTAGGATGTGTGAAGCACTTAACGTTGTTGATTATCAAACACTTTATTAAAGATCTTATAAACCCGTGGACTCTTTGGAAATTGTCTTACTATTTTTATAACAAATATATCATATATCATATAGTCACAAGAAACAATAAATCTGCTATTTGGGCCAAAATCTATTTTTAAAGGATTTTGAGTAACAAGTTTATTTAAATTATAATATAAAATGTCTCAAACTTCAATGATTAGGTTATTAATCTCTAACGGTCCCATTAGCCAACTAATTTCCTTGATTTGCTTAATTATGTCAGGATTAGCATATGATTAATTGAACAATAGTCAAATGTCAATTGTACTATAGTAAAAAAGTCAAATGTACTTATTATTATATACTCGTATGTAAAACCCAAGAAGAATTATACTAGATTCACACACGCATAAGTAAGAAAATCATTAAATTCAAGACCCACCTCCATCCTCTTCCCCATCAATCTTTCTGTAAATACAAACAACTTTACTTCAAGAAAACCCAACACCCCACAAAACAAATGGAAGAAAAATGCTTCCTTTTTTTACTTCTTTTCATCTTAAACTCCATACATACAACAAATGGTGCTTCATTTAGTGTAGGTGGTGGTGTTGGTGTAGGTGTAGGTGTAGGTGTGGGTGTTGGGTGGACTGGTGGGGTGAGTGACCCAAATCCATCATCTCCTTCACCTTCAAATCTCAAGAATGCCTATATTGCCCTTCAAGCATGGAAGTCAGCAATCAAAAGTGACCCAAATGGGCTGTTGAGATCATGGGTTGGGTCAAATGTATGTGCTTACCATGGAGTGTTTTGTGCAGATCCAAGTAATGGAATGGGTGATCCATCAGGGCCAGTAGTTGCAGGTATAGATCTTAACCATGGCAACCTCAAGGGCATTTTAGTAAAAGAGCTCTCTCTTCTCACAGATATGTCTTTACTTCATCTCAATAGTAACAGATTCTCAGGCTCAATCCCACAAAGTTTAAAAGACCTTTTTGCTCTTACTGAACTTGATCTTAGTAATAATCAGTTCACAGGACAATTTCCACCTACAATATTACAAATCCCAAATCTTTTATATTTAGACCTCAGATTTAATTCTTTTACAGGGCCCATTCCACAAGAGCTTTTCAATAAAAAACTTGATGCAATTTTTCTCAATAACAATTTCTTTTCAGGTGAAATCCCACAAAACTTAGCAAACTCTCCTGCTTCTGTGATTAATCTAGCTAACAATAAGCTTACTGGTGACATCCCTATAAACTTTGGGTACTCTAGTCCAAATTTAAAAGAAATATTGTTTATGAACAATCAGTTAACTGGTTGCATACCTCAAGGAATTGGGATGTGGTCAGATATACAAGTTTTCGATGCAAGTTTTAATTCATTAATGGGTCATTTACCAGATACAATATCTTGTTTGGAAGATATTGAAGTTTTGAATGTGGCACATAATAAGTTATCAGGTGAGTTGCCAGATTTGGTTTGTGAGTTGAGGAGCTTGTTAAGATTAAGTGTAGCTTATAATTTTATATCAGGGTTTAGTCAAGAATGTGCAAAATTGTATGGTAAAAATGTGGGGTTTGATATAGCATTGAATTGTATTCCAGGGGTAGAAATGCAAAGACCACAACCTGAGTGTTCTATAATTCCTGGTGGTGGGTTAAGTTGTCTTAGAATTCCTTCACTTAGGCCTCTTGCTTGTGGTACATTTCTTCAATCTTTAAACTCATCAGCCCCATGAGATAAAGATTGCATCTTTTAGACGATTTGGTGTAATAATTTGGTTTTGGAGGATGATGTTAAGTGAGAAGGGGTAGTATGGTAAAGATTACTATTAATTTATGTAATTATTGTTTGTGTTTTGTATGGATAATAGAAAGATTAGCAATTTTGGTACAGTTTTTGACTTGCATTTATAATAGAGGTTGACTATTATTTTATTCATTCATTCATTACAAGTGTTCTATTGTATTAATGCAGAGTTCTATTTGGTTGTAAATTAAATGCATAACATTATTATGGCAGATAACATCACAACTATCTTGCCATTAAGCTCATTCAACTCTCCTCGAGCAATAGTAGTGGCAGTTTCAACCCATCTGACCAACAATGGGTCCATTTGGGTCTGTGATAGGTCAAACGGATAAAATAGTTATGTTTTGTTGAAAAATACATTATGTCAAATGGGTCGAGCAAATTTACGAGTTGAAAGTCACCCTAAGTGGTTTCAAATCTTTAAACTTTCTAAGTGACTTATTTAAACAATTACATTACCGTTGCAAAAGTAGAGTTCTAACAACCTTATTTATAACAACGTAAAAATTGATAAAGTAAATGTCGGTAAGCAGCCCAAACAGATTTCAACCGCTTGATCCGCTAATATTGTCTCTTTCATTGAGTGCACACCAAAATATGCATATCACATACATAACGATATTGTTTTGATTAATAGTAGAGACAAATAAGGCTTACTACATTGTAATATGAAGTTGAATGAAGTAAATGAGAGCTTTGAAACAGAAAAGGGGTGTTCATGTGATGGAATGATAAAAAAAAAAAATGCACTTTGAGGTCTCTTTGTTGATGAAGCAGAGTCACATGGTCATATATGATGAGACAAAACTGACCTTTCAAAAGAAGCTGTTATTAAATCTAAATATTTTGTAGAATTCAGAGAACCAACTTCGTCCTGTTCATGACCAATGTCACATGACAGGTGAAGAGTCATTTTTTTTCTTCCTAATTTTGCACTTCTATTCTCTTTAAGCTGGCCCACATACATACACCCCACTCCCACGGGCCTAAATTACTACATCGTCCGTGTCATAATAATGAGTGTTCATAATCACTTTTTACGAAGTTTAAGACATTACATTATCTGATCGTGAAGATTACACTATTACCTTAGCCTTTCAAAAAAAAAAAAAAAAAAAAAAAAAGATTACACTATTACCTTTGCCTTTTACAAAGTATATTTCATAATTTTTATTTTGATTTTATGAACGGCAAATAATCTAAATACATCCTCATTATTGATTTAAAGTCTTTTATTAAAAATAAAATAATCACTTCATCTGGCACAAACAATAATATAAAGCTTAAAAAACAAAATGGACATTACACCCATGCCCTACTTTCAATGTTAGGTACTAACATCAACAATGGAAATGGCTTCTTCCCATTTCCATTTACATTTTCTCCTTGTCCATTACCACAAGTTAGAACCCGTTTTTCTGAATTATTGATTCTTTCATAGTAAGAGAAAATGAATAGACGTGGTACCTCTATTTGCACAACACACATTGAACAAACAGTATTTAGACTTTCAATCCGTTTGACCAATTTCTACTGATTGAAGATATTATTCAACTCGAATCAACGCATACATCAATAAATAAGTGTGGCGATTACTTTATCGGAGCCATACATTTCGATGTCACTTGGCCCATTTCTTATATATAAAGAAAGATGGTTAAATTTAAACCTATGATGTGTATAAGATGCAAACTAAGATGAAGTTTTAAAACGTATTGCCTCAAGAAACATAACAATCCTAACCGATTCAAAACAAATCTACAGCAGAGAAGTTACGCAGTAAATGTTTTGAGCTTACTTTCAATGAAGCGGATATCAACCTATCACTTCAATTCCACAATATAGGTGCATCAAATAAACTAAAGTAGAAAAACCTTTTCAGGAATTAAAATTACAGCACATATGTTGAACATCTGATAATCTTTAAACTACTAAATTAAAACTATCAAAAGTGCAAATGTACATACTACTCAAATGCCTATCAAGTTTAGAACTTTCACCTGCAAAACAATTCAAGTGTTTAAAATTCACTTTCAAATCAAATCGTCAATTGTTATAAACTTATAACCCCTTATTCGATGAATAAAATTAAGATATGAACATTTTTTTTATTGCAAACGAAACGAAACGAAACGAAACGAAACGATGGAAATACTTAATGTTATGGACTTGGTCCTTTAAGACTTAAGAGGTTTCTCCAATTATGGGCTTTTAGTGGGTTGGACCTTTTGGTAATTGTGGCGGTTGTAAGATCATTATCGGCCCATATTTTAAAATACAAATAAGATGATGATGGGTTAAACCTTTGTTTGATTGTATATAAAAATACAAACTAGGATGAAAGTTTAAGACTATGTTGGTTAGTTGTAAATTTATCATTGTTTCATGATAATCGGAATTTCCATTAAAACAGGTATGTAATGTTTTATGTTGGTGCTTTGGGTACATTATCCAAAGTTTTCACCTTCTATATATCTTGACTATTTTCTCCTAACTTAAAGGTTTCTACATTTAGTCAATTTCTACGCATTTTAAAGTGCGAGAAAATTTTTACGCGACTCTTTTTCATCGAGTTTGGATGAAGCGTGTAATCTATGATTATACGCACTTAAAAATGTGTAGATATACCAAAAAAAGTGTGGTTGGAACTAACTTATTTGTTGTATATAGTAGTGATAGTGATGAGGGTGGAATCATAAAAGGCATAAACTGGAGTCATGCATGTTGTGATATTCCTAATTAAATTAAATGCTATTCCTTCTGCGACTTCTTTATGGGACCGAATCTAACCAAAAACACATACTCAATCAGTGTGTGTGCAACAAAGAGTAGTACCGTGAGCTCATTTACTTGTACAGATCTCTTCTTCCCCTCCTTTTATAAAGGCGTCCAAAATCTTCCATAAAAGTGCAAAGCAACGTACGTACCCTTTAAATTAAACAACACATTCATGATATTTTATACACTTAACTAATTAGCTTATTGAATTTTAGCACTTTGTTTATTTTAATTATTTAAACGGCTTATGACTAAAACCTATATATATTCGAATTAATAAAAGGGTTAATTGTTTCGTTATGTATTTAACTTTACCTCTTTTACTATTATATGCAACCAACTTTCAAACGTTCTATTGTATGTATCGAACTTTTCAAAAATGTCTATTGTATGTATTGGATGAATGTGGCGCTGACAAATCAGCGCCACGTCAGCGCCACGTAGGATGATAAATCAGCGCCACGTCAGCATAACCGGTGCCACGTCAGCAAAAAGGTCATCCAATACATACAATAGACATTTTTGAAAAGTTCGATACATACAATAGAACGTTTGAAAGTTGGTTGCATACAATAGTAAAAGAGGTAAAGTTAAATACATAACGAAACAATTAACCCTTAATAAAATGTCTATTGATCATGAACTTTTTGCATCGTTTGTTCACGTTCACATAAACGTGAGCAATTGGCTAATTTGTTTGAAGTGAGTAATGGGCATATTTAGCTTTTATTTTACCCGTATTATCTTAAATTATATATAGGAAACATATTTGTGACATCATCATCATTTAAAATTAAAGTTCAATTGAACAATTAAGTCCCTATATTTTACTTAATTTTGAAAACAAAACCCCAATTTATTATTTATAATCTAAACTTAAGTTGTATAAAATAATCCACGTAATCATATAAATAATATTTATGAAATACTATTATATTTTAAAACTTTAATTATTCGGATACTTTTATAACCCAAGTATATTTCTTTATTTTGAAATTAAAGACATCGATTATCATGTGATTACATTTGTTATCTTCACATCCTAATTAACTAATGTTTCAATACGGTTACATGTTCAACAACTTAATTATAGTTTGAGATTTAAAACTTAGATGGCCCGTGTGTATACACGGGTCTAAGTACTAGTTATAATAGAAAAATAATAGACTCGTAAAAATTTTACAAGAAGTGTACCAATTAAATTAGAAGAGATGAATACCAGAGGGAAGAGTAAGGTAATTAATTCGATTGGACTAATCCTCATTTCTCATAACAATATCTTCTTTTTCTAGATATCAAAATCTATATCTATATTATATTATTATAAATATAAATAGGTTATATATACACGTAATTACGTAAATTGAAACTAATTAAGTTAAAGTGCAAAAGCTATTAGTAAGAAACTGAGCAGCTTTATATAAAAAAAAAAAAAAAAAAAATACAAGGATGTCACTTGAAAACTAAAGCGAAGGATATATTACATGCACGTTCGTCTATCTCTATCTGTGGCTTTATTCGATATGACAAATTCCAGCTTTTTTATCTGTACACTGTACGTATGTATCTATATATCACTACAACTCAAACATATATATTTGCGACTACAACATTTTTTAAAACTTGTATATATAATATATAATTTATGAGTTCGATTAAGTACTCTAGCTCGAGTGAGGTTTGTGTTTCTCGTATGATTAGGCTCGAATTTTATTGGTTTACGTTATAGCTAGCTTGTAGATACAGATGAAACTTGTACTCGATTATATGTGTTTTAAAACACATGCTATATGTAAAAACATATATTGAATAAATCCAGGGGTGGAGACAGGGCGGGGGCAGCGTAGGCAGCCGCCCCCACAAGAAATTTTAAATTTTGTAAAAATTTAATTTTTTTAAAGTATTAATAACATTTTAAAAATTCCGCCCCCACAAATAAAAAATAAATCTTCTTCGCCCCCTCTATTACGATTTCCTGGCTCCGCCCCTGAATAAATCGGTTACGAGTATGTTTTTTCTAATGTTCATCAGACAAATTAAATATCAATAGTTAAATTTGATATAATAACTAAAAGAGATGATATCTAGTCCTATTTTTTAAAATTTGACCATATATATATATCAATACTCAAGAGATTCTGTAAAGTTTAGGACGACCCGAGTTGGTGAACTCGAAAAACCGACCTAATTAAACGAGACAATTTTAAATGCACCAAACATATACGTACACGTCAATCGCGCGGCTAGCTCTATTTAGTTTCCTGCATCCGGCCTTTTATCATATATGCATCTATGAATATGTATAATACAATCTCACAAGGCAAATGTTTAAAATTTCCAAGAACATTAAAAGATTTAAACAATATAACAGAGAATCGATTCTAGAATGAGAAATGGACGCCAGCTTGAATTGAAGAAGTATAAATTATTATTCAATTCCTAGCTAGCTAGTTAGAAGTTAAAACAACTAAATTAGCCACATAACTATAAAAACAATAATAATAATAATGTTTATGTACAACTTGTATTCATATTAATTCTATGTCCTCTATGTAAAAAACAATTGAAGCTAGAGGGGGTATACAAGAAATCAAAATAAAACAAATTAACAATTGAAGAATATTAATAAAAAATAAAAAACCATTTATAAAAGATGATAAAATGTAATCATGGTGGTGATGATTTTCATGCAGAAAAGAAGGCTTCTTTTTTTCTTTTTTTCTTTTTTAGGGGTTTGCTCTTCTATCTTGGTGTCAGTAGAGATGAACCTTTTCTTGAATTCTTTTTTCTTCTTTTTGGATGCTTCTTTTCTCTTTACCAACATGGGGTTTTGTTGTACAGTTAGTTTCTGTTTGAGCCAGCCCTGATTTGTATATTTATATCAAAGGCCTGCAAATGTGAAGTGTTGTAGAGAGATAAAGATGGAAAAGTAAAAAAGATAAAGAGTGAAGAACTGGGGTCTGTGTGTTGGTGAAAAAGAATATACGATGCAACTAGGGTTCAAGTAGCTAGAGTGGTCATATATGATGGTGATGATGATGATAGTGATGTTGTCTTCTTTTTTTCTTACTTAAGTTTTTTATGCTGACTTCAATGATGATCTTGACTGTCAGGATCAGGCCAGAATGTAGAGTACTTCAACCAATCTGCCTCTGAGTGGTTTGTGATAGATGATTCCTGCATTTACATCACAACAAAATGTGAGTTGATATTGTAGTGTTGAAGTATGCAATTACAACTATGGATCTTGAAGATATTCACATTCACGTTCATGTTTATGTGTTGTTTAGCAAATCACTAGAAAACAATAATGGATTAACAAATCACGAAAACAATAATGGGTAATATTGCATAGACACTAAAATGTAAGCCTTAAAACAAGAAGGGTTACTTTTGTTAAATTATTAATCTTTAAAAAGAGAAATAAAGAAAGAAAAAGGTGATATTGAGTTCTAGGCTACATGTAAATGTTAATATATTATTAAATGGCTTAGTATACATTAATTGGATTGGATTGGATGCTCGTCTTTTCAAAGTGATAACTAGTTGATTTTTTTTAGATATTTAACTATGGATTTATTTTTAATTAAATGTCATTTTGTGACTATCTTTTGTAAAATTGTTCACATCGGGGCGGAAACAGGACGGGAGCAGCGTAGTCAACCGCCCCATAAGAATTTATAATTTACGTTGAAATTTTTTTTTAAGGTATTTATAACATTTGAAAAATTTCATCCCTACAAAATTATGAAAAATATAAAAATAAATTTTTCGCCCCCTCCATCTTGGCTCCCCTAGTTCACATATCTTGTATATTTTTTAATCCTACATAATGATAATAATATAAAAATTTACTAGAAAATCTATTATTTACTGAGTCACATTCCAAAATCCTCACGTATCTTGACTCAGGATTGATAAGTTTGTTATTTTTAATTTTTATAGACGACATAAAGCTAAGTAAGAAAAAGGTTGGTCATATGGAGGTTATATATATACCTAAATTTCATGTTGCTTTTGGCCTTCAATCACATAGGGTCTTGTGTCACTCTTTGTCCTAGGATGCCATTCATCACCAAAAGTTTTTGGGTCATCGATCTTATACCATTTTTATCACTTTTGCCTTTTAATTTTAAAATCAGTTGGTTGTAACTGAATTTGGATCTTTAAATTATATGAAGCTTATGAAATAGTATATCAATATTGTTAATTATCAGAAGATCAGGTGATGCTTAGTTGTAATGTATTTGTGTGAAAGTAACGCGCAAAAATAAGGTTATTTTAATTTGCTGAATTTTCAGATACGAGAGTGATAGTATATACTTCTATTAGCTAACTCGATCACAACATTTTTCGTAAGCTAGGATACCAATGTTTCTCGAAAGAAAGCTTGAGACGATTCCCATATCAAAGTACTTAATTGGTAATAGTAATTAAAGTTAAAAAATAAAATAGAAAAAGATGTCGATCTCTCTATACATCTAGATTTCTAACTTTGGGACATGTGTGTATAGACTTGAGTTTTTTTGTACTATTGTCCTTTTTCTTGTTCAAAAAGAGGGAAAGGAAGGTGTTAGATGCCAACATCCATGATTTAGTGCTTATTTTTTGCCTTGTTTTATCCTCCTCTAAAAAGAAAATTGATAAATTTATTTTATATTATTTTATATTGATTAATAGATATAGATATTTATTTAATTAATATGTAATATAGATGTAATTAAATAACCACATATACATCTATGTGTGTGTTTGTCATGATTATAAATATATATAAGGTTGAATTAAAAGTGTGTCAAATTAGATTTAGAAGTTGATGAGAGAAAAAATGGACTTATATTTATGATCAAACGACTAGCACGTTTTAGTTTTCCGATCCAATTATTGTCAATTAACTCTTATGAGATACTCAATGCTAGGATATATATATATATAGTATTAGAAAATGATTAGTGCCATTAATTAATAACATCATCACAAGTTAAGAATTCAACAAAGACAATGCGTTTTGCCTAATAGCAAAGTTGTTTGATTTTTTTTAGAAATAATATAAAATGTAAAAGAAGATGGTATATTTTTTTAAAGAAATATATAAAACATATATGGATCCAAGTATAAAAATTTGTATTTATCATCATCATCATCATCAAGATCAAGATAAAAGAATAAACAAATGACACAAAATTCACAAGATTTCCATAATTAAAACCATGTGTTTGTTCACCAAAAACGGACCAACTTCAAGTTGATTTTAAGAAAACTTAGGACGTTTTTCTTATTTTTTGGGTTCTACTATGAATGGAAAAATACTTGATTTATTTATTTCGTCGACTTCACATGTTGGGTACGTCTCGGGACGGAAACGCAAAATCAAATTCACAAACGTGGCCATATTTATCTTCTTTTGAGTGTAAGTTTACTACTACTATAATAATAAGAAAACTCAAACTTTAATTAGAAATTATAATTAATAATAAAGAATACACAAACAAACACATCACTAATATAATTAAGAAGACGAAAAAGCAAAGGTTATAAGGGAATGGAATAACAAGAAGAATAAGGAGCAGTAATACATATTTGCCCAAAACATATATATATATATATATATATATATATATATATATATATAATATATATCTTGGTCTAAATTTTTGTAGAATTACAGTCTCATATTTATAGTCCACATTTTCTTGGAAAATTTTAAATTAGCTATTCACATTGAAAAGTAGGAGAATATTATTAACTAAACTTTGTATATTACCTATAATTTATATAAATGTCATAATAATTTAAGTAAAAAATAAAGGTAAAACTATCATGATATAATAAAGAATAATATTAGTTTTATTAAATAACGTGTTTTTTTGTGAACAATAAATTTGAAACAGATGAATTATTTAAAAATATTCATTCAGATATAATATATAAAAAAATAATAATGAAAATAGTTAAGCAATGAGAACCATCAAAAGTGAAAAAGGGAAAAGGGACAAATTAAATTGCTTTTATCTCCCCTCACACCCTTTACTTAAAATAATAGTATTAACTAAGTTTAAATTGATATCTTTAATAATTTAATGATGCAATATAGAATAGAATAAGAATATATATATTTTTACATAAAATTCAGAGTCAAAAAGGTAGTGAAAAACTAACTTCTTTGATATCAGTTGATGATGATGGAGTGCACCCCATTATCAACTCCTCTAATCCTGATGTTGATCTCCCTCCTCCCATCTTATGATGATGTTGTTGTTCCTGCTGTTATTAAAAAATCAACAAAATAAAAGAAAAATACATATACATATACATTTATATTAATATTATTTTTTGTGATTTATGATTTAAACTGTATATATTAATTAATAAAAATGTAACTCTTTATTATTTCGATGTAAAATCTTCGTAATTCTTTAATAATAAAACAGAAATACTTATAAACCGATATATATATATGCATGCGGGCATACGATCGAACATATAAAACATAACAATAACAATGATAATGATCCTCATAATGATGATGTATTGTCTTGAAGAAAACCAGAAGTAAAAAAGTGAAAATATATGTTTATAATTACTTGTTCTCAACTTAGCTAACAGCAAAGCAAAACCTACTCAGTCCCTGTCTATGTTTTGTCTTACAGATTTTAGTTGAATGCACTTGAAATTAAACACACTGTTTTCACATCATGCATGCATATATATATTAATTGTATTTGTATTTGTATAAATATTAAATAATGTAAGAGATAAACCTTTTATTTTCTTTTGGAAATAACATAACATTGTTTCTGACTAACTTTATCCTTACATCACGTTATGTGCTTTAAATATTAAGAAATAATGTCACTTAATGTAACAAACACGTAACTGATCAATTCACTAATTATAACCAGAGATATACATATGTGTGAAATTTCACTATTTTTAAACGATCATGCTATATATATATATATACTTAATTTTATTGGAAACAAATTATTTTTATCAAATTGACAAAAGTTAACTAAATTAGATTGATCGAAAAGATTTATTTGAACGGAAAAATGCTTTAAACTAGCAAGAAGCTAGACAAAAGAATATAATTACAAGGTGGCCATGAGAGTCCTCATTAAGGAATAAATAAAATTGATCAGTTTAAATTACCTGAAAATTGTCCATGATTCTTGAGACATGGTATGAGTCCTCATCAAGCATATTCATGGAGGTGTGATGAAGTGGATGTGGCGGAGGAGGTGGCGATATGAGAGCTGATACAGGATGAGTTGGCCTGCTGACGTGGAAACCAGTCGCTGCCATCTGGTGCTGATGTGGATTTTGTTGTTGACTCATGTGAAGCTGTTGCTGCTGCCTTTGTAGGTCATGCTCATCGCACGTGATACTTATTTCTCTCCCGGTTGATGACTCTACTCCAGTTGTACCCACCTGCATCAAAATAGTTGTACACTTAATTGACTGCTGTGCTTGGTTGTACTCTAGACATGACATATAAAAAAAATGTACAACAAACCATGCACAAAGTAGCATAGATAAAGGTTACAATCAAGCTAGCTAGAGTTGGGGTTTGCTGAGAGCACAAGCAAAGTATATAACAAAAGCAACCTTCAAACCATTTTGAGTTCATCCCTTAACCTTGCACTCAACTAATTTCCATAATCTTGGCCCTCATTTCATGCCCATAAGTTAACATCCCAACAAGCCAAATTCCGCGAAATCGTACAAATTATTAAAGGTTTACATCAAACGTACATATATATCATGTTACTTTTGAATTTGGTATCTAAAATATTTTCTTCTCACAAACGCGATTTGTTTATTTTAGACACATTCTATTGATTTTGGTGTTTTCTACTAATAAAAGAATGTTTTGCTAACCATGGTTCATAAAAATATTTGTGTGAAAAACCGTCAACTATCATTAAAATTCATGTTTTTATTGTCAATCGATTTGCTCAAATCTGCTAGAGAAAGAGGTCTAACAGAAACAACGTACAATAAAACGATTAATTATATCGTGTTTTATTGATTAAATAAAAGAAGACAATCACATTTTGCCTAAAAAATATAATAAAGTCATATTTTATGTTTTTACTTCTAATTAATAAGATTTACATTGCCATATAGAAGAAACTCAATTAGTTACATATTGGACATGTATAAATATTTTTAGACGACTATATAACATTCATAAGAAATGATGTCTAGATGAAATGTTACTATTGTTACAATCAATGAAAAAACATACCTCATCGAAGCTTTTCCGAAATGGGACAAAGCTGAAATGATCTACACCTTTAAGATGTTGCATTTGATCCATGGGATTGTAACTCGACATAACGGCACTAACGCTAACAGCCGAAAGTTCATCCATATTGTTATGAGTAGAAGCAGTTGTGGCGGTTATATTGATTTCTTTAGACGAAGAACAACTACCACTTCCGCTTCTACTATCTCTTCTATTCATTTCATTATTCACCCCCTCAACGGCTATAACATTGGATAACACGTTATTGTTACTAGCCCTTTCCGACCAATTGCATTGTCTTGGTTGAGTTTGATAAAATATTTTCGACACCACAAGTTCGCCCTCACGCTCTTCTTCGTGTTGTCCAAGATGGTATTGATGCATTACCCAATTGGTTTTTTCTGGTTTTCGGTTTTTACCAAAGTTTGTGTAGAGTACCAAGATTTTCTTGCATCCTTTTTGCTTTTGATTAACCATAACGGGCCGGGTTTTCCCCGTTTTATGCCAACGAGTCTCTCCACCTTGTAGATCACATTCGGTTTGGATCTTTCTTCTTTTTCTTGTCCCGGTTGTATAAGCTTTCGAAGGCCGGTGGAAGAAATGTCTACTTAATCCGTCTCTCGTAACTCCTAAAACATCAAGAAACTAAGAATTTTCATTGATTTGATCACAAAGTATTCGTATAATTTTTTAAATTTTCATACTTGTACCGTAATAATTTCCAAAATGTAAAAAAGAAAATAAAATATAGTTTGCACACAATTATATATACTTTCTTTTGTTGCACACAATCTGTCAAAATTGTTCAATATATTTGGACATACTTCATTTTGGGTGTTTTGGTAAACATATATGTTTGCAATGAAAGTAGAAGTCTTTCTCACCACCCATCCATAAATTGGAAAAGCGAAAGTAGGTTTGTAGGTGCAACGAAACAAGAAACCCTAAATTTGAGAAAACCCCATTAAGTATTTGTTTTCTTAAAGACAACAAAGAGTGTACGTTCATAGTAAAACCTAACTCTTGAATTATGGGACAAACAACTTATGATTTTTTTGTTTATGTGTTCCTGTTTCTTTCAAGAAAAAACACCAATCAAATTAATTGATAACGACAACTCCGCATGCTCATTCGTGCACACAACGGACGTGTCGATACCACCTTTGGTTGCTACATGATCGAAAAGATCGAGTGATCACCTGGAAGCTTTTCAGGATGTGTATAACAAATCCCATCTTCACCTTCAATCGTAGGAATGAATTCGTCAATCAGCGGATGAGATTTGAAGTTCTTGGCTTCAACTTTGGCTTCTAGATGTTCAATTAATTCTTGGTCAGTTGGATCAAATTTCACTCCAGCTGGTAGACCCACCCAATCCTTCAAATGATGTCAACAAATTAACAAGTTATTAAGACTAATTGTAATTTTAAATTAATCAAAGAAAATAGTAACTAATTGCATAATGAATGACAAAACCAAATTCTTTTTGAGTTGATGTCTTTGTAAAAATAAATAAAAGGAAAAAAAAAACTAGTAAGTTGGTATTGAATAAAATGAAAAAAAAATATTCAGCAAGAAGCATGAAGTTCTTAAAAATAGAAAAAAATCAAACCGAAAAATTTGGTGCTAAATAAAAGGAATTAAATTTAAGAATTTGCATAAACTTATATTCTTTTGAATTGATTCTTGATTATTTATCAAAATCTAGTAAGAATATTTTTTAGAAAGAAAAAAAAAGAATTAGTTATGCGTACGATGATATTTCAGACGTACCGGTTTTCCTTCGAGCCGATGACCACAACCTGGACAGTGTTTGGATCCACATAATTGATGTTCTTCAAGCTTTGCATCAATCAGATCAGAGCTGCTAATATTCATTCTTGTTTGATCAACCAAATTCGTTAATTAATTATCAAATACAATTAAACTGATCAACTTCATCACCGTATCATATCGATCATATCATCTGAAATATGAATTGATCACAAGAAAATACAAAATGAATCGATCAACACCTATCTTTCTGATTAGAAATTTGAAGTATTTTTATGATGAACAAGAAGAAGAAAAAAAGCACATGTATATATATGTCAAGTTGGAGAGTATAAAATATAGTACCTCAATGAGATAGAGATAGATATATTCTTTCAAATATAGTAGTACTATTTGAAGGAGAGAGAGAGAGAGAGAGAGAGAGAGAGAGAGAGAGAGAGAGAGAGAGAGAGAGAGAGAGAGAGAGAGAGAGAGTATATGTATGAACTTTAAGCATGAAAAACACCAGAATTCCTTCAAACTTTAACTGAAATCCAGAGAGATAAAGATAAAGTTAATTGTCTCTCACTCACTCACTATATATGTATAATAATAATAATAATATATTATGTAAATATATGTATATAGATATAGAAACACACATATATATGTAGCACCACCTTTTGTTTGCTCTTTCCTAATTTAAGCATAAACTCTTTAACTAGCTAGCTAGCTAGTAGGCGGTTCCATATGACTGTCACACACTTTATAAACTATGTGTAATTGTGTGTGTGTGTGTGTGTATAAATTACATATAATTAATATGTTATATGTATGTAGAAAAAGAGAGACAGGATGTATATGTATGTTTATATATGTTGATATGAAAAAGCTCAAAGCACACAGAAAGAGATTTGGTTTGAGAGTATTGACCGCTAAAGCTAAAGTTATACGCGGCTATATATATAATAAATAAAAATAATAATTATAGCAACTGTTTAGTTTGATTTTTCTTTTTATCAATATCAATATCAATATTAAAATTAAAATTAAATTAATTTTATTTATTTCAATTTCCACAAGTAATTAGTAAGAGTGTATATTACGGTTCCATCACTAGCTAGTATACCGTAGTTTTAATCATTTAATGATGAGAAACCACATGTCATATGGAAAACAAAAAAAATTCTATATTATTTTTTTTGTTTTTCGATGAAAATTAATTATGTTGTGTTGTTTTATTTTATTTATCATTTATTATTATTATTATTATTATTATTATTATTATTATTATTATTATTATTATTATATATAATCTATATATATCTATCTATCTATATAACTAAGATAGGAGACCTTAAATGATTTGGCAACTATTTACCTATGTCACATCATCAAAATCCTATGTGTCATCATTATATGAAACAAGCTTGATGACGTGGATTCTCCTACACTCATATGATAAATAAGGTAATACTATATTAGAAAATTAAAACTAAATTATACTAATTTAATTTAAAGTGTCATTATTTTTGAACGGTAAATACTACAATAGATAATTAAATTATAACCAATTCAATCTAAACTAATGTGTCATTAGATAATATTTGTAGTATAATATTTTTATTAAAGTAAAAATCATGAATTCATTTATCTATTTTTTCCCTCTAATTTTGAGTTATAAATTTGTATATCTTTCTTTATCTTAATCTTCACATTCCTTTTTTCAGATCTATAAAAAAAAAATATAACTATTAGTGAATTGGGATAGTTTAATTTTTAATATCATTATAGCTTTTATCGTAGTTTTGTTAACTTGACAAAAAAATATATTATCTTACAAACTCAGGGATCTCAATTTCGTTTAATTTATAAACTTAGTACAAACTTAATTAATAGGTATATCAAGTTCATGATATCTTTTAAATATTTTATTAGTTTTAATAACTCAACTTAATTATAATTCTATATTCGACCGGTAGAAGGTGTAATTTTATAATTTCTTTATTACTTTTCGCGGTTAGGAAGTTTGGCCGCAATCTGAGCGGTACCACCCACCCTACCCTACCACCTATAGACGTCCGTCCATAATATCTCATTTAAGTATTTATATATATCTCATCACTATAGATTGATTTTGTACATGCAGATGCAAATTAGTTGTTCAATAAAATGTCTGAATAGTTATATTAATCGCTACCATTTATGTTTGTTAAAACTATGTACATATGTCTTGCTCAACAAATTATTGCAATCTTAACAACAAAAATGTTATTATTACTAAACAATCATTTTAGCTGGAAATGTCACTTTACAATATACACATCTTTTTCAACCTTTCCAATGTATTCATATATTGTGGGAGAAAAAATTTTGTTCTTATTTCATTTTTAAATAGTCAAAACTTATAAAATATCACTAATATCGGTATAAAAAATCTATTTGTTACACAATTTGAAAGTTTTAAGGGGTTAGCTGTCCTCCGTCTCTTAATACTTACTTAATTATATTATTAATTTATTTTTTAAATGTTATAATAAATGATCATAAAAGGGAAGTGATTTGGAAACTACTTTTTTAGCTGTATACCACATATGTATTACCGTGTTGTATAATACAACACTTTAAATCGTAAGTTATGGTGTACAAATAAAACAATAACAATGTACTAATCATCACCCATATATAAAGTGTATACAACACAAAATTGATATTGAATATCATTATTAAAATATTTCATTTACCGTTTTAGATTATGAGATCTATTATGAAATTATATTTTTTAGCCGTGCATCGCACGGGTTTAACCCTAGTATATATATATAGCATATTCCCGGTTTGAGGATCTGAAGCTTTTAACCTTATGATTTGTGAATCACCTCAATACCGCTAGATCAATATCTTTTTTTATGAAATGGCTAATATTTTATTAAAATTAAATTGACTGATTTTGAAATTTTCCCTGTTAATTTCATGATCGGTAATTAATGTGGTATCATATATAAAAAAATAAAATAAATAATAACATATCACAAGGTTATATAAGATTTAATTTATGTATGTATTTGATTAGTTGATATATATTGAAAGCGAAAAACAGAATAAAAGAAGGGTGGAAGTCACATGCGTTTTTTTTATGTTGTGGCCGGAGACTGATGATGATGATACTTTTTGGCATGGAGAAGATGGTTGCTTGATTTCCAAGTAAAATCACCAGTCCAATATACTTGATGGACCACCACCACACCACCACCACCCTTTCTTTAATACTCCCATATACACTCTTACTTATGATTATTATTTTCTATATCCTAAAATAATTGTCACTCGACAAAAAATACACAATTTAGTAAAAATATAATCATTATTACTGTATCTTTCTTACTTTTAAAGAATAACAATCTTACTCATAACTAATAAATTAGTGTTTTCTTTAAAGTTTGAAATAATAAATTCAAGTAAGAGTAATATGGTAATCACGATCAAACTTCTCAATATTTATGGAGATGTGTGTTAACATGAAAATAACTGTTTTATTAGTCAAGTAACTTTGTTACTCTTTTTTATCTAGTTATAAATTAGTAGGTCAATATTGCATGCCGCATCATTTTCAAAAATAAATAAATATATAAATAAAATAAAATATGATGGTAAGCTTATATTTATAAGTGGGTCCAATATGATTTATCAAGTATATAATTCTCTTTTTGTTCACGTATTGAAATATTAGATTAGCTTAAATTAACATTTAAAAGACAATAAAATATGTACGTATAGTATAATTATATAAAGAATACTTGAAGAATAAGCACCTACTAATTAGTACGTATCTAAAAGCAAACATATGTAGGGATGAGCTACTCATACTTTTTGTTATCTTATCAAAGTCAATCCTTAGAATTCATTATTGAACATGTATTTTGTGAATCATGATATATATATATATATATATATATATATATATATATATATATATATATATATATATATATATATATGAACATAATTAACCATATTAAAGATTAATTAAGAAGTAATCATTTTATGATATAATTAATTTTCATTGTTTATGATAGAAATACAAATGGCATTGCTTCAATCAAATTAAATAAGTCTTTGACCTTTGTGTACGTTTATGTTGTAGGACGTCACAAGTCTCACAAAATGATAGGACATCCATCCTTTATTTATGGTCCTCAATAACTTAATTGACGTATCCCTAATAATATTAACAAACCATGTTAATGATCGAGAGATGTAACTCATTAAGGTTGCATTTAGTTAAGAAAAATATCACAATATTTACCTCTACTATATTATTCTAGATTTTCGTTTCTCTTGAAAACTAAAGGAAACTAAAATATACGTGCAAAATTGTAAGGGATGAAGTTTTCATTGTGTTAAATAGAACTTATATGAAACTATAAATCGTAGATTCCCCTTTCTTGGAAAACTTCTCTATAACCTTGAACCTGAACACGTTTTTTTTTTAATTTTTTAGAATATTTTGAAAGATTTGAGTCGTTCTCTGACTCTAACAGTCTAACTCTATTCATAGATCAAAAGCTTTTTAAAGCACATGTTACATTCCCCTAATGCAACTAACTAAAAACTAGTGGGTATCTTTGTTACAATAAGCATAAGGTCAGGGGTTCAAGCCCTGACATTTCCATAACCATAACCACTGAGTGAGTTAGGTATGCCCTCACATTATGGAATTGACAGTCGATTGTGAGCCGGTCTGGGTTGCCGGTTATCAACATTTTGGCACAATATATGTGACAACATAATAAGTTAAGGAAAAACATCGAAGACGTAGTATATCTTTTTGAAAGTAGAAATCTTTGACATATATTATTATTATTATTAAATACATAGTCAAAGATTAAATGATGAATGGTCCAAAAATTGTTTGGGGGGTAAACAAGAGGCCATGATTGTAAAATGGGTCATGTGCATCATCATATCATATATATGTATATATCCATGTCCTATTAGTATTTTCTTTATCTACAACTGATCTGATCATGGAATTTCATGAATCAATGGCTAAGAATGATTCTAAGAACAAGTAAACACGCCCTTTGATTGGATTTCTTCTTTTGTCCAAACAATGGAGTGAATCAATATTCTTGGTTCACACCTTTCAATTTCTTGAATATTGACTACACCAACATGGGATCGGGTCCCACATAACTATAATTTTTACTTTTCCGCTTATATCATTTCGATCATATATTCTAATTCTACTATTACTAAATACTTTTAAATTTATTAGATTTTAAACCCGTGTATACACACGAACCGTTAATTTTTAATATGACATTTCGTATTAAGTATCTTGTTTCTAATAATAAAGTGTATAATATGTATATTAAGCATTCAGTTGAATTCATGATAGTATTACTTTATGTAAGTGGATTTTATAAGTAGAGATTAAAAAATTAAAAGTTTTTGAAACCGAGTTAGTAGAAAAAAATAATTATTTTAAGTATATATTAAACTTTTCAAGTAATTTTATTCCTACTCGGTGTATTGAAAATAGAAACATTACATATCGATTTGGATAATGTTTTAATTTATGATTAAATTTCTTTTTATATGTAAGTGAGTGGTTGATTAAAAAAAAATTAATAAGTTAAAGATCTTATTTTAAAATTTACTGAATTAAAAGACTTAATAGACCAATTGAAATTTAATTAAAATGATTACATCATAAAGAGGAATCACATATACAATTTAAAATTTTATGGTTACTAGCTTGTTTAAAATTACAAACTTCAAGTTTTGTTTTGTTTTTTTTTTTCATTTTCTCGTTGTATAGTTTTGAACTCTTTCTCTTTTTCCTTAATTCAAAACCAAAAAACTGGATTAATTGATTACGTGTCTTTTTTTTTTTCTCTATCTATACCGTGTCCTAATTTTAATCCGAGTTCATATACGAAATACAATCCAAAAAGAATAACTTATTCTTCAACCTCAAACTCGTCAACTTGGCGATCTAGCTAGGTGTTATTATGAGTGTCCAATAATCAGTGTTTTAAAAACCGGCTTTTTTCTCGAATTGGTTTTCTTCCCGATCCCGATTTATTCCGGTTGAACCGCTTATTTTACACTACATATATGTCGAACCGGATTTATGTCCGTTTCCGGTTGAACCGGTTTAACCGGACCGATTCACCGATTTTTAAAACGCTGCCAATAATTAGGTTTTTCAAAAAAAATTGAAGAAAAATGGAAAAATTTAACATAAAATGGGAACGTGATATTGTCTAAAATGGGGAAAATTAAAAGTTTGTTAAGGTTTTAAACAATTAACTTTATACTAATTGAGGCAAACACTGTTAGTTTATTGGTGTATGTATTCGGAATCCTCGGCAGATAACTTCTATTTCTTCTATTATAATGGTAAGTTATGCACCAAATACACATATAGCTCAAGCGTAGTTTACATACTACACACGTTACTTACGATTTTTACTCTAACGAAATTTGAACCCATAAATAAATGCAATAAAGATTAACATGGGAATTAAATGAACATCAACATCCAACAATGTAAGTGTAAATTGTCTAATAAGATTATTTGACATGAGAAAACGAAAGACACGAAGACAAAACAAATTATTATCAAATTATTTACACGTAGAAGAAAGAGTTCTTGTCGTATACAATTAGGTCCATCTGAAAACCCCTAAATCTATTACCCGGTCAATTTTGGTACCCGGTTTCACGTTCAATAACACACTTCTTGTATATATAAGTGTGAAGTACGCAATTCAATCAGTAAGTAGTCACGATTGTAGAATGCGAGTTGGATCATTTGTTTGTGTAATAGGCTATTTTGAAAGTCTTTAATTCGAATAATCATTCTCTTGCTGATTTGATGAGTACTTAATTTAACTTTAATGTATACATATCATCTACATTAAGATGAAGAAAATTAAGAAATAGAATATTAACCATTATTTAACCATATGCTCCCTCGTCCATACGTCCCACTTTTATGTCATCTTGCAAAAATTGTTGCATTT
The DNA here is from genome assembly GCA_949592205.1 of Helichrysum umbraculigerum. NCBI lineage: Eukaryota > Viridiplantae > Streptophyta > Magnoliopsida > Asterales > Asteraceae > Helichrysum > Helichrysum umbraculigerum. The sequence goes on along the minus strand of CATIUR010000005.1, from coordinate 4,143,205 downwards.
ATCATATGTCAGACAAATGTCAATTTTGCCTTTCAAGGTAAGTTCGACTTAATTTCTTATATGAAACAAATGATTGACATTGATAAATGAGTGTAAATTAGAGAGATTAATGATTTTTGATAATTATTTTCCGCAAGTACGCAATGGGACAAATAATTACTAGTAAGGTGAACAATAAAAATGGAACGGAGTGAGTACGAACGTACAGGGCTTTATTTGTTAATAATAATAATACCCTTCTCTCTGTTTAATTCTGATTCTCATATTAATGCATGACTCGTGAATCTTAATCGAAGGATTATTTGCTTAAGAGGAGAGTAGGGGAGGGAGGCAGGGAGGCAAGCATGCTTTGTCTTCATAATTAAGCAACATCCAAAAAGTCATGCCCACAACACATTAAACTATTGTTCTATAAATTCCTTGACTCATACTATCATATATATACAGTATAGATATAGATTATATATATATATATACTTCTATCCCAATATTATATTGTACAAAACTCAACTTTCGATATATATGTTGTCCTCTAGAATAAACCTAAATTAAATATGTTTTCTAAGTTAAATATGAAAACATATGGTGTGAAATTATGAACTTCGAACTTAATAAAGGGATTTGAAACAATTTGACACATACTTTAAAAGTTGATTCACACATACTTTAAAAGTTGATTCACACTTCAAGTATAACTATTTAACTAACAGCACGCGCGCGCACACGCATGCAAGCGCACAAATGTGCGCAGACACAAAACATCTAAATGCACCTACTGTGGTAGGTTGTATGGCCAAGTTTGTTGGATTGCTATCCACTGTAGAACCTGATTATTAAACCATCAAACACTTCTATTGATAAAATTAGTAATAATGAAAGTTATATATTCCCTCATTCCACAAAAGATATATATTTACTACCTTTGTAACTTTATATATACTTCTATACCTCCAATCCAGAATTAACATTTAATGTAATATTTGTGACCCATTCCCCTTTTTATCCTACGTACCATGTTGCAAGATCTTTAGTCAATATTAATCATATGAATACTCGTATAGCAATTTAAAGTCCTATGAAAAGGGATCATTACATAATCCCACTCACTAAACAAATCCTCATCCTACGACCAAAGTTACTATAGATTATATCTATTTCCTTGCCGTAAATGAACAAACTGAACGATATTGAGAAAGATCAAAGAAGCAAGATAGTCGAAATTGTTTAGGGTTTTCTTACAAGTTAACTAAGACTTTAAACGAGTGAGTAAGTTGGGTTTGACTCATAATCACCAAGTAAAGGTGTTAGGTCCATCTAATTATGGACTTCCTCTTGTCTACTCTATTTGTTCAGTCCAATACTATTTGATGATTTTGCCCCTTAACTTTACAGTAGATGATAAAAAGGTGGATTTGACTAAAAGAATCACCAATTCGGACGACTTCTTTAACCCTAAACATCATATCACTATCCAGGACTAATAGATTTGTAATATCACACCATTAGGTACTTCAACATCCTAAAAGAAGTCTCTTATTTGTTACATATTTTTTATTTTATTTTATTTCAATGATTGACAGTCACTATATTTTATTTCTTTCAACAGTGTAGAATATGAACTCAGGCTTATTAGAGGCAAATAAAATGATGGGCTGATCACAACCCATTATAAATTTCAGTAGATACATGTGTTATTTGATATTTTGATCATGGTATAAAGTCCATTGGCAGAGCCCACTCAAAATCCAAAGATTACAGATGTTACATATCAAGCCTTACAAAATTATGGGTGCCACGGGTTTGCCTTAAATTATTCATTTTTGAAAGACAAAAAGCAAAAAAAAATGTCCTTATTATCCAAAGGTCATCTGTAATATACCTCAAAAGATTCACAAGGTGAAGAAATAAAAGAGTACCCGATTTTGGCACTTTCATGTGGTCTCACCACTAACGGAATTTGCTGCTGACTGAGTCATAGGTTGGTACGTTTATAACTGGCAAACGGAGAGTAATCAAGTAGAAAGTCAGAATTGAATACTATAAAAGAATAGCAAGAGAACTGAGTGTTTATTAATAGTGGAAAATTACCATCTCCATGAGAAGCCATGGTGAGAGGGGAAGAAAGAAGTTTTTTTGCAATGGAAGTAATGTCATTGGCTGTTACTTCATCAATAGCTTTAAGAAAATGATCTACAGGTTTCCTAGTACAGATCAAAGGAATAACGATGTCAGAGTACAAATAATTAAGACTAGTATAGTACGTGGCAAAATTGGAGGATAAGATACAGGGCCAAAATATTTGTCAAAAACTTAAAAAGTTTGAAAAACAAGTAGCAAGTCAAACATGAATAGAGAAGATACAGTATCTATAATAATAATCTAAATCTTTGGATAAAATGAGTTAAAGGGTTGTGATCTGAAAAAACAATTTGGGAGATGTTTGACTCGTTTCCTTTTTAGACTATTCTTTCTATTTTACCCAATTAACCCGGTGCAACATACTTTAATGGGTAACGATTGCCACCTCTAACGGACATTACTAAAGCTATACCTTTCTCCGTATGTCAGTATTTGTCTGCCTATATCTTCTGATGCAACCATCTGCATATAATGATCAACCAGAAGCACATTAAACATGAGCTTGATGGATTGATGACTAGTGAAACACAGACTAAAATTACATACTCTTGACTCAAGGTTCATCAAAATGGCAGACTTTGTCGACTGCTTGGCACGGTCCAGCTGTACTTGATTTACTGTAAGAACAGGTATGTCAGTTAATGATTATTTTAGATGATAATGATTATTTTAGATGATAGCACCCAAGGGACTAGGTTAAATTATTTTAAAAGTAATAAGATATGCCCCTGAGCCTACCTTCTCCATTAGTGGCAACTGCAATGAGTTCTTTCGCTGCTATATCGATAGCTTTTGAAGCAAAATCAGAACTCTGCAACGAAGATAAACATCAGCATGTTAGTGAATTGTAGGACTTCCAAAGGAGTAATATAACTGATATCTTAATGTCTTACTGTGGTAGCTTGGATTCCAAATATAGCGGTGTGATTGTAGATTGAGTTGAATGCCGAAAATGACTGAATCTCAGGATACTCATTCAAGACTCTAAGATCTGCTCACAACAATAATCCAAAAAAGTCATAATTATGTGAGCGTGTGAGCAAAGTTGAATCAAGTAAGATAACTAAAGATTGAAAACAAAACAGGACATAGGAGCCACAATAACATGTCACAATCACAACATACGTGATATGTGTACTGTTTATCACATATCATATAAGAATTATTATATCTGCTCCATGTATTTGATAATGTGATGAACAGTATGATAACTGAAGATTGTGAACAGTATGATAACTGAAGATTGTAAGCAAAACTTGACATAGACTTCTGATACGTGTAAGAACTCTGCTCCATGTCTCAGGACATGATAAATATGAAATACATTTTCTTCAACTCCTTCCTATACTTATCACCAGTTGCACCTATATAACAAATTGATGGCAGTGTGATAATCTTTAAGTTAAGTTTGAAAACATGTCTATCGTTAATGCTCCTTGCCACACTAAAGTCGAATTTCACATCCATTCACTCTCAATTTCTGATATTGCACTATCGCACATGCACAGGCAATTAGTTCCACTTCACAGTTATATGAAGTAATAAGTAATTTATGCACATGCAATTAGTTCCATTTCATGATTGTAGTATTAAAAATAAGTGTGTCAAGCAACTTACAAAGTCGTGAGTACATCCCTTTTCCAGGGCCACCAGCTGAAAAAGATCCACCACCTCCCATTAGCATCTGTAAGTAAATAAAGTATTAATTCCCTATCAGTTGACACCCCCCTAAAGTTCAAAAATCTTGGTGCATTTCACATGAACTATAAAAATAATCATTTCCTACACTCTAATACATAAGTTAAAGAGAATATTAGAAGTTATCAAGGCTACCTGAAGAACTGTCAAGGTCATGGCTTCCTTTAATTTAAGCCAGCCACCGGGAAGTTCGAATGCAAGAGCAAAACTAGTTTTCTAATAATAGAAAGGAACTTGGTCAATTAATCAGGATTGCAAGACACAGTTTATAGATGGACAAGGAACGACAAGGAAAATAACGGTGAAGTTAAATTTAAGAGACAGACCCCTGTATCAGCCATAACACGGTGATCACCTCCAACATACACAGACTTAGGCTCCTCAACGTGAGAGCCACCTGGCAAATCAGAGAGAAGAGGCTCTGCATATTTCAACAGTTCCTCGTGTTCAACTCCTGATGCAGCAAGGACCATTCGAGGAGCGGTATAGTTTGCCTAGTATTTTCAAGCAAGTTCTTTTTCATGAACGAAGCCATATGAACTGAATATATATTTCAAATACATAACTAATACAATAAAAGAAAAAGGCACTCCTCTAGCAGTCTAGCTGAAGTTTATAATACAAGACTCACAGAAACAAACTCCTCCAGAACAGTACTGTTTATTCTGTTGAGTAAGCCTTCAGAGGCAAGAAGAGGATTCCCAAGTGGACCAGCATATCCAGCTGAATGAATTGCTTCTAACAGCAAGGCCTCAGGATTGTTGGCATATTCACCAATCTCAGCCTTCAGTTTCTCGATCTGCACAAATGAAAAGGAATGATTCGATGATTTCAATCAAAAAATATGCAAAAGGCAAAACAAAGTTATAGTAGCAAAACAACAGCAACAACAGAAAGAATACCCCATCCCACCAAAGGCAGGGTATGTGAGAGGTAAGATGTAGCGGCACTAGATGTACGTAGGTATAAATTTGAGTCTCTATACCTAAAGGCGGATGCAAAATATATACGTGATCAAGGACATTCAGTCACCTACACGGCCTAGAAGTAACTACCCAGCAAAAGAAAACCCCACCTACGTATTGTATTCATCTATCCTAATCTAGTCTCCATATACCTACGTACCTATAGTAGCATATATAAAATGAAAGGACGAGAGCACCTGTTCTTTGACCTCCCAATCCAAGAAAGCTTGATTTCTTACAGAGTCAACAAGTAGCTCTACCATTTGAGGAACATATGTCTTTAAGGCATCATAAGTGTATCCCATTTGCTCCCTAGAAGCAGAGGACGTCACATTGCCACCAATCGCCTCCACTTCCCGCACAAGGCGCAAGTGGCTTCGATTAGTTGTGCTTTTAAAAGCCATACGTTCTAGAATGTGTGTAGCCCCGAATGTGGCTGGTGTCTCGTAGATTGAGCCACTATTAATATACAACCCAATAGAAGCTGCAGGATTCTACAAAATCGAAAACATTAATAATCAGTCAACTGTGAAAGGTTTATAGCACTGGCAAGAAACAGTAAAAAAAATAAAAATCTAGATTTCAGAAAAGCTGACTTACAGCTGAACTTTCTGAAGCGATTTTAACTCCATTTGGAAGAGTTGTTATCTTTGTCGTTCCTCGTTCAACATGATCAGGTAAAGAAGGTGGGAGTTCAATACCCTTAAGGGGAAAGTCCAAAGGAAGAGAGCTTGAAGCACTTCCTCCAGTAAACCAGCTAAAGAGTCCCCCTGATGATGACTTGGCTGCTACGGCACTTGAACTTGCAAACCTGGTCAGTGTCTTATTGCCTGCATGACCCTATTGCATATCCCAATGTCAGCAGACTATGAGAAAATTAAGTTTTTTTCACTATGTAGAAGCATTGGTTGGTTTGTGTATAACTATTAAGCGTTTTTATTTATATAAATACAAAGCTCTTTGTTGTATTATAATAAGAAATTAATATATATTACAAGTTATTCACAAGTCTCATAATCTATTTACTAAAATTTTCATAAATACATCAAAATGTCTTATCATGCATTCATGCAGATAGAAGGTCAGATTCCTAGCTATTACAGGTAAAAAAAACTAAAATTTCCCAAACAAGTAACATAAAGATGTTGCAATACTCCAAGTCTCCAAATGCAAAATAAGAGCATAAGACGATTCTCCACCCCACATGAAAGCAGATTTACATGGTTGCATTCCAGGAATTTCTCATTGTTTTACCACGGAGAATATTACAACTCATTTGCTATGTTTTATGTCTTATATCGTTTGTATTAGAAAGATCATATTTTAGCTCTCTTTCTCTACGATCATTACTGTCATATTAGCAGCTCTATGGACTATGGCTAACCAGCTAACATGAATTCAGTAATTCGTAATAAACCCATTTCCATAACTCTTAAAGCCCACATTGACCACTATTCATGTATGTCAGTTATTTGTGCATCAAAAGTTTAGTACTACGTAAACATACATCTATATCGCGTGATAAAGGATCAAAATTTAGGTACTCCCTATTCACGGAAGGAGTATTTACTCATACATCCAGCTACATACATCTTTACACACAAGTTTCTCAATTTCACAAGCTTCTGTCATTCATATATCAGAGAATGTATAATTACCATTCCTAGTTCCTACATTTAATTACCTCAGATGCACACACGATTCATCAAACTGCGGAGCTAATAAACAACATCACAATCAGATCTAAACACCCTAAGATGCAGCTAATAGGATGAATCGAAAACATAAGATTATGAAAATTCGGACAATTGAACCAATCAGCAATAATAGTTACTTCAAAATCGATTTTTTTTTTTTTTTTTTTTTTATATATATACTCAGGTAATAAGATAAGATCAATGACCATTACATACCTTTAGGGTTCTGATCCTAGAAGATGCAGCGCGATACATGACAGGTATATAATTAAATAAATAATGTGAAATCTAGAAACAAAAATTGTTCTCAGTCGATTGTTTCACCGCTGATTGCTGCGAAAGCAGATTGGGAGGTGATTGTGCGACGGATTTTTGGGAGTTTCGAGAGGTGAGAACGAACAACTGAAGGGTGTTACCACGTGTGAGATTACTTCTTACGGCACGTGTGAGATCTGGGCGTGGACATCTTTCATATTATGGGCTTTTAGTCAAATAGTGTAGCCCAAGTCAATAGGCATGAACAAAAACCGGGTTGTACACAACCCGACCCGACCTGCCAACCCGAACCGGGTTGTAGTCAACGAGTGAGAAACCGGGTATTTGACTAACCCGACCCGGGTTTTTTAAATAGTTTAACCGGGTTAAAACCGGTTTTTCCGGGGTTTTTCCGGGGTTTCAACCTGGTTTTTCACCGGTTTTCCAACCCGACCCAGGTTCAACCCGGTTTTGAAGGCAAAAAACCCAACCCGGGTCAAAAAACCCGAACCGGGTTAAAAAAACCGGTTTTTCGAAAACCCGGTTTCGGGTTTTTTTTGGGTTCGGGTTTTTCGTTCACACCTACAAGTCCATATCTCATATCTGATTTTTTTAAATTTACCGTAAGGATTGAATTTTGTTCATTTATATACTCTATCAGTCTCATCACAGTTGTCCATTATCGGGTTGTGGTCGTTATACGGAGTAAATAACTTGATCATCAATAGTTACTGTGCGGCTATTATTCTTAAGTAAATGTTAAATCGCCTAAAATGATAATTGGCCCATGTGATGCATGTCTCCGTTAGTCCGTTGTATATACTTCGTGAGCCTTTGTTAGTTTCTCTTTTCATTTTTAATTACAAGAAGACAGAATGTGATCATTACTATATGAATAGTTTGTTACTGCCTACTATAAATAAGATATAAACACAGCGATACACCATAAAAATACACACAAATTAGCAACAAATATATTCATAGCTTGGTGAAAATTGAGTCATTTTTCTTCTAGTATCATGGGACTTGCTCACATTTTCTATGTGGGAACCTAAGCATTAGCCAGATAAACCCAATTAATGACTACAATTTACATACATACATACATACATACATACATACAAGATAATATCAACAATGCCAGGGAGTGATGTTGTGATGATTATCAGCAAGCAGCTGGCTGGCCATCTTTTCTTGGATCGCTTACAGCAGTAAGAATACCTCTTAACACTTGTTCATGATCATGCCTCAGTTTTCTATTCTTAGGTTGTTTCTTTATCGTCTGAATGATAAGTTGACAGATTGCTCCGCCGGCTTTTGGCTCCAAAACATGACCTCTTTCCTCCAGGAATCTCTTTCGACCATCTGAAAGCTCGATATGATCACCATCAATCACTGTCCAGTTTTCAAAATACACCACATTTGGTATCAACTGCAACAGTAATAACTAAATTGAGATTGATAGAAATTGGAACCGATTGAAGTAAATTAGACAAGAAAAACGGGTGAGACCTTGTGGTAGACACGTGGCGACTGAACCGCATTTAAAGGATCCATGCCCAAGATAAAATGATTTATAAAAACTTGTGCAACTGCTGGAATAATGTACATCCCTCCACTGCCTCCAATCACTCCTGCTAGCTGTTCATCCTGTACGGTAAACATTTTCAGCTTAAATGAATCTTATGTAATGACAACTGACAATATATACAGGTTTCTTAAAGTTCAAATGTAATATGACTTATAAAAGAACATTATTGGTATTTTATAGTAGCATAATGAGCTCAAAGATTTTTTTATTTTTTTTAGAACGGCTAGTTAGTAGTTAGTGGTTAGGGGTCACAGTGACATCCAATTGGGCAGTATGCAACCCACTAACCTTCACCTGGTTACTCCTATTACACCTGAGGAAGAAAACCCCACAAGGAGGCTCGAACCCGAGACCTCCCGTTTGATATACAACTCCCCCACCACCAGCTCAAAGATACAGTGGCTAATTTCAACCCATTACTCATTATTAATGGATAGATTCAAGTTTGGTTTAAAAAAGAGAAAACTATCTTCAAAGTAACAAAATGCTTTATTTAACGCATAAACTAGAGCTAGCAATTTTGACCCATTTACCGAGGTGGTGTTTGGGGGAGCTTATTTTGGAGCTTATTGCTTATAACCAAATAAGCCCAAAAATTATGGCTTATTTTGAGCTCCCTCACATCTAAGCTAATAAGCTTATCCAAACACTAAATTTCAAGCTTATTAAGCAGATAAGCCAACAAAATAAGCCCTCCCAAACACCCTCCAATATTTAAACACATTTTGACCCATTACCCAACTCTCGGCCCACCCCATTTTGCCATCTCTACACAAAAGTATCTCAAGAAAAGACATGGTTATTTACCTTGAGGACGATAATTGGAGTCATGGACGATAATGGCCTCTTATTTGGTGTGATAAAATTTGAAGGAGAAGGAGGAAGGCTATCTGAGGATATTTCAGTAGGAACTGAAAAGTCACCCATCTCATTATTTAGCACAATGCCTGTGGAGCGAGACAAAACCCCACCTCCAAAGACGTAATTCACGGTGGTTGTCATTGATACTGCATTTCTATCATCATCTACTATGCAAAAATGGCTCGTACCATGGTCTAGAAGTTGACTCCACCTAGTTCAAAAATTATAGATCACTTTGACAAGAATTGGTAATTTCAGCCTGTTTACTAATACATGGGTTTATTTCATTTATGTTTTATCTGTAACTCGTCAAACTGTCACCGGGTAAACACGTCGAAAGTTGACTGAAATTATGAGGAAGAGACTTGTACAAAAGTGAAACTGTTTTACACAAGGTGCACCACAAACAATTCTTGTCGTATGTGAAGTAACTTTCTGGTGTACAAATCACCCATCATTTCAAATGCGTACAACCTCTTCAATAGTCTCTATTCAGATTATTTTAAAAGTGGTAATATAACTTTTATATACAATAAATTGTAGGCCAACCCGTTCAATGCACACAAACATTACTCAATTTGACCCTACCCATGTTGACCTGGTATCTAACCGCCTGACCTGACCTTTTTCCAACTCTAATTTGGACTCTAAAAGTCAGACAAACTGGACATGTAATTTACCTGGGCATGTAGTATGCGGAAGGGAAAGTGGTGTTGTCAAAAATCCTCTTTTGAATGTTCTTTGCAAATAAGGGCGAAAGCATATCAGCTACAGTCTTACTTACGTTAACGAAATGCGGGTCACCTAAATCCATCCGAAGAGCAAACATGTGCTTCAAACCTTCAATGAAACGGTGTAAACCCAAAGAGCCTTTTGCAGCATAAGAGTTCTGGTAGCTTTCTAAGATGTTTGACACCTGCATTTTCACAAATGCATTCGTAGTTTTTAGTGTCAATTTCAACTCATTTACTTATAAATTGGTTGATCAGTTTTGTTGAATCTAAAGGAGGTCATATCCAAGCAAAGATCTAAAAAGAGGACCGGGTCAAATGGTTAAAACAAGTTAATTTGCTTGAAAGGTCACCAAAGTCTGTTTTTCACACATATAACCTCTAACAATCTTGATCAATCCACATCCCTGTTCTTGGCGATTAAGATAATAAACTAACAAGTTTTGCGGTAACTGTTAAGTTTTACAAGAATGAGTTTAGAAAGTTAAAAGACATACCAAAGCTAGCCCCACGGTACCACTTGATGGGGGTGGCATCCCTAAAATAGTGTACCCCATCGTATCCACCGCAACTGCATCTGTGACATCAACTTTATAGTTCCTCAAATCTTCCATTGTCAAAATCCCACCGGCTTCTTGTACATCCTTAACCATCTTCTCCCCTATAACTCCATCATAAAATGCTTTCGGTCCTTCATTTGCTATAACTTCTAAGCTCAAACCAAGCTTCGGGTTATAGCAAATGTCCCCAGCTTTTAAAAGCTCCCCATTTGGAGCAAACACTTCGTTTAAACCAGGATCATTTTTAATTTTAGCGTCACTGCTTGAAATTTTACCAGCAAGATAAGGTGCAACCAAGAAGCCATCTTTTGCAAGCTTAATAGCAGGATCAAACAACGTCTTCCAAGGCAATCGCCCGTATGTCAACCAAGCTTGATAAAGACCGGCTATCTCTCCAGGAACACCCATCGACAATGCTCCTGCATATTTGGAGTCAAGATCTTTCTCGTACATGTTCTGTGTAATTAGAGCTACATCAATATCTATGTAGTATAACTTCTTGTTCCCAAAGTACAAAGAACACCGCATATATATTCATTTTCTATAATGCTATAAAAAGAACAGAAAGAACAACCTCTGAAGCAGCCAAGGGAGCAGTTTCCCTAAAATCTAACGCTTGTGTTTGTAACGTATCTACAGACCGAACCACCATAAAACCACCACCTCCAATACCACTAGCCATCGGATTCACAACTCCAAGACACAAAGCCACAGCCACAGCAGCATCAACAGCATGACCGCCCGCTCTAAGGACCGCTACGCCAATCTCGGAGCAACGAGCATCATCCGCAGCAACCACTGCTTCCAATGACTCAACTGCATTACCAGCTTGTACTCTCCCGAGTGTTTCCGGTGATTCGAATGCATCACCTGATTGTACACTCTTTCTAAACTTCCTTCCATTATCTAACCAACTAGAACTTGTACTACCTCCCAATGTAAGGATAATAACTGAACAAATAAAACAAATCAATTGATTCCTCAACTACAAACCAAAATATAACTAATTCTAAATCTAATTAACAACACAGTTTGCTTAATCTTCTGTATCAACTGCATAATCTGACAGTAACCTTTAGTTGACTTTAAGTTTGTAATTCATCGTGTAATCCGGAATAATCGGTCAAACTTGAGTCGAAAAAATGAGTGAATTTGTAATTCATAAGGACATATATGTGTTTGTGTGTTATTAATCTGAAATGATCGGTCAAATTTGAGTTGACTAAACAGGTGAATTTGTGTGTTTGACAACATGCAATATTGAAGCAGAAGAATTTAAACTTACAAATGATAGAGATGATTGAGATGGTGAACCACAGAAGTGTTATCCATTTCTTCTTACTACTATTGTAATTGTGATCTTGTGGTTTAGACAAAAATGAAGTTCTCATGTTCTCCATCATCTCTCACACATGGAAAATGCGTGAGGATTACTGATTTTCTTTTTATAGAAATTATTAAATTAAATATAGTGGCAGGTGGTAGTTAGTAGTTACATAAAGGTTGGTCTTTTGCTTTTATTATTTATATATATTTTTTTATTGTAACTTGAACTATTAATTTTATATATGCAATTTTATTTAATTGGATAAATATAAAAGGCTAGAATAGCGGCCATAGGTATATTCATGGTCTCCATTGTTTAATCTTCAATTTGTCTTTTTGTATCTCTTGATTTCTCAAGATACAGCAGTATCCAGTTATCTACCACTACTTCTTTGTTTTCGATGATTTTAATGAAAATAAAATTAAAACTGACGATATGTAATTTCAACAAAAGATATAGATTGTGTCAATAAATGAAATGAAGATGGATATGTGTCAATAAATCATGAAACTGATAATTTCTAGTACTGAATGAATGAATTTAGATAGATATGTGTAAATCAGTAAATAATAATTATTAATTATAAATGATAACTTTGTACAAAATCAAAACAGGAAATCATATTCATCGTCACCATAAGTTTTTACTACATACAATGAATTGGTGCAACATCAAGTATAACTAATGTCAAAGATAAGACTAGTCGTCTTACGTTGGATTAAGAGGTCTTCTGATAACTAACATGATTAAGAACTGTTTTGCAATGTAGCAAAAGAAAAGAAACAAAAGGTTAACAGAACTTATGAAATACCTAACCTCATCTTTGAGCAAAAAAACATAATCTATAAAAAAGATTATCAATGTCTCACCGATACCCAGATGGACAAAAAAATGGGTTGAAAAATTAACAAACCCTACTCATCTAATCTATCAGCTCCAGTAACAGACACAAGACATCATCCCCAGCTCTAAAACTAGCCAATGGTTGGTGCATTTGTGCATACTAAAAAAAATCTTCTTTTTTGGTTGTATTCTATGCTTTATTTCATCTTATTCTATCATGAATGCCAAAAAACGTTGGGGTCATTACAGTACAATGTTCGATCTTGAATTTCTTGATTAGCCACATGATAATCGATTAATTGTGCCTGCACTATTTTACACAGCATCAGCCCAGATGGAAGCATCCACCATCCGCCATCATCCCTGAAACCACCACGAAACGTTCATAACACAAAACCAGATGTTGAAGGGAAATGATTGTATTCACTTACATGCTTATGCTCCACGACAAAAGATTTACATCATCATCACTGGGTGGGAGTTGATTCTTGTAATGATAATATCCACATATTAAGGCGACCACCTGTTCCACAAATTCACAAAAATTTAAAAATCACTTTCATAATGCATGAAGGCAACACAGGCAAACATGCTGTACATTTTCCCCTATTTTCAGTCATAGTCTTTGGGACAATACTAAAACAAAACAAAAACATATATAACGGTCATATTTTAAGGGGCTAGTTAATCATAACCAAAGTAAGCAACAACAATCGTTCTGTTAGCATAAAAGCAAGGTTCATCTATTCCTTCTACTTCCAGTTTAGGCTCACAACAGCTAGAAGTGGCAAACTGGCGGTCCAGTAACAACACAGATTGGACTTGGGAAACGAATTATAATTTCCAACAATGAAATAGGTCTGGATGGAAAGTCCAAAAAGACCCTTCATTAATCTTTAGAAATAATCTTAAGTTTTTAAATAGATTATTTTAGGAGGTTTTAAGCAATAAGAATACACATTGGGTTTTCTTTCAACTCGTTAGACCCATTTTTGTTACCTTCAGAGCTACTTCTTTTATATGACCCAATGGAGAATACCTGTAACCCAAATCAACCCATTCGTAACTAGATGGGTCAAAATTGTCACCTCGAACAATAACCAAACTAATATTCAAGACTTGGACTAGAGAACTTACAACATTCACCAAGGATGTGATGTTCCACAGAGCATAAAAACGTGCAAGGCCTGATGAACGCTTAGGTGTATGACTAAATAAAGCACTAATTCCAGCTGGGAATGGAAGGAGAATACCAAGAGGGGGAAGAAATAGCACTAGAACGAAATCCGTCATAGAATTAGAGTAAAGCTGAAGCAACAAGAGCAAGACAAGAATAAAATCCCCTAGAAGAAGAATAGAGATCACCATCCCAACAAGATCCTGCCACAAATAGAAAAAACTTCAGTCTCAGTAAGAGTTCACAAAGTAACAAGTAGATACAGTCAACTTTAGAGCATCTAAAGTACCTGATGACCAATTGATTTGGTGTTGCAAATAATGAAAGATAAAGGGTACCACAACATGTTCTCTTTAAGCGTTCGTAAGCTAGTATTGTTTAGAATCCAACCCGATGCTCTTCTATGTGCAATTAAGGGCTCAGACTCTCGTCTAGGCTCTTCAATTTTACCGCGATAATTAGTAAAATAGCTGCACATCATGTAAGAAGTATGTAAGCATTGGATTATCGAATTGGTAGAATAAAATAAATAAACATATATCAAAGGAAGAGTTGGTGCTTATTTTCTCTTTAGAAACACATTTTACAATGAGTTACACAAATCATAAGGCAAAGGGCTACAACTGAAGAATACCTTGACTGAACATCGGATAAACTATGTGGCCCATAAACTGAAGGTGGTGACTGCTCATCCTCAACAGCCGAGACTACCAATCCAAATTGATAATAACCAGAGGCAGTAGCCTGAAAGCGAGCTAAATCCACACGTATATGTTGGGCACTTAAAGTTGGATTTGCATGTGTGTCAAGCCAGCTTATGATTGGTCGGAAAGTTGACTTTAGTTGATCACACCGGACAAGGCGTAGCTGGGCATTTAGACCAGCTACCAACCGATACCAAGTGGTGGATGGGACAGACTGCAAAAAGACCATGACCTGCTTAGTAATGAAACGACCAGAGGTGTGTTTCTATCCGTATTACGGAAGGGTCGATTAGGGCTGTGTTTTACCTCTAACGTGTCAAATGGGAAAAACTAAAATATAGCAATAAAGGAGAGGAGTCAAATAGGTCTAAAGCCACTCGAATTAAATATTTAATGCATAAAACCTCCAAAAACATTTTATTCAAAACAAAACAATAATAAATATAGTAATTATATTTAACCACCGATTCTCAATGGAAACGTAAAAAGTTTTGGACAAAAAGTTTCTAGAGTCAATGGAACAGAACCTGCTTCAACCCATACACCTGACCCACTTTTGAGCTGCTACCCCACCCATCCAACCCACCCAATTTTACTAGAGATGAGTCAAAGTAGGAGGATTATCAAATTGGTTTTTTGGAACAGACTAGAATCAAACCATACCTGGCTCATAAGGCTAGTTAGAATATTGTCGCTATGAAGAACAAAAGGAGCCATGTAACTTCCGTCTCCTCCAAAAACTAAAGAGAGTGGAAATCTCTGATGAAGTGGAGGAGGAAGGTCATCTCTCTTCTCATCTCCACCGAGGAAGAAATCCACATACGCAAGCATCATGTCAGAAGTAGCAGAAACCTACATGTAACCCAATAAAAAACAGAGTTTTCATTCACCTTATAGTTGTACAGCTTGTCATTGACTTCTATAAAACTGCATATTGTAGAAATCCAGGATACTAGAAGAGCAATTTTGAATTCTTAATACCTCCAAACCAGAAACAAATATGTTATCTCGTGAGAACTTTAAGAGGATGCTTTTTATTTTATAGAATATGTACATTGCTAGTCAGCCTGTACAGAGTAACATAAATTTTAACCTACATGCATAATCCTATGAATCACAACTTATTGGTTTGGTGTGATGTTGTAATTGTGGAGTGCCTGCATTGAATCTTAACTCAAGCTCAACACATTCAGCCTTAAATTCACATGGATAGTTCTGGAGGTATCTAGTAATAACCCAGGCTAGTGATGGCAAAATGTTAGTGGGTTGACTAACGAATCAAAACAGATAATTATCAGAACAGGTCCAGTTGGGTTGACCTGAAACACTTCTTGACCATAATTTTTTGATGTTGAATATTAATAAGAGTGTCAAATATGATTACCAACTACATTATTTCAATATCAATCTAATAGTTCTAATACTATGACTTATTAGGTTTAGAGCATTTGATATACAATTTAGACAACTTACGACCTGTTGACCCATTTGAAATGCTTCATTTCGGAAAAATATTTCAAAAAGAAACATGTTTGAAACCGATTCGACCGATTGATAAGTTGATCAGATGAATTTGAACTCTACTGAACACTAGTGGTTTGATGAAAAATTATGGCAACTAGTCTAACAAGGTGCTTCATATGAATAGTAGATGAGTTAAAAGGATAAAAAGAGACCTTAAGCCCTTCATATAGAGCACGAGAACGACAAGAACGTAAGCAAGCATGATCATACTCAGATCTAACAAACTCACGCAGTCGCTGTATCTTCTTTTTGCGGCACCATTGCAGCCATGTCCAGGAAAATGGATAGGCGACAATAGAAAGGATGCTGTAAAATGATCCTTCCCACCAGTGATAAGCTGCTAAACTATTGATCTCTTCTGCAAACCTATTGAATGCATCTTCATACCTGCCATATCAAGAATTTAATAAATTGCATACTGTAAAAACTCTTTCAAACTTGTAGTAATGTTTAGAAAAAAATCGATAGAAAACAAAACGATTTTAAGGGAGGAACTTTACGAATAAATTTATTTTGTACTATAGGTGACAATTTCGACCCACTATAAACGAGACACTCAGGTTATGTTTTATCTCTAATGGGTGACAATTTCGACCCACTATAAACGAGACACTCAGGTTATGTTTTATCTCTAATGGGCCCATGGGCAATATATAGTACATGCTAAAAAGAAAATGGTTCGAAAGCCACCCGTCCCATAGTGTATAATCCACGGTAATTCAAAACAGTAAGATTACTATTGTGTATATAAAATTAGTATTCTTATTTGAATCGTTAATTATCTCTAAAAAGTTCAAATATTTTGGACAAAAGTGATTCTGATCAACAAGATTCGTCCTGCTTGAACCCATACTAAAATGCCCATATGACCTAAACCTGTTATGACCTGTTACCCAACCCACCCATTTTTCCACAAAAAAATTTCATGACACCAAAGAGAAGAAGCATACACAATTTCAGCCACTTCTTCTGAAGGTGAATGAGGGAGATGCCATGGTTCACTGAAAGTATTAGATCCCAAGAAATACATCCTGTGCACATGATTTTGGGATTCCTCGTTTCTATTTGTTTCAAGAACCTGAATGGAAGAAGCAACATTATTTTTGGAATTGAAATAAAAAGCAGGACCAAGTATTGAAAGTCGGAACTGCGCTATGGGATGTAACAATGAAACTTGTGTATAGACCTCATTTAATGACTCCAAGAAAGGAACCGATCGATCTAATTGCAAGCCACGTCGAGCAGGAACTAGGCCAGGCAATTCATCCCCACCAATAAATTTCACACGAG
This sequence comes from Helichrysum umbraculigerum, assembly GCA_949592205.1. Lineage (NCBI taxonomy): Eukaryota > Viridiplantae > Streptophyta > Magnoliopsida > Asterales > Asteraceae > Helichrysum > Helichrysum umbraculigerum. The sequence goes on along the minus strand of CATIUR010000005.1, from coordinate 4,125,843 downwards.
CAACACTAAGTACCAGAGCAAAAAGCATGAGCAGACTTAGGAGCATGAAACCAAATACCCATGGTCCTCCAAAAGTATAAATCAACTCCTCAAATGTTGTATAACAGTGTGGCATGTGGTATCTCTCCGAAACACACTTGTAGGGGCATGGAATATCAGCAACACCGCCTGAAATGTTAAATGCATTGTTAAAAACCTTCCATTTAGGCGCCCACTTCCACTATCCGTAGGAAAATGTATGATCTAGAGGTGGCAAAATGAGTGGGAGTGCGGGTTAGGAAACAGGGCTGAACCGGAAAATTTTGTACGGGTCAGGCTGGGTGGGTTCACCTAATGCACTTCTTGTCCAAATATTCTAACTTTATTACAGATGATTTAATTATTTCAAATCCATGTCTTTTAGAAATAAGCTAAAATTTTTAATAAAATGATTAAGGTTTTATGCATTAAAACTACACTTTGGGTAACTTTCTAACTGTTCCATTTAAGCTAGGTTGTTTTATGTTTTGAATAAAACATAACACGAATTGACCCATTCATAAGTAAATGGGTCAAAATTGCCAACTCTATCAAGGAGTAGCATGTGGTGAATCTAACGGATTTAGTTATGCAGTCAATATATATATATATATATATATATATATATATATATATATATATAGAAACTCTAGAATCAAATCGACTTATTACAAATAGATGAAACTGAATATAAACTGCAATACCTCGAACAGGAGTAAAAATGGCACGACGTGGAAACTCTAGAGCCGGGCAATCATAGCAAAGAGCTCTCTCAGACCCGCTGACATTCTTGTAGGTTCCAAGTGGGCATTCCTAAATTAAAGTTGCAGTTGAGTCACTAATGAGAGCTAAAATAGCAATATAGACATATATATTTTCTTGAAAAAGACTTTCCTTAATGTAGTAAATTTTCATATCACTGGTAGGTCGATAAATATGTGAGCACTGTAATCCTTATTATTGACCCTTGTGATTGTGGCTCACACGTTGTAAATATAATGTGAAAGTCCCTTCTATTTTTTTTTTTTTGACAGAATGAATGAGCTGAAGGCAATCAAATTTGCTGCACCGATAGAGTTTGGCCACAAACAGATCTAAAGGTTAAAATGGAAATATAGACAATTTCTGAATAGTTTTTTTCAAGTAACTTTTCTGATTTTCAAAGCAGTCAATGACTATTTTTTTACACTTCCGAAACCATGAGGGGGTGGGAAGAAACATATGTACCTCACAAAAGATACCATAAAGCCCTTTTGGACAGATTATACCAGTGATAGTTCCATTGTCCCCTGCTTGGCCCAAACCTCTACCAACTCCTCCTCTGCCATATTAAATGAAGCAAAAGCATAAAAAGAGTATGTAAAACAGGAGTTGAAGTTATATAACATACACACTAACACACATATGTAGTTTAGATTATCCATGTTATATGATAAGATGTAATTTTGGGAGTGTGACCACGTGTAAATGCAGTGATGAATAATTATGCTCCAGAACAATGAATACCCTTTATTAAAGTTTGAGAACATAAACAGAATCCAGTGAGCAACTACATCCACTATATTTAGGTAAAAATAGATCATCCACAACTTAAAATAACATTTCATGTCCAAATACGGACATGCTTACTATATTTTTTGTTTAACATAGACGCTACTTTTTACCTTTTCACTTACATCTTCCTGTTTTCATAGGGTACTATAAGGTCACTAACAATCATTCAACTAAACAGATATAGATTAGTTGTAGAAGTGCCAAAGTGGGAATATAAACATACTTATTTACATGTGGGTCGCTTCTTGTTATGTTTTCTCCCTAACGATTCAAACGGGTTAAATCAATACATTGGGTTAACAGAAATGGATCAAACAGGTTGGAAGTCTCCTGATAAAAACTTCCTAAATCATATTGTAAAAGATATAGATTACTATCAAAAGTTAATATGTAACTTCTTTTAGCGTATATACACTCACTATTTTAAAAAATATGTTACAAACATTTTACCAAAACAGGGTTGACCTGCACCAATAGATTACCTGTTTTGACCCATTACCCGGCCTGCCAATTTAGCCATCTTTAATTAGGTGTTTCGCATACAAAACTTTGATAATGAACAAATTAAGAAACAGATAGTACGGATTGTGTGAAAGAAAGTAGTAATTTGTCAAGATTCAAACCCAATATTAATGCTTCCATTTACACTTGCCACTGACTGATACTCATCCCCAACGGTAATATCTGACCAATGAAAATGAATTCTACCACCGCCACCACCACCAGAATTCTGACTACCATGGCCTCCAACGGTTGAGATGGATGATGAATTGCCAAGCATCAATCTGTCGACAAAGAGAAGAACACTTCCACCAGATCCACCACCAGGACTAGTATTGGTAACAGTGTTGACATCCTGCTTTCTTATATTTTGTCCATAGCTTTCTCCATCAGCTGTGAGTGAGCCGTAAATGTACAAACTTGACAAAGAATGCTCTAGTGAACCCATCACTAATTCAAATGAAAAAATATATACATAAAAATATGAATTAAAGAGAAACCGATGCCAATTAGCTAACTTTCAAATATGCATAGGATAAATGAAAAACATAACTCTAGTAAATGAAATGACGTATAGACGCTATGTATGTGCTCAAAAGCGTGAACCATATTGATGTGTGTTTCTAACACTTTGAGTACTCAAAACTTTCGATGCTGGGTTGAGCAATTTCTTAGTAGTAGAGGTAGTGAATGGGTCGAAACAGGTAAATTTATCATATCAAAGTTTCAAAATAATATCTAACTCGTAGGAAAAAAATCAAGTTAGGAGATTGAAAACAACTGAATAATATTGTGGGTGACTTTCATCACATTTCATTTTTTTGGTAGCTTTTCAAATTGACCATAACCCTTGAACATAAAATCTAACCCAAATTAACTCATCAAAAGAAAATGGGCTGCTATTGTCAACGCTACGTGGAAGATCTAAAAGAGTACCAAAAACTATATGAACATTAACCATCCAGAAGCTTACCTATGATACCACCACCAGCAGTAGCACAATCTAACCTAAATTAACCCATTAAAAGTAAATGGGAAGAAGTTCTCACCTCTACTTAGGAGATTTAAGAGTACCAAAAACAACATGATTAGACATAAACAATCCAGAAGGTTACCTATGATACCACCACCAGCAGTTGCACCACCCAGACTATCATTCCCACTGCCGCTACCAAGCTCACAGGGAAAATCAGCATCACCATAAGCAACGCCACCCTCCACAATCATACTGTCGTTATAGTATCCATTCCCACCTCTGCCACCATGTCCCCCGCCACCACTAGGACCCGCGCTCAAGAATTTTCCTTTACCCGCCCCACCAATGCAGCCTACATTAATTACACATCACAATTGAATTAAGCATCATTTACACTAGCAGAAAAAAGCTAAGCAAAAAAAATAAATGATACCTAACCCAGAAGCAGTTACAGCTCCAGAAGGTTGGATAACGACAGTTCTGACCCATTGGAAATGAACAACGGATCCTTCAATTGAACCCTCGATAAATATCTCTTCAACTCGACATATCTGTGTACACATATCAACTAATCAGAAAATGAGGACTACTTTCTTAGATGGACAACATTATCTAGTCAAAAAAAGAACTGAATCTGAATTACATTGATAAATTATCACCTGAAGAGTAAAGGACAAAGAAGAGTTCACATTGCAATCTTCAGGCGGATGAATTAGTTCCATGGGGCAAACCTCGAGTTCACAATTTGACCTATCAAATATCAATGTATAATCTACCAAAGTCTGAGCTAAATCATGGACTAGTACTAAATCATAGGTACTTACAAGTGATTATTAGTTGCGTTCTCTAATGGACCACGGAGCACAGAGCCAGGTTCAACCTACATGTGTGGCCAACCATACTGATTTAAGCATAATTGAGTGATCATAAAGGTCATTTGAAGTCAAAAGTGGCAACAAAAGATCTCAACAATACATTTGTATAGTGATTGATTAGTGAGGCACAAAATGAAGAGACTCATGCACTTTGAGTCTTTTATAGATTTATATATGAGAGCTGATGATACTGATCTTTATAGATTATGACTTGAAACTAGAGGTGGCAATATAGGAGGATCAGATGGATTAGGTAACTGGTCAAAACGCTTAATTCCAACATGCGGATCGTAAGCGATCAGGTCAGGTCACCAACACTTTTCTGTTATTTATTAAGATTAAACAATCGATTCATAAACTAGCAATATAACTTCTTTTAAATAGATTGATTTAGGTACCAACAGGTCTTTGGCCTATCACTGGGTGTCCCATCAAGGCATCAACCAAGAGGTTGTAGATTCAAGTCTCATCTGAGACACGGGTGTATAAAATGTGTATAATGGTTTCAAAAATAAAGCGATTTACGACATCATAAGCATTTAAATACACGTTGAGCCATTCAAACCGTTTCACTTATATATAGCTGACTTTGTATAGTTGACCCATTATCAAGGGATACAGCCTGAATTGACCCTTTTCCATTAAAAGAACATTTAGTGACCACCTCTAGTTAAAACAACTTAATTTAGCAAACAACACCGTGGAAACCTAGTTGAAAATTATTCCAATGCACAGTTAAGGGTTCTCAATCTCACAAAATTGTTGTATTATTAATTCATGGAGTTGATAGTTGTAACAGTTATAATGCCTTCAAAGAACCACATTTTAGTTAATGTAATATGGCCTAGTAAGTTTAATAAATAAAATAAGTAGCCTTACATTGATACAGCAAAATATTGATAAAACCAGATGCTGAGCTTCTATAACATTTCCAGCCCCAGTTAAATTCAACGAACCTTGTCCGTGAACACCAAGATTTGCATTCGATTGTATCACAGATCCTCCCTGACATACGAAAAACCTTAACCATTGCGTTGATTGATTATCATAGTAACCTCTGACATGATTTCGGCTAAAGTTTACCTTGAGAACCAGTAAATTGCTAGCCTCAAGCAATGAAGTAGCAATTATTGAATCACCCTCGCCGTCCCCATCTATAAGCATTTTGGAATTCAACATCAAGTGCAATTTAACAGACATCCGCAATGCCCCATATATCTAAAAGAATATATCAATGAAAGCGATAAGAATACCATTAGAATTTTTTTATTAATACGATAAGGAACAATTTAAAAAATTTAAGATTTACAATACAAAGAATGTTGATCTGGAACAGAACGGATAATCTACATAAGTAGAAAAATGTGAAAGAATTACAATGCAAAGAAATAACCTTGTGTCATGCGACAGAAAAATAAAGAAATAACCTAGTGTCATGCGACAGAATATCCTATACCCATTAAATTTTAAAGCCACTAAATTTTCATGACAGGGGTATATGATTTAAGAAATGACAATAACCCCTGGAAAAGATTGATGCGGGGAGAGAAAAAATAAAAACATCTTGCAGCAAGTATATATGATATCCAGCTGCATTCTTAATTTCTTACATAATACCTCAAACATACCTTGATTATTGAATCACTCATTAAAAGTTCTTCGGCCATTAACTCAAACTCCGACACAGCATCATGAGGAAGACCAAAGCTTAAAACCGCAGCAGCTGACAGACTAAGTGTTCCTTGAACCTATATATTATGAAGTAATATTATAAGCATATTGCAATGAACCAGCAAGTCAATCACCGCAATTTTCAAATGCAAATAGGTTGACTGTGAAACAAATTAAACCGTACATCAAGAATCACAATATGTAAAGATAGAATTGATAATATTGTTGATTCGGGTGGGTATTGGGTAATGGTTCCAAACAGTCTGATTGACCCAAAAACTGTTTGCCTGTTCTTTTTTTTCTTTTTTTTGAAAAATAGTGTGTCAAATATGATTATAAAAATTATATTATACTCATAATTTACTTTGAATATCATAACTTTGAAGGCTTTATGCATTAGACAAATACTCTGGGCAAATTTAGACCAACTTGACCCATTCCACCCATTTAACCAATTCCTAGTTACCTAGTACGTAGTATACAATTTTTTTTCTATTTTAATTTGATCCCTTAGAGATAAAATATGGAGTAATACGGCTCGGCCCATTTATACATAAATGAGTCGAAATTGCCACCTCTACAAAAACATGTTGACAACCTGCACACGACTCCAACGCAGGGGAACGGCAGCTCTGGCATACTCTTGGATATCAACACTTGTCCAGCGGGGCTGATTTGGAAACGCAAAAAGAGGTGTGTTTGTATCTGTAGACATGTTGTGGTTGTTGACTCTGAGCTTTCGCGGAACTGCATCATAGAAAGTGCCTGCCGCACCGGAGTTTGCAAGACAGCCATAACTTTCTCCTCCTGCAAACATAAAGTAATCTGGCATTTATAACCAACTTGATAAGAAGTTTCCAATATTGACAACTAACATCAGTTTGTATGTCCTAAATGATGACATCATGGTATTCCTCATCACTGACTGTTTTGGCTTTAGTGATTTGCATATGCAACCATTTTTTTCAAGACGTACAAATATACACCATTGAAAGCAAGGGGTAATATGAATGTACCGTGAGCATAAAATGTTTGGTCATCACGCCTGCTAAATACATTCACAGAAATTCTTCCACCAGCACCTCCAGCAAACCCATTACCTCCAGATGCACTTAAGATGCCTCCACCTGTCCTGAGTAACAAACAAGAGCAAGTGTATTTAGAAAGTAACTGGAGACTTAATTTAATGTGAATATTACATATATATTAATGCTTATGCATATTCGGGATATCTGAATATCATTTTGGTTTTCTTGCTCCCCAACTAATATTAAGTGGTTTACGTACTCTTAAAGCAGACACGTATCCGAATGTTACCATCTGTGAAATACTCAGTACTTGACTATCAACCAGTTCACGGGACTGCACTCATTTGGCAATAAATCATCAATTGATGTGAAGACTACACCTCGTCTGAGGTGTAAAGGAAGGTTTGGGAAAACAACTTTTACAAGTCAACCAACTATTTTACAGAGCCAAGGGGACTTTCTCATTGGTTAAAACATGAGCACAAGTACACATCTACGATATTTATGATACATTAACTGATCATTATTGACGTCAAAAGCAAATTGGAATGCTCACATCAGCTAAACTACTTATTTCACTAATAATGTCGTGGACATCTAGAATAGCCGAAGAGAACAACTATTTTCCATGACATGAGGGGAGACTCATAATATAAGATGCCTAGCAAACATTTGTTGTTTAAAGCTACACCGCAGGTTGATCCAGTAGAGAGTTTCTTTAACACAGACACATACCAAAACATCATTCTTTTTTTTTATTCTTTATTTTTTTTGAGAAAGGGCTTCCCTGTAACTTTAAACCGTCATATTTTTGCAATACCATGCATCAATTTTCATTTAGCACGTAACACACTGGGTGCTAAAGGAATTACAATAACAGTTATACACAGATTTCGGATCGTTCTTTCTATATAGATAGAAGAAAATAAGTAAAAGCATTGGTGACCGTTTGCCTATCAAAATGTCATTGATGACAAGCTTAATGTTACAGTATGCACAATTTCATACGACAACTCATGTGCATAGTATATCAACTTCGAAACCTATTAATTGAAGTCGTGAACCCAAATATGAGCATTTAAGATATGGTGAACCAGGAACTTACCAATCTACATTCTACCATATATAACAACAAACCAAAAGTAAAAAATATATATATACGAATAAAGAAAAAAAGCATTACATTTTCTGCGACTTCACGAAAATACTGCCACCAGATCCTCCTCCACCTTTTAACCCGCCATCACCACCATCGGCAAAAATACTCCCAGAAACTTCAACAACATCCACCACCTCAACCCAGACCCTTCCACCTCCACTCCCTCCATAATCCTCATCTTTACTAGTGGTCCCACCTTTACTCCCATAACTATATGGTTCTGACAAACTCGACCACCCGTAAGCATCACCGCCCCATACATCCTCCGGAAGCTTTGTATTATCCACAACACAACAAGCACCTCTCCCACCATACCCTCCACCACCACCCAACACTCCTTTAGGCGTTCCACTCGTATACTCCGGTGGATCACCCCCTAATGCGGTCACATTCACTACCGAATCTTCATCAAACGTCGCATTGCCTGCGGTCACATGAACCGTTCCTGATACTATCTCAGAATTCAACCCTAACTTAAACTCAGAACTAACATTAACAATTATTGAACAACCAAAACTAGGGCATGTTAACTTAACTCTAGGTAATATAACCAGATTCCCTTTTCCTTCTATATATACATCACTCATAAACAACAAACTAGAATTCAGTTCACACGTAGTGTCTAAACTACCAATACCTAGTAAATCATCTTCGCACGACAGCGACGGAGGATGCGGTGGCGGAGACGGTGGCGGGGGTGACGGTGGTGAATAATCTCCATGAAAATCAACAAAATTAGGGTTTGAAGAAATGAAATTGAAGCTGTATATACTAATAATAATAACAATTAGAGAATAATAATTACGTGCAGACATTGAATTAGATTGATTGAACGGTGAGAAGTTGTGAGAGTGAGGGACGACGGCGGAGAGCGGTGGTGGATGACGGTAAGGGACCACCGGACTGACGAAATGATTTGATTGTGAGTTTGATTAATCAGGAAAGAATGAATCACTGGTAATTTGGCACATCATTGTCGAATTGAATTGAATTGAAAGCAGATTGGGGATTTAATTAATGATTTTATTCATGTTCTTGCTTAAAACTTGGTCAACTCTTGCTTATATACGCATGTTTAGAGAGCAATTAAAAAAATATATATTTTTCAATCATCATTGTATTAAAATACGGAGTAATATGAATCATGCATTTATCATTACAATCTTATGTTGTTTAGTAACGTAAAGAGTACGAATAAATAAGTGATAGTTTTAACTTATAAGATAGGAGTAATGAAATTGAGTTTTGATAGTGATGTTATCAACCATTAACCAAATCAATTGAAAAGTATGGATGTTAATCAAATTTTGGATTTAATTTCTAGCATTTAAGTTTAATTATAGTACCACACTACTACATATGTTATGTTTCGTAATTTAATTCAAAAAAATGGTGTTACATATAAAAAATTATCGATTTAATGTCTAACGTTTAAGTTTAATTATAGTATTGCATATTTTATGTATGAATTGATTAAATACAACAATTGTAGTGCATGCTGATAATAATAATAATAATGACAATCGTATAGTTTTATATAGGAATGTTAATACGAATGTCTTAAGGGTACGGTTAACATCCGGCAATGTAGATAGCTAGTAAATAGTGGTTAATAAGGCGGTAATAAAACTTTTGTATTTTTAGGAGCTCTCTTTATGAACGAGCTCGTACAAACCGCAGTTCACCATGAGTAATTAGTGGAGAAACGTAACAAATAAATAATAATGGGGTTTACATAAGTAAAAACTTAACCAAAAGCATACCAAAAATTTGTTACTGGAGAAACTAATGGAAATCAAAGTAGGAGGTCTAGTGTTGCTAATTGCTAAAATCAATACGGAGTAAAATAGGATCCAAAAATTAAATCAAGAAAGGATACGTGCGGCCCTGAATTTTGTGCCTAAATTCTCGAACGACTTTGATGCTAAAACCCTATTAACCCTACGGTACGAGTATCCAAGGAGTTGAGCGAAGCAACAAGTTAACAATATCTCCTCACTGAGTTCGAGGTAATTTATGTTTTAAGATTAAAATAGTTGTTGATCACTTAAGGTTTAGAATCACATATTCACATACGTACATGTATTTTAACCGTCTGGATATATCATATGATCATATCATATCTCATCAAAACTAAACATGAAACTTTGGTTTAATTGGTCTCGTTTATGGAAAATAGATACATGGAAAGAGATTTTTTTAGGTGAGCAAAAAAAGCCCCAAAAGCTCAAGTTGGAGCTACCAATTGAACATACATTGGAAGATATCTGTTTTGGTGACCAAAATAAGCAGGGAAAGCTCACGTTGGAGCTACCAATTGAAGATACATCTTTTTCAGGTGAGCAAAAAAAGCGTCAAAAGCTCACGTTGGAGCTACCAATCGACATAATAGAATTAGAGATATTACCAAAACTTCCGGCCAAGTCTCTAGGTCCTTGTATGTGTGTTTGCAAACAATGGAAACCATTCATATTGACGCGTGAGTTTGCCAAGATGAACCTACTAACGCATCATAAACTTGTCATAGTTGACAGGAATAAGGGTACCTTTAATTTAGTTTGCATGATTGTAGAGCCCTTAACCATGGTTCAACCACCATCCGACATACACCATTTAAAGTTGATCCGTTTGAAGTGGTACTAATTTTAGGAAGCTTGGATGGATTGGTATGTTTAGCCTTCATGGAAAGGTGTGAGTTAATGTTTTGGGATCCAGTGACGGGACGTTCCTACAAGAAGTTGTCATCTAACACCAATTATCCAAATTTCTACGAGTTCTTTTCAGATGTTTTTGGGTTCTATTTTGACTATTCTTCCAACGATTATAAGCTTCTACATGTGGTTTCCAATGGTGCCTTGGGGGCATATATATATTCATGGAGTTTGGATTCGTGGAGAAAGATTCATTGTCTAAAAAACCACCCTTGTATCTCCGACAACTCACGTTGGTCTTTGGCTACATTCTTGGGCGAAAGTCTTTATTTCGTGGTGAGAGACAGCATGGGTGAAGTTGGACATCAGTGTTGGATTATCGTTTTTGATGTGAAGTTAGAAAAGTTTATGGAGATACAATGTCCATCTATTTCGAGTGATGAGTATTTTGTTGGCAGTGTAGTGGTTATCAAAGGTTGCATTCACCTGTGTGTCGCTTATTGGGATGGGCGGAATAAAAAATTTTAAAGCAGTCGAATGCTGAATTATGGAAGATGAATGGTGATGGGTGGCGGCTTGCGATTGCAGAGGATTACAATATTCTTTCCAAACTAGATATAGAGGATTTGGCAACAGATTATTTGGCTAGCATCTGGGCGAGTTGGTCGCGTTCACTTTCACGAGCGATATATGTAGAGACTATTGTATCACCAAATCCATTCAAGAGAATATGTCATCATTGATTTACTTCATATACTAGTATTTTGTTTTGCTAATTAACTTTTCAAAACTGAAGTGTCAATTTTGACCGATTGTGTTTAAGTAAGTGCAACTTTGGATTAATTTACAAAAATATGTAAGAAAAAATCAATAAAATGGTTGGCTATGATGGATATTAGACAAATTTCAATATACAAACAAATTCGAATTCAATTCAACTGTCTAGCTTAATATGATTGTTTGATTTCAAGTTAAGTTTTATTTTGGAAATGTGACATCAAATTGGGAAGCGGGGGAAGCGCCAACGTGGCCTTCATAGATGAGTTTCTTAAACATAGTTTTAAAGAGATGTTAACAACTGGAAATTTATGAGCAGTTGATAAATATTACTCCAGTTAAAACACTTCAATATCGTGTTTAACTACAATTATTATTGAGCTAGAGCCTAGAGGGGGTAGCGATTTCATAGTGGTTGACTCGACCTACGTCTTTTCACGTAAGTAATATTTTTAAGTTCTAATTATAACCTCACTCTAAACTATGTTTAGTAAAATCCTTTTATATAGAGTCATGTTTTTTGTATAATTTATTTATGGATTTGTAACTTTACTTAAGCCTATAGATTGTTTGTAACTTTCATAAAGCAGATAAATCTTTTTGACTTTTTTATATATATAAGTTTAAGGACCGGTAGACAAGTAAATGGACAAAACATCAAGTATGAAACTGTGGTCTAGAACTTGGGTGGATTTCTATATTGGAGCATGTCTTCACCATCAAACTATTAAGTATATCATCTTTATGTTAATGTCATAACATAATTTATATTTTTTAGTATAAACGAGTACGATATTGTAGTTAACTAAACTAAAAAATGTGAGTATGATATAATAAGCCTCATAAATAAATCTAATCTAAATTTAATTTATTAAATATTAATAAAATTTTTTTTTTGCTAGCTTCAATTTTGCTTCAAAATTAACTCTATTAACCAATGAGAATGGAGTATTGCACATTCAATTAACCAATCAAATGCAAGAATTTACCTAATAAATCTCTTTTCAAAACACTCCATATTTTTATATAAAAAAAAAAAAAGATAATAATACTAATAATAATTTAATTTTCGTTAGTAAATTAATAAAATACGAAACCTTATCTCTTTGATTTTATTAATAATAATAATAATAATGATGATGATGATGATGATGATGATGATGATGATTTTAAATTCTAAATTAAATTTACTAGGTGATATTTTCTACTCCGTATGTGATATATAATGTTAAATCACATATACTATTAAAAAAAACTATCACCATAATCATATCATTAAAATTTATATGACAACGTTGAAATATACATAAGGTCTATTTTTTTTTATCTTTGGGTAGAAATTGATCTATGCTCCATATATATAAAAAATGGTGAAATAGGCCGGTTTTGTTAAGATTTAATTAGTTTCACATAATCTGGCCCAATAAACAAAATTTAAGGTTAAACATGAGGTGGGTTCAATAAAGAATGATAACAAATTATAAATATTATATATTCGGAATCAACATTTAACGCCTCATTTCCTTTAAAACCCAATTTCCACTCGAAACTTTAAAATCAAATATCTCATATATGGCATGACTAAAAATTATAAATATTTACATATTCGGAATCAGCGGTTTTTTTTCGATTAGAAATTTCACAAGCTATACTTTTGACAAACTTTTTTTTTTCATTTTTGCCCGTTCTTAAAAATGCAACTTATATAGTCACATGTGATTTTATGTATAATCACATGTGATTTATGATAAAATATAATATTTTTACACGATTATTCATCAATGGTTGTCGGGTCTTAAAAAATGTGACTTATATAAACACATGTGATTTTATGTATAATCACATGTGATTTATGATAAAAATATAACATTGATATACGATCTTTAATCAATTAATTGTGGATGTCTATAATTTGATTGTAAATATAATCACAAGTGAGTGTTAAATCACATGTGATACAACCTTACGAATATAACACCTCATCATTTTAGTACCATATATATATATATATATATATATATATATATATATATATATATATATATTATAACATAACATAATATACCGGAAGCGCAGGTCTAATCAAGCATTTATAATTTATATTATATAACATACACATCTAATCAATCTATTTCAAATCATAGTTTATCAGTTTGGGTGTTATGTAAATCCAAAGACAACCCTGATTTATACAAATCAGATATCAGAGTAAACATCCTGTTGTCAAACATTCCATCCAGTCAAAAGCTTCTTGCCCGACCCATTATCTAATCATATCCTGCAAGAAGTAGTGGGGTGGTGGGGTTAGCATATCGCTAAGTGAGTGAATAAATAATCAACAGTCCAACTTAGCATAACAAATCTGTTTACAGCAAAGCATCGTAAACACATAACAACCCTGTTTGCCGCAACAGGCTCATCATCACATAATCATCACATAATCTCACATAATCTCAATGAGGATCGGCGGTTCCTGATACGAATCGCATGCCCTCATGGTGGGCAGGAACCCTTCAGATTCACTGCAGGCCAATACAGTGAATAACCGATAACTTAATGCTATTCTCATCCAACTAAGGTTCCTATGAACGATATGTACAAGGAACCCTCCATCGTCAACAATAGCAAATAAGCCCAGCGTCATACTGACCTCATCCATAGTACCCAAGGCCATGTATCAGACAATCACATAGGCCATAATATTCATGGCTTCATATCAAACTAAACAGTCTATCAAACAACAATTACATCATAGCATACTAAACAGTCTATCAAAGCAGTAAACTACGTTTACCCGTTGTAACCAAAATTGTTACAACTAAATCACACTGAGGGTTACAGATCCACTCACCGTTACCTCAGCCGCAAGCTCAGAAGTCTAATATTACTGAGCTTTCTCCATATCTCAAAACACAATTAAATAATGAATTAGTAACTCATTCCATAATCGTATAACATATTTCAATACATAGTATCGAAATGACAAACAATTACCAAGTTGTAATTATCAGTTATAACCACTTTGTCCCTATCAACTTTAGTCAAATTATAACAATTCCATGTATATAATTATTTACTCATTTATCTAGTTCCAAATCATTATCAAAGCATATTTATCCAAGCAGGTAATCACTTAGGTCCAATAAAATAAAAGTCCAATTCAGAATGAAATCAAAAAGTCCCGAAACGAGGTACAAAACTGTAAGATGTCATTTTCGGCCCCTAAACGACCCCAAACAGCCTAAAACCATATAGGCTCTTAAAATAGAGCTTTAATCATTGGGCCGTTTTCGAGTGACCATGCGAATCTCAACCTAATCCGAATTAATAAATTTTGTCACTTATCCACGACCTTGAAAACACTTACGCGTTTTCAAAATTTGCAAAACACAAAGAACCCGTTTTACCCGCCGGGTAACTTGTTACCCGCCGGATACCCGTTTAGCCTTACTACCCGTCGGGTAAGGGTGCGGGGTAAGACCCGTCTTCCAGACCTGTTCAAAACCCAAACCCGAAAAATCTAACCTAAATCTCAAAAACTCAGATATAGGATCATTTTAACACATCTATTAACTACAATAACAGCTTATAACATCATATATCACTTCCAAAATCATTTATACATCATATTGAATCAAAACAAGTTTTATGAGAAATTTAAAAATCAAACTTACAATTTACAAAGAATTAAATGGTGATGATGATAAAGTTTAGCTCATAATCACAGCTCCAATTTTTGATTTCAACTTTGATTTTGATTTGGTAGTTTTAGGTTCTTAGGGTTTAAAGTTCTTGAGTTTTGAAGTTTGAAGAACAAACTTTCCAAATGAGGAAAGTTAAATAAAAATAGGTCGGTTCACTTTTTAACCGACTCCGTATCCACTTAAAACTAGTCTCCTTCTAAACCTATTATCTGGAACCTGAAATCATTTACGATTCTAACAATTTTATTTTACCGTCAACTATATAAAGTTAAAACAAATAATAATTTACTAGTCTGTCACAATAAGTCATTTGACTTTTTGACTAATCAGTCACAATAAACTTAACACAATAAACGATTTAATTTCCTAACACATTAAACAATTATTTAAAGTCAGAAAATTACTCAATTATCACTAGGCCAATAAAGTGGGTGTTACAACGAATTTTCAAATACCCATTAAAAAATGGAAAAAAAAGTTCGTCGAAAATATGTCATGTGAGATATCTAATTAAAGATAAAAAGACGTTGATTCCAATGATGTGATTTTTATTATTTATAGGTATACGAGTTTGTGAGATATTCTGATTTAGAAAAAAATGTGAAAATAGGTAATTGAAATGAAGCATTCTAATTAGTTCCTCCATTCTTCATTTTTTTAGTATTCTTTATTGAACTTTTCTCTAAACATCATTATCCTTTGATAGAAATTGATCTATGGTCCATATAGAAAGAAATTGGTGAAAAAGCCCAATTTTATTAGAATTCAATGAGTTTCACATAATTAGGCCTAATAAATAAAATTTAAACTTAACCATCATAATCATAATCATAACAAGATATGAATTTTAATTTGCTTGAGTTAGAAAAATTATAATCAAATTTTTTAATTTTATCACACATTCAATTGATCAATCAAATTAATTAATTTTTAGAAAATTTAATCAACTAATTTTCCTAAAAAATATAATTTTGAAAAAAGATCATGTAAAAAAAAATTCCCCCATAAACCTTATCTCTATAATTATATTATATATATTAACAATAACAAGCTTATATCTTATCACACATTCTAAAAATTAGGGTTAAAGCTGTAGATTGGCAAAAATCGGTTCGTTACCTAACACGGTGCAAAAGTGAAAGTTCGTTGTCGATATGTACCTTTAACCCTATACATTAATTAATTATTATTTGCTACACATCAGTCGAAACATGCAAGTGAATACGTATCCATAAGTTAATTTAGTATATTAAATATCTATTAATTATTATTATTATATTATAACTCTTTGAAACAAATGAAAATTTTTTATTATATAGATTAACAATAACAAGCTATTTTATCAAACAATATAAATATTAAATTAATTTTTATTTTCTACTCACTAGTCGAAACATGCAAATGAGTACGTATTCGATCTTGAGTTAATGTAATACATTAAATATTAATTAATTAATTATTATTATTATCATTAGAACTAAATAAATGAACATATTTATTTAATAAAATCAAACTTTAGTTACATATTTACAATGAACAAAGTACGCAATCATTTTACAATAATCGTGTGCATATATGGGTTTCAAACTCTATACTAATATTTTCTTTTTAAAAAAATTACGCTGAAGTTTCATTTTACATTAACCGTATCATGTGTACACACGGGACTAGAAATCTATATATTATTCACAATGAATGGATAAAGTATTTATTTAACAGTTTTCGTGTGCATTTACGGGTTTAAAGTTTAAACATTGTATTAATAAAAGAAAAATTATGCTTAGTTTCATATACGCTAACTGTGTATATACAAGAGTTTAAAACTCTATATTGATCAAGGAAAAACTATGCTTAGTACAATCAAAACTGGAATATGTATTTATTTTTACATTGACCGGTATTTACACATAGTCAACTAACGATTACTTATTAATAGTGACAAATGTTGCCTATATCTAAATAAATAATTATTCTTACACAGCCCGTGTTAATTCACGGGTTTAAAATCTAGTATCTAGTAAATAAAATAAATAAATATAACCCAAAGCATACGAGAAATTTGTTAGTGGAGAAATTAATAAAAATCAAAGTAGAAGGGCTAGTGTTGCTAAAAGCCTTGAAAGTTTATAATAGGAATCAGAATCAGAATTAGAATCATAAGAGGATACGTATGCGTCTGACTTTTCTAATCTAAATTCTCGATCGGCTTCGATGCTAAAACCCTAAATTACATACAGTACCGTGTAATCGAGGAGTGGAGCGAAACAACAAATCAACGTTGTCATCACTGATTCGAGGTAAATTATGTTTTAAGATTATATAGTTGTTGATGAATTGAGGTGTATATTAACCGTCTAGCTACATATATCTCTTTAAAATTAAGCATGAAACTTTGGCTTAATTCGTATCGTTTATGGAAAATAGATACATGGATAGAGATTTTTTTAGGTGAGCGAAAAAAGCACCAAAAGCCCACATTGGAGCTACCAATTGAAGATAAATGGGAAGATATTTGTTTTGGTGAACATAAAAAGCACCAAAAACTCACATTAGAGGCACCAATTGAAGATACATGGGATGATATTTTTTTAGGTGAGCAAACAAAGCGCCCGAAGCTCACGTTGGAGCTACCAACTGAAATAATAGAATCGGAGATTCTACCAAGACTTCCTGCCAAGTCTCTAGGTCCTTGCATGTGTGTTTGCAAACAATGGAAATCTTTCATATTGACACGTGAGTTTGCCAAGATGAACCTCCATCACGTAAAAAGTGATCAATCACTAAGGCATCATAAACTTGTGGTAGTTGACCGGAATAAGGGTACCTTTTGTTCGCATGATTGTAAAGCCCTTAACCATGGCTCAACCACCATCCGTCCTACCCCATTTAAAGTTGATCCGTTTGAAGGGTTACTAATGGTAGGTAGCTATGATGGATTGGTATGTTTAGCCTTTATGAAAACTTGTGAGTTAGTGTTTTGGAATCCATTGACAGGTTCCTGCAAGAAATTGTCATCCAACACCAATTCGCCTCATTTTTACAAGTTTAAAGACGTTTTTGGGTTCTATTTTGACTATTCATCCAACGATTATAAGCTTCTACATGTAGTTTCCAACGGTGCCTTGGGGGCTTATATATATTCATGGAGTTTGGATTCGTGGAGAAAAATTCAATGTCTAAAAAACCACCCGTGTATCTCCAACAACACGCGTTGGTCTTTGGCTACTTTCTTGGATGAAAGTCTTTTTTTCGTGGTGAGAGATTGCACCATGGGTGGAGTTGGACGTCAATGTTGGATTATCGTTTTTGATGTGAAGCTAGAAAAGTTTAGGGAGATACAAGTTCCTCTTGTTTCAAGTGATGAGTACTTTTGTGGGAGTTTAGTGGTTATCAAAGGCTACATTCACTTGTGTGTTGCTTATGGGGATGGGCGGAATGAAACTTTCTTAGAACAGTCAAAGGGTGACCTATGGAGGATGAATGGTGATGGTTGGATTAAGATGGCAACCTTCTCCCACGCGCCACATTATTCGTCGTTCAATTACACCAAGCTTTGTGTAATGAGGAATGGGAATTGGCTTGCGATTTTGGAGGATTACCATATTCTTTTCAAATTAGACATAGAGGATTTGGCAACAAATTATCGGGCTTGCTTTTGGGCGAGTTGGTTGTGTCCATCTTCACGAACTATATATGTTGAGACTCTTGTGTCACCAAATCCCTAATTCAAAAGAAGATCAATGAACCCCGGAGACTATTTTATCCATCGTTTTTATTGTGTGGTATATATGGTTCCATCTTACTATTCTATTTAAACTTAAACTAGTGCAATCTATTCCTAGTCGTGTTACTTAAGCTTTTCTCCTTCAATAGTGCTTACCTTCTCAGTGTCGCCTTTGTTTCATACGGCACACATCATGTCTTTCCCATAATCTTCTTCATTTTAAAAGAAAATATTAATGGAAAAATAATCCATGTAATTACCTTTGAATTTGAATGAAGGGTCATGTAAGTATATATAAAAGGATGAGGGTTGAAGATGTAATTTTTAAGCTCACCAATTATATGAACAGAAAAGTAACATGAGCTAGCTAGGTGCCAAATCAAATTTTAACACAAGCGCGCATTCCAATGATGTCATCGTTCATTTAGCTGTTGAGCACTTGAGCATATATTTGATAATATATCACCAACTCTTCTTTTATATCTACAAATTACTAGCATTTAGTTTGCTAACTTTTGAATGTGTTAGGATTAATTAAGAGTTTTGGTACGTGGAAATGTGTATAAGATATGAATGGGAATGATATAAAGTGTATGTATAAAGGGTTTGGATTCTAAAAATTGAAAATGAAACACTCAAAATGAGTTTTTTCTCAAATCCAAGTAACTAGCTGAGTTTTGTCATAATACCCATTACAATTTCACCTTATTATCAATTCTCATTGTGATTTTTTCGAACAAACCAAACACACATTTTTAGTTTGACGAATTGTCTCATTGCACCTTTGGAGTAATTTACTATAATATGTTAGAAAAACATAATTAAACTATTTACTTTTTTTCTTTAACGGCAAAAGAAATACCTAGATAGATAGAAAGAAGCTAGAAAGGTTAAACGTACACAATGATTGTAAACAAATTTCACACATAAGCATATATTAGAATTTAATTTAAAGCTAAGATCTAGGTTAATATATGTAAGTTTGATTTCAAGTTAAAACGCATATCTATCTTTTATCTTTTATATATATGAATATACGTATATATGTCTACAACTTCGGGATACTTTACATTGTAATATTAGCGGGTTTAGAAACAAATGGGAGAGTAAAGCCTTTCAAGCTATATGTTACACTGTTATATGAGTTCTCTGAAAAAGTAGAAACGTTATTACGTTTGCTCTTCCCGGTAAACGTCAAGCTTTTCTTCAAAAAGATTTGTTCTTATCTCTACTTTGGGTGGCCAACAGAAGCATAAAGCTAAGTTATAATTGAGAGCACTGGGTTTTAAATCCTAAAGGTGTTATCAGCTCCTAAATTTTTTTGGATATTTTGGGTGTTTTTTTCCCTCTATATAGTGGATGTGTAGCTTTGGTTGTTTTGTTTTTCCTGGGTCTTCTCTGCCTTAGAGTCCTCTTCATGTATTCATGTATTCCTTTTGCTAGTTGCCACAGAGCTTCTTTTATGGCCAGTGATAAATACAACTAAGTTTTTTGACGGATACAACAACTTTATGCATATATATACTGTACAGTACAACACTGCTATGCATATCATTTGGTGTATACATTAAAAAAGTTTGTTGTATTTATGAATACCCTTGTTTTATAATATTAGTTGTTAATATATATATATATATATATATATATATATATATATAGGGGGAGATCAAGAGGGAAGTAAAAAATTGGGGGAAGGAGGGAAGCTATTCTCAGCCACACATTCTGGTCAACTCAAAAGTCAACGCGGTGGCATTTTTGTAAATAACTTGAAATCACCTCCCATCACGTTAACATGCATTTCAAAAACATGTTAATCAAATTACAATTTAATATACATAAACATTCATTTATCATGAATATTAACTTATATATATTATTTATATTAATGAATATCATAATTTAACATTCAGTACTGTATAATAATATATATTAGTTAAGCTTCATCTTTAAAAAAGTTAATATCTTACTTTTTTTTTTTTAGTTTTTAAGATTCACTGGTGATGAATGTTAGATTATATGTGTTATTGACAATGATGAACACTTTAACATTCATTTACAATGCATATTAAATATTACATGCATGGTATTATACACAATGATAATAATAACATTCATTTACGATGAATGTAACTGATATACATTATTATACTCTAATGAATGTTATGTTATCACATTCAATTGTGTGTAATGGCATATATACGTTCATATTCGTCATAAATGAATATTTAGAACTATAAAGTTGTAATTTTGATAACATGTTTTTCTTATGAATGTTAACGTTCTGGGAATTTTTTGAGTATGTGAAATTCGATTGTAATGACGACCATAATTCGATTAATTACTCGTTTATATGTTTTTTTACAAAGAAATTCGTTTAATTCTATTGTTTTCATCACCAAATCAAAATTTTCTCAAAAAACCCAAAAGTTACACCAAATTCATAATTTTGGATGAATCCGAATTATGACGAATTGAAGATGTGCATGAATGTGTTTGATGGATTCGAAGATTTACAATGTTTTTGATTGAAGAATCATTGAACTACATGTTTTAATTTTGGATTTTAGGCAAAAATTGAGAAAATGGGTATTGTAGAAGATGTGAGAAAATAAGTGGTTGTGGTTTACTTCCCTCCTTCCCCCAATTTAAGAGCTTCCCTCTTGATCCTTCCCCTATATATATATATATATATATATATATATATATATATATATATATATATATGATTGGGATCAAGGGAGACAAGTTTTTAAGTGGAGAAAAGGGAGAAGGAATCTTGACCACCCGATCCGTGATTCAATGGCTGAGATCAGTCAACCAAATTTTATTTGTTTTGGGCGAAAGTTTTATTGACCAAGGGTAGAAGGGTAAATTTGTTTAAAGTATAATCAAGGAAACTCATTAAAACTTCCTTTTGTTCTTATCACCTCTCCGACTTCCAATCAAAAAAATCGATTGAATCCCAAATCTCTTTCTTCTTTAGCGATGATAAAAGCTTCCAAACAAAAAACCTAATTAGCAATTTTTATTTGTTCCTAAAACTTGCGCTATCAAATGCTTTGGCACGATTCAGCGATTTCACAAGTTTAAGAATCGATTACAGATTCACGGCACGAGAAGTTGTTGGGTATTACACCCTCTAAATTCTAGGATATTTTTTTTTTAAACATATCGGAAGCGCATGATTAATAGAAATCAGTAGATTGCATACATACATTTCAAATAGCAATCCACTTACATACAAACCTTTAAAACTAGATTATTCTAATCATTACACACATTAAGTTTAGGTGTTATAGAAATCCAAATACGTTGTTAAATCATTAATGTATTAACCATTTCAGAGTGAGCTTGTCAAACATTCCATTCCATATGTACTCCTTGCCCACCCACATACAAAAGTAAACCTCCAAGAAGTAATGAGGGGTTAGCACGAAGCTAAGTGAATAGATCCCAAGCTATCAATCTAACTCAGCTTAACACATGCCTATAACCAAGCAATGCACAAGCAACATAGAAGGATCGGTGGTCCTTGAGGTACCCTCATGCCGCGGATGGTTCCCCAAGTAACACTTAAAACCAACTGACGGCCAAATCAGAGGTTAAACCGATAGTTTAGTACTATTACTACACATGACGCAATTTCAGTGTCCAACACATGTACAAGGCACTTGCGAAGTCCTAGTAATAGTATCCAAACCCAACACATTAGTTGACCCCCACCAAATCAAATAGTCCACAACTATCATAGTATGTAGGACGCCAATAATCAATCAAGGGTTAGCCATCATGGCAATATAATATTAAAGCAATCATTGCAATAACCAAGTTTACCCGTTGTAACCATGTTGTTACAACTAACTTAGACTGAAAGTCCAAGATCCACTCACCGACAATCATAGTCGTGCACTCAGTAGTCTAATGTCATTGAGTCTTCTCCATATCTGAGAATACAACAATAACACAAGTCAGTCCCTTGTATCGAATCTATATAACATCATTCCAACATTACAAATATCCACCTTTACAACACACTTCACAATCACTTATCAAGTTTATGCTCATTATAATCATAACCTCGTTTAATCAACTTTCATTATCACCATTAACATGATTAAACCGTTAACTGGATTTTTACCATCAAATATTACTAATTCATTCAAAACCCCAACACAAGGTTTAATGAATATTTAATCAACTTAGTTACCACTTTACTCATAAATCCTCAATTAAGTGTTCTAATTAACAATTATCCTCTTTTCATCATATAACACATCATAATCATTAATTCTCTACAACACCTCATGATCACTCAATCAAATTCTTTAATTTCAAGTTAGGACCTAAGTTATACTCATGAATTAGGTACTAACTAACAACTATAACACAATCAAAAGCTTTACTTCATGAATTATCAATTAAATCATACTCCCTCCGTCCCAAATTAAGTGTCCTGTATCAGATTTGGAAGTCTTTATTTTTCAACTTTGATTTTAAATATTTTTGTTTGTGTTATATATTACTTTATGAAAATTATACCAATGAAAACATATTTAAAATCCAATCCATACATATATTTTGCATCAAGTATTATATAACACAAACGAAAATATTTAAGGTCAAAGTTGAAATGGGAAAACTCTAAATGTCAAAACAGGACACTTAATTTGGGACGGAGGGAGTAACTTTTATCATGAACAAACATCAATTACTTCCACTCTAGGTTAGGGTTTCACTTATAATTATGAATTACTTATCATCTAACAATAATATGATCATTACAAGCTTCAATTTCACTTTACTCAACTTAGTTCCATCAATTACTCAAAAACCCATTTCTAGGTTTATAAGAAAATCATGAATTAACAATTATAACATGTTTATAATGATAATAGAATGATTAATACTTGTTATTGAAGCTTAACTAACATCAATTTATACTTTTCAAACCCTAAATTCGGATTTTGCTCAAGAACACTAAAACCCCCAATTTCTAGGGTTTAGAAAATGAAGAACACAAGATTATACCTTGATTAGAATGATTAAAGAGGCTTGAATTCGTGTTTAGAAGCTCCAATTTGATGATTCTTCATGATTTTGATAATGATTTAGGGTTAGATGGGTGTGTGTGTGTATTCGTACGTATGTATGCATATGTGGGAGGTAAAACCGACCCAATCCATATAATATACCATATAAGTGTTAGTTTTCATTCCCCGTATTTACTATTGTCTGGAACTTAAAAACCATTTGCGGGGAAATACAATTTTATTTTACCGTCAACTAAATAAATTTAAAACAAACAATATTTCACTAACCACAATATTTCCTGAGACTTATTGACCTATTAAATTTACAATCAAACACATATAACAAATTTAAATCGCATTTAAATTTACAGGAAATACCTATTACTCCTAGGCCCAATTTGAGGATGTTACATTGGGAGTTAATCGCCATGAAGAATTCTACGAAGAAGATAAACTCGAGATTCAAATGTATGCGAGTATTTTGTGTGATCAACTGTGTAATCGGGGTTGAAGCTTAAATAAAATTCTCGTTCTATTAAAACTATTGTGTGATTCAATTGTGTAATCTAGTTGAAGAGGGTTGTTCTTTTGGGTATTTAATGGTGATGATTCTTGAACAACTATATGTGTAGTTACACTTATGATTCTTAATAATAGTTTGATTAAAAGCATGTTTGTGATGTAGGAAAATTAATCTTATGAATTGTAATGTGAGTATTTGTGGTAATTATGTAGTTTGTTAATTGACGCTGAAACAAAGTAAGCTATAAGTATATTGAATATGTATTTTTTTGCATAATCATAGTACATTTAATTTTGAATCACAGTATAGCCTTTTATTGAATCATAGTATAGTTAATGCAGAATCATAGTATATTTAATATTGAATCATAGTACAGTTACTGCGAGTGAAGCTGCTGCTGAATCATACCTTGATATTATGCTGACGCATATTGTTTGTATTAAAGAATCATAATGGAATTTTTCCTGAATCTTAGTATATTTTTTATGATTGAATCATAGTATATTTTAGTTTTGTTGAACCATTTTTATGTCATTTTTAAAAGCTGAATCAAAGGTCCTACCATAAGTGTTATTGTTAAGTTTTATTTGTCTTTGATAAGTCTTTTATGTAAGTAGCACCGTAGCTGATGGTGGAAAAATAAAAATGGTTAATCCGTTGATGCTCGGATGGACTACAAAAGAATTGAAGCAAAGACAAGAAAACGAGTTGAAGAAGAAAGGCTTTGGCAAGGTGACTCTAGTGGATGGAATGAACTGCTTTAAAAAAGATGAAGACGAATCATTTAGGCTGAAGGTCGACAAGATACTGCACAATGTTTAATAAAACGCTCAGCATATAAAGACGAATCAAACAAAAATTACAACCCATCTGCTACCATACTATAAATACTTTTATTTGTACAAATCACTCATATTGGTTGCTGAATCACTTTCATATTTTAAACAAACATACATAATAGGTAGCTACACCAACAAAATAAGAACTTCGGCAAGATATATGACACAAACGCATCCAATTTTTAAAGACATAATTTACACGATCCAAAAAAACGACACCTACACGGGAAAATCGGTAATACACCATTTTCATATACTTAAAGAAAATAACTTACTCGGTCCAGAAGTGCTTGCAATATCATCGGATTCATCCTTTGAAGACGTATCTACAACTTCCATAGCTTCATCACCTGAAACACCCCGACACTTAACGTATATAAAATTTAAGTTTTAAAAAAATTTTTAGTGTTCTGTGACAAAATCGCGTCGCTATGGCAAACAATCGCGTCGCGATTCACTTATCAATCGCGCCGTAACTTCCAACAATCGCGTCGCAATTAAAGTTCATAATCGCGTCGCAACCATTTGAAGTCGCGTCGCAATTCGATAAGGATCGCGTCGCAATCTGATAAGATCGCGCCGCGACTATTGTCAAAACAGACCCTGTGCAGACAGATTTACACAACCTGTCCAAAACCATACCATTTCAATTTCTGCAACAATTCCATACTATAACCTGTATTCAACATAATTTCCGCAACACAATTTCATTGCTTTACAACTAATTGTACTTTGTATCCACATATCAAAACATTTAACCCGTTTATTACTTTGGATCAAAACAAACTAATCATTACTACCATATCAATATATTGGAACCAAAACTTTGATATGGTATCAACATTTACATACCATTTATAACTTTAATCAACAAACCTTAAGTACCAAAACCGACTATTAACATTAGTTTTACAAAAGATGGGGTAATAAGCATCAAGAGCATGATTTAACGAATACGAGCAAATTACCAAAGCAAGTACTCCACCTCTAGCTACCCACCGGTTTCTTGCCCATATCACTTCTCGAACCACTAGCTTCACCTAAAACATTAGGATTATACAACCGTAAGCAAAACGCTTAGTAAGTAATGAAATACAATCACATGTAATAATGATAATTTAGCTAAGGATCCTTAACCGCCCATGCTAGTTGTATACTACTAGCAATCACACGAGCCTATGGCCGCAACCATTACTCGCATAAAACCGTTAGCAAATGACCGATGTCATTCCTAACCCATGTTCATGTAATCCAAAACTTACCTTGCGATTGCACAATTAAATCACTAGCAACTCTTCCAACTTCTTTAACACCTAATCACATAATCAAATAACACATAATTACACTTTGCACATATACTAGTACACTTTATGAATCTTAATCCAAAATCTTTACTTTATCTTAACCTCATATATACATATTCAACCATATAAATTTCCATATACACTTAACAATGGTTCTCTTATTCAATCATCACAACTTCTTTCTCAACAATTTCATACATCATTTTAGAACCATTTTTCCTAAGTGTATATATATATATATTTTGACATCATACCATATTCCTTTCTTTCATCACTAATTTATAATCATAATATGATTATTAACATCTTTAGCTTACTAATTCACCATTTGTAAGTAGCTTAAACACTTTTACTAACTTAGGGTTTCACAATTTCATAACCCTAACTTGAATCTTTCATACTAGCTTTATAATATGAATTACTAACATATAAACATTTATATACCAATAATCAACTCAAATAACCAATATCACTACTTAGGGTTTATAATTTAACCAAACCCTAATTCAAAGATTACATCAAATGAATTGTAATTATACCTTAAAATCACTTAGAAAGTGATTAGTAGCTTGATAAATGATGATTTAAGGTGTAGATGATGTATAGAAGGAACCTTATCTTCA
This sequence comes from Helichrysum umbraculigerum, assembly GCA_949592205.1. Lineage (NCBI taxonomy): Eukaryota > Viridiplantae > Streptophyta > Magnoliopsida > Asterales > Asteraceae > Helichrysum > Helichrysum umbraculigerum. Next base: position 4,098,886 of record CATIUR010000005.1, on the reverse strand, counting down.
AAATCGCCCTCCCTCAAGCTCTGGTCGAAATTTTAAATGTTTGGGGGTAATTGACGAAACTGGAAGTCGCTGGATGCTTATTTCTGTTTTCTGGAAAACCTCGAATCGCGCCGCGACCCTAAGGGATCGCGCCGCGATCTATGTTCAAACAGGCCCAGAACTTTTCTTTTATTTGCATTTCTAGCCCAAAACTTTTATAAAATTTCCTAACACATATTTTAATACTATAACATATACATATACATATAATACACACATTCAATTAATAACACATATTTATATGTATACTTTTATAAAATACTATTATTTAAGACTTACAAATTGGGATGTTACAACTATCCTCCACCAATTTAGGATTGTGTCCTCACAATCCAATCCTGATAAAGCGGGGGATAGAAATGAATGACTTCTTCTTCCGGTTCCCATGTGATTTCAGAACCTTTGCGATGTCTCCATTGGACTTTAAACATTTTAAGATCTTTATTTCTTAATTTGGTAACTTTTTCACCGAGAATAGAGACAGGTTGCTCAACATAATTCAATTGATCGTTAACCTCAATTTCTTCCAATGGAACATAAGCAGATTCATCAACTAAACATTTTCGGAGAAAGGACACATGAAAAGTATTATGGATTCCAGCTAGTTTGTCGGGTAGCTCAAGGCGATAAGCTACATTACCCACTCTAGCCAAAATAGTGAAAGGACCAATGTATCGAGGACCTAATTTACCTCGTTTTCTAAATCGAATTATTCCCTTCCATGGAGACACTTTTAACATAACTTTATCACCAACCTGGAACTCAATCGGACGCCTTCTATTATCAGCATAAGACTTTTGTCTGTCTTGAGCAGCTTTTAACCGTTCTCTGACTTGATTAATCTTTTCAGTGGTCAACAGAACGATGTCAGTGCTTCCCAATTCTTTCTGTCCGATCTCTCCCCAACAAATAGGAGTCCTACATTCTCTTCCATAGAGCATCTCGTAAGGTGACATTTTAATACTCGAGTGATAGCTGTTATTATAAGAAAATTCTACCAAAGGTAAATGTGAATCCCAGCTACCACCAAAATCAATAACACACGCCCTTAACATATCTTCCAGAGTCTGAATAGTTCTTTCACTCTGGCCGTCTGTTTGAGGATGATAGGCGGTGCTAAAATTTACACGAGTACCCATAGATTCCTGAAATTTCGTCCAGAAACGTGAAGTAAATCTAGTATCTCTATCAGAGACAATAGATACAGGAGTACCATGACGAGCAACAACTTCACGTATGAATAATTATGCAAGTGCTTCAGAAGAGAAAGTTTCTTTAATTGGTAAGAATAAAGCACTTTTGGTTAACCGGTCCACAATCACCCAAATTGCATCATGCTGACGTAGCGTTTTCGGTAACTTGGTGATAAAGTCCATTGTGATATGCTCCCACTTCCAAACAGGTATTTCTAAAGGTTGCAATTTACCATATGGTTTCTGATGTTCTGCTTTTACCTGTAGGCAAGTTAAGCATTTCTCAACATATTTTACTATTTCTCTTTTCATACCTGGCCACCAGAAGTTAGATTTTAAATTATGATACATCTTCGTAGCTCCAGGATGAATTGAATATCAAGACTTATGAGATTCGTCAAGCAATATCTTCTTTAACTCGAGTGAGTTAGGAATCCAGATTCTACCATATCGTGTCTTTAACCCGCGAGAATCATCAACGAAGTTTTGAACTTGACCTTTAATACGCTCAGAATTGAAATCACCTTTTTGCCAAGCTTCCATTTGTGCACTTTTTATTTGATCAAGTAAATCTGGAACAACGGTGATTCTGAAAGATTTGACCACCAAAGGTGGCTGAATAGCTTTCCGGCTAAGTGCATCAGCAACAACATTAGCTTTTCCAGGATGATAAAGAATTTCACAATCATAATCTTTTACCAAATCAAGCCAACGCCGCTGCCTCATGTTTAAATCCCGCTGATCGAAAAAGTATTTGAGACTTTTATGATCAGTGTAAATGGTACACTTTACGCCATAAAGATAATGTCTCCAAAGCTTTAAAGCAAAGACAACCGCCGCCAACTCAAGATCATGAGTTGGATAATTCTTTTCATGATCCTTAAGCTGTCTAGATGCATAGGCAATTACTTTACCATGTTGCATCAAAACACAGCCTAAGCCAGTATAAGAAGCATCACAGAATACAACCATATCTTCAGTACCATCAGGGAGTACTAAGATAGGCGCTTGACTAAGCTGTTGTTTAAGAATATGAAACGCTTGATCAGCTTGCTCATTCCACTCAAACTTAATATTCTTTCTGGTGAGTTTAGTGAGAGGAGTAGCAATCTTTGAAAAATCCTGGATAAAACGTCTGTAATACCCAGCTAATCCCAAGAAACTTCTAACTTCAGTTGGAGTAGTTGGAGGTTCCCATTTCAGAACTGCTTCAATCTTAGCAGGATCAACTTTAATTCCTTGATCATTAATTACGTGACCCAGAAATTGAACCTCTCGCAAACAGAATTCACACTTTGAGAATTTAGCATAAAGCCTTTCAGTTCTCAAAATTTGTAACATCTGCCTTAGATGAATTTCATGCTCACCAGCTGACTTAGAATAGATAAGAATATCGTCAATAAATACAATTACAGACTTATCGAGTAAAGGTCGACATACCCGATTCATAAGGTCCATAAAAGCGGCTGGAGCATTAGTCAGACCAAAGGGCATCACCACGAATTCATAGTGCCCATATCGAGTTCTGAAAGCAGTTTTAGGCACATCATCATCACGAACATTCAATTGGTGATAGCCTGAACGTAAGTCAATTTTGGAGAAATAACTGGCACCCTGTAACTGGTCGAACAAGTCATCAATCCTAGGTAAAGGATACCTATTCTTGATGGTTACCTTGTTCAATTCTCTATAATCGATACACATTCTCATGGTGCCGTCTTTCTTTTTAACAAATAGTACCGGAGCTCCCCACGGTGAACTACTAGGACGAATGAAACCTTTGTCTAGTAATTCTTGCAATTGTTTCATCAACTCTTGTATCTCCGATGGGGCAAGTCTATAAGGAGTTTTAGCGATAGGAGTGGCTCCAGGTACCAAATCAATACGGAACTCGACTTGCCTATCGGGCGGAATACCCGGTAGCTCGACGGGAAATACATCAGGAAATTCATTTACTACAGGAATATCTTCCAGTTTAGGAACAACTTTCTGAATATCTACCACATGTGCCAAGAAGGCGTGACAACCATGTAACAGATGGCGTTTAGCACGAGCATATGTACAAATGGATAAAGAAGACTTCCGTTTTTCACCATATATATCAAATGTTTTACCACTAGGTGAGCTGACTCGAATTATCTTTTTCTCACACTGGATAATAGCATTATGCTGTCCTAACCAATCCATACCTATCACAACGTCAAACTCACCCATTTTCATAGGAATCAGATTTATCATAAACATTTCATTATCGATTTCAAGTTGACACTAGGGGTGTTCATCGGTTCGGTTTTCGGTTTCCTCGGTTTATTCGGTTCGGGTTGTTCGGTTTTGAAATTTTTTTGGGCAAAACCGAAAACCGAACCGAACACCGAATTCAAACCGAAAACCGAAAACCGAAAACCGAATTCGAATTCGGTTCGGTTTCGGTTAAAACCGAAAAAATCGAATTCGAACAAAAACCCGAAAAACTTTAAAAAAAACTGAAAACCGTACAAAAAAACCGAAAAACCGAACATAAAAACCGAAAACCGAACCGAAAAAACCGAAAACCGAACCGAAAAACCGAAAAAATAATATTATTTTTATGAATTCGGTTTTGAATTCGGTTTTCGGTTAAACCGAATTCAAATTTTTTAAAACCGAAAACCGAACCGAAAACCGAATTCGAATTCGGTTTTCGGTTTTATCGATCCAAAAACCGTTTTCAAAATTCGGTTCGGTTTTTTTTCGGTTTTTTTTCGGTTCGGTTTTCGGGTTAAACGGTTTCAAACCAAATACTGAACACCCCTAGTTGACACCCTCGGTAAACATTTACCACATATATATATCTATTATCCGCTATTTCAACATCTAAAGGAGTATCTAACTTTGTAAGGGGAATCGATAAGTTTTATCTTGAAGCACCAGAATCGAATAATATATAAGCCGGTTTCCAATTCACAAGAAAAGTACCTGTCAATACATCTGAAGCTTTTTGTGCTTCATCAGCAGTGATCTGAAAAGAACGAGGTCTGGATCTTTGAGGTTCATTTGATTTTCTCTCCACATTAGGCCGAGGAACAACAGGAGCAAATTGAGTCCTTAAGTCAGGACATTCAGCTTTAATATGACCCGGCTTATAACAGTTATAACAAACACGAAGTGGATTAGGACAATTGGTACTCAGATGACCTTCCTGTTTACATTTATAACATGTAGGTGGTTTATAACGATAGATTCCAGAATGTCTTTTATGACAGATTTTACACTCAGGAGGCGGTGGTCCTCGTCTTTCATCAGATTTTGAACTATCACCGGTTCTCGGTTTCTTGGAAGGGGTAGAAGTGGGTTCAGCTTTTCTTTTGGAAACATCACGAAGTAATTCCAATTCATGAAATCTAGCCTCGTCAACCATTTCTTCAAAACTAGTACATCTTTTGGGAATGATAAATTGCCGAATTTCTTTCTTCAGAACGTTATGGAAATGACCCATAAGCATCCTTGGATTTGACATGTATTCAGGGCAGAAACGAGCTCGATCAAGAAAAACACCAACCAATTCATTCACAGACTCAGTAGTTTGTTCCATAGAAAGGAACTCCCTACGAATCCGGTTCAGCTCAGACTCTTGAGAATAAGCAGTTTGAAACATATGTCTAAAATCACTCCAAGATAATTGTTTAATAGCTTCGTCGCCCAAAGTACTACACTGTACCTCCCACCAGCCTTTAGCACCAGATCGTAAAAGATTAGCAGCAAAACGAACCTTTAATCTTTCAGGACATTCAGTAGTAGCGAACGCCCCTTCCACCTCAGAAAGCCAACGATAACACTTTATTGGATCCATTTCACCATGGTATTCAGGAGGATTACAAACAGAGAAATCTTTATAGCTGAATCTGCGGTTCTCATCGAGAGGAATAACAGGTGGTATAACAGGAGGAGGTTCTTCCTCTCTAGCTAGATCTCTCTTTTGGAATTCAAACATAACAACTTCCTGGACAGTTTCAGAAATTTGGTTTAACATAGAAGAAAGATTCGCTTCTTGAACACGTCCCACTTCTTCAGAAACAATAGCTCTTAGATCAGATAGTGATATTTTAGCTTCCCGTGCAGGAGAATCAACTCTTTCGTGTCGTTCTCCCGTTTGGTCAGTTTCACGTTCCTCAGTCATTATTATACTGAAATAAATATCAATATTTAATGTAACAGTTTATATGTTTACCAATCTACTTTAATTATAATATACACAATTAACAGTTAACAATCACTATAACTTCCTTATCATAACATCTCGTGGTTTCAAAGATTCCATACAATGTCAGATGATAATTACTGCGTTGGCCAGGCGCATTAATTACCATATCACATTCATATGTATACTAAGTCCCCACGCGACATCCTGATTTCAGAAATCTAAGCAATATGTTAGCCGGATCACATATCAAATAATAATAAACACTTAATATGCTCAATTGCAACTAAAGTGGTCTAAGTTCAAGTACCCTCCTAATGGTGGATACTCGAATCCCTTAAACCGATGCTCTGATACCAACTTGAAACACCCCGACACTTAACGTATATTAAATTTAAGTTTTAAATTTTTTTTTAGTGTTTTGTGACAAAATCGCGTCGCTATGGCAAACAATCGCGCCGCGATTCACTTATCAATCGCGCCGTAACTTCCAACAATCGCGTAGCAATTAAAGTTCATAATCGCGTCGCAACCATTTGAAGTCGCGTCGCAATTCGATAAGGATCGCGTCGCAATCTGATAAGATCGCGCCGCGACTATTGTCAAAACAGACCCTGTGCAGACAGATTTACACAACCTGTCCAAAACCATACCATTTCAATTTCTGCAACAATTCCATACTATAACATGTATTCAACATAATTTCCGCAACACAATTTCATTGCTTTACAACTAATTGTACTTTGTATCCACATATCAAAACATTTAACCCATTTATTACTTTGGATCAAAACAAACTAATCATTACTACCATATCAATATATTGGAACCAAAACTTTGATATGGTATCAACATTTACATACCATTTATAACTTTAATCAACAAACCTTAAGTACCAAAACCGACTATTAACATTAGTTTTACAAAAGATGGGGTAATAAGCATCAAGAGCATGATTTAACGAATACGAGCAAATTACCAAAGCAAGTACTCCACCTCTAGCTACCCACCAGTTTCTTGCCCATATCACTTCTCGAACCACTAGCTTCACCTAAAACATTAGGATTATACAACCGTAAGCAAAACGCTTAGTAAGTAATGAAATACAATCACATGTAATAATGATAATTTAGCTAAGGATCCTTAACCGCCCATGCTAGTTGTATACTACTAGCAATCACACGAGCCTATGGCCGCAACCATTACTCGCACAAAACCGTTAGCAAATGACCGATGTCATTCCTAACCCATGTTCATGTAATCCAAAACTTACCTTGCGATTGCACAATTAAATCACTAGCAACTCTTCCAACTTCTTTAACACCTAATCACATAATCAAATAACACATAATTACACTTTGCACATATACTAGTACACTTTATGAATCTTAATCCAAAATCTTTACTTTATCTTAACCTCATATATACATACTCAACCATATAAATTTCCATATACACTTAACAATGGTTCTCTTATTCAATCATCACAACTTCTTTCTCAACAATTTCATACATCATTTTAGAACCATTTTTCCTAAGTGTATATATATATATTTTGACATCATACCATATTCCTTTCTTTCATCACTAATTTATAATCATAATATGATTATTAACATCTTTAGCTTACTAATTCACCATTTGTAAGTAGCTTAAACACTTTTACTAACTTAGGGTTTCACAATTTCATAACCCTAACTTGAATCTTTCATACTAGCTTTATAATATGAATTACTAACATATAAACATTTATATACCAATAATCAACTCAAATAACCAATATCACTACTTAGGGTTTATAATTAACCAAACCCTAATTCAAAGATTACATCAAATGAATTGTAATTATACCTTAAAATCACTTAGAAAGTGATTAGTAGCTTGATAAATGATGATTTAAGGTGTAGATGATGTATAGAAGGAACCCTATCTTCAAAATCGCCCTCCCTCAAGCTCTGGTCGAAATTTTAAATGTTTGGGGGTAATTGACGAAACTGGAAGTCGCTGGATGCTTATTTCTGTTTTCTGGAAAACCTCGAATCGCGCCGCGACCCTAAGGGATCGCGCCGCGATCTATGTTCAAACAGGCCCAGAACTTTTCTTTTATTTGCATTTCTAGCCCAAAACTTTTATAAAATTTCCTAACACATATTTTAATACTATAACATATACATATACATATAATACACACATTCAATTAATAACACATATTTATATGTATACTTTTATAAAATGCTATTATTTAAGACTTACAAATTGGGATGTTACATCACCGTCGGCCATTTCGATAAATCGTAAATCAAAAAGTAATTCAAATGAAAATGGATGAAAAATCAACTATTGCGATATGAAAACCTAGAAAACTCGTAAATTAGATGAATCAGTATGTAGTTAACCTAAACCTTTTAGCATGTATCATATATAATCTTAATGGTCGTTGAAGATTTTAAATATACAATGCAAAAGATAGTCGTTAAAAAACCATAAACGAAAATCATCACAAACACAATGCTTGATTTGTGTACATCTTGTTATGGAATATTCTTAAAATAGTGCATGAATGAAGTAAACGTACATCATTTAATAATTCCACTTATTAATTATTTAATTAATTAAGTAAATAACAAAAGACACTTATACCCTTTGACCTTAAATTGAGATCAATGGTCAGGATCCCTTCTCCCTTTTCTCCACAAAATATTTCTTCTTTTTAGATCCTTCAAATATATATATATATATATATATATATATATATATATATATATATATATATATATATATATATATATATATATTCTAGTAACTAGTGAGTATCTCCAATGTATACACCATTTTAGTGTAGCAAATTGCACTATTTTAGTGCAAAAATGGAATCTTTTAAGAATATGCTTGCACTAAAAAAAGTTGCTCCAATGTGTTGCACTAAATCTTTACACTTAATCTTTTTTAATTGATTTAGAATATTAATTAATTCAACAATATAATACTAAATTTTTTTATATAACTATTAAATTATTATAAAAGATACAATAACAATTATTATATTGAAAATTTTCAAGAAGAAAAATGAAAATTTTATAAAAATTATGACATTTTTCTAATATTTATAATAGAAAACATTATAGTTACTAATTTTAGAAATATTAAACGCACAAATATATTATAATACATCATGTTAATACATTTTAATTATTATAAATATTATTATTTAATGTAAATAGTGTTTAGTGCAGTACTAAACTTGGTGCTGCATTAAATACTATTTGCCATTGCACTATAATAGTGCAGTGTTTAGTGCTAACACTTGAGTGATTTTTTTACACTTTTAAACTATTTTAATGTAAAAAGGTACGTTTAATGTATACATTGGAGATACTATTTTGTCAATGTACATCAAATTGTGAAGCAAGGGAGTGGAATCTCCACGCGGTCTTCATATTTATGTCACTTAAGTTAGATCACTTCCAATACATGATTGTCACATCACTGACACATCATCATTTTATATTTTTAGCTAAAATCTCTACCGTGCATTGAACTATACAAGTAATAATCTATTAGACTTACAACTCATCGTATTATCTTTAATTATTTATTACTAATTTATATTATATATATATATATATATATATATATATATATATATGTTTGTATTGTTTTATAAACATTCCAGTATTATATAAAATGATTATATCGGTTTTAATTAATAAAATGAATGTATTATTATGAACATTTCAGAATGTAAAACAAACGTTAAATTAATGAATTCTCCAATTCTTTAATCATACATTCTACGTAGTATTAGAATACCAAATTCATAAATTATAAAAAAATAAAGTGAGAACACTTCCTTTGTACAAGAAGTAAACTCTCTGTGTTTATTACCCATTCTTTTACTAGTATTTATATTTATATTTAGGTATAGGTATTATATTAAAAAGAAAGTGGAGTGACTAATATTTAAGGGTACAAAATGTAAAAGAATGGAAGGTGGTCCACCATTTGCGTTTTAAGACGGATGATAACAAAGAAGCATGATACATTCTACGTATTAATAGGTGGACTTCTACAAATTTTAAGTGACGATGTCAGCTTCAACTTTTTCCTATTAAACCTTGACACCATAGAGCATCGAGGCTCTTGGTGTGGATATAATGATTTGATTTGGTTTGACTAGAATGAAATTGTTTACTTAAATACACATATTCCTCATTTCATCCTATTAAGGTATAAGGGTTTTGAATGATAGATTGATAGGATATTAGGATTTGCAAGGTCTAATAAAGTAATAAGGGTACTTTTTATTCATTATATACTTTTAGCTTATTTAGGATTTCATATATGTTTAAAAAGTTTACAATTATATTTATCTATATATGTTTAGTTTTGCTTATTATTCACCTTTAATATAGCAAAGTGAAAGAAGAAGAAAAAAAGTGTGCACTGTGCGGTGGATAAGAAGCTATCTTTGTAACCACACCTTGTTGCAAATAATTTTGTATATATTGATTGATTTATGGTTTAGAGTGGATTTTATAGGGTTAATTGCTAAAAAGGATAAGGGTGCGTTTAGTTACAGAAAACTCTCCATTTTTTCATAAAAAATTTCTAAGAAAATTAGAAAACGTGTTCAAATTCGAGTTTTCCTAAAAAACTTTTCTAGGAAAAGGAAAATCCTTGTTTCCTTTTTATAACTACAAAGTTGAAAACTACTTTTGATGATTTTCTAAGTTTTCCATCTCTACTCTTCCTTGGAAAAAGAAAACTCCACCTCTTGCAACTAAACAAGTTTTCTAGATTTTCCATGCTTTTCTAGAGAGGTAAAACACTTCTCATTCTCTAGAGAAATGAAAAAAGAAAAATGGAGAAATTTTTCTGTAACTAAACGCGCCCTAAGTAATTCATTTTTTTTGCATTTGAGTATATCGACTATTATTTATACTATGTACTTTTTTAAGTGATAACTATTCCAAAAATACACATAAAGAGTATATGTTTCCAATTATGAGTGGTAGTATATAAGGCTAAGGAAAATGCTATTGACAGCCCTTAGGGCTGTCAATAAGAACCTTTAAACTCATTTATTAAACTCAAACTTTCCTTTATTATCAAAAATCATAATTAATAGATTACATATAAAAGGAAAGTTTCAATGAATTAAATACAAAACTTCAGTGCATTAATTATAATTTTGATTATATAAGGAAACTTTAACTTCAATAAATGCACTTATTGACAGCCCATAGGGCTGTCAATAGCATTTCCCTAAGGCTAAATATCACTTTTTAATTAACTAAAAATAAAAGTTGACAATGTAAGGTTTAATGTCATTACTTGTAGTTAATTGAAGCTATTGATATGTATAAATCGGACACATACACTTTAATGTGTAGTTTTAAAAAAATTAGTCAATACCCAATAACGAAAAAAAATAGATTAGATGTTCAGTTTTAGTCGATTTACCCTGATTAAAATATGGTAACTACATTAGATAAATTAAAGCTTAATGTGTGACGTGGCGCACATGTTAGGAAACCCCTAAATTCTCGTATAAAAAGTACGTTAACATTGAAATGGGACCCACGGCCCACCTTGATTACTATTTAAACTTCAAGAATTCAACCCTGTATTACCTTTTTTTTTAATTCTTTTCACTTTTTTTTCAATTGCATATCGTCATCGTCATCGTTATTTCAAGAAGATGGATTTAGAGTTAACTGTTCTCGGAGTCATCTTGAATTTTGAAAATTCCAATTCGGTCAAATCTATTGACGAGTATATTCTATCGGAAAATGTGTGGTTCCAGAATACGGAGGAGCTCTTCATGTTCATTGAGAATATGAAACAAAAGTTTGATCAATTTCAACGTGGTTCTATGATTCTTGAAGCGAAAGATTTGGAATTTTTCAATCAATGTCAGAGAGTATGGGGAAATCAAGGTATCTTCCAAAATAGGAAGAGAAAGAGAGAATTCGATGATGGCGGCAGTAATAGTGCATCAAAGTCAAGACGTATCAATTCTGCTAATGTTCAAGAACTTCCCAATATTCAGGGGTTTGAGGGTAGCGCGTGGATGGAATACTATTATAATAAATCGACGGCCGAAAACGTTAATGCTAAATCACCGGCGGCCGAAAACGTTCATGCTAAATCACCGGCGGCCGAAAACGTTCATGTTATATCACCGGCGGCCGAAAACGTTCATGCTAAATCTCCGGCGGCCGAAAACGTTCATGCTAAATCACCGGCGGCCGAAAACGTTCATGTTATATCACCGGCGGCCGAAAACATTCATGCTAAATCACCGGCGGTCGACGTAGGATCGACTGGAAATCAAGATCATGGTAATGTTACCGCCGATCATAATGCTGGCGTTAATGTGGGTCCGATTGATGGCCAAGAACCTTTGCCGGCGGCAACCACCGATGCTACTATCGCCGATACTAATGATGGTATGACCGGAGATCAATCTTTATCAGGTGGCCCTGTCGTAACTCCAACGGCAACCACAGAGGCCACTACAACTGTTTCCGGTGAAGAAATTCCGGCTGCCGGCGGAAATCAAGATCATGATAATGTTACCGCCGATCATAATGCTGGCATTAATGTGGGTCCGATTGATGGCCAAGAACCTTTGCCGGCGGCAACCACCGATGCTACTACCGCCGATACTAATGATGGTATGACCGGAGATCAATTTGCACCAGCCACTACAACTGTTTCCGGTGAAGAAATTCCGGCTGCCGGCGATGACGGATTCCCCTACAGACCGTACATAAAACCCTTGATTTTGGCTGGTGTAAGTGTTTTCACGGTAGCATTATATAATTGGGCTAAAAGTTTATAGTAGGAAGTAAAGAAGAGTTTCTATGTGTTGATACCCTGTTTTGCTTGTAGATTGTGGACCGTTGGGGTAAATGAGATACATATCTGTATATTTTTAGGGGGTTGATGCTTGATATAGAATAGAAAGAGAGATGATTTTAGGTTGTTATTAGGTGATTATGAGAGTAAAGGGTCGGTAGTATATTTCGTTTGTTTTTTGGTCATTGAATTGTTGATATGTAGAGTATGGTAGTAATAAGTGTTTGACCAATGAATAGGTGATGTGATTGATGTACAAGACAAAAGGTTATTTTTCGAAGTTTGAATGAAGCTAAAATGGTAGGTTGAACCCTACCTAGTGTACGTCTTCAAAAGTCAAATACTTCTTTTTTTTGCTTGTGTTTATTCTTCTTGTTTCGTCAATCCACGTGTGTATTCTAACATAATTAATGACACTACTAGCTAAAAATGTTTGATTCATACTAGTTGGTAGATTTCATGTCATTTAAGTTATCTACCCTCTCAGCTTTTCATCTTTCCTAGTATTATCTTTTAGACCCTCTAGAATTAAATTTAATTACGTATATGTATGTTAACATTGTTGACGTATGTGGATTCCACGTAACATTATAGAACGTTTGATACATCATTTTCTAAAGGATTTATTGGTTATTTTTGTTGTTGTTCTGTTATACATGAAGCTAATACTTCAAAGATGATACTAACAATTTTACCATATATAATGTAATAATATACTAGATCATAACCTGCAAAATTTGCGGGCTAGTTCAATTTTATTATTAACACAATATTCATGAGTTACAAAATTAAGTTTAGAAAACTAACTTTGTCTTAAGTTATTTTTAAGTTTCAGGTAATTCTATGTGGTAAAAAAGTCATAAATCTAAGTATCTAAGTACATAAATTAAAGCAATAATAAGTTCAATATTTATATGTTCACATTGTAGCTAAAAAGTATGAAATTTGAAGGAATAATGTGATTGAATCATTAAAAGTGGGATTCTCCTGGCTTTGCAACCCATAAAATTTCACAATTTGACCCAGACCCATTTTGTCTAATCAACCAAAAATAAAATCTTGGCCCACAAAACTAATTCACAACGAAATTCTATCAATTATAATAAACAAATAACTTAGAAAAGGATAGTCGTGCGATGCTTATATTTAATATCGAAATTGATTTAGCACATGTCACTATGCTCCAATAATGAATCCAATTTTAAGTAGGAAACATATTATACAAAATAAACCATACAAGGAGTCATGTCCTCTGTATGGGCTATAAAGTTGTTTAAGTCATCTTTTAACTAATGCAATTTTCTTGAGTCACTCGATTTCAAAATATACATAGCATAAGGCAGTAGGTAGAAACATATAGTTATAATGTACCTGCGTTTATGGTATTTTGGTGCAAATATAAAAACAACTACTTATATTCGACTCATTAGAGATACTGAATCAACCCATCTATAAGTGAACGGATCGAAACACCACTTCTACCGGCGCGATATGAAACGAAGTGGTGTTAATGCCTAATCAAAATATTTAACTTTAAGAATTATGTAGGTAACCGGTCAAGAACATCACCAAACCAATTAAATTCAACTATAAAAACCCCACCTTAGTCTACACTAAAACCCCCTATATTCTCATTACTATTGTATAATGATGCCAATTTTCATTTTTTCTTATGCATCAAAAAGTAAATACAAAATCAGGAAGAAAATAAAAACCCCCTTTTGACCAATATAACACATCATTTAAACACATGTTATTGCACTAACTATAGCACCCACATTCGAAAGACCCAAAACATGAAAACTGAATAGTGGAGTTAAACTTATTGATCCTAATCCATGAGCAAATTACTAAATTATAACTTGATTCACACTGAGATTCAAACATTAAATACCATAAAAACAATGTAAATTAAATAATGTTGGATCAATTCGAACCATGGATCAATATATATAGAACTCGAATATAAGTTGGCAACATGAAGTACCTGGATGAAATTCTTCTTAATGCTTTTTGTGGCTGGCTTACTCAAAATTCATGGGAACACCAATTGTCGGTCCATGTGTAGTGCAAAAGTTCACATGGTAACTCACACAACAATCACATGAAACTATAACATGGACTCGTCCTTACTCATGAATAGCTATTTGAGTTATATTTTCACTTTCCCATTTCTCTATAAGACGGTCAATTGTTTATTAATATTCATATAAACATGTCATTTTCAAGATAATCTCAAGAAAGAACGATACCTCATCTCTTCATCAGCTCTGGTTCCAGTTACTACAATGACCAAACAATACAATAACATTTAGTTAGCTTTATGCAAGCATCAAGTACTGAAGTATAGTTTGATGTCCGATAGAGACGGAAACAATTAATTCAGAAGTAGTTGTAACATAACTGATTCTAATGAACGGGCTATTTGTGGGCTATTTTACATGTAACTCCTCACGAAATCAGAAATTTCCAAGCACCCGCAACTCATGCATATTTTTTAGCCTATCTTTCTTTGATATTAGCTCAAGTTGCAATTCACTTAACCTATAGTTCAAGCTCTTTATGCTTCATTTATTGGAGGCTACACTCCCTTCAAAGGTCCTGGTTAGATTATCTACAAAATAGTAGATAAAATGACACTAACATTATGAAATATTTCCTTATGTCTCACACCAACACAAAGGGAAACAAACATTAACAAATGTAAAGTTTTGAGTACCTCTTCCATAGAAGAGACTGAGAACTTTGCAATGATCATCTGTAAGTTGTTTCTTTTAAGTTTTCTTATCAATGCAAAGTTCATTGAACTCTCCGTCACTTGCAAGCAAAATTCCACATATTCAAAAAAATTAGGTAATTTGGAAAATCGCTAACTATGCATTAAAGAGAACACAATAAGTTTTCAAGTCACTTACCCAGCCAGACCCATACTTACACAGTTATTTAAGTTATATGTCATGACTGGTTACACCGATACCACTTCTGACCCAATCCACCCATTTTGCCACAATGACTTTGTCATGATGCCATTAAGCACGTTAATTAATTCAGTGTCATGACTTAATAGGGAAATAACATGGATTTGACTCTTTGAGTTTCTTACTCCCTGATAAAATCCAACTGAGCCGCCATAGTACGCCAATGCCAATATGATATGGTTAGACCTTTCATATATGTGTGCCAAAGGAAGATAAGATATATAACTGTTATAAAGTATGAGTAGGATCAGTTTACAAACGAATTTACAAGAATGAAGAATTCCTAAAACGATATCGATACTTACACATCTGAGGGAAAGAATTTAATTCCAAGACTTCCACCAGCAAAATTTGCTATCAGGTTCCCATGGGAAAGTACAGCCCACTTACATATAAGAAAACGGAAAATTTCCACTTACAATATAAAAGAATTCCACTTAAGTAGACTTCAGAGAAAAAGCGTGAGTTTATGAGAAACAGAAACCTTTGGAGTCCCAGTGGTACCACTTGTATAGCATATAGTAGCTACATCATCTGGTTTTGGTGGACGAAATGGGTGATGGTTATTACTTCCCTAAAAATGCACCATTTTATCCGATAGAAAAATCAGTAATCAAATGGCCGAAACCTATATGAAGTTAATTAATTCCAACTTTTTATTCCATAATAGAAGTTGAAGTTACCCGAGTAATTAGTTTTGAGAATGACAAAACCTCAACACATGTTGCTGCTGATGGAAGAGATGGCATTAGTTCATCAATGCCTCCAACCACCTATATGACTCATCGGTATGTAGGAGTGCTTCAGGTTTTAGCATCATTTAAGTACGGAGACAAAACTTCTCAGTGAAATTAGTAACAAATAAAAATGAATATCGATCATCATACCACTATCAAACGCACAGAAGGAATCTCGGACAAAAAGCTCAGCATCTGAAATACCAAACTATTAAGCACATGTGCTTCAATATGAAATTACTATATATACAATATACCTAATAATTACATACACATGTATAGACTATAGAGGAGGGTTCAAATGAAGCATAACACTTCATCAGTAAACTTAAAAGAAAGAATTGGTTCAAATATTATTTGATTTAGCGAACTGTAGTAGTTGTTAGCTCAATTAAAAGTTAATAAGCCAAATCCAATATAGGCACCAGGAACCACTACGACTTTACTGCACGTCTGCACCAACTAAACACGATTACTCAATGCACAAACTTCCAGCAACCAAATGAAAGAAATCAAACCTTTCTGCAGACCCGGAACAGTCTTAACAAAAATTACATACCTAGATAAAGCGTACCTCTGTGAATGTTGAAATACTGTTGAATTACAACTGTCCGTTGGAGCTGTCTACAGTCTCATGATGGCATGATAATTAGACATATGATATGCAGATAATAAATACACATGCATACAGATATAATATTTCACAAAAATGAGTTTCTATACTGAATACTCCGCCAAGTAATATTTTGTATATAAACATAGATAAGGTTTAAAGTAGTATGGAGAGGTGGGTGATGTGAACTTGTGAAACAATTTGACATTTCTTTTTCACCATCACCTACCTAGAGACAACACTCTCCGCCATTTTCCTTTATATATCATTGCCCTTTCGGGTGAAATCCAGAAGGCTCGGAACAATAGAAGAGATCCCCTCCTGGTAACATATTTATTATATAAAATTAGTATAGCTAAATGTTTGAAGATTACCTGTTAAGATGATTAAAAGTGAAATAGAAACACAATCACACTCACACCATCACCTACCTAGAGACAACACTCTACATCATTTTCCTTTATAAATCATTGCCCTTTCGGGTGCCTTGCAGAAGGCTCTGAATGATAGAAGAGAACCACTTTGAAAACCGTTTTTATATAAACGGACTGAGTACATATTCGCCCTATGTATATTTATATCAAAAATCATGCTAATAGACCTGTTATGAATAGTTATGTCTATGTACATACATACATATATCAGTTTTCATCTTCAACATACTACTCAATTAATCAATTCACACGATTTCATTTTTTGACCCAAATCAAACTGATTGAACATGAAATCGATTTCACTTGATATACCAATAGCTTTAAAAAGTATGAGCATCACATAATATGATAATCGCTACCTAGTGATGATGATAAACAAATCGAAATTCATTGTAGATAAATCAAATCAATATGTACCTTACCAAAGTTGCGATACTGATATAAGAATGCATTACAATCTCCAACGCTACCTCTTCATAATAGTCTTCAATCAAGCACACAAGTTCCTTTCATTATCTCAACATCAAATAAACCCAAATTTCACATCAATTACAATTCATAAAACTCTTATCGGCATTTTATCAAACACGTAGAATGCAATAAAAATATATTACTATAAAAGTAGTAAATGAAGACCTAATAAAAGTAGTGTGACAAAGTTAATTTGGTATCCATATCATGAATATAAATGAAGACATGTGTGCTAAATGTGAATAAAAATAACATTATAAAATTGTCAGCGTACACCTATGTATTGGTTGACTTTCGCTGAAGTCACAGCTACAAACAAAGGACAAGCTAAAGATGTAACCATTTTCTTGTTGTATGACGTGGCATTAGCGTCCCAGGAAGGAAGTTGCCTTCACTGTCCACTAAGAGGTGCATAGGAAGGATGTCAGATAGAATAGGACTTCAAAATTTACAATCAGTAGCTATACAATTTGCGAATGAACTTTATGTGAAATTGTCACCCACAATAGCGGATGGCAACTGTTTACAAAACAGACACCAAAACCATGTCAAAAGTTGAGTATTTGATTGAATAATGGTACAGAAGCTTAGAAAAAAGAGAGCAAATAATGAATATACCTTCTGCAACTTCTACAAAGGTTCGTTATTTAAATAGCTAATAAAATCTCAAACCTTCATCACAAAGATTCTACCAATAATATCAGTCCCATCCACACTCTTCATTTCAGGAACTCTTCAAGATATCTCTTAATTTCTGGCAAAGTAACCTGCCATTAGGCCATGTACTCCAGAGTCAATGATCAAACCATGTCTCAGAATCTCAGCAATAAAACTAATCATTAGTTTTGCAATAATAAACATACAAAGGGAACTAAGAACATGTCATCATTTATTATATAAAACAATTCTACTGAAAACACACAATTCTACTATATCTTAAAAGCATTGTTTAACTGCCTTGTAACCTGTCAGACCAATTTGACAGGCAGGTCGGTTTGGGTCGCCTGAAAAACACTGTTCAAGACAATTTAGATTTCAAGAGTTAGTTACCGTGTCAATTACGCTAAAGTGTTAAGTTAATTTTAGTAACAACACCCTTTTTTTATGATATGATTTAGGAGGTGTTAGGCATTAGAAACACAATTTGGCTACTTTCAATAGTTTGGATCCATTACTTTCAAATTTTCTAATTTTTCCCTTATGACCCGGTAAATAGAAGATAAGACCCATTCATAAGTAAATGGGTAAAGATATTCCAATATATACATAAATGTTCTCATGTTTACCTATTGTCATCCTCAAGATCAGGGACCTCGAAGATGGTGAAAGAAGAAAGTAGTCAAGTACTCTTGTGATTCATATCAGTAGCTAACCACCATTCTTTAAACCTCTAATCCACACACTTCTTGTAATGATCCTTTGTCATTGTCTTCACTTTAACCAGTAGTTCATGAGATCTCCCATAATCCATTTTTAAGTCAAGAACTCAAGATCACCAGATAATCACTAAAAAACTCACAACTAAACACAAATGTACAACACATAATATATATAGAAATATATAATGAAATAAATTGAAAACACTTTATCCAGTAGCATGAACTCTGTATAATGTCCAAGATTCATACAGAAAATATCCAAAAGCTAATCTGCTACACTCTCTAATTACGGCCCATAGTATTATCTCTTGTTTGTGATTGTTAAAAGGTATTTTAGACATTTGGTTAGAATTCAATGAGCTACTACGACATATTATCTACAATAACAAATACATGAAAGTTAATCCGATCCTTTAAAAAATCTACACGGGTCAGAAATTAAGATCACAAAATCGAAGATAATATGAGTGCATAACGATCACATCCAGTAAATCTTGACATTGTAAGAACACCAAAAACACGGTGCCCCTTCCATTGTATGACCTTGCCACCCGATGCTTCAAGTCTTGCATATTCATCTTCCCGGTTTGACTAATCCAGAGTAAAATAGGGTATGTTCGCTAAGAATTGAAGTCTTGCATATTCATCTTTAAAACACGGTGCCCCTTCTAATTCTCTCGGATATGTTCGCTAATTTAGTGTATATGGTGCTTACGAAATTAGGGTACCATATAGGTGCATATATATATACAGAAGAATTGAGCGCGGGAGTTCATCTCGGTTTTGAAAATTGAGAGCCGAACCATCCGAGAGAAACTCCGGTTTGTTAGGGATCGGAGGGAGGAACGGATGTTGGTTGGTGCCGTGATATTTATTTTTTCCCAATATCCCAAAGAAGATGGTTGACTTAATTTAGGTTATTTTTTAAGAAAATATCTCCTTTTATAATATATTAATAATTTTAATAATTAATTAATAATAGGATATTTGAATTTCAAATTTTGAACTTCCTTTACGTTTTTTAAATTTAGAAATTAAAATTTAAACTTAAAATTTAAATTATTTTTGTCCCTATAATTTCGCAACAGAAAGTTAGGCTAAGGGTAATATAGTAAAATTAGATGATGAAAGATGAGATATTACGTAAACAATGCTGTTAATCTAAATCAGCGGTTCAGATTGGTTTATCAAAATCATTTAATAGGTGAGATCTATTCAAACGAATCTAATTTAAAAATGTATACGTATTAAACCGCGTCCAATAATAAAAGGAGATATGCGATAATTTTAAAGTAATAATAAGTAGTACACCAATTAACTAGAAAACCAGCCAACAATCCAACATAAACCATATGTGTGCTCGAGTGTAAGAAGGTCACACTTCAGAAATGTTTTCTTTTTACTGTATATATTTCGTAACAATGGTGACCGGCCAGTTTATAATGATAATGGTGACGACCGATGGTGACCGGTTAATAACTAGTTTTGGTCAACATTTCCATGCTGCTTACATCAAAAAATGAATGGCAGCTGTAGCAGTGGCAAAACAGATTACCAGCCATAAAACCCTCCATGTATCTTGTCCTTACCGTTTAGCAAAACCTTTTTCTTGCATAACATGATCAAAACAAACGGGATATAACTGCGAAGAGTAGGAAACGACCCAAAAATTAAACCCTTCAAAACGATATCGAAAAGACTGCTCACCTATATATGCACTATAGTCTATAGGTACTATTACTAATTTACTATGTTAATTTATGTTATTTGTGAAAAGGTGGACATGGATGTACATTTGTGCAGTGCTCTATAAATTAAATAAATAAACACATGAGAAGTTTCAACCTTCGTATCAAATATTTAAAAATAGAATCAGAATTTCATGTGATATGAACACCGCATCATATGATATATATGGTGTTTCAAAAGATAGTAAAACAATGTTAAAAAAACAATATGAGAATTTATGTGGACCAATTATGTCAGAAAGTGGTAATCTATCACTTTTTGTAGCCTTGCGTTATACTCTCTCTCTCTCTCTCTTGAAACGGTTGTCTACTGTTTTTGATAAATCCACCATATTTGTGCATTAACAGCTTATACTGTACACATAATCAATGCAGAATATTAGTGGATTTATCTTTTGAAAAGCATAGAGTGTGTTTAGTTGTAAACAATTTTTCAAAGAATTATATCTAGGGATGGTAATGGATCGGATATGGATCGGATGATGCCATATCTACATCCATATCCATTTAAATAATTTCGTCCATATCAATATCCATTTAATTTCAATTCATCCATCCATATCCATATCTGATGGATTAACCGGGTTAATGGATGTCCGTTGGATATTCAAATAATGTTGAAAAAATTTCCTGATATGAAATGAAACCAGCAAATATTGTAACAAAAAAATAAATACAACATAACATACGGAAACTTATTCACAAAAGCGTGTAACCAATGTCGTCAATAAAGTATAATTGGTTACAATTACAAGTAAACATACATTTTGACAAATGTAAAGTGTTTTCTATGTTTATCGGTTAATCACACATGTTTTGATTGTCATCTATCGTGGATTGTGACTTCATTATATGGTTGGAAGCAAAACTTGGCTTAACGCGATAGATGTATGCATTTTGATTTGTTATATAAATCAAGAATGCCAAAAGAAAACCCTCAAATATAAATTAGATATTTAAAATTTACGACTTTATATAATCAATAACACCTTAATATTTTATGGTTTAAATGTTTGTGGATATATAAATTTATATGTATGTGTGTGTGTGTGTGTGTGTGTGTGTGTGTGTATGTGTGTATATATATATATATATATATATTTCGGGTGAAATGGATAAATCCATGGATGATATATTGTCATCCATATCCGATCCACTATACATCCACATCCATATCCATATCCACTATTCATCCATTTAGATCGTTCGTATCCACCATTAAGTGGATAGATCATGTAGATATCCACTGAATCGGGTGACCATTGTCATCCCTAATTCTATCTTTATAGTAGAAAATGAAAAATGTTTTTTACATCTAAAAAGTCATAAAATTTTGAAAAACATATTAAAATATTGTTTGCATTTTCCAATTAAAAAATTGATGTGATGTTAAGAGAAGGTACAACTATATAATCTTTTAGAAAAATTAAAGGAGAGTTATAAAAGGCAAAAAGTGAAAGAAGTAAGGTTTTAATTTTCAAAAATCTTGATTGAAAATACCCATGTTAAACATGCATTTTAAAATTTTCTATTTTCTTAAAAAAAACTGATTTAATTTTCTTCAATTAAACACGCGCCTATTTATTGATTGACAAACACAAACCTACATCCATATAACTTTTAGGGATTTTCTAATGTGTGCTCACTAGGCACATCTTAAGCATTTATTAGTAACATCGATTTACCATATATATTTCATAATAAATGTATTTACTTTTTCCTAATTTTGTATTACCTATTTTACCCTTTGATTACGTAAAAAAAGATATATTTATCTAGCCTTTCACCATGCTATCAAGCATTCCGCTCTGATCGTTACAATACCAGAATCATCTCAACCTTTTGGTGTATATATCTTGAGTTTTTTTTCCTTTTTCAATTTTGTTAGGTTTTCATCTCTTAACAAATTCTATCTTTATTTTTAGAGGAAAGTTCAAAAAATAATGGTAAAAAAATGAAGAATGGAGGAACCAATAGGGTTGCTCCATTTCAAATACTCATTTCCATCTTTTTTTTCAAAGCTAAATATCTCACAAATCGTATGTCTACAAATTATAAAAATTACATATCCGAAATCAGCGTCTTTTTCTCTTCGATTCTAGATCCAACAAGCTATACTTTCTACGAAGTTTTTTTCCCCCATTTTTTGGGGGTTTTAGAAACTTTTAATGTGAAATCACATGTGATTTAACACTACAAAATAATCACAACCGTTTATATCTCCGATTAAACTTTAAATTCAAATCATTGATGATTTTAAGAGATTAAAACATGAAAAACTAAGTTGTAATCACATGCGATTGAACATTAAACTATCAATCATATGTGATTAAAGAGTAATAAAATACGAATTTTGAAATCATTGACTAAAAGTTATACAATTAAGTAAAAAACAAGTTGAAATCATACATGTATTATCATATATCAGTAAACTTCTCATCATATATCAATTTTTAAATGAAAATCATATGTGATTATATACAAAATCATATGTGATTATATAACAAATCACTTGTGATCAAGTGTACAAATAATAATCACATGTGATTTTTAATGAAAACTAATGCAATTGTTAAAATTCTTTTTATAACTCTTAATGTGGATGAATATTAAGAGTAATTACGTGTTAAATAACATATACCATGAATAAATAATCGTGAACAAATTTTAATTTTTTTATCAAAAATCACATGTGATTATATTGTAAAATATGGTAAAAAAAATGAAGAAAAAAAATCGTCGAAAGTATAGCTTATGACATCTCTAATCGAAGAGAAAAACGCGCTGGTTCTGAATATGTAATTTTTATAATTTATGGAGCTACGGTTTGTGAGATAATTGATTAAGAGGGTAAAAAAAAAAAGTGGGTTTTGTTGATAAATAGAAGAATCCTATTGGTTCTCACATTCTCTACTTTTTTAGCATTCTCAAAAGATCCCACATCTTACTAATTAATATCATCATTTTAGATTATTAGACTATCAAGATGTCAATTTCGTTTCCATTTTAAAATTACAAAGTTGATTCATTGTTGCCAATATTTTGTTACTTTTGTAGATGTACATTTATGCTTTACGGAGTATATAGACTTAGAGATAGTAAGTTGGTAAGTACAATATGAAATAGAATGGAAATACTTACAACATTGAATTTGTGAGAAATAAGAAATGTAAATAAGAGGCTCTCGTGTAACATTTTCCTTTTCAAGTAATCAAGTTGCTAAAAGTTTGAAAGCAAACATGATAATGGTCTCATACGGTAAAAATTCGGTTTTGTATATTACATAAGACTAGTAAATCACCCGCGCAATGCAGCGATAACACATTAGAAAAATGTAGTAGTGATCGATGATGATAACTAACAATAATGTTAATGAAAGAGACAGTAATAGTCGTTGGCGGTGGTCGTTAGCAATGTTGACTTACATCGATGACCAACAGTGACGTTTTATCATGAGTAATTCACATAATTTGTTCAGTATCTTGCACGAATTGATGTCTCAACTTTTTGTTTTTTATTTTGTCTGAATAATAGTAGAATTCGTTTTTAACAATTGTTCAATTTAATAAAGTCAAATGTTTGATATAAAAAAAAAGTGAATAAAATAAATGTATTATATTATGTTAGGGTAAGGTTCAAATGAGACTAAAAATTTGTGTGACAATAGAGGAACCAATGATATGGTGTCATATGTACAAAGAGAATACAAAATCCATTTACCCCTTAAGTTAAATATCTCACAAACGATAAATCGAAAAATTACGAAAATTGCACCATTAGATTCAGCGTTTGATCCTCTTCGATTTGCCGTCCATTAAAGCATACTTTCGACGAGTTTTTTTTTTTCATTATTTTTAGTAGGTTTCACATTACTAACACGTGTGTTACAGTGTTGCGTTTAGTGTGACACCCGTCAAATTATGACTAGTTTTTAGTTCCTAATCATTTGGAAATACATGTAATTTGTTCTATGTATTAGGCTAATTGTATGTATCAATATATATACATATATATTGTTGAATATATATCAGTACGCGATTATACTTAATCGTGCATTTTTCTAATCGGCCAAATTCCGATTCATTTATACTGGCGTTGGTGAAAACAAGTATTAAGTAACATATATAATTATTATTTAATACCCTCATATTAATTATATATTATTTTGATAATATATAAAGTATTCGTACCGTACCAATGTAAAACATTCGAGGCAAAACTTATAAATAATGTATTATTATTGAAAACGATAATTATTATTTACTTAGATTAAAATAAAACACATTTCGTTTTATTTCAAGTTTACCCAAATGCGACGAAATCATTCAAACCGCATCCGTCTCTCAAACATAAAACAAATATATATTTTTTTTATATCTCACTAAAAGTATTTTTGTAAAATACTTCGATTAAAAGTATTTACGATTTAATTTTTAGAAATTTATTATTTGAAAACATTATACTACTTTTCGATCGGGTACACGAACACGGGTTAAATTCCCATCTTATTTAATTACTGGGCTGGACAAGATCCACATTTTGTGGATCTTGCCCGTGAAGCTGCTATACCAAACGCACCCTTACCTTCACTTCCTCATTTCATTTTCATTTTTGCTCTATCTCTTTCTCTTCCCTCGTTCTATCTTCATCATCAACAAATGTGACACCCGGTCAAAATAACCCAAAATTAGCACCGAATTTAAACTTTTAAAACACGTAATTACATACGTGTCAATACTCAAGTACACAAGTATTATATATATATGTATATATATAAACCGAAACGATTAATTAATAATCGCAAAGACACGAATTTAACAAAACGTAGAAACTCAAAATGAAAGCGAGCGAAAAACATTTTTAAACAAAGTATTATTATTGAGGATAATAATTACGTACTCCATTTTAAATTTAAATACATTTTAGATACAGAAAACTATCCGTACATTTTGAGTAAAACAAAGATATATTTTTATATCTCTTTAAAAGTATTTTTACAAAATACTTTGATTGAAAACGTATACGATTACATTTTTAGAAAATTATCATTTTAAAATATTATATTAATTAACGATCGGGTACGCAAACACGGGTCGAAAATTTCCAACTACCTCAATAATTGAGGCCGGTTATAATACCCGACCTCAATTATTTGTATCACACACACGCACACAATTTTTGATCACTCTCTCTCGGTCTCTTGCTCCCTCCCTCTCTCGGCTTTGATCTTCAAACAACAACAACATAAACATAATCATCATCATCATCTAGCTACTTCATCATCATCACCATCGTGATCTTCATCATCATCAACATCCGTTCGTTTTCAAAAATTGTAAGGAATCAATTCGTTTTTCTCTTCAATTTCGTGTTTAAGTATGTTATATTACATGTATTAGCTTTGTACTAAGTTGTTTGGTTGCGGAAATTGATTTAAAAACTGGTTTTGTATGTTTTCTGCACTAACAGAGTCGAACCAGTTACGTGAATCCGGCGGATTCATGATGAATCCGGCGGATTCCTACCCAGAAAACATGAACACGGCGGATTCAAGGGAATCCGGCGTATTCCCCAAACTTTGAGCCCAATCCGGCGGATTCGGGTGAATCCGGCGGATTCCCCTCGAAATCCATTGAATCCGGCGTATTGATTTAAATCCGGCGGATTCGACCCATTACCGTTTTACCCGGCGGGTACCTCGACTACCCGGCGGGTACCTAGCCCAGCCCAGTTTTCTGATTTCAATGTTAACTAAAACGAATACAAACATTTATATGGATACAATATACGTTTAAATAAACATTTTTTTTACATGAAACAAACTTAATTATATTTTTGAAATATAATTGTAACCTGACGACTACGAGTCGTACCTTTTTACAAACTAAGTAATTAACTTTATACGTTTTCAAATAAGGATAAACGACGCGGTATACAAATGTACGAAAGGAGTTTATACAAAACAAACAATATTATATTTTCAAAATATAATCCCGAAGCACCACCAAAGGGCCGCGTATTTTATGAAACATCGAATGTAACACGTAACAAATACTTTAGAAGTAATCAACCACATGAACAACTAAACAAACGAACTACTACGCGTACACTTACAAACATACAATCTTGCGTGTTTAGGACGTTAGGAGATTACTGTTGGGATACGTACGCACAATAGGATTGCTCGCTCTACAGGTGAGTCTCACAGCCCCATTTTTACTGTTTTAAATATTGGGGTGAGATACAATGCTTACATGTTTTCGTGATCATATGTTATTTGATTAGTTAATTTAATTATTAACTCATGGAATTAAATGATTATTTAGTTCGGTTAACTATATTAGTTACATTGTTTGGCTACCATTCTTTGGTCCTGATTAGCATTGTTAAACTTCACATTGTTCGGAAACCTGTGTTGGTTTGTTCCATGTTGCGAAATCTGCGTTGGTTTCATCATTGTTTAATTGCACATTGTTCGAAGACCTGCGATGGTTTGTTCAATGTTACGAAACATGCGTTGGTTTCATCATTGTCTAATTTCATATTGTTCAAAAACCTGCGTTGGTTTGTTCAATATTACGAAACCTGCGTTGGTTTCATCATTGTTAAATTTAATGTTGTTCTAAAACCTGCGTTGGTTTGTTCAATGTTACGAAACCTGCGTTGGTTTCACCATTGTTTAAAAATCATTATTTCGAAACCTGCGTTGGTTTCATCATTGTTTTGAAAACTAAACTGTTTAATCATTGTTTAGGAAACCTGCGTTGGTTTCATCATTGTTTTGAAAACTTAATTGTTTAATCATTGTTTAGAAAACCTGCGTTGGTTTCATTATGGCTTGGGGAACCTGCGTTGGTTCAAATCATTATTTAGTAACCTTAATTGGTTAAATCATTGTTTTAGAAAACTTAAGTGTTTTAAATCATTGTCGGTGACCTTAGTTGGTTAAAAATCATTGTTTGATTTATTATTTAAATCCTTGTTCAGATGAAACATTTTTATCGTCAAATTATCATGTTGATCACATCAATGTTCATGTTAAACCTGTGAGATTCACCAGCTTTATAGCTGACCCTTTTAGTGTTGTATTCTCAGGTGCTCATCAACAGTAGGACTGGCCTACAGGATAAGCTAGCTATCACGAGTCGCATGCATCCATTTAGACATGAAGATTTTCTTGCATTATATTTTGTATAATGGTTATGTATTAAAATCTTCTGAAATCATTTTGCGAACTCACTACTATGTTTCAAACTTATGACTTAAACTTTGTACTACTTTTGAAAACTTATGTAATGTAATATATTTTCTACAACGTCTCATTTAGAGTCGTTTGCTTGTACTTTGGTGTTTTGATATTTGATTAGTCACGCCCAAAAACAATCGCTTCCGCAAAGCATGAAATTGGGGGTGTGACAGATTGGTATCAGAGCCTAAGGTTATAGCGAACTAGGTTGCATTTAGTGGGCCTAGACTATGACCGTTAGGCAGTATTCCTCATTAGATATAACTGGTTCAGGGATTTCATCATACAAGTTTAATTTAACATAGCCTGATCAACTATGTACAATTAAATAAAGATGATGTAAGATCTGAAAGGGGTTATGTTGAACAGGAATGCATTAGTTGACTCTGATCACGAGAGAACCGGGACTCATAATTGTTTTATGCTAGTCACGACTAGGTGGACGATATGTATATATGGTTTATACAATTAGGCTATTATATAGTATGGATAATAATACGCCTCAGATGCTTGTTAACATAATCAATGATAAGATACATTTTAGAATTTGCCTATGGTAAGTTGATCTAGTCAGGAAATATAGTATCGGGATGTGCCCTATCTGAGAGGGTCATCTCTTCGAAATAGGCTTACCCTAGGTAGAGATTAAAACTTCAATATCTTATTTGACATCAACTGGTCATCAGAGGACCATCCTTTATTCACCTATCAGTTTTAACATTCGAATCCAGTATTCCTCTAAGTACAAATCTTTTCTGCCTTCCTATCACATTCCGCAAAAACTACTGATACATGTACGGATGTAATATCCCTTTCACTTTTGTAAACCCTAATCCTCGTAATCATTTGAACTCGCATGTTAAATGATTGCAATCTTCTTTATTCTACACTATTGATTGTCATTTGTGTTGTGGTATATTATTGCTATATATACAACTACGATGATCATATTCTTATACGAAACTCTGACATGTCCCTTATCTTCATTGAAGGAACATGCCTCCACGTCGCCAGTTCACTCAAGCTCAGGTTGACCGACTAGTGGCTGATGCAGTACTTGCCGAACGACAACGATCTGAAAGTGTCGAAACAACACCAAAT
This sequence comes from Helichrysum umbraculigerum, assembly GCA_949592205.1. Classification (NCBI taxonomy): domain Eukaryota; kingdom Viridiplantae; phylum Streptophyta; class Magnoliopsida; order Asterales; family Asteraceae; genus Helichrysum; species Helichrysum umbraculigerum. Next base: position 4,069,906 of record CATIUR010000005.1, on the reverse strand, counting down.
GCCCCTGTAGTGAAACCCTGCACCTACAAAGACTTCCTCAACTGCAATCCTTTGACCTTCAAAGGCACAGAAGGTGCCATTGGGTTGTTGCGATGGATGGAGAAGACAGAAGCAGTCTTTCGCATCTGCAGTTGCCCTGAGAACTGTAAGGTCAAGTTCTCCACCTACACTTTCATGGACGATGCTCTAACATGGTGGAACACTTATGCTGACTCCATAGGCCAAGACATTGCTCTGGAAACTCCTTGGGATGAGCTGAAGAAAATGCTCAAAGATGAGTATTGTCCCAGGGATGAAATTCAACAGCTTGAGGCAGAATTCTGGAATCTCTCCACTCAAGGGAACGACATTGCCAGCTACACTTCTCGATTTAATCAGTTGGCCCACCTGTGTCCATCTATGGTGGATACGGAATCCAAGCGAATTGAGCGCTATGTCTGGGGACTTCCTCCACAAATTCAAGGGATGGTTACTTCATCCAACTCTCCTACATTTCATGGTACTGTGCGCATGGCACATAAGCTGATGACACAGATCGTTCGCCAAGGAACGTCTGTTGTCAAGAGTACTGTAAACCACCCTAGTGATAACAAGAGAAAACTTGAGGGAAATCCTGATAATCAAAGCTCGGCTACCAAAAAGCCTGCAACCATCAAGGCCAACACCTCTGGGTCTGAAAACAAGAAAGAGTACGCTGGAACCAAGCCCTTCTGCTCAAAGTGCAAACGCCATCATGATGGGCCTTGTGGCGACCACTGTGAGAAGTGCAAGCGTTTTGGGCATCTTGCTAAAGATTGCCGTGTGAAAGTCTGTTTTGAATGTGGAACTGTAGGTCACTACAGAAATGACTGTCCGAATCTAAAGGACAAAAACATCGGCCCTGCTCGAGGAAGAGCCTACGTACTCAGAACTAGGGATGACGACCAGAACCCTAGACTCATTGACTTGCTCAACACTGGTATGGTCACTCATACATGACCTAATTGCTTTACACTGTTTACATGGATAGATATTACTTGTTGCTTGATATCTTTTATGTTTTCCCTAGATCCTAACTGTACGATAGGGTTAGGGCAAGGTGACAATTTAGGTTCTATAGTTTCTTTATGAGACGAGGTTTAGCTTGCATAAGTGTTGGGATAACAAATCCTACATTGTTTTATACCGAAAAACACACCGGTTAATATTTTTATGAAAACAATGGGTCACATCCCATATAAAGCTAATGTAGGCTGAATCATTTCGTTTCTATAGGAGACTGATAGAGTCTAAGGTGGGCTACTAGTGCAAAAAGTAGTTGTACTCAAGCAATTGGCTAAACGACAAACTTTGTCCTACCGACCAAACCATCAAGGATTTACTGAATTACTTTAAGCTACTAGTACACATTGTAGCTACTCCCTAGTGATCGACTGGACTGATCATGTAGGCACAATAGTTAAAACATCTTGAAACCTCATTTCGAACTCCTTAGTTGCCGGAAGGGCACTAGTTCAACAAGGGGAGATAGACAACTCTAGATAGGTGTTGTCAGACTTACGTAGATAACACGCAATCTACAACTTAAATACAATGATAAATACTACGAACAAATTTCGGGACGAAATTCTCCTAACAAGGGGAGAATGTGACACCCGGTCAAAATAACCCAAAATTAGCACCGAATTTAAACTTTTAAAACACGTAATTACATACGTGTCAATACTCAAGTACACAAGTATTATATATATATGTATATATATAAACCGAAACGATTAATTAATAATCGCAAAGACACGAATTTAACAAAACGTAGAAACTCAAAATGAAAGCGAGCGAAAAACATTTTTAAACAAAGTATTATTATTGAGGATAATAATTACGTACTCCATTTTAAATTTAAATACATTTTAGATACAGAAAACTATCCGTACATTTTGAGTAAAACAAAGATATATTTTTATATCTCTTTAAAAGTATTTTTACAAAATACTTTGATTGAAAACGTATACGATTACATTTTTAGAAAATTATCATTTTAAAATATTATATTAATTAACGATCGGGTACGCAAACACGGGTCGAAAATTTCCAACTACCTCAATAATTGAGGCCGGTTATAATACCCGACCTCAATTATTTGTATCACACACACGCACACAATTTTTGATCACTCTCTCTCGGTCTCTTGCTCCCTCCCTCTCTCGGCTTTGATCTTCAAACAACAACAACATAAACATAATCATCATCATCATCTAGCTACTTCATCATCATCACCATCGTGATCTTCATCATCATCAACATCCGTTCGTTTTCAAAAATTGTAAGGAATCAATTCGTTTTTCTCTTCAATTTCGTGTTTAAGTATGTTATATTACATGTATTAGCTTTGTACTAAGTTGTTTGGTTGCGGAAATTGATTTAAAAACTGGTTTTGTATGTTTTCTGCACTAACAGAGTCGAACCAGTTACGTGAATCCGGCGGATTCATGATGAATCCGGCGGATTCCTACCCAGAAAACATGAACACGGCGGATTCAAGGGAATCCGGCGTATTCCCCAAACTTTGAGCCCAATCCGGCGGATTCGGGTGAATCCGGCGGATTCCCCTCGAAATCCATTGAATCCGGCGTATTGATTTAAATCCGGCGGATTCGACCCATTACCGTTTTACCCGGCGGGTACCTCGACTACCCGGCGGGTACCTAGCCCAGCCCAGTTTTCTGATTTCAATGTTAACTAAAACGAATACAAACATTTATATGGATACAATATACGTTTAAATAAACATTTTTTTTTACATGAAACAAACTTAATTATATTTTTGAAATATAATTGTAACCTGACGACTACGAGTCGTACCTTTTTACAAACTAAGTAATTAACTTTATACGTTTTCAAATAAGGATAAACGACGCGGTATACAAATGTACGAAAGGAGTTTATACAAAACAAACAATATTATATTTTCAAAATATAATCCCGAAGCACCACCAAAGGGCCGCGTATTTTATGAAACATCGAATGTAACACGTAACAAATACTTTAGAAGTAATCAACCACATGAACAACTAAACAAACGAACTACTACGCGTACACTTACAAACATACAATCTTGCGTGTTTAGGACGTTAGGAGATTACTGTTGGGATACGTACGCACAATAGGATTGCTCGCTCTACAGGTGAGTCTCACAGCCCCATTTTTACTGTTTTAAATATTGGGGTGAGATACAATGCTTACATGTTTTCGTGATCATATGTTATTTGATTAGTTAATTTAATTATTAACTCATGGAATTAAATGATTATTTAGTTCGGTTAACTATATTAGTTACATTGTTTGGCTACCATTCTTTGGTCCTGATTAGCATTGTTAAACTTCACATTGTTCGGAAACCTGTGTTGGTTTGTTCCATGTTGCGAAATCTGCGTTGGTTTCATCATTGTTTAATTGCACATTGTTCGAAGACCTGCGATGGTTTGTTCAATGTTACGAAACATGCGTTGGTTTCATCATTGTCTAATTTCATATTGTTCAAAAACCTGCGTTGGTTTGTTCAATATTACGAAACCTGCGTTGGTTTCATCATTGTTAAATTTAATGTTGTTCTAAAACCTGCGTTGGTTTGTTCAATGTTACGAAACCTGCGTTGGTTTCACCATTGTTTAAAAATCATTATTTCGAAACCTGCGTTGGTTTCATCATTGTTTTGAAAACTAAACTGTTTAATCATTGTTTAGGAAACCTGCGTTGGTTTCATCATTGTTTTGAAAACTTAATTGTTTAATCATTGTTTAGAAAACCTGCGTTGGTTTCATTATGGCTTGGGGAACCTGCGTTGGTTCAAATCATTATTTAGTAACCTTAATTGGTTAAATCATTGTTTTAGAAAACTTAAGTGTTTTAAATCATTGTCGGTGACCTTAGTTGGTTAAAAATCATTGTTTGATTTATTATTTAAATCCTTGTTCAGATGAAACATTTTTATCGTCAAATTATCATGTTGATCACATCAATGTTCATGTTAAACCTGTGAGATTCACCAGCTTTATAGCTGACCCTTTTAGTGTTGTATTCTCAGGTGCTCATCAACAGTAGGACTGGCCTACAGGATAAGCTAGCTATCACGAGTCGCATGCATCCATTTAGACATGAAGATTTTCTTGCATTATATTTTGTATAATGGTTATGTATTAAAATCTTCTGAAATCATTTTGCGAACTCACTACTATGTTTCAAACTTATGACTTAAACTTTGTACTACTTTTGAAAACTTATGTAATGTAATATATTTTCTACAACGTCTCATTTAGAGTCGTTTGCTTGTACTTTGGTGTTTTGATATTTGATTAGTCACGCCCAAAAACAATCGCTTCCGCAAAGCATGAAATTGGGGGTGTGACAACAAACAACAACAATATTAATAACAATAACAACAAGCAGCAGCAGCAGTGCATGACCATCATCATCATCATCTTCATCGTTCATCATCATCATCACCATCACCTCCATTTTCGGTTCCATTTTTATAAGTAAGAATCGCCCACCTTTTCTTTATGTTTTCGTGTTTAAAATACATATATAAACATGCTCTATTGTTCTACAAACTGATTATGTCCAAGAAATTGATTCTCCATCGTTACCTTGTGATTCTGATATGAACAGACCTGTATTTGGCCTTTGATCCGGCGGATCAACACCTGATCCGGCGGATCAAGTAGTGATATGGCGGATCATGACCGGATCAAACAAAATACACGAAAAACCTTGTGATCCGGCGGATCAACACATGATCCGGCGGATCCCCCTTTATATTTCATGATCCGGCGGATCAACAAACTGATCCGGCGGATACAAGCTAAAACAGAACGAATATTTTTTTGAAAACGTCGAAGATTTCACAAGCATATTCAGGGTCGCTTCTCGATGAAAAACTTATTGCAATGGATTGGGCTAAGATTCGCACTGTCACTCGAAAACGGCCCAATGATCAAGGCTATGTGCCATAGCCTAGCCGGTTTTAGGCCCTTCGGGGTCGTCTAGGGGTCGAAAATGGCATATTTCGGTTTTCGGACTCGTGCCAAATTTTGTAACTTATGAAATAAAGTGTAACGGATACAATGAACTTGAGTAACAACTAAACTTATACGATACGACTTATATGCGAAACACGTATACTTTTATAAGCACAACAAATCATGTATAATAATAATAGTTTGAAATTATTATTACAAACCGTCACCAACGAGCCGTATACATTTTTACAAACTCAAACATAAACATTAACCAAATGATTTGGACATAAGTAGTTGTGGGAACAACTAGCATTGATGGTCTGTAAAGTCATCTAATCAATTTAACCTTGCGCGTTTAATACGCCCGGCAGGTTTCAAATATCTAATCATTATTATAAACCTTGCGTGTTTATCACGCCCTGCAGGTTTCAGTCGTTTGAACGACATCATTTACTTGTAATTCATCATTAATTGCCCGATAGCAATTCATCAGACTCAGGTGAGTCTCATAGCCCCTATTTTACTGTTTTTACTCTAAGGGTGAGAATACATGCTTGTTTTGTTTTACATGTGAACGCAAGTATCGAATATCGATATATTCTGCATGAGTTAATCATCTAATAATTTAGTCCTCCAAGCATAGTTTGGTAATACTTTGTAGCGTGAATGTTAGTGTATGGTACCATATGGGACTGACAATCCCCGTCCGGGTCAGCAAGCACTGACTGGTCAAACGGACGCATTATCATTTGTTCATATGTGTGTTGATTAGGCACACACATAGAGGCACCCTCGCTCAGGCACTTAATTGTGATCCTGACACCTCAGTTAAGCTCAGACTATGTGCTCATGACAGTTATATACATCTTTTATTATTTACTTATTTATTTAATTACAAATATTCATACTTAAATCTTGCGGTTCATACATTACACTTTGTCATTAAACCTGTGAGCTCACCAGCTTTTAGCTGATCATTTTAGCGTGTATTCTCAGGTTCTCAGCAGCAGTAGGTCTGCCATTCAGGATGCCCATTAGCTCGAGTCGCATTCAGACATCAAGAGATTGTCATGCATTACTATATTTTGTATAATTTAGTTATGCCATAGAATCTCTATCATTTGACTCAAGAGCTTTTATAAACTATATTATAACAGTGTAAAACTTTTATAATATCAATGTATTTTGTAAAACGACGCATATAGAGTCGTTCATTGTATAACTTGTGTGCTTGATATCTGATTAGTCGCGCCCCGAACCGACCCGCTTCCGCATCATAATTTGGGGGTTAGGGTTGGGAGTTTGGGATTTCGTCCCAAAACCCCAAACTCCCAACCCTAAACCCTAACCCCTAAACCCCAAACCCTAAACCCTTTATAAAACTCTAAACCCTAAATCATAGTAAACCCTAAACCCTGTTAAACCATAACACTAAACCCTAACACTAAATCGTGCTAAACCCTAACTCTAAACCCTAACCCTAAACCCTAAATCAAATGTATAATCAATCACTAACACATGTGTTACTAATATGTAAAACCAACCAAAAAAATGAAAAAAAAAAGTTCGTCGGAAGTATGCCTTGATGGACGGCAAATCGAAGAGGATAAAACGCTGAAAAATATGGTGCAATTTTCATGATTTTTCGACTTGTCCTTTGTGAGATATTTAATTTTTAAAAACGTGGATGAGAGAGAAAAAAGTGACACATGGCATATTGTGGTTGGTTCCCTCATTCTCACACAAATTAAATGGTGTCAATTGAACTCTTCTCTATTATGTTCATTGTTAACATTTCCATATTTATTTAGCCAATTGATTTATTAGTATATATTGATTGATGAAATAAAAAATAGTTAATTATTTATAAGGGCATAATAGACATTTTGAATCTTGAAAAATGTAAGCTTCTAAAGGGAAGATACAAACCCTTTATAAGGGAGTATAGATACAAAGGGTGAAATAGGTAATACAAAAATAGGGAAAAGTAAATAACATTTATTATGGAATATATATGGTAAATCGATGTTACTAATAAATGCTTAAGATGTGCCTAGTGGGCACACATTAGAAAATCCCTAACTTTTATATGGAGTAAAATTTAATTCACAAAACAATGTGAACTTGATTGAGAACCATCAAATTTAATTACTTCGTATCTTTTTTCTCTTTTGTTTTTCTTTTTCAAATGCATATCGTGCAACAAATTATAGAGTGAAGTTCAAATAAGTAGAGCAGTATTTAGTGAAAATGAGAGGACCAATATGATGCGTTACGTGTAACTAGGCCTGTAAACGAACCGAACGAACACGAACGGAGTATGTTCGTGTTCGTTCATTAAGGTTTTGGCGAACAAACGAACGAACACGAACGGATAGGCGAACGGATTTTGTTGTTCATGTTCGTTCATTAAGAAAATTTGTTTGTTCACGAACACAAACGAACGTACACGAACAAACACATAATTTAATGCATTTCTTCATTAATACCTTAAACGAACCTCAGCAAACATAAACGAACATACACACACACAGACACAGACACACACACACACACATCTACACATATATATTATATAACTTGAAACTTTACGATGCATATTCAACATTACAAAACGATCACAATATGAAGATAAATTCATTTGCTTGGTTTGATCGTTGGAAAGAGCAGCACATCTGGAACTAGTGGAGGGAGAGTGTGGATGTGTTTTTGGAGTGGAGGGAAATGTGATATGGAAATATAAGGTAAAAATATCTAGATGTTTAATATTATCAAATGAAAATATCAAAATATTAATAATATTCTATTTGATATTTAGCTTTATCAAAATAACGTATACAAATATGTATTAATTTAATTAAACTATTAGTTAATAAACGAACATTTAACTGAACGTTCACGAACATGTTATCGAACGTTCACGAACGTAAATGAACGAACGAGACCTGTGTTCATGTTCGTTCATATAATTAAACTAACGTAAAAATTTGTTCATGTTCGTTCATATAACGAAACGAACGAACATAAACGAACTTCCCGCCGAACGGTTCACGAATAGTTCGCCGAACGTTCAGTTCGCTTACAGGCCTACGTGTAACAAAACTTACTTTTCTCCATACTTTTAAAAATTATATATCTCACAAACAGTAAGTCAAAAAATCATAAAGTTGCATCATGAAAGTCAACATTTTTTTCATTTCGATTAGAGATCTCACAAGGTATAATTTCGACGATTTTTTAAATTTTTTTGTAGGTTTTGAAAACAACTAACAATGTGATACCAACAAGTAACACATGTGATACCAGCAAGTAACACATGTGATACTAATATTGTACAATTTGTAAAACCCTTAAAAAAAGTTGTCGAAAATATACCTTCTGAGATCTATAATCGAAGAGGAAGAAAACACTGATTTTTATTGTGCAATTTTTATAATTTTTTGACTTACCGTTTGTGAGATATTTAATTTAAAAACATTGAAAAAATTGAATTTTCTGACACATGACACATTCTTATTATTATTATCGATCAACCATCTAAAAAATCTCTAGGTTTGATTGTTTAACCTTTGACGTATGCGATACATATTTAAACTACACAAAATGTTACTACCTTTGTCCAATTACAAATGTCTTGTTTTGACTTTTCAAAGTCTTTTTTTCAACTTTGATCTTACATATATTCGTTTGTGTTATATAATACCTGATAAAAATTATATTAATTAAAATATATTTAAAACCAATCCATTTATATAATTTGCATCAAGTATTATACTCGTATAACACAACAAGTAATTTAAGTTCAAAATTGAAAAAGAAAGACTTCAAAAAGTTAAAACATGATACTTGTAATGGGATAGAAAGAGTATTTAATTAACGAATTGATTTCCCCAACCAGTGATAAGAAAAACAATTGACTTTAAGAGTAAAATGTGTACTAAGACCATCCGTAACGCGCTGATGTGGCCCGCGTTGTCAGCTCCAGAACGCCAGAACGCCGCTAACGCGGCGTTCTGGACGGCGTTCAGCTCGGCGTTCTCACTCGATTAACGCCTTCGTTTTCCGCGTTTTGGTGGGACCCACAGCATATTTAATTTTCTTTTCTCTTTTTCTTTCGCGATAAATACCGAAAAAAAAAAAAAAACGGTTTTTTTTTTTTGAAATTCAAAAAGTTTCGAAAAAAACAAAAAAAAAAATAAAAAAAAATTAGGGGAGCGTGGGTAACGGTTCTTTTTCAAAAAAAATTAATTTTTTTTTTTTTTTTTTTTCAAACCACCTAACCCATTTCTCTATATAAACTAACACATTCTAACTCATTTTTTAACCCACTTCTTTCCTTTCAACACCATTTCTCCATCTATTTTCAATACTTTCAACACCATGTCCAACCCAAATTCCGACTACAATCAAACCAACAACCCGGAAAATATGTCGTACACAAACCTTATGTTATTCGGAACCGGAAACACACCCGGTTCGAGCGGGTCTAACCCAAACGTACGTCCAACCCAACCACCATACGGGTATTATCCTAACCCGAATTTTCAACAACACTATGATCCAACCCAACCACCATACGGGTATTATCCTAACCCGAATTTTCAACAACTACCGTTCCCGCAACCTTACCCGCAACAACCGTTCCGGCAACCAACTTTCCCGCAACAACCGGCTATGCAACCCGAACAGACGGATGAAGCACCAACCCAAAGATCCGGAAAACAAGTCACGCCTCAATCCAATAAAAGAAGCCATGCCAAAAAAACAGACGGGTCGAAAAAAACATGCAACAAACGGGCATGGTCGCCAACTGAAGAGGCGTGGTTAGCAACTTGTTATTGCGACGCATCCGAAGACTCTGAAGTCGGTAACTCACAAAAACGGGGTACTTTGTGGGGTACTATTGAAGAAAAGTTCAACGCCAACAATTATGGTTGGGTTCGCGGCGCCGACCAATTATCATCCAAGTGGCGTACACTTGACCGAATCTGCAAAAACTTCAACGGGTGTTATGAGTCGGTAAATCGAGCTTGGGGTAGCGGCCGAGACAACGGGATGATTTACGATCAAGCCGTAGCCGAATACTACGATACCTACACGAAGACATTCACCTCAAGGGAGGCTTGGTGGTTCCTCAAAGATCATCCGAAATGGAAGGCACCAAATCCGGTAGGTGGAACCGGATTGCGCGACGAGGACGAAGATTTTTTTGATCAGTCCGTTGATCTCTCTGCCGACCGAGAGAACGAGTTATTTGGGCCCGACCCGATTCCACGGCCCATGGGCCGAAACAGAGCCCGAAAAGCGGCCCGAAGCTCTGGTTCTTCCGATGCGGCGACATCTTCCCGGACAGGAACCCCGACCGAAAAGGTTGATGACGCGATACAGGCTATGGCGAAACACAAGGCCGAATTGTTAGCCGCCCAAAAAGCATCGATTGAGGAGATCACCCGTCAGGAACGATTGAGAACTGCGTTTCAAGGTCTACAGTTTCTCAAATTCAACCCCGAAGAGATCCCGGATCCAGCTGACCGTGCAGCGTTCGCGAAGATGAAGAAACAGTTTCGAAATGAGTTTGCGGAGTTCTACGATGCCGACGAGGACAACGAGGATGACGACGAGTAGTTTTTAGTGTGTTTAGATTTTTATGATTGTAACGTTTAATTTCTTAGGATTGTAACGTTTTATTTTTTAGGATTTTTATGATTGTAACGTTTTATTTTTTAGGATTGTAACGTTTAGATTTTTAGGAATGTAACGTTTTAATTTTTAGGATCGTATTGTATTTTAAAATTATTGTGATGTATTTTATTTTTAAAAAGTAATGTAGTTCATTTTTATTTGAATTAATGTATGGTTTTTATTTTAATTATTGTGGTGTATTGTATTTTTAATTAAAATGTTTTGTATTGTATTTTAAATAAAAGAAAATTAAATTTAGTTAGTTAGTGGTGGGTCCCAGAATGGAGAAAAAAAGTGGCGTTCTGGTGTTATGATTAGGGACGTTCTGGTGTTATAGTTTGACGCTGATGTGGCGCTGATGTGGCAGCTGAAAAAGTGGCGTTCTGGTGTTACGGTTACGGATGGTCTAAAGATCTTTTGTAGAAAGTGGCATTAAGTAAAGATCTTTTTTTATTTTTTTTTAAACAATATTTGTAATTATTTATATCTACCTACCTATAGTATAAAAGGTTGCTTTTTATTAGTGTAGCATCCAATTACAAAATGTCATCTCACCGTCAAAGAGTTTGGTACTGTTTAGGATCATACATACAAGAAAAGTGTTTATATTGCTCATTACTCCATAGCTTAACCATTACTCTTCTCACTTTCATCTCATTTCTCAACCTCCTTTTATTTTTCTTTCTCTTTTACTTCTTTTTGTGTTTATTTTGCTTTTAGAATTTAACTAAAGTTATTTTGCTCAAGAGAATATGTCATCATTGATTTACTTCATAAACTAGTACTCGTATTTCGTTTTGCTAATTACTTTTTAAAACTAAAGTGTCAAATTTGACGGATTGTGTTTAACTAAGTGCACCATTGGATTAATTTACAAAAATATGTAAGAAAAATCAATAAAATAATTGGCTATGATGGATATAAGACAAATTTCAATACACAAACAAATTCGAATTCAGTTTTACTGTCTAGCTTAGTATGATTTATACCGGTCATTTATTGGCCATATACCATCAAACTTATTTAATAATGTTGAGAAAAGTTCAATAATGAAATGCCCAAAATTATATATTTTTTTTATATTTAAAAGTTGTCCCAACAATGATCTACAATTTGATTATACGTTAATAAACTTGACCAAAAACCTTGGATACTTGTTTTAAACTCACTAGACCCGGTTCACCAATCTCAGGTACCCGTCGGGTAGTATACACGGGCAAACGTTATGTGACAAATAACAAAGAGGCTACCCGTTTGGAATATGGGTACCCGCCAGGTAGCTTGACCGGGATACCCGCTGTACCCGTCGGGTATGTCCCTGCACCAGCAACTTAGATTTTTAACAACTTTAAAACGAACCAAACTTCTAACTCGTTAACATTTAAAACATCAAATGTTGCATATTCATTTCATTTGACATAACAAACACTTTTCATTCGACACTTTACCAAAACTTACAACCAATTATCTTTCACCAAAAATCTGTACATACAAGGTCACATCTATATTTTCAACACTTTTATACGCAACTAATTAAACCAAAACCACTAATTTCAACAAGCTTATCGACACAATCCATTTTGATACCATTATTGCACCACTCGACAATTAAACAACTTGATGAACCACTTTTATTATCAAACTTAACCACACCATTAATCTTCATAAAACAACTTTTGGGGCGATTTATACAAGTAGCATTATAACGGTAATTTAAAAGAAAGGTAACTTGCCAAACCCGTTTTGAGCAAGTATGATCCACACTGATGCTTTGCAACCTCGCTTCCGCCCTATATTTACTTCTTTATTTAGAGTCACTTTGTAACACCCCAAATTTAGAGGTATTATTTTAGTACGTGAGGGTATAAGTATTTTAAAGTATTATTATATAAGTGATACAAACTATTGGAAAACGTAAATGGTTTCTCAGTTCCAGACTGTGTGAAGTAAAAGATATCAACTAAATAGGGGGAAGGCACGTGTTTTATTTGGTTCTAATCCCTTCCTTCCCTTTAAAACGTTCCATAATCAAACCCAGTGAGCAAGAAAAATCGAAGAAGCCATTCCCAACCTTCAAACTTGATTCTCAAACTTTAATTTAAGCTTCTAACACTCAAATCATCACCTCTTTCATCATCTTCAATCTTTGTAAGTAAGTTTCTTCCATGTTTTAACCTAGGTTTTGGGTTTTTCATGAGTTTAGAGAAATTAGTTGAATTTATGAAATTAGTGTTTTAAATTGATAGAATTGGTGTTAATTAGTGTTACTATGATGGTTATTAAACATAATATACATTGAAAGTGATGAAAACATCACTTGTGTTCTTGAATAATTATAAGGGTTTTTGTTAAATCTTGGTGGATCGATGTTAATCAACTAGAGATGTAACTAGTAATGTTAATAAAGTGTTATTATGATGTTTCAACAAGAAATATAAGTAATCAAGTGTTACAAGTATTTATAATGATAGAGGGAATGATTATGTTAGTTGGTTAATAGATTAAATTAAGTTTAACCAAAGTGGGGGAGAAACTATATGTGGTTATTAATTTAAATTGATGATTACTAGAATTTAAATATGTTGCTATGTGCTATATGTTTAGGTGCTAAAGAGTTGAAAAAATCATCATTGGTCACATCTGATAAATCATCAATTGAAGACAAATGTGAGTATTATAGTGATTGATTAAGTAATGGTTGTGTATGTACCGGATTGCTTTCAAGCAAGAGGTTTGCACAATCATGTGGAAGTTGTTTGTAATTCATTTGTTCTAATTGAGGATTATTGTTGCTAAATTATGTGGATGATTATGTATGTGACATCCGTCAAATTAGGACTGGTAATTAGTGCCTAATCACTTGCTAATACATGTACTTATATAACACCCCTCATTATTATTGTATAAAATACGGAAGCGAAGATAAATAAAACACATTACTTCATTACATATTTTCTAAAATACCAAACAGTTTAGATAGTTAAGTTACTACCACTTAAAACCTGTTCAAAAGATTAGCATGTCGGGGTATTATATAAACTAAACTGAGTTACAACAAAATAATCAGAGTAGCTTGAATATCAAACATTCCATTCTTCCAAGGTTTGACCTTCCTGCTACCCACCCGCATGCTCAAAACAAAAGTCTGCAGGAAGTAACAACGAGGGATTAGCACATAGCTAAGTGAGTAAATCCAACACTCAACATTTAACTTAGCTAAACCAATTAACAACAACAAGTATTCGCAACTACAACAATCAACAACAACTTAATGAGGATCGGTGGATCCGGGGATAACCTTAGCACCCGGGTGGCTCCCCAAGATCACTTATCCAAACATATCCGTATGGCCATAACGGACGAGACCGATAGCTAGTGTTTATCATACTTAGGTATAGTTCAGCACACACAACAAATGAAGTACGTCCCTGTACCGTTCACACGACAACCCACTAGCCCAACCAACAGTTCATCAACTTGTTGACCTCATTAACAACAATGCCCGAAGGCCACACAAAGCACATATAGGCATATGATCAACAATAACAACTAATCAAGTCTACGTTTACCCGTCGTAATCAAATGATTACAACTAAGCCAAACGGTGAGTTTTGAATCCACTCACCAATACCTTCGTCTTCAAAATCTCTGATTCCAGAGATCACTTATCTTTCGGAGGATCTGAGAATCAATAATCAACATAAGTTAGTACTTTGCTTCATAATTTGTAAATATCAAAATGAGCATTTTTATAAAATGCCACTATAGTATTCAATAAGTGCCACTATAAACATCACCTTCTAAACACTTAAGCATTTTTGAAATTTTCAGAATCCATCAAAATTTACTATGCAAACGCGATCCTGACTAGGCAGGCTGGATCGCGTTCGTCCTTTATTAAAAATTCTGTGACCGAATAACACTAGCAAACGCGATCCGGATACTTGGCCTGGATCGCGTTTCTAAGGCCAAAAACTCGACTAAGGCGTTTACAACAAGGGAACGCGATCCGGAAGTGTAGCCAGGATCGCGTTCATCTGTTCTTCAGCTCAAGAACAGACCTGAACGACCTTAACACCATTTTCATAATTCAAGCTCATCAACTCGATTCTAATGCTACAAACATCTCCAATAATACCCCACATCATCATATAACAACATTACAAACATCAATTGGCTACCAAGATCAATTTCTAATCAAATTTCAATACAATCAAATTTATGAATACATAATCACATACTTACATGCTTGAGGAACAAGATGATGATATCAAGAAGAAGATACAGATGGTGATGATGTTTGCTAACAGATTATCAATTCAATCCACACCTCAAGTTTGATAATTTTTACTTTGATTTACTATCTAGGGTTTAAGTTGGTAAGGAAATGGAGAAGAGCAAGAAAGAATTGGTAAAGTGATTACCAAATAAGGGTCGGCCCCTTTTTAACCGACTTATCAACATTGGGTATTTAATACCCGCTCTAAATCTATTGTCTGGCACTTAATTACTAAATGCGAGAAATTCATTTTATTGTACCGTCAACTTTAATAAATTAAAACAGGCAACATTTCATTATCCACAATAAGTCCTAACACCTATTTCACCAAGTTTCACAATTAAACAATTATATCGCAAAACTATTTGAAACAATTAAATACGCAAATAAAAATAGAAAATACCAGGCTAATGGAGAGGATGTTACAAATCTCCCCTCCTTAAGGAGATTTCGTCCCCGAAATCTCAGCCCCATCAAACAATCCAGGATATCTGGACTTCATCGACTCCTTGGTCTCCCAAGTTAGGTCGGAACCTAAACTATGTCTCCATTTAACTAATACCATAGGAATTTGTTTCTTCCTAAGTTTGGTAATCTTACGGTCTACAATTTCAACTGGTTCCTCTACTAACTTCTGGTTTAGATCAACCTTTAAATCTTTCAACGGAAGAATTTGCGACTGATCCTCCACGTTGCACTTTCTCAAATAACATACGTTAAACGTATCATGAATACCAGAGAGCTCTGGAGGAAGATCCAATGCCATTGACTGATCATTTACAACTTGTCGAATCTTAAATGGACCAATGTACCTAGGCGCCAACTTTCCACGTTTTCCGAATCTAATCACTCCTTTCCACGGAGAAACTTTAAGATACACTAATTCACCTTCAGAAAATACAACCGGTCGTCTTTTAGGATCCGCATACATTTTCTGCCTATCTCTCGCGGCTTTCAACTTCTCCCGTGCAATGGCTACTTTATCAGCAGTTATTTGTACAATGTCGGGTCCAGCAAACTGTTTCTCACCTGCCTCTAACCAACAAGTAGGTGTGCGACAACGACGACCATACAACATTTCATACGGAGACATCCCAATACTTGAATGATACGAATTGTTGTAAGTAAATTCAACTAATGGAAGATGTGAATCCCATGAACCCCCATATTCCAAAATACAAGCACGAAGCATATCCTCTAAAGTTTGAATTGTACGTTCTGACTGACCGTCTGTCTGGGGATGATAAGCTGTGCTAAGGTTTACACGTGTACCCAACTCTTGTTGTAGACCTTGCCAAAAACGAGAAGCAAAACGAGTATCTCTATCTGACACAATCGATAAAGGAATACCATGTCTAGAAACAATTTCGTTAACATACAATTGAGCAAGTCTAGTCAACGATGCTGTCTCACTTGTAGCAAGAAAATGCGCGCTCTTTGTCAAACGATCCACTATAACCCAAATCATATCATTGCCTCGAGCGGTACGCGGTAGCTTAGTCACAAAATCCATAGTTATGTGATCCCTCTTCCACTCAGGTATTTCCAACTGTTTTAACGACCCATACGGCTTTTGATGTTCCGCTTTGACCTGAGCACAAATATGACACGATCCTACAAACTTTGCAATGTCGGTTTTCATTGTTGGCCACCAATACAACGGTTTCAAATCGTTATACATGCGAGTACTACCCGGATGAATGGACATTCGCGACTTATGAGCTTCATTCAAAATCAAATCTCGAATACCACCAATGGAAGGAATCCAAACACGAGACTGATAAGTCTTTAATTCCCTTGAATCTTCAACTAATTCATCCTTGCGTTTTAACATAATTTCCGATTTCAGATTCAGATCTTTCAAAGCTTCAAGTTGTACCACTTTAATTTGATCAATCAAATCCGATGAAACATTCACTTTCAAATAGAAAACTCGATCGGGAGTATTCTTTCGACTCAAAGCATCGGCTACCACATTCGCTTTGCCCGGATGGTATCTAATCTCACAGTCATAATCTTTTATCAATTCCAACCATCGTCTCTGTCGCATATTCAATTCTTTCTGGGAGAACACATACTGCAAACTCTTGTGATCGGTACAAACAACACATCGAGTCCCATATAAGTAATGTCTCCAAAGTTTTAGGGCAAATACAACTGCTGCGAGTTCTAAATCATGTGTAGGATAGTTCTTCTCATGTGGTTTCAACTGTCGAGAAGCATAAGCAATAACTCTATCCCTTTGCATTAAGACACAACCCAACCCCGAATATGAAGCATCACAATAAACCACAAAATCGTCAGTACCTTCTGGTAATGCTAAAATCGGTGTCTGACATAACAATTGCTTCAATGTCTGAAAAGCTTGCTCCTGCTGATCAGTCCACACATACTTCTCTTCTTTACGAGTTAACTTAGTTAACGGCCCGGCTATCTTAGAAAAATCTTTAATAAATTTCCGATAATATCCCGCTAATCCAATGAAAATCCTTATCTCAGAAACAGATTTCGGCGCATTCCAATTCATCACAGCTGAAATCTTTGATGGATCTACTTTCACACCATCTCGACAAATTATATGACCCAAAAACTGAACTTCTCGAATCCAGAATTCACATTTGGAAAACTTTGCATACAACTGCTCCCGTCTCAATGTTTCAAGAACCAATCTCAAATGTGTAGCATGTTCAGTTTCAGATTTCGAATAAATAAGTATATCATCAATGAAAACAATCACAAATTGATCCAAGAATGGTCGACACACACGGTTCATCAAATCCATAAATACCGCTGGAGCATTCGTCAAACCAAAAGGCATAACCAAAAATTCATAATGACCGTACCTAGTACGAAAAGCAGTTTTCGGTATATCCTCATCACGAACCCGAACCTGATGATAACCCGACCTCAAATCAATTTTAGAATACACTGATGATCCCTGTAACTGATCAAACAAATCATCTATTCTCGGCAAAGGATACTTGTTTTTTACAGTCCTCTTATTTAATTCCCTATAATCGATACACATCCGCAATGACCCATCTTTCTTTTTCACAAACAACACTGGTGCACCCCAAGGCGAGGAACTAGGTTTGATAAAACCTTTATCCAACAACTCTTGAATCTGATTCATCATTTCACGAATTTCCGAAGGAGCTAACCTATAGGGAGTTTTAGCAATCGGCGATGAACCCGGAACAAGATCAATTCTGTACTCTACTTCTCTAACTGGCGGTAACCCAGGCAACTCATCGGGGAACACTTCAGGGTACTCACGAACAACAGGAACATCCGAAACAGTTTTCCTTTCTAATTTGGCATCAACTACATAGGCTAGGTATGACTCACAACCTTTTGATAATGATTTCCTAGCTTTCATCAACGAAATCAAAGGAATAGCTACACCATCCCGTTCTCCTCGAGCCACAACATATGACTCATTGGAGATTGGGATCCTAACCAACTTCTGGTAACAATCAATACTAGCCTTATTCTGACTCAACCAATCCATACCAATTATTACATCGAAACTAGGGATTGGCATCAACAAGAAGGAAATAGGAAAAACGTGATCATCAATAGTAATATTAGCTCCAGTCACCGAGGTGGTAACAGGAACTAACTTACCACTAACTATTTCTACTTCTATAGGCTTTGTTATCACAGTAGGGGCTAATTTCAACTTATCACAAAATTGCACAGAAATGAAAGTACAATTAGCGCCCGAATCAAACAATATACGTGCAGGTACAGAGTTTATAAGAAATGTACCCGTGATAACATCTTCAGTACGCACGGCCTCATCAACCGTCATCTGAAAAGCCCTACTAGTTGCTGGAGGAGGGTTCTTTCTTTTCTGACCGGAAGATCCCGAACTCCCGACCGAACCCGACCCCGTCGACCTTGCCTCCGGACATTGACCAACCCTATGTCCTTCCTTCTTACAAGTCCAACAAACGAAATTGGGATAACGACAACTCTTTATCTCATGACCCAATTCACCACACTTCATACATTTGTTTGTCTTATCCGTACACGGACCATCATGCCGAGATCTACACGAACTACACCAGTTTGAACTATTATAACTTCCCGAAGAACTACTTCTTCCAACAAACTTCTTACCACCTTGTCGATTCCCTTGCCACTTAGATTTATTCCGACCCGACGATTCAGTTCTTGCCTTAGAGAAACTTGTATCTTTTCCTTGCCATAATCTCAAACCTCTCAAATCACTATCGGCAGACCTCGCAAGATTGAAAGCATGCGATAAATCCTTAGCTAATCTCACAACCGTTCGGTAGTTATCCGGTAAAGCATCCACAAATTGTTCAATTTGAGTTTTCTCATCCGGAACCCATTGTTGCACAAATCTAAGCTTATCCGTAAACTGTGTAATCAATTCATCAATAGTCATGTCCTCCTTTAATCGAAGATTCACAAATTCTCTTCGAATCCTAGCAATGTCAAAATCCGAACAATATTGATTACGAACCGCCTGATGAAATTGAGTCCAATTAATAGATTCCTTTTGTTGTTGTGTGAAATGACCGGTAATTGAATCCCACCAAACCATGGCATCATCCTTCATACATTGAACCGCATACTTGACTTTCAATTCCTCATCACAACAAGTCACATCAAACTTGCGTTCCATGTCCCTAAGCCAATTCAACGTTACTGTAGGATTTTTACTTCCCTGAAATTCCGGTGGTCGACTAGCCATAAACGTCTTGTATGAACACTTCTTTTCAGTTTGAGAGGACGAACCAGAACCAAAGACCGGGGCTTGCTGAAATAACTGTCTAGTCGCAGCTTCCTCAGCTTTCCTCTTAAATTCCCTAAGAAATACCAACTCGTCTTCCATTTCATGAATATACTCCTCTCGATTAGATTGTTGTCCAGTTGGTTGAGAAGTACCATTATGATCCTGTTGCTGAGTAGGAGTCTCAAATTGAGGTGCGACAATCCTGGAGGCATTGTTGGGGTTGGTGGTCGGTGGTTCGTTATCTGCCATTTCTGAAATTCAACACAACACTTGAACTTTGTTAATCGTTAGCATCTAAATACTAACTACCGTCAACCAATAC
This sequence comes from Helichrysum umbraculigerum, assembly GCA_949592205.1. Lineage (NCBI taxonomy): Eukaryota > Viridiplantae > Streptophyta > Magnoliopsida > Asterales > Asteraceae > Helichrysum > Helichrysum umbraculigerum. The sequence continues at coordinate 4,049,858 of CATIUR010000005.1, read as the reverse complement.
TAATCCCATACCCAAGAATGTTTGATATATCACGCTCCGGTTTTGGAATTGATCATTCAACAATGAACAATTATCCCAAAACTATGCTCTGATACCAATTTATAACACCCCTCATTATTATTGTATAAAATACGGAAGCGAAGATAAATAAAACACATTACTTCATTACATATTTTCTAAAATACCAAACAGTTTAGATAGTTAAGTTACTACCACTTAAAACCTGTTCAAAAGATTAGCATGTCGGGGTATTATATAAACTAAACTGAGTTACAACAAAATAATCAGAGTAGCTTGAATATCAAACATTCCATTCTTCCAAGGTTTGACCTTCCTGCTACCCACCCGCATGCTCAAAACAAAAGTCTGCAGGAAGTAACAATGAGGGATTAGCACATAGCTAAGTGAGTAAATCCAACACTCAACATTTAACTTAGCTAAACCAATTAACAACAACAAGTATTCGCAACTACAACAATCAACAACAACTTAATGAGGATCGGTGGATCCGGGGATAACCTTAGCACCCGGGTGGCTCCCCAAGATCACTTATCCAAACATATCCGTATGGCCATAACGGACGAGACCGATAGCTAGTGTTTATCATACTTAGGTATAGTTCAGCACACACAACAAATGAAGTACGTCCCTGTACCGTTCACACGACAACCCACTAGCCCAACCAACAGTTCATCAACTTGTTGACCTCATTAACAACAATGCCCGAAGGCCACACAAAGCACATATAGGCATATGATCAACAATAACAACTAATCAAGTCTACGTTTACCCGTCGTAATCAAATGATTACAACTAAGCCAAACGGTGAGTTTTGAATCCACTCACCAATACCTTCGTCTTCAAAATCTCTGATTCCAGAGATCACTTATCTTTCGGAGGATCTGAGAATCAATAATCAACATAAGTTAGTACTTTGCTTCATAATTTGTAAATATCAAAATGAGCATTTTTATAAAATGCCACTATAGTATTCAATAAGTGCCACTATAAACATCACCTTCTAAACACTTAAGCATTTTTGAAATTTTCAGAATCCATCAAAATTTACTATGCAAACGCGATCCTGACTAGGCAGGCTGGATCGCGTTCGTCCTTTATTAAAAATTCTGTGACCGAATAACACTAGCAAACGCGATCCGGATACTTGGCCTGGATCGCGTTTCTAAGGCCAAAAACTCGACTAAGGCGTTTACAACAAGGGAACGCGATCCGGAAGTGTAGCCAGGATCGCGTTCATCTGTTCTTCAGCTCAAGAACAGACCTGAACGACCTTAACACCATTTTCATAATTCAAGCTCATCAACTCGATTCTAATGCTACAAACATCTCCAATAATACCCCACATCATCATATAACAACATTACAAACATCAATTGGCTACCAAGATCAATTTCTAATCAAATTTCAATACAATCAAATTTATGAATACATAATCACATACTTACATGCTTGAGGAACAAGATGATGATATCAAGAAGAAGATACAGATGGTGATGATGTTTGCTAACAGATTATCAATTCAATCCACACCTCAAGTTTGATAATTTTTACTTTGATTTACTATCTAGGGTTTAAGTTGGTAAGGAAATGGAGAAGAGCAAGAAAGAATTGGTAAAGTGATTACCAAATAAGGGTCGGCCCCTTTTTAACCGACTTATCAACATTGGGTATTTAATACCCGCTCTAAATCTATTGTCTGGCACTTAATTACTAAATGCGAGAAATTCATTTTATTGTACCGTCAACTTTAATAAATTAAAACAGGCAACATTTCATTATCCACAATAAGTCCTAACACCTATTTCACCAAGTTTCACAATTAAACAATTATATCGCAAAACTATTTGAAACAATTAAATACGCAAATAAAAATAGAAAATACCAGGCTAATGGAGAGGATGTTACAACTTAGTTCAATTTTAGGCTAATTAATGTATCAATATATATATTGTTGAATATATACAATAATGCGATTTGATTTAATCGTTCTCAATTTAAAGCGAATGTAATTCGATTCAATTTAATACGGACGTTGGTGAACAATTTTATTAAATAATATACCATTATTTAATAACGTTTTTATATCCAAAATATTATTTTGATAATATTTCAAATTCTATTTCGTATCGTACAAACAAGGTCTACACGATTAAAATATTAAACGCACAAACGAAACGCACAAACGAATCAAAACAAATATAAGTTATAATTGTATAACTCAATTATAAAGTATTTGATGAAATACTTCAACAAAAATATCGAATAATTATTCGTATTGTAACACGCATTTAAACGCACAATAAATTATTTAAACGATTAAACGACCGGGGAAACGAACATCGCACGGAGCGCAAACGCAGGGAATAAATTTAGGACACACCCACATGGGGTGGGCTCCACCATAAACCGGCCAAGGATGAGGGACACCACCCCCTCATCCATTTGTCTCACTTTTCACCCAAAAACACCTACCTATCTCTCTCTTTTTCCTCTCAAACACCACCACCACCCAAACTACCACAAATCCCTCAAAAACTACCATCAAACAACCTTAAATCTCAAGACTTATTTGGAGAAAAAGAACCACGACATCACGATCTACAATCCTATCTTTTCGGATTTCTCTCGCGTGAACTTGTAAGATTCCCGACACTTTCGAAAACTCTTAGATTTTCGTTTATTTAGATTGTATGTTGTTAATCCAAACTTGTAATGGCCAAAGATATGCTCAAAACTCGTTTTCGGAAACATTGTCGAAAAATGTCAGTTTTGGTCATTTTAAAGAAAACGACTATAGAAACGCAACCCACTCAAAGTGATGGTTTTTATAAGTTCAATGAACCAAAATAAGGGTTGGGTAAAAGAATCAGACCATGTGGTGGTCGTTAAACACGTTTTCGACAAATCAAGAAATCAACCAGACGTAAGTGTCGCACAACCAGATCTAGTATAGCGTCACTTCCTTAAGTGACGCATTAAGTGTCGCCAAAAGCCCTAATCTTGCGTCACTTGCCTAAGTGCCGCTAAAAATCCTCTTTTCCCGTCACTTCCTAAGTGTAGCAAATTCAATACCCGGCACTTGTAACTGACACTTGCTTAAGTGTCGCCCCGAAATCGATTTGCAATTTGACCAACACATACACCGACACTCATAACCGACACTTGCAAAAGTGTCGCCCTTATGCGTCACTTCCTCAAGTGACGCCAATATTACTGAACTTACATTTTTATGAGACACTTCCTGAGTGTCGCCATAAACTATTAAGTGTCGCTATAAGTGATGCTAAAAACAGAAAGCTTACAAACTATTTTTATACTAAGTGTCGAACTCATATAACCTCAAACCTTTATACGATACGACTTCTAAAACATATTGGAATATACTTTTGAGTATAACATTCGAAATCAAGATAATAATGTTGAGATTATTATCACAATCAATCACCAATGGGCCGTACACGTTTTACAAATACTCAAACAAATCAACCAAATCGTAGTAATTTGGACAATTTAATCAACCAAATCGTAGTAATTTGAACATTCTAGTTGTACGAACAACTACAAAGTTAGTCTTTATAGATACCTACTCATGTTAATAACCATCGCGTGTCGTGGACACCCTCAGGTTACAAGTCTTCGGACAACAATACTCAGAAAATCAAATCAAGTTTGTTAAGTTAAACACTTCAAGACTCAGATGAGTCTCATGGCCCCTATTTTACTGTTTTACTCAGGGGTGTGATATCAATGCTCGTTTTGTTTACATTTGAACGCAAGTACAATCAAAATCAAATACTGCATGAGTTGTTTTCACTAATCAATTTAAAGTCCTCCACAACATAGTTTGGTAATACGTCGTAGCGTGAATGTTAGTGTATGGTACCATATAGGATTGACGATCCTCGTCCGGGTTAGCAAGCACTAACTGGTCAAACGGACGCATTAGCATTTGTGTAGACGAGTGTGGATTAGGCACTCGTAGAGGCACCTCGATCGGAATTCCTTCATTGGACCCGACCCTCAAGTTAAGCTCAGACTATGTGCTCATGACTGTATAGTTACTTTTATTTTGCTTAATTGCAACTTAAATTCAATTAAATCTTGCGGTTCATACAATATGTTTTGACATACAAACCTGTGAGCTCACCAGCGTTTCGCTAACCCATTTTAGCATGTATCACAAGTACTCAGCAGTAGGTTGGACTGCCCGATCATGATACTTTAGCTCGTGTCAGCATACAAACATTCAAAGATTTAGCTGCATTATTATATTTTGTATAAATTAATTATGTATGTAAATCTCTCAATTTCAAACCGAGCTAATGTAATTATGAATGTTGATGTAAACTTTTGTTTAATCAATACAAGTTATTAAACGACGCATATAGAGTCGTTCATTGTATACCTTGTGTGCTGTGATTATTGATTAGTCGCGCCCCGACCCGATTCGCTTCCGCAACCCGAAATTGGGGGGTGCGACAATGTATGTACCGGATTGCTTCCGAGCAAGAGGTTTGCACGATCAAGTGGTAGTTTACTTGTATCTTAGCTTGTTTCTAGTGGTGAATTATCATGGACGAATTATGTGGAATGGACAATATTGTAGAGATTAGCTAGCTTTGCTAGCATAGTGTTGTTGAGCTTGGTATGCATATCGACGTGATATGGTGATAAGTTTACTTGTTTCTATTGGCCGCGGATCCCTATAGTGTTGGATCACTACATATTATTCCGGTAGTTATTTGTGTATTAATAGTGATTGGTTTATAATGTTGTGGATTACTTAATTAGTTGCCTATATGCTCACTAAACATTAGTGCTTATTCTTTCAAGTGTTTTATATTTTAGGTGATCTTGGACAAAGAGAGGGAAAAGGGATTAAGAAGGAGTAATGTGGATTGCTTGCTAGTAGTGACTTGCAAGTTCTTCTCTTTTAATTATCGTTTGAATATAACTTGTGTAATGCGCCCAAAAGTTTATGTTTTGAAGGTCAAACACAAAATTATGGTTTTTGGTTTTAAGGTATGTTGACTTTGAAAGTCAACTATGATGTAAAGGCGTATGTATATGTTTTTGGAAACTTTAAAGTTAATGTGAATGTAGATGATTTCGTTTAATTAAAATGGATGAAATATAGTAACGTGTCAATTTGATTGGTTAGTTGAAATTGAAGCTGACATATAGTCAGCTACTTTGAAAATAGTCAATCATGTGTGGATTTGGTAGTGTTTTGGTCAATGTATCGTTAGTTTGTTAGACGGGTCAAAAACGTGTCCAAATGGGTCAGTTTGTGCTTATATGCTAAATCGAGTTAGAAGTAAGGTATGGTACCTTTGTCGATTGTTTTAAATTTGTTTTAGTATGTTGAAAAAGTGGTCAAAAGTTCCAGACCTCAATGTGTGTGAGTTGTGAGTTTGGGTTGTCACCAAAAAGTGATCAAAATGACCACAAATTAGTGACACGTCTAAATTATGTGTTTTTGTGAAATTTGAAAAAGTGTAAAAAGGGAAACCTTCATTTTGGTATAGTGAAGGTGTCCGCAAATTTTCAAGTCTTAACTCCTAACGAGTTAAAAGTTACGTGCAATCGAATTTTGAGTCAAAATCTGAGTTTGGTCAATACATCAGCAGACATTAGGAATTACGCAATCGCGTGAGGGTTACCCGATCGCGTATGTATCAAAGAAATCACTACAGTACTCATTTAAGTTTCGATACGCGATCGCGTATCTTAGCCAGGATCGCGTAATACTATGTTGTACGCGATCGCGTAAGGGTGGCAGGATCGCGTATATGTGTGCAAAATCTGAAAATGCATAAGTGTTAGGAACTTTAGAGACCTCTTTTTATTTCACAAGTTTGGTTGTTTTGTATTGTGTTCAATATTAACTACAAATTAATTCTTAAATGGTTATGTAGTTTTATATAGTTAATGAGACCTTTGTAAAAAAATATTAATTTCTTCAGTTTTGAGGCGTTTCACACTTGTACCTAAAAACATCAAATAATTAAAAGGGTAAGCATTATAGCTTAGTGAGTTTATGAGCAATTAAACAAGTATAAAACAACTTTCAAATAATAACTTGGGCAATGTAGTAATTTAACCACTTTAGCGAATCTGCTTTTAACTTTCCACTTAGCACCGTACAATGTCAAGCACGAGTGCTAAAATAACATCATGTGCAATGTCAAGCACATATACAACAACCAAATCGTGTGCAATATCAAGCACCATATATGACAACCAATTCATGTGCAATATCAAGCACTATGAACAACAACCAAATCAAGTGCAATATCAAGCACTCTACACAACAATCATGCCAAGTGTGACACCCGCACTTTTAGGACTATGATTAGTGCCTAATTACTTGTAAAATATGTGTATTTAGTATTATTTTAATCTAAATATACACACCCTTTTTGTGTAATTACATACACACTTGCACGATTATTTAAATCGTAAACTACGTACTGGACGAGGTCCAACACTGTTTAAAATGGACGTTGGTGACAGAAGTTAAAAATAATGTGGATTTATCCAAACAACCATTATTTAACTAAATATATTACGAGAATATATTGTGCGTGACAAAAAGAACTTAAAACACTTGGTACGCAACGGAAACACACGAAACGCATCCCACAAACGAAATAAACATGAGATATGTTTACTGCAACTTATAACTAAGTATTTTGGTGAAATACTTCTACTAAAAATATTGGGTTTTTAAATCGTTAACAAAACGTAATATATAAAATGTTATACGATTAATTAAAACGTTAAACGATCGGGTAAATGAACACCGCACGATACGTAGATTGGGGAATTAAAATTTCACACCCTCATGTGGGTGGGACCCACTCAATCTGCAGATTTGAGTATGGGTTCCCATACCCATTCCCACTCCATTTACTTACACACACACACCCATACCTCATTCTACACCTCCACACTCACACTCCATCTCTCTACACCCTCTCTATTCTCTCTCCCTCTCTCCCCTGCCTTTTCCAGCCACCACCACAGCCCCTCCATGAACCACCATCAGCCACCACATCAGGTTTGAAGAAAAACGAAGCTAAAGGCACGAAAACGATCACAAACGCGTGAACATCATCTTTGCCGTCTCCGTTTCTCCATATACCTTGTGAGAACTTCTCTACTCTTCTAAGATACTTGTTTTAAGTTTATAATCATGTTCTAGTGCTCACTCAACCATAAAATGTCCAAAAGATAAGTCGAAACACAAATTAAAACTCGAAAACAGGAAGTTAACCTTCCTGTCCAGATTTTGTACCCACTTTCATGAATTTTATAAAAATCATTACAACACCAAAATGGACGTTTCTTAAGTCTAAAATGTAGTACAAGAAGTTAGCTTTCTACCAAAATTAGTCTCGTGACTTTTTGACTCCGTTTACTACTCGAAAACATTTTTCTCCGACGACTTAGGCTTGCTGTCCCGACGAGCTGTAAAAACAGCCTACTTCTCGAGACCATATCTCGAGTTATAGGCCACTAAAACGTATAAAACTAGTGCCAAAATCTTACAAATTTTGTTGACTTTAAAAAGTTCTTCTTTAGCTTCGACTGAAAATACACGTATTTTTATAGAAAATCCAAAACATGAAAATAGTTTAAAACTATGATAAACAGTACACAGTCACACTTCTCGATTTTTAAAAAAATAACAAACGACCTCAAAAGTTCATGAAAAAAAATACTGAAAGTAGCCAAGACATAGAGGAACATTGTGTAAAAATTCCGGAACATTTCGATAACATTTACTTAGTCAAAAAAATTCCCAAAGTCGGATGAACAGTAACTCTGTGATTCTAGTGTCGGATGAACAGTAACTCCGTGATTCTAGTGTCGGATGAACAGTAAAAATTGACTTTCGTTGACTATCGGACTGAGGGTTGACTCTCGAACTTTAGGGTGAGACTCGGATGCATAGTTTCGGACTTGATAACACTCGAATCAAACCAAACCCGTTTGACCTAGTAAACGAAAACGAATACTTAAACGAAAACGGAAATCACCTGCGACAATACCAATTGTCGCACAAGCCTTTTCTGTCTGCGACAATACCATTGTCGCATACCCTATTGTCGGAGTCGATTATCGAATAATTGTTTTCATCATTATCGTATGAACAGTACCCAAAACCCTATTGTCGCATCGCTATTGTAGGATGCATATTGTCGCACCAAAACAGAAACTTTAAAATACTTTTCACTAAGTGTCGAATACTTACAACAACTGAACCCTATACGATAGCATCATTACATGATAAGTATACAACATAACGAAACACACGTGCTGTTATAAGTATACGACAATTCAAGTATAATAATAATAGTTTGAGATTATTATTACAATCCGTCACCAACGGGCCGTACACATTTTCAAAATACAAACAAACCAAATGTACTTGGACATTTCCTAGTTGAGTGGACAACTAGCATGGGTGATCTTGTAAGACACCAACCTACTTACTCATTTACTTACAACCTTGTGCGTTTCGGACGCCAGAAGGTTGCAGGGTTCGGAGAACCACATACGGACTTACTGTTAGGATATTTTAATTTGATGATACAAAATAATTAAAGACGAGGGACTAAAAGTGAAGATTGTTTAAATTAGTTTCCTTGTACCTTAATGATTTCTTTGTAACCCTAATATCTCTAGTATATAAAGAGACATAGGGACATAGGTTTTAGTGTGCACACATAATGTAGACGTCTAAGGGTTTTGTTTAGCCTCAAGATCAAGGTTTCTTGATCCTGTTATATTTGTATAACCGTGTTATTCTGATCAAATAATATTGGGGCTTATTGTGATAACATTGTTCTTATTGTTATTCCGCTGCAAATTATTATCATTGTTATCATTATATCCTAGATTAGACCTAAAAAGTCTAGAGCTTAAACGATCATACGTTTTCTCAATTGGTATCAGAGCGCATCGAATCTATTCAAGATTTGTAAAGATCCATACTAAACAAAAGAATTCGTATTGAAGAAACCCTAGAAGATTGCTGAAAAAAATTCGTCATACTCTGCGCAGCGATAGTAAAAAATCCGGATCTCATTCGTTAACTGTTCAATCGTCGTGAAATTTGAACTGTAAGTTCATAACACATAGACGCACAATCTGACCAGAGGAATTTTCGATCTGAGCTTTTTATTGGAAGATATATAAAGTCGAAATTTGTTGCTGAAACAGTATGGTTTTTCAGAACGGCTGGAGTAAATCGATCACCGTGTCTTCGTTATTCAACAAATATTTATGATTTTTGGATATGTTATAGAAGACATATGTTTCTACATCATGTAAAAATTTCATTGTGATCGGAGTTGTCTACATAGAGATATATATTTTCGATTTTACTGCAGTGAGTTTATGGTTTCTTTTGTGCAGCTGAAGTCAAATAATTACTGTGGATTCGTTAACCGTTGTATCGACTTGATTTTTGGATATGTGGTTAACGAAACACTGATAAACTTCGTGTAAAATTTTGAGCTTGATCAGACACGTCGTCAAAAAGATATATAATTCTGAAGTTGCCACTGCTCACAACGTTGCCGCTGCTAGCACAAGTCTACCACTGTTAATACAACCTTACCGCTGCTAGTACAAGTTTACCGCTGCTAGAACATCCTTACCACTGTTTGTACAATATTGCCACTGTTAGATGGCTTTTGCCACTGTTAGTACAAACATGCCTCTGCTAGTTATACTAGACAGTGCCACTGTTAGTTATTTGGATAGTGCCACTGCTAGTTAGCAGTTACCACTGTTAGTGTATTTTTGGTGGTAAGATGTTCGAAACGACTTCAAACTCATTGAAGATCAGACCCAAAGGTTAGCTCAAGTCTACTCAACATTTATGACATCATTGATGAAGTTTTCAATTAAAAGGTTCAACATTTATACGTTCAGAGTGATGGGTAGATATTCTGTAACGGGTTTTCATGCTTATGTTCAAGATAGTTGAAAATATTTCAATGGGAAATAAGTGTAGTTGAAGATAAGAGTTGTGAGAGCTTAACTTCTGTTCAAACCAAATCATACAGACCTTCTTTTTCAAGATTAGGGATTTAGTAGATTTCTCTAAGGTTTTCTAACCCCGATACATTCGTCTCGTTAAAGAAGGGTAAGGCGAAATAGGGGGAGAACCATTTAACATTGGGTAGCTGATATTAAGGGGGAGAATAAAAATGTGAAAAAGGGGGAGAATAAAAAGGTGAAGAGTTTTTGAAGTTAAAGAAGAAAGAGTTGACGAATAATGCAAGATGTTTTGAGATATCAGGTGGAAGATTTTACTTTTTATACCATCTTGTAATCAGTTTACTAGTTGTTTTGTCATCATCAAATATGGGGAGATTGTTAGGAAAAATATGATTTGATGTGACAAAGTGTAAACTGATTAGGAAACATTGAAGGTTGGCTTCTAGAAGACTTGGAGATAAAGCTAAAGATTTTGAAGATCGACATAGAATAACAGTAGGACTTAGTTTCCTAATATGATTATGTTTCCTATTGTAAGTCTTTGGGACTCTATATATAAAGAGATCCCTAGACATTTATTTGTGTGTGTTACCATTAGGGTAAACCCCGATCTCATAACTTGAGATCGTTCCCCCATGTACCCCTAAGATTCTTTGTAATCCCGATACAAATAGTGTATCCGTCTTGTTAATCCATTAATAAGATTAGGGGATTGGTGTTTAAATCTTCTTTGTGTTCTTCATATTGTTCTTAATTTCGCATTAATCTTTTGTTTAGTGTTTATTGGGACTTCTCAATAATGAATTGCTAACCTGGAAAATAAGAAAAGAGTCAGTTTCAGTGATAGGCCAGTGTATGAGGTGGTTGATGATGTTGAAAAAGAGATGAAAGAAGGAGAAGTTGAGATTAAGGGGGAGCAATCAAAGTCAATTGATGAAGAGAAGAAGTTGCAGACCTTTACAAGAAAGAAATCTATTCCCAGAAGAAAGCCAACTAATACTTTATCCCCTGTCAAAACTTCTACCACTGTTGTCACAATTTCAACCACTGTCAACACTAACACTACCACTGTTACATCTACCCCTGTTAGTACACCAACACCTACCACTGTTGATACACCAATCACCACTGCTGTCATATCAACCCCTGCCACATCTACCACAACAACAAGACCAAGAGAGGTACCTGTTACAATAAGAGAACCAACTTCACCACTCAAGCCTGAGTCTAAATTGCCTGTGATTGATCCAAAAGACAAAGGTAAAGGAAAGTTAAAAGAAAAATCAAAAGTGAAAGAAATTAAAGAACCTCATCTTGAGTCTCATGATATGCTAAGGATGCAAGTAGAAGAAAGGGAAAGGTTGATAAGGAGAGCTGCAGAAGCTAAAGCTGAAGAAGAGGGTGATGATGTTAAAATGATTTTGGATGATCTGAGTGTAGTGACTATTACACAGAAAGCTGCAGAGATTGTTAAAGAAAAGACTGCACAAGGATTAAAGCTTCCTGCTCAGAGAGTTCATGATTATTTAAAGAAGAAGAAAGGTAATGAAGAGGAAGAGTTATCTTCTGGATTTTTGTTGATGAAAAGGTCAAATGAGGAAAGGGCTAGAAAGAAAAAGCAAGAGGAATTAGCCAAGAAGAGGAGTAAACCTTTACCATATGCTGAAAGGAGAAGACAAATGATCAATGCTCTGTCTGAAAATTATGCCCCAGCTAAAATTGTTAAAGGATGGAATATGCAGAAGCTGGAACAGGCATATGATAGGTATATGGGAAGAGATGATGAGTGGACCAAGAAATTGGAAGAGAATAGGCATTTGAATGCATTGATGAAGGAGAAGAAAGAAAAGGCAGATAGGGAAATGGTAAAGTTTTTGAAAGAAGAAGAAGAAAGAAGAGAAAAAGCAGCTGCTGAGGCAGCAGAGAAAGCCTTAGAGGATAAGCAGAATGAAGTCAGAAGAAATTCATGGAAAAATCAGATTTCTAAAGACAATGTTATTCCTGACATTCCAAGATTTGATCCAGAGCTGAAAAAGAGAATCAAGATTCTGACTGATAGCAAGGAGATTTCTGAAGGACCAAGAAAGGCTAGAATTATAAATTGGGAAGGAGTAGCAATTGATTATGGTTTCAGAAAAATGATCCTTGAGATCAAGATTGAAAGGGAAAGAGGATTTGATGACCATGTTGGGAGTATGATTGATTTGCTCAGAATCTGTACAAGAGATGATCTTATGGAGTTGTATCAAGTGAGCAGAATCAGGAATAGAAAGAACTCTGAGGCTGTGATTGAAAGACAAATGATGGAGTTATTGCAAAGCATGTTTGAACCAGCAAGCATGTATCACTTATTCTTTCACTGTCATCAAAGGGTTATAACCTGGAGATATTTTGCCAGAGCTGGAGTACACATGGTAGTATTTAACAATGGGCAGGTGATCTACATGTTTGATGATCGACACTATGTGCTGGGAACAGGGCTGCTGAATAGATTGGTTGATTTGAAGTTATCTACAACCATCATTACTGAAGGAGCTTACAGAGCTTTATACATGGTGTTCAATCAACTGCATAAGAGGCAAATGATGAAGGAGATAGAAGAAGAAAAGAAGGATTGAAACTTGAATCATTACTCTGAATGATCAAGTTTAGGGGGAGATTGTTGAGAACTGAGACACTGCTAGATTTGCTCAGAATACAAGTATTGTGCCGCTGTTAGAAGTACTACCACTGTTAGTAGTTGCCACTGCTAGTTAGTAGCTGCCGCTGTCAAGTAGTTTGTCTAACAGTGCCACTGTTAGTGTATAGTTTGTATTTTGTATTAAGTACTCAACCACTGTTGATAATATACGAGTACTACCCCTGTTAGTGATATAGATAACCACTGTTGGTTAGATATAGTTGAATAGAGAGAATTATGGAATAGATATGATTCCATAATAGTTTGATTCTGTAAAGGACTCTATATGTTATAAATAGAGATCCTGTAAAACCCTAGAGGGTGACGAATTCATTCTAGTTATTAGCTTCAAGGTTGTAAACCCTAACACAAATTGTGTGTTCGTATTATTGTTAATAATATTGAAGCTTTTGGTTAGATATTCTGTTATATACAAGTTTGTTCTTCAAGTTATTAATAAACTATTCCGCAAGCTTATTAATAATCAATCAAAGTAATACATACTAAGATCTCTAGCTGGGATCATCAAGTGGTATCAGAGCTTGGTATTACTTTGATATTGAAGAAGGTAATTAAATTTTGCAGCTTTTTCAACAAACAACAACATGTCTACTGAAACAATGGAAGGTATTCAAGCTACAAAAATCCCCATGCTCAAACCCGATGAGTTTGAGCTATGGCAGACTAGGATTAGACAATACATGTTGCTGACTGATTATATGATGTGGGAGGTGGTTACTAATGGACCAGTTTATACTAAGGATGCAGATGGTAAAAAGGAAGAAAGACCACCACCAAAGACTGATGCAGAGAGAAAAGAAAGAGCAACAGAGTGGAAGGCATTAAGTACTCTACTTTTGTCTATTCCTAATGAGTATCAAAGGAAGTTTGAAAACTGTGAAGATGCTCAGGTTCTTATGCAAGCAATTGTTAAGAGATTTGGTGGTAATGATAACACCAAGAAGAATAAGAGATCTCTTCTCAAACAACAGTTTGAAAACTTTGCAGGTGTAAAGTCTGAAACTCTGACTCAGACTTTTGATAGATTTCAAAAGCTTGTGGGTGATCTTGAGAATCACAATGTTAAGGTTGATAAAGATGATTTGAATAGGAAGTTTCTAAGATCATTAGGCACAGATTGGAATATGTATACTGTGGGACTTAGACAAAGTGCAGATCTTGAAGAAAAGGAGATTGAAGATCTATACAATGATCTGAGGAACTTTGAGCCTGAGGTGATGGCTCTGAAACAGTCCAATAGTAGCTCTAACAATGCTGCTTTTGTGTCTGTTGGTGAATCTGGTAGTTGTAGCACATCTGGTGCTAATGATAATGTATTGGAAGCATTCTTTGCAAGCCATGTGAATTCATCATTAACTACAGAAGATTTGGAGCAGGTTAGTGAAGAGGACCTGGAAGAGATGGATTTAAGATGGCAGATGGCCATGATTACAATCAGGGCAAAGAGGTTTATGCAGAGTTCTGGGAACAGAAATTTTTCTTACAAGAGAGATGGTGTAGCTGGTTTTGACAAGAGCAAGGTGGAGTGTTTCAACTGTCACAAGATGGGACACTTTGCTAGGGAGTGCAAGAGCACACAGGCTGGAGGATCTCAGAATGGTTTTGTAAGAAATAATTCTGGTCCTCAAAGAAGATTGATACCAGTTCAGAACACCACTTCAGATTCATTGGTTGCTCAAGATGGAATGGGAGGATTTGACTGGAGTGATCAGGAAGAGCTTGTAACCACAAGTCAAGCTTTGATGGCTGTCACAGAAGAACCAGAGTCTTTAGACATTCCATATGAGGTACAATCTAAATTATGTTCTCCTACTTGCAAGAAAATGGTTAAATTTTATAGGGATCATAATATGGTTGTGTGTAATGAATTAAAAGCTTGTAAGGAAAAGAGTCAACATGCCACTTTAGCTATTGAAAACTTAGAAAATCAGATAAAAGCTTATGAAAAGAATGAATCTCAATTTCACTTAGATATTAAGTATCTAAATTGGGAAAAGAAAGCTTTACAAACAAAAGTTGATATGCTAAGTGCTAAGTTGGCTGAGGCAATTTCTGATAAGGAGTCAATAAAATTGAAAGTTGATGAATTGTAAAATGTTTCAAAAGGTGTTCAAAACTTAATCAAGTCTCAAATTCATGATAAATTAAAACTTGGATTAGGTTACAACCTTAATGCTGTTCCTCCACCTTATAATCATACTTATTTCCCACCTAAAAGTGATTTTGTTTTAGAAACACTTAAGGTAGGTGTGTCTGAGGAGGTTAAAAAGGTAGATCCAGTAGTTAATTGTGATGATAATGTAAATTTTGATAAAGTGGAAATATCTGATTGGACTGAGGAAGATGAGAGTGATAATGATAGCTCATCAGGTGGTAATTCTGTAGATGGTAGTGTTAAGTCTATTACTGGTCTAGTTTCTGAACTTAATAGTACTAAACTAGAAGAGGGTAAAAAGATGTTTGTTGAGAAAGCAAAAGCTCAAATAGATCAAGTCAGGAAAACCAACAAGGCTAGTTCAGGTTTAGGGTATGTACACAAAAAGGTCAATACTGAATCAAAAGACAAGTTGAAATCTGAGTGTGATAAGTGTACATGTAAATCAAAGAAGTCTGAGTTACATACTGCAAGTAATGTGAATAAATCCATTCCCAGGGGTAATCAAAGAAATTGGAACCAATTGGTTTCACAAAGGTTGGGTAATGGGTTTGAATGTGTGAAAAGAAAGTCATGTTTTATTTGTGGTAGATATAATCATCTTCAACAGGACTGTTACTACAATCCTAAAAATAATAGGAACAGTGGTACAGGTCATGTGTTGATAAATAAGCCTAACAGAGGCAAGGCTGCAGCCCCTGTTAATGCTACAGCAGTGCCCCTGTCAACGGCTAACAGAGGCAAGACACGAACAGGGGAGGGTTTGACCACTGTCAGGCATGGTACCTCTGCTGGTATTAAACATTTCAAAAGAATGTATATACCAAGTAAAGCTACCACTGCCAGGGTAATCAATACAAACTTAAAGGTGACCACTGTCAGACCATTAACCCCTGTCAGGTCTAAAACAGATTGTTTTTGGAGACATACAAATGTATCTGCATCTAAAGTTTCCAAAACCAATGCAGCACTGAGATCAATCACTGTCAAAAGGGTTGATGTCAAAGGTGCTCGTGGGAAACCCAAAGCCAAATTGGTTTGGGTTCCCAAGAAAAACTAATTGTTTTTCTCATATATGTGCAGGGCAAGCCACCAAGCTTATGGCATATTGATTCTGGCTGTTCAAGACACATGACTGGAGACAGGAAAAAGCTACAGGACTTTAAAGCGTTTGATGGAGGAGATGTAGCATTTGGAAGCAATCCTAAAGGAGGTAAAATCACAGGTAAAGGTAAGGTAAAAAGCAGTAAGCTCACTTTCAATGATGTTTATTATGTTGAGCAATTGAGATACAATTTGCTTAGTGTGAGTCAAATCACAGATAAGCAAAATCCTGTATATTTCACTGACACAGAATGCCTTATACTTTCTGAAAAACTAAAAATACCTGAAGATAAGATTTTAATGAGAGTTCCAAGAAAGGATAATGTATACTGTAGTGATTTAAACAAGATGGAATCTCAAAATGTTAACTGTCTCATTTCTAAAGCTACTGTATCTGAATCTGAACTATGGCATAGGAGGATGTGTCACTTGAATTTCAAGACCATGAATAAACTTGTTAGGAATAAGCTAGTGAGAGGCTTACCTGAAAAGTTATTTGAATGTAGTGACCACTGTGTAGCATGTCTCAAAGGCAAGCAACACAAGACCTCTTATAAGACCAAGCTTGTGAATACCAATACCACTCCCTTACACCTGTTACATATGGATTTGTTTGGCCCTACCAATGTAGCTAGTCAAGGGAAGAAATCTTACTGTTTGGTAATAACTGATGATTACTCTAGAATGAGTTGGGTGTTCTTTCTTAGGACTAAGGATGAGACAGGTGAAATACTTAGATCATTCATAACTAGGATTGAGAATTCAACTAATCAAAAGGTTAAGATCATCAGGTGTGATAATGGGACAGAATTTAAGAATCATGAGATGAATAAGTTCTGTGAGGATAAAGGTATAGAAAGACAGTATAGTGCACCTAGGACTCCACAACAAAATGGAGTAGCTGAGAGGAGGAATAGGACACTAATTGAGGCTGCTAGAAGCATGCTAGCAGATGCTAAACTTCCAATGTCCTTTTGGGCAGAGGCAGTTAGCACTGCTTGTTATGTTTTGAATAGGATTTTGATTATTAAACCTCATAACAAGACACCCTATGAGTTATTCTTTAAGAGAAAACCTTTGGTTAGCTTTTTAAAACCATTTGGATGTCCTTGTACTGTCTTAAATACCAGAGATCATCTTGGTAAGTTTCAGAGTAAGGTAGATGAGGGTGTATTTGTTGGATACTCTATTCAAAGCAAGGCTTATAGAGTATTTAACAAAAGGACTAGGATCATAGATGAGACCATGGATGTGACCTTTAATGAACATACATCAAATGTAGAAGGAAAAGGTCCAGAAGTTTTGTTTGATATTGATGCACTAACCCATGCTTTTAGATATCCAGATTTGTCTATTAGTGCAGATACAGATGCAGGTACAGATGCAGGTAATGATGCAGGTAAAGATGGGAATTCAACCTCAAGTCAGACTAAAAAGGATGACTTGCAGTATGTATTGTTTCATATTTGGTCTCCAGATCCTCCAGAAGCATTCCAGTTAGAGCAAGATGAACCTTCAGATGATTCAAGTGGGTCAAGTAGCAAAAATGGTTCAAAGGATGAAGATGGTTCAATTCCAACAGAAAATCAACCATTACTTCAAAGGGTTCTCATATAGTTTCAGAGCATGATTCAGAAGGAGAGCCCGATTCTCCAAAATTTGTTGAACAAAGTCCTCCATTTCAAGTTTTGGAAAGGACTTCTTTGTCAGATTCTGAAGCAACTCCAAAGCCTTCAAAAGAAAGAGAGGAAAGAGAGTCTTTCTCAGACTCTGAGGTAGATAATCTATTGGGTTCTAATTTGGAAAGAGATTTACTTGATACTTCTACCTCTAAGTATTTGGTTCATAAAGATCATTCTTTGGATTTGATTATTGGTGATATTATGACTCCTGTTCAGACAAGACATCAAACCAAGGTAAGAGAAGAAGATGTACATACTTCATTATATGTATGTTTTCTTTCTCAGATGGAACCAAAGAAGGCAGTGGAGGCTCTCAAAGATCCAAGCTGGATTGAATCTATGCAGGAAGAATTGTTGCAATTCAAACTGCAAGATGTGTGGGATTTGGTTGATCTTCCAAAAGGAAAGAAAGCTATAGGCACAAGATGGATCTTTAAGAACAAGAGAGATGAAAGAGGGATAGTGATCAAGAATAAGGCTCGGTTGGTAGCACAGGGGTACACACAGGAAGAAGGCATAGATTATGATGATGTCTTTGCCCCTGTTGCTAGAATAGAAGCTATTAGATTATTTTTAGCTTATGCATCTTATCAGGATTTCAAAGTCTATCAAATGGATGTGAAGAGTGCTTTTCTTCATGGTCTAATTGATGATGAGGTGTATGTTTGCCAACCACCAGGGTTTGAAGATCCAACATATCCAGATAGAGTGTGCAGATTGAAGAAAGCATTGTATGGATTACATCAAGCTCCAAGAGCTTGGTATGATACTCTGTCTGAGTACTTGCTCAAGAATGGATTCAAGCGAGGTACTATTGACAAGACATTGTTTACCAAGAGGGTTCAAAGAGATATATTGCTGGTACAGGTGTATGTTGATGATATTATTTTCGGGTCTACAAGGGATTCATTGTGCAAAGAGTTTGAGGATTTAATGCATAAGAAGTTCAAGATGAGTTCAATGGGTGAACTCACATTCTTTTTAGGATTGCAGGTCAAGCAGAAGTTAGATGGAATCTTTATTAACCAAGGGAAGTATGTGAAAGATATTTTGAATAAATTTGGTTATAAAGATGTGAAGGTAGCTAGCACTCCCATGGAGGCACATAAACATCTTAATTCTGATCCTGAGGGGGAGGAAGTAGATGTGCACTTGTACAGGTCAATGATTGGTTCTTTGATGTATTTAACTTCATCTAGACCTGACATTATGTTTGCAGTGTGTCTTTGTGCTAGGTATCAAACCAATCCAAAGCAGTCACACATGTATGCTGTGAAGAGGATCTTTAGATACTTGAAAGGTCAACCAGACTTGGGCCTTTGGTATGCTAAAGGATCAGATTTTGAGCTAAAGGCCTTCACAGATAGTGACTATGGTGGTGAGAATATGGATAGGAAATCGACTAGTGGAGGTTGTCAATTTCTTGGAAATAGATTAGTGTCATGGCAATGCAAGAAGCAAACCACAGTTTCCACTTCTACAGCAGCAGCAGAATATGTTGCAGCATCAAGTTGCTGTGCACAGGTTCTTTGGATTCAGAATCAAATGCTGGATTATGGTTTGACTTTCATGAACACTCCTATTTATATTGATAATACTTCTGCTATTAGTATCATTCAGAATCCAGTTAAGCATTCAAAAACCAAACACATTGAGATCAGATATCATTTTATACGAGATTGTTATGATAAAAGATTGATTCATATTTTTAAAATTCATACTGATAATCAACTTGCAGATCTTTTTACAAAAGCATTTGATGTAGGAAGATTTACATTTTTGATAACTAATATTGGTATGATCAATCTCACGTAGCGTTTTGGTCTGGATTTGATACTAACAGGGGTAAAATATATTGTATGTGACAGGGTCAGGTGTTGCCACTGTTAGCTTCATCATGATAACAGATGGTGCCACTGTTAGTTTACCTTTGCCACTGTCAATGTATTTTAAACCCCTGCTGTATATGTGTGTAATTTAACCCCTGCTAGTTGTTTTTCTTAGTTTAATATTGCAGGTTTCAACCACTGTCAAGAGACATCATTTGAGCTGGAATTTAATGTTTTATGTGTTTCTTCTTATTTTTTGGTTTAAAAAAAAAAAAAAATAAAAATAAAAATAAAAATCGTTGTCTAACTAAGCTAAGTTTATGCCCCTGTTAGTTCTAAGTTGGCGTTTCCTTTGTCGGATGCCCCTGCTAGACTATCAGCCGCTGCTAGCTTTGTTAGATGGTTAGAAAGGGTTGACTATAAATTGACCAAGTGAGGTACCCCTGTTGGGTTTGTTTGTAAATTGTGCCCCTGTTGGGTATAACCAGCAGTGCCACTGCTAGTTCTATTTTTAGGGCTTGGCACTGTCATCAAATAAATACTCAAATACTTCACTTTTTCAATTACGCTTTCAAAATTTTCAAAACCCTTCAATAATCGCTCTCGCTTTGAGTTGTTTATTGTAATTCACTCTTCGTTCGTTCATCAATTACATCAATGGCATCTTCATTGTCATCTGATTCTGATCATTCTACGCTAAATGTTCATTCTGAACACAATATGAGGGCTTTCTTGAATAAAGAACTTGCCGATGAGTATTTTCACCATATTATTGATTTCTTGAGTAATTGTCCAGTTACACATGCCCTTACTGTTTGTCCACGATTAATTCGATCGCATATTCAAGAATTCTGGCAGAATGCAAAGGAAGGGAATGTTAATGGCATTACTCACATTCATTCCACTGTCAAGGGTAAGAAGGTAATGGTTACTGAGATTGTTCTAAGAGAGCTTTTACAGTTTGATGATGAAGGTGGAATTCTGGAGTTATCGAGAGAAGATTTGTTTAAAGGCATTATGGATATGGGGTATGAAGGTTCAGGAAAGACAATATCAGAATATACTTTCTTGAAGTCATGGTTTTGTCCTCAATGGAAGTTCTACATTCATACTTTTCTGGTATGTTTGTCTCAAAAGAGAACTAGTTTTAATGAATTTAGTTCTACTATTGCATATCCTATTATCTGCTTGGCACAGGGTATTAAATTTAATATGTCTAGATTTATATTAGATAATATGGTTAGGAATGTAAAGGGTGATACATTCGTTATGTACCCTAGATTTGTTCAGCTTTTATTGAATAATAAATTGTCAAATCTGCCAGCAGAGGATAGTGTGATTGTTAGTTCTACTCTATCTTTGAGGACTATTAAGGCTATGAATCAGTATCAGAATGCTTTTTCTAAGAAGGAAACTGCATTATTTTCTACAATGCTAGTTACTCCTTCTGCCACTGGTGGTGTATTACCAACACCATCTGGACCAAATGATGACAGACCAACAACACAAGTTGGTTCTGAACACACATCAGGAGGTGGCATCAAAAGAAAACAAGGGAACAAACAGCCTACCCAATCTAAAGCCAAGAAATCCAAGAAGGCTACACAGGCTATGGAGATTCCTGTTTCTCCACAGTCTCAGTCAACTGTCCCAACACAACAGGTGAACATACTTGATGAAAATGTTCATTCTGGAAGGGCTGCCACTACTGTTTCTAGCCCACTGGCAGGGCAGGATAGTGGTAACATTAATCAGACCCAACCAGAGGCAACTATGTTTGATGAACCTATGGGTGATGATTCAAATGTAGGTCCCAGTACCAATAACCAAGGGACATCTGCAGTGGCAGATGTGGGCAAGGATTCAACTAAGAGGTCACACTCTAATGTTGATGAGCCTAGTGATACTGATGAATTGACGATTTCCTATCTTGTACATGATATCAATAAACTGTGGAGCAAATATGAGAGGGAAAGGGCTTACAGAAAAGAGGCTCAACAGAAAATTCAAGCTCATGATGAGTTAATTGCTAAGCAGAAGGAGATCATTGATCATCAGAAGGCAGAGTTGCTTGATGTGCAGAATAGATTGGTAATGCTTGAGGAGGCTGTCAACAATATTCTTCTAACTGCGAATAAGTTAAAGGAATCTTCAGGCAAGGGGGAGAAGAAAGCAGATGATGATGATGATGATTCACATGGACCTCATGATGATATGAGTGGAGCAATGATAAATATTGATGAGATTCATGATGATTCTGCAGCTACAGAGGTGCTTGAGCTTGATGATAATACAGTTGAGATGGATATATGTGAGCATAATGAGGCACAATCGGAAGACACTGTGGAGTTAGTGTTTGATGATAAAGATGATGATTATGTGCAGAGCAGGGATAAGGCTGAGGAGGAGCTCAATGTCTCCGATTATGTGATACATGAAAGTTTAGATGATGAGATGGTAAATGCTGCAGATGACAGAAGAATGGTGGTATATACTGGTGAAGATTCTTCTGAAAATGTTAATACAAGTGATGGTGCAGGAGCAGAGCAGACTGATGAAACAGATGAAACAGTTTATCAGGTATTTCCATTGAATAAAGGGTTGCCTGAGAAAGCTGCACTTAGATTATATTTTTGGGATGTAAAAGGTGTGCACCTAGAAAAGATGTAGACGTCTAAAGTTCTTTGTTATCCCTAAGGTTCTTGTAACCCCGATACTAAAGGGTATCCGTCTTATATATTACTACTGCTAGTGTAAGATTTTAATGCTCAAATTCATTATTCTTATTACGCGTCATGGAGGGTAATTTGAGTTATTAGAAAATTGGATTAGTGGTGTATTATATAGCAAGTGGTTGTAAATGTTTGAAGTTGCTGCCACTGCTCGTTAAATGTGCTAGCCACTGCTCAGCCACTGTTTGTATAAAGTTGCCTCTGCTAGTACAACGCTGCCACTGTTAGAAGGTTCTTCCCGCTGTTAGTACAAACGTCCTGCTGTTAGTATAAGCTTACCACTGCTAGTAGAAGCTTTCCGCTGTTAGTACAAAAATGATGATTGTCACTGTTTGCGTAATGTATCATTGTTACCACTGTTCGTGGATTTTGAAGATTATTTGAAGATGTGATTACAAAGAAGAGTGTATCTGTCTTATAAGGATTTTTGTCAAAGAGATCTTAAAAGGAGATTGTGATCTACTTATACAAGGATATAAGTTCGACGTCGTGGTTAGTACAAGATATAAGGTACAGGTTTGGAAGATTCGACTTCTTCATCAAGTTTGTTATATTCTGTTTTCTTCATATGTGATCATTACATAGAGCTGATAGAATTCGAGATTCAAGGGATGTTTAAAACATTCATCGAGGGGAAGCTTGTTGTTTCAAGTTTTTAACCATCGGGATATGATCATGCATTGATTGAGGAAAAAGTTGAAAAGATTCAAGTTGCTTATCTTTTTGAAGACCCCTATTGGATTATGACAAAAAGGGGAAGAAGATTCGAAGGTCAAGATATTCAGCTTATTATGCATGACATGTTTACAAGAAATCAAGAGTTAAGGGGAAGTTTGTGCGAGAAGATGTTTATTTTGTCATCATCAAATAGGGGAAGATTGTTAGGATATTTTAATTTGATGATACAAAATAATTAAAGACGAGGGACTAAAAGTGAAGATTGTTTAAATTAGTTTCCTTGTACCTTAATGATTTCTTTGTAACCCTAATATCTCTAGTATATAAAGAGATGTAGGGAGGTAGTTTTGGTGTGCACAAAATAATGTAGACGTCTATAGTTCTCCGTTATCCCTAAGGTTCTTGTAACCCCGATACTAAAGGGTATCCGTCTTGTTAATTCATTAATAAGATTAGGGATTTGGCCATTGATAACATTGATGTTGTTCTTATTATTCCGCTGCAATTATCATCTTTGTTATCATTATTATCATTGTTTGTTAATTCTAGATCAAAGACCTAAAAAGTCTCGAGCTTAAACAATCTTAGGTTTTATCACTTACATCCGCGTTACTTGTTTGATTCCTCAGACATACTTGCTAGACTCAGGTGAGTCTTACAGCCCCGCTTTTACTGTTTTTCTACTTCGGGGTGAGATATTTGCTACTGTTTTACGTATGAACACAAGTACTGAACTGCTATACACTAATTTTACATACATTACGTGAGTTACTTTTTATCCACTGAAATCCTCTTATCATAAGTTGTTAGTTATGGACTTAAGCGCGATTACTAGTAGATGTATCCATTTGGGACTGACAATCCCTGCCTAGGGTAGTAGCGCTACCACGGATTACACCGTAGAAACATGCATATTATTATTTGTTACATATGAGTTTCCGGATAGCACTTACGGGGGTACGTGATACTGTACTTGATTGTACCATTCACACTACACTGTTAAACTTCAACTTGTGAGCTCATGATAATTGTGTTGACCTACTGATTTACTTACTATGCTCGAGGGCATTACTGGTACTTACTTGTGGTTCATAATTGATTTACTATACTAAACCTGTAAGATTCACCAACCTTTTGGTTGACACTTTTTAGCATTTATCTCAGGTACATTACAGCAGTAGGACTGCACACCCTCAGGACTGATAGCTCGAGTCGCATGCATACAAACTTGTGAAGATTCTTTTGCATTACTTTTTGTATATCAGTTATGTATTAGAATCTCTAGAAAACCATTTTCGAACTCGAAGCTTGTTATTATGATTCAACAATGTAATACTTTTGTACTATTGTACGACGTTACATATAGATGTCGTTTGCTTTACTTTGGTGCCTGATTATTGATTAGTAATACCCAAAGCTTGCTTCCGCGCAACAGTAAATTTGGGGGTGTTACACCAAGTGCAATGTCAAGCACCCGGCTGAACTATTAAAGCTAACATGAGTTAGCCACTTTCTACAATTGCTCATTCCACATAAGTCAACAATGATCAACAACTTCTTTCAACAATTAATAACAACTAACAACACTCAACAATAGCCACAACAATAGTAGCAACATCAACTACAACAATTGTAAAAATAACAACAAGAACATCTACAACTTCAACAATTAGAAGCAACAATAAACACACCAACAACAACCACAACAACTTCAACTTTGCCTGACTAAAAGCTAGAATTCAAATAACAACTTGGCTAACACAATGCTAGAAATCTCTACTTTGCATGCAACTTGAAATTTAATAACTAACAACTTGTAATTATAAACACCTCTCGGTCATGCGAAACCTCTTATACATATGTAATCCGTAATCACATATCCTTTACCCGTTTAACCCCCATAACACTCACCTTGGCAATTTAGAGCACAATAATTCTTCAACGAGATGTCACCATTACCTTAGCACCTACAAATCAACATATACACATAATTCAACAACATAATTAGAAATCTCATAACATCACATATAACCCTTAATTATTAGTTCACTCCTTTTATACAAATTTCAACCCGTTTGACTTTCAACGTTATATTAATCACAACTTTGTCAACTTAATTCAAACATCACCATGATTATGTAAATCACCACTTTATCTATCAAATTATACTTCTCAATTTATCATTACAAGTTAACTTCCGTTATACATCTTACTACTTTTCAATAATTACTTTTACAACACTTTTCATATACTTTATAAAGCTGGACAGCTGCTACTTAACCCCTGTATTCGATCAATTTAAAATCAGTTCTGGGCACCAAGGCCATAACCAACAGATTGTAGACTTTCCCACATTTCCAACGATATTTAACACATCAAAAACAGTGTTACGATTTATTATTTATGACCATTTCAAAATGATCAATTTTCTACATATAAGCTGTCCAAAAACGAGTTTTAACAACACAAGCTTAAATTCAACTCAACTTTAAGTTTATTATCATCATTGTAAACCTACAACTTTTTGATATGCTTAAATTCAATTCAAACAACTTTGCATCTTTTAAACCAATTCATTCAAACAACTTTGCATCTTTTAAATCAATTCATTCAAACACTCAAGTTTACACACCATTCTAGACGGTGTGTAATACTTTAATTATTTGACAAAGTTAAAATCTTTTTTAGCTCTTGAAATAAACTCTTCTGGAAAACAGACTCACAAACCTTTCCAACGAACCCGACCACACCAAAATACGAGTTACATTTATTTTACAATGATTTTACGAACATAGCTTATTCTTTGCCCATCATGCTGTCCAGATTCGGGTTTTCACCAAAAGTGTGCCAACTCAACTCAACTATGTTCAAAACACTTTTATTGATTAACTCCAACTCAAATATCACATTTATGACTTATTTCTATAAGATTCAACATCCAAATCAATTTATCTTTACAACTAAATGCCATCAACATATTCACAACTCAATGTTTTACTACATAGCACATAATCATCTAAATTAGCAATTAAAATCTATTCTTATGAAACTCACATGTATGTGCATACAAGTTAGTCTTCTTTTTAATAACAACAAAAACAATAAAACTTATCTCTTTTATGCTCAAACAAGTTTATTAACACTCAATAGAAAAATTTATCTAGTTCCACCAAATCCTCTTCATATAAACAACATCAAAACTCATCACTTTACTCATTATAGACTCACCTATGCTCACAAACAACAGTATAAACATCTTACACTCAAAAACTCAACTTTCTCAAATATCTCAATCATGGTTCATCCCACAAATCATCATATTTCTCAAATTAAAAGTTCTAGGGTATTGTTCTTACCTAAAGGATGGATGATTATAGGTTACAAGCTTCAAACAAACAAGATTATACTCAATTTGTGATTTTTCGTTGCTTCCTCTCCCTCCTCCTTGTTCTTTCCCACGTACGACTGAAAACAATCTTGTTTCTTCCATAATTAAATTTATTGTAATATAACTGATTCGTTACCATTTACTCCCATCAATCTTTCACTTAATCGAAATAACTCCCTCCTAACACATTTTATGAATTTAACAAATTTAGTCCGTCAAGACTTATTTCTCGTTTATAAATAAACCCAACTCGACAGTTGTATTTAACACCAAGCACGAATCTAATAATTTAAATAACTCTTTTAATTTAAATCACATATTTATAAAATTTGGGGTGTTACAAATAAAGTACAAGAATTTTTGAAAGAATGGAAGTACCAATGAGAATGCACTATGTGTACAAAAACTCATTTACCCCCAAGATTTTAAAAGCTAATTATCTCACAAACGCCAAATCGAAAAATTATGAAAATTGCACCATAAAATTCAACGTTTTCTTCTCTTCGATTTTCTGTCTCTCAAGGCATATTTTCTACGGTTTTTTTTTATGTGTTTTTGGTGGGTTTTACAAATTATTAACGCATGTGTTAGTGCTTGGTTGTACATTTAATTTAGGGTTAGGGTTTAGTAGGGTTTAAGGTTTAGCAGGGTTTAGTAGGATTTAGGGTTTAGAGTTTTGTAAAGTGTTTAGCGTTTGGGGTTTAGGGTTTGGAGTTTGAAGTTTGGGGTCTCGGGTTTTTGGTTTTTGCAAAAACCCTAAACTCCAAACTCCAAACCCTAAACGCAACACTTTAACACATGTGTTATTACTTGTGAAACCCACCAAAAAACGAAGAAAAAAAACTCGTCAAAAGTATGCCTTGAGGGACGGAAAATCGAAGAGGAAAAAATGCTGAATTTTATGGTAATTTTCATAATTTTTCGATTTGGCATTTGTGAGATATTTAAGTTTAGGGGTAAATGAGTTTGTTCAAATGGCATAACTGATTTTTCCATACTTCACAAAACACTTGTATATCTTTGATGTCAAAACTGAAAACTAAACAAAAGTGACTAAAAATCATCACCCTTGTTTTTGTTTAGCTTTCATTTTATACCTTTTGAAAGGCCTAATTATTTGATTTTTGTAAGGATAACACGAAGTATATGATTGCGTTTGATTTTAGGGTAAATGACGCAGATCGGCAACGAACTTTCCTCTTTTTGTCGAGTTAGGGTATGAACCCAATTTATTATACAGGTCGGCAATAAACTTTCAAATTATGTTTCGAGTTAGGTAACGAACTTTTTTTCCACCTAACTTGAAAAGTTCGTTACCTAACTCGAAACATAATTCGAAAGTTCGTTACCTAACTCGAAATATAATTCGAAAGTTCGTCACCTAACTCGAAACATAATTCGAAAGTTTGTCACCTAACTCGAAACATATATTGGACACGAACTTTCGAATTATGTTTCGAGTTAGGTAACAAACTTTCAAATTATGTTTCGAGTTAGGTAACGATACCTAACTCTAGGGCTGTTCACAGTTCGGATAAAACCGGATTATCCAATTGGATAACTCGGATCGGACCATATGGTTTGGATAATTGGATTTTTGGATCGGTTCGGATCAAAACCAAACTTACTATTTTGGATCACGGATTGGTTTTGGTTTGTAAATTACAAACCGGATTATCCAAATAAACCAAATAACAAATAAATAATTATTTTTCATTCATTATATGTATGCATGCACATACAAAATAGTTCACTAACTTATTAATATTCTATAAATATCCAAATATAATAGGTAGTTTATAATTTACATAATTGTTTACTTATATATAGGTAACTTCTAGTTTCATTTTGCATTTTACTATTATATTACACGCACATGTATATGTACTGGGAGGTTCAAATGAGAACCATTCATTATGTATAAGTTTATTATAATATCTAACATATTTTTAGTAGATATTATAAATATATATGTATGTGTATGGGTAACCAAAAACCAAACCGATCCATCCAAATAGTAATTCGGATGGATTGGTTCGGTTTTTAAATTTGTTTGGACGGTTCGGATTCATATTTTCAAAACCATAATCCATTTGGATTTATGTATACGGATCGGTTTTGAACCGAACCATCCATATGAACACCCCTACCTAACTCGAAACATAATTTGAAAGTTTGTTACCTAACTCGAAACATATTTTAAAAGTTCGTTACCGACCTGTATAATAAATTGGGTTCGTACCCTAACTCGATAGAAAAAGGAAAGTTAATTATCAATCTGCCCCGTTTACCCTTGATTTTATACGGAGTATAAAAAGCTGCAGTGTATTTTTTTCATCTTTCCCGCCAGATTCATTTGTAAAGGGAAAATAAACTAAATTAAATTAAACTGGAGTATATGTGTGCACGCACAAACTTTATCGTCACTTGCTCTCAACAATTCGTTCATCTTCACCTCCGCAGCAGCAACTCTACATTCGCTATGGTATAATTTTATAATTATTTTCTTCAGATTAATTTTGATTGCATAATTATTACTGAGTATTTATTTTTGTTATTATATGTGCAACACACACACACACAAAATCATATATAATTTTCACCGCTGAGTTATTAATTTGTGATTTTTGTTGCGGATTCACACTCACACACATTTTATAGTTGGACAAATTTGTTTAGGTTTTCAAGATGTGTCCGCTGTAGTTTCGCAACCAGATAATGAGATTTTCTTCAATTTATGTTATATACGATTGCGGAGTTGATTTAATCTCGAATCATTGTCAAAATTATTTCAAGTCATTGTTATGCCCTAATTTTGCTTCAATCAATAAATTGCACAAATTCAATTTGTTAGTTTGTAGGTATTTTTTTAGTCATTGTAGCATTATTGAACTGACGAATATGATATAGTTAAATTTGATCTAATATGAAATTTGATGATAAATCTAAGGACTAAGGTCATGTTGAATAGAGTAACATCAAAGCTCCTATGACTTGTTTGTGGTTGTAAATTGTTTGTGGTTCGTACAATTTACGATGATTAAGCTGCTGATCTAATGATGTTAATCATACTACTGTCACCACGACTATCTTTGTATGATATGTAAAGTTGTCTTGGTCTTAATTGAGTTTGAGTATGGTGTATATATATCATTTATGTCTTTGTTTTGTTTTCATGTTGATGCAGTCCAAGAAAAGAGGTTTGTCATTGGAAGAGAAGCGGGAGAAGATGCTTCAAATATTTTACGACTCTCAAGACTTTTACCTTGTGAGTGTAGGATGTCTATGTTCATTCTTGTTTAAGAAACATAGTTACTATTATTATTTGCTCACTATATGCACCAGAATTGCTTATTAGTATTTTTCCTTGTATACTACAACTTGATCTGATGGAAAAGTTAGACCGTTAACATTTCCTTTGTGTAGTATGATACTATTGTTGTTAGCAGTAGGCTGTTTGGACTCACAAGCTTAATACATAACATGCCTTGAGTGGGGGAGAGGTATCATACCTGTTGTTGGTTTGTTACTTGGGTGAGAAAGTTGCAGTGATTTTACGAGTTTGCAAATCATTAGTTGTAATTGCTTATTGTATTTAACTGAGAATTAATTTTTGATCATTAGAAGATAAACCACTATGAATAGAGTAACCTCATTTGGCAAGTATCCTAGCACAAGCCTTTGTTAATGAAAGTGAGTCAAAGTGTATATTTTTGAACAGGTGGATGATGTGGAAATTTATGAATCTGTCTCGGATAATAATGGTTTCTAAACTCTGTAATTCATTTTGATATCTTGTAATTACCACAATTTTGTTAGCATCAATGGGAAGGTTGCTACTGTACACTTTTTTTTAATAAAAAAACCAGCTACTGTACACTCGTTACTGATTGGTGTGTAAGATTTCTGTACTTGCCCTTGACAGTCATATAAAGGTAGTAGGATATAGAGTAGTTTTTTTCCTACAGTAGGTTTGAGATTCATTGATAATTTTTATGTGATTAACACTACTTGGAGTGCACTGCTTCTTCAAATTCTTATGTTACACTGTTGAAGTCGTGTCTAATATATTGGTCCGTAATGTTTTAAACTCATCTAATTGCATGCATTTTGTGTACAAATGTCAGCCCAAGGAACTTGAAAAACTGGGTCCCAGGAAAGGTGTCATCAGCCAATCTGTCAAAGACGTTGTTCAAAGTCTAGTGGATGATGACCTAGTCTCAAAAGACAAGATCGGAACGTCGGTAAGAACTGTCTATAGATGAGTTAGTAATCAGCAATATGTTTCCTTTGTGGAATCATTTTGGAAAGAGATGATGAAAAGACCTCCTTATTCATATTATTTCTGATTCCTCTATGGTCATACTGTTGCTATACAGTATAGGATTTGTGTTTTTGTTTTTCAGTTCAAGACTCCAAGTATGATTTATAAATGTGTATTAATCTCAAAAAAAATCTAGGTATACTTTTGGAGTCTTCCTAGCTGTGCTGGAAATCAGGTAAACTTTCACTTAAAGATAAATTACATGTTTATGTTTTTGGGTTTTTACCTTAAAATCATCTAGTTATAACCATCCTTATATATCGTTGTTTTGCTTATGCATGCTTTTTTGTTGTACAGCTCAGAAATGTGTCAAAAAAACTTGAGGCGGAGCTTCAGAGCAGCAAGAAGCGGCATGCAGAGCTTGTGGAACAATCTGAGTCCCTAAAGAAAGGTCGAGAGGATTCAGTAAGTCGTTGACTAGCCTTTTTTCTTTCTATGTTGTTGTTTGAACACATTGGAACAACCTTTTGACTAGCCTTTTTTTCATTCTATGTTGTTGTTTGAACACAATGGAACAACCTTATAAGTATCATTTTACTACTACTCTCTAACAATAATTGTATAAGCGTTTTACAGGATGCACGAGAAGAGGCTTTGAATGAGCTTAAAGACATTGAACAGAAGTATAACAATCTGAAAGTACGTTCACTTCTTAATCGTCTTTTAAATACTGAATAACTACATTGACCGAACTAAGTTTTAATTTTAATTTCAGAAAGAAATGGGACAATATGCAGACAATGATCCAGCTACATTTGAAGCAATGAGTAATACTACCCTTCATTTTTTTTCTCTTCTTTCATTAGAATCGTGTAATAAACCTTTTGTTTAGGATCATATATTAGAGGTGGCAATATGGACAGGTTGGGTCAAAACTGGTTCGGGCTGAAAGATGTAATTATTAGTACGGGTTGAAATGGAGCGGATCTGGTCTGGTTCTGTACTTCTGTTGACCTGAAAAAACTTGTGTGCAAAAAATATCCATCATAATGATTACCTAAGTCTATGATTAAGACAAATTAGGAGGATACATGCATTAAACATAAACTCTGGAGATTTCAACCCATTTAACATGTCCGCTCCATTTGGCCCGTTCAACCCATATAGATCCTTTGATAAGTAAATGAACTTAATTGCCCCTCTACCATATATCTACGGAACATGTAAAAAACTCTCTGAAATAATCGTCGTAATTTCAGAGGAAGCTATCAAAGTTGCCCATGAAGCTGCAAACAGATGGACAGGTTTGACCTCCTACACATAAATTTCTAGTTCCACTCCTGTTCTATCTAACTGCACCATGCAAATATATTGCAGACAATATTTTCACATTGCGCCAGTGGTGTTCAAACAATTTTCCTCAGGCCAAAGAACAGCTAGAACACCTGTACAATGAGGTAATTCTAATTTCCATAACAATCTTAAAACCATAAGTGAGTTCACTACTTTCCAACTCTGTTAACCACTCCTATTTCTACTATAACTGCGAAGAGCTTATAGTCTTAACACAGAATTGTGAAATGAAGTCTGTATTTGGACCAGACATTTGTGCCTCACTAGAGCCTAGATGATCGGCGTGAGGAAATAGGTGTTAGTCTAAATGGGTATATATGGTACGGGTGGATCAGAATGGTCTGGGTTGAATATGATGATAAAAATAAGACTTGTTTTGTAGTAACTTGCATGTCTTTCCTAGTATAAACTATAAAGTGGTTCATATGGTACACCATATTTCAAATAAAACACTTTGATATGACCTGTTTCCTTTTAATGTAATTTCAGTTTGCCTGTTAGAGATACATTACCCAAATCAATCACTTTATAAGTGTATGGGTAAACGGGTTGAAATTGCCACCTTTAGACGTGACCCACAACAAACAGTTTTATGTGTTCTTGTTAGGAAAAATCAGTACAGGAGTTGCATGGAAATGCATATGCTTAGTGAAACATCCTTCAACTTCATTTAATATTTCTGAACAGAAAACCCATACCTAAAATTTGTGAGAAATGTATGAGTTCTAACTGGGGTGTGACTTTACATGTGATATTCAGGTGGGTATAACAGAAGATTTTGACTATATAGAGCCACCTGCAATATCATCTGTCAAGCAAGCTGAGGAATAGATATTATAAAGCCGCATGCTAAGTAACACAGCTACTCTATAACTTTTCCTTGTAATAAAAGTACATGTGTACATTAGAAACCAGATTATAGAATCAAGTTACTAGAACACCTGTTGGCCTCCTTTTTTGTTTAGTTTCACATGGATCCAACGATTTGAGGTCAATTTTACATTTAACAAACCAGTTCTAGTGTGCTCGTATTGGATCAGTTTTCTCATAAACGTGTGTTTTTTTAGGCTCTATGTGTTACATGTTACTCATTGCCTCCCACAAGGGTGCAAATAACGCAAATACTATTGCCTAATTACTCAACCATCTAAGGGGCATAGATTGATAGATGTTCATGGTCCACTGATAATCTAGGGAGTTACGTACCATGAACAGTAACCACATAAGTCCACAGGCCAGTGAAACAGACCTAAAATAAACAGTAACCACAATGGTTGATTTAATAACTTTCTGTGACTGTTTATTGTGTTAGGATTAGGACGCAACATAACTTCTTATTTATTTCAGTAGGTGTTGTCAACTTTAGTTATTTGTCACACCATTGATTTATAACTGCATTTTGTTTGGTTGGATGTGTGTATTCGTGAATTTTGGTATCTATACTTGGTTAAATGCCAATATTGGGAGTCTCGTAAATTTTTAGTAACGATTTATTATTTGGTGATCGACTCGTACTCCTCAACTTTAAGATTGATCAACACAATAATCATCCAGAAGTTGAACAATGAACATGACATGCAACAAGATTGAACAATAATTCTTTGCATATTCTACTCCTTCAAAACTTAATAACTAGAATTAATTCAAGGTATCAATAGATTCCCAATCACACCATTTACAATTAGTTAAAGTATCAAATAATTGTAACGAAAAATAATAAAATGTACGTATCCAGTATCATCTTTAGTTATGTCATAACCAATAAATTACAAAGGAGAAGAAAATGAATATCTATATCTATGTGCATTGAAAAGAAACATATTATCGTATTACTAGCTAGACAAAACTAGATCAAAATATAATTTTATCCTCAATTTTAGTCAAGAATAAAATGCTCAAAAGCTATCAAGTGATTGAAGATCAATTTTCAAATGTTTATATTCACTCTTCACCATTCGTAATTTTTTTTAATCGCTTCTTTTTTCATCCACTATCATCTTTACATGCTAATTCCTTTAATTACAGTTTTTATATTTTATATTTTTTCATACATATATTTAGTGTAAAAGTTCTATGTATTACGCATGTCAATAAGCTTACGAAATAAACGTTATGGCTATAGTTAAGCTTACCATTTTTTAATAAAATTTCATATTTATAAGTTACCGTTACCATGATTAAGTATAATTATCAAATTTAAATAAGGAAACTTGATATAAAAAAAAGGAATATTTATACATCGTAACT
This sequence comes from Helichrysum umbraculigerum, assembly GCA_949592205.1. Lineage (NCBI taxonomy): Eukaryota > Viridiplantae > Streptophyta > Magnoliopsida > Asterales > Asteraceae > Helichrysum > Helichrysum umbraculigerum. The sequence goes on along the minus strand of CATIUR010000005.1, from coordinate 4,015,687 downwards.
AATGCAATCGAGTTTAAAATTTTGGCTATAGTAATTTTAAACCGTAAGACCTACGTTTAGCATTTATTATAATAATTCAATATGCTTTTTTTTACATGTTTTTTTCTTCTAATAATACTCCGTATTAAACAAATTAAATAAGCAAACCCAAACAACACTACTGTAGTTGTTTATGGAAGAGAAGAAGCGTGATTCATGTCGGAAATAGAAATTAGGGAGTGAAAACTGAAAAGAATAAAAAAAATCGAATATAAAAGTACCCACCAGCGCCGCCATTCATCTGCTCTGCTCTTTCCAACTCTCATCAAAAATCAAAATCAAAATAATGGGAGAAGAGTCTCTGCAATCGATTCGTTATGAGCGTGGCTCTCTTCGCCTACTTGATCAGGTTTTAACTCTTCTCTTCCATAGCCACTTAACAACCCTAATCCTTTTACTTACCTTTTTATTTTTAATTATTTGTTGTTGTTGTTGTTGTTGTTGTTGTTGGTTTTTCAAGGAGTAATATGCTAGATTTTGTTTGTTATACGTACCACCTCTTTACCAACATTACTAACCAGTATTTTACCCGGGCGTTGCCCAGTTAACGTAACCATTTATATAATAAAATTATATATACGTCTTCTTTGAAGTTGGATAATAAAAGAGTTCATCTTTTCTCATAAGATATACAAAAACAATAACAAAGTAAAATATTTACTTGATTTATGTATATTCCAAAAGAAGATAAAAGGAAACATATACTCACTGACATATATACAAATGTTAACGAATAGTAATCAGGTTACAAGTTTACACCATATTCTAATTACTAACTTTCTCACTTGACTGACTGTATAATACCTATGGATTTGAAGTACATGAACATACACTTGATATATGAGCTCTTAGAGGGATAATATATGCGCCTAGTCGCACGTATGATCTTTTTCCTTAATGTGACCCATTCCAAGGCTATCTACCACTATTTGTACCTATGATAGTATGATCATTCTTATAAAAAAAAAAAGAATTTGTTTACCCATGTTGCTACACCAATGTACTCTTTACAGACTACTTGAAATCCACTCAAAGCTCCTAAACTACACCTCTTGAAATCAAACTGGTGTACAAAAAGACTTGGTCTAAAAAAACTTGGCAATTTTGATTTTTCCAACAAAGATACAAGACTGCATTAGCCTTCACTCAGCCTTCGCCTATAGTCAATTAACAGAGCTCATCTTTAACTAATACCGTATTAAAGTAAATCCGAGGTCAGTAAAATATCATAAAAGTAAGTGAGATAAGCAACATTTTAAGAAACCTGAAATTCTTATATAAGAAGAGTAATAATTACAATAATGATGATGATGATGATAATCTGTAATAATGGATTGTTGTTTAAGCACAAGTGTGACCATAGAATTTCACTAAAAATCAAATAGCAAGTAATATTTGAATTCGCCAAAGTAGATTGATATAATTTTATGATTTGTATAACTCACTTGAGATTAGAATGACTGATACATCATAAATTCATAAGTGCGTGCAGATTTGAAAATTAGTGTCACTAAAAAAAGTGGAGAACCGAACTCTTTCACATGATGATTATCATATTGTAGTTTAGATTTCCAATCTGTGTCCCTCTACAAGCACACAACAATAGAGTCGGAACTTGCAACTTATTCTGTAGACGTTTAAAGTATACCGAACATGGGAGTTGTGAACAGTTATGTAGTGAAACGTTGAAGCATACTGATATAGATGCTCGAATATTAGTTCTACTGCATATACCCAAGTTGTGAACCTTATTAATTCCTTGTTTGCCAAGACCAAAGTTGTGGGCAGTTACTATATCAATGCTCTTGAAGCATACTGATATAGATGCTCGAATATTGTTTATGAAACACCCGATCCTCCATTCTAAAGAATAATCTAATCAATATCCAAAAATGGGTCAAATATGGAATTTGAAAGTGATACGAACTAAAACTACAAATAAAGCCAAAACAACAAATTTTATGCCGAAACGAAATCAGATTGTACACCAAAAGACAACAACAAAAATTACATGTATAAAAAAAATTAAGTCTAAGAAAACTTACATCATCATCAAAAGAACATTTAGACTACTTCATGGTACCCAGATTTGAATATTGATTTCGAAATCCTTTAACAAATCGGTGTTTCTAATGATGATAAAAGAAAAAGAATCTGAATTTTAAAAGTTTCTGATACAAGAAAGTTTCGCATAAATTATAATCGTAGCATAAAACTTGTCGATTTGGGACCAGAACCTCTTAAATTTGGATTTGAGACGAACTGGGCGATGGAACTGAAATCAAATATCACCCATTTGAAAATTAATTGAGAACGTGGGAGCAGTTGGAACGTGTGAGCGGTTACTGTACTAATCAGGTGTTAAAAAACTGCACATAAAAGTAACCAACAATGTTAAGTTGCAACGGTCAGGATCGAAACTTCACTTGATCGTACGGTTCAGATATACAGTCAACGCAAAAACTGCCAGTCAACTCACCGGCAGCCATATATATGGACAATTCATATTCATATTCATATTGCTGCAACAGTTATTGTTAGGGTTGCTACTATAACATTGCCAAATACCAAAACTGTTACAGTATAGTCTTAAATTTTTTCCTTTTAAACATCCATCAATTGTTTTTCACAGAGAAAACTTCCTCTTGATACCATCTATTTGGATATTCAAGATACTGTCCAGGGCTGGTATGTATCCCTTATGATGCTCCATCCTTAGTTTTCTGTAACAACATTGTTGTTACCATTTATGTATCTATATCCAGGGAAGCTATTAGAGATATGGTGGTGCGTGGGGCACCTGCGATTGCCATTGCCGCTGCACTTTCTCTATCTGTTGAAATATCTAAACTCCAGGGATTTACCGGAACACCACATGACGCAGCTTCTCTTCTTAAAAATAAACTCGAATATCTTGTCTCAAGGTAAAAGCTGCTTATCAGCCTCCACTTTCTCGATTATATACTTTTTATTGATTATTTGCTCCTAAATATGTCCCTCAGCCGTCCAACAGCCGTCAATCTTGCAGATGCTGCAACTAAACTTACACAGATTGTAATGAATTCTGCTGCAATTGCTAAACATGCCACTCAAGTGTTCCAAGTAATAATTCTCTCTTTGCTCTTTGGATCACTAAGTTCTACAATTTGAGATTCAGACCTTGCCATGGCTACTATCGTAATCATCTAGTTATGTTATGTTTCTTACTTTTATCAGGCTTACATTGAGGCTGCTGAAATAATGCTGGAGGATGATGTAGCTTCCAATAAAGCAATAGGCTCGTACGGATCTTCATTCATTCAGAGTCAACAAAAAGATCTTCAGAAATTATCTGTTTTAACACATTGCAATACTGGCAGGTGAGGCTAGTCTCCATTTTCTTTCATATTCTCATCTAGCACAACCAGTGGCAACCTTTTTGTAGTCTAAATCTGCATCTTCTCATAGTTTGTTATTTATCATTTCATTAGTCTGGCAACAGCTGGATATGGAACTGCTCTAGGAGTAATTCGTGCACTTCATGCCGATGGAGTACTAGAAAGTGCCTATTGTACTGAAACCCGCCCTTTTAACCAAGTAAGCAATTTATTCTACTTTTTTGGATTCTGATATCCTTTGATAAATGATTATAGACTCCTTTGACCTTTCACCTCATCAAGTCGCTATCTTGACTTGACATGTAGTTCAAGGAAAGGGTTCAGTCATCTGTCACACCCTTCGGTAAACAGAAAAGACAGTAATCTTCTCATTCCTACCATACTTTATGGAATGCGAGACCTGACCTCTATTCACACTTTTTTATTCTTGGAAAATCTGCTTTTGTGATTGACTTCTATATTTTTTGCATACTATTTTTTAACTAGCTCTATGTTTTTTGCAAAGTATTTCTAATTTTACTGTTTTATGTGTTTGTTTGGACTTTTGGTTCAGTTTTAGGTGCTAAAAACCCATCTAGAAACCCACCACAACGCATGTAAAAACCTACCCATCTAAAAACATATATAAATCTGCAAAAGTCGGGTAAAAGACAGAACCCAAACCAATGGCTGAAACCGAATGCTTTGGCTCATTTAAGTGAAGCTAATGGTTTTGGGTTTTGACTTCAGATAAAAAAACCTCAAACCATACCAGACCATGTAGGTCCATCCATGCCATAAAAACATCACTTTTTCTAAAATCAAAACAAATATAAATAACAAATGATAACAAATACATAAAGCAGAAAAAAGGGGTTGTGTTAAGGTTTCCGTATAGATTTACCAAAAGCTTGCTATTGTAGCCGGTTCAATGTTTGCTCCTCGAATATCATCATAACTTGGTATCTTATCTGTAGTAGATTGTGATAACTGCAAAAATCACATGCATTTTACACATGTAACGCAAGTACGCAACTATACAATAAGAATTAAAACATTCAATTCAAAATTTTTTTAAGTTTATAGCAATTACTTGCATAATTATAGAATTTTACCGACCAAGATGTCCAACAATATGCCATGAATGGATTGTCTGCAAACAGAATATATCAAACACTATTTTTCTTATACGCATACAAATGTATGAGTCATAATTAGTAGTTATCTGAATACTATTGCAGAAGGAGGTAGCTTACATAACAAATCATTTTAATTTCTTTGTCTAATAGCATATGGTAGAACTTAATCCAAATATACGAATTGTTGAACCCAAATTTGAAATAATTTACAAAAGCTATTAGTTACCATAAAAATTGCTTACAGTAATTTGTTGCTATCAATCTATCATGATCAGTTCATGTAACAGTCCCTTATCTCATTTTCATTTCATTCTTCATAATCCATCACGCAGGTCCATCACGGTTTCAGGATTTCCGTTAGAATTAAGTAATGGAACCCACAATCTGACCAATTTTATCATTCAGTCATCTGTCATACACTCATACCCTTCAGTAAACAGAACAGACAGGAATCTTCTGAATCCAACCATATGTTATGGAATGAGAGACCTGACTTTCCTAGCCTTTACAATGTTCAGGAAAACCCTGTATTTTTATTATACTTTTTTCCTGTTGGTCTTGTGCACTTCAAGTATAGACACCAGCTGCATGCGTTATATTACCAATTTAAAGAATATACTACTCCAGTTTATGCCGGAGCCTATATTGATGCATCCGGAGCCTATATTGATGCATGTCTATATATTAACAGTTACTGCAACATGACCAAATAATCACTAAATTTAGAGACTGATTAGTTGAAAGACATTATTTAAATTAAGGAAATTTTCTACCTGTGCAAGTATAGGGATCTAGATTGACGGCTTTTGAGTTGGTGCATGACAAAATACCAGCCACTCTTATAGCGGATTCTGCAGCTGCCGCTTTAATGAAAGCTGGGCGTGTACATGCTGTAATAGTTGGAGCTGATCGCGTTGCTGCTAATGGTACATCACCATCTAGTGCTTATTAATAAAATGAAATCCATCATTGACACAGAATGATTAAACATAATTGCAGGTGACACTGCCAACAAGATTGGAACCTATAGCCTTGCCTTATCTGCTAAGCATCATGGTGTTCTGTTTTATGTTGCTGCACCCTTGACTTCGGTTGATTTGTCACTCTCTTCTGGAGATGAGATTGTTATAGAAGAAAGATCAGCCAAGGAATTACTAAACACCCGTGGAGGTCTTGGGGAACAAGTTGCAGCTACCGGAATTTCTGTTTGGAACCCAGCTTTTGATGTTACACCGGCTAACCTGATAAATGGTATCATAACCGAAAAGGTGACTTTCTATTTCCCTTTCTTGCAACTCGTACCAGGTGTGCACCTATTTTCACACATACTTTTATATTGGGGTTGTGCAGGGTGTTATTACAAAGAATGGAAATGATTATTTCGACATCAAGGGCTATGTTCAGAAGACTATGAGCAACTGAGATATAAATAAAGGTTTGTATGCTATCATGCGTATGACCTGGAATGTTTATTATTGTTGTCTCTGAATAAATCACAATCAGTTGCAAATTGCAATTGTTGTGTAGTGTACGAGTGATGCGAATTTAGTTTACAGGCGATGCCCGCTGCTATTACTTATTACAATATGTAAAAGATCAGAAGAGATAAAACTTGCAGGGCTTGAATAGTGTCCATGTTTATCAATAGGATTTGAAAACCAGGGCAAATGGTAGGTCTGAAGAAGAAAAAAGATCGAGTTCACCTTAAATAATGCCTATATTAGCTTCATAGATACGAAAGCGTTTATATATGCTAAATAAATTTGGTATTGCTAACGAATAATTATCAGGCAGGATTCAGCTTCCGTTTTTTTTTTTTTTTGGCCAACTTGTTACGTTGAATAACAAAATAAGTTGGATACCGGCAAAAATGAAATGTTGGTACTGATATTGATACAGGAAAACGACAAAATTCCTGTCTATCTGATTATCTTCCACAATTAGTTAAGAACAACAAAAAAAACTAGCTAGTGGACTATATCCTAGTACGGAGTATATTTTATGTCTTGTATATTACTTTGATTCAAACAAATAGTCAACGCAACATTAAATTTCAAAATGAAAAATAATTTACAAGTTATTCATATCGTTTTAAAATTTACAACTCGTTAGTTGTTTATTTATTTCAGTGAAGAAAGATGTGTATTATATACCCATAAATTAGTTTAATGCTTGGAAATAATCTGATCATCATATCATCTCATCATATGATATGATACAAAAAGTAGCAATGAAAAAAGAATTACGTGTTTGGATAATAAATAAAAGCTAGTTAAGTTTTAGATGTCGACATAATAAATGGTGGTGGTTGGGTAAAGCTGTTGTACTAATTTCCTTCACACGGTTGACACGCTCGGGACCCTCCATCAATGATATAACATCATCATCATCGTCGATATATAACCAAAAAAAATCATAACAAACAATAACAAGAGTGACACTTATATGATTGTTATTGCATTACGCGTTACCTTGAAAGTCAAATAACTAACAACAAACTCCCCTAACCACTATTCAGATTGTAATTGTCATTAACACCACTCTCATCACCCTTGCTATGATTCACCCTTTCTCCTCCTCCTTGTTCTTGTTTTTTTAATAAGAGAAGGGCCATCTTGTTTTGTTAAGTTTTTGTTCCTCATCATCATCCACAATATAACTCTCGATCTTCTTCTTTTTTGCTTCTTGATCATAAGCATATATTAACAACCCTAATCTCCTTCACAACTTCCCTACAAATTAGGGGTCTTTCTTTTAATCTTTTCTATTACTAATAGAATATAGAAGATAGAAAAATGATGGGAAAATTGTACAGAATGTTCCCCCGTGCTTGTTTTCACGGTGTATGTATCATTGTATTCATTGTTCTCTGTATTTGTAACCAACCCACCACCACAACCAATCTAAATAACAAGGTACCACCAGTGTTGTTGCATTACACCACTTCTTTAGAAAGCTTGGTGATCACGGAACCAACTGACTGTTCCGGTCTTAATCAACATCAAGGTTATGATAACCAATGTGAGTTCATAAAAGCTAATCCTCAATGTAAATCAGATGGCTTTTTTTACTACTTGGACTTTTTCTATTGTCGCTCTAATGTTGTTTTTGGTTGTATTACTCTTACTTTATGGTTGGTTGCCTTGTTTTATCTCTTGGGTAATACTTCTGCCGATTACTTCTGTTCTTGTCTTGAGAAATTGTCCAATGTGTTAAGACTGCCACCAACAGTTGCAGGGGTAACCTTGCTTCCGTTAGGGAATGGTGCCCCTGATGTCTTTGCTAGCATTGCTGCTTTTGTTGGTACAGATAATCCTGATGTTGGACTTAATAGTATCTCCGGTGGGGCCGTTTTCATTATCTGTATTGTCGTTGGTACCATTTCTCTATGTGTTGCTGATCAGCATGTCAGTATCGATAAGAAATGTTTCGTCAGGGACGTATGTACCTTTCTCTTTGCAGTTGTGATCCTTGCTGTGATTTTGCTTGTTGGAGAGGTTACTGTTGGTGGGGCCATTGCTTTTGTCTCCATTTATGTTGTCTATGCAACTTTCGTTGCTGCTAGCGAAATCTTGAGGAAAAAAGATGGCGTTATTAAGATAGAGGGATATGCACCATTGTTACCTCTTGCAGACAAACCAGAAAGTCAAGTAACGGATGTGCCAGTGCCACATCTTCCACATTGGATGTGGGGATCAAATGTGGCTATGTATTCGGATATTGTTAGTTGTCATGGTTTGGAAGAAACCCCTATTAAGCCTCAATGGGGATGGGTCGAAGAAGAGACACAAATTGAGAATTCGGGCTCTTCATTTTCATGGTCCAAGTTGTTAAAATGGTTAGAGTTTCCATTGATGCTGCCAAGACGGTTAACTATTCCAATTATAGATGAAGAGAGATGGTCAAAAGGTTATGCTGTAGCCAGTGTTACTTTTGCACCCCTGCTTCTAGCATTTCTTTGGAATAGCGGAAATGAAGGTGGTCAATTAGGTGAAGACTTGATCTATATTGGAGGTGCAGTCATCGGGTGTGCGCTTGGTGTTGCTGCATTTACGTGCACTAGAGCTGACCAACCACCAAACAAGTTGGTGCTTCCTTGGGTCCTAGGAGGGTTCTTTATGAGCATTATCTGGTTCTACATGGTTGCGAATGAGCTAGTTGCTCTCTTGGTTTCACTTGGTCTTATATTTGGGGTGAACCCATCGATTCTTGGGTTAACCGTGTTAGCATGGGGGAATTCAATGGGTGATTTGATGTCAAATGTTGCATTATCAATGAATGGGGCGGACGGTGTGCAGATAGCGCTATCTGGATGTTATGCAGGTCCAATGTTCAACACACTTGTGGGTTTAGGAGTTTCCATGTTAATTGGGTCATGGTCAAAGAGACCAAATGCTTACACAATAACAGGTGATAGTGGGTTGTTGTGTAATCTTGGGTTTATTGGGATCAGCCTTGTTTGGGCATTGGTGGTGTTGCCAAGAAATCAAATGCAGCCTAGCAGATTGTTGGGAATGGGGCTTATCGCTATCTACTGTGTGTTTTTGTGTTTAAGAATAGGCATGGCTGTCATCGAGGGATCGCTCAACGGTTCAATCTAGCTAAAAAAACTATATAATTCATAAGTAACTAAAACTTGACATGATAGGATGTAGTGGTACATGTAGCTAGATTCATAGACGTTTGTATACTTGCCTCTTTTAATATAGTAGCATACTATACTAGTATACATAGCGAAGTTTAGAAATTTACACAACAATAGGATTCTATTATATACCCTTTGTAATTGTATGTTGTTTATTATAGAGTAAAAAAAAAAAAGACGTTCTGCATTTTCAATTTTTGGTAAAGTGAAGGGTAAAACAAGCAAACACAGAGTATTATAAGGAGGTGAACGGAAATATATATATATAAGTTAAGATTAAAATATACTCGCGCTGACGAATACGTGTGGAGTGTAGGCCTTTAATGAAGCAATCACCGAACTTAAACGTGCATCGACCACCATTTGTTATGTTTCCACGTACACTATCTTAAATTATACGAGTATATAAGAAACAGTTGATGATGTCATCAAAAATCTAATCAACCAATAGAATTACTTAATTTTGTCCAATTAGCTAAATTATAGGATTTAGTGACATCATAAATAATTAATTATTTATTATAAAAAGAAAAATAATTATGATAACTTTATCCAAATAGGTATTCGTAATACATTAAGACTATTATCATATCACAATAGGTATTCCTAATATATTAGGACTATTATCATATCACAATTTGATTTGATAGGCGTTGATGAGATTTAATCCTTCATATCAACTTTTAAAATCTATCTGTTTTCGTCCAACCCCGTGTAATACACGGGTATAGAGTCTAGTATTTTTATAAGGAATTTCCTTTTCCATATATTTTTGAAACAAATTCTCTTAGATTACGTCTACATATAAAGAGTCAAACAAATACTAATTGCGTAACAAGACGTGAGAATATGTGGCTACTTTCATAGTCTCATGTGTCGGCGACTCGGCACCAGGAAACCCCAATATAAAAGCCCATTACGTCAATAGCCAAACAGTTTATAATAACACTTATGGCTGGACTCACTCAAGCCCGTTTTCGGCCCACACTATGACACTAGTCAACTGTCAACGGTCAACAAACCCGCTAAATGTATCACATACTGACTCATGTTTTGAAACCCTAAAGCTTGTAATCCATAATCTAGAATAGTTTGTGATCTTTGAAAGTAGTAAAACATGATACTACATCCATCATAACCTAAGTCCTCCATTATATCATTTAGTTCAAACACAGAAAACATATCAATGTCAATTGCATCCACGAAAGTGATCTTACCATTCACATATGTCCTTCCTGGAGGATCTGTAAAGACACCACCATGATGTAGCTTGATTGAAAATTGAGACGGATAAGAAGCTGCAAATAAAATAACCTTTGTTAAACATGAACACCGTTTCACAAAAAAGTTATAAATAGATAATTCTAACTCAAAAAATAAAAAATTATACCGAATATTGTGGTCAAGTCAAACCATTCATCGTTTTTCCTTATGGTGTATAATTTCTGAACCATTATTGCGAAATCCGGATTTGTTGGTTGAAATTGCTAGGGTTTTGGATTGAAAATGAGGTTTTTGGGGATTAGGAGTTTACAGCGCGAAAAAGGGTTTATTGAAAAATGAAAGCAGCAGAGGTGATAAAGGAGAAAAGGGGATGGGAAATTTCAATTATACCCTCACGTGATCGGCACATGACAGCTTCTAACGTCACTGTCTAACGGTCGTTGGGTGCAGGGACTACGAATGCAAGATTTCGAAACCACAAGGATGACCCTCGTCAAAAAAAAGTTTAGGGACGCGGCTTGAAATTTAAAAAAAACCACAGGGACGATCCTTGCAATTTTTTCTTACTAATTTGAACCTTACCCTAGGAAAGTATTAAAGTATTAAACCATGCCTAAAGTCCCAAACACCCTCCAATCTTTCCCGCCAAATTCATTTGTAAAGCGAAAATTAAATTAAAATAAATTAAATTAAATCGGAGTATATAAACATTTGTGCAGACACAAACTTCACACATCACTTGCTCTCAACAATTCCTTCACCTTCACCTCCGCAGCAGAAACTCTAAATTTGCCATGGTATATTTCAATAATTATTTTCTTCTTCTTTACTGTTTAATTATGAAATTCAATTTTGTTATATATGTGCAAAACACATAGACAATAATATTTAATCTTCACCGCTGAAACTGTCTAATCGCAATCAAATTTATACTTATCTCGTTATGAATTTACTTTCCGTGAAAGTATTGAGTGATTAATTCGTGAAGTTTGTTGCTGAAGATTCACATTCACACACACATATAATAGTTGTAAAAAGCTGTTTAGGTTTTCGATTCAGATGACGTTGCTGTAGTTTTGTAACCAGATAATGACATTTTCTTCAAATTATGTTATATACAATTCCGATGTTGATTTAATATCGTATCATTGGTTTAATTTATTCATGTCACTGTCATGCCCTAGTTTTGCTTTAGATAATAAACTGCAGAAATTCAATTTGTTAGTCTGTTTCAATCAATAGTCGAATCGAATTAGTTTTGTATGACACTTATATGATTTAGTTAAAATCGATCTAATATGATAAAGCTAAGAACTAAGGTCATGTTGAATTAGAGTGACATCAGAGCTCATATGACTTGTTTTTTTAGCTGTTGTCTGTGGTTGTATATCATTTGCGGATCGTGCTATTTATGATGAGTATACTGCTGCTGCTGTAATGATGTTAATAATTACTACTATTACCACAATGATCTTTATATGATCTGTAAGGTTGTCTTGGTTTTAATTGAGTTTGAGTATGGTGTATATTTTTATCATTTCTGTCTTTGTTTGGTTTTCGTGTTGGTGTAGTCCAAGAAAAGAGGTTTGTCATTGGAAGAAAAGCGAGAGAAGATGCTTCAAATCTTCTACGACTCTCAAGACTTTTACCTTGTGAGTAAAGAATATACATGTTCATTTCTTGTTTAAGAAACATTGCTACTATTATTATCTGCTCAAGATATGCACTAGAATTGCTTATAAGTATATTTCTATGCATAATACAAATTGGTTTGATTGAAAAGTTAGACCACTAGTATTTCCATTGTTTTGGTATAATACTATTGTTGTTAGCCTAGGTTGATCTGACTAATAAGCTTAATACATAATGTGCTTGAGTAGGGAAGAGTTATCGTACCACCTCTTGTTGGTTTGTCACTTGGGAGAGAAAGTTGCTGTGATTTTACGAGTTTGCAAATCATTAATAGTAATCGTTTATTGTTTTTCATTGAAATCTAAATGTTGATCACTAGGAGACAAGAGATTAAGAATGGAGTAACCTTCACCGCCCCATTTGTTGGATGATGTGAAAAACTATGTATCTGTCTTGGATAGTAAATGGTTACTGAACTCTCAAATTCATTTTGATATCTTCTAATTACCAATATTCTGTTAGCATCAATGGGAAGGTTGCTACTGTACACTCATTACTGATTTTAGTGAAAGAGTTTTCTACGTGCCTTGATGTTATTGCATGAATGTTTTAAACTTATGTTATTGCATGAATTTTGTGAAATGTCAGCTCAAGGAACTTGAAAAGTTGGGTCCTAGGAAAGGTGTCATCAGCCAGTCTGTCAAAGACGTTGTCCAAAGTCTAGTGGATGATGACCTAGTCTCAAAAGACAAGATCGGAACCTCGGTAAGAAATGTTTCCAGATGGGTCACTAACCAATATGTTTCTTTTGTGGAATCATTTTAGAAACAAATAATGAAAAATACCTCCTCATTCGTATTATTTCTGATTCATCTATGGTCACATAGCTGCTATACAGTATGGGATTTGTGTTTTTTGCTTTTCAGTCCAAGTCTCCAAATATGACTTTATAGATGTATATTAAACTCAAAATTTTCAGGTATACTTTTGGAGCCTTCCTAGCTGTGCTGGAAATCAGGTAGAGTATGCTGTTAAAGATAAATTATATATTGATGTTTTTTGTGTTTATACCTTAAAATCATGTAGTTTATATCATCATTGTAAATTGTTGTCTTGTTTGTGCATCCTTTTTTGTTTAACAGCTCAGAAATGTAACAAAGAAACTTGAGTCAGAGCTTCAAAGCAGCAAGAAACGGCATGTAGAGCTTGTGGAGCAATGTGAGTCCCTAAAGAAAGGCCGAGAGGATTCTGTAAGTTGGTGACTATCCTTTTTTCATTTTACATTGTTTTGGACACAGAGGAACAACTTTTTGAGTATCTTTTCACTACTACAGTACTACTATCTAACCTTAAGCGTTAAACAGGATGCGCGAGAAGAGGCTTTGAGTGAGCTTAAAGACAATGAACAAAAGTATAACAATCTGAAAGTATGTTCACTTCTCATTCATCTTTTAATTACTGAACAAATTTATAACACACTGAAAGTATGTTCACTTCTCATTCATCTTTTGATTACTGAATAAATTTAGTTATAGATTGATTGAACCAAATAATTTTAATTTCAGAAAGAAATGGGACAATATGCAGACAATGATCCAGCTACATTTGAAGCAATGAGTAATCAACTAACTACCTTCAATTTCTTCTCCTCATTTATATTATGCAAAACACCTTTTGGTTAGAATCTGATTCTATATATTAGAGGTAGCACGATGGACGGGTTGGGTCATTAGCGGTTCGGACTGAAAGATGTAATTTTTAGTACAGGTTGAAATGGACCCGGTCTAGTTCCATTGACCTGCAAACGCTTCTGTGTGCATTCTAAATTGTTAATGAAATCATTGATTATAATTTAAAAAGTTCCATCATATAAATGAATATAGACTTTTGGAGACTTTCGACCTATATAATATGTCCGCTCCATTTGGCCCGTTGAACCCATATAGACCTGTTGATAAGTAAATGAGCTTAATTGCCACATCTACTATATATACATGGAACTTGTAAAAACATGCTGAAATAATCATTATTAATTTCAGAGGAAGCTATTAAAGTTGCCCATGAAGCAGCAAACAGATGGACAGGTTTGACCTCCTACACATGAATTTCTAGTTCCAATCCAGTTTTTTCTAACTGCATCATGCAAATATATTGCAGACAATATTTTCACATTGCGCCAGTGGTGTTCAAACAATTTTCCTCAGGCCAAAGAACAACTTGAACACTTGTACAATGAGGTAAATCCTAGTTTTGTTTAAACCATTTAAAAAGTTAAAACCATATATGAGGTTACAACTTTCAAACTCATTTAACATCACTTCAAATTCTAAAGACCAGTTTATAACTGCAAAGAGCTTATAGTCTTAACACAGAAATATGAAAATGAAGTCTCTATCCGGACCAGTCATTTGTATCTCACTAGAGCCTAGACGATCAAATGGGTGGGGTGAGGAAATGGGTTTTGGTCGAAATGGGTATCTACGGGTCAGAATGGTTTGGGTTAAATATGATGATATAAGACTTGTTTTATAGTAATATTTTGTTTTGGGTATAAAATGGTTTAGATGGTACAACGTTACCCAATCAACCACTTTGGTATGACGCGTTTCCTTGTAAGGTGTTATTAGTTTGCATGTTAGGGATACGACATTACCCAAATCAACCACTTCATAAGTAAATGCATTGAAATTACCCAAAATAACCACTTAATGATAAGTAAATGCATTGAAATTGCCAACTTTAGGCATTACCTACAACAAATAGTTTCGTGTATTTCTGTAAAGGAAAAATCAGAAGAGGATTTTCATGAAAAAGCTTATGGTCCATCCTTGAACTTCATTGAATATTTCTGAACAAAAAACCCATGAACTAATATTGTGAGAACTGTATGAGCTAGAAACTGGGGTCTGACTCTACATGTGATATTCAGGTGGGGATAACGGAAGATTTCGACTATATAGAGCTACCAGCAATGACACCTGTCAAGCAAGCGGAGGACTAGATACTAGAAGTCGCATGTCAAGTAACACAGCTACTACAGATCTATAATTTCATTTCCTTGCGTCTTTATACGTAACTGGTGCACGTAACTTTTCCTTATATTAAACATACATAGATGTGTACATTAGAATCCAAATTATAGAATCAAGTTGCTAGAGCACCTTTTGGTCTCCTTTTATGTTTAGTGTCACATAGGTCTATCCTACGAGATCAGACTTGAGGTTTAATTTACCATCAACAAGCCAGTGCTAGTGTTCTCTTTTTGGATAAGTTTTCCCCTGAAGGTGTGCTTTTTTAGGCTCTATATGTTATTCATTGTCTCCCACAATAATGCAAATTTCATTGCCTAATCGCGCAACCAATTATAAGGGGCGCTTTGTCTTCGAAGTATGGTACCACGTCTTCCTACGTATGTGTGGTGTGTAACTTGTATGCCCATGAGTCATGACAACTCCATGTTACCATTGTATATGTCCAAAAGAGGAAACACCTCACGTGACAGTGACTGAAACCCCTTTTTTCTTGCATGCCCAAAGTGACCTCTTATAAACTTCAGTGTATTCTGTTTGATCTAAACTTTCAAGTAAAAATTTAAGATGAACACTGCTGACAAATTTAACAACACCATTTAGGGTCCACTGCCTTATAGAAAAACCTTTAAATGACTTCTTGGCTACAAACCCTATCTTAAACAGGTATCCTTTAAGCAAAATATCTAATATCTAATGATAGCATGGTTCGTTGTGAAAACAATATACCCAATCACCCCGACTAAAGCCCAATTCCACCAGACATACATTCAATTTGGCTTGTAAACGAATATGCCATCCTAACTTTTTGGTGAGCACATGGTGGACTAGAGTTTCCAATTAGTTGGGCACAAACGAAATTTAGGTTCAAGAAAAAGAAATACACCATCCAAGGGCATTAATGCTCAATTGCTCATGGTCCAGTGATATTCTAGGGAGTTAAGTCCCATCAATTAGATTCAAGAGTGGAGCTTCTTTTCAATGGTAGTTCAATATCCATGCTTGTGACGATCATGCGACTCTTATTTTATGTCGCTAATTGTCAAAGTGTGGTTGCCAATTTTCAATCTCAAAGTTGTTTGGGTGCTCAGTGTCAAGGTCTACGTGAAGATCAGTTCTAATATTTCTTTAACATTGTTGAAGCTTTGATAATATATTTATATTTATATTTATATATTCTGTTTTTGCCCCCAAAAAAAGAAAAAGAAAAAAACATTTCACAAGTCCACAAGCCAGTGAAATAGCCTAAAAATAAATTTAACCACGATGGTTGATTCAAGGGAGCTGATAGATGCACCACCAAAATTGATGCTTACACCAAATTATATGCATTAGGATATGTACTGTACAAGGCTATGAAGCATAAATATGGTGTAGGTATCAAAAATATTTGTTGCATTTATGATTTATCAATACCCTTGATTCAATGACCTTCTGTATATTAGTATCAAAAAATTGAAGGGTTAAAGTATAAATTTGAGAAAATCTTTGTGTTAACAACACAAAATTATGGTGGAGTTGAGTGCCTATAAAACATCCATGAGTTTTGTTTGGTTTGAATGGTGTATGGGTGATTTTTGCTATGTATATACTTGGGTAAATGCCAATATTATGTATTGTCTATTGTCTATGTTTATTAAAAAATAATTATAATTATTTGGTCATCGACTCGAACAAAAAACAATAATTATTCCAGAAGTTGAAATTGAAGATGCACATGCAAAAGGATTTGAACAATAATTCGGAAGCCAAATGATGATACGTTGCATTATTCTGGCGTTATATATTCTTCCATAACTTAATTAGAATTATCATAAGGTATCAAACTATCACTAGATTCCCAATCACATCATACCATTCACTAAAGTATCAAAAAATTGTAATGAATGATTATAAATCTACATGTCCTCTTTAGTATATGTCAAAAACAATGAATTGAGCAAGAGAAGAAAATGAATATATATGTGAATTAAAGAGATACAAAAATACTCTGTAGTATATATTTTTTTTGAAAGGCACTCCGTAGTATATATTTGGGAAAAGTCCCGCGAAATGCTACTAACTTTGCCCAAAAAGCTATTGTGTGTAACCAACTAATACATAGGTGTAAGAATGCAACCAACTTTCAAAAATGAGTTTTTTAATGTAATTTGCTGACGTGTTGCTCGTTGAAGGTGACACGTGGTGTACGGATGTGCCACGTGGCTTCCGGAGAGTTTGACAACTCATCGACACGTCAGCAAATTACATTAAAACACCCTTTTTGAAAGTTGGTTGCATTCTTATACCCATGTGTTAGTTGATCACACACAATAGCTTTTTGGCCAAAGTTAGTAGCATTTCGCGGGACTTATCCCTATATATTTACATAGACAAAACTAAATAAAAAAGAATTTAATGTTCAACAAATTCAATGGAGTTTATTTTCCAAAATCTCAGTCAAGACTAAAATGAATTATAAACGTTAAAATATCCTCTCTTCGTCTCAAAATAAGCGTCTCATTTTCAGAATGCACATAGTTTTAGAAAAGTCACTATCTACCAATAACATTTCATCTTTACCCACTATAGTATTTTCTGATTGATCGTAGTAGTATTGTAATGCCCCAGCAAAGCCGAAAGCATAGTTAACCTGATACTTTCAGGTTTCAACTAAAAATCATGGTGGAAGGTATCAATTAGCTACAACTTCAGATTTATAAGGGACTCAGACTTTTTATCTTAAACCGATGTGAGATGGTTATTACAAGTATCTGAACACTTATTTAAGACAATTTCAAAAACAATAAGTGAGACACTTATTTTGAGACGGATGAAATATTTAAATGAGTCAATGTTCAAAAGCTTATCAAGCGACTCAAAAGATGGAGTTTTTTTTTAACTTTATATTCAAGCTAATCATACAACAAGCGACCAGCCCCTTTTTGTCACATAGTACTAGTTTATTTGCTTGATAATAAAAAAAAAATGTAATTAAAATAGCAAAAAATAATAATAATATCGATTGGATACCAAATAATTTGAAATTTATAATAATGAAGAAAAACATATAGATATGGAAATTAAAATGTAAATTAGACAACGGCCACCCTGGACAACGGCCAAACAAACCCCCCCATGTGCCAAAGAACCTTTTCCCTGTACCCAGCTAAACCCTACCTGCAACCCACTACATCCGTTCACTATCTACCCTACACGTGTACTCATCAACGGCCAGTATCAATTTTCCGTTTAATTAATCCATTCTATTCTAATTCTATTCTAATCATTATTAAACAACGGTAATCCAAATTGGCCGTTTCTTTTCACTCAAAAAACAAAAACAAATTCCAATTTTATTTTAAATAAAAACAACTTTTTTGAAATCTTCATCCCACCCACGATTTTTGTCTTCCTATATAAACCTCTATCTAGATCCACATACACAAACACATTCATTCAGATTCACATTTCATTTTCAATTTGCTTAATAATTTTTAACAGAATTCAATTTCGATTGAGTTTTGGAAAATGGAAGGTTTGAGAATGAGTTTTGTGATGGCAGTTTTTGCTGTTGTGATGTCACTAGTTGCTCCATCAATCAATGCTCAAGGTCCTGCTGCTGCTCCCGCACCTTCAAATGATGGTAATTTCTAGATCTGATGTTAATTAAACATTTGATTATGAAATTGATTCACATTAAGTTAAAATCTCCCAATTTTCATATATAATGGTTATGTGTAGATCTGGAAAGTTAATAGTTTTAGGGCTAATTGCGTAATTTCATTTAGTTACTAATCTATACAAATCGATCAGCAAGCTATTTGAGGTATAATTTATTACCACCAATTAGCTCTAAGATATTTTATAGTTGAAAAAGATGGATTATAAGTTTGATTGTACTTAAAATAAAAAGGTACTTTTTAGGCAAAAATTCATATAATTATTTTTTCCCCCTAGCAATAATATTATATAATGTTTTGTTTGTTAGATATTAATGTTACAATTTTTTCTTCTTAAATATGTCTTTTATTTAGTTAAGATTTATTTAAATTTGTGATTAAGATAGATGATTGAATTTGTATTGTTTTTTTGGTGTTTTTAGGGGCAGCAATTGACCAAGGGGTAGCGTATGTTCTGATGGTGGTTGCTTTGGCTTTAACTTATATCATTCACTAGATAGATATTTCATGATTTATTTGTTTTTTTTTTTTCTTTTCTATTTTATTTATTTATTTTGATGATATTATGTGTAACAATTTGTTTGGGTTTGTTTTGACATTATAATTCAAATCCAATTCTTTGTAATGTAAAGATTCTTTTTAAGATTATTATCATCATTAATTTAATTAATGTAATGTAATTGGCTGCAAATTTCTATATTTTTGATTTGATGTGTCTCTTTTAGAGCATGTACCATGGTTGAATTTATTCTCAATTGCATATAAAGATTAAACATGCAAATTCTTCTATTTAGGTAATTACAAAAGGTTCTCAAAATAATGGTGTTGTAGATTTATCAGTATAAATGATAGAACTCGTCAATATGCAAACACTATACACGAAGCACAAATTACGTGCTACAACTATCATTTTATATTATCTTCTACTATTCAAATACATGAAACATAAATAACCAACTACATTGCATCATTTCGTTCCAGTGCGCAAGTACACCTCCTACATTGCACCGTTCTGTTCCATTGCGCAAGTTCGATGCTAGTTGTCATAAAAAGGGTCAAGATTGTAATGCGATGCTAGTTGTCTTAATAAGGGTCAAGATTGTAAAACTTATCATAAAAAGGGTCAAGATTTTACAATCGAGGAACTTATAAGATATTAACATGTTCAATCACATAAATTGTGTATTGAGTACAAATATACAATGTAACCACTTGAGCTAACTATTTAAAACAAAAAGGTCGAATACTACAAATATAAATACTCGTAGGTTTTATAACATCTATCACTTAGGAAAGAAAAAAAAACAAATATTAGTTTGACAGTGGAAAGAAATCAGGAAAACATTATGGTCAACTGGTCAATAATAATCTTGTAGTAGAAGATTATGGTTATGGTCATACTTTTTAGGAATTCTGTAAATCTTAAGATACAAGTTTTTTGTGTTGAGAAGTTGACTTGTTTTCTTTGTAACTTGAAATAAATTGTAAGCGCAAATGCTAGAGATTAAATCATTTAACAAAATGTTTGTTATGTACATGTGACAAAATTGAAAAGTAAAAATGTAAACATTATTATAAAAATGATATCAAGAACATATAACTTATACGTTTGTTAACATCATATCATATGTCACATATGTATGATGATATCAACTATTGATACGTTCTCCATGTTTGTGGTTGGTAAAACACTTACATGAGTGTCTTTTTCTTCAAGTTTTCTATAGAGTCGATTGTTTCTTCAATATATTTGTTGTATGATATCAACTATTGATACGTTCTCTATGTTTGTGGTTGGTAAAACACTTACATATGTTTTTTGTACTCATTTGTACCTTACTCTATGTTTGAATTAAATCCTCAAAATTAACAAACTTTAAAAGACAACTTGATATTAGGTTAAATTTAGGCTTGATATTTGTATTTAATTAAGAATACATTATTCGGTTCCATTTGAGACATCAAATTTAATAATAACCATTCATCCATTTCTGTACCTAGCTCTATCTTGTCCATAAAAGAGACCAATTTTTGACAATGTAAGAGTTTTTACGTAACTCAATTTGTTAGCACATCTACGGATAAATAATTTGATAAAAACAAGCTCAATACTTTAGAAGGCCCAAGTTAAAGGCCCAAAAAGGAAACAACTTGTATGTAACTGACTCACTAACACGTTATTTTTAAGGGCGGTATGAATCCAGACTCATCCCAAAAGGGTACGTATGTTCGATCTCCTAATTATGTATATCTTTTAATTACTATGTTTATGTTTATGTTTACTCTCCTTGATGATTATTAATATTCTTTCTCTTCGGTCCTCTAGATCTTACTAGGCGTGACTTGACAAATATTGTTAACAACTTATAAGAGAGTGTTATAGTTGTTGATGTTGTCGCCTTTGGTGCCCTTGTCGAGGGCGAGGAATATAAGACGCAAAATCTTCGCGCATTGGTTGATGTTAATAATAATAATAATAATAATAATAATAATAATAATGAGAATGAAGTCAGTTGCTATTTTCTTGTTCTGGATGATGCGTCTACTCTCTCTTTAACACATGTTAGACTCTCCAATCCTAGCTCCCTCATATTAGGAGCGGCAAGATTGCAATACGCCTCCGTGATGAATGGGTTCAAGTTGTTTAAGTTGTTTATCTGTGAAATGTTTAAATGTTTGTCTGTGAAGATCTTCATTTGATCCAAATGATCCGATCTTATATTACTGCTTTTGGACCGACTTTAAGAAGAATTTTCTATTTTTCCAACCACGATGATTTTAGACAAACATCGTGGTTGGAAGTATAAAAAATTCTTCTTAAAGTCGGTCCAAAAGCAGTAATGTATAGATCAGATCGTTTGATCCTTTTACGTTCTTCATCATCACCCTCACCATCTGAAAGAGTAACAGTGAAGTATTTGTGACCTTCTAAAATTTGAAAGGGTAAATCTCCACTTCTACTTACCATATCCACTAATCTATCTCTAAATATTCTGTAATT
This sequence comes from Helichrysum umbraculigerum, assembly GCA_949592205.1. Classification (NCBI taxonomy): domain Eukaryota; kingdom Viridiplantae; phylum Streptophyta; class Magnoliopsida; order Asterales; family Asteraceae; genus Helichrysum; species Helichrysum umbraculigerum. The sequence continues at coordinate 3,993,960 of CATIUR010000005.1, read as the reverse complement.
GTTCTCGTCAACGTGATAGTTGATGTTGGGTGGTTGTTGTGGTAGTAGTTGAGGTCCTCGTCCTCGTAATCCCTGTCCATGCCATTCTCGTCCACGCCGAACTCGAACTCATTCTCGTTGTACACGTAACATTTATGGTTAGCAACAAATTAGGGTTTACATTGAGCAGGCGTCGCCATGTAGGGTTTAGAGTTTTCCGTTTGTTTTGAGTTTAGGGTTAACAAATTAGGGTTTACGTTCACTTGTTCAGAGCAAAGTAGATCGTCACCGGTAAGTCGTTTGTTTTCAATTAGGGTTTCAGATTGTTTTCAGTTGTCAATGGGCTAGACTTTGGGCCAAAGTTGTCATGACACATATAGGAATTAATTTACTGACAATGTATTAATTCTTAAATATATATGTCATAACTTTAATCTTCCCTCATAAAGTGAAATTGCACACAATGTTTTAAAAACCGGACCAGATACCAAACCGTTTTTTTCTCATTTCCCGATTTTAGCGGTTTTTACGGTTTAACCGGACCGATCTGGTTCACGGTTGCATCACAAGTTTTGTTCACATACAATATTTGTGTACGTTTTAATGTGTGTATGTCTTATTATGTACATTTTAACATTAGTTCAATGTATATGTGTCTTATTTCTTAAATTTCAACCTTTGATCATGTGATACAAGATTTGATTAAGTTCAATGTGTATACAAGATTTTATTAACGTGATGTACAAGATACTTCAGGGTTCGATGGTGTGATAATTGAATTGATTAGTTTAAGCATGTAATCAATGATATTAAACGAAATGTCACAATGAAGAATGAAAGGAAGGTGATTCTACTCAAGGAAAACAACTTAACGATCAAGTTGTAGTCTCTCTAAAGTGATGAGCGAGAGGAATCTCACAATGACAAATATTGTAATACCAATGTGTTTTTGGCATAACAGTATGTAAAGAGCCCGACCATCAATTAGTATGTTATGCATTTAAGCCTCAACAAAGACGATGTGTATACATGTGTGATCATACATGATATTTGAGATAGGTTGTAGCTTGATATTTCTCCAACAAAATCATCACAGTGTAATGCATTTTATTTTATTTTTGCCGAAAAGCAATAGTATATTATATATATATATATATATATATATATAGGGTAGTGATCAAGAGGGAAGTGTCTTTTTCGGGGGAAGGGGGGAAGCGTTAGTACGCATCAGGAAGCATATTACAATTATCAATCAAAACGTCAACAAAAAATTATTTTTATCGGTAATTAGTAATCAAAATCGATGCTATAAAGAATATTTTAACGAATGAATTTCATTTTTAAGTCATAACATTAATTGATGAATATTTATTTAATTAATTGTTAAGATGCAGTGTGATGCATAATAACTAAGATGCATCGCGATGCATCATAAAACTTCACATTATTTGAAAAATATTTTTATTGTTAAGATGCATCACAATGCAGATTAACTAATATGCACCGCGATGCATCTTAACGGATTTAGATCAAATATTCATAAATCGATACTATAACTTGAAGAAAAAATTTATCAAGGAAGCTTAACATTTATAACATCGATTCTGATTAACATTTACTAAATTTCAGTTTGCTTTTTTCGAGATTAGTATAGGTGAAGGTAATATGCTTCCTGATGCGTACTAACGCTTCCCCCTTCCCTCAAAAAATGGACTTCCCTCTGGATCATGCCACTATATATATATATATATATATATATATATATATATATCATCTTTATAACTAAGAGAGGAGACCCTCAATTATTTGCCAAGAATTTACCCATGCCACATCATACAAATCCTATGTGTCATCACCATATAAAAGAAATTGATGACGTGGATTTTCCTACATCCTTATTTCAAATAAGGTAATATTCAATTAAAAATTATATTATAACTATTTTCATTTAATAAGGTAATTAATAAAATTAAATTATAACCATTTTAATTTTTAAAATAATATGTCATGTGAATATGTGATAACACTTATAATTTTTATTATAATCCAAACTCATGACATCCTTTAATCTATTTTTTCCGTCTAATTTTATTTATAAAATCTTTTAGTTTGTTCATCTTAATTTTAACTCTTCTTTCTCTAACTCTCTCTTTTTATATATATAAAAAAAAAACATAAATAAATAAACTTTTAGTAAGTTATGAGAACTTGCTTTTAATGTAATTATATCTTTAATTAAAGTTTTGTTAATTTAAAATTTTTTATTATCATCTTACAGAATAAGGGAACTCAATTTCCATTATTTAGTAAACTGAATACAAGCTTTATGGATAGACAAATCAAGTTCATCATTTCTATATAATGTAAATATATATATTTGACGTGTACTTCTATTAATTTTATATTACTTTTCAAATCTGTAGGTATATATTTGATTGTTGTAGAATGATTTATATTTTGTACATATATATGCGCATTAGTTATTTAATAAAACGTCTAAATTGTTATAGTAATTGTTACAATTTATTTTTTCCAAGAATATTAACATACGCATTGTTTATCATATTGTTGCAAGGTTAACATATTATAACTACAGAAAACGAGAAGGTCACAATGACTAGGCAATTATTTTTAGCTAGAAAAATGTCAACTTATAACATACATATCTTTTTTAACCTTCTCATTTTATTGATATATCGTGGGGAAAAAATGTTGTTATTATTATTTTTGAGGGGTTAAAAATTTATAAAGTATCATTAATAACGATAAAAAAGTTTCTTTTAAAATCTGAAAGTTTCCCCATTTCATATACCGTTTTGACTTATGGTTCACATATTTTATAATGCTAGCCGTGCATCGCACGGGTTTAACACTAGTATATATATATATATATATATATATATATATATAATATAAAGCATCTTAGTGTTTTATATATAGTAACTCTTAAAAAAAAGTAAAACTAAACATTTCTAAATATAACTTGTACATGTAAGTTCCATATAATATTGATTATATAATTTTTATAATCCTCTACCTTCACCATCGTATTACAAATCACAAATTCTACATACGAACAAACCGTCGTTATTGAGTCACTATCACGGAAAATCCGTTAAGACCAACATGACTATAATCCTGTAACTATGGATAATAGAAATTATATTCCGTTCAAAACGCTGATATTCGGCTAGTATAAATTAATAAAAGAAACTCTTCAACATTTATAGTGTAATTAAACTTACTAATGATAGTGTAATTTCTATCTCACATTGATATAGCGAGAAGAAGTTGGTACTTAGTTAAGTTTTAGATTTTGAAGACTTGGATCATGGTATCGACTATCGAGTGTAATTCGAAGTTACTAGACTAGCATGCATATTCAATCTCGATATGGGTTTGTGTAAGTAAAATCATAAATGATTGATTGTACGTGTTCATGCATAACTCGGATGCATAACTCGGATATTAACTCGTTCATGCGTAACTCGGATATTAACTCAACTTTTATTAACTGAATTAGAACATTGGTTAGCTACATGTATGTACAAGTGAGACCTTTGTTCATAGTAGCAAATTAACTAATACGAAGTAATAAGTTATACTAAACAGAAAAACGTAAAAGCAAAAAAGCTTAATAAATGTTTAAAGTATGAATTTTTAGATAGTTCGATGCAACACGTTGATTTTTATACCATTCTTCACTACGGATACTAATTACTAAAGCTACCGTTGAAACCTATATCAAAACTAAATTAATTAGTCCGGTTCATTTGTACTTGATTAAGTAATACATTTATTTAAAAAGTCAACAAAAATCAAACTACAAACATGTTTAACCAACCTACTATATCTACAACTCTACAAGTAATTAAATGTTTTAACTTTTGGTAAACCTTAAACTTGTCCCAAAACGTAACAAACTAAGTAAAAAAAACCAACGCATTTATAATCCATTCCCTTTTTTCATCAAATTACAAATCTAAAAAGGAAGTGAATGTGTTCTACATTAGGCAAATCATGCCACAATCCCTAATTCTAGCATCTATAGCAATTTGCCCATATCCTGCTACAACCACTATACTACTCTATCCACCATTCTTTTTGTACTTGTAACAACTTGCTTCTTTGCATGCCCACACAAAATTTGTTCTCATTTAGCTCCTCAACTTGTGCGTCCCATTCCATAAAATTGGCCCATTCCAACTTGATACACAAATATACCTTCCACTTGGCCCAATTTCACGATATGTACTTTGCGTAACGATTGTACAATACAATGTGCATCTTACATTTGAAATGGTTTGGGCGTGTACATAAACATGTCTTGTAACGGAGATAGTTGATTCTAGTCAATGCTATTGCAATGTCCGCTTTCTTAAGAGCCGGCGCATCATTTACTCCATCACCAGTCATACCACATATATGTTTTCTTAATTCTTGCTTGTAAACGTCTTACAATCTCATATTTGTGCTCTGGATAAAACATACGATATGATTACAATATATCCTATAAAACTGACTAGCGTGATTATGCTGAAGTTATTACGCATATATACGAGACTTACCAGGAAATACACCAGCAAATCCATCAGCCTATTCTATTAACTCATCAACGTTCAAGGCAATAATTGATTCGTCTTTGTTCTGTCCCAGCAATGCAGATGAAGGGTACGTGTAGGTCCCCATTCCAAGACGGCGCCCTGTTTCTTTTCCTATTGCTAGTTGATCACCTATTCGACATAACCAAAAATCCAAGAAGATGGAGCATATACTTAAAATTTGAGTAAAATAATTTGGAATGAAATAAATGTTATGAAGTTAGCACCAATGGACGTGGTATGTCAATGCTAAGAGAGCATAAGGCAATCATGGACAAAAGTTTAGTATTAAAAAAAGGGAAATTCTAATTCTGCTTTCTGTTCCATGTCCAAAAGTAGGCTTAGATGTGTCATATTTGCATAATAATATTTATAACACCTTTCATAATAAAGTAATTCAGACCTGTGATCATTTTAAACCTTACCCCCAGATTTGAAGCGCGTTAGATCATCTGTACGCTGTCATGGTATCCCCAACAATCACAATACGGCTATCTACAATACCAACAACCAAAATAAGGATACCAACCACCACCACAATACGGCTTTCAAGCATACTCTCAACCATAATCCGGCCAACACTCACAACCCGAAACTCCTTTCCAAACACAACCCGAAACCAAAGATGAAGTAGGATCCAAGGAGGAGGTTAATCGCAAGGAAAAAGGGGGTGGACGGACATTGAAGTCAAAACATTGACCGAGCGATGGGTCGACAATTCCCAAAATCATATCAAAGGAATTCGCAAGCTGATTCACAATTTTGAACAAAATTAACGAAGACTACAATCGGTTAGTTAATGTGAAACGCACAAAAAGTCAACTAACCGGTAAATGGAAAAAGTTAGAGCCAACGCCAAGAAATTTATCGGCATCTAAAAAAAGTACAACGAGTCTCGAGCAAGCGGACTCAAAGACGAGGACGTTTTTAACGTGGCAAAAAAACAATTCAAACAACAAGTGGAAATGAACTTTATTTACGAAGTTGCGGTCCACGTAGTCAAAGATATCCGCCGATCACGATTTAACGTACAACAAACGCGCATTCCAAGAAGACGACGTACCAATTAATCTATCCGAGGACGGTACCACCGATAACCCGAACCCCACCGAGATTACAAGCAATATGCAACAGTTATTCGAAAATGACCAGATTCGTCGTCCGCCCGACCGTGACACAAGTCGGAATAGTCAATGAAGTTCGGGGTCATCGGACGCAACATCTTCACAAAATTCGAGCGACGCGACCCGTAAGGCCATATTGGATATGCAAGAGTCGCACAACAAACTTTGAAAACTATTCAAGAGGCGGCGCAACAAAAAATGGAGTTTGATCGGCAAATAATGATGATCAAACAGTGGAAATTTATCCAAAGAAATACCGTCGCACTGGGGACAACACAAAGTTGTAATGTTCGAAGAAACTAGGGAAAATGTGATCAAGAAGATTTCAAAACGATGTTTGAAAAGGATGCGCGACAACATGGGTTCTCCGACAGTGACTAGATTCGTATTTTAGAATTATCGTAATGCTTTATTTTTATCATCGCAATGTTTTATTTGTATTATCGTAATGTTTTATTTAAAGTATTGTAATGTTTTTATTTATTTATTTATTGTAATGTTTGATTTATTAATGTAATGTTTTTTAATTTTTAATGAAAGAGTTTTAATTTAATATGTGTTTAAAAAGTTTAATTACAATAGTTAGTAGGTCACAGAAATAAAACTGAAGAAAGGACTGTTGGCATTGTTTCATCAGTCTTTCATTAGTTGTGGATGTACCGATGTGGCGCTAAGCTGGCAAAACTGAAGAAGCTAATGAATAAATGATGGTTGGGACTTGGGAGTGGTCTAACAATTCGAAAATTAGATTTTAGTTAATCAATTATGAAAAACATGGCCTTGAATAATTATTTAATATACGTAAGTCGTAATTATATATGGGTTTACAACTATTTCCCTATGTTCCACAAAAATTGTCCATCCAACAAAAATAGTCCCCCAAATTAAGAAATGTAGGGTAAATCTCATTTTTACTATTATATTGAAAGCAAGTTTGATTGAATTTATTTAAAAAAATAAATGATTTACCGTGATAAATGAGAGTAAAATGAGAAAGTTTAATGGTTTTAATAATAGTTCTTTTTATACAGATGAAAAATTATATTGAAACAAATACAAATAATAACGTGGACATCAATTATATCGTAATCGTAATAAATAATAATACATTTTTTTTTGAACGGCCAAATTTAATTACCCCATACACCACAACCTAAAATGTAAAAGAAAAACCCTAGGCCCAATAATGATAAAACTACTACAAATGAGTTGGGCTGGGTTAATTAATTGATGTGTTTTGGGCTTATAGATTTAAACTTGATTAGACCAACAAAATTTGTCGACTGATTAGAAACCATCCCACCAAGCTTTCCCTCTTTGTACGTTTTCTTTTTACAAAAACTGTACTCTTTTTATATTTTGACAAATTTAAGAAATGTAAAATCCTTTTGTATTTTCACAAAAAATTACAACTTATTAACCATTTGAAATAATAAATAAACCAGAATTTGATGAAGTATACATAGTTACATACCGATGATTATGGTGCTTGAGGAGACTGTGAAGTTATCCGTTCTCAATGATAAACATTTTCACAAGGTTGTCTTGCACACGGGACGCAAAGCGCAAGACGCAAAGCGCTATCGTAAATTTGCGTCTTGCGTCTTACGTTTGCGTTTTGCTTACCCTGAAGAACTTACGACTCATTCACAACCTCATCGTTCTCGGTCACGTGCACCGGACGCAAGACGCAAGCAGTGGGATGCAAATCGCAAGTTACGATTTGCGTCGGGGTAGGGCAAAACGTTAATTTTTTTTTGGAGGATAAATCGTTATATTAGTTTTTTTTGGAGGGCAAATCGTTTAATTTCTCTTTTCGGTTTTCTCGGTTTATTCGGTTCGGGTTGTTCGGTTTTGAAATTGTTTTGAGTGAAACCGAATTCATGTGACAACTCTCCAAATAAGGTATTAATTAACATTTAAGCATGTGCATTCTTACGCTAATTTCCTAGTTAAGTTTAAACAAAACTTTTTGTTATGATGTAAGCCTAGCAAGCCCAGTACTTTAAAACATAAAGTATTACAAATTATGTGATTAAAAATAATCGCGTACGAATATATCGGAACGAACCCGACAAAAATAAATAACAAAAGTTCGTGACACAAACTTTATTAATAACTAAATTATTAATTACGAGTATTTATATATCTATAACAAATAGATAAAATGGTCTAAATATACGTTTAACATAAAACGTATTATAACACGAACAGAAACAATTTTAAAACGCACATAAAAGGTCGAATCATAAAAATTCCAATTTTGTGATTCATTTGAAAGTAATTAGAACATTACCTCAAAATATGAAGTCCTAAATTAACTGAAATTTGACGCTCAATTGGACACGCGCAGTAAAATATACAAAATTGTACAAATATTTAAAATAATGAGAACATCGTTATTTAGATTATACATTACGAACCAGGAGAACACCTACAAAATAAAAACATAAAAAGTTTACTTTTATATTGCTATAATTATACCCGTACTCGAAATTGATGTACCAAAATTTGGCACCAACCTCAATAATTGAGAGACCACCTACTGGTGATCTCCCATACTCGTTTGATTTTATTGTTCCCTCTCATTTTTCTTCTGTAAACACACACCCACAATCATATCTCTTTTCTCTTCCTCTCTCAAATTTTAACAAGATCAGGAGCACATACAGTAGTAGCAAAGGAGTAGCAGTGGAACCAACAAACCAGGAACATCATCTTCTTCTTCTTCCTTGTATCACCATCTCCATCATTTACCTCATTGTAAGAAACTAACTTTTCTTTGAATTTTATACTTAAATCTCGTTATACAACTTGTTTGTACATCATAATCTAAACATATAACACAACAATTTGAAGATTTTGTGATAGTTCTTGAAAATGGTTTTATAAAAACCAAAACTCTAAATCCAAAATTTATATATAAAAAGTAGTTAGATTGATGTTGATGAGTGTTAAAAATGTATATGTCGTTGTTAGAAGACTATTGGTAACAGGATAAAAACGAATTGGAACCAAAATGATCATGTATATATATGCTCTGTTACGAGAAGGTTCTGAAAACCAAACGAATCCGGCGGATTCGTGGTGAATCCGGCGGATTCCCGGATTAAACTCGCACACCCTAATCGTTTAAACCTTGTGAACGAGTAAAAGACACCATCGAATCCGGCGGATTCAATCAAATCCGGCGGATTCCCAAAGCCTCGCACAAACGTTTTGTGAACACAAAAGAATACGGCGGATTCACCTAAATCCGGCGTATTCCGAAGATAAAACGGTTCCAAGTGAAAACCAGAAGAATCCGGAGGATTCCTTTGAATCCGGCGGATTCCCAACCAAAACGAAACCATATGAAAACTATGATGAATACGGCGGATTCACTTGAATCCGACGTATTCCGACCTTTAACATGAATCCGGCGGATTCATATAGAATCCGGCGGATTCCCACCCCTGGTCAGCACCTTGACTTTTATTTTAAAACACAAACGATTCCGTTAGCAATGTTACTTATACAAGAGGTTATTATCAATACATAATAAACTATGGTTAGTAACATTTAACCAAGACAAACTATGGACACGGACATTGGACAACTTAAATTTATACGAACAAACGATAAACAAATATATATATATATACATATATATATATATATATATATATATATATATATAACACATATAGGTATTCGGACGTTATAAACTATACGTTTTGGGATACAATTACATTATCGGGACACTTAAACTTATTAAACAAACGTGACGATATTGGAAACCAATGATATTCACTTTATAAATGGAATAAATATATTAGCAAGTTTTATAACAAATAAGAACTTGTACTTTTAAATACGAAACAACGTATTAAATTATAATATATATATATATATATATATATATATATATATATATATAAACGAGAACATATGTTCTATATATACACAAACCAACACTCGAAACAAATCTTACAAATGAACGTTTTCTAGTCAAACTAAGACTTATATTTTTATACGTAACAGACGTATTGAAATTATATATATGTATACATTATTAACGTATGTACACATGACATTTATAATTATATATTCACATAAATATATAAATGGTCTACACGTTAACAAACATAAGATTTAATAATATACAACAAGTATATTAACTAGGTATACATATATAGAATAAATATATGTACACACAACGATATTGGAACAACATTCGAAACATACGTACAACTATAAACAGAATATATATATACGAATAAAACAAAACGACCTTCCGTTAAATAGACAATTACATATTGGTTTGTACACTTAACAAGTGTACGATTTGAGAAATAATAACAATATTCCAACGCAGTGTCACTAACAAAGTTAACAACTTAAATTACTAAGAAATCAACCATTTCTTCAAACAAACAAACTGTTAACATAAGTGATTAAAACAAATCAAACGTACTTATATTAATACATTTATTGTATATAGGTTAACACACCTTGGGCAAATCTGTCAGCTGCTAGCATTCACACCGAGCAAACTACAGTGAGTTCACAGCCCCTACTTTACAAATGTTTTATGTTTTTAAATATAGGGGTGTAAACATAGAAACTGCATGCAAAACACATGCAGCAAATTATATAAATGCTTTATTGCTTTATACAACTGTTTGACATGAAATGATGTATTTCACAACTATTTTGGGAATTAGACAACAAATCCTAGTACGGACCCAGACTCCCAGTGTATGCATGAAAAGTCCTTATGTCATGCAGACTATAACCATTAGCTAGGTGACTCTAGCCACTGAGTATACGAATAGTACTATTGCCGTGACGACCCTCCTGTGGATGGAGCGTATACTTAATTGTCCTTCAGGCAAACAACATAAGTTTTGGTTGTGGTTTGGTTATAGGGTTAGGTCGCGTTACTTTAACCTGCGAGGTTTAGTTCACCTTTCAGGGGATTATAGTCTAAGTATTTCCCACATATTATTTAGGATGAACGTATCCTACAACTGTTTTATACCGGTATACTTACTGGTTATATTTATATACTGGTGAACCACCAGACATATATTTTGGGTAACCACCCACATAAAACTATATTTTAGGGTAACTATCCCTACAAACTTATATTTTGCAAAACCTGCAAACATTTATTTATTGAATAACATTTCAGCAACACAAACATAAATGGTTTAACATACCACATATTTATACAAAACCTGTGAATTCACTCAACATATTTGTTGACAACTTTCTTTCTATGTTTTACAGGAAATTAGCTACGTAAGTAAAGAATCGCATGCATTCAGGATGGACAACCCTGGACTACTTAGGATGCCATATATTTTGGGACAACTTTTGAGGATTTCCTCTGTATTACTGCAGACATTGCAGTTATACTTATGAAATCTTATCTTAACATATGTATTGTAAAACTTAAATGTTTTAAACTCTATTATTACTGTACGACTTACATAGTCGTACTACTTTTGTAACAACTGTTTAAACTGGCATCCTTAATATATTATGTTCTGTATGATCATATGCTCTGATACAATGAATGCACAATTGTAACGTCAGCACCCCCGCTGTTAAACTGTTTACACAAGATGCTTCCGCTAATTATAACTTGCTTCCGCTAAACATTAAATAAACACAATTATGGATTTTTGGGGTGTGACAATTCACATATGGAAACCAAACCGAAACCGAAAAAATGAAAAATTTAATATTTTTTTTAAGTTAATTGGTTTCTACTTATAATTTTTCGTGTGTTAGGGTTTCACTAGAGTTGAAAGTGAAAGACGTGATATTAATTTAAGGTTTAAATGTTATTTATAATTTTTCGTGTGTTAGGGTTTCACTAGAGTTGAAAGTGAAAGACGTGAAATTAATTTAAGGTTTAAATGTAGATATACTTGTTTTGAAAACTTGAATATCACACATATACTACATATATTAATAATTTAATATATTATTAATTTAAATTAGGTTTTAAATTCGGTTTAACCGAATTCAAAAATTCAAAACCGAAAACCGAACCGAAAATTGAATTTGAATTCGGTTCGGCTTTTTTCGGTTTTAATTCGGTTTTATTTTCGAATTAAACATTTTCAAATCAAGCATATGTAAGTTTGTACTTTTATGGCTATCTAGTAACTTGCTAGTAGCCTTATATATAATATCTATCTGCCTTTAAAAAAAAAATATTGAACACCCCATCTATCGTACTCCCATTTGACCGATGATTTCACTCCCCCCTCGAAACTAAGTGTTTTGGAAATCAAATGACAAAATTTATTGAGAGATTTGAATATTTGATACACATCGAATTAAATGACACAGGAGTCGTTAGATCACAAATGTTCTATTGGCAATGGATTTGTATGAATGAATATAAGAAATTTGATGTACTTGAATTACAAGACAACACTAATTAAATCATTATGGTGAACAAGTCTAAAATTGCAGCGATTGATCACTTTGGCAATAAACTACATGTCATCATCCTTCTTCAAATGTAAACAATTGACCTTTTCTATAAATAAGTACTCCCTAATCCAAATCAAACCTTTTCTATAAAGGAGATATGAAAATTTTTTCTCTAATCCAAATCAAGTTGTCATAAATTATATAAATACATCTCAAAGCGAAGCTTGGGTAAATCAAAACCTTGTTTCAAATCAAATGAAATATACTTTGCTAAGGAAAAAAGTAGAGGAAACATACATATGATCATATTCCATTATCATTCGGAGCACATTCAGAGCACCTACATTTACCGTGCACATGAATTTTCACTTCGTAAGTTTGGGAATTATAATCAACTTTGACATTCCTACTGGTTACTTGTTCTTCTCGATCCAACTTGTTTCTTTCATCGTCTTCTCCATGTTTCCACTTGGGGAAATCGAGCCTCAAGTACCCATACCCGGGCATCTCTGCCTTGATATCCCTAATGTTGAACACGTGATCATTCGGCAAATCAATCCAGCAATTCACATTTTTATAGCCGTGATTAGCTGATGCAAAATCATCCCGGCCCACTCCTTCCACAAACACGGTAGTAGTATTAGTATTATCATTGAGAACGGATACCTTCACAGTCTCCGCAAGCACCATAATCATCGGTATGTATACTTCATCAAATTCTGGTTTATTTATTATTTCAAATGGTTCAATCACTAAGGTAGTTGGAGGAGTGTTTAGTAGCCGGTTCCACTTTCGGTACAGCCTTCCGCTTGTTGATGAAAATTGATTATATACATTCGGAAATCCTATAAAAAATAAAACACTTAAATTGAATTATATTAAATAATTAGATCAATATACATAAATACTGGCGTAGTACTAAATAACTAACTAAAACAGTTATCCATAGAATTTTCAATCAATTCCTATCATAAGCTTTATATATAGAAGAATTTATTTATTTTTACAGCAAGCATATTACATATATTCATGAACGGTCGAGGGTTAAATAAATAAAAAAGGGAATTACATACCGTAAAAAGATTTAGCAGGAGGGACATCTTTAGTCGTAAGAGCACCTAATTTAATTTTGTTGACAAAGCGAGGATGAGTCGAAAACAGATGACGGAATTTGATGTTAAAGATATGAGTTAGTGCAACCACGGCGGGGCGACCACATAATCCGGTGGAAGTCAGGAGTTTTTGGGAGAGGTTTTTGCATGTCGAACTGCCAAGTATCTTCCATGAAGAAGCCATGTATATCCTTTTGTGTTTTTTTTTTTGTTTTGCTGGTTTTCAATATTTATTTATGATGATCGATAAAACAAATAAAAACTTAGGTATCTGAAGCCTTTTTATATTTATAAGGAAACGGACGAATACGTATTACATAAGGAGACGGATACGCAACGCAAGGAGCTGGAACAAACTTTGGCCCAGCATGGGTTATATTATTAGGCCCAAGTGTTAAGTCCAGCGGAAAATTTTAAATGGCTCTAAAATAAAAATAAAAAATGTCGATAGCAAATTTTAAACAGCAGGTCAACATATATCTCTTCTTAGACCACTCGCAGTCATAACACCAGAACACCTATTTTCCCCCTGCCACGTCAGCATAACACCACAACACCATTTTAATCCATGCAATCATAACACCAGAACGCCCATTTTTCCTCTCCTGGCCCCACTAATTTCCACATCATTTCCACTTATTTAACAATACAAATACAATTAAATTAAAAACAATACATTTTAATAAAATTAAAATACAATACAATTTAACAAATACAAATACATTACGATTAATAATTTAAAATACAATACGATTAATAATTTAAAATACAATACGATTAAAAATTAAAAATACATTACGTTACGATTACTAATTAAAAGACAACACACAAAAATAAAAATACAATACGATTTAATAATTAAGCCTCTTCATTATTCGGGGCGTTTAGTCGTTAAAAAAATTTTTTATTTTTTTTTGTTGCCCTCAACGGTCATCTCCACATGCCACCATCCATACTTTTTTTAAAAAAAAAATTCAAAAAGGACGAAAAAAAAGAAAAAAATAATTAAAAAATCACGTGGGTCCCACCTGTGCCTCGTTCTCCTCGCGTTCTCCCACAACAAACGCCGCATGGAGAACGCCCCATTGCGGGCGTTCTGGGCGTTGTCGAAGCCAAAAACGGGCGTTCTGCCCCCCCATTGCGGACGGTCTTAGACCATTTGTAATGGTGTGGGGGTAAAATGGGCGTTATTTGACGCCGTGTAAGCAACCACGCCACATCAGCAACCCCAATTTGCCTCCTAGGTCCCACCAATTTTATTTATTTATTTTTAAAAATGTTTTCTTTTGATTTATGTTGATTTAAAAGTTGAAAAGAAAAGAAAAATCATGAACACCCATTTTTTTGCCCGTGTTGGGCTCCAGAACGCCCCAGAATGCCCCCGATGCCGGCGTTCTGAGCGTTCTCGGCCCCCTCAACGCCCCATGCGGGTGCACTCCAAATGGTCTTATGTTTTAAGACATTTCCATTATACTTGACTCTTTGATGGCTTACTTAAATATTATTACCCTTGTTTATTTAGGTTTTATACTAAGGTAATCATCAGCTAAGTGAAAGAACGATTTGGAATTTCAATAATTTATCTACTGATCCAAATTGCCAAGAAACGTGATTTATTAAAGACCTCTCCCTCCATAACCTGCATTTCTGAATAATATTTGCTTCATATACGCTTATATTATTTTATAATATAATAATAATATATATAATATTAAATAAATAGGCATTTTAATGTTTATTAACAACTTAAATTGTAGGAATTATATTAACTTGTTCAGTGGTATATAAACTCCACTTTTCTAAGCGTTGGTAGTTGATTATATACAAGGACGTATTTGCCCGTCTCGACTGGAATAAAACTATCATATTAAAGTCAACTTTATTTACTTCAAATAGGTTAGGGAAGAAAATGTACGTTTAATTATTGACTCCTTTTTTTCAATATGTCTAGATCAAAATGATAGTTTTGGGACCCTTGTGATTTTTTAACCTGCATGGAATCGATTCTAAAATTTGTTACATTATATTGATTGTTAGTTGTATAAAGTATATGCATGTGATTTAAGTTATTAATACGTATCAATTGAAACTTGTTTTAGTAGGCAAATATTGACAAATTAACAATAGTTAGATGTTAAGACAATTAATGCCACATGATATTACTATTAGTGTAATTTTAAATGAATGCTTATCTCAAAAATTAGACCAATTCTGTTATTTGATCGTGAGTCAATTATTGTTGTATTAGCAAATTACGTTGCATATATTGATCAAGCATAATATGACTTAAACTTGAGTGCTGGATGGGTGTGTTCGATTCAATACACTCCGATGATTTCGTGGTTGACCCTTAAATCCGTATAGAACGAGATTAAGGGTGGTATGAACGGGAAGAAGATAAGTTGTTATCTTAGGGTTTTGTGTGTGAAATTCTTGAAGGTGCTTGGGCAATAAAGTGCGATCCATTCCTTATATTTATATAATATAGAGAACTCATACCTTAACTTGACTAAAATTATCACTATATTTTCATTTAAGTGGCACGTGGTTAAATAGCAATTACAGTAACATGAGCACCTTAAACAAGCTGTTGGTGTGCAAACAAACCTAAAGCCTTTTGAAATCTCTTATAATCAACTTTTCTTCTGTATATCAACCGATTTACAAATCAAATGGTGTTTAATTCGGTTTCATATATGAACAACAAACACTACTAATTGCGAACAATACATATGTAATACTCTTGTTTATCAATTAAAATGTATGTTAAATATTTGTTTGGTCATTTTTTATACATAAAACCTTGTTATATTATTGATATTGTTAATATATATCATTGAATATAACTTAAAACCTTAAGGTTTGGTATAAAATACTAACTCAACATTTATATAAACCTTCAACGCAACATGACAATATGTAACAGTTCATATTGCTCATGACATTACTTTTCACGAGTCAAAACGATACATCATGCGGTCCACGAAAAAACCAAACGGTTAAAACCGATCCATCCAAATAGTAATTTGGTTCGGTTCGGATTCTATATTTGTTTGGATGAATCGGATTCACATTTTGAGAACCAAAATCCAAATGGATTTATATAAATATATGGATCGGATTTGATCCACTCCATCCAAACGAACACCCTTACCCACGAATACAACAGAATGTAACTATATAATGTGTTATCTCTCCTGGTTGGCGTAAGAAAATGGATTCTTTGCAGTTAAGAGTTCTAACAAGCTTATTGGGGTTTTATGAGAGATCAAATTCTAATTCTGACGTCCATTCTTTTGACGATTATCTTCGTTCCCAAAATCTTTGGTTTCTATAACACCCCTCATTTTAATCTCATTTAAATATAGTAAATCGGAAGCGTAAGTCCAAATAGATATAGAGATAATTTACCTCGTTTTATCAACATATAAAATTCCACCTTTTCAAAACATAATTTATCAACAAAGGTGTTATATAAAAACAAGATAAAACATTGATTTAAACAAATCAATATCAGAGTCACGCCACGTGTCAAATATTCCATCCAGTCCAACTTCTTGCCCACCCGATAATAATGCTTAACCTGCAAGAAGTGTTAATGTGGGGGATTAGCATAACGCTAAGTGAGTGAGTTCATCACACAACATTCAACTTAGCATAATCACCTAATTACCTCAAACAACCGCAATTACCACAATCAACTAATCACAATAATGGGGATCGGTGGCTCTGGGGATAACCATAAACCCGGGTGGCCCCCCAAGAACACTTATCCAACCTATCCGTATGGCCCTACGGACGAGACCGGTAGCTAGTAGTTACAATGCTCAGATACAGCTTCAATACACACAACACATGAAGTACGACTCTGTATCATTTGCACAACAACCAACTAGCCCAACCAACAGTTCAACAACTCGTTGACCTCATTAACAACTGATGCCCGAAGGCCACACACATAGCACGTAGATTTATAATCAACAAGATATAATAGATAAGCAACAACAACATATCTACGTTTATTCGTTGCAATCAAATGATTACAACTAAATTAAATGGTGAGTTTTGAATCCACTCACCGAATACCTCAGGCATCCACTCAGTAGTCTAATATCACTGAGCCTTCTGCACATCTGAGAATACAATACAATATCACAAGTTAATTACTTGTCTCAAAATGATATTAATTACTGAATTAATTCACATTACTAAAGTACTAAGTTCAATACTTAAACCATATTAACAACACTTCTCAAGCATACATCACTTAACAAGCTTAAAGCTTCAATTCACCATTTACTTACTTGTATTAAACTATAATATGGTGATTCCATCTACTTAATCACATTTCATCATCATTAACCAACTATAATATGATCATTAACAATTAATAACAACTACTTATTAACTTTCTTTATGAACATCTATCAAATTCATCAATTCTAAATTATAGCTTAGCTTATAACCATGGTTCAATCATCAACTAACCATTATAACAAGATTATAAACTATAATTCATAATTATTCAATTAAACCCATCACTATTTATATGATTATACTTTAATTCTTCCTAATAATATTCCAACCACCTTTATAATTATCAATTATAGCTTGTTAACACCAAAACATCATCATAGGATCAAAACCCATCTAAATCATAAACTCTACAACTTAATTAATTCACTTTTTAGGTAGTTTAAGGTTACTAATCATCTTATTAACACTTAGTAACCTCACTTTAACTCATATCAATCTTTAATTTCGAATTACTACCACAATTTCATCAAACCCATCATATATCACAAGAACACTAATCAAATTCACAAACCCTAATTCAAATCTACAAGATAATCTTTGAATCATGTTACGTATCATCATTTATAAACTCAACTAACATTAATTTAACAATTTCAAGCCTCAATTTCGGATTATAATCAATAACCCCCAAAACCCCAATTTTTAGGTTTATGAAAAATCAAGAACACATGATTATACCTTGTTTATATGAAGATAGAAGCATGAATCCAAGCTAAGAAGCTTCAATTTGATATTAGTAAGTGAATTCAAAGATTAAATCTAGGGTTTCATATGTATGTATGCGTACGTATGTATGTGTATAAGTCGGTGTGTGAAAATAAAAGACCGACTCAATTATATGAGTCTATCATATAAATGATTAATTTTCATTCCCCGTACTTCTCATTGTCTGGAACTTAAAATCATTTGCGGGAAAATATTATTTTATTTTACCTTCAACTGAATTAATTTAAAACTATTAATAATTTATTGGTCACAATAAATTATTCGACTCATTCGACTCTTTTACCCATTTATTTGACTAAAACGCACCAAAACTATTTTCTGACATTTTAAATAATGATTCACAGTCAGAAAATATTAAGATACTACTAGACCCAAAAACTGGGTGTTACAAATCTCTCCCCCTTAAAGAGATTTCGTCCTCGAAATCTGATCACACTTAGTCACTATAGTGTAACTTAATCACATACATTCCTGTAGATATCAACTTACACACAATCAGTGTGTATTTCAACTAAACTCACATAAACACACATAAACACATAAGTTGTGCTTACTAAAACCAGCATAAGGTGTAGCAAAATCAACTATTTAATCACAATGTACACACATATCATACGTTACTCCCTTGAGCAACTTATAAATATATACACTTGTTTTCAATTCTTCCCACATGCACATATCCAAATGTACATGATCTTATCTTTTCCTTCGCACATACATTGTGCATATATCCTGTCTCTAATAAGTTAACCGATCACTTAAGTGACATCTCATAATTAATCCTGCGTACAATCCATAATACCTAGTCACTTAAACAATCTGTCTTTGCAACAACAACAACAATTGTGGTAATAAATACCGTTACTTATATATTAACAACTAAATGAAACTCATTTCATAACTAGTAAGTTAGCTAATAGCCATATATCTCTCTAGCTAACAACTTTGCTAGAATTCTTTACTTTTGGCAACTAGTTAAACTTACTACTTTACACTTGCAATTATAAACACAACTTGATTATATGAAATCCTTTACTCGACATGAATCCACAATCATATAATCATCAACATATAAGAATAACTAATAAGCCTTATGTAGAGGTCAAATTCTACAGTTAAAATTATTATCATGTAATCAACTAGCATCACGTCACACCAATTTGGATGCTAAACAACACCTGTTAATACCAAACATCATCAATGGTATTTCTACAACACAAGATGTTGTCATTAATCAACTATTCAACAATATTAACACAATATTATTTATCATCAACTGACCTCTAATTTGCTTAAATCATCTTTTAATTATACTAGTTGCATTTCATCATATACACACCTTTCATATAATAAACATCACATTATCAACAACTTATGGTTTATTTCTCTTTCATTTTAGCTCATCATTGATTATCTCTCAATTACAGGTCAACACATCTTACCTGTCATTTAAAACCATTTAACTTTATATGGTACTTAGTAGCCTCGACAACTCCATGTGAAATGGCATAATATGAATACGTTGGCCAGACGTCGCCATATTATGTCAGGCACACTTTATTCTTAGGCCACTTCATGCCATTGATCTCCCAAGTAATGATCTTTACTCTCTCATATTACACAACAATGATATCAACATTTTACACATATATAATAACACCGTGCAACAGGTATACGACTAAATATTAACTTACTACTATTTTCAACTTATCACTTTGAATGCAACTACTCATACCATCATGTTTACATATACAACACAAACATTCAACACCTCTTTTACCATATCATTACTTAGGTGTAATGTTTAACACAATTATCTCAATCAGTTTCTTTATTACCTGATCAATATCAATTACTAATTACACATCATATTTATAGTACATTTAGTACTAAACACTTCATCATTGCTAGGTATAATATTCAAAACGTATTCATCAACCTATACACCTTTAGTTGAATTACAATTGAGCATTTCAGGTTCACTATCACATAATACAAACTCACACATTTATTTCCTTAACTTTTAAATTGCTCAATCTCATCAATTTCAAATATTCTACATGATTTAAAAGCTTTATCATGTTTCAATTTATCCACATAATATAATTCATATAATTTTAAAATCAATGTTTACTAACCCCTTGTTAGCAACATCCGACAATACCATTTACTGGTATATTTTACAATTGAATAAACCACCTGGGAAAAACTCCTACATAATAACATATGTGGACCTCATAAAACAAGTTTTAATATTGCACATAACCACTGGAATGATCGCTGGGCGTAAAGAAACAAAAACCCAATAGAAAACGTAAACTAAAAGTCCGAAATAAGGTCCGAAAAACAGTAAAATGCCATTTTCGGGTCCCAAACGACCCCGAATGGCCAAAAACCATCTAGACTAAGGTACTTAGCTTTGATCATTAGACCGTTTCCGAGTGATCTTGTAAATTTCAGCCCAATCGAAGTTTAAAGAAAATGTGTCAATTTTTCCGTGGGTAAAAACGCTGTTAAACACTTATGCACTTTTGGAATTCACAAAAAAATTATCAAATTTAATCTTGCAAACGCGATCCGGACTAGAAGGGGTTGGATCGCGTTCGTCTTAAGAAAACTTTCTGTGATCAAATTACACTTGGCAACGCGATCCGGAAGAAACGGCGGGATCGCGTTTCACAGTTCAAATCTCTCGGTGAACAAAATACACTAGGCAACGCGATCCGAAAAACTTGCTGGGATCGCGTTCCCAAGCACAAAATCGACTGCGACCAATTTCAACATACTAACGCGATCCGGATCCTCATGCTAGGATCGCGTTCCCTAGGCAATTTTCAGACCTGCAGCTTTAATGCAATTTTCCAAAATTCAAACGCACATATCTCTTAAACCGTAAAGAATTAAGGCCTGAAATTTTGCAGGCATGTTCATCTAATTAAAATGCAACTTTCCCTTTTTACACTTTTTCAATTTACACGTTTTACTAGAAAATGGACGTGTGACTCATTTTGAACCATTTTCGACCATTTTGGTTAACACGCCAAAATCCAAATGGCTTAGTTTCTGACTCCAACCCTTTACCAACATGTTTCTACATATATTTGGGACGTGTGGGCACATTCATCACCTATATATATACATTATATCATGTTTTGACTCATTGACCCGTTTAGGGGTCCAATTGGGCATTTTCACCAAATTTATACCATTTTTGGCTACCACCACATTTTCAACACACATTCCCACTATGTGTAGGACTTCAAATCACTTTAACATTCACCATACACAATTACAACTTGTTTTAACCATTTAACCACTAAGTGACCCATTTGGGTACTTTAGCAACCCATTTGGGTTTTAACCCAAATAACCCCTATTCAAACAACCAATTCGCACTTCCATGACTATTCCAAGTCAAATAAGACCAGTTTCATTATTGGTGTTACAATATAACTCTAAAACACCAATTCACATCAAAAATCATCATATTCACAACAATTACAACAAGTATTCAACAATGACTTTTTCGCAACTTGTCAACGCATATAAAACTCGTTGACCACTTAACTTTATTTTCACCACTTTTAGTACTTAGATCATAATTCAATCACAATCATGATCAATGTTAAACACATAGACATTAGTCATATTTATTACTTTATAACACAACTATCATCAAGTTTGACACAACCATATTCACTTTGACCTTTCCAAGTCAAATACACACCTTTCAATCAATAGGCACTTTCTACTTCACACAACAACACGACTCCAAACCTATTAATGGAGAATACCAACCTCCCATTAATTCACCATAGCGAGTCACCTCAATTCCGTTTATCATATATCAAATAATTTCCTAGCAAGGATCTATAATCACCACTTGCACTTATCAACTTATAATCACACATACTTTATTTTCATATTGTAGATACACTTAATTCCAAATAACACGACTTCTACACCTTAGTCAACAATGTATCCACATAGTACAACACTTATCCAGTCATTTCAGTTTTATGCAAAATTACTCATTGATACCCCTATCATCATATTAACAAGTAAAAATCATCAATGACTCACTTTACTTTACTAGTAATCATATCATAGCAAAGTAAACAATCAAATCTTATTGAAAATTACCTGGCACATCTAGTCCCACGAGTATTGAGGAATCATTGAGAATACCAGACGGTTCCTCATGTTCCTCTGTCTCTGCAACCAATACAACACTTTTGCAACTTGTTATAGGTTAGTACACATTCAATAACACTTTCTCATGCAACCACTAATCCCCACCCCCTGGAATGTTTGACTTGACACTAATCTAAATTTGGGATTGAACATCTTAGAATGTCCAATTCACCCAAACCTACGCTCTGGTAGCAACATATAACACCCCTCATTTTAATCTCATTTAAATATAGTAAATCGGAAGCGTAAGTCCAAATAGATATAGAGATAATTTACCTCGTTTTATCAACATATAAAATTCCACCTTTTCAAAACATAATTTATCAACAGAGGTGTTATATAAAAACAAGATAAAACATTGATTTAAACAAATCAATATCAGAGTCACGCCACGTGTCAAATATTCCATCCAGTCCAACTTCTTGCCCACCCGATAATAATGCTTAACCTGCAAGAAGTGTTAATGTGGGGGATTAGCATAACGCTAAGTGAGTGAGTTCATCACACAACATTCAACTTAGCATAATCACCTAATTACCTCAAACAAACGCAATTACCACAATCAACTAATCACAATAATGAGGATCGGTGGCTCTGGGGATAACCATAAACCCGGGTGGCTCCCCAAGAACACTTATCCAACCTATCCGTATGGCCCTACGGACGAGACCGATAGCTAGTAGTTACAATGCTCAGATACAGCTTCAATACACACAACACATGAAGTACGACTCTGTATCATTTGCACAACAACCAACTAGCCCAACCAACAGTTCAACAACTCGTTGACCTCATTAACAACTGATGCCCGAAGGCCACACACATAGCACGTAGATTTATAATCAACAAGATATAATAGATAAGCAACAACAACATATCTACGTTTATTCGTTGCAATCAAATGATTACAACTAAATTAAATGGTGAGTTTTGAATCCACTCACCGAATACCTCAGGCATCCACTCAGTAGTCTAATATCACTGAGCCTTCTGCACATCTGAGAATACAATACAATATCACAAGTTAATTACTTGTCTCAAAATGATATTAATTACTGAATTAATTAACATTACTAAAGTACTAAGTTCAATACTTAAACCATATTAACAACACTTCTCAAGCATACATCACTTAACAAGCTTAAAGCTTCAATTCACCATTTACTTACTTGTATTAAACTATAATATGGTGATTCCATCTACTTAATCACATTTCATCATCATTAACCAACTATAATATGATCATTAACAATTAATAACAACTACTTATTAACTTTCTTTATGAACATCTATCAAATTCATCAATTCTAAATTATAGCTTAGCTTATAACCATGGTTCAATCATCAACTAACCATTATAACAAGATTATAAACTATAATTCATAATTATTCAACTAAACCCATCACTATTTATATGATTATACTTTAATTCTTCCTAATAATATTCCAACCACCTTTATAATTACCAATTATAGCTTGTTAACACCAAAACATCATCATAGGATCAAAACCCATCTAAATCATAAACACTACAACTTAATTAATTCACTTTTAAGGTAGTTTAAGGTTACTAATCATCTTATTAACACTTAGTAACCTCACTTTAACTCATATCAATCTTTAATTTCGAATTACTACCACAATTTCATCAAACCCATCATATATCACAAGAACACTAATCAAATTCACAAACCCTAATTCAAATCTACAAGATAATCTTTGAATCATGTTACGTATCATCATTTATAAACTCAACTAACATTAATTTAACAATTTCAAGCCTCAATTTCGGATTATAATCAATAACCCCCAAAACCCCAATTTTTAGGTTTATGAAAAATCAAGAACACATGATTATACCTTGTTTATATGAAGATAGAAGCATGAATCCAAGCTAAGAAGCTTCAATTTGATATTAGTAAGTGAATTCAAAGATTAAATCTAGGGTTTCATATGTATGTATGCGTACGTACGTATGTGTATAAGTCGGTGTGTGAAAATAAAAGACCGACTCAATTATATGAGTCTATCATATAAATGATTAATTTTCATTCCCCGTACTTCTCATTGTCTGGAACTTAAAATCATTTGCGGGAAAATATTATTTTATTTTACCTTCAACTGAATTAATTTAAAACTATTAATAATTTATTGGTCACAATAAATTATTCGACTCATTCGACTCTTTTACCCATTTATTTGACTAAAACGCACCAAAACTATTTTCTGACATTTTAAATAATGATTCACAGTCAGAAAATATTAAGATATTACTAGACCCAAAAACTGAGTGTTACAGTTTCCGACAAATGAAGATTTCGCAATATTCATCAAAAATGGAAAAAAAGTTTGATGGGTTGCGATCAGGTTCGAGTATTCTCGAAGAGAAAGATGTGAAGTTTTTTAATGCTTTTCAGATTTTCTGGGGTGAAGGAGGGATCCTCCAAAGGAAAAGAAAGAGATAAATTGATAGCGATGGTAATAACAAAGAGCCGAAGTTACGACGGTTGAATTATGCAAAGATTAAAGATCTTGAAGAGATTCAAGGGTTTCAAAACAACAACCGGATAAATTACTACTATGGTAATCACACTGCTGAAACTACCGTTAATGTTGAACCATAGCCGATCACCTTGACCCAAATGGTGGTGTTAACTTTGAACCACCAGCCACCGCTACACAATTAACCTTAAACCACCAGCCACCTCTGCCCTAAAGACTCTCGCCGCCGTTACTAGTAATGCCACCGCCACTAATGTAAGTTTCACTGCAAATCAAAAATCATCTCCAACGCGCACTTCCATTACCGCTGCATCGAAGATCAATGTGGGTTTGACCGGAGATCAAAAATTTTGGCCGGTGCATAATTATGTAACTCCTCCACCAGCAACCACCAATGGTAATGTCGTCGCAGTTAATCTAGATCCGACATGAGATAATTAATCTTTACCCGTGGTTCTTTCCGTAACTCCTCCACCGGCAACCACCAATAATGTTACTATCGCCGTCGCCAATGCAAATGACGGTTCGACTGGGGATCACTCTTTACCGGTGGGTCCTGCTGTAACTCCACCGCAACCACCAATGCTACTGCCGCCGTCACCAACGCTAATGAGAGTTCGAATGGAGATCACTCTTTACCGGTGGGTCTTGCTGTAACTCCACCGCCAACCACGTAGACCATTGCACCAACCACTACAAATGATTTTATCCCAATTGATGAAGATATTATTCCGGCTGCCGACGATGACTGATTTCCTCCGTACATAACACCCTTGATTTTGGCTGCTGTAACTGTTTTCACGGCAGTGATATACAATTGGGCTAAAAGCTTGTAGAAGGAAGTGAGGAAGTATTCTAGGTTTGTGTTGATACCCTGTTTTTAGGTTGTGGATACTTGGGGTAAATGAGATACAAAGTATGTTTTTGGGGGGTTGATATAGAATAGAAAGAGATACATTTAGGTTGGTGATAGTTGATTATGAGAGTAAAAGTAAGTAGTATATTTCATTTGTTTGTTTTGTTGTTCATTGAGTTGTTGATATGCATGAGTGGTATATGTGTTTGATCATCATGAAAAAGTGATGCGTAGCAGACAAAAGTTTATATTCTAAAGTTTGAATGAATCTATAATGGAAGTACTTTTTTGAAAGTTGAAGCTTCGTGTACGTCATTAAAAGTCAACTACTTGTTTTTTCCTTTAGTTTTTTGTTTTCTTCTGGTTTGATCAACCAATGTTTTGAAAAACGGGTTGAACTGGTCCAATCTGACCGGTTAGCTGGATTTTAGGTATTTTGCCGGTTGTAAACCGGTTTTGGGACAAGTTTGACTTTTTTGTGAACCTGGTGGTTCGCCGGTTGAACCGGAACTGATTTTTACTTTTTTTTTTTTAATTTAATTTTGTATTTATTAACTTATAAAAGAAACGAGAAAGGTCAAAATCAAAAGAGAGCTTGTCTTTTACAATAAACCGGTTGAACCCACGGCCTGACTGGTCTGGCTGGAACAGGACCCCTCCCCGGTTCAACCTAAAAGCCGGTTTTCAAAACATTGTGATCAACAACTTCACACATAGGGACACACATCAATGCACACGTGTATTCTAACATGCTATAACTACTAGAAAATTACTCACGAATTCACACTAGTTGATAAATAAGTATATGACTAGTTGATGGCCCGCGTTATGCAACGGAAATGATTTTTGAAAAAACGATCATTATGATTAATCATTTCATAGTTGATACAAATAATATGTCATAGATTAAGTAAATAATATAATAAATTTGGTGTGATATCTATGAAGTAGCGTGTTTTTGAAAGATAATTTATTTTGGTTTTTCTCTATTTTATTATCATTTCTTCTTTTTTAAATACTTATTTTGTCCAGACATTTTTAAACCATGTAATAATAGAAAATAATTGGTTAAGAAAAATATAGATGTTGATTTATGTAATTGGTTAAAAAAATATTGTTTCCAAAATGAAAAATATTAAATGTGTGAAATGTTGACTATTCAAAAAATACATTACTGTTAACTTTTCAAGGGGTATAGTTGGTAGTTCTGATAGGACATGTAGTAAGTTTTAAGCCAATACCCTAAATTACTTCTAAGGGTTTAAGATACCCATTACATGAAAAATCTTACCATAATAAGATATGTGAGAATTTGAAAGTAAAAGTAAGTACAGTGTAACGGTGTAACCATCTATATCAACAACTACAAAACCAGCCAACATAACCATATATATTTGTTGTTAAAAAAAACCATCTACATGTGCGCTAGAGTGCTAGACGGTAACATTTCAAAAATGTTTTAATTTAACTATAAATAATTCATAACGATGACTGGATGGTGGTTAAAAAGATAGTGACCGGTTAATAAGTAGCTTGGTCAACATTCCGACGTTGCTTACATCAAAACACGAATGCCCGCGCCCCTCGGTTATCTTGTCCTCACCGTTTACCATAACCTTTTTTTTATACACAACATATCAAAGGGAATCCAATTTCTTTTTCGGTCACTACCAGGGGCGGATTTGTTTGAAGCTCAGAGGGGGCAAAGGCCCCCAACGACCAACCAAACTTAAGTGATATTTACTTATGATTTTAAGTTTTTTTACTAATATGCCCTCGGCCCAATTAAAAAAATGCCCTCAGTGGCTCTGTCAAAAAGCATAAAGCTACTAACTTAAATGAACAATTGACCTCTCTAGTCATCATGCTAATATAGAGGAGGAGAAGTGGGAACAGATTTTTGTCTAGGCGTTGTGGGATGAGGTCCCTCTTGATTTTTCAACTTCCTCATGTTATCTTTTATCTTACACGGTGCAAACAAAACCAATTAGAAAAAGTCTTTTTTATTATACTACTCATATTATCATACGAGTATTATACTAACAAAATTATATGAAGACATATAATATAATTGGTGTTTCAGTTAATTTTGGATTCCTCGAACGAAGTTTAGACCAAAATTTCAAGGGTATGATGAATTTTTTCTTACACACATCTAAAGATCTAATCAAATGAATTGTAGATGGATAGTTTATTCAACATAGAATTTTGATAAGCTAGATAACAATGAACAAACCTAGTATAATACATAACCAACTTTCACTAATATACATTATTATCTTTTCTTTTGTACTATGATATACAGTCAAAATGTAAACTTGATCGGGTTTTGAAGCTTCCAGACATATGTGTCATAGAGTAAAATGTAAAATAACAAAAAAGAAAACGTTTTAATTGAGTAGAAATAACAAAATTTATTATATATGGATTAAGAATGAACATCAATTTTATCGGTCAACATAACCCGACCCACTAAGTGTTTGACGAATTATCGCCCCCTGCGAAAGTTTTTTCTGGATCCGTTTTGATTGGATATTTGGATCTTCTCCGTTTTTGGGTTCTTAAAATAATTCGTTGCTACTTCCAGAAAGGAAAAAAAAAAAGAAGTGATACTGTAATAAGTAAATCATAATAATTTTCGAGAAGGCATCATCATACACTACCAGTTTTCTTGCTATTTTTACTACTGTTTATTTCGTCATCTTGGGTTCAACAATTCAAGATTGATTATGTATTGGCCTGTCATTCAAATTCTTTTAAACATTTTTGATAATAATATTTTACTGTATAAGTTTAGAACAAAGATTATTTTGCTTCCGCTTCTTTTCTTTTGACCCATATATATATACACCATGAAACTTGAGGGAATCATCAATTGGGGACAAAAAGTTTTAATCTTCATTTATTTGGCAAGATAAAACAATAGATTCGGATTCTAAGTCACCCCATATCATAACTTAGATATAAACCTTAACATCTATGTCTCCTTTAACTAGCATTCTGTAGGAGTAAATCAAAATAAAATACATGGCAACCAGCAAGTAAAGCTTCCATTTTCAAATACAGATTTCTTTATTGGCCTTGGTGCACCACCCATCACACCTTCAACATCCTCTATTTTTAACGGGACCTTTGTATCATATTCTAGCAAACCGTTATTGAAGAGAGAAAAAAACATAGCCGGGTAAACAAGACCAGGGCCGAAAACAAAGGCCCAAAAAGGAAACAAGTCGTATGGTATGTCACCAACCGAGTCACAAACACGTTGACTTTATTTAGGGCAAAATTAAAACATAAAAATTTACCATCAATCAATCTTCACCGTCTTAATCCATGAATTCAACGATGATGAGCGAGCAGTGGCGGAACTTGAGCACTTCTACTGAGGGGGTAAAATTATTTTCATCATTAATGTTGTGATACATAATATGACCGAAGTTGGCTTATAGACGTATACTTGCTTTTTAGTTTACAACCGTATTTCTAATTGAACTTAAAATGAATTAACAAACTAAATTATAGAGCACCTCAGCACCGTCAACTTCATAGAAAACCCTCTCTTCAATCAAGTTGAAAATTGAAATTGAAATTGAAAATAATATATTAAAGTATTAAACTAAATAATAAAAATATTAACCGTTGAGACTAAAGTCTTCTATTGAAAATATAATCGATTAAATGTTCAAATCAGACTGATGACGAAAATACAAGTTTTAAAGCTATAAAAGATCACAACTATCAAATATCAAGCAATTTAGAAAAAAAAATGGCAACTACTAAAAAAGAATTAGCAGCAAAAAGAAAAATAGAACCTAAAGAATTTAACCTTACATTTCTTGAAGAGACATTGGAGTTTTAAAAAATTAAAGAAGCAACAGTCGCAATAGGATTTTTACGTTGACTCTGGTTATCGGTAAATATGATACTTATAAGGGGTTAGTACGCGCAAATGTAACGAACTATGGTCTGACATTCATTGTATGTAACGAACTAATCGGGGCTCCATTGTATGTAACGAACTTGTAATTTCCTTACATTGTATATATTTTAGCCATATTAACGGTTCTAAGGGACGCCACGTGTCAGCTTATATAATCGACACATGGAAAAAGTAAGGAAATTACAAGTTCGTTACATACAATGTAAGGAAATACAAAGTTCGTTACATACAATGGAGACCCGATTAGTTCGTTACATACAATGAATGTCAGACCATAGTTCGTTACATTTGCACGCACTAACCCCTACTTATAATAACTTAAAGATTAAGTTTTCAATTCTTTTTGGAGGGGCCGACTACATGTAACCATAGTTAATTGTGAATGGCACAAATAAATTAAATCATATATACACACATACTACACCTCTAGCCCAAAATCTAGGGGGGGGACAAAGGCCCCTTCTTGCACTGTATATCTTCCGCCCATGTGGGCGAGGTTACGATGATCTGTATGGACACTTCTGAATAATAGATGTTGTACCCCGAAACTCATGTTGGTTTAGTGAGCAAGCCGATGCTATTAGACTTTATTGTGAAAGAAAACTCAAAGTACATAGTATTTTTATGGTTTATTTATTATTATTTGATGTTGAATTTTGTCATTGTACATAAACGTATATATTGGCCGGGTTGATTTGATAATTTGTAATTTAAGAATGCTTAACATGGCCTTAATATGCTTGATGTCAAATAAAATTGGTTGTGTAGAAAGGTTAATTACTTTTGAGCAGCTAAAGAAACGAGTTATCTATGAGACTTGGATGAAAAAAGTTCACATACTACCAATGAGAAGAGTTCAATTGAGACCATTTATTTTATGTGAGAATGGGGGAACCAACCACAATATGCCATGTGTCACTTTTTTCTCTCTCATCCACGTTTTTAAAAATTAAATATCTCACAAACGACAAGTCGAAAAATCATGAAAATTGCACCATATTTTTCAGCGTTTTATCCTCTTCGATTTGCCGTCCATCAAGGCATACTTCCGACGAATTTTTTTTTTTTCATTTTTTTGGTGGGTTTTACATATTAGTAACACATGTGTTAGTGATTGATTATACATTTGATTTAGGGTTTAGGGTTAGGGTTTAGAGTTAGGGTTTAGAGTTAGGGTTTAGTCTTAGGGTTTAGCAGGGTTTAGTGATAGGGTTTAGCAGGGTTTAGGGTTTAGTATGATTTAGGGTTTATAGTTTTATAAAGCGTTTAGGGTTTAGGGTTTGGGGTTTAGGGTTTAGGGTTGGGAGTTTGGGGTTTCGGGACGAAATTTTTAGTCTCATTTGAACCTTACCCTACTACCAATATAAATAAGTTTTATTACATGTATAATAAATAATAATAGTATAGTATCACTTAGGAAAGAATGAAACAAATATGGAAATTTTGACTATCCAACTTATCACATAAATTTAACAACGGAAAGAAATCAGGAAAACATCATGGTCATTATAATCTTGTTGAAGATTATGGTCGTACTATATATGAATTCTGTACATCTAAAAAAAAAAACAAGCTTTTTTATGTTAACAAGTTGACTTGTTAATTATGTATATGTAACAAAAAATTGAAAGATAAAATTGTAAACTTTTATTAAAAATGATTTCGAGAACATATAACTAAATGATATTAACATCATATGTCATACATACGTTATCTACGTTTGTGGTTGGTAAAACACTTGTAGAAAAGGGCCTTTTTCTTCAAGCTTTCCCTTGAGCCAATTGCTTCCTTAATAATACTTGAATTTTCAAAATCTACTAGTTTTATGACATGTGAAAACACGGGTTTGAACAAAAAAGAAAAAGGATTGATTAACATTATTAGCAGAAAACATTTATAAAAAAAATATATATGTATTGTAACATACTAATTTTAACTTTCAGCTTCATGAATCTTTGATAGTATCAAGCTCATGAAAATAGTTAAATCTTTCATTCTCCATGTTTTGCACAGAGACGTATTTAGATTTTTTTGCTGTGAACAAAGTGTATGGTGATGTATTGAGTGGAGTCAAGGATTATAAAGAGTAAGCATGACCACTCACATTCCTGCCTTTAATAAACAATTAAAGATGGAGTGAAGTACTATCCAATGAAGGACAAAAAACATGGTTCAAGGTAATTATTATATTTTCATGCATGGAAGACTTAGGAACTCACAAAATATATTAACAGCAAATCTTCAAGATTTTAAATCGGGTGTATGTATGCAACTTAGGAACTCACAAAATATATTAACAGCAGCTTTTAAAATTTTAAGTGGGTGAAGTTTTGATGTCATTCTTATATAAGCAAAGTAAGTTGGAGAAATAAATGCAAAATATATATTATTATGATTTTTCAATGAAGAAATATGAGGTATTGCTGACATCATCCTTTTAACCACACCTTGACACATCAGCATCAAAACCTACCTCATGACTTGACAAATCAGCTTCATGACATCAGCGTAACCCCCCTTTATTAGATAAGATAGATATGTTTGTGGTTGCTAATTACTTCATTTTTAATCATATGGGATGCTAAATCCCCAAAATGATCACCTCAGGAATTCCAATTTATCACAAACTTTACGAAACAACAAAATATTAGGCTAAAATTAGGCTTGATATTAGTAGCTAATTAAGAATAAATTATTAGGTTCCATTTGATATAACAAATTTAATAATCATTCATCCATTACCTAGCTCTATCTTTTCCATAAAAGAGCAATTTTTGACATTTCAAAGTTTTCACATAAATCAATTTGTTAGCACACCTAGCTATCTTGTAGAATAATGACCATATCATAATAGCAAGATATACATGTTAATTAAGATATTTTAAATCTGATTAATGTGGATTAATTAATCATGACACACATTATCGATCTCATGACACGAAGTGAATGTGGTTTGATTTTGCTAGCAACTATTTAACTAATTTATAACTTTCTTATTAAAGATATTTTTATTTTATGGAATGTACCTATACAATTAAAAAAAAAAAAAGAAATAAAACGTACTTATGCAATTACACACATAAAAATGCGAATTATACGTGAAAGTTTCCTATAATTGAGCTGTATATATTTATTGTCGGCCATTTAAAATCAGAAACAAATTCATTACCAATTTAGTTCTCAACTCCATAAATCCTCTCCTTTCTAACACACAAAAGAAGGGAGAAAAAAAAAGATTTAGTATTTGTATCATAAAATGCAGCCTTCACAATCTAACACAGCCCATGCAATGACCATTACCATTACTTCAAATCATCCAACATTACTCACCATCCCACCTCCACCAACCACCGTCTCCCCGCCACGAACCACCGCCTCTCAACCGCCACAATCGCCAGAGATTGTTCATTTGGTGAGATGCAATCACCACAAGCTATGGAGTTTTTTCACAAGAAAATTAAAAAGGTATCTAGGATGCTTCATGGTACGAGATTCTAATCGTTTGGAAAAGAAGGGTGGATTCAAGAATGATAAAGTTGCAGCAGTTAGTAGTTGCAGTAGTAGCGCGATGCATTCACCGAATTATTATAGCTGTATGAATAACGAAGAACGCGAAGAGAAGCTTAAATCTGCTATTGTTTACTGCAAAAAGTAAATTTTAATTAGTAACTAGCATTAAGGTATCTTTTATGTTTCATTCTTATATTATATTTTGTTACACATAAAAAAGTTTACAGATGCGAATTACTTCTATTTCTTGTGCCAATTTTTTTGATAAGTTTGTTGAACCTTCTTCATATGCATGCACCCTTTGTGTACCTATCTTTTCTGTTTATTTTAATTTATTTATTCTATATTTATATATACTCTGTTTAGGAGTTCATGTATTTTTGAGATTGAGGAGGGTATTCTTTATACAGATTAATTGGGGTAAACAAGATAAAAGGATGCATAAAAACACAATTATATAATATTAAGTTAGATTACGTTGATGAATTTATCAAAAATCGATCGGTATCTTCTAAATGAGATTTTGTGAGCACAACCAAATATCAAATTTAAACATTGGCTCTTTGAGAGCATATATTGAGTGCATATAATTAAAAAGTTGCCAAATACCTTTTGCATTCAAGTTTGGTCCAACAGAGTTTTAATTGGTATTTGAGCTAGAGTTTAATCATCATTACCAGACATACTGAAGCTTGTAGTCGTCAAAATGCAAGAATATGAAGAAAAATGAGTTACATACGTAACAATATAGACTATCAATTTTTATGACGTAGTAGTACACTTGTAAGGATCGATGGTGACTCAAAAGGAGAGAGAGAGAATAAGCGGGATATGTATGTTTACTCGTTCTATGGAACAACAAAAAGCGTTAACATTCCTTAAAAGTTACAGCAACAAGCCAACAACAAAAGGCTCATACTATTGTTATTCACTCACAACACATCCCAACAATTTACAAGACATGCAAAGCAGACATCATTGATACATACTGCAACTGGTTCATGGTTTTCGCTTAGAAGACATGAAGCTTTCAAAAGCAATATGTGATTACACAGACTGAATTTCAGAGAAATTCAATCTCGTCAAACAGCAGGGGGTACATACATTCTACATCATTCTAAAAGAGTAGTTTTTGCTGCAGGTGTATTTACACAATTGCATATTGATCCCAGAAAACAGAAATTCATAGAAACCCATAAATTCAATATGATGCCAAGCAGCAAAATGTATTGAAAGAACGGTGACTCGGCAATTGAAAAAGCGCAATAGTTCTGCTGATCAGTCACTCATTAGCATCGCACAGGATGCCAACAGGCACTTCCTGCCGTTTCAAAGTCATATATGTGTAGTTTCTTTATTTTGCCTGTTACTGCTTTGAGTTGGGTTTTTACAATTATATTTGCCTTTCTAAAAATAAGTCTTACAAAAGATTCAAATCCATTACATTATTCACCTACTGTAATGCTGAAATTCACAAAGCACATAAAGAGAATAACAGTGGATGGAACATGACACATTCAAAAATTAGTGATTTAGAGCTTTCAATTCAAAACTAAATTGATCGAATTTTCAAGGTTATGGTAGAAATAGAGTAATAAACATTGTCTAAAAAACATGAGAGCAATGCGAAAACAATTTCATTAAGCTATGCTTACAAACCTACATATTCCCTCCAGCTTACTTCTCTGATGAGTTTGGTCCCCTCTTCTTACCAAAACCAACAACTGCACAAAAATTAATTCATTTATTATTAATCAAGCTCAGATACCATCACAAGAAAAAAAAACGCACAAGGAGGACTTTAGCTGCCATTAACAATAAGGATAATCACATGTAATAGTAAGCCATTTCCACGAAAGTTTCATTTATGCTACGTACTTTTTCTTTATACAGTTCTCTGTTCAACCCGTAAAATCTATTCAACTATTTACATACTAAGGGGGGTTTTCAACTTGCAAGGGTGGAACACCATTCACATATTCAATTATCAAGTTGATAACAAACAAAAGGAGCACATGCGTTGACTAAATGACCAATTGTGTAAAACGATTATAGCTACATATAATAGAGCACATGTGAATGTATGTGGCTATTATACACCATCATCCTTGAACAAAAGCTACACAAGCTCGTTTCAACAATTATATCTACAGATAATGTGGACAAACTAAAGTTCACAAGTAATCACTGTAATGGTATTCAATTACAGATTACAAAACGCAACAGAGAAACTTGCATCACTTTAACTCAAATGACCAGTTAACCACATTGGTTAAAATTAACAAAAAGCTACAAAAGATCAACAATACGATTCAATGCAAATCCAAAACTTAATAACAGAACTCACATCCATATACCTAATCACGCACTAATTTCCACCAGATTACCATACCAATCAAAATTAATGTAAAAGAAACATGATCTCCTGTACTTTACCGCTAACAGTGATCGAAATCATCATGTGGAAGAATTTATACGCAACAGGACTTATGAAATGCAAAGTTTTACGTTTTATAATCAACTATTGAGCCAATGTCACTTAGAACACAATCACGCGTGAATACAAGTTTCTCTATAAAGTGAACCACTTGTTATCATCATATAATATAATGCATAAATATAATTCTACTTAAAATGAATGAATTTGCATAAAAAAAGAAACTAACCAGCAGTAACAAAACGGCGGTTGTATTGAATACGTTTGTGAGCACGTCCACGTGGCTGCTTCTTCTTATCTTGCTTAGCCACTTTCGGGGTTTGACCTCTCACCTTACCGGCACGAGCCAACGATCCGTGAACCTTACCTGTACGTTTTTATCAAATCAAATTAATTAACAAAAATTTAACAAAATAGATTCATCGATTACATTTTTAGATACGAAATTTCAAACTCACCCATACTGAATTTGATGTGTTGTGATTGTTACTGCCTTTTCCTTTTGGATGTATTGCAAATCAAGCAGAGACGATGGTATTATTAGGGTTAGGGTTTTGGGGATATATTATGAAAAAAAAGGGGGTTGAATAGTGGCCTGTTTTGGGCTGTATATTGTATGGGCCTTATAATGGGCCTGATATTGGGAGTATACTAAGGATAAGTAAAATGTATACATCTACAGGCCCTGAGGCGAGTCCGCAGTTCCTATAATGAATGTTATCTACAACAAAAACCCCTTAGAAATTTGTTTGAACACTGATAAACCCTAAACCCCCAATTATAAAACCATGAACGTACTACAATTAACCACAATTCAATTCCCGCGAATTTCGAATTCAACACTCAGCCAATTCAACTCATTTCAATCCTTTTCTACTCCAATTATAAAATTACACTCCGCACGTGACACGAGCAAATACTTGGTTAAAGTTGGTGAAACCCGACCCGCAAAATCGACAGATTTGGTGACGCAAATTAAGGAACTTGAAGCAGAAGGGGATGAAGAAGTACACGATGATAATGATTTAGTTGATATTGATTGGGATAAAGTTGAAGATGAATTCTCACCAAAAGGACGAGATGAAGAAATGAATTATGATAAAGATCCTGAATTTGCTGAAATTTTGGGTACTTCAATTGATGATCCAGCTAAAGCTAGGTCTAAAGTAAGTTATTTTATGGTTACATTTTGCTAATCTGAAAAAAAATAAAAAAAAAGTTTGACTAGAAAAGTCAACTATATGATGATTCTGATATTATATACTCCGTATATTAGGATAGTGGTTTTGTTTAGAATGAGGATGTATGCTAAGTGTTTGTTGAGAATGTCAGATAGAAGAGAGGATGAAGAAGAAAAGGGATAAGATAATTCAGCGTAAAACCGGTTCGGCGACGCCTATGCAAGTCATTTTTAACAAGTAAGCTTAACAGGTTCTCTGGTTATATATTCTTGCGTTAATGAACTAAGAGAAGTAATGACTTTCCGAATGGGCATACTTGTAGACAAATGTTGCTTGAAAACCTCTGAAATTATTCATGATTGCAGCGAAGTAGTTTAAGCATATATTATAGAAAGTTCAAAACTGGATGATAAATATAGGACTGTTACATGAACTTATTCTTGATAGATTGACAGCAACAAAATGGTAACTAATAGCCTCAGGTGACTTATATCAGATTTGAGTTCAACAACTCGTATATTTGGATCGAGTTCTACCATGCACCATTAGACAAAGACATTAAAATGATTTGCGATGTAAGTTACTTTCCTTCTACAGAAGTATTCAGATAACTACTAATTATGACTCATATATATGTATGTGTGTAAGAAGAATAGTATTTGATGTATTCCATTTGCAGACCATTCGTTCATGGCATATTGTTGGACGTCTTGGTGGGTGCAATTCTATGAATATGCAAGTAATTGCTAACAACTTTACATATTTTCAATTTGAGTCTTTCAGTACGGCAGTACCTAATGTATAGTTGTGTGACGTGTAAAATGCGTACTATTTTTGCAGCTATCACAATCTACTACAGACAAGAGACCAAGTTATGATGATATCTTAGGAGCAAATATTGAACCAACTACATTTTATAACATCAGTGATCTTGAGATTCAAGACAATGTAGCGCGCTTATGGTAAATCTATACGGAAACCTAAACATAACCCTTTTTCTGCTTTATGTATTTGTTATCGTTTGTTTTTCATATTCGTTTTGAGTTAAATATAAATGGTTTCAAAATGGAATGGATGGACCTACATGCAAGCCGGTGCATTCCTCGGAAAATACTCGTAATAGATGTTATTGTGGTGCATTTCTTATGGTGTTATAGTGCATACCCTCTTTGAAAAGCGTAAATTATCAATTTAGAGGTGGCATGGAAACATTTACTTAACAATGGTAAATTTTCTTTATATGTTATCTCTAACGTGTCAAAAGGCTAAAATTATAGAAGTTATCTAGAAGAAGCAAATGGGGCAGAAGTCGGCCAAAGTTAGTAACCTCCTATTCTTTTTGTATTAAAAAACTAATATAACTAATATAATTGGAATAATATAAGATGAGCAATCATTATTGACTCTGTATTTATTTATTAAATAATCAAAACTTTTGGACGAGAAGTGTTGCGAGTTGACCCAACCTGAGCCTTACCAAATAACCCTTTTGAACCACTATCCAACCCGTGAGCATGTACTTTAGGGTGGTACCTATATTCACGGTATAAGTCTTGAAGCATCATTCGTGTGACTATTGACAAGTTTTATATCTCTGATATATTGATGACAAGAGGCGTTGGTTTCTACCTTTTCAGGGTAGATATTGGTACCAGTGAGCCTTTGCTGTTGGACATATTGATAAATGCAATGACACAAATAAGTTCTGAGTAAGTTCCATGATTCTCCCTATGATTCCATATTCATTTTATCAGGTCCCATTTTCGTCAAATGAAAGGATTCCTGATTAAATTCTTTTCCTAAGCTAGTCATTAACAGAACTTTTCTCCGTTTTTGCTGGAATTCTTGTATACAGTCATGTTGGAATCAAGCAGATGGTTTTTGGTGGATCTGAATATGAAAACTGGATTCCAAACTTGACATCGGAGGATGAAGGTTATTGTGTACACAAAATTTAGGCAACTAGGTTAAAAATGAGTATATATAAATTGTACTTCACTATATAAACATCTTCTTACTTCTGTTATGTTGCAGTAGAGGTGTTTGTCACTTCATTAGCATCAAAATTTGAAAAAAATATCCACGGAATTTGACATATACGAATAGTTGGTTCATTGTATACTAGTTGAGGGGTTACCAAATGAAAACATCAATCAAATGAGTCATGACAAGTGGGTTGGGTAAATAGTTGGTTTACTCAAACGCTGACTTTCGACGATTGGCAACGATTCAAGTATCGTTGAACTGTTTCCATGAACGAGGTAATAACAAATATATTAAGTTACGGAACACAAAATCATTAACTAATAAAATAGGAGTGAGAATATGGGTCGGTTTGGGTGAATTTATCAAGTTTATAACTTCAAACAACACAAGCACTTCCAAGCAATATTTTCTACAACCCGTTCGGTTTTAGGTGATTGTCTGTTTCTAATTTTCCTCTCACATAACCACTTCAAGACTCGATGTGAGGCAACATATTCGGTTGCTACCATTGCATATAAGTCAGTGTCTTCTACCAATGGTTGGAACACAAAGAAATATAACTTGATACGTAATGCCATATAGTCAAATATTAATCCGTATCTCACTTGTGCTTATTTTAACAGAAAATGTTTTGATCGCTATCTCTTTCATTGTCTATTAATGCGACTATTGTCAGTTTTCTGGCTTCTAATAAAACATACACCTCATTAAACCCTAGCAGATTTCATTCCAATCCCAGTCATAAGTTTTAAAGCGACTTTATTCAACATCATTACAAGGCTATACTAACAATAACTCGAGTAATTAATTGATTAATAATTGATTAATAAAGTTTAAAACACATCATGAAACTCTAGTTGATATTTTAAGGGTCGAAGTACTAAGAAGATTAAAAATTAATATTAAAGTGGAGCAGCAGTAGGACATTCCCTTGCATGATGTCCATCTTCACCAACAATCCTTACCCAGATGTCCTGTCTCACCACATAAGGAGCAAACAGACTTATACCCACGCAGACCACAATAATAACAAACACCACCACCACAACCGCCACCCCAAACCGGTTCACACTCCCAACCCTTATGCCCAACCTGACCACACTTGTAACAACCAACATCATTATAGTCCTTAGATGCATGCCCCCTCTCATCACAGACATAACAATAATCAACATCACAGTCAGTAGCTTTATGCCCACTCTTACGACAGATAACAATAATCTTTATCACCACGGCCCTGGCTACTACCAGCAATCACGTTCTCCTTCTTCTTACCAAATTTACGTTTGTTTATGGGATCCTTTTCTTCCCTACATGTACGTAGTTTTGCTATAGAGTCTAGCTGGCTTTTTATAATGGCTTCGTGGTCTCGTATTCCTCTTAAAACTATTTCATCCACTTCTGATTCGTGAACATTAAATTCATCAGCTGTTGCACCTATTCCTTCATGGAGAACATTTAGGATAATTTTCCACTCCCTAATAGCCGTAAAAACTTCTTCAGGTCGTCGATCCATTATTGAAGTAGAATGAATGAGAGACGACAATGAAAGTAAACGACTGAAGATCAAATCATCGAAGCAAAAGAATGGGAGACAATGAAAGTAATAAACCATTGAACGTTTTGTTTTTAACTTTTTATAGAGGGGTGAAGATTAATAAAAGGAAAGTTAAAATATTAGACGGTTCGAATAAATGGAAACTAAATTAGATCCCTAAAGAAAGATTTAATCTTTAGACATTAGCCTGTTTTTTATCCCTAAATAAGATAACAATAATTTTTAAATTTGATCCCGTGCTTGGTGAGGTTTAAACATGAATCCAATTTAATTTATATTTTAGATATGATTATGGCACATCAGCACACGTGTTTTAGTATGTTGTGAGTTTTTATAAAACATAATTATAAATAATGATCTTCTAATTTTTATTTTCTGTTTCGGATATCCTCGCTTAAAAACTTTGTCCGAGATTAGTTGAAGTATGTGATGCACGTAGTCTAACGTAACGTAACAAACAAATTTAATACTTGTTAGGGTTGGGAACTTGCGATTATCCAAAAAAAAAAAAAACCCCGATCAAAGGACAAGGCATGCACAATACTCCATCTAAAGACTATAAATGTAATACAGGACAACCACATGGACTCTGAACATCATTTACTCTTGAAATTATAAATTTAGAGCTAAGTGCATGGTTTGTCCACGTGATTTTCACAAAATTGTAGTGTTAGTCTCTATACTCCACTTTTTACACCGATAGTCCAGAAACGTAAAGTTGTTGCGTGTTCGGTCCCTCTCCAACTAAAATGACTAACATACCCTTAGTTTCCTATTTTTTAATAATATGACATCAAGGGTAGCTTCAACTTTTAAATTGGAGTAGGGACCGGGCGCGCAGTAACTTTTGTGTTTTTGGACTATGAGTGCAAAAAATGAAATATAGTGTCTTACGATGCAATTGTGTGTAAACCACAAGGACGAATCATGCAATTAACTCTTTTGAACCGTTATTCAACACGTGAACATGTAATTTAGAGTGGTACATAAGTACCAGTATCTGGATCTTTGATATTCTATATATTGCTGACCAGAGGCGTTGGTAGCGTTGGTTTCTACTTTTTCAGGGCTTTACCGTTGGACATTGATAAATGCAAATGACACAAATAAGTTGTAAGTTCCATAACTCTCCCTTGGATTCCATCAAATGAAAGGATTCCTGATTAATCTCTTTTCCAAAGCGAATCATTAACATAACTTTTTCTGTCATTTTTGCTGGAATTCATGTACAGGGCCGGATATCAAGGTGTGCAACATGAGCCATTGCACAGGGCCCATTTTGATTGGAGGGCCCAAAATATTAATCTCAAGATGTAGTTATATATATTTACGAACGAAATTAGAATACAAAAGCTAGTGTAGTCTAACGGATAACAATTGCAAATGGAATTGAATTGTTGCATGTTCGATCCATTGCAACTTTCTTTTCATTCATTGTTTCCATTTCAATTATTTCTCCCTATTTCTTATGGCAAATAATTTTTCCAATTCAAATGTTTCAAATAATTTTTTTTGAAGTAGTTAATTAAGGTTTCGGTTTTACATAGTTATTTAATTAGTCTCACATATTTAGTTTTCTTGATCAAAAAAGTTTTCCTTAGCTATTTAGTTATTGTTTTATCATTATTTACTTTCGAAGTCAAATTTTGTTTGATATAAAAAACTGAATGTCACAAAAAATAATTTTTGAAGTAAAAGATTCCTAGGATTTGAAATTAATTAATTTACTTTAATAATATAAAGCAACACAAAACTGATATGAAACTAAAGAATCGATTAAGGGCCTAATTTGAAATTATGGCACAGGGCCTTCGAAATCAACGGGACGGCCCTGTTCATGTATATAGTCATGTTGGAATCAAGTAGATGGTTTTTGGTGGATCTGAATATGAAAACTGGAGTCCAAACTTGACATCAGAAGATGAAGGTTATTGCATGTGTACACAAAATTTAGGCAACTTGATGTTGAAAAAACGAGCGTTCTTTCTAAATTGTACTTCACTATGAAATATAAACATCTTTTTACTTCTGTTGTAATAGAGGTGTTTGTGACTTCATTAGCATCAACATTTGAACAAATATTCGAGGAATTTGACATATAAGTCAAATTACTACCAATGGTAACTTGATACACAGTGCCATGTAGAAGTGGCGGATCCAGAAATTCAAAGGACCCGTAGCACAAATTTTTTCATAAT
This sequence comes from Helichrysum umbraculigerum, assembly GCA_949592205.1. Classification (NCBI taxonomy): domain Eukaryota; kingdom Viridiplantae; phylum Streptophyta; class Magnoliopsida; order Asterales; family Asteraceae; genus Helichrysum; species Helichrysum umbraculigerum. The sequence continues at coordinate 3,951,304 of CATIUR010000005.1, read as the reverse complement.
ATTAAATAGATAATTTTTTAATGAACATATAGGATTTCATTAGAAATTCGTAGTTATTAGAGTTAATAACATACAAAATGGACTAATCATTCATCAAACCAGTAGCAGAACTTATTTGGACCCGTAGCAATAGCAATAAAATCAATTCTTTCTAAAAAAATTACACTTCGCATGACAAACGGACCCGTAGCAAGCGTTACCCCTAGCTTCTACGTGGCTCCGCCCCTGCCATGTAGTCAAGCGCTATCTCTCACATTGTGTTTTGATGTAGCTACGAGCTACAAAGCAATTGCTCTTGTGTTAACAGAAATTGTTTTGATCATTGTCTCTTTCATTGTATATTGTAAATTGATTAATACGATTAATATAGCAATTCAACATCATTACAAGGCTATACTAACATTAACTAGAGTAATTAATAAACATTTAACACATCATAAAACTCTTTGTTTTGCATTAAATACCGACATCGATAATATGGTACTAACATAAATTAAGAACATGGTTAAACTTAAACCACCTTTAATGATAGCGGCCATCTCCCCAACCACAATCCTTAGCCAGATGCCCTGTGTCACCGCACTCTGAACAAAGAGACTTATACCCAAGCAGACCACAATAATAACAAACACCGTCACCACGACTGCTATCCAAAACCGCTTTACAGGGCCAAGCCGTATGCCCAACCTGACCACACTTGTGACAACCAACATCATTACAGTCCTTAGCCTTATGCCCCTTCTTATGACAGATATAGCAATAATCGATACCACAGTCCTTAGTATTATGCCCCCCCATCTTCTTACAGATTTCGCAAAAGTAACTAATTATTGTATACCCACTCTTATAACAGACATAACAACCATCTTTAGCACCAATAGTATGGCAATTCTGACACTCCATACCTATTTTAGGTTTGTTTATGGAATTCTTTTCTTCCAAACACTTACGTAGTTTTGCTATAGAGTCTAGATGTGTCACACCCCCAAAATCGATAATCGCGTTTATTTAGTGTTTCGCGGAAGCTTTAGTTAATTAGCGGAAGCATTTTAATAAAATTCTAAACAGCGGGGGTGCTGACGCTACAATAGTGCATTCACTGTATCAGAGCATATGATCATACAGAACATATATATATATATATATATATATATATATATATATATATATATATATATATATATATATATATATATATATATATATATATATATATTTAAGATGCCATAAGTATTAAGTTATTACAAAAGATACAACTTATAAAGTCGTACATAAGTATTTGAAAATACAAGTTTATAAATAAAAGGGATTTCATAAGTATAACCAATAGAATTGATAATACAAAGGAAATCCAAGTGTCCCAAAAGTGGCATCATAAATAGTCGGGTTACCTACGTCCATGAGTGCAAATGCAGTACCTGAGTCCTAATTCCCTGAAAAACATAGTAAATCGTCAACATTGAATGTTGAGTGAATTCATAGGTTTAGTGTGAATGTAGTAAATCAAATTTTGTATATATCATTCATGTACACAAACATAATGTTTATATGTAAAATAGGAAACACAAGTATTCTAATTAAAGAAAACATTTCCTAACTATGTAAGAATGTCATTCTTACTACAAGTAATAGCAGTGTAGGAAACACAAGTTTAAATCAAAAACATTTCCCAATAAGTAGTTCGCAGGAAATAAAGGTTTAACTAATCAAAGTACACATTTCCTATCAGTTGTATCGTTTCAAATAAGTAATCTCAGGGAAATGCTATTTCCAAACTAAGTTTGTAGTTTAATAGTCGTTGTCAATACAAGTTAATCGTTAAGAAGGAGAAACAGGTCTATTCAAATATGATAAACATTTCCAAAATACTTGGTAAGAAATCCAAGTTTATCCAATTAAGGAAAACATTTCTAAAATAGTCATCGTGTAGGAACACCTATCCTATTAGTTATCACAGGAAATACATGTTTAACAATCAATTAAACATTTCCATTCATATAGTGTGAGGAAATACAGGTTTATCATTCAAGTAAACATTTCCATATAAATAGTTTGTATCACAGGAAGTACCCCTTCCAAATCAAGTACGTACAGGAAATACCCTTTCCAAATCAAGTTGTTGTTTTGTTGTTTAGTGGGAAATATAGACTACGATCCCTCTAAGGTGAGCTAAATCTTTAGAGTTAAAGTACGACACCTAGTACTATAACCAATCCACGACCAATTTATGTTTTTGCCACAGTAACAGGTTAAGTATACACTCCGCGTGCGACTGCCGTCGTGAGGTTGGAATGACCAACGAGTTATATCCTGGGAGGGTTGTCAAATCGATAGTACTATCTGTATACTTAGTGGCTAGAGTCACCTAGCTAATGGTTATAGGTTGCAAGCACTGGGACTCATGTGCACTACAACTACCTCACGTAAACCTAGGTTCGTACCAAGATTTGTTTTGTCTTAATTTCCAAAATAGTTGTGAAAATATTTTCATAGAAATAGTTCAAGTTTAACGATATGAAAACAATTCATATAAACAGTTCAACGGCATGAAAGCATTCATGTTAAATCAGTTGTATATAATAACATGCAGAGCAATTATATAAATCAAGTAGCATGTTATATCACATAGTTCTATGTTTTCCACCCCTGGTTTTAAAAAACATTTAAAACAAGTAGAAAGTAGGGGCTGTGAACTCACTTGTAGCAAGTCTTCAGCAAAATAGATAGCTAGCAAACAATCCAAACGCGTCCCTCAAATACCTAAACGCAAATAATAATACTTGTATAAGTATGTGGATTATTTGTTAAGTTGAAAATGTTTATAACATTTTGTTCTTGGTGACGTTTGCGTTGATATAACCGTTGCGTTCAATTGTATAATTATATACATATTAGTTGAATATATATATTCTAATATATATATTAGTTGTCGTCATTGTTAATATCCATATATACATATATTGTAAATGTCGCGTATATGTATGTGTATATATACATATATATATGTAATTGTCGTTATTGTTGATTATGTTTTCAAAACATAATTATAATAGTTATCAAAATAACTTTGTGATATCGTATATATATATAAGTCGTTTGTTAACTGTCGCGAATAAAACTTAGTTGTCGTTTAGGTTTCAAAAACGTAACTTTGTTTGTTGTAAAATATAACTCGCTTTTGTTTATCGTTTATATGTATATAAATACACTTATATAAGTTTTGTATTTAGTTAAATATATAAATCGTCGTTGTTTGTTTATAAATCTTCCATTTATATAGTTGGTGCTAAACAATCTAAGTCGTTCCATTTCATCCGTCTCGTTATATATATATCGTCCGTTAGTTTATATATATAAATTGTATTTGTCTCAAAGTTTGTCGCGTACCAATTTTCCGTATTGTTTAACAAATGTCTCGGATATAATTACGTCTCGTAGTCGTGTCTATTTCAATACCAAGTCACGTGTCGCATATACATATTTACCAATTATATCTCTAACAACAAGTTTGATATCGTGTATACGTTGAAATGTTTGTACCATTTAAGTTTGTAATATCAGTTACTGAAATAGGTTGAGATCCGCCGGATCCGAAAGTGATCCGCTGGATCATAGGTTGTTATTATGTGTTCTGCACCCAATTTAATCGTTATGCACCTAGTTTAATCGTTATGCACCTAGTTTAATCGTTATGCACCTAGTTTAATCGTTATGCACCTAGTTTAATCGTTATGCACCTAGTTTTATTAAGGATCCGCCGGCTTAACATGAATCCGCCGGGTTCATTTGGTCTTTAGCTTGGGATCCGCCGGATCCAAAAGGTGATCCGCCAGATCTAGATGATTTTCAGGTTCTGGTTAGGCCCTGTTACTTCATATACACATAGATTTTTAATGTAAACTCGTTTTTAACATGATAGATCATCACAATATGTTATATAAATAAATTATAACATGTTTTTCATTATTTGTAACAACAATTCATCAATCAATTTCATAATTTAAGAAAATTATATAAATGAAGAAAAATGTATAAAATGTTCCTCACAATGATTTTAGATGGATAGGATGATGATTCTGAGATGATGATGATGATTACGAACGATGATGATGAAGATGATCAAGAAATCATTTTTGTGTAGTGTTTGATTTTGTTTGAGAAATGAAGGATTGGAGATAGTGATGATGGGTTTTTGGAGGGAATGAAGCTCCTGCTTCTTTCTTACTGCTGGTGTTGTTCCTCTGCTTGTTCTACAACTTTAATTTGATCAATCAAATCCGAGGAAACATTCACTTTTAAATAGAAAGCTCGATCAGGTGTATTCTTTCGACTTAACGCATCGGCGACCACATTAGCTTTGCCCGGATGGTATCTAATTTCACAGTCATAATCTTTTATCAATTCCAACCATCGTCTCTGCCGCATATTCAATTCTTTCTGGGAGAACACATACTGCAAACTCTTGTGATCGGTACAAACCACACATCGAGTCCCATATAAGTAATGTCTCCAAAGTTTTAGGGCAAATACAACTGCTGCGAGTTCTAAATCATGCGTAGGATAATTCTTCTCATGTGGTTTCAACTGTCGAGAAGCATAAGTGATAACTCTATCCTTTTGCATTAAGACACAACCCAAACCCGAATATGAAGCGTCGCAATAAACCACAAAATCATCAGTACCTTCTGGTAATGCTAAAATCGGTGTCTGACACAACAATTGTTTCAATGTCTGAAAAGCTTGCTCCTGTTGATCAGTCCACACATACTTCTCATCTTTACGAGTTAGTTTGGTTAACGGACCGGCTATCTTAGAAAAATCTTTGATAAACTTCCGATAGTATCCCGCTAACCCAAGGAAACTTCTTATCTCAGAAACAGATTTCGGAGCATTCCAATTCATCACAGCTGCAACTTTTGATGGATCCACTTTCACACCATCTCGACAAATTGTATGACCCAAAAACTGAACTTCTCGAATCCAGAATTCACATTTGGAAAACTTTGCATATAACTGTTCTCATCTCAATGTTTCAAGAACCAACCTCAAATGCGTGGCATGCTCAGTTTCAGATTTCGAATAAATAAGTATATCATCAATGAAAACAATCACAAATTGATCCAAAAATGGTCGACACACACGGTTCATCAAATCCATAAATACCGCTGGAGCATTCGTCAAACCAAAAGGCATAACCAAAAATTCATAATGACCGTACCTAGTACGAAAAGCAGTTTTTGGTATATCCTCTTCACGAACACGAACCTGATGATAACCCGACCTCAAATCAATTTTAGAGTACACTGAAGAACCCTGCAACTGATCAAACAAGTCATCTATTCTAGGAAGAGGGTACTTATTCTTTACCGTTCTCTTGTTCAACTCTCTATAATCAATACACATCCGCAATGACCCATCTTTCTTTTTCACAAATAACACTGGTGCACCCCACGGCGAGGAACTAGGTCTGATAAAACCTTTATCCAACAATTCCTGAATCTGATTCATCATTTCACGGATCTCCGAAGGAGCTAACCTATAAGGAGCTTTAGCAATCGGCGACGAGCCCGGAACAAGATCAATTCTGTATTCTACTTCCCTAACTGGTGGTAACCCAGGCAATTCATCGGGAAACACTTCAGGGTACTCACAAACAACAGGAACATCCGAAACAGTTTTCCTTTCTAATTTGGCATCGACTACATAGGCTAGGTATGACTCACAACCTTTTGACAATGACTTCCTAGCTTTCATCAACGAAATCAAAGGAATAGCTACACCATCCCGTTCTCCTCGAGCCACAACATATGACCCTTCGGAGATTGGGATCCTAACCAACTTCCGATGACAATCAATACTAGCCTTATTCTGACTCAACCAATCCATACCAATTATTACATCGAAACTAGGGATTGGCATCAACAAGAAGGAAATAGGAAAAACATGATCATCAATAGTAATATTAACTCCAGTCACCGATGTGGTAACAGGAACTAACTTACCACTGACTATTTCTACTTCTATAGGCTTTGTTATCACAGTAGGGGCTAATTTCAACTTATCACAAAATTGCACAGAAATGAAAGTACAATTAGCACCCGAATCAAACAATACACGTGCAGGTACAGAGTTTATAAGAAATGTACCCGTGATAACATCTTCAGTACGCACGGCTTCATCAACCATCATCTGAAAAGCCCTACTAGTTGCTGGAGGAGGGTTCTTTCTTTTCTGACCGGAAGATCCCGAACTCCCGACCGAACCCGACCCCGTCGACCTTGCCTCCGGACATTGACCAACCCTATGCCCTTCTTTCTTACAAGTCCAACAAACAAAATTTGGATAACGGCAACTTTTTATCTCATGACCTAATTCACCACACTTCATACATTTGTTTGTCTTAGCCGTACACGGATCATCATGCCGAGACCTACACGAACTACACCAGTTGGAACTATTAAAACTTCCCGAAGAACTACTTCTTCCAACAAATTTCTTACCACCTTGCCGATTCCCTTGCCATTTGGATTTATTCTTACCCGACGATTCAGTTCTTGCCTTAGAGAAACTTGTATCCTTTCCTTGCCATAATCTCAAACCTCTCAAATCACTATCGGCAGACCGCGCGAGGTTAAAAGCATGCGATAAATCCTTAGCCAATCTCACAACCGTACGGTAGTTATCCGGTAAAGCATCCACAAATTGTTCGATTTGAGTTTTCTCATCCGGAACCCATTGTTGAACGAACCTAAGCTTATCCGTAAACTGTGAAATCAATTCATCAATAGTCATGTCATCCTTTAATCGAAGATTCACAAACTCTCTTCGAATCCTAGCAATATCAAAATCCGAACAGTATTGGTTACGAACAACTTGATGAAACTGAGACCAACTAATAGTTTCTTTCTGTTGTTGAGTGAAATGACCGGTAATGGAATCCCACCAAACCATGGCATCATCCTTCATGCATTGAACCGCATATTTGACTTTAAGTTCCTCATCACAGCAAGTCACATCAAATTTGCGTTCCATATCCCTAAGCCAATTCAAAGTTATTGTTGGATTTTTACTTCCATGAAATTCCGGTGGTCGACTAGCCATAAAAGTCTTGTATGAACACTTCTTTTCTGATTGAGAGGATGAACCAGAACCAAAGACTGGGGTTTGCTGAAATAACTGCCTAGTCGCAGCTTCCTCAGCTTTCCTCTTGAATTCCCTAAGGAATACCAACTCGTCTTCCATCTCATGAATATACTCATCTCGGTTAGATTGTTGTCCGGTTGGTTGAGAAGTACCATTATGATCATGTTGCTCGGTATGAGTCCCGATTTGAGGAGCGACGATCCTGGAGGCATTGTTGGGGTTGGTGGTCGGTGGTTCGTTATCTGCCATTTCTGAAATTCAACACAACACTTGAACTTTGTTAATCGTTAGCATCTAACTACTAACTACCATCAGCCAATACTAATCCCATATCCAAGAATGTTTGATATATCACGCTCCAGTTTTGAGATTGATCATTCAACAATGAACAATTATCCCAAAACTATGCTCTGATACCAACTTATAACACCCCTCATTCCATAGTAATAATATTATAGATAATACGGAAGCGCAAGTAAATAAAACGCAATACATTGTTACATATTCTACTAAAGTACCAAAAATCGTTTACATGTTTAAGTCACTTCAATTTAAAACTTGTTCAAAAGATTAGCATGGCGGGGTATTATATAAACTAAACGGAGTTGTTACAAAATAATCAGAGTAGCTTGAATATCAAACATTCCATTCTTCCAAGGTTTGACCTTCCTGCTACCCACCCGCATGCTCAAAACAAAAGTCTGCAGGAAGTAACAACGAGGGATTAGCACATAGCTAAGTGAGTAAATCCAACACTCAACATTTAACTTAGCTAAACCAATTAACTACAACAAGTATTCGCAACCACAACAATCAACAACAACTTAATGAGGATCGGCGGATCCGGGGATAACCTTAGTACCCGGGCGGCTCCCCAAGATCACTTATCCAAACATATCCGTATGGCCATAACGGACGAGACCGATAGCTAGTGTTTATTATACTTAGGTACAGTTCAGCACACACAACAAATGAAGTACCTCCCTGTACCATTCACACAACAACACACTAGCCCAACCAACAGTTCATCAACTCGTTGACCTCATTAACAACAATGCACAAAAGCCACACATAGCACATATAGGCATATGATCAACAATAACAACTAATCAACTCAATAATCAAGTCTACGTTTACCCGTTGTAATCAAATGATTACAACTAAGCCAAACGGTAAGTTTTGAATCCACTCACCGATACCTTTGCAGTCAACACACCCAGCTACTAATAACTGAGTCTTTGGGGTATCTGAAACATCACGCAACAACACAAGTTAGAACTTGTCATTAATAAGTAGTCTTTAAGCAACTAACGACTTTACACTAGTACTTATACTATTACACAATCACTATTACAATTAGATCATACCATAATTACCTTATTTATTTGGTTTCCAGATATAGTTATATCTTTCCATTACACTCAAAGGATATAGCTATTTTAATTCTATTTTTGGTCATAGCCGTTCAGCTTCAACATCCATAGCCGATCGGCTTGGATAGCATAACCGATCGGCTCAGCCATAGCCGATCGGCTTCCGTAGTTATTTTCAGACTTTAATTCGAGGTCCAAGTTCTGTGATAGTTTTGAACTAACGAAGCCTATCGGCTACAAGAAGCCGTTCGGCTTTTATAGTATAACCGATCGGCTTTGGCATAGCCGATCGGCTTTAACATAAAAGCCAGCAAATCCAGTTCGATCATAGCACAACCCAGAAACTCAAATCCATAAAACCAAATACGAACCAAATATGCAGAAAACTCATGTTGCTAACTTCTAACTTGATCAAAACCTATTTCTAATGCTTTACAAACATATATTAACAACAATAACATCCAAGAAATTAATCAAATCTTCATATATTTTGAATATGGACTTATGCAATATATATGTATACTTACAATCTATAGATGAACAAGAAGATTATGATAGATGATGATGATAATAATGATCACAACTTAACTTCAAGTCTTGGTTTAGATCTCCCTTTGATTTGAAGTAATTAAAGTTAGGGTTTATGTGTTTTAGTTGAAAAGGAAATTGGGAAGAGGAATTGGTAAAGTGATCCATGGGTTAGGTCGGTCCCTATTAAAACCGACCTACAACTTTGGGTATTTAATACCCGCTCTAAATCTATTGTCTGGCACCTAATTGCTAGATGCGAGAAATTTATTTTATTGTTCCGTCAACTTTAATAATTTAAATCAAACAACATTCCACTAACCACAATAAGTCCTAAGACCTATTTCACCAACTTTCATAATTAAACAATTATATCACAAAATTATTTAAAACTATTAAATACGCAATTATAAATAGAAAAAATACCAGGCTACCGGAGAGGATGTTACAAATGGAGACGATGAAAGTAAGCTATTGAACGTTTTGTTTTTATAGATGGGTGAATATTAAATAAAAGGAAAGTAATATAAGACGGTTTGAGTAAATGGAAACTAAATATGATACCTAAATGATATTTAATCTTTAGATTAGACTTTCGAATTTATCATTTTTTTGATCCCTAAATAAGATAACAATAAATTTTAAATTTGATCCCGTGGCTTAGACAGTTAGACGTGAATCACATTTAATTTAATTTAGATATGGCACATCAGCGGTCAGCCCATGGGTTTTAGTATATGTTGTGAATTTTTATAAAACAGGAGTAATTATTACTATTTATAATTAAGATTAGATTCATTTATAAAGTTTGGAATTGAATGTAAATTTCAATGACCATTCAAAATACAATGTTAGTTTATATTTAACGTTTTAACCCGACAAAATTGCGTGGATCGTCCCTGTGGTTTGCCCAAAATAACTAACCGAGTCCTTGTGGGTTTTTTTTTTACTTGAGGCATCCCTAAACTTGCAAAAAGTTGCGTGGGTCGTCCCTGGTCCTAACTTTCGTTAGTTCTGGCGTTAAATGCGAGGGTATAATGGTCATTTCATTAGTTAAAGGACTGCCCACGTAATTTTGCAAACCACAGGGACTGTCCGTGTAAATTTTCAAATTTCATTTAATATTTTTTTATTGTAATTCTAAATACTTTTTTTAATTGTGTTTAATTAATTAATTTTTGAAAATTAAATTTATTTAATAACTAAAGATGTTCAATTTTTTTTAATTGTATGTACTTTTTCAAAAAAATTTGTATTATTGTATATATGCAATACTTTTACTCCATATTTTTTATTGAAAATTTAATAGATTTTAAAGGTTATTTTTAGGGTGATCATTCGTACCCATAGGAACTATCCGTGTAAATTTAAAATTAATAAGCTAATTATATTGTTTATTTTTTTAACATTTACGAAATATACATGCTTTGGTACCATATACGAAATATACATGTTTTTCTGACTGCGAGTGTAATTTTGTAATATTTAATTTTAAATGACTGCTACTGTAACTTTGTACGCCATCATTTAAACGGTCCGGTACCAGTATTTTAAGTGTTTTTAACATTTATATGCGTGTTTGTCATTTAAGTGTTGTAACATTTATATGCGTGTTTTTTACATTTATATTTTAAGTGTTTTTAACATTTATATGCGTATTTTTTTAGTGTTTTTAACATTTAAGTGTTTTAAATGTTAAAAACACTTAAAATACCGGTACCGAACCGTTTAAATGATGGCGTACAAAGTTACACTCATAGTCATTTAAAACTAAATATTACAAAGTTACACTCGCAGTCAGAAAAACATGTATATTTCGTATATGGTACCAAAGCAGGTAAACTGGTAAAATATCGGTACCGAACCGGTTGGTAGCGGTTATCTTTTTTATCCTAAAGTGAGTACCGAATACCGGACCGTTTAAAGCGGTATTGTACCGGTTCCGTAGATTAAAACACTTAAAACAATAAGAATTACGTTTATCTAAGTGAATTACGATGTTCGAACAATTTTTGCTAGGGGACAATTTTATGGGATGGAGGAAGGAAGTATTTAAGGTAATCATTTCAATTTGCAACAAGTAAAAATAAATGTTAAAAAAATAAACAATATAATTAGCTTATTAATTTTAAATTTACACAGATAGTTCCTATGGGTACGAATGCTCACCCCTAAAAATAACCTTTGAAATCTATTAAATTTACAATAAAAAATATGGAGTAAAAGAATTGCATATATACAATAATATAATTTTTTTTTGAAAAAGTACATACAATTAAAAAATATTGAACATCTTTAGTTATTAAATAAATTTAATTTTCAAAAATTAATTAATTAAACACAATTAAAAAAAGTATTTAGAATTACAATAAAAAAATATTAAATGAAATTTTAAAATTTACACGGACAGTCCCTGTGGTTTGCAAAATTGCGTGGGCAGTCCTTTAACTAATGAAAGGACCATTATACCCTCGCATTTAACGTCAGAACTAACGAAAGTTAGGACCAGGGACGACCCACGCAACTTTTTGCAAGTTTAGGGATGCCTCAGGTAAAAAAAAAACCACAAGGACTCGGTTAGTTATTTTGGGCAAACCACAGGGACGATCCACGCAATTTTGTCTTTTAACCCTAAAGTTTTACTAGCACCTATCTTTTATTGCAACATATGAGACACGTGTTTAATGCCCCAAACCACCCACCCCCCTCTCAATCTCTCAAACAAGACTGAGTCAAATTTTGACTAATTCAGAGGCCAATTTCCAATTTTGACTTTTATTGGTCAATCAAGTAGCTCGATTTTGCCATTGGTGAAATTTGGTTTTTCTCAAATATTATTTTGAACCGTTATAGCATGCACTTTAGGGCGGTACCTACATCCATGGTACATGTCTTGAATGTTTTTGAGTATCCACTATTGACAAATGTTTATATCTTTGATATTTCATAAATTGATGACGAGAGGTGTTAGTTCCTACTTTTTCAGGGTAGATATTGGTACCATTGAGCCTTTGTTGTTGCACATATATTGGTATATATGTAATGTAATGACACAAATAATTTCGGAGTAAATTCTTATGATTCTCCCTTGGATTTCATCTTCATTGTATCAGGTCCCATTTTCGTCGAATGACCCGAGTTCTGATTAATCACTTTTACTGAATGAGTTATGAGTCATTAACCGAACTTTTTTTGTTTTTCCTTTCCTGCTGAAATTCTTATTTACGGTCATGTTGGTATCAAGAAGATGATTTTTGGTGGATCTGAATATGAAAATTGGAGTCCAAACTTGACATCAGAGGATGAAGGTTACAATGTACAGAAAATCTAGGCACATCTTAATTATTTAGTTAAGAAAATGAGTATAGCGCATCAGTTGTATTTTACTATGAAATATGACCAATGGGGCTTTGCCTCAGTGGTACCGCCGCCGCAAATCCCCACGCCCCACCCGGGTTCAAGCCTCTGGGAGTACAAAAAATCCTATGCTCCGTGTGTGGGGTCACTGGGGCCAGGTGTTTAGCCGGACGGGTTGCCTCTTGCGGGTGGGGCTCCGTGGATCTACGGATCCGGGGTTAAAGGTTCCCTCCAATAACCTTTTTTTTTTTTACTATGAAATATGAACATTTTATGACTCCTGTTGTTCAGTGGAAACATAGGTGTTTGTAGCTTTATTAACATCAGAATTTGAGCAAATGTTCTTCATGGAATTTGATACATACGATTACTTGCGTATTACTGGTAGATATATAAATAATAAAAGAAGATAGTTATGGGTTTAACCGGTTAATTTTATTAAATATTAAAACTTTAATATGCGGAAAATAATAAAATCAATTAACCCATTACCGCGGATCCAAATACTTGAATTAAATCAATCAACTAATTACACGAGATGAAAGAAACAACTTACAGCTACTTGCTCGGAATGATCAGTCTTTTGTTTCTTGCTCGGAGGTGCCAACGCGTTCGTACCAACACTAGTCATCATTATAGATACAACCGCTAGAAGTTTAATCTCTTTGTTAATACGTTATCTTTACTACAACTTAGTAACAACGTATAAACCGAACCAAGGATTAAACACACGTATGTGTGTGTGTCGACTAGCCCAAAACCGAATTTCGGTTTTGGGGTTTTGTGGGGTTCGACCAAAACAAGAGAGAGGAGAGGGAGAGCTTTAGGGTTTAGGTTATTATGTGTTGATCACCTAACTATTGAACCCCTAGACATGTATTTATAGTCTAGCTAAACTTGTTCTCCAAGTTTATCAATAGTTACGATTTAAACCCTTTAATAATATTTAGTTTAACAATTTAAACTAAACTTTATTAACTCTACACAATTAATTCGTAATTAATTAATCTCATACGTATCTGTCGATGATGCATTGGTATGACCCATTGGTGTCTTAATCATCGGATTAAATAATTTAAATATAATTATCACGCACATTATTCTTTCAGACTCCCACTTGTGCATAGATGATTATACTTAACTTATTAAGTTTCCTAGGCGGTCCACAGCAAGACACATAGGATGACCGAGTCATAAGAACTCTTATACCTCGCACGCTTTAGTTGAATCACCCATTCACAACGGTATATGAAAAGAGCAGCATATCCTTTTGCAACACGTTATTTATGAGAGCGCCTGGCATGGACTTTACTCAACCAAATAATACTCTCTTTGTTCTTGATCTAGTTTCAACTGGTTCAAAATGACGGAAGTCTAATACTCTCCGAGCGCGGCCACGCATTCTCCAGTCTTAACCATCAAAGGCCTAACAATATCTCTCTTAATTAAAAGAGGTGCAAATCCCATCTTGACAATTAACCACTCTACACTTAGCTCCCACTGAACCCAGCAACCAGCCGTTATGGCTACGCATTTACGCGTAACGTTAGACTGTACCTAAGCCCAATGTTAACTAAGCTTGAATGCAATTAACGTCTCATGTAATGAGGATATCTCACTTGAGTTAACTTATGATAGAAGTCCATGAAGTTACACTCAAAGCGGGTCAACCAATATTTGATCAAATCAAATACCCATGAATTTTTGACAACCTTAATGCTATAAGTCCTAATTAAGATTTCGGCCAATATTTCACAGTCACCATCACCCCATTGTGGTTCCCACGACAACGAGTAGGCTATGGAAGTTTTTGGAATCCGTCATGCGTAATTCCATGGATTGCTAAAACATACTAAATAATTGAACATTTAAAAAAAAAAAACGCAAAACAAAAACATCTCTTTGAATTTCAATAAAGTTCAATTGTTCAATCAATACATAAAGAATTATAATAATAAGCCTAGAGATACTTCATGCCTATGAATTCAGCATGCTTGTAATGCTTGGCTTGAGACAATGCTATCGTCAATGGATCGGCAACATTATCATCAGTTGGAATTTGTTGTATCTTCACATCACCTCGTTCGATAATCTCTCGAATCAAGTGAAACTTACGAAGTATGTGTTTGGACTTGTGATGAGCTCTAGGTTCTTTAGCTTGCGCCACAGCACCAATATTATCACAAAAGATTTCAATTGGATTGGAGATACTGGGAACAACTCCAAGATCCATTATGAAATTCTTCAACTAAACAGCTTCCTTTGCAGCATCATTTGCAGCAATGTACTCCGCCTCTGTAGTGGAATCGGCTACAGTACTTTGCTTTGAACTCTTCCAGCTTACTGCTCCTCCATTTAACATAAACACAAAACCTGATTGCGATCTAGAGTCCTCTTTGCTGGTTTGAAAACTAGCATCAGTGTGACCAATCATTTTGAGCTCCATTTTCTTACCACCAAAAGTTAAGACCATATCTTTAGTTCTTCGTAAGTACTTAAAGATATTCTTCACAGCTCCCCAATGCTTGATTCCCGGATTTTGTTGGAATCTACTCGTAACACTAATAGCATATGCGACATCTGGTCTAGTACATAACATAGCATACATGATAGATCCCACTGCAGAAGCATATGGGATGCCTTTCATGTTTTCCTTGTCCTCTTCAGTCTCGGGACATTGACTCTTCGTAAGAACCAATCCAGCTGACAACGGAATCATCCCTTTCTTGGATTCATCCATCTTGAATTTATTCAAGATCTTGTCAATGTATGTACTTTGACTTAGTCCAATCAACCTTTTACTCCTGTCTCTCAAAATTTTGATTCCAAGAATATAGGCTGCCTCTCCAAGGTCTTTCATTTGAAAACATTTACTAAGCCATGACTTAACACTTTTAAGCATGTTAGTACTATTTCCAATGAGCAATATGTCATCTACATATAAAACCAAGAAGGTAATGTCGCTCCCACTAAACTTCCTATAGACACATGGTTCGAACTCACTTTTGATGAAACCAAACTCCTTTATCTTCTCATCAAAACATAAGTTCCAACTCCTAGATGCTTGCTTTAATCCATAAATGGATTTGAGCAATTTACAAACTCATTTAGGTCTCTTAGGATCCACAAAACCATCCGGTTGTGACATATACACAACCTCAGTCAAGTTCCCATTAAGGAAGGCGGTTTTGACATCCATTTGCCATATCTCGTAATCATAGTACGTAGCTATGGCCATTAGAATCCTAATAGACTTAAGCATGGCTATGGGTGAAAAAGTTTCATCATAGTCAATACCATGAGTTTGAGTAAAACCTTTTGCAACCAACCTTGCTTTATAAGTTTGTACCTTACCATCCATGTCAGTTTTCTTCTTGAAAACCCGCTTACACCCAACAGCTTTACCATCGGGCGGAAGTTCACTAAGTTCCCAAACTTTGTTGTCATACATGGATTGCATCTCAGCCTTCATGGCTTCTTGCCATTTATCAGATTCCGAACTAGACATTGCCTCATTGTAAGAAGTTGGTTCTTGCAAACCATCATCTTCAATGACATAGACATACCTACTAGGTGCACTACGCATCCGGTCGGATCTTCGAAGACTAGGTGTCTCAGTAGTGTCAACATTGCCATGTTGATCATCAACATCTTCATGTTGATCATCAGCATCATCATGTTGAACAGGTACCATCGTTTCATGTGATATTTGTTCATCCTCTACTTCTTCAAGGAGGTGATTATTTCTATCAGTTTTCTTGTCAAGGAAATCCTCTTCAAGAAAATATCCATAACGAGCTACAAACACTTTGTTCTCACTTGGATTATAGAAATAATATCCCCTAGTTTCCTTGGGGTATCCAACAAATATACATTTATCAGTTTTAGACTCAAGTTTGTCGACTACAGGTCGTTTGACATGTACACTACAACCCCAAATCTTCATGTATGATAAATTTGGAGATCTACCATACCACAACTCATATGGAGTTGTAACAACTGATTTAGATGGTACACGGTTTAGTGTATACGCTGTTGTTTCTAGTGCGTGTCCCCAAAAGGATAAAGGCAAATCCGTTTGACTCATCATAAATCGTACCATGTCTAACAAAGTACGATTCCGACATTCGGATACTCCATTCCACTGTGGTGTATATGGAGGAGGTAATTGTGAGACAATTCCACAATCTCTCAAATGACGCTCAAACTCTTCGCTTAGATATTCTCCACCTCGGTCGGACCGAAGCTTCTTTATCTTCTTACTCAATTGATTCTCAACTTCATTTTGAAAGTCTTTGAATTTACCAAAACTTTCATATTTACGTTTCATTAAGTAAACATATCCATATCTACTTAAATCATCAGTAATGTAATGAAGTAACGGTATCCACCTCTAGCTTCATGACTAAAAGGTCCACACACATCAATATGTATGATTTCCAATAAGTCATTTGCCCTTTCATTAGTTCCTTGGAAAGGTGCCTTTGTCATTTTACCAGAAATGCAAGATTCGCACTTATCAAATGATTTAAAATCAAAAGTGTCCAAGAGTCCATTTTTATGGAGCTCTTCAATGCGCTTCTCATTTATATGGCCTAAACGACAATGCCAAAGGTATGCTTTGTTAATATCAACATTAGCATTAATATGAAGAATTGTACTAGAAGGGGAATGTAATTCTAAAGTATACAAACCACGTTGGGAGATAGCTTTAAAGTAGAAAACATTATTGCGATAAACCAAAAATGTCTTTCCTTTAGAAATAATATCAAAACCATTATCCACCAACAAGTCATACGAAATTACATTCTTAATAATTCTAGAAACATAGTAACAATTATTAAGTTCTAAAATTAATCCCGTAGGGAGGGCAAGTTTATAAGTTCCCATGGCTTCGGCACCAACATTTGTTCCGTCACCGACGCGCAAACTTAACTCGCCTTGTCCCAATTTTCTACTTCTTTCAAAACCCTACAAGTTATTGCAGATGTGATTACCACATGCAGTATCTAATACCCAAGAATCAAAAGAAGTCATAAGACAATCAATCATAAACATACCAGAATCAAAATTATAAACCATTTCAATATCCTCCAAATCAAGCACACAATCGCATAAATCTTCATTCCCACATGTGGGGCAGGGAATGCTGGGCATGTCTTTAAAATCATCATTTTCAAAGTTCATGTCTTTGAGCTCCTTTTGCATCTCATAAGCAAACAAATCCTTGTAGAATTTTGATATGGTTGATTCATCATCAATGTCATACATTAAACAAAAGGATTTAAAGTCCTCATTTAATGAATCAAGCAACATTAGCAAAATACAATCCGTAGGGATTTCATAGTGTAGCTCATTTAAACGATTCAAGACAACTTCAACGTTTATCCAATAATCGTCCACCGACTGCCCTTTCTCCATCCTAAGCGCCTTGAGATTACAACTTGCATTGTAACGCTCATGACGATTACCAGGGAGAAGTATTTGTTTTGTGTTGTTAATTGCCATCTACAGAAAATAAAACAAATTCATAATTCAGTATTGATTATTTCTAATAAATCAAACAACCCTAAATTTGACTTATTAGCCTAGGACCCGACATTCCACTATTGTATGCCCTCAACGAAGGCTGCAATGACATAGCAATAGCTTTTAGGTAGGTGACGCCTTCACCAATTGAACTCATACAACTCCTAGCCTTATGAGGTTCCGGTTAAGCCGGGCATGTTTAACCTCATCACGCGTCTTGGGCGAAGTTCTCAACTCGAATCACCAATAAACCGTACCATATCAAAACTGTGGAGATCCGGCCATCTTCTCAAGTGGATATCGCGGTTCTCACACTTCACCCTAACCCAAGTGCAACCATACCCACCCGCGGAGGCGGCAAAGGATATGGAGTTGGAGTCGGTATGAATGTCTCTTTATGGAGGACGCTTTAGGTTTAATTTCATAGGGTTCTTTCACGTTTCAATTAAATCGTGTTCCCAATATTTTCTAGTTTTAAATAACCTATTTTTAAAACATATCTTTTACCTTTAAAAAATATATACGCTTCATATATAAATCATAATGATTTATAATACGTCTTTATTTAAAACACATTTTAAAACATTATCAAATAACTATTTTAAAATTTATGCTTTTAAGCAATGGTTTTATGTTCGTGTCATTTGTTTAATATTTAAACATACAACAACCACGCATTTATAAAATAATAAATAAAACATAAAACCGGTAACATAGCCAACCATATCTATTTGTTTAACTCGTGAGCCAACACGAATTAAACGGTCCTTTCCTATGGGACAAACATGACACAATTCTGGCGTTGATGAAGTCTAAAAGCTCCCACTTGATGTTTCCATCCAAATAAGCTCCGTGCTCCATATGCTCCAAAATTGCTCCGCTTGTTTGTCTTTTGATTACATTTAATTTAAAATAAACTAGTCTTAACCTATCTATTTTAAAACAAAATTTACATAATCAAAAGAGGTTGTAAATTGGCACGCAGGCCTCCTCATACCATAAAACAATGAATTACAAAAACAACCACAACATTACATACAACACACAACATGCAATATTTGGTCGTTGGCTTGGCTATCTACCACAAACATGTCACAAATGCAAGATCCTAACTTTTGGCTATTATAGGAATCGGTTTGCATATAACATGCAAATAAATGCAAACTCATTCCCATATCATAAATTAAAACAAGTACGCCAAAAGGTTTGATCTTTATATAAACTTTAACAACATTAACATTCAAATATACATGACATTATTTTGATCCATCTAATTAATTAAAAACAACAATTATATTTAATTAATCAATTAAAACTAATAATTATTGTAGTTATACGGTTTGAGACTATACTTCAAGATCCTTCTTAGCGAATCAACAACCGGAATCCCAATAGGGGTTGGGTTGGATTCGGCTAAGGTGAGTATCACCAAAACCCCAAACCTAATCGACTTAACTAGGGTTCACAAAACCCTATCAATCAAGATTAGGTTTCTTGTATCATATACAATTACAATAATAATAGTTGTTAACAAAAAATCGAAATACACACATATATATACAATAATCGATTTACATATATATATCAAAAATTCAATCTTTATAATTTTCCTATGGATCAAAACAATTAAATCATATATCTTTGATGATTTAAACAAGTATAAGCGGCTTTGATACCACTGATGGGTTTAACCGGTTAATTTTATTAAATATTAAAACTTTAATATGCGAAAAATAATAAAATCAATTAACCCATTACCGCGGATCCAAATACTTGAATTAAATCAATCAACTAATTACACGAGATGAAAGAAACAACTTACAGCGACTTGCTCGGAATGATCAGTCTTTTGTTTCTTGCTCGGAGGTGCCAACGCGTTCGTACCAACACTAGTCATCATTATAGATACAACCGCTAGAAGTTTAATCTCTTTGTTAATACGTTATCTTTACTACAACTTAGTAACAACGTACAAACCGAACCAAGGATTAAACACACGTATGTGTGTGTGTCGACTAGCCCAAAACCGAATTTCGGTTTTGGGGTTTTGTGGGGTTCGACCAAAAACAAGAGAGAGGAGAGGGAGAGCTTTAGGGTTTAGGTTATTATGTGTTGATCACCTAACTATTGAACCCCTAGACATGTATTTATAGTCTAGCTAAACTTGTTCTCCAAGTTTATCAATAGTTACGATTTAAACCCTTTAATAATATTTAGTTTAACAATTTAAACTAAACTTTATTAACTCTACACAATTAATTCGTAATTAATTAATCTCATACGTATCTGTCGATGATGCATTGGTATGACCCATTTGTGTCTTAATCATCGGATTAAATAATTTAAATATAATTATCATGCACATTATTCTTTCAAATAGAATAGTAGAGGGGTGATGGTTTTCCTAAAGACACTGATCTTTTGAGTTGTGTCCCATACTCCCATCCCACTAACGCAACTAGGCTTTTAAGTTCTATTTTTGGGTTTATTTCTTTTAGAATTTAGAATTTAGAGATACCTCACCCATTTAGAGTCGAAGACCCCTTGCTAGGGCTGTTCACAGTTCGGATAAAACCGGATTATCCAATTGGATAACTCGGATCGGACCATATGGTTTGGATAATTGGATTTTTGGATCGGCTCGGATCAAAACCAAACTTATTATTTTGGATTACGGATTGGTTTTGGTTAGTAAATTACAAACCGGATTATCCAAAAAAAACCAAATAACAAATAAATATTTATTTTTCAAACATTATATGTATACATGCACATACAAAATAGTTTACTAACTTATTAATATTCTATAAATATCCAAATATAATAGGTAGTTTAAAGTTTACAAAATTGTTTACTTATATATGTAGGTAATTTATAGTTTCGTTTTGCATTTTACTATTATATTACACACACATGTATATATACTAGGAGATTCAAATGAGAACCATCCATTATGTATAAGTTTATTATAATAACTAACATATTTTAGTAGATATTGTAAATATATATGTATGTGTTTGGATATCCAAAAACCAAACCAATCCATCCAAATAGTAATTCGGATGGATTGGTTCGGTTTTTAAATTTGTTTGGACGGATCGGATTCATATTTTCGAAACCATAATCCATTTGGATTCATGTATACGGATCGGTTTTGAACCGATCCATCCATTTGAACACCCATACCCCTTGTAGAAGAAATTCATACGTGTACCAAACTAATTTTATTAGCCTACTTTTTAGTGTTGCAAAATAGTTTATGTAAAGCAATAACTTTAAATGGTCCAAAACTCCAAATCCAAACACCTTAGTATATTTGTAAATCGATTCATTCAATTATTTTATATACTCAAATTGCTTTTGGAAAACCTTTTTATAATCGAATAATTAATGATGATAAACCTATTTGGATTTAGCACTTCAAAATTGGTGGTGGTGTTAAAGTGTTAGTTTAGACTTTATAGAGAAGGTGCACGTACAGATATATGTTAGAGTGAAAATAGAGAAATAAAGTGACATAAAAGTAATAAAATTAGGCTTATATATATTTTTTCTAATTAAGAGGATAAACTTAGATGTTCTGATAGTTCCCATATAAATATAATTAAAAACTTTATTAAAAAATGAGGAGTTACTTTATGTTTTGAATATTTACGATGCATTACACTCTGGAAAGTGTAATACATTGCCATATCATTTTATTTTTTACACAACTTAATTACTCACAATCTATTACATCTTACAAAATGTAATAGACTTCGAGATCATCATCTCACTTTTCATAATACATAATATCTTATTAAATAACACAAACATATATATTTACATAAAATATATATATAAGAAAATATAAAATTACGATATCACATTATAAATCGTCAAACACACTGTTTAGTTAATAATGGTTCATCAAAAGTTTTACATATTTTGCTGAGTTACAGAAAGAGATGTGAAGATTAAGATAACAAAGAAGAATAAAAAATTGTATAACTCAAAATTAGAGGGGGGAAATCAATAAATGAATTCACATTTAAATTAAATTAATTATAATTTGATTTTACAATAAAATATTACCTTAATTATATAGGTATAGAAGAATCCACCTCATCAAACTTGTTTCATATAATGATGACACAAATGATGCAGGTGATGTGGCATGCGTGAATAGTTGACAAATAATTGAAGGTCCCCTCTTTAAGTTATATAGATGGGATCTACTTTATATATCACCTTTTTTTTTTTTTTTAAATACAATCATTACTGTACTTTTTTCATCACTTTTTCTCAACATTCTGTACTTTTCTGTACTATTCTGTACACAATCAATGATTAGTGGTATGATTATTGGAAATTAGTGGTATATAAAGAGATTCCCTAGATAAATTACATTTTACTAACTATAATACTATATCATCAAAAGCTATGATTGACAGGTAAATTTCTTGGAAGTGGTTAGTTACTCGCGGTTAGAAAAATCTGATTTATAGTAAATTTCTATAATTTATCTAAAATTGTTTGTTTGACGGTTTCTTTTATTGGCATTTTATACGGAGTAGTTGTTTTCATTGTTTAAAAAACACACCGGTTTTTAGATACTTATAATTAATTTTAAAGTGTAACTATCGGTGGAGTTTTTGTAAATAGACCAATTAACTCTTTCTAACTTGAGAAATTTGATTGATTACTTCTTTTAAACTCTTTCCCAATCTTTGTGTGTAGCGATCTGAACTCACCTCTCAATTTTTATTATCAAGTATTAACCAAATGCATCATAGGGGAAGGTTCAAATGAGAACTAGTATAAAGTTGAAAACTTTGAGAACCACAAAGAATTTATAATTGTAGATGTGTAATTCACTTTATACACATGTGAACATCAATATTTGTTCAAATGAGTAACAAGAACACGTCAAAAAATGTAAAATTACGTATATAAACTCTTAAAAACACATATGTTCGTAATTGAACAGTTCACATGTGAACAAATTGGTTAAAGTTAGTTAAAATAAGTTTTTACACTTAATTTTTCGAATTTCAAGGTCTTATTGATTCTTATTAACATTTTTATATATATATTGACATTATCACATTTGAACAATCACATATTTAAGTGGTTCTCACAAGTTCTCAATTTCTTAATGATACTCGTTTGAACCCTCCACCATTATTCCAATAGGACAAAACGAAAGAAATGTTATTTATTATATATACTTTACTAACCTTTAACTTTTTAAACTTACTCAAACCCATGTATGTAAATATAGTTAGCTAATGTGATGTGAACCCTTCAAAATCAGACTTTAAAATATTTACAAAAATTGTCACCTTCAAAATTAGGTTTTTTTTATCAAAAAATGGGTGGCTATGATGTATTCTTACCGTTCTCACGTAATCGTTCTCACCAGAACCCAACCATATCTATATGTATATGATACGATGAATAATATATAAAATTCGGAAGACGTTACCTAAGAATTGCACCGCGTTGGACTTGTTTAGGGTTGTGAATTGTGATCGATAATGACGTAGCCGTATATGTGCAGTATTTTTCACCGTTTTAATATATTTGGATTTATATACACTTCACACATAGTTTTTTTATAAAATTAAAGATCTTATATATTTTTGGTAGAGATTTACTCACTAACAAAGATATCATTTATTCACACTTTTTTTCCACACTTTTTAAATCATTACAATCTTCACACACACACACACACACACACACACACACACACACACATATAAGTGTGAGAAAAAAAAGTCTACACTTAAAAGTGTGGAAAAAAAATTTGTAACACCCAATTTATCCACACTTTCTCTTGTGTGTGAAAATCATGTGTTACAACTTTTTTTTTTCACTTTTAAGTGTTAAAATGTTGTAATTTCTTCACACTTATAAGTGTGAGCCTTTCTTTCTTACATATATAAGTGTGAAAAATCTTTTTTTTTTTTTTTAAAAAAAAAAATACACTTCTTAAAAGCGTGGAAAAAAAAGTGTGGTAAAATAACATTTTTTTGGTAATGACTTATTGTGTTTAAGGACACACTAAAAGGTTAGAATATGAATTACAAACAACCTCCCAAAAATTATTTAAACCATTTATCAACTTATTCATTAACATTTTAATTCTTTTATATAAAGAAAAGTTATGTGTACATTAAATCATGCACAAAATATTGATAGGAAATTCAATATCAATATTTTTAAATGTACTGTATTTGTGACCATTTGGGTAATTGGTGCAGTTTCAAAATAAATCAAATGTCAAACTAACCATTTAGGTAATTTTGTCGAGTATATGTGGTTGTCATTGTGCATCTTGTGAACTTTTTATTATAGTGGATACGCTCTTTGAAATTCTTGTATCTGTCGTGTATCTAAGGTTGTATACAAACCAAAACCAGAACCACATTACCCGACTAATCACCTGGGTTAGTGGGTATCTTGTGACAGGATTCAAGTAAACGAATACCAAAAACAACACTTCCCAAAATGCTGCAAAGCCCATGTTGAAAACGTTATAAATCTTGCAAGCTCAACACAAGATTACAAACATCTGAATAGGTCCATAACAATAAAATATTGAGAAAATTGTCATTTTAATACTACTACTAGCCTTCAGAATTTTCACGAGCTCTTGACAGATACTTTCTGTGCAACCAACTTTATAGCTTCGATCCTTTCATCAACAAGCTTCTGTAGCTGCTCCTCTTGCTTGATCTTATCATCCTCTTCCATCTCAACCTCTTTTGATTCATCACCATCTCCTGTCGTCTTAAACATCACAAATGAGGCTTCAGGATCGTACTCTGTCGGGATGTCAATCACCCGTTTCCCACTTGCACCTGTATCTTTACCAATGACATCAGCCCTGATACGGTCCAACACAACTGTTTTGAAATTCTCGAGGTGTTTATCAATGGGGTCAAGAGCTATGTAGATTAGAATCTCCCAACACTGTAAAAACTGTTTCTTGTTGATTTTGAGAGTTTTTCTCACTTCTTCAATGGTGTCTGATGGTGGGCCAAATCGGGTAATGGTGGTTCTTTTAGCTAAGTTTTCTTCCTTCAGACGAGCGACGACCGAGTTTAGTGAAGGCTGAATTGATTCTAATGCAAGTAGACGGGGTATGTCAATGCAAGCCCTTACATGTTGCAATGAGTCCAGTGGCTCTTCAATTGAGAGGTCATAGACGTTGTCAGAAACTACCATATTTGTGAGTACTTGAAGAAGATAGCCTCCATAACCCTTGTTTTGGTATGGAGGAAATACCAATATCTGTCATTCATAAGTCCAAAAAACATTTGAATAAGTGACTTTTACAAAAGAAATACCAATATAAGACCAAAAAATATTTATATATCCTGTTTCAGTTGAATGCTGTGTACCCCTCCCATGACTTTTACTAGATGTCAAAAATTTCACCCGATTTATATGATAAACGGGTGAATTTGGATTTTATCTGTTCCATAACAAGCCAAATTTGGATAACATCTACAGTGAAACAGGTCAAATAGTTTAAAGGGGTTCTTCCATCCTGATTATTTTACTTAAAGTAATTAGATTGATATTTTAAAAAATATAGTTCTTTAATTATAAATAAGACATTAAGTTTACTCAATAAAATCAGATACTGATAAATGTTGGACGTTCCACCTAACTTGACCCGTTTAGACCCACACGTAACAATGCCTGTTCTACCTAAACCCATGCTGACCCACTTCTCAATCCCCCTAATTTGCAACCTCTAATTTGTACCTTATACATTTCCAACATTAGGTCATATACAATGTAAGCTCCATTTGTGGAGGGAGAGTTTATTTAATAAAAAAGAGCACGTACATAAAAAAAATGAGGTTGGCAATTTAGACCCATTACCAAATACTGGGTCAAATGGATCAAAATGTAGAGGCTTAAATCCTTCCACATCATTCTATCAACAAAAACCAGCTTAGTGTTTTAACTTTTAACAGTACATTTTTTGTTATAATTTTTTTGAAACATTACTATCTTTTTAATATAATTATACAAACAAAGTCTGCCATGTCAACCTGACCAGTCATTTTGATATACTGAACCAGCAGCGCACCCATATTGGCACCTCTAGTAAATCCAAAAGCAAAAATATGCACGCTTAACAAGTACTCCGTATTTGTTCTTTTAACTTGTCTAGAAGCTATGAAATGGGTATATACCTGACCAAGTCTCAGCCTATGGCTGTCAGGGTAATGGAAAAACCGATAAAGAGCTGCAAAACCAAGCAGTTTTACTGGATTATCCTGCTGATCACTTTTCTTCTCAACTAAAAGATATATCTCCCAGTCAGGATCAGTAACATCAATGGGATTGCTACCTGATAGAGAGATACGACCAAGTTAGCCGGGCTTAAGCTTTAAATCAGGAAGAAAGTATGCAACGCCATATGATTATTCAGTAGGTGAGAAGTGAGAACAGTTGCAATCTACCATCAACAAGAAGAAGAACGAGTGGTACCAATCTACAGTACAGTAGACCCATAGATGTGCCCTCAACACGAACAACCTGATGAACAGATGAAAAGTATAAGCCACTGCACTTAAACTAATAGCATTTTCAGAGGTAGCAGTTTCTGAAACATACAAACTACTACATCAAGTGTGCAATAATTAGTGATATAATAACACTTCGTAATCATTTTTAAGTACAACTATTTATTTATAGAAAAGATAAAAGGAAAGCCAATTGACATAAACTGTCTCAGGTCAACCCAGAACGACCTGTTTTGACCTCTGAAATTGAAGCTCGCAAAAGATTAATCAGAAACTGTGGTAAATATGACATGAAAGATAATGTGAAACACACCTCCAGCTCAGAACAGTCGGCTTTCAAATTCTCACTATACTGCGATGGGACATTTTGTTGAATTATTTTTCCACTAGAGACCATAGATCTGTGAATAAGCAAGCATTGAGAAACCAACAAATAAAACAAAATAACAGAAGTTGTCAAGAGGAAGTCATACTTGACATAATGACTCTCAGTGGACAATGTTTTGAGGAAGTCATCTTTTGTCTCAACAAGATTATCTGCAAATATTTTCTGCGAAAAGAAAAGCAATAGTAATTAGCATTGAACTATTGCGTACAAAAGAATTTCAAGACGAAGGGGGAAATGGGTGGATAAGTGGATTGATAACAAGTCTGGTCAGGTTGACTAGAAATACATTTGCACAAAATTTTGAATTTAAGAGTCAAATTAATTTACAAATATACTTATACTCTTATAGTATAATAAAATTATATTATTACAATTAAAATAACTATAAAGGTTTTGTGCATCAAAGATAAAACTAGTTAAACTTTTGACCCATTTGACCCAAACTAACCTATTTACGAGTAACTAAGCTATAATATCACCTCTATCGGGAAAAAAAAAAAAGAAAGAAAAAAGATAAGTGCTCGATGATTACCTCAAGGGAAGATTTTAGATCTGTGATTCCTTTTCCAGCCTTTACCAGTGACATACAATATCAACCATTGAAAAGGCATACAGTCAAAATCATGTACAGAAACTATCATGACAAGGACACTTTAGAATTCCAAAAGACATGGTATACAAAGAGGTACTTACATCAGATGTGCTCTCAAAAGAAATATCAGCATATGCTTGAAATGATATGCTGCTGATCCAGACAGTGATCTGCAGTAATTCATGCCATATTAAGTTTTGAATCAGCACACATAGATCAGTCTGTGTAGTATCAGGTTAAAAGGCTTTTACAAACAGAAGTACAGATTTGTTTTTCAAGGAACAACAAGATAATGAACAAGTGGAATAAATTCAAAGGATGCTTTACGATGATTAACATCTATATTTCTATGCCATGAATATTTTTGGAATGTGCTCTCGCATACCCTAGAGACAATAAAAGCTAAAAGACCAAAGCTATTAGATACAATTCATAAGTAGAAATTGATAACTTGGACAGATATAGAAAATACCTTTAACCCTTGGTAGCCGTATATTTTTCCATCTTCTTCAAAGAAAGTACTTAGGTCAACAGGTTCAATGGGAAAACTTTCTGGAGATCCCACTTCATCTTCTCTAGACACTGCAATGTATGTATTTATACAAAATAACACGTTATCATCAGAGCAAAAAATAGATCAAACAGAGCTTGAGAAAACAGGATTCACTTATAAACGAAGAAAACTAAACGTACAATACGTAGAAGGCTTCTTGACGATTTTACATTTACCCTACACTCACTTTTTCTTTACATGTAATATATCATGATAAACGAACTTAAATGATTTCAGAACAAATCAAGATTCCAAAAAGATTGCTTCGGAGAAAATATGATTACAGAT
The DNA here is from genome assembly GCA_949592205.1 of Helichrysum umbraculigerum. Taxonomy (NCBI): domain Eukaryota; kingdom Viridiplantae; phylum Streptophyta; class Magnoliopsida; order Asterales; family Asteraceae; genus Helichrysum; species Helichrysum umbraculigerum. The sequence goes on along the minus strand of CATIUR010000005.1, from coordinate 3,923,022 downwards.
AGACCATATAAAATGAGTTACTTCTACATAAACTATAAAAACTGACTTCCCATGCAACTCCTACCTTGTTTCACCAAATCCAATTAGATAATCATTGTGCCAAATACTAAAAAATAATGGTTCCAACTTCAACATTGAATAGCTTTGTACTAGATCCATACAAAACCCCGAATTAATAGCTGAAGGTACTAGGGTAAAAGAGCCAAGTTACTCGACCCCATCTCGTTAAATTCTCGGCTCGAGCTAATCTTTTATATACATTAATAATGAAAATAACAACATATATAATTATATAATAGACATAACAGAGTAACATATTTATACATATCACAAGCCGGCCTGAGCATTCCATATAATGCTCAAAACAAGCTGAACTTGTTAATGTATACAGAAACAGCGCAAAGCCTACTACTAGTTAACTAAATTTTGAGCATATTTCTAACAAAAACCCTAAATATGATCTTGCATAATACAAATTCTCAAATAGAGATATTATTAAACTTTACCTATATATAAAAGTTACCAAAGCTAAATTAAGTGATTATATAGCTGGAAATAATCAGAAAAATAAAACATACCGAAATAGATTTTGATGCAGTCATTAGGTTGAACACCTTCATCTATACACAAAAAATACAAAAGTGACGTCAATCGCGGAAAACAACAGCAAAATCACTATGATAAAATTAGAAAGGAAACTTACCGATTTTGTTGAATCCGACCTTCCGTCGCTTTTTGGTATCGGAGACGGTGGTATCAGATGATTGATGCTTCGTTCCCATTTTTTTTTTTGTGAAATTAGGGTTTCGATGAGAAGCGGGAAATGTTTCAGAAACGCGGGAAATGGAAGTAATGGTGTGTGTGGGTCTGTGGGAGACTGGGAGTGTTGAGTCTGCGTGTATCTGATGACTTTATATAGGGTCGCCGAGACAAAATAGGAATTATACGGAGTTCAAGTAGGAATAATAGAAGCAAAAACAACTCATAATCAACGTGGGCGTTTGGTCTAGTGGTATGATTCTCGCTTTGGGTGCGAGAGGTCCCGAGTTCGATTCTCGGAACGCCCCTTTTTTTTATTAATGATTTTTTGTCTTGTAACAGTATATTGGAGGTGTTCCAATTTGGGTCGTACGGATTCTTTATTTTCCCAGTTTGAACTTTAAGCTGGCTTTGTCATTTCTGCCGTATCCCAAATATCTGTTTTGGGAGTAAGTTAATTTTATTTTGTCCCTGTGAAAAAAATTAAAAAATATATACAAATTTCTCTACAATCATCAACGACTTACGGCTTTTATTCTAGTATTATATTGTAAGAGTCCAAAGACTAAAGTCGTGGTTTCTGATCATATTTAATATCATAGTGACAGTTATAGGGAGCTCACGAATTCAGACGTATAAGATGTTCGAATTTTCCTTTTCTATTTACGTGGGACACGTTATCTCGTAAAAGATCAGTCAATGAATGACATTTCTCAATAGTCTAACCTGACCTACCAATGGAACAAGTGTATAACAATAACTAAATCAATCACCTTCTCAGCCACCATAAATGGGACTACTACGGTACTACATACCAAAACTTCATAATCGACAGTACCAAACTTGGGCTTATAGGGGTTTTGATTCTTGGATAGATTAACAACCGCAAGAATCAAGCAAAAAATGATTTAAGCATCCTTTATCTTTTCTCATAAAACACAACACAATATGTTGTCCTTTACAACAATTCTATGCAATTTCTGTAACAACTACAAGAATATAAAAAGAATAATCCAAGTACAAAAAATCACTCACCAAGCACTTAAAGCTCTGTGCATTCTCACTAACGTCTTTTTAAGTGCTAGGGAGGTGATTCGGGACAATGAGTTTTAGAATCTATAACTGTCAACTGTGTCCCACTCCAATCTATTCCACCGCTCTTTGTTAAAGTATCGGCAACCTTGAATTGCTAGACACTTGCAATTGCAGTTTTGCTAGTTTTGGACTATCGATGACAGCAATACTTTGTGGGCAAGAGAAATTAATCGCCTGCTGGGTGACACAAATTAACTTCGGGAGCCGGGAGGTCTGTTATAGATATTGCATGAAGTTGAAAGAAAGATCCACGAAATTGAAAGAAATATCTTCTGTTGAGATACATTTCAAGCTTTGGAAATTGAAAGATCCACGAAACTTTCTTCAGCTTGTCACAATACGAAATGTTCTCCAAGCTAGGCAACCAGTTATTTCCATTTACTGCTCCGGTTTTCAGGTATTTTTGGGGACTATGTATTTCTTTCGATAGGGTTTCCCATTTACAACACTGCCCCCCAGTTAGTGAATTCATGTCTATGAGGTAGAGATTCATATCACGGCAGACATGTACTACTCTCTTCATTTATATACAACAGGTAACAAAGATAACCATAATTCGACCAACTATTACTGAAATATCATATAACACAGCTAATACCTTGTGAAGAACACAGAGATAAGCAGCAAGAGCTTTTGCATCTCCTCTTGAATCTCTGGTAATATCGTAACCATGCTCTGAAGAGATTGATTAAATTTATCCTCATTAATTGACAAACAATCGAACAGAGTGCTTCACGAAATAGATCTAAAAGTTATGCCCTGCAACAATTTATACACATGGATGCACCCTCCTCGCTTGAAGCCTGAAAGAGATACGTAAGGCCACTTGAATAATCATCACGTATCACAAATATTTAAGGGTATTGTAAATATTGTAGAACAGATTGCAACTATACCCACCAGTGTACTAAGCATGTTCAACAATGATACAAGTGTCTGAAAATCAGTATGATCCTGTCAAGCGAACTTCACAAATGTCCATAGAACATCATTGTTAAATAAAAGTTCAGGTTCTTTCTGGGGTAAAAATCAAGACTTGTAAAGAGCTCCGAATCGAAGTAATCTTTAAGTAAAATACTCATGAACTGAAATGAAAGAACAGACAGTGAGACAGGCATACTAATGCATCAAAACTCTCATAAAAAGCAACTTAAATGGGAATGGCACACTAGTTATGTATTAAACAGCCAGTTTAAAGTTTATACCAGGAAGCACTCAAAAAAATTAATGTATTTTATACCCACAGTTCTACTAAAAAGACGGTCAAGAGAACCTAAGAATGCATATTCATAGTGAGTATTACAGACTTGCAATGTAGCAAGAATAACGAAATCCAAATCAAATCATGTGAATCCAAAGAGAAAAAAAGAATGAGAACAGCTAATAACCTCATATATTTCATTAATAAACTAGACGAGATAAACAATAGTTTGAGACGCAGATTCAGCAGATTGCTGAGATTGCATGTTGCCATCCACAGCATGGTCACATGAGCTGGACACTTTGTATGGACTAGCGGTCATGGCATTCTCCTTTGTTTGTTTGACCTACCAACCATGCGAAACCATCATGTCAAGAGAAGACTCATTTTGAAAAGCTTAACTCTTGTCCAGGGCAGAAACAGCATACTATTATGGATCGAGTTCTAGAGAGAATATGTGCTATCAATATATTATGTACTATCGTAATCAACAAATATGTTATAAATCTGTAAAAAGACATGACAGACCTTGTCTCTAGCGAGTGGATGTGATAGAAAAGACGTTATCAGCTTGTGCAAATATGCATTATACATGTAGATCATATCCTCATCGTCATTCTGTGAAACAACTAACCACATGAGGTTACTACATGTGAAAATGATAAGTAGAATAAGGGTTCCAACTATGTCTTGTTTTAACATTTAAATTTACCTCAAGACTATAGACGTAAAAACCAAGCTTTGAAAGGACAACAGACCTAATAAGCAGGCGTTTGAAGAACTATGTTAAGCAAAAACTGGAAAACGTTGCTCAATAAAGTAATCTCCAGGCATTCACTGTTATTTCTCCAATGATTATTTGTATCCCTTGCATCAGTCACATCTTGTAATCTTGTATCATCATCAAGTGAACAGCACAAGCAAAATAAAAAACACAGTTCATACAGCCCTCAATCATCTGATCATTCCTAATAGCCATAACCTGTTAGTTGAACAAAGCTAACAGGTTCCAAATTATGCTACTCATGTATAAGTAGTATAGTGCATAAGAGTTGGCACTTACTTTATTATGGAAAGCATGCCTAAATGAGGCATCCTGTGACAAGATGGACATTCTGTCTGGTGATGCACTAAGAGCATCTGATAACAAAGATATTATAAGAGAAAAAAGAATCCTATATGTGATCTGCAACAGATTAAAGGTCGGTCAGTTACTCAGACATCCAAAAAGGGATGTAAAAATATAGTAATGTAGTCTACAGCCAAAATCGTACCTGGTTCTTTACAATGTTAATACTACCACCGATATCCCCTGCACAATCTTTTATAGTGGTAAAAATATCTTTTACATCCTTCGTCCTGAAAGCAAAGCACTTAAGCAATCAAACCTTACGTTCTTTTTATTGAAATTACAACAACAAAATAATAAGGACACCCCTAGCAATTTATAATCACACCAGGTTAGCGCCATTATAAGAATAAAAGATGCAAACAATTGAAACAGAAAAAAAAAACTGAAAGAGCATACTGTGCTATTATATAGCTTCCTTGCACGTACAACCAGCTGTGATAGAAGAAGAGAGCGGCCAAGAATGAGTCTCTTCCTACAAACAACGGCTCATCTTTCTCTACAAGAGCACCCCTCGAGTCAAGAATATAACGTTCAGTAGGCCCACCTTAACCAGCCGGTTCTTCTCGATTGAATTCCTAGAAGTTAATACAAACATTGTGATTCAATTGATAACAACACTTCACTACCAAAAGTGGCCATCACCAGGATTATGTTAATGCGTAGTTTGTTAGAATCAACAAAAAATTAAAAAATAATGATAATAATTACCTCTGCATAAGATAGTAGACATTTTCGAAGCCCGCTACTAATTAAATCTTCAATTTTATCTTAAAATCTCAAGCTTGAACATCAACCTCAAGTTCTGATCAAGCATAACTGCCTGCAATATGCAAATGATACCACGGATAATGACTGATATGATACAAGGAAGATTCTAGACTCCAGGGTAGGAAGAAAAAGGAATTAGATAGTATTGGATGTAAAAAGAACTGATACCAGTAACGGTATACAAAGGGCTGTTTGTATATCATTCTCACTGCATACCAAAAGCCCTGCTGCAAGGCGTAATACATCCAACGGGCCTCTCCCTAGTAATGTAATCCCCACTAAACGAAAATGATGCATTAATAACAATCAGATATGAGATGTAACTCAAGCAAAACTGACTGAAATGACAATAAATACTATTGGTCTACTTCTTGATTAGCATAAACAAGCAGCCACACAGTCTATTTCACTGAGATGGAGATCATCACTCCTTGAGAGCCTAAATCAAACATTATGAAGTCTACCGATTTGGACATCCTGATCGTCGAGTGGAATTGGCCCTGAATCAGGAAGCCTAACTTCTCTTGACTGAACTTGTTCTCTGTCAGAAGGCGTAGGTGGCTACATATTAAAATTTAACTGAAACAAAAACCTTACAAATTGAAAGTCTAAGATGATATGAAAGAATAACCATACCACCTTCCAGCATTTTAGACATCGGTAAACTCAACGGTTAATGAATCATTCTACATACCAATACTATAACACCCCTCGTTTCATTTCAAACAATTTATATAATGATGGCGACTCGGAAGCGTATATTTAAAACATACTATCAATGTACTCAAAATGTCAATAAACTTTTTCAAACTTATTACATGACATTTCAACAAACTCGGTGTTATATAATTCAAAACATCTCTTTAGTTATCCAAATAACATCAGAGTAACAGCCTGTCAAACATTCCATCAATTCCAAACACTTCCTGCCCTGCCCAATATGTCCCCTCTATTTTAACCTGCAGGAAGAACTGTGGTGGGGTTAGCATAAAGCTAAGTGAATGAAACTATAAGCAACAGTACAACCTAGCATAACAATCTGTTTACATCAAATAACAATAAACAGAAAATCAATCATTCACTCGACATCCAATCAATGTCAAGCTACACCAATCAAACATTATAAATCATCATGAGGACCGGTGGCTCCTGAGATACCCTAATACCGGTTTGGTACTCAGGGAACCCTTATCAATCATCTGTATTGGCCTATACAGAATTACCGGTAACCAGTTGTTAATCACACACGACCTAGATCTCCAAACCAACATTTCAAGTTTCAAGATCTCCTGTCGTTTGCAATAACAACCAAGTCCAACTGTCAAGTCAAGTTGACCTCAGAATCTTACATACTAGCTCAAACAGCCAAGTAAGCAACTAGTCAAACTATCATGGCAAGATATCTCAACAATTACATTCTATCAAAGTAATACTATAATTACTTGTTGTAAATCAAATCATTACAACTAAATCACACTGAGGTTACAGATCCACTCACCGACTACCTCAGGCCTCCACTCAGTAGTCTAATATCACTGAGTCTTCTCTATATCTGTGAATCAATCAATCAAATATAAGTTAGTAATCAATATCATCAATACATAACTTATATCAATCAATAATATTAGGAACTTAACATAATCAACATTAAGATTACTAGTTCCTAATTATATCTATTAGTTATTATAATATAACTATTGTCATATACTAATATGTAACTTATACTCATCACATTATCATTAACAATCAAACAAGAATGTGGTAACAGCCTAACAAGCCGCCGGCTTCTCTATGAAGCCGCCGGCTTCAAACCACTACCCGCCGGCTTCGCCTTCCAAACCGCCGGGTCAATTTCAAAATCATGGTAACAGAACTAAAACACATTTTAAAGCTTCTATAAGCCGCCGGGTCGGGTTTATGCCCGCCGGTTTCCTACCAAGCAACACAAGCCGCCGGCTACCCCTATGAAGCCGCCGGCTACCCCTATGAAGCCGCCGGCTTCGGCTAACAAGAACAAGCCGCCGGCTTGGCCAAAGAAGCCGCCGGCTTCTGGCCTCGTCCCAGCCCAGCACGAACAGCAGAAACCCTAACTCGCGGGTTTAATCCCCAAAACACCAAAAACTCGTTTTTAAACGGTTATAAACCTCAAATATCATCACATAATCAATATGTAACACTTATAACCTGTTTCTAACATCCAAATCTCTCAAATCATCAATTTACCCAAATTCAATCAAAAATCAAATTCTTAAATACTCAAGAATACTTACTGATTGAAGAATCTAACGATGGTAATCTGATGATTATGAAGATTCACGAGAATCACAACTTCCTGATTTGATTTCTGGATTGATTTGGAAGTTTTCAGAGAGTTTCTATGAGTTTCTAAAGTTTCTAAATGAACTTTCCTAAAATGGAAAGTTAAATATATAGTCGGTTCACAAACCGCCTTCAATATACGGGTATAATTTAATACCTCATCTCAATCTATTGTCTGGAACCCGAAAACCATTTGCGAGTCCAAACATTTTATTGTACCGTTAACTATATTAATTTACAACAATTAATAATTCACTTATCACATTGGAATATTTAACTCCTATTCCAATTATTTCAACTATTTCAAACAATATTATTTCCAAACACATTTAAATACTTATTTAAATCAAGAAATAATATAAAACAACTAGGTCCAATTCGAGGATGTTACAAATACCAACGAAGATGTTACACGTAAATATACATTACAAGCTGTTGAGCCGTTGAATCACAATATACACGGATTTTCAAAATTCCCTCTTTCTACTTCAGACTTTTTAACTATCAACTTCTTTAAAAATAGCATAGAATAAGAGTTACTCATGTTTCAAAATGGCTTCAAGATACCAGATTAACTATTCAATGCCCTTTGTTGATATAATATTGTAGAACAGATTGCAACTATACCCACCAGTGTACTAAGCATGTTCAAGAATGATACAAGTGTCTGAAAATCAGTGTGATTCTCTCCAGCAAACTTCACATATGTCCATAGGACATCATTGCCAGATAAAAGTTCAGGTTCTTTCAGGGGTAAAAATCACGATTTGTAAAGAGCTCCGAATTGAAGTTATAACACCCCACAATTTAAGACACAAAAACTTTTTTTTTTTTTTTTTAATTCGGAAGCGCAAATCCCATATATAATATATACATAGATGTCACGATATCACCAACCAAAACATTACATATGTTCTAAAATTTAGATATAGTTACAAACGATAATTATCAACTGGGTGTTATTTAACAAAACAAAGTAATAACAAAACGATCAGAGTTCAACTTGGCAAACATTTCTTCAAACCATCAACACGTCCCAAACAACCCAAAAGTTAACCTGCAAAAGTATTGTGGGGAATTAGCACGAAGCTAAGTGAGTAAACTAAGTCTAACAATCTAACTTTGTATAACAATCAATTCACAACAATCATCTAAACAAACAATCAAACAGAGGATCGGTGGTTCTTGAGATACCCTCAGTCCGCGGTGGCACTCCAAGAACACTTAATAATCAACTGCGGGCCAATACAGAGATTTTTACCGATAGTTTATTGCTATCTTTAACCAATATGGATTAAATCACAACGAATGTTCATCCGACCCATAAAGATTAACCTATAGCAACTAAACCCAAAATTGACCTCTATCATTCCAACCTATCATGGAATTATTCACAAGAAATCAATACATCCATCAAACCACAAGTTTAATCAATAATCCTATCATTAATGCAACGATAAATCAGTCATTACAAGCAACTTAAAATTGATGCAACTAAATGTTAACACCAAGATTAAATTGTGAGAAGCAGTCCACTCACCTGTCAGTTTCAGTCTCCAAACTCAAAAGTCTTATTTTATTGAGTCTTCGGTGTCTCTGTAAACACAATAAAAACACAAGTTAATAACTTGTCTCAAAATTTAATTATGACTATACTTAATTACATACATTGATAATCAAGAAATATCGATAACTAAACAATATAAGTGTTAGATTCACATAAGTTCACAAAATATCAAATTCTTCAAAATTACAAGGACAAACGCGATCCAGCTAAAGGTGGTGGGATCGCGTTCCCAAGAAGAAAACTTTCGGTTACCAAATAACACTGAGAAACGCGATCCGGTTATGGGTTTGGGATCGCGTTCCATAGTTCAAAATTTGCTGAGCCAAAATAACACTGATGAACGCGATCCGGGTTCGAGGCTAGGATCGCGTTTAATAGTCTAAATTGCGAAGAACCCAGTTTATAACTGAGGAACGCGATCCAGGTCAAGTTGTGGGATCGCGTTTCAAAGCTTTTCAGCTCCAAACAGACTTGCAACTTACAACTATGAACTACAATTTCAAAATCGACCAAGTGCAGTTATGTACTCAAACTTTTACCTATATTTGACCACAATATCATCTATGAACATAATGTAACAATAAACAATAACATCTAACATCAAAATCCATACATACATCATCATTTTACCCAAATTTCAACCAAACCCACATTCATTCAAATAGAGTATGAAACACAAGAAATTTAACCTAATTAATCAAGAATTCAGTTTATAATCACTACACAAAACATATTCAAGTATAACCTACTCCATTCCATCATTAATTTGACCTAATTCAACATTTCAAGCTTATGTATGAAAATGAGCATTATACACTTACAATTCTTTGATGATGATGAAGAAGATGTAGAGCAAGATAAAAACTCAAAATCACAATCTTCACTTGAAGAAATCAGTTCCAATTTGATTTTTTTTCTTTGATTGTGGTTAGGTGTGTGTTCTTGAGAGATTTAGGCAAAATGGTAGAAGTGAGAACAAAAAGGGATCGATCATTTCATTTAACCCAACTGCATGAAATCTTAAATTATACCCCTTCTAAACTTATTGTCTGGAACCTAAATTTCAAACGCGAGAAAATTATTTTATTTTACCGTCACCTAAAATTATCTAAAACAGCTAACATTTCAATAGTCACAATATTTCCTGAGGCTCACTTACATATTAAATTTACAATCAAATTCAGGTAATAATTTAAATTGCATAATTAATTTAGAGAAAATACCTTTTTTCTTCTAGGCCCGATTTGGGGATGTTACAGAAGTAATATTAAGTAAAATAACCATGAACTGAAATGAAAGAACAGACAGTGAGACAGGCATACTAATGCATCAAAACTCTCATAAAAAGCAGCTTAAATGGGAATGTCACACTAATTAGGCCTAATTAAACAGACATTTCGAAGTTTTACTAGGAAGCACAAAAAAAAAATGGATATTATACCCACAGTTCTACTAAAAAGACGGTCAAGAGAACCTAATAATGCAGATTCATAGTGAGTATTACACACTTGCAATGTAGCAAGAATAATGAAATCCAAATCAGATCATGTGAATCCTTAAGAGAAAAAAAGAAAGAGAACAGCTAATAACCTCGTATATTTCACTAATAAACTCGAGGAGATAAACAATAGTTTGAGAGGCAGATTCAGCAGCTTGCAGAGAATGCATGTTGCCATCCAGAGCATGGTCACATGAGCAAGATACTTTGTATGGACTAGCGGTCATGGCATTCTCCTTTGTTTCTTTGATCTACCAACCATGCGGAAACCATCATGTCAAGAGAAGACTCATTTTGAGAAACTTATGTCTTGTCCAAGGCAGAAACAGCATACTATTATGAATCGAGTTAAAGAGAGAAAATGCGCTATTAATACATTATGTACTATCATAATCAACAGATATGTTATAAATCTGTAAAAAGACATGACAGACCTTGTCTCTAGCAAGTGGATGTGATAGAGAAGATGTTATCAGCTTGTGCAACTATGCATTATACATGTAGATCATATCCTCATCATCATTCTGTGAAACAAATAAACACATGAGGTTACTACATGTGAAAATGATAAGTAGAATAAGGGTTCCAACTATGTCTTGTTTTAACATTTAAATTTTACCTCAAGACAATAGACGTAAAACCAAACTTTGAAAGAAAAACAGACCTAATAAGTAGGCGTTTGAAGAACTATGTTAAGCAAACACTGGAAAACGTTGCTCGATAAAGTAATCTCCAGGCATTCACTGTTATTTCTCCAATGATTATTTGTATCCCTTGCATCAGTCACATCTTGTATTATCATCAAGTGAACAGCCCAAGCAAAATGAAAAACACAGTTCATACAGCCCTCAATCATCTGATCATTCCTAATAGCCATGACCTGTTAGGATAACAAAGCTAACAGATTCCAAATTATGCTACTAAATGTATAAGTAGTATAATGCATAAGAGTTGGCACTTACTGTATTATGGAAAGCATGCCTAGATGAAGCAGCCTGTGACAAGATGGACATTTAGTCTGGCGATGCACTGAGAGCATCAAATAACAAAGAAATTATAAGAGAAAAAAGAATCCTGTATGTGATCTGCAACAGATTAAAGGTCGGTCAGTTACTCAGACATCCAAAAAGGGATGTAAAAATATAGTAATGTAGTCTACAGCCAAAATTATACCTGGTTTTTTACAATGTTAATACTACCACCGATGTCCCCAGCACAATCTTTTATAGTGGTAAATATATCTTTTACATCCTTCGGGCCTGAAAGCAAAGCACTTAAGCAATCAAACCTTACGTTCTTTTAAATGAAATTTCAACAACAAAATAACACTCCTAGCAATATATAATCTCACCAGGTTAGTTAACGCCGTTATAAGAATAAAAGATGCAAACAATTGAAACGGAAAGAAAGAAATAACTGAAAGAGCATATTGTGCTATTATATAGCTTCCTTGCACTTACGGTATTTTGGTAAGCATACCTAAATGAAGCATCATGTGACAAGATGGACATTTTGTCTTGCGAAGCACTGAGAGCATCTGATAACAATGAAATTATAAGAGAAAAACGAAGGCTATGTGATCTGCAACAGAATAAAGGTCGGTCAATACTCAGACATCCAAAAAGGGATGTTAAAATATAGTAATGTAGTCTACAGCCAAAATCATACCTAGTTCTGTACAAGGTTAATACTACAACCGATGTCCCCTGAACTATCTTTTATAGTGGTAAAAATATCCTTTGTATCCTTCGGGCCTGAAAGCAAATCACTTAAGCAATCAAACCTTACATTCTTTTAAATGAAATTACAACAACAAAATAATAGGACACCCTAAGCAATTTATAATCTCACCAGGTTAGTCAAAGCCGTTACAAGAATAAAAGATGCAAACAATTGAAACAAAAAAAAAAACAACTTTCTGAAAGAGCATACTATACTATTAAATAGCGGCTCATCTTTCTCTACAAGAGCACCCCTCGAGTCAAGAATATAACGTTCAGTGGGCCCATCAGCCGGTTCTTCTCGATTGAATTCCTGGAAGTTAATACAAACATTGTAATTCAATTGATAACAACAATGCACTACCAAAACTGCCCATCACCAGGTTTATGTCAATGCGAAGTTTGATAGAATTAACAAAAATTTAAAAATAATAATAATAATTACCTCTGCGGCTCTGCATAAGATAGTAGACATTGTCGAAGACCGCTACTAACTAAATCTTCAATTTTATCTTAAAATCTCAAACTTGAACATCAACCTCAAGTCCCTGATCAAGCAACTGCCTGCAATATGAAAATGATACCACGGATAATGACTGGATATGATACAAGGAAGATTCTCTGACTCCTATGTTCGGGTAGGAAGAAAAAGGAATTAGCTAGTATTAGATGTAAAAAGAACTGATACTAGTAATAGTGTACAAGGGCTGTTTGTAAATCTCTTCTCACTGCATACCAAAAGCCCCGCTGAAAGGCGTAATACATCCAACGGGCCTCTCCCTAGTAATCTAATCCCCACTAAACGAAAGTAATACATTAAAAACAATCAGATATGAGAAGTAACTCAAGCAAAACTGACTGAAATGACAATAAATAATAATGGTCTACCTCTTAATTAGCAGAAACAAGCAGCTGCACAGTATAATTTCACTGAGAATCTGATATGGAGATCATCACTCCTTGAGAGCCTAAATCAAACATTATGAAGTGAGAGAAAAACAAAGACAATTGAAGATAAAAGAGATTCATAGTTAAAGCATGTGAACTACCGATTTGAACATCCTGATCGTCGAGTGGAATTGGCCCTGAATCAGGAAGCCTAACTTCTCTTGACTGAACTTGTTCTCTGTCAGAAGGCTTAGGTGGCCACATATAAAAATCTAACTGAAACAAAAAACTTACAAATTGAAAGTCTAAGATGATATGAAAGAATAACCGTATCACCTTCCAGCATTTCAGACATTGGTAAACTCAACGGTTAATGAATCAATCTACATACCAATACCAACGAAGATGTTACATACAAATATACATTACAAGTTGTTGAGCTGTTGAATCACAATATACACGGATTTTCAAACTTCCCAGTTTCTACTTCAGACTTTTTAAGTTTTAACTATTAGCGTCTTTAAAAATAGCATAGAATAAGTGTGGCTCGTGTTTCTAAATGTCTTAAAAATACCAGTTTAATTATCCAATGCCCTTTGATCATATATACTGAAACAGGTAAACTAAATGTATACCTACTTTGACTAAAGTCGAAACCAAATACTTAAGTGCGTACAAATAATTCTATATATATAATACATGATATATATGCATATATATTCAACCGAAATTCGTACCGGAAACGACAGGAGAGACCGGAGAGAAGGGAGGGAGTGACGAATAGTGTGAATGAGTTGAATATTTTGCCACGGCGTTTGAGGAGTGTAACCCTAATAGCGTGGATTTAATGCTGGAAAGCAGTTGCTTAGCGGAGACCATCGCCGGTGTCGGTGATATTGGAAAACGAGAGAGTATAAAGGCGGGAAATACTCGTCGTAATTTTGATGGAGGGTTTTGGGGAATTTTTTTTAATAATAGTGTGTTTCTTGAAGGATCTTGTAGGAATGGTGTAATCTCTCTAGTCGTTGTAGAAACGGGTCTCCCGCAAGTTGGTTTTGCGGACCTTCAAATTATGGTCTGCAAAATGGTAATTAGAACCATAGTGGTCCGCAAAATCATAATGAGAACCATTACTTGACAAGAATATAACGACAATCATTATGTCTTGACAAGCATGCGACTGAAAATTTTGTCCGTTAATAAGTGGTCCGCAAAATGGTTTTGCAAACCATAGAGTAGTCAAATCACATCCTTATCCGTGAACAACTTTTACTTTTAATCAGTGAACAACTTTTGCTTTTAATCCACCCGTGAAATACATTCAGCATTTTATGCATGTATTTGCATGTAAGGAAAAGCAATACATGGATGCATATTATATATTAAGCTAACACTCATTTGATACTACTATCCATTTCATATATTCTTCAAGAAAGAAATGTAAACGATCTCTAATTCCTATCATCTACAAAAAAATTTCTCTTCTATATTTCCATCTTCAATATCAATCATTTAAAAATGAATTCACAAGCTAATCTTCGGCCCGGTCCTCTTAATTGTGAATTGTTATTTCTTCATCAAGAACATAGAGCATATCATCTTTTCAATGGTACGTTACAAGAAGGTCAGTTACTTGCTAGGCAATGTGATAACAATTTTTGGAAACTCGTTCCTTTTATCCCATATAGGGTAATGACACATATAGAAGCGGCAGGGTTCGGTGGTGTTATTCACGTCGGTCACATTCAACTTGACCATTCCCTAATCACCGCCCTTGTCGAAAGATGGCGATCGGAAACGCACACGTTTCACTTTCCAATCGGTGAAGCTACTATTACACTACAAGACGTACAAGTGTTGTTGGGTCTTAATGTAGAAGGTAATGTAGTATCTGGCATTGATAAAAAACCAGATGGAGGTTGGCAACAATTATGTGAAGAGATGATGGGTATCACATCGCCAAGGCTAAGAAAAGGTCCGATTTATTTGGCTCAGTTACACGATATTTTGAGTAAAGGATTGCCTTATAATGCTTCCGAAGAAGATTGTAAGAAGATGGCAAGAATGTACATTATGCATCTTATAGGTGGATTTTTACTACCCGGCTCTTCGAGTAGTTGTGTTTATTTATATCATCTTTACAATTTACGAGACTTGTCGAGGTGTGGGAGTCTTAGTTGGGGAAGTGCCGCTTTAGCATTCCTTTATCGAAAGTTATGCAAAGCATCACATTATACATCAAAAGAGATTAGTGGACCACTTGTGTTGCTACAGGTATATATTTGTCTTTCAGTTTAATTTTGTTTTATAGTTAAATGCTAAAATTGGGTTTTGCATTGTAGTTGTGGGCCTGGGAGAGATTACCAATTTTTCGTCCAGTTCGTTTGAATGTAGTTGATGATTTGTCTATTCCATATGGTGCCCGGTTAGTTAATATTGAATTATTATATTTGACTCACGAATCTTGCTTACAACATAGTTTTTTATGAAGGTGGAATTGTAATTTTGACTTTCACCAAGTCAGTACACATACAACACGTGCATACCGTGATCAACTTGCAGTTTTAAATGAAGATGGGTATTCAATAAACCTTACCATATTACATAAGTTTATATTTTTTTTAATAGAAAAATGATAGTCTTCATGTTATCATTACAGTTTATATGGACACCATACTCTCACGTGTTTGATGAACTTCCTGCATATTGTACAAATGGTCATGCTAGTTGGAGATCTGTGACATATTTAATATGTTGGGAGAATGTTGAACCTTATTTACCTAATAGGGTTTTGAGACAGTTTGGGATGAGTCAACCTATCCCTGAAATTCGTTTGTTGAACAATCACAGAGAATTACATAAACTGGGACGTTCTGGGCACCGAGATTATGATTGGTATACGACACATTTAGAATATATTTCTCTTTGGGAAAATCGACATAATTTCGTTGAAGACGGGGACGAGTACTTTCCAGTTATTGAATACATGCGATGGTATTATCCTCGTACAGTTATATACATTAAAAATCCTGAAGTTGCACGTCAAAATGTGGAAGGATACCAACCGGCGGGTCACATGACTACATATTTAGTACGTTACTTTGCTATATAATCCATTCAATAACTACTTTTTTAAACATATTTTTAATATACATGTAAACTATACAGATGGATGGTATGACTCAAATGCATAACAGATTGTCAAACATGACGGGAATTGATTATGAATATTCACAACAAATTGGTGATATTCCAAGTTATTATATGCAACATATAAATGAAAGTCAGCGGATGAATATAGGATCCTCTCATGTTACCACAGCCGAGTCTAATTATGTTGCACCACAAGTGGTTCAAAGAATACCGAGACAACGTGGAAGGCATGGTGGTAGGAGAAGAATTTCTGATTTTAATGTGCCATGTTCTGGAGATGCGGGTCCTTCCAGTTTTCAACAATCATATCCAGATGAGGGCCCTTTGAATTTTACACAACCATGCTCTGAAGATGTGGGTCCTTCTACACAACTTTATCAAGAAAGGACCCATGCTTATGCTGATTGTTATAGACCACAAATGGAGCCTGAGTTGGGAGACTTATTTACATCACTGGTGCCCCCAATGCCGCACAACTTTCAAGAATTTGATCCATCCCATGTCAATTATTCTAACCTGACTCCAGTGGCTTTTGATATAAACGAAATTCCAATTGAACATGTGGGTAATCGTAGATCAAAAAGAGATACTAGAGCACCTTCATGTGGCACACATGGATGACTAGGACATTGAATATGTACATTTAATGTATCTTTTAAATATGAATTTGTATGTTGAACACCTGATCCACAATGTTATGAGGGTTTTCACCCCTATGACGACAAACAGCAATTGCATGTGAGCATGGAAATCTCTGCATTTGCCACTTACCACATGTGCATGTACGATTAAAATATTGAACATGATAATCATTTCCACCTGTATCATTTATGTGGAGCTTTGAGATCACTCTGTAATCACCATTGATGTAGTTAAACTCACTTAACTTGTGCTCTCGTGCATGCAGCTCACGAACATTATAGAGGCTCCACATACGTGAAGGTAGAGGTGTATTGCAGTTCATTGCAGATTCACTATGCTTTCGAAAGAGTTGCACTGTTCTATTGAATGTAAGGTCAATGCAAGCCTTAATTGGAAGATACCTGGCTCCTTTCAGTGCATTGTTTAAGCTCTCTGCAATATTTGTCGTGAGACAACCCCATCGATGATTGTTATCATGTAAAAGAGACCACTTACTTTTACCAATATCTTTTAGATACTTCCAAGCTTCAGGATTTATATTTTTTATCTCTTGAACACAACTAGCATATTTCCTTTGTTGTGTTGTACTGCCAATAGCCCAACAAAGCTTCTTAAGCGCGTTATTTCTGAATTTTTGCATGAAATTACTCCTAATGTGTCGGAGACAAAAACGATGAACAGCAAATGGCTCCTGCCATCCTGCTTGATGCTTCATTGCATGTATGATTCCATTATCTCTATCCGAAATAACACATATTTTTTTGTCAAATGCAACAAACTCCCTTAATTGCTCGAAAAACCAACTCCAACTATGATTTGTCTCCTCATCTACAATGGCATAAGCAACCGGTAATATGTGATTATTAGCGTCCTTTGTAACAGCAATTAGCAGCTTACCCTTATACGAACTCTTCAAAAAAGTGCCATCGACGCACATAATAGGCTGACATTGATGGAATGCGTAAATAGCTGGTCCAAATGCCCAAAATATATATTTGAACATAACTGTATTTGATGAGCTTGTTGGTTCATGGTACCACTGCACCACAGTATTAGGGTTAGAACTTTGTAACGCTGCAATATACGTGGGCAACTCAGCAAAGTTACTCTCCCATGTTCCATAAAGACTCTCTATGGCTTTCTTCCTACCTTGCCATGCCTTGGCGTAAGAAATATCAACGTTCAATTTTTCCTTTATGTCCGCCCGAACATGTTTTGTCGGGTAGGCAATATCTTGTTCAATTGAGTGAGGATGTGGGAAGCAATGATTTTTGAGTTTAAGTTTCTATTGTTGTTGCTAACAACTGATCCAAAGCAGTTGTGTGCATCCACCCATCGTGTGATTTGCCACAAATGATGGTTTTTCTTTTTTCTCGCACGAACATACCATTCACAAGGAGCTCCATGTTGGGGTGTAGTGTAGTTGTCACTTTGAGTGAAACATTTGGCCACCCAATAAGATTTTTTAGATTCAACTGCTATAAATTCTCTATTTTGAGAAATTGACCAAAGTCTTATAGCTTTAACAACTTGATCTCTACTATCAAAGAGCATACCTATCCGAATTTGATTTTCTAACTCACTCCACTTATCCATGGGCAAATCATCTTCAAAATCTGGAAGGCTATGATCATCGATATTCCCAACATTTGTAAAGAAGTTCATCACACCTTGTGTATAAGGTTGAGATGTACTGGCATTCTGTTGGACTGGAACTTCAGGCGCGTCATCCGACTCATTCTCATCTTCCTCGACTGACTCACTTTCATCTCCACTTTGGTGTGATCTATCATCGTCAGAATTGTCAAACCCGCCATTATTATCGTGACTATCGCGATCATATATATTATTAGTAGGTAATGGAAATGGAGCATTTAAAGGGTTGGTTGTGAATGATTGATTTAGAGAATTATACATGACATTCATCAATCAATTTTTGTATATGAATATGTTATAACTAGTGTGAAGGGTAGAGATTGTGAGAATTGTGATACGAAGTTTAGAATGTACATTGTTGAATTTAAAGATTTGTGAATTCAGACCTATGAACTTGTATATTATAATAAAATATGTTATCGTTATCGTTATTTTCAATGTTTGAATTATTGAATACCGTAATGGAGACTAAATTATTACTACACAAAGACAAACTCAAATGGAGCATGGACAAACCCTAATGGAGTATGGGCGACAGTATGTAGATATGGTCCGTAATTATCTCTTGAATTCTATGGTTTGCATTATGATTTTGCTGACCATATTTTAAAATTGAAAGAAAGTCATCCTTGATTTCACCGCTAGGGTTTCACCCCTAAATTATCAACCGAAAAGATGGTTTATTTGTGGACGTGAATGGAAAAGTCAAATATTTAAATGGTTCTCATTATGAGTTTGCGGACCACTATGGTTCTAATTACCATTTTGCGGACCATAATTTGAAGGTCCGCAAAACCAACTTGCGGGAGACCCGTTTCTACAACGACGAGAGAGAATACACCATTCCTACAAGGTCCTTCAAGAAACACACTATTATTAAAAAAATTTCCATCTCTGGGCCATCTCTTGGATGCCTACGCCAAGTATATTGTATGCTCAGAAAAGGTGAATCTGAGTTACAAAGCTTCTCCTTCACAGTAACATCCTTATGGTTTTCTAGTTGAAATAAACGAGGGAATTCGTCTTGAAGAAGAACGTTACCCACCCAAATGTCACTCCAAAATTTAGTATCTTCCCCATTACCAATCTTCTTTTTAAATAAAGAGGCTAAATTTATGTTGAGTTTAAGGAAGTCTTTTTTCAAGTTGAGAACATTTTTCCAAATACCTGAGCACGTGGAAGGAATTGTCAAGTGGTTGAAGCCACCTTTTTCACCATGAATTGCTTTAATAATCTTACACCATAAAGCATTTGGTTCGACCCGAAATCTCCACCACCACTTAGCAAGCAAAGCTTGATTGCTAGAACGAAGACTACCAATACCTAAACCTCCTTTTTTTATTGGCAACATGACTTTTTCCCAAGCAACCCATGCAATTTTTCTACTATCCATAGAACCTCCCCAAAAAAAGTTTCTTCTAATTCCTTCAAGCTTATTCAAAACCATTTTAGGCGCTTTGAAAAGAGACATATAATATGTACCAAGACTACCAAGCACCGCTTTGATAAGAGTAAGGCGACCACCTATTGACAAAGTTTTAGACTTCCAATTCGACATTTTTTGTTGAAATTTATCTATAATTGGTGTCCAACTTGAACATTTGCCCATGTTAGTACCAATTGGTAACCCGAGATAAGTGGTTGGAAAATGAGATGCTTGACATCCAAGAATAGAGGCAAAAGTATTAACCTCCCATTGAGCCACACCAATACCAAAAAGTTTGCTTTTAGAGAAATTGACCTTTAATCCGGAAGCCAAATGAAAACAATTTAAGATTCTTGAGAGATTTTCAACATTCTCATGGGACCATTCACCCATGAGGAGGGCATCATCGGCGAATTGAAGATGAGAAATTGAGACATTATTTTTCCCAACATTGATGCCACGAAAAATATTTTTATTCTTAGCTTCTTCCATGGTGACATTGAGAGCCTCTACCGCCAAAATAAAAAGAAAGGGAGATAAAGGATCACCTTGTCGTAGACCTTTTTGAATCTCAAATTCAAGAGTGGGGGAGCCATTGACAAGAACCGACCCCCGGGCTTTCCCAAGACATCCCATTATCCATTTCCTCCATTGTTGACTAAAACCCATTTGTGTCATAACCGAGTCCAAAAAACCCCAATGAAGAGAATCAAATGCTTTCTCAAAATCAACCTTAAAGAACATAAGCCTTTTCTTCCTTCTCTTTCCCCATGAAATAATTTCATCAACTATTAGAGGCCCATCAATAATTTGTCTATTTTTAATGTAAGCCATTTGAACCTCACATACAACCGAATCAATCACTTTGGAAAGTCGAGTAGCAAGAATTTTAGCAAGTATCTTGTATTGGCATCCGATGAGACTAATGGGTCTATAGTCACCAATATAAAGTGGATCATCAACCTTGGGGACTAAGGAGATGAAAGAAGAGTTCCTTTTGGTATGAATCCCGTCTTTTCGAATTCTTTGACATAAGCAACAACATCTTGACTAATAACATCCCAATGGTGCTTTATGAATTTAAAAGTAAATCCATCCGGACCGAGAGATTTGCTTCCACCACAACTCCAAACCGCTTCTTTAATTTCATTCAAGGTAAAAGGTTGGTCAAGAAACAAACAATCAACGCTTGAGAGAGTTTTGAAGAGAGGGTTTGATAGTGAAGGGCGATTACTATCATGTTATTCAAATTTATTTTTGTAGAAGCTAAAAATGTGATCTTTAATATCTTGAGGTGTGGTAACCCAAGAGCCATTGATCAAAAGACCGTTGATTCTTGAATGATTCAATTTACTATTGACCATGCCATGAAAAAACTTAGAATTCTCATCTCCTTCTTTAGCCCACCTCACTTTGGCTTTTTGCTTGAGATCTTTAATCTTTAGGCAATCAATGTCAATGATGTTCTTCATGAAGTTTAATCTATCTTCGTGATCTTGAGGGCAAAGACCAATAGATTCCGCCTTGTTGTCAATAAGGTCAACTTTTTGACGAAGCTCTCTTAGAACACGGTTATCATTGATCATGACATTCTTTCTCCATTGTTTTATTTCTTCTTTCACTCCTTTTAGTTTTTCCTTGAAGACATTGGCGGGGTGCATATGAGTAGTGCTAGGCACATTATTCCAAGCCGAATGAACAATAAGCGTGAGATCCTTGTTAGGGAGCCATGAGTTAAAGAACTTGAAGGAGGTGGGTCCAAAATCCGATGCCGAGCTAGTGAGAATTATGGGACAATGATCGGAGTACTCTCTTGGAAGAGCCATAAGTTGAGCATTTGGCCACTTAGAAACAAAATGATCAGCCACTAAGATGCGATCAATTTTGCTTAAGGTGGAGCCATCTTTATCCATCCTTGTAAATCTGTTGCCTCCCATTGGAAGGTCACAAAGACCCGATTGAAAAATAAAATCATTGAAATCATTTTAACCTTGCTGAGAGAAAGAAGAGCTTAATCTCTCAGATCTTTGCCTAACTTCATTGAAGTCACCAAGAACGATAGTTAAGGAGCTTGCATTATTGATAATAGTTGAGATATCATTCCAAAGGATTCGCTTTTTGTTAGTGTCTTGAGGAGCATAAACAATGATCATCAAACATTCAATATTAAGGCAAGTCCAAAGGCCCGTGATTGCAAGAAACCCATCACCATCAATTTTCAAACGCATTACAAATAAGGATGCGTCCCAAATAGCAACAATCCCACCCGATTTTCCATTGGAGGCTTTAACAACATAATCGAACCCATTATTACCCCAAAGAGAATGAACTATAGGCATTTTTATTTCCTTAGCCATGGTTTCTTGAATACCAATAAAATTTATCTTATGTTCAAGACAAATTCTTCTCACCCAGTTAATTTTGAGTTCACGATGAACTCCCCTAATATTTAAAGATGCAATATTCATGGGTTCACAGATTTCTCACCTTTTCTATTGATGATATTAGCTAAGTTAGCTTCATTACCAACCAAGCTAAATCCTAGGAGGGAACCTACTTCCATAGTTTTACGAACCTCAACATCAATCAAAGAGGTGGTGTCATAAGAAGGGGAGATGTCATTGACAATTCTTTCGTTGCATCTAGCGATTTTAGACTCCGAGTCCGAGTTTGGATATTCACTTGATGATGAATAATCCAAGTTATCGCCAACAGTTTTTTGACCTTTTCTCCGAGAAATAGTATTTGAAACACCATTGAGAGGATCAATTAATTTAAGAGAAGCAAACCTTTTGTTTCTGCTGGCCTTAGGATTAGTGGGTTGCTTCACAGTAGCAAGTGGAGCTGTAGCTTGAAAAGAGTCTGCCTCTGGTCTCTGGATGCCTTGAATTCTTCTTAGACTTCTTGGGCCGTTTAGACTTTATATGATGAGAAGGTTGATGGGATGCAGTGTTCATGGACTGGTCTTCACAATTAAAGTTGGAATTTTGTTGGGCTAATAACATTTCATGCACATGATCATTATTGGGCTTGTCAACTGAAAAAAGCCCATCCTCCGCATCTTGAGAGAAGACAAACGGCTCTTTACTGTTGACGGTTCTGATGTTTACATCCTTTTGTTCAGAAGGATGTGACTTTTCCATAGAAAGGCCATGACACCTATTGTCAGAAGATTTTATGTCTTCAGACATTCCATTTCTCAAGCCGTCGCTGTCCCACACATGAGAATCGTTGACTTTTCTAAAATCTTCAAACTTACAGCTTGCCGGCAAACCTTCATCGGAAAAGTTGTCTTCCTCGGACCCCAACTCCGCACCCGCAAAATCATCATCAGACTCCGAGATGTCACTATCGAAGTCATTTTCGTGACGAAACACCGCATTACACTCTCCTTGAATTTCCATAACTCGTACGACGAAATCTTTTCCGTTAACACTAATCGGAATGGTATTTTTGATAAAGCTAGTCATCGAAGTTTTTATACACACCCTTCCCTCCACCATGTTATTGTTTTCCGGGTTACATTTTTCAGATAAAATGACCTCCCCCCATGTGTTAGCAATACGAGTAAACGACTCTTCAAACCATGCTTGTGGTGGGACTCCCTCAATTGCTAGCCAAGCCAGCCTTTCCTTGATCATGAGGTTATTATTCCAATTAGTTAAAGTGTTGAAGCAACTAGAGATAGACTTATTTTGCATAATTGCTACCTTTTCATTCTCATTAGCAGTTTCAAAGAGAATGGTGAAACCTCCAAGGTATTTGAGTTTAATGTTGCCAAAGCCTTCATCATTGCATATTAGTTGCAGGTTATTAATTGTTAGCAAGCTTTTAAGTTCACCAACGATTGACAATGATAGAGTGGATAAAATGTGTGGTGGAGTAACGATTGAGATGGTAGGTAAAGAGATAGGTTGGTTGTGGTAGTGGGAAGGTTTTTGATTAACACCCTTCAAGATGTCAACAAAAGAAGTTCCTTTTTTAGTTCTATCTAGCATAGGCTGATTGCTAGAAGTAAGAGGTTTAGTAACCCTTTGATTCTGGAATTGATTTCCATTACTTCTTTGATATCTAGCTACGTTGACAGTTAAGCTATGAGTTCCAATCAAAATGGTGTTAAGAGTTTTTTCAAAAGCTAGTGGGTTGGACACATTAAGGAATCTTGCAAAACCAAACTCTTTCCCATTGATTGATTTCTTCTTAGCAATGTAGACATCAACTATCCGACCATACTTTGCAAAGGTCTTCCATAAAGCAGCCTCATTCCATCCTGATGGAATATCGGTGAAGAAGTAGGAGATGGCTTGGTTGGTCTTGTGTTTTTTCCTGTTGACGATCGTCCATTCACCACCGTTATCTACTCCGATATGTTGTTTTGAAGTTCCGAGATGCTTCCCGTCGCCGTTCTTTTCTTTTTCAGTTTCTCTCCCGTTTGCTTTTTTTTTTTTTTTTTTTAAAACATTAATGAATTAAAATGTATATTAAAATGTATATTAAATATACCGTTCTTTTCTTTTTTAGTTTCTCTCTCCATTGCTTTTTTTGTTTTTTTTTGTTTCTGATAGTAAAGTGTATAACTTAAAATGTATATTAAACATTTAGGTGGATTCATGATAATATTACCTTATGTAAATGGATTTATATAAATAGAGATTAAAAAATTAAAAGTTTTTGAAATTAAGTTAGTGAAAAAAATTAATTATTTTAAGTTTACATTAACCTTTTTGAGTATTTTTTTTCATACTCGGTAATTTTAATTAATGAATTAAATCCTTTTTATATGTATGTGAGTAGTTGATTAAAAAAATCTTTTTAATAAGTTAAGGATCTTATTTTAAAATTACTAAATTAAAGGACTTAATTGACAAATTGAAAGTTAATTAGAATGATGACATCATAAAGGTGTTTCCTATACCTTTATGAAGATTAAACATCCGATGATATCATCAAAATTTTAATTAGCCAATATAATTCTTTAATTTTGTCCAATTACCTAAAATTTAGGAACTTGATGATGTCATCAAATATTCAATTAATTAATAGAATTGTTTGATTTTATCAAATTAACTAAAACTAAGGCAAAGATGACATCATAAATTATGATCTTAAAATTTCTTAATATATTTTAACAGACATGATAATAATAATATAAAATTTAGAATCCATATATATCCAACTTTAAGGGTGTGTTTGGATGGGGGGCTTATAGAGGCTTTTGAAGGCTTGAGCTTCTATTTTTTATAAGCCCTAGTTGTAAGTCTTGTTTGGTAACATAAAAAAAAATTGGGCTTCTTAAAAAATAAGCTCACAGAAGCCCTTAAACAAGAAGTTTTTTGAAGTTGTAATACCCCCAAATTTAATGGTTTGCGGAAGCGAGTTTTTGGGTGTTACTAATCAATAATCACAAGCACAAAGGATATAGTGAACGACTCTATATGAGACGTTCGAAAAGTTATTACATTAGTACATAAGTAATTCAAAATACAAGCTCGAGTTCGAGTAAGTTTCCTAGAGATTCTATTACATAACAACTAGTACAAAAGTAATGTGTGAAAATCTCCAAGCTTGTAAATGCATGCGACTCGAGCTAATAAGCATATCCTGCTGGGCATCCATCTAAAGCTGCGTACCTGAGAATGCATTACTAAAACGGTTAACCAAAAGGTTGGTGAATCTCACAGGTTTGTAAGTAAATAGTTTGAACACACAAGTAACAGTTGTATTTGTAAAACATCAGCCGACCAGTAAGTAAGTGGTGATTGCAGGTCATGCTAATCGTTTGATACCCTTGCCATGAGCCACTGATGTTGGCTTATGAAAGCGCGTCTTGTTTTATAATTTATAAATAGAAATACTTAATAAATACTTTCAAGCAACCAGGCAAGAATACCCGATCAATTGTAAATATAGATTTGGTAAGTCAGATTCGAACACAGGGAAAAGGTGGAATACTTAAAATAGAAATTAACAATTAACTAGAAAGCAGTAAATATGGGGGGCGTTTTAGTTCCGTACGAACAATTTAGAAAACATTTAATTAAAATAAACAAACGTAAATAAAACTTTAAATTAAAATAATAAATAAATAATAACAATAAATCCTAATTGGAAGGAATAAGTAATTGTATAGTTAATGTCACTTAGATTCATATTTCCCGATTTATTACGTATTGATTATCTAATTGTGATTCTTTTGGATCAACTTAATACCAAATTCTTCAATGAATACTAAGTCGAATATGAACTAGCCAACGTTTCGGGTCCAACTAATTCCTATAATTTAGGGTCCAACATAAAACACTAGGTTCAATGTCACAAGATGATCAGTCAATTGTGTGCCTTTCCCTAAATTATGCATTAAACATTCACAACGCGTTATAATCAACTCTATTGGTATGACTCAACAATACCCAATAATTAACTTATTGTCTTGCTCATCTTAAAGTAGATTATTATTGTATACTCGACCTATCAGACTCAACGTGTTTAGTGATAGTCCAAAACCCTAAGGTAGTACTAGCAATAATCAATAATCTTAAAGGAACTCAATCTCATTAAAATTATTAACCACGTGAAGCAACAATAATAACTAGTTACCAATAAACAAGTGTCCACGAGCAATATAACCGTTTTCAATCAAATAACTTATTCAATACGCAATTATAATCGTTCAATAATCATAATCTAAGTTAAATCAACTACGCAATCACTTTAAATACTCAATTCATCATCAAAACTATATATATCAGATTCAATAAATCAAATTCTTCAATGAAATAAAGAAACGAAAATATACCGAATCGATTAACGATAAACTACGAAAGATTAGAATGAATTATCCTCGATCTTTAGCTTCCGTACCTCCAAAATACTCCTACTTTACGAAATATAAACCATACAGACGAGTTTTAACTACTGAAAACGAAAAAACATCAAAATCTCTCGAAATAGGGTTTTTTCGCGAATTTATACTTCTGTGGTTTTTGATCCATACGGCGTATGGATTTCCATACGGCGTATGGATTGATTTCAAGCCCAGCCCATGTCCGCGTAACCTGGGCCTCCACTGTAGCAATCCATACGGCGTATGGATTTCCATACGGCGTATGGATGACTTTTCCAGCCGGTTTCTTGATTTTTCTTCCTTTCTTCTTTTCTTCAACACCGGCTTCTCATTATTCTTCAAATATGTATCATTTAGCTCGTTATTTAACTGTTTTCCGTTCCTTTTCCATAAACGCTCCATTTCCACATCTATTTGCAAATATGAACGAAATCAATATCTATTCTAAACAAAATGCAATAAAAACATTCAAGAATAGGGGTAAAATACTACTGAAATATAGTACTTTTGAGCGTTTATCAGCCACCATAGTTGAAGCTTAACGTACAGTAAATATTGTGCCCCCGTGAATGTTAATCCAAAAACATTCATATGAAACGAGTAAGAAACGCTCGTTTCTACAGTAACGGTTCATGGTAGTGCGTGCTATCCCGGGCGGGGATTGTCAGTCCCATATGGATCCATATACTAAAACTCGCGCTTATCACATAACTAACAACTATGATTAGGAGGCCTTCATTGGATTAGTCGAAACTCATGCAACAGTGTACCGGTAAATCCGTAAGTAAGTAAGTAACGGCCAGTAAGCAAGTAAATCGGTGTGTTCATGTAAAACAAGTAATGCATCTCACCCCTGAGTGTAAAACAGTAAAATAGGGGCTGTGAGACTCACCTGAGTCTAGCAGACAATGCAGTAAGCAAGCAAAGTAGTATCCCGAACTAGCAACCCTTAGCGTCCTAATACGCATAAGGTTTAGTAAGTAAATGGAATACTTGTAAGGTATCCATGCTAGTTGTTCCCAAACTAGTTAATGTCCATTTGTTGTTTGTACGTTTGTATTTATTTATAAGTTGTAGTTTGTAGCAAAGTTGTATGGCCCGTTGGTATCGGAGTGTAATAATAATCTCATCTATTATTATTATGCAGTTGTTGTAATCGTATAGTTGTCAAATACGTTTGTATTGTAACGTGTAACGTTCAAGTGAATGTAAATCCGAGTGGGTGTAACCCTAGAGTGTATGAGTGAAATCTCATAGGTGTTCAAGTGTAATCTCGTGTATGTGCGCGAGTGGGATCTCGCGTTTAAATAAGTGTAATCTTATATGTATTCGAGTATTGGTCTATACTTCCAAAAGTATAGTATTTTCATGTAAAAGTCGTATGGTATCGTATTTGATTTGGTTGTTGAAAAGTGATTTTTAAACACTTTGAATGTTTTTGGTTTCTGTTTTTGGATTTTTGCGACACTAAATGCGACACAGTGATTGTGTTCCGCAACATAAGGCTTGTGTTCCGCAACACAAGGCTTGTGTCTCATGTCTGCGACACAATATGCGACACAATGCTTGTGTTCCGCAACAGCAACACAAGGCTTGTGTCTTATGATATGCAACTTAATGCGACACTAAATGCTTGTGTCTTATGTTGTATGCGACACAATGCTTGTGTCTTATGTTCTATGCGACACAATGCTTGTGTCTTATGTTTTATGCGACACAATGCTTGTGTCTTATGCTTCTATGCGACACAAGCCTTGTGTCACATAGATTTTTGGTCTGTTGCAACACAAGGGGCTGTTGCGTTTTTCAGTTCGGTTTTTGGGTCAAACGACCTCGGTTTGACCCGAAACTTTTTACACAAGTCTTAGAATGTTTCAAGGAGTTCATAAAAATTATTTGTTGGCATTTTTAGTGTTTGTGGTGTCGTTTTCTTAAAAGTGACCAAAACCGACATTTTCGATAATGTTTACAAAAATGAGTTTTAATTACATATTTGGACATCATTTAGCTAGGGGAACATTATACTAGCAAAAATAAACGAAATCGGAAAGTTCGAGGGTCGCCGAAAAACTTACAAAGTCGTCGAATCGAGAAACCGAAAAGATAGATACGTAGCCCTCATTGTCGTGGTCACTTTTCTCCAAACAAGCTTAGTGATTTATGAAGGTTTGATGGTGTTTTTGTTAGAGAGAGAGTGAGCCGAGATAGAGAGAGAAAGTAGAGGGTAGAGAGAGAGTGAATATGGAGTGTGGGTTTTGGTTTGCTTATTTTGCAAACAAAGGAGGAATTGGGGAGGGGGTAAGGGGCCGGTTGGGTGGGGCCACCATAGTGTGGTCTCACCAAATTTTTCTTCCCTCGCGTTTGCGCTCCGTGCGGTGTTCGTTTCCCCGGTCGTTTAAACGTTAAAATAATTTTGTACGCGATTATTTATACGTTTTAAAATACGAGATATTATCCGATAATTTAGTTGAAGTATTTTGTCAAACTACTTGTTATTTAGTTATAAAATATAACTTTTTTTGTTTTTGTCGGTTGGTCGCGTTTTCGTAGAGATCGGTAATGTTTTAAATAAAACGTACGTGTCCGTTATATTATAAACATAATATAAAGTAGTAATTTGCGTAATTAAATTATTCCACATAATTTAGTAATTGTTTTACCAACGTCTGTATTTTGTACTTTTGTAATTTCATACGATTTGAACGAATCGTATACGTGTATATATATATCACCTATATATATATATATATATATATATATATATATATATATATATATATATATATATATATGATAAGTAATCATCGTATTTAATCATATTTCATATTAAATACAAGTAATAAGCATGTAATTAGGAAAATTTTAAATTGACCCTAATTTTTGCGGTTGTTACAGAAGTGGCTTTTGAATGGAAGCCCAAACCCCAGCCCCAACTCCATCCACAAGCTCTAGCCCGTAATTGCCGAACACACCCTAAGATGTCTTAACTTATATGTACATTCTGGGTGTGTTTGGCAACAATGGGTTGAAGCTTGTGGATGGAGCTGGGGCTGGAGCTTGGGGCTGTAACTGGGATTTGGGCTTCTATTCCAAAAGCACTTCAAAATACTTCTTGTTTAAGGGTTTTGGGGGCTTATTTTTTCAAGAAGCCTCATTTTTTTATGTTGCCAAACAACAAGATTTATAGTTGGGGCTTATAAAAAATAGAAGCTCTAGCCCCCAAAAGCCCTCATCCAAACACACCCTCTATCTACATGTAGGTTATATACTCATCATTATTAAATTTTAATAATTAATAATGTGTACACGAATTTAAAAGCTAGTTGATGTTGTAAACATGTCTTCAATGTTTTAATATCATCAATTATATAGGGAATGATTTCGCAAAGAGAAAATTACGAAAATCGTCCTTATGGTTTGACCTGAATTATACATTCAATCCTTTAATTAATTTAATTACATAGATGATCCTTTCTTTTGAAACATGTTACATAAATAGTCCTTTACACTAACGATTGTTAAATCTCCGTTAAAAAGGACCATAATTAAAATTTTTTGACTAAAATATAAATAATAAAATTTAGCATATGTTTAGATACATTATATGGTGCACATAACATTATTTTCATTTCACTTATTATATTCATTATCAAATTTGATCATATTAACTAGGGCTATTGACGAATCGAGTCAATTCGAATATCCTGATGCTCGACTCGACTCGTTTAAAAAATAAGTATGTTCGAGTTCGACTTGAACTCGATTAACTTTTTAAAACCATATTCGAGTTCGGGCTCGGATAATAATTTAGTGTTCGAGCTCTATACTCGTTTAAGTTTATGACAATTTACCAAAAAAAAAAATAGTTATTTGAGCTCAAAATGTTTGTTTAGAAGCTCAAGCTCGATAAAATCGTTTATAAACTTAAACAAGCTCATTAAAAAGTATAGTAACTATTTTATGAAACTTGAAATAAAGTTTGTAAAAGACATTTACACTTAATTAAACTTAAAATGTGTAAATTTAATTAGTTATCATCAAACACTAATAATATGTAATTAGATTCTTGATGTTAATATTTATAGTGTGCTCATCTCATCATAACGAGCCGAGTCTAATTTATTGTTTTGAAGCTCGGCTCGTGAAACTAATCGAGCAGTCTTTTTATGTTCGAACTCGACTCTGGCTCGAATAGTATTATGCTCGAATTTGAGATAAACGAGTTCGAACTAGAGTAGCTCGTTAAGTGCTCGGTTCGTTAACACCCCTATCTATAACATCAAATTTATATTCCACCACCATCTTTTCCTACCTAAATATACATTTTTGACTTAATTAAATCCCACTTTTCAACGTCATTTTACTTTAAAGATAGGGTCATCGAAAAGGCTACAAAAGAGAAGAAATGGTGGCCACTAAAGTCATTACGAGATAAGATGAATGGGTAATGGAGGGTCCTTGAGTGGTGAAAGACAAATGTGGAAAATGAACAATTTGACAATGAATTTGCTAAGCGAAATGTGAAAGCTGAAAATTATGTTGTGCACCTAATAATGTATATATACTAATTTTAAATTTTATAATTTATATCTACTCAAAGATTATAAAATTTAAAAGAATAAAAAAAACCTACACACGTGGTCTTTTTTAACGAAGATTTAACAATCGTTAGTGTAAAGGACTATTTACGTAACAAGTTTCAAAAGAAAGGATCATCTATGTAATTAAATTAATTAAAGGACTGAATGTGCAATTCAGGCCAAACCATAAGGACGGTTTTTGTAATTTTCTCTTTCACAAATTACACTTGTTCAAATGTAGCTGGATCGATGTCGTACCGGTGGCCGTAAGCCGGTAATCATCATCTCTCTGTATGCATGGGAGGATACAGTTCAGAAAGAGGGGTGGATGGGCCCGAATATATGTGGGCTTTAGTATATACAGTATAATTTTTTAATATTGTCGAGGCCCAAATGTGCTTAGTTTCCCACACACACATACCCACCGGCCCCTCTTTATGAACTTTTTCTTAAGGAAAAAAATTACAATAACTATTTTTAGTTGTAATTTATCAGTTTTTAAAAATAAAAAATCTTAAGGCAATCATTTTTGCCCCTGCATGTAAATTTTCTAGATCCGTCGTTGTCTCTTCTTCATAATAAGACCTAAACTGTGACACCCGGTCAAAAATGACCCAAAATTTGGTCCAAATTTAAACTTTGATATTCGTACTAGGTACGAACTAAAACAAAAGTAATAGAATATTAAACGTATAAATATATATAATCACGTTAAAAGATTATTTAATAATCTTTATGTTCAATCTGAAAGCACTCGGAAACTTTTAAATAAAAGTCAGTACAAAACATCTCCAAACGAAATATTAATGTTAGAAATAATATTTCTTTACTCAGAAAATTATTCGAAATATTTTTGGATACAGAAAACTATCCATCAAAACGAGTTGAAACAAAGATATATTTTGACACCTCGTTAAAATTATTTTTACAAAGTACTTCGATTAAAAATATCAACGATTATATTTTTAAAAATTTATCATTGGAAAAGATTATACTACTTTGCGATCGGGTACACGAACACGGAGCAAAAATACTGATGAGCACCGATTATTGGGGTCGGTTATAACCACCAAACCCCAATAATTCATTTACACACACAGACACAATCTATCTATCCATCTTTCTCTCTCGGCCTAAACTTCACGAAGAAGCAACAACAAAAATTAACAAACAACATCAATCAATATCATCTCATCATCTCACACTACAAAACAAATGCCATTTACTCACTAAAACTTTTCCTGACTGAAAGACCATACAGTGAGTACAACCCTATTTGGTTCTTTCTTTTTCTTTTTTTAACGGAAATTAGAGTGAATAATAAGACTTTATAAAAAAAAAGAAAAAGAAAAAAGACTGTGTAAAATTATATACGGAGTATTAAAAATAAAAATAATATAATAGTAAATGACTAAACTCTGTTCGCACTCCCTTACAGGCTTACACTCTCTGTTGGCGATTCCTTATGGCAAACGCACCTTCACCGGCAGCCGCAACTGCTCCGGCAACCGCAACTGCTCCGATCACCGCAACTACAACGTAACATAGCCGTCAACCGTACTATCGCAGGCAGTCACAGAGACTCCGGCAACCGTAACATAGCCGTCAATCGCACTATCGTCGGCAATCGCACCATCGCCGGTTGGATCTTCACCGATTATGATAAGTCATCTCCATTAAACAAGTGTCTTCGTCTTTAATTATGTTTTTTCATTTAACCAGACTCAATTTTATAAGAATCGGACATGAAACCTAAAGAAGGTGTTCTTAGATCGAATATTGCAAATGAGTAAGGAGATTATTGAGTCAACTTACGAAAATTTTGGTATGCGTTTTGTTATTTATGAAATGAGGATTATGGTTCCAAAACTGATTTCTTATTGATCTCTATTACTTGATATCTGATTGTAGTTTCATTTCCTTTTCAATATGTAAAGGTTTATATGTCAAGTATTGTGCAGATTAAGTGTTTGATAAAATGCCTCCATGAAATTTTATAAGGCATGATCGCATGAACCATATCTGTAGCATTTAATAAGATAGGTGTGCTGATTTCAAATTATACAGAGGCTTGTAATCACATTACTGATCTGTTATGCACCTTTTTTTTACTATGCATATGTTAGAATTATTATTACTAGGTAAGCTATTATCCAAAAGGTAGTTCAAATTTATTGTCTAATCATTTTTTCTCCTTATTCCTTGCAGTCACTTATACTTGTGATATCTTCGAAACTTGTAAGCTTCTGTTTAAATTACAATTCTGCATCGTATACTCATATATTCATATATATTTTCAGCATTCTGTTCTTTGTGTTGCAGAGGTTGCTATATCATGCCCACACTTATGCAATGTGTTCAATTTTGGATCAATTACATCTATAAAATACTTCTTGAGTTCATGTAGTACATATGCTAGAAACAGTAGGCCTATATCTTCTACACCTCTTACTAAGAAAATTAGGACTAATGATTGTAAGTAACATATGTGGAAATTGCCATTATTTCTCCATGTCTTATAGACTTCCTTATATTTTTCTCTACATGTCTTCACATTATTTTCTCGAGCACTAATATAGAAAAAGTAAAAATACATATATGTTATTTTATAGGAATTTCTGAAATAGAAAAGCTGGAAACTAAAGGCGGAGGTTTCCATACCAACTTATATGCGATTCATGGTAATTATTGTTGAGGAAAGGAAGAGTAAGATCCATTGAAATATTGAATGAGATTGACAATTGGCAGTACAGATTAAAATTCCGTTCCAGGTATATTCTATCATGCATTTGATAATTCACATGTTCATGTTTCAGTATTGAAGTTTCTTTTCTTAATTGTAGGCGAGAGAAGAAGGCTG
The DNA here is from genome assembly GCA_949592205.1 of Helichrysum umbraculigerum. Classification (NCBI taxonomy): domain Eukaryota; kingdom Viridiplantae; phylum Streptophyta; class Magnoliopsida; order Asterales; family Asteraceae; genus Helichrysum; species Helichrysum umbraculigerum. The sequence goes on along the minus strand of CATIUR010000005.1, from coordinate 3,888,913 downwards.
TATGAAGCAGATGTGGAATGAAGTGGGCTACATGCTGGTTGCTATTTATACTCCTATAAGAGAAGATGGGGTTGACCAACATCCAGTTTCTGCTTCAACTAAACTAATAACTTGGTAAGCTTAGACTACTTCTATCTGCCTAAACTTCCAACTTTGTTTTACCGTTTGACTTGTTAGTGATATAAAAAATAAATAATATCATGAATTGACCCAGTCAATGGGTTAAAATAGTCATTCTACTCATCGGCTAAAAAACCCCTTATTCTCCAACTATCTGACAAACATATCTGTTCAGAAGGTTGATATAGGTTCTGTCAAATTTATGATACGAACCTGCTAAACTTTTAAGCTTTTGTTTGAGTTACAACGTTGCATCTTATACTTTGTATTTATATATTAATTTATTGAGCTTCTTCTTTGTGTTGCAGATGTTGCTATATCATGTCCACGGGTATGTAATGTTTTTATTTTGGATCATTTATATCTACAAACGACTTCGTGTACATACGCTAGAAACAATAGGCCTATCTTAATGAAGATCTGATTCTTATTTTACTACAGAATTCTTATATAGCACATAGAAAGTGCAGGCTACCCTAAGGATCAGGTACTATTCAGTTTGTAAACTTTTGTATCTTTCTTGAACTTAAATGAGAGTAGATGGCAAAAGGGGTACATTACATGCTTTCCTATCATGGATTCGTTTGGGCTCTGTTTTTTATTTGCCACAAGATGTGTATATCCTTCTTGGGTTGTTACCTCCTCTCAGAAAATGACACTGACACTAAAGAGAAGCTGAAGTGATCAACCGTTTCTCAGGTACTAGTTTTATAGTAATTTGTCTGTATATGTTCATTTATTTAGGGTCCAAAATCACACGATATAACTGATAGACATAATCTTAATGGCTGCCATATTTCCACAGAATGTGTGTATAAAAAAATCTGCAGAATATCGAGGAAGATTGTTAGCATTTTGGAAATAACTTGAAGTGGTAGCTTCTTTTTAACCAGTAGAAGTTTCAGTGTCAGATATTTCATCAAGGCAGTGTCACATGTTTATTCAATAGTTTTGACTAATTTACTTATAAATTGGTCAACAAATGATTATACCTAAAATGTGAATGGGTCGATGGGGTTGAAAGTTACTCAAACTCTACTTAATGCATACAATCTCTTTAATTGTTTAACTCAAAGATATAGATTATTAATGTATCTTATTATCTATTTAAGTTAAATTTTTTGTTGTACGATGATTGGCTCAATATGCGATGTTGTGATGTGCAGTTTCTAGTTGTACTGAAACAAAGGACCACAACAAATGGTAGGGTTGGAGCCACAACAGCCATCTACCCTGCAACCATCTTGGAATACTTGACCGCAGAGGTTCTGGAGTTGGTTGGGAACGCAAGCAAGGATCTGAAAGTGGAACATATTATGGCATTTGCAGCTTGCTATTCAAGGTGATGAAGAACTGGATAATCTGATTAAAGGAACCATAGCTGGTGGTGGAGTCATTTCTCACATGTAAGGTTTAAGATGCTTTTCTGTAACGCTTAAAGAAAGCTTTTATGTGTTTGGTTTGTATACACATTTCGAGTTTGTAAGTTAGTGGCATTTAAAATGATTCAATCTTATAGTTTGCCGACATGTAAATTCCTTCTTTAACTTTTGCAGATGTTGAACAAGATTTTAATGGAGCTATTTTGGAGCTGCATAGATGTTGAAACTCTTTTTTTTCAACCTTTTTGTCCCTATGATGTATTAGATTATTGTTAAGGTTTAGACTTATAAATTGTAGACACTTATGCATTAAGTTTGGACATGTTTTGAGAAATGAAAGTATTCTATATATGCGTTGTGCGTTACTTTAACTATTTTGTAGTATTATTTAGATATTTAGATTTTATAGCAAATACAAAAAATTAGAAACCTCCTTCTCCTATGGATATTGCAGTGACAGAAATTATCAGTCACTAGAGGTTCTAAAATAGATGGTTTTAAAAGCTCTTTACTCACTGAAACTTCAGTCATTAAAGCTTTTGAACTTTTACTCACTGAAGTTATTAGTCATATTAGACTTTTAGTGATGGCCTTGTTAGTGACTCTTTTTTATTAAGTAGGAGTAGCATTTTATGCCTTTAATGACTGTTTTTGTATCTTTAATGACTGTTTGTTTCAGTCACTAAAGGGCATATATCTTGTATTGTCATCGTTATCAATCATAATCACCGTCAATCTTTTTCCCTCCTTCTCGGCACCACGGTCGAGCACCACCACCACAAGCACCCCTCACCACCGGCCTTCAGAACTACAACAACAATAACCACAGCGACGGCAACAGATAGCCATGAACAGCAGCTAGCAAGCTTGCACCACCACCCTCGCTACATCACCATCTCACACTCTGTCGGCTTACACTACAACCGGCCACCACCATCTCCTTCGGGTATCCTCGATGTAACCAGGAGCAGAGAGAGAGAGCAAGGAACATCAACATTATCATCACCATCGTGCATCTCCTTCCCCGAACACCACCACCACCGTGAGCACATACCTCCCTTTTTCTCTAATTATTTCGAATTAGTAAAAGCTTGGATAAACATACGATCTTGTTAGAAACCATTATTTATACTTGAAATATGGATTAAAACATTGTTGAGAAGTAAAACTCAAGAGTTTGAAGCTGTAAAGTGTAAACCATGGATCACGTTTGGCCTGTGGAATGCAAGATTTTATTTAGTTAAACAAAACATATATAGGTATATATATATACATTATTAGTGAGATATAAACAACAAAAGTCTTGTAGCTTAGTGGTTGGTACTTGTGGTGTCAAGTTAAGGGTCACGGGGTCGAGCCCCTTTGTGACCTGTTTTATTTTCTGATCCATTTAATTTTTTTTTGGAATAACCTTTTATAAGTACATATATAGATATGTAACTGGTATCATATACCGAATGTAACATAGAGCCGAGTGGCTAACAATCAGTGGCTATTATTGCGAGGTCACAGGTTCAAAACCTGTGACCATTTTTGACCTTCTTTTTATTTATTTTGACTATCCTCTTTTAAACACATATAACGATAACGATAAATAATATGTTATAAGATCGGAGTAAAAATGTATACGACAATTTTTGAAAAGTATAAATTCTTTTCAAACGAAATAAAATACGTACGAGTTAAACGAATTAAGCTTAAAATGATTATTATATATAGACATACACACGTATAACAAATGACCCAACTCGAGGAATATAAACGTTTTTAATTCAAGAAACGAAAACAAATCATACATAATTCGACTCAAACGATCCTTCAAACAATTAAATTATTTGCATGTTTTGACTAATCGTCAAATACTCATGCTAATGTATCTCTTACATTTTAGGATGTTAGGAGGTTACAGATTTGGATATTACGAGCTTTATGAACGCTAGCACCCACAGGTGAGTCTCACGACCCCTTTTTACTGTTTTACTATTTTGGGGGAGATGCATTACTTGTTTTACTTGAATACATGTTTAAATGTATTAGTTACTTACTTGTGCTTACTGTGTTACAAACCTACAAACAAAATACTTTACTGATTTGCAAACATACTGGTTTACTACTTTACGGAGTTACTACTCCATGAACTTACTACTTTACTGATTTACTACATTACTGTTGTACAAACTTAGCGAATCACTGTTTTACTGCGATACTGATACTACTTTACAAATGAAGTGATTCACTGTTTACTACGTTACTGATTTATTACCTTACTACTGTACGAACTTACAAACTTGCTGAATTACTATGATACGGAATTACTACTTACCGGTATATCACATTTGCATGAGTTTACGTTAATCCAATGAAGGCCTCTGAAGTCATAGTTGTTAATTATCGGATAAGCGCGAGTTTTAGTATATTGATCCATATGGGACTGACAATCCCCACCTGGGGTGGTAGCGCCACCACGAACCGTACTCGTATAAACAGGTGTTTTCTACTCGTTACATATGAGTGTTCTTGGATTGCACTCACGAGGGGCAAAATTACGGTTAAGCTTTGACTATGATGGCTCATGGCAAGATAGACCGACCTTACTTACTAATCACCGGTGTGTGATTGAAATTACTTACTTAATCACCGGTGTGTGATTGAAATTACTTACTTAATCACCGGTGTGTGATTGAAATTACTTACTTAATTACCGGAGTGTAATTGATACTTACTTACCGAATTACAGTGTGTAATTGATTCTTACTCATTGAATTACTTGTTCGTAAATGTTATTTACTTACTGTTGTTGTACAAAATTTTCTATTACTACTTACTACAAACCTGTGAGATTCACCAACCTTTTGGTTGACGCTTTTAGTGATGCATTCTCAGGTACGCGTCAACAGTAGTGATGGCCCGCAGGATTTGCTAAGCTAGTACGAGGCGCATGCATACATACTTGGAGATTTTACTTGTATTACTTTTGCAATGTAAATGTATTTTCTAAAACGTCTCAATTAGAGTCGTTTGCTATAAATTTTGGTGTTTGATATTTGATTAGTGGCACCCAAAACTCGCTTCCGCAAAGCTTAATTTTGGAGGTGTCACATAAACTCTACTCCATAATAAGACCTAAACATAAAGAGATTCAAGAACAATAACGATTTCTTACGATTGGATCGTCATGTCTTGAAATAATAAAGGAGGAGGGTAGAGACTAGAGATATAAGAGGTCAGGGGTTCATGGTGGTTATATATCTTATTAACCTAACTACCTAAGGTGTAGAGAGGAGTAGATAGAGAAAGATCATTTATGATTAATTAACTTCATATTAAATTAAGGGTAAATGACAAAAATCAGCAACGAACTGCCAAAAATTGGTCCAAGTATGCAACCTACCAATTATATTGCCCACGTATGACACTGACCGGCAAGTTCGTTACCTAGGTCGGTAATATGGTTACCGGTTACCGGTTTGACCGGTCAACTTCACTTTAAACCAATTTTTAATTTTTGTTTATTGGTGACATGGAAATTAAATGTGACGTGGATTTGCCATAGCATTATTAAAACACATTTTCATCTCATTAAAACACATATTCATCTCATTTAAACGCTCGACCTTACAGATCTAAAAACATTTGATCTCATTTAATCAAACCACTCTCATCAACTGCAAAATGGTGAAGAAGATCTTCTTCGTGTAGCAACTGTCGGATTTAACGCATTTGTAGTAAGGTATGTATGTTGCTTAGCTCAACGTCACGATTATGCTTGGATATTATATAACCGTTACCATTAAAACCCTAATTTTAAGTTTTAAATTTTTTTGCAAATTCTTGAATATTTTATGAACAAGTCAGTTAAATGTGGGTGTGTAGCAACGATTTAACAAAAAAGCCCCAAATTTTGAGAAGTTTAATTTTTAGGGTTTGTGTTTTTTTTTTTTGCAGATGGATGGTAAGAGGTATTACTTGCAGATCACTGTTCACCACGATGGTTTATTCGTTCCGAAGCCGTTGACGTACTGCAATGGTGATTCAGATACAATGGTTGATCAAGATTTCACCCATGTTTCATTTGACAAACTGATAGAGTATCTTAGTGGCTGCTGCTCAGGTTTGGTTGAAAAACTTTATTACTGCATTCCTGGCTTTAGTTTACAAAGTGGTTTAAGGGAGATTTTGCATGATGGGCATCTCAAAGAAAGTCATAAAATAGGCCATGACAAGGGTGGTAAACTAGATATATATACTGAACATATGGGGTATGATGTTATGAGCTGGTTAAATGAAAATGATGATGAGTTAGATGAAAGTGAATCAGATTCAGACATTGAGATTGAGGAGGATGTATTACCATATGTTCAACTGCACAATGAGGGTGAGGACCATGTTCAAATTCCACAGAAAGGCATTGATGACCCCTTTTTAACCAAGCTATGCACCAATAAGTTTCTTAGGAGTTTTAATGAGACTTTCACCTATGATCCTGTAGATCCCCATAGAGTTGATAGTAGCTCAAACCCAGAGATACTAGAGGAGTCTGAGTTAGATCCTAGGTACAAAATAAAAGCTGGTGTTACCTATCCCATTCACAACCCTAACCAAGAATGGCAACAAATGAAACCCATGTTAGGTCTGAGATTTGCAAATCCTGAGGAGCTCAAATTTTGTATGACTAACTATGGGGTGGCACATGGTTATCAACTGTGGTATGCAAGGAATGATTGGAGGAGTTTATTGGTGAAATGTGGTAGGAATGTGGATGAGGGCAGGTGTGCTAGTGGTAACAGGAAGAGAAAGAGGCTTGAAAAACAGTTGGCTGAAAAATTGCAAAAAGAGAGGGATGAAGCTGATGGAGGGACACAAGCTAGTTCAGTAACTACTAGGAGTGGAGGTAAGAAGAAGAATACCCCAAAGAAAATACCTAAGAAGGTGATCACTCCTGTCAAAAAGGTTAAGGCAAATAGGGGTAAAGGTAAAGGGAAGAAGGTAGAAACTCCTGTTAAGAGGAACAAAACTGGCAAGGCAGTGTGTCCATTCAGACTTTGGGCCACCTGGATGTCAAGTGAAAGATCTTTCCAGATCAAGTCTTTAATTCCAACACACAAGTGTAATAGAAACTTTGACTTGGGTTCATTGGTGAACTATAAGTGGATTGCCAAGCATTATGCTCAACAGATCATGCAAAATAAGAAACTGACTTATAGGGAGATGAGAGAAAATATTAAGGCCAAGTTTTTGATTAATGTTAGCATGCATGTGTGTAGGAGAGCTAAGCAGAGGTCAATATTTGATCATGAGGGGGGTTTGAAGGAACATTATGCCAGGTTGTGGGACTATAGACAAGCCTTATTAGATAGTAACCCTGGGTCTACTGTTTTGCTTGAGACTGAGGAAAAAGGTAACTGTCCTGACCAATACTTTAAAAGGTTCTATGTTTGTTTTAAAGGTGTCAAGGATGGTTGGCAGGATGGGTGTAGGAGGGTGATTGGTCTTGATGGTTGTTTTTTAAAAGGTCAAGTGAAAGGTGAACTGTTAACAGCAATGGGTAGGGATGCCAACAATCAGATGTACCCAATTGCATGGGCAGTTGTTAATGTAGAGAACACAGAGAATTGGTGCTGGTTTTTAGCTGCATTGTGTGAAGATCTGACATTACACAATGGCCACTATGTCACAATCATATCAGATGGACACAAGGTAAGTTTGAAATTTACCACATATAAAATTTTATATGTATATATTAGTTAGCATAACTATTCAGATTATATCAGTAACACTCATTAATGTTGGTTAACTACAGGGACTTATTGAGGCAGTCAGAACTTTGTTGCCTGTGGCAGAACATAGGCAATGCACCAGGCATGTGTATGCCAACTTCAAGAAAAAATGGTCAGGAGTAGAATTTAGAAGCTTGTTCTGGTCTGCAGCATCAAGCATCATAGTGAGTAAGTTTGAAAACATCATGGCTGATATCAAAAATCTAGATGAGGCAGCTCACACATACCTTGTAGAGAGGGATCCAAACACATGGTGCAGGGCTTTTTTTGCCATGGACAGATCATGTGCAGCATATGAAAATGGCATATGTGAGAGTTATCACAGAGCCATTCTGGATGCAAGGCAAAAACCTATAATCACAATGCTGGAAGATATTAGGTTGTACCTTATGCAAAGAATTTACATTATGAAGCAACAAGCAAGGCAACTGGAAGATACAATTTGTCCTTCTATAAGGAAGTACATTGAGTTGCAGAAGGTCAAACAGAGGTACACTACTTTCTTGCCTTTTCTTGCCAAACTACTTAATGTTTACCATATATATGCAGATTAAATATTGTTATTCATATGTATCTATTATGTTAGGGAATGGGTGGTGTACCAAAGTGAGTTCCAAGTCTTTGAGGTGAGGTCAGCAAATGAATCATATGGTGTAAACATAGGAGGGAGGCATTGTGAATGCAGACTGTGGGATTTGAGTGGCATACCATGTGTTCATGCAGTGGCAGCCTACCTCCATTGCCATATTGATCCAGAAGAGGGAGTAGTATCATGGCTGCAAAAGGAGGCTTGGCAGAACACATATGCATACTCCATTAAGCCAGTCAAAGGTTCTGCCAATTGGCCAAGGACAGCTGATCCTCCAGTTATTCCACCAATTCATAGAAGAATGCCTGGAAGACCCAAAAAAAAGAGGATTAGGCACAGTTCAGAAAATGATCATCAGGTAAGTAGAGTTGGGAGAGTTATGACTTGTCATAACTGTTGGGAAACGGGTCATAACATAACTTATTGCAAGAACCCCACCAGACCAAAGCCTGAGGTAGTTAGTAGAGGTAGAAGAGGTGGTCGTGGTGGCAGAGGTAGTCGAGGTGGCAGAGGTGGGAAAGGTGAAGCAGGATTAAAGGCTGGCCCTAGTGGTGTTGCAGATGTTCAAGAAAATGATGGTATCACAGTAGGTAAAGTAACTAGAGGTGGAAGAGGTGCAAGAGGTGGTAGAGGTGGTAGAGGTGGTAGAGGTGCAAGAGGTGGTAGAGGTGCTAGAGGTGGTAGAGGTGGTAGAGGAGGTAGAGGTGGTAGAGGTGGGAGAGGTGGTAAACATTTGGAAGATGAGCCTATGACAGATGTGGATGGTAATGATAATAAGGATGAGCCTATGACAGATGTGCATACCACACCACTGCATAACCAAGAGGTGCCCATCTCAGATGCAGAGGTAAAATGTTCAATTTTTCTTAATTTAGTTACCAAATATATTACTTATGTTACATATTTAGTGAATCAAATAATCTATTAGTCATGGTTTAAAAGGTCAAGTGTGTATATTTTGTGCCTCTGTAGATATTTGGGTGGGATGTTGCTGGTAATGAAAAAAAAGATGCTGAACCCCCTGTGAATGAGCCTGAGCAAGTGTGGAATGAAAACTTGGAGTTGGTGGATGAGCCCACAAATGAAAATGATGCTGGTAATGGGGATGAAAGTACCAGTGAGCTTGTAGATGAAGACCTGGAGATGGAACCTAAACCTGTTGCTAGACGACTATTCAGTAAAGATGCAGAACCAGAAACTCAGGAGAGCAGGGTACCTCAATCTGATGAAGTTGTTGATGAGGTTGCAAGGTACTTCAACTGGAAGAAAGATCACACTGTTGTCAAACCCAGAAAGAAGTCTGAGAGAATTGCAGCTATGTGGAATGCTAAAAATTTGCCTAAAGATGGGCTTGGCCAATCTGCAGATAAGCCTTTCAGTGTGGAAGATGAAACTGGTGAGTAGAGGTGCTATGGTGATGATGCAGTGGAGCTGGAGGTATTAGATCTGGGTCAGGATTATTAACTTATATTATGTAGTGTAAAGTCCAAGACAAACCCATGTTCTCAAAGTGGTCCCTTAGCTCCACTTTTTTGGCTGTATGTATGCATTAAAGGCTGGACCTCATGTGCTAGTAGACATTGTTTGGTCGTTTTCTATGTGTTGTAAAATGACTACTTTGGATTCTTGTATGCTTTTATAAAAAGCAGTATCTATGCAGATTCCACTATGTATAAGTGGTTTATATGCTTTACTTTATGTCCACTTTCCAATCCTATTTTATTACTCCATTTGCAGTCCTGTCTATGCATGTCTGTTTCAACCATATATGTACTCCATTTGCAGTCTTGGAACTACTTATTTACTTGTCAATACAGTCAATTCAAACCAATGTAAATGCAGTTGGTGAAAGAAATTAATAAACAAACCATTTTAAATCTACCATTTTTCCATTGCATTCAAGTGCTACCAAAATACAACCATCTAAGTTACCAAGTTACCATTGCCAGTTAGTACTACATCTACAACAAAGATGCCAACGTACAATCCTACTTAAACATTACTAGAAGCACAACAATCATCACCAACATGACCACAAAATTCTTCATCAACGCAGCCTTAGACTTGACTGTATGCAACTCCATTTGCAGTTTCTTAATGTCTTCTTCTTTTCTGGACTTGTAAACCTCAATTTCTTCTTGCATCCTCTCTAGCCTTTCTCTGTTCATCATGCTTTCCCTGAAAGCTTGTCTCTGATCTCGATTCAATGCCTTGTACAGTTCATTCAAGTTAAGCTTGTACCAATCGTTAGTTAGCTCATCATCAATAAACCAATAGGCGTCACAACCTTTCCAAGCACACTACACATAGTTTATAATGCAAACGATAAGTATGTAAACACAATTTCAATTGTAATTCAAATTTTTCACTGACCAGAGAATTGGGACAAGTGAGAAATCGACGAGCAGGGTTGGTAGGGGTCCAAGAGGTGCGTTGCTTCAACAACAGAGGCGGGTTGCAGTTGCAGTGGGTTGGAAGGTCACGATTACGGCTTGAATTGAACGACAAAGATGTTGAAGATGACATGCTCGCTATCGCCGCAAATGGAATTAGGGTTCGTGAGTGTCAAAATGAGGGAGAAAGAAACCATTTAAACTGGTGAATTTAATTGACGTGGCAGCCACGTGTGAGATGACGTGGAATTTTTAATGACGTGTCGTATTACGTGTAAATACAGTCAGCATTTAAACCTTGTAAACGGTAAAACCTTAACTTTCAAATATCCGGGCAAAAACTTGCCGGTCAGTGTCATACATGGGCAATATAATTGGTAGGTTGCATACTTGGACCAATTTGTGGCAGTTCGTTGCTGATTTTTGTCATTTACCCTTAAATTAATGGTAAAATAGTCAGTTAAAAAATAAAAAATAAGATCACATCCTTTAATGAAATAGACTTCTATGTGTTTGACTAATTCTTTAGATATATTTAACGTTATATACCAAAGTGATATTAGAGCACACGGAGTGGTGATGACCTAAACACAGTGTTCTGAGTGAGAATTTTGTGGTGAGGATTTTGTGGAGTGGTAACAGTGTTCTGGACAGTGTTCTGGAATTTAATTTTTTTTTATTCAACTTGATTGTTACCGAAAAAACAAAAAAAAAATAATTAAATAATGAAGATTTCGTTCGAAACAGCGTTGGGGAGAAGATTTTGACGCCAGAACGTCGTCCAGAACGCCATCGAGAACGTCGTCACGGAGTGGCAGAACTCCATTTTACGGCGTTCTCGACGAAGAATTTTGACAAAAACGCTGCCACTCCGTGTGCTCTTATTGGCCTAGAGGTATTGAGATGACCCACCAATCTTGAGGTTGAGGGTTCAAGTCCTAGGGGCAGGAAAAAATGTAAATATTCGTGTGGTAGTAGTAGTTGTAAAATACTTACCTTGAAAAAAAAATTTAAGTTATATACTTATATGTATAGAGAAGACATAACATTTTTGATCATGTATTTAATATATAAACCTTTTTAGTGTCTGTTTACTAAAAATATAATAGAATGATCGAATATAAAGTGCAATAAGATTAACATGCTAAGTATTAAACGGAACTTTGCTTACTTTCATTGATATATTATCTTATAGTTGAAAATAGTTTTTATTAGTTTATATACCAGTTTTATTTAATATATATTAATTAATTAATTAATAATTGACTTGAATCTTATACGTATTTATGATTCTCAAATAACTGACAATAGTCATATATCTACATCTACATTACATACAAAGCATCTTCACCTTCTACTATTTCTACTTTGGTACTCTTTCAAAGCAAAAAGACTATACTACCCCTATCCCATTATCTACTACTCCGTATTTATTACTACTTATTCTCTACTAACTACACTTCTATTAATACCCCTATCCCATTTTCTATTATTTTTAGTTACTACTTATTATCCAATAAGTACACTTTTCATCCATCAAATATTAATTCTACCTACTAAAATATTTTTTTGATGGGTTAAATATCAAAGTGAACACTTATAATGGGACATCCCAAAATAGTAATGTGGACATTTTAAATGGGACGAACGGAGTACATTATGTTTTTATTTTAAAACATTTACTCGTACCTCCATCCACCGTCACCACTTTCACCGATGCATTGCGCGGGTATTGTGCTAGTATAAAATAATAAATACACAACATTTGAAAGTTAGATGCAAATTGAAATATGGGTTTTGCTAGCGTGTGCCCCTGTGGCATACGTTAAGCTGCATTTAATGAAGTAGAAATATCCTTAAATATTAATATTTACATTTAATACTCATTAATTCAATCTAATAATTTCCTTTTATATGTACATATTAATTACATATTATGTTATTTAAGGAAATTTTAGGTTCATTAAATGCAGCTTAACGTGTGCCATGGGGCACACATTAGCAAAACCCTTGAAATATAAGATGTATATTCATTAGCCATAACCAAAACAAAGAGACGGTCATATAAACTCTTGATAATACATCATATCGAACTACATAAGTTAATTATTCCCATTCATATCTTTTGACCCAATTATCAGGCTCGGGATAAAAAGTACCGGGAATATAAAAACCATCTTCTTGCACCCGCCAATAACAATGACCTTTAATATGAAACCCCGTATCTTCATCTCTCCAATATTCAGGAGGCTTTGAACTACCAATTAACTCAAAAACAACAAATTGTTGTTTCTTCGTTTCCCATGTAAAATCACAATGAAAAAGCGTTGTTCCAATAACATTTATGCAAAATTTAGTTTCATACTTCTCTCCAGCATTCTGGATAGCTTCCCCCAAATCATCATCTTTTTACTTACAATGAAGATGAAGATTGTTTACCTCGCTCTTAATATGAACCTTCCAACTAATCATAATACAATTCTTTTGACTATCATTCTTGTTGTGATCAACATTTACATGAGTTGCATAACAAACTTGAAGTGCTTAGATGATGAAAAGAAATACTACTAGGTTTTCCATGAACTAATTCTCTATATTAACATTTACCGATAGGTAAATTTACTATTCTTTTAACAGTTGATGAATAATCGTTTTACTGTAACACTCCTTATCTCTTACATCATTCATACTCAAGCTACTCTCTCTCTCTCTAACATTTTCATTTTTCTTTTTTTTCCCTCTTCCTGTGAATGTGTTTTTTTTGCTTTAAACTTACAAATTGCAATCTCTAAATAACCTTATGATTTGTCCAGGTTTTAAAGTTAAAGGAACTGGTTTGATTTTTCACCCGATGAAGAAAGTAAAAACAAAAGGTATGTTCTTCAAGAAATATGTTTGATTTCTTACATATACAGCACACACCGCATGAAAATTCCGGATTTGACTTCCGATTAACTCTTTAATCTCCCAATCTTCACTGATTTACAGCTCGCTTGATGATTTGTAGTCCATTATGCAAGATTTTGAAATAGGGTAATTATCTACGAGTCTTTTGTTTATATATGTACATATATGTTTGAGTTCCTTTTTTTTTCTGATTTTGATTTTGATTTGGTATAATTTTGCAGGAACGATTTAATTATTTGAAGAAGTTTATGAGGTTAAAGAAGTGGCAAGAGGGTCCAACAGATGCTATTCAACTTTGAGGTTTATTTATTTATTATCTTTTTGAGCCTGAAAATCAGCTGGTAAGAGAGTAAAGACTTTCAAATTTTCAATATGTTTTAAATTTGTTTATTTATTTATGATGACGATGATGATCCAATATAATGTAATATCATGAAAGTTGTGTCCAGTAACAATTTCTACCTCTTGGTTGCTTCTACTCAAGAACCAATTTGATCTTTTGATTTTTTTACTTTCTTTGATATTAATGATCCATATAATTTACTTTGGTTAAGTGATATGCTTATTTATTTATTTTATCTTCGGAAGGTAATATTGTTGTGTAATTGAAATTTATCATCTTTTTGTTTGAGAAAAGCGCATAAAATTAAAATGGAAAAATGTACGAAAATTTTTGTCATTTTATTTTGTAACTAATACTAATACTTACTAATAGCATTATATGTGATTACTCTTAAACTTGATTATAATTAATTTTTGTAAGTGCTTTGTATTTAATTAATGCTAAATTGTTGTCTACACTTTACATACTATATTAGAATTTAAAAAGATAATGTTGCACACCGACTTTTCAAGTGATTTAGATAAATAATTTATAAATTATAATAATTATATATTAGTAATACTAGCATTATACCCGTGCAATGCAGCGTTGAAAGTGGTGACCGTGGGTGGAGGTGCGAAAGAATGTTTTAAAATAAAAACATATTGTACTCCGTCCGTCCTATTTAAAATGTCCACATTACTATTTTGGGATATCCCATTATAAGTGTCCTTAATCAATCAAAAAAAACTTTAGTGGGTAGATTTAATATTTGATTGATGAAAAGTAGTAAGTGGGACCCACTTTACTTAGTCTTAAATTTTTTTTAGGAGAGTGAGTGTTAAATGTATTATATAGTAGTATAGATATAGATATGTTGTACTCGCATGGAAGAGTTGAGTCTTAATTTTAAGACTTCCTAAAATAAAATAGCAAAATGCTTTATGTATTATAGCGTACATAATACCCGCGCTATGTAGCGGAGTGATTTATTTTATGTTCAAATAGTGACTCAACAATGGTCATATGATTACCCATGACAATGAGTTTATATCGGTAATTTATTTGTATGTAGAATTCGAGATTAAAATACAATCGGTAAAAAGTGAAAAAATGTAAAATTGATAAAGTTATAGTGAAAAATGAAAATTAGACAAATTAAATAAGGAAGTGTTGAGTTTTACTCTTAAACATTTCTATAAATAAAATACCAAAATGCATTATATGTAGTTATAGATTATAGATATAGATAAATTGTACAAATAGTCTAGAACTGAAAATGAATAAAAGAGGGAGAGATGGAGGTATGGCGTCAACAGGACTACAGGAGTGACAAGACATGTGATGTGACTGTGAGGACTCAGGGATTAGAGAGTAGAGTTAGAGCACAGGGTGTGGGGAACGGTGTTCTGGACAGTGTCCTGGAGAATGCTGAAAGTGAGGATTCTGTGGTGTGGTGAAACTGAAATCACAGTGTTCTACACAGTGTTCTGAAGTTTTTAATTATTTGTTTTATTTATTTATTTAATGTAATAAAATGTATAAAATAATATTTAAAATAAATAAATTAAATTAAATAACATTTAATTTATCAAAACAAATCTATTCTTTAAAAAAACACATTTTAACATCCATGGGAGGGAATAAAAGTTTGGAGAGAGTGCAGCACTCACGACCAAAATAAATAAATAAAATAAAAACTTTAACTACTTTTATTTCTTTCTATATTATTTTATTATTTTATCTTCTTTTTCTTGCTCATTTCTTCCTCACCTGCACACACTCACAGACTTTTCTTCTTTTATTTTCATTTTCTTCTTCTGATTTCTTGTACAGACTAGCACACAAACAAACAACAAATATACGCAAATTCAACCGCAAGACATTAAACAAACAAAAAAAAAGAAAAACGTAGTTCTTCCCCAGCGTTTGCATACGAACGGCGGCTTCAAAATTTGGCGAGAACGCCGGCCCGGGCTAGCAGAACGCCGATGCCCGACGTTCTCGTCGTAGAACACTGATGCCATGTCACCCGATACCGTGTGCTCTTATGGTCATACCATTCGTATTACACTACATGTATTTTTATATTTTTAGATAATAATTTGTTAAAATTGAAGATATGTTATACACTAATATTTAATAAGAAGTATCAATGAGTGTTACTATATTGTAGTAGATAAAAATGTTGCTTAAGATCGATTACTTAAAACATTTATAACATATCAAATATAAATAAGATATTTTACATGTTACTCAAATGCTATGCTTTAGACCACTCCCAACCCTAAATCAAACTGACCGAGCCACGTCAGCGCTTTCACAAAACTGACCAAAACTGACTCCCATCCCTACTCCATCACTTCATTTCTTGGGACCCACTGACCAATTAAAAAATCAACTAAAACACAATAATTTAAATAAAAACAATAATTTAAATACAACAAATTCCATTAAAAATAAAAATTACAACAATTCCATTAAAAATAAAAGTTACAACAATTCCTAAAAATAAAAATTACGAGAAATCCTTAAAATTAAAATTCAAACAAATACGTTATTATCCAACAATTCCTAACGAACACGGTAATTTGGTGGAAGTTGCGCAATGTGTTGGATCAGAGCATTGCGAAGTCGATGATGAACTTCCCGATCCCGTAATTCCCGATCCATCCGCAGTGAAGTTGCAACTCTTTCTTCCCATGAGCGGGTTGGTCTATTTGCCGGCTCGGATGGATAATCTTCTTCCAGATCACACATATTTCGCCCGTTATCCTCCGTTATCATGTTGTGTAGAACAACACAAGCATACATGATTCTTTTTATTCTATTAGTGTTGTATGGTCTAGCCGGGTTCTTGATGATTTGCCAGCGGCCTTGAAGGACACCAAATGCTCGTTCCACATCTTTCCTTGCAGATTCCTGGTATCTTTTGAAGCGAGCCTCAGCTTCAGTAAATGGATGCCTGAACGACTTAACAATTGTAGCCCATTCCGGATAGATACCATCCCCCAGATAATACCCCTTTGTAAAATTTTGTCCAACAATCGTAAAGTTAACTTGGGGAGCTCTGTCTTGTAGCAATTCGGAGAACAAATCCGATTGATTCAGAACGTTAATGTCGTTGCTCGAGCCCGCTGGACCAAAGAAAGCGTGCCAAATCCACAAGTCATAAGACGCAACTGCTTCGAGCATGATTGTTGGATGACCTTGATCACCTCTAGTGTACTGACTTTGCCATGCTACCGGACAATTTCTCCAAGGCCAATGCATGCAATCGATGCTTCCGAGCATACCCGGAAAACCATGCAACTCAGAATGGCGTTGATGTAAACGTTGCACATCTTGTAGTGTTGGTTTTCTCAAATACACTGTAACATCCTCCGTACCGGTCTGGTAATTTCTATTATTTTAATCGCGTATTTAATTGTTTTAGAAATTACTTGGTATTATCTATTAAATTGAGAAACTTAGTTAAATAAGTCCCATAACTTATTGTGACTAGTGAAATATTAGTCGT
Organism: Helichrysum umbraculigerum; assembly: GCA_949592205.1. Lineage (NCBI taxonomy): Eukaryota > Viridiplantae > Streptophyta > Magnoliopsida > Asterales > Asteraceae > Helichrysum > Helichrysum umbraculigerum. The sequence continues at coordinate 3,871,903 of CATIUR010000005.1, read as the reverse complement.
TTTAAATTACCTTAGTTAACGGTAAAATAAAATAAGTTTCTCGCAAAAAGATTTTAGGTTCCAGACAATAGATTGAAAGGGGACTAGTTTTAAGTGGATACGGGTCGGGGTAAAAGTTGGCCGACCTATAACTTTCCTAAAATGGAAAGATCTTTCATTCTTTCTAAAAAAAAACTATACCTAGAACCTAAACATAAGAAATTCTCAAACTCAAATTCATAAACTCACCTTGTGGAACTGAAATTCGAAGTTTAACATCATCATCATCAGTTGTACATCTTTGATTGTAAGTAATTATATGAATCAAACCTTTTGAATTTGGGTTATGATCTTTTGGATTAAATTTATAGATATGTGATGTTAAATGAATGAATGGTTTTTGGTATAGAATTCGGACTGGTTATGCAGTTGCAGGTTCTGCAGTTTTGCGATGAACACAGGGAATCCGGCGGATTCCTATTGAATCCGGCGGATTCATCAGGTCAATGGGTTTGGGAATCCGGTCAAATGGGTTTAAATCCGGCGGATTCATCAACCGGATTGGTTTTGGGAACCCTGGTCCAAAATTGAGTCTGAAATACCATTTGAATCCGGCGGATTCTAGGGGAATCCGGCGGATTCTACCTATATACAGAAAACATGATTTTGTTTAACAAGCTTCATTGAATTCTTAATGTCACACCCCGCCAAACAGTAATTACAATTACATAGAGTGGTTTGCGGAAGCTTAGTGACGTGGCGGGGGTGCGAGCAGTAAAACAACCAATAGATACATACATACTCAGAGCATATGGTTATTGCAGAACGAAATAGATTAAGATGCCATTAGTTAAAGTTTTTACAAAAGGTTACCACTTGAAAAGTAGTAACAGTAGTAATAGTGTTTGAAATCAGTATTTCATAAAATACATAATATCAAAAGTAGATTTCATAGGTATGACTGCAGTAGTTGCAGTTATACAGAGGAAATCCAAGTGTCCCAAAAGTAGTGGCATCCTAACAAGTCCAGGGTAGTCCGTTCTGATAATGCATGCAGATCTTACTTACGCTGCTAATTCCCTGAAAAACATAGAGTAAAATGTCAACAAAATTGTTGAGTGAATTCACAAGTTTGTTTGTTATGTAGGAAACACAAGTTAATCATTTAAGAATAACATTTCCAAATAAGCGTTGTTTGTCAAGTAGGAAACACAAGTTATTAACAAATAACATTTCCTAAATCCGTTATCAGTAGGAAACACAAGTTAACCTAAATAAAGATTAACATTTCCAAATCAGTGTACGTAGGAAATCCTTTCCTAATCAATAGTTTAGTGGGAATATTTAGACGGTGATCCCTTGAAAGGTGAGCTAAACCTGTCAAGTAAGGTAACCCGATCTAACCCTATAACCAAACCACAACCCTAATCTGTTGTTGTTTGCCATGCTGGACAATTAAGTATACGCTCCCAAATCCGTAGGAGGGTCATCACGGCGATAGTACTATCCGTATACTCAGTGGCTAGAGTCACCTAGCTAATGGTTATAGTCTGTAGCCATAAGGTCTTTTATGCACTACATCGTTCAGCCTAGATCTGTACCAAGATTCGTTGTCTAAATTCCCAAAATAGTATGAAAACATTTCATAAATCATAGTTCAAGTAGTTGTGTGAAATACCCTTTCACAAACAGTCACGTATGAAATACCCTTTCATAAACAATCAAGTAAATACATACAGTATTTAAAGCAGTTGTCGCATGCAATTATACATACGATTTCTATGTTTTCCACCCCGAGTTCTAAAAGCATTAAAACAGTGAAAAGGGGTTTGTGAACTCACTTTGAGTGCTCGGATGTGAATGCTAGCGAGATAATATAACGAAGCCCAAAGTAGTCAACCTATACACAACAATGTATTAACTATAAGTACTTTGTTTACTTATGTTAATAGTTCGTTTGTTTGAAGAAATTATCAATTTCTTAGGTTTGTGTATTTCGTTGATGATTGTTGTTGGAAATATATAATATTATCCAAGTATTGTTCGTTTGTAGAATTGTCCGAAGTGTGTAAGTACATATACATATATATACTTATATAGTTGAATATATATATTCTTGTATATATATATTATTATTCGTTGTTTCTTTCATATATATCTCGTATATATATAAATATTGTTCGACATTTAGGTTTACAAAACACAAGTTCAAATTGTCCCGTATAATGTTCATCTATAAATACGTCTCAATCATTTATAATCCCACTCGATAAATGTACGTATTTAAGTTTGTATATGTTTATAAGTATGTTACTCGTTCGTCGAAAACATTTGGGTTGTCATTTACTAGTTCATCGTAATCACATGGCTTGTCCATTACTAGTTCATCATAACACATGGTTTGTCTATTACTAGTTCATCGAAATCATTTGGGTTGTCTATTACTCGGTCATCGTGTTTGAGTCACAACAGGTTTTGGTTACTGATGAAGTTCACGCGATCGGTTGAGTAGATCACGCGATCGCGTGGTCTACTTAACTACGCGATCGGTTAAAATATATCACGCGATCGGTTGGTTCGAAGAGGTTCACGCGATCGTGGTTGAAAACCACACGATCGCGTCGTTCTGAGTTTCGAAGATTTCTGAAGTTTTTGTTTCACGCGATCGCGTGAAGTAATAAAAGGTTTTAGCGGGTTTTGCTGTTGAAAATGACGCGATCGCGTCATGTGTTTCTGCACAGAAACATCAGACGCAGAACAGAGCTGCACAATTTTGGTCCATTTTCACTTCGATCGTTTATAGTTCGTATTCAATATGTTCCAAATGGTTTACACTAGTTCCATAACATGTTTTGGCATCATAATATACCATTTTAACAAGTTTTCACCAATCGATTTTCGTTTTATGGTTTTGGTTTCTCAAGCTCATTTTCAAGATCAAAGCTTCAAATCTTTCAAATTTATGTGTTATGTAGCTAGATTATGATGTATATACAATTAATATATCGAAATTTAAGCAAAGGATTCAAAGATTATAAGTTTTCTTACAAAGATGAAAAGGATGAAGATGGTGATCGGATGATGATGATGATGGTGATAGAGTCACTGGCTTGTGTTCTACTACTGCTGCTGTCTTGCTCCTGATCTTGTTAATTGAAGAAGAAAAGATGGTGATGAATTTTTGATATGTTGTTGTGTGTGTGGAGAGTTCATCAGGAAGAAGAAATGGGAGGGAGTATGGTTTAAACTGACGATGTCTCTCAATTATTGATGTTAGGTAGTCGGTTTGTGTACTGCAATTTCGAGTACGGGTATAATTATAGCAATATAAAAATAAACTTCTTATATTTTAATTTTGTAGATGCTCTCCTGGTTCGTAATATATTTTCAGAATAATGAGATTATCATTATTTTTGGTAGTTGTACATTTTTGTACATTTTACTGCGCACATCCAATTGAGCGCCAAATTTCGGTTGAGTTTCGAATTCATAATTCGAAGTAATGTTCTAAATACTTGAAAACGTACTAGAAAAATAACATTTTTCATATTTTGACCTTTTAGGTACGTTTTAGAATTGTTTCTGTTCGTTATATAATACGTTTTATGTTAAACGTATAATTGAACCATTTTACCTATATGTTATAGATATATAATTTCTCGTAATTAATAATCGAATTATTAATTATTTCATATAACCAAATCTGGTTAATTATTTTTGTCGGCTTAGTTCCGATACGTTCGTACGTAATTTATAAATACTACATATAATGTAATACTTTTTGTATTATTTTTTTGGGCTCGCTAGACTGACATCACATCATAGGTTTAGTTTAAAACAAATGCAGGGAATTAGCGTAAGAAATGCATGAAATTAAGTATAATTATATACCTAATTTGGAGGAGTGTCACATTCTCCCCCCGTTAGTGAAATCTCGTCCCGAGATTTAAGTCGAGCCGTGAGTCTCGGTCACGCTCTCAAATAGGTTGGGGTATTTCTTTCGCATCTCATCCTCTCGTTCCCAGGTAAACTCTGGGCCATGTTTCGAGTTCCAACGAACTTTAACCAGTTTGATTCGTTTGTGTCGAAGTTTCTGTGTTTTAGAATCCATAACTTCAACAGGTTCCTCCACAAAGTTAAGTTTTGAGTCGATGAAGACTTCGTCAGGAGGAATGATAAGTGTTTCGTCAGAAAGACTCTTTTTGAGGTTGCTAACGTGGAAAGTATCGTGTATGCTACTAAGCTCTTGCGGTAGTTTGAGCTTATAAGCAACAGGACCAATCCTAGCAAGGATTTCAAATGGTCCGATGTATCGTGGGTTCAGCTTTCCTCGCTTGCCAAATCGTGCTACTCCTTTCCAGGGAGATACTTTGAGTAGGACCTTGTCTCCTACTTGAAACTCAAGAGGTTTACGGCGGTTATCAGCGTAACTCTTTTGTCGATCTCGTGCCGCTTTCAGTCGGCTCAATACTTGAGTTATTTTATCAGTGGTTTCCTGGACAAGTTCGGGTCCAGATAGTTGTCTGTCGTCCAACTATGCCCAACAGAGTGGTGATCGGCACTTGCGTCCATATAACGCCTCAAATGGTGCCATTTGTATACTCGTGTGATAACTATTGTTGTAAGAGAATTCAGCTAGAGGTAGGTGAGTATCCCAGTTACCTCCAAAGTCTATCACACATGCTCGCAACAAGTCTTCGAGCGTCTGTATAGTTCGCTCACTTTGGCCGTCAGTTTGCGGGTGATAGGCAGTACTCATATCAAGTCGAGTACCCATTGCCTGTTGTAATGTTTGCCAAAAGCGAAAAGTGAATCGCGCATCTCTATCAGAGATGATGGATAGTGGCACACCATGCCGAGAAACAATCTCTTTAATATAGATTTTAGCTAGTTTCTCCATTCCATCCGTTTCCTTAATAGCTAGAAAGTGGGCTGATTTTGTCAATCGATCGACAATCACCCATATGGCATTTGCTCCAGATGCCGTTCTAGGTAACTTCGTAATGAAATCCATTGTTATTTGCTCCCATTTCCATTTGGGCAATTCAGGCTGTTGCAAAAGTCCAGACGGCTTTTGGTATTCAACTTTTACCTTTGAGCAAGTTAAACATTTGCTCACGTAGGTGGCAATGTCACGTTTCATTCCAGGCCACCAGTAGAAACCTTTCACGTCATGGTACATCTTGTCTGCACCAGGATGTATTGAGTAATTGGACTTATGTGCCTCATCCAAAATCAGCTTGCGTAACTCCTCTACGCATGGTACCCAAATTCGGTTCATGAAGTACAACACCCCGTTGTCCTTTTTCTCGAGTTATTTTTCCATCCCTTTCAAGGATTCATCCTTTAAACGTTCGGGAGTGAAAGCAAGTTCTTGGGCTTCACGAATTTGAGTAATGAGATTCGAGTGGATTGTCAATCCCAAGGCTCGAACTCTTCGAGGTTTGATTCGTTCCTTACGACTCAGGGCATCTGCTACTACGTTAGCTTTACCCGGGTGATACTTTATTTCACAGTCGTAATCGTTAAGTAATTCGACCCAACGTCGTTGTCTCATGTTAAGTTCTTTCTGGTCGAATATATGTTGTAGGCTCTTATGATCAGTGAAGATCGTACACTTTGTACCGTATAGGTAGTGTCTCCAGATCTTTAGTGCAAAAACAACGGCTCCCAATTCCAAATCGTGAGTCGTATAGTTTTTCTCATGCACTTTTAGTTGTCGTGATGCATAAGCAATGACCTTTTCGTTTTGCATTAGTACGCAACCCAATCCCTGATGCGATGCATCACAGTAAACAACAAAGTTATCTACTCCTTCGGGTAGTGATAATATGGGTGCGCTGCTCAGTTTCTGCTTCAATAGTTGGAATGCATTCTCTTGTTTCTCATTCCACTCAAATTTCTTGTCTTTTTGTGTTAATGTGGTAAGTGGCTGGGCTATCTTTGAAAAGTTTGCGATGAATCGCCTGTAATAGCCAGCTAGACCAAGAAATTGTCGTATTTCCGTTGGGGTTTTCGGTGCTTCCCAGTTGTTGATTGCCTCAATTTTGGATGGGTCTACATGAATTCCCTTGTCATTGATTACATGACCAAGGAATTGAACCTCTCGTATCCAAAATTCGCACTTAGAGAACTTTGCATAAAGCTTCTCTTTTTGTAGTAGCTCGAGGATAAGCTTCAAATGTTGCTCATGATCCTCTTTCGTTCGTGAGTATACCAAGATGTCGTCAATAAACACAATGACGAATTTATCTAAATAGGGTTTGCATACTCTATTCATCAAGTCCATGAATACTGCTGGTGCGTTGGTCAGTCCAAAAGGCATGACTAGGAACTCGTAATGACCGTATCAAGTCCTAAACGCAGTTTTCGGTACATCTTCTTCTCGTACCTTGAGTTGGTGGTAACCAGATCGTAGGTCAATTTTTGAATAATAACTCGACCCTTGCAATTGATCAAACAGATCGTCAATGCGTGGTAACGGGTATCGGTTCTTGATAGTTACCTTGTTCAGTTCTCGGTAATCGATGCACATCCGCATAGATCCATCCTTTTTCTTAACAAACAAAACTGGAGCTCCCCAAGGGGAAAAGCTTGGTCGGATGAATCCCAAATCTAGAAGTTCTTGCAATTGAGTGGATAGCTCTTGCATTTCTGAGGGAGCTAGACGATAAGGTGCACGTGCGATAGGTGCGGCTCCTGGCACCAGGTCAATGTGAAACTCAACTTGTCGTGGGGGTGGCAATCCCGGCAACTCGTCAGGAAATACTCCTGGATAGTCGCGTACAATGGGTACATCGTCTATACGTTGCTCCTCGGGTTTCTTTTCTACAACGTGTGCCAGAAATGCTTGGTACCCCTTTCGGAGATACTTACTGGCCTTCAAACACGAAATCATTTTTGTGGCACTTTTTCGTTTCTCACCTTGAACCACAAGTGCTTCTCCTGTTGACAGTGGTAATCGTACCAGTTTGTCATAACATATGATCTCAGCGCGGTTCTTAGATAACCAATCCATACCGACTACAATGTCAAAACTTCCCAACTTAACCGGTAGCAAGTCTATTTCGAAGAGATGACCTTCTAACTCCAAGGTACATGTAACACCTCGCAAATTTGAGCACGATTAATAACATTAATCACTTGCATTATTAGGCTAATTCCCTACTTGAGTGAATTCACAACACATTTTAGAGGTAAGTCTAGCATAGCCCAACTAGTTAGTACGCGTAGTATTACGTAGTCGTAATTACGTACAGATCAATTTGAAAACAAACGCGACAAAAAATGTACGACTGTTGGTGAACAAAAATTATTTAATAAAACGAAATTGAAATTTGTAAAATTTATTAATTTAGTTTCATAAAAAGATCCTAATTAAAATATAATGAAAAATGTAATTTAAAAACATATTAGTTAAAATAAAATAACATTTAGCGATCGGGTAAACAAACACGGAGTGTAACCACGGAGGCAGAAAGTGGAACAAAACCACCTCCCACCTCCTCATTTTCTTTCATTTCCCTTTCATCCTTTTTCTCCATCTTTATCTTTTTCTCTCTACTTTCACCACCACCTACCAAAAACCACCACACAAATCACCACAAAACTACCATCAAACGACGCCGAATCAACAAACAAAATAGAGGAAAACGACCACGAGACTACGATCTATCTTTCTACCTTTTCGGATTTCAAATCCGACACTCGTAAGTTTCCGACAAATCCCGCAAATCTTTAGATTTCCAAGTTATAATTGCTACTTAGTGTTTAACATACTTAGAATAACATGTTTTAGTGTTTTATACAACCGAAAACGTTCCAAATCAACCAAAAATCCGACTTTTTCTCGCTGTTCGTCGAACAGGCGACTACGTCGCATTGGGACCGAAAACAGTACTGCGACGTAGGCCTTTACGTCGCATTACCCTTCCTTACGTCGCACATAGCGACGCAGACCACTACGTCGCATTAAATTGCGAGCGTCGCCTATGCGACGCAACCCATGACGTCGCAAAACCTGAATGCGACGTAGACCCTACGTCGCATAACAACCCAGCGTCGCACCTTACGTCGCTAAAAACAGGAAGTTTAAAAACTTGTTTTCACTAAGTGTCGAACTAACCGGAAATGCATATCTTTAAACGATACGATTCACGAGCTTTACAAACAATACAAACACTCTTATTTTACCGAAATTAGGATTTCAAACTATCACCAACGAGTCGTATACATTTTCACAAACAACAAAATACAACGTAAACGGTTAATACTTGGGACATAACTTGGTTGTACGAACACTAACATGGATGGTCAGTTTAGACATCTACATACTTATTAATCTCGTACGTTTAGGACGTTAGGAGATTCCAGACTGTACTTGGGCTTAGGTTTGCTAGCACTCGCACAACTACTTAACTCAACAGGTGAGTTCACAGCCCCTACTTTTACTGTTTGTAACTACTTTTGGGGTGGAAAACATAGTCAACTGCTTTACTGATTACTGATTGCCATAACTGCTTTTACTATATGATTATTTATCATACTACTTACTCGAACAATTAGAGTACTTGAACTGTTAAACTGCTATACAAACTATCACATAACTGCCTTTGGCACACTCATACAAACAACTTATAACTGTGGACAACTACTACAACTGTCCGTACGACATGGCATTCCAGACAAAAACTATTATCACTATGTGAAACTAAATTGGTATCTTACCGGAGAACGACCGGTACATATTGGTAACTTGTCGGAGAACGACCGACACTAACATGGTATCTTACCGGAGAACGACCGGTACTAACAGTGTATCTTACTGGAGAACGACCAGTACTAACAATGTATCTCACCGGAGAACGACCGGTGCTAACCTGGTATCTTACCGGAGAACGACCGGTACATTTGGTAACTAGTCGGAGAACGACCGACTCAAACTTTAAAACTACTGGAGAACGACCAGCAACACGTTTTCAAAAATATATTTTGGGTAACGTCCCACACAACTATTTATGGGCAACATCCCACATAAACTTAACCCTTTGGGCGAACAACCCACTAAACTTATACTTTGGATGACGTTCCACTAAACATTACTCGACTATTATGGCAATTACTATTTACGAACGTATTTGGTCCAACAAATGTGACTACAAAACTTGAAACAACAATATACAACATAAAACCTGTGGATTCACTCAACCTAGTTGTTGACTTTTACTATGTTTTTCAGGGAATTAGCTGCGCATGTAAGATCGCCAACACACATGGAGAATTAGGCGACCCTTGAAGCTTAGGATGCCAACTTTTTGGAAACATATGGATTTCTTTAGTATAACTGAAATGCTTTAGTCATATTTCAGAAATCTACTTTTGTAAACTTATTACTTTTAACTTATACGATTCGAGGAATCGTAAACTTTGTAATTAATAACTTTTGGCATCTTATTATATATTGTTCTGTTGTAATCATAAGCTCTGATACGTATGCATGCTTTATTATTGTGACACCCCAGTACTTAAACTAAAACGCTTCCGCTAAACGAATTTTGGGGGTGTTACAGATTGGTATCAGAGACAATGGTTATAGCGAACTAGGAAACTTTAGGTGACTTAGAAACCTAGAGACCTAGACTATAGCCTTGGCTAGAACGTACATGCATACATACATTTGCATACATCTAAACTATAGTTACAATACCTCGATACGCGTGAACTGTTCACCACATCCGACTCGTTCATTGTACTCCGATCTCATATGAACCTGATCGTGATTAAACGGTTGATGAAAAGAAGTATGTATTTGGCATCATATAATGACGCCTGGCCAACGTGATTATATCATACTAAGTACATATGGGTGTTTCATAGTCGTAAGATACGTGATGGGGATTCGACAAATTTTGCTTGACACTCGAAAACTTGAAATATGTGAAACTTTATTCCTCACATATTTTTCATTGGCATTGACTTCTGCATCTTTTCATCGCAGAACGTCAGCATGCCGCCTAAACAAAGAAATACTCGAAACAGTCGACGAAATACTCCACATCCGCCTCCAGAAACAACCGAACAGATTATCGAACGCCGCGTGGCGGAAGCCATCGCACAATACGAGGCGAGCAGAAATCGTGAAAACCTAACCAACAATAGTGGAGCCACCCCAGTTAACAGCGAGACCCCAACCAATAACCAACAGGGGTGTTCCTACAAAACATTCCAAGCCTGCAAACCGAGTACCTTTACCGGGACTGAAGGGGCCGTTGGCCTAGTCCACTGGATCGAGAAAACAGAGTCAGTGATCGACATCAGTGATTGTGCTGCTGACAAAATCGTGAAATACGCCACCTGCACTCTAGCCGACAAAGCGCTAACATGGTGGAACGCTCAGGTACAAATCATGGGACGCCCAGCTGCTTACTCCATCTCATGGGAGACACTGAAACGAATGCTGATGGAGGAATTTTGCCCTCCCAACGAGATGCAGAAACTTGAAACCGAATTCTGGAACATTCAAATGATCGGCGCTGACATTTCCGGTTACACAACTAGATTCCAGGAGCTTGCACGCCTGGTGCCTCATATGGTAACCCCCGAGAGCAAACGCATTGAGCGTTACAACAGGGGTTTGGCACCACAAATCCGAGGCATGGTTATGTCCTCCAAACCCGCCACTTTTAGGAGCGCAGTGGATCTGGCTCACAGCTTAACCGACGACGCGGTCGAGATTGGAACCCTGAAAGTTATCACAGGGAAAACTGAACTTACCCGTACTGATGCGGGCGACTCTGGAACCCACAAACGCAAATGGAACAACGACGGTAACGACCGTCAGGGTCAACAAAACAGAAATCCGGGAAACACCCGAGCCTTCGCTGCAATCACCAACCCTGGACCCAAAACCTACCTTGGCAACAAACCGAGGTGCGACAAGTGCGGTAGACACCACGATGGTGATTGTACATTTTGTCAAAACTGCAAACGTCCCGGTCACTTAGCACAGAACTGTAGGACAAACCTACAACCTCCAGCCGCCTCCGAGGTACAAAACACCGGCTGCTTTAGGTGTGGTGATCCTGGACATCACCGAAACCAATGCCAAAACCCGAACAACAACCGCAACAATCAAAACGACAACAACCGCACCGTTAACAAAGGCTACACTCCAAGCCGCGCATACATCCTCCGTGCACCAGAAACGGTTGCAGACCTCAACTAGCACGGTACGTTTTAACGACTATTGCTACGATTTAACATACGTTTCATTCGAATGTCTATTCAACATTAACACTTGGTAAACTTCGATTATTATCGAACGCATAACTATTTAAACTATACCGCGAGTATACTAAACAGTTAAAACTATATTGGCAAACATAGATCACTACACAAACTATTACTATTATTGTAACGACATGACTTATCGGAGAACATACGCCGCGGGCGATCCAACTTGATTCAAATCTCGGGACGAGATTTCTCTAACATGGGGAGAATGTAACACCTCGCAAATTTGAGCACGATTAATAACATTAATCACTTGCATTATTAGGCTAATTCCCTACTTGAGTGAATTCACAACACATTTTAGAGGTAAGTCTAGCATAGCCCAACTAGTTAGTACGCGTAGTATTACGTAGTCGTAATTACGTACAGATCAATTTGAAAACAAACGCGACAAAAAATGTACGACTGTTGGTGAACAAAAATTATTTAATAAAACGAAATTGAAATTTGTAAAATTTATTAATTTAGTTTCATAAAAAGATCCTAATTAAAATATAATGAAAAATGTAATTTAAAAACATATTAGTTAAAATAAAATAACATTTAGCGATCGGGTAAACAAACACGGAGTGTAACCACGGAGGCAGAAAGTGGAACAAAACCACCTCCCACCTCCTCATTTTCTTTCATTTCCCTTTCATCCTTTTTCTCCATCTTTATCTTTTTCTCTCTACTTTCACCACCACCTACCAAAAACCACCACACAAATCACCACAAAACTACCATCAAACGACGCCGAATCAACAAACAAAATAGAGGAAAACGACCACGAGACTACGATCTATCTTTCTACCTTTTCGGATTTCAAATCCGACACTCGTAAGTTTCCGACAAATCCCGCAAATCTTTAGATTTCCAAGTTATAATTGCTACTTAGTGTTTAACATACTTAGAATAACATGTTTTAGTGTTTTATACAACCGAAAACGTTCCAAATCAACCAAAAATCCGACTTTTTCTCGCTGTTCGTCGAACAGGCGACTACGTCGCATTGGGACCGAAAACAGTACTGCGACGTAGGCCTTTACGTCGCATTACCCTTCCTTACGTCGCACATAGCGACGCAGACCACTACGTCGCATTAAATTGCGAGCGTCGCCTATGCGACGCAACCCATGACGTCGCAAAACCTGAATGCGACGTAGACCCTACGTCGCATAACAACCCAGCGTCGCACCTTACGTCGCTAAAAACAGGAAGTTTAAAAACTTGTTTTCACTAAGTGTCGAACTAACCGGAAATGCATATCTTTAAACGATACGATTCACGAGCTTTACAAACAATACAAACACTCTTATTTTACCGAAATTAGGATTTCAAACTATCACCAACGAGTCGTATACATTTTCACAAACAACAAAATACAACGTAAACGGTTAATACTTGGGACATAACTTGGTTGTACGAACACTAACATGGATGGTCAGTTTAGACATCTACATACTTATTAATCTCGTACGTTTAGGACGTTAGGAGATTCCAGACTGTACTTGGGCTTAGGTTTGCTAGCACTCGCACAACTACTTAACTCAACAGGTGAGTTCACAGCCCCTACTTTTACTGTTTGTAACTACTTTTGGGGTGGAAAACATAGTCAACTGCTTTACTGATTACTGATTGCCATAACTGCTTTTACTATATGATTATTTATCATACTACTTACTCGAACAATTAGAGTACTTGAACTGTTAAACTGCTATACAAACTATCACATAACTGCCTTTGGCACACTCATACAAACAACTTATAACTGTGGACAACTACTACAACTGTCCGTACGACATGGCATTCCAGACAAAAACTATTATCACTATGTGAAACTAAATTGGTATCTTACCGGAGAACGACCGGTACATATTGGTAACTTGTCGGAGAACGACCGACACTAACATGGTATCTTACCGGAGAACGACCGGTACTAACAGTGTATCTTACTGGAGAACGACCAGTACTAACAATGTATCTCACCGGAGAACGACCGGTGCTAACCTGGTATCTTACCGGAGAACGACCGGTACATTTGGTAACTAGTCGGAGAACGACCGACTCAAACTTTAAAACTACTGGAGAACGACCAGCAACACGTTTTCAAAAATATATTTTGGGTAACGTCCCACACAACTATTTATGGGCAACATCCCACATAAACTTAACCCTTTGGGCGAACAACCCACTAAACTTATACTTTGGATGACGTTCCACTAAACATTACTCGACTATTATGGCAATTACTATTTACGAACGTATTTGGTCCAACAAATGTGACTACAAAACTTGAAACAACAATATACAACATAAAACCTGTGGATTCACTCAACCTAGTTGTTGACTTTTACTATGTTTTTCAGGGAATTAGCTGCGCATGTAAGATCGCCAACACACATGGAGAATTAGGCGACCCTTGAAGCTTAGGATGCCAACTTTTTGGAAACATATGGATTTCTTTAGTATAACTGAAATGCTTTAGTCATATTTCAGAAATCTACTTTTGTAAACTTATTACTTTTAACTTATACGATTCGAGGAATCGTAAACTTTGTAATTAATAACTTTTGGCATCTTATTATATATTGTTCTGTTGTAATCATAAGCTCTGATACGTATGCATGCTTTATTATTGTGACACCCCAGTACTTAAACTAAAACGCTTCCGCTAAACGAATTTTGGGGGTGTTACAGTACATCCCGGTACTATTTCTCCTGATTCGATCAACTCACCATCGGCTAATTCTATGGTATACTTTTTGTCTAATTTACGGGATTCAAGTTCTAATAGTGGTCTAAACTCAGTAGACACAAAACTTAAATCAGCACCCGAATCAATTAACACAGAGGCATAATGGTTGTTTACAAGAAACGTACCAGTGACGGTGTTAGGGTCCTGGCGTGCCTCTTGTGCTCCAATCACAAATGCCCTTCCTTGAGCCGGTTGATTGTTGATGTTGTTGGCTCGGTTATTGTTGTTACCGCGGTTGTTGTTGTTGTTGCGGTTTTGGTTGTTGTTGTTGAGCTTAGGACATCGGTTGCGGTAGTGCCCCTGCTCGCCACATTCAAAACATCCCTGGTTTTGACGCTCAGTGTTTGCCCGTGGGGGAGGGTTAGTTTTGCATTCTCGGGTTCTATGTCCCCATGCCCTACAGTTTCCACAATACCCACACCCACCTTCGTGGTGTCGGTTGCACTTATCACATTTGGGTTTGTTACCCAGGTATGATTTCGATTCAGTAGTGGTGGCAACATATGCCTTCGCATTTCCAGAATGTTTCTTGTTTTGCTGACCCTGGCGATCAGCACCACTACCGTTCCACTTTCGCTTTGCACCACCAGAACTACTAACATCAGTACTGTTCGGTTCACTTTTTCCCGACACAGCTTTCTTAGTCAGATTTCCCATCCTGACTGCCTCATCGGTCAAACTTTGTGCTAGAGTAACGGCACTCCTGAAAGTGTCCGGTTTAGATGTCGTCACCAGACTGCGGATTTGTGGTACTAGACCATATATGTAGCGCTCGATACGCTTATACTCGGGTGTCACCATATGTGGCACTAAACGTGCAAGTTCCTGAAACTTAGTGGTGTACCCAGTAATATCAGCACCAATCATGGTGATGTTCCACAACTCTGTTTCTATTTTCTGCATCTCACTGCGAGGGCAGAATTCCTCCAACATCAAATTCTTAAATGTCCCCCATGACATTGAATAAGTAGCTGGTCGACCAAGTGATTGGATCTGACTGTTCCACCAAGTGAGCGCTTTGTCAGCCAAAGTGCAAGTAGCATACTTCACCATACAGTCAGGTGAACAGTCACTAATGTCCAATACTGATTCAGTTTTCTCTATCCAATGAATCATACCAATTGCACCCTCGGTGCCACGGAAAGAAATCGGCTTACAAGCCTGAAATGTTTTGTATGAACACCCTTTGCGAGCATTCACGGTTGTCTCAGTATTAACAGGGGTAGATCCACTGTTATTAACTCCAGGTTCGCGATTACGGCTTGCCTCATATTCAGCAATACCTTCAGCTATTCTTCGTGCGATCATTTGTTCAGTGGTTTCAGTAGGTGGTGGTGGTGGAGGCGTAGTCGTCTTTTGACTTTTTCTAGTGACTCGTCGTTTGGGAGGCATGATTCAGCTCTGCGATGAATAAAATGCAGAGTGTTAATGTTGAGATATTGAATGTGAATAGATCAAAGATTCACATTTGATAGAAATGAATGACATGAGAAGATGAATGAACAGGGTTTTACAATACGTGCCATACAACTTTGAAACACCCACATGTATCCAGCATAATATAATCACGTTGGCCAGGCGTCATTATATAATGTCCGATACATATTTCTTTTCATTGTCGTTTAGCACCGTTAATTTCAGAGGTTCTCAAGAATAATCAATTATCAAGCTGTAGTATGTTTCAGGGTTTACAAGAATTGATCACAAAGTGTCGATAAAGTATAGTTTTAATCACAAGTCGACAGTTGTAAGAGGAAATAAGATGGTTGATAACAAGCATAACAAACACGAAATGTAAACCAAACATACATTATATATCAAAGGTCATAACGCTGTTACACGAGTTTAGTACAAAATGAGATGGGATTTCTAATATATCCATCGATGGTTAGCGTTATACAAAAGATGATGGGTTTCCTATACATATACCCATTCTACTAACAAAGTTCCATCCAACATACAGCTAGTCCATAACTAATACATACATATGTGATCCCCCAAAAGTAATAGTCTAATATGATGCAGGCACAAACTGCCATACACAGACCTAACGGAACCATGGTAAATACATCCTAACCGCAACCATCACTGCTGCAGTCATCACACAAACACTAGCTACAATCTCTGACACCCTAGCACGCCTCTCTAAAGCTGCAACACGTGCACGGGTGGATGCTAGACTCTGCCAGTCTGTCTGACGGTGAGTCTCCACAAAATCCATCCTCTGATGGAGCATATCCATATCCATATCAGTACGGGAGGCATCGCTCAGTAGCTCCATCACATCTCTGCTCCTGCTAGATGATATCCTAAACATGGTGTGAACCACAGCCACAAGGGTAGGCACAGTGAGCTCCAGAGGCTCACCAGTGAGATATGCAGATGGTGGTGAGTGGGAGGACTCTCCAAACTCAAAGGTCGAGGGAATACCCTCTAGTGATCTCCACTCTCTCAATACTCGAGGCATCCAGTCCAGATGGGAAGGTCGGAGCCTCTTTTGTGGCGGCTCGACAACTGGAACCTCAGGCTCAGTCACTGGCGACTTATCGCGCGGTGCGAGTGGTCCCCTGGGAAAATCCCGAACACAGATCCTAGCTGTCATCCTAGGTATAGGCACACGAGAAGTACTCGCAACAGGTGGTGTAGAGGTAGGAGTGACCACAGGTGCGGTCGGAGGTGGTACTAAGTAAGCATCACTAGTGTCAACAGACATGGCTCTCACATGAACTGATGACTCATCCTCTACTGTGATCGCGGGACCCTCAAAAGTAGCCTCAGTCGGCTCTTCATCCGAAGCATAGACATGGTAAAGTGATTGACTAGACATACTGTGACAAAAGAAATTGGGTGCGGCGTGTCAGTCGTATGTTAGAGGTATGCAAATGTAAGTATGTATGAATGCACAAATGTTCTAGCCACGGCTATAGTCTAGGTCTCTAAGGTTCCAAGTCACTTAAAGACTGCTAGTTCGCTATAACCAATGGCTCTGATACCAAGTCTGTCACACCCCGCAAAACGGTAATTACAATTACATAGAGTGGTTTGCGGAAGCTTAGTGACGTGGCGGGGGTGCGAGCAGTAAAACAACCAATAGATACATACATACTCAGAGCATATGGTTATTGCAGAACGAAATAGATTAAGATGCCATTAGTTAAAGTTTTTACAAAAGGTTACCACTTGAAAAGTAGTAACAGTAGTAATAGTGTTTGAAATCAGTATTTCATAAAATACATAATATCAAAAGTAGATTTCATAGGTATGACTGCAGTAGTTGCAGTTATACAGAGGAAATCCAAGTGTCCCAAAAGTAGTGGCATCCTAACAAGTCCAGGGTAGTCCGTTCTGATAATGCATGCAGATCTTACTTACGCTGCTAATTCCCTGAAAAACATAGAGTAAAATGTCAACAAAATTGTTGAGTGAATTCACAAGTTTGTTTGTTATGTAGGAAACACAAGTTAATCATTTAAGAATAACATTTCCAAATAAGCGTTGTTTGTCAAGTAGGAAACACAAGTTATTAACAAATAACATTTCCTAAATCCGTTATCAGTAGGAAACACAAGTTAACCTAAATAAAGATTAACATTTCCAAATCAGTGTACGTAGGAAATCCTTTCCTAATCAATAGTTTAGTGGGAATATTTAGACGGTGATCCCTTGAAAGGTGAGCTAAACCTGTCAAGTAAGGTAACCCGATCTAACCCTATAACCAAACCACAACCCTAATCTGTTGTTGTTTGCCATGCTGGACAATTAAGTATACGCTCCCAAATCCGTAGGAGGGTCGTCACGGCGATAGTACTATCCGTATACTCAGTGGCTAGAGTCACCTAGCTAATGGTTATAGTCTGTAGCCATAAGGTCTTTTATGCACTACATCGTTCAGCCTAGATCTGTACCAAGATTCGTTGTCTAAATTCCCAAAATAGTATGAAAACATTTCATAAATCATAGTTCAAGTAGTTGTGTGAAATACCCTTTCACAAACAGTCACGTATGAAATACCCTTTCATAAACAATCAAGTAAATACATACAGTATTTAAAGCAGTTGTCGCATGCAATTATACATACGATTTCTATGTTTTCCACCCCGAGTTCTAAAAGCATTAAAACAGTGAAAAGGGGTTTGTGAACTCACTTTGAGTGCTCGGATGTGAATGCTAGCGAGATAATATAACGAAGCCCAAAGTAGTCAACCTATACACAACAATGTATTAACTATAAGTACTTTGTTTACTTATGTTAATAGTTCGTTTGTTTGAAGAAATTATCAATTTCTTAGGTTTGTGTATTTCGTTGATGATTGTTGTTGGAAATATATAATATTATCCAAGTATTGTTCGTTTGTAGAATTGTCCGAAGTGTGTAAGTACATATACATATATATACTTATATAGTTGAATATATATATTCTTGTATATATATATTATTATTCGTTGTTTCTTTCATATATATCTCGTATATATATAAATATTGTTCGACATTTAGGTTTACAAAACACAAGTTCAAATTGTCCCGTATAATGTTCATCTATAAATACGTCTCAATCATTTATAATCCCACTCGATAAATGTACGTATTTAAGTTTGTATATGTTTATAAGTATGTTACTCGTTCGTCGAAAACATTTGGGTTGTCATTTACTAGTTCATCGTAATCACATGGCTTGTCCATTACTAGTTCATCATAACACATGGTTTGTCTATTACTAGTTCATCGAAATCATTTGGGTTGTCTATTACTCGGTCATCGTGTTTGAGTCACAACAGGTTTTGGTTACTGATGAAGTTCACGCGATCGGTTGAGTAGATCACGCGATCGCGTGGTCTACTTAACTACGCGATCGGTTAAAATATATCACGCGATCGGTTGGTTCGAAGAGGTTCACGCGATCGTGGTTGAAAACCACACGATCGCGTCGTTCTGAGTTTCGAAGATTTCTGAAGTTTTTGTTTCACGCGATCGCGTGAAGTAATAAAAGGTTTTAGCGGGTTTTGCTGTTGAAAATGACGCGATCGCGTCATGTGTTTCTGCACAGAAACATCAGACGCAGAACAGAGCTGCACAATTTTGGTCCATTTTCACTTCGATCGTTTATAGTTCGTATTCAATATGTTCCAAATGGTTTACACTAGTTCCATAACATGTTTTGGCATCATAATATACCATTTTAACAAGTTTTCACCAATCGATTTTCGTTTTATGGTTTTGGTTTCTCAAGCTCATTTTCAAGATCAAAGCTTCAAATCTTTCAAATTTATGTGTTATGTAGCTAGATTATGATGTATATACAATTAATATATCGAAATTTAAGCAAAGGATTCAAAGATTATAAGTTTTCTTACAAAGATGAAAAGGATGAAGATGGTGATCGGATGATGATGATGATGGTGATAGAGTCACTGGCTTGTGTTCTACTACTGCTGCTGTCTTGCTCCTGATCTTGTTAATTGAAGAAGAAAAGATGGTGATGAATTTTTGATATGTTGTTGTGTGTGTGGAGAGTTCATCAGGAAGAAGAAATGGGAGGGAGTATGGTTTAAACTGACGATGTCTCTCAATTATTGATTTAGGTAGTCGGTTTGTGTACTGCAATTTCGAGTACGGGTATAATTATAGCAATATAAAAATAAACTTCTTATATTTTAATTTTGTAGATGCTCTCCTGGTTCGTAATATATTTTCAGAATAATGAGATTATCATTATTTTTGGTAGTTGTACATTTTTGTACATTTTACTGCGCACATCCAATTGAGCGCCAAATTTCGGTTGAGTTTCGAATTCATAATTCGAAGTAATGTTCTAAATACTTGAAAACGTACTAGAAAAATAACATTTTTCATATTTTGACCTTTTAGGTACGTTTTAGAATTGTTTCTGTTCGTTATATAATACGTTTTATGTTAAACGTATAATTGAACCATTTTACCTATATGTTATAGATATATAATTTCTCGTAATTAATAATCGAATTATTAATTATTTCATATAACCAAATCTGGTTAATTATTTTCGTCGGCTTAGTTCCGATACGTTCGTACGTAATTTATAAATACTACATATAATGTAATACTTTTTGTATTATTGTTTTGGGCTCGCTAGACTGACATCACATCATAGGTTTAGTTTAAAACAAATGCAGGGAATTAGCGTAAGAAATGCATGAAATTAAGTATAATTATATACCTAATTTGGAGGAGTGTCACACTTAATGTATTAATACTACTAGATATATATGTTGATATATTTAACTAATGTGCATATAGTGATTGTATTATACATATGATAAAATGAAGCAATATATGTTGTATTCGAATATAAGTTATGATTTTAAGAATGTTGTTACTAACTTATATTTGATTTTGATTCTCAGATCCTCCAAAAGATAAGTGATACTTGGAATCTGAGTTTGTGAAGACCAAGGTATCGGTGAGTGGATTTGGAACTCACCTTTCGATTTAGTTGTAACCGTTTGGTTGCGACAAGTAAACGTAGATTGATTATAAGACTGTTTAGTCTGTGTTATTGATTATGAATCTACGTGATATGTGATTCTATGTGTATCTGTTATTGAGGTCAACTTGTAGTTGGACTTTTTGGTTATTATGTGAATTACACAGGTTTTGATTCATTTGTTGTGTTTGAGACCTGTGTATGAGTTTAATAACCAATAGATATCGGTCTATTCTGTAATGGCCATACAGATTGACGTTAAGTGTTCTTGGAGAATCCCCGGGTATTATGATTCCTCCAGAGCCACCGATCCTCATTGAAATTGAAACAGAAATGTGTTGACGTTTAATTGCTGTAAACAGATTGTTATGCTAAGTTGAATTGTGTGTGATAAATTCATTCACTTAGCTTCGTGCTAATCCCTCATTTTAAACTTCCTGCAGATTATGTTTGTTATGTGGGTGATCAAGAAGTGGATGCTTTGCAAGGAAAGTTTAACAGCTTGTGAACTCTGATATGGTTTTGTTATAAACCTAGTTTTGTAAAATATAATACCTCGGCTTGTGTAGTTTCTAAACAGTTTTAATTTGGTATGTTTGGAATATGTAACTGTTTACGTACATTATATTAATGTACAGTATATAAATAAGTTTTAAATTCATACGCTTTCGAGTAAAATAATAGAATATTATGTGCGAGGAAGAGGGGTGTTATATACACAGTGGAGTACAAATGAAATACACATTTACAAAAATTATCCAAAGACTCGTATGATGTTTGTTCACCCATATGCAAGTATTCATCAAACGCATCCGCGGCACAACCATACGCTAGTTGGCGTACGGCGGAAGTGCATTTTTGGAAAACATTAAAACCGGGTCGACCGAGTGCGTCAAGACGTTGATGAAAATATGTAAAGTATTCCGGTAACGGATCTTGAGAATAGGATATAATATTTTGACATATACTGATAAATAAAGGCTTACTCATCCGAAAACGACGTCGAAATACATCCGCCGGAAATGTTGGGGTGTCGGCAAAGTAATCTTGAAACAAACGTTGGCTCGTCGCTTCGCGATTTCTTGGAAAGTATCGACGGGGAGTTCGCGGGATCGGAATTACTTATTCGTCTTCCGATTCGGAAGATATGGCGTTTATAACATTTATCGCCCATTCCGGATCGAAAATTTCGTTAAGCGTCTGCAAATCTTCAAGATCCGAATCGGACGACATTTTAAAATTTTTTAAGTGTATAAAATTGTTGGGGTGTGAATTGTATAAAATAGATTGAATGTGAGTGTGTGAATTATTTGGGAATGGGGTGTAAATTTATAGGTGAGAAAATGAAAAGAAAAAAAAATTTAAAAAATGAACCAACGGCCATATGACCGTTTGGGAAAAAAAAAAAATTTTTTTACTTTAACGGCTGAATATCAAAAAAAAAAAAAATGGGGCCCACTCTCAACACCGCACACCCTTCGGTTTACCGACCGACTAAACCGACCGGGTCGTGCCATCCCCGTCGGTTCGTCGGCTGCAAACCGACGCCAACCGAACAACCGCGTTGGGACGAGTCTTAGTGTTTGAAGAAGTGTGTGAGAATGTGAGATATATCAACTACAATACTATTGACTATTGAGTGAAATGATGGGTGTGAGATATGGATTTGTTGGGAGAGACTTTGGTGGGGCTGTGTGGAGATGTGGATTTTGGAGTGCAAATAGACACAAGTTCTCAAGTAGTGTCATATATCTTTTGTATCATCCAAAAATGATCTATGTCAAGAAATTTCTAAAGTAGATACATATGTTTAACTTCCGTCGTAATGTGTTCTTTTTTATCTGCCTCAAAAAGCGAACTGAAACCCGCACAACATTTCTATATTACGTGAACTTGTATATTTTATTTATAAATTTACCATTACATAGTCTCATGTATACTAAAAAATAAAAGGCAAAATGTACCATCACCAATTAATTTAATGTTGCACATTTTAATCGTATATGTAGTGTTGTTGTATGTGTATTGATTAAGTGATATTATAGTGTGCTCACTAATATATATACTTGAAACATATGCATCTTAAATTGTAGTTTAATAATGTCGTTGTTTAAACTCCCGCCGCAACGCGCGTGCAGAAAAACCTCGTTTAAACACAATATGAATTGGGCTAGTCCTTATTTATATATACTATATAGAGAAAGAGATAGATATACATTTTCTGAGCATACGACCATCAATTCAATGTTATTTATTGAAATAGAAGTGGTACGAGAGTAGTTGAATTTAATCCAACTAAATTTAAAGTAAATATGTAACAATTTAATGAAGGTCCTTTTTAAACTAAAAGAAAAATAACTAAATATAGCTAGTGAATACTTCGTATTTGTACCATGTGAGTATAAGACCCAATTAAAATGAACTGTTCTAACAACAATTAATATTGTCGTGATGAATGACATGAGTCTAATATCTCAACCTAACTAAATGACCATCGACTTTATATTTGTGGAGAAATTTGCAATTATTTAGTCGCGACAAACAATTTGGTAGTCACAACAAGCAAATTGCAACATGAGACGAATATGATGCAATTTTTTTAATTTCCTTAAGAACAATATGGTTAGGACTTTCATGGCGGTTAACTATGACTTGTGATTATGATGAATTCGAGGTGTTAAAGAAAAAGAGAGAGATGAATTTTAATTAGATAATTTTATAATCTTTTCAAAGTAATTTGAGGGTAACATAGTACTAGATTTTAGAAAGAAAAAAAAAATAGTATAATTGACTGAAAAGTGAAAATATGTGTGTACTTCTTGAGCGTGTAGTCGGATTTTGTATTTTTGCAACGAATTTGTAAAGGTAGATTAAAAGCGTCTAATTGTGATCGAGCAATTGTAATCTATTCATTTTTCTGATACGTTATCATTGTAAGGAACTATAACTTATTATTCACAAATATTGTTTATACAGGAGATAAAACTTGTAAGGTTTAAACTTAAAGTATTACCGACATATGTTCGAAACCATCAAATATATATCTTGTAATAATAATGCGAGTGCGCTTAACTTTAAACCGATTGACTACTGTCTTTTACTTGTATTTTCTGATAAGATATTTCAGAATCGAAATTAAAATAGTGGCACAGTTTATTCGATGATCAAGTGTTTTCAAATGTATCAAATTTCACTTAGTATTTTGTTTATTCATTTTCAGTAGTTTCTATATATGTTAAATTTTACAGTAATTATTGTTGTCATTCGACTCAGGTATATAAATTTCATTAAGCTTCTAAAAGATATGAAAACAAAGAGATCGACATATAAAAGGTTGATATCATTATAGACTAAATACTCCTATTCCCATTCATAGTTCTTGTGCCAATTGTTAGTAGTGGTGCACATAACCCGGTTTTGAGAGAACCCGACCCGACCCGACCCGAAACCGGTTTTGGTCAAACATGGTCAAAACCGGTTTGGCCCAAAACCGGTTCGGGTCCAACCCGGTTTTGGCCACCCAAACCCCAACCCGATCTAACCCGATTTGTATAGGGTCGAACCCGAACCGGTTCCAAAACCGGTTTCAAACCGGTTTTTATATAATTCCGTTTTTCGCGAGCGTTTCAAGGAAAACGAATGTTCGGGTCAAAACTTTTTCATTGAGTTCGTAGAACATAAGTATTGGAAACATAATTGATCGATAACTAAACCAAAACGCCTCTAAATCTTGTTAAAAAAAAGTATTGAATCGAAAAAGTCTATATAATTCATTTTTCGTTCGATCGATAAGCGTTTTAAGGAAAACGAATGTTTCGGTCTATTTTTTTTTCATTTATATTGTAAAACATTAGTATTGAAAACATAATTGATCGATAACCAAACCAAAAGGCATGTAAATCTTCGTTAAAAAAGTATTGAATCGAAAAAGTCTATATAATTCATTTTTCGTTCGATCGTTAAGCGTTTTAATGAAAAGCAACGTTTGGGCCAAATTTTTTTCATTAACTTTGTAGAACATTAGTAATGGAAACATAATTGATCAATAACCAAACCAAAAGGCTTCTAAATCTCCTTAAAAATATTATTGTATCCGAAAATTCTATATAATTCATAAACGTTCGATCGTTAAGCGTTTTAATGAAAAGCAACGTTTGGGCCAAATTTTTTTCATTAACTTTGTAGAACATTAGTAATGGAAACATAATTGATCAATAACATAACCAAAAGGCTTCTAAATCTCCTTAAAAATATTATTGAATCCGAAAATTCTATATAATTCATAAACGTTCGAGCGTTAAGCGTTTTAATGAAAAGCAACGTTTGGGCCAAATTTTTTTCATTAACTTTGTAGAACATTAGTAATGGAAACATAATTGATCAATAACATAACCAAAAGGCTTCTAAATCTCCTTAAAAATATTATTGAATCCGAAAATTTTATATAATTCAAAGTGAGTTGATACTTTCAAGGAATGTTTTACTAAATGCAAGGAAACATGTGCATAAAAAGTGATACTGTATGCATAAAGAGTTGTACATTTCCGTGTGTTTAGTAAAAACTTCCTTGCATTTATCAAACACGTTTTAGCGTTAGGCTTTTTAAGGATAAACAATGTTTGGAGCAATTTTTTTTTATTGAATTGGTAGAACATTAGTAATACAAACGTAATTGAACAATAACTTAAACAAAAGTCTTCTAAGTCTTCATAATACAATTACAACTAAAAATATAAAATATACCAACGAATACATTTCGAGCTTCGGCATGGCCATCACCCGAAAATGTAATCGAGTAGTAATCTTCAACTTGTATTAATCTTCAAAAGTCGAAATCTTCTTCAAAAGTAGCCTCGCGCGAAGCTTGATCAAGAGCAATTTCTTCGTCGGAAAGTGATATTGTTACACCTTCTTCCACCTCGATATTGTGTATGTCTTCTTCGTATTCCATTTCACCTTCAAGACTTGATACATTTTGTATGCGTTCCGCGGCGTCCAAGTGATCCTTCAAGCAAATGCACATCTCTAAGGAGGCCGGTGTGAGTCTTGTTCTTCGTATAGATAATACCCTGCCACTAAGAGAAAAAGCGGATTCCGAAGCTACCGTAGAAGCTTGGACGGTTAGTAAATCTCGGGCCATGATGGCTAGAACGGGAAATTGAGATTCCCTCTCTTTCCACCAAGCCAAAATATCAAATTGTTCGAACTCATTGGGTAGAATAGTGGCCAAAAAATCCGTAGTCGTATATCTCCCATATTCGTTAGTGGTATTTTGGTTACCATCACCCCTTGCCCGTTTATTGTTTTCTTGTCTTAAACTATTAAAAAAGTTTAGCATTGGATTGCTAGAAGAAGATGAAGAAAACATTGGGTTAGCCGTACTACCGGACATATGTGTGGTTGAACTATATTTTTGAAAATATACGCCAAATAAATCTCCCAAACATTTGTTAAAATCCGTTTTTGCATTATGTGAAAACAATGGGTCGGCCTCATTCAAATCCAAATTGTGACAAATGTTATCGATAAGCATTTCCACCCCGGTAACGTTTAAACAAGGGTTCATTGCGGCGGAACAAGTAATTACCGGTGGCATTTCTTGAAAATATTTTTTTAGTTTTTCTTTCATGGGAGCCACCATTTCTTCAAATATAGGACCTTCATACACGTAGTCGTTTAATTTTGTAGTCATTAACCAAATTTGATTAAGCACCAAATGACTAGTTGGATAATAAACACCCGATAATAAAGTGGTCGCGGTTTTGAAAAGTTTGAGCAATTCGACCATCTTTTTAATATACTCCCAATATATGATTGGAAATGGTGTTGCAAGACCTTTTGTAACAAGATGATCATGAAAAACTTGTAAACTATCGCGTTGGCGTAAACCACATACAAACATATGGTAGGTCGAATTCCATCTAACGGGCATGTCCCAATTAGGGGTTAAAAAAATAGAATCCGTATCCTTGCACAATTTCATATAAGATTTGTATCTAGCTTTACCCTTTTGAAAAGCGTCTTGCAACATACTTTTAAACCTCGTTTTTACTTCGTCTACATCTTCAACCGCTAGTCCGGCTTGCACAACCAAGTTAATGATGTGTGCAACACATCGACTATGATAAAAAATGTCCTTCAATGGTGGTGCGTATTTTAGTATTAATTTTGAAACGGCAAGTGTATTATTACTAGCGTTGTCAAAAGATATTGAAAAAACCTTTTCTTCCAATTTAAACATTTTAATCACACTTCGTAACATGTAAAATAAGTTTTGACCCGTGTGAGGATACTCAAAGTCTTCAAAAGCAATGGTACGTTTCATCATTTGCCAAGTTGCGGGATCAACCCAATGTGCGGTTACACAAAGGTACGAACCGGGCAAACCATGAGGAGCCGACCAAACATCGGTTGTTAATGATACACATGTATTTAAATTTTCAAAACCGATTTTTAGTTGTTTTTTAGCATCTTTCCACAATTTAAGGGCATCGCGTTTAAGAGTAGTACGACTTACATTGTTATATCGCGGTTGAAGAGTGGTTTGAATCACCCTAGTAAGCCGAGGGTTGTCGAAGTGGTTGAAAGGCAAAGCTTCTTGAATTACATAACCCGCAAAAGCTTGTCGACACCGTTCCACATCGTATGTAAATATAGAACCATCTCGTGCCATCGAAGATTGCCCACTTGCTTCCGGATTACCTTTGAGTCCCGCACAATGCTTCTCGGTATGATTTTTCAAGGTGGTGTTGGAGTCGGGTTTGAAGAACAACTTACAACGTTTACAATGCGCTTTAATCGAACCATCCGACAACAACACTTTGTCGTAAGCACTCCAAATCTCCGGATTTCTTTTGTTGGGCAATTGTTTCACAATCGTTGGTGCATTTGAAGAACCAACACCATGGGAAGCCGAAGAAGATTGAGTTGCCATGAGAATATAGTTTGCGTTTTTGAGTTTTGTATGTAAATATGAGTGTGTAATTGTGTGTGATTGAAAGTAACTCAATAGTTCTTTATATAGTTGAAAAACAATGGCAAAATGGTAAAAAAAATACAAAAAAACGGCTAGATCAAGGCTCAAACGGATATAAAATTTTCAAAATTTCAAAAACCGGTTTAAAACCGGTTTTCAAACCTGTTTTTCCAAACCGGGTCGGCCAAACCGGTTTGGAACCGGGTTCAAAGGTTGGAATGGGAAACCGGTTTGGAACCGGCGGTTTGGGGAGAACCTGAACCGGTTTTGGTCAAAACCGGTTTTGACCGGGTCGGTTTCGGTTTGGAATCGGGTCGGTTTTTCAAAACCGGTTTTCTTGTGCATGCCTAATTGTTAGGTTCCGGATCGAAAGAACCAGGAATATAAAATCCGTCTTCTTTTACTTGCCAATAACAATTGCCTTTGATTTGGAGTCCTTTACTATCATGACAATATTCAGGGGTTCGTTTCTTATCAATCAGGTGAAAAACATCAAATTGTGCTTGTTTCGATTCCTAATTAAAAATTACAATAGAATAGTGTGGATCCATCGAGATTTGTGCAAAAATTGAAGTTGTACTCCTCTCCGGCATTCCGAGAAACATCCCCAAGATCATTATCTT
Organism: Helichrysum umbraculigerum; assembly: GCA_949592205.1. NCBI lineage: Eukaryota > Viridiplantae > Streptophyta > Magnoliopsida > Asterales > Asteraceae > Helichrysum > Helichrysum umbraculigerum. The sequence goes on along the minus strand of CATIUR010000005.1, from coordinate 3,843,835 downwards.
TTGACTTGCAATGAATGTTTAGATTGTCTATTTCACTATTAATATGAACCGTATAATCATCGGTTTACACACAATTTCTGAAAACATCGTTTTTGTTACCTACATTTGCATGATTTGCTTCAAATAAGTTGAGTGATAGGATTAAAAGTAATACTAATAAGTTTCCCATGACGAAACTTGATTTGATTTGTTAGAGCAAATTTTGGGTTCGGCTATTTATCTACATATAGAGCTTTCTGGTTCATACTCCTATCATTAATGACTAGCACGTTGCCCGCGCAATGCGGCGGTGATAATTAATTTATCTATTTTCGCTACATGCGGTAGTATGTTTGTCAAATTAACACGACATCCTTGAATAGTACTCCCTCCGTCCCATAATAAGTGTCCCATTTGACTTTTCGGAGTCTTTTTTTCCCATCTTTGACTTTAAATATTTTTATTTATGTTATATAATACTTGATAAAAATTATACCAATGAGACTACATTTAAAACTCAATTCATTCATATATTTTTTGCATGAAATGTTATATAACACAAACAAAAATATTCACGGTCAAAGATTAAAAAAAAAAACTCCGAAAAGTCAAACGGGACACTTATTTTGGGACGGAGGGAGTAATATTATTCAAGGATAGATAGATAATAGTTTTATTGGTTAAAATAATATGTCAAATGCTTTACAAATAAATACAGAGGTATAGATATGTAATATAAACTAAGATAAATCTTATTATAATAATCATGTAATCATGTATGTAGATAACAAAACATTTTATAAGAAATTTAATTTTATTCAGTAAATTCAACTTCAAAATTTCAGGATGAAACATGCATTAAATTTAAAAAATTATATACAATTAGAAAATAAGTATCCAATTGATGGCAAAAAAATTAAATTTTGAAAGAAATTAAAAAACATGATAAACCAAAGTCAAAGGTATTAATCATGTATTAGTTTTGGAATAAAGGTTTTCTATTTAAGGTAGTTGTTACTTATAAATGAATAAGGGTAAATTGGGAATTTTAGTTATTTTTAAGAGTTTAAGATTCAACATAGTAAGATGCTTTATAAGTAGTATTAGATATATTTTATGAATGTTGGGTAGCAGTTGAAGTTAGTGACTACCCCATATAAAATCGTAACTATATATAGCTAGTGACTACCCCATATAATATTTTTACGTCATATAGAAACAAGTCGTACCGAAATTCTTATTATACAACCCTAAACCCTAACCCCTAAACCCTAAACCCTAAACCCTAACCCCTAAATCCCAAACCCTAAACCCTCCCGAAAACCCAAACTCTCAACCCTAAACCCTAACCCCTAAACCCCAAACCCTAAACCCTAAACGCAACAGTGTAACACACGTGTTAGTAATGTGAAACCCACTAAAAATAATGAAAAAAAAACTCGTCGAAAGTATGTCTTAATGGACGGCAAATCGAAGAGGATCAAACGTTGAATCTAATGGTGCAATTTTCATAATTTTTCGATTTGTCGTTTGTGAGATATTTAACTTAAGGGGTAAATGGGTTTTGTATTCCCTTTGTACACATGTCACCATATCATTGGTTCATTTATTCTCACACAAATTTTTAGTCTCATTTGAACCTTACCCTACTAGATTAATAATGATACTAGGTATTATTGATTATTTGGTGCTATTTTATATTATATTATAAGAATTATATGTTTTCTTTTTCATTTTGTATAACACATATGTTATAAAATTTATATTATATGATTTGTCATCCATTTTTTTTTTATCAAAAATAAACAACACAATCCTGTGACAGGATTCCTGTCTAAAGTTTGTACATGGTGATTTTATCAAAATATTTGGTCATAAAAATTACGTTGAGATCATAACAAAAGTTATACTACAAAACACACAAACACGATATTTTATACGGAGTATTTATCTATCTCTCTCCCTGATATATCGAAATAACAACAAAAAGTCCAAAGCTTCTCTCTGGTAAAACGCTTACAGCTTCATTGGCGAGAGAAGCCAAGCTCCTCAGATCTCTTACCCCTGTATTAATTTTATTTCAGGTACAGATCACTTTCATCTACTCTAATTTTCTTCATCATCGAACTACTGTATTTTTCATTTCATCTATTTCCCCTTTTTGATTTTGTTTATTTATACGATTTGCTTAGATCTATTGCTGCACGTATCGTGCTTCCATTTTATGTGTTTTTTATGATTGTTTGTTGTCTCAATTTTGTTACTGTGTGAAACCCCCAAATTGACTCCAAATATACGTTTGGGGGATCAATAGTATTACTCGTATCAAGTAAGTTAAAAATAGGTATAAAGTTTTGAATCCAATGTCGAACGTTCAGTTATGCTCCGTAATTTCGCATAAAGTTTGGAGATTCCGTATAATAGTGTGCCAATACTCTGTTTTTCGCATAAAACTGCTAATAAAGTCGGCCCTAATCGCATAAAGCGCGTTCGTGAATGCATATCTTAAGAATCAGCCCTTATTATGCGAAATTAAGTGCCATATGGGTAATATCAAGTTGCCAAGTTCTAAAAGGTTTGAACTTGTGTCTCAAAGCGTTATTTATGTGACTTTTCCTATTTTGATTGACTTGATTAACTGTCAGTGGTGTTGCGTTTTAGGGTTTTTAATCTCAATCATTTTGTGATGAAGTTTGATTTGATCATCATATACATGAATGTATTATAGTTAGTTGTTTCATATATGGATGCTGTCGATTGCAGATAGGAGGATGGCATCAAAGTTGAAGCAATTGCAATCAAAGGCTACTCAAGCATCTCAATTTTTGTCCACACATGGATCTGCTTACTATAAGCAGTTAATGGAGCAAAACAAGCAGTATGTTCAGCAACCAGCAACTGTCGAGAAATGCAATGAGTTGTCTAAACAATTGTTCTACACTCGTCTTGCTAGGTATACTCTATGGACCTTGTGTTTTGGTTTTAAGTAGAATTGCTATTTAATCTGGCTTTCCATGTAGCCTCAAATAATCAAGCAATTTATGTTATAGCTCGATGCTCTGTGTGTAATCTGAATTAGTTGTGGTTCTATGTGAAGCTCACTTCATCTTCTAAGTTATTGTTATTTGTCAATATCTTTTGTTGTCTCTCTTAAACTGTTGGAGTTCTTTAGACATGGCAATGTGGGTTGGTCGGTGAAGTTTGGTAATGAGTTAAAATGGGTGAGGTTTGGTTGAGCTGCCTCACTTTTTAGTCCATAATTTGTTTAGGTTACAAGAACTATTTTGTTATTTCTAAATTTAAAATGAAATAATTTAGGAGGCTGTAAAGACATGAACACACTATAGGCGACTGTCAACCTGCTGCTGTTTCTTTTAGATAAGTTTTATCATTATACACATTTGATTAGTTGGAGATTCAATGTAACCCAAAATCCCATTTTGACCCATTTTTAGGTAACTGCATTGAATTGAAGCTCTTGTATCTTTATAACATAACGTATGAGACTAAAGTATAACACAAAAGCTTGTTGTGATAATAAGCTGAAATTTCGTTCTAATTAGTAAGAAGTCGCGTGTTAACACTTAACACACAATAATGTTACTTTTAAGGTTACATATTCTAGATTCCTTGGCACTGAATCTGACTACATTATTATTTATGTTTCAACATTCAAGACTAACATATCTGTGGAATGTTGCATTTACATCTTCGAGATCAGGCTTTTAGATTCATTATAATTTTCTCTAGTTGGGACTTAATTCATATAAGCTATAGTGGTTGTTTCTTTTGAGGACTTTTTAGATTTATTTAGCATCACTATTTACTCATGATTAAAGTATGAACATTGCTGCTGCTAACACAATTTGGTCAGGCATATGCAAGTCCAACAATCTGATGTATTGTCAGCTGTATACATTCTTTGCTATTTTAACATATTAGAATGTACGTAATGATCTTGATCAAAAAAATAATGTATGTAATGATCTGTCTCAGCCTAATTCTTTCATCTTGGTTTACTTGTCAATTTACGTTTGAGCTAAAGTCGGTGAATACTGTTTGTTGCAAGTGGTATTATGGTTAATTTTTTTATTTTAATATTTTTTATTTTTTTTAAAAGGCGTTCTTATTATCTGAGATCAGTATTGAAGTTTACGAGGGTAGATTGGTCTCGTAATGATTTTACCTTTTGTGTAGAGGTGGCAAAGTAGGTGGGTCAGTGGGGGTTGGGTAACAAATTAAAACAAGTAATTTTTTGTATGGGTCGGGTTCACCAATATTACTGACCTATTTGCTGAAGGTGTTATTTAATTTCATCTGTTTGTATTCTGCAGCCTTCCTAACCGCAATGAGTCATTCTGGAAGGAACTTGATTACGTGAAGAATGTGTGGAAAAACAAAAAAGATATGCAAGTTGAACAAGCTGGAATTGCTGCTTTGTTTGGGCTGGAATGCTTTGCATGGTTTTGTGCTGGTGAGATTGTTGGAAGAGGTTTCACATTCACTGGTTACTATGTTTGAGTTTTCAACCATTACGATTAAAGGATAACACACATAAAAGAAAAACCTATTTTGGGAACTTGTAAGGCTTTTCTATGTCATGACCAACATGATTCCGTCCATCAAACTTGTGTAATGATACTACATTCTTTCTTGGAAATTTTGAAGCTGAGAAACATCAGTTGTAATTTGGTTGCATAAATAATCTGCATAATAGGGTAATGACTTTGTTAGTTTAATTAAAGTATTTGCAGAATGAGTAAGAATCGTTGTTCGTGTTAAAAGAGTTTTTTTTCCCCTCCTTATCTGCACATTTATTTAACAGAAGTAGAAGAACCATGGCGGTTGCTTCTATTATCCTTATAATATCACATTCTGCAGTTTACAAATGTTTTTACTTCTTATTATCTGCTAATAATAATCATAATCAACAATCAACAATCAATATATGATGATATGAATGCGGGTCCATATAATGAATTTTGTAATTTTTATGATTGATAGCGTAAACAGTTATCTCCATGTCTTAGATAACATTTATAAATAACTGAATTTTATCTGTATATCGATAATCATTTGAAGCTTACAAGTAGATTGAATTTCATATTGAAAAGATGCAGTTTTTTATTTGTACGGGGTAATTAATTTATACCACTTCATCAGAAAAAATTAAATTATATGACTTCGTGAGTAAATACTCCGTAATTTAATTTAGGGATTGGCCAAAATATATCAACAAAATCAGTCAAACTCACTAATTTCCTATTATACATGTAGGGTAGGGTTCAAATGAGAATAAGAATTTGTGTGAGAATAAGGGAACCAATGATATCAAGCCATGTGTACAAAGAAAATGTTCCACATGTGCAAAACCCATTTACCCCCGACATCAATTATCTCACAAACGACAAATCGAAAAATTATGAAAATTGCACCATTAAATTCGTCGTTTTCTCCTCTTCGATTTGCCGTCCCTCAAGACATACTTTCGAAAAGTTTTTTTTTTTTTTTCATTTTTTTGGTGGGTTTCACATTTACTAACACATGTGTTAAAGTGTTGCGTTTAGGGTTTAGGGTTTGTGGTTTAGGGGTTAGGGTTTAGGGTTTAGGGTTTGAGGTTTGGGCCCCAAACCTCAAACCCTAAACCCTAAACCCTAACCCCTAAACCACAAACCCTAAACCCTAAACGCTTTACAAAACGCTAAACCCTAAATCTTTCTAAACCCTAAACCTTGAACCCCTTCTAAACCCTAAACCCTTATAAACCCTAAACCCTAAACCCTACTAAACCCTAAACCTAACCCTAAACCCTAACCTTAACCACAAATTAAATGTACAACTAATCACTAACACATGTGTTACTAATTTGTGAAACCCACCAAAAAATGAGAAAAAAAAAAGTTGTCAAAAGTATGCCTTGAGGGACGGCAAATCGAAGAGGAGAAAACGCTGAATTTTATGGTGCAATTTTCATGATTTTTCGACTTACCGTTTGTGAGATATTTAATTTTTAAAAATGTGGAGGAGAGAGAATAAAGTGTGGAGGAGAGAGAATAAAGTGACACATGGCAGAAATCTGTTGGTTCCTTCATTCTCACTCAAAATTGGTGTACTTATTTGAACCTTACTCTATACATGTATATTAATTATGATTTATATTAATTATGGAAGATGTATTTTACTAATTGCTCTTTTACTTGTGACCTTAGGGCAATAGTTAAATTTTCTCTTTAATTTAATTTAAAATATAAGAAATTGATAACGAGAGTTCTAAGAGCTTCCATTAAGACGTTAGGATATGCATAAAAATTTGAACTTTAAAAATAATGTATTCTATGTCCCTTTGAATTTTTGTTTGTCCCCCTGAATTTTAGTCAATGTACAACTGTTTTATGCATATCCAAATATGTTAATGAAAGCCCTTAGGACTTTCGTTAACAAAACCCTAAAATATATTAAACGGCAACTATATAGTCACGTATTTGTAAAGTGTATAAAGATTAAATGAACTTACTCCGTTAGTAATAAATGTAATCCAAACTACATTATAAATCAACGGTAACAATACTTGCCTAGTCGTAAAGCGGATTAGCGGAGTAAAAAACTTAAACTGTAATTATACATGCGTACAATATAGTCACGTATTTGTAAAGTATATAAAAATTAACTAACTCCGTTTAGTAATAAGTGGGATCCAAACTACATTATAAATTAACGGTAACAATACTTGCGTAGTCGTAAAGCGGGGTAAAAAATTTAAACGGTAATTATACTTGCGTACTTGTTAAGCGGGACAAAACTATAAAAACTATCCCAAGCGCCCCCCCTTAAAACCAATACGCTCTTAATCCACCACCGACCACCGTGTCCAGACCCAAAACCCGATTTTTTTTTAATAATAGTGTGTTTCTTGAAGGACCTTGTAGGAATGGTGTATTCTCTCTCGTCGTTGTAGAAACGGGTCTCCCGCAAGTTGGTTTTGCGGACCTTCAAATTATGGTCCGCAAAATGGTAATTAGAACCATAGTGGTCGGCAAACTCATAATGAGAACCATTTAAATATTTGACTTTTCCATTCACGTCCACAAATAAACCATCTTTTCGGTTGATAATTTAGGGGTGAAACCCTAGCGGTGAAATCAAGGATGACTTTCTTTCAATTTTAAAATATGGTCAGCAAAATCATAATGCAAACCATAGAATTCAAGAGATAATTACGGACCATATCTACATACTGTCGCCCATACTCCATTAGGGTTTGTCCATGCTCCATTTGAGTTTGTCTTTGTGTAGTAATAATTTAGTCTCCATTACGGTATTCAATAATTCAAACATTGAAAATAACGATAACGATAACATATTTTATTATAATATACAAGTTAATAGGTCTGAATTCACAAATCTTTAAATTCAACAATGTACATTCTAAACTTCGACACAATTCTCACAATCTCTACCCTTCACACTAGTTATAACATATTCATATACAAAAATTGATTGATGAATGTCATGTATAATTCTCTAAATCAATCAACATCGTTCACAACCAACCCTTTAAATGCTCCATTTCCATTACCTACTAATAATATATATGATCGCGATAGTCACGATAATAATGGCGGTTTTGACAATTCTGACGATGATAGATCACACCAAAGTGGAGATGAAAGTGAGTCAGTCGAGGAAGATGAGAATGAGTCGGATGACGCGCCTGAAGTTCCAGTCCAACAGAATGCCAGTACATCTCAACCTTATACACAAGGTGTGATGAACTTCTTTACAAATGTTGGGAATATCGATGATCATAGCCTTCCAGATTTTGAAGATGATTTGCCCATGGATAAGTGGAGTGAGTTAGAAAATCAAATTCGGATAGGTATGCTCTTTGATAGTAGAGATCAAGTTGTTAAAGCTATAAGACTTTGGTCAATTTCTCAAAATAGAGAATTTATAGTAGTTGAATCTAAAAAATCTTATTGGGTGGCCAAATGTTTCACTCAAAGTGACAACTACACTACACCCCAACATGGAGCTCCTTGTGAATGGTATGTTCGTGCGAGAAAAAAGAAAAACCATCATTTGTGGCAAATCACACGATGGGTGGATGCACACAACTGCTTTGGATCAGTTGTTAGCAACAACAATAGAAACTTAAACTCAAAAATCATTGCTTCCCACATCCTCACTCAATTGAACAAGATATTGCCTACCCGACAAAACATGTTCGGGCGGACATAAAGGAAAAATTGAGCGTTGATATTTCTTACGCCAAGGCATGGCAAGGTTGGAAGAAAGCCATAGAGAGTCTTTATGGAACATGGGAGAGTAACTTTGCTGAGTTGCCCACGTATATTGCAGCGTTACAAAGTTCTAACCCTAATACTGTGGTGCAGTGGTACCATGAACCAACAAGCTCATCAAATACAGTTATGTTCAAATATATATTTTGGGCATTTGGACCAGCTATTTACGCATTCCATCAATGTCAGCCTATTATGTGCGTCGATGGCACTTTTTTGAAGAGTTCGTATAAGGGTAAGCTGCTAATTGCTGTTACAAAGGACGCTAATAATCACATATTACCGGTTGCTTATGCCATTGTAGATGAGGAGACAAATCATAGTTGGAGTTGGTTTTTCGAGCAATTAAGGGAGTTTGTTGCATTTGACAAAAAAATATGTGTTATTTCGGATAGAGATAATGGAATCATACATGCAATGAAGCATCAAGCAGGATGGCAGGAGCCATTTGCTGTTCATCGTTTTTGTCTCCGACACATTAGGAGTAATTTCATGCAAAAATTCAGAAATAACGCGCTTAAGAAGCTTTGTTGGGCTATTGGCAGTACAACACAACAAAGGAAATATGCTAGTTGTGTTCAAGAGATAAAAAATATAAATCCTGAAGCTTGGAAGTATCTAAAAGATATTGGTAAAAGTAAGTGGTCTCTTTTACATGATAACAATCATCGATGGGGTTGTCTCACGACAAATATTGCAGAGAGCTTAAACAATGCACTGAAAGGAGCCATGTATCTTCCAATTAAGGCTTGCATTGACCTTACATTCAATAGAACAGTGCAACTCTTTCGAAAGCATAGTGAATCTGCAATGAACTGCAATACACCTCTACCTTCACGTATGTGGAGCCTCTATAATGTTCGTGAGCTGCATGCACGAGAGCACAAGTTAAGTGAGTTTAACTACATCAATGGTGATTACAGAGTGATCTCAAAGCTCCACATAAATGATACAGGTGGAAATGATTATCATGTTCAATATTTTAATCGTACATGCACATGTGGTAAGTGGCAAATGCAGAGATTTCCATGCTCACATGCAATTGCTGTTTGTCGTCATAGGGGTGAAAACCCTCATAACATTGTGGATCAGGTGTTCAACATACAAATTCATATTTAAAAGATACATTAAAGGTACATATTCAATGTCCTAGTCGTCCATGTGTGCCACATGAAGGTGCTCTAGTATCTCTTTTTGATCTACGATTACCCACATGTTCAATTGGAATTTCGTTTATATCAAAAGCCACTGGAGTCAGGTTAGAATAATTGACATGGGATGGATCAAATTCTTGAAAGTTGTGCGGCATTGGGGGCACCGGTGATGTAAATAAGTCTCCCAACTCAGGCTCCATTTGTGGTCTATAACAATCAGCATAAGCATGGGTCCTTTCTTGATAAAGTTGTGTAGAAGGACCCACATCTTCAGAGCATGGTTGTGTAAAATTCAAAGGGCCCTCATCTGGATATGATTGTTGAAAACTGGAAGGACCCGCATCTCCAGAACATGGCACATTAAAATCAGAAATTCTTCTCCTACCACCATGCCTTCCACGTTGTCTCGGTATTCTTTGAACCACTTGTGGTGCAACATAATTAGACTCGGCTGTGGTAACATGAGAGGATCCTATATTCATCCGCTGACTTTCATTTATATGTTGCATATAATAACTTGGAATATCACCAATTTGTTGTGAATATTCATAATCAATTCCCGTCATGTTTGACAATCTGTTATGCATTTGAGTCATACCATCCATCTGTATAGTTTACATGTATATTAAAAATATGTTTAAAAAAGTAGTTATTGAATGGATTATATAGCAAAGTAACGTACTAAATATGTAGTCATGTGACCCGCCGGTTGGTATCCTTCCACATTTTGACGTGCAACTTCAGGATTTTTAATGTATATAACTGTACGAGGATAATACCATCGCATGTATTCAATAACTGGAAAGTACTCGTCCTCGTCTTCAACGAAATTATGTCGATTTTCCCAAAGAGAAATATATTCTAAATGTGTCGTATACCAATCATAATCTCGGTGCCCAGAACGTCCCAGTTTATGTAATTCTCTGTGATTGTTCAACAAACGAATTTCAGGGATAGGTTGACTCATCCCAAACTGTCTCAAAACCCTATTAGGTAAATAAGGTTCAACATTCTCCCAACATATTAAATATGTCACAGATCTCCAACTAGCATGACCATTTGTACAATATGCAGGAAGTTCATCAAACACGTGAGAGTATGGTGTCCATATAAACTGTAATGATAACATGAAGACTATCATTTTTCTATTAAAAAAAATATAAACTTATGTAATATGGTAAGGTTTATTGAATACCCCATCTTCATTTAAAAATGCAAGTTGATCACGGTATGCACGTGTTGTATGTGTACTGACTTGGTGAAAGTCAAAATTACAATTCCACCTTCATAAAAAACTATGTTGTAAGCAAGATTCGTGAGTCAAATATAATAATTCAATATTAACTAACCGGGCACCATATGGAATAGACAAATCATCAACTACATTCAAACGAACTGGACGAAAAATTGGTAATCTCTCCCAGGCCCACAACTACAATGCAAAACCCAATTTTAGCATTTAACTAAAAAACAAAATTAAACTGAAAGACAAATATATACCTGTAGCAACACAAGTGGTCCACTAATCTCTTTTGATGTATAATGTGATGCTTTGCATAACTTTCGATAAAGGAATGCTAAAGCGGCACTTCCCCAACTAAGACTCCCACACCTCGACAAGTCTCGTAAATTGTAAAGATGATATAAATAAACACAACTACTCGAAGAGCCGGGTAGTAAAAATCCACCTATAAGATGCATAATGTACATTCTTGCCATCTTCTTACAATCTTCTTCGGAAGCATTATAAGGCAATCCTTTACTCAAAATATCGTGTAACTGAGCCAAATAAATCGGACCTTTTCTTAGCCTTGGCGATGTGATACCCATCATCTCTTCACATAATTGTTGCCAACCTCCATCTGGTTTTTTATCAATGCCAGATACTACATTACCTTCTACATTAAGACCCAACAACACTTGTACGTCTTGTAGTGTAATAGTAGCTTCACCGATTGGAAAGTGAAACGTGTGCATTTCCGATCGCCATCTTTCGACAAGGGCGGTGATTAGGGAATGGTCAAGTTGAATGTGGCCGACACGAATAACACCACCGAACCCTGCCGCTTCTATATGTGTCATTACCCTATCTGGGATAAAAGGAACGAGTTTCCAAAAATTGTTATCACATTGCCTAGCAAGTAACTGACCTTCTTGTAACGTACCATTGAAAAGATGATATGCTCTATGTTCTTGATGAAGAAATAACAATTCACAATTAAGAGGACCGAGCCGAAGATTAGCTTGTGAATTCATTTTTAAATGATTGATATTGAAGATGGAAATATAGAAGAGAATTTTTTTTGTAGACGATAGGAATTAGAGATCGTTTACATTTCTTTCTTGAAGAATATATGAAATGGATAGTAGTATCAAATGAGTGTTAGCTTAATATATAATATGCATCCATGTATTGCTTTTCCTTACATGCAAATACATGCATAAAATGCTGAATGTATTTCACGGGTGGATTAAAAGCAAAAGTTGTTCACTGATTAAAAGTAAAAGTTGTTCACGGATAAGGATGTGATTTGACTACTCTATGGTTTGCAAAACCATTTTGCGGACCACTTATTAACGGACAAAATTTTCAGTCGCATGCTTGTCAAGACAGAATGATTGTCGTTATATTCTTGTCAAGTAATGGTTCTCATTATGATTTTGCGGACCACTATGGTTCTAATTACCATTTTACGGACCATAATTTGAAGGTCCGCAAAACCAACTTGCGGGAGACCCGTTTCTACAACGACTAGGGAGAATACACCATTCCTACAAGGTCCTTCAAGAAACACACTATTATTAAAAAAAATTCCCCAGAGATGCTTGAATTTATTGATCTTCAAAGTCTAGTCTCAACTATGGGTTTTGTGGATGGGCAAGATACATGGGTATTCACTCTTGATCCAAGTAGACATTACACTGTAAGGGGTCTTAGACATTTCATTATGGAGAATGGATGTGGGGATGTGTTCAACGAAGGCTCCTTGCAACCTCCTGTTTTCATTTGGAACAAATTTCTTCCTATCAAAGTTAACATCTTTATTTGGCGCTTGACTTTAAATAGGCTCCCAACTAGGATAAATCTTGATAAGAAAGGAATTGATTTTCATTCGGTTAGGTGCCCGGTATGTGACGAGGATCTTGAAACCGAGCAACATTTATTTCTTAAATGTCAAACAACTAAAAAGTTATGGAACGATATCTTTCAATGGTGGGGAATTCAAGACACGTACCAAGGCAATCTATCGGATCTTCTCAACGGCTCGAATACGCTTCTTACTCCGGTGAATTTAAGGATTTATTTCGACATTGTTGTTAGAACTACCCTTTGGATTATTTGGAGATATAGAAACGAGGTCACTTTCAACTCTTCCATGCCTAGAAGTGACACGCTTGAAGACGATGTTAAACTCTATTCTTTTCTTTGGTTATCTAATAGATGTAAAAAAATCGATGTAAAATGGATAGAGTGGACTTGTAACCCCATCTCATCTATATCCGAATTCTTGTAATGTTCCTTTGTTCTCCTCTAGCTTCTTGCTAGTTTCTAATGATATAACCGCCGTTAAAAAAAAAAAAAAAAAAAAAATCAGAAACAATATACTAAATACTAAATTTTATATTAAAAATCAACGGCTCGTGTGTATACACGGGTTTAAAGTCTAGTAGATTTATAAAATTTTCGAAAAAACGTTTACATTATCATACACATACGCATAAATAACTACGATATCAATTCAATTAATTACTTTATGTTATCTATTATTAGTTTACCGACAATATTATTGATTGTTGTTAGAAAAGTTTTTGGTTCTTAACTACTCACATATTAAAATGTATGATGTATGATATGAAGTACTTCACTACCTATATATAGTTTTTTTTTTTATAACTTTAATGATGATTTAATTAATTTGATATGTATTTACTCTAGATGAATTAAATTCAACTACTACTACTATTTCAAGAAATATACATTGATGGCTGTATAAACCAGAAGTCTATATAATTAGCCTAACTCACAATTCGTTTAAATTAACCAAACTCTAGTTTTCACATGGAAAAATTATTAGTATTTCTTTTCATCCTAGCACTTAACTTGTTTGATGCAACTCATGCAAATGTTGCTAACAACAATGATGAAATTCATAAGACTTGTTTTACGGCACGATGGAAGGTTCGTATTAATAGTGAGGTAAACAATCTTCATTTTCATTGTAAGTCAAAAGATGATGATCTTGGGGAAATTGTTCGAAATGCCGGAGAGGAGTATGACATCAATTTTTGCTTAGCTATTGATTCATCAACGCTTTTTCATTGTGACTTTACCTGGGAATCGAAGCACCAACAAATTGTTGTTTTCGAGGTGATTGATAAAAAAAGGAACCCTGAATATTGCTTTGCTAGAGATGTTGGGTTCCAAATTAAAGGTGATTGTTATTGGCGAGTACAACAAGATGGATTTTTTATTCCCGGGTCTATTGATCCAGAACCTAATAATTGGTACAAAAAATATGATTGGGAATAAGTTATTTAGTTTATAATGTGCGATACCAAAAGTTTTCATGTGTTATTCTCTCCGTTTTGGTTTATCTTCTTTAAATAGTTGATAAAATATGGCTCATGAATTTACGTATCTTGATTTCAATTCGTATACTTGATATTCAGACTTGTATATGGTTGGCCGTTGCAGTAAATTACATGAGTATATATTATGTACTCAAGTCATTATATATACAATATAAATTAAAACTTCAATGCATATATGTATAAATAATTGAAATTGGATACCTACTATAATATTAACATATAATTATTTACCAAGTTTAACATTTTATTATAAATCACACGTGATTATACACAAAATCACATATGATAGTGCATTTTTCAAGACCCGGTAAAATATATGAAAAAAAAAGTTCGCCGGAAGTATATTTATTTTGTGATATCGAATTTAACATGATGATTCCGAATATGTAATTTAACATTTAGTCACTTTTTGTGAGATATTTAATTATAAAACTCGAGCGGAATTGAGGTTTGAAATGAAATTAAGCAACTCTTTTGATTCTTCAATTTCTTATTTTAATATCATTCTTCATTAAACCCATATCTAATCATTGAATGTACTTAAAGTTTTTAATTAGTTTAAAAATTTAATGTTATAAATTTTATAATTATATATCAACAATGTTTGGGGCGTAAGTTAGAAAATTCTTTTTGTTGTTTGCGGCGTAAGTTAGAAAATTCTTTTTTTCATTTATCGTATACATTTTAACATATGACATCGTTACAATTATTATATACGGAGTATTACTCTATATATGTTCACTACTTCATTGGTACAGTCGTACAGATGAGCGATTGGGTCATTGGTCTTTATTCCATGTTTATTGGGAGTGAAACTGAAGGCTATGACATGGGCCTTAATTTTGACTACACTCAATGGATCCCTTGAGGCCTTACTTCTTGTTTATTGGTCATAAAGAATTAAAGAGGGCATCAATTTTGACTAAAAGCATCCATCGAGTCGTAGGGATGGCACCCGATCCAGTGGATATCCATATGATCTATCTATTTAATAATGGATATGGACGATCTAAATGGATGAATAGTGAATACGGATATGGATGTGGATGAATAGTGAATCGGATATGGATGATAAGTTATCACCCATGGATTTATCCATTAACCCGAAATACATATACACACATACACATACATAGGTATATACACATATAAATTTACATATCCACATACATATAAACCATAAATTATTAATGTGTTATTGAATATATAAAGTCGTAAATATTAAAAATTTTAAGCAAATCGAAATGCATAAATCTATCACGCTGAGCCAAGTTTTACTTCCGATCATATAGTGAAGTCACAATCCACGATAGATGACAATCAAAACATATGTGATTAACCGATAAACATAGAGATATTAGTTAAAATATATGTTTACTTATAATTGTAACCAATTATGTTTCATTGATGACAATTGTAACACGCTCTTGTGAATAGATTTCAGTATGTTACGTTATATTTATTTTTTTGTTACAATATTTGTTGGTTTCATTTCATATTAGGAATTTTTTTAACGTTTTTTTTTAATATCCAACGGACATCCATTAACCCGCTTAATCCATCGGATATGAATATGGATGGATGAATTGAAATTAAATAGATATGGATATGGATATGGGTATGGACGAAAATATTTAAATGGATATTGATGTGGATATGACATCATCCGATCTATTGCCATCCCTAATCGAGTGGTGTCATACCACCTCGTTGTCTTTACCAACATATTTTCACCCCTTAGTTAAACTTAAACACTAGCTAGTATAAACTAATAAAACTAATTTCAACTATAAGATAATTTACAATGAAAGTAAGCAAAGTAGTCCGTTTAAAACTTAACACGTTCACCTTATTACAGTTTAATATCGATCATTCTATGATATTTTTGTTACCAGACACTAAAAAAGTTAAATACATGGATAGATGATCGAATTTGTTAAGTCTATATATATAATAATAACTATAACTATAACTATATAAGTATATAACGTTAATTGTATCTATAGAATTAATTGGGCCTGGACTATATTATAAATTACTTAAAACTCTACTGAAGCCCACATTCATTCGGGCCCATCCACCACCTCTTTCTGAACTGCATCCGCCCATGCATACCTAGGGTGCGTTTGGTTCACGGAATTACTTGGAATTTGATGGAATTGGAATTTAAATTCCAATTCATAAACATGTTTGGTTGGTAACTGAAAGGAATTGAAATTTTTCCAATTCCTCCACATTCCTTCAGCTAAAGGAATTTAACTTTCCATGCTAAAATGAGAGGAAAGCTATGGAATGTTTACAAATTAACTCTCCATATCTTCATTTCTGTTGGAACATGGATCTGGTTCGACCCGGATCCAACCCGCCCACAAACTTCCTCATGTGCATTAAGGATTAAAGACTCATTATGTTGGTAATTATGTAAATGGTTAATTAGAATTAACCTTCCATTAGTTTTGTGTTTAATGGAGACCCTTGACCTACTCGATGGTTACAAAGTGGTCACTTATATAATGCAATATCCTAGTATTATGTGGGTTGGTTGAATAAGAGAATCCAACATATATACTAGCACATATGTGAGACATTGATCAGAGATACGAGTGAGAGCACTCGTTTGACTCGTGTATGTTCGGTGCAAACAGATGAAGGAATTTAGGTTGTGAATCATGATAGCTTTCCGTTTTGTGATCGCTATCCCGACCGGTGATCTAAACGTTGGTTCGATCGCTTCCGCTTCCGCTATATCTATTCGGGTATGTTCCGAATCCGTTATTTCCAACATTGGTATCAGAGCCAACTGTTTATTTCCCGGTTAACAATTCATCATTTTGTTTGATGAAACTGTTCGTGTCCACCTTGTTCATGATATTATCCTTCTTGTTTTTCATTGCCGTTTCCGTTGTGATAATGATTAATTTGCAACCTGCCTTGCTTTGTGGTATTACATTATAATTATTATCATGGCCGGCTGCATGTATAAGTTAACATAGTTGAACATGTATTCGGGACCAAAATTCATGTTACTCCAATTTACTTGGAAATAGTGGAATATTTCCACTATTGTGATTAGCATTTTAATCGTGAAATCCCAATGAATAATTGGAGATCGATATGCTTATTGCCTCAAAACAATTGTTCAATGATATTCATTTGGCTGGACTTATTTCCAAATACTGGATTAAAATATTAGTTTTAATGAAATGGTTAACTGACATCCGGATTTATGTTATTGTGGTATTAACGAAATTTGGATCGATGGCCTTCAAGAGAAACAAGATAAATTAAGATATTTTATTTTATTTTGTATAAAACCATTTCATGAGAAACCTACTTGTTTTGTTGTTAGATGATGAGTATCTACAATCATGCTATAGCCATTTCATGAATGTTTGTATTTCATGATGAATAATGTAAGCAGTAGGTTGGTCCATGGCCTAATACGTTTAATTGAATGTTGATTTGGTTGCCTAATTATATTAAACCACTAAAAGAATCATATATGTTCATGGGGATTCTTATTGTGTGAATTGTATATTATTTGGAGTGTATATATGTCATACACCGAATTTTGTACAAGTGCAACCAATAACATTCATAAACAATTATAAACATGCTTTGGACTTTTGGTTTCGGGTAATTATTATTTTTGTTACACTACCTATGTGGATGTTAATAAGTTGAAAGAGGAATCGATTTGTCATTAACAGTTTAACACATACTTTTGATTGGCAATGTTGTGCATCTGTTGCGCACCATATTTCAAGTATGGTATTAATAATGAACCCGAAACAATTAAGCAATTTTTGTTCTTTCACAAAGTTATCTTTGTGATGACTAATGTTTCGTGAATAAATTACATTTTCTGTATTTGTTGCTGATAATCGAGAAGAAATCGATATTTTCATTCTTTATTAGAAGGATTTTCACATACTCTAGTACTGCGAGCATATAATGTGGTACATGTTACGAAAGAATAAAATAATGTCCAAAGGCTTTCATGTTTTTAATTGGTAAAGAGAGGTCAAATTGGTTTATATAATTGTACTATGAAATTAGTTTTCCAAATGGTGCTAATAATATTATTTGAATAATATTCTTTTAGCATTCATAGTACTAAATGATGAACCACATAAAGTTTGGTTTTAATGTTACATATTATCTTGGTGATAATTAGAAACTTTTTGTGAGTTATTATTTTTGTAATAATTATCTTATAATTTACATTTGTTGTGAATCATAAAACATGGTAAACCAATTGAGAATTTGATCCAAAACGAATTTGACCTCTCTATAAGGAATTATCATAAGTTGATAGTAAGCCCTTTAATTGATCATTATTAAGTATAATGATAGTTTTTTTCCTTGATCAAAAAACTTGATGTTTTTGGTGAAATTGTATGCACTTGAAGTAATCATTATTTAGTGTAATGATTTTAGTATCAAGTATTGTTAATCATTTTGTGCCAAATGATTTTAATAATAATTTTTCATTACGTTTGAAAAATTAATTTCTGTGTGAAACTATGAGCACTTTAATAAATCATTATTTAGTATAATGATTATACTGATTTCTATATGTTCAACATTGTACTCGGTATTTATTTGTAAAATTTGATCAAAATAATCGCTAATCATTATTAGCGTAATGATTATACAAAAGATGATTTTGTTTGAAAATTCTATTATTAGTTTAATCGATGTTAGTTAATCATTTGTTTTGGTAAAATGATTATATTGAATTTTCTTTATTTTTGAAATGTTTTTCGAATTTTGATCAATGTCAGTTTAGTCATTATTTTTGGTGAAATGATTATATTGCACTTTCTCTTTGTTTGAAAGTTGTAATTAACTGTCAAATACCGAGCGTAGTTAATCATTTCTTAGTGTAAATGATTATATCAAACTTTCTCTTGTGTTTGAAAGTTATATTTCTTTGAGAAATATTGAACATATAAGTCAATCAATTTTTAGTGATTATGATCTTTTATTTTGTTTAAAAGTGACATTTCTATGTGAAACTTAGAGCATATTAATAAATCATTCTTAGTGTAATGATCACATTAAACTTTCTTTGCGTATGAAAGTTGCATTTCTTAGTGAAATTGAAAATATATTATTAATATGCATAAGTGCTCTTATTTGATGACTTTGCATCTTAATTGGTTATGTGAATTATGGTTTCATGGTAGGCTTTATAAGCGATAATTGGAAATGTAGTGACCTTTTTCTTTGTAACCTATTGTGAACTATGATTAGCGTAATTAATTATCTGCAAAGTGATTGTATACACGGATGGATATTAAAAGGTCTTGCATAGTTGTCTCCGTATGAACTTTGTGTTCAATAATTTTTTTTAGAACTTCGTTTCATTCGAACTTTGTGTTTGATAGAACTTTGTGTTCTTGAGCTTTATAGAACTTTGCATTAATTAGAAATTTGTGTTCAACTTGAAGTTTGTGTCCGATCGAACTGTATATTCATTGGATCCCATATTCAATCAAACTTCATTATAATTGAACTATGTATTCAATAGAACTTAGTGTTCAATAATGGTTTTCACGATATTAAGGCTTTGTTGAATTTATGGGAGCATAAAATCCAATATGTTTGGAAGAGCAAAAGGCTCAAAATGCTCCTATAGCATTAAAGGAAAAATTAAGGTAAGGAAAGTCATAAGAACATCATTAGCTCGCATTATGTTGCTGAGTGGTATGGATGATCTCATAAGTTGATTCAAGCTAGTTTTGATCTTGCTATAAAGATGTGATCGGCATTGGCCGACTAGTTTATAGTCACATCTATTATCAAAATGAGTTATATCACCAAAAACGTGTTCTTATGTTTGAACAATTGGTTCAATATATAAGCCTTTCCTAATCTGAATGTTTGCAGCATAAGGAGTTGCACCTTATTTATAATGAAAACATAAAGAATTTTAGAGCTTAAAGAGAATTGGCATAACCTAGCTCTAATAACGCTTCACCATATGATTTCACACTTGCAAACATCGTGTTTGTAGTTATGTTTTCCTTATCGAATCTTATCCTTTGTGGATATAATTCTTCTTTCGTACTTCCAAGGTAATGCTATTAAATTGTCTTTTTCAACAAACTCTTATAATTATGATTATATCCTAAATGATAATGGCATTATGGATATTGGTTATTCATGTTATTACCCAAGTTTTTCCTTAGATACATTTTCAAATAAGTTTTTGAGTTTCATGTAAACATATTGATTAAGTGTAGTCCACTTATGAGCAATATTTAGTTGGAAAAACTGTTGAAAACCATTTGGAATCATTATCCATTGCAGTTGATCCATACTTAATTAATATGTGGTCCTTTCAAATTTCTGAGTAAGACACGAAGCGTTATATTATAAATAATTTCAATTAAATATTTCCTCGATTTGATTATGTATTTTTTATTATTTACGAATATGAATCGTTTTGTTGGTTTTCAAAATTTAGTTTTCTTGAAAATCAATTTGAAATAAAACTAGAGAAGTTTTAATTAATCGAGGAAATGAATGCCAATATGATTAGTTCAAAGTACTCAGTGATGCTCACGGTATTCAATTGTTTAATTTGGATTTCCTATGACTCCACGACAAGTCGTGTTGCGGAAAGAAGGAACATAACGCTTCTTGAAATGGTTAAGTTGGGCGATGGTTGAGTTAACTATGTATGTCACCTTTGGGTGATTTTTAGTTATCTTATTTGCACTTAACCAAGGGTCTTCCAAATCAGTATCCCCCACGCCATATGAGTTATGGATAGGTCGTAAGAACGACTTATATTCCTTGAGATTGTAAAGTATATATTACATTCCTCATTTTTTTTAATTTTTCGAAAAATTTAGACCACGAGGAAAGAAATGTGTTTTCGTTAAATACTTTGTACAATCCAAAGATTATGTGTTTATAGGTGAACACGAAAGTGGGAGTGTAACAAGATTTGAATCTCGGATACCACATTATTGGAAAATAAGTTTCCAAGTGAAGGGATACAAATAAAGATTAGACCTTATTTGTAAACATATAGAATAACTCCATTCGAGTGGGAGAATTTGAGGAATTAAGGAAAATAATCTATTTATTTATGGCAATTCCTCAACCTATTACGAATGAGAGTAATTCTAATTTGAGTGGGAGAATATTGAGAAATCGTGAATTCGTTTCAGGGAAATCTCAACCCGAGTGGGAGCAATTTGAGAAACTGAGAATTTGTTTCAAGGTTATATTAATTGCCAAAAAGAGAACCTCCTTATCGATATGCGATCGGAAAGGTATACCTTGTGGTTTATATGAAACTCCCAAATATCCCATAAAAAAAAAATGAATCAATGCAATGGACGCATAAATGATTTTATGAGACAAAATCACTCTTGGGAATTAGTTAAGCTTCCCAAAGGACAAAAAGTTTGGTTTGTGGCAAAAGGCTACAACAACATGAAAAAGATACTAAGGTATCCAAGTACTACTTTGATTTGTTGTGCTGTGAAAAATTGATCTGGTTAAAAGGTTGGCTATAGATATGCTGATTGAGTTGTTATCTCTTGAAATAACAAGAAATAGTCACATAAAGCCTCATATAAATCGAAAGATGATCTTATTTGAAAATTTCAGATGTGGTTCGAATAAGCTGTGTGGCTTAACCACTTTTCGACTAACTTATGAGTTATTATTAATTTATCAATTAAGTATTGATATGGGCATATCGTGTTGCTTCCGTAGCATATATGAAAGAACATAAGTCTCTATTGTGAGACCAAGCACATATATATCAAGTACAACTTTGTGAGACATGGTTGCGAGAAAATAGGTAAATATGTAGTAAATATCTACACATGTAGAAGATAATTTGGAATTCATACCTAGAGAGATGTGTTTATGTAATATGTCAAGGCTCAAGGTTGTGTAGATGTTGAAAATGTACTAATTTGATGTTTCCCAAACATATTTGAATTTTGATATCCATGACAATTTGTTTGTCAAATCCTATATACAAAGGAGTGTTGTGCTTACATTCTTATTTTGTAAAGTATGTCGGACAGATTGGAGATCAGCCCACTCACATGGGTGATCGACTCCATTATTTTAGTAATTAGTGGAGCAGTAGCGTATTTTAAGTATATTGTCTAAGTGACAATTGAGAGCACAAACTTAAATTCTTTGATGCTACAGTTGTAAGGTTTACAACAATTGGTGAATTACTTAGCTTCACCTAATCTGTCTATGATACCAGATGTGAGTTCTTACTGAGTTTTACGAGTAGATGAGTGAACTCGGGTTCGAATATTGAGTATGTTTGAATTATCATCTGTGCAACATTGATTGAAAGACATACCTCCATAGGAAAGGAGAAATGTTGTAGCATGTGATTCATACCACATGTGTATAAGACGACCAATAAGGGAAATAGAAGAAACGATCTCTGCTTCTATGCTATGTGAGTCCCTTGAGGTATGAGTAACCTCAATTTGAATATCCTTATGACCTTTTCTTGTCTCTCAAGGATTAGCTTGATGTTTGCTATCTTAAGGCGTTGCTTAAGGGTTATGAATGATTCGACCTGGCAGGGCGCTCTTAGAAAAGCGAGTTGAGTTAAGTCCGAAAGAATCTAAGAAGAGGGAAGATCATTTGAAGTTCACATTAAGTTGTATTCACCGGTCGACCAATTATCTCGTCTCAGTGACATATCTTAGAGATAAAAGATAATTGTGAATACAGGGAGTTTTATAAGTAAAACTGAGATCATGAGAAATAATAATGTGATTAATGATCTGGGATATTGTATACTAAATCTACTCTTGTCATATATTATATTGAGCTGCTATATACTCCTAACAGATGTATAGCAATTGAGCTCTCGAAGTATGCCGGTCGCACGACCTATTTTTCCGGTATGAACAGTTTGCAAGTTACACGATTGATCTCTCGAGATATATTGAGTATATCAAGTTAGTTTGTGTGCGAGTGGGAGATGTTGGAACATGGATCTGGTTCGACCCGGATCCAACCCGCCCACAAACTTCCTCATGTGCATTAAGGATTAAAGACTCATTATGTTGGTAATTATGTAAATGGTTAATTAGAATTAACCTTCCATTAGTTTTGTGTTTAATGGAGACCCTTGACCTACTCGATGGTTACAAAGTGGTCACTTATATAATGCAATATCCTAGTATTATGTGGGTTGGTTGAATAAGAGAATCCAACATATATACTAGCACATATGTGAGACATTGATCAGAGATACGAGTGAGAGCACTCGTTTGACTCGTGTATGTTCGGTGCAAACAGATGAAGGAATTTAGGTTGTGAATCATGATAGCTTTCCGTTTTGTGATCGCTATCCCGACCGGTGATCTAAACGTTGGTTCGATCGCTTCCGCTTCCGCTATATCTATTCGGGTATGTTCCGAATCCGTTATTTCCAACAATTTCTCATAACCAGACCCCTCCGCCACTCACATATCCGAGCAACCTTTCTTCTCCGGCCAATGTTTCATCTCCGGCCAAGTCTCCAGCTCCGGCCACCGTCAATAAAATGATGTCTTCCTCTGTTTTTTTAACAAATAAATGATAAAGTATAAAAACAAATAAAAATAGTGCCTTTTGATTTTCTGTTTGTTATTCATGTTGTTTTTGTTTCGATAGGTAAAAATTGGGTGATGGAGGATATAGCTTCAAAGTGAAGATGGTACTGGGTAATATCAGCCCACGTTCAATTTCATAGTTGTGGTGGTAGTTGAGTTAAAATATATTATATTATATTATTACTAATAATAAACAATTACATTGAATACCAATTTAAGTATTAATTTTTTTTTTAATAAAGGATAATTATTTTAAAGGATATTAATAAATGATCGACAGAAGAGAACAATTAGTTACATTTTAATTTGATTGCTTGTATACAAACCAAACGTATATGTCCAAAGAATGGAATTTGAATTCCAATTCATTTGTACCAACCAAACGCGTTATAAATTCAATTCCTTTTGATTCCAATTCATTGAGATTCCAATTCCTTTACCCAATTCCAATTCCATCAAAAAAATTTCGCGAACCAAACGCACCCTTAGAGACATCGATCGAGGCTGTCCACATATGAACAAAGTGTAATTTGCGAAATTATTACCTTTGCCTGTAGAGTGTAGACCTTGTAGTTTGAAGTTTGAACAATGCATATAATCTTCACAAATTAATTGATTATAAACATATTCGAAAGAACGTTACATTATCATACACATGCACATGCACATACGTATGAAAAGAACTACGATATCGATCAATTCAATTAATTATTTTATGTTATCTTCTATCTTCTATCTTCTATCATAATTATAAGAAACCCTTAATTATGTAGACTTAATCCTTGAAAATTAATCTTACCCATTAATTTCATTAACATCCTTACTTAATAACCATGGATCTAAACTCCACAATATGTCCCTGCAATAAGTCTGATTAGCCCATCTTAATTTACCTAATTACCCCTAATTATGATTACCACCCCAATTAATAACACAAATTAAACTCTCCTGCCAACTAATCAGGTCATTCCAAATTCAAATAATAAACACTGTAATTCAAAATCACAAGAATCGACATTCTTATTCCTAAGATGTTTCAATCTTTGATGCATCTTCACAATTTAAATTTCATTTACAATTAATATTGCTATCAGTTTCTCCATTGAAAGTAATTGATTCAATTTGGATTTCAATTCACTGTTGGTTTTGATTTAATTTATATTTCGATTCAACTCTGATATATATTTAATTTTAATGATTTGATGATTATTTTTAGGTGTATATGTACCCTATTACATATTGTGAATTGTTTTTAAAAAACTAGGGTTTAGTGTTTGATTTATATGTTTTGTATGATGTTGTGTGATTTAGTGATTTTTATTTTTGCGATCTATAAGCAACTGTAACATCCTGTTTCTGGGTCTGGAAATAAATTGTATTTTAATAAGTTCGGTTGGTTTATTAAATAATAAACAAGTAAAAGAGCCTCAGTTTTTATAGTGACTAATAAATTATTGTTTGTTTTAATTTATTAAAGATGACGGTAAAATAAAGTATTTTGACTTACGGGTATTTTCGGGTTCCAGACAATAGGTTATGAACGGGTATAATTTGCACACAGTAAAAGATGGGGCGGTGGGAGTTTATCCAGATTCATTTCCTACCTAAATTATTTGTTCTTCATTTCATCTAAATTCTCTCAACTCTTACAAAGAAAAATCAAGAAAACAAAAGTGAGATTGAATCTAGCTCAAGGGAAAAACTGATTATCATCATTACATCATCATCATTCTCATCATCTTGTTCATCATTTGTTGTAAGTATTTTGAGTTCTTGAGCTTATATCATAGAAATTGGGTTTAGAATGAATATGAATGATTTGTAAGAATTGAAGCTTGAATAACACGTGTTTGATGTTTCTAAATGATTAGATAACGATTTTAACAGGATTACAAGGTGATTATATGGTAGAAATGTTAGGGTTCTTCATTTTGTGTTCATAGCTTAGGGTTTGATGATTTTGATTGATTTGTTAATGATGCATGAGTTAGATTGTAGTTAGAGATTGTGTGTTGTTGTTATTATATGTTTATGGTCGAAGTTATGGTCATTTTCTGTGTAAATTCGTGTTTGCAAATTGGTTTTGGTGAAAATTTGGGTTAGGGTTCGTATTTTGAGTTCAGGTCTGGCTTTGCTGTAAATCGCTCGAACGCGATCCCGGTGGCCTCGGCCGGATCGCGTTCCACAGTTATAATTTGATGTCGAGTCGTTTTGTTCTGATGAACGCGATCCTGAACCTCTATTCCGGATCGCGTTGCTCTTTGTATTTTGAGTCAAAATTGGTTTTGTTCTTGTGAACGCGATCCTGTCTCATCTCCTGGATCGCGTTGCCTAGTGTAATCTCGCAACAGAATATTTTTATAAAGAGGAACGCGATCCAGCCACATTTTCCCGGATCGCGTTTGCATGAATTATTTTGAAGAATTTTGTAAATTTTGAAAATGCATAAGTGTTTAGAAGATAGCGTATTTAGTGGCACTTTATGCTTAGAAATATATGTTTTGAATGATGATTATAATGTGGATAATATTATGATTAATATAAGGATTCGTGGTAAGTGTTAAACCGTCACTGACTTGATGTTGTTGTTGTTTCCAGATAAGCGGACGGCCACTCAGTAAGATAAGACCTCTGAGTTGGCGATCAGACGTAAATATTTGGTGAGTGAAATTGTAGTCCTCGGTTCCACCCAGTTGTAACGGGTTCGGTTACAACGGGTAACCAGGATAGTTTATATTAGTAGGTTGTTGTTATTGGTCGTACCGGTACCAGTCTTGTCTGTTTGTTTATATTGCTGATTATATGAGTTGTTGTGCGATTGTTGTTGAATTGTTGATCAGTTGTGAACAGTTGTGAACTGTTGCTTGTTGTTGTGTGTTTTTGCATTGTGAATGCAACATGGTTGTTTTCAGAGGTCAACTGCTGTCTGGGTTGGGTTTGGGTACTACTGTGTAGTTGTCGAGGTTTCTTTGAGACACATAGTTGAGAACAAGCCTAGTCAGTGAAGGTAGTACTCAAGCTATCGGTTGATTACTGGGATTGGCTTGGCGCCCAGTAGTCGTGGTTTCTGGGTTGGATGGATACCAGGAACCGCCGGTCCTCTTGACGTTATGTGCTTATGTGTTTAATTGTTGTTGTTGCTTTGTTGTAAGACTTGTTATGAGTGGGTTGAATCGTCGGTTACGGTTCCATTCACTTAGCGTGAGCTAATCCCTCGTTGTTTAATGTTTTGCAGATTGTGGTTAGTTGATGTAGATGTAGATGTTCGGGTTGTAGATGTTGACTGGAAGTTTGACTAAAGCTTGGCGCAACTCTGACCTTTTGTGGATGTCTTTTGGAAAACGTTTTATATAAGCCCGTTTGTGTTAATATGGTTGTAAATGTTTAACTAATGTTGTCATACTTTGTAGTCGTTAAACCTGGAAGCATTGTAAGTCTGTAAATGTTGTGTTTTGGGGGACTTGCGCTTCCGATTTTTGAAATATAATATATAAATGATATGTTTTGGTTCACGTAAGGATCGGGCCTTACAAGTTGGTATCAGAGCATAGGTTTGGGTGAATTGGGCATTTGCGAATGTTCAATCCCAAATCTATTTGGTGTTAGTCAAACTTTTCGGTTTGTGGGATTAGCTTTTGGTTGGGGGATTGGTTAGTATAGGTGATACTAACGATTAACAAGTTGCAAGTTGTGTTTTGGTTGTGAGTACAGGAATGGCAGATGATGAGAACCCGGATCCCAACAATGTTACTAGGACGGAGCTTCCACCTCCAGAAAATAATAATGTTAATCAGGGTGGTACTTCCAATGTTCATCATGATGAAGCTAGCCAAGAGGATTATGTGTTGCATATGGAGGATGAGGTTATAAGACTTAGAAAGATAGAACAGTTGTATATGGAGTTACAATCTAGAGTAGCTCAGCAAACGTATCAGTCTCCTCCTCCACCTCAGCAGAATAGGTTGTGTTCATTTAAGACTTTTAAAGCGTGTGGACCTAAAGACTTTGAGGGAGGTAATGATCCGATGGTGACATTGAATTGGTTAAGGGACACCGAGAGGAAATTTGAGGTGTGTCAGTGTGAAGATGAGTTAAGAGTTAAGTATGCGGTGCAGTTATTGAAAGGTCAAGCGATGAACTGGTGGGATTCTGCGACTGCACAAATGACACCTGAGCAAAGATCTAAAATTACTTGGGCTGAGTTTCATAGAGAGTTTAGTAAGCAATTCTGCTCTGAGTTTGATATGCTTAGACTTAGGCAGGAGTTTCTGGATTTGGAGTTTTCTGAGAAAATGACAATGGATGAACTTATCAATCAATTCACCGATAAGTTAAGGTTTGTTCAGCAATGGGTACCGGATGAGAGGACTAGGATTACCCATTTCGTTAAGACTTTACCACCACAGTACCGTACATCAGTGAGGTTGGCACGTTCTTTGACGGAGGCTTTTGAGTTAGCTAGGTCGGTGCATAGTGACAATCAAGCATGGGAGAAGTCTAATAAGAACAAGTCGGTGCAACAGTCTAAGAGTAATACTACTGGAAGTAAGAGTCAGAATCGGAGGATTGAGTTTAGCGAGGGCTCGGTGGGTAGTGATCCAAACTCTTGGTGTAATGCTTGTAGGTCGAGACATTCGGGTCCATGTACTCCTCAAACATTAAGGTGCATTAAGTGTGGAGCATTTGGGCATGGTAGTAGAGAGTGTACCTTTCCTCAGTCTGTGTGTTGGAACTGCAAGAAAGAAGGTCATCGGGCAGGGCAATGTCCGGAATATGTTAGGCAAGGTTTGGGTTCAGCTGGAAGTTCGGGTTCTGGTTCGGGTTCTGCATCATCGATTGGGCAAAAGAGAAAGCTGGCGCCTGCTCGAGCTTTTCAAATGACAGTGGGGGATCAAGTGACTGTGGGAGAATTGCTCGAAGTGAATAACCAAGGTAGATTCTATATTGACTTTGATGTAATATAGTTACAGTATTGTATGTTTATGTGTAATTGTTGCGTTTGGTCTAATTATATGTGGGATTGGATTTCGGGGACGAAATCCTTTAAGGGGGGAAGATTTGTAACATCCTGTTTCTGGGCCTGGAAATAAATTGTATTTTAATAAGTTCGGTTGGTTTATTAAATAATAAACAAGTAAAAGAGCCTCAGTTTTTATAGTGACTAATAAATTATTGTTTGTTTTAATTTATTAAAGATGACGGTAAAATAAAGTATTTTGACTTACGGGTATTTTCGGGTTCCAGACAATAGGTTATGAACGGGTATAATTTGCACACAGTAAAAGATGGGGCGGTGGGAGTTTATCCAGATTCATTTCCTACCTAAATTATTTGTTCTTCATTTCATCTAAATTCTCTCAACTCTTACAAAGAAAAATCAAGAAAACAAAAGTGAGATTGAATCTAGCTCAAGGGAAAAACTGATTATCATCATTACATCATCATCATTCTCATCATCTTGTTCATCATTTGTTGTAAGTATTTTGAGTTCTTGAGCTTATATCATAGAAATTGGGTTTAGAATGAATATGAATGATTTGTAAGAATTGAAGCTTGAATAACATGTGTTTGATGTTTCTAAATGATTAGATAACGATTTTAACAGGATTACAAGGTGATTATATGGTAGAAATGTTAGGGTTCTTCATTTTGTGTTCATAGCTTAGGGTTTGATGATTTTGATTGATTTGTTAATGATGCATGAGTTAGATTGTAGTTAGAGATTGTGTGTTGTTGTTATTATATGTTTATGGTCGAAGTTATGGTCATTTTCTGTGTAAATTCGTGTTTGCAAATTGGTTTTGGTGAAAATTTGGGTTAGGGTTCGTATTTTGAGTTCAGGTCTGGCTTTGCTGTAAATCGCTCGAACGCGATCCCGGTGGCCTCGGCCGGATCGCGTTCCACAGTTATAATTTGATGTCGAGTCGTTTTGTTCTGATGAACGCGATCCTGAACCTCTATTCCGGATCGCGTTGCTCTTTGTATTTTGAGTCAAAATTGGTTTTGTTCTTGTGAACGCGATCCTGTCTCATCTCCTGGATCGCGTTGCCTAGTGTAATCTCGCAACAGAATATTTTTATAAAGAGGAACGCGATCCAGCCACATTTTCCCGGATCGCGTTTGCATGAATTATTTTGAAGAATTTTGTAAATTTTGAAAATGCATAAGTGTTTAGAAGATAGCGTATTTAGTGGCACTTTATGCTTAGAAATATATGTTTTGAATGATGATTATAATGTGGATAATATTATGATTAATATAAGGATTCGTGGTAAGTGTTAAACCGTTACTGACTTGATGTTGTTGTTGTTTCCAGATAAGCGGACGGCCACTCAGTAAGATAAGACCTCTGAGTTGGCGATCAGACGTAAATATTTGGTGAGTGGAATTGTAGTCCTCGGTTCCACCCAGTTGTAACGGGTTCGGTTACAACGGGTAACCAGGATAGTTTATATTAGTAGGTTGTTGTTATTGGTCGTACCGGTACCAGTCTTGTCTGTTTGTTTATATTGCTGATTATATGAGTTGTTGTGCGATTGTTGTTGAATTGTTGATCAGTTGTGAACAGTTGTGAACTGTTGCTTGTTGTTGTGTGTTTTTGCATTGTGAATGCAACATGGTTGTTTTCAGAGGTCAACTGCTGTCTGGGTTGGGTTTGGGTACTACTGTGTAGTTGTCGAGGTTTCTTTGAGACACATAGTTGAGAACAAGCCTAGTCAGTGAAGGTAGTACTCAAGCTATCGGTTGATTACTGGGATTGGCTTGGCGCCCAGTAGTCGTGGTTTCTGGGTTGGATGGATACCAGGAACCGCCGGTCCTCTTGACGTTATGTGCTTATGTGTTTAATTGTTGTTGTTGCTTTGTTGTAAGACTTGTTATGAGTGGGTTGAATCGTCGGTTACGGTTCCATTCACTTAGCGTGAGCTAATCCCTCGTTGTTTAATGTTTTGCAGATTGTGGTTAGTTGATGTAGATGTAGATGTTCGGGTTGTAGATGTTGACTGGAAGTTTGACTAAAGCTTGGCGCAACTCTGACCTTTTGTGGATGTCTTTTGGAAAACGTTTTATATAAGCCCGTTTGTGTTAATATGGTTGTAAATGTTTAACTAATGTTGTCATACTTTGTAGTCGTTAAACCTGGAAGCATTGTAAGTCTGTAAATGTTGTGTTTTGGGGGACTTGCGCTTCCGATTTTCGAAATATAATATATAAATGATATGTTTTGGTTCACGTAAGGATCGGGCCTTACAGCAACTAATCTTCAAAGGATCAATTTATGCTATTACTTTTTGTTTTAACTGAGGTTATTATGAAATCTCAACTGATTCACACGCTTCTTCTATTTCCAAGTTCAGCCATTCTAATTCCGTGGTGACGTCAATTTTCGTATTCTTTGCATTCGTTCTTCTTATTTTTCAGAATCTGTAAGTGAGTTTTAATTCTTTATTTCTTTTATTGATTACATCATACACACTTTCTAATGATCATATATTCTATTTTGAATTTGATTTCTTTGGTTTTTATATTGTACATGAAGTGAATTTACTTTAATATGTATGATTATGAAGTAAAACTTTGGTTTTTTGGAAAGGCTGGCCTTTATTAACGGAGAAGCAAAAACTACAAAAATGAGCTGACCTCCAAGGAGTAGCAAACGAAAAAACAGAAGTGATGCATACCAAGAACTTAAGAACGATCTTACAATAACAGTCACCACGAAGGATGTGAGATTACACTTATTAATCTCACATCATACTTCTTACTGCAATTTAGTCTTTATCTGTGCAGAAGTAAAGGTATTAGATTTTCAATCCAGTATGAATTATTTAGATGGTGCTCTTGCTAGATCTTACATTCTTACTTCTTTACATGTGTGCATAATGATGTTGAAGCAATAATAGGTGTAGCTGCCCATCCTTGACATATAGTCAAAAAATACATTATAAGAAATTACTACATGACTCTAAAGATTGAGTTCCATGTGTAATAACTATTTTTTAACCAATGCATTAAATAATGGTAAAAGATGGTAAAAAGATAAAACATTTAATCACTATACTACATGATAGAATTAATAATTTACTTAATGACTTTAAATGATAGTTTTTTATAAGGATTCTTAGGATTACTGATTTATTAATGACTTTAAATAATATTATGTCATGTATGTCGGCTTTTTGAGTTTTATAGGTCGTAAAAATGATACTATATACTATGTATATAATGTTATGTCATAAATGTTAGCCTTTTGAGGTTTAGTTCATAAATAATGATAATATATAATTATTATTTGATAATTTTGATTAATGATCTATATGATGGAAAGGTAGTTTATGTTTTATCTAATGAGTTTTCATCCGTTCATAACAAAAGAAAAAAAAAATTCACAAACCCAGTTACAAACTTTTCCATTTATTGATCTAAAAACTCTACGTTACGTCTTTTTATAGGTTGAAAATTTTATCTCGGATTCTAAGAAAATGTTGTCGGTCGTTGAGTATTCCCATACAATGAATGATAGTCACAAAATTTGAATTATTAATCATAATCATAGTAATTATAATAATTTTAAGCATCTCACAAATCATGTTTCTTCAAGGATTTTCACCATAACCAGTAGTCACCATAAATGCCGTTAATGCTATGCGACGATAATTATAGTAGAAATAAATTTTTTTTATTTCTATTACATTAAATAAACTGAAATTGAAATGTAACTCTAAGTAATAATAAAAGATGAGAATGTCATCGGTCATTTCTTATACATCATATAACTCACCTTCATACTCATCGCCAAACACAAATCAACTTCAAGGCTAAAATGTTTAATCTGCAAATCAAATATATTTACCAAACAATGAAGATTGGAGTTTTTAAAGATCGGTGAATGTTGGAGTACGTTTTTGAAGATCGATGAACTGAACATGAATTTTTCGAGGTATTTTTGTTGTATTAAATAGTTTCATGATGAATATATCATGGTGATAATATGTTGTACGTTTTCTTTAACTATGGAGTTGCAGATGAAAACAAGGAGCTAACACTCGAAATGTCACTAGACGTCTAGGCCATATGAAGATGTTGAACGTACGTACCACAAAGTTAGATATATATTATTTGGACTTTATTTGTAATAATTTCACGAGCATCTAAATAGTCATTTTCTGTCATGTTTTTTATTATCTAGATATTGTACGTAGTTCATATTCAGCAATTTTGATTCTAATCATACTTTGAACTCAAAGTAAATTACCTGTAAGTTGCACGTCAATGTCACAAAAATGTTTATTGTTGAACGTTAACGTTGTTGAATTGTTGCACTACGATTGTTTTCATACTGAGAATTCAATCAGGCTGGCTACAATAATTGCATAGGGGATTATTGTTTTTTATATGGATAAAAGAAGGATCGTATGAGAATATGTGTATTTTATTTGATATTGTGAAGTTTGAAATGCTAAATACGTTGTTATCTTTTCTGTTTTCGTTTTTATATGGATTAAAGAAGGATCATATGAGAATATGTTAGTAAGTTAATATAGTTTACTAATTAAACAAATTCGATATTGTATAATTGAACGGTCTACTATTTTACTTATAAACAAATTATTTTTTAGTTCTATGTAATACATGATGGTTAATGTAGAATGATAATTAAAAGTACTAATATTATCATTTTTTAGTTATAAGATAATAAAAAGGTCAAGTTTTTTGCAATCAGTTTACATTTAAAATTTTGATTATTTGATGTGTGACTGTTTACATTTTACCTATCTAACATTCCATTCTCACCGAGATTGAATAGTGTTATTGTAGTGGTTTTTAATTATTCATTTTTAATAAAAGTGTCAAATAAACGTAACATGTATGTAACTACACAAGATCCAATCGTAAATTGTATACAAGATATAAATATGTACATAAACATGACAAAATAACTACATATGTATCTTAAGTGATTTTCGATAAATGATTATATAAATAATTAATTCCTATGTATAGTAAATCGTTAAATCTGAACCCGTGCATCGCACGGGCTAAGCTATCTAGTTACAATGTATGAAGTAGTCACTATCTATAACCTATATTTAGTTATTCTTAATAAGTTTAATGAATGATGATTTTAATCAATTTGTTACGTAGTACGTTACTCTACATGAATTAAATTCAACTACCATTACTATTTCAAGATATAGTCATTGATGGTTATATAAACCAGAAGTCTCTATATATTTAGCCTAACCCACAATTCGTTTAAATTGACCAAACTCTATTTTTTCATGGGAAACTTATTTGCACTTCTTTTCATCTTAGCACATAACTTGTTTGATGCAACTCATGCACATGTTGGTAACAAGGATGAAATTCATAAGACTTGTTTTACGGCACGATGGAAGGTTCGTATTAATAGTAAGGTAAACAATCTTCACTTTCATTGCAAGTCGAAAGACGATGATCTTGGGGAAGTTGTTCGAAATGCCGGAGAGGAGTATGACATCAATTTTTGCTTAGCTGTTGATGCATCGACGATTTTTCATTGCGATTTTACATGGGAATCGAAGAAACAACAATTTGTTGTTTTCGAGAAGATTGATAAGAATAAGGACCCTGAATATTGCTATTCTAGAGATCTTTTGTTTCAAGTTAAAGGCGATTGTTATTGGCGAGTACAAGAAGATGGAATCTATATTCCCGGATCTTTTGATCCTTTTCCTGATAATTGGCACAAAAAATATGATTGGGAATAAGTTCTTTACTAATTTAAAATGTGCGCTATCAAAAGTTTAAATGTGCTATCTTCTATGTTTTCGTTTGTCTTCTTTAGATAGTTGATAAATTATGGCTCATGAATTTATAAATTTCAAATCGTATATTTGACTTTCAGACTTGTATATAGTTGGCCGTTAGAGTATTTATTATATACTTAAGTCATTATACATACAATCAATTGAAACTTCAATATGTATTAGTATAAATAATTGAAAGTGGATACCCACTATAATATTAATATTGATATATAATTATCTACAAATTTCAAAATCGATTATAATTAACATGTGATTATACACAAAATCACATATGATAGTGCATTTTTCAAGACCCAATAAAAAATATGGAAAAAATATATATATTTTGTGGTATTCGAAGATAAAAATATGATGATTCCGAATATGTAATTTTATAACTTTTAGCCACTTATGTGAGATATTTAATTTAGAAACTCGAGCGGAAGTGAGATTTCAAATTAAATGGAGCAACCCTATTGATTATTCAATTTCTTATTTTCTTATCATTCTTTTATTCTATTAGACAAAATTGCATGGATCGTCCCTGTGGTTTGCACAAAATTGCATGGATCGTCCCTGTACTTTTTTTTTGCATGGGTCATCCTTGTACTTTCACTTTGTTGCATGGGTCGTCCTTCTGCCTTATGAACGCAAGGATGATCCATGTCAAAAAAATGCAAGTACGGGGATGATCCAGGTAAAAAAATGCAAGTACAGGGATGATCCATGCAACAAAGTGAAAGTACAGGGATGATCCATGCAAAAAAAAAGTACAGGGATGATCCATGCAATTTTGTGCAAACCACAGGGACGATCCATGCAATTTTGTCATTCTATTATATTGAACCAACATCTAATTATTGAATGTACGTACCAAATTAACTTATTTAATTATGAGCTTATACTTAGCAAAAACTTACCGTATTATTTAGCAATCTTAAACTAACAAACTTGTTAATTTGTGTGTGTACTCTTTGCTATCTAACTATGAAGTTTGTAAGTTTCATTTATCCGCTAAACTGTGAAGAAAAAATGAAGACAAAAATAATATATTTACCTCTTAGAGTATAATAATGTTTGATAATTATTTTATACGGAGTAGTTAATAATAAAAAAAATTAAGCTTAATTGGTAGAAAGAAAAAGTAAATGGAAGGGGCAGTGGGAAAAACAATTAAAGGAAGGAAGGGTCAGTGCACTTGGGCTTGAACAAGGGACACCGACACACCGTGTTGACAAACAAATGGCTTAACCTCTAAACTTCAATGTCAGTGATTCTTCATTCAGTTGCTACTTCTTCTTGCCCAACTACATCATCTTCTTCCCTCATCATTCTCCTACAATCGTTAATAAATTACACCGCGAGTAAAAAAGAAGAGAATTCTAGATAACAAAATTCAAGGTATACTCACATTTCTTCGTCAGTCAGGTATGAACACCGTCGAGTATTCCTTCTTGCTTTTTTTCGTATTTATTTCAATCCGTTTTTTCCTACAAAAAATAAATGAGGGTTTATCCTTAAGTCAAAGATAGATATGATAACCAAAAGGCGATAGAATACTACTACTACTCACTTTTGTTGTATAATGGCAGCTGTTATTGCCCAAGCTTTTCTACAATCAACGAAGTCGTGAATGAATGAATAAGGGTTTATACATATATAATTCTCTATCAAGAGCAAGTATACTCACTTTTCTTTAAAGGTTTGAGATTGAAAGTTTAGCTGCATATACTTTAGGTTTTTCTTCCCCAATTACTTCTCACATTTTTACTATTACAATCAATCAATCAAATAATTTGTTAATAAAATAAATGTAATGTAACTCATGTCACATAAAATTAAAGAGATGGGATCAAGGAACTACACGTATTTTATGAAGTATGGAAGAATCAATGAGATTGTGTCATTTGTACAAAATCCATTTATCCCCAAACTTAAATATCTCACAAACGCCAAATCGAAAAATTATTAAAATTGCATCATAAAATTCAGCGTTTTCTCCTCTTCGATTTGTCGTCCCTCAAGGCATACTTTCGATGATTTTTTATTCTTCGTTTTTTTTTTTGGTTTTACAAATTACTAACACATGTATTAAAATGTTGCGTTTAGGGTTTAGCGTTTGGAGTTTGGGCTTTATGGTTTTTGCAAACTCTAAACCCTAACCCTAAATTAAATGTACAATCAAGCACTAATACATTTGTTAATAATTTGTAAAACCCATCAAAAAACGAAAAAAAACATCGTCGAAAGTATGCCTCGAGAGACGGCAAATCCAAGAGAAGAACACGCTGAATTTTATGGTGATATTTTCATAATTTTTTGATTTGGCATTTGTGAGATAATTAGCTTTTAAGATTTTGAGGTTAAAGGAGTTTTTGTACATATATGGAGCATTCTCATTGGTACTTCCATTCCTTAAAAAATCCTTGTAGTTTATTGAACTTTTCTCTAAAATGAAATCGCATAATGTACTTTGATTAACACTTTCGAAGGTATCAATCAAATAACAATATGAACTAAATGTATCAAATAATTATAAGAAAAATAAATTTCCAGATAGGCGTTTCAAATTGAACAAACTTAACAAATTACTAAAGCCCACATTCACTTTGGCCCATCCACCACCTCTTTCTGAAACCATATCCGCCCATGAGTAGGGATGATGATTACGGCTACCGGTAAGTAGGCGTGACCAAAAAAACCGGGTTGGGAAACCGACCCGGTCAATACCCGGAAACCCGACCCGGTCAATACCCGGGTAGACTCTACCCGATTCGGGTTTTACTAGTACCCGCCGGGTACCAAACCGGGTACGCCCCCATA
Organism: Helichrysum umbraculigerum; assembly: GCA_949592205.1. Lineage (NCBI taxonomy): Eukaryota > Viridiplantae > Streptophyta > Magnoliopsida > Asterales > Asteraceae > Helichrysum > Helichrysum umbraculigerum. The sequence continues at coordinate 3,806,594 of CATIUR010000005.1, read as the reverse complement.
CGTTTCAAATCGGGTTGGATCCGGGTTGTACCCGAACCGGTTCCAAAAACCGGTTTTAATACCCGGTTTGTACCCGGTTTTTACACTAGCCGTTGTGTTTGAGCTCCTAGCCGTTTTATATCCGTTTTTTTTTGTTTTTTTTTTATTACCATTTTGCCATCCTAAAACTAGTATAAATAAATACCTTGGGTTTGGGTTAGTTACAACACTCAAACTCACTCATTCTAGTAAAAAAACACTCAAAACGCTTACGATTTACATACGAAACTCTCTAAACATTACTCTCATCCTCTCAAAACGCTCTCATAATGGCAACTCAAAGTTCCTCAACTAACGATTTTGTTGGTTCGTCAAATGCGTCAAATGCACCAACCATTGTTCAAGTCTTTACAACAAAACGTAATCCGGAGATTTGGTGTAACTTTGACAAAGTGTTGTTGTCGGATGGTTCGACTAAAGCACATTGTAAACGATGTGGGAGTTTTTTAAAAGCCGACTCCAACTCAACGTTGAGCAAACATACTTTAAAGTATTGTAGTGCAAACAAAACTAATCCGGAGGAGGGTCAAGCAACCATGTCATGGGATGGAGGTATTTTCACATACCAAGCGGATCGTTGTCGAGAAGCATTTGCCGGCTTTGTGATTCAAGAAGCTTTGCCGTTCAACCACTTCGACAACCCTCGGCTTACTAAGGTTATTCAAAATACTCTTCAACCCCGATATAATCATGTATCACGTCTTACTCTTAGACGTGATGCACTTAAATTGTGGAAAAATGCTAAAATTCAACTAATAACCGGTTTTGAAAACTTAACTACAAGTGTATCACTAACAACCGATGTTTGGTCGGCTCCTCATGCTTTGCCCGGTTCGTACCTTTGTGTTACCGCACATTGGGTTGATCCCTCAACTTGGCAAATGATGAAACGTACCATTGCTTTTGAAGACTTTGAGTATCCTCACACGGGTCAAAATTTATTTTGCATGTTACGGGATGTAATGAAAATGTTTAAATTAGAACAAAAGGTTTTTTCTATCTCGTTTGATAATGCGAGTAATAACACAAACGCCGTTCAAAAATTAATACTAAAATACAACCCACCTTTGAAAGGCATTTTTTACCATAGTAGATGTGTTGCACACATAATTAACTTGGTTGTGCAAGACGGGTTAGCGGTTCGACAAATAAGTGAAGTAAAAGACGCGTATAAAAACATGTTGCAAGATATATTTTGTAAGGGTAAGGCTAGATACAAACTTTATATAAAATTGTGTAACGATACGGAGAACATTTTTTTAACCCTTAATTGGAACATGCCCGTAAGATGGAATTCGACATACAACATGTTTGCATGTGGTTTACGCCAACGTGAGACTTTACAAGCTTTTCATTTCCAACGTGTTCAAAGGGGTTATGCTATAAACGAATTTCCAAGCGGATCTTGGGATGTTATTGAAAAGATAACCGAATTGCTCAAACTTTTTAAAACCGCAACTACTTTGTTATCGGGTGTTTATTATCCCACGATTCACTTGGTACTTAACCAAATTTTCTTAATGTGTTCAAAACTAAGCGAATACGAATTTATTGATAATTTATACGCACTAATGGTGGCTCCCATGAAAGAAAAACTAAGAAAATATTTTAAAGAAATGCCACCGGTAATTAGTTGTGCCGCCGCAATAAACCCATGCTTAAACGTTTCCGGGGTGGAATTGCTTATCGATAACATTTGTAACGATTTGGAATTGAAAACGAGGACCCATTTTTTTCACAAAATACAAAAAAACATTTTAACAAATGCTTTCAATATTTATTTACTCATTATTTTCAATTATATGGTTCAACAAATCCTTCTTCTAGTTCGGCTTTCACATTGTTTGGTTCATCTTCCTCTAGCGATCCAATGCTTAACTTATATAATAGTTTAAGACAAGAAAACCATAAACGGACAAGGGGTGAAGGTAATCAAACGAACACTAGCGAATATGGGAGGTATACCGGAACCGATTTTTTAAACACTATACAACCCGATGAATTCGCACAATTTGATATTTTGGCTTGGTGGAAAGGGAGGGAATCTCAATTTCCCGTTCTAACCATCATGGCCCCGTCCAAGCTTCTACAGTAGCTTCGGAATCCGCTTTTTCTCTTAGTGGCAGGGTACTATCTATACGAAGAACAAGACTCACACCGGCCTCATTAGAGATGTGCATTTGCTTGAAGGATCACTTAGACGCCGCGGAACGTATACAACACATTTCTAGTCTTGAAGGTGAAATGGAATACGAAGGAGATATACACGATATCGAGGTGCAAGCCGGTATGGCAATATCACTCTCCGATGAAGAAATTGCTCTTGATGAAGCTTCGCGAGAGGCTACCACCGATGAAGATTTCGACCTTTGAACAATGAAGACTATGCATTTGAAGATGTTAGAATACTTGAAGATTAATAATACTTGAAGATTTTGAAGAAGTATGAAGACTTATTTGTTTCAAGAATATTTTTATGACTATTTAGAAGACTTTGATTTAAGTGATTGTCAAGTTATGTTTCCATTCCTAAATGATGTTTTCCCATGAAGATTATGAAGATTGTTATTTTTATGAAGATTATGAAATGATCAAGTGTTGTTGTTATGGTGAAAGTGTTGTTGTTATGGTCAAAGTGTTGTTATTATGGTAAACGGGTCAAAAGGTGTCCAAATGGTTCATGAAAGTGTGGTTATGTCAAAATGAGCGATAGTGTAATTATGTAGCGGCTTGCAATTGCCTTAGGTGTTAAATGTATGTTAAAATGTGTTGGTAAAAAATGAAAGTCTGAATGTGAGGCGTTTGTGATTTGGTATGGTCACCAAAAGTGTCCGAAATGACCAAAAATTGGTCACACGTTCGAATTCTTCGTTGACGTGAAATTCGAAAAAGTGTAAAAATGGAAAGTTTTATTTTGTTATAGTGGAGGTGTCTGCAAAATTTTAGCTTCTAAGTATTTACGACTCAAAAGTTATGCGCGTCGAAATTTCGCTTCTAAAAATTCTGCATACCAAACATTACCCGGTGCGTACACCTAGTACCCGCCGGTAACATGTTGTACCCGCCGGCTAGTTCATATTATTCCGGGAACTAAACATTAGTACCAGCCGGGTATTATGTTGTACCTGCCGGGTACAACTTTTAATTGCTTTACAGAAAGTCAGTAGCTAGATTGCCTTGAGTACCCGTTGCGTACAAAGTGTACCCGCCGGGTACCAGGTATATACCCGTGAATATTCACACCGGGTAGTTCATATTCCTCCGGGAACAAATCATAAGTACCCGCCGATAATAGGTTGTACCCGCCGGGTACTCTATTTTTCCAGGTTTTCCCTGCCTGCCTTCCACGCTTTTCACATATTCCAAAACCCCATTTTCTCTCCAAAAAACGGGAGCAACACCACCAAAACCCCTACTCAACCATTTTTGAAGCAAAAACTCACGAATTAAACCGGCAAAACACTTCTACATCATGTTTAAGGTACGATTAACAACTTTTTAATTCAAAAGACTTAATTTTCATGGATTGATTGAAGTTTTTAGATTTAGGTTTTCTTGAAATTGAATGTGTAAAAGTTTTAGTTGTTTCTATTTCTGATTATATTGTGAGTTATATGTAATCACACCTTCTTATTTCATGAATTCGTGTTTAATTTACAAGATTATGAAAAATACGAATTTAGGGTTCTTGAAACAAATTTTGGGGAAAATTAATTATGTGTCATGCTATGCTTAGAATTGTAATCCATTTACATAATACTCACGATTGTAATGCTCACTTGAATCAAATTATGTGTTTAATTGCGTAATTCGAGTTTAGCTTGATATTAGGGCATTGCTTTTGAAAGAGGATAAGTTTGAGCTTTGTAGATAAAATGTGTTTACGGCTGTGTAACATTATATGATGCTAATCCTAATGAGTGTGTACATTATATGATAGCATATCTAGTTACTCATAATAGTATTGGTTGGTATTGCGGGAATGATTGTATAATTGATTATGTGATGGATGAATTGGTCAAGGCAATTCTCTCATTTGTGTTGTGTTTTGCAGGGTTCAAGAAACAAGAGGCAAAAAGGCAACACCTCTGGGACGGCTAACGATGAAGAGGGTGACCGCCCTCAGCCGATGAGCGTTGATGCTCTACTTGTTCCCGAGACAATTCACCAATGGCTGAGATTTAGTAACAGGTTAACAAAGTACAATACATACTGTCATAAACTGAACTTGTTGAGGGGGAAAGATTGTGATTTGTCTAGGGTGGTCGATTGGGAACCACTAGAACAAGCTGGGGTAGCAGCCGGAATTAAGGAACTGATTAGGCAACGTTATTTCGTGGATCACATACCATTCGAATATGAAGAATGGGAAGGCATATTTCAGATTAATGAGGAGGTATACAAAGAGCTATGTGTGGAATTCCAGTGCACATATGAAATGAAAGAGGATGTTGAGTCGGCGACTGATAAAAATTTCATGACTTTCCGACTGGGAGGTCAACCAAGGAAAATGAGTGTGGTGGAACTTGCTGCCTGTTTGGGCATTTATACTCGAGAGCAGCTGGATGCAACTCATTTTGAGGATTATTTGATGAACAGTGATATGATCGGGCTGAAATTTTTCCCTAAGGATGTGTGGCACGAATTTTCACAAATACCGTACGCTAGAGGTGGAAATTCATACAAAGATATGGAGAACATGCAGTTGCGGGTAATCCAACGATGTCTTGCGCACACCATTTCGCATAGAAGGGAGAACACAGAGAGAGTCGGTTTCGCCGACTTATGGTATATGAGGAAGTTTGTAGCGGAGGAGAATATCAATGTGTCGTACGCTGTTGCCTGGTATTTACATCATAATGCCAGCGGGATTAGAGGGGCATCCCCTATCTGTGGGGGCAATTTGTGACTAGGATTGCCAAGTCCTTCAACATCAGTTTTGAGAATTTAGAGCGAGTGACGGCTAGGCGAAAAACAGTAGGGCTAGTTCAGTTTCAGGGGGCACAGGCTGTCTCAGTTGTCAATAACCGGTTCGTGCCCTACCAGGAACCACCACCAGAGGAGCAAGCGGCTCAACCACCGAAAAGAAGAAGAAGACAACAGCAGGTGGAACATGAACAACATCAAGAGGAAGAAGCTGCATATGAGCAGGGAGGTTTCCAGCAGCAAGGCGCAGCACTGCCATCCATGCTGGATGTTATGCATGGTATTCAGGGCCTTCAGGTTAGCCATGATAATTTTCGCAGGAAGTCAGGTATGAGCATGGAGCACAGCGTTACCACAACGCTTAGTCACATCACAACATACGAAGACTTTATGAAGAGGTGCCCAACTTTCGGCCTACAACCTACAACTACCCACCCATGTGGGGTCAGTCTGGAGCAAGCTATCCACCACCTAGTTATGACGAGGGTGCAGCCTTGGCAGAGCTGCAGGAAGAGTACCGAAGGCAACAGGAGAGAGAGCAAGAGGAGCGTGGATTCCCCTATGACTATTCCCCGTTTTGAGTGCTTGCGTGCCTCATGTGATTCAGACACTTTTCTAGACAAATTGATTACGGTCTATTTAAGTACTTTTAATTTTCTACTTTGATATTTTGGAATGCTTGACTGGGAATGGATTTTGGGTACGTTTTTGTACAACGACATCCCAAAACACTTTTCTATTTCGATTTAGGTGAAATTTTGGTGGAAAATGGTGAAATGTGTTGGATCAGGGCGTTTGTACCCGGCTGGAACATGGGTACCCGGCGGGTACTCTTTGAAGAATGGTAACAGAAGTGATTAAGGCTTATGTACCCGGCTGGAACTACTTGTACCCGGCTAGGGATGGCAAAAACATCCGAACCCGATGGGGAAAACCGAACCCGACCCAATTAATACCCGTACCCGTATGGGTAGATGGGTTTGGATACGGGTTTGGGTACAAGTTTTTCTTTCTTCGCGGGTTTGGGTTTGGGTACGGGTTTTAGTAATACCCGCCCCGATTACCCGTACCCGTACCCATACCCAATTACCCGTACCCGTATCCGCATAATTGTTATTCTTAATTATATGTAATCTATAATATATATAATATAATTAAAGCATAATTAATTTGTGGATGAAAACTGAAGATTAAGAATGATCATATTATCTATATATTTTGCATCTATTTCTTTGAATTTGAATGATCATGACATTTGAATTTTGTACTTTCAAAAACATGTAATTGTTTGTATTATGACCAGTTTGAACAACCATTCTATTATTTAGGGTATCTTGGTTTGCTTCTTATGTTTTGTCACGTTTCCGTTTTAAGACATCATTTATAATCGTCATACTTGCTATTTTATATGCGGAATAGTCAAACGGGGATAACCGATACCCGTGGGGAAACCCGGAAAACCGATGGGTAATATTAAATGGGTACCCGCTAGCTATTGGGTTGGATTTGGGTATGCATATTCTAAATGGGTTTGGGTACGGGTTCATTAAAACCCGACCCGAACCCGACCCATTGCCATCCCTATACCCGGCGGGTACACCGTACCCGGTTTAGAACCGGGTATTAGACCCGAACCGGTTCCTACCCGGTACCAACCGGTTAGTATAGGGTTGGGTTTTCCCCCACCCAAAACCGGGTCGGTTCCGGGTCAGGTTGTCAAAAACCCGGTTTGTTGACTTTGACCAATACCCGGTTCGGGTATTCGGGTCGGGTATTCGAAAAAACCGGTTTTGTTCACCACTACCGGTAAGATATCGATCCACCTACATATGAACAAGTGTAATTTGCAAAATCATTCCCTGTAGTTTTATAACTGATGACATTAATACTGTAAAGACATATTTACAACATCAATGTTATTTATTACTTATTTTACCGACATTATTATTTATTGTTGTTAGAAAAGTCTCTAGTTCTTAACTACTCACATATTACAATGTATAAAGTAGTCACTACCTATATTTAGTTATTTGTAGTAAGATTAATAATGATTTTAATTAATTTGTGACGTATTTACTCTAAATTAGAGGTGGCAATTTTAGACCCATTGGTTAATTTTGGGTCAATTTGGTTAATTTTTAGGAGGGGGTGGGTTTGTTGGGTCTCCTCCCTATTTTTTGGATGGGTCTAAATGGGTTTTTCAATATAACCTCTAATTATGTAACAATTAACCAACGGGTTTAGACGGGTCTAGCGGGTAATTTTTTTTTTTTTTCACCTCATTTCATTTTTTTCATTTTTCACTCAAATAAAAAAAAAAGTTTTGGTGAACCCGATGACCCGACCCGACCCGAGACCCATTTGACCCGGACCCGTTTAGACCCATCTTTCTAAATGACCCATCTAGACCCGGACCCATTTAGACCCAAACCCATATAGACCCGTGACCCGACCCGACCCGACCCATTCATTTTGCCACTTCTACTCTAAATGAATTAAATTCAACTACTATTGCTATTTTCAAGAAATAGTCATTGATGGTTGTATAAACCAGAAGTCTCTATATAATTAGCCTCCCCACAATTCATTTAATTTAACCAAACTCTAGTTTTTCTCATGGGAAACTTATTAGTATTTCTTTTCATCTTAGCGCTTAACTTGTTTGATGCAACTCATGCAAATGTTGGTAACAACACGGATGAAATTCATAAGACTTGTTTTCTAGCACGATGGAAGGTTCGTATTAATAGTGAGGTAGACAATCTTCACTTTCATTGCAAGTCAAAAGATGATGATCTTGGGGAAGTTGTTCGAAATGCCGGAGAGGAGTATGACATCAATTTTTGCTTAGCTATTGATGCATCGACGTTTTTTCATTGTGACTTTACATGGGAATCGAAGAAAAAACAAGTTGTTGTTTTCGAGATAATTGAAAAAAAAAGGTACCCCGAATATTGCTTTGGGAGAGATCTTGGGTGGCAAATTAAAGGCGACTGTTATTGGAGAGTACAAGAAGATGGATTTTTTATTCCCGGGTCTAATGATCCTGAACCTAATAACTGGCACAAAAAATATGATTGGGAATAAGTTCTTTACTAATTTAAAATGTGCGGCATCAAAATTTTACATGGTTTATTTTCTCCGTGCTCGTTTATCTTATTTATATAGTTGATAAAATATGGCTCTTGAATATACAGATCTTGATTTGAATTCGTATACTTGACTTTTAGATTTGTATATTGTTCGCCGTTACAGTATATTATATGAGTATTTATTATGTACTCAAGTCCTTATACATACAATAAATGAATTGAAACTTCGATTAAGATATGTATAAATAATTGAAATTGAATACTTACTATAATATTGATATATAATTATCTACCCTCAAAATTTTATTATAAATCACACATAATTATACACAAAATAACATATGATAGTGCATTTTTCAAGACCCATTAAAAAAAGGAAAAAAGAAAGAAAATTTCACCCAAAGTATATATATATATATATATATATATATATATATATATATATATATACACACACATACATACATATAGTCTCAGGTTCAAATGAGAAGGCTAATTTTTGTGAGAACGTGAGAAACACTTTAAAATCACTTTTTAACTATCCAAAATATGTTTTTTTTTACAAAATTTTCTTCGTAGCTTATTTTTTAAATAACTTTTAGAAGTTATTTTTCAAATAAATTTTTTTTGACGTTTTATTATTTTTTTAATTATTTTTTGTTAAATTTTTTATTCATAATAATCACATTTTATAACTTGATAATCACATGAATAATATGTGATTATCATGCCATATTTTGTGATTATCTCGAACACATTATAATAGAGAATAATCACATGTGATTATCATGTTATATTTTGTGATTATCTTAAATAATCACAACAGTAACGACTGTAAAATAAGTTCGAAAAAAAATTAATATTTTTTATTTATATATATATCATAGCTTCCAAAAGTTATTTTAATAGTAATCATTGAAAAAGTTTTATAGAAAAATGTGTTTCGAATAGTTAAAAAGTAATTTTGAAGTGTTTCTCACGTTCTCACGAAAATTAGCCTTCTCATTTTAACCCACCTCTATACATATATATATATATATATATATATATATATATATATATATATTATCATATCTCTAAACGAAGATAATTTTATTACTTAATTTTATTACTTTTAGACACTTTTTTGTGAGATATTTAATTTAAAAACTCGAGTGGAAGTGAGGTTTTAAATGAAATGGAGCAACCTTATTAATTTTACAATTTCTTATTTTCTTATTATTCTTCATTGAACCCACATCTGATCTTGAGTAATTAAAGTTTTCAATTAGTTTACAAAATTTATTTTACAAACTTTATAATTTTTATATAATTATATGTGAATAATAATATTGAATGTTTAATTATGAAATTTTGATTTTTACTTAATGTTTTGGGCACAAGTTTAAAAAAATCTTTATTCATTTATTGTATACATTTTAACATGGGTTTATGGACCAGATCGCCAACGTACTTTACTTTTTGTCCCAATATCACCAATGAATCGGTTTTATTACCAAGGTCGACACCAAACTTTTTACTTTTGTCTCAATGTCACCAACGAACTAATTTTATTACCAATGTCGACAACGAACTTGTTAAATATGTTTTGAGGTCACTAAAATACCTTTTTTTTAACGAGCTACGTTTTGAATTTGTTGATGTGGTGTTGCCATGCATTTCATTTATGTGACCAGTCTTCCACGTAAGCTAAACTTGTACATGTATGGTTAATTCTTCTTCTCCTATCGAATAACATGTAATTTTTTATTGCTTTACGATAATCACCACTTTTCCAGTGAATCTAAACGCAATTACTATTTTTTTTTTTATCAAAAACGTAACCCAAAATTACATGTTAGTCGGTCGGAGAAGATGAAGTTAACCATACGTATACATGTTTAGATTACATGAAAGTCTGGTCACATAAATGAAATGCATGGCAACACCACATCAACAAATTCAAAACGTAGCTCATTAAAAAAGTATTTTGGTGACCTCAAAACATATTTAACAAGTTCGTTGTCGACATTGGTAATAAAATTAGTTCGTTGGTGACATTGAGATAAAAGTAAAAAGTTTGGTGTCAACATTGGTAATAAAACCGGTTCATTTGTGACATTGGGACAAAAAGTAAAGTACGTTGGCGATCTGGTCCATAAACCCTTTTAACATATGGCATTGTTACAATTTCTTTAATATATTATAATAGAGTGTATATTAGGTTGTCATTTTTAATTTAGGCAACTCTAATCTAATCTCAACCCTCCATTGATTAACCATTTTAAATCAAAACCATTGATAATCTCCCATGTAAATGACAACCTAAATAGTAAATATGTATTCCTCAAAAGTCATAATTGTCCTTTCTTACATATTAGAAATTAATTAATTTAATTTAATTTAATTTAGGTTATTAATTTTAGAAAAGGAAAAAAAAACCCCTAAATACAAAAACAAATAAAAAACGTGAAGCAAAAAACCTACGGCTCCACATCACATTCTTCTTCTTTACCAAAACCTTTAACATACAATTTAAGCGGCCGTTTTGTTTGCGTAGTCTGAACCTTCCACACCTATACGAATCACCAAGAATCTACATGTTTGTGAGGATTGTCATATTGCTGCTAAGCTGATTTTCAAGATTGTTGAACGACAAATTGTATTTAGGGATACAAATCGATGTCATCACTTTAAGAATGGTGTTTGCTCGTGTGGCGATTATTGGTGAGATGGTAAGTATGTTATGTGACTAACTATAATCATTGATTAATGATAGTCTATTCTACATCCAAAATCCTAATTACTAGATATTACTATGCTCAATCTTGTATCAGATATCTCTAATTTTTGGCCAAATTTTGTTTGTTAATTTTTGGGCAAATTTTGTTTGTTTTTCTTTCAGATTTTGAAATAAAGATCAATGAAGAAGTATGATGTTTAATAAAAGAGTTGATTTTTCTGCAGGACATGAATGTTTTTGAGAATGTTGGCATGACTCTTGAAGTGTTCATGAAAGAATAGCATATGGATTTGTAAACGACATGGGCCACGAATCTCTCGAACGATACCATACCAGAGTTCAAGTCCATGTATGTATATCTGTATCTATCTGTATACATTGTATATTTTACTTCAATTCTGAATTAACCTATATGTATCACTTGATTTTACCAGATAACTTATACATATACATACAAAACATGCTTTGGTTTGTTGCTAATTAATGGATTTTAGTAGATGTCAGTTTTTTGTTTAAAAGCAATATATGAACACCCCTAACTTCTCTTTGATCTACTGAAGTATATTTATTTGAAACAGTACCAAAAATGTGCCAAGTCAATTGATGTGTTAATTTATGGCAGGTAGTTGGAATTCATCTACTTGAAGCTTCTGAGCTTCACCCTATAAGAAAATTACTTTTACGACTCCAAATTTTATAATATTTTTCTTCTTCTACCTTAAATGTACTTTGACATCAAGCCATTTCGGTTTTCCATAGATGCCTGAAGGATTGTTTAATTTTGTTATTTGTTTAAAAGCAATATATGAACACCCCTAACTTCTCTTTGATATACTGAAGTATATTTATTTGAAACCGTACCAAAAATGTGCCAAGTCTATTCATGAGTTAATTTATGGCAGAGTAGTTGGAATTCATCTACTTGAAGCTTATGTGCTTCACCCTGTAAGAAAATTACCTTTACGACTTCAAATTTAATAATTTCCTTCTTCTACCTTAAATGTACTTTGACATCAAGCCATTTCGGTTTTCCATAGATGCTAAAGGATTGTTTAATTTTGTTATCGTGTGGACACTTTTGTTTGCTCCATTGTTATTCACTGATCGATATCGAGACAGATACAAGGGATCACTTGATGTGGGGCTTTCAAATGTTCCTTACCAACAGTAAGTGCTGATTTAACCCTATCCATTTTGACCAACTACCTGACCCGCCCATTTATCCACCTTAACTAATTAGTCAATCACTTTTTTTTTTTTTGTATGTTGCAGCATTCTTAAACATGGCTATTCGATTAAATAAGCCAGACACTGACAACACTCCAACAAAAACTTCTCAACTTGGGTCGGTTATGGTTAATGGTGCAACGGTGGTTGGAGTTGTCGGCGGGACTGCTTGTGTTATATCAATATTGTGGGCCCTGTTTGGGCGGTCAGATGGGAGTTTTGGGGGTGTAGCAGATAGATGGGAGTTCTTGGTGAGTTATCTTGGTTATAAGTTGACTAGGGTAAAATAACAAAATAGTTAGTAACTGCTTATTGAAGATTTACCATGTTATTTCATTTTAGTTTTACTTTCATATGTAGTTGATGCAACTACGGTATTGTACCATTTGCAGCTGAAGAAATACAGAATTATTCTTGGACTGTTTTTCATTCCCGAGTCTCCTAGATGGGTGGTGCAATGAGAGAGACAACATCAAAGGATTTTTTAAATGTCATCCATCACAAGTCTAAGCATCTCAAACATTATGAAGGGATGTTGAGCACTCTCATTGTTCAAGTACAAGTCTAATTTTATTTGAGATTTTTTACGCTCCATCATATAAGGATCAGTGTTGCAACATTAATTGTTCGTTTCATGGCTTACTCAGACTGAGAGAACAACCGCACATCCCACCACGAATATTTACATTTTCCACGAATATTTACATATGTCCACCCCTAGACTTGAACCCACAACATCATGGTTTAAAGGTAACCACGATAACGCTAGGCCAATGGCCCTTTGGTGGAGCGACAGTTTATTTGAAATCCGACATTGGCACATTGTCAATTTTGTATTTTGGTATATATTTTTTTTACAACTTTTTTTATATCTGTATATTTTGATGAAACTTTTTAATGTTATATTTTGAATTTGTTCTCGATTCAGCGAAGGAGAAATATGCAAGAAAAGGGCAAGTACACCAACCCAAGGTTGTTATTGACAACATTTGTCTTCCATCTGCTCCTACCGATTACGATCCTTACGCTCTTTCCTGGTATGGACCTGATTTTATATTTTAAAAGTACAAATGTGTTATAGCTACTACCTTCATGGAGATGCGTTGAATCTTTAGGGTTCACTGTAAATTTCACTTGGAACTTTCACACAATTTAGCTATTTGAAAGTCTATTTAAAAAAAAAAAAAAAAAGATTAAAAGACTCGCAATGCAATAAATTTAGGCTATATAACTTTGGCCAACATTACTGAAAGCGTTGACTGAACCTACGCATATCAAGTCATGAATTTAGCTTTCTAATAGTTTAGATATTTGTGGGAACAAATGGAAATAGGATGTTTTATGGAGGTTGTATAGGCTAAAGTTTCATAATAGGTTTGACTTACATCCCTTTAGACCGGCATTATCTTTCATCTTTGAAGGAAAGATTATCTGATTTTTCACAATAATATTACAACACCATCACCTGATGTTAAAGTCCATGGTCACTATGACCCATTTTTTATGTGATTATGTTGATTTGGGTTGCATTTGATCTCCAATGGCTCAAATTTATATGTTATATCTTCGTTTTGCAGGTCACATTTATGCTATGAATCAAATAAGAAATAAATAATCAGGTCTACAAAATGTGAGACGAATCCTTTTCACAATTGCTATTCTCTTCTATGATATTATTCTTGACTTCTACACGTGACTTCTGTGAAAAGAGGTACCTCATTTTTCATATTGTTAACAACATTTATCCAATCGTTACAGGTTTATTTGGTGTTATTTTCACAATCTGAACTTATACGATTCATAAGAGGTGGCAAAATGGATGGTTGGACGGGTTGCATAATGCTTAACATACGTTCATGTCAAAACATGTAAGGTCAATTGTGAAGTGGGTTTTGGCATTTCAGGGACTAATGAACTTAATGATCTCTAATGATAGGTAACCTTTCATTATGTATTGCTTGTCCAATATTGGATTTCAAGAAAATTCAAAGTTTGATCATGTATAGGTGAAAAAATGAGCAGGTCCCGCAGGTTGGGCAATGGATAAAAGAAAGTCATTTCTGGACAACCCGAACTACGTTGTCCAAAAGGGTCACCTTTTTAATAGGTATAGAGAATTATATTATGTAAATAAATTTATTTAATTCTAATTAAAATATAGTGAGTTTTGACCCTTAAAGGATACAACTTGACCCGAATTGAATTATCTCAGTTAGTCGACTGGTTATTGATGATATAAAGTTATTTCAATTAGGATATGTTAGGTCAATATTATAAGTTATTGACAATATGGTACCTAGAAAGGCTGCTAAAGAATATATCTCAAGGATGCATCCAATAAAAATAGTTGAAGCAAGAACCCTTTTCACTGATATAAATGATCACCTTTTTAGGTTCTTCAAAGAAAGACAAAAGAGGCTGTACTGGCAACCAAGAAACTCAAAAGAATTGTTAAAGGCCAGCAATTCAAACCGTCATATCTCATGTATGATTCACATCTACACTCGATTGGAACAACTAATATTTCTTCAGGTTCTTAAATCACAAACATCTGTCAGAGTGACTACCAATGGTAATGGAATAATAGTATAGGTAAATATCAAGGCGAATGAAACTCAAGCTTCTTATTGAAGATTAATGAGAAGTCTCTGCAACGTTGTTTCACCATATTAAAAGATTTTGAATGTCGATCCCCTTTTATGATTTTAAGATGTGACTCAACCCATCGATTATGACACCCCAAATGTATATCACCCATACACATATCTATTGAATATTTGCATGTTTGTTTATTTGTATATTCAAACAAGATTTATTTGGCCAATATTAGAGTTTATGAATTATATGATGGATTGGTTTTTTTAGACATAACTAACAACTTAATTAACAGATTGATAAATATGGTTCTTAAGTCTTAAACTCAATTCTATCTGTATTTTTTACTTATTTTCTTTTATACAGAATTGTAGATTTCCTGTTGATGGTGAACAACCATATCAGTCGTCCCATTACTTGCCTCTCCCTCAAAGTATCCATTCATACTCACAAGGCTGCAATCCAAGCTAGCAGCGATGCAAGACCAACATATCTACCTATGGAGGTAGATATAGATGTTCTGGCTTGTCATGAAAGACAACGCTATTCAAAGAAAGGCAAGTCACCGCAATGCTAAGGCCACTTGTCATGTCCTAGAGATCTCGAGATAGAGATGATGAAATCACAAGGCTGCAATCCAAGCTAGCAGCGATGCAAGACCAACATATCTACCTATGGAGGTAGATATATAGATGTTCTGGCTTGTCATGAAAGACAACACTATTCAAAGAAAGGCAAGTCACCAAATGCTAAGGCCACTTGTCATGTCCCAGAGATCACGAGATAGAGATAAACTCAATATGCAATTGCACACCGTCTTTTTATTTCTGTAGAATTTTGCTATCATTAATTCATAAAAGTTTTTTTTTTCATAGAATTCTGTTTCGGTGTCATAGGTACTAAAAGGTAGCACGCAGCTAAGAAACCGAGCCAACATATTATAAAGATGAAATCAGCATACGCTTGATATTGGTAAGTTTTCTTTCAAATGTTATGTAACCCGTTGTATTAAATATATCATATATCATATGTGCACTACTTAAAGCAAATATATAGCTCCATTACTTGAACACCAATGATCTAAGTAAGTCTAATATAATGATAAAAATTGAAAACCAGGTTGAATTATTGCAGAGCAAAAGTTAATTGTGCAGCAAAATTTAATCAATGTATGACCACCTATTTACTTGCTTGTGCTATTGAGCATGAATCGTTATTGTTTTGATATTTTTAATTGTACCTAAATCTTTATTTAAGATTTTTTTGTTACTTTGTTACAAAACCGATTTACAATTGTGGTTGTTTCGATTCTTAGGGACTCGGGGTAGAAGTGATCTAGATATTTTCTGGTTATTAGTTAGATTTAGAAAAGCGGGTTTAAAGATGATGTAAATTAGAGATTATTGATAATTTACTTACCTGTGTTTAGCTCTACTAAACTGATAATTTGAGTCTGATTATGTAGTTGTCCAAGCTCAAGACCTCATGTTTTTGACAAAATTAAGCAGTTGAAGCAGCATACAAAGGAGTTGCTTATGTAGATGAAGGGCCGTTTGTTACGGTTGTCGTAATGTCAAAATAGTTTTGAGTTGTCGTAACATGGCTTTGAAACACACTGACCCAATTGCACATGCCGCAATTATATCAATGATAGAGTTTAGCCTTTTAAATTTACCCAAAATTTACCTATTTTTATCTATGTGAATTTGATGTTAGTGTAAATTCACAACAATCCATGTTCTTTTTAATTTTTATCTTCTCTATAATATAGGTGTTTTGCTTGCAGCTCCTGACCTAAGGTGCTAGACGAGAGATTTTATTGTGGATTAACTTAGAGATAATAAGGGTTTCTATCATAAGGCTAACTAACTAGAAGATCAAATAAAACATATGGTAATGGAGCCACGATTGATGAACGAATATTTGACACACCAAAAGGCAAGTTCTCGATCTATTCCATTCAAAACATTTCTTCAATGTCACTTGTGGAAATATGTAAAACTTAAAAATTGTGTAATAAGGTAAAAAAAATTTAATATAAACTTTATATTAAAATCATGTCGTATCCCACGAACTCGAAAATCCAGTGTCAACGAAAACATTATGTTGTAGAGTTACAATATAGAAAAAATAAAAGTTAAATGAAAATCATGGCTTAGCCCGCGAATTCGCGGGTTATAAACTACGGAGTAGTTATTATTATATTACTCCATATTATATATATTCACTGGCCGTGATGTTCATTAGAGATGAAAGTTTAGTGGCATATACTTTAGGTTTTTCTTCCCCCGTTAGTTCCCATATTTTTACTGTTACAATCAATCAATCAATCAAACAATTTGTTAATAATAAATTAAATATATAACTCATGTCACAGAAAATTAAATCACATTTGATTAACACTTTCGACGGTATCAAATAACAATATGAACTAAATCAGCTAACCGTATCAAATGATAAAAAAAATTTACCACGTAGGTGTTTCAAATTAAACGAACTTTCAGCCTTATTATCTATCAAGAACATTTGCAATTCACGCAAAATAAGGGGTTTCAACCTTTCATCAATACATCAAATTAGCACTCACAAAAGGCTCGGACTACTAGAATGACTAATCATTTTAAAAGTTAGATCATATTTGTGCGTGAAAACAAAGTTGATTAACCAAAGTAAAATTTACATAACGAATTATGGAATTTCCTTCTAGTTTTTTACAATTTAATATGTGATCATCGTAATTAATTAAAATAAAAAAGAAATGTGTAACGTTGTTGAAACCAAAAGGAAAATTACGTCAGAAAACTACCTACTTTGATATGAATAATTCTGGTTAATCAACTTCGAATCAAGCACAAATACAATAACGTTGGAGATTTTTCGCATGCAGATTCCTATGGGCGTTCTTTCGTGTAGAAAATGAGTGGAACAAAATGAGCTTGAAACTGAATAGTAACATTAAAATGGGTGACATCTCTGATTGAAGAAGAAAAACACTACTCAACTCGAACAATCACAATGTATATACACTAGGGATGAGCAAAAAAACCGAAATATCGAAACCGAACCGGTACCGATCGTTACAAATGGTACGGTATTCGGTTTTTTATTTGGGGCAAAAAAAAACCAGGTACCAACCGGTTGGTACCATGCACACCAAAACCGAACCGAAACCGCACCGGACCGGTACCAACCGATACAAATGGTACGGTATTCGATTTTTGATTTGGGACAAAAAAACCGGTACCAACCGGTCGGTACCGGTATGGTACCATGCTCACCCCTAATATACACTACAATAATAATAAAACACACACACACATCTACTGAAAAAAATTATACGATTGATTACAAAAATTTGGCAGGAGGTTCCAAATGTGTTTGATTAGAGCATTACGAAGTTGATTATGCACCATTTGGATCTCCTAATTCCTTGTACATACCACATTTTGAATTAATACTCTTATCAAAGTCGTGACAGGGGGTCTTCGGACTCATTGCCTGGGACTGGTAGTAGCGCGATGCCAGTTGGTACCCAAATGGTACACGAGGTCAGGGTTTCCCCGCCGATGTAAACCTTTTGGAGAATACTCTTATCAAAGTTAATATTAATTTAAATTAAATAAATAGTCATACTAACTCCTAATTGGTTTTCTGAAATAAAACCGTAAACAACAACATGGCTAAAAAATCCAATTTCTATTTGGGCCGTTAATTTGCTTGACCCAATAGAATCTGTGTTTAAAAGCCCACAATAGTTTATACATGTAATTTTGCTTCATATTTTCATCTAAGCCATTTGCAATATAAATCTAAATGTGGACATAATTGAAAACAATTCATCAATATCTAACAAACAGCAACTCATTATTGATTCGTATTAATCAATTTCGTTTGTCTATTGATCATTTGTGTAGAATGTAATTTTTCTGTTTTTTGAGCTAGAATTGTGAATTTGATACAACGTACTATAAATGTCAAAGAACAGTTCTATATGTTACTTGATACTTCAGTTAAGTATAATGTTATAATTAAAATCCAAACAGTCGAGAGCCGAATCAACTCGTGTGACAAGGTTCAAAAAAAAAAAACAAAAAACCATGAATTCAAAGACATGAAATTCCATCTAAAACCTCTATCATCACCATAACAAATTCTGATGCATCATGGGAATCTAATATTCTTAAAAATGTTGACAAAACCAGTTTAACCAATTTAACCATTTAAAACGGCAGCTACCTCTTTTGAAATCAGTCTCTATTGAATAAACATCTGTGTTTTTGGCAGCAAAGAACATGTCGATAGCCAAAATTGCCAAATTCCACCTGCCATCAATTGAAACAAAGTAAGGAATTGTTACATTAAAAACCACGTATGGGTTTCGGCCTGATATAAATCTATGTCCTCTTATCCCTAGATTATCTCTCTAGTTGCGAATGAAACTGATACGGGTGTAAATGAAAAGCCTATAGTCACACAACCTGATTTGGTGATGGATGCAAATCAAGCTATGGTTGTGATACCACCTATGTCCCATTTCGAGGATTAACGTCCTTTAGAGATTAGAGTGGTGGATTCCATTGTTTGTTTCCAATTTTTTCTTCCTAAAAGTCAGCAAGTTCATATCCCCTGTTTTTGGTGTTCTTGATTCTGTTTAGACAAAATTGTCCAACAAATTTACAGTCTGTCCTACACTTGATTTCACATAAGAAACACATGGTGCTACCCTATTAAAAATCATCATCATTTGCACCTTTTGTTGATTGAAATAGTATTTGATAGGGTCAATTTCATATATGTCCCTGGAAAAATTGATAATTACATATATATATCCAAAATATGCTTTAAAGGTATTGTACATCATGCATTAAAAATTTGTATTTTGGATATATATATATATATGTAATTTTCAAGTTTTAAAGGGATATATATGTAATTTTCCCTATTTGTTGATATTCTGGAAATGCACACTTGTCAAGCCATGAATCAAACTCCAATCAGTCAATTTGCAGCCTTAGGATATCATCGACCATCATTTTTAAACAGAAAAGGTTCTTATTTAATATATGGGTTACACTAAGACTTTACATACCATACTAGACGCCTAGAACCGTGATCATAAGCATCGGAGATGCAAGGGACCCTAATGCCAAATACAAGTAGCAGAGCACCATATTATAAATCTCCCATGTTCACCAAAATGTCCAAATTTGAAGGAAAAACCGGGAAGATGTACTGGAACAACCATACGAACAGGAACCACTTGCTAACAGGCATCTCCCTCCACCCTGAAAGAACCACTTTCCAACATGTTTTTATTATATTAACAAAACAATAAAAGCTACTAATCTGATCAGCATAATTTACTAGTTTTAGTGCAGAAGTTACTTTACGATAGTATTTCAAACACATCATGATCAACTGCTTCCATAAGTATAGTGTCGAACGTTGTGATTCTGACGAGACAAAGGAAGATTTATTTTTGCAGAAACATCAAGGATGACAGTTAATTCAAATAAGAGCTAGGGCGCTGCACAAACTTTTAGCTTGCTTCATAAGGCTAACACACACACACATAGCTAGAATATGGAGGAAAACATTACAAACTGGTTTTGGTTCCTTTGATCCTACTCAATACGTTTTTATCCTTTATATATCTCTCTCGTTTAATTTATAACTTGACTTGAAACTGAGAATTCATAAAATATGACCACTGAAAACTTATGCTTAAGATACCATCCTTCCTGAATTTTGTATAACATGATTAATAGCACCTGATATAGTAAACAGACCTAGAAGTTGTTCTATACACCTTAAACTCTTAAAAATATTGAGTAAACTCTTATAATTATTGAGTTCTTAACGCACTCACGTGACCTCATATCAAGTTATTATTAATATAATGCATGTATAGGTGCCGTTTTGACATTAAAAGGATTTAAAAATCATAAACCATGAAGAAAAGTATCTTACACTGAATTTTGATTCATGCAAATTTTCCATCAACACTAGAATCCTCGAGTTCCTTCACCACAGTAGCATGAAGTACCTGTTGAAATATATAGCTAGAAGCCAACTCTAAGTCAACCACATTAATAAACTAAAGAGAATTTATCAATTAAAAAAAATAATGTTAAAGGGCCTACTCCCCTGGTTTTGTTATATTCAACAGAAGTGACCCTCACCAAGAATCAGACAACATATGCTCTTTCCCAACAGCAATAAGAGACGGTTTCTTTTTTAGCGCTTCAAGGATTGCTTCAAGTTTCTGAAGTCACCCAACAAACGGGAAACCCATAATATCCATTGTTCTGTTTTCTCCAAGTATCTACCGAAAGACTTCCAATAATACCGGTTAATTCAGTCACCCATGAGACTAGTGGTCTTCCTACACAATCAACACTCCTCTTTAAAATATTCTCATGGATAGTATCCACCCATTAAACATATAAAAACCCAAGACCTACTTCTCAGCGCCCTAGCGGTAGACACTCAATAGGGAAACTGACAATTTCTTCTACAAGACCAAAATGATCATGGCAACTATAGAAAACAGGTGAATCAGATAGCATCGACTTCTTCAAATTACAAATCAATTAAGCCTAAAAGAAAAAAAATAAAATAAAAACCCTTAATAACACACAAACCTTCGGTCAACAGCTTCAAGTATCTTACATAAATCACAGTTTTTCTATCAATGCTGCAATCAAATCTTGAGTTGCTTTCCCAAATTAGCATGAAGTAACTGTTAAAACAGATAACAGAAAGCCAGGTTTAAGTCAACCACAGTGATACAATAAAGATAATTTAACAATAGAGAAAAATTGTTATAGGGTCTACACTCTTGGTTTTGTCAAGATAAACTCAACAGAGTTGATCCTCTCTAGAGAATAAAGCAATATATGCTGCTTGTCAATGGCTATTTAAGCGGCTTCTTTCTGCGCTCTTCAAGTAATGCTTTCAACTTTCTGATGCCACTCAGATGCACAATCTTCACCAACTCTGCATTAGTGGGATGTACATTAAATTTTTAATTGATCCATTTGACATGTTTGTGATTAAGAAATAAAAACAACCTGAATTGACCCGTCATAAGTAAATGGGTCGAACTCTATCCAACACCTTATCTGACTTCAGCTTCCATTATGTTATTGCCTATTGGTGGTAAGTGGCCCAATCTTAATAACTCAACTAGTACATACAAAAGCATCTAAATCCCTTAAAAGACTACTTAGCAGCGCGAACAAAAAGTAGACCATTCAATTATTGGCAGTAGACTTACTGCATCCTCAGCTGCAAGAAGACGAACCATGAAGTCTGGACCATATGTTTCCATAGGGACCCACCAGAAGGTTGCTCCTCATCATTTGACTAGGGACCCACCAGAAGGTTGCTCCTCATCATTTGACTTCTCAAATCTGTATTTAGAAAGGATTATGCCTGACTCTGATGCACCTTCCTGTATATTAGCATAGTTGTCAGGTTTATCAGCCTAGACATAAATTAAAACAAAAAACAAAATTCATCTAGTTCACCTGGCGACAAATGGAATACATGAAGGGTGATGCAGGGGAAGCAAAAACAAACAGCAAGCACTAATAAACATGTGAAAAGAAGATGAATGGCAGAGAAAATGACAAGTCGATAGCCAAAAATGCCAAAGTCAACCTGCCATTAGTTGAAACGAAGTAAGAAATGGATAAACTAAAAACCACCCAACCGCTTTGGCCTGATATAAATCTATGTCTTTTCGTTCTTAAAATAAGACAAAAAAAAAATAAAAAATTAAGAAATTCCCAAAGAGACTTCATAAACTGATAGATGGATGACTGATCATACCAGTTTCACATTAACACTTCAACAACATGTGTCGAGCTATGAATCAAACTCCAATCAGTGCATTTGCAGCCCTACGAAATCATCGACCATTTTTATTAAAAAAAGAGCTTCTTAATGTAAATGTGTTAAAAAAGACTTGACATACCATACTAGATGTTGAGCACCATGATCGTAAGCGCAGGACAAGCAAGGGAGCCCAAATGCCCACCACTATTATTAAACGTTGATAATATAGCTGCGTACTTATAAAGCTGATGATATAATTAATGGAGTAATAATTAAGCAGTAATACGAAAATATTAACAATAATAATACTCACGTACTTGTAAAGCGGATAAAAAAAATATAAATATCATCCCAAACATTATAAGAACAAGAAATACGCTCCTAATTCCTAATTCCTAAATCACCACTGACATCTGTCATCAAAACCCAAAACCCTCCATCAACATCGCCGGAGCCGGGATTGTCCTCGCTAAACAAATCCTTTCTACCGGTGAATCCTACATCATCGTCGCAAAAGATTCAACTCATTAACGCTATTCGTCACTCCCTCTCCTCTCTCCGATCGTTCATCTCCTTTCCGGTAATAATTTAACTTTTGAACTTTCAAATCTAGCATCAAATTCCATACCCAACACATTAAAAGGATCGGAAGATGCTTTAGTCCACATTCTAAATATATGATGAGATGGTATTGAATGCACATCGTTAATATGGAAAACAAAAAAAACATGCCGACATAACCATCCAAATCTGGTAAACAACAAACACGTGAAACGAGCATCACCATTACTTGGATCAAAAACAACCTAACACAACAGAAAAGTTATTATTCAGCATGAACAATTTTAAAGTTAAAAAAACATAACAAGTAAATTATAAAAGCACCAATGATAACCTTGTAATTCCAATTACTCCAAGGTGGATCAAACTTCTCTTCAATGACGCAAATCTTTTTATCCCCTTCAATCACACAACTCGTTTGAGCACAAGATAAGGATGACTGTTCTATCTCCTTTTGAACTTAAAAAAAAAAACAGTTGGAGTGTAAATATCACGAGCGTGTCTCTCAATCTTAGATCGTGTTACGCATATCACACTTTTCTGCTCCATTTCAGACTCAAGCAAACGGTTGTTATGGCGTTGCCTCTCCATTGCAGCATCAAAACGTGAGAAAAACTCAACTAATGTGGAATCTTTGTTCTTGCAATTACTGAAGAAAGAATTCTCACTTTCAGATAGTGATGAAGTTCTCATCAGTCCATTCATTGGCAAATCCATGAAAAAACATGGAATCCAAATTTCTTTTATTGAATACATATCATTAAACCAACGCTTCTCATGAAGTCCAAATTCATCAATAATAGATTTCCATATCAAACTTTTCAACAGCCATTTGCTGATTCCAAAATATCATATTCATCTTCTTACGAAAAGCAATATTAGAATACAATCTAGGACCAACCTAAAAATTAAAATAGAATGAAAAATTGATAAATATCTATCAGAATCAATGTTAATTAATATACATCAAGATTTAATGTAAATTATACTAACAGAATAAACATACCTTCCATTTCAGTTTACTTCTAATATGCCACATACATAAACGATGTTTTGCACTCTTACATTTGGAACTAATTGCTTCTTTTATAGCTGGGTCTTGATCAGTGGCCACTATAGAAGGTTCTTTGACAAATGTTTTCAAAGAACGGTCTATAAACCATTTAAAACTAACAATGCTCTCACTATAAAGTAACGTAATTCCAAAAATAGCACAACGTTTATGATTATCTACACCAGTCAACGGAATAACTTCTTTACTAATTTAAAATGTGCGGCATCAAAATTTTACACGTGTTATTTTCTCCGTGCTCGTTTATCTTATTTATATACTTGATATAATATGGCTCCTGAATATACAGATCTTGATTTCAATTCGTATACTTGACTTTCAGACTTGTATATTGTTCGCCGTTATAGTATATTACATGAGTATTTATTATGTACTCAAGTCCTTATACATACAATAAATAAATTGAAACTTCAATAGATATATGTATAAGGGATTAGTGCAGGGAAATGCATCAAACTATGACCCAAAGTCTATTGTATGTACCCATCTAAAATTTTCTCTATTGTATGTATCCATCCCGGAAAAGAGCATATTGTATGTACATGTTGACCGTTTGACCCACTAGCCGGTTACCAAGTTGACCAAATGCCACGTTGGATGACCAAGTGTATTGCCACGTCATGGATACATACAATAGACTTCGTTCCTAAGTTGGATACATACAATAGACCAAATGCCACGGGAAGGCTCATAAACTAGTTTTCTTAATTGGTTTGTTCCCAATACGTATTGGAATTCCCCATCCATCCATATTGCTTGTCGTCTATGCTTCCCCATACAATCTTTCCGTATCATACTTCTTCACCACCATTGTCGTACATTCAGGGTCATACAAATCATTATTATGCAACAACCACAAGTAACGGCATAGCCGTTAACCACTACCACCACTAGGAGACATAGCCGTATCATACTTCTTCACCACCATTGTTGTACATTCAGGGTCATACAAATCATTTTGAATTCAACCTCCATAGATTTTGAAGATCATTTTAGAACACCATTAATGTGCAAGTATAGTGAAGTCGAAGTCAGATAAAGATTTTCATTTTAATATTGTGTTTCAAATAAATAAAAAAACAAGCTCAGTTTTTGAATTGTTCTAAAAAAACCTCCAACAATTCCTACTCGGGAGGTTTATTGATTGGAGCTCGATAACGATACTGAATATCGGTTTGTTTGGTGTGTTACAGCTACTCCATTGAGGGCGGTAAATCGTAATCCAAGTGGTCTTCATAAATCTCATTTTTCCACCATGTCACATCATGCTTCTAATCAGGTCCCTATGCTTTTACATACATATTCTAATACCCAATCCATCCATATCGCCTGCCCTCTTAGGCTATGGTCATATGCTTCCCCGTACATTCTACCATGTGCCATACTTCTTCACCACCATTGTCAACTACCGTAAGTAACGATGGAACAAATGAAACACTACCGCCACCAAGAGACATATTAGGAGTTTATGTCCACTTCTTCGGCACTAGATCCTACTCTTCAGCACATGACGACGGCTTCATATCGTGCCCACCACTACCTCCAATCACGTAATATTTGTTATGCATAAATACATCGGACCTACATCTTTCTTGGCATGAGGGGCCCAATAAGTTTCTCCCAAAGTCGTGTCTAGCTGTCATTGCTCTCTACCTTACGTATATATTCATTGTTTTCCCATTTGCATTAACACCACTCACAATATTTTCTAGCCTGCTAGCTAGATCCGAATAAGCAACTTGAACTTATCATGAACTCGATCAACTACTGACCATGAAATAGTTAATATACTATATTTGTAGATCACCTCATCTAAAATATCCTTCCCAAAACAAGAAGTCCCTACTTCCATGCATGTACTCCTTATCCAAAAGCTCAAAGCATTTGTTAAAAATAACCATGGGCATATGGCCATGAATACTGATGACAAATGCTTTGAACTATCCGATAATAAAGAGTCCACTGGGGTCGGGATTAGCTTTTTGTTCTAGGTGAAGATGTTTCAGGAGGACAGTGATCTACATATACATTTTAGTAAGTAATTCATGGTCAGAACGGGAACCCATGAGAAGTCCAACATCCTTATTCGGATCATGCAGTCTTGGAAATATTATGATATTTGTTGGTGAAGTAAATTTAAGTAGGAAAACAATGATCAAGTACAATAGAGAGGTATGACAACGAGACAGGAATATAAGAGAAACTTCATAGTCTCTTAGAGGCCAGAAAGATAGCTTGGGTATATTTATGGATATGAAAGTTTATGTGATAAGAGGCAGTGTTGGGAATAATACGAAGATGTTGACACGTGGGGAAGAGTATTATTAAGTGACAGAGAGGAGAGAAATTCCACATATGTCTCCTAGTGGTGGTAGTGGTTTAACGGCTATGCCGTTACTTGTGGTTGTTGCATGATAATGATTTGTATGACCCTGAATGTACGACAATGGTGGTGAAGAAGTATGATACGGAAAGATTGTATGGGGAAGCATAGACGACAAGCAATATGGATGGATGGATGGGGAATTCCAATACGTATTGGGAACAAACCAATTAAGAAAACTAGTTTATGAACCTTCCCGTGGCATTTGGTCTATTGTATGTATCCAACTTAGGAACGAAGTCTATTGTATGTATCCATGACGTGGCAGTACATGTGGTCATCCAACGTGGCATTTGGTCAACTTGGTAACCGGCTAGTGGGTCAAACGGTCAACATGTACATACAATATGCTCTTTTCCAGGATGGATACATACAATAGAGCAAATTTTAGATGGGTACATACAATAGACTTCGGGTCATAGTTTGATGCATTTCCCTGCACTAATCCCTATGTATAAATAATTGAAATTGAATACTTACTATAATATTGATATATAATTATCTACCCTTATACATCACACGTATAATTATACACAAAATCACATATGATAGTGCATTTTTCAAGACCCGTTTAAAAAAGGAAAAAAGAAAGAAAATTTCACCCAAAGTATATATATATATATTGTCGTATCTCTATTCGAAGATAATTTTATTACTATGAGATACTTTTTGTGAGATATTTAATTTAAAAACTCGAGTGGAATGCGTGAGGTTTTTAATGGAATTGAAACCCTATTAAATTTACAATTGCTTATTTTCTTATCATTCTTCATTGAACCCACATCCGATTTTGAGTAATAAAGTTTTCAATTACTTTAAAAAATTTATTTAATAAACTTTATAATTTTTATATAACTATATATCAATATTTATATTGAGTGTTTACTTATGAAATTTTGATATTTACTTAATGTTTTCGGCGCAAATTACAAAAATCCTTATTCATTTATTGTATACATTCTAACATATGACATCGTTACAATTATTATTATATTACTCCATGTTATATATATTCACCGGCCGTGATGTTGAAAGTTTAGTGGCATATACTTTAGGTTTTTCTTCCCCTGTTAGTTCCCACATTTATACTGTTACAATCAATCAATCAAACAATTTATTAATAATAAATTAAATATATAACTAATGTCACAAAAAATTAAATCGCATAATATTATTTGATTAACACTTTCGACGGTATCAAATAACAATTAACAATATGAACTAAAATCAGGTAACCGTATCAAACACTACAAGAAAAATAGCCTATAGTAACAAGAATTTAGCGTCGAGTTTTATTACCGTCACTATTCACTGAACTTAGTGACGAAAAAAACATGTCAACACTAATTTGACGTCACCAAAAACTGTTAGTGACGTTCTCCATTTTTGTCAATAAATTTGTCACTGAATTAATGTTGAACTTGTTCAGTTGCAGTTAGTCATGGAACTTAGTCACGAAATAAGTTTTGTCACAATTTTAAAATAGATAGTGATGATATTGGTTGTCACTGAGTCGATAATTGTTAGTCACGACAATTTTTTGTCACTTACTTGAGATATTGAAATAAGTTAATAATGAAATACGTTTCTGTCTGAATCTATGTTATGATTGTATATTTTTGGTTGTTATGATTGTATATTTTGTGACTTTTTCAAGAAACTGTGTTAGAGTATGTTGTTTGCTCTCGAGTTATTGGATTTGATAATGCTTTTCATTACATGTTAGAATCAGTTCATTATTAACATATTTGGTTGTGTGTTTTATTTTATTTACACAGCTTAAATGGAGAAAAGGGAAGCTGATTAGCTTTTGAGATTGCTTGAACCGATGTTCATTTCAGTTTGAAATTCAACTTCCATATTTCAGTGGATAAATGTGAGACTTATAACTCTTTATATTCTTACGAAAGTCAGTTTGGAATCAAAAAATTTAATGACTCTTTATTTCTTTGTATGGCATTAGCTATTCCTAAACAGTTTGAGTATTTTTATAAAATTACTCTATATATGTGATATGGTAGTTAATTATTTAATAAATCTATATCTTTTTATATTGTAAATATATGAGTTTATATCAATTCATGTGAAGGTTAAGGAACGTATAGGTCTTGGTGAAGGCATATCATATTGAAGTAATATGATTCGAAAAGGCTGAATATTGGTGAGGATATGAGGCTTCTGAGGCGAAGGTTGATAAAAGTAAATTTTTGTTTGATTGTGTTATGACCGAGTAGTTTTACCAAAGACTCCAAGTGATTGAATGTTTAAATTTGTTTGGATCATTTGTCACCTGAAACTATGAATTATATCCAACAGTTGGAATTAGAGGTACCTACAGCTAAGAAGGTGAGGTAGCACTATGGTCTTATGTGCTTGGTTATTTTTTGGTATTTCTTCATGACTTATACTGTGTTTTATACTGCGCCTATTTGTAAAGGGCTTTAAGTTTTTGAATGTAGAATTTTTAAAGATCAATGCTCTTGTGTATGTCCCTGCTATCAAGGATGGGGATATGGTTCTTGCTGATTCTTTTGCACTCACAATGGTTAGTAACTTTATTGCTCAAACCTTCAATAACTAATTCTCTAAAATGGTCAATTGTATATTTTCAAGCTTTTTGAATTATTATAACGACTTTTTTCTCCTTTCGTTTCTGTATTATGTGCTTTTCTCTTTTCTTCTATAATACAAGCTCTTGAATAGAAGTACCCTCAGCATCCTTTGTTACTTCATGAGCTTAAAAAAGGCACTAAACTTGTTAGAGTATAGCAAATAAATATATTCAAATTGTCATACAATTGCGAAGCATATAAACACGTATTTATAATTAGTTAAGATAGAAAATGTGTACCTTTTAGCTAGCTCCAATTATTCGTTTAATAAACGAATATGTTTCACTAATGGTAAAACCCTCTACGATCGTACACACAACACGTCATTGATAACCACCCGAATGCTAGTTCAATTAACCAAAGTTAAAACCCTTTCCTTTTTATGTTTTACGATAAAAGAAATAATACCCACTTGGGGTTTTCTTCATTCGTCCGTACGAAATCATAAGGCAAAAGAATGAGTTGGTGGTTTTATAACAAAAGGAATCGATGGGTTGTTTTTTTACAACTAGGGTTATAATAATAATATATATAATCCTTATATAATTAAATAATAATAACTTTTATTATTAATTAATTATAAACCCATTAAGTAATTAGAAGTAACAGTTTAGTCATAATAACTTTCACCTAGTTAATAACATTTATTAAATTATCTCAAATTAACTAATAACTCAACAAGTTATTACAGTTAACATAACTTGGTTAAATAAGCGGTATCTACGTGTTAACGCGTGTGACCCCGTAGGCTTAAACGTTCCCGGACATGCGTTTATTTGACGTGGTCATATCCCAACAGCTCCCACTTGATAATAAAGGCAATAACATTGGTAAGCGTCTAGCAACACGCCAATGCTCCCAGAAATATTTAAGTATAGTTTCTTGAAGTATATTAAAATGATTTCAGTGTTTACTATCCCTTTGTTTCAGATACCTTTGTTAATTATGGATATGGATCAATGTCATTTCATAAATTAACGATTATGTTTCTCATTCCTATAATCAATTAAGATTACCAAATCAATCGAGACACATCTAGATTTCATTTGGGTATGGCCATACAAACATCTTAATTAATTCTAATGAGGGGCTCAGTGGTATCATTCTTCAATAGCTAGTTGAAGGAACAAATTCTATCTTGACTACACGTGTCAGTCATGTACTTCACTACACTTCTGAAAATAGTCCTATGTAACTACCATTTACGAATAGTAAGAACCATATCAAGAAGATGCAATCCATACATGCTAAACCTACTTGCATCTCAAGTCTAAGGATAAGTAAAACAACCAATTTACAAGTTTCACTTAATGACGTCGATCCATAAAGTGATAACTTGTCAGTTGGGGTAGTCCGATATGCATCTCATGAATACCATGTGAGTTTGGAGGGACCATCCTTACCAATCACTCAGATTTATCTTAATTTAACTATGTTCCCACATAGTCAATCGATAATGGACATTTTAGAATAATATAAATTATTCATGGATTAAACATGCAAATATAGGATACAATTAATTATCAAATGAAAATAAACATACCGGGTACTTTAATTCATTTATTAGATAATAATTGTTTAACATCCTTTATCCAAATACTAAAACACAGATTTACATGAGATAACTAGCCATACGAAGTCCTATGCCCTTGGCATGTTGACTAAGCTTTCTCTCAGGTAAAGCCTTTGTAAACGAATCAGCTAGATTATCATCTGTGTGAACTTTGAGTAGATTGATTTCACCTAATTCGATCTGCTCTCGAATATAGTGATATCTTCTAGGATAATGTCTGGCCCCTTTCTGAACTCCAGGTTCATTGGCAATAAAAATTGCTCATGAGTTATCGCAGTAATAACTCCATGGGGTTTTTATTTATGGGTACCACGTCAAGCCCAGAAATAAATTTTATAATCCAGACTACTTCCTTCTCAGCTTCCGAAGGTGCTATGTACTCTGATTAAGTTATAGACATGGCAGTTGTGGATTGCTTCATAAGGAACCCTTTCCACTACGTCTCCATCCAAGATGAAGATGTATCCTGTCTGAGATTTTATATCATCTCTATTGGTCCGAAATCCAGCATCACTGTAACCAGTCACTTTGAGGTCAGCTTCAGGATTTCAACCATACACCAGGAGTATCTCACTAGTAGCCCTCAAATACTTGAGAATATTTTTCACAGTAGTCTAGTGACTTTCACATGGATTCTGTTGAAAACGACTGGCTATGTTCTATACGAACGCCACATCAGGTCTAGTGTATCTAACCACATACATAATAGATCCAACAGCCGAAGCATAAGGAACCCTTTGCATACGCTCCACCTCAACAGGTGTAGAAGCACACTGTTTGCTATTTAAGTCAAGTCTTTCTAACATTGGTACATTTCCATGTTTAGAATTCTTCATCTTAAATCTCTTTAAGATCTTATCAATAAAAGCACTTTGACTTAGTTTAATTAACCGCTTAGTTCTATCTCTATAGATCTTGATTCCAAGAATAAATGCTGCTTTTTCCAAATCTTTCATAGCAAAACACTTTCCAAGGTAGGATTTTACATCTTGTAACATTGGAATGTGATTTCCTATGATCAATATGTCATCAACATATAAGACAAGGAAAGTAACATTACTCCCACTAGCTTTTTGATATACACATGGCTCATCAGGGTTTTGAGTAAATCCAACCATTTTGATTTTCTCATCAAACCTCTTGTTCCAGCTTCTTGATGCTTGCTTTAGTCCATAAATGGACCTTTGAAGCTTGCATACTTTGCTAGAATATTATGGATCAGTAAAGCCTTCAGGTTGAACCATATAGACCTCATATAACGCCCATATTTCAATAGATAATATTTTTTTTTTTTTTTTTTTTTTTTTTTTTTTATAGAAAACTTGTATATTTCAAATTTATAAATTCATAATGCTTAGGAATATCATTCCATCACATTTGGTCCCATTTTATATTCTACAATCTATTCCATTGAAATCCACATTTGATTTTACATATTCAAATAAATACAACCATGACACATTATATCAAATCATAATCTTTTGGGCGATTTATACAATGGTATTACAAAACGACAATTCAATAGAATATGAAACTTGTATAATGACACAACAAGTTTCAATCCACACTTACTTCTTGTAATCACCTTTCATCCAATTGGTTCAACCGAACCAACACCTACAACATAAAACCACTGATACGAGTAAGCATATAGCTTAGTGAGTATACAAGCAACTAATTAAATAATTCACAACAAGATACAATTTATCAATAACTACTTATTTCTTTTAAATAGAAACTATTGCACAACAATAAAGATTCGACAATATTTCGTATGGATCCATGATCCAATAGATACAAGTAAGCATGGCACTAATCCCATATGGGTACCAAGCTTAATAGATACCAAGTAGTGCCAAGCACTTATTTCGTGATATTCAATTTCTACAATACTAAATCCATATATTCCAATTAATTCACATAGTCCTATCAATTCACATAATCCTCCTAATTCACATAATTCTCCTAATTCACATTATCTTACGAGTTCACATAATCCACATAATTCAATCATCCACATAATACTATACTATTTCCAATTAACTCAACTATTAACAACAATCCACAATTATAGTCAACAACCAATATTTCTCAAGATACGAAGCATGATACAATATAGAAGCACACATGAGATACAATTATAAGAAGCAAACAATAAGAACAACTAGAAGAGACAAACAATATTCCAAACGATTGTATGAACCTCTTGCTCGTAAGCAATCCGGAACATACAATCATTATTCAAGTAGTCCTCGTATCACTCACCTTTGCCTTTTTAAGCAATTGCATGATTTCGCACTCGAATCGCCGATCCATTGTTCTTGATCACCTAGCATATAACTTATGAATACAATAATACATTTAACAACTATATTTCAATATAAACAATGCATTAACACTATCAATCCATCACCCTTGATGGATTGATCATTCTACCTCTAATCCTTTATTTCATGATTCTCTTTATTTTTTATAACTTCTTAAATTCATTATTCCATAGTTTATTCCATAGTCACATACATGACTTTATTACTTGTATATATTTCAATTATTACTAGTGATCATTATGATCATTTTATCAACTTAATCATAATCAATTCTCATAAACATAATCAATCCAACTACAAAATTCTTTGAGTTAATACTTCAATTCTTGTAATCATATATCAATAACCTTTTTTAAACACCAATTTAGGTGTATTAACACTAATTCATATCCATATGATCAAAACCCACTTTGATCATATATCCCAAATTCAATTAATCCATTTTTAGATCAAATTCATGTTACTCCTCATCATTTAAACACTTATACATTACTAATTCATCATAATATGGCTTAAATTCAACCTAGAAATCATTAGTTATTCAAACCCATCAAAACCCTCAAGAACACAATTCAAGATTCTTGATCTTTAATTCATTCTAGTGTTAATTCAATCACTAATAAGCTTATCTATCATCAATTCAATGTATTTCATACTTTATTTCATATTAAATTCGTTAATTTCATAAACCCCCATGAAAATTCAAAGAAACTAAGATTCTAGGTTAGACTAAATCAAGAACAAGGATTACCTTAGGTTGTAGATGATTAATCCTTGTTGAATTCGAGTTCCTAGCTTCGATTTCAGGTTTAAAATTCGATTTCTTTGTTTAGGGTTAGGGTTAATACGAGTTTGAAGTTCCTGGATGTTTTGAGAAGTAATTTTAACGATATATGATACGTACACATATAGATATATATGTTTATTTTATACCCCGTGATTATCATTGTCTGGAACTTTAAAACCGACTCACAGTTATTACTATTTTATTTCACCTAGAGTAAAAATAACTTAAAACATTTACTATTACTTTATTCACAATATTACTTTTGAATTTTGGGATGTTACAAGTCTCCCCCACTTATTTCATTCGTGTCCTCACGAATGTCAAGCGTATAGATTTGAATTAATACTTTTTCTACATGTGCGGAAGCGTTTATTTCATATATGATACTTTATACAATTAATTGATTCATAACATGAATGTACACCACTCATGTATTCACGAAATCTCTTTGATTCATATTTCATTTTAGTTCCAGACAACTAAATACGTATATTACATTAGTCTTAATAGTTCACTAGCTATTTATTTCATTATTTTGCACATATTCAGGGTGTATTCCAATTTAATCCATAAATCCTAAGCACATAACTTTGCTTTTAGCTCTATTTCTCTTACTAGCACAAAATACAATATCCAGCACAATGTGCAATAATACCAATTATTTCTTCATAACTAATACACATAAAATACGTCACCCCTTTGAGTAACTTATAATATAGATACAGGTTTTGAATTCTTTCCACATTCACATTTCAATGAATGTGCATACTTCTATTCTTACCCACGCACATGTACTGTGCATATATCCTATTTCATACTGACCACTTTTCTGGTCATTTGTTATTATTAGTTCTATAGATATTTTGAAACACGTAATCACTCGATATAAGGGAAACACATACTATTTATTTCTTTATAATGATTACATTAGTGGTTATAAAAACCACAATACATATATAGATACTAGACACAATACAGGTTAGCACCAGTTACACTAACATGAGTACTAATAACAACATATTTCGTATTATCATACTAGCTACGTCAGCAAAGTATGATTATCAATATTATCATATTTCGTAATTAACTCTAATACAGGATCAGTACTACCTGCAACTAGCAATGATCAATCATAAAGCCATAATAATATTTCTATATTATGTTATCTCGCAATCAAATTCTATTTCTGTTAACCTATTACATGTCACTTAATAAGATTCTCCCCCACTTAAGATTCATCATACTACTTTTAATAACAGAATTCATAATAAGATAATAGTTTAAGGGCAAACGCATGCTTTATTTCGACTAACATTTATTTCTTTTATAATAGGTACCACATTATGACTATAGTCTAGTGGTTTACTATTTCTATATTCCATACTGAAATCATCTTATATTGATACTATTTTCATTTATAAGGCATAGGCTTACATATTTCTGTCTTTATCCGATACAATTCAATATTATCTTTCTAAAATTACATTAAATCTTTTTGATATTGAACAACCTCAACAATTCCATGTGAATAGCATAATATAACTACGTTGGCCAGACGTCGTCAGATTATGTCATACACACTTCCTTCTTAGGCTATTTCACACCATCCAGTTTTAATGTAATTTCTATGTAAATACATAATACAATAATCCACAACAAGCTAAAACACTTGCTCACATTTTGATCATATATATCCAACTTATTTCAATTAATAGATTTCACATAAACAAGAAATTTCACATATTCCAGTCAATATCATTTATTTCACTTCCCAACTTATCTCTGATGAACTCATCTTTTGATTTATTCATCATTCAATTAAACACTTTTATTTCTTAATCACATAACAACTAATTACATATGATGACATATATTAATCATGTCATTATTTCACATTATTTATTTCACACTTACACCTATAATCAAAATTATACAACAATTGAGTTTAGGTAGAGATTAAACTCCCAAATAGACTCACAATCCATAAGATACCATTGTGCTTAGCACATATTTCGTATAATTAATATTTCGTAACAAAGATTCTCTACACAAAAACTCAAATTCACAATTCATAATAAAAGCATATCATGATACAAAATTCACAATATACAATGATACTAACAAATACATATATATCAATTTACATATTCCATATTCTTCCTAAGGAAGCAATCCATATTTCCTAATCATTGATTAAAGTTTTCAACTATTCCTTAAATACTTATACAATTATTTTTTTTGTATTTCGTTTAATTCAATCAATACTCAAAATTCGCATAACATCGTAAAAACAGGCTCTAATGATACATTTATTCAACAGAATGATCCCTGAGGCTTAAAGAAACAAAAGGCTAATTCGAAACATAAGTCAAAAATTCAAAATAAGGTCCGAAAAACAATAAGATGTCATTTTCGGACCCTAAATGACCCCGAAGTGCCGAAAACTGACAGGGCTCATGGCAGAGCGATGAGCTTTGATCGTTGGGCCGTTTCCGAGTGACCTTGTAAATTTCGTCTTAATCGGACACCGAAATTTTATTACGGAAATTTCTACGTCAAATATTACGTCGAATATCGAAAAAAAAACTTTTTCTACTTACTAACGCGATCCAGGAACGTGTTCAGGATCGCGTTCCATAGTTCTGTAACCAAATTAAGCATTCAAATGCGATCCGGAGAACAAAGCGGGATCGCGTTTCCAAGAACAAAAATTCTGATAACGAAATACACATGAAAACGCGATCCGGAAAAATTTACTGGGATCGCGTTCCATAGACCAAAAATATTCTGTAACCAATTTCAACATACTAACGCGATCCGGATCCCACACCTGGATCGCGTTCCTATGTATTTTCAGACCTGCAATTTTATTACAATTTTCTGAAATTCAAACGCACATATCTCCCAAACCGTGAAGAGTTAGAATCTGAAATTTCGCAGGCACCTTCATATAGTCAAAATGCAACTTTCCATTTTTACAATTTTTCAAAATTCACATTTTACGAGAAAACGGACGTCTCACCAAATTATGGTCATTTTGGACCAATTTAGTGGACAACTCATATTCCAAACCACTTGATTTTAGATTTTGGTCTTTTGCCAACATATTCCTATATCCATTTGTGACTTGTGGGCATAATCATCCCTCTCATACACCCATTCTATCATGTTTTGACTCCTTGACCCATTTGGGGGTCCATTTGGACACTTTCATCGATTCTAGCACAAATTAACTATTTGACACTTGAATTCAATTTACTCTAACAACATATCATATTCCTTGATTCATGATCACTCAAATGCACCATATTTCAATAATTTACACATTGATCACAATTTCACCAAAACTATGATCAATATTCATATATTTCAACATCTAACCATATTATCACTATACATTATTTCCACTACCCAAATTGACACCATCTTATTCCACATTGACTTTTTCAAGTCAAAGATACATTTTTCAACAACTAGGCTAATTACTCTTTTAACCCCAATCATGAAATTTCAAATTCTATTGCATAAGGTTCTATACCTCATTAAACACTCTATTAATAATTCTACACATATTAACCATCAAATATTTCGTTACAAGGAATCATATCAATTCAATAAATTCTATTACTACTCATAGTTAGGATAATAATTCAAGTAATTCATATAGGTTTAAGCTTAGGCAATCCTATTGTGGATTACTTAACTCTCTTAAACCATCGCTCTGATACCAACTTATAACGCCCATATTTCAATAGATTTTTTTTTTTTTTTTTTTTTTTTTTTTATAGAAAACTTGTATATTTCAAATTTATAAATTCATAATGCTTAGGAATATCATTCCATCACATTTGGTCCCATTTTATATTCTACAATCTATTCCATTGAAATCCACATTTGATTTTACATATTCAAATAAATACAACCATGACACATTATATCAAATCATAATCTTTTGGGCGATTTATACAATGGTATTACAAAACGACAATTCAATAGAATATGAAACTTGTATAATGACACAACAAGTTTCAATCCACACTTACTTCTTGTAATCACCTTTCATCCAATTGGTTCAACCGAACCAACACCTACAACATAAAACCACTGATACGAGTAAGCATATAGCTTAGTGAGTATACAAGCAACTAATTAAATAATTCACAACAAGATACAATTTATCAATAACTACTTATTTCTTTTAAATAGAAACTATTGCACAACAATAAAGATTCGACAATATTTCGTATGGATCCATGATCCAATAGATACAAGTAAGCATGGCACTAATCCCATATGGGTACCAAGCTTAATAGATACCAAGTAGTGCCAAGCACTTATTTCGTGATATTCAATTTCTACAATACTAAATCCATATATTCCAATTAATTCACATAGTCCTATCAATTCACATAATCCTCCTAATTCACATAATTCTCATAATTCACATTATCTTACGAGTTCACATAATCCACATAATTCAATCATCCACATAATACTATACTATTTCCAATTAACTCAACTATTAACAACAATCCACAATTATAGTCAACAACCAATATTTCTCAAGATACGAAGCATGATACAATATAGAAGCACACATGAGATACAATTATAAGAAGCAAACAATAAGAACAACTAGAAGAGACAAACAATATTCCAAACGACTGTATGAACCTCTTGCTCGTAAGCAATCCGGAACATACAATCATTATTCAAGTAGTCCTCGTATCACTCACCTTTGCCTTTTTAAGCAATTGCATGATTTCGCACTCGAATCGCCGATCCATTGTTCTTGATCACCTAGCATATAACTTATGAATACAATAATACATTTAACAACTATATTTCAATATAAACAATGCATTAACACTATCAATCCATCACCCTTGATGGATTGATCATTCTACCTCTAATCCTTTATTTCATGATTCTCTTTATTTTTTATAACTTCTTAAATTCATTATTCCATAGTTTATTCCATAGTCACATACATGACTTTATTACTTGTATATATTTCAATTATTACTAGTGATCATTATGATCATTTTATCAACTTAATCATAATCAATTCTCATAAACATAATCAATCCAACTACAAAATTCTTTGAGTTAATACTTCAATTCTTGTAATCATATATCAATAACCTTTTTTAAACACCAATTTAGGTGTATTAACACTAATTCATATCCATATGATCAAAACCCACTTTGATCATATATCCCAAATTCAATTAATCCATTTTTAGATCAAATTCATGTTACTCCTCATCATTTAAACACTTATACATTACTAATTCATCATAATATGGCTTAAATTCAACCTAGAAATCATTAGTTATTCAAACCCATCAAAACCCTCAAGAACACAATTCAAGATTCTTGATCTTTAATTCATTCTAGTGTTAATTCAATCACTAATAAGCTTATCTATCATCAATTCAATGTATTTCATACTTTATTTCATATTAAATTCGTTAATTTCATAAACCCCCATGAAAATTCAAAGAAACTAAGATTCTAGGTTAGACTAAATCAAGAACAAGGATTACCTTAGGTTGTAGATGATTAATCCTTGTTGAATTCGAGTTCCTAGCTTCGATTTCAGGTTTAAAATTCGATTTCTTTGTTTAGGGTTAGGGTTAATACGAGTTTGAAGTTCCTGGATGTTTTGAGAAGTAATTTTAACGATATATGATACGTACACATATAGATATATATGTTTATTTTATACCCCGTGATTATCATTGTCTGGAACTTTAAAACCGACTCACAGTTATTACTATTTTATTTCACCTAGAGTAAAAATAACTTAAAACATTTACTATTACTTTATTCACAATATTACTTTTGAATTTTGGGATGTTACACCTCATCGTCTAGATAACCGTTTAAGAAGGTAGTCTTGACATCCATTTGCCAAATCTCATAGTCATAGTAATTGCTATGGTTAAGAGAAACCTAATAGCCCTAATGTCTGCCACATGAGAGAAGGTTTCATCATAGTCAATTCCGTAGATTTGAGTATAACCCTTCGCTACGAGACGAGCTTTATAGGTGTGTACATTTTCATCCATATTCGTAGCTTCAAGCCATTTTTCAGATTCTGGATCTGATAATGCAGCTTTAAAATTAGAAGGTTCATTAAGATCCCCTAACATGTGTTTCTCAGATTCTACATTTAGACACAACTTCTCTGGAACACGTATTGTCCTTGCGGACCTACGAATTGGAACAACATCGACTTGAGGTTCATCACTTTGAACACTTTCCCCCCAAGTTGATGTTCGCTAATGATTGTAGAAGGTGATGCATCTTTCTCTTGGCTCTCATCAAGTTCTACGACCCTCCCACTGTTTTCTTGAGCTATGAGATTCTTTTCAAAGAACTCAGCAACAGTATTTTCAGAAGGATTATAGAAGTAGTAACCCATTGTTTCCTTTGGGTATCCTACAAAGATGTACTTAATAGATCTTTGCTCGAGTTTGTCAGGCATATCCCGCTTCACAAGCGCCTCACATCCCCAGACCTTAAATAAGACAAATTAGGGACTTTCCCATGCCACAATTCATGTGGTGTCTTATCAACCTTCTTGGTTGGAACCATATTCAGAATACCTACAGCAGATTCTAGAGCATAATCCCAAAAGGATAATGGGAGAGTTGTAAGGTTCATCATGGATCTTACCATGTCTAACAGGGTTCGATGCCTCCTCTTCGACACTCCATTATGGTGTGGTATGTATGAAGGAGTAAGCTGTT
Organism: Helichrysum umbraculigerum; assembly: GCA_949592205.1. Lineage (NCBI taxonomy): Eukaryota > Viridiplantae > Streptophyta > Magnoliopsida > Asterales > Asteraceae > Helichrysum > Helichrysum umbraculigerum. The sequence goes on along the minus strand of CATIUR010000005.1, from coordinate 3,766,078 downwards.
GGACAATTCCACACGCTTTCAGATAATCCTTAAACTCTTGGCTTAAGTATTCACCACCTCGATCCGAATGAAGGATCTTGATGGTCTTACCGAGTTGATTTTCTACTTCACTCTCAAACACTTTAAATGTTTCAAAGTCTTCATGTTTATGTTTAAGCAAGTAAATATAACCATAACGACTGAAATCATCAGTAAAAGTGATGAAGTAGCTAGCACCCTATCTTGTCACATGTCTAAATAGACCATAAACATCCGTATGTATAATTCCAAGTAGATCTTTGGCCCTTTGCGTTTGATGCGGAAAAGGTTTCCTTGTCATCTTGCCACAAACACAAGATACGCATTTATCAAAGGATCCATCATCATTTGATTTTAAGAGCCCTTCACATTGAAGCCTTTCAATGCGTTTCTTGCCAATGTTTGTGTCACACCCCCAATTTAATGCTTTGCGGAAGCGACTGTTTTGGGGCGTGACTAATCAATAATCAAACCCAAAGTACAAGCAAACGACTCTAAATGAGACGTTGTAGAAGATGTTACATTAATACATAAGTTTTCAAAAGTAATACATCATTAATGAGTTCGCAACTTGTTTTGTTAGATTTTAAGTACATAATCATTATACAAAAGATAATGCAAGTAAAATCTTCATATGTGTAATTGCATGCGACTCGAGCTACTAAAGCATATCCTGCTGGGCCATCTGTACTGATCAACCCTACTGTTGCTGTGTACCTGAGAATGCATTACTAAAACAGGTCAACCAAAAGGTTGGTGAATCTCACAGGTGTATAGTAAGTACAGTTTGAACACATCAGCTTGTAAAATCATTGAGTAAATATTGCACAGTTGCAATAGTTTCCGTATACATTGCCATGAGCACCATAGTCGAAGCTTAACAATCAGTGATTTTGCCCTCGTGAATGCTAATCCAGACATTCATATGTAACGAGTAAGAAACACCCATTTATACTGAATGTTCGGGGTAGTGCGTGCTACCCTGGGTGAGGATTGTCAGTCCTAATGGATCCATTTACTAGTACTCACGCTTAAGACCATAACTGACGACTATGATTAAAGGGACTTCATTGGATTAAGTAACCTCATGCAATCGATATACCAGTAAATCAGTTTGTAATCAAGTAAGTAAGTACATGTGTTCGAGTAAAACAAGTAATGCATCTCCCCCAAAATAGTAAAACAGTAAAAAGGGGCCGTGAGATTCACCTGTAGAGCCAGCAATTCCTAAAGTGCGTACGTATTCCACAGTAATCTCCTAACGTCCTAAACACGCAAGATTGTATGTTTGTAAGTGTACGCGTAGCAATTTGTTTGTTTAGTTATTTATGTACAAGTGTTTGTTCATACGTTTAGAAGTAATTAAGTTTGTATTTTGTAAAAGTGTACGGCCCGTTGGTGTCGGATTACAATTATATTTGAAAAATATAATTACAAATGTTTCAAGGAAATATACTTTGTAAAATTATATTTCGTATATTTTACCTTTGTATTGTTTACAATTTGTAAGGAGTTTATATAAGTCGATACTTAGTTTATAAAATGAATTTTTGTTGGTCTGAGAAGTAGATCCGCCGGCACCCTATTTAGATCCGCCGGATCAAGTGTTAATTGGGGGAATCCGCCGGATTCAACCGAATCCGCCGGATTCATGGCTGAGGAGGGGAATCCGCCGGATCCAATCCAATCCGCCGGATTCAATGGTTTCGAAGAGGATCCGCCGGATCAATATTAGGATCCGCCGGATAGTTCATGGGTTTGGGCAGGATCCGCCGGATCACCCCTTGGATCCGCCGGATCATTCGAGTTTCTGGGCGGGAATCCGCCGGATTCCCTTGAATCCGCCGGATTCCGGGGTCTGGGTTGGGTCTGTTCGTGCAGAAACTTAACAAAACTAGTTTAAAATCAATTTCCACAAACAATCAACTTACTAGGATGATAATACTTACTATTATAAACGTTTGTAACATAAATTTAAGTATAAAAATTAAGTGGTTCCTTACAATGATTTTCGGACGAAAATGGTGATGATGAAGAACACGATGATGATGATGATGATGATGATGATTCCAGATTATGATGATGATGATACTGGTTCTTGATCTTGTTAATGTTTTGGTTGTTGTTGTTGTTGAGTTGAAATGGATCGAGAGAGAAGAGAAAGAGCAGATAGATAGATTAATGTGTTTGTGTGTGTGTATTACATTATTGGGGTCGGTTGTATACCGGCTCCAATAATTGAGTTTGGTGGGTAATTTTTGACCCGTGTTCGCGTACCCGATCGTTAAGTAGTGTAATATTTAAAAATGATAATTTTCTAAATATTATTTCGTATGTGTTAACAATTGAAATATTTTATAAAAATACCTCCAGTGAGATATAAAAATATATCTTAGTTTAGTTCAAAGTACTCGGATAGTTTTCTGTATCAAAAATGTATTTAAATTTCAAACGGTGTATATAATTATTATTCCCCATAATAATACTTTGTTTAAAAATGTTTTTCACCAAATTCTATTTTGGGTTTCTGCGTTCTACCAAATTCGTGTACGGGTGATTATTATATAATCGTTTTCGGTTTATATATATACATATATATATAATACTTGTGTACTTGAGTATTGACACGTCTGTAATTACGTGTTTTAAAAGTTTAAATTAGGAGCTAATTTTGGGTTATTTTGACCGGGTGTCACATTCTCCCCTTGTGAGGAGAATTTCGTCCCGAAATTTGTTCGTAGTATTTATCGTTGTATTCAAGTTGTAGTTCGCGTGTTATCTACATAAGTCTGACAACACCTATCTAGAGTTGTCTATCTCCCCTTGTTGAACTAGTGCCCTTCCGGCAACTAAGGAATTCGAATTGAAGTTTCGAGATGTGTTTACTATTATGCATACATGATCAGTCCAGTCGATCATTAGAGAGTTGCTACCATGTGTACTAGTAGCCTAAAGTAATTCAGTGAATCCTTGATTGTTTTGTCGGTAGGACAAAGTTTTGTCGTTTAGCCAATTGCTTGAGTACAGCTACATTTTGTACTAGTAGCCCACCTTAGACTCTATCCATCTTATACAGAAACGAAGTGGTTTAGCACATTTCAGGTCTATGTGGGATGTTACCCAAAAATACGGTTTTATGTGAGTCGTCACCCAAAAATTTGTTTTACTCGGGACGTTACCCAGTATATAAAAGTCAACCGGTTTGTTTTCCGGTGTACAACATCGTAGGATATGTTATTCCTATACCTTTGTGCTAAAACTAGTTTCATATATAGAGACTATAGATCTAAATTGTTATTTTCCCCTAACTCTTTAGTGTACTTAGAATCTAGGGAAAACCTAACAAGTATCAAGTAGCAAGTAAAGTTTATCAAGTAAGTAGTATGAAAGTAGATAGGTTGCTAGCGAGTTACCATGATCGCATCCCTATTCAGATTTTTGTAAGTTTTGTTCCTATAACAGTAAGGAAGTCATTGTGTACTGTGTAATTTTGTTGACCATTCAAGGTTTGAAGTTTTGTATCAAGTTGTGTACAGTAAGCAAGTTTGAACGGTTTTGAAGTTTTGAAATTTCTTTAAAACATTTCGTAAGAAACTTTGCAACATGTTTGTTAAAAGTACATTTGTCAGAAAATTTTGATAGTGAAAGTCGATTGAAAACTTTGAAGTTTGTCGAAAACTTTAGTCAATAAACAGTTTGGTTGAGATTCTTGTCAGCGACAAAGTTTTGAAATCTCGTTTAACAAAATTTATTTGAAAACAGATTTTAAGAAAAGTCCGGGGTAAAAGCATGTTAAAATTGTTGAAAATGATTTTCCTAGGGTTCGCCTAACAGTACGACGGAGTACGTTGTAAACATAAAAATTTTGTAGACTGTAGCAGTTTAAAATAGAGTCCCGATCTTCTTATCAAAGGACGTTGAAATCAGTATGTTTGTTTGTGGCAGTGGTGTAGACAGTCTCAAATGTATCATCAAGTAAAGGCCTATTCCTATACATCCAATATATAATAGCCTAGTGAGTAGTATGTAGTCTAGGCCTATGTATGTATATATACCAATATCCCATAATAGTCTAATCATACTTGTATGTATCACCGATTCCATCGGTTTCATACTGTCTACCTGAAATAGTTCGCCAATTTCCTTATTCTATTTGTACTTAGAATCTAAGGAAACACATAAAGTTCTAAGCAGTGATAGAACCTATTCAAGTAAGTAGTACAGATGCAGTTTTAGTTATCCGGGTGTGAGCGTACCCGAGTTGAGTAGGTCAATAAGTCTAGGGTTCTGGTGATTACCTTCAGCATTGAGTACATAGAACCTGCCCTTAGCAGCGTTGTTGTTTTTGTCCTTCAGTTTTGGACAATCTCTCTTGAAATGCCCAGTACCATTGCACTCATAGCAGGTTTTGGGTGCAGAGGTGTCGGTACCAGTGGTGGTTTCTTTACAGTCCTTGGTCAGATGTCCAAATCGCTTGCATTTGGTGCAAGGACATAGACCATCATGATGAAGCTTGCACTTAGAGCAATAGGGCTTTCTTCCCTTATACTCTTTCTTGTCATCAGTTTCAGAAGTGTTGGCCTGAACAGTTGCAGGTTTCTTGTTAGCTTGGCTCTGACTTCCAGAGCTTCCATCAGCTTTCCTCTTGTTATCTCCCGAGCTGTTCACAGTAGTTTTGTTGCCAGCGGTTCCTTGATGAACCATTTGTGCCATCAGCTTGTGTGCCATACGCACTGTACCATGAAATGTGGGAGAGTTGGATGAAGTAACCATCCCTTGAATTTGTGGAGGAAGTCCCCAGACATAGCGCTCAATTCGCTTGGATTCTGTATCAACCATTGATGGGCAAAGGTGTGCCAACTGATTGAATCGAGAGGTGTAGCTGGCAATGTCGTTCCCTTGAGTGGAGAGATTCCAGAATTCCGCCTCAAGCTGTTGAATTTCATCCCTGGGACAATACTCATCCTTGAGCATTTTCTTCAGTTCATCCCAAGGAGTTTCCAGAGCAATGTCTTGGCCTATGGAGTCAGCATAAGTGTTCCACCATGTCAGAGCATCATCCATGAAAGTGTAGGTGGAGAACTTGACCTTACAGTTCTCAGGGCAACTGCAGATGCGAAAGACTGCCTCTGTCTTCTCCATCCATCGTAACAACCCAATGGCACCTTCTGTGCCTTTGAAGCTCAAAGGATTGCAGTTAAGGAAGTCTTTGTAGGTGCAGGGTTTCACTACAGGGGCATTTGGTGGTGTCTCAGCACTTTCAGATCGTTGTCGCTCGGCAAGTACTGCGTCAGCAACCAATCGATCGACCTGAGCTTGAGTGAACTTTTGTCGTGGAGGCATGTTCCTTCATTGAAGATAAGGGACATGTCAGAGTTTTGTACAAGAATATGATCATCGTAGTTGCATATATAACAGTAATATATCACAACACAAGTGACAATCAATAGCGTAGAATAACAGTGATTGTAATCATCCAACTTGCGAGTTCAAATGATTACGAGGATTAAAGTTTTCAAAAGTGAAAAGGATATTACATCCGTACATGTATCAGTAGTTTTGCGGAATGTGATAAGGAGGTAGGAAAAGATTTGTACTTAGAGAAATATTGGATTCGAACGTTTAAACTGATAGGTGAGTGAAGAATGGTCCTCTGTTGACCAGTTTGTGCAGAGTAAGGTGTCGAAGTTCTTAATCTCTACCTAGGGTAAGTCTATTTTGAAGAGATGACCCTCTCTGTTAGGGCACATCCCGGTACTATTTGTCCTGATTCGATCAACTTACCACAGGCCTATTCTAAAATGAGTTCGTACAGTGTGTGTGTTACTAAATATCGGAGGATCTTAATAAGCCTAATCATATAGGTGTAACCTATATATACTTATTATCCACCTAGTTGTGTCTATCACAAAACAAGTACAAGTCACGGTTCTCTCGTGGTCAGAGTCAACTAGTGCATTCCTGTTCAACATAACCCCTTTCAGATCTTACATCATCTTCATTTAATTGTACATAGTTGATCAGGCTATGTTAAATTAAACTTGTATGACGAAATCCCTGAACCAGTTATATCTAATGAGGAATACTGCCTAACGGTCATAGTCTAGGCCCACTAAATGCAACCTAGTTCGCTATAACCTTAGGCTCTGATACCAATCTGTCACACCCCCAATTTAATGCTTTGCGGAAGCGACTGTTTTGGGGCGTGACTAATCAATAATCAAACCCAAAGTACAAGCAAACGACTCTAAATGAGACGTTGTAGAAGATGTTACATTAATACATAAGTTTTCAAAAGTAATACATCATTAATGAGTTCGCAACTTGTTTTGTTAGATTTTAAGTACATAATCATTATACAAAAGATAATGCAAGTAAAATCTTCATATGTTTAATTGCATGCGACTCGAGCTACTAAAGCATATCCTGCTGGGCCATCTGTACTGATCAACCCTACTGTTGCTGTGTACCTGAGAATGCATTACTAAAACAGGTCAACCAAAAGGTTGGTGAATCTCACAGGTGTATAGTAAGTACAGTTTGAACACATCAGCTTGTAAAATCATTGAGTAAATATTGCACAGTTGCAATAGTTTCCGTATACATTGCCATGAGCACCATAGTCGAAGCTTAACAATCAGTGATTTTGCCCTCGTGAATGCTAATCCAGACATTCATATGTAACGAGTAAGAAACACCCATTTATACTGAATGTTCGGGGTAGTGCGTGCTACCCTGGGTGAGGATTGTCAGTCCTAATGGATCCATTTACTAGTACTCGCGCTTAAGACCATAACTGACGACTATGATTAAAGGGACTTCATTGGATTAAGTAACCTCATGCAATCGATATACCAGTAAATCAGTTTGTAATCAAGTAAGTAAGTACATGTGTTCGAGTAAAACAAGTAATGCATCTCCCCCAAAATAGTAAAACAGTAAAAAGGGGCCGTGAGACTCACCTGTAGAGCCAGCAATTCCTAAAGTGCGTACGTATTCCACAGTAATCTCCTAACGTCCTAAACACGCAAGATTGTATGTTTGTAAGTGTACGCGTAGCAATTTGTTTGTTTAGTTATTTATGTACAAGTGTTTGTTCATACGTTTAGAAGTAATTAAGTTTGTATTTTGTAAAAGTGTACGGCCCGTTGGTGTCGGATTACAATTATATTTGAAAAATATAATTACAAATGTTTCAAGGAAATATACTTTGTAAAATTATATTTCGTATATTTTACCTTTGTATTGTTTACAATTTGTAAGGAGTTTATATAAGTCGATACTTAGTTTATAAAATGAATTTTTGTTGGTCTGAGAAGTAGATCCGCCGGCACCCTATTTAGATCCGCCGGATCAAGTGTTAATTGGGGGAATCCGTCGGATTCACCCGAATCCGCCGGATTCATGGCTGAGGAGGGGAATCCGCCGGATCCAATCCAATCCGCCGGATTCAATGGTTTCGAAGAGGATCCGCCGGATCAATATTAGGATCCGCCGGATAGTTCATGGGTTTGGGCAGGATCCGCCGGATCACCCCTTGGATCCGCCGGATCATTCGAGTTTCTGGGCGGGAATCCGCCGGATTCCCTTGAATCCGTCGGATTCCGGGGTCTGGGTTGGGTCTGTTCGTGCAGAAACTTAACAAAACTAGTTTAAAATCAATTTCCACAAACAATCAACTTACTAGGATGATAATACTTACTATTATAAACGTTTGTAACATAAATTTAAGTATAAAAATTAAGTGGTTCCTTACAATGATTTTCGGACGAAAATGGTGATGATGAAGAACACGATGATGATGATGATGATGATTCCAGATTATGATGATGATGATACTGGTTCTTGATCTTGTTAATGTTTTAGTTGTTGTTGTTGTTGAGTTGAAATGGATCGAGAGAGAAGAGAAAGAGCAGATAGATAGATTAATGTGTTTGTGTGTGTGTATTACATTATTGGGGTCGGTTGTATACCGGCTCCAATAATTGAGTTTGGTGGGTAATTTTTGACCCGTGTTCGCGTACCCGATCGTTAAGTAGTGTAATATTTAAAAATGATAATTTTCTAAATATTATTTCGTATGTGTTAACAATTGAAATATTTTATAAAAATACCTCCAGTGAGATATAAAAATATATCTTAGTTTAGTTCAAAGTACTCGGATAGTTTTCTGTATCAAAAATGTATTTAAATTTCAAACGGTGTATATAATTATTATTCCCCATAATAATACTTTGTTTAAAAATGTTTTTCACCAAATTCTATTTTGGGTTTCTGCGTTCTACCAAATTCGTGTACGGGTGATTATTATATAATCGTTTTCGGTTTATATATATACATATATATATAATACTTGTGTACTTGAGTATTGACACGTCTGTAATTACGTGTTTTAAAAGTTTAAATTAGGAGCTAATTTTGGGTTATTTTGACCGGGTGTCACAGTTTGCAAGACGATAGTACCAAATATAGGTAGAGTCCAAATTAGATTTGGCTCTTTTATTGCTAACAGAATACATAGAATTATCTTTTGAAACATGATCAGACATCTCAATTTCAAAAAAATACCATCTCAAGGAATAGCATTAAAATAATGAACATCATTTTTAGAAATTGAAATACAATAATCATTGAAAACATTGATAAATCCGTTATCTTTCAAAAGTGAAACTGAAACAACAACTCTAGAAATAGTAAGGTGCAAAATGACAATTGTCTAATACAATAACTAAGCTCGAAGGTAAACTTAAGTCAAACTTCAATTTTGCTTCTACTACTTCAAGTACACCATTGTACAGTAGTAGAATGCCCCATGTTTCAGTTTCTTCTTTCCTCTAAATTCCTGAAGGGTATTACAAATGTAAATACCATAACCAATATCATATATATAGAGATTTGATTTGAAGAAAGAATATAATTCTATCGTGAAGATACTAGAAGGTCAGGTCGAGCCGGCTAGCTTCTTCTTCTTATTCATCAACTCAGCAAGATAGGCAGGACAATTCCTCTTTCAGTGACCCACAGTGGTAACACGCCTCATCCTTAGCCGGATGCTCTTTCTTTGCTGAAAGGGTTTTCTCAGGTTTAGGGACATAAGCACATTGCTTTCCCTTAGCCTTTTCCCTAGTTTGCGGTTTCTTATCTTTCTGAATCTTTCCACTCTTAATCGTAAGGATTTGTGGAGTAGTCGATTTCAGCTCTGTAATCATATCAAGTGGAATATGATTTTCAAATCGGTATTGAAGTTCGGGAGTCATGCTACCGAGTATCAAACAAGCAACTTCATTATGACGATCATAAAGAGCATTCCATGCTGCTAATTCCTTAACAGGAACAGTAGCAGCATCAGGAACAAGTCCCATCGACTGTTCAATGACTTCTGTTTTCCTTTCAACACGAAGGACAATCCTTAGTTGACAAAACCAATCATTGAAATTAATTCCATAAAGTTTTTCTTTTCTAGCATTTGCCTGAAAGCCGAATAATTCGAGTTCGGTGCAGGATTTTCCATCTACAACTAGATAAAAGTTTGAATTTAGTATTTTTGATAATACATCCTTAAAAGAAAATTAATTACCCAAATGTTTATATATACATATAAACAATTAATTTTCTTAAGGCTAGGATCCTACTTGACATACCACCATCACATCAGTTGATCTGCTAGCAATGATGGTACTCAAAAGGTAAGTGACGATCAATAATTGCATTACAAGTGCAATTCCTAGAATTATGGGACTTACAAATAATATTTATGAAGCAAGCATAAATAAATTTGTAAACATGTTTCATCCCATCTTTTGCCACGGGCTTAAGGATCTCACCGCTTAACTCGTTTTAAGTCGTCCAATTAAGAACTGTAAATAGTCCACCACCGTCTCACGATGAGTGGTAATCTACCTTGGGATTTCAATTTACCTACGTCTCACGCAGAGTAAAAAGCAACTGCAAGTGTTCTTACAATTGGATGGCAATGACTTAAGTTTTAAATAGGTAACTTATTTGATAATATGCATCAAATATGTACGAAGAAGCATGCACACAACTTCGTATCATAGGTTTTAATAAAAACATTCTACAATTAAGTTATGTGCGTCAAGATGTCTAATTTAATATTAATATTAAATTAGAGATTGCACTTTTATTAAAATTGACGATTCAACATGTTTTAAACCTTTTCGGCCATGTACAAGAGAGGCCATGAAGAGGCCAGAGGAGGGGCTAAGATCTTTTCATCGTTTTATCCAACCCGTCTTCTAGGCACCAAGCCGAAGATACCTCTCCTATACAAGCTCCTAGTCGTGGTTTAAAACAAATTATTAACTTGCAAATCTCGTCGTGGGAGAAAATTACGGTATGTGAGCCCAACCCGAGTTGACAATAAGATTTGCAAGAAAATAATAAATCTTATTTCATAGTTATTAGTCAAGTTTAATTTTATTTTCTAAAAACAATTTTGCGACACAAGTCAACAATTGACAAATAATTAAACTAAACTAATCGACTAGCTTAAGGGGCATTGATCCTATGGCCACTATGTTTTAGTATGTGTCATTTAAACTACTAAAACTATTAAACAGTTAACAATTAATTTTCATGCAACTTTTGATTGGTGGAACCCTAAAGCATAACAATTAGGGACAACTTGTCAATTAAACAGTTTAAACAAGTAGCATATAATCAATCACTCACCATTAACAATTAATCTTAACTAGCATATCATATAAAAGTGATATCCATAACAAATTATACATGAATTTCATGGATACCCTTTTAATTTGCTAATTTAATAGGTACGTTAATAATAACAAATAATTTACATTTAAACATGTTATTATTCTAGTTAAACATCAAATTTGTAATGGGATTTATAAAGTTTAACAATTTAAACAAAAAAATTTAAGATAAAACTGGACTTGATTTGTCGACTTGATGCCTATAAAAAAAACAAAACTTTATTTTTCCCTGTTTCTCGTCGAGTGTGATGTCACCAAAATCCAAAAAAAACAATTTTTTTCTTGAGTTGATCCTGTTTGTGAGTTGTACCCACGAGATACAAAAAAAACAACAACTTTACATTATTGTGTCATCACAAAAAAAAATAAAATTTCTCTCAATCTGTTGTCGTCGAACCAAGCAACCAAAAAAAAATATTTATTTATTTATTTATTTTTTTTCCCTTCCTGTTGTCGTCGATCCAAACAACAAAAAAAAACAATTTTTTTTTTATTTTTATTATCGTCGACTATTATTCTCACACAACCAAAACAAGTTTTTTTTTCCTTTGTGATAGTCGAACCAAATAAACCCCCACAAAATTTGATGTTTAACTATCTAACTTTACAAACATACGTGTGGCTCTGATACAACTGTTAGAGTATAGCAAATAAATATATTCAAATTGTTATACAATTGCGGAAGCATATAAACACGTATTTATAATTAGCTAAGATAGAAAATGTGTACCTTTTAGCTAGCTCCAATTATTCGTTTAATAAACGAATAGGTTTCACTAATGGTAAAACCCTCTACGATCGCACACACAACACGTCATTGATAACCACCCGAATGCTAGTTCAATTAACCAAAGTTAAAACCCTTTCCTTTTTATGTTTTACGATAAAAGAAATAATACCCACTTGGGGTTTTCTTCATTCGTCCGTACGAAATCATAAGGCAAAAGAATGAGTCGGTGGTTTTATAACAAAAGGAATCGATGGGTTGTTTTTTTACAACTAGGGTTATAATAATAATATATATAATCCTTATATAATTAAATAATAATAACTTTTATTATTAATTAATTATAAACCCATTAAGTAATTAGAAATAACAGTTTAGTCCTAATAACTTTCACCTAGTTAATAACATTTATTAAATTATCTCAAATTAACTAATAACTCAACAATTTATTACAGTTAACATAACTTGATTAAATAAGCGGTATCTACGTGTTAACGCGTGTGACCCCGTAGGCTTAAACGTTCCCGGACATGCGTTTATTTGACGTGGTCATATCCCAACAAAACTATCAGGTAACCATTTGGTTCTACCCTCATCTGGACCAAATCTTTCAAGCTTGCTTTCAATCTTTATGCTGTAACCTAGGTGATTTTTTATTTTTTTAATCAAAGTATCAAACCAAGGATATATTTTACATCATATTCATTATGAATGTGTGTTTTTTTTAATCTTTCTAATCATAATAGCCACAATGAGGCTTATTATAAAATGCATCCTTGAAATATATATCTTATCTTAATGCTATGGTTTCAATCATGACGTATTATTCATCAAGGTTCTTGCTACATCAAGTAGAAGCTCCAGAATTAACAAAAAAATGGAATATGATCTTGTCAGCTCCCGTGGATCACCTACCATCAGCCAGTAATGAGCACCTCAGATATCGAACAAGAGTATTTTCTGCAGAGTACATCTCTTATTAATAACTATGAATCATGTTTCTTCTATATGCTAGCTTCCTTTTCATGTATCAAGTGCTCTGTATGCTTATGCAAGACTAATTAACTTGCAGCGATAATGCTTTTTTATGCATCTCATGAAGTGTATGTTATCACTCTAGGGTATTTGTCATCATGGTCACCTTTTTTAACTTATGACCATTTGTAGATAACTAGTCACAGCTCTCAGTTACATGACATCATTTGTTAGAACATAACCGGGTATGGAAATTTCAGTAAAACTAAGCTTTTATATAACTTAATCATAATAATAGTAAAACTAAGCTTGATATAGGTCATAAATAGGTGAAGGTGCTTGAAGGTTGTCAGGGTATCCCGAGTAGGGGGCAGAAGACATCCGGATTCATCTTGGATTCACCTTGAAAGCTCGTGACTTTTGGCATAATCGAAAGAAGGATAAAGACAGTACGTGTAGAAATCAGGGTGTAGGATCAAGATTCCAGCCTTTCTAATAAGTAATGGATCGAAAAAAAAAACAAGAACCTCGAACTAAGTATGAATCATGTTATTTTGTAATGAATGCTCATACGTATGCATCTTAAAATGCGCATAGGATTCGCTCACTTGTGAATCTCGAACTAAGGTGCACCATGCAAACAAATCAAAGCTTCTAAGGTACACACATAACCTTAGATGTGGTAACCTATTTATAATATTTTGCGACCTATAAAGTTCCTTATGTGATGTCTTGTACAAGCTTTTATCTAGCATAATAATAAGAGTAAAACAATCTTGATATTGCTCATTGATAGGTGAAGGTGATTAAAGATTACAATGGGAGGATGAGGTATTTGTATTCATCTTGAAAGCTTTTAGCATAATGGAGTCTAGGATAAAGAAAGATTACATGTAGACAGTCATGTTTGCAGTTTTTTTATATTGGTTTACAGACTAAAACTGTGACAGTTGTTGCCTTGTTGGTACCTTCCGGATATATCAACTTTTGATGTTGTTTAGAATTTTGATCAGATTTGGGTTGTGTTAATGAAATCGATATTTTAGATATTAGTTGTGATAAATCGTTAGTTTTTAATATGAATACAAATCTGGTTTACATATCTTGTCACTAGTGATAGACCATATTGACAATATTTGTCAAGTAGTGACGTATTTGGTGCTCATAGGATTTCATCACTAATATGATCAGTTAGTGACGTTTTTGGTGCTCTATGGATTTCATCACTAATCTGATCAATTGGTGATACATTTTCACAGTGAGTGACGAAATATAGTGACAATTCCGATCATCACAGAGATAGTGACGCTCTCCTATTCCGTGACTAATTAGTGATGACTTTTACATTGCATCACTAATTTGAATTTGTGACGGACCTATAGTGACAAAAAGTGACGACCTGATTTTCGTCACTAAAGTATGTTAGTGATGATTTTCTTGCCTTTAGTGACGAAATTTGACACGTTACTAAAACCATTTTTTCTTGTAGTGAAATAATAATAATAAAATTTTTTACCACGTAGGTGTTTCAAATTAAACGAACTTTCAGCCTTATTATACATCATGAAGATTTGCAATTCGGTTTCAACCTTTCATCAATACGTACATCAAATTAGCACTCACAAAAGGCTCGGACTACTAGAATGACTAATCATTTTGGATAGTTTGATCATATTTGTGCGTGAAGAAAACAAATTTGATTAACCAGAGTAAAATTTACATAACGAATTATGGAATCTCCTTCTAGTTTTTTACAATTAATATGTGATCATCGTAATTAAAATAAAAAAGAAATCTATAACGTTGTAGAAACTAAAAGGAAAATTACGATAGAAAACTACCTAGTTTGATACGAATAATTCTAGTTAATCAACTTTAAATCAAGCACATATACAATAACGTTGGAGATTTTTCGCATGCAGATTCCTATGGGCTTTCTTTCGTACGTAGTGGAACAAAATGAGCTTGAAACTGAATAGTAATAAAAAGGGTCAATAATGGTTTAACCACCGAACTTTCAATTTGTTTCCGTTTTAACCACTCAACTTTGTTTAAAACGTTTTAACCACTCAACTTATGAGTTGACCATACTTTAACCACTAAAGTTCATTTGCCCATTAAAAAAAACCCTTTCGTTAACTTATAATGAAAGTTTAGATCGGGATATATAAACCTTGAACTGATTTTTTTATCGACCAAGGTTGTCAAGATAGAGATCTTATCTAGGATCGTTTTTGTCTTCACAAGATCGAAATCGTAAGATCAAATCGGGATCGTAAGATCTTACGATTTCGATTATGATCTCATAAATGTGTATTATAATGCATATAAAAGATTAATTGCATGACAAATTAATTAAACTTTTATAGTTTAAACATCATAGCATCAATTCATACTTATCATAGCGACTTAGATTACTATATTTGTAATTAAAGATATAGATTTTCACGTGATAAACTATTTTAGTTTAAAAATTGAATAGTTTTACGTGTAGTAATTAATTAAATAATAAACCTGTTAAACTTTCATTATAAGTTAAGGAAAGGGGTTTTTTAAATGGGCAAATGATTAAATGAACTTTAGTAGTTAAAGTATGGTCAACTCATAAGTTGAGTGGTTAAAACTTTTAAAAGAAAGTTGAGTGGTTAAAACGAAAACAAATTGAAAGTTCAGGGATTAAACCATTATTGACCCTAAGTTGAGTGGTTAAGACGGAAACAAATTGAAAGTTCAGTGGTTAAAACATTATTAACCCAAATAATACGATTGAGTGGTTAATAAAAAACACACGCATCTATTGAAAAAAAAAATACGATGATTGATTGACATATACAGAAATTTGGCGGAAGGTTCCAAACGTGTTCGATTAGAGCACTACGAAGTTGATTATGGACCATTTGGATCTCATAATTCCTTGTACATACCACATTTTGAATTAAAACTCTTATCAAAATTAATATTAATTTAAATTAAATAAATAGTCATACTAATTCGTAATTGGTTTTCTGAAATAAACCGTAAACAACAACATGACTAAAAAATCCAATTTTATTTGGGCCGTTAATTTGCTTGACCCAATAGAATCTGTGTTTAAAAAAGCCCACAATAGTTCAAACATGTAAATAATTTTGCTTCATATTTTCATCTAAGCCATTTGCAATATAAAATCTAAATGTGGACATAATTAAGAACAATTCATTCATCAAATATCTAACAAACAGCAACTCATTATTGATTCGTATTAATCATTTTCGTTTGTCTATCGATCATTGGTGTAGAATGTAATTTTTTTGTTTTTTGAGCTTTGAATTGTGAATTTGGTACAAATTAAGTACTATAAATGTCAAAAAACAATTATATATGTTACTTGATACTTCAGTTAAGTAATGTTATAATTAAAATCCAAACAGCCGAATCAGCTCGTGTGACAAGTTTCAAAAAAGAAAAAGAACCACATGAAATTCCATCTGAAACCTCTCTATCATCACCATAACAAATTCTGATGCATTATGGGAATCTAATATTCTTAAAAAGGTTGACAAAACCAATTTAACCATTTAAAACGGCACTACCTCTTTTCAAATTAGTCTCTATTGAATAAGCATATGTGTTTTTCATGCGACGGATTGAAAACAGGCTACTTGCAGAAGGCATATAGATATATGAATTAGTACATCCTCTTGTACCAACGATCTCAATTTCATCGATACCAGTTTTCAGCCTGTAAATAAAAAGCCGAAACCTTCCAGACAGATCACATGTTTTTATTGATATGTCCCCCTCTCGGTTCCAACGACCAAAAACAGGTTTGATGAAATTTGAACAGGGTAGTTGTTTTTGATCAAAACAACAATATTTCACCCATTCGTTCTGTTTCAATACCCACACCATAACAACCTCTTCATAATCAGAATATGCGTATCCAACTTCACCATGTAGATCAAACAGATCATTCATGATGCTCGCAAGGGCATGGCCTCTTGTTTTTTCAGGAGGATTAATCAACCCAAGGATATTATTTTTCCTTTGTATTTAGAAGGCATGATACGTTGACAGCTAGCTAACCAATGCAAACATCCATGAGCGAAAATACCATTACCGACACTAGGACAAGGTGGAACTTGAGTTATCTCTCGCCATGAGGAGTCTATGCCCAATACATGAACCATGGTGTATAGTTCTTTGCAAACCTCGTCAAAGTTGTCTTGCGAATGAGTGTGACCTCGGGATAAAATACACACCATCTTGAAAGTGTTGGTTGAAGCGTCAAAACCAAGTCCACGTGAAAAACATGACGAGCAATATTCCAAGAATGGCAATTTATAACCTTCTTTCCTTAGAGGATTAATCAAAACCAAAGAACAAGTGGGATGCCAATTTTTTTTACTGGTAAAATAGATTAGCCCATTGCAAGAACCAAGAAGAGAGGCTGCAAGACTCCTTTGTTTGTTACACTCAATGTCCAAATTCGGGTCGTGTTTCTCCGCCTTCAGTACGGTGGTACCGCCCTTTTCAGATTGAGTTATGTGGAAACTTACAATGCTTGGTACGTTGTGACTTTCATGGTAGATGATAGGTTTAGGTTCTTCTGAGTAACGCTGCGCATGAATGATTGTGAGATGATCATCGTCAATGTACGCGCACCATTGTTTGGATACACAGCGGAAACGAGCCAAAGATATACTGGGTAATCTTGACAATATGTCGTAGATGATATCCGAAGGTAATTCAGCCATCTTTACGCCCAAACTTGAATTCATATGTGGTTTAGCTGGGGTTTCTTTTATAACAACTCTAAGACCTATATATAAGTAATTTCAATCTAAAAATAATTAGGAAAGTAGATCTTTAATTCATCTTATTTCATTATGTGAATATTGTATTCTATTCTTTTTAGGGCAAATTACCTAAAATAGAAACGAAGTATTGCTGTATTTTGCATTCTAGAAACGAACTATCAAAAGTTTTAATATTAGAAACGAAGTTTCAATTTAGTTTGTATTCTAGCAACCAGTTAACTTTTAACCTAACTTCCGTTAACTCAATGCTGACGTGTCACATCCTTCGTCCACGTGGCAGCTGACGAGACGATATCGCTGACGTGGCAATCCACGTGGCTGCTGACGTCAGCGAGAGAATTTTTTTTAAAAAAATGATTTTTTTTACAAAAGTGTCTTCAAATCGACGATCTTGGATCTTAGATACGGGAGCTTCTTCACACCTTACTTCAGATGCAGGTAATCTCAATTCTCGTTTTAATTCTAGCTTGATATTGTAGGTGATGGATCCCCAATTCCTATTATACCTAAATGGAAAAGTAATAGTTCGTGTCTCCTTTAGGTAATTTGCCCAAATTTTTTTGTTGACTATTATATCATTTTTCTTGAAAAGTGTATCCTTCATCTTCAAAGAACCCAGGTGTGAAGTATGGGTTTGAAATATTTAAGGTATAGTGGACGATATGGATTTGAAATTTAGCTATGTCCCATTTGGGTAATAGGAATTGGGGATCCATCACCTACATTATCAAACTGAATAAAACTAGAATTAAAACGAGAATTGAGATTACCTGCATCTGAAGTGAGGTGTGAAGAAGCTCCCGTATCCAAGATCGTCGATTTGAAGATATTTTTTGAAAATGATAACGACAGCCCTAAGGCCTGTCAATAAGAATTTACAACACGCATTAATACTTGTACCTATACCGTAATAAACTCTTTGACCCCCTGAATTTAAGTTGACCCTCATAAATATTAATCAAAGTACAACCAATTTATGTACGTTTTTGACAGCCCTTAGGGATGTCATAAACAATACCCTTTTTAAAAAAAAAAAAAAATTTAATTTCTTTTTTAAAAAAAGTTAAAAATTTTAAATTTTATTTTTTTCTCTCGCTAACGTCAGCAGCCACGTGGATTGCCACGTCAGCTGCCACGTGGACGAAGGATGTGACACGTCAGCATTGAGTTAATGGAAGTTGGGTTAAAAGTTAACTGGTTGCTAGAATACAAACTAAATTGAAACTTCATTTCTAATATTAAAACTTTTGATAGTTCGTTTCTAGAATGCAAAATACAGCAATACTTCGTTTCTATTTTAGGTAATTTGCCCTTCTTTTTATGTAATCTGTATTTTCTTTCCTTTTTTTTTAGATCGTAATTTTATTTTATTCCGTAAAAAACATGCATGTACATATATTATTCCTTTTATGTAATACGAAGTGTGCAATTTCTCTTATTTTTTTTTTTTTTTTTTTAAACTCCAACTCTTATATATTGATCTGGTTTTTAACTAGCATAATAGTATTTTATTGTAAGTGACTCAATATGAGTACCGTGATGATGAGTTGATAATGATAATTTACTTATACGTAGAGCTCGATGTTCGAAATACAATTGATAAAACGCGAAGATATGTGAAACTGATAAAGTTATATTATGAAATACTCCGTAGGAATTAGACAAACAAAATAAGGAGATGTTTAATCTTGATTTCAAAATATCTAAAAGTAAAATACCGATATATGTGAAGAATAGAGATGTTGTGGCTTTTAAAGCGTTAAAAGTTTTATAAATCAAGGTGCATTTGGTACTTGTATGGTTTCTAGACTTTGGCAGAGTGTACGTTTACACTAGACGTCGTTTGTTTAGAAACTCATACCAAACAAAGTTCACGTCTACATACCCAGAGGTACAAGTGTATAGCCCTTATGAGATCCATAACGCTTTAAGATTGAACAATCCAAAACCTATCATCGTGACATGTCATCATGACCGATAGACACAAGATCCAGATGAAGTCAACACGATGTTACCCAACAATGAAAGCAAGCATTATCTTTATATGGTTTCAAACCGAATTGAACAATAGTAACTCGATCCAAATATACGAACCACATATATGAAGGACAACAAATACAGATACCAAATGAAGAAGTCAAGGTTGTGGTCTACTTAATTCTGTACGATTCACCGATCCATACAATTATATGTTACATACCGTATACAGCTTAACTGTGCAATTAGTAGCTGATCACCATGTAGTTCTCTACTCAATATGCATGATCTCAGGTTGATCGTTTTCAAGGAAACAACAATTGCCGTTGGCCTCATTAGTGGAATAAATTCGGATTAGTGATGAAGCGTTTGAAACGGACTCTTACATAATGTACAGTATACAGTTTATGCAGCCTGCCACACCCCTCTTATATGCTCGACATAAGTCAACTTTTGGGTATCCTTTAGACGTAATTAGGCTGCAAATCGAGTTAAGTGACCAACGTCCCACCAACCTGCATTCAACCATATATATACGTAGTTTGACAGTCAGTTTATGATGATACAATTACCTTATATGACTTGTAAAATGGAACATGGTACTTCCAATTTTCAAATAGATAAACATTCTTTTGTAATTACTTCCAATTCATCATTCTAAAAGATATATAGCACTGAACAGGTTGATCATGTCAATTGGTTCATCTCCAAAATATCAACGTACTTTTAAGCCGGTGGAAGTGAACGTCGACTAGTAGGGTACTCCATCTTAAGATCCATCCATCTTTGTAAACAACCAGAGTGGAAAAACTGATCACATGGAGTAGCCTATAAACAGCATTTACTTAGATTCATGGTGAAAATAATTAAATACAGTTACCACCAAAGCAAATCACATCCCACCAATTTATGTGATAATTTTTGCCCCAAAAGGAATACTGTCATTAGTATATAACAAGCCCCTATAAAGCAATAAAACTAAAATTTGCCAATACCATGCAATCGTTGTTAGGATCAATCTTGACATAATATTTTATTAGTATTGTTTTATATAGTATTTGAATTTGAATAAAAACTAGAGCACGGGTCTTGTGGCAGACCGAATCATACGCATGGATATGGTACACGTTTGAGTTGGTTAAAAGACTTATTCCCACTATGCCAATTCTTTAGGTTGAAGTAGTATTTTAGGATTCAGCATGTACCCACGTGATGTAAGGGTATGTTTGGTAAAATAGCTGTAGGCTGTAGCTGTAGACTATAGATTTATTGGTAGCTGTAAGTCAGAAATCTAAAATGACATAAAAGGATATTAATATCAAAATAAATGACAAATATAGCTAGCCTATAAATTAAAAAAGAAAATGATGATCATATGTAAATAATTATTCATAAATTGCAATGAAATAGTGTAAATTAACATAAAAAGAGTAAAATAAACTTAGATTGAGATACATCTGAGATCAAAGATACCTATTATAATAACATATGTTTAACCAATGAATACATTTATGTCAATTGTGTAAATAATTACTATTAAATCAAAGAATGAAGAATGGCAGTAGCCTACAACAACACGTATCTGCATAACTTGTAACCGGACGGTGCATGAGACGGTTGTAAGGACAAGGGCATTTGAGTAATTAACCTAACAAAAAGCTAAAGCTCAATTCAAACGCTTCTCTGTTTAGCGTTTAGATTTCTAGCTTTTGGGAGCTTTTCCAAAAAAATTAAAAGCTTCATTTTATTCATCCAAACGCAGCTTATCATTATTGGAGCTTTTGTTTTTCAAATTTAAAATCTTAAAGCTCCGAAAAGCTCCTTGCCAAGGCTATATATATCGGCCTCTTTAGTATTGAATGATAGCTCAGTTTTTCCTTCACAACAAAAAAAAAAAAAAAACTGTCGTCTCTCTTTACTTTCATTGAAATACACAAATACATAAACATTAGTATTGAAAGGGCCTGACACCAACAATCGTTTGGACACCAAGTGAGATCAATGGCAGTCATGCATATGACACAATTGGTAGCAAGTAGTCATAAAGCCAGTAAAAGAACCAACTAAACTAAACCTTTATTTGTTATATGTGAAATGCAGGGAGATAAAAGCAACTGGTATTTCATTGAGTTCTCTTCACCAGTGGCTTAATTAATGAATAAACAACCCATTCCGTTACTAATGCAGGAACTTGATGGGTAAAGGACGAGGCGACCAAGATGGACAGAACGACTTACAAAACCGGGAACGAAACAATGTTACCGACAAATACCGATTTCAATTTTTAGCAAACGAAAAGATTGTATTTGTTACGGTACGTGTTCGCTACGTTCTAGTATGAGACAAAATGGATTTCTTTCTTTTTCCCTTCAGCTGCGTGGCATGGTTTTGGTTGATATCTAGGCTAGAATCACCCAACCAAAGTTTGAGTCTGGTTCATGGTACGATTAAGGAGTGCACCAGATCAAAATCGGTACCAAACTGGTGCTATACAAAATAGGTTCATGTAGAAACGGGTTTGGTTGACCCAAGATTATTTGTTATAATCATAATCTAAATCTTTATACATAATGACCCGTTTATAAGTAAACAGGTTGAAATAGCCACATCTAGATAAATGAATAGAAGTAAGAAGAAACCAGGCGAGGAATAAAGCATCCAGATCCAAGATACTGTTGTACAATGAGAATTGCAGCCTGTAAAGCAACAAGAACACCCAAAGTTATACACCAATTCTTATCAGGTTCAATTCGCATAAAGTTATGAGGACACCCAAACACATAGAAAGGAATTGCAAGCCGAGTGAGAGACATTCCAACTATATATATATATATATTAGAAAGGCAACCCTACAATCTAACCTCTATATATTGAGGATGCAACGGTTTTGTTGAATCACGAACAATATTAATGACGACTTGCGGAATCCAAAACGAATACAAAATAAGAAGTATAGGCCTCAGATATCTGTGGAACTCGTACATGACCAAAATACCACCTAAAAGGATTCCATCTGTAAATAATACATGTTTTAGTGCAATACAGACAGATCCTAAGAGGCCACAATTACACTATATAAAGGTATAAACCACGAAAGGGAAAGCCTTGTGATAGAAAAGACGAATGAACAAAAAGGTCGAATGTAAACAATTTTCTAATGGCAAAAGAACATGCTTTCCAAGAGTACTTACAGAATCGACTGAAGAGAACCGAAAGTTCAAGTCTCACTGCTTCCCAACCCCCTCCTTTATTCATAGACTGACTTGCCTTCCATATTGCAAGAAGATACCTCATCTCAAAGATCGAAAACACCACAAACTTAAAAAAAGCATCCGTAGCAAAAGCATTGAGCAATGACTCTGCAAGCCAAATAACATATTCAATACAAAAGCAAAAAATGATTTTGAGATGAATATTTATGGGCTAAAATTGTAACAAAAGATGTCAATCAGCACAATCACACTATTACAGAGCAACTAATATAGAGATTAGAGAATATAAATACGGTGTAAGATGGATTAGAAATTCCTAATAGTTGCATGCATATGGATCAACCCGATCCAACCCACCTAAGACATATCTCCCAACCAACCCGACTGACCCATTTTGTCACCTATGTTATATTGCACCATTCACCCATTAAAATAAAGGCAAAGTATAAATTCAACAATACAGTGTAATGTAATGTTCTAGCTAAACCTACGTTCTCAAATGAAGTGAAAGAGCTTACCAGCTAATATACCCGCAGTCAAATGTAAGAGGCAAAGATATGCATCCATAATAGCCTGTTGTCCGATCATCAAAATTGATACTTTCGCAGCCCCCTGCAACGGATTGTGGATTCCATGTTTGTATCTTATTAGTCAGTAATAATGATCTTAAAATTTATTTAAACTACAAGTAAGAGTAATGGAAATCTTACAGATTTGTGTATAACTATGCTCCATTTGCCGAATTAACAAAAGAACGTGGAGGAAAGATATCTAATACACATAAATGTTTTAGGAGCAACAATAAATCAGTTGATCATGTTTAACCGCTACAAATAATATTTGATAGAAGATGCTGCAAACACATTTTCAAAAAATACATGTCATCCCCTTCGTTTTTAATAATATCAGCAACTCAACTTTTGTTCAGATTGTATTTTCATTGTTTGCCTCGCCATTTAGATCAACAACTATTGGTGAAAACATAACTATTTCTACTGTTACCTTTGTCTTTTACAGGTCTGTTGTATATCTCTCTGCCACTACGAAGACAAATAACAACTCCATTTACTTCCCTGCAACTATCACTTCCATTCTGAATGCATCCTGAAATGGATAAGGAAAAAGTAGGATAAATGAAACACGACTTGCCCACTCTGCAGAGTTCATCATAATGTAAATGAACAGGGTTGAATACCCTTTTGTAGCGGTAAGTGTGCAGGTAAACTCATAATATCAATTATCAATTATAGTTTTGAAAATACAATTAAGACCCAGATAAAAGATAACTTTTCATAGGTTGGTCATAATTACATTACAGTTACTTCAGTAAATCGGAGTCCCTCCATGGCTTGATTTTTGTGTGATAACCTTGTTTTTAGCTATATTGGCATTTGGTTGAACAGAGAGGTTGTATGCATCTACCAAAGAATCTTCAATTCTCAGTTTTTCATAGAATGGTTGTCTATAGCTCTGACGCAGCAGATAAGGTACTAATAAGTGAACTGGAGGTCATGGGTCGGAGTAGAGATGTATAACAGACCAGTCCAATACACTACATTTAGCATATTTTATATTTGAAAAATGACTAGGATGATTGTCAGTTTAATAAGAGGTCAGAGAAGCAAAGCCATGACTGTATAGAGACGTGACAGAATAATCATCTGTTACATATCCTGCTAGTTTATAGAAAATGGCTGTGAATGGATAGGTTTTTTGTTCATTTGCTTATCAGTCATAGTTAAAAATAGATGACTATCAAACCATCTCCAAGAGGCACTGGCATTGATCTTGAATGGAATGACAAAATTGGTACGGGTCATAAAGGGCCACATCCTTTCAAGCTAAGCCGATCCATATTTTCCATGACGGATACATTAAGGTGGCAGAAGAAGCAAGATTAGAACACAGTCAATATGGATTGGTCATTACATATTTATTACATATTTTTTAACCAGATGCCAATACCAATACAATAGAAAACAACGTAACACAGATCCATTGAGGGATCATGATTCATCAAAGCAACTATTGTAATAGTGGCAGACCGTTGACCTATTCGATATTTCCATTTATTTTGATTTTTATTGTGTTAGTAAAATTATATTTCCTGCTATAATAATACCT
Organism: Helichrysum umbraculigerum; assembly: GCA_949592205.1. Taxonomy (NCBI): domain Eukaryota; kingdom Viridiplantae; phylum Streptophyta; class Magnoliopsida; order Asterales; family Asteraceae; genus Helichrysum; species Helichrysum umbraculigerum. Next base: position 3,741,510 of record CATIUR010000005.1, on the reverse strand, counting down.
AGACACTTACCGCTATAAACGGATATATTTCATCCTGTTCATTTTTCGCAGGATGACGAAATTTGCAGACTGAAAAAGTTGCTTGCACCCTTAGTCATTTCACGATGCATGCACAATGGAAGTGATGGTTGCAGGGAATCAAACGAAGTTCTTCGCGGTCTTCATATTGGCAGAGACATAAACAGCAGTCCTGAAAAAGAAATAAAGATAATAGTCGAAATGGTTATGTTTCCAAAATCAGTTGTTATTTTATACGCCAAACTAACAATGAAAAATAATCTGGAACTAAAAACAAAGTTGGAAAGAAGTGAGAATGGCATGGTGATGGTTCGTTTTGGTTGTTTTCAAGAACATACAAGGATCCTTTTGTGGTGAAGGTCACCTGAAGTGAACATTTATGCATACAAGTTAAAAAATGTTTAGAATATTATTGAAATAACAAACATTTTTAAACCATCTTTTACACACTATTTTTCAAAAACGAAGATGTGTTCGGGTCAACCCTATCTCAACCGAAGAGAAGATTAAACCGTTTACCCTTACAAACCAAACCAACTCACTCTTTTTACCTCCTCCACTAACAATGGTCATATAATTCTCCAGAAACTCGAGTAAAAATGTAATGGTTATATCGTTAAGCCATTCTACTTTCCTTTATTTTATTTTTTCCTTTATTTTTGCCACTCACAAGTGCAAGATACCATTGTTTAAATTTTTAGATTCGTAATTAAACTACCATTCCATGGATGAACTTAAGCGAATACTTAACAGTTAACACATATTCCACTAGGCGTTTCAAAAAGTGATCACAATTTCAGAGCTGCAAGCACAGATTGCGTTATGCATGATTGTACACCGTTATCAACTGATGACCATCCCTAGTTAAGCATTTCTTCTATGGTTTCGATGGTATTTGTCGGGATGGTTCGAGCATACAGGCTAAACATACATATATACATACATAGCAATATGTATGTGGCTACGTATACAGAACGCTCAACTGATATGAAACTTGGATTTGGAAGACATTCATGAGATGGGATTTTGTTCCATCAATTACATTGTATCAATCATTGTCTCTCTCTCTCTCTCTCTATATATATATATATATATATATATATATATATAGGTTGCCTTACAAATCCCCTTTGGACTATTTGACCCATTTGACCTATTTTTCAATTGACCCACTTGACCGATTTGAGATTATAAGTAAAACAACATGTATTGACCCATCGTAAGTAAATGGGTCGAAATGTCACCTCTAACCTACAGCCTATCTGACTTCAGCTTCTATAATGCTATTGCCTATTAGTAATTGGCCAAATCTTAATTAGTCAGGTTCAACCTACAGAAGCATCTAAATCCTTCAAAAATAACTTAGCAGCATGAACAAATAGTAGACCGGTCTATTAGTGGGAGTAGACCTACCGCATCCTTAGATGAAAGAAGATGTTCAACAGAGAAGTCAGGACCATTTCCATAAGGACCATTCTACATGTAATACCATCAGGTTGCTTCTCATCATTGGACTTTTCAAATCTGTATTTAGGAAGAATTCCGATGCACCTTACTGTGTATAAGCAGAGGGTTCATAAGCCTAGACACAAATTAAAAAGGGGAAAAAATAAAATAATAATCTATTTCACCTGGCGACGAATGAAATACATGAAGGCCATAATGCAGGGGAAGCAAAAGCAAACAGCAAGCAATCATAAACTTGTGAAAAGAAGACTAATGGCAGCAAAGAACATGTCGATAGCCAAAAATGCCACATTCCACCTGCCATCAATTGAAACAAAGTAAGGAATTGTTACATTAAAAACCACCTAAGGGGTTTTGGCCTGATATAAATCTATGTCCTCTTATCCCTAGATTATCTCTGTAGTTGCGAATGAAACTGATACGGGTGTAAATGAAAAGCCTATAGTCACACAACCTGATTTGGTGATGGATGCAAATCAAGCTATGGTTGTGATACCACCTATGTCCCATTTCGAGGATTAACGTCCTTTAGAGATTAGAGTGGTGGATTCCATTGTTTGTTTCCTATTTTTTCTTCCTAAAAGTCAGCAAGTTCATATCCACTGTTTTTGGTGTTCTTGTTTCTGTTTAGACAAAATTGTCCAACAAATTTACAGTCTGTCCTAAACTTGATTTCACATAAGAAACACATGGCGTTACCCTATTAAAAATCATCAACATTTGCACCTTTTGTTGATTGAAATAGTATTTGATATTCTGGAAATGCACACTTGTCAAGCCATGAATCAAACTCCAATCAGTCAATTTGCAGCCTTAGGATATCATCGACCATCATTTTTAAACAGAAAAGCTTCTTATTTTAGTAGTAAATATATGGGTTACACTAAGACTTTACATACCATACTAGACGCCTAGAACCGTGATCATAAGCATCGAAGATGCAAGGGGACCCTAATGCCAAATACAAGTAGCAGAGCACCATATTATAAATCTCCCATGTTCACCAAAATGTCCAAAATTGAAGGAAAAACCGGGAAGATGTACTGGAACAACCATACGAACAGGAACCACTTGCTAACAGGCATCTCCCTCCACCCTGAAAGAACCACTTTCCAACATGTTATTATTATAATAACAAAACAATAAAAGCTACTCATCTGATCAGCATAATTTACTAGTTTTAGTGCAGAAGTTACTTTACAATAGTATTTCAAACACATCATGATCAACTGCTTCCATAAGTATAGTGTCGAACGTTGTGATTCTGACGAGACAAAGGAAGATTTATTTTTGCAGAAACATCAAGGATGACAGTTAATTCAAATAAGTGCTAGGACGCTGCACAAACTTTTAGCTTGCTTCATAAGGTTAACACACACACGTAGCTAGAATATGGAGGAAAACATTACAAACTGGTTTTGGTTCCTTTGATCCTACTCAATACGTTTAATTTATAACTTGACTTGAAACTGAGAATTCATAAAATATGACCCCTGAAAACTTATGCTTAAGATACCATCCTTCCTGAATTTTGTATAACATGATTAATAGCACCTGATATAGTAAACAGGCCTAACTATACACCTTAAACTCTTAAAAATCATTGAGTAAACTCTTATAATTATTGAGTTCTTAACGCACTCACGTGACCTCATATCAAGTTATTATTATTAATATAATGCATGTGTAGGTGCCGTTTTGACATTAAAAGGATTAAAAAATCATAAACCATGAAGAAAAGTATCTTACACTGAATTTTGATTCATGCAAATTTTCCATCAACACTAGAATCCTCGAGTTCCTTCACCACAGTAGCATGAAGTACCTGTTGAAATATACAACTAGAAGCCAACTCTAAGTCAACCACATTAATAAACTAAAGAGAATTTATCAATTAAAAAAAAATAATGTTAAAGGGCCTACTCCCCTGGTTTTGTTATATTCAACAGAAGTGACCCTCACCAATGAATCAGGCAACATATGCTCTTTCCCAACAGCAATATGAGGCGGTTTCTTTTTTAGCGCTTCAAGGATTGCTTCAAGTTTCTGAAGTCACCCAACAAACGGGAAACCCATAATATCCATTGTTCTGTTTTCTCCAAGTATCTACCGAAAGACTTCCAATAATACCGGTTAATTCAGTCACCCATGAGACTAGTGGTCTTCCTACACAATCAACACTCCTCTTTAAAATATTCTCATGGATAGTATCCACCCATTAAACATATAAAAACCCAAGACCTACTTCTCAGCGCCCTAGCGGTAGACACTCAATAGGGAAACTGACAATTTCTTCTACAAGACCAAAATGATCATGGCAACTATAGAAAACAGGTGAATCAGATAGCATCGACTTCTTCAAATTACAAATCAATTAAGCCTAAAAGAAAAAAAATAAAATAAAAACCCTTAATAACACACAAACCTTCGGTCAACAGCTTCAAGTATCTTACATAAATCACAGTTTTTCTATCAATGCTGCAATCAAATCTTGAGTTGCTTTCCCAAATTAGCATGAAGTAACTGTTAAAACAGATAACAGAAAGCCAGGTTTAAGTCAACCACAGTGATACAATAAAGATAATTTAACAATAGAGAAAAATTGTTATAGGGTCTACACTCTTGGTTTTGTCAAGATAAACTCAACAGAGTTGATCCTCTCTAGAGAATAAAGCAATATATGCTGCTTGTCAATGGCTATTTAAGCGGCTTCTTTCTGCGCTCTTCAAGTAATGCTTTCAACTTTCTGATGCCACTCAGATGCACAATCTTCACCAACTCTGCATTAGTGGGATGTACATTAAATTTTTAATTGATCCATTTGACATGTTTGTGATTAAGAAATAAAAACAACCTGAATTGACCCGTCATAAGTAAATGGGTCGAACTCTATCCAACACCTTATCTGACTTCAGCTTCCATTATGTTATTGCCTATTGGTGGTAAGTGGCCCAATCTTAATAACTCAACTAGTACATACAAAAGCATCTAAATCCCTTAAAAGACTACTTAGCAGCGCGAACAAAAAGTAGACCATTCAATTATTGGCAGTAGACTTACTGCATCCTCAGCTGCAAGAAGACGAACCATGAAGTCTGGACCATATGTTTCCATAGGGACCCACCAGAAGGTTGCTCCTCATCATTTGACTAGGGACCCACCAGAAGGTTGCTCCTCATCATTTGACTTCTCAAATCTGTATTTAGAAAGGATTATGCCTGACTCTGATGCACCTTCCTGTATATTAGCATAGTTGTCAGGTTTATCAGCCTAGACATAAATTAAAACAAAAAACAAAATTCATCTAGTTCACCTGGCGACAAATGGAATACATGAAGGGTGATGCAGGGGAAGCAAAAACAAACAGCAAGCACTAATAAACATGTGAAAAGAAGATGAATGGCAGAGAAAATGACAAGTCGATAGCCAAAAATGCCAAAGTCAACCTGCCATTAGTTGAAACGAAGTAAGAAATGGATAAACTAAAAACCACCCAACCGCTTTGGCCTGATATAAATCTATGTCTTTTCGTTCTTAAAATAAGACAAAAAAAAAATAAAAAATTAAGAAATTCCCAAAGAGACTTCATAAACTGATAGATGGATGACTGATCATACCAGTTTCACATTAACACTTCAACAACATGTGTCGAGCTATGAATCAAACTCCAATCAGTGCATTTGCAGCCCTACGAAATCATCGACCATTTTTATTAAAAAAAGAGCTTCTTAATGTAAATGTGTTAAAAAAGACTTGACATACCATACTAGATGTTGAGCACCATGATCGTAAGCGCAGGACAAGCAAGGGAGCCCAAATGCCCACCACTATTATTAAACGTTGATAATATAGCTGCGTACTTATAAAGCTGATGATATAATTAATGGAGTAATAATTAAGCAGTAATACGAAAATATTAACAATAATAATACTCACGTACTTGTAAAGCGGATAAAAAAAATATAAATATCATCCCAAACATTATAAGAACAAGAAATACGCTCCTAATTCCTAATTCCTAAATCACCACTGACATCTGTCATCAAAACCCAAAACCCTCCATCAACATCGCCGGAGCCGGGATTGTCCTCGCTAAACAAATCCTTTCTACCGGTGAATCCTACATCATCGTCGCAAAAGATTCAACTCATTAACGCTATTCGTCACTCCCTCTCCTCTCTCCGATCGTTCATCTCCTTTCCGGTAATAATTTAACTTTTGAACTTTCAAATCTAGCATCAAATTCCATACCCAACACATTAAAAGGATCGGAAGATGCTTTAGTCCACATTCTAAATATATGATGAGATGGTATTGAATGCACATCGTTAATATGGAAAACAAAAAAAACATGCCGACATAACCATCCAAATCTGGTAAACAACAAACACGTGAAACGAGCATCACCATTACTTGGATCAAAAACAACCTAACACAACAGAAAAGTTATTATTCAGCATGAACAATTTTAAAGTTAAAAAAACATAACAAGTAAATTATAAAAGCACCAATGATAACCTTGTAATTCCAATTACTCCAAGGTGGATCAAACTTCTCTTCAATGACGCAAATCTTTTTATCCCCTTCAATCACACAACTCGTTTGAGCACAAGATAAGGATGACTGTTCTATCTCCTTTTGAACTTAAAAAAAAAAACAGTTGGAGTGTAAATATCACGAGCGTGTCTCTCAATCTTAGATCGTGTTACGCATATCACACTTTTCTGCTCCATTTCAGACTCAAGCAAACGGTTGTTATGGCGTTGCCTCTCCATTGCAGCATCAAAACGTGAGAAAAACTCAACTAATGTGGAATCTTTGTTCTTGCAATTACTGAAGAAAGAATTCTCACTTTCAGATAGTGATGAAGTTCTCATCAGTCCATTCATTGGCAAATCCATGAAAAAACATGGAATCCAAATTTCTTTTATTGAATACATATCATTAAACCAACGCTTCTCATGAAGTCCAAATTCATCAATAATAGATTTCCATATCAAACTTTTCAACAGCCATTTGCTGATTCCAAAATATCATATTCATCTTCTTACGAAAAGCAATATTAGAATACAATCTAGGACCAACCTAAAAATTAAAATAGAATGAAAAATTGATAAATATCTATCAGAATCAATGTTAATTAATATACATCAAGATTTAATGTAAATTATACTAACAGAATAAACATACCTTCCATTTCAGTTTACTTCTAATATGCCACATACATAAACGATGTTTTGCACTCTTACATTTGGAACTAATTGCTTCTTTTATAGCTGGGTCTTGATCAGTGGCCACTATAGAAGGTTCTTTGACAAATGTTTTCAAAGAACGGTCTATAAACCATTTAAAACTAACAATGCTCTCACTATAAAGTAACGTAATTCCAAAAATAGCACAACGTTTATGATTATCTACACCAGTCAACGGAATAACTTCTTTACTAATTTAAAATGTGCGGCATCAAAATTTTACACGTGTTATTTTCTCCGTGCTCGTTTATCTTATTTATATACTTGATATAATATGGCTCCTGAATATACAGATCTTGATTTCAATTCGTATACTTGACTTTCAGACTTGTATATTGTTCGCCGTTATAGTATATTACATGAGTATTTATTATGTACTCAAGTCCTTATACATACAATAAATAAATTGAAACTTCAATAGATATATGTATAAGGGATTAGTGCAGGGAAATGCATCAAACTATGACCCAAAGTCTATTGTATGTACCCATCTAAAATTTTCTCTATTGTATGTATCCATCCCGGAAAAGAGCATATTGTATGTACATGTTGACCGTTTGACCCACTAGCCGGTTACCAAGTTGACCAAATGCCACGTTGGATGACCAAGTGTATTGCCACGTCATGGATACATACAATAGACTTCGTTCCTAAGTTGGATACATACAATAGACCAAATGCCACGGGAAGGCTCATAAACTAGTTTTCTTAATTGGTTTGTTCCCAATACGTATTGGAATTCCCCATCCATCCATATTGCTTGTCGTCTATGCTTCCCCATACAATCTTTCCGTATCATACTTCTTCACCACCATTGTCGTACATTCAGGGTCATACAAATCATTATTATGCAACAACCACAAGTAACGGCATAGCCGTTAACCACTACCACCACTAGGAGACATAGCCGTATCATACTTCTTCACCACCATTGTTGTACATTCAGGGTCATACAAATCATTTTGAATTCAACCTCCATAGATTTTGAAGATCATTTTAGAACACCATTAATGTGCAAGTATAGTGAAGTCGAAGTCAGATAAAGATTTTCATTTTAATATTGTGTTTCAAATAAATAAAAAAACAAGCTCAGTTTTTGAATTGTTCTAAAAAAACCTCCAACAATTCCTACTCGGGAGGTTTATTGATTGGAGCTCGATAACGATACTGAATATCGGTTTGTTTGGTGTGTTACAGCTACTCCATTGAGGGCGGTAAATCGTAATCCAAGTGGTCTTCATAAATCTCATTTTTCCACCATGTCACATCATGCTTCTAATCAGGTCCCTATGCTTTTACATACATATTCTAATACCCAATCCATCCATATCGCCTGCCCTCTTAGGCTATGGTCATATGCTTCCCCGTACATTCTACCATGTGCCATACTTCTTCACCACCATTGTCAACTACCGTAAGTAACGATGGAACAAATGAAACACTACCGCCACCAAGAGACATATTAGGAGTTTATGTCCACTTCTTCGGCACTAGATCCTACTCTTCAGCACATGACGACGGCTTCATATCGTGCCCACCACTACCTCCAATCACGTAATATTTGTTATGCATAAATACATCGGACCTACATCTTTCTTGGCATGAGGGGCCCAATAAGTTTCTCCCAAAGTCGTGTCTAGCTGTCATTGCTCTCTACCTTACGTATATATTCATTGTTTTCCCATTTGCATTAACACCACTCACAATATTTTCTAGCCTGCTAGCTAGATCCGAATAAGCAACTTGAACTTATCATGAACTCGATCAACTACTGACCATGAAATAGTTAATATACTATATTTGTAGATCACCTCATCTAAAATATCCTTCCCAAAACAAGAAGTCCCTACTTCCATGCATGTACTCCTTATCCAAAAGCTCAAAGCATTTGTTAAAAATAACCATGGGCATATGGCCATGAATACTGATGACAAATGCTTTGAACTATCCGATAATAAAGAGTCCACTGGGGTCGGGATTAGCTTTTTGTTCTAGGTGAAGATGTTTCAGGAGGACAGTGATCTACATATACATTTTAGTAAGTAATTCATGGTCAGAACGGGAACCCATGAGAAGTCCAACATCCTTATTCGGATCATGCAGTCTTGGAAATATTATGATATTTGTTGGTGAAGTAAATTTAAGTAGGAAAACAATGATCAAGTACAATAGAGAGGTATGACAACGAGACAGGAATATAAGAGAAACTTCATAGTCTCTTAGAGGCCAGAAAGATAGCTTGGGTATATTTATGGATATGAAAGTTTATGTGATAAGAGGCAGTGTTGGGAATAATACGAAGATGTTGACACGTGGGGAAGAGTATTATTAAGTGACAGAGAGGAGAGAAATTCCACATATGTCTCCTAGTGGTGGTAGTGGTTTAACGGCTATGCCGTTACTTGTGGTTGTTGCATGATAATGATTTGTATGACCCTGAATGTACGACAATGGTGGTGAAGAAGTATGATACGGAAAGATTGTATGGGGAAGCATAGACGACAAGCAATATGGATGGATGGATGGGGAATTCCAATACGTATTGGGAACAAACCAATTAAGAAAACTAGTTTATGAACCTTCCCGTGGCATTTGGTCTATTGTATGTATCCAACTTAGGAACGAAGTCTATTGTATGTATCCATGACGTGGCAGTACATGTGGTCATCCAACGTGGCATTTGGTCAACTTGGTAACCGGCTAGTGGGTCAAACGGTCAACATGTACATACAATATGCTCTTTTCCAGGATGGATACATACAATAGAGCAAATTTTAGATGGGTACATACAATAGACTTCGGGTCATAGTTTGATGCATTTCCCTGCACTAATCCCTATGTATAAATAATTGAAATTGAATACTTACTATAATATTGATATATAATTATCTACCCTTATACATCACACGTATAATTATACACAAAATCACATATGATAGTGCATTTTTCAAGACCCGTTTAAAAAAGGAAAAAAGAAAGAAAATTTCACCCAAAGTATATATATATATATTGTCGTATCTCTATTCGAAGATAATTTTATTACTATGAGATACTTTTTGTGAGATATTTAATTTAAAAACTCGAGTGGAATGCGTGAGGTTTTTAATGGAATTGAAACCCTATTAAATTTACAATTGCTTATTTTCTTATCATTCTTCATTGAACCCACATCCGATTTTGAGTAATAAAGTTTTCAATTACTTTAAAAAATTTATTTAATAAACTTTATAATTTTTATATAACTATATATCAATATTTATATTGAGTGTTTACTTATGAAATTTTGATATTTACTTAATGTTTTCGGCGCAAATTACAAAAATCCTTATTCATTTATTGTATACATTCTAACATATGACATCGTTACAATTATTATTATATTACTCCATGTTATATATATTCACCGGCCGTGATGTTGAAAGTTTAGTGGCATATACTTTAGGTTTTTCTTCCCCTGTTAGTTCCCACATTTATACTGTTACAATCAATCAATCAAACAATTTATTAATAATAAATTAAATATATAACTAATGTCACAAAAAATTAAATCGCATAATATTATTTGATTAACACTTTCGACGGTATCAAATAACAATTAACAATATGAACTAAAATCAGGTAACCGTATCAAACACTACAAGAAAAATAGCCTATAGTAACAAGAATTTAGCGTCGAGTTTTATTACCGTCACTATTCACTGAACTTAGTGACGAAAAAAACATGTCAACACTAATTTGACGTCACCAAAAACTGTTAGTGACGTTCTCCATTTTTGTCAATAAATTTGTCACTGAATTAATGTTGAACTTGTTCAGTTGCAGTTAGTCATGGAACTTAGTCACGAAATAAGTTTTGTCACAATTTTAAAATAGATAGTGATGATATTGGTTGTCACTGAGTCGATAATTGTTAGTCACGACAATTTTTTGTCACTTACTTGAGATATTGAAATAAGTTAATAATGAAATACGTTTCTGTCTGAATCTATGTTATGATTGTATATTTTTGGTTGTTATGATTGTATATTTTGTGACTTTTTCAAGAAACTGTGTTAGAGTATGTTGTTTGCTCTCGAGTTATTGGATTTGATAATGCTTTTCATTACATGTTAGAATCAGTTCATTATTAACATATTTGGTTGTGTGTTTTATTTTATTTACACAGCTTAAATGGAGAAAAGGGAAGCTGATTAGCTTTTGAGATTGCTTGAACCGATGTTCATTTCAGTTTGAAATTCAACTTCCATATTTCAGTGGATAAATGTGAGACTTATAACTCTTTATATTCTTACGAAAGTCAGTTTGGAATCAAAAAATTTAATGACTCTTTATTTCTTTGTATGGCATTAGCTATTCCTAAACAGTTTGAGTATTTTTATAAAATTACTCTATATATGTGATATGGTAGTTAATTATTTAATAAATCTATATCTTTTTATATTGTAAATATATGAGTTTATATCAATTCATGTGAAGGTTAAGGAACGTATAGGTCTTGGTGAAGGCATATCATATTGAAGTAATATGATTCGAAAAGGCTGAATATTGGTGAGGATATGAGGCTTCTGAGGCGAAGGTTGATAAAAGTAAATTTTTGTTTGATTGTGTTATGACCGAGTAGTTTTACCAAAGACTCCAAGTGATTGAATGTTTAAATTTGTTTGGATCATTTGTCACCTGAAACTATGAATTATATCCAACAGTTGGAATTAGAGGTACCTACAGCTAAGAAGGTGAGGTAGCACTATGGTCTTATGTGCTTGGTTATTTTTTGGTATTTCTTCATGACTTATACTGTGTTTTATACTGCGCCTATTTGTAAAGGGCTTTAAGTTTTTGAATGTAGAATTTTTAAAGATCAATGCTCTTGTGTATGTCCCTGCTATCAAGGATGGGGATATGGTTCTTGCTGATTCTTTTGCACTCACAATGGTTAGTAACTTTATTGCTCAAACCTTCAATAACTAATTCTCTAAAATGGTCAATTGTATATTTTCAAGCTTTTTGAATTATTATAACGACTTTTTTCTCCTTTCGTTTCTGTATTATGTGCTTTTCTCTTTTCTTCTATAATACAAGCTCTTGAATAGAAGTACCCTCAGCATCCTTTGTTACTTCATGAGCTTAAAAAAGGCACTAAACTTGTTAGAGTATAGCAAATAAATATATTCAAATTGTCATACAATTGCGAAGCATATAAACACGTATTTATAATTAGTTAAGATAGAAAATGTGTACCTTTTAGCTAGCTCCAATTATTCGTTTAATAAACGAATATGTTTCACTAATGGTAAAACCCTCTACGATCGTACACACAACACGTCATTGATAACCACCCGAATGCTAGTTCAATTAACCAAAGTTAAAACCCTTTCCTTTTTATGTTTTACGATAAAAGAAATAATACCCACTTGGGGTTTTCTTCATTCGTCCGTACGAAATCATAAGGCAAAAGAATGAGTTGGTGGTTTTATAACAAAAGGAATCGATGGGTTGTTTTTTTACAACTAGGGTTATAATAATAATATATATAATCCTTATATAATTAAATAATAATAACTTTTATTATTAATTAATTATAAACCCATTAAGTAATTAGAAGTAACAGTTTAGTCATAATAACTTTCACCTAGTTAATAACATTTATTAAATTATCTCAAATTAACTAATAACTCAACAAGTTATTACAGTTAACATAACTTGGTTAAATAAGCGGTATCTACGTGTTAACGCGTGTGACCCCGTAGGCTTAAACGTTCCCGGACATGCGTTTATTTGACGTGGTCATATCCCAACAGCTCCCACTTGATAATAAAGGCAATAACATTGGTAAGCGTCTAGCAACACGCCAATGCTCCCAGAAATATTTAAGTATAGTTTCTTGAAGTATATTAAAATGATTTCAGTGTTTACTATCCCTTTGTTTCAGATACCTTTGTTAATTATGGATATGGATCAATGTCATTTCATAAATTAACGATTATGTTTCTCATTCCTATAATCAATTAAGATTACCAAATCAATCGAGACACATCTAGATTTCATTTGGGTATGGCCATACAAACATCTTAATTAATTCTAATGAGGGGCTCAGTGGTATCATTCTTCAATAGCTAGTTGAAGGAACAAATTCTATCTTGACTACACGTGTCAGTCATGTACTTCACTACACTTCTGAAAATAGTCCTATGTAACTACCATTTACGAATAGTAAGAACCATATCAAGAAGATGCAATCCATACATGCTAAACCTACTTGCATCTCAAGTCTAAGGATAAGTAAAACAACCAATTTACAAGTTTCACTTAATGACGTCGATCCATAAAGTGATAACTTGTCAGTTGGGGTAGTCCGATATGCATCTCATGAATACCATGTGAGTTTGGAGGGACCATCCTTACCAATCACTCAGATTTATCTTAATTTAACTATGTTCCCACATAGTCAATCGATAATGGACATTTTAGAATAATATAAATTATTCATGGATTAAACATGCAAATATAGGATACAATTAATTATCAAATGAAAATAAACATACCGGGTACTTTAATTCATTTATTAGATAATAATTGTTTAACATCCTTTATCCAAATACTAAAACACAGATTTACATGAGATAACTAGCCATACGAAGTCCTATGCCCTTGGCATGTTGACTAAGCTTTCTCTCAGGTAAAGCCTTTGTAAACGAATCAGCTAGATTATCATCTGTGTGAACTTTGAGTAGATTGATTTCACCTAATTCGATCTGCTCTCGAATATAGTGATATCTTCTAGGATAATGTCTGGCCCCTTTCTGAACTCCAGGTTCATTGGCAATAAAAATTGCTCATGAGTTATCGCAGTAATAACTCCATGGGGTTTTTATTTATGGGTACCACGTCAAGCCCAGAAATAAATTTTATAATCCAGACTACTTCCTTCTCAGCTTCCGAAGGTGCTATGTACTCTGATTAAGTTATAGACATGGCAGTTGTGGATTGCTTCATAAGGAACCCTTTCCACTACGTCTCCATCCAAGATGAAGATGTATCCTGTCTGAGATTTTATATCATCTCTATTGGTCCGAAATCCAGCATCACTGTAACCAGTCACTTTGAGGTCAGCTTCAGGATTTCAACCATACACCAGGAGTATCTCACTAGTAGCCCTCAAATACTTGAGAATATTTTTCACAGTAGTCTAGTGACTTTCACATGGATTCTGTTGAAAACGACTGGCTATGTTCTATACGAACGCCACATCAGGTCTAGTGTATCTAACCACATACATAATAGATCCAACAGCCGAAGCATAAGGAACCCTTTGCATACGCTCCACCTCAACAGGTGTAGAAGCACACTGTTTGCTATTTAAGTCAAGTCTTTCTAACATTGGTACATTTCCATGTTTAGAATTCTTCATCTTAAATCTCTTTAAGATCTTATCAATAAAAGCACTTTGACTTAGTTTAATTAACCGCTTAGTTCTATCTCTATAGATCTTGATTCCAAGAATAAATGCTGCTTTTTCCAAATCTTTCATAGCAAAACACTTTCCAAGGTAGGATTTTACATCTTGTAACATTGGAATGTGATTTCCTATGATCAATATGTCATCAACATATAAGACAAGGAAAGTAACATTACTCCCACTAGCTTTTTGATATACACATGGCTCATCAGGGTTTTGAGTAAATCCAACCATTTTGATTTTCTCATCAAACCTCTTGTTCCAGCTTCTTGATGCTTGCTTTAGTCCATAAATGGACCTTTGAAGCTTGCATACTTTGCTAGAATATTATGGATCAGTAAAGCCTTCAGGTTGAACCATATAGACCTCATATAACGCCCATATTTCAATAGATAATATTTTTTTTTTTTTTTTTTTTTTTTTTTTTTTTTATAGAAAACTTGTATATTTCAAATTTATAAATTCATAATGCTTAGGAATATCATTCCATCACATTTGGTCCCATTTTATATTCTACAATCTATTCCATTGAAATCCACATTTGATTTTACATATTCAAATAAATACAACCATGACACATTATATCAAATCATAATCTTTTGGGCGATTTATACAATGGTATTACAAAACGACAATTCAATAGAATATGAAACTTGTATAATGACACAACAAGTTTCAATCCACACTTACTTCTTGTAATCACCTTTCATCCAATTGGTTCAACCGAACCAACACCTACAACATAAAACCACTGATACGAGTAAGCATATAGCTTAGTGAGTATACAAGCAACTAATTAAATAATTCACAACAAGATACAATTTATCAATAACTACTTATTTCTTTTAAATAGAAACTATTGCACAACAATAAAGATTCGACAATATTTCGTATGGATCCATGATCCAATAGATACAAGTAAGCATGGCACTAATCCCATATGGGTACCAAGCTTAATAGATACCAAGTAGTGCCAAGCACTTATTTCGTGATATTCAATTTCTACAATACTAAATCCATATATTCCAATTAATTCACATAGTCCTATCAATTCACATAATCCTCCTAATTCACATAATTCTCCTAATTCACATTATCTTACGAGTTCACATAATCCACATAATTCAATCATCCACATAATACTATACTATTTCCAATTAACTCAACTATTAACAACAATCCACAATTATAGTCAACAACCAATATTTCTCAAGATACGAAGCATGATACAATATAGAAGCACACATGAGATACAATTATAAGAAGCAAACAATAAGAACAACTAGAAGAGACAAACAATATTCCAAACGATTGTATGAACCTCTTGCTCGTAAGCAATCCGGAACATACAATCATTATTCAAGTAGTCCTCGTATCACTCACCTTTGCCTTTTTAAGCAATTGCATGATTTCGCACTCGAATCGCCGATCCATTGTTCTTGATCACCTAGCATATAACTTATGAATACAATAATACATTTAACAACTATATTTCAATATAAACAATGCATTAACACTATCAATCCATCACCCTTGATGGATTGATCATTCTACCTCTAATCCTTTATTTCATGATTCTCTTTATTTTTTATAACTTCTTAAATTCATTATTCCATAGTTTATTCCATAGTCACATACATGACTTTATTACTTGTATATATTTCAATTATTACTAGTGATCATTATGATCATTTTATCAACTTAATCATAATCAATTCTCATAAACATAATCAATCCAACTACAAAATTCTTTGAGTTAATACTTCAATTCTTGTAATCATATATCAATAACCTTTTTTAAACACCAATTTAGGTGTATTAACACTAATTCATATCCATATGATCAAAACCCACTTTGATCATATATCCCAAATTCAATTAATCCATTTTTAGATCAAATTCATGTTACTCCTCATCATTTAAACACTTATACATTACTAATTCATCATAATATGGCTTAAATTCAACCTAGAAATCATTAGTTATTCAAACCCATCAAAACCCTCAAGAACACAATTCAAGATTCTTGATCTTTAATTCATTCTAGTGTTAATTCAATCACTAATAAGCTTATCTATCATCAATTCAATGTATTTCATACTTTATTTCATATTAAATTCGTTAATTTCATAAACCCCCATGAAAATTCAAAGAAACTAAGATTCTAGGTTAGACTAAATCAAGAACAAGGATTACCTTAGGTTGTAGATGATTAATCCTTGTTGAATTCGAGTTCCTAGCTTCGATTTCAGGTTTAAAATTCGATTTCTTTGTTTAGGGTTAGGGTTAATACGAGTTTGAAGTTCCTGGATGTTTTGAGAAGTAATTTTAACGATATATGATACGTACACATATAGATATATATGTTTATTTTATACCCCGTGATTATCATTGTCTGGAACTTTAAAACCGACTCACAGTTATTACTATTTTATTTCACCTAGAGTAAAAATAACTTAAAACATTTACTATTACTTTATTCACAATATTACTTTTGAATTTTGGGATGTTACAAGTCTCCCCCACTTATTTCATTCGTGTCCTCACGAATGTCAAGCGTATAGATTTGAATTAATACTTTTTCTACATGTGCGGAAGCGTTTATTTCATATATGATACTTTATACAATTAATTGATTCATAACATGAATGTACACCACTCATGTATTCACGAAATCTCTTTGATTCATATTTCATTTTAGTTCCAGACAACTAAATACGTATATTACATTAGTCTTAATAGTTCACTAGCTATTTATTTCATTATTTTGCACATATTCAGGGTGTATTCCAATTTAATCCATAAATCCTAAGCACATAACTTTGCTTTTAGCTCTATTTCTCTTACTAGCACAAAATACAATATCCAGCACAATGTGCAATAATACCAATTATTTCTTCATAACTAACACACATAAAATACGTCACCCCTTTGAGTAACTTATAATATAGATACAGGTTTTGAATTCTTTCCACATTCACATTTCAATGAATGTGCATACTTCTATTCTTACCCACGCACATGTACTGTGCATATATCCTATTTCATACTGACCACTTTTCTGGTCATTTGTTATTATTAGTTCTATAGATATTTTGAAACACGTAATCACTCGATATAAGGGAAACACATACTATTTATTTCTTTATAATGATTACATTAGTGGTTATAAAAACCACAATACATATATAGATACTAGACACAATACAGGTTAGCACCAGTTACACTAACATGAGTACTAATAACAACATATTTCGTATTATCATACTAGCTACGTCAGCAAAGTATGATTATCAATATTATCATATTTCGTAATTAACTCTAATACAGGATCAGTACTACCTGCAACTAGCAATGATCAATCATAAAGCCATAATAATATTTCTATATTATGTTATCTCGCAATCAAATTCTATTTCTGTTAACCTATTACATGTCACTTAATAAGATTCTCCCCCACTTAAGATTCATCATACTACTTTTAATAACAGAATTCATAATAAGATAATAGTTTAAGGGCAAACGCATGCTTTATTTCGACTAACATTTATTTCTTTTATAATAGGTACCACATTATGACTATAGTCTAGTGGTTTACTATTTCTATATTCCATACTGAAATCATCTTATATTGATACTATTTTCATTTATAAGGCATAGGCTTACATATTTCTGTCTTTATCCGATACAATTCAATATTATCTTTCTAAAATTACATTAAATCTTTTTGATATTGAACAACCTCAACAATTCCATGTGAATAGCATAATATAACTACGTTGGCCAGACGTCGTCAGATTATGTCATACACACTTCCTTCTTAGGCTATTTCACACCATCCAGTTTTAATGTAATTTCTATGTAAATACATAATACAATAATCCACAACAAGCTAAAACACTTGCTCACATTTTGATCATATATATCCAACTTATTTCAATTAATAGATTTCACATAAACAAGAAATTTCACATATTCCAGTCAATATCATTTATTTCACTTCCCAACTTATCTCTGATGAACTCATCTTTTGATTTATTCATCATTCAATTAAACACTTTTATTTCTTAATCACATAACAACTAATTACATATGATGACATATATTAATCATGTCATTATTTCACATTATTTATTTCACACTTACACCTATAATCAAAATTATACAACAATTGAGTTTAGGTAGAGATTAAACTCCCAAATAGACTCACAATCCATAAGATACCATTGTGCTTAGCACATATTTCGTATAATTAATATTTCGTAACAAAGATTCTCTACACAAAAACTCAAATTCACAATTCATAATAAAAGCATATCATGATACAAAATTCACAATATACAATGATACTAACAAATACATATATATCAATTTACATATTCCATATTCTTCCTAAGGAAGCAATCCATATTTCCTAATCATTGATTAAAGTTTTCAACTATTCCTTAAATACTTATACAATTATTTTTTTTGTATTTCGTTTAATTCAATCAATACTCAAAATTCGCATAACATCGTAAAAACAGGCTCTAATGATACATTTATTCAACAGAATGATCCCTGAGGCTTAAAGAAACAAAAGGCTAATTCGAAACATAAGTCAAAAATTCAAAATAAGGTCCGAAAAACAATAAGATGTCATTTTCGGACCCTAAATGACCCCGAAGTGCCGAAAACTGACAGGGCTCATGGCGGAGCGATGAGCTTTGATCGTTGGGCCGTTTCCGAGTGACCTTGTAAATTTCGTCTTAATCGGACACCGAAATTTTATTACGGAAATTTCTACGTCAAATATTACGTCGAATATCGAAAAAAAAACTTTTTCTACTTACTAACGCGATCCAGGAACGTGTTCAGGATCGCGTTCCATAGTTCTGTAACCAAATTAAGCATTCAAACGCGATCCGGAGAACAAAGCGGGATCGCGTTTCCAAGAACAAAAATTCTGATAACGAAATACACATGAAAACGCGATCCGGAAAAATTTACTGGGATCGCGTTCCATAGACCAAAAATATTCTGTAACCAATTTCAACATACTAACGCGATCCGGATCCCACACCTGGATCGCGTTCCTATGTATTTTCAGACCTGCAATTTTATTACAATTTTCTGAAATTCAAACGCACATATCTCCCAAACCGTGAAGAGTTAGAATCTGAAATTTCGCAGGCACCTTCATATAGTCAAAATGCAACTTTCCATTTTTACAATTTTTCAAAATTCACATTTTACGAGAAAACGGACGTCTCTTCAAATTATGGTCATTTTGGACCAATTTAGTGGACAACTCATATTCCAAACCACTTGATTTTAGATTTTGGTCTTTTGCCAACATATTCCTATATCCATTTGTGACTTGTGGGCATAATCATCCCTCTCATACACCCATTCTATCATGTTTTGACTCCTTGACCCATTTGGGGGTCCATTTGGACACTTTCATCGATTCTAGCACAAATTAACTATTTGACACTTGAATTCAATTTACTCTAACAACATATCATATTCCTTGATTCATGATCACTCAAATGCACCATATTTCAATAATTTACACATTGATCACAATTTCACCAAAACTATGATCAATATTCATATATTTCAACATCTAACCATATTATCACTATACATTATTTCCACTACCCAAATTGACACCATCTTATTCCACATTGACTTTTTCAAGTCAAAGATACATTTTTCAACAACTAGGCTAATTACTCTTTTAACCCCAATCATGAAATTTCAAATTCTATTGCATAAGGTTCTATACCTCATTAAACACTCTATTAATAATTCTACACATATTAACCATCAAATATTTCGTTACAAGGAATCATATCAATTCAATAAATTCTATTACTACTCATAGTTAGGATAATAATTCAAGTAATTCATATAGGTTTAAGCTTAGGCAATCCTATTGTGGATTACTTAACTCTCTTAAACCATCGCTCTGATACCAACTTATAACGCCCATATTTCAATAGATTTTATTTTTTATTTTTTTTTTTTTTTTTTTTTTTTTTTATAGAAAACTTGTATATTTCAAATTTATAAATTCATAATGCTTAGGAATATCATTCCATCACATTTGGTCCCATTTTATATTCTACAATCTATTCCATTGAAATCCACATTTGATTTTACATATTCAAATAAATACAACCATGACACATTATATCAAATCATAATCTTTTGGGCGATTTATACAATGGTATTACAAAACGACAATTCAATAGAATATGAAACTTGTATAATGACACAACAAGTTTCAATCCACACTTACTTCTTGTAATCACCTTTCATCCAATTGGTTCAACCGAACCAACACCTACAACATAAAACCACTGATACGAGTAAGCATATAGCTTAGTGAGTATACAAGCAACTAATTAAATAATTCACAACAAGATACAATTTATCAATAACTACTTATTTCTTTTAAATAGAAACTATTGCACAACAATAAAGATTCGACAATATTTCGTATGGATCCATGATCCAATAGATACAAGTAAGCATGGCACTAATCCCATATGGGTACCAAGCTTAATAGATACCAAGTAGTGCCAAGCACTTATTTCGTGATATTCAATTTCTACAATACTAAATCCATATATTCCAATTAATTCACATAGTCCTATCAATTCACATAATCCTCCTAATTCACATAATTCTCATAATTCACATTATCTTACGAGTTCACATAATCCACATAATTCAATCATCCACATAATACTATACTATTTCCAATTAACTCAACTATTAACAACAATCCACAATTATAGTCAACAACCAATATTTCTCAAGATACGAAGCATGATACAATATAGAAGCACACATGAGATACAATTATAAGAAGCAAACAATAAGAACAACTAGAAGAGACAAACAATATTCCAAACGACTGTATGAACCTCTTGCTCGTAAGCAATCCGGAACATACAATCATTATTCAAGTAGTCCTCGTATCACTCACCTTTGCCTTTTTAAGCAATTGCATGATTTCGCACTCGAATCGCCGATCCATTGTTCTTGATCACCTAGCATATAACTTATGAATACAATAATACATTTAACAACTATATTTCAATATAAACAATGCATTAACACTATCAATCCATCACCCTTGATGGATTGATCATTCTACCTCTAATCCTTTATTTCATGATTCTCTTTATTTTTTATAACTTCTTAAATTCATTATTCCATAGTTTATTCCATAGTCACATACATGACTTTATTACTTGTATATATTTCAATTATTACTAGTGATCATTATGATCATTTTATCAACTTAATCATAATCAATTCTCATAAACATAATCAATCCAACTACAAAATTCTTTGAGTTAATACTTCAATTCTTGTAATCATATATCAATAACCTTTTTTAAACACCAATTTAGGTGTATTAACACTAATTCATATCCATATGATCAAAACCCACTTTGATCATATATCCCAAATTCAATTAATCCATTTTTAGATCAAATTCATGTTACTCCTCATCATTTAAACACTTATACATTACTAATTCATCATAATATGGCTTAAATTCAACCTAGAAATCATTAGTTATTCAAACCCATCAAAACCCTCAAGAACACAATTCAAGATTCTTGATCTTTAATTCATTCTAGTGTTAATTCAATCACTAATAAGCTTATCTATCATCAATTCAATGTATTTCATACTTTATTTCATATTAAATTCGTTAATTTCATAAACCCCCATGAAAATTCAAAGAAACTAAGATTCTAGGTTAGACTAAATCAAGAACAAGGATTACCTTAGGTTGTAGATGATTAATCCTTGTTGAATTCGAGTTCCTAGCTTCGATTTCAGGTTTA
The DNA here is from genome assembly GCA_949592205.1 of Helichrysum umbraculigerum. Classification (NCBI taxonomy): domain Eukaryota; kingdom Viridiplantae; phylum Streptophyta; class Magnoliopsida; order Asterales; family Asteraceae; genus Helichrysum; species Helichrysum umbraculigerum. Next base: position 3,719,464 of record CATIUR010000005.1, on the reverse strand, counting down.
AAATTCGATTTCTTTGTTTAGGGTTAGGGTTAATACGAGTTTGAAGTTCCTGGATGTTTTGAGAAGTAATTTTAACGATATATGATACGTACACATATAGATATATATGTTTATTTTATACCCCGTGATTATCATTGTCTGGAACTTTAAAACCGACTCACAGTTATTACTATTTTATTTCACCTAGAGTAAAAATAACTTAAAACATTTACTATTACTTTATTCACAATATTACTTTTGAATTTTGGGATGTTACACCTCATCGTCTAGATAACCGTTTAAGAAGGTAGTCTTGACATCCATTTGCCAAATCTCATAGTCATAGTAATTGCTATGGTTAAGAGAAACCTAATAGCCCTAATGTCTGCCACATGAGAGAAGGTTTCATCATAGTCAATTCCGTAGATTTGAGTATAACCCTTCGCTACGAGACGAGCTTTATAGGTGTGTACATTTTCATCCATATTCGTAGCTTCAAGCCATTTTTCAGATTCTGGATCTGATAATGCAGCTTTAAAATTAGAAGGTTCATTAAGATCCCCTAACATGTGTTTCTCAGATTCTACATTTAGACACAACTTCTCTGGAACACGTATTGTCCTTGCGGACCTACGAATTGGAACAACATCGACTTGAGGTTCATCACTTTGAACACTTTCCCCCCAAGTTGATGTTCGCTAATGATTGTAGAAGGTGATGCATCTTTCTCTTGGCTCTCATCAAGTTCTACGACCCTCCCACTGTTTTCTTGAGCTATGAGATTCTTTTCAAAGAACTCAGCAACAGTATTTTCAGAAGGATTATAGAAGTAGTAACCCATTGTTTCCTTTGGGTATCCTACAAAGATGTACTTAATAGATCTTTGCTCGAGTTTGTCAGGCATATCCCGCTTCACAAGCGCCTCACATCCCCAGACCTTAAATAAGACAAATTAGGGACTTTCCCATGCCACAATTCATGTGGTGTCTTATCAACCTTCTTGGTTGGAACCATATTCAGAATACCTACAGCAGATTCTAGAGCATAATCCCAAAAGGATAATGGGAGAGTTGTAAGGTTCATCATGGATCTTACCATGTCTAACAGGGTTCGATGCCTCCTCTTCGACACTCCATTATGGTGTGGTATGTATGAAGGAGTAAGCTGTTGGACAATTCCACACGCTTTCAGATAATCCTTAAACTCTTGGCTTAAGTATTCACCACCTCGATCCGAATGAAGGATCTTGATGGTCTTACCGAGTTGATTTTCTACTTCACTCTCAAACACTTTAAATGTTTCAAAGTCTTCATGTTTATGTTTAAGCAAGTAAATATAACCATAACGACTGAAATCATCAGTAAAAGTGATGAAGTAGCTAGCACCCTATCTTGTCACATGTCTAAATAGACCATAAACATCCGTATGTATAATTCCAAGTAGATCTTTGGCCCTTTGCGTTTGATGCGGAAAAGGTTTCCTTGTCATCTTGCCACAAACACAAGATACGCATTTATCAAAGGATCCATCATCATTTGATTTTAAGAGCCCTTCACATTGAAGCCTTTCAATGCGTTTCTTGCCAATGTTTGTGTCACACCCCCAATTTAATGCTTTGCGGAAGCGACTGTTTTGGGGCGTGACTAATCAATAATCAAACCCAAAGTACAAGCAAACGACTCTAAATGAGACGTTGTAGAAGATGTTACATTAATACATAAGTTTTCAAAAGTAATACATCATTAATGAGTTCGCAACTTGTTTTGTTAGATTTTAAGTACATAATCATTATACAAAAGATAATGCAAGTAAAATCTTCATATGTGTAATTGCATGCGACTCGAGCTACTAAAGCATATCCTGCTGGGCCATCTGTACTGATCAACCCTACTGTTGCTGTGTACCTGAGAATGCATTACTAAAACAGGTCAACCAAAAGGTTGGTGAATCTCACAGGTGTATAGTAAGTACAGTTTGAACACATCAGCTTGTAAAATCATTGAGTAAATATTGCACAGTTGCAATAGTTTCCGTATACATTGCCATGAGCACCATAGTCGAAGCTTAACAATCAGTGATTTTGCCCTCGTGAATGCTAATCCAGACATTCATATGTAACGAGTAAGAAACACCCATTTATACTGAATGTTCGGGGTAGTGCGTGCTACCCTGGGTGAGGATTGTCAGTCCTAATGGATCCATTTACTAGTACTCACGCTTAAGACCATAACTGACGACTATGATTAAAGGGACTTCATTGGATTAAGTAACCTCATGCAATCGATATACCAGTAAATCAGTTTGTAATCAAGTAAGTAAGTACATGTGTTCGAGTAAAACAAGTAATGCATCTCCCCCAAAATAGTAAAACAGTAAAAAGGGGCCGTGAGATTCACCTGTAGAGCCAGCAATTCCTAAAGTGCGTACGTATTCCACAGTAATCTCCTAACGTCCTAAACACGCAAGATTGTATGTTTGTAAGTGTACGCGTAGCAATTTGTTTGTTTAGTTATTTATGTACAAGTGTTTGTTCATACGTTTAGAAGTAATTAAGTTTGTATTTTGTAAAAGTGTACGGCCCGTTGGTGTCGGATTACAATTATATTTGAAAAATATAATTACAAATGTTTCAAGGAAATATACTTTGTAAAATTATATTTCGTATATTTTACCTTTGTATTGTTTACAATTTGTAAGGAGTTTATATAAGTCGATACTTAGTTTATAAAATGAATTTTTGTTGGTCTGAGAAGTAGATCCGCCGGCACCCTATTTAGATCCGCCGGATCAAGTGTTAATTGGGGGAATCCGCCGGATTCAACCGAATCCGCCGGATTCATGGCTGAGGAGGGGAATCCGCCGGATCCAATCCAATCCGCCGGATTCAATGGTTTCGAAGAGGATCCGCCGGATCAATATTAGGATCCGCCGGATAGTTCATGGGTTTGGGCAGGATCCGCCGGATCACCCCTTGGATCCGCCGGATCATTCGAGTTTCTGGGCGGGAATCCGCCGGATTCCCTTGAATCCGCCGGATTCCGGGGTCTGGGTTGGGTCTGTTCGTGCAGAAACTTAACAAAACTAGTTTAAAATCAATTTCCACAAACAATCAACTTACTAGGATGATAATACTTACTATTATAAACGTTTGTAACATAAATTTAAGTATAAAAATTAAGTGGTTCCTTACAATGATTTTCGGACGAAAATGGTGATGATGAAGAACACGATGATGATGATGATGATGATGATGATTCCAGATTATGATGATGATGATACTGGTTCTTGATCTTGTTAATGTTTTGGTTGTTGTTGTTGTTGAGTTGAAATGGATCGAGAGAGAAGAGAAAGAGCAGATAGATAGATTAATGTGTTTGTGTGTGTGTATTACATTATTGGGGTCGGTTGTATACCGGCTCCAATAATTGAGTTTGGTGGGTAATTTTTGACCCGTGTTCGCGTACCCGATCGTTAAGTAGTGTAATATTTAAAAATGATAATTTTCTAAATATTATTTCGTATGTGTTAACAATTGAAATATTTTATAAAAATACCTCCAGTGAGATATAAAAATATATCTTAGTTTAGTTCAAAGTACTCGGATAGTTTTCTGTATCAAAAATGTATTTAAATTTCAAACGGTGTATATAATTATTATTCCCCATAATAATACTTTGTTTAAAAATGTTTTTCACCAAATTCTATTTTGGGTTTCTGCGTTCTACCAAATTCGTGTACGGGTGATTATTATATAATCGTTTTCGGTTTATATATATACATATATATATAATACTTGTGTACTTGAGTATTGACACGTCTGTAATTACGTGTTTTAAAAGTTTAAATTAGGAGCTAATTTTGGGTTATTTTGACCGGGTGTCACATTCTCCCCTTGTGAGGAGAATTTCGTCCCGAAATTTGTTCGTAGTATTTATCGTTGTATTCAAGTTGTAGTTCGCGTGTTATCTACATAAGTCTGACAACACCTATCTAGAGTTGTCTATCTCCCCTTGTTGAACTAGTGCCCTTCCGGCAACTAAGGAATTCGAATTGAAGTTTCGAGATGTGTTTACTATTATGCATACATGATCAGTCCAGTCGATCATTAGAGAGTTGCTACCATGTGTACTAGTAGCCTAAAGTAATTCAGTGAATCCTTGATTGTTTTGTCGGTAGGACAAAGTTTTGTCGTTTAGCCAATTGCTTGAGTACAGCTACATTTTGTACTAGTAGCCCACCTTAGACTCTATCCATCTTATACAGAAACGAAGTGGTTTAGCACATTTCAGGTCTATGTGGGATGTTACCCAAAAATACGGTTTTATGTGAGTCGTCACCCAAAAATTTGTTTTACTCGGGACGTTACCCAGTATATAAAAGTCAACCGGTTTGTTTTCCGGTGTACAACATCGTAGGATATGTTATTCCTATACCTTTGTGCTAAAACTAGTTTCATATATAGAGACTATAGATCTAAATTGTTATTTTCCCCTAACTCTTTAGTGTACTTAGAATCTAGGGAAAACCTAACAAGTATCAAGTAGCAAGTAAAGTTTATCAAGTAAGTAGTATGAAAGTAGATAGGTTGCTAGCGAGTTACCATGATCGCATCCCTATTCAGATTTTTGTAAGTTTTGTTCCTATAACAGTAAGGAAGTCATTGTGTACTGTGTAATTTTGTTGACCATTCAAGGTTTGAAGTTTTGTATCAAGTTGTGTACAGTAAGCAAGTTTGAACGGTTTTGAAGTTTTGAAATTTCTTTAAAACATTTCGTAAGAAACTTTGCAACATGTTTGTTAAAAGTACATTTGTCAGAAAATTTTGATAGTGAAAGTCGATTGAAAACTTTGAAGTTTGTCGAAAACTTTAGTCAATAAACAGTTTGGTTGAGATTCTTGTCAGCGACAAAGTTTTGAAATCTCGTTTAACAAAATTTATTTGAAAACAGATTTTAAGAAAAGTCCGGGGTAAAAGCATGTTAAAATTGTTGAAAATGATTTTCCTAGGGTTCGCCTAACAGTACGACGGAGTACGTTGTAAACATAAAAATTTTGTAGACTGTAGCAGTTTAAAATAGAGTCCCGATCTTCTTATCAAAGGACGTTGAAATCAGTATGTTTGTTTGTGGCAGTGGTGTAGACAGTCTCAAATGTATCATCAAGTAAAGGCCTATTCCTATACATCCAATATATAATAGCCTAGTGAGTAGTATGTAGTCTAGGCCTATGTATGTATATATACCAATATCCCATAATAGTCTAATCATACTTGTATGTATCACCGATTCCATCGGTTTCATACTGTCTACCTGAAATAGTTCGCCAATTTCCTTATTCTATTTGTACTTAGAATCTAAGGAAACACATAAAGTTCTAAGCAGTGATAGAACCTATTCAAGTAAGTAGTACAGATGCAGTTTTAGTTATCCGGGTGTGAGCGTACCCGAGTTGAGTAGGTCAATAAGTCTAGGGTTCTGGTGATTACCTTCAGCATTGAGTACATAGAACCTGCCCTTAGCAGCGTTGTTGTTTTTGTCCTTCAGTTTTGGACAATCTCTCTTGAAATGCCCAGTACCATTGCACTCATAGCAGGTTTTGGGTGCAGAGGTGTCGGTACCAGTGGTGGTTTCTTTACAGTCCTTGGTCAGATGTCCAAATCGCTTGCATTTGGTGCAAGGACATAGACCATCATGATGAAGCTTGCACTTAGAGCAATAGGGCTTTCTTCCCTTATACTCTTTCTTGTCATCAGTTTCAGAAGTGTTGGCCTGAACAGTTGCAGGTTTCTTGTTAGCTTGGCTCTGACTTCCAGAGCTTCCATCAGCTTTCCTCTTGTTATCTCCCGAGCTGTTCACAGTAGTTTTGTTGCCAGCGGTTCCTTGATGAACCATTTGTGCCATCAGCTTGTGTGCCATACGCACTGTACCATGAAATGTGGGAGAGTTGGATGAAGTAACCATCCCTTGAATTTGTGGAGGAAGTCCCCAGACATAGCGCTCAATTCGCTTGGATTCTGTATCAACCATTGATGGGCAAAGGTGTGCCAACTGATTGAATCGAGAGGTGTAGCTGGCAATGTCGTTCCCTTGAGTGGAGAGATTCCAGAATTCCGCCTCAAGCTGTTGAATTTCATCCCTGGGACAATACTCATCCTTGAGCATTTTCTTCAGTTCATCCCAAGGAGTTTCCAGAGCAATGTCTTGGCCTATGGAGTCAGCATAAGTGTTCCACCATGTCAGAGCATCATCCATGAAAGTGTAGGTGGAGAACTTGACCTTACAGTTCTCAGGGCAACTGCAGATGCGAAAGACTGCCTCTGTCTTCTCCATCCATCGTAACAACCCAATGGCACCTTCTGTGCCTTTGAAGCTCAAAGGATTGCAGTTAAGGAAGTCTTTGTAGGTGCAGGGTTTCACTACAGGGGCATTTGGTGGTGTCTCAGCACTTTCAGATCGTTGTCGCTCGGCAAGTACTGCGTCAGCAACCAATCGATCGACCTGAGCTTGAGTGAACTTTTGTCGTGGAGGCATGTTCCTTCATTGAAGATAAGGGACATGTCAGAGTTTTGTACAAGAATATGATCATCGTAGTTGCATATATAACAGTAATATATCACAACACAAGTGACAATCAATAGCGTAGAATAACAGTGATTGTAATCATCCAACTTGCGAGTTCAAATGATTACGAGGATTAAAGTTTTCAAAAGTGAAAAGGATATTACATCCGTACATGTATCAGTAGTTTTGCGGAATGTGATAAGGAGGTAGGAAAAGATTTGTACTTAGAGAAATACTGGATTCGAACGTTTAAACTGATAGGTGAGTGAAGAATGGTCCTCTGTTGACCAGTTTGTGCAGAGTAAGGTGTCGAAGTTCTTAATCTCTACCTAGGGTAAGTCTATTTTGAAGAGATGACCCTCTCTGTTAGGGCACATCCCGGTACTATTTGTCCTGATTCGATCAACTTACCACAGGCCTATTCTAAAATGAGTTCGTACAGTGTGTGTGTTACTAAATATCGGAGGATCTTAATAAGCCTAATCATATAGGTGTAACCTATATATACTTATTATCCACCTAGTTGTGTCTATCACAAAACAAGTACAAGTCACGGTTCTCTCGTGGTCAGAGTCAACTAGTGCATTCCTGTTCAACATAACCCCTTTCAGATCTTACATCATCTTCATTTAATTGTACATAGTTGATCAGGCTATGTTAAATTAAACTTGTATGACGAAATCCCTGAACCAGTTATATCTAATGAGGAATACTGCCTAACGGTCATAGTCTAGGCCCACTAAATGCAACCTAGTTCGCTATAACCTTAGGCTCTGATACCAATCTGTCACACCCCCAATTTAATGCTTTGCGGAAGCGACTGTTTTGGGGCGTGACTAATCAATAATCAAACCCAAAGTACAAGCAAACGACTCTAAATGAGACGTTGTAGAAGATGTTACATTAATACATAAGTTTTCAAAAGTAATACATCATTAATGAGTTCGCAACTTGTTTTGTTAGATTTTAAGTACATAATCATTATACAAAAGATAATGCAAGTAAAATCTTCATATGTTTAATTGCATGCGACTCGAGCTACTAAAGCATATCCTGCTGGGCCATCTGTACTGATCAACCCTACTGTTGCTGTGTACCTGAGAATGCATTACTAAAACAGGTCAACCAAAAGGTTGGTGAATCTCACAGGTGTATAGTAAGTACAGTTTGAACACATCAGCTTGTAAAATCATTGAGTAAATATTGCACAGTTGCAATAGTTTCCGTATACATTGCCATGAGCACCATAGTCGAAGCTTAACAATCAGTGATTTTGCCCTCGTGAATGCTAATCCAGACATTCATATGTAACGAGTAAGAAACACCCATTTATACTGAATGTTCGGGGTAGTGCGTGCTACCCTGGGTGAGGATTGTCAGTCCTAATGGATCCATTTACTAGTACTCGCGCTTAAGACCATAACTGACGACTATGATTAAAGGGACTTCATTGGATTAAGTAACCTCATGCAATCGATATTGAAAGTGCCCGTTTATGTCGGATCTAAGTGTTGATCGAAAGTAATTGATTGGCGGAATCAAACAATTACACTAACAAGTAATAAACTTAAACCGAAACAATGAATCAATCAAAGTAAAACTAGTTTATTGGCTTAACGAATGTATTGGAATGCGTTTACAGGTTGCTCAGTCGACAAATGGTGCTAGGGTGTCGTCAACCCTAGCCGAAAACCCGTAGGTTTCAATTTATACTAAAACAAAATCGGCAGACATGCGTCACTTGGGAAGTGTCGCATGTCGCCGCCCTCATGCGTCACTTACCTAAGTGTCGCTATGCGTCACTAGGGCAAGTGTCGCCTAATGCTAAACTTAAGTGTCGCAAATACAGAAAATGACATTTCTAATAAAACTAACTAACGACACTTACAACTCAATAGACCAACTGACAGACACATAATCATGTATCAACAAACTCCCCCGTGTCTTCAGCTTGGTCTTCAAAACATCTTCAATTTAAACCCAACCTGGTGGAAACACTCCACCAGCATGAATACCCACTCGAACACAAATCTCGACCACCTTCTCGAACTTTGAAGCTTCTTCTTGATCATAACGATGATACTCCATCTTACTTTTGTGAAGAGCTTTCAAATCTTTCTTCGTCAAATTGATAAGGCTGATCGGATCAAAAACACGAAGAGATCTTCCATACTTTGCAGATAAACTCCAATTACCCTTCTCAATCACTGGATCTTCAACCGAAAGATATTCAATGACTGCTTCTTGAGTAACAGAGTCAAACCACCAATATCGTAATCTTTTCAGAAAATCAAGTGGTAAAGACTGCAATGGCACAGTTTTCTGACTAGCAGCTGGAGGATAATGATATTTCACAATTGGTTGCTGAGTTCTTGAATCCAACTTTTTCTTGTATGAATAACGAACTCCCAGCTCTGGTCTAACCCACAAATACTTCTTGCTATAAATATCTCTTCTGAGAATCTTCTGAAACATATTACCACGAAAATCATCAGTGTGGTTAATGATGTTCAGCTGAGCAAGACGATTTAATTCCTCCTTCGGCAACGTACTAATACAGTTAAATCTTGGCCGAAAATACTGTACTCCATCTCTTCGCTTAATAAGAATCAGAAAGTTGACTTCATCAAACTTCCAACTTCTGATTAATCCAGTCAAATCACCTCGAACCTGATATGTTTTGCAAATCTTCAATTCAGGCTTGAGCTTTCGAAACATCGGGCGCTCTGAAGATGTAGACGGTTGCGCTTGTTCAGGAACAGATTCAGCAGTTGGTTGTTCCTGAGTAGTATCTGTTTGAGGCTCTTGGTCATCATCAGAATCATCGGACTCAATGATCGGTGCATCAAAATCATACGGTTGAGCCGGTTGTTTCTGAACTGGTTCCGATTCTCGCTCAGGTGCTGGTTCCTGATGAGGATTAACCAAATATTCTTCGTCTGACCCTGGAACCTCAGCATCCATCTCTATATCATCCGGATCAACTGATTTATCTTCTTCATCATCCGGATTTATCAAACTCTGAATGTATGTGAGATTAACATTCGAATAATCAACCGAAATGGGTCTCGGTTGTCCTGGAACATCAACGAAATAATCCAAAGCAATGTTTTCATTAATAGAATCTGGATTTACATTTTCGGATTCTGGGGGAGGGGTTACATTTGTTTCTAAGGTTCTCGGACCTTCCTCCCCCGAAACAACAGTAACCGCTTCCAATTCTAACAACCTAGACTGCACATCTTTCAATTCTAGCTGCAACTCCTGCACATGAGCTGCTTTTATCTCTAAATCTTTTATTTGAGCAGCTTGAGCTTCAATCACGGCAGCCTGATCATCAAAACGCTTGTTCATTTGAGTTATCTGGTCAAGTAACTGCTGAAGCATTGCAGGTGGCGGTTGTTGTTGTTGAGGTTGCTGACCCGGTTCCTGAGTACTTATGCCCGTTCTCTGACGTCTTCTCAATGGTAGATCAGCATAAGAAGGAGAAGACCCAGCTGGTCGCTTACCAAGATTAGGCGGTATGTGAACACGCCCTGCAGAAATCCTTCTCAAAATACGCTTAAAGCGTCGAGGATCAGCCAACTGTATTCCATCCAATGCATCCTGAGGTGGTACATCACCTGGAGAATCAGGTGGTGTAAGACCACCATCAGATTCCTCAGCTGGAACCTCTTCAACTTGCTCAATATCCTCCAAATCTTGAGCCACAGCAGCATCAACTAAATCTGCTTCATTGACCGGAGGAGCAACAACATCCTCATAACCATCCCCAGGTGGCGCAACATAGTTTTCGTTTACTATGTGCCCAAATAACTCACGATCAGGCAAGATCTGAGAATCTTTTGGTGGCAGCTTACAGTCATTGAAAACACGCAACATCATTGGCGTTGGAAATAGTAACGATCTTAGATCTGGAGCGATTCCCAAATCCAAATCATTTAATAACAGCTGAACAAAACGAGGATACAACAGCCATTTTTCTTTTCCAGCTCGAACATTATCAACCATATTCCCGAAAATATAACCGCTGAAGTTATACGGCTTGTTATAAACTAATGCCAGCATCAGAGATAAAGTCATGTGACTTGCAGCATCGTATCCTCCTTTTCGCGGAGATAAACACACAATTACAATGTGAGCCAAATATCTCCAAACCCGACAGAGATACTGTTTACGAAAATCAGTAAGCTGATCAGCCGGATAACCCAATCTCTGAAGACCCCCGTAGATAAAAGTGGTCTCAAAAACGGTCGGCATATCATTTGCATCATCAAACTGCAAAACGCGGCGAACTGAATCCTGTGTAATCTGAATCTCACGACCAAACATAGTGGTCACAATCCTCGGAGTGTCGTCCTCTGTTCTGATAAATGCGTGGTCATAAAACTCCTCGATTTGATTCATATACACTGGTACTGAAGCTGTAATAGCGTAATGAATCCTCGAACGTCTAAGAAACTCGATCATCGGCCGAAAAGGCAATGAGTTCTTATGCGTAGATTCCAAAAATGCAACAATGTTGTGCCTGGTGTTTGTGCGACGATAATAATCATGAAGATGCTCCATCTGTAACTATAAACCAGACAAGAACACGAAAAATCGTTACAGAATAAGCTCAAAAAAAACATAATCGAAAAATCTGATTTTATAGCGTCACTGAAGAAGTGACGCACGTAAGACAGCCGACACTTAAGAAGTGACGTATGAAAATCAGAAATCAGAAGGATGCGTTACTTAAGGTAAGTGACGCATTGAAAGCGTCACTGGCGTAAGTGACGTTGCCGCAACATGTATCATTCAAGTGGTACTTAACAAGTGACGGATATGCGTCATTTAAAAAGTGACGGTTAGTTAAAGCGGCACTGACAGCGTCAGTGAAGGAAGTGACGGATCAAAGCGTCACTCGGTAAGTATGATGTGAGAGTGACGCATAAAGGCGTCACTCAGCAAAGTGACGGTTAAAGGCGTCACTCAGCAAAGTGACGGTTAAAGGCGTCACTTGTGGAAGTGAAACTTAACCTGCAAAATTACCATTAAGCGTCACTTAAGGAGTGACGCTTGAAGTGACGCAACGATGAAGATCATCGTGTCACTGTTCAAGCCCGGTAATCACGACGAACCAAATTTGGGGTTTTTTGAAAACGAGTTAACCAAACGATGCGGCAAGTAAAAACGATTAAAACACACCATTTATTAACACAAAACAATAACAAAACGATCCCCAATAATCGTGATTACATAAACCCTAAAAACCCGAAACTTCAATCGGTGATTAAATCATGAATACGCAATTATAATAGATAAAAACGGTACCTAATGATGCGTATGAGTGAGATGAACAAGGTAACGGAGGCCGATTGCACGCAAAATACACAAAAAGCCGTAGATCGATCGAAAAGCACGAATAGTCGAAGTGACGCAGCGACGAGAGAAGTGACGCAAGGGTAGTGGAAGTGACGCGTAGTGAATAGTGTTGGTGGTAGAAATAAGTGCCGGATACGGACTATTTATACCAAAACACTAATCAGCGTCACTTAGAACGACTCTTAAAGCGTCACTTGTATGCGTCACTATGAGCGTCACTTAGGAAGTGACGCATATCGACAGTTTTTAACAAAAATTTAAAATTTTATCGATCTTTTGCGAAGTACTCAATTTGACAGTAAATGTGACTTGGTTAAAAAATAAATAAAATTTAAAGACACAAAATTGCAAATATAAAACCAAACTAAATACATTCTTTTTGGTGACGGAGTTGATTAAGTCTGGTTAGGGATCATATCGGAATAACATGAATTTATTAGGAATGGTAAGTGTTATTTCGATCATCAGTATATTTGTCCACTTTAAATTTACTTGGCACATATAAAACACCTTGTATAAAAATTATTTCAAAACAATTATTGGTATTGTTTGTCCACCTAAACATGTTACATCCGTGTCTGTGAGTTAACCTTTTATTGTTAGAATGAATATTGCACCATGGTCCCCACCATAGATATACCCCTATAACTTAGACATGAACATAGTTTCCAAATTTAGAAAGAATATAAGAGAATCAATTTTAAGAATCAAGCCAGCGGTGACAGGTCTGTACTTGCGTACAACAGAGCAACATAACTTGATTCAGGTATAAGCAAAACTAAACGCAGTCAAACCAAATTTGTGGCGACCTTGTGTAGTATCTTAAATTTAAGACTTTGCAAGTGCATTGACTCACGTTTGCTTAGTTTTGAGAGTAAGGTGAATTGAGACCAGGTCTGCACTTTCGTACAACAGAGGAAACAATCAGCATACTCCCCCAAAAGATCTCAGATATACGATCCAAAAATAGAAGTATGTCAAGCTATGCTAAGGAATTAAGACTTAAAGTCGTACATCACAAGGTGTTTACCACATGATCATAGACATGTATGTAAATTACTTCTTAATACCTCAGAGACCGGTGTGTACCATGCCTACCAATACATCGTATGATGAAGATAATTTAGATAAAAACTGTTTTAAATGTGTCAGATAAACCTACTGACACATCCAAGATAAACCTTAAAATTCCATTTTGTGCATGTCACCCGATGTACTATCATATCCCAAGTTGTTTACAGACACAACTTCAACGTCTATTTTAAAAATGTAGCAACCTTGCGTTTTCTTTAATACTAAGGAGTATAAAGAGTGGCTGTTGCAATTTTTTTTTTTTTTTTTTTTTTTTTTTTTTTTTTTTTTTTTTTTTTTTTAAACACACATAAAAGCAAATAACGTTAACTATCCAAGTCACACATTACTTTTTAGACCCAAAGAATCTTAAACCGATCATGTTGACCAGTTCATCAAATCGAGCACGTGAAAAGGCTTTGGTGAATAGGTCGGCATTTTGTTTAAGGGTGTCTATGTGGACCAGGTCTATCAAGTGTTTTTCATAGCAATCCCGTATGAAGTGGAACCTAAGTTCAATATGTTTGGTCTTAGAGTGCTGTACGGGATTGCGTGTGATAGAAATAGCAGCAGTGTTATCTATGTGAATGGGAGTCATAGTAAGAAGTAACCCGTAATCACGTAATTGGTGCTGAATCCAGAGAACTTGGGCACAGCAGCTAGCGGCAGCAACATACTCAGCCTCTGCTGTAGAAAGAGAGACTGTAGTCTGCTTCTTGCACTGCCACGACACCAAACGCGATCCCAGAAATTGACAACCACCCGTTGTAGACTTCTTATCGATACTGCAACCTCCATGATCCGAATCTGAATAGGCTGTGAGAGCGAAAGTCTTCTCATTAGAATACCAAAGACCCAAGGTAGGTCTAGCTCTGAGATAACCAAAAATTCGCTTTACTGCCTTCATATGTGACACCTTTGGTTTAGCCTGATAGCGCGAGCAAATCGACACGGCAAATACAATGTCCGGTCTTGAGGCAGTCAAATACATAAGAGAACCTATCATTGAACGATAGTCCCTCTCCTTGCAATCTTCATCTTCCTCAGAAAATTTGAGATTGTGATTAAGCTCAATGGGAGTCCCATAGGTTTTACAAGTGAGCAGGTCATACCTAGTCAACATGTCATTGACATATTTTGACTGATGTATATAAATACCTTTTGCAAGCTGCTCAACTTGTACACCTAAAAAGAAAGTGAGCTCCCCCATTGCGCTCATCTCAAACTCAGATTTCATGATTTTTTCAAAGTTCTTGCACATTGCCTCATTAGTAGACCCGAAGATAATATCGTCCACGTAAACCTGCACAAGTAGCATATCTTCCCTATCCTCTGACTGTTCACGAAGAATGAATAGCGTGCTATCGATGTTCCCTCTCACAAAACCATGCTTAATCAGATGTGTAGTTAGCCTCTCATACCAAAGTCTAGGTGCTTGGTGAAGACCATACAACGCCTTGTTCAATTTACAGACGTATTCAGGATGCACAGGGTCTTCAAAACCAGGAGGCTGCTTAACATATACATCGTTGTCAACCTTTCCATACAGAAACGCACTTTTCACATCAAGTTGATTGACGCGAAATCCCTTGAAGGACGCGTATGCCAGAAAAATGCGTATGGATTCCAATCTAGCAACAGGGGCAAATACATCATCATAGTCCAAACCCTCAATTTGGCTGAAACCTTGAACTACAAGACGTGCTTTATTACGGATCACAACCCCCCTGTCATCCATCTTATTACGAAAAACCCAACGAGTACCAGTCAAGTGGGCACCCTTGGGTAATGGAACTACTTCCCAAACTTGCAACTTTTCAAATTGCTGTAGTTCCTCTTGCATGGCCTCGATCCAGGATGGATCTTTTAAGGCCTCTTCAACTTTCTTAGGTTCATTCTGCGAAAGGTAACATGAATTAATATTAGCCACCAGACCCGAAAGTTGTTCAGAATCAGTCTGTTTCGCTTGATGTCTTGTTTGAACCTTTGCATGAGGATCACCAATGATATTATCAATGGGGTGATCCTTATGTATCCGAGACACTGGAATTTGATCTGGCACAAGATTCTTTTCCAGGTTACTCAGATCTCCCTCATTTGCAGAAATATTCGGAGAAGCATCATCATCTTCATCTCCTTGAGAAAATAAATGAGAGTAATTCATATTTTCTGCTTCCTCTCCCTCATCACTTACCTCATCATCTCCTCCTTCCTCTAATGACGGCATGTTTGGATCATAAGGAAGCTCCTTAGTGTAGTTATACACTGTTTTAGAGGTAGAAGGAGCATCTATCAAAGGTGAAACTTGAGAAGTAGATGTTGGAATAGGTGTTGTTGATGGTGGTGTGGGTGTTGGTATTGGTGTAGTATCTGTTGGTGGTGGTTCGGGTGTTGCATTAGGAGATGGGTCGGATGGTTTACTAACTGGTATATCTTGAGAAAAATCAAGTCCATGTAGCATGGAAACTAACTCTTCCGTATCATCATCATCAGGAATTTTGAAAGAGTCAAAGAGATTTCCATAGTTGAAGAACCAATCCGGACCTGTTCCTTGAGGAGGTTCCGTATACCTTAAACATTTTACTTCAAACTGTTCCTCAATCTGATTCGTTGATTTGTTAAAAACTCTTTTGTTTGGAGAATTGACTGAATATCCAAGAAAAATCCCTTCAACAGCTTTGTCACCAAACTTAGAGATCTTATCTTTTGTAATCATGATCATGCATGGACACCCAAATGGTTCTAAGAACTGAAGGTTTGGCTTACGGTTATTGAAAAGTTCATAACATGTCTTGTTCTTTTTCTTAACCGTGAGCACTCTGTTGAGAACATAACAGGCAGTATTAACTGCCTCAGCCCAGAAGATGATTGGTAATTTGGAGTCAGCTAACATGGTCCGAGCTGTCTCGATGATTGTCCTGTTCTTTCTTTCTGCAACTCCATTCTGTTGTGGAGTCCTTGGAGCACTAAATTGATGCTCAATTCCTCTTGTAGCACAAAACAATTCGAGAGTTGAGTTCTTAAATTCAGTTCCATTGTCGCTTCGAATCCTTTTCACCTTTAAGTTGCATAGATTTGCCAACTTATCCAACAGATACACCAAAATATCAGGAGTCTCCCCCTTTGTAGTCAAGAAATATACCCACGAAAACCTTGAGTAGTCATCAGTAACTACCAAGCAATAAGACCGACCACCAATGCTCTTTGTTGAAACTGGACCGAACAGATCCATATGCAGTAGTTCCAACGGAGCTGCAATAGAATTCACAACCTTAGACTTGTGGGACTTCTTATGGAGTTTTCCTTTGTGACAAGAAACACAGTCATCTTTTAGAGCAAATGACTGTTTTGGAACTCCCCTCACTAAATCATTGTTAATCAGAAAATTCATTTTACGAAAATGAATATGTCCCATCCGTCTGTGCCAAAGGAGTGATTCCTTTTCTGAAGCCTTTGAAAGAAGACAAGTATAGTCACTTGTAGTCTCTACAGTTCGCATATTCATCACATAGGTGTCATTCTTTCTAGGTGCCCGCATCAATACCCAATTCTCAGGAATGACATACCCCGGCTTCAATATCACACATTCCGTCTTTGTGAATAACGTGGTGTAGTCCTTGTCACAAACTTGTGAAACGCTCAGCAAGTTGTGAGTTAGCTCAGCCACATAATTCACATTTTCAAAGCTAACTTTTCCATTTGTTAGCGTTCCCTTTCCTGAAATCGTTCCTCCTGAATCTCCCGCGAAAGCAACGTATCCTCCCGAGTATGGTTTAATATCCGTCAGAAGAGACACATCACCAGTCATGTGTCGCGAGCAGCCACTATCCATATACCATAAACTATCCTTCACACGTTCCGACTGCTGCAACACATCAAAGAAAGAGATTAGTGAGAAACGGAGACCCAAGCCTTTACAGACTTAGGTCTTCCATGGTCATCAACAATAAGCACGTCAGATAGGACTTTATCTTTAAACAAATCAGAATTTTTATCTGAAGTGTTATTGTTGACGACTGAAGAGTCAACATCAGACTCTTTTCGTTTCCAAACTTTTGAAGGTTCGGAATTGATATCAGAAGTAATGTTGGGCTTTTGAATTGGCAAAGGTTTTTGCTCAACATTACTTAGCTTCAGAGCAGGCTTGGGAGAGTTTGAATAATGCCTAGGTGGAGATTTTGAAAAGGAATTTCTGTAAACTGATGTCCTAGGCATCTCTCTCCCATAGCGCTGATTTGACAGCTTGGGACAGTCACGGATCAAATGTCCTTGTCTCTTGCAGTAGAAACAAGAACGAGTCTCAACGAACGGTTGAGGCTGAGGCATTACCACAGGAGGTGGAGAAACATTTCTAGAACATGAACATTGAGTACATGTTTTAGAAAATGTTTGCTTTGGTTGAGAGGTCGAAGTTGAAGGTTTATCAGACAAAACTTTTTCATTCACAACTTTTTCATTTACTAATTTTCGTTGCAAAATCTTTACAGGTGACTGTAAAGTTTGTTGTTTTGAGTTTAAAACCTTGGTTTTACCCTTATTTGTTTGAACCTTAATTTCAGGTTCAACTTTTGAAACCACTTTTTCAGGTTTATCTTCAACTCTCTTAACTTCAGGATACTCCTGATCAGTAATATCCTCAATCTCAACGATCTCCTCAAAACAAACTGGAGATTCATCCTTTTGCTCAACAATCTCCTCAGCACTAACAGGAGATTTATTCAGTGGTTTAACAAACTTAGGAGTGGGATACTCTGGCCTCGTGGTTTTCTCCTTCTCCTGTTTGTTAGATTTAGCTACTTTACCCTTGACACCCAACAACTTAGCATAATCAACTGGAATCTCATCAAGACCTTCCTTAACAGGTAAAGGAGTATAAGTAGTAGGAGGTGCTATTTCAACAAAACCTATTCCTTTTCCTCCCTTACTTTTCCTATCTTGCTTATGGTTACTAACAATTTCATTTAAGATCATAGTTGCAGAAGCTGAACCTAAGACTTTATCTTGATAATTACCATACTCACTTTTTAAGGCTGAAAGCTCTTTGTTTAACAGTTCAATTTCAGTAAGATAACTTTTAATTGCATCCTGTTGACTAAAAACTTTAGCTTTATAAGTTTGAGTATCTAACTTATGAGCTTCAATATGGTTTTCATAGAGTTTTTCATTTTCTTTCAAAAACTTATTCGACTCATTAAGTTTTGCAACTTTATCTCGCAACTTTTGATTATCCTTTTGAAAAGCCTCTAGAGATTCAGTTAGATTAATGCATGAGATACAGTTTAAAGGTTCAGGTGATTCATTTTGTACCTCAGGTGTAATATGAGCCATGAGACACTGTTGAAACTTTTTCGCCTCCGCATTCCAGTCATGAGTAGTTGGCTCAAAAACCACCAAAGCATTGTCCACAACTAATGTCTTGCCCTCTTCTTTTGCCTTTGGAGGATCAGGTTTAGTAAGGCCCGACGGTGGCATCTTGGGTTTCTCGCATTCCCTAGCGAAATGACCCAAATTCTGGCAGTTATAACACCGGACCTTGCTTTTATCAAAACCAAATCCTGACTTTCCATTGCCTTCTAAACTCTTGCGTCCAGTTCGTTGCAAGAATTTTTGAACCCTTCTTGTTATCATAGCAATGTTCCAATTCAAGTCCATCTGTTCTAGATCATCTTCATCCAGTTGTCCGTAATCCTCTTTGGTCAGCTCCAAAGTTGCGTTTGGTTGAGTAACCAAATCTTTGTAAGAGCTCAGAAAAGCTGTATAAATTGCAGCTTGCTCTTGTATTGCTGGTGAGACTGGAGTCTGTTGAGAGGTACCAGAAAGATAAGCTGTATGTTGACTTCCAGAAGAAGCAGAAGATGAATTGGTATCCGTTATAAATGCCACTCCACCATAACTCTTGCCAGAATTGACTAATCCAGCTCCACCAGTTGTGGAATTCTGTACCGATCCACCTGACTTACATTCTTTCTTCTTCAATTCCATTGCATGAGCTTGTAGAATACCTATCAATTGATCCAAAGTCATCCTCTGTAGTTCTGGATTTTCCTTTAAAAATTGGACTTTCACATCCCAAGCACTTGGCAACACGTCCAGCAACTTCTTGTTTACCTCAAGTGCAGGGAGATTGTATCCTCCTTCATTCAACTCACTAACCAGATGTGAGTAACGGGTGAATAAACTGGAAGTCAGCTCATTAGGAATCATATCAAATAGATCATACTGCTTTTTGATTAACTCTAGTTTGGCTTCCTTGTATTTTTCATTTCCTCCGCATCTTGTCTCAATTGCTTTCCACAAATCATAAGTTGTGTCATGAGATTTAAACAGTCTCATAACATCCTTTGGCAAACACATACAGATAGAAGAATGAGCCTTTCTTTCTGTTTCATACTCCTTTTTCTCTTGAGGTGACATAGCATTATATGTTTTGGCTGGAGGAACACCCCGATAATTCCCTTCAGCCACTGGAGCAACATATCGTTCTTTTAAAGGTCCCCACAGTTCAGGACAGTGGAAATCGATATACTGTTCATATCTATCTCTCCAATACACATAATCTAAATCTGGTCCAAAGAACGGAGGTTTATTACTGGAGCCAATATCATTGCTCTGTCTGAGCATTTCTCTGATTCCTCTAATATCTTCCTTATCAGACATTGAAGCGTACCTGTAAAATCAACTTAAAACAAAAACTAGGAAGCTGATTAGTAACAAAGGCGTCACTTGGTAAGTGACGCACCTTAGTGTCGCAAAGAGTAGCGGCACTTGACAAGTGACGCTATCGAATGACGGATAAATAAACAGAACGACACTAGAGATTAGTGTCGTATAAACACGTAAGTGACGTACTCAAGTGACGGACTTGAGTGTCGCTTAGCAATAACAGGCGTCACTAAGATAAGTGATGCTTTAAGTGACTGACAGAAGTAACGCGTCACTCGTAGTAAGTGACGGATGATACACAAGTGACGTATCAAATGACGCAGTAGAGTGCCGGAATGAACAGTAGGTGTCACTAAGGTAAGTGACGCTATAATACTCAAGTGACGTTACTAAGTGACGCACTTGAGTGTCGTAAAAACCCTAATTGTTCCTTACAGAAGTGACGTTCGAAGTGACGCACAAGGTGTCGAAGTGACGCTTTGAGTGACGCAGAAACGGCTGTGATCACCCAAAAACCCTAAAAATCGAATTTTCGTAAACCTAATGAAAATTCTTGAGTCCCAATCGTATGAAACCTGTAAATCTTTGCTCAAAACACAGTAATAGCACCAAATCGATCCTTATCTTTCTAGAATGTCTTTGATCTTCACAAAATCGAACCGAAAACTCTCCAATACACGTACACACGTCGATCAAATCAACTCCGTGGCTCTGATACCAGTTGAAAGTGCCCGTTTATGTCGGATCTAAGTGTTGATCGAAAGTAATTGATTGGCGGAATCAAACAATTACACTAACAAGTAATAAACTTAAACCGAAACAATGAATCAATCAAAGTAAAACTAGTTTATTGGCTTAACGAATGTATTGGAATGCGTTTACAGGTTGCTCAGTCGACAAATGGTGCTAGGGTGTCGTCAACCCTAGCCGAAAACCCGTAGGTTTCAATTTATACTAAAACAAAATCGGCAGACATGCGTCACTTGGGAAGTGTCGCATGTCGCCGCCCTCATGCGTCACTTACCTAAGTGTCGCTATGCGTCACTAGGGCAAGTGTCGCCTAATGCTAAACTTAAGTGTCGCAAATACAGAAAATGACATTTCTAATAAAACTAACTAACGACACTTACAACTCAATAGACCAACTGACAGACACACAATCATGTATCAACAGATATACCAGTAAATCAGTTTGTAATCAAGTAAGTAAGTACATGTGTTCGAGTAAAACAAGTAATGCATCTCCCCCAAAATAGTAAAACAGTAAAAAGGGGCCGTGAGACTCACCTGTAGAGCCAGCAATTCCTAAAGTGCGTACGTATTCCACAGTAATCTCCTAACGTCCTAAACACGCAAGATTGTATGTTTGTAAGTGTACGCGTAGCAATTTGTTTGTTTAGTTATTTATGTACAAGTGTTTGTTCATACGTTTAGAAGTAATTAAGTTTGTATTTTGTAAAAGTGTACGACCCGTTGGTGTCGGATTACAATTATATTTGAAAAATATAATTACAAATGTTTCAAGGAAATATACTTTGTAAAATTATATTTCGTATATTTTACCTTTGTATTGTTTACAATTTGTAAGGAGTTTATATAAGTCGATACTTAGTTTATAAAATGAATTTTTGTTGGTCTGAGAAGTAGATCCGCCGGCACCCTATTTAGATCCGCCGGATCAAGTGTTAATTGGGGGAATCCGTCGGATTCACCCGAATCCGCCGGATTCATGGCTGAGGAGGGGAATCCGCCGGATCCAATCCAATCCGCCGGATTCAATGGTTTCGAAGAGGATCCGCCGGATCAATATTAGGATCCGCCGGATAGTTCATGGGTTTGGGCAGGATCCGCCGGATCACCCCTTGGATCCGCCGGATCATTCGAGTTTCTGGGCGGGAATCCGCCGGATTCCCTTGAATCCGTCGGATTCCGGGGTCTGGGTTGGGTCTGTTCGTGCAGAAACTTAACAAAACTAGTTTAAAATCAATTTCCACAGACAATCAACTTACTAGGATGATAATACTTACTATTATAAACGTTTGTAACATAAATTTAAGTATAAAAATTAAGTGGTTCCTTACAATGATTTTCGGACGAAAATGGTGATGATGAAGAACACGATGATGATGATGATGATGATTCCAGATTATGATGATGATGATACTGGTTCTTGATCTTGTTAATGTTTTAGTTGTTGTTGTTGTTGAGTTGAAATGGATCGAGAGAGAAGAGAAAGAGCAGATAGATAGATTAATGTGTTTGTGTGTGTGTATTACATTATTGGGGTCGGTTGTATACCGGCTCCAATAATTGAGTTTGGTGGGTAATTTTTGACCCGTGTTCGCGTACCCGATCGTTAAGTAGTGTAATATTTAAAAATGATAATTTTCTAAATATTATTTCGTATGTGTTAACAATTGAAATATTTTATAAAAATACCTCCAGTGAGATATAAAAATATATCTTAGTTTAGTTCAAAGTACTCGGATAGTTTTCTGTATCAAAAATGTATTTAAATTTCAAACGGTGTATATAATTATTATTCCCCATAATAATACTTTGTTTAAAAATGTTTTTCACCAAATTCTATTTTGGGTTTCTGCGTTCTACCAAATTCGTGTACGGGTGATTATTATATAATCGTTTTCGGTTTATATATATACATATATATATAATACTTGTGTACTTGAGTATTGACACGTCTGTAATTACGTGTTTTAAAAGTTTAAATTAGGAGCTAATTTTGGGTTATTTTGACCGGGTGTCACAGTTTGCAAGACGATAGTACCAAATATAGGTAGAGTCCAAATTAGATTTGGCTCTTTTATTGCTAACAGAATACATAGAATTATCTTTTGAAACATGATCAGACATCTCAATTTCAAAAAAATACCATCTCAAGGAATAGCATTAAAATAATGAACATCATTTTTAGAAATTGAAATACAATAATCATTGAAAACATTGATAAATCCGTTATCTTTCAAAAGTGAAACTGAAACAACAACTCTAGAAATAGTAAGGTGCAAAATGACAATTGTCTAATACAATAACTAAGCTCGAAGGTAAACTTAAGTCAAACTTCAATTTTGCTTCTACTACTTCAAGTACACCATTGTACAGTAGTAGAATGCCCCATGTTTCAGTTTCTTCTTTCCTCTAAATTCCTGAAGGGTATTACAAATGTAAATACCATAACCAATATCATATATATAGAGATTTGATTTGAAGAAAGAATATAATTCTATCGTGAAGATACTAGAAGGTCAGGTCGAGCCGGCTAGCTTCTTCTTCTTATTCATCAACTCAGCAAGATAGGCAGGACAATTCCTCTTTCAGTGACCCACAGTGGTAACACGCCTCATCCTTAGCCGGATGCTCTTTCTTTGCTGAAAGGGTTTTCTCAGGTTTAGGGACATAAGCACATTGCTTTCCCTTAGCCTTTTCCCTAGTTTGCGGTTTCTTATCTTTCTGAATCTTTCCACTCTTAATCGTAAGGATTTGTGGAGTAGTCGATTTCAGCTCTGTAATCATATCAAGTGGAATATGATTTTCAAATCGGTATTGAAGTTCGGGAGTCATGCTACCGAGTATCAAACAAGCAACTTCATTATGACGATCATAAAGAGCATTCCATGCTGCTAATTCCTTAACAGGAACAGTAGCAGCATCAGGAACAAGTCCCATCGACTGTTCAATGACTTCTGTTTTCCTTTCAACACGAAGGACAATCCTTAGTTGACAAAACCAATCATTGAAATTAATTCCATAAAGTTTTTCTTTTCTAGCATTTGCCTGAAAGCCGAATAATTCGAGTTCGGTGCAGGATTTTCCATCTACAACTAGATAAAAGTTTGAATTTAGTATTTTTGATAATACATCCTTAAAAGAAAATTAATTACCCAAATGTTTATATATACATATAAACAATTAATTTTCTTAAGGCTAGGATCCTACTTGACATACCACCATCACATCAGTTGATCTGCTAGCAATGATGGTACTCAAAAGGTAAGTGACGATCAATAATTGCATTACAAGTGCAATTCCTAGAATTATGGGACTTACAAATAATATTTATGAAGCAAGCATAAATAAATTTGTAAACATGTTTCATCCCATCTTTTGCCACGGGCTTAAGGATCTCACCGCTTAACTCGTTTTAAGTCGTCCAATTAAGAACTGTAAATAGTCCACCACCGTCTCACGATGAGTGGTAATCTACCTTGGGATTTCAATTTACCTACGTCTCACGCAGAGTAAAAAGCAACTGCAAGTGTTCTTACAATTGGATGGCAATGACTTAAGTTTTAAATAGGTAACTTATTTGATAATATGCATCAAATATGTACGAAGAAGCATGCACACAACTTCGTATCATAGGTTTTAATAAAAACATTCTACAATTAAGTTATGTGCGTCAAGATGTCTAATTTAATATTAATATTAAATTAGAGATTGCACTTTTATTAAAATTGACGATTCAACATGTTTTAAACCTTTTCGGCCATGTACAAGAGAGGCCATGAAGAGGCCAGAGGAGGGGCTAAGATCTTTTCATCGTTTTATCCAACCCGTCTTCTAGGCACCAAGCCGAAGATACCTCTCCTATACAAGCTCCTAGTCGTGGTTTAAAACAAATTATTAACTTGCAAATCTCGTCGTGGGAGAAAATTACGGTATGTGAGCCCAACCCGAGTTGACAATAAGATTTGCAAGAAAATAATAAATCTTATTTCATAGTTATTAGTCAAGTTTAATTTTATTTTCTAAAAACAATTTTGCGACACAAGTCAACAATTGACAAATAATTAAACTAAACTAATCGACTAGCTTAAGGGGCATTGATCCTATGGCCACTATGTTTTAGTATGTGTCATTTAAACTACTAAAACTATTAAACAGTTAACAATTAATTTTCATGCAACTTTTGATTGGTGGAACCCTAAAGCATAACAATTAGGGACAACTTGTCAATTAAACAGTTTAAACAAGTAGCATATAATCAATCACTCACCATTAACAATTAATCTTAACTAGCATATCATATAAAAGTGATATCCATAACAAATTATACATGAATTTCATGGATACCCTTTTAATTTGCTAATTTAATAGGTACGTTAATAATAACAAATAATTTACATTTAAACATGTTATTATTCTAGTTAAACATCAAATTTGTAATGGGATTTATAAAGTTTAACAATTTAAACAAAAAAATTTAAGATAAAACTGGACTTGATTTGTCGACTTGATGCCTATAAAAAAAACAAAACTTTATTTTTCCCTGTTTCTCGTCGAGTGTGATGTCACCAAAATCCAAAAAAAACAATTTTTTTCTTGAGTTGATCCTGTTTGTGAGTTGTACCCACGAGATACAAAAAAAACAACAACTTTACATTATTGTGTCATCACAAAAAAAAATAAAATTTCTCTCAATCTGTTGTCGTCGAACCAAGCAACCAAAAAAAAATATTTATTTATTTATTTATTTTTTTTCCCTTCCTGTTGTCGTCGATCCAAACAACAAAAAAAAACAATTTTTTTTTTATTTTTATTATCGTCGACTATTATTCTCACACAACCAAAACAAGTTTTTTTTCCTTTGTGATAGTCGAACCAAATAAACCCCCACAAAATTTGATGTTTAACTATCTAACTTTACAAACATACGTGTGGCTCTGATACAACTGTTAGAGTATAGCAAATAAATATATTCAAATTGTTATACAATTGCGGAAGCATATAAACACGTATTTATAATTAGCTAAGATAGAAAATGTGTACCTTTTAGCTAGCTCCAATTATTCGTTTAATAAACGAATAGGTTTCACTAATGGTAAAACCCTCTACGATCGCACACACAACACGTCATTGATAACCACCCGAATGCTAGTTCAATTAACCAAAGTTAAAACCCTTTCCTTTTTATGTTTTACGATAAAAGAAATAATACCCACTTGGGGTTTTCTTCATTCGTCCGTACGAAATCATAAGGCAAAAGAATGAGTCGGTGGTTTTATAACAAAAGGAATCGATGGGTTGTTTTTTTACAACTAGGGTTATAATAATAATATATATAATCCTTATATAATTAAATAATAATAACTTTTATTATTAATTAATTATAAACCCATTAAGTAATTAGAAATAACAGTTTAGTCCTAATAACTTTCACCTAGTTAATAACATTTATTAAATTATCTCAAATTAACTAATAACTCAACAATTTATTACAGTTAACATAACTTGATTAAATAAGCGGTATCTACGTGTTAACGCGTGTGACCCCGTAGGCTTAAACGTTCCCGGACATGCGTTTATTTGACGTGGTCATATCCCAACAAAACTATCAGGTAACCATTTGGTTCTACCCTCATCTGGACCAAATCTTTCAAGCTTGCTTTCAATCTTTATGCTGTAACCTAGGTGATTTTTTATTTTTTTAATCAAAGTATCAAACCAAGGATATATTTTACATCATATTCATTATGAATGTGTGTTTTTTTTAATCTTTCTAATCATAATAGCCACAATGAGGCTTATTATAAAATGCATCCTTGAAATATATATCTTATCTTAATGCTATGGTTTCAATCATGACGTATTATTCATCAAGGTTCTTGCTACATCAAGTAGAAGCTCCAGAATTAACAAAAAAATGGAATATGATCTTGTCAGCTCCCGTGGATCACCTACCATCAGCCAGTAATGAGCACCTCAGATATCGAACAAGAGTATTTTCTGCAGAGTACATCTCTTATTAATAACTATGAATCATGTTTCTTCTATATGCTAGCTTCCTTTTCATGTATCAAGTGCTCTGTATGCTTATGCAAGACTAATTAACTTGCAGCGATAATGCTTTTTTATGCATCTCATGAAGTGTATGTTATCACTCTAGGGTATTTGTCATCATGGTCACCTTTTTTAACTTATGACCATTTGTAGATAACTAGTCACAGCTCTCAGTTACATGACATCATTTGTTAGAACATAACCGGGTATGGAAATTTCAGTAAAACTAAGCTTTTATATAACTTAATCATAATAATAGTAAAACTAAGCTTGATATAGGTCATAAATAGGTGAAGGTGCTTGAAGGTTGTCAGGGTATCCCGAGTAGGGGGCAGAAGACATCCGGATTCATCTTGGATTCACCTTGAAAGCTCGTGACTTTTGGCATAATCGAAAGAAGGATAAAGACAGTACGTGTAGAAATCAGGGTGTAGGATCAAGATTCCAGCCTTTCTAATAAGTAATGGATCGAAAAAAAAAACAAGAACCTCGAACTAAGTATGAATCATGTTATTTTGTAATGAATGCTCATACGTATGCATCTTAAAATGCGCATAGGATTCGCTCACTTGTGAATCTCGAACTAAGGTGCACCATGCAAACAAATCAAAGCTTCTAAGGTACACACATAACCTTAGATGTGGTAACCTATTTATAATATTTTGCGACCTATAAAGTTCCTTATGTGATGTCTTGTACAAGCTTTTATCTAGCATAATAATAAGAGTAAAACAATCTTGATATTGCTCATTGATAGGTGAAGGTGATTAAAGATTACAATGGGAGGATGAGGTATTTGTATTCATCTTGAAAGCTTTTAGCATAATGGAGTCTAGGATAAAGAAAGATTACATGTAGACAGTCATGTTTGCAGTTTTTTTATATTGGTTTACAGACTAAAACTGTGACAGTTGTTGCCTTGTTGGTACCTTCCGGATATATCAACTTTTGATGTTGTTTAGAATTTTGATCAGATTTGGGTTGTGTTAATGAAATCGATATTTTAGATATTAGTTGTGATAAATCGTTAGTTTTTAATATGAATACAAATCTGGTTTACATATCTTGTCACTAGTGATAGACCATATTGACAATATTTGTCAAGTAGTGACGTATTTGGTGCTCATAGGATTTCATCACTAATATGATCAGTTAGTGACGTTTTTGGTGCTCTATGGATTTCATCACTAATCTGATCAATTGGTGATACATTTTCACAGTGAGTGACGAAATATAGTGACAATTCCGATCATCACAGAGATAGTGACGCTCTCCTATTCCGTGACTAATTAGTGATGACTTTTACATTGCATCACTAATTTGAATTTGTGACGGACCTATAGTGACAAAAAGTGACGACCTGATTTTCGTCACTAAAGTATGTTAGTGATGATTTTCTTGCCTTTAGTGACGAAATTTGACACGTTACTAAAACCATTTTTTCTTGTAGTGAAATAATAATAATAAAATTTTTTACCACGTAGGTGTTTCAAATTAAACGAACTTTCAGCCTTATTATACATCATGAAGATTTGCAATTCGGTTTCAACCTTTCATCAATACGTACATCAAATTAGCACTCACAAAAGGCTCGGACTACTAGAATGACTAATCATTTTGGATAGTTTGATCATATTTGTGCGTGAAGAAAACAAATTTGATTAACCAGAGTAAAATTTACATAACGAATTATGGAATCTCCTTCTAGTTTTTTACAATTAATATGTGATCATCGTAATTAAAATAAAAAAGAAATCTATAACGTTGTAGAAACTAAAAGGAAAATTACGATAGAAAACTACCTAGTTTGATACGAATAATTCTAGTTAATCAACTTTAAATCAAGCACATATACAATAACGTTGGAGATTTTTCGCATGCAGATTCCTATGGGCTTTCTTTCGTACGTAGTGGAACAAAATGAGCTTGAAACTGAATAGTAATAAAAAGGGTCAATAATGGTTTAACCACCGAACTTTCAATTTGTTTCCGTTTTAACCACTCAACTTTGTTTAAAACGTTTTAACCACTCAACTTATGAGTTGACCATACTTTAACCACTAAAGTTCATTTGCCCATTAAAAAAAACCCTTTCGTTAACTTATAATGAAAGTTTAGATCGGGATATATAAACCTTGAACTGATTTTTTTATCGACCAAGGTTGTCAAGATAGAGATCTTATCTAGGATCGTTTTTGTCTTCACAAGATCGAAATCGTAAGATCAAATCGGGATCGTAAGATCTTACGATTTCGATTATGATCTCATAAATGTGTATTATAATGCATATAAAAGATTAATTGCATGACAAATTAATTAAACTTTTATAGTTTAAACATCATAGCATCAATTCATACTTATCATAGCGACTTAGATTACTATATTTGTAATTAAAGATATAGATTTTCACGTGATAAACTATTTTAGTTTAAAAATTGAATAGTTTTACGTGTAGTAATTAATTAAATAATAAACCTGTTAAACTTTCATTATAAGTTAAGGAAAGGGGTTTTTTAAATGGGCAAATGATTAAATGAACTTTAGTAGTTAAAGTATGGTCAACTCATAAGTTGAGTGGTTAAAACTTTTAAAAGAAAGTTGAGTGGTTAAAACGAAAACAAATTGAAAGTTCAGGGATTAAACCATTATTGACCCTAAGTTGAGTGGTTAAGACGGAAACAAATTGAAAGTTCAGTGGTTAAAACATTATTAACCCAAATAATACGATTGAGTGGTTAATAAAAAACACACGCATCTATTGAAAAAAAAAATACGATGATTGATTGACATATACAGAAATTTGGCGGAAGGTTCCAAACGTGTTCGATTAGAGCACTACGAAGTTGATTATGGACCATTTGGATCTCATAATTCCTTGTACATACCACATTTTGAATTAAAACTCTTATCAAAATTAATATTAATTTAAATTAAATAAATAGTCATACTAATTCGTAATTGGTTTTCTGAAATAAACCGTAAACAACAACATGACTAAAAAATCCAATTTTATTTGGGCCGTTAATTTGCTTGACCCAATAGAATCTGTGTTTAAAAAAGCCCACAATAGTTCAAACATGTAAATAATTTTGCTTCATATTTTCATCTAAGCCATTTGCAATATAAAATCTAAATGTGGACATAATTAAGAACAATTCATTCATCAAATATCTAACAAACAGCAACTCATTATTGATTCGTATTAATCATTTTCGTTTGTCTATCGATCATTGGTGTAGAATGTAATTTTTTTGTTTTTTGAGCTTTGAATTGTGAATTTGGTACAAATTAAGTACTATAAATGTCAAAAAACAATTATATATGTTACTTGATACTTCAGTTAAGTAATGTTATAATTAAAATCCAAACAGCCGAATCAGCTCGTGTGACAAGTTTCAAAAAAGAAAAAGAACCACATGAAATTCCATCTGAAACCTCTCTATCATCACCATAACAAATTCTGATGCATTATGGGAATCTAATATTCTTAAAAAGGTTGACAAAACCAATTTAACCATTTAAAACGGCACTACCTCTTTTCAAATTAGTCTCTATTGAATAAGCATATGTGTTTTTCATGCGACGGATTGAAAACAGGCTACTTGCAGAAGGCATATAGATATATGAATTAGTACATCCTCTTGTACCAACGATCTCAATTTCATCGATACCAGTTTTCAGCCTGTAAATAAAAAGCCGAAACCTTCCAGACAGATCACATGTTTTTATTGATATGTCCCCCTCTCGGTTCCAACGACCAAAAACAGGTTTGATGAAATTTGAACAGGGTAGTTGTTTTTGATCAAAACAACAATATTTCACCCATTCGTTCTGTTTCAATACCCACACCATAACAACCTCTTCATAATCAGAATATGCGTATCCAACTTCACCATGTAGATCAAACAGATCATTCATGATGCTCGCAAGGGCATGGCCTCTTGTTTTTTCAGGAGGATTAATCAACCCAAGGATATTATTTTTCCTTTGTATTTAGAAGGCATGATACGTTGACAGCTAGCTAACCAATGCAAACATCCATGAGCGAAAATACCATTACCGACACTAGGACAAGGTGGAACTTGAGTTATCTCTCGCCATGAGGAGTCTATGCCCAATACATGAACCATGGTGTATAGTTCTTTGCAAACCTCGTCAAAGTTGTCTTGCGAATGAGTGTGACCTCGGGATAAAATACACACCATCTTGAAAGTGTTGGTTGAAGCGTCAAAACCAAGTCCACGTGAAAAACATGACGAGCAATATTCCAAGAATGGCAATTTATAACCTTCTTTCCTTAGAGGATTAATCAAAACCAAAGAACAAGTGGGATGCCAATTTTTTTTACTGGTAAAATAGATTAGCCCATTGCAAGAACCAAGAAGAGAGGCTGCAAGACTCCTTTGTTTGTTACACTCAATGTCCAAATTCGGGTCGTGTTTCTCCGCCTTCAGTACGGTGGTACCGCCCTTTTCAGATTGAGTTATGTGGAAACTTACAATGCTTGGTACGTTGTGACTTTCATGGTAGATGATAGGTTTAGGTTCTTCTGAGTAACGCTGCGCATGAATGATTGTGAGATGATCATCGTCAATGTACGCGCACCATTGTTTGGATACACAGCGGAAACGAGCCAAAGATATACTGGGTAATCTTGACAATATGTCGTAGATGATATCCGAAGGTAATTCAGCCATCTTTACGCCCAAACTTGAATTCATATGTGGTTTAGCTGGGGTTTCTTTTATAACAACTCTAAGACCTATATATAAGTAATTTCAATCTAAAAATAATTAGGAAAGTAGATCTTTAATTCATCTTATTTCATTATGTGAATATTGTATTCTATTCTTTTTAGGGCAAATTACCTAAAATAGAAACGAAGTATTGCTGTATTTTGCATTCTAGAAACGAACTATCAAAAGTTTTAATATTAGAAACGAAGTTTCAATTTAGTTTGTATTCTAGCAACCAGTTAACTTTTAACCTAACTTCCGTTAACTCAATGCTGACGTGTCACATCCTTCGTCCACGTGGCAGCTGACGAGACGATATCGCTGACGTGGCAATCCACGTGGCTGCTGACGTCAGCGAGAGAATTTTTTTTTAAAAAAATGATTTTTTTTACAAAAGTGTCTTCAAATCGACGATCTTGGATCTTAGATACGGGAGCTTCTTCACACCTTACTTCAGATGCAGGTAATCTCAATTCTCGTTTTAATTCTAGCTTGATATTGTAGGTGATGGATCCCCAATTCCTATTATACCTAAATGGAAAAGTAATAGTTCGTGTCTCCTTTAGGTAATTTGCCCAAATTTTTTTGTTGACTATTATATCATTTTTCTTGAAAAGTGTATCCTTCATCTTCAAAGAACCCAGGTGTGAAGTATGGGTTTGAAATATTTAAGGTATAGTGGACGATATGGATTTGAAATTTAGCTATGTCCCATTTGGGTAATAGGAATTGGGGATCCATCACCTACATTATCAAACTGAATAAAACTAGAATTAAAACGAGAATTGAGATTACCTGCATCTGAAGTGAGGTGTGAAGAAGCTCCCGTATCCAAGATCGTCGATTTGAAGATATTTTTTGAAAATGATAACGACAGCCCTAAGGCCTGTCAATAAGAATTTACAACACGCATTAATACTTGTACCTATACCGTAATAAACTATTTGACCCCCTGAATTTAAGTTGACCCTCATAAATATTAATCAAAGTACAACCAATTTATGTACGTTTTTGACAGCCCTTAGGGATGTCATAAACAATACCCTTTTTAAAAAAAAAAAAAAATTTAATTTCTTTTTTAAAAAAAGTTAAAAATTTTAAATTTTATTTTTTTCTCTCGCTAACGTCAGCAGCCACGTGGATTGCCACGTCAGCTGCCACGTGGACGAAGGATGTGACACGTCAGCATTGAGTTAATGGAAGTTGGGTTAAAAGTTAACTGGTTGCTAGAATACAAACTAAATTGAAACTTCATTTCTAATATTAAAACTTTTGATAGTTCGTTTCTAGAATGCAAAATACAGCAATACTTCGTTTCTATTTTAGGTAATTTGCCCTTCTTTTTATGTAATCTGTATTTTCTTTCCTTTTTTTTTAGATCGTAATTTTATTTTATTCCGTAAAAAACATGCATGTACATATATTATTCCTTTTATGTAATACGAAGTGTGCAATTTCTCTACTTTTTTTTTTTTTTTTTTTAAACTCCAACTCTTATATATTGATCTGGTTTTTAACTAGCATAATAGTATTTTATTGTAAGTGACTCAATATGAGTACCGTGATGATGAGTTGATAATGATAATTTACTTATACGTAGAGCTCGATGTTCGAAATACAATTGATAAAACGCGAAGATATGTGAAACTGATAAAGTTATATTATGAAATACTCCGTAGGAATTAGACAAACAAAATAAGGAGATGTTTAATCTTGATTTCAAAATATCTAAAAGTAAAATACCGATATATGTGAAGAATAGAGATGTTGTGGCTTTTAAAGCGTTAAAAGTTTTATAAATCAAGGTGCATTTGGTACTTGTATGGTTTCTAGACTTTGGCAGAGTGTACGTTTACACTAGACGTCGTTTGTTTAGAAACTCATACCAAACAAAGTTCACGTCTACATACCCAGAGGTACAAGTGTATAGCCCTTATGAGATCCATAACGCTTTAAGATTGAACAATCCAAAACCTATCATCGTGACATGTCATCATGACCGATAGACACAAGATCCAGATGAAGTCAACACGATGTTACCCAACAATGAAAGCAAGCATTATCTTTATATGGTTTCAAACCGAATTGAACAATAGTAACTCGATCCAAATATACGAACCACATATATGAAGGACAACAAATACAGATACCAAATGAAGAAGTCAAGGTTGTGGTCTACTTAATTCTGTACGATTCACCGATCCATACAATTATATGTTACATACCGTATACAGCTTAACTGTGCAATTAGTAGCTGATCACCATGTAGTTCTCTACTCAATATGCATGATCTCAGGTTGATCGTTTTCAAGGAAACAACAATTGCCGTTGGCCTCATTAGTGGAATAAATTCGGATTAGTGATGAAGCGTTTGAAACGGACTCTTACATAATGTACAGTATACAGTTTATGCAGCCTGCCACACCCCTCTTATATGCTCGACATAAGTCAACTTTTGGGTATCCTTTAGACGTAATTAGGCTGCAAATCGAGTTAAGTGACCAACGTCCCACCAACCTGCATTCAACCATATATATACGTAGTTTGACAGTCAGTTTATGATGATACAATTACCTTATATGACTTGTAAAATGGAACATGGTACTTCCAATTTTCAAATAGATAAACATTCTTTTGTAATTACTTCCAATTCATCATTCTAAAAGATATATAGCACTGAACAGGTTGATCATGTCAATTGGTTCATCTCCAAAATATCAACGTACTTTTAAGCCGGTGGAAGTGAACGTCGACTAGTAGGGTACTCCATCTTAAGATCCATCCATCTTTGTAAACAACCAGAGTGGAAAAACTGATCACATGGAGTAGCCTATAAACAGCATTTACTTAGATTCATGGTGAAAATAATTAAATACAGTTACCACCAAAGCAAATCACATCCCACCAATTTATGTGATAATTTTTGCCCCAAAAGGAATACTGTCATTAGTATATAACAAGCCCCTATAAAGCAATAAAACTAAAATTTGCCAATACCATGCAATCGTTGTTAGGATCAATCTTGACATAATATTTTATTAGTATTGTTTTATATAGTATTTGAATTTGAATAAAAACTAGAGCACGGGTCTTGTGGCAGACCGAATCATACGCATGGATATGGTACACGTTTGAGTTGGTTAAAAGACTTATTCCCACTATGCCAATTCTTTAGGTTGAAGTAGTATTTTAGGATTCAGCATGTACCCACGTGATGTAAGGGTATGTTTGGTAAAATAGCTGTAGGCTGTAGCTGTAGACTATAGATTTATTGGTAGCTGTAAGTCAGAAATCTAAAATGACATAAAAGGATATTAATATCAAAATAAATGACAAATATAGCTAGCCTATAAATTAAAAAAGAAAATGATGATCATATGTAAATAATTATTCATAAATTGCAATGAAATAGTGTAAATTAACATAAAAAGAGTAAAATAAACTTAGATTGAGATACATCTGAGATCAAAGATACCTATTATAATAACATATGTTTAACCAATGAATACATTTATGTCAATTGTGTAAATAATTACTATTAAATCAAAGAATGAAGAATGGCAGTAGCCTACAACAACACGTATCTGCATAACTTGTAACCGGACGGTGCATGAGACGGTTGTAAGGACAAGGGCATTTGAGTAATTAACCTAACAAAAAGCTAAAGCTCAATTCAAACGCTTCTCTGTTTAGCGTTTAGATTTCTAGCTTTTGGGAGCTTTTCCAAAAAAATTAAAAGCTTCATTTTATTCATCCAAACGCAGCTTATCATTATTGGAGCTTTTGTTTTTCAAATTTAAAATCTTAAAGCTCCTAAAAGCTTCGAAAAGCTCCTTGCCAAGGCTATATATATCGGCCTCTTTAGTATTGAATGATAGCTCAGTTTTTCCTTCACAACAAAAAAAAAAAAAAAAACTGTCGTCTCTCTTTACTTTCATTGAAATACACAAATACATAAACATTAGTATTGAAAGGGCCTGACACCAACAATCGTTTGGACACTAAGTGAGATCAATGGCAGTCATGCATATGACACAATTGGTAGCAAGTAGTCATAAAGCCAGTAAAAGAACCAACTAAACTAAACCTTTATTTGTTATATGTGAAATGCAGGGAGATAAAAGCAACTGGTATTTCATTGAGTTCTCTTCACCAGTGGCTTAATTAATGAATAAACAACCCATTCCGTTACTAATGCAGGAACTTGATGGGTAAAGGACGAGGCGACCAAGATGGACAGAACGACTTACAAAACCGGGAACGAAACAATGTTACCGACAAATACCGATTTCAATTTTTAGCAAACGAAAAGATTGTATTTGTTACGGTACGTGTTCGCTACGTTCTAGTATGAGACAAAATGGATTTCTTTCTTTTTCCCTTCAGCTGCGTGGCATGGTTTTGGTTGATATCTAGGCTAGAATCACCCAACCAAAGTTTGAGTCTGGTTCATGGTACGATTAAGGAGTGCACCAGATCAAAATCGGTACCAAACTGGTGCTATACAAAATAGGTTCATGTAGAAACGGGTTTGGTTGACCCAAGATTATTTGTTATAATCATAATCTAAATCTTTATACATAATGACCCGCTTATAAGTAAACAGGTTGAAATAGCCACATCTAGATAAATGAATAGAAGTAAGAAGAAACCAGGCGAGGAATAAAGCATCCAGATCCAAGATACTGTTGTACAATGAGAATTGCAGCCTGTAAAGCAACAAGAACACCCAAAGTTATACACCAATTCTTATCAGGTTCAATTCGCATAAAGTTATGAGGACACCCAAACACATAGAAAGGAATTGCAAGCCGAGTGAGAGACATTCCAACTATATATATATATATATTAGAAAGGCAACCCTACAATCTAACCTCTATATATTGAGGATGCAACGGTTTTGTTGAATCACGAACAATATTAATGACGACTTGCGGAATCCAAAACGAATACAAAATAAGAAGTATAGGCCTCAGATATCTGTGGAACTCGTACATGACCAAAATACCACCTAAAAGGATTCCATCTGTAAATAATACATGTTTTAGTGAATACAGACAGATCCTAAGAGGCCACAATTACACTATATAAAGGTATAAACCACGAAAGGGAAAGCCTTGTGATAGAAAAGACGAATGAACAAAAAGGTCGAATGTAAACAATTTTCTAATGGCAAAAGAACATGCTTTCCAAGAGTACTTACAGAATCGACTGAAGAGAACCGAAAGTTCAAGTCTCACTGCTTCCCAACCCCCTCCTTTATTCATAGACTGACTTGCCTTCCATATTGCAAGAAGATACCTCATCTCAAAGATCGAAAACACCACAAACTTAAAAAAAGCATCCGTAGCAAAAGCATTGAGCAATGACTCTGCAAGCCAAATAACATATTCAATACAAAAGCAAAAAATGATTTTGAGATGAATATTTATGGGCTAAAATTGTAACAAAAGATGTCAATCAGCACAATCACACTATTACAGAGCAACTAATATAGAGATTAGAGAATATAAATACGGTGTAAGATGGATTAGAAATTCCTAATAGTTGCATGCATATGGATCAACCCGATCCAACCCACCTAAGACATATCTCCCAACCAACCCGACTGACCCATTTTGTCACCTATGTTATATTGCACCATTCACCCATTAAAATAAAGGCAAAGTATAAATTCAACAATACAGTGTAATGTAATGTTCTAGCTAAACCTACGTTCTCAAATGAAGTGAAAGAGCTTACCAGCTAATATACCCGCAGTCAAATGTAAGAGGCAAAGATATGCATCCATAATAGCCTGTTGTCCGATCATCAAAATTGATACTTTCGCAGCCCCCTGCAACGGATTGTGGATTCCATGTTTGTATCTTATTAGTCAGTAATAATGATCTTAAAATTTATTTAAACTACAAGTAAGAGTAATGGAAATCTTACAGATTTGTGTATAACTATGCTCCATTTGCCGAATTAACAAAAGAACGTGGAGGAAAGATATCTAATACACATAAATGTTTTAGGAGCAACAATAAATCAGTTGATCATGTTTAACCGCTACAAATAATATTTGATAGAAGATGCTGCAAACACATTTTCAAAAAATACATGTCATCCCCTTCGTTTTTAATAATATCAGCAACTCAACTTTTGTTCAGATTGTATTTTCATTGTTTGCCTCGCCATT
This sequence comes from Helichrysum umbraculigerum, assembly GCA_949592205.1. Lineage (NCBI taxonomy): Eukaryota > Viridiplantae > Streptophyta > Magnoliopsida > Asterales > Asteraceae > Helichrysum > Helichrysum umbraculigerum. Next base: position 3,682,106 of record CATIUR010000005.1, on the reverse strand, counting down.
TAGATCAACAACTATTGGTGAAAACATAACTATTTCTACTGTTACCTTTGTCTTTTACAGGTCTGTTGTATATCTCTCTGCCACTACGAAGACAAATAACAACTCCATTTACTTCCCTGCAACTATCACTTCCATTCTGAATGCATCCTGAAATGGATAAGGAAAAAGTAGGATAAATGAAACACGACTTGCCCACTCTGCAGAGTTCATCATAATGTAAATGAACAGGGTTGAATACCCTTTTGTAGCGGTAAGTGTGCAGGTAAACTCATAATATCAATTATCAATTATAGTTTTGAAAATACAATTAAGACCCAGATAAAAGATAACTTTTCATAGGTTGGTCATAATTACATTACAGTTACTTCAGTAAATCGGAGTCCCTCCATGGCTTGATTTTTGTGTGATAACCTTGTTTTTAGCTATATTGGCATTTGGTTGAACAGAGAGGTTGTATGCATCTACCAAAGAATCTTCAATTCTCAGTTTTTCATAGAATGGTTGTCTATAGCTCTGACGCAGCAGATAAGGTACTAATAAGTGAACTGGAGGTCATGGGTCGGAGTAGAGATGTATAACAGACCAGTCCAATACACTACATTTAGCATATTTTATATTTGAAAAATGACTAGGATGATTGTCAGTTTAATAAGAGGTCAGAGAAGCAAAGCCATGACTGTATAGAGACGTGACAGAATAATCATCTGTTACATATCCTGCTAGTTTATAGAAAATGGCTGTGAATGGATAGGTTTTTTGTTCATTTGCTTATCAGTCATAGTTAAAAATAGATGACTATCAAACCATCTCCAAGAGGCACTGGCATTGATCTTGAATGGAATGACAAAATTGGTACGGGTCATAAAGGGCCACATCCTTTCAAGCTAAGCCGATCCATATTTTCCATGACGGATACATTAAGGTGGCAGAAGAAGCAAGATTAGAACACAGTCAATATGGATTGGTCATTACATATTTATTACATATTTTTTAACCAGATGCCAATACCAATACAATAGAAAACAACGTAACACAGATCCATTGAGGGATCATGATTCATCAAAGCAACTATTGTAATAGTGGCAGACCGTTGACCTATTCGATATTTCCATTTATTTTGATTTTTATTGTGTTAGTAAAATTATATTTCCTGCTATAATAATACCTAGACACTTACCGCTATAAACGGATATATTTCATCCTGTTCATTTTTCGCAGGATGACGAAATTTGCAGACTGAAAAAGTTGCTTGCACCCTTAGTCATTTCACGATGCATGCACAATGGAAGTGATGGTTGCAGGGAATCAAACGAAGTTCTTCGCGGTCTTCATATTGGCAGAGACATAAACAGCAGTCCTGAAAAAGAAATAAAGATAATAGTCGAAATGGTTATGTTTCCAAAATCAGTTGTTATTTTATACGCCAAACTAACAATGAAAAATAATCTGGAACTAAAAACAAAGTTGGAAAGAAGTGAGAATGGCATGGTGATGGTTCGTTTTGGTTGTTTTCAAGAACATACAAGGATCCTTTTGTGGTGAAGGTCACCTGAAGTGAACATTTATGCATACAAGTTAAAAAATGTTTAGAATATTATTGAAATAACAAACATTTTTAAACCATCTTTTACACACTATTTTTCAAAAACGAAGATGTGTTCGGGTCAACCCTATCTCAACCGAAGAGAAGATTAAACCGTTTACCCTTCCAAACCAAACCAACTCACTCTTTTTACCTCCTCCACTAACAATGGTCATATAATTCTCCAGAAACTCGAGTAAAAATGTAATGGTTATATCGTTAAGCCATTCTACTTTCCTTTATTTTATTTTTTCCTTTATTTTTGCCACTCACAAGTGCAAGATACCATTGTTTAAATTTTTAGATTCGTAATTAAACTACCATTCCATGGATGAACTTAAGCGAATACTTAACAGTTAACACATATTCCACTAGGCGTTTCAAAAAGTGATCACAATTTCAGAGCTGCAAGCACAGATTGCGTTATGCATGATTGTACACCGTTATCAACTGATGACCATCCCTAGTTAAGCATTTCTTCTATGGTTTCGATGGTATTTGTCGGGATGGTTCGAGCATACAGGCTAAACATACATATATACATACATAGCAATATGTATGTGGCTACGTATACAGAACGCTCAACTGATATGAAACTTGGATTTGGAAGACATTCATGAGATGGGATTTTGTTCCATCAATTACATTGTATCAATCATTGTCTCTCTCTCTCTCTCTCTCTCTCTCTCTCTCTCTCTCTCTCTCTCTCTCTATATATATATATATATATATATATATATATATATATATATATATATATATATATATATATATATAGGTTGCCTTACAAATCCCCTTTGGACTATTTGACCCATTTGACCTATTTTTCAATTGACCCACTTGACCGATTTGAGATTATAAGTAAAACAACATGTATTGACCCATCGTAAGTAAATGGGTCGAAATGTCACCTCTAACCTACAGCCTATCTGACTTCAGCTTCTATAATGCTATTGCCTATTAGTAATTGGCCAAATCTTAATTAGTCAGGTTCAACCTACAGAAGCATCTAAATCCTTCAAAAATAACTTAGCAGCATGAACAAATAGCAGACCGGTCTATTAGTGGGAGTAGACCTACCGCATCCTTAGATGAAAGAAGATGTTCAACAGAGAAGTCAGGACCATTTCCATAAGGACCATTCTACATGTAATACCATCAGGTTGCTTCTCATCATTGGACTTTTCAAATCTGTATTTAGGAAGAATTCCGATGCACCTTACTGTGTATAAGCAGAGGGTTCATAAGCCTAGACACAAATTAAAAAGGGGAAAAAATAAAATAATAAATCTATTTCACCTGGCGACGAATGAAATACATGAAGGCCATAATGCAGGGGAAGCAAAAGCAAACAGCAAGCAATCATAAACTTGTGAAAAGAAGACTAATGGCAGCAAAGAACATGTCGATAGCCAAAAATGCCACATTCCACCTGCCATCAATTGAAACAAAGTAAGGAATTGTTACATTAAAAACCACCTAAGGGGTTTTGGCCTGATATAAATCTATGTCCTCTTATCCCTAGATTATCTCTGTAGTTGCGAATGAAACTGATACGGGTGTAAATGAAAAGCTTATAGTCACACAACCTGATTTGGTGATGGATGCAAATCAAGCTATGGTTGTGATACCACCTATGTCCCATTTCGAGGATTAACGTCCTTTAGAGATTAGAGTGGTGGATTCCATTGTTTGTTTCCTATTTTTTCTTCCTAAAAGTCAGCAAGTTCATATCCACTGTTTTTGGTGTTCTTGTTTCTGTTTAGACAAAATTGTCCAACAAATTTACAGTCTGTCCTAAACTTGATTTCACATAAGAAACACATGGCGTTACCCTATTAAAAATCATCAACATTTGCACCTTTTGTTGATTGAAATAGTATTTGATATTCTGGAAATGCACACTTGTCAAGCCATGAATCAAACTCCAATCAGTCAATTTGCAGCCTTAGGATATCATCGACCATCATTTTTAAACAGAAAAGCTTCTTATTTTAGTAGTAAATATATGGGTTACACTAAGACTTTACATACCATACTAGACGCCTAGAACCGTGATCATAAGCATCGAAGATGCAAGGGGACCCTAATGCCAAATACAAGTAGCAGAGCACCATATTATAAATCTCCCATGTTCACCAAAATGTCCAAAATTGAAGGAAAAACCGGGAAGATGTACTGGAACAACCATACGAACAGGAACCACTTGCTAACAGGCATCTCCCTCCACCCTGAAAGAACCACTTTCCAACATGTTATTATTATAATAACAAAACAATAAAAGCTACTCATCTGATCAGCATAATTTACTAGTTTTAGTGCAGAAGTTACTTTACAATAGTATTTCAAACACATCATGATCAACTGCTTCCATAAGTATAGTGTCGAACGTTGTGATTCTGACGAGACAAAGGAAGATTTATTTTTGCAGAAACATCAAGGATGACAGTTAATTCAAATAAGTGCTAGGACGCTGCACAAACTTTTAGCTTGCTTCATAAGGTTAACACACACACATAGCTAGAATATGGAGGAAAACATTACAAACTGGTTTTGGTTCCTTTGATCCTACTCAATACGTTTAATTTATAACTTGACTTGAAACTGAGAATTCATAAAATATGACCCCTGAAAACTTATGCTTAAGATACCATCCTTCCTGAATTTTGTATAACATGATTAATAGCACCTGATATAGTAAACAGGCCTAACTATACACCTTAAACTCTTAAAAATCATTGAGTAAACTCTTATAATTATTGAGTTCTTAACGCACTCACGTGACCTCATATCAAGTTATTATTATTAATATAATGCATGTGTAGGTGCCGTTTTGACATTAAAAGGATTAAAAAATCATAAACCATGAAGAAAAGTATCTTACACTGAATTTTGATTCATGCAAATTTTCCATCAACACTAGAATCCTCGAGTTCCTTCACCACAGTAGCATGAAGTACCTGTTGAAATATACAACTAGAAGCCAACTCTAAGTCAACCACATTAATAAACTAAAGAGAATTTATCAATTAAAAAAAAATAATGTTAAAGGGCCTACTCCCCTGGTTTTGTTATATTCAACCGAAGTGACCCTCACCAATGAATCAGGCAACATATGCTCTTTCCCAACAGCAATATGAGGCGGTTTCTTTTTTAGCGCTTCAAGGATTGCTTCAAGTTTCTGAAGTCACCCAACAAACGGGAAACCCATAATATCCATTGTTCTGTTTTCTCCAAGTATATACCGAAAGACTTCCAATAATACCGGTTAATTCAGTATCCCATGAGACTAGTGGTCTTCCTACACAATCAACACTCCTCTTTAAAATATTCTCATGGATAGTATCCACCCATTAAAATATAAAAACCCAAGACCTACTTCTCGGCGCCCTAGCGGTAGACACTCAATAGGGAAACTGACAATTTCTTCTACAAGACCAAATTGATCATGGCAACTATAAGAAACAGGTGAATCAGATAGCATTGACTTCTTCAAATTACAAATCAATTTAGCCTAAAAAAATAAAAATAAAATAAAAACCCTTAATAACACACCTTCGGTCAACAGCTTCAAGTATCTTACATAAATCACAGTTTTTCTATCAATGCTACAATTGAATCTTGAGTTGCTTTCCCAAATTAGCATGAAGTAACTGTTAAAACAGATAACAGGAAGCCAGGTTTAAGTCAACCACAGTGATACAATAAAGATAATTTAACAATAAAGAAAAATTGTTATAGGGTCTACACTCTTGGTTTTGTCAAGATAAACTCAACAGAGTTGATCCTCTCTAGAGAATAAAGCAATATATGCTGCTTGTCAATGGCTATTTAAGCGGCTTCTTTCTGTGCTCTTCAAGTAATGCTTTCAACTTTCTGATGCCACTCAGATGCACAATCTTCACCAACTCTGCATTAGTGGGATGTACATTAAATTTTTAATTGATCCATTTGACATGTTTGTGATTAAGAAATAAAAACAACCTGAATTGACCCGTCATAAGTAAATGGGTCGAACTCTATCCAACACCTTATCTGACTTCAGCTTCCATTATGTTATTGCCTATTGGTGGTAAGTGGCCCAATCTTAATAACTCAAATAGTACATACAAAAGCATCTAAATCCCTTAAAAGACTACTTAGCAGCGCAGACAAAAAGTAGACCATTCAATTATTGGCAGTAGACTTACTGCATCCTCAGCTGCAAGAAGATGTTCAACCATGAAGTCTGGACCATATGTTTCCATAGGGACCCACCAGAAGGTTGCTCCTCATCATTTGACTTCTCAAATCTGTATTTAGAAAGGATTATGCCTGACTCTGATGCACCTTCCTGTATATTAGCATAGTTGTCAGGTTTATCAGCCTAGACATAAATTAAAACAAGAAACAAAATTCATCTACTTCACCTGGCGACAAATGGAATACATGAAGGGTGATGCAGGGGAAGTAAAAACAAACAGCAAGCACTAATAAACATGTGAAAAGAAGATGAATGGCAGAGAAAATGACAAGTCGATAGCCAAAAATGCCAAAGTCAACCTGCCATTAGTTGAAACGAAGTAAGAAATGGATAAACTAAAAACCACCCAACCGCTTTGGCCTGATATAAATCTCTGTCTTTTCGTTCTTAAAATAAGACAAAAAAAATTAAGAAATTCCCAAAGAGACTTCATAAACTGATAGATGGATGACTGATCATACCAGTTTCACATTAACACTTCAACAACATGTGTCGAGCTATGAATCAAACTCCAATCAGTGCATTTGCAGCCCTACGAAATCATCGACCATTTTTGTTAAACAAAAGAGCTTCTTAATGTAAATGTGTTAAAAAAGACTTGACATACCATACTAGATGTTGAGCACCATGATCGTAAGCCCAGGACAAGCAAGGGAGCCCAAATGCCCACCACACATAGCAAAGCACCGTATTATGAATTTCCCATCTTCATCAAAATGTCCCAAATTTAAAGCATAGGTGTGGAAAGTTGTATTGGAACAACCATAACAACAGGAACCAGTTTGATAGCAGGCATCCCCTCCACCCTGAGAGAACCAGTAGCCAACATGTTATTATTATAATAAATACAATAACAGCTACTCTTTAGATCAACATATGTTACTATAGTTTTAGGGCAGAAGTTACTAAGTTACTTTACAATGGAATTTTTAACACATCATACTCAACTGTTTCGATAAGTATAGTGTCAAACGTTGTGATTCTTGGGGGACAAAAGGAGATTTATTTTTGCGGAAACATCAAGGATGACAGTTAGTTAACAATTATAGCCCAACATGGTAGTGTTATTTTCTTTATAGTAAAGGAATATAACAAAATTAAATGAAAAAACTAATAATTTAACAAGATCAACTGAAAAAAAACACTGATTTCATGAATTTAATAAAATATGAAGAAAAATAAAACCCAATTTCGAAGAATTACAAAAAAATCAACCGGAAAAACCCTAACGTATAATCATACCGGCGGTCGAGCGCAGAAAATCATTACCGGAGTGACAAATAGTGTGAATCGTAGATGGAGGAGCGAAACCTAATAGCGGAGACCATCTCCGATGTTGCAGAATGAGAAAGGCGGAAGGTTTGCTTTGGATGGATTTATATAGGTTTGTATCAGCTTTACAATTACGCGAACTATTATTACCGTTATAACTTGAATTAATCGCGTTTTTTTAAGTAATTTACTTAATCTTAATTATCTGATTTACAAGTACGCGACCATCTCATTACCGTGTTTTTTTTACCCTAATTTATATTTTTAATTTTTTTTAAGATAGGCAAAGCTTAGCTACCCATATTTTTTTCATGATATACATTCAGTATTTACAAATTGCCTCTGAAACGATGAATCTACAACCATCAAGTTGAAAAGCTCACCACAAAATTTATATTTAAAATCTTATTTTATTATTATTGTTATTATTATTATTATTATTGAGTAAGGTTCAAAAGAGTACAATAATTTTGTGTGAGAATAGGGAATCAATCTCAACCACTCATTTTCATCAAATACCCATGCATTTCCTCCATATTTTTCAAAATATCTCACAAACGGTTGGTCGAAAAATTATGAAAATTGCACCATAAAATTCAACATTTTCTCATTTCGATTTAAGATTCCACAAGCTATACTTTCGGCAACTTTTTTTTTTCACTTTTTTGTGGGTGTTACAAATTAGTAACACATGTGTTAGTGATTTGTTGTACATTTGATGTGTGGTTAAGGTTAGGGTTAGGGTTTAGGGATTAGCATGGTTTAGGGTTTAGGATTTAGCAGAGTTTAGAATTTAAGGTTTCAAAGGGTTTAAGGTTTAGGGTTTACTATGATAAGTTTCGTAAAGTGTTTTTAGTGCTTAGGGTTTAGGGTTTGAAGTTTAAGGTTTCGACCGAAACCCTAAACTTCAAACCCTAAACCCTAACCCCTAAACGCAACACTAACACTTGTGGTAGTAACTTGTAAACCCAACAAAAAAAAAAAAAAAAAAAAATTTCGAAAGTATAGCTTGTGGGATCTTAAATCGAAGAGGGGAAAACGCCGAATTTTATGGTGCAGTTTTTATAATTTTTTGACTTACCATTTATTTAAGTTTGAAAAATGTGGGGGAAATGAGTATTTGATAAAAATGAGTGGTTGAGATTGATTCCTCTATTCTCACACAAATTCTCATTCTCATTTGAACGTCACCGTATTATTATTTATTATTATTATTATTATCTTAAATCTTAAATCTTAAATTGTTATAATGCATTTACCTATTATACTTAATGTTTAAAACTAGTGTAATACCCGGGCGGTGCCCCGAGCAAACATTTTATTTTATCTAAACCCATGTTGACCCAAATCTATTATGATACGACCCTCTCGTGACACGAACCTGTTTTGACTCGGTTTCCCAAGCCAATCTACCTGCCCATTCTGCCAATTATGATCGCAAATAGGCTACCTTTATTGGGATTCTTAAGAAAATCATAAATAAACTAATGCATGACTTATGATCTAATAAACAATATGAACACTTTTGTATGCCCTTGCAACCAAGACACCACTAACTGACCATTACCACAGAATCTTGAGTCACCATCCTTTATTGAAGTAATCATAAGGTCACCATCTTTGTTGATTCCAGTCGAATCCTGCATGCATAAAAATAACACTGCCAAAGTGCCAATGGTAAGTAAATAGTAAACAAATTAGCAAGTACATTAATAATAGAGTTATGTCGTAAATTCACCACTTACATAATGTGTTGGCAAGTTAACCTAACCAACTTAATAATCACTAAAATATATTCACTTTGATCCGTACTAATATGCATATATTTTTCTACCAAATACCTGACCGACTCATTCCCACCTAAATTTAGATTGAGCTGCAAGTAGAATACCCTGAGGTGCCGTTTGGTTCAAGGATTTGAAATCCAGGGATTTCAAATTCAGAGGGATTTGAAATCCAATGGGATTTTAAATCCCAGAATTTACAATCCTCTCGTGTGTTTGGTTGGCAGTTTTGTTCAAAAGGATTTCTAGATTAATAACAAAATTACCCTTTATTTTTCAAATGTCTTTATCTGTTACGTTCTTTAAGCCTATCAAATGAACATAAACCAGACAATCCCATCATAAGCTCATAACTTATAATTATCCAAGCACAAATTGAAAATTACCCAAGGACCAAGCACCTACTGATTTTAATTGCAAACCCACACTGTTGGAATAATACCAACACATATGAATAAACGACACATACAAAAAGGAAAATAAACATACAAACTTTGAGAAATATAATAACAATGAATTAATGTACACCTAACCACAACAATCGATTTGCTTGGTAATACTGATGTTGAATAGAAAAATTAATAATCACCTTCAAACCTAAATTGAATAAATGGAAACGACTGTGAGCCATTAGTTCCGACAATTAATGGTTTCGACGTTTATGAATTCCGGCGATGATGGTTACATGTCTCGATGGAGAAGACGAGTGTACAGCGTAGACATGGTTTTGACGGTTATGAAATCCGACGATGATGGTTATATGTCTTGGTGGAGAAGACGCGCGTACCGTGTAGACATTCCAGCGGTGATGTATCGAGGTTTCAGAAATGGGACGTTTAATTCAGATAAGGATAGGTAGAGATAAGATGGTAGAGATAAGATGGAAGGGTATTTCTGTCCAATTGAAGCATACTAGCTGCCCCTTTTCAAAATCCTTCATATATGAAAAGAATTTTAAAATCCCTCATCCGTAGGATTTTAAAAGTTGCTTGCATTTAAAAACCTTGAACCAAACGTGGGATTTTGTGGGATTGCAAATACAAATCCCTTGAAATCCCATGAAAAACTCCAACCAAACGGAGCCTGAGCTTAATATATCCATAAAACCTCCATCAAGCATATAAAAACCACGTAAGTTGGTTGTTTTTTCATTTTGATAATTGTTTACGTCTTCTCTCTAGTTGACATGTGCTAAATATCGGATGAAGTTCTTTTATGAGATTATGTTTTACAATGCTAATGGGAAAGATAACGAATACTAACCAGCGTTGTCTAAGAATGATGATGATCTTACTGATGGAGTAGAGAAGTCACAACCATAGCAAATAAAGCTTACCTATCATAATGGAAAGACAAAACCGAATCAATAATATAATGCCAAGAAAACAGAGCATACCCATGGGATTGCTTCAACATATTAAAATCAACAAGAGTGTATATAGGAGGAATGTAATAAGGCAGAATATTATGTCTTTCTAAAAGCACACTTGATGAAGTATTATAGAAAGTTATAACTTGAATAACACGACGATAATCATCTCAATGTACCCGAATACTATCCCCTCTAGTATTTGTTATGAGCCCTTTTAAGGCATATGCACCCACGTAAACAATTATAATACTTATGTTAAAACAATTGAAGCTAAAAGTTGATACCATATCAATGTCAAGAAGCACAAATATTATTCTTTGAATTTGGTAATCAATGCATATCAAAAAGATTTACTTATATGTGTTTAAGTTCTTCTAAAAAAATGTCAAAAGTGACACTTGAGTGATTTATAAAATCTATCATATGATAATTGCTTACCTGTTTTTACAACATCTTAAGACTCTATTGTATAACACTCTCACCAAAGACGATCCAGCTATCTAGGGTAAGCTGTGGGCCAAGAAAATGAAAATTTATCAATTCAAATAGGCAAAAATGACTGTATACAGTTGTCTATAACTTTGCGAATTTGCGTACACATAATGTACTTTTTGCATTTATTCTGACGTTATACATGTATCTACATACCTCACAATGAGCAGAAAAGAAAATATACAAAACATATGCGAAAATCATCATAGGATAACATCAAAAGAAAATTTGATCCACAAGTAAATGTTTCTCAATCAACATCTGTTCTTATTTTTTTCTTTCTTTAATTCAGAAATTTCATCAAATACTTGGTAGACATGAAACTTTCAGAATAAGGTGGATCCCCACATGCAACAAAGTTAGCTAGTATTGATACAAATAATGAATTTGAGCAAGGAAGTGACTTATTTTGTAATTGAAATTTGGGACAACTCACATCAGTTTCACATTTTGCTCTGAATTTTCATCGGGAATACGTATACATTTCATCATCTCTGTCCCTACAGCAACAACACTCAGCCTGAACATAATCGGCTCCAAATACCTCGAATTTGTGAAATAGGGCTGGGAATGAAAAAAAAAACTCAAGTTTGTCTGTATGTAAGATGAATTTCGTAGAATAGAGAGTGAGGGTTTGAACAAATACGAAAGCACTTGTCCTTTCTTGATGTGAGAATGAAGGACGTGCTTAGTTTAATGGAAGATGGTTTCATTTATGAAATGGTTTTGGGGAAAAAGCAAAGATGAGCAGACAGCCTTTGGATTTCTGTAGCATATTTATCCAATGGGAAACCGATGGAGAAAACTGCTCAAAGCCCTCAAACTCTCAAAGTAACTACACTATAACCGCCAATGACACATTAAACGAACTGGATCAAAAGTCAACAAAATCTTGTGTACTTTAAACGGTCAGGATTAGATGGTCAACCAAAGCAGTTTACTCACCTCCGTCAATGTATAAGAAGAATTGGAAGATCGAAAAGTACATTTATAACTCTATCACTAATTACATTACATAAATATAGAAACCAATAAAAATAAAATAAATTTGTATCTACCTTTTTCATCTTTTAATTTATACACTACACATTCAAATTTTTGGTTATGCTTACTTTTATTTCAAGTTTAAATTAATTTCTCGATCACCACAAAAAATACACTACTCATTCTTTTAATTTATATACACTATACATTCAATCACCACTGACATCTGTCATCAAAACCCAAAACCCTCCATCAACATCGCCAGAGCCGGCAATTGTCCTCGCTAAACAAATCCTTTCTAACGGTGAATCCTACATCATCGTTGCAAAATATTCAACTCATTAACGCTATTCGTCACTCCCTCTCCTCTCTCCGGTCGCTTATCTCCTTTCTTGTAATAATTTTCGTTGATTTTATTTATGTTCTTGAATATCAATTATTGACTTTAATTATGTTACAAACCTTACAGTTGCTGTTTTTATATTGAAATATTATCAAGAATGATCATCCAGTTTTGTCCTAAAAAGAGCGAGGCTTTCAAAACTGGCAACCTATGATGGTGGAGTCATTCTTGTGCTTGCAAGGAACCTATTTAACTATTTATTCATCTTTTTACTTTTGTTGCTATGTTTGCATGATCTTTCACACACTTTCTTCTCTTCTACACACTTGGATATGTAACAGGAAGATTACAATGATGTGATCGACTGACCGTGACATATTTATGATATGAGATTCGAGTTAAACGAAGTAGAAGCAATAAGTGAGCACTACCCGTCCACAATCTCATTTTTCAATCTGTTAAATGCACTGATTGTTGAATAAAGGGACGCAACTGACAAGGGATGTAGGTAATATGATTTCACATCCTTCAAATATTTATTTTACATGTTTTTTTTGTTACTGCTTATACTTCTTCCTTGGAATTTTATTGGGATGTTTGACAGGTTTACAGGGATCCTTCGATTTATAAATAATCATGTGGTTGGCCCATTTTCTCAGCTGTCATATGCATATTCTTATGAGGAAGGGCATTAAATAGTATACTCGTAATTTGAAGACAATTAGAAACTAGAATCACAATTACTTTTATGTTGTTTTTAAAGATTAATAGTTAGTAAGTCTGAAGTAGAAAGAGGGAAGCCTGTAAATTCGTCCTTGAACGGCTTGTAATGTGTATTTGTGTGTAACATCTTTGATCTTCCTTACAATTGGTATGTAGAATGATTTGGTCAATCGAATCGCTGTCGAGTTTACCTACGTCAGAACTGCAGGAAGGTTTTATTCATCCAATTCATTTTAGAGTTGTAATTTTTAAGGTTTTTGTTTTAATTAACTTTTTACATGTAGTCACCGAAGCTTTCTAATAGAGCACAAGTGCTCTCAAAAGAAGTTAGGCTTCCTGATACAAGGCCAATTCCACTTGACGACTATACTCAACATTAAAATCCGTACCAAATAAAGGTGATGACAATTTTGTTAGCAAATTAAGGGTACGTGACGCATTATATATTTGGGGGAAATTGAAAGTAAATTGAGGAAAAGGTTGACATTCCAAATGCAAAAATATCCACCTGAATCCCCATGTCAAGTATGTGATCTAAACGTTGCATTTACTATAAATATCGAATCTTTTTCTGTAAGTAGAGGATTCACCATTACATCATGTTTGTGGTAGGACTTCTGCAACAAAATACACCTTTATCGTTTTACTATTCTCAAAGATCATATCATCGACTCCTTCAAGTGCTGGCCCACCAATCCACCATTGCCGATATTGTATCTATTTCCAAAATCCTTAAAGAATGAGCATAAGAACATAAGTTCCTTTAAATTAAAACAATTATTAAAATCCACCAAAAAAAAATTTACATATGAACTTTACAAAAAGGCAAGTAATTCAAATGAAAAGATAAAAAGAAATAGCAAAACTACCTTCTCTATCAAAGTAATTGCAGGGCTATCGGATTTCGGAGGTATTCGCTTTAACTAAATCAACATACTATGTGGGTTACCCATAATTCGGCGACAATTGAAAGACACTAATCAGGTGGGTGCGTGAATAATATTAACGCGCGGTTTGTTGATGATGGATTATAGTTTCGGACCTTGTCTCAGATGGGTAAACGTGGAATGATCTTAGTTCGATGGTTGAAACATGAAAAGTTCCCAAATTGTGAACTTTTATGCATAAAACCTACTAATGATTCATTCAAAACACTATACTGTTATTGAGATATTTTGATTATTTGTAATTATGTTTTAAGAACAATAATCATTCAATAAAAATTTTGAAATTCCACAAAAAGTGCTTATAGACATCCTAATGCATGCATAATGCCCCCTTAGAGCATCTCCAATGGGGGATATATTAAGCTGGTCCACATCACCATTTAATTAGTTTCTACTCTACAATGCATTAAAGATATTATACTATGAAGGTCCCACTTTCAATAATTTAATAATATAAAATAATATATTAATTCAACTTTTGAAAGATGGGTTTGTTATCTCACTTAAGGTCCCACCACCACCGTGCTATTAATTCATCTGCAGTGCTATTATGTGCATTATCTCACTGAAGGTCCCACCACCATCGTTTTAAGATGGGTTTGTTCAGAGAGGAACGCTACTTACTACGCATTAATATTTGGCACTCTCACAATGTATTATATGCTGAGTCATCATATTTTCACTTCTATTCAACTTTGCCATGTCATGCCATTGCAGATGCTCTTAGGTTCATACCATATAAGTTCTGCATAAAAAGAACAAACCTGCCTAAAAAATGAGACTAGGATCTAAAGCGGCTCTTGGATTAACATGACCACTGCCATAATCAAACGTTGTGGCCCTAACAAACACCTTTGTTTTGAAACCGAATACTGTAGGGATTGAATCGGACTTTCACCTGTATCTCGTCTTTTAGATGTTGTCATCAAGGCTGAATTGCTCCAGAGAGAGTGCTTCTTCTTTACAGGAGTTGCAATCCCGGTTATATGTGGTGCAACCTTGCTCGTTCTAGAGATCTTCTCGAACAAAAGAATTGATTTTCAATTATACAGATTTTCAACTATATCAGCATAAGGTGGCAATTGCCACCTTTTTACTTACACACGGGTCGATTCGGGCAGACTAAACTGGTAATATCAATCAACGAATTTACTAATGGGAGAATCTGGTCACAATCTGTATAAGTGTTGCTAATGGTATGGATGGCACTCAACTTGACCATGTTTCCAATGGTTAATGCTGATAGTGGAAGTGTCGATGACAAGAACCAGGGAATTGGAGACGGGCAAATAGACTGGAGTATGGTGCAAAAGGTAGCGGGTGAGGTTCGAAAGCAAAATTGGAAATTGAAGAGTATATGTTCGTCATTTTTGTGTGAAGAGTTGACTATTAGGGGTCAAAATATAATTTTGTATCCTAAAGATATAGTACATGATAGTTATGATGTTGGTAGTTGATATCGCTCATTTTGTACATATATATTTCACGCGATATCATTGTTTTTAGGTTTATTTTTAGTTAACTTTTAGAACTTTCGATACTTAGTTAGTATAATTTGGATTTCCAGGATAACGAGTTGAAGTTTGAAAGAGTGGCGATGATTTGATGTTGATTTGGAGCTGAAAAGTCAAAGTTTCTGTTGGAGGCACATTTTTAACTGAAGAACGCGATCCAGCCTAAGCTCCAGGATCGCGTTTCGAAGGTTTAAATTGTCACAGAAGAAATTCCAAAGACCAACGCGATCCGGACTCATCTTCAGGATCGCGTTTCAACGGCTTATTTCGTAACAGAATCTTTTCAAGGCTAGTAACGCGATCCAGCCTTACCAAGCCGGGATCGCGTTTGATAGAAGAAAACTGAAAACCAGGATCACGTTCTTCTTTCCTGGATCGCGTTCATGAGCGGTTTTGCAGCAGTTTGAAGGATTTAAAATACGTTTTCATTTCATTTGAACATAACTTCCATTCCAGAAAACACTAGATACGAAAATACTCTGAAACTTTTGAAGCTTTTCATTACTATTGAAGATCTTTCATTGCGCTAATCATTTTGGTTACTACGGATCATCACGTAATCATTGTAATCATTCGTCTTTCATCTTTATTATATATAATCATGTTAGCTTTGATTTCAATTATCTATATCGAATTTTCTTTGGTAATTATGAGTGGCTAATTCTATAAACACTTGTTTGGATGAAAGGATTAATGACTAGGGGTGTTAACTTTTGATGTTCATGTTAAATCAAGTTACGTTTGATCGACTTTCTTACGAATTAGGGTTTCAATCTTAAGTCTGAATTATTTGGTGAACTAATGAATGATTATAGCGGATGTTTATCATTTATATGTTTATTATCAATTGTTTGTCTATGAATGATTGAATTTTGATTGCGAACGCAGAAAAATTACAATTCAGATAATTAGACTTGAATTTGTAAGTAAATGATCATGGCGAATGTCTTTCATAGATTGAATTGTAACATGATAAATTGAGATTAAAGTTTAGGTTGTAGCGAAAGTTAAATCTAATTTAATTGAGATGGACATGAATTGTATTTAATTTGTTATAATTGAATACCCCGAAGTCATTAGCGAATTAATCCAAACAAGTGTAATTTCTAGTATTTGGAAAAAGTTAAATAAATCAACCTGACTCTTCCTGAGTCCATTTGCTTAGTTAGATTAATTTAGTTGTTAAGCAAAGTGACAATTCGGTCACACACAAAAAAAAACAAGTCTTTTCTGTACCAAGTTAACTGCATTTAAATTAAAGTTCTCGATTACATAGTCTCTGTGGAACGAACCAGTACTTACTGTAGCTATACTATACACGATAGGGTATACTTACCTTAGTTGTGTAATAGTTCAGTGTCAGTATTTATTAGTTTATTTTATAACTTGTTTTTACACATTAAGTTTTTGGCGCCGCTGCCGGGGACTTGTGTATTTGAGAATTTAATTTTAGTGTAGTTAATTGATCCTTTCTTTGAATTAAAATTCTTAGAAAGTTATTTTTAGTTAAATTGTATTGCGCCGGTGCGTTTGACGGTTTTATTTTCTTTGCTTTTGCAGGTTTATTTAGGTAGTGGATGAACACTAGGAATTCGGGTAACGAAATCCTAAGTCCTTTGTCTGATCCAGAGAAAACCACAAAGAAGAAAAGAAAGAAGAAATCAAAGAATAAACCGACGGAATCAACTTCAAGCCAAACTGAAAGTGGATCAACTTCAGCAAATAAAATCTTTGAAGAAGAAGTTTTTGAAGAAGAACTTGAATCGAAATTCGAAGAGGAAGTAAGATCTGAAGCAGAAGCAGAACCAATGGCTGACGAAAATGATACTCCCATGTTCAATAGGACTAGGACCGTTGCTCCTACTCCAGGTTCAGCAATTCGGAGACCACAAATTGATAATAATTTCTCACTAAAGGGAAATCATTTGCAAATGCTTCGGGATACTCAGTTTGATGGAAGGGTGCGATCCGATCCGCATACGCATATTGCTGACTTTTTGAAGATTGGTGAGAATTTTAAGTATGGTCCGAACACGGAAGAGGCAATCAGATTAAGGACTTTTCCAATGTCTTTATGTGGGGAAGCAAATATTTGGTACCAAGAACTAGAGCCAAATTCTATTCAAACTTAGAATCAAATGAGGGAAGCTTTTGTTGGTCGTTATTTTCCACCAGCTTTGGCAGAAAGGTTATTGAATGAGATTCGAGGTTTCAGGCAAAATGAAAATGAAACTTTGGTGGAAGCATGGTTGCGGATCAAAGAGTTGCTTAGAAATTGTCATGGCCATGGTTTGTCAAAGGCCGAGATTATAGAACTCTTTTACAATGGTCTTGATATTCCATCATCTGCTGTTCTAGATTCTGCTGGAGGGGGACTATTTATGTACAAAACTCCTAATGAAGCTTGGAAGATTATGGAGGACAAAGTTTTGCAAAGTCTAAATTGGGCAAAAAAATAGTAGAAAACCAGCCCGAAAGACCGTTGCTTTTGCTGAAGGAAGTGGTAGCAATTCTGATAATTCTGAGATGATGAAAGAACTTAAAGCTATGTCTACCAAATTCGATAATCAATTCAAGACTCTCAAAGGAGAAATCAAAGAGCTTCGTGAAGGATGTGGAAATTGTGGAGGTAATCATGCAAAAAATGATTGTGATAGTGATGATCAACCCATGATAATGGCGGATGAAGATGTAAATTATTTGCAACAAAATAATTATCAGAGGGGCGGATTCCAAAACCGGAATTCGGGAAACTTTCAGGGTAATTATCATGGAAATAGATATTCTCGACAGGGTCAGAACTACTACAATCAATTCCAAAGAGATAATGTTCCACCATCAACACCACCACCTGTTCAACAACAAGCAACATCCGAATCTGCTTTAGAGAAGATGATGAAGGAGTTCATTTCTAAACAGGATGTTTCAACTGAGAGATTGAAAACCCAAATGACGAATTTGAGGTTAAGTGTGGATCAAAATCAGAAAAATCAGCAAGCCTCAATTCAGGATTTGGAAAGGAAAATGGACCGGTTATCTGAAGGGCAAAGTAGTAGACCACCCGGTGGTTTACCGAGCAACACCCAACCGAATCCGAGGCCCACATCCTCTAGACCAAAGCCATATCAGCCACCACCAGCCCGAAATGAACATGCAAATGCTATTACCACTCGTAGTGGGAAAGAGCTACCACCACCTCCGGTAAAAAGGGCCAAGATTTATAACTCTGTTTCACAGGATAATGATGAAATAGAAGTGAACGATGAAGAAGAGGAGATTGTGCAACCTACTTATGTTCCGGTTTCACCAACACCTCCGGTAACACAACCGGTAGTGAAGGCGTACAAACCGAAGATTCCATATCCTCAACGCTTGAGGAAGGAAAAGACTGCTGCTCAGTATGGAAAGTTTGTGGACATGATCAAGAGCATAAGGATCAATGTACCATTGGTGGATATTTTAGCTGGAATGCCCAATTATGCCAAGTTTATCAAAGACTTGGTAAGCAACAAGGAAAAGCTTTCGGAGGCATCGGCTACATTTCTGAATGATGAGTGTTCTGCTATCGTTCAAAACCAAATTCCACCCAAATTGGGGGACCCAGGGAGTTTTATTGTTTCATGTACATTAGGAAAGTTTATGACTTGTGATGCCCTAGCTGACTTAAGTGCTAGTATAAACTTGATGCCTTATTCCCTTTATGCAAAATTGTCTCTAGGATCCCTTAAACCCACACGTATGAGCATCCGACTAGCCGATAGATCATTCCAATATCCCGTTAGGATTGCGGAAAATATGTTGATAGAGGTTGGACCTTTTACATTTCCTGTTGACTTTGTGATCCTCGAAATGGAGGAAGATAGTAAAGTCCCACTCATTCTAGGATGTCCCTTCTTACATACTGCTGATGCTATTATTCATGTGAAAAACAAGCAGTTGACTTTAGGAGTGGGCCAGGAAAGGATTGCTTTCACAGTCGATAAGGCCATGAAGCATCCTTATTCTACTGACGATACTTGTTTTAGTATTGATGTCATAGATGAGGCTTTGGATGAGGAGTTACAGGGATTACTTGGATTGGATGCTGAATTTGCTGAGTTGTTGGAATCTATTGATGAGAAAATGACTGAGGAAGAGTTGCTTGAAGCAGTTGAAGTTAAAGAAGATGATGAAGAGCAACTAGCTGAGGAAAGCTTTGAGGAGCTAAAGAGTGAGGATCGGTTGAGGATCAAGACTTCACTGGAGGATCCACCGAAAGACTTGGAGTTAAAACAACTCCCAAGTCATTTGGAGTATGCATTTTTGGAAGAGGAGAATCTCTTACCGGTTGTAATTTCTTCTAATCTTATAAATTCTGAAAAATGCATGTTAGAGTGCTGTGCGGAATTGGAATCATTTGCATATGCTGGCAGTAAGTTCAGCGACAACACGCATGGCATATTCATCATTTTTATGCAACATCCCTCGGGAAGTACTCGTTTCCTTTTTCTTCCCGCATTCGTGTTTATTGCATATTTTAGTTTTGTTGCATTGGGGACAATGCACAACTTAAGTGTGGAGAGGTTAAATTCACTTGAAATTTGTTTGTCCTCATAAGTTTAGTTGCTTCATAAATTCATAGATAAATTTTAGCAAATGAAGTACAAGTCAAGTTGGTAAGTCTAACACAAAACTTCGACAGTAGGAGGTCCTACTCATTCAGTTGGCTTATCTAGCTTGATTATCCCTCTTGCATGTAAATTTTTTAGAGATGTGTCATATGAGCAACCTCATTGGGTGAATTGCATGACTAGCACACTTGTAGCCCCATTGAAAATTGTGAGATATTTAGAGCCTTATTGAGAAAAGCACTTATTTTTAGTGTTTATATTGTTAGTTGCTATGAGTGTGCCGGTGATTGTAGTTTGTTCTAGAACTTGCCCTAGTGATGCATTTCGAGGCCGTTGTGAGATCACAAAAATGTGATATAGGTGAGATCGTATGATGAGGAGGTATTCTTAGGATTGGAGCTTAATCCCAAAAATTTTGACTTTCTAGCCAATTATCGGGACCGTATAAATCATTTACTTGATTAGTACTAATCTCAATAATCGGCCAAGAAATCTTAGTTGTTTGGGATCTAATTTTCTGTTACACCCATTATTATCCAGTCCACCCAGGTCGTTAGCACTCACTTTTAGTGCTAAGAAACCCGTAGACACTTCCACATACATTCATGATCACTACATCATATAGCCTATTTTTGTGTAGTCGATTCCCAGATCACTTATTTTTCAAAATGTTGTCTAATTTGAATTTTTAATGGATTTTTGTGAAAAATGTGACTTAAATCGTTTTAATAGGGATTCTAATGTTAAATTCTGTAAACTGAAGTTGTAATCAACTGAAAGTGCTGAATGTTGAAGTTTAAGTAAATGAAGTTGAAAGCAATGAAAGTTGTGGAAGTTAACTGTTAAAGCTTAAGTTAAGGTTTGGTTAATTGTAATCAACTAAACGGCCTTTGAATTCCTGAACAAGTAGTTCCCGAGGGGTGTTCTACACCTAGCCACTGAAGGTCTTTTTCCGGTCTAGGATGGCTGGTCTGAAAGTTCGCTACACAGGATTCATAGAAAGTCGTAGAATGCAGTTAATCAATCCAATCGTAACTGTAAATCAATGAGAATTGCAAGTTGAGAATTATGAATATAAGTTATACATGAGGAATAATTCTAATTGATTTAGCATGAGAATCCCGAGTTTTATTACTGTCACAATAAGAAATAATTAGGCTACATTTCCTTTACTTTCTCATGGGTTTTGATTGCTACTTTTCACCAATTGCTTGAGTCTAGCCTACCTATTCCATTCTCACCCATACTTTATACACAACATGATTAGAATACCTTCTCTGAGATTTCACTTGGTTCTCACGCCAAGACGGTGGAGATTTGATCCTTTGCAAGCCTATGGTAACAGTGCATCACGACTTGGCTTAATTGAGTGTTATATTATTCATTCCCTTACCTTGTAGTTTATAGGTTGAGAGTGAGTGATTGATACACTTATCCTATTGTGAGGTGCTAGGTCGTGCATTTCGGGCTTGGCAAATTATCATCTCGAGTTTTGGTAATTATATATATGTTGCTAGCATAATTGCTTAGGTGATTATTGTTAGTATTATTTTGAAAAACTTGATCTCTATTTCTAAAATGCAAGAGGGATATAATGGTCTAAATCTGATAGAAAATGATTTGCTTGAGGACAAGCAAAGCTCAAGTGTGGGGATGTTTGATATCGCTCATTTTGTACATATATATTTCACGCGATATCATTGTTTTTAGGTTTATTTTTAGTTAACTTTTAGAACTTTCGATACTTAGTTAGTATAATTTGGATTTCCAGGATAACGAGTTGAAGTTTGAAAGAGTGGCGATGATTTGATGTTGATTTGGAGCTGAAAAGTCAAAGTTTCTGTTGGAGGCACATTTTTAACTGAAGAACGTGATCCAGCCTAAGCTCCAGGATCGCGTTTCGAAGGTTTAAATTGTCACAGAAGAAATTCCAAAGACCAACGCGATCCGGACTCATCTTCAGGATCGTGTTTCAACGGCTTATTTCGTAACAGAATCTTTTCAAGGCTAGTAACGCGATCCAGCCTTACCAAGCCGGGATCGCGTTTGATAGAAGAAAACTGAAAACCAGGATCGCGTTCTTCTTTCCTGGATCGCGTTCATGAGCGGTTTTGCAGCAGTTTGAAGGATTTAAAATACGTTTTCATTTCATTTGAACATAACTTCCATTCCAGAAAACACTAGATACGAAAATACTCTGAAACTTTTGAAGCTTTTCATTACTATTGAAGATCTTTCATTGTGCTAATCATTTTGGTTACTACGGATCATCACGTAATCATTGTAATCATTTGTCTTTCATCTTTATTATATATAATTATGTTAGCTTTGATTTCAATTATCTATATCGAATTTTCTTTGGTAATTATGAGTGGCTAATTCTATAAACACTTGTTTGGATGAAAGGATTAATGACTAGGGGTGTTAACTTTTGATGTTCATGTTAAATCAAGTTACGTTTGATCGACTTTCTTACGAATTAGGGTTTCAATCTTAAGTCTGAATTATTTGGTGAACTAATGAATGATTATAGCGGATGTTTATCATTTATATGTTTATTATCAATTGTTTGTCTATGAATGATTGAATTTTGATTGCGAACGCAGAAAAATTACAATTCAAATAATTAGACTTGAATTTGTAAGTAAATGATCATGGCGAATGTCTTTCATAGATTGAATTGTAACATGATAAATTGAGATTAAAGTTTAGGTTGTAGCGAATGTTAAATCTAATTTAATTGAGATGGACATGAATTGTATTTAATTTGTTATAATTGAATACCCTGAAGTCATTAGCGAATTAATCCAAACAAGTGTAATTTCTAGTATTTGGAAAAAGTTAAATAAATCAACCTGACTCTTCCTAAGTCCATTTGCTTAGTTAGATTAATTTAGTTGTTAAGCAAAGTGACAATTCGATCACACAAAAAAAAAAAAACCAAGTCTTTTCTGTACCAAGTTAACTGCATTTAAATTAAAGTTCTCGATTACATAGTCTCTGTGGAACGAACCAGTACTTACTGTAGCTATACTATACACGATAGGGTATACTTACCTTAGTTATGTAATAGTTCAGTGTCAGTATTTATTAGTTTATTTTATAACTTGTTTTTACACATCAGTAGTATGATAATGATGTTGGGTTTTTGACGTTTTGTATTAAAGTTTGGGTGGTACACTAAAAACCACCCCTAGAGGTATACTTCTAGTATTTTGTACATAATTTTCTTTATTTACTTTTAATGCATTTTGCCGGGGTACCATCCCCTTTACCAAAAAAAAAAAAAACTATCAAATGAATTGTACTTTTATATATACATACAACCTCCTAATTATGTTATTCAATACATTAGATTTTTGTTAAACGGAAAGACTTGCAATCAATATCTAGCACACCGATCTCATAGATATATGTCCAAGGCAACCGAACCCCAACCCATTTTGACACATACCAAAAAACTTACCCAATCTGACATGTTACGTAACCTGCCCATTTTGTTTCCACTACTTGGCATCTTTTATCCAAAAATGTGCAAATTTACAAAGTATGATGGTTTGCTTGTACTGAAAATTCAAAATAATCACTCCAAATTTTTATCATAAACGAGGCTAATTAGATAAGATATCGAGGTACTTTTTCATCGTCCCATTTTGTCATTATACTATTTTTGTACATGCGGGTCATTAACAGATCTTTATGTGTTCCATTTGGGTCATTTTGTAACCCGTAACAATTTTTATTCATCTTGAGATTATATATCTAAATCAATCGAATATTTTAATACATAAATTTATCATTTTAAACCTGTTTTTGAGTGGATTTTTGCTACAAAATGACTCAAATGGAACATGATTCCGTTTTTCATGAGTCGTATGTATACAAAATAGATGCAATGACTAAAACAGGACAAATGAATAAAAGAAAACCTCAACCAATACAAAGATGTGGGTGAATACCTTCTTGCGGCGATGTTGAGTCATGGCAAGCATAGCTGTCATTTGTGCACTAATAAGTGCAGATGTGTATATCATGTCAATGAGTATATTGACGATACGGGTTTGGTATTTGGTTATGACCTATTTGGGTAACAGGAATGGGGGATCCATCACCTACAATTACAGACTGAATAAAGCTAGAATCAAAAGAGGAATTGAGATTACCTGCAACCGAAGTAAGGTGTGAAGAAGCTCCAGTATTCAAGATCCAGTTTCGCGAATTAGTAGACATTTTTTTTTTTTTGCTAAAGAGGCTAAATGTTTATTGATTTTACCTTCCAAGACATAATACATGAGGCTCATATATATATATAGAGCTAGGAACACCCAAAACCTAAAGCCCGAGAGCCCATTGGGCTTTACATTGGGCTAAAAACATAAATACTAATGGGCTAAATATATAACGCTAATAATCATCAGATTATAAATAAGCAAATAAATAAATAATAGCTCAAATGCCCATACTGATCTAGATAAAACAGTAACCTAAATCTGAAGAATGCGAGATACCAAAACAAACACCAACCATTGCAAATGCATTTCAGTCAACACTACAAGGGAGAGTGACTGGACAAATGGCTTATGAGAAAGCATAATTGAAATCGGTTGGCAAGGATATACAACTGTACATAGAACCGCCAGCGATTAAAAATTTGAGAAACATGTTTGAAAAAACAGAAGCCGAAAAGGAGGTTGATGCAATAAAACAAAAAGAAATCAACAAAGGGAAAGTGAAAAATTACCTACTGCTGTAAAGAAGTCACCTTTTAATAAGAGGATGGTCAGTGAAGCTAAATTGTGTGATATAATTTTAGAGGCAATGTAATCACCCAAGTAAAGATTATATTCAGTAAATTGATTGCAATTATATATATAAATCCAATTCGAATTCGATTACACCTCAATAAGATGATAATTATGGATTTTAAAAAAGAAATTTGTAGTTCTCAAGGAATGAAATGCAGAAAAAATTATACGGGTCGCCCCTAATAATAATAATAATAATAATAATTAATAAAAGAAAAAGGAACCAAATTACATATACAACAGTTTAAAACACAAATTCCACACTTCCATTGTGAATCTGCTATCATAATCGTAGTATAATACCGGCCTATCCAGATATCTTGATTTTCTAAAATCGAGAAAAAATAATACCTATCCCAATAATATGCGGTTTTCACCTAAAAATCTTTCAAAAAGATTTAGAAAAAAAAAATGTCAAGGTTCAGTTACATCATTAACAACATGCACTTGTCCATCTTTTCTTCTTTTATCCATGAACTCATGCAATCTTCTTAATGCAACTTCAAGTGTTTCTTCACTCATATTTGCAAAACAAACCCTAAACCAACCGGCATCTGAACACCGGCAAGAACTTCCTGGCGAGATATTGAGCTTAACTTCATCCATTATCGTCTTCCATATCTCGAGTTCGCTTTCTCTTGTTGCATCCTTCAAGTAAGGACTCAAATTCATCCAACAATATAATCCTGCATTCCCTTTCAAACACTCAATTCCCGCCTTTTTCAACCCGTTAACGATCATTTCATATTGTTTTCGCAATCTTTCTCTATTGATCTTTATGTATTTTTCTGTAAATTCCTTGTTTGATAATATGGACGCTAATAAAAACTGTGTTTGTGACGAAATTAGGGTAAAACTCGACATTCTTCTAGCGGTTGTCACCACTTGGTCGTTGTAAGAATATACCGTCCCTACTCGAAAACCCGGAAGGCCGAGATCTTTCGAAAGACTATAAACAATGTGACAACGTTCTGCGTCTTTGTAGTTTCTTGATTCAAGAATTTCTGCAATACTAACAAATTCGTCTGAATGAAATACCGACCCTGAATAGATTTCGTCCGAGACCAAATGAATATTTTTTCTGGTGACGAAATCCAGGATCTCTTCTAGAACTTTCCTTTGGATGGTTGCACCCAATGGATTCGAGGGGTTAGTTATTAGAACCCCTCGTACTTTCATGTTCATTGATCTTGCATGTTCATATGCTGATTCTAAAGCTTTAGGAGTGATTTGGAAATTATTCGAGCTTTCGCAGTGGATTGGTACGATTTTTACACCCGTTCTCCATCTCAAATCTCTATCGAATCTGAAACATTCAAGATTTATCACGTTAACAAAATTAAGCATGCAAAGTTAATATACAACTTGAACTATATTATAAACTATTAATGTAATTTTGTGATCAAGGTATGATTTTCGTACCCTGGATAATAAGGAGTCGGGACTAACAACGCATCGCCAGGATCAGCTAAAATGAAGGTTAGGAGCTCGTTAGCAGCAGTTGCACCAGCGGTTAAAATGACTCTTTCGGGGTTAAATTTTGCTTTTCCTCCCCTCACTTGTTCCATAAAACTTGCCATTGCCTATAAAACCAACAAAAGTAAACAAGTTAGATACTTTAATTCTTATATATCCCTCATGAAAAGGAAAAAAAAAATGCTCCATGTGTTTTAACATATTACTGTAAAAAGGTCACACCTTTCTGAAAGTTAGAAGTCCATGGTAATCTTGAAACAATGCATTTTCTCTAAAGCCGGAAACTTCTTTGCCCCAACTTGCTGCTTCTTGATTAGCTTCCAAGAATTCTTCTAACAAATCAAACGAAACCTGTTTAGGCAAGACGAATTGAAATCGTTAGGTCACATATACGTTAATGTGGTTACATATAAATGAAGTTTTGATGGAATCTGGTGCGTTGTTATTTACCTGGTTTTCGGCTAGTCCCATTTGTATAACACCAGAAGGGTTATGTTTTTCATGATATGGGTTTTCATCATATGCTTTCCATCCTGCAAAATATGGAGAGTTTTCACCATGGGTTTCTGAAGTTGCAATCTTTGATAGCCCAACACTTGGTTGTACAATGTCTATTGCCATGTGTACAACTTTTTATTGAAAGTAATGGCTTTGTGTGTGTTTGTGTTTGTGTTTGTGTTTGATGAAACCTTTATCTAGAACTCATATTTATATGGAAAGTCAAATCTTGTTTTCCAGAGCTCAAAGTCATTGATTCACTTTAGTGTTGCTATGGTGAGTTGTACATTGTGTTTAGAATAATGTAAAGTTAGCTGATTATAGAGGGTTTGTATAGTCAAACATATATAGAAATGGTGGCAAAAGGACCGATGATTAAACAATCGCATATTATAAGATTTGGATGATCCAAAGTCACCTTTTTATTAAACGTTAACGTGTATTTTTTATTCTTGGTGACAACTGTTTGGATTTGTCATCTCTAAAATGCTTATATATGACTATAAGTGCCAAAATGAATGAGTTAGGTCGGGTTTCGGTCTAGATGAGTTTGGGTCTAAATGGGTCATTTAGAAGGATGAATCTAAACGAATCCGGGTCAAATGGGTCTCGGGTCTGGTCGACCCATCGGGTTTTCATCAAACTTTTTTTTATTTGAGTGAAAAATGAAAAAAATGAAATGTGGTAGAATTTTTTTTCCCCTAGACCCATCTAGACCTGTTGGTTAATTGCTACACAATTAGAGTTTATATTGAGAAACCCATTTAGACCCATTCAAAAAATGAGGAGGAGACCCAACAAACCCATCCCCTCCTAAATATAAACCAAATTGACCCATAATTAACCAATGGATCCAAAATTACCACCTCTGTATATGACGATCAACTTTAGATATTAGATATTCATTTAAAATATGTTAGAAAAAACACATACACATAATTAGGTATTTTAAATGGGAACATATATCCATTAAAGATCAATTGATTTTGAAACAAACCAAAAAAAATACCAAACACGGTTACTAATTATAGGATTAATTATGTATGCAATGTGATCAGTTTGTGTGTACATATACAATTGTGAATTGTACGTGTTTGTCTATCTTTGAATACTTCTGGAGTACTATGACCAAATGTAGGAGTTGAGATTCCATTGTTGTTTGAGGATATATCTTTCAACTAATAAAGATTAATTAATGAGATTAAAAATGTGGAAATTGTGTAATTAAAAAACATATCATCAGATTTACGAATCGTATTGACGTGGCTTTGATATGATAAAGATCCATGTGCAAACAAATCCCAACCAGCAACAGATTTGCAATGGTCTTGATTGGATTTTGATGAACCAAATTAACCCAACAAAATTTAATGAATAATCAAAAAAATATGATGACGTTAGTTTAAGGATTTTATATTCTTTGATGTTTTTTGTTTGACTGAAATTTATCACAAAATTTTGTTTTTTATTCAGAAAATCAAGTACCCAAGCACCTCATTACTACGATTATATACAATTGTGTCATCTTCGGAACTTGAACACCCAAACCTCATAGTTGTAAGGGTCACCACGATACCACTACTAGACCGCCTCTTGATATTTATAACACGAAATTAGTTCCGTTTTAATAAATTTCACTTGAAAGTTATATGCCCAATTCCATCTTTTGATCGAAGATAAGCGTTATATATATATATATATATATATATATATATATATATATATATATATATATATAAATAAATATAAACTCCCAAAGAAAGGGAGCAAACCAAAATACAAACGAAGGACATGGCTTCTAGGGTTTGGGGAAAAACGGCGACAGGAGACAGAAACTTAGTTCATAATAAGCAACATGGAGGAGGAGATGACGGCGAAGGATGGATTAAGGTAGATCGGAGGAAGAACATACGTTCAAACGTGATTCATGGGGGAAATAACGTTGGAGGATTTCATAATCGTGAGGGTAAAATAAACCCTAACTTCAGAACCATCGAAAAAATTTCCACAACCATATATATTACAAATCTACCTTGGAAAGCTACTGTTAAGGAGATCCGCGAAGTGTGCGAGCAATGGGGCACAGTGGTGGATGTGTTCATCTCTTCGAAACTATCAAAGATGGGTGCTAGATTTGGTTTTGTTCGTTTTATTCGAGTTAAAGATGTTGTTGGTCTTATATCTAACATTCGTACTGTTTGGATGGGATCCTTTCATATATATACGGATTTGGCTCGAAATCATCGTCCTAATTCAGATCAGATTGCAACGAATGATGGGATTAGAAAGCTTTCATATGCACAGGCTGTTAAAAATCAAAAGGTATGGCATCAAAAGAAGCAGCAAGTAGATCAAATTCAATAGGATTTTTCTGATGATTCTAATGAAGGGTTAAATGTAACAACTGGAAAGAAGATGGTGGAACTCACGATGGAAGACTGCATGAATCTTGTAACGGAACGTTCATCATTCTTAGCCAAGGTAAGAGACATTCAAATCATTCCTAAGCTTAACACCATTATGCGAATGAATGGGTTTGTTGAATATGATATCACTTATATTGGGGGAAGGTGGTTATGGATTGATTTAGATGCTGCAAATACCATAACATCATTCAAATTATGTGTGGAAATGGATAAGATATTTTCTGAATATGGCACAATTGAAAAAGCTTTCTTACCTGATGAACGTGTGGTTTGGTTAGATGTTGTGGGAATGCCTTTGTGTATTTGGAATCCATCTGCTTTTAAAAAAATTGGTCAACAATGGGGAGAAAGTATTATTGTTGACATGGATAAGAGAGAATCGATTGCTAATGGTAAAGTTTGCATTGTTACCAAACATATGAGGAAAATACAAGATGATATATGTGTAAAGGTTTATGGGAATGTTTATGAAGTACATGTTAATGAATTTGCGTATTGGTCACCTGACTTTGAGGACATATCCGAAAAAGATGAGTCAGAAGTATCATCTTTTGTAGAAGAGAATAACTCTAACCATGCCTCCGAGGAGAAAGAGTTTGAAATAATTCGATGACATTAAGGTGTTTAATGATAACAGTCAAAAATCTGATAGTCAGGCAAAAGATGATGATCCTTTTAAATTGATGCATATTATCAAGGATATGTGTCCGTACAGTGGTAAGAAAATGAATTCTGATAGGCTAGCAAAGCATCTTCAGGAGAACAATACTCAGGGTGAACATGCAAATATTCGAGTTCATATGGCAGAATCTGGTAATTCTGATGGGTCTGGTAATGACATAAATACTGGTATTGACGAGTCAAGGCAAACCGAGAAAAAGGGCCCTAATGAAAAAACAAATGTTGTCAAGGAAAAACAAAACAATTCTTGTAATAGCGCATCTTTATCATCAAGTTCTTTCCCTCCTGGATTTAAACAATATGCGGAATCCATTAAAAGAAACAGACATGGTCTTGAAGGGAAACATTATAGCAGCATGGGGGAGTCTTTTCAATCAGTGGGGTCTAAACATGTATTGTTCTCTAAAGATGATATTATCAGAGTTACAGAATTAGGCAACATTTTAGGGTTGGATATGCCTACATCTCATAATGATATTAACAGATTGCTAACTAGGATGCGAGATATAACGGTGAATCGATGAATATTTTATCTTTGAATATATGTGGGGTCTGGGGTAGAGACCCTAATAAATTGCCTAAAATCAACAGGATCATCGTGAAGCATGGGGTTAATTTCGTTGGTCTTCAAGAAACGTTTCTTAATGAAATTAATTTGTTTGTGTATCGCAAGATTTGGGGCAACATGCAATTTGATTTTGCACACTCACTTGCTAATGGACATTCGGGTGGTATTGCGTCTATATGGAATCCAAATGTCTTTCAAAAGAAAAGGGTCATTTCGCTCACAAATGTTCTTATTGTCGAGGGGAGTTGGTTAGATATTCAAGCTGAGGTGTTTATGGTTAATGTGTATGCCCCTCAAGAAGAGGATGGGAAACAGAGTCTATGGAGATATATTACTGATTTCATGGGGCAAAATCCCGGTCAATATATTATTTTTGGTGATTTTAATTCGGTTCGTAAGGCAGATGAAAGGTTTGGTTCTACATTTTCTAGTATTAATGCAACGAATTTTAACGATTTCATTGTTAATGGAAATCTTATTGACGTTCCATTGGGAGGTTATAAATTCACTCGGGTTGATAAGTCTTGTTCCAAAGGTAGCAAGCTGGACCGGTTTTTAGTATCCAACACGTTGTGGACGAATTTGGGTTCATTTTATGTTACTGCGTTGGACCGAACTATCTCTGATCATCACCCGTTATTTTTTACAAGAATTAAAACAGATTATGGTCCTATACCTTTTAAGATATATCATTCTTGGTTCAAAGAGGAAGGATTTGATAATGTTGTTTCTGAAATTTGGGCCCATGGAAACTTTCAGCGATCTTCTTCTGCTATTATTAATCTCAAAAATAAGTTGAAGGGTTTAAAAGGCAAGATAAAAGAGTGGAACCATGCTAAAAGAGATAGGAATTCGGAGTTGGAAAATCTCAATGGCGAGCTGCGAAAAATTGATGAGATGATTGACAATAGGGGTAATATGGCAAATGTTGCTGATACTCGTCATAACATTATTGATAATATCTGCAGGATTGAAAGTAGGAACAAGGAGGACATCATTCAAAAATCTAGAAATAAATGGTGCATGGATGGAGATGAAAATACCAAATTTTATCATGGAATTATTAACAAAAAAAGGAAACAATTGTCGGTGCATATGGTACTTGGTTGGAGGATCCTAATGATGTTAAAAAAAGTCTTCAGAAATCATTTTATCAGTAAATTTGCGACATATTCTACTATTCCTATTGGTCGTCCTAGTTCCAGGTTCAAAAAAATTTCATTGGAACATTTAAATAGGTTGGAGGAGATGGTGACTATTGAGGAAGTCAAAGAAGCTGTTTGGGAGTGTGGTAGTGATAAAGCGTCCGGGCCAGACGGATATACATTTGGATTTGTCAAACGTTACTGGAATATTTTGAAGGAGGATTTTAATCAGGCTATAATGGAATTCTTTGTTACAGGTGATATCCCTATTGGCTGTAATTCGTCTTTCATCACCCTTATTCCTAAGATCGATTCTCCTCTGATTGTTAATGATTTTCGGCCGATTAGTCTTATAGGGGTGATTTATAAAATAATAGCCAAGATATTAGCTTCTCGTATTGCTGAGTTTATTCATGAGCTAATTGACCCGGTCCAATCTGCTTTTATAAAGAATCGTCAAATTTTGGATGGGCCGTTAGTATTGAATGAGTTAGTCCATGTTTTTAAAAAAAAAAGAAGAAGAAAGCAATGATTTTCAAAGTGGATATTGCTAAAGCTTACGACACACTTAGCTGGGAATATCTTAATTCGGTTCTAAAGTGCATGGGTTTTGGACAAAGAAGCTTGAAATGGATTTCATCATGTTTGCATTCTGCACGGTCATCTATCATCATCAATGGCAGTCCGACGAGTGAATTTAATTTGGGCCGTGGCCTTCGACAAGGAGATCCTCTTGCCCCTTTTCTTTTCATATTAGCGATGGAAGGATTTCATGTTGCTATGGAAGACGCGAAAGCTGCCAACATTATTAAGGGAGTATCTATTGGTGATATTAATTTTTCACATTTGATTTATGCTGATGACGTTGAGGTATTGGGTGAGTGGTCTCGTGAAAACTTTATTCATATTATTGACTTATTTAACTGTTTCTATCTAGCTTCAGGTTTACAAATCAATCTTACTAAATCAAAGCTTTATGGGACGGGTGTAACGGATTCCGAGGTCAATCATATGGCAAACATTGCGGGTTGCAAGGGTGAAAAAATTCCTTTTATGTATCTTGGGATGCCTATTGGAGCGAATATGTGTCGTATAAACTCATGGCAACCTGTTATTGACAAATTCAGTAAAAGATTGTCGAAGTGGAGAGCTGAATTACTTTCATTTGGGGGGAGGTCTGTGTTGGTAACTTCTGTTCTTGGTGCTTTACCTACATATTACCTTTCTTTATTTTCGATGCCGAGAGCTATATGTAATAAGCTTGAAATGATGCGAGCGGGGTTTTTTTTGGGGAAATGAGGCGAAGATTCACTGGATTAAATGGGATATGGTTCTATCTAGTAAAGATGGTGGCGGCCTTGGATTCGGTAGTTTACAATCGTTTAATAAGGCTCTTTTATACAAATGGAGATGGAGATTTCACAAATATCCGGACGCTCTTTGGGTTAAAATCATTAAAAATCTGTATCCATCTCAGAATTTTATAAGGCATAAAAGGTTTTCTGCTACTCCTGGGCCGTGGCATAAGATAATGAACATTGTTAATGACCTCCATGTTGAAGGCAAAGTCCCATTTTCTGCTATCAAAAGAAAAGTTGGTAATGGTGCTGATACTGAATTTTGGAATGAAGTTTGGTTGGGTGACGTTTCTCTTGCTACAAAATTCCGGAGACTATATAATCTGGAAGGGGAAAAAAATGTTTCCATTAAGGATAGATGGGATGGTCAAAGGTATAAATGGAATTGGAGGAATATTCGGGGAGGGGCGGAAGAAGATCAACTTAATCAGTTATGCGAAATAATTTCTCATGTTACGATCGGAGATTCGTTGGACCAATGGGTGTGGAATTTCAAGAATATGGACAATTTTCATGTTAATGGGCTTCGTAAGAATCTAGATAAATATAGCCTACCTTCGCATTACATGGTAACTCGGTGGAATAAATATGTTCCACGAAAAGTGAATATTCACGTTTGGAGATTGATTAAGGATAGACTTCCAACTCGCTTCAACCTTTGGTTTCGGGGTATATATAATAATTATCTTCTTTGCCCTTCATGTTTTAATGGTATTGAGACAAATGCTCATTTTATTTCGGAATGTATCATTGCTAAAAAAACATGGATGTCTATATCGAAATGGTTGGGCTATAATCTCCCTTATTGGTTGACTCCTACTGATTTATTGGATCACATTTACGCTTTGAAGACGAACAAGAACACGAAGGAGATCATTTCCATCATTATATATGCAGCTTGGTGGGAACTTTGGAGATTTAGAAACGAAACCGTCTTTCAAACAACAACAAAAAGATACACCACTCTGGTCAATTCTATAATTTTGTTTTCTTTTCAGTGGTACAGCTGCAGGTATAGGAATGCAAATATGAAGTGGGATGAATGGCTCAAAAATCCTTGTTCGATTGTTTAAAGGGCATGTGTTTGTAATGTCTATTTTTTCAGTTTCGTTTCGTTCCGTTCCCCCAAGGCTTGTATGGGACTGCATCAAAAACATCGCGGGGTGAAAACCGGTGGCGTGACCTCCGTTGATGGGGGTTTTTTCTCATGTCTTGGTTTATCTGTAATCGGCATGAGTTTTTTTACCCTTTTTGTAGTCCAAGCAGTTAAAGTCTTGGGAAGAATCTAGATTATATAGCGTGTTATATTTCTAGATTTTGTACTTTTTTCCTCTAGCTTCTTGCTAGATGGTTTTGTTTATAATATAAATTTTCTGCCGTTCAAAAAAAAAAAGATAAGCGTTATGAAGCAACAGAGTATGTAACAAAAATTTAAACCATCTGTCTAACAATGTTTTATATGTTTTCATTCTATAATCCAATCATTATCATCATTAAATTATATATATTGAGACGCTAATGATTGGTTCATGGGCATGGTTAATCAATTAAGATATTTCATGCTTTATAGAGAGTTAGAGCTACTAATTGATACTTAAGTACTAAATCAAAGTCAACTTCTGATCGTCAAACTTATAATCTTGCTTCTAATATAAATGGAAGTTGGATTATTGCATTGGTGTACATACTAGATTCTCTAAAAAAGGTTAAGCGACCTAACTAAATGATGATGTGGCATTTATATTTTTATGAAATATACACTTTATAATGGAGGATAATTTTCTACAGAGTTCGTTTTTGTCCAATAACACAGTTTTGCCTTAAACTATAAAGAAATGTCGTTTTAAGTGTAAAGCTAAAAAGACTAAAAATGTGTTTTTCATATTTGGAAATGTCCAATTATTGGATGAAATAATGATAGGTTACGTGACTTAATTACACACTCTTGTGACAAATCAAGGAACATACTTTTTGAAAGGCATATTTCTGTGTATGTACATACATATATATGTACGTATTTAAATCTTTTTAATCTACGTAGAGTTTATTCTTACATAATTGTAATTATATATGGCCTACAAAATCGAAGTATTAAATGAAAATTATATGGAAAAGAACTTGCTAATTACTTTGTCATCCGGATAAGCAAAGCTGATGGATTTTACTATTTTGGTTTACTTTTGTGTTTAAAATCACCTTTGTTAAGTTGTTTATTCTCACATAGATAAAAGACATTTAATATAACTCGGTTAAGTGATTAACTAATAATTTAATGATCGTACCAACAAAATCTTTAGCGCTTAAATAAACCAGCTTACTCGATCAGCTTCAATTCATGTAAGGAAGGGGACAAAGAATATGGGGTTACATTTGTTGCTAATAAGGTTACACTAATGCTCTTATTAAACTAATAATTTAAGATTAGCGAGACAAGTTAAAGATTACAACTCCTCATGTTGTTAAGTAAAATGACCAAGTTGGGCTCCCTCAATAATGCATGTTTTTTGAATTTTTGTTAGATAGACTTCAAAGTATCCTCCGATTGGAGTGAAGTAGCTAGGACAAGTGTTCTTGTGATTGATCATGGTGTTTTGATCACTTATACATGTGTAGTCGATTATGGTACACCTTTAATAACCTACACCGTGGTCCTTGCCAATGGCCATGCCTCAAAACACGAAAAGCATCTTTCGATCAAAATATCGTTTTCATCGTGTGGGATCTCTAAAGGTAAACCGGAAAATAAGAAATTGGAATATTCAAATGACATGTACGTTACATGAATACATATGATTTGAATATGATCGTACGATCCTACCGGACAAAACCTTGTCAAGTTTACAAAGGAATAACGACGGGCAAGATATGATGTACGGGACGGGTAAGATATGACCGACGGGTATAGAAATTGGATTTCATATATTGTTTGAAGAAGAAATTAAACCATACATATATATTGTTTATAATTATGTAAAGTTTTGATATCCTATATTTCACATCGGAAAAATAATATTACTCCAATATTCAATGAAACTTGTACGTGTTATTCTAAGGAAATGAGAATATATGATGTAATCAATATACATGGTGGGTTGCTTTATAATCATAATCAATTAAAAGAATAAAATGAATATATTGTAATTGGGGATTTAATTGACCTTATTAGCCGACATCAAAGTCTATACCGTGTACCCTTATAAGATGGCAAACACATGTAAGCAAATCTCCATGCAGGCCAAATGGGCTCGATCGCCTTTTTCAAATAATATATGGTTTTAATCAACCAACTAATTAACCCAAACCATAAACAAACATTAATTTAAAATAAATATATTTTTGAACATATATTCGGTTTATTGAAGTGGCAGCTTGAAAAGTGATAAACAGGTTTAGTGTTGGAGACAAGTAGCGACCGCGTATCCGTGTCAAAGATCACCTAAGACCATCCGTAACCGTAACACCAGAACGCCACTTTTTCAGCTGCCACATCAGCGCCACATCAGCGTCAAACTATAACACCAGAACGCCCCTAATCATAACACCAGAACGCCACTTTTTTTCTCCATTCTGGGACCCACCACTAACTAACTAAATTTAATTTTCTTTTATTTAAAATACAATACAAAACATTTTAATTAAAAATACAATACACCACAATAATTAAAATAAAAACCATACATTAATTAATCGAAAATGAAATACATTACTTTTTTAAAATAAAATACATCACACTAAATTTAAAATACAATACGATACGAATAATTAAACTAAATTACGATACGATACAATCATTAAAATAAAATACGATACAATACAATAGTTTATAGTAAAATAACTAAGCCGTGGATGGTGGTAAGCTGCGAAAGTTTGGTGGTAGCATCCAAATGTGCTCGGTGATATCGGTCCGCAGTTGGTCGTGCACATTTTTGTCCCGTATTTCCTTGGCTCTAGCCTCTCTATCTTGAACACGAGTCCTAAAATCACGACGAGGTCGGTTAGTAGGGTCGTCGATCATTTCTTGCTCGATAGATGATATTGCGAAGTTGTTATCCTCTTGAATCATGTTGTGTAGTATGACACAAGTATACATCTGTCTTCGCATCTTGTTGACACTCAAAGCTCTCCCCAAAATTTTTAAAATTGCAAACCTGCCTTGCAGTACGCCAAAAGCCCGTTCGACATCTTTCCGAGCACTTTCTTGAAATCTCTTGAACTTGGCTCGTTTGTCATCAGTAGGGGAGTGAAAGCCTTTGACTAGTGTACACCAATCCGGATAAATACCATCTGCAAGATAATACCCTTTAGTGTAGTGATGTCCATTGACAGTGAAATCTGCGGGTGGCCCAGTGTCATTTTTGATAGAATCGAACAACGGAGATTGGTTTAATACGTTGATGTCGTTGTTCGAACCCGCCATGCCAAAAAAAGCATGCCATATCCACATGTCGTATGAAGCAACAGCTTCAAGCATAATGGTGGGGTGTCCTTGATCACCTCTAGTGTACTGCCCCTTCCATGCATTCGGGCAATTTTTCCATTGCCAATGCATACAGTCAATGCTCCCTAGCATTCCTCTAAACCCATGCTTCTGCTCGTGTGCTGCATATAGCCGAGCAATATCTGTAGCGGTCGGCTTTCTCAAATATTCCGCCGAGTACAAATCAAAGACACACTTACAAAAGTTGTTTAGACAGTCGAGCGATGTTTTTTCACCCATTTGTAAATACTCATCGAACATATCCGCGGCTGTGCCATACGCCAATTGGCGCATGGCGGAAGTGCACTTTTGTAGCGGCGTAAAACCAAGCCGACCAAGTGCATCCGGTTTTTGTTTAAAAAATTGAAAGTGTTCGGGAATAGGTTCGATGGAGTAGTCGGATATACCTTGTACTATTCGCACAAATAAACCTCGACTCATACGGAAGCGTCGTTTGAACAAATTTGGAGGATACCTCGGGCGCTCGGAAAAGTAGTCGTCCCAAAGACGTTGTTGGGCACCTTCACGGTCTCTTGGAATGTAGCTTCGGTTGCGTGGTGTTCTTGAACTTTGTCCGGCGTCACTACTTAGTTGAGCTTGGTATTGTTGCAAAAGTTGCCACATGTTGTCATCGTCGGAGTCGGATCCGCAAATCTTATTTATCGAATCCATTTTGTGAAATTATGTGATGAAAATGGTATAAAATGGTGTAGAAAATATATTAGATGAATGTGTATAATGGTGGTGAAAGTGGATGGAATATTTATTAAAAATGATGAGGAAAGTGTGGGAAGTAGAAGTGTATAAAATAGTGAAGAAAGTTTATAAAATAAAGGTTAAAGTAGTTTGATTTTGATGAAAATGGAGTGTGAATGGTGTAATATATATAGATATAGAAGTGGTTTGGAAAAAATTTTAAAAAATTTTGAAAAAAACGGGTGGGGAGCGTCCATATTTTTTTTGAAATTTTTTTTTTTTTTTTGTAGTTCAAACGGTAACTTTTTTAAAAAAAAAACGTTTTTTTTTTAAAAAACCGAATTAAACTTCAAAATAAAAAGGGAAA
The DNA here is from genome assembly GCA_949592205.1 of Helichrysum umbraculigerum. Taxonomy (NCBI): domain Eukaryota; kingdom Viridiplantae; phylum Streptophyta; class Magnoliopsida; order Asterales; family Asteraceae; genus Helichrysum; species Helichrysum umbraculigerum. The sequence goes on along the minus strand of CATIUR010000005.1, from coordinate 3,643,743 downwards.
AGAAATTAAAAAAACGCGTGGGACCCACAAAAACGCCAAAATCGTCCCGTTATTCGAGTGAGAACGCCGGCCAGAACGCCGCGTTAGCGGCGTTCTGGCGTTGTGGAGGCTGAGAACGCGGGCCACGTCCTTGCGTTACAGATGGTCTAACAAGAGCTCAAATCTTTTGCGGGCTTAAATATCTATTTTAGATCTCATCCTTGATTACCATAACCACCATTTGATTTGATTTTTATTTTATTGTTGGATTTTGGAATGTTAGATGAGGGAGTATTTAGGAGCTTCCACTGGTACTAAAACAAGGAATATTTCCTAATCACTTCCACTAATCATTTGGAACAACAGTTTTAATCATCAAATTGAACACAAATACCTAAGTTTCAATCAAACTTAACAACTGCAAGTTCTTATCTTTAACTGTTTATGAGATGAGATCATTAGAGTACATGAATTTATTAAAGTATGGAAGTACCAATCATATTGTGTCATGTGTACAAAGAGAGTGTTCCACATGTACAATACCCATTTACCCCCAACATCAATTATCTCACAAATGACAAATCGAAAAATTATGAAAATTGCACCATTAAATTCGTCGTTTTCTCCTCTTCGATTTGCCGTCCCTCAAGGCATACTTTCGACAAAAAAAAAAATTTCTTCTTTTTTGGTGGATTTCACATTTTAATAACACATGAGTTAAAGTGTTAAAGTGTTGCGTTTAGGGTTTAGGGTTTGGGGTTTAGGGGTTAGGGTTTAGGGTTTAGGGTTTGAGGTTTGGGGTTTCTCCCCGAAACCCCAAACCTCAAACCCTAAACCCTAAACCATAAACCCTAACCCCTAACCCCTAAACCCCAAACCCTAAACCCTAAACGCTTTACAAAACGCTAAACCCTAAACCTTGAACCCTTCTAAACCCTAAACCCTTATAAACCCTAAACCATCAATCATACTAAACCCTAAACACTAAACCCTAATCCTAAATTAAATGTACAAGTATTTTAGTAACACATGTGTTAATAATCTATAAAACCCACCTTAAAAATGAAAAAAATAAAATCGTCGAAAGTATGCCTTGAGGGACGGCAAATCGAAGAGGAGAAAACGACGAATTTAATGGTGCAATTTTCATAATTTTTCGATTTGTCGTTTGTGAGATAATTGATGTTGGGGGTAAATAGGTATTGTACATGTGGAACATTCTCTTTGTACACATGGCACAATATGATTGGTACTTCCATACTTTGATAAATTCATGTACTTCCTTGAACTTTTCTCAACTGTTTATTAGTTTATCTCACGATGAAGATCAGATGATGGTATATGTTTCGTTTATATTTGTCACTTTATTATTTCAAACAAAAATTCAACGACTCTCTAACTTGTAATTTTTATTTTTTTTTTCAGTCATGATCATGCTCATTTTCATTTTATTTACTAGTTTTGCAATACTTAAGATCTTCAATTCGTGAGTGAAGAAAAACGGTAAATCATACACCACCCGATATATAATTGACAACAATGTATGAATTGAAATCAATACATGCATACAAGCATGATGATATTATGAAGGAATTGAAAAATATAGTATACATAGAAAAATATAGGGTTCAATAATGGTTTAATCTATAAAGTTTCACTTTTTTTTTAATCACTCAAGTTTTTTTCTCATGATTTATTCATCCAAGTTTCAAAGTTTTGGTGGTTTAACCATTTGAAGGGTTAAACCATTAAATTTTTGAAAGTTAGATGATTAAAGTAGAAAATTTTAAAAGAGTAAAATTATTATAAAAAATAAACTTTGAGGATTAAACCATCAAAATTATTATGAAAGATAAAACTTAAATACTTAAACCACCAAAACTTTAAAACTTGGAGCATTAAATCATGAAAAAAAATTGAATGGTTAAAATGAAAAAAATAGTGAAACTTTGAGGATTAAACCATTATTAATGCAAAAATATATATGCGTAAGTTATTAAAAGCATGTTATTGTTGCATTAAGTCAGGGCCGGCCCAACACTATATATGGGTTAGGCAATTGCCTAAGGCCCCTAAAATATTTAGGCCCCAAAATTTATGTAAATAGGGTACCAAAAATAATCAGTCGTTCAGTTTTTTACAACAAATATCACTAACTAATATCACAAAAAATCAGCCGCGATATACTTTGGGCTTTGCCGAAATCGAAGAGTCTCCAAACGATTGATATTTGGCGGTTCATGTCTGAGATATACTTTGGCGAAATCGAGGAGTCTCCAACAGTCTCCAATGTTCAAAAATTCGTTTATGAAAGGAATTTTGTAAGTTTATTCATTATCTATGATTCTATCCCTCCTCAATTTTAACTCCGCCATTTATAAACTTTTTAGTTTATTTTTGCCGGTCCCGAGCCAGGATAAAGGAGGAGGGTTGTTTTTGACAGATGGTGCTGGTGCACCAGCATCTAATGCAGTGGTGCAGCAGGAAATGAGGCGATGTCAAGACTTTCTCTTGATATGAAACGCATTCCAGGTTTGAACCTTAAAACCTCCTACACTTAATTTGTATGCTGATAAACGCCAAAATGTACTATATTGTAGTACTAAGTACCCCTTTGTTCAGAAGGTTTCTAATGCATTTTAAGTGAATAAGATACTCATTTCGTTCATATTTGCATTTAGGAGTTCAATCGGAGCTTGGATCGAAAATAAACAGGAAACGAACTAATCGCGAAGAAATGTTGCTATGAGAATAAAACAATAGACATGAGAAGATTAAACGAAGAAAAGATGGAAAATATTCCTGAAAATCAATCCATCCGCCGGATGGATGTTTCATCCGCCGGATAGATCAATGCGGTGGAGGCCCAGGTTACGCGGAGCTGGGCTGGGCTCATTTGTAATCCATCCGCCGGATGGATTTTCCATCCGCCGGATGGATCAATTCGGAAGAATTGGTTAAAACCTCATTTTAATCTCATTTTAACCCTAATTTCTCATAACCTAAACCAGAGGATAGCAGCCGACAAGCAGGGGTTTTTTCCCCATTTTGGGAGCGAATCGATGGCGATTCGGAGGCGGAAAAGGCTAGGATTAATTCCTATTGATTCTACTTCATTCGGTTTATGATTTGGTTTGCATATCTTTTTCCGATTTCAATTCGAACATCGTCTATGTGTTTTGTTTGAGATCATGAAACTCATTTTGTATAATTGAATGATGGATTAGACTTATTGTTGATTGTTTAGTTTAATAACTTTGGATTATGATTATTTGATGGTTATAATTGTGTTTTGGATCAATTGTCTGATTGAAGATTGTTATGTTATCCGTAGAACCTTGGTTATTGGTGATTGTTAGTTATTACTTAACGTGGTAAATAGTGTCATTGAGATTGAGTTCCTTTGATGTCATTGATTATTGATGATTATGAATCTAGGTTTATAGTCATTGCTAAATATATTGAGTTTGATGGGTTAAGAGAATAGTAACTAATCAATCTAAAGTGAGCAAGCTAATAAGAGATTATTAGTAGGTATTGTTGAGTCATACCGTGAGGATCAATCATAACAAGTCGTGAACACTTAATGCACAATCTAGGGAAAAGCACGCAATAGAGCATCATTCTTACGACATCGGATCGATTTTTAATGTGAGACTATAGATTGTAGATATTAGTTAACCAGAACCGGAGACTAATTTACATTTAACTTGGATTCTTTGATTAGTAACTAAGTTAATATAAAATAAATCACAATCAGACAATCAAAACACATGAACCGGATAATATGAATCTGAGCGGAAGAACCTAAGCAATTACATGTCTATCTCCGATTATTTATCTGTTCCTCTTATCTTGTTTTATGTTGTTGGTTTGGTTAATTAATTCATATTGAACGTTCGTACGGAACTAAAACGTAAACCCTATTTTACTGCTCTATTTGTCACACCTCATCTAAAGCGGAAACAACGGAGTATAACTGTGATAGGATCGTAACACATTATTATAAAGAATTCTATATGAAATAAAATATCCAATGTGTCATGATGACATTAACATGAATAACGGTTCATGTCATGCATACATTTCAACAATGAATTCAAAATCTTACTAACAAACGTACAATACAATGTTAAGGCAAAAGATGCCTTCACAAACTGTAACATCCTCTCCAGTGACCTGGTAATTTCTTATTTAAATTTGTTATTTAAATGTGTTAGAAATTATTTGATATTACTTGTTTTACTGTGAAACTTAGATAAATAAGTTCTAGAACTTATTGTGAATAGTAAATTGTCGTTTGTTTTGATTTACTATAGTTGACGATAAAATAAAGTAAATTTCTCGCAAATGGTTTTTAGGTTCCAGATAATACATTTAGAAAGGGATTGTTTTAAGTGGATACGGGGTCGGTGGAAAAGTTGAGCCGACCTATATTACCAACTTTCCTAATTTGGAAAGTTATTTGAATACTTCACTGCAAACCCATAAACTAACAACCTATAATCCAATTTGAATCAAACTGAAGCTGTGATCTTGATTTTGAGCTGATCTTGAGCTTGTGATCTTGATTCTAACTAGTTGCTATCATAATCACTTTGTTCTTCAATCCTAAGTGGTATATATGATTCTTGAAATCTATGTTCATAATCTTAATATGATTAGGTTTGATTTAGAAATGAATTGAAGGATATTGAAGTTGAAGTTGATGTTACTAGTTGTTATAGTGCTAATTGTTGTAGTATGAATACATTAGAAACTGAAGATGTGAGGTTAAATATATGAAAATTCGTTTTGAGTATGCTGTACAGGAAGAACAGAAAACCTGCAAAACACGTTGATCCGGCGGATCAAGTGGGTGATCCGGCGGATCCGGAACCTAAACCATTGATCCGGCGGATCATATATCTGATCCGGCGAATACTAAGTGATATTTATTGGATCCGATTATGATCCGTGCATGATTCGGAGGATATAGAATGGTCGGTACTACATTATTAAGGATCCGGTGGATCCGGTCTTTGATCCGGCGGATCAGTAAGGGATCCGGCGGATCCTGGGCTATATCTGGCGGATCTCAGTCACTTTAGGTGATATTTGTTTTATTAAGTACTTAAATGTTATATGTGTTATAATATAGTAATAACTAGTACTTATATTTAATTTGTAGTGTGTTTACTTGTGTAATGTTGTTATTTACATAAGTACTGTTTATTGATGACAAGTTGCTAACTTGTGTGTTTTGTGTGGTGTTTCAGATACCCCAAAGACTCAGTGATTAGAAGCTGAGTGTGTTAACTTCAGAGGTATCGGTGAGTGGATTAAGAACTCACCTTTTGATTTAGTTGTAACTGTTTGGTTGCAACAAGTGAACGTAGATATAATTGTTGAATTATTTGGTTGATATTGTTGCTTATAAATCTACGTGCTAATTGACCTTTGGTTATCAGTTGTTAATGAGGTCAACAAGTTGAGCTGGTTGGTTATTATATGAATTACACAGGGGCTTGATTCATTCGTTGTGTGTAGAACCTGTGTTTGATTATAATAACTGATAGTTATCGGTCTCGTCCGTTATGGCCATACGGATATGGTTGGATAAGTGTTCTTGGGGAGCCACCCGGGTATTATGGTATTCCCCAGAGCCACCGATCCTCATTCATGGAATTGTTAAATTGTTGATTACATGTTTACGGTTGTTTGATGTACACAAGTAGTTGAGCTAAGTTAATTGGTGTGTGATGAATTCATTCACTTAGCTTCGTGCTAATCCCTCATTTACTTCCTGCAGGTTATGTTTTGGGATGTGGGTTGCAGGATGTTGACGCTCCAGTAGCGGGGAATGTTTGACTGGTCGTGCTACTCTGACATGTTTTGTTATAAACTAAGTTTGGAACAATATAATACCCCGTTTGATGTAGTTGATGTGTAGTAACTTAAATGGTTTTAACTTATGGTGTGTTTGGAATGTAACCAGTATATGTACATTATCTTAATGTACAGTGTATGATGATGTTTTAAAAATATTCGCTTCCGTGTTAATAATATAATATTGTTGTATTATACGAGGGGTGTTATACAAACGACCATGATGTACCACAAGTCTTGAATAACTCTTAATGCAACCCTAAAGGTCCACTAAGTTATCTTGTCCTCTGCTTTAAGTCCACTTGTATAACCTGAAAAGATATGCTCTAAAACGTCAACACGAATGTTGGTGAGTTTCGTAGGTTTGAAACAAGACACCATAAAATAAACCTTTTTGTTGTGATGATAATAAGTTAGGACAATGCATATAGAAATGGTACATATAAATGAATTTAGTGTAAATGAACAAATCTCAACAAAACAACCATGCGTGTTGTCATTACTCCCGCAGAGTAAGACGAATAGCATATACGTCGGCGTGTTGTCAATACCCCCAAAGGAGCAAGACGAATAGCCTAAATGATGTCAATGTATCCAACTGACGTGTTGTCAATACCCCCAAAGGAGCAAGACGAATAGCCCAACGAGTCGGCGTGTTGTCAATACCCACAAAGGAGTAAGATGTATAGCCTCAATAATGTTTCCAAGTAATGCACATAATTCCACATAATGTAACACATATCAAGCATATGTCCAAAATGAAAAATGAATACGTTTCACAGCATAAAACAATTGATAAAACATGTGAGCATACTTTTCCCCCAATTTGAAAACATGTAATTAAAATGGGGCCACGAAAACTCACCTCAATAATGATGTAAGTTTTTCCCTTAAGTTCAACCACCAACAACTCGCAATCTACCATATCATAATGTATATGGGTTACAACCTAGACATAACTAGGTCATTCCATTGTATCCCAAGTCCAAATCACCTCTACTAAGTTTCCTCACAACCAAACCTCATGTGTCTTTACAAAAATCAACCCCATTGTGTATTTCAGATTATGTCCAGAATTTTATACCACTTTATGAATTTTAAACTATGACTTAATGAATCCATTTGACTATATAAATTTTACCAGTGACTCTTCAATGTGTTAAGAACATCTTTTAATTTTTTCAGAGCTTAATTCTATAGTTACTATTTTTAAAAATTCACCAAAGTAATCTGCTCAGAAACAACAACAATTTCCGAATACACAAAAGTTACAATTTATTTAAAATACTTAAAATTTACAAAGATTATAATATTTTTACAGAAAATTTTTAACACTTTAAAATTACTTCAGTAAAAATATAAAGACCCAATTCTTAGTTTGACATACGTTTCAAAAATCGACAAATTAACCGAACTTATGAACCGAAAAACTCAGAATTGACATTCACTTTTATAAAATCATTTTGACCAACTTATACTCAACATTTGGACACGAAGCTAACACCATTTGAAAATAGACTGTTAATACTTATGTTTAGACTCGAGTTTCATCAAAATCACTATAAAACGATCAAGTTACACCGTTCCCAAACCGATAAACAATTCTGCCCAGATTTAGTGTTTGTATAATCAAACATAAATCCTTGTGTAAACAATCCAAAACGCTCAATCAAACGAATATTATTCACTCCTAATGATTTAACCACTGATTTCAAACATATACTAATGATTTTATTCACTAGGAATACAATGGATTTGAACCGAATAAAACCGACAATACGAAATAATCGAAATACGTTTAGAATAAAAGAATCGGATAGAGATTATACCAACTACCGATGATCCGCACGATAATCAGTGTTAGAATCTGTAATATGAATGTTTTATGAGAATCAAAATGTTCCTTGCAATAAGAGAATGAAGAAGACGAATATTTAGAATACAAAAACTTACCGAAAACACGAATACGCGAGTTCTCGATCAATAGAATGGATTAGAGGATGATTATTTGAGTTCTTAGGGTTTGGATTATGAATATAGACTAATGTTTTCGTTCTTGGACATCTGGAGACGAATAATGGGGTTTAGAAATCGTTTTTAGGGTTAAACACGTTTATATACGAATAACTAAAAGTTTCAGAAAGTTCGTTATACACTGCAGCAGTTTACAAAACAATTTTTATAAAATAATCTGCTTCATTTTAGAGGCTGAAACCTTTTTTTTCTAAAGTAAAACATCGAGATCTACAACTTTTTAGTTTTAGCCGAAGCCTGAAAACGAATCTAAGTAGCTCAAAACGGCCTCTGAAGTTGACTACGAAAATAAATCAGCATAAACTAAAAATTTTCGGTTTAGGTTTTTGTTCATAGTTTTAAGGTTACTTGAGTTTGAATGGGCTAGGCCGGCCAGATCCTCCAAGGAGTAATTTTGGGTCAGTTTTCTTTGGGCCAAACAAAAAGACATAGAAAGTTGGGTCACACGGTCTAAAAATAATTGATACTATTTGTTTATTTTACGTTTTGCTTTGTATGTCCTTCGTTACACGTCGGATTGAGATGATTCTTTTTGCGTTGGATTCACTTTTCAAAAACGAAGACTTTGATGTAAAGAAATCATTGAAATTAGTACTTTCACAAAAATGACTTTTTACGGCTTGAACTACGATAACGGTTTGGTGACGGTTGTCACATTATTAATAATTCCAATTTAATTGAATAACATCGTTCCTGTGTTCGACCTGGACTTACCATAGCTATATTATTCTGATCGGGTATTCTTGCCTGGTTGTGTGATAGCAGTAGTTGGTATATCATGTACTTTATAAATAATAAAAATAGACACTTTCACACGCATCAAGTTTTTGGCGCCGCTGTCGGGGAACACTTAACCGGTTGGACTTTTGTTCTGCCGGGGAACAGTTGCTTATTCGATTAAGTTGGGAAATATATAAAAAAAAAGGGTTTTCGTTAATCACGCACAATGTTATAGGCTCGATTTGCTAAACAAATATTTTTGTCTTGTCTAGAAGTTGTGATGATTAACATTGTAATTTTGTTGTAAATAATTATTTATTTGTTAATTTTATGTAACTGCATGTTATATAGTTTAATTTTTTTTAATGGAGCGAAGTTTTTGAATTTGGTTTGCATAAACGTTCGACCGGCGGTTGATTGCACTAGCCGGCGGTATGAAGGATATTTTTGTGAATAAAATTTTTGTTTTCTGCTCTGTTTTGTCATATATATTATGTACTAATTATTATTGTTTATTTCCTGTACCTTATTTTATGTAGGTTATTATCTGTTAATTTGTTAGTTTTAATTTTTAGTTATTTTATATTTTGTTTTCTTTTTCTTCTGTTTGTTTTCTTGTTAGTTGTTTTTGCAGTTTCGAACTTTGTGGGTGTGTTCCCTGGAAACCCTCACGAGACTATAACTCGTCCACTCGGGATACCGAGGGGTTTAAAGGCTTATTGCATACGCTAAATGCAATCGTGATGCCTACGGAAGTGTGCTATTATATATTTTCAGAATCAGATCAACAAAGCATTTTTCTTCAAGATCAGGGGAGTTTTCTGTTCACTTCTTTTCTATTCCCTATTTTACGATTTCTTGTTTTGCAATAAGGACATTGCTTTATTTTAAGTGGGAGATAGGGGAAAAGAAGTGTGTTTGTCCTGAGTTATAAATCGATAAATATTGGTAGACTTAAGAACTTTGTTTTAAAGGCATTTTTTTAAGGGGAAGATAGCTAGAAGGCATTCTATATTAGTCATTTTTCAACCCAAATTTTTCTTTTAAAAATGTATTCTCTTTAAGTTTAGAAAATCTTGTAACAAATCTGGGAAATTCAAATGATAATTTGAACTTAAATTTTAAAATATTAGATAGTTCATCATGTGATGTATCGATAGGCAATCTATGTATACGTTGTTGAGCTATTAAGTAAAATTAATGCAAGAAGTAGGCGATATTCCGAGAGGAACTTTAGCGATGTATGACTTTAGTCTTAATTCTTATATATGATAGCGTGCGATATGCCATAATTTTGGTATTTAATTAATATCATTTGGGGATATACCGGGTGTTGTTTCCTCTGTTGTACGTAAACAGACCTGGTCTCCGCTAGTATATTTAATGAAAAAGAGCAAAAAGAGTTTAAACGAACTCAAGATTTTAAAATGAAGTCAAATTATGTTGCTTTGTTGTACTGAGGTACAGACCTGCCACCAATGGTTTGACTAAAAAGTTATTGTGCTAAACTAAAGTCAAGTTATGTCGCTTTGTTGTGTTGAGGCACAGACCTGTCACCAATGTCTTGACTTGAAAAATGATTGTTTTAATTGGATATCCATAATATGTGTAATATTAGCACGTTATATGTATGAGGGTATGTTGCTATTGGAAATCAAGGGTTAAGCTGCTAGAATAATAATAAATCAAGCTCAATTTCCGAAATATAGATAGTTTAGGTGGATAACAATATCGGTAATCATTGTGAGCCATATTGTATACATAATAATAATGCATGAGAAAATTGGGTTTTCTAGAAGAGTTTCTTGATAGCTAAATCTTAAAGTTGAATTATTTTTAAGATAAAAATTTGGTTTGCAAAATACTAGCTAGTATGTAAGTCCCTATGCGCTACTGTCTGCTTACTAAATTTTGTCATTTATAAGTTTTAAATCGATAGTCTACTTGAGGACAAGTAGGATTCAAGTGGGGGATGTTTTGATAAACGCCAAGATGTACTATATTTTAGTACTAAGTACTCCTTTGTTCAGTAGGTTTCTAATGCATTTTAAATGAATAAGATACTCATTTCGTTCATATTTGCATTTAGGAGTTCACTCGGAGCTTGGATCGAAAAGAAACAGGAAACGAGCTAATCGCGAAGAAATGTTGCTATGAGAATAAAACAATATACACGAGAAGATTAAACGAAGAAAAGATGGAAAATATTCCTGAAAATCAATCCATCCGCCGGATGGATGTTTCATCCGCCGGATAGATCAATGCGGTAGAGGCCCAGGTTACGTGGAGCTGGGCTGGGCTTAGTTGTAATCCATCCGCCGGATAGATCAATTCGGCAGAATTGGTTAAAACCTCATTTTAATCTCATTTTAACCCTAACTTCTCATAACCTAAACCAGAGGATAGCAGCCGACAAGCAGGGGTTTTTTCCCCATTTTGGGAGCGAATCGATGGCGATTCGGAGGCGGAAAAGGCTAGGATTAATTCCTATTGATTCTACTTCATTCGGTTTATGATTTGGTTTGCATATCTTTTTCCGATTTCAATTCGAATATCGTCTATGTGTTTTGTTTGAGATCATGAAACTCATTTTGTATAATTGAATGATGGATTAGACTTATTGTTGATTGTTTAGTTTAATAACTTTGGATTATGATTATTTGATGGTTATAATTGTGTTTTGGATCAATTGTCTTATTGAAGATTGTTATGTTATCCGTAGAACCTTGGTTATTGGTGATTGTTAGTTATTACTTAACGTGGTTAATAGTGTCATTGAGATTGAGTTCATTTGATGTCATTGATTATTGATGATTATGAATCTAGGTTTATAGTCATTGCTAAATATATTGAGTTTGATGTGTTAAGAGAATAGTAACTAATCAATCTAAAATGAGCAAGCTAATAATAGATTATTAGTAGGTATTGTTGAGTCATACCGTGAGGATCAATCATAACAAGTCGTGAACACTTAATGCACAATCTAGGGAAAAGCACGCAATAGAGCAACATTCTTGCGACATCGGATCGATTTTTAATGCGAGACTATAGATTGTAGATATTAGTTAACCAGAACCGAAGACTAATTTACATTTAACTTGGATTCTTTGATTAGTAACTAAGTTAATATAAAATAAATCACAATCAGACAATCAAAACACATGAATCGGATAATATGAATCTGAGCGGAAGAACCTAAGCAATTACATGTCTATCTCCGATTATTTATCTATTCCTCTTATCTTGTTTTATGTTGTTGGTTTGGTTAATTAGTTCATATTGAACGTTCGTACGGAACTAAAACGTAAACCCTATTTTACTGCTTTATTAATAATTCCAATTTAATTGGATAACATCGTTCCTGTGTTCCTGTGTTCGACCTGGACTTACCATATCTATATTATTCCGATCGGGTATTCTTGCCTGGTTGTGTGATAGCAGTGATTGGTATATCCTGTACTTTATAAATAATAAAACTAGACGCTTTCACACGCATCATATGCTAATAGACTAGGTCCCCAAAATTGGTCCCGCCTAAGGCCACCAAAAAGGTTAAGCCGACCCTGCATTAAGTTATGAACCGTACAAGTCATTGCTCCAAAAAGGTTAAACCGAACCGCACAATGAACCATTAAGGCTAAAATATAGAACCGAGAACCGGACCGTTGTGCTACGGTCCGGTTCGGTTCTGGTCCGGTCCTGGTTCGGTTTACCGGTTCTAGCGGTTCCGGACCATTTATGTACACCCCTACCAGCAAGCCAAGATTACTGGAAAAATGGTAAATTTACTATAAATTGAAATCAATAACCTGAGTTTTTATTACAATTTCATTAATTGATATTGGGGTTTCTCTACAACAGTGGCTAACAGAGTTATAAACAGAGATGATCGTCGAATTAGCTCTTCCGATTTAATCAAAAGAGGCAAGAGGTTCAATAAAGATTGTATAATTTATGTTTTTCATTGGTTTGAAAGATGTAATTATATTGAACGATGTTTTAGGCTTCAAAAAAATCAAACCGGAGACGGAGACAGAAAATGATGCAAGCAATGGAGAGTTATGTTGGTTCTGTTAATATTGGCTGATTTTGGTATGTTTATCATTATTGACTCGAATTAGTAGCTAACAAGAAACTAGAAACCGAATAATTCTGTTTAGATTTTAGGGGTGTTTGGGATTACTTATTTCGTGAGCGTATCTGCTTATTGCTTGTTTTTTACAAGCAATCCCACACATACTCTTATCCATATCTATATCTATATCCATATCTTATTGATGTGCTATGAAAGCGCGTCTTATTTTACAATTTATAAATAGAAATACCTAATAAATACTTTCAAGCAACCAGGCAAGAATACCCGATCAATTGTAAATATAGATTTGGTAAGTCAGATCCGATCACAGGGAACGGCGGATTTATTATAAATAAAAATTAACAATTAACTAAAAAGCAGTAAATAAGGTGGGCGTTTTAGTTCTGTTCGAACATTTGTTTAGAAAACATTAATTTAAAACAATTAAACTTAAATAAAAACTTAATTTAAAACAATGAATAAATAATAATAAATACTAAATGGAAGGAATAAGTAATTGTATAATTAATGTCACTCAGATTCATATTTCCCGATTCATTACGTATTGATTATCTAATTGTGATTCTTTTAGATCAACTTAACACCAAATTCTTCAATGCTATTAAATTGAATGTGAACTAGCCAACGGTTCGGGTCCAACTAATTCCTACAATCTAGGGTCCAACATAAAACACTGGTTCCAATGTCACAAGATGATCAGTCAATTGTGTGCCTTTCCCTAAATCATGCATTAAACATTCACAACTAATTATAATTAACTCTATTGGTATGACTCAACAATACCCAATAATTAACTTATTGTCTCGTTCATTTTAAAGTGAATAATTATCAATTTCTCAACCTATCAAACTCAATCTATTTAGCAATAATCAAAACCCTAAGATTCTAACCATCAATAATCAATAAAATCAAAGGAACTCAATCTCATTAATCTTATTAACCACGTTGAGAACTAATAACTACCAGTTACCAATAAACAAGGATTCTCGAGCAATATAACCGTTTTCAATTAAATAACTTAGTCAATACGCAATTATAATCGTTCAATAATCATAATCTGAGTTCAATCAACTACACAATCACTTTTGATATTCAATTCATCATAAAACAGTAAAAACTCAGATTATTCAACATCAAATACTTCAATGAAATCGAAATAAAAGAATTATACCGAATTATAAAGACGAATTACAAAGATCCGCGATGAATAACTTCAATCCCGAGCCTTCGTACCTCCAAAATACTAATTAAAATTGTAAACATAACCTAAAACCGAACCTAATCGTCTGGAAACGAAAAAACAATCGAACTCTCTGTTTTTAGGGTTTTTTCGCGACTTTTATATTTCTGGAATTTTGATCCATACGGCGTATGGATTGAATTCAAGCCCAAACCAAGTCCGCGTAAACTGGGCCTCCTGCGCCACAATCCATACGGCATATGGACTTCCATACGGCGTATGGATTTGATTTCCAGCCGGTTTCTTGATTTTTCTTCATTTGATTATATCTTCGACTTCGGCTTCACTTATTTCTTCAAATATGCATCATTTATCTCGTTTATTGACTGTTTTCCATTTCTTTCTTCATAAATGCTCCATTTCCACATATATTTGCAAATATGAACGAAATCAATATCTATTATTAATTAAATGCAATAGAAACATCCAAGAATAGGGGTAAAATACTACTAAAATATAGTACTTTTGAGCGTTTATCACTTATCTTTTATTAACTACATATAATACATGTCTTCATTTATTTTGAAAATTGGACTCAACATTTTTTAAAGACCAAAGTGCCCTCTAAGAATTATTATCATATTAATTATATGGTAATACACTAACAAATAGTTACTTACTACTAATACCTTTTCAACTAATAATATCTATCGATTCACATATCAATTAATTATTTGAATTAAATTTATGTGATTACACCAAATATATATACAGAATACGTACACTGACCTTACAAAACAATATGTATTTCAAAAAAATTCACATTATATGTTGAATGATGTTATGTCCGCATTCAATTACAAAAGTTATAATAATTTGATCCCCACTTTCCATAGCATAGCACGAGTATTATGGTAGTTACATATAATGCATTTCACCATTCCATTTAAGACAAGTTGTAAAAGTTGATTTTTTAAAACTCAACATCTATAGATAATATTTTTCTAAAATTTCTTGTTGCGCTAGAGCAGTTTGTTTGACTGCTTGGCAAGCAAGGAACATATGGTAGTCGCAAGTCATTACGTTCGCGTATTAAAGATCTCAAGAACATCATTGATCCCATATGTTGTACCACATGTCAAACTGTTGGTAACTTTCTACTGTTCCACTCCTATCAATGCGCAGCAACTCCGGTTAATTGGCTCTACCTGTCCCACGTTATCTAACCTGAATCTGGGTATGTAAAAAAACGAGAAAAGTGACGATGTACAAGATCCAGAATTAGATGAGGAGGCGCTCTTGTTTGTTGGAGAGAGGT
Source organism: Helichrysum umbraculigerum (assembly GCA_949592205.1). Taxonomy (NCBI): domain Eukaryota; kingdom Viridiplantae; phylum Streptophyta; class Magnoliopsida; order Asterales; family Asteraceae; genus Helichrysum; species Helichrysum umbraculigerum. Next base: position 3,628,548 of record CATIUR010000005.1, on the reverse strand, counting down.
GTTCAAACCAGCGGATTGTGTCCCTGAACATGCGACGAAATCTAAGCGAAATTTCAATGTTTGAGTATAATGTTTTTATTTTAATAATTCATTTATTTTTAAACCATATAACTAACTAAAAATGATTCACACACAAACTAAAAAGATATATAGTGAAAATCTTGAAATGAATGTCACAATTTTTGTACTCTTTTTTTTTTTTGAAGAGGCGGACAATTTTTGTACTCTAAAATGTATTGAAGTGTTTTTCTTTCGAGTAATGCTAAACGCACCTAATTAAAAATACCAAAAAAGAGATCTACTTCTTCTATTGGTAAAAGTTTTTATCTCTCCTAATTTTATCCAATCAATTTTTCACATCTTCCAATCACAGTTTTAGGTCTGTTTTTAGGCTTGGATAATTAGACATATCAATCATTTTGCTTTTCTATATGATGATATAAAGCTTATTTCATATTCATTATATTTTATGTAATTTATTTCGGTAACTTGATAACAATTAATCTTACCTAAAATATGATATTTTATTATATATGCGATTTGACTAGAGTTGCAGGTTAAAATAAAATTTTCTATTATTATCGTGACACTTGTAGGATTTAACCATTAAACAAAGAAAGCCATCGCGTACAGTTTTTAACTCTATACACATTATTTGCATTGAAATTTATTATTATTCATTTATATATTGTATAGTTAATTCCACGTAGCTGTGGCAACTCCAGCTTCACAGGATAAGATCCAACCAGCTGGCAATTTGATTATGGCAGTATGACACACTGACATATATGGATCTAATATTATTAGTTCCATACATGTGTACGACAAGGGTAGTGGCTGCCCGTGCTTCGCTGCGGGATTAGATTGGTACAATATATGTACGTTGATAGTAAAAGTTCATAGTGTTACCTATTCAATCAATATATTTGCCAACCACAATTGTTATGGATATTATTATAAAGTTCATATAAATAACAAATAAATATTCACTTCGTATAAAAAAATACCCCAAATAAATAGTACAAAATGATATTAAAATATATATATATATATATATATATATATATATATATATATTTTAGTACAAAACGACATTAAAAAAAATATTTTTTTTTAAAAAAAGCCGAAAAAGCCTAAAAAGTATTTATTATAAGTTTTCTTGTCTGACGACAATAATTTTAGAACCGCGAAAGTATTTATTACTCCGTATAAGTTTTCTATAATGCAATTGGATGATTACCTCATCTACTGATCTACATCAGGTTAATTGCTTTTTTATTCATTTTCCGTCAAAACAAACGCAAACTTTCAGATTAATCTTCCAAATCTAGCGCTAAGGCATTAGTTCAAGAGTATTCAGAAAATAAAGTTCATTACTTTTCTCACATTTTACGAAATACCCTTATAAAATTCGTCCAATAAATTTGATAAAATTATTTAAAATTTATTTAAGAAAAAGTAGACAAAAAAAAAACAACAACATTGATATGTCATAAAACCATGGGCTCTTATTTTTATAACCACACGATATGGTTTAATTGAGATAAACATTGTCCTTTTTAATGATGTGACACCAAAAATTTAATTATCTATAACTAACTTATAGAGCAAACGATCACAAATTAAAAATATAAAATGCTCACATAAAAAAATTACGTTTAAAGCAATGCAAATAAACAACTTAAGAGTAGAAGTTTAAAACGCATGCATGGGTTGAAGCGACCTATTGCACATTGTGAAGTTACTTGAATACGTTTAGTTGTTCGTGTGTAGAATAAAACTCTTGAAACTGATGAACACCTTGAAACTTTTTTGTTTAAACAGCAACAAAATAATATTATTACTAAAAGATGCAATTTTGTACAATAGAATACTCCACTGCAGACACACAAGCTATACATAATTACACATGACCACCAACCACACCATTTACAAATCTGCCATTTGACTACCCAATATATACCTTTTACTCCCTCAGTAGCATCGCCGGCAACCACAAATCGAAATTGCACGAATTCAATAACCCCACCAATAATCTTTATGATGAACAAACGATAGGGGCTTTAACGTAGCTTTATTCAAAGAAGTAATAAAGAAGATTATTTTTGCTTTAGAATATTGTTGTTCATGGTTTGACATTGGGGATGCTATATTACTTTTGTATATTTCCGGCTGCTTGTTTTGATCACCAAATAGATGGAGGCTTTATATGGACATGAAACCAAAGCACCTAAACACGTTATTATTCCGATGGAAGTCTCATCAAAAGACTTATAAATACATTCTAAGAAAAATAAAGGTTATAATGTAATACTTAAATGAATTAAATGAAAATTAATGTATCAGTTACATAATAGTTTCAAAATTTCTAGTATTGGTGAGTTACGTATTGATGGGTCACTGAAATAGGGTTAGTTTGTTTTATATTATTCAAATTCAAATTTCTAGCATTTGTGTTTTGTTACGATTACATAAATTATGTATGAAATTGTTCTCACTTAGTTTCACAATCAATGCACAGTTACAACTTGAATGGTTATGGTGATCTTCGGTTATAATTTGAATAGTTTTTATTTAGATATTATGAGTATTGATTGAGGGTAAAAGTGATTTAAAAAAGGTTGAGGGTATAATAGTAATTGACTATTACTCTCTTTTAAGAAAACACGCTAATATAAGAAGAATAGTAAGAAAACCATCTGAAAACTCATCATCAATCATTGAATTCATAATACAATAGGTCACCATGGAGTCACATCTGATCCACCTTTGATAATTATCATCACTTGCAACAGGTTTAGGACACGATTAATCAATGAGATCAAGCTTCAGTTATGCACCAAGAGCTATCTTAATTGTACGACTCCATCCATGAAATTTTTTTCCGTTAAAAGGGGGATGGTCAACACCATTCCTGGATGATCAGAACTCGTTCTACTTAGCTGGTTGTTAATAGAATCAGAATTGTTATTGAGGCTGTGATTATTACTTTTAAGAACAGACATTATTGTTTTTTAATCCAAATATCAATTGAAACCTCATTCATAGAATGAAACCCTACTTCACGAAATTTGAATCTATCAACCACGAATCAGTCACTCTCGGATTTATGTTGAAGATTATGAATCCATTGAACAACAAATTGCTAATCAATTGATTTCGTTCCAACGCTAGGGTTCAATCTAATTGTTTTCTGATACCATTTTATAATTTATAACTCAAACTCTTAAATTCTTGAATAAAACTCAAACTCTTAAATTCTTGAATAAACCTTGAGATTATGGTTATTATTTGTTAAAAACACTTTATCCCGAGCATATTCTTCATCATGAATTACTAGGGATAAATAATAAACATTTAGTACAATAAAGACGACGGAACAAGAAATAAATAAATGAACTGGTTCATCTATTGTGTCATGTTATATTTTTATACGTGTTGTATTTTTCGTTTAAAAAAAATGGAACTAATCACGGTAATAAGGTAGTATGTGCGAGTAACATGTACGTAATTGTAAAACATTGATAATCGACGATGTTAATCGTACATGTCTCACTAGGGATGAGCAAAAAAACCGAAATACCGAAACCGAACCGATGTTTAAGGAAGAAGATATGTTTAAGGAAATGATAATGATAATGATGATTATAAGAGGTTATTAAATACCGGAAAAAAACCGAAAAAATCGAAGTACAGTCTCACGATGCAAAGAATATGTAAAGAGCAAGAAGATATGTTTAAGGAAATGATAATGATAATGATGATTATAAGACCACTCCCATCAGTGATTGAAACTGACTGAAACTGACTGAGCCACGTCAGCGCCACGTCAGCTTTTTCCCCAAACTGACTGAAACTGACTGACCACTCCCATCAGTGGTCCGTCACTTCATTTTCTGGGACCCGCTGACTAATTAATTAATCAATTTAAATACAATAATTTAAATAAGCAAAACAATTTAAATAAAACACACTTCATTAAAGATAGAAAAATTACAAATTTCCTAAAAATTAAAAATACAATAATTTTTTTTAAAAAAAAACTACAAATCCTAAAAATTAAAAAGTGCAATAATTAAAAACTACAAATCCAAAAAATTAAAAAGTGCAATAATTTAAAACTACGATTCCTAAACTAATCTAATCGGATGCCGATTCCTCGTTGTCGTTTGCGTTTTCCTCCTCGTTTTCTTCCTCGTCTTCATCGGACTCACCGGCATATATCTGTCATTTATGCTACAACAGACTATGAATTATATTAGTATTATTTTTTCAATATTAACGTTGATTAATATTTATATATAAATGAAATTAATAAATATCTCATCTATGTTTTGACTTTCCTAGCTGTAACTCTGTCTTCATGTCACATCAAGACAAGAAATTGTTCTTATAGTAATTTTTTAAATGTAACTTTTAACTTTCACATGTTCCCCATATGCAAGCTGTATACAGCCATGCTTTCTTCTACACTTCCCTATGTACTTATTTGTATTAAAACACTCAAACATCTCTACTCTCACGTCAACTGGGATTTAACCCAACGAATCTCCTAAACTCTTCCTATCTCTTATTCTCTTTCAAAGTTTCATCTTCATCCAACTACCTAGCCATTCTTTCATCTTTCATAGCATTGAATGTTCAAGGAAGTCCATTTTCAGAAGTTTTGGGTTGATTTGGCATGCTTTACCTGACCCGCTATATTCACGAGACGAGTCGACTCGGACCGAGTCAGTCCAGACTTCTGAGTCAGGTTGCGAGTCAGATGCATTTACGAGTCAAAAACCGAGTCGTCTCTTTTTTGGGGTTTTTTGACTCGACTCGTACGAGTCGACTCGTGACTCGTACAAGTCTAACAACTATGGTTACCTATTGAATCAATATGTTTGCCAATCATAATTGTTACAAATATTATTATAAAGTTCCTATAAATAACAAATGAATATTTACTTCGTATTAAAAATAAGCCCCAAATGAATAAAAAACAAAAAGGCGAAAACGTCTAAAAAAGAAAAGCTATCCTCTTTTAAAGTTGAGGAAGAAAAAGATGATGGTTTTCAAAATACGTAGATATTTATCAAAATCTCTAGTAAAAGAAAATACTCCCTCCGTCCCAATTTAATTGTCCCCAGACAAGAAACACGCAGTTTAAGAAAACATCAACTTCTCTCTTACTTTTTGATAAGATGACAATTCTACCCCTTACTTTTTACCTACTTTTTTGTCTTACATATATAAAGTAGGGGTATAAAAGGATTTTAGCTCATCATTTTTATCCATTTTTGAAAGTGGACAATTAATTTGGGACAGCCCAAAAAGGAATAGTGGACTATTAATATGGGACGGAGGGAGTATTTTTTAGTAGTATGTGTTAAAAAAATAGTTTTACCTTTTTTCTTTTATTAGAATGAATAATATTTTTCATAATAAAAATTAGTCTGATATGTTGTGAACAAATTTCAAAAAATTTTATGGAGTTTTTTTTTACTACATGTGTCTCAGTTTTAATAATGTCTCATAAGAAATTTTGTTAGATTTGATAAAACCCTGATGTGGCAATAATTTTCATATGTGTACATGAAAAAAAATATTAAATGAACAAAAAATATATACTACCTTTTTTTTTAGTTTCTACCCCCGACTTTTAGCTGGTATAACCACTCGATTGTCCACTTCTAATGAACACACCACTAAACAAAACCATACAATACCAAAAATCTTTAACAAACCCCATATCCTGCAAAAAGGAAGCACAAAAATTTCAATATGCATCTCCCTTTTCTCTCTACAAATTCTACTACCACCATCACCACCACTTCTGCATTTGATTAAGAAAGATGAGTATATAATTTAATAACTATGATATTACTTACAGTTGGAAACTGTAACATCCGTAAATCGGACCTAGTTGTTTTATATTATTTAAAGTGTTTGGGATTAATATTGTTTGAGTTATTTGAAAATAACTAGAAAATAAGTTTCAGAACTTATTGTGGCTAGTAAAATATTAAGTGATTTAAATTAATAAAGTTGTCGGTACAATAAAAGTTTGAACTCGCAAATGGTTTTCGGGTTCCAGACAATAGATTGAGAAGGGGTATTAAATTATACCCGTATAATTGAAGGTCGGTTGTGGGAGCCGACCTATTTTCTTATTTATTTGGTTTCCCTCTTTCATTTCTTAAAAGTTTAAAGAAACACATCAAAACCAAAATTAAAAACCCTGAGATCATAACTAAATTGAAATCCAAATTTGAAGCTGTGATTGAGCTACATATCATCTTGATCATCATCAAATTGCTTCATGATTGTAAGTTGTTCTTATAATTGATTTTACCCAAATTAGGTTTATTGATGATTTGTGAGAATTGGAGGATAAAAACATGTTATAACTATTTCATGATGATTATATGAAGTTAATTGATATATAAAACTCGTTTACATAGTCGAATTTGATGATTTTGATTGATTTGACGAGCTGGAAACGAAGAACAGGAAGAACAGGGATGAGCTTTGGCCTGTGGCCGGCGGTCAAGCCATTTGGCCGGCGATCAAGGGCTTTAGCCGGCGGTCAAACCTTTTAGCCGGCGGCTAAATGGCCCCAAGGCAGAAAATGACCTTTTTCGTTATAAACCTTATTTCAAACGATCTTTTAGTGTTTTAGCGGCGACTAGTGAGTGAAGTGATATAATAAATATTGTAATTGGATAGTATAATTGTTTGCTGCTACAATTGAGATACTGTGATATGTTATATAATATAACATGAGTTTGTTATTGAGACAAGTTACTAACTTGTATTGTTTGTGATGTTTTCAGATAAACAAGAGACTCAGTGACATTAGACTACTGAGTGGAGACTGAGGTATTCGGTGAGTGGACTCGTATTCTCAGTGTGATTTAGTTGTAACATAATTGGTTACAGCAGGTGAACATAGTGTTATTGTGATTGTTGATTGTGATTGGTGACTGTTGACTGGTGATATACACGTGTAATAAGTGATGTGTCGCCTTAGGGCATTCTGTGATTCGGAGGTCAACAATTGTTGGACTGGGTTGCTACAGGTTAGCCAACATAGGAATTGTGAACATGTGTTGTGAATGGAGCTTATGTTGGTTAAAGGTAGCTGACAGTTATCGGTAATACCACTGTATTGGCCTGCAGTTGGTTGTAAGTGTCGCTTGGTGCACCTCCCGGGTCTGAGCGGTGTCACAAGGACCACCGATCCTCTTGGTGATGTTGTGTCAGGTGATATTGTGTTCAGTGATGTTGTGTCAGGTGATGTTGTGTCCGGTGATATTGTGTCAAGTGATATTGTGACAAGTGATGTCGTGTCAGTGTTAAGTGATATTTGGTGATAATCAGTATTGTTATGCTGAATTGTATTGATAGTGACAGGTTGACTCACTTAGCTTCGTGCTAATCCCACCATTTACTCCTTGCAGGTTTTGAGATGATTGGACTGGATTGAAGAATGTTTGACTACCAAGTGTTACTCTGATATTTAATTTTATAAATCAGTGTTGTTCGTGTTTTCATATAACACCCGGATTGATAAATTATGGTTTAAATTGTTGGATTTTTGTGTTTACTAAATGATGTGAATAATAAATGTCTTAATTTGGACAGACGCTTCCGTTACATTGTATTTAAATAATAATAAAATGAGGGGTGTTATAGAAACTTTTTTTAATATCATAAATATAACTTAAATAAATTTAAACATTTTCATCAGTACGTTTTCTATTAGATTTTAATTAAAGTTTAAATAAAATTTTTATTTAATATAGGTGGAATATATGAGTAACATATGTAAATCAGTTGCCAAGTGATAGTATCTCTAAGAGCACTCGGTGTGCCGGCGTTCCCATCAATTTTCCTACTCGAGAACACTGAGTCTCAGTGTTCTGGCACACCCCACCGGTGTTCTCGCCGGTGTTCTCACAAAGTTTTGACTCCACCGTCTAGATAGAGACTTTGAAAGAGTTCAATGTTCTCAATTATTAATTTGTTTCTTCCTTTTTCATGCACTGAATTTGTTTATTTATTTAATTTATTTGCTTTTTATATATTAATTTATACAATTATCTTTATCTAGAACACTGTCCAGAACACTGAGAATTCAGTTTCATCACACCACAAAATCCTCACTTTCAACATTCTCCAGAACACTGTCCCAGAACACCGACACTACACCCTGTGCTCTAAACTCTAAGTTCTAGTCTTTTAAGAGATGTACGATTGGCACAAAACATATTTTCAAGCAATGCAAAATTATTTATTAATAGTATTTTATTTGAGAAATGCTACGCATACAAAGAATTTACAAACAAACTTTTACAAACTTATGTGGCTATCTGACGTGTACATCCTAATCATACCCTAACTTAACCAAGGTAAATAATTCTCTCTCTTCAATATTTTTTCATCTCTGTGGTCTGTATAGTTTTATCTCTCCCAAATCTCAATTAATCAAGTCCCTGATTTTCAGTTCCCAAATACACCATCTCTCATAATTAGAAGTTAATTAAAAATGAAGAAACCACCGATCAAACAACAAATCTTGTTTGTTGAAGTATATGTACATGTTGTCAATTAGGTTCAAGAAATTAATTAAAAATGAAGAAACCACCAATCCAAAATCTTGTTCAAAAGATACACAAGAAGAATGATCTATAAAACCAACTGATTTGACATCAAATGGAAAAACAAACGATAACGCCATCTCCGACATCGCACCGGCGTTGCCGTCACGCCGCCACCTTCTCCGAACCCCCTCCGTCGTCAGCGGGCTTGATCATAGCCACCGACTAGTCGCCGACATAATCAACGTAAACAATAACTACGAATGCGTTAATTTCATGGATGATGTTATATAGACTGTTACTCTGACGGCGATCGAAACTCCGACGAGTGAAACCCCTACGAAGATGAAACCTTGATTAGAACTTGATCTCAATAGATTCGATTATGTTCAGTTGGGTTTATAAATTTAATGTTATATTAATAAATAATTAAACAATAAATTATGTTGAAGAACAGATTTGCAAGTCGGATTCATGGTTGGAGATGTGTGCATAGAAAGAGATGAGGTTAATTATTTTAACCAGGGTTAAATACATGTTTTGGGTAATATGACATGGAAGTATACGTGACATAGCCACGTCAGTTTGTAAGAGTGAGTTTGTAAAATTTTTGTATCCGCAACATTTCTCATTTTATCAAGTTAAAAAAAAAAGGAATACCTGAAAAACCACCCATGGTTTACAAAACCGTGGGCGGCACGGTTTTTGTACTCTAAAACCCCATGTCATTAATTTGGTTTCTTTCTCCTACTGCAAGAAACAAACTACACTATTATCTCTCTCCACCCATAGCTTCTAATTACTTCATCAAAACATATTCAACGAAAATAGTGACCTCATGCCATTTTTCATTGTTCTAAGAACATACGGTTGGTTGTGCTATCATCTTAGATTGACCTGCAACAAATTATTATCAACAATCACAATTAAATACTAACAAAAAAATGTCATAAAACATTCATAAACTAAAAACGTAACTAATTTGCCTAATTACCAACTCAAGAATCACAAATTGACAATTGAATTGTATCCTAACTAACAAAACGAAAACACAATTGAATATACAAAAACCCTAGAAATAGTTAAAGACAGTGTTGCAAAAAGCGGGTTTAGTACTTGATATCTTGGATATGATCATGAGAGTCCCAATGACAACTAAAGCCATGTCCCAATGACAACTAAAGCCACGACCATGAGTCCAGTCATGACCTCCACAATTGGAACCCATACGGGTTTTGAATTATGAGAGATTTTGATAATATTGATATTGATGCTGATACGAATACATATCGATATTTCATTAATTAGACCGTTAAGACGTCTCTAAGTTTGTGTTTAATACTCCTGTAAAAAGTGATTGTATGTAACACTCCGTATGTGTTTTGTGACGTGTAATAGATGTGGATTGGGTGGTTGCTATGGATTTTATACGTTATTGTATTTAAAAAAAACATAACACTTAGTCATTTTTTATACTTAAACATTTCTTGTAGATAATATGTTAAATAAATACAAAACTAATATAAACATTAATCACTTAAGAAACTTGGAAGGGAGAAATGCAAACACGAGATTGTTTGGCCTTTGATCATCCTTAAAGGGTTATACCATAATTATGTGATTTAGACTTATTAACAACACGACTACATTTTGTGTTGGTGGCCTAACCAATCACAAACTAATTTAAAGATATATAGATACTTGTGAGTTGTGACTTGCGATGTGACGAAATTTTCAAGTCATGAATCACTTGGTATATAATTATAACATGAACTTAAGTCACACAATATTATTATTTATTCGAATTTAGAATACTTCCCAATACACTTTCTATAATGAAATAAAAACATATACATGTATTAGACAGGTGAAAAATAACGGTAAAATGTGCGATTAGAAGCAATAGTTTCGACCCATTTCCTTATGCATGTTTGTGTTTTATCTCAAAGAAGTCTAATAAAAAGATTACCTAGATGGAGCTCGAGTACAATTGGACAATAGTCAATAGTCGCTCAAAGTTTTCTTTCTAAAGAATAAATGTTCATTGATCATGTTTACTTATTAGTGATGGTCAACCCAACCAGACCCATTTCAACCCATACAAACAACTTTTCATGACTTCAAAACATAATGCTCTTAATAAAACCCGACGAATTGCACTATAAACCACTAAATACAGGGATTCAGTCATTCAGCAACAGGATATTGCACCTCTGTTATCCTAGATAGTGTCCAAAGATATGAGCAATTGGGACACACAATTAGGATGAAACGCTCCGAAAACATAATCATTTTTTTTTTTTATGAAAATCTCATTATATTTACCCATACATACTATAATATGAGGTCCAAACGCTTAAAGACGCAACGGGAAACGTATTGGGTGAAATTTTGGACATGAACTTTTTCACCAGGTGATCCCCATTTTCGCCAGGTGAAATCTACATATAGTATTAACAGAAGGCTTTTTGCCAGGTGATTCTAAATCTCGCCAGGTGACCACCTGCACTTCTTATTACCTTTTTTCCGAAATTCAATTGCGCATATCTTTTGACTCTGAAACTATTGAGACCTGAAATTTCGTATACACATTCACTATGACATTATCTAACTTTCACTTTTGACACTTTTTCTATTTTCTCAAAAACGACCATTTTGAGTGTGTGAGTTGTTTTCGCCCATTTTGACCACTTTCCACTTTACATACCAAAACTTAAACCACTCCAAATCTGGTCAAGATAATTTGTACACTTATTCAACATATTAAAACGAACTTAATTCACTTGAAAACCAACTCATAACCTCACCACACACTAACTTCACCATATGACCTCTTTAAACCCGTTTTGACACTATTATGACCCGTTCAACATTCTAGCCACAATTTAACCCAAACCACTATTTCTTTACACATATTTGACTAATTCAAACATAGTTGACTATATGCCAACTCTCACTTTGACCAACCAATCAAAACGACACGTTACCTCATTTTTATCCACATAAGCACACTAGATAATTTACATTCATTATAACTTCAAAGTTCACTTCAACAACACACACACTACTACCATTTACAGCTGACTTTCAAAGTCAACATACTCCAAGACCAAAACCAAAAGCATAATGTTTGACTACTAAAAGACTTTATGTTTTGGGCGTATTACACAAGCATCCTTCAAAACGATAATTTAAAGAGAGGAACATGCACTCACTACACGATAGCAATCCACGTTGATCCCTCTACTTGCTTTGCCCTCCCTTTTTCCCAAGATCACCTAAAAACATAAAATACATAAAGAATAAGCACTCTTGCTTAGTGAGCATATAGGCTAATCAATTAAATAATTCTCCACATATACAATAATCATTAATTCATATAATTCAACATATACACTTACACACATATTCACTGAAACATCATATTAAATCAACACTGTCACTGTCACTGTCACTATACACTTTTTAGTACCATACCACGCCGGCATGCATACCAAGTCAACAACACTGTAATCACTGTCACTATTACATGATCGTGCAAACCTCTTGCTCGGAAGCAATCCGGTACATACACAATCATGTTCTCTTTAACATTCAACATTTACATAACAACACAATTAAATAATAAACAACAAACACATGATTGTGCAAACCTCTTGCTCGGAAGCAATCCGGTACATACACAATCACCATTATTTAATTAATCCCTACACTACTCACATTGGCTTTCGATCGATGATTGACTAGATACAATAACTGATGAAATGCCCAACTCTTTAACACCTAATCATACAACACATAACAACATATTTAAGTCTTTAAACTTCATTACTTCAACTAATAACCCTTATATGATAACTCCCCCACTTTGATTCAACTAATTCCACTTATTAATCACTAACATATTCATTTAACCTATCATCATATTCAAGATCATAATCATCTCTTTTCATCTAATTATGATCACTAGCATGATCATTTCAATTTCACTTTATTAATATTTTGCACTTAAATTATCATATAGACATATTATTTATACTATATCAACATCACTAATAACATATTTAAACTTATTAACATCATATTGCAAGATTTAGCAAAACCCTAGAATTTCATTCAAGAACACCAACAATTAATTCATTACTTTTAACTTGTTATTTGATCACTACTAAGCTTATAAACACTAACAAACAACAATTCTAGCAATTATAAACCCTAATTTCGTATTTGATTTCACTAATTTCACTAAACCCACTAAAACCCCCAAACTAGGTTAAATAGAATGAAAGAATTACTTACAAGGATTAAATGATTGAAGAGGGTGATGATTAGGAGTTGATTCTTCAAAGATTATAGTTTAATTTGATGATTTGTGGATGGTATTTTGGTTTCACAATTTTGGTTCCTCTTTTGTTAATAATCTGGAACTTTTTGGAACAATTGGGGATAACTACAGGCCCTCCACGTATTTTACTGTATAATTATTTAACTTTCTTTATTTTACAGTCTGGAACTGGTAATTTGTTTTACGTTTTTCACTATATCTCGTTATTTACACAATATTACTTCATTATAAAATTATATCCGCGTACGAAATTTAATTCTTGAAATTTGGAATGTTTGTCCGCATTCAATTACAAAAGTTACAATAATATGATCCCCAGTTTCCATAGCATAGCACGAGTATTATGGTAGTTACATATAATGCATTTCACCATTCCATTTAAGACAAGTTGTAAAAGTTGATTTTTTAAAACTCAACATCTATAGATAATATTTTTCTAAAATTTGTAATTCCAGCTATTTTTTGGTTATATTAACAAAACTCATCTTCTTCTATTAATATTTTTCTCCGGACACTTTAGAGTTATAATACGATTGTATGACCGTTACTCTTGAATCACCCTATAGCAAATCAATCTGAAAAACATAAAAGAAAAAAAGAAAATTATCGTGGTAGACAATCAACATAACGCCCCTCATTTAATACCACAATATAATATTAAGTTTAGCGGAAGCGAATACTAGAAATACATATTCTATTACAAACCGGCTAGAAATTTTCGCAAACCTTTATACAATATGTTTAACTACTAAACAAACATAGTTAACATGTTTACAAACCCGGGCATTATATGCTATAAAACATCATTTATTACAAACTGGATCAGAGTTGTAAGTTTCAAACATTCCCAGCACCAAAACGTCCTTCCTGACTACCCACATAATATACATTACCCGCAGGAAGTAAATTGAGGGATTAGCACAAAGCTAAGTGAATGAATTATCAACTACAATTCAATTTAGCTAGCAATCTGTTCACAATCAATAATGCAACAATTATCGTCAAGAGGAACGGTGGTTCCTAAGGACCCTGTGCCGGGTGGCCCTATCAGAACACTTAAATCAACTGTCAGGCCAAAACAGTGATTAACCGCTAACTAAATGCTAATCTCCATCAACACATGTACGCAACCCTATGTTGACCAACATTAGCAATCAAGTCCAACCGACAATCTAGTTGACCTCTGGAATGTACATTTCAATTCAATGTTCAACAAACAACCAATCAAATGGCATATCATTTCAAGGTTAACATACTATCAATAGTAATCCTATAATTACTGATTGAAATCAAACTGACACAACCAAATCAAACTGTGAGTTTCAAATCCACTCACCTGATTCGTCTCAGTTACTTACTCAGCAGTCTTATCTCGCTGAGCCCTTGGATTATCTGAGAACATAAAATCAATCATAAGTTAGTAATTTGTTTTCCACTAGTGGTACTTATGTAATTAAACACATTACATAAGTAATCACATTATTAATCAATTTCAAACATAAGTAACAATAATATCTTTCTACAAAAGTGCCACTAAAAATCAATAAAGTGCCACTAAAGGAATATTATATACAATACTCAGTCGACGTTAAACTTCTTTACTAAGTCTCATAACTCATTAGAAGTATCCACATTATAACATATATTTTCAATGGATAAGTGCCACTAAAGTACCACCTAAATGCCACTAAAGGAATATAACATAAGAAGTGCCACTAAAAACACCATCTTCCAAACACTTATGCATTTTCAAATTTTGCAAAACTCATCAAATTTATTCATGCAAACGCGATCCGGCAAAGGGTGGTGGGATCGCGTTCGTCAGTTGAAAAAGTTCTGTGACGAAATTTCACATGCTAACGCGATCCGGGTAACCTAAGCTGGATCGCGTTCCCAAGAAGAAAAGTTCTGTAACCGTTTTTCACATAGCAACGCGATCCAGGCAAAGGGTCAGGATCGCGTTCCCATGCGTTTTGGCTCAAGTGCAGACCTGCAAACACACAGCTCAACCCATTTTCTTTTATCACCATCAAACAACCACAAACTCGTTTCTAGCAACATGTTTCAGCCTATATATCATCATTTAAGCATATTACAACATGTAATAACATCAAAATCATCAAACATCTCTATTCACTCAATTTATGAACTAAACCAAATCAAAAACTTACCAACTCAAGGATTTCAAAGTGAAGATGATGATGTTTATGCTATCACAAGATCACAATCAGCTCAAGATCACTAATTTGAATTTGAATCAAGATTTCTAAGTGAGTTGAGGGTTTTAGAGGTTTTAGATTTAGGTTACCAAATAAGGAAAGTACAAAACTTTCCTAAAAGGGAAAGTTTATAAGTCGGCCCAACTTTTCAACACCGACCCGTATCCACTTAAAACAATACCCTTTAAAACATATTGTCTGGAACCTAAAAACCATTTGCGAGAAACTTCTTTTATTGCACCGTCAACTATAGTAAATTAAAACAAACAATAATTTACTAAGCACAATAAGTCCTGAGGCTTATTTAACTAAGTTTCGCAATCTAAACATATTTATCAAATAATTTCTAATACAATTAAATACATCAATTTAAAATTAGAAATTACCGGACCAAAAGAGATGATGTTACAATCAACACATGTATTTTCACCTTTTTGTATATATTAGCATTTTTTTAGCGAAATGGTTACAACCAGTGTTGTAAAAGACGGGAAAGTCGGCCGACTAGTCGGCGTTTAGTCGGGAAATTCTGGGTGCCGACTAGTCTAGGCCCAAGTCGCTCCAAAAGTCGGTCCAGGTCGGGTCAACGCTCGAAAAACGGTCAAAGTAGGGTCATGGTCGGGTCTGGGCGGGTTTTTGGGTCAAAGTCGGTTCGAAGTCGGGTCAAAGACGGAAAAATAAGAAGACAAGAAGTTGAAAATGAACCATAAAAGGCAGCAAAGAGATCGGAATGTGCACGTATTTCTGTAAAGTCGTCAAGGCCATGGCGTGGTGTCTGGTTACAAGTCAGGATTGTGTGGGTATTCTGTTGTTTGTGATGAAACCATTGTTTTTTTAGAGAGAGATGAAGGGATGTCTAATAAACAAAGAGAGAGAGAGAGAGAGAGATGAAGGGGATGAAAGAGATGGGGTGATGCGGCTGACATGGAAGAGATGTAGAAGATGCAAGAAAACCTAGTTTATCAAAGTATATGACCTCTTTTTAATACAACCTAGTTTATCAAAGTATATGACCTCTTTTTAATACATTTGAGCCCATTAAAAGTTGGGCCTGCAACCACTTATAGCCCATTAAAAATCAATTTTCGTTAATAAACATATGACATATGTATACTTTGCAACATAAATTAAATTAAATTAAATGAGACATAACTAAACCATCTTCTAAATTTCAGTTTACTAAACTTTATTTATTTATGTTTAAATCTATATTTATTCATATATAATTTTGAAATTTATTTAAATTCTAAAAAAAGTCAATAAAAGTTAAAATCCGACTAGTCTCCGACTAATCCCGACTAATCCGTAAAATGTCCCAACCGACTAATCCCCGACTTACGACTTTTTCAACCTTGGTTACAACAAGAGTAGTAAACCTCCGCGCTTCGCTGCGGAATTTTCTAACAAATGGGAGTTTTCGGTGGAACTGTGTTATGAATTTAAGATTTTGAAAACTTTTAAGATGAGAGGTTAGGAATTAGGATGATATTTAAGGAAAAATTAATTTGATCATGTGGCATAATTAGAAGGGTTTTAGAAGAAGGTAAGAAGATGATGTGGCGTGACTAAAAAGCAAGAAAAAAATATTTGTTTTATAAATATAAAAAAACTTTGTTTAAATATTTGGTGCAAAATATATGAACGGATTGGGTTTTGAGTGTATTTTCATTAATACATTCAAAACCCGATCCATTCATATCTTTTGCATCAAATATTATATAACACAAACAAAAATATTCAAGGTCAAAGTTGAAAAGGAAAGACTCCAAAAGTTAAAAGTGGATAATAAAACTGGGACATGGGGAATAGTTTATAGCTTATAACTTTTTGTTCCAATCTAATTTTATAAACTGATTTTTCCAATAATAAATACCAGTATTAAACTTTGAAGTGTTAGTTTTTAATTTTTTTTATACATAATAGAGTCCAAATAGTATGAAGTATGACCCTTAAAAAAATAGTGAGGAAAAAAGAAGCTAAGACAGTTCGAACATGCACCACAAACCCCACCTTATTTGACCAAATTCCTAAACCAACTGGGCTATTGTGTAATTCGATTATGAATTGTGAAAACAATAGTATATACACTACAAAATAAATGCCCTTTACTCACTGTAACTTTTACTCACTAATGAAGTAAACAGTCATTAAAGCCTTTGACCATATATATAAGGTTTCTTGAATGAAGAGTGAAAAGACTTATATAACGAGTTATTATTATTAATTAAAATTAGAAAAAAGCCGAATATTAAGAAAAATCCCGTGCAGAGCACATTCGAACGGAACCCTAAAAAGTCTCTCTCTCTCTCTCTCTCATCCCTGTCTTAGGCGATTCACCGTCACCGATCTACCGCACCTTCGCCATCAACTGTATCGTCTCCGGTCAATCTCACTTTCTCCGGCCAGCGACAGTGTATCTGCATCGCTTCCGAATTCGTCGTTTTCGTGTCTTGTTGCTTCCTCGGTAGCTCATCGTTCTCGAGGTTAATTTTCTCTCAATTCAATACTATTTGCTTTATGATATGGTTCGTTATGAATTCAGATTGAACTAGCCTAATGCATCAATGTGATGTATAACAATTCATTTTCCTATGAATGTCGAAGGTAGTAAGTCGATTGATTAATTTTGTGAATTCTGTTAACCTTTCAATAATGACTCATAGTCTCATTTTTTTAGATATATGATACACTTGATTATAATGCATTAAATGAAAACTTTACCAGTGGCTAATGCATAAATAATTTAAACTTTACAAGTGGCTAATGATGCCAATTGAAAAAATGTATCATCAATGCTAGAAACTGATTAATTTGGAGCTTAGTTTGTGATTTGAAAAAGGCTATATGTGAAAATCACACATGCATATTAGGTGTTCGATGAAATGTCCGAATGAGAAGTTTATGATAAAATGTCTGTATCAATAATATTATTGATAATTATTTGTGCTCTGATACATCTAGACTGCACCTCGTTAACTTAATTGGACCTCGTTAAGTTGGATTGCAATAATACTTAAAGATGAGGTATTATGGAACATACAAATGTTAAGTCAACACCGATTGATTTATATTAATATAGTTCGTTGTAAGCACAATAAGCCAAGTGACATATAGCACTTGTGTATACTGTATACCTTAAAGCGACTTCAGAGGGATTATTAGAGCTTCAGTACAACAACGCTGATTCAATAAAAAAAGATTAACATCTCATGTTTCTTTATCTTTATATGTGATAGTGTGGAGTTAGAATTGTTGGGATAAGTCTTGGTTTGTTATGCTAGATTCTTGTGTATATAATACAGTATATTGAGAACTATTAGAAAGCTGAAATGAATTCTAATTTGTTTCCCTTATACTCATGCATCTTCGGGGACTATAGGCCTTATCAATTTCTTCATAATGTTTACAGGTCAAAATTACTGCTATCATGTGATGAAAGATGGTTGACCATCTTTAGTGTTCTAGTGTGCACTATTTCACATTCTGGTAAAAGATCTACCTTCTCATAGTGAACAAAATTACATTTTTTAAATTATTATGAGTGAGTTGATTCGGTGTATAGAGACTCGTTGATATGTATATGATTGGGAGTTAGAAGCAAGTATGGTGAAAATGTTGCCCAAATTATACAACTAAAGGTATGGAGGTATGGCTTTTCTTCAAAATATTGATTCCATGTCCAATGAATCCCATGTAACTGGAACCTAGTCTTTTGCTACGCTTATTTATAATGAGGTGACATTACTTTCTTTTTTAGCTCATTTTGTTACATCTTTTACAATATACCACAAATTTATAATGGCCTATTGAAATGTCTAAACTTATCCTAGCTCCTCTGTTTTTAATTCTTTTTCAATTAGCATTTAACCTTGTAAATCAATCACTGGCTAATGCACACAGATTTTCTGAAACTAATGGATATCGAGACCTAGACATGTTACGCATGATGAGATTGTCTTATCAGCACGCGAAATTTGCAAGTGAAGATCAGGTACCATTCATGATCTTTATTTGTAAACTTGTACATTTTTCATAAACTTAAAAAATAGATTAAATGGTAATAGAGGTACACATTGCATGCTTTGCTTTCATGGATACCTTTCGTTTGTGTTTTCTATTCTTCACATGGTGTGTATTTACTTTTTGGGTTGTTACCTGTTTTCAGAAACCGACACCGAAAGACAAGTCAAAGTGATCAAAAAATTCCTTTAGTAGTAATCTCAACTCGATATGATGGTAAATTCACTACCTTTTCTTATATTACCTGATTATTCACCATCTGTAGTTCCATATTTTTTTCAAATTATAGTAACACATCGAGTTCATCTCCGAGTCCACCAATGACTCTTTAGACAAAGATAAGCCTGAAGAGGATTCCGGTGAGCTTACAAACAAGGTATAGATACTGTTACTTAACATAAGGAAATTTTTTTGAATGGTTAGATTAAGCTGTCTTTGACTTGTTTCGACCCGTATATAATATCATTCACCTATTGTAGTTTATAAAGTTCTGCCTGACCTTTTTGTTTGTTTGATGTGAGTTGAACTACTAATAGTAAGACTCTGTTACATGTTCGTATTATTTTGCTTTATTGGTTTCCCTTTTTGTGCAACAGAAGATGAGAAGATTTGATTGAACTGAAGGTTGAAGACAAATATTTAGGTTGTTTGTTTAGTTATAAGATATTGTATAGTGTAGTTCATATTAATTAGGAATTTACTGCAACTTTGAATAGTTTTTATGCCTTGTTGTTGGGCAAGATGATTGTTATCTACTTATATATTGAGCAATGAAGTTATGTTTATGTTGCATGACCTTAATTGTTTTCAATTAGATCAGAATTCAAATAAAGAAAAAAAAATGATTCCACAATTTGTGGGTAGTGGCATAATATTGCAGTATAATCTAGAATTTTGTTTATGCATTATCTGACTGAACGTTCAGTAAGATAAGGGTTATGATCTGCTTCATCTTATAATTTTGAACAGCTTATAGTGACTGAAGTTTTAGTCATTATATCTTTTAGACTTTTTATGACTGAAAATTTAAGTAAGTATAGACTTTTAGCGATGGCTTTGTTAGTGACCCTTTTTTCTTAAGTAGGAGTAGCTCAAAATGGCTTTACTGACTGTATTCCTGGCTTTTAATGACTCTTATTTCAGTCATTAAATGGCACTAATTTTGTAGTGATACTAAAATTATTGTTATGTGAAAATGTCCAAAATGCCCCTTTTGAACAGTAGAAAACGACAATCATTAATACATAAAACGGCAACAACTACTTCGGCTTATAGTATATTTAGGAATATTCGCCAAAATTATAAGGCGAAGCCGGCAAACCATAGACAACAACTTGAAGACGACATGGGCACCAGATTATTTGCATGTCAACTTTTAATTCGCTTCCACTCACATATTGCCACATGCACACGAAAATTCGCCTAAGTTACCTAGCCAACTAGTAGTTAAATATTACATAAAATATATATATATATATATATATATATATATATATAGTAACCGGATCTAAAAAGAAGAGAACAAACATAGAGAAAGGAGAAAAGGAATCTGGACCACTAATTTCCCAATGATAGAAAAGGGCAAGATGGACAATTTACATTTTGTAATTAATTAATCTGAAAAATCCGTTATGGCAGTTTAAATCTTTTACATGATTCATGGAATCATTCTTTAATCCACCATTCTAGTACTTAAACGTATTATAGGAACATTTGCAGAGGTAATCAAATATACATGCATGCAAGATTGAAGAAAGATGATATTAAAAGAAAATAAATGTCAAATATTTTAATCATCAATTAATAAAGGACTGCAAAATGGAGCACCCCCTTATCAATGAACCGACACCAAAATTTCGCTTCATATAATTGAAATAATCAAGTGATCTATGGTTTTTATAAAATTTTGAGTGTATTTGAATTTTAATTTTAATGACGTACATGAAACTAGTTGTGGTGAGTATTTTATTAATTGAAATTATACTACGAGTATGAATTATTTTAGGTTGTACACAAGCATATTTGTGATTCACAAGATCATACATTGATTGCTATCACGGCAGAACAGTGATTCAACATCTTTCTAAGTATGATTCACTGTTTAAATAATGATTCATAACTATTTAATAATGATTCTTAATTATATAGATATGATTTAGACATTTTATAACTTCGATTCAGGAGTATGTACTGTTGATTCAAAAACTTTATAACTTCGATTCACGAATTTATAGCATTACTTGAAAAAGTTTATAACATACTAACAATACAAAAATAAAAACTACTGATTCATTTAGAACGTTTTATCAAAATACATGTATTTATTTATGTGTTTTCAAAATATCAAATAAAGTCACCTTCGAAACTTATTAATAAATTAAGATTTAATGACGCTGATAAATAATAATAAATGAATAAGATGGGAGAAGGATCCAATTAATTAGGAGAAAAATGGGGAAAACTTAAGTAAAGCAGTTACTTGGACGGTTTTTTCAAATGATTCATATTACACTTTTGCCCCTCTATACTAAATTATTAATGTTTTTTTATGCTTAAAAATCATAAACTGCCATAAATAATATGAACCGTTCATTTTTTGATCCAACCATCCTAAACTCTTCTCCGGCTTCTCTCTTATTTTTTTCTTCTCCCTTGATCCTAATTCTATATATATATATATATATATATATATATATATATATATATATGGGTTGGTTATTGTGAAATAATGGTTAGAATAGAATAAATAGAATAAATTTTCGGCCCTTGGATGCTACACTAACCAGATCAGTTTCGGTAGGTGGTCAAATATACATTAAATGACATTTGAGGGTAAAAAGGACATTTTCATCATATGCTTTAAACACCATCGTAATTTGATTATTCAGAATTACAGTGATGCACATTCAGAATCTTCAAACATCGAAATTATAATTTGATTGTCCCGAATCTTTATACATTTTTTAAGCCAAAAATAAACTTTGATTATTTAGCCTCCATATATTTGATTATTCAAGCTCTTTATGCATTTTTAAATCCATCAGTAGGATATCCCCATAAAAGAAATTAAAAACTTATACATGATGCACATTCTGAAAAGAAAAAGTTGACGAACAAGTTGATGCACGATGCTTGAAAACGATAATTTAAACTGATCCACATGGAAAATAGTAAACTTATACAAAATCCATTTCAATCGTATTCCACACAATAAGAAATAAACAGCAAACTTGTGAGAAAAACTAGAAAATTCCAACTGATACACATAACCACTAGAATTGATGCACATAATCACCAAGACTGATTCACATAACGACCATAATTCAAAAACAGATCGATAAGATGATGCACAATCTCCACATTTACTGCTCCTAAATCTGATGCACATAGACCCACGGAATCAACTTCTTTTTACAATTGAAAACTCACGTATCCCGAATCAATGTTTGGGGGAAAGATGGAGACATTGTTGTTGGAGAAAGATATCTTCATTTTTCATCATCAAAAGATCCTGCCGTTTTTTGTGTAATATAGTTGTCGGAAAGTAACCTTTGGTGAGGTGTTCATCGTCCCCATCGTTTCTTCAACCTCTGTCAGTTTTGATTTGTAGAGAATAAGAGGGAGAAGGTGATTACATTCAAATGCAGAAAGGGGATGGTGGCTGACGGCCAGAGGGAAGATGAGATAGTTATTAGGGTTAGATGTTAAATTACCAAATAACCCCTTGACCAATTTAAATGCTCAAAGACACGTGGCAAACCAATATTTTATTTTACTTATTCTATCATAAGGTTTATTCTATTTGATCCAAACCCTATATATATATATATATATATATATATATATATATATAGAAAGTACACATATATAACATGTTATATCATCTATCTTTTTAACGAAGAGACGGATCAACGTGATAGTGTTTATGCATTTTAGTTTTAGTATATACATAGACATATTAATTACATACCATAGTAGATTCTTTATGTGGTGCCAAAAATAAAACTATTTAGATTTAGAAGTTGAAAGCAAATTTTAAAACATAAAAAAGAATAAGCTAAACATCTTTTACATTATCGAATTGGTAAGTTGAAGTGCTATGATCTTTAACGATTAATATAAACGAGATATAAATAGCCTGAGCTTTATCCCGGGATAACATTACTAAGTACGATAGGTTCGATTTATATTAAATATTCTTAAAAGTATGGTTTTAAACATTGAAATGAAATGGTAAACTTAACTTTATCACCAACATGTAAATATTACCAATATCGAAATGTTAAAGTTAATTTTGTTACTTACTTCTAAATATAGTTTGTACTAACCTTAACAAACAAAATTATTCTTGTTTTAGTTACTCACATTTAAGTTACATGCATGTATTAGTTTTATATGTGCTTTAGTTACTCTACATGCAATTATGGGGAATGAACATTATATTTTAGTTATATAATTCATGTTAGATGTTAAATATGTAAAATGGTTTTAATTGCTTTTACGTCATTTGAAACAAATAAAGTTTTTGATGGGGATTAGAGTTAAGGAGAAAGACAATTTTATCCTTGAATATATCATGATAAACTTACATGTCATGATTCATGATAAATTACTTAGGGGTCTTTTGTTTTTTTCCGAATACTGAAAGCTGAATCTGAAAACCAATTCTGAATAATAGGAGCTAGCAGCTGAAATCTGAATACATAATATTAAGATCGTTTGATAAATAATAAGTGCAAACATCTGAATACACGTGTTTAACCATTTTTTTTGCGTGACACAAATTGCATGAATACGACATTGAGTTACAAACGACTCCACTTAAGAAAAAGGAAAATTACAAGAGGTTCCCGATGCAACGTTTTATAAACCATTAATAGCTTCAATGAATAAATTGTCATGAATAAAAAGAAAACTAAAATACATGAACCACAAAGGAAAAAAATATTGTTTAACACATAAACTAAACTTATGAAATCAATTTATGCGAGACACTAATATATAGATAGTTAGGGAAATTTTTTTCTCAATTAGAAGTTTTAAGCAATTGTAAATAGCTTACTGAATAAGGGGTTTTTCAGCTAGGTTAATACTTAATTAGGAAAAACTATCAAAACATCTTAATGGTCTTTAGCTTACTGAATAATACAACTACCACTTTTTAAGACATAATAAGCCCAAACAAAAGACCCCTTAGTTATTAGCGAGAAATTAAAGAATTAGTTGGGCATTGATTATATAGTTAAATATATATATATATATAAATGCAATCATGGGTTTAAAGATTTTATGAAAGACTTATATGTTACTCAAGTTACAAGAAGAAGGAAATAAAAAGTAAAAAGTAATACGGTAATAAAACTTATATGGAATCATGAGTTAAACTACGTGTGATTCATATATCAGCACTATCGTCACCCATGAAAATCCATAATTAATCTAACTTAATTCATTGGAAGAAAATTGGTATTATATTTTTGGATAAATGACAAAAATCGGCTACGTACTGTCACCAGATATTCCAAGTATGCAACTTACTTATTTTATTATTTAGGTATATACAACAAACTGGAAAATCTTGTACTGATGTAAGTAACTTGGTGACTAGTTACCTATTGATCCGGTAAAGTTGAATTTGTAAGCATTTTCCATTTTTGAAAAATATGACATGGATAATATTAGTGCTCACGTGGCTTTTTATTTTATCAAATCCATTTCTTTTTCCTAACTTCATCCTCAGCATCATCATCCATCAAACCTCAAACAAAAACAATCACTTTCTTTTTATCTATTTTCATTCATTTATATATATATATATATATATATATATATATATACATCGTGAATCAAACCAACGGAAAGTTACATCGCCGGGGTTTTCATTGCATAAATCAAAATCAGAAAAACCTAAACCATTAGACGAATTCATCTGTATAATTTGTGGTTCACTGTTGTTTGATCCTGTTGTTTTACATCTGGTAAGACATTTGAGCGGACTTCGGTTGAGATTTATAACGAGCTTAATTTCACGTACTTCGACCACCTTTCCGGTTGAGATTCTCCGTCACCTGCCACCGGGCAAATCTACCGTCACCCACTACCAATAAATCCGCCGCTGCCATGAGCATAAAGTATGTTACCTGCAACTCCGCCGCCACCCACGAAATGCTTCTTCATCTTCTAGTTTCTTTTAGGGTTTGTTCAAATTTTTGAAAACCTAGGTTTCAAGGACTTTTATTAGATGATGGTGGTGATGATTTATGTGATGTGCATAATTTTTGAATATAGATCTGGATTTTATTATCTCTTTAATTTTTAAATTAATAATGAAAAAGGCAATTAACAGAAAAGAGGTTATTGTTGTGTTGTTGATGTTAACGATAATGTTCTTGTTAATAACGATGATGATAATGATAGTGATTTTTTAAGCTCATTTGGGTTTGTAAATGGATAGTTAGAAACGAATTGAATGTATACTGTGTTTGTTGATTTAAAAAGATCATAAATTATTCACTCATGTTCTTCATAAGATCATAAATTATTCACTCATGTTCTTCATAAACCGGAGTCCTTATTGCCGGAAAACTCACCGGAGAAGATGACCTTCTTTTGTAAATCTGAAAACGGTTCATGGTTTACCTTTTTAAACATTTTAGAAGTGACGTGGCAAAACCTGTTACGTGGCAACTGACTTGTACACCAAATCAACATTTTATAATATGAGAAGGTAATATTGAACTTTTGAAAATCATAACACAAAATTACCCGGTTGGTTGCATACATGAGAAATAAAAGGGGTAGGTTGCATACTTGGAGTATCCGCTGACAGTACGTGGCCGATTTTTGTATTTTACCCTATATTTTTTGGTGCATATTTCGAAACTAATTTAAAACTTCACTAAGTTCGCCGGTAACTACTTTGCATTTCGGCGAATTTTCGTGTGCATGTGGCTATATATTTTGGAAAGCCATATTAAAAGTTGACTTGTGAAGAATTTAGTGCATGTGTCGACATATAAGCGGTCGTGTATAATTCGCCGGGTTAGCCCTATCATTTAAGCAAATTTTGTGAACATTTCGCGAAAAATTATTTATGACAAAGATCATGAGGGTGAAAATACATGTCTTAACCGTATATGAGAGTAATTTTTCAAAGAAAAATGATCTAAGATTGTCACAATTAACTACTCTATTATTTACAAGCTGGTAACCCGCGTGATGCGGGATGAATATATCTGAAATAGGTAAAAATAAAGTGATTGCAAAAAAGGAAAAAAGGTGACCAATGATTTCATGATTAATTGTTTAAAAAAATTGTACATAATGAAAATTGCAAAACCAACGTAATTAGCATACGTTGGAGCCATGTGCCCTCCTAATATATCTATCTATCTATACAACGAAGTTTTAAATGGATGATATGGCAATCTCAATTACTCTCATTTTACTTCAAAATATGATGTGTCATCAAAACAATTAATTTTGAGAATTAATTAAATTTTACCTATGACACATGATACTTCCTTAATTGAATTAAATCATTAAAATAATTACATATATACCCAAGTTAAGTTGGATAATTACATATTTCCCCAAACATGCTTAAAAAGTATTGTACATCATCAATGAATACTTGTGTTTTGGGTAAATATGATATTATTCAATTTCAGTTGATTATATATGTAATTTTCCCTTATTAGAAATCAAAAATACTTATTACAAAACACTTCAAATTGATTTTAAATGCTCCAATTATGATTCTAAAATATGTATTTATATAATTTTTATCCAATATAACATGCAATTATGGTCGTGTAAAACGAAAAGTTTGAAAATATGCAACTACTTAATGTTGATCCAATTCAATAGTATAGCATGCACCTATATCAATGTCTCATGTCGGTTTATTTTTTCAATGTATAATTTTTACTCGAGGCCTACATATTGCACCCTATAGAGTTAAAAAGCTAAAGCGGATTAATGATCTTGATTTGTAACAAAGACAAGAAAATTGAAAACTCCACAATTTTATTTCTTCAATGTATAAATTTACTCATGACCTACATATTGCACTTTGTGGGATTGGAAAGCAAAAGCAGATTAATGATCTTGATTTGCACTAAAGACAAGAAAATCGAAAACTCCACAATTAACGTAGTTTACATAGAAGTTTTTCACAATTATAATTTACATTATTTGGTTTATACTTTTTATCTTTTAAATTTCAAAATCCGTGGTTTCATTTATAACTTGGTTTATCATATAAGATTATTTTTATTTCAATAATAAATGCACATTTAAATTAACAACATTAGTTTATTGAGACATTAGGATACTTACAAATTAAACATATAACTGTATTTTAACGGTCGTGCATCGTATGAGCTTAAAACCTAGTTTAGATATATATGTATGATTTTATTTTCAAAATTATTAGTATTGATTTTAATCGGTGGACCTTACATTAAATTAAGAAGATTAATCAACAATTAATAGTCGTATATATGTTTGTATTGTGCATGTTTTTGTAAGTTGTACATTATAAATTAAAAAAGTTTTAAGTATAAAAAAAAAGAGAATTCTAAATGGGAGTTGATATATACAACAAATAAAGTACTCCATATAACAAACTGTACAATTATTAAAGCTCTCAATTAAAACATTGTGAAGCATAAAATTAGTGTCTGAATAATAAAAATTGTTGTATTTATCCCTCCCTTTCTAAGATAGTGATAATGTAGATAGATAAATTTCATTTTTGTTGGATTACGGATGTATTTTGTTAGTGGATTCCAAATTCCAATCCGGGTAATCGAACTTAAAACATGTTGTACCTTATGCAATAAAATCTGTATCATATGCATTTATCGGATTTATAGAATTTAGTAGTTGCGAAAAGTGTAAACGAAGCACGCTCGTGAGTCGTGAGTGGCGACGATTGCCATGGATTCTTCATCGTCGCTGTATCCACCTCCTGTGGTTCCGATGAAACTTCACATCGAAAATCGTGAAAAGCTTTTGAAACACCTCCGTCAAAACCTAGATTCATCATCTCGTCCGTCACACGGATTTGTACTTCTTCAGGTAACATATAAACTAATCGAGTTTACTTATAATTAATTTGCTTTAATGAAAGTTTTCATGATCTGATTGTTTTATTAGGGAGGAGAGGAGCAAACTCGTTACTGCACTGATCACGAAGACCTATTTAGGTTTTTATTTTTTACAAATTTATTTAATTTATTAAGTGTTTATGATTATTTTACTAATGATTGCTGAATTGATTTCAGGCAGGAAAGTTATTTTGCTTATTTGTTTGGAGTGAGGGAACCTGGTTTTTATGGAGCTATTGTGAGTCCTTTTATTGTAATATCTAGATTGTTGATTTTGTTGATGTTTATATTCTTATCTGATTGTTCATTGATATAAGTTATAAGAAAAAACAAAATTATTATATCTGACTTGAATATGCTTAGAATGTGATGTAGTCTGAGACTCTGAGAGTGTGTTTACAAAATGTCACATTATTTTCTGTTGCTATGACACAATGCATGATTGTTATGTAGTGTGAAAAGAGATATTTATGAATCAGAATCTGATGTTATATTTTGTTGTGATGCTGTAGGATGTAGATACTGGGAAATCAATACTATTTGCTCCCAGATTGCCCGCTGAGTATGCTGTATGGATGGGGGAAATAAAGTCATTAACCCATTTCAAAGTAATTTCACTCGCATAGCTACTGTCTAAGGCGGCTTCTTGTACTCACTATTAATTACAAGGACGTCTTGGTATATTGTTTATTTTAGTTAATTGATATGTATAAAATTTTATCTCGCAGGAAACTTACATGGTTAGCATGGTGTGTTATACTGACGAAATCACAGAAGTCCTTAATAATCAATACCAGGGATCTGGGAAGCCCTTGTTGTTTCTTCTACATGGATTGAATACCGATAGCAAAAACTTCTCAAAACCAGCAGAATTTGAGGTACTTTATGATTGTGTCCATCCCTTCCTAACATTCCTAATCAAATGCTTGATATAGATCAAGTCGATACCTTTTTTGGTTTTTCCTTTCTTCTGTTGATGTTTACCAATTTTTAAGCAATCTAATGTTTACTGCTAGTAGTATCATATACTAGCTATATGCTTGTGATGACGTTAGTTGTTTTTTTTGCTCTCCAGGGCATTGAGAAGTTTGAAACAGATCTTAAGACTTTGCACCCTATTCTGACCGAATGCCGTGTTTTGAAGTCAAAACTGGAGCTTGCTGTGATCCAGTATGCCAATGATATAAGTTCCGAAGCTCATGTTGAGGTGGGTACATTTTCATAGTTAACTTATTCTTTTTAGATTTATCAAGAAATTAACATGTATAGGTGATCCAAAACCCAATTATCTGCTAGTTGTAAATATCATAAGTAGCAATATATGTGAGATTGCAGCCTCTGTTGAAGATTCATCTTCAAGATAGTTGGCTTGACATGTGACTTTGACCTTTAGTCCAAGATGCACTCTAGGTTTTGAACATATGTAACATAAAACCCAATTATCTGCAGTGGTGCATGGTTTTTTAGACATCCCAACCATGCATTAGGGTACATTTGTGTGTGTGTGTGTGTGTGTGTTTTTTATGTACGATACGTTGATATCTAATTTTTCTACATCTGTTGTAGATTGCATTAAACGTCATCAATTCCTGGCTAGTAGAATTTGCTTGTGTATTTCCATGCCATTTTTTTGGTAATACTTACGGAATTTTGAGCAGGTAATGAGGAAAACCAAACCAGAAATGAAGGAGTATCAGATGGAAAGCATATTTCTTCATCACACCTACTTTTATGGTAGCTGTAGGCATTGTTCATACACTTGTATCTGTGCGACTGGTGACAACAGGTGATGACATTTCCTTTATAGGGTATCTTTCTTCAGGCATATGCTGGCTTACATTATTGGACGTTCTTGACATTTTAAGTATCAAATTTGCTACAAGAATATTGTCCATGTGTTTACTGCTTTTCTTTAATGGATGACATATTGACATTGTATAATTCCGCTCTGACAGTCAAAACCAAATCTTGTGGAAAAAATAGCTAATAGGTGTGGTAAAACAATTAAAGAGTCAATACTTTGTACTATTAGGCTTTTACTTATTCTTGTTTCTCTGGCATGTTATTCTGCTAATGGTTTGATTATTCATCTTGCAGTTCTGTACTTCATTACGGGCATGCAGCAGCTCCAAATGACAGGGTACGGGAATTTCATTTGTATAACTGTCTAGAAGGTCTTCTAATAGTCTAATGAACTTTTTATTAGTGTGAGACGACATCACAATTTTCCCGTCTTGGTCAGACCCATGTTCGAACCAATCTATTTTGATTATCCACCATAACTTGTCCTTCGTTCTTCGTTATTTGAATGGCGTAAACAAAGTTTCTCTGTATCTTGCGACCTATTCTGATTACTGTAAACTATGGAAAACTGCCTTCTGTATCGAATAACAAAATCCCGTACCTCACATGAACAATATTGTCTCGGAATTGGGTTAATAATTATCATCATATCCAAACTTACAAGGACATTATAATTCCTCCAATTCATTTGTGTATTCTGTTGAACTTAAACATTCTAATTTTCTCTCGGTTTGAATATTGTATAGATATGTTTATAGTAAACTTTGTCATTCCAGCATCATTTCCCATGGATCATCTACTGTCTGTCCATTTTAATGATGTGTTCTGTGTTTCACAGACATTACGGGATGGAGATATGGCGTTACTGGATATGGGAGCAGAATTTCATTTTTATGGCTCTGACATAACCTGCTCCTTTCCTGTAAGTATATGTACAATAATATATAGTGCAAGACTTGATGCTGCATGACAGAGACAGAGAGATTTGAACATAATTTGATAAATATACAGTCGATAATGTGTAATTAACCTTAACAGAAGTATATATAGTGCGTTTTTCTACAGTAAAATCGAGCTTTCATGTTTGCTCAATTGATGCAGCGTTATTAGTTAGATCTTATTAAATCACACTGACATCTCAATCATTAATGCATTAAATGCTATAGGACACCTCTCATTTGATGCCAAATGACGATTAAAGATCAACTTGTAAGTTATGGGTTTAATTTGACATACTTAATCATGCATGCAGGTGAATGGGAAATTTACCAGCAGCCAGCGTCTTATTTACAATGTAAGGAAAAAAATATTATTCGAATATGATTTGGACCTTTCATGTCTTAAGTTTATGAGTGGGTTTTTTTCCCCCTTAAACTCGTCTTTCAATATATCAACATACATTTCCCCTTTTTGACTTTACAGGCTGTCCTCGACGCTCATGACGCCGTTATATCTGCCATGAAGCCAGGAGTAAACTGGGTAGATATGCATAAGTAAGACTTCAAGACTACATTGAGAAATTTAACTCAATGCTCGTCTTGATTCTTCTTTCCCTAATGAATATTAACGAGCTATTGTTAGTGAAATTGTTAAGTATTAATTTGTTTATATAGCTGGCTCTATGCAATAAATAGGAAGATTACAGTTCTGCTCCTAACCGTAGAAGGGATATCAATCTATCAGTCCAAAGTTTAAGCGACGTCTTAATTTTGTTATCATCAGATGTGTCTTGCTTCACGTGCTGTCTTTAAGAACATAAACATCAATGACAAGAACCAAGAATAATGCAATTAGAAGTTTTATCTGTTATAACGATTATATAAGGTTCTCTGGGTCTGATATTTTTTTTTACTTTCATTGAGATCAGATTGGCAGAGAATGTTGTTCTTCAAACACTGACGAAAGGATCTCTCCTTGTTGGGTATTGTTAATTTTCCTGCACACATTTCCTTCATTGATGTAAATAACTTCAGAAAAAAAAACTTTCACAAATCTTATTATTCATGTGACTTGTCTCTAGTGATGTTGATGAAATGATGGTTGAACGACTGGGTTCTGTTTTTATGCCACATGGCCTGGGACACCTCATGGGACTCGATACCCATGATCCTGGTGGCTACTTAAAGGTCCATAAAAGTTACAAGTTACTGTTTATTATATTGGCAATATTAGTTCACACTTATTTAACGATATTGGCTGTGATATGTTCTACAGGGAGCTGAAAGACCTAAAGAACCAGGATTAAGGTCCCTACGCACGAGTAGAGATCTCATGGATGGAATGGTCTGTGTTATCATTTTTTTCATCATATTCTTTACTGGTGTGCATATACATTAAGATTAATAATTTCAGTCATCGAGGACTGGAATTAATTGGTAGCTGCATTTTCTTTCTAGTCATTCGATTTATGTGCATAGCTATAGTGAAGATGGTTGCAAGTTTTTCCTGTAGGTGATCACGGTTGAACCTGGATGCTATTTCATTGATGTGTTGCTGATCCCGGCCATGGAATCCCCAACAACATCAAAATTCTTCAATCGTGAAGCTATCACCAAATTTAGAGGATTTGGTGGAGTTCGAATTGAGAGTGATCTGGTAAGTACCTTCCTAGTTAATATAAGTGTTTCATCTACCTATAATATTCTCATATGTACACCTTTTATTCTCATAAGGCTACAATGTATATAAAAGCCGGCTTTCTGACTTTCAAAATGGCTATTGTCCTCTTTAGAATTGGCCGAGTTATCCCAGTTATTATTTTATCTGACTTGTTAGATGTGTAACATAACTGGAATATATTAGTTGAATTAGGTTTCGCAACGTACATTATGAATTGAATGTTATAAAGCTTAGTGTTTGATATCAACATTTTTTTTAATCTTTTACTGTATTAATTTTTATGTGATGTGGCAGTACATTACCGCGGATGGTTGCGTGAATATGACAAAGGTCCCGAGAAAAATAGAGGATGTTGAAGCTGTGATGGGTGGTGCACCATGGCCAATCAAGAAATCTGTAATTGAAAATGGAGGATCTTAGCTCGCTTGCTGGTTGCCATGTATTCAATTTAGGTTTACTCCTACAGAATGCTAGTTAAAGGAGATATGGATGTTGGCTTAAATCTATAAGTTAGAATATGCGAGATATGGGTCGACTTAGAATCCGAAATTATAGTTTTACTTGCTAAATAAATAAAAATCAAAACTTTTGGCCCACAATTGATGATTCGATCGAGTTTCGTAGTGTATGGGTCAAAAGAAGCAGATGGTATTTGTGATGCAGAAATAATTTGATGTGTGCAAGGAAATGAACAAAGAAACATAATCTTTGTTCTAAATTTATATTAAATATTTAAATATTCCAGTTGCAACATCATCTTTTAATATTCCAACTTTCACATATATAATCCTAATAAGAATGAGGGAAACACCATCCAAATGTTTCATATTTGTGGCGTTATGAACTAAATTGATTGATTTTCGAGAAAAGAAAACAACCTATTTGTGATATCTAAATTAATTACTTTACTTATTATTATTATAGAGATGAGTTCTTTTAAAAATGCAAAAAAAAAGTAGAGAACGGGAGAACCAATATGATTGCTCCATTTGTCTACAAAACCCAATTATATTTTAACCCCATGGTTAATTATCTCACAAACCGTAAGTTCATAAATTATAAAAATTATATATTCGGAACCAGCGTCTTTTTCTCTTCGATTAGAGATGTCATAAACTATACTTTCGACGAATTTTTTTCTTCTTCATTTTTTTACCCAATTCTACAATATAATCACATGTGATTTATGATAAAAAATAAAAAAATTGTTCACGATTATTTATTCATTGTATATGTTATTTAACACGTGATTACAACTTAATATTCATCCACGTTAATAGTTATAAATAAAAAATAAAAAATTGTATTAGTTTTCATTAAAAATCACATGTGATTGTTGTTTGTACATTTAATCACATGTGATTTGTTATATAATCACATATGATTTTGTATATTATCACATATGATTTTCATCTAAAAACTGATATTTGATGAGAAATTTACTGATATATGATAATTCATATATGATTTCAACTTTATTTGTACTTAATTATATAACTATAGTCAATGATTTGAAAATTCGTATTTTATTAATCTTTTATCACATGTGATTGATACTTTGATATTCCATCGAATGTGATTACAACTTAGTTTTTCATGTTTTAATCTCCTTAAATCATCAATGATTTGAATTTAAAGTTTAGTCAGAGATATAAGCGGGTGTGATTTTTTTTAGTGTTAAATCACATGTGATTTCACAATATAACCTAATAAAAATGAAAAAAAAAAGTTTGTCGAAAGTATATGTTGTTAGATCTAGAATCGAAGAGAAAAAAACGTTGATTCCAAATATATAATTTTTTATGATTTATAGACATACGGTTTGTGAGATATTTAACTTTGAAAAAAAAAGTGAAAATGAGTTTTTGAAATGGAGCAATTCTATTGGTTCCTCAATTCTTCATTTTTTTACCATTATTTTTAGAACTTTCCTCTATTATTATAATCGAATATTAAATCGATCAATCTTTTGTTATGAACATTCTTCGGTTGATCTATTTTCTAAGGACTATATTTTTTACTGAAAATACATCTCATTTCTCAACGGTAAAAAGTAAATTTGTTCCCTAAACTTGTTAAATAATAAAATATCCGTCGTAAACCCTAAAAACTCTTTTATTCAGACCAACAACTTAAAGTAGTCTTAAACCCTAGAAATATCAAAACTCGCTCTACAAGCAAGCAAAAGCAATTGATAATACAGAAGGTCAAACCTCAACAATGAATGATACTGCTAAACCTACAAAGATCAGATTCGAGTACGAAGATGATGATGAAACAATTGAACAAGTTGCTACCGGAAGCTCCAACCTTGATGAAGATTTATCCATGTGCGAGCCTGCAGACGCCGATAAAACCAGCGCCGATTATTACTTCGATTCCTACTCTCACTTTGGTAAATTAAACTATAATTCACTGTATATATATTTGTAGGTGTATGTAATTATGTATAATTCGATTTTTGAACGTATTGTTTGTTCAGATTTTGAAATATATCTATACTTGTATTCATGAACGGACGGGCTGTAGCACTTCGGTATATGATTTAGATTTGTTGTTAAACTTTTTATATTTTGATTGTTTGAATTTGTTAACCAATCAAATAGCTAAATTGTTATTCTGTTACTTATTTTGTGCTTCTGATGGTTTTTGATGAATCAATTCCTTTGATTTTGTTGTTGCAGGTATTCATGAGGTAAGTCCATATCGATGCAAATCTGGTCACGATTAGCTAAATTCATTATTTATATGAGCTGGTTCTAAAGGCATGAAAAGAAGAAAGACAAAGCAATCTCTTGATTAGCCAAGTTCATTTTTTATATGATCTGGTTATTACCGTCTATCGAGACATTTGTTTTTGTTATCCTCAGCGAATAAGTATTTTGACATCTGATGTGTTGATTTTCACGTCTTTAGAATTTTGTGCACTAATTAGTAGTGTCTTAAGAAAATGTTGTAAGGCCTAATAATACTCCTTTTGTTTGCAGGAAATGTTGAAGGACGTTGTGAGAACTAAGACTTACCAAAACGTTATCTATAAGAATACATTTTTGTTCAAGGACAAAATTGTTCTTGATGTCGGTGCTGGGACTGGGATTCTTTCTCTCTTTTGTGCAAAAGCTGGGGCAAAACACGTATATGCTGTATGTATGCCATTCACATACTAGTATCTATCTCTTTATCATTTACTGGACTATCTGGTTGTACAAGAACCAGAACCATGTTTCCCTATGTGAGAAGTTGTCTTTGTTATCTATTTAAATAATGAAAGCAACCGTTTATTTATCCTTTTGTGTTATGGATAAACATCCAGTTCAGTGACTTCAGTCTTCTTCATGTACCCAATAACATACTTTTCCCCATAGTCATGTGCTTATTTTTTTGTGAATTACCTGTGTCTGAAGTGTTGTTTCAGATAGTTTGGTAAAGACTGTATTTGCCTGCTAATTTATGTGTTGCAACTTGATTTATGCATTTATAATATTTTAGGTTGTCATTGCCGTGCAAATTTTTTTTTTGACATATACAACTTCCATGCTTTCAGGTTGAGTGCTCACAAATGGCTGACATGGCAAAAGAGATTGTCAAGGCAAATGGCTATTCAAATGGTAATAGCCTTTTGTAAATCAAAATTCTTATAATATTGACACAATGGGATATGCTGATATACCAAATTACTTATCTGCCCTCTTTTGGCTTAATATTGCAGTTATAACTGTTTTGAAAGGAAAGATTGAAGAACTTGAGCTTCCTGTACCTCAAGTCGATATTATTATTTCAGAATGGATGGGATACTTCTTGTTATACGAAAACATGTTAAATACAGTTTTATATGCTAGGGATAAGTGGCTGGTAAGTTTTGGCATTAGTTTTTTTATGTATAGTTCTGGGGATCGTTGCTTCGTTTTTGTACCTATTATCGTCTATCTTGATATTAAAACCTGGTATTCCACATACTGTAGAGTTTTGTAGCATGATTGTTGTTTGGTTAATGCCTCATTTTTTATATTAGAGTCGTCCTTGTGTTCGTTGGTCCCCGAGAATTAACATTTTTTATGATGACACTATGTTCTTAAGCTTCATTGTTAGACTTGGTTCATACATCTTCAATCTACGTAACTTGAACTTGAGTTATTTAATTGGAACTTCTTTTTTTTATCTCTACTGCAAGGCCCTTTTCAAATCTTATGTCTCTCAACAGGTTAACAGCGGAATTGTGTTACCTGATAATGCTTCTCTCTATCTGACAGCAATTGAGGATGCCGAGTACAAAGAGGATAAGATTGAATGTAAGTAACTCCCTCCCCCAAACCGTACTTACTGTTGTACAAATTAATGTTCAAAATTAAATTTGCGGGGGTATATCCC
Source organism: Helichrysum umbraculigerum (assembly GCA_949592205.1). Lineage (NCBI taxonomy): Eukaryota > Viridiplantae > Streptophyta > Magnoliopsida > Asterales > Asteraceae > Helichrysum > Helichrysum umbraculigerum. Next base: position 3,591,476 of record CATIUR010000005.1, on the reverse strand, counting down.
CTTCACCCGCAAATTAATGTTCAAAATAATCCTCAACTCGATTGAGTAAAATCTGTTTAAAATCTCTTAACTGGGACTCTGCTGAATCTGCAGTTTGGAACAATGTGTACGGTTTTGACATGAGCTGCATCAGAAAGCAGTCAATTATGGAACCACTTGTCGACACGGTTGACCAGAATCAGATTGTCACAAACTGCCAATTACTCAAGGTATGAGATCTAGACACCAGAGGAGGATTTTTAACCCCACTGATATAACAAGTGTTTCATTCTGGTTACATTTTATCAAAAAGTAAATAAAAATGAATGATTCAAACGCTGTAAAGTTACTCAAATTATCAATGAAAATTGCTTTACTATAAATGTTTAACTAATCTAATTATGGTTTCTATAACTGTGATGAATATAATATAATTATTTATTATGACAGAAAATATGGATGGACAAAAAAGTGGTGTCGAGTCACCCAAGTTGTTTTGAGCCTCATCTAAGTATCCAACCCGTGTGACCTTTCTATACCCCATTGTCATTTGACAGTGTTTTAACTTGTTTCTACAGACCATGGACATCTCGAAGATGACATCTGGAGATGCTTCATTCACAGCACCCTTCAAGCTGGTGGCTGAACGTGATGATTATGTTCATGCTCTTGTAGCATATTTTGATGTATCATTTACTGTATGCCACAAAATGACAGGATTCTCTACAGGTTAGTTATGTGCCCATTCTATTTCATCTATCAAGTGGTGTAAACCATTTTAGGTCGATAAATTGTACATGCATTCGAATCTGCTTTATTGAAGCGACAAAATTGGTGGGTTAGGTGTGGGGGAATGAGCCAAAACGGGTAGGATTGAGTGGTTAGGTTGACCATGTGTCAACACTTTCTATACAAATAGTTAGTTTTATATGAAGTTTGTGATTGGAATGTGATTTTACAAGTTATATCATTTCAGTGATTATATTTGTTCGAATAAAATGATTTGAGGGGTATTATGGATTGAAAATTTATCCTTTTATTTGACCCTCTAACATGACCTGAATGGTTAAAATGCCACCTCTTACTTCCATTTTTTTGATGATGTTGCAATCTAGGGCCAAAGTCAAGGAATACACACTGGAAGCAGACTGTACTATACTTGGAAGATGTGCTGACTATATGTGAAGGTGAATCCATAGTCGGAAGCATGACAGTGGCACAGAACAAGAAGAATCCACGAGATGTGGACATCACCCTCAAGTACTCACTAAATGGTCAACGTTGTGTTATCTCAAGAACCCAGCAATACAAAATGCGTTAATAAGCATCCAATGTCTCAAAAGAGTGTAAAAGGTGTTACATTGCAGATTAAATTCTTGTTAAAGGTCTTGTCCTGTTTTATGTATCAAATTATTGATTCTTTCTATTCATCTCACAATGACCATTGTAATTGTATCTTACAACTCGTTGAGGGGGACATATAGTGTTTACCCTTTTAACTGGGCTAGACAAGTTTTTCAACGTTATGATGTCCAAAATTGATTTCTCTAAAAGTTGGATCGTTATCACTTGTAGAATGCAAATTGATGCAAAAGAACTTTATAAACATATGTTCAATTGAAAGTTTGACAAACATTATCCGGATACTTACAATTTTAGGTTTCAGTTTACGAAAAGTTCGGATGCTCTAATCTAAAAGGTACAGAGTAACATTTAACTCTATCGCATGTAAAAATAGAAATATTGAGCAAGATTAAGTCGATATATGATTTATAAACTAATGTATTTACCTAATGTGTTATGAGTAAAATGATCACATTGTGTAATTTGTTCTTGAATTAGTGAGGTATGGTCCATACCTATCATATTTCTTTAAAGAAATCATATAATTATACAACTCACTTTCCAAAAAAAGAAAAAATTAAGTCTTGACTACAAAAATCATGTTGCAAATAGAGCATGCCCTATAGTTCAACTTTACCAGATTTTGAGTTCTGCTGGGTGAAGCTTGCCTTCTTTGCTTTCCACCATTTTTGCAACTTAAAAGACATTTTAGTTGCATGTTTTTTTGTTGCTTCACCAACATCTTTGATCCCTTTTGTGATCTGCGGCTTCCAGTCCACCTTCTTGGTGATGCTTTCCTTTTCCCTCAATATCTTTCCCTATTTAAAAAACCAAAAAAAGTTTCAATCTATTACCACATATTAATCAATTCAAGAAGACACATTAAGACACACATTGGTAGTTCCAAGAGGTACCAAAATGAGCGGGTCTAACGGACTAGGAAATTGTTCAAAAAGGTAATGTAAGAAGGATTTTCTTGCCCATAAAAAATACTCCATATTATTTTGGATAAAACGATATGGAAGGTTGGACAGCCTATCAGAGATTAAAGTGATTTAAGTAAGTTGGTTAATTTTCCATCTAAAGTCTTACCAAATTTGAAGGAATTGATGGTTCATCGTCTTCATCTTCGTCTTCATCTTCGTCGTCCAAGCTTTTACCACTCATCAGTTCCTCCCTTGAATACATTTTCATGCCAGGTGCTCCAGGCATGCCCTCCATTGATTTCAACATCTTCTCCATTTCAGCTTCTTTTTCAGACTTTGGGACAAAAGTTTCCCCTGGCTCCCTACCCTGAAATTGTACAATAAAGAACTAAGTTAGTGTGGTGATTTAAGTGGGCGAGACCTTAACTACAAGAATATGAAATAATCGAAGTGAATGTTGTGTACTAAGCAAGTATGGTTAACATCTACTGTACACCACTTCCAAGAACCAAAATTCAGTTTTACGCTTGTATCATATTTTTCAGAAATTTCCATAGTACAACTATAATTACTTTCCATAAAAATAATGATATTCATTTAGAGCCTTGAGATTTCCTTATTTTGTCATTAATCTTCATATTAAGGAAATAAGATCATCAATGATTGTATGAATTTACCTTAGGAACTGGTGGTGGCTTAGTACTACATGCTTCGGTGAGATCTTTACAGAGAAAATTAACCAATGAACTCATCTGAGGCTTCTTTTTGTAAATATACTCTGCCACATCCGTGTCATAGTAACCGATAACCTAAACAATCTTTACAGAGGAAATTAACCAATGAACTCATCTGAGGCTTCTTTTTGTAAATATACTCTGCCACATCCGTGTCATAGTAACCGATAACCTAAACAAGAACCAAAGTATTGAAATTTATAATGGATTCCTGACTGCAGAGTTTTACCCGAGAAAAGAAGACCAACATTATCAAATGTTATCCAATTTTGGCAAAACGATTAGTAAAATGAAAAGAAAATAGATAGTTACCTCTTGACAAGCTCGTTCGATGGTTTTGCATTCTGAACCGCATTGACCTTCAGATTCTTGTTCAACAAGCTGCCAGTGGACCAAAATTAAGAGATAAGATACCAGCCAAAGCATCAAATGAGACCTTTATATTCTTAAATTTAAGTTCCGTTTGTTTATACCAAATTTATATTCTTAAATTCCGGGTCTCATCTTCATCCACAATTACATCTTCATATTGCTCCACACCACACAAATGAGACCTAGAAAATAGATGGCAAACCTCTACGTCTACATTCTCATTCTATGCATCGATGCATATCAAAATCAGTATAACAGAAATCCGTTATTCTCATGTTACATAACGCTACCAATGGACCAAAGCATCAAACGGAACAGTGGAACACTTGCACCTATTCTATGCGTTTTACCATCTTATTTCATCCTATGTTCTCAGTTCGGTAATTCTATCATTTTCTTCTTCTCAGAAAAAGTGAGCAGTAGTCTAACGCCACATTCGTCCTATTCGCAATATATAAGTCCGGACCACATAAGAAAAATACCAATTTTAACAAATTACAAAATTTAACAATATATAGGGATTAAAATTTACCTTCTTAGGTGAAATCTTATCTTGTTTATCTTTAACTTGAAGGTATAATTCCATGGCAAGCTTCTCACATACTTGACATTTAATAAAAGGTATATCTTCTCTTCGAGCAACTCCAGCTTGTATTGCACAATACGATATTCGTATATTTGATCAACATAATAATAATAATATTAGAGAAGAGTTTAAGGAAGTACAATTTTTTAAAGCACGGAAGAATCAGAATGGTTCACATATACAAAGAGTGCGTACAAATTCCAATTTATCCCAACATCAAATTATTATAGTTGTAGGACGTAAACCTACTGAGTACTGACGTAAAAGGATTTTTGATTTTGTCTATAAAATTATAATTTAGAGTTTTGGACGAAATTGCCCTTAAAAACTAATTGACGCGTTTAAAGTAGATATCACGTACTTTCAAGAGTAAAAGAATAATTCTAGACTTACAGAATAACTCTTTTAAAATATTTTAGAATAATTATAGTTGATGAAGAGATCGCAATCGTTTGATGAAGAGGAATTATAGTTGATGACTTGGTGTTGCGTTTAGTTTAAAAACACACTCAAAATTAGTGCAAAACAAATATACCGATTATATGTGTAAAACTTGTTGTTTATTGTCAATGTATGAATTTTTGTAACGCATTAACCTGCAATGATGATACGTGACACTATATAGATAATACTTCATCAAAATACATATAATAATACTCCGTAATAAATAATAAGTTTCTTAGTTACAATGTATGCCCAAATAGTTCGGGTACAACCTTTACGTATTAGATCTTAGTTAATTACATCTAAAAATACTTTGCCCCTTTTTAATGGCATTTGATTCCGTTTATGAGGCTTTTATTTCAAAGATCTTGGTTCCGAATTTTTAAGTTATATGATTTAAATGCGTTTAAAATTAATAGTTGTTAAAAAAAAATTCGGGGCGTTTCAATTTTGATGTACATATATAAATTAATGATGACTAAGACAAAACCTGCATATGAATCAAACTATCATACACAATCATGTTAATAATCAAATGCCAATTTTGATTGCAAACAAAAGGCGTGTGATATGGATTTGCGCAACTTAATGACAACATGCCAGTAGTGAAATGCATTGCTTCAAATAAACACAAAAAACTCTTTAAAATTTCAGCATCTTTAAACAATTAACTTCAATTTAATATTTATAAACTAAGAATACACACAATCATCATAAATATAAAAAATACTCACCTAATTCGAATCCAGTCATCTTCTTTTTTAAATAATCTCTCTTTCAAATCGCTACCGTGAGGAGTATAAAAGAAGAATGAAGAATCTGCTATCTATCGCGTATAAGATAAGAACTTACGCAGAAACTATAAAATTTGCAATTTGGGATTTAGTTCAGAGAGCCAAAACATAATTAAATTATAAAACAGTGATCTATGATTATGACATTAAAAGGAACGATTACTTGGAAGGAGGAGCAATATCATGGTTAGTGGTTGGTAGAGGTGCAAGCCAAAAAGAAACCGTCAAGAAGATAACCAACAAATATGAGTTGCAATGGTGAGGATTAAAAGCTGGGAAGATCGTACGGATGAATAAAAGTCAACAAGAAACTACATTTTCGACTCTTTGGCAGCCATATATATGGACAATTTAACAATTAACAACGTGGTTAAACAATAACGGAAAACATAGGTTACTTACTATATTCATAATATCACAGGATCAAATTATTACTATTGATCAACAGAAACTGATAATTAAAAATAAATAAAGATTCATACTTATCAGGGCTTTAAGAACTATCGCAACTCCCTTTACGGCAAAATCATCGGCAAAGCCATCAGTGACTATCTCTGCAATTCCACTATCGGAACCATCTCCGGCGGCGCCATCCTCCATTGGTTCTCAGGCATCATTTTCTTGAACCTTGTAACCAAACTGTGGTTGAATGTAATTATGATTACATCTTTTATAATCCAAGAAAAATACAAAAGAGAAAAGATAAACAAGAACAAAATCTTGATTCATGCCTCGTTTAATTAGGTATGTTGTGTTAATTCCGGTGTCGTCTCTTTTCATCAATGTTTTGAAAACCAGACCGGACATTTAACCGGGTTTTTTTTGGGGTCCCTGTCATGGGGTTCGATGGTAGGCCCAGCTTCATGGAGAACAACCGCTTGCTTAGCTCACCAGCTACCTTTTTATTTTTGCTCGCACACGTGGACGTGGAGACGAAGACGATGAGATGATGTGTATGAGTCAAAATATTAAAAAAAGAAAGTGTTAGAATTTTTTTTTTCTCTAAACGGTTATTCATACCCTAATCTTGTATAAGAAACTTTTTGATGATATTAAGTCCCTTAATTTTCCACAAATTTTAAAAATTAAGCCTATAGTTTTTTTTCAAAATAATACTATATATTCTTTTCAATTTTAATACCTAAGTTGGGATGGGACTAGGATAGATTCAACAAATTATGTTATAGATTCGAATATAATACGATACAATTAAAGTCGAATCGTAAATTATATCTAGATCAAATGTTAATTCCACTCATTCATATAAACATGATTTCAATTCCGGTTTCTCAATCCAATTAGCCGTGGAGTGGATTTATTCATAACATTAATTAATACGGAGTTTTATTCTTTCATGTGTCCATACCAATCCTTGAATGAGTCATCAATATTTAGGGGTGGCAATTTGGGTTGGGTTGGGTTATCGGGTTCGGGTTGTCGGTAAGGGTGTTAATTGGGTCAACCCGACCCTAATAAGAGTTAGTCGGGTCGGGTTAGTTGGGTTTTTTAGAGATACATATATACCCGCTGTGACATCCGTCACCAAAAAGGATATTCGTAAAAATTTCGATTTAAAATTTTAACTCTCAGTCATTATAGAATTTATAATGGATGACATATTTTAAATTATGCGTACACAAGCATATATATATATCCTAAAAGTAGTGAGCATTTTAATGTGTAGTTTATTATACTTCAACCTTAAAAACGACTAAGTATACGAAGTTAAAAATATATCAATATTATACATTTTCTGATCGTATTCGAGAGATCTATACAAATAAAATATATTTTTACATTAATCTCTGATAAAAATTGAAGTATATAAGTAAAAGAAGAATTAATAGGATATAAAAGAAATAACGAATTGTAATATTGAAATAGTATGAGGTTAAAATATAATATATTATAGAATTACAGGGGGGCTTATTGAAAGTTTTATTAAAATAATAATATTCTAAAACAAAACGTTTAAAAATAATAATAATAAAATAATACAAATGGTCGACAAATTGAGATTCTTATTTTGGAATGACTAGCAAAAGTAAATAGTAATAATAATAAAAATAATTTAGTGGATTTCATACGGATCAATCATCAATCATTTTATTGATTTTTAACCAAAAATCAATTAGTGCAATCAATCATCTACAGCATATAATATTCATTCACCATAATTACTTTAATTATACGCATGCACGCTACATACTCACATTTGAATATCAAACTCATTACCAATCTCTTGAGAAAAACGGAAGGAGTCCGTCGGAGTGAAACAGAACGAGAAAGTTTTCGTGTTTAGATTCGGTGATATTTCAGTATCACTTTGAAGGTAAATCTTTAACCTAACTTGAATATTAATCTGTTACTAAACTTTAGTAATCATCTAGTATTCATATCTTTGATTAGAACAAAGCGAAACCAACCGTTAACGAAACCCGTTTTCAGTGATGATATCGGGAAGTTTTCGGGTTTCAAAACACATAATCTACTAGCGAATCGGAATCTGAAATTTATAGTAATAAATTTTAATGTATTGTGTTATTTACTTATATGTAATTATTTCAAAGCCTATTTTGACTAATCGAATTAAATTAAAAATTTGTTGGTTGATACGTAACCTGCAACTCACAAAGAAGATAATTACAGTACATAGGAGTTTTTTTTAATACTTTAATTCAGACCCTTGAACTATCTCAAGTTTTCATAATTAAATTAGAGATTTAAGAAAATAAACTTTTAGTGTTTTATTATTCAATAATCATTAAGTACATAATCTACATATCCATCACTTTCTGTAAGTGCAGTGCTGTGTTCATATCTAATATATATATATATATATATATATATATATATATATATATATATATATATATATATATATATATATATATATATATAAATCTATATTTATTTTATGAATGTCCGTGAACTAAATTGGAATAATAATAATATATGGACTTTTTAACTTAACTAAAATCTTCTTTGTTAAGAATAAAGAAACATAAGTAAATCAATTATAGATGGGACTTGGGATATTGAAAGAAAAGATTTCACATATATTAGGATTATTAAGAGTCTATGGTTAAACTTTCAGAATCTAATAAAATTGTTGAGACATGTTTTAAGCTTGAACAATTGATACAAAAATTCTGGACTGAAACTGGAATTTCAAAAGGAGAGATTTATATTCATAGTTTGTATACAAAGAACCATAGACTTATTTACATGACGAATGGAACATTTGAAGGGACTTGAGTTTAAGGTTTAGTATATAAAAATGAGATACAATTGAAGGACTTTTACCTTTATCAAAATTGTAATCAACTATATACATTTAAATGTTGTAGATTTATCGTGAGGATTTCATTTGGGAACATTTATTTGCGTTGCTATTCAAGGTGAGTTTTCGTGGCCCCGTTTTCATTTACTTATTTTCAATTTGGGGGAAAAGTATGCTCGTGTTTTTATCAATGGTTTTATGCTGTGAACGTACTCATTTTTATTTTTGGACATATGCTTGAAATGTGTGACACTATGTGACTTACGTGCATTTGGTTGTTGGATTTATTTTTCAAGGCCTTGCTCCCTTAGGAGTGAGTACCTGATGTATACTTTTTGTATGCATTAAAGCCATTATTGGAGTAGCTACTGTGCCATTTGAGATGTTGTTTGGGTCATACTTCTTCGTGGGGTGATGACAGTTTGTGGAGATGTTTGGTTATATTATTTCACTTGTGTACCTTTTCAAATGCATTGTCCTAACTTATTATCATCACAGCAAAATATTTAATTTATGGTGTTTTGTTTCAAACCTACGAAACTCACCAACATTATTGTTGACGTTTTTGAGCATATCTTTTCAGGTAATACTAGTGGTGCTAAGGATGTGAACAAGAGGACTTAGTGGACCTTTTAGGTTGTATTAAGTAATTGAACAAGAACTCGCATGGACTATTTATGCTTTTATTTTGGTTGTGATGTGTTGCATTTGATAAGACTTGTTGATTTTGATTGTGAAACCTTGTTACATTATTGATGTGGATGTCATTGTCACGAATCGCCATTCGTGTCGATTGACTTCACAACACATTAATGTTATTTACATTTAGTAATTCTATATATTGATGTGTTGTGATCCTATCATGGTTGAGCCCCGTTGATTCCGCTTTAGACGGGGTGTCACAGATTGGTATCAGAGCCATTGGTTATAGAGAATTAGGTGGATTGACCTAGACTATAACCTAAGGAACCGTCATATAGATGTTATACTAGGAGCTATGTGTACATAAATCTACTTGTTCTTATTTGCTATTAATATCAACTTTACATCCCCTATTCAATATGATCAATGATAGGTTATTGAATCCATTTATTGATATATAGCAGCAATAAAACAAGTAAGCACTGAAAACTATATCACGCGGCGGTAATGCCACAAGTTAATCATGACATGAGAATCGATAAGATAAATAATTGACGTACATAATATTTATTGTGACTACAATACTGCTAGTGAGGAAACTAATGGTTGATATATTTAGAATATGGGGGCCCACGTATTGTGAATATATCATGCCGTTAGTGAGTCACGTAGCTGTGTTGTAGGAATCAATGTTTTAAACATCTAAAGCGATAAAACTTGGAGCCAAGAATTTTAGCATGAAACAAATCAATAACACAAACAATTAATAAATAATCAATCACACAAATATGATATTTCTGTTCTTGTTGTTGTTTCAGACAAAACCCACAAAATAAATAAAATATTACCTTGGATTAGCTTTTGATGAGAGACTACAAAACACAATCAAATAATTAAACCACAATCAATATAATATTTGTTCTCTTGTTTGCTTCTAACCTCACAAAACTAAAAACCACAAAGACGAATTGAGTTTTATATTTTTGTTTTACTACTCCAGATTCACCTAAACAAGATCACATAACTACGTGGACGTTGGAAAGCATTAGAGATTCACTTGTTAACTTTTCAATATATATATATATATATATATATATATATATATATATATATATATATATATATATATATATATGTGTGTGTGTGTGATGGATATGGGCTGGACCGACTCACATCTTTGCTGACCCAACAGCATGATCGCCAGCCTAGTACAAATTTGGGCTTTGCCCAGTTTCTTCTTTGTTGTTCAATATTGTTTACGGAATTAGCCCATTGAGTTTAGTCCTGAACTACCACATAAATATATCATTGTATTGGACTCATCAAACTCAATATGTTAACTGGCCCGTTTAAGCAATCCAAAACATAAACATTTACACAATAAGAATGTTCGAACATACATATTTATGTAATTATTTTTCTGATAGCCGAAATAATGATTACTATATAAAAATGTAAATACAAATATGAGACACACAATATATTCGATTAATGTCCTTTCATTCGATTCATATAATTTTGCACAACACTGCCAATACCTACCTCTAAGATTATTCTTTATTCTTATAATGAAAAGAATTAACTTAGCTGTAGGCATGAACTTATTAGACAAAAATTACACATTGTTATCTTGGTATAGATAATAATATAAGACTTGATACGATAGAAAATTAAAATTTCTTTATTCACTAAAACAACATAATACAAAGTATATCAAATACCATGTATTTCAATATTTATTGCAACCCACAAAAATGCTAGGGCAACCGATAGCAACATTAATACAGGCGAATTAATTTCATCGAGCGGCATAAACATTAAGCAGATAATGGACGCAATCGTTAAAACAATAGCAAAAACTATGACGGGATTAAGATTTGTTAAAATCTTTGGAATAAGGTAAGGTATATAGAGAATGAAATGAGGAAATGGTGTATGAAATTATAAGAAGTGTTAATTTTCTATTTATATACAAAATATAGCTGTTAGATTTTTATTCATACTCAGTAGATTACCGTTCATAGCCTTACATGCCCGCATGCACTACGTGGGAATATGGATTTCAATCAAACAACCAATTGTTCCATATCATGCTCACTTGATCAACTGTTCCATATCATGCGCCGAACCATTTTCATGCACATGCAGAGTGACCACTGTTCTTATCCATGCTTCTGATTCTTGTAGCCACCCACATGCAAAACCCCTGCACACGAAAATGTTAAACTTCTGACACTTTTATTAATTCATCGTTAGACTTATACAACAAGCGTGATTTACAACAGTTACAAAAAATTTGCTGTCAGAATTACCGCAGCTATCCTTACCACTATAAAAGTTAATATAATCGATCTTCATAACATACACTCTTATACCATTATATCAGTTCAAGACTTTCTTCAATATAATCATATCTCTTTAGTACACCCAAAATACAACCAAGAAGATAAACCATCCAATGGAAAATATCGATCTAAATGAAGTACCTAATTCAGAAGAATCAAGATCTCCACCTCTGCAGGAGCAAGAAGTCCAACCAGGAACTTCAATCAGTGAAGTCACTCCGGAACCAGTAATCCGTAGTCGTGAGGTATACGATAGTTTGATAAATGACCTCATGAAATATAAAGATGGATTCATAGAACTCCATGCACAGGTAGAGAGGCAGAACACGGAGTTAAGAATGTTGAGGCAGGACATGGAAATACTTGTGCGTCGACAACATGAAATTCATAATCAATGGCTTGGTACAAAATTTCTTCTAGACGAAGAGCGAAGAAAAAATGCATGTCTACGTGCAACAATAGCAGCTAATCATCCCCAACCTAATGTCAATGAACAATCTCCCAACACTCAAAATCCATCTAATGTTAATCAACAACCCCCTAACCCTTAAGGGGGATAATCTGTATTCTGTATTAAGATATATAAGTAATGATAAATAATGGATACTGGAGTATTTAATCTCATTTTAATTTCTATTACTCAATAAATCTCATTTAAACCACAGTTATCATTTCTATAGAGTATTATACGATCAGGTGACTGTATTATACGGTTCACAATATTTTACATAGAACGGTTGACGGCTACATTGTACGGTACCTATCTTAACGATCAGTATACGGTAGCCCATGGCTAGTATACGGTTGCCAACGTCTAGTATACGGTACCAACGGCTAGTATACCATAGAAAACGGCTACTTTACATCAAACCAACCCCTTTATATACACCATAATATTTCTCATTCAACATACTATCCTACATAATCAATATTCCACACTATCTCTACACATTCAAATTTCTTCCTTTGATTTCTTAACCGTGCATTTGTCTCAATCAAAGATGGTTAATCCGTTTATGTACTTGATTCTTTTGATGATTATCGTTATAATCATAACATTGATTAATGCCTCTTCTGAAGAGTTAGAAGAAATGTATCCATGGTTGTTTGTGTTCGTTTGTCTTGGTGGTCCTTTATTTCTCGTGGTTTTAGGGATTGAATTGCTCAGATTTTGATTCTTCCTCATCGTTGTATTCCTATTCCTAGACGTTATCAAAATAATAAAATTTAAGTGGTGACTTTTAACATGTTAACATAAATGTACCCAACTTCAGTAATCAATAAAAGTATTGTAGTGATATGTAAAATCTTTGATTATACGAGGATTGATTTCATCTGTCAACACAACCGTTGTACTTATAATGTTACTTCCATATACGAATATACATGTAATATATCTTTATATATATATATATACAAAGTACGTAAGTCGAAATAAGAACACTACAGAAGTTTAAGGTATTGAGACTCATTTTCGTATAACTTGTTAATACCTTGAACGATATAAACATATACGTCTCGGTTAATCCGTGGTTAAAGATAACCTTGGATCAACACACAAGATTATTTGGGCTTGGGTCCAAATACAATCACTAGAATGTTTTCTTTTTCTGTGAGCCAGCATACATATATATGGGCTTGGGCATGGACTCGGCCATTTGGGTTTCACTATTTTAGTTAGTTAATAACGATTGCAGTTTACATTAAAGATAAGTAATTATCTCGAAAACTATTGTCGCACAAAATACACCAACATAACTTAAATTTCGATACGTTAAGTTGAATGAATTTTTGAATATTCTTTGTTACATTCTATCCTCAATATAAGAAAATCATACAAACTTGGGTAAAATTCAACAATATGCATGTTAAATGCATATAAAGAATCAATATTTTTCAGTTGTTTGGTTAATACCATCCATCAATAGTTGTCTATCATTCGTGGTGAATAGTTCAGTTGAAAATTTTAAGTGGATGCGACCACAAATATGAATTACCATGCAAACCAATAAAATTTGATAAATCGAAGTTTAGTACAAACTCATTGGAATTAAATACACGACGAGTATGAAATGCATAATTCAAGTATTAACATTATCACCTAGAATACCGTATTATCTTTTAGGTGAGAACCCTTTACTATCTCTATTTAACAAGATAAATTTTCATCTTTGAACTCTTACGGGGAACAGATATAAGATCTTCAAGATTGACAGTATTAGCTCTAGTTGAATTTCGGGACGAAATTTCCTCAACTGGGGGATACTGTGACATCCGTCACCAAAAAAGATATTCGTAAAAATTTCGATTTAAAATTTTAACTCTCAGTCATTATAGAATTTATAATGGATGACATATTTTAAATTATGCGTACACAAGCATATATATATATCCTAAAAGTAGTGAGCATTTTAATGTGTAGTTTATTATACTTCAACCTTAAAAACGACTAAGTATACGAAGTTAAAAATATATCAATATTATACATTTTCTGATCGTATTCGAGAGATCTATACAAATAAAATATATTTTTACATTAATCTCTGATAAAAATTGAAGTATATAAGTAAAAGAAGAATTAATAGGATATAAAAGAAATAACGAATTGTAATATTGAAATAGTATGAGGTTAAAATATAATATATTATAGAATTACAGGGGGGCTTATTGAAAGTTTTATTAAAATAATAATATTCTAAAACAAAACGTTTAAAAATAATAATAATAAAATAATACAAATGGTCGACAAATTGAGATTCTTATTTTGGAATGACTAGCAAAAGTAAATAGTAATAATAATAAAAATAATTTAGTGGATTTCATACGGATCAATCATCAATCATTTTATTGATTTTTAACCAAAAATCAATTAGTGCAATCAATCATCTACAGCATATAATATTCATTCACCATAATTACTTTAATTATACGCATGCACGCTACATACTCACATTTGAATATCAAACTCATTACCAATCTCTTGAGAAAAACGGAAGGAGTCCGTCGGAGTGAAACAGAACGAGAAAGTTTTCGTGTTTAGATTCGGTGATATTTCAGTATCACTTTGAAGGTAAATCTTTAACCTAACTTGAATATTAATCTGTTACTAAACTTTAGTAATCATCTAGTATTCATATCTTTGATTAGAACAAAGCGAAACCAACCGTTAACGAAACCCGTTTTCAGTGATGATATCGGGAAGTTTTCGGGTTTCAAAACACATAATCTACTAGCGAATCGGAATCTGAAATTTATAGTAATAAATTTTAATGTATTGTGTTATTTACTTATATGTAATTATTTCAAAGCCTATTTTGACTAATCGAATTAAATTAAAAATTTGTTGGTTGATACGTAACCTGCAACTCACAAAGAAGATAATTACAGTACATAGGAGTTTTTTTTAATACTTTAATTCAGACCCTTGAACTATCTCAAGTTTTCATAATTAAATTAGAGATTTAAGAAAATAAACTTTTAGTGTTTTATTATTCAATAATCATTAAGTACATAATCTACATATCCATCACTTTCTGTAAGTGCAGTGCTGTGTTCATATCTAATATATATATATATATATATATATATATATATATATATATATATATATATATATATATATATATATATATAAATCTATATTTATTTTATGAATGTCCGTGAACTAAATTGGAATAATAATAATATATGGACTTTTTAACTTAACTAAAATCTTCTTTGTTAAGAATAAAGAAACATAAGTAAATCAATTATAGATGGGACTTGGGATATTGAAAGAAAAGATTTCACATATATTAGGATTATTAAGAGTCTATGGTTAAACTTTCAGAATCTAATAAAATTGTTGAGACATGTTTTAAGCTTGAACAATTGATACAAAAATTCTGGACTGAAACTGGAATTTCAAAAGGAGAGATTTATATTCATAGTTTGTATACAAAGAACCATAGACTTATTTACATGACGAATGGAACATTTGAAGGGACTTGAGTTTAAGGTTTAGTATATAAAAATGAGATACAATTGAAGGACTTTTACCTTTATCAAAATTGTAATCAACTATATACATTTAAATGTTGTAGATTTATCGTGAGGATTTCATTTGGGAACATTTATTTGCGTTGCTATTCAAGGTGAGTTTTCGTGGCCCCGTTTTCATTTACTTATTTTCAATTTGGGGGAAAAGTATGCTCGTGTTTTTATCAATGGTTTTATGCTGTGAACGTACTCATTTTTATTTTTGGACATATGCTTGAAATGTGTGACACTATGTGACTTACGTGCATTTGGTTGTTGGATTTATTTTTCAAGGCCTTGCTCCCTTAGGAGTGAGTACCTGATGTATACTTTTTGTATGCATTAAAGCCATTATTGGAGTAGCTACTGTGCCATTTGAGATGTTGTTTGGGTCATACTTCTTCGTGGGGTGATGACAGTTTGTGGAGATGTTTGGTTATATTATTTCACTTGTGTACCTTTTCAAATGCATTGTCCTAACTTATTATCATCACAGCAAAATATTTAATTTATGGTGTTTTGTTTCAAACCTACGAAACTCACCAACATTATTGTTGACGTTTTTGAGCATATCTTTTCAGGTAATACTAGTGGTGCTAAGGATGTGAACAAGAGGACTTAGTGGACCTTTTAGGTTGTATTAAGTAATTGAACAAGAACTCGCATGGACTATTTATGCTTTTATTTTGGTTGTGATGTGTTGCATTTGATAAGACTTGTTGATTTTGATTGTGAAACCTTGTTACATTATTGATGTGGATGTCATTGTCACGAATCGCCATTCGTGTCGATTGACTTCACAACACATTAATGTTATTTACATTTAGTAATTCTATATATTGATGTGTTGTGATCCTATCATGGTTGAGCCCCGTTGATTCCGCTTTAGACGGGGTGTCACACCCGCAACCCGACCCTATTAGGTTATCGGGTTAATCGGGTAGTGGCTTAATCGGGTTGGGTTAATCGGGTAGCGAGTTAACCCGTGTAACTTCACAGTTTTCTAATAATTGTTAAAATAAATATATAGATGACTTTGAATGTTGGGATAGTACACCAAAATATATAATAATATATGAACTTGAAACCACATGAATTATGTATACGTAGTAGAACCATAGTCTATAAAAGTGAGTTTTGTTTTAAATTGAATATAAGTATTGGATTTCAAAGCGGGTCTAAATATACTTGAAATGTGAGTCATGCTTACATCTTTCGAAAATTGAAGAATGCAGTTACTGCACTAACACTTTGATGAAAGAATACTTACAATTGTGTTACAATTAATATACAATACCAAATCTTCAGTTCTTCATAATCATATTCATATACATTACTACACTTTACACTAATGTTATTATATGGTTATAGATACTATTATTAATTAGATTCTAGTCTTAGACTCTTATATATATATATATATATATATATATATATATATATATATATATATAAATGTACCAACATTAAATTAATATATTCAACTTATATTATTTATATGAAAGTTAACTATAAAAATTAATAGAAAAATTGATACTTGGTTAAATCGAGTTAATCGGGTCAACCCGCACCCGCATAAGTTTCTCTATTTTAACCCATAACCCGACCCTAATAAGCATTCGGGTTAATCGGGTTAACCCGCATAACCTGATTAAACTTTATAACCCTATTAAACCCGACCCGAATAGTATTAATAGAGTTCGAATCGGGTCGGGTTTTTGACACCCCTAGTTGTCGGGTTGGCGGGTCAAAAATGATCAATTCGAACCCAACCTGATTTTATAATCGGGTTGAGTATTTCAACCTAACCCAAAACCCGACAACCCGAACCCAACTAACCTGATTTTCTATCTAGTCAACAAATTTTCGCGTTATTTTTGAGTTTTCAAGTCGGTTTCGGGTCACTTAGGTCAATTAAGTCACATTGATCAATCTTTTCAAAATAATAGCAAATCATTTTTAAGCATAAATGATTATAAAATTTCACAACGATCATAATAAATATTATATCCATTTATATTCATCATCAAAACATCATTAATTCACTAGCTTATATCAAAACGTAAAAGTATCAAAGAAAATGTTATAAATTAGTAACTGAAGGTCTAATTATGTGTCATATTTAAATTAAAATAAATTTATAATGATATTAAAAGAACTTCGGGTTGTCGGGTTCAACCTAAAAATTCATTTGCTAACCTAGACCCAACCCAAATAAATACCGAGTTGGCGGGTTTCGGGTTGACGGGTTGGCACCTCAAAAATCCCGACCCTAACCTTATAATATTCGAGTTGGGTTCGTGCCGGGTTTCGAGTCGAGTCAGAAATTGTCATCCCTAATCAATATATACATACTACTACTAACTTGAATTCGAATCACCATATGATATGGAATTGCTTATTTATGTTTACCACCTTCTTTCTTTCACCTTTTCTATTTAAACCTTCAACCAACAAAATTATGTCTGTTAATCGTATCATTGGTTTTCTAGGTGTCCCCTTTTATCTAATTTTTTCTTCTTTTTTTTTTTTTTTCCTTTGGTTTTTTTAAAGCTTCAACTATGTACATACCATATGAGTACTCAAATTTATATGACAACTTTTACATACTTTGACCTTTCTCTAATCTTCGCTCAGTCTCCTCCATAGTCCGATCATATGAAATGTTCGACGTTTTCAAAATTTATAGCATACATATGTTTAAATCCCTTTACAATATACATTAGCTTCCATATGAGTGCATTCTCTTCTCTTAATTTGTACAAACCATTGATGATGAAGTAACCCCGTGATAAACGGAGAAGAAAAACATCGTACAAAAAAAAAATCATAATTTCATATTATTTTTATTATTATTTTTTATTTAGCGGAACTTATGTGTAACACCCCGCAAATTTAAACACGATTAATTACGTTAATCACTTGCATTATTAGGCTAATTCCCTACCTGAGTGAATTCACAACACATTCTAGAGGTAAGTCTAGCATAGCCCAACTAGATAATACGCGTAGTATTACGTATTCGTAATTAGTTGTAATCACGCACTGAACAAATTGAAAACAAACGCGACAAAAACATACGACTGTTGGTGAACAAAAATTATTTAATAAAACGAAATTATTAAATAACGTAGAAAACAATTAAATATTATGTCAATAATATTTACATATCATTTCATAGATCAAAACGTCAACTCGTATAATTAAAATGAAACAAAGTTTGAAATTTATAAAATTTATTAATTTGGTTTCATAAAAAGATCCTAATTAAAAATAATGAAAAATGTAATTAAAAACATAATAGTTAAAATAACATAACATTTAACGATTGGGTAAACAAACACGGAACGCAAACACGGAGGCGAGAAGGTGGAACAAAACCACCTCCCACCTCCCAACTTTCTTTCATTCTCATTTCATCTCTCTCTCTCTCTTCTTTTCTCTTTTCTCCTCCTTCTCTCTAAACTCTCCCAAATTTCACACAAATCACCACAAAACTACACTAAAACGACGCCGAATCACATAGCTCCTTTGGAATAAAACGACCACGGCATCCCGATCTACACTTCTACCTTTTCGGATTTCAAATCCGACACTCGTAAGTTTCCGACAAATCCCGCAAATCTTTAGATTTCAAAGTTATAATTGCTATTTAGTGTTTAATATACTTAGATTTACATGTTTTAGTGTTTTATACAACCGAAAACATCCGAAATCGACCCAAAACTAGTTATTTTTGATCTGTTCGTCGAACAGGCGACTACGTCGCTTTTGGGCCAAAAACAGTAGTGCGACGTAGGCCTTTACGTCGCATTACCCTTCCTTACGTCGCATATAGCGACGCAACCCACTACGTCGCATTAAATTGCGAACGTCGCCTATGCGACGCAACCCATGACGTCGCAAAACCTGAATGCGACGTAGACCCGTACGTCGCACCCTACGTCGCATAACAACCCAGCGTCGCACCTTACGTCGCTAAAAACAGCAGGTTCTAAACTAATTTTTCACTAAGTATCGAACTTAACCGGCATCGAATACTCACATATTATACGATACACAAACTATACAAACATTACAAACATACTTGTTTTATCGAAAGGTTGATTTCAAACTATCACCAACGAGTCGTATACATTTTCACAAACAACGAAATACAAACATAAACATTAAACAAACGATTTGGACGTGACTTGGTTGTACAAACACTAGCATGGGTGATTAGTTTAGACATCCACTTACTTATTAAATCTCGTACGTTTAGGACATTAGGAGATTTCAGACTGTACTTGGGCTTAAGTTGCTAGCACTCGCACAACTACTTAAACTCAACAGGTGAGTTCACAGCCCCTACTTTTACTGTTTTAGCTGCTTAGAACAGGGGTGGAAAACATAGTCAAACACTTTTATACAAACATGGTTGTATACTATTTTACTCAAACAAGTGGAGTACATTGAACTAGTAAACTGATAAACAAACTGACGATTTCTACATAGTATGTAACACTGACCGCACGGGGTCCAGATACGGGTCTTAGGGTGAGTGTTACATATTACTATCATACTACCAACGCAGTAAATACATGAACACGCTTTTGAGAACGCTGGAGGATAACCAGCAACACTTTATATAACAGACTGGGTAACTAAAAGTCCCTACTTGACATGGGCAACAATACTGAAAAGTCCCTACTTGACATGGGCAACACTACTGAAAAGTCCCTACTTGACATGGGCAACAATACTGAGAAGTCCCTACTTGACATGGGCAACACTACTGAAGAGTCCCTACTTGACATGGGCAACACTATTGAAAAGTCCCTACTTGACATGGGCAACACTACTGAAAACAATGGGTTTCCTACTAACATGGACCCACCGAACGATTAGAATTGTAACACTGCCGTACGTGGTCCAGATACGGGTCTTAGGGGAGTGTTACACCTACGAACAACTAATAGGATACTTACATTCCTACTATAACTTGAACTATATTTTTGGGCAATATCCCAACGAAACATATCTACGATTAGGATACGCATAATCCTACAAAACACACTTGAACATAGGATACTGTCTTTCCTACGACTAATAGGATACGAACATTCCTACAAACAACTATTTAAGAACATAATTGATTTCAGGAACTATACTTTTGGGTGACATCCCAACGACACGATATAAACAACAGTGGTTTATCACAACTGAACTTGTAAACATAAAACCTGTGAATTCACTCAACCTAGTTGTTGACTTTTACTATGTTTTTCAGGGAATTAGCTGCGCATGTAAGAATCGCCAACACATGGAGAATTAGGCGACCCGTGAAGCTTTAGGATGCCAACTTTTGGAAAAACATATGGATTTCTTTAGTATAACTGAATTGTTTTAGTCATATTTCAGAAATCTACTTTTGTAAACTTACTACTTTTAACTTATACGATTTGATGAATCGTAAACATGTAATTAATACTTTTGGCATCTTAATATATATTGTTCTGTTGTAATCATAAGCTCTGATACGTATGCATGCTTTATTATTGTGACACCCCAGTACTTAAACTAAATGCTTCCGCTCAACGAATTTGGGGGTGTTACATTATGATGTAAGATACTAAGCCACTAGTGTTAGAATGAATTGATTGTGATTTTAGATATTATATTAATTTATATTATTATTATTATACTAGATCATAACCCGCAAATTTGCGGGCGAGATCATTATACATTTTTCAAATTATTATTAGTTTACAGACATTAATTTTTATGTGATTATGTTAAACTTGTTGCAATCTTATTAGCAAATAGGTTATGAAGCTAAGTACATAAATGAAAAACATGAATAATATTCGCCAGGTAGCTGAACATCAACATGTTCGTTTTGTAATGGAAAACATTAATGTATGTATGAAAAAGGTGATCGCATCACGTTAGCTGGTATCCATGCGGTCTTGCAACCCATATAATACTGACAACCTGAAGCCTTGCAAAGTATTCTAATATAGTTAGCCATGCCATCGCAGCTTGTCGTGTTTTCAATATCTAATGAATTTCTAATAATGTCTTATCCCGAAGATAATCAGCCTACACATAGTGAAGTAACAATATTTAGTTACGGGTTAAAAATGTGAATATAAAAATAATTGTAATTTAGTCATGCAATACAACATAACAATAGGATATTTTAGGAGAAATGAAAATTGATAACTTTCGAACGACAACCGAATAAATTATACAGAACCTGAAGTACGTAATCTTCTTCCGCTTCTAAAATATCCATTCCCTTGGACTTATGATACATTTATGTAGAAAATTTTGGAGAAGTGGTGGAAGATCCCAAATCATTGTTTATTAAATAAACTTATGCAATCTTGTGATTCTATTAAGTAACACTTTTTCATCAATATTGACTTTATTTAGCTAACGACATATTTTCTTGCATTCAGGGACGTAGCCAGAAATTTTGTTATGGGTGGGCCAAAATAAGTTTAAACACAAATAACTGAACGAGTAGAAAGGTGCTTATGCTTGACAATATCAGATGGTAACAACTGCCCAACATGTTTGAAAGTTGGGCTAAGTATATGAAAATGTATCAAACTTTGACAAAATCTCTATTGTATGAACCAACTTTCAAAATCTCTATTGTATGTATCATATTTTTTATTAGGGTTTTGCTAATGTGTGCCCCTATGGCACACATTATGGTGCAATAAATGAACTCGTAATTTCCTTGTATAACAGAATTTGTAATTAATATATACATAAAAAAAGGTAATTATTAGATTGAATTAATGAGTATTAAATGCAAATTCTGATATTTAAAGAAGTTTTGGGTTCATTAAATGATTCTTAATGTGTGCCACGGGGCACACGTTAGCAAAACCCTTTTGATTATTGCCTATAATATGTAACCTGACTATTGTGTCATCATATAAAGTTGCCACGTGGCATTCTCACAAAGCGTCACGTAGAAAAATTACATACAATCGGCAATAATCAAAAATTGAATACATACAATAGAGGTTTTGAAAGTTGGTTTATACAATAGAGATTTTGTCAAAGTTTGATACATGTTCATATACTTAGCTCTTGAAAGTTATTATCTGTAAGAATATCACAATAAATAAATTTGTCATTTAGAAATCTTGAATTGCGAATGTGCCTACTTTACATAAATAAAATCATCTAAACATAAATCAAAACTAAAGTATCTAGAATGGACCGTAGTATTAAGATTTACAATAATATAGAAAGCACTTCTAAAATCATGTGTAGTAGGCATAATATATCATCTAATTATATATGTAAAGTTTAATAGTATTGAATTATTATTCATTACCTTACTTACAAAATAGAAGAAAATGAGATGAACAAATATGCTTAATGGACTAAATAAAACATAAACATATGTATAATACGAACTTTTTTAGGGGTGGCCATGGCCCACTCTTACAACAACATGGCTACGTCCTTGCTTGCATTGATCATTTGAAGTATCTATTTGTTTTTCAGTTAACTATTCGTAAATTATAAAAAAAAATCAGGTATGTCATTGGTATAACCCAGCTGGTTGTATATTCTTGTCATATGAGTATTGAAAAAATAAAAAACGAATTAAAGAGTTTCCATATTTAAATAGTTAATTTCGAATGTATAGCTGTGGTATATTATATTATATGCATATATAAAATGTGTAACTCAAAAGAGAGTAGTTAGTGTCATGAACTATGAAAACGGGATACTTACAAATTACGGTTTAAGATTTTATGAAGAAAAAAATTTGTTGGTATCATTTTATGTTAAAGGTATTTTATAATGTAGAACTAAACTTGAGGAACACACTAAAAACATATAAAGTAATGACATATTATGAAAAAAAAAAATTGTTGTAGAGATTTAGGAGGAATACAAGGTCATTTATTTCGAATTTTTTTTACTTGATCAGGTTTTCATAACAGCCCAATGTCGAGAGTTATATTGAATAATTTTTGTGATAGTCACATAATTGTAACTTGAGCATGGTGCTCCAACATTATACCACTCTTTATGATCTTAGTACAATCATTGCTCAACTCAGTACATGAAACAACATAAGAAGGGGGAAAAAATTGAAATAATCTTCTTTATTTATATATTAAAAAGAAAGTGTTAATTAGGTAATCTAATTTAATCTAAACCCTTAAATGATTTAAATAATTAAATGTGAACCATTGATCTTAAGTTGAAAACCATGATTACCTAAATAGTGGAGATGGGGTGACAAAAAGTCTAAATTGCCCCTACCCTTTAAATAAATCTTCAATTAAAGTCCTATTAGAATAATCAACATTTAATGTTCTCATTCAATTTTTAACACTTAAATTAAATTAAATGAAATTTATTATACAAATTAATATCTAATAATTAATTTTTGGTTACAAATGTAAACCCATAAATATGTCTTTTTCCATAACTTATATGACACATTAATGAATATTTAAATGTATCTTAAGATTATTTTAATATAACTACTAATGGAGAGTCATATGTTTTTTATAAATATATAACTCACTTCAATCTTCTATATCTTTTATCATTTATACTATATATAAAGAATTTACTACCAAATTTTTATTAAACTATAAAAAATAAGAATGCTTAAAATTTATAAACTATTTTGTTAGATATGTTATCTACACTTAAACATTTAAAGTGACTCCAAGTAATTATAAAAGTTAATATTTTAATGCTATGTAAAGAATTTGCCAATTTTATTTGAAACAAAAGCATAGAAATTATTATACTCCGTATTAGTTTATACAATGACAACTTCATAACCGGAAGCATTTTATAGTTATATTAGATATTTGTTTCTTAATTCTAATTAACTTTCAATTATTATAATTAGGGATTGCTATGTGGGTCGAGTTAGGTTTGCGGGTAAAAAGTTAAATAATTATAAAAGTTAATATATCAATGCTATATAGAGAATTTGCCCATTTGATTTCAAAGAAATTAGTAGAAATTACTATATTAGTTTATACAATGTCAAATGCATAACTGGAAACATTTTATAGCTATATTAGATATTTGTGTCTTGATTTTAATTAACTTTCAATTATTATAATTAGAGATTGCGATGTGGGTCGAGTTAGGTTTGCGGGTCAAAAGTTCACATTATAAACCCGAAACTAATTTGATAAATGGGTTAATGGGTTAAAAGTAACCAACCCAGATACAACATGCATTGTGCTATTTGGCCGGTCAATCCGTTGACGTGGACTTTAACCCAAACTTAATAAGATATGATAAACAAGTTGACGGGTTGAGACTTGAAAGTGCAACTCTTCCTTATTTATTTTCGTGTAAAATTTCAAGTTTTGTCGAGAATTATCACCACTAATTAGAATCATTAAAAAATAAAGTATACAAAATAATGTACAAATAGCATTATTATTTTACTATTTACATAAGTACAACATGTTGTTAAACAAATATACCGTGAGTAAATCTTTTGTTGCCACTGCATTGCGAGGGCAAAACGTGCACCTAATCAATATGCAGAGATACACGATGAGAGTCATTTGAAATAATATAAAATTGGATTTACCATTTTGGCAACATGTGTGATTTATCGTATTGTTCATTAGTGATGGCGATTTCGTTTTCAGGTATTGATGTTTAAGTATTAATCACTATTTTCAATGATATAAACGTTTTTAATAATGTCTAAAACTACTATCAAAAGATAAACATCTCCTTCAATTCAAAATCTTTTTCCAAAGTCATATGTGAAAAAGTGTCAAATGATACGTTATACAATTAAACAAAATTAAATCTTCGTATTTAAATTATGAAGTAGCCCGCAAGTTTTGCGGGTTATAATCTAGTAACCCATTAAAAGTCATCAAAAAAACTGAAGGGAATGACACCCTATATGAGCCTTTATCCATATTATCAATATTTTCCTAAATAATAGAGTTGAAAAGCATGTAAATATTACTACTTTGTTTGCCTCATAAAAATATTGAAGAAATTTATAGTGAGTAGTTATAAACCAATGACGTATACAACCATTTTGTATGTGAAGCATTTTATGGTATCAATTGAACGTAAACGAAGCATATTGTTAGTAGGCTATTGAATAAAAATGAAGCACTTTATGGTCAATTCTTTTGTGTGAGTGTGTTTGTAATAGCTATAAACCAAAGACTTGTACATCCATTTTGTAAGCAATAATTTTGCAATGAAATCACAACATGCACAATGGCAATTCATCAGCAGAAATCAGATTGGATAAGCTAATTATATGAACACTGATTAGTATTATAGTTAAACTTCAACCATCTCTCATATCATTATCCCATATAACTAAATATTTAACCAATAAAAGAGTCTCATACGATAAAATCTTTGGTTTATATCTTAGGCACCATATCACTTTGACCAATAGAAAAGTCTCATATGAAAAATCAAGTTTTAATCTAATTTAAGATGCCTTTCAAATAAACCTCACCTTCATCATAGGCAACATATCACATTTCTTGATTATACTAGCTGACATAACAGTCGATAAGTGTGATCTAGAATACCTTTGACTCCCTCCTTTTGACGTGCTACCATTTGAATGAGCTCACACCCAAACATTGGCAAACTTTCGATAATAAACTCAGACACTAATATGAAATATATTATTCGAGCTTGAACTCTACACTAATCTGATCACATTTCTCATAAACCAAGGATCTGTAAATACATATTCTACGGACAAAAAGTTGCCGTCATTTGATGGCTTAAAATTGAAACTGCAACTCTAAATGAAATTTTTTCCATACCTAAATTTATGTATTCATTCGTATTACAGAACGGTAACTTGACTTCACTTCAAGCAATCTAAAAACCTCACTATTAATCAACAACTGAATCGATAGGAACATGGATTTCAAAATAAAGTAACATGATCGTTGCATCATTTATCACCTTAATTCTCCTTCACATGTACTTAGCTGTCTGTCTTTGTACTATGTAGTTGTCGAGTTGCTTCTATTGCCTTTGGTTTTTTGTAAGCATTCTAAGATACAAAAGAATTCTTTGAAGAGCCTATATGAATCCTCATATCTTGATTGTGCACAAAATTAGTAGGTCTTGTTAGCTGTCTTTTTCCAGTACGTAATTGACCTTCTTGAAGCATCAAAACCACTTCAGACATTGTTGGTCTATTTGAAACTGGTGACTGGGTGCACAACAAAGCAATCTCAATGATCTTTATCACTTGTTCTCATTCGTGTTAGTTCAGATCCAATGTCTCATCTATGAACTTCGAATGTACTTTCTTCTCATACAACTTCCATGCCGGTTCAGGTGAAAAACAGAAAGACAGATTAAAAGTTGATAACAAATATCGGAAAAAGGAGCAATAAAGGCCCTAACCTAACTTCCATTCTGAAGGTTTCAACTTTGGGTTTTTTTTTTTTTTTTGTCTTCTGATGTTCCTATTTTTTTTTTTTTTTTTTTTTTTTTTCTTATTTCATTTAGAATTCTTAAACAAAAATATAACAAATAAAAAAAATGAAGAAGGTCAGAAGGAGATGGTATAAACATGGGATCTCACATTTTCCAGAAGGTAATCGGTGGATGGTCGATTAGATATCACTTCAGTACTTCGTCGACCACTAATTATTTCTAGCATCACGATTCCGAAACTGTAGGTGTCAACTTTATCCGATAAAAGACCATGAAGTGCATATTCTGGTTGCGTGTATCCCCTAATATCGCATTGAATGGTAAAAACAGCGAACACAGAGTAGCCAGAAAAGGAGAATTAAATGAAGTGGAATAATTGTAAGGTAAATCAAACTCACAATGTTCCAGCAAACTTGGTGCTGACATGAGTTTGGTCCTCTGGTTGAAACCTTGCCAACCCAAAATCTGCTATTTTGGGTTTGAAATCATCTGTAAGTAGAATGTTGTTCGATTTGATATCTCTGTGAACAATTTTCACATGGAATTCATTGTGTAAATGACCAAGACCCCTAGCTATCCCAAAGTACATTTTATTATTGTAGTGGCTAAAGGCACGATCAAAACCCTGTGTTTTTGTTAAAGAAACATTCTTATAAAAATCCCCCGGTAGTTAACTAAAAAGGAAAAACAAAAAGAATGTACAGAAAGATGCTTTTAATGAAGTCCAATAGATAAAGTAGAGGTGACAATTTCGACCCATTTACTTAGAAATGTGTAAATCACTGTTATGTGTTATCTCGAAGGGTAATTGGTCAAATAACAAAATTTACTAAACAGAGAACAAGTTAAATGGGTCGAAAGTGGCCCAAAAAAGTATACTGAAAGCATACAAACTCCTAAATCACTTTATTCCAAAGGACTTCACGGTTGTAATCATGTATTTTGATGCAATAATATTTAGTACAACAACTGTATATAGAAAAAGATAATAGTAGTGAACTACACCCAGACCATTTCAAACCATACTAAACTACCCGTTTTGACCCACTATCCAACCCGAACCACCTGCTCACTTTGCCATCACCAACAATAAGTAATGAAATCGAGTGAAAAAAAAAACTATTGTTAAAAAAAATGAACAGGCCTTTGTGAGTGACGTGAAAACATCAAAGTAAACTCTTTCGAACAGAGTACTTTTTTGGAGTGCAGAGAACTTATTAAGAGCTCAAATAATGTAATTTCTGATATTCGGATTATAGGACATATTTAGCTCGCACACCACATTTAATGCAGACCATGAATGTACTATTAGAAAAGAACGATCGGTATTGGTAATAAAACATATTAAATGTAACATATCACATATAGTAGAAAGAAAGTATTTGTTATCAAGGATGGAATTCTACATGTCAAAATAGAAAGAGAAAACACTTTGCCTGCTCATATGGTGCTACAAATGTAATCCATTTTTTAACTGAATTGGAATCGTATCATCATCAACATTAAACACACTGCAAAACGATGAGCTCTAGAGGATCAAATCCAATAATTTTAACCTCAAGTGGAGATTTATTAGTCAAAGATGAAATATACCTGCATTTAAAACTCCTGTCTTTCTAACAACGGGGATTGCACCATATCGACTTACAATAAAGATGGAGCTAACTCAGTTATCTTCTGCTAGCAGGATTCACTATTTAAATGCTACTATTAAAAAAACTAACAAGCAGTGCACCTGTGTTAAGCCACAAGGCTCAAATATAGATGGTATGATGAACATGTCTGATGCTGCATATATTGAGTGGGAAAGAGCCTCATCATACTTTAGAATCAGACGAACATGCTCATGAGTTTGAAATTTTTTAGCAATCTCCTCGAATTCCCTCTATCATAAGTCATAACATTGCAATATAAAACCAGTAACAATTAGATATCTGTTTACTTGAAGGAAGAATCGTGATATATTAGATTACTACAAAAAATTAGATGATAAGTAGAGAGCTTTTCAGCCTTGCACACATGCAGGAGTATTTAAATAATTAGATCTAAATTGAAGGATAACAAACAAGGTTCACATACTATATAAGGTGAGGACTTTACATGAATATTTGGAACGGGACTCGAACCAATCTTGCTAGACCTCCCAGAGCCTTTAAATCAAAGTCCGAGAACTTCAAAATCAGATTAACAAAAGGATACATCCAAAAAAATATAAATGCAGCGAGTGCATCCAAAAACTTCGCTTCCAAACTTGGATGAATCTTTTACATATTGCTCAATGTAAAGACGAATTGTATCACCTTCTGACCCTATTTCACTTACATTTGAAGCACCCAATAAAAATTGAAAACTTAAGCATGGTTGCACAATTAAGTAAGCTTCCCAACATGAATTAAGCATTATGCCTATATCCATAAACTGTCAACCCTAAACCTATTTTCTATTTCAGTCATGTAAAATCCTGTAACCCAATTTATCGATGTACAGGGTATAAGGATTAAGAACCAGACAATAGAATAACTAAGATTGGGATAGGATGATTTCATACCATAGGTCTGCGCACTGAATCGGAGGCACGATCTTGGGTTGATTCTTCGTCGTCCGCGCCAGGATCTGACCACCAAAAAAACCCGTGAATCCTTGCCATTCCGTTTGCATCGTTGCTCCATCGATGTGTGTGCTTCTGCGACCTCCGATTCAATAGGTATGGTATGTTGATATCAATACATTTAGCGGAATCACGATGGATGATTTTGACGATTCGAGTTTTTTTACGTTTATGATTTTATTGGCGATTGGGTTTTGAGAAGGGAAGTGTTTTTTGTTTGAGCCCTAGCCATTCTGCACATGAAAACACCCGTAATACCACAAGAAAAGGGGATAAAAGGCATTAAGCCTAAATTTTGATTAATTAATCACATAATTAAGCTAAATCAATGGATGAGTTAAAGGTGCTAATAAAATTAAGGGGGGGTGATTAACTCATGAGGGGCTATTAGTAAGATGATTAAGTAATTAAGGGCTTCTTTTAATAGATTATTAGTATTAGTATAGTATTATTAGTATTAGTATTAGTATTATTAGTATTAGTATTAGTATTAGTAAGATATATATAAACCCGTTGACAACATTTGCCAACTCTTCCCACATACTCCGTATTGGGCTATTTGCAAATCATGTTAAATTTCATTGGAAGGATGAAAGAAACCAAAAACTCTATTGTATCTTTCTATTAATATCGACTCCCACAACATAGATTTCCAATAGATTCGACATTTTCACCCCGATCTTTATTGATTATATACTTTCAATCTTCATATTGACTATATATATACTCCGTATTACATAATATACCGATCAGATTTATATATAGTATATAATATATATATAACTTCATATCTAAAATCAATTTGCTGGCATGAAGTTAATTAGCTACCGTCTTTATTATTTATTTTATACACATGTACACATGCTTCGGTCAAACTTTTATAATATATTAAGTTATTAACATGATAATAAATTTATATGCGTTAAACGATTTTAGTCTTGAAAATTAACATCGCTTATCTAGCTGGCTAATTAATACAAGATCCATAATTAATACTAGCAGACATCCGCGCTAAGCAACGGGATTTGAAGTTTATTGTGAATGATGTAGGTATTTCACTGATTGTAGGATTGCTCATATGACAATTATTGTGATGTTAAAAAGATTCGATATGGTTAATGTATAATATTATTATTAGATGAATCAATTACTTATGATTCATGTATAATATTATTATTAGATGAATCAATTACTTATGATTCATATACTTTCCATAATTCTAATATAGAAAGTGTTTTAATTTGTTGATCATGCAATTAATGGTTAGAGTTGTAGTTTATAATTTGATAAAAGGGGTATATTAGGAATTTTGCATCTTTAAACTTTAAGTTTTATGAAGAAAGAGTGTAAACTCTTATAAAGGTGTTAGATAACTAGCGTAAAAAACAAAAATTGTAACATCATTTCATTGTAGCAATAAGTAATGATCATTTTGACTATGGTTGACCCTACTATACGTATGGCCTTGATCCGACAAAGTGTAGCCTTACAATACACAATTATTTCTGGAATCGGAAGATGCCCAAAAATCGAATAGCGTATAGCTTATGATCTCTTTGACTAGCTAGATCTTTATGGCTGAGCGTGACGATTACGTTCATGCTCTTGTAGCATACTTTGATGTATCATGTATTGTATGCCACAAAATGACATTATTCACAGCAGGTTAGTTATGTGCCCATTCTATTTTAATTATCAAGTTTTGTAAACCATTTTAGGTTGATTATTCGTATATGCATTAGAATCTGCTTTATAGAAGCGGCAAAAATGATGGGTTGGGGCAATTGGGGTAATAAGCCAAAACGGGTAGGATTGAGTGGTTGCCTGGTTGGGGTTGACCACTTGTCAACACTTTTTATACAAATAGTTGGTTTTATATGATGTTTGTGATTCGAATGTGATTTTACAAGTTATATTATCTCAGTGATAATATATTTGTTCGAATAAAATGATTTGAGGGGTATTATGGATTGTAATTTTATCCTTTTAATAGAGCCTCTAACCTGACCTGAACCGTCAATTGCCACCTTTACATTTTATAAGTTTTATTATTTTGATGTTGTTGCAATCTAGGGCCAAAGTCAAGGAATACACACTGGAAGCAGACTGTGCTATACCTGGAAGATGTGCTGAGTATATGTGAAGGTGAATCCATAGTCGGAAGCATGATAGTGGCACAGAACAAGAAGAATCCATGAGATGTGGACATCACCCTCAAGTACTCACTAAATGGTCAACGTTGTGTTATGTCAAGAACCCAGCAATACAGAATGCGTTAGTAAGCATCCAATGTCTCAAACAGAGTGTAAAAGGTGTTGATTGCAAGTTAAATTCTTGTTAAAGGTCTTGTCCTGTTTTATGTATCAAATTATTGATTCTTTCTATTCATCTCACAATGACCATTGTATTGTATCTTGCAACTCATTGCGGGGGAGATATAGTGTTAACCCTTTATAACTGGGCTAGACAAGTTTTTCAATGTTGTGATGTCCAAAATTGGTTTCTTTAAAAGTTGGTAATCGGTATCACTTGTAGAATGTAAATTGGTGCAAAAGAACTTTATAAACTATGTTCGTACTGAAAGTTTGACAACGTTATGATGTCCAGGTTTTTAATCGTGTTGTATGTAAAATAGATATATTGAATAAGCTTAAGATGATGATATATGAACTAATGTAATTACCTAATGTGTTATGAGTAAAATGATCACATTGTGTAATATGTTCTTAAATTAGTAGAGCTTGGTCCACAACCTATCGTATTTCTTTAAAGAAATCATATAATTATACAACTCACTTTCCAAAAAAAGAAAAAAATAAGTCTTGACTACAAAAATCATGTTGCAAATAGAGCATGCCCTATAGTTCAACTTTACCAGATTTTGAGTTCTGCTGGGTGAAGCTTGCCTTCTTTGCTTTCCACCATTTCTGCAACTTAAAAGACATTTTAGTTGCATGTTTTTTTGTTGCTTCACCAACATCTTTGATCCCTTTTGTGATCTTCTGCTTCCAGTCCACCTTCTTGGTGATGCTTTCCTTTTCCCTCAATATCTTTCCCTATTAAGAAAACCAAAAAAAGTTTCAATCTATTACCACATATCAATCAATTCAAGAAGGCACACAGTAACAGTACGACACATATTAACGGGCTAGGAAATGGTTCAAAAGGGTAATTTAAGTAGGATAGTATTGACCATTAGACATTTTTTTTGCCCATAAAAAATACTCCGTATTATTTTGGGTATGACGATATGGAAGGTTGGACAGCCTATTTGAGATCAAGTGATTTAAGTAAGTTGGTTAATTTTCCATCTAAAGTCTTACCAAATTCGAAGGAATCGATGGTTCATCGTCTTCATCTTCATCTGCGTCTTCATCGTCCAAGCTTTTACCACTCATCAGTTCCTCCCTTGAATACATTTTCATGCCAGGTGCTCCAGGCATACCCTCCATTGATTTCAACATCTTCTCCATTTCAGCCTCTTTTTCAGACTTTGGGACAAAAGTTTCCCCTGGCTCCCTACCCTAAAATTTTACGATAAAGAACTAAGTTAGTGTGGAGCTTTAAGCGGGCGAGACCTTAACTAGAAGAATATGAAATTAATCGAAGTGAATGTTCAATGTTGTGTACTAAGCAAGTATGGTTAACATCTACTGCACACCACATCCAAGAACCAAAATTCAGTTTTACACTCATCATATGTTTCAGAAATTTCCATAGTACAATTATAATTACTTTCCGCAAAAATAATGATATTCATTTATGCCTTGAGATTTCCTTAATTTGTCATTAATCTTCGTATCAAGGAAATAAGATCATCAGTGATTGTATGAACTTACCTTAGGTACTGGTGGTGGCTTAGTACTACATGCTTCGGTAAGATCTTTACAGAGGAAATTAACCAATGAACTCATCTGAGGCTTCTTTTTGTAAATATACTCTGCCACATCCGTGTCATAGTATCCGATAACCTAAACAAGAACCAAAGTATTGAAAGTTATAACGGATTCCTAACTGCAGAGTTTTACCAGAGAAAACAAGACCAAAATTTCAAATGTTATCTAACCCTGACAAAACGATTAGTAGAATGAAAAGAGAATGGATAGTTACCTCTTGACAAGCTCGTTCGATAGTTTTGCATTCTGAACCGCATTGACCTTCAGATTCTTGTTCAACAAGCTGCCAGTGGAGCAAATTTAAGAGATAAGATACCAGCCAAAGCATCAAATGAGACCTTTATATTCTTAAATTTAAGTTCCCTTTGTTTATACCAAATTTATATTCTTAAATTCCGGGTCTCATCTTCATCCACAATTACATCTTCATATTGCTCCACGCCACACAAATGAGACCTAGAAAATAGATGGCAAACCTCTACGTCTACATTCTCATTCTATGCATCGATGCATATCAAAATCAGTATAATAGAAATCCGTTGTTCTCATGTTACATAACGCTACCAATGGACCAAAGCATCAAACGGAACAGTGGAACACTTGCACCTATTCTATGCGTTTATACCATCTTATTTCATCCTATGTTCTCAGTTCGGTATTCTATCATTTTCTTCTTCTCAGAAAAAGTGAGCAGTAGTCTAACGCCACATTCGTCCTATTCGCAATATATAAGTCCGGACCACATAAGAAAATACCTAAGTTCAGTATCATACATTGATACCTAAATATTTACTACTACCTCACTTCCCGCATGGAAGTAGATCTTGTTTTTTCTGATAGTTACTACAAAATACAAACATCAAATAAATACTGTTCTATAAATCCTAATTACCTGCCAATTTCCTATCCATTACTAGTAACAAAAACTCAAATCTAAATATTTTCATAAATCAAATGCTGATAGATAATTATATATCAAAATTAGATTAGATTCATTACCTCCAATCTATCACCATTCTCCACAATATCAATTTTCAGCATCCATTCAGCTTCTCGCTTCTTCAAATTACACACATTCTCCGAAATCTGAATTACATCGTACTCTAAAATCTGAACCAAACGAACAATAAGCATCCACAATTAGCTAGGTCATCGATCAAACTAACAACAATTTTAATAAATTACAAAATTTAACAATATATAGAGATTGAAATTTACCTTCTTAGGTGAAATCTTATCTTGTTTATCTTTAACTTGAAGGTATAATTCCATGGCAAGCTTCTCACATACTTGACATTTAATAAAAGGTATATCTTCTCTTCGAGCAACTCCAGCTTGTATTGCACAAGACGATATTCGTATATTTGATGAACATAATAATAAGATTAGAGTAGAGTTTGAGGAAGTACAATCTTTTAAAGCACGGAAGAATCAGAATGGTTCACATATACAAAGAGTGCGTACAAAATCCAATTTATCTCGACATCAATTTATCCCAACAGCAATTATAGTTGTAGGACGTAAACCTACTGAGTCCTGACGTAAAAGGATTTTTGATTTTGTCTATAAAATTATAATTTAGAGTTTTAGACGAAATTGCCCTTAAAAACTAATTGACGTCAAAGTGTAAAAGAATAATTCTATATACAGGTATAGAAAGTCAAATATTATGGTTTGATTTTTCTAGTGTAAAAGTGGAAGAGAGTTATAAATTATAAAATTATAATTTAGAGTTTCTAGAGTAAAAGAATAATTCTAGACTTACAGAATAACTCTTTTAAAATATTTTAGAATAATTATAATTATAGTTGATGAAGAGATCGCAATCGTTTGATGAAGAGGAATTATGGTTGATGACTTGGTGTTGCGTTTAGTTTGAAAACACACTCAAAATTAGTGCAAAACAAATATATCGATTATATGTGTAAAACTTATTGTTTATTGTCAATGTATGAATTTTTGTAACGCATTAACCTGCAATGATGATACGTGACACTATATAGATAATACGTCATCAAAATACATATAATAATACTCCGTAATAAATAATAAGTTTCTTAGTTACAATGTATGCCCAAATAGTTCGGGTACATACTTTACGTATTAGATCTTAGTTAATTACATATAAAAATACTTTGCCCCTTTTTAATGGCATTTGATTCCGTTTATGAGGCTTTTATTTCAAAGATCTTGGTTCCGAATTTTTAAGTTATATGATTTAAATGCGTTTAAAATTAATAGTTGTTAAAAAAAAATTGGGGACGTTTCACTTTTGATGTACATATATAAATTAATGATGACTAAGACAAAACCTGCATATGAACCAAACTATCATACACAATCATGTTAATAATCAAATGCCAATTTTGATTGCAAACAAAAGGCATGTGATATGGATTTGCGCAACTTAATGACAACATGCCAGTAGTGAAATGCATTGCTTCAAATAAACACAAAAAACTCTTTAAAATTTCAGCATCTTTAAACAATTAACTTCAATTTAATATTTATAAACTAAGAATACACACAATCATCATAAAAATAAAATACTCACCTAATTCGAATCCAGTCATCTTCTTTTTTAAATAATCTCTCTTTCAAATCGCTACCGTGAGGAGTATAAAAGAAGAATGAAGAATCTGCTATCTATCGCGTATAAGATAAGAACTTACGCAGAAACTATAAAATTTGCAATTTGGGATTTAGTTCAGAGAGCCAAAACATAATTAAATTATAAAACAGTGATCTATGATTATGACATTAAAAGTAACGATTACTTGGA
This sequence comes from Helichrysum umbraculigerum, assembly GCA_949592205.1. Classification (NCBI taxonomy): domain Eukaryota; kingdom Viridiplantae; phylum Streptophyta; class Magnoliopsida; order Asterales; family Asteraceae; genus Helichrysum; species Helichrysum umbraculigerum. The sequence continues at coordinate 3,555,279 of CATIUR010000005.1, read as the reverse complement.
AGGAGGAGCAATATCATGGTTAGTGGTTGGTAGAGGTGCAAGCCAAAAAGAAACCGTCAAGAAGATAACCAACAAATATGAGTTGCAATGGTGAGGATTAAAAGCTGGGAAGATCGTACGGATGAATAAAAGTCAACAAGAAACTACATTTTCGACTCTTTGGCAGCCATATATATGGACAATTTAACAATTAACAACGTGGTTAAACAATAACGGAAAACATAGGTTACTTACTATATTAATAATATCACAGGATCAAATTATTACTATTGATCAAGAGAAACTGATATTAAAAATAAATAAAGATTCATACTTATCAGGGCTTTAAGAACTATCGCAACTCCCTTCACGGCAAAATCATCGGCAAAGCCATCAGTGACTATCTCTGCAATTCCACTATCGGAACCATCTCCGGCGGCGCCATCCTCCATTGGTTCTCAGGCATCATTTTCTTGAACCTTGTAACCAAACTGTGGTTGAATGTAATTATGATTACATCTTTTATAATCCAAGAAAAATACAAAAGAGAAAAGATAAACAAGAACAAAATCTTGATTCATGCCTCGTTTAATTAGGTATGTTGTGTTAATTCCGGTGTCGTCTCTTTTCATCAATGTTTTGAAAACCAGACCGGACATTTAACCGGGTTTTTTTCCGGGTCCCTATCATGGGGTTCGATGGTAGGCCTAGCTTCATGGAGAACAACCGCTTGCTTAGCTCACCAGCTACCTTTTTATTTTTGCTCGCACACGTGGACGTGGAGACGAAGACGATGAGATGATGTGTATGAGTCAAAATATTAAAAAAAGAAAATGTTAGAATTTTTTTTTTCTCTAAACGGTTATTAATACCCTAATCTTGTATAAGAAACTTTTTGATGATATTAAGTCCCTTAATTTTCCACAAATTTTAAAAATTAAGCCTATAGTTTTTTTTCAAAATAATACTATATATTCTTTTCAATTTTAATACCTAAGTTGGGATGGGACTAGGATAGATTTCAACAAATTATGTTATAGATTCGAATATAATACGATACAATTAAAGTCGAATCGTAAATTATATCTAGATCAAATGTTAATTCCACTCATTCATATAAACATGATTTCAATTCCGGTTTCTCAATCCAATTAGCCGTGGAGTGGATTTATTCATAACATAGTTTATTAATTAATACGGAGTTTTATTCTTTCATGTGTCCATACCAATCCTTGAATGAGTCATCAATATTTAGGGGTGGCAATTTGGGTTGGGTCGGGTTATCGGGTTCGGGTTGTCGGTAAGGGTGTTAATTGGGTCAACCCGACCCTAATAAGAGTTAGTCGGGTCGGGTTAGTTGGGTTTTTTAGAGATAAATATATACCCGCAACCCGACCCTATTAGGTAATCGGGTTATCGGGTTAATCGGGTAGTGGGTTAATCGGGTTGGGTTAATCGGGTAGCGAGTTAACCCGTGTAACTTCACAGTTTTCTAATAATTGTTAAAATAAATATATAGATGACTTTGAATGTTGGGATAGTACACCAAAATATATAATAATATATGAACTTGAAACCACATGAATTATGTATACGTAGTAGAACCATAGTCTATAAAAGTGAGTTTTGTTTTAAATTGAATATAAGTATTGGATTTCAAAGCGGGTCTAAATATACTTGAAATGTGAGTCATGCTTACATCTTTCGAAAATTGAAGAATGCAGTTACTGCACTAACACTTTGATGAAAGAATACTTACAATTGTGTTACAATTAATATACAATACCAAATCTTCAGTTCTTCATAATCATATTCATATACATTGCTACACTTTACACTAATGTTATTATATGGTTATAGATACTATTATTAATTAGATTCTAGTCTTAGACTCTTATATATATATATATATATATATATATATATATATATATATATATATATATGTACCAACATTAAATTAATATATTCAACTTATATTATTTATATGAAAGTTAACTATAAAAATTAATAGAAAAATTGATACTTGGTTAAATCGAGTTAATCGGGTCAACCCGCACCCGCATAAGTTTCTCTATTTTAACCCGTAACCCGACCCTAATAAGCATTCGGGTTAATCGGGTTAACCCGCATAACCCGATTAAACTTTATAACCCTATTAAACCCGACCCGAATAGTATTAATAGGGTTCGAATCGGGTCGGGTTTTTGACACCCCTAGTTGTCGGGTCAAAAATGATCAATTCGAACCCAACCTGATTTTATAATCGGGTTGAGTATTTCAACATAATCCAAAACCCGACAACCCGAACCCAACTAACCTGATTTTCTATCTAGTCAACAAATTTTCGCGTTATTTTTGAGTTTTCAAGTCGGTTTCGGGTCACTTAGGTCAATTAAGTCACATTGATCAATCTTTTCAAAATAATAGCAAATCATTTTTAAGCATAAATGATTATAAAATTTCACAACGATCATAATAAATATTATATCCATTTATATTCATCATCAAAACATCATTAATTCACTAGCTTATATCAAAACGTAAAAGTATCAAAGAAAATGTTATAAATTAGTAACTGAAGGTCTAATTATGTGTCATATTTAAATTAAAATAAATTTATAATGATATTAAAAGAACTTCGGGTTGTCGGGTTCAACCTAAAAATTCATTTGCTAACCCAGACCCAACCCAAATAAATACCGAGTTGGTGGGTCTCGGGTTGACGGGTTGGCACCTCAAAAATCCCGACCCTAACCTTATAATATTCGAGTTGGGTTCGTGCTGGGTTTCGAGTCGAGTCAGAAATTGTCATCCCTAATCAATATATACATACTACTACTAACTTGAATTCGAATCACCATATGATATGGAATTGCTTATTTATGTTTACCACCTTCTTTCTTTCACCTTTTCTATTTAAACCTTCAACCAACAAAACTATGTCTGTTAATCGTATCATTGGTTTTCTAGGTGTCCCCTTTTATCTAATTTTTTCTTCTTTGTTTTTTTTTTTTTTCCTTTGGTTTTTTTAAAGCTTCAACTATGTACATACCATATGAGTACTCAAATTTATATGACAACTTTTACATACTTTGACCTTTCTCTAATCTTCGCTCAGTCTCCTCCATAGTCCGATCATATGAAATGTTCGACGTTTTCAAAATTTATAGCATACATATGTTTAAATCCCTTTACAATATACATTAGCTTCCATATGAGTGCATTCTCTTCTCTTAATTTGTACAAACCATTGATGATGAAGTAACCCCGTGATAAACGGAGAAGAAAAACATCGTACAAAAAAAAAATAAATCATAATTTCATATTATTTTTATTATTATTTTTTATTTAGCGGAACTTATGATGTAAGATACTAAGCCACTAGTGTTAGAATGAATTGATTGTGATTTTAGATATTATATTAATTTATATTATTATTATTATACTAGATCATAACCCGCAAATTTGCGGGCGAGATCATTATACATTTTTCAAATTATTATTAGTTTACAGACATTAATTTTTATGTGATTATGTTAAACTTGTTGCAATCTTATTAGCAAATAGGTTATGAAGCTAAGTACATAAATGAAAAACATGAATAATATTCGCCAGGTAGCTGAACATCAACATGTTCGTTTTGTAATGGAAAACATTAATGTATGTATGAAAAAGGTGATCGCATCACGTTAGCTGGTATCCATGCGGTCTTGCAACCCATATAATACTGACAACCTGAAGCCTTGCAAAGTATTCTAATATAGTTAGCCATGCCATCGCAGCTTGTCGTGTTTTCAATATCTAATGAATTTCTAATAATGTCTTATCCCGAAGATAATCAGCCTACACATAGTGAAGTAACAATATTTAGTTACGGGTTAAAAATGTGAATATAAAAATAATTGTAATTTAGTCATGCAATACAACATAACAATAGGATATTTTAGGAGAAATGAAAATTGATAACTTTCGAACGACAACTGAATAAATTATACAGAACCTGAAGTACGTAATCTTCTTCCGCTTCTAAAATATCCATTCCCTTGGACTTATGATACATTTATGTAGAAAATTTTGGAGAAGTGGTGGAAGATCCCAAATCATTGTTTATTAAATAAACTTATGCAATCTTGTGATTCTATTAAGTAACACTTTTTCATCAATATTGACTTTATTTAGCTAACGACATATTTTCTTGCATTCAGGGACGTAGCCAGAAATTTTGTTATGGGTGGGCCAAAATAAGTTTAAACACAAATAACTGAACGAGTAGAAAGGTGCTTATGCTTGACAATATCAGATGGTAACAACTGCCCAACATGTTTGAAAGTTGGGCTAAGTATATGAAAATGTATCAAACTTTGACAAAATCTCTATTGTATGAACCAACTTTCAAAATCTCTATTGTATGTATCATATTTTTTATTAGGGTTTTGCTAATGTGTGCCCCTATGGCACACATTATGGTGCAATAAATGAACTCGTAATTTCCTTGTATAACAGAATTTGTAATTAATATATACATAAAAAAAGGTAATTATTAGATTGAATTAATGAGTATTAAATGCAAATTCTGATATTTAAAGAAGTTTTGGGTTCATTAAATGATTCTTAATGTGTGCCACGGGGCACACGTTAGCAAAACCCTTTTGATTATTGCCTATAATATGTAACCTGACTATTGTGTCATCATATAAAGTTGCCACGTGGCATTCTCACAAAGCGTCACGTAGAAAAATTACATACAATCGGCAATAATCAAAAATTGAATACATACAATAGAGGTTTTGAAAGTTGGTTTATACAATAGAGATTTTGTCAAAGTTTGATACATGTTCATATACTTAGCTCTTGAAAGTTATTATCTGTAAGAATATCACAATAAATAAATTTGTCATTTAGAAATCTTGAATTGCGAATGTGCCTACTTTACATAAATAAAATCATCTAAACATAAATCAAAACTAAAGTATCTAGAATGGACCGTAGTATTAAGATTTACAATAATATAGAAAGCACTTCTAAAATCATGTGTAGTAGGCATAATATATCATCTAATTATATATGTAAAGTTTAATAGTATTGAATTATTATTCATTACCTTACTTACAAAATAGAAGAAAATGAGATGAACAAATATGCTTAATGGACTAAATAAAACATAAACATATGTATAATACGAACTTTTTTAGGGGTGGCCATGGCCCACTCTTACAACAACATGGCTACGTCCTTGCTTGCATTGATCATTTGAAGTATCTATTTGTTTTTCAGTTAACTATTCGTAAATTATAAAAAAAAATCAGGTATGTCATTGGTATAACCCAGCTGGTTGTATATTCTTGTCATATGAGTATTGAAAAAATAAAAAACGAATTAAAGAGTTTCCATATTTAAATAGTTAATTTCGAATGTATAGCTGTGGTATATTATATTATATGCATATATAAAATGTGTAACTCAAAAGAGAGTAGTTAGTGTCATGAACTATGAAAACGGGATACTTACAAATTACGGTTTAAGATTTTATGAAGAAAAAAATTTGTTGGTATCATTTTATGTTAAAGGTATTTTATAATGTAGAACTAAACTTGAGGAACACACTAAAAACATATAAAGTAATGACATATTATGAAAAAAAAAAATTGTTGTAGAGATTTAGGAGGAATACAAGGTCATTTATTTCGAATTTTTTTTACTTGATCAGGTTTTCATAACAGCCCAATGTCGAGAGTTATATTGAATAATTTTTGTGATAGTCACATAATTGTAACTTGAGCATGGTGCTCCAACATTATACCACTCTTTATGATCTTAGTACAATCATTGCTCAACTCAGTACATGAAACAACATAAGAAGGGGGAAAAAATTGAAATAATCTTCTTTATTTATATATTAAAAAGAAAGTGTTAATTAAGTAATCTAATTTAATCTAAACCCTTAAATGATTTAAATAATTAAATGTGAACCATTGATCTTAAGTTGAAAACCATGATTACCTAAATAGTGGAGATGGGGTGACAAAAAGTCTAAATTGCCCCTACCCTTTAAATAAATCTTCAATTAAAGTCCTATTAGAATAATCAACATTTAATGTTCTCATTCAATTTTTAACACTTAAATTAAATTAAATGAAATTTATTATACAAATTAATATCTAATAATTAATTTTTGGTTACAAATGTAAACCCATAAATATGTCTTTTTCCATAACTTATATGACACATTAATGAATATTTAAATGTATCTTAAGATTATTTTAATATAACTACTAATGGAGAGTCATATGTTTTTTATAAATATATAACTCACTTCAATCTTCTATATCTTTTATCATTTATACTATATATAAAGAATTTACTACCAAATTTTTATTAAACTATAAAAAATAAGAATGCTTAAAATTTATAAACTATTTTGTTAGATATGTTATCTACACTTAAACATTTAAAGTGACTCCAAGTAATTATAAAAGTTAATATTTTAATGCTATGTAAAGAATTTGCCAATTTTATTTGAAACAAAAGCATAGAAATTATTATACTCCGTATTAGTTTATACAATGACAACTTCATAACCGGAAGCATTTTATAGTTATATTAGATATTTGTTTCTTAATTCTAATTAACTTTCAATTATTATAATTAGGGATTGCTATGTGGGTCGAGTTAGGTTTGCGGGTAAAAAGTTAAATAATTATAAAAGTTAATATATCAATGCTATATAGAGAATTTGCCCATTTGATTTCAAAGAAATTAGTAGAAATTACTATATTAGTTTATACAATGTCAAATGCATAACTGGAAACATTTTATAGCTATATTAGATATTTGTGTCTTGATTTTAATTAACTTTCAATTATTATAATTAGAGATTGCGATGTGGGTCGAGTTAGGTTTGCGGGTCAAAAGTTCACATTATAAACCCGAAACTAATTTGATAAATGGGTTAATGGGTTAAAAGTAACCAACCCAGATACAACATGCATTGTGCTATTTGGCCGGTCAATCCGTTGACGTGGACTTTAACCCAAACTTAATAAGATATGATAAACAAGTTGACGGGTTGAGACTTGAAAGTGCAACTCTTCCTTATTTATTTTCGTGTAAAATTTCAAGTTTTGTCGAGAATTATCACCACTAATTAGAATCATTAAAAAATAAAGTATACAAAATAATGTACAAATAGCATTATTATTTTACTATTTACATAAGTACAACATGTTGTTAAACAAATATACCGTGAGTAAATCTTTTGTTGCCACTGCATTGCGAGGGCAAAACGTGCACCTAATCAATATGCAGAGATACACGATGAGAGTCATTTGAAATAATATAAAATTGGATTTACCATTTTGGCAACATGTGTGATTTATCGTATTGTTCATTAGTGATGGCGATTTCGTTTTCAGGTATTGATGTTTAAGTATTAATCACTATTTTCAATGATATAAATGTTTTTAATAATGTCTAAAACTACTATCAAAAGATAAACATCTCCTTCAATTCAAAATCTTTTTCCAAAGTCATATGTGAAAAAGTGTCAAATGATACGTTATACAATTAAACAAAATTAAATCTTCGTATTTAAATTATGAAGTAGCCCGCAAGTTTTGCGGGTTATAATCTAGTAACCCATTAAAAGTCATCAAAAATACTGAAGGGAATGACACCCTATATGAGCCTTTATCCATATTATCAATATTTTCCTAAATAATAGAGTTGAAAAGCATGTAAATATTACTACTTTGTTTGCCTCATAAAAATATTGAAGAAATTTATAGTGAGTAGTTATAAACCAATGACGTATACAACCATTTTGTATGTGAAGCATTTTATGGTATCAATTGAACGTAAACGAAGCATATTGTTAGTAGGCTATTGAATAAAAATGAAGCACTTTATGGTCAATTCTTTTGTGTGAGTGTGTTTGTAATAGCTATAAACCAAAGACTTGTACATCCATTTTGTAAGCAATAATTTTGCAATGAAATCACAACATGCACAATGGCAATTCATCAGCAGAAATCAGATTGGATAAGCTAATTATATGAACACTGATTAGTATTATAGTTAAACTTCAACCATCTCTCATATCATTATCCCATATAACTAAATATTTAACCAATAAAAGAGTCTCATACGATAAAATCTTTGGTTTATATCTTAGGCACCATATCACTTTGACCAATAGAAAAGTCTCATATGAAAAATCAAGTTTTAATCTAATTTAAGATGCCTTTCAAATAAACCTCACCTTCATCATAGGCAACATATCACATTTCTTGATTATACTAGCTGACATAACAGTCGATAAGTGTGATCTAGAATACCTTTGACTCCCTCCTTTTGACGTGCTACCATTTGAATGAGCTCACACCCAAACATTGGCAAACTTTCGATAATAAACTCAGACACTAATATGAAATATATTATTCGAGCTTGAACTCTACACTAATCTGATCACATTTCTCATAAACCAAGGATCTGTAAATACATATTCTACGGACAAAAAGTTGCCGTCATTTGATGGCTTAAAATTGAAACTGCAACTCTAAATGAAATTTTTTCCATACCTAAATTTATGTATTCATTCGTATTACAGAACGGTAACTTGACTTCACTTCAAGCAATCTAAAAACCTCACTATTAATCAACAACTGAATCGATAGGAACATGGATTTCAAAATAAAGTAACATGATCGTTGCATCATTTATCACCTTAATTCTCCTTCACATGTACTTAGCTGTCTGTCTTTGTACTATGTAGTTGTCGAGTTGCTTCTATTGCCTTTGGTTTTTTGTAAGCATTCTAAGATACAAAAGAATTCTTTGAAGAGCCTATATGAATCCTCATATCTTGATTGTGCACAAAATTAGTAGGTCTTGTTAGCTGTCTTTTTCCAGTACGTAATTGACCTTCTTGAAGCATCAAAACCACTTCAGACTTTGTTGGTCTATTTGAAACTGGTGACTGGGTGCACAACAAAGCAATCTCAATGATCTTTATCACTTGTTCTCATTCGTGTTAGTTCAGATCCAATGTCTCATCTATGAACTTCGAATGTACTTTCTTCTCATACAACTTCCATGCCGGTTCAGGTGAAAAACAGAAAGACAGATTAAAAGTTGATAACAAATATCGGAAAAAGGAGCAATAAAGGCCCTAACCTAACTTCCATTCTGAAGGTTTCAACTTTGGGTTTTTTTTTTTTTTTTTTGTCTTCTGATGTTCCTATTTTTTTTTTTTATTTTTTTTTTTTTTTCTTATTTCATTTAGAATTCTTAAACAAAAATATAACAAATAAAAAAAATGAAGAAGGTCAGAAGGAGATGGTATAAACATGGGATCTCACATTTTCCAGAAGGTAATCGGTGGATGGTCGATTAGATATCACTTCAGTACTTCGTCGACCACTAATTATTTCTAGCATCACGATTCCGAAACTGTAGGTGTCAACTTTATCCGATAAAAGACCATGAAGTGCATATTCTGGTTGCGTGTATCCCCTAATATCGCATTGAATGGTAAAAACAGCGAACACAGAGTAGCCAGAAAAGGAGAATTAAATGAAGTGGAATAATTGTAAGGTAAATCAAACTCACAATGTTCCAGCAAACTTGGTGCTGACATGAGTTTGGTCCTCTGGTTGAAACCTTGCCAACCCAAAATCTGCTATTTTGGGTTTGAAATCATCTGTAAGTAGAATGTTGTTCGATTTGATATCTCTGTGAACAATTTTCACATGGAATTCATTGTGTAAATGACCAAGACCCCTAGCTATCCCAAAGTACATTTTATTATTGTAGTGGCTAAAGGCACGATCAAAACCCTGTGTTTTTGTTAAAGAAACATTCTTATAAAAATCCCCCGGTAGTTAACTAAAAAGGAAAAACAAAAAGAATGTACAGAAAGATGCTTTTAATGAAGTCCAATAGATAAAGTAGAGGTGACAATTTCGACCCATTTACTTAGAAATGTGTAAATCACTGTTATGTGTTATCTCGAAGGGTAATTGGTCAAATAACAAAATTTACTAAACAGAGAACAAGTTAAATGGGTCGAAAGTGGCCCAAAAAAGTATACTGAAAGCATACAAACTCCTAAATCACTTTATTCCAAAGGACTTCACGGTTGTAATCATGTATTTTGATGCAATAATATTTAGTACAACAACTGTATATAGAAAAAGATAATAGTAGTGAACTACACCCAGACCATTTCAAACCATACTAAACTACCCGTTTTGACCCACTATCCAACCCGAACCACCTGCTCACTTTGCCATCACCAACAATAAGTAATGAAATCGAGTGAAAAAAAAAACTATTGTTAAAAAAAATGAACAGGCCTTTGTGAGTGACGTGAAAACATCAAAGTAAACTCTTTCGAACAGAGTACTTTTTTGGAGTGCAGAGAACTTATTAAGAGCTCAAATAATGTAATTTCTGATATTCGGATTATAGGACATATTTAGCTCGCACACCACATTTAATGCAGACCATGAATGTACTATTAGAAAAGAACGATCGGTATTGGTAATAAAACATATTAAATGTAACATATCACATATAGTAGAAAGAAAGTATTTGTTATCAAGGATGGAATTCTACATGTCAAAATAGAAAGAGAAAACACTTTGCCTGCTCATATGGTGCTACAAATGTAATCCATTTTTTAACTGAATTGGAATCGTATCATCATCAACATTAAACACACTGCAAAACGATGAGCTCTAGAGGATCAAATCCAATAATTTTAACCTCAAGTGGAGATTTATTAGTCAAAGATGAAATATACCTGCATTTAAAACTCCTGTCTTTCTAACAACGGGGATTGCACCATATCGACTTACAATAAAGATGGAGCTAACTCAGTTATCTTCTGCTAGCAGGATTCACTATTTAAATGCTACTATTAAAAAAACTAACAAGCAGTGCACCTGTGTTAAGCCACAAGGCTCAAATATAGATGGTATGATGAACATGTCTGATGCTGCATATATTGAGTGGGAAAGAGCCTCATCATACTTTAGAATCAGACGAACATGCTCATGAGTTTGAAATTTTTTAGCAATCTCCTCGAATTCCCTCTATCATAAGTCATAACATTGCAATATAAAACCAGTAACAATTAGATATCTGTTTACTTGCAGGAAGAATCGTGATATATTAGATTACTACAAAAAATTAGATGATAAGTAGAGAGCTTTTCAGCCTTGCACACATGCAGGAGTATTTAAATAATTAGATCTAAATTGAAGGATAACAAACAAGGTTCACATACTACATAAGGTGAGGACTTTACATGAATATTTGGAACGGGACTCGAACCAATCTTGCTAGACCTCCCAGAGCCTTTAAATCAAAGTCCGAGAACTTCAAAATCAGATTAACAAAAGGATACATCCAAAAAAATATAAATGCAGCGAGTGCATCCAAAAACTTCGCTTCCAAACTTGGATGAATCTTTTACATATTGCTCAATGTAAAGACGAATTGTATCACCTTCTGACCCTATTTCACTTACATTTGAAGCACCCAATAAAAATTGAAAACTTAAGCATGGTTGCACAATTAAGTAAGCTTCCCAACATGAATTAAGCATTATGCCTATATCCATAAACTGTCAACCCTAAACCTATTTTCTATTTCAGTCATGTAAAATCCTGTAACCCAATTTATCGATGTACAGGGTATAAGGATTAAGAACCAGACAATAGAATAACTAAGATTGGGATAGGATGATTTCATACCATAGGTCTGCGCACTGAATCGGAGGCACGATCTTGGGTTGATTCTTCGTCGTCCGCGCCAGGATCTGACCACCAAAAAAACCCGTGAATCCTTGCCATTCCGTTTGCATCGTTGCTCCATCGATGTGTGTGCTTCTGCGACCTCCGATTCAATAGGTATGGTATGTTGATATCAATACATTTAGCGGAATCACGATGGATGATTTTGACGATTCGAGTTTTTTTACGTTTATGATTTTATTGGCGATTGGGTTTTGAGAAGGGAAGTGTTTTTTGTTTGAGCCCTAGCCATTCTGCACATGAAAACACCCGTAATACCACAAGAAAAGGGGATAAAAGGCATTAAGCCTAAATTTTGATTAATTAATCACATAATTAAGCTAAATCAATGGATGAGTTAAAGGTGCTAATAAAATTAAGGGGGGTGATTAACTCATGAGGGGCTATTAGTAAGATGATTAAGTAATTAAGGGCTTCTTTTAATAGATTATTAGTATTAGTATAGTATTATTAGTATTAGTATTAGTATTATTAGTATTAGTATTAGTATTAGTAAGATATATATAAACCCGTTGACAACATTTGCCAACTCTTCCCACATACTCCGTATTGGGCTATTTGCAAATCATGTTAAATTTCATTGGAAGGATGAAAGAAACCAAAAACTCTATTGTATCTTTCTATTAATATCGACTCCCACAACATAGATTTCCAATAGATTCGACATTTTCACCCCGATCTTTATTGATTATATACTTTCAATCTTCATATTGACTATATATATACTCCGTATTACATAATATACCGATCAGATTTATATATAGTATATAATATATATATAACTTCATATCTAAAATCAATTTGCTGGCATGAAGTTAATTAGCTACCGTCTTTATTATTTATTTTATACACATGTACACATGCTTCGGTCAAACTTTTATAATATATTAAGTTATTAACATAATAATAAATTTATATGCGTTAAACGATTTTAGTCTTGAAAATTAACATCGCTTATCTAGCTAGCTAATTAATACAAGATCCATAATTAATACTAGCAGACATCCGCGCTAAGCAACGGGATTTGAAGTTTATTGTGAATGATGTAGGTATTTCACTGATTGTAGGATTGCTCATATGACAATTATTGTGATGTTAAAAAGATTCGATATGGTTAATGTATAATATTATTATTAGATGAATCAATTACTTATGATTCATGTATAATATTATTATTAGATGAATCAATTACTTATGATTCATATACTTTCCATAATTCTAATATAGAAAGTGTTTTAATTTGTTGATCATGCAATTAATGGTTAGAGTTGTAGTTTATAATTTGATAAAAGGGGTATATTAGGAATTTTGCATCTTTAAACTTTAAGTTTTATGAAGAAAGAGTGTAAACTCTTATAAAGGTGTTAGATAACTAGCGTAAAAAACAAAAATTGTAACATCATTTCATTGTAGCAATAAGTAATGATCATTTTGACTATGGTTGACCCTACTATACGTATGGCCTTGATCCGACAAAGTGTAGCCTTACAATACACAATTATTTCTGGAATCGGAAGATGCCCAAAAATCGAATAGCGTATAGCTTATGATCTCTTTGACTAGCTAGATCTTTATGGCTGAGCGTGACGATTACGTTCATGCTCTTGTAGCATACTTTGATGTATCATGTATTGTATGCCACAAAATGACATTATTCACAGCAGGTTAGTTATGTGCCCATTCTATTTTAATTATCAAGTTTTGTAAACCATTTTAGGTTGATTATTCGTATATGCATTAGAATCTGCTTTATAGAAGCGGCAAAAATGATGGGTTGGGGCAATTGGGGTAATAAGCCAAAACGGGTAGGATTGAGTGGTTGCCTGGTTGGGGTTGACCACTTGTCAACACTTTTTATACAAATAGTTGGTTTTATATGATGTTTGTGATTCGAATGTGATTTTACAAGTTATATTATCTCAGTGATAATATATTTGTTCGAATAAAATGATTTGAGGGGTATTATGGATTGTAATTTTATCCTTTTAATAGAGCCTCTAACCTGACCTGAACCGTCAATTGCCACCTTTACATTTTATAAGTTTTATTATTTTGATGTTGTTGCAATCTAGGGCCAAAGTCAAGGAATACACACTGGAAGCAGACTGTGCTATACCTGGAAGATGTGCTGAGTATATGTGAAGGTGAATCCATAGTCGGAAGCATGATAGTGGCACAGAACAAGAAGAATCCATGAGATGTGGACATCACCCTCAAGTACTCACTAAATGGTCAACGTTGTGTTATGTCAAGAACCCAGCAATACAGAATGCGTTAGTAAGCATCCAATGTCTCAAACAGAGTGTAAAAGGTGTTGATTGCAAGTTAAATTCTTGTTAAAGGTCTTGTCCTGTTTTATGTATCAAATTATTGATTCTTTCTATTCATCTCACAATGACCATTGTATTGTATCTTGCAACTCATTGCGGGGGAGATATAGTGTTAACCCTTTATAACTGGGCTAGACAAGTTTTTCAATGTTGTGATGTCCAAAATTGGTTTCTTTAAAAGTTGGTAATCGGTATCACTTGTAGAATGTAAATTGGTGCAAAAGAACTTTATAAACTATGTTCGTACTGAAAGTTTGACAACGTTATGATGTCCAGGTTTTTAATCGTGTTGTATGTAAAATAGATATATTGAATAAGCTTAAGATGATGATATATGAACTAATGTAATTACCTAATGTGTTATGAGTAAAATGATCACATTGTGTAATATGTTCTTAAATTAGTAGAGCTTGGTCCACAACCTATCGTATTTCTTTAAAGAAATCATATAATTATACAACTCACTTTCCAAAAAAAGAAAAAAATAAGTCTTGACTACAAAAATCATGTTGCAAATAGAGCATGCCCTATAGTTCAACTTTACCAGATTTTGAGTTCTGCTGGGTGAAGCTTGCCTTCTTTGCTTTCCACCATTTCTGCAACTTAAAAGACATTTTAGTTGCATGTTTTTTTGTTGCTTCACCAACATCTTTGATCCCTTTTGTGATCTTCTGCTTCCAGTCCACCTTCTTGGTGATGCTTTCCTTTTCCCTCAATATCTTTCCCTATTAAGAAAACCAAAAAAAGTTTCAATCTATTACCACATATCAATCAATTCAAGAAGGCACACAGTAACAGTACGACACATATTAACGGGCTAGGAAATGGTTCAAAAGGGTAATTTAAGTAGGATAGTATTGACCATTAGACATTTTTTTTGCCCATAAAAAATACTCCGTATTATTTTGGGTATGACGATATGGAAGGTTGGACAGCCTATTTGAGATCAAGTGATTTAAGTAAGTTGGTTAATTTTCCATCTAAAGTCTTACCAAATTCGAAGGAATCGATGGTTCATCGTCTTCATCTTCATCTGCGTCTTCATCGTCCAAGCTTTTACCACTCATCAGTTCCTCCCTTGAATACATTTTCATGCCAGGTGCTCCAGGCATACCCTCCATTGATTTCAACATCTTCTCCATTTCAGCCTCTTTTTCAGACTTTGGGACAAAAGTTTCCCCTGGCTCCCTACCCTAAAATTTTACGATAAAGAACTAAGTTAGTGTGGAGCTTTAAGCGGGCGAGACCTTAACTAGAAGAATATGAAATTAATCGAAGTGAATGTTCAATGTTGTGTACTAAGCAAGTATGGTTAACATCTACTGCACACCACATCCAAGAACCAAAATTCAGTTTTACACTCATCATATGTTTCAGAAATTTCCATAGTACAATTATAATTACTTTCCGCAAAAATAATGATATTCATTTATGCCTTGAGATTTCCTTAATTTGTCATTAATCTTCGTATCAAGGAAATAAGATCATCAGTGATTGTATGAACTTACCTTAGGTACTGGTGGTGGCTTAGTACTACATGCTTCGGTAAGATCTTTACAGAGGAAATTAACCAATGAACTCATCTGAGGCTTCTTTTTGTAAATATACTCTGCCACATCCGTGTCATAGTATCCGATAACCTAAACAAGAACCAAAGTATTGAAAGTTATAACGGATTCCTAACTGCAGAGTTTTACTAGAGAAAACAAGACCAAAATTTCAAATGTTATCTAACCCTGACAAAACGATTAGTAGAATGAAAAGAGAATGGATAGTTACCTCTTGACAAGCTCGTTCGATAGTTTTGCATTCTGAACCGCATTGACCTTCAGATTCTTGTTCAACAAGCTGCCAGTGGAGCAAATTTAAGAGATAAGATACCAGCCAAAGCATCAAATGAGACCTTTATATTCTTAAATTTAAGTTCCCTTTGTTTATACCAAATTTATATTCTTAAATTCCGGGTCTCATCTTCATCCACAATTACATCTTCATATTGCTCCACGCCACACAAATGAGACCTAGAAAATAGATGGCAAACCTCTACGTCTACATTCTCATTCTATGCATCGATGCATATCAAAATCAGTATAATAGAAATCCGTTATTCTCATGTTACATAACGCTACCAATGGACCAAAGCATCAAACGGAACAGTGGAACACTTGCACCTATTCTATGCGTTTATACCATCTTATTTCATCCTATGTTCTCAGTTCGGTATTCTATCATTTTCTTCTTCTCAGAAAAAGTGAGCAGTAGTCTAACGCCACATTCGTCCTATTCGCAATATATAAGTCCGGACCACATAAGAAAATACCTAAGTTCAGTATCATACATTGATACCTAAATATTTACTACTACCTCACTTCCCGCATGGAAGTAGATCTTGTTTTTTCTGATAGTTACTACAAAATACAAACATCAAATAAATACTGTTCTATAAATCCTAATTACCTGCCAATTTCCTATCCATTACTAGTAACAAAAACTCAAATCTAAATATTTTCATAAATCAAATGCTGATAGATAATTATATATCAAAATTAGATTAGATTCATTACCTCCAATCTATCACCATTCTCCACAATATCAATTTTCAGCATCCATTCAGCTTCTCGCTTCTTCAAATTACACACATTCTCCGAAATCTGAATTACATCGTACTCTAAAATCTGAACCAAACGAACAATAAGCATCCACAATTAGCTAGGTCATCGATCAAACTAACAACAATTTTAATAAATTACAAAATTTAACAATATATAGAGATTGAAATTTACCTTCTTAGGTGAAATCTTATCTTGTTTATCTTTAACTTGAAGGTATAATTCCATGGCAAGCTTCTCACATACTTGACATTTAATAAAAGGTATATCTTCTCTTCGAGCAACTCCAGCTTGTATTGCACAAGACGATATTCGTATATTTGATGAACATAATAATAAGATTAGAGTAGAGTTTGAGGAAGTACAATCTTTTAAAGCACGGAAGAATCAGAATGGTTCACATATACAAAGAGTGCGTACAAAATCCAATTTATCTCGACATCAATTTATCCCAACAGCAATTATAGTTGTAGGACGTAAACCTACTGAGTCCTGACGTAAAAGGATTTTTGATTTTGTCTATAAAATTATAATTTAGAGTTTTAGACGAAATTGCCCTTAAAAACTAATTGACGTCAAAGTGTAAAAGAATAATTCTATATACAGGTATAGAAAGTCAAATATTATGGTTTGATTTTTCTAGTGTAAAAGTGGAAGAGAGTTATAAATTATAAAATTATAATTTAGAGTTTCTAGAGTAAAAGAATAATTCTAGACTTACAGAATAACTCTTTTAAAATATTTTAGAATAATTATAATTATAGTTGATGAAGAGATCGCAATCGTTTGATGAAGAGGAATTATGGTTGATGACTTGGTGTTGCGTTTAGTTTGAAAACACACTCAAAATTAGTGCAAAACAAATATATCGATTATATGTGTAAAACTTATTGTTTATTGTCAATGTATGAATTTTTGTAACGCATTAACCTGCAATGATGATACGTGACACTATATAGATAATACGTCATCAAAATACATATAATAATACTCCGTAATAAATAATAAGTTTCTTAGTTACAATGTATGCCCAAATAGTTCGGGTACATACTTTACGTATTAGATCTTAGTTAATTACATATAAAAATACTTTGCCCCTTTTTAATGGCATTTGATTCCGTTTATGAGGCTTTTATTTCAAAGATCTTGGTTCCGAATTTTTAAGTTATATGATTTAAATGCGTTTAAAATTAATAGTTGTTAAAAAAAAATTGGGGACGTTTCACTTTTGATGTACATATATAAATTAATGATGACTAAGACAAAACCTGCATATGAACCAAACTATCATACACAATCATGTTAATAATCAAATGCCAATTTTGATTGCAAACAAAAGGCATGTGATATGGATTTGCGCAACTTAATGACAACATGCCAGTAGTGAAATGCATTGCTTCAAATAAACACAAAAAACTCTTTAAAATTTCAGCATCTTTAAACAATTAACTTCAATTTAATATTTATAAACTAAGAATACACACAATCATCATAAAAATAAAATACTCACCTAATTCGAATCCAGTCATCTTCTTTTTTAAATAATCTCTCTTTCAAATCGCTACCGTGAGGAGTATAAAAGAAGAATGAAGAATCTGCTATCTATCGCGTATAAGATAAGAACTTACGCAGAAACTATAAAATTTGCAATTTGGGATTTAGTTCAGAGAGCCAAAACATAATTAAATTATAAAACAGTGATCTATGATTATGACATTAAAAGTAACGATTACTTGGAAGGAGGAGCAATATCATGGTTAGTGGTTGGTAGAGGTGCAAGCCAAAAAGAAACCGTCAAGAAGATAACCAACAAATATGAGTTGCAATGGTGAGGATTAAAAGCTGGGAAGATCGTACGGATGAATAAAAGTCAACAAGAAACTACATTTTCGACTCTTTGGCAGCCATATATATGGACAATTTAACAATTAACAACGTGGTTAAACAATAACGGAAAACATAGGTTACTTACTATATTAATAATATCACAGGATCAAATTATTACTATTGATCAAGAGAAACTGATATTAAAAATAAATAAAGATTCATACTTATCAGGGCTTTAAGAACTATCGCAACTCCCTTCACGGCAAAATCATCGGCAAAGCCATCAGTGACTATCTCTGCAATTCCACTATCGGAACCATCTCCGGCGGCGCCATCCTCCATTGGTTCTCAGGCATCATTTTCTTGAACCTTGTAACCAAACTGTGGTTGAATGTAATTATGATTACATCTTTTATAATCCAAGAAAAATACAAAAGAGAAAAGATAAACAAGAACAAAATCTTGATTCATGCCTCGTTTAATTAGGTATGTTGTGTTAATTCCGGTGTCGTCTCTTTTCATCAATGTTTTGAAAACCAGACCGGACATTTAACCGGGTTTTTTTTCGGGTCCCTATCATGGGGTTCGATGGTAGGCCTAGCTTCATGGAGAACAACCGCTTGCTTAGCTCACCAGCTACCTTTTTATTTTTGCTCGCACACGTGGACGTGGAGACGAAGACGATGAGATGATGTGTATGAGTCAAAATATTAAAAAAAGAAAATGTTAGAATTTTTTTTTCTCTAAACGGTTATTAATACCCTAATCTTGTATAAGAAACTTTTTGATGATATTAAGTCCCTTAATTTTCCACAAATTTTAAAAATTAAGCCTATAGTTTTTTTTCAAAATAATACTATATATTCTTTTCAATTTTAATACCTAAGTTGGGATGGGACTAGGATAGATTTCAACAAATTATGTTATAGATTCGAATATAATACGATACAATTAAAGTCGAATCGTAAATTATATCTAGATCAAATGTTAATTCCACTCATTCATATAAACATGATTTCAATTCCGGTTTCTCAATCCAATTAGCCGTGGAGTGGATTTATTCATAACATAGTTTATTAATTAATACGGAGTTTTATTCTTTCATGTGTCCATACCAATCCTTGAATGAGTCATCAATATTTAGGGGTGGCAATTTGGGTTGGGTCGGGTTATCGGGTTCGGGTTGTCGGTAAGGGTGTTAATTGGGTCAACCCGACCCTAATAAGAGTTAGTCGGGTCGGGTTAGTTGGGTTTTTTAGAGATAAATATATACCCGCAACCCGACCCTATTAGGTAATCGGGTTATCGGGTTAATCGGGTAGTGGGTTAATCGGGTTGGGTTAATCGGGTAGCGAGTTAACCCGTGTAACTTCACAGTTTTCTAATAATTGTTAAAATAAATATATAGATGACTTTGAATGTTGGGATAGTACACCAAAATATATAATAATATATGAACTTGAAACCACATGAATTATGTATACGTAGTAGAACCATAGTCTATAAAAGTGAGTTTTGTTTTAAATTGAATATAAGTATTGGATTTCAAAGCGGGTCTAAATATACTTGAAATGTGAGTCATGCTTACATCTTTCGAAAATTGAAGAATGCAGTTACTGCACTAACACTTTGATGAAAGAATACTTACAATTGTGTTACAATTAATATACAATACCAAATCTTCAGTTCTTCATAATCATATTCATATACATTGCTACACTTTACACTAATGTTATTATATGGTTATAGATACTATTATTAATTAGATTCTAGTCTTAGACTCTTATATATATATATATATATATATATATATATATATATATATATATATATATATATATATATATGTACCAACATTAAATTAATATATTCAACTTATATTATTTATATGAAAGTTAACTATAAAAATTAATAGAAAAATTGATACTTGGTTAAATCGAGTTAATCGGGTCAACCCGCACCCGCATAAGTTTCTCTATTTTAACCCGTAACCCGACCCTAATAAGCATTCGGGTTAATCGGGTTAACCCGCATAACCCGATTAAACTTTATAACCCTATTAAACCCGACCCGAATAGTATTAATAGGGTTCGAATCGGGTCGGGTTTTTGACACCCCTAGTTGTCGGGTCAAAAATGATCAATTCGAACCCAACCTGATTTTATAATCGGGTTGAGTATTTCAACATAATCCAAAACCCGACAACCCGAACCCAACTAACCTGATTTTCTATCTAGTCAACAAATTTTCGCGTTATTTTTGAGTTTTCAAGTCGGTTTCGGGTCACTTAGGTCAATTAAGTCACATTGATCAATCTTTTCAAAATAATAGCAAATCATTTTTAAGCATAAATGATTATAAAATTTCACAACGATCATAATAAATATTATATCCATTTATATTCATCATCAAAACATCATTAATTCACTAGCTTATATCAAAACGTAAAAGTATCAAAGAAAATGTTATAAATTAGTAACTGAAGGTCTAATTATGTGTCATATTTAAATTAAAATAAATTTATAATGATATTAAAAGAACTTCGGGTTGTCGGGTTCAACCTAAAAATTCATTTGCTAACCCAGACCCAACCCAAATAAATACCGAGTTGGTGGGTTTCGGGTTGACGGGTTGGCACCTCAAAAATCCCGACCCTAACCTTATAATATTCGAGTTGGGTTCGTGCTGGGTTTCGAGTCGAGTCAGAAATTGTCATCCCTAATCAATATATACATACTACTACTAACTTGAATTCGAATCACCATATGATATGGAATTGCTTATTTATGTTTACCACCTTCTTTCTTTCACCTTTTCTATTTAAACCTTCAACCAACAAAACTATGTCTGTTAATCGTATCATTGGTTTTCTAGGTGTCCCCTTTTATCTAATTTTTTCTTCTTTGTTTTTTTTTTTTTTCCTTTGGTTTTTTTAAAGCTTCAACTATGTACATACCATATGAGTACTCAAATTTATATGACAACTTTTACATACTTTGACCTTTCTCTAATCTTCGCTCAGTCTCCTCCATAGTCCGATCATATGAAATGTTCGACGTTTTCAAAATTTATAGCATACATATGTTTAAATCCCTTTACAATATACATTAGCTTCCATATGAGTGCATTCTCTTCTCTTAATTTGTACAAACCATTGATGATGAAGTAACCCCGTGATAAACGGAGAAGAAAAACATCGTACAAAAAAAAAAAAATATCATAATTTCATATTATTTTTATTATTATTTTTTATTTAGCGGAACTTATGATGTAAGATACTAAGCCACTAGTGTTAGAATGAATTGATTGTGATTTTAGATATTATATTAATTTATATTATTATTATTATACTAGATCATAACCCGCAAATTTGCGGGCGAGATCATTATACATTTTTCAAATTATTATTAGTTTACAGACATTAATTTTTATGTGATTATGTTAAACTTGTTGCAATCTTATTAGCAAATAGGTTATGAAGCTAAGTACATAAATGAAAAACATGAATAATATTCGCCAGGTAGCTGAACATCAACATGTTCGTTTTGTAATGGAAAACATTAATGTATGTATGAAAAAGGTGATCGCATCACGTTAGCTGGTATCCATGCGGTCTTGCAACCCATATAATACTGACAACCTGAAGCCTTGCAAAGTATTCTAATATAGTTAGCCATGCCATCGCAGCTTGTCGTGTTTTCAATATCTAATGAATTTCTAATAATGTCTTATCCCGAAGATAATCAGCCTACACATAGTGAAGTAACAATATTTAGTTACGGGTTAAAAATGTGAATATAAAAATAATTGTAATTTAGTCATGCAATACAACATAACAATAGGATATTTTAGGAGAAATGAAAATTGATAACTTTCGAACGACAACTGAATAAATTATACAGAACCTGAAGTACGTAATCTTCTTCCGCTTCTAAAATATCCATTCCCTTGGACTTATGATACATTTATGTAGAAAATTTTGGAGAAGTGGTGGAAGATCCCAAATCATTGTTTATTAAATAAACTTATGCAATCTTGTGATTCTATTAAGTAACACTTTTTCATCAATATTGACTTTATTTAGCTAACGACATATTTTCTTGCATTCAGGGACGTAGCCAGAAATTTTGTTATGGGTGGGCCAAAATAAGTTTAAACACAAATAACTGAACGAGTAGAAAGGTGCTTATGCTTGACAATATCAGATGGTAACAACTGCCCAACATGTTTGAAAGTTGGGCTAAGTATATGAAAATGTATCAAACTTTGACAAAATCTCTATTGTATGAACCAACTTTCAAAATCTCTATTGTATGTATCATATTTTTTATTAGGGTTTTGCTAATGTGTGCCCCTATGGCACACATTATGGTGCAATTAATGAACTCGTAATTTCCTTGTATAACAGAATTTGTAATTAATATATACATAAAAAAAGGTAATTATTAGATTGAATTAATGAGTATTAAATGCAAATTCTGATATTTAAAGAAGTTTTGGGTTCATTAAATGATTCTTAATGTGTGCCACGGGGCACACGTTAGCAAAACCCTTTTGATTATTGCCTATAATATGTAACCTGACTATTGTGTCATCATATAAAGTTGCCACGTGGCATTCTCACAAAGCGTCACGTAGAAAAATTACATACAATCGGCAATAATCAAAAATTGAATACATACAATAGAGGTTTTGAAAGTTGGTTTATACAATAGAGATTTTGTCAAAGTTTGATACATGTTCATATACTTAGCTCTTGAAAGTTATTATCTGTAAGAATATCACAATAAATAAATTTGTCATTTAGAAATCTTGAATTGCGAATGTGCCTACTTTACATAAATAAAATCATCTAAACATAAATCAAAACTAAAGTATCTAGAATGGACCGTAGTATTAAGATTTACAATAATATAGAAAGCACTTCTAAAATCATGTGTAGTAGGCATAATATATCATCTAATTATATATGTAAAGTTTAATAGTATTGAATTATTATTCATTACCTTACTTACAAAATAGAAGAAAATGAGATGAACAAATATGCTTAATGGACTAAATAAAACATAAACATATGTATAATACGAACTTTTTTAGGGGTGGCCATGGCCCACTCTTACAACAACATGGCTACGTCCTTGCTTGCATTGATCATTTGAAGTATCTATTTGTTTTTCAGTTAACTATTCGTAAATTATAAAAAAAAATCAGGTATGTCATTGGTATAACCCAGCTGGTTGTATATTCTTGTCATATGAGTATTGAAAAAATAAAAAACGAATTAAAGAGTTTCCATATTTAAATAGTTAATTTCGAATGTATAGCTGTGGTATATTATATTATATGCATATATAAAATGTGTAACTCAAAAGAGAGTAGTTAGTGTCATGAACTATGAAAACGGGATACTTACAAATTACGGTTTAAGATTTTATGAAGAAAAAAATTTGTTGGTATCATTTTATGTTAAAGGTATTTTATAATGTAGAACTAAACTTGAGGAACACACTAAAAACATATAAAGTAATGACATATTATGAAAAAAAAAAATTGTTGTAGAGATTTAGGAGGAATACAAGGTCATTTATTTCGAATTTTTTTTACTTGATCAGGTTTTCATAACAGCCCAATGTCGAGAGTTATATTGAATAATTTTTGTGATAGTCACATAATTGTAACTTGAGCATGGTGCTCCAACATTATACCACTCTTTATGATCTTAGTACAATCATTGCTCAACTCAGTACATGAAACAACATAAGAAGGGGGAAAAAATTGAAATAATCTTCTTTATTTATATATTAAAAAGAAAGTGTTAATTAGGTAATCTAATTTAATCTAAACCCTTAAATGATTTAAATAATTAAATGTGAACCATTGATCTTAAGTTGAAAACCATGATTACCTAAATAGTGGAGATGGGGTGACAAAAAGTCTAAATTGCCCCTACCCTTTAAATAAATCTTCAATTAAAGTCCTATTAGAATAATCAACATTTAATGTTCTCATTCAATTTTTAACACTTAAATTAAATTAAATGAAATTTATTATACAAATTAATATCTAATAATTAATTTTTGGTTACAAATGTAAACCCATAAATATGTCTTTTTCCATAACTTATATGACACATTAATGAATATTTAAATGTATCTTAAGATTATTTTAATATAACTACTAATGGAGAGTCATATGTTTTTTATAAATATATAACTCACTTCAATCTTCTATATCTTTTATCATTTATACTATATATAAAGAATTTACTACCAAATTTTTATTAAACTATAAAAAATAAGAATGCTTAAAATTTATAAACTATTTTGTTAGATATGTTATCTACACTTAAACATTTAAAGTGACTCCAAGTAATTATAAAAGTTAATATTTTAATGCTATGTAAAGAATTTGCCAATTTTATTTGAAACAAAAGCATAGAAATTATTATACTCCGTATTAGTTTATACAATGACAACTTCATAACCGGAAGCATTTTATAGTTATATTAGATATTTGTTTCTTAATTCTAATTAACTTTCAATTATTATAATTAGGGATTGCTATGTGGGTCGAGTTAGGTTTGCGGGTAAAAAGTTAAATAATTATAAAAGTTAATATATCAATGCTATATAGAGAATTTGCCCATTTGATTTCAAAGAAATTAGTAGAAATTACTATATTAGTTTATACAATGTCAAATGCATAACTGGAAACATTTTATAGCTATATTAGATATTTGTGTCTTGATTTTAATTAACTTTCAATTATTATAATTAGAGATTGCGATGTGGGTCGAGTTAGGTTTGCGGGTCAAAAGTTCACATTATAAACCCGAAACTAATTTGATAAATGGGTTAATGGGTTAAAAGTAACCAACCCAGATACAACATGCATTGTGCTATTTGGCCGGTCAATCCGTTGACGTGGACTTTAACCCAAACTTAATAAGATATGATAAACAAGTTGACGGGTTGAGACTTGAAAGTGCAACTCTTCCTTATTTATTTTCGTGTAAAATTTCAAGTTTTGTCGAGAATTATCACCACTAATTAGAATCATTAAAAAATAAAGTATACAAAATAATGTACAAATAGCATTATTATTTTACTATTTACATAAGTACAACATGTCGTTAAACATATCACATTTCTTGATTATACTAGCTGACATAACAGTCGATAAGTGTGATCTAGAATACCTTTGACTCCCTCCTTTTGACGTGCTACCATTTGAATGAGCTCACACCCAAACATTGGCAAACTTTCGATAATAAACTCAGACACTAATATGAAATATATTATTCGAGCTTGAACTCTACACTAATCTGATCACATTTCTCATAAACCAAGGATCTGTAAATACATATTCTACGGACAAAAAGTTGCAGTCATTTGATGGCTTAAAATTGAAACTGCAACTCTAAATGAAATTTTTTCCATACCTAAATTTATGTATTCATTCGTATTACAGAACGGTAACTTGACTTCACTTCAAGCAATCTAAAAACCTCACTATTAATCAACAACTGAATCGATAGGAACATGGATTTCAAAATAAAGTAACATGATCGTTGCATCATTTATCACCTTAATTCTCCTTCACATGTACTTAGCTGTCTGTCTTTGTACTATGTAGTTGTCGAGTTGCTTCTATTGCCTTTGGTTTTTTGTAAGCATTCTAAGATACAAAAGAATTCTTTGAAGAGCCTATATGAATCCTCATATCTTGATTGTGCACAAAATTAGTAGGTCTTGTTAGCTGTCTTTTTCCAGTACGTAATTGACCTTCTTGAAGCATCAAAACCACTTCAGACATTGTTGGTCTATTTGAAACTGGTGACTGGGTGCACAACAAAGCAATCTCAATGATCTTTATCACTTGTTCTCATTCGTGTTAGTTCAGATCCAATGTCTCATCTATGAACTTCGAATGTACTTTCTTCTCATACAACTTCCATGCCGGTTCAGGTGAAAAACAGAAAGACAGATTAAAAGTTGATAACAAATATCGGAAAAAGGAGCAATAAAGGCCCTAACCTAACTTCCATTCTGAAGGTTTCAACTTTGGGTTTTTTTTTTTTTTTGTCTTCTGATGTTCCTATTTTTTTTTATTTTTTTTTGTTTCTTATTTCATTTAGAATTCTTAAACAAAAATATAACAAATAAAAAAAATGAAGAAGGTCAGAAGGAGATGGTATAAACATGGGATCTCACATTTTCCAGAAGGTAATCGGTGGATGGTCGATTAGATATCACTTCAGTACTTCGTCGACCACTAATTATTTCTAGCATCACGATTCCGAAACTGTAGGTGTCAACTTTATCCGATAAAAGACCATGAAGTGCATATTCTGGTTGCGTGTATCCCCTAATATCGCATTGAATGGTAAAAACAGCGAACACAGAGTAGCCAGAAAAGGAGAATTAAATGAAGTGGAATAATTGTAAGGTAAATCAAACTCACAATGTTCCAGCAAACTTGGTGCTGACATGAGTTTGGTCCTCTGGTTGAAACCTTGCCAACCCAAAATCTGCTATTTTGGGTTTGAAATCATCTGTAAGTAGAATGTTGTTCGATTTGATATCTCTGTGAACAATTTTCACATGGAATTCATTGTGTAAATGACCAAGACCCCTAGCTATCCCAAAGTACATTTTATTATTGTAGTGGCTAAAGGCACGATCAAAACCCTGTGTTTTTGTTAAAGAAACATTCTTATAAAAATCCCCCGGTAATTAACTAAAAAGGAAAAACAAAAAGAATGTACAGAAAGATGCTTTTAATGAAGTCCAATAGATAAAGTAGAGGTGACAATTTCGACCCATTTACTTAGAAATGTGTAAATCACTGTTATGTGTTATCTCGAAGGGTAATTGGTCAAATAACAAAATTTACTAAACAGAGAACAAGTTAAATGGGTCGAAAGTGGCCCAAAAAAGTATACTGAAAGCATACAAACTCCTAAATCACTTTATTCCAAAGGACTTCACGGTTGTAATCATGTATTTTGATGCAATAATATTTAGTACAACAACTGTATATAGAAAAAGATAATAGTAGTGAACTACACCCAGACCATTTCAAACCATACTAAACTACCCGTTTTGACCCACTATCCAACCCGAACCACCTGCTCACTTTGCCATCACCAACAATAAGTAATGAAATCGAGTGAAAAAAAAAACTATTGTTAAAAAAAATGAACAGGCCTTTGTGAGTGACGTGAAAACATCAAAGTAAACTCTTTCGAACAGAGTACTTTTTTGGAGTGCAGAGAACTTATTAAGAGCTCAAATAATGTAATTTCTGATATTCGGATTATAGGACATATTTAGCTCGCACACCACATTTAATGCAGACCATGAATGTACTATTAGAAAAGAACGATCGGTATTGGTAATAAAACATATTAAATGTAACATATCACATATAGTAGAAAGAAAGTATTTGTTGTAACATTCTCAAATTGGGCCTAAAAGTAATAGGTATTTTCTGTAAATTTTAAATGCGATTTAAAATTGTTATTGTGTTTGACTGGATAATAAATAGGTCGATAAGCCTCAGGAGATATTGTGGCTAGTAAATTATTGATTGTTTTAAATTTATTTAGTTGACGGTAAAATAAAATTGTATTTCCCCGCAAATGGTTTTTAAGTTCCAGACAATAATAAATACGGGGAATGAAAACTAACACCTATATGGTATATTATATGGATTGGGTCGGTTTTATTTCCCTCCACACATACATACATACGTACGTATACACACACACACATTTAACACAATCAATCCACAAAATCTTGAAGAAATCATCAAATTGGAGCTTCTAAACACGAATTCAAGCCTCTTTAATCATTCTAATCAAGGTATAATCTTGTGTTATTCATTTTCTAAAACCTAGAAATTGGGGGTTTTGATGTTCTTGAGCAAAATCCGAATTTAGGGTTTTTAAAGTTAATTGATGTTAGTTAAGCTTCAATAACATGTAATAATCATTCTAGCATCATCATAATCATGTTATATGTGTTAATTTCATGTTTGATATAATCCTAGAAATTGGGGTTTTGGATATTTGTTTAATTGGTAGGATTAATCTTGAAATAAACCTTGTAGTCATGTTAGAAGGGTTAGTTAGTGCTTAATTTGTGATTATAACCTAAGCCCTAACTTGGAAATTAAGAATTTGATTAAGTGTTCATAATGTGTTCTTGGAGAAAAATGGATGATTGTGATGAACTTGATATTAGTAGTGATTAGGAATGCTTAATTATTAATCAAAGAGTAAAGTTGGCATTCATGGGAATAAGAATTCATAAAACCTAGCCTTGAGGTTTTGATGAATTTGTGATAATTTAGGTTAATGACCTTGTAATGATTTAATCATGCTACTTAGTGATAAGTAAATGGATTAAAGAGATGTTGTGATCATAATGATCATGAATTGAGAAGTGACTGTGAATTTATAAGGATAATGCGATTATTCGTAAGCTTGAAATGATTAATGAAAGGTTGATGATCATAAGTAATTAACTATGAAGTGGTAGTTACTAAATGTGTGACATATTGATAATGAGTTTGAAACAAAGGCCTATAATGATTAGAGTAATAACTCACTGAAATTGAGTTTATGAATCAAGTTGTACTACTTTAACATGAGTTGATTGTTATGGACGAGTTACTAACTTGTTATTTAATTGAATTCTCAGATGTGGAGAAGACTCAGTGACATTAGACTACTGAGTGGACGACTATGATTGTCGGTGAGTGGATCTTGGACTTTCTGTCTAAGTTGGTTGTAACAACATGGTTACAACGGGTAAACTTGGTTTATTGCAATGATTGCATTAATATTAGATTGGCATGTTGGCTAAACCTTTGATTGATTATTGGCGTCCATTGTGATATGATAGTTGTGGACTATTTGATTTGGTGGGGGTCAACTAATGTGTTGGGTTTGGATACTATTACTAGGACTTCGCAAGTGCCTTGTACATGTGTTGGACACTGAAATTGCGTCGTGTGTAGTAATAGTACCAAACTATCGGTTTAACCTCTTATTTGGCCGTCAGTTGGTTTTAAGTGTTACTTGGGGAACCATCCGCGGCATGAGGGTACCTCAAGGACCACCGATCCTTCTATGTTGCTTGTGCATTGCTTGGTTATAGGCATGTGTTAAGCTGAGTTAGATTGATAGCTTGGGATCTATTCACTTAGCTTCGTGCTAACCCCTCATTACTTCTTGCAGGTTTACTTCTGTATGTGGGTGGGCAAGAAGTTCATATGGAATGGAATGTTTGACAGGCTCACTCTGAAATGGATAATACGTTAATGATTTAACAACCCATTGGGATTTCTATAACACCTAAACTTAATGTGTGTAATGATTAGAATAATCTAGTTTTAAAGGTTTGTATATAAATGGATTGCTATTTGAAATGTATGTATGCAATCCACTGGTTTCTATTAATCATGCGCTTCCGATATGTTTTAAAAAAAAAAAAAATGTCCTTGTATTTAGCGGGTGTTATAAATTGGTATCAGAGCCTAGGTTTGGGTGAATTGGACATTGTATGGTGTTCAATCCCAAACTTAGGTTTGTGTCAAGTCAAACATTCCAGGGATGGGGTTTAGTGGTTGCTTGAGAAAGTTGCTATGAAATGTATGCTAACCTATAACAATATGCAATAGTGTTGTTTTGGATGCAGAGACGGAGGAACATGAGGAACCGTCTGGTATTCTCAATGATTCCTCAATACTCGTGGGCCTAGATGTGCCAGGTAATTTCTGATAAGCTTGATGAATTTTAATAAGCTTTGACTGTTTGCTTTACTATGATATGATTTTTAGTAAAGTAAATTGAATTATTGGTGAATAACGCTTGTTAATAAGTTGATAAATGCAAGGTATGATTACAGATCCTTGCTAGGGAATTATTTGATAAATGATAAACTAAATTGATGTGACTTGATATGATGAAATTAATGGGATGTTGGTATTCTCCATTAATAGGTTTCGAGTCGTGTTGTTATGAAAATTATAAGGAGTCTAGTTATGGGAATATGTGTATTGACTTGGAAAAGTCAAAGTTGAATGTGGTCGTGTCAAACTGGATAATAACTATGTTACAAAGTGATGAATGTGACTAGATGTTTATGTGTTTAGCATTGATCATAATTGGGTTGAATGATGATCTTTGTATTGAAAGTGTTAAGATAGAAAATCAAAGTGGTCAACGAGTCCAAATGTGTGTTGACAAGTTGTGAAAAGTTAAAGTGATTATGAAATTGGAAAATTTGTTGAAATTGATTTAAAAATGATGATTTTAATGTGGATTGGTGTTTTAAAGTTATAGCATAATACCAATATTGAAAATGGTTTTGTTTGACTTGGAATAGTCAAGAAAGTGTGAATTGACTGTTTGAATTGTGGTTATATGGGTTGAAACCCAAATGGGTTGTTAAAGTACCCAAATGGGTCGGTTAATGGTCAAATGGTTAAAATGCATGTTGGTTCGAAAATAATGAATGTTAAATTGACTTTAAGTCATAAGTATAGTAACAAAGTGCGTGAAAGTGTTTTGGATAGTCAATGTGGTTGTTTGGTAAAATTTGCCCATTTGAACCCCTAAACGGGTCAATGAGTTAAAACATGATATGACGAGTATATGAGGGTGTTGAAAGTGCCCACACGTCACAAATATATGTAGAAACATGTTGGCAAAGGGTGGAACCCTGAAAGTATGCCGTTTGGAATATAGCGTGTCAACCAAAATGGTCCAAAATGGCCTAAAATTGGTTATATGTCCGTTTTCTCGTAAAACGTGTAATTTGAAAAAGTGAAAAAATGGAAAGTTGCATTTTGATTATATGAAGGTGCCTGCAAAATTTCAGAGTCTAACTCTTTACGGTTTAGGAGATATGCGCGTTTGAGTTTCGTATTTTTGCACTAAAATTGCAGACTTGTTACAGCAGGTTGAATCCGGACGGATTCCCTTAAATCCGGACGGATTCCCATGAATCCGGACGGATTCCTTAAAAATGGTTCTGTCCTAAAATTTGGCCTTGAATCCGGCGGATTCCCCGGAATCCGGCCGTATTCCCTTCAATGCGGATTCCCCTTTATTTGAGACATTTCTTGTATTATGTGTTATATTAAGTGAATTTAATATGAAAATTCGTAAATTTCGACGTTCGACGTAACGTTGGTCGTAAAATTTCCGTTATGAAATTTTGGTGTCCGATTAAGACGAAATTTACATGTCCACTCAAAAACGGGCCAACGGTATGAGCCCTGTCAGTTTTCGGCACTTCGGGGTCGTTTGGGGCCCGAAAATCGCGTTTTAGTGTTTTTCGGACATTATTTCGGACTTTTAGCTTATGATTTGTATTGGACTTTTGTTTCTTTGAGCCCAGGGATCATTCCTGTGACTATATGCAATATTAAAAGTTGTTTTAAGAGGCCTATATGGTTCTTTGTGTAGGAGTTGTTTGTAGACAGTTTATTTAACTGTATAGTATACCAGTAAGGGTATGGTTGCTTGTTCCTTGTTAGGGTAAATAGATATTGATTATGTGAATCATGTTATATGAATTATTTGAAATACAATAAAGTAAATGAATCATGTGAAATATTAGAAATTGATTGAAGTGAGCATTTTAAGAATTGTGAGTTAAGTACATGAGCTTGTATCTATATGATAATCGAACAGGAAATGCACAATTGTAACTAAACTGAAGAAGTATAGATTGATGACAATATGTTAAGAATTTCACATAATAGTGATAATATAGTTAGTATTAAACCTTATGAATGCACTATTAGTATTAATTGCTATACTAGTGCTTAAAATTGTGCTATGTACTAAAAGTATTGATGGAGGTGGTTGTGTTAGACATTACACCTGTGTTAATGAGATGGTGAAAAAAAAATGGTGTTAAATGTCTGTGTTGATTATATCCACCTGACTATATGATTAGTCTTACATTCCAAGGAATATGTGGAATAGGTAACAAGTTAATATCTGATTTTGTACTTGTTGTTAAAGTGATATCATTGTTAATGATATATATGAAATTAAAGATTAATCACTTTGAAGATTAACGGTATGAAGTGACCTGAGAATGAAGTGTGAATGACATAATATGACGACGTCTGGCCAACGTATTTGTATTATGCCATTTCACATGGAGTTGTTGAGGTTATTAAGTACCCAATGAAGCTAAATGATTTTAAAATAACGGATGATATAGGTTGACCTGCGGTTATGAAATAGTTATTGATTGACTAAAATTGAGGTAGTAGTAAACTACTAAAACTATTGATTAATGTGATATCATTATAAAGGAAGAATTTTGGACTGTTTCTATTACTTGTTAAAACGTATAAGTGGTTATTCGGTGATGATAATTAAAGCTTGGTAAAGACTACCATAGTTGGATAGCCTATTGTAGGAAAAAGTAAAATAGTCAGGAAAATAAGAGTTTTACTTGTTGGATTGATAATATTATTATAATTACGTGAGAATTACATATAATCTTTCGGATTTCTGCATATCTAATGACTAGATAAGATAGTAAATTGTAATTTGAAAAAGTTATGTGATGAGATAAGCTAATGTAGAGGTCGACTAGATACAATTATTGAGATGATATTGTTGAAAATGTGTTGATGATTAGCACATTTTGTTAATGTGGTACGTGTGCTAGTATAGCAAAGTACCCATTAAACGAGACTTAGCATGTATCCAATATGATTTGGTGCTAAGTGATTGTGTAATTATATGATTATGGTAGTAACCATAGGATTTGACCTCTACTTTGCTTATCAATACGTGGTTAGTGTTACATGATTCCGAGATATTTTAATAAAAATGGGTTTCATGTACCTCGGTGATATGTGGATATTAGCGTGGATGCTAATTATAATTGAAAATTGAATTTCATTGATGATATGTGTATTGTGGTTTCCATAACCATTGTTTTGTTATTGAAAAGGATACAATTCATATATTAATTTTAAAGACCTAGCACGTCGCTAGATTCTGGTTATGAGAGTATATTACTTTACTTGGTTAAGTGATTTACTTATGTTAAGTGATAACTTGTTTCAAAATGTTCATTGTGTATATGAAGATAAGATTAGGTACAGTATATGTGCTGAAATGAGAAATTGAAGCAAGTACATTGGATATGTGCATGTGTAATTAGGTTGAAAACATATATCTTAAAATGGATTAAATGTATACATATTTTGTGTATGTGTGATTAGTGATTAAGATACGCATAGAGATGATATGCATAAGTATTTTAAATTGTACATATACCTTATGTGCATTTAGTGATAAATAATTATGTAATTAGGAAATTGGAAATAAAGTGTGAACCAAACTTCACACGAGGTATGATGTGATTAAATTCCCTAGAGTAATTAAGGATGATTAGATTTCGAGGACGAAATCTCTTTAAGGGGGAGAGATTTGTAACATCCTCAAATTGGGCCTAGAAGTAATAGGTATTTTCTGTAAATTTTAAATGCGATTTAAAATTGTTATTGTGTTTGACTGGATAATAAATAGGTCGATAAGCCTCAGGAGATATTGTGGCTAGTAAATTATTGATTGTTTTAAATTTATTTAGTTGACGGTAAAATAAAATTGTATTTCCCCGCAAATGGTTTTTAAGTTCCAGACAATAATAAATACGGGGAATGAAAACTAACACCTATATGGTATATTATATGGATTGGGTCGGTTTTATTTCCCTCCACACATACATACATACGTACGTATACACACACACACATTTAACACAATCAATCCACAAAATCTTGAAGAAATCATCAAATTGGAGCTTCTAAACACGAATTCAAGCCTCTTTAATCATTCTAATCAAGGTATAATCTTGTGTTCTTCATTTTCTAAAACCTAGAAATTGGGGGTTTTGATGTTCTTGAGCAAAATCCGAATTTAGGGTTTTTAAAGTGTAAATTGATGTTAGTTAAGCTTCAATAACATGTAATAATCATTCTAGCATCATCATAATCATGTTATATGTGTTAATTTCATGTTTGATATAATCCTAGAAATTGGGGTTTTGGATATTTGTTTAATTGGTAGGATTAATCTTGAAATAAACCTTGTAGTCATGTTAGAAGGGTTAGTTAGTGCTTAATTTGTGATTATAACCTAAGCCCTAACTTGGAAATTAAGAATTTGATTAAGTGTTCATAATGTGTTCTTGGAGAAAAATGGATGATTGTGATGAACTTGATATTAGTAGTGATTAGGAATGCTTAATTATTAATCAAAGAGTAAAGTTGGCATTCATGGGAATAAGAATTCATAAAACCTAGCCTTGAGGTTTTGATGAATTTGTGATAATTTAGGTTAATGACCTTGTAATGATTTAATCATGCTACTTAGTGATAAGTAAATGGATTAAAGAGATGTTGTGATCATAATGATCATGAATTGAGAAGTGACTGTGAATTTATAAGGATAATGCGATTATTCGTAAGCTTGAAATGATTAATGAAAGGTTGATGATCATAAGTAATTAACTATGAAGTGGTAGTTACTAAATGTGTGACATATTGATAATGAGTTTGAAACAAAGGCCTATAATGATTAGAGTAATAACTCACTGAAATTGAGTTTATGAATCAAGTTGTACTACTTTAACATGAGTTGATTGTTATGGACGAGTTACTAACTTGTTATTTAATTGAATTCTCAGATGTGGAGAAGACTCAGTGACATTAGACTACTGAGTGGACGACTATGATTGTCGGTGAGTGGATCTTGGACTTTCTGTCTAAGTTGGTTGTAACAACATGGTTACAACGGGTAAACTTGGTTTATTGCAATGATTGCATTAATATTAGATTGGCATGTTGGCTAAACCTTTGATTGATTATTGGCGTCCATTGTGATATGATAGTTGTGGACTATTTGATTTGGTGGGGGTCAACTAATGTGTTGGGTTTGGATACTATTACTAGGACTTCGCAAGTGCCTTGTACATGTGTTGGACACTGAAATTGCGTCGTGTGTAGTAATAGTACCAAACTATCGGTTTAACCTCTTATTTGGCCGTCAGTTGGTTTTAAGTGTTACTTGGGGAACCATCCGCGGCATGAGGGTACCTCAAGGACCACCGATCCTTCTATGTTGCTTGTGCATTGCTTGGTTATAGGCATGTGTTAAGCTGAGTTAGATTGATAGCTTGGGATCTATTCACTTAGCTTCGTGCTAACCCCTCATTACTTCTTGCAGGTTTACTTCTGTATGTGGGTGGGCAAGAAGTTCATATGGAATGGAATGTTT
This sequence comes from Helichrysum umbraculigerum, assembly GCA_949592205.1. Taxonomy (NCBI): domain Eukaryota; kingdom Viridiplantae; phylum Streptophyta; class Magnoliopsida; order Asterales; family Asteraceae; genus Helichrysum; species Helichrysum umbraculigerum. The sequence goes on along the minus strand of CATIUR010000005.1, from coordinate 3,519,392 downwards.
GACAGGCTCACTCTGAAATGGATAATACGTTAATGATTTAACAACCCATTGGGATTTCTATAACACCTAAACTTAATGTGTGTAATGATTAGAATAATCTAGTTTTAAAGGTTTGTATATAAATGGATTGCTATTTGAAATGTATGTATGCAATCCACTGGTTTCTATTAATCATGCGCTTCCGATATGTTTTAAAAAAAAAAAAATGTCCTTGTATTTAGCGGGTGTTATAAATTGGTATCAGAGCCTAGGTTTGGGTGAATTGGACATTGTATGGTGTTCAATCCCAAACTTAGGTTTGTGTCAAGTCAAACATTCCAGGGATGGGGTTTAGTGGTTGCTTGAGAAAGTTGCTATGAAATGTGTGCTAACCTATAACAATATGCAATAGTGTTGTTTTGGATGCAGAGACGGAGGAACATGAGGAACCGTCTGGTATTCTCAATGATTCCTCAATACTCGTGGGCCTAGATGTGCCAGGTAATTTCTGATAAGCTTGATGAATTTTAATAAGCTTTGACTGTTTGCTTTACTATGATATGATTTTTAGTAAAGTAAATTGAATTATTGGTGAATAACGCTTGTTAATAAGTTGATAAATGCAAGGTGTGATTACAGATCCTTGCTAGGGAATTATTTGATAAATGATAAACTAAATTGATGTGACTTGATATGATGAAATTAATGGGATGTTGGTATTCTCCATTAATAGGTTTCGAGTCGTGTTGTTATGAAAATTATAAGGAGTCTAGTTATGGGAATATGTGTATTGACTTGGAAAAGTCAAAGTTGAATGTGGTCGTGTCAAACTGGATAATAACTATGTTACAAAGTGATGAATGTGACTAGATGTTTATGTGTTTAGCATTGATCATAATTGGGTTGAATGATGATCTTTGTATTGAAAGTGTTAAGATAGAAAATCAAAGTGGTCAACGAGTCCAAATGTGTGTTGACAAGTTGTGAAAAGTTAAAGTGATTATGAAATTGGAAAATTTGTTGAAATTGATTTAAAAATGATGATTTTAATGTGGATTGGTGTTTTAGAGTTATAGCATAATACCAATATTGAAAATGGTTTTGTTTGACTTGGAATAGTCAAGAAAGTGTGAATTGACTGTTTGAATTGTGGTTATATGGGTTGAAACCCAAATGGGTTGTTAAAGTACCCAAATGGGTCGGTTAATGGTCAAATGGTTAAAATGCATGTTGGTTCGAAAATAATGAATGTTAAAGTGACTTTAAGTCATAAGTATAGTAACAAAGTGCGTGAAAGTGTTTTGGATAGTCAATGTGGTTGTTTGGTAAAATTTGCCCATTTGAACCCCTAAACGGGTCAATGAGTTAAAACATGATATGACGAGTATATGAGGGTGTTGAAAGTGCCCACACGTCACAAATATATGTAGAAACATGTTGGCAAAGGGTGGAACCCTGAAAGTATGCCGTTTGGAATATAGCGTGTCAACCAAAATGGTCCAAAATGGCCTAAAATTGGTTATATGTCCGTTTTCTCGTAAAACGTGTAATTTGAAAAAGTGAAAAAATGGAAAGTTGCATTTTGATTATATGAAGGTGCCTGCAAAATTTCAGAGTCTAACTCTTTACGGTTTAGGAGATATGCGCGTTTGAGTTTCGTATTTTTGCACTAAAATTGCAGACTTGTTACAGCAGGTTGAATCCGGACGGATTCCCTTAAATCCGGACGGATTCCCATGAATCCGGACGGATTCCTTAAAAATGGTTCTGTCCTAAAATTTGGCCTTGAATCCGGCGGATTCCCCGGAATCCGGCCGTATTCCCTTCAATGCGGATTCCCCTTTATTTGAGACATTTCTTGTATTATGTGTTATATTAAGTGAATTTAATATGAAAATTCGTAAATTTCGACGTTCGACGTAACGTTGGTCGTAAAATTTCCGTTATGAAATTTTGGTGTCCGATTAAGACGAAATTTACATGTCCACTCAAAAACGGGCCAACGGTCAAAGCTCATGGCTTTGCCATGAGCCCTGTCAGTTTTCGGCACTTCGGGGTCGTTTGGGGCCCGAAAATCGCGTTTTAGTGTTTTTCGGACATTATTTCGGACTTTTAGCTTATGATTTGTATTGGACTTTTGTTTCTTTGAGCCCAGGGATCATTCCTGTGACTATATGCAATATTAAAAGTTGTTTTAAGAGGCCTATATGGTTCTTTGTGTAGGAGTTGTTTGTAGACAGTTTATTTAACTGTATAGTATACCAGTAAGGGTATGGTTGCTTGTTCCTTGTTAGGGTAAATAGATATTGATTATGTGAATCATGTTATATGAATTATTTGAAATACAATAAAGTAAATGAATCATGTGAAATATTAGAAATTGATTGAAGTGAGCATTTTAAGAATTGTGAGTTAAGTACATGAGCTTGTATCTATATGATAATCGAACAGGAAATGCACAATTGTAACTAAACTGAAGAAGTATAGATTGATGACAATATGTTAAGAATTTCACATAATAGTGATAATATAGTTAGTATTAAACCTTATGAATGCACTATTAGTATTAATTGCTATACTAGTGCTTAAAATTGTGCGATGTACTAAAAGTATTGATGGAGGTGGTTGTGTTAGACATTACACCTGTGTTAATGAGATGGTGAAAAAAAAATGGTGTTAAATGTCTGTGTTGATTATATCCACCTGACTATATGATTAGTCTTACATTCCAAGGAATATGTGGAATAGGTAACAAGTTAATATCTGATTTTGTACTTGTTGTTAAAGTGATATCATTGTTAATGATATATATGAAATTAAAGATTAATCACTTTGAAGATTAACGGTATGAAGTGACCTGAGAATGAAGTGTGAATGACATAATATGACGACGTCTGGCCAACGTATTTGTATTATGCCATTTCACATGGAGTTGTTGAGGTTATTAAGTACCCAATGAAGCTAAATGATTTTAAAATAACGGATGATATAGGTTGACCTGCGGTTATGAAATAGTTATTGATTGACTAAAATTGAGGTAGTAGTAAACTACTAAAACTATTGATTAATGTGATATCATTATAAAGGAAGAATTTTGGACTGTTTCTATTACTTGTTAAAACGTATAAGTGGTTATTCGGTGATGATAATTAAAGCTTGGTAAAGACTACCATAGTTGGATAGCCTATTGTAGGAAAAAGTAAAATAGTCAGGAAAATAAGAGTTTTACTTGTTGGATTGATAATATTATTATAATTACGTGAGAATTACATATAATCTTTCGGATTTCTGCATATCTAATGACTAGATAAGATAGTAAATTGTAATTTGAAAAAGTTATGTGATGAGATAAGCTAATGTAGAGGTCGACTAGATACAATTATTGAGATGATATTGTTGAAAATGTGTTGATGATTAGCACATTTTGTTAATGTGGTACGTGTGCTAGTATAGCAAAGTACCCATTAAACGAGACTTAGCATGTATCCAATATGATTTGGTGCTAAGTGATTGTGTAATTATATGATTATGGTAGTAACCATAGGATTTGACCTCTACTTTGCTTATCAATACGTGGTTAGTGTTACATGATTCCGAGATATTTTAATAAAAATGGGTTTCATGTACCTCGGTGATATGTGGATATTAGCGTGGATGCTAATTATAATTGAAAATTGAATTTCATTGATGATATGTGTATTGTGGTTTCCATAACCATTGTTTTGTTATTGAAAAGGATACAATTCATATATTAATTTTAAAGACCTAGCACGTCGCTAGATTCTGGTTATGAGAGTATATTACTTTACTTGGTTAAGTGATTTACTTATGTTAAGTGATAACTTGTTTCAAAATGTTCATTGTGTATATGAAGATAAGATTAGGTACAGTATATGTGCTGAAATGAGAAATTGAAGCAAGTACATTGGATATGTGCATGTGTAATTAGGTTGAAAACATATATCTTAAAATGGATTAAATGTATACATATTTTGTGTATGTGTGATTAGTGATTAAGATACGCATAGAGATGATATGCATAAGTATTTTAAATTGTACATATACCTTATGTGCATTTAGTGATAAATAATTATGTAATTAGGAAATTGGAAATAAAGTGTGAACCAAACTTCACACGAGGTATGATGTGATTAAATTCCCTAGAGTAATTAAGGATGATTAGATTTCGAGGACGAAATCTCTTTAAGGGGGAGAGATTTGAAACATCCTCAAATTGGGCCTAGAAGTAATAGGTATTTTCTGTAAATTTTAAATGCGATTTAAAATTGTTATTGTGTTTGACTGGATAATAAATATGTCGATAAGCCTCAGGAGATATTGTGGCTAGTAAATTATTGATTGTTTTAAATTTATTTAGTTGACGGTAAAATAAAATTGTATTTCCCCGCAAATGGTTTTTAAGTTCCAGACAATAATAAATACGGGGAATGAAAACTAACACCTATATGGTATATTATATGGATTGGGTCGGTTTTATTTCCCTCCACACATACATACATACGTACGTATACACACACACACATTTAACACAATCAATCCACAAAATCTTGAAGAAATCATCAAATTGGAGCTTCTAAACACGAATTCAAGCCTCTTTAATCATTCTAATCAAGGTATAATCTTGTGTTCTTCATTTTCTAAAACCTAGAAATTGGGGGTTTTGATGTTCTTGAGCAAAATCCGAATTTAGGGTTTTTAAAGTGTAAATTGATGTTAGTTAAGCTTCAATAACATGTAATAATCATTCTAGCATCATCATAATCATGTTATATGTGTTAATTTCATGTTTGATATAATCCTAGAAATTGGGGTTTTGGATATTTGTTTAATTGGTAGGATTAATCTTGAAATAAACCTTGTAGTCATGTTAGAAGGGTTAGTTAGTGCTTAATTTGTGATTATAACCTAAGCCCTAACTTGGAAATTAAGAATTTGATTAAGTGTTCATAATGTGTTCTTGGAGAAAAATGGATGATTGTGATGAACTTGATATTAGTAGTGATTAGGAATGCTTAATTATTAATCAAAGAGTAAAGTTGGCATTCATGGGAATAAGAATTCATAAAACCTAGCCTTGAGGTTTTGATGAATTTGTGATAATTTAGGTTAATGACCTTGTAATGATTTAATCATGCTACTTAGTGATAAGTAAATGGATTAAAGAGATGTTGTGATCATAATGATCATGAATTGAGAAGTGACTGTGAATTTATAAGGATAATGCGATTATTCGTAAGCTTGAAATGATTAATGAAAGGTTGATGATCATAAGTAATTAACTATGAAGTGGTAGTTACTAAATGTGTGACATATTGATAATGAGTTTGAAACAAAGGCCTATAATGATTAGAGTAATAACTCACTGAAATTGAGTTTATGAATCAAGTTGTACTACTTTAACATGAGTTGATTGTTATGGACAAGTTACTAACTTGTTATTTAATTGAATTCTCAGATGTGGAGAAGACTCAGTGACATTAGACTACTGAGTGGACGACTATGATTGTCGGTGAGTGGATCTTGGACTTTCTGTCTAAGTTGGTTGTAACAACATGGTTACAACGGGTAAACTTGGTTTATTGCAATGATTGCATTAATATTAGATTGGCATGTTGGCTAAACCTTTGATTGATTATTGGCGTCCATTGTGATATGATAGTTGTGGACTATTTGATTTGGTGGGGGTCAACTAATGTGTTGGGTTTGGATACTATTACTAGGACTTCGCAAGTGCCTTGTACATGTGTTGGACACTGAAATTGCGTCGTGTGTAGTAATAGTACCAAACTATCGGTTTAACCTCTGATTTGGCCGTCAGTTGGTTTTAAGTGTTACTTGGGGAACCATCCGCGGCATGAGGGTACCTCAAGGACCACCGATCCTTCTATGTTGCTTGTGCATTACTTGGTTATAGGCATGTGTTAAGCTGAGTTAGATTGGTAGCTTGGGATCTATTCACTTAGCTTCGTGCTAACCCCTCATTACTTCTTGCAGGTTTACTTCTGTATGTGGGTGGGCAAGAAGTTCATATGGAATGGAATGTTTGACAGGCTCACTCTGAAATGGATAATACGTTAATGATTTAACAACCCATTGGGATTTCTATAACACCTAAACTTAATGTGTGTAATGATTAGAATAATCTAGTTTTAAAGGTTTGTATATAAATGGATTGCTATTTGAAATGTATGTATGCAATCCACTGGTTTCTATTAATCATGCGCTTCCGATATGTTTTTAAAAAAAAAAAATGTCCTTGTATTTAGCGGGTGTTATATTTGTTATCAAGGATGGAATTCTACATGTCAAAATAGAAAGAGAAAACACTTTGCCTGCTCATATGGTGCTACAAATGTAATCCATTTTTTAACTGAATTGGAATCGTATCATCATCAACGTTAAACACACTGCAAAACGATGAGCTCTAGAGGATCAAATCCAATAATTTTAACCTCAAGTGGAGATTTATTAGTCAAAGATGAAATATACCTGCATTTAAAACTCCTGTCTTTCTAACAACGGGGATTGCACCATATCGACTTACAATAAAGATGGAGCTAACTCAGTTATCTTCTGCTAGCAGGATTCACTATTTAAATGCTACTATTAAAAAAACTAACAAGCAGTGCACCTGTGTTAAGCCACAAGGCTCAAATATAGATGGTATGATGAACATGTCTGATGCTGCATATATTGAGTGGGAAAGAGCCTCATCATACTTTAGAATCAGACGAACATGCTCATGAGTTTGAAATTTTTTAGCAATCTCCTCGAATTCCCTCTATCATAAGTCATAACATTGCAATATAAAACCAGTAACAATTAGATATCTGTTTACTTGCAGGAAGAATCGTGATATATTAGATTACTACAAAAAATTAGATGATAAGTAGAGAGCTTTTCAGCCTTGCACACATGCAGGAGTATTCAAATAATTAGATCTAAATTGAAGGATAACAAACAAGGTTCACATACTATATAAGGTGAGGACTTTACATGAATATTTGGAACGGGACTCGAACCAATCTTGCTAGACCTCCCAGAGCCTTTAAATCAAAGTCCGAGAACTTCAAAATCAGATTAACAAAAGGATACATCCAAAAAAATATAAATGCAGCGAGTGCATCCAAAAACTTCGCTTCCAAACTTGGATGAATCTTTTACATATTGCTCAATGTAAAGACGAATTGTATCACCTTCTGACCCTATTTCACTTACATTTGAAGCACCCAATAAAAATTGAAAACTTAAGCATGGTTGCACAATTAAGTAAGCTTCCCAACATGAATTAAGCATTATGCCTATATCCATAAACTGTCAACCCTAAACCTATTTTCTATTTCAGTCATGTAAAATCCTGTAACCCAATTTATCGATGTACAGGGTATAAGGATTAAGAACCAGACAATAGAATAACTAAGATTGGGATAGGATGATTTCATACCATAGGTCTGCGCACTGAATCGGAGGCACGATCTTGGGTTGATTCTTCGTCGTCCGCGCCAGGATCTGACCACCAAAAAAACCCGTGAATCCTTGCCATTCCGTTTGCATCGTTGCTCCATCGATGTGTGTGCTTCTGCGACCTCCGATTCAATAGGTATGGTATGTTGATATCAATACATTTAGCGGAATCACGATGGATGATTTTGACGATTCGAGTTTTTTTACGTTTATGATTTTATTGGGAGAAAATTGCTCGTTTCGTCCATGTGTTTGTCCAAAAAATCACGTTTCATCCCTTATTTCAATAAATGTCACTAGACATCCCTGTATTCGTTATTTTGCATCACCAGTCGTCCTTCACCCTAACTCCGTTAGTTTCATCTGTTAAATGCAAGCATATGCCATACATGTGAGGGTACATTTGTCCTTTCACCTTTTTTTCATCCATATCCTATCTCTAACCTTTAATTATACAACCATCCCTCTCCCTCTCCCACCTCTAGAATTCCGGCCAGTTGCCACCTTCTTCGTCACCACTTCAACACCACAACTAAATCACTATAATCAGAGTCATTACAAACCAAATACAAATCATTAATAACTTGCTGCTACTTTTTGATTGGAATACACAAAACTCCGGCCAATATCATCATTCAGACGACCTAGCAAAATCCGGTAAGGAGTAGCATTAAACACTGGCCACCACCGCAAGATCTGGCCGGGAACAACAAGATCTGGACACCAGCAGTGAAATCCGGCCACCAATCAAATCGTCGAGACCTTTTTTTCACCCGATTTAGATCTGAATATGAGGTTTCCGGCCAATGGACGTGTTTGGCTCTGAGTTTCCAATATGACAGCTATATCTTGGCCGGTTTTTGAACCCTTTTTGTATCAAGTTTGTGGTGGCGGTTTGATTTAATTTGTGGCAACTCGTAGCTGTTTGCTTCGTGGTGGCAGGTGGCGGGTTAGTGGCGCTGATTGATATAAGTATGATGTCCGAAAAGGTTGGTATGGTGATAATCGAATTAGGGTTAAGGAAGTTGAAGGGTGTGAATAAACCGTTGCTTCTGTCACTTGCCGGCGGTGACAGAAGTCGTTTCAGCATCTCCGTTCCGGTTACTGGATCTAAGCAAATTCGAAAACGAAGATAACTTAACTAAATTCTGTTTCTTCTTATTCAAAGTACCACCGATACAACCATCGGTGTTAATTACAATTTGCGGTGAATTATAAAATCGTTGATCTGATAAGCTGTAAATAAGGCGAGGCATACTTTTATTGTACGGCCGTTGCTGCTGCTGCTGCTGCCGATTGATGTACGGAGAAATGGAACGCGCCAACGTTGGATTCACGATTGAATTAGCGTTAATTTTTTGAGCTTGTGATTGCGCCAACGATAAATTAATGAGATGTTATTGATATTGTTATATTATTAATGATGTTCAGATGAATGATAGCCTAATAATGTTATTTTATTTATTTATTTATTTTTAAATTGAATTAAGAAAAATAATAAATATAAACCAAAAAGGGAAATAGATAAATAATAAGAGTTGGGGTATATTAGTCATTTTACACTAAATTACTTTCATGTGCCACGCATGTGACCATATTTAACTTATGAAACTAACGGAGTTGGAGTGAAGGACGACTAGTGATGCAAAATGACGAATACAGGGATGCCTAGTGACATTTATTGAAATAAGGGATGAAACGTGATTTTTTGGACAAACACAGGGACGAAACGGACAATTTTCTCTTTTATTGGCGATTGGGTTTTGAGAAGGGAAGTGTTTTTTGTTTGAGCCCTAGCCATTCTGCACATGAAAACACCCGTAATACCACAAGAAAAGGGGATAAAAGGCATTAAGCCTAAATTTTGATTAATTAATCACATAATTAAACTAAATCAATGGATGAGTTAAAGGTGCTAATAAAATTAAGGGGGGGGGTGATTAACTCATGAGGGGCTATTAGTAAGATGATTAAGTAATTAAGGGCTTCTTTTAAGGGTGATGATCCTTACACCACCAAAATTATCCATACACCACTAACTGTGCTTTACAGTGTTGTACAGTACAACACTATAAAGCATATTTAGTGGTGTATGGATAATTTTTGGTGGTGTAAGGATCACTCCCCTTCTTTTAATAGATTATTAGTATTAGTATTAGTATAGTATTATTAGTATTATTAGTATTATTAGTATTAGTATTAGTATTATTAGTATTAGTATTAGTAAGATATATATAAACCCGTTGACAACATTTGCCAACTCTTCCCACATACTCCGTATTGGGCTATTTGCAAATCATGTTAAATTTCATTGGAAGGATGAAAGAAACCAAAAACTCTATTGTATCTTTCTATTAATATCGACTCCCACAACATAGATTTCCAATAGATTCGACATTTTCACCCCGATCTTTATTGATTACTAGCCTAGTACCCGCGCAATGCAGCGGGGAATTTCATTCAACAATATACTTGTCTCTGAAAATACTTTCATTCGACAATACATCCATATTAGAGAAGTACCCGCACTTTGCGACCCGCACTTTGCGACGGTACCTTTAAAGAAGTAAGTAGCAATAGTTAAGACAGTAGGCAACCGTAGCGAGGGTGAATGGGATGGGAAGAGGAGGGGTATCAGGAGAATAATGGTTGCATCAATTATGATTTTATTTGGCAACAATCTTCACCATAGTTACATAACGTTAAAGTTTATTGTTGACTTAGAGACAACGCATATGGCACTTAAAGAATAATATGGATGGTTTCAATTAGAGGAGTAAACTTATTTGAACTTAATCAATTATATAAAAAATGATGATCTATCCATATCCATATCTAACTTTATCGATAAACTGTTACATTTATACATTACAATTTTCATCAAAATAATCACAAACTGGATCGGCTAGACATAAACGACTACAAATAGTAAATATTGTAACACACTACCTTTTGTTGTGAAAACTGCACCACACGCTTGTTTGGCCTCCATCACCATCATTGTACTTGTAATTCTTTTTTTCTTAATATTTTCTTGAACTTGGATCTTCTATTATGCCAAAAAAAATAAAAAACGATTACCTTAGTGACAATCCCAATACATTCGACTAATAAAACGCATACCTTTCTAAATAATAATATGAAGATATCATATCACCATCATAATATGAAGATATCATATCACCATCCCAAATTAAGCTTTGGGGATACAGAAAGCCATATATAAATGTGATTGACCAATTAACCACAATTTTCCAATGGCGGTGTCCCTCTGTCATCAAAAGTCGAACCCATATTCTCGTCTAAGATAAATCACACGTTTCATTAACCATCAAGTTAAAATGGTGAGACATTATATGCAACACATCAATTTGTATCAGCTTACCCATTCTTTATGTATAAAAGACTTCTACAATGTACTTGTTTGAAAATTATATAGCCATCGAACTCACCACATATATTCACCTTTGGTATCAGTAGCGCCACAACATCCATCAAAGCTAGTTACATCACCTCCAATGAAACAAACCAACAAACATACCATAAGGATTCATCTAGCACAACATAAAAAATATCATTTATCATTAACCAACTAACAGGAAAAAATATTACATATCTAGATTTCAAAACAAAAAGTAAACTGAAACTGGGTTTGTAGTGTGGATATGTCAAATGGTGGTTGCTACGAGTACAAAACAGAATGTAAACTGAACTGTAAGGTAACTACGGGTCATAATAAACACGTACACATACCTAATTTATGCGGCCAGTAGAAATTGTGAGCAAGAAAAGGAAGGAATAACGTTGCCTTTGTACTCTTAGCAACAACGACCATTTGGCATGTCTGCACTACAAACCCAATTTTACACATATAGATAACAATTGAAGATCGAACATTCTATTAGAATACAAATATAACAGACCAGAATTTCATGTGATCCATGTTTTCAATTTGCTTTAAAAAAAATTAAAATGTTCGTCTTCTCATCCAAATCTGCAAGATGTGCTCCACAAATAAAATAATTCCATATTGTCAATAATAACCAATAAAACTATGTGATTTACCTTTATCTAGCTGGTTTACCATCATGCAATGTCTGAAAACCATCATATAACTACGATTTATCGTCATACACTGTCATTTTGAACCACAAGTATGAATTTAGCTTTATCTAGCTGATTATTGTTGTGGTTCCCTTGTTGAGTTATCATGAATGTAGGCTCCTAATTATTTGCGTCGTTTCGTATTGCAATCATTCTTGTAGTTCTTTCTCAAACAACAAAAAAGCAACTTGATTAAAAAGTAACCACGTAGCTAGAAAGTAAAGGTACGATTAACGACTTACCCATAAACCAATACAACACATACATTACGGTGATCGGCTACGATAAGCAAATCGTCTAACCCTTGACTCAGACAATCAAATTGAAAACTCCATTTATCCAACGTTTGATGATTGATGTAACAAAAAGACCTAAACGATATAGCAAGAAATAAGCATGTAATAAGCCACAATATTAAATATTACCTCCTTTGTATTAAGACAGGAATATAACATACAATATATAAGCAGACTTTATACAAATCATGATTATGAATTTTACCTAATTTTCTCTCAAATCATCTCTTTAAAGCATTGCATCAAACAGCTGGAAGGCGTTATTAAGCCAACGAACACACAAATATAAATACCCTAAATTGATTAATTATGAAGAAAAACATGACCTAAAATGACCTGTAAATGAACACATATAGTTTTTTCAATAACCCTAACCTTAAATGAAATCAAATTCAGAGACGGCGGAAAGTTACGGTAGTCGTCGGTTGGCTTCTTGAGAGTAGGAAGGCGGCATATGGGATTGAGCATCTGGCGGAGGCAAGTATGATGGAGGAAGAGAGACGGCGACAGCGTTGATGACTGATGGCATCCTATAAGGTTAAAGAGCTGGCGGCCAAGGAGGCGGTACATGTTCTTTCTGAATCGAATGAGGCTTTTGATCGATTAGGTAGGTAGAAGGGTAGATGCGTAATTTCCGATATCTCCTTTCTAAACTTTCAGCCAAAGTACTTAAACGCTTTATAAGGGGTATTAGATCAACAAAACAAAACCCATGTGAATAATTTTCAAATTTCAAAGTTTCAAATTTAATTATCGGCAACAAACAATAATTTTAATTTATTCCTAATCAATAATTTTATACAAGATTCAATCACAAAAAAGAGAAAAACAGAAGATCGACTACAAGATTTTTAACGACAAACAAATGTCATACAATACAAAAGGTTTTAAAACTTCCAAAAAAAAAAAAAAAACAGTATGGTACAACATATACAACATGCAGTACAATAACATGACCTTAAAATCCAAAGATATCAAAAACAAAAATATATATCCTACTGTACATGGAACACCATTCCTATAGCAATTCTGGCAACGGTTCCCGAGACTCATAAAATTTTCCGTCTTTATTTCCATATCTTGTCGGCAATAAGATGTAAAACACACATAGAATCAATCTGTAGTTCAGTTGATTTTTTTATTTGACACAAAAAATAAGATCAAACATATTACATCGAGATAACATAAAACTTTTTAGTAGAGAAGAATAGAGAAGGATAATTTCAATTAATACAAGTACAATATTAATCTAGAGTAACCTACTGCGAAACTTGGAATCTAACATGTGGTCCTAGCTGCCACAAATGAATATACTCAGGTACCAAAGTATTCTAGCAACAAAACATTTACTAAAATCTCCTATATATACATATCAAATAACATATACAACCGATCAGTTGACCACATATACATACAACAAAGTTTATAGGTTATTCGTCTCAAAAGCAACAAACTAATATGTATATAGGTAAAAGGAATTGCTACCGTTTATTGGTGAAGTCGTTTCCGTGTGTTTAACATCATCAACACAGTAGGTCAAACCAACAACAGTGGTGACATTTATACAAAGGCTAGATTGAGTGAATCTCTCCCCTCTGCTACTCCTACACTTTAACCAAATTAAAAATAATAAACCATAAAGATCTTTACATGTGGAAATCACCAAGAGGAACTCACCCATCAAGCTTAATTTAAGTTGATCTAAAAAAAAACCTAAACCTTCAAAAAAATAAATATTAATAACTGATTTTAGAGAAAAAAGAAACAAAAATCTTAGATGTAAACAGCTGAGAACAATATCAAAGCTATCATTTGTAAAAATTGTAAGGTTATTTCTTATTCATTTAAATTTAATTGTGATGGCCGGGAAAGTAAAAAAATAGACAGATGCTAATCTTCGGCGTCATCGTCGGAACGATTCCGCCAATCTATGGCGGAAGTGACCATGGTCGGGATCCTCGCCATCCCTCCCAAACCTGCTATGCCTAAAAACTCAAATCTACTCCGATCTCCGGCGAGTTGTTAATCTTCCGTCCCCGTCGCGACTACTTATATCGTTCCTTTACATCGTCTCCATCTCCGGTTCCGTTCACTGGCGGTGTCCGAGATGAGTCCGTTCAGTAGAGGGGTATTATGGTCATTTCCCATATGACTTAAGGTCAATACATTGAAATGCATAATAAGGGTTAGAGATATACTTTCAATCTTCATATTGACTATATATATACTCCGTATTACATAATATACCGATCAGATTTATATATAGTATATAATATATATAACTTCATATCTAAAATCAATTTGCTGGCATGAAGTTAATTAGCTACCGTCTTTATTATTTATTTTATACACATGTACACATGCTTCGGTCAAACTTTTATAATATATTAAGTTATTAACATAATAATAAATTTATATGCGTTAAACGATTTTAGTCTTGAAAATTAACATCGCTTATCTAGCTAGCTAATTAATACAAGATCCATAATTAATACTAGCAGACATCCGCGCTAAGCAACGGGATTTGAAGTTTATTGTGAATGATGTAGGTATTTCACTGATTGTAGGATTGCTCATATGACAATTATTGTGATGTTAAAAAGATTCGATATGGTTAATGTATAATATTATTATTAGATGAATCAATTACTTATGATTCATGTATAATATTATTATTAGATGAATCAATTACTTATGATTCATATACTTTCCATAATTCTAATATAGAAAGTGTTTTAATTTGTTGATCATGCAATTAATGGTTAGAGTTGTAGTTTATAATTTGATAAAAGGGGTATATTAGGAATTTTGCATCTTTAAACTTTAAGTTTTATGAAGAAAGAGTGTAAACTCTTATAAAGGTGTTAGATAACTAGCGTAAAAAACAAAAATTGTAACATCATTTCATTGTAGCAATAAGTAATGATCATTTTGACTATGGTTGACCCTACTATACGTATGGCCTTGATCCGACAAAGTGTAGCCTTACAATACACAATTATTTCTGGAATCGGAAGATGCCCAAAAATCGAATAGCGTATAGCTTATGATCTCTTTGACTAGCTAGATCTTTATGGCTGAGCGTGACGATTACGTTCATGCTCTTGTAGCATACTTTGATGTATCATGTATTGTATGCCACAAAATGACATTATTCACAGCAGGTTAGTTATGTGCCCATTCTATTTTAATTATCAAGTTTTGTAAACCATTTTAGGTTGATTATTCGTATATGCATTAGAATCTGCTTTATAGAAGCGGCAAAAATGATGGGTTGGGGCAATTGGGGTAATAAGCCAAAACGGGTAGGATTGAGTGGTTGCCTGGTTGGGGTTGACCACTTGTCAACACTTTTTATACAAATAGTTGGTTTTATATGATGTTTGTGATTCGAATGTGATTTTACAAGTTATATTATCTCAGTGATAATATATTTGTTCGAATAAAATGATTTGAGGGGTATTATGGATTGTAATTTTATCCTTTTAATAGAGCCTCTAACCTGACCTGAACCGTCAATTGCCACCTTTACATTTTATAAGTTTTATTATTTTGATGTTGTTGCAATCTAGGGCCAAAGTCAAGGAATACACACTGGAAGCAGACTGTGCTATACCTGGAAGATGTGCTGAGTATATGTGAAGGTGAATCCATAGTCGGAAGCATGATAGTGGCACAGAACAAGAAGAATCCATGAGATGTGGACATCACCCTCAAGTACTCACTAAATGGTCAACGTTGTGTTATGTCAAGAACCCAGCAATACAGAATGCGTTAGTAAGCATCCAATGTCTCAAACAGAGTGTAAAAGGTGTTGATTGCAAGTTAAATTCTTGTTAAAGGTCTTGTCCTGTTTTATGTATCAAATTATTGATTCTTTCTATTCATCTCACAATGACCATTGTATTGTATCTTGCAACTCATTGCGGGGGAGATATAGTGTTAACCCTTTATAACTGGGCTAGACAAGTTTTTCAATGTTGTGATGTCCAAAATTGGTTTCTTTAAAAGTTGGTAATCGGTATCACTTGTAGAATGTAAATTGGTGCAA
Organism: Helichrysum umbraculigerum; assembly: GCA_949592205.1. Taxonomy (NCBI): domain Eukaryota; kingdom Viridiplantae; phylum Streptophyta; class Magnoliopsida; order Asterales; family Asteraceae; genus Helichrysum; species Helichrysum umbraculigerum. The sequence goes on along the minus strand of CATIUR010000005.1, from coordinate 3,503,477 downwards.
AAGAACTTTATAAACTATGTTCGTACTGAAAGTTTGACAACGTTATGATGTCCAGGTTTTTAATCGTGTTGTATGTAAAATAGATATATTGAATAAGCTTAAGATGATGATATATGAACTAATGTAATTACCTAATGTGTTATGAGTAAAATGATCACATTGTGTAATATGTTCTTAAATTAGTAGAGCTTGGTCCACAACCTATCGTATTTCTTTAAAGAAATCATATAATTATACAACTCACTTTCCAAAAAAAGAAAAAAATAAGTCTTGACTACAAAAATCATGTTGCAAATAGAGCATGCCCTATAGTTCAACTTTACCAGATTTTGAGTTCTGCTGGGTGAAGCTTGCCTTCTTTGCTTTCCACCATTTCTGCAACTTAAAAGACATTTTAGTTGCATGTTTTTTTGTTGCTTCACCAACATCTTTGATCCCTTTTGTGATCTTCTGCTTCCAGTCCACCTTCTTGGTGATGCTTTCCTTTTCCCTCAATATCTTTCCCTATTAAGAAAACCAAAAAAAGTTTCAATCTATTACCACATATCAATCAATTCAAGAAGGCACACAGTAACAGTACGACACATATTAACGGGCTAGGAAATGGTTCAAAAGGGTAATTTAAGTAGGATAGTATTGACCATTAGACATTTTTTTTGCCCATAAAAAATACTCCGTATTATTTTGGGTATGACGATATGGAAGGTTGGACAGCCTATTTGAGATCAAGTGATTTAAGTAAGTTGGTTAATTTTCCATCTAAAGTCTTACCAAATTCGAAGGAATCGATGGTTCATCGTCTTCATCTTCATCTGCGTCTTCATCGTCCAAGCTTTTACCACTCATCAGTTCCTCCCTTGAATACATTTTCATGCCAGGTGCTCCAGGCATACCCTCCATTGATTTCAACATCTTCTCCATTTCAGCCTCTTTTTCAGACTTTGGGACAAAAGTTTCCCCTGGCTCCCTACCCTAAAATTTTACGATAAAGAACTAAGTTAGTGTGGAGCTTTAAGTGGGCGAGACCTTAACTAGAAGAACATGAAATTAATCGAAGTGAATGTTCAATGTTGTGTACTAAGCAAGTATGGTTAACATCTACTGCACACCACATCCAAGAACCAAAATTCAGTTTTACACTCATCATATGTTTCAGAAATTTCCATAGTACAATTATAATTACTTTCCGCAAAAATAATGATATTCATTTATGCCTTGAGATTTCCTTAATTTGTCATTAATCTTCGTATCAAGGAAATAAGATCATCAGTGATTGTATGAACTTACCTTAGGAACTGGTGGTGGCTTAGTACTACATGCTTCGGTAAGATCTTTACAGAGGAAATTAACCAATGAACTCATCTGAGGCTTCTTTTTGTAAATATACTCTGCCACATCCGTGTCATAGTATCCGATAACCTAAACAAGAACCAAAGTATTGAAAGTTATAACGGATTCCTAACTGCAGAGTTTTACCAGAGAAAACAAGACCAAAATTTCAAATGTTATCTAACCCTGACAAAACGATTAGTAGAATGAAAAGAGAATGGATAGTTACCTCTTGACAAGCTCGTTCGATAGTTTTGCATTCTGAACCGCATTGACCTTCAGATTCTTGTTCAACAAGCTGCCAGTGGAGCAAATTTAAGAGATAAGATACCAGCCAAAGCATCAAATGAGACCTTTATATTCTTAAATTTAAGTTCCCTTTGTTTATACCAAATTTATATTCTTAAATTCCGGGTCTCATCTTCATCCACAATTACATCTTCATATTGCTCCACGCCACACAAATGAGACCTAGAAAATAGATGGCAAACCTCTACGTCTACATTCTCATTCTATGCATCGATGCATATCAAAATCAGTATAATAGAAATCCGTTATTCTCATGTTACATAACGCTACCAATGGACCAAAGCATCAAACGGAACAGTGGAACACTTGCACCTATTCTATGCGTTTATACCATCTTATTTCATCCTATGTTCTCAGTTCGGTATTCTATCATTTTCTTCTTCTCAGAAAAAGTGAGCAGTAGTCTAACGCCACATTCGTCCTATTCGCAATATATAAGTCCGGACCACATAAGAAAATACCTAAGTTCAGTATCATACATTGATACCTAAATATTTACTACTACCTCACTTCCCGCATGGAAGTAGATCTTGTTTTTTCTGATAGTTACTACAAAATACAAACATCAAATAAATACTGTTCTATAAATCCTAATTACCTGCCAATTTCCTATCCATTACTAGTAACAAAAACTCAAATCTAAATATTTTCATAAATCAAATGCTGATAGATAATTATATATCAAAATTAGATTAGATTCATTACCTCCAATCTATCACCATTCTCCACAATATCAATTTTGAGCATCCAATCAGCTTCTCGCTTCTTCAAATTACACACATTCTCCGAAATCTCAATTACATCGTACTCTAAAATCTGAACCAAACGAACAATAAGCATCCACAATTAGCTAGGTCATCGATCAAACTAATAACAATTTTAATAAATTGAAAATTAACAATATATAGAGATTGAAATTTACCTTCTTAGGTGAAATCTTATCTTGTTTATCATTAACTTGAACGTATAATTCCTTGGCAAGCTTCTCACATACTTGACATTTAATAAAAGGTATATCTTCTCTTCGAGCAACTCCAGCTTGTTTTGCAGAATACGATATTTGTATATTTGATAAGCATAATAATAATAAAATTAATCGTAAAATTAATGAATTAAACATGACTGTTTGATTGATTATCGCCATTACTGTGTGTAAGATCCGAGGGAGTTTAGGAAGTAACCTACTGACGTAGAGAAGTCTTGATTTTGTTATAAAAGCATTTGGAGTTATGGACGAAATTGCCCTTAGAGACTAGTTGACGTGTTTACTTGTTTGTGATTGGTTGATTATGATGACATGTGTAATGGGCCGACGCGACAACCTATGGAGTTTTACTTGGCTATTTACTTCTAGAGTTTTAGAAATATATTTTTAATTTTCATTTCATGGCAACAAGATATTTTTGGATCTCCTATTTATATCCGAGAGATCGCAATCGTTTGATGAAGAAGAGTTACAGCCCTTATAGGAGAAGATACTTGGTGACTAGGTGTTGCGGTCAATCTGAAAACACACTCAAAAATAGTGCAAAATCTAATTTTTATTTTTAAAGGTTAACTACTAAATGCAGTAACTAATACCTAGCTACTCGAACATACATTTTATATTATAAAACTTAATACTCCCTCCGTCCCAAATTATTTGTCACCAAGTTGAAAACACATATATTAAGAAAATCACATTAAATGCTGCTTTGACCTTAGTATAATGACAACTTTAACCCTCAATCATTAATTAAATTGTTTCCTTTGAAGTATGTGTAGTTTTAAAGTTAAGGGTAATATGGGAAATCTAATCATTAATGCATATTTAATTTTAGAAGTGGGCAATAATTTTGGGACATACATAAATAGTAAGGTGGAAAAACAATTTGGGACGGAGGGAGTATTTATTGTCATTGTATGTATTTTGGTGACGTATCAACCTGTAAAGATATCATATGGCACCATATATAAATAACACATCACTAATCACTAATATACGTATATTAACAATATATACCAAGTTTTATACATACAATGTACACCTGAATAGTTAGCTATACACTATGAATACCATACCTTGGTTAATTACATTTACATGCACCTATCCATTTTTTTTAAAGGCAAATTTTACTTAGAAAATCCCGATAAGGTAGAAAATCGAAAGATCTACAAAAAGAGGATCACAATCGATTACAAATTGATTATTAATGATGTACCAAACGTCAAATCTGAGATAAACCGGGTTTTATAACAGAAATAGGCCAAACTCGCACCTCGGATCCGTTAAGATGTTTAAATCCCTTGGTCCAGAATCACTGTGATCGCTTCACGAGCTAAGATCAGACGTAAGACATACAATGCATGTTCTCCCTATAAATTATGACGTAAGTACACAACTATTCCTCCACATGATATTTGCATGGCCTTCCCACTAGCATTGTCGGCGCACCTCATTGGTCAACGTGGGTACAATTTTAACAAACTTTAATCAACTTATTTCCCAAAAAAAACCCTTCTATAACCTTCTAAAAGATGGAGTTTCATTATAAATAATATTGGTTTGGACAAAACCTCATACACTTAAGAAAATATTCTCTAACATATTTCTCTAAGGATTAAGCCTACTTCACCCTCGATCTCAATTTGGCACGGAAAACATATTCAATGCAATTTGGCTCGAGTTGGACGATGAGGTACAATTATAGAGACCTATTACTACCGGATTGAATTGACAAGGCAAGACAGTTTTACGTACTTATTCTCCAGGAGGGTACACTGCTGAGTTAGGGAAAGGAGCACTAACCATTGAACTTTATGGGTTTGATAGGCGTAGTGTAGAGCTTTAAGTAAGGAAGCGTTGAACTCATATAATGTATTGATCATCTCTATAGTAAATTTGTTTCTATATATTATCTCTCACTTACGTGTATTATATATCCTACTCTCTGATGCACATCGTATCTATAAAAGTCTCAATTTATATAAGGGTTTTGATAAAAGAAAGCGCTAAGGACTTTCGATAAGATCATTTTTAATTAATTTATAAATTCAAAAAAATAACTGCAATTATCCTGGTTATCTCTGAAGTCAACATTTCCTAGCATGTTTTGAACTAAAATAACTTTGAAATAAGTGGGAAAAACGTGGGTGGGGTGGGGTGGGGTGGGGTGGGGTGGGGTGGGGTGGGGTGGGGGGGGAGAGGAATTGGTGTATCACTCTCAAAAAAAAAAGGATGCGAAATCCATTTTATTTTGTTTCGTGTTCGTAAGCTTGATTGAATTAGACACTACTTAGATGATGAGAATATATGATGATGAAGAAGTCTTTGAAGTTTGAAATACTAATGTTTTATGTATAAAATGTTTGTAGAGTTCATACTGAAAAGGCATGCCCAAAATTAGAATACATATCATCACTTTTAAGTTTAAATCAATATTTGAAGGTAAGGAGATTTTTTAGCCCCTAAAATAATGAAAAGAAAATTGAATTGTAAACTTAATGTAGATTTAATGGAATTTAATGGCCTTTAGGGCTTCATTTAGCAAAACTCAATCAATTACAAAAACTATATACATCTAATATTATCAATCAGCATGATAACTATCGCATGTCGGTGATAATTAGGAATGTAACTTGTTAGTCATAGTGAATTTGCTTTTACTAGTGTTTCTCGTGAGCGGACTCTTGTGGGTGGTCGAGGAAGGATGTATGCGTTCACATGTGTACGTGTACCTAGGGGTGTTATTCGGATCGATTATTTGGATATCGTGATTATTCGGTTCGGATTATTCGGAAATCTGAACCAAACATACAATGAGCATCCACAATTAGCTAGGCCATCGATCAAACTAATAACAATTTTAATCAATTAAGAAAATTAACAATATTTAGGGATTAAAATTTACCTTCTTAGGTGAAATCTTATCTTGTTTATCTATAACTTGAATGTATAATTCCTTTGCAAGCTTCTCACATACTTGTTTTGCACAATACGATATTTGTATATTTGATAAACATGATAATAATAAAATTAATCTTAAAATTAATGAATTAAACATGATTGTTTGATTGATTTTCGCCATCACTGTATGTAAGATCCGAGAGAGAGTTGTAGGACGTAACCTACTAAAGTTAAGATTTTGTTATAAAATTATTTGGAGTGTTGGACGTAATTGCCCTTAGAGACTAGTTGACGTGTTTACTTGTTTGTTTTACGATGACATGTGTAATGAGCCCACGTGACAGCCAATAAGAACTGCTACTCCCTCGGTACAGTATTTTATTTTAGGTTGTTTTAAATTGATTGTCCACTATCAATTATAGATAGAAAATATGATTTCATTTTTTATATTGTCCTTACTTCAGAAATTAAATTACAAAAGTGAGAGGAAGTTCAAATTAATTGGGTAGGGGTAAGAATGTTATTGTGCCAAAAATAAGTAGTAATTATTGTGTTTATTCTAAACTGAGTGTTTTCTGTTTGAGGACAATTAAATTGGAACGGAGGGAGTGTTAGGGGTGTTCAAAAAATTCCGAAATCGGAAAACCGAGCCAAAAACCGGTAGAATCGAACCGAATTTCAGTTAACCGAACCGATTTTTTTTCGGTTTTTTGGTTTCGGTTCATGATTTTGAGATAGGAGTTATAAACGGTTAACCGAAAACTTTATATATAGTTTTAAATATATGCATATATATTGTACTTATTATATTTTTATAATATATATATATATATATATATATATATATATATATATATATATATATATATATATATAGACACACACACTTTTATTTTGATAAAATCATTTTTATTTCTTTTTTATTTCTTTTTCACTTATTTTGATGTAATTTACTAGCTCAATTTCAGCCTAATATGGTAATTATTACTACTTAGTTTCTAATTATATTTTCAAACGATTTACGTACGTATAACATTAATACACAATTATAGAGAGTAAAATGGTTATCGTTTGATATTTCTATTATCAAAATATTTTAGATATAGTGAACATTGAAAAATAAATATTTATATGTGTGTTATTAATTACTTTTTAAGTAAGTATTAATTAATAAACGGTTAATTTGGTTAACCGATTATCCGAACCAAAAAAACGGTTAACCGATTTTCGGTTAATCGATTTTTTCGTTTTCGGTTTAGGTTCAAAAGTATTACGAACCGAAACTCCGGTTAATCGTCCATGAATACCCTTAGGGAGTATATAATAGTACTTCTAGAGTTTTAGAATAAATATAGACTTACAACATAGTAGTAACTCTTTTAAAATATTTTAGAATAACTCTTCGAAATATACTTATATTTTTCATGGCAACAAGATATTTTTCAATTTCCTATTTATATCCAAGAGATCGCAATCGTTTGATGAAGAGGAATTATAGTTGAAAACACACTCCAAATTAGTGCAAAATTAAATAATTGCGTGTAATATACTTAACTAATACCTGTTTATACAGCTACTTGCACGTTCATTGTATATATAGGGTATGTTTAGCACAACTAGCTTGTAGCTGGAGCTGGTAGCTTGTAGCTTGTAACTGGAGCTTTTAGTAATATTTGTGTTTGGCAGAGTAGCTGGAGCTTGTAGCTTATGAATGTATAATGACGTAACTGGACATATATATTAATTTTAGCGGATGAAATATAATTAGTTAGAGGGTTTTGTGTAATTTACTATTCCATAAGTTACAAACTCCTTTCAAAAACTACTCCAAGTAGCTTATGGTTTTGGAGCTTATGAAAACAAGCTACTAAAATTTTTTGTTGCCAAACAAAACTTATGAAAAAAACCATAAGCTCAAGCTCACATAAACTCCTATAAGTTGGGCGTCAAACACACCCATAAACTTGTTATTTATTATCATTATATGTATTTTTATAATGTATCAACCTGTAAAACACGTGACACCATATATAGATAACACATCACCAAAATAAAAATAATAACAATAAATAACAAGCTTTATACAGACAATGTACGTTCGAATCGTTAGATATGCACTATGAATATCATTTCTTTAGTTAAATATATTTACAGGCACTTAACCTCTTTTTTAACGGCAACTTTTACTTAGAAAATTACAATAAGAGAGTGAACCAAATGATCCAAAAAGATGAATACAAATTCATTAACTCAAGGTCTCAAGCCCAAATGCATGCTACAAAAACAATTTATAACAAGACATTAAAACTTGATGATAAAGTGAAGAACACAAGCTCTAAGTACGTTTTTAAGCTTGAATATATATATGTATGATGCCTTCACATATTAATGTTTTGACTGATTAACCCTAAGAAGGCAACATCAAAAGTCAAACTTACACATTTGCAAGATCAAAGAAAGCTTATGAAGCCTAAGTTAAAACACAAACAGAGTAAATGCATATTTGGTAGCATAAGTGAAGAACACAAGCTCCGAGTACGTTTTTAAGCTTGAATATATGTATGATGCCTTTTCATACTCATTAATGTTTTGACTGATCTACCCTAAGAAGTCAACATCAAAAGTCAAACTTACACATTTGCAAGATCAAAGAAAGCTTATGAAGCCTGAGTTAAAACACAAACAGAGTAAATGCATAAATGGGGTTAAAATGAATTACTTGGAGTGTGAGCACGGATGACCACCAGCAACTTAGTACAATCACTAGGAAATTTTTAACCATGTATCACAAGGTTGAATTGCTACTCATTAGAAACCAATAGTACAAAAAAAAATAAAAAAAAACCAAAATCATGCACTCTATCCAAACACAACAGCTTTAAAAGAAAAAAAAAAGAAAAAAAAAGAAAAGAAAACAAATACCATTCTTCTACAAGTTGTGCATCCTGGGCACAAGCCCACAACTAAGTATATCTGACCAAAAACAACAACCCGTACAAAAAATCAAATAGTCTCTCAAATTCACTACTAAAAGTATATACTCCCATCATATATTCACTACCTTTTTGTACCTCATCAAAAATCCATGAACGGAACTTCAAATAGCCTTGACTTGTAGATCTATTACTCTCCTTTCGAAACCCCAAAGGTCCACAATCAAAGCTCCTTCACCTAACTCAGCCGTATAGGGACATGTTAAGTTCCCTATACACGAGAGTTTCATATGGTAACGAAATGTCCTGAGTACTCTACCCTCTGAATCAACCTCTGAACCAATGGCATGAAACAGATTTTTGGGGTCTATGAATACCCTTAGGTTCTCAGGTTTGACGCGTGGCATATCCATCTGCAACCGCAGGTGATCTGGATTCCACAATGGCATGAAACACATTGTTTTACGTTTAAAACAATTATATAAACAAACATAACACGTGACTATATATCATATTATAACATTTGAATTCCGATTTCAACTTCTAATTAACATACAACTTAATCCAAAACAGATTTGTAGTTTCTAAATCAAATAAACTTCTAGATGGTACAAAACTATTACGAAGTAGTATATAGTGTAATAAAATATTTTATTTGTAACTAATTCTTATATGGTAAACATTAATATATTATAAAATATATATTATTTAATTACTTAATCATTATTCGGATTATTCGGATATATCCAAAAAAAATTATTTTGATCATTTATCCTATCCGTGTAATCAATTAAGCAATCCATAATCCGTTTAAGCAATTCATAATCCGAATAATCTTGTCCATTTAACCTAAATTGGATTTGGATTGGATGGATTATTCGGATTCGGATAAAAGTGACACCTCTATGTGTACCAACACTCGGGTTCATATGGCTTTGCTCCACTTTTATAATGCCCCGCAAGCTTTTGTTGTGCTACTGCTACATTTGTGATAATATCTGATCACACAAAACACAAACCATTTACCAATACTTTTCATGGGAAAGAAAAAATATATGTTGTTGGATTTGGATTTGTATACAATATACATTTTGTCTAGGAAATTAATTGATACCATATAATCATATATTAAAGTTTTATTACTATAAGTTGGTGATGTTTGTAAGAGAGCATGGTGTGTATTAACCAGAACAAAAGTGAATGACAACAATAAACGTTTATATACCACATTAAAATTAAGGTATCTGCAATTACAAACACATGAACAGTGAAAACATATATGATTGGGTGTAGTTTTTATAACATTTTCAAAAGGTTAGCATACATGGTATTTTCAAAAGTTAGCTCACATAGAGATTGCAATGATAAGTTGATAACCACATGGTGATATTTAATTAAGGAATGAAATTTTCTTAACATGCTACTCCATATATATTTCCGTATGATAAAATTAAAAAATGTTGTAAACTCTTTACAAATAGCCTCTTTTAAAAAGTCAAGTATATTTACTTTGGTTTACATAAATAAGATCTTTTTTATCATGTAGATTGCAGCCTAATGCACATTGTAGGCTTATATATATGTCGTTCTTGTAACTCATTCATAAATAAATCACAAATGCTAATACACGTAATAAGATTTTGGTATCGTAGTTTCGTTGTTGTCCTAAAATTGATCAACAGGCTTAGAAGAATGAGTTTTGATGATTTTATAAAGTCAGAGTTAAACTAGAAACCCAGAAAGGTAATTCATTTCATAAGTTATGATCGGTTTTTACTTTTTTGTCAAAGCACATCACATTTTAGTTACCGATGTAATTTGGCTTTAACAATGTTATTAATTATTATTACTCTTATCAACTGTTATAGATCATTTAAATTTTAGATATGAAATGTAATACTCCGTATTACTTTCTAAATGTACGATATAGAAATGGTATCATAGTGCCATACTATTTATTAGCATCAACCTTATCATTTTGGAGCTTCCTTTATAATCAGTGCGGAAACATGACATAGGGGAACGTAGCCAGTCACTCTCACGAGAAATTTTAAATTGCGTAAAAAAAGAAAATGTTTTTTAGGGTATTAATGATATTTAAAATTTCCGTCCCTACAAAATTATATAAGAAATAAAAATAATTTTTTTCTCCCTTCCATTGAAATTTCTTGGCTACGCCCCTATTTTTATAATATATGCATAGTATATATACTAATAGAATCAACCTTATTTAGTATTTCAATGTTTACGTACAATGTAAAGAAACCTAATTAATTAAGAAAATTTGCTATCAAGTACAAGTGGAAACATAACCGAAGATGCAAAAACTTATTTCCAAAAGTTGAACATGTAACGCCCCAAATTTTTGTAAGTTTAAATTATATTATATGCGTTTAGTTATTTAAATTATATGTATATAATATTATGTTATGTGAAATAATTGTTATGTGTTAGAATTAGTTAGTGAAACTAACTATGTAAAGAAACTTGAGTTAGAGGGTAGAAACTGCCACATTAGCAAAGATGAGGGGTTTATGTGAAAAGATTGTAGATAAAACCCAGCTTCTACTTGTTTCTACTGAAATCCTTATTACTGAAGAACAGAAAATACGTACAGAACATTTCTAGAGAGAGAGAGAGAGAGGCGATTTTAGAGAGAGAAACAAGAAGAAGAGGTGAATCAAACTAGGGTTTTGATTAATTGAGGTTTCTAAGCTTCAATTCAGCTTTTGTAAGGTAAGAATCAACTCCCTCTTTGTTTAATTAAGTTAGGGTTTAAGAACATAAAACCCTAAGTTAGTGAAATTGATGGGTAATTGGTTGTAATTAAGTTCCATACATGTTATTAAGTTAGAAAGAACATATAATTCATGTTAGTTGTATTGATAATCTCTAATCATGTGTTTTATGGGTAATTGAATTGTTTATGTATAGGTAAGATCACTAAGAAGTTAAGTTCTTGGTGATTTGTGATAGTAATGGTAAGAACTAATGTTAATTACCCATATTACATGTGATTAGATATTAATTGTATGGGACTTATGTTAGAAATATGGGTGTTATGTGATTTAGCACCTAAGTATTATGTGAGAAGTAAGAAAGAGTAGTTAAATGTGTAATTGATAAGTGTTTATGTGATTATGTGAATAGGTGATCAAGTGTGAAGAGTTCAAGTAATTATTTGTGCAAGTAAAAAGGTAAGTATTTGGACATGTGGAACCAAGGAATGATTTATCATTTGCTTGGTGGTATCTAAGTAATGACTTTGTCATTAGCTTAGTTTGATGTCAATTCTTCGGAATTTGGCATGTTAGATGTTATTGATCCTTAACTTGTTGCAGATTTTAATTGTTAGAGTCCATTTACTTACTAAGCATTTATGCTTATGTGTTGTGTTTAACATGTTTCAGGAAGTTCAAGTAAGGTAAAGGAGGAATCGGGAAAGAAGGTTATGGAAAGCTAGTGGTGGAGCTCATTGCTTGGTTGGTAATGAGTTTTATCCCTTTTGATCATGCTCACGATACAATAACACCCCCGTTTGTAAAGTTTAAGTTTTTAGTTAATCTTGTAAAAGTTAGTAAGTCTCACTTGTGAAATTTGATGTTTTGGTTAAAGTTAAATGTAGTGAGACTTGAAAACGTTAATGCTTAAGTGAATGTGAATGAAAAGTGTTTTGTTTGACTTTTAAAAGTCAACTGAGTAAGAATGTATGCTATTGGTTAGTTAAAGATTGAAATGGGTCTATTTGGTGCCCAAATGGGTCATCAAGTGCCAAAGTGTCAATATGGGTCAAGTTTGTCGAAAGCCAATGGTTTTGGTTTTCACAAGTTCTAAAGTTAAGTTGAAAGGTGTAGTCAAAAGATGGAAATCAGAGTTGATGTATTTTAGAATTTGACATGTTAACATTTTTGGTCAAAAAGGGTCGAAAATTAGTTTACGTGTCAAAATGGGTTAAAGTGAAAATTTTGAAAAAAGTGAAAGTTGAATTATGTTCATTTGACCATTTTAAACATGCCTGCAAAATTTGACGATCCCAGGTATTGCGGTTTAAAAGTTATGCGTGGTTAAAGTTCGAGTTTTGGTATTAAAATGTGCAGACTCTGGATTCTACTGCTGGAACAGGGAATCCGGCGGATTCATGGGAATCCGGCGGATTGCCATGAATCCGGGCGGATTCCGGGGCGTATTCAAGAACGGATTGCTTAATTCCAGTTCTGGTCAAAAGTTGGGTCTGAAATAGTTGGGAATCCGGCGGATTCCTGTGAATCCGGCCGGATTCAGCCAGTGTCCAGAAACAATTAATTTTCATTATTTGATTGAGATGTTGTAATGTAATAGCCAGTGTTTTGGGACCATAATAAGTAAGTACAAATAATTAGAAGTGTTATTTTTAAAAAAAAAAAAAAAAAATTTGTTCACGTTTCGGGGTGTTTCAAGTTGGTATCAGAGCACGGTTTAAGGGATTCGGGTATTCACCATTAGTGGGTACTTGATCTTAGACCACTTTAATTATTGTATTGAGCATGATTTAGAACTGTTATGTGTACGTGATTATGTGTGCTAATGATTTTGAATCAAAGTGTGTCGTGTGGACTTTGGATATGTTATATTCTAATACGGTAATTAGTGCGCCTGGCCAACGCAATGATTATCATATTACCATATGGGTATCCATGAAAATCACGAAACATTAGAGGATAAGTTATTAGTTATTGTTAGTGTTATGTGTTAGAAGTATAGATAAAGTAGACTTGTAAATGTTAAGTAAGTTGAGTTAAATTTTACCATGTCTACTTTCAGTAAAGATGGATGAGCGAGAAATAGATCTTACACTTGGATTTAACCCTGGTAACAGAGCTCAAGATAAAGAGGCAGGAGGTAGTAATGAAAGACCAAGGTCTCCTATTCCTGACACCGAATTGTCTTGGGAAGGTATAAAATCCCTTGTGTCTAAGGAGGTTAGTCAAGCTCAAGAAGCATCTCTTCCTTTCTTAGTGACGACGATTACTGACACGGTAAGAAAGATTGTAAGTGAATAAATGCAGAAAGGAAGAGGAGAAGTAGTTATACCCAGACCAGAGGTAATTCCTCAACCTAATATTCAGGAGGAGCAGAAAAAGATCAGTTATAGAGATTTCTCAGCTTGCAACCCACCAGAGTATGATGGTGATCTGGACCCAATCAAATGTTACCGTTGGATCTCAGAAGTAGAAGGGGCATTCGCTACTGTGGATTGTCCCAACAAGTTTAAAGTAAGGTATGCAGCTAATCTTTTAAAGAATCGTGCTAAATGGTGGTGGAATGTACAGTGTAGAACCAAAGGTGATGAAGTTATTAGCAAGTTAACTTAGGAAGAGTTTAAAGTGATGTTTGAAAGCACGTATTCTCAAGACGCAGATTTGAATAGAATTCGTCAAGAGTTTTTAGCTATGGAGCAGACAAACGAATCAGTAAATGAATTGGTGGGAAATTTTCTGGATAGAGCTCGTTTTTGTCCAGAGTATATGGATAACCCAAGAATGCTTATGAATCATTTTCATAAGGTCTTGAGGAAGGAAATCATAAAGTATGTACTTCCAAAGAGATGTCAGACACTAGAAGAAATGATAGATGAAGCGCGATTCCAGGAATTGGAATTAAAGAAAGATGAACAAGTAGCAGCTGCTAAAAGAAAAAGTGAGCAAAGTTCTGGTTCATCAAAGAGGTTTAGATCTAGTGGGAGTACAAAGAAGGATGATAGACCGGTGCCAGCTGAATGTAAAAAGTGCCATCGAAAACACTTTGGAGAATGCAAGTTTGGCACTAACGCTTGTTATCAATGTGGGCAAGAAGGTCATTTTGACCGAGATTGTCCAAACCCAATCCGTGTATGTTATAATTGTTATGAACCGGGGCACATAAAATCAGAATGTTCGAAACTTGGGAACCGGCCTACTTCTTCAGCACCTCGAAGAATTTCAGAAAAGAAAGCTATAGAAGTTCCAAAATCTAAAGGCCGTTCTTTCCAAATCACTGCTGAGGAAGCTCAGCGAGCCCCCGATGTCCTGACAGGTACCTTTCTTGTAAATTTAATGCCTGCACATGTATTATTCGATTCGGGAGCTTCGCGATCTTTTGTGTCAGAAAAGTTTAGTCAGAAATTCTCTATTCCCCTTAGTGAGTTAGACACTCCACTGGATGTTGAGGTTGCAGATGATAGAATAGTTTATGTTGCTAATGTATTCCGTGGGTGTCAACTCCAGATTAGTAATGAATCTTTTATTATTAATCTCATTCCAATGCCAATGGGTGAGTTTGATGTAGTAGTGGGTATGGATTGGCTAGGTAGGTATAATGCTATAATTCAGTGTGAGAAAAAGATTATCCGTATTAATACTCCCAGTGGGGGAGTGATTGATATTTATGGGGAAAAGAAAAAGCCTTCCTTATCCATATGTACCTTTGCTCGTGCCAAACGTCATTTGTCACGTGGTTGTCAAGCCTTTTTGGCTCACGTGATAAATCTTCAGAAAAGTGTTCCAAAACTCGAGGAGATTCCTGTAGTAAAGGAGTTTCCCGATGTTTTCCCTGACGAGCTACCGGGTATTCCACCCGAGAGGCAAGTCGAGTTTCGTATAGACCTCATTCCTGGAGCTACTCCTATTGCTAAGACTCCGTATAGACTTGCCCCTTCAGAAATGCAAGAATTGATGAAACAGTTACAAGAATTGATAGATAAGGGGTTTATTCGTCCGAGTAGTTCTCCATGGGGTGCTCCAATTTTGTTTGTTAAGAAAAAGGATGGTACAATGCGTATGTGCATAGATTATCGAGAATTGAATAAAGTTACCATCAAGAATAGGTATCCCTTACCTAGGATTGATGATTTGTTTGACCAATTGCAAGGTGCCAGCTATTTTTCTAAGATTGATTTACGTTCTGGTTATCACCAACTCAAGGTTCGAGAAGAGGATGTGTCTAAAACAGCTTTTAGAACCAGATACGGTCACTATGAGTTTGTGGTGATGCTATTTGGTCTGACTAATGCACCAGCCGCGTTTATGGATCTTATGAATCGGGTATGTCGTCCAATGCTCGATAGATCTGTAATTGTGTTTATTGATGATATTCTTGTTTATTCCAAGTCTGCTGGTGAACATGAACTTCATTTGAGGCAGGTTTTGCAAATGTTACGTAGTGAGAAGCTTTATGCTAAGTTCTCAAAATGTGAATTTTGGCTTCGTGAAGTTCATTTTCTAGGTCATGTTGTGAACAGTCAAGGAATTAAAGTTGATCCTACCAAAGTCGAGGCGGTGATGAAATGGGAACCCCCAACCAATCCGACTGAGGTAAGGAGTTTTCTGGGTTTAGCCGGGTATTATAGACGGTTTATCCAGGATTTCTCCAAAATTGCTACTCCACTCACAAAGCTTACTCGTAAGAATATCAAGTACGAATGGAAAGATGAGCATGAACAGGCCTTCAGAACCCTTAAATTAAAGTTAAGTCAGGCACCTATCTTAGTACTTCCCGATGGTACTGAAGATATGGTTGTATATTGTGATGCTTCTTATAATGGATTAGGTTGTGTATTGATGCAACGTGGAAGAGTAATAGCTTATGCCTCGAGACAGTTGAAAGAACATGAGAAAGGTTATCCAGCACATGATTTAGAACTTGCAGCAGTTGTCTTTGCCCTTAAGATATGGAGGCATTATTTATATGGAGTAAAGTGCACTATTTATACTGATCATAAAAGTCTTAAGTATTTCTTTAATCAGAGAGATCTTAATATGAGACAGAGACGTTGGTTAGATTTGGTGAAGGATTATGATTGTGAAATCCTTTATCATCCTGGAAAAGCGAATGTAGTTGCAGATGCTCTCAGTAGAAAGGCAATGCATCATGCCTTGATTGTTAGATCTCTTCGAATTACAGTCTCTCCAAGTTTGTTAGATCAGATTAAGGAAGTGCAACAGAATGCTTGGCAGAAGGGTGATTGGAAAGTAGAACGTATTAAATGTCAGATTCAGAATATTGTTGAAGATTCCCGAGGATTAAAGACTCGATATGGCAGAATATGGATTCCAAAATCACTAGAGTTAAAGAAATTGTTGTTAGATGAGGCACATCGATCTAGATATTCCATTCATCCTGGCGCCACTAAGATGTATCATGATTTAAAAACAGATTATTGGTGGCCAGGTATGAAGAGAGAAATTGTTAAGTATGTCGAACAATGTTTAACTTGTTTACAGGTAAAAGCAGAACATCAAAAGCCAATGGGAATGATGCAACCCTTGGATATTCCTGTCTGGAAGTGGGAGCATGTTACTATGGATTTAATCACCAAATTGCCAAAGACCCGACGTCAGCATGATACAATTTGGGTGATTGTGGATCGGTTGACGAAAAGTGCTATATTTCTGCCAATTAAAGAGACGTATACTTCAGAAGCACTTGCAGATTTGTATGTTCAAGAAGTGGTGGCACATCATGGAGTACCCCTTTCTATTGTTTCTGACCGGGATAGCAAGTTTACTTCCAGGTTCTGGAACAAGTTTCAAGAAGATTTGGGTACTCGTGTTAATTTGAGCACAGCTTTTCATCCGCAGACTGATGGTCAAAGTGAAAGAACTATTCAAACGTTAGAAGACATGTTAAGAGCTTGTGCTATTGATTTCGGTGGTAATTGGGATGAACATTTACCTTTGGCAGAGTTTTCATATAATAATAGTTACCACGCGAGTATTGATATGCCACCCTATGAAATGTTATATGGAAGGAAGTGTCGAACTCCAATTTGTTGGGGTGAGATTGGTCAAAGAGAATTAGGCAATACTGATATTGTACAGAAAACAGCTGAAAAGATCGATCAAGTCAGAGAACGTTTGAAAATGGCACAGGACCGTCAAAAGTCTTACGCCGATGTTAGAAGACGCCCAATTGAATTTCAAGTTGGAGATAGAGTGATGTTAAAAGTATCCCCATGGAAAGGCATTATACGTTTCAGAAGACGAGGGAAGCTAAGTCCTCGATTTATCGGTCCTTTCAAAATCTTGGAAAGAGTAGGAAATGTAGCTTATAGACTTGAGCTACCGGAAGAGCTAGCAGGAATCCACAGCACTTTCCACGTGTCATACTTAAGAAAGTGTTTAGTGGATGAGGCGTCGTATGTACCTTTAGAAGAAATAGAGATCAATGATCAATTGAACTATGTAGAACAACCAATAATGATTCTAGAAGAAAAGATTAAGAGATTAAGAAATAAAGAAATTAAGCTATTCAAAGTTCAATGGAAGCACAGAAAAGGATCAGAGTTTACTTGGGAGCCGGAGCATGAGATTGTTAAATATTATCCGGCTTTGTACCAAGAATGGATTGTGAGGACACAATCCTGAATAAGTGGGGGAGAGTTGTAACGCCCCAAATTTTTGTAAGTTTAAATTATATTATATGCGTTTAGTTATTTAAATTATAATATTATGTTATGTGAAATAATTGTTATGTGTTAGAATTAGTTAGTGAAACTAACTATGTAAAGAAACTTGAGTTAGAGGGTAGAAACTGCCACATTAGCAAAGATGAGGGGTTTATGTGAAAAGATTGTAGATAAAACCCAGCTTCTACTTGTTTCTACTGAAATCCTTATTACTGAAGAACAGAAAATACGTACAGAACATTTCTAGAGAGAGAGAGAGGCGATTTTAGAGAGAGAAACAAGAAGAAGAGGTGAATCAAACTAGGGTTTTGATTAATTGAGGTTTCTAAGCTTCAATTCAGCTTTTATAAGGTAAGAATCAACTCCCTCTTTGTTTAATTAAGTTAGGGTTTAAGAACATAAAACCCTAAGTTAGTGAAATTGATGGGTAATTGGTTGTAATTAAGTTCCATACATGTTATTAAGTTAGAAAGAACATATAATTCATGTTAGTTGTATTGATAATCTCTAATCATGTGTTTTATGGGTAATTGAATTGTTTATGTATAGGTAAGATCACTAAGAAGTTAAGTTCTTGGTGATTTGTGATAGTAATGGTAAGAACTAATGTTAATTACCCATATTACATGTGATTAGATATTAATTGTATGGGACTTATGTTAGAAATATGGGTGTTATGTGATTTAGCACCTAAGTATTATGTGAGAAGTAAGAAAGAGTAGTTAAATGTGTAATTGATAAGTGTTTATGTGATTATGTGAATAGGTGATCAAGTGTGAAGAGTTCAAGTAATTATTTGTGCAAGTAAAAAGGTAAGTATTTGGACATGTGGAACCAAGGAATGATTTATCATTTTGTAACATCCTCTCCACTGGCCTGGTATTTTTCTATTTAAATCACATAATTAATTGTTTTAGATAATTATTTGTTATAAATTGTGCTTATTGTGAAACTTGGTTAAATAGGTCTTAGGACTTATTGTGGTCAATAAAATGTTGCTTGTTTTAATATATTAAAGTTGACGGTACAATAAAATGAATTTCTCGCATCTAGCAATTAGGTGCCAGACAATAGATTTAGAGCGGGTATTAAATACCCAAAGTTGTAGGTCGGTTTTATTAGGGACCGACCTAACCCTTTTGATCACTTTACCATTTTCATTTCATTTCCTTTTCTCTTTGAACAAACACATAAACCCTAATGAGTAAAATCAATGGTAATCATCAAACTACAAAAGTGATTGGGGGTTATAATCTACAAGCTATCATCATCATCTACAACTTCTATTCACCATCTTCTCCATTTTAAGGTAAATAGAGTTTATTTCAAATGTTAGGAATTATGAATAATTGGTTAATTTGATTTGTTCTTGCAATTGTATGATGATAATTTGTTATTTATGATTATAGGTGATGATTTGTAACTAGTTAAAATGCATTAGAATCGAGTTTGATAAGTTTGAATATTGAAAATGGAGTTTAAGTTCGTTCAGGTCTGTTCTTGAGCTGAAGAACAGATGAACGCGATCCCGGCTATGGTTCCGGATCGCGTTCCCTTGTTGTAAATGACCTATTTGAGTTTTTGGCCTTAGAAACGCGATCCAGGCCAAGTATCCGGATCGCGTTTGCTAGTGTTTTTTGGTTACAGAACTTTTTCCTTATTATGAACGCGATCCCGCCTTTGTTCCCGGATCGCGTTGCCAAGTGTTATTTGGTGACCGAATGTTTTCTTCATTGGAACGCGATCCCATCACCAGTAGCCGGATCGCGTTTGTCTGTTAAATTTTGATGATTATGATAGTTTGTGAACCTGAGTTTATATAATATAAATAGTTATTATTATTACTCATTGTAACTTGAATTGTGAAGTTGACTATTATTAGTTAGAAACAAGTTACTAACTTGATGTTATGTGGTACTTACAGATAAACCAAAGATTCAGTGATTAGAAGCTAAGTGTGGATATTTCAGAGGTATCGGTGAGTGGATTCAGAGCTCACCATTTAATTTAGTTGTGATCATTTGATTGCAACGAATAAACGTGAATATGTTTTGTTGATTAGTTGATATACCTTGTTGACTGTGAACCTATGTGCTATGTGTTTGGCCTTCGGGCATCAGTTGTTAACGAGGTCAACGAGTTGTTAAATGGTTGGTTGAACTAGGCAGGGGTTGAATGAATGATACAGAGTCGTACTTCATTTGTTGTGTGTTTGATTCTGTATTTGAGTTCAACTACCACTAGTTATCGGTCTCGTCTGTATGGCCATACGGATATGGTTGGGTAAGTGTTCTTGGGGAGCCACCCGGGCATTACGGTCATCCCCAGAGCCACCGATCCTCGTTAAGTTGTTGTTGATTTGTTGAATATTGTATTGAGGTTGTTTGAAGCAATTATATGATTATGCTAAGTTAGATGTTGTGTTATGAACTCACTCACTTAGCTTTGTGCTAATTCCTCGTATTTACTTTCTGCAGATTATATTTTGAATAGGTGAGTAGCAGAAAGTAGATGCTTTAGGAGCTGGGGAATGTTTTGACAGCTTGATACTCTGATTATGTTTTGTAACAATTAATGCTAAGTTTTATATAATACCCCGTATTATGTGTTTGTTAACCATGTTTAACTTGACATGATTTAATTTATGATCGGTTTATGATTTTGTTCTAACGTATAGTAATTAAATATGTTTTAATTCTCTTCGCTTCCGTGTTTTCAATATAATAATATTATGGAAAATGAGGGGTGTTATAAGTTGGTATCAGAGCATGGTTTTGGGGTAATTGAGCATTGTAGAATGTTCAATCCCAAAACTGTAGCGTGGTATGTCAAACATTCATGGGTATGGGATTTAGCATTGGTTGTGAAATTGTTAGTAGATAGGTACTAACGATTAACAAGTTTCAAGTGTTGTGTTGATTTCAGAAATGGCAGATGACGAACAACCGATCCCCAACCCCAATAATGCCTCTCGGTATATTGTTCCTCCTGCTACGACTATTAATCGTGAAGGTACATCTCATCAAGTCGGTGAAGAAACCAATAGGGATGAGTATATCCATGAGATAGAAGATGAATTGATATTTCTAAGAGAGTTTAAAAGGAAAGCTGAGGAAGCTGCAGCTAGGCAACTTTTGCAACAACAATCTTCGGTGTTTGGTGCTAGTCCATCTTCTCAGACTAATAAGATGTGTACTTTTAAAACTTTTATGTCTTGCAAACCACCGGAATTCCATGGAAGTACCAATCCAACAGTGGTTTTAAATTGGTTAAGAGATATGGAACGCAAGTTTGATGTGATTAGCTGTGAGGAAGAATCCAAGGTCAAGTTTGCTGTGCAGTGCCTGAAAGACGATGCCATGGTTTGGTGGGATTCAATTACTGGGCATTTTACTCCACAACAAAACGAATCTTTACGATGGAATGAATTTCATCAAGTAGTGCGTAATCAATATTGTTCTGATTTTCATATGGCTCAAATTAGGAGGGATTTTGTGAATCTTCAATTAACGGATAATATGTCCATGGAGGAGTTGATAGCTCAATTTACGGAAAAACTTCGATTTGTACAACAATGGGTTCCGGAGGAGAAGACGAAGATAGAGCAGTTTGTGGATACTTTACCCCATAACTATCGTACTACCGTGAGACTAGCCACTAGTTTATCTCAGGCTTTTAATCTTGCTCGATCCGTGGATAGTGACATTAGAGGGTCTCGTGAAACACGATCTAGAGAAAATTCTTCAAAGTCTAGAGCGGATTCCTTTAGTAAAGGGAAATCAAATTGGCAAGGTAATCGTCAGACAAAGAAGTATGTTAGTAAGAGTAGTTCGTCGGGAAGTTCGAACAGGTGTAGTACATGCAAATCTAGACATTCAGGGCCGTGTACTCCGCAAACAAATAAGTGTCTGAAATGTGGTGATCTTGGTCATGAGATAAGAAATTGTCATTATCCGAACTTTGTGTGTTGGACTTGTAAAAAGGAGGGACATCGAGTGGGTCAATGTCCAGAGGCGGGGAAATCGGGGCTTGGTTCGGTCGGGAGTTCGGCATCTTCCGGTCAGAAAAGGAAGAATCCTCCACCAGCAACCAGTCGGGCTTTTCAAATGACAGTCAATGAGGCTGTGCATACAGAAGATGTTATAACTGGTACATTCTTTATAAACTCTGTACCGGCTCGTGTTTTATTTGACTCTGGTGCTACTTGTACTTTTATATCTGTATGCTTCTGCGACAAGTTGAAATTAGTGCCTACTGTGATAACTAAACCCGTAGAAGTAGAAATTGTTAGCGGTAAATTAGTTCCTGTTACCACCTCGGTGACTGGAGCTAATATTGTGATTGATGACCGAACTTTCCCTATTTCATTCTTGTTGATGCCAATCCCTAGTTTTGACGTAATAGTTGGTATGGATTGGTTAAGTCAGAATAGGGCTAGCATTGATTGCCACCAAAAGTTGGTTAGGATCCCAATCTCCGACGGGTCATACGTTGTGGCTCGAGGAGAACGGGATGGTATGTCTATTCCCCTGATTTCGATGATGAAGGCTAGGAAGTCATTATCCAAAGGTTGCGAGTCCTATTTAGCTTATGTAGTTGATGCTAAACTTGAAAGAAAAGTTATTTCCGATGTACCGGTTGTGTGTGAATACTCTGAGGTATTTCCTAATGAGTTACCTGGGTTGCCACCAGTTAGGGAAGTTGAGTACCGTATTGATCTTGTGCCGGGTTCGTCGCCTGTAGCTAAAGCTCCTTATAGGTTAGCGCCTTCTGAGATTCGTGAAATGATGAATCAGATACAGGAACTGTTAGATAAGGATTTTATTAGACCTAGTTCTTCGCCGTGGGGTGCACCAGTATTATTTGTGAAAAAGAAAGACGGGTCTATGCGCATGTGTATTGATTATAGAGAGTTGAACAAGAGAACGGTAAAGAATAAGTACCCTCTTCCTAGAATAGATGACTTATTTGATCAGTTGCAAGGTTCTTCAGTGTATTCTAAAATTGATTTGAGATCGGGTTATCATCAAGTCCGGGTTCGTGAAGAAGATATTCCGAAAACTGCTTTTCGTACTAGGTATGGGCATTATGAATTTTTGGTTATGCCTTTTGGTCTGACGAATGCTCCAGCTGTGTTTATGGATTTGATGAATCGGGTTTGTCGACCTTTCTTGGATAAATTTGTTATTGTTTTCATTGACGACATCCTCGTGTATTCGAAATCTGAAGAGGAGCATGCCATGCATTTAAGATTAGTTCTGGATACGTTGAAGCGAGAACAGTTGTATGCTAAGTTTTCTAAATGCGAATTTTGGATTCGAGAGGTTCAGTTTTTGGGTCACGTAATTTGTAAGGATGGTGTGAAAGTGGATCCAACTAAAGTCGAGGCTGTGATGAAATGGAAAACCCCAAAGTCTGCTCCGGAAATAAAGAGCTTTCTTGGATTAGCGGGTTATTACCGGAAGTTTATAAAAGATTTTTCTAAGATTGCGGGTCCATTAACCAAATTAACCCGTAAGGATGAGAAATTCGTATGGACTGATCGTCAGGAGCATGCATTCCAAACGCTAAGACAAATGTTGTGTCAGGCACCGGTGTTAGCATTACCGGAGGGTTCAGATGATTTCATTGTTTATTGTGATGCTTCTTTTTCGGGCTTGGGCTGTGTTCTTATGCAAAGGGATAAAGTTATTGCCTATGCTTCTCGTCAGTTGAAACCGCATGAAAAGAATTATCCCACTCACGATTTAGAATTTGCAGCGGTTGTATTTGCCTTAAAACTTTGGAGACATTACTTGTACGGAACTCGATGTGTTGTTTGTACTGACCATAAAAGTCTGCAGTATGTGTTTTCCCAAAAAGAGTTGAACATGCATCAGAGACGATGGCTTGAATTAATCAAAGATTATGATTGTGAAATTAGATATCACCCAGGCAAAGCTAATGTGGTTGCGGATGCTCTAAGCCGAAAGGGTGCTTCTGATCGAATCTTTTATCTGAAGGTAAATGTTTCCTCTGACTTGGTTGATCGAATCAAAATTGTACAATTAGAAGCTTTGTTGGATCACAACTTTAAGTCCGAAATTATGTTGAAAAGAAAAGATGAATTAGTGGACGATTCTAGAGGATTGAAAACTTTTAAGTCTCGGGTGTGGATTCCTTTAATTGGCGGAATTCGGGATACGATTTTGAATGAAGCTCATAAGTCTAAGTTAACTGTTCATCCCGGTAGTACTCGAATGTATAACGACTTAAAACCTTTGTATTGGTGGCCCACGATGAAAACTGACATTGCACGGTTTGTTGGTAATTGTCATATCTGCGCGCAAGTTAAAGCTGAACATCAAAAGCCGTACGGATCACTGAAACAGTTGGAAATTCCCGAGTGGAAATGGGAACATATAACCATGGATTTTGTAACTAAACTGCCGCGTACCATTCGAGGTAATGACATGGTTTGGGTTATCGTTGATCGGTTGACAAAAAGCGCACATTTTCTTGCTGCGAGTGAGACCACCTCTTTGACTAAGCTCGCCCAGTTGTATCTTAATGAAATTGTATCAAGACATGGTATTCCAGTGTCAATTGTGTCAGACCGAGATTCCCGTTTTGTTTCGCATTTTTGGCAGAGTCTTCAACAAGAATTGGGTACCCGTGTAAATCTAAGTACAGCGTATCATCCTCAAACAGACGGTCAATCAGAACGCACGATTCAAACATTAGAGGACATGCTTCGTGCCTGTGTGTTGGAATATGGAGGTTCATGGGATTCACATCTTCCGTTGGTCGAATTTGCTTATAATAATTCGTATCACTCGAGTATTGGTATGCCTCCGTATGAAATGTTATATGGTCGTCGTTGTAGAACACCGACATGTTGGTTGGAAGTCGGTGAGAAACAGTTTGCCGGACCCGACATTGTGCAAATGACCGCGGATAAGGTAGCAATTGCACGTGAGAAGTTGAAAGCCGCACGCGATAGACAGAAAAAGTATGCGGATCCGAAAAGGTGACCGGTTATATTTTCCGAAGGTGAGTTAGTCTACCTTAAAGTTTCTCCGTGGAAAGGTGTAATTCGTTTTGGGAAACGGGGAAAGTTGGCACCTAGATACATTGGTCCGTTTAAGATTCGACAAGTGGTTAACGAACAGTCAGTGACGTTGGATCTTCCTCCTGAGCTTTCGGGTATTCATAGTACGTTTAACGTGTGTTATTTGAGGAGGTGTAACATTGAGGACCAGTCACAAATACTTCCTTTGAAGGATTTAAAAGTTGATAGAACTCAAAAGTTAGTTGAAGAACCGGTAGAAATCCTAGATAGGAAGGTTACCAAACTTAGGAAGAAACAAATTCCTATGGTGCTTGTAAAGTGGAAACATAGTTTAGGTTCCAACCTGACTTGGGAGACTGAGGAGTCGATGAAATCCAGATATCCTGGATTGGTTGATAGAGCTGAGATTTCGGGGACGAAATCTCCTTCAGGAGGGGAGATTTGTAACATCCTCTCCACTGGCCTGGTATTTTTCTATTTAAATCGCATAATTAATTGTTTTAGATAATTATTTGTTATAAATTGTGCTTATTGTGAAACTTGGTTAAATAGGTCTTAGGACTTATTGTGGTCAATAAAATGTTGCTTGTTTTAATATATTAAAGTTGACGGTACAATAAAATGAATTTCTCGCATCTAGCAATTAGGTGCCAGACAATAGATTTAGAGCGGGTATTAAATACCCAAAGTTGTAGGTCGGTTTTATTAGGGACCGACCTAACCCTTTTGATCACTTTACCATTTTCATTTCATTTCCTTTTCTCTTTGAACAAACACATAAACCCTAATGAGTAAAATCAATGGTAATCATCAAACTACAAAAGTGATTGGGGGTTATAATCTACAAGCTATCATCATCATCTACAACTTCTATTCACCATCTTCTCCATTTTAAGGTAAATAGAGTTTATTTCAAATGTTAGGAATTATGAATAATTGGTTAATTTGATTTGTTCTTGCAATTGTATGATGATAATTTGTTATTTATGATTATAGGTGATGATTTGTAACTAGTTAAAATGCATTAGAATCGAGTTTGATAAGTTTGAATATTGAAAATGGAGTTTAAGTTCGTTCAGGTCTGTTCTTGAGCTGAAGAACAGATGAACGCGATCCCGGCTATGGTTCCGGATCGCGTTCCCTTGTTGTAAATGACCTATTTGAGTTTTTGGCCTTAGAAACGCGATCCAGGCCAAGTATCCGGATCGCGTTTGCTAGTGTTTTTTGGTTACAGAACTTTTTCCTTATTATGAACGCGATCCCGCCTTTGTTCCCGGATCGCGTTGCCAAGTGTTATTTGGTGACCGAATGTTTTCTTCATTGGAACGCGATCCCATCACCAGTAGCCGGATCGCGTTTGTCTGTTAAATTTTGATGATTATGATAGTTTGTGAACCTGAGTTTATATAATATAAATAGTTATTATTATTACTCATTGTAACTTGAATTGTGAAGTTGACTATTATTAGTTAGAAACAAGTTACTAACTTGATGTTATGTGGTACTTACAGATAAACCAAAGATTCAGTGATTAGAAGCTAAGTGTGGATATTTCAGAGGTATCGGTGAGTGGATTCAGAGCTCACCATTTAATTTAGTTGTGATCATTTGATTGCAACGAATAAACGTGAATATGTTTTGTTGATTAGTTGATATACCTTGTTGACTGTGAACCTATGTGCTATGTGTTTGGCCTTCGGGCATCAGTTGTTAACGAGGTCAACGAGTTGTTAAATGGTTGGTTGAACTAGGCAGGGGTTGAATGAATGATACAGAGTCGTACTTCATTTGTTGTGTGTTTGATTCTGTATTTGAGTTCAACTACCACTAGTTATCGGTCTCGTCTGTATGGCCATACGGATATGGTTGGGTAAGTGTTCTTGGGGAGCCACCCGGGCATTACGGTCATCCCCAGAGCCACCGATCCTCGTTAAGTTGTTGTTGATTTGTTGAATATTGTATTGCGGTTGTTTGAAGCAATTATATGATTATGCTAAGTTAGATGTTGTGTTATGAACTCACTCACTTAGCTTTGTGCTAATTCCTCGTATTTACTTTCTGCAGATTATATTTTGAATAGGTGAGTAGCAGAAAGTAGATGCTTTAGGAGCTGGGGAATGTTTTGACAGCTTGCTACTCTGATTATGTTTTGTAACAATTAATGCTAAGTTTTATATAATACCCCGTATTATGTGTTTGTTAACCATGTTTAACTTGACATGATTTAATTTATGATCGGTTTATGATTTTGTTCTAACGTATAGTAATTAAATATGTTTTAATTCTCTTCGCTTCCGTGTTTTCAATATAATAATATTATGGAAAATGAGGGGTGTTATACATTTGCTTGGTGGTATCTAAGTAATGACTTTGTCATTAGCTTAGTTTGATGTCAATTCTTCGGAATTTGGCATGTTAGATGTTATTGATCCTTAACTTGTTGCAGATTTTAATTGTTAGAGTCCATTTACTTACTAAGCATTTATGCTTATGTGTTGTGTTTAACATGTTTCAGGAAGCTCAAGTAAGGTAAAGGAGGAATCGGGAAAGAAGGTTATGGAAAGCTAGTGGTGGAGCTCATTGCTTGGTTGGTAATGAGTTTTATCCCTTTTGATCATGCTCACGATACAATAACACCCCCGTTTGTAAAGTTTAAGTTTTTAGTTAATCTTGTAAAAGTTAGTAAGTCTCACTTGTGAAATTTGATGTTTTGGTTAAAGTTAAATGTAGTGAGACTTGAAAACGTTAATGCTTAAGTGAATGTGAATGAAAAGTGTTTTGTTTGACTTTTAAAAGTCAACTGAGTAAGAATGTATGCTATTGGTTAGTTAAAGATTGAAATGGGTCTATTTGGTGCCCAAATGGGTCATCAAGTGCCAAAGTGTCAATATGGGTCAAGTTTGTCGAAAGCCAATGGTTTTGGTTTTCACAAGTTCTAAAGTTAAGTTGAAAGGTGTAGTCAAAAGATGGAAATCAGAGTTGATGTATTTTAGAATTTGACATGTTAACATTTTTGGTCAAAAAGGGTCGAAAATTAGTTTACGTGTCAAAATGGGTTAAAGTGAAAATTTTGAAAAAAGTGAAAGTTGAATTATGTTCATTTGACCATTTTAAACATGCCTGCAAAATTTGACGATCCCAGGTATTGCGGTTTAAAAGTTATGCGTGGTTAAAGTTCGAGTTTTGGTATTAAAATGTGCAGACTCTGGATTCTACTGCTGGAACAGGGAATCCGGCGGATTCATGGGAATCCGGTGGATTGCCAAGAATCCGGGCGGATTCCGGGGCGTATTCAAGAACGGATTGCTTAATTCCAGTTCTGGTCAAAAGTTGGGTCTGAAATAGTTGGGAATCCGGCGGATTCCTGTGAATCCGGCCGGATTCAGCCAGTGTCCAGAAACAATTAATTTTCATTATTTGATTGAGATGTTGTAATGTAATAGCCAGTGTTTTGGGACCATAATAAGTAAGTACAAATAATTAGAAGTGTTATGTTTTAAAAAAAAAAAAAAAAAATTTGTTCACGTTTCGGGGTGTTTCAGAACATTTGGAGCCTGTAGTGGACTGCATGTCGCTTACATATATAAGTATATTTTTGTGTGGTAATACATGATGTCAACTTGTCAATTAATTACTACTCGTATTTTTGTTAACTAGACATCGGCAACTTTCTTCTCTATGAAAAACGCATGTAATACATGTTGATACAAAAACCAGCAGCCCCAGGACGAAGCTTAAGAACCTTCTTCTGGACGATACTCAAGAGCTGCGTCTCGTCCACCCGTACTTGGTCTTTGCTGCAAACATCAGATATAGGTTAGGACGAAGGTGCTCGGGCAGAAGCTTAAGAGCTTATCGGCTGGCGATTCCCAATTGGTACCCGTATCTACGTTGTAGGTAGATACGGTTTGTACGCCACGAGGCCGAGAACCTCCGACAAGAGGTGATGGTAAGAGAATAAGCTACGTACTAGTGAGAGCAAATATTCTAGAGAGAGAGAGAGTATATCCGATCTGGTCCTTAGGAGTGAGGAGGTGAGTCCCTTATATAGGGCTCACTTTGGGTAATAAGGTGCATCCCTACAGGTGTACCTGGAGTTCCGTTGGACAATAGGGTGCGTTCCTTTGCAGGACTGACTTTGGATAATAAGGTGCGTCCCTGCAGGTGTACCTGGAGTTCCGTTGGACAATAGGGTGCGTCCCTGTCTTCTCGATATTCCGCACCCGACACGGATTGGATTGTTAACTGTTCATTATTGGGAATGCCTATGGTCAAAGATTCTCTCGGACGTAGCTACTAATATTAGACGGAGCTTCGGGAGCTTCGACAGGACCGAAGCTGCGGCATATTGGTATATACCCAATCATGTCCCCAAGTCTAGTGTATATGCATTGCAGATGCATGTATTATAGACTTAAGCTAACACTTGCTACTTATATAAGATAGAGCTTCGGCATCACCCGAAGCTGCGGCATATTGGGTATATACCCAATCATGTCCCCCAGTCTAGTGTACGTTCGTTTTAACGTACGTGTGCTAGACTATATATAGATGAATGTTTTTGACCTCCACACCTCCATCTCGTAAGTCAGGTGAAGGTGTTTGTCGCTGTTTATTTATGTGTGTTTTGATGGTGCAGCGTGTGAGCTGCATCTTTCTTTTGGATCCGCAATGAACAATTTGCTACTTTTCGTGGTGCTCATGATGTACCTTTGTTACGTAACGCTTTCACTTTTTCTCTCTTTTCATTATGCCATTTTTGCTTGTTCCTTTGCATGCATGACTTACTTGTTTAGATATCTTGAATGTATATACACGTATGTATAGAACGTATTCTTTTGAATGGCTGTTCAACCATTGATACTTAGGCTTATGCCATAGGTATATTACTGCACGAAGGAACTTTCGACTTCGCCAGCTTATTATCCCGTGATCAGCGAGATAAGTTTGAAAGATGTTAAAGTAATAACAACACCTAGCTTCTTGTGAAAAAGTGTTCAGTAAATATTCATCAACAAATATCAAACGACCCATCGTACCATATCGTAAACAAGAAGAAGGTTTTATATTGTTTTACATGTAACACTTTCTGAGAATGGTGCCCTCCGCGTTAGATGGACGCGGGTATATGTTTCGGTAAGCATCACTACCGAAGCTACGTTTTTTAGTAAAGTGACCCGAACCATGTGTTTACGAGAATATGTCGATCGTGTGCATATAGTACGCTTGTGGTAATACGTCCGACCATCGGAGATCGTCCGTTGGCCTACGCTTGGTCTAATTAGGGCGATAAATGTAACCCGTGAGTGTCGAGGCCATTGCCTAAAACATGGAGCTAGTTAGAGCAGTTGCTCAATCCATAGAATATGTGTATGCCGTGGAACTGAGCTAATTCGAGGGGTTGCTCAACCAATGGAACCAAGCAGGATCATGTGTACATCGCGTGTACAGAGCTGCGTATAGAAGTTGCTCAACCACGATGTTTAATGGAGTAGTATTTGTATGCGTATGTCACATTTATTTAACGCAAACAGTTTACTCATAAGCGGTATCATACCAGTGTTGTCCCCCAATCTAGCGTGATATGCATTCAATAAATATGATGCTAGATTATATTACATAAGTGATTCCATAGTATCAGTCATGGGACGTGAGTTCGATCCTTTTGGATCATCGCCAAATGAAACATGGGTTTCATTCTTTGTTGTGTTGTTGGATGAAACATAAGTTACATCCTATTGCCAATCGATAGATGAAACATGAGTTCCATCCTTACTAGATTAAACATGAGTATAAGGAACATGTGATGTGATTTGAGTAGCACCGGAGGTCAGTATCCGGAGGTAAATGTCGGACGGAGGTCCCTTGATAGAAGTCCATAAAATATTAGCATCGGGAAAGTGAACCAGGAAGGTTCAAGACCGTAAGTCAGGAAAGAAAGTTGTAAACCGAAGGTTGTAATACAAGTAGGTTGATCTAGGAAGAGCACGACGTTCAGAGTTAGATCTGTTCAACACGAGCTGCGGACTAAGCCTCGAAAAGGATAAGCCCTAGTTAAGGTAAGCAAATTTCTAAAATACGAGCTTCAAATAACGTAACTCCCGATAAGGTGTAGCTCCTGTTAAGATGAAGCGTCATTTAAACTGCAGCTTATGTTAACGTGATTTGTTTAAGATGTGGCACCGTTTTAAATGTTGTTCCAGAGTAAGTTCATGGTAACATGGAGTTCAAAATAAGCTATAGGAAAGAAGCGTCTCCTATTGAAACGAGATATGATCGAGATGGAGCTCCGAGCTAAACGATAAGCTTCTAATGAGCTAAACTTTGAATCATACTCTCCGGAAGGTAGCTTTGGATAAGGTTGAAATTAGCTCTGATCATAGTGAGACAAGCTCCGATTGAATCAAATGTCGGAATTGGTTCTTATAAGACGATATCCTACTAAGTTAGGATTGAATGTGAGGATTAAGATCCGGATAAAAACGTGATAAACTTTAAAATGAGCTCCAATTAAGATGATCTTCGGATTGCAAGATCGAGGTGGGGAGCTTCATACTGTGTGTTCAGGATAGTAACTTCCATCTAATGGTTTATTACAGTTTTAGGCAACGAAAGTTTAACTTATGAACATTTGCAAGACCTTCTGCGGGGAGTGAGCTTCGGCGAGCAGGTTGCCTAAGCCTCAGCTCCAGAGGGATGAACTTCGGATGTAAAGGTGCGTCCAGCTTCAGACATTCGTGCAACTTCGGCAATTCGAAGTGAGTTCCGGTAAGGACGGTCTTTGTGATAGCTTCGGCCTCTGGCCAAGACAAGCTTCAGAGTAAGCTTCGATTTTATATGAGCTTCTTATGCGTTAATCGTAACTTTAAGATACATCTGTCATTGTACGAGCTTCGGCTGGTTAAGATTCGGCTACAGCTAAACGGTAGGCCAACCGAACTCGTTTATGAAAAAGAAAACCTTTGTGAAAGAGAAAACGATTTGAGTTATTGCGGTAACTAGTGACATGTGATTCTTTGAGACCCGAAGAAGTGAGGTTGAGCTTCTTTGCCGCAGGTGCGAGTGAAGCGTAAATGTATCTGGGCGGTATAACCACAGATGAGACTTTAGGATAGATGCATCAGGGGAGTATAGTCAAAGGTGCGACGAAGGTGTAGATTTATTTGGACGGCATAGCCACATGTGTGACTTAAGGTGCGACTTTAGGGTAGATGCATCTGGGCGGTATAACCGTAGCTGCGACTGGAGTGTAGATTTATTTAGCCCATAAGTGTTCTTAGGTGGTTACTATTACTTTTCAAAATTTGGGAAGTGAACATAGTTTTATTTGTGGTCCAAATACCGACTAACAGTTGGCCATGTATACAAAATATGGAGATATATGGTGGATCTAAGTTCACAAACACGTATACCTTGTTTATACCCAAGATTATGTTTTTAATGTGAGTAATAATTGACTAGCTTTTCATAAAAAACAATATGTAATCTTTCTTATGTAAGGAATCTTCCCAAAATTTTATAGTAAAGTCTTATACACTTCAGTGTGTTATCGGTTTTTGAGGAAAAACTGAGCTTTGACATGAGCGTGTATTTTTAAAGATGAAGGTATACACAACTCTAAAGCTTTCAAAGATGAGATTGATTCAGAACCTGGTACTCGAACACTAGTTTCGGTTAGTATATAAGAGATAGGTTGTCAACGATGAGCTACTAATGGGTAAGACGAGCTCCGGCTTTGAAACCACTACTCAGATCAAACACAGCTCTGGTTAAAACACATTGTAGTTAAAACGCGACTCGGTTAAGATGCATCTCCGGAGAAGATGTGCTTCGGATAAACAAACTTATGTTAGACAATAAGCTTCGGTCGAACAAGCAACACCGAGTCCTGACATTGTTTGGGATAGACTCCGGCTAAGGTGCTCAAGCCTTGAAAACATGGGCTTTGGAATAATTTAACTACTGATAAGTGTGAGTTTCAAAACTAACTGCTATCATAGAATAAGCTCCGACTAAGAATAAGCTCCGACCGCATAGGTAAGTTTCGACCCTGAAGGTCCGGAATGGACAAGTTGGTAAATAATTAATGGTCATACAAGCTTCAATTGGGATGAGCTCCAATGACAAGGAACTTCGGAATGTATGAGCTTCGACGATAACGAGCTTTGGAATCGATATACTTCGCGAATAACGAGGTCCGGATGAAGTAAGCTCCGGACACCGCGAGAGGATGTGAGCTCTGTTTAAGTGAAGCTTCATGTAAAGCGAGCTCAAATAAAGATGTAGCTCCGAAATGAGTTACGCAAGGAGGTTTCCACAGATGATAGTGGGTATGAGTGTCGGAGATGTCTACTGGATATTTAGCTCGGTGTTTTAATCTCCGGATTGTTACCTTCGGCCGGAAGTGATCTTCCGAAGGTTATGGATCGGAGTTGGTGAGCCAAGGATGGCTAGTCGAGTATGGCTATCCGGAAGTGATGCTTACGTGTGGTTCCGGAGGATGAAGTTTCGGATAGTCATCAGCTTCGGCTGAGGTTAGTTCCGGTGGCGTTGGCTGGGTGTTATGCTCCGGTTATGGATAAGCTTTGGAAATATGAACCTTGGAATAAACTGCTACCAAGAAAAGCTTCGGAGTAAGCTCCGGCGAAGTCAAGCTTCGGCCAGCATGTAGCTTCGGTTTGGGTAAGCTCCGATCATGGCGAGAAGAAATCGTAACTTCGGAGTAAGTTCCGACTAGGATGATCTTCGGAGTGCATACTTGGAACAGAAAGTGCATACCATGAAGATCCAAAGGTGAGGTTGAAAAAAGTTGACCAGACTCTTAAACAGATGATGGTAACTAGTATGGAATATGTGAGTTATCCGTAAAGATTGAGCTCCGGCTAGACGAGACTCAGCTCCAGCTAAACGATAAGCTTCGGAATGAACACGTCTCAGTAACAACGAGCTTCGGATGAGGTAAGCTCCGGATATGGTGAGTTCCGGCTAAAACTGGCTCCGGTCAAAATGTTGCTCTTGGGTGGTAAAGATATATGTATCTGTACCTCATACATTGTAAAGTGTGTGCTAGCAATTAACTCTTATCAAAAATTGACTATTCGAGTGAAAACTGAAAATGGGATAAACTTTATTCGATAAAATCATGCTTATTTGCACTTTTCTGATTAAAAATAATGAAGCAAAGTAAAAGACTCCTTTTACAACATTACACGTTTACGCTAGTTCAGCATTTACTGAATTTGTCGCGTGCGTTCTTCAGTTAACTATTCTTTTTTATTCTTTCATGCAAGATAGGCACACTATTATATGTAAGAAAAAGATTATATCCCATAGACGGAGGTGAGTACAAATGTTATCCATTTCTCAAAAGTGGGTTAAAGTTGCTCCGTTTTTCATAAAATACGATTTTAAATCTTTTCCTTGTAAGGAATCTTCTAAAAAACGGTTATGAAGTCTTAGACTTGGGTGTGTTTATTCGGTTTTTGAAGAAAACAAACCGAAACTGAGCTTTAACACTAGTGTGTACGTTCTTGATAATTTGTTAAAAGTAAACACAATAATAACGCTTATAAAGATGAGATCGATCCAGAACCTTTTATTCGAAAACCACCATCGGTTACGGTCGGGTCTGATGGAGGTGAAGATCCGAAGGTGGAGTTCAGCTCCGACTGAATATATGAGTTAACTATAAGGAGCTCCGGCTAGACGAGACTTAGCTCCGGAAGTTAAGCTTCGGATGTGAGATGTTGAGCTCCACAATATGACCGTTATATGAGCTTCGTCAGTAACCACCTCCAGTTGTCTTCTTATTTCGGCATATAGCGCCCCTGTTATTCGAACAACACTTTCGATTTCGACCGGATCTGAAAGAAAAATGGGTGAGACGGGCTTGTTTACGCCGGTCCCACGGATGGCGCCAAATGTTGATACAAAAACCAGCAGCCCCAGGACGAAGCTTAAGAACCTTCTTCTGGACGATACTCAAGAGCTGCGTCTCGTCCACCCGTGCTTGGTCTTTGCTGCAAACATCAGATATAGGTTAGGACGAAGGTGCTCGGGCCGAAGCTTAAGAGCTTATCGGCTGGCGATTCCCAATTGGTACCCGTATCTACGTTGTAGGTAGATACGGTTTGTACGCCACGAGGCCGAGAACCTCCGACAAGAGGTGATGGTAAGAGAATAAGCTACGTACTAGTGAGAGCAAATATTCTAGAGAGAGAGAGTATATCCGATCTGGTCCTTAGGAGTGAGGAGGTGAGTCCCTTATATAGGGCTCACTTTGGGTAATAAGGTGCATCCCTACAGGTGTACCTGGAGTTCCGTTGGACAATAGGGTGCGTTCCTTTACAGGACT
This sequence comes from Helichrysum umbraculigerum, assembly GCA_949592205.1. Lineage (NCBI taxonomy): Eukaryota > Viridiplantae > Streptophyta > Magnoliopsida > Asterales > Asteraceae > Helichrysum > Helichrysum umbraculigerum. The sequence goes on along the minus strand of CATIUR010000005.1, from coordinate 3,468,194 downwards.
GACTTTGGATAATAAGGTGCGTCCCTGCAGGTGTACCTGGAGTTCCGTTGGACAATAGGGTGCGTCCCTGTCTTCTCGATATTCCGCACCCGACACGGATTGGATTGTTAACTGTTCATTATTGGGAATGCCTATGGTCAAAGATTCTCTCGGACGTAGCTACTAATATTAGACGGAGCTTCGGGAGCTTCGACAGGACCGAAGCTGCGGCATATTGGTATATACCAAATCATGTCCCCAAGTCTAGTGTATATGCATTGCAGATGCATGTATTATAGACTTAAGCTAACACTTGCTACTTATATAAGATAGAGCTTCGGCATCACCCGAAGCTGCGGCATATTGGGTATATACCCAATCAATACACATTGCGTCGTTTCAAATTAATAATTAAATTGTCTTTTGTTGTAGTAATACGTACGTTAATCCCTATTCGTCTAATTTAAACAACCTAACCCAGCCATCTTGTAGACTATGGCCCTAAATTTCGAAAACGAGAGGACCTGTATTTGCATTCCCTCATTATGATGCACCAAAAAGCACATTCGACATTACCAAACATCCATACGTACTATGTCATTTTATAGCGTTTGTCATCCACTGCACCTTCTTTATTAACTCTCGATAACAAATGTTCGTTTATTCCTACTTATCGGACAATCTAACTATTTCTGCTTGAAACCTAGCTCAAAGCATACCTTTTTTTTCCCCCTTCTCTTCGACGTTTTATGTTAATCTTTTCCTTATTAATTAACCATCTTAATACTGTGAAATTACTAAAACTATTTCCTATAAAGAAAAAGAAAAACATATAATTAACTTGATACAATAGTTGTACCATACATAAGATTTGCAAAAAAACAAATATATAACTCATCTCTCAATCAAAATATCAAATCAAGTAGGTGAGAACTTGAAATCAACATATTTAATTAAACTGAGGGTAAATACTCTATTCAAATAAATTACTAATTCAACAACTCCTAAAGTATAAAAAAGGTCATATCATACAAATAATTAATTAGAAAAGTGAAAGAGATTGAAATTTACCTTCTTAGGTGAAATATTATCTTGTTAATCTTTCACTTGAACGTGTATAATTATTCCTTCGCAAGCTTCTCACATACTTCCCATTTTATAGAAGGCATAACTTTTCTTCGATCGAGCAACTCTAGCTTGTTTTGCACAATATGATAATTGTATATTTGATAATTGACATTGGCCGGGGTTCAATTTTTAGCGTTCTCATTCAATTCCGTTATCTTTTCTACGACGTCAGTCCACCACGTTCGCCACTACACCCGTGGTGACTTCGTGGTGTCTCCACATCAAACCTTAGGTATTTTTCAACAATTATCATTGTTCCTTAGTTTTTCTAAAATTGACATTGGTCACGTTTATATATACTTTTAACATCGTATGCTCTTGATATCAGTGTTAGATATCATAACGTAGTTACAGTTGCAATATCTTTACATACATAGGTGGATGCACATAGAAGGTTTTTTTTTTTGGGTAAAGGATGCACATAGAAGGTAGGGGTAGTCATAGCTACGTAAGTCCATTCACGATAGAAGGTGGTGTACAGGTTTTAATGAAAAATTGGGTCATTTGTTGCATTATTGGTTTGTGTTATGAGTTCACCAAAAAATTGAAATACTAAAGCTACGGGTAACCCAAAATCTCATTGTTTACATACATACACAGCACACATATAAAACATATATGTAAACACACACAAACATATAGCTAGATACGTAAATGGCATAGAAGTATGATCCCCTTGACCGTAGCCTTACGTTGGGTTGTTACATACTTACATTCAATGAAATAGGTTTTGGTCCTATAGCTAATGTGCTATTTAATGCTAACAAATTAAGTGTTAAAAAACGACGACTATTGCGACTTTAATAAATCTTTTTATTATTGTGCGTCCTATAAGTTGTAGTATTATTAATTTATTGAGCGCTAGAATACATACATACATACATACATACATACATATACTTGAAGGAAACAAGTACTCCGTAACAAGTCACAACAAAGACGTACTGATTGTGATACAAACACGTACACAATTTTGATTTTAAATGTAATTAATTAATGTATTTGATTTTATTTCTTTTTAAATTAAGTCCCAATTAACAATCACTTCCCCAACAAATTACCTATTACCTACTCCTGATTAAAGGGCATTACTTAATTTATAAGACTAGTTAATTAATTAATTAAACACTAAAATCTTATTTGATATCTAGTTAATTGTTTGATTAAGAGATTGCAATGATAACCACAGTCCCACATGGTCATATTTAATCAAAGAATGAAATTTCATATCATGTTACCCCATATATATTTCCTTATAAAATAATGCAAAATCTATAAATAGTTATTAACTCTTAATAATAAAGTCATTTTTAAAGTATATGTACTTTGGTTAACATAAATTGGATTTTTCTTATATCATTTAAAGTAATGTACCTTTATTAGGCTTATATGTCGTTCTCGTCGTTCATCAATGCTAGTACATGTAATAAGATTACGGTTCCATGTCGTACTTTTGTTGTTGTCCTTAAAAACGATAATTGGCTTATGATTGACCAGATGCCAACATGGCAACGTTGTTGTGACTTGTGACGAATGGAATAAAAGTTAATCTTATCATCATCATCATCATCATAATTAAAAAGATGTCATTTATATAATATCATTTAAATGTTTAGATATGTAATACGGAATTGTATTACTTATAATCTAAATAAAACGGAGTATAAAAATGGTGCCAAACTATATACATTAGCATGAATCAAACCTTGCATTGAACCTAATTTTGGAACAATCTTTATTATAGTACATGCATCAATCTCAATGTTTTACAATGTAAAGCAACCTAATTAATTAAGAAAATTTGCGTTCAAGTACAAGTGGAAACATAACTGAAATTGCGAAAGTTGTGTAATTTATTTCCAAAACAGATCTAACCACGTTTAATTTTATAAGTTCAACGTATATATCGACCCTATAAGGAATACATGCCGATTCTATATGTATTTTGTTAATATGATTTTGTTAAGTAAACATCAATAGGAACAAATGTAAGAAGCATTCTTGCTACGTTCACGCCTTTACAGAACTCTGTTCTCTATGAAAAACATATGTATACGTACATTGTGTCGTTTCTTACACTTTTAAAATGTCTAAGGTATATTGATAGGCTAGTTCCCTATCGCCTTGAAACAAAACGTAGACAATGGCCCTAAGGCTCGAATATGTGAGGACCTATATTTGCTATCCTCATTATGATGTAGTACATTCGACTAGATCAAAGATCGGTATTGAGACAATGTAGTCATTCTAGTATAACTTTTGTCATCCACGTTCTTTATTAACTTACCTTAATAAATGTTTCGTATGCCTACTTATCGTACAATCAAACTACTTCTATTTAAAACTTGGAAACACTAATTTTATATCTTTTAGAGGTATTATGATCATCTTTCTTTTATGAACCTTCGTAATCTATTGGATAATTGCTAAAAGAAAACACATAACATTTCCCTTAATCAAATTAATCTCTATTAGTAGGTGAAACCATGAAATAAAACATATTGAAAATGACATATACTATTCCTAATTCCTAAAGCATCAAAAAGGTCATATAAGAATTTAATAATCTTTTCCTTTAGAATATAAGTAAAAAAAGTTATGGAGCAAAATGGTGATCATCATCATTTTAATATAACGATAATGATTAGAAGAAAATATTGGAGGAATAAAATAGTGTAAATCTATTTAATTATAAAAAAAAAAAAAGAAATAAAAGAAAAAAATGATCGTGACGACGACGTTTAGACAGTGTCGGTAACCATGGTTAGCTTAACCCAACGTGAAGTTAACAGCCGTTGTCACGGAGAAATCGCTATCAGGCTTGGCGTCCCCATGTGACTAGCAAGCAAAGAGAGAATACCGTCGGTGGAGGCTAACCGCAGCTCATTATTTTTCTCTTATGTTTTTATTATTAAATCATTTTTTTTATCAAAATAAAGTATTCTTCTTATTTTAATAATGTTTATATAAATAATTTGTTGATAGAGAGACAGATGTAAAATGTAGAGAGAGAAAAATAGATACAAACAAATAGTAGTAATAATAATAATTATTATATATATACAGAAAAAAGAGAATTGCTTCGTATATAAGCCACCGAAGCTTACAGCTTAATATTATAAGTAAATGAAATGATAAGAGAGGTACAGGAGAGTCTTTAGAGAGAGAAAAAAACAAAATAAAAATAATAAAACCCCTAAACAAACAGGGGAATATAGAGAGAGAAACAAAGCAAGAAAGAACAGCTAGAAGAAAACGGCTATGGCGGATTTGAGTGATTCCGTCTCTGTTGATATGGAAACCATCTATCTTGGTGGAAAGGTTTGTGCTTTTTAAATCAGTATTTGTATATTGTATGTATAAGGTGTTCGATGAAATGCCTAAATGAGCTCATATAGATTGTATAGTTTGGAATATTTTTTTATTGGTTTTCAATCTGTTTGTTTTAATGTAAGGTGTTTAATGAAATGCCTCAATGGGTTTGAAGTATTTCTATTTTGTATACTTTGAGTTTGTTTGTGTGTTTTTCTGTATGCATATTGTGATTTAGTGGATTTTGGATATACCTTTGGAGATTAACTCATGTTTATTCCCAATTTAGAAACCCTTTTTCTTGATTGTTACCTTTGTTTGTTGAATGGAAGGTGTTTGAAGAAATGCGCAAATCAGTTTAATAACTAATTTTAGTATCTGTAATGTGGAGTTTTTTTTTTTTTGCTTTTGTTTTTCTGTATGTGTGCTGTGATTTAGTGGATTTTGTGATACACTTTTGGGGATGAACTCATGTTAATTCCTATTACAGAATCCCCCTTTTCTTTCTCTTGATTTTTAGGTTATTTGTTGTCAATACAATTTACTCGTTTGTAAGCTGTCAATGAATGACATATGGAATTGTAGATCTGTTGACTTTTAGTTTCATTGTTAAAATTTTAAAAATATAAATTTAAATTCAAGATTATTTCTTTTCGAAGCAAGTTCCCGAGTTATGTATTATGTCAACAACTTGCTAGCTGGTTGATTAATTCATATTTTTTGTTTGTATCTTTATTTTAAATGTTGCACAATCTAATTCTTTTGAAATTCACAATTTTGTTAACGGGTCCTAATTATGTTTATGGTTATCTGCTGCTGAAGTCACACAGAAAAGAAAGATGATTTTGTGAGGCCACCTTACCTTAATTCAGGCTTTTGTTGCTGAACTATATCATGTCTTTCCTGTCATATTGATTGAGTTGGCTTAGGTTATAATCCAAGATTTTTGTTTAAATGGTAAAAACTTGCTATCTTCAAAAGCATATATGTTGTGTTGTCGTTTTCATGAGATTAAAACTCATTATCTATGCATAAAGGTCCTTTTTTGTTACAGATTAGAAGTTGCAATCTTGTTTATTATAGTTTATCCGTCATTATCGAATATAAGCATCATTAAATTAATATAAACTCACATTGACATCTCGAGAGTCCAATGGCTACGTGTTTGTTCTTTTTTGTTTTTATGTAGTAGTTTTTAAATTCTTTCGAATATTGTTCAGCCGACTCCTTGTGAACATAATAATGATCAAGAATTACGTCTTGAAGCTTAAACCAATGATTGTTCATATAAAACTAAGTCATCATTCTTTATGATAAAATAATCCCGTTTTCACTAGTTCATTTCGGTTTTAAGTGTTTCATTATCTTGTGACTGAAATGTGCTGTGAAATTTGTTTTCAGGAACATATTGTTCGCACGGGCCATGGTTCTGTGTCTGTAATCGTGTACGGAGACCAAGAAAAGCCACCTTTGATTACTTATCCTGATTTAGCTCTAAATCGTAAGTGGCAGTATTTATGTGATTTCTTCTTGTTCTGTATAATCTAGATTGGTCTAATTAAGGTTCGATTTTGTGAACAGATATGCTGTGTTTCCAAGGACTTTTCTTCTGTCCCGAAGCAGCTTCCTTGCTCCTCCATAATTTCTGCATTTATCACATCAGTCCACCTGGGCATGAGGTCTGTGAACGAGCTACTTTCTGTTTATGAGTGTTTGGATGCACGTTTTAGATATGACTGTTATATTGAATAATCATAATCAATTAATCAGCCAAATGAGACAGGCTGGAGGGTATAATTGGATGTGCTTCTGTGGTTTAATTTAATTATGTAGTAATAATCAGAAACGTTCCAATGATTTGAGACATTATAAATTAAATGACATATAAGGGTAAAGACCTTTGAAATGGGAGTAGTGGTCTCTCAAAACAAGATATAAGAAGTGTTATTTTATAGTGGTAAAATAGTCAGCTTTGTTACCCTTGTATGAAACTCGTTAGTAGCCTCTTAAACAACCAGATGATTGGAAGCACAATATGTATGTATATGAGTTTATCGAAACATTAGAAAACTGATTAGATGATCAGATAAAATGCAAATCGAAACACGCCTTTACTTTCGTGATGCATGACAGTTATTTTATACTAAATTATTAACGTTAAAATCTCTTCTGGGACTTGTACAAGAGTCGTTGCAGTTAGGAGCAGCAGCGATCTGTCCCGATGATCCCGTTCTGTCAGTGGAGGATCTTTGCGATCAGATTCTTGAGGTCCTCAATTATTTCAGGCAAGTCATTTACCGCTGATCTCTGTACTTATCACGAGTATATTATTATCTTTTTAATCTTAAGATAATAAAAATGTATTTGTCGCGTTAGTTTAGGCTTGGTGCAGTGATGTGCATGGGGGCGATGGCAGGTGCCTACATACTTACGCTCTTCGCGGTGAGACTGCTTGTTAAATTGTTTGTGGAGTAGGCATATAAACCGTATTTTATATGGCATTGTTTTACTAATCATGATTTTATATCACAGACAAAGTATAGAGACAGAGTTACTGGTTTAATACTTGTTTCTCCTCTTTGCAAAGCACCTTCATGGACCGAATGGTTTTACAATAAGGTTTGTTCTTTTGCATCCTGCGGTCTGGAGAGTGAATTGTCATATTCAAAGTTTAAAACCTCTGTTTGTATTAACTGTCTCTTTATTTCTTATGTGTAGTTGATGTCAAATTTACTCTATTACTATGGTATGTGCGGTTTACTGAAAGAGTGTTTACTTCAAAGATACTTCAGCAAGGTACATCCCGGCTTCTCCCCATAAGATCGTTGGTTATTACGATACCTTCTTATGGATTCTAACAAAATATTTTTATATTAAATCAGGAAGTTCGTGGTAATCCAGAAATCCCGGAATCGGATATAGTTCAATCATGCAGAAAGGTAACTCTGACGTTCCATTTGTATCCTGTTATCTGTAACAGTTGAAATTTATGCTCATACACTTACGTTATCCTTTTTTTTTGCAGTTATTGGATGAAAGACAGAGCGTTAATGTGTGGCGGTATCTTCAGGCTATTGACAAGAGACATGACATCACCGAGGGTTTGAAGAAGCTAAAATGCAGGACCCTTATATTTGTTGGTGACAGCTCCCCATTTCATTCAGAAGCCCTTCACATGACTGGAAAATTGGACAGACGATATAGTGCTTTAGTTGAGGTATGTTATACATTACTTTAATGGTCCAACTTGCTGTTTTTGACCTTCGTAGTTAAGACATATTTATTGCTTTTCAATGACATAGATTGATTGTCTTATAATACAATGATCACTTGGAAATTAAGTAAATAGTTGAGGTGTTAAGAATACATTCTAAATAAGTAAAATTGACTTTTGCAATTGTTGTATCACAACTTTCTACAATAAGTTATTTGGCTTTGACAGTCAAATTAAACCATACAAAAACCACTCGAGAGTAACAAAACTACAAAAGGGTGATAAAAAGGTTTATAAGTTTCCAAAAGCACTGGTTTTGACTTTGACATCATCCAGGTACAAGTTTGTGGGTCAATGCAAAACTACAAAAGGGTGATAAAAAGGTTTATAAGTTTCCAAAAGCACTGGTTTTGACTTTGACATCATCCAGGTACAAGTTTGTGGGTCAATGGTGACAGAAGAGCAACCACATGCAATGCTGATACCTATGGAGTATTTTTTAATGGGGTATGGACTATATAGGCCGAGCCCCTTCACAGGAAGCCCAAGGAGTCCGCTAAGTCCATCCTGCATTGCCCCAGAGTTGCTGTCTCCCGAAAGCATGGGGTTGAAGCTAAAACCGATAAAAACACGAGTATCATCACCTCATTCGAACACCATTGAGAGGTAGATATTGGTTCTGTTTAAAGAAGATCGTTCACACGGGGGTTTGCGTACAGTTTGTCGGTAAATTTTTTGTCATTTTTTGGTTTTTGGATTCAAGGGTAGATAATATACATATCATATATGTAGATATAGAGGAGAAACGGGGAAAATATTCTTTTAAATGGTGGACATATTCAATTGTAGGATTGGTGGTCATAAAACAGAAACATTGTATTTTGTAAAGGAGAATATAATGGCATTTATTTATGATGAAAAGCAATAATACCTTCTCTCTGTTTTTTTAGCCTGTCAATGAACTGTCATTTTGTTTGAGTGGAATATACACCAAAAGTGGTCTTCATTTATATATTGGTAGCATAGACAAATAGTGGTTATATTATTCCCTTTTTAAATAATTGCAGCAATATTCTTTCTTTTATGTTGTATATCAAACTCAAAAGTAGCTCCAATATTCCCTTTTAACAAAATTTAGCAATCTTCTTATGTATATAAATTTAACAATTTTTATTCGTAGGAACCTTATCTAACTTTACCTTGTTTGTCCATAATTGATGTGTTATAAGTACTCAGTTATAAAACAACCAACGAGTATAATATAGTGATTTATACAGTAATTACTCGTAGAAAAAAAACACTCGAGTGGGTTTATAAAGTGGTTTTATTGCAATTTCCGGATACATCTTGTAAATTATTAATCGAATCCAACTGGTCAACGTTGACCTTTATGAGTTATGCTTGTGCCGCTGTGTGGACCTCATGTATATAGTAGTGGCTATAACAAAATGTAACTTGCTTAATTGACCTTTGACCTTAAATATATATCAACAGTGGGGCTATAACAAAATTTGGTGAAAAAACATGTTATAGGTTGGGTATGAATTCATTAATGACAGAAAGAGTTAATTCGGCCTATTCCTTAACATCTTTCAAAACGTACGATGGACGAGCTAATGTTCTAGTACTATACCATATATCAATAACGTACATAATACCAAAAGAAGACAAAGCAACGATTGTAAAGAGATCTTGAACTCATACCAAAGCTAGCTAGAACTTAAGTTGCATATCAGTAATAACATCATCAGTCACTTGAAATGCCTTTGCAAGAATATCAGTTGATATATCCGGGTTCGAACCAAAAACCGCACTTGCTATAGCAATCACTCCAGGGTTTTGGCTATCGAACGCCACCATAGCAACTGCATAACTATTCCCAACATTACGTTGGTAATGCACAAGGTTTACTGGAAACACGAAAACATCACCCTTATTAAGTACTTTTGAAATATGACGGTTTTCAGGGTTTGATGTCACAAATCCAACTTGAATTTGGCCTTCTAAAACAGTCAAAATTTCAGTAGCACGAGGATGGGTGTGAGGTGGGACTACTCCCCATGGTGCAAAGTCGAGCCGTGCAAGTGAAATCCCTAGCGTGTTTAGTCCTGGTATTTGGAACACAAATGCTGGAGTCACACTTGATCCCATTGCATTTGAAGTGTTGCCCATCATATGCATCCCACCATAGTAGAAGTCGTTCGCTTGAACCCCACCCGGGTTCTTGCAAGCGAATCCATTCACCCGTACTGCCATAAGAATATGATGCGGTAAGGTATTAAATATTATACATCAGAGTTCAATGCGTTGTAAATACTTGTATATAAAAGTGAAGTGTTGACATTTCATTAATGTAGTAGTGTATTGAACCTGAACCTGGTGTCTAATGTATTGGAGATGCTCTAAAATTGTACTTAAATTACACGAATCAAGATTTTTTTTTCAGCAGGCTCAACTTAGAGTATCTAGCTCCATGCCTGATGACATAGAATTATAGGTGCCCAAATCTAACTTATTTCACTATGTATAGTACTATAATGTTTAGCATGAAACAATAAAATCATCACCGTACCTTGATTAGTCATATCGGCAACACAAAAGTCTTGAAGAGGACTATGATCAACGGCCCAAGCCACAGTGAAAGCCAATGCTAGAACCATGATCAAGCTCAAACCAGGAGCCATTTTTTTTTACGCCGAGACTTGGTTTTTAAAGATTTAGAACTTGGTGGTTTAAATGTGGAACGTAAGGGATGTTTATATAGGAGAAAAGTTTTACCAAGTTTTGGCCGTCCTTGGGTTCATTTGAACAGTACATTAATTAATATATGCAACAAAAGAGGCCATTCTATATATGTTTATTTTACTGTTAAATGAAACGGCAGTTTGTGTTTGGGACATATTTAATACAGCTTTTTATGCATGTCGTACAACCGTTTGCAACATGCTCAACGTTTGCATAAATGTCTAGATCATGTAAAAGCATCATTTTATTGACCGTCCTGCCTAGCTCTGTTAAAAACTCAAAATACTCATCCATACATGTATGTAGCTCAGTCAAGATATTCATCCATACATGTTAACAAACGGTAGGAAGTTTTCAACCAGATTACTCAGGTAAGACGGCGAACTAGTATATCCCATGATGGTTTTGATCTTTTTCTGCTCACCTTCGAGATGTTAAGAATATTCATCCATACATATCCATACATGAGCGGCTCAAGGTATTGAGGGGCCTAAAACAAACTTAGAAATTGAGGCCTTTTCAGTTTTGATATTGTTACTATTTTTCTACCATTTTTATGCATATTCAATATAATGTGTTCAGTATAATATGAAGAGTCTATTTTTCTAAATTAACGACTTGATTCATCCTTTTCGTTGTGATATAGTACTTCAACTTTAATTGTTCGTTACTGATGTAATATGTTTTCATAAAAAAAGGTAACAAATCTACCAAAGCAAGTGTCATTTCAAAAAAGATCTTTTACTTATATAATATGAAGTTTTAAAGGACGATTGAGTTACCTACTAATTGTAGACTTAGGGATTTACATTTTTTGACTCTTAATCTATATAAAAGTTCTATCAAAGTTTTTAGTAGGAAATATACACATATCATAATAATATTGACATCATATGTCATGCTTTCTTTTTCAGTAATATTACATTATATATTAATGCCAAACTTATGTGACATTTAATCACGAGTCATGTTTGAAATGATCGAATTAGTTATTTGAAGAATATGATAAATGGTAATGTGTAAAAAGAATGATTGAAGAATTCAATCGTGAAGACATAAAGATTATGATAAAATTACTTTGATATATGATAGCCCATGAAATGCAAAGATTGAATTCAAAGACATGAAAAATAGAACGTCGTTAACCTTTTATGGAGATCACTTAAACTAAGTGACAAAAATGGGACTCGACGTTTTATCACTTAAAATGGTACGAGTTAAATTCTTTGATGCCTTATCGTGTCGTTTTTACATAAAGTGAGTCTAGCCACTCTAATGACTAATCTTTTAGAGCTTACATTCTCTAAAACGTTGAAGATCCTTGTCGTTATCCTACACAAATACATGACACTGAAAATTCGGGGGCCTTACAAATTCGGGGGCCTAAAGCCCTAGCTTCACTAGCTTTACCCTCGAGTCACCCCTGTATCCATAGAAACTAACCGAATGAACATCCCTAGCAACAACAATTTGTTGTTTTTCATTTAATTGATGAAAAGGACTCCTGAATATTGCCATACTCGATCAAGATACTTGGCCAGAAATCAAAGGTGATTGTTATTGGCATGGTATGAAGATGAAATTTATATTCATGCATATATGGGTCTTTTGATCCGAGCCTAAATTCTGGTAAAAGAAATAAGAGTGGAAATACTTGGATTATCAAGACTTTATAATCCGTGTGTTATCAAGTTTTATGTGTAAATAGTAGCTTGATTTCTTTATCTTCTTCTAGCTAGAAAGACGATAGAATTTGGCTCATGAATATACATATCTTGTATTTGTATTTGCATCTTTTAACTTTCAAACAACGTATATACGGATATATGATTGGCTATTAGTTATGCGAGAATCATTATTTGTAGAACTCGAGTCATACAGCAGCAATAATTGAAAATCATATCAAAGTTGCTTACATACTACTCTGCGTATATATACTATACGTAGAATTTTGAGTTTTACTTTACGAACTAATCAATATATTTGTGTTCTAAGACCACTCCCAACAAGAGGTTTCATCAGTTGTGCCAGCTCAGAGCCACATCGGCACATCCAAAACTAACACACCCCTCCAACAGTGAGCTCATTACTTGAATTTTTAGGCCCCACATTTACCAATTAACCTTTATTTCTATACACTAAACAAAAAATAATAAAATAATAAAAAAGTGACGAAGGGATTCCACCTGATGGTATAACGACGCAATGCAAGTGACGAAGGAAACTGACGATGGCGTGCCAATTGTGTCATTAAAGTGACGCACATCGATTTATAAACCGAAGAAAGCGTTGGTAGTCGCCTAAGAAAATTTGTTGGACAAAGGTAAACTAAAGTAACCTATGTAATTTACGATGACCTCTAGGGGTGTTCACAGTTCGGATATAACCGGATTATCCAAATGGATTGTTTGGATTGGACAATTTGGTTTTTTGGATCGGATCGGGCAAAAACCAAATTAGTAATTCGGTTTTTGGATTGGTTTTGGTTACTAGTATTAGAACCGGATTATCCAAATAAACCAAATAAGTAGTAATAATTGTATATGTAATGCTCATATGTAATACTCTTGTTTATCTATCAAAATGAATGTTAAATATTTGTTTGGTTATTTTTTATACATGAAACCTTATTATATTATTGGTATTGTTAATATATACGGAGTATATCATTGAATATAACTTAAAATCTTAAGTTTAGATATAAAACACTAACTCCACATTTATATAAACCCTCAACGCAATATGACAATAGGTAACCGTTAATATCGCTCATGACATTACCCTTTCACGAGTCAAAACGATAACTAATGCAATCCACTAGAAAACCAAACGGTTAAAACCGATCCATCCAAATAGTAATTTGGTTTGGTTTGGTTCAGTTCGGATTCGATACTTGTTTGAATGGATCGGATTCACATCTTGAAAACTAAAATCCAAATGAATTTGTGTAAATGGATCGGATTTGATCCAATCCATCCAAACGAACACCCTAATGACCTCTCTACTCTCAACAAAAAGAAAATACTTTTCTTTCAACATAGTTTCACTTTGCAACGTATTTTCAGTTTGCATATATCTTTAAAGTCCTTTATTCTTTTCCTTCATCTTCATTTCAGTTTGTCGCAGTATATTCCGTGTTTGGTTTACATCACGCTGATATTATTCTCGAATAGTAAAAAAAAAATAAAAATAAAAATAAAAATGATATGTCTGTCAAATTTGTAAGCTTAAAAATAGAATTGAAAATTTTATTAGTTATTTTATTAAAAAATGATAGGTAAAAATGATTCGATCCAAAAAAGTTATACTCTGTATAATTTAAGTCTATTTATCTTTACTTAAAAAGTAATCTCATGTAACACCCGCCAAATTAGTACTAGTAATTAGTGCCTAATCATATGTTAATACATGTAATTAGTTCTGTGTTAGGCTAATTTATGTATCGAAATATATATTGTTGAATATATACGAAAATGCGATTTGATTAAATCGTACGCAATTTAAATCGAATGTATTTCGGTTCCATAAATACGGAGGTTGGTGACACAATTTATATTTAAGTATAAAACATTATCTGAAAACATTACTGGTCCAAACTACTGTTTAAATGTTATTCCCAAAGTTGTCCCGCTTCGTACAATTGAAACTTTCCTAATTAACAACAAAATACGCAAATTATTTAAATCGAATTTTAAATCTTTAAATTATTAGATAATTGGTAAAACAATTTAATTAAATTATTAAACAAAGTTCGTATTTTAAAATGGATAATTAACACGCGAAATATTTATTAAAACGTTAAACGACGGAGAAAATGAACACCACCCGGAGCGCGGGACGAAGACTGAAAAAGGAGGAGGTTAACCTCCACCTCCCACTCCTTTTCCCATTTCTCATTTCTCTCTATCTCTCATCTCCTTTTCTTTTTCTCTCTAAATTTAAACACCACCACCCCATTAAAATCGCCAAAAAGGAACTCGAAACGCACTCGGATCACCATACTCGTTTGGAGAAAAACGTTCCTCTCATCACGATCTACATTTTCATCTTTTCGGATTTTCAATCCGACACTTTGTAAGTTTCCGACAAAATCCCGAAACCTTTCGATTCTTAGTATTTTTCACTTGTTAGTTGTTTATATAACTTATATATGTCCATTACAAAGTGTAGAACACGATTTTATAGCTTAAAAACGGGTTTGAATTGGGTTTTTGGCCGGAAAAATCTCGACAGTCGGACTTTCTGGGCTGGTGTTCTTCAATGCGACACAAGCCTTGTGTCGCATGTAGTGTCGTATTTTGCCTGTTATGTCGCACCTAGTGTCGTATAAACCCATTTGTGTCGTACCGTTTATGACACAACGTTGTGTCGCATCTTATGTCGTATTTTTCATACGACACAATCACTATGTCGCTGTTGAATCAACATCTCGCATCTATGCGACACAACTCTTGTGTCGTATAGACATTGTGTCGCATTTCTATGCGACACAACCCTTGTGTCGCATGACACACTCTTGTGTCGCATATTGTGTCGCAAAGCACAGAAAACTCAGATTTTTACTAAGTGTCGAGACTCGAAATTTATCACTCGATTTTACTCGAATTCAGATCCCAGATGCGTTTTTCACAAAAGCAATATAGTAGAAATAAAAATTTTTCGAGCTAGGGGCCAGCCCCTTGGACCCCGCAAGGGGCGCTGCCCCCGGACCCCAGTACTTAGATTCCGTAAGCACATTTCTCACCAAGTGTCAAACTTGTATGACTTCAAAACGCTTAATCTGATACAACTTTTCAAACATAATAGAATATACTTTTCAAGTATAACACTTCGAAATCAATGTGATAACATCAGGACTATTATTACAATTAATCACCAACGGGTCGTACACGTTTTCAAACACTTAACAAATCAACCAAATCGTAGTAATTTGGACATATATCTAGTTGTGTAACAACTACAAGGGTGATCTTTTGAGATACCCAATCATGATTATAACCATCGCGTGTCGTGGACACCCTTAGGTTACAAGTATTTGGACTTCATTACTCGGCTAATCAACTCAAGTTTATTAAGTTAAACTCACAAGACTCAGGTGAGTCTCATAGCCCCTCTTTTTACTGTTTTACTCAGGGGTGTGATATATTGCTCATTTTTAACATGTGAACGCAAGTACAAACATTTCATATACTACATGAGTTTTTCACAACTAATCATTTAAAGTCCTCCGTCAGCATAGTTGTTAATACGTTGTAGCGTGAATATTAGTATATGGTACCATATAGGATTGACCCTCCTCGTTCTGGTTAGCAAGCACTAACCGGGTAAACGGACGTACTAATATTTGGGAAGACGAGTGTTGATTAGGCACTCGTGGAGGCACCTCGCCCGGAATTCTCTATAGGGGACCCGGCCCTCGAGTTAAGCTCAACTATGTGCTCATGGCTGTATACACGATTACTATCATTTAATTGCTGGATGCAATTCATTATTTAAATATTGCGGTTCATACTATATTACTTGATTTCAAACCTGTGAGCTCACCAGCTTTAGCTGGCCCATTTAGCATGTATCGCAGGTACCAAACAGTAGGTTGTTTCTGCTTCAGGACTTCTAGCTCGAGTCAGCATACAGACGTTGAGATTTTCTTGCATTAGTATATTTTGTACAAGTACTTATGTACTGAAATCTCCTTTTATTTAAACTCGAGCTATGTAAAGCTATAAATGTTGTAAACATTTCAATATCAATATATTTTGTTAAAACGACGCATTTAGAGTCGTCTACTATATATCTTTGTGCTTTGTTATTGATTAGTAACACCCAAATCGTGCTTCCGCAAATCATTAAATTTGGGGGTGTTACATCTCTAGTAAAAACCAACGATAAAGTTTCATAATTGTATTCCAGGCTGAGCACAACATCCTAGGCAATAATAATAATATAATAATAATAATGAAATGATAATAATAATAATAATTAATATTATTATTTTTAAATACTTTACAATAAAAAAGCACAAGTTCAATTAGGGATGAGCATAAACCAAACCAAAAATATAAAACAAAAGCAACGAACCAAATCAAAATTGGTTATTGTTTTACGAAAAACCGAAACCATCAGTTCGATTTTTGGTTTTCACCCCCAAAAACCGACTAAAAATTCGCACCAGACCGAAGTTTTATATATTATATATATTACTTTTATTTATATAAAAGTAATGTTTTTGTACATGTAATAAATCTAAATATATTAAATATGTAAATAAAAAATACGAGTATATCGAGTAATATGAAGCCTTTTGTTATTATATTCGGAATACTCACTTACTACTACATTTATAGAACTATGAATTACATATCATATATTGTACATTGTATAGTTTCAACATTGATTCATTGTAAATAGGTTTCCTAATATAAAGTATAAGTTTAAGTTCGTCCTTAACATACATTATACACCCGAATGAATAAACTGAAAAAATCGAAACTGAACAAAACCAAAATATAAAAAAACTGAACAGTTATGATTTTTGATTTTTCAATAATCAAACTTACTGTTCGATTTTAGCCAAAAACTAAACCAAACCAAATCGACTCATCCACACTCGGTAGTATATAAATGGTACCCTAGTCATAAAAGAACCCTCATTTTTCAATTGGTGGTAACTGGCACGCACACCAAAATGGCATATATACATAAATCAATAGTGTTTGTTGAATACTACTCCGTAATTCGTAAGTACTCGAGTATACAATATAGCGGAGTATATAATAATACGATATTGCAGAGTTGAATTTATCTTAAATCACATTGGAGTTTTCAAATAAAAAAATGAATAATCGAAATTAACATTATGTAATCAATTTTATACTTATAATCATGGATTCATGGTTGGAATTTGAAAAATTAGCCAACTCAGCCGAGAATTCGGGTTACTCGTGACTTGGGAGTGGTATAAGGCAATTCGGTTTGATTTAGACTAAAAACTCAGCAAATTCGATCAATGGAGGAAACTCGGTCAAACTCGAAAAAATTCAGTTAAACTCTAAAGAACTCGGTCAAACTTGTTCAACATTTTAACATGTTCTAAAATTAAGGTCTTTAGTCCAATTAAATGTTTATGCCCCTTTCTTTTCCTTTTGTTCACTTATCGTTACCTACGTTCTTCACTCCTTAGTGTACATATAAACGTAAAATTTTAAAATTTATTATTTAAATGTAAAAGTTAATAAGTGCTCCTCGAATACTCTCCACTTAGATTACTAGCTACAAAATTATAACCAGTACTACCACCTAACGAATTTTACAGCCCTCGCATATAATCACATTCGACTCTAATATATCAATGGAACCTTAGTTAGTTGTGAAATGAATGTACATGCTTATTATACTAGTGTTATTTTCAGGGGCGGAGAGAGAGCGGAGGCAGCGTAGGTAGCCGCCCCCACAAGAACTTTTAAATTACGTAAAAAATAAATTTTTTTAAGGTATTAACGACATTTAAAAAATTTCACCCCCACTACACTATAGAAGAAATAAAAATAATTTTTTTTTCGCCCCCTCCATTTAGATTCCCCGGCTCCGCCCTGGTTATTTTATGTGTAACTTGCCTTCATAATTTAATTATCGTTAAGGAAATTGGCACGTTTGACTTTACTTAAAATCTATTTAAACAATTTACGGTGTTTCACGTTCACGTTTTTATTATTAGAAAAGCATAAATACTGTTTTTTTCAATTAATTAAGAGATTTACTTTTATATCGACGATCATGGCATTAATTTATTAACTATAGCCGCATATTATTGAAACAAAATCATCAATAATATTTATATTATATTTATATATATTTATATTAAATAAAACTAAATATATAAATTTAAGAAAAGGGGTCTCGTTCTCGTCTTCCTTCTTTCTTTGATTCCCTCCCAGTTTCCCCTCCTTCCTTTCTTTTGCACAGTTACAATCTATCTATATATTTTACGGAGTATATATCTAATAACAAACATAACCTAACCTTTTCTTTCTCTCTCTAGATTCTAGAGAGAGAAAGCTGGGCACGCCAACGCCATGAAACAAAATAATAAAGATGGCGATACGACACCGTTAGAAGGTATTCCTTTATTTGCTAAAGAATTGATCGCCGGCGGTGTCGCTGGTGGTGTTGCCAAAACAATTGTTGCTCCGCTTGAACGTGTCAAGATCTTATTCCAGGTTTATCTTTTTATTTAGTTAATTAATTCATTATTATGTTGACGTTGATTAATTAATTAGTTGAATGCAGATCGCCCTCTGTTATGATTCGATAGTTTGTTATATTTGGGTTAATATTGAATTCTGCATATCTTTTGTTGTTTTGATTGTAGTAGAATTAGGTATATAGAGCTGTGGAATTAGGTTATGAAGATGTAGTTGGGGTAAAATTGGTAATTTATAGACTTTGGTTGCGAATTTTGATAATGTGATAGATAGAATTCAAGATTTTCCTTCTTGGTCAAACAAATTAGACTCATCCTATATTGCTACCTACCACATATTTATTAAAATTTAAATGTGGATTTAGCTAGTTATTTAGGGGTGTAAACGAGCTGAGCCGAGCTTGAGCTCGACTCCTTATACTTCTGAGAGCTCGAGTTGGAACATGATTTGATTTACAGACAATATTTTGACGTTCCATTATAAAATTTTGAATCATGTTTTCATCTTGTTATTCTAGGAGCTTTATGCACTTTCACCCATGTCACATATCAAGTAACCAGTGTGTTCCTTTACTGTTATATTACAGACTAGAAGTGAATTCCACACTATAGGATTGTTAGCGTCTTTTAGAAGAATTGCAAAGACGGAAGGACTTGTCGGGTTTTACAGGTTGGAGACTAAACTTTCTGTTGCTCTTTTTTATCCTTAAAATTTCATTTTTTTAAGCCAATGCTATTTTCTTTTGGCATGTGGATGACTCAGGGGAAATGGAATTAGTGTTGCCAGAATTGTTCCTTATGCAGCATTACATTATATGGCATACGAACAATACAGAAGGCATATTAACTACAACTTTCCTGGCATTGGGAACGGTCCAGTTGTTGATCTGTTAGCAGGATCTTTATCTGGAGGAACTGCTGTTCTTTTTACATATCCGCTTGATTTAGTTAGAACTAAATTGGCTTACCAGGTATACAATCATCATTTCACAACTTAATCTGAGTATCGTTCTCTCTTTCACCGCACAAATCTGCATGGGAATGTTGCCTGCCCAACATTGTGTACCGAGTCCAAAAACTATAGGTCGCAAGATGGGCAGGGTGGGGTGACAGCCTGTCACTGACAGGTCTGGTTGAAATGGGTCACTTTTAGCACAGTACTAATGGGTTGAGTACTTGAGTCGAGTTGACCCATTAACATATTTGTAACTTCCTTAATGATCATGAATAATCTAAGCATGATAACTAAAATAATATTATGACAATAATAATCCATATATTTCAATAGAACTGTTTAGAAAGTTGTAAGCATTAGTAACCATGAGTGACTTTTAAGGCGTTTGACATGTTCAACCTATTTGACCCGTTTCACATTGACTCACAACGAAATCAACCCTTTCGTAAATAAATGGGTTATAATAAATTTCTACAAAATTTGTCTCATCTGATAGCACAGGTTGTGGATACTCCCAAATTAAATGTCAAAGGAGTGATGACGAGTGAACAAGCATATAAAGGAATTAGAGATTGTTTTTCGAAGACTTATAGAGAGGCTGGGATGAGAGGCCTTTATCGTGGTGTAGGTATGAATTCTTAGTCATCTTGCTAGTATAACTCTGGTTAGATGTCTCTAGATGTGGCTAAATGGGCAGGTGGTTGGGTTGGATAATGGATATCTTTTGCACTTGTTGAAATTGGGGGTGGGGGGATGCAAACCTCTTTAACTCTTTTTGCCCAAATTCTTAAGACTTTAACAATAGCCCTAAGGATTACGTAATCCTCGCTTTTTTGATGATTACTAGACCATAATGATTAAAAAATCAATATCTTTTAAAAATAATCTGATAATTAAAAAAGAATGATTAGGAGGTTTTATGAACTAAAAACATACTTTGGGCCACTTTCAACTCATTCCCTTTTATGCTTTTTTCTTTTGTGTTACCTGTTAGAGATAAAACTTAACCTGTATCTACACATTAAGAAGTAAATTGGTCGATATAGCCACATCTAGATGTGGACATTCTCTTTCTTCATCTAGCCTAGACATAAAACATAATAGATATTACTTTTTTAACTTCGGATCTATCTTTAGCTCCATCACTATACGGAATCTTTCCTTATGCTGGTTTGAAGTTCTACTTTTATGAAGAAATGAAAAGCCATGTCCCTGATGATTACAGAAAGAACATAATGGTAAAACTTGCTTGTGGGTCTGTTGCTGGTTTACTTGGTCAGACTTTTACATATCCTTTGGATGTCGTGCGTAGGCAAATGCAGGTAATCTTTCAAGTTTGGTCTTGTTTGTGATACATTTGTGTGTATAATTGTATGTATGCATGCAATCCAAAGTATTAAACACATAAGAATGAAGATGCATGTTCTTAAATTATCACAGGTTCAGAGGTTGCAGGCTGCAAACAGCTTACAGTTGAAAGGAACAATAGGAACTCTTGTTATGATTGTCCAGAAAGAAGGATGGAAGCATTTATTTTCCGGACTGAGCATCAACTATCTGAAGGTGAAATTCTCCAAATAAACCATTCGTATTCCAATTTGGAGATGGAAAGTTGGGCAGGTTAGATGGGTTGGGTAAAGGCTCAAAATGTCTCGGGTTGAAATGGCTCCACTATTAGCACACTTCAATACTAGCCGGGTTGGGTTGACCTGGTAACACTTTTGTGCCAATTAAATCTTAGTTTTGTGATTTAAGTCCTAAAACTTTGTTTTTGCATGACTAAATCCCTTAACTTAAATTCTGAATGAAAACCTGTTTTGCATCATTAAATCCCTTGAGCTGTTAAAATTTTAATACAATAGTCCTTTTAGCTTGATCAATACCCTAAAACCTGGTTAGAAAAGACATTTTCTTTGAGTTTCATGAACAACGGGTTCTGATTATTCGTTTGGTAATATGTCATATTTCAGGTTGTGCCATCAGTTGCAATTGGATTTACAGTCTATGACGTTATGAAAGCATACTTGAAGGTCCCACCACGAGATAAAACCATTGAAGAAGTGGCCACAAACAGAAGAGAGAGCCAAAGCCAAACATCAACATTGCCTTCGTCACAATCTGTGTCCTAGTATATCCTTATAATACGGTATTCTTCTTCTCATTAGTATACAAGCCATTAACAATTGTACAATTGATTCTTCTGTGACCTAGCCTAGGTTCTATGAAAGTGTATAGTTTGTATATATAAATTCCCTCTCCACTAATTTGGTTGAGGTGAACAAAAATACTCATTACTTAGACTGAGAATAATGCGGGTATATGTTACAAGTCAAGATGCAAACAATGTACATAACAATAAGATTTGTAAAGTACTTTGTTACATCTATTCACGAAGTGTATTTTAATTCGAAGGTAGTGAGCATAAATTACTTGTAATTTGAGTTTCATAACAAGCATGTAATATACACTGCTCATGAGTTAATTAACATCTGCAGAAGTTTATCTACTAACTATGACTACGTTTAGCCGTTTAGGTCATATTAAAAAAAAGAAAGAAAAAAAAATCAAAGTGAAAATTGTAACAAAACGTAACCAACTTGGGTTTCATGCAACCAACTTTCGTTTCGCCAGAACCACTAACGCTTCTGAGTTCTGAAATCAAAATTTACCAGTAATCTCCACACGAGCATTTACCATTCTTAAAATGATGAAATCTCTTGTTGTCCCTTACAATGAGCTCCCTCCCAACGATCTTTGACATTATCTTGATAGCATTATGACAATCACCACATATCCGGAGATTCTTAATGATCCTCAGAGTCGTTCTTGCAGGGGTACTAATTAAACCATATGCAATTGCTAACCGTTCACTATGGTACATCAAGGCCTGCTCTTTGGCCTCTTGGTCAATGTCATGAAGTACATAGCGTGTGTCTGGCACATACCCAGCATCTCTCAGTTGACCATTTAATCCTTTCAGTTTATCATACGCATCTTCCCTGTAAGGATCTGCATTTCTGTATTCATTCACCTTGTTCTTCCCTTCAAGCATATTACTCTCAGATTGTATCCCTGCTACTAACAGAACTTTATCAGATATCCCCATCGATGGAACCAAAATCGCTTCAGCGCGGTCTTCAAGCTCAATGTCACCATGGATTCGAGCAGAATTCATCAAAGATTCCCATATTTCAGCTGTAGGTTCAAATGGTATGCTTTCAGTGAGCTCCATAGCTTCATCCAAATGCCCAGCTTTCCCTAAAACATCGATAACCACTAAATAATGTTCAATCCCAGGAACTAATTGATACTCATTCATCATCAATTTAAACTGTACCAAACATTCTTCAACTGAATCAATAGTAGCACAAGCCAATAAAACTAGTCTAAAAGTCTCCCCATTTGGAGTCAAACCCATTTCTTTCAGTTTCTTATATAACAATAAACCCGCATCAGCTTCACTGTTCTCTACATGCCCTTTTATCATCAAATGCCATAACTCTAATTCCTCTCGTTCACGCATTCTATCAAACACCCTGCGTGCATCCCTCATGCTGTTACACTTGACATACATTCCCACTAGCTTAGAATTCAAATTCACATCACCGTAGTAAGGTGATCGAATAAGAAGCTGTTGTATTTTCTTCCCTAATTCAAGATCAACACACGAATCCAAAACAACCTCGAAAACATCGTATCCTGCAGGTACACCTTGAGACATCAACTCAATTGTTTCTTTAATCAATCCATCTTTGCATAAAGCAGATAAATTTACATCTGGGGTTGGAGTCTTGGTATTGGGTTTTTGGTTTAATTCGTTCTTTTTGCGAATAAATGGTGGTTTTGTTGATGAAGTAACTCGGCGATTGGTGGTTCGTGTGGTGGCGTCGTTTCGTGATGCGGTGCAGAGGGGTTTGGGAGCAGAGTTAGGAAGGTGAAGTGAAGATTTGAGTTGTTTTGAAATAATGCGAAATTTGAAATGGATAGAAGAAGAGAGAGATGACGCCATTGGAGAACCAGAGTGAGCTCTGGTTAACTGAAAGTGTGGGAGAAGATGATGATGATGATGATGATGATACGAGGGAAATATCTGTTGGGGGGAGTTACACAATGCCCCCCTGTACTTTGATAAAGTTTCTATCTATCTGTCAAAGTTATAGAACTATTAAAAGATCAGAAGGGGTCAGATTCGAGTTATACACAGTATTCAAATTAAAAAAAAAAAGTATTTCGAATATTGAAAGTTGTCCTTAATTTTATGGAAAAATAAATGGTGCTTTTAATAGCATTTGTTGTGTTAAAAGTATGGACTCAACATATATATTTTTTAATAGAAGTTGAGTAAAAATTATAATATAAAATGTTGTATTTATTATTGGAAAATGATATATGTAGCCCGTAGGGCTAATGATAAGAACCGACTTCTAACTGCTTACAACTTTTTTATAAAAAGAAATCAAAGAAATATAAATAAATTCAATTAACTGCCACATCCTTTAATCCTTATGAAAGTCAAATTCGTATATAAAAACTGTATGTAAAAACTAACCACAACTTGTATGTAAATACCAGTAAATTCCAACTTTCCAAGTAACCGTCATTATTTGTAGGAATAATCGAACAGAAAGAAACATGATCATTGTGCCATGTATATACATACTTATAAGTTATCTGATTTATTCATGTATTTTCAATATATTTTACAATTTATAGATCACTATATGTTTCTGTAGTTGTGTCCATGATGATTACATGGTGTTGTGAAAGAAAATAAGATATACTCCGTGAAATAACAGTGAAGGGAATAAGGTAAAAGAAGATCAGTTTTAATTAATAGAATTGACTTTTAAAAATCTAAGAAAGGTGGTCGGTTACAAGGTTTTTTTATTAATTTATTTTGATAAAATTAGTTGAAAGTTGATTCTTATTCTTAGCCCTAAGGGCTACATATAGCAAATTCCTTTATTATTTAATGTCGACAAAATTACACGGGTCGTCTCTGTGGTTTGTCTAAAAATACACTCGTCGTCCCTGCAAGTTTTTTTGACACTGGTCGTCCTTGTGGTTAACAATTCTTGCATGGGTCGTCCCTCTCGCTAACGGCCGTTTGTCAATCTCATTAAATCATGTCATGTGCACAGCATGTGAGGGTATTAGGGTAATTTCATGCACCTTTTTCTATTTGTTTAAATAAGTAATATAGACACACATATTAATACATACCGACGAGGATTAAGCGTATGTATTTTTGTGTATATATCAAACCAACTCACATTGATTTCAGTTAACAAATAAATATTTTTATACGTTTCACCCCTGTTCAAATTCATCAAAAAATTATAATCTTTAATAAAAAATGTTTACATAATATGAAAATGGAAGGAGTAAAGACGGAAGAAGAAAGCGTTAACAATTAACAATAATAATTATAATGCAAACTCATCATCATCAGGTGCAAGTAATATGACCCCATCTTATAAAAATCAAACCTTGATTCAATATACTACTGATGCTACGCTTTTATGAGAGTTTTAACAATCTGTTAGATCTGGTAAGTCTTTAACTACTCAACTTTACTTAAACATTCACCAAATAAACATGTGGTAGGACAACAAATGACTGATTAACCTCAGATCCGGCGATTGCGTATCGAATTCGACCTTATATAGTTGTGCCACTTGCAAATCGCTGGGTGGTTTTTTTCTGATTTGATGGTGGTGATTCGGTCGTGAGTGATGGAGATCGCCGGAGAATTAAAGTTTCCCTTTACCGGTCATCGGTTTTGTTAGTTTACCAGATCGGGTTCGCCGGAAAACTACAGGAACCGCCGCCACCATCGGAGTTTTCAGATCTGCGTCAGCCATGATGATGATGTCGAAAATGCAGTAGCAGTAGCGTGCTAAGGGTGCTTCGGTGGATGGAGGTGTTACAACCGACAGTGATAGTGCCACGATAAAGTTTGGGGTTAGGGTTTGATGCGCGTCGAGAAGATATAGGTTTGGGATAGGGTTTTTGTTTTTTGCGATGGTCCCACGATGACAGAGTTGTAATTAGCAATAGCAATGGAAAAAGGGGTGTGAAATTACCCTAATACCCTCACATGTCGTGCACATGATATGATTTAACGGGATTGGCAAACGGCCGTTAGCGACAGGGACGACCCTTGCAAGATTTGACAACCACAAGGACGACTAGTGTAAAAAAAAACTTGCAGGGACGACGAGTTGTCTTTAATGTCTGATTGGAAGTTGCATATTCAAATGGTGCCGTTAAAAACATAGATTATATCCCCTTAAAAAAATGATACATATCAAACCATTCCAGTTCCACCATCCATGTTCAAATTTGTTTCATACCAAAAACCATCCATGTTTACAAACAAAACAAATTAAGGATGAGGATAACCTTGTGTCCTTGTCTACTAAAACACATAAACATCCTGAACCAACCGAAGTGTCAAACAAGACAAGTACATACCATAGTATTTATTGTAATAGAAATCTTACGAGATATTCATCACACTACATTTGATCTTAGCCAAATGGCCTAGAAAGGTCTTCTACATGATCCGAATAAATCGAAATGGCAAAATTAACACTACATACTGCGATCTGAACCTAATAACCTCGAACTGGTTTGGCTGATTTTTAGACGTCCAACCCAGTCAAACAGATAATATTGTTTCACTTAGGGAGCTTTATATGGCTTTGATCGAACCATGCACACCAACTTAAAAGACATTGCACGCGTAGACATGACACAGAAGGGAAAATTCTAGAAACATGAATTCATATAGTGTAATCAGACCATTCTGATATAATTGATGTGTGATCCATAGACATCCCAGGACATTCTTCAAGATATGATGCCTCTTTCCCTTCAACCAACCTTGCTGGATTTCCTACTGCTGTTGCTCGTGGTGGCACATTGATTAGAACAACTGATCCCGCACCAATTTTCGCTTCTGCACCGATCTTTACATTACCCAATATAGTTGCCCCTGCACCAATTAATACCCCATCTCCGATCTTTGGGTGGCGGTCCCCACCAGCCTTGCCGGTGCCTCCCAAAGTCACGTGGTGAAGAATGGAGACATTGTTGCCAATAACTGCGGTCTCACCTACAACAACACCCGTTGCATGGTCAAATAGTATTCCTTTTCCAAGTTTAGCACCAGGGTGAATGTCGACTGCGAAGACATCAGAGATTCGAGATTGTAAAGCTAAGGCTAGTGGTCGTCGGGATTGAGTCCATAACTTATGAGCCACCCGATGAGCCTGATCAAATGATAAGATAACATTAGGGGGTCATGAATTTTCAGATGAATCCAATTGCACAAGGGCCATTGGTTAAAAAGATTTCTCCTGGAGGTGACAAATTAGCAGACTGGGCGGGTTGGGTAGCGGGTCAAGGCTGGTTTTGATCAAAACTAGCCAGGTTGACCCCAACCACCTTTCGTCCAAAATCTTTAGATTAATTGCATGATTTTTGTGTGTCAAAAATATTATTTCAATAATAATCTGATTCATTTAACAAAATGAGGATTCATGCAATTAAAAACATTTTGGGCAACTTTCGACATGTTCCTTTTTTAACGAACTTTATCTTTAACCAAATACACACGTAAAAAATAAAAGATAACCGGAATCAACCCACTCATGAGTAAATGTGCCAAATTGCCACATCTAGTGGCAAATACTACTAAACAACTAAACATAAACCATAAACCATTGGTTATGAATCTAGAATCCCTCGATACAGGCTTAATATGCTATCAAGTATTAGAATAAAAAAGATCCCACTTTTCACATTCTTAGTGAAAAGTTTAATAGCAACACTATCGGAAACTCCTCATGTAACCTTGGCCAATTTGGGTTATCATATCGTCACCTGTTGACTCCTTATAGTTAAATAAGATACGTTCAATGGTTTGATAACACACATATTGACATATTGTTTATATATGTACCCAGCCACCGTGCTCCAGCATTTCAGGAAAAAGATAGTAAATTTGATTTTAGAAAGTCAAAACTGTAGCTTTTCCTCATCAGTTATTCAAGAATCAAGATTGATCCATAATTTTGGGATTGCAAATTTGATATTTCTAAGTGTTCGTGGCTTAAAAACTACTTTCAAAATTATTACTATTCCATCGGCTTAGAATAGTGGACATTTTTTCCCTCTAAAATAAGCTACAACACTAAAACAAGTGCTTACTGCGTTATCAAAACTCCAAACACCCACTTTATATCAACTGCTACAACTACTAAATAGCTAAATGTACAAAAGCTAAAAGCATTTTTTTTTGACGAAGTTTTAAACTTTATATGACTAAATTATGAATCATGACAAAATTCATCGTAATTCTTTGCAATTAACCCTAAAAATATCAAAATCAAAAATCAAATTTTACCTGACAAGCAAGAAAGCCTTTGTAATTAAGCAAACAATGAGAAAACGAAACACAAGCAGGGTCACGTGACCTGGCGGCACGTAAGTCAGCAACGGCGGCTAACCGGAGATCAGGGTCGACAGAAAAGGTGTTCAGAAACAAATCATAAAGCAGAGTTGATAACAAAGTGGAAGAACACAGTTTATTTCCAAGATGAAATGAAAGTGATCGATCTAAACTGGAATGAGAAAGTATCGTTGAGTATAAGTAACTGGCTAACGCCGGTTCCGATTCGGCGTCACGGCGAGCTTCCGCCTTGATTTCCGTCCATACCCACGATGCTTCTTCGTCTGGGTCTGCCGTTATCGGCGGCGATGGGTACCTGGACTCCCCGGCCGGCATTGGTTACAATTTACAGCACGGTGGTGTTTTGTGTTTCCAGATTTATTTGGGGGTTATTATTTTTATTTTTTTTATGATTTGTTTTGACGAAGGCGTTTAGATAGAGGGTGTTTGGGGGCGCCTTGTTTTGATGGCTTATTTGCTTACTTGCTTAATAAGCTCAAATACAAGTGTTTGGATAAGCCAATCTGGTGAAGCTTACATATTTGCTTATTTTTTGTTCTTTGTTAGAAATTTTTAGCTTATTTGTTCTTGTAATTTTGGAAAAGTTAATCAATAAAGTGGACATGTGTGCCGTAGTTTTTTCAAAAGTATACTAGTTTAGAAAATAATTACCGGTCTCCCATTTATAATGTCCACTTTGACTTTGAACACAGTTTTAGGATTCTCCACTAATTACACTTTTCACCAATCAAATATTAAATCTACTCATTAAAATCTTTTTTGATTGGTTAAATATCAAAGTAGACACTTATAATGGGATATCCTAAAATAGTAATGTGGACATTTTAAATGGGACGGAGGGAGCATGAGAAATAGAGAGTTTTTAAAAACATTATCAAAAACTACCTGGCTTGTTTATTTACTGACAGATACTTTAAGAATTGTTCTCAACTATGATAAAAATATGTAATGAAAAATAATCAATATAACTTATGGGTAGGGTTCAAATGAGAATAGGAATTTGTGTGAGAATGAGAGAACCAATGATATCAAGCCATGTGTACAAAGAGAATGTTCCACATGTACAAAACCCATTTACCCCCAACATCAATTATCTCACAAACGACAAATCGAAAAATTATGAAAATTGCACCATTAAATTCGTCGTTTTCTCCTCTTCGATTTGCCGTCCCTCAAGACATACTTTCGAAAAGTTTTTTTTTTTTTCATTTTTTTGGTGGGTTTCACATTTACTAACACATGTGTTAAAGTGTTGCGTTTAGGGTTTAGGGTTTGGGGTTTAGGGGTTAGGGTTTAGGGTTTGAGGTTTGGGGTTTCGGGGAAACCCCAAACCTCAAACCCTAAACCCTAAACCCTAACCCCTAAACCCCAAACCCTAAACCCTAAACGCTTTACAGAACGCTAAACCCTAAATCTTTCTAAATCCTAAACCTTGAACCCCTTCTAAACCCTAAACCCTTATAAACCCTAAACCATAATCCCTACTAAACCCTAAACCTAACCCTAAACCCTAACCTTAACCACAAATTAAATGTACAACTAATCACTAACACATGTGTTATTAA
The DNA here is from genome assembly GCA_949592205.1 of Helichrysum umbraculigerum. Classification (NCBI taxonomy): domain Eukaryota; kingdom Viridiplantae; phylum Streptophyta; class Magnoliopsida; order Asterales; family Asteraceae; genus Helichrysum; species Helichrysum umbraculigerum. Next base: position 3,438,617 of record CATIUR010000005.1, on the reverse strand, counting down.
TTTGTGAAATCCACCAAAAAATGAGAAAAAAAAAAGTTGTCAAAAGTATGCCTTGAGGGACGGCAAATCGAAGAGGAGAAAACGCTGAATTTTATGGTGCAATTTTCATGATTTTTCGACTTACCGTTTGTGAGATATTTAATTTTTAAAAATGTGGAGGAGAGAGAATAAAGTGTGGAGGAGAGAGAATAAATTGACATATGGCAGAAATCTGTTGGTTCCCTCATTCTCACTCAAAATTGGTGTACTCATTTGAACCTTACTCTATAACTTATATATGTTTTCGGTTAATTCGGTTAATGGGGTTATGGTTGAAATATAAAACCATGACCAAACTGTTTATTTGGGTTAATCAAAATTCACAAACCGAACAATTATTTGTCCATCATTTTTATTAATAAGATTCGGTTTTATCGGTTGATTTAGTTATGATTTGGTTAATTTGAAATCTTGCTCACCCTACTTAGTCTTATAAGGAGTATGTGAATACTTGAGACGTGAGACTTGACACATAAAAATGATCAGTAAAATATAGTTATATGTTTTTGGTAATTATTATACTAAGGGGGTAAAAATGACAAAATGAAAAGTCAAAGTGTTAAATAAAAACATTAAATAAAAGTTGAAGGATATTAGAGCACAAGGTGTGGTAAACAATGTTCTGGACAGTGTTCTGGAGAATGTTGGAAGTGAGGATTTTGTTGTGTGGTAAAAAAAAAAAAAAAAAAGCTGAACGTTGGCGACTTCAACGTTTGTATCAGGGGCGGATGCAGCTAGCAATTAGGGGGGTCACGGGCCCCCACTCAACTTGGCCCAACAAGTGTTAGTTTATTGAGCCCAGATGTTAGGCCCCCAAACTAAAAACTCAGTGGCCCCCATGTGAGCCCAAATGAAGAACTGAAAAGGGAAATATAAAATCAATAACAGTATGTTTGTCTTATTCACGACGTGAAGATGGGAACTGACCTTGATTCACATATATAAAACGAATCTACACTCGATGTCTCCTTTTATTTTACATGTAAACAAAAATGATTGAATACTTTGATATTTAATCTACATATATGATATTATAATTATAATATAATACATAATATGAAATATTACAATACAAACTTAATTTGGAGAGAGTATGTTAACTAAATTGTTTAATGATATAAATTCCACTTATAAAGCTCTAGTGGTTCATTAAGTATATATTGTTATAAATACATCATTATGTTGGTTTTTTATAGTGTTTTATTAAAATATTATGTGTGCATTTTTATTCTATCTAAATCAAACCTCTAAATTTTTTGTTTTTAAAAAACTGAATACATTATATCTAAGCAATCAAAACATGAAGTACAACACAAAACTTGGATAATTTGAACTCGAAAAAACTCTAAAGTGATTTATATAGTGTTAGAATTTATGTTACTTGTTCTTTAAAAGTGACGTTTGATATACTCATATGGTTTTTTGTACGTGACTTGTTTGACCCGACCCGTTTTGACCGGTTATTAAACCTTTCATTAGTGCTACCTCTAATGTCAATGACCAAGTGCCCCCCTAAACAAATTTTCTAGATCCGCCACTGGTTTGTATCAGGACGTTGGCACCAGAACGCTGTAGTGAACGCCGACGAGAACGCCGGTGAGGTGCGGCAGAACGCCGGCTCACAGCGTTCTCCAAGCTGAACGCAGATGCCACCTATTTGCATACCCCGTGCTCTTAGAGCACAAGGTGTGGTGTCGGTGTTCTGGGACAGTGTTCTGGAGAATGTTGAAAGTGAGGATTTTGGGGTGTGGTAAAATGTGGGAACGTCGATCTATCTCTGCGTTTGCATATGGACGCCGGCAAGAAAATAGCTCGAGAACGCCGGTCCGGTCCGGCAGAACGCCGGAGCTCGGCGTTCTCGCCCAAGAACACTGTGTTTTTTATCACCATACCGTATGCTCTTATGGAACCCCATCTCTACCTGCACATACAATTCTTCTCCATAAAACCTTATCTTGAACCGTAGCTTAAAAATATATGCAAGAAAGTCGTTATGTAATTTTAACTTTCTGCAACCGGGCTTTGTAGTTTGCTTACATTCTGACAACTCCAATTATTGACTTTGTTATTGGCGGTTAATTAAAGTTAGAAACCGGGGGTGGGAAACCCGGTTCTACTAGTTTCGATAATGTTTTCAAAAAACTCTATATTTCTCATAATTGTTTTCTAAACTAGTATACTTACGAAAAAAAATTCTAGGAACTTCTATAATTTTGATTTCACCACATAAATTTTCTTCATTTTTCTAATTTAAGTGCATCCGTTTTTAACTATATAAAGTCAAGTAAATCAAGCTTCTACCAATTTGTTGATCCAATAATTATATTCTTTCAAGTGACAACATTACATTCATAGTAAAACATAAGTTTACACATTTGTTGTTCCGATAATTATATCGTTTCAAAGTATACATAGCTTACAGACAAACAATGAAGGCCTTTATTACAATGGGACGGCTATAGAGCGCAGTTCTTACAATAAATGGTTATAAAAAAAATAAAAATGAATGATATGAATTGTATAAGTATACCTTTCTCAAGAGTATGGAATGAATGAATGAATAAATGACCGCGTCTCAAAGATGTAACTCAGTCTCTTAACTAATTCTCGGGTGTTACACAACGGAGTCTGTGATACTTGAATGCTGAGAGTTCCTTTGTCCTCCAATTTTTCGCTTTAAACAGATGGTACCTTATTTCGTTATATTCCCAAAAAGTTGAAAAACAAGGAGAATTATCATAAGGTCTGAATCATGATTCATGAGATGAATGACTAATCTTCGTCCTCGCTGCTTCATGTTGCCAACAATACTTGCTATCTTTACCTGGTTTCCTTTTACAAAAGGAACCATTAAGCGTGACGGCTACACAAGTCAATGAATTAACACCAGTATCATTACTATACTCGTTTTTCAGAATGCAAAATGTCCCGGTCTCTAAATCTAAACTAGAGCTTGGTACGTACTGTTTATCTGGCATATTGATTTTCATTCCTTTATGCTCCTCACATCGTTTTCTCCCTGCCAAAGGCACTTTTGTACAGAGAGAAGCATCATCTAAGATGACTCCGCACGTTAGCTGAAGAGTGTCCTCTGTGTTAGTATGTAAATGAGGTTTCACAAACGCGTTGACTTTCATCCCTTTATGGTCGACACATCTCTTTCTCCCTTCAACTGGATGCCTTGTACATATAGACCCTTGACCCAAGGCTACACCACATGTACCGCCATCATTCTCGTTCATATTATTACCCTCTTTTGATACCAATATGGGGCGTGATCGAGTGAGCTTGAAAATTCTAGAAAGAAAATTTGCGTCCTTTTGGCTGCTATAGAAACTAGATCCGTTATCTAACACCGGTGAATCACATCGTTTAATTTTTAGGCCTACTTTCTTTGGTGGGATTACATGAAGCTTCTTGAATACCATATGTACCCTTCTAGAACTTGAAGCAGCAGCTTTGACTTTTTTAAGTATGTCAACAGGGCGACGATCGCCATTCATCCCCTGATTCCATGCATAATCGAAAGTTTTTAATAGCTGGGATTCTGTATTCTCAGCATCTTTCTTATTCTCCATCTGTAAAAATCAAATCACACATGACATCTCTTGTAATATCATGTAATGCATATAATTATTAATTCAACAAAGAAGCATAGTTATTGCAATGAGCCATTTGGGCAGGCTATAAAGCATAAAGGTTCCCTTGAGTTCATATGAGCCATTTGAGTCAGTGTGGACCACAAATTAGCAGTGGAAAAATGAGAAGGTAGGAGTGAATGTAACGGGTCAAATATGTGATTTTGTATGGGTCAAAAAAGGTCAACACAACCCACAAACCTTTTTACGTCTTTTCCCATACTAAAAGTTAGAATTTACTAACAATTTAAATATGATAGCAAAAAGCCAAAAACTATTGTTAGAAAGATAAGCTAATTTCAAAATAACAGGTATAGGCCCTTTTGGAGTCTTCTTATACATTGTGAATACAAATGCCTTTTGACTTGTTTGACATACTTGAACTGTTCAACCCATTTTCATTTTTGCTAATTTTTTTAAGTTCACCCATTTGACCCGTTAGAGATGTAGTACAGCCCAAATTAATCCATCTATCTATGAATAAGTTCACCCATTCGAGTGAAGTTGCTTTTTTTTTTTTTATCAGAATTCAGAAACTTTTTTGTATATGACTACTGGTCTCCATTTAAAAAGTAAGTAATAGAAATCTAAAATTGAAACACTTCCTTACCAGAGCCCATCTAAATGCAATGGCAAATCCACACGAAAATATAGTACAGCCCAAATTCACCCATTTGACCCGTTAGAGATCCAAATTAATCCATCTATCTATGAATAAGTTCACCCATTCAAGTAAAGTTGCGTTTTTCTTTATCAGAACTCAGAAACTTTTTTGTATATTGACTACTGGTCTCCATTAAAGAGTACGGAATAGAAATCTAATTTAGAAGAAATTCCTTACCGGAGCCCATCTAAACGCAATGGCAAATCCACAAGAGAATATATCTGAAAACAGTCCAAGTACTTTACGGTCATGTTGCTCACCATTAGATAAGCCATTCTCCAAATGGGCACCATCTCGACCATACTGCTGAAGTCTGGTCCTAACATTATCTGCTTGTCCAAGATAAACAGGAATTATGTTTTTGGAGCTAAGTTGGTCGCTACTATTTCTCTTAGTTCGTGAAAGTGAAAGTACTATCCCGAGCTCGTAAAGCCCTGGACAAGAAGAACAATTTGGCAGATTGTGAGTCCTATATCTCTCTGCACCTTCCTTGTTCAACAAATAATCTTCCCAATCACAAGGCCCGATAAGAATCTGGATATTAACATAGATCAATGTGGTCAAAAATTAACTAAACTACGAACCCAAAAAGGTGCAATATTAGAACTTAAGAACAAGCTAACTGTATTTTTTAAGTATAGATTTATTTTGTTAGGAAACGGCTAAGATCACAAACCAAAATTATATCACATACAAATAAGTGAGCAATGTGATCAACCTAGTGAGTAGATCCTAAGGATATGACATTTGGTTTCTAATTACACTAAAGATACATTTTTAGAGGCTGCATCAGGTTGATTTAACAAAGATGATGGTTCCTAACTTTGAATTCTATTCATAAGCGATTTAGATCCCGTTCTATTTTGAGCATCAAATTAATGATTTCAAGTTCGGATTGGCGCATGGCTAGTAACGACAGTGTCAATACATAATTTCATATTTTCTATTCCATGACACGATTGAAATTTGAAATACTGTATTAATATCTTAAGGACTCAAATCACTATTTATAGTTAGTTTACTATATCTGAAATCAACAAAAATTCTTACGAATCATTGAACTATAACGGAGCTGAGAACAAATTTTGATGATAAATAACTAAAATTTATAATTGAAACTAAAACAGTCATATAATTGTTAATTGAACTTCAGATCCACTCAAAAATCAAATTATAGATACATACATATGAAAGTAATTAGAAATATAAGAATTTACCTTCCAATTGGAGAAAGCGGAATCGTGTTTAGTGCGTCTACAATTTTCTCTCTTCAACAGCGACGTTGCGGTGGCGTTGACTGTTATCCCCATCGTGGCCCCGCCGTAGCGATCTTGGCGCCGCCCGTTACACTGCAATAAACCGCCCGTTACAGTTCTATCTTTAACACGGCGCTGTTACTTTTAAAAAGAAAAAGTAAAAGCGGCCCCAAAACTATCATATTATTTACGCTTTTTTCATTTAACTTTAAGTTTTAACTTTTTCGGTCCCTAATGAGACCTTTCACTTTTAAATTTAACGTTGTCCATCACTTTTATTCTTCCATAAGCAATTTATAACCGTATGTATTTGAGTATTTCTACAGGAAAAATGTGTGATTGGTTTAGATAGAGCTGAGAATATATGTGATTACAGAAATATGGAATATGAATATGTGAGGAAGAAAATATCTCTAATAATTTTAATTTATCGGTTAAGCGATGACACTTTTATATTAAGGTCTTGAAAAACATTTAGAGCGAAAAACTAAATTGATCTTCCAGTTAGAGTTTTCTAGCTTGGTCCAACGTACTCTGATAGTTATGCGCAAGGCTATGAAGGAACCGAGGTAAGCTGAAGTTTGTTTCGATTCAAGCTTGACTCGTCGGCGTTAAGTTAAACCCGGAGTCTTTTCTAGTCTAATCACACGTTTGAATAGCTTATAGAAAAACTTGTATCATAGTGTAGACTTTAATTGGTTAGAATGCTAGCTACTTGGGTATGTTTATTTTATTTTTCTAAACTTAGCATATATGCTATATTCGAAGGCCAGCAATATGAATACACTGTAAAAAATAAAAAAAAGTCATATGATTTGACCAATTAACAGTTTATATAAAACTATTGAATGTTTATTAGTCATGTGATTTTGACTTAATACTAGTATTAAATAGATTAATAAATATTGAATGGGTGCTATGTTGGATTCTTATTATTGGCCTGATTTTACAATAAGAACAACTAGATGAAACCCAACTAATGAACTAAAGTGTTAAGGTATTAATAATATTCTTAAAATTAGGTATTAGAGATTTTTATAATATTTTGGTAAAAGGGGTATCTAGTATTAGGCTAATGTGTTAACCATTAAAGACAAATAAATTCCCCACGACAGAAACAAAAACAATTGTATATCTTTATAATATAATGACCATTACAATAATTCAATCATCAATCAATAAAGAAAAGATTGTCAACTTTGGGAATAATCACATTTTGTTTTAAAACAAGGGCCAATTAGCTTTTAGAACATAATAAGAATAGAGTGAAACATGGTAATACTTTTCATTGTTTAGTGATATCATTCAAGTACATTGGATCTACTATATATAAGGCATTATTCATCAATACAATAGCTAAAGAGTCGGGGGTTTCAAGAATTTGGATAGCCACATTAACTATTATTCATAACACTCCCCCTTGGCTATCCATTACAAAAAATGCCTCGTTATAACATTAACTAGGTAAAACCAAACGCTTGTTAATGCTGCCTCGTTAAAAACCTCGCCAGGAAAACCCAGTGGGACAAAACCATGGCCGAGGAAAAAAGAGTGCAGCGCGTATGATTCTCCCCCTGATGACCACATCACTCTAGTTCCTTGAGTCTCCGCAACCCAATGCCATGAATTAATTTCTTGAATGTTGAAGTAGGAAGAGCCTTGGTAAATAAATCAACCAAATTGTCACTTGAACGAATTTGTTGAACAATAATTTCACCGGTCTTTTGCAAGTCATGTGTAAAAAAGAACTTTGGAAGTATATGTTTAATTCGGTCACCCTTAATGTATCCTTCCTTAAGTTGAGCGATGCATGCTGCATTATCTTCATATAGGACAGTTGGCGCTTCGTTCCCTGAATTAATACCACAAGATCCACGAATGTGTTGTACCATATTTCTTAACCAAACACATTCTCGACTAGCTTCATGGATTGCCAAAATTTCAGCATGATTAGATGAAGTGGCAGTGATTGTTTGCTTTATCGAACGCCATGAAATTGCTGTGCCATCACTCGTGAATACATATCCAGTTTGAGATCGACCAGTGTGAGGATCAGACATAAATCCAGCATCTGCAAAACCAATTAAACTTGTTTTGGATGTATTTGTGAAATACAATCCCATATCCTTTGTACCTTGAAGGTATCGAAAGATTTGTTTTACCCCATTCCAATGCCTCCTAGTAGGGCATGAGCTATATCTTGCCAACAAATTTAATGAAAATGATATATCAGGCCGTGTATGACTAGCAAGAAACATCAATGCTCCAATGGCACTTAAATATGGTACTTCTGGCCCAAGAATTTCCTCTTCATCTTTCGGAGGCCTGAAGGGGTCCTTATCAACATCAAGTGACCTCACAACCATTGGGGTACTTAGTGAATGTGCTTTGTCCATGTAAAATCTTTTCAACAATTTTTCTATGTATGCTTCTTGGTGCACAAGGATTCCATCCTTAAGGTGTTCAATTTGTAGACCAAGACAAAATTTTGTCTTTCCAAGATCCTTCATTTCAAATTCCTTTTTCAAGCATTCAATCGCCTTGGACAACTCCCCAGGAGTTCCAAGTATATTCAAATCATCAACATACACGGCAATTATCACATAATCAGACCCCGATCTCTTAATAAAAATGCATGGGCAAATGGGATAATTTGTATAACCTTCTTTTAACAAATACTCACTTAGGCGATTGTACCACATCCGCCCAGACTGTTTTAATCCGTATAATGACCTATTCAATTTAATTGAATATTGTTCTCGAGAACTAACGTCACACGATTCTGGTAGTTTAAACCCTTCAGGAAGTTTCATGTATATTTCGGTATCAAGTGAGCCATACAAATAGGCTGTCACGACATCCATTAGGCGCAAATCGATTCTCTCTTTTATTACCAGACTTATAAGATATCGAAAGGTTGTTGCATCCACCACTGGAGAATATGTCTCCTCATAATCAATTCCCGGTCTTTGTGAAAATCCTTGTGCCACCAATCGTGCCTTATATCGTACAACCTCATTTTTCTCATTACGTTTTCGCACAAAGACCCATTTATATCCAACAGGTTTGATACCTACCGGTGTACGAATTACCGGTCCAAAAACTTCTCGTTTTGCGAGAGAATTCAATTCTGCTTCAATTGCGTCCTTCCATTTTGGCCAATCATTTCTATGTTTGCATTCATGGACAGATTTTGGTTCTTGATCCTCATCACTTTCCATTACTTCTAGCGCTACACTGTATGCAAAAGTATCATCGACGTCGATTTCATTTCGGTTCCAAACTTTTCTAGACATGATATAATTTATCGAGATCTCTTCATTTTCAGGTACCTGAGGTTCTTCTTGAACCGTCATGTCTAGTGCTTCTTTAGAACTTTCGGGCATTGTTGTTACCTCGAGTTGACCATCTTGAGTATTTGCCCCCTTTTTCTTTCGAGGATTTCTATCTTTGGAACCAATTGGTCTACCTCGCTTCAAGCGTGCCTTAGACTCATTACCAATTTTCGGTTGCCCTTCCGGGACACTGATTTTAACTGGGGCATTAACAGCTGGTATATATGACTTAGTCACTCTTTTTGTGTCACTAAATGCGTCTGGTAATTGATTTGCTAAACCTTGTAAATGAATTATCCTTTGAACTTCAATTTCACATTCTTTAGTTCGAGGATCAAGATGAGATAAGGATAATTCATTCCAACTTACTTCATTTCCCAGCTGTTTATTATCTCCCCCTAATGTTGGGAATACTGATTCATCAAAGTGACAATCTGCAAAACGAGCCGTAAAGACATCCCCCGTAGATGGCTCTAAATATTTAATTATTGAGGGTGACTCATACCCAACATATATTCCCAACCTCCTTTGGGGTCCCATCTTTGTGCGTTGTGGTGGAGCAATCGGAACATATACAGCACATCCAAAAGTTCTGAGATGGGAAATATTTGGTTCTTTACCAAAAACCAATTGCAATGGGGAGGAAGTATGATAACTTGTTGGCCTGATGCGAATTAGGGTTGCTGCGTGTAAAATAGCATGGCCCCAACCATTAACTGGTAGTTTTGATTTCATAAGCATTGGCCTTGCAATCATTTGAAGCCGCTTGATAAGCGATTCAGGAAGCCCATTTTGTGTATGAACATGGGCTACAGGATGTTCAACACATATCCCAATAGACATACAATAATCATTAAACGCTTGGGATGTAAATTCACCAGCATTATCTAGACGAATTGTCTTTATGGGGTAATCTGGAAAGTGTGATCTCAATCTTATCAGTTGGGCTAGTAAACGTGCAAACGCAAGATTGCGACTTGACAATAAACACACATGTGACCATCTTGTTGATGCGTCAATTAGAACCATAAAATACCGAAATGGCCCACTAGGTGGATGTATGGGCCCACATATATCCCCGTGAATCCTTTCTAAAAAATTAAGGGATTCATTACCAACTTTTACTGGTGATGGGCGAGTAATCAATTTTCCTTTGGAGCAAGCAACACATGTAATATCCTTTGCTTCAAGGATCTTTTGGTTTTTTAATGAATGCCCGAGTGAATTTTCAATTATTTTTCGCATCATTATTGACCCGGGATGGCCCAACCGGTCATGCCAAACCATAAAGTTGTCACGGTCCATAGACTTTTGGTTTATTACCACATTTGACTCAATTGCACTAATCTTAGTACTATACAAACCGGAAGAAAATGCGGGTAACTTTTCGAATACATGTTTTTTACCCGAAATTATTTTTGTAATTTGAAGGTACTCAACATTTCCTTCATTTGTAGTCTCAATATGGTATCCATTTTGACGGATATCTTTAAAACTCAATAAATTTCTTTGAGACATGGGGGAAAACAGTGCATCATCAATTTCAAACCGTGTTCCTCCGGGTAATAATATATTCGCTCTTCCGGAACCTTCAACTAATTTTGAACTTCCAGAGATAGTATTGACATTAGCCTCTTGTATATTTAGATGAGAGAAATATTTTCTTTTCTTGAGAATTGTATGTGTAGTTGCACTATCCACTAGACATATATCTTCACCATCAATATTTAATTTAGCAAAGCGATCCATTTTCTTCAAAAAAGATAATACATAATACTATAAGTTATAATTTCATAAGCAATCAAAAGGTAAGACAACAAAAACTGATAGCATAAACGTCTTCATAACAAACTTAAACCCAAAATTTCAAACACAAGACTTGTCGTGGAACAACGACAATTTATTCTAAAAAAAAAAACCGCTTATTCATGACGAGAATTAAAATAAGGATAACTTGTTCATGGGTTTAGGGTGTGAATCACTCATTTGTAAGAAAATCGCCAACATCTAGATGAGTTGCATCAGGATGATCTTGTGGTTCATAGGCGACATCAACTTTGTCATCCTCATAGGTGAAGTTTGCCTCTATCCCTTTGCCTTTGTTTTCAAGGGATTTTTGATAAAGTTCCACAAGATGCTTGGCTGTAGTACATTCACGTGCCCAATGATTTTTAATTCCACAACGGTAGCACCCGTTTGCTACCGTCCCTTTGGCTTTCCCACCTCGTTCATTCTTACTGTTGTTGCCCCTTTGGTTACCACTTGTGTTTTTGAACTGAATACCACGAGAATTTCCTCTACCATGTCCACGGCCACGGCCACGGCCACGACCACGACCACGTCCACGACCACGTCCACGGCCACGACCTCCATTTTGGTTGTCATGTATTGCCACATTCGCCTCCGGTAATGGGGCGGCGCCAGTTGGACGGGTCTCATGGTTTTTCATCAAGAGCTCATTGTTTTGCTCAGCCACAAGCAAACATGTAATTAGATCGCAATATTTCTTAAAGCCTCTTTCACGATATTGTTGTTGGAGAAGTACATTTGAGGCATGAAATGTTGAGAATGTTTTCTCCAACATTTCCTCATCAGTGATCTTCTCACCACATAAGTTCAGTTGAGAAGTGATTCTAAACATGGCCGAGTTGTACTCGCTTACTGATTTATAATCTTGCAGCCTTAGGTGGCTCCATTCATAACGAGCCCTTGGCAAGACAACAGTTTTTTGGTGGTCATATCTTTCTCTTAAGTTTTTCCAAAGTATGAGTGGATCCTTAACTGTTAAGTATTCAGTTTTCAAATCATCATGAAGATGATGACGCAAGAAAATCATGGCCTTGGCCTTTTGTTGAGCATTTGCTTCATTTCCCTCTTTAATGGTATTACCGAGTCCATTAGCATCCAAGTGCATTTCAGCATCCAACACCCATGATAAGTAGTTTTTTCCGGTAATGTCGAGAGCTAAAAATTCAAGCTTTGCAATGTTTGACATGATTGAACTACTAAACAACAGAATACAAGTTAATACATGTTTTAACACAATAAGGGTATCAATATATACTAAAGAATTACGGGTGATTAGTGTAACAGAGATATGTGTGTGTATCATAACAAATTTTAACTCAATCATAAAGTAGATCAACATTTGCAAGAAAACAATATAAGGTCCCAACAAACACTAAAAGGGTATCAAAATAATAGCCACAGTTTAATTAATATAAAGGGTCTGCACTTAATGACTGAGGGATATCAACCCAATATAATATCCAAAATCATGATATATATCTAAAATGTGTAAGAGGTAGTAATTTTAATAAAATATCAAATTATGTTATGTAAAGGTAAACTAAAAAAATATAACTGTTTAAGTCACATGCAATATATCAAAGTTTAATAAGCATCACAAAGTCATGCAGTAAGAACGAATTTAACACTCACAGAAGGGTAAGCATTTTTATTTATTTATTTTTTTTTTTTTTTTTTTTTTTTTTAATAATTACTTCCACATAATTAAAGGCCACTGAATTTTACCATGTTAATAAAGGAGTGAATATAAGTGATCCTAGTCAAACAATATAATTGTCGTTAATATTACTAGGTGTGAACCAATCTGTATAGGGCAATCAAAAGGTGCAAAGTTTTTTTTTTTTCGTTAACTGATAAATACATAGAAGGATATCAAAGTGCAAAAGAGTATGTTACGTTTCTCATCAAATAAAATACAATAAATTTATATAATCATACACATTTTAAAGGCCGATCAATGATGAACTTATCAAATTATAATGAATTTAACAGGAAAAAATGGTTAACATATAGTACCTAGCTTCCTATAAGCTATGACCAAACTTGGGTTCTATAACTTAGAATGGCCTTTAATCAAAACCAGTAAGAGGTGGTATGGTTCTATTATTCACATGGATTTTGAATATAGGGAGCCATCTATTGTCACAAATTGTGCCGTACTTTCATGTTTACTATCATAACATAATTGGTTAAATTCATGAAGGTGGACGTTATACAAATAGAAATAGAAAAAGCATGGATCCTCATGAAGCAATATTGGTCAAGTAATGGGCAAATAGCACATTCGGACACATCATCATTAAAATATCAATAAAAACTTGATGACAAAAGTAACATCGCTAATCCAGTATAGTGTGTTCGAAATATTAGTACATAGAAAACATACCGGATTCTGTTATATCGAGATGAACCTGTGAGATCGTGATTCACGGTGAAATGCTCAACGAAATAACGAACGAGTCGTGCTGATAACGTGTTTTAAAACAAGGGCCAATTAGCTTTTAGAACATAATAAGAATAGAGTGAAACATGGTAATACTTTTCATTGTTTAGTGATATCATTCAAGTACATTGGATCTACTATATATAAGGCATTATTCATCAATACAATAGCTAAAGAGTCGGGGGTTTCAAGAATTTGGATAGCCACATTAACTATTATTCATAACACATTTGGAATTTTCGAGAAGTAATTTTAAGTTTTTTAGTATATACGTGCGGACCTATTTGGTACAGTCTGTATGTATGTCTTTGTCTACTAAAACCATTTTTGTTATCTAATAAATAAAAGTACTACCTCCGTCACATTTAAAATGTCCACTTTAATTTTGCACGTAGTTTTAGGATTTCCCACTAACTACACTTTTCACCAATCAAATATTAAATCTATCCACTAAAGTCTTTTTTGATTGGTTAAATATCAAAGTAGACACTTATAATAGGATATCCCAAAATAGTAATGCGAATATTTTAAATGGAACGGAAGGAGTATAATATTGATGTTGTTAAGAGCATAATTGTTAAGTGCAATTGATTAATGGGCAGCTAGTTCTTTTACATTTTTCAAGATATGGGTCTATTTTTATGTTGATTAAAAGTTTAGCCGACTTTGATCAATCATAGGTTAATTCTTAGTTTTTTATATCCGTGTTTTTGTTATCTTTCATTTTCAACATTTTCAATTGTTTTTGAGGTTTTAGGTTAGATTTAAATTATTGGATTAGACGTCACTTTTAGGTATCTACATCTAGTTGATTGTAATTAAAAAGCAAATATATATTTGTATGGTTATCTGAAGGAATTTATTTACAAGAAAATTGTGATGTGAATAGGTTTAGTCGTTCTATGATTCGTATGAATAGCAAGAGTGTAGATATTTGACTTCTAATGATAATTGGTAACTTATTTCGTTTATAATATCTAAAGTCATGGGCTCATGGCATAGTTAAAATAACATATAATTATTGGTGTCATATCCAAAACTAAAATCCTCGTGTCTTGATTTCGGTGATGTAAAATCCTAAAATAATTACTCGTAGAAGAAATTCTTATTGTTGAATTTATCAATTTACTCATTGAAGTTTTGATTCGCCCAATTTAAATTCATCCTTTTTAGAATTATTAATCATTACAAAATATGTGATATCGTTGATTTATGTTATACATGTAATGCTAACAATACTATATGTTTCTGATAAATAATTAAATTCCAAGGGCATAGAATATGTATATGTTCTTAAGAACAGAGCCGGCCCTGGTACCGGGCCACATGGGCGACGGCTCAGGGCATCAAGGTATAAGGGGGCATCAATCTTAGGCGCATGTAATATTGGGGTAAATTCATTTAATCCTATATTTTAGACATTTAACGATTTTTATGATAAAAATAACGTATTTTATGTATCTTGAAACAAGAAATTGAAGTCACAATAAAAACGAGGTTGCTATTGTTTTTAATGGTGGAAAAGTGAGTTTGAGGGTAGAGTTGTGGAAGACGATGGCATGATCTGAAACACCCCGAAAACGTACCAAATTTTTTTTTTTTTTTTTTTTAAACACATTGATTCTTTCTTTTCATGTTATCACATACAAGCTTTTATTACACATTCATTCTATCCCTTATTACATTTAACTTAGAAGCTAAAACAAGTATTTTCTAAAAACTTACTGAATTCGCCGTATTCCCTGGAATACGACCGGATTCAATTGAATACGACCGTATTCCAACGAATACGCCGTATTCCCGAGGAATTTAAGCTCAACTCGGTGACAGAACCAAAACTAAGGAATACATTTTTGAATACGGTTGGGAATACGTCGTATTCCCGTGAATACGAACGTATTCCGATGAATACGACCGGATTCATCATATTCCAGCAACCTGCACATTTTATGACCAAAACTCGACTTTCAAACGAGCATAACTTTTAAACGATAATACCTGGGAACCTGAAATTTTGCAGTCAACTTCACTTTGACAATATAAACGTTTCTACTTTTTCACTTTTTCAAATTTCGCATTAAATCTCATTTTGACCCGTTAACTCAATTTCGGCTATTTCTAACCAAAATTTTGACACATCAAGTTCTTATTCACTCAACATCTGACTTTGGTCTTTTTACCATACTTTCAATACATCATTTACAACTTATTGGTACCATTACATTTGACTTTACTTGAATATGACTCATAAAACTTATTGGTCACCCATTTTGGCACCAAAACGACCCGATTGGGTCTTTGACCATTTCAACCCGTTCTTTTGGTCAATTCTCACCCAATTGACTTATCTAAACAAACTAACTCATAAATATCAACCTTTAACCACTATACTCATAAAAACCACATTTCACGTTTATGTCAAACTTTTATACATTCATTACTAATTCAAACTTTAAACATACAAGTTTCACTACCTTGACCTCAACTCTGACTTTAACTTTAACTTTGACCACAGAGTTGACTTTTCTCAAAACCTCACATATACTATAAGTGAGACTACATAATATTTTCAAAACATCAAACTACAAGTCTTAAACTTTACAACGGGGGTGTACATATCACGAGCATGATTAAGAGGGATTAGCTTGTTACCAAAACCGTGCAACAAGCTCCACCAAAAGCTTTTAAACGTGCCCCTTGCCCAAGTCCCCTCTATTGACACTTGGCTCACCTGAAAACGTTTAAACATAACACGTAAGCTAATGCTTAGTAAGTAATGGAATCTTTTACATAAACATAAACATAACATCACATTAAGGATCCTTAAACATCATCATGCTAACTACTACTAGTTAACATTTATACCAAGCTAATGGTCATGATCCATTACTTGAAAAACCGTCAAGCTAATGGCTCACCCATTACTTGACTCCACATACATATCCATCTACTTACCTTTATCTTGAAACTTAACACAACTTGAAATAACTCCTCTTGCTTGATCACCTATACAATTAAATACATAGCATGATAAATTAACATAACACTTTACTTTCTAAATCTTAATCTCATAACTAGGTGTTACTCACTAACACCTATCATACATCACTAGTGTTCCATAGTTAGGCTTTGAAATCATATGTAATTGGGTATTCATCACTTTCATACACATGCTCATCACTAATTTATCTTAATTCATAATTCTCATATATGCATAAACTATAAAAACCCAATTACATATTAACATGAACTCTTTAATTAAACTAACATAAACTATACATAGTATACAACTCATAAACACCCATAGAACACTAATTAATCAAATTAACTATCATACATGATCTTTCTATCATCTAGGGTTTATGAAACTAAAACCCTAACTTAAATTAAACTCATAGAAAGATCAAACATACCTTGTAGAAGCTTAATATAAACTTAGAGATCCTAATTCACTAAATTCCTTCTTCAATTTCTGATTTTTCTTCTGTTCTTGGTTTTCCCTCTCAAATACACACATACGTATATATAATTTCTCACTGGAACATTTTAGAATCTGTAGGAGGATATGTTTTGACATTTTTCATACTACTCCCTCTATCTTTCTCATTTTAACACATATGGTCCCTCTAACTGAAATTCTTTTACTTGGTTAGTCCACTAACCATATTCTAACAATCTCATTACTTTAAACATTTAACATATTAAATACATAAAGAAACTGAAATGTAAACGTATATTAACTATAAAAACTTACGTATTTTAGGGGTGTTACATGATCCCTTGGATTTTGTGCATTTATCACTTTTTTAATATTTCATCCCTTATAATTGGTTCATTGTTCAATTAAAACCCTATGCTTTATAATTTGTTAATATTGTCTTGATTGCAAACCTTGCCATATTTTCAGTTCAAAGATCACTGTTGATTGTGTATAAAAAACAAAAAAAAAAAAAAAAAAAAAAATTCCACTTTCGTTATATTCCAAGGAATTATTATCCGGGCCTTTGTTTTATACAGTAAATAATTTTAATAGAGTAATCAAATTAAAGGTAACTTCTTTTATATGATAACATTGTTTATAGTTATAGTTTTTTAAGTACTACTTCCTTCGTTCCAGTCAAAATGTTCACTTTGACTTTGCACACAGTTTTAGAATTTTCTACTAACTACACTTTTAACCAATTAAATAACATATCTATTTACTAAAGTCATTTTCAATTTGTTTAAACATGGAAGTTGACAATTATTTGAGACAACCCAAAATAATAACGTGGACACTTGTGGTGAGGAGAGGGAGTATTTGTGTAGTACAATGAGTCAAGAAATATATGTGGTTTATCAATTTTGAGTATTAGAAGTAAGTATTTAGCGAATGTTAACTATGGCAAGCAAATTAATATTTTTGCTCACAAATGCACGAAAACAGTTTTTATGTGATGTAAGTTCCACTTATAATTCCAAACCATAAAAGATTGTGTGTAATGTGTTTACAAAATTAAGGGGGCATTTTTCGATCGATTCGCCCGGGGCACCAGAAATGTCAGGACCGGCCCTGCTTAAGAAGGGGTTCAACAGTTCAATTCTTAAACTAATTTCCTCTCCATTCACTACTTCCAAAATTAAAAAAAAAATGAATTTATATGTTTTTTTAATTTTACAAAATAAACAAATAGAATTACAATAATATAATTTTTTGTTTTTATTTCACCGGAAAATGGGATCCGATGAGAGACATTAAAGTCCATTAAATGTCACATGTTATCAAGACTTTAGAAGTAAGTAATATATTTAAAATCGATAGAGCCATAGAGGGTATGAATCGGAAATGATTATAATATTCTTGTAATAATTCGGTGATCAAAAGAGACAAAGAAGATTAGTCATGCGGATTATATTAATGAAAATGCAAGTCATACGAAATATATCTGCTTTGACAATAATGATAACAAATAAAAGATTACGTTGTGTGTAAAAGAGAAAAATTAGTTTATTCATCTGACTTAATATGTTACTACATCCTTTTCATACAGGACTAGCATTCACAAATTGCTAAATAGTTTAGAATAGGGTATTGTTAACGACAGCTTTAAGGGCTGTCAATAATCAATTTGGACACGCATAAAATGATTGTACTTCAACAAAAATTCAGGTGAGGTCAACTAAAATTTAGGGGGGGATTGATATTTACTATGGTAAGAGTACAAATATTAATACACGTGTTGAAGTCTTATTGACAGCCATTAGGGCTGTCTATATCATTTTCCAAATGTTGAATAGTACTAATTATAGCTCTTTCTATACTTATATTTTTGAACTTAGTTGAATTAATTAAATTTTATGAACATTCATATTTAATATAAACTTATGTAATTAACTTTAGTAAAAATATTTATTTATGATAACTATGAGTTATAATTATGGAATTAAGTTAAACATAGTAGACTTAACTACAGCTCTTATAGCCCTAATAAGGGTTATAGTTAGTTAACATTTTCCATAAGGGTAAATGATAAAAATCGGCAACGAACTGTCAAAATTTGTTCCAAGTATACAACATACCAACTTAATTTCTCAAGTATGCAACAAACTGGATAGTTTCGTGCTTAAGTCAGTAATATGGTAACCTGCAACCGGTTTGACCGGTCAACTTAGATTTTAAACAATTTTTATTTCTTTAATAAAGATGACATGGAAATAAAAATGATTATCTGACATTTTTTATTTTTATTATTGCTTACATTACCAACGTGGCATACACTCAGATACTAAAATTAAACACTCTAATATTTATTACTCCATATTATAAATAAAATACTGTAAAATTATTTTTCCGTCAAAGTTCAAACACTGATCTAACTAGAACTAATTTCATTTATGGATTTAATAAAAGATTCAGCTCCACCACATTTCATTGGAATCATTTCCCCGCAACTTCAATTTCATCAAATTACCATGATCATCAAACTATAGACTTTTTCTCTAATTTAGAATCTCTTTATATAACATATATAATAAAAAATCCTAAAGAAAAATCAATACATCTAAATCAAACACAAAATCGGTATGAAACAAATCTAAAATTTACAAAAAAATTCTGAGATTGGATCTCTCATGGTTTCAATTCGTAGCTCCAAATTGGATCTCCGTCATTCCCGTTTCTTCGGATCTGTTTCACAATTGAGATGAGTTTTTGTTTACGGTCCCAGTTGGACGGCAGATGCGGCCTGTCATCGGTGGCACCGGAAATACGGAGGAAGAGTTCCAACGGTGGTGGTGGTGGCGTCGTCATCGAGACCCGACAGATCTGACTGGAACAACTACTAATTTAACCGCTGAAAACGTGTTCTTACTTTCCGGTTGGAATTTTTTAATTGCCGGGGGCATTCTTTATTCGTTGGCGGCAGTGTTGGGGTACAAATGTTTGAGTGAGCAACATCGGTTTATCAAATGTTTCACGAAGATGAACAATTGAAATTTATTTGTATTTATAATTACATAATTAATAAAAAAAATCTTTGAATAATGGCTATATCTGAGAATTGAATTGGTCCACTAAAACTCCGTTCCGTGAATTACTACAACTTCTACATCTTCTTTTTCCATTGATTTGTAGATAAAATTGAAAAATCACCAAGGTAATTACAATTGTTATGAAAACTAGATATGGATTTTTGTTTTCATACATAATTTCGTATTCGTATTTGACAGACATTCTTGAACGGATATCCATTAAACTTTTATTTTTTATCACAATTCACACACACACACACTTTTATTTTTTATTACACACACACACACACACACACACACACACATATATATATATTCCCAGGTTCAAATGAGAAGGCTCATTTTCGTGAGAACGTGAGAAACACTTTTAAAATCACTTTTTAACTATCCAAAACATGTTTTTTTACAAAACTTTCTTCGTAGCTTATTTTTTAAATAACTTTTAGAAGTTATTTTTCAAATAAAAAGAATTCGACGTTTTATTATTTTTTAATTATTTTTTGTTAAATTTTTTATTCATAATAATCACATTTTATAACTTGTTAATCACATGAATAATATGTGATTGTCATGCCATATTTTGTGATTATCTCGAACACATGATAATCACATTATAATAGAGAATAATCATATGTGATTATCATGTTATATTTTGTGATTATATTAAATAATCACAACAGTAACGACTGTAAAATAAATTCGAAAAAAAAAGTTAATATTTTTTATTTATATATATATCATAGCTTCCAAGAGTTATTTTAATAGTAATCATTGAAAAAGTTTTATAGGAAAATGTGTTTGGAATAGTTAAAAAGTAATTTTGAAGTATTTCCCACGTTCTCACGAAAATTAGCCTTCTCATTTTAACCCACCTATATATATATATATATATATATATATATATATATATATATATATATATATATATATATATATATATATATATATATATATAAGCACGTAAAAATGTCTATCCAGGCATCTTTCAATTAAAACAAAAAAAAATACTGTAAAGTAAAATGTATTTCTTGATCAAATGACATGGCATCTACGTGTAATACATTAGTGGCAAAAAAAGTCTAGTTGGCGCTTGGCATGGCTGTCTAGTCAGCATATTAGAATATTAACATGTAAACTCATAGTTCATAAATATTTTAACACGAAATATCCCAGTTCGTTGCATACTTAGACAATAAAGTGGGTAGCTTGCATACTTGGAATAAATTTTGGCAGTTCGTTGCCGATTTTATGCATTTACCCTTTCCATAACATATATGAACTCTTAAATATTGTAGTTATTACTAAAAGCTATGGACGTTTTACTAATTTTACACTTATTTCAACAATCAATGTAAAACATCTAAATGCCTATTGCTAACTATGAGCTATACTTCCCATTTTCCACAAATACTCCGTATATACGAACTCTTAAATAGTGTAGTTATTACTAAAAGCTATGAACGGTTTACTAATTTCATCACTTCAACAATCAATGTTTCATAAGACTCCTCCCAACAGTGACATTTACTGACGCGTCAGTTTGTGCCACATCAGCGCCACGTCAGCTTTTTTCAAAACTGACACAAACTGACGCTTCACTTCCTACAGTAACATCACTTCTCTTTTTTTCAGGCCTCCACATACTATTTTCTTTATTTATTTAATACCCAAACTTAAATAAAACATTTTCATTATAAATAAAAAACATTACATTAATATTAAATAAAAGATTACAATTCCTAAAAAAATAATAATACATTCATTAAATTAAAAACAGTACATTAAATAAAATAAAACATTACAAGTCCTAAAAAAAATACATTCATTAAAAAAATATATTTACTAAAAAGAAAATATAAGTAGCTAACGCGATCGGAAATTTGGTGGAAGGCTCGCAATATGTGCGATGAGAGCTTCACGAAGTCGATGATGCACAGCACGGTCACGCAATTCCTTATCCATACGTATGTGCGTTTCAACCCTTTCTTCTCACTATCGTTGAGGTATATTATCCGGGTTTGCCAAATAGTCTTCCTCATTTGGACACATATTGCGCCATTATCTTCGGTTACCATATTGTGTAAAATTACACAATAGTACATGATTCGACATATTTTGTTGACGTTGTATGGTCGAGAAGGGTTTTTGATGATTTGCCAACGGCCTTGAAGTACTCCGAATGCCCCTTCCACATTTTTCCTTGCAGATTATTGGTATCTCTTGAACGTTGTCTCGGTTTCTGATAATGGATACTTAAACGACTTCACAATCGTCGCCCACTCTGGATATATTCCATCGCCAAGATAATACCCTTTGTTGAATTGTTGACCGACAATATTGAACACAACTACAGGAGCTCTATCTTGTAGTAAGTCTTGAAATAAGTCAGATTCATTAAGTACGTTGAGGTCGTTGCTAGATCCAGCAGGTCCAAAGAAAGCGTGCCAAATCCACAAATCGTAGGTAGCAACGACTTCAAGCATGATTGTTGGATGGCCGTGATCACCTCGAGTGTATCGACCTTGCCATGCCACTGGGCAATTTCTCGAAGGCCAGTGCATGCAATCGATACTTTCAAGCATACCCGGAAAACCATGTAACTCCACATGACGTTGATGCAAACGTTGCACATCTTGGAGTGTTGGTCTTCTTAAATACTCAGTTGAATATAGATGAAAAATACATTTACAAAAGTTGTCCAAACAATCGTACGATGTTTGTTGACCCATATGTAAGTATTCATCAAATGCGTCGGCGGCACAACCGTATGCCAATTGGCATAAGGCTGACGTGACTTTTTGGAAAACATTAAAGCCGAGTTTCCTGGTTGCGTCTCGACTTTGATGAAAAGCAAAGCAAAGTAAGAGGGTAACGGAAGGTGAGAGTACGATATAATACCTTGACATATACAAATAAACAATGGGCGATGCATCCGAAAGCGATGACGAAAATAATCAAGTGGGAATCCGGCAAAGTAGTCTTGATATAAACGTTGTCCGGCACCATCACGATCTCTAGGTAAATAACGCATCGCTCGTGGAATACGAAAATGTAAATTCAGTATCCTCGTCCGAATCGGATGACGAATCTTCTTGATCGAGACGATTTACCCTAGCGATGGGATCGTTTATTGCAATGATGGCATTCACATCGTCTTTATCGGAATCGGATGACGACATTTTGAATGAGAGTGTTTTTTTAAAAAGTGTATGAAAATTGTGTATGAGGATGTGTATATTTTGAGGGTAAAAATGATAATGGATTGTGTATGAAAAATGAGTTTGGAAATAGGTATATATATAGTGTATGGAAAAGAGTGGAAAAAAAAAACTTTTTTTTTTAGCCGTTGGCATCCCCAACGGTTTAATTATTATTATTATTATTATTATTATTATTTAACCGTTACATGTAAAACCAAAAAAAGAAGAAGAAGAAGGAACCGAAGTCTGCAGAGATTCCGTCGCCAAACCGAAGTATCCAACCGACGCCGGCCAACCAACGGGCCGTGCCTATTGTGTCGGTGCCGTCGGTTGAAACCAAGTCCAAATCGACGCACCGTTGGGTGCAGTCTAACAAACATAGAATAGTTTTTTTTCTTTTTTTCTTCGGATTATTGAACAATTAATGAAATCATAATCTTAACTAACTTTATAACAAACGATTAGATTACTTACTTCTTAACCGACATGATCCATTTAAAGTATTACTATTAATTAAACTATACGATTTATAACCAACTCAAAATTATTATTATGGGTCACCAAACCATTTTTCCGGAATTAGAGCTTCATCATGGGCATCCCTACTAGTGTCCAAGATTTAAAGCAACCTCTTTCATTGCTCTTGCTATAGGGAATGAGGCTCATTAAATGTGTCCTTAAACAACTTACTCCGTATTATAGTAGCAAATTTATATTTATTATATTAATCTTATATCTTATATATATATATATATATATAAATTATACATAAGAAAGAACTTTATGATGTCATCATTCTAATTAAGTTTTAATTTATCAATTAAGTCTTTTAAGTTTAGTAAATTTTAAAATAAGATCCATAATTTATCAAAAAAGAATATTTTTTAATCAACTACTCCTTTACATACAGAAAGAAATTTAATTAATTAATAAAAACATTATCCGAATCGATCGGTAATGTTTCTATTTTCAATTCACCGAGTAGGAATAAAATTACTTCGAAAGGTTAATATAGACTTAAAATAATTATTATTTTTCACTAACTAGGTTTCAAAAACTTTTAATTTTGTAATCTCTACTTAAATAAATTCATTTACATAAGGTATATTATCATGAATCCGACTAAATGTTTAATATACATATTAACTTACACACTTTATTATTAGAAATAATATATTAAATATGAATTTTTATATTAAAAATCCATAAACGGGTTTAAAGTCTGGTATTATATTACTCCCTCCGTCCCAAATTAAGTGTCCTGTATCAGATTTGAAAGTCTTTATTTTTAAACTTTGACCTTAAATATTTTTGTTTGTGTTATATATTACTTTATGAAAATTATACCAATAAAAATATATTTAAAATCCAACCCATACATATATTTTGCATCAAGTATTATATAACACAAACAAAAATATTTAAGGTCAAAGTTGAAAAGGGAAGACTCAAAAAGTCAAACCAGGACACTTAATTTGGGACGGATGGAGTATATTAATAACTATATCATAAATAAATAAATAAACATAAATAAAAACCATGTAACAATCAAATAGAGTAAAAAAGAGATAGGCTTCCAATTCCATCCATCATTGACTCAATAATTTTGGTATTGTTCAGAGAAGTGGGTCACACTTGTCATTACTTTAAACATCATGTCTCTTCAAGTTTTTGTTTTTTTTGCTCACTTGGCTGTTATTTTCTGATACCCTTCTTCCTTTTGGCTCTTCTTTTTTGTTGTTTTTACACATGAAATAAACATTTACCCTATGGTCCAAATAATGTGATCCGATTACCTTTGCAGGCTTTCTTTGTTTTCTTTTTTATCTTTCCTCTTCATGCATTTCTTGTGAAATCTTTGACCAAAAGTGCTCCCTCAAAATCATCTTTTGGGCTCTGATTTTGGTATAAAAGTTACCACATTTTCTTGCTTTACAACATTAAAAATAGGATTTTGTTAGTGGTACTTGATTGTTTGAGCAAAGAGAGGAATTGGGATAATGGGTCTTTTTCATTTTGGATAAAAGTGTTCCCAAACATACTTTTTGGGCACTGATTTTGGAAAAAGTTATCACATTTTCTTGTTTTTAGAAAATTTCTTGAAAAACAAAATAGGAGTCTGTTGGTGGGTGTAGAATGATTTGAACAAAAAAGGAAATTGGCAGTTGAGTTCTTTCATTTTGGGAAAATCTTGCTGTTTTCGGCACACATAGTGAATTTTCCTTTTTTTGTTAATTTTGTTTTGGTTCTTGAAAAATGATGAAGAGGCAGAAGAGTAGGTCAGTTACAGATCATGCAGGGGAGAGAGTTGTGCTTATTGCTGTGAAAGCAACAAGGGAAATTTCAAAAAATGCTTTGATTTGGGCTTTAACACATGTTGTTCAACCTGGTGATTGTGCTAACTTGCTGGTGGTCATCCCTGCTCACACCCCAAGTAATCCATTTTAAGCCCATTTATGTATTTACCCTGTTTGTGTTTTTAATTAGGCTTTATTACTCATAAGCTTTCGTTGATCTTGCAAATGTGTAAGTTTGACTTTTAATGTTGACTTCTTAGGGTCTATCAGTCAACAAATTAATGAGTTTATAAGGGTTATTCAAGTTTAAAAACATGCTTAGAGCTTGTGTTCTTCGCTTATGCTACCAATTCTGTATTTATACCATTGGTAGGTTCATGTAAAATTGAAGTTCATCATCAAGTCTGATTGAAGTTTTGAATGTCTTGTTACAAATTGTTTTTGTAGCATGCATGTGGGCTTGAGTTAAAGAGTTTATATTCATCTTTTTGTAGTTACTAAAATCAAGGTTTTTTTTAGATATTTGGTTAAGGTGTTTTACTAAGCTTATTTATACAGATTATTGGCTTATTGACAATTAAAAAATTCAATAAGCTCAGTTTCAACGCCATATAAGCTTCAACTTATGGTCTATTGGCCATTAAAGATGAGCTTATTGGCTTGTGTATGGTAGATAGAAATTCGGATAAGCGATTTGAGGGTGCTTTCTTGATTAGAAACCATGAACTAAATGCCACTGTTGATTAATTTTTTTAGGTCATAAGTTGTGGAAATTTTCCAAATTCAATAGTGATTGCTCTACGGGGAAATGGAAATCTCATTCCGGTGATATTAGGGATCAGAGGGAAGATATTACTGAATCGTGTGCTCAGATGATGCTTCAACTCCATAATATATATGATTCGGACAAGGTGAGTCGCGCTGATGTTTGTTTTACTTTCTATTTTTAAAATTTATACTAGGCTGTCTTCTGAATTTCCTCTTGTTTGATTTGTTCTTGATAGATAAAGATGAAAATCAAGGTCATTTCTGGCACCCTTTGTGGAGCCGTGGCTGCAGAAGCAAAGAAAACCCAAACACAGTGGGTTGTTTTAGATAAGTAAGTAACCATACACAAAACGATGGACGACATAAGATTAGCTTTTGTTTCCCTATTTAGTGGACTAATCTATGTTTACGTAATTTCTGATCACAGGAACTTGAAGAAAGAGGCGAAAGTATGCATTGATGAGCTAGAATGCAATGTAGTCGTGATGAAGAAATCCCGGCCAAAAGTACTTCGCTTGAATTTAGTCGGATCACCAACAAAAGAACCCGAACCTTTAACTTCTCGTGTAGAAACACATTCAGATTGTTTCAAAGAAAACGAACATGTTTGGAATACAACTAAAGTCCCAAACGTGACTCCCGTAAGCAGTCCCGAACATTCATCATTCACCACAACTGAACATAAAACTTCTTCATTATCAAGTTCAGAGCTCGGTTTATCTCCGTTTTTGGTAGCTGATCATGATTGGGATACAAAGAAAGATGAGTTTCTTGATGAATCTGATTCTGATACTGATAGTGAGAATTTGAGTTCGTCGCCATCAACAAGCTTATGTTCTCCATGGATGGCTGATGTTTATAGTTCTTCTGATGAATTCTTGAAAGATAAAAGTTTCAAATCAAACAAAAAAATCTATAACAATCCGATTACGGATGCACTACGTTTGAAATTCACCGAACTTGACCACCAACTCGAAAAGTCAACCAAGAATGTGAGAGAGATGATACCGGCAACGAGAAACCTGCCTCTGAAATCTCCACCGCTTTGTACAATTTGTCAGCACAAAGCTCCAGTGTTTGGGAAACCTCCGAAATGGTTCAATTTTGGTGAGCTTGAAGATGCTACAGACGGGTTTTCGAAGGCTAACTATTTGGCGGAAGGTGGGTATGGGTCGGTTCACCGAGGGGTTCTGAAAGATGGTCGGATGGTAGCGGTTAAACAACATAAGATTGCTAGTACACAAGGGGATAATGAGTTCTTTTCGGAAGTTGAGGTTTTAAGCTGTGCACAGCATCGGAATGTTGTGATGTTGATTGGATTTTGTGTGGAAGATGGACGACGGTTGCTTGTTTATGAATATATTTGCAATGGTTCCTTAGATTCTCACCTCTATGGTACAAATCTATACGCTTATCTACATTTAGAGGTGTCAATTTCAACCCATTTACATATAAATGGGTCAATATGGTTTACATTTAATCTTTAATCCGTTAAAACAGAACAAACAAATTTATTAAACCAGAAATGTGACGGTCGGAAATGGGTAAAATATGTAAGAAAAGAAGTATTTGTGGGTTGGTTTAACCTGACCTGACTTGTTTTGACCTGCACTAAATTTACTTGTTTTGACCAGAACACGTAGACCCTATTCGATACTGTAGTTGATCAAAGTGTAATTGTAAATTGCAGGGAGTGATCACGGGCTATTGGAATGGTCTGCACGACACAAGATTGCGATTGGAGCTGCTCGAGGTCTAAGATATCTTCATGAAGAATGCAGAGTAGGTTGTATAGTTCATCGGGATATGCGTCCAAACAACATTCTACTAACTCATGATTTCGAAGCTTTGGTATGTATTAATGTTAACTTGTTTATGAAAAAAAAAAGAAAAAAGATATACACTTACTTTTTTAAAGTCAAACCTAAATGCGATCTCGTTTTAAACCCAGGTTGGAGATTTTGGACTGGCGAGGTGGCAACCAGAGGGCGAGACAGGTGTGGAAACGAGAATAATTGGAACGTTTGGGTAACTACATAACTCATATGTTTGGATATATAATTACACTCATAATAACAGTTGTAGGTAGAAGTGTCGAAATGGGCGGGCTGGGTAACATGTCTAATAGGGTAATTTTTATGTTCCGGTCAAAACGGACGTGTTATTTTTGAGATTTTGTCGATAACTAATGTCACTTGCATTGTTTTCTAACGTGTTTTTGTTTTGCTAGGTACTTGGCTCCAGAATACGCTCAAACTGGTGAAATTACTGAAAAAGCAGATGTGTATTCATTCGGGGTAGTTTTGGTTGAGCTCATTACAGGACGAAAAGCTGTTGATATAAACCGGCCTAAGGGCCAACAATATCTAACCGAATGGGTACGATTATTGCACTCTATGTATCATCTTGTATTTGTGTGTGTGTGTGTGGTTTAATGTTCAATGTTTGGTATTTTAATGGACAGGCGCGGCCATTTCTCGAAGAGAATGCCATCACTGAGTTGATAGACCCGCGATTAAGAGACAGTTATTCTGAGTCTGAGGTTCAATGCATGTCACATTGTGCCTTGTTGTGCATCCGTAGGGACCCATATTCAAGGCCTCGGATGTCTCAGGTATGAACCTTAAACCCTTTCTCATCAACTGTTTTTATATGAGCATTTTAGTGATCGTTATTTTACTTTATTACGGAGTATCCATTATATGATTATTATATTTATAGGTGCTCTGGATGTTGGAAAATGATGATATTAAGTGATTGATATGCACTCCGGGCGGGGGAGTGATTCCGGCCACCATTTTCAGGGAGACATCTGCCGGAGCAGTAGTTTTAGTACAAATAGTTCATGGATTGTTGAGAAATAAACATGCTATGCATTTATTGGAATACATGTACATATACATATTCTTACTAGTATTTACTTAATTTTTATGAATTCATTTTATTTTTGGTGATAATGAAATTAATTAAATTCTACAAGTATTCAAGGTTTGGACTGATGATGGTAGGATTATATATGACCGTTAATGGGGGAGGCCGGGAGGGTGGTGTACGGTGTGGGCCGTGTTGCAGCGTAGAGTGGTTCGAGCTATTTAATCAGCTAAGTGGCTTGGACCCAAAACAAGGAGGTCAATATACTGTTGGGCTCCACGGAACAGGCTAAATTCCAATCTTACATGTTTTGAGTTTCGACACAAAAGTTTTGGTATGATAAGTAACGTTATACTAAGCTGGATCATTATTTTTAGTAAGTCTAGTTTTTTAACTGAAAACAGTTTCATACCCAAATACCAAATTTGTTTATTAGTAATTCTGAGGTGTCGATTTAAGACTCATACGTCTAGTTGGGTTTTTCTAATTTTTATAGATGGGTCTAATTGGGTAATTAAAATAAGACCCAAGTATATCATTATTACATATTTGGTCATAATGAGTAATAATGATATACTTGAGCATTTTTTTAATTACCCAACTAGACTCATCTATAAAAATTAGAAAACCCAACTAGACCCATGGGTCTTAAATTGTCACATCTTATTTAATATTAAAGTGTTTATTCCTTAGCAATT
This sequence comes from Helichrysum umbraculigerum, assembly GCA_949592205.1. NCBI lineage: Eukaryota > Viridiplantae > Streptophyta > Magnoliopsida > Asterales > Asteraceae > Helichrysum > Helichrysum umbraculigerum. The sequence goes on along the minus strand of CATIUR010000005.1, from coordinate 3,409,089 downwards.
AAACACATAAAAAAGTTTTCGTAAAGGTATTTGAATCTGATTATGTGCTATCAAAATAAACAAATAAGCACTTATTTGAACAATTTAAAACACGGTTAAGTGAATTAAAAATTTTAGATCAATTATTTTTCTAAAAAAAAAAACTTCTAAGAGCATCACACCAACTAATTTTTGTAAAGTTTTTTATTTTTATAAAATGGTGTAAGAGCTTTTTTAAGAAATTTTTTTACTCCAAAGACAAAACGCTTTACATCTGTATAAAATAATTATAAAGTACAAATTTAATAAAGAAAAAGATAGTAAAGCTTTACATTTTCAAAGTCTTTCACTCTCTTACCTTACTAATTTAGTCATTTTTCATAGTTTTATATATATGTAAAAAAAAAATTCGTTGGAGTAAAAACTTTTCTTGAAAAACCTCTTACACCTTTTTTATAAAAACACTTTACAAAACCTATTTGGTGTGGATAGGCCTGTAAACGAACCGAACGAACACGAACGGAGTCTGTTCGTGTTCGTTCATTAAAGGTTTGACGAACAAATGAACGAACACGAACGGATAAGCAAACGGATTTTGTTGTTCATGTTCGTTCACTAAGAAAATTTGTTTGTTCACAAACACAAACGAACGTACACGAACAAACACATAATTTAATGCATTTATTCGTTAATACCTTAAACGTACCTCAACAAACATAAATGAACGTATATATACACATCTACACATATATATTATTGAACTTGAAACTTTTCAATGCATATTCAACATTACAAAACGATTACAATATGAAGATAAACTCCTTTGCTTGGTCCGATCGTAGGTAAGAGCAACAGATCTGGAACTAGTGGAGGGAGAGAGTCGAGGTGTGTTTGGAGTTGAGGGAAATGTGAGGTAAAAATATCTAGATGTTTAATAATATTAAAATGAAAATAGCTAAATATTTAATAATATTATATTTAGAATTTAGCTTAAATCAAAATAAGATATACAAATATGTATTAATTTAATTAAACTATTAGTTAATAAACGAACATTTAACCGAACGTTCACGAACATGTTATCGAACGTTCACGAACATAAATGAACGAATGAGACATGTGTTCATGTTCGTTCATATAATTTAACGAACGTAAAAATTTGTTCATGTTCGTTCATATAACGAAATGAACGAACATAAACGAACTTCCCGCTGAACGGTTCACGAATAGTTCACCGAACGTTCAGTTCGCTTACAGGCCTAGGTGTGGATGATCTAACAGGGGGAGTGTCAGCCTAACAAAGTAACAATAGAATAGGGGACCTTATTCGTTTTGAATAATGGATATATGGATTAAATAGTTCATGTTAAAAACTTTAGGGGGTAAAAGTGTAACTATTCGCATATATTTTTAAACTCGTCCCAAAACGGTCCAGTGTTCAAAAAATGGCAGCTTCACCACTCAGAGCACGGCGGCATGTCGCCGTTGGTCTACTCCGGTCAATTTTCTGACGACAGCTCTCTACTCTCAATTGTAACTCTCTCTATCTCTAAGTATTATCCTTCTAACATCTTTATTATGTTTTTACAAAATTGTTTATGATAATTAATGTACAGATGTTTGTAAAGACAATAATGATACTGAAACAAACCCTAGATTCATACATCCTTCTTCTGTTGTTCATCCTGATGCTATTTTAGGTCAGGTATGTTTATGTATTACTATATACTATCATATATATGATTGGTGCTTGCAAATAGCCATTGAATTTAGCTTTTATCTACTTTGACAAAAGTCAACAAAATGTACTTGGTCACAATTGTAATTCATAAATTGGCAGAGCGATAAAAAATAGAAATTACTTATACACATAGTCATAGAAATCTGTTAGCTTGTAGGGTGTTTCGATTGGCCCGTTTTGTATAGTGGGGTTCTTCAGTAGTGTTGGGAAATGATTGCAAACTATATCCTGGAAGTCATGTTTACGGGAACACCGAATTGGGAGATAAATGCATATTGATGAGGTTATTTCGGTTCGTTTATTTACTTTAATTTATATAGACGAGAGGTGGCAAGTGGGTGGGTTGGGTTGGGACGTTGGGTAATGGTCAAAATGGGCAAATTATATATCTTCAGTAATATTATAAATATTTTGAATAAAGTGATTTACGACAATTTATTCATTAAAAATACAGTTTGTGACTTTCGACCCCTTTCCTTTTGAGCTATTTCTGTTTTTTTTACGTTTCACGAGCAAATGGGCTGAAATTTCCACCTCCACTAAAGATTATTCTTATAGCCATAATTCTTATTTGTATGCTATGATCAAACAGTGGGGCGGTCGTTGGAGATAACATTCATGGGCGAACAATAATCGGTTACAACAATTTTATTAGTCATCATGCTGTGGTTGGCATCAAATGCCAAGACATGAAGTATGAGGTAGTTGGTTGATATTATTAGGTACAAACAAATTATTATATAATCTTATAGACAAGTATTATGGGTAAGTTTAATTTTCTTTTCTGGCAGGTAGCAAATGTTTTCTTCAAGTTGTTGATAACAATGAGATCAGAGAACATGTTTCTATCCATCGATCTTCAAAGCCTTGTGAGAGAACAGTATGTGAATATCTTTTTCCTTTTTGGGTAATAACAAACTTAAGTTAAACTTGTTTTTGAATTAAAAGATTGATAACCAGGTTATAGGCGACAACAATCTTATCATGGGATCTTGTCATATAGCCCACGCTTGCAAAGTGGGTAGCAACAACTTTTTTGCTAATAGAACCCTCTTAGCAGGCCATGTATTGGTGGAGGACTGGAGGTTAGTATTCTGTATGTAATTAATTTGGGTATGCTATGATCTAAGTTATAGTCTTGTTTCACGAGTCTACATGTAGGACCATGCACACACGGCTGGAGCTATCGTTGTTCATCAGTTCTGCCATATAGGTGCCTTCTGTTTCATTGCCGGTGGTTCAGTGGTAATTATTTTTTGAATAATTTGTTCCGTGAAATCCATGATCTTGTAGTTTGCTTAATCAAGATTTTGAAATGTAAATTCTTTATTCGTATACATAAGGTTTCACAAGATGTCCCCAAGTATACCATGGTGGCTGGAGACAGAGCAGAGTTACGTGGTTTGAATTTAGAAGGTCTTCGACAAGGTGAATTCTCAGTTACTGAGGTTAGCTTTAGTTACTGAGGTTAGCTTCTGGTTGTAGTCGCATCTCTTTCTTGTAGCACCAATAAAATTCCTTGATTCCGTGGTACATCTTATCGGATCCCGGGTGGATAGAATATTTAGACTTGTGAGCTTCATCCATCACCAAGTCTCGTAGGTTCCCGAAATTAGGCAACCAGATTCGGTTTGAGAAATACCTAATCCCGTTAGATTTGACTTCAAATTGTTTGTCAATACCCCGCAAGGCTTCATTTTTGATGTTTTCAGGTTTCAGGGCTTCGATCTGAGCGGTATGAATTTGAACGGTAAGGTCGTTGTGAATGGTCATACTGAGGGCTCGGACTCGAAGTGGTTTTGGTCGTTCCTTTCGACTGAGGGCGTCGGCTACAACATTAGCCTTCCCTGGATGGTACTTGATCTCGCAATCGTAATCGGTAAGCAACTCGACCCATCGACGTTGCCTCATATTGAGATCCTTCTGATCGAATATATGTTGGAGACTTTTGTGATCGGTAAAGATTGTGCACTTAGTGCCGTAGAGATAATGTCTCCAGATTTTGAGAGCAAAAACGACAGCCCCAAGTTCGAGATCATGAGTGGTGTAGTTCTTTTCGTGAATTTTCAGCTGTCGTGAGGCATAGGCAATAACTTTGTCTCGTTGCATCAGCACACAACCGAGACCTTGGTGAGAAGCATCGCAGTATACCACGAAGTCATCGGTGCCTTCGGGTAAGGATAGAATTGGAGCACTGCAAAGCTTTTGTTTAAGAAGTTGGAACGCTGACTCTTGTTTATCTGTCCAATCGAACCTTTTATCCTTCTGAGTCAGTACCGTGAGTGGTTGAGCTATTTTGGAGAAACTTTCAATGAATCGCCGATAGTACCCAGCAAGACCCAAGAATTGACGTACTTCAGTTGCAGAGGTGGGTGCTTGCCAGTCTTTGATAGCCTCGATTTTTGATGGGTCAACGTGAATCCCCTGACTGTCGATCACGTGACCAAGGAATTGAACGGTTTTTATCCAGAACTCACACTTAGAGAATTTGGCGTAAAGCTCCTCGTGTCTAAGTAGTTCTAGGATGGTTTTGAGGTGTTGCGCATGTTCTTGCTCGTTGCGCGAATAGATGTGGATGTCATCGATAAAAACAATGACAAACTTGTCGAGGTAAGGTTTGCACACCCGATTCATAAGGTCCATGAATACAGCCGGTGCGTTTGTTAGACCAAAGGGCATCACTTGGAATTCGTAGTGCCCGTAGCGAGTCCTGAAAGCAGTTTTTGGAATATCGGTGTCGCGAACTCGTAATTGATGATAACCTGATCGCAGGTCGATTTTTGAGTAGAAACTTGAACCCTGAAGTTGGTCGAATATATCATCAATGCGAGGAAGTGGATATCGGTTTTTGACGGTCAATTTGTTCAACTCTCGGTAGTCGATGCACATTCTGAATGAACCGTCCTTCTTTTTAACAAATAAGACCGGAGCTCCCCAAGGTGAAGAACTCGGTCTAATGAATCCTCTATCCAGAAGTTCCTGTAACTGGGCAGACAGCTCCTGAAGTTCGGATGGGGCTAAACGGTACGGTGCGCGGGCCACCGGTGCGGCACCCGGCACGAGATCAATTGAGAACTCAACCTGTCTAGGCGGAGGTAAACCAGGTAGTTCTTCCGGAAAGACTTCGGGAAAGTCTCTAACAATTGGCACATCTTCAAGTCGCTTCTCTTCCGACTTCTTCTCTGTGATGTGTGCGAGTATTGCAGGGTAACCCTTTCTCAGAAATTTTCGGGTTTTTAAGCAAGAGATGATATTGAGTCCCGTCCCACCGGTCTCCCCTTGTATGATCAAGGTTCCACCGGCAGCGAGTGGAATGCGGACGATCTTATCGTAACAAACGATTTCAGCTCGGTGTTTGGACAACCAGTCCATTCCAATGATGACGTCGAAACTTCCGATTTCAACGGGTACAAGATCGATTGAAAAGGTTTCGTCAGCTAGGTTTAAAGTGCAATTAGGTATCACACTATCGGTTTCTATAAGTTCGCCATTTGCTAGTTCTACAGTGTACTTAACATCTAAGGCAACAGGATTGATGTCAAGTAGTGGGCAAAAGTCATCAGAGATAAAGCTTCTATCAGCACCAGTATCAAATAGAACAGAAGCATTTAAGTTGTTGAGGAGGAACATACCCAAGACCACATTCGGGTCTTGGCGGGCGTCCCCAGATTTTATGACGAAGGCTCTGCTTCGGGTGTTGTTGTTGTTGTTGCTGTTGCGGTTGTTGTTGTTGTTGTTGTTATTCTTCAGCTTTGGGCACGTGTCCCTGAAGTGCCCGGGTTTTCCACACTCAAAGCAGACTTTGGGTGGTCTGGTGTTGTTGTTGGAATTGTTGTTGGCAGGAGAATTGCAATCTTTGGTGAGATGGCCATACCTCTTGCAATTGTTGCAAAAGGGACCACAGGAACCTTCATGGTGGCGACTGCACTTGGAACAATAGGGTTTGCTCCCAGTGTAGCCCCGTGTGATGTCTGTGGTGGTGTTATAGACTTTAATGGTGTCGGTTTCTTGTTTTGTTAGTTTGAGTGGTTATTGTGGTAGTCGGACCACTTTCGTTTGTTGTTGTGAGAGGATGAAGTGGGTGGTTCAGAATCTTGGCTCATTGACATCAGGTCTTGGGCCAGTAGGATTGCACCGTCAATGGTGGTTTGGTTTGAAGAGGCAACGTGCCCCCGAACAGGTTCAGGAAGACCAAGGATGTACTTCCTGATTTTATCAGGTTCTGTGCTCACCATAGCTGGGCGGAGGGCGGCAAGTTGTTGGAATCTGGTGGTATAACCATCGATATCACCACCCTGAACCTTTAGGTTCCAGAACTCCTTGTCTAGCTTTTGAAGTTTGGCGATAGAGCAGTATTTGGCAGTGAGTTTTGCTTTCAAGTCCTCCCAAGAGAGTTGGTAGGCAATGTCAGCACCCACTGATTGGGTATATGAGTTCCACCAAGAGTGGGCATCATCTTCGAGAGAGCAGGTGGCGAATTTTACTTTGTCGTTCTCTGCGCATTTGCTGACACGGAAAACAGTTTCCATCTTTTCGAACCATCTGATCAGTCCAATGGCTCCTTCAGAACCCTTGAAGCTTGAGGGTTTGCAGCTTTGAAAGTCCTTGTAAGAACAAGGTTTAGCAGCAGGGGTTTCGGCGGCATCACTATTCCTCACGGAATTTTGTGGAGTATTCTGAGCCAAGGCTTCAGTAACAGCCTGGGTTATAAGGGATGTAAGCTGAGCATCGGTGTATGGTCTTGTCTTTGGCGGCATGATTCTTCAATAAAAGAAATGAAGATACATGAGATTTTGTAGGAAAGTTGTATTTGTTATAGATGTACATGTATAAAAGCAGTAATACATGACATCAACATGGAAAAATGACAATTAATAAGAGTTGAAACATCAAGGGACATTTGATAGATAATACGAGTTCAAGGGTTACATCCTACAGAGTTATTACAAAAGGTGTCGGGAATTGTTACATCCGACTAATTTATAGAGTAGCGCTAGATAGTCATTAGATTACGGGATAGATTACAAGACAAGGACTACACTAGTCTTAACGTAGATTAATTTGTTCCATCATCGTGACAAGACGGTCCACAGTGTTTGCGAGTCTGCTAGCTTGTCGGGCGTTATCTTCTGCTAGTGCTAGTCGTTGTGTTAGTCCACGGGCATACTCTTCTGCTTCATGTGAGCGCTGTTCACATTCTTCCATCCTTTGACGCAGGAGGGCATTTTCCACGCTTATCTCTATTACTTGGTTGCGAAGGACATCCATGTTGTTGTTCGTGGTTTCCAGGTCGTCGGAGACTTGTTCGATGCGTTCAAGGGATGTAAGTCTCCAGTTTTCGTTCGTTTCCTGCAGCACGACATCCATGGTGCGAAGTCGCTGCTCGTGTTGATTCACCCTAGCAGCTAAGGCCGGTAAGGTGATGTGAGTGGGGTACGGGCTAGCTCGAGGCAACCTGGCGTTCCTCCTAGCTACCCTTGGGTTCTGCGACCCGGATTGAGAGCGAGATGAATTTGATGGTGTGTTTGCCATTTCTGAGACAAAACGTTAGTAAGATTGAGGCCTATATTCATATAGCTCCTATATAATATAGCCTATTGAGTGTCTAGCATAAACATGTTTAAGTCTCGGTTCTCTCGAGGTCAGAGTCTTCTATTGTACCCTGTTCAGCTATAACTACTTTCAGATCTTACATCATCCTTGCTTAATTGTACATAGTTGATCAGGCTATGTTAAATTAAACTCGTATGATGTAATCACTGAACCAGTTATACCTAATAAGGAATACCGCCTAATGGTCATAGTCTAGGTCCACTAAATGCAACCTAGTACACTATAACCTTAGGCTCTGATACCAATCTGTAACACCCCCAAATTTAATGATTTGCGGAAGCTTGATTTGGGTGTTACTAATCAATAACAAAGCACAAAGATATATAGTAAACGACTCTATATGCGTCGTTTTAACAAAATATATTGATAATTGAAATGTTTACAACATTTAAAGCTTTACATAGCTCGAGTTTAAATGAAAGGAGATTTCAGTACATAAGTACTTGTACAAAATATACTAATGCAAGAAAATCTCAATCGTCTGTATGCTGACTCGAGCTAAAGTCCTGAAGCAGAAACATCCTACTGCTTGGTACCTGCGATATATGCTAAAAGGTCAGCTAAAAGCTGGTGAGCTCACAGGTTTGAAATCAGTTAATATAGTATGAACCACAAGATTTAAATAATGAATTGCATCCAGCAATTAAATGATAGTCATCGTGTATACAGCCATGAGCACATAGTTGAGCTTAACTCGAGGGCCGGGTCCCCTATAGAGAATTCCGGGCGAGGTGCCTCCACGAATGCCTAATCAACATTCGTCTTCCCAAATATTAGTACGTCCATTTACCCGGTTAGTGCTTGCTAACCCGGACGAGGTGGGTCAATCCTATATGGTACCATATACTAATATTCACGCTACAACGTATTAACAACTATGCTGACGGAGGACTTTAAATGATTAGTTTCGAAAAACTCATGTAGTATATGAAATGTTTGTACTTGCGTTCACATGTTAGAAAATTGAGCAATATATCACACCCCTGAGTAAAACAGTAAAAAGAGGGGCTATGAGACTCACCTGAGTCTGAAAGCGTTTAAACAAACGTAAGTTGATTAGCCGAGTATGAAGTCCAAAGACTTGTAACCTGAGGGTGTCCACGACACGCGATGGTTATAATCATGATTGGGTATCTCAAAAGATCACCCTTGTAGTTGTTCATTCAACTATAATGTCCAAATCTCCACTATTTGGTTGATACGTTTAAGTGTTTGAAAAGTGTACGGCCCGTTGGTGACGGATTTGTAATAATAATCTCAACTATTATTATTTTGATTTCGTGGCGTTTTACTTGAAAAATGTGTTTTGATTGTGTTTTAGAAGCCGTTACGGAATCTAAGTACGGGGGTCCGGGGGCAGCGCCCCTGGTAGCGGGGTCCAAGGGGCGGCAGCCCCTGGCGGGGTCCAAGGGGCAGAGCCCCTGGCTGGGGTCGAGCTGCTAGGTCAGCTTGGAAAATTTTTATTTCTACTATATTGCTTTGACGAAAAACGCATCTGGATCCGAATTTGGGTAAAATCAGGTGTTAAAATTTTAGGTCTCGACACTTAGTAAAAAATCTGAGTTTTCTGGTTTGTGCGACGTTGGGTGCGACGTCGCAGGTAAGGATTGCGACGTTGAGCATGGCGTCGCTAAAGGCGACGTTTCGCAATTTAATGCGACGTTAAGGATGATGTCGCTATACGCGACGTTGTTGATTCTAGCGACGTAGTAGGCGACGTCGCTATGTGCGACTTCGCAATTCAATGCGACGTTATGTGCGACGTCGCTAAGGCGACGTTATTGATTTCTGTGCGACGTTATACGCGACGTCGCAAAGGCTCCAGGCCAGATGCGACGTTACGGGCTGTTGGCCGGATTTTGTGTCGAAAACGAGTTTCCCGGCCACCGTTCGGTCCAATATTTTTACCCAACCCCTTTATGGACATTATGAGTTGTTACAAACTACTAACAAGTGAAAACATTTAAAAACGAGAGATTGCGGGATTTGTCGGAAACTTACAAAGTGTCGGATCAAAAATCCGAAAAGGTAGGATGATAGATCGTGGTGTCGTGGTCGTTTTTCTCCAAAGCGATGCTATGATCCGAGTGCGTTTAGTATGTTTATTTGGTGATTTTGTGAGTATTTTGGAGGTGGTGGTGGTTAGAGAAAAGAAAGAAAGAGAGTGTAAGAGAGAGAGAGTGATAAGAGAAATGAGAAAGAAAATGGTGGGGAATGGGAGGTTAAGCTCCCATTTTTCGCCCCGCGTTACCGCTCCGTGTGGTGTTCGTTTACTCCGTCGTTTAGACGTTAAATAATTATTTTACATATTAAGTGGTACGTTTTAAAATACAAATTATTACGCGATATTTTATTTAAATATTTTACAATTTAATTTATATTTGAGTTATAAAATGTAAGTTTGTTTATTTAGTTTGCGCGTTTTAATATTTTAAATTGTGTAGGTTCTGTTTGCACGATACGAATGAATACGAAATATTATCATAATAATATTTTTGATATAACAACATTATTTAATAAAATTGGTCACCAACGTCCGTATTAAATTGAATCGAATACATTCGATTTAAATTGCGTACGATTTAACCAAATCGCATTTTCGTATATATTCAACAATATATAATTCGATACATTAATTAGCCTAACACAGAACTAATTACATGTATTAACATCTGATTAGGCACTAATTACTAGTCCTAATTTGGCGGGTGTTACACAATATGAAGATAAACTCCTTTGCTTGGTCCGATCGTAGGTAAGAGCAACAGATCTGGAACTAGTGGAGGGAGAGAGTCGAGGTGTGTTTGGAGTTGAGGGAAATGTGAGGTAAAAATATCTAGACGTTTAATAATATTAAAATGAAAATAGCTAAATATTTAATAATATTATATTTAGAATTTAGCATAAATCAAAATAAGATATACAAATATGTATTAATTTAATTAAACTATTAGTTAATAAACGAACATTTAACCGAACGTTCACGAACATGTTATCGAACGTTCACGAACATAAATGAACGAACGAGACATGTGTTCATGTTCGTTCATATAATTTAACGAACGTAAAAATTTGTTCATGTTCGTTCATATAACGAAATGAACGAACATAAACGAACTTCCCGCTGAACGGTTCACGAATAGTTCACCGAACGTTCAGTTCGCTTACAGGCCTAGGTGTGGATGATCTAACAGGGGGAGTGTCAGCCTAACAAAGTAACAATAGAATAGGGAACCTTATTCGTTTTGAATAATGGATATATGGATTAAATAGTTCATGTTAAAAACTTTAGGGGGTAAAAGTGTAACTATTCGCATATATTTTTAAACTCGTCCCAAAACGGTCCAGTGTTCAAAAAATGGCAGCTTCACCCCTCAGAGCACGGCGGCATGTCGCCGTTGGTCTACTCCGGTCAATTTTCTGACGACAGCTCTCTACTCTCAATTGTAACTCTCTCTATCTCTAAGTATTATCCTTCTAACATCTTTATTATGTTTTTACAAAATTGTTTATGATAATTAATGTACAGATGTTTGTAAAGACAATAATGATACTGAAACAAACCCTAGATTCATACATCCTTCTTCTGTTGTTCATCCTGATGCTATTTTAGGTCAGGTATGTTTATGTATTACTATATACTATCATATATATGATTGGTGCTTGCAAATAGCCATTGAATTTAGCTTTTATCTACTTTGACAAAAGTCAACAAAATGTACTTGGTCACAATTGTAATTCATAAATTGGCAGAGCGATAAAAAATAGAAATTACTTATACACATAGTCATAGAAATCTGTTAGCTTGTAGGGTGTTTCGATTGGCCCGTTTTGTATAGTGGGGTTCTTCAGTAGTGTTGGGAAATGATTGCAAACTATATCCTGGAAGTCATGTTTACGGGAACACCGAATTGGGAGATAAATGCATATTGATGAGGTTATTTCGGTTCGTTTATTTACTTTAATTTATATAGACGAGAGGTGGCAAGTGGGTGGGTTGGGTTGGGACGTTGGGTAATGGTCAAAATGGGCAAATTATATATCTTCAGTAATATTATAAATATTTTGAATAAAGTGATTTACGACAATTTATTCATTAAAAATACAGTTTGTGACTTTCGACCCCTTTCCTTTTGAGCTATTTCTGTTTTTTTTACGTTTCACGAGCAAATGGGCTGAAATTTCCACCTCCACTAAAGATTATTCTTATAGCCATAATTCTTATTTGTATGCTATGATCAAACAGTGGGGCGGTCGTTGGAGATAACATTCATGGGCGAACAATAATCGGTTACAACAATTTTATTAGTCATCATGCTGTGGTTGGCATCAAATGCCAAGACATGAAGTATGAGGTAGTTGGTTGATATTATTAGGTACAAACAAATTATTATATAATCTTATAGACAAGTATTATGGGTAAGTTTAATTTTCTTTTCTGGCAGGTAGCAAATGTTTTCTTCAAGTTGTTGATAACAATGAGATCAGAGAACATGTTTCTATCCATCGATCTTCAAAGCCTTGTGAGAGAACAGTATGTGAATATCTTTTTCCTTTTTGGGTAATAACAAACTTAAGTTAAACTTGTTTTTGAATTAAAAGATTGATAACCAGGTTATAGGCGACAACAATCTTATCATGGGATCTTGTCATATAGCCCACGATTGCAAAGTGGGTAGCAACAACTTTTTTGCTAATAGAACCCTCTTAGCAGGCCATGTATTGGTGGAGGACTGGAGGTTAGTATTCTGTATGTAATTAATTTGGGTATGCTATGATCTAAGTTATAGTCTTGTTTCACGAGTCTACATGTAGGACCATGCACACACGGCTGGAGCTATCGTTGTTCATCAGTTCTGCCATATAGGTGCCTTCTGTTTCATTGCCGGTGGTTCAGTGGTAATTATTTTTTGAATAATTTGTTCCGTGAAATCCATGATCTTGTAGTTTGCTTAATCAAGATTTTGAAATGTAAATTCTTTATTCGTATACATAAGGTTTCACAAGATGTCCCCAAGTATACCATGGTGGCTGGAGACAGAGCAGAGTTACGTGGTTTGAATTTAGAAGGTCTTCGACAAGGTGAATTCTCAGTTACTGAGGTTAGCTTCTGGTTGTAGTCGCATCTCTTTCTTGTAGCACTGTAAATGTTGGTAGCAAGGAACAACTCATAGAAAAGTCGTACATGTGTCTCTGTCAGTGTATGCCTCAGTTTCTACCCATAATGAGTGGCTTAACTTGGGTTATTTTTATTTCTAACGCGTCAAATAGGGGTAAATTAGAAGAAAAATAAGCTAGAAAGTATACGGGTCATGTGGGTTAAAAGTTGCCTGAAGTGTAAGTCTATTGCATACAACATCCTGAATCGGTTAAGTAAAACTAGATTATTATTAAGTGGTGTAAATGTTATAATTATAATTGACACGAATTTTTGTTGAATAAAGTTGTGTCGCGTCAACGCAATTCGCCTATACGATAGAATTCCCAATTTTGACTTGAACCCATTTTGACAGTTAACCAACCACCCCATTTTGCAATGTCTAACTGTAATGATCTGGAGTCTTTTCAACATATTCGATTTGATTTTGGTTAAAGATGCTTGTAATCAATGCGTTCATCTGTTCAATTATTCGATTTGGGCTACTCTTACGATAGAATAATTCGTGCCTGCTAATGATATAGATCAGGAGCCTGAGAGCAGCTTACAGTAGGATATTCATGCCCACTAATTCAAGCGTTGGAGGTATTGTCATATTGAAGACCGACTTGCTAATGTGGTAATATGATCTTTCTTTTTGCAACTTCTCTCATGTATTGTTGGCATCCGTCAAGATAACATATTCATATCTTTGTACCATCTTTTGAAAAAAATAATGTTAATAATTCAGGAATGTCATGAAGACTTGTCACTTGTTCCTGCTGTGCTTTCCCTGGTGCAATCCATACGTGAATCTCTTGAAGAAGATCGTTGTGGAATATGCAAATTCAGATCTTGGAGTTTTTCCTGAGTTTATATTAATCTGTCTTTATCATCTTGTGGTAAGTCCTGTATATGCTGCAGTTTTCAAAAAAAATTATGATGAATCTGTACTCCTGTAGTCCTGTTCATAATATATGTAGAGACTATATGAATTTGGGCTTCATTTAGTGAATAAAGTGCTAGCTTTAGAGAAAGGCTTAACCTAATATAGACTGAAACTCTGAAAGTAAGATTGATATGTGTAATAGACCCTGTAGGTGGCAAAGTAGGATGATCGGATGGGTTGCATTATTGGTCAGAACTTTATTACTACCTAAAAGGTTTTCTTCCTTTAGCTACATTTTTTGTTTTCATTTTAATTTACCATTTGAGCCGTTGGAGATCAAATATAAACCAAGTTGGCTTTTTCTAATTAGTTAATGGCCCGGTATTACCACTCCTATATTGATTACTAGGCATCAAGATAAAGTATGACATACGTTGTTCAGCTTACCGTACTCCTAACATCTCAAATTCCGCTCTCACTTTATGCAGATTTGCCTCTCTACATCGATACTTATTTCTAGTTCGTGCACTCTTTGCTTCATATAACTGCTTGACAATCCCACATTTTGCTTGGATATTATTAGATTGCAACAATGCATGTGAAGATATTGATGACATTCTTGAAAGATATCCATGGACCTAGGTGCGGACACAGAAAAGATTGATGTGATTTGTTTCAATTGAATTGGTAAATATAATTCATTGAGAGCTTGAGACAACTTACCAGATCTTTCTCGTTGAAGTCCAACTTGTCATTTTCTATATTACTTACAAGTTGGTACTAAACTTCTAATAACATGATATTATTATTTCCTAGATATATGCAAATGTCGAAATCGTTGTTTAGTTTGAAGTGTTTGTGCCTTGGGGTAACTTGTGGTCCAGTTAGCATTTAACTTACATAGTCATACCGAGGTATGACTATGGAAAATGAGCCTCAATTGCGCAGAGATCCAATTCTGGTAGCAATATATGGAAAATGGTGCAAGATAGTAGTCTTTGGATTTAATTGCTCATGTTGTTTGGAGCTTTAAACTTGGAGTTGTTAAATTAATCAACAATTTAAACAAGTACTAGTTTATAACCCGCGAATTTGCGGGGTAGTTTATGATTATTTATTTGTTTATTTATTAAAAACTATAAATTTACAAACTATTTTTTAGTTTGACGGAGCTGTGTACAATATATATGTAGTAATACCAATGTATAATAGTAAACTATTAAAAAAAGGATTTGGACGAGAGAATATAAAATTCGGTCTCATTACCATTCCTTGAAGAATTGACGTTAAGCGGCACAAAATAAAGACCATTAACTGTGAAAAACCATAAGTGATGAACCACATATATAGTGTTCGTATTAAGAGGGGATTCTTGCTGCATACGAAAATATTGAATAAAATAACGGTAATTTAATATTACCGAATATTGATAACTTTCAAACCTTGTATATTTTAAATTTTAGATTGGCTCTATCTATATAAATTCAACAATTGATACACTTAACGAAAAACCATTTGATTTAATTCGAAATTTTGGAAGTGAGAAATTGTTCTCGTTTTATGTTTTTCCGATTTGTTATGCATGATACACACTATACTGTAACATTTTCGAGTCGGTTTCGAGTCTTGTCGGAAAAAGTTGATCAATCGAACAACGGCGCTTGAAGGTTGATGCTATTAACTTGTCTTAACTCGGACCTTTTGAAGGCTTTTACAACAATTCATGGGTTAGGACACGGAACATTTGCAGAGTTCCTTCCGAAATTGGAATAAAACACAACCAATTAATGCTCTAGAGAGATTCTGAAGTGTTTATGTAACATTGAATATATTTATGTTAGTGTTCATACGAAGTTCTTAATCGAGCTCAAGTTATTCGACCAACTTATATTATCTTGGTAAAGTAACAGGCCGGTCATGTACATATTAGTATTATTACTAGCAGTATATAAAACTATTGTTGTAAACATTTGATGTGTTAGGTAGCCCAAATAAAGAGACAATTTAGATGGATTGTATACATGTGCCTGGTTGCATTAAACCACTAACAAATAAAAACCATAATAGTTCGTGTACATGAAATGGGAAGTGATATATTAATTATGTACAAAACGAATTAATTAGATTCAATTCGTGGTACTTATGATGTTACATTTTCCATCATTTTTGATGGCTAGAGAATATCGAAACGTGTAGAAAACAGATTAATACGTACCCTTAACAGAAAAAGTAAACTGTTATGTAAATGGCCCACCAATCCTATTTGTTCGTGCGACAAAATGGTTAAACACCGATCGATTTATTAGCCGATTAGGATATCTTATCCTTGTGTTAGGATGCTCCCCCATGTTGATTAGTATGAAGATAAAAATTGTACCAAAGCTCGCCTTTTGCATTGTTTCATTGTCATATATACTTCTGCTTTAGAAAACAAGTTTCAAATGATCACAAGACAATTAGAAAACGAACTCGAAAAACACAAGTCTTCAACATAATTCTTGCTATGTGAAATTGTTGTCAATACACCACTCCTTTAATTTGGGAATAAGTTCAATAAATATTCATTAATGTTCAACCTAGATAAAAATAAGTACAAGTTATTACTGTATGATACAAACTAAATATCTTGACTGTAGTGTATGGTAACAAGAGTAAATCGGTAAATACTAACCATAACGTAACGTTTAATACATTAAAAAATTACAATATATCGGTTTGTCCTAAGCGAGTAACAAATAAAAAATATACTCCGTATTTGTCTCAACCCAGCCATTGCCTCCAAAACCTTTTGTTTCTCGTCCCTTTGGTTTCTCCATTTTACCGATTAGCCCTTCAACTTGCAAACAATTGGAAATTCCCCTGCTATCAATATCAACAACAAGGAAGATGAGCCGCACTCCTTTGCGATAATGTAACATTCTCATCTAGGTACGTATTCCGGTTATAAAAATGGATAATTATTATTTGTGCATCAAAAATGTATGTATATAATTAGTTAGTCGAGTATGAATTATATATTGTGATGATGTACAAATACGTGTCATTTAAAGATGGTTTCGATTCAAATTATTGGAATTATTAAATTAACTAGAGTAAAAGCGCATTAACACTTGTAGAACAGATTATAGCAAAAATTGGTACGTATTATTAATTTATTATATACGTTTAATTTTATACGGAGTACAATAATAAGGATAGTAAAAAGAAAAAAGATGAAAATCATTTATTAATTATAACTAGTTGAAGACCCGCGACAACGCGGGATTAGTCATGAAATTGTATAATAATAATGTTATTAGAGATGCAACTTTAATAAACTCATTTAGTTAATTAAAATATATTCATGATTCTTGATTAGTTTATGGTTACTATTCATTTAACTAATCATAAGTACTAAACAATGAAAACTAAATGTAAAGCTAAATTATATCAATAATTCACCATGAACAAAATGGGTTTATATTTCATGTAACTTCATTGTAGCATAATGCAATAATACAAAATCATATATTCCCTAAACATTTATAACCAAAAATAGTTTTATATTTCTTGTAACTTCATTGTAGCATAATGCAATAATAGAAAATCATACATTCTCCAAGTAGTTAGCTTTTGTCAACGATTTTTATTCAATTACGATTCTAGACATTCAACATTAATAGACTACACTTCTCACAATTGATCCCATTTTTACTACCCTTTATATAATAATAATAATAATAATAATAATAATAATAATAATAATATTATTATTGTTAGAATATACTTGATGAATATCACCTAGGAAAAAATTCTAAAGAATAAAATTACAATGAAGCATAAGAAGTCGTAGTACTTACCATTCTTGCAAGACGATATCACCCAAAGGAATTTTGTATTTTTAAAACTAAGAATGATCCATGGACCCTAAAAAATTGACCTATAAATTAATTAATCTAATATACTATTGATATCCTAGTTTGGTCTTCAACATTTCGATGACACATGCATATTTTGTTTTTATACTCTCAATAAAACAGGTCGACTACTTGTATTTTTTTTTTTACTTTTTTTTAAAGTAGAAGTTTATTAAGAAACTAAAAAGGCAAGCTCTAATAAGGAGCACACCAAAAATGCATGTTGACTACTAATATTAAATAAGTGGATACGATATGATGTTATTAAGATTCGATTTATCAACTCAATCGTAATTGTTTTATTAGTTCGTCGAATTAAATTAATTAATCAAATATATTTAAATTAATTATAATTATAATTATTTATTTATTATCAAGTCTATCTAAAAATCCGTTCCAATCCCTTTCCAATTCTTGGAGTGTTTGAAATAAAGTAAAAAGCTTTGATGTTTTATACAATTTTATAATATTGAATATTGAATTCTGTTTTATAAGCCATAAATAAAACAGTTTTGTTAGGATGAGGGAGCTGGAATAATAATCAGGTGTTATGAATTTAGCTTTGGAATACGGATATATGATGGGGACGTTAGGCACCATACGGATTTGGGATTTTAATAAAACATTGTTTCTTATTGTTTTATTATTATTATTTTTTTATATATTTTTTCAAATATTTTTATTCTAATTTAATCATACACCATTGGATCAAAATTGAAAAAACCCCATCGAAAGACCCAAACTTCTCCATGAGATTTTGGTTTATTTATATTTTAGATTTAGATTAGATTTAGATTATACTCTATATCCTTAATAATTATAAGAATTAATAAACAAATATTACATATTTAAATTTAGTGCTCTTCGATTTCTTTATCATTATTATTTTAAATCATATTATCTGTATTTAAATTTAGTGTGCTTCGATTTTTTTGATCATTATTATTTTAATTCATGATAACTATAAGATTGAACAAAAATATATTGCATATATAAATTGATATTGCCGTGTTTTATTTTATTGTTGTATCTAATCTAATTAGAATTTTTAGTGGTTAAAGAGATTTGATTGGTTAATTGAAGATTGAGTAAAATTAAGAGATTTGATTGGTTAATAGGGGGTTGATTTTAAGCAAAATTGAAGGTACGAAAGTTTTCTTTTATTAATATTTAGATAATAATAAATGAAGCAAAGATGACACAAAAATAAAAAATGCTACCTGCTTCTGATGAAGAATTGAAAAGAAAAAAATGTTACAAAAAATAAAATAAAAATACTAATAATGGAAATATTCAAATATCTAATGTAGAATTTAGTAATAATACTCTTTTATAATTTGCGCTCCGGCCCATGTTACACTTACGCTTCCATTGTAGAATTAGTTTCACTCTAGAATTCACTTGGCAAATATAAAAAGGAAAGTTCGCCGTCATGTTTGACAAATAAGAAGATGTACAGAAATTAAGTTGCAGCATACTACAACGTATAACATTTCATCGTGAAGAGTAAACATACGGCCATCGATGTATATTTAATTGAACTAGGGGTTGAGCCCGTCGACCATTTTGAAAATACACAATATAATTTGCAGGCCGGCAAATCAATTTAGGAGGCCCTGTGCAATTTCTAAAATTAGGCCCTCAATAGACAAAATAAGTTCAAATATACATATAGAGAGAATGCATTAATGTTGCGAGAATTATATACAAAAAAAAAATACAACAATACAAAATCTACTTAACAATTAAAAAAAACTAACAATTTTCATTCTTCATTAAAACGAGCTATTATCTTAGGCAAAGTTGTTGATTAAACGTTTATAATCAATATCGTAGTAGATTATTTTTAATTGTTATCACTGCCCATCCATTACGCGCGTCTTTCTTATGACATTGTGGATCACAAATATGATTTTAGCAACTTAAGCTTTGAAAAACTTCTTTCCGCATACGAGGATTATGAGAATAGTTATCAATACTCTATATGCACTCGCAATAGGAAAGTCATCTACTCGTTTTAGATAACGTACAATATCAATATTCCTATACTAGCACAACAAGATTTGAGTATTGTTGGTCAATACTAGTTTGATTATATAATAGAAAATTTTATGTTTTGCCAATGTGGTACAAATGATTTGGATGTCATGAAGCTTACTTGGCCCAATCTGAGGAAGCAATTTTGATGATGTGGATACCCTCACAATCAAGGAATTTTCTTAGAATTTTGAGTTTTTTTAAATTAATTAATGACTGAAATTAGTAGCTGCAAATTAAATATGCAGATAGTTTGATAAGTGTGCAAGAAGCATGCTTGTCTGGGAAACAATATAGTAAATAATTATCTTGAAAATGGGTTTGCACGCCTCCTCCCTCATAGGTCTCTCTACAAACAAGAATTCAAATTTATTATACCCTTCGACCCAAAATTCTCATTTTATCATCTCCATTATACTCATTTTTTCTCTGTATTTCACTCTCTTATATTTAGCTTCTTCACGAATCTCCTTATATCGATTACTATATATATATATATATATATAGGATATGGTTCAAGGGAGAAGGTTAAATTGATAGAGAAGAGGGAGAAGACTTTTGGAACATTGGATCTCACAATCAACGGCTGTATGCATTTGATGGCAGTTTTGTAATATTTATTAGTTTTATAATATGTATTTATAATTTTAGAGGGGTGAATAAGTAATTTTACCATCAATTAATTTAAAAAGTAAACCGAATCACTAAAGTTTACGTCGGTTAGTTCTGGAATATCCTCCACCGAAATATGAGGCCTTATTTTGCTAACTCATTATTCTTTATTTATCTAGAGTTTTCAAAAAAAATATAATGTAGTGAAGGGCATAGACTTAATAATCAACATCAAAGACTTTAAAAAATATGTTTAATCACACATGTAAAACATTGAATCGTTATTATATTTAATTGAATCAACAACAAATAAAAATGTTGAATCATACTATCATTGTGATTATCAGTTGAATCAACGACAAATAAATATGTTAAATCATACTGGTTCTTGAATCTTAAATTTAAGTACATGAAAATTAAGAATCTTTTAGAATTAAGGTAGTAAATCACATAAGATCTAGAAATGTTATTTTGAGTTTGAATATATAAAACGGAATTGACTTTTTACATTCAAAATATTTATCATTACATATTCATTGTGTTCAACGATCTAGAAAAATTTATTCGCAAATTGAAGAAAAAAAGTGCTCATCCATAATTATCCTAAATAAGAAAAGAGATCAAATTAATTTGTATTGAGTAAAATTCCAATCATCCCTTATTTCTCTATATAAATTATTAAATTGTCCTTTTTATCAGGTTACAACTTGTGAATCAATGTTATAAATTTTTTGAATCAATGGTATACATTACTGAATCATTGCTATTTATTAATAATTGCTTAATAAATATATATACTACTACAACAAATAACTGAATTGTAATTTTAATTTTGTGATCAATAACATCATCAAAAAATTGTTTTCATTATAATGTAACAACGAACATGGTTGACGAATTGAACCCATTTATTTCTAATCGAATCTACAACACAAACCATTAATATTAATTATTAATCTTAAATTATATATAAGAAGCGAGTGATGATGTCATCAAAAACTCAATTGACCAATAGAATTCCACAATTTTATTAAATTGACTAAATTTAAGGAGATTGATGACATCATGAATTATGATTTAAAATAAAAAATTACTATCTAAATTCAAAAGATTTATCCATATATTCGTATGGAGTTATCCCAATTTAAATTAATTAATTAGTTAATTAATATATATGGTATTACCTTTGACTACAAGTAATGGGATACGTCAAAATTTCCATTTACGAATGTAATCTATAAACTTAATTATATAAGATCTAATTCAATAGTTTTAATTAGAATCCTTATTATATACAAAAATCTAATTCATGTTATATTGTTATTCAGTTTTCCTTGTTAATGTTAACTAATCAATTTCCCAACCTCTAAAATAATTTAATGATATGATTTTACTTAAAACAATTTCAATTTGCGACTTCATTGCATTTTTTTTTTACTTATACAAAATAATAGAATTCTATCATACACATATATGCGTGATTATAAAAATTAAATACACATTCGATAAACCGTGTATATACACGGGTTTAAGGGCTAGTATATTAATATAGTAATATAAACCAAACTAAAAGCAAGATAATTTGCTACAAACCCTTAAGATTTAATCCAAATTGTTAGCTGCAAAACCTTGATGATAATCAACTAAAAAATTATATTGATAATAACAACTAAGATGTTGTAACTTGAAAAGCAGAAAACTAATTACTCCGTATTATTTTAAGAATTTGAACAAATCCTACGAGGCATGTAGAAGTTTCACAAGATCCATTTGAGTATGTAAAATTCAAGGAGAATGAATTAATTGTTGAAACGAAGATTATTTTTCCAGAAGAACTCTTCCATGATTTTTTATACAATTGTGATAAGGATCAAACCATTATGATGGAGTGAAAAACTAAAAGCAGTTATAGAGATTAAAAATACGGTCAAAAGTGATTATGCATTTAATTAATTTAATTCCTAGCAAAATACTTATTATAACCCTCCACCTTGTTTTGAAATTAGTGGTCCATATTGCTTCTCCCCATTCTCTCTATAAAATCTCTTCATTTTAGATCCCCTTACTATATATATATATATATATATATATATATATATATATATATATATATATATATATATAGGGTAGTGATCTAGGGGAAGTGCAAAAAATGGGGGAAGGGGGAAGTAAATCACAACCATTAATCATATGAATTCTACAATAATTAGGGTGCACCAATGTGATCACCTCTTTAATAATCAAAACCCATTTACTCATTTACCCCCAAAACAAATTATCTCACAAACGAAAAGTCAAAAAATTATGAAAAATTGCACCATAAAACTCAGCGTTTTCTCCTCTTCGATTTAAGATCCATCAATGCATATTTTCGACGAGATTTTTTTTTCTTCGTTTTTTGGTGGGATAACGTATGCATTGTGATGCATACAAATTTATTCTTACATCAATACATATTTATGTCGTTGTGTACTAATAGTATGCATTGTGATGCATGCAAATTTATTCTTACATCGTAGTGGTGTATATTCATATTTTGTTATAGTTAATTTTAATGTGTACTAATAGTATGCAATGTGATTCATATTAACTGTAGTGATGTATATTTATGTATTTTAATAATTTTGTTGATTACTAATAGTATGCAGTATAATGCATGTTAAGTTGATGTAAGTTAACATTTATGTTCACAAGTACTAATATTATGCATTCTGATGCATACTAATTTGTAAAACCCATCAAAAAAACAAAAAAAATAAGGTTGTCAAAAGTATGCCTTGAGTGATCTTAAATCGAAGAGGAGAAAACGCTAAATTTTATGATGCAATTTTCATAATTTTTTGACTTGTCGTTTGTGAGATAATTTGTTTTAGGGGTAAATGAGTTTTATTTCATGTGGCATATTCTCATTGGTGCTTTCATGCTGTCACTAAATTCCCATGAATTGCATACCACAATAATATGGTGCACCTTAATTTGAATAGATGAGATGGATGGTTAGTGTGACACAGCCGAAAAATAGGACAAAATTCGCGTCAAATTTAAACTTTCATTTCGCGAAATTATACGCATTATTACCAAAGTATTCAAGTATTATATATATAAATAGCACGAAAAGATAAACTATTTATCGCGTACAAATTTACATTTGCGACAAAACTTATAAACAATTTATTATTATTGAAAATAATAATTATCACGTACTCGAATGAAAATAAAACATATTAGTTTTATTCAGAATTTACACAACGCAACGAAACCATTCGAACTATATCCGTTAATCAAACTCAAAACTAAGTTATATTTTTATAACTCAAAAATAGTATTTTTATAAAATACTTTGATTCAAAGTTAGTTCAAAAATACTTTTATTAATTTTTAAAATGAAAAGTATTTCATTATTAAACATTCGGGTACAAAAACACGGGTATTTTGTACTGCGAATGAGAGCCCAACCGACTCCAATTATTAGAGCCGGATGAATAAGCCGACCAAACACCCCTGTGGTTTCATTTCATCTTCTTCTTCACTCTCCATTCTCAGTCTCTTGACTCCCACTCCATCTCGAATTTCAATAACAACATATTAACAACAACAACAACAACACATCCGGCTTCACCTCCTCCGTGAGTAACCTTCCATTTTCTTTAATTATTTCAAGTTTAGAAGTGTTTTATATATCATATCATAGTGTTTGATCAACGAAAATATAGCCTTGAAACCGAAATCCACTCATTTGTAAAGCTGATTGCTCGAACAGGTCTGGCCGGACTAGTACTACCCGGCGGGTAGTGCTAGTACCCGGCGGGTTCTTCTGAAAAACCCTGGAATCCGGCGGATTCAAGAGAATCCGGCGGATTCACCACAAAAATTAACAATCCGGCGGATCCACCTCTCAATCCGGCGGATCCATCTGCAAAACTTAACAATCCGGCGGATCATGCCATGGATCCGGCGGATCCGCCAAAAACCCATTGAATCCGGCGGATTCGTATACTTTTGAAAGTACCCGGCGGGTAAACACCACAGACAGACCAGGACAGTTAGTTTAAATCGTAATCGGATTGGTTTTACTAAAACGCCAAAATGATAAACATGAAAATACTTTTAATTAAAGTATCAAACTTATAAAACGTGGATATTTTAATGTGATACAAAAATGTTACAAAACTTATTTATACGAGTTATATTATACGAAACAAATGTGAACATACCTTTGAAGTATAATTTCAAATTGTCATTAACGACCCGTACCCATTTTATAAAATTGCAACATAAACACTTATGAAGTATTTCGAACATAATCTAAATCGAATAAACATTATTATGAATGGGATAATTATGCATCCATTCACTTATACGAAATCTCACATGTTTAGGAATCTAAGAAGATTGTCATTGGCTCAACAAGTATACTTTAGAATTGCTCGCTCCTCAGGTGAGTACATAGCCCCATCTTTTAAATCTGTTTTAATGATTTCG
Organism: Helichrysum umbraculigerum; assembly: GCA_949592205.1. Classification (NCBI taxonomy): domain Eukaryota; kingdom Viridiplantae; phylum Streptophyta; class Magnoliopsida; order Asterales; family Asteraceae; genus Helichrysum; species Helichrysum umbraculigerum. The sequence continues at coordinate 3,384,703 of CATIUR010000005.1, read as the reverse complement.
GGGTGAGAATGCATACACATGTTTAATTGCTTGTCATTGTTAATGAACGCAATTCATTTATCAAAATGTTATGTTTAAACATCAATGGTTTATCTAAAAATATACTTTAGGGATTTAAGTATCCTAAAACAGATAGTACTCAGACTTAGTACTCTTTTGGACTTCTAGGGACCATAGTGTTTCCTTACCTTTATGTTCCACCATTTATATGCTTAGGCCAGTACTTGAGTGAACATCACCCATAGATCTCAATATACTCGCTTGTAACACCTCGTCAAAAAGTCAATTTTCGCGCTGAATTTAAACTTCAAATAAACGATTTAACTTTTATTCCTAATTAGTATTTTTATAAAATACTTTCATTAGGAAAACATTTTAAAATAATATAAATAAGATTTTATTTTATCTTATGACTGGACAAATAAAACACGGGTATTTTGTACTGTGGTTGGAGACCACAGTCCGCACACTGGGGATCTGGGTTGGACAAAACCCAACTCCCTCCCCCATTTTCACCTCATTTTCAACTCCACTCTCTCTCTACTTCCATTTCTCTCTCAATCTTCTCTCTAAAATACCCACTAATCACATAAAAACTACCACAAAACGACCTCAAATCGCTTGGACCATTTAGAGAAAAACGATCACGAGTTCACGATCTACACAACCACCTTTTCGGATTTCAAATCCGACCACTCGTAAGTTTCCGACAAATCCCGTAAATCTTTAGATTTTGAAGTTTTCTTTCATAATAGTGTTTTACATACTTAGTATTAACCTATACAACAAAGGAAACACGATTTTATAGCTTGAAAATGTGTTAGATTTGCGAGTTTGGCCGGAAAAACGCGAAACCCGAAAGTTTCTGGGCTGCTGTTCTTCAGTGCGACACAAGCCTTGTGTCGCATACTGTGTCGCATGAATTACTCATGCGACACAACCCTTATGTCGTATCCTTGTGTCGTACCTTGTGTCGCAGACTCCATGCGACACAACCCTTATGTCGCTATTGATTTAGCATCACACGCATTATGCGACACAACCACTGTGTCGCAGAGCTTCTGTGTCGCATGAACTATTTTTGTGTCGCATGTTATGTCGCAGAAAACAGAAATTAGCCAAATCTTTCTAAGTGTCGGAAAACGTTTTCAAAAGACAATTTAAATACGATACGACTTGTACTCCAAAACAAATATACTTTATGAAGTATACGAAAACTCGAACCTAATAATAATATGAATTATTATTACGAACCATCCATAACGAACCGCACTTACAAACGTACGAAATCTCTCGTGTTTAGGACATTAGGAGATTTCACTTGGCACGACTCGTTACGCTAGGACGCTAGCTCCTCAGGTGAGTTCATCACCCCACTCTTTTACTGTTTTCCAACTGATTTCGGGGTGGGAATGCATACTCCTGTTTTACTACTTTCAACTGTTCAAACCGTTACAAACGTTTTACTATAGTTTATGGTAACGGTGCTAGACCGTGACAGCTACGAACCATTGGACCATACTTAGGGATATTAAGTATGACTGTGTTAGTAACACCTAGAATTATATTACATATGATATCTAGGGAATAAACGCCTCACTACATCAGTGACTTGCTAATTACTAGTAATGACTAGTGGACTTGTGAGTACCAACTAGAGGCACCGACTTGCTAGTTCAGTGATGACTATCTTTATGAACTAACGGATGACTTTAACTAAGTACTGAAAGTACTTCCCTACAGTTAAGTGACTTAGACTTTACATATTACTTCAGGCAAACTAGGTGACGTAGATACGTACCTACCTATTGATTACGATTATTCCTTACAACTAGGTGACGCTCCTACAATTCTTAGTATGATATACTACTGTGAATTACGTAACAACTTGAGGTAATGTTGAGTGCCTGTAACATTTTACTAGCTTTGGGCTAAACTTACTTACGGGCATGTCGTGTACTGCCCAAAACGATTACTTGCATCTCCTGCGGGAGAATAACGGACGCTGTCACTATATGTGAAGCAAAACGATGCCACGGTGGGTGGTACAAACACGATACCAATATGATTGGTATTACGGATTTACAAACGAGCTCACGATACCACGGTGGGTGGTACAACTCACTTACGAGCTGGATTGCTCACGATACCACGGTGGGTGGTACGACCTACTTACGAGCTGTATGCTCACACTCAGCATATGGATTTATGCTTTACTTACTTCCAGCAACGACCCTGCGAATTATTACGGTCGGGGTCGTTGGCTCAGCATGTGGATTCATGCTCTATCGTAGTTCTGCGGAACTGCACGGTTACTCATACTCAGCATATGGATTATGCTTCACTTACTTTCAGCAACGGACCTACGAATTATTACGGTCGGGGTTGTTGGCTCTATAACTGGTTAATTTACTTAAACATGGTCCTGCGGGACATAACTCGACACTTCCCTTGGGGGATAACCATTACCATCACTGTAGGTGATTACTAGATTCTTATGAGTCGGAGACTCAGGAAATTACGAGCTTTTGCTCACTTGACCGTGATTACGAAACCATTACCATCACTGTAGGTGATTACTAGATGCTTACGAGTCGGAGACTCAGGAAATTACGAGCTTTTGCTCACTTGATTGTGCTTATAAACCGTACCGATATGACACTACTACAAAACAGATAACTTGATAACGTTGCCGGGGTGCAACCTTTCATGCCAGGTAGCATCGTGACCTATTAGTAACCATAGTACTAATACTTGAAACCGTACAAACTATCCGTACCGTATTGCCGGGGAGCAATACCGACTGCCTAAGAACTTTCTTGCTTGATTGCTTGCGGCCAGTAGCACGACAGATAGTCACCTTACGCTACTCTCGTATACATATTGCCAGGTGGCAATATCTTACCGGATAACAGACAGGCTGGGGATTGGTCCCCTTTACTTGACTAGAAACATATTGATTAGGTTCACCTGCTTACCATAAATTACTTATAACTGCCTCGAGGGGCAAATGTTGTTATTTAAACTGCTAAACTTGATTGATATTTCTGAATGAAATATTTATTACTCGAACTACTTGTTTCTACAAATTACTTGTAAACTCACCAGCTTTCCAGCTGACCCTTTTAGTGTGCATTCTCAGGTACACTGCCGTAGTAGGATTGGCTTACAGGATTCTAGCTCGAGTCGCATGTTTTCAACACTCAGGATATTTATTGCATTTACTTCGGTACTAGTAGAATGTAATATTACTTTTATGCGATCTCGAAACTTGTAAACACTTTAATTTCAGAAATGTATAACTATTTTCAAATGTCTCATTTAGAGTCGTTCATTATGCATCTTATGCTGTGATATTAAATTGGTAACACCCGACCCGACTGCTTCCGCAAACTGAAATTTGAGGGTGTTACATCGCTAGGCTAGAGGCTAGGAGTAGACGATAGTAGCATACATTAGTATAATACCTTATACTGTTACCAAACAACTAGGTAATGATTATTCATACCTAGGCTCTTTGTGCTATACCTAATATCTAAGTAATGTATATACATATTTAGATACAATAAATCACTTTTCTACGTTATATGACACATTGTTGAATGTGTTTGTTATTTAGGTTTATATATATATATATATATATATATATATATATATATATATATATATATATATATATATATATATATATATATATATATATATAAGTTATATACATACTCGTATTTATCTCAAGCACTTGGTGCTATTCACAATTCACTAATATGTATATTATTCTTAGTCAGGCAGGTTGTAGTACTGTCGGCTCTCAATTACATCCATTGCTTGCGAGCAACTCGATGCCACGGTTAAGTGGGCACAAAACGAGATCACGGTAAAGTGATTCAAAACGATATCGTGGTAAAGCGATACAAATCATAAATCATGACGAGTTAATTCAAGTCATCATTAAATCTTAACGAACTGGAGGTTCGTCACTATAAATCAATACGAGTTAATTCTCGTCATCATTAAATATCAACGAACTGGAGGTTCGTCACTATAAATCAATACGAGTTAATTCTCGTCATCATTAAATATCAACGAACTGGAGGTTCGACAATAAAATCAAACGAGTTAATTTTCATCATTATATCTACGAGTTGGCACTTGTTCCCATTAAAATCAATACGAGTTATACTCGTCCTTATTAAACATAATACGAGTTTCCACTCGTCATTATCTAAATATATGCGAGCGATTACTCGTCCTCATTAGTATTAATATAGGTTAATACGTACTCTTGTTAATATAACCACGAGTTCATTACTCGTTCTCATCAGACCTTAATTGAGTTTATACTCGGTCCCAGATTACCCTTATTAGTACCCTACTGGCTTAGAACTGTAGGTTTACCTAATGGCTCTTGATATGGCTCATGGGAGCAATCATTGCTTAACAACATAAACCCAACATACGATTTATAAGTTATCTTTAAACTTATAATGTTTTATAACATTACAAATTGTTTGATTAAACCTATGTACTCACCAGCTTTATAGCTGACCATTTTAGTATGCTTCTCAGGTACAAGGCGATAGTAGGATTGGTATTTAGGATCCTAGCTCGAGTCGCATGCTTTCAAACATTTGGGACCACTTTGCATCTACCTTTTGTATTTTTAAATTATGTATCTGAAATCACTTACAACCTCGTAACTTTGTAAACCCTTATTTTGGTAATATAATAACTATTTTAAAACGTCTCATTTAGAGTTGTTCATTATGTACCTTTTTGCTTGTGATATTTGATTTGGTAACACCCCGACCCGACCGCTTCCGCAACCCAAAATTGGGGGTGTTACAGTTAGATCAACACTTCCCCCTTCCCCCACAAAGTGGGTGTTCCCTCTGGATGATGCCACTATATATATATATATATATATATATATATATATATATATATATATATATATATATATATATATATATACACACACACACACACACACATACTAGGCATTGAGCCCTTGCGATGCACGACCGTTTTAAAAGTGCAGTTATATACTCCCTCCGTCCCATATCTATTGTCCAGTATTCCTTTTTGGGATGTCCCAATTTAATTGTCCACTTCCATAAATAGAAAAGAATAATGAGATAAAGTTCATTTATGCCCCTAATTTATATATGTAAGACAAAAAGGTAGGTAAAAAGTTAAGGGTAAAATTGTCTTGTTACCAAAAAGTAAGAGAGATGGTGATGTTTTTCTTAAACTGCGTGTTTTTTGTCTGGGGACAATAAAATTGGGACGGAGGGAGTAGTAATTTGTAAGTAGCCGAATATATTAACGGACATATAATTAGTGTTATCGATAGCACAATTAATTTGTGGTGTTGACCAATTACTTTACATTTACTTCAATAATTTTCATATATATCATTTCCTTTACTTTTCAGCATAAAGTTATAAACCAAACTTCTTTGTAAACAATATTCAAGAGTTTGTAAATTAATAACACGTAATCGTTAACTAAAATAATACGCTCTAATATGTAATTAAAAAAATTTATTTTACATATAAAAACTAAGCGTTGAGCCCATGCGATGCACGACCAGTTATATAAGGGGAGTGATTAGTACATCACCTGTTTTTGGCCGTACACCACCAAACGTGCTTTATGGTATTGTACAGTACAACACCCTATAGCATATTTGATTGTGTATGGCTAAAAACAGGTGATGTACGAATCATCACCCTTTATATAATATCATTAAATTAGTTTTGTATGTTATTATATTTAAGTTTGAATACATAATACAATTAAATTAATTTGTAAGTTATTGTGTTACGTTTTAATACATTTGTTGAGCCTATGCAATGCAAGGTAATTAAAAAATAAAAATTAAACATATGTTTTTTAGGTTTTCAACTGTATCTTAATATTGTTGAAATATTAAAATTTATTACTAAAATTCAATATTAATGTATACCAAAATGTACATAAAATAATCAATTTCAAATATCTTTATTAAAACTAATTTTCTTAAAACATGGTAGTTGATGATTGTTTTGGTCAAAAATTACTAAAAGTAATTAAGTTATCAAAATTAGTTTGTGAGGTCAGGTGTATAAATTACTCTCAAGATAATTACGTAGAAATACGATTATCTCTATTAGTAAGTAAGTATTTTGTGTTGAAAAAGATTGATTCGATCCGTGGATCCTTGTTGAATAAACGTTTTACTATCAAAGTTTAATAACAGACTAACTGTAATGATCTGGAGTCTTTTCAACATATTCGATTTGATTTTGGTTAAAGATGCTTGTAATCAATGCGTTCATCTGTTCAATTATTCGATTTGGGCTACTCTTACGATAGAATAATTCGTGCCTGCTAATGATATAGATCAGGAGCCTGAGAGCAGCTTACAGTAGGATATTCATGCCAACTAATTCAAGCGTTGGAGGTATTGTCGTATTGAAGACCGACTTGCTAATGTGGTAATATGATCTTTCTTTTTGCAACTTCTCTCATGTATTGTTGGCATCCGTCAAGATAACATATTCATATCTTTGTACCATCTTTTGAAAAAAATAATGTTAATAATTCAGGAATGTCATGAAGACTTGTCACTTGTTCCTGCTGTGCTTTCCCTGGTGCAATCCATACGTGAATCTCTTGAAGAAGATCGTTGTGGAATATGCAAATTCAGATCTTGGAGTTTTTCCTGAGTTTATATTAATCTGTCTTTATCATCTTGTGGTAAGTCCTGTATATGCTGCAGTTTTCAAAAAAAATTATGATGAATCTGTACTCCTGTAGTCCTGTTCATAATATATGTAGAGACTATATGAATTTGGGCTTCATTTAGTGAATAAAGTGCTAGCTTTAGAGAAAGGCTTAACCTAATATAGACTGAAACTCTGAAAGTAAGATTGATATGTGTAATAGACCCTGTAGGTGGCAAAGTAGGATGATCGGATGGGTTGCATTATTGGTCAGAACTTTATTACTACCTAAAAGGTTTTCTTCCTTTAGCTACATTTTTTGTTTTCATTTTAATTTACCATTTGAGCCGTTGGAGATCAAATATAAACCAAGTTGGCTTTTTCTAATTAGTTAATGGCCCGGTATTACCACTCCTATATTGATTACTAGGCATCAAGATAAAGTATGACATACGTTGTTCAGCTTACCGTACTCCTAACATCTCAAATTCCGCTCTCACTTTATGCAGATTTGCCTCTCTACATCGATACTTATTTCTAGTTCGTGCACTCTTTGCTTCATATAACTGCTTGACAATCCCACATTTTGCTTGGATATTATTAGATTGCAACAATGCATGTGAAGATATTGATGACATTCTTGAAAGATATCCATGGACCTAGGTGCGGACACAGAAAAGATTGATGTGATTTGTTTCAATTGAATTGGTAAATATAATTCATTGAGAGCTTGAGACAACTTACCAGATCTTTCTCGTTGAAGTCCAACTTGTCATTTTCTATATTACTTACAAGTTGGTACTAAACTTCTAATAACATGATATTATTATTTCCTAGATATATGCAAATGTCGAAATCGTTGTTTAGTTTGAAGTGTTTGTGCCTTGGGGTAACTTGTGGTCCAGTTAGCATTTAACTTACATAGTCATACCGAGGTATGACTATGGAAAATGAGCCTCAATTGCGCAGAGATCCAATTCTGGTAGCAATATATGGAAAATGGTGCAAGATAGTAGTCTTTGGATTTAATTGCTCATGTTGTTTGGAGCTTTAAACTTGGAGTTGTTAAATTAATCAACAATTTAAACAAGTACTAGTTTATAACCCGCGAATTTGCGGGGTAGTTTATGATTATTTATTTGTTTATTTATTAAAAACTATAAATTTACGAACTATTTTTTAGTTTGACGGAGCTGTGTACAATATATATGTAGTAATACCAATGTATAATAGTAAACTATTAAAAAAAGGATTTGGACGAGAGAATATAAAATTCGGTCTCATTACCATTCCTTGAAGAATTGACGTTAAGCGGCACAAAATAAAGACCATTAACTGTGAAAAACCATAAGTGATGAACCACATATATAGTGTTCGTATTAAGAGGGGATTCTTGCTGCATACGAAAATATTGAATAAAATAACGGTAATTTAATATTACCGAATATTGATAACTTTCAAACCTTGTATATTTTAAATTTTAGATTGGCTCTATCTATATAAATTCAACAATTGATACACTTAACGAAAAACCATTTGATTTAATTCGAAATTTTGGAAGTGAGAAATTGTTCTCGTTTTATGTTTTTCCGATTTGTTATGCATGATACACACTATACTGTAACATTTTCGAGTCGGTTTCGAGTCTTGTCGGAAAAAGTTGATCAATCGAACAACGGCGCTTGAAGGTTGATGCTATTAACTTGTCTTAACTCGGACCTTTTGAAGGCTTTTACAACAATTCATGGGTTAGGACACGGAACATTTGCAGAGTTCCTTCCGAAATTGGAATAAAACACAACCAATTAATGCTCTAGAGAGATTCTGAAGTGTTTATGTAACATTGAATATATTTATGTTAGTGTTCATACGAAGTTCTTAATCGAGCTCAAGTTATTCGACCAACTTATATTATCTTGGTAAAGTAACAGGCCGGTCATGTACATATTAGTATTATTACTAGCAGTATATAAAACTATTGTTGTAAACATTTGATGTGTTAGGTAGCCCAAATAAAGAGACAATTTAGATGGATTGTATACATGTGCCTGGTTGCATTAAACCACTAACAAATAAAAACCATAATAGTTCGTGTACATGAAATGGGAAGTGATATATTAATTATGTACAAAACGAATTAATTAGATTCAATTCGTGGTACTTATGATGTTACATTTTCCATCATTTTTGATGGCTAGAGAATATCGAAACGTGTAGAAAACAGATTAATACGTACCCTTAACAGAAAAAGTAAACTGTTATGTAAATGGCCCACCAATCCTATTTGTTCGTGCGACAAAATGGTTAAACACCGATCGATTTATTAGCCGATTAGGATATCTTATCCTTGTGTTAGGATGCTCCCCCATGTTGATTAGTATGAAGATAAAAATTGTACCAAAGCTCGCCTTTTGCATTGTTTCATTGTCATATATACTTCTGCTTTAGAAAACAAGTTTCAAATGATCACAAGACAATTAGAAAACGAACTCGAAAAACACAAGTCTTCAACATAATTCTTGCTATGTGAAATTGTTGTCAATACACCACTCCTTTAATTTGGGAATAAGTTCAATAAATATTCATTAATGTTCAACCTAGATAAAAATAAGTACAAGTTATTACTGTATGATACAAACTAAATATCTTGACTGTAGTGTATGGTAACAAGAGTAAATCGGTAAATACTAACCATAACGTAACGTTTAATACATTAAAAAATTACAATATATCGGTTTGTCCTAAGCGAGTAACAAATAAAAAATATACTCCGTATTTGTCTCAACCCAGCCATTGCCTCCAAAACCTTTTGTTTCTCGTCCCTTTGGTTTCTCCATTTTACCGATTAGCCCTTCAACTTGCAAACAATTGGAAATTCCCCTGCTATCAATATCAACAACAAGGAAGATGAGCCGCACTCCTTTGCGATAATGTAACATTCTCATCTAGGTACGTATTCCGGTTATAAAAATGGATAATTATTATTTGTGCATCAAAAATGTATGTATATAATTAGTTAGTCGAGTATGAATTATATATTGTGATGATGTACAAATACGTGTCATTTAAAGATGGTTTCGATTCAAATTATTGGAATTATTAAATTAACTAGAGTAAAAGCGCATTAACACTTGTAGAACAGATTATAGCAAAAATTGGTACGTATTATTAATTTATTATATACGTTTAATTTTATACGGAGTACAATAATAAGGATAGTAAAAAGAAAAAAGATGAAAATCATTTATTAATTATAACTAGTTGAAGACCCGCGACAACGCGGGATTAGTCATGAAATTGTATAATAATAATGTTATTAGAGATGCAACTTTAATAAACTCATTTAGTTAATTAAAATATATTCATGATTCTTGATTAGTTTATGGTTACTATTCATTTAACTAATCATAAGTACTAAACAATGAAAACTAAATGTAAAGCTAAATTATATCAATAATTCACCATGAACAAAATGGGTTTATATTTCATGTAACTTCATTGTAGCATAATGCAATAATACAAAATCATATATTCCCTAAACATTTATAACCAAAAATAGTTTTATATTTCTTGTAACTTCATTGTAGCATAATGCAATAATAGAAAATCATACATTCTCCAAGTAGTTAGCTTTTGTCAACGATTTTTATTCAATTACGATTCTAGACATTCAACATTAATAGACTACACTTCTCACAATTGATCCCATTTTTACTACCCTTTATATAATAATAATAATAATAATAATAATAATAATAATAATAATAATAATAATAATAATAATAATAATAATAATAATAATATTATTATTATTATTGTTAACAAATACTTGATGAATATCACCTAGGAAAAAATTCTAAAGAATAAAATTACAATGAAGCATAAGAAGTCGTAGTACTTACCATTCTTGCAAGACGATATCACCCAAAGGAATTTTGTATTTTTAAACTAAGAATGATCCATGGACCCTAAAAAATTGACCTATAAATTAATTAATCTAATATACTATTGATATCCTAGTTTGGTCTTCAACATTTCGATGACACATGCATATTTTGTTTTTATACTCTCAATAAAACAGGTCGACTACTTGTATTTTTTTTTTTTACTTTTTTTTAAAGTAGAAGTTTATTAAGAAACTAAAAAGGCAAGCTCTAATAAGGAGCACACCAAAAATGCATGTTGACTACTAATATTAAATAAGTGGATACGATATGATGTTATTAAGATTCGATTTATCAACTCAATCGTAATTGTTTTATTTAACACCCCCAAATTTTGATGATTTGCGGAAGCTTGATTTGGGTGTTACTAATCAATAACAAAGCACAAAGATATATAGTAAACGACTCTATATGCGTCGTTTTAACAAAATATATTGATAACTGAAATGTTTACAACATTTATAGCTTTACATAGTTCGAGTTTAAATAAAATGAGATTTCAGTACATAAGTACTTGTACAAAATATACTAATGCAAGAAAATCTCAATCGTCTGTATGCTGACTCGAGCTAAATCCTGAAGCAGAAACATCCTACTGCTGGGTACCTGCGATATATGCTAAAAGGTCAGCTATAAAGCTGGTGAGCTCACAGGTTTGAAATCAGTTATATCGTATGAACCGCAAGATTTAAATAATGAATTGCATCCAGCAATTAAATAGTGAATTGCATCCAGCAATTAAATAATGAATTGCATCCAGCAATTAAATGATAATCATCGTGTATACAGCCATGAGCACATAGTTGAGCTTAACTCGAGGGCCGGGTCCCCTATAGAGAATTCCGGGCGAGGTGCCTCCACGAATGCCTAATCCACATTCGTCTTCCCAAATATTAGTACGTCCGTTTACCCGGTTAGTGCTTGCTAACCCGGACGAGGAGGGTCAATCCTATATGGTACCATATACTAATATTCACGCTACAACGTATTAACAACTATGCTGACGGATGACTTTAAATGATTAGTTTCGAAAAACTCATGTAGTATATGAAAAGTTGGTACTTGCGTTCACATGTTAAAAGTTTGAGCAGTATATCACACCCCTGAGTAAAACAGTAAAAGAGGGGCTATGAGACTCACCTGAGTCTGAATGCGTTTACACAAACGTAAGTTGATTAGCCGAATATGAAGTCCAAAGACTTGTAACCTGAGGGTGTCCACGACACGCGATGGTTATAATCATGATTGGGTATCTCAAAAGATCACCCTTGTAGTTGTTACACAACTATATATGTCCAAATTACTTCGGTTTGGTTGATTTGTTAAGTGTTTGAAAACGTGTACGGCCCGTTGGTGACGGATTTGAAGTAATAATCTTTAAGTGTTATTATCATGTATTTGGCGTTTTGCACTTAAAAGTGTGTCCCAAAGTGTTTTATAAGTCGTATCGTATAAGGGTTTGAGGTTATATAGTTCCAACACTTAGTGAAATTTAGATTTGAAAACCTGCTGTTTTATGCGACACTAAATGCGACACAAAGGTTGTTATGCGACACAATGGTTGTGTCGCATAGGAGTGTGACACAATGTCCATACGACACAAGGGTTGTGTCGCATGGATGCGAAATGCTGATTCAACAGCGACATAGTGAGTGTGTCGTATAAGGGTATGCGACATAGTGGTTGTGTCGCATGACTTGCGACACAAAATCTTTGATACGACATAAGGTACGACACAAGGGGGATTATGCGACATAAAGGCTAAAATACGACACAACATGCGACACAATGCTTGTGTCGCATGGATGAACACCAGCCCAGAAACCCGGCTGTTATGGTTTTTCCGGCCAAAAATCCGATCCCAACCCGTTTAAGCTATAATTTCGTGTTCTATACATTGTAATGGACATATACTAGTTATAATAACATCCACAAATGAAAAATACTAAGAATCGAGAGATTTCGGGATTTTGTCGGAAACTTACAATTTGCCGAAATAAAATTCCGGAAAGGTAGAAATGTAGATCGTTGCGAGGGGGTCGTTTATCTCTAAAAATCTTGAAGATCCGATGTCGTTTGATATGTTTATTTTGCGATTTTGTGGATTTTGGTTGTTTTGGTGAAAAGAAAAGAAAGAGAGAGATTGGAGATAGAAAGAAAAGAGAAATGAGAAAAGTGAAGTGGGAGGTGGGGTTTATCCCCACTTTCCAGCTTTTCGCCCCGCGTCCCGTACGGTGTTCGTTTGCTCCGTCATTTAACGTTAAATAATTATTTTCATTTTAATTATAAGTTTTAAAATATAATTTATTTCGCGATACCTTATTTAAATATTTTACAAGTCATTTTATATTTGTGTTATAAAACGTAAGTTAGTTTATTTAGTTTGCGCGTTTTACATTTTAAATTGTGTAAGGTTTGTTTGTACGATACGTATTGAATACAAAATATTATAATAATAATATTTTTGACATAACAAAGTTATTTAATAAAATTTGTCACCAACGTCCATATTAAATAGAATCGAAATACATTCGATTTAAATTGCGTACGATTTAATCAAATCGCATATTCGTATATATTCAACAATATATATATAATTCGATACATTAATTAGCCTAACAAGGAACTAATTACATGTATTAACATATGATTAGGCACTAAATCACTAGTCCTAATTTGGCGGGTGTTACATTCTCCCCCTGTTAGAAGAATTTCGTCCCGAAATTTCGCTCGAGGTCGTGTTGGATGTGGAATCAGTGAAGAGTTGAGGATATTTGAGTCGCATTTGGTCTTCCCGTTCCCAGGTGAATTCCGGACCACGCCGCGAATTCCATCTGACCTTGACGATGGGAATACGACTTTGTTTCAGTTGTTTGACCTCACGGTCCATAATTTCAGCGGGTTCCTCAACGAAATGAAGTTTATCGTCCACACGAATCTCATCTAATGGAATAATAAGTGTCTCATCAGACAGACACTTCTTCAGATTTGAGATATGAAAAGTAGGGTGCACGCTGCTGAGTTCGGATGGCAGCTGCAATCGATAAGCTACAGGGCCAATCCTTTCGAGGATCTCAAAAGGCCCGATGTACCTGGGATTCAACTTCCCGCGTTTGCCAAAACGGATGACGACTTTCCAAGGCGATACTTTTAAGAGAACTCGATCCCCAATTTGGAACTCGAGTGGTTTGCGTCTCACGTCAGCATAACTCTTCTGACGATCACGTGCGGCTTTGAGTCTATTTTGGATTTCCACAATTTTCTCAGTGGTGGCGTGAATGAGTTCAGGACCGGTGAGTTGACTATCTCCCACCTCAGTCCAACAGATCGGTGATCGGCACTTACGACCGTACAGTGCCTCAAAAGGTGCAGTCTTAATGCTGGCATGATAACTGTTATTGTACGAAAACTCGCACAACGGTAGATGTTTTTCCCAGTTTGTACCGAAATCAACTACGCAGGCTCGTAGCATGTCTTCCAGTGTTTGAATGGTTCGTTCACTTTGGCCGTCGGTTTGAGGATGGTATGCGGTACTCATATCGAGACGGGTACCCAATGATTTCTGAAGTGATTGCCAAAAGTGAGAAGTGAAACGGGCATCCCTGTCAGAGATGATCGAGGTTGGAACACCGTGATGAGAAATGATTTCCTTGATGTAGATTTGTGTAAGGCGTTCCATTTTATCGTTTTCTTTGATTGCCAGGAAATGAGCAGATTTGGTGAGACGATCGACGATCACCCAAATGGTATCGTAACCGCTCGACGACTTTGGTAGTTTGGTTATGAAGTCCATGGCAATTTGATCCCATTTCCATTCAGGGATTTCAGGTTGTTGGAGTAAACCAGGAGGTTTCTGATGTTCGGTTTTGACTTTCGAGCAAGTAAGGCACTTGCTGACATAAGTGGCTATTTCGGCTTTCATGTTTGGCCACCAATAAAATTCCTTGATGCCGTGGTACATCTTATCGGATCCAGGATGAATAGAATATTTAGACTTGTGAGCCTCGTCCATCACCAAGTCTCTTAGGTTCCCAAAACTGGGCAACCAGATTCGGTTTGAGAAATACCTAATTCCGTTAGGTCTGATTTCAAATTGTTTGTCAATGCCCCGCAAGGCTTCATTTTTGATATTTTCAGATTTCAAGGCTTCGATCTGAGCGGTATGAATTTGAATGGTAAGATCGTTATGAATGGTCATACTGAGGGCTCGGACTCGAAGTGGTTTAGGTCGTTCCTTTCGACTGAGGGCATCGGCTACAACATTAGCCTTCCCTGGATGGTACTTGATCTTACAATCGTAATCGGTAAGCAACTCGACCCATCGACGTTGCCTCATATTGAGATCCTTCTGATCGAAGATGTGTTGGAGACTTTTATGATCGGTAAAAATGGTGCACTTAGTGCCGTAGAGATAATGTCTCCAGATTTTGAGAGCAAAAACGACAGCTCCAAGTTCGAGATCATGAGTGGTGTAGTTCTTTTCGTGAATTTTTAGCTGTCGTGAGGCATAAGCAATGACCTTGTCTCGTTACATCAACACACAACCGAGACCTTGGCGGGAAGCATCGCAGTATACCACGAAGTCATCGGTGCCTTCGGGTAAGGATAGAATCGGAGCACTGCAAAGCTTTTGTTTCAAAAGTTGGAACGCTGACTCTTGCTTTTCGGTCCAATCGAACCTTTTATCCTTCTGAGTCAGTACCGTGAGTGATTGAGCTATTTTAGAGAAATTTTCAATAAATCGCCGATAGTATCCAGCAAGACCCAAGAATTGTCGTACTTCAGTTGCAGAGGTGGGTGCTTGCCAGTATTTGATCGCCTCGATCTTCGATGGGTCCACGTGAATTCCCTGACTGTCGATCACGTGACCAAGAAATTGAACGGTTTGAATCCAGAACTCACACTTAGAGAATTTAGCATATAGCTCCTCGTGTCTAAGTAGTTCAAGGATGGTTCTAAGGTGTTGCGCATGTTCCTGCTCGTTGCGCGAGTAAATGAGTATGTCATCAATAAAGACGATGACGAACTTATCGAGGTAAGGTTTGCACACTCGGTTCATGAGATCCATGAATACAGCCGGTGCGTTGGTTAGACCAAAGGGCATCACTTGGAATTCGTAGTGCCCGTAACGAGTTCTGAAAGCAGTTTTCGGAATATCGGTGTCGCGAACTCGTAACTGATGATAACCTGATCGCAGGTCGATTTTTGAGTAAATACTTGAACCCTGAAGTTGGTCGAATAGATCATCAATGCGAGGGAGTGGATAACGGTTCTTGACGGTCAATTTGTTCAACTCTCGGTAGTCGATGCACATTCGGAATGAACCGTCTTTCTTTTTAACAAACAAGACCGGAGCTCCCCAAGGTGAAGAACTCGGTCTAATGAATCCTCGATCCAGAAGTTCCTGTAACTGAGAGGACAACTCCTGAAGTTCAGATGGGGCTAAACGGTACGGTGCGCGGGCCACCGGTGCGGCACTCGGCACGAGATCAATTGAGAACTCAACCTGTCTAAGCGGAGGTAGACCAGGTAGTTCTTCAGGAAAGACTTCGGGAAAGTCTCTAACAATCGGCACATCCTCAAGTCGCTTCTCCTCCGACTTCTTCTCGGTGATGTGTGCCAGTATCGCAGAGTAACCCTTTCTCAGAAATTTTCGGGTTTTTAAGCAGGAGATTATGTTGAGTCCCGTCCCACCGGTCTCCCCCTGTATGATCAAGGTTCCACCAACGGCGAGTGGGATACGGACGATTTTATCATGACAAATGATTTCAGCTCGATGCTTGGACAACCAGTCCATTCCAATAATGACGTCGAAACTTCCGATTTCAATGGGTATAAGGTCGATCGAAAAGGTTTCGTCGGCTAGGTTTAAAGTGCAATTAGGTATCACACTGGTGGTTTCTACAAGTTTTCCATTGGCTAGCTCTACAGTGTACTTAACATCTAAGGCAACAGGAGTGATGTCAAGTAATGGGCAAAAATCATCGGAGATAAAGCTTCTATCAGCACCAGTATCAAATAGAACAGAAGCAGTTAAGTTGTTGAGGAGGAACATACCCGAGACCACATTCGGGTCCTGGCGGGCGTCCCCAGATTTGATGACGAAAGCTCTGCTGCGGGTGTTGTTGTTGTTGTTGCTGCTGCGGTTGTTGTTGTTGCGATTCTTCAGTTTTGGGCATGTATCCCTGAAATGCCCGGGGTTTCCACACTCAAAACATACTTTGGGTGGTCTGGTGTTGTTGTTGGAGTTGTTGTTGGTGGGTGAGCGGCAGTCTTTGGTGAGATGGCCGTACCTCTTGCAGTTGTTGCAAAAGGGACCACAAGAACCCTCATGGTGAAGTCTGCACTTGGGACAATATGGTTTGCTCCCAGTGTAACCCCGGATGATGTCAGTGGTGGTGTTGTAGGCTTTGATGGTGTCGGGTTTCTTGTTTTGTTGGTTGGAGTGGTTGTTGTGGTGGTCGGACCACTTGCGTTTGTTGTTTTGGGAGGATGAAGTGGGTGGTTCAGAATCTTGGCTCATAGACATCAGGTCTTGGGCCAATGAGATTGCACCGTCAATGGTGGCTGGTTTTGAAGAGATGACGTGTCCCCGAACAAAATCAGGGAGACCAAGGGCGTACTTCCTGATTTTATCAGGTTCAGTGCTTACCATAGCTGGGCGGAGGGCAGCTAATTGTTGAAATCTGGTGGTGTAACCATCGATGTCACCACCCTGAACCTTCAAATTCCAAAACTCCTCATCTAGCTTCTGGAGTTTGGCGATCGAGCAGTACTTGGCAGTGAGCTTGGCTTTCAATTCCTCCCAAGTGATTTGGTAGGCAATGTCAGCACCCACTGATTGGGTATATGAATTCCACCAAGAGTGGGCATCATCTTCAAGAGAGCAGGTGGCAAAGTTTACTTTGTCGTTCTCCGCGCATTTACTGACACGGAAAACAGTTTCCATTTTCTCGAACCATCTGATCAGTCCGATGGCTCCTTCAGAACCCTTGAAACTCGAGGGTTTGCAGCTTTGGAAGTCCTTGTAAGAACAAGGTTTGGTGGCAGAGGTTCCAGCGGTATCGCTGTTTCTTGTGGAGTTGGGTGGAGTATTGCGAGCCAAGGCTTCAGTAACAGCCTGGGTTATGAGTGAAGTAATCTGTGCATCGGTGTAAGGTCTTGACTTTGGCGGCATGATTCTTCAATAAAAGAAATGAAGATACATGAGATTTTGCAAGCAAGTTGTACTTATCTCAGATGTACATGTATAAAAGCAGTAATACATAACATCAACAGGAATAATGGCAATCGATATGAGTTGAAACAGTAAGGAACATTTAATAGATAGTACGAGTTCAAAGGTTACATCCTACAGATGTATTACAAAAGATGTCGGGAATTGTTACATCCGACTGAATTATAGAGTAGCGCGTAGATAGTTACTAGATTACAGGATAGATTACAAGACAAAGACTACACTAGTCTTAACGCAGATTAATTTGTTCCATCATCGTGACAAGACGGTCCACAGTGTTTGCAAGCCTGCTGGCTTGTCGGGCGTTGTCTTCTGCGAGTGCAAGTCGTTGGGTTAGTCCGCGCGCATACTCTTCTGCTTCATGTGAGCGTTGCTCACATTCTTCCATCCTTTGTTGTAGAAGGGCATTTTCCACCCTTATTTCTATTATTTGGTTGCGAAGGACATCCATGTTGTTGTTTGTGGTTTCAAGGTCGTCGGAGACTTGTTCGATGCGTTCAAGGGATGTAAGTCTCCAGTTTTCGTTTGTTTCCTGCAACACGACATCCATGGTGCGAAGTCGCTGCTCGTGTTGATTCACCCTGGCGGCTAAGGCCGGCAAGGTGGAGTGAGTGGGATACGGGCCAGCTCGAGGCAACCTGGAGTTCCTCCTTGCTACCCTTGGGTTCTGCGACCCGGATTGAGAACGAGATGAATTTGATGGGATATTTGCCATTTCTGAGACAAAGCGTTAGTAAGATTGAGGCCTATATTCATATAGCTCCTATATAATATAGCCTATTGAGTGTCTAGCATAAACAGGTTTAAGTCTCGGTTCTCTCGAGGTCAGAGTCTTCTATTGTACCCCGTTCAGTCATAACTACCTTCAGATCTTACATCATCTTTGCTTAATTGTACATAGTTGATCAGGCTATGTTAAATTAAACTCGTATGCTGTAATCCCTGAACCAGTCATACCTAATAAGGAATACGGCCTAATGGTCATAGTCTAGGCTCACTAAATGCAACCTAGTTCACTATAACCTTAGGCTCTGATACCAATCTTTAACACCCCCAAATTTTGATGATTTGCGGAAGCTTGATTTGGGTGTTACTAATCAATAACAAAGCACAAAGATATATAGTAAACGACTCTATATGCGTCGTTTTAACAAAATATATTGATAACTGAAATGTTTACAACATTTATAGCTTTACATAGTTCGAGTTTAAATAAAATGAGATTTCAGTACATAAGTACTTGTACAAAATATACTAATGCAAGAAAATCTCAATCGTCTGTATGCTGACTCGAGCTAAATCCTGAAGCAGAAACATCCTACTGCTGGGTACCTGCGATATATGCTAAAAGGTCAGCTATAAAGCTGGTGAGCTCACAGGTTTGAAATCAGTTATATCGTATGAACCGCAAGATTTAAATAATGAATTGCATCCAGCAATTAAATAGTGAATTGCATCCAGCAATTAAATAATGAATTGCATCCAGCAATTAAATGATAATCATCGTGTATACAGCCATGAGCACATAGTTGAGCTTAACTCGAGGGCCGGGTCCCCTATAGAGAATTCCGGGCGAGGTGCCTCCACGAATGCCTAATCCACATTCGTCTTCCCAAATATTAGTACGTCCGTTTACCCGGTTAGTGCTTGCTAACCCGGACGAGGAGGGTCAATCCTATATGGTACCATATACTAATATTCACGCTACAACGTATTAACAACTATGCTGACGGAGGACTTTAAATGATTAGTTTCGAAAAACTCATGTAGTATATGAAAAGTTGGTACTTGCGTTCACATGTTAAAAGTTTGAGCAGTATATCACACCCCTGAGTAAAACAGTAAAAGAGGGGCTATGAGACTCACCTGAGTCTGAATGCGTTTACACAAACGTAAGTTGATTAGCCGAATATGAAGTCCAAAGACTTGTAACCTGAGGGTGTCCACGACACGCGATGGTTATAATCATGATTGGGTATCTCAAAAGATCACCCTTGTAGTTGTTACACAACTATATATGTCCAAATTACTTCGGTTTGGTTGATTTGTTAAGTGTTTGAAAACGTGTACGGCCCGTTGGTGACGGATTTGAAGTAATAATCTTTAAGTGTTATTATCATGTATTTGGCGTTTTGCACTTAAAAGTGTGTCCCAAAGTGTTTTATAAGTCGTATCGTATAAGGGTTTGAGGTTATATAGTTCCAACACTTAGTGAAATTTAGATTTGAAAACCTGCTGTTTTATGCGACACTAAATGCGACACAAAGGTTGTTATGCGACACAATGGTTGTGTCGCATAGGAGTGTGACACAATGTCCATACGACACAAGGGTTGTGTCGCATGGATGCGAAATGCTGATTCAACAGCGACATAGTGAGTGTGTCGTATAAGGGTATGCGACATAGTGGTTGTGTCGCATGACTTGCGACACAAAATCTTTGATACGACATAAGGTACGACACAAGGGGGATTATGCGACATAAAGGCTAAAATACGACACAACATGCGACACAATGCTTGTGTCGCATGGATGAACACCAGCCCAGAAACCCGGCTGTTATGGTTTTTCCGGCCAAAAATCCGATCCCAACCCGTTTAAGCTATAATTTCGTGTTCTATACATTGTAATGGACATATACTAGTTATAATAACATCCACAAATGAAAAATACTAAGAATCGAGAGATTTCGGGATTTTGTCGGAAACTTACAATTTGCCGAAATAAAATTCCGGAAAGGTAGAAATGTAGATCGTTGCGAGGGGGTCGTTTATCTCTAAAAATCTTGAAGATCCGATGTCGTTTGATATGTTTATTTTGCGATTTTGTGGATTTTGGTTGTTTTGGTGAAAAGAAAAGAAAGAGAGAGATTGGAGATAGAAAGAAAAGAGAAATGAGAAAAGTGAAGTGGGAGGTGGGGTTTATCCCCACTTTCCAGCTTTTCGCCCCGCGTCCCGTACGGTGTTCGTTTGCTCCGTCATTTAACGTTAAATAATTATTTTCATTTTAATTATAAGTTTTAAAATATAATTTATTTCGCGATACCTTATTTAAATATTTTACAAGTCATTTTATATTTGTGTTATAAAACGTAAGTTAGTTTATTTAGTTTGCGCGTTTTACATTTTAAATTGTGTAAGGTTTGTTTGTACGATACGTATTGAATACAAAATATTATAATAATAATATTTTTGACATAACAAAGTTATTTAATAAAATTTGTCACCAACGTCCATATTAAATAGAATCGAAATACATTCGATTTAAATTGCGTACGATTTAATCAAATCGCATATTCGTATATATTCAACAATATATATATAATTCGATACATTAATTAGCCTAACAAGGAACTAATTACATGTATTAACATATGATTAGGCACTAAATCACTAGTCCTAATTTGGCGGGTGTTACATTTTATTAGTTCGTCGAATTAAATTAATTAATCAAATATATTTAAATTAATTATAATTATAATTATTTATTTATTATCAAGTCTATCTAAAAATCCGTTCCAATCCCTTTCCAATTCTTGGAGTGTTTGAAATAAAGTAAAAAGCTTTGATGTTTTATACAATTTTATAATATTGAATATTGAATTCTGTTTTATAAGCCATAAATAAAACAGTTTTGTTAGGATGAGGGAGCTGGAATAATAATCAGGTGTTATGAATTTAGCGTTGGAATACGGATATATGATGGGGACGTTAGGCACCATACGGATTTGGGATTTTAATAAAACATTGTTTCTTATTATTTTATTATTATTATTTTTTTATATATTTTTTCAAATATTTTTATTCTAATTTAATCATACACCATTGGATCAAAATTGAAAAAACCCCATCGAAAGACCCAAACTTCTCCATGAGATTTTGGTTTATTTATATTTTAGATTTAGATTAGATTTAGATTATACTCTATATCCTTAATAATTATAAGAATTAATAAACAAATATTACATATTTAAATTTAGTGCTCTTCGATTTCTTTATCATTATTATTTTAAATCATATTATCTGTATTTAAATTTAGTGTGCTTCGATTTTTTTGATCATTATTATTTTAATTCATGATAACTATAAGATTGAACAAAAATATATTGCATATATAAATTGATATTGCCGTGTTTTATTTTATTGTTGTATCTAATCTAATTAGAATTTTTAGTGGTTAAAGAGATTTGATTGGTTAATTGAAGATTGAGTAAAATTAAGAGATTTGATTGGTTAATAGGGGGTTGATTTTAAGCAAAATTGAAGGTACGAAAGTTTTCTTTTATTAATATTTAGATAATAATAAATGAAGCAAAGATGACACAAAAATAAAAAATGCTACCTGCTTCTGATGAAGAATTGAAAAGAAAAAAATGTTACAAAAAATAAAATAAAAATACTAATAATGGAAATATTCAAATATCTAATGTAGAATTTAGTAATAATACTCTTTTATAATTTGCGCTCCGGCCCATGTTACACTTACGCTTCCATTGTAGAATTAGTTTCACTCTAGAATTCACTTGGCAAATATAAAAAGGAAAGTTCGCCGTCATGTTTGACAAATAAGAAGATGTACAGAAATTAAGTTGCAGCATACTACAACGTATAACATTTCATCGTGAAGAGTAAACATACGGCCATCGATGTATATTTAATTGAACTAGGGGTTGAGCCCGTCGACCATTTTGAAAATACACAATATAATTTGCAGGCCGGCAAATCAATTTAGGAGGCCCTGTGCGATTTCTAAAATTAGGCCCTCAATAGACAAAATAAGTTCAAATATACATATAGAGAGAATGCATTAATGTTGCGAGAATTATATACAAAAAAAAAATACAACAATACAAAATCTACTTAACAATTAAAAAAAACTAACAATTTTCATTCTTCATTAAAACGAGCTATTATCTTAGGCAAAGTTGTTGATTAAACGTTTATAATCAATATCGTAGTAGATTATTTTTAATTGTTATCACTGCCCATCCATTACGCGCGTCTTTCTTATGACATTGTGGATCACAAATATGATTTTAGCAACTTAAGCTTTGAAAAACTTCTTTCCGCATACGAGGATTATGAGAATAGTTATCAATACTCTATATGCACTCGCAATAGGAAAGTCATCTACTCGTTTTAGATAACGTACAATATCAATATTCCTATACTAGCACAACAAGATTTGAGTATTGTTGGTCAATACTAGTTTGATTATATAATAGAAAATTTTATGTTTTGCCAATGTGGTACAAATGATTTGGATGTCATGAAGCTTACTTGGCACAATCTGAGGAAGCAATTTTGATGATGTGGATACCCTCACAATCAAGGAATTTTCTTAGAATTTTGAGTTTTTTTAAATTAATTAATGACTGAAATTAGTAGCTGCAAATTAAATATGCAGATAGTTTGATAAGTGTGCAAGAAGCATGCTTGTCTGGGAAACAATATAGTAAATAATTATCTTGAAAATGGGTTTGCACGCCTCCTCCCTCATAGGTCTCTCTACAAACAAGAATTCAAATTTATTATATCCTTCGACCCAAAATTCTCATTTTATCATCTCCATTATACTCATTTTTTCTCTGTATTCCACTCTCTTATATTTAGCTTCTTCACGAATCTCCTTATATCGATTACTATATATATATATATATATATATATAGGATATGGTTCAAGGGAGAAGGTTAAATTGATAGAGAAGAGGGAGAAGACTTTTGGAACATTGGATCTCACAATCAACGGCTGTATGCATTTGATGGCAGTTTTGTAATATTTATTAGTTTTATAATATGTATTTATAATTTTAGAGGGGTGAATAAGTAATTTTACCATCAATTAATTTAAAAAGTAAACCGAATCACTAAAGTTTACGTCGGTTAGTTCTGGAATATCCTCCACCGAAATATGAGGCCTTATTTTGCTAACTCATTATTCTTTATTTATCTAGAGTTTTCAAAAAAAATATAATGTAGTGAAGGGCATAGACTTAATAATCAACATCAAAGTCTTTAAAAAATATGTTTAATCACACATGTAAAACATTGAATCGTTATTATATTTAATTGAATCAACAACAAATAAAAATGTTGAATCATACTATCATTGTGATTATCAGTTGAATCAACGACAAATAAATATGTTAAATCATACTGGTTCTTGAATCTTAAATTTAAGTACATGAAAATTAAGAATCTTTTAGAATTAAGGTAGTAAATCACATAAGATCTAGAAATGTTATTTTGAGTTTGAATATATAAAACGGAATTGACTTTTTACATTCAAAATATTTATCATTACATATTCATTGTGTTCAACGATCTAGAAAAATTTATTCGCAAATTGAAGAAAAAAAGTGCTCATCCATAATTATCCTAAATAAGAAAAGAGATCAAATTAATTTGTATTGAGTAAAATTCCAATCATCCCTTATTTCTCTATATAAATTATTAAATTGTCCTTTTTATCAGGTTACAACTTGTGAATCAATGTTATAAATTTTTTGAATCAATGGTATACATTACTGAATCATTGCTATTTATTAATAATTGCTTAATAAATATATATACTACTACAACAAATAACTGAATTGTAATTTTAATTTTGTGATCAATAACATCATCAAAAAATTGTTTTCATTATAATGTAACAACGAACATGGTTGACGAATTGAACCCATTTATTTCTAATCGAATCTACAACACAAACCATTAATATTAATTATTAATATATTAATATAGTAATATAAACCAAACTAAAAGCAAGATAATTTGCTACAAACCCTTAAGATTTAATCCAAATTGTTAGCTGCAAAACCTTGATGATAATCAACTAAAAAATTATATTGATAATAACAACTAAGATGTTGTAACTTGAAAAGCAGAAAACTAATTACTCCGTATTATTTTAAGAATTTGAACAAATCCTACGAGGCATGTAGAAGTTTCACAAGATCCATTTGAGTATGTAAAATTCAAGGAGAATGAATTAATTGTTGAAACGAAGATTATTTTTCCAGAAGAACTCTTCCATGATTTTTTATACAATTGTGATAAGGATCAAACCATTATGATGGAGTGAAAAACTAAAAGCAGTTATAGAGATTAAAAATACGGTCAAAAGTGATTATGCATTTAATTAATTTAATTCCTAGCAAAATACTTATTATAACCCTCCACCTTGTTTTGAAATTAGTGGTCCATATTGCTTCTCCCCATTCTCTCTATAAAATCTCTTCATTTTAGATCCCCTTACTATATATATATATATATATATATATATATATATATATATATATATATATATATATATATATAGGGTAGTGATCTAGGGGAAGTGCAAAAAATGGGGGAAGGGGGAAGTAAATCACAACCATTAATCATATGAATTCTACAATAATTAGGGTGCACCAATGTGATCACCTCTTTAATAATCAAAACCCATTTACTCATTTACCCCCAAAACAAATTATCTCACAAACGAAAAGTCAAAAAATTATGAAAAATTGCACCATAAAACTCAGCGTTTTCTCCTCTTCGATTTAAGATCCATCAATGCATATTTTCGACGAGATTTTTTTTTCTTCGTTTTTTGGTGGGATAACGTATGCATTGTGATGCATACAAATTTATTCTTACATCAATACATATTTATGTCGTTGTGTACTAATAGTATGCATTGTGATGCATGCAAATTTATTCTTACATCGTAGTGGTGTATATTCATATTTTGTTATAGTTAATTTTAATGTGTACTAATAGTATGCAATGTGATTCATATTAACTGTAGTGATGTATATTTATATATTTTAATAATTTTGTTGATTACTAATAGTATGCAGTATAATGCATGTTAAATTGATGTAAGTTAACATTTATGTTCACAAGTACTAATATTATGCATTCTGATGCATACTAATTTGTAAAACCCATCAAAAAAACAAAAAAAATAAGGTTGTCGAAAGTATGCCTTGAGTGATCTTAAATCGAAGAGGAGAAAACACTAAATTTTATGATGCAATTTTCATAATTTTTTGACTTGTCGTTTGTGAGATAATTTGTTTTAGGGGTAAATGGGTTTTATTTCATATGGCATATTCTCATTGGTGCTTTCATGCTGTCACTAAATTCCCATGAATCGCATACCACAATAATATGGTGCACCTTAATTTGAATAGATGAGATGGATGGTTAGTGTGACACAGCTGAAAAATAGGACAAAATTCGCGTCAAATTTAAACTTTCATTTCGCGAAATTATACGCATTATTACCAAAGTATTCAAGTATTATATATATAAATAGCACGAAAAGATAAACTATTTATCGCGTACAAATTTACATTTGCGACAAAACTTATAAACAATTTATTATTATTGAAAATAATAATTATCACGTACTCGAATGAAAATAAAACATATTAGTTTTATTCAGAATTTACACAACGCAACGAAACCATTCGAACTATATCCGTTAATCAAACTCAAAACTAAGTTATATTTTTATAACTCAAAAATAGTATTTTTATAAAATACTTTGATTCAAAGTTGGTTCAAAAATACTTTTATTAATTTTTAAAATGAAAAGTATTTCATTATTAAACATTCGGGTACAAAAACACGGGTATTTTGTACTGCGAATGAGAGCCCAACCGACTCCAATTATTAGAGCCGGATGAATAAGCCGACCAAACACCCCTGTGGTTTCATTTCATCTTCTTCTTCACTCTCCATTCTCAATCTCTTGACTCCCACTCCATCTCGAATTTCAATAACAACATATTAACAACAACAACAACACATCCGGCTTCACCTCCTCCGTGAGTAACCTTCCATTTTCTTTAATTATTTCGAGTTTAGAAGTGTTTTATATATCATATCATAGTGTTTGATCAACGAAAATATAGCCTTGAAACCGAAATCCACTCATTTGTAAAGCTGATTGCTCGAACAGGTCTGGCCGGACTAGTACTACCCGGCGGGTAGTGCTAGTACCCGGCGGGTTCTTCTGAAAAACCCTGGAATCCGGCGTATTCAAGAGAATCCGGCGGATTCACCACAAAAATTAACAATCCGGCGGATCCACCTCCCAATCCGGCGGATCCATCTGCAAAACTTAACAATCCGGCGGATCATGCCATGGATCCGGCGGATCCGCCAAAAACCCATTGAATCCGGCGGATTCGTATACTTTTGAAAGTACCCGGCGGGTAAACACCACAGACAGACCAGGACAGTTAGTTTAAATCGTAATCGGATTGGTTTTACTAAAACGCCAAAATGATAAACATGAAAATACTTTTAATTAAAGTATCAAACTTATAAAACGTGGATATTTTAATGTGATACAAAAATGTTACAAAACTTATTTATACGAGTTATATTATACGAAACAAATGTGAACATACCTTTGAAGTATAATTTCAAATTGTCATTAACGACCCGTACCCATTTTATAAAATTGCAACATAAACACTTATGGAGTATTTCGAACATAATCTAAATCGAATAAACATTATTATGAATGGGATAATTATGCATCCATTCACTTATACGAAATCTCACATGTTTAGGAATCTAAGAAGATTGTCATTGGCTCAACACGTATACTTTAGAATTGATCGCTCCTCAGGTGAGTACATAGCCCCATCTTTTAAATCTGTTTTAATGATTTCGGGGTGAGAATGCATACACATGTTTAATTGCTTGTCATTGTTAATGAACGCAATTCATTTATCAAAATGTTATGTTTAAACATCAATGGTTTATCTAAAAATATACTTTAGGGATTTAAGTATCCTAAAATAGATAGTACTCAGACTTAGTACTCTTTTGGACTTCTAGGGACCATAGTGTTTCCTTACCTTTATGTTCCACCATTTATATGCTTAGGCCAGTACTTGAGTGAACATCACCCATAGATCTCAATATACTCGCTAGGCTAGAGGCTAGGAGTAGACGATAGTAGCATACATTAGTATAATACCTTATACTGTTACCAAACAACTAGGTAATGATTATTCATACCTAGGCTCTTTGTGCTATACCTAATATCTAAGTAATGTATATACATATTTAGATACAATAAATCACTTTTCTGCGTTATATGACACATTGTTGAATGTGTTTGTTATTTAGGTTTATATATATATATATATATATATATATATATATATATATATATATATATATATATATATATATATATATATAAAAGTTATATACATACTCGTATTTATCTCAAGCACTTGGTGCTATTCACAATTCACTAATATGTATATTATTCTTAGTCAGGCAGGTTGTAGTACTGTCGGCTCTCAATTACATTCATTGCTTGCGAGCAACTCGATGCCACGGTTAAGTGGGCACAAAACGAGATCACGGTAAAGTGATTCAAAACGATATCGTGGTAAAGCGATACAAATCATAAATCATGACGAGTTAATTCAAGTCATCATTAAATCTTAACGAACTGGAGGTTCGTCACTATAAATCAATACGAGTTAATTCTCGTCATCATTAAATATCAACGAACTGGAGGTTCGTCACTATAAATCAATACGAGTTAATTCTCGTCATCATTAAATATCAACGAACTGGAGGTTCGACAATAAAATCAAACGAGTTAATTTTCATCATTATATCTACGAGTTGGCACTTGTTCCCATTAAAATCAATACGAGTTATACTCGTCCTTATTAAACATAATACGAGTTTCCACTCGTCATTATCTAAATATATGCGAGCGATTACTCGTCCTCATTAGTATTAATATAGGTTAATACGTACTCTTGTTAATATAACCACGAGTTCATTACTCGTTCTCATCAGACCTTAATTGAGTTTATACTCGGTCTCAGATTACCCTTATTAGTACCCTACTGGCTTAGAACTGTAGGTTTACCTAATGGCTCTTGATATGGCTCATGGGAGCAATCATTGCTTAACAACATAAAACGTCTCATTTAGAGTTGTTCATTATGTACCTTTTTGCTTGTGATATTTGATTTGGTAACACCCCGACCCGACCGCTTCCGCAACCCAAAATTGGGGGTGTTACAGTTAGATCAACACTTCCCCCTTCCCCCACAAAGTGGGTGTTCCCTCTGGATGATGCCACTATATATATATATATATATATATATATATATATATATATATATATATATATATATATATATATATATATATATACACACACACACACACATACTAGGCATTGAGCCCTTGCGATGCACGACCGTTTTAAAAGTGCAGTTATATACTCCCTCCGTCCCATATCTATTGTCCAGTATTCCTTTTTGGGATGTCCCAATTTAATTGTCCACTTCCATAAATAGAAAAGAATAATGAGATAAAGTTCATTTATGCCCCTAATTTATATATGTAAGACAAAAAGGTAGGTAAAAAGTTAAGGGTAAAATTGTCTTGTTACCAAAAAGTAAGAGAGATGGTGATGTTTTTCTTAAACTGTGTGTTTTTTGTCTGGGGACAATAAAATTGGGACGGAGGGAGTAGTAATTTGTAAGTAGCCGAATATATTAACGGACATATAATTAGTGTTATCGATAGCACAATTAATTTGTGGTGTTGACCAATTACTTTACATTTACTTCAATACTTTTCATATATATCATTTCCTTTACTTTTCAGCATAAAGTTATAAACCAAACTTCTTTGTAAACAATATTCAAGAGTTTGTAAATTAATAACACGTAATCGTTAACTAAAATAATACGCTCTAATATGTAATTAAAAAAATTTATTTTACATATAAAAACTAAGCGTTGAGCCCATGCGATGCACGACCAGTTATATAAGGGGAGTGATTAGTACATCACCTGTTTTTGGCCGTACACCACCAAACGTGCTTTATGGTATTGTACAGTACAACACCCTATAGCATATTTGATTGTGTATGGTTAAAAACAGGTAATGTACGAATCATCACCCTTTATATAATATCATTAAATTAGTTTTGTATGTTATTATATTTAAGTTTGAATACATAATACAATTAAATTAATTTGTAAGTTATTGTGTTACGTTTTAATACATTTGTTGAGCCTATGCAATGCAAGGTAGTTAAAAAATAAAAATTAAACATATGTTTTTTAGGTTTTCAACTGTATCTTAATATTGTTGAAATATTAAAATTTATTACTAAAATTCAATATTAATGTATACCAAAATGTACATAAAATAATCAATTTCAAATATCTTTATTAAAACTAATTTTCTTAAAACATGGTAGTTGATGATTGTTTTGGTCAAAAATTACTAAAAGTAATTAAGTTATCAAAATTAGTTTGTGAGGTCAGGTGTATAAATTACTCTCAAGATAATTACGTAGAAATACGATTATCTCTATTAGTAAGTAAGTATTTTGTGTTGAAAAAGATTGATTCGATCCGTGGATCCTTGTTGAATAAACGTTTTACTATCAAAGTTTAATAACAGACTAAGGATAATTGCAATTTAATAGCAAGAATGTAAGTAAAATGTGATTGAAGTAAAGTAAATGACAGATAAGCAAAATCGACACGGTGATGTACGAGGAAAGCCCTTGATCAAGGTTGATCGCCGGCACAAAACCTCGGGAAGGATCAAATGATCCTTGCCTTTGTTAATCTTATTAAAATAAAAGTAATGAATTACAAAGTAAGAGCACAAGGATGATCGGCTAAGTGAATGTGTGTGAATTTAGCTAAGTGTTAGTGAAATGATCGTAAAATAAAGAAATAGCACAGTGTTTTTGTAGTTTGCAGGTGTGAGTAGTGTATATTCGTTAACCTAATCGATCACCCAAGCCTCGTTTATATACTAATAGCATTTAACAATAATTCCGAAATATCAGGGATCCTCCGAGGAATGATGAAGACCACCAACGTCTCTTTTGACTCTATTCCACACGTGCGTAAGACTTCGTCTTCATAGAATCGTATCAAAATCTCTTTACGTAATCCGGAGTATATCTCATTAACGCGTCCCATGTATGACCTGGTCAATACTCAAAGAAAACAAATAAGTTATACAGCGCATGATCCTAAACTGATACGGGTTCAGGATCCTGAGCTATGCGTATTCCAGAATTAACTTAGGATCCTCACTTAAGGATCCTCCATGATCAGTATCCTGCACAATTATGTTAGACAAATATATCCTGACTAGGATCCTGCAAGATAAATAACCAGAATATATCCAGGATCCTTAATAATATCAGTGATCCTGAAAACAGACTTACAAACTATGATGATCCTGAGACACGAATATAAAATATAAACGACTTTCATACCTGCGAGGTGTACTTATGATGCTAATAAGGATCCTGCAAAGGTTAGTAAAAATCTATCCACAACAATTGCCCCCTGACGCGCCCCAAACGGTCGGTTCAGGAATCGCTTCCTGTCGTTGCGGACCTCACGCTCGAGGCGGCGTCAGGGGTAGTTTTAAATTTATAATTGTCGGGACCTAAACCTTCCGAACAATGTACTGATACTAGGTACGAGTACCTGATACTAGTAAGTGGCAAGGATGATCCAGGGTCGTTCCTCACGACGGTAGAATTGAAACAGAGCTCACTTGGATAACTTAGTAATTAAGCTGGGTTTTGGATAGTTGGATAGGTTTGTATTTGGTTTTTCTAATTAATTAAACTACTAAAGCATAAAATAAAAGGGAAGCTAGCATGTATGTAACACTTAAGGATGACGGAGACATGGCTCACCATGATTTTGGATAGTGCATTTCTGGGATGATGTTCATTATGGGACACGTTCAGCTAACAGACAAGTAAACTATAGGTGTAAACACTAGGACCCTACTTCTTTAGATAGGTTCTAAATCAGTATGTCACTGAGTACCTAGGCTATCGTGATTCTGATCAGAACAGGCTGCTCAACCCCCCACACTGTCCGATTAGGACCAGTGACCCATGAAGGGTGCAGGAATAAGGTGACAGACTGCCCTCGGGTTATTCTGACCTTTCTTAACACCTAAGTCTAAATGTTATCATCTAATCGTGTACTGATTATTAACTTTGTATTCTAAACTATCAGTTTTATAGAGTCTAGGGGTTTTAAGAATCCTGAACCACTGCTGGGCTTGACTTTCATCACTAGACCCATTCCTTACGTTTGATTAGCTCAAATACTTTTGTCATGATCTAGACTCTCCTTTGCAATAAGTCATTCAGCCCTAGGAACACCAACGGTGTACAATGCATACTCATTCCACAGCGTACCACCCAAGGCACCGTTCACGATGTATTAAACTTAGATAATTTTCCACAGACCCTTATTGTAACCAGGGGTATATTTGCGGTGTACTATGATGGTTCCACAGCTCTAATCCCTAGGTACGGGTACGGTGTACTATATCGAAGTATTTCCATAGCTTCAGTTCCAAGGGTAGACAAACGGTGTACTGTAACACTTCCACAGCTATATTGGTTCCTAGGCCATATTCTAGGGTTTCTAGGTCGTCCACAGTGTTGGCACAAACGACTTTTTTCGGGGCTTTCACGTTGGTGGTTCCAAAGCTATACCTAGTTATTTATGTCGGGTGACAGACACGGCTTCGTACAAACATACAGATAACATATCTACCGTAACTTAGGCCTACAGCTAAGGTGATAGTCACGTGAAGGACTGGAAAGGGTGATCCGTAACTAAGTCTAGATGCATGATAAGTTTAGACAGATACAAGCTTTAACAATTCCATTAATCATACTAAATTACAACTATCTAAATCATGGCAAACAATCAAGTAACTACTCACAAAGCATGGCAATAAATATTTCCAACATTAATAAATCACAAACATCAAACAAGAACATTATGACAGATTAATAGAAGAAAGGATAGATATTACCGGTAAATAAATGCGAGCAGAATAACACTTGTATTTCGCCGAATAATATCCCAAGTATTACATATGCTAGCTTCTACGAATTACACTACATAACTACTCTAAGCGACTGATTCTCCCCCTAATCTTCCCACTAGTTTCTAGAGAGAGAAACTAGAGAGAGAGACTAGAGAGAGAACCTAGAGAGAGAAACTAAAAATGAAAATGAAAACCTAAATCTAGAGAGAGAGTAGTGAGAGAGTGAATTGTTGGTGAATTTGTGGATGATGAAAATGATGAAATGAGGCTTGTATATATAGGCAACGCACAACCGTATCCGTAGACCGTATCCAAGACTTCAAACGCACAACCGTATCGCAAACCTGAATAAAAATCAGATTTTTATCGCCTAAACGCACGATACGGTTGAGCTAGGGCAAATACGGGAGAACTAGGGCGAATACGGGAGAGCACAGGCCGTATACGGCTGAACCATGCCATATACGATTGGGCTTAGGCCGTATACGGTCTAGCTAGGCCGTATACGGTCTAGGTTTGGCCGTATACGGTCTAGACCAAGCCGTATACGGCTTGGTTCTCCCGTATGCAGGTTCCTCGGTTCTTCGTTTCTTCGTTTGGTCGTAATTTCTTCATCCGATGTCCGTTTTGAGCGTTCTTTATATCCACGTGATCGTAATTTCCTAATAAAGAAAATGACATAAGTTAGAGGTCCTAACTCGAAGCGTAGCTTAAAATGTGCTAAAATGAGTGAACGGAAGATTCAGTGATCGTTTGTGCTCTGTTTTGCTCATTTTTAGGTTATTTTTGCTGATTATTGAAACATCGTCTATATTTTAGCCCTTATGATGAAATGTTATGTTTAAGTTCATTTTTGAGTGTTTTCATTAATAATTGGGCCAAATGGTGAGATAATGGCACACAAAAACATGACTTTTTGCGTGTAATCAAATATCCCACACTTAGACTTTGCTTGTCCTCAAGCAAAACTCAAAATCCTCACTTGATTTTAGGAGAAAACATTTTGAAAACACGAGTTTATTTTTGTGGTGAATCAAAACATATCAAAAACAAACATCTCCATATACAAGCAACATATCCTGAAAATAAGAGAAAGTAAGATAGTCCTTTCAGAGGCATGAAATGATTCTCTTAGGCATGCTTTCAATTCTCGCGATCTTGGAATGTACATGACTAGGCGATCTCACAAGGTGTCTATTCACTCAAAAGTGTTTTCGGGTTACCTATCAATCTAATCAAACAAAATCGCTCATAAGCCAGTCATGCAACATCCATCGTCATAGGCTTGCTCGAGAATCATATCTCCACCACTTAGGTGAGGACGGTGCTAGCTATCCCAGGACATTCAGAGTGGGTTGTAATGGCAGGTGAGGGTTACGGGGTATGGATAAGTGGGAATTTTTAGTTGTTGTAAAGGGTTTTGCTTATCTTAGGGCTTCTAAACTTTTGAAAAACATTATTTAAACAACCTTTTTAATGAAAACGGAAACGGATAACAATACGGGAAGAAGATAGCTATTTTGACTTCTATCTTTTGAAAATTCACGAGGGAATTTGGTCTTTTATAAGAGCGGGAATTTTTCGAGAAATTTGAAGCACTTAGCTTTATTCTATTTTCTTTTCTTTTTCTTTTGTTTCTATTTTTGGGCTTTTCTAGGGATTTTATTTTGTTTTTTTCTTTTGCCCTTTTGAAATCCTTTTCTTTCTTTCATCATTTTCATCCTTTTGATGACTTTGCATTTACTTGGTGTCAATTTTTCACACCATAAACTCTCAACTTTTGATTTTTATCAAGGGAACGCACGCGAGAGATTTTGAGTAAACACCAGTATTTGTGATTTGGAGTGAAAGCAAAAAGGACATTTAAATGACATTTTCCACAAGTTTAAAATTTCTAAGAGAAGATTTTTGGTGAGTGTGGAATAAATGGGTTAAGATTTAAAGGGTTTTGAAAGAAACGAATAGGTTAAGGCTCAACAGGGTTATCTAAGCGGATCATCAACACTAAAGATGAGTGTTGGAAGGGTTTTGGGCTTGAAGAGATATGATAAAAAGGGTTAAATCCTAAGGAATGTCAAGGTCATCTAACTGCACCTATACCGCGTACGGTACTCTACCAATGTGGTCTCGAAGTGCATACCAGGAGCAAGTTCTAATTCCGGATGCATGCATCGGAACACTCAAACAAACGAATAGTGAAGCATTAAAGATGAATGCTTATATTGGCTCAAGATACCTCACTGCAAGTTTTTGGGTTTGTTTGTGCCTAGCCATGCGATGCCCCTCTTAGATTATCATTTTAGACCTAAGAAATTCCTACCTTATTTACTCTTAATTTCCAGAATACCCTACTCATTTATGAAAATGCTCCTTTTTAAGACATTTTAACTCAAAATTTTTTGAAAATTTTAGCAAAAGTGAGTTTTTTAAATAAATTGAGGAACATTTTCCGAGTTTGCTTTTGGAAACAAGAATCTAATAAGCAACCTAAGGTATTCTATACCGCTATCCCACACTTAGAGGAACATTGTCCCTAATGTTCTCTTGAGTTGAGAATTTACTGAAAGTAAAATCCCACACTTAGAGTTTGAACATATCGGAAAATGTTTCTCAAGTGTTTATTTTGGGCTTGAATCCCACACTTAGTGATAAGCTTAGGATATGGTATAGATTACTTTGATAAAAATAGAACAAAATGATCATATCAAAACAAGGATAAGAACGAGGAAACTCCCCTATATGGCTACGGCATTGAGCTGAGGATCTGAAAAGTAGACTGCGTCGGCACCAGTGTATGTTGGCTCAGACTCCGTCTTCATGAAGTGCACTCGAGCTCAAGCGGTATACTCATCATTCAAAACCTGTAGAAAATGAAGTGATAACATCATCAGGAAGCAGGCATAATCAACCAAGATGCACCAAATGCTTGATAGGGATAACGGACAAGGATCCTAATCATCGTGAGCCACTGATGTAACTTAACAGCTTATGATGATTTGAAAGTGCTGAATCTTATGGCCATGATAACCTATCACCAAAGATCTTCTCCGACGAACTGATGGAATGAATGTAATGTTGTTCTTGTCAGACGAGATCTCCAGCTTCTATTTCCATCCCGTCTTTAATCTCTTGATATCCCATCCTTGATCAGCTTATATTCCTAAGGTTTAGCAATGAATACTTTATAAGCTGGAAAATACTACTAGCGTTGTGGTGGTTCATGGTCCCCAATGGTGGTAAGGATAAGTGTGAATGGGTGGATGGGTGGGTGGATGTGGCTATGGTGATAGTGGTCCTGGGTTCCATGAAACGCCCTTCTAGCAACCAAGGATGTGGTAAGGTATGGTTGGATTATGGGCTGTTGGGAACATATGGTGAATGTCGAGGTCATTTGCTCGATGAATAATTCCGAGAGAACCAGAATGTGTTCATCTTTTGTCTCCTGAAGATATATCATTTCCCATAATAAGCAATGCTCCAAAGTTTCCAAATCTAATGAACGATAGTGCTCCCCTTGTCATTTCTCCATTACACTTTAAGATTCTTCATCCATAGGCATCGGTGCCTGTGTGTTAGGCATTTGTACAAACAATAGAGCAGACAAATGTGATCTAATAGACATCTGATTATTCCCTAAGTCATGGATTCACTGGTTTTGGAAAGATTTTTAAAAGTGAATGTTTTTGAAAAACAAACCAATGTATGACTTCGAGTTTAATCACATGCTTAAAAGCGTCGACCGCCTATAATTTCAATTCAGCACAAACAACAGATATGGAAATACTAGCAATTTAAATTAGGCAGCTAAGTATAAAGATTTCCAAAGCACAAATTTTTAAACGAGTTCGAGCATAATACACATATTGACATACAAATCATGTTTATCAGATAAATCAATTAAAGATCTCATGTATGTTCACAGAAATATATGTAAGTACCTCAAATGCTCAAAATATGTGAGTGGGTGTGTATGATGACTAAGGCACCTAGATAATAAAACTTTTAGCAGGGTTCCATGTTTGCGAGTGAAAGGATGTTAAGAACTATAGATAATGGTGAAATAGATTTTTCCAATGAAGTCCAAACAAGCGAGAGAAGGAAAGTTTCAGGGTTTTTAGCAAAAGATTGACATTAAAGTTTAAAAACCATGACTTCAATGAATATGAAATTTAAGTTCCAAGTCATTTTTGAAAACCTTTTCCTTTTTATTCACTTAAATTGAAGAAGACTTTTAAATATGCTTTTTTTTAGGGTTGCATTTTCTACTTATTGGGGTTAGTTTACTACTATTACTAATACTACGTTAGACACGGGTTGCCTCCCGAGAAACGCTTGTTTTTGTTCGAGGCTCGAGCCTGACTCTATCTCTATTTCTCAGAAGACCCTAGCGGCTTGCTTGCATCCATCAATAGACACAAGCAGGTCATTCCTAAGGTGTGACCAATAAGATGAGAAGGTGCGTCGAAGTGAGTGATCTGTTTTACTTGAGGTATAATAAATCTCTCAACTTCTTCTATCCTCTCAGTTTGGATGGGAAGAATGGGTTGGTCATAGAGGTCCTCATCACTCCATGACGTATACGTCATTATGTAGTGGAGAGATGGTTTATAGGACAACTTTGACGCAGAACCCACCTTACTTCCTATGGTCTTTGGGTTGATGATAATGTTGTACTTTGGGCATGGAGGTGGGACAGAGTCCATTGACGTCTCCAATCTTGTAGCAACATTCTCATCAACTACTTGGGTAATTGGTATGTCTAAGGCAACAGATGGTTCATCTAGATCAAGGGGTGATTCATTCTGAAAGATATGTGGGATATCATCAACCACAACTTGTTGTGGGGTAGTGTCAACCATGTCAGTTTGAGTTGGGATGAGATCACTTTTTAGAGTTGGTGCATACTCCTCCAATCCTTCTGAAGCTGAGTCTTCCTTGTATATCTCCACCTCCGGTTTCTCCATTTCTATCTCCTCGTCTACCTCGTCAAACTCGTCACCCTGGCCAGTAGTTTCGAGTTGCAATGGTTCAGAGAGCTCCTCTAGAATGAACTCTTCATCGGTTTTGGACGTTGATAGGTTAAGAGTGGGTGGAAGTGAGGGTTTAGGTGTGGGAGTTGAAGAAAGTTTGCAACCAGACTCATGAAAATAAAAGTCTATGTCAAGTGAAGTAGATGTGGTGTGTGTGTTCCTCTCATCTTCCTGCAGCCTAAAGTTGGGTCTAACTTGATTCCTATCTCCCTCACTACTTACTTGTTTTCGTATTTCAGACAGCTTATTAGAACTTCTTCTAAGCATGTCTTCTTGTTCTTTTAGTAATTGTTCAAGTGAGTTGGAAG
The DNA here is from genome assembly GCA_949592205.1 of Helichrysum umbraculigerum. NCBI lineage: Eukaryota > Viridiplantae > Streptophyta > Magnoliopsida > Asterales > Asteraceae > Helichrysum > Helichrysum umbraculigerum. The sequence continues at coordinate 3,346,593 of CATIUR010000005.1, read as the reverse complement.
AGGGTGAGAAAGCAGCATTACTGCTGAGAAAGGTCAAAGACGTATCTCTCAAGTCAGGACTCTCGTACGGTTGAGGTTCAGATACAGGGTAAGATGAATATGGGTAGACTTCGAGTGGTTTAGGATAGTAAGGTTGGTATTGATGTTGTTGGAAAGCGTAAGGGTCATATTGGTATTGTATTTGAGGATCTAGGTACCCTACGTTATCCAAATAATTCACACTATACCTTTGACATTCGTTATCTAAGTGGGAATCACTTCTACATCTATCTTGAACAAGACTATCAAATTGATCTATTAGTTGTTGTGAATTTGCCATTACCCAAGTTTTTAGAAAAGACGGCACACGAAGAAGGTTTAAGAATTAAAGTTGTAGTATGGAGGGAAGTTATTCTAAGCTATGCTAAGTTAATTAATCTACGCTAATCTACGGGCAGAATTTAACTTCTAACAAAGATTGTGAGTCCTAGTCAAAAGGATCACCTAAAAACTACTTTATCTAAACAAGCTCCAAATCGTACTACCGTCCCCGGCAGCGGCGCCAAAAACTTGACGCGCCCCAAACGGTCAGTTCAGGAATCGCTTCCTTTCGTTGCGGACCTCATGCTCGAGGCGGCGTCAGGGGTAGTTTTAAATTTATAATTGTCGGGACCTAAACCTTCCGAACAACGTACTGATACTAGGTACGAGTACCTGATACTAGTAAGTGGCAAGGATGATCCAGGGTCGTTCCTCACGACGGTAGAATTGAAACAGAGCTCACTTGGATAACTTAGTAATTAAGCTGGGTTTTGGATAGTTGGATATGTTTGTATTTGGTTTTTCTAATTAATTAAACTACTAAAGCATAAAATAAAAGGGAAGCTAGCATGTATGTAACACTTAAGGATGACGGAGACATGGCTCACCATGATTTTGGATAGTGCATTTCTGGGATGATGTTCATTATGGGACACGTTCAGCTAACAGACAAGTAAACTATAGGTGTAAACACTAGGACCCTACTTCTTTAGATAGGTTCTAAATCAGTATGTCACTGAGTACCTAGGCTATCGTGATTCTGATCAGAACAGGCTGCTCAACCCCCCACACTGTCCGATTAGGACCATTGACCCATGAAGGGTGCAGGAATAAGGTAACAGACTGCCCTCGGGTTATTCTGACCTTTCTTAACACCTAAGTCTAAATGTTATTATCTAATCGTGTACTGATTATTAACTTTGTATTCTAAACTATCAGTTTTATAGAGTCTAGGGGTTTTAAGGATCCTGAACCACTGCTGGGCTTGACTTTCATCACTAGACCCATTCCTTACGTTTGATTAGCTCAAATACTTCTGTCATGATCTAGACTCTCCTTTGCAATCAGTCATTCAGCCCTAGGAACACCAACGGTGTACAATGCATACTCATTCCACAGCATACCACCCAAGGTACCGTTCACGATGTATTAAACTTAGATAATTTTCCACAGACCCTTATTGTAACCAGGGGTATATTTGCGGTGTACTATGATGTTTCCACAGCTCTAATCCCTAGGTACGGGTACGGTGTACTATATCGAAGTGTTTCCATAGCTTCAGTTCCAAGGGTAGACAAATGGTGTACTGTAACACTTCCACAACTATATTGGTTCCTAGGCCATATTCTAGGGTTTCTAGGTCGTTCACAGTGTTGGCACAAACGAATTTTTCCGGGGCTTTCACGTTGGTGGTTCCAAAGCTATACCCAGTTATTTATGCCGGGTGACAGACACAGCTTCATACAAACATACAGATAACATATCTACCGTAACTTAGGCCTACAGCTAAGGTGATAGTCACGTGAAGGACTGGAAAGGGTGATCCGTAACTAAGTCTAGATGCATGATAAGTTTAGACAGATACAAGCTTTAACAATTCCATTAATCATACCAAATTACAACTATCTAAATCATGGCAAACAATCAAGTAACTACTCACAAAACATGGCAATAAACATTTCCAACATTAATAAATCACAAACATCAAACAAGAACATTATGACAGATTAATAAAAGAAAGGATAGATATTACCGGTAAATAAATGCGAGCAGAATAACACTTGTATTTTGCCGAATAATATCCCAAGCATTACATATGCTAGCTTCTACGAATTACACTACATAACTACTCTAAGCGATGGATTCTCCCCCTAATCTTCCCACTAGTTTCTAGAGAGAGAAACTAGAGAGAGACTAGAGAGAGAACCTAGAGAGAGAAACTAAAAATGAAAATGAAAACCTAAATCTAGAGAGAGAGTAGTGAGAGAGTGAATTGTTGGTGAATTTGTGGATGATGAAAATGATGAAATGAGGCTTGTATATATAGGCAACGCACAACCGTATCCGTAGAGCGTATCCAAGACTTCAAACGCACAACCGTATCGCAAACCCGAATAAAAATCAGATTTTTATCGCCTAAACGCACGATACGGTTGAGCTAGGGCAAATACGGGAGAACTAGGGCGAATACGGGAGAGCACATGCCGTATACGGCTGAACCAGGCCGTATACGGTTTGGCTTAGGCCGTATACCGTCTAGCTAGGCCGTATACGGTCTAGGTTTGGCCGTATACGGTCTAGACCAAGCCGTATACGGCTTGGTTCTCCCGTATGCAGGTTCCTCGGTTCTTCGTTTCTTCGTTTGGGCGTAATTTCTTCATCCGATGTCCGTTTTGAGCGTTCTTTATATCCACGTGATCGTAATTTCCTAACGAAGAAAATTACATAAGTTAGAGGTCCTAACTCGAAGCGTAGCTTAAAATGTGCTAAAATGAGTGAACGGAAGATTCAATGATCGTTTGTGCTATGTTTTGCTCATTTTTAGGTTATTTTTGCTGATTCTTGAAACATCGTCTATATTTTAGCCCTTATGATGAAATGTGATGTTTAAGTTCATTTTTGAGTGTTTTCATTAATAATTGGGCAAAAATGGTGAGATAATGGCACACAAAAACATGACTTTTTGCGTGTCATCACCCCCGAAGTTATAACGTTTTTCAGGATCCTTAAACGTTATAACTTCCCAAGATAACTGCTTAAATCGTGTTAGGTGAGATATTTTACGTGTATCGAAGACCGTGTCCAAACTGTAATGATAACATTTAAACCCTTATCACATCAAACCGTCAATCCAATCTCATATTAGTCCTTTCATCTCTCATCCTTCTTTTTCGTCATTTTTATAGGCAACTACTCCATACTATCATCACATATAAGATTTTCATCGAAGAAAATTGGAAAAACTGAGTAAGATCAATCATGTCAGGTAATTCTCCTTTCTTCCCTCTTTGTTCACAATTTCCTTCACTCTTGTACTGAACTTTTACAATTTTTCAGCACACTTTACTTTGTCCGACATTGATCCAGACATTCCACCTAGAAAGGAAATCATCAAAATCGGTGGCTCAACTTTCAGGCCCTTTCCGACGGAATTTCTCTCCAAGAAGAGGAAAGTCGAAGAACTGTATGATATTAATAATCCAGCTTCCAATCTCCTGATAGTAAGGCTCTTTTCCCTTCATTTCTTTCTAAATAAACAAATTCTGATATTGATTTTTAACCAGGCTGCAGATAGTATGATAGAGGATTACACAGACAAAGTCAAAACAATTGAGGCCCTGAATTTTGCCCTAAAAAAGAACACTCTCGACCTAGAGAAGGCCAAACAAAAAATTGAAGCCCTCAAAGCCACTCTTGCCGAGAAATCAGATCATGCCAAGGAAGAAGGATCCAACATCAAGAATACCCTATTGGAAGAGATGAAGAGAGATGCTACCATTGCGGTATTGGAATCCAAAATCCATATGGCCACAGAAGCTGATGAAAATGGGCTAGATGCCAGCCTTTGGGATGTCAAAGAATGGAAGGACAAACTAGCAAAATTGAAAGATGATCATCCCTCAACTCCATTCATCATCGGTCTTGGAAGACCCTGGATTAAAAAAGAGAAAGCAACCAAAGCCTCCAAGATGATGGTCCCCGAGATACTAACCAAAGGCGAAACGTCTAACTCCAAAAACAACGAGAAGGTAGCTGCAGCCGTTGATTTAGACGACAGTGAAGGATCCTCAGGCGAGGATGGCATTTGACTAGCCGGAACCCGATCTTCATTTTCATGTTTAGTTTTTAAGGGTAGTGATTGTACTTAAACAATTTCATTCGGGGTGAGGTTGACTCGGTGCAGTCAACCATGGTTGTTTTTTGAATGTGGTTGATGGCGCCCGATCAGGTCGGTGTCGTTAACGATTACTAACCGGGCACCAGCAGTGGGTGTTTTAAATTTGTAATTGCGGGGCCTAAGTTTTTCCTAACAATGCTAATCCTAAGGGTGAGCAAGTGGTAGGTATGACCTAGAGTCGTTCTTTAAACCGACTGAATTGAAACTAAGGCGAGGCAGATGAGGGCTTTCAAACTAGTGAATGGTTTATAAAATAGTGGAGGTTTTGGTTTTTATATTAACTAACTTAGGCAAGTAAATAAATAAAAGCGAAATAAAAGAAAACCTAAAGCAGATAAATAAAGAAAGTGTTTGCTGAGACTTCGTTAATTAAGTTATGGGATGATATTTGGAGAAACTATTTCGAAAGATATTAGTTAATTATCATTCTTGAATACTTGCATGTAAACACTAGATTCCCTACTAATTAAAATCCCATTAACATGTCACACCGGGAGCTAGGTTATGGTAACATTACAAAGTATTTTGAATAATAATCAAAATCTTAATTAAGGTTTAATAATACTTTCATATGAACGGGAACAAAATCTTAAGGTACTAGACATTACTGAATCATATAACGATTCCTCGTCATCCTAACAGATTCATGTATTTAAAATAGTTCATTTATGACTTTAAACCAGCCCTTGCTTAAGACTACCCAATAAATCCCCTAATTATCCACAGCGTTCCTCACTTGAAGTGGTTCCGCCGCTTCAAACCTTGGCCATGTCTTGTCCTACGATAATCCCCCATGTAGCCTTGTGGTTCCATAGTTTCATACCTTTGACAAATTATACTGACACAGATAATTGACTACCTTTTAATTGGACGTCGTTAAAAAGGTGTTGCAATCACGTTTATTGGTGGAAAGGCGATAGATTAATTTGAAGTTTAAAAGTCTTATTTAGAAAGGTTAATTAAACTAGGTTTCTCATTTTATATATTAGTCCGTAATATAACTACATTCGGTCGTTACGCAGCTTTCACGTATTTGTACTACACCTAAAGTGTTTCCAACGCTATACTGAGTAACAGTCGAATAGGGGCCATCATATTACTTCGTAATATTGTACTAAATCGTAATATGACTACCTTCGGTCGTTCCTCGACTTCCATACATTTGTACTCCACCTTGAAGTGTTTCCAGTACTATATCGAGTAACAGTCGAATAGGGGCCGTCATATTATTTCACGATAATTAAGACCATTTATATTTTACTACTATGATGATCCTAAGGCAACAATCAAACAAGAACATGCAATAAGACGATCAAATCAATACTATCGATCTTTAATTTTTAATTATAAATCATCCCATAATTAACTAACTACATCGCAAACAAACACAATAGTAATCTACTCGCTAATCATGGCATAAACGATCTCTAGCATAATTAAAGTATACATAATTAATTAAGATAGATAAGGATAGAAATAACCGAGATTAATATGCGAGAAGGAATAGACTTGAATTAATAAGAGTTGCTCCAAGCGTACACCACAGATTACAAATAGGTTCCTCACCAAGGAATACAACACGTTCCTTGCTTCTATTTTACTAGCCTACTACTATTCTAAAGCAAGAAAATAAACAAAGAAATAAAAGCTAGAAGCTTATAGAAAGAAAGTGTGTTTTTCCAAGGATGGAAGGTGTGTGTTCAAATGAACCTAAGCCTCCTATTTATAGGTGAGTTTTGGCTCACATTAGCACCAATAGGTGCATGTTAGAAAAAGGTAGCCAAAAGGGTGCACCAGGTACCGTACAACACGAAAAGTAGGCACACCGGGTACTGTACAACACGAAAAGTAGGCGCACCAGGTACCAAAAGTTGCCAAAAATGGAAACCGAGACGGGGGCAGGGTGGCCGGCGGCGGCCCTGTGGTGGCCGGCGGCGGCTGGCCCACCCCCGCCCCGTTTTGCCGTCTTTTGCTTCGTTTCTCGATTCGTGCGTGTTTTCTTCGTTATGCGTCCGTTTGCGTCGATTTTTTTTTTGGATCCGTAATTCAAAAACGAAGATTTTGACATAAGATAGGCCCTGAGATGAGGTCCCTAGCTCCAGATATTGCGTACGGATCATTTGGATCTTTCGGCGGGCGCGAAATCTTCATTCTTTACCCGTTTTGGTTGATTCTTCTTTTGTTGGATTCGTATTTTGAAAACCAACATATTGGAAATAATGGATGCCAAGAATCTCGTTTTTATGCCTTGGATATTCAAACGTGTGTGGAATCTTCATTTTACATCCGTTTTGCTTGATTTTTCTCGTGCAACCTTGTTTCGACCATCTTGGCATAATGTCACTGATTTGTGCTATATTTGAGTTATAATGCCAAGAATCGTTCCAGAATGAGAGAGATATCGGTAGTAAAAACATGACTTTTTACGCGATATCAAGTATCCCACACTTAGAACTTTGCTTGTCCTCAAGCAAACTAGTATTCAACATGGTTAAAGATAAGAAGATAATGAAATATTTTAAGGTGGAACTCTTTACTAAGGGGGTTTTGGAAAAAAATAAAGTACTTGTTCTTTGAAAAGGACGGTTTGTAATCTTTAGGAGCATGCTTTTGATCTTGGATACATGACTAGGCGATCCTCTCAAGGTGGTCACTCAATTCACTCAAAGTGTTTAGGGTTTCCTATTCTATTATATCAATCGCTCAGAACGCCAGTCATGTATCGTTTATCGTCATAGGCTTGATCGAGTATCGAATCGTTACCTTTTAAGTGAGCGCGAAGTCGATCTAGCCACAATCATTCTAAGGGAAGTGATGTAGGATTTGTGGAGTGGAGTGTTGGTGGTATGAGAGGGGGTTGTGTTGCTTTTTCGTAGGTTTTCTTTTTTGTGAAGCGGAAAGCTGAAATTTTTGAATTTTCGGGAGATTTGATGCCTTTTTCTTTTGGGAGGAGTCTTTTTCTCCATTTGACTTTCTTTTCTTCGAATTTTCTTTGATATTTTTCTTTCTTCGACGTCATATCCTTGATGCTTCTCTTTTTTCATCTTTGGAACTTTCTATGAAGTTTAAGGGATGCTTTTTGAATAGAAAAAGGGTAACGTACTTATTTTAGGGTGTATGGATGGGTTCAAGAATGATGTGATTCGATCTCCTTTTTGACTCACCAGTTCGGATTCGAAATGCATAACAGGAGCAAGTTCTGATTCTAAACGCATGCATCGGCACACTCAAGAATCGAAAAAGTGAAGCATTAAAAGTGAATGCTTTTCATATGGCCCAAGATACCTCACGAATCGAAAGTTGGGTTGTTGTGTGCTTAGTCATGCGATGCTCTTTATGGGATTACCAAACTTGTTTTTCAAAAGAATTTATCTTTTATTTTTCCTTCTTCCCCAAAGTAAATCATTCTTTGTTTAAAATTTTTTCATTTTCAACATATTTTTAACTCAATTTTGAAAAATTTTGTTTACTTTTATGGAGAAGCAAGGTCTTATAAAGAGCAACGATTTTAGAATCAAGCATATACCAATATCCATTTAACAGTAGTGTAACTACTGCTATCTCACACTTAAAGGAACATCGTCCTTGATGTTCTACTAAGCTTTGACTGGGGTAAAATCCCACACTTAGGGTTTTAAACATCTAAGACTCATTCTTTTAGTGTGTGTTGGGTTTGAATCCCACACTTAGTGATAAGCATAATCGATATGGTATATTTAAAACGAATGAAAGAGACGGTTTAGAAGTACTTCCCGGTTGTTGCAGTGCTCCATGGTATGCGTTTGCCCAACTTCATCTTGCTGGGTTCACTCTTGATCAAGTCTTCTTGTGATTGGTCTCGTAGGTGTGAACACGTTGGATATACTTTCTTTGATGCGTGGCGTCACAAACTTGATGCGTCAGGCAGAAACTTGGTCGTATATCCAAGTGTGAAAGATAGTCGGAGACTTCATCACTCTTGGAATGTAAAATTGCGGGAATGTAAAACAAGGGTTGCCTCCCGAGAAGCGCTCTTTTAAAGTCGAGAGCTCGACTTCTTCTCTTCAATCTAGATGGAGATGGATGCATCCATGGGATCCCTTTTGTTGATGTTGTGGGCCCTAGGTTGCGGAAAAGTATATCGAGGTGGATAGATTCTTATGAAATGATTAACTATTGTCGTAATCAATTCAAGTGGACTATCTCTCGATGTTTCCTTGTAGTTCAGAAGATGCCCTGAAGTTATCCTTGCAAGGCCGTGAAGTCCGAAGGTGATGTAGTCAACTGCTTTAGTGACATGTCCACTAGGGTCTGTCATGGTGGTTGTGTCTGTCTTAACAACCTCTCTTGGCGGTGGGTTTTGCCAAAGAGAGCATACGGACGCCAAGAATTGCAGTTTTATGCTTTCAAAGTTCTTGGTCTTGGGGTCTCCGTTGAATCTTCTGATTGATGTGCACAGGTCCTTGATTTGCCGGTGCTGATGGTTGTTGAATGGGAAATCGGATTCTGAGAAAACTAGAGTAAGCTGACGAAGTATCTCCTTGCATCCTGAGTAGAATATGAACTTCGTTCTGGAGTTACTTTTCCGTTGTTGAATCTCCCTTAGATGGATCGTAACATAAGTAGCGATATCAAGTGGTGATTCATGTGTGGCCCTAAAAGGTCGTTCGCGCCTTGATTCCTCCCAAACGAGATCACTAAGTTCTTCAATCATTAACTTAATTTGTTTTTCCATAGTGGAGTTGATAACCATTGATCCGCTTTTCTTGGAACTGAGGTGATCTTCTTTACTTAGCAAGTTTGTAAGTCCCTAGTTCTTAGGATCGATAACTTCGTTATCTGTAGTATTAAGGTGCGGAATCCCTCAATACGGTGTTATCTTACTAATAACGAGTAAGTTCGTAATTGCGTATATAAAGCTTAACTTTAAACGAATAGTACGTCAAAGCCTAGCCGTTAGGTATAAGTTTTCTCTGGTTTTCTGAGTTCGCAGATTGAGAGTATCGAATGCCAAAAGTTGTTAACGATTTTACAAAGAAAATCGTTTATATAATTCTGTCTCGGCTCGGCTCGCATGGGCCTGCGAGTCCAGCCCAACTCGAATCGTAGCCCAAGCCCAGCTCCAGCCTCGACTCGTTGTTGATCTCCACGAGCTCAGTTCTCATCTCGGCTCGCAACAAACGTATATATATTTATTTCGTATTTAACATTCGTCTAACTTAGCACAATAATATGTTTAACGAATATTACTAACAAAACAAATATTCATTTACAAATCTAAACCAATATACAAACGTAATAATAATTACACCAGTCCTATTTCAAGCTAGATCTGTTGTCACAATCTATGTCTCAACAGACTCCCCCTTGACAATAGCTCTAGCGTCTTTATCTCCACGCTTGTCTTTGGTCTTCATTTGTAAATCTTACTACCTGCGTAAATCTTCATCTTGATACAAGTTTTAACCATCAACTGATAATCTCTTGCTAAATCAGCCCATTCAATAGTCGTCAAAATTCTGTTCTCGTTTAACTTTAACAGATCCTTTCTCGACATATTCATCAGGTGTCGATGATCATAAACTCTGAAGATTTCTCTTTCACCACCTTCAACCTCATCATCAGCTTCAACCATAACAGCTTCTCCAGTTCCTGAATCCACATGCCAACTCTTCATATTTCCCAGAATATCCTGTGGCATTGTCTTCAGTGGAATCTGCTGTATGCATCTAACAGCTGGATATATCTTTTTCCTTCTTCTTCTTCCAGTTCTTTGACTTTTCTCTTGTAGTTTCACAGTCTTTCCTTTTCTTGGCTTAATCTGAACAAACTTATTTGTACCAACTTCAGTTCTAATAATTCGTTCAACACGTTTAGCATAATCATCATTACTTGGATTATTTATCTCCAATCTAGCCAAGTCACGTATCTCATAACGTGGTAAGGAACTAAATACTGCAAGCTTTCGCTCAAAATATTGAACTCCATCAAACCTTTTAATAGCAAAAAGTTTCAGCTCAGAGTCAAAGTACCATCCAACAATCCCTTTACGAGGAACACGTTTTCCCGTAATATCTACTTCTGAAACTCCAATCCTTTTCTTCTGTTTTGGAAGTAACTAAGAAAAACAGCAGGATTCTTGGTAGGAATCAAAGTTTCATCATTTTCAGAATCGGTTGAGTCATCGATTTCTTCATCTACATCGACAACCATTGGACCTTGTTCATTTTCAATAATAACTTCTGTCCTAGATGGGCTCACATGGTGTTCATCAATATTTGCATCTGGATCTACACCAATGTCTTGCACAATCTCAGGTACAGTAGTCCAATCAGTAGGTGGTAGAAATTCTCCATCCTCAAGATCAAAATCAATGTCTTCATCTATCTCATCAAAAATATCATCTTCCGAATCAGATAGATCAAGCATTTCCAATCCTAAGAGAAAACCACAAATACAAATCAATATTAATAATTAAAACTCTTTTATCGATTTCCCTGAATCAACATAAGAATTTCTTTATTAATTCTTTTGTATATTTTAACGCAATTTACAAATAACTTATAAAATCTTTTATTGATTACCCTGAATCAATCCAAAATCTCTTAAGTCTTATTAACCTACTTAACAAATAATAATTAATTTTAAATTCTAATGCATTGTGAATAATCACCAAACATTTAAATTTACTATTAATTACCTTATATAATTTCCAAGTGTTAATTGATCTCATTCATTATCAATTTAACCTTTAAATTATATATCATTTGTCTAGTTAATACTAATACATTTTTAACTTGTCAATATGCAAATTCTCAAGTCTAAAATGCATATGTTATTATAAATTTTTGACCGCCGATATTATTCGGAACACGCCGCTCGACTACTCAATGAGTCGGAAGACTTTCGATCACTATTTTATCTTAACATATAATTATATAAACTTAAATTACATCAAACATATTTTACTTAAAATAATAATAACCCTAAGCCAAATATATTTACACAATAAATTAAGTTTACATTTGTTCACTACAAACTATTACAAATATTACAGTACTATGATAATACTAAGCTATCTTACCAGCTTCAGTATCACCCGGTACAGTCTTATCTGCACTTGTACCCGCTCCAGAACCGCTAGCTTCAGCACCAGACTCCCTTGACGTGTAGCTTGCTCACCAGTCTTTGAAGGACCGGTCTGCTCTCCACCTTTCGGTGCATTGGGATCATCGTCTTTGTCAGAGTCTCTCTTCCTCTTCAGCTCATTTTCTTTGCAAGACTCCAGATATACCAATATCTCCCCCTGAGTAGACTGTCCTGAATGCGATCTCAAGACCAGACTCTCCAAAGAAGATAACTTCAGTCTCTGCACATTGAAGTCCGCAAGCAAAGTCTCATGAGTCTTCATCAGTAGATTGTAAGATTCACTCTGTTTGAGAATCTGCTGAGCAAGAAGAAGATTATTCGACACCAGCTCTGGAATCTGAGAAGTAAGCTTCTCTAAATCCTTTACTCTAGACTCTAAGGATGTAATCCTTTCAGCATCAGTCGTCGGAGTAACAGGTATCGTTCTGGGTCCAGGCGGTGTAAGAGACTCAATATGCCAGTCTCTGGTCAGCGGTGTATGAGGTTGAGACAAAGCTTGCGTAAGCAAGTTTGCCGCAAATCTAGCTCCTTTATTCGTCGGAAATTTTGCCGCACTAACTAGATCAGCAACCTCATGCTGTAAAGTTAAACACAATTAAAATCAGTTATTGTTACATATTACTCTGTCTCAAACTCTAATTAATTGTATAACACTCATAGTTATAGAACTTATATCTCATACCTGAAGCGGTACAAATATCTGTTCAAAAACCACCGGTGTATCCTTCTCCACCTGTGGTGTATCTTGAGCAACTGTATACAGAATTAACTGTCTCAGTTTAACTCCTGATAAACAACAAGTTAAGATTATTTAACTTTTATAATAAATACTAACATTCTCTAATAGTTAGCGTTCTCGGACGCTTCATCAACTGAGTATCAATCTCCTCAATACCTTCCTCCAAAATACTCTTACCTTTTCTCTTCTTTTCTGAAATAGACGGAGGAGGAGAAGGTGTATTCTCAGAATCCTCATCTGAAGCCGTCTCACCATCACGACGTCCAGATAATCTAACAGGATCCTAAATGTTGAATATATTAAACATTTATGATTAGCGTAAGCTTGATTATACAAGTTCTATATATTTAAGATTAATCAGATATAATACCTCAGCCGGTACAACAACTGATCTATCTATCTGTCTCTGCTCCCCCTCAGGTATTACAACCTCTGGGTTCACAGCCTCAGCTTCAGCTTCCTGTTTGTTTAATAATATTTATATTTTAAAATCAGAAATAATATCCAATTAACTAAATATCTAATATCAGTATAGTTATATAATAATATTATACTTCATGATTAATAAAAAAATAATCTATCAACTAAGTATCTATAACATTATATACTAATTAAAATATTACCTCAGGTGGTGCAAAATAACTATCAATATCCCGTAGCAAGGGATCAGTAGCATCATCATGCTCAACCAGCACCTCCTGTATCACCTGGGCAACAACATCTGGGTTCACCTGCTCCCAGCATGTCCTGGTTGTTCCAAGACGTCCTCCAAAAGCTCTTGTGGACCTTCAGCAGGACCCACATCAGCAATAGGCTCTGGAACAGCAGCAGCAGGAGCAACAACATCTAGCCAACCATGATTTGGTGGCGTCACATAGTTTGGGTCAATAATATACCCAAAGAGTGGTCTTACCTCAGGTTTTACCACTCCCTCTTTCCTAACCGTCTGCATAAACATGGCGTTATACCCTCGATGATCAATCGTATTAACCACTAGATGTGGTTCAGGTATAGCCAAATCCGGTAGACGCGCACGGATAATCAACATACAAAATCTTGGGTAAACCAAAAATCATGATCTAACAGAACCCGATATCTGTTTCGCAATCTCACCAAAAAGATAATCACAGAAACTGTATGGTTTATTATAAACCAGTGACAGTGCAGCCGATAAAATAGCAGGGCTTAACTCATCAAAACCACCCTTCTTCGCTGCAAAAACTATATTCATCACGTGCCATAGAAATCTCCACTGACCGATAACCAGAGGTTTCTGGAAATGACGTCCACGTCTATCACCCGTATAACCCATACGTCCTGTAGCTCCCTCGATAAAATCCCTAGGATACTCGGTATCCCCATTCTCTTGTTCTACTGTCCCTAGCTGCAATACCTCACGTAGATATCCAGCAGTAAATACAACCGGTTGTCCATTAACCGTTGTCCTAATCTCTGGTGGGTTGACAGATTCGTCATATGCAATATCCGTCCAGAAATCGTTCAGAATCGCTTGAGAAATAGGTGGATTAGCCGTAATGGCGTATCGAATACGTGACCGTGCAAGAAATCTAAGAATATCAGCAACCCTATCAGCCCGCTTGGCTTCAAGGTTCAGAACCACCAAAATATTGTGTCCCTTGTCAAATGCTCTCGCCATATCTGTAAAATAAACACAAACAACAGATATAATTTTAATGCACGATTAAAAGACTTTAAACTATAACGTATTATGAATCGAGATTCATCAAACATCTTAGTTTAAAATTGAAATTATATATAACTTGTTACAAAATAGTCTCAAGTCGTATATAAAAAAAATTTAACTTATAACTAATAAGTCTTAAGTCTAATTTAAATCCATTATATAAATCAATATATATAATATACCGCTAATATAAAATTAGGACACTCTACACGATTACATTTTGAATCGGTAGACTTTCAATATATATATATACATTATCATAGGAATCCAAAAATATACTAGTTATTACTTAAAAAGTCATAACTCTTATAAAAACCTTTTTAAAAAAAAAAAAAAATTCAAGTTCTGGATTCGCATAAGACACCTAAGCGAATCGAGTTCAACTCGTTTTGCTTATCAACTCGCTTCGCTTATCAACTCGCGATTGAAGTGAACTTGCTAATCATGTCGATCCGCAGATCAATCATTGGTCGATCCGCTAGTCAACTCGCTGCGAGTTGAGTCGAAGTGTTAACTCGTTCGATGAACAGCCGTCGCGAGTTTATTTTCAAAATCAATTAATCCGTTGATTTTAACGTGATCTAACGATTGTTTTACGTTCATTGATGTTCGTTTAACATAAACCATAATGATCCATGTCCAATAACATCTTAAATCTATGTGAATCGTTTAAACTTCAAACCGAAACCCTAAGTTTTTAGACTCGTCGATTTCGAGTTAATTACACGGTGAAATCCGTTGTATTATACCTCAAAATGTTCGCAAAGAAGTCTTGAATATAATCTACGGATTCAAAAACTCGTTTCCTTACTCGCAAAATCGAAATCAAACGAAATATAAATTTCGCCTCTTTTCGCCGGTAAGCCGATTCGCAAGATGAAGTGAACTCGCAAATAATGTGGGTTCGGTGGGTTAGCTTGACTCGTTTGACCCCCTTTATACCTTGTATCCGATTCGCGAGATTTCAAGTGGATCCGCAAGTTGACTAAGTCGACTCGCAGGTATAAATAAAAACGCGAATTAAATACTTAGTATAAATTAAAAACCCATCATTTGTACAAGTCTAAAATAAAATTATTTTTCACTTGTATTTGTTACGTTTGTTCAACTCAAAAATATTCAGTATAATTTAATTCCGAAGGGTAAAACCTAATAAACACAGAAACTTAAATTAAACATAAACTAAAATAAGATAAAAACACAATTATGTAAACATTGGTATCAAGTACCATTTTATTAATCACTTGATCAAAACAAAATACATAAACAAAATGAATAAGAATTTATCTGCTTAGGGATCATATTAGAAAGAATAAACAATTAATTATATATTTAAAAAATCTAAGCAGATTGGTAGTATACATACCTCATGAAATTCAAGTAAATTACTATAAAATTACAACTAAATTTATCATTTATACATTTATATTTATGAAACTATATATTAGGTACCTTTATCCACAAAACATAATTAATAAATGCATTACTCACATAAAGTGAATATTTTAATTATAGACAGTCCAAGACGATTACCGGTATTATGATCCACATAAACAAATCATACTCAATTTTCTAAGCAAACACTTTATTATTAGTATGAATATTATCAAGTGCTTCCTATTATATGACATACTGAAGAATTTCAAGTAAAACTCATAACACTGCATCATTAAATTTCAAGGTAGTGGTTACTAAATGATGTATATTTTCGAAACATATAACATACACTTGAATTTTAAAGGTTAGACAAATATCAGACATATTTTGAATATGCTATGTTATCTAAGTCTGTACGTAGTACAACAGAAGATCCCTTCTAACATAATTCAAAATATATTTGAGAATATTAATTTAATTAAAGGTTTCAGTTCTGTACTTAGTACAACAAAGTTACCAGTAATTAAGTTAATACCCATATTGCTACTATTTGTCAATTCAAATTAAAATGCATGATAACAGTGTATGGTAATACCATCATTCAACAATTAAGACTTAATGTCATACATCATAGAATAGTAAGACAAGATAATAAACAAGTAGTTAATTAACTTCTTAAGGCTTAGAAAATTTCATATAATTTACCTACCAGTACATCATATGATGAAGCCATCTAAAGTTTTCACTAAAAATAGACAAATTATAACTTGTGAATATAGGTGTATAATCAAATAAATATAAACACATACCTGATAGAACCACTGTAGTTCTAAAGTAACTTTATTTCAACCTACTACCATATCATACTTAGGACTTAAGCTTATTATTGTGAAGCTTATTCTCCTAATGTACTATCATATCCCTTAGTTTTTGCAAATAAAAACTTAAATGAAGGCGATTCCCCTTAGGTAACAAGCAAATGAATGCCATACGCCTACTTTTTTTTTTTTAATGAACACAGAAATACTAACTATTACAAAAATACCCTTGGAAGACTAATCACTCTGGATTTCTCATTCCATTCAGTTGAACCAACGTCTCAAATCTTGCTCTGTCGAACGCCTTTGTGTATAAGTCTACTAAGTTATCCAATGATGGAACCTTAACTAACTTAATCAACTTTTTCTCAGCACAATCTCTAATAAAATGATGTCGAATATCAATATGCTTAGTTTTACTGTGCTTCACCGGATTATTGGTGATCGACATAGTAGATTCGTTATCAATCATCATAGGAGTATTGGTTATATTTAACCCGTAATCCCGCAGTTGCTGTTGAATCCAAAGTACTTGAGAGCAACAGCTGCCAGCTGCAACATACTCAGCTTCACATGTAGAAATGGCTACCGAGGTTTGCTTCTTGCACTGCCAGGATACTAATCTACCTCCTAGGAATTGACATCCTCCGGTCATAGATTTCCTATTCTAATTGCATCCTCCGTAATCCGAATCAGTATATGGTACGAGATCTAAGTCTCCATCAATCGGATACCAAAGACCCAGCTTAGGTTTCCCTTTGAGGTAACGAAAGATTCGTTTAACAGCTTGCATATGTGACTCTTTCGGATTAGCCTGATATCTTGTGCATAAACAAACAGCAAACATTATGTCAGGCCTAGAGGCTGTTAGATACATTAGTGATCCGATCATGGCTCTATAAAGAGTTGGATCCACATCGCTATCACTAGATGTATCTAGACCTAGTCCATGATTGACTGGAATTGGAGTATTGTAGACCTTACTTTCATCCATCTTAAAGCGTTCTAATAGCTCATATGTATATTTAGATTGATGAATAAAGAATCCATCCTTCTTTTGATCAACTTGTAATCCTAAGAAGAAATTCAACTCTCCCATTGCAGACATTTCAAACCTTTTCCTCATGACTTTCTCAAATTCAACTCTCTCATAATGATTATGGCCTCTACTTGGAGTTCTAAACCTCGACGGTGTCACATCCCTAGACTTATGGATAAAATTATCACTTTGAGTATATGGCCGTTTAGGTTTAGGTGGGGAGACACTATGTTTACCGTCTCTTTTAAGAATGTTAACAGGTTTATTACCTAACTTAGGTTTGGTATCTAACCTATCTACAGTCATACTAGAGTCGATCTGTGTCTTTTCATCAATCACAAGCTTATGTGGTGTTTAAGGCTTTTTGTTAGGACAACACGAAGCCACGTGTCCCTTTTGGTGACACTTGAAACATGACATCTGCTTGCGTGATTTAGGAACTTTTGCATTACTACTCGGAGTTTTAGGCACTAAAGGTTCAGGTATTTGTTCCTTATTAACCTTATCATAAGTCTTAGCATCGTTAATCACTCCACCTGATACAAACTGTATTTTGGTGAAATGAGACACCGTACCATTATCTGATGATTGGTTCTTAACAACATCCTTCTGTGCCTCTAACTTTTCAGGGTCATTAGTTACTAATATCTCAGGATTAGCATCTGTCATTTCAGAATCTATCGAGTTACTAGTATAATTGGCATTAAAAGGATGAGGTACATCATTGTATCCTATCCCAGTCTTGTCCTTTACACTGCGTTGAGCATCTAGCATTTTATCCATTTCTAAAGTTCTGTAGGACTCAATCTTACGATTTTGTTCTACTAACTTATGCTTCAGCTCAGCTAACTCTCTATCCCTATCAGCTATTGTTCGATTTAAGTCATCAATGTTCATATAGAGACCATCTATGATTATTGCCTTTTCATTTATGGTATCCCTAAGTGCAATCTTATCAGAACTATCAGACTTAATCTTATTCTTAAGATCTACCTTATCTGTACTTAACCTAAGGACATCACTTTTAGCTTGTTCAAGTTCAGATATTATAGTCTTATTAGAATCATTAAAAATGCTAACTTGGGATGACAAATTCTGATTAGACACACTTAAGACACTTAATTGTGATTGTAGATCAGTAACTAAATAACAAACATCAGCAAGAGTAAGAATATCCAAACATACCCTTTTCTTGTCAGTTTGTACTTCAGCCATGCGTGCTACAAAGTCATCTGGACTCATATTAGCAGTTGAATCCATATAGAGCACGTCATCATCACTTGCTTTCTCATGAATCTCCGGCACCTTTATTTCAACATCACTGGGCATATAGCTATTGGACTCAGTAGCTATCTCTTGATCTTCAATCTCAGCCATGAGTGCTTCCTCAGACTGAGCTTGCCAATCATAAGATCCATCCAACTGTTTCACAACTAAGGCTTTGGAAGCTAAGGTACTTCCCGAACGTTGTTTGCTATTGCCAGTTTCAACCTTAGGTCTTTGACACTCACGAGCAAAGTGTCCATAACCTTGACAGTTGAAACACTTGATCTTGGTTTTATCAAACCCTGATCGATTTCCTACCACTTTTCTACCAGTTTTCTTCAAGAAATTTTTGACTCTCCTTGATAACATTGCAAGTTGATCCTGGAGATCTATTTCCTCAAGATAATCAGGGTCTATCTGATCATAATCTTCATCAAACATAATCGGATCATTGATTTTACCCTGAATGTAGTTTTCATAAGACGCAACAAAGGATGCAAGGACAGATAACTGTTGCTCTGCAGATTTCACACTCATTGGCATCTTTTGATGTCCTTGAGTTGACTTCTCAGCAGGTGTACCTTTAGATTCATTACCTGATGAGGTAAGAAGGCACACGTCATCTGTTATCATTTCACCATTTTCATCAGTTTCACCCACTAAAAGTACAGTGGTCGAACTAGATGAAGAAGTTGAGAGATTCGTTTTCCCATGATATAGCCCAGGATTCTGAACCTGATCAGAATTAGTTTCTCTCGATTTCTTTGTGAAATCATAACCTTTTAGCTTGTCAATGACCTGCTCTAAGGTCATGGTTGCATACCTTTCATCGTTGTCTTTGAGCATTACACCATACATTTTCCACTTAGACGGCAAACCCTCAATAAATTTGTCGGTTCTTTCAGCCTCAATAGTAACTATCTCATGGTTGTCAAGCTCACTTAACAAGTGGTAGAATCTAGTGATGTAAGCATCAAGATCTTCTCCTTTTAAAGCTTTTATAACAGTAAACTGTTTCTTAAGAAGATTCTTCCTGCCTGCCTTCACTTGAGGACTTCCCTCACATCTTTTCTCTAACGCTTCCCAGAGCGTTCTAGCAGTTTGAAAAGACTTGAGTTGATGGTTTATTTCCTTTGGTAAACTCATCTTAATTGCAGAATGGGATTTATTCTCCAATTCATAGTTCTTCTTTTGTTGATCGCTCATTCGGTTATAAGCAAGAGTAACAGTTGCATTATTAACCGTTTGAGTAGGTGCAGTGTATCCATTCTTGATACACATCCAGATCGACAAATCATGGAATCTACAGTAAGATTCAAATCTGTCCTTCCAGTTATAGTAATCTTCGATATTCAACAATTTAGGTGGAACGTTTGATTTTCCCACCTTATGTTCCATCTCGATCATTCTACTAAGATCCGACATCTTAAAAACTTAAAGTAAAACTGTTTCGCGAATTCAGAAAACTCAACTCACAGGACTCAGCTCAACTCGCAATCTCAGCTCGACTCGCAGAATATGTCTATTCGCAAGCCTCAGTTCGGATTGCTAAAGATGTCGATTCGCAAGTGATTTGGTTTCGCAGGTGGTCTCCATTCACAGATAAGTTCGACTCGCAAGCTTAAGCTCGACTTACAAGTTCAACTCGGTTCGCAGGCGAAGCTGGAACCCTAATCTCGACTCGCGAAACGGCTGTTAAACCCGAAAACGAATGTTTAAGGTATTTTTACGATTGAAACAGGAAATTTTGACCGTAAACAAACCCTAAAATGTCCAGAGAATGATTTTGATCGTTAGTATGTATTAATGCACGTATAAACGATCCGAATCACAACGCAATCACCTCTAAAACTTATGAACACACTCGTATTTAGCCCGAAAGCTCTGATACCAGATGTAAGTCCCTAGTTCTTAGGATCGATAACTTCGTTATCTGTAGTATTAAGGCGCGGAATCCCTCCATACGGTGTTATCTTACTAATAACGAGTAAGTTCGTAATTGTGTATACAAAGCTTAACTTTAAACGAATAGTACGTCAAAGCCTAGCCGTTAGGTATAAGTTTTCTCTGGTTTTCTGAGTTCGCAGATTGAGAGTATCGAATGCCAAAAGTTGTTAACGATTTTACAAAGAAAATCGTTTATATATATCTGTCTCGGCTCGGCTCGCATGGGCCTGCGAGTCCAGCCCAACTCGCATCGTAGCCCAAGCCCAGCTCCAGCCTCGACTCGTTGTTGATCTCCACGAGCTCAGTTCTCATCTCGGCTCGCAACAAACGTATATATATTTATTTCGTATTTAACATTCGTCTAACTTAGCACAATAATATGTTTAACGAATATTACTAACAAAACAAATATTCATTTACAAATCTAAACCAATATACAAACGTAATAATAATTACACCAGTCCTATTTCAAGCTAGATCTGTTGTCACAATCTATGTCTCAACAAAGTTAAGCAATGATGTGAGGTCATTCATCATTGAAATGTTGGCACGACTGCTTGGATGTCCAGTAGTTTCTTTCATATGTGCTCTAATGGATCCCAACATCTCCCATTGTGTTGAGGTGAATGTGATGTTAGATTTTTTAAAGGCATTGTAGAACCTAGCGTAAGTCCGTTTCTGTTGTAGACAGAATTGCAGTTCAGCAGGGGAAAGAGCAAGCATGTTGACTACGCCGCTTATTCCTCCTACTACTTTGTCAAATCTTTGGATGAATTCTTTGAGCACTTTGTGTTCTATGATGGTTTGCGGTTGGTATCTTGTGCGTTTGGAATATTCCTCCAGTGTTTCTCTTCTCGTGAGATGATTGTGGTTACTTCCCGCCATTTCTTCCGTGGTAAATGGATTAGTTGGCGGTGTGCTTCTTTTGTTTTCTTCTTCAATCTTTATCTTCCCAATTTCTTTCATCGTTGGTTTGTTTGCTGATGGAGATGCATTTTTCATCTCTTGTCCTATTCATCGGAGGTCAATCGAAAAATATGGCGTGATTGCCATTTCCTTACTAGATTTACTTTCACTTGTTGTATCTACAGTTTCTTTGTCCTCTATGGTCTTGTCCGTGGAGATCATGTACATATCGGCTTGGTTTTCAACGTTAGGATTGTCGATATGGAAAGTGATGGTTTCTCCCTGAGACTGCAAGCTGATGGTTTGTGCGAAGACGTTGATGATTGCCTTGGCCGTATTCATGAAAGGTCTTCCTAGTATGATTGGGATGTGTACGTCTTCCTGCATATCCATTACTACAAAATCTGCTTGGTAAAGAAATTTGTCAATCCTAACTAAAACATTTTCAGCTATTCCCCTAGGGTACTTGACCGAGTGGTCAGCAAGCTGTATTGTCATTTTGGTAGGTCGAAGATTTTCTAACTCAAGCCTCTTGAAAAGCGAGTATGGCATAAGATTAACACTTGCTCCTAAATCGGCGAGAGAACAGATAATGCCTGAATTGTATATGGAAATATGGAGAGTAAAACGTCCGGTGTCTCCGAGTTTTTAAGGAATGATATTTTTCAAGATAGCTGAACATTCTGTTGGGTTTTCTATTCACTAACTAGATTATCATACACGCAGCGGAATAACAAAACTTTAAATAATCTAAGGCAATTAGGAAACTAAAACCCTAAGGGATCTTTAACTTTAACAACATAGTACAATAAATAAATTGGATAAAGAGAATAACATTAACCTTAGAGAAAACCTATTTCTCGCGCGCAGACCAACGAGCAAAGCTTCGTCACTTGGAGGCAAGTACCCAAAGTAGAATACCTCTAATGCTTCACACCCAAAAACCCAAGAGAGAGTAGAATTTTCGAAATCCTTGAAAATTCGTACTTGAAATCGTATGGAATAAGGTATAGGATTGACCCCTATTTATAGTTGTGGAAGAAACCCCACGGTTTGCTGAATTCGACATCCAACCGGCGGTTGGACCTTCCAACCGGCGGTTGGAGCTGTTTGACTTGGACTCCAAGTCTGCGTCTTCCATCGCCTTAAAACCCTAATCCCCAACCGGCGGTTGGACCTTCCAACCGGCGGTTGGGATATGGCTCCAAAATCCTTACGCCTTTTCAATTACTTTTGATTTCTAATTAATAAATATTATCAATAAATCAACCAATTAATTATAATATTAATACTATTAATATTATCCTTCATTTTTCTCTTGACTGTTTATTGAGGGCAACCCAAAAAGGACTTTACCATTAATGATAATCTTACCAATTAGTTATGATATTGGACACTATTCAAACACATTCCTCGTTCAGCGGGACATTGGGTACTTCGGGTACCTTATCCTTGGTCGTAAGAAGTTTTCTGAAGTACTTTTTAGAATGAACCTCAGGTATGGTATCTAGGAATTTCCTATCAAGCTGAAAATACTTAAGCTTGTCAGGTCGTTGTTTAAGACGAGCCTGACATGGGATCTTCCTATTTGATGTAGACTCTAAATCCATTGTCGATGGGACAATAGGTAGTTCCTTCACTGGAGAAGAAACTGTAGGTGGGCTATGTGCTACCTGAGAGTCTTGAATATGGGAAGCCTCCTTATGGCAACTAGTTGGACTATCCTGAGATTTAGCATTAATATGTTGTGCTAATTGTCCTAACTGGGATTCGAAAGCTTTTAACAAAGTCAGTTGATCACTTAAGATGAGATCAGCTTGGTCTTGTCTAGCTGAGATTCCTTGAATGACTTGTATCAGGGTGTCGTCAAAACTAGAGGTTTGTGAGGAAGAGGGTTCCAAAGGTTGAGGTTGGTAAGTTAGTGGGCTATTCCTAGGTGGGTTAAAGGAAGGGTTAGTATTGGGCGGAGTTAGATGAGACTGAGGAATTTGGGCTGAGTGGTCCAGATTAGCACAATTAAGGCAGGTTTGAACTTGACAGACTTGTTGTTGTTGACTTTTCAATTCCTTAATCTCCTTGGTTAGGTCTGCCTCTGTCGCACCCCCAAAACACGTGGCAGCGGAAACATGAGGTGTCACGGGGGCTACGACCAAATCAAATATCACAACACAAAGATTAAAGCAAACGACCTCTATATGATACGTTTGAAAACGTTACATTCCATAAATAAAAGCTTACATAAGATTCTAAAGCTCGCAAACATAGTCTAGAGATTTATAATACATAATCGTTGATACAAAATGTCATAATGCAATAAAAATCTCCTGTTTGAAAATATGCGACTCGAGCTATGCTTTCCAAAAGCATCCTACTGTCCTTTTTCCTATGGGTAGTCCTACTGCGTCTGTAAACCTGAGAATACATACTAAAAGGGTCAACATAAAGTTGGTGAGTTCATAAGTTTAATCTGTAAAGGAATCATGTAAACACAAGGTTTTCTGTTTGTAAAATAGATTTTTGTAAAACAGAGTTTCTGTGTTAAGTCAAGTTCTGCGTAATAAAGTTCTGTAAAAACAGTTTCTGTGTGAAATCAAGTTCTGCATATCAAAGTTCTGTAAAACAGAGTTTCTGTGTGAAATCAAATTCTGCATAACAAAGTTTCTGTATAATGAAGATTCTGTATACTATAGTATTGTATACTATAGTCATGTTTAGTATTGCCATGAGCTCATGTATTCGAAGCTTTAACAAATTCTGCTGCCTCTATGTGTCTAATCCGGGACACATCCTGATTCAAATAATTATGCGCCCGTGGGTTAGCTGGAGCGACCAGCTCGGACGGGATTGTCAATCCCAATAGTACTATTCACAATTATTCGCGCTTTATGAAATTAACGAACCATGAAATTGAGGACTTATTAGTGGATTAGTTCTGCTACTCATGCAATAAGTATATGTTTTGTTTCTGTTTAAGTTTCTGTTTCTGTTTCTAGCAATCATAAGTAAAATCTGTAAAAGTTTCTGCTTCTGTTTAAGTACAAATCTGTAAAAGCATGTGTATGTATTCTCACCCCAAAACAGTTCAAAAACAAGTAAAAGGGGGCTATGAAACTCACCCGAGTTCTAGTAAATAGTAAGCAAGCAATATCAAATAGCAAGCAAAGTGTGATCCAATGTGCAACCTTCTAACGTCCTAAACGTATAAGGTTGTATGAGTAGATGTCTTGAGAGACCATCTATAGTGATTGTATAAGTGGGGGTCAATGTCCACTTAAGCCAATCGTGTAGGTGGAGGGTTAATGTCCACCTAAAGCTAGTTCATCAACTAGTATGTCCAAATAATTTGTTCAAATTCGTTTATTAAAAACGTGTACGACCCGTTGGTGAAAGTTTGTAATAATAATTCATTTAGACATTATTATTAAGTTTGTTTTGTTGTATAATATTTATTAGTACATATCGTGTGTTGCGAACAGATTATTTCGGTTTGTATAAGTCTTAAACCGTAGGTCAAAGTTGGTCAAACTTGGTCAAACTGGTCAAAGTTGGTCAAACCTGATCAAACTGGTCAAAGTTGGTCAAACCTGGTCAAACTGGTCAAAGTTGGTCAAACCTTGTCTATTTATGAGTCACTTCTCTATTTATGAGTCACTTCTCAATTTATGAGACACTTACTGATTTTATGAGTCACTTCTCTATTTATGAGTCACTTCTCAATTTATGAGACACTTACTGATTTTATGAGTCACTTCTCAATTTATGAGTCACTTCTTAATTTATGAGACACTTACTGATTTTATGAGTCACTTATCAATTTATAGAGTCACTTACCAATTTCATGAGTCACTTACCAAATCCAAGTGTTCTAAATGTCGGTTTCTAATTCGGGAAACTTTCTAAGTTTAGTTTTAGGTCCAAGTTACTAACTAAGTCACCCAAACCCATTTTTGTTACCATTTTTCCAAAAATAGTAAGTTTTGTCGTTTTTAGCCACCGAACCGTTTTTGTTGACTTGGTCAAACCTTCTCGGTTTGACCCGAAACTTTTACCCAACCCATATATCAGTTTATAGAGTCCAAATAATTTGTCGGTTCATGTCGGAGTTCATCCAAAGTGTCGGTTTCTAACATGCAACCTAAAAATTCAAGATTTCATATTTTCGACTTTTGTCGGTTTGATTCGCCATTTTATTTCTACCACTTATGATCCAAACTAGGGTATGAGATTTTTACCAACTGATCATGTATGTATCTAGTCTAACATATAATTTTTACAGAAACTATAGTATCCATTTACATATTTAAATAAATTCGCGAAGGAACTGAACTCGGTTTTCGAAAACTTTCAGACCAGACTCAAAGATCAGATTATAGCCAAAAATATGTACGGATCTGGAAAAAGTGTAAAACACGAAAGTTGTATATATTTTCAATACGCAACTTTTAAAAAAAAATTCGTTATCTAATTCTTAGTAAAACTCAAGTTACGACCATTTTTGTAAGCTGTATTTTTTAAGACAGAATCTGTCACTTTATATGTGTGTTATAAAAACGTATTTTAGCAAGGTATTTGGACATAATCTTGTTGGATGAGCTTTATAACATCATAATCAGTAGTATGAAAGTAAGAAAGGGGTTTCCTTACAATGAAAGTGATGATGAGCAAGTGGTGATGAAGAAGATGATGGAGCTTGAGCTTGAAACCCTTGAAAAGCTTGGAGAAATTGGTGGTGATGCTTGGTGGACTATGGTGGTGTTGAGTGGTGATTATGGTGGTTCTTGGGTGTAAAATCTCTGGATTGTTTTGTGAGTTAAAGAGTGTTTGAGAGGATAGAGAGATGTGTAAGTGTTTGAGTGTAGTCAAAATGAATATGCATGTAAGTTGAGTGGGATAGTGTAAGTATCATCATCATTGGATTTTGCATGTTATCTTGATTGGCTTGGTGGGGTGGTGGTCACATGGGCTGGCCATGGGTGGGTCCCACCAAGGGTATTTTGGTCATTTTTCATTCCTAACTTAATTTGTTGCGTTTTACGTTCGCTTACCGATTGTTTGGACGTTTATTTATACGTTAAACGTTTAATATGCGTATTTAAATGAAGAATTTAATTTCGATATTTTCACTTGAAATATTCAATATAGATACTTGAAAACACTTGTAAAAATGTTCCGTTAATTTATCGGCCTCGATTTGCGTGCACGTTTTACGGAGGTTTAATCGCGTAGCGTTTTAAATAGACGTTTTTCATTGACGAACTATTATATGGTGTTTTAAATAATAATTTCATACATAATAATATATTTTAAATTATTAAAATATATTCTGACTTTCGTTCGATTGTCGGGCGCGTTCCGCGCGTTTCTGTTGCGTTTGAGACGTTTTAGCCAAAATGCCTAAGTTTTTCGTGTATTAATTTAACAAATTAACAATATATGATAAATAACTTCTAAGAATGGATTAAAGTTATTTATAAAAAGGTTTTCACCAACGTCGTATATTCTGTCGGACTCCGTCCGGTTGTTTCGCACAATTTCACCAAATTGCGTAAGCGTAATACAAAATAATTACGAAAGTGTATATTCACATGAATATACAAATAGTTACAAGTAATTACAAGTATTTATCCTAATACTAAACTAAACACACGTAATTAAGGTTTCTAACAGGTTAATCAGTAACCCTAAATCGTCGGGTGTCACATCCACTTCCTGAGTGAGAGTTTTGATAGCTTCAGTACTGATTGTAGTAGGTGAATTCACTATTGAGGGGTGATTTTCACTGTTCCAGTCATGGTTGTGCATTGTCATTTTCTCAATAAGGCTCCAAGCTTCATTTGCCGTACAGTCTATGAAACTACCTTGAGAGGCGGTATCAAGTAAAGGACGGTGGTGTGGGAAGAGACCATTGTAGAAACTGCGCAACTGGTCTGAGCGCTCAAAACGATGATTTGGACATTTCTTAAGCAATTTCTTAAAGCGTTCCCATGCATCGTAGATTGATTCATCGTGAACTTGGTGGAAGTTTATGATGTTGGACCTAAACGTGGCTTGTTTTGATGGGGGGAAATATTTGGCCAAAAATTTGGTTGCTAATTCTACCCAAGAGGTTATAGAGTTAAGCTCTAATTCCTCAAACCAAGTTTGTGCATGAAGAGTGAGTGAGTAGGGAAATAGGTATATATAGACTATGTCTTGATTAACCCCAATCGGCTTAAAGGAGTTGGATAAGGAAATGAATTTGTCAAGGTGTAAGTTGGGATCATCATTTGGTAGGCCATGGAATTGACAGAGGTTTTGGACTAACTGAACAATGTGTGGCTTTAATTCAAATGAAGTTCTATCAGTTTCTGGATAGACAATTGGTCCTCCTCGACCTTCAATAAGAGGTTTAGAGTTTTCAGCGAGAGTTATACGTGTAGCTGTCATAGTCTCGTTGGCAGGTGGTTGACTGGTTGAGTGGATAGGGATAACGTAATTTATAAAAGTAGTAAAAGGAAGGAAAAATAAAGAAAGACGTAGGGGTCTAAGGAGAAGAGTTAATCCTAGAGGTTCACTAGCGAGTAAGTTCATCTTGACGCCTATGGATCGTACAGCTGGTTCCCCGGCAGCGGCGCCAAAAACTTGAAGGTGCCCGATCAGGTCGGTGTCGTTAACGATTACTAACCGGCACCAGCAGTGGGTGTTTTAAATTTGTAATTGCGGGGCCTAAGTTTTTCCTAACAATGCTAATCCTAAGGGTGAGCAAGTGGTAGGTATGACCTAGAGTCGTTCTTTAAACCGACTGAATTGAAACTAAGGCGAGGCAGATGAGGGCTTTCAAACTAGTGAATGGTTTATAAAATAGTGGAGGTTTTGGTTTTTATATTAACTAACTTAGGCAAGTAAATAAATAAAAGCGAAATAAAAGTAAAACCTAAAGCAGATAAATAAAGAAAGTGTTTGCTGAGACTTCGTTAATTAAGTTATGGGATGATATTTGGAGAAACTATTTTGAAAGATATTAGTTAATTATCATTCTTGAATACTTGCATGTAAACACTAGATTCCCTACTAATTAAAATCCCATTAGCATGTCACACCGGGAGCTAGGTTATGGTAACATTACAAAGTATTTTGAATAATAATCAAAATCTTAATTAAGGTTTAATAATACTTTCATATGAACGGGAACAAAATCTTAAGGTACTAGACATTACTGAATCATATAACGATTCCTCGTCATCCTAACAGATTCATGTATTTAAAACAGTTCATTTATGACTTTAAACCAGCCCTTGCTTAAGACTGCCCAATAAATCCCCTAATT
Source organism: Helichrysum umbraculigerum (assembly GCA_949592205.1). Classification (NCBI taxonomy): domain Eukaryota; kingdom Viridiplantae; phylum Streptophyta; class Magnoliopsida; order Asterales; family Asteraceae; genus Helichrysum; species Helichrysum umbraculigerum. Next base: position 3,318,164 of record CATIUR010000005.1, on the reverse strand, counting down.
ATCCACAGCGTTCCTCACTTGAAGTGGTTCCGCCGCTTCAAACCTTGGTCATGTCTTGTCCTACGATAATCCCCCATGTAGCCTTGTGGTTCCATAGTTTCATACCTTTGACAAATTATACTGACACAGATAATTGACTACCTTTTAATTGGACGTCGTTAAAAAGGTGTTGCAATCACGTTTATTGGTGGAAAGGCGATAGATTAATTTGAAGTTTAAAAGTCTTATTTAGAAAGGTTAATTAAACTAGGTTTCTCATTTTATATATTAGTCCGTAATATAACTACCTTCGGTCGTTACGCAGCTTCCACGTATTTGTACTACACCTAAAGTGTTTCCAACGCTATACTGAGTAACAGTCGAATAGGGGCCATCATATTACTTCGTAATATTGTACCAAATCGTAATATGACTACCTTTGGTCGTTCCTCGACTTCCATACATTTGTACTCCACGTTGAAGTGTTTCCAGTACTATATCGAGTAACAGTCGAATAGGGGCCGTCATATTATTTCACGATAATTAAGACCATTTATATTTTACTACTATGATGATCCTAAGGCAACAATCAAACAAGAACATGCAATAAGACGATCAAATCAATACTATCGATCTTTAATTTTTAATTATAAATCATCCCATAATTAACTAACTACATCGCAAACAAACACAATAGTAATCTACTCGCTAATCATGGCATAAACGATCTCTAGCATAATTAAAGTATACATAATTAATTAAGATAGATAAGGATAGAAATAACCGAGATTAATATGCGAGAAGGAATAGACTTGAATTAATAAGAGTTGCTCCAAGCGTACACCACCGATTACAAATAGGTTCCTCACCAAGGAATACAACCCGTTCCTTGCTTCTATTTTACTAGCCTACTACTATTCTAAAGCAAGAAAATAAACAAAGAAATAAAAGCTAGAAGCTTATAGAAAGAAAGTGTGTTTTTCCAAGGATGGAAGGTGTGTGTTCAAATGAACCTAAGCCTCCTATTTATAGGTGAGTTTTGGCTCACATTAGCACCAATAGGTGCATGTTAGAAAAAGGTAGCCAAAAGGGTGCACCAAGTACCGTACAACACGAAAAGTAGGCGCACCGGGTACTGTACAACACGAAAAGTAGGCGCACCAGGTACCAAAAGTTGCCAAAAACGGAAACCGAGACGGGGGCAGGGTGGCCGGCGGCGGCTGGCCCACCCCCGCCCCGTTTTGCCGTCTTTTGCTTCGTTTCTCGATTCGTGCGTGTTTTCTTCGTTATGCATCCGTTTGCGTCGATTATTTTTTTTTTGGATTCGTAATTCAAAAACGAAGATTTTGACATAAGATAGGCCCTGAGATGAGGTCCCTAGCTCCAGATATTGCGTACGGATCATTTGAATCTTTCGGCGGGCGCGAAATCTTCATTCTTTACCCGTTTTGGTTGATTCTTCTTTTGTTGGATTCGTATTTTGAAAACCAACATATTGGAAATAATGGATGTTGATGGAGGGCACTTTAGTCTTGAAATCTCATTTTTATGCCTTGGATCTTCAAACGTGTGTGGAATCTTCATTTTACATCTGTTTTGCTTGATTTTTCTCGTGCAACCTTGTTTCGAGCATCTTGGCATAATGTCACTGATTTGTGCTATATTTGAGTTATAATGCCAAGAATCGTTCCAGAATGAGAGAGATATCGGTAGTAAAAACATGACTTTTTACGCGATATCAGTGGTTTATGTAGGCCTCAAGATACCTTTAAATTTCCTGCACTTTCGAACTTTTAATCTTAGGATTGTACAATCCTAAGATCTTTTGCTATAAATAATATTAGGATATTATCTATATTTTGCGTCTTTAGGATACTGAGGAGATTCCCTCAGTGTAGATATTTGCTTGACAGCAATTTAAAAACAGGATCCTGAGGAGATTCACTCAGGACACATCCAGGATATTGAGAAGATTCTCTCAATATATATTCAGCATCGTTGAGTTTAAGGATCCTCATACGGATCAAGAAAAATCTGGAGTTAAGGATCCTAAGATTCTAGGATCCTTACCCGGATTTCATGTAAGCTAGAGTTTAGGATCCTTAGATTTTAGGATCAAAAAATACATCGTAGACAATGATTAATTCCAGTAGATATCTCCTGTAATATGAAAATTTGTCAAACAATCGTGAAAACAATTTATTTTTCGAAAAGCGTTGCAATCTTAAAAAGATTTTATGATCCTTAGATCAAAATAATTTTGATGAAAACATTAGAGCTAATAAAATCGTTTATTAGACTTAACCAATGAAAGTTTAATAATGTGAAAACATTATAACCATTAGGTAGTTTAAATAAACTATAAGAGTGATATGTAAATGCCAAATCGTTGGGTAATGTGAAAACATTACAAACCGTTTGATACTTGGGCCTACGCCATTTGAGACATGAAAATGCCTAACCAATTGGTAATGTAAAAACATTACAAACCTTAGAGTGACGTGAAAACGACACAAACCTTAGATCGATACGTATAGTGCACATCAGTATCGACATTTGTTAGCGCTTGATCTATAGGCCAATGGAAATGAAGTTGTCGGGTACCAGAGGCATCACCGATTCCCTAACCGTGGCACTATAATCAAACATCGTGCGCTCCTGGCGAGGTGTCAAAACCCTTTTCGTAGAGAGGTGTTTATCCGTACGGAAACCTCTAAACCTTAGAGGATCGCTGGGATCCTTAACGGAGGAGAGGTGGCCAACCTCTAATCTTTATTCCATGATCCTTAAATGCATGAACTACAGCAAATACAAAATCTTGGGTAAAGGTGGGTGTTAGTTTGCCTAACACCCCTCTGATGCTTAAGTCAATACAGTATTCAATAAGAATTATAACTATTAAAGAATTTCATGCATATAATAATATATAATTATAATACACACATACATATATATATATTAGAAAATAAAATCAATGAAAAATTAAGGATCATAGGAGTCTCATACGTTGAACAGAAACATTCAACTTACACATGATAGAGTTTTAAATGAATGGCATTCCAGGATCTTGGAAGTAGTTCTCCATCCATATTAGCCAACCAGTATGCCCCCTTTCCAGCATCCGAATCTATCAAATATGGACCTTCCCATTTCGGTGCCAATTTACCTTCAGCAGGATTCTTAGTATTTTGAAATACTTTCCTTAAGACCAAATCTCCTACTTGAAATCTTCTTATCCTAACATTTTTGTTATAGGATCTTGAGATCCTTTGCTGGTATGCAACAATCCTGAATTTAGCACGGTCCCTTAGTTCATCCACAATATCCAAATCCTGAATCAATGCTTTCTTATTTGCTTCAAAAGTCTGCAACTGAGATCTTGCCGTTGGGATCACCATCTCTGTTGGGATCACAGCTTCAGATCCAAATACCAAAGCAAAAGGAGTTTGTTTGGTCGCCTCCTTTTCTGTGGTCCTATCAGCCCATAATACAAAAGGCAATTCTTCAGCCCATCTTCCTTTCTTAGCATCCAGCCTTTTATTAAGATTATTGATTATGATCTTGTTGCTAGATTCTGCTTGTCCATTAGCTTGAGGATGGACTGGTGTTGAAGTGATCATTTTGATCCCCCAACTTTCACAAAACTTGGTTGTTCTTCTTCCAATAAATTGAGATCCATTGTCACATACTATTTCTGCCGGGATCCCAAATCTTGTGAGGATATTTCTTTTGATGAATGATATTACGTCCTTTTCCTTTACTTGAACAAATGCTTCAGCTTCAATCCATTTTGAGAAATAATCCGTCATTGCAAGCATAAACACCTTTCCACCAGGAGCAACAGGTAGTTTTCCAACAATATCCATTCCCCATTTCATAAACGGCCATGGTGAGATAATTGGATGCATCGGTTCTGTTGGTTGATGATGAATGTTCCCGTGTCTTTGACAAGCATCACATTTGAAGGCAAAATCCATGGAATCCTTCTTCATTGTAGGCCAGAAGTATCCTGTCCTTAAAGCTTTTGAAAATAACGCTCTGCCCCCAGAATGATTCCCACAATCACCTTCATGTATATCCTCAAGGACTGCCTTTGCTTCAGGATCCTCAAGGCATCGCAATAATGGTCCTGCAAGTGATTTTTTATACAATATACCATTTTCAATAGTAAAACGAGATACTTTTAACCTGAAAGCTTTGGGATTGTTTTTATCCTTAAGGATCACATCGTGTTGTAAATATTCCATGATTGGTTGCATCCATGATCCTGACTTGCCCCCAGAACCTGATGCATTCAAGTTATCTCCAGGCTGAGGATCCTCAACATCACAGACTTGCTCTTCGTTGTGATTCTTATCAGCGATGGCGGGCGCTGCAATATGTATAATTAGTATTTTGACATCCGGTGGGATCCTTAAGCTTGACCCCAGATTTGCCAAAGCATCCGCTTCAGTATTATCTTCACGTGGTACCTGTTGGATTTCAAAGACCTCGAAGCTACCTGCAAGATCTTTAACAATCTCCAAATACAAGGCTAATCTATCTACTTTCACAGTATAAGATCCATTATAATGATTAGCAATTAACAATGAATCAACATACACGTTTAAGTATCTTATCCCAATATCCTTAGCTAATTGTAATCCCGCAATTAATGCTTCATATTCTGCCTCATTATTTGTAGCTTGAAATTCACATCTTATGGCTTGAGGCATGATATCACCTTGAGGTGACTTTAATACAATTCCTAATCCAGTTCCTTTTACATTAGAGGCACCATCAGTATATAATGTCCATCTTTCACTTATTTGGTTTAGTTCTTGCACTTCTAAATCTACTTCATTTTGGAGATCACTAGTAAAGTCAGCAATAAAATCCGCTAAGGCTTGAGATTTAATTGCATTCCTAGGTTCATAAATCAAGTTATATGCGCTTAATTTAACAGACCACTTAGCTAATCGTCCTGACATTTCTGGTTTTCTCAAAACATTTTTAATTGGATAATTAGTTTTAACATGTATGGGATGTGTCTCAAAATAATGCCTAAGCTTAGTTGATGCCATGACTAATGCAAGTATAAGTTTTTCGAGATGAGAATACCTGGTTTCAGCATCTAATAGACTTTTACTTACATAGTAAACAGGATGTTGCTGACCTTCATGATCCTTCACGAGCACCGCACTTACAGCATACCTAGACACCGATAAATAGAGAAACAGTGGTTCGCCATTCTCAGTCTTCATCAATAAAGGAGCTGTTGACAAATAATCCTTCAATTATCTAAACGCAGCTTCATGCTTTTCTCCCCATTCGAACTTTTTATTCTTCTTTAGGATATCATAGAATTCTTGGCATCTGTCTGAGGATCTTGAAATAAAACGGTTCAAAGCTGCTATCCTTCCCGTCAACCTTTGTATATCCTTTGGACTTGACGGAGATTTCAAGTTCAGAATAGCTTTAATCTGCTCTGGACTGGCTTCTATTCCTCTCTTGGTCACCATGTATCCTAAGAACTTTCCTGCCTCCACTCCGAAGTGACATTTAGCAGGATTAAGCTTCATGTTGTACTGATCTAAGATATCAAACGCCATCTTAAGATCCTGAAGGTGATCCTCAGTCTTTTTTGACTTTACCACCATATCATCGATGTATACTTCCATCGTGCTTCCCAATTGGTCTTTGAACATCATATTGACTAGTCTTTGATATGTTGCACCTGCATTTTTAAGACCAAAAGGCATAGCAATATAACAATATATACCTGTGGGGGTTATAAAGGCTGTGTCTTCCTGATCTGAAGGTTCCATCTGAATCTGTTGAAATCCTGATGAAGCATCCATGAAAGTTAGGATCTCATGTCCAGCCGTAGCATCCACCATTGAATCTATATGAGGCAACGGGAAAGGATCCTTCGGGCAGGCTTTATTGAGATCAGTATAGTCCATGCATACCCTCCATTTCCCATTCTTCTTTTGTACCACCACCACGTTTGCCAACCATCTTGGAAACTTTACTTCCATTATCATGCCAGCAGCAAGTAATCTTTCAACATCTGCCTGGATAATAGCATTCCTTTCCAGTGCGAATTTTCTTCTCTTTTGTTGGACCGGCCTGAAACTATTATCAATTCCAAGTTTATGAGTTATAACATCCTTAGATATACCTGTCATATCCTCTGGTTTCCAGGAAAAGGTTGATCTCCTCTGATTCAAGAATTTCATCAGATCCTGCTCAAGATCTTCTGGGATGCTTGATCCTATAAGCACCTTTTCTTCAGGATCCCATAAGCTCAGCGGCACTTCTTTGACGTCCTGCTCCTTTGTATCTAGGACATCCCATGCCTTGTTCTTTAATTGCTATGCTGACGGAGGCTTGGCAGTATATTTCATTGACGTTGTATAACAATCCTTCGCTTCTTGTTGGTCACTGCTGATCTTGACCACCCCCCATGGAGTTGGTAACTTGACGCATTGATGATACGTTGAGGGTACCGCTTTCATATCATGCAACCAAGGTCTCCCTAGGATAATGTTATAGCTTGACAAACAATCCATAACACAAAACTTCTGAATAGAGTTTACCCCTTCAATGTAAATCGGCAACTTGATATCACCAACTGTATTCTTTGCTTCTCCACTGAATCCTACCAATACAGTGGATCTTGAGGTGATTTCTGATTCTGGAATACCCATCCTTTTCAACGTTTCTAGACGGATGATATTGACTGAGCTTCCTCCATCAATCAGGATCCTTCGCACAAAATGATTAGCAACATAGATAGTAATAACCAAACCATCATGGTGAGGATCCTGAACGTCTTCTAAATCATCCTCATCAAACGCTATGATCCTCTCGTATTTCTTCATAGAAGTCCTTGTAGGTTTATATGGTTTATCTGACTTGGACTCTCTTGCATGCCTTTTAGCTGAAGAATAAGAAGTACCACAGATATCAGATCCACCAGAAATAAAATTAATTACCTTGGCATCTGAAGGTGGGGATCCTGCTCTGGTAGGGATCCTGCGATTATCCTGAGATTCAGGATCCTGAACTCTGTCATGATCCTTCGCGTGATCCTTCTTTTTTCCAAGCAGATCCTTCAAGTATCCTTTGTTGAGCAGATGACTGATCTCCTTCCGGATAGCTATGCAATTCTCAGTTGTGTGGCCGAAATCCTCATGGTAAGCACACCACTTAGATTTATCCTTCCACGCGTAAGGTTTATCATTCTTCTTTGGCCATCTCGCCTTGTCTCCTAGATCCTGCATAGCACACAATATGTCCGTTGTATCTACAGAAAAATTATAATCGGTTATTTTGCGGTATTCTTCGTCGTCTTCGTCAACAGCATTTACGCGACGATCCTCATTTCTGGAATAAGGTTTATTCCTGTTTGATCTGAACGAGGAAGAGTCCGATTTCCTGTTGGGTCTATCATATGCTGATTGAGTATCCACTCTCTTCCGTATCATCGCATCCTCTTCCAACCTGATGAACCTCAAAGCTCTGTTTCTGACTTCATCAAGGTTCCTGCAAGGATTCATAACAAGATCCTCATAGGATGGGGAATCCCTTTTGATCCCCATCTTAAAGGCTTGTACAGCAGTAGGCATATCTAAATTAGGAATATTCAAGGATTCTCTCCCGAATCTCCCTACAAAATCTCGAAGAGACTCATTAGTTTTTTGGACAATTCTATACAAATCAGTAGTTAGTTTTTCAAATATTCTACTACAAGAGAATTGATTATTAAATAAATTAATTAAATGAGCAAATGAAGTAATAGAGTAAGGAGGAACGTTCAATAGCCATTTTAGCGCGGATCCTGTGAGAGTGGAACCAAAGCCTTTGCATAAGCATACTTCTTTAAGATTAGAAGGAATTGGAATGATTTCCATCCTTTCCCTGTATTGTGCAATGTGTTCTTCAGGATCCGTGGTCCCATCATACAGCTTCATATTGGGTGTTTGAAACCTCTTTGGGATCTCAGCATCACAAATAGGTGGTGCAAATCTTGAGATCCTATGCGCCGTTGGAGCAACTTCTGGAATTGGTTGTACAACTCCGGGGACGCTTGATATCATATCCTTTAACTTCTGTATTTCTCTCGCCATCATAGGGCTAACTCCAGGATCCTGAAAATTGTTAGTCCCAACAGTGTTATTAGAAGTAAAATTATTGAACATATTACCACCATCAGGAGTCCTGTATGAGGATCCTGGATCAGGTTGTTGACCCCTTAACGTAGAAACTCCAGTAGCATAGATTGAATCTGGGATCCTAGCGCTCCCTTGCATGGATACAAAGTCTCCTTGATGTTCCATGGATGAAGGAGTGCTAAAATCAAGGATCCTGCTTCGGATAGGAGTAGTAACTTGAGAAGCTGGAATATTGTTTCTAGTTCTCATGTCCTCCACATCCTTTCTCAGGATTTCGTTGCTTCTCTCCACTCGTTGAAGCTGCTCCTTAACCTGCGTAAACATAGACACGATATCCCGGTTAGCAATCATAACAGGGTCTGGATCCGAAAAGAATCCAGTCCCCAAAGAAGTGGATCCAGCCGAGGATAGCCTCTGATAGACATTTTGTGGCTGCTGTTGGGATGATGTGAGAGGTGGAGCAGGTGGAAGAGTGGTTCTAGCAGATGATGATGATGGCACGGTAGATGATGTAGATCGTCCTTGGCTCGACATTTTTGACATAAACTTTTGAAAAATATGACTCAATAAGGATTTTAAAAAAAGTTTGATTAAGCAAAACACCAATTGCCCCACGGTGGGCGCCAAATTGTTTTGGTCAAAAATTACTAAAAGCAATTAAGTGATCAAAATTAGTTTGTGAGGTCAGGTGTATAAATTACCCTCAAGATAATTACGTAGAAATACGATTATCTCTATTAGTAAGTAAGTATTTTGTGTTGAAAAAGATTGATTCGATCCGTGGATCCTTATTGAATAAACGTTTTACTATAAAAGTTTAATAACAGACTAAGGATAATTGCAATTTAATAGCAAGAATGTAAGTAAAATGTGATTGAAGTAAAGTAAATGACAGATAAGCAAAATCGAAACGGTGATGTACGAGGAAAGCCCTTGATCAAGGTTGATCGCCGGCACAAAACCTCGGGAAGGATCAAATGATCCTTGCCTTTGTTAATCTTATTAAAATAAAAGTAATGAATTACAAAGTAAGAGCACAAGGATGATCGGCTAAGTGAATGTGTGTGAATTTAGCTAAGTGTTAGTGAAATGATCGTAAAATAAAGAAATAGCAGAGTGTTTTTGTAGTTTGCAGGTGTGAGTAGTGTATATTCGTTAACCTAATCGATCACCCAAGCCTCGTTTATATACTAATAGCGTTTAACAATAATTCCGAAATATCAGGGATCCTCCGAGGAATGATGAAGACCACCAACGTCTCTTTTGACTATATTCCACACGTGCGTAAGACTTCGTCTTTATAGAATCGTATCAAAATCTCTTCACGTAATCCGGAGTCTATCTCATTAACGCTTCCCTTGTATGACCTGGTCAATACTCAAAGAAAACAAACACGTTATACAGCGCATGATCCTAAACTAATACGGGTTCAGGATCCTGAGCTATGCGTATTCCAGAATTAACTTAGGATCCTCACTTAAGGATCCTCCATGATCAGTATCCTGCACAATTATGTTAGACAAATATATCCTGACTAGGATCCTGCAAGATAAATAACCAGAATATATCCAGGATCCTTAATAGTATCAGTGATCCTGAAAACAGACTTACAAACTATGATGATCCTGAGACACAAATATAAAATATAAACGACTTTCATACCTGCGAGGTGTACTTATGATACTAATAAGGATCCTGCAAAGGTTAGTAAAAATCTATCCACAACAATGATGACTAGTAGTTGACCCGCGCAATGCGACGAAAACAATTTTTGAACTCTTTTTGATGGTCCATCTTATTAGAAGCAAGTAAATACTAAGTTCGTGATCATAGTTGGTAGTAGTAGAGCAAAATATATAATGTGTCATTGCATAGTTGATGCAAATCGAATATGTCATGGATCAAACAATTAACAAAGTATTATGATAATCATGAAAGGCAGCTAGAAAAATTGAAGGGCCAAAATTTATGGTGGGGCCCACGTGATTTAAACCTCTTGGTAGTGGTGGAGCCACGTGTTTTTCCTCTCCGTTTTAATCGATAGCAACTTTTTTAATACATCAAGTTTTTTGGATTGTACTATGTTTTTTTTTCAACAAAATGGAGTATCCCACCTTTCTTAAAGTATTCTGTGGAGTGTGGACCAAGACTGTAGCAACTGTAGCATATACACGCTTTGTCCAGACGGGTGCAACTTTTTTTGACGATTTTTTTTTGAGAGATTCGTTTCTTTGTCCAGATGAGTGTAACTTTTTTTGCCGTTTCATTTTTTTTTTTTGAGAGATTCGATTTATGAGTTGAGAGCGCATTCTTTTGTTTTTTTTCTATGATTTGGTGTATTTTTCAAGAATTCAAATTTTAAATTTGTTTTGTTCTAAAGAAAACAAACTATTCCATATGTTAGAAATCTTTACCCAATGTTCTAAATATATATATATTTTGACATTACCCAAAATAAAAATGATACAAACTTTCAAAACGTTGTAGTTACGCAAATATATATATAAAAAAAATGTTCACATTCAACATCTCTAATTTAAAACTTAATACAATATATATCTTTTTCATATGGTTTCAAAATTATATATGGAGTAAACATTATGACGGTACTATATTCCTCATTAACCATACAACAATAGTAAGTGTATAATGTATTCGAAGTAATTTAACAATTCGAAATTTAAGGTCAAACTTCAAATCTCACTCCCTGACTCTCATTTTCCTGTCCAACCCAAAACTATTATGGTGACAGCTTTAAATTTCCTTTTTCTAGACAACACAAGCCATGAAACAAAATACTGTTGCACATGAAAATTTTAGATATCCCATTTCTTAATTACGTAACCAACAATTATTTCCGTGTTTATATACTTGTAATTACTGTATCCAACCAAAAAGTAAATCAAATTTTAACAATTGTAAAAAAGTCTTTAACACTACCGTGGTTGTTGCCAACTAAAAAGCAAATCAAATTTTATATTCATTCGTAAGCTACTTCAACGTATACCAAAATCAAAACAGAAAAAAAAAATTTTAAATTCAAGTTCAAAATATCAGCGTTTGCTCATCTCAAATTCAAACATCATCAAACAAAAACAAATGAGAACAAAAATAAAATGTTAATCTTTCAAATTATTACAAACTACAAAGTAACTGGTGGTACTTTAATTATAGATCTGAGAGGTTATGCTTGAAACATGTGGGTGTCATGCACCAGTGGTGTTGATGTCGTACTCATATCTCATATGTTGATAGTGCTCAGAACAGAAAGCGAAACAATTTCTTAAGATTTAACTCAACGAAAGGTAAGAAACTTACAAAGTATATGTCAAGATAACAGAGGTGGTTATTTTTTACCGGTTTCGAGGTGGTGATTTTCGGAAGCTCACGGCGACGATGGCGTAGTTGACGATGATATCACCTACAGTGGACATGTATGACCATGACGGCGATAAAACAACACTTTTCTCAATAAGAAAGAAATGAAGATACAGAGAAATTATGAACATACAACAACACTACCAAAAATATATTGTACATTCACTCTATTACTACATCCGTCCCATTATAAGTGTCCACTATTGACTTTTTGAAGTCTTTCTTTTAAAACTTTGACTTTAAATATTTTTGTTTGTGTTATATAATACATAGTAAAAATTATATCAATTAAAATACATTTAAAACCTAATTCATTCATATATTTTGCATCAAATATTATATAACACAAACAAAAATATTAAAGGTCAAAATTGTAAAAGAAAGAATTTCAAAAGTCAATAGTGGACATTTGTAATGGGATAGAGGGAGTATTATGTATATTTTTTGGTCGTTGTAGTATTGCTTTTAAAAAAAATTACATAATTCTTTGTTGTGTTTCTATTTAGAGTATAACACGCATATTTGAGAAACAAACTAACAGGCATTTAATTAAAAAAAAAAAAATCATACGAAATGTACATTAGCATTGAATGACCTATGTAAATACACAAGTTTAAAAGTTAGTATTGTAATTTACAAAACTGTATAACAGGTTTAGTACGAAGGATCACCTAAATAATTTTGTAGATCTAAAATATCGATTTTCATACATAAACGGCTCAACCTTTATTAACCTCGTAAAACCCAAATGACCACACCATTTCACTTTTGAATTTCAATTTTGAAGTTTCAAATTTGAAGTCTCCCCTCCGAATTCGCCGTCCAACTCGTACAGTGAGAGCTGACATCTTTACAACATCTTTTTACTCCTCTTACAACTTTTTGACCATACATCAAAATTAGAATTTTAGTTTCGCGTAATTGCAACAAAACTAATAACACTATTTTAACTTTATCACGTCACAAACAAATAAACTCTAAATAATTATGTCAAAACTTAAAGTTATGATGATGTTTAGATAAAGAAACGTATGTAATTTGACTTTTACTATTTTCACAAGTACTAATGATATATAAAAATTAAACTAACTAATAGTGTTTCACTGATTTAGCCACAATCAACAACAATTTTGACATTAAACTAATTTTGACGTTAAAACCAAGATATCATGAAAAAATAGTACAACAGACTAAAACCAAGTCACCAATATTTATGCATAGAGCACAAACCATATAGCAAGTTGTACAACAAATAATATTGTACAAATTATTATGAAGATATTACAACCATCAATTTTAACAAAAAGCAAATAAACTACAATGGAGGAAAACGCTCCACATTGCCTGTAATAAACTCAAATTAAAACGAAGAAACATGATAGCATAAAATTGGAAAATGCAAATAATATAAAAAACAAAAACAAACTTGTTTTCCAATTTCTCGTAGACTTCAGATTCAGGCGTAAACCGTACATACAGATTGCACATATCTGGTTGTGTAAACCGCTTCGTCCATAAGCACTTCTTCCGGTTCCTTTACTTCGGTATATAACGGCTACAAACCCAACAGACCTCATTTAAATATTTCGAGTTTAAGTGAACATTTGCGCCATCTAGATCTGTAGGGAAAAAAAAAGAGTTAAAGATCTGAAGAAACAAAGTACAAATGATAGATCTGCAAAAAAAGCACTTTAGGTGTAGAGAAAAAATGTCAAAAACTTTCAAAATTAGAAGATTGGCCGTCGCTAGATCATTTGGCGGTGGAAGTGTGTCCCATCAGCGGTGGTGATATTTCAATGTTTATGGTTGTCATGATGGAGAAAAAAGGTGGCTGAGGAATTGGAAGCCATTTGGCATAATGGTGGTCACGATGGAGGAAGGTGAACCGAATTTTAAGATAGAAATAAGAGAGAGACTGTGTGTTTTTGAGTGTGTAGTATGTGTTTATATGTTGTTTCAGTCATTATATAGTTAGGTTAAAATGACACCGTGCAAACAAGGAGGACCGCTGGATTGATTCTTCTTGAAATAGACGGCTAGAATTTAATATTGGTTGAAACTTAAAGTTCTTAAAGATGAGGAGGGGTAAATGCATTATAAGATAGTATAGATAAAGAATTGCAATCAAAGGAGGACCGTCCGATTGATTTTCATTTGAATAAATGGTTAGGATTTCATTTACTTAGTCTTAAAATCTTGGGGAATGGAAATGTGGACATGTTTTATAAAGTAGTATAGATAATATATGTTAAATGCAATGTATACGATATGGATTAGAAAATGAATCTTTTTTATGTAGGTAAAAATTGTTATATATTAAATATAATATAAGAATTTTAAAGGCTATTATAATAAAGTGTAGATAAATAGTAGTCTTACTAATTAATAATTAAGGTTTTAAAGAAAAAAATAATATGATGATGTGGCAAGTTAAGAGGTTTTAAATAAAAGGAAATGTTATGACGTGACATATCTAAAAATTAAGGAAAAATATTTGTTTTATAAGTGTGTGTGTGTGTGTGTGTGTGTGTGTATATATATATATATATATATATATATATTAGGTTCAATGTAGAAGGGAAATTAAGGTGGAGAAGATGGAGAAGCAATATGATTCAATATTTTTATTTGGATCCAAAAGCTTCAATATTGGCAAGCTTAATGTTCAAATGATGTCACTGCAACGGGCTGTTATGTAACTTATGTTTGCTAATTAAATGTTAACTAGATCATAACCTGCAAAATTTGCGGGCTCATTCAACTTATTATATCAAAGAAAATTTGGCGTCGTAAACTCTTCTTATCTTATAGAAGGGAGTTTCGCTGACATCATATTGCTGATTTGTCAAGTCATTAGGTAGTAGTTTGCGCTGAGTTGTCAACATGTGGTTAACTTGATGATGTCATATTTACACATTGTTAATTAAATTAAATTCCTTAATTAAATTAAAACAAATCTGTTAATTAAATTCGTCAAATATTTAAAATTTAAATTATTTTGTTATTTCCTAAGCAGTGCCGGCTTCAGTGATAATTATGATTTATCTGCTCAATGTTCTTTCTTGCACGCCATCTCTTTTTTCTGTATGCAGGTTTGAATATGAATGGTCTTTCATCTTCTTATTCCTATCATCCATAAATCTCTTTCTCTGTTTTTCTCTGTTTTGCTCCTTTGTCTTCCCCCAATTTTGATGTTCACCTTTAGAAGATGTTTCTTACGCTTATTTCACGTAATATAACTGCTCTGTATATCATCGGAAGAAAGAATTTGCGTTTGTTTACTTCGATTAGAGAAGGAGCTTGCGATTTATGTAATAATGGCAGTTTTATTGATGATGTGTCCGGATACGACGTCTCTAAGCGACTAAGGTAATTTAGTCGTTTAAAGTTTTTGCTTGACACATTTTTAATTTTTTCTTATATACAATTTTCCCCAATTCTTCATCGACTGAAACCCTAACTACAGATATACATATACAGGTATCGTACGCTATTAATTTTAATTATATACAATGAATTCTAGCTATTAATCTCTCTAAAGCGCTTATGACATGGAACCCTACCTGAACGAATTCCGTGATCATTATTGTGAAATTTGTAAAAACTCGGTAGCTCTTTTACAGTCATCTTAGTCTTTTCTTAATGATGATCGAAGCAATAGAATAAGTAGAGTATCATGCTATTGTTAGGATGCCTTCAGCTGAGTTTGCAAGAATTTGCAAAGATCTTAGCAGTATTGGTGATACAGGTAGCTTTTTACTGGATTTGGCTGTCATTCACAATAGCATGATTGAGTTTTGATTTATTTGATGGTTAATGAATTGGAAATAGAGTTTAACAGAAGTTGTTATTTCTGTGACCAAGGAAGGTGTGAAATTCTCAACAAGAGGTGATATCGGAACTGCAAATGTTGTTTGCAGACAGAACACAACAGTAGACAAGGTATATTCAACGTGGTGGTTGTAATCTATATGCTTTGTTATATCTGCCGGCCAATTAGTTTAATATGTTCTACTTGCTAAGTTTTTTGAATTGTCATATCATATGTACGTGTAATTGTATGCATTGGTTTTGTACGATAGTTATATGATATGACGGTCAATATGAAACACTTATTATCATTGAAGATGACTACGACTTGCAAACTTTATAGTTTCTATATTTTGATTGTTTGAACGTTGCACATTAAGTTGATCATGTTAAACATTTTTCTTTATGTGTTGCTTCTTTGTTGTTTAGTTTTTTGATTAATATTTTCAATGTTATAAATCGTTTTTAATAATATATCTTCAAAGCTACTATCAATAGATAAACATATCTATTTCAATTCAAAAAAAAATGTGTAGTGTCATCAGCAAAAATATGTCGACTTAAAGTTACTCACTAAAATAAATTATAATATAAACATTTGTATCAAAATTATGAAATAGCCTGCAAAACTTGCGGGTTATAATCTAGTTAAATGTTATTTTAACAAATAATCATAAAAAGTCAAATATCTACACTTCTTGCTATTCATACGAATCATAGAACGATTAAACCTATTCACATCACAATTTTGTGTATGGTTACAATCAACTGGATGTAGATACTTAAAAGTGACGTCTACTCTAATAATTCAAATCTAACCTAAAACCTCAAAAACCATTGACAATATTGGCAATGAAAGATAACAGAAGCACGTACGAAAATAAAAAAAAGTAAGAATTAACCTATGATATGATTGATCAAAGTCGGCTAAACTTTTAATCAACATAAAAATAGACCCATATATTAAATTATATAAAAGATCTAGTTGCTCATCGGTCCGTAGCACTTAACAATTGTGCTCTTAACACCATCAATATACCCCTTTTTATTTATAAGATAACAAAACTTCATAAAAATGGTTTTATTAGACAGACACACATACATACTCTACCAAATAGGTCCGCGTGGATAGTTAAATTCTTTTCTTTTTTCTTTTTAAATAAATTACTTCTCTGAAAATCCAAAATGTGAATTATTCCCAAATCATGTTAAGTTGACTAGCTCTTCTGTTTCGATTGATGATTGTAATGTTCATTTATTTATAAATTTATAAATTAAAAATTGTTTTTGTTTCTGTCGTGGGGAATTTATTTGTCTTTAATGGTGAACACATTAGCATAGTACTAGTACTAGATACCCCTTTTACCAAAATATTATAAAATCTAACTAACTATATCGAATCTCATAACTTTAGGATCTACTCACTAGGTTGATCACATTGCTCACTTATTTGCTTGTGATATAACTTTATGGTTTGTGATCCTAGCCGTTTCGTAACAACATAAATTTATACTTGAAACAGTTAGCTTGTTCCTAAGTCCTAATATTGCACCTTTTTGGGTCCCTGGTTTAGTTAATTTTCAACCGCACTAATCTAGGTAAATTTCCAGATTCTTATCGGGCCTTGTGATTGGGAAGATTATTTGTTGAACAAGGAAGGTGCAGAGAGATACAGGACTCACAATCTGCCAAATTGTTCTTCTTGTCCAGGGCTTTACGAGCTCGGGATAGTAGTTTCACTTTCACGAACTAAGAGAAATAGTACCGGCCAACTTAGCTCCAAAAACATAATTCCTGTTTATCTTGGACAAGCAGATAATGTTAGGACCAGACTTCAGCAGTATGGTCGAGATGGTGCCCATTTGGAGAATGGCTTGTCTAATGGTGAGCAACATGACCGTAAAGTACTTGGACTATTTTCAGAAATATTCTCATGTGGATTTGCCATTGCGTTTAGATGGGCTCCAGTAAGGAATTTCTTCTAATTTAGATTTCTGTTTCTTACTCTTCAATGGAGACCACTAGTCAATATACAAAGAAGTTTTTGAATTCTGATAAAGAAAAAGCAACCTCACTCGAATGGTTGAACTTATTCATAGATAGCTGGAATAGTTTGGGCTGTACTACATCTCTAACGGCTCAAATGGGTGAACTTAGATAATTAGCAAAAGTGAAAACGGGTTGAACCGTTCAAGTATGTCAAACAAGTCAAAAGTCATTTGTTTTACAATGTAGAAGAAGACCCCAAAAATGCCTATACCTGTTACTTTGAAATTAGATTATCATTCTAAAAAATAGTTTTTGCAATCATATTTAAACTGTCAGTAAATTCTTTCAGTATGGGAAAAGACGTAAAATGGTTTGTGGGTTGCTGACCCTTTTTGATCCATACAAAAAATCAGATATATTGACCCGTGACACACCCACCCCGCTAGCTCATTTTTCCACTGCTAATTTGTGGTCCACAGCGACTCAAATGGCTCATATGAGCTCAAGGTAACCTTTATGCTTAGCCTGCCCAAATGGCTCATTGCGATAACTCTAAGCGTCTTTCTTGAATTGATAATTATATGCATTACATGACACTATGACAGTACAAGAAATGTGTCATGTGCGATTTTATTTCTACATATGGAGAATAAGAAAGTTGCTGAGAATACAGAATCCCAGCTCTTAAAAACTTTCGATTATGCATGGAACAGGGGGATGAATGGGGATCGTCGCCCTGTTGACATTCTTAAAAAAGTCAAAGCTGCTGCTTCAAGTTCTAAAAGGGTACATCTAGTATTCAAGAGGCTTCATGTAATCCCACCAAAGAAAGTAGGTCTTAAGATTAAACGATGTGATTCACCCGAGTTAGATAACGGATCTAGTTTCTATACCAACCAAAAGGACACAAATTTCCTCTCTAGAATATTCAAGTTCACCCGATCGCGTCCCATATTAGTATCAAAAGAGGGTAATAATATGAACTCGAATGATGGCGGTATAGTACATGTGGTGTAGCCTTGGGTCAAGGGTCTGTATGTATAAGGCATCCAGTTGAAGGAAGAAAGAGATGTGTCCCCTATAAAGGGATGAAGGTCAACGCGTTTGTAAAACCTCATTTACATACTAACACAGAGGACACCCTTCAGCTAACGTGTGGATTAATCTTAGATGATGCTTCTCTCCGTAGAAAAGTGCCTTTGGCAGGGAGAAAACGATGTGAGGAGCATAAAGGAATGAAAATCATGTTAAGTATTATGAGCCCAAACAACACAAACAATTGAATAATTGTAACTACACAAATCAACAAACGGATAAAAGTAATGCGGAAAAGTAAATCGACACGAGGATATAACGTGGTTATATGCGATCGGGGTGATCGCTTTACTCCACGGCCAACTAGAGAGTTTTCTTTGTATTATTATGTAGCTTAGGGTTTAATACAATATAGGGTACAATATATATCGAGCGTAAGAAAAAGAATAGGTCGGAAAAACCAATATATGAGCCGCTAACAATTTCGTGTTGCAAAAGAAAAATAAGCCGCCATATTGCTTCTCACATGACAATCCACCGACCTCAAAAATAATTAGTTTGCAAGATGAGGTCACGTGGTATCCACAAGCCAAATCACTTTCAATTTTCGTTCATTATTTTCTTTGTTCGATATTCACCGTATCTCAACAATCTCCCACTTGAAGATCGGACAAACCCAATAAAATATAAACCCTCAAATATTCCCTTTCAACCAAGTCAAATCCGCCTCTCCATACCGCCAATACCAATTGGGACACGCACACTGATTAAACACGAATCATATAGACTTTCGATAAAAGGCCCTTCAACTACACCTATTGAGATCTGGGAACCAAATAAAACCCTCTAACTCTCTAGTCGACACCTTCTTTCATCAGTTCATCAGAAGGCCAGTTGAAGCTATACAAAGCTTCAACTTTTCTGTTGTGACCACCTTAGTAAACATATCTGCAGGATTCTTCGAACCAAGGATTTTACTCAACAACAGTGTACCATCATTCACAAGGTCACGAATAAAATGATACCTTAAATTAATGTGTTTCGTACGACTATGAAACACCGGATTCTTTCCGAGATGTACAGCACTCTGATTATCACAGTATAAAACGCAATCATCCTGTTTCTTGCCCAACTCTTCAAGAAAATTCTTCAACCAAATAAGCTCTTTACTTGCTTCCGCTACAGCCATATACTCAGCTTCTGTGGTTGATAAAGCTACACTTTTCTGAAGTCTAGACATCCAACTAACTGCCGTTTTACCAACTGTGAAAACATACCCCGTAGTGCTCTTACCCGAATCATCACATCCACCCAAATTAGCATCCGCGTAACCTCTCAAAATGACATTCTTCTTTGTAAAACACAAAGCCATATTAGAAGTACCTTTCAAGTAACGCAAAAGCCACTTGACCGCTTCCCAATGCTCTTTACCCGGATTAGACATAAACATGCTAACAACTCCCACTGCATGAGCAATATCCGGTCTCGTACAGACCATCGCATACATTAAACTCCCAACTGCCGATGCATACGGAACCTTAGCCATCTCTGCCTTGTCTTCATCCGTCTTTGGTGATTGATCTTTAGATAACTTTAGGACGCTACCCAAAGGCGTATTACGTGTCTTGGCATCTTTCATACTGAATTTCTCTAACACTTTTTCAATATATTTTTCTTGAGACAATTTTAGAGAACCTTCAACTCTATCTCTGATGATACTCATACCAAGAATCTGCATTGCAGCTCCTAATTCTTTCATCTCGAATTCCTTAGACAGTTGTCTCTTTAATCTGTTGATCTCCACCATGTCTGAACCTGCAAGTAACATGTCATCAACATAAAGTAACAATATGATATAGGAGGACTTGAATTTCTTCAAGTAGCAGCAATGATCCATGTCACATCTCATGTATCCACTCCTCTTCATAAAGTCATCAAACTTCAAGTACCATTGCCGTGGCGCTTGTTTCAACCCATACAGACTTTTCTTCAATTTGCAAACCATCCTCTCTTTACCCACTACCTCAAAGCCCTCAGGTTGAGCCATATAAATGTCTTCATCAAGATCCCCATGTAAGAACGCAGTCTTCACATCTAGCTGCTCTAGATGTAAGTCTTCAGCAGTAACAATACTAAGCACCAATCTAATAGTAGTCATCTTCACAACCGGCGAGAAGATCTCATTATAGTCAACTCCCTCTTTCTGTTGGAAACCCTTGACCACTAACCTTGCTTTGTATCTCCTTTTTCCATCAAGTTCTTCTTTGATCCTGTACACCCATTTATTATGCAAAACCTTTTTATCAAGAGGTAGATTTACTAACGACCAGGTCTTGTTCTTCTCAAGTGAACTCACCTCTTCTTTCATAGCAAGCTCCCACTGTATGGATTCTTTCAATCGCATTGCTTCTGAATAATTTTCCGGTTCACCATTTTTTGTTAAAAGTATATAGTTTGCTGATGGAGAGAACCTTTTTACAGGTTTGGGCGTTCTAGTGGAACGTCTCAAAGTAGGAAGTGTAGGTGTGACAGGCTCATCCGTGCCACTGTCATCCACATTACTTGAGCTCCCACTCACTTCAGATCTTTCTCCAGTCTCTGAACTTTCTCCATCACCTGACACCTCACCATTATTCGGCAATTCATGGTCTCCTGAACTCCCACTAGGACCTGCAAGATCATCAACAGGAATATCATCACATTCAACATAATCATGTTTCGAATCTACCGTTACCTTGCCACTATAAACTGTACTCTCATCAAAAGTGACATCTCTGCTGCGGATAATCTTCTTAGAATCATCATCCCAACACCCTTAACCCATATCATCCGAACCATACCCAATAAATGTGCACTTCCTTGATTTTGCATCAAGCTTATCCCTGTTCACATCCTTAGTTTTCACATAAACATTACAACCGAAAATCCTAAGGTGTGTGTAGATTACCTTCTTACCAAGCCATAATTCCTCTGGAATTCTGAAACCCAACGGTGTTGAGGGTCCCCTGTTAATCAAATACGCTGCTGTATTAACCGCATCGGCCCAGAACATCTTAGGCAAACCAGCATGAAACCTCATACTCTTTGCCCTCTCATTCAAAGTCCTGTTCATGCGTTCAGCAACACCATTTTGCTGAGGTGTTTCAGGAACTGTTTTCAACATCCTAATACCAGTCTCAGCACAATAATCAATAAACTCCTTACTGCTGTATTCACCTCCATTGTCAGATTTCAAACACTTAACCTTCAGGTTAGTTTCATTCTCTACAGCAGCTTTCCACTTCTTAAAGGTAGCAAAAACATCATATTTATATTTAAGAAAATAAACCCATACCTTTCTAGTGGAATCATCAATGAAGGTGACATAATACCGAGAACCACCAATAGACTCAACCGATGTAGGTCCATAAACATCCGTATGAACTAGCTCAAGCTTCTCCATCTTCGGTGTAGATCCCAATTTACCAAAAGTAACCTTCTTTTGCTTACCATAGACACATGGCTCGCAAAAGCCAACTTCAACTCTTTTCAAATCTGGAATCCTCCCACTAGAAACAAGCATCTTCATACATTTCTCACTCATATGCCCGAGCCGTCGGTGCCATAGAGTAGATTCGGCCCCTACATCAATTGTAGCATGTACCCCATTCTCATCATTAGGTTCCTCAACCATATAAAGTGTTCCCCTCTTATGTCCACAAGCTATCACTCGATTTCCCTTAACCACACGCCATTG
This sequence comes from Helichrysum umbraculigerum, assembly GCA_949592205.1. Classification (NCBI taxonomy): domain Eukaryota; kingdom Viridiplantae; phylum Streptophyta; class Magnoliopsida; order Asterales; family Asteraceae; genus Helichrysum; species Helichrysum umbraculigerum. Next base: position 3,296,078 of record CATIUR010000005.1, on the reverse strand, counting down.
GCGATTTCCAAAGGTAACATCACTACCTTCTTCATCTAACTGACCAATAGAGATAAGCTTCCGTCTAAGATCCGGAATGTATCTCACATCCTTCAAAGTCCAATTAGTACCAAGGGAAGTCCTTAATACCACATCTCCAATGCCTCTAATATCCAGTCTCTTGTCATCAGCTAATCGGACCTTACCACGATACGGCCTGAAATTCTTCATCGTATCCTTGTATGGGTTGGCATGAAACGAAGCTCCTGAATCCATAATCCAAGACTCAGCCGCATTCTCAACAGAACAAACTAATGCGTCATCCGTCTCATCAGTAGCCAAATTCACGTCCTTAGCCTTCTCAACAGTAGGGTTCTTACACTGAGATTGATAGTGACCCTTCTGATTACAATTCCAACAAGTGACATTCTTCCTATTCTTAGAGTTATTCCTCTTCTTGGATCTTGATCTACCCTTTTGATTCGACCCTCTTTCAGTTTTCCTGCCCCGGTTGTCTGTACTCAATAAAGAACTCGACGATTCACCAGAATTCCGCCTTCGGATATCCTCCCCTAGAATCAAGTCTCGAATTCCATCAAACGTGAGTGCAGTAGTCCCAGATGAACTACTAACTGCAGCAACTGTACCCGACCAACTTTCAGGCAATGAAGACAATAATAGAAGTGCTTGCACCTCATCCTCAAACTCAATATTTACCGAAACCAATCTCGACAAAATATTGTTGAACTCATTAATATGATCAGTTGCATCTACCCCTTCCTTCATCTTCGTATTAACTAATTGACGAATCAAATAAACCTTATTTGCAGCATTAGGTTTCTCATACATGTTAGAAAGAGCCTTAAGACAATTAAAAGTTGTCTTCTCATTCACAACGTTGTAAGCAACGTTTTTCGCGAGTGACAATCGAATCACACCTAAAGCTTGACGATCTAAAAGTGCCCAATCCTCAGCTTTTACACTTTCTGGCTTATGCTCTAACAAGGGTTGATGTAGTTTCTTCTGATACAAATAATCCTCTATTTGCATCTTCCAAAACCCAAAATCATTCCCATCAAATCTGTCGATTTTAAACTTACCTTCGTCCGCCATTGATCCCAAAACTTCAAACCTTGAAGCTCTGATACCAGTTGTTAAGTATTATGAGCCCAACAACACAAATAATTGAATAATTGTAACCACACAAATCAACAAACGGATAAAAGTAATGCGGAAAAGTAAATCGACACGAGGATATAACGTGGTTATATGCGATCGGGGTGATCGCTTTACTCCACGGCCAACTAGAGAGTTTTCTTTGTATTATTATGTAGCTTAGGGTTTAATACAATATAGGGTACAATATATATCGAGCGTAAGAAAAAGAATAGGTCGGCAAAACCAATATATGAGCCGCTAACAATTTCGTGTTGCAAAAGAAAAATAAGCCGCCATATTGCTTCTCACGTGACAATCCACCGACCTCAAAAATAATTAGTTTGCAAGATGAGGTCACGTGGTATCCACAAGCCAAATCACTTTCAATTTTCGTTCATTATTTTCTTTGTTCGATATTCACCGTATCTCAACAAATCAATATGCCGGATAAACATTACGTACCAAGCTCTTGTTTAGATTTAGAGACCGGGATATATTGCAATCTGAAAAATGAGTATAGTAGTGATACTGTTGTCTATTCATTGACTTGTGTAGCTATCACACTTAATGGTTCCTTCTGTAAAAGGAAACCAGGTAAAGATAGCAATTTTTGCTGGCAACATGAAGCATCGAGGACGAAGGTTAATCATTCATCTCATAAATCATGATTCAGACTTATGATAATTCTCCTTGTTTTTCAACTTTATGGGAATGAGAATATGACAAAACGGGGTACGTTCTGTTTAAAGCGAAAAGTTGGGAGGACAAAGGAGCTCTCAACTTTCAAGCATCACAGACTCCAATGTGTAACACCCGATAATTAGTTAAGAGATTGAGTTACATCTTTGAGACGCGCATGTCATTCGATCATTCAACATGTACTCTAGAGAAAGGTATACTTATACAAACCATATGATTCATTTTTTTTATTTTATATAATCATTTGTTGTAAGAACTGTGGTCTATGGCTCTCCCATTGCAATAAAAGGGCTTTGGTGTTTGTCTGTAAACTTGAAAGAATATTAACTGTTGGAACAACAAAGTGTGTAAGCTTATGTTTTACTATGAGTGTAATTTTCTTACTTGGGATTTAACTAGTGGTAGAAGCTTGATATACTTGAATTTATTATCTAATGCTATCAATAAAACATTTTGATTTTTTTTAGTGTTTAGGAAATTAAAAGTACCCATATACCCTTGTTGCACTCGTGAATAAGTAGTGATTTGAGTCCTTATGATATTGACACTATCGTGACTAGCCACGCGCATATTCGAACTTGAATTTATCAATTTGATGCTCACGTTAACTAAAATGTAGATGTAATCGTCAATAGATCAAAATACGTCGGAAAAATTAAATTTTGATAGGAAAGCACTATGGGGCACAGAAGAAACTACTTAACACATGGGCTTTAAGCAAAGATTCATTGTTAATTTGGATTGGTATATAAGCATATGTTAGCTAGCCTCCAACTTGAAAACATTCCTAACATATCGTCTTAATTTATATACCATTAGATTTTATTGTAAAGTAAAACGTGAGGGGATAAAAAAGATTTCTTTATTTGTATGTGTTAGCAATAATAATATACTATCTGCAAGTGTTACAAACCCCCTTAAAATGCCATCTTTGCAAAGAAATGGTAAATTGGCTACTAATTAATTTGAAGTTTGATAATTTGAAGGAACAAGGTGAAAATATTAATTACATGTATGAGAAGCATGCAGGAAATGTTTGCGATACTCGTCATCCCATACAATAAGATTCTAGCATCACCCATGCTCATTTAACAATACATTGCAACATCTCAAATAACTACTGGTGTAATAGTATAGCATTAAACGTTAAAACCAAATACTTTAGAAGAGTACACATAGAATATATGAAATTCAGAACACAAATAATAAGAGAGGAAGAGATGGCAACCTAAATCACAAAAGACATGCCAACATATTCAATCACATTCAATGAGAAATAATTAAATAGGGCATAGTAAGAAGAATGGAGCCGTTTTACTTATTATTATCTAATTAAGAAAGTATTAAAAGTACATGTGGTGAATCAAGGTTTGAATTGAGAAACAAAATTAAGATAGATTGATACAAATCTATGTTTTCTCTATCTGTTCACCACAAACACTTGTGAACTGACATTTTGTCAAACACCTACTGTAGTATATATGTCAAACACCTAGTATATGCATGTAAGAGAACACATTTGTTCAAATGAATCATACGCCCACCAACAGACACCTCCTATTTTTTTTTACAAGAAATTTTCTAAACACAAGAAAAAAATGTGGTAACTTTTTCCAAAATCAGTGCCCAAAAAGAAAGTGCTTCATATTCTCTTAATAACCTCTATCTCCACCATCTTGCGTTTGAACCCCACAAAATCAATTGTAAGTGCTCCGCTAGCTATCTCAGCACGGCGAGGTCCAGTGAAATTCCCATCTCGAGGTAGGGGCATGCGATAGTAGTAACTCTTGACCACATGATTGTCGATATCTAGCTCGTGGCCTGCTGCGTGGAAGACGTTATCTGGGTCGATGAAAGCTCTTATGTTCTCCGGCTTGACCAACACCATGTGCATCTGAAGAATTATGTGGTCCGGGTCCCACAATTTAACCTCCGGGAACTCTGGATCCTTGCCAGACCAGTTCATCTTAGCCAGTTTCTTGGCGCCTTTCAGAGCATAACAACTAGTTGCTGCCAAAAAAATAAAATAAAAATGTTATTCTGTGAGTAACAACATATATTTTTATATCAAAAACATCCATCATACATAGCAGCAGTATGGCATACAACCAATAAGGTGGTGGTGGGAGTAACAACAAACCAGTAGTGGGATTTTTCGACCACTAAATGTTATAACGTACATTGTTGACAACATAATAATAATTTAATAACAATTTTTATATAGGTTACTAACAAGAAAACCACGAATTAGTAATGAGATATATACAAAGTCAAAGCAAAAGTCAACAGCACACTTAGCTGCTATTCAACAATAATGTAATGTAATGTAATAGAGCTACTTGGTAGCAGTTATTTTTATTCTCATTCTCATTCTAATTCAATTCAATATGATTGATCCCCAATATTCTGTCTGTAAACCCTAAATACGATTAACTAAAATTAGAAAGAAATAAAGATAAAGGATCATACTTGTTATCGCAGCAGTAAGGCCTGTCCCAACTGCCTTCACGGCGAAATCCTCGCCAAAGCCACCGGCGATTAACCCTATAATACCAGTACCGGAATCCTCTCCGTCTCCGGCGCCATCCTCCGTTTCCGGCAGCACTTTCTTCAGCCCTGAAACCAGTACGGTTGAATGTAAACATCTTTAATTATAATTCAAGAAAAACACACACAAAAAAAAGAAAGAAAAACAAAAACAAAAATCTTGATTTCATGTGCCTCGTTTCATCAAATCTTTGTAGCTAATTCTGGTATCTTCTCTGTTGATAACCCTATTTACAACTGCAACAAAAAAAACCCCAAGATCAATTTTCTTGCACATTTCAATAAGATAAGAAAACAGTTTGGTCGTAATTTTACCATTTTTCATGTAATCATGTGACGAAGAACTTCCGGCGCCGTCGCCGGCTAACACTGAGCGGAGAGAGAGAAAGAATATGAATTTCTTTAATTCTTTAAATAAAATCTAAAATACGGAGTATAGTATAATAATACAATTTATTAATGCGTTTACCTTTCGTGGGGTCCATTGGTGGGCCCGTCCTAGTAGAGAACAACCGTCTGGACAAGTCGCCTGCGACCTTTCTCATTCTGACTTTTGATTTTCTTGCACACGTGGACCGGTTGACGTGGAGATGAAGAGTGAAGACGATGATCGATATGATGTGTATGAGTGTATGATTCAAATTATTAAAAAAAGAAAGTGTTGGAAAATATTGGGAGAATTACATATTTCCCCACTTTAAATCATATAAATATCAAATATACCCACTTCAAATTAAAAATTACACATATACCTAAATCTCTAATTTAATTACAATTAAAACTCCAAATGCAATTATTAATTATTATCAATTAATCTATTAATCCCTATTATACCCTCGTTCATATACCAAACAGAAACAACCCTCCGATCTTGTATTTAATTGCCGTTGATGCAAGACTTCGTTCACATTAAAACTAGTGATTGGTAATGGTCTCTATTTTTTTTTCTCTGGGCCAGTAAATTTAGTATATGGCTTAAATCCTTTTTGTTAATTTTTAGGTAATTTACTCGTTGAATATGGTCCAAAGAATTGCTTTTGGAACTGCCATGGCTATTAGTTTTTTTATTGTGTTTATTAATTCTTTCTTTCATATTTGATGGAAGCATCTTTATCAAAGATTCTTGTTGTATTTGTTTCTGAAACTCTAAGACGTTGATTGATATAATTTCAAATGCGAGTTGAGTACATCTTTCTGGTAGAATAATGGGTAATTTAGTATCTTTGTAGAAATGATTTTTGCAATTCTTTTTTCGAAAAGAAAAGGAAAAAAAAATTGATAACGATTTGCGGTAGTTGATAGAGAACCGATGTTACAGACTAGAGAAACATGACGAGGGTATTATAGTAATTACGGGACTTATTGATTATTTAATAATATATTTAGAGTTTTAATTGTAATTAAATTAGAAAGTTGGATATATATGTAATTTTTAATTTGAAGTGGGTATATTTGATATTTATATGGTTTAAGGTGGGGAAATATGTAATTCTCCCGAAAATATTTTATTTCACTAAACGGCTATTATATAAGAAACTTTTTAGGGATATTAAGTCCCTCAATTTTCCACAAATTTTAAAAAATAACCCTTTATTTTTTTTCAAAATAATACTATATATTATACCTTATGTTCAAATCACAAAGTAGATTAGCAATTCATCATGATTCTTTGATGATATTATCATGAGATTTCATTTCATGACAAATTGAATGGTTTCTAAATTTTGACATTAGTTATGATGTGCCCAACTTACAAAGCTTATATTACTTTCTAATTATAAACATTATTACATTGTTATTATTTTGTTCATAGAATGACAATTACAATTATTAATATTATGGTTATTACTTCGTATTATTATAGTTTTGATTTAATAGTTTTGATTTAATCAAAGGGTTTTAATAACCAATGCCTTTAGGGCAATGGTTAAGTCAACCATTAATAGAAAATATCATTAATAAACACCAAAGTTTCTATAAGTACACATAAATATTATTCAAAACATGGAAATCAAGTTATAATCATGGAAAGTTATAGTGATTACTAATTATCACAATTTATTTTTAGTATGCTGAAGCAATGCCCTTAGAGCACTCTTTATCAAATGGGTTAATCGTTTCGTTATGTATTTAACTTTACCTCTTTTACTATTGTATGCAACCAACTTTCAAACGTTCTATTGTATGTATCGAACTTTTCAAAAATGTCTATTGTATGTATCGGGTGACCTGCTTGCTGTCGTGGCACCGGTCATGCTGACATGGAGCTGATTTGGCATCCTACGTGGAACTTGGTTGCACACACAGAAAAACCGGGTACCTGCTGAGCAGGTCACCCGATACATACAATAGACATTTTTGAAAGTTCGATAGAAAAACCGGGTACCTGCTGAGCAGGTCACCCGATACATACAATAGACATTTTTGAAAGTTCGATACGTTTGAAAGTTGGTTGCATACAATAGTAAAAGATGTAAAGTTAAATACATAATGAAACAATTAACCCTTATCAAATTCCTTTACTCAAAGGTTAGTTAACTAAATTTTTTCAATCAAATTATTAATCCAAATAATTCATACTCGTGCAACGCAGTGGTATCTTATGTTTAAAGATCTACACACTTAAGAAGATTTACATTTTCAAACATAATTGCTTAGCTAAAAAAAAACACAATATAAGACTTGGGCAATGATATTTTCACTATCATAATTTTGATAAATCTACTACAAGTGTGTATTAATAGGTTGTATTGTATAGCATATTAATGCAGATTTGCAGTTGATTTTTAAAATATATGCACTAACAAAATATAATATATGTGTGTACAATTTTATAAATGCTAACTTTAGAGAGTATCCCATCGCAACACGAGGGGAAAATAAGATCTCGTTCTTTTTCAATTCTAATACCTATGTTAGGATTAGGATAGATTCACAAATTATGTTATAGATTCGAATATAATACAATACAATTAAATCCGAGTCGTAAATTATATCTAGATCAATGTTAATTCCACTAATTCATATAAACACGATTTCAATTCCGGTTTCTCAATCCAATTCCTCCCTTTAGCCGTGGAGTGGATTTATTCAGAACACAGTTTATTAATTAATACGGAGTTTTATTCTTTCATGTGTCCATACCAATCCTTGAATGACTTATCAATATATACATACTACTACTAACTTGAATTCGAATCACCATATGATATGGAATTGCTTATTTATGTTTACCACCTTCTTTCTTTCACCTTTTTTTTAAAAAAACCTTCAACCAACAAAGCTATGTCCATTAATCTTATCATTGATTTTCTAGGTGTCGCCTTTTATCCAACTTTTTCTTTCTTTATTTATTTTTCCTTTTTTGTTTCATTAAAGCTTCAACTATGTATATACCATATGAGTACGCAAATTTATATGACAACTTTTACGTACTTTGACCTCTCACGATTCTTCGCTCAATCTCCTCCATAGTCCGATCATATGAAATGTTCGACTTTTCAAAATTTATAGCATACATATGTTTAAATCCCTTTACAATGCTAAAATTAACTTGTACCGCGTATATATACGTTAGCTTCCATATGAGTGCATTTTCTTCTCTTAATTTGTACAAACCATTGATGATGAAGAAACTTCGTGATAAACGGAGAAGAAGAACATCGTACAAAAAATCATAATTTCACATTATTATTATTTTATTATTTAGGGGAACTTATGATGTGCCACTAGTGTTAGAATGAATTGATTGTGATTTTAGATATTATATTGATTTATATTATAACTAGATATAAGACCCGCGACAACACGGGCAATTGTTAAGTGTTTTTGTTATTTACTTATTTATATTCAAATATGTTAATTTGTCTAGCATTGTTAGTTTATTTAAATTTGTGTTTTTTTTTTTTTTTAAGTTTTAAATAAATTTAGATATGTAAGATTATTTAAGATATTATATAAAAAAATTGTTTTTGCCATATGTTTGATTAATGTCACAAGATTAATCTATTAGTAGCAATTAAAAACTTCAATATACTACACAAGTAGTCAACTGCTTATTAAATATCAAAACTTTGAAAACCTACACACTTAGTTACATATTATAGTCTTATGATGTATTGCTGTACTATACAAACACACAACAATAAAATATCAAAACTTAAAAACCTACTCATTCAACTACTATTCGTTTCTTCAGCTGGGTGCACCATAACCATAAACAATATCATGAGTATCAAAAAATTAAAACTAAGACATAAAAAGAAAAGAACTTTGTTATCATATAATTAAGTAGATCAACTGGGCCAAAAGGTGTCCACATATTTTACATGTATTTTTTTAACGGTAAGTTTTATAAATTGCAAAGACATAGAAGATTTATACCAAATTACATGTATGATGTCATACAAAATTATGAATCTGTATGATTACATACATCAAAATGCAATATCGAAGTTGTCTACCTGCAATAACAAATTAAATGAGACCCAATGAAAGCATCTTAAAACAACCCCTTGCAAAACTTGATGATCGAGAAGAGCTACCCAGAAACATGCCAAACTGAGAGAACCACACCAAGCTTGCATAAACCATTGCAGCCCATCTAAAAATACTTCTTCGATTTTGCTTTCTCAAATAGTTTTGCTTGGAGAAACCATGTAGGACATACAGTGATTGTATATTTTGTTCTTGATTAATAAAGAGTGATTCTTTATATGTTTTGTGTTCAATTGAATTCCTGGGCAACAGTGGTATCAGAGCAGGAACAACGAAATCGAAAGGATTGTTTTGTTTGTGATAAACAACAATCAGAAACTTGTTACAGATTAGATCGAAGATTCATAGGAGAGAAAAAGGATATTGATCGGGATTAGATCAATAAACAAATCGATTAAGGAGAAATCGATTGAGAGAAGAAACCGATTGGGATTAAATCGATTCTTCAAAACGGGGGGTTAGAGAAACCATAAGTTTGATTCAGAAAATGAAATAGAGAGAGATACCATTCGATTGGGTGAATATCATCGTCGCTTGAGAAAAAAAAAAAAAGGGCCGTTGTTTTTTGATATCAGGGGAAGAAGAAGGGCTGGAAACCTTGTTGGGTATTTGGTGATTTGGGCCTCAAAACACAAAGGGCTGGTTCTTCTTAAGGGTTTTAAAGAGAAAGGGCAGTACACAACGAGAATAAATATACAGGTTTTATACTTCTTAATTAATACCTGTTATATTGACAAATTCTATTAGAAGAATAGATTACAATTAAATTTTTCCGTTAAAATTCGCGTTAGGAAAACGTTTGAATTGTTTGGGAATTATTTTGGTTAGACAGGAAAAGTTAAGTTGAAATATTTTTAGATTATATTGGTTTTAGAAGAAAACCAAAATCAAAAGATATGACGGGAGATAAGACCGAAAAAGTTGTTTATAGAGAAGTCGCCACACCGTTCTCTTCATATCAATGCCCAGTTCTAAACAATACGAACTATACGCTATGGGCATTAAGGATGAAAAAGATATTAGTGGCAAATGGAGTATGGGATTTAGTAGAAGGAACAAGTACATCAAAGGAGATTGATGTAAAAAATGATAGTTCTGGGTCAGCATACTTATTTCAAGGGTTACCAGAAGATTTGCAAATGCAAGTTGCGAGATGTGAAACAGCAAAAGAAATTTGGGACTCTCTAAAGTCAAGATTTATTGGGACAGAAGATGTACAACGGGCACACTCGCAACAACTTAAATCAGAATTTGAGAGACTTGTAATGAAAGAAGATGAATCAATAGATTCATTTGATGGGAAGTTGATGAATATTATTACAAAGGCTGCTACATGTGGATTAACGTTTGACGAGCAAACGAAAGTAAGGAAAGTACTTAATGGAGTACCAGACAAATTTATGCCTGTAGTAGCAACCATTGAAATGATTGTTGATTTTAAGACTGTAAAGTTGGAGGAGATTATCGGGAAACTTAAGACTTATGAAGAAAGGATTAAGTTCAGAAAAGGAAGTCAGGAAGATAATAGTGAGAAGTTGTTGTTTACACGTCAAAGGAATGACAGAAATTATGAACGCAACTATGGACAAGGTTCGTCGCGAGGACGAGGAAGAGAGAGATATAAAGGTGATAGACACACCTTCGATGAGTCGGAAGGAACCGACAACAAACCACGAAGGAATGGTGATAAGTCAAAAATAAATTGTTACAAGTGTGGAAAGCTTGAGCACTATGCTTATGAATGTGCAAGCAATAAAAAGAAGGAAGATACAACATTCCTAATGGAGAATGATGAACCGGCACTACTAATGTGCCTAATTGAAGATAATTAGAAAGTTAGAAGGCTTGGTCGTGTGATACGATCAAAGCAAAGTCGTGTGATACGATCAAAGCAAAACCGTGTGATGCGGAAAACAACCTGTGAAAGGTGTAGCCAATTCAGTGAATGAATTAAAAGAAAACTTGTGTGAGGCAACCGACAAAGGAGTTGTGTGAGGCAACCGACAAAGAAAAGTTGTGTGAGGCAACCGACAAAGGAGTTGTGTGAGGCAACTGCAAAGGAGTTGTGTGAGGCAACCGCAAAGGAGTTGTGTGAGGCACAATCTGTGATAGATTGAAATGGAACAAGTTATAGAAGAAAGGTCATGTGATATGATCAAGTTGAAGAAGATTGGTGTGGTGCCAAGTTGTGTGGAAAAAAAAAACTGTAAAAATAATCTGTGATAGATTATGAAAGGAAGACTGTGTGATGCAAAGTAGAGAGAGACTATATGAGAAAGTTCGAGAAAAGCAAAAGTTGTGTGAAGCAAAGTTCGTGAGGAACAAAGTTTGTGTAAAGAAAGTTCGTGAGAAGCAAAGTTCGTGAGGAACAAGTTAAATTGAAGAATGAAGATGGTGTGAAGTCATCAAAGATTTATTCAAGACAGCCACAAGTTGAGAAGACTTGGATCAAGCATGAAGACTTTGGCGTTTGACATTAGGGGGGAATATGTTGGATTATAATGTCAAACGGGCCAAAGCCCGGTTCGATTATGAAAAAGGGCTGCAAGCATGAAAAGACACAATGAAATGGCGTGACTTTTGGTGAAGGGATATAACCGCCAATAACTACCAAAATGAACCATTGCAATGGTTGGAAGGCACCGGTTCGTCATGTATATATATGTAATAGATAGACAGAATGTGTAACACAAAAAAAAACAGAAAACATACAGTGATTGTATATTTTGTTCTTGATTAATAAAGAGTGATTCTTTATATGTTTTGTGTTCAATTGAATTCCTGGGCAACATTACCTACCATATCTATACAATTCAAAATTGTAGCATCTCTAACTTTCAACTCTGCATACAAAAATGAACAATATATATTTAAAAAACACTTCCTTTTCCTTCTAATATCGTCGACAGCCCAACAATATCCATTCCACAGCCCAATTCTATCCAGCCTTTACCCAATACCATTTTGATCCATCTTCAACACTGCACTTTTCAAGATTATGTCAAGCCCATATATCCTTCCAGCAGGCCATAATAACACAAGCCCAATATTATTCCACTAAACTTCATTAAACTCGGCAGCAAATTTGATCATAGAAATATCAGATTGAACATCAATAATACTATTGACATCACCAACCATACAACTAGTAATACCAATTTTATCATCCCCTTTATTATCACTTGTAACAACCGGAAAATTAGGACTAGAATTAGTGCCTAATTCTTTGTTAATACATGTAATTAGTTCTGTGTTAGGCTAATTTATGTATCGAATTATATATATTGTTGAATATATACGAAAATGCGATTTGGTTAAATCGTACGCAATTTAAATCGAATGTATTTCGATTCAATTTAATACGGACGTTGGTGACCAATTTTATTAAATAACGCTTTTATGTCAAAAATATTATTATGATAATATTTCGTGTTTAATACGTATCGTACAAACAAACCTTACACAATTTAAAATATTAAAACGCGCAAATTAAAGAAACAAAATTACATTTTATACTTCAATATATAAATTGATCAGTAAAACATTTAAATAAAATATCGCGTAATAATTTGTATTTTAAAATGCACCATTAATATTTAAAATAGTTATTTAGCGTTTAAACGACGGAGCAAACGAACACCGCACGGAGCGAGAAGACGGAAGCTGAAAATGGGAGGTTAAAAACCTCCCACCATTCTTCTTTTTCCCCATTTCCATTTTCTATTCTCTCTCTCTCTCTCTTTCTTTTACTCTCAATCACCAAACCACATTCATCACCAAAATCGCAAAATAACACCACGAAACATCGCCGAATCGTACCACTCGTTTGGAGAAAAGTGACCACGACAACACGATCTACATTCCTATCTTCTCGGATTTTTCATCCGACATTTTGTAAGTTTCCGACAAATCCCGACATCTCTCGTTTTTGATCATTTTTACTAGTTTGTAGTTTAAATAGGCTTAACATGTTCATATGATGGTTGGGTAAAAGAATCGGACCAAACGGAAACCCGAAAACATGTTTTTGGCTCGAAATCCGTCGAACAGCCCTTAGTGTCGCTAAAATGCCAAAAACAGTACTAGCGTCACTAAGTGTCGCTATACCTCTCTGCCGCCCTTATAGCGACACTACTTAAGTGCCGCTATCACACATACACCGTCACTTCTTTAGTGACGCAAGCATATAACTTTCAGTAGAAACATGCGACACTCCTTAAGTGTCGCTATTATCCGTAGAAGCTCATCACTTTCAGTAGAAACAAGTAACGTCCGGTTACTACTGATGACGTCACCCTAACATCACACCGTCACTTCGAGAGTGACGCATACTATACTTAACGACACTTCCCTAGTGCCGCCCTCTATGTTACCCGTCACTATTGAACGTCACTCCCTTAGTGCCGCCATACTATTTTACACGACACTTCTTTAGTGTCACTATATTGCACGTCACTCCTTAAGTGACGCCCAAATGTCAGAAAATCATTACTTTATACGACACTGCTTGAGTGCCGCAATGTTACGGAACCCGTCACTTTTTAAGTGACGCATAAGATGATACACGACACTGTCCTAGTGACGCATACCCTTGCACTGACACCAATACCCGACACTTCATAAGTGACGCATAGAACATGTAAGTGACGCATATAGTGTCGCATAAAACAGCAAATTTTCTAACTAAAATTTCACTAAGTGTCGAACTTTTACAACCTCAAATCCTTATACGATACGACTTATAAAACACTTTGGGACACTTTTGTAAGTGCAAAACATCAATAATTTGATAATAATACCTAAAGTTTATTATTTTAAACTCGTCACCAACGGGTCGTACACTTTTATACGAACGATAACGAACCGACTTTCGGACACATTGGGGTGTATGAACAACTAGCCTAGATGATCTTGCGAGACATCTACTTACTTGACATTACGTGTTTAGGCATTTGGAGGTTACGGGTTCGGAGAACCAACTGTTGATATTACTTACTCGTTTATTGATATAAACGCACTTGCAAAGACTCAGGTGAGTCTTACGGCCCCACTTTTACTGTTTTAACTTATTGGGGGAGATACATGCTACTGATTTTTCTTGAACACAAGTACTAAACTGTTTACTATACCAAACGGAATTGCATGAGTTACTTACTATTTACTGAAGTCTCTCCATCATATATCGTTAGTTATGTACTTAAGCGCGAACAGTAGTTAATGGATCCATTAGGGAAATGACCCTCCCCGCCCGGGGTAGTAGCGCTACCACGAACCGTTATGTATAAACGGGCGACTATTATTTCGTTTACTTATGCTTGCTCAATTTCGAGCATGTCACGGGAGCAACTGATTATTTACGGGTTAAGCTTCGATTATGAGCCTCATGGCAACGGTATAACTTGATTACTTTACTTTTGCGAGATTTGCAAATACTTGATATACGCCTACGGGCACTACTGATGAAATCTGATGTTCAAACTGATTATTTACTGATAAACCTGTGAGATTCACCAACCTTTTTGGTTGACCCTTTTTAGCATGTATTCTCAGGTACACTTACGGAGTAGGATCACTCCAGGACTTCTAGCTAGAGTCGCATGATTTCCAAACTGCATTTAACGGAGATTCTTTGGCATTATCTTTTGTAGCTATGGTTATGTAATAGAATCTCCCGCCACATACGCGGACTCTAGGCTTACATATTTTTGTAAAGAAAACTATTTGTTTTCAAACGATTTAATTATGAAATGTAATTACTTTACAAAACGTCTCATTTAGAGGTCGTTTGCTGTATATCTTGTGCTTTGTATATTGATTAGTAACACCCAAGTATGCTTCCGCAAATCACTAAATTTGGGGGTGTTACAGATTGGTATCAGAGCCTAAGGTTATAGTGAACTAGGTTGTATTTAGTGGGCCTAGACTATGACCATTAGGCAGTATTCCCTTACTAGGCATGATTGGTTCAGGAATTACATCATACGACTTTAATTTAACATAGCCTGATCAACTATGTACAATTAAGGAAAGATGATGTAAGGTCTGAAATGATTATGTTGAACGGGGATACGTTAGTTGACTCTGACCACGAGAGAACCGGACCATTACTTGATACGTGCTATACAATAGGCTGGATATGATATATGTATATATATTAGCCTCGTCTTACTTACATTCTGCCACAGGAATGGCAAACACACCACCTAATCCGACACACTCTCACTCACGTGGGTCACGGAACCCACGAGTAGCCAGGAGGAACACAAGGTCACCTCGAACCAGCCCTTATCCTGTACATAACTCTCAGAACTCGGCACATCTCACGTTGCCAGTATTGGCTACCCAATTCCGCCGTCAGGAGCAAAGACTCGAAAATCTGGAACTGGAACAACACCGAATGACCTACCTGCTTCGTCAAGCTCTCGACCGCATATCACAACTACAGCGAGAACAAGAGGATACCAACCTCTCTGTAAGCATAATTCAGGATTCCATGACCGCCGAATTAGGTGCGGATGAACTGGTAAGAAACCGACTAGAAGAATGTGAACAGCGTACACAGGAGACTGCGGATCACTCTCGAACACTAGCACAACGACTGGCCTTGGTTGAAGACAACGCCAGGCAAACCAACCGACTAGCAGAAACCGTGGACCGCCTCGTCGCGCTGATGGAACAAATTAATCTACATTAAGATTAGTGTAGTTTTTGTCTTGTAATCTATCTCGTAATCTAGGGACTATCTAGCACTACTCTATAAACTGGTCGGATGTAACCATTCCCGACACCTTTTGTAATATCCCTGTAGGATGTAACTTTTGAACTCACTTTATCTATCAATTATCCCTTGTTATCTCAACTCACATTAATTGTCATTTTCCATGTTGATGTTATGTATTACTGCTTTTATACATGTACATCTGTGACAATTACAAGTTCATACAAAATCTCATGTATCTTCATTTCTTTCATTGAAGAATCATGCCGCCAAAGACACGACCATACACCGATGCCCAGATTACCTCCCTTATAACCCAGGCTGTTACTGAAGCCTTGGCTCGGAATGCTCCATCAGGTTCCACGAGGAACAGCGATGCCGCTGAAACCTCTGCTGCTAAACCTTGTTCTTACAAGGACTTCCAGAACTGCAAACCTCTAAACTTTGCAGGTACCGAGGGAGCTATCGGTCTAATACGTTGGATCGAGAAAGTTGAATCGGTATTTCTTATCTGTAACTGTGCGGAGGGGGAAAAAGTTAAGTTCTCTGTTAGTACTTTTACTGACACCGCACTCACGTGGTGGAACACCTATGCCCAAACTGTGGGCGTTGCCAATGCTTACAAACTCCCGTGGGAGGAGTTGAAGGAGATGTTAAGGGGTGAGTATTGCCCCAGGGATGAACTGAAACAACTGGAGTTGGAATTCTGGAACCATAAGATGCAAGGTAATGATATCACCGGTTACACCAACCGTTTCCACCAGCTGGCACTTCTGTGCCCAACCATGGTCGATCCTGAGTACAAGAGGATCGAGAAATACGTTGATGGACTACCCGAGAAACTCCAAGACCTGGTGACTTCATCCAAACCAGGTACTATCCAGAACGCCATCCGTATGGCCCATGAACTCACGGCAAACGCTGTCCGCCGTAACACAACCTCAGCCCCACCTGCAAACAACAAACGAAAGTGGGAAGGAAACCCCAACTCATCCAACCAAATCACCAACTGAAAGCCTGAGCCCCTTAGGGCTTATTCATCTGGCACTTCTGAAAGGAAAGGGTACGTTGGAAGCAGGCCCTACTGTCCCAAATGCAATCGTCACCACGACGGTTCCTGCCCTTGCACAAACTGCAAACGCTTTGGGTATCTGGCCAAGGATTGTCGAAACACCAGTGCCCCGAAGACTTGTTATGGGTGCGGAAGTCCTGGGCATTTTCAGAATAATTGCCCTAAGCAGAGAAACAACAACAACAACAACAACAACAACAGCAACAAACGGAACAACAACCCTGCTCGTAGCAGAGCATTTGTCATCAAAGCTGGGGAAGCTAGGGAAGACCCGAATGTTGTAACGGGTACGTTTCTTCTCAACGATCTTACTGCTTCAGTATTATTTGATACCGGTGCTGATAAAAGTTTCATATCTGATGAGTTTTGCCCACTACTTAATATCACCCCTTCGGCCTTAGATGTTAAGTACACTGTAGAGCTCGCAAATGGTAAACTCATAGAAACCAGTAGTGTGATACCTAATTGCACTTTAAACCTCGCAAACGAAACCTTCTCAATCGATCTAATGCCTGTTGAACTAGGAAGTTTTGATGTCATCGTGGGTATGGACTGGTTGTCCAAGCACCGGGCCGAAATTGTTTGCCATGATAAAATCGTCCGAATTCCTCTCGCCGCCGGTAGTACCTTGATCATACAAGGGGAGACTGGTGGGTCGAGACTAAACTTAATCTCCTGTTTAAAAACCCGAAAATTTCTGAGAAAGGGTTACCCAGCAATACTCGCGCACATCACGGATAAAAAGTCGGAGGAGAAGCGACTTGAAGATGTGCCAATCGTTAGAGACTTTCCCGAAGTCTTTCCAGAAGAACTACCTGGTTTACCTCCACCTAGACAGGTTGAGTTCTCGATTGATCTTGTGCCGGGTGCCGCACCGGTGGCCCGAGCACCGTACCGCCTAGCCCCATCTGAACTTCAGGAGTTGTCCACTCAGTTACAGGAACTCCTGGATAGAGGATTCATTAGACCGAGTTCTTCACCTTGGGGAGCTCCGATCTTATTTGTCAAAAAGAAAGACGGTTCGTTCAGAATGTGCATTGACTACCGAGAGTTGAACAAACTAACCGTCAAGAACCGATACCCACTTCCCCAAATCGATGATCTGTTCGATCAACTTCAGGGATCAAGCTGTTATTCAAAGATTGATCTTCGATCAGGTTATCATCAGTTGCGTGTTCGCGATGCTGACATCCCAAAAACCGCATTCAGAACCCGTTACGGGCACTACGAATTCCAAGTAATGCCCTTTGGCCTAACCAACGCACCGGCTGTATTCATGGACCTTATGAATCGGGTGTGCAAACCTTACCTCAACAAGTTTGTTATTGTTTTTATCGATGACATCCTTATCTATTCGCGAAACGAACAGGAACACGCACAACACCTCAGAACCATCCTAGAACTACTTAGACACGAGGAGCTTTACGCCAAATTCTCTAAGTGTGAGTTCTGGATAAACACCGTTCAATTCCTTGGACACGTTATCGACAGTCAGGGAATTCATGTAGACCCGTCGAAAATCGAGGCAATCAAGAATTGGCAAGCACCAACCACTCCCACCGAGGTACGCCAATTCTTGGGATTGGCCGGTTACTACCGCCGTTTCATCGAAAACTTCTCAAAAATTGTCAAACCCCTCACAGTGCTGACTCAGAAGGAAAAGAAATTTGATTTGACCGATAAACAAGAGTCGGCATTTCAACTGTTGAAATCCAAGTTTTGCAGTGCACCCATTCTATCTCTACCCGAAGGCACCGATGACTTCGTGGTATACTGCGATGCTTCTCACCAAGGTCTCGGTTGCGTGCTGATGCAACGAGACAAGGTCATTGCTTACGCCTCCAGACAACTTAAAGTTCACGAGAAAAACTACACAACTCACGACCTCGAGCTAAGGGCCGTGGTGTTTGCTTTAAAAATCTGGAGACATTATCTTTATGGTACCCGCAGCACTGTGTTCACCGACCACAAGAGCCTCCAACACATTTTCAACCAGAAAGATCTTAACATGAGGCAACGTAGATGGGTTGAATTACTCACCGATTACGACTGTGAGATCAAATATTATCCGGGCAAAGCAAACGTGGTTGCTGATGCTCTCAGCCGTAAGGAACGAACAAAACCACTCCGAGTCCGGGCACTCAGTATTACCATTCATAACGACCTCACCACCCAAATACACCTTGCCCAACTCGAAGCCCTGAAACCTGATAACTTCAAGAACGAGGCCTTGCGAGGCATGGATAAACAATTCGAGATCAGACCCAACGGAGTTAGGTATTTCTCTAACCGAATCTGGTTGCCTAAATTCGGGGACCTTCGGGACTTGGTGATGGATGAAGCTCACAAGTCCAAATATTCTATCCACCCGGGATCCGACAAAATGTATCACGGCATCAAAGAGTTTTACTGGTGGCCGAATATGAAAGCTGACATTGCTTTGTACGTCAGCAAATGCTTAACTTGTTCCAAGGTCAAGGCGGAGCACCAAAGACCTTCCGGATTGCTCCAACAACCTGAAATTCCTCAATGGAAATGGGAGCAAATTACCATGGATTTCATAACCAAACTACCTAAATCGGCGAGCGGTTGCGATACCATTTGGGTGATCGTCGATCGTCTCACTAAATCAGCTCATTTCTTGGCAATCAGAGAAACCGACAAAATGGAACGCCTTACACAAATTTACATCAAAGAAATCGTTTGCCAACATGGTGTCACTCTCTCGATTATCTCTGACAGGGATGCCCGTTTCACATCTCGCTTCTGGCAATCACTCCAAAAATCATTGGGTACCCGTCTTGATATGAGTACCGCGTACCATCCTCAGACCGATGGCCAGAGCGAACGAACTATTCAGACACTAGAAGACATGCTACGAGCCTGCGTAGTTGATTCTGGTACAAATTGGGAAAGACATCTACCGTTGTGCGAGTTCTCGTACAACAACAGCTATCACGCCAGCATTAAAGCTGCACCTTTTGAGGCACTGTACGGTCGTAAGTGCCGATCACCGATCTGTTGGACTGAAGTGGGAGAGAGTCAACTCACTGGTCCTGAACTCATACATGAAACCAGAGAGAAAATCGTTGAAATCCAAAACCGACTCAAAGCCGCGCGTGATCGTCAGAAGAGCTATGCTGACGTGAGACGCAAACCACTCGAGTTCCAAGTTGGGGATCGAGTACTCTTAAAAGTATCGCCTTGGAAAGGCGTAATCCGATTCGGCAAACGCGGAAAATTAAACCCCAGGTACATTGGACCTTTTGAGATCCTCGAGAAAATAGGTCCAGTGGCTTATAGATTGCAGCTGCCCTCTGAACTCAGCAGCGTGCACCCTACCTTTCACATTTCTAACTTAAAGAAATGTTTGTCTGACGAGACACTTATTATACCCCTTGACGAGATTAGCATCGATGACAAACTACATTTCGTTGAGGAACCCGTCGAAATTATGGACCGTGAGGTCAAACAACTGAAACAAAGTCGTATTCCAATCGTCAAAGTCAGATGGAATTCGCGGCGCGGTCCGGAATTCACTTGGGAACGGGAAGACCAAATACGACTCAAGTATCCACACTTATTCACCGATTCTGCCCCTAACACGACTTCGACTTAAATTTCGGGACGAAATTCTTTTAACAGGGGGAGAATGTAACAACCGGAAAATTAGGACTAGAATTAGTGCCTAATTCTTTGTTAATACATGTAATTAGTTCTGTGTTATGCTAATTTATGTATCGAATTATATATATTGTTGAATATATACGAAAATGCGATTTGGTTAAATCGTACGCAATTTAAATCGAATGTATTTCGATTCAATTTAATACGGACGTTGGTGACCAATTTTATTAAATAACGCTTTTATGTCAAAAATATTATTATGATAATATTTCGTATTTAATACGTATCGTACAAACAAACCTTACACAATTTAAAATATTAAAACGCGCAAATTAAAGAAACAAAATTACATTTTATACTTCAATATATAAATTGATCAGTAAAACATTTAAATAAAATATCGCGTAATAATTTGTATTTTAAAATGCACCATTAATATTTAAAATAGTTATTTAGCGTTTAAACGACGGAGCAAACGAACACCGCACGGAGCGAGAAGACGGAAGCTGAAAATGGGAGGTTAAAAACCTCCCACCATTCTTCTTTTTCCCCATTTCCATTTTCTATTCTCTCTCTCTCTCTTTCTTTTACTCTCAATCACCAAACCACATTCATCACCAAAATCGCAAAATAACACCACGAAACATCGCCGAATCGTACCACTCGTTTGGAGAAAAGTGACCACGACAACACGATCTACATTCCTATCTTCTCGGATTTTTCATCCGACATTTTGTAAGTTTCCGACAAATCCCGACATCTCTCGTTTTTGATCATTTTTACTAGTTTGTAGTTTAAATAGGCTTAACATGTTCATATGAGGGTTGGGTAAAAGAATCGGACCAAACGGAAACCCGAAAACATGTTTTTGGCTCGAAATCCGTCGAACAGCCCTTAGTGTCGCTAAAATGCCAAAAACAGTACTAGCGTCACTAAGTGTCGCTATACCTCTCTGCCGCCCTTATAGCGACACTACTTAAGTGCCGCTATCACACATACACCGTCACTTCTTTAGTGACGCAAGCATATAACTTTCAGTAGAAACATGCGACACTCCTTAAGTGTCGCTATTATCCGTAGAAGCTCATCACTTTCAGTAGAAACAAGTAACGTCCGGTTACTACTGATGACGTCACCCTAACATCACACCGTCACTTCGAGAGTGACGCATACTATACTTAACGACACTTCCCTAGTGCCGCCCTCTATGTTACCCGTCACTATTGAACGTCACTCCCTTAGTGCCGCCATACTATTTTACACGACACTTCTTTAGTGTCGCTATATTGCACGTCACTCCTTAAGTGACGCCCAAATGTCAGAAAATCATTACTTTATACGACACTGCTTGAGTGCTGCAATGTTACGGAACCCATCACTTTTTAAGTGACGCATAAGATGATACACGACACTGTCCTAGTGACGCATACCCTTGCACTGACACCAATACCCGACACTTCATAAGTGACGCATAGAACATGTAAGTGACGCATATAGTGTCGCATAAAACAACAGATTTTCTAACTAAAATTTCACTAAGTGTCGAACTTTTACAACCTCAAATCCTTATACGATACGACTTATAAAACACTTTGGGACACTTTTGTAAGTGCAAAACATCAATAATTTGATAATAATACCTAAAGTTTATTATTTTAAACTCGTCACCAACGGGTCGTACACTTTTATACAAACGATAACGAACCGACTTTCGGACACATTGGGGTGTATGAACAACTAGCCTAGATGATCTTGCGAGACATCTACTTACTTGACATTACGTGTTTAGGCATTTGGAGGTTACGGGTTCGGAGAACCAACTGTTGATATTACTTACTCGTTTATTGATATAAACGCACTTGCAAAGACTCAGGTGAGTCTTACGGCCCCACTTTTACTGTTTTAACTTATTGGGGGAGATACATGCTACTGATTTTTCTTGAACACAAGTACTAAACTGTTTACTATACCAAACGGAATTGCATGAGTTACTTACTATTTACTGAAGTCTCTCCATCATATATCGTTAGTTATGTACTTAAGCGCGAACAGTAGTTAATGGATCCATTAGGGAAATGACCCTCCCCGCCCGGGGTAGTAGCGCTACCACGAACCGTTATGTATAAACGGGCGACTATTATTTCGTTTACTTATGCTTGCTCAATTTCGAGCATGTCACGGGAGCAACTGATTATTTACGGGTTAAGCTTCGATTATGAGCCTCATGGCAACGGTATAACTTGATTACTTTACTTTTGCGAGATTTGCAAATACTTTATATACGCCTACGGGCACTACTGATGAAATCTTGTGTTCAAACTGATTATTTACTGATAAACCTGTGAGATTCACCAACCTTTTTGGTTGACCCTTTTTAGCATGTATTCTCAGGTACACTTACGGAGTAGGATCACTCCAGGACTTCTAGCTAGAGTCGCATGATTTCCAAACTGCATTTAACGGAGATTCTTTGGCATTATCTTTTGTAGCTATGGTTATGTAATAGAATCTCCCGCCACATACGCGGACTCTAGGCTTACATATTTTTGTAAAGAAAACTATATGTTTTCAAACGATTTAATTATGAAATGTAATTACTTTACAAAACGTCTCATTTAGAGGTCGTTTGCTGTATATCTTGTGCTTTGTATATTGATTAGTAACACCCAAGTATGCTTCCGCAAATCACTAAATTTGGGGGTGCTACATCACTAACCATATAACCAACAACAGCAGCATCATTGATACCATTACCAACACTAACCATTAAGCCACCCTTAGAATGTATCCAACCCAAAACTTTCAGATGAACCATGTTTCCATCATTACACAACATGTCAGCAAGCATTTCCTCTCCTGACATTTCAGAGGTCCTATTTTAACTATTGATATGTTGACTTCGAAAAGTCAAACATACCATAATATTGCTCTCTCTCAGACTGATTGCCTGCACTATCAATGTTCCACTACTATCTTTATAGCCTTTAAATTGACCCGCCAAAGTCAAACTTTCAGGATCCAATACACACTTAATCATAGGTTCATTAACAGCAGAAACAATACAAAGACCACAAACAGCATTAACCATAGGCTTATTAACAGCAGAAACAAGATCAATAATGCCAATAACCTTAAAACTAGATGCAGCAGCAAGCAAATTACCATTATCACTATAATCACTAACCTTACTTTCATCCACATACATTTGACTAAACAAAGTCAAATTTGCAGATTTTCCATAATTCTTACAATCATAGCCTTCAGCAACATAAACATGCCATTTCAATTCCCATGAACAATGCATCAGAATACAATTAGCAACTGCATTTTGACCACAGAAAGTCAAACAACAACCCCTTCCATTCCATATTAAACCGGTATACCTAATCTCATGTACATTATGATGTATGATATATTGTATTTGGCTGTGTACTAATAGTTAAAATTCTTTGATAAACTGGTTAGTATTAATGTCACTAGTTAATATGGTTATGCATCCACTTGCATAAATTCATATGCTGATTGCTTACTAACTTCTTTCACTGCAAAACACTACTAGACACTTCCATAGAGATATACAATTGTCAAGTTTGTGAATTTCTTGAAGTATAAATGGCGGACTCTGTTTGATTTTGTTGATAGTATTGAATGATGGTAGATGAAGTGTCATATTGTTTTTGTAACACACTCATTCACACGTCCTTTGTTGTGAATTATTGTAGCATGTATGACTTTGCCTGGTTTTGAGAATCGCTACCATTATATAGTATGCAACAGTGTGACATAATCATTCGATTGATGGATCTGATCTTAGATCTTCATATTCTATCTATCTACATGAGTGCATGACTGTGGTCGAAGGCAGCCTAATTGTTATATCATGTTGCTAAAATATGATAGGTTAATGTGGTGAATTAGCTATTTCTTACAATCTTACCTGGGAAACGTTGTATGCTTTTATAAGCAAAGATGCAACCAACTTTGTGTGACTTCCAATTTGATCGTGGAAGTATAAAAATCACCAAAAAAAGGTTTGAATTCTGCAAAAGCTTTCATTTAGGATAACATGGACAAAGTTGGTTGCCATTCTTGATTCTAACTCGGTCTCGATAAAAGTTGGTTACTCTTGATGATTTTTCTTTATGCGAAGTTCAAGCCTTTTTTGGGCTATTCTTAACATTTTGTCACCAATATAGAAATGAGGACAGAGTTGGTTGTCACTCTCGCAAAATCCTTTTATAGAATTATAGTTATACAAAGTGCTTCATATTTTCCTCGTATGTTTCATTCTACAGGCAAGGATACGTCTAGCACCTGGACTTGTTTCTATACATGACAACAACACACAACCACATAACCAAGAATCATCTGTATAAAGAAATAAAGAGGTTGAGTGTTCAATCCTTGTGGTTGGCATCCCCAACATGGCCTTGGCCCTTGGCGAGTCCGATTTGTTGGAAAATTTAGTGAAACCATGAGAGTTGTCACTAACTTTGGACACATAATTTTATATGTATGTGCAATACATATAAATATTTGATTACATGTTTATATCCTCCTCGATGAGAGCTTCGAAACGAGATACTAGGTGTCCAAATTGGAGCTAATGTGAATGAGATATCGATTCACAAAGTTACACATTTGATGCATAGTTTTGTGGGTTTAAAGTTTTGTCCCACATTGGTGAAAGACTAAACTTGGAGGTTCCTACTAAGCTATAAATAGAGGTGTCTAGGCTCTTTTCAAAATACACAACAACACAATCTTTTCTCAAAAGGAGACATAAGTATTCTCCACTAAGATCTCGAGCAGTGAGTCAAGTCCGGCAGTACAAGCTAGCTGCTTTGGCTGTTGTACCCTGGGAAACAGACGACGTGTAGACGGCGAATCTGTTTTAAGGGAACTGTGTCAAACACAGGCCTCGGTCTTCTTCAAATAAGGTTTTCGGGCGTGCCGATCATCTTAAAGATAAGTTTCTTTTACTTATTCGTTGTATTTATTTGTTTCTTATTCGGTTTTTAATGATTTAGTTTATTGTTGTTATTATTATTATTATTATTATTATTATTATTATTATTATTATTATTATTATTTATGTTTAGTTTTTATTATAGCAATTATATTAAAATTGCTATGGATGTAGTTTTATCGAATTACATTTGTAATAATAATAATAACAATAAACTAAATTGTATTCGGGTACGAATTATTTTACCTACAAACTTAAAACAGATTCGCCGTCTATTCTTATTTTTAGACAAAAATCCACTAATGAGACTTCAATACCATTATAAATAATGACATTTAGGAGTGTCTCATATACAATATCTCGTATCAATTATTCAGTTTTATTTTCTTCATAATCATAATATGTATGCCTTTGATCTATGAAGTTTTGCTAACGCCCCTAAAGAGCTTTACGTTGGACTTATCCAATCCATACCACAAAATAGAATTACTTCCAACACCATAACCTTATGATTTTTTCTCTTAAGAGATATATACAATTTTCTCTTTAAAATCTTGACTCCGTATTGTCAAGACATTTTGGATGTAATCCTGCCACTTACTCAACCTCAATTATTTATCAACAACAATGAGGTCGATAAGAATTAATAAATGAATCTTGCTGGATTCAATACCTCAGTGCCATATGTTAAATTCATACTGGAATTTCCACATATTATGACATATCCGCAAATCATGTCGTTATCACTAACATGTCTTTCAATTTCACAAATTTGAGACCACACGATTTACCTCCCATGTGTTGGACCTGGGGTGGTTCGGCATGGGCCGAAAAGAAAAAAAAAAAAAAAAAAAAAAGAATCATCTGTATATCAACAACACAAATCTGTTCCCGAACCAGAAAGTGTGAATCAAGAAAATAGTATAAATCTTACTGAAGTACCTCTGGGCACAATAGAAGAATATGGACCGTCAGATGAGTTAAAATCTAAAGACGCTTCTTATGATACTGATAAAGAGACAAATTTCCCTGATGCAGATACATCTTGTCTTGCTACGTGCACCACCAGTGATGTAGAAGAAGACTTCTTAAAAAGTAACTATTCTTATGAAACCAACGATGGTGGGACTGAATCTGGGCTTTTAACATCGTGTGTTGGGACCCGTTGGTTTAGAGCACCCGAGCTTCTTTTTGGGTCCACAAATTACGGGGCAGAAATTTATGGTCTCTTGGTTGCATCATTTCTGAGCTTTTCACTTTAGAACCACTTTTTCCGGGTACTTCAGATATCGATCAACTGAGCAGAATCTTCACGGTTTTAGGCAACTTAAATGAGGAAGTTTGGCCCGGTTGTACACAACTTCCCGATTATCGAATAATTTCTTTTTCAAAAGTGGAAAATCCAAGTGATTTAGCATCTTGCCTTCCTAACCGATCACAAGATGAGATTTCGCTTGTGATAAAATTACTTTGTTTTGATCCGGCGGGTCAGGCCACAGCAATGGAACTACTTCATGACAAGTATTTAAACGAGGAACCGCTGCCGATTCCTGTGTCTGAGCTGCGGGTTCCATCTCCAAGCCATGGTGTAGACCATGGTTCCTCGTCTGATGAATGGGGTGATCATCAAGATATGGGTTCAGATTCTGACTTTGATGAGTTTGGTGGGTTCAACGTCATGAAAGGAAGTGGTGGTGATTATTCAATTCAGTTTTCGTAATCATGTGGCCTTGGCGATCCAGATAATTATTTTCTTATAGATTATTACAAGTATCGTTTTTTGTAAATCTATGTGGGAAGACAGATGAGATGTGGAAGGAATGACATACGGAATTTGAAACACCGGTAGTTTTTAATTACTACCAAATCGGGCTTTGTTAATATGCAGCTACTTTGAACATCCCTGTGCTTTGTTAATACGCAGCTATTCGTTCACGCTCTTTCTTTCTTGAAGATAAATCGACCAAATGAATCAATCAATATTATATTTGACTTAAAAGAAAACTCATTTCCACTGATACGTTACCAAAAGACTTGCAGAAGCTTCATGCTTGACTAAACTACTTCCAAAATTCCAAATTATCATCTGTCGCAGAAGATCAAAAACATGAGTCTGTTATATAAAAGATGGCACAAGTGAACATTTTTGAAAGTTGGGTGACACATGATACACAACATTCGTTGGGGTTAGAGTCCAGACTGCAAGTAGAGAACAATTCAACCAAAATTGGCCGAACTGTTAACCGAATTCAGACTTAAGATATTTTAGTTTAGTAAGAAGTATGTTACAAACCAACATTGATTCAAGTATCAGAAACAAAGACATAAAGAATACAGACTGCCCAGTTCAGAACTAGACAGCACAAGATACTCGACGTCCATGAACTAAAAGATATATTCTCATTCTGATACTGTCCCTGTTTAGTTTTCAGCTTTATTCAACCGCACTGTAAAAATTATAAATGATCACGGTTCAATTATTTCAGCTAGTTTGATACTAAAAATAAGATCACACGATTGTACAACTGGATTACAGCTCGCATAAACTGCTAGTAGATGATCCGACCACTCAACTACTGCAAGTAGATTTCTAGGATCACCAACCCGTATAACAGTTTGCAAGACTTTCTACTATTGCGCACATGCATACTTCACATACAACATCCTAATATTATACAAAGCTCTGATAGACCGGATTCCATTCATCCAACCTCATCGACGTCTATCTCAGTCTCAGTTATTATGGATTCGCAGCAGGGTTATGATCAATTTATATTTACTCATCATCAGAATAACAAATGCCACCCCCACCAAGCTATTCTTGTGGTAGAAGAGCTATCTCGATTTCTTGAAGTGTTTTTCCTTTCATTTCCATCACATTTCGTTTTACAAATGCCACCCTCACCAAGCAAAATGTACCCAACATTGAGTACAGCAGTTGCGGTCCCATTAGCTCCAGCAACCGTAAGAACAGTAATCCCACCATGAAATTAAACACCTAGTCGTTACATCAAACATATGCCGATAAGTCGATTAATAAGGCTTTGGCAATTATATAACTAAAACCTCTAGAATGAGAGATGGATATTTTGACCCATTTATATGATGGGTCATGTTTTACGTCTAACGAGTCAAATTAATAAAAATAGCTAGGAAAAGCATGGGTCAACTGGTAGACAGTTGCCAACAGCATATTCTTAATGCACAAAACCTCCTACTTTTCAAAAAAGTAGACTATTACTGAAAAACTCTCAACATTGTAATAATATATGGCACACTTGTTATATTATACACTTATATGGTTATATACATAGAAATCATATTTTGGACAGAAAGGATTCCAGACCAGCATTGACGAGTCAGGAAAGATACATATTCTCACCAGTTACCCAACCCACCCACCTGCCCTCCACTTTGCCACCTCTACTAAAAGCATATCAGGATCAAGTGTAATGTATATTACCCGATGAACAGACATACAAAAAGCCATGGCTTTTGCTCTTATTCGGCTTGGGAAGATCTCCGAGAGTAGGAGACCTGGAACAGGGCCAGCTCCAATTCTTTAATACCCATAAAGCATGATGTTAAGGCTCATTTCACATAATCTGTAAATTCTGTGATAAATTTCTGTTGGGTTTAGTTTTGGGTTTCCAAATTATGTGGCCCAAACAAATTTAAGCCCAATTATATTAGGCCCATATAATATATGTATTAGGGGTTATATTGAAGTGATCGATTAGGGCATTCAGTAATTCACATTTTCAAAAGAGAGAAAACAAAAGAGAGAAAGAAAAGAAAGTTCCCATTCCCGTCATTTACTGTAGCAGTCCGGAAATCGGACGATCCCCGGAGATTGAACCGTCGGATCATCTTCATTTTTGGACAGTGTCTTCTTGACATCTGGGCCAACATTCTGACCGTTCAGATTTTCATTTTGAGCTCTGGAAGTCGTGATTTGAAGTACGGACAGTAGCAGCAGTTTTTTGGGGTATGATTTTGTTCTTGTTTCTTTAGATTAATTCCATACTTGTTGATGTTATTGTTCAAGAGTATGTTGATGATTGTGGTATATCTCTAGTGTATCTAGAGAAGACTTGTTGTATTGCTCTCTTGTTGATATTAGTGGATTTGAAGTGGCCCGAAGGTCCCGTGGTTTTTACTCTCGGTTTGAGAGGTTTTCCACGCAAAAAGTCTTGTGTTGTTGTGTGTTCTTGGTTATTACTTGTTTGCTGTGATTTGAAGCTGATTAGGGACTGTTTTAGATTGCATTTAGGTTACCCTAATTGTTGGTATCCTTATTGGTTCATACGGGTCGGGAAAGTATTGTCTAACGGGTTTGGTTCCGCTGTTTGTATTTATCCGTTGTGGCTATTTTTTCCCATCAAATTGGTATCAAAGCTTGGCTATTGGTTTAGACTTGTGTGAAATATGGAAGCTAATACAACTAGGATGATTAATTTGAATGGTTCTAATTATCATGTTTGGAAAGGCAAGATGGAGGATCTTCTTTATGTAAAGGATTACTATTTGCCTGTTTTTACTACCGAAAAACCTGAGGAAAAGTCAGATGCTGAATGGACTATTTTGCATAGACAGGTCTGCGGGTATATTAGGCAATGGGTAGATGATAATGTTTTGAACCATATTAGTGGGGAGACTCATGCTCGTACTTTGTGGAATAAGCTTGAACAGTTATATGCTCGAAAGACTGGTAACAACAAGTTGTTCTTGATTAAGCAAATGATGAGTTTGAAATATACAGATGGGACTCCTATTTCAGATCACCTAAATGCATTTCAGGGTATTATTAATCAGCTTGCAGGAATGGGTATAAAGTTTGAGGATGAGATACAAGGTTTATGGCTACTTGGTACATTACCGGATTCTTGGGAAACTTTTAGGACTTCTTTGTCCAACTCTGCACCAGATGGTATTATCACTATGGAATTGGCCAAGAGCAGTATTTTAAATGAAGAGATGAGAAGAAAATCACAGGCTTCCTCTTCACAGTCAGATGTATTGGTCACAGAATCGCGGGGAAGAAGTCAAAGCAGAGGTCCGGGTAATAGAGGTAATCACCGCAGCAGTTCCAGCAAAGGAAAGTTTGCTGATCTTGAGTGTTATCACTGTGGTAAAAAAGGGCACACAAAATGGTACTGCAGACAGTTGAAGAATGAGAGGAGAAAAGCAAATAAGAAGAACAAACAGAAGAAAAATGATGGTGGTAATGATAAGGCTGAGGTTAATTCTATCACTGATGAGTTCTTTGTTTGTTTTGATTATGATATGCTTAATTTAACTCACGATGATACTAGTTGGGTTGTTGATAGTGGTGCTACATGTCATGTTGCAACACGTAGAGATTTCTACTCATCTTATACTCCAGGTGATTATGGATTTGTTAGGATGGGAAATGCCGGGTTATCAAAGATCGTTGGTATTGGAGTGGTCTGTTTGAAATTTGAGACTGGAATGGAGCTGGTTTTGCATAATGTAAAACATGTTCCGGATATGAGACTTAATGTTATTTCTGCAGGCATTCTTGATGATGATGGTTATCATAGCGGTTTTGGTAATGGTATGTGGAAATTGACTCTTGGTTCTATGATCGTGGGAAGAGGTAAGAAAGACTCAAGATTATACATCACACATCCGAAGATCTTCAAGAACATTGTTAATGTGGTAGACAATGCTGACACGACTGATTTGTGGCATAAGAGACTTGGCCACATGAGTGAAAAAGGGATGTCTATTTTGTTGAAGAAGAATGTGTTATCAGGTATGCGTGATGTTAATTTGAGTAAGTGTTCTCACTGTTTGGCAGGTAAACAAACCAGAGCTGTCTTTAAAAGGCATTCTCCTTTTCGAATGGAGAATATACTTGATCTAGTGCATTCTGATGTTTGCGGTCCTATGAAGACTAGGACACTCGGTGGGTGTTCTTATTTTGTTACATTCATCGATGATCATTCCAGAAAGGTGTGGGTTTATACCTTGAAGTCAAAGGATCAAGTATTTGAGGTATTTAAGCAGTTTCATACTTCAGTTGAGAGACAGACTGGGAAGAAGCTTAAGTGTGTTCGGACTGATAATGGCGGTGAATACATTGGGCAATTTGATACTTATTGCAAAGAGAAAGGTATTCGGCACCAAAAGACTCCACCAAAGACACCGCAGTTGAATGGCTTAGCAGAGCGGATGAACAGAACATTGGTTGAGAGAGTCAGATGTTTGCTTTCACATGCAGGGTTGCCAGGTTCCTTTTGGGGTGAGGCTTTGAACACGGCGGTACATGTTATTAATCTAACTCCTTGTGTTCCTTTGCATTTTGATGTTCCTGACAGGGTTTGGAGCGGCAAAGATGTTTCTTACCGTCACTTACGAGTCTTTGGATGTAAGGCTTTTGTGCATGTTCCCAAAGATGAGAGGTCAAAGCTTGATATGAAGACTAAGCCATGTGTTTTCCTCGGTTATGGTCAAGATGAATTTGGATACAGGTTATATGATCCAGTTCAGAAGAAACTTGTTCGAAGCCGAGATGTTGTGTTTGTAGAAGATCAGACTTTGAAAGATGTTGAGAAGAAAGAGACAGGGACAGTTCCTCAACATATTGATGATCTTACTGATTTGGATCCGGTTCCTCCACAACATGTTGATTCACAGTTTGGGGATGATGTTCAGAATGATGAACAGGGTACTGATGATATTGATGCTCCTGATCAACCAGAGATAGATGAAGACGTTCATCCAGAGTTGCCAGCACCAGATGTACCACCAATTGTTCCACTTAGGCGGTCTACCCGAGATCGTCATCCTTCCAGTAAATATTCTGATAATGAGTATGTTTTACTCACTGATGGGGGAGAACCCGAGTGTTATGCAGAAGTTATGGAAGATGAACATAAGAAAGAGTGGGTTGAAGCAATGCAAGATGAGATGAATTCCTTGCATGAAAACAATACTTATGAATTGGTGAAGTTACCTAAAGGCCAGAAAGTTTTGAAGAATAAGTGGGTTTATAAAGTGAAGACAGATGATCATACTTCTAAACCCAGGTACAAAGCTAGATTGGTTGTTAAAGGATTCAGTCAGAGAAAGGGTATTGATTTTGATGAGATTTTCTCTCCGGTCGTGAAGATGGGATCTATTCGAGTGGTTCTTGGTTTAGCTGCTAGCCTTGATCTTGAGGTTGAGCAGATGGATGTCAAGACAGCTTTCCTTCACGGTGATTTGGATAAGGAAATCTATATGGAGCAACCTGAAGGTTTTCGGGTTAAAGGCAAAGAAGGTTATGTGTGTAGACTTCTGAAAAGTCTATATGGGTTGAAGCAAGCACCGAGACAGTGGTATAAGAAGTTTGAATCGGTTATTGGAAAGCAGGGCTACCGAAAGACGACCTCATATCATTGTGTTTTCTTTCAGAGGTTTGGTGATGATGACTTCATTATATTGTTGCTTTATGTTGATGATATGCTGATTGTTGGCAGGAATATTGATAGAATTGCGCAGTTGAAGCGAGAATTGAGCAAGTCTTTTGCTATGAAAGACTTGGGGCCAGCAAAACAGATTCTTGGCATTCAGATTTCTAGAGATAGAGGTGCCAAGACGTTACATATATCACAAGAGAGGTACATTGAAAAGGTGCTTAGCAGATTCAACATGGATAAAGCTAAAGTGGTTAGTTCTCCTCTTACTACCAACTTTAAGCTAACAGATAGAGATTGCCCTTCTTCAAAGGAGGATGTTGAAGAGATGGATGGAGTTCCATATGCCTCAGCAGTTGGAAGCTTGATGTATGCTATGGTTTGTACAAGGCCTGATATAGCTCATGCAGTAGGTGTTGTTAGTCGGTTTATGTCAAATCCGGGTAAGAATCATTGGGAAGCGGTTAAGTGGATTTTTAGATACTTGCGAGGTACTTCCAAATTGGGTATCACATTTGGAAATGGTCCGCTGATGCTTACTGGTTACACAGACTCTGATATGGCAGGAAACAAAGATAACATGAAATCCACTTCTGGATATTTGATGACCTTTGCAGGGGGAGCTGTTTCATGGCAATCAAGATTGCAAAAGTGTGTTGCCTTGTCTACAACTGAAGCTGAGTATATGGCAGCAACAGAAGCGTGCAAAGAATTATTGTGGCTTAAAAGATTTCTACAAGATCTTGGTTTTAAACAAGAGAGGTATGTAGTTCTTTGTGATAATGAGAGTGCAATTCACCTTGCTAAGAACTCTATGTTTCATAAGCGAACAAAACATATTGATGTGCGGTATCATTGGATTAGAGATTGTCTTGAGGATGGTTTATTTGAACTTGACAAGGTTCATACTGATGATAATGGTTCTGATATGTTGACAAAGGCTTTAGCAAGGGGAAAACTCAGGGTTTGTTGCTCTATCGCCGGGATGGCGAACTCTTCCACATAATCGGAAAGGGGGAGATTTGTTGGGTTTAGTTTTGGGTTTCCAAATTATGTGGCCCAAACAAATTTAAGCCCAATTATATTAGGCCCATATAATATATGTATTAGGGGTTATATTGAAGTGATCGATTAGGGCATTCAGTAATTCACATTTTCAAAAGAGAGAAAACAAAAGAGAGAAAGAAAAGAAAGTTCCCATTCCCGTCATTTACTGTAGCAGTCCGGAAATCGGACGATCCCCGGAGATTGAACCGTCGGATCATCTTCATTTTTGGACAGTGTCTTCTTGACATCTGGGCCAACATTCTGACCGTTCAGATTTTCATTTTGAGCTCTGGAAGTCGTGATTTGAAGTACGGACAGTAGCAGCAGTTTTTTGGGGTATGATTTTGTTCTTGTTTCTTTAGATTAATTCCATACTTGTTGATGTTATTGTTCAAGAGTATGTTGATGATTGTGGTATATCTCTAGTGTATCTAGAGAAGACTTGTTGTATTGCTCTCTTGTTGATATTAGTGGATTTGAAGTGGCCCGAAGGTCCCGTGGTTTTTACTCTCGGTTTGAGAGGTTTTCCACGCAAAAAGTCTTGTGTTGTTGTGTGTTCTTGGTTATTACTTGTTTGCTGTGATTTGAAGCTGATTAGGGACTGTTTTAGATTGCATTTAGGTTACCCTAATTGTTGGTATCCTTATTGGTTCATACGGGTCGGGAAAGTATTGTCTAACGGGTTTGGTTCCGCTGTTTGTATTTATCCGTTGTGGCTATTTTTTCCCATCAATTTCAGGAGAACATAAAAATCAAGTCTACATGCCTCTGATTACTTATCTCCTTTTCCTTCAAACATACATCACCATATTGTCTAGACCTAATAACCAAAAACGTAATGGAAACAGATCCATAAAAATGTTAAAATCAGATTATTACCTGAGGGTGTTTAAACATAAAGCTCAATACTTATATTACTATAATATACTCCCTGAACAAAGTGGATGCAAAACGGGCATTACATCTCTCCAAGCTCAACCTATACACACATAAGAAGAATACACAAAAAGTAACATCTATCGCATCATTGCATTTCAAAAACACAGATGCTTCCAAGATTGAAGCTATTACCTAATTATATGATGTCTAGCAGCAACAATGAAAAATAAACTTCAATTCAAAGGATAAATCGTAAGGAATTGATCACTATTGAAACTTACCATGTTTGATTATCTAAACATTTATGCAGTATTTCAATATCAACTCTGCCAAAACCACCAAAAAATCAAATTCAAGATGAATGAAATTTTAATCAGAAAGTGAACACCTGAATAAAAGTTTTTACAAAACACTTTTCTAAGATCCAATTATGTACGTCTTAACACAAGGTTGACCTATAAAAGATGGCATGCCCATTTCGTTGCAACCATCATCTACTTTTCTTGCTCATGTAAATGATAGTAGGATACAGGGCTGCATTTTTTTTACCATATATCAAGGTATAGAAATCAAAACCAACAACTGTATATACATGAACATTTCAAAGAAAATCGAAACCATTGGTTTAGATGTTTACCTCCGCCTTTACCTTGTACTCACAAAATTCCAAGTTTTTTGTTTGCATCAAAAGAGAACATAAAATGCAACCAAAACCATTACCAGATACAATTCATTCACATTAAAACAGTAAAAACATTAGGCATTACATTTCATCTCAATACTTCAAGTAAGGAAGAGCATATCATTTCAAGTGACCAAAGATAGAATTCTAGCTATTCATTTAGGCATTTCATCAAACACTTTATATGCATATAAAACTATAAACTTGTTTACAACAATTAAAATTCTCATTCAGACATTTCATCAAACAGTAGCATACATGTGTAAGTACCACTTATTTAATAAATTGTGACAAACACATATACGAATCTGGATAAAAGAGCACACACATCATACAAAGATGAATTATCACAACCCCTAAGCTGATTGAAACTCAACTAATCACCTACCAAGAAATTAGCTAAGTACCAAAAAAACCAAAAAATGAAAGAAAGTGAACAACAGTAGTGAGTAAGAGTATCTGGTCTGGATTGTCATCCACCAATGACGACTTTATTACGGGTTTGTAATCGATTTAGGGTTTACGTATGAGTCTAGTTCTCCAAGAAGCAGCTCTGATTTTCGTCTTTGGATGCATACATGAATTACTTAGGCCATTCCCAACCCAAAATGCAACTGACTAAAACTGACAGAGTCACGTCAGCGCCACATCATCTTTTTCAGAAAACTGACCGAAACCGACTGAAACTGACAGACCTCTCACATCCCTACTCCGTCACTTTAATTTTTGAGTCCTGCATTTACCAATTTACCTTTCATTTTATACCCACAAAATAAAAAAAACAATTGTTTGGCCCACAAAAAAACCGACGGACAACTTCGGTTTACCGAAGGACGAAAACCGACGGGAGCAACCGACGAACCGGTGCCATCCCTGTTGGTTCGTCGGTTGGGAGCCGACGTGAAGCGACGAGCTCGGTTGGGAGGCGTCTTAGCAATATCATAGAAGGTAGACAACAGATTAAAATATATATATATATATATATAGGAAAGTT
Organism: Helichrysum umbraculigerum; assembly: GCA_949592205.1. Taxonomy (NCBI): domain Eukaryota; kingdom Viridiplantae; phylum Streptophyta; class Magnoliopsida; order Asterales; family Asteraceae; genus Helichrysum; species Helichrysum umbraculigerum. The sequence continues at coordinate 3,259,786 of CATIUR010000005.1, read as the reverse complement.
CATTAGAGAACCACAAATAATTAGAGAATGGGGGAATCATCCTCCACCATTGGATCCTCAAAATTAATGGACAAGATGCATTGTGCTGCTGTGGTAATTCCTTAACTATATAATGCAACCGATATAACACAAGGGGTATTAAGGTCATTTTGATTAATTAATGCTTCTTGAACTCTAGCTTCAGAATTCGTGTGCACGCCACGTCTCTGGACTTTCTTCGGCAGTTCGGCAACTCCGACCGTCAATAATAACAATAATTTGTTGACGTTAACTCCGACCATCAATAATAACAATAATTCGCCACCATCAGCTTCCATCGTTGCCGACAACATGAACCTCCATTGACGTCACTAACAACCTCCGGCAGGTGGTCAACACCGGAATCAACATCTGCGTTCTTTGAATTTACCGTTCGCCGTTAAATACGTACAGAATTTCGCAAAAAGGAACGGAAGGATAATACATCGACATCGTTTCCAGTCACCGGAGGTGATTCGTTACCGTCCGCTCATATGAAATTAATTTAATATGATTGCTCCATTTTTTGGGTAATATATGAAATTAAGTTGGTACACTAATGGAGTAATGGTATATATAAGTATTTACTTGTGTAATAATGGATGAAAGAATTGAAAAAAAGGTGATGCAAACTACTTGCAGAGTTACAGGTTAAACAGAGAATGGCTAGCATCGTTCAACGAAAAAGAAGATACATTTTTCATAAAAGCCCCTCAATTTTATGCCAGTTAATCTTACAGATAACGAAATATGTACATTAGCCCTTATAGTTTTAAAATATATTCAATTTAAACCATGCTCGTTAGTGTACATGCATTTAGATTTTTATTGATATTTTATCACATGTAATTATAGATGTAATCGAATACGAATTTTACACATAAAATTATTTAATCAAATGTGATTACAACTATACATAGTCACATTTATTATTGCTTGGTGTTTAAATACATGTCATTGTTTTTGATGTTTAATTGCACGTGATTAATCGCTCAGTTTTAATCACACATGATTATATGTATATAGTTAAATATACATTCTAAGACCAAAACTATTTAATCATATGTGATTATAACTAAAATCACATGTGATTATAACAAAATCACACGTGATTACAACTAAAAGTATCGTGGTTAATGTAGTCACATGTGATCACAGTTATAATCATGTGTGATAATAACTATTACCTTTTGGTGTCTAATCACATATGATCATGTAGTGTAGGATCACAAATGATTTCTAATATGAATTATTTTATGGTTATGAAAATCCCATGTGATTTATGATGTGCATTAAATATGTGAAAATCGCATGTGATTAAACCAATATCACATGTGATTTATGATATCCATTATTTATGTTTATGAAAATCACATGTGACTGAGTGAAGATCACATGTGATTATTCATAATCAAATATGATTTTACCTAAAATCACATGAGATTTTACATATAATCACATAAGTTTTTACCCAAAATCACATGTGATTATTTATAAACCACATTAAATCATTGTTAAATCACTATTAAAAATTATTCACAATAACAATTATGCTACCACAAAAACTATTGAAATGAAATTAACATTTATCACATGTGATTACACTGTTATTTTTCTATTTTTGGTAAAATCTTATGTGATTAAGCCAATATCACATGTGATTACACTGTTATTATTATTTTTTTGTAAAATCTTATGTGCTTATAATGACTATTATATGTAAATTTGAAACACATGTGATCATAATTATTACGATTTTGTATTCAATCACATATGATTACTTTTTAATTATTTTAAATCACCTGTGATTCAAAATACAATCATATATAAACTTTAAACTCACAATTATCTAATCATACGTAATGACGATTAGAATACACATGTGATCATATAAATTATTATTTTGTGTTTATAAGCAAACTAAAATCACATGTGATTACAATTAGAATTACACGTGATCACTTTTTTATCATTTTAATCACATGTGATTATATGTAGTAAGATGTAAATCTTTAAAAAGAATGAAGTTTAATCACATGTGATATTTGTAAGATGTTATTGTTGACGTTTTAATAACATGTGATTACAACTAAAAGTATCGTGTTTTAATCACAAATGATAATGTACATTCTAAAACCACAACTATTTAATCACATGTGATTATAACTAAAATCACATGTGATTATAAAAAAATCACATGTGATTACAACTAAAAGTATCGTGGTTAGTGTAATCATATGTGATCACAATTATAATCATGATCATAACTGTTATTTTTAAAGTTTAATCACATGTGATTATAGCCATTATCATATGTGAATTTCAATTCACCAACTTTAATCATGTGTGAATATTTTAATTTCACAATTAAAAAAATTAATTTAATAGAACCAGTTTATTATCACATGTGTTTATCATAAAAGGCAATAATCACATGTGATTATAATAAAACTGTACGTAAATTTTAATTTGGAATTTTTATAAACTTTAAAATCTTATTGTCTAATAATATATATCATAAATTATATACATGAATCAATAACCAGTTGTATCGTAAGTGAAAAAGGTTTTCACTAATCACACGTGAAATAAAATCACGTCTTAAATCACATATAATTATGCTACGGGAATAAGCAAAAACGTTAAACAATTTGCTAAAAGAGATAGAATAATACATTAAATCACACTTCATTCAAATTTTATAATCCTTTGACATTAAATAAAGCTTAAAAGAATTATTTAAAACATATATGAATATTCATAAAACATTGTTCAAGTATCAATTACATGTATAGTCACCATGACTTTTAGATTTTTACAAGTTTGGTCATCAAATTATCTTCAATTGCTTTTGGTTTTTGTTACAAGCCAACATCTAGCATGAAAATAATCTAGGTTATATACATGAAATTCATGAAAAATCATATGTGATCAATTTATACTGTACATTTTAATCGCCTAACGAAATAAACTAATAACACATGTGGCACAAGAAATGTGTAGCATTTGTTTGGAAAGCTAAATTTTAAAGACATGATTTCGTTATAAACTTCACCATAGACATTCATGTTGAAAAAAATCAATTGTGAGTGAATCACATGTGATTATTACATGAAAATCAAATGTGAAAATTAATTGGGCATTTCATCAAACACATGGTGTGCAACCAAAAGCTTTATAAAATTCAGGAAAATAAATGAGTTTGTTTCTTTCCTTTTTTCAATTCAGCCACCTTCATGAATATGTTTGACGAATATGTGATTTAGTTTCATGTTTATTGTAACATCCTCTCTATGGATCCGGTATTTTCCTAAACTTTAAATATTATTTATTGTGTTAGGATAAATTTGATATTATTTGGTAGTTGATAATATTAGTTTAAAAAGTTAAGTAAGTTATTGTGTTAGATAAATAACTTATTTTGTTAAACTAATATGGTTATAAGAAAAATAATAATATTGAATTGTGAAATGATGTTTAGGTTCCAGACAATAAATTAGAATGGATTAAATATTTAACAAATATAAAGTCGGCTTATGTTTAAAACCGACTTCATATCACAGACTCCCCTTTTCTTACTTTCCTAAATTAGAAACCTTTCACTTTCACTTAACTTTAACACATAGAAATTAGAAAGTAATCTAGCAAGTGGAGATTTGTTGTTGGATTTATTAAAGGGTAAAGTATCTGAAAATGCAACTAACTTGTACCAAATCTCTATTGTGTGTACCCAACTTACGTATGCTATTTTTAATGCAACCAACTTTCAAAAAATGTCTATTGTGTGTAATTTGATGACGTGGCAAGCTCATGTCACTCTATCCTACGCCACGTGGCACGCTCTGAGCTCGCCACGTCATCAAAGTACACACAATAGACATTTTTTGAAAGTTGGTTGCATTAAAAATAGCATACGTAAGTTGGGTACACACAATAGAGATTTGGTACAAGTTAGTTGCATTTCCAGATACTTTACCCTTTATTAAATCCTTGTGTCTTCTTGATCATCGCTTTCTCATCTATAATTAGTAAGTATTTCACAATTTCATGAGCCTCTTTTATATAGTTACGATTAATGATATTGTGTGGAAATTGGGATTTAGATGGTTATTAGATGTTGATTATTCGTATAATTTCATGATGTTAATAAGCTAGTTATATAGCTTTAAATTTGAATCTATAACATAGTTGTTCTTGAATTATGAATTTGAGATAAATTAAGAGAGTTCATGAATTTTGTGAAAATTTGGTATTAGTAGGATATATGTGATCGATAGTATTATTTTACTTAATATTATTGAAATCACTAATATTTAGTGATTATGAATATGATTTTTATTTGTAAATTGGTTTTGTATAATTCGATTCCAAGTTCTTGAATTATATACCGTGATAGTATGACTATGAGTTTGAGTTATGATTTTGGGATAAGTCACATGAGTAAGAGATTAGTTGGAATCGAAGCATGAAAGATGGCTACGTGGTATTATATGTTCATGCTTGATGTACTATAGTGTTAGAACAACTGATATAGTGATTTAGTCACTGAGTTTGTGAGGCTATTGAGTTCGAGTTTGTTTTTAGTTTTTAATCCACTCTAATGTTAATCTATTAATTATAAATTGTATTTTATGAATAATAGATCATGATTAGGAACTTATTATTGATGAGTGAATAATAATTGTTCTTAAGTTATATATTGATATAAGTTAGGTGATTATGAAATATGTTACTAACTTATATTTGAATCTTTTCTCAGATAATCTAAGGACTCAGCGAGATAAGACAGCTGAGTAAGTGAATTGAGACAATCAGGTGAGTGGATTTGAAACTCACAGTTTGGTTTGGTTGTGACAGTTTGATTTCAATAAGTAATTATAGGATTACTATTGATAGAATGTTTAGTTTGAATTGAGATGCCATTTGATTGGTTGCTTGATTTCTTTGGCCTTTGGGCTAGTATGTAAAATGCAGAGGTCAACTAGAATGAATGGTTGGACTTAGTTGTTATTGTAGACGACAGGAGATCTTGAAACTTGATATGTTGGTTTAAAGATCTAGGTCGTATGTAATTAACAATGAGTTATCGGTGTTTGCTGTATAGGCCAATACAGTTTACATAAGTGTTCTGACAGGGCCACCCGGCACCGTGTCCTTAGGAACCACCGTTCCTCTTGACGCTATTTGTTACATTATTGATTTTAATTGGACTTGTTATGATTAGGTCGAATTGTAGTGGATTATTCATTCACTTAGACTCGTGCTAATTCCAATCATTTTACTTCCTGCAGGTTATGTTTGATAGATGGGCGGCAGGAAGTTATGTTTTTTTGAAGAATTGCTTGACACGCGTCCAACTCTGATATATTTTGGTTAATGTAATGATATGTAATTATATAACACCTAGTGTTTTGAATACTTGATTTTGAAATAGTTTTGGAACTATTAAGTATTATGTTTGGAAAAAGTTCTTGTACATTTTAGGAATGTATATATATAATGAAGTATATCTTAAATTCTACGCTTCCGACAGATAAATCATATAATATTTGTTTACAAGTAGAGGGGTGTTATAAGTTGGTATCAGAGCAATAGTTTGGGTGAATTGGACAGGGTAAGATGTTCAATCCCAAACTTTAATTGTGGCGTGTCAAACATTCTTGGGAATGGGATTTAGTACCGTATGTGAGTCGGTTAGTAGAATGGATACTAACGATTAACGAGTTGTGAGTTGTTGTTGTGATTACAGATATGGCGGATAACGAGCAACCAACCATTACCCCTAACAATGCCTCAAGGACCGAAGTTCCTCCAGAAACTCATGATGATCGGACTGGGCATGCTGGTACTTTTTTTACAACTGGAGAAGAATCAGAAAGAGATGAATATGTTCTTCAATTGGAAGAGGAAGTTCAAGCGCTCAGGATGTTTAAACAACAAAAGGAGGCTGAATCATCTCAACCTCATCCGGTAATTGGTACTATTTCACCGCCACAACGTAAGGTGTGTTCATTTAAAACCTTTAGGTCGAGCAAACCGTCTGAGTATTCTGGTAGTACAAATCCTTCTGTAACTTTGGATTGGTTGAGGGATATGGAACGGAAATTTGAAATATGTCATTGTGAGGAGGAAGTAAAAGTTATTTATGCAGCACAACTTTTAAAGGGACAAGCCATGACTTGGTGGGATTCAATTACTTCTGTTTTAACACCATTTCAGAAAGCGTCTATCCGATGGTCTGACTTTTATAATGAGGTTTGCAAACAATACTGTTCAGACTTTGATATGGCTCGTATCAGGAAGGAGTTTATGGATTTGCAACTAACTGATAGAATGTCTATTGATGATTTGATTAATCAGTTTTCCGAGAAACTCAGGTTTGTTCAGCAGTGGGTTCCAGATGAAAGAACCAGAGTAGAGCAGTTTGTTGGTACTTTACCCTCTCACTATCGTACTACTGTGAGGTTAGCAGGTTCTCTTTCACAAGCCTTTATGTTAGCCCGTTCAGTTGACAATGATTTGAGACCTCGAAATGAACCGAGTAAGGAAAAGTCTTTTCAGAAATCTAGGAGTGAATCTTCTAGTAAAGGCAAACAGAGATGGCAGAGTAATCAGCAGGGTAGGAAACAAGAAAGTTGCAGTGGTATGTCTGATCGTGCTAATTGGTGTGTTAAATGTAGAGCTAGACATTTTGGACCATGTACTGTACAGACCACTCGATGTGTTAAATGTGGAGTAATTGGGCATGAGGCCAAAGATTGCGTTTTTCCTACGTATGTGTGCTGGAATTTTCAAAAGGAGGGTCATCGCGCAAATCAGTGTCCTGAGGCTAAGAGACAGGGTTCTGGTTCGGTCATTGGTTCGTCATCTTCCGGTCAGAAGCGGAAGAATCCGCCACCTGCAGCTAGTAGGGCCTTTCAGATGACAGTTGATGAAGCTGTCCACACAGATGACGTTATCACTGGTACTTTTCTTGTAAACTCTGTACCAGCACGTGTTTTGTTTGATTCTGGAGCAAATTGTTCTTTTATATCTGTGTGCTTCTGTGATAAATTGAAACTTAACCCTACTGTGATTACCAATCCCGTTGAAGTAGAAATAGCTAGTGGCAGATTGGTTCCTGTTACCACATCGGTAATTGGAGCTAGTATTATGATAGAAGGTCAGACTTTTCCAGTTTCATTTCTGTTGATGCCAATTCCTAGTTTTGATGTGGTTATTGGTATGGATTGGTTAAGTCATAATAAAGCTAATATAGAATGTTATAAGAAGCTGATTAAAATCCCTATTTCTGATGAGTCATATGTCGTGGCTCGAGGAGAACGGGAAAATGGGCATGTTCCTTTGATTACTGTGATGAAAGCTAGGAAGTCATTAGCTAAGGGTTGTGAATCTTACTTAGCTTATGTTGTTGATGCAAAATTAGAAAAGAAATATGTGTCTGATGTTCGGGTAGTTTCTGAATACCCGGAGGTATTTCCTGATGAATTGTCTGGGTTGCCCCCTGTTAGGGAAGTAGAATATCAGATTGATTTGTTTCCAGGCTCGACACCTGTAGCAAAAGCTCCATATCGGCTACTCCTACTGAAATTCGTGAAATGATGAATCAAATTCAAGAGTTGTTGGATAAATGTTTTATTAGACCAAGTTCTTCCCCGTGGGGTGCACCGGTATTGTTTGTGAAAAAGAAAGACGGTACTTTCAGAATGTGCATTGATTATCGGGAATTGAATAAACGAACAGTAAAGAATAAGTATCCTTTGCCCAGAATAGATGATATGTTTGACCAGTTGCAGGGATCTTCTTTTTATTCAAAGATTGATTTGAGGTCAGGTTACCACCAGGTTCGTGTTCATGATTGTGATATTCCTAAGACTGCTTTTCGTACCAGGTATGGCCATTATGAATTTTTGGTTATGCCTTTCGGGTTGACTAATGCTCCTGCAGTTTTTATGAATCTGATGAACCGGGTATGTCGTATTTTTCTTGATAAATTCGTGATTGTATTCATTGATGATATTTTGATATACTCGAAATCTGAATCTGAACACGAGCAACATTTAAGATTGGTTCTAGAAAATTTGAAAAGAGAACACTTATATGCTAAATTTTCAAAATGTGAGTTTTGGATTCGGGAGGTTCAGTTTTTGGGTCATGTAATCTGTAATGAGGGGGTTAAGGTTGATCCAACCAAAGTTGAGGCTGTAATGAATTGGAATGCGCCTAAAACACCTACCGAGATAAAGAGTTTTCTGGGGTTGGCGGGTTATTATAGAAAGTTTATTAAAGATTTTTCTAGCATTGCTGGCCCGTTAACTAAATTAACTCGTAAAGATGTAAAGTTTCAGTGGTGTGAACAACAGGAAGCAGCTTTTCAAACTTTGAAACAGTTGTTGTGTCAGGCTCCTGTGTTAGCATTGCCAGATGGGTCCGATGATTTTGTTGTATATTGTGATGCATCGATTGCTGGTTTGGGTTGTGTTTTAATGCAGCGAGACCGTGTTATTGCTTATGCTTCTCGTCAGCTCAAACCTCATGAAAGAATCTATCCTACCCATGATTTAGAGCTTGCAGCTGTTGTATTTGCTTTGAAAATCTGGAGGCATTACTTGTATGGTACTAAGTGTATTATTTGTACAGATCACAAGAGTCTTCAGTATATGTTTTCGCAGAAAGAGTTGAATATGCGTCAGAGGCGATGGTTGGAGTTAATCAAAGATTATGATTGTGAGATTAGATACCATCCGGGGAAAGCCAATGTGGTTGCTGATGCTTTAAGCCGCAAGGTAACTTCTGACCGAGTTTATTTCATGCGTTTGGAAGTTTCTTCTGACTTGGTGGATCAGATTAAAGCTGCACAGTTGGAGGCTATATTAGATCATAATTTGAAGTCTGAAATTATGTTGAATAGAAAAGAATTGTTATTAGATGATTCGAGAGGATTGAAAACTTTTCAGTCCCGTGTTTGGATTCCTTTACTTGGTGGTCTTCGAGATGTTATTCTGAATGAAGCACATAAGTCCAGATTGTCAGTTCATCCAGGAAGTACAAAGATGTATAATGATTTGAAACGTCTGTATTGGTGGCCTACGATGAAGATGGACGTGGCACAGTTTGTAAGTTCTTGTCATATTTGTTCTCAAGTTAAAGTTGAACACCAGAAGCCATATGGGTCGTTGAAACAGCTTGAGATTCCAGAATGGAAGTGGGAACATTTAACTATGGATTTTGTGACTAAACTTCCTCGTACCCCGAGAGGTAATGATATGATTTGGGTTGTTGTGGATAGATTGACTAAAAGTGCACATTTTCTGGCTACTAGTGAGACTGCATCTCTGAGTAGATTGGCACAGTTGTATGTTAATGAGATTGTCTCGAGGCATGTTATTCCATTATCGATTGTGTCTGACAGGGATTCTCGGTTTGTATCTCGTTTTTGGCAAAGTTTACAGCATGAATTGGGTACCCGAGTGAATCTGAGTACAGCGTATCATCCTCAGACAGATGGTCAGTCAGAGAGAACTATACAGACATTGGAGGATATGTTGCGTGCTTGTGTGATTGAGTATGGCGGTTCTTGGGATTCTCATTTACCGTTGATTGAGTTTGCTTATAATAACTCTTATCATTCGAGCATTGGTATGCCTCCATATGAGATGCTTTATGGTCGCCGTTGTAGAACTCCGACTTGTTGGTTAGAAGCTGGGGAGAAACAGTTTGTTGGGCCTGACATTGTTCAGATTACAGCTGATAAGGTTGCTGTTGCACGTGAGAAATTGAAAGCTGCACGTGATAGACAGAAACAGTATGCAGATCCACGTAGACGACCGGTTTCATTTTCTGAAGGTGAGTTGGTTTATTTGAAGGTATCTCCATGGAAGGGTGTGATCCGATTTAGAAAGCGAGGTAAATTAGCTCCCAGATATATCGGTCCATTCAGAATTCGACAGGTTGTAAATGATCAGTTAGTTACTCTTGATCTACCGCCTGAGCTCGCTGGTATCCACGATACATTTAATATTTGTTATTTAAGAAAGTGTAATGTGGAGGATCAATCTCGGGTCCTTTCATTGCAAGACTTGCGCGTTGACTGAAATCAGAAATTAGTTGAGGAACCAGTTGAAATTTTAAACCGTAAGGTCACTAAACTGAGAAAGAAACAAATACCTATGGTATTAGTTAAATGGAAACATAGTTTGGGTTCGAATCTGACTTGGGAGACCGAGGAAAGTATGAGGGCTAGATACCCTAGTTTGTTTGATCGTGAGGAGATTTCGGGGACGAAATCTTCTTAAGGAGGGAAGATTTGTAACATCCTCTCTATGGATCCGGTATTTTCCTAAACTTTAAATATTATTTATTGTGTTAGGATAAATTTGATATTATTTGGTAGTTGATAATATTAGTTTAAAAAGTTAAGTAAGTTATTGTGTTAGATAAATAACTTATTTTGTTAAACTAATATGGTTATAAGAAAAATAATAATATTGAATTATGAAATAATGTTTAGGTTCCAGACAATAAATTAGAAGGGATTAAATATTTAACAAATATAAAGTCGGCTTATGTTTAAAACCGACTTCATATCACAGACTCCCCTTTTCTTACTTTCCTAAATTAGAAACCTTTCACTTTCACTTAACTTTAACACATAGAAATTAGAAAGTAATCTAGCAAGTGGAGATTTGTTGTTGGATTTATTAAATCCTTGTGTCTTCTTGATCATCGCTTTCTCATCTATAATTAGTAAGTATTTCACAATTTCATGAGCCTCTTTTATATAGTTACGATTAATGATATTGTGTGAAAATTGGGATTTAGATGGTTATTAGATGTTGATTATTCGTATAATTTCATGATGTTAATAAGCTAGTTATATAGCTTTAAATTTGAATCTATAACATAGTTGTTCTTGAATTATGAATTTGAGATAAATTAAGAGAGTTCATGAATTTTGTGAAAATTTGGTATTAGTAGGATATATGTGATCGATAGTATTATTTTACTTAATATTATTGAAATCACTAATATTTAGTGATTATGAATATGATTTTTATTTGTAAATTGGTTTTGTATAATTCGATTCCAAGTTCTTGAATTATATACCGTGATAGTATGACTATGAGTTTGAGTTATGATTTTGGGATAAGTCACATGAGTAAGAGATTAGTTGGAATCGAAGCATGAAAGATGGCTACGTGGTATTATATGTTCATGCTTGATGTACTATAGTGTTAGAACAACTGATATAGTGATTTAGTCACTGAGTTTGTGAGGCTATTGAGTTCGAGTTTGTTTTTAGTTTTTAATCCACTCTAATGTTAATCTATTAATTATAAATTGTATTTTATGAATAATAGATCATGATTAGGAACTTATTATTGATGAGTGAATAATAATTGTTCTTAAGTTATATATTGATATAAGTTAGGTGATTATGAAATATGTTACTAACTTATATTTGAATCTTTTCTCAGATAATCTAAGGACTCAGCGAGATAAGACAGCTGAGTAAGTGAATTGAGACAATCAGGTGAGTGGATTTGAAACTCACAGTTTGGTTTGGTTGTGACAGTTTAATTTCAATAAGTAATTATAGGATTACTATTGATAGAATGTTTAGTTTGAATTGAGATGCCATTTGATTGGTTGCTTGATTTCTTTGGCCTTTGGGCTAGTATGTAAAATGCAGAGGTCAACTAGAATGAATGGTTGGACTTAGTTGTTATTGTAGACGACAGGAGATCTTGAAACTTGATATGTTGGTTTAAAGATCTAGGTCGTATGTAATTAACAATGAGTTATCGGTGTTTGCTGTATAGGCCAATACAGTTTACATAAGTGTTCTGACAGGGCCACCCGGCACCGTGTCCTTAGGAACCACCGTTCCTCTTGACGCTATTTGTTACATTATTGATTTTAATTGGACTTGTTATGATTAGGTCGAATTGTAGTGGATTATTCATTCACTTAGACTCGTGCTAATCCCAATCATTTTACTTCCTGCATGTTATGTTTGATAGATGGACGGGCAGGAAGTTATGTTTTTTTGAAGAATTGCTTGACACGCGTCCAACTCTGATATATTTTGGTTAATGTAATGATGTAATTATATAACACCTAGTGTTTTGAATACTTGATTTTGAAATAGTTTTGGAACTATTAAGTATTATGATCGGAAAAAGTTCTTGTACATTTTAGGAATGTATATATATAATGAAGTATATCTTAAATTCTACGCTTCCGACAGATGAATCATATAATATTGGTTTACAAGTAGAGGGGTGTTATATTTATCATCTAAATCACATCCAAATTAATCAACTTTAACCTGTGATTGGATAAAAAAGAGTGTAGTTTTTTTTCAATTCGGTCATCGTAACTATCCAACTGATGCTGATGATTGTTTATTGATGAAGATCATGCGATTCAGATGTTGTCACAAAGCTTCAATTGCATTCAAATTACACATTCATAATCTCTGATTTCAAGAAAATTGTGTTTTTTTGTAATTCGATGACGATCAAGCCCAAATTGCTACTGATGAATGATTTTAATGAAAAACGTATGATTCTTATGATGTTTTAAAGCTTGAATCACGTCCGAATTAGGTGTTAATCGCGTGTTAATTGTATCTTGATGTTTGAATTTGAGAGAAAATTGAAACCCAATTTTTAGAAAAGAGAAAAATCGTGATTTGAAGAAGCTGTACATCATATATTCATATTCTTATATTATTATTTGCTATTTTGGTGATTTACCAAATGACTATCTTGCCCCTCCTTACTTAATTAGAATGGAGCCATGTGATTGGTTCTCCCATTCTTTAGATTTTTGTTAGTCCTTGTTGAACTCACCTATATATATATATATATATATATATATATATATATATATATATATATATATATATATATATATAGTAAGGGGATCAAAAAAGAAATGAATTTAAATGGAGAAGGGGGAGAAGTAATATGGGCCAATCATTTTTTTAACCATCAAAAGGGTAGATTTGACATTTTCAATTTAATTTAATTAAATTAATTAAATTGAAGTAATAAATGAGCGAATATACATTGTCAACAAAGGAGGATTTTTATTTGACCAAGTCATCTTAATCATTAGCTAATTTTCAATTCAAATGTATTTCAAAAGCAAACTAATCGATCACATCTTTCATAATCTTGATCAGTTCCTATTTTGTATATTTATAATGCATTTGTTCAGATCATCTTTTTTCTTTTTGAAAAAGATCATCTCATTGGTTTAAAAAATTATATAATTCATAATCAAATTGGTGTTTTGTATATTTGACGAAATATATTTTATTTTTCTAAAGTCCGTTTGTATTCGTAATCTAATCGATCTTCTACATGTTTGATGAAATTGATTTATGAATAGACCATCTAGCCTCAATTATATTGTTGCTACTTCCACTCTTCAAAGTTGTTATGAGTTGTAAATGACCAGAACAACGATTTACAAATTCGTAACCATAATTTTACAAACTCTTAATTCAATGACCACAACACTTATAATTCACTAATTTTGAATATAAGTGTTAATTTTTTTACTCAACTGATCATAACACTGGTTCACTAATTTTTTCTTTAATGATTACAAGACTGATTCACTTAATTTTAACAATGATTCATATATTCTCAGTTGAATGATCATAACACTGATTCACTAATTTGTGATGATGATTTACAAATTCTTACTCTTACATAGAGTCTTTCAGCTCTGTTTTTGAATTGATTAAGATATATATACTTATGATGATTCAAAAGCATGCAATTATTAACTATTTATAAAATAATTGTTAACATAACTATGCCATTAAAAAATGAATTAATACAAAATTGATTCAGAATAGCATGACAATGATTCAATATTGTCTATTACCAAATATCAACAATTTTTCTCATCGTAAAATATTGTCAAGTACATAAAGTATTTAGTTAAGGATTAACACCAGTATTTAATTACAATCTCCAGTTATCTTTTCATACTACAACAAAGAATAATGTTAATTCACAACTTTACAATGATTCACTAAAAGTTATAATGATTCACAATCTTTCGCTTGATTCACTTTTCTTGTTGATACCTTCTTGACCTTCATAAACCCATACAATTTAGAAATTACTTGTTCTAAACGTTTTCTGATTCGATCTTCATGTTAATCATTTTTTTTTTCTCGATTTTGTGACGGTTCTCTATATCGATTCAGATATCGTATAACGAGATTAGTTGTATGGTGTTAGTGAGGGTTTGCGATTTCGTAGTCGTGATTTCATTTTCTTTGGAGTTTTCCAAATCGGCATCTTTTGATTCGATTTTGAGGAGGGATATTTGGTGGTTTTTGTTAAGAAATGTGATAATGTTAGAATCAAAGAATTCAATTTTTCCTCATATAAACCCACCAACTTGGTGTCGGTCTCTTTTTTCAAACAAAATCATCGATCTTCTTTTTGATAATTAATTATTGCAAATAAAAAATTCACTTTTTTAGGATGCCATACAAAAAATAACCGATCCACCTGTTATTAACTGTGATGACGGTTTAAATTATATCGTGTCAAAATTTACGGTTGTCCCCCTCAACACTTTAAACATGTTGGCTTATATTTATTAAAATTTACAATCTTGCCATTGTATATTGTGAATCGTTGATTACAAATTTAAAAAGCTCAGATCATTTCTCTACCTTCTCCAATAAAAAAAAATTCTCCCTACATCCCAATTTATATATATATATATATATATATATATATATATATAGGGGAAGGTTCATATGATAACCACTCTAAAGTTGAGAACTTTGAAAACTACAAAGAATACTTGCTTGTTCATATGTGATTAACTTCAATCATACGTGAACATTGATGTATGTTTAATTGAAAAAGAAAAAAGTCAAAAAATCCTAAAATTATATCGAAAAACGTAAAAAACAAAATATGAACAAATCGGTTAAAATGTATTTTTAGACAAAAAATTATGATTTTTTTTTTACTTTTTCCCTTTTCAATTAAACGTACATCAATGTTCACATATGATTGAAGTTAATCACATGTGAACAAACATGTATTCTTTATGGTTCTTATAGTTCTTAACTTTAGAGTGGTTCTCATTTGAACCTCGCACTATATATATATATATACCCATCATAAGATTGTAGATACATTTTTTTTAAGCTAGCATTCTAATATTCTATAATAAATTCTATTACGCATTCTAATATAAATTTTGGGATATTATTAATATTAATAAAATTCTTCTGTTGGCAATGGATTTGTATGAATGAATATAACAAATTTGAAGTACTTGAATTACTAGACAACACTAATTAAATCATTATGGTGAACAAGTCTAAAATAGCAGCGATTGATCACTTTGGCAATAAACTACATGTCCTTCAAATGTAAAAATTTGACCTTTTCTATAAAGGATACTAGGTAGAATCACGGTCGTGCAAAGCACGGCCCACGACGTTTATTTATATTTTGTTCGTTTTAAAGATTGATATGTTAAGAATATTTGTTCGGTTGAAGCATATGCATAGCCCGTGAAGATCGATAGTCATTATATAAATTGTAAAAAATGAGTTTGAAGAAGCACATGATTTTCGTTCTAGTACAAAATTAATATATATCGCCTAAATACATTTATAAAAGCAATACTAAATGCTCCACTGATAAACATTAAACAATGAATATCCTAATTTGTTTTCTTTGCTTAGTGAGATTGATCATAATATAACGTTCTACTTTAATCGAATGGTATATTCTTTGTACGATTTAGTAAAAAAGGAACCACTTTACTTTGCGTCTAGTGTCTATGTATGAAACAAATTTACTCTGCAAATTTATAACTTATAATTACAAGTAAATTATAAACATTACAATACCATAAGTATTTCATTTATCTTTATTAGATTGATTTGATGAAAATATGGTCTTATATATTAGGACAAAAGTTGGTGGTTAACACACATATAAAATATACTTATGGAATTACTAATTCAAATATGAATATAACTACTGCTTGTTGAATGAGTTTAATGTCATACGAGATCATCCATATGTTAAACATATAATAGAAGAAGTAAGACATTTTGATTATAATGTAAGGCATATAACATATATACTATGTCATTGCTTCATTTAAAGTTTTTATAAATAAGTGATAATATTATAAATAACATAAGAAACATTATCATAAAAATATGATAGCTAATTAAGTAGGTGATTAGAGATCATAAGGGTGCTATAGAACAAACATTTGAAAGTTTAAGGTTCTTTTTAAAGATAACTAAAGATAAAGAAATAATAACTCCCTAATCCAAATCAAACATCAAACATTTTCTATAAAGGAGAGAAAAGTATTCTCTAACCCAAATCAAGTTGCCATAAATTATATAAATACATCTCAAAGCGAAGCTTGGGTAAATCAGAACCTTGTTTCGATCAAATCAAATGAAATACACTTTACTAAGGGAAAAAAAAAAAAAAAACAGATCAAAGCAAATATTCAGAATCCAGAGCCATCAAATTACCAAAAACAAAATCCTTTTCATTAGGAGTAACATAGTATATATATCATTAGCATACATGCATAGAAAGTAGAGGAAACATACATATGATCATATTCCCTTATCATTCGGAGGACACTCAGAGCACCTACATTTACCGTGCACATGAACTTTCACTTCGTAAGTTTGGGAATTATAATCAACTTTGACATTCCTACTAGTTACTTGTTCTTCTCGATCCAACTTGTTACTTTCATCTTCTTCTCCATGTTTCAACTTGGGGAAATCTAGCCTTAAGCACCCATACCCGGCCATCGCGTTGATATCACTAATCTTGAACACGTGATCATTCGGCAAATCAATCCAGCAATTCACGTTTTTATACCCATGATTAGCTGATGCAAAATCATCCCGGCCCGTTCCTTCCACAAACACGGTAGTAGTACTAGTATCATCAGTGAGAACGGATACCTTCACAGTCTCCTCAAGCACCATAATCATCGGTATGTATACTTCATCAAATTCTGGTTTATTTATTATTTCAAATGGTTCAATCACTAAGGTAGTTGGAGGAGTGTTTAGTAGCCTGTTCCACTTTCGGTACAGCCTTCCGCTTGTTGATGAAAATTGATTATATACATTGGGAAATCCTATTAAAAAAAAAAAAGCACTTAAATCGAGTTATATTAAATAAATAGATCAATATATATAAATAATGGGGTAGTACTAAATAACTAACTAACTAAAACAGTTATCGATAGAATTCTCAATCAATTCCTATCATAAGCTTTATATAGAAGAATTTATTTATTTTTACAGCAAGCATATTACATATATTCATGAACGGTCGAGGGTTAAATAAATAAAAAAGGGAATTACATACCGTAAAAAGATTTAGCAGGAGGGACATCTTTAGTCGTAAGAGCACCTAATTTAATTTTGTTGACAAAGCGAGGATGAGTCGAAAACAGATGACGGAATTTGATGTTAAAGATATGAGTTAGTGCAACCACGGCGGGACGACCATGTAATCCGGTGGAAGTCAGGAGTTTTTGGGAAAGGTTTTTGCATGTCGAACTGCTAAGTATCTTCCATGAAGAAGCCATCCTTGTTTCTTCCGATCGTATTCAATATTAATTTATTTATGATTTACGATGATTGATCGATAGAATAGAACAAATAAAAACTAGGGTTGGATGTGAAGTCGTTTTTATATTATAAGGAAACGGACGAATACAAATTACATAAGGAAACGGATACGCCATAGCCACATGAGAAGCGGCAAGGCCCACGGCTCACCCAATAAGAAAACTGCCCACGGCCCACCCTCTAACAAAACTATTTCTAAATGCTTGTTAGAGGGTGTTTGATAAATACACTAATTGCAAACTTGTTTTATACAACATAGTTATGCTTCTACGTATTTGTACAGTAAGTTATAACTGTTGTATAGTGTGTTGTATGAAACAATTTTGATGTTGTATTTATCAACTCCCTTGTTGATAAAGATCCTCTCTGTTTTTTGGTTTTTAAAATTATTAATTCGTAGCTACTTCCAAAAGGAAAAAAGTACTCCGTTTAAATGGCTCTAAAATAAAAATAAAACATGTCGATAGTAAATTTTAAACAGCAGGTCAACATATATCTCTTCTTAGACGCCACATCAGCAACCCCAATTTGCCTCCTAAGTCTCACCAATTTAATTTATTTATTTTTAAAAATGTTTTCTTCTGATTTAAGTTGATTTAAAATTTGAAAAGAAAAGAGAAAAGAAAAGAAAAAGCATGAATGCCCATTTTTTTACCTGTGTTGGGCTCCAGAACGCCCCACCGAGAACGCCCCGCCGCCCGCGTTCTAGGTGTTCTTGGCCCCCTCAACGCCCCATGCCGGGCACACTCCAAATGATCTTATGGTTTAAGACATTTCCATTATATTTGACTCTTTGATGGCTTACTTAAATATTACCCTTGTTTATTTAGGTTTTACTAAGGTAATCAGCTAAGTGAAAGAACGATTTGGAATTTCAATAATTTATCTACCTATACGCTTATATTATTTTATAATATATAATATATATTATATTAAATAAATAAATAGGCATTTTAATGTGTATTAACAACTTAAATTGTAGGAATTATATTAACTTGTTCAATGGTATATAAACTCCACTTTTCTAAACGTTGGTAATTGATTATATACAACGACGTATTTGCCCGTCTCGACGGGAATAAAACTATCATATTAAAGTCAACTTTATTTACTTCAAATAGGTTAGGGAAGAAAATGTATGTTTAATTATTGACTCCTATTTTTCAATATGTCTAGATCAAAATGATAGTTTTGGTACCCTTGTGCTTTTTTAACCTGCATGGAATTGATTCAAAAATTTATTACATTGATCGTTAGTTGTATAACGTACTAGACATCAAACCCATGTATACACACGGGCTGTTGAATGTGAATTTGATTTTCATAATTATGCGAATTATGTTTACGATAAAATTCTATTTCGTAAATGTAACACCCTCAAATTTCGGTTTGCGGAAGCTGTCGGGTCGGGTGTTACTAAATCAAATATCACAGCATAAGATACATAATGAACGACTCTAAATGAGACGTTTGAAAATGGTTATACATTTCGTAAATAAAAATGTTTACAACGTTATAAGTTTAACAACAAATTCCAAATACATTATTGGAAAATATGAAAGTAAATGCAGAGTAGTCCCATTTGTTGAAAATATGCGACTCGAACTAGTAAGATCTTGTAGTAATCCTAATCCTGCTGGGCACCTGAGAACACATGCTAAAACAGGTCAGCTATAAAGCTGGTGAGTTCATAGGTTTGTTAGTTGAATACATAAAGTATAAATCTTGTATGTTTTGAGAAATTGTTCAGAATCCACGATTCTGATTTGTAGCAAATTGTAGTTGTAATTACCAGTGTGTAATTCGAAAGTTTAGGTATCTAATACCTAAGCAATTGTAGTCCGTACCTAAGTACACAATAATTGAGGCATACCGAGCCTGAATACCTATCTGGTATGAGTAAGTGTATAACGGGAGGAAATACCTGCCTAAGTTGTAAACAAATAACTATATGACCACGTCATATGATAGTAAGTAACTGTAGTCCCGCAGAACTATGATTTAACATATGAGGTGTTGCATCCAGCAACAAGTGATTGTAAATCCGCAGATCTATGTTTGAACGTTTAGCGTGTCCGTTTACCCGATTAGCATAAGCTAACCCGGACATGAATTGAGCTAACGGCCTCGCGTGGCGGCACCACCGATCCGTTAACTTATTGTGAATCCCGAGTATCACTCGCTGATCCATTGATTGAAATTTCGTACACTGCAATACCGTGGTTTCGTTTTGTGCCCACTTTACCGTGGCATCGTTTGGTGCCCGCTGCAATACCGCGGCATCGTTTTTGGAATTGCTCGCAGCAATTTGTGATTGAGCCGGCAGTACAACGACATGCCCGACTAAGTTGTTTGAGAGCCAGCAGTACTCGACATGCCTGACTAAGTAGATCGTATAATAGTATGTAGATATTCATCAGGTGACACCCCCACGGTTGGATTACATCCTGGGCCGAGGGACCATCCCTGGTTGGATTACATCCTGAGCCAGAGTCGTCACCAGTTGAGTAGTATGGATATAAGAAGTCTGTACTAACTTGTGATAATATTGTATACTCCTAGCCTAAAGCCTAGAAAGTATATATAACGGAGTCTTGGGAAAATGTTCACTTAAGTTCGGTTCCCATTCTAGTGATAATGAAGTGTGTTGACAGTTTTAGTTCTTAAAGAATAACTAAACTTGTAACAGTACAGATGTTGTTCAGTGTAGGTAGAACTAACTAGTTCTAATGTATTCAATGATATTGTCCCGTGACAATATGGCCAAAAGATTGTGATAACTAAATCAAGTTATGTGTTGGTAATCGTTTCCAACGACCTAACCGGGTACGATTGTAACCTATCTAGGTTAAGTATTGATATTGTTATAAAACAATATTGCGGGTGTAATCCCTAAGTATTACACATTTCGTATTACATACAGTAATATAAATAGTTGTAAATTATAAACGATTGTTAATATGATTTGAAAACAGCAATTGAGCATGTGTTTCACCCCGAAAATAGTAAAACAGTTGAAAGGGAGGGGCTATGAAACTCACCTGTGAGTTGTTAGCGATACGATGATATGCGCGTCGTCCGAATGGTAACCTTCTAATGTCCTAAACACGTGAGGTTGTATAAGTACGAGATCAAATAGTCTGACCAAGTAAGTCGTTCGAATGTTTGTTTGTCGCTTGGTTTTAAAGACCGTGTACGGGGGTTCGGGGGCAGCGCCCCTGATAGCGGGGTCCAAGGGGTGGCAACCCCTGGCGGGGTCCAAGGGGCAGAGCCCCTGGCTGGGGTCGAGCTGCCAGGTTTTTAAGGTTTAAAGAAAACGCATTCGAAATCCAAATTCGGGTAAAATCGAGTGGTAAAATTTGGTTGTCAATACTTAGTGAAAAACATAGGTTTTTAAGGTTCTGCGACGTCAGATGCGACGTCAACTGCGACGTCAGATGCGACGTAGGGTCTTGCGTCGCTATGTGCGACGTCGCAATTTAATGCGACATTGCGTGTTACGTCGCAATGTGCGACGTTTAAGATTTACTGCGACGTAGGGTGTTACGTTGCATCATGCGACGTTGAGATGTTTTTGCGACGTTGGCTGCGACGTCGGCTGCGACGTCGCAGCACTGTTTTTGGTCCCTGCGACGTAGCGGACAGATCGCCGGAGTTTGAGCCGAAAACGAGTTTTCCGGCCTCCGTTGAGTCTGATTCTTTTACCCAACCCATATTTGAGTATTTTAAGCTTATCTAAACCGCAAACAAGCAAAATAACAAAGTTTTGAGAGATTTCGAGAATTGTCGAAAACTTACAAATCCGCGCGAGGAGAATCCGAAAAGATAGGATTGTAGATCGTTGCGTGGTGATCGTTTTTCCCTAAAGGAGCTTTGAGATTGGAGGTCGTTTGACGGTGGTTTTTGGCGGATTATGGTGGCGGTGGTGTGGTGGTAGGTTGTAGAGAGAGAGATGAGAGAAAAGTTGAGAGGAGAGAGAGAGTGAAATGTGGTGAATGAGAAAGAATGAGGAGGGATTTCGGTTTTTATTTGAACTCAGATCCCTAACTCGTGTACTGTGGTCTCCAACCACAGTACAAAATGTCCGTGATTTTATACCTGATTAAAATGTAGATTTATTACTTTAAATCTATAATTTGGTTATGTTATTTTGTATATATTTTTAATAAAAATATTTCACTTGAACTATAAAATGTAATTATTCAAGGTTTAAAATCGGCGCGAAATTTGACTTTTTGACCGGGTGTTACATTCTCCCCCTGTTAAGAAAATTTCGTCCCGAAATTTAAAGTGATGTCAGGGTTGCGCATGGTCTGGGGAGCAATGCACGTACTAGGTATTTGTCGAATAGATTGCAGACACATGATGTCTATAACGAGGTTGAATAGCAGTCACTCCATGACCGCATCATGTTTAATCGTTGTAGTCACATTCTGACCGTATTATTTGTTTGGTGTATGATTATTTTGTGGTTATTCGGTAACCGTTTACGTCGTAGTCCATTCGGGACTAGAAGGTTGTCACATAGTGACCGTTTTGTAATTGGTTATATCAGGGCTGAGCGATTTATCGTTGAGTCGATCAGTCTACTGAAAGTAAACATTGAGTTTGGTTGGTGAGTGTTCTATCGATTGGTCTGCTGAAAGCAAACTTTGGGTTTTATGTGGGCCTAGGTCAACTAGCCCTAAGATGTGATCGACAATAAGTCGTTAAAATGATGGTGGGGACAATAAGTACACATTTAGCGAATCTATAATTGAAGAGTTATGTTTTCGAGGAGAAATTGTACTTACATTTTCGTTGGAGATTTATTTGATTTACTCGGAGTCGATTAAGTGAATTTTGCGTCTTTTTGGGCAGTCCTTCTTGTAATGACCGGGTTCCTTACATTTGAAGCATATCCTTCGAGAGTCGGGATTGGCGGGAACTCTGCAGTCCCGGATTACGTGACCGTATCGTTGGCATCTTTCGCAGGGTAATCCGCATAATCCGTCATGATGACGTTTACAGCCGTGACAAAATGGTTTGTTACCCGCATAGCCTTGTCTTTCGTTGGGTTCGACAGCATGGTACTTCAAGGGTTCAGGTTGATTGGTTGGATTTTGACTAGGGCTGGAATCCCCATTCCATTTCGTTAGGTTGTTTTCGGTTGCAGTGGCTTCGCGTCGTTCCCTCTGTGCCATAAGTCTGTGGGCCATACGAATGGCCTCTTCAATAGTAGCGGGTTTAGAGGCGGTGACCATCCCCTCAATTAGTAGCGGGAGTCCACCGGTGTACCTTGCGATTTGTTGACTCTCAGGGTTTACTATAGTTGGGCACAAGTGTGCTAGTTGTTGGAAACGAGTGGTATATGTTACGATATCGTTGTCTTTTACGGTGAGGTGCCAAAGTTCGTCCTCAAGTTTGTGAAGTACTTCGATGGGACAATACTTGTCCTTCATGATTCGTTTCAGGTCTTCCCACGGAAGTTTGTGAGCAGTGTCGATTCCTACAGTTCGGGCGTGAAAATTCCACCAGGTAGAAGCATCATCCTGGAGGGTGTATGTGGCGTACAAGACTTTGCAGTCGTCGGGGCAGTTGCAAACGTGAAATATAGATTCCATTCTCTCGAACCATCGAATTAATCCGATAGCTCCTTCAGTACCAACGAAGTTTGGTGGTTCGCACCTCAGAAAATCCTTAAAAGTGCAAGGCTTTTCTTGGTTCCGAGCAGCTAGGGTCGCAGTCACTGCTTGATTAATAATTTGATCGTGCTCAGCTCGAGTGAAAGTTTGTCGTTTAGGAGGCATGATTCTTGAACAAGAATGAAACGACAAAGTGTGAGATCTTTATTCAAAGATTTTGATTATTACAGTGACATGAATAGTAAACTTGAGTTCTTAAATGAGTGATACGGGATCCCATGATCCTTGATGTTGAAGTTATGATATCGCGTGTGGCAGTCATATTTCTGCCCTTTTTGTGGTGTTGTCACAACAGTTTAAGTATCCGTTGTCGAGTTAACCTTGGTTAAATTGTCCTGTTTCCATGTTTTTCGAGAGTTGTGACCAATTAGGTTGTAGTTTTGATGAATAGTCGTAATAATCACTAAATCGTGTTTTAATGTAGTCAACCAGACTATGTTATTGTGAGTAGTCCCACGGACTATAGTGTAGTACTAAGATACTATACGGCCAATCACGCCTGTGAATGTGACACCTATAGTGCCCTATGTGGTGTTGAAGCGGGGTCTCCCAACACAACCCATGTGTGTGGTGACATCGTGTATTTATCGATTGAGGCATTACATGCCTTAGTAGTCGTGGTGTGGCACTTCGTGCCCAGTAAGGTAATCGCGTATGCGTATAAGTGTATAAGTGCGTATAGCGAGTGTTCATACGCACAGAAATCGAGTGGAACACCTCGTGTCCCATAGAGTAGTCGTATATACATATATGGTGTACACGTAACTATTCAAGTATACGTACATAATAATAGTCAGGTGTGGCACCTCGTGCCCAGTTAAGTAAGTGTATATGTACATATGTCAGTCGTACATGCAACTATAACAAGTCTACATGCATAATTGAAGTAGCACCTAGTGCTATAATGCAGTGTTATCAGCACAGTAATTGAAATACTAATGTTTTGTAATTGTAGTACCAAGGTACCATGAAACGCAGCACCACGTGCTGTAATGAAGTGCCCGCGGCATTGAAATTGTAGTATCCATGTACTATGAGTGTGGCATCAACATGCCATGATTGTAGTATCAACGTACTGTGAAGGTTGCACTAATGTGCTCAAGTTGTGGTATTAACATACCTTGAAATCGTAGCACCACGTGCCATGTGTGGTTTGATTTGTGGCCCCACGGCCAAAATGTGTTTGAAGTTCGAATTTCTCAGTTGTAGCACAAAGGCTAAAATGTAGGGGTCAAAGTACCGCATGATTGAATTTGTTGATCTACGTGATCAAGTTGTGATTCGAGATAATTTTGTTGTGGACTTAGTCAACACTAATCCAGTTGTGATCCATATGTTCAAGGTTTAAAAGTTGTCAGTTTGTTTTAAGTTTCGTGAAGGTTTAGCATGTGCGGGTTTCCATTCCCATTGGTAACGTTTGTACCTCCTTCCCGAGGCTCAGTGATAGATGTGATATTCTCCTATGCGTGCATATGGAGAAAAGTGTCGAGTCGCGATAGTTAGGAAGACGGCGATGTGCCTCTTCGCGAGTATGTATTGGTTCAGCGGAATTGATTTTATATATATACTCAATATATATAAGTACGTAAAAGTATTACACATGTAAGGCCTATTCATACATACCTACAGTACATATAATAGCCTAGGATGTCTAGCACATAACAAATCAGAGTCAACTACGCATTCCTGGTCCAGTATAACCCCTTTCAGATATCGCATCATCTTTATTTAATTGTACATAGTTAGCTACGCTATGTTAAATTAAACTAGTATGATGTAATCCCTGAACCAGTCATACCTAACGAGGAATACTGCCTAACGGTCATAGTCTAGGCCCACTAAATGCAACCTAGTTCACTATAACCTTAGGCTCTGATACCAATCTGTAACACCCTCAAATTTCGGTTTGCGGAAGCTGTCGGGTCGGGTGTTACTAAATCAAATATCACAGCATAAGATACATAATGAACGACTCTAAATGAGACGTTTGAAAATGGTTATACATTTCGTAAATAAAAATGTTTACAACGTTATAAGTTTAACAACAAATTCCAAATACATTATTGGAAAATATGAAAGTAAATGCAGAGTAGTCCCATTTGTTGAAAATATGCGACTCGAACTAGTAAGATCTTGTAGTAATCCTAATCCTGCTGGGCACCTGAGAACACATGCTAAAACAGGTCAGCTATAAAGCTGGTGAGTTCATAGGTTTGTTAGTTGAATACATAAAGTATAAATCTTGTATGTTTTGAGAAATTGTTCAGAATCCACGATTCTGATTTGTAGCAAATTGTAGTTGTAATTACCAGTGTGTAATTCGAAAGTTTAGGTATCTAATACCTAAGCAATTGTAGTCCGTACCTAAGTACACAATAATTAAGGCATACCGAGCCTGAATACCTATCTGGTATGAGTAAGTGTATAACGGGAGGAAATACCTGCCTAAGTTGTAAACAAATAACTGTATGACCACGTCATATGATAGTAAGTAACTGTAGTCCCGCAGAACTATGATTTAATATATGAGGTGTTGCATCCAGCAACAAGTGATTGTAAATCCGCAGATCTATGTTTGAACGTTTAGCGTGTCCGTTTACCCGATTAGCATAAGCTAACCCGGACATGAATTGAGCTAACTGCCTCGCGTGGCGGCACCACCGATCCGTTAACTTATTGTGAATCCCGAGTATCACTCGCTGATCCATTGATTGAAATTTCGTCCACTGCAATACCGTGGTTTCGTTTTGTGCCCACTTTACCGTGGCATCTTTTGGTGCCCGCTGCAATACCGCGGCATCGTTTTTGGAATTGCTCGCAGCAATTTGTGATTGAGCCGGCAGTACAACGACATGCCCGACTAAGTTGTTTGAGAGCCAGCAGTACTCGACATGCCTGACTAAGTAGATCGTATAATAGTATGTAGATATTCATCAGGTGACACCCCCACGGTTGGATTACATCCTGGGCCGGGGGACCATCCCTGGTTGGATTACATCCTGAGCCAGAGTCGTCACCAGTTGAGTAGTATGGATATAAGAAGTCTGTACTAACTTGTGATAATATTGTATACTCCTAGCCTAAAGCCTAGAAAGTATATATAACGGAGTCTTGGGAAAATGTTCACTTAAGTTCGGTTCCCATTCTAGTGATAATGAAGTGTGTTGACAGTTTTAGTTCTTAAAGAATAACTAAACTTGTAACAGTACAGATGTTGTTCAGTGTAGGTAGAACTAACTAGTTCTAATGTATTCAATGATATTGTCCCGTGACAATATGGCCAAAAGATTGTGATAACTAAATCAAGTTATGTGTTGGTAATCGTTTCCAACGACCTAACCGGGTACGATTGTAACCTATCTAGGTTAAGTATTAATATTGTTCTAAAACAATATTGCGGGTGTAATCCCTAAGTATTACACATTTCGTATTACATACAGTAATATAAATAGTTGTAAATTATAAACGATTGTTAATATGATTTGAAAACAGCAATTGAGCATGTGTTTCACCCCGAAAATAGTAAAACAGTTGAAAGGGAGGGGCTATGAAACTCACCTGTGAGTTGTTAGCGATACGATGATATGCGCATCGTCCGAATGGTAACCTTCTAATGTCCTAAACACGTGAGGTTGTATAAGTACGAGATCAAATAGTCTGACCAAGTAAGTCGTTCGAATGTTTGTTTGTCGCTTGGTTTTAAAGACCGTGTACGGGGGTTCGGGGGCAGCGCCCCTGATAGCGGGGTCCAAGGGGTGGCAACCCCTGGCGGGGTCCAAGGGGCAGAGCCCCTGGCTGGGGTCGAGCTGCCAGGTTTTTAAGGTTTAAAGAAAACGCATTCGAAATCCAAATTCGGGTAAAATCGAGTGGTAAAATTTGGTTGTCAATACTTAGTGAAAAACATAGGTTTTTAAGGTTCTGCGACGTCAGATGCGACGTCAGATGCGACGTAGGGTCTTGCGTCGCTATGTGCGACGTCGCAATTTAATACGACATTGCGTGTTACGTCGCAATGTGCGACGTTTAAGATTTACTGCGACGTAGGGTGTTACGTCGCATCATGCGACGTTGAGATGTTTTTGCGACGTTGGCTGCGACGTCGCAGCACTGTTTTTGGTCCCTGCGACGTAGCGGACAGATCGCCGGAGTTTGAGCCGAAAACGAGTTTTCCGGCCTCCATTGAGTCTGATTCTTTTACCCAACCCATATTTGAGTATTTTAAGCTTATCTAAACCGCAAACAAGCAAAATAACAAAGTTTTGAGAGATTTCGAGAATTGTCGGAAACTTACAAATCCGCGCGAGGAGAATCCGAAAAGATAGGATTGTAGATCGTTGCGTGGTGATCGTTTTTCCCTAAAGGAGCTTTGAGATTGGAGGTCGTTTGACGGTGGTTTTTGGCGGATTATGGTGGCGGTGGTGTGGTGGTAGGTTGTAGAGAGAGAGATGAGAGAAAAGTTGAGAGGAGAGAGAGAGTGAAATGTGGTGAATGAGAAAGAATGAGGAGGGATTTGGGTTTTTATTTGAACTCAGATCCCTAACTCGTGTACTGTGGTCTCCAACCACAGTACAAAATGTCCGTGATTTTATACCTGATTAAAATGTAGATTTATTACTTTAAATCTATAATTTGGTTATGTTATTTTGTATGTATTTTTAATAAAAATATTTCACTTGAACTATAAAATGTAATTATTCAAGGTTTAAAATCGGCGCGAAATTTGACTTTTTGACCGGGTGTTACAGTAAAAATTAATAAAGATATGCAATGAAGTTCAAAAGTCATTAAACGAAAGTAGTTTTATAGATGATTGCGTATATTAATTAATAATTCTAATAAAATACAAAGAATTAAGATTAAGATTATATTTATTTATTACCTTACTTATTTAAAGTTAAAATCCTCCTTATGCAAGTTTCTTAATGAAATTAGGAACCTAAAATAATAATAATTATATTGATAAATTAATATATAAATATATTTTCAAAACAATATATGTATTTATAACATCATCTCATCCTAAATTTTAGCTAATTGGACAATATTAAAGAATTTAATTGGTTAATTGGGATTTTGTATGCACATATACATGTTCATTTCTTGGTAAATCTTACAAGAATAGGTTAACTATGAAAAGGTACCCACCTCAACATGAGCTTCGGAACTTATATCATTGGCATACTGGATCAGAGCAAGCTCCAGTTTTGACTTCAATGGCCGGCATTCGGTCAGAAATCAGAATAGGTGCAAAGTCCTAAGATCTATCTCAAACTTCTCAATGCCCTGGAGAGCAAAATAACCAACTATGGTCATCACAAGGTTATAGCTAGTATAAGATACTACTAGCAGTAAACATTAGATTGCTTGAAACTTGAAAGGTGTCAGACTTTATCTATATCAAGCATTTGACTAGGAATGTTGGGAAGGGATGAATGCAATTATAAAGTACTTCAAATGGGTATTGTGACATGTAGCACATTTGTATTGGTTCCCTTGTTCTCATCAAAAATTGATGTATTCATTTGAACCTTAAATGCAACTAAAATGTCTTTTAAGTTGCAAAAATGGTGGAAAGCAAAGAAGGCAAGCTTCACCCAGCAGAAATAAAAATCTGCTAAAGCTGAACTATAGGGGATGCTCTGATTGCAACATGATTTTTGTCGTCAAACTTTTTTTTTATTTTTAGGATAGTGAGTCACTGAGTTGTATAATTATATAATTTTTTAAAAGAAATATGATAGGTATGGACCATGCCCTCATAACACATTAGGTAATTACATTAGTTTATTAATCATATATCATCAACTTACTCTTGTTCAATATTTCTATTTTACATACAATAGAGTCAAATGCTACTCTATACCTTTTAGAATAGAGCATTCAAACTTTTCCTAAACTGAAACCTACAATTGTAAGAATTTGGATAATGTTTGTCAAACATTCAATTGATACCGAACCAACTTTTAGAAAAAACCCGAACCGGGTAGGGTCAAACCGGGTTTGACCAGGTCAGGTTTTCGGGTTTGAAACCGGGTAGGGTATAAAACCCGGTTTTTTTGAACACCTCTATCTACCATTGATACCGATCCAACTTTTAGAGAAATCAATTTTGGACCTAATAATGTTGCATAACTCTTCCAGGGCCGGCCCTGGGCACGGGCGGCATGGGCGACGACCCAGGGCATCAAGTTCTTGGGGGCATCACGTTTTCGGTTCATGTCATTTTATACTAGATTCATTTTTCACGATTTAGTTTTACTAGATGATGTTTATGATGAAAACATGTACAATTTTTTGTAAGTAAAGCTATTTTTTACGATACCATCAAAGGACTTAAATGGGTGAAAATGATTTTGCAGGTGGTGTGGGAAGAAGACGCCCACATTTTCTCTTAAAATCCCTTGTATTACGAAATATTTCCATATGATCCTTCAACTACACTCACTTTGCCCTTTATGCCCTTATTACTATTTAAAGTTAGAATTTAACCATTCAACTCAATAAATCAACTTATCAGCATCGTTTACAAACCATCGTTCGATATTCTTTAAAGAAAATAATTAAATTGGACTACACTTCTATAGAAAATTAAAAATAAACATGAGATACTTATTTTAAACATATTAATTAAAGTATTGACTATAACTATGTTATAAGACAAAAAAGTATCTATTATTGTATTATAGAAAGGTATTATATGTGAAAAACTTGCGAACTCAACTTTACTTAGAAACCAGAAAATAATATATTATAACTATCATATTTACGTATAATTAAAGCTTTCATATTTAGA
The DNA here is from genome assembly GCA_949592205.1 of Helichrysum umbraculigerum. NCBI lineage: Eukaryota > Viridiplantae > Streptophyta > Magnoliopsida > Asterales > Asteraceae > Helichrysum > Helichrysum umbraculigerum. Next base: position 3,229,608 of record CATIUR010000005.1, on the reverse strand, counting down.
GGTCTATGTTTTAGTTATTTCATAGACTCCGCAATTAGCGGGACTGTCATGATCCAAATAATTAGTTGCCATAAACTAGAGACATCAATAACCAACATGTGCATATGTAAACTCATATGAAAAGCAAAAATTAAACAAAAAATGACATGTATGACATACATTAGGGGCTTTTTTCTAACCAACTCGCCCGGGGCATCCAAAAGGTCAGGACCGGCCCTGAACTCTTCTAGCCCACTGTATGTCCCCCACAAGGAGTTGTAAGATACAATACAATGGTCATTGTGAGATGAATAGAAAGAATCAATAGTTTGATACATAAAACAGGACAAGACCTTTAACAAGAATTTAACCTGCAATGTAACACCTTTCACCTTTACAATACAATGGTCATTGTGAGATGAATAGAAAGAATCAATAGTTTGATACATAAAACAGGACAAGACCTTTAACAAGAATTTAACCTGCAATGTAACACCTTTCACCCTCTATGAGACATTGGATGCTTAGACCTCTCACTATGGTGGAGTCCAACTGACGCATCAGTTTGTGTCACATCTGCGTCACGTCAGCTTTTTTCAAAACTGACACAAACTGACGCTTTACTGCCTAGAGTGAACATCACTTAGCATCACTTATCTTTTTCTTGACCCCACACACTAATTTCTTTATTTATTTAAAACACAAACTTAAATAAAACATATTCATTAAAATTAAAAAAACATTACATTAAATAAAAATAAAACATTACAATTCAAAAAATATATATATTTATTACTTTATTTATTCTAGACATTTTGATTAGAATTAAAAACATTATATTTAATTAAAAATAAAGCATTAAAGTAATTAAAGAGGAAAATATTAAAATAATTAAACAATTTAAAACAATTGGTTGGTGGCCCATTTATCTCCATTTTAAGTAACGAAAATTGTGACCCATTTAACACCTTTTAAAGCCCATGTTTAATAACCTAATTCCATTCATCATTATTCATCATCATCCATAAAAAAGAAAAACAGAGCCAAAAAACATAAACGAAAAGGAAAAGCAAATAAAAAAGAAAAGGGCCCACTCTCCTCACCGATGCTTCCAAGCTTATAACCGACGCAATGGAACCGACGCTTGGTGCCTATGGTGTCGGTTCCGTCACCACAATCGACGGACCGTTGGGACAGGCCTTATTAACGCATTTTGTATTGCTGGGTTCTTGAGATAACACAACGTTGACCATTTAGTGAGTACTTGAGGGTATGGATGGCAATGGATCGGATATGGATCGGATGATGCCATATCCACATCCATATCCATTTAAATATTTTCGTCCATATCCATATCAATATCCATTTAATTTCAATTCATCCATCCACATCCATATCCGATGGATTAAGCGGGTTAATGGATGTCCGTTGAATATTCAAAACAACGTTAAAAATTTCCTAATATGAAATGAAACCAACAAATATTGTAAAAAAAATAAATAAATATAACGTAACATACGAAAATCTATTCACAAGAGCTTGTAGTAATTATCATCAATGAAGCATAATTGGTTACAATTATAAGTACACATATATTTTAACAAATACAAATGTATAATCTCTATGTTTATCGGTTAATCACACATGTTTTGATTGTCCTTAATCGTAGATTGTGACTTCACTATATGGTCGGAAGCAAAACTTGGCTCAGCGCGATATATTTATGCATTTCGATTTGTTATATAAATCAATAATCCAAAAAAACCCCTCAAATATACATTTAATTTTATAAATTTACTACTTTATATATTCAATATCATATTAATAGTTTATGGTTTATATGTACGTGGATATGTAAATTTATATGTGTATATGTATATGTATTTCGGGTTAATGGATAAATCCATGGGTGGTAACTTGTCATCCATATCTCATCCACTATTCATCCACATCCATATCCATATCCACTATTCATCCATTTCGATCGTCCGTATCCATCATTAAGTGGATGGATCGGGTGGATATCCATTGGATCGGGTGACAATTGCCATCCCTACTTGAGGGTGATGTCCACATCTCGTGGATTCTTCTTGTTCTGTGCCACTGTCATGCTTCCGACTATGGATTCACCTTCACATATAGTCAGCACATCTTCCAAGTATAGTAAAGTCTGCTTCCAGTGTGTATTCCTTGACTTTGGCCCTAGATTGCAACATCAGAAAAATGGAAGTAAGAGGTGGCATTTTAACCATTCAGGTCATGTTAGATGGTCAAATAAAAGGATAAAATTTCAATCCATAATACCCCTCAAATCACTTTATTCGAACAAATATATTATCACTGAAATAATATAACTTGTAAAATCACATTCCAATCACAAACTTCATATAAAACTATTTGTATAGAAAGTGTTGACACGTGGTCAACCTAACCACTCAATCCTACCCGTTTTGGCTCATTCCCCCACGCCTAACCCACCAATTTGACGCTTCTATAAAGCAGATTCAAATGCATGTACAATTTATAGACCTAAAATGGTTTACACCACTTGATAGATGAAATAGAATGGGCATATAACTAACCTGTAGAGAATCCTGTCATTTTGTGGCATACAGTAAATAATACATCAAAATATGCTACAAGAGCATGAACGTAATCATCACGTTCAGCCACCAGCTTGAAGGGTGCTGTGAATGAAGCATCTCCAGATGTCATCTTCCAGATGTCCATGGTCTGTAGAAACAAGTTAAAACACTGTCAAAGGACAATGGGGTATAGAAAGGTCACACGGGTTGGATACTTAGATGAGGCTCAAAACAAGTTGGGTGACTCGACACCACTTTTTTGTCCATCCATATTTTATCTGTCATAACAAATAATTATATTATATTCATCACACTTATAGAAACCATAATTAGATTAGTTAAACATTTATAGTAAAGCAATTTTCATTGATAATTTGAGCAACTTTACAGCGTTTGAATCATTCATTTTTATTTACTTTTTGATAAAATGTAACCAGAATGAAACACTAGTTAAAAATCCTTGAGTAACTTTACAGTGGGGTTAAAAATCCTCCGCTGGTGTCTAGATCTCATACCTTGAGTAATTGGCAGTTTGTGACAATCTGATTCTGGTCAACCGTGTCGACAAGTGGTTCCATAATTGACTGCTTTCTGATGCAGCTCATGTCAAAACCATACACATTGTTCCAAACTGCAGATTCAGGAGAGTCCCAGTTGAGAGATTTTAAACAGATTTTACTCAATTGAGTTGAGGATTATGCTGAACATTAATTTGCGGGTAAAGGGGATATACCCCAGCAATTTTATCATGAACATTAATTTGTACAACAGTAAGTACGGTTTGAGGGAGGAGTTACTTACATTCAATCTTATCTTCTTTGTACTCGGCATCCTCGATTGCTGTCAGATAGAGAGAAGCATTATCAGGTAACACAATTCTGCTGCTAACCTGTTGAGAGACACGGAAGATTTGAAAAGGGCCTTGCAGTAGAGAGAAAAGAAAAGTTTCAATTATATGACTCAAGTTCAAGTTAGATTGAAGATGTATTAACCAATACTAACAATGAAGCTTGAGAACATAGTGTCATAATAAAAAGATGTTATTTTTCGGGAACCAAGGAACACAACACAAGGACGACTATTATATCAAAAATGAGGCATTAACCAAACAACAATCATGCTACATAACTCTACAGTATGTGGAATACTAGGTTTTTTTATATCAAGATAAACGCTAATAGGTACAAAAACGAAGCAACGATCCCCAGAACTATACATAAAAAAACTAATGCCAAAACTTACCAGCCACTTATCCCTAGCATCTAAAACTGTATCTAATATGTTTTCGTATAACAACAAGTATCCCATCCATTCTGAAATGATAATATCGACTTGAGGTACGGGAAGCTCAAGTTCTTCAATCTTTCCTTTCAAAACAGTTACAACTGCAATAATAAGCCAAAAGAGGGCAGATAAGAGCATATCCCATTGTATTGATATTATAAGAACTTTGATGATTAACAAAAAACTATTACCATTTGAATAGCCATTTGCCTTGACAATGTCTTTTGCCATGAGAGCCATTTGTGAGCACTCAACCTGAAAGCATGGAAGTTGAATATGTCAAAAAAAAATGCACGACAATGACAAACCTAAAATCTTAAAATTGCATAAATCAGGTTGCAACACATAAATTAGCAGGCAAATACAGTTTTTACCAAACTATCTGAAAGAACACTTCAGACACAGGTAATTCAAAAAAAAAACAAGCACATTGACCTTGGGGAAAAGTATTTTATTGGGTAAATGAAGAAGACTGAACTGAATGCTTATACATAACCCAAAAGGATAAATAAACGGTTGCTTTCATTATTTAAATAGATAACATAGACAACTTCTCACATAGGGAAACATGGTTCTGGTTCTTGTAGTACCAGATAGTCCAGTAAATGATAAAGAGATAAATACTAGTATGTTAATGGTATACATACAGCATATACGTGTTTTGCCCCAGCTTTTGCACAAAAGAGAGAAAGAATCCCTGTCCCAGCACCAACATCAAGAACAATTTTGTCCTTGAACAAAAATGTATTCTTATAGATAATGTTTTGGTAAGTCTTAGTTCTCACAACGTCCTTCAACATTTCCTGCAAACAAAAGGAATTTTATTAGGCCTTATAACATTTTCTTAAGACACTACTAATTACTGCACAAAATTCTAAAGACGTGAAAATCGACACATCACATGTCAAAATACTTATTAGCTGAGGATAACAAAAACATGTCTCGATAGACGGTAATAACCAATGAACTTGGCTAATCAAGAGATTGTTTTGTCTTTCTTCTTTTCACGCCTTTAGAACCAGCTCATATAAATAATGAATTTAGCTAATCGTAACCGTGATTTGCATCGAGATGGACTTACCTCATGAATACCTGCAACAACAAAATCAAAGGAACTGATGCATTAAAAAACCATCAGAGGCACCAAATAAGTAACACAACAACAATTCAGCTATTTAATTGGTTAACAAATTAAAACAATCAAAATATAAAAAGTTTAACAACAAATCTCAACCCTACACCGAAGTCCTACAGCCCGTCCGTTCATATATACAAGTATTGATTGAAAGAACATCCCAAAGATCACTTGTTCAGATCATTGTTTGAATATGAAATTAATTGCGGAAGCGTACCTGATTCCATTGAATCAATTCGAGTAGTGGGTTTGTGATTAATCTGATTGCTTGTATAATTTGGCCTTCCCTGAGTGAATGATGGATATCACGTCTGTATGCATTTAATACTATGTATGTACATAACGTGTAGTCCACATTCCAACAATTTCCCACTTGGACTGCACAATCATGTACTTACATAGTAAAACTGTATACCGTATATAAAATCACTAAAATGAATTACACGTGTAAAGAAACTTAAGGAATGTCATCTAAACCAATCTTGTCCATTAGTCTCACTAACACAAGGAACAAGGGAGCATTCGTGGCCATTGTGCAACTAAACCCACGATGATCACATGTGTTAGCCTGACCAATTGATATAGATCAAGTGTAAATGTGTAGCATGGAAATTACATGTGAAGCGATCTATACATGCCTATTTCCAACTGGTCCAACCTTAACCAAATGAGATCAGAGTTCAAAGTAAACCAAAAATAAAGCTTAATAACCAAATTAGATAAATGAATAATGTCATGACATTGAAGTGTAATCTGAGCACAAGTACACAATACAAACTACAATGAAATCAAAGACCATCAATCAACTTTACACCCATATGATCAACATGTTCATGAAAAACCATGGGTGGCAACGCCTTCGTAAGCGGATCCGCAAGCATAGAGTTTGTCCTTATGTGCTCAATACTTATATAACCACTTTGAACTCTTTCTTTAACAACAAGAAACTTAATGTCTATGTGCTTAGACTTAGATGAGCTTCTATTGTTATTTGAATATAGGACTGCTGCATTATTATCACAATATAACTTTAGTGGTCTTTGTATACGATCGATTACTTTCAGTCCCATAACAAAATTACGCAGCCATATAGCATGATTGGATGCTTCATAACACGCTATAAATTCAGCTTCCATAGTAGAAGATGTGACAAGTGTCTGCTTAGCACTTTTCCAAGATATCGCTCCTCCAGCTAGAAGATAAATGTATCCAGATGTCGCTTTATAGCTGTCTTGGCATCCAGCAAAGTCAGAAACAGAATACCCAATGATCTCAAGTTCATCTGACTTTTTGAAGGTGAGCATATAGTCCTTTGTTCTTTGAAGATATCTTAAGACTCGTTTGGCTGCAACCCAATGTTCTCTTCCTGGATTGCTTTGATATATGCCAAGCATTCCCACTATAAAAGCCAGGTCTGGACGAGTGCAGACATGTGCATACATCAAACTCCCTACTACCAATGCATAAGGAATGTCCCTCATAAACTTGGATTCAATCTCATTTTTCGGACATTGCTTTAGGCTTAACTTATCTCCCTTAGAGACGGGAGTATCATGTGGTCTACAATTTTGCATATTAAATCTTTCAAGTACCTTCTCGATGTAGGCCTTTTGTGACAATCCAAGAATTCCCCGTGAGCGATCACGTAGAATTTGTATTCCAAGCACAAATGATGCTTCACCAAGATCTTTCATTTCAAATTTCTTCGAAAGAAATTTTTTAGTTTCACGAAGCATCTCTACATCGCTACTAGCAAGCAAAATGTCATCCACATAAAGAATCAAGAAGATGAATCTGTTCCCACTGAACTTATGATACACACAATCTTCAACAGGGTTCACTTTAAATCCAAATGAGAGAACAACCTGATGAAACTTTTGGTACCACTGACGAGAAGCTTGTTTGAGACCGTAAATGGACTTCTTGAGTTTACAAACCATTTGATTTTCTTCATAAGCAAACCCCTCGGGTTGTTTCATGTAAATGGTTTCCTCAATGTCTCCATTCAGAAACGCTGTCTTTACGTCCATTTGATGCAGCTCAAGGTCAAAATGTGTTGTAAGTGCCATAAGAATTCTAAAGGAGTCCTTTGAAGATACCGGAGAAAAGGTTTCCTTGTAGTCAATGCCCTCTTTCTGAGTAAATCCTTTAGCAACAAGACGAGCCTTATATCTCTCTACATTGCCTTGCGCATCCCGTTTGGTTTTATATACCCATTTACAACCAATTGGTTTTGCATTTGGAGGCAATGGGACGAGATCCCAAACGTCATTGTCTTTCATAGATTGAATTTCCTCACCCATGGCATTGATCCACTTTTGAGAGTTAGAACTTTCAGTTGCTTGGCGGAAAGTGAGTGGATCATCTCCCACTAAGTCAACATGTTCCCCATTTTCTTGAAGAAATACAACATAGTCATCCGGAATTGAACTTCTCCTTTCTCTCGTAGATCTTCTTAGTGGCACAGAATTCTCTTGATTTTGAGGTTGTTGAATTTGATTTTCATGCTCTTCAAGAATGGGTTGATGAGCAACTGGATGATTTTGAGGAACTACATGAGCATCCAAAGAATCGATAAAGGAATTAAAAATATTTGCTTGACCTTCGTTGTAAGCCGAGTTCCAACGATCCAACGGTGATCTTACCTCATTAAAGTCCCCAGCTATTACCCACCAACCTGAGTGTGATTGAATCAAATTACTTAACTCCATCCAAATTCTTCTCCTCTCCACTGGGTCATTAGGTGCGTGAATATTTACCACGTTAACTAATTGATGTGTATTACATAACTAACCCATCACAGCAAGGAAATGCCTATTGCGTATCACATTTGATTTCATAAATATGCGTGGATTCCATACACTGATAAGACCACCGGAGAGTCCCCTTGCGTGAACACTCTCACTTTCAAAGATCGTATTACCCCATAACACCTTATAGTTAAAATTCGACCCAGCTTGTAATTTGCTTTCATGCACAACTAAAAAATGAACGCCATTAGAAGTGACAAGACCTTTTACCTTTGAATTTTTGGATGGACATCCAGCTCCACGTATATTAATCGATAAAAAATTCATTTTTTATCTGCGTGTTCTCCTTCACCACGAATCAGGCTTTCCAATTTATCTTGATGCTCCTTTAAATGAAATCCAACAGATTCCCCAATTTTTATTGTTGCTAATACCTCTTCACAGATTTCCTCAGGCACATCTTGCTGCATAACTTCTGTACCAGTATCCGAATTATACTCACCGGATGTATCGTTCCGATTAGATGAGATAGGCACTTGCTCCATTTCCGATTCGGATGGAAAAATAGGGTTTAGATGATTAGTATCCGGCGCAGTAGTAGAGGGGTAATATCCAGCATCCGTATTCACCTTTGGATCAAAATAGATTTTAGTTTTTTCCAGCCCAACGATTGGGCTTCCCACACTTGGGCTTCTACTTGATCTAGGCCTCTTCTTTGCTCTCTTTATTGAAGGTGGCCCAAAAGAAAAAGGACCACAAGAAAATTGAGAAGTATCCGATTTGGAGCCCAAATTATGATTATTCCCATCCACATTATTCGAAGCGACACCACGCGTCTGTTCATTTTTTGAATTCCCACAATCATGCATATTACAGTTCACATTAAACGAGAAAGACGATTTACCTTCCACCGGACGACAAACCATCTTCTCCGGTGAGGATATTCCGATTTCTCCTTCTTCAGGACCAAAGTGTGGCTTCCAATCCGAATTAACCTCCGTCACCCAAATCTTGTAACTACTATCTCGCCACTTAACCTCCATTTCATCGTCGAGTCTCTTACCAGATTCTGATAGAATCAAACATTTACCACATGAGTTATCCTCGTCTCCCCGGGAAAACGAAGACGATAAGACTCTGTGGTCAACAGCCCGACCAATAGTTTCGTAAGTTGCAGCATCTCTAAGATGGAAAGGAACACCCCAAATTATCAAAGACACTATTCTATCGAAAGGAATGTCTTCACCCTTCCATACCGAGACATTCCGCAAATGATTTTTCCAAACCTCCTCTCCCGTCGTGATGAACTTCGCTGCTAACTCTTTTGACTTGAAAGCAAACATTACCTTTAGGCCACCCACATAAGATATAGCTACATTTGAATAACCCCCCTTAGAAAGCATACATGATAAACCACTGAAAGCATCCAAATCAACGACTTCACCAAGAACTGAACGGCCAAAACAATGTTTTGGATACAATTCTAGAATATCTTGAATGCTTATAGATCTTAATGGGTTTGTCGTGGGGTATTTACCAACGCATGCATCCCTGTATGATACACCATCATTCTCCGTCTTGCCCTTCATAATCCCTTGATATGCATGATCTTTAACGTATGAATTCTGAGGATAATCCACATTACGTGTAGGATGTGTATTAGACGAACCTTTGGACCCGTAATTGATCGGATTATGATTTCAATCGAATCTAGCTATGTTTACCCCCAACAGAGAACCATTCCATTTAACCAACTTTAACTCACTCTCCAGATCAAATAGATCCTTTACATTTCTGAACTTAATGAAACCGAAGACATTGTTTTGCTTATCCTTTCTTCTTGATACAAACGAATCACAGATGCTCCCAACATTTTCAAATAACCTCCAAAGTTTATTATTAGTGCAATCTTCAGGTAAATTTGAAACGAAGTAGGTAGTAACTGCCGCATCCTCCGTAAATAAATTGTTACGATGAGACTGATTCTTCTTTCTATATGAAACGTAGGTCCAACCAGCTTCATCCCCATTGCGTCCAAATCCTTGATGATTCCTTCCTTTGACGTTTTGTCTTCCTAGCCGCACCATCGAGAGAGAAAAACTTTATACTAAAAAGAAAAAAAACTCTTGTATTATCAATTAATTTTGCTTCCTTTGACGTTTTGTATTATCAATTGATTTTGCTTGTGGAGCGAGTTTTGATATTTCTAGGGTTTAAACTACTTTAAGTTGTTGGTCTGAATAAAAGAGTTTTTAGGGTTTACGACGGATATTTTATTAGGAATTTGCTATTTGTAGCCCCGAGGGTTGAGGATAATAACCATATTCTAACTAACTTTAAAAAAATAAAAATAAATAAATAAAGAGAAAAACTGCCGGGTTACGTTCTCCTCCTCTCCAAATCAAAACTCATTTTCATTTTTGTCCTTCACTCCTTACCAATAACAAAAACGATTTCACAGTACATACCAATTTCAAAATGGAGTCTGCCAACAAAACTTATTATTTCTTAGCCCCCTACTTTTAAGATCGATTTCCTCTAACTTCTCCTAAGTAATTTGCAATTAATCCTATTACGACTTTCCAAAAGCATAACTTCTGTTGAGCAAATGCTCCAATTATAAGAACAATTTTCTAGTTGACTTTTAACCATGTATTAATATATGTTTAAAAATTAAGAAATTATTATAAATAAAAAAGAAGGGTTAACGAAGTATAAAAATTCTGGAAACAAGGGAGGGGAAAGGAAAAGTTAGTTTAACTTTGGAGAAGGAAGTTACAAACGTGAGGCAGTTACTTTTCTTTTTTCTTTTTGTTTTTAAATAGGTAGTTAGTAATTGGTTGTTATCCTTAGCCTTTAGGGCTATATATAGCATAATCCATTTTATTATTCAACAATTTCAGGAACAGTATTTACCGTTGAGAAATGAGATGCATTATTCGGTAAAAATAGTCCTTTTTTTTTGAACGGCCAAATTTAATTCTCCACATACACCACTGCCTGGGCTCGAACCCCAGACCTCCAGTGAGGCAAGCCTCCCACCTTACTCTTACCACTTGGGTAAGAGATCATTGGCAAGTAAAAATAGTCCTTAGTAAAATTAGGTAGGTAGTATGTTTTTGAGGAAGAAGAAAATGAAGGGTATTTTAGCCATTTCACTTGACTTAACGGATAAAATTAACGAACTCTGTTAAGAGGGACGACTAGTGAGCGAAAATGACGAATATAGGGATCATTGGTGACATTTCATGAATTCAAGGACGAGGCGTGATTTTTTGGACAAACAAAGGGAAGAAACGGACAATTTTCTCTAATTAATATTAATATTTAAATTTATTACTAATATTTTATTAATATTAATATTTTTTTATTAGTTGATTTTTATAAATTTATGTTTTTTTATCATAATTAAAAAGTTTTCAAATTATTATTATTATAGAAGTATAATATAAAAGATTATTTAATAGTTCCCTTTTTTATGGTATGTCTCGTTATTTTCCGGATGTCTACCTTTTTTAGGAGGTTTTTTTTAATTATATTATATTCAATAACTAAATAATCAATATTTGTTTTTTTATTAATTTTTTTTTTATGTTTGGTTTGATTTTTTGGTGCATCGGATTTAACCTTTTTCTTAGGAGATTTTCAGTTGTTTTTTTTTAATCTTCCTTTTTTAAAAAACCGGATTCCTCTTTTTTTGGGATTAATATATTTATATTTATATTTAATTATGAGGGTGTTAAATGTAATTAAGATAAACTAATTTAGACCATTGATTGCTAATGAGGAAGACCAATCAAGGGTCAAAATTCCTTAATAATATCCTCTTTTAATTATATACGGTATAAAAGATTAGCACAAGATGTAAATTTTAAGAAAACTTTAATCAAGTGCTTTCATGGTGTGGTGATTGTGTTATTTTGGAAAATCATATAATCAAATGATTAGTTTTATGGAGAAAAATGGTATGAACATCTCTTTATTAAATAAAAGAGGGCAATTAAAAGAGATCTTGCCCTTTCATTGGTTTATACCTTTTTGATCCAATGATTAAAATCAGATTTGTATACCTAAACACAATTAATAAGTTGCTAATTAATCCTCTTATTAATTTAAAAATAACACATAAAACCCCTAAAAAATAATCATTTTATCACTGTCATATTTAATATTAGTTTCACTATTACACCCTGAAGATACATATCCCCCCTTGATAAATAACTTAAATATAATTATTGGCATTATGTTTGCTCAAATAACACTTTTCACCATATCCCTCTTTTAACTATTAATTAATTAGTCGCGGGTCAATAAACTAGTAGTTTGATTATTAGAATGTTAATATTCGATTATAATAATAGTAAGTTATTTATATATCACAAATATGAAACATTTTGATGGTGTTTCCCTTAGGGCCTGTTTGGTAGAGAGCTTTTAAGAGCTTTAAGCTTTTAGTTTTAAACAAAAAGTTTCTAAAAAATTAAAAGTGTTGTTTGGTTGCACAAGCTAGAAGCTTTTAAAATAAATCAATATCTCTAATTTGAAACGCTGGTTCAACTAGCGTTGAAAATTCCATGGAGCTTTTAGTATATAAGTTTACATAATTACCCTCATATTATTTCGGTAGAAACGAACATATGCATGAAAAGTAGTGGCTGATGCTTCTTCTTTGCTTATTTTGTCTTGAAATTTCTACGCATATATAAAATAAAAATATATAAGACACAATTTATTTATCTCACGTTTTCATTTTAAATTACATAAAGTTTTAGTCTTTAACTAAATTAATTGTATTATTAATATTTCTTAAAAATTTGGTTTTGTTTTCTGTAAAAAAAGATTTTCCATTTTATATTTTGTAATGTTATTGATACATTGAATATGAATATGTTATCTAAAGAATAAACTTATATATTTATATGATAAACTTTTCTTTGTTAATAATGTTTATCATTAACCTTTTATTTTATATTTGTCATTTTATGTAATTTTGCATTATTCACTTTTAGCTACAGATAATCTATCAAACATATTTACATATATAAATCTACAGCTTGCAGCTTCAATAAAAAGCTACAGCTTACAGCTAACATGCTACAGCTTACAGCTAATTCTACCAAACATACCCTTATTCTTATTAGGATTATGTGAAAGTTGGAATATTAAAAGATGATGTTGCAACTGGAATATTTAAATATTTGATATAAGGTTAGATGTTAGAACAAAGATTATGCTGCTTTGTTCATTTCCTTGCACACATCAAAGTATTTCTGCTTCTTTTGACCCATACACCATGAAACTCCATCGAATCGTCAATTGTAAACCAATAAAAATAACCAAAAGTTTTAATTTTTATTTATTTAGCAAGTAAAACAATAGATTCGGATTCTAAGACGACCCATATCTCGCATATTCTAACTTATAGATTTAAGCCGACATCCACATCTCCTTTAACTAGCATTCTGTAGGAGTAAAACCTAAATTGAATACATGGCAACCAGCAAGCAAGCTAAGATCCTCCATTTTCAAATACAGATTTCTTGATTGGCCATGCTGCACCACCCTTCCTAGCTTCAACATCCTCTATCTTTCTCGGGACCTTTGTCACATTCACGCAACCATCCGAGGTAATGTACTGCCACGTCACATAAAAATTAAAACAATAAAAGATTTTAAAACAGAAGAAAGTGGATATCAAACACTAAGCTTTATAGCATTTGATTCATAATGTACGTTGCGATTCCTAATTCAACTAATATATTCCAGTTATGTTACACAGCTAACAATTCAGATAAAATAATAACTAGGATGACTCGGCCAATTCTAAAGTGGAAAATAGCCATTTTGAAAGTCAGAAAGCCAGCTTTTATTTACATTGTGGCCTAATGAGAATAAAAGGTGTACACATGAGAATATCACTAGGTAGATGACACACTGAAATTAACTAGGAAGGTACTCACCAGATCACTCTCAATTCGAACTCCACCAAATCCTCTAAATTTGGTGATAGCTTCACGATTGAAGAATTTTGATGTTTTTGGGGATTCCATGGCCGGAATCAGCAGCGCATCAATGGAATAGCATCCAGGTTCAACCGTGATCACCTACAGGAAATAATTGCAACCATCTTCACTATAGCTATGCACATAAATCGAGTGACTAAAAAGAAAATCCAGCCACCAATTAATTCCAGTCCTCAATGACTGAAATTATTAATTTTAATGTATATGCACACCAGTAAAGAATATGATGAAAAAAATGACAACACAGACCATTCCATCCATGAGATCTCTACTCGTGCGTAGGGACCTTAATCCTGGTTCTTTAGGTCTTTCAGCTCCCTGTAGAATATATCACAGCCAATATCGTTAAATAAGTGTTGACTATTAAAAGAGATCTTGCCCTTTCATTGGTTTATACCTTTTTGATCCAATGATTAAAATCAGATTTGTATACCTAAACTCAATTAATAAGTTGCTAATTAATCCTCTTATTAATTTAAAAATAACACATAAAACCCCTAAAAAATAATCATTTTATCACTGTCATATTTAATATTAGTTTAACTATTACACCCTGAAGATACATATCCCCCCTTGATAAATAACTTAAATATAATTATTGGCATTATGTGTTAAATAAGTGTTGACTAATATTACCTATATACTGTAATAAACAATAACTTGTAACTTTTATGGACCTTTAAGTAGCCACCAGGATCATGGGTATCGATTCCCATGAAGTGTCCCAGGCCATGTGGCATAAAAACAGAACCCAGTCGTTCGACCATCATTTCATCAACATCACTAGAGACAAGTCATATGAATAATAAGATTTGTGAAAGTTTTTTTTTTTCCTGAAGTTATTTATATCAAATGAAGGAGATGTGTGCAGGAAAATTAAAAATACCCAACAAGGAGAGATTCTTTGGTCAGTGTTTGAAGAACAACTTTCTCTGCCAATCTGATCGCAATGAAAGGAAAAAAAATATCAGACCCAGAGAACCTTATAATATCTCTAATATAATCGTTATAACAGATAAAACTTCTAATTGCATTGTTCTTGGTTCTTGTCATTGATGTTTATGTTCTTAAAGACTGCACGTGAAGCAAGACTCATTTTATGATAACAAAATTAAGACGCCTCTTAAACTTTGGAATGATAGATTGATATCCCTTCTACGGTTAGGAGCAGAACTGTAATGTTCCTATTTATTGCATAGAGCCAGCTATAACAATTTCACTAACAATTGCTCGTTAATATTCATGAGGGAAAGATGAATCAAGATGAGCATTGAGGTAAATTTCTCAATGTAGTCCTGAAATCTTACTTATGCATATCCACCCAGTTTACTCCTGGCTTCATGGCAGACATAACGGGGTCATGAGCGTCGAGGACAGCCTGTAAAGTAAAAAATGCGAAATGTATGTTGATATATTGAAAAACGAGTTTAAGGGGGAAAAAACCCCACTAATAAACTTAAGACATGAAAGATCCAAATCATATTCGAACACAATCTTTTCCTTACATTATAAATAAGACGCTGGCTGCTGGTAAATGTCCCATTCACCTGCAGGCATGATTAAGCATGTCAAATTAAATCCAAAACTTACAAGTTGATCTTTAATCATCATTTGGCATCAAATGAGAGATGTCCTATAGCATTTAAAGACAGTAGATGATCCATGGGAAATGATGCTGGATTGACAAAGTTTACTATAAACATATCTATACAATATTCAAACCGAGAGAAAATTAGAATGTTAAGTTCAACAGAATACACAAATGGATTGGAGGAATTATAATGTTCTTGTAAGTTCGGATATGATGATAAATATTAACCCAATTCCGAGAAATTATTGTTAATGTGAGGTACGGGATTTTGTTATTCGATACAGAAGGCAGTTTTCCATAGTTTACAGTAATCAGAATAGGTCGCAAGATACAGAGAAACATTTGTTTACGCCATTCAAATAACGAAGAACGAAGGACAAGTTATGGTGGATAATCAAATAGTATGGTTCGAACAGGGGTCTGACCAAGACGGGAAAATTGTGATGTCGTCTCACACTAACCAAAAGTTCATTAGACTATTAGAAGACCTTCTAGACAGTAATACAAATGAAATTCCTGTACCCTGTCATTTGGAGCTGTTGCATGCCCGTAATGAAGTACAGAACTGCAAGATGAATAGTCAAACCATTAGCAGGATAACATGCCAGAAAAACAAGAATAAGTAAAAGCCTAATAGTACAAAGTATCGACTCATTTTAAAAATTGTACACACATATATTATATTTTGTTAGTGCATATATTTTAAAAATCAACTGCAAATCTGCATTAATATGCTATACAATACAACCTATTAACACACACTTGTAGTAGATTTATCAAAATTATGATAGTGAAAATATCATTGCCCAAGTCTTATATTGTGTTTTTTTTTTAGCTAAGCAATTATGTTTGAAAATGTAAATCTTCTTAAGTGTGTAGATCTTCTAAACATAAGATACCACTGCGTTGCACGAGTATGAATTATTTGGATTAATAATTTGATTGAAAAAATTTAGTTAACTAACCTTTGAGTAAAGGAATTTGACAAGGGTTAATTGTTTCATTATGTATTTAACTTTACTTCTTTTACTATTGTATGCAACCAACTTTCAAACGTATCGAACTTTCAAAAATGTCTATTGTATGTATCGGGTGACCTGCTCAGCAGGTATCCGGTTTTTCTGTGTGTGCAACCAAGTTCCACGTAGGATGCCAAATCAGCGCCATGTCAGCATGACCGGTGCCACGACAGCAAGCAGGTCACCCGATACATACAATAGACATTTTTGAAAAGTTCGATACATACAATAGAACGTTTGAAAGTTGGTTGCATACAATAGTAAAAGAGGTAAAGTTAAATACATAACGAAACAATTAACCCATTTGATAAAGAGTGCTCTAAGGGCATTGCTTCAGCATACTAAAAATAAATTGTGATAATTAGTAATCACTGTAACTTTCCATGATTATAACTTGATTTCCATGTTTTGAATAATATTTATGTGTACTTATAGAAACTTTGGTGTTTATTAATGATATTTTCTATTAATGGTTGACTTAACCATTGCCCTAAGGGCATTAGTTATTAAAACCCTTTGATTAAATCAAAACTATAATAATAGGAAGTAATAACCATAATATTAATAATTGTAATTGTCATTCTATGAACAAAATAATAACAATGTAATAATGTTTATAATTAGAAAGTAATATAAGCTTTGTAAGTTGGGCACATCATAACTAATGGGTAAGGTTCAAATGAGACTAAAAATTTGTGTGAGAATGGAGGAACCAATGATATAATGTCATGTGTACAAAGAGAATACAAAACTCATTTACCCCTTAAGTTAAATATCTCACAAACGACAAATCGAAAAATTATGAAAATTGCACCATTAGATTGAGCGTTTGATCCACTTCGATTTGCCGTCCATCAAGGCATACTTTCGACAAAAAAAAATTTTCATTATTTTTGGTGGGTTTCACATTACTAACACGTGTGTTACAGTGTTGCGTTTAGGGTTTAGGGTTTGGGGTTTAGGGGTTAGGGTTTAGGGTATAGGGTTGGGAGTTTAGGGTTTCGTCCTGAAACCCCAAACTCCCAACCCTAAACCCTAAACCCTAACCCCTAAACCCCAAACCCTAAACCCTAAACGATTTATAAAACACTAAACCCTAAATCATACTAAACCCTAAACCCTAAACCCTGCTAAACCCTAACACTAAACCCTGCTAAACCCTAACACCAAACCCTGCTAAACCCTAACTCTAAACCCTAACCCTAAACCCTAAATCAAATGTACAATCAATCACTAACACATGTGTTACTAATATGTAAAACCCACCAAAAAATGAAAAAAAAAAAAGTTCATCGGAAGTATGCCTTGAGGGACGGCAAATCGAAGAGGATAAAACGCTGAAAAATATGGTGCAAATTTCATGATTTTTCGACTTGTCGTTTGTGAGATATTTAATTTTTAAAAACGTGGATGAGAGAGAAAAAAGTGACACATGGCATATTGTGGTTGGTTCCCCCATTCTCACACAAAATAAATGGTCTCAATTGAACTCTTCTCCATAACTAATGTCAAAATTCAGAAACCATTCAATTTGTCATGAAATGAAATCTCATGATAATATCATCTAAGAATCATGATGAATTGCTAATCTACTTTGTGATTTGAACATAAGGTATAATATATAGTATTATTTTGAAAAAAAAATAAAGGGTTATTTTTTAAAATTTGTGGAAAATTGAGGGACTTAATATCCCTAAAAAGTTTCTACTTGTGTAGTATATTGAAGTTTTTAATTGCTACTAATAGATTAATCTTGTGACATTAATCAAACATATGACAAAAACAATTTTTTTATATAATATCTTAAATAATCTTACATATCTAAATTTATTTAAAACTTTTTTTTTTTTTTTTAAAACACAAATTTAAATAAACTAACAATGCTAGACAAATTAACATATTTAAATATAAATAAGTAAATAACAAAAACACTTAACAATTGCCCGTGTTGTCGCGGGTCTTATATCTAGTTATAATATAAATCAATATAATATCTAAAATCACAATCAATTCATTCTAACACTAGTGGCACATCATAAGTTCCCCTAAATAATAAAATAATAATAATGTGAAATTATGATTTTGTGTACGATGTTCTTCTTCTCCGTTTATCACGAAGTTTCTTCATCATCAATGGTTTGTACAAATTAAGAGAAGAAAATGCACTCATATGGAAGCTAACGTATATATACGCGGTACAAGTTAATTTTAGCATTGTAAAGGGATTTAAACATATGTATGCTATAAATTTTGAAAAGTCGAACATTTCATATGATCGGACTATGGAGGAGATTGAGCGAAGAATCGTGAGAGGTCAAAGTACGTAAAAGTTGTCATATAAATTTGCGTACTCATATGGTATATACATAGTTGAAGCTTTAATGAAACAAAAAAGGAAAAATAAATAAAGAAAGAAAAAGTTGGATAAAAGGCGACACCTAGAAAATCAATGATAAGATTAATGGACATAGCTTTGTTGGTTGAAGGTTTTTTTAAAAAAAAGGTGAAAGAAAGAAGGTGGTAAACATAAATAAGCAATTCCATATCATATGGTGATTCGAACTCAAGTTAGTAGTAGTATGTATATATTGATAAGTCATTCAAGGATTGGTATGGACACATGAAAGAATAAAACTCCGTATTAATTAATAAACTGTGTTCTGAATAAATCCACTCCACGGCTAAAGGGAGGAATTGGATTGAGAAACCGGAATTGAAATCGTGTTTATATGAATTAGTGGAATTAACATTGATCTAGATATAATTTACGACTCGGATTTAATTGTATTGTATTATATTCGAATCTATAACATAATTTGTGAATCTATCCTAATCCTAACATAGGTATTAGAATTGAAAAAGAACGAGATCTTATTTGCCCCTCGTGTTGCGATGGGATACTATCTAAAGTTAGCATTTTAAAAATTGTACACACATATATTATATTTTGTTAGTGCATATATTTTAAAAATCAACTGCAAATCTGCATTAATATGCTATACAATACAACCTATTAATACACACTTGTAGTAGATTTATCAAAATTATGATAGTGAAAATATCATTGACCAAGTCTTATATTGTGTTTTTTTTTAGCTAAGCAATTATGTTTGAAAAATGTAAATCTTCTTAAGTGTGTAGATCTTCTAAACATAAGATACCACTGCGTTGCACGAGTATGAATTATTTGGATTAATAATTTGATTGAAAAAATTTAGTTAACTAACCTTTGAGTAAAGGAATTTGATAAGGGTTAATTGTTTCATTATGTATTTAACTTTACCTCTTTTACTATTGTATGCAACCAACTTTCAAACGTATCGAACTTTCAAAAATGTCTATTGTATGTATCGGGTGACCTGCTCAGCAGGTACCCGGTTTTTCTGTGTGTGCAACCAAGTTCCACGTAGGATGCCAAATCAGCGCCATGTCAGCATGACCGGTGCCACGACAGCAAGCAGGTCACCCGATACATACAATAGACATTTTTGAAAAGTTCGATACATACAATAGAACGTTTAAAAGTTGGTTGCATACAATAGTAAAAGAGGTAAAGTTAAATACATAACGAAACAATTAACCCATTTGATAAAGAGTGCTCTAAGGGCATTGCTTCAGCATACTAAAAATAAATTGTGATAATTAGTAATCACTATAACTTTCCATGATTATAACTTGATTTCCATGTTTTGAATAATATTTATGTGTACTTATAGAAACTTTGGTGTTTATTAATGATATTTTCTATTAATGGTTGACTTAACCATTGCCCTAAGGGCATTGGTTATTAAAACCCTTTGATTAAATCAAAACTATTAAATCAAAACTATAATAATAGGAAGTAATAACCATAATATTAATAATTGTAATTGTCATTCTATGAACAAAATAATAACAATGTAATAATGTTTATAATTAGAAAGTAATACTCCCTCCGTCCCATAATTATTGTCCATCTTTCCATTTTTGGACGTCCCAAAATAATAGTCCAC
This sequence comes from Helichrysum umbraculigerum, assembly GCA_949592205.1. Classification (NCBI taxonomy): domain Eukaryota; kingdom Viridiplantae; phylum Streptophyta; class Magnoliopsida; order Asterales; family Asteraceae; genus Helichrysum; species Helichrysum umbraculigerum. Next base: position 3,209,250 of record CATIUR010000005.1, on the reverse strand, counting down.
TTCTCATTTCAACCAATAGGAGGAGAATTTAGTGGGTGGAGATTCTATTTGAGTGGTTGAAAGTTGTTGCGGTCCCACTTTTATTAAACTGCTTGTTTTTTGTTGGTGGACAATAATTTTGGGACGGAGGGAGTATAAGCTTTGTAAGTTGGGCACATCATAACTAATGTCAAAATTCAGAAACCATTCAATTTGTCATGAAATGAAATCTCATGATAATATCATCAAAGAATCATGATGAATTGCTAATCTACTTTGTGATTTGAACATAAGGTATAATATATAGTATTATTTTGAAAAAAAAATAAAGGGTTATTTTTTAAAATTTGTGGAAAATTGAGGGACTTAATATCCCTAAAAAGTTTCTTATATAATAGCCGTTTAGTGAAATAAAATATTTTCCAACACTTTCTTTTTTTAATAATTTGAATCATACACTCATACACATCATATCGATCATCGTCTTCACTCTTCATCTCCACGTCAACCGGTCCACGTGTGCAAGAAAATCAAAAGTCAGAATGAGAAAGGTCGCAGGCGACTTGTCCAGACGGTTGTTCTCTATTAGGACGGGCCCACCAATGGACCCCACGAAAGGTAAACGCATTAATAAATTGTATTATTATACTATACTCCGTATTTTAGATTTTATTTAAAGAATTAAAGAAATTCATATTCTTTCTCTCTCTCCGCTCAGTGTTAGCCGGCGACGGCGCCGGAAGTTCTTCGTCACATGATTACATGAAAAATGGTAAAATTACGACCAAACTGTTTTCTTATCTTATTGAAATGTGCAAGAAAATTGATCTTGGGGTTTTTTTTGTTGCAGTTGTAAATAGGGTTATCAACAGAGAAGATACCAGAATTAGCTACAAAGATTTGATGAAACGAGGCACATGAAATCAAGATTTTTGTTTTTGTTTTTCTTTCTTTTTTTTGTGTGTGTTTTTCTTGAATTATAATTAAAGATGTTTACATTCAACCGTACTGGTTTCAGGGCTGAAGAAAGTGCTGCCGGAAACGGAGGATGGCGCCGGAGACGGAGAGGATTCCGGTACTGGTATTATAGGGTTAATCGCCGGTGGCTTTGGCGAGGATTTCGCCGTGAAGGCAGTTGGGACAGGCCTTACTGCTGCGATAACAAGTATGATCCTTTATCTTTATTTCTTTCTAATTTTAGTTAATCGTATTTAGGGTTTACAGACAGAATATTGGGGATCAATCATATTGAATTGAATTAGAATGAGAATGAGAATAAAAATAACTGCTACCAAGTAGCTCTATTACATTACATTACATTATTGTTGAATAGCAGCTAAGTGTGCTGTTGACTTTTGCTTTGACTTTGTATATATCTCATTACTAATTCGTGGTTTTCTTGTTAGTAACCTATATAAAAATTGTTATTAAATTATTATTATGTTGTCAACAATGTACGTTATAACATTTAGTGGTCGAAAAATCCCACTACTGGTTTGTTGTTACTCCCACCACCACCTTATTGGTTGTATGCCATACTGCTGCTATGTATGATGGATGTTTTTGATATAAAAATATATGTTGTTACTCACAGAATAACATTTTTATTTTATTTTTTTGGCAGCAACTAGTTGTTATGCTCTGAAAGGCGCCAAGAAACTGGCTAAGATGAACTGGTCTGGCAAGGATCCAGAGTTCCCGGAGGTTAAATTGTGGGACCCGGACCACATAATTCTTCAGATGCACATGGTGTTGGTCAAGCCGGAGAACATAAGAGCTTTCATCGACCCAGATAACGTCTTCCACGCAGCAGGCCACGAGCTAGATATCGACAATCATGTGGTCAAGAGTTACTACTATCGCATGCCCCTACCTCGAGATGGGAATTTCACTGGACCTCGCCGTGCTGAGATAGCTAGCGGAGCACTTACAATTGATTTTGTGGGGTTCAAACGCAAGATGGTGGAGATAGAGGTTATTAAGAGAATATGAAGCACTTTCTTTTTGGGCACTGATTTTGGAAAAAGTTACCACATTTTTTTCTTGTGTTTAGAAAATTTCTTGTAAAAAAAAATAGGAGGTGTCTGTTGGTGGGCGTATGATTCATTTGAACAAATGTGTTCTCTTACATGCATATACTAGGTGTTTGACATATATACTACAGTAGGTGTTTGACAAAATGTCAGTTCACAAGTGTTTGTGGTGAACAGATAGAGAAAACATAGATTTGTATCAATCTATCTTAATTTTGTTTCTCAATTCAAACCTTGATTCACCACATGTACTTTTAATACTTTCTTAATTAGATAATAATAAGTAAAACGGCTCCATTCTTCTTACTATGCCCTATTTAATTATTTCTCATTGAATGTGATTGAATATGTTGGCATGTCTTTTGTGATTTAGGTTGCCATCTCTTCCTCTCTTATTATTTGTGTTCTGAATTTCATATATTCTATGTGTACTCTTCTAAAGTATTTGGTTTTAACGTTTAATGCTATACTATTACACCAGTAGTTATTTGAGATGTTGCAATGTATTGTTAAATGAGCATGGGTGATGCTAGAATCTTATTGTATGGGATGACGAGTATCGCAAACATTTCCTGCATGCTTCTCATACATGTAATTAATATTTTCACCTTGTTCCTTCAAATTATCAAACTTCAAATTAATTAGTAGCCAATTTACCATTTCTTTGCAAAGATGGCATTTTAAGGGGGTTTGTAACACTTGCAGATAGTATATTATTATTGCTAACACATACAAATAAAGAAATCTTTTTTATCCCCTCACGTTTTACTTTACAATAAAATCTAATGGTATATAAATTAAGACGATATGTTAGGAATGTTTTCAAGTTGGAGGCTAGCTAACATATGCTTATATACCAATCCAAATTAACAATGAATCTTTGCTTAAAGCCCATGTGTTAAGTAGTTTCTTCTGTGCCCCATAGTGCTTTCCTATCAAAATTTAATTTTTCCGACGTATTTTGATCTATTGACGATTACATCTACATTTTAGTTAACGTGAGCATCAAATTGATAAATTCAAGTTCGAATATGCGCGTGGCTAGTCACGATAGTGTCAATATCATAAGGACTCAAATCACTACTTATTCACGAGTGCAACAAGGGTATATGGGTACTTTTAATTTCCTAAACACTAAAAAAAATCAAAATGTTTTATTGATAGCATTAGATAATAAATTCAAGTATATCAAGCTTCTACCACTAGTTAAATCCCAAGTAAGAAAATTACACTCATAGTAAAACATAAGCTTACACACTTTGTTGTTCCAACAGTTAATATTCTTTCAAGTTTACAGACAAACACCAAAGCCCTTTTATTGCAATGGGAGAGCCATAGACCACAGTTCTTACAACAAATGATTATATAAAATAAAAAAAATGAATCATATGGTTTGTATAAGTATACCTTTCTCTAGAGTACATGTTGAATGATCGAATGACAGGCGCGTCTCAAAGATGTAACTCAATCTCTTAACTAATTATCGGGTGTTACACATTGGAGTCTGTGATGCTTGAAAGTTGAGAGCTCCTTTGTCCTCCCAACTTTTCGCTTTAAACAGAACGTACCCCGTTTTGTCATATTCTCATTCCCATAAAGTTGAAAAACAAGGAGAATTATCATAAGTCTGAATCATGATTTATGAGATGAATGATTAACCTTCGTCCTCGATGCTTCATGTTGCCAGCAATAATTGCTATCTTTACCTGGTTTCCTTTTACAGAAGGAACCATTAAGTGTGATAGCTACACAAGTCAATGAATAGACAACAGTATCACTACTATACTCATTTTTCAGATTGCAACATATCCCGGTCTCTAAATCTAAACAAGAGCTTGGTACGTAATGTTTATCCGGCATATTGATTTTCATTCCTTTATGCTCCTCACATCGTTTTCTCCCTGCCAAAGGCACTTTTGTACGGAGAGAAGCATCATCTAAGATTAATCCACACGTTAGCTGAAGGGTGTCCTCTGTGTTAGTATGTAAATGAGGTTTTACAAACGCGTTGACCTTCATCCCTTTATGGGGGACACATCTATTTCTTCCTTCAACTGGATGCCTTATACATACAGACCCTTGACCCAAGGCTACACCACATGTACTATACCGCCATCATTCGAGTTCATATTATTACCCTCTTTTGATACTAATATGGGACGCGATCGGGTGAACTTGAATATTCTAGAGAGGAAATTTGTGTCCTTTTGGTTGGTATAGAAACTAGATCCGTTATCTAACTCGGGTGAATCACATCGTTTAATCTTAAGACCTACTTTCTTTGGTGGGATTACATGAAGCCTCTTGAATACTAGATGTACCCTTTTAGAACTTGAAGCAGCAGCTTTGACTTTTTTAAGAATGTCAACAGGGCGACGATCCCCATTCATCCCCCTGTTCCATGCATAATCGAAAGTTTTTAAGAGCTGGGATTCTGTATTCTCAGCAACTTTCTTATTCTCCATATGTAGAAATAAAATATCACATGACACATTTCTTGTACTGTCATGTAATGCATATAATTATCAATTCAAGAAAGACGCTTAGAGTTATCGCAATGAGCCATTTGGGCAGGCTAAGCAGTGGAAAAATGAGCTAGCGGGGTGGGTGTGTCACGGGTCAATATATCTGATTTTTTGTATGGATCAAAAAGGGTCAGCAACCCACAAACCATTTTACGTCTTTTCCCATACTGAAAGAATTTACTGACAGTTTAAATATGATTGCAAAAACAATTTTTAGAATGATAATCTAATTTCAAAGTAACAGGTATAGGCATTTTTGGGGTCTTCTTCTACATTGTAAAACAAATGACTTTTGACTTGTTTGACATACTTGAACGGTTCAACCCGTTTTCACTTTTGCTAATTATCTAAGTTCACCCATTTGAGCCGTTAGAGATGTAGTACAGCCCAAACCATTCCAGCTATCTATGAATAAGTTCAACCATTCGAGTGAGGTTGCTTTTTCTTTATCAGAATTCAAAAACTTCTTTGTATATTGACTAGTGGTCTCCATTGAAGAGTAAGAAACAGAAATCTAAATTAGAAGAAATTCCTTACTGGAGCCCATCTAAACGCAATGGCAAATCCACATGAGAATATTTCTGAAAATAGTCCAAGTACTTTACGGTCATGTTGCTCACCATTAGACAAGCCATTCTCCAAATGGGCACCATCTCGACCATACTGCTGAAGTCTGGTCCTAACATTATCTGCTTGTCCAAGATAAACAGGAATTATGTTTTTGGAGCTAAGTTGGCCGGTACTATTTCTCTTAGTTCGTGAAAGTGAAACTACTATCCCGAGCTTGTAAAGCCCTGGACAAGAAGAACAATTTGGCAGATTGTGAGTCCTGTATCTCTCTGCACCTTCCTTGTTCAACAAATAATCTTCCCAATCACAAGGCCCGATAAGAATCTGGAAATTTACCTAGATTAGTGCGGTTGAAAATTAACTAAACCAGGGACCCAAAAAGGTGCAATATTAGGACTTAGGAACAAGCTAACTGTTTCAAGTATAAATTTATGTTGTTACGAAACGGCTAGGATCACAAACCATAAAGTTATATCACAAGCAAATAAGTGAGCAATGTGATCAACCTAGTGAGTAGATCCTAAAGTTATGAGATTCGATATAGTTAGTTAGATTTTATAATATTTTGGTAAAAGGGGTATCTAGTACTAGTACTATGCTAATGTGTTCACCATTAAAGACAAATAAATTCCCCACGACAGAAACAAAAACAATTTTTAATTTATAAATTTATAAATAAATGAACATTACAATCATCAATCGAAACAGAAGAGCTAGTCAACTTAACATGATTTGGGAATAATTCACATTTTGGATTTTCAGAGAAGTAATTTATTTAAAAAGAAAAAAGAAAAGAATTTAACTATCCACGCGGACCTATTTGGTAGAGTATGTATGTGTGTCTGTCTAATAAAACCATTTTTATGAAGTTTTGTTATCTTACAAGAGTAAGGTTCAAATGAGTACACCAATTTTGAGTGAGAATGAGGGAACCAACAGATTTCTGCCATGTGTCACTTTATTCTCTCTCCTCCACACTTTATTCTCTCTCCTCCACATTTTTAAAAATTAAATATCTCACAAACGGTAAGTCGAAAAATCATGAAAATTGCACCATAAAATTCAGCGTTTTCTCCTCTTCGATTTGCCGTCCCTCAAGGCATACTTTTGACAACTTTTTTTTTTCTCATTTTTTGGTGGGTTTCACAAATTAGTAACACATGTGTTAGTGATTAGTTGTACATTTAATTTGTGGTTAAGGTTAGGGTTTAGGGTTAGGTTTAGGGTTTAGTAGGGTTTATGGTTTAGGGTTTATAAGGGTTTAGGGTTTAGAAGGGGTTCAAGGTTTAGGGTTTAGAAAGATTTAGGGTTTAGCGTTCTGTAAAGCGTTTAGGGTTTAGGGTTTGGGGTTTAGGGGTTAGGGTTTAGGGTTTAGGGTTTGAGGTTTGGGGTTTCGGGGAGAAACCCCAAACCTCAAACCCTAAACCCTAAACCCTAACCCCTAAACCCCAAACCCTAAACCCTAAACGCAACACTTTAACACATGTGTTAGTAAATGTGAAACCCACCAAAAAAATGAAAAAAAAAAAAACTTTTCGAAAGTATGTCTTGAGGGACGGCAAATCGAAGAGGAGAAAACGACGAATTTAATGGTGCAATTTTCATAATTTTTGGATTTGTCGTTTGTGAGATAATTGATGTTGGGGGTAAATGGGTTTTGTACATGTGGAACATTCTCTTTGTACACATGGCTTGATATCATTGGTTCCCTCATTCTCACACAAATTCCTATTCTCATTTGAACCCTACCCTATCTTATAAATAAGAAGGGGTATATTGATGGTGTTAAGAGCACAATTGTTAAGTGCTACGGACCGATGAGCAACTAGATCTTTTATATAATTTAATATATGGGTCTATTTTTATGTTGATTAAAAGTTTAGCCGACTTTGATCAATCATATCATAGGTTAATTCTTACTTTTTTTTATTTTCGTACGTGCTTCTGTTATCTTTCATTGCCAATATTGTCAATGGTTTTTGAGGTTTTAGGTTAGATTTGAATTATTAGAGTAGACGTCACTTTTAAGTATCTACATCCAGTTGATTGTAACCATACACAAAATTGTGATGTGAATAGGTTTAATCGTTCTATGATTCGTATGAATAGCAAGAAGTGTAGATATTTGACTTTTTATGATTATTTGTTAAAATAACATTTAACTAGATTATAACCCGCAAGTTTTGCAGGCTATTTCATAATTTTGATACAAATGTTTATATTATAATTTATTTTAGTGAGTAACTTTAAGTCGACATATTTTTGCTGATGACACTACACATTTTTTTTTGAATTGAAATAGATATGTTTATCTATTGATAGTAGCTTTGAAGATATTATTAAAAACGATTTATAACATTGAAAATATTAATCAAAAAACTAAACAACAAAGAAGCAACACATAAAGATAAATGTTTAACATGATCAACTTAATGTGCAACGTTCAAACAATCAAAATATAGAAACTATAAAGTTTGCAAGTCATAGTCATCTTCAATGATAATAAGTGTTTCATATTGACCGTCATATCATATAACTATCGTACAAAACCAATGCATACAATTACACGTACATATGATATGACAATTCAAAAAACTTAGCAAGTAGAACATATTAAATTAATTGGCCGGCAATTATATGACGATCAAGAAATTTGGTGCCATCAAAGTACTAAAATCTATTTGTTATTCTTTCAGTCCAACCATAATAGTGAAAATATACATTGATCATCATAGTAGGTGGAACCAAATACATCCATGTTTTTAAATGATGCAATATACTAAAAAAGTGTCCATCTTACATAATAATCATGTAAATGATAATCAACACCTCTTTTCCTTCAATATCATTAAGCATTAAACGTTTTGATATTGTAATGCATATATCATACCATTTTAGTGATATATTAACGGTTCCCCTATATTTGTTTGACAGCTATCATGGACAATTATCGACAATTACACCATGTGAATAGTTTTAAAAAATAAAAATATATATAATTACATCACGAATAGAAATAAACAAAAAATAACATGTTCGCGGTTATAATAATTACAGTAAACTGTTCTAAAGCACCCTTCACCAATCCTATTAGTAGGATAAAAATATGAGTATCAATTTGATTTGTCGAAGACCAAATAAATCGTCTGAAGTTCAAGTATGCACAATAATGAAAACATACAATTACGAGCTAATCAAGTTGGATTATATTTATACGAATTAAAAAAAATTAGCTGAAAAGGCAATGCAAATTATAAAGAATTTTGATTTGTTGAAGACCAAATAACCCGTATGTAGTTCAAGTGTGCACAATACCGTTGAAATGAAAACATATAATAGATTGAGATGACACTTTCAACCCATTTAATTACGAACTAATCAAGTAGGATTATATTTATGCAAAAAATTCAACTAAAAAGACAATGCGTCCCCAAATTCTTTATAAACCCACAACATCTTAAATCGTTTTTCTATAATTATGTATAATTTTATTTTTTGTTATGCTAAATTATGTGTAGATTTATGCACATAAATGTAAATTACATATTTTGGTAGGTCTTACAAATTACTAACACATGTAAAAGCCCCAAACCCCTAAACCATTTCATATTGAACCCTTAACCCTGTGAAAACCTAAACCCTACTAAACACTAAACCCTAAATCCTAACTGTAACCTTGAATTAAATATACGATCAAACAATAACACATGTGTTAATAATTTGTAAAACCTACCAAATAGTGAAAAAAAAACTTGTCGAAAATATACCTTGTGAGATCTTAAATCGAAGAGGAAAAAACACTGAATTTTATGGTGCAATTTTTATAATTTTTTGATTTGCCGTTTGTGAGATAATTAATTTACAAAAAAAATATTCAATATTCAATATTGTCATTAATATATCACCAATCAATAAATAGCTTACCAAACATATAATATAAGGTTATTATAGTCATTTTATCATATTCTCTTCATTATTTAGGTAGTCATGTTTTTAAAGACTAAATCAATGGTTCACATTTAATTTAATAAATCATTTAAGGGTTGAGATTAATTTAGACTACTTAATTTACACTCTATTATAATATATAGTGTAGAGGTAGATTATTGTCATATACAAAACTATATCCTCGTACGTGTCTTGATTTGGGTGATGTAAAATCCTAAAATAATTAGAAGATGTAACTATTATTGAATTTAGCAGTTTACTCATTGATGTTTTGATCGGCCCAATTGAAATTCATTCTTTTAAGAATTATTGTCACTCATTACAAAAGATGTGATATCGTTGATTTATGTTATACATGTAATGTTAACAATACTATGTTTCTGATAAATAATTAAATTCCAAGGGGATAAAAACATGGACAGAGCATATTGAGGCTGGGAGGGGTTGTGGCTAGGGGTGTCACTTTTATCCGGAATTCAAATAATTCATCCGATCCAATCCGATTTAGGTTAAATGGACAGGATTATTTGGATTACGGATTGCTTAAACGGATTATGGATTACTTAAATGGATACACGGATAGGAATAAGGATCAAATTTAAACTGTTTGGATATATCCGTATAATCCGAATAAGAATCAAATAATTAAATAATATTTTTTAATAATATATTAGATATTAATCTTACCATATAAGAAATTAAAAATTAATCACAAATATAATATATTAGATATTTATGTAGAATTGGAAGATATTGGTACTTCTAGTCAAAATTGAAGATAAATTTGCAAATAACAGGTATAAACTTTCCTTTTTAATTGCTATTACATATTGTACTTTACTACTTTGTGTAAGAAATAAACACATAAAGAGTTACTATTTTTTCAGTTTATGAAGAACGGAGGTCTGACATTTTGGATGCTATGAACTTAAGAAAAGAAGATTTAATACTTTATGGTTGTTTTGCGACTCCTCTTTTGGATTAGATTGATTGGAGGTGTATTTAATTTTGTAACTAGGAATATGTTTTGGATCAAATTGTATGTTAGAAGCTGGAATTGGAATTTGGATGTTATAATATGATATATCGTTTCATCTTATCTTATGTTTGTTTATATACTTCTTTTATAATGTGAATTTAGTCTTACTCGATATCACAAGTTCAACTTGAGCTTATTCGGATGAAACCGTTTAATCCGAAAATTAATCCGAACCATTTAATCCGTATCCGATTAATCCGTTTCTTATTTGGATTGGATTAAGGATGAACTTGAGATTGTCCAAAATCCGATTAATCCGATCCGAATAATCCGAAATCCGAACAATCCGTCCGAATAACACCCCTAGTTGTGGCCCCCCAAAAAGTTTGAGCTAGTATCAGTATATATATAAATTGTTGGGAACTTTGTAAAGGAACATTGAAATGGTTGATTGGTTTGAAATGAGTACTCCTACCGTCCTACGCACGAGGAGAATAACAGCGGGGGTTCGAATCCTCATTACCTTTTTTTTTTGTCACATTTTGACATAGAGTATGATAATAAATAGAATTAGCATAATAGCTATCTAATAATAAATAATAAATATTAATAAAAGAAAACTTCTCCTAAAAAATCTTTATGTAAAATTGAACCCTATTAACCAATCAAATTGCTTAATTTTATCAAATATCCAATTAACCAATCAAATCAATTAATTATTATCCTAAAAAATCTAATCAATTAATTAACCAAAAAAATACAATTATTTAATTGAAATTTCTCCTATAAAAATAACCCTTTTAATAAACTTAAAACTAAATAAATTAATAATACTCCTAACGTCAACTTTATAAAAAACATAATATATCCAAATTAATAAAAAACTTAAAATTAAGTAGTTTTATGAAAATCAATACTATGAGGTAAATAAAATAATCTTGAAGTTGTCGATCACTTAATAATTTGAATGTTATTAGATTCTATTAACATGGCTTAAGTACCACGCAATAATAAGATTGAAGTGCGAGAAAATAAAATTTAACTTTCAAATAAAAGAAATACTAGATCATAACCCGCAAGATTTGCAGGCTAATACATGATTTGAAGACAAATGCTTTCTTATTATTTAATTTTTCCAGTAACACATAAATACATATTTTACTTGTATGACGTTGCATACATGTATAGAATTTAAGAACACATGATTGTCCATCGATAGCATTTATACTGAATGAAAGATTCATAAAGATCTACAATGTAAATTTACACTAAACTCTTAGGACAATTTAAACGCAATTTCAAGTTATACTCTTGCGAACTGGTAAAGTTAGGTTTAAGCTGATATCATATTGAGGTATCATTATTACACATAAATAAGTTATATATATAGTGGCAAAAGCTTGTTGCGATAACAATATTGTTTCACTTAATTCTTTTATATATTAAACACAATCTGGACTCAACTATGACTACAACTATAAGAAAGTTTACAAACGTATTGACTTCATTACTTCCCAAATGAAATATATCTTTCATGTCTCTAATTATAAGACTCTAAGAATGAGAATGTGACATCAACAAAAATTATCGGGTTTGACAATTAATACTTCACACAAACACTTCCCAAGATGTATAATTGACACATAAAACCTCTTAGATCATCTCACTAGACAATTGGATTGTTCTTGAAAAAATATGATGTTTGAAACTAATTAATAAACATATTTTATATACTAATTATAAAGAAATTCATTATTTTGAATCAAATTTTTTTTAAGTCAACGTGTACTAAACTCAAGCACTGTGACACTTAACCAACCGGCCTGACCTGCCCATTTTGCAACCTTACATTCTTATGTTTGACTTTCAGAAGTTACTTTGATGGCTGGAACTTGAAGAAGGCGCCCAAGCCCCCAAGGTGCACTGTTGCTTAGTATAGTTCAGAACTCGAGGGCCTCGAAACTATTCATCTTTGGTGAATCTTCTAAGATGCACATGAAATTGTTGAAACCTAATGGCAACTTGGTTATGAAATTAGTCCACTGAGGATAATAAGGTTGTGATTTTAAAATGAAGACCATGCTGCATAACAAACCGCTATTCAAGATACAACCCCCTTGGTAATTGAAATGGTGTCTCCTTCGAATGGATAACCTACGATAGTAACTCGATCTTGTAGGGGAAAAATTAAAAGTTATTAACACAGATCATATTTTCTCTTTTTTATCTAAGTTTTGTAATTGGTTCAGCCAAATTTTTCTAACACTATATTTCTATGATTGTTGTTATAGATATTGAATATTAACACCATGCTTATCTTTTTTTAAAAAAGGGTGGGAAGTGTGAATTGGTAAACATGGGTCGGTCGGGTTGGCTTGAGTGATGGGTCAAAATGGAAATAAACGGGTATATATATATATATACCCGTTTATTTCCATTTTGACCCATCACTCAAGCCAACCCGACCGACCCATGTTTACCAAGAAATCAGATACATCTTCTGGAGGAAAAGTATTCATGAAATACTCACCCTCAAAACTATGTCAACCAGCATTTCAAACTCAAAGCAAAAGTATTCTTCGCCAATCTACCAGATTTAGTACTCATGGCATACTAATGTAAGCCTTGAAAAACTAAACCTATTGATGATCACTTGAGGTGAGCAGCGTAAGCCTTGACAAACTAATGCGTGAAACATCTTTTATCTTATCTTGGCAGACTATAAATCAAGTGATAGAATTTGTAGACTAATAAAATATGGTAAGTTAAGAGTCTTTAAACTAATATACAATGATAACTCAGATAAAACTACGTCTATTAGGCAATGTTGGTAATTATATATACCTAAACTAACTCTGACCCAAGTCATACAACTGAAATTTTTTCCTCTATCGTGTCCATTACACACCGCAACGTGATCAAGATCTCTTCATCCATTCAATGTAATCTTCCTCCACCTGGGGCAACAAATCAAAAGATTAACAAAAATAGGCGGAACAAAATTAGTTCAAAGATAACTTATTATTACAAGCATAAATAAGAAGAATAATTACCTCAAATGTATGTATAAATGGGTCGGGTCGACCCAACACATTTTCACAAAAACTTGCTTGGGGCAGAGTTGCACCAAATTGAACACATACACAGATCCTTTTAATTCTATAATTGGTACCCATCACTAAGATATCAGTTTGATCAGTGGTAACTAAAAATCTATAACTACATTTACTCCAATGTAGAACAACCACATGTTAAGACGTGGCTAACTATAAACTAAATGCTAATTGGCCAATTCTAACTCTAATAATGAACATATCACACTAATATTAAAGTATAAGCTAACCTTTGACCCGCCAATAGCTTCTACAGATGGACATCTATACAGCTCCAACTCCAACCTGCACATCTTTAAGAGCTAGTCACCTTAATATAAGCCCAACACATTACCTAGGAGTTGAACACATAACTCTGAGTAATTAACATTTTGGGATAAACTACTCTTGGAGGTTGTATACTTGTATAGTTGTATGGATTAAATACACACTTGAGGCAAAAAAAAGTATCCAATTTGAACGAACTCGACGAGCTTTATTATGTAATAAAAATGGTTGGCTATGTAACAGGTCAAATGCTAATTATCTATTTAGGTCCAAGCAGGTCGGGTCAAATATAATAGACATGAAAATCAAGATTTTCACAACTCAATGGTGGTGATATATACCTAAACATCAGAATCCATTGACACATCTAACTTCAAGACCTTTTAAGAACCTGACCATTATTAAAGAGAATAGCAGAGAGTTTAAGACATTAATAGGCACAATAACAAAAGACTTATGCACAAGAAGGCCCTAATATTTCATTGTGTAGTAGTTAAAATGCATTTGTTCTGGCCAATATCAAAGTTCGTTCATATTTAAATGGGCCACATATACTAATTTAGTAACTCTATAAACTTTTTTAGTAATTTACAAATAAATAATACTGAAAAAAATAATTGAAGTCTTGAAAGACCAGAGATTGACTCACCTTCCATGATTGCAAGAATATTCCTTCTTCAAGATTGATAAAAGGGTACCTCCAAAACTGAGCTTCGACCTTCCATGGTTAAGAGCTTCGTTAATCATGACTGATAAAAGGGTACCTCCTGTCACATCTGGGTCTACCTTAGCTTCTTTAGGTTTCTTAGTGTCGGATAGATGTGAATCCTTTCTGTAAATGTTGCACCAACGTGCTCCAAGTTCCCCATCTGATAGATTAGAGGTTCACCTTTTATTGTCTTCAAACTTTCTTCCAACACTTACTTGACCAAATTATTAGCAGAGTGCACATCTACAGCATCTGAGCACTGCACTTGTTGAGCTACACCAGAAGGTTGCACTGTTGGCCATTTGTGCAGTAACATTCGTAAACTCTAACATGATAAGGTAAAAAAGAAAATTAGCAACCTGAAAACCATCGGAAGGAATAATGTACTTACAATATATGGCACAAAATAAAAAAGAAAAAAGAATCTGGTTTTCCTAATAATTATTACTTCCATCGAAAAATTACTATTTTCCCTTTAAAAAATCATCACTATATATTAAAGTAATGGTAGTCGTCTTCTGTCTACAAGAACTTACAATATTTGACTAACAGTCAAACATTGCATTTAGTTGAAACAAAGTAAGTAGATATCTATTTTACAAAACTCCTTTTGTACAAAACTATTGTCTGACAAAGCATTAGCACCCCTTTCTCTTTGGTCCTCAATGTATATATCCTGGGGAACGGGTTTACCATTCCAGATTACCTCAGCAGAAACTTTCGCAACAGTGGTATCACCCTAGTGTCTAACAACCACTACACCCAAAGTAGAGATATCATGCATGTAAACACTAACATGATAGGTCAAAAAGTTCAAGAAATTTATAAATGGTATATACTAGCATGAACCGTGTAATTCTCATATGCAGTTATGTGCCTTTTAGCAAGCTATTCGTGAGATGGTCATCTATGTACTATATATATATATATATATATATATATATATATATATATATATATATATATATCACCTTAAAATCATGAAAAAGTCATGTTTAACGCTCATACTAATAACAAATTGAAACTAATGAGTACACCATTAAGGTAATTAATATATGTACACTATTAAGGTAATATAAAAAATATTATTAAAGCAAATGAAATTTTGTACTAATATTTTTACATCATATAGAATTCAATCAAGTGTTTTGACCAAAAATGTTTCAAGTCAACCCAAACCTATTAAAGAAAGAGCATCCGTTTCGAGTTTCGACTTGTTACCCAACCCGTCTTCCCTCCCTATTTGTAACAACCCCAAATTTAGGGTAAATTTAAAATTTTCCTAATTACGTGTTTATTACCTGTATATAATATGAAATAGGATTATATACATTACTTACTTTATATATATATATATATGGATGGAATATATGTATATGTACGCGTATACGATTAGTACAAATATCGTATAAAACAACAACTGTACAAACTTGCGTACACTGATAAAACGATCATTGAATAATGTGGAATTATTTAATTACTGTGACTAGTACTTTATATTATGTTTATAATATAACGGAAAACATACGTTTTAATAAAAACGTCACCGAACTCTCCGAAAACACGACCAACCGACAAAACAAAACAAAGTTATGTTTTATAACTTGAAAACAAAGTATTTTATTAAAATACTTCAACTTAATAATCGGGTATTATTTCGTATTTTCAAACGTATATTAAATCGCGTATAAAATTATTTTTACGTTTAAACGACCGGGGAAACGAACACCGCACGGAGCGCAAACGCGAGGGAACGAAATTTGGTGAGATCCACACTTGGTGGACCCCACCCAACCGGCCAAGGTCAAGGGGACAACCCCCCTCACCTTCTTCCTCACTCTCACACTCAAACACACCCATACCCCATCATTTCTCTCCCTCTCTCTCTCCCAAACGGCTCTCTCTCTATCTCTCTCTAAAACCATCACTAAACCACCATAAAAACACCACCAAACGAGCTTAAATCACAAAACGCAAAGGAGCAACGACGATCACGAGAACAAGGGCTACAACTTCATCTTTTCGGATTTTCGTTTCGACAACTTTGTAAGTTTTCCGGCGACCCGAAACTTTTCCGATTACTTTTATTTTGCTAGATTAACGTTCCCCTAACTTAGTAATGTCCAAATATGTAATCTAAACGCGTTTTTGAACACATTTACGAAAATGTCGGTTTTGGTCATTTTAAATAAAACGACACCTCGAACATTAAAAACGACATCCAACAATTTTTATGAACTCTACATACCATAATATAACTTGTGTAAAAGTTTCAACTTGAACGGAACTCGTTAGACACGTTTTCGACACGACACAAAATCTGACCAGAGGTAAGTGTCGCATGGCTCACGCCAGTTATGCGACACTTCACCTTAGTGACGCATAGGTCACGACCCGTCCATACGCGACACTTCGTTAGTGCCGCTAAAATACTATACCGTCACTTCATAAGTGACGCAGTCATAACACCTTCGGCAGAAACAACGAGACACTACATAAGTGTCGCTATCCTATAACGTTCGGCAGAAACCATACGTCACTTACT
Organism: Helichrysum umbraculigerum; assembly: GCA_949592205.1. Taxonomy (NCBI): domain Eukaryota; kingdom Viridiplantae; phylum Streptophyta; class Magnoliopsida; order Asterales; family Asteraceae; genus Helichrysum; species Helichrysum umbraculigerum. Next base: position 3,192,582 of record CATIUR010000005.1, on the reverse strand, counting down.
TAGTGACGCACCCTATTACATACCGACACTACTTAAGTGTCGCATACATATTGAAACAGATAACATAACACGACACTACCTAAGTGTCGCATGATACACAGAAGTGACGCATACAAGTGACGCTATAACTGACTGATTGAAACTCACAATTTATACAAGTATAGAAAATACTTAAAACGTAAACGTACTTTACTTGGCGTTACTTATACATGAAAATACTATACTTTTGAAAGTATACAACGATACTTGAATACGTACAAGTTGATACTAAACAAAACGTGAGATTTTACTCACACACGCGTACGAGTTTTCACTCGGAAATACTTACGAGATTACACCCCAACGAACTACACTTGTACACTACACGGGATTACATCCGATACGAACTTACAAGTTCACCTGCTAGTTACGTGCTGGATTACACGTTAACTGATACGAACTTACTTACGAATACTTACGAGGTTTCACTCGTACCCTTTGGGGACTAAGCCCATTGGAACGTACACCAACGATACACGTTGTAATACAAACAAACGATTATACGAGTATACTTTACAACTGTACAACTACTATGAATATATAATAATAATGGATGGAATTATTATTATACATTGATAACAAACGAACCGTACGACTTTTATACAAACTACGATTTACAAACGGTTACAAACTTACAAACAAACTAATGGACATTAACTAGTTTGGGAACAACTAGCATGGATACTTTACAAGTATTCCATTTACTTACTAAACCTTATGCGTATTAGGACGCTAAGGGTTGCTAGTTCGGGAATACTACTTGCTTACTTATTACATCGTCTGCCAGACTCAGGTGAGTCTTACAGCCCCTACTTTACTGTTTTATACTCAGGGGTGAGATGCCTTACTGTTTTACATGAACACACAAAACTTACTTGCTGCCATGATTTACATACTGTATGAGAGTAACGATACGCAAATTGCATGGGTTTACGACTAATCCAATGAAATCCTCCTGAACCATAGTTGTTAGTTATGTGATAAGCACGAGTTTTAGTATATGGATCCATATGGGACTGACAATCCCCGCCCGGGGTAGCACGCACTACCACGAACCGTTCCTGTAGAAACGGGCGTTTCTTACTCGTTCCGTATGAATGTTTTGGATTACATTCATGAGGGGGTACCGATATTTACTGTACGTTAAGCTTCAACTATGGTGGCTCATGGCGATTGTATCAAACGGTTTGCATGACTTGCGACCACCCACTTATTAAAACTTATGTGAACGATGTGCATGACTTGTGATCGTTACATACTGGCTGGCTATTATTTACAAATACAACTTGTGTGTTCAAACTGTTTACTTACTTATAAACCTGTGAGATTCACCAACCTTTTTGGTTGACCGTTTTAGTAATGCTTCTCAGGTACACAGCATCAGTAGGGATGCCCAGCAGGATAAGCTTACTTAGCTCGAGTCGCATGCATTACAAGCTTGGAGATTTTATTGCATTACTTTTGTACTTATTGTTATGTATTAGAATCTCTAGGAAATTACTGAACTCGAGCTTGTATTTTGAAACTACTTATGTATTAATGTAATAACTTTTCGAACGTCTCATTTAGAGTCGTTCACTGTATCCTTTGTGCTTGTGATTATTGATTAGTAACACCCAAAACATCGCTTTCGCAAACTGTTAAATTTGGGGGTGTTACAGATTGGTATCAGAGCCTAAGGTTATAGTGAACTAGGTTGCATTTAGTGGGCCTAGACTATGACCGTTAGGCAGTATTCCTCATTAGATATAACTGGTTCAGGAATTACAGCATACAAGTTTAATTTAACATAGCCTGATCAACTATGTACAATTAAATGAAGATGATGTGAGTTCTGAAAGGGGTTATGTTGAACCGGAATGCATTAGCTGACTCTGACCTCGAGAGAACCGGGACTTTTACTTGATTGTGCTAGACACGAACTAGGCGGTTATGTGATATATATATATATATGTACATAGGCCTCTTTCCCCGATACGATACTCTCTCGACTACTACGAAATTCACTTTCAAATGTTATCAAACAAACGACAACCCGACTCTCGTCGTTTCGTCCCTATTCGATTTTTTTTTATGAATTCACGACTACCGGCTTACGTCCGAAGACCTTCCATACCATTATAACTGACAACCATAGTTACTCGAACGTCCTTCGATATAAAGATCGAGACCTTGTTTTCATTTACTACTGCTATCTAAATTCGACGTTTATACCATTCTACAACGTATCCCACCGTACCGTTATATGTATCCCAATAAAATTATTTTCAACTCAAGTCTCCGTCAGACTTCAAATTTTACAACCGACTTTTACTATCAAAATTTTATAACAAATAAATTTCTATCAAGCATGTTACAAAATTTCTTACAAAATGTTTTATAAAATTTTCAAAAATTTCGAAACTGTATAAACTTATTTATAATTCACAAACTTTGAACAAAATTTCAACCTTTGACGAAATTTCTTTTAAACTTACCAAATCACCACCGTCATAATTCTTATTCAAGTCCTCACATGTTCTTTATTATTGTTTCAAGGAACATGCCTCCTCGACGTCAAATCATGCTTACTGAAGCCGAAGTAGCGGGTATAATTGCCCGTAGCGTGGCTCAAGCCCTAGCTACCCGAACATCAAACCCTGGTAGCGAAGATACCGCTAACACTGGACCACAAACCAAAACCTGCACCTACAAGGATTTCCATAACTGCAAGCCGCTGAACTTTGCAGGAACTGAAGGAGCAATCGGTCTGATTCGTTGGACCGAGAAAATCGAATCTGTGTTCCTCATCAGCAACTGCAAGGAAGAGGATAAAGTTAAATTCGCCGCCAGCACCTTTTCTGACTCTGCCCTTACCTGGTGGAACACTTATGCTCAAACTGTGAGCATTGCCGATGCTTACAAATTACCGTGGGATGAACTGAAGAATATGCTGAGGGGCGAGTACTGCCCGAGAGACGAGCTGAAACAGTTGGAATTAGAATTCTGGAATCATAAGATGCAGGGTGACGACATCACCGGTTACACCAACCGATTTCACCAGCTGGCACTTCTGTGCCCATCCATGGTTGATCCTGAGTACAAAAGGATCGAAAAGTACGTTGATGGACTCCCCGAGCGACTACAGGACTTAGTTACTTCGTCCAAACCAGGAACCATTCAGAGCGCCATTCGTATGGCTCATGAGTTAACGGCAAATTCTGTCCGCCGTGGCTCGACTTCAACCCCGTCTGCGAATAACAAACGCAAATGGGAAGTGACTTCCCACACATCCAACCCGACTTCTGACAAAAAGCCTGCAACAGTCAATGCTAATGACTCAAAGGCTTACAAGGGGAGCAAGCCTTTCTGCTCCAAATGTAGTCGTCATCATAACGGCTCCTGTCCTTGCACTAAATGCAAGAAATTCGGGCACTTGGCCCAAGACTGCCAAACCAACACTACTGGTACAAACACCAGCGCACTCAAAACCTGCTATGAGTGTAATGGTACCGGGCACTTCAGGAAGGATTGCCCAAAGCTGAAACCCCGAAACAACTACACGAAGAGTAGAGCTTATGTGATTAACGCTAGGGAGGATGACCCGAACCCGAGACTTTGTGATTTACTCAACCCGGGTACGTTCATTCTTTGACTACCCAAATCTGTTTTCTCATAAATCTCTCGCTTAATGATTTGTGTATAACTGTGTTTCATTCTGTGCGTTTTCTATGATCCTAAGTACACAATAGGATTAGGAAACGACCGACTACTTAGAATTCCGACAACATAATTTGCCTGGCACTCTATACAAAGTAACCAAATTCCATTCCCAATTATCTCACACTGGTTGAGACCGGGGACTCACTTGCTATTCGTTACTTTAAACAGATAATTTAATATAACTTCACTTACTTGAGGCAAATTCATAAATAGAACACTTATTTCGTAGGAAATGACAACTCACTCCGTCAACAACCCTACACTGCAAAATGAACTGCTCAGTGAGGAACCGAAGATGTTTCCTTACCTTCTCGAACTCGAGTGTGATACAGAACACTCCGCTGAATCAGAAATGGCACCTGCTGTTCCTGCTGCTCCAACTGCTGCAAAAGCACCAGTTGATGTAACCTTGACTGCTGAATCAGTCAGCCACCTCAACCAAACTATTGATTCTCTGCGCAAACAACTGACTGAAGCACGGGAAGATATTGATGACCTACGACGAATTGCCTTCCAAAATGACATACGTATGCGTGAGTATGAGCTACGTATGACAGCTTTAGAAAACCCTACTCCACCACCAACTTCACAAAGTAATCCTACCGAAAAGGATACCGACACTGACTGTACCCCACCTCCAGCAAAAAGGGTGAAAGTTTACAGGGGAAATAGACCTTACTGTGCTCGATGCACTCGACATCATGATAACCCGTGTACCACACCCACCAAACCATGCAAGGCAGACACTAAAAGTACGAACCCTCCTAAGGTGAAACTCTGCTTCAACTGTGGGAGTGCTGGCCATCTCAAGGCCCAATGCCCACTACCTCCAAACAACAAAAATTAGGGTACGTTACCACCTAACGATTACTTGATTTCAGCCACTGTAGGACCTACCCTACTACCATAGACTACTAGTACACATTGTAGCTACCTGACTAGTATCGAACTACCGATTACTACTTCGAACAAATTTCGGGACGAAATTTTCATAACAAGGGGAGAATGTAACAACCCCAAATTTAGGGTAAATTTAAAATTTTCCTAATTACGTGTTTATTACCTGTATATAATATGAAATAGGATTATATACATTACTTACTTTATATATATATATATATGGATGGAATATATGTATATGTACGCGTATACGATTAGTACAAATATCGTATAAAACAACAACTGTACAAACTTGCGTACACTGATAAAACGATCATTGAATAATGTGGAATTATTTAATTACTGTGACTAGTACTTTATATTATGTTTATAATATAACGGAAAACATACGTTTTAATAAAAACGTCACCGAACTCTCCGAAAACACGACCAACCGACAAAACAAAACAAAGTTATGTTTTATAACTTGAAAACAAAGTATTTTATTAAAATACTTCAACTTAATAATCGGGTATTATTTCGTATTTTCAAACGTATATTAAATCGCGTATAAAATTATTTTTACGTTTAAACGACCGGGGAAACGAACACCGCACGGAGCGCAAACGCGAGGGAACGAAATTTGGTGAGATCCACACTTGGTGGACCCCACCCAACCGGCCAAGGTCAAGGGGACAACCCCCCTCACCTTCTTCCTCACTCTCACACTCAAACACACCCATACCCCATCATTTCTCTCCCTCTCTCTCTCCCAAACGGCTCTCTCTCTATCTCTCTCTAAAACCATCACTAAACCACCATAAAAACACCACCAAACGAGCTTAAATCACAAAACGCAAAGGAGCAACGACGATCACGAGAACAAGGGCTACAACTTCATCTTTTCGGATTTTCGTTTCGACAACTTTGTAAGTTTTCCGGCGACCCGAAACTTTTCCGATTACTTTTATTTTGCTAGATTAACGTTCCCCTAACTTAGTAATGTCCAAATATGTAATCTAAACGCGTTTTTGAACACATTTACGAAAATGTCAGTTTTGGTCATTTTAAATAAAACGACACCTCGAACATTAAAAACGACATCCAACAATTTTTATGAACTCTACATACCATAATATAACTTGTGTAAAAGTTTCAACTTGAACGGAACTCGTTAGACACGTTTTCGACACGACACAAAATCTGACCAGAGGTAAGTGTCGCATGGCTCACGCCAGTTATGCGACACTTCACCTTAGTGACGCATAGGTCACGACCCGTCCATACGCGACACTTCGTTAGTGCCGCTAAAATACTATACCGTCACTTCATAAGTGACGCAGTCATAACACCTTCGGCAGAAACAACGAGACACTACATAAGTGTCGCTATCCTATAACGTTCGGCAGAAACCATACGTCACTTACTTAGTGACGCACCCTATTACATACCGACACTACTTAAGTGTCGCATACATATTGAAACAGATAACATAACACGACACTACCTAAGTGTCGCATGATACACAGAAGTGACGCATACAAGTGACGCTATAACTGACTGATTGAAACTCACAATTTATACAAGTATAGAAAATACTTAAAACGTAAACGTACTTTACTTGGCGTTACTTATACATGAAAATACTATACTTTTGAAAGTATACAACGATACTTGAATACGTACAAGTTGATACTAAACAAAACGTGAGATTTTACTCACACACGCGTACGAGTTTTCACTCGGAAATACTTACGAGATTACACCCCAACGAACTACACTTGTACACTACACGGGATTACATCCGATACGAACTTACAAGTTCACCTGCTAGTTACGTGCTGGATTACACGTTAACTGATACGAACTTACTTACGAATACTTACGAGGTTTCACTCGTACCCTTTGGGGACTAAGCCCATTGGAACGTACACCAACGATACACGTTGTAATACAAACAAACGATTATACGAGTATACTTTACAACTGTACAACTACTATGAATATATAATAATAATGGATGGAATTATTATTATACATTGATAACAAACGAACCGTACGACTTTTATACAAACTACGATTTACAAACGGTTACAAACTTACAAACAAACTAATGGACATTAACTAGTTTGGGAACAACTAGCATGGATACTTTACAAGTATTCCATTTACTTACTAAACCTTATGCGTATTAGGACGCTAAGGGTTGCTAGTTCGGGAATACTACTTGCTTACTTATTACATCGTCTGCCAGACTCAGGTGAGTCTTACAGCCCCTACTTTACTGTTTTATACTCAGGGGTGAGATGCCTTACTGTTTTACATGAACACACAAAACTTACTTGCTGCCATGATTTACATACTGTATGAGAGTAACGATACGCAAATTGCATGGGTTTACGACTAATCCAATGAAATCCTCCTGAACCATAGTTGTTAGTTATGTGATAAGCGCGAGTTTTAGTATATGGATCCATATGGGACTGACAATCCCCGCCCGGGGTAGCACGCACTACCACGAACCGTTCCTGTAGAAACGGGCGTTTCTTACTCGTTCCGTATGAATGTTTTGGATTACATTCATGAGGGGGTACCGATATTTACTGTACGTTAAGCTTCAACTATGGTGGCTCATGGCGATTGTATCAAACGGTTTGCATGACTTGCGACCACCCACTTATTAAAACTTATGTGAACGATGTGCATGACTTGTGATCGTTACATACTGGCTGGCTATTATTTACAAATACAACTTGTGTGTTCAAACTGTTTACTTACTTATAAACCTGTGAGATTCACCAACCTTTTTGGTTGACCGTTTTAGTAATGCTTCTCAGGTACACAGCATCAGTAGGGATGCCCAGCAGGATAAGCTTACTTAGCTCGAGTCGCATGCATTACAAGCTTGGAGATTTTATTGCATTACTTTTGTACTTATTGTTATGTATTAGAATCTCTAGGAAATTACTGAACTCGAGCTTGTATTTTGAAACTACTTATGTATTAATGTAATAACTTTTCGAACGTCTCATTTAGAGTCGTTCACTGTATCCTTTGTGCTTGTGATTATTGATTAGTAACACCCAAAACATCGCTTTCGCAAACTGTTAAATTTGGGGGTGTTACACTATTGATTTTGCGACCTACAACTGTTATAATATTCAAGATAGAACACTTATCAACTGTTTGCTTCAACCAACATAGACAAGTCTTTCTCCATCCATTTGTTCCTAACCTTTCCGGACAAATCCATAAGGTCCTCTTTGTTTTCACTCCATTCCTCATGTGACGCAAAAAGTCATGTTTTCAAAGCCATTATTCCACACTTTTTGGGCACATCTTTAGTAAAAACATTCCAAAACAATCATTATTTACTAAAATTCACTAAAGTGCTCAAAATATAGGCGTTGCTACAAAAATCAGTAAAAACATCCAAATAACGAACAAAACGGAGCAAATAAGCAGCAACCAATTCTCGCACCCTCATTTATCCTATGATAAAGATATTCTAACCTTATGATATGATGTAATAGGTAAAATCGAGACGATAAAATCAAGAATCATGCAAATCGGACAAAGGACGGAAAAGACTGGACGGTTACAAACTCCTATAAAGTGATTTCGGCTATGCTAAAGTTGTACACATCCAATTTCAGTGAGATTGGCACCATTAGAAGCGTAACGGAATTACGAAGACACAGGCGAAAGAATCAGGTCAAACGGACGCATAACGAAGGAGATACGGACGTTTTAAGCAACGAACGAAATCAGACGGAGGCCGTATACGGCCTTGGCCACCGTATACGGCCCTTCATAGACCGTATACGGCCCATAACACACCGTATACGGCCCTATGAAGGCCGTATATAGCCCTTGGTACCCCATATGCTGCCCGTTTGTGCTTCGTTTGCTTGTACGTGCGTGCTTCGCGAGTTGTACGGCTGATTTCAAGCTTTGCCTATAAATAGGAGGCTACCCCTCCATCATTCTACACACTTCATCATTCCATTCATTTCTCCATTTCCACTTTCTCTCTCACACACTCTCTCTCTCTCTCTCTAAACTCTCTTTCTTTCTTTCTCTCTCTAGAAATTAGGGTTAGATTCAGTTAGTTCTCAGTTAGTATTTAACTGAAACTAACGGAGGGACTACTTTTGTAATAGCGTAGGGAATAGTTCAGGGGCTTTTATTGTAATATTGTCAAGGATATTGCGGAAGTTCTGCTTGTACTCTCTCTCTCTAAACGCTTGTTCAATCTACGCTTTATTAACGGTTACTTCTTTCCTTATCTGTTATAATGATAATTGCTATTGTTATTATGCTAGATTTAGGACCTGTTATTATGCGTAGTGAGTAGTTTCCTTATGTGTTTGTTATGATGTAGTTAGTTTATATATGTGTGGGGTGATGCTGCTTTAAACATATAATTGGATAACATTATGAAATAACGGAGGTAACGTTATACGGCTTTCATTTGTATAGCGCCGGAATCATCACTTATGTGTGTAGTACGGAACGTGGAAGTTATGAAAGTCGTGGGCACAATCCGTTGTGGAAATAATGTTTCCAGTTATATTATATAAATAAAAACCGGTGATCTATTAATTTTGTATTTATGAATTTCTAAACCAAATCGCCTTTCCTCCAATTAAACGTGGTTAGAACCTTTATGACAAGGAGTCGCGAACCTTGATCAAACGGTCACTACCTATCTATGTTTTCTAAAACTGTAAACATGGTCTGAATTGCGTAGCTGTGGAAATACTGTTTAAAACCTTTCGTATAGTACACCGTGAATCAATCAGGGATTTATTGGGAAATAGTGAGGGCTGGTTTATATCATAGATGGTTGGGCTTTAATACAAACGTAGTTTAAACTAGTCTAGAGTGACCATAAAGTATGTGACCCCGGAAAGACCACGGTAAACGGCACTGTACTTCGTGTAACGTTGGAAACACCTTTGGTGAAGTACAAATACGTGGAGCTAAGGAAATGTCGGTGGTTGAAGACTGTGTCACATCCTGGTTTGATTTCAGAGCTGTGGAAATGTTTGATCGCACTGTACACCGTTAGTACGCCTAAAGATCTGGAACACTGTGGAAATGCTTAATTGCACTATACATCGTTAGTACATCTTGGGTCTGGAAAACTGTGGAAATGCATAATCGCATGGTACACCGTAATGAAAGCTCGAGACTAAAATATAACCATTAATATAAAGTTAATAGTCACCAAACCAAGTCTTAATCTTAAATGCCTTGTTTGACTTCGTTGTCCCCGTAGTGTTAAGAAAGGTCGGAACCTTAGTGGGTATGTTACTCTATCTCATGCACCCAGGAACTAACATTCCAAGAAGGGTCGTTACTCCATCACTGGATAACGTTGAAGAGTTGAGCATCCTCCTCCGATCAGACTCAATTTGGCCTAGTACTCAGTGACATATTGATTGGTTTCCCCAATCAGTAGGGTACTAGTGTTTACATTACGAACAATTAAGCTCAGATAAGACACAAACCTTTAAAAGACGTTTTCATATCAAAACCCTAGCATCACCCCCGCATAAGCTAACGAAGTCATAACAAACACATATCCTCCATACTGATTTCATCCCTATTTCTGTTTTTCCATTTATTTACTTTTTATTTAATTACTTTAAATTACGGACCTAAGTAACAAAAACCCACTCAAACTCTGTTTTAAAAATCCCATCACTAAAATAAACAACTTGTCCTGATACTCCCGTTTCACAATACGATTAGCTTGAAGAACGACCCTAGGTCATACTGCTGCTATACAGCCGTGATGATCCCAACGCTCATATCGACAAATTCATTCAGGTTTCAAACTCCTATAAGCAGAATGGGGTTGAGCAGGATATCATCCGCTTATACTTGTTCCCCTATTCTCTCGCTTTACATGCTTCTACCTGGTTTGAGGGACTTGAGACCGGCTCAATCACCTCATGGACCGACATGGGTAATAAGTTTCTCGCTAGATACTTTCCCCCGTCCAAACAAACTCAGGCAAAGAATGACATCGCAAACTTCCAACAAGCCCACGATGAATCTATCTACTCAGCATGGGAGCGATTCAAGAGTTTACTGAGAAAATGTCCAAACCACCAAATGACGAAGACTGACAAGGTGTGCACCTTCTACCGAGGTCTTGATCCTAACCATCGCATCAATCTTGACGCAGCAGCTCAAGGAAACTTCATGAAACTTACCGATGACGAAGCATGGAGCTTGATTGAGGACATGACGATGCATCACCACGATTGGAAGTCTGATGAGCAATCCTCATCACTACCCCTCTCCGCAAATAACACCCGCCAAACTGAAGCCATTAAGTCTCTGAGCGATCAAATTGAGACTCTGACAAAACAAATAGCAGATCTGAAGAAACCACCACAGCAGATCCACCAAGTTCAGGCTTGCCAGAACTGTACCAACCATCCCGCTGAAGAATACGAGGTTGAGTATGAAGATCCTACTGACGGTTCAGTTTACTATGCCCAGTTTCCTGTCAGACCTCAAAATCCGCCCGGTTTCGCTAGAACTTCACCACCCAGAACTCGAGGAAACCAATATCCTCCACGAAACAACCAACCCCCTTTCCAGCCTAGGTTTCAGCCACGATATCCAACGTACCCACAACAACCACAACTTCCATACAATCAACCACTTTCATTAACCGCCACTGAGGATACCCAGCCTGTGGAGCCTGCGAAGACCATCATTCCAGTCACGAGTACTGTTGACAACCTCAACAAATTCATCCAAGGTCAAACCGCTTTCAACCAAAAGACTACGGCTCGACAAGACCAAACTGATCTATTCCTTCGAAATCAACTCTCGGTCCTAAAAAGCCTTGAGAACCAGATCGGTCAGTTAGCCTAACGTCTCGATACCCGACCTCAAGGGACCTTACCAAGCAATACTATTTAGAACCCCCACGTCGAGGAAGCCAAGACCTTAAACTCTGATAAATCAACTCCTTCTATGACTGCTTCTCCAAGGGAACATTCTCCTGTCTCGCCGACAGTTGAGACCAAATCAATGCCCACGCCGAATCGTGAGGTTGAGATTCCTTTCCCTAACCGCTTGCACAAGAAGTACAATGCCAAGTCATTCAAACTTGATGGAAAATTCTTAGACACCGTGTCTAGAATCCCTTCCAGTACAAAGTACATCCGACGAATGCTGGCAACTAAGGACAAGATTCCTTCCACTCCTAAAGTCTCCCTGAACGCCGAGTGTTCAGCCGTCATCCAGAATGCCTTACCGGAAAAACTAGGAGACACGGGTCGATTCACCTTGCCCTGTTCCATCTATCACTCAGGCACAATACGCTCCTTGGCCGATCTTGGAGCCAGTATCAATCTGATGCCTTACTCGCTCTACTCCAGACTAGAATTAGGACCTCTCCAGCCCACTAAAATGAGCGTCCAGCTTGCCGATCAATCAGTCCGATACCCGAAAGGCATTGCTGAGAACGTCATGGTAAAAGTTGACAGGTTTTATTTCCCCACTGACTTTGTAGTGATGGATATACAGGAAGACATTAACATACCCATTATCCTAGGTAGGCCATTCATGAATACTGCACGTGCTATTATTGATGTATATTCTCAGGTTATCAGTCTACGAGCGCATGGACAAGCAATATCATACAAGATTGATCAGACCAACTGTTCAATAATGGAGCATGCAGAGATATATGCAATATCCATGGGCAGAGTTACTTCGGATGATGACACTTCTGATTCAGAGCCAGAACCATACAGGCCATACGAGCATACTTGTCTTATCTCAGCTACTAAAGAGTCAGAATCAGAAGATGAGGAAATGGAAGAATCTGAACCAGAGGAAGAAATAGAAGAGGAGAAAGATTCAGAGCAGGATGAAGAAGAAGAGGAACAACCTGAAACAGAACCAGAGGAAGAAGAGATGGAAGAAACAGAACCAGAAGAAATGGAAGAATCCGAGGAAGAACAGGAAGAATCAGAGCCCGAGGAAGTATATCAGTCCACACCACCTCATCAATACCTTCCTGACTCATATTTACCGACAGCAGAGATTATGCAGATCGAGAACCTCGAGAACTTCATCCCTCTGTCACAAGATGAATCAGATGAAGATACACCGACTGATTACTCTCATGATGCAGAATTTGGTCTCACCATGGAGAAACTCATTGCATCAGCTATTGATCCCACCAAACCTCTCATGTCTCCCCGACTTGACGCTCTGCTGAATATTGAAAAGACTATAGCTTTATCTGCACAGCACCCAGAGCTTCGAGACAAACTCTTGAGAAAGATTGCAGCATATAAAGCATCCCAACTTCCCCAAAGGATTCAAACCTTTGGCACATCTGCACCTCGAAGTCAGTTCGAGAAGGGAAGTACTTCCGAATCTTGCCGTAATTCTGATTCTCAGGAGGAAAAAGACATCGAGATGGATTCCTCTCAGCCGATATCTCAGATTAATGATGACTCCCTTCCACCATCCGATACCGTTGAGTTCCCTGATTTCCAGGCTATGGATACTCCAGCTGAGGAGAGTGACGAGGATGACATCATCTACACTGATGTTCCAATAGATATTCGGTCTGTCCGACTTCATGCATCTTCGACTGTTCCCGCTTCTCCCCAAATTCCGACTATCTCCAACCACGAGGAAATGATTAGTGCTATCGAAGAATTCGAAAACGACATACCTATGATGACAAGCATTATCATTAACTCCACCAACGATTACACTCCACACCAAAGGAACCTGATTGAGGAAATCATAGCCGAATCTGAGGTCAACCAAGCCGAGAATTCCCAAGATTACAGATTCTTCCACAACCGCCTAAATGCCTTTGCCGAAGACCTCGCTGCTCAGTTGCTACAAGAGCACCACACTGCTGGACCAACACCTGAGGAGCTAGAGTTCTTTGAAGACCAGAGACGCATGTACAGGAAGATCTATGACACGCTGTTCAGATCCGCATTTCCATATTCTGCTGAGCAACACGAGTTCTTAAATTCTTATCGCAGCAATATGTACAATGCTACTGGGAATCCCGACGCAGACATAGACATCCGGTTGATGAATGATCTTAGGGGACTCCTAGATTCTATGGCTAGGAATGATCATATCGACGAGACCTCTCCTCATCGGTTCTACATTGACTGCACCATCGAGTACCACGCTCACAAGATTTCCGAAGATCTCGAGTACGAGAGTTCTGACGAGAGGACGCGTGTCATCCCTTCTTCTATACCAGAAGGATCGATGGTTAACATCGCGAACTTCCTCACTGATCGAATCAAGGAAATCTTCGCTGAAGTACCTGATGAAGAGCATAGTCAAATATTCAACTACGGATTACGTGAGGTTTACGACATGATGAACAATACCTTTAAGAACTCCGACCTCACGTTTTCCCACTACCAGACCAGTCTCATCCAGGGTATTCATGAATCTATCCGAGAACTTGGAATAAACTCCAGTATTGCAGATCACGAGACTTTACACCTGCAGTTCTTTGGACTTATGGACTCACTCAGACAATACCATCCTGAACGAGAGATGATTGAAGCTGATGGATTCTCTTTTGTAAATTCCCGCGGAATTATCTCCAGCACAGTAAAGGAGATTACTTGGGACCTGCTGCACATAAAAAAGATTACAAAACAGCATCTGCAGAGCTTCCCCATATTTGCATCTGAGATTCCAAACATCGTCGACATCATCGCTCGCCATTTTCTGAGGATATACCCACGCAACCCCAGGATTCCACTACTGAGCGCTTCCGGTCCTGGTGGTTCCAGCACCAACTAAATCTGAAGGAAGGCAAAGTCGAGCTCTCGACTCTAAAAGCAGCGCTTCTCGGGAGGCAACCCGTGCAATAAGACGTGTAGAGAGAACAGTGTCAATAAGTGAAGATATATCTCTGACTATCCTTCACACTTGGTCGTCACCAAAACACTTTTCTGATATTACAACTCATTTGCAAATAAACCACTCGTCTCAGAAATAAGGAAATCAATTTGAAAAATGATAAATCATGTGTTTCGAGCATTTGAGGTACTTGCATACTATTTTTATGCATTATGCTCGAACTCGTTTAAAAACACATGTTTTATAAAAATGATTTGTAGTAGAAAATATCTTTTCAAGTTCTGAGACAATGATTTATCTTTTCATTTGCAAATACTTTGAGTTTGTAAACTGGTACGACCAACGTGTTCATACTTACGAGATTGATTCACAAAAAGAAATAATGGATGGAGAAGAAAACCAAATAGCAAGACGCTTGAAGCTGTGCCGCTCTTCATGAATGCATAAAAAGATCTTGGCAACATCTCTTTTCAGCAAATTCTGATTCTCAGCTTCTTTGCTGCTCGCTATCTGGGGAGTGTCTTAACCTTTACTCTCTTTTGTTTATGATTATGTTTATTATTTTCTTTGTTAGTTTGTTAAAGTAGTCTATACTCTATCCTAAGCTTATTACTAAGTGTGGGATTCCAGCCCAAAACAAACACTTGAGAAACATTTTCTTACATGTTCAAACTCTAAGTGTGGGATTTTACTTCCATTAAATCTCAACTAAAGAGAACATTAGGGACAATGTTCCTCTAAGTGTGGGATAGCAGGTATAGAATACCTTGGTTAGTTTTCTTTGATTTTTAATGTCCGAAATAGTAAACTCATAAAATGTTCCTCAAATTTTTTAAAATTTTTCAAAGAAAATTGAAAGTATGAGCTAAATCTATTGATTAACTCTGCTAATTTTGAGCCAAAATATCTTTTGAGAGGAGCTATTTTCAGATGTGAGTAATATATTTCGGAATCTAGGGAAAATAAGGTAGAAATTGCTTAAACAAGAAATAATAATCTGATAGAATCATGACGAAGCACATACAACCCTATTTGCAGTGAGGTATCTTGAGCCTAATAGCATTCATCTTTAATGCTTCACTATTCATTTCTTGTGTGTGCCGATGCATGCATCTCTAAATTAGAACTTGCTCTTGACATACGCTTCAAGACCACATTGGTGTGTACCGTACGCGGTATAGGTGCAATTAGATGACCTTGACATTCCCTAGGATTTAAACCCCTTTTTACATATCTTTTCAAGACCAAAACCCTTCCGATACTCATTTTTAGTATCGATGATCCACCTAGTAAACCCTGTTGAGCCTAAACCTTTCGTTTCATAAAACCCTCAATAAACCCTACTTCCCAAAATACCCCCAAACTTATCTTAGAATTTCTGAGGTTATGAAGAACATCTTTTAGAATATCTTATCCTACCCCTTTCGTGCTCTCAAAAAGATTGAAGAATCCTTGGTGTGTAAAATTGACACCGCGAAAAGACTCGAAACGTTCAAGATAAGGGATTTCTGAAAGAATCAAAAGAAGAAAAATATCCTTGGAAATTCTCTGGCAAAGAAATTCTGAAGAAGAAAAGAAAAATAGAAAAATGCAAAAGCAGAAAAAAAAAGAAAATAAAAAGAAGAAAAAGAAGAAAAGAAAGAAAAATAGTTCCGCAAGAATAAAGCTCAAAGTCCTTTGTAGTAAAGAAGATTCTGATAGAAGACAAAAAGCTACCTCTCTCTCCGTTCTGAAATAAAGTTGTTCATGATCTCAGTTGTTTTAAGATAAGCAACCCTTACAACCCAAAAATACCACTATCCATACCCTTTACCCCTCATCAAACACTACAACCCTCATGAATGTCTTGGGATAATTGGCACCGTCCTCAGCTAAGTGGTGGAGATCCGATTCTCGACCAAGCCTATGACGATGAGTGCTGCATGACTGGCTATTTGAGCGATTTCTTCTGTTCTAGACTGATAGGAAACCCGAGACACTTTGAGTGAATTGAGTGACCACCTTAGTGAGATCGCCTAGTCATGTGTACTCCAAGATCATGAGATTTGGATGTATGCCTAAGAGAATCTTTTCTTGTTTAAGGAAGGATCATCTTATCTTCCCCTAAATTCCTGAAACTATCTTATTTGCATTTTGACAGTGGTAACTCTTAAAAATGTTGAAGCTCGCTCTAAAAATTGTTTAAAATGTTTTCAAAAACTGAGTGTTGCTTGAGGACAAGCAACGTCTAAGTGTGGGATAACTTGATGTGACGCAAAAAGTCATGTTTTCAAAGCCATTATTCCACACTTTTTGGGCACATCTTTAGTAAAAACATTCCAAAACAATCATTATTAACTAAAACTCACTAAAGTGCTCAAAATATAGGCGTTGCTACAAAAATCAGTAAAAACATCCAAATAACGAACAAAACGGAGCAAATAAGCAGCAACCAATTCTCGCACCCTCATTTATCCTATGATAAACATATTCTAACCTTATGATATGACGTAATAGGTAAAATCGAGACGAGAAAATCAAGAATCATGCAAATCGGACAAAGGACGGAAAAGACTGGACGGTTACAAACTCCTATAAAGTGATTTCTGCTATGCTAAATTTGTACACATCCAATTTCAGTGAGATTGGCACCATTAGAATCGTAACGGAATTACGAAGACACAGGCGAAAGAATCAGGTCAAACGGACGCATAACGAAGGAGATACGGACGTTTTAAGCAACGAACGAAATCAGATGGAGGCCGTATACGGCCTTGGCCACCGTATACGGCCCTTCATAGACCGTATACGGCCCATAACACACCGTATACGGCCCTATGAAGGCCGTATACGGCCCTTGGTACCCCATATGCTGCCCGTTTGTGCTTCGTTTGCTTGTACGTGCGTGCTTCGCGAGTTGTACAGCTGATTTCAAGCTTTGCCTATAAATAGGAGGCTACCCCTCCATCATTCTACACACTTCATCATTCCATTCATTTCTCCATTTCCACTTTCTCTCTCACACACTCTCTCTCTCTCTCTCTCTAAACTCTCTTTCTTTCTTTCTCTCTCTAGAAATTAGGGTTAGATTCAGTTAGTTCTCAGTTAGTATTTAACTGAAACTAACGGAGGGACTACTTTTGTAATAGCGTAGGGAATAGTTCAGGGGCTTTTATTGTAATATTGTCAAGGATATTGCGGAAGTTCTGCTTGTACTCTCTCTCTAAACGCTTGTTCAATCTACGCTTTATTAACGGTTACTTCTTTCCTTATCTGTTATAATGATAATTGCTATTGTTATTATGCTAAATTTAGGACCTGTTATTATGCGTAGTGAGTAGTTTCCTTATGTGTTTGTTATGATGTAGTTAGTTTATATATGTGTGGGGTGATGCTGCTTTAAACATATAATTGGATAACATTATGAAATAACGGAGGTAACGTTATACGGCTTTCATTTGTATAGCGCCGGAATCATCACTTATATGTGTAGTACGGAACGTGGAAGTTATGAAAGTCGTGGGCACAATCCGTTGTGGAAATAATGTTTCCAGTTATATTATATAAATAAAAATCGGTGATCTATTAATTTTGTATTTATGAATTTCTAAACCAAATCGCCTTTCCTCCAATTAAACGTGGTTAGAACCTTTATGACAAGGAGTCGCAAACCTTGATCAAACGGTCACTACCTATCTATGTTTTCTGAAACTGTAAACATGGTCTGAATTGCGTAGCTATGGAAATACTGTTTAAAACCTTTCGTATAGTACACCGTGAATCAATCAGGGATTTATTGGGAAATAGTGAGGGCTGGTTTATATCATAGATGGTTGGGCTTTAATACAAACATAGTTTAAACTAGTCTAGAGTGACCATAAAGTATGTGACCCCGGAAAGACCACGGTAAACGGCACTGTACTTCGTGTAACGTTGGAAACACCTTTGGTGAAGTACAAATACGTGGAGCTAAGGAAATGTCGGTGGTTGAAGACTGTGTCACATCCTGGTTTGATTTCAGAGATGTGGAAATGTTTGATCGCACTGTACACCGTTAGTACGCCTAAAGATCTGGAACACTGTGGAAATGCTTAATTGCACTATACATCGTTAGTACATCTTGGGTCTGGAAAACTGTGGAAATGCATAATCGCATGGTACACCGTAATGAAAGCTCGAGACTAAAATATAACCATTAATATAAAGTTAATAGTCACCAAACCAAGTCTTAATCTTAAATGCCTTGTTTGACTTCGTTGTCCCCGTAGTGTTAAGAAAGGTCGGAACCTTAGTGGGTATGTTACTCTATCTCATGCACCCAGGAACTAACATTCCAAGAAGGGTCGTTACTCCATCACTGGATAACGTTGAAGAGTTGAGCATCCTCCTCCGATCAGACTCAATTTGGCCTAGTACTCAGTGACATATTGATTGGTTTCCCCAATCAGTAGGGTACTAGTGTTTACATTACAAACAATTAAGCTCAGATAAGACACAAACCTTTAAAAGACGTTTTCATATCAAAACCCTAGCATCACCCCCACATAAGCTAACGAAGTCATAACAAACACATATCCTCCATACTGATTTCATCCCTATTTCTGTTTTTCCATTTATTTACTTTTTATTTAATTGCTTTAAATTACGGACCTAAGTAACAAAAACCCACTCAAACTCTGTTTTAAAAATCCCATCACTAAAATAAACAACTTGTCTTGATACTCCCGTTTCACAATACGATTAGCTTGAAGAAGCTATACAGCCGTAGTAAAACTTAGGTCCCCAGCTCTTATAAATTAAAACTCCACTGCCGTGTCCTCCTTCCGTTGCGTTGACGACTGTGACCGATCGAGGGACGACAATTCCTTTATAATTACAGGTTAACAGTTCTCCAAAATTCCCTCAATTTTGAGTCCTTCTACCACGTTTCACATATAATGAAAAAAATGACCTTCGATAATTTGTGAAAAAGTAGGTTTACACAGTATCATGATATAGACTTTATATACCAGCCCTCACCTAATGTATTACAATCAGAGCTGGACATATTGTATATAACAACCAGACCAGAGCAGATATAGAATTATATGTGATCATATAGACATCACAAACCAGATCCAAAAACGTGCTTTGAAAAATGAGAGAAGAAAATAATCATTTTAAAATGTTAGTGGCCAAAAGTTTATATCTAAGGTCATTATAAGGGAGGGTCCTGGTCTATGATTACTAAAAGAGATATAGAATGTGTGTGCCCCTCTAAGTAATATATATTTGATTAATCTTGCAACTATAAGCTTTGAGCCATTACTTACATAAAACGTTGGTTGCAGTGACCACATACACCACCATATATCATCACTTGTAATCAGAAGCATTAAAATAAGCATCCAATGAGATTACTAACGATCTAAGTTTTGGTGTGTGTGGCATCAAAGCAGAAGCATTAAAACAGGGTTAAAATGAGAAATAGGTGGCAATTTCAACCCATTTGATTAGGAACAGCTTAATTAATGGAAAACAAATACTCACACTTCACGCTCACCAATATTTGACATTGAGTACTTGTTGCTACTAAATCCAGTTTGGCTACTACCTGGCCAAGGATATGAAAGATGGCAGCAGACATATCCATTGAGCTGCACATTTCAGAAATTATCAAAACCGAAAATTATATTGCAAAATCATATTAACTTTAAAAAATCATTAGAGAGTTCTTGTAGCTTATACAACGGTTCAAATAGCTAAGTAAATGTTCATTGTTCAATACTTTGGTCCAACCAAAATTCCACTAAAAACACAACAATGAATTAAGTAACAACCTACAGGTCCATTTTTCACATGAATACATACAATGTCAAAAAATCCATGTGATAATAAGAATCTGCAAAAGATAAGAATACATACCTCGTACAATTGTAATTATAGCAAGCCTGTGCCAAATTTCATATTGTCAAGTATAAAGATGATAGTACATTCGTCAATGCTACTAATAGCATAAAGAATAAAAGAATGAATTATCATAATTACCTTTTTCTGATTATATATGCCATCCAAATGTGTGCTTGGGGCTGATCAATCATTAGTACATTCAAACTACCAACAAAAATCCCTATACATATAGACTATGAAAAGTTGAAAACTTGCAGCCACGATTAGCAGATGAGAAAGTTCGATGTGGCACACTATCGTAAATTTGTATTTCGCAATCTGCAAAGCTACAACGGAACCCACGTTAAAACTCACTTAAGTCGACTTACAATCACTGTTAATATATATCTGGAAAAAAGCTGTTAGTCTCGTACTGTTTTATGTATAAATCCCCTTTTAATCTAAGAACAGCCTATGAATACATACGATACATTATTGTCACCATTTTGTCTCCAGTATCATTAGTAGTGATTTCAGTTCAAAATAACAGCTTTTGCCACATTTTTAGAGGATCTTCAAAGAAGATATATTCAATAATAGCAATACAAGCCTGATTATCCATAATCATGGGTAGCATGTCGGTCAGGAAAAGGCAGAGTATTGTCAATTCTGGTGATGAATCGTCCATGTCTGTGAAAAAGAACAAAACAAAAACTGTGCAGAGGATGCATAAGATTAGATAACAAACATTATTGAAACATGAGGTAATTAACATAGGTTACCTGTTTGGGTTTTTCAATCACAGTTAAATATGATTTGTGCTTCTGGTCCTGCATTACATAATCGAAAAGGTTAGACAGTTATATCACTACATCATCACAAAATAATGCTTATCCTATGAAAGAAAAATAAAGAAATATTAAACCAATGAAAAGTAAAATACAAAGAATAACTAAAAATTCACTCGTTTTTGTTTTACTAATTTTATCAAATAGTTGGAGTTGCTAAACTTGAAACTAAACTCATATTAGGTTCCGGTATCAAAGTTATTTGTGCAGACACCGCATCAGTCTCTAGTTCTGCCTATTTAAAAAAAAAACCAAAATAACTATACAGAATATGATACCTCAATAAAGGGGGTAAAATGGGCCAGTCAAGAAAATTAATGCCTTAAATTGGGTAAGGGTAATAGCAGGAATATTTTAATTTCTATTGATCAATGATGAACGTTGGAAGAAACATTCTCATGGTTAATCCTGCTTGTTAATCTTTTGAAGACAGTAAAAGCTTATAATTTTACACAACTACCTGATACTAACAATTAGAATCATGTACCTTATATGTGCCAATGGGGTTGCTAACGGTTGCTTATTCGCCTCAATTGTAACCCTCTGCACCAAATTCCTCATAAGTTGAGTTGTAGGAAAGTAATCATAGAAAGCATAATTCACGAATAGGCTTAGACCTATAATTAATTATGGGCGATAACATCATTTAATAACTCAAGGTTTGTAAAATCTAAGGCGACCATTAGCAACCAACTATAACAAAAACTGAACCACGTATTAGAGATTGTGATGCAGATATGGAAGAAAATAAAATGCCATCTTTTTAAGTTTGGAGTTTATTTTGAACAATTTTAATAATTATTATTATAGCTTTCTTTTCAAGCTACCTCCTTATTTAAATAGCTTATGTTGTTTAGGATTTGAGTTAGTTTTTGATATTGAATAAAGAAAAAAAAGCTTTGCTTTTCTCTAAGAATTGCCTCATTGGAATTCTTATGATCTTTCTTGTTATTTGATTACTCGGCCATTACGATCCGCCATTATTTGGTATCAGAGCTTCTGGTATTAATGGCCGAACGGCTACACGGAAGACATCTAGTTCGTAGATCCGCCGAAGTAGGCAACGAACCCGATCCGCGTGACGTGGAGATTGCATGCCTGAAGCAACAGATTCAAGATCTTGAACGCCGGCGGAAGGTTACCAGATCTAAACGAATGTGGGAAACCCTAGAAGGAAAAACCCTACTTTTTTCGTCCGTGATCAATGGAATCATCGTGGGGGCGATCGGAAGGAACCCTTATGTAGTCTCGGGAAGCAAGTTGTGTCGTTTTCTGAGTGCGTCGGTAAGGTCCATCCAAACTATCATGGTTCCTTATTTAGTCTTGGGAGGCGAGTTTCGACTCCTAAGTTCGCCTGTAAGGATCCAAAATATTATCATGTGGAGACAAAGGAAACCGAATCTGAACTTATCGTCTGGGACATAGGGGAGGAGGAAGAGGAGCATCCTTTTGTCCACAATTATGATTTTTTTCAGAACAACGAAGACTCGAGGACGAGTCTTTTTCAAGAAGGGGAGAAGGGAGGATACAATGATAACCCTATTTGGGATATATTTGTGGAAGAATACATGTTGGTAGAAGAAGAGTCGTTGCCGATTTATGATACTGATAACGAGGAAAAAGAAAATATTATTGAGGAAGAATCGGATCCTACTTATGATACTGATATCGATGAAGAAGACAAATATAATGATAAGGATATTTTGTATGGTGATTGTGTTGTGATGCAAAGCTTGTTAAGCCTTGATATGCCAAACATTATTTATCAAGATTCGTGCGGTTTTATTAGGTTTAAAATGGATGACGTAATTGAGATGAGTAAATATTGTTTGGTTAGTATTTTTATTGGTGAAAATTATCTAGTTGGAAATACGATCTCTGCACACAAGGTCAATAAATTGGGTATGAAGACAATCAAAACACGCGGAAGAGTATTTAACAACAAAGGGAATCTGATGCAAGGAGTACAAATTTGGATGCTAAAAGTCAAGGGAATGGTGAAGCTAAAACAAGACTCGAGGTTGAGTCTTTCCCAAGGGGGAGAGGATGATGCAGATATGGAAGAAAATAAAATGCCATCTTTTTAAGTTTGGAGTTTATTTTGAACAATTTTAATAATTATTATTATAGCTTTCTTTTCAAGCTACCTCCTTATTTAAATAGCTTATATTGTTTAGGATTTGAGTTAGTTTTTGATATTGAATAAAGAAAAAAAAAGCTTTGCTTTTCTCTAAGAATTGCCTCATTGGAATTCTTATGATCTTTCTTGTTATTTGATTGCTCGGCCATTACGATCCGCCATTAGATTGCTATATTTCACAAACCAAAGCAAAACCACATTGTGCAGTTAACATCCTTTTCAGTGAAGTTCAATGTTTGGTTGCGGTTGGACTGCATTTTATATAAATCCCTAAAAAGAGAAGGGGTTATGAAAAGAATATATCACCGATGGCAATATGGTCTATCCTTTGGGATGATCTACTATTCTCTGAAACCAAAGTTGGTCCTCTTCAGGACTATTTGGTATTTCATGTAATGAGCTTCAAAGAAAGCCTTATTCTCAGTAACAACGGACGAGCAATTTGTGTTGTTCGCTACTTTAACATAACGCTTATGAGAAATATTTGACCATTTGTCCCAAGCTATATTCTGATGTAACCTCCCAAAAGATACAAAATCACCATGACCATGACCATGATTTGCCTACAACAATATGTGTTTCAAACAACAGCATAATTTTCAATTAGCTGACCAAAAAGCACAAATTACTCAAGAACATAATTAGACACACAAAAAAATAGACGTTACCTTTTAAAGATCTCAGTTAGGTTATCATCCAAGTCTAAAGTGAGATCTAATTTCCTTCTAAAGATCTGAAAAATCAAATCATGCTCACATGGTCCATGTATAGCCCAAACGTGACATAATACATGTAGATTTTACGTTGAGTGTAGCTCATAGCCATATTGCCAAACATAAAAACGAATTAACAACATGCTTACAATCTGCTATGTCTGCACCAACATTCAAATATTGAGTAATAACTACGGGCATCTCCTCCATGGAGGTTCTTTATAGCTTTTTTCAATGAAAGTTGTGTTAGGATTACTTACATATTCAAGTGATGAAGACAGATTTTAAAGATTGACTGGTTTCTAGCAAACAAAATTTTGAAGAAATAAACCAAACTCCTTGAACTCTTATGCAATCCTCAAAAATTGTCATTGACATTACATCGAACACCTTGTGTGCGATCAAGAAACTTCAAAAATTCATTGATGAAATTACATCACCAATTGTTATAAAACGTGCAATCATACATAAATTTGAGTAATTAACGTAAATCAAGCAAATTGATAATCTAATAAGCATAGTTTGAATCAATCGTACCATATAATCATCTTGCCCTTGCGAATTTTGATTTAACCTGTGAAAAGATCATGTACCCTATATTTCCACCATTCGTTGAAATCGGCGATCGATTGAAGGAGGGCGAGTTGAGGGAAAGAACTGATTATTTTTTTTGTGGCTTCTAATCAGGATCTCCATTTGTATCATTCGATTTTTGTGGGGCCGAATTGGCCGATTGTTTAGATGTAGATGGCAAGGGAGATAACGTGAAGAATGAGGGCATATGTGGAAATTAAGGGGGCCAAAAATGTTATGATTGATCAATCACTTCTCTAATGACAATCAATGGGTATGATTAAAAGAGTTTAGTCAATGAAGGGTGTGGATTAACTCTTAAAGGTTGAATTAGAGGAAGATTACTTAATTAACTCTCTCTTTTAATAGGTAAGAGAGATTGTTTTATTCGACATTAATTAATACGTATTCATGGGTTTACCAATCAAAAAAATGAAGATAATTTTATTCGACATCCGCGTGTATTTACAGGCTTGGTTTAACATTCAAATAAAAGAAAATGGTTTTATTCGACATTCGTGTGTATTTACGGGTTTGGTTTAACATTCAAATAAAAGAAAATGGTTTTATTCGACATCCATATGTATTAACGGGCTTGATTTAACATTCAAATAAAAGAATATAGTTTTATCCGACATCAATATAAGAAGATAGTATATATCCGACATCCATACGTATATTATTATAATCATAATTAAACTAAATTAGTGAACTCATAAATTTCACCTATCAATCTTTACTCTGTACAACTATTAGTAATTACTCTCACAAACTATAATTATGATGGAGCAAAAAACATCATTTATCAATTTATTGATAATGATAATTATAATTATAACTGTGCTAATACTAAAAGTAATATTTCATGTAATATATTTGATAATTCAATTTTAGCTACTTTTTACTTTACAATTACAAAATTTAACCCTTAACAAAACTAATATTTATTAAACTAATGACTACATACTAACAGTAACATCTGACCATCTATTAGTTATATAAGAAAAATTACTTCTTCTAACATCTTCCATGTGTATACACATGTTTAGAATCATTAAACTAACGATTACATACTTACAGTGACATATGTTACCTATATTAGAACAATTAATTCTTCTAACACATTCGGTGTGAACACTGGTTTTAAATCAAACATTGTATAACCAATGATTACATGTTAAGAGCGATATATATGTTAGTGATGAACCCTTAAATACTACTAATGCTTATTGTAATAATGATTACATATTAACAACTATATGTGTTACCTACATTTGAATATTTTTCATTTTTCCTGGCTTTGAATCTATATTAATATGATAATGAAACTTTAACTTTAGTTATTCACAATGAACGAAGTCATACATGGGTTTAAAACTCTATATGAATATTAATAATAGTTTTTTTCAAAAAAAAAACTATGCTTAATTTTACATTAACTATGTCACGTGTATACACGTGTTCAAAACTCTATATATTAATCACAATGAACATATGAAGTATTCATTTAACAGTTTCCGTATGCATACATGGATTTAAAGTTTAATCACTATATTAATAAATAAAAAAGTATTCTTAGTTTCATTTTACATTAAACGTGTGTTTACACGGGTTTTAAACTCTATATTGGTCAAAGAAAAACTATTCTTATTACAATCAAAAATTGATATATGCATTCATTTTTACATTAACCCGTGTTTATACACGGGTCTTAAAACTAGTAGTTTAATATATATTTGATAAATATATGAAAACTATCGAATAAGTGTTCATAAGTATATGTACATCTAATTAACAAACCATTTTATAAGTAACCTTTGTTATGTCGTAATACTTCTCTAGTTAAGCATATCATTAAAACTCATTTTTAATGATTCAGTCTGTTTATATCTTATAACTACTTTCTGTTATAGAAGTTAATTTAATTTAAAATCTATATGTTCGATTATTAATCTATCATTATTAGACTACAAAAGAAAGTTTTTGAAACTTGATCTAATCTCGATAGGTAGTTAATGTTAGTTGAATAATTTAATAGCTTCATCGAACTATGATTTCCTCCCCCCCCCCCCAAAATACTTGTTCAAGCTCCGTCCCAGGATAAAAATATGTGTATGTTCTTAAGAAGGGGTTCAACATGTAATGTTAACTTTTTCTGTCCCTAATGAGAAAATATGTGTATAACATTAACATTGTCCATTCCTAATTTCCTATTAACCTTTAAGTTTATTCTTTCGTAAGTAAATTTATAACCGTATGTATATCTACAGGAAAAATGTGTGATTGGTTTAGATATAGGTGAGAAAATATGTGATTACGGAAATATGAATATGTGAGGAAGAAAATATCTCTAATAATTTTAATTTATCGGTTAAGCTATGAAACTTTTATATCAAGGTCTTGGGAGGCATTTAGAGTGAAAAACTGAATTGATCTTCGAGTTAAAGTTTTCTAGCTTGGTCCAACGTACAATGATAGTTATGCGCAAGGCTATGAACGAACCAAGGTAAGCTGAAGTGTGTTTCTATTCAAGCTTGACTCGTCGGCATTAAGTTAAACCCGGAGTCTATTTGAGTCTACTTAAAAGTTCGAATAGCTTATCGAAAAACTTGTATCATAGCATAGATTTTGATTGGTTAGAATGCTAGCTAGTTGGGTATGCTAGCATTCACAATTCCTAATCTAAAATTATATATAGGAAACATGGTTATGACATCATCAATTTAAATCAAATTTAATTAATCAATTAAGTCCCTCTATTTTAGTTAAATTAAAATTATGACCTTTATTTTTAATTAAACAATCAACACCCCGTGTGTATACACGGGTTTAAGATCATTGATTATATATAGCACGTTAGTAGTCACTAGGCTTAGGATTTTTGAATTCATCTTCTATTAATTTAGTTTAACGTTTTACTATATTTTTCATGGTATCAGAACGTGTTATTCTTCTTGTGAATAACCATTTCACCAAAACCTCCTTTGTTTTAATTTCCGGCAAACTCCTCCTTTATATATAATGTATAATGTATAAATCTAACCTACTAATTAATAATACACACATCTTGAACTCTTTGAATACCGTAGTTACTTAAAGTTATGAACAGTTTACTACTTTCACACTAGTTCAACGATCAATGTTTCATAACATCTGCGTATTTCTTATATTCAATCATGAATAATCTATGAATCATAATCTTAACTGTCATAACAAACGATTAAACTACCTACTCGTAACTTACATGATCCATTTAATTATTATTAATTAAACTATACGATTTATAACCAACTCAAAATTATTATTATGGGTCACCAAACCAGTTTTCCGGAATTAGAGCTTCATCATGGGCATCCCTACTAGTGTCCAAGATTTAAAGCAACCTCTTTCATTGCTATTGTTATAGGGAACTAGATCAAAGACCCGCGACAACGCGGGCTACAACATTTGAGTTTGTAAGTTACGATAAAATATGAATCAACTATGACATAAAGAAGCATGTTCAAAATTTTCTAAAATGCAAAAAGAAAGAAAGAAAACTTGGTTTCATTTATGACTTTATATCTAAAAAGGAATAGTTATATTCTTTTGAATGGCTAAAAAATAACAAAACATGAATACAATTAAAGCTTAGTGAAAGCAAAGAAGCATTGAAACTTACCGATTTTTTTGTAATTGATTTGTCAAAATCATTTTATCCGTTGACTACGAACAATACTAACTCTGACGATACCACTTACAATAGCCTTCAAATAGAATAGATTTGAGAAAACACCGAACCATTAGATGAATCTTATCATCATCTTCATCCTTCAAATATTCACTATCATCAAAGTAAAACAAACCAGACATAAGTACTGAACCAATATTATTATAGAAATAGCGATAAATTTTATCAATCAAATCACGTTGCTTATAAATTGAAGCGGTAACGTGAGCGACTAAATTTAAGTATTTTTAGATATTAAGTTTTAAAAAATGTCATGACCTCAAGTTATGGAAAGACTCTTTGTTAGCACCTTTTGACAAAGATTGCATAACCGAGTAAAAGGGTCAAATTATTGTTGACAAAAATAACATAAAGTCCTTTACATTTCATTCTTGTCCGATTGATCCATAGCTATTATAATATACTCCGTACTAAGTTTCTTGTAATTTGTGGTTCTTATTGCTATTACATTATTAATTTCTCTTTTAACATTTTGATTTTAATCATCATATATTATTTATAAAGGTCAAGTTATAAAACCTAGCTAAAATGAGAAGTATTTAAGTTATTCTAAAAACAACCAGTATCATGTATGATTGTATTCTTTTATTTCTTTGTTTATTTTATATTTATAGGAACATCAACAAATCTTTTTACTTACACATTCTAAAACTATACATATCCTCTAGGTTCTAACACTCACTTGTAGACCATGACTTCTACATTTAACCCATTATCACTCAATTCTTCATGCCAAAATTTGAATTCCAACTCATATGAAGCTCTTTATGCAATTACCCCACTCCAATTTGACCTATATAACTTGCCCCACTAAATTTAATACATCTAATTAAATAGCTTCTTCTACAACACCACCCCAGCAGCATGATTCCATACCTTCTCCTTATATCCAAATTTTGCAAACTTCCTATATATCTCTGCATCCCCACGTGCGATTGCAGCATATTTCACCATACGCTATAAGCACACAATGGTTGCTTTCTGCAATTACGGAACCAAAAACAAATGTTCGTCATGTAAAAATAAACAATAAAATTATCGGTAAGTCAAAACAGGTTGTTCGGGCTGAAACGGGCCGAGTCAGTTGAGTCACAAACACTATTTGTATGTTCGTAAGTAAATTATTAATTAAGGCATTAATTATCATTGCAGAAACAATCTTTTAAGTAAATGGGTCAATATTGCCACTATTTAAATATTATAAAATCAAAAAAGATAAAATTTCCACTCAACCGAGTCCTAAACTGTATGCAATGCTAGCACTTTAAAGAATGGTTTGAGTTACCTTTCTCCACTTGTTCACTAAACGTATCCATTACAGCGTTATTAATGGAAGAAAGCCGTATAACGCTAGCTGAATTGGGCCACTCCAGGGTCCCATCTCCATGAACCAACGGCTGCATCCAAGATTGACCACTACCTTTTCTTGTGTAGATAACATAACCTTCTTGCCACAAATATGATTTCAGTACATTTGAATTATTAACCAATTACTTTTTACTCGAATAATTAGGGCATCCAAGAACACCAACAACCTCCTTCACGTTTTAAATCAAAGCCAAAGCCACGGCATATTGGCCTCAACAAACAAACCCCAAAGTTCCATCAACAGGATCAAGGACCCAATGCCTTCTAACCCAAACACCAGTTGAATTGCATCGGCTGATAGCATCAATAACTTTTTAACTCCCAAGTGGTGAAGGTGGGGCTTTTAGACCGAACCGAGGTGCCATTGCCAAACTTTCATTCACAGTTGCAACCACGGATGTCAATAAAGGTGCAACATTAGCATCATAGAGTGTTTGTGCATATTCCTCAGCTACAATTGAAACGTTTTCTCAACCTAAAGATTCTAATAGCATCCAGCTAATCATTTGCTTGTACACTCCAATCTGTTTATGCAGATCAATCATCCATACAGTTGTCAGCTACTAATAAATTCACAACAGATTAAAAAGGTAACTTGAACTTTATTAAGTAGTATTATATTATATCGGCCCATATTCCCTACTGAAGCACAAAGTACATCACACAATTCTAATTAAGATTTTAACTTTAGTCGCCATGGGTACGGAAACAAAGAAATTATTCTGCAATCAAATATACCATTAGCTTTGTTTGTCTTATCAGTAGAGCTAGTTGTCTCTTCTCACATCTCAACCTAGCACCCACACAACTGGTTATACATAATTACATGCTATTTAATTAATTAATGTAAATATAGCTCAACCAGCTTTATGATTCAGGAGGCAAGACTAATACAGTAATATACTTACGGAATAAAGTCTTTTCATTCTTTGTGTTTCTAATTACATGCTTATTAATTAATTAATGTAAATATAGCTCAACCAGCTTTATGATTCAGGAGGCAAGACATACAGTAATACTTGAGGAATAAAGTCTTTTCATTCTTTTTGTTTCTATCGTACATTTAAGATCTATCATAAGCGTCACTCATTCTATTAGGTGTTAGAATTCATAATATATGGCCGACATAAGGAAGAAGAATAATGAGAGTAAACATGAAAAGCATATGCCAAGTGATAGAATCTAATCTGCAAACTAATAAGAAAATCAACATACTGACACTTGTATAAGGAAGAATCATAATCATAATTAGATGTTGCTCCTTTTTGAAGTACTAATCAAGCACCTCAATATAGAGTAGTATATAATAATAATAATTAAGACTAATTAAACAACTACTTTGCTTTAGTTCACCCTTTGAACCAGAATGGGCTGAGAGTGTCACTTCTATGTTATATTCACATAGGCAAGATACTGAAATGTGACAATATTACCTTTAGTACAGATTGGTTAGTCTTCCCTCTGGGCACATTTTGAGTACCGATCAACCACCTTAGCCAAACTCAATGTGAGCTACCTTCAAGAAATCCAAGGAATGTGATGTTGAATATCCTTTAAAGGTGTATGTAAGATGGCCCCAATTTCGGGTCCAGGCGAGAGGCTGAAAACATTTTAAGTTATGGCCATTAAAGATAATTCAGGTAGGGGGTTAATCAACTAAATACCTAGTTCGACGAAAAACTGGACCTCCAAACTTTCATGGATTTCCACAAGGAAATTTTTCAATTTCATCAATCTGCTTCCTCCTTTCACCTTTAAGAGTGAATATGATCCTATACGATACACGACAATGTAAAAGGTTAGTGTTAAATTTACATAAAAGCAAAATAGTACGACTATAAACTAAAAAGAAGTGATACATTAAAGATATTACCGCATTCCCTCCTACTTGAAGGGAACTAACTTCTTGTGTAGTAAACTTGGCCATAGACACATATTTTACCATGTGAGTGAACTCGCGACTGTAGAAAATTTAATTGCATGTTTTAATAGCTAAGCAATAATCGAATATGAAGTTGTCTTTATTAACACAACTAACCACAAATGCACTTCATTTCAACCATAGAATGTTGGCCCTTAATGTATGCCACTGCAAGTTGTGCAAACAAACCTACATAAACTCGTGCACATATATTGAGGTCCATGTTAAGAAAATGACATAAAAAATACTAACATAATCAATATCGAGATTCTTTATCATATATCAATAAAGGACAACAATAATTAAAAAAAAACAATAGCGGATCTAAATTCCAGATGCCCTTCATGACATCATTCAAAGCACAACAATATCATCTAAAAGAAGAAAAAGAATTAAAAACACCAAAAACCACTTTAACCAGGCTCGAGATCAGCTCCACCAACAATTGACAGTGTATGTATTTTCATCAAAAACGTTAGGTCTATTAAATCATTGACACCAATGTTGGACGGTTATTTGATTGTTCAAGTCTACATCACTAACCTTCATCGTTCCACAATTAGCGCCCATTATGACTGAGAATTCTAATTACCAATGTGCAAAGAAAATTGATTAGCGATTGTGTGTCTGAAGAAATCCTGGAGAACCTCAAACAATTTCATGTCTAAAAAGAAAAGCAGCAGCTTCTGAAGGAGAAATAAATGGGAATTATTACTTCTTATTAACATCTATAACCATTGTTATTGTGGTTTCCCTAAATTGTCTGAAGAAATCCTGGAGAACCTCAAACAATTTCATGTCTAAAAAGAAAAGCAGCATCTTCTGAAGGAGAAATAAATGGCAA
Source organism: Helichrysum umbraculigerum (assembly GCA_949592205.1). NCBI lineage: Eukaryota > Viridiplantae > Streptophyta > Magnoliopsida > Asterales > Asteraceae > Helichrysum > Helichrysum umbraculigerum. The sequence continues at coordinate 3,160,084 of CATIUR010000005.1, read as the reverse complement.
TTATTACTTCTTATTAACATCTATAACCATTGTTATTGTGGTTTCCCCAAAACTGACGATAACAACTATCAATGTAAAGAACCAAATTAAAATTACTTTGAATGTTCCATGATACCCCCGCAGATGTTGTAGCTTGTGCCCATTAGAAGAAGCAACATAAGTTAAAAAAATCATAAACTATCATACACAAATTCAAACCATAAACATTGTATAGCTTTTCCTCACTACTAACAAAATGGGTTTAATATTTCTGTTTCCTTCAACTGCAAATAGGTGTTCATATAATCAACCTGCTCGTACAGCCATTAAATTCAACATAAAAAACACGGCCTAAAAATTCAAAACCCAGATGTTCAAATCCAAGTTTAAAACCTTTAAAATCAAAATAAATAAAAATTAGTTGAACCAACAATCATGAATTCACCGTGCAGCTGCAACAGGATTTGAAAAAGGAATTGATCGTGATTTTGAACCTACATCAGAACCTTTGCAGTATGTTCATACCATATAAACAAATAATGAAAGCATAAAAAACACATACCACATACACAAATTATATATTTAGAGATAAAATTACAACTGACTAAATAATCGTAGTACCTGAATCTCAAACATATGATCGAGTATGATTCTAATCGTAATATTGGTAGTAGTAATCAGTTATAAAAAAAAACATATAATTAAAAGCATCGATTGCAGATCAGCCAATAAAAAGTTATGAACATTAAGATCTAAAATTATTAATTACGATATCAAAAGAATAGGTTATAAGTGTGCTTACCAGAAAAAGAATCGACGAAAGCTGCTAGGGATTGCTGGAAAATTACCGGAAAAAAGAATTGACGGAAGCTGCTTGGGATCGCTGGAAACCAATTGCTACATACGACCCTCTGCTGGAGAAAAATACACTTCTTGTTTTCTAGGGTTTTAAGGTCGGGTAGTGACAGACGAATTTTTAAACCATTTTTTGATATTTTGGCCGAGGTTTTTTAATAATTTAATAAACAAATACATTAATTATTTAGGTGAAAATTAGTTTGACTACAGGATTCAAATTTTAAAATTTTAAATTTGAAAATTAGTTCCTTAAAAATCTCAAAAAGAATTAGAATTAGTTGTAGCCAAGGGTAATTAAGTAAATTTAGGTTTCAAATTATAACATATTACGTAAACAATCCTACAAATCTTAATCAATGGTTCAGATTAATTTGACTAACTCATTTAATGGGCAAGATTAAGTCAAACGAATCTAAATTAAAAATGTTTACATATTTAGACTCCTCCAATAATAATAAAAGGAGATGAGTCTCATTAAATGTGTCCTTAAACAACTTACTCCGTATTATAGTAGTAAATAAATTTATATATATCACATTAATATTATACGGAGTACTTTGTAACAATCAAATAGAGTAAAAAAGAGATGGGCTTCCAATTCCATCCATCATTGACTCAATAATTTTGGTATTTTTCATAGAAGTGGGTCACACTTGTCATTACTTTTAGGGAGTTATAAATACAACACCATAATTGATTGATACACCAAATTTGTGTTATTATATGTTTGTACTGTAAGCTTTAACAGTTGTACAGTTTGTTGTATTAAGCAATTTGTTTGTTGTATCTATCACTCTTACTTTAAACATCATGTCTCTTCAAGTTTTTGTTTTTTTTTTTTGCTCACTTAGACTGTTATTTTCTGATACCCTTTTTCCTTTTGGCTCTTCTTTTTTGTTGTTTTTACACATGAAATAAAAATTAACCCTATGGTCCAAAAGTACTTCGATTGTTTTTAGTCGGATCACCAACAAAAGAACCCGAACCTTTAACTTCTCGGGTAGAAACACATTCAGATTGTTTCAAAGAAAACGAACATGTTTGGCATACAACTAAAGTCCCAAATGTGACTCCCGTAAGCAGTCCTGAACATTCATCGTTCACCACAACTGAACATAAAACTTCTTCATTATCAAGTTCAGAGCTCGGTTTATCTCCATTTTTGAAAACGAACATGTTTTGACCGGAACAAGTTGACCCTATTCGATATCATAGTTGATCAAAGGTGTATTTGTAACTTGCAGGGAGTGATCACAGGCTATTGTAATGGCCCGCACGACAAAAGATTGCGATTGGAGCTGCTCGAGGTCTAAGATATCTTCATGAAGAATGCAGAGTAGGTTGTATAGTTCATCGGGATATGCGTCCAAACAACATTCTACTAACTCGTGATTTTGAAGCTTTGGTATGTATTAATGTTAACTTGTTTACGGAAAAAATAAAGAAAGATATACACTTACACTTTCAAAGTCAAACCTAAATGAGATCTCATTTTAAACACAGGTTGGAGATTTTGGACTGGCAAGGTGGCAACCAGAGGGCGAGACGGGCGTGGAAACGAGAATAATTGGAACGTTCGGGTAACTATATAACTCATATGTTTGGATACATAATTACACTCATTATAACTGTTGCAGTTAGAAGTGTCGAAATGGGCGGGTTGGGTAACATGTCTATTTGGGTATACTTATGTTCTGGTCAAAACAGACCTATTCTTTTTAGATTTTGTCAATAACTAATGTCACTTGTATTGTTTTCTAACGTGTTTTTGTTTTGCTAGTTACTTGGCTCCAGAATACGCTCAAACTGGTGAAATTACTGAAAAGGCGGATGTGTATTCATTCGGGGTAGTTTTGGTTGTGCTCATTACAGGACGAAAAGCTGTTGATATAAACCGGCCTAAGGGCCAACAATATCTTACCGAATGGGTACGATTATTGAACTCTACATATCATATGTTTTTGTGGTTTAATGTTCATTGTTTGGTATTTTAATGGACAGGCGCGGCCATTGCTCGAAGAGAATGCCATCACTGAGTTGATAGACCCAAGGTTAAGAGACAGTTATTCCGAGTCAGAGGTTCAATGCATGTCACATTGTGCCTCGTTGTGCATCCGAAGGGACCCATATTCAAGGCCTCGGATGTCTCAGGTATAAACCTTTAACCCTTTCTCATCAACTGTTTTTATATGATCATTTTAGTGATCGTTATCTCTTTAATATATTACTAGTAGAATACCCGCACGTTGCGGCGGTTCTCTCTAAACAAAAGTGGCGGTGATATGCAATGATTTGCAAAATCATCCGGACTAAAGGATTGAGAAGACGGTGATAACCGAGAATACAAGAATAATAGAGATACATTATATGTTGTTTCTCAATATCCATAAAAATTAATCAAATCTTCTTAAACATATACATACATCGATTAATCAATATCAAACATTTAAACTAACTATATAGTGTGCAACCGAGCGATTATGTCTAATCGTGATCATTTGATGTTTCTAGTTGTTATACCTTTTTGGTGTGATAAAAACCCAGTGAAGTATGAAGGAGTGCGTGGGAGTACTCACTCAGTTATTTGGCATTTTACAATTGTAAATTAATCCATTATTTCTTTTTAGAAAGTAGTAGACTCTAGGCACCGAAAAAAAATGTGAAATCATATCACGAACCTCGTCATATATAGAAGCAACCAATAACCAACTAAATTGTTTGACATTGGAATCTTTAACTTTGAATTGATATGCATGCACGCTTGACCATGATCTCATATTTGAGATTCAGTCATATTATGATTTAAACCCATAAAATTATGATTTCAACTCAACTTTATGGGTTTGAGAATTTGGTAAAAACACTCCTCAAGCTAAAACCAGTAACTAACGTTGTTTTCCTAACATGACATGTAAATACCTACAAAGATTAGTGAAAATACAAAGATTGCCGCCTTGCATATATATACAGTTACATCATCATCAGTTTCACAACTACAGTTATATATATTTGATTAATGTGATTGTAATTTTAATTAGTGGCTATATAAGTTACATAATTCTTTTCATTAATAGGTCAAAATTTATAGCCATATCATGAGTTACTAACATTGTATTTGTTTCACGGTTGTCAGTTACATTTCATATCATGAGTTAAAGGTATTACGTATGGATCAATTTTGGACATCACTGGATCATTAAATCCATATGGTATGTTACATATTGTAAATTTGAATGAGGGTAATATGGTAAATTGTATTGTCCCTTTCTTAAGAGAATTAAGACTTGGAGTTCAAATGGTTTATTAAGTAGTATAGAAGTATAGATAATAGAGTACAAATTAGGTTGTCATTTTTAATTTAGGCAACTCTAATCTAATTCCAACCCTTCATTGATTAACCATTTTTAATTATAACCATTGATAATCTCCCATGTAAATGACAACCTAAATAGTAGATATGTATTTCTCAAAAGTCATAATTGTCCTTTCTTACATATTACAAATTAATTAATTTAATTTAATTTAGGTTAACTAGATAAAATACCCGCGAAAAAGCGGGCAACTAAAATGAAATTGAAACAGATACCAAATTAATTTGTACTTTTGATATGATATTAGGTAACTAAAATGAAATCGTAATAGATATCAAATTAAATTTGTACTTTTAAAGTGATACGGGTTCTGATAATTTGTTTTTATTTTATTTTTCTTCTTAAAGTTTAATGAAGGGTTGGTTTGTTTTGTTATATTTAAGATACAATAAGTAACCCAATTTTGACATAAGTTTTTGTATCGAAGGATGTTAATTTAACATTGTATTTGCTTTGTTATATTTAAGATATAATAATTAAGCTAATTTTGACATAACTTTTTATACTGAAGACTGTTAATTTAACATTGTTGATTAATAATGGATATTGTTGTAAAAAAGGTTAAAATTTTTACGTTATAATCCATATTTGCTTTAAATTCTTAACGCATAGCATAACACATGGTAGTACATATATTTGGCAACAATATCATCCCAATTCCCTAATTAATAAAATCCTGAAACAAAAATGCTTGCCGATTTAAACTCGTATTGATGGGTAAAATATATATCTTCTAAAAACAAAATCGTTTATTTCTACACACCTATTAAAGAAGATAGACATACAAACTTTAATCTTAAAAAACTTAGACAAACAAAGTTTATAAAATTACGTGGACAATCCTTCAACATCAGTGATCACATGACACATGAGTGAGTTAATTAACATCTTGCGTTGCATCCTATTAAGAAGATAATCTCCTCCATCTCATTTTGACATTCTTTTGTATTGACTCTTTAAATCCATCATTTTGTTTGCATTCAATAATCTGACCCCTTCCGTCTTATGCACATGTTGACTATTAAAAGTCAAAGTTTCCCAAAATTCTGCCATAAATGATAAATCTACACCAATCTCCGGTTTTCCACATGATAATTCAATACCAAATTACTCAAAACAGTAACATCTTCAATATGGCATCAAGTATGGCTAAGTATCACAACTTTTCATGATTTATGTTCAGTCTTTGACTCATCAAAAGTCAGCCATTATAACTCCTCATGTCGAGAACTACAAAACTAAAAATGTGTCAATCTAGATGCATTACGTGACATTAAGGATATGTCACAGACATATCCAAATTTCCTTCGGCACAAGTTCTCCACTTGACAGTTAACTTGAGCTCAAAATGCCAATGAAAAATTATCCTTCAAATGGTGATTTAAAACTCAAATTTATGATATGGTGATAAAAAAGGTTAAGTATAAAGAATCTACCAAAGAGTACATATAATTTCTTAGAATGAAACTTTTAATTAGAAAATTTTTTTATCTATACCGATGACAAACTTTTTGTATAAAATATCAATCTAACATTTTGTACCTTGAGGCTTAGGAGTTGCATGTAATAATAAAAACTATGGGCGACTTAAGAACTGTGTTACCTGCTATACTTATTTAGGCCTTTTAGTTGTTCCCTTAGTGTCTTTTGTTACCCATTTGACCCGCTTGAGATAATTAAATCAAAAGGATAATGCTCATATTAATAATGAGTTGATATTGCCACCAATATTTGAATCTCACCACCTCAAAGGAATAATGTTTCATTTAATTTGAATGAGAGAGTGCTAATATCAAATTACTCTCTACCTACTTGCACATACCTCTTTTGCTTACTAACTCTGCTCACAACCCACTTACACCAGCATGGTTGATCTCCTGCATCCAGTGAATGTCTTCTTGTGTCTTGCACACTCTTCCTCCTTGGTTTGCATCGATCATTTTTAAGAAGAATTAAGATGACATGTTATAACCTTTACAAAATCATTAGCGAACAGTTGATATTATTTGCAAATTCCACGTTCAATTGTACGATCATAGTAGTATCATAGATATGAAGTTTGAATCAAAAACATAATTACAAATGCAAACCTAACAGTTACAAAATCTAATCCCATAGCCTTTAAATCCAGGTATAAGTCGGAAACAAAATCATCAACTTGAAGAAGGATGATTAACGAACCACATCCAGCGTACATTGAACACAGACACACAACTTCCTCTTAATCATAAGATATTTATCGACTTTATAGGTCAAATATTTCATTTTGAATATGTATAATATGTTGAGTGTTTTAACCAATTTTGAAGGAGAATAGGGCATCTTTGTGGAAACATGATGAAAGGAATTACCACAATCAACTGTTGTGACACCCCGCAAATTTGGGTACAATTAAGAACAGTAAATACATGCATTTTACGCTAATTTTCTGACCAAAGTTTAAACAAAACTTTCCTTGTGAAATAAGCCTAGCAAGCCCAATACTTTTAAACAAAAAGTATTACGTATTTCGTAATTAACTAAATTACGTACAAACTTATCGGGACGAACTCGACAAATTAAATACAATGAAGTTGGTGATACAAAAATAATTAATAAATCGAAAATTATTAATTACGATTACTATTATAATTATATTATTGAAATAATATAATATATTATACCCGTTTATTATTTAACGTATAGGACACAGTACAAATGTCCAAAAAGTATCTCAAAATACTTTTGAACAAATTTTATTGGAAACTATTATAGAAAATAGTTGGAACAAAAGTTGTTCGGGAACTTTTAGACGACTATTTAGGACACGTTATACACGAACAGAAACAATTATAAAACGTGCCTAAAAGTCAAAAATAACAAAAGTGTTATTTTTGCCATTCCTGTTTTAGTATTTGGAACATTTCTTCAAAATATGAAATCATAATTTAACTGAAATTTGGCGCCCAATTAGATACGCGCAGTAAAATGTACAAATGGTACAACATTCTAAAATAATGATAACATAATTATTCTGATTTTAAATAACGTATATGGAGATCACCTACAAAATAAAAATATATAATATTATATTTTTTGTTGCAATAATTATACCCGTACCCGAAATTAACGGGTTAAATATTACACTCTAACTTGAATTATTGGTGAGACCTCCCATACTCCGTATTACCTTTTAAAATATATACTCCTTAAAATATATACTCCCTCTCAATGGAGACTGCACCAAACACACCTTCAATAATTACATCTCAATTATTTCTTCTTCTTCAATCGGAACAACAGTAGCAGTAGGAGAAATCACATGAAATCATCATCTCTTTTGTTCTTCATCATCATCTCCACTTTCATTGTAAGGAAATCTTTCACTTCTAAGCTCTTTACTTAAATTTTATTATATTGTTAACATAACATAATAATATGTATATATTGATGATTTTGAAACAAAAAGTGGATGATGATAACTTAATAAAAATATCTGTACACAAAATTTGATGTATATATTTGTTGGTTAAATGTGAAATAAAAAGGTAAAAACTTGTGTAAACATTGACCATAGTATTTGTAAAAAAAAAAAGTTATAACACGATATTTAGCAAAAACATATAACGATTTCGGACTGGAAACGGAGGCTTGGATTGTAACAACGATGAACGGATCGGCTACATAAAGTGAGCCGATCGGCTCAAATAATATAGAGGATCGGCTAGATGATTAAGGAGCCGTACGGCTCAAAAGAAGTATAACCGAACGGCTAACACTTAGTTTTGACTTCATTTATTTAAGTTGATTACATACGGCTAGTACATTCTATTAGAAAGTAGATATATTTCCTAATATAGTAAGTACTATATGTAGAAAGTGTCATTAGTATTAAAATAAGCAACATTAATACTAATTGTCTTCATTTGAATATTATATATATATATATACTTTCGGGTAAATATATCCACAACAAAACTAAATACGATATAACTCGTACGATTTATATTTTTAAAACCTTGCGACACTAAATTTGGTACTAAAATTGTACACGACCGCGGGACAATTTTTTTATACAAATATTAAACGTTAGAATTTTTGGGCCAAACGGGTTAATTATATAATGGGTCAAAACTATTATTTTGTATTTGGGCCAAACTATTTTTGGGCTAAAACAAAGGGGACCAAAATCATTTCATTTATATTTGGGCCGGGTTTTGGTATTAAATTGGGCCATAGCAATTTTGATCACATTATTGGGCCACATTAAATAGGCCGTACTATTTGGGCCACACTATTGGGCCGAATGTGTTGGGCCAAGCCCAACGAATTGTGTAGTTTTAAAACACAAACTTAAACCGAAGCTATATATATAAGGGACAAGTAAAACGAAACGAATAACATTTTAGCCACTATAAATGGTTTATATATATACACGAACGACTATAACTTATATATATATATAAATGGACTACGACAATTGTATTACAATTATACAAACACTTAAACGTAATGAATAGTCCAAGTACTTAAATAAAGTATATTTATTTGCGTCTAGGTATTTGAGGGACGCATTTGGGCTACTGTATTACTAGCTGCTATTCGCTGAAGACTTGCTACCTGTGAGTTCACTGCCCCTATTTTTCACTGTTTTAATTGATTTTAAAACCTGGGGTGAAAAACATAACAACTATTTTGCTAGAACATGCAACTGCTAGAACATGCAATAACTGTTTGTAATCAATTTGGTGCTTATGTGTTTCTTAATTGCTTTGTGTACTTATGTGCCACTGATTATATGATGATTTCATACTGTGTTGTGAACTATTTGTATATACCTACATGCTGCTGTATAAACAACTCATAGGATATTACCTGCCTATAAAGTATTGTGGACGACCTTATTTGACTTACTTGTCAACTCTTTTACTAAATGAATGGGGTTAAACAAACCACTACAAATATAAAACATGTGAATTCACTCAACCACGTGTTGACGTTTTACTATGTTTTTCAGGTAATTCACAGCGCAAGTAAGAACGCGTACTTACGGAGTTAGGCGACCCTTGACGAATTAGGATGTCACATTTTGGGACAAATAAGAATTTGATTTGTATAACTAATACTATTTCTATGACTCGACAAGTCGTAGTTCTTTTGTGAACCAACTTTTTACATAAATGGCATCTTAATTAAATTGTTCTGCAATAATCATACGCTCTGATCTGCATGATGTTCAATGTTGACGTCAGCACCCCCGCTTACTCTAATGCTTCCGCTAATCGCGCGTTGACCGCGCTGACCGAATTTGGGGGTGTCACAGATTGGTATCAGAGCCATTGGTTATAGCGAACTAGAGTTCTTTAAGTGACCTAGAGACTTAGAGATCTAGACTATAGCCTTGGCTAGAACATACATGCACACATTTGCATACGCCTAACTTACTATATGACAAATATTGTCGCAATGCGCTTAGATGAATAATTGCGTGTTCCTACGCGTGACTTCTCAAATTTGATTGGAATAACAATGGTAACTCGATACACGAGAGACCATCAACCAATAAACATCATACACTTAATCTATACAGACGATATCGTCTGAGGTATAATTAATCTGACTTGTAGTCTCTGAAACAAACTACACTTTAGGCAGTCAAGCCTACTTGAGCATTAGAAGAATGTTTGGAGGCACATATATCATATTAAAAGCCTGAGACTCTTCTCATACATATGACTCCCACTTTTACGAGAAAACATATATAAAACTAATGGTTCCTACCTTAGTTATTATACTTCACATACCAATCAGGGAACTCCCTGACACACAAAATGACGTCTTAAAACTACAGTGAGACACCTCCCGACTGGATGAGGGCATGATCTCCACATACGAGCATCTTAAACCTGTTGAAGGCCGTGCGAACTTAGAGAACGAAATCGCCCACGCTACCTGTGCCCGAGCACAAGTGCTAGAAGAGCGTGCTCGAGTGGCAGAGAGTGTAGCTGAGATCGACATGATGATGACTATGCGATGGCGACTGTAGGTGCATACTTGTCTTATCTTCATTAAACTAACGTACGAAGGGCTATGCTTCCACAGTATTGTACTAGAACTCCTATATGACAAATACACATTAATTCCATCATATTTTATACGAACACGATCGTACAAAAGTCATGTTTGACAACTACTTGGTCATAGTTGAATACTATGCAAACAAATTCTCATTTTCTAAAGGAACGAACAAATCCTCGCTAAACATTAAACGATTAGGACTGACAACTTACCAGTTGAATGAATGGAGGGAATGAACGAAGGTTTCGATGCGTAACATGGTATTGAGCCTTTTAAGTACTACAAGAACAAACATAGTAAGGTGTCGTATCCACTAATCGAGATGGAATCTCACACAACCACTAGGGTAACCAGACCCAATTATGTGAAGCAAACTCCTCCCCACAAATGACAAACTTATTTTGACAATTTTTATAAAAATCGTCTACAAAATGCTTTAATATATTTTTGGATTACATTCCAACGAGAACGATATTTTGGATAACTTTCCAACAAGGACTATATTTTGGATAACATCCAAACAAAAACTATAGATTTTGAATAACATTTCAACAGACACTTTGGATAAGAAATCGGAGAACGTAACAATGATGTTTAATACTGGAGAACGCACCAGTACGCATTTATAAACCGGAGAACGACCGGTACTATTTTGAATTAACCGGAGAACGTACCGGTAATGTTTTGATTTGCTGGAGAACGACCAGCAGTATTACAAACCGGAGAACGACCGGTAGATTAACCGGAGAACGACCAGTACTATGATTTGCTGGAGAATGACCAGCAGTATTACAAACCGGAGAACGACCGGTAGGATTTAGGAAATGTTATATCTTGATTGAAATAACCCATGTTTCCTACGATAACTACTTTGGGAAATGTTATTTTTAAATAAATAACGTGTGTTTCCTACGATAACTAATTTGGGAAATGTTATTTTAATAAATAGTCTGTGTTTCCATAAACTATTACTTTAGAGAATGTTTCTCTTAATTGATAAACTTGTGTTCTCTACAAAGCAAACAACAAAACTATAGTATGGACATACATCCCCACTTAAATTGTAATTCGGGTAGACATCTCGACTAAACTGTATCTGGGGCGACATCCCAACGAAATCTTACTTTTGGACGACAATCCAACAAAACAAAATTGATTGAATCCTAGTACCGTCACCGAGATGTTATGGAAAACGATTACTCAACTTTTAGAAGTCGACTCACGTAAACTAGATAACAAACACGCTATAGAACTAGCCGATGGTAAGTTGATCGAATCAGGAGAAATAGTACCGGGATGTATCCTAACGTTTGAAGATCATCTCTTCGAAATAGACTTACCACATGTAGAGTTGAGAAGTTTCGACATTATAAGCAGTATGGACTAGTTGTCAAGGAATCAAACTGAGGTTGTATGTTGGATAAGTTGGTACGATTACCACTATCCATTATCTCCGACTGAGATAAGAACTTTACATTTCGCATCTGACTGTTGGCACTAGGTACTCATCCTAATAGAGGTACTGCCTACCATCCACAAACCGATGGTCAGAGTGAACGAACGATACAAACGCTCGAGGACATATTACGAGCATGTGTGATTGACTTTGGGAGTAACTGAGATACTCACTTACCTCTGACAGACTTTCCTTACAACAGTGGTTATCACAATAGTGTATGAATGGCACCGTTTGAGGCGTTAGACAGACGCAAGTGCCGATCACCACTCTGTTGGATAAAGTTGAGTGACAGACAACTACTGGTTCTTAGATTGTTCAAGAAACTACGGACAAGATGTCCCAAGTACTTAACCAACTGAAAACAGCGTGAGGCTGACAAAGAATTTCGCCGATAATCGCTGTAAACCTCTTGAATTTCAAGAATGGTGACAAAGCTCTACACAAAAGTGTCACCCTGGAAGGGGGTAACACAACTTGAGAAAAACGGGAAAAACTTAACCCACGATACGTATAGGACCTGTCGAAAATCCTTGTAAGGATTGGTCTTGTGTTCCAAAAACTAAACATATCTCAGGAGCTCAATAACAATTACGACACTTTTCAAATTACTAATTTGGAAAAGTGCCTCTCCGACGAAAAACTAATCATTTTTCTCGACGAAGTCCTTGACACAACAATAACAACTATGGGGAACAACTATAAAACAACTATGAGTTCCAGTACGATAACAAATACGATTCTATCTATGATTTAGAATGGACATACTTTAATTTGGTGTATGTACAAAACCTTGGAGAACTTTATAAACTTTGAAAACTTAACTCATAAATTTTAGTTGACACTAAATGTATGTTACACATCCCTCGATGTCACATTTACTAATTTGACTTTGAGAGCATCATGGGAATGACCGATCTAAGTCGACGTTAAACTCAAGGTTTGCATTTAGCAGACGAGTCAAATTACTGTTTTGTCAACCGACTAGTCACGATAGGACTAATTTATAAATGGTTACCTTGTAGCCGCAATATAATTACGATGTGAAACACGAAATAGTCAGAACACGACTACTATGATATAACTATTGTTTTAGACTACGACATGAATCATGGACGATAAACAATGTCGTTAAAAGTTATCAATACCGATGGTAACTAAGCACTAGTGAACTAATGAGCAGACATTACTCCCTCGGATGTGAAAGGTCATCACATAGAAAGCCTTCTCTCTATTTTCTTTAATTGCCAGCACGACACTAGCCTAACAAGGGGAGGAAGACAAACGCAACTGAACGTCACACTACTTGACACATACCCAACTATCAGTGAGTGATACATAGTATACTATCACCGACACACTAGGCTATTATATATGTGCACATATATGTATATACCCCACTCCCAACTACTCTTGTGAGCTACGAAACGGTCAGGAAATGACTACCTTCAAACTCGCTAGAGACAAACTAGGCCTACTCTCAGTTAAAAGACTTAGCTACAACTGAGTCATGAAGCAAAGTATTCATATGCAAACAACTTATAACGTAACTTAAATTTCGAGGACGAAATTTCTTTAACAAGGGGAGAATGTGACACCCCGCAAATTTGGGTACAATTAAGAACAGTAAATACATGCATTTTACGCTAATTTTCTGACCAAAGTTTAAACAAAACTTTCCTTGTGAAATAAGCCTAGCAAGCCCAATACTTTTAAACAAAAAGTATTACGTATTTCGTAATTAACTAAATTACGTACAAACTTATCGGGACGAACTCGACAAATTAAATACAATGAAGTTGGTGATACAAAAATAATTAATAAATCGAAAATTATTAATTACGATTACTATTATAATTATATTATTGAAATAATATAATATATTATACCCGTTTATTATTTAACGTATAGGACACAGTACAAATGTCCAAAAAGTATCTCAAAATACTTTTGAACAAATTTTATTGGAAACTATTATAGAAAATAGTTGGAACAAAAGTTGTTCGGGAACTTTTAGACGACTATTTAGGACACGTTATACACGAACAGAAACAATTATAAAACGTGCCTAAAAGTCAAAAATAACAAAAGTGTTATTTTTGCCATTCCTGTTTTAGTATTTGGAACATTTCTTCAAAATATGAAATCATAATTTAACTGAAATTTGGCGCCCAATTAGATACGCGCAGTAAAATGTACAAATGGTACAACATTCTAAAATAATGATAACATAATTATTCTGATTTTAAATAACGTATATGGAGATCACCTACAAAATAAAAATATATAATATTATATTTTTTGTTGCAATAATTATACCCGTACCCGAAATTAACGGGTTAAATATTACACTCTAACTTGAATTATTGGTGAGACCTCCCATACTCCGTATTACCTTTTAAAATATATACTCCTTAAAATATATACTCCCTCTCAATGGAGACTGCACCAAACACACCTTCAATAATTACATCTCAATTATTTCTTCTTCTTCAATCGGAACAACAGTAGCAGTAGGAGAAATCACATGAAATCATCATCTCTTTTGTTCTTCATCATCATCTCCACTTTCATTGTAAGGAAATCTTTCACTTCTAAGCTCTTTACTTAAATTTTATTATATTGTTAACATAACATAATAATATGTATATATTGATGATTTTGAAACAAAAATTGGATGATGATAACTTAATAAAAATATCTGTACACAAAATTTGATGTATATATTTGTTGGTTAAATGTGAAATAAAAAGGTAAAAACTTGTGTAAACATTGACCATAGTATTTGTAAAAAAAAAAAGTTATAACACGATATTTAGCAAAAACATATAACGATTTCGGACTGGAAACGGAGGCTTGGATTGTAACAACGATGAACGGATCGGCTACATAAAGTGAGCCGATCGGCTCAAATAATATAGAGGATCGGCTAGATGATTAAGGAGCCGTACGGCTCAAAAGAAGTATAACCGAACGGCTAACACTTAGTTTTGACTTCATTTATTTAAGTTGATTACATACGGCTAGTACATTCTATTAGAAAGTAGATATATTTCCTAATATAGTAAGTACTATATGTAGAAAGTGTCATTAGTATTAAAATAAGCAACATTAATACTAATTGTCTTCATTTGAATATTATATATATATATATACTTTCGGGTAAATATATCCACAACAAAACTAAATACGATATAACTCGTACGATTTATATTTTTAAAACCTTGCGACACTAAATTTGGTACTAAAATTGTACACGACCGCGGGACAATTTTTTTATACAAATATTAAACGTTAGAATTTTTGGGCCAAACGGGTTAATTATATAATGGGTCAAAACTATTATTTTGTATTTGGGCCAAACTATTTTTGGGCTAAAACAAAGGGGACCAAAATCATTTCATTTATATTTGGGCCGGGTTTTGGTATTAAATTGGGCCATAGCAATTTTGATCACATTATTGGGCCACATTAAATAGGCCGTACTATTTGGGCCACACTATTGGGCCGAATGTGTTGGGCCAAGCCCAACGAATTGTGTAGTTTTAAAACACAAACTTAAACCGAAGCTATATATATAAGGGACAAGTAAAACGAAACGAATAACATTTTAGCCACTATAAATGGTTTATATATATACACGAACGACTATAACTTATATATATATATAAATGGACTACGACAATTGTATTACAATTATACAAACACTTAAACGTAATGAATAGTCCAAGTACTTAAATAAAGTATATTTATTTGCGTCTAGGTATTTGAGGGACGCATTTGGGCTACTGTATTACTAACTGCTATTCGCTGAAGACTTGCTACCTGTGAGTTCACTGCCCCTATTTTTCACTGTTTTAATTGATTTTAAAACCTGGGGTGAAAAACATAACAACTATTTTGCTAGAACATGCAACTGCTAGAACATGCAATAACTGTTTGTAATCAATTTGGTGCTTATGTGTTTCTTAATTGCTTTGTGTACTTATGTGCCACTGATTATATGATGATTTCATACTGTGTTGTGAACTATTTGTATATACCTACATGCTGCTGTATAAACAACTCATAGGATATTACCTGCCTATAAAGTATTGTGGACGACCTTATTTGACTTACTTGTCAACTCTTTTACTAAATGAATGGGGTTAAACAAACCACTACAAATATAAAACATGTGAATTCACTCAACCACGTGTTGACGTTTTACTATGTTTTTCAGGTAATTCACAGCGCAAGTAAGAACGCGTACTTACGGAGTTAGGCGACCCTTGACGAATTAGGATGCCACATTTTGGGACAAATAAGAATTTGATTTGTATAACTAATACTATTTCTATGACTCGACAAGTCGTAGTTCTTTTGTGAACCAACTTTTTACATAAATGGCATCTTAATTAAATTGTTCTGCAATAATCATACGCTCTGATCTGCATGATGTTCAATGTTGACGTCAGCACCCCCGCTTACTCTAATGCTTCCGCTAATCGCGCGTTGACCGCGCTGACCGAATTTGGGGGTGTCACAACTGTAAATGATTTAAATAATAAATAATATACGGGCTGGCATCAAATTAGTAAAGGGTTGGCTTCAAATTGGTAAAAGCACTAATTACTAATTTATGCAATTGGTCCACATTAGATAACCAGTCTTACAGAAATTGGTGGTCTTAGAAAGAAAAATTGAATCTAATGAAGATGATGAAGACAAAGTGCGTTTGTATTTGACATATAGAACTTTAGTATCAAATGATGAATTAAAGAATTGTGAACCAAAAAAAAATTGGTTATCGATCTCTAAAGTGAATAAGGTACTTAATTATTAGTTTAACTAAGAATCTCCAATACAAATACCATTATGTAAAATAAATAAGACTTCATGAAGTTATGTTAATAAAGAAAAGGTGAACCTGCTTCTCAATTGCAAGCCTATACTTGATTTTTAAAAGGCAAACATATAATGTGTGCTCCACCATTGATCAAAATTTGACTGACTTTCCATCTGCACATAACAAAATCAAATAAATATGAAACAAAGCTGTTCAGGTGCAGCATAGATACAATTATACAAAGCATGATTAAATATAAATGATTATATGTCTTTTTGTATATTGAAGGTTGAACTTCTCAGTTGGTTTACCTGGTGATTTATATTCTTAAATGACATGTCAAGTACTATTAGTTGAGAAACTAATGCAACTGCAATTTACATCTTGATCTTAATAGTAAAAAAGATAATCAAGGAGCAGTAGTAGAAGAATACCAAAAACTGACATGTACCTATATTTGACGTTCAAAAGCTTGGCGATTAGTACCTAAGCTTATAGATGGGTTCCCAAAGCTATTTGAACCTGGACAACTGAAAAGAAAATGAATCGCAAAACCGTTGTTAGACCATGGTTCTCGTCTGAGAAACAACAATTAAACCAATGAACTTAAGCTATAAGCATAAAGCTCGCGATTAACAGATAAAAATTTTAGTTCTATTTTATAAATTCATGAAAACAACAGTGCAAAAACAAAAACACCTTACTGTGTTCACATGTCTTCATTTGCTTTAATTAGTTATCCTTCGGGTACG
Source organism: Helichrysum umbraculigerum (assembly GCA_949592205.1). Taxonomy (NCBI): domain Eukaryota; kingdom Viridiplantae; phylum Streptophyta; class Magnoliopsida; order Asterales; family Asteraceae; genus Helichrysum; species Helichrysum umbraculigerum. The sequence continues at coordinate 3,142,783 of CATIUR010000005.1, read as the reverse complement.
TCATAATTACTTGGACCTTCTGAATTCCAAAAAAGCTTTTACTACAACGAAACCATTAATTACATAATATTTGAAGCATGAAAATAATTAATTGGTACCGGAAGAAGGCAAATGACTGGAGAATTTTTTAGTCACAACCCGGAACTAAACTTCTGTATCTGAAAGCACAAAAGAGCACAAAGTTAAATACAAAGTCGGTTGAATTCATATGACAAACCACAAAAGTGTTAAAACGCAAATCACAAACCAAAAAGTTGCTACGAATGAACTTGATGTTCTGCTATAATGAGATGATGATATCCAAGTTAGTGACTCAATATCTTTTATGCTATAGATTTCATTATAGAACCAAGAACTACATTAAATATATAATTGTCTTGGTCATTTATGGATACTCTGCTAGCATAAACAATATAACAAAACTAACATAAACCAACAGATACAAAAAAAACAACAACAACAACAAAATACACAAATAACATCAATAAACCTATTAAGTACTAACATTTGCTAGCATGTTTCAACATCATTGCCTTAATTTATAATAATACATGATAGATTCTGACTTACCTTTACTCAAAGAAGACAAATAAATACCACAAAGCTTATTTAATATAATCATAAACAATACAAAAACTAAACACAATTGATTAATACCACCGTTAGGATACACAAACTCTATCGCCGAAAGCCAAGGACCATGTTTAAAATCGTCATCCTTTTGCGATCTTCACCCTCCCCCTCTTCATTATATACTACTGTGTATCCATCGATTGTTCCACATGGTTATTGTGTTTTTTATGGAGCTAATTGACCTGAAAAAAGGATCAAAATTAAAAACAAATTACCTCTTGTTGCTACCGAGTGATAATTGAAAAACTCTCTCAGTTCCTTTGAAATATGTTACGTATAAAACAAAAACCCTAATTGATTTTTATGAATGAAATAAAATAATTTTAATAGATAAGTGGCAAGGAGGATTTTTTTTTTTTTTCCTTCTTGTTAGCCGGTTTTTTATTAATTATTATTTTATGGGGTTTAGGGGTGTTAATTGTAACTATTAAGGTTTAATCTTAATCGTCATATCGAGATGGAAAAAAGCAATTAAGGTTTGGGATTGCCCATGGTATTTTGCTTTAAGTATATTTTATAGATTTATAGAGATTTTTCAAAAGAAAAAAAAAACGTAATTAAAAGAAAAAAGAAAAAAAAGGTTTTTTAAATTAAACATTATAATTAAAAAATAAAAAAGCATCCTGGCATCGTCATTACAGAAGAAGCAAAAAAACCTACCGCACATTCTTCTTCTTCTCACTAAACTGCCTCTTTTCCCCTTTCTCTTCGTAAAACCCTAATTTCATCAAATTATATTGGAATGGAACCTGCCTCTTTTCCCCCTTTGTCTTCCTACAACCCTAATTTCATCAAATTATATCCGAATGGGTGGTAAAATTAAGAAGTCTGCCTACTGTTTTTAGTAAATTTTCACTTTGTAATTTCGTGTATGTTTACACTATATATTAGTGTATGTATTTCTAATAGATTTTCATTTGTTTTCAATCAGGTTGATGCTATTGTTGCTGAGCCTACCAAATCAATCAAAAAAGGTAGCATTTTTTTTCCTCATGTTATCATTGTTATATGTTATGCTATGTGGATGATATTTGTATATATAGGTGTTGTCTCTTTATTGTAATGATTTTGCTACATATTGAATAATAATCTATGTATACGTGAGATTTGTATTATATGGTGAAAAATAGTGTTATTCTCTATTTGAAAATTATATATTTAATTGATTTTGAATGTTGTAATAGGTGTACTTCTAGGTATTGGAATTGATAATAATAGTTGTTTTTGTGTTTGTGGTAAAGGTCGTTCTGTTTTGAGTCATAAAAGTCATACAAATGAATTTTTTAGTTGATTATTAAATATGTTCCTATACTATTCTTGTGTATGATGCATCTGTAATAATGATACAGTTTTGTAAGTAGTTATGTCGTTAAGTATATGCACCAAGGTTAAGTTGTCTGTATGATGTTTCATGTTCATTGTTCTATTCATAATACAATTATTCACATTTTGAAGCATGTGTCAGTTGACTCTGTTTTATTATGTCGTTTCTCTTTTTATCAGGAAATAGTATTTTGAGATTACGTGGGCGAACTTGAGGTCAATGGTTGAACCGTCATTTGCAATGAGATCCGTAATTGATCACCATGAATATCTTCATGGGGCAAGTATTATGGTATCTGATGCAGTTGGCATTGATGAAGATGACCAAATATTAACTACAGAGGGCCGCCAGATTGCATATGATTATCTTGTCATCGCCACAGGTCATATGGGTTCCCGTTATGTCACCAAACATGAGAGGATCACGCAGTATGAGACAGGTAATTTTACATACTTCGAAACTATGAAGTTGTATAGATAGATGTAATGAAGTAAATGTGGTTAGTATCGAGTTTTCAACAAAACCTGTACCCATTCTTCATCTTGATATTGCTTATTTATTTGCTTATTGCTTATGTTTGCACTTTGCAGCAGATAAGCAATTGCAAAAACTGGTGCTTATATTAGAAAAATGAGCACTTTTACTAGCATATTTTATAAGCCGATAAACGCCTTAAAATAATAAATCCGGAACACCATCTAAACAGGATGCTACTTTTATGATTTTATGACCATGTATGACCATTGGCTTGTCATGGCTCAAAGAGACTATTCTCCATGATAGTTTGGACGATCGTGGGCGGTTAATGGTAGATGAAAACTTGCGGGTCAAGGGTTTCACGAATATCTTTGCAATTGGAGATGTCACTGATATTCAGGTAAGTCGTCCCAGTTATGCATTTGCAATGTTACTTTCGCTCAGATGTCGTATTCATTTACTTTTATTTCTTATGAGTGGGTTGATTGGCCACACGGGTATGTTTGATCTCAAATGGGTACAAGGAGCCAAAACTCTAATCGAACATTGGTCGTTGGAAATTATAATGCGTCAAGTAGTTACTATATTTGTTATGTTGACTTTATGTAGTTGTATATGATGGCAAAGAAGGAAGCCTGGTAACTTGCACAAAATAATAAGGTTGGATACAATCAAGCTTCTCAATGAAACATCATTGAAGGAATGCAGATCTTGAAGCACGAGTGGCCTGCCAGGTGGCGCAGCTTCATTCCTGATCTGGTTACAGCAGCGAAAACTAGCAAGACAATTTGTGAGAACTGCATGGCTATACTAAAAGTACGACTGATAAGTCTCTCATTGATTTATAATTTTCTCTCTTTCAGTATACGTAATTAAGTTTAAGGTGTCGTTTTTCAGCTTTTAAGTGAGGAGGTATTTGATTTCTCGAGGGGTGAAATGACCCAACAAAAGATAAAAGAGCTGAAACAATCTTTGAACAGGTAGGTCTGACTTTGTTTAGGTGTTATATTTTCCTCATGTATTTGATGTACCCTATATCTGTCATATCCTCACCCATTGCAGTAACACTACATATGTATATTTTTTTCCCCACTCTTTAGACCAATTTGATAAACCACATATATTTTCATAATTTAACAAAAAGCCACTAGAAGTTTAGCTTCATCTCTGTTACTTATAGAAACAAAACTCTGCAATGTTAATATATCAAGTGTGATATGTGAATGTCGTTATTTACATTTTTGACATTTTCGTTGCTCTTGCTTCATTGATGTCTGAAATATTAGGTTGTCTTAATAATTTAAATAATAAGGCATTTTCTGGTTTCATGTCAGCTTGAGCCTCCGTAACTCACAATGAAGATGTTCAAAATGAGTATTACAGTATAAGCTACGATGTGAGTCACTGGCTTTGATGAAAAGAATGATTATTGCAAAGGGTGTATCCACGCAAGGTCCTCAAGGTAACCCGCATCTCTGCAAACACAAAAATTCAACTAACCCAAACACAAACACATCCAACTTAAATTGTTGTTATCTGCAAAAAATCAAATTATACCCAATGTTGTTATGTAAATCCCCACAAGTTCAACGTAAGCCGAAATTGATTGGTGGTGTGTTCTATTAGTTGTGATGATGAACTTGACCTTACTATTTCAGGTATGTATTAGCTTGAATATTTTATAACTAATCTGAATATGTGAATGTGCACAAAAAGGAATTGCAGGTATTTTTTTGTTTAAAAAAACAAATTTAAGTAAATTAAATTTATTTCCCTCTCTTCTTACTCTTCCAATTTGCAGAACTTTCTCTTACAAATCTCCTCTTCTACACAAACCATAACCTCTTTTAATTTAAGTTCAAATAGTGTTTGTGTAACTTTGGAAGACATTACCATTGAAAGCAATCGTTTAAACATTTTATCATCTGTTGATTACTACTCCGTTTTCACAAGACATGGGGCTGCTAATGAGAATCCCATCTCGTCTCCAACACGAACAGCCCACTTTCTTCTATGTTGAATTCGACGAGGTAAAATGTAGGGTTTTTTTAGTAAATTTAAATCTGATATGTGTTCTTCAAGAATGACAGATATATTTTGTTTACTTCACTAATTGCTTCGATGTGTGTAACAACATAATGAGATTGAACTTTTTCTTTTAGCACTACTACTAAGGTTGTTCTCTAATGTCTTTTACGTTATATCATTTGATTGTCTTTTTTAAAATTTATATAGATTAGTAATCTTATCTGATTATTATTGTTCACTTGTAACAGATTTACATGCAGTTTAAAGAACCGTATGATATCACCAGATTATGATAAAATTGAGAATGGAACTTGAAGGTGAAGATTTGATGATGAGCTATGTTAGTGGTGAGAAAGGAAAGGAACGTTCAGATTGGGAGCTTGTGACCCCATGGTTTAAGTTCTTATGGGAGACGTATAGAACATTTCTTGATATCCTGAGGAACAACTCCAAGTTAATGGCTTTGTATGCTGTAAGTTTTAATTAAAGGTGTTGGAATATGATTAGTTTAATGCCAATTCATGAGTAGAATGAAATAATATGCTTAATTTTACTTTGTGTAGGAGTTTTCAGTTCTGCAAGCTATACAAACGGAAGACTGAGTTTCGTAGACTGTGTGAAATAATCAAAAATCATCTTGCAAATTTGAAGAAATACAAAGACTAGAGGGACCGACCTGATTTATCTTCCTCTGAAAGTCTACATTTCTATCTTGATACAAGATTTGAGCACTTAAAAGTTGCTACGGAGCTTGAACTCTGGCAGGTCTGTCTTGGTCTTTGTGTTATCATATGCAGGTTGGATCATAGCGTCTAGGCTGTAATATGTCACTTTTAATACTGCTTAGAAGCGTGGGTTGACACACAACTATATTCTTAATGCGTTATCTAAGATTATAAAATAAATGTTATTACACTTATAATTTTAAATCATAAATAGTTGATTTAGGATATGATTGCATAAAAAATAGAGTTCGTATTAGGAGATTGATGTATAAAAAAGAGTGTCTTGGTGACTTTCAACCTATTTGACAAATCTGACATGTACCCTTTTTAGCTATTTTTTTTATGTGACCCATCTGAGATAAAATGCAACATAGATCAATTCATTTGTTAGGCATGCAGATTTCAGTTAGCAGCAACAGCAACATCAGCAACCTGGGGTACGTTTATAGCTTAGTATCGCGTCTTCTCACAAAAAATAAGCAAATCAATATAAGTAGAATACTAAGCTCCACATTTGTTGATTACTTGATATGCAAATATTTTTGCTTAACAGTATTAGCAATTTAGCATAACTATCTTCACTTGCCAACCCAATATGACCCAGCACTTTCAATATGGCTTCAGATCGACGCATCAGATGAGCCTAGCTAATCACATAATACGACTGCTTTTTCTTCATGATTTTCTTCTTCACATCTTGACCTATCAACTTCTTTTTCCTTTTCATCTTTGACTTACAACTATAAGATTAGTAAAATGTAATTAGTATATGTAGTTGGTTGTTATACCAACTTTAATAAAATATACAATTGAAATTAAAACTGTCTATTTGTATGAATGTAACAGCGGACCGAGTCCTTCTGAAGCTGGAACCGGAGGAGATGAGAAAGGGCAAGTAGGACAGCAGCATCAACAGCAACATCAGCAACCTGGGGCGTGATAGTATTTAGCTTGAGGTTTAATAAAGATTAGTAAAATGCAATTAGTATACGTAGTTGGTTTTTATACCAAGTTTTTAATAAACTATACAATTGAAATTAGAAACGTCTATTTGTATGATGTAACAGTGGACCGAGTCCTTCTGAAGCTGGAACTGGATGTGATGAGCAAGGGCAAGTAGGACAGCAGCAGAAACGGCAACATCAGCAACCTAGGGTCGTGTTGATAGTATTTAGCTTGAGGTTTGATAAAGATTAGTAAATTGAGTATATTTAGATTAGAATATTTGATACGTTCTCTAAATAGGCATTTTATGTCACCCTAATACTGCAGATTGGTCGGTTTCCAACTGAATGGTCATGGTGCCTTTTGCCTCTTCTTAGAGATAAAAGGATTCAGTTCAAAGGATTCTGCAAATTGGCTCCTCATAATTTAGTACTTATAGATACCATTAATCCGTGTGTCAGGTATGCAAATGGTGTATGTTATCTAATAATGATATAATTGTCTTATAATGTGGATTAATAAATGTTTTCCTTTGTTACAATAGTTTTTACATAAATATATAGTCCTATTTTACACAAAAGTCATCAGACCTCTCTCAAGATAATTTTAGCTTTACTGTTATATGTAGTTCATGCAAGTGCGGCATCTTTGCCGAGTTATAATATGACCCGAATCTACCCATTCGCAATTAAATTTTTAGAAAAAATTGCTACCTCTGCCCTTTTCTTTTCATTACACTATTTCTTACATATTTTCTACAGATTTGTACCATCAAGACCCGTGGATTTGGTGAGAATCAGAAGTCGAATTGGTAGACCTTGAAGCTCTCACCATAGGAGAGGTAATTATTTTTGTCTTTCGAAAGTTCTTGTCTTTCTGTTTTTGTCTTTGTTCAAGTCGTTTTTGTTAATTTATGTTTCTGTGTTAAATCCTAAAAAATATATGTTTTCCTGGTTTAGTTATTTCAAATAAATCATTAAATCCCGTGAGGAACATGATGTGGGTCATAGACCAACTATGTATCCGCAATGCCTATTTATTTGTTATTCAAGTAACCCAATAGCTATATACTAATCCCAGATTAATGATTAGGTTAATTTTGTATCATCTTGCCTCTTTACTAGCAGTTAATTTCCGTTCCGTATTTTCTGATGTCTTTTACAATCAACGAGTGACAAAAACAGGGATACGGTAATGAATAAAGGATATCGAGAATGTTTTTGGGATACATAGTAAGAAGAAAAAGCACAAGATATCTTTTGTATCTAATATGTTTGGACCAGTTTATTCCAAGCTGTCAGCACAGTTCGTGCTAAGGTATGTGTTACTAAGCCCTCCATTCCTTTCTAAGTACCGTATACAGAGCCACCCTTGATTCCAATATTCTAAGATATTCCATTTGGTTCGGTTTTTAATCAATCAGTCATCTATCTTATTTGCATTATATAGACGACTTTGGCTCCCTTTTTCTTTTGTGTTAGTTCATAATAAAGTTTAGATTAGCGGTTATTGGCCTTATGTATAAAGATTGTTGTTGATCTGAAAAGGATTCCTTTATAATCATGTTAGGAGAAGTAGCAAAGCTGTTTACAGATGTTGGCTTCATCTGTATAGCTAGCCTGATATTTCCGTATCGAAATAATAGTGATGCATGTCGTGCAACGTTGACGTATGCAAACTTTATTGAGTTAATACCTCTTTCTGTGTGTGTTTTTTGTGAACGAGCGTGTTTGTAGGAAAATTTTTATATATCTATTGATGTACCTACAGATTTTATGAACACACCTCTTGAAGTGTGTGAAGGAAGAGAACCTGAAGGCCTTTACAAACTTGTACGAGCTGGAATATGAACCTATCAAACGGTCTAGGGGTGCCAATAAAGAAATGGCTTCATCACACCTAGGAAGGTAATAGTATTTGTAGTATGAGAAAGAAAGACAAAGTCCAGGCAAATCACACTTTTAACTGCCCTGTGGGCTATGGGTGGCAGGGCTAGCCACTGCTCTGGGTTCCATTACTATTACTAATAGCGCAACAGCAGCCAACCGCTTGTAATATTCAAGAATGAGTAGTGTTGTTGCTACAGCTACACAGATATTAGCAAATCATTGTTCTGAGTTGGCTAAATATGCTGGAATTGATCATCATCGTCTGGCATCCATTGTCCAATCAGCCATCAACCTTTCAAACTCCCAGCAAGCCGAGAAAATCTCATGGCTGCAGATGCAACAGGTCGTTATTTAATTTATCGCCTATTTTTATCGTTCAATTGACATGTTTATAACCAGCTCAAGACTTAATTAGTTTCGGTATGATTTACTCCGATTTTTTGAAAAAATCATAAAGTTCTTTTTCTTGCGTTTTTTAATGAATTACGGAAGCCAAATTACATACGATGAACTGATTTAATTAAGGGGTATGAGTTTAGTAGTGTTTTTATTTATTAATTAAAATTTGGTGTCATCTCTTATTAGAGTCATTAGGTACTAGCCATCTATTGGATTTAGAAAAAGAGATGGGGCTATTTAGCTTGCTGATTAAATTTAGTCACAGTGACACTTTACATTGTATATGAATTTATCTATTACACTATATGAATGATCAATTTATATAGTTATCATATTATATTATATATGTTATATGTTATGTGAATCAAAAGATTCACATTATGTAGTTTAGTGATGTAGATTAAGTATATAAACTTTGATGTTTGTTTGGATGCTATTTGTACTTTTCTATATATTTTTAAATGTTAATTGACGTAATCCATGTGTGAATGTAATCCAAATTTGTTGGTTTGTATAGGTAGAGCAATTTAATACTGGACTAAGCAAGTTGTTGCTCAAGTGGTCACTCAGGTCTCCATGTTGTAATTTTATCATAGGTTACAAACTTCAAAAAAAAAATAGGCAATTATACAATTTTGGAGACTTTTACTTTTAAAGATGATATGATAAATTGCGCAAATCATATCAGCAGCCTTTGCTAGGGATATGGTTCTTGCATCAGCTTATGCTCATGAGCTACCTCAATATTGTCTCAAAGTTGGGCTCACAAACTATGTTACAGGTTTGGTTTTCAAATAATATCTATATGTTTTTTATAATCTCTTAGATGTGCAAAATAGTTTTCCTTTGACTATAGGCATGTAGCTTCATGCATTGGGCTTCTATTGTCTCACAGAGTGTTTAAAAAGCGAGACAAAAGTTCGGTGGTAGCCCAAACGTTACCTCAACAAAACTATCAGTTTGACCTGTTACCCGTCCAGCCCACTCTATCACCTCTACGACGTCCGCAGTAGCTTTTTTTACCAACTTCTTATCACACTTTAGTTTAATAATCTATATGCATCATTCTTTACCTTTAAGAGTTCCAGTTTGTGTGTCATTTTGCTGGTGAAATTGTTGGAGTTATCCTTTTCAATGGATCATACAATAAATAATGATGTCAAAATGCATGGGGGTCGAAATTGGGTGTTTTTTAGTGTGGGTCGAAATTGGCCAGATCTGGTTAGTTGACCTGCAAACCTGTTAAAAAAAGAATTAATGATTGGAAAAACACTTGCTCCATAATAATCTAGATATTTAATAAAACATTAGAGGTTTTTAAGAGACTTTGGGTTTACTTTTTACTGTTTGACCAGTCTTCCTTATAGCTGAACTTATGAATTTGACCCGTGTGAGATGAAATGCAACCCATTTCAACCCATTAATAAGTAACTGGGTCAAAGTTGCTACATCTAAGCAACACCTAATATCTCTTATAAGTCCTAAGAACTTAAGAAACATAGTTGTTAGACTCGTACGATACGCGAGACGTATCGTACGAGACGTCTCAGAAAGGAAGAAAATGAGACGTATCGTTTTTTGACTCGTATATTGTTATGACTCGTAATATGTCTCGTGAAATTGTACCGTATCGTTCCGATACGTATCGACTCGTGTATCGTACGATTCGTGATGTGTATACTTTTTTACTCGACTATCAATCAAATCACACATAAACTACCAAAAATCAACTTAAACACATTAAATAATAATAAAGTAGTCCTCGAAAAGATATTTTGGAAAAAGAAAGATTAATTTTGGAGTTTCAATTTATCTCAATGTTGAAGTTTTTTATCTAAAAAATAAAAAACTCAAATAATAATTTGTTTTTCATCTCAAAGTCACCTTTTTACTACTCTCTGGTGCTTGAATTATGAGTCTATGACTCGAAAATAGCGTAATTGTAATATTATAGTAAAAATGTGCTTATATTATCAACTAATATTATGTTTTTACATACAAATCATAAATTTTATATATAAAAATTGCTTGATCGTGACTCTTACGATACGAGACACGATACGATACGCGAGTCAAAAATCGAGAAAATGAGACACGATACGATACACGAGTCGACAACTATGTTAAGAAACATGAATCATTTTGTCTTTTAATTTTCACCCTGAACTTCGTTTCACGACCATCTTCTCGATGGTTGGAGTAGACCGAGGGTACGTTCTCTGACTCAATCAATATTGCAGATTGCTTTGCCTCATACTGTAGTCTGACTATTGAAAGTTTTGTTTCCTTTCAACTCTTTTTATTCCTTATATTGTTGCTAATTTAGGTCGGACTAAACCTCATGCAGCTGAAAATGGATTTGGAAGACGACTTACCAAATGATGATGGTTTTTTGCAGGAAGAAATTAATTGATCAATTGATGAATGGTTGAAGAAGCTCCTATAGGAGGCTAAGGCCTGACTGGATAATGATAAATGATGATTCATTACATTTTGGATATCCAGAACACCTCTCTATTTTGCTAAAACTGGATTTAAAATTGTAAGAAAAGTTGAAATTTTTAGTTTTTAGTTATTACAAATGATATTATGATACATATTGTAAATTATTGTTTTTAGTCTTAATGAGTGAACCTTACTTGGATTTAACGTGCCATATTTTGGCACATTGTATGATTTTGGAGATCATAGTGGCTGAAGAAACAAGATTTGGTAGAAAATTCATTCATATAAGCTTTGATTTTTATGTTATACTTCAATTGAAATTTCTAAAGTTATTTTTAATTATTTTCTCTCTATTGAAGATAAGCTTTCATCCACATTCTTATTATATTCTTGCGTGCAATCTAAGGTCTGTATATTGAGTTGTTTTTTTGATACATACAAGTTAAAGATGTGGTATTTTGTTTGGTCTCTTAAGAGGAAGATCATGCGTTCGTATTAAGTTAAATAGTGGTTTTTACATTTTTCGAATAAACATAGCAAAAATATATATAACTATCAATTATTTAAATGTATTTACATATGCAATGTGTGATGTACTATTATTAACTAAAAAAACATGTTTCAATTACTCTGGTTTCATTATACTTGACAACCTTAACAAATATACATCTCTTTTCATTTTCAAAAAAAGTATGCAATGTCAACTACACAAATACGTGAACTTAAATATTACGGAGTAAAATAAAAATATAAACTAAGCATTAGAATCATGTGTTAATCCCGCGAATTCGCGGGTTATAATCTAGTTTTACTTTATTACAGAGTATTAATTATACTATTATTATACTTACAGGTGCTCTGGATGTTGGAAAATGATGATATCAAGTGATTGATATGTACTCCGGGCAGGCGGAGTGATTCCGGCCACCATTTTCAGAGAGACATCTGCTGGAGCAGTAGTTTTAGTACAAATAGTTCATGGATTGTTGAGAAATAAACATGCTATGCATTTATTGGAATACATGTAAATATACATATTCTTACCAGTATTTATTTTATTTTTATAAATTCATTTTATTTTTGGTGATAATTTAATTAAATTCCACAAGTATATAAGTTTTGGACTTTGGAGTTTGGACGGATGGTAGGATTATATGTGAACCGTTGGTTGTGGGGTTGGTTATGACCGTTAATGGGCAGGGTGGTGTACGGAAAGTGAGGTGGTGTGGGCCGTGTTGTGTGGTTCGACCTATTTAATCATTTCAATGGTTTGGACCCAAAACAAGGAGGTCAATATACTGTTTGGGCTCCACGGAACAGGCTAAATGCCAATCCTCAAGTTTTGATATGATACATCACGTTATAGTGTTATACTAAGTTGGGTATTTGAAAGAACAAGTTACATAGCATTGCATGAATATTTTTACTTATGTTTGGATGACGAGTTTCTAAGGGTTTTTGGGGGCTTGAGCTTCTATTTTTTACAAGCCCCAGCTATAATCCTTGTTTGGCAACATAGAAAAAAGTGGGGCTTCTTGAAAAAATAAGTCCCCAAAAGCCCCTAAACAAGAAGCTTTTTGAAGTGGCTTGTGAAAAGAAGCTCAATCCCCAGTTCCAGCTCCAGTCCCAAGCCCCAGCTTCAGCTCCAGCCACAAGCTCTAGCCCGTTGTTACCAAACACACTAAGTCTAGTGTTTTAACTGAAAACAATTTCATACCCAAAAAGAAATTTGTTATTAGTATTCAATATGGTTTTTATAAAAATTATGCAAAAATGGATATATCATATACGAGTAGTAATAATATAATAATGTTATACTTATCGGCCAAGAAATATACGTAGTGAATTATTATACTTCATTAAGCTACAATTTTATTCACTATTTAATACTAACATTTTTATTTCTCTTGATTTTTACCTTACTCATATAGGGAGTGCTTCATACATCACCTGTTCTGTTTTTGACCGTACATCACCAAACATGCTACGGGGTGTTGTACAATACAACACCTTGTAGCATGTTTGGTGGTGTATGACTAAAAACAGGTAGTGTACGAATCATCACCCTACTCATATAGTCATAATAATGTTATATCTATTAACTGAAGCAAAAAACTTTAGATCTATTTTTAGCCTTATAATTATCTTTTTTCTTTTTTTTTTTTAAATAAAAAAGACAAAAAAAAAAAAAAAAAAAACTTTTAATAGCCCGAGTGTCAACCTAACAGTTGGTTCACTGTTTGGACGTAACCAGATTATTCAAATCGTCTATTTGGATTGGGCTATTTGGTTCTTTAGATCGGATAAAAAAAATCAAATTAGTATTTTAGTTTTTGAATTGCTTTTTTTATTATTATTATTATCAAAATTGAATAGCCCAAATAAACCAAATAGTAATGTAATACTCTAGTTTATCAATCAAATAGTATATGTCATACCCTTTTCGAGCCATTTTCCCTAATAGTATATGTCATACTCTAGTTTATCAATCAAAATAGATTTTAAATATTTGTTTTGTTATTTTTTATATATAACACCCCTCATTTAAAATCATTAAATATAGTAAATCGAAAGCGTAAGTCCAAATAGATAGTCATAATTTACTTCATTGTGTTAACATATAAAATTCAACCTTTTCAAAACTATAATTTCTTCAACCGAGGTGTTATTTAAAAACATGATGAAACATTATTTTATACAAATCAACTATCAGAGTAGAGCCTCGTAGTCAAACATTCCTTCTAGTCCAACTTCTTGCCCACCCAATATTAAAGTCAAAACCTGCAAGAAGTGTTAATGTGGGGAATTAGCATAAAGTTAAGTGAGCAGATAACTAATCAACAACATAACTTAGCTCAACAACTTTGTGTACAACACTTAGCACTAAACAAGCAAGTACACAATACAACACATCAACAATACATCAGTCCAACAATGCAACAATTTAACTAATCAACAACACCATAATGAGGATCGACGGCTCTGGGGATAACCATAAACCCGGGTGGCTCCCCAAGAACACTTATCCAACCTATCCGTATGGCCATACGGACGAGACCGATAGCTAGTGATTATCTTCAACTAACACAGGAGGTGTGTTAAACTTTGGATAACCAACTAGCCCAACCAACCGTTCAACAACTTGTTGCCTCATTAACAACTGATGCCCAAAGGCCAATTAATTCAAGTGATCACGTAATCAACAAGTCACATATTCAACTGGTCAACATATCAACAGTATTATTACTATCAATATAATTATCAATGCAACTAATAAAGTAATAACACGATACTTGTTGTAACCAAACTTGTTACAACCAAGTTACGTTGAGGATTAGAGATCCACTTACCGACCACCTCAGACATCCACTCAGTAGTCTAATATCACTGTGCCTTCTGCGCATCTGAGAATACAATAGAACAACACAAGTTAGTAACTTGTCTTAAATCTATATAGCATCACCCCAATAGATTTACTTCAACAAATCTAAATTACTCAATTCACCCGAATTAGCACAATCACCACAATTATCAATATGTTAACATATTTAGTAACTATAAGTTTCATAGTCACTAATCACAATCATATTTAATCTAATGAACACTTAATCACATTAGTTTACACAATGCTCTTTAATTATCAATTTAAGTGTTCTAATGAGTAAACAACACTCGATACACCATATAACCCATTAAGATCATAATGATCATTGGAACCCCCATGAACACTTAATCAAGTTATAGCTTAAATTATGTTAATCATCATTAGTAATCAACTATTATCAATTATTCACTAATAACATCAACTTAAAACATTGATTCATCCAAAATCAACCAAACTCACAAACTTTATTAAGGATTATATATCAACTTCATCACTTCAAGGTTAAAGATTAACTTATAATCATGATTCCATCATCAATCAACCATTCTAATATAATTACAACTTTCAACTCATGAATAATCCACTAAACCCATCACTTTATATATAATTATACATGAATTTACATTTCTAAGCTAGGGTTTATATTACTTGATTCATATAATCATCAACTAACAACTAATAAAACATTACAAGCTTTAATTTCAAGTTGTTCATCATTATTTCATCATAAGCCACAAGAACACTAAACAAAATAATAACTCCTAGCTTGAATCTTGCTACTTATCATCATTAGTGAGTTTATCTCACATCAATTTCACCAATCTAAACCCTAATTTTGAATTATAATCAAGAACATCAAAAACCCCAAATTGTAGGGTTCATAAATTTCAAGAAATTGAGATTTACATGTTGATTAGAATGATTAGAGGATGCTAACCCTTGATCTTGAAGCTTGAAATCGAATTTGGCATCATTAATTTGATGGAAGGAAGTGATTTAGGAATTAATCTAGGGTTATATATGTGTATGTATGATCGTGTATATGTACGTATGTAGATATATGATGAAAACAATAAACCGACCTAATATTTTGGTGGTATACTAGAAGTGTCCAAATTTCATTCCCCGTACTTATCATTGTCTGGAACTTAAAAACCATTTACGGGGAAATATTATTTTATTTTACCGTCATCTAAATTAAATTGAAACACGTAATAATTTATTAGTCACAATAAATTATTTGACTCTTTTACTCATTTATTTTCAAATAAAACAACGAACTTATTTTCTGACACATTAATAATAATTCACAGTCAGAAAAAATATTAATATACAACTAGACCCAAGAACTGGGTGTTACAAATCTCCTCTCCTTAAAGAGATTTCGTCCTCGAAATCTGCTCACACATATTCAGTCTTGTAAAATAACATCACCTACTCATTTCCATTTCAATTCACTATTACTCTACTTCTCACACAAGCTTAGCCACATAATTACTTATTACAATATGCACACTAAATGTGTGCATAATTTGAATCACTAGGCATACCATCACTTATGCATATCCTTAACCATATAAACACAAAGTGTACTTATATGTCAACATATACTTATATAGGTTTCTTTCAGTAACTTTCATACTTCCAGTGTGTATTTCAATTGAACTCACTTAAACACACATAAACACATAAGTTGTGCTTAGTGTTCAATTTCAATACCTAACACCAAATGTTAAAACCAGCATAAGGTGTATCAAAATCAACTATTTAATCACAATGCGCACACATACTATACATTACTCCCGTGAGCAAGTTATAAATTTAGATGTATGTTTTCAATCCTTTCCAAATGCACATTTCCAAATATACATGCTCTCTGCACCAATATTGTGCCTATACCCTGCCTCTAATGAGTTAAATCAACCACTTACATAGTCAAGTAAAGTATCATCTTTATCACAACAGCAACTATAGCAGCAAATACAACTATAACGACAACGACAACCACAATAACAACAAGTGGTACTGAACACTACTACATGCATCTTAGCAACAAGTTGTAACTCGATCCGTCACTAGCAATTTAACTAATAATTATATACTTCTTTAGTTATCACTTTACTAGATTTTCAAATTTTAGCAACTCATTAATTACTACTTTACAACTTGCAGTTATAAATACAACTCGATTATATGAAATCATTTATTTAACAGGAATTCACAATCATATAATCATCAACATATAAGATTAACTAATAAGCATTATGTAGAGGTCCATTTCTATAGTTAAACTTATTATCATGTAATCAACTAACATCACATCATACAATTTGGGATGCTAGACAACACCTGTTAATACCAAACATCTTCAACAATGGTATTTCAACAACACAAGGTGTTGTCATTAATCATCCATTCAACAATATTATTCACATTCAACTGACCTCTACTTTGCTTATATCATCTTTTAAGTTTTACAATTAACCATGCATTACACATACACTTCAATTGTACAATAGATACCACGTTAGTAACAACAACTTAGTGGTTTACTACTATTCCATTTTAGTCAATATCTGACTATTTCTCAGCTACATTTCAACATCCGGTTATATTAAAACGGTTAACTTTATTTGGTACTGAGTAGCCTCAACAACTCCATGTGAAATGGCATAATATAAATACGTTGGCCAGACGTCGTCATATTATGTCAGTCACACTTTATTCTCAGGCCACTTCATACCATCGATCTCCCATATAATTATCTTTTCTCTCTCATATTTCACAACAATGATATTAACATTTTACACATATATAATACCACCGTGCAACATGTATACAACTAACTTTTTAACTTACTAATATTTTTAACTGATCACTTTGAACGTAACTACTCATATCATCATGTTTATATTAACAATACAGGCATCCTACAACAATGTCCGACATGAATACATCGATCAACTTCTTTATTACTGGATTCAATATTAAATATTATTTATACAACTTAATACTTATAGTACATTTAGTACTAAACATTTCATCAATAATATATATAACATTCAACACATACTCATCAATCCATGTACTTTTAGTCAAATTATAGGTAAACACTTCATTTCATGTTCAACTATCACATATATATAAGTTCATGCACTTATATCATAATTTTCTTAAAATGTTTATTTCAGCACTTTATAGCACTCTAAGTAATCTAATTACTTCATCACATTTCAATTTAGTCCATATAATATAGTTAACATGATTTCATATTCAATGTTTACTAACCCTTGTTAGCAACAATCAACAATACCATTTTCTGGCATATTTTGCAGTTAAATAAACTGCCTACAACTAACTCATACACCATAAAAGGTGTAAACCTCTTAAAACAACTTTTAATATTACATATAGTCACAGGAATGACCTCTGGGCATAAAGAAACAAAAGCACAATTCAAAACGTAAACTAAAAGACCGAAATAAGGTCCGAAAAACAGTAAAATGCCATTTTCGGGCCCCAAACGACCCCGAATGGCCAAAAAAACACCTAGACTAAGACACTTAGCTTTGATCATTGGAACGTTTCCGAGTGACCGTGTAAATTTCACCCCAATCGGAGTTTAAAGAAAATGTGTCAATTTTTCCGTGGGTAAAAACGCTACTAAACACTTATGCACTTTTGAAATTTGCAAAAAAAATTGTCAACTTTACTCTTGCAAACGCGATCCGGACAGATGGGGTTGGATCGCGTTCACCTTAAGAAAACTCTCGGTGATCGATTTACACTTGTCAACGCGATCCGGAAAACTTGCTGGGATCGCGTTCCCCAGCACAAATTCGACTGCAACCAATTTCAACATACTAACGCGATCCGGATCCTCATGCTAGGATCGCGTTCCCTAAGCTATTTTCAGACCTGTAGCTTTAGTGCAATTTTTCAAAATTCAAACGTGCATATCTCTTAAACCGTGAAGAATTAAGTCATGAAATTTTGCAGGCACCTCCACTATGCCAAAACGAAACTTTATCTTTTTACACTTTTTCAATTTACTCGTTTTACGAGAAAACGGACGTGTGACTCATTTTAGGCCGTTTTAGCCGTTTTGGTTGACACACCAACTTCCAAATGGCATGGTTTCAGACTCCCACTCTTTGTCAACATGTTTCTACATATATTTAAGACTTGTGGGCACATTCATCACCTATATATACACCTTATATCATGTTTTAACTCATTGACCCGTTTAGGGGTCCAATTGGGCATTTTCAACCAAACAACTACATTGACTACCCAAATCACTTTCAACGCCCTTTGTTACTATACTTATGACTCAAAGTCTTTTTACCATTCATTATTTTTGAACTAACATGCATTTTAACCATTTGACCCATAAGTGACCCATTTGGGCACTTTAACAACCCATTTGGGTTTCAACCCATATAACCACTATTCAAACAATCAATCCACACTAAAATCATAATTTTTATATCAATTTCAACAAGTTTTCCAATTTCATTATCACTTTGACTTTTCGCAACTTGTCAATACATATTTGGACTAATTGACCACTTTGACTTTCTATCTTAGCACTTTCAATACAAAGATCATAATTCAACCCAATTATGATCAATGCTAAACACATAAACATCTAATCACATTCATCACTTTATAACACAACTATCATCAAGTATGACACAACCACCTACAATTTGACCTTTCCAAGTCAAATGCACACCTTTCATTTAATAGGCATTTTCTACTTTAGACAACCACACAACTCCAAACTTATTAATTCAATTTATCATATGTCAAATAATTCCCTAGCAAGGATCTATAATTACAACTTGCATTTATCAACTTATAATCACACATATTTTATTTTCATATTGTAGATACATTTAATTTCACATAACATAACTATTACACCTTTGTCAACCATCTATCTACACAATTTCAACACTCTTCTAAAATTTCAATTTTTCCTTCTTAATTACTCATTATATCTCTATCATTACATTAACAAGTAATTATTACTAATAATTCAATTTACTTTACTAACAATCATATCATAGTAAAGTAAATAATCAAAGCTTATTAAAATTCACCAAGCTTATCGAAAATTACCTGGCATATCTAAGCCCACGAGTATTGAGGAATCATTGAGAATACCAGACGGTTCCTCATGTTCCTCCGTCTCTGCAATCAAAACAACACTCAAGCATCTTGTTATAGGTTAGCCCACATTGAATAGCAACTTTCTCATGCAACCACTAATCCCCACCCCTGGAATGTTTGACTTGACACAAATCTAAGTTTGGGATTGAACATCTTATAATGTACAATTCACCCAAACCTATGCTCTGATACCAACTTATAACACCCCTCATTTAAAATCATTAAATATAGTAAATCGGAAGCGTAAGTCCAAATAGATAGTCATAATTTACTTCATTGTATTAACATATAAAATTCAACCTTTTCAAAACTATAATTTCTTCAACCGAGGTGTTATTTAAAAACATGATGAAACATTATTTTATACAAATCAACTATCAGAGTAGAGCCTCGTAGTCAAACATTCCTTCTAGTCCAACTTCTTGCCCACCCAATATTAAAGCCAAAACCTGCAAGAAGTGTTAATGTGGGGAATTAGCATAAAGTTAAGTGAGCAGATAACTAATCAACAACATAACTTAGCTCAACAACTTTGTGTACAACACTTAGCACTAAACAAGCAAGTACACAATACAACACATCAACAATACATCAGTCCAACAATGCAACAATTTAACTAATCAACAACACCATAATGAGGATCGGCGGCTCTGGGGATAACCATAAACCCGGGTGGCTCCCCAAGAACACTTATCCAACCTATCCGTATGGCCATACGGACGAGACCGATAGCTAGTGATTATCTTCAACTAACACAGGAGGTGTGTTAAACTTTGGATAACCAACTAGCCCAACCAACCGTTCAACAACTTGTTGCCTCATTAACAACTGATGCCCAAAGGCCAATTAATTCAAGTGATCACGTAATCAACAAGTCACATATTCAACTAGTCAACATATCAACAGTATTATTACTATCAATATAATTATCAATGCAACTAATAAAGTAATAACACGATACTTGTTGTAACCAAACTTGTTACAACCAAGTTACGTTGAGGATTAGAGATCCACTCACCGACCACCTCAGACATCCACTCAGTAGTCTAATATCACTGAGCCTTCTGCGCATCTGAGAATACAATAGAACAACACAAGTTAGTAACTTGTCTTAAATCTATATAGCATCACCCCAATAGATTTACTTCAACAAATCTAAATTACTCAATTCACCCGAATTAGCACAATCACCACAATTATCAATATGTTAACATATTTAGAAACTATAAGTTTCATAGTCACTAATCACAATCATATTTAATCTAATGAACACTTAATCACATTAGTTTACACAATGCTCTTTAATTATCAATTTAAGTGTTCTAATGAGTAAACAACACTCGATACACCATATAACCCATTAAGATCATAATGATCATTGTAACCCCCATGAACACTTAATCAAGTTATAGCTTAAATTATGTTAATCATCATTAGTAATCAACTATTATCAATTATTCACTAATAACATCAACTTAAAACATTGATTCATCCAAAATCAACCAAACTCACAAACTTTATTAAGGATTATATATCAACTTCATCACTTCAAGGTTAAAGATTAACTTATAATCATGATTCCATCATCAATCAACCATTCTAATATAATTACAACTTTCAACTCATGAATAATCCACTAAACCCATCACTTTATATATAATTATACATGAATTTACATTTCTAAGCTAGGGTTTATATTACTTGATTCATATAATCATCAACTAACAACTAATAAAACATTACAAGCTTTAATTTCAAGTTGTTCATCATTATTTCATCATAAGCCACAAGAACACTAAACAAAATAATAACTCTTAGCTTGAATCTTGCTACTTATCATCATTAGTGAGTTTATCTCACATCAATTTCACCAATCTAAACCCTAATTTTGAATTATAATCAAGAACATCAAAAACCCCAAATTGTAGGGTTCATAAATTTCAAGAAATTGAGACTTACATGTTGATTAGAATGATTAGAGGATGCTAACCCTTGATCTTGAAGCTTGAAATCGAATTTGGCATCATTAATTTGATGGAAGGAAGTGATTTAGGAATTAATCTAGGGTTATATATGTGTATGTATGATCGTGTATATGTACGTATGTAGATATATGATGAAAACAATAAACCGACCTAATATTTTGGTGGTATACTAGAAGTGTCCAAATTTCATTCCCCGTACTTATCATTGTCTGGAACTTAAAAACCATTTATGGGGAAATATTATTTTATTTTACCGTCATCTAAATTAAATTGAAACACGTAATAATTTATTAGTCACAATAAATTATTTGACTCTTTTACTCATTTATTTTCAAATAAAACAACGAACTTATTTTCTGACACATTAATAATAATTCACAGTCAGAAAAAATATTAATATACAACTACACCCAAGAACTGGGTGTTACATTATATATAAAAGCTTATTATATAATAGGTATTGTTAATTATATATCATTATATTCAACTTAAAATCAAAAGTTAGATACAAAACACTAACTCTATATCTTTAATTTTATAAACCTTTAACGCAACATGACAATATGTAAACATTAATATCGCTCATGACGTTACATTTTCACGAATCAAACGATATCTTTTGCAGTCTAACAAAAATTAAATGGTTTTATGTAAATGGATCGGATTCGATCCAATCCATGAGGGGTGGCAATTCGGGTTGGGTCAGGTTGACGGGTTAGGGTTATCGGGTTGACGGGTCAAAAATGGTCAACCCGAACCCAACCTGATTTTAAAATCGGGTCGGGTATTTCAACCAAACACAAAACCCGACAACCCGAACCCAACCCGACCCAACTCAAAAATTTCTATTTAGTCAACAAATTTTCACGTTATTTTTGAGTTTTCAGGTCAGTTAAGTCATATTAATCAATCTTTTGAAAAAAACAGCTAATCATTTATAAGCATAAATAATTATAAAATTTCAAAATTAATAAAAATAAATATTATATCAATTTGAGTTGATCATCAAAACATCATTAATTCACTAACTTATATCAAAACGTAAAGATATCAAAGAAAATGTTATAAATCAGTAACTGAAAAGGTCTAAATTATGTGTCATATTTAAATTAAAATAAATTTTTAATGATATTAACTAAATTTCGGGTTGTCGGGTTCAACCCAAAAATGCATTTGCTGACCTAGACCCAACCCAAAAAAATATCGAGTTGCCGGGTTTTGGGTTGACGGGTTGGCGCCTCAAAAATCCCGACCATAACCTTATAATATTCAAGTTGGGTTCGTGTCGGGTTTTGAGTCCACGGGTTGGTTGCCAGCCCTTTATCTAGGGGTGTCACTTTTATCCGAATCCGAATAATCCATCCGATCTAATCCGATTTAGGTTAAATGGACAGGATTATTCGGATTACGGATTGCTTAAACGAATTATGGATTGTTTAAATGGATTACACGGATAGGATAACGGATCAAAATCAAAATGTTTGGATATATCCGAATAATCCGAATAAGGATTAAGTAATTAAATAATATATTTTTGACAATATATTATTACGTAATGTTTACCATATAAGAATTAATTACAAATAAAATCTTTTATTACACTATATACTACTTCGTAATAGTTTTGTACCATCTAGAAGTTTATTTGATTTAGAAACTACGAATCTGTTTTGGATTAAGTTGTATGTTAGAAGTAGAAATTGGAATTTAAATGTTATAATATGATCAATCGTTGCGTATTATGCTTGTTTATATAATTGTTTTAAACGTAATATTAGTCTTACTCGATCTCACACGACCAAATTGGGCTTATTCGGATGAATCTGTTTAATCCGAACACTAATCCGAAACCGTTTAATCCGTATCCGATTAACCCGTTTCTTATTTGGATTGGATTAAGGATCAACTTGAGATTGTCAAAAATCTGAATAATCCGAACCGAATAATCCGAAATCCGAATAATCCGTCCAAATAACATCCCTACCTTTATCCATCCAAACGAAGACCCTGGGACCTTATTTGTTTTGAGTAATGGATATATGGGTTAAATGGTTAATTTTGAAAATTTTAGGGGGTAAAAGACTCCAAAGAACTGACCCAGTTTTCAGATATGGCAGCCTCACCCCTCAGAGCAGGGCGGCAGGTCACCGTTGGTCTTCTCCGGTCAATTTTCCGGCGAAAGCTCTCTACTCTCAACTGTAACGCTCTCTCTATTTATGTATGACCCTTCTAACATCGTTTGTGTGTTTTTACCAAATAGTTTATGATAATCAATGTACAGATGTTTGTAAAGGAAATAATGATACTGAAACAAACCCTAGATTCATACATCCTTCTTCTGTTGTTCATCCTAATGCGATTTTAGGTCAGGTATGTTTTTGTATTAACTATGTAATATAACACACACACACACACACACACACATATATATATATATATATATATATATATATATATATATATATATATAATACGTGCTTGAACAATTGTAATTCATAAATTGGCAGAGTGATAAAAAGTAGAATTTACTTGTACACATAGTGATAGAAATCTATTAGCTTGTAGGGTGTTTCGATTGGCCCATTTTGTACGGTGGGTTCTTCAGTAGTGTTGGGAAATGATTGCAAACTATATCCCGGAAGTCATGTTTGTGGGAACACCGAATTGGGAGAGAAGTGCATATTGATGAGGTTATTTCGGTTCGTTTATTTACTTTGATTTATATAGACGAGAGGTGGCAAGTGGGTGGGTTGGGTTAACGTTCAAAATGGGCAAATTATATATTTTCAGTGATATTATATGTATTTTGAATAAAGTGAATTAGGACAATGTATGCATCAAAAATACAGTTTGTGACTTTCGACCCGTTTCCTTTTCAGCTATTTTTTTTTTTTTTTTTTTTAACGTTTTGCCCGCTAGAGATAAAACATAGTACTTGAACGATTCACAAGCAAATGGGCTGAAATTTCCACCTCTACTAAAGATTATTCTTATAGCATGATTCTTACTTGTATGCTATGATCAAACAGTGGGGCTATCGTTGGAGATAACATTCCTGGGCGAACAATGATCGGTTACAACAATGTTATTGGTCATCATGCTGTGGTTGGCATCAAATGCCAAGACATGAAGTATAAGGTAGTTGGGGTCACAAACAAATTATTATATAATCTTAAAGACAAGTATTATGGGTAAGTTTAATTTTCTTGTCAGGCAGGTAGCGAATGCTTTCTTCAAGTTGGTGATAACAATGAGATCAGAGAACATGTTTCTATCCATCGATCTTCAAAGCCTTGTGACAGAACAGTATGTGAATATCTTTTCCCTTTTTGGTATTAACAAACTTAAGTTAAACTTGTTTTTGAATTGAAAGAATGATAACTAGGTTATAGGCGATAACAATCTTATCATGGGATCTTGTCATATAGCCCACGATTGCAAAGTGGGTAGCAACAACATTTTTGCAAATAGCACCCTCTTAGCAGGCCATGTATTGGTGGAGGTTAGTACTCTGTATGTGATCAATTTGGGTATGCTATGATCAAAGTTATAGTCTTGTTTTACATGTCTACATGTAGGACCATACACACACGGCTGGAGCTATCGTTGTTCATCAGTTCTGCCATATAGGTGCCTTCTGTTTCATTGCCGGTGGTTCAGTGGTAATTATTTATTTGAATAATTTTTTCCATGAAAATCACTTTCTTGTAGTTTGCTTAAGCAAGATTTGAAATGTAAATTCTTTATTCGTATACATAAGGTTTCACAAGATGTCCCCAAGTATACCATGGTGGCTGGAGATAGAGCAGAGTTACGTGGTTTGAATTTAGAAGGTCTTCGACGAGGTGGATTCTCAGTTACTGAGGTGAGCTTCTGGTTGTAGTCTTATAAACACATCTCTTCTTGTAGCACTCTAAATGTTGGTAGAAAGGAACAACTCATAGGAAAGACGTACATGTATCTCTGTGTCAGTGTATGCCTCAGTTTCTACTCATTAAAGTTGTGTCGCGTCAACCCAATCCGCCTATACGATAGATTCCACATTTTGACTTGCACCCATTTTTAACAGTTACCCAACCACTCCATTTTGCCACGTCTAACTGTAATGATCTGGAGCCTTTTCAACATATTCGATTTGATTTTGGTTAAAGATGCATGTAATCAATGCTTACATCTGTTCAATTATTCGATTTGCGCTACTCTTACAGTAGTGGTAATTTATGCCTACTAATGTTATAGATCAGGAGCCTGAGAGCAGCTTACAGGAAGATATTCATGCCCACTAATTCAAGCGTTGGAGGTATTGAAGACCGTCTTGCTAAAGTGGTAATGCGATCTTTCTTTTTGCAACTTCTCTCATGTATTATTGGCGTCCATCAACATAACATATCCATATCTTTGTACTATCTACTTTTGAAAAAATAATGTAAATAATGCAGGAATGTCATGAAGACTTGTCACTTGTTCCTGCTGTGCTTTCCCTGGTGCAATCCATACGTGAATCTCTTGAAGAAGATCGTCGTGGAATATGCAAATTCAGATCTTGGAGTTTTTCCTGAGGGTATATTAATTTTTGTCTTTATCATCTTGTGGTAAGTCCTCTTTGTGTATTTGCTGCAGTTTTCAAAAAAATAAAAGAAAATGATAAATCTGTACTTCTGTTCATAATATATGTAGACTTCATGGACTTGAAATAGTGGCTTCAAATATGTGAATAAAGTGCTAGCTTTAGAGACAGGCTTAACCTAATATAGACTGAAAGTAAGATTGATATGCGTAATAGACCCTGTAGGAGGCAAAATAAGATGATCGGATGGGTTGCATAATTGGTCAGAACTTTATTACTATCTAAAAGGCTTTCTTCCGTTAGCAACAATTTTTTCCTTTTTATTTTACCATTTGAGCCCGTTGGAGATCAAATATAAACCAAGTTGGCTTTGTCTGATTAGTTAATGGGCCGGAATTACCACTCCTATATTGATTATTAGGCATCAAGATAAAGTATGACATAGGTCTTTCAGCTTTCAGTACTCCTAACTTCTCAATTTCTGCTCCTAATTTATGCAGATTGGCTTCTCTACATCGATACTTATTTATAGTTCGTGCACTCTTTGCTTCATATAATTGCTTGACAATCCCACATTTTGTTTGAATATGATTAAATTGCAACAATGCATGTGAAGATATTGATGACATTTCTGAAAGATATCCATGGACCTAGGTGCGGACACAGAAAAGATTGATGTGATTTGTTTCAAATGAAATGATAATTATAATTCATTGAGAGCGAGACAACTTACCAGATCTTTCTCGTTGTCCAAGTTGTCATTTTCTATTTAACCCACAAGTTGGTACTAATAACATGATATTATAATTTCTTAGATATATGTAAATGCAGAAATCGTTATTCGGTTTGAAGTGTTTGTGCCTTGGGGTAACTTGTGGTCCAGTTAGCATTTAACTTACATAGTCATACCTTTTCGGTCTAGTTGCGCATGTTGTGACACTAATATGTGACCTACACATACTATTTTAAAGGCTTTAATAGTTGTATTTGTGTGTTCTTTTCCATGCTAAAGTGGATTGGAGTCATCAAGGCTTAATTAAACATATGTAGGGTAGTTTAACAGTTTTATTTGTAATCTTTCTTTCGTAACGAGTACTAGATTGCTGATTATGATAATATACTATAAAGATGCATACAAGTACAAAAGCGTTTGGATTTAGTTTAGTTTTAAAATGGTTTTGTACTTTTTTAGAACTGTTAATAAGATCAAAGTGCTCTAGCTTGTACTTGCAAAGTATTCAGATTTGGTCCTAGTAATCTAGTATTAGTGCTTTTCCACAGCTGATATGCATGAAACCTATTAGCATGGTCACAAAAGTAGTCGATTTAGCCTACGATATTATCACTAGTGCTTAAAGCTTGTGTACCTTTTACATTTTAAATAACATATTAGGTAACGAAGATTGTAATCATGATACTATGATATAACAGATTTTGAGAATCATTGAAGAAGGTGTTTAGATGGATTTAAACTACTTAAACATATCCCTTTCTTTAGTCAACATATTATCTTATTAACTAATCTTGATTTTTATTCTTCAAGTTGTAATGATCACATCCAAACGTTCATTCTCGAAGCATCCCAATCATAGTTTTGCTACAAGTGTCGATCCATTATCAGTCACGAATGAGTTTCATCTACAGTAATGGTGTTCGGACATATAACGTGGGCGTACAGGTTACGTTGCCTGCTTTTCATGGCTGTACTCGATGCATTCATTGTGGTACTTGTATTTGAAGACTTTGCTTTGTTAGAAAGAACCAAATTGTTGGTTAAAATAAACTGAAGTTGGCAAGTTGCTGTTTTATTTAAGTTGTTTTCATACGAT
Organism: Helichrysum umbraculigerum; assembly: GCA_949592205.1. NCBI lineage: Eukaryota > Viridiplantae > Streptophyta > Magnoliopsida > Asterales > Asteraceae > Helichrysum > Helichrysum umbraculigerum. The sequence goes on along the minus strand of CATIUR010000005.1, from coordinate 3,114,974 downwards.
GCCAACCTCACTCAAACTTTATGATTTGTGGAGAGTGGAGACTATCTTATTTAGCCAATGTGATTTAGGGTCAGAATTATTATATAGTTTTTTTGAACACTTAAACAATGTTTTTATTGATATATTAACTTAAGATATCTCAACTTGTGGCATGATTATGACAAAATAAAATTTGTCATGGAAAGGCATATATACAGTCAAAGAAGATTGATTGGGTTGCATATTTGATGGTGTTGAAGATTCCTTGTTATAGTAATGCCAATTGCCATATGCTTTTTTACATGCATATAGAAGATCAGCCAATGACGTGATTTTTATGTGTATGGATCACAAATTCACAATTGCTATTTGAACCTTTTTTTTCTAAAAAAAAAAAATTATATAAAAATGCAAGTTGTATCATTTGTTATACTCCCTCCGTCCCAAATTAAGTGTCATGTATCAGATTTGGAAGTCTTTCTTTTTCAACTTTGACCTTAAATATTTTTGTCTGTGTTATATATTACTTTTTGAAAATTATACCAATGAAAATACATTTAAAACCCAATCCGTTCATATATTTTGCATCAAGTATTATATAACACAAACAAAAATATTTAAGGTCAAAGTTGAAAAGGAAAGACTCAAAAAGTCAAAACATGACACTTAATTTGGGACGGAGGGAGTATATAATTAAATATACAATTAATGACAAAGTATTTTCAAAACTGGTGTATAAAATAAAATTCATCAATAATCCAAGAATATATACTCTTAAGCCTTAGTTACAAAAGATTGAAACACATTACTTTAATCCAAATATGAAATGAATCTTTTTTTTGTTTTGTTTTATCTTCAGAATAATAAAATATTTAATGTAATTTAATCATTATTTTAACTCCAAATCTGATTTGATTGGTTGAACATGACGAAGAGTACGTCTAGATAAATCTTAAATACTAATAAAGAGCTTTAGGAAACGTTCTAAGCCAACAACGACCCAAATGGTTGGATAATTTGCATATGGGGTATTTGTTGATTAGTGACGCCTTTTGGTAAGTTATAAAAACATTCTGAGTATAACATATAAGTCGATCATTTAGCACATAAGAGTCGAAAGACATATTTTCATCTCAATTTGCGTGAAACCCGCGCGAAGCAGTAGTTATAGAGCGTTAGAGTCTGGTGTAAATATTTATAATATTTGATAATGTATTATATATGTTTTATATGTCGTTTACACCTACATCTATTCTTATTAAACTTTATAATTATATACAGATTTGAGGTGTTCAACAATTGTAGACCTTTTCAAATTTCTCTATATTATACTATACTTCTCGTAAGGTAGTTGTCTTAAAGGGTTTATATTCGAATAGATTAATAGATGTGTACTTGTATGATAAAATATTCGCTTCTGAGCTATCCAATAAAAGACAAGGAAACTAAGGTTAGAAGTTTTCCATAAAAAAAAGTAAATTATTTAAATCTTCCGTGTGGTTTTCAATAAGTTCCATAAGTCGTCTCTCACTTCCAAAAATTATTTAAATCGTCTATGTGCTTTTCGATTTTGTTCAACGATAGTCCAAAATGGACTACTGGTGAACAAAACTTTCAGAAAATAAATTATTTAAATAGTCCATTTTGGATTATCGTTGAACAAAATTGAAAATCACAGGGACGATTTAAATAATTTTTGAAAGTGAGGGACGACCTATGGAACAAATTGAAAACCACATGTACGATTTAAATAATTTACTGTTAAAAAACTTAGCTATACAACAAATCATATTCTTATCTTTTTTCTTACCAAACACTCTATCTTTGGTAATCTACATGTTCTTGAAGTTACAAACTAATATAAAACATGTGCCTTTTTTTAAATGGAAGTACCAAATGAGCCTGATTTCTTCCATCATATTAGGATCTAGAATGGTTGATGATAAACACATGCCGTTTTATTTAAGAATATGATATATTGATATGATGATGATCATTTAAAAGATTAATTAAAACCCAAATTGCATACTTGGTCTTGGTTGATCAAAACTATCAAACCGCTATCGAACAATCATGTTAATATTTCTATGATGTTAATGTAAACATATTTTAACTAACTTAATTATTACCTAATTGAGGCTATAATTACCTACTTAAATAATAGACGCCGGCTGTTAGTGCAATATAATCGGCTCACGGTCCAAACTTATTTCAATTGTCTAGTTTACTACTTGACCAAATACTTAAAAATTACTTTTAGGAATCAAATAAATAACTTAGGGTGCGGTTCTCATATCGAGGAGTAACCGCATGGAGATGATCGGGTTGGCTAATAAGCCTTTCTGTGATCCAAATGCTGTCTTTTAAAAAAGATAAGTAACTCGTTATCATCATTCAAATATAGCATAATCCCAAAAAGGACAAAAGAATGTTTTACTATTTGAACCTATTATGTGTGTACAAATTAATCACAAACACACCATATCATATCCTATCTTCTTCTCATAGCCCCTTTTAGGTGCCAATATAATGCTACAAGATTCTTTCTTTTCTTCCTATAAATAAAGTTTTTCTTAGAAGATAAGTGATTCTAGTCATAAAAATGTTCTCTTTTTTGTTTTAGGTAAGAACCCAAATTGTAAAAAAGGGATATCCACCCAATCATTTATACTTAGGTTTGCATCCATTTTTTGCTAAAGTTAAAACCCCACCTTCCACCACACATATATCATCATCATCATTTACCATTTTTCCAAATTTAATACCTTCTCTATCTTTCTCTCTTTAGGTGTGCTTTCTAGGTGTTGGGTGATTGTGGGTCATTCTTAAAATCTCTTTGTTTTTTGCAAAAGAAGATTGAACAAAAATGGGAAGAAAATGCTCACATTGTGGAAACATAGGCCACAATTCAAGAACTTGCAGTAGTTACAATAGAGGCAATGTCAATAGCGCAATTTTGGTAGGAGGTGGTGGAGGAGGAGGGTTAAGGCTATTTGGAGTTCAACTTGACTCACCACATTCAATGGTCATGAAAAAATGCCTTAGCATGGATTGTTTTCCTTCTTCTTCACCATTATTACCGGCTTCGGCTTCACATTCGCCTTCATCTTCCTTATCTTCATCTCGAGTCTCCCTCAGCGACTTCAATTCCGATAAGAATATGTCGGTTGATTATCTCTCCGACGGTCTCATTGCCAGAGCTCAAGAAAGGAAAAAAGGTATGCAATAATAATCAAACATAGTCACATAGAGTTACTTTCATGCATGTACACTAAAAGTTCTCTTTATGTTACGTTACATTGTGTATGACATGCACGTGTACAGCTTCAATTTTCTTATGCTGATCATCAAAGAATGCAGGTTTCAATTGTAAGATAATTAAGTGATTGATTTTATAGGTCAACCATGGTCGGAAGATGAACACCGACGTTTTCTAACCGGACTCGAGAAGCTAGGAAAGGGTGATTGGAGAGGGATTTCTAGAAACTTTGTGACAACAAGAACCCCTACACAAGTTGCAAGTCACGCTCAAAAGTACTTCCTCCGGCAGGCGAGTCTCGTCAAGAAGAAACGTCGTTCCAGCCTCTTTGACTTGGTAGGTATTAATTTTCGAACGCGTTCATGCATTGTAATGTTATACCATGTGCATCAACAATTGTACTATATATTTATAAAGTTTTCAACTTTCACCTAAATGCATTATAGGGTTGCTTATACTTAACCATACAAAATTCAAAAATGAAATATGTGCTTAAAATTTAATATTTTGGTGTTGCAGGTGAGGGGGAATAACAACAAGAATGCACCACAAAACAGAGAACACAATTGCAATCTGAGTCAAACAAGCTCAATTGATGAAGAACAGCAAGATCACAATGAGAATTCAACTTTGATCGATTTCGGTTCATTAAACCAAGATAATTTGTATTACAACTCGATGGTGAAATCGTATGAAAGTGCAGCATCGATATGTTCACAAGTGCATGCTTCTTCAGGTGGTACTATTGGCTCCAAAAGTGGTACTCTTGATTTAGAACTTACACTTGCTGCACCAAACCCAATTGATCACCAAAACAATTCATCTACTACTTCCCTGCAACTTGGACCAATTATTAGTGTAATTTAATTAGATTTTGAGTTTTAAATCTGTAGTACGTTAAAAAATCTAATCATCATCATATCAATTAAATGTACGTACGTTAAGTTGTAGATACTCTCTTGAGTTTAATTTGAGACCTTTTGACCTGGGGTCCGGTAATTCAGTTAGATATATTAAGATTAAGATATTTTTGTAACTACCAATGATATATATGTACGTACCCTGTTAATTAAACTAGGGCATAATATTTATTGAATTATACTTTTATTATTATTGGATTTCCAATTTCCAATAAGAGGCCTTTTTTTTTTTATTTCAAGTCAAATTCACTACATAATAATGATACTGCATTTATACCTTAACAACACTTCATTCTAACAATATTGCATTTTAACTTGCACATGCCCTAAAACCTTAGTATTATTCTTGTCCATCACATCAAACACAATATAAGTCGTGTTCTTTTATTTAGGATTCGTATCAATGCGGTTACTATGTCATTAAAAAAGAAATTAAGAATGATATATATATCTTCTTCCATAATGATATCCTTATCACGAACCATTATTTTAATTGGAAATGGATCCCATCGATATCCATACCTAATTACTCTCTTCATACGTGACACACAAAGTTACTTTAAAGATATATCATGCAAAAAAGATTCTAAACATGATAAAAATGTGTACTTTGCAAGTTTTTACTGTACTAAGATAAATGATGATATTTAACGTTGTAATTGGTCCGTACAACAAGGCATATGAAACCCAACCCGAAAATAGCACTCAAAGGCTTGGATTTTTATGTAAGAAAAAAGTTGTTGAAAAAAACAAGGAAAATGCTATACATAGCCCTAAGGGCTATGAATAAGAAATTCAGACACGCATTAAATGTTCGTACCTTAATAATAACCACCCACCCTTTGAATAAAACTTCCCCCAACCAACTTGATGTACCACCTTTTTATGTATGAATCAAACTCTTAAACATAGCCCTTAGGGCTACAAATAGCAAAATCCAAAAAACAAAACCATGAAAAGATGATACAATGTAACAAAGGTACGTTTTGAGTCCTTGGATTTAGACAAGAGTGTTGGGATGTCATTTGCTACAACTTGAATAACATGGACCACTTTAACAACGAGTTGTATACATTGCATCATAATTTGTACATTAATATCCTGCAAGATACAAGGTATCGAGATAAAGACTTGAGAATTGATATGTGGACCTTCCAAGAGAATGAAGACAAGATGTAAAGATTCAATCAATCTGAGAAAAGATTTTAGATATGTCTAGAGAAGCTTTTATGATTCATAATAATAATAATATGTGTCCTTATTATTCAATCCAACCTACAGATGCACAACAATCAAAGAAAGATAGATTTTTGTTAAGATTTGGTTGTTAGAAAATGATATATAGATGCACCTAACTTGAACAAGTTTCTTGATTTATATCATCTAAACTTTTTGGGTATCTCAAATTTCTGTCAACAATTTAATCTTGATCCATCTAAATTAGTTTGCTCAACAGTTGTGCTAAGTTTTAAATTTATTAGTGTAATTTATTGTCTTTTATATCATACAACTACCCTTGAGCAAACTATGGTACTATTGCAATAAACGTTGATAACATGCGACACTGACCTAAGAAAACTATGTTGTTGAATTCATTCCGGCCGGCTAGCTAGTGCTGAACCTTTGTGAACGTTTTTCCTAACCCGCATGATTACTGGTATACGCTTTACAAATTCCATATGCGCACCTAATGGAGGAAGTTCAATCTTAGCATAACTGTTTCTTGATCAATATTAAGTTTTCCATATACATACTAAATGTGAAGTACCAACTTGCCTCATTAGAAGTTGACAACTCTCATTAAATTCCTTGTTTTATTATCACATTCTTGAATGTACACTTTTAAGAAACAGAGACCAATAAAAACAAATTTCTTTGTCTCCTTTTCTAACCATTTCTTGGATGTCTTTTATTATTTTTGTAATATTGTATTTGTTAGTTCATCTTATGTATCATCATTTACGTTCACATGTTCATGTGTGGAGGATACACCTTTGTCTCAACCAACAAAGTCAAAAAACTTGCAATCTCCACATACATACTGATTTTGTCGGGTATATCCCTTTAACCCGCATACTGATATATAGAGCAATATGGATATGAAATGCAAGCCAAATTAAATGGAGTATATATCCATGGAGATACTAGGTAAAAAACGTAGTCTAATAAAAACAGAAATACATTATTTTAGTATATCTTCTACTTAAAAAGGAGTTTGTTATCAAGATATATAATACATACATCCTGACAGAAATTACAAGTCCGCTACTATACTACACAAGCTTTCAATGAATTTAAATATTCTTTTTTCTTTATATATATTATCATTATCATGGATTTATATGATGTTAAGTTGTGTCCAATAGTGTCATTATCAATCTCATCCAAGACTTATCACATGTGTTCTAATGATCTTGTCAAATTGCTTTCATCAATTTCAACCTTTTCTTTTATTGAATAATATTCCCATTTCCTAATTCCACACAATCAATATATGCTCAAATCCTATTCAAATCAGTTGTATAAAGATCTTTCTTTCTGCAACTACTTTTTATCTTTTATCGTATACGAATTCAATTAGTTGTATAATTCGGTACGTTCTAAAGTTCATATTTCATAACAAACAGAGCACTAAAAATGAAGTAAAATAAAAACAGAAAATGAAATAGTAACTAAATAAGTGATGCTACTATTATAAGAAAGCTAGAGAATTACTAGAAAATTGGGGGATTGAACAAATGAATTTAAAGCTATAAAAAGGTAGTACAATACCCTTTTTTTTTTTCTGATATATAGGAGGGGATGGTCCTCACAGCATTAATTAACCTCGTCCTGCCTTGCATCAAACATGATACCTTTTGTCACATTTTAAGGATAGAAATTTTCTCCAAAGTAAAAGGTGATTTGCATGTGGGGTTTTTTATTCCATTAGAGAACACGCTTTGGGTGGTGTTTTGTCAAAATACTGCCGATGGCGTTCTCTCACACCGCAACAATGTTTTGGACGCCGTTCTGGAATGCCGTCTGAGTTAAAACTTTGTTTTCTTCTTCTTTTTTCTCGTTTTTTCTTATTTACACGCACACACACTAATTAAAATAAATCAAAATAAATTTTGAGAACACTGTAAACTCTACATCCGCCACACCTCCACTTTTTCAACGACACCATTCTCGTGAGGACACCGAAAAATAAGTTCACCGCACCCTGTACTCTTACTGCAACAAATATTTGTAACCATAGTCCATAACCATAATATATATCTCAGTTATACTGTACAAGTGTACATGCCTTATACTACTGTACATAATGACCACGAGCCTTTGTTAAAACTAACTAGTGATTATCCAACTCATGGTCTAGTTTGGGGTAGACCGAGTGGTTAATCAAAGTTGTTGAAACTATTCGATCAGTTTGGCTTCCGTTTTCATTTTTTTTATTATGATTTTAGTCTAGCTAGTTCCAACATGATGAAAAACCTAGATATAATATTATAATATTATATTATTTAAAAAAAATACAATTAATGACGACTTTATTGGTGTGGGATTGTTTTGTTTGACAATAAATGATAGTATTGGTTTTTGAAGGGATATAAGAGGACCACGCTGAATTTGTGTTTACCACTCACCACTACACCCAAAAATCAATCAACTTATCATTTACTCCTATTTATATTTCATGCTTTGGTTCAGAAATAAGTTGACACATCTCTGTCTCCATATATGGCTCTTGTACCATCACAATCATCAAACCCACCCAAATTATTTATCAACTCTTTGTGTCAAACTCCTTTTTTTTAGGAAAAAAAAAAGGTAAAATCTGTATTCCATAGTTATTTTGAACCATTTGAGATCAACAGTATAATCCAACACTTTTAAATGTGTAACTTTTATCATACGATTACTTATTGGTGACCAGAAGTTGAATATCGAATTAACCAGGATGTACATATGATTTAATGATTGGGTATATATTTCGGCTACAACGGTTACCAAAGCCCACAAACAGATCACATAAAGCCCATGATGAGTAGGAGATTGTGGCCCAGGGTGGTTTGGCATTACCTTCAAGCCCAATGTGCATATTAATTGACTCTTAAAAAGTATATGCATATTAATCAAAGTGTGAATTTAAATGATTGATCTATAAACAAAAAAGGACAAAGTGAACTAATTATAAACCTCCAAACCCCATGACACACCCACCATTTTCATCATTACTACTGCTCATTACTCTCCAACTTCACTCTCAATGGCAGTAACATCATCGCAACACTTAATTCCATAGCACTCTTATGTTCAATCCCAATCATAACTGCAGGCATTTGGCTCGCTTCTAAACCCGACAACGAGTGCATTCGTTGGCTCCGTTGGACCGTTCTCATTATAGGAATCTTGTTCCTCCTATTAGCATTAACCGGTTTTGTCGGTGCATATTGGAATAAACAAGGCTTATTTAGCCTTTCATTTGGTCGCAATCGTTCGTGATCTCCAGCAGTCATTGCCTTCAACTGTTTTGAAAATCAAACTGACACACTATACAAAGTCAGATCAAAGCGAGGACGTATATCCATAAACACGAAGATTATCATAATTGTATATATATTGCATTGCCTGAAGATTATCATAATTGTATATATATTGCATTTCCTGCTAATTAGTCAATTCAACCTCATTTCACGCACTAGTAACCAATAGAATGTTCACACAGCAACTAATCAATCATAGTACATAGTAACCAATAGAATGTTGGGAAACACCAGAACGAGATTAAGATATCAGTTCCTAAATGAAATCATACAAATATGGACTGTAAGAATACATTTAAGTGAAGAAAGAGAACTAATATGAACTAACATTACATCAAAGTAAAGAGAAAGGAACATAACCAAGACAGATGGAACCTAAGCATTCATTTCCATCCTTGGGAGTTTTGGTTGAACTCCAACAAAGGGAACCATGCTGCCATAATTAAGCTCCAAATGGCAGCTTCCGGTCCACTTTCAGATTTAAAGAGCAATCATTCCAGTCCTGCTTCCCAAGTGATCGCTCAATGATTAACAAAAGAAGCTAAATTAACGATAGGAGTGATCCCCAAAAGATCAAAGCATTCCCTCATTACCACTTCAGTTGCATTACACAACAACAATTTGCTCGCCTCCTCACTAGACCCAACAACCTGGCAAAACTTTCAGAGTTATGCTAAATCCCGACAAAAATCATCAAATTTGCCTTTCTATAAATCAAATTACACTTTCGAAAATTAGGTTTAGTTTAAGATAAGCAGGGATTGAATTCAATATCGAATGAGAAAAAGCATATATGTAAGTAAAATATACCTGCCACACGGAAGAGTTTAAGCCGTTAAACTTCTTGCATAACCCATAAAGGTAATCACACAGGATATGTGGTGTAAGAATTGTGCAAACCTCTCCGAGAACCTAAAGTGGAAAGTTAGATTATTGATGGAATAATATAATTTACATAATCATATTCAACTATTAGAGTTATATTTATAGACTAACCTTTTCACGATTGGTCGAAAACATCTTGGTATGTGTTTTAATTTTATTCATTAAGCTACTAAGATTTAATTCCAACAACTGGGCTTTATGTAACACCCGTGTTATAATTTAACTATGGACCACTGTAGCTGAACTATATAAAGTCAAGGGTGCAAATGTATATTGATATGAAATTATGAGGAGATGGACATAGTCTGAGATACGATCCCATAAGACTCGAGATCTTCATGCCCACTCCTCTTCAAATACCGACATTATACCTAATCTGTAACATAACTCGAACACAGTAGAATCCTAGAGGAAGCGTAAGACGACAGTTTGAGGGAAAGCATACGAGTCTCAAAAGCTAGAATCAAAACATAGGAATTCAATTTCCAATCTCAATTTTGGTGTCATCGTAAGGTAAGTTTGCTCTCCATCAGTTCATACCATATGCGGGTAACAGGAACCTGGAACCTGGACCTGGGGTGGTTGACTGGTTGAGTTTCTTTGTAGCGTTAAATTTCGATAGATCTTCGTTTTCATGTCTAGTATGATCCTAACATTGAACTTTTTTATTATTATATAAAAAGGACTATTCCCAGAGTCATTACAATGGTGGCCGGAAACTTATCTAACTTCTATGCTAACTTAGTCTTGGTTATATTGATAAAATACTGAGAAGAAGAAAATAGTATGGACTATTGCATGTGAACTATAACAGTTCACACACGAGTTCACAAATTCCTGAGCCATTTAGCATAGTATATACTATTAATCGTGTTTGGGGAAACTAATAAAAAATAAGGGGAAATTTAGAAAGACAAGTTTTGTCGATTTATTTAAAACTTGATTTGACAAACTTTGATATTCTGTTGATTAACATTAAGATGTCATTTAAACAGCTCGACGTCTTTATAACAATCGTTGAGTTAGAATGTATGGGTTTCATTTGTACTAATAATTCATTTTTGAAATTTAAACAATCATTATCTTACCTCAGTAAACCGGAGTAAATGTAATCCCAACTCACGCTCGTCATCGTGCTCCAATATTAACACTTCAGCCTGTCGCAAACAAATACAAACATCTTCTTAATATATAAAATCGGCTCATTTACCTTCGTGTTAAACTTGCTTTTTCATTAATGTTTTTCAATTCAATTTTAAATAGACTTAACACTAAATTTAACTGTGAAATTTCACAAATTGGCTCTGTGTTTGTGTCCGTCTATGAAATAACACTGAAACAAAAAGGAATTTTTACCGTCTCCATGATGTCTTTACTAAAATTCCTGATAATTGAACAAATTCGAACATGTGTAAACTGTAGATATACAGCAGTATTTCCCTATTTATCAATGAATGTGAGCAAATAAGAAACAAGATCGATGTAAACATTTTAAATCAATGAGAATATACAATAAGCATTTGCATAACATCACAAGTAATGCATAAACATCATAAGAATACCTCTTCATTAAGCATCTGATCAAAACTGAATGTATAATTAGCCAATCTGTTGTTCTTCAACTCTGCATACCTTGTAAAAGAACACAAGCATAGAATATGCATTTGCACGAAATTTGACCAAAAAGTAAGGTATATAAAGCAGAGAAAATAGCCTGTAGCATTCTTTAATTCAATATAAATAAAGCTGTAATTTGTCTATCTACACCTCTTTTTGGAAATAAAAATATGATTATAGCAAGTTCTTCGGAAATTTTAAAATGTATCACTCTACTCATATTATTGGTACTAATAGCATAAGTACAATAGTGGTAATATATATGATAAAGCATGAGAATCTTACTTAAAAGCACCATATCCAAGTTCTGCAGCAGCATGCTGAAATCCATTAGCAGTCCACGGTTTAGCCATGCTAGCTAAAAAAAATGCATACATAGTCATTTAAAATCGACCCATTAACCTATTAATGGATTGATTTGGGATATGAAGCATATTTGACTAAAATCGAAGCAGGTCAAACAACTTGAAAGCCATAATGAATATATTTGATATACCTCGTCTCGCAAGGAGCGCTCTACAACGACTTTGGATTTCGCCAACAAAATTAACCCAGTTAAACACCTTAGTACTACTAGTTCGGAATCTCTCAAAAACATCACCTTGAACAAGACCAAATCCTACATGACTTAGAGGGCATTCAGAATGATCATTTGCAATTAACCCTGCACGTTCAGCAGCCTGGGGGAAAAATTGTTTGAACTCAATAAGTATCAAATTCGATTTCTTGATCTTTTCTTTAATGTTATCAGTTATGGTGCATTAAAGTTACTTACAGTGATGCACATTTCAATATAGACCCGTTTCCCTACATCACTCACATGCAATATCCAGTCTGCCTTTTTCTCTTTAAGTGCATGCCTACACATGCAAACAGTAGAGGTTTTTTGAGCTTTTTCCCAAAAAGATGTATTACTAGCCAATTCAAATACGTTTTGACAAAATCAGCATTTACAACAAGTAAACTAACCCCAAAGATAGGAGTTGCGAAAGTCGTAACTCATCTTCTTCACTTCCTATGGGCAAACCCTTTTCTTTTTCTAATTCTAGGATTTCTCTAGTGTAGGATTCATAAAAGCTGTCATCCTGAAAATAAACGGAATTTCACTCATAAGCAGCAGAAATAGGTGACGATATAACATTGTGTAGCTTCCTCAGATAGTCTCATTCACAGAATCCATATGTTGACTTTGCTCCCGAATCTATTTCGAAGTTCATTATTTTAAATATCCAATAAAAATTAAAAGACCAAGCAACTCAAATAAAGAATAAAGACTTCATTTCAGAAAGAAGTTAGATGTTGTTGTAATCGAAATTTCAACAGCCAAATAAAAGGAAAACACAACTATTCTCTGAACACACTTGCAATATTAACTTTTTAGCAAAAATATATGCATTACTTCCTCTGTTTCAAGAAAGTTGGAATTACTAACGGTGTAGAAGTCAGATACTTAGCATATAACAAGGATATCTTTTGGACCAAAACGAAATCATCAATCATATAATTTTTGACACAACTTACTAGCATTGTATCAAATTTTACCAAAAAAGACTTTTAATTAAAGATATAACATCCCATGAAAGAAAAAACTATTGTTGCACTTACCAAGCGACGAAGAAGATACACATATAGAAGCAATAACAGTACAACATGTGATCTTAACTTAAAAGTAAATGTACATCAAATTAATATTGTTGATAACAAATGATGCCAACTCTAGAATAAGAACGGGCTAAAATGTAATATCGTATAACATGTAGATGGGAGTATAATACGATTTAACTTAACAAACATTCAAACAGCAAGACCAATTGCATGTACCTCAATAATCTTCGGGGAACCGCAATCATGGATTTCTCTTCGGATCACAACAACTCCAGAATACTCAAGCATACGAGCAAACGTTTCTCCAATAAAATTGGATCGTACAAGGTCCATATGCTTTTTCTCGGCCATATTTAGTGAAAAATTCACCAAAGTATATAATTGCATTTTTCACAGTTAGTTTTGGTGCCCATGTCTGTATACCAACCCCTAGCATCGTACGAATACTCTGCAAGGAGAAAAAATAAAAGTGACGATACTGAAGTAGATAACGATTAAGGTCAGAATTGTAATGTGTGTTTAACAACAGTTAAAATAGAAAAGAAAAGAAAATACCTGAGCTATCCATTTCCTACATAACTTAAACTTTACAAAACCAGGACCACATACGACGCATCTTTCCATCATGTCCTTATAGTCAGAACCCATGATATTATTCTTGACGGCCTATAAAAAAAAGTGTATAAAAAATTAGGCTGTAATTTTTTCAAAATAAATAATACTTCACTCACAGAAAAAATATTACCAGTCCAGCATGTTTTGGTCCATAATAGACATGAGTGTACTTTATTTTAGGCCATATGTTCAGGACAGTGGAGCTATTACCATCAAAAAATTTATGGATTAGCATTCAGAAAGAAAAAAATAAAAAATGAACAAATATATCCCAAAGAAAGTAAAAGTGCACAACTGCACAAGTATGAGAAAGAACATGTATACCATAGGTAATCACCACTGTCCTCTTTGGCGCAAGTAGAAATACTACAAGGCACATCTTCTTGAAGCTTGAAAGTACGTTTCAGTGAGGTTTTAAATACCTTTGCAATTTCTTCTTGAAGGCTCCATCTATCACATTCCTGTATTACAATACAAAACCATTCTTTTAACTGTTAACATATCCTCTAGTTTTTATACACTACTCCGTATAAGCTTACATCAGGATCTGACATGGTTGATGTAGAATGGACTCCAAATTTTCTTCTTGCAGTCTAGTTTTGCAGTAAAAAATGTTATGTAAGTTAGCACGGATAGCAAGGACTTGGGCTAACTTTACCAGAAATAACATGTACACGAATCAATAGCATTTCTTATTTTTATTCAATCTGACATATTCCTTCTGCCTTTACAAGAATAAGATGATAGCCTAAACTAAACAATTTGAGTGATAACTTAGATCGCAATTTAAACATTCAGACAATATGGATGGATGGAGCTTAAAATTAATTACCAGACAACTGACGGATGAGTTTGAGGAGGAACGGATTTTTAGTTCTTCAGATGGCAGCTTCCAGTTCACTTTCAGTTTTAAAGAGCAACCATCACCCTGAATTGTTTGAGAGGAGCTGCGATAATCACGTGGCACAGGGAACTCAAGAGTTCCCGACAATATTTCATCCTCACCCTTAGAGGTGCGGTCATCTAACTTTGCCTCAATTATGAGGGAGGAATTGGCTGGTACAGCCAACACAGATTGATACAGGTTAACTCTGCCTGGCTTAACATAAGCAGCAGGAGACGTAGAATAAACTTTAGAATCGGGGTGAAGGAGCCATACATGGTAATCACTGGCAGGATTGTCATAATCAAAGCCTTTGCCATAATAAGCCCTTACACTTGCAGTAACTTGAGTGTGTGCAGCAGTTGTTGTAATAAATTCTACTTCCAGTTCTGCGTCTACTGCATACTTGAACACAACGTACTTGAGGTGTAGAGTGCCATGTTTACCTTTTAATCTACAACAACCAGCACCGCCATTGGGTTTGTCTGAGATGTTTATAAACGTATGGTCATCACAAACGTGAAACGCTTTGTTATCATCAATGTGAGGATCCTTGATCTGTGAGCAACGAGCAAGGGGAGGTCGTGAATGTCTCTGAAACCTACTCGCCCAAGCCTTCACTCGTAGCAATTCTTCCGGAGAAGGAGGGGGTTCCAATTTTAGAGGTCCAGGAGGTTCAGGAAAAGGATCATCATCAGGAGGATATTCCTCCACGTCATCGAGCTTGTCAGTTGTAATATAGAGATTGGCAGCCATCTGAACAATGGAGGTAGAGGAGACTGGAAGGGAACAGTAATCGACATCGTGTATAATTAGTTTAGTCACCGGGGAGGGGATGTGTATGGGATTATTGAATTCACGGTTGAATATATCGGAAGAACGATCCTGTTGTAACAGCGGATCTGATAGGAAACCACCAGCTGCTGCCTGAATGGCTGAATAGTCCCAAAAAGCTTAAGGGCGGGGTCAGCATAATGCTCTCTAAAAAGAACAACGCGACACACCACAAACCGAAGACTTTCACCAAAAATGGCCATCCTATATATATCATGAACAAACAACGGAGCAACTATAAGCAAAGCTACGAGTGAGTGTATATAGATAGATAGATAATAGTAATAGTAATAATTGTAATAGTAACAAAATTAATTAATAATAATAATAAAATTCGGATATTCGGATATCGGAACATCATAAAAAATTAAAAATCAAGTTTATAAACCCTGTGGTTTACATCAAATTACATGCATCATCCTTATCCATTGATAATTACACCGATCCTCCTTAACTATCTAAAGAGTGCACGGCTATGGACCCTCCCACTAACTTTCGATAAAAAAATTCGTTAGGTATAACATGTGCCACACATGCGAGGGTAAAAAGGTATTTTCACTATTTCCTTATTCTTCTTCTTCTTCCCCGAAGCCTCCATCTCCAACACAATTTTCATCCACGTTTTAACAACTAATTAAATCTTCCGAATTTAAACGTACAGATCTATAAAGGTCACCTTTATCTTTAAATTTTAAGTTCTATATTGCACCACAAACCCACTCCATCATCCTTATCATCGTAAGGACAATAACATCATCCCACTAGACAACAACAATATATATAAAATCAGTGAATTTAAAATTAATGAATTTCATATAAATTGAAACCTGGAAATCATGGTTCTATCCCTTTGACCACCGTCCAAATCTCGTCGTTGCAGGCAAAGCTCAAAACAACCATCGTTGCCGATGAAGCTCGATATCATCACGGTTTCCGGCGAACCTCTGAACAGCCATGGTTCCGGCGAAACTCGAACCAACCGTGTCGTTCTCTCTCAAACCCGTCGGCTTACATTCGAAAAAACATAAATTCTGAGGGGTTGCTTTCGGTTAAAATGAGACGGAGCTCCAGCGGTGGTGTTCGGTGGGAGTTCCGACAGTGGGAGAGAGGTTCACTGTGGTAATTGAAGTTGTTGAAAGTATTAGGGTTTTGAATGTGTGAATTTGTGGATTTAGGGAAAATGAGAGATATTAGATGTTTGTGCAGTAGCTTCATTATACGTAAGTGAATTTGGTTTTGAAACTAGAAGAAAAGAGAAACAAGAAGAATGGTAGGATAATCAATGAGTGAAGAAAGGGAATAAAAATGGTGGATAGTGGTGGAAGAAGGTGTGAGAAAATATAGGGGGATTGGTTCAGGGAAGAAGATAGAAGGGTGAAAAGAAGATGTTAGCCGCATGTCAGGCACATATTAGAGACACGAATTTTTGTAATGAAAGTTAGTGGGTAGTTAAGGACGATGGGTGTAATTATTAGGGATGAGCAAGCAAAAATTGAAATCGACCCATAATAACGGTTCGGTTATTGATTTTCAATTAACCGACTAAGTTGGATCAGTTATGGTTAATGTATCAAAACCGACCTAAATTAACCGAACCGACATAATATATACATATACACATGTATAATGTCTATGTACATTTACATTCTATTCTACTATCATGTAATATACAATATAATTTTAAGTAATAGCAGCATCCTAAATCTTATAACAACCTATTTATATAGAAACTTTCATGGCTCATAAGAATTGGGAGCGGGTGGCAATGATATATATATTTGACTTGGATTCGATTAGATGATAGAAGAATGAAGATAATGTGAATATTCTAAATATGACTGATTGGTGATGCTTGATGTTAATGTGAAATATGAACCTCTATTGGATTGCTTATAATTATGTTTCAATTTCATGATGTTATCGTTTCTATCAATTTTATGTACTCATATTATCATATTATTATGTTTAGTAGAGTTAAAAACAATAATTTTACAATGCAAAGGAATAGATAATAATAACAGTAGACAGAAGTGTCCCACATCGGTACCATGTTAAAACGCAAGAGGCTCCATTCCTCTATAAACACTTAAGCAATGTTTAAAATATTTACATATATATTTGGGTAAAGGTGTAACAACCGGCAAATTAGGGCTAGTATTAGCGCCTAATTCTTTGTTAATACATGTAATTAGTTCTGTGTTAGGCTAATTTATGTATCAGATTATATGTTTGTAAATATATACAACTTTGCGATTTTGCTTAAATCGTACGCAACTAAAATAGAATGAAATTCTATTTGATTAATACGGACGTTGGTGAACAAATGTTTATAAACTAAAATAACGCAATTATGACCAACAATACTATTTTATAATAACGGATAGTTATCTTGTATCACTCGATTAAACTTACACGATTTAAAAACAAAAGTACAAAGATTTACTCAAACCATACTATATTGCAAATTATTAAAGATGTAGCGAAATAAATTATTTAACAAAAGATATAATTAAACGTGCAAAATAAATATTTAACGCTTAAACGACGGAGAAAAACGAACACCGCACGGGGAACGGGGACCGAAAAGTGGAGGTAAAAACCCCCACCTTTCTTCTCCTCCTCCCATTCTCACCTCACTCTCTATTCTCTTTTCTCTCTCTTTCTTTTATTTCTAATCACCACCACCACCCCAAAATACCCACTAAATCACCAAATAATACCGCAAAACGAGCTCGGATCATCTCATCCCTTTAGAAGAAAACGTTCACCTCGCGACGATCTATCATCCTATCTTTTCGGATTTTCAATCCGACAATTTGTAAGTTTCCGACAAATCCCGACATCTCTCGTTTTTGATCATTTTTACTAGTTTATGGGTTAAATGGGCTTATTATGTTCATATAAGGGTTGGGTAAAAGATTTGGACCCAACGGAAACCGGAAAACTCGTTTTCGACAAAAATTCCGGCCATCAGACCGCTACGTCGCACCTGGCCAGGGGCCTCTGCGACGTCGCGGCCTACGTCGCACAAAAATCCCAACGTCGCACTAGCGACGCAGCCCCTTACGTCGCATTAACTTGCGGACGTCGCAAGTAGCGACGTAGACTTTAACGTCGCAAACCGAACCAACGTCGCATTAGCGACGCCGCCCCCTACGTCGCATTGATTTGCGAAGGTCGCATCATGCGACGTACATGCCCACGTCGCACTCTACGTCGCTAGCGACGTCGCATGCTACGTCGCACAAACCAGAACTTTGAAAACTCACATTTTCACTAAGTGTCGAACTTTTACAACCTCAAATCCTTATACGATACGACCTAACAAACATAATAAAACATACTTTCCTATTACAATTACTCTAAATTGCGTTATAAATGACAAACTTTAATTATAACAAATCACCAACGGGCCGTATACTTTGATACGAACGCGAACAAACCAACATTTAAACACAACGGGTTGTATGAACAACTAGCCTAGATGGTCTTGCGAGACATCTACTTACTTAACCTTACGTGTTTAGGCACTAGAAGGTTACGGGTTCGGAGAACCTACTTGATTTACTACTACTTGCTATTTACCACTGCTCGACTCAGGTGAGTCTTACAGCCCCACTTTTACTGTTTTATACTTTGGGGTGAGATACTTAGCAACTGTTTTACGTATGAACACAATGTACTGAACTGAAAACATTACTGTTTACAAACAAACGCATGAGTTACTTTTATCCACTGAAAGCCTCCTAATCGTAAGTTGTTAGTTATGGTCTTAAGCGCGAGTACTAGTAGATGGATCCACTTGGGACTGACAATCCCTGTCTGGGGTGGTAGCGCCACCACGTACTGATTTACACGTAGAAACAGACATATTAGTATTTGTTACATATGAGTGTGCGGATAGCACTCACGGGGGTACGTGATATATTCACACTACACGGTTAAGCTTCAACTTATGAGCTCATGGCACTGTACTGATTAACTGATTTACTTACTTTGCTTGATAGCAATACGGGTACATACTTGTGGTTCATAACACCTACTTATTACTAAACCTGTGAGATTCACCAACCTTTTTGGTTGACACTTTTTAGCTTTGTATCTCAGGTACACTTACGGAGTAGAATTACTCCAGGATTACTAGCTAGAGTCGCATGATTTACAAACTGCATTTAACGGAGATTCTTTGGCATTATCTTTTGTAACTATGGTGATGTAATAGAATCTCCCGCTATACGCGTGGGCTCTAGGGAATTACATTTTGTATACGAAAACCTACGGTTTTCAAACGATTATTAATTATGAAATGTAACTATTTTACAAACGTCTCATTTAGAGGTCGTTTACTATTAATCTTGTGCTTTGTATATTGATTAGTAACACCCAATGTATGCTTCCGCAAATCATTAAATTTGGGGGTGTTACAGATTGGTATCAGAGCCTAAGGTTGTAGTGAACTAGGTTGCATTTAGTGAGCCTAGACTATGACCATTAGGCAGTATCCCTTATTAGGTATAACCGGTTCAGTGATTACATCATACGAGTTTAATTTAACATAGCCTGATCAACTATGTACAGTTAAGCAAAGACGATGTAAGATCTGAAAGGGGTTATGACTGAACAGGGTACAATAGAAGACTCTGACTTCGAGAGAACCGAGACTTAAACATGTTTATGCTAGACACTCAATAGACTATATTATATAGGGACTATATGAATATAGGCCTCAATCTTACTAACGCTTTGTCTCAGAAATGGCAAATACCCCATCCAATTCATCTCGTTCTCAATCCGGGTCACAGAACCCAAGGGTAGCAAGGAGGAACAACAGGTTGCCTCGAGCTGGCCCGTACTCTACCCACTTCACCTTACCGACCTTAGCAGCTAGGGTGAACCAACACGAGCAACGACTTCGCACCATGGATGTCGTGTTGCAGGAAACCAACGAAAACTGGAGACTTACATCACTTGAGCGCATCGAACAAGTCTCTGAGGATCACGAAACCACCGTTAATAATGTGGACGTTCTTTTCAACAAAGTGGTGGAGATAAGCGTGGAAACCGCTCTTTTGAAACACAGACTTGATGAGTGTGAACAACGCTCACTGGAAACGGAAGAATCTAACCGCGGATTGGTACAGCGACTAGCATTAGCTGAAGACAATGCTCGACAAGCCAGCAGACTTGCAAATACTGTGGATCGTCTCATCGAAATGATGGAGCAGATTAACTTACGATAAGACTAGCTTAGTCTTTGTTTTGTAAACTATCCTGTAATCTAGTAACTATCTAAGCACTACTCTATGTTTCAGTCGGATGTAACGATTCCCGACACCTTTTGTAATACATCCGCAGGATGTAACCTTTGAACTCGTATCATCTATCAAATATTCCTTGCTGTTTCGACTCATATTAATTGCCGTAATCCTTTTCATATTGATGTTATGTATTACCAACTTTATACATGTACATCTGAAATAAATGCAATTTTCTTACAAAATCTCATGTATCTTCATTTCTTTTATTGAAGAATCATGCCGCCAAAGTCAAGACCTTACACTGATGCTCAGATCACGTCTCTCATAACCCAGGCTGTTACTGAAGCCTTGGCTCGAAATACTCCACCAAACTCCGCAAGAAACAGCGATGCCGCTGAAACCTCTGCTGCTAAACCTTGTTCATATAAGGATTTTCAAAACTGCAAACCCTTGAGCTTCAAGGGAACCGAAGGAGCCATCGGACTTATCAGATGGTTCGAAAAGATGGAATCTGTTTTCCGCATCAGCAAGTGTGTGGAAGACGACAAGGTCAAATTCTCCACCTGCACCCTCGAAGATGGTGCCCTCTCGTGGTGGAATTCCTATACCCAGTCCGTGGGGATTGACACCGCCTATCTACTCCCTTGGGATGATCTAAAGAAAATGCTCACGGATGAGTATTGCCCGTCCGAACAACTTCACAAGCTGGACGAAGAGTTCTGGAACTTAAAAGTGCAAGGAACTGATATCGTTGGATACACCACCAGATTCCAACAACTCACCGTCCTTCGCCCAGCTATGGCAGGTACTGGGCCCGACAAGATTAAGAAATACATCCGCGGCCTCCCGGAACCCGTCCGGGGAAACGTCGCCTCATCAAACCAAACCACCCTTCATGGTGCCATCCGGTTGGCCCATGAACTTCTAGCTATGAATGAGGACCCAGAACTACCCACTCCATCCTCCAACAGCAATAAACGAAAATGGTCCGACAACCACAACAACCACCAAAACAAGAAACCTGAAACCATTAAAGCCTACACCTCCAGTTCTGATGATAAGGGGGCGTACAAGGGAACCAAGCCCTATTGCTCCAAGTGCCAACGACACCACCATGGTTCGTGTCCCTGTAGCAAGTGTAAGAGATTTGGACACTTGGCTAAGGACTGTAGATCAAACACCACTGACACCAACACCTCTGCACCAAAGACCTGTTATGGGTGCAACGGTACGGGGCATTTCAAGAAAGACTGCCCGAAGCTGAACAACAACAACAACAGGAATAACAACAATGCTCGAGGAAGAGCTTTTGTGCTGAAATCTGGGGAAGCCCGTCAAGACCCGAACGTGGTCACGGGTACGTTTCTTCTCAACAACTTGACTGCCTCTGTATTATTTGATACTGGTGCTGATAAGAGCTTTATTTCCGATGAGTTTTATACATTTCTTGACACTGCACCTATTGCCTTAGATTCTAAGTACACAATAGAATTGGCAAACGGAAAACTTATTGAGGCCGACAGTGTGATACCTAATTGCACTTTGAACTTAGCTAACGAGCTCTTTTCCATTGACTTGATACCTGTCGAAATCGGCAGCTTTGACATCATCGTCGGTATGGATTGGTTGTCCAAGTATCGAGCCGAAATCGTTTGTTTTGAGAAAATTGTACGCATTCCTCTCGTCACCGGTGGAACTTTGAGCATACAAGGGGAGACCGGTGGGACGAGAATAAATATCATTTCTTGCATGAAAACCCGAAAATACTTGAGAAAAGGGTACCAGGCAATCCTCGCACACGTTTTGGAGAAAAAGTCGGTGGAGAAGCGACTCGAGGATGTGCCTATTGTTCGAGACTTCCCAGAAGTCTTTCCTGAAGACTTGCCTGGCCTACCGCCAACTAGACAAGTCGAATTTTCTATTGATCTTGTGCCCGGCGCTGCACCCGTGGCACGAGCCCCTTACCGACTAGCCCCATCCGAACTCCAGGAGTTGTCTACTCAGTTACAGGAACTCCTGGACAAGGGATTTATTCGACCAAGTTCCTCACCTTGGGGAGCTCCGGTCCTGTTTGTGAAAAAGAAAGACGGTTCTTTCCGCATGTGCATCGACTACCGTGAACTCAACAAATTAACTGTCAAGAACCGTTACCCACTTCCTCGCATTGATGACCTGTTCGACCAACTTCAGGGGTCGAGTTTCTACTCAAAGATCGATCTACGGTCAGGTTATCATCAACTCCGAGTTCGTGACGATGACATCCCGAAAACTGCCTTCCGAACTCGCTACGGGCATTATGAATTCCAAGTGATGCCATTCGGCTTAACCAACGCACCGGCTGTATTCATGGACCTTATGAATCGGGTGTGCAAACCTTACCTTGACAAGTTTGTTATCGTCTTTATCGATGACATCTTGATTTACTCGCGCACTGAACAAGAACATGCGCAACACCTGAAAACCATCCTAGAGCTGCTCAAACACGAAGAGTTATACGCCAAATTCTCTAAGTGTGAGTTCTGGATGCAAACCGTTCAATTCCTTGGACACGTCATTGACAATCAAGGGATTCATGTCGATCCTTCAAAAATCGAGGCTATCAAGTGTTGGCAAGCACCTACTACACCGACCGAGGTACGCCAATTCTTAGGACTCGCCGGATACTACAGGCGGTTCATTGAGAATTTTTCGAAAATAGCCCTACCTCTCACTGCACTGACTCAAAAAGAAAAGAAGTTCGATTGGACTGACAAACAGGAGTCAGCTTTCCAGCTACTAAAACAGAAACTCTGCAGTGCACCTATCTTATCTTTACCCGAAGGCAACGATGACTTCGCGGTATACTGTGATGCTTCACACCAAGGTCTTGGTTGCGTGCTGATGCAACGAGACAAGGTTATCGCTTACGCCTCTCGACAACTCAAGGTCCACGAAAAGAATTACACAACTCATGACCTAGAGTTGGGGGCTGTTGTATTCGCTTTAAAAATCTGGAGACACTACTTATACGGTACCAAGTGTACAATCTTTACTGACCATAAAAGTCTCCAACATATCTTCGATCAAAAGGATCTCAACATGAGGCAACGTCGATGGGTCGAGTTGCTTACTGATTACGACTGCGAAATCCGCTATCATCCGGGCAAGGCAAATGTTGTTGCCGATGCCTTGAGCCGAAAAGAACGAGTGAAACCACTTCGAGTTCGAGCTCTCGGTATGACCATTCACAACGACCTCATCGATCAAACTCTCACCGCTCAACTCGAAGCACTCAAACCAGAAAACTTGATAAACGAGGCCTTGCGAGGCATGGACAAACAATTTGAAACCAAACCTAACGGGGCCAAATACTTCTCGAATCGAATCTGGTTACCAAGTTTTGGGAACCTTCGAGACTTGGTGATGAATGAAGCTCACAAGTCAAAATACTCTATACACCCCGGTGCCGACAAAATGTATCACGGCATCAAGGAAATGTACTGGTGGCCCAACATGAAATCTGACATTGCAACCTATGTTGGCAAGTGTCTTACTTGTTCCAAAGTTAAAGCTGAACACCAGAAACCCTCCGGTTTGCTACAACAACCCGAAATACCACAATGGAAATGGGAGCAGATCACCATGGATTTCATCACTAAACTCCCGAAAACTTCTAACGGTTGCGATACCATTTGAGTGATCGTTGACCGACTCACTAAATCTGCTCATTTCCTAGCCATCAAGGAAACTGATAAGATGGAACGCTTGACACGGATCTACCTGAAAGAGATCGTATCAAGACACGGCGTGCCCATCTCAATCATCTCCGACCGAGATGCTCGATTCACTTCTCGCTTCTGGCAGTCACTGCAAAAATCTCTTGGTACTCGTCTGGATATGAGTACGGCTTACCATCCTCAAACCGACGGCCAGAGCGAACGAACCATACAAACACTGGAAGACATGCTACGAGCCTGCGTAGTTGACTTCGGTAAAAACTGGGAAAATCACTTACCATTGTGCGAGTTCTCGTACAACAACAGTTATCACACCAGCATAAAGGCTGCACCCTTCGAGGCACTGTACGGTCGTAAGTGCCGGTCACCTGTCTGTTGGACTGAGGTGGGGGATACACAACTCACCGGTCCAGAAATCATACATGAAACAACTGAAAAGATCGTCGGCATACAAAACCGACTAAAAGCCGCGCGTGATCGTCAGAAAAGCTATGCTGACGTGAGACGCAAACACCTTGAGTTCCAAGTAGGGGACAAGGTACTTCTCAAAGTGGCACCGTGGAAAGGTGTCATTCGATTCGGAAAACGAGGCAAACTAAATCCTAGATACATCGGACCATTCGAAATCCTTGAAAAGATTGGTCCAGTGGCATACCGCCTGCAACTTCCTGCTGAGCTTAGCAGCGTTCACAACACATTCCACATTTCTAATCTAAAGAAATGTCTGTCTGACGAGACACTGATTATACCGCTCGACGAAATTCAAATCGATGATAAACTTCATTTTGTCGAGGAACCTATGGAAATCATGGACCGCGAGGTCAAACAACTAAAACAGAGTCGTATTCCCATCGTTAAAGTCAGGTGGAATTCTAGACGTGGTCCTGAATTCACCTGAGAACGGGAAGACCAAATGCGACAGAAATACCCACATCTCTTCCCAGACAACGCACCGACTGTGCAATCGAACTAATTTCGGGACGAAATTCTTTTAACAAGGGGAGAATGTAACAACCGGCAAATTAGGGCTAGTATTAGCGCCTAATTCTTTGTTAATACATGTAATTAGTTCTGTGTTAGGCTAATTTATGTATCAGATTATATGTTGGTAAATATATACAACTTTGCGATTTGGCTTAAATCGTACGCAACTAAAATAGAATGAAATTCTATTTGATTAATACGGACGTTGGTGAACAAATGTTTATAAACTAAAATAACGCAATTATGACCAACAATACTATTTTATAATAACGGATAGTTATCTTGTATCACTCGATTAAACTTACACGATTTAAAAACAAAAGTACAAAGATTTACTCAAACCATACTATATTGCAAATTATTAAAGATGTAGCGAAATAAATTATTTAACAAAAGATATAATTAAACGTGCAAAATAAATATTTAACGCTTAAACGACGGAGAAAAACGAACACCGCACGGGGAACGGGGACCGAAAAGTGGAGGTAAAAACCCCCACCTTTCTTCTCCTCCTCCCATTCTCACCTCACTCTCTATTCTCTTTTCTCTCTCTTTCTTTTCTTTCTAATCACCACCACCACCCCAAAATACCCACTAAATCACCAAATAATACCGCAAAACGAGCTCGGATCATCTCATCCCTTTAGAAGAAAACGTTCACCTCGCGACGATCTATCATCCTATCTTTTCGGATTTTCAATCCGACAATTTGTAAGTTTCCGACAAATCCCGACATCTCTCGTTTTTGATCATTTTTACTAGTTTATGGGTTAAATGGGCTTATTATGTTCATATAAGGGTTGGGTAAAAGATTTGGACCCAACGGAAACCGGAAAACTCGTTTTCGACAAAAATTTCGGCCATCAGACCGCTACGTCGCACCTGGCCAGGGGCCTCTGCGACGTCGCGGCCTACGTCGCACAAAAATCCCAACGTCGCACTAGCGACGCAGCCCCTTACGTCGCATTAACTTGCGGACGTCGCAAGTAGCGACGTAGACTTTAACGTCGCAAACCGAACCAACGTCGCATTAGCGACGCCGCCCCCTACGTCGCATTGATTTGCGAAGGTCGCATCATGCGACGTACATGCCCACGTCGCACTCTACGTCGCTAGCGACGTCGCATGCTACGTCGCACAAACCAGAACTTTGAAAACTCACATTTTCACTAAGTGTCGAACTTTTACAACCTCAAATCCTTATACGATACGACCTAACAAACATAATAAAACATACTTTCCTATTACAATTACTCTAAATTGCGTTATAAATGACAAACTTTAATTATAACAAATCACCAACGGGCCGTATACTTTGATACGAACGCGAACAAACCAACATTTAAACACAACGGGTTGTATGAACAACTAGCCTAGATGGTCTTGCGAGACATCTACTTACTTAACCTTACGTGTTTAGGCACTAGAAGGTTACGGGTTCGGAGAACCTACTTGATTTACTACTACTTGCTATTTACCACTGCTCGACTCAGGTGAGTCTTACAGCCCCACTTTTACTGTTTTATACTTTGGGGTGAGATACTTAGCAACTGTTTTACGTATGAACACAATGTACTGAACTGAAAACATTACTGTTTACAAACAAACGCATGAGTTACTTTTATCCACTGAAAGCCTCCTAATCGTAAGTTGTTAGTTATGGTCTTAAGCGCGAGTACTAGTAGATGGATCCACTTGGGACTGACAATCCCTGTCTGGGGTGGTAGCGCCACCACGTACTGATTTACACGTAGAAACAGACATATTAGTATTTGTTACATATGAGTGTGCGGATAGCACTCACGGGGGTACGTGATATATTCACACTACACGGTTAAGCTTCAACTTATGAGCTCATGGCACTGTACTGATTAACTGATTTACTTACTTTGCTTGATAGCAATACGGGTACATACTTGTGGTTCATAACACCTACTTATTACTAAACCTGTGAGATTCACCAACCTTTTTGGTTGACACTTTTTAGCTTTGTATCTCAGGTACACTTACGGAGTAGAATTACTCCAGGATTACTAGTTAGAGTCGCATGATTTACAAACTGCATTTAACGGAGATTCTTTGGCATTATCTTTTGTAACTATGGTGATGTAATAGAATCTCCCGCTATACGCGTGGGCTCTAGGGAATTACATTTTGTATACGAAAACCTACGGTTTTCAAACGATTATTAATTATGAAATGTAACTATTTTACAAACGTCTCATTTAGAGGTCGTTTACTATTAATCTTGTGCTTTGTATATTGATTAGTAACACCCAATGTATGCTTCCGCAAATCATTAAATTTGGGGGTGTTACAGATTGGTATCAGAGCCTAAGGTTGTAGTGAACTAGGTTGCATTTAGTGAGCCTAGACTATGACCATTAGGCAGTATCCCTTATTAGGTATAACCGGTTCAGTGATTACATCATACGAGTTTAATTTAACATAGCCTGATCAACTATGTACAGTTAAGCAAAGACGATGTAAGATCTGAAAGGGGTTATGACTGAACAGGGTACAATAGAAGACTCTGACTTCGAGAGAACCGAGACTTAAACATGTTTATGCTAGACACTCAATAGACTATATTATATAGGGACTATATGAATATAGGCCTCAATCTTACTAACGCTTTGTCTCAGAAATGGCAAATACCCCATCCAATTCATCTCGTTCTCAATCCGGGTCACAGAACCCAAGGGTAGCAAGGAGGAACAACAGGTTGCCTCGAGCTGGCCCGTACTCTACCCACTTCACCTTACCGACCTTAGCAGCTAGGGTGAACCAACACGAGCAACGACTTCGCACCATGGATGTCGTGTTGCAGGAAACCAACGAAAACTGGAGACTTACATCACTTGAGCGCATCGAACAAGTCTCTGAGGATCACGAAACCACCGTTAATAATGTGGACGTTCTTTTCAACAAAGTGGTGGAGATAAGCGTGGAAACCGCTCTTTTGAAACACAGACTTGATGAGTGTGAACAACGCTCACTGGAAACGGAAGAATCTAACCGCGGATTGGTACAGCGACTAGCATTAGCTGAAGACAATGCTCGACAAGCCAGCAGACTTGCAAATACTGTGGATCGTCTCATCGAAATGATGGAGCAGATTAACTTACGATAAGACTAGCTTAGTCTTTGTTTTGTAAACTATCCTGTAATCTAGTAACTATCTAAGCACTACTCTATGTTTCAGTCGGATGTAACGATTCCCGACACCTTTTGTAATACATCCGCAGGATGTAACCTTTGAACTCGTATCATCTATCAAATATTCCTTGCTGTTTCGACTCATATTAATTGCCGTAATCCTTTTCATATTGATGTTATGTATTACCAACTTTATACATGTACATCTGAAATAAATGCAATTTTCTTACAAAATCTCATGTATCTTCATTTCTTTTATTGAAGAATCATGCCGCCAAAGTCAAGACCTTACACTGATGCTCAGATCACGTCTCTCATAACCCAGGCTGTTACTGAAGCCTTGGCTCGAAATACTCCACCAAACTCCGCAAGAAACAGCGATGCCGCTGAAACCTCTGCTGCTAAACCTTGTTCATATAAGGATTTTCAAAACTGCAAACCCTTGAGCTTCAAGGGAACCGAAGGAGCCATCGGACTTATCAGATGGTTCGAAAAGATGGAATCTGTTTTCCGCATCAGCAAGTGTGCGGAAGACGACAAGGTCAAATTCTCCACCTGCACCCTCGAAGATGGTGCCCTCTCGTGGTGGAATTCCTATACCCAGTCCGTGGGGATTGACACCGCCTATCTACTCCCTTGGGATGATCTAAAGAAAATGCTCACGGATGAGTATTGCCCGTCCGAACAACTTCACAAGCTGGACGAAGAGTTCTGGAACTTAAAAGTGCAAGGAACTGATATCGTTGGATACACCACCAGATTCCAACAACTCACCGTCCTTCGCCCAGCTATGGCAGGTACTGGGCCCGACAAGATTAAGAAATACATCCGCGGCCTCCCGGAACCCGTCCGGGGAAACGTCGCCTCATCAAACCAAACCACCCTTCATGGTGCCATCCGGTTGGCCCATGAACTTCTAGCTATGAATGAGGACCCAGAACTACCCACTCCATCCTCCAACAGCAATAAACGAAAATGGTCCGACAACCACAACAACCACCAAAACAAGAAACCTGAAACCATTAAAGCCTACACCTCCAGTTCTGATGATAAGGGGGCGTACAAGGGAACCAAGCCCTATTGCTCCAAGTGCCAATGACACCACCATGGTTCGTGTCCCTGTAGCAAGTGTAAGAGATTTGGACACTTGGCTAAGGACTGTAGATCAAACACCACTGACACCAACACCTCTGCACCAAAGACCTGTTATGGGTGCAACGGTACGGGGCATTTCAAGAAAGACTGCCCGAAGCTGAACAACAACAACAACAGGAATAACAACAATGCTCGAGGAAGAGCTTTTGTGCTGAAATCTGGGGAAGCCCGTCAAGACCCGAACGTGGTCACGGGTACGTTTCTTCTCAACAACTTGACTGCCTCTGTATTATTTGATACTGGTGCTGATAAGAGCTTTATTTCCGATGAGTTTTATACATTTCTTGACACTGCACCTATTGCCTTAGATTCTAAGTACACAATAGAATTGGCAAACGGAAAACTTATTGAGGCCGACAGTGTGATACCTAATTGCACTTTGAACTTAGCTAACGAGCTCTTTTCCATTGACTTGATACCTGTCGAAATCGGCAGCTTTGACATCATCGTCGGTATGGATTGGTTGTCCAAGTATCGAGCCGAAATCGTTTGTTTTGAGAAAATTGTACGCATTCCTCTCGTCACCGGTGGAACTTTGAGCATACAAGGGGAGACCGGTGGGACGAGAATAAATATCATTTCTTGCATGAAAACCCGAAAATACTTGAGAAAAGGGTACCAGGCAATCCTCGCACACGTTTTGGAGAAAAAGTCGGTGGAGAAGCGACTCGAGGATGTGCCTATTGTTCGAGACTTCCCAGAAGTCTTTCCTGAAGACTTGCCTGGCCTACCGCCAACTAGACAAGTCGAATTTTCTATTGATCTTGTGCCCGGCGCTGCACCCGTGGCACGAGCCCCTTACCGACTAGCCCCATCCGAACTCCAGGAGTTGTCTACTCAGTTACAGGAACTCCTGGACAAGGGATTTATTCGACCAAGTTCCTCACCTTGGGGAGCTCCGGTCCTGTTTGTGAAAAAGAAAGACGGTTCTTTCCGCATGTGCATCGACTACCGTGAACTCAACAAATTAACTGTCAAGAACCGTTACCCACTTCCTCGCATTGATGACCTGTTCGACCAACTTCAGGGGTCGAGTTTCTACTCAAAGATCGATCTACGGTCAGGTTATCATCAACTCCGAGTTCGTGACGATGACATCCCGAAAACTGCCTTCCGAACTCGCTACGGGCATTATGAATTCCAAGTGATGCCATTCGGCTTAACCAACGCACCGGCTGTATTCATGGACCTTATGAATCGGGTGTGCAAACCTTACCTTGACAAGTTTGTTATCTTCTTTATCGATGACATCTTGATTTACTCGCGCACTGAACAAGAACATGCGCAACACCTGAAAACCATCCTAGAGCTGCTCAAACACGAAGAGTTATACGCCAAATTCTCTAAGTGTGAGTTCTGGATGCAAACCGTTCAATTCCTTGGACACGTCATTGACAATCAAGGGATTCATGTCGATCCTTCAAAAATCGAGGCTATCAAGTGTTGGCAAGCACCTACTACACCGACCGAGGTACGCCAATTCTTAGGACTCGCCGGATACTACAGGCGGTTCATTGAGAATTTTTCGAAAATAGCCCTACCTCTCACTGCACTGACTCAAAAAGAAAAGAAGTTCGATTGGACTGACAAACAGGAGTCAGCTTTCCAGCTACTAAAACAGAAACTCTGCAGTGCACCTATCTTATCTTTACCCGAAGGCAACGATGACTTCGTGGTATACTGTGATGCTTCACACCAAGGTCTTGGTTGCGTGCTGATGCAACGAGACAAGGTTATCGCTTACGCCTCTCGACAACTCAAGGTCCACGAAAAGAATTACACAACTCATGACCTAGAGTTGGGGGCTGTTGTATTCGCTTTAAAAATCTGGAGACACTACTTATACGGTACCAAGTGTACAATCTTTACTGACCATAAAAGTCTCCAACATATCTTCGATCAAAAGGATCTCAACATGAGGCAACGTCGATGGGTCGAGTTGCTTACTGATTACGACTGCGAAATCCGCTATCATCCGGGCAAGGCAAATGTTGTTGCCGATGCCTTGAGCCGAAAAGAACGAGTGAAACCACTTCGAGTTCGAGCTCTCGGTATGACCATTCACAACGACCTCATCGATCAAACTCTCACCGCTCAACTCGAAGCACTCAAACCAGAAAACTTGATAAACGAGGCCTTGCGAGGCATGGACAAACAATTTGAAACCAAACCTAACGGGGCCAAATACTTCTCGAATCGAATCTGGTTACCAAGTTTTGGGAACCTTCGAGACTTGGTGATGAATGAAGCTCACAAGTCAAAATACTCTATACACCCCGGTGCCGACAAAATGTATCACGGCATCAAGGAAATGTACTGGTGGCCCAACATGAAATCTGACATTGCAACCTATGTTGGCAAGTGTCTTACTTGTTCCAAAGTTAAAGCTGAACACCAGAAACCCTCCGGTTTGCTACAACAACCCGAAATACCACAATGGAAATGGGAGCAGATCACCATGGATTTCATCACTAAACTCCCGAAAACTTCTAACGGTTGCGATACCATTTGAGTGATCGTTGACCGACTCACTAAATCTGCTCATTTCCTAGCCATCAAGGAAACTGATAAGATGGAACGCTTGACACGGATCTACCTGAAAGAGATCGTATCAAGACACGGCGTGCCCATCTCAATCATCTCCGACCGAGATGCTCGATTCACTTCTCGCTTCTGGCAGTCACTGCAAAAATCTCTTGGTACTCGTCTGGATATGAGTACGACTTACCATCCTCAAACCGACGGCCAGAGCGAACGAACCATACAAACACTGGAAGACATGCTACGAGCCTGCGTAGTTGACTTCGGTAAAAACTGGGAAAATCACTTACCATTGTGCGAGTTCTCGTACAACAACAGTTATCACACCAGCATAAAGGCTGCACCCTTCGAGGCACTGTACGGTCGTAAGTGCCGGTCACCTGTCTGTTGGACTGAGGTGGGGGATACACAACTCACCGGTCCAGAAATCATACATGAAACAACTGAAAAGATCGTCGGCATACAAAACCGACTAAAAGCCGCGCGTGATCGTCAGAAAAGCTATGCTGACGTGAGACGCAAACACCTTGAGTTCCAAGTAGGGGACAAGGTACTTCTCAAAGTGGCACCGTGGAAAGGTGTCATTCGATTCGGAAAACGAGGCAAACTAAATCCTAGATACATCGGACCATTCGAAATCCTTGAAAAGATTGGTCCAGTGGCATACCGCCTGCAACTTCCTGCTGAGCTTAGCAGCGTTCACAACACATTCCACATTTCTAATCTAAAGAAATGTCTGTCTGACGAGACACTGATTATACCGCTCGACGAAATTCAAATCGATGATAAACTTCATTTTGTCGAGGAACCTATGGAAATCATGGACCGCGAGGTCAAACAACTAAAACAGAGTCGTATTCCCATCGTTAAAGTCAGGTGGAATTCTAGACGTGGTCCTGAATTCACCTGAGAACGGGAAGACCAAATGCGACAGAAATACCCACATCTCTTCCCAGACAACGCACCGACTGTGCAATCGAACTAATTTCGGGACGAAATTCTTTTAACAAGGGGAGAATGTAACAACCGGCAAATTAGGGCTAGTATTAGCGCCTAATTCTTTGTTAATACATGTAATTAGTTCTGTGTTAGGCTAATTTATGTATCAGATTATATGTTGGTAAATATATACAACTTTGCGATTTGGCTTAAATCGTACGCAACTAAAATAGAATGAAATTCTATTTGATTAATACGGACGTTGGTGAACAAATGTTTATAAACTAAAATAACGCAATTATGACCAACAATACTATTTTATAATAACGGATAGTTATCTTGTATCACTCGATTAAACTTACACGATTTAAAAACAAAAGTACAAAGATTTACTCAAACCATACTATATTGCAAATTATTAAAGATGTAGCGAAATAAATTATTTAACAAAAGATATAATTAAACGTGCAAAATAAATATTTAACGCTTAAACGACGGAGAAAAACGAACACCGCACGGGGAACGGGGACCGAAAAGTGGAGGTAAAAACCCCCACCTTTCTTCTCCTCCTCCCATTCTCACCTCACTCTCTATTCTCTTTTCTCTCTCTTTCTTTTCTTTCTAATCACCACCACCACCCTAAAATACCCACTAAATCACCAAATAATACCGCAAAACGAGCTCGGATCATCTCATCCCTTTAGAAGAAAACGTTCACCTCGCGACGATCTATCATCCTATCTTTTCGGATTTTCAATCCGACAATTTGTAAGTTTCCGACAAATCCCGACATCTCTCGTTTTTGATCATTTTTACTAGTTTATGGGTTAAATGGGCTTATTATGTTCATATAAGGGTTGGGTAAAAGATTTGGACCCAACGGAAACCGGAAAACTCGTTTTCGACAAAAATTTCGGCCATCAGACCGCTACGTCGCACCTGGCCAGGGGCCTCTGCGACGTCGCGGCCTACGTCGCACAAAAATCCCAACGTCGCACTAGCGACGCAGCCCCTTACGTCGCATTAACTTGCGGACGTCGCAAGTAGCGACGTAGACTTTAACGTCGCAAACCGAACCAACGTCGCATTAGCGACGCCGCCCCCTACGTCGCATTGATTTGCGAAGGTCGCATCATGCGACGTACATGCCCACGTCGCACTCTACGTCGCTAGCGACGTCGCATGCTACGTCGCACAAACCAGAACTTTGAAAACTCACATTTTCACTAAGTGTCGAACTTTTACAACCTCAAATCCTTATACGATACGACCTAACAAACATAATAAAACATACTTTCCTATTACAATTACTCTAAATTGCGTTATAAATGACAAACTTTAATTATAACAAATCACCAACGGGCCGTATACTTTGATACGAACGCGAACAAACCAACATTTAAACACAACGGGTTGTATGAACAACTAGCCTAGATGGTCTTGCGAGACATCTACTTACTTAACCTTACGTGTTTAGGCACTAGAAGGTTACGGGTTCGGAGAACCTACTTGATTTACTACTACTTGCTATTTACCACTGCTCGACTCAGGTGAGTCTTACAGCCCCACTTTTACTGTTTTATACTTTGGGGTGAGATACTTAGCAACTGTTTTACGTATGAACACAATGTACTGAACTGAAAACATTACTGTTTACAAACAAACGCATGAGTTACTTTTATCCACTGAAAGCCTCCTAATCGTAAGTTGTTAGTTATGGTCTTAAGCGCGAGTACTAGTAGATGGATCCACTTGGGACTGACAATCCCTGTCTGGGGTGGTAGCGCCACCACGTACTGATTTACACGTAGAAACAGACATATTAGTATTTGTTACATATGAGTGTGCGGATAGCACTCACGGGGGTACGTGATATATTCACACTACACGGTTAAGCTTCAACTTATGAGCTCATGGCACTGTACTGATTAACTGATTTACTTACTTTGCTTGATAGCAATACGGGTACATACTTGTGGTTCATAACACCTACTTATTACTAAACCTGTGAGATTCACCAACCTTTTTGGTTGACACTTTTTAGCTTTGTATCTCAGGTACACTTACGGAGTAGGATTACTCCAGGATTACTAGCTAGAGTCGCATGATTTACAAACTGCATTTAACGGAGATTCTTTGGCATTATCTTTTGTAACTATGGTGATGTAATAGAATCTCCCGCTATACGCGTGGGCTCTAGGGAACTACATTTTGTATACGAAAACCTACGGTTTTCAAACGATTATTAATTATGAAATGTAACTATTTTACAAACGTCTCATTTAGAGGTCGTTTACTATTAATCTTGTGCTTTGTATATTGATTAGTAACACCCAATGTATGCTTCCGCAAATCATTAAATTTGGGGGTGTTACAAAAGGTCTTAGGGATACTTGGCCCAAGTTAAAATATTTGGACAAAAGGTCAGAAAAGTTATATTAGGCTACTCCCAATTAGGGTATTCGGTTTTCGTCGGTTAC
Organism: Helichrysum umbraculigerum; assembly: GCA_949592205.1. Taxonomy (NCBI): domain Eukaryota; kingdom Viridiplantae; phylum Streptophyta; class Magnoliopsida; order Asterales; family Asteraceae; genus Helichrysum; species Helichrysum umbraculigerum. The sequence goes on along the minus strand of CATIUR010000005.1, from coordinate 3,079,616 downwards.
AAGCCGACGAACCGACAGGGATGGCACGAGCCCATCGGTCGGTCGTCGGTTTGGATCACTTCGGATATCCGACGCGAGAAGAGGGAGAGAAAGTGGGTCCCATTTTGTTTTTATGTGTGTAATATTTTTGGTAAATTGGTAAATGCGGGACCTAAAAGTTAAAGTGATGGAGTAGGAATGGGAGTGGTCAGTCAGTTTCAGTCAGTTTTTTGAAAAAACTGATGTGGCGCTGACGTGGCGCTGTCAGTTTCAGTCGGTTGGTTTTTGGGTTGGAAATGGCCTTATGGGCCGTATTATGTTAATAACACCCGTTAAGTGTTTTTAACCGAAAAATCGATCCGTGTATTGACTGACTTTGTCGGTTTTAATTTTTAGTTAACCGACTATTCGGCTATGGAGGTTGATTTGGGTCATAACCGACCCAAATCGATCGGTGTTCACCCCTAGTAATTATCAATAGATAAGGATGATGTGTGTAATTCGATGTAAACCACAGCCACATAGATGATTGGTATAATTTACTCTTTTTAAATCTATCAAAGTATTAGAGTAGGTAACCAACGAGTTCATGAATTGAAAAATAAAAAACGTTAGATCACATTATATCATTATTAACCAATTTAGAAACTTATTTTTTATTTTTCGCCGAAATTCGAGTATCGGAATTTTCAGATAATTTGAGATCGGATTTTCGGATAACGGATTCGAATATTTTTGAACACCGCGTACAATATTGATTGATTGATGGTAAATAGTATAATAATAATAATAATAATAATAATAATAATAATAATAATAATAATAATAATAATAATAATAATAATAATAATAATAATAATATAGTAATTATAATTATAATTTTGAGTTTAGGCCTAGCTACAAGAAACAAGTGTTGTACGCTTTCAAATACCAATCAGTAGCAGTTAGGAAAGTAAAGTCACGTACAGTTGATCGTCGTCTAGATCTGAAAACGCCGGTGTAAGTTTCATTCTTTTGATTTCTTCTTGTTGTTGTATCGGAAGACGAAGATGTTTTTGTAGCAGCTCCAAGACCAGGTTTTCATCCATATTCCTTCCTTCCTGCTGCATGGTTAAAAGTAGAGGTGGCAATTTTAGACCCATTGGTTAATTTTGGGTCAATTTGGTTAATTTTTAGGAGGGGATGGGTTTGTTGGGTCTCCTCCCCTTTTTTTGGATGGGTTTAAATGGGTTTTTCAATATAACCTCTAATTGTGTAAAAATTAACCAACGGGTTTAGACGGGTCTAGCGGGTAATTTTTTTTTTTTTTCAACTCATTTCATTTTTTTCATTTTTCACTCAAATAAAAAAAAGTTTGGTGAACCCGATGACCCGACCCGACCCGAAACCATTTGATCCGGACCCGTTTAGACCCATCCTTCTAAACGACCCATCTAGACCCGGATGTAACACCCCCAAATTTAGCGATTTGCGGAAGCATACATTGGGTGTTACTAATCAATATACAAAGCACAAGATTAATAGTAAACGACCTCTAAATGAGACGTTTGTAAAATAGTTACATTTCATAATTAATAATCGTTTGAAAACCGTAGGTTTTCGTATACAAAATGTAATTCCCTAGAGCCCACGCGTATAGCGGGAGATTCTATTACATCACCATAGTTACAAAAGATAATGCCCAAGAATCTCCGTTAAATGCAGTTTGTAAATCATGCGACTCTAGCTAGTAATCCTGGAGTAATCCTACTCCGTAAGTGTACCTGAGATACAAAGCTAAAAAGTGTCAACCAAAAAGGTTGGTGAATCTCACAGGTTTAGTAATAAGTAGGTGTTATGAACCACAAGTATGTACCCGTATTGCTATCAAGCAAAGTAAGTAAATCAGTTAATCAGTACAGTGCCATGAGCTCATAAGTTGAAGCTTAACCGTGTAGTGTGAATATATCACGTACCCCCGTGAGTGCTATCCGCACACTCATATGTAACAAATACTAATATGTCTGTTTCTACGTGTAAATCAGTACGTGGTGGCGCTACCACCCCAGACAGGGATTGTCAGTCCCAAATGGATCCATCTATTAGTAATCGCGCTTAAGTCCATAACTAACAACTTACGATTAGGAGGCTTTCAGTGGATAAAAGTAACTCATGCGTTTGTTTGTAATCAGTAATGTTTTCAGTTCAGTACATTGTGTTCATACGTAAAACAGTTGCTAAGTATCTCACCCCAAAGTATAAAACAGTAAAAGTGGGGCTGTAAGACTCACCTGAGTCGAGCAGTGGTAAATAGCAAGTAGTAGTAAATCAAGTAGGTTCTCCGAACCCGTAACCCTCTAGTGCCTAAACACGTAAGGTTAAGTAAGTAGATGTCTCGCAAGACCATCTAGGCTAGTTGTTCATACAACCCGTTGTGTTTAAATGTTGGTTTGTTCGCGTTCGTATCAAAGTATACGGCCCGTTGGTGATTTGTTATAATTAAAGTTTGTCATTTATAACGCAATTTAGAGTAATTGTAATAGGAAATTATGTTTTATTATGTTTGTTAGGTCGTATCGTATAAGGATTTGAGGTTGTAAAAGTTCGACACTTAGTGAAAATGTGAGTTTTCAAAGTTCTGGTTTGTGCGACGTAGCATGCGACGTCGCTAGCGACGTAGAGTGCGACGTGGGCATGTACGTCGCATGATGCGACCTTCGCAAATCAATGCGACGTAGGGGGCGGCGTCGCTAATGCGACGTTGGTTCGGTTTGCGACGTTAAAGTCTACGTCGCTACTTGCGACGTCCGCAAGTTAATGCGACGTAAGGGGCTGCGTCGCTAGTGCGACGTTGGGATTTTTGTGAGACGTAGGCCGCGACGTCGCAGAGGCCCCTGGCCATGTGCGACGTAGCGGTCTGATGGCCGGAATTTTAGTCGAAAATGAGTTTCCCGGTTTCCGTTGGGTCCAAATCTTTTACCCAACCCTTATATGAACATATTAAGCCTGTCAAAACCATAAACTAGTAAAAATGATCAAAAACGAGAGATGTCAGGATTTGTCGGAAACTTACAAAGTGTCGGATTAAAAATCCGAAAAGATAGGAATGTAGATCGTGTAGTCGTGGTCACTTTTCTCCAAACGAGTGGTATGTTTCGGCGAGGTTTGATGGTGTTAATTTGATGATTTTTGTGATGAAGGTGGTTTGTTAGTTGAAAGAAAAGATGAGAGGAGAGAGAGAGTTGATAGATGGAAAATGGAGAAAAGGAAAGAAGGTGGGAGGTTTTAACCTCCCATTTTCAGCTCGTGCCCTCGCGCTCCGTGCGGTGTTCGTTTTCTCCGTCTTTTAAGCGTTAAATCTTTATTTTTCGACATTAATTATTCTTTTAAAAATACGAAAGTTATTAATTAACTTACTTATAATTTTTCCTTTAAATCTTTAATTGTTTGGAACATAATTTAATTTAAATACGTTTGTATACTTTTGTTTTTAAATCGTGTAAGTTTAATCGAGTGATACAAGATAACTATCCGTTATTATAAAATAGTATTTTGGTCATAGTTGCGTTATTTTGGTTTATAAACATTTGTTCACCAACGTCCGTGTTAATCGAATAGAATTTCATTCTATTTAAGTTGCGTACGATTTAAGCCAAATCGCAAAGTTGCATATATTTACCAACATATAATCCGATACATAAATTAGCCTAACACAGAACTAATTACATGTATTTACAAAGAATTAGGCACTAATTCTAGTCCTAATTTGCCGGTTGTTACACGGACCCATTTAGACCCAAACTCATCTAAACCCGTGACCCGACCCGACCCGACCCATTCATTTTGCCACCTCTAGTTAAAAGTGAATAATAGTAATGATAAATTAAACCCAAATAAATAGGAAGGAGATAATATCGAAATTATTCCCAACGGTGTGTAGCGACGAGAGGAAAGACGCAAGCGGGTGGGGATCGGGATCGGGGTCTTGGTGGGTTTAAAACGAAATCTTTTTTTTGTTGGCAATTGAAAACGATGATGAGTAATGATATATGGGCCTAATAATATGGACCTAAACATAGACCTACAAATATGATTGGTTGATTTTTTTCTCTCTCTGAATCTCATCCAATCAATTTTTTACATCCACCAATCATATTATTAGGTCTATGTTTAGTCTTACTACTTTAGGTCTACCAATCATTTTCCAATGATGATGATATATAGGATGTACAAAAAATTTACAAGTATATATGATTAGAGATGTTCAAAACCCGGTTTTAGGAATACCCGACCCGACCCGACCCGAAACCGGTTTTGGTCAAACTTGGTCAAAACCGGTTTGGCCCAAAACCGGTTCGGGTTCAACCCGATTTGGGCACCCCAAAACCCCAACCCGACCCAAACCGGTTTGGGTAGGGTCCAAACCGGTTCGGGTTCAAAACCGGTTTCAAACCGGTTTTTTTTATAAAAATCGTATTTTCGCTCGCAAGTCTTCGTTTTAAGGAAAAGCAACGTTTGGGCCAAATTTTTTTCATTAACTTTGTAGAACATTAGTAATGGAAACATAATTGATCAATAACATAACCAAAAGGCTTCTAAATCTCCTTAAAAATATTATTGAATCCGAAAATTCTATATAATTCATAAACGTTAGGGCGTTAAGCGTTTTAAGGAAAGCAACGTTTGGGCTAAATTTTTTTCATTAACTTTGTAGAACATTAGTAATGGAAACATAATTGATCAATAACATAACCAAAAGGCTTCTAAATCTCCTTAAAAATATTATTGAATCCGAAAATTCTATATAATTCATAAACGTTAGGGCGTTAAGCGTTTTAATGAAAAGCAACGTTTGGGCCAAATTTTTTTCATTAACTTTGTAGAACATTAGTAATAGAAACATAATTGATCAATAACATAACCAAAAGGCTTCTAAATCTCCTTAAAAATATTATTGAATCCGAAAATTCTATATAATTCAAAGTGAGTTGATACTTTCAAGGAATGTTTTACTAAATGCAAGGAAACATGTGCATAAAAAGTGATACTGTATGCATAAAGAGTTGTACATTTCCGTGTGTTTAGTAAAAACTTCCTTGCATTTATCAAACACGTTTTAGCGTTAGGCTTTTTAAGGATAAACAATGTTTGGAGCAAATTTTTTTTTATTGAATTGGTAGAACATTAGTAATACAAACGTAATTGAACAATAACTTAAACAAAAGTCTTCTAAGTCTTCATAATACAATTACAACTAACAATATAAAATATACCAACGAATACATTTCGAGCTTCGGCATGGCCATCACCCGAAAATGTAATCGTGTAGTAATCTTCAACTTGTATTAATCTTCAAAAGTCGAAATCTTCTTCGGAGGTAGCCTCGCGCGAAGCTTGATCAAGAGCAATTTCTTCGTCGGAAAGTGATATTGTTACACCTTCTTCCACCTCGATATTGTGTATGTCTTCTTCGTATTCCATTTCACCTTCAAGACTTGATACATTTTGTATGCGTTCCGCGGCGTCCAAGTGATCCTTCAAGCAAATGCACATCTCTAAGGAGGCCGGTGTGAGTCTTGTTCTTCGTATAGATAATACCCTGCCACTAAGAGAAAAAGCGGATTCCGAAGCTACCGTAGAAGCTTGGACGGTTAGTAAATCTCGGGCCATGATGGCTAGAATGGGAAATTGAGATTCCCTCTCTTTCCACCAAGCCAAAATATCAAATTGTTCGAACTCATTGGGTAGAATAGTGGCCAAAAAATCCGTGGTCGTATATCTCCCATATTCGTTAGTGGTATTTTGGTTACCATCACCCCTTGCCCGTTTATTGTTTTCTTGTCTTAAACTATTATAAAAGTTTAGCATTGGATTGCTAGAAGAAGATGAAGAAAACATTGGGTTAGCCGTACTACCGGACACATGTGTGGTTGAACTATATTTTTGAAAATATACGCCAAATAAATCTCCCAAACATTTGTTAAAATCCGTTTTTGCATTATGTGAAAACAATGGGTCGGCCTCATTCAAATCCAAATTGTGACAAATGTTATCGATAAGCATTTCTACCCCGGTAACGTTTAAACAAGGGTTCATTGCGGCGGAACAAGTAATTACCGGTGGCATTTCTTGAAAATATTTTTTTAGTTTTTCTTTCATGGGAGCCACCATTTCTTCAAATATAGGACCTTCATACACGTAGTCGTTTAATTTTGTAGTCATTAACCAAATTTGATTAAGCACCAAATGGCTAGTTGGATAATAAACACCCGATAATAAAGTAGTCGCGGTTTTGAAAAGTTTGAGCAATTCGACAATCTTTTTAATATACTCCCAATATATGATTGGAAATGGTGTTGCATGGCCTTTTGTAACAAGATGATCATGGAAAACTTGTAAAGTATCGCGTTGGCGTAAACCACATACAAACATATGGTAGGTCGAATTCCATCTAACGGGCATGTCCCAATTAGGGGTTAAAAAAATAGAATTCGTATCCTTGCACAATTTCATATAAGATTTGTATCTAGCTTTACCCTTTTGAAAAACGTCTTGCAACATAGATTTAAATCTCGTTTTTACTTCGTCTACATCTTCAACCGCTAGTCCGGCTTGCACAACCAAGTTAATGATGTGTGCAACACATCGACTATGATAAAAAATGCCCTTCAATGGTGGTGCGTATTTTAGTATTAATTTTGAAACGGCAAGTGTATTATTACTAGCGTTGTCAAAAGATATTGAAAAAACATTTTCTTCCAATTTAAACATTTTAATCACATTTCGTAACATGTAAAATAAGTTTTGACCCGTGTGAGGATACTCAAAGTCTTCAAAAGCAATGGTACGTTTCATCATTTGCCAAGTTGCGGGATCAACCCAATGTGCGGTTACACAAAGGTACGAACCGGGCAAACCATGAGGAGCCGACCAAACATCGGTTGTTAATGATACACATGTATTTAAATTTTCAAAACCGATTTTTAGTTGTTTTTTAGCATCTTTCCACAATTTAAGGGCATCGCGTTTAAGAGTAGTACGACTTACATTGTTATATCGCGGTTGAAGAGTGGTTTGAATCACCCTAGTAAGCCGAGGGTTGTCGAAGTGGTTGAAAGGCAAAGCTTCTTGAATTACATAACCCGCAAAAGCTTGTCGACACCGTTCCACATCGTATGTAAATATAGAACCATCTCGTGCCATCGATGATTGCCCACTTGCTTCCGGATTACCTTTGAGTCCCGCACAATGCTTCTCGGTATGATTTTTCAAGGTGGTGTTGGAGTCGGGTTTGAAGAACAACTTACAACGTTTACAATGCGCTTTAATCGAACCATCCGACAACAACACTTTGTCGTAAGCACTCCAAATCTCCGGATTTCTTTTGTTGGGCAATTGTTTCACAATCGTTGGTGCATTTGAAGAACCAACACCATGGGAAGCCGAAGAAGATTGAGTTGCCATGAGAATATAGTTTGCGTTTTTGAGTTTTGTATGTAAATATGAGTGTGTAATTGTGTGTGATTGAAAGTAACTCAATGGTTCTTTATATAGTTGAAAAACAATGGCAAAATGGTAAAAAAAATACAAAAAAAACGGCTAGATCAAGGCTATAACGGATATAATTTTTTCAAAAATTCAAAACCGGTTTAAAACCGGTTTTCAAACCGGTTTTTCCAAACCGGGTCGGCCAAACCGGTTTGGAACCGGGTTCAACGGTCGGAATGGGAAACCGGTTTGGAACCGGCGGTTTGGGGAGAACCCGAACCGGTTTTGGTCAAAACCGGTTTTGACCGGGTCGGTTTCGGGTTGGAATCGGGTCGGGTCGGGGAAACCGGTTTTCTTGTGCATGTCTATATATGATTGGGTATGTAATTCGGCTACAAGCCTACAACTCTACAAGGGTTAACAAAGCCCACAAACAAATCAGATAAAGCCCATGATGAGTAGGAGATTGTGGGCTTGTGGCCCATGGTGGTTGGGCACAACTATCAAGCCCAAAGTGCTTTATAAACATTGCGTCATTGCCTGTTAATATTGGCAAGAAGTCAAGAATCAAGAATCGTCGATTACTTTTTAATTGACGCCTATTCTGACGTTTTTTTTTGTCGAACTTACTATAAATAGATCTAAAGCGTGTGTAAACTTTATTGTTTCCATTCGATGTTATCAGTTATCTATTATGCTAAGGGGTCAAGTATATCACACTCATACTCGGGGAACGATGGGTAGACTGAATTTGCTATATTTTATAACAAAATTGTTTAGGATCTATCAAGATTCACTACATCTTACTAACGATTGCATTTTGACAAAATAACACGGTATTTTACATTTATAAAATTTGAGTGTACTTTAGCAAAAGTGTATTTTATCTATTATAATAGTCCTAAAATACATCAAATTCGCTATACACCTCCTTCCGCTCGTTTAATACCTTCTCCTCGTAACCCTATCTAAAAATATACGAACATTAATCAAGTTTGAATTTAAATGATTTATTTATTTATTATTATATATTTAAACAAAAAGGCAAAGTGGACTAATTATAAACCCCCAAACCCCATGACACACCCACTATTTTTATACTCACTACTTCTCATCACTCTCCAACTTCAACAACTTCACTCTCGATGGCAGTAAGTAACAACATCATAGCAACACTTAACTTCATAGCACTCTTGTGTTCAATCCCAATCATCACCGCCGGCATTTGGCTCGCTTCTAAACCCGACAACGAATGCATTCGTTGGCTCCGTTGGCCCGTTCTCATTATCGGAATCCTGTTCCTCCTCTTAGCATTAACCGGCTTTATTGGTGCATATTGGAACAAACAAGGCTTATTGGCCTTTTATTTGTTCTGTAATGCTGCTTTAATTGTTACTGGTCTCATTTTACTTGTATTGGCCTTCGTGGTTACGCGTGAGTCTGGAGCGTATGCTGTTCCCGGAAGGAATTATGAGGAGTATCAATTATTTGGTTATTCGAAATGGTTACGTGATCACATAACTGACGAGGATCACTGGACGAATATTAGGTCGTGTCTGGGTTCGTCTAACATCTGTACGAAAATGGCACAGGATTCATATACTGCTCCTCAGTTTTTCGCTTCTAATATTTCTCCCCTTCAGGTAATTTTTCTAAAAATTTTTTCAATGAACATGTTTTGCCTACCATGATTTGGTAGATTGGTAACTTGTGAATTGATAGTTGTACTTAGTTTCGAACAAGTCGCATACAACAATTGGACAAAGATTATGACCCTTTTTATTTGGTCACAACAGTCATTATTTAAGACAAATAATGTGATAAGAAATATGATGGTTTGTGTTGAAAATTTGTTTATGATCATAGTTTTTAAAATTACATGTATAGTCGTCTTTAGTCATCAATCTTGTCCATATGATTATCTTGGTGCCTGCTTTCATGTGGCAATGAATGAATTAAAAAATTGCACCCCACCTCCATTAAGGTTGAATTTTTGTCATTTTTCTCAAAAAAAAAAGGCATATCACATGCCATCAATTTTTCTTGTCATCGGTAGGTGTCCCCATGATTAAACTACTCATATACACTTTATAATAATAAGTTAATAACTGTACATGATAAGGTATACTATCTCCGTCCCATTTAAAATGTCAACATTACCATTTTGAGATGTCCCATTATAAATGTTCACTTCGATATTTAACCAATCAAAAAGGACTTTAGTGGGTAGATTTAATATTTGATTGGTGAAAAGTGTTTTTAGTGGAGAATCCTAAAACTACGTGTAAAGTCAAAATGGACATTTTAAATGAGACGGAAGGAGTATGATATAAAGTCTCATTTTATGTTAAAAATGGAATTAATAAGAGTGCATTTTGTCTAAAGGGTAATTCATCAATTGAAAAGATTGTGAGTTCAAGTGTTACTTAAGACAATATGTAAATACTCGTAACATTTAGTAATTGTTTCTTAAATGTTGTTGTAGTCGGGATGTTGCAAGCCTCCAACCGTGTGTGGGTACCAATATGTGAACCCGATTATGTGGATCAACCCGACAAATCCAACAGGCGATATGGATTGTCCTATATGGAACAACGACCCTAACCAATTGTGCTATAACTGTGACTCATGTAAAGCCGGTTTGTTGGGGAACCTAAGGAAAGAATGGAGGAAAGCCAATGTTATCCTGATCATAGCCGTGGTGGCTCTCATTTGCCTTTATCTTATCGCGTGTAGCGCCTATAGAAACGCACAAACTGAAGAAATTTTCAAAAGGTACAAACAAGGCTGGACTTGAATACTAGTACTAAAAGCATCCCAAGTTTTCGGAATGTTGTGTTTCTGGGTTATTTAGGTGCTTAGTTATGTTTTGATTGGTAATGTAGTAGAATAGAATAGAATGGTAGCTAGTGGTGTCTATATGTTCCTTTATGTGCACTTTTAATGGTATATGAAAGAATGCAAGTTAAAAAAGGGGTTTTTATTTATTTATTGCTTACTATAGTCTTGTCATTATTAAGCATGGATGAGACCTTGCATTGGTGTAAAAAAAGTGGAAAATGATGATAAATAAATATGTGAATAAACAAAAGAAAGGAGATACTGTATGTTTTACTACTAAATATAACTTATGAACCCATCAAGGATCGACAAACAAAACAGTCTAATGGGATTTTTTGTTGTTTTCAAAGATATCATATGTGTAACTTAAAAATATCTCCATCTTATTAAAATGAGATCAAACACGAGAAACTAAAATTAATGACCACTTGAAAGTAAACAAGACATGATTTGATCAATCGATACAAAATTTATCTATCCACACATCTAAATTGAATCGTTAATCCAAAGCCAACTTTATTTCTTAAAATCGAATTTGATGCATATTATGATATTCCCGCCACGAATGTTTCAACTCCGTTAGCTCGTTTGCCTTTTCGGTCTAACCATGCATAGTTATAGTCGTAAGTAAAACCAAGAAACAATAGCTTAATTAATACGACTAATGGGTTTAGTTTTGATCCAACTATTTGTTTGGTTTCGTAAATCGAATACTCATGTCTTTCTCGAAGTTGTAATAAACTTACTTATTATAAAAGTACATTGATTTGTGATTCAATGTTTGTGGTCGAAAATTATGCGCACCGACTTTATGCGACCAATGTTCATTTGTCTCAATATGCCTTTTCTAATCTTTGGGCTTCTTCTTTCTTATTCCACTCAATTTTTAAATATACGAATCTTCATGAAATCGGCAAAACCGCGACAACCGGCCAATCCAGACCGTTTTAACCGGACCGGAGCGGTTTGGTTTACTGCGTTCTGATCTGCGGTTTAAAAAATTACAAACCGGATGTTCCTGGTCCGGTCTACGATTTTCAATATTCACTGGACCGTTAAACCGGACCAGACCGTTTAATAATATAATATAATAAAAATAATAATATATACAATAAATAATAAGCAAATGTAACAAATATCTTAAATTATATATAAGAAACGTCTTATGATGTCATCAAATTATCAATTGACCAATTAAATTACCCAATTTTGTTAAATTAGCTAAAATTAAGGAGGTGATGACATCACAAATTTATTAAAATGTAAAAAAATAATTTAAATAACTATTTATAAATCATATCGTGAGTTAAAAAATTAATTAATATTGAATAATTAGAAATCTAACGGGATTGTGTTTCTTATGTATTTATTTTAGCAAAATTATTTATTTTTATTTACTTTGTATATACAAACACGTAACATTAATAGGGATTAACCACTATGACCTCATGATTTTCAAATTGAAATTTATTAGCCAATCAGGATTGTCAATTTACTCCACCGAACTAAACTAAATTTATAAATAATTTTAATATATATGTTTAATGTTCATATTCATTCAATTGGTAATTTTGAACAATTATGTTTTTTTTTTTTGCTATTTGCTTTAAAATATATTTGGTATATTTGATTGGAATCCATTCTATCTTATAAATATAATATAAGAAACGCGTGATGATATCAACAAATTATCAATTGACCCATATGATTATCAATTGATCATCAAATATGATTAATTGAAGAGATGATGACATCAATTAAATTAAATTAAAAAACTTATATAAAAAAGAATGTATCTATATTCAAATTTCAGAGACATTCATAATATATTACAATTATTATTATACTACAATTGTATTTTAAAAATTATCTAACTTATAATATTAAATTTTTATTTATTCACAAAAGTCATATAAAATCGTGTGAAAAAAATCCTTACAAGGATTTCTCAGACAATTCAAATTATTAAATCGTTAATTTAAAATATTATCATTCTATAATTTGAAAAAAAAAAATACTATTATAATTTAAGATTATTATTGTTATTTTACTCCATACGAATCTAGAATTGTAATTCTAATACTATTAGTTGAAATATCTTAAATTATATATAGGAAACTTTTTACCATATACAACATCTAATTCGTTAAATATAATTAAAATCCTTACCGTAAACAAAATCTAACATGCTCTGTTTGCCTTCCATTATTTATTTATTTTCATACAAATTGATAGAATTTGTATCATATACATTATCTGCGTAATTATAAAAATGAAATAGGTATTCGACGGCCCGTGTATATACACGGGTTTGAGGGCTAGTATACATAATATACAATAAATGTAATTATAATTGTAATAATATAATAATATACATAATATATATTTCATTTTGTTCAAATTTAAGTTCTTAAAATCGTTAGAGACGATTGATTATGATAAATGTTATCGGATATAAATTAGTAATGTTATCATGTTGTGTTTTGTTCACATTTATTCAATTTTTTATCTTTTTTTTTTATTCATTTTTTTGGCAAAAAGCAAAAAATCGTAAAACCGGCCGAACATGACCGGTTTTAGCAATTTGATCCGGCCGGATAATTTCATTAAACGGTCCGGTCCGGTTTGTAATTTACCAAACCGTCAAAAACCGGTCCGGTTTAGATTTTTGTCAAAAATCGACCGGACCGTACCGTGAACACCTCTGACCTTAAGCAGAAGGTGAAGTAGACTCAAAAATCAAAAATATACAAATTGTCACGCATGCTTTTTTGCCTCACAAATTTTCTGGCAAAATGACTTTACACCCAAAAATGTGTCATTTTTATATATAGATGCACATGAACTTTTAGTCCCTTTGAGGTGTAAATAATGGTTTTAAAATTAGCGATTTGTTTAGTATAATTTCAAGTCGTGAGAATTGAGATTTCATGACATAGTAAATTATTTGAAATTAAAAATGATGTAAGATTAGAGGGTGGACTACATTTTGAGAGAAAGATATGGATGTGATCTCAACCATTGATTTTTGTTATTAACGGTCCAGATTCGTTGTATCTTAACAACAATATATTTTACGAACACACTGCAATATTTAACGTGAAATGCAGTGTTGTTAAGAGGCAGCAAATTTGGTTCGTGAATCACAAAAATTAACGGCCAAAATCATCTGCTACTCCTTCCAATTATGAAAGTGATCAAGGGTGGACTCACTTTATAACCAATGGTGACACGTGACACCAATTAATTAAGCCGAGTTAGTTTAAAATTATTTGAAAAGTTATTGATTTTTGATGAGTGCTACGACTCATATTTACGTGGTGCATCTTAGTGTGTACATAAACTTAATAAACCAACAAGTGAAGTGAATCTTAAAAAATTTTGTAACATCAACAACTAAATTTTCAAAGTCCATCACTAAAATGACTATTAGAACCTTACCCAAAAATTTCATAAACTAGAGTAGAGAGGAGAGAGAAAAAAGAAAAGTAGGAATTGTCGTTAATGTAACCTACTATATAATACATTTAACACTCTCTCTCCTCAGAAAATTTTAAGACTAAGTAAAGTGGGTCCCACTTACTACTTATTCTCCACTAACTACACTTTTCATCAATCAAAGATTAAATCTACCCACTAAAATATTTTTTGATTGGTTAAATATCAAAGTGGACAGTTATAATGGGACATCTCAAAATAGTAATGTGGACATTTTTAATGGGACGGACGGAGTACAATATGTTATTATTTTAAAACATTCATTCGCACCTCCACCCACCGTCACCACTTTTACCGCTGCATTGCGCGGGTATAATGCTAGTTAAATATATATGTTTGGCGGTAGTCATGCACAAAAACCGGTTTTTACAAAACCCGACCCGAACCCGACCCTAAACCGGTTTTTTGGTCAAAGTCAACAAACCGGGTTTGACTCAACCCGAACCGGTTTCAAACCGGTTTGTTGACCGGGTCGTTGACCGGTTTGTTGACTTTTTTTTCGGTTTTTTTCGGTTTTTTTCAGGGTTTTTTTCGGTTTTTCGAACTAGAACCGGTTTCAAACCGGTTTGAAAACCCCATATCCCAAACCGGTTCCAAACCGCCGGTTTTATGAAAACCCGAACCGGTTTGGTCAAAACCGGTTCTTGACCGGGTCGGGTTGGTCAAACCAGTTTTTTTGTGCATGACTATTTGGCGGTTCCAATTTTACATGGATCAAAATGCGCTGGGCCAAATAGTTTGGATTATGAAATATGTAAGAATGCATAGAGTTGACCCAAGACCAATCTCACGAAGGAATAGCCCAAGATATCATCAGCCCACCTCATATTTTGATCCATTTCAACATCTTAACTAGAACTTTGTTTTTTCTCTTTTTTTAATTGGATTTTGCTAAATAAAGCCATTATACTCTTCTTAAACCTTTTGGACATGTTTTAGGAGTTACTAGCAGCAAACCCGCGCAATGGAGCTGTAATAAAAAAAAAAAACCCGCACAATATATTGGTAATAAAAAGAAGTTTATTGTGAATATTTAAGTTTCAAAATCAACACAACATATCTACATTATTGATCTTCATTGACCAATTTGACTCATAGACCACTTGATCTTTGTACCCGTAATTCGTTGTTTTGGGACGGAAGGAGTAAATGTTTTAAATCTTGAATAATAAGGTGTCTACTTTAATTGTTTGAATTAATTAAGGAGAAAATATAATGGCTTTGGAAAAGGTAATGTTTTGAATACCCACCAAAAATAATTTGAAGTTAACATATAACAATTAATAATTAATAAGGGCAAATAAGTAATTTTAATTTATAATTAAGATTTAAACTCAACAAACTGAAAACTCTTTATATGTAATATAGATATTAAACTAAATACTAACTCTTTCTCTCCTCCTGAATTTAGGTTGATCCCGAATTTTAATTTAAGGTACAAATAACATATGCACGTTTAGTGACGGATCCAGGATTTGAAGTGACCCGTAACAGGAGTATCTTAATTTTTGTTAACTCGTAGCACAAAGAAGAAACGCAACAAAATATTTTATTTTTATAAGAAATTTACACTGTGTATAACGAAAGGACCCGTAGCGACTGCTACCCCTACCTTCTACATGGCTCCGCCCCTGTGCACGTTAATGAAAGGCCTAAGGGCTTCATTTAGCAAAACCCTTTTTAAATTTAAATCATTTTCTACTAAATTTAAAATCTTTTTGGCGACTTCGTTTTCGGAGTTACACGGTTACTATCATTGAACGCAATGGAGAGACTTTACACGCAAAGAAATTGCATGCAACCAGCTTTCATAAAAAGTATTTACGAAATAAACAGTGATACATCTTTATGAATGTTCTACAATTATTGTTACATTTTGTAAATTTAATAAACTAAGATATGATATGATAGGGATTAATATAATTAATCAATGCAACCCTCGTTCGTATGACTTAATTTTCAAATGATAGAGTGGGATTTACATCCAACCAATAACTTCGAACAGGGATGTCATTTTTGGTCATTTTATCTATTTCTCCTTAAATAATTTAATCATGAGTTGCCAAACACTAAAACTAGATCGTTAACAAAATATAACAACTTCGAACAGCAACATCCAACCAATAACTTCTGTAGCCCATTTTAATGCACCTGATTTTTCTGATAATGATTATTCAATATCACACAATCACTTTCAAAACGCACACTGCACATCCAAACACCCCCCCTAGGTCCACATGTCTAATAATAGTTTATTTAACAATCTAAAAGAACATATTTGCCTACAAGTGAAAGATTCATAATCTAGACTAACAAATATATGTCCACGCAGGCCTGCATGAATCGTTTGATTGACTAGCCTGAAAGGTTTCGTGACTCACAAGGTTTAACTTTGCCATCAACATATTTAAAAAAATATTAAAAAAATCAGACACTTTTAAACGGTCAATACTGAAGGTAAAGGATCCAACAAATCAGCAGTTTGTTTCATGGACATAGTACTAGGGAGTCGACAATATATAAGTTATTAGGCACATGAGCAATATCTTATATGATTACCTATAGTACCCATTAGGCGACAAGTCACAAGCGTTGAAACCATGAGCATACTCACATAACCAAATGCCGAGTGATTATGTGATTTCTAGCACATTTTTAAAACACAATATCATCATATAGTAACAGGGGCGGAGCCATGTAGAAGGTAGGGGTAGCAGTCGCTACGGGTTCATTCCCAATACGAAGTGTAATTTCAAATGAAAAATAGTATTTTTAGTTGTTTTTCTTGTTTGTGCTACGGGTTCAGAAAAATTAGAATACCATTGCTACGGGTAACTCAATATCCTGAATCCGCCACTTTATAGTAATGTAATCAAATCATGCAGGTACCGGCCATCATATGCTTGTATGAACCCAACCCCACACCAATAATACACATAAAGTCAGACATTCCAAAAACACAGCTTTCAGATCAACAATATAAATAAATTCTACTACATGAAATACAAATCATTACAACTACAAAACTAACCATGCTAACTCTATATATCAAAATGACACAATACGAGGTCCAACTACTAAAGCTCCCCAGAAAAATATGTTAGCTCGTCTTAAGTCCTAAGCAAATACTCGACCAATCACTTACAGCCCACTAAAGATTCAACCAGTGTTCGCAACCCAAACTTCTTTTTCACTTCATACAAAAATGCACAGTTTCGGTTTTTTTTTTCTTTTGTTAGTATTAACTGTAGAAGCTTACAGTACAATCAAAGTTGCATAGTGGCGCCATCAAATCTTAATACTCTTTACACGGTTACACCTAGCTTTTTCTACGTCTTGTTATCGAACACTTTTTCAAAGAATAGACCAAACATGAATTACCGATGATAACCCATGCCTACAGCGTGGATCCGAACCTTGCGCCCTCGGTTTCCTTTTAAGAAAACCTACCCAAAACTGTTGGTTCCAGTGACTGATCTTATGTTTAGCGTGACGTAGAACTTACAGGATTCGCCCGACCTAAGGTCATGGCTTTACAGGGCTTGTCACAATGGCTACGGATGGTGACATACGAACTGTGATCTTCTATATCTCATCTTGATCGACATTCGTGACAGTTCGGGTAACGCTTTAAGTTATTGCAAGATGTGAAACTGCAATCGATAGTGACTTTAGATTGTATGACTAACCAAGTTTGTAGTTACGTGACTGGTGCTTGTAGTTTATGATTTTACGTGAGTTGAGCCATGGTGTGGTACTGTGGTGCACAGGAAACCTAAGGAATCTTCATAAAGTTCAGGAAAAAGATCCAAGAAATTTACACCTTCCACCATATATGTATTACAAAGATTTAGAGATATTGAGTTGTTAAACCATTGCTACAAAAATGAGAGATTTTTAGCAAAAAGAAGCCAAAAATTGGAAGTGGAAACCATGATCCAGTTACTTGTGAATGGGTCGAATTGGAATGTAGGTTGTCTGTGTAATGGGTCAAGCATGAACATTCAAAGCAACACCCAAAAAGGATCAAATGGGTTGAAAAGTTCCCAAATTGCGAATTTTTATGCATAAAAGCTACCAATGATTCATTCAAAACACTATACTGTTATTGAGATATTTTGATTCTTTGTAATTAAGTTCTAAGAACAATAATCGTTTAATAAAAATTAATAACTTTCCGCAACAAGTGTTTATAGACAACCCAACGCATGCATAATGCCCCCTTAGGTTCATACCATATAAGTTGTGCATAAAAAGAACAGACCTGCATAAAAAATGAGACCAGGATCTAAAGCGGCTCTTGGATTAACATGACCACTGCCATAATCAAACGCTGTGGCCCTAACAAACGCCTTTGTTTTGAAACCGAATACTGTAGGGCTAGAATCGGACTTTCACCTCTATTACGTCTTTTAAATGCTGTCATCAAGGCTGACTTGCTCCAAAGAGAGTGCTTCTGCTTTACAGGAGCTGCAATCCCGGTTATATGTGGTGCAACCTTGCCCTTTCTAGAGATCTGCTCGAACAAAAGAATTGATTTTCAATTATACAGATTTTCAACTATATCAGCTTAGAGGTGGCAATTGCCACCCTTTTACTTACAGACGGGTCGATTCGGGCAGATGAAACTGGTAATATCAATCAACGAATTTACTTGAAAAGGAAATGGGCCAATCTGGTCACAATCAAATGAATTGTACTTTTATACATACAACCTCCTAATTATGTTATTCAATACATTAGAATTTTGTTAAACGGAAATACTTGCAATCAATATCTAACACACCGATCTCAGAGAAATATGTCCAAGGCAACCGAACCCCAACCCATTTTGACACATACCAAAAATTACCCAATCTGACATGTTATGTTACCTGCCCATTTTGTTTCCACTAATTAGCATCATTTAACCAAAAATGTGCAAATTAACAAAGCATGATGGTTTGCTTGCACTGAAAATCCAAAATAATCACTCCAAGTTTTTATCATAAACGAGGCTAATTCGATAAGATACTGAGGTACTTTTTCATCGTCCCGTTTTAGTCATTATACTATTTTTTGTACATGCGGGTCATTAAAAGATCTTTTTTGTGTTCCATTTGGGTCATTTTGTAACCCGTAACAATTTTTATTCATGTTGAGATTATATCTAAATCAGTCTAATATTTTAATGCATAAATTTATCATTTTGAAACTTGTTTTTGAGCAGATTTTTGCTACAAAATGACTCATATGGAACACGATTCCGCTTTTCATGAGTCATATGTATACAAAAAAAATGCAATGACTAAAACAGGACTAATGAATAAAAGAAAACATCAATCAATACAAAGATGTGGGTGAATACCTTCTTGCGGCGACGTTGAGTCATGGCAAGCATAGCTGTCATTCGTGCACGAATAAGTGCAGATATATATATATATATATATATATATATATATATATATATATATATATATATATATATATCATGTCAATGAGTATATTGCTATATCTTTTACCCGCATCAACTTCTTCTTCCACTCCTTTTTTTTTTTTTGGTTGCTGGCACATCATATGGTTCAGCTTTGATTATGATAATGTGAAATGAAATAATGATATTTGATCTAAGGATACAGATAATTAAAAGCAACTCAGATAGTTGTTTAAATCTGCCAGCAAGGAATTCTTGACGAGATTCAACATGGGTTAAGCTTTTTAGTCTAAAGATGATAAGTTGAAGGAAGTTGGTGTATGTCACCAGAAACAACAACTTTACACTAGAGGTGTTTAAACTTTGATAAGTAAAGATTACTACATGTACTGTTATCTTACATTTAGCCTCCCATCATGAGAATCAAAACAACACTACTATAAAAATAAGCATAAAAATATGCATATGACAATTGTGATCATTTTTGTTCATCAGAGAATAAATCATCCAAATCAAACTCCAATGTCAGCGCTACTTCTTCTTGCCCAACAGCATCTTCTTCTTCCCTCATCATTCTCCTACAATCGATGATAACGTTAGACCTCAAATAAAAAAAGAAGTGAATTCTAGGTAAACAGATAACAAAATTGAAAGTATACTCACATTTCTTCCTTGGTTAGGTATGAACACCGTTCAGAATTCATTCTTGCTTCTCTTCTCGCAGTTATTTTAAGCCCTTTTTCTCTACCAAAAATCAGGATAAACAATGAGCTAGGTTTATCCTTCTTAAGTCAAAGATAGATAAATAACCGTTAAGCGATAGAATACTACTCACTGTTGTTGTATAATGGCCGCTGCTATTGCCCAAAATTTTCTACAATCAATGAATTCGTGAATAAGGGTTTATATATATGAATCAATTCTCAATCAAAATTATTAAGACACAGTCAGTAGTAGTATACTCGCTTTTCTTTAAAGGTTAGAGATGAAAGTTTATCAGCATATACTTTAGGGTTTTCTTCCCCTGTTATTAGTTCCGACAATTTTACTGTTACAATCAATCAATAGAAAATTAAATCGCATAATTAACACTTTCGATGGTATCAAATAACAATATGATCTAAATCAGCTAACTCTATCAAATAATAATATTATGAAGAGATAATTATAAAAAGTTACCACGTAGGTGTTTCAACTTGAAAGAACTTTCAGCCTTATTATCCATCAACAACAATTGCAATTCACTGTAGCAAAATAAGGGGTTTCATCAAATTAATCGATACACAACATTAAGATCCGTTTAACCGAATAAAATTCATACCAGCAAATTAAGGGTGACGAATTATAGAATTGGGGGAAATTGAAAATTAATGGGAATAGTCCCAACATATATGCCATATCAGGGATGTAAAACACATTAAGATTATCATAGTTTTATTTTAGGAAAGAAAACAATGTAAAACACATTAACCCATTTCCTAAAAGAAAGAAAAAATTTCACGAATCGTCCCTGTGGTTTGTCTCAAATTACACTCGTCGTCCCTCGCAGTTTTTTCTTGCACTCGTCATCCCTGTGATTGCTAAATCTTGCACCGGCAGTCCCTTATGCTAACGTCCGTTAGTTTTTCAGTTAAATATAAGGGTACAATGGTCATTTCAGTACTTTAGGGACTACGAGTGTAATAATCTAAACCACAGGGACCACCCGTGTAATTTTTATTTTTTATTTTTTTAATTCATTGAAATTTAATATTTTTTAATATGTATTTATAGTTAATTTATTTATTTTCTTAATAAGTTTATCACTTTAAATTTAATTATTAATTTTTATTATCTTATTTACGTTCGTTTATTTACGTTCGATAACATGTTTATGAACGTTCCTTTATTTACGTTCATTTATTAACGGTCGTTTACTTATAGTTAATTTATTTACGTTCGTTTATTTTGCGGTATTTACATTCGTTTATTATCTTAATAAGTTTATCACTTTAATATTTTTTGCCTCGTTCGTTTATTTACGTTCTATAACATGTTCATGAACGTTCGTTTATTTATAGTTAATTTATTTACGTTCGTTTATTTTGCGGTATCTACGAAAATTTTTTAGTGAACGAAATATGTTTGGACCCAATGAACATAAACAAAAATGTTCACTAAATAATATGTTTAATATTTTTCTTAGTGAACATGAACAAAAACGAACATAAACAAACAAACATATTTCGTTTACTAAGAAAATTTTCTTAGTGAGCAAAATTTGTTTGTTTGTTTATGCTCATATAACTTAATGCATTTGTTCGGACCCAACGACACAAACTATAAAATGTAAAATTATATAAATGTTTAATATTATTATAAGTAGAATTTAGATGAAATTAATTAAGATATACAAATATGTATTATTTTAATTAAACTATTAGTTAACAAGTGAGGATGTTATCAAACGTTCATAAACATGTTATCGAACGTAAATAAACAAACGAGACAAAACATATTAAAGTGATAAACTTATTAAGATAATAAACGAACGTAAATGCCGCAAAATAAACGAACGTAAATAAATTAACTATAAATAAACGAACGTGAATAAGCGAACGTAAATAAACAAACGTTCATGAACATGTTATCGAATGTAAATACCGAAAAAAATAAAATAAGATAATAAAAAATAATAATTAAATTTAAAGTGATAAACTTATTAAGAAAATAAATTAACTACAAATACATATTAAAAAAATATTAAATTTCAATAAATTAAAAAAATAAAAAATAAAAATTACACGGGTGGTCCCTGTGGTTTAGATTATTACACTCGTAGTCCCTAAAGTACTGAAATGACCATTGTACCCTTATATTTAACTGAAAAACTAACAAACGTTAGCATAAGGGACTACCGGTGCAAGATTTAGCAATCACAGGGATGACGAGTGCAAGAAAAAACTGCGAGGGACTACGAGTGCAATTTGAGACAAACCACAAGGACGATCCGTGAAATTTTTTCTAAAAGAAATAGCCGTCACTAAATAAGTAAATTAACTAAATATAGTTTAATAAAAAACAAAAAAGGGACATCTCATTACCCTAAATTAACTAAATATGGTTTGAAATAATTATCACTAAAAAAAGTTGATTAAAAAAATTAAATTAAATTGATTAGATTATTTAAAAAATTAAATTAACTAAATACAATTAAAAAGAATATTAAATTTAAATAAACTTGAAACATGAAAAAAAAATTACACTGCTACTCTTTTTAACGGAGAAACTAACGGCCAGTTAAAATTTGGACTAACTAAATAAATAGTTTGAAAAGTTGGACTATTCAAATAGCTTTTAAAAGTCAGGGACTACCCATGAACAAAACGTGAAACCACAGGGACGATTTAAATAATTTACTCTAATGTTAATAATTATGCTACATTGGAAGTACGACTACCCCTAACTACAAGTTGAGACCATTTGCTATATAAAGTGTGGAATTCTTATAAATAAGTTTTTGTTTGTGCTATAGGTTCACAAAAATTGAATATCATACAGTTGTTACGGGTCACCTCAAATTCCGAATCTACAATTGTTCGATAGCTCTTGTTTTTATTTATATTATATGTCGAAAGATTTTAGACATTAAATTCACTACAAAAAAATCTCATTTGTGTACACTTTTTTCTCCACACTTTTAAAAAATATGTAAAAGTTATAAGATTTTTCACACTTGTATATGTAAGGAAAAGAAGCTCATACTTAATAGTGTGGAGAAATGATGACTTTTCAACACTTAAAAGTATGGGAAAAAAACACACAAAAAAAGTGTGGATAAATTGGGTGTTGTAAAATTTTTTCCAAACTTTTAAGTATTGAAAGTCATCATTTCTTCACACTTTTAAGTGTTGACTTTTTTCCTCCATACTTATATATGTGAAGATTATAGTGATTTCCATAATTATTGATTTAACAAAATTGTTCACACTTATAAGTGTGAATATATTTACATATTTTTCATACATTTTTAAAAAGTGTGAAAAAAAAGTGTGGACAAATAACATATTTGTTGTTGTGATCTAAACGTATGATTTAATTTGCCTCAATCTATTGATAATGATAAAACAGGAAATATAGCATTATCAAAAGAGTATTATTTTACGTTCAAGTGGGTCAATTTCAAACCCCCTCTAAAATCGCAAAAGCAAATTTATTTTTGCCAAAGCCTTTTATACGTGTACAAAATTGACTCCGTTCTCAAGAATTGTGTGCCATGGCGATTTGCCATTTGTCATGGCATACTTTTCTCGGCCACGGGCATATATTCTCGTGCCATCACAAATCTGGCTCGTGCATAGGTAAATCGCAAATCGCAAACATGGGTTTGCGATTTTCCATGGCATACTTTTCTAGGCCACGGGCATATATTCTCGTGCCATCGCAAAGCGACCCCGTGCCTAGGTAAATCGTGAATCTCAAATCGCAAACTTGGGTTTGCGATTTGCCATGGCATTGTTTGCTCGAGAACAGGGTCAGTCAGGTGCACGGATCGCAAAAAAGCCATTGGCAAAAGCAAGTTTGCTTTTGCAATTTCAGGAGGTATATCGTCAATAAAAAATATCCGAAGGGCAAACCGATATATACTTGAAAAATATGTGGCATTTTGATTAATTTTCCTTTCTTATATATATATATATACTAGGTGTGAGATCTGCGACTGGACGTGTGTTTTAAAAAAAATTAATTTACAATTAAGATTTTTGGTGTTAAGGTTATTTTTTTAGTTATTGGTGGATGTAAATATTTATTTATGTTTGTTTTTTAGAAGTATTAATATTTTATAGTTAATGTTAAATGTAAGGTATGATAATTAATATATGTGTTGTGTTAATATTAATTGCAATTATGTCTAAATTTTGCATTTTTTGAAATAAAGGTGTATTTATGTAATTTGTTATATAGATAAAAGGGTATATCAATCATGTAAACTTGTTATGTGATTGTACAAGGTTGATCTAATTTACGAAATACCAGGACGATGCCCCGGATAAACTGGTTTGTGATACATACTTACATAGTGTGTGTTTTGAATACGTGTCTTAAAGAATATTGTGTTTATGATGACCTTGATGGTATTAAAAGCTCAACGAACACGATCAAGAAAGACTAAACGTAGGAGAAAAAAAGTGTGTAAACGTAAGATGGCAAAACAAATGTCACTACGTGCGTTACCTAGACATAATTATATCCCTCCAAAATGCTTTAGGGTCCAATATTGAAACACCCCGAAATTTAGAACATTTTTTTTTTTTTTTTTTTTTTTTTTTCATAAGGTCCTACATTTAAAATATGACATTGTAGACTTGTTGTATCATTCCCTCAATCAAATAAGGATTTAAATAAGAAAATGTTGAATTTCTAAGAGATTCCCCAGGAATGACTCCCATTCCCCAGGAATGAAGCATGCTGTTAACAATTTGAGTCGGATTCCCCAGGAATGACTCCCATTCCCCGGGAATCAAGCCTGCTGTCCATATTACCATTTATCGAACTTCAAACGTGCATATCTTGAAAATGACAATTCCAATGGCCATGAAAATTTGCAGGCACGCGTAAAATGATATTTCAAACATTTCCCAATTTTCACTTTTCGTAAATTCGCGTTTTATCAAGAATTGGACTAGTGACCTCTTTATGGTCATTTTCGACCCATTCTAAAGACATACCAAATTCCAATCCATCCAACATTAGACTTCAACCTTTTTACCACATTTCTAATACCATATTTAGGACTTAGTGCAATATTTATACTCGTCATATCATAACCCCAACCTATTCTAGTCATTTACTCATTAAGTGACCCATTTGGGCACTTTTATGACCCATTTGGGTCTTTACCCATGTAACCACCATTCAAACTCTCAATTCACTTTCATTTGACTATTCTAAGTCAACTTAGGCCAATTTCACTATCTATACTCCAATTTAACCATGAACATCAAAATTTCCATAAACTACAATATTTACATCATTTACATCAAGGGTTCAAGATTATCATTCCAAAACTTCAATGATCATTGACCCAACTCATTGACTAGTTTGACTTAAATACCATATCAAGTTTGACTTTGACCATCCACATAACAAGACCTTGACTTTTAACAACATGTGACAAAACCATGTTTTCTTAACAAAAAGGGGTGACATCAACATCAAGAGCATGATCAAGGGATAAGCTTGTTACCGACAATGAAACAAGCTCCACCACTAGCAACCTTCGGGCCGTTTGCCCGGATCCCGTTGGGTCCCACTTGGCTCACCTAAAAACATATAAACATGATAAAGTAAGCATAAAGCTTAGTAAGCAATGGACTATCAATGATCATCAATATCAATTCAACATACGTATATTAAGGATCCATAATATCATATGCTAATTCCCGCAAGAATTAACATCTTCGGGCCTACACCCCGGTATATAATCATAACTCATCAAGTAAATGACATATCCATTACCGGTCCTTCCAAGTAAATGGAACAAGCATTACTTGAAGAAAGATAGCATCATCCATTAACTTACCTCGCGATAGCCCATACAATCAATCACTTGTAACACTTGGCATACTTTTATCACCTATTCATATAATCATATAAACACATATCAATTACACATTCAATAATCATTCATCATATAACATAGATGTTAATTCACTTAACACCTATATCCAATTCATACTCAACCTCCAATTCATTACTTGTATCATATTATACAAGTATTAATTTCATCATAAGATCTCATCATATGTTTCATACACTTTACTCATAATCATGTATAAATGGGTAATTATCATTATCACATCATCAATTTCATCAATAATCACCAAGAGCATCATCTCTTAGTGTATAATCATATTCATCATATATCATTTACCCATTTATACATGACTTTCATTTCCTTTACACAAGGAATATAATTCAACATGCTAATTAAATGAATTCATTCATCAAATCATTATTCTTTCATCAATTACCAATTACTATCATCATTTACATAATCAAAATCATTCATTTACTCATAAACACAAGGTTATGAGTTCTTTTATAAAAATTTACATCATTTAAACCTACTTCATAACTTAATCATGTGTATGAAACATATATAATTCATTAAACCATTAAGCCTTTAATTTCAAGAAGCTAGGGTTTACACAACTTGATTCAAATCATGAATTAAGTATAAAGATATGTTCTTCATCATGTATGAAACCTTAATACCCAATTACCCGTTACTTTCCTTAAGTTAGGGTTTATCCCCATAACTCAATTTCACACATAATCATCTAATTAAACAAGAAGATATTGTTAATCATACCTTAGAAGTTGTAAATTTGAAGTTAGAAGCTTCAATTCCACAAAACCCTAACAAATTTTGGATCTTTGTTCTTGTTCTTCCTTAACCGACTTCACACAAACATATAGTACGTATCTTTTTAGTTTTCAAATGTAAAAATGCAGTAGAAGTTTACAGAACTAAGTTTTCTACTGCATATTTCATTTAAACCCCTTAACTTATAGTACTTGTCATATTTAGTCCCTCAACACATATTTCATAATATTACATGTCCTATGGGCATAAAATAGTTTACATAGTTAGTCCCACTAACTTATATAATCAAAATTGTATATTTAAAGTTTTAAACTTACAAATTTTGGGGCGTTACAACTCTCCCCCACTTATTCAGGATTGTGTCCTCACAATCCATTCCTAATGTATAGCCAGATAATAACAATTGATCTCTTTGTTTCTCAGATTCTTAATCTTTTCATCAAGAATCATAACATATTACTCAATATAATTTAGTCGATCCTTGATTTCAATTTCATCCATTGATACATAAGCGGTTTCATCAACCATACATTTCCTCAAATATGACACATGAAAGTATTATGAATTCCAGCTAACTCATTAGGCAACTCAAAGCGATAAGTTACCTTTCCAACCTTTTTAAGAATTTAAAAATCCAATAAACCGAGGACTCAACATTCCTTGTTTTCTAAATTAGATAATATCTTTCCATGGAGATATTTATAGCATTACAAAATCTCCGATTGTCAATATAGGACTTTTATCAATTCTGGGCTATTTTTAACCGTTCTCTGAACAATGTTAGAATTTCTCAGATCTTTTCTAACCAAATTCACCCCAATATATTGGAGTTCAATATTTTCTCCCATAGAACATCTAATAATGTGGCATTCTAATACCCACATAATAGCTATTTCTATAAAAACTCAGCCAATACTAATTAAGTATTCCGGCTATCACCAAAATCATTGGTACATGTCCTCAATATGTCTTCCAAGTTTAGATTATTCTTTCACTCTGTCTGCAATCTGAGCATGATATGCAGTACTTAAATAAATACGAGTACTCATATCTTCTTGAAATTTAATCCATAGTCTAAAAATGATTCTACTATCTTTGTCAGAGACAATATAATAGGCATACCATGTCGTACTACAACCTCTTAGATATATAAATCAGCAAGTGCCTTAAAATTATAAGTTCCTTAACAGGCAAAAATAGAGCACTTTTCGTCAACCGATCCACTATCACCCAATTATTGTCATGATGACATGGAATTTTGGGAAATTTAATGATAAAATCCATAGTAATGTGCTCTCTTTTCCATACAGGTATTTTCAACAGTTGCATTTTGCCAACCAAATCTGTAGACAAATCAAACTCAGTTTCACATTTATAAAATTTCACGCTTCATCCCAGATCACCAATAATCAACTTTCAATTCATGGTACATATCTATTGCACCAGGATGAATAGAATATCTATATTCTTTCATAGTGTGTCTTTCCACCTCAGGAATCCGCAACAATATCATTAAATTGATCCTTAATATTTACACCTTAACATTTTTAGAATCGATATAATACCTTGACTATTCATTACATAACCCAAAATTTAGATCTCACAAAGTCAAAATTCATATTTGGAGAAGTTGGCGTAAAGTCTCTCAATTCTCCAAGTCTGTCATCTCTGTCTTAACAGCATATCATACTCACCAGTAGATTTAAAATGGATAAAAATATCGTCATTACATACAATTACAAACTCATCGAGCATAAGTCCTCATACTCATTTCATGAGATCTACAAAACGGCAGGATCATAGATCAAATCATAAGGCATAACCACTAATTCATAAATTAATCTTCGATAAAAGCTAGCACCTTGTAGCCGATCAAACAATTTATCAATCTTAGGTAAAAAGGTACCCA
This sequence comes from Helichrysum umbraculigerum, assembly GCA_949592205.1. Lineage (NCBI taxonomy): Eukaryota > Viridiplantae > Streptophyta > Magnoliopsida > Asterales > Asteraceae > Helichrysum > Helichrysum umbraculigerum. The sequence continues at coordinate 3,051,140 of CATIUR010000005.1, read as the reverse complement.
TTCTCAATGGTAACCTTGTTCACTTTTTTCTCAAACTTGGTTTCCATTTCGGTAATATCATATCATGTCATCATTCCATAATATCCATGGAAGTTTAATTGTAAACACTATCAATAGATCTCCCATTCCTTTTAAACCAGTGAAGTTATCTCAATCATCCATAAGATATTCAATACCTTACTTTAACTTGAATATAAATTTCAAGATCCACAGACAACGTCACATCCGATCTCATGATAATCCATCAATATAATAGTTTCAGATCATTACACCATATAATCATTTCTCGGATAAACAATAAATCCAAATTTATAAGTCTCAATTAAAATAATCTTTCGAAAATCTCCATCAACTGAATTTAAACACAAGACTGAACAGTCTTTAATCCTTTATAATCATTCCATCAATGTCTCAAGCTAAATAGCTTTCAATCAATCCACTAAGTCAGGAAAATTCCAAACATATGAGGTAAATCCTGTCACAAGTCTTTTATAACATAATACAATCTACAACCACATTATCTTTTCCCCGAATAATATCAAATTTCTCCATTAAAATTATTTATAAGTTTAACCATCAACACTGACTCAGTTAAAAACTCCTTCGAAAATATATACCAAATCCTTCAATGATCCGTACCATTATCGCATTGTAGTACCATCCAATCAATGTAATACTGAAATAGCAACCTGACTCAAAAACTGTTTCAATGTCAAAAGACTAAATTCTGTTGTTTACTCTACAATTAATCCAAGAATTCTTTGAATTTCAAGAAATCATCATTACAACTTTGGATAATCCATGTTAATCCAAATGACATAACTAAAACTCGCAATAACCATACATGTGCTACAAGCAACATTAGGTATATCCTCTAATTGCAACACATACTCATTCCTGTCAACATCCTCCCCCAGTGAGGATGACATACCAGACTGACCATGTTTCTCTACATTTTTCTCTATAGGAAGGCATCCTGCCTAAGGGAACTATTAAGGGTAATAATAACACATTTATTAAAATTTTCAAATTAAATTTCCATACACAACAACTATTTCAAGGTAACGACTATATGTCATCACCCAAGTGGACTAAAGTCCCACGTAAACATCACACTATAACTCGATCTATTTAATTTAGTGTGACACTACTACAAATACGTTCCATATAATCATGCACAAATGTGCATTCATTTTATTCATACTTTACTCAATAAGAATCAATACACACCTTACACATTTTCATAACACGGTCACATTAAGTCTCTCTGATATTTGGCAGCCTCAACAATTTCATGTGGTAGCATAATATAGCTGCGTTGATCAGGCGTAGCAATATTATGTTATTCACACTTCCATTTTCAGGCCACTTCATATCACTGATTCTCACTATGACTGTCATTCACTTAAACATATAACACATAATGCAACAATTCAGCAGCAATAATAATTAAATTATAAGTTGCTGGTCACAAAATTATTTTCATAGTGGCAAACAATTCCACTTAGTCAGTCAACATCACGTAGGAGGTATTAATTACTACCTCTAATACTTATACTCTTACATAATCATTCAAATTATATTTATGAGGCATTCATTACTGCCTCTGCCATTTTATCATTCCACATAACGTTCTTTATAGAACAACTGACATAAGTCAGTATTTCTGATCATTCAGAATTCTCATACACATATAACATATATCATCATATCAGTCGTGGCTAACATAAGTTAACAATTATTTCGTCCAACTCATAACATATTGCCAATATACATATTAGCGATTTTCTACACATCTGAACGAATATAACTGAATATGTAGACATACTCTTTTACACGTATCTATACAATTATCAAATCAATTATCTGTTCACATTCCTTTATTTTCTATAGGTATGCCCACATTATATACTTTCATGTTTTTTTTAACGCTTCAAGGCATACGTATGTTCATTTAGAACTACTCATAAAATCAACTTGTTTCGTATACATTTTTAAATACTAACGATCTTGAACACCCGAATTAAACAGTATGTATGCAGGTTTAATATTAACAATTAAGGTACCTGTCCACACATCGGGGTTCTTATCTCCTTCCAACAATTTCTAACGTATTAAAGTTCAATAAGAACTATTCAAATCTTTAACATATTATCAAACGGTTCTCTACAGGGAAATCATATCAGTTCATTTTATCAAGCTTCACTATTGCACATAATCATAATAATTAGTCATCATAAATAATCATGCTCAACATAAATAATAATGGCTTAAGATCAAGTACCCACTAATGGTGGATACCCGAATCCCTTAAACCAAGCTCTGATACCAACTTGAAACACCCCGAAATTTAGAACAATTTTTTTTTTTTTTTTTTTTTTTTCATAAGGTCCTACATTTAAAATATGACATTGTAGACTTGTTGTATCATTCCCTCAATCAAATAAGGATTTAAATAAGAAAATGTTGAATTTCTAAGAGATTCCCCAGGAATGACTCCCATTCCCCAGGAATGAAGCATGCTGTTAACAATTTGAGTCGGATTCCCCAGGAATGACTCCCATTCCCCGGGAATCAAGCCTGCTGTCCATATTACCATTTATCGAACTTCAAACGTGCATATCTTGAAAATGACAATTCCAATGGCCATGAAAATTTGCAGGCACGCGTAAAATGATATTTCAAACATTTCCCAATTTTCACTTTTCGTAAATTCGCGTTTTATCAAGAATTGGACTAGTGACCTCTTTATGGTCATTTTCGACCCATTCTAAAGACATACCAAATTCCAATCCATCCAACATTAGACTTCAACCTTTTTACCACATTTCTAATACCATATTTAGGACTTAGTGCAATATTTATACTCGTCATATCATAACCCCAACCTATTCTAGTCATTTACTCATTAAGTGACCCATTTGGGCACTTTTATGACCCATTTGGGTCTTTACCCATGTAACCACCATTCAAACTCTCAATTCACTTTCATTTGACTATTCTAAGTCAACTTAGGCCAATTTCACTATCTATACTCCAATTTAACCATGAACATCAAAATTTCCATAAACTACAATATTTACATCATTTACATCAAGGGTTCAAGATTATCATTCCAAAACTTCAATGATCATTGACCCAACTCATTGACTAGTTTGACTTAAATACCATATCAAGTTTGACTTTGACCATCCACATAACAAGACCTTGACTTTTAACAACATGTGACAAAACCATGTTTTCTTAACAAAAAGGGGTGACATCAACATCAAGAGCATGATCAAGGGATAAGCTTGTTACCGACAATGAAACAAGCTCCACCACTAGCAACCTTCGGGCCGTTTGCCCGGATCCCGTTGGGTCCCACTTGGCTCACCTAAAAACATATAAACATGATAAAGTAAGCATAAAGCTTAGTAAGCAATGGACTATCAATGATCATCAATATCAATTCAACATACGTATATTAAGGATCCATAATATCATATGCTAATTCCCGCAAGAATTAACATCTTCGGGCCTACACCCCGGTATATAATCATAACTCATCAAGTAAATGACATATCCATTACCGGTCCTTCCAAGTAAATGGAACAAGCATTACTTGAAGAAAGATAGCATCATCCATTAACTTACCTCGCGATAGCCCATACAATCAATCACTTGTAACACTTGGCATACTTTTATCACCTATTCATATAATCATATAAACACATATCAATTACACATTCAATAATCATTCATCATATAACATAGATGTTAATTCACTTAACACCTATATCCAATTCATACTCAACCTCCAATTCATTACTTGTATCATATTATACAAGTATTAATTTCATCATAAGATCTCATCATATGTTTCATACACTTTACTCATAATCATGTATAAATGGGTAATTATCATTATCACATCATCAATTTCATCAATAATCACCAAGAGCATCATCTCTTAGTGTATAATCATATTCATCATATATCATTTACCCATTTATACATGACTTTCATTTCCTTTACACAAGGAATATAATTCAACATGCTAATTAAATGAATTCATTCATCAAATCATTATTCTTTCATCAATTACCAATTACTATCATCATTTACATAATCAAAATCATTCATTTACTCATAAACACAAGGTTATGAGTTCTTTTATAAAAATTTACATCATTTAAACCTACTTCATAACTTAATCATGTGTATGAAACATATATAATTCATTAAACCATTAAGCCTTTAATTTCAAGAAGCTAGGGTTTACACAACTTGATTCAAATCATGAATTAAGTATAAAGACATGTTCTTCATCATGTATGAAACCTTAATACCCAATTACCCGTTACTTTCCTTAAGTTAGGGTTTATCCCCATAACTCAATTTCACACATAATCATCTAATTAAACAAGAAGATATTGTTAATCATACCTTAGAAGTTGTAAATTTGAAGTTAGAAGCTTCAATTCCACAAAACCCTAACAAATTTTGGATCTTTGTTCTTGTTCTTCCTTAACCGACTTCACACAAACATATAGTACGTATCTTTTTAGTTTTCAAATGTAAAAATGCAGTAGAAGTTTACAGAACTAAGTTTTCTACTGCATATTTCATTTAAACCCCTTAACTTATAGTACTTGTCATATTTAGTCCCTCAACACATATTTCATAATATTACATGTCCTATGGGCATAAAATAGTTTACATAGTTAGTCCCACTAACTTATATAATCAAAATTGTATATTTAAAGTTTTAAACTTACAAATTTTGGGGCGTTACAAATATGCAATATTATAAACACTTGAAAACGTAACATTTTATTGCTCTTATTTACATTGGCTCCATTTCATCAAATGAAATTAAGAATTAAAAAGATGTAGTTACTATTTTCTACAATTACACCGAATGTAATCCCATTTACTTCTAAACTACTTATAAATCTCTCAACGTAAGTCTCTTTTTTTGCATCTCTTTTTTTCCTTCCCTTGAAATTGGTGTCCACGTGAGTAGCTATAGGATGACCTTGCTCCAACTCACTGACCTTGTTATCTAAGTTCATTGTATTCCTTGCATCTTGTGTCTTTTTTTGTTGCAGTACAAAGCACGGACATGTATCATATGCTTAAGAAATTAATATCATTTTTTAAACGCCTAATCATAAGTATCACCTAAATATATTGTTATTAATAGAAGTAACTTTTAATCATTTTTATGGGTCAACCTAGCCGAGTCTGATTCGAAGCTTTTAAGATTTCAACCAAATCCTGCTTTTACCTGCTACCGATCCCCATACAAATAACCCAATTTGGTTCATCAGGACAACATATATACTTAAATTAACATCTAACATATGTAATAAGTTTCGTACCTAAATATTTACAATAAAGAACACAATTGCAATCACCTTCTAAGTGAACCCAAAGGCCTCTTGTATGCTTGAGTGAACCCATGCCGTGGAAGTGCATCAACGTTCCTTGATTCCCTGATCAATATATCACCAAAAATGCTATCTTTAAGTAATGCAAAACAATAATCTAGGATGTGAATTTAACATTTTTTTAGCATGTTTTTTAGTTAAAGTTGTAAAGATGTTATTGATTTAAATTTTGTAGATATTAATATACATTGTGAAAGTTAGATGTATTATGATCTTTTAAGTATAAAAAATATTTATGTATGTATAGTTTTGAGACTCGCGATTACGCGAGCGACTAAATTGAAATTGTTATAGAGATTCAATTGAATATAAGTGTATATCTTGTTTTAAAATAGAACATGTCATATATAGAAAAAAATTACATTTGAAATGAATCCATCATACCTTCTGTAACATCCCAAAATTTTAAAGTAACTATTATGATGAATAAACTAATAGTTGTTTTAAACTATTAAATATGTAAGAAAAAAAAATTATTAAAAATCGCAAATGGTTTTTAAGTTTTAGACAATAGGTATTACGGGAACCGACTTAATGTGTACATATGGATATATATCCCCTTTTGTTTCCTTTTGTTCCATATTATTCCACACACATACAGTGAATGAAAGAAAGAAAGTGTTAAGATTGTAGCAGTTAAAAACCAAGAATAAAACATCAAATATTGAAGTCCTAACTTCAATTTCTGTTTATGGAGTTTTAATTTAAGATTTCAGAAATCATGATCATCCTCATCATCTCTGATGTGCAAAATCTAGTTATAAAATTATCTTTGTAAAGTGAACTAGAAAATACCGTGGCTTAGACTATTACACAATCGGGCAGTGGACCCTATCATATAGTAGTATAGCTGTGATAAGTCCAGGTTCGAACACAGGGAATGTGATTCTAAGAATTATATTCAAATGTAATTAATTTATACAAGAAAAGTAAATGTGGGGTTTTGTGACCGATTTGTCACGTTGCCTAATAATCTATTTTTACTAAAAACTAGGGCAATTGGATTCCGAAGAATCAGAGTTGAATTGATGTTTCTTTTTTTTTTTTTTTTAAATTATACTTGCTTGAATTATTTCATTAGCGATTTAGGGGTGTTTGTTAAAACCAGTTTATGTAATTCTCAATCAAGCTAAGATTAACTTTCGTTATCTCTTATAACTTAATTTTGATTTACTAACTTAATATTTAATCTGGTAAATAACTTTCGTCTATTTACTAAATTACACGATTTGAGTTTAAATTCCTTAACTTATTCTAAATACGCGTTAGCCATAACTAGACAATTATTCATAGACAAATAATTATAGTAAATTACTAATGTGAAAATTACTTTGGTCAATTTATCACACAATAATTTACCAACAAGTTAAAAGAATTGATAAAACTCAAATTCGCGTCTTAAGTTAAATTAACTAATTTATAATTTAATCTTGCAAATTACTTTCGTCAATTTACTATTTAACATATTTGAATTTAATGGAGTTTCTTATTTAAAATCTTGTTTTCACAATCAATAACTAGTTATTTATAGACAAATAACTAAAATGAATTAGTAGTATGAAAAAGCTTTCACTAAATTGATCACAATTCTAATTCATCAACAAGAAAAATCCATGGATTAAACTCAAATATACTAAATCCTAGATTAAATATAAATTAATTAACAATAAGCTCAAAAGATAAACACCCCTAATCCCTAACTATTTCATCCAAGCAAGTAAATTAGAAATTAGCTACTCATAATTATAATCAAACTCATAATCATATTAATTGAAATCAAACCAAACATAATTAAATTTAGTGAGAAAACAATACCCAAATGATTACAATTGTTTGATGAAGATCACTTGCAACCAAATCTTTATTCAAAATGATACCAAGTACATGAAAGATAAAAATGAAAATTGAGAAGAACTCCTTGTCTTGAGAATTGATGATTAATCCTCCAATGAATGTTCCAAAACCCAAGTTGAAGAGAAAATTGAGAAGTAGTTGTTGATGATGATGATTGAGAGAGAAAATTATTGGTGAAAAATTGGTAATGTAGGTTGAGTGGAATGGTAATGGTTGAATGTTATGGTCATGTCATAATAGTGGTAAAAATCCTCCTTTTGGTCCCCAAAAATCGTCCACATATGGTCCCAATTGATTTTTATATGATTTCTTTTCAAAATGCTGAGATTTGGTGGATTTTGTGCCTGGCCGAACTGATACACGATCCTAGAAGTAAGAGTAGGATCGCGTATGCCTTTGGATTTTCTACTGTAACCAAAATTCTCTATAGTACGCGATCCTAAAGGTTTCTGGGATCGCGTATTCCTTTGATTTTCTAAATCAGTAGCTTTTGAACTATCATACGCGATCCTAAATAGCAAAACAGGATCGCGTATACCTTTGTAAATGCGACTTTGATCCAAATTTTCACTTTTCTGCAATTCTTTCACTACTATCTCCAAATTCCAATCAAAATGCCATCCATTCCTAATGTTCTCCTGGAAATTATTTCAAATCTAAATAAGTACCAAAAGTTCTAATCAATCAACTAAAAACACACATAAAAGCTATGATATCGCGATCTAAATATATGTACAAAATGAGCGATATCAATCTCCTTCCTAATTCACTAGTAAGTATGAATTCCTTTTTATTAACCTAGAACTTGATTATGGTGTAATTGATATGAGATGATGATTTTGATGTAAAACTAAGGTTAGAATGATGTTATATTGTTACTATTAACCTGCTAGTAATGAATAGAACTGGGTTTGTGATTTGTTGGGAAGAAATTCGGATTTCGTATGTAGAAACCCATATTTTGCAGGTCTGGAACAACGCAGGTCGCGACGTGACGGTGTAGAATCGCGACGCGATGAGTACCTGGATCGCGACGCGATCTTAGGTAATCGCGACGCGATGTATGCTAATCCAGGAACTATTTTCATGTTTTAATTGATTCAGTGAGGTTATAAGCATACAAGTATAAACAGAAGTACATAATAACATGTTATAATAATGATTTAGATTCGGAGTTTGAGTTGGGAATTCGAGTGATCAATCACTTAAGTCGTTTATGGTACTTAAGTCATGGTTTTAATAACTAGTTAAGGATTTAACTAGAGTGAGAAAGTGTACAAGTAAATGACTATGTTATGATCAGATTTTGGATGGGTACCTACATGATTATGCTTAAAGTAATAAGTAAAGTACCGAAAGGTTAAAACTAATAACAATACAAAAAGTCTTGTTATGTGATTTTGATGATTATTAGAGACTAAATGTATTGTTATGATTATGTATTATATAATAGGTGACTCAAGATTCAAGATGTGGCACCTACAGACATTATGATTATTTGCTTATTCGTCTAAAAAGCAAAGGTGAGTATTATGGGGGTTGAATGGATAATGATTGTGTAATTCAGATTGCTGGCGAGCAAAAGGCTTACACAATCAGGTGAAGTATTATTTGAATATAATTGTGTGCAGATTGATGTAGACTTATATATTGCTATGTTATAGCATACTGGTGAGTGATAAATAATCTGACACAAAAGAAAGTGTTAAATTGTGTTTCCATTTCTTATACAAATAAGTAGATGGATGTAAATTGTTATATGCTATGATATATAGCGTGTGGATATGTGAATTGTGTGGTGATTGCGTATTCCAGTAATGGTTGTGGTCATTAGCTAGATAGTTTGCAAGTAATGATTGCGGTCATTAGCTTGTGTTGATTGCTAATGGTATATAAATTAGCATGGTATATAAATAAATATGTGGATACGTAAAGTGTGTGAACTGAGAATTGTAAAGATGTACAGATAGACTTGTGTCGGGGTTTTTCCATTTCTTCCGCGAGGTAGATGGATAGTTCCCAGTAAGACTAATTGGGGATAATTAGCATGGTACAAATGATTTAGTATGCATACCGGACATAGGTATGGTACTAAGGGACAGAGTTCAGTATAATTCTTTACAATTGCTCAATGGATATGTGTATATTTATAAATACACAATAATACTTGTTATATAATTATTGTGTGATAGATTATTCATTTAACGGCTCGTATGCTAACTAAGCAGGTGATTGGTTCGGTTGAACCATTTGATTAAAGAATGGTTAATGCTTGTCAGAAGATAATGTGGATTGGAGCTTGCTGTATGGTTAGACAAGATTCCCTTCGTTTAAACTGTTGTAATGATGTCACTTGTTTAAAGTCGCCCATTTTATGTTATTAGGTCAAAAGTTTAGGAGAAGAGAAGTTTGTAAATTGTAAAGTTATATGTGTGTGACTTGTAAAGTCATAAAGATGAGATAAATATATAATATTTCAATGGGACTCGAATGAAATAAGAATAAAATATGTTTTATAAACAGAAATAAATTGGGGCGTCACACCTTCCAATTTGTAATTTGTAAGTTTTAAATATTAGAATATGTGTTAGTTGTTTAAGTTATAAAATATATATATTAAATCTGCAATGTGTCTAAACGTTATTGTATGATAGGAAATAAGTTAGTAGGACTAGTAATACAAGGTAATTAGATTAAAAGGGATGGAATATAACAAGTGAGTAAAGATGAAGGGTTAAAGTGAAATATTTACACTTAATAGAAAAGTTCCAGTGTTTTCTTCTCATTTCTTGAACATGTCAGAAACTAAACAAAGAGAGATAGATTGGAGTGACGGTAGAAAGAAAGATAAGGGAAGGAGGTGATTAAATTGAAGCGAGGGTTTAATAAGATTGTGTTTCTAGCCTCTAATTTATCTTGTCCAAGGTATGGATACTTATTCTTTTTGATTAACTTGATGTTAAGGTTTAATTAGTATGAACCCTAGATTATGAATATTCAAAGTACGTAATTAAAATTATGTAAAGTTTAAGGTTTTTTTTTTTTAATGAGAGTGTTGGTTTGTAAGTTCTAATGATCAAGATGTTTGACTTTGACTTCATAAAGTCAACCGAGAAAGGTTGGATCAAAGGAAAGTGTTAAAGTGGGTTATAAAAACACATATACGAAGTCATCATTCTGATTAAATTTCAATTTTGTTAATTAAGTCTTTTAATTTTAATAAATTTTAAGATTAAATCCCTAACTTATTAAAAATGATTTTTTTCCAAATAACCACCAACTTACATATAAAAAGAATTTTACTTCATAACTAAAACATTATCCAAATCAATATGTAATGTTTTCATTTTTAATTTATCGAGTAGAAATAAAAATTACTTGAAAATGTAAATATATATTTGATATAATTAATTTTTTTACACTAACTTGGTTTCAAAATCTTTGAAGTTTTTAATCTCTACTTATATAAATCCATTTACTTAAAATAATATTATCATGAATCCAACAAAATACTTAATATACATATTAACTTACACACTTTATTATTAGAAACAATATACTAAATACAAAATTTCATATTTAAATATAACTGTCGTGTGTATACACGGGTTTAAAATCTAATATACTTATATAACATTCAGAACAAATATAATCAACAATCATAATATATTGTTCAAACTAAAAGTGATGCATAGCTACCACAATCGTTTCAATGAACCATTATTACCAGTAATTCAGGTAACAAGAATAATTCCATCACTATATAAATGGGTTTATTATTTCGTATATGCGCTGAACTTTGAAAACTTATATTGTACGTATTGAACTTGTAAATATGGTCTAATGTATGTAAAATTTCCTTTTTAAGTAAGACTCAAGTAGGAACGTTTCCTTTTTCGGCCTTACGCAAAAAGGAAATAATGCATACAATAGACCATATTTTCAAGCTCAATACATACAATTGAACAAATAAAAGTAAGTCACATACAATAGTAAAAAGTGTAAAGTTTAACCCATAACGAAACAATAAACCCTATATAAATTGATAATCTAGTATGCATTCCCTTGTATGCTGTCCCTTTGTCTAGCAATTCGAGTGTTTCGACAAACTTTTCAATGTCCTCTTCGAGTACATAACGGTAAGAAAAGAAACGCAGTTCACTAGTCTCGATGGCACTCCTGTTTCAAAATTATAAAGTTCATTATTGGTAGTGTGAGTGTGGAGCAAGAAACTACCATCAATGGTCATTTCAAATATCTTAGAAACCCTTCCAAAATTATCCATATCTGTTTTATAAACCATAGACCAAGAAGCATCATTCTTACTACTATCCTCTACCCACATATATAAAACCCAACTACCGTCGCGCTGCTTAGAAATCATAGCTAGAGAACCTTTGACGGTTGTTAGTTGTATGGATATCCGATCAGGTTCAGGCGTTGCAGTTGTGGTAAAAACGTAAATGCTTAAGTCGAATGTATAGACTGACGATCTATATCACGTGTATTGCTTTGAAAACAATCTACTAACCAATGCAATGATCCGTTGATAAAGAAGGGATGGGACAACATACTATAACTTGTACCTCACACCAAGTGTTTGTCTTCATGGTGTAAACATATGCACAGAATCTTGTAACCATCAGATTTTTTGTCAAAACCAATCCCGACTAACAGGAATAGGAGTTGCGTATTATTTGCGGTCGTAGACTCGAGAAGGAATAGGTGGTAAGGTTAGTTTGCGTCTAATTGAAAGGTTCCATAAACTAATACTAAAAGGTATTTATCATTGATACAAACAATACCACTGCATGACCCAACAACTTTTTCCGGATATATGGTATGGAAAGTCGAATGTTGTCTCATAACTGTACCCACCCGAGAACTGCAATGGCAATCGATCTTCTAAATGTATCGTATAGATATCATCTTTGTGTCCTCTTACTTTAGAAAAATAGAGCACATGTCTTGTAAGGAATTTTTTTAGGGGAATAAAGAGTGTGTCCACGGATAAAATCGGGGCTAGAAATACAAGAAAATAATGATTTAGAGATTGATCTGAATGGAAGGACGGATTTGACCAGTAAATAATCTGACATTCTAATTCTGCGATTCAAAGGAAAGTTCAGATGGTATGATCAATATGCAACTTGATTAAAAAACAGAGAGATGCAAATGCAAATTATAATCAAAAGGGGAACATAAAGGGACTCAAGTTGTTGTATGAAAAAAAGCGAAGAACTCAACAACTCACCGATTGTATAGTTGTGGTAATTTTTAGGGTTTGATTTTTATGAAAAAAAGAACGTGAATAAAAAGTTGTTAAACGTAGTTATATACTCTTAGTAACTTTTCATAAAATCCCCCTTTAAAATAAATATTTTATTTTATTTTTTAGGTTCTTATAACAAGCATATTTTCGAATCAGCCCCCCAAATGTTTTATAACTAATGTAATCGGCTCAATAAAAACTCTTGACGTGTCATTCAAAGCTTAATCCCGTTGTGTTATGTATATGTATTTCGAGCTCGTTTATTGGGCTCGGTCAAACACAATAAGCTTGATTTGATCGACTCGGACCAGAATTGTTTGATAAAACTCGACTTATTAGCAAGTAGCAACCCCGTTTCCCGAATAATTATTTTGAAATTTAATTACAACAACAACAACAACAACAACACTACCCAATCCCGCCTAAGGCAGGGTACGGGGGATGTGAGATGTAGACAGCCTTACCCCTACCCAAGGGTAGAGAGGCTGCTTCCAGGGAGACCTCCGGCAGATATTTTGAAATTTAATTGTGTTGCATAAAAGAATAATAAACACGTGACGGAATATGTGCCTAACTAGAAGATTGAGACACAACAAATGATTCCATACCAATTTTCACATAACCTAAAAACTGTAATTCAAAGTAATCAACTTCGAATCATTCTCTACATCTCCACCTATATATTAGTATTAGTACACCCAATGTTCTCGCATCTCCTACAAAACAATCCACATCAGTTCCAAAATAGTCTTCGATTCACCATATCAGGTGATCAACAATCCAACTAAGAGCAGCTGATCCAATGACAACAAAGTTAAGCCACACTAACACATCGCTAGTTATATGTGTAACTAGAAAGTTGACACACATTAAAACTGAAAATAAGGATTGCAAGGGAGAAAAAGTAAAACAATTACTATGTCAAATACTCAATGATTTAGACATATTTTAAAACAGTTGTATGTCTTTACTCGTGACCACCACATTTTTTTCAACAATTCCACCAAGATGTTTGTACTTTGTACACCCCATGAATTCACATCCGCATCCACTATCTTCTTTAGTTATTCCAGAGAAGCAATTATGATCCAGAAGTCGATCCGCACCAAGTGTGATCTACTATAACACAGCCATCAGGCACTCAACAGACCTTTCGGATCTTAGAATACCCTTCTTAACAGATTCATACTAAAACTACTTTTCATTCAACGCAGTTCAGATCTCAATTACATGTTACATTCTCAAACTTCATACAAACTCAAATAGAACCCTTCTCCCACTAAAGAATCTACATCAGTTTCCAAAAATAGTAAACAATTAAACACATCAGATGATCAACAAACCACAGTAAGTTAAATATAAACACATGTTTAACGAATTTCCATTTCATACTACAGAACCAGTTTCATAACACTAGAAAAGCAGGAAGAACCCTACTGGTCGTTCGAACTAATAACCCATATACACTTTACTGTTAAGGACGATGCTGCATAATTACATATACAGTTTAATCCAACTGTTTGCAAGTAATATTTCTCAGTAATGACGATCAAACTACAAAATCTTCTGCAAAGAACATGATTAGCTTCACTTCCTCTTGACTCTTGTCATTCGGTACTAATTCATACATAAGCTGCATACGCTGATCAAACCAATTAATACAAAAAAAGTGCACATACAATCACCGTAATATGAGAGCATCATTCATTAGTCATATCCAGATATCAAACTATTATGTCATACAGTATTCAAAACCAATACAATGAACAACCATAATCCTTAAAACTAAATGTAATCCAACATAGGGTTTCCAAGTAACTATTAGTACCAAACTACCGATTACCAGTAATTATTCAATTCACTATACAAACTACTTAAAAGATCAACTAAACGTACTGTCAATTAGCAGATTTCAACGGCTGCGGAAGTGAAATTGGACCTCTCCTTGATTCACTATCATCCAATAGCCTTTGAGCTTTCTTCTTAGCACAATACTGTCTATCAAAATGCTTCACCTACAACATCAATTACTCATCAATTATAAACCTAGGGTTTTAAAATCAATATATAAAAATTGGGGATTTCAGTTTAATTACCCAAGTACGGCGACAAACATTATCATAAACTTCCCTAGATTTCTTGCGATCAACAGGATACAGAAGACCGACGCAAGCGATTTCAGTAGGTTTCTTATTCGATTGTTTCTCTAAGCATGCGTAGAATGCATCGCGAGCCTAATAATCAGGGCAATTAGTTCCAATTAACGATAATTAGATACAAACTATGAAAGTATTTGATGAGAGGATGAACGAATTTACCTTGTAGCATGTTTCACGAGCGTCGGAGAGGACGTCTGTATGGATTTTGTCAGGGTATTTTGATTTGTAAGCTTCGATCGCCATGGCCGTACGAATTGCGTCATTTAATCGCAGTTGGATTTTTTTTTATCTTTTTTCTGTTTTGCCGCTAAACTGCTAAAGTGTAGAATTAGGCTAAACTGCCAATTTTGTCATGTGCCTAACTGCCTACGTAACGTACCTGGACGGCTGGACCTGGGTTATTTACTTATTTTTCAACACGAGAGGATTTGTTTAAGTAATTAATTGGGATAATTACATACTAGCACTATACCTGGGTAATACGGCTGTGAAAATGTTGACGATGGATGAAGTGGCGAGTGACGATTCTAAGATGAATATAGATGTAAATAGTTTGATGATTTATTGTATGATTCTTGTGTTATGTTTTATTTTACTGTATGA
Source organism: Helichrysum umbraculigerum (assembly GCA_949592205.1). Classification (NCBI taxonomy): domain Eukaryota; kingdom Viridiplantae; phylum Streptophyta; class Magnoliopsida; order Asterales; family Asteraceae; genus Helichrysum; species Helichrysum umbraculigerum. The sequence continues at coordinate 3,035,817 of CATIUR010000005.1, read as the reverse complement.
TAAATATAATACAATGAAATCTGATTTATTTATAGGCATCTACATATTAATGGAAATAATTTATTCATTAATTATATGCATTAGTATATAGGTATAAATGTGATAGGGGTATTTTAGGAACTTTAATTATTTTTAAATATTTTAATGTTCAACATTGGAGATGCTTTATAGGTAGTAATAGGTATATACCCGATGTAAGTTGGAAAATTACATATTTCTCCAAATATGAATAAAAAATATTGTACATCATGCATTGAATACTTGTGTTTTTGGTAAATATCATACTCCCTTCGTCTCAATTTTATTGTTTAAGAAAATATAATCTATCTCTCTTACTTTTTGATAAGATGACAGTTTTACCCTCTACTTTTTACCTATTTTTTAATCTTATATATGTACGCCAGGGGTAAAAAAAGAACGTTATTTCCTTATTCTTTTCTATTTATGGAAGTGGACAATCAATTTGGTATAATCCAAAATTAAATAGTGGATAATAGATTGAGGACTGAGGGAGTATTATTCAACTCAAGTTGGGTATATATGTAATTTTCCCTAATTAATTAAGGGCAAACTAATTGTGATGTTGATAGCACAAAATAATTGTACCGATAACTAGGGGCGGAGATAGGGCGGAGTCAGCGTAGGCAGCCGCCCCCCACAAAAATTTCAAATTACATAAAAATTAAATTTTTTTAAGGTATTAATGACATTTTAAATATTCCGCCCCCACAAAACAATAAAGAAATTAAACATAAATTATTTTCGCCTCTATTACGTTTTCCTGGCTCCGTCGCTGCCGTTAACTAGGGTGTCAAAAAATCCGGCCCGACTCACCACCTGACACAATTCAAATCCTATTAAGGTTATTCGGGTCAGGTTTACTAGGGTTTGAAAGTTTAATCGGGTTAACCCGATAAACTCGAATGCTTATTAAGGTCATGTTATGGGTTATAGTAGATAACTTTATGCAGGTGCGGGTTGACCCTAGTAGATAACTTTCACCAGTCTTTTGTCATTATGCCTACATTGTGGATTTATTACCGAGGGTTTGCGAATTTTTGTAGATATGATTACAAAGCATAACATGATGCCAAGTTGGGAACATTATGGTTGTGTAGTGAGTCTTCTTTCTAAATGTGGAAATCCCGATTCGTATATATTATATGAACTACAGCAATCCTTTTTTCCACTTGATTGCTCTACGTTGGTTTTTCTTCACAAACCCCGTGCACCTATAGCCCGTGGGGTTTAGAAAACACCACCTGAAAAAGACACAAGTGACAACCAGAATACCAAACTCTAAATAACAAGTGCACAAGACTTGTAAAGCTTTGATTTTTATTTAATTTTTATTCAAATCAACAACGGTAAAAAAACAATGACGATAAAAATATCTACTAAACATGAGCATCATTGAATAACTTATAAAATGGTTACGTACTACTTAAGTGCATGTTCAACTACTTATTACACGGCAGTGCTACAGAAAATAGTACACTAAATGAGAAGTAATTAGGACCAGGTTGGTTCAATCCAGGCATGAGGGGTGACAAGATGTTTCGTTCCAAAGAAATCCCCAAAACTTTCTTGGAAGTTTTTGTCATTGAAAGTGTGATACCTGCATGTTTCAAGTGAATAGAATAATATATCATTCCTATTCCTATTCCTATTCCTATTCTCATTTGCGGCAGGAAATCTTGGAAAGTAGATCTTGTTCTCCATGTGTGGTGCTTTGGCATCAATGCAGAGAGATGACGTACCAAAAATAAAAATCATATGTTTCCCTAAACTATCTATTTTAACCCATTCTTGTGTAGAATCATTCAACTCGAAAACCTCTACTGATTCTCCAAACTTCCCCAGAATGACGTGTAAAATATGTTGATCACATCTCAATAGGAAAGACTGAGGGAAAGATGTGCAACAACTTATTGGGGCTTTGGCTACTCTACGCTCCCATGAATGATCTTCTCTGCCCATTTCTTTGAAAACATCAAGTCCTTTATCATCCCTCAAGGCATAAAGATCTCGACCATAGAATATTAGAGAGTAAAACAACTCGCCGCCATTGATATATAGACGAATTTTACGCCAGGATCGTTCCCCGCCTACGGAGTGGATACAAACATAATAATGAAGGGCATCGTCTATTGTAATTCCAGCAACCATACAACCAGTAGAAGTGGGAGGTGCTGAGAAACTGAAGATATTCGAATCATCTAAATCACTTAACCGTGGAAGCTCGCGAATATCACTTGTGAAAGGGTTATAAAACACCAATGATATACTAGATTTTATAATCAGCAACCAACCATACCTCGAATCCTTTATTTCGAGATCGCAGATCAATTCTTGAGGAGTTTTTATAAAATACTTGTCACCAAATGTGGGATCAGTAAAAGTGATAATTTTTTTATGTTTGTCAAATACTATCAGCCATGGTGAAAGTAATGAATACTCTTGCAATCTCTTTGATGCTTTTCCGTTGTTCCATGATATCAATGGTGCTGCTAAATGACAACGTTTGCATGTAGAACGAAACTTGAGATATTAGACACCAACACAAAACTCCATTAACATCTCCAAAACATGAGGGGGAAGATTGAGCAGGTGTGATTCATCCTCGTCGTCAACCTTGACTGGTCTTACAATTATACTAACATCCTTGTCACCTTCTTGTTTGGAACCAGCATTCTCATTTTTGAACCTACAAAAAACCCATGATTTAAAAAAAATAAACCCAATCTCCTGCTAAAACTAAACATGGACTAACTAATCAAATTTCTCTTTTTGTGTTGTCGGAGAGAAGAAGAAGAAGAAGAAGAAGAAGAAGAAGAAGAAGAAGAACGTGAAGGATTTCACACGAGCTAATTCTAAATAAATCAAGTGATTTATGAATCTATAACGAAACTTAAATCACATTTCATAAATTAAAAGTAAATTACCAGTTATTATTTTCAACCAGTCCAACACAAAACTCCTCCATTTTCAAACCATGAAATGGAAAATCCGAAAGGTGTGTGATTCAACCTGATACTGATCTTACAAGTATCCCATCCTCCCTCCTTGTCGCCCTCTTTTTCTTTTTAACAAGAAAACAAATATTTCCAGCACATAAATACCATCTTAAAGCAGAAAGCATTACAATACCTGGTGCATTCAAGCATTGCCCACGCTGACACGCGGTTATTTCCTGCTAAACAAGGAATAGAAGATACGGAGATCGTTTTATCTTTGACGCAGTACGAGTATATGATATTTCCCTCATCGGAAAGAATATGTACATAACCACCTGATTCCGAAGAAGCAATTGCCGGGCTGTAACATAATGGCGAATCAGTAGCAAGTTTCACAGATAGTATAGTGTCTTTGAGGTCTTCCATTTCTTCCCACTTCATATTATTCATGTCCATTTTAAACACATACACGGCGGTTATTGATGTACCTGTGCATACGTCCTTTCCATAACCTAAAACAATGCTGAACAGTTCTGAACAAGATCCTTTCAGCCAAAGCCTGCTAAAAGAACCAACGATGCGAGGACATAGGAATTCCACAACTGGCAATAAAGTTATCACAACTTCTTTTAGTTTCTTGTTTTCACGATCATTAACCACAATGTCAAACTCTACAAGAAGAAAGCTATAACTGGTCCTGTCAATCACTTCAAAGTAGGCGTATACTTTACTATTGCAACAAGTTAGGCAAGCAAACGAACCATCGGAACCAGTTATGCTCCTTACTTGTTTAGCAAAGGTCTTTTCGGTCCATCTAATCTTCATTCTTTTACGTGCATTCCGTCCGATCCTACAATACACAATGTTGGCCTTTTTGGTTCTTGTTAACAAAAGAACTGAATTCGGATGACCGGGAGGGGCAGACAAACAACATTCTTTGATATAATCATAATCTTCTTCTGATCCATTATGAATCAATGGAGGGAGATTAATGATTTGCGAAGTGAATGGGTTCCAAAGGGACCACATGACATCACGTGGATGGTTGGAGGAGAGAATCGCCCAACAGCCATGGAAACACCCTCGCATATGTTTTCCGAGTAACTCGGGGCGATAATAAGACACTGGATCATGTAAGTTGTAGAAAGTAAGGACTTGTGGGTGGTCGTCATCTTCTTCTGCTTCCGAGTTCCGAGTAACACACCAAAACGGAGGCACTGAACCGCAGAATATCTGTTCATCTTCCATCTATCTAATATAATATTTGTTATACGATATTGATGCCCCTGCAAGGTATTTCAAACTTAATCAATGCACCATTGATATCCAGATGATTAGATGATAAAAAAAAAAATGTATCTTAAAGCTTCCATACAACAATGTACTTGAAACTTTAAAAGTGGTTTTTCAGTAACACTTGATACTTCATCTAACGGACAAGAAACTAATTAGTTATGGTGGATACAATGATCATGGAAAATCTTACAACAAATCAAACATAAGAATTTAAATTCAATGGGTTATCTGCATTGAGTGGTGCATCAAAAATCATATTGAACAGGTCAAGTTCACATGAATCACTGATCGAATGGGCACCTAATAATATATAATCTACATCTTACTAATAATGACAAGTGACAACAGAAATACCAAACTAAAAGGTAAAAACTGGCAATAACTAGTGTATAAGACTTGTAAAGCTTGCAACTTTTATTCAAATCAACAATGAGAAAGACACACAAAAATATCAAACTACTAAGTACTAAAAGGTAAAAACTGGAATAACAAGTGTATAAGACTTGTAAAGCTTGGGAACTTTTATTCAAATCAACAGTAAAAAAGACACACAAAAATACCAAACTAACAGGTAAAAACCTCAATAACAAGTGTACAAATTAGTTTTCAATTGCCTTTTAATATAGAAACATAATCGGTCTTATATGAAATAACAACAGTCATCGATCGCGTATATATTTCTCAACATCTATATCTATCTATATATGCAATTATGAAAGTAGATTATTAAAAGCTTTACATATACATAATTGATAGTACCAATTTATGCATATAAATGGAAACTCGATGGGTTTCAGCTTCTTTTTACAATAGATTAATTAAATCTCAACATGATTGGTTAGTTTACAAATAAACGAAATAGAAAAACCACAGGTTAATCAAATCTCAATATTTTCAACGGAAAATTGATTTGCTAGAAAGCAATTCACAATATAGCAATTTTAGGGTCAATAAAAAAAACAAAATTTTAATTGTGTGTGTGTGTGTGTGTGTGTATATATATATATGTATGCTTACTCGATAAGAACGGAAAATAGAAAAAGGGTAGCCGGAGGACGTCGACAAAGCCGGCGACGATGGATGGATGGATTTTAGAGTTTCAATTTTCTAGGTTTTGTTAGTGAATGTGAGAAACGACAGACACCCGATTACAACAGAACTAACCAATCTACCCATTCAGTTTTTCCCATTTAAACCACCCTAGGTATCTATTAGGCCAGCCTAGAACAACCCATTTAGAAGCACAAAATAGCCCTGAATTAACCAACCATCTGGGCCTATGTTGCCTGCTAAGAACAACGACAGCAACAATAATCTTCATTTCTTTTAGACAAAATTGCGGGGATCGTCCATGTGGTTTGCCCAAAATAACTAACCGAGTCCCCGTGGTTTTTTTTTACCTGAGGCATCTCTAAACTTGCAAAAAGTTGCGTGGGTCGTCCCTGGTCCTAACATTCGTTAGTTCTGGCGTTAAATGCGAGGGTATAATGGTCCTTTCATTAGTTAAAGGACTGCCCACGTAATTTTGCAAACCACAGGGACTGTCCGTGTAAATTTTCAAATTTCATTTAATATTTTTTTATTGTAATTTTAAATACTTTTTTTAATTGTGTTTAATTAATTAATTTTTGAAAATTAAATTTATTTAATAACTAAAGATGTTCAATTTTTTTTAATTGTATGTACTTTTTCAAAAAAATTTTGTATTATTGTATATATGCAATACTTTTACTCCATATTTTTTTATTGTAAATTTAATAGATTTTAAAGGTTATTTTTAGGGGTGATCATTCGTACCCATAGGAATTATCCGTGTAAATTTAAAATTATAAGCTAATTATATTGTTTATTTTTTTAACATTTACGAAATATACATGCTTTGGTACCATATACGAAATATACATGTTTTTCTGACTGCGAGTATAATTTTGTAATATTTAATTTTAAATGACTGCTAGTGTAACTTTGTACGCCATCATTTAAACGGTCCGGTACCAGTATTTTAAGTGTTTTTAATATTTATATGCGTGTTTTTTTGAAACGCCCTGAAAATCTGAACATTTTTTTTTTTTTAATACTGAAACATATTTCTATTGGTCCCACTATCTGTATTATCGTGTTTGTATTCTATTCTATTGATCTGTATTACGTTTAAAACTTTAAAAAAATGAAATATGCTGAAATCAGCCTCTACCCGCCGGGTAGAAGGGTTACCCGCCGGGTACCCTGGTCTAGCCGCCGGTTTCCTACCATTAGCCGCCGGGTGAATTAACTTTTGGGGTAACATAACTTAACCCCCGTTTAAAGGCTTTAGAAGCCGCCGGCTGGGCTGGAGAAGCCGCCGGCTTGTTCTGCTCATGGGTTTACCCGCCGGGTACACCGGCTGCCCGCCGGGTACTCTGGCGCCTACTGCACCTGCATTCAGCTTTCAACTATATACCATTTTCCTAACTTTGAACTCGCATATCTTTCAAACGACAAGGAGTTAGAACATAAAATTTTGCAGGCATTTTACTATAGTCAGAATGAAACTTTCTATTTTCGCACTTTCTCAAAATTCTCATTTTATCGGAAGTTGGGCTTATGGGTCATTTTCGGCTAAATTTTCAATCTTTTTCCAACATACCAAGTCTCAAACTATTGAGACTTAGGAGCTGAGACTTTAAACACACATTTCTACTATCAAAACAAACTTGCGAAACTAATCACTATACTTTCAATCTTTATCCAACTCAAATTTGTTCTTAAGCGTCTTTAGGACCCGTTTTGACCCATTATAACCCGCTGATCCAAAAGAGTTATTTCGACCCATTTAATAGCTAAACATTCTTTAAAATTGACTAATATCACCTTTGACTTTCTTTAAAACTTTCAATAGGTACATAACCAATATAGTACTTCTATTACAACTTACAACTTAACACTTTACAAACTTTATCTACTAATCTTTCACAACTTTATACTATTACACATAATCGATCTAATCATTACTTTCATAACCAAAACATGTCAAAACATTGTTTGGGCAATCTTTCAAGGTTTCAAAACGATAATTTAAAGAGAAAGCTTGTGTAACTTACAACAAGATAGCACTCCACTTCTACCCTTTCACAATTTCTTTACCCCTTCCGCTTTCACTTGTACCTACAACATAACTAAACTAATTAAGCAATTTGCTTAGTGAGAATATGAAAACTACTCAATACAATGCATTACTAACATAAAGTAATAATGAACAAAGTAAAGAACTACTTCCCTTTTCTTGCAACTTCACTTTCACAATTCTAATCATATGTGCACATAGCTAATCAATATTTGGCTAACATAAGTTAACCACTAATCGAACAAAGCTAACCTTGGTTAGCTATTCTAATCAAAATATGGCTAATAACCATTAACCATTCTAATCACAAGCTTTCATCATAATCATGATATATTCATAAACTAATCACAACAAAATACATGATCATGATCTATTCAATTCATAAACTCACATTGATTTGTAGTACAACTTATAATAAGATGTTCAAACAATAATAATTCTTCTTGAGCACCTAATACAATATGCATAACACAAAATCAATAACTAATCACAACTTTAAACTACTATCATCTAATTCTCTTCTCCTCCACTTGAGATTTACTAATTTCACTTTAACTAAACTAATTAACTTACTTATCATGATTAAAATCATAGCTTTATCATGAATTTAACTATTTTCTAATCACTACTTGAATCTACTAACATATCAAAATCATGCTATAAGCTAAAACATATGATTCATGAGAATTTCATAAATCATAATCATAACCTATCACCTGTAATATGAAATTAGGATTCTAATCATTGTTTATAAATTATACTAACACTGACTAATCAATTACAAACCCTAATTTCAGATTAAATCATATCAATTAACTAAAACCTCATAAAACCCAAGTTTTAGGGTTCTAAGAGAATTTAAATCACTTACAAAGATTAGAGAGTGGTAGAAGAAGATGATTTCACTAGTTTGAAGATTGAATTCAAGATTGAAACTGATTTCTTCTTTGATTTTGATCTCCTGCGATTTTTGGTTCTTCACGTAAGGTTCTGGGAATGTTTATGAAGCTACTGGAATAAAGTACGTAAGAATTATCTAAATTCTTTTAAATTTCTATACTACACAGTCTGGAACTGAACAACTAGTTTACGTTTTCTATCATATCTAATTATTTAGAGATCTAAAATTAAAAAGATGTATATATTATTGTACACTAAAATAATACTATAAAACTGAGCTATTAAAACTTATATTCATTTACTAAAGTAATACCTTGAAAACTGGGGTGTTACATTTTTACATTTATATTTTAAGTGTTTTTAACATTTATATGCGTATTTTTTTAGTGTTTTTAACATTTAAGTGTTTTAAATGTTAAAAACACTTAAAATACCGGTACCGAACCGTTTAAATGATGGCGTACAAAGTTACACTCATAGTCATTTAAAACTAAATATTACAAAGTTACACTCGCAGTCAGAAAAACATGTATATTTCGTATATGGTACCAAAGCAGGTAAACTGGTAAAATATCGGTACCGAACCGGTTGGTAGCGGTTATCTTTTTGATCCTAAAGTGAGTACCGAATACCGGACCGTTTAAAAAGGTATTGTACCGGTTCCGTAGATTAAAACACTTAAAACAATAAGAATTACATTTATCTAAGTGAATTACGATGTTCGAACAATTTTTGCTAGGGGACAATTTTATGGGATGGAGGAAGGAAGTATTTAAGGTAATCATTTCAATTTGCAACAAGTAAAAATAAATGTTAAAAAAATAAACAATATAATTAGCTTATTAATTTTAAATTTACACGGATAGTTTCTATGGGTACGAATGCTCACCCCTAAAAATAACCTTTGAAATCTATTAAATTTACAATAAAAAATATGGAGTAAAAGAATTGCATATATACAATAATACAATTTTTTTTTGAAAAAGTACATACAATTAAAAAAAATTGAACATCTTTAGTTATTAAATAAATTTAATTTTCAAAAATTAATTAATTAAACATAATTAAAAAAAGTATTTAGAATTACAATAAAAAAATATTAAATGAAATTTGAAAATTTACACGGACAGTCCCTGTGGTTTGCAAAATTGCGTGGGCAGTCCTTTAACTAATGAAAGGACCATTATACCCTCGCATTTAACGCCAGAACTAACGAAAGTTAGGACCAGGGACGACCCACGCAACTTTTTGCAAGTTTAGGGATGCCTCAGGTCAAAAAAAAACCCACAAGGACTCGGTTAGTTATTTTGGGCAAACCACAGGGACGATCCACGCAATTTTGTCAAATAATAATGAGGCTTTGTTTGTCATCAAATTTTAATACATAGGCGAATATGGAACTCTACTAACTTATTCAGTACCACCATCATCTTGCTTTAATATTTTTCAATAAAATATACTAAAGGTCAAATGGGAATACAATTTCCAACATAGGTTGCCCACTAAACTGACTTCCTTGTACTTGATCATAGATTATCACACTGGCTTCTTATACATATCAGGCATATCACCATCATCATTTCATAAGCTGTTTTATTTCATCACAAACCTGAATTCATAAAAAAAAAAAAAAAAGGGTGAATTGCTGAATGGCAATCGGTTAGAGCACAAACTATGTATTAAGATACAGATAACCATTCAATTTACATGATGATTTTGCACCCATTGTGTCAAAGAGAGAAGGTGGCTTTTGAATCTACCAGCTACGTAACTATATCAAGAAACCGGTTTTCATCTAGAAGCTGCCTACCATTAACATCTAGAATAAGTTATTATTATTTTTGGTACGGTTTTAGTTCACCTTGACTCAGATTTGCTCTAACATTACCTCATACAATTTACTCAATTTCTATATATATATATATATATTAAAGATCCATCTTTATAGATATCACCATCTACATCCAGAAAGCCGTTGCTTTGGAAGAAGCTTCTACAATTTGGGAAGGGATTTTGATTGATAAAATAGAAGAACTACTTCAACCGATATGCCCTTAGGCACGGCTTATGTATAATTAGTTACCTTTACAATTAAATGTACTTTGACTTGCATAAAATTCTCACCTTTGAAAATTTATTATATATATATACCCTCAATTCAACATAGTACCTAAAATAATATAATTCCAAACAACATTGCATATCTCTTAATTCATAAAATATGTTCTAATTTATCACATATCATATAAGGATTCTATTGATATTAATGAATATCAGTCACAAATTCATAGGGTCGTGTTTATACACGAGTTTTAGAACTAGTATATATATGTAATATAAGTAGGTAGATTATGTTTTAAGAATTCAAAGATAGAATTTTAGTGATCATAATTTAAAAAAGCTAGTAGTTTCACCGATCGTGTGAAAACATCATTCGGGTTGTTACTTTCAAACATGGATTATAAAGTTGAAACTAAAGTCAAGAAATGTATTATTGATACTTCATCTTCCTAATTAGTGACTTTTAACTTTTATAGTTGAGTTATTGGTTAACTACTAGTATTTTGTTTTCCTTAAAGGGTTAGATGTTGAAACTTGTTGGTGACAATATGTGTGTAAACATTAGTTTGAGACAAAACTCCCAAACCAACATCTCTACGTGTTACACAAAGATGTTACAATATGTAATCTCTCTTACGAGTACATTTCTTCACACACAATACTTAACTTATTACTATTGGTGTGTTAGGTACTTGTACAGAATAATGGTTTATAAAATTAATTGGTTAATGAGAAACGATAATAAGAGAAGATACGAGTGATGAGAGAAGAGATTATAAAGAGTAGGATGCAATTGAATCGTCGCTAGAAGCAACCACCATCAAATTGATCCGCCAGTTATCATAGATGGGTCGGGTTATGTCCGATGAGTTATAGGTTGTACTTGCTTTTGCCTTTTTTCATTGTCGATTCAGGTATACAAATAGAGTAATTTCATCATGTTAATTACTTAAGTGGCCAACATGGTCACCTTTTATTGTGGCTCCAGAGCAATAAGACAGTTTTTGCAAAAAATTAGTTGATAGAATAGGAGAAATAAGACAATTTATGCAACAATGTGCTCAATGACTTTTATTCATATTGAAATTGTAAAAGGAGACCAGCCATTTTATAGGCAAGCAAACATAACCAAAACATGAGAAAGATAGAAAGACAAAAAAACATGACATAAAGCCTTATAATGATTATTAATAAAAGTAATCTTGTAACTGATATATGGAAGATAAACACCAGAGGCATAATTACATAAGGTCCTTCACAAACCATTTCCCATACAAAAAAGGCACATTCTCCATATCCTCAAAAGTTAAATCTTGTTTCATGTGAAACATCTTGTAAATCTTTTTACTAGTCTTCACATTCATCAAGTCAACAATAACTTCACACGTCAAGTCCAACAGGCTTCTGATCTGTAGATCGCAAGCAGCCTGAAATGAAAACGGAAAATTTTGAAGCAAATCAAAGTATCAACATATTCACGAATTAGATGATACCTATGGATGCCACTATATATATATATATATATTTGTTATAAATATACAAGGGATACAATAGAAATAAAACCTTAAAGGTATTGTCGTATTCACGAAAATCCAGCCAATTGAAAAAAAAAAAAACAACCTAATGTTGTAATGAAAAAATATCGTTGACCGGTATTGACCAGTTTTTGACCGAGTAACGTCAAATTGCGGCAGGTTGTGCCCGCCTAGTGCCAACTAATCGGCTGGCTAGGCCGATTTTGATTTTTGCAACACCTGTCACTAATCAGCTGCCTAACGATAATTTTTATTTACTCCCTTAACATAAATTATAATCTTTGCGATTTTATTTTGTACAAAAAGTTATTATTTATCCACGGTTTATGTAAAAGAAAATCAATAAAACAAGATATCAAAAGATTGGAAGTTTTCATCATTTTGTTTCAAAGATTGAGGACAGATTGACGGCCTAACCGGTTTCCATAGCCACCCCAAGACGTTTACCCTCAAAAATTAATTGAACATATAAAAATACCCATGAATAATCAATACATCAAAAAAAAAAAAGGACTTACAGTGAGAAGATCGACCAGAGCTCTCTGATTCTCTTTCAGAAATTCAGAATTGAAATCCTTTAATTTCTCGTGGGCGAGCTTTTCTTCATAGGTATTCCAGATCTCCGCATGTTTCTTAATGAATTTAATAACCTTTGAAAGGATGTTGCTTGTGAATTGGAGTGTCATCGGGCAGTCCATTCCATGTTTAATCCAGCTACTCATAACTAAAGACTCCTTGGCAGTCAGTACATCGACCTCGAATGACCCTCCGTCGAATTCGCTTTCTAATACGATCGTCTTTGGCACGGATGGGCTCACAAAAGCTACATAAGATTGATGACAAATATTATATCAATATCGTTACAAGAACCAGTAAAAAATTGCATGCAAACTATCAATGGTACGTGTTAAAGGAAAAGAATAGCAAACTGTGTACAACTATATTTAATTGTTTATACGGTTACTTTTAACAGCATCATCTCGATACATGATAAAAATCAAAGCACAAGTACAATAATAATAATAATCGGATATAAATCAATTAATCAATGATTCTACTATGACTTAACAAAATGCAATAAAAACTCACTGTGTTCAGTTTCTTTAGGCAGGTTTGTCTTCCTGCAAATTTATAAACTTCAATCATAAGAATCGAATTAGAAACCAGTATCAAGCTGAGATGTTGTACGAAAAAGCCAAACTTACAATTCATTCATTTATGAATCAAAGAGAGAACCTTCGGGTGCCATACTGCAAACAACAATAACAGAAGCAATAAATCCCCTCATACTTGTAAATAGTATAAACAGCTCTCAATAATCGATACATGTATGCTAGTACAGAACGAACAACCATACAGATTCTTACAACAGGCATCAAAGTATCGAAAACGCTCCACAGGAACACTAACATCAAACGGACACACTTCAAATAACAATAAAAAAACATGTATATATAGTGCATCTGTGTGTGAAGATATATATAGTTTTAATAACACACACTCTTCAATTACTAAACATCTATCTAATCATCAGATTATAAATAAACAAATAAATAAATAATAGCTAAAATACCTATACTGATCTAGATAAAATAGGAACCTAAATATGAATTAAAAGTTAGGTTAAACACAAATCAAAACAATAGTCGAAATCAGAAGATGCATAAACAGGAATTAAACATGTATAACATAAACACCGATCTACACACACAGAAACCTCAGACCGCAAACATAAATACACGCATATATATACCTAATTAAGATAGATACACATTAAAAAGGCAAATCGATTGACAGTAATCGGAAAACACAGTACAAGAAGGGAGAATGATTAAGAGTACCTTTGATTGATGAAAAGAAGATCTTTGAGAGAGTGAAAAGTTGTTTAGGGTTCGGTCTCAAAACTCGTCGGATGTTGGCCGTGGAGTGTCAAGAGAATTGGTAATTTGCTTTTTCTTTTTGCTGAGATGAGTCTGAAAATAATACTACTCCGTATAACTTATTACCAATGTGTGCGGTTTTTTATTATTATTATACTAGCTTTAATTCCCGTGTATACGCACAAGCCATTTACTGTTAGTATAATACTTGTATTACAAAAGATTTCAAGTATTTCGATAAATGGGTGAAAAACTTATTAACGGATATTTTTTGTTCTATTTATCAAAGTTCCATTGTGAATAGGATAATATCAATATTTGTATAATTAAGTATCGATTAACGATCATGTACAAAGATATTTCGAATGCTCTCATATTGAATTCAACATGAGAAGTTATATTTACTCGCAAATAAAGTCAAACAATATGTTGAAATCTAAGTATGCAATATTAGATAAGAAATTGTAATATAAAGTAGCAGTTATATTGCTTATTACGTCTACCAATTCTTTATTCGTATCAATTACTCCCTTTGTCCCAATAAAAATTCAACTCATGTTATATAAATGTACTGTGATTTTTGCATTTATATTTGAGGTGTTTTTGACTTAATGTTTCTTTACAATTTAGAGTAATAATAGAGCATAAATTGAGGAGTTTTATGATTTTTAAAACTTATTTTTTATATGTGGATAATATTTAGTGATGAATTTAATAGTATGTTGATATTCTTTTTGAAATAGATGAGTAATAAATAAAAAATCTAACTATAAGTTGAAAGACTAACAAGAAAGTAATGATATGTTCTTAATTATGATTAAGATACTCATACACGGTAGGATTGAGTAATCATAGATCACCAAATAAAATAAAAAGTTAATTATGTTTAGCATAAATTTTGCAATTAGAATCACTATGTATTTGAATAAGTTATCTAAACTCATGATGACTTAATGAGTTATTGAGAGTAATACATGAGAATAAATTAAAATTATTGATAAATTTAAAACTTATTTTTACAAAAGAACAATTGTTTTTCAGACATATAAAATACTAACGTGATTTTTTAAGACATATATGTGATAATAAATTATTAATTGAATTACTGATAACAAACGAGCTCAAGGTAGGACATGTATAATTAGTCTTGTTTTAAAAAATTTAAATAAAAAAGAAAATAATTATATATGCAATTTATATTTACTAAAGAACTAAAAATGCCACGTTGAAATTGGTGAATTATATAACACAACCCACTTCATACAACATTAGTACATGAATACTTTGATCTTATGAATACGATTTATAAATTTTAGACACCCATTAGGTGTCATTACTACTTTCTCACTCCACACTCAATTCTCTTTGATATTAGTAATAATCATACACAAATGATAATCAACTTATAATTCTCCGCGGCTGTGTGAACCTCTTGCGCGGATATAATCCGGAACACACAACTATCACATCAATATTTACTACAATTAAGTATTAATCAACTCAATGATTACATATAGACACATGAGCATCTATATCATAATTAACAACATTATATAAATTCGCAAGTTTTTCTCATTCGTAAAATTTACTCTACTCGCAAATATCAACTAGTGCATATTTTCTCAATTGCACTATTTGACTTTACTCATTGACTCGATTTCTTGAGTCATTAAGCCAGGGCACACTTCCTCTATGTTACCAATTGGCTATTTCTAATTTACTCTACTCTCTTAAGTTATCAAGCTAATGCACATTGTCTCTGTGGCATTACTTGACTATACTCTTTAGTTCATCCTCTTGAACTACCAAGCTAGTGTACATTCTCTCCATGGCACTCAATGATTCCTACTCAGAGTCCATCTCAATGATGTCAAGGCATAAGCAATGAGATTTCTTAAGCCCTATTGTTATCCCTGAGTTCCTCATTCCGTTCATACTCTCATGATATACTCAAATGTCATTTAGTGATTTCTCTTTAATTTCATATCTCATGATTTCATAAAATAGTAGCTCTCATTCGCACTTTTATAATGCTCCTCACACAACTTCATCTATACGCGTTTTAAATATCTCGCTTTTAGTACGTAATAGAAATCAACAACAACAACAATATACTCAAATAAACTCCTAAAGCTCAATTATACTCAAAATACTCAAGCATACTCAAAATGCTCAATTTACTCAAACGCCTCATGTAAATGTGCACTCAAGCACTCTAAATAAATGTGCACTCAAGCAATCTCACACGGTTGTGCACTCAAGCACTCTCAATAAATGTGCACTCAAGCAATCTCATAAGGTTGTGCACTAAAGCACTCTCAATAAATGTGCACTCAAGCAATCCCATGTAGTTGTACACTCAAGCACTCTCAATAAATGTGCACTCAAGCAATCTCATGTGATCGTGCACTCAAGCATTCTCAATAAATGTACACTCAATACTCTATATATCAACTCCGTTCTCATAACACTTATAAATACAAGTAGATACATCTCATTTAATAATACACTCAGATACTCAATCATGTATATAAAGTCTACTCTTAACCACCTAGTTAGGAGTTGTCTCGACTTAATCCTCTCGACATCTTGTGACTTCCAAAGTTTCATATAATGGCATGTGATGAGCATGACGTTGGCCAGACGTAAAAATCATCACACCACATTATACGTCCCAAAAGTTATCACGTAACGTCTTGATTCATAAGTTTTCGACGCTCATTAACTACTCAACATCAATAACGGGATTATATAACTCTAAATCATGCTCAAACATTAAATTTAAAGGTCTAAGTCCAAGTACCCCCTAATGATGGATACTCGAATCCCTTAAACCATAGCTCTGATACCAACTTGAAACGTCTCGATTTTTTTTTTTTTTTAAAAAGTAGTCATACCCTCATGATTCGTGCACACATAAATGGGACCCTCGTAGTATAGAGCATGGTTATGAAGTTGACTTACTAACAATTAAGTAAGTCCCACCAATAATCGTCTACGGATTCTTGTCCCACAGTTAGGGCTGTTCACAGTTCGGATAAAACCGGATTATCCAATTGGATAATTTGGATCGGACCATATGGTTTGGATAATTGGATTTTTGGATCGGCTCGGATCAAAACCAAACTTATTATTTTGGATTACGGATTGGTTTTGGTTAGTAAATTACAAACCGGATTATTCAAAAAAACCAAATAACAAAATATATATTTATTTTTCAAACATTATATGTATACATGTACAAAATAGTTTACTAACTTATTAATATTCTATAAATATCCAAATATAATAGGTAGTTTATAGTTAACAAAACTGTTTACTTATATATGTAGGTAATTTATAGTTCCGTTTTGTATTTTACTATTATATTACACATACATAGGGAGATTCAAATGAGAACCATTCATTTTGTATAATTTTATTATAATATCTAACATACTTTTAGTAGATATTGTAAATATTTATGTATGTGTTTGGATATCCAAAAACCAAACCGATCCATCCAAATAATAATTCGGATGGATTGGTTCGGTTTTTGAATTTGTTTGGACGGATCGGATTCATATTTTCGAAACCATAATCCATTTGGATTCATGTATACGGATCGGTTTTGAACCGATCCATCCATTTGAACACCCCTACCCACAGTTACCTACAACACAACATTAATGATAGAATCAGCAATAACGCTTAGTAAGTAATAGTGATCTCTACCCCCCAATCTCATCTACAATATATAATCTCATTCTCAATTTCATAAATGCATGACAAGCCTTGATCATACACAAATGATCTGTAACACCCGGCATTTTAGGCCATCATTATTACACTTAATTTTAGCATTAATATATGTATTAGTCAAAAACGGGACTAAGTACACATACTCATTCGTATATTTATATATACACGCGAATGCGATCTATTAAAAATCTCGCAACAACAAATCTGAAAGCACGTAGAAATTCCAAAAACGGACTTTGGTGCAAAACTTTATAAATAAGGTATTATTGTTAAAAATAATAATTATTTATTCGGACAAAAACAAAACATATTACGTTTTATTCAAAACGCATCCTGCGCGACGAAACCACGCGAAACACATCCTTCCATCAAATTTAAAACAAAGTTATAATTTTATAACTCGGATAAAGTATTTTTTATAAAAATACTTCGATTAAAAATGGTACGAAATTTCATTTGTAAATTTATCAATTAAAAATAAATTACGAATATACGATCGGACACACAAACACGGACTTTTAACGCAACAATTGGGCACAACCAACCCCCACTAAAAGTGAGGGCCGGCCTCCTTTCCCACCTCATTTTTATGTTTTCATTTTTGTAACACCCGCCCAATTTGGAACTAGTAATTAGTGCCTAATCGTATGTTAATACATGTAATTAGTTCTGTGTTAGGCTAATTAATGTATCGAATTATATATATTGACGAATATATACAAACTTTGCGATTTGATTAAATCGTACGCCATTTAAATCGAATGTATTTCGGTTCCATAAATACGGACGTTGGTGACACAATTTATATTTAAGTATAAAACATTTTATGAAAACATTACTGGGTCCAAACTACTGTTTAAATGTATTACCCAAAGTTGTCCCGCTTCGTACAATTGAAATTTACCTAATTTACAACAAAATACGCAAATTATCTAAATCACATTTTAAATCTTCAAATTATCAGATAATCGGTAAAACAATTTAATTAAATTATTAAACAACATTCGTATTTTAAAATGGATAATTAACGCGCAAAATATTTATTAAAACGTTAAATGACGGAGAAAACGAACACCACGCGGAGCGCGGGGCGAAGACTGAGAAGTGAAGGATAACCTCCACCTCCCTTCCTCTTTTCCTCATTTTTCCTTATCTCTCTCTCTCTCTCTTACTTTCTTTTTCTCTCATTTTTACAAAACCACCAAATCACCACCATTCACTAAAATCGCTAAAAAGGAACACGAAACGCACTCGAATCAACATACTCGTTTGGAGAAAAACGTTCCTCTCATCCCGATCTACATTTTCATCTTTTCGGATTTTCAATCCGACACTTTGTAAGTTTCCGACAAAATCCCGAAACCTTTCGATTCTTAGTATTTTTCACTTGTTAGTTGTTTATATAACTTATATATGTCCATTACAAAGTGTAGAACACGATTTTATAGCTTAAAAACGGGTTTGAATTGGGTTTTTGACCGAAAAAATCTTGACAGTCGGACTTTCTGGGCTGGTGTTCTTCTATGCGACACAAGCCTTGTGTCGCATGTTGTGTCGTATTTTGCCTCTTCTGTCGCATGTTATGTCGTATGAAGCCAGTTATGTCGTATCCTATGCGACACAATATTGTGTCGTACCTTATGTCGCAAATACCATGCGACACAATCCTTATGTCGCTATTGATTTAGCATCGAACGCTTATGCGACACAACCCTTGTGTCGCTAAGCTCTTGTGTCGCATTCCTATGCGACACAACCCTTGTGTCGCATGACAAACTTTTGTGTCGCATATTGTGTCGCAAAACACTGAAAACTCAGATTTTTACTAAGTGTCGAGACTCGAAATTTACCACTCGATTTTACCCGAATTCAGATCCCAGATGCGTTTTTCGCCAAAGCAATATCTCGACCCCAGCCAGGAGCCAGCCCCTTGGACCCCGCCAGGGGCGCTGCCCCCGGACCCCCGTACTTAGATTCCGTAAGCACATTTCTCACCAAGTGTCAAACTTGTATGACTTCAAAACGCTTATATGATACAACTTTTCAAACATAATGGAATATACTTTTCAAGTATAACACTTCGAAATCAATGTGATAACATCAGGACTATTATTATAATTAATCACCAACGGGCCGTACACGTTTGCAAACACTTAACAAATCAACCAAATCGTAGTAATTTGGACATATATATATATAGTTGTGTAACAACTACAAGGGTGATCTTTTGAGATACCCAATCATGTTTATAACCATCGCGTGTCGTGGACACCCTCAGGTTACAAGTCTTTGGACTTCATCACTCGGCTAATCAACTTACGTTTATTTAAACGCTTTCAGACTCAGGTGAGTCTCATAGCCCCTCTTTTTACTATTTTACTCAGGGGTGTGATATATTGCTCATTTTTAACATGTGAACGCAAGTACAAACATTTCATATACTACATGAGTTTTTCACAACTAATCATAAAAAGTCCTCCGTCAACATAGTTGTTAATACGTTGTAGCGTGAATATTAGTATATGGTACCATATAGGATTGACCCTCCTCATTCGGGTTAGCAAGCACTAACCGGGTAAACGGACGTACTAATATTTGGGAAGATGGATGTTGATTAGGCATTCGTGGAGGCACCTCGCCCGGAATTCTCTTTAGGGGACCCGGCTCTCGAGTTAAGCTCATGTTAGTCCCTGTTTAACTTAATAAACAATCTTACGTAATAAGCCTTGAATATATTATTGAGAAGTTGCGGAATCACACTCAATAATATTAAGAAGATCAACAAATATTAATTAATATGATGAACACAATAATATACCAAAAGCTTCAAGCTTATTAATGATATAAGACGAATACACTTGATGTATTAGGGTTACAGAAAATCTTGAAGCTGCGCAATTAACATTAACCTATCTAGGTCTAAAGGATCTCTATTTATAACACATAGAGTCCTATACAATCTCCTACGAATATGGAATAAAATAACTTCCATAACCGACTCATACTTATCACAAAATCATAAACAGTTGTAACTACCATTCTGAAGTAAACAGTTGTAACTGTTACACATTCAGTGGTAACTGCTTCAATTGTAATATAAGACTAAGTACAAATATATAATCAGTGTTAACTGTTTCATATATAACTAACAGTTACAAATACATAAGCAGTTTTAACTACTTACAGACACATAACTATCAGTTGTAATCTATCTTCAATCAGTTGTAACACTTGTCTTCTCTTCAGTTTTCTTCTATAAGTTGTAACTTCGTAAAGACAGTTTTAACCTTTAAAACAAACAGTTTTAATCACTTATACTCTGTCTTCATCAACAACTTCAACTCAGACCTGAAACAGTTTTGACCCAACAATCTCCCCCTAAACTTAATCTGTCCTTCACAACATTAAGTTTCTTCTAATCCTCCATTATGAGCTTCACAAAATTCTTTCAAAACTGTTAGTCTTTTCTTCTCTTCCTCCTATCAATCTCCTCCTTCTTATGAATCTGATTTAACACCATATATACCAATTCCAGAGCTACATCATCTAAAACTGCAGCTTGTAATCTTGCATTTCTCAAGCCCATCAAAAATCTCAGATTTATATCATAAAATTTATATGTCAATAACCACATAAATACTGCATCCTCCATAACAATCTGATGTACTCCAGGTTTGTCATGATAAATCCAATTTCTGACCTTGCTAAAAGTAGCAAACTGAAATGGAAACTCTTCTGGCTCAAACATAGCCTTAATCCAATGCCATGTAACTTTTTCAACCAGATTATCAAACCTTTTCAAATCTAAATCCTTTTCCATCCCAATCTCATACATTCTCACCAAATCAGTCCTACTGATCCTCTTTATCAAATCCCTAAAAGATCTCCACCAAGATACATTTCCATCTGCTCTTTCAACTTTAATCTTGTGAATCTTTACAGGATTGACAAATTGCACAATAGACCAATCAATGATACCAGGTAATTCAACATTAATTACCTCAGATTCCATAGGCTGTAACAGAATAAACTTCTTCAATTCATCAATATTCCTTTCTCTATCAGGAATTTCATCTAACTCTCTCTTCTTTCTTTCAAGTTCATCTTTCTTCCTCTTCGCAGCTTCTATCTTTTCTCTTTTTTCCTTTTCTTCCTTTTCTTCCTTTTCTTTCAATTTCCTTTCTTTTTCATCCTTTTTCTTTCCTTTTCAGCTTCTTTCTTTTCTTTTTCTTTCTTTTCAATCACATCAGGATTCATATCATCTTTATCCCATAACTCCTACAATCTCTCTAAACTCATCTGTTTCAATGCATTCAAAGGAATATACCCACCTTTCAGCTTTGCAATTAAGTTCTTCTTCATCTGAGCTTTTGTTGGTGGTTTTGCAGCTTTTTTCTTTCTTGCTTCTTCTGCTTTCTTTTTCTTAACCTGATCAACAAGATATTCAATATCATCCTGTCTCTGCTCTTTCAGCAAATATTCATCCCATTCTGCTACTTGCTCTTTTGTCATTTTCACAAACTTTCCTTCTTCAATCTCAACATCAATCAAGTCCTCTGCATTTAGCTCAGCCTGTAACCTTTGAGCATATTCAGTATCATGAGCAGTTACTTCTAGTGGCACTGGTTTTTGCTTTTTCTTCTTTGGTTCTTCTACCAGTTTTCCCTTGCCCTTATCTTTTGGATCAATCTTTGGCAATTCTTTCTATTGAACAGGAGCAGCAGCAGGTTCTCTAATCTGAAATCCAGGCAAAGATGATTGTTGTGTAGATGTCTTCTTTGGAGTTTCAACCTTCTTTCCTGTTCCAGTCATCTTAGCAGTTTTAACTGGAATGCTCTTCTTCCTAGTCTTTTCAACTTGTTGAGCATCAGTTTGAGCATCAGTCTTTACTTCTTCTTTTTCTACTGCTATCTCTGGTTTACTCACCTCATCACCATTAATTTTTAACTCCTCAGTCTTTTCATCCAAATTAACCTCTACAGTCTGCTCCACTGACCCAACAACCTCAGTATGTTCAGAGTTATTTTCATCTGCCACTGGGTCATTCATCTCTGTTTCCACTGTCTCATATACTGACTCATTAATCTCTGGCTCTGTAGGTGGTGTTGGAGGTGTATGCACAAATTCATCATCCACTGGTTGTTCCATTTCAATCTCTTCATCAACTTTGTCATCATCAGACACAACCTTATCCTCCTTATTCATCTTATCACCCAAATTTGTCCAGACCTTCTCCCCCCTTTTTGAAAGCATTTTGTGGAAACTGGTAAGCATCCTCAGGTTCAGAAGTATCATGAACCACCTATGTCCTCCCTTTCTTCAAACATTTAATAACAATCTTCTCCAACTGCTGCACTCTCCTCTGCAACTGAGTGATAATTTCATCCTTAGCTTTATTCTTCTTCCTCTCCTTTACAAATTCATCCCAAACATAATCAACCATTTTCGTCAATTCCAAGTTAGTTCTAGCCTCAACACCTTCAGGATGTGAATCCTTTGGTGAATCATTGACATCATCAAACTCTGACTCATGCCTAGCATGATCATCAAAGTCCCTTTGGTTCTTTGTACTGGGACCACTAGGATCATCTACAGGTGTAGAATCATGTCCATGTGTTGCCTCTGATGGGGTCTTATTAATGTTACTTCTGTCCTGCTCTGCCAGTGGGCTAGAAGCAGTAGAAGCAGCCCTCTCAGAATGATCATCCTCCTCCTCATTGATCATCTGCTGTGATGAATCATTTGACTGAGACACCTGAGCAGCAGCAGCCTCAGATGCCTGTGTTCTAGCCTTTTTGGCTTTAGTAGATTTAGCTGTTTTGGTCCCTTGTTTTCTTTTATTACCCCCAACTACTGTGGGTTGAGAAGTGGTGGGTGGAACCATTCTCTCAGTAGTTGGTTCAGCATCAGTTGGTGGTACTGATGCTGTGGTGGAAGGTGCAGGAAGCATTGTAGAAAATAATGCTGTAACCTTCCCAGAAAATTTAGTATCTCTCTTCATATTTACAAAAACTTTTGGTTTAAAAGAGACAATACCAATAACTTTCTCAAGTGCAGTTAAGTTAGGAATTTGTTCATTTAAGAACAACTGCACAAAACGTGGATACATCAAAAATTTAATCTTTGGCTGCTCAATGTTTCTAAGCATACCAGAAAATATCAGATTTGAAAAATTAAAACGTTGACCATTTGCAAGACAAGCAATTGCATAAGCAATGTTGCTTCCAAACTGCTCAAAAGATGATCTCTTAGATGATAAGCAGTGTAAAATCGTATGTATTAAAAACCTCCACTGATGAGAAAATAAGGTTTTCTGAAAAGTAAAAACTTCAAAAGAACCCTCATAACCCATCAATCGTAAAGTATTATACATAACAGTATCATCTAAAGAAGTTATACCTGCCTCATCATCTAGTTGTAATGAAGCTCTAACAGTAGCTTCTGTAACTACAACACGTGTATCCATAACTTCTGAAACGATTCTTTTAATCCCCTGTTCCTCTTCTATTGATGCATTTACCCAGAAATTGTTGATATGATCGTGAGATATCCTGGGTGCTACAGTGAGAGCATGACGAATATGTGAAGCACGAAGGAAATCAATGATTTCCACATACTCGTTTGCCTCTGCAGGTTTCATTAAGAATGCAATCATATTGTGATCTTTTCCAATCGGTAGTTGAACAGTAGACGAAGTCGATGCCATGATAAGAAATCAAGTAATCGAGAAGAATCGAAGATGATTTTACAGAATTGAGAATCGATGAGACTTAGCGCAGTTGTTTGTATGTGTAATTTTGAAAGCGTAATGAGAAACCCTAAGTGTTGAGAGTTAAGTACTGAAATTAAATCAGTTGTAAGCCCTAATTTGATCAGATCCCCAATTATAACTAAAACAATGTTAATTAAGTAAAATAACACGTTCAGTGATAATTGTGAAAATAACCATCAGTGGTAATCAACACTTGGTTTCTCAAATGCATCATTTACATAATAAAGCTAGCAGTGTTCACTTGTACAAGCAGTACCAACCGACCAAGGCAGTGCTAACTTAATACAAGTAGTACTTCAGTTCTAGCAAAATCATATAAACAAAGCAGTTTTTTTTTTTTTTTTTTTACCAAAAAGTAAACTCCACAAGCAGTGAAACTTCATAAACACCTGCATAAGTTAGACTCCAAGACATAGCAATATAACCTGCAGTGGTAATTCCAAACAATAATACAAGTATACAGTGTTAACTATACACCAACAGTGGTGAAGTGATTATTACCACTGTTTATACTAAAAGTAGGAAACAGTGATAACGAAACACAATACACACAATCAGTGTTTAATTAACAAATCAGTATTAACCCAAATTGAAATCACAGTAGATATTATTCACAGAATGCAGTGATAAGAAAAATAACTTATGACAAATTGATCATTCCAATACTAGTAACCAAGAATGTGAATCTGCCTACATCAAAAGCTTTTGTAAACAGATCAGCAAACTGATTATCAGTATGAACTTTCAAAATTTGAATAAGTCTTTTCTCATTACAATCTCTAATGAAATGATATCTGATTTCAATGTGCTTTGTTTTAGAATGTTTAACTGGGTTATTAATAATACTGATTGCAGAGCTATTATCAATAAAAATAGGAGTATTAAGAAAGGTAAAACCATAATCTAACATCTGATTCTGAATCCATAGCACTTGCGCACAGCAACTTGCAGCTGCTACATATTCTGCCTCTGCTGTAGATGTATATACAGTGGTTTGTTTCTTGCATTGCCATGAAACCAATCTTTCTCCCAAAAATTGACAACCTCCTGATGTAGATTTCCTGTCCAGATTAGCTCCTCCATAATCACTATCTGTGTAAGCTATCAGATCAAAAGAAGTAAACTTTGGATACCAAAGGCCCAATTTTGGTTGACCCTTTAAATATCCAAATATTCTTTTGACTGCAAGAAGATGTGACAGCTTTGGATTAGCTTGAAATCTAGCACATAAGCATACAGCAAACATGATGTCAGGCCTTGATGAGGTGAGATACATAAGAGATCCAATCATTGATCTGTAAAGATGTTCATCCACACTCTCCCCCTCAAGATCTGCATGTAATTTCTTGTTTGTCTCCACTGGTGTGCTTGCAACTTTAGCATCTTTGTACCCAAACCGATCCAGTATATCATTAACATACTTACTTTGATGAATAAATATTCCTTCTTTCTGTTGCTTTACTTGCAGCCCCAAGAAAAATGTTAATTCCCCCATGGAGCTCATCTTGAACTTTTCATGCATCAATGATTCAAACTCCTTGCAAAGACTATCCTTTGTTGAACCAAAAATGATATCATCTACATAGACTTGAACCAGTAGTATATCATTCTTAATTCTTTTAGTAAACAAAGTTTTATCTATTGCACCCCTTTTGAATTCATTCTGCAACAGATAATCTGAAAAAGTATCATACCAGGCTCTAGGTGCTTGATGTAAGCCATAAAGAGCTTTATCCAGTTTGAAAACTTTATTAGGAAACTTAGAATCTTCAAACCCTGGTGGTTGACATACATAGACCTCTTCCTGTATAGTGCCATACAGAAAAGCACTCTTTACATCCATTTGATACACAATGAATCCCTTGAATGAAGCATAAGCCAAAAACAATCTAATTGCCTCTATTCTTGCAACAGGTGCAAAAATCTCATCATAATCAATCCCCTCTTCTTGTGAATACCCCTGTGCAACCAATCTAGCCTTGTTTTTGATCACTATACCTCTTTCATCCTTCTTGTTTTTGAAAATCCATTTAGTACCAATTGCCCTCTTCCCTTTAGGCAAATCAACCAATGTCCAGACTTCTTGAATCTTAAACTGAAGCAACTCCTCTTGCATAGCTTCAATCCAACTAGGATCTCTCAAAGCTTCAGTAACCTTCTTTGGTTCTGTTTGAGACAGAAAACAAGCAAACAAAGAAGTATTAACAGCTTCTGTATCAAGATTTACTTCTTCCTCATTTGCTGAAGCTTCAAACACCTGACTTTGATTTCTTGTTTTAACAGCAGATTCAATATCTCCTATTACATTCTCAAGTGGATGATCTTTATGAGTAACGTATTTAGATGCTGCTGTTTCTTGAATTCCCACCTCCAAGTTGGTATAATTTCCTTCTTGACCAGACTCACTACTTGACACTTCTCTTGCAATTCTTTTTGACAAAGGAGTAGAGCTCATTAAATGTAGATAATTCATTTGTTCCTGCTCTGTGTCAAGATGCTTTGTTGGTGTTTGATCAACATCAACACCTGCCTTTGTATTCTTCTGTACTGGACTCATATCACTGTCTTCTGTACTGTCTTCCATGACCGGTCTATCAGAATCATCAACATGAGTAAATGATGTTTCATCTGATTTCCCTGTTTCAAGATTCTGTGATGTCTTTGGTTGATCAGTATCAAACACTTCTGGGGGATCAGGAGACCAAATTGGAAATAATATGTATTCCAATGAATCCTTCTTCATTCCAGCTGATATTCCTGAGTTTGCTCTACTTTCTCCATCACCTGCTCCTGCATTTGTACCTGCACTTGTACCTGCACTAGAATCCACATTTGTATATCTAAAAGCAGTATTAAGTGCATCAATATCAAACAGTGATTCAGGACCTTTTCCCTCAGCATCAACAGTGTTTTCATTAAAAGTGATGTGCATTGATTCTTCTATGATTCTGGTCCTTTGATTGAATACCCTATAAGATTTACTTTGAATAGAATAACCAACAAATATCCCCTCATCAGCCTTACTCTGAAACTTACCTAAGTGATCTTTGGTATTTAAGATTGTACAAGGACACCCAAAAGATTTTAAGAAACTAACCAAAGGCTTTCTCTTAAACAACAGTTCATATGGTGTCTTGTTATGAGGCTTAACAACTAATACTCTATTCTGAACATAGCAAGCTGTGCTAACTGCCTCTGCCCAAAAGGACATAGGTAGCTTTGCATCAGATAGCATGGTTCTAGCAGCCTCAATCAGTGTCCTATTCCTCCTTTCAGCTACTCCATTTTGTTGAGGAGTTCTAGGTGCACTAAATTCTCTCTTAATACCTTTAACTTCACAGAATTTATCCATCTCATGATTTTTAAATTATGTTCCATTATCACTTCTGATGATCTTTACTCTTTTATCCAATTGATTTTCCATCTTTGTTATAAATGATCTAAGTATTTCACCTGTCTCATCCTTTGTCCTAAGAAAGAAAACCCATGTAAATCTAGTATAATCATCAATAATCACAAGACAGTAAGACTTTTTCCCCATACTACTTATACTGGTTGGTCCAAATAAGTCCATATGCAATAAGTGTAAGGGTGTGCTATTTGTGTTCACAGATTTGGACTTAAATGAGGATTTGTGTTGCTTTCCCTTTTGACAAGAAACACAATGATCATCACATGAATAGACCTTTTCAGGCAAACCTCTAACAAGCTTGTTTTTGACAAGTTTATTAATGGTTTTGAAATTCATGTGACACATCCTCCTATGCCACAGTTCAGATTCATTCACACTTGCTTTCGAAATAAGACAGTTTAAATCAGGTTGAGGTGTCATATTTACTAAGTCACACTTATATACATTATCTTGCCTTGGAATTCTCATCAAAATCATGTTTTCTGGTATTTTGAATTCCTTGGACAAGATAAGGCATTCAGTGTCAGTAAAATGAACTGGGTTCTTTTTATCTGTGATTTGACTCACACTTAGTAAATTATACCTCAGTTGTTCCACAAAATAAACATTATCAAAACTTAGCTTTTCACTCTGAACTGTTCCTTTCCCTGTGATCCTTCCTCCTTTTGGATTGCTTCCAAAAGCTACATATCCTCCATCAAAAGATTTGAAATCCTGCAGATTTTCTTTGTCTCCAGTCATGTGTCTTGAGCATCCACTATCAATATGCCATAAGCTCTTTGGCTTGCCCTGCACAAACAGTCAAAAAGAGAATTAATTTCTCTTGGGAACCCAAACCAATTTGGCTTTGGGTTTCCCATGTGCATTCACATATTCAACTTTCTTGAAGATTATTGATTGTGATGCACTGTTGGTATTTGGATCTGTTAATTTATCAGACTTAATAGGTGTCCAAATCCAACTTATTTTAGACTTAACAGTGTTCTTTGGCTTAACAGTTTTAACTGTTTTACCAATTGAAGATTCAGTGTTAATTTTGTTAACACTGTTTTTGTATTTGGTTACCACTGTTTTAGTCTTTAAACTTTTGGCTAAATTTGTTATTACTGCAGCAGTAGATTTACCTGTAGCAGTGCTTAACATGTTAGCCTTTGGGTTTATCTTCTGAACTCTGGCAGTACGATTAACTTTTGATTGAAAATTTTGTTTGTTACTCATATTTGCTTTTGTCCATGACCGTTTTCTAATCCTTTGAACATTCTCAGGATTATGATAGCAGTCATATTGAAGATGACCCATTTTTCCACATATAAAGCAAGACATTTCTTTAATCACAGTAACATTATTACCCAGTTTTTGTGAAACCATTTGATTCCAATTTCTTTGATTACCTCTGGGTTTTTGATTTTGAAAATTCTGTGAAGAAGAAGTACTTGCTTTACATGTACAATTAACACAGTTATTCACAACAGATTTAACAACAGGTTTAGTAACTGAGTTAACTGTATTACTAACATATCCTAACCCATGTTTAGATTTGTTAGTATTCATGCTCACATTTTCTAAGTCCAGTTTAACCTTTTCCTTAAACATTTTCTTACCCTCTTCTAGTTTATCAGTTTTAAGATTAGAAACTAGATCAGTAATTACTCTCCTCACATTCTCACATGTTGACTCAGACTTAGATGATTCAGATTTCACACTCTTCTCACTATCAGATGTCATATCACTCTGATCATCTTCTTCAGTCCAGTCACTAACTTCACCTTCTACAAACAGTTCATCATCAGATAAACTTTTAATTGGATCAGCCTTTTTAACCTCATCTACCATTCCTCTTTTAAGTGAATTGATATCAATTTCACTTTTAGGAGGAAAGTAGGTGTGATTATAAGGTGGAGGTACATTATTGTACCCTAATCCAGTCTTAAGTTTATCATGAATCTGTGAATTAATAAGTTTATTTACACTCTTTGAAGCATGTTCTAATTTACTTACATCAAGCCTTATACTATCTCTTTCACATGTGACCTCAGTAAGTTTCTTAGATAACAACTCAACTTTATCTTTAAAAGTGTCTCTCTCCCACCTAGCATATTCAATGTCATATTTAAACTGTGTTGCATTGACTTCATATGCCTTTATTTGATTTTCCAGATATTCAATGACTGCTATGGTGTGTTTACTTTTGATTTCCCATTGTTTTAGTTTCTCACACACTTTTATATTATGATCTCTGTAGTGTTTAACAGTTTGTTTACAAACAGCAGAACATAATTTATTTTGTACCTCAGAAGGAACTTCTGACTTTTTGTCAGATTCTGCAATGGCCATGAGACATTGATTCTTCACAACATGCTCTTCTTGATCACTCCAGTCCCATCCACAGCCATCCATAGACACCAAAGCATTTGCTGAAGCCCCCTGAATTGGAATGTTTCTTGTCTGTGTTCCAGTGCTTCCAGATCTCTGACCATTACCATTCTGCTCTTGCCTAGGGTTTCTGCATTCTCTGGCAAAGTGTCCCATCTTGTGACAGTTGAAACACTCAATCTTGCTCTTATCAAACCAATTAGCATCATTCCTCTTGTATGCAAAGTTGTTTCTACCAGTCCTCTGCATGAACCTTTTTGCTCTCTGAGTAATCAAAGCAATTTGCCACTTAATGTCCATATCCTCTAGATCATCACCATCAAATTGTTCCAGATCTTCATTAGTAAGTGAAGAATTCACATTACTTGCAAAGAAAGATCCTAATATATGATCATTAGAACTATTTGATGATGATCCTGCTCCTCCTGAAACATAAGTAGAACCCATTTGACTTGATTCTACCTTTGTTCCAGCCATAGACATAAAAGCAGCATTATGACTATATCCAGTTGCTTGCTTCTTACTTTCCACCTCAGACTCAAAGTTCCTCAGATCATTGTATATATCTTCTAGTTCCTTAACTTCAATGTCTGAACTCTGCCTCAATCCAACAGTATAGATTGTCCATTCATCACCTAATGATCTTAAGAACTTTCTGTTAAGATCTTCTTTGTCAATCTTAACCTTGTGATTTTCCAATTCTCCAACTAATTTAGTAAACCTATCAAAGGTTTGAGTTAGAGTTTCAGTTTTCACATGGCTAAAATTTTCAAATTGTTGCTTTAACAGAGATCTTTTATTCTTTTTGGTGTTATCATTACCACCAAACCTCTTCTCAATCGCCTCCATTAGTACCTTGGGATCTTCACAATTATCAAATCTGCTCTGATGCTCATTCGGAATGGATAGCAACAAAGTACTAAGTGCCTTGTACTCAGTAGATCTGATTTTCCTCTCTGCTTCAGATGTTGGTGGTGCTCTTGGTTGCTTTACTCCATCACCATCAAGCGTTAATGGAATACCATTAACAACAACTTCCCACATCTGATAATCCGTGAGAAGCATATATTGCCTGATTCTGACCTTCCATAGGTCAAACTCATCAGGTTTAAGCATTGGAATCTTTGTTGCTTGAATTCCTTCATTACCTTCAGTAGCCATTGAAATCAAAACTTAATATATGAACTAAAACTCAAATACTAATACTAATAATCCCAGATCTTCCTGTCTTCAAAGCTTCACAAGCTCTGATACCACTTTGTTAGTCCCTGTTTAACTTAATAAACAATCTTACGTAATAAGCCTTGAATATATTATTGAGAAGTTGCGGAATCACACTCAATAATATTAAGAAGATCAACAAATATTAATTAATATGATGAACACAATAATATACCAAAAGCTTCAATCTTATTAATGATATAAGACGAATACACTTGATGTATTAGGGTTACAGAAAACCTTGAAGCTGCGCAATTAACATTAACCTATCTAGGTCTAAAGGATCTCTATTTATAACACATAGAGTCCTATACAATCTCCTACGAATATGGAATAAAATAACTTCCATAACCGACTCATACTTATCACAAAATCATAAACAGTTGTAACTACCATTCTGAAGTAAACAGTTGTAACTGTTACACATTCAGTGGTAACTGCTTCAATTGTAATATAAGACTAAGTACAAATATATAATCAGTGTTAACTGTTTCATATATAACTAACAGTTACAAATACATAAGCAGTTTTAACTACTTACAGACACATAACTATCAGTTGTAATCTATCTTCAATCAGTTGTAACACTTGTCTTCTCTTCAGTTTTCTTCTATCAGTTGTAACTTCGTAAAGACAGTTTTAACCTTTAAAACAAACAGTTTTAATCACTTATACTATGTCTTCATCAACAACTTCAACTCAGACCTGAAACAGTTTTGACCCAACAGCTCAACTATGTGCTCATGGCTGTATACATATACATTATCAATTGCTGGATGCAATTCAATTATTTAAATCTTGCGGTTCATACTATATTCCTTGATTTCAAACCTGTGAGCTCACCAGCTTTAGCTGACCATTTAGCATATATCGCAGGTACCAAGCAGTAGGTTGTTTCTGCTTCAGGACTTCTAGCTCGAGTCAGCATACAGACGTTGAGATTTTCTTGCATTAGTATATTTTGTACAAGTACTTATGTACTGGAATCTCCTTTTATTTAAACTCGAGCTATGTAAAGCTATAAAGGTTGTAAACATTTCAATATCAATATATTTTGTTAAAACGACGCATATAGAGTCGTTTACTATATATCTTTGTGCTTTGTTATTGATTATTAACACCCAAATCGTGCTTCCGCAAATCATTAAATTTGGGGGTGTTACAATTTTTCTTCACCAAACACACATTCTCTATCTCTATCTCATCTCTTTCTCTCTTAATCTCACCAACAACAACTACAAACACAACAACAACAAAATCGGCATCACCATTTTCGGAATCATCATCATAAGCAGGAAGGAGGAAACGAGATGAACAACATCATCACCATCTTCATCTTCATCTTCCTCATCAACATCTCCGTTTCATTTCCTCCATCTCTATCTCGATTTCTAGGTAACAAATCACTTTCTCTTTCTAAAAATTACTTAGATTACTTAGAAATACATGCTAGTAGCTTTGTATAACATCAAAACGCCCAAAAATCGGACCAAAACTCGTTTTGAAGTTTGAAATCGTCGAACAGACCGTTGTGTCGCAAAGGCCAAAAACAGTGCTGCGACATAGCCAATGTCGCAGGTTATGTCGCAATAAATAAATTATGTCGCATGGTGCGACGCAAGCCATTATGTCGCAGCGAATCCGAACGTCGCACATAGCGACACAACACACAATGTCGCATTAAATTGCGAACGTCGCACGAATCGACACAAGCCCCTATGTCGCACCTAACCTCGCACCCAATGTCGCATAACACAGCAGGTTTAAAAACACACATTTTCACTAAGTGTCGAGACTTACATTTTACCACCAAATTTTACTCCGAAATGGAATTTCGGAGCGTTTTCACTACAGCAACATAGTAGAAATAAAATTTTTCCAAGCTCGACCCCAGCCAGGGGCTCTGCCCCTTGGACCCCTCCAGGGGTTGCCACCCCTTGGACCCCGCTACCAGGGGCGCTGCCCCCGGACCCCCGTACACGGTTTCCAAACCTGAACGACGAATGAATATTTACACAACTCGCTTAAACAAACTGATTTGTCTCCTACTTATATGACCTCACGTGTTTAGGACACTAGGAGGTTACCCATCGGACAACGCGCGTATCGTAGGATCGCTAGCTCCTTAGGTGAGTTCATAGCCCCACTCTTTCAACTGTTTTACTGTTTTCGGGGTGAGACGCATGCACAATTACTGTTTTCGAATTATATTGATAAACTTTTATAATTCACACTTAACTATATTACTGCTACGTAATACAAACCGTGTAATACTTAGGGATTACACTCATTATATTTTTGTAGAACAATATCACTATTTGATCTAGATAGGTTACCATTGTACACTGCTAGATTGTTGAAAAACAATTACTATTACATAACTTTGATTAAGTTATCACTATACTTTGGCCATAATGTCGCGGGACAATATTATCGAATATACTAGAACTGGTTAGTTCTACTTAAGTTGGCCAACAACTATACTCTTTGCAGGATTAGTTTTCCTTTTAGGAACTAAGACTGTCAATATATCCCAGGATTACTCGAATGGACTTGTACTTAAGTGAACATTACCTCGAGACCTCAATATACTTGCTAGGCTGGAGGCTAGGAGTATACAATAGTGACGTATGTTAGTATAGTTCCTTATACTAATACAAAACAACTAGGTGATGATTATTCATACCTAGGCTTATTGTGA
The DNA here is from genome assembly GCA_949592205.1 of Helichrysum umbraculigerum. Lineage (NCBI taxonomy): Eukaryota > Viridiplantae > Streptophyta > Magnoliopsida > Asterales > Asteraceae > Helichrysum > Helichrysum umbraculigerum. The sequence continues at coordinate 3,001,865 of CATIUR010000005.1, read as the reverse complement.
TACACCTAATATCTAAGTATTGTATATACATACCTAGATACGTTAAATCATTCATGTGATACATGATACTTTGTTGGATGTGTTTGTTGATCAGGCTTTTTAATATATATATATATATATATATATATATATATATATATATATATATATATATATATATATATATACGCACACACACATACATACTCGTACTTAATCTCAAGCACTCGGTGCTACCTACGGTTTACTTATGTATATTGATATACATACACTTATACAAACACAATTACTCCAGTCGGGCATGTCGTAGTACTGCCGGCTCACAATCACTCCAGTCGGTCATGTCGTATTACTGCCGGCTCACAATCACTCCAGTCGGGCATGTCGTAGTACTGCCGGCTCTCAATTACTCTAGTCGGGCATGTCGTAGTACTGCCGGCTCTCATATACATACATTGCTTGCGAGCAACACTGTTCGATATCACGGTTAGAGTGATACAAAACGATATCACGGTTAGAGTGATACAAAACGATATCACGGTTAAGTGATACAAAACGAGATCACGGTAAAGTGATTCAAAACGATATCGCGGTAAAGCAATACAAAACATCGATAAACATACGAGTTGATACTCGCACTCATCAACGGATCGGCGAGCTTACACTCGAGATCGTTGACACAGTATTTGGCTAAATACTCAATTATAGTTCTGTGGGACTACACTTACATGTTGCCTGGAAGCAACACACTATGCCATGTGGCACACTAGTACCTTACTACCAAATAATTAATGCTATTACTTGTTATCATATGACGTGGTCATACACTTACTCGATTAGTACTTAAGCATGTAATGTCTCACATATGTAGACATACTTATACCTGATAGGTAACTAAGCATGTAATGCCATCTTCCTCGATGTACGTAGGTACACAACACAACTATATAATACTACAAATCTAAATCGTAGTTTTTGAACTACTTTTCAAACATACAGGGTTTATACTTCATGTTTACAACTAACAAACCTATGAACTCACCAGCTTTATAGCTGACTCGTTTTAGCATGTGTTCTCAGGTGCCCAGTAGGATTAGGATTGCTACTAGATATGCTAGCTCGAGTCGCATGATTCCAAACACTTAGATTTCCTTGCATAATTTTTGTACTACAACTTATGTATTGGATCACATTTTGCGAACTCGCGAACGTTGTAAACGTTTTATTTTGGGAAATGTAATAACTATTTTCAAACGTCTCATTTAGAGGTCGTTTGCTATATCTTTATGCTTTGGTTATTGATTAGTCGCGCCCCGACCCGACCGCTTCCGCAACCCGAATTTAAGGGTGCGACATGATCAATTCTAATAATAAAATATTAATCTTACTCAGAAGATTATTTACAACAATTATCGTCCACACACAAGTGGCCCAACTACTGCACCATATAGATCGCACTCAAGTGATTAATTACGATAGATATTGGTCATACGCAAATGACCCGACCAAGATGAATAATCACCCTATTAACGTCACGATATTAAGGTATTACATCGACTATTCCTTGTATCGTAAAATACTCAACGACATAGGAAAAATAACTTGTATCAAACCATTGTACAAAAAAATATAACATCACACAAAAAGGCACAATACGCGATCCTGCATGTTATACGGTATCGCGTATTTCACTTACTCACGCGATCGACCCACAAATTCACGCGATCGCGTGTCCAAACGTCTGAGTCTTTGGACCTTGTTATGTTAGAATGCTCAGTGGTTCGGCCAATTTGGTGTAAGCATAGGAGTTGGTGGAGTCTAAACACTTATATCCCATCTTTTATACATGAGTTTCTTTCGGATGAGCCCTTTTGTAACACCCACTTTTAGGGTCTAGTAATTTTATATAATTTTCTGACTTTAAATTATTATTTAATGCGTTAGAAGATATTTTGTTTAGGTTTACTTGAAAATAATTGGGAAAAGAGTCAAATGAGTAATTGTGACAGATAAAGTGTTATTTGTTTTAAACTAATTGAGTTGAAAGAATAACAAAAAGTATTGGTGTCGCAAATGGTTTTTAATTAGGTTCTAGATAATAGGTTTGAAAGAGAATAAAATCTAATTAATATTAGGGTCGGTTAAGAATTGTGCCGACTCATTCCTTTTCTTTTTCAAAATGTTCCCTACTATTCCTAATAGATAAGAAACCTTAAACAAAGTTGAAAACAATCAAAGGGGCTGTGGATTTTGCTTTAATTTCAACATCATCATCTAAGTTCATTATTCTAATTGTAAGTTTTTCTTATGTTTATTAGTTATAAACTTGTTTTGAGAAAGTGGTTGATTTATAAATTAAATATAGGATTGATTCTTGAGATGTTTATCGATGATTTTATTTTGCTAATTGTATAAGTTGTAAGTATTCTTATTTTACCAAGAACATGTTTACTTAGAATTGCGGAAAATATTGAAGTATTAGGAAAGGGATATTTAATAGATATTGTATATTGTATGATGTTGGTGGTGTTGTTTGTTGTTAGTTCATGCCTATATGATACTACTAAGTCAAAGATTGTTGTTCTTCAAGTTTTGAGGTTGATTAATTTGGATACGATTAAAGTTAAACAGAAATGATAATTTGGAACTAGAAGTGATGGCATGAAATCAAATTTGTGAAGTGGTCATCTACTTATGTCTAGTCATAGATTAATGACAAGGATCCTAGCAATTAAAGGTGGCAACTTAGATGACACGTGGGGTTATTAGAAAAGAGTTTAGTGCTTTATTTAGTCACAAAAAAAATGATAGATTATTAAAGAAAATCGATTACTCTTTTAGTATAAAAGAGTACTTATATGTTTTGTTTAAGAGGAATAAATGATATTTGCAAATTAGTAGTGTTATTATATTAATACTTATAAGTATATATATGAGTTATGATTAAGTAATGACGTTAGTGACTTATAAACTAGTATAATATAAATGGATACTTGAAATGTAGTATGGTTACCCCTTAAAACTTGATTATTATATGTTATGGTAATTGTCAAAAACTTAGTATGTGATATTGGCCATTTTGTTGTAACTCAAATACTTATAGTAATTAAGTTTGTAACGGCTAATTCTATGTAATACTTACTTGTTGAAGTAGTGTACTCAAGTTCAGTATATTATATCCAATACATGAACTGAGTTACATTTTATGGGACGAGTTACTAACTCATTATCTATTTGTATTCTCAGATCAGGAGAAGACTCAGTGACATTAGACTACTGAGTAGAGACTGAGGTATTGGTGAGTGGATCTGTAACCCTCAGTGTGATTTAGTTGTAACAGGTTTGGTTACAACGGGTAAACGTATTATTACTGTTTTAGTGTGGCCATGATGATTATGGTTTAATAGTAATAATAATGTTGATAGATTGTTTAGTCTGAAATGATGCCATGATGAGTATGTGAATATGTGATCATGTGATATATTGCCTTTGTGCATTGAGTTATTGAGGTCAGCGGGTGCTGGGCTTAGTTGCTATAGTTGGACGACAGGAATTTCCTTGTACATATCGTTGATAGGAAATTAGGTCGTGTGAAAATAGTAACAAGCTATCGGTAGATTCTGTATAGGCCAATACAGATTGTTGATAAGAGTCGCTTGGTGGGCCACCGCGGCTGAGGGTGCCACAAGGACCACCGATCCTCATTGATATTATGTGTTTACGATTATCTTATTGTAAGATTTGTTATTGCTAAATTAGATTGATGGCTATATGTCTACTCACTTAGCTTTGAGCTAATCCCCCACATTATTACTTCTTGCAGGTTTTAGTTTTGGATATAACGTGTAACAACCCCAAATTTAGGGCCAATTTAAATTTTCCCTAATTGCGTGTTTATTACTTGTATATAATATGAAATAGGATTATATACATTATGTACTCACTATATATATATGGATGGAATATATATATATATATACGCGTATACGATTCGTACAAATCCTATAAAACAACAATTGTACAAACTTGCGGACATTAGTAAAACAATTATTAAATAATGTGAAATTATTTATTACTTTGACTATTACTTTATATTATGTTTATAATATAACGGAAAACGTACGTTTTAATTGAAACGTCACCGAACTCTCCGAAAACTCGACCAACCGACAAAACAAAACAAAGTTATGTTTTATTACTTACATAGCTAGTATTTTGATAAATACTTCAACTTAATTATCGAGTACTATTTCATATTTATAAAACGTATATTTAATCGCGTATAAAATGATTTTTACGTTTAAAAGACCGGGAAAACGAACACCGCACGGAGCGCAAACACGAGGAAGCAAAAATTGGTGAGATCCACACATGGTGGACCCCACCCCAACCGGCCCAAGCAAGGGGGACATCACCCCCCCTCACTTTCTTTCTCCACACACAATCACACAAACATACTCAACATTCTCTCTCTCTCTCTCAATCGGCATTCTCTCTCTCTCTCTAAAATCAATATTAAACCACCATAAAAACACCACAAAACCACCTCGGAAGCTAGGCTCGTTTTGAAGAAAAGTGATCACGTGAACGAGAGCTACAATGTCATCTTTTCGGATTTTCGTTTCGACAACTTTGTAAGTTTTCCGGCGACTCGCAAACTTTTCCGATTACATTTATTTTACTTCCATGTTGATCCCCTAGCTAAATGATGTCCGAATACGTAATTAAAACTCGTTTTTGAACACGTTAACGGAAATGTCGGTTTTGGTCATTTTAAAGAAAACGACACCACAAACCTTAAAAACGACCACCAATAGTTACTATGGACTCATTATAACCTATTAAAACTAGTATAAAAGTTCTAGACCCAACGGAAACCGGAAAATACGTTTTCGGAAACTTAAATTCCGAACAGACCTCTTGTGTCGCATCGGACCAAAATTTCATGCTACACAACACTGTGTCGCATGTTATGTCGCATGTTATGTCACAATGTATGCGACACAACGCTTATGTCGCACTATGTGTCGTATCATCTACGACACAAAGTTTACCTATCGCTTGATTGCGACACAACGACTATGTCGTATCGTTGTGTCGTACCCTTGTATGCGACACAACCATTGTGTCGCATAAACACCAAACCGATTTCAATCCATACGACACAGACCTTATGTCGCATACGGTCTGCGACACAAGCCTTGTGTCGCAGATAACCCAGATCAGAAAACAAAATATATTCTAAGTGTTGGAGTTACTTTTCAACTACTAAATATACATGAAAATACTATACTTTTGAGGGTATACAGCAACACTTGAATACGTACAAGACTATACTAAACTAACGTGAGATTTCACTCACACACGCGTACGAGATTACACTTGGAAATACTTAGGAGATTACACTCCAATGAACTTACACTTGTACATTACACGGGATTACATCCGATACGAACTTACAAGTTCACTCACTAGTTACGTGCTGGATTACACGTTAACTGATACGAACATACACTCGAATACTTACGAGGTTTCACTCGTACCCTTTGGGGTTTAAGCCCATTGGAACTTACGCACACGATACACGTTGTGATATAAACAAACAGTTATACACGTACGCTCTTCAAAAGTACAACTACTATGAATACATAATAATAATGGATGGAATTATTATTATACCCCGATAACAAACGGACCGTATAACTTTTCTACAAACTACAAACGATTACAAACGTACAAACAAACTAATGGACATTAACTAGTTTGGGAACAACTAGCATGGATACTTTACAAGTATTCCATTTACTTACTAAACCTTATGCGTATTAGGACGCTAAGGGTTGCTAGTTCGGGAATACTACTTGCTTACTTACTGCATTGTCTGCAGGTGAGTCTTACAGCCCCTACTTTACTGTTTTATACTCAGGGGTGAGATGCATTACTGTTTTCCATGAACACACAAAACTTACTTGCTGCCATGATTTACTTACTGTACGAGATTACGGATATGCCAATTGCATGAGTTTACGACTAATCCAATGAAATCCTCCTTAATCATAGTTGTTAGTTACGTGATAAGCGCGAGTTTTAGTATATGGATCCATATGGGACTGACAATCCCCGCCCGGGGTAGCACGCACTACCACGAACCGTTCCTGTAGAAACGGGCGTTTCTTACTCGTTCCGTATGAATGTTTTGGATTACATTCATGAGGGGGGTACCTATATTTACTGTACGTTAAGCTTCAACTATGGTGGCTCATGGCAATTGTATCAAACGGTTAGCATAACCTGCAACCACCCACTTATTAAAACTCAAGTAAACGATGAGCATAACCTGTGATCGTTACTTACTGGCTGGCTATGATTTACGAATACTACATGTGTGTTCAAACTATTTACTTACTTACAAACCTGTGAGATTCACCAACCTTTTTGGTTGACCATTTTAGTAATGCTTCTCAGGTACACAGCATCAGTAGGGATGCCCAGCAGGATAAGCTTTCTTAGCTCGAGTCGCATGCATTTACAAGCTTGGAGATTTACATACATTACTTTTGTACTTACTGTTATGTATTAGAATCTCTAAGATTTTACTTGAACTCGAGCTTGTATTTTGAAACTACTTATGTATTAATGTAATAACTTTTCGAACGTCTCATTTAGAGTCGTTCACTGTATCCTTTGTGCTTGTGATTATTGATTAGTAACACCTAAAACATTGCTTCCGCAAACTGTCAAATTTGGGGGTGTTACAGATTGGTATCAGAGCCTAAGGTTATAGTGAACTAGGTTGCATTTAGTGGGCCTAGACTATGACCGTTAGGCAGTATTCCTCATTAGGTATAACTGGTTCAGGAATTACAGCATACAAGTTTAATTTAACATAGCCTGATCAACTATGTACAATTAAATGAAGATGATGTGAGTTCTGAAAGGGGTTATGTTGAACCGGAATGCATTAGCTGACTCTGACCACGAGAGAACCGGGACTTTTACGTGATTGTGCTAGACACGAACTAGGCGGTTATGTGATATATATATATATATACATAGGCCTTTTTCCCCGATACGATACTCTCTCTCGACTACTACGAAATCAATATTCTTTAAAATTTCATCGAACAAACGACAACTCGATTCTCGTCATTCTGTCCTTATTTAACTTTTATGAATTCACAAATACCGACATACGTCCGAAGATATCCACACCATTATAACCGACAACCATAGTTACTCGAACATCCTTCGATATGAAGATCGAGACCTTGTTTTCATTTGCTATTCCTACCTAATTCTACGTTTATAACATTCTACAAAGTACATTACTGTACCGTTAGGTGTAACCTAATAAAACCATTTTCAACTCAATTTTCGTCAGATTTCAAATTATACAACCGATTTTTACTATCAAAATTTTATAACAAATGTATTTTTATCAAACATGTTACAAAATTTCTCACAAAAATGTTTATACAATTTTCAAAAAACTTCAAAACCGTATAAACTTATTTATAGTACACAACTTTAAACAACCTTCAAACTTTGGCGTAATTTCTCTAAACTTACCAAAATCATCACAATCATAATTCTTGTTCAAACCTTCACATGTTCTTTATTTATTGTTTCAAGGAACATGCCTCCTCGACGACAAATCACCCTTACTAAAGCCGAAGTCGCGGGTATTATTGCCCGTAGTGTGGCCCAAGCTCTAGCTGTCCGAGCAACCAATCCTGGTAGCGAAGATACGGCTAACAATACACCTCCACCCAAAACCTGCACCTACAAGGACTTCCAAAACTGCAAACCATTGAGCTTTGCAGGTACTGAAGGAGCGATCGGTCTGATTCGTTGGACCGAGAAAATCGAATCAGTATTCCACATCTGCAACTGCAAGGAAGAGGATAAAGTTAAGTTCGCCGCCAGTACCTTTTCTAACACCGCTCTTACCTGGTGGAACACCTATGCGCTGACTGTGAGCGTTGCTGATGCTTACAAACTACAGTGGGATGAACTAAAGAACATGCTGAAGGGCGAGTACTGCCCAAGAGATGAGCTGAAACAACTAGAGATTGAATTCTGGAATCACAAGATGCAGGGTGATGACATCACCGGTTACACCAACCGCTTTCACCAGCTGGCACTTTTGTGCCCATCCATGGTTGATCCCGAGTACAAAAGGATCGAAAAGTACGTTGATGGACTTCCCGAACGACTTCAAGATTTAGTAACTTCGTCCAAACCGGGAACAATTCAGAGTGCCATTCGTATGGCTCATGAGTTAACGGCCAATTCTGTCCGCCGTGGCTCGACTTCAACCCCGTCTGCGAATAACAAACGTAAATGGGAAGTAAGTCCCCACTCATCCAACCCGATTCCTGACAAGAAGCTTGCAACTGTCAATGCCAATGACTCAAAGGCTTACAAGGGGAGCAAGCCTTACTGCTCCCAATGTAGTCGCCATCATAATGGCTCCTGTCCCTGCACCAAATGCAAGAAATTCGGGCACCTGGCCCAAGACTGTCGAACCAATTCCACTGGTACTGATACTTCTGCACCCAAGACCTGCTATGAGTGCAATGGTATCGGGCATTTCCGGAAGGATTGCCCAAAGCTGAAACTCCGAACCAACCACACGAAGAGTAGAGCTTATGTAATTAACGCTAGGGAGGATGACCCAAATCCGAGACTCTGTGATTTGCTTAACCCGGGTACGCTCATTCTTTGATTTCCCGAGACTGTAATCTCTCGCTTAATGATTATGTGTAACTGTCTATTATTCTGTGTGTTTTCTTTGATCCTAAGTACCCAATAGGATTAGGAAACGACCGACTATACGAATTCCGAACATATAACTTGTATTACACTTGGACTACCAATAACAAACACTTTTCCCAAATATCTCACACTGGTTGAGACCGGGAGCTCGTATATTATTCGTTACTTTAAACAAGTCATCCAATAGAACTTCACTTTCTTGTAGCAATTCTTAAATAGATTAATTATTTCGTAGGAAATGACAACTCACTCCGTCAACAACCCTACCTTGGATGATGAACTGCTCAGTGAGGAACCAATAATGTTTCCTTACCTCCTCGAACTCGAGTGTGATACCGAACCTTTCGTTGAATTAGCAACAGCACCTGCTTCTCCTGTTGCTCTAACTGCTGCAAAAGCACCAGTTGATGTAACCTTGACTGCTGAATCAGTCAGCCACCTCAACCAAACTATTGAATCGCTACGAAAACAACTAACGGAAGCACGGGAAGACATTGATGACCTACGACGAATTGCCTTCCAAAATGACCTGCGTATGCGTGAGTACGAGCTACGTTTGATAGCTTTAGAAAACCCTACTTCACCACTAACTTCCCAAAGTACTCCTACTGAAGAGGATAACGACACTGACTGTACCCCACCTCCAGCAAAAAGGGTGAAGGTTTACTTGGGAAATAAACCTTACTGCTCCCGATGCACTCGGCATCATGACGAACCGTGTACTACACCTACCGGTCGATGCAAATCCTACCCTAAAAGTACGAACCCTCCTAAAGTGAAACTCTGCTTCAACTGTGGGAGTGCTGGCCATCTCAAGGCCCAATGCCCACTACCTCCAGGCAACAAAAATTAGGGTACGTTACCACCTGACAACTACTTGATTTCAAACACTGTAGGACCTACCCTACTACTGTAGGTTACTTGTATGCATTGTAGCTACCTGACGAATATCGAACTACCGATTACTACTTCGAACAAATTTCGGGACGAAATTTTATTAACAAGGGGAGAATGTAACAACCCCAAATTTAGGGCCAATTTAAATTTTCCCTAATTGCGTGTTTATTACTTGTATATAATATGAAATAGGATTATATACATTATGTACTCACTATATATATATGGATGGAATATATATATATACGCGTATACGATTCGTACAAATCCTATAAAACAACAATTGTACAAACTTGCGGACATTAGTAAAACAATTATTAAATAATGTGAAATTATTTAATTACTTTGACTATTACTTTATATTATTTTTATAATATAACGGAAAACGTACGTTTTAATTGAAACGTCACCGAACTCTCCGAAAACTCGACCAACCGACAAAACAAAACAAAGTTATGTTTTATTACTTACATAGCTAGTATTTTGATAAATACTTCAACTTAATTATCGAGTATTATTTCATATTTATAAAACGTATATTTAATCGCGTATAAAATGATTTTTACGTTTAAACGACCGGGAAAACGAACACCGCATGGAGCGCAAACACGAGGAAGCAAAAATTGGTGAGATCCACACATGGCGGACCCCACCCCAACCGGCCCAAGCAAGGGGGACATCACCCCCCCCCCCCCCCCCCCTCACTTTCTTTCTCCACACACAATCACACAAACACACTCAACATTCTCTCTCTCTCTCTCAATCGGCATTCTCTCTCTCTCTCTAAAATCAATATTAAACCACCATAAAAACACCACAAAACCACCTCGGAAGCTAGGCTCGTTTTGAAGAAAAGTGATCACGTGAACGAGAGCTACAACGTCATCTTTTCGGATTTTCATTTTGACAACTTTGTAAGTTTTCCGGCGACTCGCAAACTTTTCCGATTACATTTATTTTACTTCCATGTTGTTCCCCTAGCTAAATGATGTCCGAATACGTAATTAAAACTCGTTTTTGAACACGTTAACGGAAATGTCGGTTTTGGTCATTTTAAAGAAAACGACACCACAAACCTTAAAAACGACCACCAATAGTTACTATGGACTCATTATAACCTATTAAAACTAGTATAAAAGTTCTAGACCCAACGGAAACCGGAAAATACGTTTTCGGAAACTTAAATTCCGAACAGACCTCTTGTGTCGCATCGGACCAAAATTTCATGCGACACAACACTGTGTCGCATGTTATGTCGCATGTTATGTCACAATGTATGCGACACAACGCTTATGTCGCACTATGTGTCGTATCATCTACGACACAAAGTTTACCTATCGCTTGATTGCGACACAACGACTATGTCGTATCGTTGTGTCGTACCCTTGTATGCGACACAACCATTGTGTCGCATAAACACCAAACCGAATTCAATCCATACGACACAGACCTTATGTCGCATACGGTCTGCGACACAAGCCTTGTGTCGCAGATAGCCCAGATCAGAAAACAAAATATATTCTAAGTGTTGGAGTTACTTTTCAACTACTAAATATACATGAAAATACTATACTTTTGAGGGTATACAGCAACACTTGAATACGTACAAGACTATACTAAACTAACGTGAGATTTCACTCACACACGCGTACGAGATTACACTTGGAAATACTTAGGAGATTACACTCCAACGAACTTACACTTGTACATTACACGGGATTACATCCGATACGAACTTACAAGTTCACTCACTAGTTACGTGCTGGATTACACGTTAACTGATACGAACATACACTCGAATACTTACGAGGTTTCACTCGTACCCTTTGGGGTTTAAGCCCATTGGAACTTACGCACACGATACACGTTGTGATACAAACAAACAGTTATACACGTACGCTCTTCAAAAGTACAACTACTATGAATACATAATAATAATGGATGGAATTATTATTATACCCCGATAACAAATGGACCGTATAACTTTTCTACAAACTACAAACGATTACAAACGTACAAACAAACTAATGGACATTAACTAGTTTGGGAACAACTAGCATGGATACTTTACAAGTATTCCATTTACTTACTAAACCTTATGCGTATTAGGACGCTAATGGTTGCTAGTTCGGGAATACTACTTGCTTACTTACTGCATTGTCTGCCAGACTCATGTGAGTCTTACAGCCCCTACTTTACTGTTTTATACTCAGGGGTGAGATGCATTACTGTTTTCCATGAACACACAAAACTTACTTGCTGCCATGATTTACTTACTGTACGAGATTACGGATACGCCAATTGCATGAGTTTACGACTAATCCAATGAAATCCTCCTTAATCATAGTTGTTAGTTATGTGATAAGCGCGAGTTTTAGTATATGGATCCATATGGGACTGACAATCCCCGCCCGGGGTAGCACGCACTACCACGAACCGTTCCTGTAGAAACGGGCGTTTCTTACTCGTTCCGTATGAATGTTTTGGATTACATTCATGAGGGGGTACCTATATTTACTGTACGTTAAGCTTCAACTATGGTGGCTCATGGCAATTGTATCAAACGGTTAGCATAACCTGCAACCACCCACTTATTAAAACTTAAGTAAACGATGAGCATAACCTGTGATCGTTACTTACTGGCTGGCTATGATTTACGAATACTACATGTGTGTTCAAACTATTTACTTACTTACAAACCTGTGAGATTCACCAACCTTTTTGGTTGACCATTTTAGTAATGCTTCTCAGGTACACAGCATCAGTAGGGATGCCCAGCAGGATAAGCTTTCTTAGCTCGAGTCGCATGCATTTACAAGCTTGGAGATTTACATACATTACTTTTGTACTTACTGTTATGTATTAGAATCTCCAGGATTTTACTTGAACTCGAGCTTGTATTTTGAAACTACTTATGTATTAATGTAATAACTTTTTGAACGTCTCATTTAGAGTCGTTCACTGTATCCTTTGTGCTTGTGATTATTGATTAGTAACACCCAAAACATTGCTTCCGCAAACTGTCAAATTTGGGGGTGTTACATAACGGGTTGGCGCAAGAAGTATGATACTAGAATGGAATGTTTGAAGACTGCTTACTCTGATATATTTTTATAACTTAAAACTGTATTTTGTATTAAATAACACCCGGACTGATATGTTATGTTTTTGACGTATTATAACGTTAAGTATATTATATAATGTAATTTATAAATGTTTGTTTGGGACTCGCGCATTCGATGTAAAAAAAAAAATATGGTTATGATTTAAGAGGGGTGTTTTAAGTTGGTATCAGAGCATAGGTTTGGGTGAATTGGACATTGTAAGGTGTTCAATCCCAAATCTAGAGTGGTGTTTCGTCAAACATTCCAGGGTATGGGATTTAGGCACTGTATGGGAATTGTGTAGTATGATAGGTACTAACACTTATCAAGTTGTGAGATGTTTTGGATACAGAGACGGCCGGACTTGAGTACCGATCAGTACTCTTAGCAATTCTTTGATATTTGGTGGTTAAAGAAAATTGAGGTAATCTCTGATAAACTTTCCTGGATTTAAGTTAAATTGAATTGCTTACTTAGCTATGATGATTATGATTAGTATTAAAGTAAATTGGTCAGACTGATATGATTCCCCAGTTATGAGTCATTGATGATTGTTACTTGTAGATACAATGATAGACATATTAAATGAGATGTTTACCATCATAAGTAGTTCCGAAGGAACTTTAAATGTATAATATATGTTAAATTATATACATAAAGCGCTAATTAAAATGCCAACAGTGGTACTATTCGAACCTAAGGGTATTTTAAAACGTTGAAGTAAATAATGAAATTAGTAGTATGATTCTGAATTGTAATTACAAGATATGGTTGCAAAATCTTTTTAATAAATTACGTGATGATTGACCAAAGTACAATTGCTCCCTTGGGAGAATAAGTGGCTAGAGAAAATGTTTTGACTTTAGTCAAACCAATAAACGAAATGATAAGTAAATGCTGAATTAATAATGACATGATTTTATATGTTATTAATATGCGGTTAGTTGTTATGTGATCAGAGGCAAGTAGGAATGTCAAATGATGATGTTAAAATTCTATGTGTAGGATTACTTGCTTATGTGAAACAAATGATTTCGGGATTAAGTGGATATTATAGCAAATAAATTCTAAAATTTGTATTGCTAATACGAAGTGATTAAAAGGAAAGATTATTATTGAAATGTGTGGATTAAGATATTTGCACTTAACATTGAATTATATGTTGAAAATATAATAATAGATTGATATGTGTTCAGAGTTTCAGATAAAATTGGATACTGATTTATGTCAGTTGTTGAATTGAAATTTTATGTGATTAGATACATATTAAAAGATGTTATGTGTATATATGTGTGACACCCATCAATTTAGGACTTGTAATTAGTGTCTAATCAAGTTTTAATACATGTAATTAGTTCTGTGTTAGGCTAATTTATGTATCAAGCAATTATATATTGTTGAATATATATCTACACAATTATGCGGTTAGATTAAATCGTACAAATCTCAAATCGAATGGATTTCGACACAATTAATACGGACGTTGGTGGACGATTTTTATTTGGTTAATGCAAACATTAATTAATACCATTGACATATTTCGAATATTATATCAATAATATTTCGTAATCCAAGCTTTATTACACAAACAATATAAACGCGATTAAAAATGGAAGTGCGCAAACAAAACGAAACAGATTACCTTTTATAACGTAATTTCTAAGTAAATTAGTAAAATACTTCAACAAAATAATTGAATAATTGTTCGTAATTTAAAATGTAGAACTTAACTTATAAAATAAATATTTAACGTTAAACAATCGGGAAAACGAACACCATACGGAACTCGAAGACGTAGACTGAAAATGGGTATTTAAACCCCATTTCCACCTCCATCTTTCTCATTTCATACTTTCTTCTCTCTCTCCTCCATCTCTTCTCTCAAAAAAAAAAAATTTCAAAACCACCACCACCCTCAAATCGCCAAAAACTAGCATCAAACGACTTCGGATCTTCAAGATTTTTAGAGATTCACGACCACCACGCAACGATCTATCTTTCTATCTTTCCGAAATTTCATTTCGGCGATTTGTAAGTTTCCGACACAACTCCGAAAACTCTCGTTTTTAAGTATTATCACTTGCTAGTTGTTTGTATAACCTTGTAATGTCCTAAAATGGGTTGGGTAAAAATGTTAGGCTGATCGATGGCCGGAAAATGCGTTTTTGAAGTTAAAACTCCGATCAGATCCCGTACGTCGCATTTGGCCTGGAGCAAATGCGACGCAGCGACTTACGTCGCACAAATCCTCAACGTCGCATATAGCGACGCAGCCTATTACGTCGCATTGACTTGCGAATGTCGCACATAGCGACGCAGACCTTAACGTCGCCAACTTAACCAACGTCGCATTAGCGACGCAGCACCCTACGTCGCATTAAATTGCGATTGTCGCAAAATACGACGCAAACACTCACGTCGCACCCAACGTCGCACTCAACGTCGCACAAACCAGAACCTCAAAAACACAGATTTTTACTAAGTGTCGAGACTCGAAATTTATCACTCGATTTTACCCAAATTCAGATCCCAGATGCGTTTTTCACCAAAGCAATATAGTAGAAATAAAAATTTTTTGAGCTGACCTGGCATCTCGACCCCAGCCAGGGGCCAGCCCCTTGGACCCCGCCAGGGGCGCTGCCCCCGGACCCCCGTACTTAGATTCCGTAAGCACATTTCTCACCAAGTGTCAAACTTATACGACTTCGAAACGCTTATATGATACAACTTTTCAAACATAATGGAATATACTTTTCAAGTATAACACTTCAAAATCAATGTGATAACATCAAGACTATTAATACAAACCGTCACCAACGGGCCAACCATGTTTTCTAAGAACAAACAATGACGAAACAACATTGGACATAACGAGTTGTGTAGACAACTAGACTAGATGGTCTTGAGAGACATCTACTTACTTGACTTTATATGTTTAGGCATTTAAAGGTTACGGGTTCGGAGAACCTACTCACTACTTACTGATTTCCACCGCTTACTACTCGACTCAGGTGAGTCTTACAGCCCCACTTTTACTGTTTTACATACGGGGTGAGATATATTGCTTACTTTTCTTGAACACAAGTACTAAACTGCTTACTATACCAAACGGAATTGCATGAGTTATTTACTACTTACAGAAGTCTCTCCATCATATATCGTTAGTTATGGACTTAAGCGCGAACACTAGTTAATGGATCCATTAGGGAAATGACCCTCCCCGCCCGGGGTAGTAGCGCTACCACGAACCGTTCTGTATAAACGGGCGACTATTATTTCGTTACTTATGCTTGCTCAGTTACGAGCATGTCACGGGAGCAACTTATTACTTACGGGTTAAGCTTCGATTATGAGCCTCATGGCAACGGTATAACTTACTTATTTACATTTGCTGGATTTGCAAATACTTGATTTACGCCTGCGGGTACTACTGATGAAATCTTGTGTTCAAAACTGATATTACTTACAAACCTGTGAGATTCACCAACATTCGTGTTGACCTTTTAGCATGTATTCTCAGGTACTCATATGGAGTAGGATTTCTCCAGGACATAGCCAGAGTCGCATGATTTCAACTAAACTGCATTAACGGAGATTCTCAGCATTATCTTTTGTACATGTTGATTATGTAATAGAATCTCCCGCCATACGCGTGGACTCTAGGGAACTATTTTTGTATACGAAAACATTAAGTTTTCAAACATATATTTCTATGAAATCGCTTTACAACGTCTCATTTAGAGGTCGTTTACTGTATATCTTGTGCTTTGTATATTGATTAGTAACACCCAAGTATGCTTCCGCAAATCATTAAATTTGGGGGTGCTACAATATGAAATAACTTGCATACATAAAAGTTGATTATGTCAGTAGCAAGATAATTATTAAGCATGTATCTAATGCTAAAAAGTTATTAAGCATGTTTTAATTGCTTTTGTACCATGAAATAATGTGGTAAGTGTTATTGTAAAAAAAAAAAAAAAAAAAAAAGTCACATTGAAGATTTATGATATGAAGTAGCCAAACAAGGAATTATGAAAAACCTAATCTAACGACGCCTGATCACTGCCGTTATATTATGCTATGTCGCATGAAATTGTTGGGGCTACCAAGTATCAGAGAGATTTAATGTGATTGTGAAAATGAGTATGAAATCGTGTTAAATTAATTAACGGATAATACCAATGTGAGAATAATTATTGGTAGAAGTGTGCTACCTAGTGAATTTAAATAGGCAAGTGTGTATGATAATTGCCATTGATAGAAGTTATAATAACATACACATATATGACAAATTGATTTTGTTTAAATGTAGTTGTTTGACTAATGAGTTGGATTTCCATTAGTGGGATATATAGTATCCAAATGGATCACTATTGTGTATGGTATGCAATCATTGGATTATGATTGGTCATGTTCGAGTCAAACTTGAGAAAAGTGGTTAAAGGTAATTGTTAACTAATTGATTGAACTAAAGTTGACAAATAGTCAACTGTGTTGAAATAGCCAAACCTAAGTGAAATTTGACAAGATTTTGATATATTATGGTCGAATTCCCAAACGAGTATAATTGTATCAGAATGGTTCATTCATGACCCAAATGAATTAGATATGTTACTAAGATTATGGAACCTTGGCTAATTGTATTAAGTCTATTTGTGACATGCGTAATCGGTAATAAGCTAAATATTGTAAATCATGTTTTGATATGGATATGAATCTTTTTGTTAAAGAATTGGTATTTTGACATTTATCGTTGTATGTGTTATGATAGTGGTCAAAAGAATGGAACTTGAATTGCATTGGGTCAGAATATGGCGCGTCAAGTAAAGTGTTTTAAAATGACCTTGAATTGGACAACGTAACAAATTTGGTTAAAACTTGAATTTTAGAAAAGTGTGAATTTAAAATTGTTTGCATTGTTAACTTACATGTGTTCGTCAAAATTAATGATCAGTCGCTAAATAGTTTAGAAGTTACAAGCTTTTGGAATTGGTTTAGAAAATTGAAGGGTGCAGTGTTATGCAGACCTGAGTATCTGCTGGGAATCAAGGTTACTCGGTTGGTAACTCTTGTACCTGGCGGGTAGTAAGCATGGCACCCAGCTGGTTGTTGTCTGAACCGGCTGTTATTATAGGTTTAAAACAAAGACTTCATTCTGCTACCAAAACATTTAAATCACCCGGCTGTTTAGCCCAGCAGATAATGGTTATTTCAGTAAATTTTATTCAAAATTCAAAGTTTGATTATTTAAATTATATACATACTAAATACATATATGAATGAGTATCAGTGGGAAAGAAAATTAACTTAAACGATATGAAAGGATAATTATGATATAATGAAATATACGTTGAGATGTTGATTTGTAATTGTTCCTAATATCTGTTGAAATGTTATAAAGAAATATTAGAACTGTTTCTACTACTTGTTAGTATGAGTATGTGATTATTCATTTATGATAGTGAGGGCTTAGTAAAGGTTTTCAAAGCCGAATAGCCTATTTTAAAGAATTAAATTGAAATGGTGCTGATAAGAATGAATGAAATATTATGATAATAATAGTTGAAATTATGGAATTGGTATATATGTTCCATATTTAATGAGTTACTTGAAATTTTGTATGTGTTGTATACTTAATGACAAGATGAAATAGTAAATTGTAACTTGAAAAAGTTAAATGGTGAAGTAAGTCTATGTTGAGGTCAACTGAAATGGATTAAATAAGTGAATATTTTGGGATATGTGCTTGTGATTAGCACATTTTGATAATGTGGTACGTATGCGGATGTAGCAAAGTACCCATTGATGGAGATTTAGCATCTATCCGATAAGATTTGGTGTTAAGTGATTATGTGGTTATGGTTTTATCTATAGAGTCTGACCTCTACTTTGCCTAATAACATGTGTTTAAGATTGTATGATTCCGATTTACTTGTGAGTGAAAGGGTTAAATGATTAAGTGGTGTTTGAAATTTCACACATCATGTTGAATGAATAAGTTGCAAAAGTAATTTATGGTATTTTACCAGTTAAGGTGATATGTGAATACTAGCGTGGATGCTAGTTGTGGTCTGAAATTAAATTGCATTGATGATATGTGTAAGGGATTTATAACCACTGTTCTTATTGTTAAAAGGATATGATTAATAAATTTATTTATAGACTTTAGCATGTTGCTAGATATGATAGATAGAAACAAAGTTTGGGATCAAGATTCGTATGAGAAATATGGATGTTATACGATTATATTACTTTGGAGTAATTAGTGTGATCAGATTTCGAGGACGAAATCTCTTTGAGGGGGAGATATTTGTAACACCCGCTTTTAGGGTCTAGTAATTTTATATAATTTTCTGACTTTAAATTATTATTTAATGCGTTAGAAAATATTTTGTTTAGGTTTACTTGAAAATAATTGGGAAAAGAGTCAAATGAGTAATTGTGACAGATAAAGTGTTATTTGTTTTAAACTAATTGAGTTGAAAGAATAACAAAAAGTATTGGTCTCGCAAATGGTTTTTAATTAGGTTCCAGATAATAGGTTTGAAAGAGAATAAAATCTAATTAATATTAGGGTCGGTTAAGAATTGTGCCGACTCATTCCTTTTCTTTTTCAAAATGTTCCCTACTATTCCTAATAGATAAGAAACCTTAAACAAAGTTGAAAACAATCAAAGGGGCTGTGGATTTTGCTTTAATTTCAACATCATCATCTAAGTTCATCATTCTAATTGTAAGTTTTTCTTATGTTTATTAGTTATAAACTTGTTTTGAGAAAGTGGTTGATTTATAAATTAAATATAGGATTGATTCTTGAGATGTTGTTTATCGATGATTTTATTTTGCTAATTGTATAAGTTGTAAGTATTCTTATTTTACCAAGAACATGTTTACTTAGAATTGCGGAAAATATTGAAGTATTAGGAAAGGGATATTTAATAGATATTGTATATTGTATGATGTTGGTGGTGTTGTTTGTTGTTAGTTCATGCCTATATGATACTACTAAGTCAAAGATTGTTGTTCTTCAAGTTTTGAGGTTGATTAATTTGGATACGATTAAAGTTAAACAGAAATGATAATTTGGAACTAGAAGTGATGGCATGAAATCAAATTTGTGAAGTGGTCATCTACTTATGTCTAGTCATAGATTAATGACAAGGATCCTAGCAATTAAAGGTGGCAACTTAGATGACACGTGGGGTTATTAGAAAAGAGTTTAGTGCTTTATTTAGTCACAAAAAAATGATAGATTATTAAAGAAAATCGATTACTCTTTTAGTATAAAAGAGTACTTATATGTTTTGTTTAAGAGGAATAAATGATATTTGCAAATTAGTAGTGTTATTATATTAATACTTATAAGTATATATATGAGTTATGATTAAGTAATGACGTTAGTGACTTATAAACTAGTATAATATAAATGGATACTTGAAATGTAGTATGGTTACCCCTTAAAACTTGATTATTATATGTTATGGTAATTGTCAAAAACTTAGTATGTGATATTGGCCATTTTGTTGTAACTCAAATACTTATAGTAATTAAGTTTGTAACGGCTAATTCTATGTAATACTTACTTGTTGAAGTAGTGTACTCAAGTTCAGTATATTATATCCAATACATGAACTGAGTTACATTTTATGGGACGAGTTACTAACTCATTATCTATTTGTATTCTCAGATCAGGAGAAGGCTCAGTGACATTAGACTACTGAGCAGAGACTGAGGTATTGGTGAGTGGATCTGTAACCCTCAGTGTGATTTAGTTGTAACAGGTTTGGTTACAACGGGTAAACGTATTATTACTGTTTTAGTGTGGCCATGATGATTATGGTTTAATAGTAATAATACTGTTGATAGATTGTTTAGTCTGAAATGATGCCATGATGAGTATGTGAATATGTGATCACGTGATATATTGCCTTTGTGCATTGAGTTATTGGGTCAGCGGGTGCTGGGCTTAGTTGCTATAGTTGGACGACAGGAATTTCCTTGTACATATCGTTGATAGGAAATTAGGTCGTGTGAAAATAGTAACAAGCTATCGGTAGATTCTGTATAGGCCAATACAGATTGTTGATAAGAGTCGCTTGGTGGGCCACCGTGGCTGAGGGTGCCACAAGGACCACCGATCCTCATTGATATTATGTGTTTACGATTATCTTATTGTAAGATTTGTTATTGCTAAATTAGATTGATGGCTATATGTCTACTCACTTAGCTTTGAGCTAATCCCCCACATTATTACTTCTTGCAAGTTTTAGTTTTGGATATAACGGGTTGGCGCAAGAAGTATGATACTAGAATGGAATGTTTGAAGACTGCTTACTCTGATATATTTTTATAACTTAAAACTGTATTTTGTATTAAATAACACCCGGACTGATATGTTATGTTTTTGACGTATTATAACGTTAAGTATATTATATAATGTAATTTATAAATGTTTGTTTGGGACTCGCGCTTTCGATGTAAAAAAAAATAAATATATGGTTATGATATAAGAGGGGTGTTTTACCTTTGGTTCGAACTGCAAGTCTATCGGTAATTAAGGCTTATCAGGGAGCTACTTATATTCTTTTTTGGAGGATTTGGCGATGGCAAAATCGCCTTCTTCGTGCTACTGAAGAGGAGAAGCATCGTATTAGAGCTGAAGATTTATTCCCTCAAGTTCAAAGTATGGCTAAATGTTGGTTTTCTACTCGATGCTCGGCCGTGCCCTTAATTGGGATAATTGGGTGGTGGATCTTAAAGGAGTTTTTGGTTAGGCTTTGTTTGGATGTTGGTGTTTTTTAAAAATTGTGAAGAAAAAAAGTGTGAACAAATAGCCTTTTTGTTGTAGTGTTTGAGTTGTTTGTTTGTTTTGTTCCCTTGGATGTTTTTTTTTATGTCTCCTCCTTCGAGACATGATCTTTTGTATTTCTCGACTCTTCCTCTTTGAAGTTACCTTTGCAAAATTTTTTTTTTTAGTCCTCAAGTTTTGTGTGCCTTATCAAATATATATTATCATGAGGATTAATTAAAAATTACTTAATTACTTAATTAGGCCATGACTGACATACTGTTTTTTATAATACCAAACTGTTTACAACAAGCCTAAATTGTCGTATAGTATTTTGTGATTGTTCACAAAATAAAAGTTAATGAATATATTTTTATTATCTATTCAAACTTATTCTGTAGTTTATCTATCGATCAGTTTTTTCTATATACTATTTAAGTTTAACTAATTAATCAGTAATTAGTTAACTAATTATCTTATAAATTATATACATGAAACACTTTTATGATGTCATCATCTTAATTAAGCTTCAAATTTTCAATTAAGTCATTTAATTTTAGTAAATTTTAAGATTAGATCGCTAACTTATTAAAAAATAATTTTTTCAACAATTACCCGCTTACATATTAAAAAAATAATAATTCATAATTAAAACATTATCCAAATCGATCTGTAATGTTTATATTTTTAATTCATCGAGTATGAATAAAATTACTTGAAAAAGTTAATATAATCATTTATATCATATATGATTATATGATATAAAGTCTCATTTTATGTTAAAAATGGAATTAATAAGAGTGCATTTTGTCTAAAAGGTATCAGGGTAATTCATCAATTGAAAAGATTGTGAGTTCAAGTGTTACTTAAGACAACATGTAAATACTCGTAACATTTAGTAATTGTTTCTTAAATGTTGTTGTAGTCGGGATGTTGCAAGCCTCCAACCGTGTGTGGGTACCAATATGTGAACCCGATAATGTGGATCAACCCGACAAATCCAACAGGCGATATGGATTGTCCTATATGGAACAACGACCGTAGCCAATTGTGCTATAATTGTGACTCATGTAAAGCCGGTTTGTTGGGGAACCTAAGGAAAGAATGGAGGAAAGCCAATGTTATCCTGATCATAGCCATGGTGGCTCTCATTTGCCTTTATCTTATCGCGTGTAGCGCCTATAGAAACGCACAAACTGAAGAAATTTTCAAAAGGTACAAACAAGGCTGGACTTGAATACTAGTACAAAAAGCATCCCAAGTTTTCGGAATGTTGTGTTTCTGGGTTATTTAGGTACTTAGTTATGTTTTGATTGGTAATGTAGTAGAATAGAATGGTAGCTAGTGGTGTGTATATGTTCCTTTTTCTGCACTTTTTAATGGTATATGATAGAATGCAAGTTCACAAAGGGATTTTTATTTATTTACTTAATTATTTTTTGGTATATTGTTATATGCTTACTATAGTCTTCTAATAAAGTGAAAATGAGACCTTGCAATTGTGTAAAGAATGGGAAAATGATAATAAATATGTCAATAAACAAAAGAAAAGAGTTTTTATAAATTTAATTTATTATGAATCCATCAAGGATCGACAAAAAATAACACTTTAATCTGTTTTTTTTTTTTTTTTTCAAAGATATAATTTGCGACGTAGCCACATACATTCATCTTAATAATTAAATTAGAGCAAAGCAGCGCGAGAAACTAAAATGACCACTTGAAACTAAACTATACATGATTTGATCAATCGACACATCTAAATTGAATTGTTAATCAAAAGCCAACTTCATTTATTAAAATCGAATTTGATAAACAGGAAAAATAGTTCGATTTGGTCTCATAACTAGTAGTCCTCCCACAAATACTAAGATATTCCCACCACGAATGTTTATATCATTTCAAAAAATTTACATGTTATTTCATTCTCATTCTTAGAATAAACAATTTCATGGTTGAATAGTCACATCCATACAATTAGTTCGTTTGCGTTTTTGATCTAACCATAGTCATAGTTTGTAAGTAAAACCAAGAAACAACAGCTTACTTAATTAAGAGGAGTAATGGGTTTAGTTTCGATCCAACTATTTGTTTGGTTTCGTAAATCGAATAGTGTTTTATGTCTGTCTCGAAGTTGTAAAACCTACTTATAAAAAAAAGTACATTGATTTGTGATTCAATGTTGGTGGTCGTAAATTATGCGCACCGACTTTATGCGATCAATATTCTTTTGTCTCAATATGCCTTCTCTAATCCCTCGGGTTTCTTTTTTTTGTTGTTCACTTTTTAAATATACGAATCTTTTTTTTTTTTTCACCTTTTTGTTTTTGTGAAGTAGACTCAAAAATCAAAATATACAAATTGTCACTCATGTTTTTTGCCACATAAATTTTCTGGCAAAATGACTTTACACTGAAAATGTCATCTTCATAGATTCATACGAATTTTTAGTCCCTTTGAGGTGTAACTAATGGTTTTGAAAATAAACGATTTGTTTAGTATAATCTCAAAGTCTTGAGAATTGAGATTCCATGACACAGTATATTACTTGATGAGAAATTTAGTTGCATATTAAGGGGAAGAGGGGCATGTGATCTTAGTCGTTGATCTCTATTATTAATTATTCAGATTCGATTCATTTTAACAATATTGCATTTTACGAGCACAGTCACACTGCAATATTTTATGTAAAATGCATTGTTGCTAAAATTCAACAAATATGGTTTACTGATCACATAAGTTAACGGCCAAAATTGTCGGCTACTAATTCCCCTTATTATTGCTCAAAAATTTCATAAACCCGAGCAGATAGCATAAAGAAAAAAACAAAAGGAATTTCATTAATTTTTTATATATACGCTGGGCCTTGGCGCCAGTGGGCGGTTCCAATTTATATGGATCAAAATGGGTTGTGGCGCTGGGCCAAATGGTTTGGATTATTAAATGTGTAAGAATGCCTAGAGTTGACCCAAGACCACTCTAACGATGGAATAGCCCGAGATATCAGCCGTCAGCCCACCTCTTATTCGATCCATTTCAACATCTTAATTAGAGCATTGTTTTTTCTTCTTTTTATTTAGAGAAAATTGTCCGTTTTGTCCTTGTGTTTGTCTAAAAAATCACTGGCAATCCTTGAATTCAATAAATGCACTGATCATCCCTATATTTGTCATTTTCACTCACTAGTCGTCTCTCTTAACAAATTCCGTTAATTTTCTTAGTTAAGTCAAGTAAAATGACAAAAATAGCCTTCTGTCTCTTTCCCTATCCCTTTTAAAATATTACACAGGCATAAATAAAAGTACACCACGCTTCCATCTTCAAACCATGCTTAATCCCACCACTAAATTCCTCAAACCCTAACCCTATAAATTCAATTCAAACCAATCACTCAAACTTACCTTCACTCTCCACCACCACCTCACTCCGATCATCACCTCCGCAACCTCCGTACTTTCTAGCAAAACTCACCGTCGTTTTCCAGCAAAACTAAATTCCGGTGTACGGAATTCAAAAGGTTTAGGTGGATTATTTATGGATATAAAAATATTATATGATGTAAATTTGATTGAAAAGTGTTTCGGCTTCAGAACGTTGTTCGTTCGCGGCGGACATAAGGTGAGAAATTAGGGTTTCGAATTGAGAGGCGTCGGGGTCGAGAACGGCGGCGATTTGAGATGATTGAAGTGCGGTGAGGTTGAGGTTGCCGGAAGAAGCCATGGTTGGTTGGTTGTACGGACGGTGGTGGTTGTAAGAAATGGTTTACCAATCATGAACATTTCACATTAGATCTACTGACAACGCATCCACAAATATAGTTTGGTTCCCTCTAAAATTCCATTGAAGCCTTTTGACCCGAATCACGACCCGTTTATCAATACAAACCACTAAACCCGGATTCTTCAAACCATCATTTTTTCTGGTACACTGAATCAATAATATTATATATATTGTATTTATATAAATGAATTAACTTGGAATGAGAACTAAAAATTTAGATTGCCGAGCGGCGATTTGGACTGATTTGAATGTGATCGGTTTTAAATCTTCTAAATTCAAGAGTCTTGAGTTATACAGAGTTGCTTACCTCACTTTGTTTCTAAACAGGGTGTGAAATCGGTGTGTTTTCCATAAATAAACAGAAAGAAAAAATAATAATGAGAACCCTAAGATGCAGGAAAGTGATAAATCTTGAAAATTTGAAGTAAAAAATGAGAAATGGAAGATGGGCTAAGGCTCTGTTTTTTTGGTTTGTTGATGTGAAGAATAAGAGAGCCAACTGAAAAGTGAGAGTAGAACATAAACATTTTTACTTTATTTTTATTTTTTAAATGTGTGTATTTTGGTTCGGGTGAAGAAGGAGAAGTTTTTTATGAGAGAAAAAGAAAAGAGAGAGAGGTTGGGTTAATTGGGTGTTGCTTGAAAATCGAAAAAGACAGATGTGAAATGATAGGAAATAGGGAAAGAGACAAATGGGTATTTTTGTCATTTTACTTGACTTAACCAAGAAAACTAACGGAATTTGTTAAGATGGATGACTAGTGAGTGAAAATGACAAATATAGGGATGACTAGTGACATTTATTGAATTCAGGGACTGCCAGTGATTTTTTGGAACAACACAGGGACGAAACGGACAATTTTCTCTTTTATTTATATCATTTTCTACTAATTATCTATTTCAAAATATTTTTTCGCGAATTCGTTCTCGGTGTAGTACCCTTATAGTTACTATCATTGAACACAAAGGAGAAACTTTACACGCAAAGAAATTGTTTTTTGGTCTACTCATTTTCAAGTATCTTCATTTTGCTGTATTAAATAAACTAAGATATGATATGATATGATAGGGATAAATATAATTAATCAATGCAACTATCGATCGTATGACTTCTGAAATGATAGAGTCGAATGCGTGGCTTTTTGGGTACCTATTATCTTTATATCGATCACCATCAAGCTAAAAAAGATGGAATATTTAACCATTAAACTATTAACTTTGTTGCTAACTCGCTAAGTATGAAAATAGGGGCCCTATCCGGTCCAAATCGATAACATGAATTCAGCAAAAATATATAGAGTTGGTCCGTGTGGGTTAGTGTCAAAAACTGTCAACTTGCTTTTTAAAGGTTAATTTTGCATGTGTTAATAAATAATAATAATGATAATAAAAAGGAAAATGTTAAACAAAGCCCTTAGGGCTATGTTTATAAAATTCAGACATGCATATATCATTTGTACCCTAATAATAACCACCCACCCCTTGAATTTAACTTACCCCAACCAACATAATATATCACCACTTAGTACTAAAATTAATTCTTAAACATAACCCTTAGGGTTACATTTAACAAAATCCTAATAAAAAGTAGATCATCATCATCATCATCATCATCGTCATCGTCATCGTCATCGTCGTCGTCGTCGTCATCGTCGTCGTCATCATCATCGTCGTCGTCATATCATAACCCGCAAAATTGCGGGCGAGATCATTGTTTTTTATTCATAGTACATTTAGTTTACAGACGCTAGTTTGGTTGTGATTAAACCATATGGCTCGTACATGATTTTACTCTGACAATGAATCAACCAAGTTGCATGATTCCACCAAGAGCGGTTATAGTATTCCAGCTTTGACAGAGTGGCTCATACATGATTTTACCTCCGGCAATGAATCAACTTTAAAGGGTACATACTATTGATAAATAAGAAGAATTAAATGAATCTTAACTAACATAAATTAGATCCATAAGAGAAAGGAAGAATCATAAGGCAATACCATTGGTGATGCATATCTTTATGAAGTCTGCACTCTTCAAAACCTAAAAGAGAGAGATTAAAAAACACTTCAAATTAAAATTATATTAGAGTAGTGCACACAGGGCATTCAAGAAGCTCATGAACACCATTTGTTGATTGCATCCCATGTTTTCAACACCATTTGTTAATTGGAGGATACATTAGAGTAGTGCACACAGGGCATTCAAGAAGCTCATGAACACCATTTGTTGATTGCATCCCATGTTTTCCACTTGCTCCAGTTGCTATCCTTGAACACTTTTATCAGACTTTGTGGTTGCCACATCATACTTCAAAGTTTTAGGATGGGACTCAGTAACATCTTTACAAACACCGCAACCTAGAGCCATTAAAATCCCAATAATATTTGGTATGTATAAAAATTATACTAAATATAGTTTTCAACTCCTTAAGTAAAATTAATAAGAAAAAAAGAGAGTATGCTTTGAACCCTTAATGAGTCCATGCAACCAACCATTCTTGCCACATAAAATTTACTAATGGAAATAACACCAGTGATGCATGTGAAAGCGTCTAGTTTTATTATTTATAAAGTACAGGATATACCAATTAATACTATCACACAACCAGACAAGAATACCCGATCGGAATAGTATAGCTATGGTAAGTCCAGGTCGAACACAGGAACACATGAACGATGTTATTCAATTAAATTGGAATTATTAACTAAACTAATAAAACAGTAAGATAGGGGGTACGTTTTAGTTCCGTGCGAACGTTCAAGATGAACTAATTAACTAAACCAAACAACATAAAACAAGATAAGAGTAAAAGATAAACAATCGGAGATAGACATGTAATTGCTTAGAGTCTTCACACTCAGATTCATATTATCCGGTTCATGTGTTTTGATTGTCTAATTGTGATTTCTTTTATATTAACTTAGATACTAATCAATGAGTCCAAGTTAAATGTAAATTAGCCAACGTTCCGGGTCCAACTAATTTCTATAACCTAGGGTTCCACATAAAACATCGATCCGACGTCGCAAGAATTGTATGTTTCAATTGCATGCTTTTCCCTAGATTATGCATTTAGTATTCATGACTTGTTATGATTAATCCTTGTGGTATGACTCAACAATACCTACTAATAATCACTTATTAGCTTGCTCATTTTAGATTGATTAGTTACTAGTCTCTTAACCTATCAAACTCAATATATTTAGCAATGACTATAAATCTAAATTCATAATCATTAATAATCAATAGCATCAAAGGAACTCAATCTCAATGACACTATTAACCACGTTAAGTAATAACTAACAATCACCAATAAGCAAGGATTCACGGATAACATAACAATCAATCAGACAATTGATCCAAAACACAATTATAACCATCAAATAATCATAATCAAAGGTTATCAAACTAATCAATATACATAAAGTCTAACCCATCATTCAATTATACAAAATCAGTTTCAAGATCTTAAACAAAACACATAGACGATGTCCGAATTAAAATCGGAAAAAGATATGCAAACCGAATCATAAACCGAATGAAGCAAAATCGATATGGATTGATCCTACCTTTTTCCGCCTCCGAATCGCCATCGATTCACTCCCAAAAGGGAGAAAAACCCCCTATGATCGTCTCTGGTCGTATGGTTTAGGGTTATTGAAGTTAGGGTTAAAATGAGGCTAAAATGAGATTTTAAGGGATTCTGCCGAATTGATCCATACGGCGTATGGAAAATCCATACGGCGTATGGATTGCAAATAAGCCCGGCCCAGCTCCGCGATACATTGGGCCTCCACCTTTTTAATCCATACGGCGTATGGAAAATTCATACGGCGTATGGATTGAATTTCAGGACTTTTCCCTTTTTCTTCATTTAATCTTTCGGCTTCGACAAATTGATCATTTTTTATTCCGATCCAATCTTCTCTTATCCAATGTTTTATTCTTTTAGCAACTTTTCTTCGCAACAAGCTCGTTCTCTGTTTCTTTTCAATCCATGCTCCGATTAAATTCCTAAATGCAAATATGAACGAAATAAGTTTCTTATTCATACAAAATGCATTAGAAACCTACTGAACAAAGGGGTAATTAGTACTACAATATAGTACATTTTGGCGTTTATCAATCAGCATAGCATAATGTAGCTTCTTCTCTACTGTATCTAACTACACCAAAATAAAAGCCTTAAATAACATGTGGCTATGTCTGAAACAAAAAAAACACAGCCTTAAATAACATTTGGCTATGTCAGAAACAAAAGAACCCATACGGCAGAGACTCTTAAACGTGAATCAAATGATAACTATGAGCAGTTGGTTATATTCATCTTTGTAGTACTTTAGGTAGCAATCTTAACCCCTAACTTATAAAAGGCTTAACATGCGTTATTTTTCATAGCAAATGGGTCATTAGTGTTCATACCTGCTAAAACCCATACACCACCGAGCAATGGTATTGCCTTATTATCAAATGTATAAAACGACCTGCAGATTATAGATCAACACTAAACAATGTAATTACCTTATTATTGGTCTCTCCTTTTCTTTGGGTGCTTCTGACATAGCCCTAGTAAGGTGGTCAGATGATCCATAATAAGGTTAGGGTCGAAACTAAATATTAGCAGTTTACCTTTAGTATGAGGGTCAATAGCCTTGTCCACTTCACGTCCTTGGACCAAGATATGACACACTAAGTATTAGCGGTGTACTTTGAATAAGAAAACCATAAAGAATATACATTATTAGGAATTAAAAGGCAAACTTTAGAAAAATAGAACACTTACAATCCACAGTCATCCTAATGTTTGTTGAGACAATGCTGAATCCTAATGCTTGCTATCACTCAGCCATATGCAGTCTTTTACTGCCTGAAAGCATGATACAAATATAATTGTGGGTCCACTATAACCCAAACCTAGTGAGCAGAGTAGCTTGAACTCTACTGGAAAAAAATCATTATGATGCCATGAAATATTTCCATATTACATCAATCTTGAAAAAACGATACATGAGGCAACTTTGGACCCTAAAATTGTATGCAGGATCAAAGATCGCCCAGTAATTGAAGACATACAACTGGAGTCATTTCATCTCAAAATGGTAAGTGTGCATGCGCGTGTCTCTCTCTCTCTCTCTCTCTCTCTCTCTCTCTCTCTATATATATATATATATATATATATATATATATATATATAACATTAAAAACTAACTGTTAGACTCATATTGATTGTTGGGTTTAATCTTGATGTTTGCATGTTTTCTATAAATGGGTGTTGTGGCTGGCTACTAAGAAAACATACGCATGAATGCATGATATGGAATAGTAAAGCATGGATGTAAAATAGTTAGTCAATAAAAATGAGCAAGCATGAAAAGGAATAGTTAGTCGAAGATTTGAGTAGTTGAGTAATTATTGGATCCGCATGTTCCACGTAAATGCATGTGTGTATGTGTGTAAGGCTATTTTAGCCTCATTAGTTTATTGAATGAGAGTGTGGTGTTTTCTCTTTTCTTTCTTCTTCTGTTCTTTTCATTTCCAAAACACTAACACAGAAAGATTATTATATCAAGGGCCTGTGAAACCTACACTTGGTATCAGAGCCTAGGGCTCGTGAAAAAATAGAGAGTCGGTTTCAAATAAAGGTGTAGCCCTTCGCTACAGGGTAGACGCAACAGGGAAAGCAGGCAGTAAGCAGCAAGGTAGCAAGTAGATTACAAACCTATGTAATCGAGTCGAGAGCTAGCAGCAAGCAGGAAAGCATGAGCTTGTCGTATGGCAAGTAATACAATGGCAAGTTATCAGATCGCAAGAAAGCAAGCAAGAATTGAAAGCAAGTTGCAAGATGCAAGAACCAGAAGCAAGTTATCGTATGATTAGCAAGCAAAAATCATACACAAGAAAGCAAGTAGCAAGGTTGATCACTTTTGGTGATCACAAGAAAGCAAGTAGCAAGGTTGGTCATGTTTAGTGATCAAAAGAAAGCAAGTAGCATGAAATGGGTCATGTGTGACTCGTAGCAAGTAGCAAGATCGGACTTTATGGTTCGAATGAAAGCAAGAAGATTTGATGTTAGCAAGAAAGAGAATCAAATCAAGCAAGCAAGTAGCAAGTAAAAGAAGCAAGAAGTAAGATACAAGTAGCAAGTTGAACGGGTCAAGATCATCAAGATTAAGGGGGTGAATGTTGGGTTTAATCTTGATGTTTGCATGTTTTCTAGAATTGGGTGTTGTGGCTGGCTACTAAGAAAACATACGCATGAATGCATGATATGGAATAGTAAAGCATGGATGTAAAATAGTTAGTCAATAAAAGTGAGCAAGCATGAAAAGGAATAGTTAGTCGAAGATTTGAGTAGTTGAGTAATTATTGAGTGTGGTGTTTTCTCTTTTCTTTCTTCTTTTGTTCTTTTCATTTCCAAAACACTAACACAGAAAGATTATTATAGCAAGGGCCTGTGAAACCTACATTGATCACCTTGAAATCGATATTGTCCACATGCTCAAATATTAGACTCGGTTCCTTTGATTGCTGATCTCTAACAAAACCCAGCAACTTTGCAATATATGGAAATTTATATCATGCCAGCCATTCATACATACCAAAACAGCCCTTGAACTTTCTTTTCTACAATATGACAAATAACATTCTCAATAAGATTGAACATAATTGAAATGGGTTTTCAAAATGATAGTGAATCCCTAGTCCTCATATTAAGATCTCAGAGATCAGCAGATTGAAGGGTATCAACATTCAATACACAAATTGGCTTCTTCCTATACACAAAAATACGTGAATTTCTGGAAATGGTCAAAGAAGAACTTTTTGTAGAGGACATCCATACGGAGATTTTGGTATAAGATTTATACGTTGGTTCATCCTAGAACTCAAGTTATAGTCGTTTTCGTGAGACGATTCTTAAGGACAGAAAACTGTTAAGATATATGTGTTTATAAAAACGTGTTTCAAGCTTAGATTTGGTCATTTTCAAGTTGTATGAAGTTACCAACGTGTAGATGGATCTAAAGCATATAAATCTAGTAAGAGAAAGTAATTCCTTACAAGAAAAGAAAATGATCTAGAGAGAGATGAGATGATGGTGCTTCAAGCTTGCTTCCTTGCTCCTTTTCCCTTGTTTTCTTCAAGAAAAATGATGGTGGTTGGTGGTGGTTGTGTGGTGGATGGTGGCTGCCGAATGGGAGAGAGGAGGAGGAGAGGAGAGTGTGTTTTAGAGTGAGAGTGTAGTGAGAGAGTGGAAAGAACACAAGTGAGGGAATTAGGGAGGTGATGGTGGTTGTTATGGTCAACAAACAAGATCCACCTTTTGGGGATCTTGTTTGGCCGATTTCTTTGGTCAAAAAGGGAGGCAAGATTTGTTAAATCTTGTCTTCAAACTTTGGTATTATACCCGTGTTCGTTTACCCGATCGTTTAACGTTAATTCGTACGTTATTCGTTATACGTACACGTTTTAAATAACAATTGAATTTTGATAGGTTTACATTGAAGTATTACTCATAATACTTGGAAAACATTTATAAAAATGTTTGGTTATGGTGTCGGTATTGATTTACGTGATCGGGTTTCGTTTGTTAAATCGTGTAACATTTAAATGAAACGTTTTTGCCGTTGGTTTGAAATATGATATCTCAATTGAATGCTTTCTATCCAAAATAATATATTTTAACTTATAAAATATATTTTGATTGTTATTCAGTTGTCGGGCGTGTTTCTCGCATTTTCGGTCGCTTTTGAGCATTTTATACGATAAGAAATACTTACGTGATATTATCTAAATAACATTTAGAAGTAAATATGTTTATTAAATAACTTAATATTATTTAATAATTTGGGTTCACCAACGTCCGTATTAATGAGTCGGAATCCATCCGATGAAATAATTGCACGATTGAACTTAATCGCGTACGTGTATATATATTTCTATATATATAAGGATACATATAATTAGCCTAATCTAGCACTAATTACATGTATTGAAAGATGATTAGGAACTAATAACTAGCCCTAATTTGTCGGGTGTCACATCCTCCCCTTGTTAGGAGAATTTCGTCCCGAAATTTAGCTATGAGTCGGGAGTGGAGTGGAGTCTGTGAATAGCTGTTGGTACTTGAGTCGCATTTGGTCTTCCCGTTCCCAAGTGAATTCCGGACCACGCTGCGAATTCCACCGGACTTTGACGATGGGAATACGACTTTGTTTCAACTGTTTGACATCATGGTCCATGATTTCCACGGGTGTCTCGATGAAATGATGTTTATCGTCGATTTGAATTTCATCAATAGGAATGATAAGTGTCTCATCAGACAGACATTTCTTAAGATTAGAAATGTGAAATGTAGGATGCGCGCTGTTGAGCTCTGTCGTGCCTCTATCGGTCGGACGGATTTGATTCCGGTCGTTGATCCAACAGCAATAGAAGCGGCGAACAGTGAGTTTTAAATTTGTAGAGCAGGGGAATCCTAAGTTGTATACTACTGACAGACCTAAAAGGGCAGCAAGTGGTATGTATGACTCAGGTGTCGTTCTTCAAACTACAACGGGCATGGGAGTCTAGGAAGTTTTATTATCTTTGGAGATTCAGCTAGGGTTTTTAAAAGTTTTTGGATAGGTTTGGTTTTTTTATAACTAAATACTAATTTAAATAAAGAAAACAAAACTAAAGAGGTTTGTACGGAGACTCGGTCAACAGAGGATAAGCGAGTGTTTACTATGATTTCGTTAAGTGTTATTGATGAATAGTCAAAGGTAAGGCTGCTAGATGTGATGACTAATCCGGAGAGGATAGAAACATAATTAATGCAAAATATTATACCTACGACCGTTCCGCGGCTTCCATACGTTTGTACTCCACCAATTGGTGTTTCCAGCACTATACCGAGTAATTGGGCGTTTTAAGGTTTTTCCGTTACATTAATTAGGGTTCCACATTACTCCCGCAGATTTCCTATATCCTAATGAGCTACAACTGCGAGCCTATTAAATATCTAACGTAGAGTTGTCCGCAATCAGATAAATAACATGTCACGTGGATAGCAGTTATAGAAGTCAAATACACCGGAAGTTCTCCCAAATGTACAGACCAATTTAACCGACGACTATCCTCGAATCCTGGTCCCCAGTCACAGTCATCAGAGACGTCTGTATCGTAGCGTGAATTGTTGATTGAACAAGAACACGAACGGGGATAATCCCGCGGACCAAGTTGGGATAATCGGGCTTACGATCAGTTAAATTGTTCAGCATTACAGATATAAATCATCACAACTATTCCATGCATGTTAATCTACTGTGTAAACCAATATTCTGTGTCTGCAAACCTAATTATACAGTTACTGATATGAACCAGGGGGATAACTCTAGCATGCAACATTCCTAAGGCAACAATCAAACAAGAACATGCGATAGGGTGACACATAACAGAACACCGTAATCCTAGCATAGCAGATAACCAATAATCAGATCATAGATATCCCGAAAGTTCTCTCAAAGATATATAACAGATAAACATGAATCTAACCTATCTCTAATCCTACGCTCCGTGTCTCTTATGATTTGTTTCAACCTAGAGAACACAGCCATACCAAGTTCATTGATCATCAAGTATAGAATAGGTAGAGAACGTACCACTAGTAATTGGCCAAGTTCTAGCAGGAAGCTTCTAACCACAGCATAAGTTGGATAGATAAACATTTGAGATTCAGTTTACGAGTTCATACACAGTTTAAAGTAACACGGGCAGAGTAACATCATGGCATAAACATATTGACTATTCTAACATAACTACATCATAGTAAACACAAAGAAATGTCTAGCCTAACATCATATATCTAGCATACAATCCTAAACAAGCATAAACAAAGCAACACATATTTAAAACTGGAAAGTAAGAGATATATAAATAGAACCTGATACGAATTTATTACAGACAGATCTTCGCAAATACAATGCCTTGGAGTGACTCCGTACAAAAGCTAAAAGCTACCTCTACCTAACTATCTCTCTAACTAGCTCAATTCTAGAGAGAGAAAATCCTCTAGAGAGAGATACTAGAGAGAGAGTGATGTGTGTGAGAGAGAAAGTGTAAGGAAGAAATGAAATGAGAAAATTGGTATGAATGAAGTGTTGGGGATGTCCACTATTTATAGGCAAACCATCAAATCGCACGTACAACTCACGAAGCAGCACGTACAAGCAAACGGAGCACGATATGGGGTAGGGGAGGCCGTATACGGCCTTGCAGGGGCCGTATACGGTGTAGTATAGGCCGTATACGGTCTTATATGGGCCGTATATGGTGCCTGAGGCCGTATACGGTCTCCGTCTGATTTCGTTCGTTGCTTAAAACGTCCGTATCTCCTTCGTTATGCGCCCGTTTGACTCGATTCTTTCGCCTGTGGTTTCGTAATTCCGTTACGCTTCTAATGATGCCAATATCACAGAAATTGGATTTGTAGAGCTTAGGCGTAGCCGAAATGACTTTTAATGGCCCTGAAAGCGTATTGGTTTCTCCGTCCTTTGGCCGTTTCACTTGATTCCAGATTTTTCCGTCTCGATTTTACCTGTACAACAGATGGTAGAAGTTAGGAAGTGTGTCTTGACAGGAAAATGAGATCGGAGGAATCAGCCTGAATTAAAATGCTGTGTTTTGTGCATTTTAAAAGTGTTTTCAGTGATTTTTATCACAACGTCTACTTTTGAACCACTTTAGTGTATTTTAGTAAATAATCAATGTTTTGGAATGTTTTCACTAAAGAAAGGTTCAAAATGTGAGGAATAAAGCTTCTAAAAACATGACTTTTTACGTCACATCAAGTTATCCCACACTTAGACGTTGCTTGTCCTCAAGCAACAACTCTCTGAAAAATATTTTTAGGTCATGTTTTTAGGGGCGAGTCAGAGAATATGTTCCGAGATTAGCATTTCCTCATATAAGCAAGTTACTTCTAATAGTGTGGAGGAGGATAAGATGATCCTTCCATAAACAAGAAGAGATTCTATTTGGCGTACGTCCAGATCTCATGATCTTGGAGTACACATGACTAGGCTATCTCACTATAGGTGGTCACTCAATTCACTCAAAGTGTATCGGGTTTCCTATCAATCTAGCTCAAACGAAATCGCTCAAAATAGCCAGTCATGCTGCACTCATCGTCATAGGCTTGATCGAGAATCGGATCTCCACCACTTAGGTGAGGACGGTGATAATTATCTCAAGACATTCAGAGGGTTGTAGTGTTTGGTGAGGGTGAAGGGTATGGATAGTGGTTTGTGAGGGTGTTTAGCTTATCCTAAAATCACTGAGATTATGAACAACTTTATTTAGAACGGAGAGGAACGGAGAGTTGGTAGCTGTTTCAGCTTTTGTCGGATTTTTCATGAAGAGCTATGCTTTTGAAACTTTCAGCTTTATTTGCGGAGCTATTATTTTTCCTTTTCTTTTTTTTTTCTTCTTTTGTCTTTTCTTTTTCTCTTCTTCAGAATTTCTTTTAGAGAATTTCCAAGGAATTTATATTTTGAATCCTTTAGAAATCTTTTCCTCTATCTTGATCATTTTGATTCTTTTCCAGGTGCTAATTTTTCCCGCACCATCGTCCTTTCAGTTCTCTTGTGTGCTAATTTTCCCGCACCATTTGTTGAGAAGCTTGATTTTGGAGAATGCGAATGAGTAGGATATTTGAAACAGATATTCTAAAAGGGTGTTCTTCATAACCTCAGAAATTCCAAGATAAGTTTGGGGGGGTAATTTTGGGAAGTGGGTGAAAATTAGTGTTTTGAAGAAACGAAAGGTTTAGGCTCAACAGGGTATACTAGGCGGATCTTCGATACTAAAAATGAGCATCGGAAAGGGTTTTGGGCTTGAAAAGATATGTAAGAAATGGGTTAAGTCCTAAGGAATGTCAATGTCATTTAATTGCACCTATACCGCGTACGGTACACACCAATATGGTCTTGAAGCGTATGTCAAGAGCAAGTTCTAATTCAGAGATACAGACATCGGCACACACACAAGAAATGAAAGTGAAGCATTAAAGATGAATGCTTTTAGGCTCAAGATACCTCACTGCAAAGGGTTGTAAAACACCCCTCGTTAATTATAAACACTATATATAATATTTGCGACTCGGAAGCGTATATATTTCAAAACATTACTATCAATGTCAATTAAAATGTCAATAAACTTTTTCAAATCTAATACATGACATTTTAACAAACTCGGTGTTATATAATTCAGCACATCCCTTTAGTTATAAAACTAACATCAGAGTAAAAGCCTGTCAAACATTCCATCCAGTCCAACAACTTCCTGCCCTGCCCAATATGTCCCATCTATTTCAACCTGCAGGCAGAACTGTGGTGGGGTTAGCATAAAGCTAAGTGAATGAAACTATAAG
The DNA here is from genome assembly GCA_949592205.1 of Helichrysum umbraculigerum. Classification (NCBI taxonomy): domain Eukaryota; kingdom Viridiplantae; phylum Streptophyta; class Magnoliopsida; order Asterales; family Asteraceae; genus Helichrysum; species Helichrysum umbraculigerum. The sequence continues at coordinate 2,964,126 of CATIUR010000005.1, read as the reverse complement.
CAACAGTACAACCTAGCATAATAATCTGTTTACATCAAATAACAATAAACAGAAAATCAATCATTCACTCGACATCCAATCAATGTCAAGCTACACCAATCAAACATTATCAATCGTCATGAGGATCGGTGGCTCCTGAGATACCCTATTACCGGTTTGGTAATCAAGGAACTCTTATCAATCATCTGTATTGGCCTATACAGAATTACCGATAACCAGTTGTTAATCACACACGACCTAGATCTCCAAACCAACATTTCAAGTTTCAAGATCTCCTGTCGTCTACAATAACAACCAAGTCCAACTGTCAAGTCAAGTTGACCTCAGAATCTTACATACTAGCTCAAACAGCCAAGTAAGCAACTAGTCAAACTATCATGGCAAGATATCTCAACAATTACATTCTATCAAAGTAATCCTATAATTACTTGTTGTAAATCAAATCATTACAACTAAATCACACTGAGGTTACAGATCCACTCACCGACTACCTCAGGCCTCCACTCAGTAGTCTAATATCACTGAGCCTTCTCCACATCTGAGAATCAACAAATCAAATATAAGTTAGTAATCATGATCATCAATACTAAACTTATATCAATCTTTAACATTTAGGAACTTAACATAATTTACTTTTCAATTACTAGTTCCTAATCACATTTTATGGATTTCAATATAACTCTTATCATATATTAATTATCAATCACAGTACCATTTTACAACAAGTACCAGTCGCATAACAATCAACAAGATAATAAAAAGCTATATCAGCCCTCCAAGCCGCCGGCTTCCTCCTAGAAGCCGCCGGCTTCTTATCACCATCCACTGGTTTCCTAAAATGCAACACAAGCTGCCGGCTTGCCAAAGAAGCCGCCGGCTTCAACCAACTGGGCACAAGCCGCCGGCTTCATCATGAAGCCGCCGGTTTCAACAAACAAGACCAAGCCGCCGGCTTCCATATGAAGCCGCCGGCTTCCATCGTCGTCCAGGCCCTGTACGAACAGCAAAACCCTAACCCACGGGTTTTTAACAAAAATCACCCCAAACTCATTTTCTAACTGTTATATGTCACAAATACTTTCATATAAACACTATATAACAGTTATTACATGTTTCTAACATCTAATTCTTCCAAATCATCAATTCACCCAAATTTCAATCGAAATCAAATTCTTAAATACTCAAGAACACTTACTGATTGAAGAATATACTGATGATAATCTGTCCATGGTGAAGTTTCACGAAAATCACAACTTCCTGATTTGATTTCTAGTTTGATTCGGAGGTTTTCTGAGAGTTTCTGTGAGTTTTGAAGTTTCTAAATGAACTTTCCTAAAATGGAAAGTTAAATATATAGTCGGTTCACAAACCGCCTTCAATATACGGGTATAATTTAATACCCCATCTCAATCTATTGTCTGGAACCCGAAAACCATTTGCGAGTCCAAACATTTTATTGCACCGTCAACTATATTAATTTACAACAATTAATAATTTACTTATCACATTGGAATATTCGACTCCTATTCCAATTATTTCAACTATTTCAAACAATATTATTTCCAAACACGTTTAAATACATATTTAAATCAAGAAATAATATATAAACAACTAGGTCCATTTCGAGGATGTTACAACTCTCCCCCCCTTAAAGAGATTTCGTCCCCGAAATCTAACCTCATTCAATCTGTCTAATGTGAGATAATCACATATATCTTAACATACATTTGTCCTCAATAGCAACTTACAACTATACTTAGACTGTTTGAATTCTTTCCACATGCACATGTTCCCATGAACATGCTTCTGTCTTTTCGTACGCACACATTCAGTGCATCTAATCAATATCATCAATCAGATATATCTTATAGGCAACCACTTACTTCAACAAGTGAAACCTATAATCACTTGATCAACAAGTAAAACTTAACATCACTTAATAGGTTTATACAACCAGAAATTAGCAATGTGCTAAAATCCTTAACCTATTCTTACTATTCATCTCTGTTAACAACAAAACAGCAATCACATTATCACATCAGTGGTCATCAAACCACAATGTACCTAGCAACACTGAAATATAATTCAGCTCACGACCACAATCAGTCTAACATACAGATCACAATCTTAAATCTCTACCATCAAAGATCTGTAATTCAAATCTAGGTTAACTTTTCTATCAAAAGTTTCATACCTATACTCTTTTGAACAATCTTTAATGTTCACATATCATTTCAATCATATGAAATCCTTTACTTAAAAGTATTTCAGATTCATATCACCTTAATAAGCAAAGCAGAGGTCAAACTCAGTAGGTAAAACCACAATCAACAAGTACTTTGCATCGATCAACAAAAGTACCAAAATCAACTATTACCTACATTCAACCAACCTCTACATTGACTTATTTCCATTTGTAATTCCTTTTATTACAACCTATCAATTTTCAACAACAACAATTACATAAACAATAATCACAATACCAGTGATTATACATTCAAGTACACCTATCAGTACTTAATATTTGTCTTCAAACTCTAACTAACCATCAGTTAGAATTCCTATATATAATACTTAAACTGGTAAGACATCCAGAATCTTATCTTAGCAACCAGTTATTTCAATTTAACCTTACAATCATAAACTACTAATCACAAGCAATTAGAAAATTATACCACTTTAACCACATAATCACTTAGTACTACATCCCATCAATATAGCAACTAAGTCAGTCTTAATCAATATTATGATACTACCATTCAAGTATCACAATACCACAATGTGCTACTTTCCAACACATTTCCAACAAAATCTACATCAAGTTAATCACAATTAACTAACCTCTACTTAACTTATGGCACATTTTAATTCATTCTATTAAAACTTATCATGCCATTTATTATCATGTATATCACACATATATACTTACACAACTTCAGGTACTCTCTTAAATGGACACATACACATCAATTCCATTTAATCCTATACACTAGGCCATTCAGACTGTTAAAGTCTTTATCAAGCCTTCTCAGTAGTACTAGTCATCACATATCCATACCACATGACATGAAATAATTATCAATTCTATGTTTCACTTATATACTTACAATAAAAGCTTGGTGAATACAATCATCACCTATCAATTTCAAGGTTTCCCTTACTTCCTAACATATACAATTTCTTAAAATATGAACAATCATTCAATTCATATTTCCTCAATTTATCAAACAAAGATCAACTAAATCTTTAACACCATCCAGCTCCAGATATACTTTCATATCATACCTTAGTTGGATCTAATCTCAATTTATCACTTCATCACTTACTTTATTTGCATACAATCAACAAATAACTTTTAATTATTTCTTATCTCACATTCTTACCCAATCAAAGCTATCATCACAAGCTTCATACACTGATAAGATTTTCTTATCACAATTCTAATCAATGTGATTTAATTATTCTAACATATCTTAACAAATTATAATTGTCATATCAAACAATGACTTCATATCTGTATAATTCTTCAACACATATTCAGTTCAAATATCAAATATTACCTAACTGAATACTCAATTACACTTAACAATATTTCAATTACTTAATACTAGCTTTAAGTAAGTTATCAAGTTTCACAAACTTAAACCAATTTAGGAATTTAATCACATTCCACGCAATCATAACATTTCAATCTATGTTAGACTATTTCAACACAAACAGTTGACTATATGTCAACTTCAATTTCAATCAATTAATCAATAAAATTCTCTAATTGCTTTTCTCTAGTTTGACCCAATCTCAAACCAATCACAAGCAATTAATTTTATACACAACTCACTATTCATGGTTTGACTTTCAAAGTTAACATACTATCAATATTAACTCACAACAAACCATTTCATCTTATATGTTCACTTTCAAACTTATATTTTAAATTATTACATTCAATAATACTAGAAATTCCTCAAGCAAGGCAATATCAACCTATTTCAACTTTGGCATCATACAAGCCAAATACAAAATAGTGATCCCTTTAAACACTATCAAATTCATCTACAAGTAATCTATCAAAATCAATCACAATTACTCATTCAACAAAATCAAATTTGTTAATTAGGTTTATCATCAAAACCTCTATCAATGACAACTATCATTTACACTGTCACTTTTACAGTCTAAAAGTCACAGTCCTATCAACTGATTGTTTTCTTGTCAAAACAATTATTAAACAACTTAGCATACCATCATGCTCCATTTCTAAAATCACATTACATTTCTTTTATACCAAGTAGCCTCAACAAGTTCATGTGACACCACATAATATAACAACGGTGATCAGGCGTTGCAAGATTATGCTATTCACAATCCATTCTCAGGCTACTCTACATTATAATTATCAATGTGATCTATTCTCATCTCATATATATTAAATACTTCATGATTTCAAATCAATCAACATCTATTTAATAATTTCTAACAGATGATACATACTCAAAATCAGTTTACTACTTTACATATTCAACCTTACATATGCAAGTCATCTCACATACACACAATGTTCTAATTTTCAACAACTGAATTACTCAGTATATCACTTATCTGAAACCTCAAACACATGATAACTCATCATCATAGTTTCAATACTTAACACTAATCAATGTCCTTATTTTCCTCCAAATTCAGGACACATCTTAATTAACTATTATCACTTTGACATATACTATACTATCAAGCATCACTGTCATAACAAGCCTACTCAATCCTGTTACTATAAAACATTTCATTTCTTAATTTACAATTGACCAGAAAGATCTATCACTTCCCAAATCAATTTAGCTTTATCATAAGCCCTATTTCTTATAAACCTATCAGTCATGGTTTAAATCAAGTGTTTAACTATAGTCAAAACATATCACATAGTCACATAAACATATATTTTTCTCAAATAGCAGTCATTTTCAAATCAAATGACACAACAGTCCTTAACAAGGATTTAGATCACACCTTGTGATCAATCTACTAATATAATACTATCAATTATTTTATCTCACCAATAAAGGCACATCTTAGGTTCTAACATCAATCTTGTTAAACCTTAATCAACTCTCTGTCTACTTAAACATATTTCTGCATTTACAATTCAATCAGAAATAACCACAACAATGAACATCTCATTCAATATTGCTATCCTCATGTCAACCTATAGCAATCATTAGTTGACTCAAAACTGGGGAATCATATCAGTCTGACTCAATTAACTTCACAACAAAGCTTACTCAACCTAACAGAGTAAACAATTTAAGTTAATGTAAATTAACATAGGCTTATCGAAGATTACCTGGCAATCTTAAGCCCACGAGTGTTGAGGAAACATGAAATATACCAATCTAATACTCATGTTCCTCCGTCTCTGCAATCAAACAACAACTTCACAACTTGTTAAGAGTTAGTACATATTCAACCAATCACTTTCTCACACATTCACTAATCAACTAAACCCGCACCCACTGGAATGTTTGACTCAACTCAATCAAAGTTTAGGATTGAACATTCTGTCATGTCCAATTCACCCAAACTATTGCTCTGATACCAACTTAAAACACCCCTCGTTAATTATAAACACTATATATAATATTTGCGACTCGGAAGCGTATATATTTCAAAACATTACTATCAATGTCAATTAAAATGTCAATAAACTTTTTCAAATCTAATACATGACATTTTAACAAACTCGGTGTTATATAATTCAGCACATCCCTTTAGTTATAAAACTAACATCAGAGTAAAAGCCTGTCAAACATTCCATCCAGTCCAACAACTTCCTGCCCTGCCCAATATGTCCCATCTATTTCAACCTGCAGGCAGAACTGTGGTGGGGTTAGCATAAAGCTAAGTGAATGAAACTATAAGCAACAGTACAACCTAGCATAATAATCTGTTTACATCAAATAACAATAAACAGAAAATCAATCATTCACTCGACATCCAATCAATGTCAAGCTACACCAATCAAACATTATCAATCGTCATGAGGATCGGTGGCTCCTGAGATACCCTATTACCGGTTTGGTAATCAAGGAACTCTTATCAATCATCTGTATTGGCCTATACAGAATTACCGATAACCAGTTGTTAATCACACACGACCTAGATCTCCAAACCAACATTTCAAGTTTCAAGATCTCCTGTCGTCTACAATAACAACCAAGTCCAACTGTCAAGTCAAGTTGACCTCAGAATCTTACATACTAGCTCAAACAGCCAAGTAAGCAACTAGTCAAACTATCATGGCAAGATATCTCAACAATTACATTCTATCAAAGTAATCCTATAATTACTTGTTGTAAATCAAATCATTACAACTAAATCACACTGAGGTTACAGATCCACTCACCGACTACCTCAGGCCTCCACTCAGTAGTCTAATATCACTGAGCCTTCTCCACATCTGAGAATCAACAAATCAAATATAAGTTAGTAATCATGATCATCAATACTAAACTTATATCAATCTTTAACATTTAGGAACTTAACATAATTTACTTTTCAATTACTAGTTCCTAATCACATTTTATGGATTTCAATATAACTCTTATCATATATTAATTATCAATCACAGTACCATTTTACAACAAGTACCAGTCGCATAACAATCAACAAGATAATAAAAAGCTATATCAGCCCTCCAAGCCGCCGGCTTCCTCCTAGAAGCCGCCGGCTTCTTATCACCATCCACTGGTTTCCTAAAATGCAACACAAGCTGCCGGCTTGCCAAAGAAGCCGCCGGCTTCAACCAACTGGGCACAAGCCGCCGGCTTCATCATGAAGCCGCCGGTTTCAACAAACAAGACCAAGCCGCCGGCTTCCATATGAAGCCGCCGGCTTCCATCGTCGTCCAGGCCCTGTACGAACAGCAAAACCCTAACCCACGGGTTTTTAACAAAAATCACCCCAAACTCATTTTCTAACTGTTATATGTCACAAATACTTTCATATAAACACTATATAACAGTTATTACATGTTTCTAACATCTAATTCTTCCAAATCATCAATTCACCCAAATTTCAATCGAAATCAAATTCTTAAATACTCAAGAACACTTACTGATTGAAGAATATACTGATGATAATCTGTCCATGGTGAAGTTTCACGAAAATCACAACTTCCTGATTTGATTTCTAGTTTGATTCGGAGGTTTTCTGAGAGTTTCTGTGAGTTTTGAAGTTTCTAAATGAACTTTCCTAAAATGGAAAGTTAAATATATAGTCGGTTCACAAACCGCCTTCAATATACGGGTATAATTTAATACCCCATCTCAATCTATTGTCTGGAACCCGAAAACCATTTGCGAGTCCAAACATTTTATTGCACCGTCAACTATATTAATTTACAACAATTAATAATTTACTTATCACATTGGAATATTCGACTCCTATTCCAATTATTTCAACTATTTCAAACAATATTATTTCCAAACACGTTTAAATACATATTTAAATCAAGAAATAATATATAAACAACTAGGTCCATTTCGAGGATGTTACAACTCTCCCCCCCTTAAAGAGATTTCGTCCCCGAAATCTAACCTCATTCAATCTGTCTAATGTGAGATAATCACATATATCTTAACATACATTTGTCCTCAATAGCAACTTACAACTATACTTAGACTGTTTGAATTCTTTCCACATGCACATGTTCCCATGAACATGCTTCTGTCTTTTCGTACGCACACATTCAGTGCATCTAATCAATATCATCAATCAGATATATCTTATAGGCAACCACTTACTTCAACAAGTGAAACCTATAATCACTTGATCAACAAGTAAAACTTAACATCACTTAATAGGTTTATACAACCAGAAATTAGCAATGTGCTAAAATCCTTAACCTATTCTTACTATTCATCTCTGTTAACAACAAAACAGCAATCACATTATCACATCAGTGGTCATCAAACCACAATGTACCTAGCAACACTGAAATATAATTCAGCTCACGACCACAATCAGTCTAACATACAGATCACAATCTTAAATCTCTACCATCAAAGATCTGTAATTCAAATCTAGGTTAACTTTTCTATCAAAAGTTTCATACCTATACTCTTTTGAACAATCTTTAATGTTCACATATCATTTCAATCATATGAAATCCTTTACTTAAAAGTATTTCAGATTCATATCACCTTAATAAGCAAAGCAGAGGTCAAACTCAGTAGGTAAAACCACAATCAACAAGTACTTTGCATCGATCAACAAAAGTACCAAAATCAACTATTACCTACATTCAACCAACCTCTACATTGACTTATTTCCATTTGTAATTCCTTTTATTACAACCTATCAATTTTCAACAACAACAATTACATAAACAATAATCACAATACCAGTGATTATACATTCAAGTACACCTATCAGTACTTAATATTTGTCTTCAAACTCTAACTAACCATCAGTTAGAATTCCTATATATAATACTTAAACTGGTAAGACATCCAGAATCTTATCTTAGCAACCAGTTATTTCAATTTAACCTTACAATCATAAACTACTAATCACAAGCAATTAGAAAATTATACCACTTTAACCACATAATCACTTAGTACTACATCCCATCAATATAGCAACTAAGTCAGTCTTAATCAATATTATGATACTACCATTCAAGTATCACAATACCACAATGTGCTACTTTCCAACACATTTCCAACAAAATCTACATCAAGTTAATCACAATTAACTAACCTCTACTTAACTTATGGCACATTTTAATTCATTCTATTAAAACTTATCATGCCATTTATTATCATGTATATCACACATATATACTTACACAACTTCAGGTACTCTCTTAAATGGACACATACACATCAATTCCATTTAATCCTATACACTAGGCCATTCAGACTGTTAAAGTCTTTATCAAGCCTTCTCAGTAGTACTAGTCATCACATATCCATACCACATGACATGAAATAATTATCAATTCTATGTTTCACTTATATACTTACAATAAAAGCTTGGTGAATACAATCATCACCTATCAATTTCAAGGTTTCCCTTACTTCCTAACATATACAATTTCTTAAAATATGAACAATCATTCAATTCATATTTCCTCAATTTATCAAACAAAGATCAACTAAATCTTTAACACCATCCAGCTCCAGATATACTTTCATATCATACCTTAGTTGGATCTAATCTCAATTTATCACTTCATCACTTACTTTATTTGCATACAATCAACAAATAACTTTTAATTATTTCTTATCTCACATTCTTACCCAATCAAAGCTATCATCACAAGCTTCATACACTGATAAGATTTTCTTATCACAATTCTAATCAATGTGATTTAATTATTCTAACATATCTTAACAAATTATAATTGTCATATCAAACAATGACTTCATATCTGTATAATTCTTCAACACATATTCAGTTCAAATATCAAATATTACCTAACTGAATACTCAATTACACTTAACAATATTTCAATTACTTAATACTAGCTTTAAGTAAGTTATCAAGTTTCACAAACTTAAACCAATTTAGGAATTTAATCACATTCCACGCAATCATAACATTTCAATCTATGTTAGACTATTTCAACACAAACAGTTGACTATATGTCAACTTCAATTTCAATCAATTAATCAATAAAATTCTCTAATTGCTTTTCTCTAGTTTGACCCAATCTCAAACCAATCACAAGCAATTAATTTTATACACAACTCACTATTCATGGTTTGACTTTCAAAGTTAACATACTATCAATATTAACTCACAACAAACCATTTCATCTTATATGTTCACTTTCAAACTTATATTTTAAATTATTACATTCAATAATACTAGAAATTCCTCAAGCAAGGCAATATCAACCTATTTCAACTTTGGCATCATACAAGCCAAATACAAAATAGTGATCCCTTTAAACACTATCAAATTCATCTACAAGTAATCTATCAAAATCAATCACAATTACTCATTCAACAAAATCAAATTTGTTAATTAGGTTTATCATCAAAACCTCTATCAATGACAACTATCATTTACACTGTCACTTTTACAGTCTAAAAGTCACAGTCCTATCAACTGATTGTTTTCTTGTCAAAACAATTATTAAACAACTTAGCATACCATCATGCTCCATTTCTAAAATCACATTACATTTCTTTTATACCAAGTAGCCTCAACAAGTTCATGTGACACCACATAATATAACAACGGTGATCAGGCGTTGCAAGATTATGCTATTCACAATCCATTCTCAGGCTACTCTACATTATAATTATCAATGTGATCTATTCTCATCTCATATATATTAAATACTTCATGATTTCAAATCAATCAACATCTATTTAATAATTTCTAACAGATGATACATACTCAAAATCAGTTTACTACTTTACATATTCAACCTTACATATGCAAGTCATCTCACATACACACAATGTTCTAATTTTCAACAACTGAATTACTCAGTATATCACTTATCTGAAACCTCAAACACATGATAACTCATCATCATAGTTTCAATACTTAACACTAATCAATGTCCTTATTTTCCTCCAAATTCAGGACACATCTTAATTAACTATTATCACTTTGACATATACTATACTATCAAGCATCACTGTCATAACAAGCCTACTCAATCCTGTTACTATAAAACATTTCATTTCTTAATTTACAATTGACCAGAAAGATCTATCACTTCCCAAATCAATTTAGCTTTATCATAAGCCCTATTTCTTATAAACCTATCAGTCATGGTTTAAATCAAGTGTTTAACTATAGTCAAAACATATCACATAGTCACATAAACATATATTTTTCTCAAATAGCAGTCATTTTCAAATCAAATGACACAACAGTCCTTAACAAGGATTTAGATCACACCTTGTGATCAATCTACTAATATAATACTATCAATTATTTTATCTCACCAATAAAGGCACATCTTAGGTTCTAACATCAATCTTGTTAAACCTTAATCAACTCTCTGTCTACTTAAACATATTTCTGCATTTACAATTCAATCAGAAATAACCACAACAATGAACATCTCATTCAATATTGCTATCCTCATGTCAACCTATAGCAATCATTAGTTGACTCAAAACTGGGGAATCATATCAGTCTGACTCAATTAACTTCACAACAAAGCTTACTCAACCTAACAGAGTAAACAATTTAAGTTAATGTAAATTAACATAGGCTTATCGAAGATTACCTGGCAATCTTAAGCCCACGAGTGTTGAGGAAACATGAAATATACCAATCTAATACTCATGTTCCTCCGTCTCTGCAATCAAACAACAACTTCACAACTTGTTAAGAGTTAGTACATATTCAACCAATCACTTTCTCACACATTCACTAATCAACTAAACCCGCACCCACTGGAATGTTTGACTCAACTCAATCAAAGTTTAGGATTGAACATTCTGTCATGTCCAATTCACCCAAACTATTGCTCTGATACCAACTTAAAACACCCCTCGTTAATTATAAACACTATATATAATATTTGCGACTCGGAAGCGTATATATTTCAAAACATTACTATCAATGTCAATTAAAATGTCAATAAACTTTTTCAAATCTAATACATGACATTTTAACAAACTCGGTGTTATATAATTCAGCACATCCCTTTAGTTATAAAACTAACATCAGAGTAAAAGCCTGTCAAACATTCCATCCAGTCCAACAACTTCCTGCCCTGCCCAATATGTCCCATCTATTTCAACCTGCAGGCAGAACTGTGGTGGGGTTAGCATAAAGCTAAGTGAATGAAACTATAAGCAACAGTACAACCTAGCATAATAATCTGTTTACATCAAATAACAATAAACAGAAAATCAATCATTCACTCGACATCCAATCAATGTCAAGCTACACCAATCAAACATTATCAATCGTCATGAGGATCGGTGGCTCCTGAGATACCCTATTACCGGTTTGGTAATCAAGGAACTCTTATCAATCATCTGTATTGGCCTATACAGAATTACCGATAACCAGTTGTTAATCACACACGACCTAGATCTCCAAACCAACATTTCAAGTTTCAAGATCTCCTGTCGTCTACAATAACAACCAAGTCCAACTGTCAAGTCAAGTTGACCTCAGAATCTTACATACTAGCTCAAACAGCCAAGTAAGCAACTAGTCAAACTATCATGGCAAGATATCTCAACAATTACATTCTATCAAAGTAATCCTATAATTACTTGTTGTAAATCAAATCATTACAACTAAATCACACTGAGGTTACAGATCCACTCACCGACTACCTCAGGCCTCCACTCAGTAGTCTAATATCACTGAGCCTTCTCCACATCTGAGAATCAACAAATCAAATATAAGTTAGTAATCATGATCATCAATACTAAACTTATATCAATCTTTAACATTTAGGAACTTAACATAATTTACTTTTCAATTACTAGTTCCTAATCACATTTTATGGATTTCAATATAACTCTTATCATATATTAATTATCAATCACAGTACCATTTTACAACAAGTACCAGTCGCATAACAATCAACAAGATAATAAAAAGCTATATCAGCCCTCCAAGCCGCCGGCTTCCTCCTAGAAGCCGCCGGCTTCTTATCACCATCCACTGGTTTCCTAAAATGCAACACAAGCCGCCGGCTTGCCAAAGAAGCCGCCGGCTTCAACCAACTGGGCACAAGCCGCCGGCTTCATCATGAAGCCGCCGGTTTCAACAAACAAGACCAAGCCGCCGGCTTCCATATGAAGCCGCCGGCTTCCATCGTCGTCCAGGCCCTGTACGAACAGCAAAACCCTAACCCACGGGTTTTTAACAAAAATCACCCCAAACTCATTTTCTAACTGTTATATGTCACAAATACTTTCATATAAACACTATATAACAGTTATTACATGTTTCTAACATCTAATTCTTCCAAATCATCAATTCACCCAAATTTCAATCGAAATCAAATTCTTAAATACTCAAGAACACTTACTGATTGAAGAATATACTGATGATAATCTGTCCATGGTGAAGTTTCACGAAAATCACAACTTCCTGATTTGATTTCTAGTTTGATTCGGAGGTTTTCTGAGAGTTTCTGTGAGTTTTGAAGTTTCTAAATGAACTTTCCTAAAATGGAAAGTTAAATATATAGTCGGTTCACAAACCGCCTTCAATATACGGGTATAATTTAATACCCCATCTCAATCTATTGTCTGGAACCCGAAAACCATTTGCGAGTCCAAACATTTTATTGCACCGTCAACTATATTAATTTACAACAATTAATAATTTACTTATCACATTGGAATATTCGACTCCTATTCCAATTATTTCAACTATTTCAAACAATATTATTTCCAAACACGTTTAAATACATATTTAAATCAAGAAATAATATATAAACAACTAGGTCCATTTCGAGGATGTTACAACTCTCCCCCCCTTAAAGAGATTTCGTCCCCGAAATCTAACCTCATTCAATCTGTCTAATGTGAGATAATCACATATATCTTAACATACATTTGTCCTCAATAGCAACTTACAACTATACTTAGACTGTTTGAATTCTTTCCACATGCACATGTTCCCATGAACATGCTTCTGTCTTTTCGTACGCACACATTCAGTGCATCTAATCAATATCATCAATCAGATATATCTTATAGGCAACCACTTACTTCAACAAGTGAAACCTATAATCACTTGATCAACAAGTAAAACTTAACATCACTTAATAGGTTTATACAACCAGAAATTAGCAATGTGCTAAAATCCTTAACCTATTCTTACTATTCATCTCTGTTAACAACAAAACAGCAATCACATTATCACATCAGTGGTCATCAAACCACAATGTACCTAGCAACACTGAAATATAATTCAGCTCACGACCACAATCAGTCTAACATACAGATCACAATCTTAAATCTCTACCATCAAAGATCTGTAATTCAAATCTAGGTTAACTTTTCTATCAAAAGTTTCATACCTATACTCTTTTGAACAATCTTTAATGTTCACATATCATTTCAATCATATGAAATCCTTTACTTAAAAGTACTTCAGATTCATATCACCTTAATAAGCAAAGCAGAGGTCAAACTCAGTAGGTAAAACCACAATCAACAAGTACTTTGCATCGATCAACAAAAGTACCAAAATCAACTATTACCTACATTCAACCAACCTCTACATTGACTTATTTCCATTTGTAATTCCTTTTATTACAACCTATCAATTTTCAACAACAACAATTACATAAACAATAATCACAATACCAGTGATTATACATTCAAGTACACCTATCAGTACTTAATATTTGTCTTCAAACTCTAACTAACCATCAGTTAGAATTCCTATATATAATACTTAAACTGGTAAGACATCCAGAATCTTATCTTAGCAACCAGTTATTTCAATTTAACCTTACAATCATAAACTACTAATCACAAGCAAATTAGAAAATTATACCACTTTAACCACATAATCACTTAGTACTACATCCCATCAATATAGCAACTAAGTCAGTCTTAATCAATATTATGATACTACCATTCAAGTATCACAATACCACAATGTGCTACTTTCCAACACATTTCCAACAAAATCTACATCAAGTTAATCACAATTAACTAACCTCTACTTAACTTATGGCACATTTTAATTCATTCTATTAAAACTTATCATGCCATTTATTATCATGTATATCACACATATATACTTACACAACTTCAGGTACTCTCTTAAATGGACACATACACATCAATTCCATTTAATCCTATACACTAGGCCATTCAGACTGTTAAAGTCTTTATCAAGCCTTCTCAGTAGTACTAGTCATCACATATCCATACCACATGACATGAAATAATTATCAATTCTATGTTTCACTTATATACTTACAATAAAAGCTTGGTGAATACAATCATCACCTATCAATTTCAAGGTTTCCCTTACTTCCTAACATATACAATTTCTTAAAATATGAACAATCATTCAATTCATATTTCCTCAATTTATCAAACAAAGATCAACTAAATCTTTAACACCATCCAGCTCCAGATATACTTTCATATCATACCTTAGTTGATCTAATCTCAATTTATCACTTCATCACTTACTTTATTTGCATACAATCAACAAATAACTTTTAATTATTTCTTATCTCACATTCTTACCCAATCAAAGCTATCATCACAAGCTTCATACACTGATAAGATTTTCTTATCACAATTCTAATCAATGTGATTTAATTATTCTAACATATCTTAACAAATTATAATTGTCATATCAAACAATGACTTCATATCTGTATAATTCTTCAACACATATTCAGTTCAAATATCAAATATTACCTAACTGAATACTCAATTACACTTAACAATATTTCAATTACTTAATACTAGCTTTAAGTAAGTTATCAAGTTTCACAAACTTAAACCAATTTAGGAATTTAATCACATTCCACGCAATCATAACATTTCAATCTATGTTAGACTATTTCAACACAAACAGTTGACTATATGTCAACTTCAATTTCAATCAATTAATCAATAAAATTCTCTAATTGCTTTTCTCTAGTTTGACCCAATCTCAAACCAATCACAAGCAATTAATTTTATACACAACTCACTATTCATGGTTTGACTTTCAAAGTTAACATACTATCAATATTAACTCACAACAAACCATTTCATCTTATATGTTCACTTTCAAACTTATATTTTAAATTATTACATTCAATAATACTAGAAATTCCTCAAGCAAGGCAATATCAACCTATTTCAACTTTGGCATCATACAAGCCAAATACAAAATAGTGATCCCTTTAAACACTATCAAATTCATCTACAAGTAATCTATCAAAATCAATCACAATTACTCATTCAACAAAATCAAATTTGTTAATTAGGTTTATCATCAAAACCTCTATCAATGACAACTATCATTTACACTGTCACTTTTACAGTCTAAAAGTCACAGTCCTATCAACTGATTGTTTTCTTGTCAAAACAATTATTAAACAACTTAGCATACCATCATGCTCCATTTCTAAAATCACATTACATTTCTTTTATACCAAGTAGCCTCAACAAGTTCATGTGACACCACATAATATAACAACGGTGATCAGGCGTTGCAAGATTATGCTATTCACAATCCATTCTCAGGCTACTCTACATTATAATTATCAATGTGATCTATTCTCATCTCATATATATTAAATACTTCATGATTTCAAATCAATCAACATCTATTTAATAATTTCTAACAGATGATACATACTCAAAATCAGTTTACTACTTTACATATTCAACCTTACATATGCAAGTCATCTCACATACACACAATGTTCTAATTTTCAACAACTGAATTACTCAGTATATCACTTATCTGAAACCTCAAACACATGATAACTCATCATCATAGTTTCAATACTTAACACTAATCAATGTCCTTATTTTCCTCCAAATTCAGGACACATCTTAATTAACTATTATCACTTTGACATATACTATACTATCAAGCATCACTGTCATAACAAGCCTACTCAATCCTGTTACTATAAAACATTTCATTTCTTAATTTACAATTGACCAGAAAGATCTATCACTTCCCAAATCAATTTAGCTTTATCATAAGCCCTATTTCTTATAAACCTATCAGTCATGGTTTAAATCAAGTGTTTAACTATAGTCAAAACATATCACATAGTCACATAAACATATATTTTTCTCAAATAGCAGTCATTTTCAAATCAAATGACACAACAGTCCTTAACAAGGATTTAGATCACACCTTGTGATCAATCTACTAATATAATACTATCAATTATTTTATCTCACCAATAAAGGCACATCTTAGGTTCTAACATCAATCTTGTTAAACCTTAATCAACTCTCTGTCTACTTAAACATATTTCTGCATTTACAATTCAATCAGAAATAACCACAACAATGAACATCTCATTCAATATTGCTATCCTCATGTCAACCTATAGCAATCATTAGTTGACTCAAAACTGGGGAATCATATCAGTCTGACTCAATTAACTTCACAACAAAGCTTACTCAACCTAACAGAGTAAACAATTTAAGTTAATGTAAATTAACATAGGCTTATCGAAGATTACCTGGCAATCTTAAGCCCACGAGTGTTGAGGAAACATGAAATATACCAATCTAATACTCATGTTCCTCCGTCTCTGCAATCAAACAACAACTTCACAACTTGTTAAGAGTTAGTACATATTCAACCAATCACTTTCTCACACATTCACTAATCAACTAAACCCGCACCCACTGGAATGTTTGACTCAACTCAATCAAAGTTTAGGATTGAACATTCTGTCATGTCCAATTCACCCAAACTATTGCTCTGATACCAACTTAAAACACCCCTCGTTAATTATAAACACTATATATAATATTTGCGACTCGGAAGCGTATATATTTCAAAACATTACTATCAATGTCAATTAAAATGTCAATAAACTTTTTCAAATCTAATACATGACATTTTAACAAACTCGGTGTTATATAATTCAGCACATCCCTTTAGTTATAAAACTAACATCAGAGTAAAAGCCTGTCAAACATTCCATCCAGTCCAACAACTTCCTGCCCTACCCAATATGTCCCATCTATTTCAACCTGCAGGCAGAACTGTGGTGGGGTTAGCATAAAGCTAAGTGAATGAAACTATAAGCAACAGTACAACCTAGCATAATAATCTGTTTACATCAAATAACAATAAACAGAAAATCAATCATTCACTCGACATCCAATCAATGTCAAGCTACACCAATCAAACATTATCAATCGTCATGAGGATCGGTGGCTCCTGAGATACCCTATTACCGGTTTGGTAATCAAGGAACTCTTATCAATCATCTGTATTGGCCTATACAGAATTACCGATAACCAGTTGTTAATCACACACGACCTAGATCTCCAAACCAACATTTCAAGTTTCAAGATCTCCTGTCGTCTACAATAACAACCAAGTCCAACTGTCAAGTCAAGTTGACCTCAGAATCTTACATACTAGCTCAAACAGCCAAGTAAGCAACTAGTCAAACTATCATGGCAAGATATCTCAACAATTACATTCTATCAAAGTAATCCTATAATTACTTGTTGTAAATCAAATCATTACAACTAAATCACACTGAGGTTACAGATCCACTCACCGACTACCTCAGGCCTCCACTCAGTAGTCTAATATCACTGAGCCTTCTCCACATCTGAGAATCAACAAATCAAATATAAGTTAGTAATCATGATCATCAATACTAAACTTATATCAATCTTTAACATTTAGGAACTTAACATAATTTACTTTTCAATTACTAGTTCCTAATCACATTTTATGGATTTCAATATAACTCTTATCATATATTAATTATCAATCACAGTACCATTTTACAACAAGTACCAGTCGCATAACAATCAACAAGATAATAAAAAGCTATATCAGCCCTCCAAGCCGCCGGCTTCCTCCTAGAAGCCGCCGGCTTCTTATCACCATCCACTGGTTTCCTAAAATGCAACACAAGCCGCCGGCTTGCCAAAGAAGCCGCCGGCTTCAACCAACTGGGCACAAGCCGCCGGCTTCATCATGAAGCCGCCGGTTTCAACAAACAAGACCAAGCCGCCGGCTTCCATATGAAGCCGCCGGCTTCCATCGTCGTCCAGGCCCTGTACGAACAGCAAAACCCTAACCCACGGGTTTTTAACAAAAATCACCCCAAACTCATTTTCTAACTGTTATATGTCACAAATACTTTCATATAAACACTATATAACAGTTATTACATGTTTCTAACATCTAATTCTTCCAAATCATCAATTCACCCAAATTTCAATCGAAATCAAATTCTTAAATACTCAAGAACACTTACTGATTGAAGAATATACTGATGATAATCTGTCCATGGTGAAGTTTCACGAAAATCACAACTTCCTGATTTGATTTCTAGTTTGATTCGGAGGTTTTCTGAGAGTTTCTGTGAGTTTTGAAGTTTCTAAATGAACTTTCCTAAAATGGAAAGTTAAATATATAGTCGGTTCACAAACCGCCTTCAATATACGGGTATAATTTAATACCCCATCTCAATCTATTGTCTGGAACCCGAAAACCATTTGCGAGTCCAAACATTTTATTGCACCGTCAACTATATTAATTTACAACAATTAATAATTTACTTATCACATTGGAATATTCGACTCCTATTCCAATTATTTCAACTATTTCAAACAATATTATTTCCAAACACGTTTAAATACATATTTAAATCAAGAAATAATATATAAACAACTAGGTCCATTTCGAGGATGTTACAGGTTGTATGTGTCTAGTCATGTTCCTTTGATTATTACTTCTTGCTTAAGCAATTTCTACCTTATTTCCTTTAGGCTTTTAGAAATATCATACTTATATTTTGAAAATGGTTTTTCTCAGTAGTATCTGAGACTCAAAAACTGAGTTAGACTCATTAATTTTGAAAAAAATTAACCTTATTTTTGAAAAATTTTGAGAGAAAGATTGCTATTGGACATAAAAATTACCTATTTAAGGTATTCTATACCTACCATCCCACACTTAGAGGAACATTGTCCCTAATGTTCTCTTGAGTAGAGATTTTACTAGTAAAATCCCACACTTAGAGTTTGAACATGTAAGTAGATGTTTCTCAAGTGTTCAATTTGGGTTGGAATCCCACACTTAGTGATAAGTTTAGGAAGAGGTACAAAAATTAAACGTACTAACATAGGCATATTAAACATAATTGGAACGGGGAGAAAGGAACATAGAGACTCCCCATTTGTGTTTACTGGAATAGACCAGGTTTGTGCAGGAGTGGTGCTAGTGAATTGCTGGATTTAAAGGACCAGGCTCGTTTAAGATCAACCATTCCACATAAAGCTGAATTCTGCATAAACAACAACACACATATCACAGTATCTCATCTAGGTAGCAGGTCTAAAGCGTAAGTACAGAGTCATAATACAGAAAGTAAATAATAATAAAGATAAAATCTAGTAATCATCAAGTAGGTCGTCAGTGTCAGGATCAAATTCTGCCTCAACATCCCTGTCGAAAACAGAAGTCGGAGATGGAATGGAGAAGTCCATAGCAGCCATAGCCAGACTCACAATATCGTCAGAGGAAGTGATAGAAGTGTGAGCATCAAAACTAGCCAGAAGCTGCTCTGTGAGGCTGTGATCTGGTGATGCAAATCCTGTGGGCAATGCTGGATCAGGATCAGCAGCTGCAGTAGTGGGGCCAGTGGAAGGTCCAGCAGTAGAGAGAACAGGTGGATCAGTAGGAGGACAGAAGAACCATGGAAGTCGAGATGGTCCTGGATCTGGGCCCAGCCTGTAGGGAATGGCATCAGGTCTCGGAATCTCAAGCTGCTCACAGATAGAGGACATGATGTCATGCTGGATGGAGAGTGTCCGAAAGAGGGCCCACGAAGCAGCTGGGTCAGCCGTAGTGATACCGTACTCGAAAGTGGGTACGGAGGCTGGCAAAGGTGATGAGGGCCCCTCATCGGGCAACTCCTCGTGAGTGATCGGGACATCAGTCAGGTCCTCGTCAGTGATAGTCAGTATAGCCGCTCTCTGTGCTCTGCGTCTACGGGGTCTGTGTCGTCTGCGTGGTCTCGCAGCTACCTGATCAGTGTCAACAGCGTCCATCCTGAAACAAAATAAAATAAACAGGTAATGCTAATAATGATAGTAAATGAATAACACTTATCTCAGATTTTGCAATTCGAAGTCAGATAAGTGGCAAGCCTGCAATTTTATTAGTTCAGAGACAACCATACTTAATAAAAATAAACTAAGAAATAAAATGACAGAAATAAGGATAGGCTTGGGGTGCCTCCCAAGAGCGCTTGTTTTATGAGTCTCTAGCTTGACTCTTTGTACCTTTCTGTCGACTCACGGTGGTTCAAAGATAAAGACATCTTCCCGGATGGGAAAGTCTTCGAAGTAATGCTTTAAGCGATGACCATTAACCTTAAAATTACCTTCTGGTGCCTCGAGTTCGACTGCACCGTAAGGAAATACCTTTGATACTATGAATGGTCCGCTCCACCTGATCTTGAACTTGCCAGAGAATTTCTTGAATCGCGAATTGAAGAGCAGCACTTTATCTCCTATTTTGAATCGTGAGGGCCTCAGCTTAGCATCGTAAATTCTCTTAGTTCGTTCCTTGAAGCTTATCGAACTGTCATATGCCTGATCCCTTAGTTCGGCTAACTCATTCAACTGCATTCGTCTATTTGCTCCAGCTGTAGAAATATCTAAGTTGCAGTTCTTCAAAGCCCAGTATGCTTTATATTCCAGCTCAATTGGTAAGTGACATGCCTTGCCATAAACTAGACGATATGGTGTGGTTCCTAATGGTGTTTAATAGGCGGTTCTAAATGCCCACAATGCATCATCTAATTTTTCAGCCCATTTGTACCCATGATTACCAACAGTTCTTTCCAAGATTCTTTTCAAAGCTCGATTTGTTGCCTCAGCTTGCCCATTTGTCTGGGGGTGATAAGCTGTTGACGTCTTGTGAGTGACACCATACTGTTGCAGAACATTCATGAATTGAACGTTGCAAAAGTGTGTACCACGATCACTGATTATTGCTTTTGGAGTTCCAAATCGACTAAATAGCTTTTTGAGAAATTTGGTTACCACTTTGGCGTCATTTGTTGGGAGAGCTTAGGCTTCGGCCCACCTGAAGACGTAGTCGACTGCAACCAAGATGTACTCTTTACCGTTAGATTTAGGGAATGGTCCCATGAAATCTAATCCCCAGATATCGAAGATTTCTACGGCCTGGATGTTTGTGAGTGGCATTTCATTCCGGGCTGTTATATTGCCTTGTCTTTGGCAGATATCGCAGCGTCTCACTAGATCGTACGCATCTCGAAATATGGTTAGCCAGAAAAAACCGGCATCGTACACTTTTCTTGCGGTCATGTTGGTACCGTGATGTCCTCCAGTAGGTCCATGGTGGCTTTGGTGTAAGATGTGTTCTGCCTCTTTCCCATCAACGAATCTTCTAATGATTTGATCAGGGCAAACCTTAAAGGGGAAAGGGTTGTCCCAATAGTAATATTTTATACCGCGGAAGAATTTTTGTCTTCGAGAGGTTGGCATTCCTTTAGGTACAACTTTTCCCACCAAATAATTGGCGTAGTCAGCATACCAGGGATCATTGGTAGATCGTGACCCTTGATGGTATCTACCAATGTGCATGAGTTGTTCTTCTGGAAACTGGTCTTGAATGTCTTTTTCGTGCAACTTATCCATTGAAGGATTCTCTAATCGGCTGAGATGGTCCGTCGCGACGTTTTCTGCTCCTTTTTTGTCTTTGATCTCGATGTCGAATTCTTGAAGGAGTAAAATCCATCGTAGAAGGCGAGGTTTAGCATCTTGCTTCTTAAAAAGATATTTCAGAGCTGAGTGATCTGTATAGACAATAGTTTTGGACAAGATTAGATAAGAACGAAATTTATCAAAATCAAATACTACCGCTAGCAGCTCTTTTTCAGTAGTTGTATAATTTTCTTGGGCATCAGTGAGCGTTTTGCTGGCGTAGTATATTGGTTGAAACTTATTCTCCTTCCGCTATGCCAGAACTGCTCCGATAGCGAAATCACTGGCGTCGCACATGATTTCAAATGGGAGACTCCAGTCTGGAGCAACCATGATCGGTGCATGAACAAGCAGATCTTTCAGATGATCGAAGGCCTTGAGACATTCATCTGTAAAGACAAACGGAGTATCCTTTTCGAGGAGATGAGTCATAGGTCAGGATATCTTAGAGAAATCTTTGATAAAGCGACGGTAGAACCCAACGTGTCCTAGAAAACTGCGGATAGCTTTGACAGAGGTAGGTGGTGGAAGCTTTGAGATAGTCTCGACTTTTGCTTTGTCAACTTCAATTCCAGCTTTGGATATACGGTGTCCTAAAACTATGCCTTCTTTTACCATGAAATGGCATTTTTCCCAATTCAGAACTAGGTTCGATTCTTCACATCGGGTGAGCATCTTATTCAAGTTAGAAAGACAAGTGGTGAACGAATCTCCGAAAACCGAAAAATCATCCATGAACACTTCCATGCATTGTTCAATCATGTCATGGAAGATTGCTACCATGCATCTTTGAAATGTCGCCGGTGCATTACATAAGCCAAACGGCATACGTCGGTAGGCAAAGGTTCCGTATGGACAGGTGAACGTTGTCTTTTCTTGGTCATTTGGATCGAGAGGTATCTGAAAATAGCCGGAGAAACCGTCGAGGAAGCAATAGAATTCGTTTCCTGACAATCTTTCAAGCATCTGATCAATGAACGGTAGAGGGAAGTGATCTTTGCGGGTAGCTTCATTTAGTTTCCGATAGTCGATACATACCCTCCAACCGGTGACGGTTCGTGTTGGAATTAACTCGTTGTCTTCGTTAGCGATGACCGTCATGCCTCCTTTCTTTGGGACGACTTGAACTGGACTGACCCATGGGGAATCCGAAATAGGGTAAATTAAACCAGCATCCAAGAGTTTGATAACCTCCTTTTTCACCACGTCTTGAATCTTCGGGTTAACTCTCCTTTGTCTTTGAATGGAAGGCCTGAAGTCATTTTCCATTAAGATCTTGTGAGTGCAGTAATTTGGGCTGATCCCTTGTATGTCAGAGATTTTCCATGCAATCGCTTTCTTATGTGACTTTAGAACCTTAATGAGTAGTGCTTTCTCTTCAGGCTTCAGATCTTTGGATATGATAACTGGTAAGTGCGAAGTTCCTTCGAGAAAAGCATATTCAAGGTGTGAGGGAAGTTCCTTTAGCTCCAATTCGGGTGGTTCTTCAGTGGAAGGCTTCATCCTGGCAATCTCGTCTCTCTTAAGCTCATCGTATGTTGTCTGATAATCTGACTCAACTGCAGGTGCCTCTGGAATGTCGGCTGATGCTATTTCAACCCATTCTGTATTATTGTAAAGCTCATTTTTTCTTAGCTCATATTTTACTTGGGAGGATTGAGAGAGTGCATTATCTTCAGTGATTATTTCTTTGTTGTCCTTTGTGAATGCAAATCTCTGAAACTGAGCTGAAGAAGATTTGGTAAAAGTAATCTCTGGTTTCAAGTTTTCACAACTTTCAGAAAGTTGCGGATCGGATGGTTTAAGCATTGACTCCATTTCCTTGAGAGTCTTCAGAATTTCTTCTTTTGAGAGAGATGAATCAGGAACTTCAGAATTAGGGTTTCTTCTCAAGAGAGTGACCGGAGTGCCTTGTCCATGTGGTACAGCAGTGATAAATCTGTTGGGCTGTAAGTTGGAATTCTTTAAAGGTAATAGCACTTCCTTTGATGCAATGGATGGATCCGAGATAGCTGAGCATAGACCCGCACCTTCTTCACAGATTTTCCTTATTGTGATGACAGTGTTTGGAAGGGGATTAATGCTGCTTACTGCGAGGATTTCTTCCAAGTGTTCTTCAATTATTTCCTGCATAGAATCTACAAGACCAAGGTCTTCTCCCATAGGAAGTTTCATTAGTTTATCGACATTGAAGGTGACTTCCTCAGTTCCCACTCTAAGTTTTAAAGATTTTTCATTCACGTCAATGACGGCCTTGGCAGTATTTAGGAAAGGTCTACCAAGGATGAGTGGTACCTGAGTGTCTTCCTCAATATCCATAACAACAAAATCAACAGGAAAGACGAATTTATCAACACGCACCATAATATCTTCAGCAATTCCTCGAGGGAGTTTAATTGATCTATAAGCTAATTGGATGGTCATAAGGGTTGGTAAAAGTTCGCTTAATCCTAGTTTCCTATAAAGCGAGTATGGCATAAGGTTTACACTAGCTCCTAAGTCAGCTAAGGCGTTACTTATTTGAACATCCTGAAGGTAACAAGGAATAGTGAAACGGCCAGTGTCTCCTAGCTTTGGGGGCAGTCCTTGTTGCATAATTAAAGAGCATTCTGCGTCTAAGGGCAAGTTAACTATTTGTCTGAGCTTTTCTTTGTTGGATATAAGTTCTTTAAAGAATTTGGCACAACTAGGCATTTCAACTAAAGCATCTAATAATCGAACGTTTAAGTGTAGGCTTTTGAACATCTCTAGATATTTTCCAAACTGGGCTTCTTGTTTCTCTTTCTTAAGCCTACCAGGGAAAGGTATACGTGTTGGTTTAACTATTTCTGGGGCTTTGGAAGATTCTGGTTCAGGAGAGGTGACAGGAGTGTCAACAGGTACTGAATCAGTGGGTAGAGAAGAACTAGAAGGCTTGTCTGAAGGAATATTTT
Source organism: Helichrysum umbraculigerum (assembly GCA_949592205.1). NCBI lineage: Eukaryota > Viridiplantae > Streptophyta > Magnoliopsida > Asterales > Asteraceae > Helichrysum > Helichrysum umbraculigerum. The sequence goes on along the minus strand of CATIUR010000005.1, from coordinate 2,938,775 downwards.
CTGATTTCTCATTCTTAGTCTCTTTTCCGCCTCTAGTGACAACAAGGATATCATCATAAGATGAATGATGAATAGCTTTGCTAATCGCTTCTTCTCTTTGCTTCCCCTCAACTTTTAAAAACAACCTTTTAACATTATCCTCCATGTTTTTAATTAAATCGTTTGAAATTCTGAGCAAATAATCAATTTGGTTTTGAAAGTCAAAAATTTGTTTGTTTCTATTATTTTGCTCAACCATGAAGTTATTGAAAATCGTATTGTTTAGACGAGAAGACATTTGAGAGGAAGTAGAGGGTGTAGAGGGAACTAACAAATGAGAGATAGGTTGTTTGGATAACAGCTGAGTGAAAGATTTTGAATGAATGGTTTGATCAGTGGCTCCAGATGTGGCGAGAACATCTTCCTTTGGCTTCGAGCGTGAGAAGAGCCGTTGAGGTTGCTTCTTAGAATTGGAAGAGTCTTGCATATCCTTAACAACTTTAGAGATGGATTTGAGTTGAGCTTTTAACGTGTCGAACGCTTGAGTAGAAGTGTCTTTGTCTTCCGAGGTTGATTCATCAAACTCCAAGTCATGTTGGTGCATCGTTATCGTCTCAATCAACTTCCAAGCTTCTTCTGAAGTATGTAGCATGAAATTTCCGGATGAAGCAGCATCGAGGGTTTGTTGGTGATGAGGATTCAGACTGTTGTAGAATGTGCAGACCAGATTCGTTTCAGCCAACTGATGATTCGGACATCTTCCAAGCAGATTCTTAAAGCGTTCCCAAGCTGAGCTTAATGATTCAGTAGTTTCTTGACGAAAGTTAATGATTTCATTTTTGAGCTTGGTTTGTAGGGACGGAGGGAAAAATTTAGCTAAGAACTTAGTAGCCATCTCCTCCCATGTATGAATCGAATTGGGTTCGAGTTCATAAAACCATGTCTGAGCTCGGAAAGCTAAAGAATAAGGAAACATGTGAAGTCGGGTGACTTTGACACTGGATCCGGTTTGTTCGAAAGAGTCGGAAAGGTTGATGAACTTGTTAAGATGGGCGTTTGGATTTTCAACCGAAAGACCATGAAACTGACACTGAGATTTAAGTAATTTAATGAAGTGTGGTCTGATTTCAATGGTTTCGTCGGTTGGTGATACGATTGGTCCTCCTCGTCCCTCTAGCTGTGGTTGGGTTGATGAGGCGAGAGTGATACGATTCTCCATAACTTGTTTTGAAGAAAAAAGGTTAGGTTTAACTAAGGACGGAAAATTAAAAACTAACTAACCTAGGGATAAAAACTGTAACTTCCGGATGATATTGATCTTCCGTAAGGATCGCTAAATAACTGAGATAACAAAATTCCTAAAATCGGTCGTTGTAGTCCCCGGCAGCGGCGCCAAAAACTTGTCGTCCCTCGATCGGTCACGGTCGTCAACGCAACGGAAGGAGGACACGGCAGTGGAGTTTTAAATTTGTAGAGCAGGGGAATCCTAAGTTGTATACTACTGACTGACCTAAAAGGGCAGCAAGTGGTATGTATGACTCAGGTGTTGTTCTTCAAACTACAACGGGCATGGGAGTCTAGGAAGTTTTATTATCTTTGGAGATTCAGCTAGAATTTTTAAAAGTTTTTGGATATGTTTGGTTTTTTTATAACTAAATACTAATTTAAATAAAGAAAACAAAACTAAAGAGGTTTGTACGGAGACTCGGTCAACAGAGGATAAGCGAGTGTTTACTATGATTTCGTTAAGTGTTATTGATGAATAGTCAAAGGTAAGGCTGCTAGATGTGATGACTAATCCGGAGAGGATAGAAACATAATTAATGCAAAGTATTATACCTACGACCGTTCCGCGGCTTCCATACGTTTGTACTCCACCAATTGGTGTTTCCAGCACTATACCGAGTAATAGGGCGTTTTACGGTTTTTCCGTTACATTAATTAGGGTTCCACATTACTCCCGCAGATTTCCTATATCCTAATGAGCTACAACTGCGAGCCTATTAAATATCTAACGTAGAGTTGTCCGCAATCAGATAAATAACATGTCACATGGATAGCAGTTATAGAAGTCAAATACACCGGAAGTTCTCCCAAATGTACAGACCAATTTAACCGACGACTATCCTCGAATCCTGGTCCCCAGTCACAGTCATCAGAGACGTCTGTATCGTAGCGTGAATTGTTGATTGAACAAGAACACGAACGGGGATAATCCCGCGGACCAAGTTGGGATAATCGGGCTAACGATCAGTTAAATTGTTCAGCATTACAGATATAAATCATCACAACTATTCCATGCATGTTAATCTACTGTGTAAACCAATATTATGTGTCTGAAAACCTAATTATACAGTTACTGATATGAACCAGGGGGATAACTCTAACATGCAACATTCCTAAGGCAACAATCAAACAAGAACATGCGATAGGGTGACACATAATAGAACACCGTAATCCTAGCATAGCAGATAACCAATAATCAGATCATAGATATCCCGAAAGTTCTCTCAAAGATATATAACAGATAAACATGAATCTAACCTATCTCTAATCCTACGCTCCGTGTCTCTTATGATTTGTTTCAACCTAGAGAACACAGCCAAACCAAGTTCATTGATCATCAAGTATAGAATAGGTAGAGAACGTACCACTAGTAATTGGCCAAGTTCTAGCAGGAAGCTTCTAACCATAGCATAAGTTGGATAGATAAACATTCGAGATTCAGTTTACGAGTTCATACACAGTTTAAAGTAACACGGGCAGAGTAACAGCATGGCATAAACATATTGACTATTCTAACATAACTACATCATAGTAAACACAAAGAAATGTCTAGCCTAACATCATATATCTAGCATACAATCCTAAACAAGCATAAACAAAGCAACACATGTTTAAAACTGGAAAGTAAGAGATATATAAATAGAACCTGATACGAATTTATTACAGACAGATCTTCGCAAATACAATGTTTTGGAGTGACTCCGTACAAAAGCTAAAAGCTACCTCTACCTAACTATCTCTCTAACTAGCTCAATTCTAGAGAGAGAAAATCCTCTAGAGAGAGAAACTAGAGAGAGAGTGATGTGTGTGAGAGAGAAAGTGTAAGGAAGAAATGAAATGAGAAAATTGGTATGAATGAAGTGTTGGGAATGTCCACTATTTATAGGCAAACCATCAAATCGCACGTACAACTCACGAAGCAGCACGTACAAGCAAACGGAGCACGATATGGGGTAGGGGAGGCCGTATACGGCCTTGCAGGGGCCGTATACGGTGTAGTATAGGCCGTATACGGTCTTATATGGGCTGTATACGGTGCCTGAGGCAGTATACGGTCTCCGTCTGATTTCGTTCGTTGCTTAAAACGTCCGTATCTCCTTCGTTATGCGTCCGTTTGACTCGATTCTTTCGCCTGCGGTTTCGTAATTCCGTTACGCTTCTAATGATGCTAATCTCACAGAAATTGGATGTGTAGAGCTTAGGCGTAGCCGAAATGACTTTTAATGGCCCTGAAAGCGTAGTGGTTTCTCCGTCCTTTGGCCGTTTCACTTGATTCCAGATTTTTCCGTCTCGATTTTACCTGTACAACAGATGGTAGAAGTTAGGAATTGTGTCTTGATAGGAAAATGAGATTGGAGGAATCGGCCTGTATTAAAATGCCGTGTTTTGTGCATTTTAAGAGTGTTTTCAGTGATTTTTATCACAACGTCTACTTTTGAACCACTTTAGTGTATTTTAGTAAATAATCAATGTTTTGGAATGTTTTTACTAAAGAAAGGTTCAAAATGTGAGGAATAAAACTTCTAAAAACATGACTTTTTACATCACATCAAGCTCGAGTGGCAGCTGCAATCGATATGCCACTGAACCAATCCTCTCAAGGATCTCAAAAGGTCCAATGTACCTGGGATTTAACTTCCCGCGTTTGCCAAATCGGATGACACCTCTCCAAGGTCATACTTTGAGCAATACTTGATCCCCAACTTGGAATTCGAGATGCTTGCGTCTCATGTCAGCATAACTCTTCTGACGATCACACGCGGTTTTCAACCGTTGCTGGATACCAACGATTTTCTCGGTGGTTTCATGAATGATTTCTGGACCAGTGAGTTGGCTATCTTCAACTTCGGTCTAACAAATAGGCGTGCGACACTTACGACCGTACAGTGCCTCGAATGGTGCAGCCCTGATGCTGGTGTGGTAACTGTTATTGTACGAGAATTCGCACAATGGTAAATGATTTTCCCAATTGACACCGAAATCTACTACACAAGCTCGTAGCATATCTTCCAGTGTTTGGATGGTTCGTTCACTTTGACCATCGGTTTGTGGATGATAGGCTGTACTCATATCCAAACGAGTACCCAATGACATTTGCAATGATTGCCAAAAGTGGGATGTGAAGCGACTATCCCTATTCGAGATAATTGAGAGAGGTACGCCGTGTCTAGATACGATCTCCTTCAGATAGATTCGTGTGAGGCGTTCCATTTTGTCGGTTTCCTTGATGGCGAGAAAATGAGCCGATTTTGTGAGCCGATCAACGATCACCCAAATGGTGTCGCAACCGCTAGCTGTTTTAGTGAGTTTTGTGATGAAATCCATGGAGATCTGCTCCCATTTCCATTGAGGGATTTCCGGTTGCTGGAGCAAGACGGAAGGTCTCTGATATTCGGCTTTGACTTTGGAACATGTGAGGCACTTGCTGACGTACGTGGCAATCTCTGCTTTCATGCTTGGCCACCAGTACAATCCCTTGATGCCATGATACATCTTATCGGATCCAGGATGTATAGAGTATTTGGCCTTATGAGCTTCATCCATCACCAAGTCCCGGAGGTCTCCAAATTTAGGTAACCAGATTCGGTTAGCCAAGTACTTGACCCCATTGGGTTTGGTTTCGAATTGTTTCTCCATGTTTCGCAAGGCCTCATCTTTGAGGTTTTCAGGTTTCAAGGCTTCGAGTTGAGCAGTAAGAATCTGAATGATTAAATCATTATGAATGGTCATACTGAGGGCTCGAACTCGAAGTGGTTTGGTGCGCTCCTTTCAACTTAGGGCATCGGCAACTACATTAGCCTTCCCCGGATGATACTTGATCTCACAATCATAATCGGTAAGCAACTCGACCCAGCGACGTTGCCTCATGTTGAGATCTTTCTGATCGAATATGTGCTGGAGGCTTTTATGATCGTTGAAGATGGTACATTTTGTGCCATACAGATAATGTCTCCAGATTTTGAGTGCGAACACCACGGCCCCCAGCTCGAGGTCGTGAGTCGTGTAGTTCTTTTCGTGAACTTTGAGTTGTTGAGAAGCGTAAGCTATGACCTTGTCTCCTTGCATCAACACGCAACCAAGACCTTGATGTGAAGCATCGTAGTATACCACGAAGTCTTCATTGCCTTCGGGTAATGATAGGATACGTGCACTGCAAAGCTTTTGCTTTAATAGCTGAAATGCTGACTCTTGCTTATTAGTCCAGTCTAACTTCTTTTCCTTTTGAGTCAAGGTTGTGAGAGGTTGAGCTATTTTCGAGAAATTCTCAATGAAGCGCCCATAATAACCAGCCAATCCTAAAAATTGGCGTACTTCTGTCGGCGTCGTCGGTGCTTGCCAGCACTTGATAGCCTCAATCTTTGATGGATCAACGTGAATTCCCTGACTGTCAATCACATGACCAAGGAATTGAACGGTTTGCATCCAAAACTCACACTTTGAGAATTTGGCATACAACTCTTCGTGGCTGAGTAGCTCAAGAATAGTTTTCAGGTGTTGTGCATGTTCCTGTTCATTGCGCGAGTAGATAAGAATGTCGTCGATGAAGACAATGACAAACTTGTCAAGATATGGTTTACACACACGGTTCATAAGGTCCATGAATACTGCCGGTGCGTTTGTCAAACCAAATGCCATTACCTGAAACTCGTAATGACCATATCGAGTTCAGAAAGCTGTTTTCAGAATATCTTTGTCGCGAACTCGTAGCTGGTGATAACCTGACCGTAGGTCAATCTTTGAGTAAAAACTCGACCCCTGAAGTTGGTCGAATAGATCATCAATACGGGGAAGTGGGTAACGGTTCTTGATGATTAATTTGTTCAACTCTCTGTAGTCGATACACATCCTGAGTGAACCGTCCTTTTTCACAAACAGGATATGAGCTCCCCAGGGTGAAGAACTCGGTCTTATGAAACCCTTATCCAGGAGTTCCTGCAACTGGATAGACAATTCCTGAAGTTCTGAAGGGGCTAAACGATATGGTACTCATGCCAGGGGTGCTGTTTTGGGCCTAAGATCAATCGAGAACTCAACTTGCCTCTGTGGTGGAAGACCAGGCAATTCTTTGGGAAAGACTTCCGGAAAGTCTCTAACGATGGGCACCTCTTCAAGTCGCTTCTCTTCTGACTTCTTCTCAATAACATGAGCGAGGATTGCCTGATACCCTTTTCTAAGGTACTTGTGAGTTTTCATGCAGGATATGATATTCAATCTCGTCCCACCGGTCTCTCCTTGTATGATTAAAGTACTACCGGTGGCGAGAGGAATACGAACAACTTTGTCATAACAGATGATTTCAGCTCGATGCTTGGATAACCAATCCATGCCAACTATGATGTCGAAGCTTCCTATTTCAATGGGTATTAGGTTTATGGGAAAGAGTTCGTTTGTGATGTTTAGGGTGCAATTCGGTATCACACTATCGGCCTTAATCAATTTGCCATTAGCTAACTCTACAGTGTACTTAGCTTCTAAGGCAACTGGGGTAATATTTAATAATGGGCTAAACTCCTCAGATATAAAACTCTTATTAGCACCAGTATCAAACAGAACTGAAGCAGTTAAATTGGTGAGAAGGAACATACCCGTGACCACATTAGGGTCTTCACGGGCGTCTCCAGCGTTCAACACAAAAGCTCTGCCTCTTGTATTGTTGATGTTGCCCTTCTTCTTCAATTTCGGACACGCATTCCTGAAGTGTCTAGTGTTTCCACACTCGAAGCAGGCTTGAGGTTGGTTGTTGTTAGTGTTGGTGATGGGGTTGGTTGCAGGTGCTCGGCAGTCTTTGGTAAGATGTCCATACCTCTTTCAGTTGTTGCAGGGCGTAGTAGACAGTTCCATCAGTAGGATCTTCGTACTCCACAACATATTCTTCAGTAGGATGGTGGACACAGTTCTGGAAAGCTTGAACTTGATGAACCTGCTGCGGCTGCTTCTTCTGCTCTCCAATCTGCTTCGTTAGGGTTTCGATCTGCTTGCTCAGAGATTTGATGGCTTTAGCTTGAGCGGTGCTCGCAATAGGCAGGGATGAGGATTGCTCATCGGACTTCCATTCGTGGTGATACATCGTCATGTCTTCGATTAAGGCCCATGCTTCATCGTCGGTTAACTTCATGAGGTTGCCTTGAGCAGCCGCGTCAATCGTGATGCGATGGATAGGGTTGAGACCATTATAGAAAGTGTAGAGTTTATCGGTTTTGGTCATCTGGTAGTTGGGACATCTCCTCACCAAACTCTTGAATCATTCCCATGCTGAGTAGATTGACTCCTCGTGAGCTTGTGAAAAGTTCGCGATGTCATTCTTGGCTTTAGTTTGTTTGGACGGAGGGAAATACTTTGTAAGGAATTTATTTCCCATGTCCTCCCATGAGGTGATTGATCCGGTGTCAAGTCCCTCAAACCAGCTCAAAGCATGTAAGGCGAGAGAAAAGGGGAACAGGTATAGGCGGACTATGTCCTGATCAACCCCATTCTGCTTATAGGAGTTGGAGATTTGAATGAATTTGTTGATGTGGGCGTTAGGATCTTCACGGGGTAATCCGTGGAATTGGCAATTGTCCTTGATGAGTTGGACAATGTGGTATTTGAGTTCGAAAGATGCTCCGTCGATCACTGGATAGCTAATCGGTCCTCCTCGTCCTTCGATGGATGGTTTGGTGCTATCGGCGAGAGTAACACGAGCGGCCATTGGTGGAAAACGGGAACGTCTTTCTTTACGGATGGTACGGATAATCGACCCAGGATCGGGTACGAAAATGAGTGGATCAAATCCGGATGATCTGGTTGAATATCGTTGTGGATTGTGGGAAAGAATTTTTGGTGGTTACGAGAGAGAAATCTAATCTACGGGTATCACTAAAGAGAAAGTTCATCGGGACGCCTCAGAATCTTATGATTAACTTCCCCGGAAGCGGCGCCAAAAACTTTTCGCACCACCAGCAGTCACGCGTCATTAACGTGATTGACAGCAGCACGACGGTGGAGTTAGTTTTTAAAAATTTATATTTTGCTGGGGACCTAAGTTCTACTAGAGCTGTATAGCTTAAGTATGACGTTGGGTCGTTCTAAAGAGTTAACCGTATTGGGAAACGACTTGTCGGGACGAACATTTCAAATTAGCGATGGTTTGAAAATAGTTTTGAGTGGGGTTTTTTATACTTAGGTCCGTAATTAAAATTTAAACTAATTAAAACAGTAAATAAGAGCGGTAGGTTGAATTAATATAAGGGAACTTGTGTTTGTTATGACTTCGTTAGCTTTTACGTGGGATGATGCTGTGTTGGGGTTTAATATTTGAAAACGTCTTTTAAGATTTGTGTCTTACGTTCACGTAGATACCTTGTGGTGTAAACACTAGCACCCTACTGATCAGGTTAACCGATCAGTATGTCACTGAGAACTAGGCTGTCAAGATTCTGACAGATCGGACTGTCTTAAAACCCTCCTCACCGTCTCTTGTGACGAGACTAGGTGACCCTCCAGATGGGGTGCAGGAATAAGGCGACAGTCCGCAATTTATCCACTGATCTTTCTTAACATAGACAAAGATATCTAAGCTAGGAAAGGCATTTAAGATTTAAGACAGGTGGTGACTGACTAACATATACATTAATGGTTGTGATTGAGTTCAGAGATAATTGGATGTGATACAGTCTTCGACCCACAGAGTTTTCCAAAGTTACATTGTGTATTCACCCGTATTACGGTCTTTCTTGGATCACAGACTATGCCGGGATGTAATACAGTATAAAACCTTCGACCTTTCCAAGGTTTTCACGTGTTTGTACTTCACCAGAGGTGTTTTCAACGTTATACCGGATACTCAGTCGTATTAGGGCTTTAACTGGATTACATACTTTACAGCCATCTGAACTCAAATTATCTAAGTTTGTATTATAGTAAAACCATCTATGATAGCTAAACAACCCGTTCATTTTGAAATCCCGTCCCAATAAATCCCTGATTAATTCACAGTGTACTATACAATAGGTAGGCAGTATTTCCATTGCTTCGAAATCAGACCATGTTAATTTAAGAAAACATAGATAAGTAGTGACTGTTTGACCAAGGTTCGCGACTCCTTGACATAAAGGTTCTAACCATGTTTATTGGTGGAAAGACGATAGTTTAGTTTAAAATCATAAATGTATAGTTAACAGTACACCGGGTTTTCAATATGTAACAATAGGGATCATTATTCCACAACGTATTATGCCCACGACTTTCATAGCTTCCACGTTCCGTACTACACACATTCGTGATGTTTCCGGCGCTATACAAATGAAAGTCGTATAACGTTACCTCCGTTATTTCATAACGATATTATCCCAAATTTAAAGTAGCATCACTCCAAATATTAACAAGCTTACTACATCATAACAAACACAATAGCTAATCTACTCACTAATCATGACAATGTATCCTAAATCAAACATAATAACAACATGCAACATTATGAAAGATAAGGATAGAAATAACCGCAAGTAATGCGTAGATTGAATAGAAGCTGAAAGATTACACGGACAGAGCTCCAAAATATCTCGAGCAATATTATAAAGGAGATCCTCCAAGAATTCCAACTCTATTACAAAAGCTACCCTTCGTTAGTCTTGGTTAAATATTAACCAAGATCTAACCTAAAACTAACCTAACTAACTAACTAAAACTTTAGAGAGAGAAAGTAGAGAAAGAGAGAGAATTTGAGAGGTGTAAGATGTGTTGAAATGAGAAATGAGGCCACTATTCATAGGAGAAGGTTAGGCCTTGAGGTACAAGTCTTGAAGCTTAGAGAACAAGCACCAAAGCGTTACACGGGGCGAGCGAGCAACAGGGGGGGTCAAATGGCACCCAGGTACCATTTATCAAGGCAAAAAGAGACCAAATGGTACCCTAAGGTGCCATATAAGGCACTATAGGTACCGTATACAGGTGGGGGGGGGGGGGGGGGAGGGGGGGTTGGTGCTCCGTTTGTCCTCCGCTGACTTCTCAGTTGCTTGGTTCGTCCGTATCTTCTTCGTTTTAAGCCCGATTTTCTTGATTCTTGCGCCGTTGGATTCATTTTTCCGTTACACTTCTAATGACACTATTTTTGCCAAATTTGGAGATGTTTGACTTTTGCGTGTCCCGGATGACGATCGGCGAGCTTCCAGACTGCACATCTTCTCCGTCTTTCATCCGTTTCTTTTGATTTTTTCACCTCCAGTCTTGTATTTTCCTATAGAATAATAAAATATGAATTAAGACCTAATTCCATAAGAAATTCAAGAAGGGGATATTTAAGGTGACGTTATTTACCTCGTTTTGCGTGATAAACGGATGTTTTTAGTGATTTTAACAGCAACGTCCATAATTAGGCCACTTTGGTGATTCTAAGTAAATATTAGATGTTTTAAGCTATTTTCACCAAAGGTAAGTCAAATAAGTGTAGAATAATGTGCTTAAAAACATGACTTTTTAGGTCACATCAGCTTGATGTATTAGGGTTACAGAAAACCTTGAAGCTACGCAAAATCGTTAAACTAACAAGGTCTAAAGGATCTCTATTTATAGCACATGTAGTCCTATACAATCGCCTATTATTATGGAAACAATTTGATTCCAATCAAAACTCTAACTGCCTAACCGACTTACTAATAACATCAACAGTGGTAACAATCTATTACACACTAACAGTGGCTATAATATACTTATTACAAAATGACTAAGTATATGTCTAACAGTGGCAGCGACACAAATATACTAGCAGTGGCTTATCTTCATTTCTTCTAACAGCGGCAATCTTGCTCTAACAGTGGCTAACACTTTAACTCTTCAATTCTTCACCACTTAGTTAATTAAGCTCAGATCCCAACATTTTCTTATAAACTCTGTACCAACACGTGTTTTATTTGGATCTGGAGCAAATTGTTCCTTCATATCTTTGAGTTTCTATGATATACTGAGTTTGATCCCTACTGTGATTGCTAAATCTGTTGAAGTAGAAATAACTTGTGGCAAATTGGTTCCTGTTACCACCTCGGTGACTGGAGCTAGTATTATGATAGAGGGCCAGACTTTCCCTGTTTCATTGTTGTTGATGCCATTTCCTAGTTTCGATTTGGTTATTGGTATGGATTGGTTAAGTCATAATAGGGTCAGTATAGATTGCTATAATAAGTTGATAAAACTCCTTATTTCTGAAGAGTCATTCGTAGTGGCTTGAGGAGAACGGGAGAAGGAGTCTATTCCTTTAATCTCTATGATGAAATCTAGGAAATCTTTGTCAAAAGTTTGTGAATCTTATCTAGCTTATGTTATTGATGCCAAACTGGAAAAGAAATCTGTAGCTGATGTCCGGGTAGTTTCCGAATATCAGGAAGTATTTCCTGATGAATTGCCTGGTCTTCCCAGTTAGAGAAGTGAATATCAGATTGATCTTATTCCTGGATCGACACCTGTAGCTAAGGATTCGTATAGATTAGCTCCTTCTGAAATTCGGGAAATGATGAACCAAATTCAGGAATTGCTTGATAAGGGGTTTATTAGACCGAGTTCTTCCCCTTGGGGTGCACCAGTTTTGTTTGTGAAAAAGAAAGATGGTACTTTCAGAATGTGCATTGATTACCGGGAATTGAATTAACGAACAGTAAAGAATAAGTATCCTCTGCCAAGATGATGAACGCCAAAATGTACTAGATTATAGTACTAATTACCCCCTTTGTTGATTGAATTCTTATGCATTTCATGTGAATGAGATACTTATTTCGTTCATATTTTCATTTAGGAATTTAGTTGGAGCTTGGATCGAAAAGAATCAGAAAATGAGCTAATACTGAAGAAAGAAGCTAAAGATTGAAGATAGGAAAAAGATAGTTGGAGAAGTTAAAGAAAAAAATGGGATTTTAATTTCATCCGCCGGATGAACATTCCATTCGGCGGTTGGATTGATTTCTTTGGGCTGGAGGTTACGTGGGCCGAGCTATTGGATAATTTTCATCCATCCGCCAGATGGAAATTCCATCCGTCGGATGGATTGTTTCGGCATATTAGGTTAAAAACTCATTTTAATCTCATTTTTAGGGTTATCACCCCACAACTTCTCTCAGCCGATTTTGAGTCATTCAAGCACCATTTCTGGAGCATTTTGAAGGTGAAGAATCAAGAAGGATTGAAGGTTTTCAATTGCTTATTCATTTCTTCGGTTTTTCGGTTCGAAAACGTTTATCCTTTTCATTTGATTATGATTTCGATTTCATTTTCATGGCTGACTTTCTGTAACGTTATGATTGGCTAAATCTTTTATGTATTTGCTTGGATGATGATACTTAGATGATGGTTTGATTATTGATTTGCGAAAGATATTGGTTTTTATGAATATTTTTGTGTTTATTTGATGATCCTTGTTTATTAGTTGATTGTTATTGATTACCTAACGTGGTTTATTAATCAATTGAGATTGAGTTCCTTTTGAGTAATAGATTATTGACGATTGTTGATTTCGGTTGATAATTATCACTAAATATATTGAGTTTGATAGGTTGGGGTAAATAATCGGTAATAATTATTTGATGAACGAGATAGCTTTAAATAGCTATAGATTTTGTTGATTCAAGTCACAAAAGTAAATCACATAAACGGCGTAGGTTCAATTCAGAACACAATTCGGTGGGTAACGTTAGTTGAACAATTAGCTTGTTGAAAACAACCTTGTGTCTTTCTTAATTGTGTTAGATTAACTTACCTCGGAAAAGAGAACATTATATGCTAAGTTTTCGAAATGTGAATTCTGGATTCGAGAAGTACAGTTTTTGGGACATATTATCTGTAATGACGGTGTTAAAGTTGATCCGTCTAAAGTTGAAGCTGTCATGAATTGGAATGTTCTAAAGAATCCATCTGAAATCAAAAGTTTTCTTGGGCTAGCTGGGTATTATCGAAAATTCATTAAAGACTTTTCAAAGATTGCTGGTCCATTGACTAAATTAACTCGCAAAGATGTAAAGTTTCAGTGGGATGAACAACAGGAGATAGCTTTTCAGACTTTGAAACAGTTGTTATGTCAAGCTCCAGTGTTAGCATTGCCCAATGGGTCTGATGATTTTGTTGTATTCTATGACACATCCTATGCTGGTTTGGGTTCTGTTCTGATGCAGCGGGATAGAGTTATTGCTTATGCTTCCCCACAACTTAAACTATGAAAGAAATTATCCTACCCATGATTTAGAATTGGCAGCTGTTGTATTTGCTCTGAAAATCTAGAGACACTATTTATATGGCACAAAATGTGTTATTTGTACAGATCACAAGAGTCTTCAGTATATGTTTTCGCATAAAGAGTTGAATATGCTGTAACACCCTCAAATTTCGGTTTGCGGAAGCTGTCGGGTCGGGTGTTACTAAATCAAATATCACAGCATAAGATACATAATGAACGACTCTAAATGAGACGTTTGAAAATAATTATACATTTCTCAAAATAGAACGTTTACAACGTGTAAGGCCCGGTCCTTACGCAAACCAAAACATATCATTTATATATTATATTTCGAAAATCGGAAGCGCAAGTCCCCCAAAACAAAACATTTACCGACTTACAATGCTTCCAGGTTTAACGACTACAAAGTATGACAACATTAGTTAAACATTTACAACCATATTAACACAAACGGGCTTATATAAAACGTTTCCCAAAAGACATTCACAAAAGGTCAGAGTTGCGCCAAGCTTTAGTCAAACTTCCAGTCAACATCAACAACCCGAACATCTACATCAACTAACCACAATCTGCAAAACATTTAAACAACGAGGGGATTAGCTCACGCTAAGTGAATGGAACCGTAACCGACGATTCAACCCACTCATAACAAGTCTTACAACTAGGCAACAACAACAAATAGAACACATAAGCACATAACGTCAAGAGGACCGGCGGTTCCTGGTATCCATCCAACCCAGAGACCACGACTACTGGGCGCCAAGCCAATCCCAGTAATCAACCGATAGCTTGAGTACTACCTTCACTGACTAGGCTTGTTCTCAACTATGTGTCTCAAAGAAACCTCGACAACTACACAGTAGTACCCAAACCCAACCCAGACAGCAGTTGACCTCTGAAAACAACCACGTTGCATTCACAATGCAAAAACACACAACAACAAGCAACAGTTCACAACTGTTCACAACTGATCAACAATTCAACAACAATCGCACAACAACTCATATAATCAGCAATATAAACAAACAGACAAGACTGGTACCGGTACGACCAATAACAACAACCTACTAATATAAACCATCCTGGTTACCCGTTGTAACCGAACCCCGTTACAACTGGGTGGAACCGAGGACTACAATTCCACTCACCAAATATTTACGTCTGATCGCCAACTCAGAGGTCTTATCTTACTGAGTGGCCGTCCGCTTATCTGGAAACAACAACAACATCAAGTCAGTAACGGTTTAACACTTATCACGAATCCTTATATTAATCATAATATTATCCACATTATAATCATCATTCAAAACATATATTTCTAAGCATAAAGTGCCACTAAATACACTATCTTCTAAACACTTATGCATTTTCAAAATTTACAAAATCCTTCAAAATAATTCATGCGAACGCGATCCGAATCAAGGTGGCTGGATCGCGTTCACCTTTAGAAAAAGTTCTGTCACCGAAATACACATGGCAACGCGATCCGGAACAAAGGGCTGGATCGCGTTCGATAGTTCAAAATCCGATTTAGCCAAAATTATAACTAAGGAACGCGATCCGGGAAAAGGGTCAGGATCGCGTTCACGCGTTCAAAACTACCTGCACTTTCAGCATAAACACATCACGAACCAAAACCCCATTTTTTTTACCAAAATCAGTTGCAAACACGAATTTTACCAAGTAAAAGACCACAAACATCATCCATAAACATATAACAACTACAACAAACATCTTCTAGCAACAATCTAACTCATGCATCATTATTAAATCAATCAAAATCACCAAAATCACTAAAACCAAATCTATGAATTCAACTTGATGAACACTAACCATTGCTAGCCACAAATCAGCATATAATCAATTCATATCAATGAATTATCAACAATCAATCAACAAAACATGATATTCAAACTTCAATTCTTTCAAAATCATCATATTCATCATAAACCCTATTTTTGAAATATGCTCAAGAACACAAAAAGGGAACTTACAATTTTGAAGAAGAAGATATGGATGATGATAATCTAAGTTCCTTAATCTTGAATCCACTCAAGTTATATGATAATTTCTTTGTAGAGATTTAAAGAGATAGTTTAAGAAATGATATAAGAGGAAAGTTCAAGAACATAATCAAAAGGAGATGAAAATGAGTCGGTCACACCACCGACCCCTCTAATATTAGGTGTAAATTATACCCATTCCTAGCCTATTGTCTGGAACCCGAAAATACCCGAAAGTCAAAATACTTTTATTTTACCGTCAACTTTAATAAATTAAAACAAGCAATAATTTATTAGTCACTATAAAAACTGAGGCTCTTTTACTTGTTTATTCTTAAATAAACCAATCACACTTATTAAAATACAATTTATTTCCAGGCCCAGAAACAGGATGTTACAAGCACCAACCTCTCCAACCGAAGTACGCCAATTCTTGGGTCTTGCTGGGTACTATCGGCGATTCATCGAGAATTTCTCCAAGATAGCTCAACCACTCACTACCCTGACTCAGAAAGATAAAAAGTTCGATTGGACTGATAAACAAGAGTCGGCATTTCAACTTCTCAAACAAAAGCTTTGCAGTGCCCCTATTCTATCATTACCCGAAGGCACCGACGACTTCGTGGTATACTGCGATGCTTCCCATCAAGGTCTCGGTTGCGTGTTGATGCAACGAGACAAAGTCATAGCTTATGCCTCACGACAATTGAAAATCCACGAAAAGAACTACACCACCCATGACCTCGAGCTTGGAGCTGTCGTTTTTGCTCTCAAAATTTGGAGACACTATCTCTACGGCACTAAGTGCACAATCTTTACCGACCACAAAAGTCTCCAACACATCTTCGATCAAAAGGATCTCAACATGAGGCAACGTCGATGGGTCGAGTTGCTTACCGATTATGACTGCGATATCAAGTATCATCCGGGCAAGGCAAACGTTGTTGCCGATGCCCTCAGTCGAAAAGAACGAACCAAACCACTTCGAGTCCGAGCCCTCAGTATGACAATTCACAATGATCTAAACATTCAGATCCTCACTGCTCAACTCGAAGCTCTCAAACCCGATAACATCAAAAATGAGGCCTTGCGAGGCATGGACAAACAATTGGAAATCAAACCTAACGGGACTAGGTATTTCTCAAACCGAATCTGGTTGCCTAGTTTTGGGAACCTGCGAGACTTGGTGATGGATGAAGCTCACAAGTCAAAATATTCAATTCATCAGGGGTCCGATAAAATGTACCACGGAATCAAGGACTTCTATTGGTGGCCGAACATGAAAGCCGAAATCGCCACCTATGTCAGCAAGTGCCTTACTTGCTCGAAAGTCAAAGTCGAATATCAAAAACCTTCTGGTTTACTTCAACAACCCAGCATTCCTGAATGGAAATGGGAACAAATTACCATGGACTTCATAACCAAACTACCCAAGTCAACGAGCGGTTGCGATACCATTTGGGTGATCGTCGATCGTCTCACAAAGTCTGCTCACTTTCTGGCAATCAAAGAAACCGACAAAATGGAACGTCTCACTCAAATCTATCTCAAGGAAATTGTAACCCGTCATGGCATTCCAATCTCGATTATCTCCGATAGGGATAGTCGTTTCACATCTCAATTTTGGCAATCGCTTCAAAAGTCATTGGGTACCCGTCTCGATATGAGTACCGCATATCATCCTCAAACCGATAGCCAAAGTGAGCGAACAATTCAAACACTGGAAGACATGCTACGAGCCTGCGTAGTTGATTTCGGTGTAAACTGGGAAAGGCACCTACCCCTGTGCGAATTCTCGTACAACAACAGTTATCACTCCAGCATCAAGGTCGCACCTTTCGAGGCACTTTACGGTCGTAAGTGCCGTTCACCAATTTGTTGGACCGAAGTGGGAGACAGCCAACTTACTGGTCCTGAAATCATTCACGAAACAACCGAGAAAATCTTCGAAATTCAAAACAAACTCAAGGCCGCACGTGATCGTCAGAAAAGTTATGCTGACGTGAGACGCAAGCCACTCGAGTTCCAGGTTGGGGACCGAGTATTACTCAAAGTTTCACCTTGGAAAGGTGTTATTCGATTTGGAAAACGGGGTAAATTGAACCCAAGATACATTGGACCGTTTGAGATCCTTAAGAGGATAGGTCCGGTGGCATACCGATTACAACTGCCCGCTGAGCTTAGCAGCGTGCACCCCACTTTTCACATTTCAAATCTGAAGAAGTGTATGTCTGATGAGACACTTATCATTCCACTCGATGAGATTCGGGTTGACGAGAAACTTCACTTTGTCGAGGAACCCG
The DNA here is from genome assembly GCA_949592205.1 of Helichrysum umbraculigerum. Lineage (NCBI taxonomy): Eukaryota > Viridiplantae > Streptophyta > Magnoliopsida > Asterales > Asteraceae > Helichrysum > Helichrysum umbraculigerum. The sequence goes on along the minus strand of CATIUR010000005.1, from coordinate 2,921,010 downwards.
CCGAAATCATGGACCGTGAGGTCAAACAACTCAAACAAAGTAGGATTCCTATCGTCAAGGTTAGGTGGAATTCGCGGCGTGGTCCGGAATTCACCTGGGAACGAGAGGATCAAATGCGACTCAAGTATCCTCAACTCTTCACTAATTCAACCTCAAACACGACTTCAACTTAAATTTCGGGACGAAATTCTTCTAACAGGGGAAGAATGTGACACCCGTCAAATTAGGACTAGTAATTAGTGCCTAATCAAGCTTTAATACATGTAATTAGTTCTTTGTTAGGCTAATTAATGTATCGATTATTATATATATTGTTGAATATATATCTACACAATTACGCGATTTGATTAAATCGTACAAGTTACAAATCGAATGTAATTCGGTTCAATTAAATACGGACGTTGGTGAACAATTTTACTAAATAATACAATATTATTTAATAAGACAATTATATCCAAAATATTGTTTTTATAATATTTCGTATTCAATTCATATCGTACAAACAAGGTCCACGCGATTAAAATATTAAACGCGCAAACAAACAAAACAAGTTAATGTTATATTTATAACGCAATTATTAAGTATTTGATAAAATACTTCAACGAAAATAATGGATAATTATTTGTATTTTTAAAACGTATATTTAAAGGTAATTAATATAAATTTAAACGTTTAAAACCTTCGGGGAAATGAACACCGCACGGAGCGCGAATACACGGAATTAAAAGTGGAGACCCACACATCGGGGGGCCCCCACCGAACCAGCCACAAAGGGGAGGGATCCCACCCCCTCACCCTCATTTCTCACTCTCTGACTCTTTCTCTTCTTTCTTTTTCTCTCCAACCAAACCACCATCACCATTTCACAAATCATAAAAAAATAACAACACAAAACACACTCGGATCATCTCGAGCATTTGAAGAAAAACGTTCACCTCTTCGCGATCTACAACTTCATCTTTCCGGAATTTCATTTCGGCACTTTGTAAGTTTCCGACAATTCTCGAAACTCTTCGATTTCCATTATTTTCGACTTGTGATTGTTTGTATACACTTAAAATGTCCATATATGGGTTGGGTAAAAGTTTTGGACCGAACGGAAACCGAAAAACTCGTTTTCGACACATTTTCCGGCCATCAGACCGTAACGTCGCATTTGGACCCAGATTTATGCGACGTCAACTTCAACGTCGCAAAACCCCTCGTGACGTCACATGGTGCGACGTTAGTCACAAAGTCGCATTAAATTGCGACGTCGCGTATAGCGACGCCACCACAATGTCGCATTAAATTGCGAAAGTCGCACATAGCGACGCCATGCTCAACGTCGCAGTCAGGGCCTGCGACGTCGCACCCAACGTCGCACAAAACAGAAACTAGAAAACACATATTTTTACTAAGTGTCGAGACCCTAAATTTTATCACTTGATTTCACCCAAATCCAAGTCCAGATGCTTTTTTCCTGAAAGCAATATAGTAGAAATAATAATTTTCCAAACTGACCTGGCAGCTTCACCCCAGCCAGGGGCTCTGCCCCTTGGACCCCGCTAACCAGGGGCGCTGCCCCCGGAACCCCGTACTTAGATTCCGTAAGCACATTTTTACACCAAGTGTCAAACTTGTACAACTTCAAAACGCTTACACGATACAACTTTTCAATCATAATGGAATTTACTTTTCAAGTATAACGTGTTGGTGCATTTTGTGTGTCAGTCAGTTGGTCAAACTATTGTAATTGTCAAAGTCAATTAGTCTGCATATGTATAGTGTTCAGTGTGTAAACGAAAAGTAATTATATACAATATACATAGAGTGCGACGTTGGTTATGTCGCAATGGGCTGGGCCTGCGACGTTGGGCCTAACGTCGCAGGGTCCAGTGGGTCGAGTATAAATAGAAGAGCCAAGGTCAGATTTAGGGTTGGACGTGTGAGATATAGGGTCAGCCGTTTTTGTGGTGAGAGAGACAGAGAAAACGAGTTTGAGTTTGTATTGGTGATTGTTGTGACAACTCTCCAAATTAGGTATTAATTAACATTTAAGCATGTGCATTCTTACGCTAATTTCCTGATTAAGTTTTAACAAAACTTCTTGATGTGATGTAAGTCTAGCAAGCCCGGTACTTTTAAACAAAAAGTAATACGTAATAAGCAAGTATTAAAAGTTACGTACAAATATATCGGAACGAACCCGATAAAAATAAATGACAAAAGTTTCGTGATACAAAAATACTTAATAATGTAATTATTAATTACGAGTATTTATATATCTATAACATATAGATATAAGGGTCTAATTTTACGTTTAACATAAAACGTATTATAAAACAAACAGAAATAATTCTAAAACGCGCATACGACGTCAAATCATAAAAAATACAAATTTTCTTGTTCATTTGGAAGAAGTTAGAACATTACTTCAAAATATGAAATCCTAAATAAACTGAAATTTGGCGCTCAATTAACTGCGCGCAGTAAAATGTACAAAATTGTGCAACTATTTAAAATAATGATAACATCATTATACTGACCATAAATAACGAACCAGGAGAACACCTACAAAATAAAAATGTAAATTGTTAATTTTTATATTGCTAAAATTATACCCGTACTCGAAATTGAGGTGCCAAAACTTGGCACCTAACTTCAATAATGCAGAAGACAATATCCAGTTTAAACCATACCCGTGTGATTTTCATACTCCCTCCATTCCCTCTCTGTGATTTCACAAACACACACACACCTCAATAATTCATCTATCATCTCCATTCTTCTTCTTTGATCTTCATAACAACAACATCAGGAGCAAGAAGCAGAGGCAACAACATCATCATCATCTTCATCGTTCATCATTCTCACCATTTTCACTTTGTAAGAAAAACTACAAACCTTTGATTTCTTTACTTTAATTTCGTGTTCTAACTAGTAAATACATCATAATCTAAGAATATAACATATAAATGTGATGATTACTTGATTGTTCTTGAAATGGGTTATTAAAACCAAAAACTACAAAACCAAAATCGTTAAATGAAAACTTGTTAAAATGACGTAATAATGTGTAAAAACGACACATAACACTTGTTGTAAACATTTGGCGTTGATGTATAAAAGATTTGGAACCAAGAGATTGTGTATATGTGTTGCTCTGCTACGAACAGATTTTGCGAACATAACGAATACGGCGGATTCCTTTGAATACGCCGTATTCATAACCGAAAACCACACGAATCCGGCGGATTCAAGGGAATCCGGCGGATTCCCGTGTCCGACCCGCACACAAACCTTCGGCTAAAACGATGAACGAGTAAAAGACACGGGTGAATACGGCGGATTCAAATGAATCCGGCGTATTCCAAAGCTTCGCACGAACTATCTGATGAACACAAACGAATCCGGCGTATTCGATTTAATCCGGCGGATTCCCTCGAAATTAATTGAATACGGCGGATTCACTCGAATCCGGCGTATTCCGACTTTTGACTTGAATCCGGCGGATTCTTTTAAATCCGGCGGATTCCCACCCCTGGTCAACAAATCTGACTTTTATTTTAAAACATAAACGTTTCCGTTAACGATTCCATTTATACGATACATTTACGAGACATTGTAAACTATTAATAAATACATAAATGAGATATATTCGAGACACGGACTTTGGACTTATTTAAACTCGTACGAACGAACAATATATATATATAAACGTATATATGAACATGGACTTTGTAAATTATACGTTTGGGAAAACGATTACATTATCGGGACACTTAAATCTGTTAAACAAATGTAACGATATTAAAAACAAATAATATTTATTGTATAAACAAAATAAATATATTATTGAGTTTTATAACAAATAAAACCTATAACGTTTTAAATACGTAAACAACGTATTACAATATATATAAATATATATATATATATACACAATGAAATTCACGTTTAACAAACGTACAAATTAATAATATACAACAAGTATGTTTACATCCGTACACATATATAAAACAAATATATGTACATACAATGATATTGGAATAACATTCGAATTATACGAACAACTATATACAAAGTATATGTACAAATGAAAATAAAACGACCTTCCGTTAAATAGGCAATTACATATTGGTTTGTACACTTAACAAGTATACGATTTATGAAATAATAACAATATTTCAACGCAATGTCATTAATAAAGTCAACAACTTATATTACTAAGAAATCAACCATTTCTTCAAACAAACAAACTGTTAACATAAGTGATTAAAACAAATCAAACGTACTTATGTTAATATATTTATTGTATAGGTTAACATACCTTGGGCTGTTATCTGTTTGGCTGCTAGCTTTCCTACCGAGCAAAACTACAGTGAGTTCACAGCCCCTACTTTACAAATGTTTTATGCTTTTAAACATAGGGGTGTAAACATAGAAACTGCATGCAAACATATGCAGCAAATTATATAAATGCTTTAATTGCTTTATACAACTGTTTGATATGAAAATATATATTTCACAACTGTTTTGGGAATTAGACAACATATCCTAGTACGGACCCAGACTTGAAATGTGTGCATGAAAGACCTTATGTCATGCAGACTATAACCATTAGCTAGGTGACTCTAGCCACTGAGTATACGAATAGTACTATTGCCGTGACGACCCTCCTGTGGATGGAGCGTATACTTAATTGTCCTTCAGGCAAACAACATAAGTTTTGGTTGTGGTTTGGTTATAGGGTTAGGTCGCGTTACTTTAACCTGCGAGGTTTAGCTCACCTTTCAGGGGATTATAGTCTAATCATTCCCACTCATTATTTAGGATGAACATATCCTACAACTGTTTTATTTCAGTATACTTACTGATTATACTTATATTCTGGTAAACAATCAGACTTACATTTTGGGTAACAACCCTACAATCTTATATTTTGCAAAAACCTGCAAACATTTATTTATTGAATAACATTTCAATAACTTAAACACAAATGGTTTAACATACCACGTATTTATACAAAACCTGTGAATTCACTCAACATATTTGTTGACGACTTTCTTTCTATGTTTTACAGGAAATTAGCTATGTAAGTAAGGATCGCATGCATTCAGGATGGTCAACCCTGGACTACTTAGGATGCCATATATTTTGGGACAACTTTTGAGGATTTCCTCTGTATTACTGCAGACATTGCAGTTATACTCATGAAATCTTATTTTAACATATGTATTGTAGAACTTAAATGTTTTAAACTTTATTACTACTGTACGACTTACATAGTCGTACTACTTTTGTAACAACTATTTAAACTGGCATTCTTTATATATTATGTTCTGTATGATCATATGCTCTGATACGATGAATGCACAATTGATACGTCATCACCCAGCTGTTAAACTGTTTACACAAGATGCTTCCGTTAATTATAATTTGCTTCCGCTAAACATTAAATAAACACAATTACCGATTTTTGGGGTGTGACAGACTTGGTATCAGAGCCATTGGTTATAGCGAACTAGAAGTCTTTAGGTGACTAAAAACCTTAGAGACCTAGACTATAGCCTTGGCTAGAACATTCATGCATTCATACATACATACGTTTGCATACATCTAACATACGACTGACACGTCACACACAATTTCAATTGTCACAGTATGTCTAGTCAATCACTTTACCATGTTTATGCTTCGGATGAAGAGCCGACTGAGGCTCCTTTTGAGGGTCCCGCGATCACTGTAGGGGATGAGTCATCTGTTCATTTGAGAGACATGTCAGACGACACTAGTGACGCTTACATCGCGCCACCACCGACAGCACATGAGGTTACCCCTATCACTACAGGTATTCACCATCAGGCCGGTGAGACTTCTCGCAGGCCTGTATATAGGAGGACACCGAGGATGTGTGTCCGAGATTTTCCTATAGGTCCGTTAGCACCAGCGGACGAGTCTGTTGAGTCTCCACAGAGGGCACCCAGGTTTGCTCATCTAGAGTGGATGACTCCTATGTTGAGGCACTGGAGGTCATTAGAGGGTTTTCCCTCCACCTTTGAGACAGGAGAGTCCTCACGACCCCCAGCACCACTGTCTACCACTGGAGAGCCGATAGAGCAGACTCTCCCTACATTAGTTGCTGTTATGCGTACATTGTTAAGTATTACTTCTAGTAGGGGTTCTCACCTTGGACAGGTACAGGATGAGATCTCTCGTCTGTATGGGGACATGGCTGGTATGCATGAGCATCATCACTTTTTGTTGAACCATGTGTTTACTGCCCAGGAGATAGCTGAGTCCGCACGTGCTCGTGTGAGGACACTTGAGAGACATGTTAGGATTGCAGGGCTTGTGGTTGGTGCTTGTGTGGTGATGGCTGTGTTGAGGACAGCCGTGGGATCATTTCTACCGTATTTCCGTTAGACCTATGTAGGGCGGGTTGTGCCTACTTAGGATTGTATATATACTATGTATTAGATTTGGAACTTTGGTTCGACGGGTATAGACATACCTGTCATGTTTTGTATATCATTTGGATCGACGGTGTGTAGACAGACCCGTCATGCTTTGATTAGTCTTTGGATCGATGGATATCTAGGATAGATCCATCATGTTTTGTATAAAAACTTGTGAACTAACTATGATCAGTTATATGATATGACACATGTATTTGGTTTATTATTATTGTTTATGTTACTGTGCGTTGTGATTGGATTATATATTGACAATAGATACTACATAATTGTGGATACTGAAATATGTCTTTGTAACCTATAGATCTCGTGAAACTGGAAAAATGACAGAACCTGTCATAAGTGAGTACTCATCAGATGATGACATAACCATCGACGAGCAGATACAATATGTATATGTCGATATCGAAACAATTCCGATAGTGGAACTGGTGGAAGAAGAAATTGAAAACCACCACTTTGGATTGATTGACATAGAGGAATATGAGAGAGTTAGAGACCAAGTTGAAGAGCTAGATGGTCAAAACTGGGAACTTGCATCTAAATGCAAGAACTATGAAACTGAGTTGAGAATCCTAAGGAGGCCTATGTCTGTCCGAGTTAGGGATAGAATTCGCTTCTGGAAGAAAGTAGCTAGTGATCGCAAGAAGAGAGTCAAGACTTGGATTAAACGTCTGAGCAAGTGCTCAACTGAGAATGAGGTGATCTGTCATACGACTCTGCGATATAAGACTATGCTAGAAACGCATTACTCCTCTCCCAATCTGAATCAGGAGTAAAAGTGAAAGATCTACACTGCGACAGAGAACATAGCTAAAGATAGCTTAATAATGAACTGAGGAAGAACTGTCGTAGGAATATAATTGTTTTGTTAGGATCTAGGTATAGCTAAGTTTAATTTAATTAGTACTGTAACAACTCGTGTTGTATTGGAAATCACTCTTGATGGATATAGAAGATATCATCAAGTTTTGCAATGAAACGATGTAAGAACGTTCTAGTTAATGTATAATATAACTTAGGTTCGATTCGAAATTTCGTACGAATTATATTCATCTCTATATACAGGTGATAGAAAAGTTATCACGTAATAATTGTTGAAGCCATTTCTTGCAAACTTTGAAAACCTACCATACTATGAATTATTTATCTTATCTTGAATTCCATAAAACATTGATTGCACTTAAACGATGATGAAAAGAAATATGTATTTGGCATTATATAATGACGTCTGGCCAACGTGATTATATTGTACAAAGTACATATGGGTGTTTCAAAGTCGTGCGATATACAATGTGAAACATTATTCTCTCAAATTCTCCATACTATTCATTTGATAGACAATGTGAAATCTTGTTCATCACATTCATTATTTTGGCATTGACTTCTGCATTTTATTCATCGCAGAACTGAACTATGCCGCCAAAACGACGAATTACTAGGAACAGTCAGAAAACAACTGTACCTCCTACATCTGAAACCATTCCACCACCTAACACCGAGGAAACTACTGAGCAGTTAATAGCTAGACGCATAGCTGAAGGTATTGCCGAGTATGAGGCAAGCCGAAACCGTGAGACTGGGATTAATAACAGTGGATCGACCCCTGTTATTGCTGAGACTGTTGTGAATAACCGCAAAGGGTGTTCATATAAGACATTTCAGGCATGTAAACCACCACCTTTCTGTGGCACTGAAGGTGCTATTGGTATTATACACTGGATAGAAAATATGGATTCTGTGTTGGACATCAGTGATTGTCTACCAGACACTGCAGTGAAGTATGTTGCCTGCACACTAGCTGATAAAGCTTTGACTTGGTGGAACAGTCAAGTTCAGTCGATGGGACGACCAGCTGCTTATTCCATGACATGGGAAACATTGAAGAGTATGATGATGGAAGAATTCTGCCCTCGCAGTGAGATGCAGAAAATTGAGACTGAGCTGTGGAACATTGCTATGATTGGTGCTGATATCACTGGTTACACAACTAGGTTCCAAGAACTAGCTCGTCTTGTGCCACATATGGTAACACCTGAATACAAGCGTATTGAACGCTATGTGTATGGACTGGCACCACAGATCAGGAGTTTAGTTACGTCCTCCAAACCTGACACTTTCAGGAGCGCTGTTACCTTAGCGCAGAGTTTGACTGATGAAGCAGTTAGAATGGGGACACTGACCAAGAAGACTGTGTCGGTTAAGGTTGAGCAGAGCAGTGCTGAAGCTGGTAGTTCTGGAGGTAAGAAGCGTAAGTGGAATGACCGTCAGGGTCAATCCAACAAGAAAGGATCTGGAAATCCAAAGTCTTACGCTGCCACCATTGTGGAACCAAAGCCATACTTGGGTAACAAACCTAAGTGTGATAAGTGTAGCAAACACCACGAGGGTGAGTGCTGGTTTTGCGACAGCTGTAAGGGATGGGGTCACAAAACCCAAAACTGTAAGGTAAACCCTACCCCTAAGGGAAACACTGTTCGCCAAAACCAAGGATGTTTTGAATGTGGCGACATGAGGCATTATCGAAACCGATGCCCTCGACTCAATAACCAAAACCGTAACGCCAACAACGCTCGTAACCGCAACAACAATGGAAACAACCGTGGTAACAACAACAACAATCAGCCAGCTCGTGGACGCGTGTTCATGTTAGGAGCACCAGAGGCACGTCAGGATCCTAACACAGTCACTGGTACGTTTCTTGTAAACAACCACTTTGCTTCTGTGTTATTCGATTCCGGTGCTGATTTAAGTTTTGTGTCCACTGAGTTTAGACCACTATTAGAGATCGAATCCCTTAAGCTAGATAACAAATACACAGTAGAGCTAGCTGATGGTAAGTTGATTGAATCAGGAGAAATAGTACCAGGATGTTCCTTAACGTTAGAAGGTCATTCTTTCAAAATAGACTTACTACCGGTAGAACTAGGGAGCTTCGATATAGTGGTTGGTATGGATTGGTTGTCACTAAACCGCGCAGAGATTATCTGTCATGAGAAAATTGTACGGTTACCTTTACCGTCAGGAGAAATGTTGATGGTTCAAGGAGAAAAGAGTAATCGTGCGGTGAAAACGATTACATGCATGAAGGCAAATAAGTATCTACGAAAAGGGTACCAAGCATTTTTGGTACATGTTGTAGATAAGAAACCCGAGGAGCGACGCATAGACGACGTGGCCATAGTACGCGAATACCCAGGAGTATTTCCTGACGAGCTACCAGGGTTACCACCTCCACGGCAGGTTGAATTTCATATCGACCTAGTGCCGGGAGCTGCACCGATTGCTCGTGCGCCTTACCGATTAGCTCCATCAGAAATGCAAGAACTGTCTGCACAGTTGCAAGAACTGTTGGATTTAGGATTCATCCGACCGAGCTTTTCACCGTGGGGAGCTCCGGTGTTGTTCGTCAAAAAGAAGGATGGATCAATGCGGATGTGTATCGATTATAGAGAACTAAACAAAGTGACGATTAAGAACCGATACCCATTACCCCGCATCGATGATTTATTTGACCAGCTGCAAGGGTCAAGCTATTACTCAAAGATCGACTTGAGATCGGGTTACCATCAACTGAAGGTACGGGATGAAGATATCCCTAAGACTGCGTTTAGGACTCGATATGGTCATTACGAGTTCCTGGTTATGCCATTCGGGCTAACGAATGCGCCAGCAGTGTTCATGGATCTAATGAATAGAGTATGTAAACCTTACCTTGATAAGTTCGTCATCGTGTTCATTGACGATATCTTGATATACTCGCGAACAAAGGAAGACCATGAACGACATCTGAGGCTGATTCTTGAATTACTAGAGAAAGAGAAGCTTTATGCAAAGTTCTCTAAATGCGAGTTTTGGATGCGTGAGGTTCATTTCCTTGGTCATGTGATTAATAACAAAGGAATTCACGTAGACCCATCCAAAATTGAGGCGATTAAGAATTGGGAAGCCCCAAAGACCCCAACTAAGATACGACAATTTCTTGGGTTAGCCGGTTACTACCGAAGGTTCATTGGGAATTTCTCGAAGATAGCTCAGCCACTTACCGCCCTAACGCAAAAAGACAAGAAGTTTGATTGGGGCGAGAAGCAAGAGAATGCTTTTCAAATGCTGAAAGAGAAATTGAGCACCGCACCTATCCTATCCTTACCAGAAGGAGTAGAAAACTTTGTTGTCTACTGTGATGCTTCACATCAAGGATTAGGTTGCGTGTTGATGCAAAACGACAAGGTCATTGCATATGCGTCTCGTCAATTGAAGATTCACGAGAAGAACTATACGACGCATGACTTAGAGCTGGGAGCAGTCGTTTTTGCACTTAAGATTTGGAGACACTATCTATACGGTACAAAGTGTACGATCTTTACCGATCACAAAAGTCTCCAACATATATTTGATCAGAAAGAACTCAACATGAGACAGAGACGTTGGGTTGAACTACTAAATGATTACGACTGTGAAATCAAGTACCATCCAGGCAAAGCTAATGTAGTAGCGGATGCCTTGAGTCGTAAGGAAAGAGTGAACCCTCGAAGAGTTCGAGCGTTAGGACTGACAATCCACTTGGATCTGATTTCTCAAATTCGTGATGCTCAACAAGCAGCCTTTACTCCAGAACGTATGAAGGACGAATCCCTCAAAGGGATGGAGAAGCAACTGGAGTCTAAGGAAAATGGAGTATTGTACTTCATGAATCGAATTTGGATTCCTTGTGTTGATGAGCTACGTAGCCTAGTATTGGACGAAGCTCATAAGTCTAATTACTCGATACATCCTGGTGCAGATAAGATGTACCACGATCTGAAAGGATTTTACTGGTGGCCTGGCATGAAAAGAGACATTGCCACTTATGTTGGTAGATGTCTGACATGTGCAAAAGTTAAGACTGAGTATCAAAAGCCGTCTGGACTTTTACAACAACCATAGTTGCCCAAATGGAAATGGGAACACATCACGATGGATTTCATCACGAAACTACCGAAAACATCATCTGGAATGGACTCCATATGGGTGATTGTCGACCGACTGACAAAGTCAGCTCACTTTCTTGCCATTAAGGAAACGGATAAGATGGAAAAGCTGTCTAGAATTTACATAAAAGGGGTTGTTTCTAGACATGGAGTTCCATTATCCATCATCTCTGATAGAGATGCACGTTTCACCTCTCGCTTCTGGCAAACACTGCAACAAGCTTTAGGCACTAGACTCGACATGAGTACCGCCTACCATCCACAAACCGATGGTCAAAGCGAGCGAACGATACAAACGCTTGAGGACTTGCTACGAGCATGCGTGATTGATTTTGGAGGGAACTGGGATGTTCATCTCCCTTTAGCCGAATTCTCGTACAACAATAGTTATCATACGAGCATACAAATGGCACCTTTCGAGGCGTTGTACGGACGCAAGTATCGATCCCCACTCTGTTGGGTAGATATGGATGACAGACAGTTATCAGGTCCTGAGATAGTCCAAGAGACAACGGACAAAATATCTCAAGTGCTTAATCGATTAAAAACGGCACGAGACCGACAAAAGAGTTATGCAGACAATAGACGAAAACCTTTAGAGTTTCAAGTAGGTGACAGAATCCTACTCAAGGTATCTCCTTGGAAAGGAGTTGTGCGATTTGGAAAACGCGGCAAACTGAACCCACGTTACATCGGACCTTTTGAGATCCTAGAAAGGATTGGTCCTGTAGCTTATAAGCTTAAACTGCCGCAAGAACTTAGTAATATTCACGACACGTTTCACGTGAGTAATCTTAAGAAGTGTCTATCTGACGAAGCGTTAATCATACCTCCTGACGAAATCTACGTCGACGCAAAACTCAACTTCGTGGAGGAACCGCTTGAAGTAATGGATACGAAAACGCAGAAACTCCGAAACAGTCGGATCAAACTTGTCAAAATTCAATGGAACTCGAAAAGAGGCCCAGAGTTCACCTGGGAACGTGAAGACGAGATGCGCAAGAAGTATCCCCACCTATTTGAACCCGTGACCACGAATCACGACACAAATTAAATCTCGGGACGAGATTTCCCTAACGGGGGGAGAATGTGACAACTCTCCAAATTATGTATTAATTAACATTTAAGCATGTACATTCTTACGCTAATTTCCTGATTAAGTTTTAACAAAACTTCTTGATGTGATGTAAGTCTAGCAAGCCCGGTACTTTTAAACAAAAAGTAATACGTAATAAGCAAGTATTAAAAGTTACGTACAAATATATCGGAACGAACCCGACAAAAATAAATGACAAAAGTTTCGTGATACAAAAATACTTAATAATGTAATTATTAATTACCAGTATTTATATATCTATAACATATAGATATAAGGGTCTAATTTTACGTTTAAGATAAAACGTATTATAAAACAAACAGAAATAATTCTAAAACGCGCATACGACGTCAAATCATAAAAAATACAAATTTTCTTGTTCATTTGGAATAAGTTAGAACATTACTTCAAAATATGAAATCCTAAATAAACTGAAATTTGACGCTCAATTAACTGCGCGCAGTAAAATGTACAAAATTGTGCAGCTATTTAAAATAATGATAACATCATTATACTGACCATAAATAACGAACCAGGAGAACACCTACAAAATAAAAATGTAAATTGTTAATTTTTATATTGCTAAAATTATACCCGTACTCGAAATTGAGGTGCCAAAACTTGGCACCTAACTTCAATAATGCAGAAGACAATATCCAGTTTAAACCATACCCGTGTGATTTTCATACTCCCTCCATTCCCTCTCTGTGATTTCACAAACACACACACACCTCAATAATTCATCTATCATCTCCATTCTTCTTCTTTGATCTTCATAACAACAACATCAGGAGCAAGAAGCAGAGGCAACAACATCATCATCATCTTCATCGTTCATCATTCTCACCATTTTCACTTTGTAAGAAAAACTACAAACCTTTGATTTCTTTACTTTAATTTCGTGTTCTAACTAGTAAATACATCATAATCTAAGAATATAACATATAAATGTGATGATTACTTGATTGTTCTTGAAATGGGTTATTAAAACCAAAAACTACAAAACCAAAATCGTTAAATGAAAACTTGTTAAAATGACGTAATAATGTGTAAAAACGACACATAACACTTGTTGTAAACATTTGGCGTTGATGTATAAAAGATTTGGAACCAAGAGATTGTGTATATGTGTTGCTCTGCTACGAACAGATTTTGCGAACATAACGAATACGGCGGATTCCTTTGAATACGCCGTATTCATAACCGAAAACCACACGAATCCGGCGGATTCAAGGGAATCCGGCGGATTCCCGTGTCCGACCCGCACACAAACCTTCGGCTAAAACGATGAACGAGTAAAAGACACGGGTGAATACGGCGGATTCAAATGAATCCGGCATATTCCAAAGCTTCGCACGAACTATCTGATGAACACAAACGAATCCGGCGTATTCGATTTAATCCGGCGGATTCCCTCGAAATTAATTGAATACGGCGGATTCACTCGAATCCGGCGTATTCCGACTTTTGACTTGAATCCGGCGGATTCTTTTAAATCCGGCGGATTCCCACCCCTGGTCAACAAATCTGACTTTTATTTTAAAACATAAACGTTTCCGTTAACGATTCCATTTATACGATACATTTACGAGACATTGTAAACTATTAATAAATACATAAATGAGATATATTCGAGACACGGACTTTGGACTTATTTAAACTCGTACGAACGAACAATATATATATATAAACGTATATATGAACATGGACTTTGTAAATTATACGTTTGGGAAAACGATTACATTATCGGGACACTTAAATCTGTTAAACAAATGTAACGATATTAAAAACAAATAATATTTATTGTATAAACAAAATAAATATATTATTGAGTTTTATAACAAATAAAACCTATAACGTTTTAAATACGTAAACAACGTATTACAATATATATAAATATATATATATATATATATATATATATATATACACAATGAAATTCACGTTTAACAAACGTACAAATTAATAATATACAACAAGTATGTTTACATCCGTACACATATATAAAAAAATATATGTACATACAATGATATTGGAATAACATTCGAATTATACGAACAACTATATACAAAGTATATGTACAAATGAAAATAAAACGACCTTCCGTTAAATAGGCAATTACATATTGGTTTGTACACTTAACAAGTATACGATTTATGAAATAATAACAATATTTCAACGCAATGTCATTAATAAAGTCAACAACTTATATTACTAAGAAATCAACCATTTCTTCAAACAAACAAACTGTTAACATAAGTGATTAAAACAAATCAAACGTACTTATGTTAATATATTTATTGTATAGGTTAACATACCTTGGGCTGTTATCTGTTTGGCTGCTAGCTTTCCTACCGAGCAAAACTACAGTGAGTTCACAGCCCCTACTTTACAAATGTTTTATGCTTTTAAACATAGGGGTGTAAACATAGAAACTGCATGCAAACATATGCAGCAAATTATATAAATGCTTTAATTGCTTTATACAACTGTTTGATATGAAAATATATATTTCACAACTGTTTTGGGAATTAGACAACATATCCTAGTACGGACCCAGACTTGAAATGTGTGCATGAAAGACCTTATGTCATGCAGACTATAACCATTAGCTAGGTGACTCTAGCCACTGAGTATACGAATAGTACTATTGCCGTGACGACCCTCCTGTGGATGGAGCGTATACTTAATTGTCCTTCAGGCAAACAACATAAGTTTTGGTTGTGGTTTGGTTATAGGGTTAGGTCGCGTTACTTTAACCTGCGAGGTTTAGCTCACCTTTCAGGGGATTATAGTCTAATCATTCCCACTCATTATTTAGGATGAACATATCCTACAACTGTTTTATTTCAGTATACTTACTGATTATACTTATATTCTGGTAAACAATCAGACTTACATTTTGGGTAACAACCCTACAATCTTATATTTTGCAAAAACCTGCAAACATTTATTTATTGAATAACATTTCAATAACTTAAACACAAATGGTTTAACATACCACGTATTTATACAAAACCTGTGAATTCACTCAACATATTTGTTGACGACTTTCTTTCTATGTTTTACAGGAAATTAGCTATGTAAGTAAGGATTGCATGCATTCAGGATGGTCAACCCTGGACTACTTAGGATGCCATATATTTTGGGACAACTTTTGAGGATTTCCTCTGTATTACTGCAGACATTGCAGTTATACTCATGAAATCTTATTTTAACATATGTATTGTAGAACTTAAATGTTTTAAACTTTATTACTACTGTACGACTTACATAGTCGTACTACTTTTGTAACAACTGTTTAAACTGGCATCCTTTATATATTATGTTCTGTATGATCATATGCTCTGATACGATGAATGCACAATTGATACGTCATCACCCAGCTGTTAAACTGTTTACACAAGATGCTTCCGTTAATTATAATTTGCTTCCGCTAAACATTAAATAAACACAATTACCGATTTTTGGGGTGTGACAATTGTAATCTTTATACGTTCAATTGTGAATATATACAAAAGCTTATAGAAATCGTGTTTGATTCGTTTAACGTTTATTATTCAATTGTTTGGATTCCGCACTTGCAATTGATCATACGATCCGATCAGATCTACGTGTACGGGACTATCAACTGGTATCAGAGCAGCAGAATCAAGGATTCGTCGGTTTCGGATCATATTTTGAACGTTTTTGGTTTGATTCGCGAAGGTTTAATTGATTAATCTTCATTTCTGAGTTAGTTTGCTTGAAGAAATCGATTTCTGGAAGTGTTTTTGGGTTGGTTCGACGTTTGGATTTCGGAATTTCATTAGGGTTTCGAAAATTTTCGTTTTTTTTGGGGTTTTGTCCGCTGCAGTCACGTTTTGCGACGTTAGCTGCGACTTCGCTAAGTTCTGCGACGTTAATTGCGACGTTGTGTGCGACGTCTCACTTTTGACCTTAAGTGGTCTTGCGACTTCGTTAGCGACGTCGTTATTTTGACCTTAAGTGGTTATTGCGACGTAGGCTGCGACGTCGCTAGATTCTGCGATGTTAGATTGCGACGTGATACACTATGTCGCATTTTCGATTCTTAATTGAGTCATCGGACTTTTGCGACGTTGCTATTTTTTTTTTGCGACATTACCCTCGTTCTAGATTCGTAAAAAAAAAAAAAAAAAAAGAGTTTTTTGGCGGGAATCTCCGAAAAATTTGTGTGTTTTCAAATTTTATCTATAGGCTTAAAACTGTTCAATTTTAGTCTAAAAAAAGTTTCATTTTACCTGGCCAGTTTTTGACGTTTTCGGACGAAATTTTGGCGGGAAAAACGCGAAAATTTTGTAATTTCAAATTTTGTTTTTAGACTAAAAATAGCTTCATTTTAGTGTCGGAAAAGTTTCGCTGTACTCGGATATTTTTTTGAAATTTTCAAATCCGATTTTGGAGGGAAAATTCGTAAATGGCTTTTGGTAACAAAGTGCCTCCTTCTACATCTTTGTTCTATAGTGATTTTGCGAGTTGGAAGATTAAGTTATGCAATTTCATTGAATACAAATATCCAAATCTGTTCAATTGGTTTAACACCATTGATCGATATGAGCAACCAAGACTCGATGGGGGTGCTTAAGTCAAGAGCACAAATGTCAGTCAAGGAACGAGCAGAGTTTGATAAAGACAATAGAGTGTATGAGATGATTACCAAGTGCTTGCCAGAAGTTGTGATTAATAAATTTAAAGATCAAGCAACTTCTATAGGATTATGGGATGCTCTTATAGCGGCTTACGATCAAAAGGAAAAGAAGTCAGAGGATAATATTCAAATTCCTAGTCTAAATGATACTTCCAGATCTACTTGCAACTCAGCAGCATCTACTTCTACTAGCACTTCATATGCTTCCTATACTTTTCATACAGCTTATACAGCTCCTTCAAAGGCCACTGAGGACCATGCTAAAATCTTTGCAGCTTTCCTCAACTCTTATGAGACTTTCCTTTCAAAGAAGGCTAGTACTCTACAGCTTACTGAGGAAGACTTTGAACAAATCGACTCTGACGATCTCGAGCAGATGGACATCAAATGGAGTATGGCCATGATAACCCAAAGAACCAAGAAGTTTCTTCAGAGAACGGGTAGAAAAGACCTGGATGATGATGGTGATACAGGTCTTGGTTTTAATAAAAGCAAAGTGAAATGCAAAATCTGTCAGATTCATGGACACTTTGCTAAGGACTGTGTGGAGAATAAATATCCATCATCTGGATTCACTACACCTTCAGCTCCCAAGACTCCAGAGAATAAAACAACATCACAGGCGATGACAGTGTATTCTCAGGGAATGTTTGATTCAAGTGCGACTCAAGAAAAGGTTCAACATAGTGCGCTTTTGGCAAAGATACATGAGGTAGAAACAGAATCTGAAAAACCTTTTACTTGCATATCATGTATTAAATTGGAAGCTTCTTTAAAATGTTTTCAAATAGACTATGTAGACTTGAGAGAAAAGGTCGAGAAACTCACTGAGTCAAATAAGTTTCTAAAAGCTAATGAAATACTTTATGAAAAGGAAGTTGAGGCTCATAAGTTTGACACTGAGAAATATAAAGCTAAAGTTTTCAGTCAACAAGATGCCATTAAGAGCTATTTAACAGAAATTGAGTTGTTAAATAAAGAACTTTCTGAGCTAAAGTCTGAGTCTGACTCTTTTAAAAAAGGAATCACAAGTTTCTCAAACTCTCATAAAATCTTCGATGAAATTGTTGACAAGCAGAGGACAAATACAAGTAGTAAGGCTGGAATAGGGTATAACTCAGTTCCACCTCCTACTAATCACTATCCTCGGCCTGTTAAGGAAGGCACCGAAGAACTTGTGGCTGACTACTCATCATGGCCAGCTACAAAGTCTAAAGAAGCTACATTCAATCCCAAAAGGCAGGCAAAGGAGAAAACTAAACGGACAGAGTATCCCTTGCCTACTTTTGTTAAGTCTGATAATACACCTCCAGTTAGTGTAGAGGAGGGTGTTGAGATAGAGGATCTACCGGAAGAGGCTGAAATCAAAGTTGAAAAAGTTAATGTAAAGCCAGAAAATCATATACTTACCAATGAAACTGTAAAGGTTTCAAATACAAAGGGTAAAAACAAGGTTGAAAATGAATCCAAAAGGGTTCAACATCAAATGAAGGATTCAAATGTAAAATCTAAAAGTGAACAACCTTCAACATCAACTTGTTCAATTTCTGAGGCTTCTACATCAACGTGTACACATAAGTGTTCACGTCCTGTAAATGCCTCCTCTTCTAAGCCTCCAACAGTTCATTCTCCACCTCAACCTTTTGTGGGTAATCATTGGAATAGGTCGTACATTGAACGACGTTCTTGTTTCCATTGTGGACAACAAGGACATATAATTAGGGATTGTCGGTTATTATCCCTAGATAGGTTTGGTAGAGGGATGCCAAGAACTTCCTCCTTTAGGAATTCTCATTCAAAATCGTTTTCTAGGCGTGCTTCGTATTCGCCTATATCAAGATATGCATCCTCTTCTCCAAAACCCGTGGCTAGAGTAAACAAAGTTGTGCCTATTAGACCTCAAGTTCAATAGCACAACATTGTTGAAAACAAATCATCTGAACCTACACAGGTTTGGAAACCCAAATCCACAAACAACACATCAATGAAATCTTCTGAGTTTTTAAAATATCATAAACTCATTGATGTGATGATTATGGATGACCATGGACAACCCAAGTCAATTAAGGCTTGGGTGTCCCATAAGTACTAACGTTTAATTGTTTGTGGTGGTGTAGTCAGGTTATTGAAAGCTAACATTTTTAGTGACTGCAAGGATGTGGACATTTTTGAAAGATTTTGTCATGGTGGTTATGTGTGATGAGTTGTGATTTGGATGAGTATATTGAAGTTTCGAGGTGGTAAAAGCGTTAAAAGGATTTGATTTTACTTGATATGTGATTTTGAAATTTTTTTTTTAAATTAAATTATTAATGCAACAGCCATTCTTTGTACTTTTTAGTATCAAAGAAATGCAATGTTGCGAAATTTATTCAATTAAAAAAATACAAAAATATGTTTAATGTTTAAGGGGAGTATTTTTGGATTGGATATAAGAATTTGCTGTTCAGGGGGAGTAATTCTGAATATTAAAAATTCTGATTATTTAATTCAGAAATGTAAACAGCAAGATTCTTAAGTCTTGAAAAGATGTTGGATTGTGTGTCTGTAAAACAACTTGGGATATGATAGTACATCGGGGAACATGCAAAAAATGGAAATTTTAAGGTTTATGTTTGATGTGTCAGTAGGTTTATCTGGCATACTTAATACAGTTTTTATGAAAATTAGCTTTATCATATGATGTATCGGTAGGCATGATACACACCGGTTTGTGAGTGAGTAAGAAGTAATATTAAAACTTGTCTATTACTTTGCTAAAAATGTTATATGATGTATGACATAAGTCTTAATTGATAAATGGAGGTACTGCCATACACTGTCAAAATCATTATGTAAATGCAAAATGGCATATAGTAATAATATGATTATTCGCCTAACTAATGGTGACTATTGTTGTACTCACGTACAGACCTGAATCCATTAGTTATGCAAATAGTCTCAAACTTGTTATGTTCATACTAAGGGACCCTCTGTTGTACTAAGTACAAATCTGGGGCCACTAGTATCTTCATAATCAGTTTGATGTATGCCTAAATATAAATATCAAGTGTATGTTACGAGAAAACCGAGATAAACTTGGTCTTGTAATCTCTACCTTGTGTGAATATGCAGTGTTTGTTTACTGAAGTTTATCAGTATATCATATAATAGGTTTCTCAAAATTAATAGTCAAACTAACAATAATAGTTAGCTCACAAATACGGATGTAACATGTTTAGGTGGACAAACAATACCAATAATCGTCTTGAAATAATTTTTATAAAAGGTGTTTTAAATGTGCCACGTAAATTTAAAGTGGACAAATATACTGATGATCGAAATAACACTTACTATTCCCTAATAATTGCATGTTGGCCTGATATGATCCCTAAGCAGACTTAAAACAATCATATCCCCAATGTTATTTTAATCTTCGTTCTTTACTTTTCATTTATAAAGAAAAATTCAAAAAAAAATTATTTCTATGTTATTTTCTTCAATATCACATATCTTGTTAAAGTCAAATATTGAAGATGTAAAGGATGTCGGTTATTCTCCAAAGATTGTGAAGATAATTCTATCGGAGAAGCTGCTGATGATTGAGAGATGGTCACAGAGTTTGAAGATCTTATTGTATGATAAATTTGTGTCAGTCACATGAATTTGGACATCAAGATTTCTTGGAAGACCATGCTATCTCAAAGGGGGAGTTTCTGATTGTCAGAGACATGAAAGAGTTTGTTGATGAAGACTAATTAAGACTTGTTTGACCAAGCTGCTGACAAGGGGGAGTTTGTTGGTGCATTTTGTGTGTCAGTCAGTTGGTCAAACTATTGTAATTGTCAAAGTCAATTAGTCTGCATATGTATAGTGTTCAGTGTGTAAACGAAAAGTAATTATATACAATATACATAGAGTGCGATGTTGGCTATGTCGCAATGGGCTGGACCTGCGACGTTGGGCCTAACGTCGCAGGGTCCAGTGGGTCGAGTATAAATAGAAGAGCCAAGGTCAGATTTAGGGTTGGACGTGTGAGATATAGGGTCAGCCGTTTTGTGGTGAGAGAGACAGAGAAAACGAGTTTGAGTTTGTATTGGTGATTGTAACCTTTATACGTTCAATTGTGAATATATACAAAAGCTTATAGAAATCGTGTTTGATTCGTTTAACGTTTATTATTCAATTGTTTGGATTCCGCACTTGCAATTGATCATACGATCCGATCAGATCTACGTGTACGGGACTATCATAACGCTTCGAAATCAATGTGATAACATCAAGACTATTGTTGCAATTAATCACCAACGGGCCATACACGTTTTCAAACATACAATTCAATCAACCAAATCGTAGTAATTTGGACAAGTCAATCAACCAAATCGGGACAATTTGGACAAACAACTACAAGGGTAATCTTTCGAGATACCTAATCAATTAATAACCATCATGTGGCATGGACACCTTCAGGTTACAAGTCTTCGGACATCAATTCAAGGCTAACCAATTCAAGCTTATTTAGATAAACATACAAGGCTCAGGTGAGTTTCATGGCCCCATTTTCACTGCTTTTCAACTAGGGGTGTGATATTACTGCTCTGTTTTGTTTTACAAGTAGAACGCAAGTACAAATCAATCAAATACTACATGAGTTTCAAGCTAATCAATTTAAAGTCCTCCTAAGCATAGTCTGGTAATACATTTGTAGCGTGAATGTTATGATATGATATCATATAGGATTGACAATCCTCGTCCGGGTTAGCACGCACTAACTGGTCAAACGGACATATTAGCATTTGGGATGACGAGTCAAGTTAGGTTTCCTTAATTGGACCTGACAATTCAAGTTAAGCTCAGACTATGTGCTCATGATTGTATGACTTTTATTCTGCTTAATTGCATTTTAAATTCAATATTAAATCTTGCGGTTCTTACAACTATACATTGACATACAAACCTGTGAGCTCACCAGCGTTTCGCTGACCCATTTTAGCATGTATCACAGGTGACCAGCAGTAGGTTGGACTGCTCAAGTAAGGATCAATTAGCTCGAGTCATCATGCAAACAATCAGAGATTTAGCTGCATTATTATATTTTGTATAAAATAATTATGTATTTAAATCTCTCAATTAGGATCGAGCTAATGTAAACATTATTTTTGGATGTAAACTTATGATTATTCAATATAAGTTCAAAACGACGCATATAGTGGTCGTTCATTATATCTTTTGTGCTTTGTATATTGATTAGTAACACCCAAAGCGTGCTTCCGCAAATCATTAAATTTGGGGGTGTTACAAATTATGTAATATACATTTAAATCCTTGTATTTGTCACATGTCTGTATTTATGTGAAATACTTATTTATAAGAAACGGTAAACATATAATGATATAAAGTCTTAAATATGTATACAATTTAGTTAATAAAAGATGTAGTAAAATAAAATCCGAATCACCAAAGACTTTATATAGTAAAAGGTTGATAATTGTCACTCAAAGCGGTCAATAATTATATACATGTTCATAATTGCAGGGGTATATCTGTTTCATTCCACTTCTATTGAGAATCATTAGAGAATCATTAGAGGTATTAAAACCAAGAGATCACTTCCATTGAGAATCATTAGAGAATCATTAGAGGTATTAAAACCAAGAGATGAGATCATTAGAGTACAATAATTTTTTAAAGAATGTGAGTACTAATGATATTGTGTCATATGTACAAAGAGAATGCTCCTCATATACAAAACCTATTTACCCGTAACTTTTATCAAACACTTTAGTATAAATTATGCATTAAAATCATGTAGTAACCTGTGAATTCACCGATTATAATCTTAAACCCGTATAATTGGCTTAGGGTCCATCCTTATACTTACAAGGAGTAAGATGTGAAATACCAAAATCGCCCTTGACAACTTTTACAAATATGACAACTATAAATATTGAGTGGCTATTAATTTGTCAACTATAAAAAATCATAGATAATACTTACTTTAGCAACTACAAAATTAGACAATATATATCAACTTTCACTAAATATAAAATCACATCCAATTTTAAGTTCTTTCCAAAATATTAAATCAAATGTACTAAGTTTTAGTCTTTAAATGAGGAAAACCCGATGGAAAGAAAAATGTATGTTGCTGACATATTTAGTTTTACATAATATTCTATTAGATATATAAATATAGTTAAAATTAATTAGTTATTGTTATTAAAAATGTCGGTAATCTTGAATTCACGGGACATAATCTATCTAATAATCAATTAGAGTAAATTCCAAAGATGGTCCCTGTGGTTTACACAGATTTACGAAAGTGGTCCCTAAACCTTTTTTTCGTGTTTTCAGTCCAATAACTTTCAATTGTGCTCGAAAATGGTCCCTCCGTCTAACTTCGTTAGTTTTTGCCCGTTAAATGGCATCACGTGACTTGCACGTGAGGGTAATTTTGTCATTTCCCTTTTCCCCCCACCAATATTACCCCCTTTTCACTTTATTTAATCGCACACATGTACTCGCTTTTTGCTTCATCGTTCTCTAACCCTAAAAAAAAACAACCAACCAAAGAAAATCAAAATCGAATAATGGTGAGATGTGATTGTGGAGCATCTACTTCCATACGCACATCTTGGACAAATGCAAATCCAGGGCGTCGATTCTATTGTTGCGCTCGACCTGTAAGTAACCATCTTCAAAAATGTAATCGATGACCTAATTTTCACTTTTTCAGTTTTGTTGATTTTAGGTTAATTTTGTTTTACAGGTTTCGAGCTGTGGTTTTGTTAGGTGGTATGATCCAAAAATGTGTGAAAGGGCTGTTGAGGTTATTCCTGGTTTGTTGAGGTCAATGAATGAGCTTCAAGCACAAGTTGCACAACTCCAAGGTGAAGCAAAAGGACACAGAACCACAATTGCAGTTATGGTGGTGTTGGTTCGGCTTTTCTTGGGTTTGCTTTTTAAGTAGTTTGAATGTAGGTATCTATAGCTTTTGTAGTTGCTGCTAGTGATGAATGTACTCTTTTGAATGCAAGCCTGGCATGTAGTAAGTATGATGAATGTAATGTTCTGAATGTTGAATGTAATGTTTTGAATCAATAAATGTAGTTGTTAGTAGCAGATGATTTTGTAAATGTGTGTATTCAATGATGTTGGTTGTCAAAGTGGTTGAGTTGTTTGTTGTCATTACTGCAAACACACATGCAGTTGCATATTGTTCTAAGTCTCTTATCATCATTTTTTTTTTTTTGAAATGGAGTTGTCTCCTAGTTTCAACTGCATGCAACCTAACCAATTCCTGAACTTTTGGTTTACTTGCAAAGCTTTGACCAACATACCAGTTAACCTTATTGTCTAGATTTGTTAACTGTTCACTGGCTATCTTCTTCAATGCACGCTTCCTAGGACCACACTCACCCTCTTCATCACCACTATCAAAAACTTCAAGGTTTATGGGTTTTTCAAGCTCAACTCCCTCAGTCTGTTTAACTACTATGTTGTCATGTGTGCTTGCTGTCCCAACCCATTCAACATCCTTGTCTACAATGAACTCAAAGTTCTCCATATCCACATCAACCTCATTAATCAAGTTCTCCTCATCTACAATAAACTCACTAGTATCACTATCATTACCTTCATCTTGTGATCCTTCATCTCTGCCCTCATTGTTCTCATCATTCTGTTCAGCACTGTGGTTAATGTTCCTAACAATGTCTGGAACATTAACATAGTACCTATCTTCAGTGAAGCTAACTTCAGTAAAAAATTTGTCATCAAATGGGTTATCCACTTCATCTTCTAAGTTCCCTTTAACTCTGTTTTCATTGTTACTACTTTCAGCCAAGTCATCTAACTTTCCATCTTTAAGATTAGAACTCTTAAGATTATTTTTATCATTATTTTTAAATGTTGTGAGATTTGACCAACAATGCTCAACATAGACTTCAATAAGTCTGACATCAGACACAAATGTGGTCAATAATCTTACATCCGTATCAGTAACAAGAGCAACAAGTCCATCATCTAACCCTATATTTGGCTTGCGAAAGTGGTACCACTTCGGTTGATCATCATAACCTAAGCTTTCTAACATATCATCCAGTTCAACTATACTAAACAAGTCACAGTCAATCGCATCAACATAGTGAAAATTACCTCCTTCATAAAGCAAACTAGGGTTCTTTGCAAATGCTCCACCATGATGAATCTTCAAAGAGAAAAAACCAGGCCTACTTTATGTATCAAGTATAAAACAACAAATGAGAACATAAATTTAGCATTTTTATGTGAAATTGCTCGTTACTGTAAAAACCATCGAAAACGAACTGAGCAAAATAGCAGTTAATCGTACCATAGAATTGTTGTTCGTCGATGGTAATGCTCCTATGACGAAGCTGCCACGATGCTTGCACCATGATCGGAAACGGAAAAAACGTCGATTTGCAGTTGGTGATTATGATCGGAATCGAAAAAGGGTTTTCAAAATTCAAGTGTGTATGTGGTGAGTACATGTGTGCGATTAAATAAAGTGAAAAGGGGGTAATATTGGTGGGGGGAAATGACAAAATTACCCTCGCGTGCAAGTCACGTGATGCCACTTAACGGGCAAAAACTAACGAAGTTACACGGATTGACCATTTTCGAGCACAATTGAAAGTTATTGGACTGAAAACACGAAAAAAAAAAGTTTAGGGACCACTTTCGTAAATCTGTGTAAACCATAGGGACCATCTTTGGAATTTACTCAATCAATTAATATACAAACTTCAAGTCTACGTATTAATGATGATACATTATATGATTGGTTGACGTAATATTCGAAGAATATAGTTATATATAAGAAGTTGCATAGTTACATAAAGTATATTGTCATGGGTGGTGATATTTTGCACCAAACTTTTTTTATAAATCCATCACATTTGTACATTCAAAACTTTTACAATACAAACTAGGAATGCACAATTACAGTAGATTTATGTTCATCCTATTGTCATTTAAAACACTACCCACATATTTTTGATTGATATTAATTTTAATCGTCCACATTTCTATTTTTGTTTATTTAAAAAAAGTTGTCTACCAACGAAAAAAGACAAAACTTCATTTGAATCGACTTGAAGATAAAGACATATTGTAGAGTTTGAAGTTTGCACACATTTATCTATGTATTTTATATACTTACATATGACGAACACAATTCATCATATGCATTTTCGCCGCATCGCACGCGTAATGTACTAGTGTACTAAAATCTATATCTATACTACCTATAAAGTAGAATGTTTCTCTCTTTCTTAAATACTTAAAAATCTATATATACGCAATGTACAACTCAAAGATTATACACCAATTCTAAATCTAAAATAACATTATGTAATATCTAATTAAGAATAAAGTCAAACGAATTGCATTCTATTTTTGTAATTGTACAAACCAAATATCTCAAATGTTAATCAATTCTTTACCGATTTCAAATACATTCTCACCGCATCGCACGAATTATCAACTAGTTGAAAACATATTGGAAACATACAGTATTTTGGTCCTATTAAAAAGTACTACTTATACAGCATATATGCACTCTTATGTTAATTGTTGTCGATAGTTGAAAAAAGAAAATCTGAAAGCACCTGTGAAGAACCAAAATTTCATGGTGAAAAACGAATCTGAATCACTTGAACAATTTGTTAAAAAAATTCCTATTCTGGCAGTTCTTTCTAGTCCAATCTTGTATAACTTCTATCTATCTTAACCAAATATCATCTAGTGCACATAATTAGACAAATTCCTATAAATAATTATAACACATCTCAGACTAACATTATCTAGTGCACATAATTAGACAAATTCCTATAAATAAATTATAACACATCTCAGACTAACATTTACCAAAATGCATACACTGCCTCCAATTTTCCAAACTCAAGCCCAGGCTTCAACATGGTACTTGCCACCTTTCTCTAACATCCTCAGCCACCTTACAGCAGCTTCTTTCGACACGCCGCCTTCTCTCTGTAAAATCTCCTCAAAAGCTGCCAACACATCCGAAGGCATATTATTTGAAGACCCTGCAACATACACAGCAGCCCCTTTACTCAATAAATCCCATATTTTGACACTTTGTTCACGCATCTTGTGTTGAACATACGCTTTCTGTGGTTGGTCTCTTGAAAAAGCAACATAGAACCCTCCACCCTTTTCTTCCGAGAGCACCCCACCATTTTCCGAATGTGAAAGCCAGAAATCCCTGTACAAGAAGTCATTCTGCTCGTTTCGACACCCAAAGAAAAAAAGAATTGGTGAAGTTGGTGTGGATTTAGTCTCTACTCGGTCCTCCACAAATCCACGAAAAGGTGCACAACCGGTTCCAGGTCCAACAAGAATGAGTGGGACTGAGGGCTGGGGTGCAGGAAGAGCACCTTTGTGAAACCATGCTGGTATGCAGATCCCTGTTCAAAAACACAATTTAAATCGAGCAAAAACAGTAACAAAATTTTGTTCTTGTAAATTATGTGTAGGAAGTGTAAAAAATAATACTTGCATCCACTAGTATCGGTGCATACACAAGTATCAACCAAACAAATTCTATAAAATATACGGAAATCACTTTGGAAACTAACTTTCGTGAGGATCAAGCGAAGCTAGCCAATTGGAGCATAGACCGGTACGTTTCCGCTTGAAAGGAGTTGTCCATGAAACTACACTCACAGTCAGGGGCGGGTACCAGGAATTTTTGTTAACGGGGGCAAATTGTAGGGTGTTTGTGATATTATGTTCTAAGTTTTGAATTGAAATTTCTCCTTTTCAAGTAAAAGCAAACCAAATTTTTGTTAGCAAGAACCCAACTCAAACGAAAAAGTTTCGAATTATATTGATTTTCAACACGAAAAATCATATCGGAGGTTCATAAATAAAGCAATATGAACAAGCCTTGTGGTTACTTCTGTTTTTGCTCACAAGTTCGTTGCACTTAAAATTTTGAAACTTTTTAATTCTCTATGTATGAAGTATAATGCATTTATTTGTGATTTATATATAAAAATAAGAAAAGCTATCACCAATTAAATATAGAGTTTGATGATAACATTTTCTAACTATATAAGGAGTAGAAGACCAAAAAAATAGTAAAATGTAAAGGAAGGGAAAGCTTAAAGGAAAGAAGAATAAAAGGCATAAGACAGACTCGTACCAGCAACCTGCAGTTGTAATTGGAAGGGACTGACCACTAGGCTGAGTGGGCATTTAGTAATTTTTATTCACTGAACATATATATAAACGAACTTACAAAAATCTTTGTGTAGGCCACTGCCCACAATGCCCACACCGTAAAACCGCCAATGCTCACAGTGAGGTGTACTTGATTAGGGTGAACCAAAGGAGATGAAGAAATCGAGAAGGCCCTTGTTTTCAAGGATGGAGTCAGCTGTACCAACCACTCAAATGGCATATCAAGAGATGGAAAATCCTCTAGTACCTGCACAGAGAAAAATGAAGTATATGCTAAAAGAACACATTCTTCATTCCAAAACAAAACGCAACATTCCATTTTTAGCAAACTTTAATCCAAAACTACATGCCCATTACCAACCACTACAATATACTTCTACGATTGTTTTGAACTTCATTAGATGGGGTATGTTAGAGATTTCATACATGGTCAGATGAATTGCAGGTCATGGAGAATCAGAAATTATGGCTTATAGAGTTCCGAAAAATGAGTTCATTGTCTTGACTGGCAAAATTACCTCTAAAACAGTTCTACGTTCTTTCTGGTTGTATTGATACAGGTCATCTCGTCCTTCCGGTGACGCAAAATATTGAAGCCTCTCCTTCTCATGTTCAGCACTAGCAAAAAAACTCATCACCTAGATGAATCAATCATCAGAGAGATAAATATAAATATAAAATTGAATGTGTCAGATGACGTATACTTCACATATAAGAACACAAAAGTTTACTAAGATTCAGAGGCTTTACCTCAAAGAAGTAACGTCTGGGTGAAGCTGATGTAACATTCATAGTTAACTCAACAAACCTTTTCAGCTTTATAGGGACGTTTGAGACACTTACACCATCTTCAATATATTCCTCTTTATTTCTATGCTTGACCTGAAATCGGAGTCTAGATCATATCCACAATGGTTTACCATTAAAATGCTTCTCAGATCTCACACAATCAAGTTCATCACAGTATTACAGTAACATCTTTATAATGATCTTTAGATGTACAGTAGTTGAAAGGAAATGCAACAAGTTGGTTCTTAGATAGCAGCTACAACTTAAAGACTCAATTCTGCATCCATATTTTTTTAAGAAAAACCAGCAAAATATATGCATTTGAAACACAGGCATAACAATGATATATATATAGAAACACAACTCACAGTAATATATGTATCAGGGTTCAAATTACAACGCTTGATGAACGCATCTATAGCTTCAGGGTTTTGTCCAGGGAGAATCTCAACGACATCACCAACTTCATAATCAATGGTCTGAAAGAACAGATTAAGCATTAATAACTTCAGTACAGCAACTACTATTCTTTGAAACAGTTCTTAACAATTACGGAGTATTATTTATTAACTAAAAGGAATAACTGCGTGAATAGAAATTTGTGTGGACTACTAGTGCAGTACTTACTGATGAAAGTGCCTGAAATTCAAAATGGCGTACATCCTTTCCGCAACCTTCTCTACTTATCAAATGATTTTTCACCTATATCAATAATAAAATTAAATAAGTGATAGTGGTGTGAGAAGGAGAAATTGACAAGACTGTCATATAGCTTACATAGAATCTGAGCAAAAAACTATAGTTCTTTGTGTACAGCTTAAATCAAAATGTAAGCACAAGGCTCAAGATTAAACAACTTTACACATTGCACAAGTTTCACTGTTGTCACAAGTAGGACATAATACGATTTATCTACAGATAAAAAAGATAATCCCATTACTACCATTTTCAAAAAGCAGTCGGGCTTACTCTTGCCATTTGAGTTTTTTCTAGACAGCGCTGACCGAGCTCTCACTATTTCCTTCTCATGTGACTTTAAATCTGTGAATGAAAAAGTCAATTGTCAGAAAAATTGATAAGATTTGGACAAAAAGAGAATTCAAGAACCGATGATAAGTTTAGATAGAAATGTAAGAGTAGTAGACTAAACAGGCTACTTACCAACTTCCACAAATGATTGTGGATACACTTTATCAGAATCTAGATACGTGATATCTACTTTGGGTTGATGTAGCATCATTGTATCAGACATAGAAATATCCAAGCCTTTTGGAAATAGGAGTGGATTCTCATTATGTAACATAGTCCATAAGGAAGACATCCACGGGTCTAAGGCCCCTTCATATCTGAATAAAAAAATCAACGCACCTTTAATTCTCCTATTTGATATATACCCATCATAATTTAAGTTAGCTTATCAAAAGTGACAAAAATACCCTGAAGGATGTTGATCATCTCCCAAACCTCTTTCAATTATCGCTGTTCCCCCAAGATCTGCAAGCCTTTTGTCAAGCTTTTTTGCCACAAACTGAGACCAGATAACACATGTAAATTATGACACAGCCGTAATATACAAAGATCAGAACATATCTAAGTTACTAATAAGAATATATTTCAAAAGACTCAAATTCTGAAACCTTAAGTACAATAGACACCATATACAAACCAATCACAAACAAACAACATTAAAAGACTTTCTATAAAATAGGTGAATTTACAACATAATTTTTTTTCTAACAAACAAAAATGAAGATAAGGGAATGATATCATCAGTTCTGTGATAAAATGGAGCACTTATAATACATGAATATATTGATGACTAAATAACTTACATTGTATTTCTGGTACCCTGAGTCTCCTAATCCAAATACAGCATAGTGTGCGTTTTCTAGCCATTGTCGGCTTAAGCTTCTTTGCAAAAGAAATGTCCAAAACGCCTGAACATGAGTTACCAAAATTAGAAAGAAGAAACACTAACAAATGTATATGTACGAAAACGTAATGGTACTAATAAAGTAGCAACCTTCATGGGGTTTGGGGTGTCCCCTTGTCCAGTTGTGGAGACAACAAAAATTACAAATTTTTCACAAGGTAAGGAGCTCTGGCGTAGTCCACAAGCAATATGCATGGCAGAAACACCATAATCTGTTAATTAAGATATATGTAAAGAGAAAAAAACAATTATCACGGTACACATACTAATGACATGATGTATAATCATCATCGATTCCAAATGCATAGCATTCCGACGTTTAAACTTTGAAATTCCCTCAATTCCTCATATAAGTACACTGTACACTCAACTGCAACATTGGCATGGC
Source organism: Helichrysum umbraculigerum (assembly GCA_949592205.1). Lineage (NCBI taxonomy): Eukaryota > Viridiplantae > Streptophyta > Magnoliopsida > Asterales > Asteraceae > Helichrysum > Helichrysum umbraculigerum. Next base: position 2,889,499 of record CATIUR010000005.1, on the reverse strand, counting down.
TAGAACAATAAAATGTGATTACCTCTTATGGGTCATCTGAACTCAAAAAACCCAGCTCACACTTCATAATGACAAAACGTAACAACAAATTTCAAGTCTTTCAGGTCAATTTGAAACAGAAACTTCAAAAGACACGAAACATCAATAGATTGTCACTAGGTCAATACTAAAATTATCATCACATTAAAATCAATTCATACATACACACTGTATATGTTTGTGTATGGATATCTATCTTTTTATATATATAGATAGATATGCGTGTATGCGTTCATATATGTTAGTGTATGGTTATAACATATATATTTCACTTCTTTACATGCCAAGCAATTGTGTAACTAGATATCAAAGTTGTTAAATTTCTTACGTAAAGTAATCTAATTTCAATTAAATAATAGTACTACGTAGCAATTTTACGGTAAATTTACTTACGGGATCAAATTCGTCGAGTGAAAGTACACGAACAGGGCAACTTCGTTTTTCAGCTTCACGACCTAATCTTTCAGCTGCATCTAACGCGTTTCCGGTTTCAGTAGCGTATAAAATCAATAGTGATCGAGTTTTCTCCATTATTAACATAGCACAGGTGTCACCGCCGGCCGGAGATCAACTAGTCGGAAACTGAATGTTTGTCTTAAAACCCTGTGGTTAAGAGTAACCTGGCAATTGGGTCGGGTTGGGTTTGGGTCGGGTCTAAATGGGTTCGGGTCGAAACGGGTCAGATTTTTCAAACGGGTCAAACGGATTGGGTCAGATCCGGGTCGGGTCGGGTCAGGTCGAGACCCATTTTTCCAAACAATTTTAACTCTTTTAAAGTCTCTCCAAACTGAATACTTTCTCTCCATCTATGCCTTCGTGTTGTACATTCTATGACATATTGAAAACTTTTTCTAACAATCTGTGAAAACATATTAATTGACACGTTAGCAATAGAAACTATACATACTGGACATGAAAAACATGATGCTAAAAGCATGACATTCTTGTTTCTATGCAAACAGTTAAGATGCCAAACGTATAGTGCAGACTGCAGAATGCTTGCATATTGCTGTTAAAATCAGTGTTTCTCTAAATTCAAACATAAGAAGACCATGCGACACACGAAAGTTGAATTATGAGGGTGCCATACTGCCATCTAAGTCAAGCTTGCTTCCTGTTTTCAAGTTCATGTTTACTTTGATATGACCAAAAAGATAATGCAACTCTGTTACATGATATAAGTTCCAACTTAGTAGAAAAGACCAAAAAGATATCTCATGTATCGATACACTTGAATAATTATCGGTGAGATACCACTAATTAGAAATTACCAAAATCAAAACAATAAAAATCAAACTTAATCAGTCAACAAATACACACACACACACACACACACACACATATATATATATATATATATATATGCTATCAAGTATCAAGTTATCAACATATCTTAATCATCACCTTTATATACAATTACAGAAAATAAAAAAGTTATTGAATCGTTGAGAGAGAATAAGTACCTAATTCGATGAAATGAAAGTGAATTGAATCAAAAATGTTGAAATTAGGGATTTAAATAACACTGATAATCAAATCGATTGAAACTCTAAAAGTTGGGGTTAATGAATCGCTCGACCCACTCGAACCGTTGACAGTTCGACCTGTAAATGAAGTGGTGATTTTTGTTTCATACTGGACTGGACCCATTTTACTTCTATTTGTATAAGTTTAATTGACCCAACAGGTCTGATATGATTACCCATTGGACCCTCTAAAAAGCAACTGGGTTATTAATAATGGAAGATGCTTTAAGAGTTCCAAAAATGTTAAAGAATTATTGAAATAAATTCAAACGGAATAAAAAAATCTGTTGATAAATGAATTCCAATTTGTTGACTATTATTTATAAGATCTTGCTCTATAATCTGGTTTGCTTTTGTAGTCCAAATAATACCGTACCATGACGTATCTGGAATAGTAGTAATTAGTGAAACAAAAATACTTGTACAGACCACGGAAGTTACTCCATCTCCCACGGTCCAAAGATGGAAATCTTTGGAATATTCTGAACCATTTATAAACATCACAGCAAAAATGATTAAAACATTGATGGCTCCTACGTAAATAAGGAGCTGCGCAGCAGCTACAAAATGGGAGTTCGATAGAATATAGAATAAAGATATACAAACAAAAACCAATCCTAACGAAAAGGCAGAATAAATGGGATTAGGAAGTAATACTACTCCCAGAGCCCCTAATATAAGACCCAATCCCAGAAAGACTAAAAGAAAATCATGTATGACCATGAAATGTTTGGTACGTCGTTAATGATTAAGGGTGATGATATATAAATGTATAAATAATCAAATCAAAATAAAAAAAATAAGTAACTAATGCTTGCGAGGTTTCTACTTATGCAAATAAGCCAATCAATCATGTTTAATTTAATTTATATATATATATATATATATATATATATATATATATATATATATATATATATATATATATATATATATATATATTCTTCTTATAATATAAGCATGTACGTATGCATGTAGGTAGTAACTATGATTATTATATATTTGAATATATATTTTATAATCTGGAACCACTAATTAAAATATACATACCAACGTTAACGTATGAGTAAAGGGTCTAGATCGAAGTGTTCACTTGCTCTATTCACTATTGGCCAAGTTAAAGTGAAAGAGAAAGCACAGCCAAAAGGAGAAAGTGTTACATATTATTATTTATTCTCAATAAAGTGTGTTTAGCTAGAGAAAAATTTATCCATTTTTCTTTTTCCATTTCTCTAGAGATTGAGAAGTGTTTTGCCTCTCAAGAAAAGCATGGAATATCTAAAAAATGTGTTTAGTTACAAGGGGTGGAGTTTTCATTTTCTAAGGAAGATTGAAGATAGAAAACTTAGAAAACCATTAAAAGTAGTTTTCAACTTTGTAGTTATAAAAAGGAAAACAAGGATTTTCCTTTTCTTAGAATTTTTTTTAGAAAACTCGAAGTTGAACACGTTTTCTAATTTTCTTATAAATTTTCTATGGAAAAGTGAAGAGTTTTCTGTAAGTAAATGCACCGTATAATTTTATTATATTTTTAAAATGTAGATTTCAATTTCATTTCCAATTTTGATACTTGAAATTTTCTAATTATAACATATTTAAATATTTGGACACATATCATTTTACCATGCTATAATGATAATCACCTCCACTAACTTTTTTATAACTAACTCACTCGTCTTAACGTAGTACTCTAATTTAAGCACAAAATATTCATTCTTGCAAGCGGCTAAATAAAAATAAATGGACAACTCAGCCAAGACTTTTAGGTGGACCCAGTTTCACTAGTTACCTGTCTTGTACGATTGCGTTTTGGAAACTAATATCCTTAATTGATGGGTAGTGATATGTCCAACATGATTTTTGATAAATCCAATTTAATGTACAACTATTTATTCAGATGATACAATTGTTTACTATACATGTAAGGTGAATCTATCAATAAACGTGGTGTAAATATCAATTGATCCATTGGTTGAAAAATAGTTTTTGATATTTATTTGGTGTCAATAAAAAAGAAGTGTTTGGTTTTGTCTGTTTGCCGATGATGGATAAAAACACAGCTGCAGAAAGTGTCCTACAAGCATCGCTAACCAATCATGCATCCAGTTGTTTATTATAATATAGTAATTCTTGCAAAAAATGACGTCGATAGCTACAACTGTTTGTTTGTTTGTTTAAGATGCTTAGGAATCAACATGTGGGTTTCAAACCCATGGACCCAAACCCACCTAACATGGTGGATTTCAATCTCATTCCCATATTGCTCTTTCTCTAAATGTGCAAATATAGTTTCAAACATAACAACTATACTGGTAATGATTCATAATTGATACTCATTCTCATTCCACCGGGTACCCATACATATAGTGATTCCAGACAGTTAACCAAACGCAGCCTTAGAATTCTCTTTTTTACATTTTTGATGTACATAACCAAGTAGAATGGGCGAATCGCTTAAACGCTTATGGAAATCAAGTAGATTCACCAATATGCGCTTAAGTCGCACATCATGGTCTCTTTGATGTTGGGTCACAAATTTTTATTTATGGATTGGTTGTTGGCTTGTTCTTGATGATGAAAATAAACTATGTATGACTAATTCGAGTTCCATACGTAAGATTGTAAGAAGCCATTATGATGAATTAAGTAGGCAGTCAACTTCAAAATTGCAATATTAATATTAATAATGTAGGTAATCATACAAAATTTCCTGTCTTGTGAGTCTGACATCATATTCATTTTGGTATAGTTTTTGATGCGTTTGCGGTTTATATTACTATATTGTCAAACTAATGAATGCATAAGTCACGCACTCCAAAGCCCAATAATATAAGAATAAGATTCTAAATATTTTAGAATTTTATAATCCCAATCCCAAAGCTTAAAGTAGGTCACAAAATATATACGGAGTACTATTGTAAGTTATCTTCTCTTACAACGTGCGAGATTGTTACAGACTCTCACATTCAAATTTTTGAAGTTCTTGTCGGGCAGGTCAGATCAATATCGGATGATTTCCGGCTCATCGGTTAATATGAGGGTGTTTGACAACAAGCTAACATGACCCGAAAACTGTAGCTAAAGTTAAAGAATTTTGTAATTGGTAATTCTATACCGATGTTATTTGAAAAGGCTTATACTTGAGAGAATATTTTTCTTTTCAAATAATCGATCACCATCTTTATTATTTTACCAAACATGACTTTTAATTAATAAATACCGAAGATTATTAAAATTGTAATCTCAATTTTCTTTAAGATCATTGAATCCAATGCGCCAAACACGCCCCATTTGTAATACCAAAATATAAAATCATCATCTAGCCAATAATCTTGAATCATGATTCTGAAATCTGAAATCTAAAATTAATTTTAATAAAAGTTATTCTTACGAATTAGTAGCTCAAATTTATGATCTACCAAAGATTTAAACTTCTAATCTAATTTTATATTAATGTGTGACAGATTATAATAAAATTTGAACCTTTCTAGATGTAAACAGTTGGATTATGATATGAAGTAGACCATTGAATACATAAAGCTTAAAAAGCAACAAAACATAAACATTGCAATTATGTTTTTTTTGTGAGGTTGTAATGTTGAATCAATGTATCCCATAGCCCACCACATTGACTTGAGAAGTTGAGTCTCATTATCTTGAGTACCAGTCAGTAGTCACTACTTTTAATGTTTATTATGTAATTTTTGAACTAAATAAATGTTGCAATTGACTTTTGTTTTAAAAGTAACACATAAGCACATCAATTAAAAGATTCTAGGTTCAAGATTTGAAGTCTCAGTTGAGACTGTTAATACGTATATTCGTAATTGTTGTACATAATATGTGTAAGATTTGTAAGTACGCATTTAAAACAGATGTCAAGTTGTGAAATATGGCTTGGAAAGTGAAATATTTTATATATTTTGTCCTTTTTTCCCTTTGTTTGATGAAAACGAAATACATATTAAATTTAGCAACAATCTTTATAACAAAAGTTGAAAACAGAAGAAAATATAATTGAGCTCGTCCTGAACAAACTAGTAAGTTTTATGTGCTTTTTAAACTATATTAGTTTCACTACAATTAATTATGCTTTCTCTATAAAAAAAAATAAGGTAAAACCGAACATCCAGTGATCCCCCACCGATTAATATGTAGATGGTAATCACATAACTGGCAGTTGAAGAACTTAACATCGGGACGAATGGAAATGAACCCTAACCTCCGCATTTATATTGCATGTCCCCGACAACTAGATTATCATGGCGAATACAATTTTCTCTCAACAATATTTAAACTTATCAAGTTTAGTTATCGATCATTTTTCTACCTTCAACTTTTATAGTAACACGTAACTAGATAAGTAATTACCGAGTATTAATCAATTAAACATTCACTTCGAAAGTAAGGCCGGGTTGGAGAAAGGGTGAGGAAAACTAATTTATTCTCTTAAGTTTAACATTTATTTTGCTTAAAGAAACAATTTTATTAATACGTCATCAACGTTACCATCAATGCTAGCTAATCTTAGACATGTACCACTAAAACTTTTTTATATTTTATATTTTTTATAACAATAACTACACCCATCCCTCCATAAGAGTATGGATATATCGTTTTTGGAAGATACTACATTCCCATTAAAATATTCGTGACCATTAATTTAAAGGTTAGTTGATTATTTGCTTTTTTTATTTCAACATTAATTATAATTATAATTATAATATTGAATGATGATTAGTAAACATGACAATATAGCTCACTTTCAGTTGTACCTTATCACGACTCGCATAGGGCAAATATGTGAATCGAAATAGAAGGACAAAAGAGATGTTTTGACTTTTGACTAATTTAAGCTACCTTTGGTTTAGACAAATTATATAATATACTTTCAAATCCTTGTATTTGTCACATGTATGTACTTATATGTGAAATACTTATTTATTAGAAACGGTAAACATATAAAGTCTTGAATACGTATACAATTTAGTTAATAAAGATTTAGCAAAAGAAAAGGCTGAATTACCAAAGAATTTATGGTAAAAGGTTGATAATCGTCAACTCAAAGCGGTCAATAATTGTATGCATGTCCATAATTGCAGGGTATACCTATTTCATTCAGAAGTTATATCTACGGTGGTGTTTGTACTTAAATTCAAGACCGTGTGTTAATTGTGGTAAAGATTTCTTCATAAATTAACAACTAAGGTATGTGTCAATTGTCATTGACGATCATTAGAGGTATTAAAACCAATTAACAGTCAACAATCAATGTTTGACATTAATTTGAACATTTTGATGAATGTTAGTTAGTAGTATAAAAGTTTTATTTTTCTTTCATCTCGTCTAGCTATGATTCGCGGCCAGGGTTTGACGATAATGTTGGTTTGTGTTACTCCATTTTACAATCATTTAGCTTGTTGGCTGATTTGACTAATAGCATTACTCTTACTTTTATCGTTTATAATATTATCATTATTAGTAGTAGTATTAGTTTTAGTATTAATCAAATCCACCATGTGTTAAAATATTGTTCTTTATTAATACTCCTATTAAGTTATGAGCTGGCTGAATATCTATTGGCCGTGTTTAATCTTCCGTATTGAATTCAATTTCATTATTTATGAATTTATTTATGAATTTACACACCCTTTTAGTGTTTTCCACACCGAACTACTTTTTTTAAAAAAATACCTTTACATTGTTAAATTCAATTTTGAAGACCACAAACACCGAATTATTTATTGTGCTCTTAACATTTAAAACTAATTTAATTGTACACGTAATTATTTAATTTTTATTTTGTACATATGTAATCTTTTATGTAATTATTATTTTATGTTGAACACTACTTCACCAATTAAGTAAACTTACTTCAGGTTAATACTCCATAATAAACTTAAAATTTATGCGTAAAAATGAATAATCCCAAACACCTCAAGACCGTTCCCAACGGAAGTTTCAACTTCAACTTCGGTTGGGCATCACTCACGAAGCCATTTACACCAAACTTCAGTTTTTGCTTCAGTCACCTGGGTTTCACTTTGACGACAGAAGAGAGACGTCAAATGGCGAGGTCATTCGATAAAAAAAAATTTTGTTTTGTTTTTTGTTTAATGTATACAAATAAATGTATATTAGTTAACGTGGAGCCCCGAAAAACTAAGTGCTGCCATGGTTGTCAGTGTTAAGTCAGTATTGAAAAATGTTAACGTGATATTAATTTAGCACCAACTGATGCATTAGTTTATGTCACTTGTTGGATTTCTTTAAATAAACAACATAAATTAACAGATATAGATACAGATTTAAAACCTTTTTATCCTAATGTGTATAAATTCTTATTATCAAATAAATAAATAAAATATAAATCTCGATCTGAATCCCTATATATATATTGAACTCCCATCTTCTGTTCCATTCCCCCTCCCATCTTTCTGATCCCTCTCTCTTGATCACACATTTTTATTTTTTCATTCATTCATAAAATCAAAAATGTCAAACAAGTACATAATCTCTGCTTCCGATGCTGAATCATTAGCCAAATCAAAAGGTCTCACTGTCCCTCAACTCCTTCCATCACTGGTGAAATCAGCCCAAGATCTTGCTCGTCCACCAATCTCCAACTTCCACGTGGGCGCCGTCGGTTTATCCTCCGATGGCCGGATTTTTTTTGGTGGAAATATTGAATTCCCCGGTTTACCACTCAACCATTCCATCCACGCTGAACAGTTTCTGATCACTAACCTCGCCGCACACGGCGGCGGTCCAAAACTTCTTTACATCGCCGTTTCTGCCGCCCCTTGCGGCCATTGCCGTCAATTTCTCCAAGAACTCCGGGGCGTCTCAAATACCCAGATCGTGATCACTGATCAGCCCATAGAAAACCCTGTTTACAGACCCATTTTATCGATTTTACCAGACCCATTTGGTCCCTTCGATCTGTTGGATCAAGAGATGCCACTAATTCTTGAAAAACATGACAACAAATTGTGTTTCGATAAAAAATTTAACTTTATCACCCAGAATGGAAATTCACCGATTTTGTCAAATGGGTATTCTGAAATGGTGAAAAAGAATGATGGGAATTTACAGAGTTTAGCTTTAGAGGCGGCGCGTGAGTCTCACGCTCCGTACAGTGGGTGTCCGTCTGGGGTGGCATTAATGGATTGTGATGGGAATGTGTACAAGGGATCTTATATGGAGTCTGCGGCGTACAATCCGAGTATGATGCCGGTGCAGGCAGCGTTGGTGGCATATATGGTGGCCGGAGGTGTCGGGTATGAGCGGATTGTGGCGGCGGTGTTGGTGGAGAAGGAAGGAGGGATGGTGAGGCAAGAGGATACTGCTAGGTTAATGTTGAATCACATTTCACCAAAATGTGAGCTGAGAGTTGCCCATTGTGTGTAATTTTGATTGATTGATCGAACATTATTGATGCAAAATTGTGGTAATTAATCAACATGTTGATTGATATGGAGCCCTGCATATGTAAGCAGTTGTTTATCGATCTAAATTTATGATATATCACCGACAGATTTTAAATAAAATGATTAACCGTTCAATTTGATGGAACTTCGCTTTAGTTACACAAATAACAAATTTAGTGTTGCGGAACACTACAACTACTTGTAGACTATTTCAGGATGTAAACTAACTGCATTTTGTTTAAACTATATCATTAACGAATGTGACTTTAAACCTTTCTATTTAAGATGGTGTAAATGCTTCGGTTAGAGTTGATCGAACAAGTATGATACGTTAGGTCAGCACTAGAATTTGAACTAATTTACGCACATTGAAAGTAACCAGAAGACCAATATGCTCTACCTGATATTTTGAAATTTTTTTAACCATATTCATTTTATGGTAACCATGACTTACTATTTATAGGAAGGATTATCTATGTTTAAGCATTACCAATGCTTAATGCCACAAGACCAGCCTCCACCCTTCTTATTCACCTTCCACCCATTGTCTCTAAAAGGGGACAATGGCTCTAGCAAAACAAACCCTATTAATCCTAATCTTCATTTCTGCTCAAATCATTTTTGCAACATGCAAGGATGCCCATTCTGCAACTCTCCCCACCCAAGACGGGAGCCCCACCAAACAGGACACTAAAGATGACAAAAAAGTCAAAGATGACAAGAAGGCCAAAGATAACAAGGACAAAAATGACAAGAAGGCCAAAGATGACAAGGACAAAAATGACAAGAAGGCCAAAGATGACAAGAAGGAGCGCAAACCTTCTAAAAAGGATGAATTCTCGTTTCCTGACATCACAGGAGCCATAGATAAGGCAAAGGGTGGAACCCAGGCTGAAGTGGCTAAAGTGGTGGCAAAACAAATGCAAGCCGTTGAGAAACAGATAGAGGAGTTCAATGCATTACTCAAGAAGCGAATGGATAGCCCTGGGTCATCACCAGGGGCACACGAGTGCGTTTCTGAGTGTGATGAAGTCTTTGGTGCTGCCATCGATGATATAAAGAAGACTCTTGATAGCCTAGAAAGCGAAAACCTCATGAAGGCTAATTTTGATGTTAGTGCAGTCGCCACCAACGTAGACACCTGCAACGATTGCTTTAAGGAAATGGTTGGTGGTGATCCTGATGTAGAAAAGCTAAGCAATTGGGTACGAAAGATCACCGGGGATGCCCTTGAGGCTCTTCAAAATACCACCTCCTAAATTAATTTTATAAACATACAAAGAATTCTAGCAACATTGTTTCATCATTATATTTCCTGATCGTGCAAGAAATTAAGCACAATATTTGGGATGAAATAGTTCCTCAAAAAAATCTTATTAAAAAAATAAGTTTTCAATCATATGATGATTATATTCTTAAGAATCAATTTAGGAGTAAACATGCATCGTAGATTATTTAAGAATATAAAGACAATAACGCAATGTAGTTACTGATTGTTTGTACAAATTATGTTAGATAGATAGAATTACCAAGATCATTGTATATGTAAGGAACTTGTAGAATCTATAAAGTTTTTCTTCCATCATATGAGCTTCCATTATTTTCTGATTTTCACTTGTTGGGTGGAAGTACGGTTCCCTTATATATCTTCCAAGGTCCACCATAGAATTTGGGTCTCATAATTGGCACCGCCTCACCGGGATGATCCTCCCAATATCTTTCCTGCAGATTGTAAATAATATGTTAAACACGAACTATTACAAATCCCGACATCGTATTTTAACAAGTTTTCTTAAATCAGCCCAATCTAACATGTTTTGCCTAATGCTATAAATTCATTATAATGGTTATGGCTCAACCTGGGATGAAACTAAGGGAGTGTTGGAATGTGTCTTTAAGATTGGTTATGAGATATGGAATAATCAGAAACAAATAATCATTCGTTGTCATAGAAAACTGTGTTTGTATGTGCGTATGTTATGCAAACACGCACAAAGATTACCTTGTAGAGTTGCTCGGTGATTGCGGCTCCAATGACACCGGTATAGAAGGCACATACGTAGATTGTAACAAGAGGAGTAAACGATTTTGGGCGCTTGTATGGATCAACCATGGTCCAAAGAACTTCTTTCTCCCATTTAGTGTGCAAGTAATCAGCATATTTTCTCCACAAATAGGTTGTCATTCCCAAACTTGTTTAAAATTTACCTAATTTGTTGCAACCAAAAAGTTCAAATGTTATACGATCTCACAAATCCAAATACTATGCAGCTCAGTAAAGCTACACAACACATAACATAATCAAGGTAACTTATCAAAAGCGGGGAAGAGAAGAAATCAAGATAGCAATATACGTACATACATGGCCAAACTTCTAATAATAAAAATTTGAACTTTATTGTCAAGAATAGAGACAATCCAATGGTAGATGAAACTGAAAGATTGTTATATGGAAAATATAATTGAGCTGTGCATTTGTCACAGTAATATATATATGGCTATTTGAGTTACTTGAGCATTTCTACGAACACTTGGTGTGCATAGACCCAGAGAGGCATAAATATATCACTAAAAAGCATCAGGGGAACGGGAGAGCAAATCACGAACATTATATAAAAAATGAGCTACCTGCTACCTCATCAAACTAATTGATTTCACCACATTATGTTTTCACTAATAGGTAGTTAAAGATTAATCAAAATAAAACAAAAACATATTTCAGAATCTAAGAATATTTAGATTACTAATTGATTAAGAAAAAAAGAACATACCACCGGAGAGACTGATGAAACCGGCAATTGCTTCGGCCGTTGAGGATCGGAGATCGCTACTTTCGCAAACTTCTATTCGGATTTTTTTTCTTCTTCTTATTTTCAATGTAATGCATCGACTACTTGTACTATTACTCTATTCCTATTCCTATTTTTTACTCTTATTGCCTTTTATTTTTTTTAATATTATTTGATTTTATAAAACTTGACCGTTGGTAAAAAAAAATAAAGGATAATATAGTCATTTATTAATATAAAAATATATATTTTATAATTTTTTAACCCCATTTCGTGTCCAAAACACATTATAAATACACATACAACTTAACTCAAATCCATACACTTTATATATATATATCTATATATATATACACACACCATTTTGTAATGTTTTTTTTAATAAAGTAATGTTTTTAATTTTAATGAAATTGTTTTATTTAATTTTGTGTTTTATATATTGATAATGTGTGCGATCCATTAAAATTGAGTGGTGTGCTACTATTATCAGTATTGTATCAGTTTTAAGAAGTACTAATGTGACGCTGATGCGATAGAAAACTGATACGTTAGTTTATGTCAAAGTTGGGAGACGTCTTACATAACACCAAGTGTAAACTACACCCGAGAATGTGAGCATGATACATTGCAACTTAGACTCAATAATGTGAACATGGCAACTTGGACCAATAAATTAACAAAAGTGAAAGATATGAGTGAAACAAGTATACTTATGTACGTAGTAATAATTAAGTATATATCATTACTTCATTATATTTGCAGGCAAAATGAAAAATAAATATATGTTAAAACGATACTTTTTTCCATCCCTATCTCTATGTTGTATATATAACTTCAAAATAGATGAACAAAAGAACAGTAGCACAAGGTGTGGTAACATTGTTTTTGACAATGTGCATAATTTAACTTTGTTGCATAAAAAGTGAGCTGTGAGTGACAATGTTTTGGACAGTGTTCTCACTATTACTTTTTGTTTTTTAATTAGGTGTATGTGTGTGGAAAAGAAAAAAAAAAAGAAAAAAAAAGAGAGCAAGAATCAGCGTTTAGTTCCCCACGCCATTCCAAAACCTTGTCCAAAACGCCGTCCACAACATTGTGTGGGTGTGGATGATCACTGTAACACAATGTTCCCACCCAAAACTTTGTCCAAAACGCTCTAAAACGTTGTCGATACCGTATGCTCTTGAAATTGCCTCCAACAAATAAATGAAGTCAGTCTGCTATTGCGAACTTGCCTCACTCAATTGTATTGAAACACAAAGATATATACCAAAATTACATATATCAAGTATCAAATTTCAAATTTTGACTACCACTTGTTTCCATGAACATTACATTACATATTACTATAATTGAAAACGCTATAAAAATCATATCAAATAGATAGAATAAAGACTTATGTCGACTCCGACTGTTTGTTCTTCTGAGTCGGCACGGTATCAAGATTTACTTCGCCAACACCTTTGATTGGTCCAATGCTGCAACGATCCGTGTTATGTGTCTGAATTGCATCCTTGATTTTCTGAAACTGCAAACGCAGTACAGATAAAATGTTAATGAATTACAGATAACATATGGTGCTTGTCAATTGTCATGCAATTTCATGAGTATCACTTGGCTGTAATATATTAGAGAGGGTTGAATGCATTGTTTGACCACCTAATTTGACCTGTCTTCTTTTTAGCGATTCTTTATAGAAATTTACACTAACTAGTAAGAGATAAACATACCATGAATCACCCATTCGTAAGTTAACTGATCAAATTGGCACCTCTCAGTAGTTTTGTACTTTTCATAGCATATTTACAAAGTAATAGAAAAGATTATCAGAGCAAGATTTGCTTACTTTAGCAAGAGAACAAGAAAATGATTCGAGCTGTCCATCAGATCCACGGTAAAAATGGAAATAAGGAAGGACCTTCACATTCAAGTTCTTGCACATCGGCTTGTTCTCATCAAAGTTGACTTTCAAGAATATAATTTCTGGGTGTTCTTGCGCCGTCTTGCAAAGCTGAAATTTATCAATCAAGCGCTAAAATCTACAACATCTATTGAATTACACGATCTTATGTTAATTATCAACATATTACTGACTTTGTCATATATACATCTGGGCATATCAATCAAGCCTTTAGGGTCATATTCTATTATTTTCAAGATCAAGAAGACTCCACAAACTCATAACGACGTGAATGTTACAAATTTAGCTCATCTTTCCCTTAATAAAAAATGTTATGTATTGTTTATCGTGAACAGCAAAAAAAAGAAATAGTCTAAACTTACAAAAGCCCTATCAAATTTGAAGTCCCTAGTTAGTCAGACTGATCTCAAAAGTCAAATCATACAATACTATATAGTTGAATCACATGTATAAGAGATACTTGAAACATTTATAGCATAATCATATTAATGTTAAGTAAATATAAGTATATACCTTTGGGAATAAAGCACGACAAGAAGCACACCATGTCCCATAGAATTCAACAATGACTAATTTATCGCCAGCCTCACTCAAGGCTGTCAAAAACTCTTGTGTCGAATGGATGTCGATCATATTTGGTCCCCCACTTTTCTCCCACCATTTTGGCTGTTCAGTTTCGGTAATTGTTGCTTGTATCTGAATAAGGTATCAAGCAAGCATATAAGTAATTTCACAAATCTTAAAAGTGTCAGACGTCATTGTAATGCTGTTATATAACAGATAGAACTACGTTTATACCACACACTTGTGAGGCAGGTGGAAATATGGGAATGATAAAACATTAAACGAGAACTGTACAAAGTGAAGACCCTTCAAAATATCATCATCATCCTATGTTAACGATCATGTCAGGTTATAATATCACTATTAAAACTTAAACGCCAAGTTCATCGATAACTATTGCTGTAAAAGCATAAATCAGGTTAATGATTCGATAATGTCATTCACATGTACAAATGTACAAGGGACTCTTAGTTTTCCGATATACTTATCTGCAGATTACTTACTACTTATTACAGATCATAGATACAGATCACTATTATTCGAAAGAAGTACATTGTGGAAGCTAAATCAACGAAATCAGTTATCCTAAATCTCAATGAGGGAATAATAACCATGATACTAATTTGGTAAACACAGATCAAAACTAACAGCAACCTATTTTCACATTCATAACACAAATTGAAAGATAAGCAATTTACCCAATTTGACAAATAACATCAAACCTAAAACCCCCATTCACATATTAGTACATAACTTCACCAAATCGAATCCAAATGTAACATAGTTTCTCATTCATTTTCATAAATCCAAGAAACCCCTTTAAACTTCCAGATAAGATTTACAACTAATTGAACTAACCCTCATTGATGGGTTTTAAATGTCTCACAAAACCCACATATAAAAACCCCAACTTGCTGAAACCAAAACCCTAATATACTGAAACAAATAAAAGACAGGATTTTTATAAAATTTACCTTGAATTGAAGCGATTTTTTTCTGGGGTTGATTCCAAATCGAGAATTTATGATAAAATCAGAAGAATCTGCAGCAATCGATAACACCCTTTTGCTGTTGTTACTGTTTTTGGTTAGTAACTGATTTTGATGAAGTGAACTCAATGACGTCGATAACGAGGATGAATTAAAGGATAACAACCGAACAACAGCTGCCATTGAACACACCCACGCACACAAAATATAGATATAGGTAAAGATATGAAGGTAGTAATCTATAAAAAAATACTATATATAGGTAATATTGATTGTTTATTGGTAAAGGTGGAACCTATACGAAGGATCAAACTCTATGAATGAAATTTATGTTCAAGACTTTTGGAGGTTTTAGCAAGAATTCGATGAGGAGTATCAGCAGAAGGTTTTCATGATCAAGCCAAATAGGAAATTTGTGTGAACCAGAATATACCAAAAATGTATGTTAAAAATAGATTTAAAATAAATAAATAAAAATAAATCTTGGTTTGAAATTCATTTGGGTTCAATCCCATTTGTTTATCTAGCATAGATCAAATCATGATCAACTATAATAATCAACACCTTAGTCGAGATTTATAATTTATTGCTACAGGATATATTTAAAAATGCATTTCCAAAACTAGTTTTAAATATTACTCCGTATTTTGTTGTCAGTGATATAGCTAAGTTTTTATTAATTTAATAAGTGGATTACTGGATTATATAGTTTGCAACAACACTTAAATAAGTTGCAACCTAAGGAATCTCTCTTCTCTCTTCTCTCTTATCTATTAAAAGAAGAGCAATATTAGTTAATCTTGTCATTAAATACCCCCTAAAAAATAATCCACACCCTTCAATATTTCACCCAAATTATTTCTAGCCCTTGATCATTCTTTTTTGCAAGATTAATTAATCTTGCCCATTTTTTACCCCTATATTCCAATTCCAATAATGCCCTTAGCATCTAATCTCCATCAATACCCTTATTAATGACATTTTTTAAATAACTGATTACCCTTTTTTAATTTGGTTCATTGATCTAAATAAGTATGGTGATTTATTAATCTTAATATATTTTAGCACCTTTTTGACATGTTTACCCCAGAAGTTTAAAGATAGGCTACCCATGTTTTATTTTATCTTCATTCAGACGCAAGAGAAAAAAAAACTCAACTAGCGCTCATCTTCAAAAATTCAAAATCCAAACAAATACATACAGCCAGCCCTCATGATCGGTCATTATAATTTAATCTTATGTGTTTAAGACATCAAAAGTTTTATTTCTCCTAAGTTTCTTCTATGTTCTTAATTTAGGGTTTATTGGACTGAATTTGCAAATGATTGTATTGCTTCTTCTGATTTTGATTTATTTCAGAAATAATTAACATCTTCATCACTAGTAAGTGTTAAAGTACGTTCTTTTAAAATCATTACTAGATCATAACCCGCAAAATTCGCGGGCTACATCAGGAAACTCTTACAACAAATTATATCGTAGTACTTCGTATAAATTATATGCAAAAATTTATCCCACAAACATAAAGTATGTATTTCTTGTAGATATTATTAATAAATATATTGCATTAACATATTTGTATGAGTATTATGATACTACACAAACTTTTATTAATAAATATAATGCATTAACAATCCGGCCCCCCTTTAACTTCTTACCTTCAAATACTTTCGCATTCTTGTTCTTCCAAATCAGATATGAAGTAATCAAAACCACACCTTCCCATAAACCAACCACTACTTTCATGGAAAAAGAAATGGATACTCATACTTGAATCCCATGCTTTGCATCCCAAGGGACCGAGTTATACCAACTTCTGTTAGAGTAGTTGTTAGTTTATATTGTGTCATAACTTCTCATGTATTTATTTCTTTTTGGTTATATCTAATATTCGGAGAAAAGAAATAGGTTTGCCAACATCAGTATGTGTCCATGTTGCTAATATAGAATTTTCAATCTTCACTAAGCAAGTTTCTCAAAGTAAATAAAATTAATAGCAATATCAATCAAAGATTTACACACCAAAACTTCCCCTCTAAATAACCGATTTTATTGTGAAGGTATCAGAGTTATTATTTGTAACATCCCCGAATTAGGCCTAGGAGAAACAGGTAATTCTTTATATTTAATTGTGATATTTAATTGTATTTTGTGTTGATTGTGAAATTTGTAGGTAAATAAGCCTCAGGAAATATTGTGACTAGTGAAATATAGTTTGTTTTAAATAAACTTAGGTGACGGTAAAATAAAATAATTTTATCGCATTTGAAATTGAGGTTCCAGACAATAGGTCGAAAAGGAGTATAATATTGTACTGTAAAATAAAGGGAGTCGGTTTTAATAAAAGGGATGAGGCCGACCTAAATTATTCCTCAAACTTCTTGTGTGTTCTTCATTGTGTTTCTCAACTCCCTCTCAAACAAAATCTATAACCAATTGCTAGTGAAATTGATACAAGACTTACACAAGATTGAAACTGGAAATCATAAGCTCATCATCATCATCTTCATAATCATCTTCTAGTTCTTTATTTGGTGAGTTTAAATTCTTGTTTAACATAAATAATGAAATTGCTTGAATGATAGAAATTGAAGTCTAAATGATAGAATTGATAGTTATTGGAAGGTGCAATAGCTAGGTGAATGATTATAAACTGATTAGGTGATTATTACATGAATAAAATTGATAGATTTCTTGAATTTTGGGTTTGAATGTATATAAGTTAGGTTATATGCAATTTGAATGATTCTTGATGAATTGATGCTTGAACTATTGTTATATGATGTTAGTATGAGTTGTTGTGACCAAAGAATGGTAAAAATTCGTGTTTTGAGCTCAGTTTGGTTGATTTGTGATTTTGTTTTCGTAGCTGCAAGTGTGCAGGAACTGAAATGTGCAGGTCTGGAAGAACCTGGGAATACGGTCGGATTCCCCTGAATCCGGACGTATTCAAGGGAATACGGCGTATTCCCGGGGTGTATTCCCAACCGGATTCCTTAAATTGGGTTCTGGTTGAAATTGAAGCTGAAATCACTGGGGAATACGGGCGTATTCACTGGAATACGGCCGGATTCATCTGAATACGGCCGGATTCCAAGGAATACGGTCGGATTCCAAGGAATACGGTCGGATTCCCTTGGCTGGACAGTGATTTTCTAACTTAAGCTTATAATGTGATATTTGCTTGCATAATAGGTTTATATGACTTAATACTTGTTTGATTGTTGATATTAAGTTATGTAAATATACTATGAGGATTGACTTGGAATTCTTTTGTATTTCAGATCCGACTACGACTCAATAAAATTAGATCTTTGAGTGAAGCTTGAAACGAGACAGGTGAGTGATTGGTTCTCACAGTTTAAATTGGTGTTAATAATTTAGTTACATCAATTTTAAGTAGATTGATATTATTGAGTTATTGATAAGTTGATTGCGATTAAATGATTGATTGCTAGTGACTCATTCCATGATAGGTTGGAATGATAGAGGTCAATTTCGGTTGGGTTTAGTTGCTATAGGTTAATCTTTATGGTATTGATGAACATTCGCTGTGAATTCGTCCATACTGATTAAAGATAGCAATGAACTATCGGTAAAATCTCTGTATTGGCCTGCAGTGGATTATAAGTGTTCTTGGTGGGCCATCCGCGGGCTGAGGGTACCTCAAGAACCACCGATCATCTAATTTGATTGTTACTATTAGTTGATTGTTGTGAGTTGATTGTTTATGCTAAGTTAGATTGTTGGAATCGTTATTCACTTAGCTTCGTGCTAATCCCCCACCTCACTTTTGCAGGTTAAGTTTGATTATGTTCGGTTGTGAGGTTTTGGTGAAATGTTTGACAAGCTGGCAACTCTTGATTACTTTTGTTGGTTTTAAACGTTTGTATAAATAACACCCACCAGATTACCTGTTTGTAACTAAATAACTTAATGGTAGTATACGTAATAACTAATCTTTAACATTATATAATGTATGTGTATATGTTGTTGAATGGGATAACGCTTCCAGGTTGTTAAAAAAAAAATGTCTTGAAAATATGGGGTGTTATAAGTTGGTATCAGAGCGTAAGTTGGGAATGAACATTCTAGGTGTTCATACCTAAACTTATTTCCGTTGGTCAAACATTTCATGTTGTGGGGATTAGTTAGGAAGGGAAATTTAATTAGTTTGCTAGTACTAATGATTAACGAATTTTGAGATATGATGTGATTTCAGATATGGCGGATAATGAGCAACCTGTCCATACTCTTAACAA
This sequence comes from Helichrysum umbraculigerum, assembly GCA_949592205.1. Classification (NCBI taxonomy): domain Eukaryota; kingdom Viridiplantae; phylum Streptophyta; class Magnoliopsida; order Asterales; family Asteraceae; genus Helichrysum; species Helichrysum umbraculigerum. The sequence continues at coordinate 2,869,978 of CATIUR010000005.1, read as the reverse complement.
TGCCTCTCAAATTGCTGCACCACCACCAGAAAATCAGGAGCATAATGGAATATCTAATCCAAGAGGCGTGGAAACAGAAACTGATCAAGAGTACATTATGAGATTAGAGAATCGGGTGTTGGAATTACAGAATGAACAGGCTGGGTCTTCTCGACAGCCTATTCATACTCAGCCGCCTGTTATAACTACTGCTCCTCCTGTTGTATCTTCTGAGCGGATTCCAGTATCTATACCTTTTGTTTCTCAGCAGCAGCAACAAGGTTATAGTTATCAAACTACTGTACCTTTTTCTTCTTCCGGTTTTCCTAATTATCAGATACATGCGATTCCTCCATTTCAGCAGTTAAAAGTGGGTTGTTCACTTAAGACTTTTATGTCCACTAATCCTTCTTCATTCTCTGGAAGTACTAATCCTACTGACACTTTGGATTGGTTACGTGATGTGGAACGAAAATTGGAGGTTTGCCATTATGAAGAAAAGGATAAAGTACCATATGCGGTTCAGTTGTTAAAGGGTCAAGCAATGTCATGGTGGGATGCTATAACTGCACCATTGACATCGGAACAAATCAAAATGATTAGATGGTCAGACTTTCATGCCGAAGTTTGTAAGCAATTCTGTTCAGAGTACAGTTTATCACGTATCAGACAAGAGTTTTTAGACTTACAAAAGACGGATCAAATGTCGATTGAAGAGCTTATTAAGCAATTTTCTGATAAATTGCGATTTGTGAGACAGTGGGTTCCGACAGATAGAACTCAGATTGAGCATTTTGTGAAGACTTTGCCTCCAGATTATCGTACTTCAGTGAGATTAGCTGGTTCTCTTTCCCAAGCATATGATTATGCTCGTTCGGTGGATGGTGATATTCAAGCTAAAAGGTTAATGAATAAGGAAAGGTATTCACAGAAACAAAGAGGATATTCATCTAGTAAACAAAAGGGGCAAGGTGGTCAGCAGAACAGAAGATTTAATCCAATGGATAATAATTACTGTAACAAATGTCGGGCTAGACATAATGGTCCTTGTACTCCCCAAACCTCAAGATGTGTTAAATGTGGAACTTTTGGACACGCTGCCAAGGATTGTACGTTTCCTAATAGCGTGTGCTGGAATTGTCAAAAAGAGGGGCATCGAGCTGGAGATTGTACAAAGGCTAAGAGACAGAGTATGGGTATGGCTAAGGGTTCCTCATCCTCCGGCCAAAAGAGGAAAGTACCACCAGTAGCTGCTAGTCGAGCTTTTCAAATGACAGTGGATGAAGCTGTCACTACTGAGGATGTTATAACGGGTACATTTCTCATAAATTCTGTACCAGCTCGCGTATTATTTGATTCTGGTGCCAATTGTTCGTTTATATCTGTGAAATTTTGTGATAGACTGAAATTGATTCCTTCTTTGATTGTGAAACCTTTAGAAGTTGAATTTGCTGATGGTAAGGTAGTTCCTGTTACCACATCGGTAACTGGAGCAAGTATATTAATAGAGGGTCATAACTTTCTGATTTCATTTCTGTTAATGCCAATTCCGAGTTTCGATGCGGTTATCGGTATGGATTGGTTGAGCTTAAATAAAGCTAATATTGATTGTCATAGAAAGATTATAAAAATTCCCGTCTCTGATGAGTCTCACGTCGTGGCTCGAGGGGAACGGGAAAGGGGTAACATTCCGTTGATTTCTGTGATGAAGGCTAGAAAATCTCTAGTTAAGGGCTGTGATTCTTATTTGTGTTATGCGGTTGATACTAAATTAGAAAAGAAATCCATTTCCGATATCCGGGTGGTTTCTGAATACCCGGAGGTGTTCCCTGATGAATTGCCTGGTTTGCCCCCTGTAAGAGAATTAGAATATCAGATTGATTTGATTCCTGGTTCGACTCCAGTAGCTAAGTCTCCTTATAGATTAGCTCCAGCTGAAATTCGGGAAATGATGGGTCAGATTCAGGAATTGTTAGATAAAGGGTTTATAAGGCCGAGTTCTTCCCCGTGGGGTGCTCCGGTATTGTTTGTGAAAAAGAAAGATGGTACTTTACGTATGTGTATCGATTATAGGGAACTTAATAAGAGAACAGTGAAGAATAAATACCCTTTGCCCAGAATTGATGAACTCTTTGACCAGTTGCAAGGATCATCTTATTTTTCTAAGATTGATTTGAGATCCGGTTATCACCAGGTGCGAGTACGTGAGGAAGATGTTCCTAAAACTGCTTTTCGCACCAGGTACGGACATTATGAGTTTTTAGTCATGCCTTTTGGATTGACTAATGCCCCTGCTATTTTCATGGACTTAATGAATCGAATATGTCGATCTTTTCTAGACAAGTTTGTGATTGTGTTTATCGACGATATATTGATTTATTCTAAGTCTGAATTTGAACATGAACGTCATTTGAGGTTGATTCTGTAAATTCTGAAAAGAGAACACCTTTATGCTAAATTTTCTAAATGTGAATTCTGGCTTCGAGAGGTGCAATTTCTTGGTCATATCATTTGTAATGATGGAGTTAAAGTAGATCTGTAACATCCTCGTTTTGGGCCTAGTAGAAATCATTAATTTCTTTATTTATTTAATTATTTAATTGTGTTTTAAATAATTAATGTATTGTGATAATTGAAAATAATAGGTCAAACAGTTATATGACTTTTTGTGAATAGTAAATTATTAACTGTTTTAAATTTATTTAGTTGACGGTAAAATAAAATTGTATTTCCCCGCAAATGGTTTTTAAGTTCCAGACAATAATAAACACGGGGAATGAAAATTGACACTTATATGGTATATTATAAGGGATGGGTCGGGTTTTATTTCTCCTCCACACATTGTAACAACCGGCAAATTAGGACTAGAATTAGTGCCTAATTCTTTGTTAATACATGTAATTAGTTCGGTGTTAGACTAATTTATGTATCGAATTGTATATATTGTTGAATATATATGAAAATGCGATTTGGTTAAATCGTACACAATTTAAATCGAATGTATTTCGATTCAATTTAATACGGACGTTGGTGACCAATTTTATTAAGTAACATTGTTATGTCAAAAATATTATTATAATAATATTTCGTATTCATTCGTGTTGTACAATCAGAAAGTTACACAATTTAAAATGTTAAAACGCGCAACTAAATAAATTAACGTACATTTTATAACTCAAATATAAATTAAACTGTAAAATATTTAAATAGAATATCGCGTAATAAATTGTATTTTAAAATGTACCAATTAATATATAAAATAATTATTTAACGTTTAAACGACGGAGCAAACGAACACCACCCGGAGCGAGAACGCGGAGCGAAAATGGGAGATAACCTCCCATTCTCCACCTTTTCTTCTCATTTCATTTTTCTCTCTCTCTCTCTTTCACCATTTTCTCTCAAATCCACCAACTAACCACAAAACCCACAACCTCACAAAAACGACAAATAAACATACTAAACGACCTTGGATCTCATTACCCCTTTGGAAGAAAACGACCACCGCATCACGATCTATCATCCTATCTTTTCGGATTTTTGATCCGACACCTTGTAAGTTTCCGACAAAATCCCGACATCTCTCGTTTTTGATCATTTTTACTTGTTTATGGTTTATAATGTCTTGATATGTCCAAAAATGGGTTGGGTAAAAGATTTGGACCGAGCGGAAACCAGAAAACTCGTTTTCGGCACATTTTCCGGCCAACAGACCGCGACGTCGCATTTGGACCCAGATCCATGCGACGTCAGCCTCAACGTCGCACAACCCCTCGTAACGTCGCATTGTGCGACGTTAGTCACAACGTCGCATTAAGTTGCGACGTCGCGTATAGCGACGCCATGCTCAACGTCGCAGTCAGGATCTGCGACGTCGCACCCGACGTCGCACCGGACGTTGCACCCGACGTCGCACCCAACGTCGCACAAAACAGAACTTTGAAAACTCAGATTTTTACTAAGTGTCGGAACCAAGATTTTAACACCTGATTTTAACCAAATTCGGATCCAGATGCGTTTTTCGTCAAAGCAATATAGTAGAAATAAAAATTTTCCAAGCTGACCTGGCAGCTCGACCCCAGCCAGGGGCTCTGCCCCTTGGACCCCGCCAGGGGCTGCCGCCCCTTGGACCCCGCTACCAGGGGCGCTGCCCCCGGACCCCCGTCATTAAATGTTGTAAATACATTTCACACTAAGTGTTGAACACTTACAAATAACGAAACCTGATTCAACGATACATATAATGATAACACTTTGAATCATTATTACAAACCGTCACCAACGGGCCATATTTGTTTTCAAACTACAAACGGATTACTAAACAAACACTTGGACATAATGAGTTGTGTAGACAACTAGCCTAGATGGTCTTGCGAGACATCTACTTACTTAACTTTATATGTTTAGGCATTTGAAGGTTACGGGTTCGGAGAACCTACGGTTGACATTACTTACTCGTTTATTGATATAAACGTACTTGCAAAGACTCAGGTGAGTCTTACGGCCCCACTTTTACTGTTTTAACTTATTGGGGGAGATACATGCTACTGATTTTTCTTGAACACAAGTACTAAACTGTTTACTATACCAAACGGAATTGCATGAGTTACTTACTATTTACTGAAGTCTCTCCATCATATATCGTTAGTTATGTACTTAAGCGCGAACAGTAGTTAATGGATCCATTAGGGAAATGACCCTCCCCGCCCGGGGTAGTAGCGCTACCACGAACCGTTATGTATAAACGGGCGACTATTATTTCGTTACTTATGCTTGCTCAATTTCGAGCATGTCACGGGAGCAACTAATTATTTACGGGTTAAGCTTCGATTATGAGCCTCATGGCAACGGTATAACTTGATTACTTTACTTTTGCGAGATTTGCAAATACTTGATATACGCCTACGGGCACTACTGATGAAATCTTGTGTTCAAACTGATTATTTACTGATAAACCTGTGAGATTCACCAACCTTTTGGTTGACCCTTTTTAGCATGTATTCTCAGGTACACTTACGGAGTAGGATCACTCCAGGATTACTAGCTAGAGTCGCATGATTTCCAAACTGCATTTAACGGAGATTCTTTGGCATTATCTTTTGTAACTATGGTTATGTAATAGAATCTCCCGCCACATACGCGGACTCTAGGCTTGCATATTTTTGTAAAGAAAACTATATGTTTTCAAACGATTTAATTATGAAATGTAATTATTTTACAAAACGTCTCATTTAGAGGTCGTTTGCTGTATATCTTGTGCTTTGTATATTGATTAGTAACACCCAAGTATGCTTCCGCAAATCACTAAATTTGGGGGTGTTACACACATACATTCATACGATGCATACATACATACTCCTTTCTAACCCTAAATCAAAAACATGATGAAATAATCCAAATTGAAGCTTCCAAGTTCGAATTTAAGCTTCAAGAACATGGATTATCTTCCTCTAATCCTTCTAACCATCATGTAAGTCTTGATTTCTTGATTTTCATAAATCTAAAATTTGGGGTTTTGTGGGTTATAGATTATAATCCGAAATTAAGGCTTGAAGTTGTTAAATTGAGGTTAGTTAAACTCATACATGATGATATGTAACATGATTCAACTTGTAAGTTGTAAGTTGTAAGTTGGAATTAGGGTTCTTGTGGTTTAGGATGAAATTATGATGATTAACTTGAAGTTAAAGCTTATAATGCTTGTATGGTTGTTAGTTAAGGTTAATTTTATGATTATAGGTGAAACCCTAACCTAAAATTGGATTAATCATATTATATAAGTTGTGATCAAAATGGGTTTTGGGTAATTGATGGAATTTGCATGATTAACATGAATTGAGGCTTTTGGTTATGTTATGGTTGTCAATTAGTACCTAATTTATGATTATAACATAAGTACTAACTTGAAATTAGAGAATTTGATTGATGATCATGATGAGTTTGATGGGTTATATGGAGAAAGTAGTATGATTACTAATTAGAACACTTAATTGGTTATTAAAGAGGATGGTGTGAAATTAGTTGGTTAAGTATTCATAGGATCAAATATTGATGTTTTGATGGATAATTGATGTTGAAGGGTATTAATCTTGTTAATGATTTTATTATATTGGTTAACAATGATTATGATGGATGAAGGTGATTAGGTGAACATAATAGTCGTAAAGTTGATTTATGATAATTAAAGTAGCTTAACATGATGATGTTGTTTGTCCCTGTTTAACTTAATAAACAATCTTATGTAATAAGCTTTGAATATATTATTGAGAAGTCGCGGAATCACACTCAATAATATTAAGAAGATCAATGAATATTAATTAATTTAATGAACACAATAATATACCGATAGCTTCAATCTTATTAATGATATAAGACGAATACACTTGATGTATTAGGGTTACAGAAAACCTTGAAGCTGCGCAAAAATCATTAACCTATCTAGGTCTAAAGGATCTCTATTTATAACATATAGAGTCCTATACAATCTCCTACAAATATGGAATAAAATAACTTCCATAACCGACTCATACTTATCACAAAATCATAAACAGTTTTAACTACCATTCTGATGTAAACAGTTGTAACTGTTACACATTCAGTGGTAACTGCTTCAATTGTAATATACAACTAAGTACAAATATATAATCAGTGTTAACTGTTTCATATATAACTAACAGTTACTAATACATAAGCAGTTTTAGCTACTTACAGACACATAACTATCAGTTGTAATCTATCTTCAATCAGTTGTAACACTTGTCTTCTCATCAGTTTTCTTCTATCAGTTGTAACTTCATAAAGACAGTTTTAACCTTCAAAACAAACAGTTTTAATCACTTGTACTCTGTCTTCTCATCAGAACTTCAACTCAGACCTGAAACAGTTTTGACCCAACAATCTCCCCCTAAACTTAATCTGTCCTTCACAGCATTAAGTTTCTTCTAATCCTCCATTATAAGCTTCACAAAATTCTTTCAAAACTGTTAGTCATTTCTTCTCTTCTTCCTATCAATCTCCTCCTTCTTATGAATCTGATTCAACACCATATATACCAATTCCAGAGCTACATCATCTAAAACTGCAGCTTGTAGCCTTGCATTTCTCAAGCCCATCAAAAATCTAAGATTTATATCATAAAATCTATCTGTCAATAACCACATAAACACTGCATCATCCATAACAATCTGATGTACTCCAGGTTTGGCATGATAAATCCAATTTCTGACCTTGCTAAAAGTAGCAAACTGAAATGGAAACTCTTCTGGCTCAAACATAGCTTTAATCCAATGCCATGTAACTTTTTCAACCAGATTATCAAACCTTTTCAAATCTAAATTCTTTTCCATCCCAATCTCATACATTCTCACCAAATCAGTCCTATTAATTCTCTTTATCAAATCCCTAAAAGATCTCCACCAAGATACATTTCCATCTGCTCTTTCAACTTTAATCTTGTGAATCTTAACAGGATTGACAAATTGCTCAATAGACCAATCAATGATACCAGGTAATTCAACATTAATTACCTCAGATTCCATAGGCTGTAACATAATAAACTCCTTTAATTCATCAATATTCCTTTCTCTATCAGGAATTTCATCTAACTCTCTCTTCTTTTTCTCAAGCTCATCTTTCCTCCTCTTCTCAGCTTCTATCTTTTCTCTTTTTTCTTTTTCTTCCTTTTCTTTCAATTTTCTTTCTTTTTCAGCCTCTTTCTTTTCCTTTTCAACTTCCTGCTTTTTCTTCTCAGCTTCTTTCTTTTCTGTTTGTTTCTTTTCAATCACATCAGGATTCAACTCATCTTTATCCCATAACTCCTGCAATCTCTCTAAACTCATCTGTTTCAATGCATTCAAAGGAATATACCCACCTTTCAACTTTGCAATTAAGTTCTTCTTCATTTGAGCTTTTGTTAGTGGTTTTGCAGCTTTTTTCTTTCTTGCTTCCTCTGCTTTCCTTTTCTTAACCTGCTCAACAAGATATTCAATATCATCCTGTCTCTGTTCTTTCAGTAAATATTCATCCCACTCTGCCACTTGCTCTTTTGTCATTTTCACAAACTTTCCTTCCTCAATCTCAACATCAATCAATCCCTCTGCATTTATCTCAGCCTGTAACCTTTGAGCATACTCAATATCATGAGCAGTTACTTCTGGTGGCACTGGTTTTTGCTTTTTCTTCTTTGGTTCTTCTACCAGTTTTCCCTTGCCTTTATCTTTTGGATCAATCTTTGGCAATTCTTTCTGTTGAACAGGAACAGCAGCAGGTTCTCTAATCTGAAATCCAGGTAAAGATGATTGTTGTGAAGATTTCTTCTTTGGAGTTTCAACCTTCTTTCCTGTACCAGTCATTTTAGCAGTTTTAACTGGAATGCTCTTCTTCCTAGTCTTTTCAACTTGTTGAGCATCAGTTTTAACATCAGTCTTTACTTCTTTTTCAACTGCTATCTCAGGTTTACTCACCTCTTCACCATCATCCTCATCAATCTTTAACTCCTCAGTCTTTTCACCCATATTCACCTCTGCAGTTTGCTCCACTGACCCAATAACCTCAGTATGATCAGACTTATCTTCATCTGCCACTGATTCCTTCATTTCTGTTTCCACTGTCTCATATACTGATTCATTTATTTCTGGCTCTGGCTCTGTAGATGGTGTTGGAGGTGTATGCACAAAATCATCATCCACTGGTTGTTCCATTTCAATCTCTTCATCAACTTTTTCATCATCAGACACAACCTTATCATTCTTATTCCTCTTATCACCCAAATTTGTCCAGACCTTCTCCCCCTTTTTGAAAGCATTTTGTTGAAAGTTATAAGTCTCCTCAGGTTCTGAAGTATCATGAACCACATATTTCCTCCCTTTCTTCAAACATTTAATAACAATCCTCTCTAACTGCTGCACTCTCCTCTGCAACTGAGTAATAACTTCATCCTTAGCCTTATTCTTCTTCCTCTCCTGTACAAACTCAGCCCATACATAATCAACCATTTTTGTCAATTCCAAGTTAGTTCTAGCCTCAACACCTTCAGGATGTGAATCCTTTGGTGAATCATTGACGTCATCAAACTCTGACTCATGCCTAGCATGATCATCAAAGTCCCCTTGGTTCTTGGTACTGGGACCACTAGGATCATCTACAGGTGTAGAATCATGTCCATGTGTTGCCTCTGATTGGGTCTTATTAATGTTACTTCTGTCCTGCTCTGCCAGTGGGCTAGAAGCAGTAGAAGCAGCCCTCTCAGAATGATCATCCTCCTCCTCATTGATCATCTGCTGTGATGAATCATTTGTCTGAGACACCTGAGCAGCAGCAGCCTCAGATGCCTGTTTTTTAGCCTTTTTGGCTTTAGTAGGTTTAGCTGTTGTGGTCCCTTGTTTTCTTTTAGTACCCCCAACTACTGTGGGTTGAGAAGTGGTGGGTGGAACCATTCTCTCAGTAGTTGGTTCAGCTTCAGTTGGTAGTACTGATGCTGTGGTGGAGGGTGCAGGAAGCATTGTAGAAAATAATGCTGTAACCTTCCCAGAAAATTTAGTATCTCTCTTCATATTTACAAAAACTTTTGGTTTAAAAGAGACAATACCAATAATCTTTTCAAGTGCAGTTATATTAGGAATTTGTTCATTTAAGAACAACTGCACAAAACGTGGATACATCAAAAATTTAATCTTTGGCTGCTCAATGTTTCTAAGCATACCAGAAAATATCAGATTTGAAAAATTAAACCTTTGACCAGTTGCAAGACAAGTAATTGCATAAGCAATGTTGCTTCCAAACTGCTCAAAAGATGATCTCTTAGATGATAAGCAGTGTAAAATTGTATGTATTAAAAACCTCCACTGATGAGAAAATAAGGTTTTCTGAAAAGTAAAAATTTCAAAAGAACCCTCATAACCCATCAATCGTATAGTATCATACATAACAGTATCCTCTAAAGATGATATACCTGCCTCATCATCTAGTTGTAATGAAGCTCTAACAGTAGCTTCTGTGATTACAACACGTGTATCCATAACTTCTGAAACTATTCTTTTAATACCCTGTTCCTCTTCTATTGATGCATTCACCCAGAAATTGTTGATATGATCGTGAGATATTCTGGGTGCTACAGTGAGAGCATGACGAATATGTGAAGCACGAAGGAAATCAATGATTTCCACATACTCGTTTGCCTCTGCAGGTTTCATTAAGAATGCAATCATATTGTGATCTTTTCCAATCGGTAGTTGAACAGTAGACGAAGTCGATGCCATGATAAGAAATCAAGTAATCGAGAAGAATCGAAGATGATTTTACAGAATCGAAAATCGATGAGACTTAGCGCAGTTGTTTGTATGTGAAATTTTGAAAGCATAATGAGAAACCCTAAGTGTTGAGAGTTAAGTACTGAAATTAAATCAGTTGTAAGCCCTAATTTGATCAGATCCCCAATTATAACTAAAACAGTGTTAATTAAATAAAATAACACGTTCAGTGATAATTGTGAAAATAACCATCAGTGGTAATCAACACTTGGTTTCTCAAATGCATCATTTACATAATTAAGCTAGCAGTGCTAACTTGTACAAGCAGTACCAACCGACCAAGGCAGTGCTAACTTAATACAAGTAGTACTTCAGTTCTAGCAAAATCATATAAACAAAGCAGTGGTTGAAATTTTTTTTTTTTTTTTTTTTTTTTTTACACCGATAGCAAACTCCACAAGCAGTGACACTTCATAAACACCTGCATAAGTTAGACTCCAAAACCTAGCAATATAACTTGCAGTGGTAATTCCAAACAATAATACAAGTATACAGTGTTAACTATACACCAACAGTGGTGAAGTGATTATTACCACTGTTTATAATAAAAGTAAGAAACAGTGATAACGATACACATTACACACAATCAGTGTTTAATTAATAAATCAGTATTAACCCAAATTGAAATCACAGTAGATATTATTCACAGAAAGCAGTAACAAGAGAAATAACTTATGACAAATTGATCATTCCAATACTAGTAACCAAGAAAGTGAATCTGCCTACATCAAAAGCTTTTGTAAACAGATCAGCAAACTGATTATCAGTATGAACTTTCAAAATTTGAATAAGTCTTTTCTCATTACAATCTCTAATGAAATGATATCTGATTTCAATATGCTTTGTTTTAGAATGTTTAACTTGGTTATTAATAATACTGATTGCAGAGCTATTATCGATAAAAATAGGTGTATTAAGAAAGGTAAAACCATAATCTAGCATCTGATTCTGAATCCATAGCACTTGAGCATAGCAACTTGCAGCTGCTACATATTCTGCCTCTGCTGTAGATGTAGATACAGTGGTTTGTTTCTTGCATTGCCATGAAACCAATCTTTCTCCCAAAAATTGACAACCTCCTGATGTAGATTTCCTGTCCAGATTAGCTCCTCCATAATCACTATCTGTGTAAGCTATCAGATCAAAAGAATTAAACTTTGGATACCAAAGGCTCAATTTTGATTGACCTTTCAAATATCTAAATATTCTTTTGACTGCTAGAATATGTGATAGCTTTAGATTAGCTTGAAATCTTGCACATAAACACACTGCAAACATGATGTCAGGCCTTGATGAAGTGAGATACATAAGAGACCCAATCATTGATCTGTAAAGATGTTCATCCACACTCTCCCCCTCAAGATCTGCATGTAATTTCTTGTTTGTCTCAACTGGTGTGCTTGCAACTTTAGCATCTTTGTACCCAAACCGATCCAGTATATCATTCACATACTTACTTTGATGAATAAAGATTCCTTCTTTCTGTTGCTTTACTTGTAGCCCCAAGAAAAATGTTAATTCCCCCATGGAGCTCATCTTGAACTTTTCATGCATCAATGATTCAAACTCCTTGCAAAGACTATCCTTTGTTGAACCAAAAATGATATCATCTACATAAACTTGAACCAGTAGTATATCATTCTTAATTCTTTTAGTAAACAAAGTTTTATCTATTGCACCCCTTTTGAATCCATTCTGCAACAGATAATCTGAAAAAGTATCATACCAGGCTCTAGGTGCTTGATGTAAGCCATAAAGAGCTTTATCCAATTTGAAAACTTTATCAGGAAATTTAGAATCTTCAAACCCTGGTGGTTGACATACATAGACCTCTTCCTGTATAGTGCCATATAGAAAAGCACTCTTAACATCCATCTGATACACAATGAATCCCTTGAATGAAGCATAAGCCAAAAACAATCTAATTGCCTCTATCCTTGCAACAGGTGCAAAAACCTCATCATAATCAATCCCCTCTTCTTGTGAATACCCCTGTGCAACCAATCTAGCCTTGTTTTTGATCACTATACCTCTTTCATCCTTCTTGTTTTTGAAAATCCATTTAGTACCAATTGCCCTCTTCTCTTTAGGCAAATCAACCAATGTCCAAACTTCTTGAATCTTAAACTGAAGCAACTCCTCTTGCATAGCTTCAATCCAACTAGGATCTCTCAAAGCTTCAGTAACCTTCTTTGGTTCTGTTTGAGACAGAAAACAGGCAAACAAAGAAGTATTAACAGCTTCTGTATCAAGATTTACTTCTTCCTCATTTGCTGAAGCTTCAAACACCTGACTTTGATTTCTTGTTTTAACAGCTGATTCAATATCTCCTATTACATTCTCAAGTGGATGATCTTTATGAGTAATGTATTTAGATGCTGCTGTTTCTTGAATACTCTCCTCTAAGTTGGTAAAATTTCCTTCTTGACCAGACTCACTACTTGACACTTCTCTTGCAATTCTCTTTGACAAAGGAGTAGAACTCATCAAATGTAGATAATTCAATTGTTCCTGCTCTGTGTCAAGATGCTTTGTAGGTGTCTGATCAACATTCACACCTGCCTTTGTATACTTCTGTACTGGACTCATATCACTGTCTTCTGTACTGTCTTCAATAACAGGTCTATCAGAATCATCAACATGAGAAAATGATGTTTCATCTGATTTTCCTGTTTCCACATCCTGTGATGTCGTTGGTTGATCAGTATCAAACACTTCTGGGGGATCAGGAGACCAAATTGGAAATAATATATATTCCAATGAATCATTCTTCTTTCCAACTGATATTCCTGATTTTACTCTACCTTCTTCATCACCTGTTCCTGCATTTGTACCTGCACTTGTACCTGCACTAGTATCCACATTTGTATATCTAAAAGCAGTATTAAGTGCATCAATATCAAACAGTGATTCAGGACCTTTTCCCTCAGGATTAACAGTGTTTTCATTAAAAGTAATGTGCACTGTTTCTTCTATGATTCTGGTCCTTTGATTGAATACCCTATAAGATTTACTTTGAATAGAATAACCAACAAATATCCCCTCATCAGCCTTACTCTGAAACTTACCTAAGTGATCTTTGGTATTTAAGATTGTACAAGGACACCCAAAAGATTTTAAGAAACTAACCAAAGGCTTTCTCTTAAACAACAGTTCATATGGTGTCTTGTTATGAGGCTTAACAACTAATACTCTATTCTGAACATAACAAGCTGTGCTAACTGCCTCTGCCCAAAAAGACATAGGTAGCTTTGCATCAGATAGCATGGTTCTAGCAGCCTCAATCAGTGTCCTATTCCTCCTTTCAGCTACTCCATTTTGTTGAGGAGTTCTAGGTGCACTAAATTCTCTCTTAATACCTTTAACTTCACAGAATTTATCCATCTCATGATTTTTAAATTCTGTTCCATTATCACTTCTGATGATCTTTACTCTTTTATCCAATTGATTCTCCATCTTAGTTATAAATGATCTAAGTATTTCACCTGTCTCATCCTTTGTCCTAAGAAAGAAAACCCATGTAAATCTAGTATAATCATCAATAATCACAAGACATTAAGACTTTTTCCCCATACTACTTATACTGGTTGGTCCAAATAAGTCCATATGCAATAAGTGTAAGGGTGTGCTATTTGTGTTCACAGATTTGGACTTAAATGAGGATTTGTGTTGCTTTCCCTTTTGACAAGAAACACAATGATCATCACATGAATAGACCTTTTCAGGCAAACCTCTAACAAGCTTGTTTTTGACAAGTTTATTAATGGTTTTGAAATTCATGTGATACATCCTCCTATGCCACAGTTCAGATTCATTCACACTTGCTTTAGAAATAAGACAGTTTAAATCAGGTTGAGGTGTCATATTTACTAAGTCACACTTATATACATTATCTTGTCTTGGAATTCTCATCAAAATCATGTTTTCCGGTATTTTGAATTCTTTGGACAAGATAAGGCATTCAGTGTCAGTAAAATGAACTGGGTTCTTTTTATCTGTGATTTGACTCACACTTAGTAAATTATACCTCAGTTGTTCCACAAAATAAACATTATCAAAACTTAGCTTTTCACTCTGAACTGTTCCTTTCCCTGTGATCCTTCCTCCTTTTGGATTGCTTCCAAAAGCTACATATCCTCCATCAAAAGATTTAAAGTCCTGCAGCTTTTCTTTGTCTCCAGTCATGTGCCGTGAGCATCCACTATCAATATGCCATAAGCTCTTAGGCTTGCCCTGCACAAACAGTCAAAAAGAGAATTAATTTCTCTTGGGAACCCAAACCAATTTGGCTTTGGGTTTCCCATGTGCATTCACATAATCAACTTTCTTAAAGATTATTGATTGTGAAGCACTGTTGGTATTTGGATCTGTTAATTTATCAGACTTAATTGGTGTCCAAATCCAACTAATTTTAGACTTAACAGTGTTCTTTGGCTTAACAGTTTTAACTGTTTTACCAATTGAAGATTCAGTGTTAATTTTGTTAACACTGTTTTCGAATTCAGTTACCACTGTTTTAGTCTTTGAGCTTTTGGCTAATTTTGTTATTACTGCTGCAGTAGATTTACCTGTAACAGTGTTTAACATGGTAGCCTTTGAGTTTATCTTCTGAACTCTGGCAGTATGATCAACTTTTGATTGAGAATTTTGTTTGTTAATCATATTTGCTTTCATCCATGACTGTTTTCTAATCCTTTGAACATTCTCAGGATTATGATAACAGTCATATTTAAGATGACCCATTTTTCCACATATAAAGAAAGACATTTCTTTAATCACAGTAACATTATTACCCAGTTTTTGTGAAATCATTTGATTCCAATTTCTTTGATTACCTCTGGGTTTTTGATTTTGAAAACTCTGTGAAGAAGAAGCACTTGCTTTACATTTACAATTCACACAGTTATTCACAACAGATTCAACAACAGGTTTAGTAACTGAGTTAACTGTATTACTAACATATCCTAACCCATGTTTAGATTTGTTAGTATTCAAGCTCACCTTCTCTAAGTCCAGTTTAACCTTTTCCTTAAACATTTTCTTACCCTCTTCTAGTTTATCAGTTTTAAGATTAACAACTAGATCAGTAATTACTCTCTTCACATCCTCACATGTTGACTCAGACTTAGATGATTCAGATTTCACACTCTTCTCACTATCAGATGTCCTATCACTCTGATCATCTTCTTCAGTCCAGTCACTAACTTCACCTTCTACAAACAGATCATCATCAGATAAACTTTTAATTGGATCAGCCTTTTTAACCTCATCTACCATTTCTCTTTTAAGTGAATTGATATCAATTTCACTTTTGGGAGGAAAGTAGGTGTGATTATAAGGTGGAGGTACATTATTGTATCCTAATCCAGTCTTAAGTTTATCATGAATCTGTGAATTAATAAGTTTATTTACACTCTTTGAAGCATGTTCTAATTTACTTACATCAAGCCTTATACTATCTCTTTCACATGTGACCTCAGTAAGTTTCTTAGATAACAAATCAACTTTATCTTTAAAAGAGTCTCTCTCCCACCTAGCATATTCAATGTCATACTTAAACTGTGTTGCATTGACTTCATATGCCTTTATTTGATTTTCCAGATTTTCAATGACTGCTATGGTGTGTTTACTTTTGATTTCCCATTGTTTTAGTTCCTCACACACTTTTATATTATGATCTCTGTAGTGTTTAACAGTTTGTTTACAAACAGCAGAACATAATTTATTTTGTACCTCAGTAGGAACTTCTGACTTTTTGTCAGAATCTGCAATGGCCATGAGACATTGATTCTTCACAACATGCTCTTCTTGATCACTCCAATCCCATCCACAGCCATCCATAGATACCAAAGCATTTGCTGAAGCCCCCTGAATTGGAATGTTTCTTGTCTGTGTTCCAGTGCTTCCAGATCTCTGACCATTACCATTCTGCTCTTGCCTAGGGTTTCTGCATTCTCTGGCAAAGTGTCCCATCTTGTGACAGTTGAAACACTCAATCTTGCTCTTATCAAACCAATTTGCATCATTCCTCTTGTATGCAAAGTTATTTCTACCAGTCCTCTGCATGAACCTTTTTGCTCTCTGAGTAATCAATGCAATTTGCCACTTGATGTCCATCTCCTCTAGATCATCACCATCAAATTGTTCCAAATCTTCATTAGTAAGTGAAGAATTCACATTACTTGCAAAGAAAGATTCTAATATTTGATCATTAGAACTATTTGATGATGATCCTGCTCCCCCTGAAACATGAGTAGAACCCATTTGACTTGATTCTGCTTTTGTTCCATCCATAGACATAAAAGCAGCATTATGACTGTATCCAGTTGCTTGCTTCTTACTTTCCACCTCAGACTCAAAGTTCCTCAGATCATTGTATATATCTTCTAGTTCCTTAACTTCAATGTCTGAACTCTGCCTCAATCCAACAGTATAGATTGTCCATTCATCACCTAATGATCTCAAGAACTTTCTGTTAAGATCTTCTTTGTCAATCTTAACCTTGTGATTTTCCAATTCTCCAACTAATTTAGTAAACCTATCAAAGGTTTGAGTTAGAGTTTCAGATTTCACATGGCTAAAATTTTCAAATTGTTGTTTTAACAGAGATCTTTTATTCTTTTTGGTGTTATCATTACCACCAAACCTCTTCTCAATTGCCTCCATTAGTACCTTGGGATCTTCACAATTATCAAATCTGCTCTGATGCTCATTCGGAATGGATAGCAACAGAGTACTAAGTGCTTTGTACTCAGTAGATCTGATTTTCCTCTCTGCTTCAGATGTTGGTGGTGCTCTTGGTTGCTTTATTCCATCACCATCAAGCGTTACTGGTATACCATTAACAACAACTTCCCACATCTGATAATCCGTGAGAAGCATATATTGCCTGATTCTGACCTTCCATAGGTCAAACTCATCAGGTTTAAGCATTGGTATCTTTGTTGCTTGAATTCCTTCATTGCCTTCAGACGCCATTGAAATCAAAACTTAATATCTGAACTAAACTCAAATACTAATACTAATAATCCTAGATCTTCCTGTCTTCAAAGCTTCACAAGCTCTGATACCACTTTGTTTGTCCCTGTTTAACTTAATAAACAATCTTATGTAATAAGCTTTGAATATATTATTGAGAAGTCGCGGAATCACACTCAATAATATTAAGAAGATCAATGAATATTAATTAATTTAATGAACACAATAATATACCGATAGCTTCAATCTTATTAATGATATAAGACGAATACACTTGATGTATTAGGGTTACAGAAAACCTTGAAGCTGCGCAAAAATCATTAACCTATCTAGGTCTAAAGGATCTCTATTTATAACATATAGAGTCCTATACAATCTCCTACAAATATGGAATAAAATAACTTCCATAACCGACTCATACTTATCACAAAATCATAAACAGTTTTAACTACCATTCTGATGTAAACAGTTGTAACTGTTACACATTCAGTGGTAACTGCTTCAATTGTAATATACAACTAAGTACAAATATATAATCAGTGTTAACTGTTTCATATATAACTAACAGTTACTAATACATAAGCAGTTTTAACTACTTACATACACATAACTATCAGTTGTAATCTATCTTCAATCAGTTGTAACACTTGTCTTCTCATCAGTTTTCTTCTATCAGTTGTAACTTCATAAAGACAGTTTTAACCTTCAAAACAAACAGTTTTAATCACTTGTACTCTGTCTTCTCATCAGAACTTCAACTCAGACCTGAAACAGTTTTGACCCAACAGATGTGATCTTAATGATTACGGAATTTTGATGTTAATAAGATTATTCATAATCTTGAAATGATGAACATTGAATTAATACAAGTTAGTGATAAGTTGTTGATGTAATTACAATAGTATGATATTATATCAATATTGAGGCAAGTGCCAAATGACTAACTTGTGTTGTGTTATTGTATTCTTAGATGTGGAGAAGACTCAGTGACATTAGACTACTGAGTGGACGACTATGATTGTCGGTGAGTGGATCTTGGACTTTCAGTCTAAGTTAGTTGTAACAACATGGTTACAACGGGTAAACTTGATTTATTGCAATGATTGCATTAAT
Source organism: Helichrysum umbraculigerum (assembly GCA_949592205.1). NCBI lineage: Eukaryota > Viridiplantae > Streptophyta > Magnoliopsida > Asterales > Asteraceae > Helichrysum > Helichrysum umbraculigerum. Next base: position 2,851,601 of record CATIUR010000005.1, on the reverse strand, counting down.
ATTATATTGGCATGTTGGCTAAACCTTGATTGATTATTGGCGTCCATTGTGCTATGATAGTTGTGGACTATTTGATTTGGTGGGGGTCAACTAATGTGTTGGGTTTGGATACTATTACTAGGACTTCGCAAGTGCCTTGTACATGTGTTGGACACTGAAATTGCGTCGTGTGTAGTAATAGTACCAAACTATCGGTTTAACCTCTGATTTGGCCGTCAGTTGGTTTTAAGTGTTACTTGGGGAACCATCCGCGGCATGAGGGTACCTCAAGGACCACCGATCCTTCTATGTTGCTTGTGCATTGCTTGGTTATAGGCATGTGTTAAGCTGAGTTAGATTGATAGCTTGGGATCTATTCACTTAGCTTTGTGCTAACCCCTCATTACTTCTTGCAGGTTTACTTTTGTATGTGGGTGGGCAAGAAGTACATATGGAATGGAATGTTTGACAAGCTCACTCTGAAATGGATAACACGTTAATGATTTAACAACATATTTGGATTTCTATAACACCTAAACTTAATGTATGTAATAATTAGAATAATATAGTTTTAAAGGTTGTATGTAAGTGGATTGCTATTTGAAATGTATGTATGCAATCTACTGCTTTCTATTAATCATGCGCTTCCGATATGTTTAAAAAAAAAAATGTCCTTGTATTTCGAGACGGGTGTTAAAAGATCCTTCTAAGGTAGAAGCTGTTATGAATTGGAATGCTCCTAAATCCCCTTCTGAGATTAAAAGTTTCCTTGGTTTAGCTGGGTACTATCGGAAATTTATCCAAGATTTTTCTAAGATTGCTGGTCCGTTGACTCGATTGACTAGGAAAGATGTTAAGTTTCAGTGGGGTGATCAACAAGAATTTTCTTTTCAGACTCTTAAGCAGTTGTTGTGTCAAGCTCCAGTGTTAGCACTTCCGGATGGTTCTGATGGTTTTGTGGTTTATTGTGATGCTTCGCATGCTGGGTTGGGTGCTGTTTTAATGCAACGTGATCGTGTTATTGCATATGCTTCTCGTCAGCTCAAAACTCATGAAAGAAATTATCCTACACACGATTTAGAACTTGCAGCTGTGGTGTTCGTGTTGATACATGTTTGTGTGTCTGTCAGTTGGTCTATTGAGTTGTAAGTGTCGTTAGTTAGTTTTATTAGAAAAGTTATTTTCTGTATTTGCGACACTTAAGTTTAGCATTAGGCGACACTTGCCTTAGTGACGCATAGCGACACTTAGGTAAGTGACGCATGAGGGCGGCGACATGCGACACTTCCCAAGTGACGCATGTCTGCCGATTTTGTTTTAGTATAAATTGAAACCTACGGGTTTTCGGCTAGGGTTGACGAAACCCTAGCATCATTTGTCGACTAAGCACTTCTGTAAACAGTTCCAATACGAATTACAAGCTAATATACTCGTTTACTTTGATTAATCATTGTTTTCGGTTTGAGTTTATTACTTGTTTGTGTAATTGATTGATTCCGCCAATCTATTACTATCGATCAACACTTAGATCCACATCCAGGGGGCACTCTCAACTAGTATCAGAGCCTCGGAGTTGATTTGATCGACGTGTGTACGTGTATTGAAGTGTTTTCGGTTCGATTTTGTGAAGATCAAAGACATTCTAGCAAGATTAGGATCGATTTGGTGCTATTACTGTGTTTTGAGTAAAGATTTACAGGTTTCGTACAATTGGGACTCAAGAATTTTCGTTAGGTTTACGAAAATTCGATTTTTAGGGTTTTTGGGTGTTCACAGCCGTTTCTGCGTCACTCAGAGCGTCACTTCGACACTTTGTGCGGCACTTCGAGCGACACTTCTGTAAGGAACAATTAGGGTTTTTACGACACTCAAGTGCGTCACTTTGTAACGTCACTTGAGCATTATACGTCACTTACATTAGTGACACCTATTGTTCAATCCGACACTCTACTGCGTCATTTGATACGACACTTGTGTATCATCCGTCACTTACTACAAGTGACGCGATACTTCTGTCAGTCACTTAAAGCGTCACTTATCTTAGTGACGCCTGTTATTGCTAAGCGACACTCAAGTCCGTCACTTGAGTACGTCACTTACGTGTTTATAAGACACTCATCTCTAGTGTCGGTCTGTTTGTTTATCCGTCACTCGATAGCGTCACTTATCAAGTGCCGCTACTCTTTGCGACACTAAGGTGCGTCACTTACCAAGTGACGCCTTTGTTACTAATCAGCTTCCAAGTTTTTTTTAAGTTGATTTTACAGGTACGCTTCAATGTCTGATAAGGAAGATATTAGAGGAATCAGAGAGATGCTCAGACAGAGCAATGATATTGGCTCCAGTAATAAACCTCCGTTCTTTGGACCAGATTTAGATTATGTGTATTGGAGAGATAGATATGAACAGTATATAGATTTCCACTGTCCTGAACTGTGGGGACCTTTAAAAGAACGATATGTTGCTCCAGTGGCTGAAGGAAATTATCGTGGTGTTCCTCCAGCTAAAACATATAATGCTATGTCACCTCAAGAGAAAAAGGAGTATGAAACAGAAAGAAAGGCTCATTCTTCTATCTGTATGTGTTTGCCAAAGGATGTTATGAGACTCTTTAAATCTCATGACACAACTTATGATCTGTGGAAGGCAATTGAGACAAGATGCGGAGGAAATGAAAAGTACAAGGAGGCTAAGCTAGAATTAATCAAAAAGCAGTATGATTTATTTGACATGATTCCAAATGAGCTGACTTCCAGTCTATTCACTCGATACTCACATCTGGTTAGTGAGTTAAATGAAGGAGGATACAATCTCCCTGCACTTGAGGTAAACAAGAAGTTGCTGGACGTGTTGCCAAGTGCTTGGGATGTGAAAGTCCAATTTTTAAAAGAAAATCCAGAATTACAGAGGATGACTTTGGATCAATTGATAGGTATTCTACAAGCTCATGCGATGGAATTGAAGAAGAAAGAATGTAAGTCAGGTGGATCTGTACAGAATGCCACAACTGGTGGTGTTGGACTAGTAAATTCTGGCAAGAGTTACGGTGGAGTAGCATTTATAACGGATACCAATTCATCTTCTGCTTCTTCTGGAGTTCATCATACAGCTTATCTTTCTGGTACATCTCAAGGAAATCAACAACAACAGACTCCAGTTTCACCAGCAATACAAGAGCAAGCTGCCATTTATACAGCTTTTCTGAGCTCTTACAAAGATTTGGTTACTCAACCAAATACAACTTTGGAACTGATCAAGGAGGATTACGGACAATTGGATGAAGATGATCTAGAACAGATGGACTTGAACTGGAACATTGCTATGATAACAAGAAGGGTTCAAAAATTCTTGCAACGAACTGGACGCAAGAGTTTAGAAGGCAATGGGAAGTCAGGATTTGGTTTTGATAAAAGCAAGGTCCGTTGTTATAACTGCCAGAATTTGGGTCATTTCGCTAGGGAATGCGAGAAACCCAAGATGCCACCGTCGGGCCTTACTAAACCTGATCCTCCAAAAACGAAAGAAGAGGGCAAGACGTTAGTTGTGGACAATGCTTTGGTGGTTTTTGAGCCAACTACTCATGACTGGAATGCGGAGGCTACAAAGTTTCAACAGTGTCTCATGGCTCATATTACACCTGAGGTACAAAATGAATCACCTGAACCTTTAAACTGTATCTCATGCATTAATCTAACTGAATCTCTAGAGGCTTTTCAAAAGGATAACCAAGAGTTGCGAGATAAAGTTGCAAAACTTAATGAGTCAAATAAGTTTTTGAAAGAAAATGAAAAACTCTATGAAAAACATATTGAAGCTCATAAGTTAGATACTCAAACTTATAAAGCTAAAGTTTTTAGTCAACAGGATGCAATTAAAAGTTATCTTACTGAAATTGAACTGTTAAACAAAGAGCTTTCAGACTTAAAAAGTGAGTATGGTAATTATCAAGATAAAGTCTTAGGGTCAACTTCTGCGACAATGATCTTTAATGAAATTATTAGCAATCATAAGCAGGATAGGAAAAGTAAGGGAGGAAAAGGAATAGGTTTTGTTGAAATAGCACCTCCTACTACTTATACTCCTTTACCTGTTAAGGAAGGCCTTGATGAAATTCCAGTTGATTATGCTAAGTTGTTGGGTATCAAGGGTAAAGTGGCTAAATCCAACAAACAGGAGAAGGAGAAAACCACGAGGCCAGAGTATCCCACTCCTAAGTTTGTTAAGCCACTGAATAAATCTCCTGTTAGTGCTGAGGAGATTGTTGAGCAAAAGGATGTATCTTCAGTTTGTTTTGAGGAGATCGTTGAGATTGAGGATATTACGGATCAGGAGTATCCTGAAGTTAAGAGAGTTGAAGTTAAACATGAAAAGGAAATTTCAAAAGTTGAACCTGAAATTAAGGTTCAAACAAATAAGGGTAAAGCCAAGGTTTTAAACTCAAAACAACAAACTTTACAGTCACCTGTAAAGATTTTGCAACGAAAATTAGTAAATGAAAATGTTTTGTCTGATAAACCTTCAACTTCGACCTCTCAACCAAAGCAAACATTTTCTAAGACATGTACTCAATGTTCATGTTCTAGAAATGTTTTTCCACCTCCTGTGGTAATGCCTCAGCCTCAACCATTAGTTGAGACTCGTTCTTGTTTCTACTGCAAGAGACAAGGACATTTGATCCGTGACTGTCCCAAGCTGTCAAATCAGCGCTATGGGAGAGAGATGCCTAGGACATCAGTTTATAGAAATTCTTTTTCAAAATCTCCACCTAGGTGTTACTCAAAGTCTCCCAAGCCTGTTCTGAAGCTAAGTAATGTTGAGCAAAAACCTTTGCCAATTCAAAAGCCCAACATTATTTCTGATATCCATTCCGAACCTTCAAAAGTTTGGAAACGAAAAGAGTCTGATGTTGACTCTTCAGTCGTCAACAATAACACTTCAGATAAAAATTCTAATTTGTTTAAAGATAAAATCCTATCTGATGTGCTTATTGTTGATGACCATGGAAGACCTAAGTCTGTAAAGGCTTGGGTCTCCGTTTCTCACTAATCTCTTTCTTTGATGTGTTGCAGCAGTCGGAACGTGTGAAGGATAGTTTATGGTATATGGATAGTGGCTGCTCGCGACACATGACTGGCGATGTGTCTCTTCTGACGGATATTAAACCATACTCGGGAGGATACGTTGCTTTCGCGGGAGATTCAGGAGGAACGATTTCGGGAAAGGGAACGCTAACAAATGGAAAAGTTAGCTTTGAAAATGTGAATTATGTGGCTGAGCTGACTCACAACTTGCTGAGCGTTTCACAAGTTTGTGACAAGGATTACACCACTTTATTCACAAAGACGGAATGTGTAATATTGAAGCCGGGGTATGTCATTCCTGAGGATTGGGTATTGATGCGTGCACCTAGAAAGAATGACACCTATGTGATGAATATGCGAACTGTGGAGACTACAAGTGACTATACTTGTCTTCTTTCAAAGGCTTCAGAAAAGGAATCACTCCTTTGGCACAGACGGATGGGACATATTCATTTCCGTAAAATGAATTTTCTGATTAATAATGATTTAGTGAGGGAAGTTCCAAAACAGTCATTTGCTTTACAAGATGACTGCGTTTCTTGTCACAAAGGAAAACTCCACAAGAAGTCCCACAAGTCTAAGGTTGTGAATTCTATTGCAGCTCCGTTGGAACTACTGCATATGGATCTGTTCGGTCCAGTTTCCACAAAGAGCATTGGTGGTCGGTCTTACTGCTTGGTAGTTACTGATGACTACTCAAGGTTTTCGTGGGTATATTTCTTGACTACAAAGGGGGAGACTCCTGATATTCTGGTGTATTTGTTGGATAAGTTGGCAAATCTATGCAACTTAAAGGTGAAAAGGATTCGAAGCGACAATGGAACTGAATTCAAGAACTCAACTCTCGAATTGTTTTGTGCTACAAGAGGAATTGAGCATCAATTCAGTGCTCCAAGGACTCCACAACAGAATGGAGTTGCAGAAAGAAAGAACAGGACAATTATAGAGACAGCTCGGACTATGTTAGCTGACTCCAAATTACCAATCATCTTCTAGGCTGAGGCAGTTAATACTGCCTGTTATGTTCTCAACAGAGTGCTCACGGTTAAGAAAAAGAACAAGACGTGTTATGAACTTTTCAATAACCGTAAGCCAAACCTTCAGTTCTTAGAACCATTTGGGTGTCCATGCATGATCATGATTACAAAAGAGAAGGTCTCTAAGTTTGGTGACAAAGCTGTTGAAGGGATTTTTCTTGGATATTCAGTCAATTCTCCGAACAAAAGAGTCTTTAACAAATCAACGAATCAGATTGAGGAACAGTTTGAAGTAAAATGTTTAAGGTATACGGAACCTCCTCAAGGAACAGGTCCGGATTGGTTCTTCAACTATGGAAATCTCTTTGACTCTTTCAAAATTCCTGATGATGATGAAACGGAAGAGTTAATTTCCATGCTACATGGACTTGATTTTTCTCAAGATACACCAGTTAGTAAACCAGCCGACCCATCTCCTAATGCAACACCCGAACCACCACCAACTGATACTACACCAATACCAACACCCACACCACCATCAACAACACCTATTCCAACATCTACTTCTCGAGTTACACCTTCGAAAGATGCTCCTTCTACCTCTAAAACAGTGTACAACTACACTAAGGAGCTTCCGTATGATCCAAATATGCCATCATTAGAGGAAGGAGGAGAGGATGAGGTAAGTGATGAGGGAGAGGAAGCAGAAAATATGAATTATTCTCATTTATTTTCTCAAAGAGATGAAGATGATGATGCTTCTCCGAATATTTCTGCAAATGAGGGAGATCTGAGCAATCTGGAACAGAATCTTGTGCCAGATCAAATTCCAGTGACTCGGATACATAAGGATCACCCCATTGATAATATCATTGGTGATCCTCATGCAAAGGTTCAAACAAGACATCAAGCGAAACAGACTGATACTGAACAACTTTCGGGTCTGGTGGCTAATGTTAATTCATGTTATCTTTCGCAGAATGAACCTAAGAAAGTTGAAGAGGCCTTAAAAGATCCATCCTGGATCGAGGCCATGCAAGAGGAACTACAACAATTTGAAAAGTTGCAAGTCTGGGAAGTAGTTCCATTACCCAAGGGTGCCCACTTGACTGGCACTCGTTGGGTTTTTCGAAATGAGATGGATGCTGAGGTTCCAGGATCAGACAAGGTCAGAGAACCTTAGAAACAAATGTAACCCCTCCCCCAGAATCCGAAAATGTAAATCCAGATTCTATTAATGAAAACATTGCTTTGGATTATTTCGTTGATGTTCCAGGACAACCGAGACCCATTTCGGTTGATTATTCGAATGTTAATCTCACATACATTCAGAGTTTGATAAATCCGGATGATGAAGAAGATAAATCAGTTGATCCGGATGATATAGAGATGGATGCTGAGGTTCCAGGATCAGACGAAGAATATTTGGTTAATCCTCATCAGGAACCAGCACCTGAGCGAGAATCGGAACCAGTTCAGAAACAACCGGCTCAACCGTATGATTTTGATGCACCGATCATTGAGTCCGATGATTCTGATGATGACCAAGAGCCTCAAACAGATACTACTCAGGAACAACCAACTGCTGAATCTGTTCCTGAACAAGCGCAACCGTCTACATCTTCAGAGCGCCCGATGTTTCGAAAGCTCAAGCCTGAATTGAAGATTTGCAAAACATATCAGGTTCGAGGTGATTTGACTGGATTAATCAGAAGTTGGAAGTTTGATGAAGTCAACTTTCTGATTCTTATTAAGCGAAGAGATGGAGTACAGTATTTTCGGCCGAGATTTAACTGTATTAGCACGCTGCCGAAGGAAGAATTGAATCGTCTTGCTCAACTGAACATTGTTAACCACACTGATGATTTTCGTGGTAACATGTTTCAGAAGATTCTTAGAAAAGATATCTACAGCAAGAAGTATTTGTGGGTTAGACCAGAGCTGGGAGTTCGTTATTCATACAAGAAAAAGTTGGATTCAAGAACTCAGCAACCGATCGTGAAATATCATTATCCTCCAGCTGCTAGTCAGAAAACTGTGCCTTTGCAGTCATTACCACTTGATTTTCTGAAAAGATTACGATATTGGTGGTTTGACTCTGTTACTCAAGAAGCAGTCATTGAATATCTTTCGGTTGAAGATCCAGTGATTGAGAAGGGTAATTGGAGTTTATCTGCAAAGTATGGAAGAACGCTTCGCGTTTTTGATCCGATCAGCCTTATCAATTTGACGAAGAAAGATTTGAAAGCTCTTCACAAAAGTAAGATGGAGTATCATCGTTATGATCAAGAAGAAGCTTCAAAGTTCGAGAAGGTGGTCGAGATTTGTGTTCGAGTGGGTATTCATGCTGGTGGAGTATTTCCACCAGGTTGGGTTTAAACTGAAGATGTTTTTGAAGACCAAGCTGAAGACACGGGGGAGTTTGTTGATACATGTTTGTGTGTCTGTCAGTTGGTCTATTGAGTTGTAAGTGTCGTTAGTTAGTTTTATTAGAAAAGTTATTTTCTGTATTTGCGACACTTAAGTTTAGCATTAGGCGACACTTGCCTTAGTGACGCATAGCGACACTTAGGTAAGTGACGCATGAGGGCGGCGACATGCGACACTTCCCAAGTGACGCATGTCTGCCGATTTTGTTTTAGTATAAATTGAAACCTACGGGTTTTCGGCTAGGGTTGACGAAACCCTAGCATCATTTGTCGACTAAGCACTTCTGTAAACAGTTCCAATACGAATTACAAGCTAATATACTCGTTTACTTTGATTAATCATTGTTTTCGGTTTGAGTTTATTACTTGTTTGTGTAATTGATTGATTCCGCCAATCTATTACTATCGATCAACACTTAGATCCACATCCAGGGGGCACTCTCAGTTCGCGCTAAAAATCTGGAGACATTATTTATACGGTACCAAATGCATTGTATGTACAGATCATAAAAGTCTTCAATATATGTTTTCTCAGAAAGAGCTTAATATGAGACAGCGCCGTTGGTTGGAATTGATTAAGGACTATGACTGTGAAATCCGATATCATCCAGGTAAAGCTAATGTAGTAGCCGATGCTTTAAGTCGAAAGGTATCTTCTAATCGAGTCTACTTTATGCGCTTGGAAATATCTTCTGATTTGATTTCTCAGTTGAAAGCTGCACAGTTAGAAGCGTTGTTAGATCGAAATTTAAAATCTGAGATTTTGTTGAAAAGGAAAGATTTATTGGTTGATGATTCTCGGGGGTTGAAAACTTTTCAGTCTCGAGTTTGGGTTCCATTGATTGGGGGACTTCGGAATTTGATATTGACTGAGGCACACAAATCGAGGTTGTCAGTACATCCAGGGAGTACGAAAATGTATAATGATTTGAAACCGTTATATTGGTGGCCAACGATGAAAACCGATGTTGCTAGAATGGTTGAAACTTGCCACATATGTTCCCAAGTAAAAGCAGAACATCAGAAACCTTATGGTTCGTTAAAACAGTTAGATATTCCGGAGTGGAAATGGGAGCATATCACTATGGATTTTGTTACTAAGTTGCCTCGTACACAGAAAGGGAATGATATGATTTGGGTCATTGTCGATCGTTTGACTAAAAGTGCCCATTTTCTTGCCACCAGCAAAACTGCTTCTTTGACGCGGTTATCTCTTTTGTATATTAATGAGATTGTTATAAGACATGGTATTCCTTTGTCTATTGTGTCCGATAGAGATTCCCGATTTGTTTCTGGTTTTTGGCAGAGTTTGCAGCGTGAGTTGGGTACCAGAGTTAATCTCAGTACAGCTTATCATCCTCAGACGGATGGGCAGTCAGAACGTACTATTCAAACTCTAGAAGATATGTTAAGAGCTTGTGTACTTGAGTATGGCGGTTCTTGGGATTCACACTTACCTTTGATAGAGTTTGCGTATAACAACTCTCATCATTCTAGTATTGGTATGCCACCGTACGAAATGTTGTATGGCCGCCGTTGTAGAACTCCAACATGTTGGTTAGAAGCAGGAGAAAAGCAGTTTGCTGGCCCCGATATAGTACAAATTACAGCTGATAAAGTTAAGATTTCACGTGAGAAATTGAAAGCAGCTAGAGATAGGCAAAAACAGTATGCTGATCTACGTAGACGACCCGTTGTGTTTGATGAAGGTGAACTTGTATATTTGAAAGTTTCTCCGTGGAAGGGTGTTATTAGATTTGGTAAGCGTGGAAAGTTAGCTCCTCGTTATATTGGTCCATTTAAAGTTCGACAAGTAATTAATGACCAATCAGTTTCTTTGGAACTTCCTCCTGAATTAGCTGGTATTCATGATACGTTTAATGTCTGTTATTTAAGAAAGTGCAATGTGGAGGATCAATCCCAAATCCTTCCTTTGCAAGATCTTAGAGTTGACCCAAGTAAGAAATTGGTGGAAGAACCTGTTGAGCTTTTAGATAGAAAAGTGACCAAGCTTCGTAGAAAGGAAATCCCGATGGTATTGATTAAATGGAAACATAGCTTGGGTGCCGATTTAACATGGGAAACTGAGGAGAGTATGAGAACTAGATATCCTAGTTTGTTTATGTCTAGTGAGATTTCGGGGACGAAATCTTCTTAAGGAGGGAAGATTTGCAACATCCCCGAATTGGGCCTAGGAGAAACAGGTAATTCTTTATATTTAATTGTGATATTTAATTGTATTTTGTGTTGATTGTGAAATTTGTAGGTAAATAAGCCTCAGGAAATATTGTGACTAGTGAAATATAGTTTGTTTTAAATAAACTTAGGTGACGGTAAAATAAAATAATTTTATCGCATTTGAAATTGAGGTTCCAGACAATAGGTCGAAAAGGAGTATAATATTGTACTGTAAAATAAAGGGAGTCGGTTTTAATAAAAGGGATGAGGCCGACCTAAATTATTCCTCAAACTTCTTGTGTGTTCTTCATTGTGTTTCTCAACTCCCTCTCAAACAAAATCTATAACCAATTGCTAGTGAAATTGATACAAGACTTACACAAGATTGAAACTGGAAATCATAAGCTCATCATCATCATCTTCATAATCATCTTCTAGTTCTTTATTTGGTGAGTTTAAATTCTTGTTTAACATAAATAATGAAATTGCTTGAATGATAGAAATTGAAGTCTAAATGATAGAATTGATAGTTATTGGAAGGTGCAATAGCTAGGTGAATAATTATAAACTGATTAGGTGATGATTACATGAATAAAATTGATAGATTTCTTGAATTTTGGGTTTGAATGTATATAAGTTAGGTTATATGCAATTTGAATGATTCTTGATGAATTGATGCTTGAACTATTGTTATATGATGTTAGTATGAGTTGTTGTGACCAAAGAATGGTAAAAATTCATGTTTTGAGCTCAGTTTGGTTGATTTGTGATTTTGGTTTCGTAGCTGCAAGTGTGCAGGAACTGAAATGTGCAGGTCTGGAAGAACCTGGGAATACGGTCGGATTCCCCTGAATCCGGACGTATTCAAGGGAATACGGCGTATTCCCGGGGTGTATTCCCAACCGGATTCCTTAAATTGGGTTCTGGTTGAAATTGAAGCTGAAATCACTGGGGAATACGGGCGTATTCACTGGAATACGGCCGGATTCATCTGAATACGGCCGGATTCCAAGGAATACGGTCGGATTCCCTTGGCTTGACAGTGATTTTCTAACTTAAGCTTATAATGTGATATTTGCTTGCATAATAGGTTTATATGACTTAATACTTGTTTGATTGTTGATATTAAGTTATGTAAATATACTATGAGGATTGACTTGGAATTCTTTTGTATTTCAGATCCGACTACGACTCAATAAAATTAGATCTTTGAGTGAAGCTTGAAACGAGACAGGTGAGTGATTGGTTCTCACAGTTTAAATTGGTGTTAATAATTTAGTTACATCAATTTTAAGTAGATTGATATTATTGAGTTATTGATAAGTTGATTGCGATTAAATGATTGATTGCTAGTGACTCATTCCATGATAGGTTGGAATGATAGAGGTCAATTTCGGTTGGGTTTAGTTGCTATAGGTTAATCTTTATGGTATTGATGAACATTCGTTGTGAATTCGTCCATACTGATTAAAGATAGCAATGAACTATCGGTAAAATCTCTGTATTGGCCTGCAGTGGATTATAAGTGTTCTTGGTGGGCCATCCGCGGGCTGAGGGTACCTCAAGAACCACCGATCCTCTAATTTGATTGTTACTATTAGTTGATTGTTGTGAGTTGATTGTTTATGCTAAGTTAGATTGTTGGAATCGTTATTCACTTAGCTTCGTGCTAATCCCCCACCTCACTTTTGCAGGTTAAGTTTGATTATGTTCGGTTGAGAGGTTTTGGTGAAATGTTTGACAAGCTGGCAACTCTTGATTACTTTTGTTGGTTGTTAAACGTTTGTATAAATAACACCCACTAGATTACCTGTTTGTAACTAAATAACTTAATGGTAGTATACGTAATAACTAATCTTTGACATTATATAATGTATGTGTATATGTTGTTGAATGGGATAACGCTTCCAGGTTGTTAAAAAAAAAAAAAAATGTTTTGAAAATATGGGGTGTTATATTATTTGACCATAAAGTTATTATTTGCATACATGTTAGTACCTGCATGCTATCCTCCAGAAGATCATTGGGCTATTAACATCAAGTCCACTAACTATAATCGGAAGCTGCATAGTGTAGCACATTAGGGAGTTGTAACCAAGAGCAGCCTTATAGTTCTTGAGAGCAGTTGAAAGCTGAATCTGTAGAAGGCTTTCAATTCCTCCCATGACTTCAAAAAATAGTTTTTTCAAGTCAGGGAATTGAAAATGAGAATTTAGTAATACATATTATATGTTCAACCCAAATGTACATAAACTAAAACCAGAATCCCAAAACATATAACCATTCATTTATTAACAGGTCCACCTTTCTGGTTCAGATGATAGCTTAATAGATGTAGCATGACTAATTTAATAATTGTAGTAAATACCTTTGAAAAAATTGAACCAATTCATTGGCATAGGCATTTGAATCCACAATTTGAAAACTGTTTATTCGTTGTTCAATCGATAATTTGCGTAAAGAATTATTCACAATCACAAATTCAAATGGGATAACAATAAGCCTGGTTTTGTTTCCGAAAATGTAGGCCTCAATCAATATAATCAAGCAAACAAAATTATAAAAATACAATCCAAACGCTTTAAACTCTATACAAACCTCGAAAATTATCATTGACCTTACATCAAACACCTTGTGTGCGTCTGATAAACTTAAAAATATGGAATACATTATACACTATGTGAAAGTGGAGAGATTATAGTAATCAAAAATCGCAATACCTGATGATGAACAACTGGAAATTGATGGTAGACAACGTGATGAAGATGTTAATTATTTCTGAAATAAATCAAAATCAGAAGAAGCAATACAATCATTTACTAATTCAGTCCAATAAACCCTAAATTAAGAACATAGAAGAAACTTAGGAGAAATAAAACTTTTGATGTCTTAAACACAAAAGATTAAATTATAATGACCGATCATGAGGGCTGGCTGTATGTATTTGTTTGGATTTTGAATTTTTGAAGATGAGCGCTAGTTGAGTTTTTTTTTCTACTGCGTCTGAATGAAGATAAAATAAAACATGGGTAGCCTATCTTTAAACTTTTGGGTAAACATGTCAAAAAGGTGCTAAAATATATTAAGATTAATAAATCACCATACTTATTTAGATCAATGAACCAAATTAAAAAAGGGTAATCAGTTGGATGGACAAGATTAGTTCTTAAGATCCGAGATTAATTAATTTAGGCTCTCTTTTAATAGATACTAGATTATAACCCGCGAATTCGCGAGTAAGCACATAATTTTTATACAATGTTTATATTATATATTTATTTTACTATGCAATTTTTAATTAACATATTTGTGTGGCTAATAGTGTATAAATGTTTGTAATTGGAAAGAGAGATGTATATGTCTTAAGTTTATTAAATATCAGGAAATATGATTAAATTAAAGTAATCAAAACATTGTTTACTTGTTAATAATAATACCCTACATATTGTAGATCTCAATAATAGTAAAATAATTTTTAGGTCCTCAAATTTTTATCTTTTATTTCATTAATGTAAGGTATCTTAATTTTTTCTTACCACATAATTGGTGTTTTAATTATAAACCATATTTTACGTTAATGCACAACACCGAATCAAATTTCCTTTATAACGTGAAAATAAAAACTTGAAAACCTAATATTTTCAAGCTTATAAAAAATATTCTTTCACATAATTTTTAAACAAAACTTTGTGCAAGGGCAATGTTACATTTTTATTATCGAGTTATTTGGTATATTAGAATTATTTTTTCTTTTTAGAAAGTTGTCATTATAATTTGGATTGTTAATTTGGATTGTTGTGATAATAAGGCTAACCACATATAATAACAAAGTTCATAATTCACAAAAAAGATTGAAAAAAAAACTCTTTCCATGGTGTTAAATTCAAAGACTACACTGCAATATCACATTATTGTATTAAATCTAAGCAAGCAACAAAACATAAGTTAATATTAATAAAAAAAAAAAAGGAAAAAAAATCTGTCCGACATTTATGGACTCTAAGTGTAGAATGTTATTTTTTTTTGGAAAAAACTTAAACTAAATAATAATTTGGGAAAGAAAAGGTAATTTGGAGGGTATCCCTGACTCCTGTACCATATTTTAGTGGTACGTCGCCCCACCTCACAAGGCGAACATCAACGTTGGACAAATCATATGTCCACAAATCACCCACGTATTCCAAGGCCAACTTCGAATCCGTGACTTATAGGTCACATACGTGGGGTCTGAGATTTATAAAAAAAAATAAACAACTAACCAAATAAAATTATAAATATTACATTTGTGATACAAAGCTGAAATCCTTAGAGACATTTAATCGAACATCTCGTGTACATTTACGAAACTTGAAAATTTTTTATTAATCGATGAAAATACATTTGATGATCGGAGAAAAAATAAGTTGAAAATGAAAAATTAAAACTACTATTAGCAATTTAACAATACATAGTGCATATATATAATAAAAAAGCTATAGAAAATATTCAAATTCGAATTTATAAATAATGAAATGAGGCCGCTGTATATAATAACAAAGTTCATAATTCACAAAAAAAAAACAGAAAAAAAACTCTTCCCATGGGGTTAATTCCAAAGACTATACTCAATATCTCATTATTGTATTAAATCCAAGCAAGCAACAAAACTAAAGTTAATATAACAAAAAGAAGAAGAAAGGAAACAAATATCTATCCGAAATTTATCGACTCTAAGTGTAAAATGTTTTTTTGTAGGGAAAAAATCTACAAAAAAGCATAAACCAAATAATAAATTGGGGAAAAATAGGTAATTTGGAGGGTACCACCGACTCCTGTACCATATTTTAATGGTACAAGTCTGCCCCACCCCGCAAGGCGAGCATCAACGTCGGACAAATCACATGTCCACAAATCACCCACATATGTCAATGCATGGATTTGAAATCGTGACCTATAGGTCACGGGGTCTGATATTTATAAAAAAAATGATCAACTAATTAACCAAATTAAAATTATAAATCTTACATTTGGGATAAAACCGTTGAAATCCTTAGAGACATTTAGTCGAACATCTCGTGTGCATTCACGAAACTTGAAAATTTATAATTAATCGATAAAAATACATTTGATGATCAGAAAAAAAAAAATTAAAAATGAAGAATTAAAACTACTATTAGCAATTTAACAATACATAGTGCATATATATAATATAATAAAATAGTTAAAGAAAGTATTCAAATTCGAATTTATAAATGATGAATTGTTTGACAATCATTATGTGAATAAAAATTTAACCTTTATTTGTTTTTACCTTATTTAATTGAAAATTTAATTTAATTGATTGTTGAAATAAGAATAAAGGGGTAATTTAGACATTTGATCATTCCCTCTCCACTATTTAGGTAGTCATTTTATTAAATTAATATCAATGGTCTAAATTAAAAGTTTTAATTTATTAATGGTGGAGATTAGTTTATATGTTACTAAAAATAAAATGACTACCTAATTAACACTCTAAATATTCAAATTCGAATTTATAAATGATGAATTGTTTGACAATCATTATGTGAATAAAGATTTAACCTTTATTTGTATTTACCTTATTTAATTGAAAATTTAATTTAATTGATTGTTGAAATAAGAATAAAGGGGTAATTTAGACATTTGATCATTCCCTCTCCACTATTTAGGTAGTCATTTTATTAAATTAATATCAATGGTCTAAATTAAAAGTTTTGATTTATTAATGGTGGAGATTAGTTTATATGTTACTAAAAATAAAATGACTACCTAATTAACACTCTATTATAATATATAGTGTAGATAGATATAAGAGAGATTATATGAATCCGATAAATTTATATACTAAATTATATAATAATAATAATAATAATAATAATAATAATAATAATTATAATAATAATAATAATAATTTATAATAATAATAATAATAATAATAATAATAATAATAATAATAATTTATTATAATAATAATAATAATAATAATAATAATAATAATAATAATAATTATTATTATTATTATTATTATTATTATTATTATTATTATTATTATTATTATTATTATTATAACTCCATTAAATTAAGATATTAAATATTAAAGATTAAATGTATTAAATGAATATATTGACTAATTTAAAAATGTCATTAATAAGGGTATTGATGGAGATTAGATGCTAAGGGCATTATTGGAATTGGAATATAGGGGTAAAAAATGGGCAAGATTAATTAATCTTGCAAAAAAGAATGATCAAGGACTAGAAATAATTTGGGTGAAATATTGAAGGGTGGGGATTATTTTTTAGGGGGTATTTAATGACAAGATTAACTAATATTGCTCTTCTTTTCAGTGGCGGAACTTGAACATTTTTGTTGGGGGGGCGAGAATAATGAAAGAGTTCATTACCCGTGCGCGTGCGCTCACACACACATATATATAAGCATACAGAAAGTTAGATTAAAAAAGACAAAAATGCAAATATAACTCGAGTCGACGAGAGTTTCAAAACAATCAGTTACATAATATGAACTAAATTTTTTAGCAATTTATTACATCTATATATCATCAGGCATTCTCTTAAACTATACGAAGTTACCATCATGATTATTTACTAACATTAACATATACAAACTGTTAAAGTGGACCTTTAAACAAAATTTATCAATGAGTGAAAAGTTAAAAGTCTACCACTTTAATTGTGTAGTCCTGTTTCAAATTATTATTTGGTTGTTAACTATTGAGATTGTCGAGAATTAATTATCCGGTTCTGTATGTTTTGGGCTAAGTGCTGACTATTGAGGCTAGTAACAACATACCCAAAAGGATAACTTAATTTACAAGACTGACACTTGAACTTGGTGTATTATTTTGTTGCTAAATAATTGGGAGGGCCATTAAGGTGAAATTGTAAAATTATCTTAAAATATCACAAACTTTTACACTATTGGCCCAAATTTTTGGGGGGGCCAGAGCCCTCTTTTGTCTCAATGAAGTTCCGCCCTTGCTTCTTTTAATAGATAAGAGAGATTTCGTTATCTATAACTATAACTACTTATAAGAGGTATCTTGTATTGAATATTAGAAGTTTTATAATAATTAAAATTTGAAAACTACTATTTAACATCTATCATCTATATAATACCATTCCAAAATTACTTCTTTGTACATTTGTTATTGTCATGATGAGGTTAATAACTCTAAACATAACCTACCTTATATATATAATTCCTTTCAAAATTTAATTGAACACTTATCATTTAAAGTTACTGTCGCACGTAGAAAATTAGAAAATGAATTGTTAGTTTAGGGTAACAAAAACATACTATCGCGTGTAACAAACATGATAAATGAGTTATTACCGCCGCATTACGCGGGTAATGTGCTAGTAATCTTTAATTTCACTTGCAAACTAGTGTATAAGAGTAAAAAACTGATAATCAAATACTAATATTTAAGTAAATATTTGACATTTTACATTTGACATTACATAATTTTAGAGCTTTGTACTTCATTTTATCATTACCTTCATTCATGTTATAGGATGTTTGCGGTACTCAAAATGTGCTACTAACATATATATCATCATCTTCATGTAAAAAGTGATAACAACAATAATCACCATCTTATAGATAGCAAATAATATAATGCACTGTATATTAAGGAATTATTAAGCTACTGCTAGTTACATGATGTGTTAAGAGAACATGTCTAATACAGAAAGAGCAAAATACTTTTCGTTAAGACCATCTTTTATATTGGGGGACGAATGAATGAAACAAAGAAATATTTAAAGGAAAGGGGAATATGGTTGGTGGGCTTTTCTTTTGGGTGTCAGGCTCTTATATCAGGGCTATGACCACGTGGCCGCCTGGCAGGCCGGTCGACGGGATTTATGAAGCTGGTCCGGCCCATGAATAAAAAATAAGTCTCAATAAGCATAGCCCAACTAGATCCAAGTTTTGGTAATGATGCTTTTGGTAAATCGAGTACCGTACAGGCGTACATACTCCCTTAAGAAACCCAATGAAGAAGATGATCCTCCACAAAATGAAAAACACCTTATATTTTTAATAATCAGATTTTGAGAGAAACTACCGTCTACTTAACCTTTTTGAGAAGCATACGAATTTGTTATGAAATGTACTTCCTCCGTCACAGTTAAAATGTCCAATTTAACCTTGCACATAATTTTAGAATTCTTTACTAACTACGTTTTTCACCAATCAAATAACATATCAAAGTCTCTTTGATTGGTTAGAACATGGAAATAGACACTTATTTAGGACAATCCAAAATAGTAATGTGAACACTTGAAGTGGGACGAATGGAGTATAATTGATGTAACTTTGTGGTTACTGTCATTATGGATAGAATTAAATTACACGCGTGCATCAGAAACTCTATATATACAAGTCATTTGAAAATAAAATCAACAAAGTATTTTTAAACAAACTAAACTTTATTGATATATGTATAATGATTTTCTGATGAGAATACTAGTTAATATTTCTTGTGTTCAAACGTTGACAAGACTAGTTTATATGAAAAATTGAGCTTGAGTTTGTTTGTAGTTTGCAGAATTTCAAATTTGATATATTTTTAATAAGTGTTGGTTCAATAACAAAGTGACTTTAGAATCATCAAATACTTTCATTTAAAAGAATTCACATTTGAAATTTAAATTATATATACTAAGAGATTTTAATTTCATCGAAAATATTGTGTGAACTAATCAAACAACACACACTCGATCATTTCTGTTATATGAAAATAAAAGGAAAAAAAGAGTTCAAGGTAATAAATTATCCATAAAACTAACTAAAGTAGTTTTTACTCCTTCTAGGTGATCACTCCTTTAATATGATCTCTAGCTAGTCTTTGATTGATTAATGTAATACATATGGGGATTCAATTAAGTAAATTCTAATTTTATTATGAACTTTACCACTTGTAATAAACTTTCTCTAAGAAAGAAATTTGAGGGGATGCTTGGTTCATACAAGGGAATAGGAATGATAACGGTAAAGGAAATGCAATGGAATGATATATAATGTCTATTATCATTGCATTGATAGTGCTTGGTTGATACCAAGAAATAAATAAAAGGAAAATGAGCAAAACACAAAAGTATATTTGATTTAATATGTTACTAAAAGCTGAACGCATAAGTCATAACAATCATATGCCAATTGTAATCATGAAAATATTCTATTTACTGGAAAAAAAAACCGAGGATACATGACAAATTATAGATATAAATAAAAGCATTCTTGAAACTTAGAGAAAAAAAAAAACTTTTTATTCGTCAAAACAAAAATCCACAATCTAAAAGTACGAAAATAAATAAACAATCAAATGTAATGGGTGAGATATATTGATAACATAATCAAAGCATTCATGAATATGGATGGATCTATTAGCACTTTTAAGTCTAATCAAATTCTCCTTTCATTCGTAGGGATAAAATATACTTTGAATATGGTTTTCTCATCAAATATTTCTCCAAGTAGTCGATTATTATGTTACGATTTTATTGATGATTTTGGGATTATAATTATGAGAGATAATGTAGGTGATACAAGGAGAGTGCAGAACATTCAGAAGTTTGAACGGGTTAATTAGTGGGTAATTAAAACCATTCATTTCAATTTAGTGGGTAGTAGCCCATTACTTACTTTAAGGTAATGAATGATTACATTTCATTCCACCAAGCTCAATTAATCATAACCTTACCCATTCCCAATAGTTGAAACATCCAACCAAGCACACCCTGAATGTATGAGTGTAGTAAGAAATTGAAAACTCAATGTATGAGTACTAATATATGAATAGTGGAAAAAAGTTTTTCTTTCTTTTTCTATAAAATTATTCAATTTTTAATTTAAATCCCAATTGATCAAATATTATAAAATAGTTATAGAAGAAGTAATTTACATTCATAACCATAAAAGAACATTCTACTTATTTTTGTATTTTACTTTACCATTCAAAAATAAAAATTTTAGATTACTACATTTTACTTATAATTTTCAAAATTTGATGTTTTGTATATCGTATATACTTTACAATACTTACATTTTGCGAACATTTGATTGATCAATGTATCGTCTTTTATTAATTGATTAACCTGATGTAACAAAAAATATAATTTGATGCGTTTTATCTAGGGCTAAGTGTCATTTTTTTGTCAACTATTTGCGGTTTTCTAATTGAATGGAACGATGTGAAATGTAGATATGAGAACGTTGAGACAATGGGAATTGATAGTTGAATTGTGAGATACACGATCTAGGTACAAGATTTATATATATTTTTTAAGTTCATAATTAATACATTAATTAGCTCCAAATGTTAACAAAAACTACAACTCAATACATACTCCCTCTGTACCATAAAAATTATCCCTCACCATTTTTTGTTTACATTAAGATATGTTGGGTATGTGTTTTACTTGTAGATTCAAAGCAATTTTGACTAAATTTGTTTAAAACATAAGTGATTTAGAGTAACAAATGAAAGTAAAATAGAGAGTTTTATGATTTTATTTTTTTATTTTTTTTGCAAGTGAACTTGCGACATATATAAATATAAGTAGTGTGAACATTAATTTTGTTACTAAGAGAGTATTACCTTTCACAAATATATAAATATAAGTAGTGTGAACATTAATTTTGTTACTAAGAGAGTATTAACTTTCACAAATGAGTTTCGCATTACTTATCCAATTCTAATTATATTATGATCCATATGAACGATAAAGATATTATTATCAAGTTTAATTTTTTTTTATTTCACACGCTATAATTTTTATGTAGTTAACATTGTTTATTAAATTTTTTTATTTTTTTTCAATTTCGCCGCAACGTGCGGCCGGCTTGTTATCATTAGACTGCTCCTTACGACGTCGGTATGGGGGCGTCGGTGAGCACCGACGGAACCGACGCCATAGGCACGGCCCGTCGGTTGGGGTGCGTCGGTTGGGGGCTTCGGTTTCCCGACGGAAGAGAGAGGGGGGTGGGTGGGACCCGATGCTGCTTTTGTGCCGTTTAACATAAAAAAAAATATTAAAAAGAAAAAGGCTTAAACGGTAAAAAAAATATATATATAATTTAATTTTAAATTTTTTTTCCTTTTTCACACAATATAAATTCAAACCAAATCCAACCAATTTTCCACAACATTCACACTCCAACTTCCAAATATTCCACAACTTTATATAATTTTACTTTCCAATCTACCACTTTCAACCTATTTTCCACAACATTCACACCTTAACTTCCAAATATTCCACAACTTCTACAATTTCTACAACTTTAATATTATTTTCATTTCATTTCTTTTACCCATTTTTTCACCACTTTTATATCAAATTCATCTACAAAAAAATACCATTTAGTTAATGTAATGTTTTTAATGTATTTTTAATTAATGTAATTTTTTTTTTTAGGATTTGTAATATTTTATTTTGAATTAATGTAATGTTTTTAGTTTTAATTTAAATGTGTTATTTAAGTTTTGTATTAAATAAATAGATTAAATAGTGTGTGGGGCCCTGAAAATAAGGGAAGTGATGTTGCTGTTGGCAGTGGAGTGTCAGTTTGGGGAAAAGCTGACGTGGCGCTGAGCTGGCAGGCAACTGATGCGTCAGTTCGCGTCACCATTGGGAGGAGTCTTATCATTAAAGACTCACTAATACGGAGTACATTTTTGCAGTGTACTAATAATTTAGGGTAAGTTGTATGTAACAGCCTCCAACCGACATTGTAGGTTCAATTCATACAAAAATTTGAAGAATTATTATGATTCATATATTCCTGCTGCATGGCTTCTCGTGATCAAACCCTTTGCAGACACTTTTCTGCAACCATAAACTTTTTACTCTCTCTCTCTCTCTCTATATCGACTTCTTCTGTCTCTTATCGTTCTGCAATTGAATCACATAGTTTTAGAGAGAGAAAGCTAAGCTAAGCTGGAGGTTGAAGAAAAGTCAATCTACTGTTTGACTCATCTCTTTCATCTTTTTCTGCAACCCCCATATATCATTGTAGCTACTAGCTAGCTAGATTCATTTCATAGATTTTGTGATCTTATTATATTTACATGCATTTATATATGAAATAAAAACTAATATAAGTACAATATATGTATGAACCAAAAGTAATTAATTCTTGATATATTATTGGAGTAACTAGTACAAAATTAATAAGCATAGATGAAGAACATGTGATCCATGACTACTTTTGGTTATCAACATGTTCATCACATATATTCTTATAACAAAACATAAAACTCACCACACTCATCATCATTAACTGTTAGCTAGCTATAACTAAATCGAAAAATTGAAGGTAGTTAATTAACCCTTCTTATCATAACTTTTAAACAACTATAACTCACTTGCAAACATACTGAGATTAAAACAAAATGGAAAACATTCGATGGATCAAGTCTCATGAGCATAGCCACACGAGAGTGCCATTAGTAGTATTGCAGCTTCCTTCTCATCTTGTGGGAACACACGGTAATATGTCAAGTTCTTGCTTAGGTTTACTAAAAATTCCTCCACACAATTCTTTCTCGGTGAAGATGATGACGACGGTGATGGTAATGGTGACGGTGATGGGGATGGTGATGGTGATGGAGATGGAGACGGAGACGGTGATGGGGTTGTTATGGTGATCGTCTGCTTGTTGTATTGCCTTTTCTTGTATTTTGTAATATGCCCATTACTTAATTTTTTGTTATCTTTGTGTTGAGTTTTTGTAACCTTCATTGGTGTGATGATCGGTACCAAGACGTTGCTGTTTCCATTTTCTGCGGCTGCAGCCGCAGCAGCCAATGCACGTCTCGCCTTCCTTTGTCGAATTCCACAAGCATTGCAAAGCGACTACATAGAAAGAAGAAAAGGACAAATCATAAGTAGTGGCGACTGATGAAATATTTTATTGATGAATATTCAGCTGATCGCTTTATATCTTTTGTGACCACGTACACTCTACTAATAAGGAATATAACTAGGTCAATATTTGGAGTTTAATTGCTCAATTAACAAAAGATAATTGTGATAGTATATACCTTAGGACCTCGAGGTCCACTTCGCCATAGAGGAGTCTTAGTGGTGTTGCAATCCGAACAAACCCTAATAGGTATATTGTTGTTTGAAGATGTACTGTTGCTTGAATTATCGGTTTCGTCCATTGGTGAGGTCGCTGGCTTATGATCTTCAAGCTTTGTTGCTTCTCTAGTAGATGAACTATAGAACCTAAGATTCACCGGGTCAGATTTCTTCATTTTAAGCATTACTCTCATCTTGGAAGACATCCACTTCATTGGATATTGATCATTGCCCATATTATTGTTTCCACTCTTATTCCAAGTAGAAAATTCGACACCTTTCTCATCATTGTACCCAATTTGATCATTCATATTTTGATCGGTGTACGGTTGTGATCCAAAATTATCGCCCTTCAAATGATCAAGATCAAAACAATTAGTGATCAAAAATTCAAAATCCTTGATAGTTGCACATGGTATATAAAAGATATTGGTACCAATTATATTCTTGAATTAAAATAATTTAGTAGAATCAAAAACTTTTTGTTTCGAAGAATCTATAAGCACCAAGATCAAAGTGAACTCTTTTTGAGACAATCAAGTAATATACGTGAATGATCAAGCAGACTTACTTCAAGTTGGTTTTGTGGATGCTGTAATTCTCTATCAAAAACTCCATTTTGATCATGAACGTTGGAGTTCAAGAACAAACGGGTTGTGAGCGAATTCGAAGATAAAGAAGCTTGAGAGTTAGGGCTCAAGAATTGGTGGTTGCTAAGGTGATCTTCATGTTGGGGATCATTTGGGTATGGTGAATAATTGTGAGAAGATGAATCAAAGAAGATCGGATTCATTTCTAATATGATCAAAACACACGGAAGTTAAATTAATTAAAGTGAGAAAAACAAAGAGAGGATATATGGCTAGCTACTTAATTAGCTATGGCAAGCAAATGGAACCTAAATGGGTGCTTGAACTCTTTTAAAGGGGTCGATTTACGCCTTGCTAGTTGCTGCATACGCCGGTCACGTGATTTTGGGGCACACTTTTAAATTAGATACATTATTATGCATAAATATGGAGGTGGCAAATATGTAGCTTTTGGTCTTGATTGGTTATAATACTAAACATTCCCCATAGGCCCATACTCCTGTAATTAGCAGTATATTTACAAATTAATTAATTTATATAAACAAAACGTACATTAAAGTTATACGAGTATTAAACAAGTTCTAATCATGATTTGCATACATCTACGACAAATTTCTATAGTTTTATCTAGTTAATTTTCATTTTCATTGAATATTGTATTAGTGTTGTAAATGTTTCAAATTTTCAGAATTTGTACTTTTCAAAAAAAATATCTATCCTCTTAGTACGTGTAATTTTAATTTTTTTTCTTAGTGCCTGTAATATGTACCAATGAAGATGAAGATGGTTGAAGGTAAAATGCATGCCACGTGACATTGACAAATCTATCTGCAAAAATGTTGAACCCCAAAAATTGTCTCATGGCTCACAAGAGTTGTTTTTTTTTTTTTTTTTTTAATTTAATTATATTCGAATCTATATATTTGGTAAGAACAAATTTGTGGCCACACATTGCCACACACGTATGTAGGCGCATCATTTTGATAGACGTTGATTCACATGATCATCATATCATGAGGTTTTCAGTTACAACTTTAGGGGCCGGCCTACAGTTACTAACGAGCTACAAAATACTACTCCATTACAAGTGTTCTGTTTTAACTTTTTAAAGTAATTCTTTTTCAACTTTGACCTTAAATATTTCTGTTTGCGTTATATAATACTTGATGCAAAATATATGAATTGGTTTAGTTTTAAATGTGTTTCCATTGGTATATTTTCCAGTAGGTGTTATATAACACAAACAAAAATATTTAAGATAAAAGTTGAAAAAGAAAGATTTTAAAAAATCAAAACATGACACTTGTAATGGGACGGATGAAGTATAAAAACTTTTGATTTTGAATCTTATTATATATAATTTAATTTAATTTAATTTAATAAACCCATGTATAAAATTCACAATTCTATTATTATTATTATTATTATTATTATTATTATTATTATTATTATTATTATTATTATTATTATTATCCAACGATCGATGAGTAACTCTTTATGAAATTAGAAATCAACCCTCTTAATTACCCGTCTTTGAATAACATACATAATAATAATAATAATAATAGAACTAATTGAAACATATACATGTATGTTGTATGTTGTATGTTGTGTGTGTATGTAAACTACAGTATTATACGGAGTATATTTTTAAATATAAATAAAGCAGTGAAATATCTACCTTGCCCTTTAGACCAGAACAAAAAGAATGTCTACCACTTTTTAAATTTCCGACGAAGAGCATTTGCATGTATTCAGAATAGGAAAGATACGAATCCATACAAGGAATTGAAAAGAATAATTATATTGAAGTTTTTTTAATCTATATATATTCTCACCGAAATCAACCCTACAAACATTATATATACATGAATGAGTATGAGTATGTTTATACATCCATCGATGTAATTTATAATTGTATATGTATATATGTACTCGATCACCGACCAATTAAGGAATTAAGGGTTATGATTGATTATGAATTAATTTTTCATATATGGATTGGTAAATATAGTAGTTAATTACATCATCGCTTTGTTATTAATTGGTAACCATACCCAACCGATGACTTATTTAATTTAATTTCTGCAAGCCAAAGTTCAAATAATTATAAGACTGGAAACAATCCTACAAGCAAAATTGCACGTACTTAATTACTAATTCATTATCTAAAATCACAATGTATTTTTTCAATCGTAAATACGCTAATACTGATCAATACATGCATATAAATAATTACAAACCACTGACAAATCTAAAAAATATTCCTCATACTCGTGAACTCATTTTGAATTAAACTTTACGTCTTTTAGTCCATGCTAGTGACTTAACGCTATTTTATATACATACATACATATACATATATATAATATATAATGTTTCTATTAGTTGTACGTACTTTCGATCTCAAGGTATGCAATAAATCAATGGTGAGGTACATATATATATATTGGGGGGCTTAGTTGGTAATGGGTGGGGCATCTTTGTCCCAAATAGCACAAGGTCAGGGGTTCAAACCCTGACACCCCATAACCATAACCACATTATGAAATTAACAGCCGATTATGGGCCGCTCGGAGTTTTCAGTTATCAACCTTTTGTCCCAAATATATATTGGGGGATATTGCATATTGGATATGATATATATATATATATATATATATATATATATATATATATATATATATATATATATATATATATATTTTGGGGGATATTATATATTGGATATGATATGATATGATATTGCATGGGAAGATGAATTCCGGCCCATGATCATAGTCTATACATATTGCCAAAAATCAATCAATTTGTGTACAGGCTTGAGACAAGATTACAGCATTTCTTCCCCCACACTCACCCAAATTCAAATTATTTACATAGTGAGATACATAATAAGCCAATTTCTCATTAATACTCCTCACATTATTCTTTTTATTACATTAAAATTCGAGGTTCATATATGCTTCCCATGGCCCCTCACTCTTCAAATCAACATCATCAACTTAACAATAACCTACACATGATCATGCGGTTTTCATTTGTTTTCAATTTATAATGTTACTCCAATACATCGATCAATAACGTTACGTACGTACTGATCATAATTAAGTTGTTAACAGTACTACTTACATATTTTCACTTTATTATACAATCAACAACTTAACGTAACGAAATTTGTTTGTCCCTAACCTTGGATCTATACGAACCGAGTCAATCAATTGATGGCGGAAACAACAATCACTACAAATAAAATGACATTTAGTGGCATACACTTTTAATGACACTTTATATTTGTGCCACTGGATATCGTTTTTAATGGCACTTTTTCATATATGCCATACATGTATATGTATATTAGTGGCACAAATTTTTTGTGCCATTAATGTCCATACATATAGTGGCACAATTTCACATATGACATTAATGTACATGTGTATTAGTGGCACAAATTTTTTATGTCACTAATATACATTTATATTAGCGGCACAAATTCGCGTATGCCAATAATGTAGATGGATATTAGTGGCACAAATTTTTTATGTCACTAATATACATTTATATTAGCGGCATAAATTCGCGTATGCCAATAATGTAGATGGATATTAGTGGCACAAATGTGTTATGCCATTAATGTACATACATATCAGTGACACAAATTTTAGTATGCCATTAATGTACATACATTTTAGTGGCACAAAATCTTAATCCCTCTGTCCCAAATTATTTGTACATCTTACTATTTATACTTGTCCCAAAATAACTGTCCACTTCTAAAAATGAATATGCATTAATGTTTATATTTCTCATATTACCCTTAATTTTAAAACTACACATACCTCAAAGAAAACAATTTAATTAATAATTGAGGTTTAAAGTTGTCATTATACTAAGGTCAAAACTGCATTTAATGTGATATTCTTAATATGTGTGTTTTCAACTTGGTGACGGAGGGAGTATATTTTATTAATGTAAATATATATTAGTGGCACAATTTTGTTATGCTATTAATGTAACTTCATATTAGTGGCACAAAATCGTATATATCATTACTGTAAATACATATGAGTGTTACAATTTTGTTATGTCACTAATGTATATACATATTATTAACACAAATTGTTGTATGCCGTTAATGTACATACCGATTGATATCACAAATTCGGATGCCATTAATGTATATACATATTAGTGACACAAAGTCACGTTTGCCATTATAATCTAATAGAATATGTGAGATACATGTATTAACTATCTATATAAAGCTTTTGACACTTTAGTCTTAATTAATAGTTTTTAAAGAAAAATGATTCCTAATAATTTAACTATTGACTTTCCCTTACATTATATAGGGCTAAGTGTCTGAAAATGTATCAAACTTTGTCAAAATCTATATTTTATGTATCAACTTTCAAAACCTCTATTGTATGTATCAAACTTTCGATTTGTGCTAATTATATGTAATTTTCTACGTGGCGCTTTGTATGAATTCCACGTGGATGCTTTATATGGATGACACACCGGTCATATTACATACAATTATCAATAATCGAAAGTTTGATACATACAATAGAGGTTTTGAAAGTTGATACATACAATAGAAATTTTGACAAAGTTTGATACATTTTCAGGCACTTATCCCCATTATATAAAATCTCATTTAATTATATATAATACTATCATTAAATTAAATGAGGTTACAATCTTCCTTAGTCATTATATAGTGCAATATACTATTTTAATTAGCATTTATCTCATGTAACAATACCTCATTATATGCACCATATTTTATAACTATAAGTGATTAAATGGTATACATTCATACTTTTTTGGATTGCAAATTATACAAAAAAATATGTATAGCTCATAGAAGCCCTTATTTTTCGCTAACTTATATATTAGCCTCTAATGAAAAATATAACTGAAAGAGTTGTCAATTAAAATTTAGAATATGCACCAATAAGTTTATTCATACTATAATAAACTGTCTGACCCCTGAATTTTAGTTGACCCCAGTATATATCACTTAAATTCTAACCAATTTATGCACGTTACAATAGCATTTAGGATTGTCATTAACAATATCCATCTTTAAATTAATTTAAATTCAAGTAGTATTACTTATCCATATTTATAGTCTCTCTCTCTATAATAATGTAAGGAGATATCTTGTATGATATTCAGTATAGATACATATAAAATCATATCTCTCAATTTTTCATCCACGCAATATTGTAATTTACGACAAATACTACATTTTAATAACATTGTATTTTTTACCTATAATTTTTTTTTGCATTTTAACATTTCCAATTTTGTCACAAAATGCAGTAAAATATGTCCTCTCCTTTTTCCCCTCATATAATGCCTTCTCATGTAAATGTTAACCATTTTAGTTGGGCCTAAATTTAGACGTACACTTTTATGCCTCCCAAATCATTTTGTAATTAACTCATAAGTATACATATTATAATTATAATTAGTGATACCTTTTACCTTGTACATTAATATACATTTTTTTTATTTTTATGAGAATTGATCCTCACACCACTTGTTTTTATCCATACACCATTTTTATGCATCACAGTGTTGTACAGTACAAGACTGTAAAGCAGATTTGGTGGTGTATGGATAAAATCAAGTGGTGTAAGGATCACTCCCTTTTTTTTATTGGTCGATAGTATATGCATGATACATTTAGATTAGGTGCCACTAACTCTTTTTGATAATCAGTTTATATAAAATTATATTATATTTATGTTTATAGTATATTCTATATAGTAGATAGTAGATAGATGTAGAAGATTATAGAATGTGTGATCATAGATTAAAAGGAAAGAAAGATACATTCGATCAATTATATTAAAAATAATGGCGGGATTTTCTACGCGTTTACTCCAATGCCCACGTCCTTAATTTCCTCAAGGTCCTTAATTTTCTCTAACTTCCTAAACTATATATCCCTTCCATCAGTTCCTAATTGATAGAAATAATCCGAATAGTATCTCTGAAGCAAACTTCAAGAAACTCCAATTCGATACTCTGTACTCAGGTTAACCTCTCTAATATACTTATCATTTTTGCTTGATTATGATTGCTTTGTTAATTTTAACCTAGTGCTCAGTTGATTGTTGATACTCATAATGTATATTAGTTGTATTAAAAAGTGAAAAATTCAATGACGTGCTTTTTAATTGTGATACTGATAGTGTTTAAATATACATTGATCATGTTTTCAATTGATATTTTAATTGTTTATCAATCCATCAAATAGAAGTAGGCTGCTTTGTGGTATCTTTTTATTAATTTCATCAAAAACTTATTGATTCATAAACTTGGTTAAACAGAGGATTATTTATTTATTTTTTATTTTTTTAGGAATTTGATTAATAGAGGAGTTTTTTTGTTTATTAAAGTGTACTCGTGATTTAAGATTTTGACTGAGAATGAAAGTAAATAGCACAAAAGAGTGGGGAAGGGCTGATCAAGTATTTTGTTTTGGGATGTTAGTATTAATGTACACAGGTGTTGTGTCGTGAACGTCATGCTAAGCCTCTTCCAATAACATATTCCAAATGCAAACTTGTCCGGAGTACTTAGCAATTTGAACATAGGAATTTGAACATACAGGTAAATCTATTCCTTCCACCGACTGTTGTTTAATACTTACCTAATGATCGACATATTCTAAAACTTTTTTCAGATCCCTGGTATGTCTTCATCTACTCCAAGCGACTCACCTTCAGTTAACAAAATAAGATCATCTCCTTGAAGTCACTATGACCATGGTAATTTCTTACATCTTTTCTGTCTAATTTGTGATCTATAAATTGTGAACTAGTTCTCCTTTTTAGTTACTTGCTTATGGAACCAATTATCGTTGGCTTCTTTCACAGGTATGTTAAGTTTGATTCTACAAAAGAGCTAAGACAAGGTGGATCTAACATGGATCATAGGCAGAGCATCTTCTTGACTGCAATTTCAACTATCATTTCTAGTTAAGGTTTATTTGGTAGATTCTTTTTTTTTTTTTTTTTTTGCCTTGTTAGACATTTAGACTTATTTAAGTTTTAGTTGGATATGTAGTTTGAATGCTTGAGAACATTGTTGCAATAAATTTGAGCTTTTCTTTATGTAGAGGTCTAGTTTTTATGTTCTTGTAACTTTGTTTACTTTTATTTTTTTATCGTAGTATATTATATTATACTAAACTACAATGACAGATCAAGACCAAATTGATTCGATACCATATCACTAGCAAACAATAATTTAATCATTAACGACAAAATATGCCACAATAAGTAAAAAAGCTCATATATCTGACAAGTTTCTTGTGGCACAAATTGATTGCCACAAAATCATTTCGATTTACAGTGACACAAAAAGAAAGTGCCAGTAAACCCTCAAAGGTCTACATCGGCACAAACAAAAAGTCCCACCAAAGGGTCTGTAGTCTGCAGCGGCACTACCAAAGAGTGCCACTAAATCCTCCAAACTCTGTACTGGCACAATAAAAAAGTGCCACTATAGTCTTAATATCTGCAGCGGCACAAGTAAAAAGTACCATTAAAAGTCATTAGTGGTAGCGCTTCTAGTGGCACTTTTTTAGTGTGCCACCGATTCCTTTAGTGGCACTTATATGGCTTCTTATGGCACATTTTGTATGCCATTAAATG
The DNA here is from genome assembly GCA_949592205.1 of Helichrysum umbraculigerum. Taxonomy (NCBI): domain Eukaryota; kingdom Viridiplantae; phylum Streptophyta; class Magnoliopsida; order Asterales; family Asteraceae; genus Helichrysum; species Helichrysum umbraculigerum. The sequence continues at coordinate 2,819,579 of CATIUR010000005.1, read as the reverse complement.
TCATTTTGTTTGTAGTGAATTGACTAATCAAACAATCACACGAATAATCAAATACTCAATGAATATCAAACGAAACGTATTATATTGAATTATAATTGATCAGATTACAGAGATTTCGACAAATGGCGTTTAGGGTTTCGTCAACCCTAAACTGAAAACGAAAATACGAATTTATACAAAATCTGGCACCTGCGACGTCGCACACGACGTCGCAGGCCCAAGCCCATGCGACGTTGACTACGTCGCAGGCCCAATACCTGACGTCGCACCTGCGACGTTACACGTAACGTCGCAGGAATCAGGAATTCTAATTCTAATTACAAACTACGAGCTAGACCAACTGACAGACACAAACATGTACCAACAAACTCCCCCGTGTCTTCAGCTTGGTCTTCAAAAATCTTCTTTAAACCCAGCCCGCAGGAAATTGGCCGTCAGCATGAATTCCATTAGCCACACAAACAGTAACAACATTGTAAAACTGCTCGGCTAAACGTCTGTTGAACTCATTCTTCTGACCAACACGAATCCGATCATCATAGAGTTTTCTTAAATCTTTTTCATGAAAATTAATCAAACTCATCGGATCATACAGTCTAAACGTTGCTTGCTTCAAATTCCATATACCTCAAACTTCTGGCCACGGTTCAGAATCTGGAACAAAAGTAATAACCGCTTCACCAGTTTGTGAATCAAGTTCCCATTTTACAAGTCTTCTCAGAAAATAATAAGGAACTGGTTCCAGAGGTATCTCAGTCAAACAGTTAGCAGGCGGATAGTGAACTTTAACCATAGGCTTCCTGGTGACTGGATCAATCTTCTTTTTCCACGTATACCGAGTGCCCAACGTCGGTTTCAATTTAGAATATGTCTTCGATAACACTTCCCGACGTAAATTTCTCTGAATAAACTCAGCATAATCATTCTCGAATGGATTAATCAATTTAAGCTGAGCTAATCGATTAATCTCTCCTTTTGGCAACGTACTTAATCTATCAAAACGCATTCTAAAGTACTGAACTCCATCTTCTCTCTTAATCATAAAAAGATTCCTCTGACACTTCCAGCTTTTAATAACACCGGTATAATTTCGACTAACCCGGTACACTTGACATTTAACTGGAATAGGAACTGGATTTCGTCCCTTAGGCCACCATTTCTTGTTTCTTTCTTTCTTCTCTTCAGCAGTATATTTCCCTGGAATATCCGTAGATTCTTGAGTTGCTGAGTCCGGTGCCTGTGTCTCTTGAGCTGGAGTTGCAGCAGAACTTGATTCTCCATGTTGAGCTTTAGCAGGTCTCTCATCTTCACTTGAATCAGATTCTATAATCGGTGCACCATCGTAAGCTTCCCCAGATTGTGCATCATCATACATTTCATCTGAGTTCAACTGTTCTTCTTCAATCGAAACATCCTCATTCATCTCAAAAACATTCTCCGTTTCTTCCTCAGAGCCAACTCCACTGGCCATTCTCTGAATAAACGATAAGTCAGCGAATGAATAATCAACAGCCAGCGGTCTCGGTTGCCCTGGAATATCATCAACACAAAAGTAATCCAAACGAGAAATATTTTCATTAACATTTTCAAGTACAGGGTTGGGGTTTACAGACGCAGGTTCACTTGACTCTAAAGTGGGTACCCCAGACCCAGACTCCCCCGAGGCAAGTAACCTGCCTTCCAAAACATGAACCCTAAGCTTCGTTTCCTCAAGCTCCTTAGATTGAACATCGATCAGTGCAGCTTGTTCAGCAATCTTTTCGTCTTGAGCCTCCAGCTTTTGCTTCATCTTCTGCATATCATCCATAATCTTTTGCATGAATGCTGGAGTCGGTTGAATCTCAAAATCAGCTTGCGGCGATGGGTTGACTGGAGTTCTTGCAGACGAGGAACGACGAACACGACGACGAGGACGATAAGTTTCATCGTCAGAATCATCACCATCTCGTGTACGTTTCCCAGTATCCCTTGGAGGTACATACTTACGTCCTTGTCTGATCCGACGTTTAATCCTCAGATACCTGAATGAATCGGTAATCCGGATACGTTCCATCTCAGAGGGATGCGGAACAGTACCGTCCGAGTGCTCAGGCGTCGGACCCCCATCCTGAGGACCTACATTTTCTGCAGCTTCAGAATCAGAACCTTCAACCGTGTCGTGAGAAGCAGAATTGTCTGAGTCAACATGGCCAAACTGCTCGATGTTTTCCAAAATAGCATCCACATGCTCCCCCGCAGCTTGAACATGGATGTTCACAAGCGGTTGCTGCGGTTGCTGTGGTGCTGGAATGTCCATATACTGAGGTTCCGGGGGCGGTACATAATTCTCATCCACAATAGCACCAAATAAGGGAACATCCCTTGGTGCCTCATCCCCTTTCTCATAACCTGCACAAATAGTAAAGATCCGACTCATCATCGGTGAAATCTTTAATTGCTGATCGATATCACCCTGTGCCTGAAGATCTGGATGATGACGATTGATGTGCAACTGAATAAATCTCGAATATAGGATCCATTTCTGATCCCCGGCATTCGCATTATCAACCATAGCCTTGAATATAAAACCCGAGAAGTTGAACGGCTTGTTGTACACTAACGCTAACATGGCAGAAGCCAGACTTCGGCTCATACCATCCGTTCCACCTTTCCTATTGCCCAAACAAACGATAATCACGTGCATCAAATATCTCCAAATCCCGGGATATCCAATCCGTTGCATAGCTCCCGTAACGAAAATATGATCAAAAGCGACTGGCATATTCGGTTGATCGTTCAGCTGTAAAAGTTCCCGAATACTCTGTTCTGTAATAGTGATTTCCGTACCAAGAACTGTAGAGATCAGTCGTCGAACGTTGTTATCAGTAACAACAATTGCGTTTCTCCAGAAAGGGTTGATCAGATTTCCAAAAACCATAGTGTTGTCGGAAATGGCGTGGAATACCCTTGAACGTCTCAAAAATGCGGTCATCTGACGATACGGTGCAGCTTTGTCAGAAGTATCAACAAGGTAAGCGGCAGTATTATGACGCGCCTCAAACACTAAAGCCATATCTGCAAAAACAGAAGCATACAAGATATTCTCGAAAAGCGTTAGAACAAACAAAGTATACCAAATTTATCACAAACGAAAGGTTTCATTGATATGTTATAGAAGAACAAAGTTACAGATACACATATCAAATCCTAAACCCTAAACCCTAAACCTAAACCTAGACCAAAGATCCCGGTTAAACGAATACAGCCAAAATCCAAGACAAGGTCAGGCTAAAATCCAAGACAGGGATGGTATCCCACCAGACCAGAAGGCCGAGATCCAGGATAATGAAGGAATTCCTCCAGACCAGAAAACCAAGATTCAGGACAAAGAGAGAATTCCACCGGATCATTGACCAACGGAGACAAAAATGGTCATATCTAAGTGACCAGATAGAAACTTTAAGGCGCATGACCACCAGAAAGCACAAAAAAATCCACGACCGGAAGAGGATCCTTCTAGCCGCGGACGGGCGAGTGGTGACACTCTTTGGGCAGAAGCAGTGAACACAGTCTTTCTGATTCAGCGAGGAACTGAAAGAAATCGCCCGCCATTGCTGGACAGAATTGAACAGTCAGAAAAACGCAACAATTGGTTTATAAAAAAATTTGTCATTTTTCTAGTAAGAGGCGACGTAGCCTATGACGTCACATGTCAGATAGCGACGTAGGAAAGGACGTCGCAGATAATCAGAATAATAACAATAGCGACGTAGCCCGTGACGTCGCACAAAATTCGAGCGACGTTAAAGGGGACGTCGCATTTTGCTATTTATTGTGAATTTAATCACATTAATAAAAGTAGCGACGTAGTGAGGGACGTCGCGTACGACGTCGCAGTAAAAGGCGACGTAGGGAAGGGCGACGTAGGGAAGTGATAATAAATAAGCAATAGCGACGTAGGCCACGACGTCGCAGCGTACGTCGCACCGACGAACAGTCGTCCCCAACCCAGAAAACCAAACTTTCGAATTTAGGGGTTTTCATAACAAAACACACCACAAGGTGCGGCTTTAAACGGTGATCACGAAAACATAATTTATACTATGCTTATCACACATTTACACAGGTAATTTGTCCCAAACCCGAAACCCTCCGCAACCGCTATATATATATAACAATTAAACGAAATATACACGGTGAAAAGAGGTAAAAATAGTACCTAAGTGTGCGGAATAACGAGTAGATCAAAGCTACGTGAATGAATCGGAATGTAAACAGCTAAGAATCACAAAGTTGCTCGAAAAAATGCTACGTCGCAAATCGCCAAATGGTACGTCGCAGGCTACGTCGCAGATGAATAGAGAATAGTGTGACGTGTTACGTCGCGGTTGAGACTATATATAGTCTAACCCTATTTGCGACATAGACTGGGACGTCGCAGGCGACGGCGAGTGGGACGTCGCATAGAGCAGTTAGGATTCGATTTGAGTCGATTTTGAATTTTTCAAAAACCGTTTACTCGTTATTTTAGCAAATAATATCCAAATGAGTCGTGACTTGGGAAAAATAATATAGAATAAAAATAAAGCATAAAATAACTAAAAATTCTTTTTGGTATTTTCTTTAATATTACAAAAAGTAAAAAAAAATAACAGAATAGAATTACTAACACTCTATTTTTGGTGACGGAGTTGATTTGTCTGATTAGGGATCATATCGGAATAACATGCATTTATTAGGAATAGTAAGTGTTATTTCGATCATCAGTATATTTGTCCACTTTAAATTTACGTGGCACATTTAAAACACCTTTTATAAAAATTATTTCATGACGATTATTGGTATTGTTTGTCCACCTAAACATGTTACATCCGTATGTGTGAGCTAACCTTTATTGTTAGTATGAATATTAATTTTGTGAAACCTATTATATGATATACTGATAAACTTTAGTAAAACACAAAACACTGCATATTTATGCAAGGTAGAGATTACAAGACCAAGTTTTCTCGGCTTTCTCGTAACATACACTTGCCCTTCAAATTTAGGCATACATCAAACCGACTATGAAGATACTAGTGGCCCCAGATCTGTACTTAGTACAACAGAGGGAACCTTAGTATGAACATAACAAGTTTGAGACTATTTGCATAACTAATGGATTCAGGTCTGTACGAGAGTACAACAATAGTCACCATTAGTTAGGCAAATAACCATATTATTACTATATGCCAATTTTACATTTACATAATAATTATGACAGTGTATGACAGTACTTCCATTTATCAATTAAGACTTATGTCATACATCATATAACAATTTTCACAAAATAATAGACAAGTTTTAATATTACTTCTTACTCACTCACAAACCGGTGTGTATCATGCCTACCAATACATCGTGTAATGAAGATAATTTAGATAGAAACTGTTTTAAGTGTGTCATATAAACCTACTGACACATCCAAGATAAACCTTAAAATTCCATTTTGTGCATGTCACCCGATGTACTATCATATCCCAAGTTGTTTACAGACACAACTTCAACGTCTATTTTAAAAATGTAGCAACTTTGCGTTTTCTTTAATACTAAAGAGTATAAAGAGTGGCTGTTGCGATTTTTTTTTTTTTTTTAATGAATTTAAAATTTAAACTTAAAAATCCAAGTCACAAATCAATTCTTTGACTGAAAGAACCTTAAACCTATCAGATTGACCAGTTCAATAAAACGTGATCGCAAAAAGGCTTTTGTGAAAAGGTCCGCACACTGCTTAAGGGTTTCTATATGTACGACATCTATAAGGTGTTTCTCAAAGCAATCCCGTATGAAGTGGAACCTAAGTTCGATATGTTTGGTCTTAGAGTGCTGTACGGGATTGTGAGTTATAGATATAGCAGCTGTATTATCAATGTAAATAGGAGTCATAGAGAGATTGAACCCGTAATCGCGCAGCTGGTGCTGGATCCAAAGAACCTGAGAACAGCAACTTGCAGCAGCAACATACTCGGCTTCAGCTGTGGAAATAGCAACCGCAGTCTGCTTTTTGCACTGCCAAGAAACTAAGCGCGGTCCAAGGAACTGACATCCCCCAGTAGTTGACTTCATATCTACCTTGCATCCACCAAGATCCGAATCTGAATAGGCAGTTAACTCGAAGTTTTTCTCGTTTGAATACCATAGACCCAGAGATGGCCTAAAAGCGAGATATCCAAAAATTCGTTTTACTGCCTTCATATGAGACACCTTCGGATTTGCTTGAAACCGTGAGCAGAGTGAAACGGCAAACACTATATCTGGTCTTGAGGCAGTCAGGTACATGAGAGAGCCTATCATTGAGCGATAGTCTTTCTCCTTGCAATCTTCATCGTCCTCATTAGGTCCAAGATTGTGTTTCACTTCAATTGGAGTGCCGTAGTGTTTACAATTGAGCAATTCATACCGCTTCAACATGTCAGTGACATATTTTGACTGGTGTATATAAATTCCATTGTCAGATTGCTCAACCTGTAGTCCCAGAAAGAACGTGAGTTCTCCCATAGCACTCATTTCAAACTCAGCTTTCATCAGTCCTTCAAAATCCTTGCACAACTGATCATTAGTTGATCCAAAAATTATGTCGTCCACATAGACCTGCACAAGTAATAAATCCGCTCCTTCCCGTTTGATGAAAAGCGTGCTATCAATCTGTCCTCTATCAAAACCATTCTTCAGTAAGTACTTGGCAAGTCTCTCATACCAAAGTCGAGGAGATTGATGAAGACCATACAAAGCTTTCTTCAGCTTACAAACATGATTAGGATGCTTTGGATCTTCAAAATCAGGAGGCTGACACACATAAATCACTGCGTCGACATCTCCGTATAGAAAAGCACACTTCACATCAAGTTGATACACACGGAATCCTTTAAAAGAAGCATAGGCTAGAAAAATTCGAATAGATTCCAAACGACGACAGGAGCAAAAACTTCATCATAGTCAATACCTTCCAGTTGACTATATCCTTGAACTACCAGACGGGCTTTATTTCGAATAACCGCCCCACGATCATCCATTTTGTTACGGTAAACCCAACGAGTACCCGTCAAGTGAGCACCCTTGGGTAGAGGAACAATTTCCCAAACATTCATCTTGTTTATTTGCTGTAGTTCCTCCTGCATAGCCTCGACCCAAGATGGATCTTTTAAGGCTTGTTCAACCTTTTTAGGTTCAATTTGAGACAAATGACATGAATCGATATGAGCTATAAGTCCCAAAAGCTGCTGAGCTGAAGTCTGCTTTGCTTGTTGTCGTGTTTGAACAGATGCATGAGGATCACCAATGATATTATCAATGGGGTGATCCTTATGTATACGAGTTTCTGGTATGGCAGTTGGCACAACGTCCACACCCAGATTGTTCAAATCTCCCTCAGATTCAGGAGTAGCAGCAGACTCAGGAAAGGCTAACTCTTCTTCTTCCCCTTCATGTTCAGAAGTATATAAGTGAGAGTAGGCCATTGTTTCTTCCACTTCATCTTCTTCTTGAGGTTCCTCTAAAGGAGGCATGTTTGGATCATATGAAAGCTCCTTTGTGTAGTTATAAACTGTTTTAGAAGGAGTAGCCGAAGATGGTGGAGTAAGAGATGGTGTAGGTGTAGATGGTGGTGATTTGGTTGTTGTTTGTGGTTGTGTGGGTGTTGGTTGTGATGGTGTAGGTGTTGTTTGTGAAGGTGTAGGTGTAGTTGGTGGAGGTTCGGGTGTTGCATTGGGAGATGGGTCGGATGGTTTATTATTCACAGGTGTATCTTGAGTAAGATCAAGTCCATGAAGTATAGAAACCAATTCTTCCGTTTCATCCTCTTCCGGAATATTGAATGAGTTGAAGAGGTTTCCATAGTTGAAAAACCAATCCGGACCCGTTCCTTGAGGAGGTTCCGTATACCTTAAACATTTTACCTCAAACTGTTCCTCAATCTGATTCGTTGATTTGTTGAAGACTCTTTTGTTCGAAGAGTTGACTGAATATCCAAGAAAAATCCCTTCAACAGCTTTATCACCAAACTTAGAGACCTTATCTTTTGTAATCATGATCATGCATGGACACCCAAAGGGTTCTAGAAACTGCAGATTTGGCTTACTGTTATTAAAAAGTTCATAACACGTTTTGTTCTTTTTCTTAACCGTGAGCACTCTGTTGAGAACATAACAGGCAGTATTAACCGCCTCAGCCCAGAAGATGATTGGTAACTTGGAGTCAGCTAACATAGTCCGAGCTGTCTCGATGATTGTTCTATTCTTTCTTTCTGCGACTCCATTCTGTTGTGGAGTCCTTGGAGCACTGAATTGATGCTCAATACCTCTTGTAGCACAAAACAATTCGAGAGTTGAGTTCTTGAATTCAGTTCCATTGTCGCTTCGTATCCTTTTCACCTTCAAGTTGCACAGATTTGCCAACTTGTCCAACAAATACACCAGAATATCAGGAGTCTCCCCCTTCGAGGTCAAAAAGTAAACCCACGAAAACCTTGAGTAGTCATCAGTAACTACCAAGCAGTAAGACCGACCACCAATGCTCTTTGTAGAGACTGGACCGAAAAGATCCATATGCAGTAGTTCCAATGGTGCATTTATGGAATTCACCTGCTTAGACTTATGGGACTTCTTACGTAGCTTTCCTTTTTGGCAGGAGATACAGTCATCCTTTAGAGCAAATGACTGTTTTGGAACTCCTAGCACTAGGTCATTTTTAGTCAAGAAATTCATTTTTCGTAAATGAATGTGTCCCATTCGTCTGTGCCAAAGCAGTGAATCCTTTTCAGAAGCCTTAGACAAGAGACACGTATACTCATTCGAGGTCTCAACAGTTCTCATATTCAGAATGTATGTGTCATTCTTTCTTGGTGCTCTCAGTAACACCCATTCTTCCGGAATGACATACCCAGGCTTCAGTATCACGCACTCTGTCTTTGTGAACGCAGTAGTATAATCCTTATCACAGACCTGTGAAACACTTAGCAAGTTGTGCGTAAGTTGTTCCACGTAGTTCACATTTTCAAAACTAACATTGCCGTTAGTTAGCGTTCCTCTTCCAGAAATGGTTCCTCCAGTATCTCCAGCAAAGGCAACATATCCTCCTGCGTATGGTTTAATATCCACAAGAAGAGATACATCGCCTGTCATATGTCGCGAGCAGCCGCTATCCAAATACCATTCACTATCTTTAACGCGTTCTGACTGCTGCAACACACAAACGAAGGAGATTAGTGAGAAACGGTGACCCAAGCCTTTACAGACTTAGGTCGACCGTGGTCATCAACAATAAGCACGTCAGATAGGATTTTATTTTTAAACAAATTATAATTTTTATCTGATGTGTTATTGTTGACGACTGAAGAGTCAACATCAGACTCTTTTCGTTTCCAAACTTTAGAAGGTTCGGAATTGGTATTAGAAGTAATGTTGGGCTTTTGAATTGGCAAATATTTTTGCTCAACATTACTTGGCTTTAAAACAGGCTTGGGAGAGTTTGAGTAACGCCTAGGTGGAGATTTTGAAAAAGAATTTCTATAAACAGATGTCCTAGGCATCTCTCTCCCATAGCGCTGATTTGACAGCTTTGGACATTCACGAATTAAATGTCCTTGTTTCTTGCAGTAGAAACAAGAACGAGTCTCAGCAAACGGTTGAGGCTGAGGAATTACCACAGAAGATGGAGAAACATTTCTAGAACATGAACATTGCGTACACGTCTTAGAAAGTGTTTGTTTTGGTTGAGAGGTTGAAGTTGAAGGTTTATCATACGAAACTCTTTCATTTACTATTTTGTGTTGCAAAATCTTTATAGGTGATTGTAAAGTTTGTTGTTTCGAATTTAAAACCTTGGCTTTTCCCTTATTTGGTTGAACCTTAGTTTCAGGTTCAACCTTTGAACTCACTTTTTCAGGTTTAACTGCAACTTTCTTAACCTCAGGATACTCCTGATCCGTAATGTCCTCAATCTCAACAATCTCCTCAACACTAACAGGAGATTCATTCTTTAGCTCAACACTCTCCTTAACACTAACAGGAGATTCATTCACAGACTTAACAAACGTTGGCAAGGGGTACTCTGGCCGCTTGGTTTTCTCCTTTGCCGGTTTGTTGTGTTTGGTCTCTTTAGCATCTTTAGCTTTTATACCGTAAAGCTTGGACCAATCAACTGGAATTTCTTCAAAGCCTTCCTTAACAGGCAAGGGACAGTGAGTAGTAGGAGGAGGGACTGAGTGGTATCCCAATCCCTCATTCTTTTTCCCACTAGTACCATGCTTGCTAAGAATTTCATTAAAGACAACCGTTGAGGAATTTGAACCTAAGATTTTACTCTTATAATTCTCATACTCATTTTTTAAATCTGTAAGTTTTTTCTTTAGTAGTTCAATTTCAACAAGATAGCTTTTAATGGCATCTTCTTGACTAAAGACCTTAGATTTATATTTCTGAGTATCTAACCGATGAGCCTCAAGATGTTTTTCATAAAGTTTCTCATTAGCTTTTAAAAAATTATTTGACTCGGTTAGTTTTTCATTCTTTTTCCTCAACTCTACGGTGTATGTCTGATATGCCTTTAGAGATTCAGTTAACTTAATGCATGAGATACAATTTAATGGTTCATCAGGTACCTCATTCACAATGTGAGCCATCAAACACTGTTGGTATTGCTGGGAGACAGCCGTCCAATCCTGACTTGTGGGCTCGAAAACAATTAGGGCATTATCAGCAGGCCCTTTCTTGGTAACTTCCATTTCTTTGGTCTTTGGAGGAGTAGAAGGTGTTGTGAATCCCGATGCTGGCATTTTGGGTTTCTCGCATTCCCTGGCGAAGTGAGCCAAATTTTGACAATTGTAACACCGGACCTTACTCTTGTTAAATCCGAAGCCAGTCTTCCCGTCACCTTCCAAGCTTTTACGCCCTGTCCTCTGCAAAAACTTTTGAATTCTTCGGGTGATCATTGCCACATTCCAAGTTAGATCCATTTGCTCCAGATCATCTTTATCAAGCTGAGCATAGTCTTCCTTAGTCAACTCCAAAGTAAGATTCGGTTGAGTAACCAAATCCTTGTATGAGCTTAAGAAAGCTGTGTAAATGGCAGCTTGCTCCTGAATAGCAGGTGAGACTTGAACCTGTTGTTGATTTGAAGAAGGTCCAGACATGAAAACAGAATGAATCCCATCGTAAGAAGAAGAAGAGGTTGATGAAGCATTTGTATTTGTCACGAAGGCGACTCCAGATCCATAAGTCTTTCCAGAGTTAAGTTGAACACCATACACACTAGGATTCTGAACAGCAGCACCAGACCTTGTTTCTTTCTTCTTAATCTCCATCGCGTGAGCTTGAAGATCCCCTATCAACGTATCCAAAGACATGTTTGCAAGTTCTTCATTTTCTTTTAAAAATTGAACTTTAACATCCCAAGAACTCGGCAACACATCCAGTAGCTTCTTATTGACTTCAATTGGAGGAAAAGTATAACCCCCTTCAAACAACTCACCAACTAACCGTGAGTACCTAGTGAATAAAGAAGTTGTGTCTTCATTAGGAAGAATATCAAAGATATCGTACTGTTTCTTAATTAGTTCAAGCTTGGCTTCCTTGTACTTATCATTTCCTCCACAACGAGTTTCAATTGCCTTCCATAAATCAAAAGCTGTTTCATGAGTTCTGAAAAGCCATAGAACATCTTTGGTTAAACACATTTTAATCATCGAAAATGACTTTCTCTCAGTATCAAAATCTTTCTTCTCCTCAGGAGACATTGCTTTATAAGTCTTAGCAGGACGAATACCACGGTATTCCCCTTCAGCTAATGGAGGTACATAACGCTCACGTAATGGTCCCCATAATTCCGGACAGTGAAAGTCAATATATTGTTCAACACGGTCTCTCCAGTATACATAATCCATATCAGCTGTAAATAGTGGAGGTTTATTGCTTGAACCAATATCATTACTTTGCTTTATCATTTTCCTAAGTCCTCTAATATCCTCTTTATCAGCTGCCATTGTAACTACTTAATCGAAAAAACAATCTTCTGGTACTAGCGACGTTGATGATAACGTCGCACAAAGATTATGCGACGACGATAGTGACGTCGCAAAAAGCAAAGGATTCAATTAAGAATCAGAAATATGCGACGTTGAAAGGTACGTCGCAGATGACGTCGCAGAGGACGTCGCAGAGTCACACGGCGTCGCAACAAGACGTCGCAACACTAGGTCGCAAAGACTAATTAAAGTCAAAATAGCGACGTCGCAGATGACGTCGCAACAGTACGTCGCACAGACTAATTAAAGTCCAAATCACTAACGTCGCACGCGACGTCGCAGATGACGTCGCAGGTAACGTCGCAAAACGCGAAAACCTGCGGCCAAAAACCCTAAAAACGAATTTTTAACCCAAAAACCAAAACCACGAATGTCGAACGACGAAAACCTTCAATAATCCCCAGTAATAATGATCGAAAACCTGTAAAAACACAAAACAAACGTGATAAACACGAAAACACACGAATATCACGTCCTTTTAAATCCCAAACTCGATCCGTTAAGCCAAAAACGAGCACTTTCTGCTCTGATACCAGTTGTTTGTCCCTAACCTTGGATCTATACGAACCGAGTCAATCAATTGATGGCGGAAACAACAATTGACTAATCAAACAATCACACGAATAATCAAATACTCAATGAATATCAAACGAAACGTATTATATTGAATTATAATCGATCAGATTACAGAGATTTCGACAAATGGCGTTTAGGGTTTCGTCAACCCTAAACTGAAAACGAAAATACGAATTTATACAAAATCTGGCACCTGCGACGTCGCACACGACGTCGCAGGCCCAAGCCCATGCGACGTTGACTACGTCGCAGGCCCAATACCTGACGTCGCACCTGCGACGTTACACGCAACGTCGCAGGAATCAGGAATTCTAATTCTAATTACAAACTACGAGCTAGACCAACTGACAGACACAAACATGTACCAACAAAATTAATTACGGAGTAATATATTTCTCAAACTTTAATTAAAATGATTATTGAAGATCAAACATTTCTTATTTATTCAACTTGAGGCCGGTACGATTTGATTGCTTATTTTTGTTAATAAAACCTTTGCTTTTCATCAAATACGTGAAGTATCATTATATATCCACCATACTTTTTGATAGATCCACCAAAACTGTGCTGTATAATTTGTATAGTACAAACTCTCAATGCATGATTATGGTGTATTTATAAAAAAATGTGGTGGATATATCAACACCCATCACATAAGAACTTACTTAATAACTGTTGGAATTAAACTAACGTGATTAGGATTACAATTCCACTCTAGCCAATTGACTTTGGTTTTCCTATTTCGATTGGAAATCCATAAAAACGATTAGAACTTTTACTTCATCACCGATTGTATCGAACCTTGGTTTGAGGAGGTTGAATACCATTGCGTTTCTGAATCTCCATAAATACCCATAAAACAGATTTAATCACCGCATCGAAGAAATTCTTGCAGCCAAGAACCTCTAGTTACTTTATTGTATTTACATCGTTATCTAGCAGCTTGCTAGCATAACGTTATGTTATTTAATGAAATTATGATGTTCAAAAAAAAAAAAATAACCATTGGAATTAATTTGAACCAGTCATTTTTGTATTCACGTACATATGAGAATTAGATTAGATGTATTGCATGTACAAATAAGTCTTTTTGAAATAATTGATCCAGCATAATATGTATTCGGAGTATATTTTTATATGAACCATGATAGTCCAATTAATCTTACGTATATATACAGTAACTTACTATTACTAGATATGAAATAACTTAACGATAAAATTGTGGTTTTCGGAACTAAAGATCGAACTTGACCCACATATCGAAACAGCTAGAAACCGTTAGTGAATGATCAAAATATATGGAATCTAGAAACCGTTTGTACCGTACAACAGTAATATGCTTGCAGTGAGTGCACGAATTGAAGGTATAATATATAGTGATAAGGTGGTGTCTTATCGGTGGTTGCTAGAGGCAACTCCTATCTGGCTTCATTTTTGTTTTTTTGATCTATCAGTACGTGGCTTTGTTGTTGTTACTTGATCTTCTGTAATTTCACAACTGTTAATGCGTAACGTACAAGTTAGTATAGCAGATTTGGAAGGACCACTTCATTTCATGATCCACCTCGAATTGCAACTAGGGTTAGATTTTCAGTCTCTGATCGAGGCACACTGAACGTTACTGCTCCTTAAGACCTGCATCGATCTCTTTCTTGAGTCGGCGTTGTTTTAGGATCGTAAAATCACGAATTATATCTTGCATAATCAAAAGAACGAGATTTATCTCACATGATCTTTTAAAATTGAGTGTGCAGTGTAAAAACAAAGTTGGGTAATATATACTCTTTCTGGAAAGATCAACTGAAAATTATACTGTATATACAAGAGGTAATCTAAATTATTATAATCATGATTTCATGTTTAACAAAGTTGACAAATATACAAAATAAGAATCATTTCTAACATATATCAGTTGTTATTGTGGTCTCATGATCAGTCTATTCTACTATATCATGATCTAAATTAAGACAAAATCATTATTGGATGTATTTTAATTTGTTAACTTTTGGGATAAAATAATAAATACTACAGTTATGCAGAATATAAAACAATAAATAAGGAAAAAGAAAACGTACGATGAAGAGGATGGCTACGTATGCTAGTTATAAATCACTCCCTCTTGAGTAGCATATGTTGAAGGTAGAGACAACGATCGAGACATCGTTGTTTTTAGATATATAAATCCCTACACTAAATATTTATGTGTCTGCGTCAAATTTTCGTAAAAATTGTTATTATGAGTCGTAATTATAATTAGTGATTAGTAATATTAATTTTAATTAGTAATTAGACAATCCTACCATCTATTAACATATTCTACATAACTAGCACAATACCCGCACAATGCATCGGTGAAAGTGGTGACGATGGATGGTGGTGCGAGTGAATGTTTTAAAATAAAAACATATTGTACTCCGTTCGTCCCATTTAAAATGTTCACATTACTATTTTGGGATGTCCCATTATAAGTGTCCACTTTGATATTTAACCAATTAAAAAAGACTTTAGTGGGTAGATTTAATATTTGATGGGTGAAAAGTGTAGTTAGTGGAGAATAAGTAGTAATTAAAAATAATAGATAATGGGATAGGGGTATTAATGAAAGTGTAATTAGTAGAGAATAATGAGTAATAGATAATAGATAATGGGATAAGGGTATTAATGGAAATGTTATAAATAAGTCAAAGGTAATATTTTCTTTTCCATGTGTTGAGTACCAAAATATGAAAGGTGGAGATGATTTATATATAATGAAGATAACATACTGTTTCCGTATGTAATCGACGGCTCCTCCAAAACTGCTACGCTAAACGCCCTATGATAATAGTTTTTTATAAAAACTAAAAAAGATATAAGTGATGACCAAACCTTGATTATCGAATAAGTTAACATCATCCAGCTTGCTAGATATGTTAGATGATATATATACTGAATTTGGATCATACGATTACTTTAATAAATACTCCATGACCAACAAATATATTACATTTCTGAGCTTACTATATATTCACATTTTTTAATAATACCGTAGTTAACTTAGATACGGAGTATAATTTTTTTCAAAAAAAGGAAGGGATTGATCGATGTGTGGCAGGCACGCGCGTACAGATAGCTAGTGTACGTGTTTGGCAAATGATGGTTGTTATCGTTGTAATGCTGTAAAATCTAAAAGGGCCATGGTATTAGTACAAAAAGCCATATTTCCTCCTTTTCAACAGGCCCTCCATATGCAAATCATATATGAGGCTCATGCAAATTCTAGTCTACCAAAACAACCAACATATACGAACCACTAATCGCGTAACTCTAGCTAGATCGATCAGAAACTTAATTCTAATCTAACCGATCGACTCGATATATATATATGATCTCTTTAAGTGATAGCTATTCGATCAGGAATCAGCTCGTAATTACAAGATTCCAGTACTCGTTAATTAGCTAGTTGACTTAATTGTTGATGGTTGTAATCGGGCGCACATCTAGAATTAGTTGACAACATCTTCTGACTCATCCCAAATCTTGAATTAGTTGTCATATTAGGCTACTTGCAAATCAAATTAAATTTCATTGGAAGGAAGAAAGAAACCAAAACGTACTCTATTGTATCTTTCTATTAATATATCGACCCCACAACATAGATTTCTAATAGATTCGACATGCTGTTCAAGCCGATCTTGATTATATACTACTTTCTATCTTCATCTTCACTATATACATGCACACCCATTAGATACCGTTATGTAACTTCATTTCTGATTTCTGTTCGTTTGCAATGTTAACCTTTTATTATTTATATATATTCAATATATACGTTAAGTTACAAATAGTTTAGTCTTGAAAATTGACATCACTTATCTAATTACAAGACCAATATGCAGGTAGGAATGAACAAGATAGCATGAAAACATACTGAATTACTATACACTGTACTTACGGTACATTGACTTTTATATAATTATTATCAAGCAAACTATATATATTTGATCATAAGTGACATGATTGAGGTGATGTACTTTGTACATGTGGGGACTAATGTACCATGCATACAATTAAGTTTTTGTTGGGTCATATATTTCAACCTCACAATTTTGATAATCTTATCCCTATAGTTATAGTTACAATAAATATAAACCGGCCAATAATTGCAAAAAGATCATTTTTGTTCACCCGTAAATCATATCGTAAAGCATCTCTATGTTAAAAACCAGCAAAGCTGACCATCCAGTTCACATTGTGCACACATCTTAAATATATAATATATGATATACTATATGAAAAACAATATTTAACAATTGACTTAACAACTCGCTAAAAAAAATTGTATTTTATAATATATATAACCCGAACAAATAAAAATGACTTCCTAAATATAGTATTCTTAGTCATATGCCTGGTCTTGCAACGATTGCTTACATCCATCCAATGAAGACTCTTTCCTAATTAAAAAGTAACCAAAATAATGTCAAAAATGATCGATGTACGGAGGTAATTGTGATAGATTGGTTTGGTTGGTTATTACTTACTCCGTATTTGTTTGCCAATCATTAACTACAGAATTCAAGGTAAGACTTTTTAACGGTAAAGTACATCTCGATCAGTGAAATATTATAAATTAATTAATGACATAAAGTAATTTACTTTGATCACGAGTATAGATGGCATTGGATCGGATATAGATCGGGTGACGCTATATCCATATCCATTTATTTTTCTTCATCCACATCCATATCCATATCCATTAAAATGACAAATCATCCATCCACATCCATATCCGATGGATGGAACGGGTTCATGGATATCCATTGGATATTAAAAAATTTGTTAAACATTGTGATAATATTGACATAATTTGATGCAAAATATAGGTAAAACATAGTTTCTAAATATACGAATCATTTGTTTATTATTTTTCATCTATTAGTGTTCTTCAAAATATAGTAGGAATTAAATTTTATCTACATGCTGTTAACCTATAAATGGAGATGTAAGAATTTTGATTTACTAAAAATAAATGATGATAAATTACGATAGAAAGGTAAATATATTTTGGGGGATCTAAAGATATAAGAACAATCCTCTTAAATAATTATAATATTATGCTATATGCTATTTATAAGTTCAAAGTGTAAGTACATGTACACGTATATATGTATTTCGGATGATAATGGGTGCATCCATGGATGAGAATTGGTCATCCACATCCAATCCACTAATCATCCACATCCATATCCATATCCGGTATACATCCATTTAGATTGTCCATATCCATCACCGGTGGATCGGGTGGATGGATATCCACTGGATCGGATTTTGATTGTCATCCCTAATCACGAGGATATAAATAAATTTAATAACTTAACTATAGTGTAAAAAACAAAAGTTATAACATCATTGCATTGTGGCAATAAGTGATGATCATTTTGACTATGGTTGACCCTACATATGGCCTTAATCCGACAAGGTGTAGCCTTAGGGCAACTCCAACAAAGGCTTTTTACAAAGCTTTTTTAGACAAAAAAGCTTTTGAAAAGCTTTTTTATCATTGGAGTGCAAAGCTTTTCTTTCCATA
Source organism: Helichrysum umbraculigerum (assembly GCA_949592205.1). Lineage (NCBI taxonomy): Eukaryota > Viridiplantae > Streptophyta > Magnoliopsida > Asterales > Asteraceae > Helichrysum > Helichrysum umbraculigerum. Next base: position 2,801,397 of record CATIUR010000005.1, on the reverse strand, counting down.
GCTTGAGAAATATTAAGTCTTTCATCAAAAGCTTTTTAGACATTGTGTGTGTGTAGAATTTAAAAACAAAAGCTTTAGAAAAGCTTTTAACATTGGAGAGAAAGCTTTTCATAAAAGCTTTTTACATGATTGATGAAGTGGCATCAAAAAAAGTTTTTAAAAGCTTTTTGTTGGTGTGGATGCTCTTACAACTTTGCCAAAACACACATGCATACACCATTATTTCTTGAATCGAATACCTCTATCAACCCGAAATCCGATCCATTTGAACTAAGCACATAGCTTATGATCAAAACCAATCCGCCTACTTATGATTTTAATTCAAAAAAAAAAAGAAAAAAACAATGTTGGAATAGTTTTTTTATGGATCAAATGCAGCCATGTTAGTATTCCATTGGAAAGAAGAGTACAATTATTGATATTGATAGGGGAAATCCAATTAGTTGCAAGTTGAAGGGCTAATCGGTAAATTGTAGAAACCAAAGGGATAAGAAACAAAAGGTTTTGGAGGCAAATGAAATGGTTGGGTTGAGACAAATATATTTTGCAGTGCAGGACCACTACCAGAGCTTTATTTGTTACTTTTTGAGGACAAACCCATATTTTATATTTTCCATGTATTAAGGTTTTTTTTTTTTTTTTTTTTTTTTTTTTTTTTTTTTAAATCAAGGTCACCGATTTACACTTGTTACTATAGTAACGATATTTAATTTTGTTTCATAAGATGTATTTAATTTTTTATTTAGGTTGAAAATTAATGATCTTTTGAATATTTATTCCTAATTCAATAAGTGTTGTGTGTGTAATTAAACCTATTATTTTGTATGACAACGATTTCACATAAATACACACACACCGACTAATACAGGACTAAGAGTACAACAATCTAATGTGTTTTCTCTTTTAGTACGATTTTTTATCAAGAAGTATGTTCAAGACTTGTCTTTTCGAGTTTGTTTTCTAATTGTCTCGTGATCCTTTTGAAACTCGTTTGCTAAAGCAAAAGTATGACAACGAAACAATGCTAAAGGTGAAAAGCACATAAGCTTTGTACTAGGATCGGGGGAGCATCGTCCTAACACGAGGATAGGATATCCTAATCGGCTAATCAAATCGATCAGTGTTCAACCATTTTGTCGCGCAACAATTAGGATTTGTGGGCCACTTACATGACACTTTAATTTTTGTGTCAAGTGTATTTAATCAATTCGTTGTGAAAATAGTATGGTATTAATATGTTAAACGGTTTAATGCAACCAGGCCCATGAACAATCATCTAAACTGTCTCTTTATTTGGGCTAACCAGCAAATGGATAACTTAGCCTGTCTTTATCAAAAACTCATATACTATTAAAAATAATTGTTTACAACATTAGTTTCATACTACGGTAAGTATATACATACAGGAATTATTACTATACCAAGATAATATAAAACAAGGGAAAACATTAAGTTGGTCGAATAACTTGAGCTGAATTATGAACTTCATATGAACACTAAGATAAGATAATCAAAGTTACATAAACACTTACGAATATGAATATCATAAAAAGTAGTATTACTTGTGTTTTATTACATTTTCGTAGAAAAACTGCAAATATTCCGAGTCCTAACCCGATATTTATTGTAAAAGGCTTAGAAAAGTCCGAGCTAAGACAATTTAATAACATCAACCTTCAAGCGTCGTTCTTCAATTGATCCTCGTTTACGCATGAACACTTGATTCTTTAGCGAACGGGTGTCTTCCTTTTTCTTGGCATTTCTGTCATGAGGTTATACAAAGCCCCAAGTTGAAAGAATTTACTTTAGCTCATAAAAGTCATGAAAGCGTTTATGTACAACGTTGCCACAAACCAATAACGCCCTATAGCTAAAAAAAATGAACAGGTTTTCTAAAACGGGTAAAAAAATTAAATTTACTGAACTTAGGACTTGTATACAACTTTTATAGCTTTTGACCAATTTCTTTGCATCCAGATTTTTAGTTTTGATATCTTGATTCGTTATCAAGGAAATACAACCCAATGACCAATCGGACGCACTTTTACATAGAGGAGTCGAAATTTCTACATCTTATTCTTAATAGCCCAAATCCGATCAAGATTCAATTGTAAGAACTTGAAATAAGATCTAGAAACATACCCAAGTTCCCTTTGTCGAAAAAGGAGAACAAGTACACCAAATCCGACCACAAGCGCGATTTTTATTGCCTGAAGATAATGTCATGGTTTAGAACTGAAACACATGTAACATATTGTGTTCCTAAGATTGAAATCTCTACATGCAGTACGATCATATATAGGAGTAAACAAACCTTTCCAAGTAATCCATTAGAAGCATCTTCATCTTCATCTTCACTTTTCGGAGTTATGTTTTCTGAAACATGAACTGTTTCTTCACCTTGTTCCACAACGCCATCAATACCTCCATGCATTTTACCCTGGAGAACATTTGCCAGACACAGAATTAAAAAATAAAATAAAAGACACAAAGTTATTTACATGTCGCAATTAATGATTATAGGCGATAATCTTGACCCCTGTACCCAAAATTGGGTAGGTTTGAGTTATTTGTCCCCGCGATTGTCAAATGGGTAAACCTTAAAGCTAAACTAAAAAGGAACGGGATATCATAGCTGCTGGGGCCTTGGGAGCAGCTAATTAGCTATGTTTCACACAGAGTTAGCTGCTTAGCCCAGAAGTAAATGTATTAACAGAATTTTTTTTTTTCCGAACAGCGAAGAAAAATTATATTAATAGACTAGCAAGAAGCTAGAACAGAACAAAGGAACAAAAATGGATAAACATCCTAACTAGATATGCAACAAAAAACTAGTCGGAGCTAGGATTTTCTAACCATTTTCTCCAATCTAAGCTAATCTTATTACACTGTTTTTAATCCACCCAGACGCCAACCCTTGAATCTTGTTCAACAGACCTACTGCTGAGTTTGTGGATCGACCAAATACCCAGAATGTTAAATGGGCTAATTAGGTCGAAAGCAACACAAGATGTCCTCAAATGATAACAACCTCCTAGATCGTTTTATTAGAGAAAATCAGAGTAACATGTTAATAATAGTTTTTACAATCATATTTAATGCAATCATTAATTAATACTTTAAAAGATAACTGGACATAAAGCATTGACAGGACAACCCAAGTACCCAACCCGGTTCGTTTTGACCTATTACCTAACTTGACTAATAAAGGTGGAAGAATGGAGAAGCCACGTAACAAGTTAACACGATAATGGGTTAGATTGGATTGGCTTGAACTGAAACACTTGTCAAAAGTTTAATATTGTCATAAGTACTTGATTATTCAAATATAATTACAATGAGTAGTAAATTAATCATCTCGGTATTTAAAACAAAATGATGTAGGAGGTCCTATATGTTAAACATACACTCTGGCCAACCGTCAACCCGTTCCCTGTTTACTTAACTTATTTATTATACCCATTTGACCCACTAGAGATATCGCATAACTCAAATTCACCTATTCATATTTATTGGGTTGAAATGACCTCCTGTGCATTCATGTTGCCACCTCTAGTTCACTATGAGAACTACAGAGATAAATACACTTACTTTTACCTTGATTCTGGGCATTGAAGCAACTATCTTTTCTTGATGACCTTTATCTTCAGCCTTGCTATCACTTAATAACCTCATTGCCCTATCACCTTGGGCTGTCATAGAAAAATGTCTGTTTTCATCAAGAATTATTAATGGAGCGCCATCATTGTCAAAGGACTCAAGATTGTCATGTGAACTCTTTCTACCATGAACACTATCTGTTTCGGTAATTTTCAAATCATTTGGAGGCATTCTTCCTGAAATTGTAGCATCCTCTTCACTTGATTTAAATATATTCTTTGGGTCTGTTTCCATGAAACCAATCTTCTCGTTGCTATTTACGCTTATAATTGTATCTGAAACAGAACCCTTTGGTAATATTTCAGTTCCCTTTGGATTATTTTCGTTTGATTGTAAATTTGATACACTTGGTTCTACAAAGTTGTCTTCCAAAGAAACTTGCTCTACGTTTGTTATAATACTAGAGAGGTTTCTTCTCAAATCGCCCGTACTAAAAGAAGTTCTGAGCCTAGTTGAACTCAATGTTTCTGAGTTCTTGAGGCTTGATTCTGACCTCTCATAATAGTCTTCAATTGATGAATCCTTCAATGAACGTAATGTTCCAACTCTAAATGATTTGGTACTCAGAGGCTTGAGAGGTACTTTATCCTGGAATCAATTTGAACCACAGAAACTTTTTAGGTGGCAAATTTTCTCCATTTAGCTATATGAGGTTTAATTTGGGTTATATACATTATCTCCAGCGGGCAAAATGAATAAAACTAAAAAAGTAGGCTAAACTGAAGTGGGCCAAATGGTTCAAAAGTAGGGGTGGAAATCGGAAGGTTAGGTAGGAAGTCAAATGGGTTCAGGTCAAATGCGTAATTTTTATGTGCAGGTCAAAACAAAGAGAGTAAGGGTGGGCACTTGGTGTCCTTTTAGTTAATTTTGTGCGGGTCAAAACCGTGTAAGCATGCATACACTTTAGACTTCATTTGAGTTGTTAACCCATTCGACTCTACACATTCATTATAATGATCCTTTTGTATTTACCTGTTTCATGCGTTATCAAACGAATACACTTCCAATGGATCCAATTTTATGTATATACATATGGGGTGAAATTGCTACCTTTAGTCAAGCGGGAAAAAGTTTTTGAAAGCCTATTCAAGTGCTTACAATTTTCCTAAAATCCTTTTATAAATATTGAACTAATTATAATACTGTAATTTCTAAGTTCATATTTAATACATGAAATCTTATTATGATCCAAACAAATGTGAAAAAATGTTTTAGCAAGTCAACCCAACCCGCCCGGACCATGTGTGCAGCACGTTTTGACCGATCGGCCCACCCATTTCTCGACCTCTAAATCTATATAAATACATTGTTATAGCACTGATAATATTTACACGAGAGTGGGTAAGCAATCTCACCTGAGATATACTACTTTCAAATACGCTAATCATCTTCTTTATATTGCGAGGAGTTGTTTGCATTGAGCCCTGCTTATCCGATTCACCTGTAAGCTTAGGTGAAAAAGTCTTGACCTTTTCTGCAATAGTTGATCTTGATGAGCCCATATCACGAGAAGATGTATCTTGCACTCTTTTGGGTGCTACATACGTTTGTTTCAATTGAATCTCATTGTCCTTGTAAGAGTTAACTTTGGTTTCTTGTAACGAAGGAGTAGACGTTCTTTCACTTGGGATTTTGTCTTCAAGATTCCGCTCATGTAACTTCTCAGCCATATTGCCCGAAGAATTTGGTTTTGCGGCTTCATTCATGTTTGGTAAGTCGGTGGGTGGAGCCCGACTCTCAGTGTCCTCAACCAATGGTTTTTGCATGATTGTTTTCATCATAGGAGAGGTTGAAGTCTCATCCTTTCTACCTGTAGCATTCTAAAACACAGTGATTGGCTGTTAATCTCAAATGGGTCAAATAAGCTAAAAGAGAAAAGTAGTCAAACGGGCTGAAAGTCGCCTTAAGTCATTTATGCATACAACCTGAATTCTTTACTTGAAAGAGGAATACTTTAATTTTTTTTACATGTTCAACTAATATCTAAACAACACTATGAAACCAGATACACTTAACTAATCTAGGAGATTATCCAACTATCATGAGGTTTAAGTAGAACCAATAAAGTTATTTAACAACACCATTAATTCTTCAACTGTGAATTACAATTATACCTTAGCCTTTGCAGAAGTATGATCAAGCAAGGTAGAGAGGCCATCTTTTGCAGCATCATTTATGAAACTGCTTCTTTGGATATCTTGAGAAGACGTAGTCCTCAAAACATCTAGACAAAACCTTTCAGAAAAGTTTCAATGTAAGACCGAATTTAGTCAATAAATTACTCATTTTACTTTGTCCATTTGTGCTTGAGCTGGAAATATGGAAGGGGCAGGTGGGCAGGGTTAACGCCAGAAAACAAGTATCTTTTGTACTGATCAAAATGGGTAGCAGTGCTTAGACTCAAATATAACATTTAGCCGAAAAAGTTTAGTTTTTTGTTATGAATAATTAGTGTCAAGTAAAAAAAGTTAAAGTATATCGTGGATTTTATCATTTTATACGTACTGATTGATGAGGTTTTTATGCGTTAAAAGTACTGTTTGGGCCATAGTCACATGGAACTGGGAACGTTTCGGTACGGGAACGCGGAACGGGAACGCGGTTCGTTAGGTCTCAAAAATTCGGTACGAAGGGGGGTAGGTTCATTTCGGATCGCTCGGGTACGATGTACCAATTGATGTGGTACGATGTACCCGATATTAGAAGTATAATATGTATTTAATTAAAAACAAACTTTATAAGAAAATTGATAATCAAATTCTATGCCATCAGGTGAAAGAGTTGCATACAAAAAAGATAATAATAGAAATTAAGGGATATCAATAACAAACTTGGAAACCCAAACGTCAAATTAGGAAACCCAATCGTCCATCTTTGCTGGGATTTTGAAATTACACGTACCAAACTACATGATCACCGTACCAACACATTCCGGATCAACGTTTTCCAAGGAATTAAAACGCGTTCCACAGCTGATTCGGTACAGAGTCTTGAATTGTCTGGCACGCTAATTTTATCGATCCGGTTCGCGATCCCTAGCGATCCAGATCGCAAACGTACCACGATCCGGTACGCGCGATCCGGAACGTAAAACGTGGGGGGGGTCAGCGATCCATGTGACTATGGTTTGGGCAATATTTGACCAGTTCTACCCGTTTGACTAATTTCCTCATCAGCTAATATTTTTATGTTTGCCATTTGAAAGATGAAACATACACTAAATCAAACCATTCACAAGTAGATGACTCAATTTTCCAACTCTAATTTGTGGTAGATGTTTCTTTAGACACTGCAAAATCAAACCTGAGACCTCATAGCTGCCCATTGGTAACGCACGAAATTGGGCACTTTCTGCCTTTCCTAGTCTGGTACCAAGAATCTCAGCTTGCTTTTTCTTCATTGCAGATTCCCTCTACAAATGACCAACAAAATGCGAAGTTTATATAGATATACAGATATTTATCAAATTTTGTATCAAACAATTGAATTGGGTACCATCAAACGAATCCGGTTGCGTTCCTCATCACTAAGAATGAATTGCAACTTCATATGTATAAGTCCACCTCCTTCAATTGGAAACACATCATCCCATGTACCCTTTTCGATTATTGTCATTGTTCGGATACCTAATCACAAAACTAAATTCATGGGTATAACGTACAAAATATGGAGAAATTAGCCTATATCTGCAGAACGCGACTTAATGTTATAAACATATAATGATATGGTAAACCTGAATGTGATACTTGAGTTCCTTCAGAATCATGAACTGAAATCATCAGATTATCTCGCAAATTCGTCAACCGACTGTGCTAAAATCAATATTTGGAATCAATGTTCACAAACGATAGTTACAAAAGATAAATCAAGAGTTCAGAATCATACAAAGAAAAAGTCCCTTGCTCCATAGCTTCATGCTCAACTTTCCCTAACGAAACTACATACAGTGAACTAAATTGTTATAGCGAAAAAAAAAAAGTATTTCATTTATCACAAGCAAATAATATAACAAAACGTACACACCTTTAACAGAATTTGATGAAGATGGAAGCTCCTGGAAGTCTAAGACTATGAATTTAAACAAACACCAGAAAGGGTATCAATTACCAATATCTCAAGAAATTATTATACACTTACAGATGAAATATAAACAGATAAATTTTATAAGTACCTGAAACCTGGATTGATCCTGGCATTGGAGGGTTAAAAGGATTGAGTGATTAATATTTTTGTGTAAATGAATGAAATGTGACAAAAGTTTTGGATGGAATAATTGTGTTGGTAACTAGATTGGGTGGGGTGGGGTGGGGGTGGGATGAGCTTTTTAACTAATTTTATGCACCACAGACTACGTAAACTAACCTCAAAGTGGTCAACCTCAAAGTGGTCTTATACTCAAGATTACATATATATATATATATATATAATATATATATATATATATATATATATATATATATATATATATATATATATATATATATATATATATATATAGGATTGAGATCAAGGGAGAAGGTTTTTTAGATGGAGAAGGTGGGAAAGCAATCTTGGCCATTAGATGAGTGATTCAATGGATGAGATTAGTCAATGGATTTGGTTAGGAAATATGAGGCACCAGGGGTACTTCTGTCCATTACTATTGATGACATAAAAAAAAGGAAACAAATCAAATCTAATATTTTAAAAGAAACCGATCGTGTAGCATGCAGAAAATAACTGGAAAAAAAAAAACTCTTCCTCTTCCATCTCCTTCTGCGACCAAAAAATCCAAAACCCTAATCGTGATTCAGAAAAAAGAAAAAAGGGGGCGTGGAAGCAAAACGATTGTACACATTATTTTGAAGTGGAACTCTAAACTTCCGAAGCATCACGTTGATTTCGCACTATAAACGCTAGTTATCACCTGCGAATATGGTTACAAACAAAAAGCAAAAGCAACCGAACATCAAAGGTAGTGTATCTTGTTTCTTTTAATTGTATTGATTATGTTTTCTGAAATGGTGAATCAACATTTAGGTTTTATCTTTTTGTACAAATTGGGCGACTATTATGTGGTTCCTTGTAAACACAATAGGAACAAATGTTAATGAACTATGGTTTGTTTTATGTGTATTGATTATGTATTCTGAATGTGTGATTCGACAATTATATTTTACTTTTTTAAAATTGGGGTAGTATCAGTTTTTGGTTAGAAAACTGTGGGTTTGTTGCAGGGTTTTTAGTGATTTGGGCTCTGCTTCTTAATAACAGAGAAATGCATCATGGAAAGCACCGCAAATCTAACGCTTATCTGAATACGGGCATGTTGGTAAGGTTTTATTAAAAGCAGAATCATAGTTTTATAAACTCAGAATCATAGTGTTATAAACTCAGAATCATAGATTAATAAAAATACAAAATAGCTTAAACATTGCCTATAAATTCTGAATCATAGTTTTACAAAATAAGAATCATATATAAATTACTAGTTTACTTACCTAGTTGCATTAGAAACATATAAAACACTAAGGTGATGATACTTTTGATTTCATTAAACCGTTTGTGATTATAAGTTGAATCATCGAAACATAGTCTTTTAACGGCTTGTTTTGTAGACCCAAGTTTAGTTTGGATACGTCAAAAAACATTTGACGACTGGGCAACGCTGTTTGGTAAGAACATGAAGGACTGTATCTCACGTTACAATATTGGCGATCTCAACGACTATGGCCTGGTATACAACATCAAAAAGTTAAATGTGAATTTGTTATTCAGCTGTAATGCCTTTTAATCTGTACTGTGTGTCTTGTTGATCAGGTTTTCTTCCCGCTGTTGAACCGTGGCCATTTCTGGTGTGTTGTCTTCAACATTGACACTGGATCTATTTATGTCTTAGATAATCTGTTGACGGAGAAGCAGCTAGTACTTATTATGGAACATACATGAAAACTTGGTATGAGTATTTAAGGACTTTCCATGTAGCTACAAGTAATACAACGTTTTAAGAATGTGAGTTTGTTTGATTCAGTAACGGAAGAGCATGAAATGGTCAATTCTTGCTTGTTAAAAAAAACCTGTATGAGAATAAAAACTAGTTAGGTAAAAGGTGAATCATTATGTGAAAATGACGAATCAAAGAGAAAATATGTGCATAAAATGTGAATCACTATGGGAAACTTATCGAATCAACGGTGTAAGGTTGAATCACTACGGGAAACTTATACGAATCGCTTATATTATCCACTGCATCAAAATAATGTTTACTTTACAACATCTGCAGCTAACAAAACATGAAGAACGTAAACAACTAAATAAAACACGTGCTCGTCTTATCGAATATCATCGTTAAACATAATCAAAATTGAACAATATGACTTAGAAATTGAAAACGGATTGATTTACGATATGAGAACTTCACGGTTCAAAAACGTGATTCCGAAAATGTTGTTTGCAGACTATAATGAATCGCTCCAATATTGGTTGAAAATGATGTCGATTGTATTACAATTGGCAAGGCAATTAATTATGAATTAAGCGTGTATATGGTTCCTCTTATCTTGCATATTGCATGAATATCCCAACCCAAAAAATAAACCCAGCGGCAACTTTATTTTAGCAAGTAATTAAATGCCATTAAAATGTGCACATATAAGTTGAAAGAATCCGATTTTTAGGGAGGAAAAAACCGCCCACCAACATTATTTATTCAATTTATTTTACATTAAATTTAATAAGCAAATTACAAATGACTAATACACCATTTGACCTGAATTTGAAATGATTGGTCAGGATTCCTTCTCCCTCTTCTCCACCAAATTTATTTTCTTTTTAGATCCCCAAACTATATATATATATAGACACTAGCTTTGAGCCCGCGTAAAGTAGCGACGGTGATTTTTTTACGATTTTTAATGGTTACTCGGTAGTTTCTTTCGATCACTACCGGATATTGCATCAAAGAAATATCTTTTACTCGAGCATCAAAGAAATTTCTTTTATAAGGAAAGTTAGGGTGTGTTTGATTGGCACTGAATGGACCCGTTAAGAGTTGAATGTTGGTTCAGCATTCAGCGTGTTTGTTATACATTCAGAATTTCCTCTGAATGGAACAAATAGCTCTGAATCGATAAGCATTAAGAATAACTCTGAACAGAATGACATCTCATTCAGCACCATGTTTCCAGATCTGCCCCCATCATTTCTTCAATATTTACCCTAGATTATTTCTTATTAAATTAGGGTTTATTTTTCTTCTATTTTTCGTGTATCAATCTTCAATATTTACCCTAGATTATTTCTTAAGAAGGTAGTTTAGACAAAGAAAATCTCATAAAAAAAAACTATGCTCTTAGAGCATCTCCAATGTATGCACTAAACACTATATCAAATTTGGTGTTATAAAAGAATCTTTAAGGAATATGTTTGTACCAAATGTGTTTCATCTTCAACGTTTGCACTAAATTTCTAAACTAAAATGACTTTCAGTATTTACACATCACCACCTCAACTATTTTTATATTTTACTTTACTTCAATTATTCATTTTTATGATAAGTAACTTTCCAAATTATAAAATTAAATGTAAATTTTATATATTTACTTTTGTAAAGTTTCAATTACATAAGTTCTTTGCATTAATCAACATTTTAATTTTCATAATTTGTTTGAAAATTATATTTTATCATTTTAATAATCATATTATTTAATCTAATGTATAAGATACCTAAAAAATCCATACAAATGAATAAGTATTTTCAAGTTTTTTACTTAAATAATAACAATATTTTAAACATATGGCTAAAATGAAACATTACAAATTTGGTGTAAAGTTTAGTATTGCACCAAATTTGGTGCAAAATCTTCAAAAATTTAATGTACATTAAAAACTGCACTATATTTGGTGAGTTAGTTGGAGTTCAACCTTTACACCAAAACACCAAATTTAGTGTAAAATGACATACATTGAAGATGGCCTTAGGCCATCTCCAATGTAGCAACAATTGCATCAAATTTGATGTTTTGATGTAAAATTGCTTCTCCAACCAAGTCACTAAATTTGGTGCATTTTTTAGTGTACATTAAATATTTGAGGACTTTGCATCAAATTTGATGCAATACTAAACCTTGCACCAAATGTATAATGTTTTATTTTAGCCCCTATAATTAAAATATTTTTATTATGTAAGTACAAAACTTGAAAATATTTATTTATTTGTACGATTATTTAAGTACCTTATATTTTAGATTAGATAATATGATTATTGAAAAAATAAAATATACTTTTCAAACAAATTTTGATCATTAAAACATTGATTTATACAAAAAAAACTTATGTCATATGATATGATGATTTTCCTTTTAATAACGACTTGTTAATTCTAAGACGATATGAACAACTTGTAAATTAATCTTTGCGCATGGGCCAATGACGCAGTTAATGAGGTAATTAACCGAGACACGTCGATTGCTGGTTGAAAACTAACTTGTAAATTATACGTATTTCATTTTGAAATTTAATGCTGAATTGACCATCTTTTTTTTTGAAAGGCAGTTTGAAATTACTGACGGGCCACTTAGGCCCACCCGATCATCTCACCAAATTAAAATGATCATATCATTTAAGACATAAACTAGGATAAACAAGGATAGTCGACTTGCTAGTTTTGTTTGTTGTTCTTAACTAATTACGAAGATACAATCAGATAGACAAGCTGAATCCTTATAATTATTATTCATCTAGCACTACCATATATATTCAACAAATTTAAACTCTTTTTAACTATGAAGCCAACATAATCAAAATAAAATGCCATTACATCATCTAAGGTGAACTTTTATTAGCACATATCTACCATTTGCCGTGGTTTTCAATCCCTTTTGATAAACATGGACAGTATTTAAGCTCTGCTTCGGCAATAAGCAAGTTTTATTTCTTCCCATAGGTTACCACGTATTTGTAATAAGTAAAATAGCAGCAGGCATTGCCTGTAAATTAACATCACCACGTACACTACACGACAATTGCAATTTGCAACTTATCTCAGATGCTCATAGTCTTCTGTACATAACCCTTGATGTCAAAACAATCATTTCCATTCTTTGTAATAACACCCTGGCAAACGATATAAACGTATGTGTGAGAACTGAGAATAGATGCACACCTGGTACACGTCACAAGAAAGGGAAATAAAAAGTCACCTTTTCGGTTATGATACCACTTATTAGGTTAGCAGGTGTAACATCAAAAGCAGGGTTCCAAACGGAAATTCCGGTAGCTGCAACTTGTTTCCCAAGACCTCCACGGGTGTTTAGTAATTCCTTGGCTGATCTTTCTTCTATAACAATCTCATCTCCAGAAGACAGTGACAAATCAACCGAAGTCAAGGGAGCAGCAACATAAAACAGAACACCGTGATGCTTAGCAGATAAGGCAAGGCTATAGGTTCCAATCTTGTGTGCAGTGTCACCTGCAATTATGTTTTATCAGTTTGTGTCAATAACGGGTTTCATTATATATAAAGCACTCGCTGGTGATGTACCATTAGCAGCTACGCGATCAGCTCCAACTACTACAGCATGCACACGCCCAGCTTTCATTAAAGCGGCAGCTGCAGAGTCTGCTATAAGAGTGGCTGGTATTTTGTCCTGAATCAACTCAAAAGCCGTCAATCTAGATCCCTGTACTTGCACACAAGTAGAAAAAATTTAATTAAAAATAATGTCTTTCAACTAATCAGTCTCTGAATTTAATGGGTATTTGGTCATGTTGCAGTAACTGTTAATATATAAACATGCATCAATCCGGCATAAAACTGGAGTAATATATTCTTTACATCGGTAATATCTCGCGTGCAGCTGGAGTCTATACATGAAGTGCGCAAGATCAGAGAAAATGAATTTTAACCAGGAAAAATAGATTAAAATAAAGGATTTTCCTGAACATCATAGAGGTAAGGAAAGTCAGGTCTCTCATTCCATAAAAAATGGTTGGATTCGGAAGATTCCTGTCTTCTCTGTTTACTGAAGGGTGTGACAGATGACTGAAAGCTTTACTTGAACTACGTGTCAAGTCAAGATAGCAACTTGATGGGATGACAGGGGTCTATAACTATTTAGCAAAGGATATCAAAATCCAAAAAGTAGAATAGATGACTTACTTGGTTAAATGGACGGGTTTCGGTGCAATAGGCACTTTCTAGTAGTCCATCGGCATGAAGTGCACGGATTACTCCTAGAGCAGTTCCATATCCAGCTGTTGCCAGACTAATGAAATGATAAATAACAAACTATGAGAAGATACAGATTGAGACTACAAAAAGGTTGCAACCTGTTGTATTAAATGAGAATATGAAAATAAAAAAACAAAAAGAAAAAGGGAGACTAGCCTCACCTGCCAGTATTGCATGTGTTAAAACAGAATTTCTGAAGATCTTTTTGTTGACTCTGAATGAATGAAGATCCATATGAGCCTATTGCTTTATTGGAAGCAACGTCATCCTCCAGCATTATTTCAGTAGCCTCAATGTAAGTCTGATAATAGTAACTAGATGATTACGATAGTAGCCGTTGCAAGGTCTGAATCTAATATTGTAGAGTTTAGTGATCCAAAAAGCAACGGAATAATAATTACTTGGAACACTTGAGTGGCATCTTTAACAGTTGCAGCAGAATTCATTACAATCTGTGTTAGTTTAGTTGCAGCATCTGAAAGATTGACGGCTGTTGGACGGCTGAGGGAATTATTTAGTAAAAAGAACAATCAATCAATCAATCAATAAGAGTATACACTCAAGAAAGTCGAGGCTGATTAAAAAAGATCAAAAAGGAACAGACCCAGAGGAGAGCAGAGTTTACCTTGAGACAAGATATTCAAGTTTATTTTTCAGAAGAGAAGCTGAGTCATGTGGCGTTCCGGTGAATCCCAGGAGTTTCGATATTTCAACAGAGAGAGAAAGTGCAGCGGCAATGGCAATTGCAGGTGCCCCACGCACCACCATATCTCTAATTGCTTCCCTGGATATAGATACATAAATGGTAACAACAATATTGTTACAGAAAACTAAGGATGAAGCATCATAATGGAGACATACCAGCCCTGGACAGTATCTTGAATATCCAAATTGATGGTATCAAGAGGAAGTTTTCTCTGTGAAAAACAATTGATAGATGTTTAAAAGGACAATTAATTAAGATTATACTGTGAACAGTTTTGGTATTTGGCACTGTTATAGTAGCAACCATAACCATAACTTTGCAGCTATATGAATATGAATTTGAATTAGTAATAATGGTAAAGTCGACTAATCCAGATTACAGCGATTAATCCCGATTACTCCTGATGTTGACCCTTTGACCGACGTTGACCGTAGTTGACCGATTAATTTGAGCGATTAGGATTAATCCAATCGGCCCACACCCAAAAACCGATTAATCCCCGATTTTTACAACACCGAGTAAACTCACTTATGGTTTTAAGATTGTTTATCAAAATTAGGATTACCTCATTGTACAGGTGTTCTAGCTGTTCTTTGGCCCGAGGAAAATTGTTTGAACACCACTGGCGCAATGTGAAAATATTGTCTGCAATATATATCCATGGTGCAGTTAGATAACACAGGAGCGGAACTAGAAATTTATGTGGAGGTCAAACCTGTCCATCTGTTTGCAGCTCCATGGGCAACTTTGATAGCTTCCTCTGAAATTATGATGATTATTTCAGCAAGTTTTTACATGTTCCGAAGATATATGGTCCAGGTAGCAATTAAGCTCAATTACTTATCAAAGGATCTATATGGGTTACACGGGCGAAATGGAGCGGACATGTTAAATGGGTTGAAATCTCCAGAGTTTATGTATAATGCATGTATCCTCCTAATCTGTCTTAATCATAGACTTAGGTAATCATTATGATGGACTTTTTTTTGCACACAAAGTTTTTGCAGGTCAACAGAACCAGACCAGATCCGCTCCATTTCAACCCCATACTAATAACTACATCTTTCAGCCCCAACCAGTTTTGACCCAACCTGTCCATATTGCCACCTCTAATATATAATCCTAAAAAAAAGGTGTATTACACGATTCTAATGAAGGAAGAGAAAAAAAAATGAAGGGTAGTAGTTTGATTACTCATTGCTTCAAACGTAGCTGGGTCATTTTTGGCATATTGTCCCATTTCTTTCTGAAATTAAAAAATTATCTAGTTCGGTCAATGTAGTTATTCAGTGATTAAAAGACAAATAAGAAGTGAACATACTTTCAGATTGTTATACTTCTGTTCAATGTCTTTAAGCTCATTCAAAGCCTCTTCTCGTGCATCCTGTATAACGCTTATAGAGTTATTGTTAGAGAGTAGTAGTCAAATGATACTTAAAAAGTTATTCCTATGTGTTAAAAAAACATCGAACGAAAAAAAGGCTAGTCAACGACTTACTGAACCCTCTCGACCTTTCTTTAGGGACTCACATTGTTCCACAAGCTCTGCATGCCGCTTCTTGCTGCCCTGAAGCTCTGACTCCAAGTTTTTTTGACACATTTCTGAGCTGTTTAACAAAAAAGCATGCATATATAAGGATGGTTATAACAACTTGATTTTAAAGTAAAAGCCCAAAAACATAAGCATGTAATCTATCATTAAGTAAAAGTTTACTCTACCTGATTACCAGCACAGCTAGGAAGACTCCAAAAGTATACCTATTTTTTTAAGATTCATACACATTTGCTGATTAGCAGCAATGAATCAGAAACACAAATTCTATACTGTGTAGCAGCAATGAATCAGAAATAATATGAATAAGGTCTTTTCATTATCTCTTTCCAAAATGATTCTACAAAGGAAATTAACATGTTGCTGATTAGTAACTCATCTGTAGACAGTTCTTACCGAGGTTCCAATCTTGTCTTTTGAGACTAGGTCATCATCCACTAGACTTAGAACAACGTCTTGAAATAATTTGTGCAATTTATTGATTGAAGCAAAATTAGGGCATAGCAATGACTTGAAAAGAGTTTGACCATGATTCGAGATTAAATCAACTCCACAATCGTATACAACATAAATTGAAGAAAATCATTATCTGGTTACAGCGGGCACATCTTGAAAACCTAAACAATTTTGTCCAGCTATAAAAGGTGTGTGAGTGTGAATCCGCAACAAAAATCACAAATTAATAACTCGATACATTCACGAAGTATTGAGTATTCAATTGAGATTCAACAGCTCAGCAGTGAAAATTAAATATGATTGTGTGTGTGTTTTGCACACATATAACAAAAATAAATACTCTGTAATAATCTATGAATCTATCTATAAAATATACTTAAAGCAGAATAGCTTCGGAAAATCTCAACCTTTAATTGCTTTTTTCCATCTAGATCCAACGATTAAGATTATTTTGATGATTGTTACATTTAATACCCTTTAATATTAAAATTAATAATAGGTATTAAGATTTAAAAAATAAAAACATAAAATATTAAAATACATTATAAAAACATATTGTAGTCAAAATAATTGATCCTTTCCCAAAAGAAATCGGCTCACCCCCTAAAAATATTTATTAATTATTGAACCAAATAAATTAAATATTTAAAAAATATAGTATACAATTTATAGATATATAATTAAATCAATAAATATATCCATCAATATATTTAGTTAATAAAAAAACGTATTGTACTCATATAAAATCGGACTCCCACTCCAAAAAAATTGGCCCACCCCCAAAAAATATTTTCCCTACAATTAGGACTCCAATATGATAAATATTTAAATTTAAATTATTTAAACTAATAAACTAAATATGTAAAAAATATATGTTGGCAAAATCATTAAGGATCCAAGTTTCCTTATAACACGTCTACCTCTTAACCTATATATACTTCCTCCTCCGTTCACCTTTTCAAGCAACATAGTCGCAGTAGCATCGAAAAGAAAAACGAAGTAGCTATAATTAAAATGGCAAAGTTCTTTTCTATGGATTAAACATTCTACTCACGTGTGAACATCAATGGTGATTCTGATAATTCAACCATCAAAGTTTAAGTTCTCAACATGTGAAAGGAATAATATCATGGCGGTGGCTTCCATCAAGATGGTCATTGCCGATGAGCATGTAAGTTTTTAAAAAACCTACTACTAATTTTTCATCATCTTTCAATTTTCTTATTCATAAATCGTATTTTTAGGTTGAGCCGAATTAGGTTTATTTGATTAAATTAACACTACGATCGGTGGTTTGTTAATAGCTGATAAAATTGCACACATCAATTATAAAACTTATGTGAAATTGATTGAGGGGTTTTATTAGATGGAAAAGAAAGTTTGATTGATACGGAGTTTAGATAATTAGGAAAATTTAAGAAGGTTTGATATAATGTCTGCAACTCAAGATAAGCATATGTATTGCTGAAGATATAATTTACCTTTATTGTTTTGTTTGTAATTAAAGGTGACTTGAAGGTGTTCTATTTGAAGATGAAGGGTGATTATCATCGTTATCTCGCTGAGTTCAAAACCGGTGGTGAATGTAAAGAGGCTGCTGAGAGTTCTCTTAATGCTTATAAGGCTGCTAAGGTATTTGATTTTGCTATACAATTATGCTACGTTCTGTGTTGTTATGGCTCTATGTAATACTTTTGTTTGTATAATTATTATAGAATTATGCTTGGATACTACGAATGCGAAAAAGACCGATTAGTTACAATGTGATATTGAATTTAAAATTTGTTATTATATTTGAAACATCTCATGGATATTGGATCTATAGGCTGCAAGTTATTCTATAGGCATATCATTGTTGGTTAATCATTACACGTTTATAGTTTATAGTCCAAATTCAAGACTTTATTGACTTTGAAAGGGGCTTGCTTGAAATTGTTACAAGGATATGAAAATGCAACTTATATGACTTAAAATTCATGTTGTAGTGATTAATTCTTACGGTTCTTACCAAATTTTTAGGTCCCGTTCAAACCATATATAAATAATTGTAATAATTGATTATCAGGAACTTCGAAAATGAAGTCAATGAGTACTTCTCTTATGGAGGTTGTATGCTTAAATGATAGATAAGGGCAATACTTACATCACTAAAGAAGATAACTAATTCTTTGAGTAAACAAGTCAAGAGGGATGTTTTTAAAATAGTTTGGATAGCTCCTTTTTAGCTAAGTCTTATAACTTGACTATTGGTAATGTTTTACATTGTTGTTGTCTTCTTTTACATTTATAAAGTAGTGAATGTTTCAATCTTTTAGAAGTACTAAATTTGCTTTGTTAATCTATCTCTTACCGTCGTGGTATTGTATTCTGATAATCGTTTTATTGCAACTGTTTTAAACTAAATATATTACTGTATATTATATAAGTTGGGTTTTAGAAAAAGTAATGTCACTGTTATGATTTAACATTAGGAACATAGTCTAAACTTTATAATATATGTATAATATATATATATATATATAGTCCCGGATTCAAATGAGAAGGCTAATTTTCGTGAGAACGTGAGAAACGCTTTAAAATCACTTTTTAAATATCCAAAACATGTTATTTTACAAAAATTTCTTCGTAGCTTCTTTTTTAAATAACTTTTAGAAGTTATTTTTCAAATAATTTTTTTTGACGTTTTATTATTTTTTTAATTATTTTTTATTAAATTTTTTATTCATAATAATCACATTTTATAACTTGATAATCACATGAATAATATGTGATTATCATGCCATATTTTGTGATTATCTCGAACACATGAAAATCACATTATATTAGAGAATAATCACATGTGATTATCATGTTATATTTTGTGATTATATTAAATAATCACAATAGTAACGACTGTAAAATAAGTTCGAAAAAAAAAGTTAATATTTTTTATTTATATTTATATCATAGCTTCCAAAAGTTATTTTAGTAGTAATCATTGAAAAAGTTTTATAGGAAAATGTGTTTCCCATGTTTTAAACTAAATATATTACTGTATATTATATAAGTTGGGTTTTAGAAAAAGTAATGTCACTGTTATGATTTAACATTAGGAACATAGTCTAAACTTTATAATATATATATATATATATTGCAGTTCTGGTGTTGCTACTTCTGGTGTTGCTACTTCTGAAAAGGCTGTCATATGGCGTGAAGCTTCATGCATATTAATGAAGAAGGATTTCGTGCATTCTGGAAGGGAAACTTGGTCATGATTGGTAGATTGCTGATTGACCGCCTTTTACGCATTTGAACGATATAAAATATAGGTACAAATGTGCTTTGCTAGCATATCTTATGTACGTATATTATATTCATGGGGATATTTTGTTGTGACCATAATCTTTTAATGTTGCAATTACTACAATTGATGTCGGGATTAGAAAGTCAAGAACTGAATTTTGGTACATATGTGTTTGTACGACTTGGAGGTGGTGGCTTAGCTGGCATAACTGCTGCTTCTATAACATAAAAATTTCAAGTCCTTTCATGACTAGCTATAATGTTGGACCAAATTGTTGCAATTTATATAAAAGAATGAGTAAAGTAATAATTATAATTTGTGAGCGGGTTGATGGAAGATGAAATCGTTGAAGACCGGCCGTGTTACAATCCGGATGTAGCGACATATTCTGGTTCAGACGATACGATCATGATGATAAAGCCGTAAGTTATTTAATCAGTTAAGATTTGGCATTACCCTTTTTCCTTAAAATATTATGTTGTTCATGACTTAGGGGCTCAGTTCAAAAAACATAGGCATGATATATAGGAAGACAACATAAAACCTAATGTCAACATTAAAATCGTAAATATGACAACTCCTATGTATGAAAGGAATAGATCGATTTATTTTAATAACAATTAACTAAATGTAACGAAATTAGGAAAGATATTCATATGAAAGCATACAAAAGTAGGGGGAAGTAAATCCTATTTGCATTTTTTTTCAATGGAGGCCATCTCAAAAGACAAAAATACGGATTAGACAATATTAATCAATCAATTACACAAAGATATCAATTGCTTATAATTATATAATTAAAGTAATAAAACTAATGCTTTAAACTTTAACCCTCAAACTTGAAGTGTCTAAGGATTAAGACTAATTTAATGTTACTTACACTTAACACTCTTTATATTTAAATTAATATTAACTATTTAAATTTCATTTAAATAAATCATAAATTATTAATTAATTTAAGAAAGTATAAATTACATTAATAAATATCAATAAACTACGTAAATAAAATTTAGATTGGTAAAAAAAAACCGGCTGTAAATATTTAATTAATTTAACAAAGTATAAATTAAATTAATAAATATCAATAAATTAAGTAAATACAACTTCTTTTGGTAAAAAAAAATCGGCCCTCAAAATATTCGGCCTACATTTAAGAGTCCTAGGTCTGATTTTTGCTCCCAACCAACCATGTAACACAAATCTCATTCAAAATTATTATCTTCTATTTTATTTTAATACTTTTACCTTAATTAAATAAAACAAACAAAAAATATATATCAACCAATACATCATATAAAAATAAAAAACCTTTATGAAATAAATAACCAAAACACTTAACAATAACCCGCGTTGCCGCGGGTCTTTTATCTAGTTATGCAATAAATCAGAAGAAAATAATAATTTGCCCATATATATGGCTCCAGAGTAGTCAACTGCCGTGAGACAGTTACAAATTTCATTGACTTCCAATTTCGTGCATCGGATCATGTTGACTTTACATCACAACCGTCCTTTAATCCATAATTTCAGTTAATTTGCGCAGATACAGTTTTCTTCGACCCCTCAACCGCTCCCCACGATCATCCTCTTCCGCTTCTAAAGGAGGACATTCTTTCAAATTGATGAACCTAATTCACTCTTTTCTCTTACTAAGTTCTACTCAACATCAAGAAATAAACCTCTAATTGGTCCAGCCACTTGCATAATTCAAAATTTGGGTCTCTTTTTTCTCTCGGTATTCTTTCGTAATATTCTTTGCATTGAGATTTTAGTTGCTGAATCTTTTAGGTTGTTTTAGTTTTGTCAAATTAAGGGTTTGTAATTACAGGAATAAGGATGAATTGTGGTTTCTCTTCATGTTCGGTCTCTGACATTCACCGCTGAGGTAACCCAATTGACATGTTTTTGGTTATTTTAATTTCTCATCTCATATATATATAACGATCATTAATTCATTTAATTATTTCAATTCCTTACGATTTCTCAAACATATATAATTTACTGATTAGATGATTATATTGTATGTTTGGGTTTACTTTTTATAACATTGTTTCATGAGTTGTGATGAAACACTTACTTATGTATATTGTGTTTCCTTATTTCAACTATATTTCAGAATTTAATATGTTTTGTAGGATTTCTATGTCTACAAGTTGGATTTATGGTCAGTGACAAATCATAGGACATATTCATTCCACGGTAATGTTTTCTTGCACACTACTTGTTTGTAGAAAGGTCTCTTTGTAGCCATCTGCATATATTGTCACTAAGTTATTACCCAGTGACTTTGTTGAAGGCAGGTGTTGTTCAAGAAACTGGAAATCTACTAACATCCTTCATATTAATCCGTACTCCTGTTTTAGGTATGTCCAAAACGATAATAGTAATGTACTAACTTATGAAGTTTGGAAAAGAAATTGTTTGCTACTCTGAAATGCAGTTAGATGAAGGCAAGATATATGTTACATGCAAATGATTGTAGATAACAGATGTACTAACTTTTCTGTATTCATGGTGAAAAGATGATATGAGTTTAGAGATAAAAAATGTATAAAGGGTTCCTTTGGTTATATTCGGTTTGTACAAGTACAATGAAACAGCTTACTTTTCCTTAGGGCTATTTTAATTTGTACTAGCATTAGCATTTTGGATTGTGCAATATGGTATGAAATTAATTGATATTGCAGGAAACATCAGCTAACTTAAAAGGCATGAGTGCTCCGTTGTGATGGAATCCTCTGAACAGAGACGAGATAGGCGAATAAATTATGTACGTGAGGCACACCTTTAAATAATAGCTTCACATTAACTTAAAGCTTAGCCAGTTAGAGAACGGCTATATAGCTCCATGTTTTTAGTTGTTTTTCCTTTTAACGGTAACCTGTTTTGTTTATTATTACATTTTCTAATAGAGGTTTCTATATATATTGTTTTTGTATCGAAGAGATTATTTTTCTAGTTCAGACACTTGCACTTGCTCTTCGGGAGCCAATGGATATTACGCGAGGTGGTTGATTGGCTATGAGTAATGTGAGCACTTATTACTTTGTATTTTCTTGCTGTGAGACCCGTGGTCAAAACTCAAAACCTCTTCAATGTGTCCACTGCAATTAGAGGTCACAAGACGTTCCTTTGAATTGAGGTCACTCGCGTTCATCAATGTTTGAGTTGTTTGCTCAATGTTAATACTAGCAATAGGAGCAGTTAAGGTAATTAGGATTTAGGAGTAATATTAGCAACTTACGAGTTACATCAGCAGCCCTATGTTGCTATCATATTTGAATCCTTTAGCTGTTGGTTTCTCTCTCTATTTATTTATTTTATTTATTGTTTTTTAATTCTGGTTTCAAGTTTTTGACTTTTTGTAAACCAGTATTCTCAAATATCGGGTGTCGTAGTCTTTCCTAGACTTCAGTTTTTAGTGTACCATTCTTAGTTAGGTTGTGGAGAGATCTCTCGTATGATACCAGTATTCTCTTGCAATTGTTACCTCAGGTACGAGTGTATGATATTGGCTCGATGTCGTGTTCGTATGTATTAGCCGGCCACACCTATATTGTGCTCTGTCTTGACACATGTACAACAAGCTCTGGATGAACTTTAGTTGTAACGGGGAGCAAAGATAACACTGTGAGCTCTCTTTTTGATTATACATTGGTGTATTTGATTGTTGATATGTGTTTTGTTGGATTTACGGACTTACAGACTGCTTTCCTTGTCTATGCAGGTAAGATTATGGGATCCCAGCAGCTGAAGTTGCGTTGGAGTACGAAGAGGTCACATGGGAGGCATTGGAGCTATTGCTTTTGTAAAGAAATCACATAATTTCTTCGTTAGCGATAGTAGGTAAAGCTAATTCCCATTCCCCTATTACCTTCCACTTTTTCATTGACCAGTTTTCTGCTTGTATAAATGTTTCTAACTTTCAATTAATTAAATTGATGTCATCTGTAGTGATCTTACCCCCAAGGTATGGAATTTAGATGACCTTTCGGATGATGTGAATGATGCATTCAGTTTGAAAACTAAAGCAGTTACCGCAGCACATGATAAGGATATCAACGCTCTCGCTGTTGCACCAAATGACAGCCTTATTTGTAGTGGATCCTAGGTAGGTTAATTACGCCTTGTAAGCATTCAATTACTTAGTTTGTGACTGGATGTGACTGAATGAGGAGGTAGCGGATTAAAATGGGTTCGGGTTGGCCGGCATACACCTGCCATGGTGCCGTGTGTTAGCGTTAACCAATTTAAATACACTTTGGGCAACTTTTGATTTGTTTTACGAGTTATGACCACTTTTTAAGTTTGATATAAACTGTAAGTGCATAAC
The DNA here is from genome assembly GCA_949592205.1 of Helichrysum umbraculigerum. Taxonomy (NCBI): domain Eukaryota; kingdom Viridiplantae; phylum Streptophyta; class Magnoliopsida; order Asterales; family Asteraceae; genus Helichrysum; species Helichrysum umbraculigerum. Next base: position 2,777,197 of record CATIUR010000005.1, on the reverse strand, counting down.
CCAAATCAAAATCTGATATGTAAATGGGTTGCACTTCATACCCTTATATGTGATTTGAAGTTCTAGCATGCAACAACTTATTTAAGAACCAGCACAAATTTGTGATTTAGTATATGCTCAATATCTTTATTTTTGATTCTTACTGTGGCTAATTTTCACCTTGCAACTTGCTGTTATCAGGATCGTACCGCCCGTATCTGGAAGCTTCCAGAGTTAACTCCTGGTGTTGTACTTAAAGGGCACAAAAGAAGTATTTGGTCCGTAGAATTTTCCCCAGTTGATCAGTGTGTTATAACTGGTTCTGGAGACAAGACTATAAAGATTTGGGCTATATCAGATGGTTCTTGTTTGAAAACATTTGAAGGACACACATCGAGTGTATTTAAAATTCAATTTCTTACTCGTGGGGCTCAGTTTGTTTCTTCCGGTAAGGAAGCATTTTATCCTTCATGTAAACCCCATTATCCTATTTTTTTACTTTGTGATTATTAGACCTGTAATTATTATATGTGCTATATAGGTGCTGACGGTTTGGTAAAGCTCTGGACTGTTAAGACAAATGAGTGCATAGCAACTTATGATCAACATGAGAACAAGGTTAGAATTGGATCTATTTTGTTATGTTGTTTAGAAAGGAAACGGATTTGAGTTATATTTTATTGTGAATGTGTCAAATAGATTAGTTAAATAGGTTTTACCTGTAATGAAACGGGTTAAACAATTTAATAGTCGTCCAAAGCATAGTCAAGTGTTTACAATCTCTAAGTTATTTAAAAGATGTAATCGTTTATATAAGTACTTGCCTGTAAATTTCAGAAGTATCAGCAGGTCAACCCACCCTAATAATTTACCCGTTTTTTCTGTGGTATGCATTTTTCTAGGTCTGGGCCTTGACTGTTGGAAATAAAACAGAAATGTTGGCCACTGGTGGCAGTGATGCTATGATTAATTTGTGGCATGATTCTACTGCTGCAGATAAAGAGGATGCATTCCAGAAAGAGGTAACATATGTGACAATTCATTTTGCTTGATATTTTGTTTTATTATTTTTTTAATTGTCATTATTTTTTTGATATTTTGTTTATGCAGGAGGAAAGTATATTAAAAGGCCAAGAGCTTGAAAATGTTGTATTAGATGCCAACTACACCAAGGCCATTCATCTTGTGTTTGAGCTTTGTAGGCCACACAAGCTGTTTGAGTTATTGGCCCACTGTGCTGGTAAAAACGAGTGTAGTTTAAATTAATTTAATTTCTACAAGTTGCAATTTCGACCTGTATGCTTCTGAAATAGGTTGATTTGTGTTATGTTAGTATCTCTAACAGGTCAACTGGGTCAAATAAATAATAGCTTCAATGTAAATGGGTCAAAGTGGCAAACAGGTCGAATGTTTGCTGATAGTGTATTCTGAATGCTTAAACTTGGAATAATAACTTCAATTTAGATAAACTTGGAATGTAACTTTAAAGATTACCTTATATGTATTTTTGGTTCATTTCCTATTTATTACATTAACAACATTGTTTGCTTAATAATATTTATTGCATCGATTATATATAAATATGTTTGGGGGTCAATCCTACTCAGAACGGCTTGTCTCAACTTGCCCGACCCGTCCTACCCACCAACCCATCTTGCCACTTTTTATCTCAGCCTGCGTTTATTGGCAGCCAAAAAAGCCATCACAGTAGTTCTAGCCTTCCAAGGATGTATAAAATTGAAAACATATACACTATATAGTTCTATATACATGACTCCTAAATATGTGCTTGAATGAAATACATAAGTGTTATATAGCATTATGGTATGGGCAAGTTATATGTACATGAACTTTACAATATTAAAGTTCGTTTTATGGCAGTCATTTAGCTGGGCAACGCCCGGGTTAAATACTAGTTAAAATATACCATAGCGAATGTAGGGTTTCTGCTGCGGAGGTGAAGATGAACGAATTGTTTGTTGAGAGCAAGTGACGTATGAAGTTTGTGCGTGCACACATATACTCCAGTTTAATTTAATTTAGTTTATTATATTTAGGATAGGAATACGATTATATGTATAAAAAACTCACTAATTATCATCATCATTCATTCATATTCATAGATTCATATATATAATCGTTACAATCAGTCCGTTACCGAAATCAGAAAACTAAAATAACTACAAAATTCTTCCATTCACTATCCTAATCCTTCAATTCCATAATTGCCTTTCCATCGAATTTTCTTACCACCACATTCTCTTCCTCACAGCCTTCAGGGATGCGAATCTTGAAATAGTAACTCGGCCTCTTTTGAGCTCGAGGCCCATCTTTGATTGCATACACATGAAGATGATCATCCTCAATCAAATGCCCAATCTCATCTTTTTCAAAACCCTTTAAGTCCATTACAACTCCTGCTTCCGACGTCCCGGTCATGAATTGTAGACAAGCAGCACGGAGGTCCTCCATGTTGGCGGCAATACGCGTATTCGTTTTCATCTTAGCGATCCTATTTTCAATTTTAGTTTGTGCAACTCCCCTTTGAACGGATGAAAAAAATTTCAGTGGCGAAAGTAACTTGCTGGCAAGTAAATTACCGGGAATTTTACGTAACATCATATTTTATTATTCTTTTTTTTCTTTTCTTTTTTTCCTTTTTTTTTTTTACAAAAAACCTTGACAAAAAACCAATGTTTTAAAAACCGGACCGGACACAAAACCGGTCTTTTTACCGGTTCACGGTTTTTTCCGGTTTTTTCCGGTCCAACCGCTAATCGGGGGCGGTTCCAGTTCACGGTCCAACCGGTCCGACCGCCCGGTCCGGTCCGGTTTTTAAAACACTGCAAAAAACTACTACTCCCTCCGTCCCTAAATAAGTATCCCATTTGACTTTTCGGAGTCTATTTTTTTCATCTTTGACTTTAAATATTTTTCTTTGTGATATATAATATTTGATGAAAATTATACCAATGAAAATACATTTAAAACTCAATTCATTCATATATTTTGCATAAAGTGTTATATAACACAAACAAAAATATTTACGGTCAAAGATAAAGAAAAAAGACTCCGAAAAGTCAAATGGGACACTTATTTAGGGACGGAGGGAGTATTTTATAGGTTGAAGAAATCTTCACCTCCAAGTTATCTTAGCCTCCAAGTAAGAGAAAATTACATCAATAGTCCTTATGATTTACCTCAAATTACACCTTCACCTTCAAGTAATCTTCACGTACAAGTAATCTTGAAATAATCTTGACCTCCAAGTTATCTTAACCTCCAAGTAAGAGAAAATTACACAAATATTCCTTATGATTTACCTCAAATTAAAACCGTGAGTCCTTTAAGGGTTTTAATTACAAAGACAGTCATTTATTTCGAAACTTACAACGCTAAAGGTCCTTTAGTTAACTTGCCGTTAAAAATGTCTGTTAAAGGACTAACGGTGAAAAACATGATTTGCTTGGTTGTTTGCTATTATATATGTACACACCATATACATACATACCTACCTACACACACACACAGCCATCTCTGTTATTTCTCTGTGATGTGCGCTATCATAGTTGTTATCGTTTCTCCCTAGACCCTTATCACCATGCACCGCCACTACCGGACCACCATCCTCACCACCAAATCCCAATGTTCCAATTAACCATGCTCTCTAGTAAGTGTTATCTCGGGTTTAAAGACTCTTATAATTTAATGTATTATAAATCTAGAAATGTGTTCCTGAAAATCTAATATGTTAAAGAAAATTTTAGGGCTTGAATATGTATTTATATCGAGAAAAAATTGCCGGGATCATCCATGTGTTTGTTTAAAAAATCAAGTTCCATCCCTTGTTTCAATAAATGACACTAGACGTCCCTGTATTTGTCACTTTGCTTCACCAGTCATCCCTTAGCCTAACTCCGTTTGTTTCATCCAGTAAATATGATCACATGTGTGGCACATATGAGTAATTTAGTGTAAAATGAATAAAATACCCTTGCTCTTATTATTTTTCTATTTCCTTTTTGATTTATAACTAATATATATTAGTTTTTTTTTATTTTATTAAAATCCATTAAAAAGGAAAAACAAATCAACATTATCATACTTTGATCTCAACATCATCGTACCAATTCATCTGTCATCATATACTTTAAAACCATTTTTTTAATAATTCACACCTTCACACAAATATTTGCCGAACAATTAAAACCCATCACCTAATAAAATTTGAAAACTTTAATAACAATTCACATGAATACAAATTTGATTTCTCAACTACAGAAGGTCCATCTTGAATCCCTTTTGCAATTTTTCTTTACTTCCAAGCTCAAACCTTCATACGAAAATTTACCAACAATAAAAATACCATATCGTCACCGTAAAAACAATATAGAACGTCTAAAGCTTAAAAATTCATTTTCTTAGATCTGAAATACGAAGCCCACACCACATATTGGAACTCAAATCCAAAAATAAAAAACACCAATTGGAATCGGATCATTGCCGGAATCAACAAATCACCTCGCCAAAAACTTGAAATCGCCTCACCGGAACCTGTGAACCATCACCCACCACCGCCATTTGAACTCATCACCACTCTAATCTAACCAGTTACCGCAAAAAAATAGATCTAATTTTATTGCAAACTCCGATCTAACTGTCGAATGAAAAGTCATCTACTTTTAAAACCTTAATTAGGACCCTTATCTTTCCAAACTCACGAATAACACCACCCTTTCCAATGATGGCGGCGAGTATCTGAACGATGAAGTCAAAAATCTTGTTCAAAAATTGACGGCGACTAGTCGGAGATCTCGAAGGATGGCAGCGAGAATGATCGCAAAATTCAAAGAAAATAGAAGGTGTAAGTCAAAACGAAAATTATAATTATAATTAATGTTATTGATTTATATGGGGTTGATTTAGGGAGGATTTCTTGAAGAAAAAATTTGGAGCAGAAAACAGAGAGTAAATAGTGATGGTGAGGAGAATAAAGGATGAAAGCTAAGAACAAAGTGGAAAGACAAATATACCCTCATATGCATTCCACATGCTCTCAATTAAAGGATGAAACTAACAGAATTAGACTAAAGGATGACCAGTGAAGCAAAGTAATGAATACAGGGATGCCTAGTAACATTTATTGAAATAAGGGATGAAGTGTGATTTTTTGAACAAACACAAGGATGATCCAAGAAATTTTCTCATTTATATCAGGATAAAAGTGATATTTTTTATACGAGTTTTTTCCTATTAAAATGGAGATAATGGTTGTCTAGTAGATGTGTGTATGTAGGAAAAAAATATTATCCCCACATTACTAGGAATAAACTCACAAAAATCAAAAACACCACTTTTATCCCCATGCAAACACATATTCAAACCCCAAAACTTCCTTTAATATTTAAAATTTTAAAGACCGAGTTTCTATATTTTTAAAAAAATCAAAAGATTTTAATTGCGGACATTAGGGAGAAATAACAGAGACAACGATGTGTGTATTTGTATATGTATGTGTGAATGTATTTAATCGCAACCAACCAAGCAAATTACGCTTTTCACCGTTAGTCCTTTAACTGATATTTTTAACGGCCAGTTAGCTAAAGGACCATCCGTGTTACACGTTTTGAAATTAAGGACTATCTTTGTGATTAAACATCTTAAAGGATTAACACTGTAATTTGAGGTAAACTATAAGGACCATCGGTGTAATTTTCTCTAGAAGAATTTTGTGCAATTTGAGTTGAAATAGACATCAAATATAAGGCTTAGTTTTGAATTTGAAAGGATGATATGATTTTTTTAATATGAATGGAACTATAATATAATAAATCATAGAGTTGAATGTGTTGTGCAACTTTTATCATACAAGTTATTTTATTATTAAAATAATCAACATCTGATATGGTTGTTTTTTTATGCATTTATATTTTATATTTATAATATGATTTATGATTTGACTTATAGAAAAAATTCCCTTTATATTATGATCGAAAGGAAATTGGTCAATGACGGAACCTTTTTGAACTTTTGCCAAATTGCCATTGCCTCTTTGTTTAATAGACTTTGATATTTTGGGCTCGGTGTTTTGGGCTTTTAGACTTGGCCCATTTTTCATCATATGAGTTACATCTGATCTTGTACTGTAACACCCCCGTTCCGATAACGAAACGAGAGGTCACATTTATTGCTAAGTAATAAATGTACTAATAAATTTTTGTAATGATAAATGACAATCTATTAAATGATAACCTAAATAAATGTCCAACTGAAATAAATAGTGTAACACCCGGTCTTTGGGTCTAGTAGTATTTTAATAATTTATGACTGTGAATTATTATTAATGTGTCAGAAAATAGTTTCATTTGTTATTTGAAAATAAATGAGGAAATGAGTAGAATAATTTATTGTGATTAATAAATTATTGATTGATTTAAATTAATTCAGTTGACGGTAAAATAAAATAATGTTTCCCCGCAATTGGTTTTTAAGTTCCAGGCAATGATAAGTACGGGGGACAAAACTAGTACACATATTTCTAATATATGAGTGTAATACGTACTAAACTTCACCAAAATTCCAGTATCATCGATTGAGAGCTAGAGAAAGATTGAAACCCTAAACTTAAACCATAATCATCAATCGTTTGCATAAATCAATTCATGTTCTTCTTGATATATCACTCTGGCCGTACGTATACACCACAGGACTACTTGTAAACTTGAAAACAAGCTGTGAGTTGAAATTGAAGCCTTAAAACTTTGATTCAAGTTGCAATAACGTGATTTGATCATCCTCTCATCCTTATAAACACTTTGTAAGTATTAATCTTTGAATTCCGTAAACCCTAGAAATTGGGTTTTTGGGTATTTGATTGAATTAGCCTGATTAAGGTTAAATTGAAGCTTGTAATGCTTGTAGAATTGTTAATTGATGATTACTATATGATTGTAAGCTAAAACCTAGCATAAAGTTGATTTATTTCATATATGATCATAGATGGTTTATGGGTTTAGTTGATAATCTATGAATTAAAGTTTGTAATGATCATATAATGCTTAGTTGATGTTAAAATCATGATTATAGGTGAAGCCTAATGTAAAAGTGAAGAATTCAATATAAACTTATGAATAAAGTTCACGGGTTTAGTTAATTATGCTAAAATCAAAGCTTGTAAGCTTATGTTATTATAGTGTAATTGATGATGTATCAATTGATTATGTTGATAATGATGATTATAAATGATTATAATGATTAGTAAAGTTTCAAGCTCATGTTGGTGGCATATGATGAATATTTGTTGTTGACATGAGTTAAGAATGATTAATTCAAAGAAAGTTGATATTGGAGTTAAATATCATGTTATTTTGACTAAACATGTTGTTGAAAAACCATGACATGAATTTATGTAAGTATGGATTTGATATTGATAATTGTGATGATTGTATTAATTCATATGAATTGAGTAGTTTGGAATTGTGGATGTAAATCTATTGGAGTAATGTTATATAGATTTGAGACAATTAACTAACTTGTGTTATTTCATTGTATTCTCAGATGTGGAGAAAGGCTCAGTGACATTAGACTACTGAGTGGACGACTGAGGTATTCGGTGAGTGGATCTGTAACCTCAGTGTGATTTAGTTGTAATGATTTAGTTACAACAAGTAATTATAGTATTACTTTGATATAATGTTTTCGTTTGAAATAGCTTGCCATGTTAGTTTGGTTGTTTGCTTACTTGGCTGTTTGAGCTAGTATGTAAGATTCTGAGGTCAACTTGAATGAATGGTTGGACTTGATTGTTATTATAGACGACAGGAAATCTTGATACTTGAAATGTTGGTTTAGAGATTTAGGTCGTGTGTGATTAACAACAAGTTATCGGTAATTTCTGTATAGGCCAATACAGATGATGGCTAAGTGTTCCTTGAGAACCACCCGGGTATTATGGTTTCTCAAGAACCACCGATCCTTATGATGATTGATTGTTTATTGTTATTCGATGTAAACAGATTGTTGTGCTAAGTTGGACTATCGATTATAGTTTCACTCACTTAGCGTTATGCTAACCCACTACAGTCCTTCCTGCAGGTTATAATAGATGTGACACATTGGGTTGGGCAGGAAGTTCTTGGAAATAATGGAATGTTTGACAGACGGATTACTCTGATGTTGGTCTAATAACCGAAGACATGTTTTAAATTATATAACACCTAGTTGTTGAAATGTCATGTATTTAGTTTGAAAAAGTTTATCTACATTATAGGGTAATGTAAAGCATGGTTACATGTTTGAAATATACGCTTCCGAATCACAATTATTATTATAATTGTTTATAAGAAATGAGGGGTGTTATAAATAGTGGTCTCTATGGCAAGTCCAAGTCTTGAAGCTCTCGCACTCATCCCATATTACCCAGAGTACCTGCCGCAGAAAAAGAAAATGCGGCTGAGCTAATTGCTCAGTGCGCGGATGTAGATAGAAATAAATAGTAACAATAATAATATTTTTAAAATGAGAATGAAATGAAATAATTAATTTAATTTTTCAAAATTCATCATTCGAGTAACACCACCCTTACACCAGAGTAACAAATGAAATATAGGCTGAAGCAACGAGGGGTTGAGTTATTTTATACCGAGTACCCTACAAACAAAATATCCACTGCACAACACCGGTGCCAAATCATATCATATCTCGCAATGTATCATATCAAATCATATCTCACAATAACACACTGGTAGCGACTCCAGGTATACGTATCCCCTAATCGGAAGGTGTATATGGCACTACACCACACGACCGCTCTACACAAATCATATCATATCACATCATAACGTAGCCTAGAATGCATCCATACGCCCCCCCAAATAATCCAAAAGCTCTCCCACGAGCACAAATCAAAAGCTCTCCACGAGCATAATCACACAATCACATAATATCAATAAAGGGGAGACGCCGTTGACTAATCCCACCGCCACGGATAGTGCGACGTCATTGGTGCCGCAATGACGCCCCTGTGGTCCTCCACAGGAAGCTGACTCGGTATACCTATCTCCGGTCTACAAAACTCTAGGGTTCTATGGGCGCACAGTGAACATATATACCAACACACACCAGAGTATGTCCACCATGCATTTGGAACCTAAATCAAATGAATCAAAAATAGCTCGCAACAATGGATTCCCCAAGTTTTCCAAAATCATTTTTCACACAAGTTTCCTCAAAAGTTTCCTCAAAAGTTTCCACAATTTATCAAATCACAAAATGACAGTTTATCCCAAACCAATTTATCTCAAATAGGGAAATCAGATCACACAAGTATATCAAGATATCAAATGAATCACAAGGATATCAACAAAGAATGTCAAGATAACGCTGAAAGAAGAGTATGGACATCCGTACCTGAAGACATGTCTAATGCTCTGTCGTGGCCCTCGCAGTCGGTCGGATTTTACTCCGGTCGTTGAACCTTCCGGCAAGGGCGCGCGTACAGTGTGTTTTATATTTATTATGCTGGGTATCCTAAGTTTTGATACAACCTAAAGACCTAAAGGGCAGTAAGCGGTATGTATGACTCAGGTGTCGTTCTTCGAACTACAACGGGCATGGGAATCTAGGAGGATTAATTATCTTTTGTAATTTAGCTGGGATTTTTAAAACTTTTTGATAGGTTGGTTGGTTTTCTAATCTAATTACTAAAATTAAAAACTAAATTAAAGACAGGGGTTTGTACGGATGACGCAGAGAAATCAAGATAAGGAATATGTTTGCTGTGACTTCGGCAATGTTATTTGGATGGATAGTTATGAGGGATAAGGTTACTAGGTGTGATGATTAATCCGGTGAGGTCATAGAAACTTAATTGGTAGATAAAGTATTATGCCTACGACCTTTACTCGGTTTTCCACGTATTTATGTTAACGCTATACCGGATACTCGGGCGTTTTACAGCTTTTCCGTTATACCAATTAGGGTTCCAGATTACTCACTAGATATTCCTATATTTCTTAATGAGCTACAACTATGATCCTACTATATACCTAACGTAGAGTTGTCCGCAATCAGATATTTAATATGTCACATGGATAGAAGTTATAGAATGTCCAGTACACCGGAAGTTCTCCCAAATGCACAGACCAATTCAACTGACAATTATCCTCTAATCCAGGTCCCCATTTACAGACATCCGGAGGACGTTAGTATCATGGCATGAATTGTTCAGTGAACAATAACATGAACAGGGTTTAGCCCGCGGAACCGGTTGGGATAATCTGTCTAACGGTCAGTTAAATTGTTCATTATTAATCATACAATCAGCACAACTATTACATGCATGTTAACCTATCTGTAATACGTTTATTATGTTCGTGAAAATCTAATTAGCAGGGCAGTGATAATGTTTGCGTATGTCTAGCATGCAGCACCTAAGCAACAATCAAACAAGAACATGCAATAGGACGGAGCACTAGTCATCACATTAACTGACCTAATAACTAAATCATGGATATCCCGGAAGTTGTCCCAAAGATACAAAACAAACAAGCGTGAACCTAATCTATCTCTAATCCTATGCTTCGTGTCCCTCGGATGTGTTTCAATCAAGGGAACAGCGACCATGTTGAGTTCATTGATCATCATACACAGAATAGTTGGCAATCCTACTTCTAGCAATCGGCCAGGTTCTAGGGAGGAGGATACAAACCACAACATAAGTTGGATAGATAAACAGGCAGAGGTTCAACTTATAAGTTCGCAAACAGTTTTAAACCTATACAGACAGAGTAACAGTATGTTTACAATTGGGAGTCATTATTTCTACAACGGATTGTGCCCACGACTTTCATAGCTTCCACGTTCCGTACTACACACATTCGTGATGATTCCGGCGCTATACAAATGAAAGCCGTATAACGTTACCTCCGTTGTTTCATAATGGTGTCATCCCCAATTGTATATTATATTATAACTATCCTAACATTGCATACATCACAACAAACATTGATTTGTCTAGCCTAGCATAATTCTAGCATTCATTCCTAAGCATGCATAATAAGAAAGCATAATTAAAAGAATAAATGCGAGAGATTGTATTAAACCTGAATACGAGAGTAATACAGACAAATCTTCACAAATCTGAAGTCTCGGAGTAACTCCGTACAAAAGCTACTGAGAGCTTCTACTCTAACCTACTAATTCTCCTCTAACTCCTAAGAGTAGTGCTAGAGAGAGAATGCTAACCTAATTCTAGAGAGAAGTTTTAAAGAGAGAAAGAAAATAAGATGAGAGGTGTGAGGTGTGTGTAAAATGAATGAGGAGGCTTGGTGTAACACCCGCCAAATTAGGACTAGTAATTAGTGCCTAATCCTATGTTAATACATGTAATTAGTTTTGTGTTAGGCTAATTAATGTATCGGAATATATATTGATGAATATATACAAATATGCGATTTGATTAAATCATACGCTCTTCAAATCGAATGTAATTCGGTTCAATTAAATACGGACGTTGGTGATCAATTTTATTAAATAACGTGACATTATTTAATAACACTATTATATCCAAAATATTATTTTGATAATATTTCATATTCAGTTCGTATAATACAATTGGTAACAACGCGATAAAATGTTAACGCGCAAACAAAATGAAATAAATAAAAGTTATGATTTATAACTCAAGTATTATGTATTTTGGTAAAATACTTCAACAAAAATATTGAATAATTATGCGCATTTTAAAACATATAATTAAACGTGTATAAAACTATTTAAACGATTAAACAATCGAGGAAAACGAACACTGCATGGAGCGCGATTGCAGGAAACGAAATTGGTGAAGTCCACACCCGGTGGACCCCACTCAAAATCAGCCCAAAAAGGTGAGGGTCACCACCTCCCTCACCTCACTTTCACTTTCTTTCTCTCTTTCTTCTTTTCTTTTTCTCTCAAACACCACATTACCACCACCACACAAAATCACAAAATACTACCACCACACGACACCGGATCGCAAAGCTCTTTTAGGAAAAACGATCACCACACAAGGATCTACATTTCCATCTTTTCGGATTTTCAACCCGACACTTTATAAGTTTTCCGACAAAACCCGAAACTCTCCGTTTTTACTCATTTTTACGTTTTTATTGTTTATATACGTTCAAAATGTCCAAATATGGGTTGGGTAAAAGATTTGGACCGAATGGTCGCCGGAAAACTCGTTTTCGACACAAAATCCGGCCAACAGCCCGTAACGTCGCATCTGGCCTGGAGCCTTTGCGACGTCGCGTATAACGTCGCACAGAAATCAATAACGTTGCCTTAGCGACGTCGCACATAACGTCGCATTGAATTGCGAAGTCGCACATAGTGACGTTGCCTACTACGTCGCTAGAATCAACAACATCGCGTATAGCGACATCATCCTTAACGTCGCATTAAATTGCGAAACGTCACCTTTAGCGACGTCATGCTCAACGTCGCAATCCTTACCTGCGACGTCACACCTAACGTCGCACAAACCAGAACTTGAAAACTCAGATTTTTAACAAGTGTCGAGACCTAAAATTTTAACACCTGATTTTACCCAAATTCGGATCTAGATGCGTGTTTCGTCAAAACAATATAGTAGAAATAAAAATTTTCCAAGCTGACCTAGCAGCTCTACCCCAGCCAGGGGCTCTGCCCCTTGGACCCCGCCAGGGGCTGCCGCCCCTTGGACCCCGCTACCAGGGGCGCTGCCCCCAGACCCCCGTACTTAGATTTCGTAGACACATTTCACACCAAACATCAAACTTGTATAACGCTTTGAAACTAACAAAATAACATCAAGATCATTATTACCAAAAATCACCAACGGGCCGTACGTGTTTTCAAACACTTAAACTATCCACCGAATTGGGAACATTTGGACATTATAGTTGGACGAACAACTACAAGGTAGTCTTATTAGATACCTTCGCATATTATAACCATCGCGTGTCGTGGACACCCTCAGGTTACAAGTCTTTGGACTTCGATTCTCGGCTAATCATTCTCAGTTTATTTTCATAAACTCAACGACTCAGGTGAGTCTCAAAGCCCCTCTTTTTACTGTTTTACTCAGGGGTGTGATATATTGCTCAATTTTAACATGTGAACGCAAGTACAAGCATTTTCATATACTACATGAGTTTTTCACAACTAATCATTTAAAGTCCTCCGTCAGCATAGTTGTTAATACGTTGTAGCGTGAATATTAGTATATGGTACCATATAGGATTGACCCTCCTCGTCCGGGTTAGCAAGCACTAACCGGGTAAACGGACGTACTAATATTTGGGAAGACGAATGTTGATTAGGCATTCGTGGAGGCACCTCGCCCGGAATTCTCTATAGGGGACCCGGCCCTCGAGTTAAGCTCAACTATGTGCTCATGGCTGTATACATATACATTATCAATTGCTGGATGCAATTCAATTATTTAAATCTTGCGGTTCATACTATATTACTTGATATCAAACCTGTGAGCTCACCAGCTTTAGCTGACCCATTTAGCATGTATCGCAGGTACCAAGCAGTAGGTTGCTTATGCTTCAGGACTTTTAGCTCGAGTCAGCATACAGACGATTGAGATTTTCTTGCATTAGTATATTTTGTACAAGTACTTATGTACTGAAATCTCCTTTCAATTAAACTCGAGCTATGTAAAGCTTTAAATGTTGTAAACATTTCAATTATTAATATATTTTGTTAAAACGACGCATATAGAGTCGTTTACTATATATCTTTGTGCTTTGTTATTGATTTAGTAACACCCAAATCGTGCTTCCGCAAATCATTAAATTTGGGGGTGTTACACTTGGTATTTATAGGAGAATGAGGTGAAGCTTGGTACAAGTCACAAAGCATGAAGAACAAGCATCAAAGCTCATACGGGGGGTACTGGACCAAGGGGTGTCAAACGGCACCTTCCAAGCACAAAGGCCCCGTATACGGCACCCTTAGGGCCATATACGGTACCCTAGGGGCCGTATACGGTACGGTAGTGCCCAGGGGGGGTTGGTGCTTGGTTTGGCCTCCGCTTGTTTCTCGGTTGCTTGGTTCGTCCGTATCTTCTTCGTTTGGGCTCCGATTTGCTTGATTCTTGCGCCGTTGGTTTCGTTTTTCCGTTATGCTTCTAATGACACTGAGTTTACCAAATTTGGAAGTGTTACCTTTTGCGTGTTCCGGATGACGATCGGCGAGCTTCCAGACTGCATATCTTTTCCGTCTTTCGTCCGTTTCTTCTGATTCTTTCACCTCCGGTCTTGGATTTTCCTATGGAATCATAAAATATGTATTAAGCTCTATTTCCATAAGAATATTGAGAACGAAAAATTTAAGGTGATTGTTTTGTCTCGGTTTGCGTGTTATTTGGACGTTTTAACCGATTTTTGCAGCAACGTCTATATTTAGACTACCTTGGTGATTTTTGGTAAATAATGATGGTTTTGAAATGTTTTCACCAAAGAATAGTCCAAAAAGTGTGGAAATATGTCCTTAAAAACATGACTTTTTGGGTCACATCATGCTCTCAAGATTAAGAAGATACGTACTCCACAATTCTCCAAAGTCTACATTAAATAATTTTGATAAACTTAAAACCTTGATTCCATTGTATAAATTCTACAAGTATCCCAAGTCCCCTATTTAGTTAATTATGTATATCATTATCTCTATTACAAATTTACAAGTTATATTGTCAGATTTAAATATTATATTCCTTAAAAAATGATTTTAAGTTGCATACAATATTCCAATTAACTTTAGGGTCTCTTTTTGGACACAAGCTTTACGTCACACGGACTAAAAAGGTAGTTAACAAATTTCATTAATTTCTGAAAATAAACGTCAATACTTAAGGGGGCAAAACGTTTATACAACATTCTGCTAATAGACTTTGCAAGACTTCACTTAGAACAGGGGATTAAAGTGTAAACTCATAAATAAACTATAACACCCCTCGTTTCATTATAAACAATAATATAATAATTGCGACTCGGAAGCGTATATTTAAAACATACTATCAATGTACTCAAAATGTCAATAAACTTTTTCAAACTTATTACATGACATTTCAACAAACTCGGTGTTATTTAATTCAAAACATCTCTTTAGTTATCAAAATAACATCAGAGTAACAGCTTGTCAAACATTCCATCCAGTCCAACAACTTCCTGCCATGCCCAATATGTCCCATCTATTTAACCTGCAGGAAGAACTGTGGTGGGGTTAGCATAAAGCTAAGTGAATGAAACTATAACAACGGTCCAACTTAGCATAATAATCTGTATACATCAAATAACAATAAACAGAAAATCAATCAATCACTCGACATCCAATCAATGTCCTACAAGCAACACCAAGCAAGCATTATCAATCGTCATGAGGATCGGTGGCTCCTGAGATACCCTAATACCGGTTTGGTACTCAAGGAACTCTTATCAATCATCTGTATTGGTCTATACAGAATTACCGATAACTAGTTGTTAATCACACACGACCTAGATCTATAAACCGACATTTCAAGTTTCAAGATCTCCTGTCGTCTACAATAACAACCAAGCCCAACTGTCAAGTCAAGTTGACCTCAGAATCTTACATACTAGCTCAACCAGCCAAGTAAGCAAACAACCAGACTAACATGGCATTATATCTCAGACAAAGCATCATATCAGAGTAATACTATAAATTACTTGTTTTAAATTAAATCATTACAACTAAATCACACTGAGGTTACAG
This sequence comes from Helichrysum umbraculigerum, assembly GCA_949592205.1. Classification (NCBI taxonomy): domain Eukaryota; kingdom Viridiplantae; phylum Streptophyta; class Magnoliopsida; order Asterales; family Asteraceae; genus Helichrysum; species Helichrysum umbraculigerum. The sequence continues at coordinate 2,761,453 of CATIUR010000005.1, read as the reverse complement.
ATCCACTCACCGACTACCTCAGCCGCAAGCTCAGAAGTCTAATATTACTGAGCCTTCACTACATCTGAGAATATAATCAATAAACAATGAGTTAGTAATCGTTCTTTACAATAACTCATTATCAACAATAATTCTCCTGTTACAATAATATAACATAACTATATTAAATTCAAGAATATAACCTATTACATTTAAGTTATATTCATTAAGCATAAATACTTAGACTTAACACAAAATTGGCTGGAAATCAGCCTTACCCGCCGGGTAAGACCCATACCCGCCGGGTATCCCTTAAACCTCACAAGCCGCCGGCTTGGCATTAGAAGCCGCCGGCTTCCCAACCAGCATCCATCCCCGCCGGGCAAACCCTTCGTCCCAGCCCTGTGCGATTCTGCTCAAAACCTAACTCGCGATTTTAATACCCAAATCACCCAAACTCGATTTCAAACAGTTATAAACACCTAATAACTTCACATAATCATCATAAAACCTTTATAATATGTTTCTAACATCTAATTCTTCCAAATCATCAATTTCAATCAAATTGATTTTAATTCAAACTTACCTCAATTGAAGAACATCGAATTGAAGGATGATAACGGTGAAACTAGAATCAATCATAGCTCCAATTCATAGGTTTCAAGTTTCTGATTTGGATTTCATAAGGTTTCTGTGAGTTTTTGAAGTTTCTAATGAAACTTTCCTAAAATAGAAAGCTAAATATATAGTCGGTTCACAAACCGCCTTCAATTATACGGGTATAATTTAATACCACATCTCAATCTATTGTCTGGAACCCGAAAACCACTTGCGAGCCCAAACATTTTATTGTACCATCAACTATATTAATTTACAACAATTAATAATTCACTTATCACATTGGAATATTCGGCTCCTATTCCAATTATTTCACTAATTCAAACAATATTATTTCCAAACACATTTAAATACTTATTTAAATCAAGAAATAATATAAAACAACTAGGTCCATTTCGAGGATGTTACAACTCTCCCCCCCTTAAAGAGATTTCGTCTCCGAAATCTAACCTCATTCAATCTGACTAATGTGGTATAATCACATACAATCTTATCATACATTGATCCTCAATAGCAACTTACAACTATACTTAGACTATTTGAATTCTTTCCACATGCACATATCCAAATGTACATGCTTCTATCTTTTCCTACGCACACATACAGTGCATTTAATCAATATCATCAATCAGATATATCTTATAGACAAACACTTACTTCAACAAGTGAAACCTACAATCACTTAATCAACAAGTAAGACTTAACATTACTTAATAGGTCTATGCAACCAGAAATTAGCAATGTGCTAAAATCTTTAACCTATTACCACTATTCATCTCTATTAACAACAAAACAGAAATAAAAACAATAACAGTGGTTATAGAACCACAACACACTTAACAACACTGAAAGTTAATTTCAGTTCATGACTAACAACCAGTCTAATATACAGATAACAATTTCAGATCTCTACTAACAAAGATTTAAAATTCAACTCTAGGTCAACTTTTCATCCAAAGTTTCATACCTACTCTCTTGAACAACCTACCATATTCACATATCACTGTCACTATCATATGAAATCCTTTACTTAGAAGTAATCCAGATTCATATCACCTTAATAAGCAAAGCAGAGGTCAAAGTCAGTAGGTAAAACTACAATTAACAAGTACTTTGCTCAATCAACAAAGGTACTAAAATCAAACATTACCTACATTCAACCAACCTCTACATTGACTTATTTCTACTTATAATTCCTTTCATTACACCCTATCAATTGTTAACAACAACAATAACACTTCCAATAATCACAACACTAATGATTATACAGTTCAGTACGCCTATCGATACTTACTATTTATCTTCAAATCTAACTAACCATCAAGTTAGAATTTACATAACGCTTAAACTGGTAAGACATCCAGAATCTTATCTTAGCAACCAGTTAATTACTTTAAAATCTTAAGCTACTAATCACAAGCAATTAGAATTTATACGACTTTAATCACCCAATCACTTAGTACTAAATTCCATCAATCTAGCAGCTAAGTCAACATTAATCAATATTATGATACTACAGGTCAAGCATCACAATATCACAATGTGCTACTTTTCAACACATTTCTAACAAAATCTACATCAAGTTAATCAAAATTAACTGACCTCCACATATCTTATGTCACATTTTAATTCATTATATTAAAACTTATCATGCCATTTATTATCATGTATACCACACATACATACCTACACAACTTCAGATACTCTCTTAAATGGACACATACATCTCAATTCCATTTAATTCTATATAATAGGCCATTCAGACTGTTAAAGTCTTTATCAAGCCTTCACATTATTACCAATCATCACATATCCATATCACAGGACATGGAACAATTATCAATCAACAACTCTATGTTTCACTTATATACTTACCAACTCGTATATAACTTAAACAATTCAATCTAAACTTTCAAGAAAAGTTTACCACAAGCAATCATCACCTATCAATTTCAAGGTTTCTTTTACTTTCTAACACTTACAATTATACACATCAGGTTTTCAACCCCAAATTTCAAACAATCATTATTCTTAAACTATCAAAATAATGATCATTACACTTAATTACATACCTGATTTCTTAAAATATGAACAACTATTCAATTCATATTTCCTCAATTTATTAACAAAGATCATCTAAACCTTTAATACTATTCAACTCCAGATATACTATCATATCATTTCTTATTTGGATCTACTCCCAATTTATCACTTTATCACTTACTTTACTTGTATACTATCAACAATTAACAAAAGAATCCATTCAATTTTTTTCAATACTTAAGTAATTCACCATGAGGTACAAATCAACCTACACAATCATTAATAATAACTTTCAATTATTTCACTTCTCCCATTCTTACCCAATCATGGCTGTCATCACAAGCCTCATACACTGGTAAGATTTTCTTATCACAACCTAATCAATGTGACTTAATTTACACCTCTCAACAAATTATAACTGTCATATCATAACATGACTTCACATCAATATAATTTCTTAACAGGTATTCAGCTCAAATATCAAATGTTACTTAATTGAATACTCAATTATACTTAACACTATTTCAATTACTTAATACTAGCTTTAAGTAATTAATCAAGTCTCACAAACTTAGACCAATTTGGGAATCCAATCATATTCCGCATAATCATAACATTATAATCTATGTTAGACTATTTCAACATAAACAGTTGACTACTTGTCAACTTCAATTTCAATCAACCAATCAATAAAATTCTCTAATTGCTTTCCTCAAGTTTGACCCAAACTCAAACCAATCACAAGCAATTAATTTTATACACAACTCTCTATTCATGGTTTGACTTTCAAAGTTAACATACTATCAATATTAACTCACAACAAACCATTTCATCTTATATGTTCACTTTCAAACATATATTTCAAATTATTACATTCAATAAGATTATCAATACTCCACAAGGACAGAATCAACCTATCTCAACTTTGGCATCATACAATCCAAATACAAAATAGTGACTCATTTAAACACTATCAAATTCACCTACAAGTAATCTATCACAATCAATCACAATTATTCATTCAACAAAATCAAATTAGTCAATTAGGTTTATCATCAAAACCTCTATCAATGACAAATATATTTTACTCTCGCACCTTTACAATCCACATTGTCACAGTCCTATCAACTGATTGTTTTCTTATCAAAACAACTATTAAACAACTTAGCATACTATCATGCTCCATTTCCAAAATCACATTACATTTCTTTTATACTAAGTAGCCTCAACAAGTTCATGTGGCACAACATAATATAACAACGGTGATCAGGCGTTGCAAGATTATGTTCTTCACAATCCATTCTCAGGCTACTCTACATTATAGTTATCAATGTGATCTACTCTTATCTCATATATGTATTAAATACTTCATGATTTCAAATCAATCATAATCTATTTAATAGTTTCTATCAGCTGCTACACACTCAAAATCAGCTTACTACTTACATATTCAACCGTACATATGCAAGCCATCTCACACGATTTATTTTCAACAACTGAATTACTCAGTATATCTACTTGTCTGAAACCTCAAACATATGACAACCTATCATCATAATTTTAAATACTAAACACAATTCAATGTCCCTATTTACTACAAATTTCAGGACACATCTTAATTAATTATCATCACTTTGACATATGCTATCATATCAAGCATCAATGTCACAACAAGCCTACTCAATCATGTTACTATAAAACATTTCATTTCTTATTTCTCAATTGATCAGAAGATCTATCACTTTCCTAATCAATTTCACATTATCATACTCTACGTGTCTCATAAACCTATCAATCTCGGTTTATATCAAGTGTTTATCTATAGTCAAAACATATCATATAGTCACATAAATACATATTTTCTCAAATAGCAGTCATCCTCAAATCAAATGACACAACATTCCTTAACCAGGATTTAAACTACATCCTGTAATCAATCTACTAATATAATACTATCAATTATTTTGTCTTACAATAAAGACATTCTTAGGTTCTAACATCAATCCAGTTGAACCTTAATCAACTCTTTTCTATTTAAACATATTTCTGCATTTTCAATTCAATCAGAAATACTAACAACAATGAATAACAATAAGCAACAACGAGCATCTCATTTAACACTTCTCTCCTCATGTCAACCTATAGCAATCAACAGTTGACTCAAAACTGGGGAATCATATCAGTCTGACTCAATTAACTTCACTATAAAGCTTACTCAACATAACAGAGTAAACAGTTCAAGTTAATTTAGATTAACACAGGCTTATCGAAGATTACCTGGCAATCTTAAGCCCACGTGTGTTGAGGAAACATGATATATACCAATCAGATACTCATGTCCCTCCGTCTCTGCAATCAAACAACAACTTCACAACTTGTTAAGGGTTAGTACATATTCAACTAATCACTTTCTCACACAACAACTAAACCCACACCTTCTGGAATGTTTGACTCAACTCAATCAAGTTTAGGATTGAACATTCTATCAAGTCCAATTCACCCAAACTATTGCTCTGATACCAACTTATAACACCCCTCGTTTCATTATAAACAATAATATAATAATTGCGACTCGGAAGCGTATATTTAAAACATACTATCAATGTACTCAAAATGTCAATAAACTTTTTCAAACTTATTACATGACATTTCAACAAACTCGGTGTTATTTAATTCAAAACATCTCTTTAGTTATCAAAATAACATCAGAGTAACAGCTTGTCAAACATTCCATCCAGTCCAACAACTTCTTGCCCTGCCCAATATGTCCCATCTATTTAACCTGCAGGAAGAACTGTGGTGGGGTTAGCATAAAGCTAAGTGAATGAAACTATAACAACGGTCCAACTTAGCATAATAATCTGTTTACATCAAATAACAATAAACAGAAAATCAATCAATCACTCGACATCCAATCAATGTCCTACAAGCAACACCAAGCAAGCATTATCAATCGTCATGAGGATCGGTGGCTCCTGAGATACCCTAATACCGGTTTGGTACTTAAGGAACTCTTATCAATCATCTGTATTGGCCTATACAGAATTACCGATAACTAGTTGTTAATCACACACGACCTAGATCTATAAACCGACATTTCAAGTTTCAAGATCTCCTGTCGTCTACAATAACAACCAAGCCCAACTGTCAAGTCAAGTTGACCTCAGAATCTTACATACTAGCTCAACCAGCCAAGTAAGCAAACAACCAGACTAACATGGCATTATATCTCAGACAAAGCATCATATCAGAGTAATACTATAAATTACTTGTTGTAAATTAAATCATTACAACTAAATCACACTGAGGTTACAGATCCACTCACCGACTACCTCAACCGCAAGCTCAGAAGTCTAATATTACTGAGCCTTCACTACATCTGAGAATATAATCAATAAACAATGAGTTAGTAATCGTTCTTTACAATAACTCATTATCAACAATAATTCTCCTGTTACAATAATATAACATAACTATATTAAATTCAAGAATATAACCTATTACATTTAAGTTATATTCATTAAGCATAAATACTTAGACTTAACACAAAATTGGCTGGAAATCAGCCTTACCCGCCGGGTAAGACCCATACCCGCCGGGTATCCCTTAAACCTCACAAGCCGCCGGCTTGGCATTAGAAGCCGCCGGCTTCCCAACCAGCATCCATCCCCGCCGGGCAAACCCTTCGTCCCAGCCCTGTGCGATTCTGCTCAAAACCTAACTCGCGATTTTAATACCCAAATCACCCAAACTCGATTTCAAACAGTTATAAACACCTAATAACTTCACATAATCATCATAAAACCTTTATAACATGTTTCTAACATCTAATTCTTCCAAATCATCAATTTCAATCAAATTGATTTTAATTCAAACTTACCTCAATTGAAGAACATCGAATTGAAGGATGATAACGGTGAAACTAGAATCAATCATAGCTCCAATTCGTAGGTTTCAAGTTTCTGATTTGGATTTCATAAGGTTTCTGTGAGTTTTTGAAGTTTCTAATGAAACTTTCCTAAAATAGAAAGCTAAATATATAGTCGGTTCACAAACCGCCTTCAATTATACGGGTATAATTTAATACCCCATCTCAATCTATTGTCTGGAACCCGAAAACCACTTGCGAGCCCAAACATTTTATTGTACCATCAACTATATTAATTTACAACAATTAATAATTCACTTATCACATTGGAATATTCGGCTCCTATTCCAATTATTTCACTAATTCAAACAATATTATTTCCAAACACATTTAAATACTTATTTAAATCAAGAAATAATATAAAACAACTAGGTCCATTTCGAGGATGTTACATAAACAGCATCATCTTGGTCTTCTTTCATTCATTATTCATACGTACAGAACGATTTCAACATCTCAATTCATCCATTAATCTACAACTTTTAATTAAAGTGATTAAATAATACTAATACTAACATATAAGAGTCAATTGCTATAACCGTTTAGGTACCGATTCGTTAATAAACCATATGTTTAAACCCGAAACTTCCTGATATTGTAATCGAAAACGATTAGTTTAATGATTGGTTTCAGTTGGTTAAAATCATAGATGCGAATAACGTTAATTAAAAGAGACTAATAACAAGTTGATATTCGAGTTGGATTAAGATTTACCTTCAAATATAAACATTGAATCAAGATTGTAAGACTCTCCTTCGTCTCCCTTGCTCTCCGTTCTCCCCCAACACAAGTTTTACAAAATGTTTTCTTTTGTGTGATAATGAATGATTAAGTTAATAAGGAATGTGATTTCGTGTTTATGGCCGAGAAACTCCAAACCGTGTCCTCCAAAAACGGGATTTGATAACACTTAATTATTTGCCATATTTATCATTAAGTTTGACTTGGTTAATATACCTCAACCGACTTTATTTTCTTCTTATCTTATATTAGTATTAGTAAAATGATTTGTATTATTTGTTTTAATGTCTAATTTAATTATAACCAACGGTTTACATTGATTTTAACTTTTAAAATATATGTACTATTTCAGTTTTTTTCTTTAGGCATCATTAACATTATCATTTGTATAGATTACATATACTCAGGAATAGTTACGATTATTACAACATATCCCCCTAAAAATGATTCCGTCCCTGAAATCAAAAAAAAGTCGAAATTGTTGTCATATATTATGCGGGTTATTATAACATATCCCCTAAAAATGATTTCGTCCCCGAAATCAACGAAAATAAAATGTGGTCATCTACAATTAGTACATAAATATGTTATATAATTTTGGGTTGTTATAACATATCCCTCTTAAAGAATGATTTCGTCCTCGAAATCACCAGAGAATTTGAATTCAACTTTTATGCAAACAGATAATAGTATCATTCACGAATATATTTTCTTCAAGTTCCCATTTGGTTTACCGTTCTATTTATTCCTTTAAAAGACTTTAAAGCAAAGGGTCATGTTTACTCATTTTATAAACTTATTACATCATTTTATAAAGATTTAGCAAAACCCTAGAATTTCTCATAAACACCAAATCATAATTTCTTCATTACCAACATGTTATATAATTACCAATGATCACATTAACACTAACCAACACTTATTCAATCAATTTCTAGCTTTAATTTCGGATTAATTTCATCAATTTCTCTAAACTCATGAAAACCCCATGAAAAACCATGAAACTTAAACCCTAGGCTATAATCATAGAAGAAATTCACTTACAACATGTTAGAGATGATGAACGGAGACTGAATTCGAATATCTAAGGCTTGAATCAAAGATTGGAGGTTGAATTTGGGGTTATAGAAAACCCCTGCGATTTTGTTTCTTCATAATATTGAGTCTGGAATTTTTTTAGGTGAAATGAGATAATTCCAGATAGTCCACGCATATATCTGAATATTAAACTTAATCCCTTTATTTCCTACAGTCTGGAACTGATAATTCGTTTACGTTTTTCACTATATCTCATTATTTACACATTATTACTTCGTAATAAAATTATATTCGCGTACGGAATTAAAACCTGAAACTTGGGGTGTTACACAAAAACACTAAAATAACTCTTTTAATAAATATAAAAAACATACACGTGCTCAACTACAAACAATGAACTAGATTAGCAGAACACTTGTAAACAAGAACGAGCATTGAAACTTTGCTCGTTCGGAGTAGAAATTCAAACTTGATGAATATATAAAATTACCAACAAATCTGAACAGTTGATAAAACAATCACTAAGAAAGCCTTACAAAAATAAGCAAAAAATTGAGAAGCATATATGGGTGTTTATATTTGATAGTATTCATGGTGAAGATCCATAATCTCAACACCTTAAAGAATATTTTAGTAAGTTGAACTAGATAATCGACAGACCATATAATCAGCTACTGTTTGCAAGGTATACAATTGAAATGAACATAATTTCTATGAAAGCTACATGTGAATTCACAAACTCGGAGGTGGTTTAAAGCAGTGTGACAAGCAACCAACAATTTACAGTGTCCAAAAAAAACACAGGTAGAAGGATGATTCCAGATACATATTAGTCTATTTACTATAAGCACTTAAAGGCATTCAACAGAAATGATAATTTATCCGAATTTACCAAAAGCAATTTCAAACTATTAACTAATCACGGGGGCAACACTGGAACCATAGAATCTCATACAGTGGTTAATTTTAGAATTTTGTTCTCACAGGTATTACTGCTCAAGTGAAGAAGTAACGATATAGATGATAAAGTTGAAATGAAATGTGTACCTATTTCGATCTTATCTTGTTTGTTAAACTTCGTTAAATTATACCAATGGACTTTTTATTGTCCTTTTCATTATGTGAAACCCGGCTAACTCGAACTCGACCCGACTAATCCGATTTTTAAAATAGCCACAACATCTCAAGAAGAACGCCGTCGTCATATTTAAAACTCAATATATATCATATATAAAACTCAAAATATCACATATTCATATAATCATCGTCGTCGTTAGGTTACAATATCAATCACTAAAATAGAAATAGTTAAATCACTAAAATCAATCACTACAGTACTATATATATGTAATTTATTCGATCTTTTAAATTTAAATAAATTACTTTGGGCAATATCGTTATATAAAACTTAAATTATCATTATTATATATTCATATAATATAATCGTTGTCAGGTTACAATCACTAAAACAGGACTACTTAAATCACTACAGGTACTATCCAAATTCTTCTTTTGTATTTTCAGATGTGCACTTCCATTGAGTTTCCGGATTTCAACCGGAATGCCTTCCGGGATGGGATGCGTGAAGTAGTATGTTAGCCGTTTTTGCCATGGCGGCCCATATTTTGTAGCGTAAACGTGAAGGCGGTTATCCTCAATCTGATGCGCTATCTCATCCTTTTTGAACCCGTCCAATAGCATCTCTTTTCTGACAACTCCATATTCTACAGTCTCTGTCACGAAAGGCAGACAATCAATTCGCAGCCTCTCCATATTATCGGCAACATGCCGATCACTTTTCATTGCTTGAAGCTTATTTTCCAGCTTACTCCTTGCAACACCCTTTGTTACCGCTAAAAAAGATCTCGATGAAATAGATTTTCTGAACATGATTTTCATGTGATACGCGATCTCATCCTTTTTGAAGCCCTCCAATTTCATATGTTTTATGAGAACTCCATTCTCTATTACACTCTTTGTCGCCAGATGCAAACAATCGATAAGGAGCTTTTCCATGTTATTCGCAATATGCGGATCACGTTAATTTCATTGCGTCAAGCTTATTCTCAAGCTTGCTTCTTGCAACACCTTTTGCTACCTTTGAAAAATATCTGGATGGAATACATTTTCCAAACATTATTTTTTTCACAAAACAAACCTGTAATATAACTAGCTATTATATAGCATACGTATAACTTGAGCTCCAAGTATGGTTTTACTTGAGTTCCAAGTTTTACCCCCAAATTGTAATACTCGTAAATGTGAGGTAGTTAAATTGTTGAAGAATATAGTCTTTTAAGATAGACCTGGTTTAGCAGTATACGGGTCTAATAAGATAGACCTGGTTTAGATGTAATCCACTTATTGATTGACGTACTTTATCTGGTCCTCATATTTGCTTTTATAAATACGAAAAATATTTAAAAGGACCTTTTTGTTCGCTTATAAATTCTGTTACTTCATAATTGGAAAATGAACATTGTTCTTAATTTTAGAATTTTGTTTTCACAGGTATTACTGCTCAAGTGAAGAAGTAACGATATAGATGATAAAATTGAAATGAAATGTGTACCTATTTCGATCTTATGTTGTTTGTTAAACTTCGTTAAATTATACCAATGGACTTTTTATTGTCCTTTTCATTAAAAAAATGCGAAACCCGGCTAACTCGAACTCGACCCGACTAATCCGATTTTTAAAATAGCCACAACATCTCAAGAAGAACGTCGTCGTCATATTTAAAACTCAATATATATGATATATAAAACTCAAAATATCACATATTCATATAATCATCATCATCATTAGGTTACAATATCAATCACTAAATTAGAAATAATTAAATCACTAAAATCAATCACTACAGTACTATATACATGTAATTTATTCGATCATTTAAATTTAAATAAATTACTTTGGGCAATATTATTATATAAAACTCAAATTATCATTATTATATATTCATATAATATAATTGTTGTCAGGTTACAATCACTAAAACAGAACTACTTAAATCACTACAGGTACTATCCTAATTCTTCTTCTGTATTTTCAGATGTGCACTTCCATCGAGTTTCCGGATTTCAACCGGAATGCCTTCCGGGATGGGATGCGTGAAGTAGTATGTTAGCCGTTTTTGCCCTGGCAGCACATCTTTTGTAGCGTAAACGTGAAGGCGGTTATCCTCAATCTGATGCGCGATCTCATCCTTTTTGAACCCGTCCAATAGCATCTCTTTTCTGTTAACTCCATCTTCTACGAGTCTCTGTCACGAAAGGCAGACAATCAATTCGCAACCTCTCCATATTATCGGCAACATGCCGATCACTTTTCATTCCCTGAAGCTTATTTTCAAGCTTACTCCTTGCAACGCCCTTTGTTACTGCTAAAAAAGATCTCGATGAAATAGATTTTCTGAACATAATTTTTCATGTGATGCGCGATCTCATCCTTTTTAAAGCCCTCCAATTTCATATGTTTTATGAGAACTTCGTTCTCTGTTACACTCTCTGTCACCAGATGCAAACAATCAATAAGGAGCTTTTCCATGTTATCCGCAATATGCGGATCACGTTAATTTCATTGCGTCAAGCTTATTCTCAAGCTTGCTTCTTGCAACACCTTTTGCTACCTTTGAAAAATATCTGGATGGAATACATTTTCCAAACATTATTTTTTTCACAAAACAAACCTGTAATATAACTAGCTATTATATAGCATACGTATAACTTGAGCTTCAAGTCTGGTTTTACTTGAGCTCCAAGTTTTACCCCCAAATCATTTAAAATATTACATCATACATACAAATTATATTAATTACATCTATATTTTTTAAATCATCGATATGCATTTTAATGTTGTAGTCTTTTGATTTTCGCAGGTTATAGTAAGATAAAATAAGAAGGTAATAATTAATGATTATTACACCTTTTAGGCCTCTATATTAAACATGTCTGAAAAATCGTCCCGCAAGTTCGTAACCGTTTGCTTTTCTCTCCTTGTTTGTGTGTATGGATCACATATAAATTGTGAATCACAAATATTATAATTTTTTTTTTTTTTTTTTTAAATTACCTTTGAATCGGGATTAAGTTATCCATGGAATACACTGGACATCATATATTCAAATATATTCAATTGTTATTGTCAAATGTAACTGGGTTTGATGTGGCCCAGTGTCTTAATTGGGTCCAGTTGAGGTGGGTATTCTTTGGATAAGGCTCGGCTTTTCCTTCCCTTTTTTCTTTTCTAATAAATAAATTTAAATTTAAAATTATAATTATAATATAATTATATATATTCGGAAGTTTAATGTGTATTCTTCATTTCATTTTGTTTGTATAATATTATAAGTTTAACCAATTAATTACAAAATATTCATAAATAATATCTGGACTATATAACTCCGTACTCAGTTATAATCAAATTTGTAAAACAATTTTATAATGTATAGACTATAGATCATCCATCCATATCATGTTAAAAATACATTACCCTAACTAATTAATTTGGTGATCTGTCGTTTACTAATTTGGTATTATCATAATTTAGTTATCAAACTGATGATAACTATGTTTGAAAGGATAACAAAGATATCATAATCATCACTTTCTATTATCGAAAGAAGATATTGACATTCACGAATCATTTTTATTTAAGGATAAGTAAGATTTTGTAGAGGTTGAGTGTTGTTGAAATAAATATATACTAGTAGTGTTTCTTTTACAATAGGAAACCAAATCTTCGTATCATTAAAATCCTAAGTTTGTATCATCATCCTAGTATATTAAGTTATCGGTAGTGATTTATAAGCCACTAAATTTTTTGCGTCTGTGTTTTATGATGTATTACGACACAATACCATAAAACACGGTTAGTAATTTATCGAAAAAATGATGTCGTACAAATCATCAATTTGATATTATTGGTGAGTTGTGTTTGATTAATATATATAATTTTCATTTCTATTATATTTGTTGTTAATATAGAAAAAATTAACAGGAATGTTGTAGGTTGAAGCAAAGCAACCACTTTGTGAGCATCATAGCATGGGTGGGTTTGTAACCAAACGGGCCTAACCACATGACAAAACGTCTCAACCCAACCAACTTTTGAGTGCGCAGGTGTCTTTGGTTTGTTGTAGGGTTCAACCAACCCCTTCACTAACTTATTTTTTTCACCATAAAACAAATTTGGAAGTGACTATTTTTTTTTACACCTTAATAAATTAAAATGATTTCGTTTATATATATTGGTGGCGAGCTCACCTATTCCATCATTATTATACATACATTATCATTCTTTTACAATATATTTTCGATTAGAATTGCGTTTATTTTTCACACAATAAATACCATAACACAAACTAAACATATCGACAAAACGACATTTTTTCACAAATTTCAATTTCTTCCCTTTATGTTAAAAGAAACTAAAACTTCATCAAAAAACAAAGATACGAAAGTTGAAAGACACATCTATGTAACAAAATAATATTTACTATAGAGTAGTATTTTGTATACATTTAATTAGTTAAATCTAACTCTTTAAAAATGAGGCAAATGTTATGTATAGTTAACAACACATAAGATTAATGATTAAAAAGTGTAAAGGGTTTATTGTTTGGTTATGCATCGAACTTTATACCTTTTACTATTATATGTATCAAACTTTAAAACCTCTTACTGTATGTATTCAAGTATCAAAACCGTCTATTGTATGTTTTTTGCCTTGTTTTGGCTACATAAATTGACGCGTTTTTTGTAAGTTCAACACATACGATAGTAAGTTAAATGCATACAATAGACGGTTTTGAAACTTAAATACATACAATAGGAGATTTTAAAGTTTGATACACACAATAGTAAAATGTGTAAAGTTCAATACATATCCAAAATATAAACCCAAGTGTAAATATCAAAATTTAGAGAGCAAAAAATGTATAGCATTTGTAATGTTAACTTAACTTCTTAAACTTGTGAATAAACCAATCGATTCCTCTTTAATATATATGAGCGTTAGTGTGAATCAATTTCTTAACGCCTAGTTAAGGGTCGTATGAATATCTTAATTACGTAGACTCGGTTGCTATATCTACGTGTTGTATTCGATCTCGTTAGTGACATACATTGCATGATTGCGGGTATTTAGTTATCGATATTTGGTGGTTTAACAACTCGATGTGACATGAAGACATTATAATTAATGTTAAGAAATATAGAAATTAGTTTAGTAGTACTAAAATTGAAGCTAAATTTGTTCAAAATCGTACGAGTACTTCATTAGTTGAACCTGCTACAGATCGAGGTGGTTCATAAGTCAAATTATTGTCCCTTTCTCTTTTCAGGATAATGCTATTTTAACAAAACATTAATGGAAAACTTAAGATTACTTCATTTCTTCAACGACTAATACAATTCAAAAGATTTTTAAATTATTTTATATTAAACTATGATATGAAAGTATGAAACATAGATTTTAGACAAAATGATACAATTTTCAACATAAAAAATCTGGTCTTCTTAGAAGTAAGAACTTGATAAAGTTACCTTAAAAAGGGGTAATTAAGAACGCTTACGCTTTAATCTATACTAATTTATAAAGCATCTTGGTGTTTATATTTAGTAACTCTTAAAAATTAAGATTCAACATTTCTAAGAATAACATATATATCATTTTCATAATCTTCTCCCTTCACCATCATATTACAAAGCCTAAACTCTACTTACGAACAAAACCGTTATTGAGCACTATCACAGAAAATCCGTTAAGAACAAATATACTATATGACTAATCCGGTAACTATGCATAATAGAAATTGTATTCCGCTGTATTGCGCGGGTATTATGCTAGTTTATTTAATATGATAGTGAAAGACACATAAAATTGACCCTTTATTTATTTAATAGTTTTATATAGGTTTTATGACTTTGTATACGCTATAATTTGACTTGTAGTCGTTGAACGTGCGATAACAAAGACAACATGTCAATTTTGTAACACACTTTACAATTACAAATTAACAACGATTAAAAGACAAGAGGATTTCATTTTATTTTGGATTAAGTAACTAAGAATAAAAAGTTGATATATATTTAATCCTTAACTAATGTTATTTTACTTTAAACTAATTATTATTATTATATTATGTGGGGATGATTTAATGGTTATCTATTAAATTAAATAAATAAATAACAGAATTTGCAAGATAAGAAATTATACAAGTTGCTAAACTTTGAATGCTTGAAAGGAACACATTGAAGGCCAATAGATGTGACCACTAAAATTTGTTGCAACCGCCAATAAATAAAGCCAGCCTTTTTTCTTTCTATTTTCAACATACCATAACAACATTTTAATTATTATTATTATTATTAGTTTGATAATGGTGTACTTTTAAATCGTGAAATATATTATATATATATATATATATATATATATATATATATATATATATATATATATATATATATATATATATATAATTAAAGCTGAGTATATGTCATTATTTCATCAAACAAATTAACTATGACTGAGTCACTGACACACATGAACTAGTTTCATATGAAAAGATTGTTAAGATTTTATAGTGAAGATAAAATATCGTTCGTGTATTTATGAGACATGTATATATAAATAAATGTAGTGTTACAACCTGTTATTCAAGCCCCACCCAAACAAACCTACACGGTGATATTAATATTACACAGTGAGCATGCTAACAGATTTATCTTTTGTAACATAGCAAAATTGTTAGTCATTTAAAAAAATTTAGTGCACATATATTGAAAAGCATAAACTAAAGTGATACTAATAAATTTAAATAATATTTTTATCCCTTAACATACGGTGTGACATCATTTTGAGAGAAAGACGGGGCAGACGATCTAAGTCGTTGAATTATGTAATCAACGACTCATAACACTGCATTTTACATAATATGTAGTGTTTTAAAAATGCAATTGAATTTGGAGTGTTAATCACAGAAATCAACAACTGTGATAATCTGCCCTTTTTCCCCTTCAAAAGCCGCTCAAATTTTTACCCTTAAATAAATATGATACTTGATTTGCTTCTTTCAATCTTAGTATCAAGATTAGAAATATGTGTCAGCCACTTAACCCAAATATGCGAATACTTTGAAAAAGTTGCACTAGTAGGGACGTATGTTTGTTTATCAAATCAAATATATATGTGGCTTTCTCATCCAAATTTTTAAGGATAATGATTGAATCATCAATCAATTTGGATATATATAATCCTACGTTGCATGAAAGCAATTTCATGATCATCTCTTCATGAGTTTAGATCGACTGCCAAGTGCTAATTATATTAGATGTTTTATTTTCTCAAATAGTATGGTCGCAGCGAGAAGCAAGGGATGTCGTGAATGGTGGAAATAAAAAAAAAAACATACTCTCTCCGTCTCAATTTTATTGTCCCAAGACAAAAAACACACGCTTTAAGAAAAGTGTACTGGTTGTACCATACAACCAATAAGATTTAATCTCTCACCACATTCCAATGTTTTGATTGGCTGAAAGGTACAACTAGACAATAAATTTGGGACATCCCAAAATGGAAAAGTGGACAATAAATTCGGGACGGAGGGAGTATATTACAAATTACTATCTAATTTTTTCTAGAAGGCATAGCAAGCACAAAAGTGGCCTAGTGAATTTTATCGTTTTAGACAGTACTATTTTTTTTTTTGTATAAAATTACAAGATACTTTAATTGCTGTTATTTTCAAGCTATGTTCTTCTGCCACTTTCTTTATTAGACATATTCGTTTGTTATAACCAATTCTAATTTAAAGCATATATCTATTTGATTTTTAATAATTAAAATATTGATAGAGGAAAATCTGTTATACTATCTATAGAAAAGAAATACGTACAACTTTAACTACCTAGCCTAGCTAACTACTAAACTTTGTATTCTTACAAATCAAACCAAAAACATGTCACAATCACATTTCTTGCTCACCTCATCATATCGTTATTATCCAAATACCCCAACTTTTAAAATACCTTACACATTTATAGTCTTTGCTTACCTAAAAACTATACTTTCAATGCCCTATGTTTGCATACAAATTTGTGATGCTCTATATGATTTATGGGTGATCAACGTTACGTGTCTATACGTGTAGTATTTAGTATTGTAATTTAGGATTAAGTGCGAAAATGAAAACAATCGGTAATTGTTTTTTGCGGTATGTATCTTGATTTTAATTATTTTCATTTCCTTATGTTTTTATAAATTATACTCTAGTAATAGTAAGAGTAATTTGATTTTAA
The DNA here is from genome assembly GCA_949592205.1 of Helichrysum umbraculigerum. Classification (NCBI taxonomy): domain Eukaryota; kingdom Viridiplantae; phylum Streptophyta; class Magnoliopsida; order Asterales; family Asteraceae; genus Helichrysum; species Helichrysum umbraculigerum. Next base: position 2,743,804 of record CATIUR010000005.1, on the reverse strand, counting down.
GTACTAATGAAGTTGCTTAATTATCAAGACTAATGTGTGAATAGCATTTATAGATTTAGTTCTCCATGTACGTTTATTGTTCAACAATGATCATTCAAGAATTAAGAGTAAAAAAAAATAGGTAACAACAAACTTTGTTTCCGAGCCAAATATATAAAACGAGATCAATTTTATAAGTTTCTTATTGAAAAATAAATGATATTTTGAATTTCGATTTATCGTATTGATGACTTAAATTAAATATATTAAAGAGAAGTTACGTTGTGAGGTGACTTAGAGCTTGGGAAAGTATATATTTGGAACTACTTTTGCCTTTAAAGATACTAATTACTTTATATTTCAATTTCAACATAGTGACTAGCTTGTACGTTTTGATTTAACTATATAAAGTAAATTAAATTAAATAGCACTATATTTTGAAAACGTACATTCATAATTTCTTTTTCAGAGTCGATTCGGATCGATCACTCAAGATCTTCGATCTCTACCTGAACCCGATGAAGAAGGTTATAATTTGACTAATTGTTTTCTCTTTTCGGAGCTCGCTAACTTCTTCATGCGTAATAATCAAACTTAAAAGTACATTCACTTACATAAGAGCATCTCCGATGGACATTTTTTAAAAAGGTTTTATAGAGTTTTTTTTTGAAAAGCTTTTATTGAAAAACTTATTGCTAAAATGGTAAAAGCTTCTACAAAGGGTTTTTCTTTTCTCATTTTTTTTTATATCATTTATATTGATTATACTAATAAGAGAGATTGTAGTTTTTGATTGAAAGATTTGGATCGAAGAGCTACGCCTTTGATTCTCTCATTGCTTCAATAGTTAATAGGTTTTTTTACATAATTTTTAATTGTTATTGAGCTATAAAAAAAACCTTTTAACTATTGAAGCAATGAGTTCTTAAACAAAAACTTTTGAAATAATCTTCAGAAAATGCTATAAAAATCCATCATTGTAAATGCTCTAGAGAGTTATTGTTAAGAGACATCATATATTAAAGGTTGATGATATTTCCATCATGAAAATTGATAAATCCACCACAACAGTGCATGTACTGTGTGTACAATACAACAACTTAATGCATTATTATGATGGATTTATCAATTTCCATGGTGGAAATATCAACACCATATATTAAAACATATATAAAACTAAAATAACACTAAATTAAAAACTATGATAACTAGTAATTAATTGGGAATATTTACTTATCAATAGGATTAAGAGCAAATAGAAATATTATATTTTTAAATTGAATGTTTACTAGTTCTTTTCTAAATGTCCTCTAAATCTATCAAATGAATGCATTTAATTCTAAAATAAATTTATGGTGTGTTTTGTTACTGAATAATTTATTTATTTTTCTGTTTTTTACGAATGAGGAGTGTTGTAATTCTTCAGAAAAGCAATGAAAATTTAGAAAACCCTTCAGATGTGAGGGATGCAGTTTTCCTTTTTCGATAAATGATAGAAATGAAAAAATTAAAAACCCATAAAAAGTTCTTTTCAACCTTTTAACTATAAAAGAGAAAATAGTAATTTTCCATTTCTTAGAAAGGTTTTTATGAAAATTCGGATTTGAACATGTTTTTTAATTTTTTAGTTTTTAATAAAAGCTATCTGAAAAAGTGAGAGAGTGTTATGTAACTAAACGCACCATTAGCTACCGAATATACAAGGAAAAAGAAATTGTCATTTCAGTCGTATTTAATATGAAATGAACATGATTCATTTATATTTAGGACAAATACAATATTATTTTTCTGATAAAAATAAATAAAAAAATACATTATTATTTTTTTAATAAAAAATAAAAAAATATTATTTTTTTTATTAGAAGTTTGAAAGTGAGGAAATTTATTGGAGTATACCAAATTCTATGTTGGTTATGGTGGAGCCACTTCTACAAACTTAAACAAAAAGAAATTATAAATGGGACCCACTTGAATCTTTAAAAGAAGTTGCTCAACTTCTTGAATTCAACACACTCTTGCAACATAACTCTCTACTCCCAGGCCCAGCCCCAGCCCCAGCCCCCTCTCTAGAAAATATACAAAACCCATTTATACTTCAACATCAAAAGCAAAAAAAGAAGCTCAAATAAAACAAGTTTCTTTCTCTGAAACTTTAATTAAAAAAAAAAAAAAAACAAAGGGAGGGAGGGAAAGTGTAAAGAACTTAAAGTGGTTTTCAAGAATGTGGAGAATGCCCAGAATCAAAATACTATTATTACTGGTCATATTTTCTTGTGTTTGTTCCTTTATAAATGCAACTGTATCTTATGATGATAAAGCCATTATCATCAATGGCAGAAGAAGAATCCTTATGTCTGGTTCAATTCATTACCCAAGAAGCACCCCTGAGGTATTTCACTCCATCCTGTTAAAGATTGTATTTTTTTCATATGGGTTTCTTTTGATTTTATTATGTTTTATTTTTTGGTGTAATATTTCTTGATTCTTTCAATGCTCCCTCAAAAAGTTAATATTTTATTATATGGGTTTTGTTCACTGTGAGTCAGGCGTGTAAAGATTATGTCTCTTCATGTGGGTTTCTCTGTTTTACATAATTTGGCAGATTCTTGATCTTGATTCTTGGTTCTTGGTCTTTTTGTGTGAGAAGTTTGATTTTCCATATCCTTTTTCTTTGTTTCCACTATTTTGGGTGATTGTGGTCTTTAGATCTTCAATGTCTCAAAAGTTGTTGCTTTATTATGTTTTGAAATATTTAGAATGTTTTGGTCCTAATTCTTCAAACATTTTTTTTTTCTTCATAAATTCATGTAATTTGTTCTCTCTTTGTGCAGATGTGGCCAGACCTTATAAAAAAGGCCAAAGATGGTGGCTTGGATGTAATACAAACTTATGTATTTTGGAATGGACATGAACCATCCCCTGGGAAGGTATAAAATTAGTTGCAAAATTAAAATATATTAATACTTAATTTATATCTTATGATGTAAATTTGTGTGCTTTAACAATTCATCTGATGAATTCTCATATTCCCAGTACAATTTTGAGGGGAGGTATGATTTGGTCAAGTTCATAAAATTGATACAACAAGCAGGCCTTTATGTTCATCTGCGCATTGGTCCTTATGTTTGTGCTGAATGGAATTTTGGGTAAACGCTGAATCTTCTCATTGTTTGATCACAATTTACACTTTTGTAGTGGCGGTTTTTCGTATCTTATGCATAGCCTAAATGAGAAAAAAGACAAGTACTTTGGAACGCGTGGTCCATATAAACTGTGACTAAGACCAATCGAATACCTATGCATGATATCGTCGTGTAGACATCTAAAAGGAGAAATAAATGTTATTTTTATCTATTTAAGATGCATATAGCTAAGTATGCTCTGTTTTGGATTCAGGGGATTCCCTGTTTGGCTTAAATATGTACCTGGAATGTCTTTTCGAACAGACAATGGGCCTTTCAAGGTTAGCAATTCAGAGTTAGAAAGTTGTTTTAATAATTCAATAAGGTAATCTAATTTAGTTTAAATCTTTCTGTTTTTATCATCATAAAGATTGCAATGCAAGGATTTACTGCGAAAATAGTCAACATGATGAAGTCAGCTGAACTATTTGAACCTCAAGGAGGTCCAATTATCATGTCTCAGGTTTTGACCTTACCTAATTGACAGAAGTAGTTAACTACTTAATCCTACTTCTTAGAATCTATTCTGAATCTTGGTGGTTGTGTTTTTAGATAGAAAACGAGTATGGGCCAGTTGAATGGGATATTGGTGCCCCGGGAAAAGCTTACTCTAAATGGGCTGCCCAAATGGCTGATGGTCTAAAAACTGGTGTCCCATGGATCATGTGCAAACAAGAAGATGCCCCTGATCCAATGGTAAGCAATTTTTGATAGCTTTAAGAGCATGCACATGCATACACTGAAATCATTTAGTGTAATATGTTGTAGGTGAAGAATATAAAATATCAAAAGTTGTTACATTAGTGCATTATTGAATCTTGTATATGCCACTAATTTTGCGAACACTACAACCCATGAAGCTCATAAGGCGTTTATTTGGTTGTACATACAACTTAGCCTGAAGTCCTAACTCTCTGTATCTCTCTAACATGTTAATTACATGACAGATCGACACATGTAATGGTTTCTACTGTGAGAAATTCACTCCTAACAGGCCATACAAACCTAAAATGTTTACAGAGCTTTGGACTGGCTGGTAAGTCATGTAAATGTTATCACCATTATTTTGTAAAGGATTCAAACCACATTCTAAATTTTTAAAGTTGTTCAAATTTTTCGCTATTGAAGGTTCACAGAATTTGGTGGCCCGATTCCCACCAGACCTGTAGAAGATATAGCATATTCAGTTGCAAGGTTCATACAGAATAACGGCTCTTTTGTTAATTATTACATGGTAAGTCGCTATCAAAATTGGGTAAATGGTTATACGGAGTATTTTACTTTCTTACTAGTTATAATTATATACATGTTTTGGCTCTAGTACCACGGAGGAACAAACTTTGGCCGCACAGCAGGAGGTCTCTTCATCACTACGAGTTATGATTATGATGCTCCTATAGATGAATATGGTATGCAAATATGCAATACGATCATATGTTTGCAGTCTTTATATTATTGATGTATAGATTAGACCTAGGTAATCATGGTTTATTAATGTGATGTTTCAGGATTACTAAATGAACCCAAATGGGGGCATTTAAGGGATTTACACACAGCCATTAAACTAGTTGAGCCTGCTTTAGTTTCAGCTTATCCTACTGTTACCTATCCCGGAAAGAATCAAGAGGTTAGAGTAGTGAAATGCTCGAGAATATTGTATTTTAAAACCTTCATAATCCTGAGCTTATATCCCTGTATGTTACCCAACCACAGATACATGTATTTCAACCGAAATCCGGGGGTTGTGCTGCATTCCTCTCAAACTATGACCCACAATTTTCAGCAAAAATGACCTTCGGAAATGTCCAATATAACCTCCCTCCTTGGTCGATTAGCATTCTTCATGACTGTAAAGACGAAGTATTCAACACTGCAAAGGCAAGAAATTACTCTTTTACCCTTCTCTGGTTACCATCTACTTACGTATTCCAATATGATACGTATCACAATCATAGCTGTCAATTGTGTTAAAAATAAGAGAGAAAAATTGGGCCAACTAATTTGCAGGTTAAAGCTCCAAGCACACAAAAAAAGATGACAACCGTTGGTACTTTCAAATGGCAATCATACAATGAAGAAGCTCCATCTTCTGATGGTGGTGATACTCTTTCAATGGAGGGGTTGTATGAGCAGTTGAATGTTACTAGAGATGCATCTGACTACTTGTGGTACCTTGCAGAGTGAGTAAAGACCGAGTTTTTTTTTTCCCTTTCATATTTTGATATTTGATAGCTACAGAATATATAATTACACAAATATTTTACTGTTTTTATATTTAATTTTCCAGCATAAATGTGTCACCTAATGAACAATTTTTGAAGAATGGGCAGTTCCCTACGCTCACAGTTATGTCAGCAGGACATGCTTTGCATGTCTTTATCAACAATCAACTGTCAGGTAGATCTCACAATTCATTGACTTAGAGGTGGCAAGATGGGTGAATCGGGAAATGGGTCAGTTTTAGTACTGGTCAATATGGAAGGGTCCACATTGAGTTGACCCGCAAACACTTTTTTGGCCAAGCTCAACAAAAAATGCATTAAAAATGATTACAAAAACAAAAATATATGTTTAGAAGGTTACCATAAAGCACAACTTGACTCTCAACCATTTGACCCGTTTGAAATAAAGCACATGCCAACCCAACCCATTCTTAAGTAGATGGGGCAAAGTTTCCACCTTTACAAACGAAGCACACTTGACTCTTGATTGTACTGTCCTGTTATAGGAACGGTCTGGGGATCACTTAAAAATCCAAAGTTGACGTTCACTCAAAACGTAAAGCTGAGAGCAGGTGTTAACAAGATCTCTTTGCTAAGTGTTTCCGTGGGACTTTCGGTTAGTTCTTACACTCAGTGATTCATTTGAAGCACCCTTTTCTCATCTGTCAACAGAAACAATTCATTTTACCAGGAAATAATTATTGTATCTAATCACTTCAGAATGTTGGCACACACTATGAGACCTACAACGTGGGAATACTAGGGCCAATTACCTTGAAAGGTCTAAATGAGGGTACACGAGACTTGACGAAGCAAAAATGGTCTTATAAGGTCGGTTCATTGACTTTTTTGTTTACATATTTACATTTATGTGATATAAATTATGTTGAATTGAAAAGATAAAAGGTGTTCTATTAATTGCCCAATAACTTAAAAAATCTTTGCTCATGCCAGGTTGGTTTGAAAGGTGAAAGTTTGAGTCTCCATACACTCGCTGGAAGTTCCTCTGTTGAGTGGCTACAAGGATCCTTTGTTGCTCAAAAGCAGCCTCTTACTTGGTACAAGGTAATTTTGTTGCTCAACATATTATTATTTGCAGACACCTATAACATTAACTAGAGGTGGCAACTTCAAGTCTTCAACCAAGTAACCTATGAATGCACCATTTCAGGTGGTGTATTATCTTTCACGAGTTAGATAAGTAACATCAGCATTTTATAAGATAAGACAGTTCGGGTGAATGTCGTCTAAAGTGTGTTTTTTGTGCATACAGTCTCCCAAAAACTCATAATACTATAGTAACAATACAGTTAAACGGACAAATAGTGTTCGTGGGTCAATTTAATCTGACATGACCCACTGATTAATTTCCTGTATTGACACAAACCCATTTCATCTGTTACCGAACCTGCCCGCCCCACCCATTTCCACCTCTAACATCAACACTTTCTACCTATGTCTTTACTGCTAGACTACATTCAATGCTCCAGAGGGAAATGATCCACTAGCTTTAGATATGAATGGCATGGGAAAAGGTCAAATATTTCTCAACGGAGAGGGGCTTGGAAGACACTGGCCCGGAAACAAAGCTCATGGTAACTGTAATAAATGCAGTTACACAGGGATTTACAATGAGAATAAATGCAACCAATATTGTGGAGATCCATCTCAAAGATGGTAAGCCTTTTTCCTTTCTTGCATTATGTTGGTTTGCTAGTATTGATTAATGCATATATCAGAATATCTTCCATATTCTATAAAGGCTTCTAATTGTTTCAGGTATCATGTTCCCCGCTCATGGTTAAGGCCAACTGGTAACTTCTTGGTTATTTTCGAGGAATGGGGAGGCAACCCAGATTGGATCACTTTGGTCAAAAGAACAACTTAAAGTGATTATTCCTTGCACCTTTCAATGGATTTCATAGGCTTAGTAAATACACGTAAAGAAGATATAAAAAGGATGGAAATAACACTATTGGTTCCTATGGGCAGTGGAAATGTAAAGGCATATATCACTTGCCATATTGGCCAGTTAAAGAGCAGTATAGTTATATTTGTTTGTACGAACACAAAGGTGCTGTATTGTAAGAAGTTTATCTTGTATATTATACGATTCAACAGTCTATTTTTTTATAACAATAGACTGAATCAAAATGTTGTTCTGTATAGCTGGAACTGTTCACTTTTGATAGACTTTCAGAATTGACAAATATAATGTACTATTATATAAGCACCAAAAAAGACTGATATATAACAAGCAAACAACTTAAGATAACTTACTAGCAATCACATTAACAGCATCATCAAAGTCTTTGTAAGCGTGAAATATATCATTTCCTTGACATCTCCACCGCAACATTCTTCTGTGTAGATCCTTAATCAAAATATCACTGTTTCGATCAAATTCAAACTCCAGCAGTCTCTTGACACACTTAAGCAGATATTTAACAACCCTTAATTTGATCTGGCAAATAAAATCAACAGCAATTTGTCGAGTCTCGGATATTGAATCTGACATTCTCTCTGCAATATCAGTTAAATGGAAAACAATACAAGCACCTTCAACTGCCTCCTTTAGACTGCATTTATCAAGCAGTCCGTAATTCGATCTTCTATGCTTAAACCCAGCACGTTGACTGTCTTTTGAGTGAAAAATTGTACCAGTTGCAACATAATGAAGAAACAATTCACATTCATCTTGGTTTATGGAACCAGAACATCCAATCAAGATGCCTAATGTAATCCTCCTAAACATCACATTATTCTTTATATCAACTGTTTCAAACTCTTCAAGCCAAAGTCGAAAACTTTGATATATATGAAATGCATCACCCGTCTTGTCATTATGTTTGGGTTTCTTGAATTTTATCTCACAGGAACCGGTTCTTTCTCTATATTCATCTGTGCTCGAATGCTTGTTGATCAATGTTCTTGACAATTTTTCCAACTTTTTAGCCAATAGACCAGAACCTGATTCATCAACAGGATCTAGAATCCATGCAATGTACCAAGCTGCAGCAGCTGAACACGATGGTTTCTGCAGTTGATTGTCCTCATTTACCCGACAAATAAAGTTGTCACTGATGTTTCCTGAAAGTAGTAATGCAGCAAAATAAAACCAATGCGGGAAATTCATTGCCATGGCCCTGTTCAGTTAAAGAGTTAAGCATGTAAGCCTACATTAGTTAATTAAATTAAGTCAAAATTCATAATCTTTTCAGTCGAGGTGGCACTTTCAACTCATTTACTCCCAAATGAGTCAATTTCGGTTAAGTCTGTGTATAATGGTTTATACAGTTAAAGTTAAAATAATAATAATATATGAATCGTGTCAAATGCGATGTCCAAAGTGTATTTTTAATTGATACAACTAGCTAGATACCTATATTCAAAACATCATATTAATATTGTAATAACATTTTTTTTATCCTTATTTAGCAAACATTTCACTTGTAAAAAAAAGAGCAAAAGTTTTTCGGGTAAATCCACGCCCCGGAGTTTTGACTTGCCTATTGTGCCCCCTCTACCTTTCAGCATCTGGTAAAAAGTACCATGTAGCTTTGTGATCCACCATGGAAGTTGTTGCAAAATGTTTGAGCTTTTTCTTCGTCTGAGAAACAGACTTTTTTATTTTATGAACCAAGTCGAGAAATCCATCAAATGACAAGGATCCAGCCAAAGTTCTGAATAGTTGGTGTTTGAAGAGAAAGTATGCATAAGAAAATGGCAGCTTTGATCCTACTTCTGCAGATAAACCCCACCTCATTGGACTTGAAAGTAGATCTAGTACCATTGAAACCAGTTCAACTTGAAGCTCTAATATAGAAGCTAAGCCCCTGTTATTAATAGTCAACCCTAACAAGATGTGACCCACAAATTTAACTAGGGTTAAGTAAAGTAAGAATGAAAACCAGAGTTAAGATTAGCTACTTACGTCAACAAGAACCACCGATGCAGTAAAGCCCGAGTTTCAATGAACATTAACGGAGAAAGTGCCAAGCAAATTATTATCGATCGCCATTCCAGCTTTTCATACAATTCTACACTCAGACAAATGAAGGGTCTCCCAATAGCATCCTGCAATAGTTGTGATACATCTTTTACAAGATTTTGAGGGTCAAGAGACCATAATAGCAACCTGCAAAAGGATTGAATAGCAAAAGTAAATCACTTGAAGAAAAAAATTAATAACATTTGGCAATGTTAGTAACAATGCACACCTTAGTTCTAATTCTTGTTTCTCAAGAGAGATTCGTTTTGGGATATAATGCATTAACTTTGACATTGCATGATTCCTTCCTTCAGTTGATTGAACATGAAGAACTGGAGTGAGTCGCATTGTGTATCGGAATTGAGTTGTCATTGCAGCGAATCTTACAACAGCATACAGTATCAAACGAGAATACATCCCTTCAAATTTCAGATATACTAGTCAGCTTTGACATCGGCAATTAGCTAAACTACAATCAACCTCTTGACTAATTTCTAATTCCTGGAACTTCTAGCTACTAACATGGCTCAAATAAACTTAGATAATAGCATTACCAAACTCCCTCCTTTCCAATATTACAACATCCGCTGTATCAAATCTACGATTCCAAATATAAATCTAAGATTCTAACCTTAAGTTATTATAGGTATTAATATGTTAAGTATCAAAGACTTATGATAGATCTTTCACAAGTACTACAAACATGAAACACAATTGATGATAATTTATACTTACAAAACTATATACCAACTTTGTATTTAAAAATCATCATATTGTAATTAACTAGCTCAAAAACAATTTATTTATTGAAATTGTTACTCCGTAGTACATTAAGAATTATGTAAGCTTTACTTTTGCAACTTAATATTATACAAAATCAACTTTATAAACTCACCCTGTTCATTTAATTTCCCCAAAACATCAGCACAAGCTTCCATCACTCCCTCACAGTCCCGATACGGAATCGAGCTGCCAATCCGCAATATCTCTTGTTTACCAAAGCTTGTTACTTTACAATCGATCAAAGATGATAAGACAGATACAACTGTGTTCACTGAATAATCAATCATCGAATCAAACACCTAGATAACCACAAAACAATTTACATATAATATAGGAGTAATCATTATATAGTAGAAATTGATGATAACTTTTCTCAATTGATGTTTACCTGAGGTGCTGTGAAGCACATTATAGATAACGCAGTGTCCAAAACCCTAACCCTAGGCACTTCGTTCAAATTAAGTGATTGATTTAAAGCTGTAACTAAAACGTCGTCGGATTGATCATTGTTTATAATTTCGTGATGAATTTGAGATGCTAGTCTCGCAAATAGAACAGTAACTTCCGGCAAATTTGACATCGGCGGGAATAAAGACCAATGACGCCGGTAACGAGAAATGATTTTGCGCGCCAAATTATACAGTAGACTGGAGTACTAGTTTTTAAGAGCTGTGAATCTGTGAATCTGTGATGGATGTTTAAGCTTTGGGCCAAAGGCCCAAATTAGATACACTATGCGTCTATGCGTAGACATGCACAGCGAAACCGGGTTCAAGAACCCGACCCGAAAAAAAACCGAACCCGAACCGGTCAAAACCGGTTTTGACCAAAACCGGTTCGGGTTATACCCAACCCGTAGGTTTGAAACCGGTTTGACATTTGGACCGTTGGAACCGGTTTCAAACCGGTTTGACCGGAACCGGTTTGAAAAACCGGTTTGAAAACCGGTTTCAAACCGGTTTTTTGATTTTTTGAAAAAAATAGCCGTTTGGCTCACTTTCTAGCCGTTTTTATGGTTTTTTTTTTACATTTTTGCCATTCCAAATCACTATAAATACAAGGCTTGAGTTTAGGTTCATTCACAACTTCCAAACACTCATACATATCTACAAAAACTCAAAAAACTAAAAAACGCAAACTATATTCTCATGGCAACTCAATCTTCTTCGGCTTCCCATGGTGTTGGTTCTTCAAATGCACCAACGATTGTGAAACAATTGCCCAACAAAAGAAATCCGGAGATTTGGAGTGCTTACGACAAAGTGTTGTTGTCGGATGGTTCGATTAAAGCGCATTGTAAACGTTGTAAGTTGTTCTTCAAACCCGACTCCAACACCACCTTGAAAAATCATACCGAGAAGCATTGTGCGGGACTCAAAGGTAATCCGGAAGCAAGTGGGCAATCTTCGATGGCACGAGATGGTTCTATATTTACATACGATGTGGAACGGTGTCGACAAGCTTTTGCGGGTTATGTAATTCAAGAAGCTTTGCCTTTCAACCACTTCGACAACCCTCGGCTTACTAGGGTGATTCAAACCACTCTTCAACCGCGATATAACAATGTAAGTCGTACTACTCTTAAACGCGATGCCCTTAAATTGTGAAAAGATGCTAAAAAACAACTAAAAATCGGTTTTGAAAATTTAAATACATGTGTATCATTAACAACCGATGTTTGGTAGGCTCCTCATGGTTTGCCCGGTTCGTACCTTTGTGTAACCGCACATTGGGTTGATCCCGCAACTTGGCAAATGATGAAACGTACCATTGCTTTTGAAGACTTTGAGTATCCTCACACGGGTCAAAACTTATTTTACATGTTACGAAGTGTGATTAAAATGTTTAAATTGGAAGAAAAGGTTTTTTCAATATCTTTTGACAACGCTAGTAATAATACACTTGCCGTTTCAAAATTAATACTAAAATACGCACCACCATTGAAGGGCATTTTTTATCATAGTCGATGTGTTGCACACATCATTAACTTGGTTGTGCAAGCCGGACTAGCGGTTGAAGATGTAGACGAAGTAAAAACGAGATTTAAATCTATGTTGCAAGACGTTTTTCAAAAGGGTAAAGCTAGATACAAATCTTATATGAAATTGTGCAAGGATACGAATTCTATTTTTTTAACCCCTAATTGGGACATGCCCGTTAGATGGAATTCGACCTACCATATGTTTGTATGTGGTTTACGCCAACGCGATACTTTACAAGTTTTCCATGATCATCTTGTTACAAAAGGCCATGCAACACCATTTCCAATCATATATTGGGAGTATATTAAAAAGATTGTCGAATTGCTCAAACTTTTCAAAACCGCGACTACTTTATTATCGGGTGTTTATTATCCAACTAGCCATTTGGTGCTTAATCAAATTTGGTTAATGACTACAAAATTAAACGACTACGTGTATGAAGGTCCTATATTTGAAGAAATGGTGGCTCCCATGAAAGAAAAACTAAAAAAATATTTTCAAGAAATGCCACCGGTAATTACTTGTTCCGCCGCAATGAACCCTTGTTTAAACGTTACCGGGGTAGAAATGCTTATCGATAACATTTGTCACAATTTGGATTTGAATGAGGCCGACCCATTGTTTTCACATAATGCAAAAACGGATTTTAACAAATGTTTGGGAGATTTATTTGGCGTATATTTTCAAAAATATAGTTCAACCACACATGTGTCCGGTAGTACGGCTAACCCAATATTTTCTTCATCTTCTTCTAGCAATCCAATGCTAAACTTTTATAATAGTTTAAGACAAGAAAACAATAAACGGGCAAGGGGTGATGGTAACCAAAATACCACTAACGAATATGGGAGATATACGACCACGGATTTTTTGGCCACTATTCTACCCAATGAGTTCGAACAATTTGATATTTTGGCTTGGTGGAAAGAGAGGGAATCTCAATTTCCCATTCTAGCCATCATGGCCCGAGATTTACTAACCGTCCAAGCTTCTACGGTAGCTTCGGAATCCGCTTTTTCTCTTAGTGGCAGGGTATTATCTATACGAAGAACAAGACTCACACCGGCCTCCTTAGAGATGTGCATTTGCTTGAAGGATCACTTGGACGCCGCGGAACGCATACAAAATGTATCAAGTCTTGAAGGTGAAATGGAATACGAAGAAGACATACACAATATCGAGGTGGAAAAAGGTGTAACAATATCACTTTCCGACGAAGAAATTGCTCTTGATCAAGCTTCGCGCGAGGCTACCTCTGAAGAAGATTTCGACTTTTGAAGATTAATACAAGTTGAAGATTACTACACGATTACATTTTCGGGTGATGGCCATGCCGAAGCTCGAAATGTATTCGTTGGTATATTTTATATTGTTAGTTGTAATTGTATTATGAAGACTTAGAAGACTTTTGTTTAAGTTATTGTTCAATTACGTTTGTATTACTAATGTTCTACCAATTCAATAAAAAAAAATTTGCTCCAAACATTGTTTATCCTTAAAAAGCCTAACGCTAAAACGTGTTTGATAAATGCAAGGAAGTTTTTACTAAACACACGGAAATGTACAACTCTTTATGCATACAGTATCACTTTTTATGTACATGTTTCCTTGCATTTAGTAAAACATTCCTTGAAAGTATCAACTCACTTTGAATTATATAGAATTTTCGGATTCAATAATATTTTTAAGGAGATTTAGAAGCCTTTTGGTTATGTTATTGATCAATTATGTTTCCATTACTAATGTTCTACAAAGTTAATGAAAAAAATTTGGCCCAAACGTTGTTTTTCCTTAAAACGCTTAACGCCCTAACGTTTATGAATTATATAGAATTTTCGGATTCAATAATATTTTTAAGGAGATTTAGAAGCCTTTTGGTTATGTTATTGATCAATTATGTTTCCATTACTAATGTTCTACAAAGTTAATGAAAAAAATTTAGCCCAAACGTTGCTTTTCCTTAAAACGCTTAACGCCCTAACGTTTATGAATTATATAGAATTTTCGGATTCAATAATATTTTTAAGGAGATTTAGAAGCCTTTTGGTTATGTTATTGATCAATTATGTTTCCATTACTAATGTTCTACAAAGTTAATGAAAAAAATTTGGCCCAAACGTTGCTTTTCCTTAAAACGCTTAACGCCCTAACGTTTATGAATTATATAGAATTTTCGGATTCAATAATATTTTTAAGGAGATTTAGAAGCCTTTTGGTTATGTTATTGATCAATTATGTTTCCATTACTAATGTTCTACAAAATTAATGAAAAAAATTTGGCCCAAACGTTGCTTTTCCTTAAAACGCTTAACGCCCTAACGTTTATGAATTATATAGAATTTTCGGATTCAATAATATTTTTAAGGAGATTTAGAAGCCTTTTGGTTATGTTATTGATCAATTATGTTTCCATTACTAATGTTCTACAAAGTTAATGAAAAAAATTTGGCCCAAACGTTGTTTTTCCTTAAAACGAAGACGTGCGAGCGAAAATACGATTTTTATAAAAAAAACCGGTTTGAAACCGGTTTTGAACCCGAACCGGTTTGGACCCTACCCAAACCGGTTTGGGTCGGGTTGGGGTTTTGGGGTGCCTAAATCGGGTTGAACCCGAACCGGTTTTGGGCCAAACCGGTTTTGACCAAGTTTGACCAAAACCGGTTTCGGGTCGGGTCGGGTCGGGTTTTCCAAAAACCGGGTTTTGCGCATCTCTATCTATGCGTGCAGGGGTGAACAAAAAAACCGAACCCGGAACCGGACCCGATTTAAAAACCGAAACCGGAACCGATTTGGAACCGGTTTTTGAATACCCGGTTCGGGTTTTTGGACAACCCGGCGGGTTGGTACCCGGTTTGGGTATTCAAATTCTGAAACCGGGTTGGAACCGGGTTGGAACCGGGTCGGGTTGGAAAACCGGTCAAAAACCCGGTCAAGAACCGGTCAAAAACCCGAAAACCGGTCAACTACCCGGTCAAATACCCGGTCAAAAACCCGGTTGAAAACCCGAAAAAACCCGGGTCGGGTTGGGTCCAACCCGGTTTTTGACTTTCTTGACCAAAACCCGGTTCGGGTTCTGGGTCGGGTCGGGTAGGGTCGGCCAAAAAACCCGGTTTGTTCACGGCTATATGCGTGTGTTTGAAAGTAGGGGCTGTCTTTTCGGAACTTAGAGCTTCTATTTTTTATAAGACGATTTCCAATGGTGTAAAAAAGTGACTCAAATCGACTGAGTCACGTTAGCTTTTTCAAAAACCGACTGAAATTGACGAACCCCTGCCATCAGTGACCCGCAACTTTAATTTTTTGATCCCACATTTACTAATTTACATTTAATATTATACACTACACTATAAAAGAAAAAAAAAAAGTCACGCATCGGATTTGTGATGAGAACAAGCGACGAGCCAAACTGACTAATACGTACCATCGGCATCGGTTGGACCGACGAGCGTCAGTTCCAAACCGACGGAACCGCTAGAGTGTTCTAAGCCCCAGTTATAACTCTTGTTTGACAATATAAAAAAATGGGGCTTTTTGAAAAATAAAGCCTCCAGAAACCTTAAAACAAAAAGCTTTTTGAAGTGACTTTTGAATAGAAGCCCAAGCCTCAACTCCAGCTCCAGTCCCAACTCCATCCCTTAGCTCCAGCCCGTTGTTGCCAAACAAACCCTATGTAAATGAGTAATCTGTGAATAATTATGTATTTTAATATTATGTTTATACTCAAGATATCGTTTTTCAACACAATTTTAGCCACTTATGGAAAATGTAAAATATGATAAATTAGAATTATGCTCCGTACCTAGTTATGGCTCATCCAAGAAACTCCTAATTTGAACATTTTAAAAGGATTAAATAAGCAAAATGAATTTAAAATGTTTATGCATCATATGGGTAATTTGAAGTTTTGAACTATTGTTATTATGCTCTATGTAGTAATTCAGCCACCGGTGTCAACATAATTGAAATCCATGTGTCTGTCCATCTTTGGGTGAAAACATCGACAAGGTTCATGAAGGACATGTTTGTTGTCAAATTAAGTTGATCAACTATGCTCAATAATAGAGCATTCATGGGAACATAGATAATATGTTTTGAATGGTCTTGTGAATTTACAAGCTGTGTCATTTTGCTTATTAAATATCATGAATAACGTACATATTTACATATACAATCTTTAGATGAAACACTTACTAACTTTTAAGGGTTAAGAAAGTTACCATATATAGAAATCTGTGTTACTTTTGGATTATAACCGTTACCATATATAGAAATCTGTGTTACTTTTGGATCATAACTACGGTTATATATGAAAAAAAATAAGGACCATTGATAGTGGTGGACCATCTTTAATTGGATTTACATGTGGGAGTTTGGTGAGACTTGAGAGGCATCATCATCCTACTATTGACCCCAACACATTCATTTAACAACAATTACTTAGCCCCAAGACGATACGTACCCAATCTCGTCGGGATATAAGGAGGTAAGATTTAGACAGTCAAGACCAATTACTTAATACCTAGTAGGTGTTTACAAGAGAACCAAAAATATAAGTTACCACATACATAGACAAATAGTAATAAATCAGTGATAAATGGAAATGATGTTATACACCAACATGCATGGATATAAGTTGAAGTCTTAGTACCGGTGCCACAGAAAGGTATGTTTGTAGATCTCTCAATGAAAAAATGGAAAAGGAACACCGAGTGGGATCAAAGAAACTAGCGGACTGATCACTAAATAGATACAAAAGAAAATATAACATACAGTATATATCTTTCACTGAGATCATAAGAAGCAAGTCATAGTGAAAAGGAATATAAAAAGCCTTACACATCAACATAATCGTAAAGAACATAAACAGATTATTATTCATGCTCCACATTACATTAGACAATTTGACAATCTATATTCAAGTGTGACTTTCTAGATTGAAACTAAAAACAAAATAATATTGATATTTTGATTGTTAACAATTAAGTAACAGATGATCAACATTACATAATACGGTTAAAAGAATTGAATGAAAACATATGTAAAACGACGTATGTGAATAAACAAAATATAGATATCGAATATTAAACCGGTCACATTTGGGATTACCTCACTAACATATTCATGTTTGTTTATTCGTTTAAAACGACTACATACTTAATAATTTATCTATACAAGCAAAAACGACTAATATACAACAATTAAATTTTTAAACATCATTTAATAACCACGTAATGAGCATGTCCAAATAGTTAATTACATAAATTATAAGTAAAAAACAAAACTATGCATCAAACCAAAGTTGATACAGTCATGCATTCCCTACATTTGTTGTATGCATATGTCAGGATCTTACTGGAACTGTGGGTGTTAATTTGGCTACACATGGTGGCAAAATTTAATAAGAATACATATTCTTAACTTTGTTTGGAAGAAAATAAATGATAGTGTATATATTCTATAGCAACCATAGTAATAGTAATAGTAATAGTAATATTTTTATGCTTCTTGAATGTGGTGTCTTTATTATTTATAAAAAATAAAGTAATGGAACTATGGAAGTAATTAGGTACATACAAAATATATAAGTCCCATGAGGCTTCTCCAACAGAAACTAATTTTTTTTATGTTTTCTTCTATAGTTAAAAACTATACAACCTTATCAGTCGGTCATTTCTCCCTCCCTCTCACTCACTTGATTCTTTTTTCACTCAACTTCTTTGTATATTTATAGTATCCTAAGCTCAAACCCACAGTTTTTCCTGCAAAAAGATTCTATCTTTCTTAAGGAACCCACAAGTTTTAAAAGTAATTTTAGCAAAATGGTTTTAAAGAAACCAAAGATAGTAATAATTGGAGCTGGAATGGCAGGATTGACAGCTGCAAATAAGCTTTACAAATCTGGTGTCAAAAAGGGAGCTTTTGAGCTTTGTGTTGTTGAAGGTGGAAATAGAATTGGAGGTAGGATTATTACCTCAGAATTTGGTGGTGATAGAATTGAGATGGGAGCTACTTGGATCCATGGAATTGGAGGTAGCCCAGTTTACAAGATTGCTCAAGAAATCAATTCTTTGGAATCAGAACAACCATGGGAGTGCATGGATGGGTTCAGTGATGGGTATGTTTTAAATCCAATCACCATTGCTGAAAATGGGTATGTTTTAAATCCATCTCTTGTTGACCCAATTTCAAATCTTTTTAACAATTTAATGGATTTTGCTCAAGGGAAAAAGAAATCTATAGTGGGTGGGATTGAAGTTGATATTGATAGGAATGGGAATGAAAGTGTTGGGTCTTTTCTTAAAAAAGGTCTTGAATTTTATTGGAAGATGGATTCAAGAAAAGACAGAGAGGAGGTTAATGGGTGTGGGGAATGGAATAGGAAATCATTAGAAGAATCAATCTTTGCAATGCATGAAAACACTCAAAGGACTTATACAGCTGCTAATGATTTGCATAATCTTGATTACTTAGCAGAGAGTCAGTATGTTATGTTTCCTGGTGAAGAGATCACCATTGCTAAAGGTTATTCAAGCATTATAGATTCATTAGCATCTGTTTTACCACATGGGGTTATTCAATTAGGCAAGAAAGTGAGTAGTATTGAGTGGCAGCCTGAATGTGTGATGGGATTAAGGGGGAATAAGCATGGTGGTAATTCAAGACCAATAAAGATTCACTTTCTTGATGGTACAAGCATGTCAGCAGATCATGTTATTGTTACAGTTTCATTAGGAGTTCTTAAAGCAGGAATTTTTAACAACAACGATTTGGGTATGTTTAAATTCAACCCCCCACTTCCTGATTACAAGATTGAAGCAATTTCAAGACTTGGGTACGGTGTGGTTAACAAGCTCTTTTTGAAATTAAGTCCTGATTTTGATCTTGACCGATTTCCGTTCCTACAAATGTTGTTCCATAAATCTGATCATCAAATGACGAACCCGAAGATTCCATGGTGGATTAGAAAGACAACCTCTTTGTCACCAATATATGAAACATCGAGCGTGTTATTGTCTTGGTTTGCAGGTGAAGAAGCACTTGAGCTGGAAGCACTTCCTGATGAAGTGATTCTCAATGAGGCCTCTACGACTATTTCTAGCTTTTTGATGCATAAAAAACATAATGGAGAAGTGATCAAAAGTTCAGTGAAATTTGACAAGATTTTAAAAACTAGATGGGGGAGTGATCCACTATTTATGGGATCATATAGTTATATAGCAGTTGGATCCAGTATCGAAGACATAGATACACTGGCTGAGCCGTTACCAAACACAACGGTTTTCGAGTCAGCAAATGGTTCGCCCCCACTTCAAATTCTTTTCGCAGGAGAAGCGACACATAGAACTCATTACTCCACAACTCATGGTGCTTATATCAGTGGTCTTAGAGAAGCCAATAGGCTTCTTCAACACTATCAATGTATTGATGTATGATCAGAGGTATGCTTGTTTGGATTATTAGATCGCTAGTTTTTGATTTTCTATTTTTTTGGAACACCCTTTTCTCTAATGATTTATCATACTCAATATTTGGGGAATGAAAGGGAGAGATTGGGACATTTTCAAGAAGCTTCTTTTGAGTTTTCTATTTGATTAGCTCCTTAGTTATATTTCCTTTTTTCTTTTCTTATGTTTGAGATTGTCTGTCATTGAATATATGTTTTATCGATCGATTTGCTTATAAATAAAGCCTTGGATCCAATAAATTCATTTATTTATGTAAACCTCTTCATGACTTTATCAGCATCACTCAAATCACCCATAAGAAGGCATGGATATTAGTAGAAGACAAGGTATTCTAAATGCTTGTTTCTACAATTTTTAAAAGTGAGCATATTTCTGTTCTTGTAATCCACCCAATAGAAACATCTTGTAATCCACCCAATAGAAACATGTAGAGAATGATAAATGCATACTTGATACAAAAATCTTGCATCTACCACTGGTTACCCATAAGACACCCCTTTGGCCTGTGGTGGGTGTGCATCAGTAAAGGAGGTTGCAAAATGTTCCAAGTAATGAGACAAGTAAGAATGCTAGCTGATGGTCATTTAATTGGCTTGATCTTTTAGTGCAATTTAGTGTTATTGGTTTGTGTAGGACCCATTAGCCTTGATTCATGCACATGCAGACATACATTGGGACATCTAGTCCTGTACTAGTTAAAGCAACAGAACCCTTGACATTTTGGTACAACAGTACACTAGTATATAGTCTATAGATACCTCTAAACAATGCAAAATGCAAATCAACCACCTTTACCTCTCCCTTCTACTACCATAAAAAAACAGGACAAGATTGTCCTTAGGCTGCAAATTTGGCATCAACATAAAATGTGCAGCTTAAATTGGACCAGTTTTGTAACATTTCTGGGATTAGTACTCGTAGATGTAATCAATTTTACTCAAATTCTATAGTATGTATCCAACTTATAACGTTTGTATTGTAAGTATTGAACTTACAAAAACTATCTAATGTATGTATCGGACGTGTGTTTTGATGATGTGTCATGTTATTTGGATGACACCTGACACACTATATGAATGACACGTCATAAAAAGTACAATTCAATACATACAATACAGATTAATGAAAATTGATACAAACTATAGAAACGTTATAAGTTTAATACATACTACTAGTATAAATTTTTGTCTATAGTTGACACCATTTACAAATACTTATCCCAATTTCTTTCGTATCATGACTCATGAGGCCATGTTGATGAACAAAAGTCCAATTTCTTTCGTATCATGAGCCCATGTTGATGAACAAAAGTGACACCCAAAGGAGATTTCATATTACAGTAATAATTTTGTGAACAAAGAAGGACCTCTTTGTTGTCATGCTATCATTGGCCAAAGAATCTTTCGACTTTTTAATTTAATGGCTAATTATAAAACATTGTTTTATGCAAAGCAAAGATGACCCACCTCACCTATCAAGCATCATCAATGTCAATATCACTTTCATCGCCAACAATCATTTACTTTAATTTTGTATCATCATTTCACCACCAATATATTACAAAGTAGTAACTTTTATGAATCATTGCATCAACCTTTTCTTTTATGTAGTCAGATTATGTTACATATAGACATAAATTTTTGGCAAATCCTATCGTGTTAACGTACAAATTGATGACATAATTATCATAACCAAATCTGAATAAGTACGTTAACGCAAGTCTTTGGTCATTGGTGATTATATATATATATATATATATATATATATATATATATATATATATATATATATATATATATATATATATATATATATATATATATATATATATATATATATATATATATATATTCATACTAGGTTTTTAGCCCGTGCGATGCACGATCGTTAAAAAATATAATTATATGGTTATCTATAAGTAGTTCAATGAATTAGTGTTGTTAACTTAAAAGGTGCAATTGTCATTAAGAATTGAAAATAAATAATAACATAAATCAAACTATATAATAAAGTAATCAAAATAAACCACGATGAATTGTAGAAAGATAAATAATAAGTATTACATGTATTCGTAAAAAATTGTAGGTCTTTGAGCCCGTGATCGTACGGTAATGTATGAAAAACTATTATATATTATGAAATTTTTTAACAATGTCAATATTGTAATTGAAAACTATAAATTTATCATTGAAAATAAAAAAAATAGTATACAACAACCTAAACATATGCGAATAAAAACTTCAAAGTTTTTGTGAGTAACAACATGAGAAACAAATACAAAATGTTCACAAATGCTCACGTAAAATATTACAATTAGAAATGTTATACAATTTTAATATAAGCAACATATATGTAATAGTTTATAACATTGTTGTCTCAACTCAACATTTCAATTTACCAATATGTTTAACTCGTGAAATGTCTACATATAGTTGATCATGAATGAAATTTGATTATTAATGAAATAAACTCAATGAGACAAAGTGTGTACTTGACTCTTGTGTTAATCAATGCAAAAGATACCTACTCAAAATAAACTTAAATGATTAAATTTTGATCAACCTATAAGTTAAGATGTTTAAACATTTAGAAACAAAAGTTAGAAGGGTTAAAACGAAAAAAATAAAAGTGTGGGGATTAAACTATAATTAATCCTTATTTAAAATGATTTATAATAATAATAGAATTATTAAAAATGGAAAGCCATGTGACATCTCTAGAATTTGAATAATAATTTAGGAGTAACTATATTTTAGACATGTCATCATATAATGATTAAAAAGATGACACATAAGCAAAAAAATCTTTGTTTTATATATAAGAATAGATAGATAGATAAAAAATGAGTAATTACTTTAATTAGGTACTAATGTTTTCTCTTTAGAAAAGGTTAATTAGGTAATGTTGGTACCTAACCTTTTTGCTGATTATGTCCACTAAAACGTTCATTTGAATCAAACAATACAATTCTTATAAAAGAATCGACACAATTAAATAACATGTAACGTAGCGTTCAACTCTTTCGAATATAACGAGTAGCAAAAAAGATTTAGCAGTAGATATAGAGGTATAAAACGTTCAACTCTTTCAAAGTATAAGGATTTTAATGATGTGTTATTTTTTTTTTTTAAAGGCAGTAGTGGAATCACTGACGGACCTTTGGCCCACCCGATCATCTCCACAAACGGTTACTCCCCTGAATCGAGTAACCGCCCCTGAATTCGAAGCCAAGGCGACGCCCTATAGGGGTTGCTCTCCCATGTCTTGGATGGGTATAGCGTCGCAGGAGTCCCCCTCACAACAAGGCTCGAATTCATCACCCCCAGGAAGAAACCATTATAGAAAACTCCCTGACCACTGGGCCAAGACCCCAATGGAATTTCCATGTCCTTGATTGGGATTGAACCCATGACCTATGGTATAAAACCACTTTGCTCAACCAAGTGAGCTAAGTCTCAAGGACAATGATGTGTTGTTTTATCTCTTTATGTAGAAGTAGATTATGATCATTTTATTGATCAAACTATTGATTATTTAAGTATCAATTAAAAAATATAATAGTTGGTATGTGTTTTTGTAACATCCTCTCTTCTGGTCCGGTAATTTTTAATTTTAAATTGATGTATTTAATTATATTAGAAATTATTTGATAAATATGTTTAAATTGCGAAATTTAGTTAAATAAGCCTCAGGACTTATTGTGCTTAGTAAATTATTGTTTGTTTTAATTTACTATAGTTGACGGTGCAATAAAAGAAGTTTCTCGCAAATGGTTTTAGGTTCCAGGCAATAGATTGAAAAGGGACTAGTTTTTAAGTGGATACGGGTCGGTGTAAAATCTTAACCGCCTTAAATATTTCCTTTTTAGGAAAGTTTTACACTTTCCCTTTTTGGAAACCATAAACCCTAAAGCTAAAAACCTTTAAACCCTTAACCCTTGCAACCAAAGAATTAAAACAAGTGATCTTGAGTTGATTTGATCTGGATCTTAGCTAGTTTGCATCATCATCATCTTGTAAACATTTAATTTGGTAAGTTTTGATCATTGTTAGTTTCATGAACTTGATTATATTGAAGTAAGGTTACTAATTGATTTTGGTAGTCAATTGATGTGTGAAATGTTGTTATACAATGATATGTGGTGTTATTTGAGTGTTTAGTAACTTCAAAACTGAGATTCATATGATGGAAATGAGGATATATGAAATTGGGTTGAGCTGTGTGTTTGCAGGTCTGCACCTGAGCTAAAACGCGTAGGAACGCGATCCTGAACTCTTACCCGGATCGCGTTGCCTAATGAAAAATGGATTCCATAACGTTTTCTTCTTATGAACGCGATCCAGCCCTAGTTCCCGGATCGCGTTGCCAAATGTAAAACGGTGACAGAACTTTTTTCAAAGGGTGAACGCGATCCCACCACCCTTGCCTGGATCGCGTTTGCATGAATAAATTTGATGAGTTTTATAAAATTTGAAAATGCAAAAGTGTTTGGAAGATGGTGTTTTTAGTGGCACTTCTTATGTCATATTCCTTTAGTGGCACTTTTGTAGAAAGATATTATTGTTACTTATGTTTGGAATTGATTAACAATGTGATTACTTATGTAATGTGTTTAATTATATAAGTATCATTAGTTGAAAACAAATTACTAACTTATGATTGATTTTATGTTCTCAGATAATCCAAGGGCTCAGCGAGATAAGACTGCTGAG
This sequence comes from Helichrysum umbraculigerum, assembly GCA_949592205.1. Classification (NCBI taxonomy): domain Eukaryota; kingdom Viridiplantae; phylum Streptophyta; class Magnoliopsida; order Asterales; family Asteraceae; genus Helichrysum; species Helichrysum umbraculigerum. Next base: position 2,719,487 of record CATIUR010000005.1, on the reverse strand, counting down.
TAAGTAACTGAGACGAATCAGGTGAGTGGATTTGAGACTCACAGTTTGATTTGGTTGTGTCAGTTTGATTTCAATCAGTAATTATAGGATTACTATTGATAGTATGCTAACTTTGAAATGATATGCCATTTGATTGGGTGTGTTGATGAACATTGAATTGAAATGTATAATCCAGAGGTCAACTAGATTGTTGGTTGGACTTGATTTCTAATGTTGGTCAACACAGGGTTGCGTACATGTGTTGATGGAGATTAGCATTTAGTTAGCGGTTAATCACTGTTTTGGCCTACAGTTGATTTAAGTGTTCTGATGGGGCCACCCGGAACAGGGTCCTTAGGAACCACCGTTCCTCTTGACGATATTTGTTGCATTATTGATTGTGAACAGATTGCTAGCTAAATTGAATTGTAGTTGATTATTCATTCACTTAGCTTCGTGCTAATCCCTCAATTTACTTCCTGCAGGTGATGCACATTATGTGGGTAGTCAGGAAGGATGTTTTGATGCTGGAAATATTTGAAACTTGCAACTCTGATCCAGTTTGTAATAAATAATGTTTTATAGTATATAATGCCCCGGGTTTGTAAACATGTTAACTATGTTTGTTTAGTAGTTAAACATATTGTATAAAGGGTTGCGAAAATTTCTAGCAGGTTTTAATAGAATATGTATTTCAAGTAGTCGCTTCCGCCAAACTTAATATTATATTGTTGTATTAAATGATGGGCGTTATAAGTTGGTATCAGAGCAAGAGTTTGTGGCAATTGAATATGATTGTATGTTCAATCCTAAACTTTGATTGTGTTGTGTCAAACATTCTTGGGAATGGGATTATGTACTGAATGTGAATCGGTTAGTAGAATAGGTGCTAACGACTAATGATTTGTATGCTGTTGTGGTGTTTACAGATATGGCGGATAACGAGCAACTACCTGTTAACCCTAATAATGCCTCAAGGCCTGAAGTTGTTGCTGAGACTCATGATGACCGGAATGAAAATGCTGGTACTTCTTTCCATGCTAGAGAGGAGGCAGAAAGGGATCAATATTTGCTTCAATTGGAAGAGGAAAACCAAGCACTTAGAATGTATAAACAACAAAAAGAGGCTGAAGCATCTCATCCTGTGTTTGGTACGATTTCACTGCCAAAGCAAAAGGTGTGTTCCTTTAAAACCTTTATGAGCAGTAATCCGTCTGTGTATTCGGGTAGTACGAATCCTTCTGTAACTCTAGATTGGTTGAGAGATGTTGAAAAGAAATTTGAAGTCTGTCAATGTGAGGAAGAACTAAAAGTTCCTTATGCAACTCAACTTTTAAAAGGAGCAGCTATGAATTGGTGGGATTCGATTACTTCTGTATTAACTTCTTTTCAGAAAGCATCTATCCGATGGTCTGATTTTCGTAATGAAGTTTGTAAGCAGTATTGTTCAAACTATGATATAGCTCGAATTAGAAAGGAGTTTATGGATTTGCAATTAACTGATAACATGTCAATGGATGATTTGATAAATCAGTTTACAGAGAAACTCAGGTTTGTTCAGCAGTGGGTTCCTGATGAGAGAACTCAGATAGAACAGTTTGTGGGTACTTTACCTAATCAGTATCGAACTTCAGTGAGATTAGCTGGCTCTCTTTCTCAAGCTTTTATGTTAGCTCGATCAGTTGACAGTGATTTGAAACCTCAACAAGCATTAAGTAAGGAAATGACTACTCAGAAATCTAGGAGTGAATCTTCTGGTAAAGGTAAGCAACGGTGGCAAGGAAATCAGCAGGGTAAGAAACAAGAAAGTCGTGGTGGTACTTCTGATCGTCCCAATTGGTGTATTAAGTGTAGAGCTAGACATTTTGGGCCGTGTACTGTGCAAACCACTAGATGTGTAAAATGTGGTGTGATTGGGCATGAAGCCAAAGATTGTGTTTTTCCCACTTATGTGTGTTGGAATTGCCATAAGGAAGGTCATCGTGCAAATCAGTGTTCTGAGGCTAAGAGACAGGGTTCGGGGACAGTTGTTGGTTCATCAGCTTCTACCGGTCAGAAGCGGAAGACTCCGCCATCTGCAGTTAGTAGGGCGTTTCAAATGACAGTGGATGAAGCTGTCCATACAGATGACGTGATCACGGGTACTTTTCTTGTAAATTCTGTACCAGCTCGTGTTTTGTTTGATTCTGGTGCAAATTGTTCTTTTGTATCCATGTACTTCTGTGATAAGTTGAAACTGATGCCTACTGTGATAACAAACCCAGTTGAAGTAGAAATAGCTAGTGGCAAATCGGTTCCTGTTACCACCTCGGTAATTGGAGCTAGTATTATAATAGATAGCCAGACTTTCCCAATTTCCTTTCTGTTGATGCCAATTGCTAGTTTTGATGTGATTATTGGTATGGATTGGTTAAGTCAGTATAAAGCAAGCATAGATTGCCACAATAAGCTGATTAGAATTCCAATCTCTGAAAAGTCATATGTCGTGGCTCGAGGAGAACGGGATAATGTTTGTATACCTTTGATTAGTATGATGAAAGCTAGGAAATCTTTGTCCAAGGGCTGTGAATCATATCTAGCTTATGTGATTGATGCTAAGTTAGAAAAGAAGTCCTTTTCTGATGTACCGGTTGTTTCTGAGTATCCGGAAGTATTCCCTGATGAATTACCTGGTTTACCACCGGTTAGGGAAGTTGAATACCAGATTGATCTTGTTCCTGGCTCTTCACCTATAGCCAAAGCCCCTTATAGATTAGCTCCGTCTGAGATACGTGAAATGATGAATCAGATACAGGAGTTGTTGGATAAAGGGTTTATTAGACCTAGTTCTTCTCCCTGGGGTGCACCAGTTCTGTTTGTGAAAAAGAAAGATGGGTCTTTTAGAATGTGCATTGATTATAGGGAATTGAATAAAAGGACAGTAAAGAATAAATATCCTCTGCCTCGCATAGATGATTTGTTTGATCAGTTGCAGGGATCTTCATTTTATTCAAAGATTGATTTGAGATCAGGTTATCATCAAGTTCGTGTTAGGGATTGTGATATTCCTAAAACTGCATTTAGAACCAGGTATGGTCATTTTGAATTCCTGGTTATGCCTTTTGGTTTGACGAATGCTCCCGCAGTTTTTATGGATTTGATGAATCGTGTTTGTCGACCTTTTCTTGATAAATTTGTGATTGTGTTTATCGATGACATTTTGGTATATTCTAAATCCGAATCAGAGCATGGAATGCATTTGAGGTTGGTATTGGAAACCTTAAAGAGAGAACATTTGTATGCAAAGTTTTCTAAATGTGAATTTTGGATTCGGGAAGTACAGTTTTTGGGTCATATTATTTGTAATGATGGTGTTAAAGTTGATCCTTCGAAAATTGAAGCTGTAATGAATTGGAAAGCTCCAAAGTCTGCTTCAGAAATAAAAAGTTTTCTTGGTTTGGCGGGTTATTACTGGAAGTTTATTAAAGATTTTTCTAAAATTGCCGGTTCGTTGACTAAATTGACCCGTAAAGATGAAAAGTTTATATGGACTGAACAACAGGAAACAGCTTTTCAGACTCTGAAACAGTTGTTATGTCAGGCTCCTGTGTTAGCATTGCCAGATGGGTCCGATGATTTTATTGTTTATTGTGATGCATCGATTGCTGGTTTGGGTTGTGTTTTGATGCAGCGAGATCGTGTGATTGCTTATGCTTCTCGTCAGCTCAAACCTCATGAAAGAAATTATCCTACACATGATTTAGAGCTTGCAGCAGTTGTGTTTGCTTTAAAAATCTGGAGGCATTACTTGTATGGTACTAAATGTGTTATTTGTACAGATCACAAGAGTCTTCAGTATATATTTTCACAGCAAGAGTTGAATATGCGGCAGAGACGATGGTTAGAATTAATCAAAGATTATGATTGTGAGATTAAATACCATCCAGGGAAAGCCAATGTGGTTGCTGATGCTTTAAGCCGCAAGATAACTTCTGATCGAGTTTATTTTATGCGTTTAGAAGTTTCTTCTGATTTGGTGGGTCAGATAAAAGCTACACAGTTAGAGGCTTTGTTAGATCATAATTTGAAATCTGAAATTATGTTGAATCGAAAGGAATTGTTATTGGATGATTCGAGAGGATTAAAAACCTTTCAGTCTCGTGTTTGGATTCCTTTATTTGGTGGTCTTCGGGATGTTATTCTGAATGAAGCCCATAAGTCCAGATTTTCTGTACATCCTGGAAGTACTAAAATGTATAATGACTTGAAACTTTTCTATTGGTGGCCTACAATGAAGATGGATGTAGCAAAGTTTGTTAGTTCTTGTCATATTTGTTCTCAAGTTAAAGCTGAACATCAGAAGCCGTATGGGTCGTTGAAACAGCTTGAGATTCCTGAATGGAAGTGGGAACATTTGACTATGGATTTTGTTACCAAGTTGCCTAGAACTGTCCGAGGAAATGACATGGTTTGGGTCATTGTGGATCGGTTGACCAAGAGTGCTCATTTTCTCGCTTCTAGTGAAACTGCATCTTTGAGTAAACTTGCACAGTTGTATGTAAATGAGATTGTTTCTCGGCATGGTATTCCATTATCGATTGTATCTGATAGAGATCCGAGGTTTGTATCTCATTTCTGGCAGAGTTTGCAGCATGAATTGGGTACACGTGTGAATCTTAGTACAGCTTATCATCCTCAAACAGATGGTCAGTCAGAACGTACAATTCAGACATTGGAGGATATGTTGAGAGCTTGTATTCTGGAGTATGGGGGTTCTTGGGATTCTCATTTGCCATTAGTTGAGTTTGCTTATAATAACTCATATCATTCTAGTATTAGCATGCCTCCATATGAAATGCTTTATGGTCGCCGCTGTAGAACTCCAACTTGTTGGCTAGAGGCAGGTGAGAAACAGTTTGCAGGTCCAGATATTGTTCAAATGACAGCTGATAAAGTTGCAGTGGCTCGTGAAAAATTGAAAGCTGCACGTGATAGACAGAAACAATATGCAGATCCTAAACGTCGACCAGTTACTTTTGTTGAAGGTGAACTTGTTTACATGAAAGTTTCACCTTGGAAAGGGGTAATACGGTTTGGGAAACGTGGCAAATTGGCTCCTCGATATATTGGACCGTTTAGAATTCGTCAGATTGTTAATGATCAGTCTGTTACATTGGATCTTCCTCCAGAGCTTATTGGTATTCATGACACGTTTAATATTTGTTATTTGAGGAAATGTAACGTTGAAGACCAGTCTCAGATTCTTCCTTTGAAAGATTTGAAAGTTGATCAGAGTCAGAAGTTAGTAGAAGAACCAGTAGAACTTCTTGACAGAAAGGTTACTAAACTTAGGAAGAAACAGATTCCCATGGTGTTAGTGAAATGGAAACATAGTTTAGGAGAAAACCTAACTTGGGAGACTGAGGATAGTATGAGATCCAGATATCCTGGATTGTTTGTTCGTGATGAGATTTCGGGGACGAAATCTTTCTAAGGGAGGGAGAGTTGTAACATCCTCTCTTCTGGTCCGGTAATTTCTAATTTTAAATTGATGTATTTAATTATATTAGAAATTATTTGATAAATATGTTTAAATTGCGAAATTTAGTTAAATAAGCCTCAGGACTTATTGTGCTTAGTAAATTATTGTTTGTTTTAATTTACTATAGTTGACGGTGCAATAAAAGAAGTTTCTCGCAAATGATTTTAGGTTCCAGGCAATAGATTGAAAAGGGACTAGTTTTTAAGTGGATACGGGTCGGTGTAAAATCTTAACCGCCTTAAATATTTCCTTTTTAGGAAAGTTTTACACTTTCCCTTTTTGGAAACCATAAACCCTAAAGCTAAAAACCTTTAAACCCTTAACCCTTGCAACCAAAGAATTAAAACAAGTGATCTTGAGTTGATTTGATCTGGATCTTAGCTAGTTTGCATCATCATCATCTTGTAAACATCTAATTTGGTAAGTTTTGATCATTGTTAGTTTCATGAACTTGATTATATTGAAGTAAGGTTACTAATTGATTTTGGTAGTCAATTGATGTGTGAAATGTTGTTATACAATGATATGTGGTGTTATTTGAGTGTTTAGTAACTTCAAAACTGAGATTCATATGATGGAAATGAGGATATATGAAATTGGGTTGAGCTGTGTGTTTGCAGGTCTGCACCTGAGCTAAAACGCGTAGGAACGCGATCCTGAACTCTTACCCGGATCGCGTTGCCTAATGAAAAATGGATTCCATAACGTTTTCTTCTTATGAACGCGATCCAGCCCTAGTTCCCGGATCGCGTTGCCAAATGTAAAACGGTGACAGAACTTTTTTCAAAGGGTGAACGCGATCCCACCACCCTTGCCTGGATCGCGTTTGCATGAATAAATTTGATGAGTTTTATAAAATTTGAAAATGCAAAAGTGTTTGGAAGATGGTGTTTTTAGTGGCACTTCTTATGTCATATTCCTTTAGTGGCACTTTTGTAGAAAGATATTATTGTTACTTATGTTTGGAATTGATTAACAATGTGATTACTTATGTAATGTGTTTAATTATATAAGTATCATTAGTTGAAAACAAATTACTAACTTATGATTGATTTTATGTTCTCAGATAATCCAAGGGCTCAGCGAGATAAGACTGCTGAGTAAGTAACTGAGACGAATCAGGTGAGTGGATTTGAGACTCACAGTTTGATTTGGTTGTGTCAGTTTGATTTCAATCAGTAATTATAGGATTACTATTGATAGTATGCTAACTTTGAAATGATATGCCATTTGATTGGGTGTGTTGATGAACATTGAATTGAAATGTATAATCCAGAGGTCAACTAGATTGTTGGTTGGACTTGATTGCTAATGTTGGTCAACACAGGGTTGCGTACATGTGTTGATGGAGATTAGCATTTAGTTAGCGGTTAATCACTGTTTTGGCCTACAGTTGATTTAAGTGTTCTGATGGGGCCACCCGGAACAGGGTCCTTAGGAACCACCGTTCCTCTTGACGATATTTGTTGCATTATTGATTGTGAACAGATTGCTAGCTAAATTGAATTGTAGTTGATTATTCATTCACTTAGCTTCGTGCTAATCCCTCAATTTACTTCCTGCAGGTGATGCACATTATGTGGGTAGTCAGGAAGGATGTTTTGATGCTGGAAATGTTTGAAACTTGCAACTCTGATCCAGTTTGTAATAAATAATGTTTTTATAGTATATAATGCCCCGGGTTTGTAAACATGTTAACTATGTTTGTTTAGTAGTTAAACATATTGTATAAAGGGTTGCGAAAATTTCTAGCAGGTTTTAATAGAATATGTATTTCAAGTAGTCGCTTCCGCCAAACTTAATATTATATTGTTGTATTAAATGAGGGGCGTTATAAGTTGGTATCAGAGCAAGAGTTTGTGGCAATTGAATATGATTGTATGTTCAATCCTAAACTTTGATTGTGTTGTGTCAAACATTCTTGGGAATGGGATTATGTACTGAATGTGAATCGGTTAGTAGAATAGGTGCTAACGACTAATGATTTGTATGCTGTTGTGGTGTTTACAGATATGGCGGATAACGAGCAACTACCTGTTAACCCTAATAATGCCTCAAGGCCTGAAGTTGTTGCTGAGACTCATGATGACCGGAATGAAAATGCTGGTACTTATTTCCATGCTAGAGAGGAGGCAGAAAGGGATCAATATCTGCTTCAATTGGAAGAGGAAAACCAAGCACTTAGAATGTATAAACAACAAAAAGAGGCTGAAGCATCTCATCCTGTGTTTGGTACGATTTCACTGCCAAAGCAAAAGGTGTGTTCCTTTAAAACCTTTATGAGCAGTAATCCGTCTGTGTATTCGGGTAGTACGAATCCTTCTGTAACTCTAGATTGGTTGAGAGATGTTGAAAAGAAATTTGAAGTCTGTCAATGTGAGGAAGAACTAAAAGTTCCTTATGCAACTCAACTTTTAAAAGGAGCAGCTATGAATTGGTGGGATTCGATTACTTCTGTATTAACTTCTTTTCAGAAAGCATCTATCCGATGGTCTGATTTTCGTAATGAAGTTTGTAAGCAGTATTGTTCAAACTATGATATAGCTCGAATTAGAAAGGAGTTTATGGATTTGCAATTAACTGATAACATGTCAATGGATGATTTGATAAATCAGTTTACAGAGAAACTCAGGTTTGTTCAGCAGTGGGTTCCTGATGAGAGAACTCAGATAGAACAGTTTGTGGGTACTTTACCTAATCAGTATCGAACTTCAGTGAGATTAGCTGGCTCTCTTTCTCAAGCTTTTATGTTAGCTCGATCAGTTGACAGTGATTTGAAACCTCAAAAAGCATTAAGTAAGGAAATGACTACTCAGAAATCTAGGAGTGAATCTTCTGGTAAAGGTAAGCAACGGTGGCAAGGAAATCAGCAGGGTAAGAAACAAGAAAGTCGTGGTGGTACTTCTGATCGTCCCAATTGGTGTATTAAGTGTAGAGCTAGACATTTTGGGCCGTGTACTGTGCAAACCACTAGATGTGTAAAATGTGGTGTGATTGGGCATGAAGCCAAAGATTGTGTTTTTCCCACTTATGTGTGTTGGAATTGCTATAAGGAAGGTCATCGTGCAAATCAGTGTTCTGAGGCTAAGAGACAGGGTTCGGGGACAGTTGTTGGTTCATCAGCTTCTACCGGTCAGAAGCGGAAGACTCCGCCATCTGCAGTTAGTAGGGCGTTTCAAATGACAGTGGATGAAGCTGTCCATACAGATGACGTGATCACGGGTACTTTTCTTGTAAATTCTGTACCAGCTCGTGTTTTGTTTGATTCTGGTGCAAATTGTTCTTTTGTATCCATGTACTTCTGTGATAAGTTGAAACTGATGCCTACTGTGATAACAAACCCAGTTGAAGTAGAAATAGCTAGTGGCAAATCGGTTCCTGTTACCACCTCGGTAATTGGAGCTAGTATTATAATAGATAGCCAGACTTTCCCAATTTCCTTTCTGTTGATGCCAATTGCTAGTTTTGATGTGATTATTGGTATGGATTGGTTAAGTCAGTATAAAGCAAGCATAGATTGCCACAATAAGCTGATTAGAATTCCAATCTCTGAAAAGTCATATGTCGTGGCTCGAGGAGAACGGGATAATGTTTGTATACCTTTGATTAGTATGATGAAAGCTAGGAAATCTTTGTCCAAGGGCTGTGAATCATATCTAGCTTATGTGATTGATGCTAAGTTAGAAAAGAAGTCCTTTTCTGATGTACCGGTTGTTTCTGAGTATCCGGAAGTATTCCCTGATGAATTACCTGGTTTACCACCGGTTAGGGAAGTTGAATACCAGATTGATCTTGTTCCTGGCTCTTCACCTATAGCCAAAGCCCCTTATAGATTAGCTCCGTCTGAGATACGTGAAATGATGAATCAGATACAGGAGTTGTTGGATAAAGGGTTTATTAGACCTAGTTCTTCTCCCTGGGGTGCACCAGTTCTGTTTGTGAAAAAGAAAGATGGGTCTTTTAGAATGTGCATTGATTATAGGGAATTGAATAAAAGGACAGTAAAGAATAAATATCCTCTGCCTCGCATAGATGATTTGTTTGATCAGTTGCAGGGATCTTCATTTTATTCAAAGATTGATTTGAGATCAGGTTATCATCAAGTTCGTGTTAGGGATTGTGATATTCCTAAAACTGCATTTAGAACCAGGTATGGTCATTTTGAATTCCTGGTTATGCCTTTTGGTTTGACGAATGCTCCCGCAGTTTTTATGGATTTGATGAATCGTGTTTGTCGACCTTTTCTTGATAAATTTGTGATTGTGTTTATCGATGACATTTTGGTATATTCTAAATCCGAATCAGAGCATGGAATGCATTTGAGGTTGGTATTGGAAACCTTAAAGAGAGAACATTTGTATGCAAAGTTTTCTAAATGTGAATTTTGGATTCGGGAAGTACAGTTTTTGGGTCATATTATTTGTAATGATGGTGTTAAAGTTGATCCTTCGAAAATTGAAGCTGTAATGAATTGGAAAGCTCCAAAGTCTGCTTCAGAAATAAAAAGTTTTCTTGGTTTGGCGGGTTATTACTGGAAGTTTATTAAAGATTTTTCTAAAATTGCCGGTTCGTTGACTAAATTGACCCGTAAAGATGAAAAGTTTATATGGACTGAACAACAGGAAACAGCTTTTCAGACTCTGAAACAGTTGTTATGTCAGGCTCCTGTGTTAGCATTGCCAGATGGGTCCGATGATTTTATTGTTTATTGTGATGCATCGATTGCTGGTTTGGGTTGTGTTTTGATGCAGCGAGATCGTGTGATTGCTTATGCTTCTCGTCAGCTCAAACCTCATGAAAGAAATTATCCTACACATGATTTAGAGCTTGCAGCAGTTGTGTTTGCTTTAAAAATCTGGAGGCATTACTTGTATGGTACTAAATGTGTTATTTGTACAGATCACAAGAGTCTTCAGTATATATTTTCACAGCAAGAGTTGAATATGCGGCAGAGACGATGGTTAGAATTAATCAAAGATTATGATTGTGAGATTAAATACCATCCAGGGAAAGCCAATGTGGTTGCTGATGCTTTAAGCCGCAAGATAACTTCTGATCGAGTTTATTTTATGCGTTTAGAAGTTTCTTCTGATTTGGTGGGTCAGATAAAAGCTACACAGTTAGAGGCTTTGTTAGATCATAATTTGAAATCTGAAATTATGTTGAATCGAAAGGAATTGTTATTGGATGATTCGAGAGGATTAAAAACCTTTCAGTCTCGTGTTTGGATTCCTTTATTTGGTGGTCTTCGGGATGTTATTCTGAATGAAGCCCATAAGTCCAGATTTTCTGTACATCCTGGAAGTACTAAAATGTATAATGACTTGAAACTTTTCTATTGGTGGCCTACAATGAAGATGGATGTAGCAAAGTTTGTTAGTTCTTGTCATATTTGTTCTCAAGTTAAAGCTGAACATCAGAAGCCGTATGGGTCGTTGAAACAGCTTGAGATTCCTGAATGGAAGTGGGAACATTTGACTATGGATTTTGTTACCAAGTTGCCTAGAACTGTCCGAGGAAATGACATGGTTTGGGTCATTGTGGATCGGTTGACCAAGAGTGCTCATTTTCTCGCTTCTAGTGAAACTGCATCTTTGAGTAAACTTGCACAGTTGTATGTAAATGAGATTGTTTCTCGGCATGGTATTCCATTATCGATTGTATCTGATAGAGATCCGAGGTTTATATCTCATTTCTGGCAGAGTTTGCAGCATGAATTGGGTACACGTGTGAATCTTAGTACAGCTTATCATCCTCAAACAGATGGTCAGTCAGAACGTACAATTCAGACATTGGAGGATATGTTGAGAGCTTGTATTCTGGAGTATGGGGGTTCTTGGGATTCTCATTTGCCATTAGTTGAGTTTGCTTATAATAACTCATATCATTCTAGTATTAGCATGCCTCCATATGAAATGCTTTATGGTCGCCGCTGTAGAACTCCAACTTGTTGGCTAGAGGCAGGTGAGAAACAGTTTGCAGGTCCAGATATTGTTCAAATGACAGCTGATAAAGTTGCAGTGGCTCGTGAAAAATTGAAAGCTGCACGTGATAGACAGAAACAATATGCAGATCCTAAACGTCGACCAGTTACTTTTGTTGAAGGTGAACTTGTTTACATGAAAGTTTCACCTTGGAAAGGGGTAATACGGTTTGGGAAACGTGGCAAATTGGCTCCTCGATATATTGGACCGTTTAGAATTCGTCAGATTGTTAATGATCAGTCTGTTACATTGGATCTTCCTCCAGAGCTTATTGGTATTCATGACACGTTTAATATTTGTTATTTGAGGAAATGTAACGTTGAAGACCAGTCTCAGATTCTTCCTTTGAAAGATTTGAAAGTTGATCAGAGTCAGAAGTTAGTAGAAGAACCAGTAGAACTTCTTGACAGAAAGGTTACTAAACTTAGGAAGAAACAGATTCCCATGGTGTTAGTGAAATGGAAACATAGTTTAGGAGAAAACCTAACTTGGGAGACTGAGGATAGTATGAGATCCAGATATCCTGGATTGTTTGTTCGTGATGAGATTTCGGGGACGAAATCTTTCTAAGGGAGGGAGAGTTGTAACATCCTCTCTTCTGGTCCGGTAATTTCTAATTTTAAATTGATGTATTTAATTATATTAGAAATTATTTGATAAATATGTTTAAATTGCGAAATTTAGTTAAATAAGCCTCAGGACTTATTGTGCTTAGTAAATTATTGTTTGTTTTAATTTACTATAGTTGACGGTGCAATAAAAGAAGTTTCTCGCAAATGATTTTAGGTTCCAGGCAATAGATTGAAAAGGGACTAGTTTTTAAGTGGATACGGGTCGGTGTAAAATCTTAACCGCCTTAAATATTTCCTTTTTAGGAAAGTTTTACACTTTCCCTTTTTGGAAACCATAAACCCTAAAGCTAAAAACCTTTAAACCCTTAACCCTTGCAACCAAAGAATTAAAACAAGTGATCTTGAGTTGATTTGATCTGGATCTTAGCTAGTTTGCATCATCATCATCTTGTAAACATCTAATTTGGTAAGTTTTGATCATTGTTAGTTTCATGAACTTGATTATATTGAAGTAAGGTTACTAATTGATTTTGGTAGTCAATTGATGTGTGAAATGTTGTTATACAATGATATGTGGTGTTATTTGAGTGTTTAGTAACTTCAAAACTGAGATTCATATGATGGAAATGAGGATATATGAAATTGGGTTGAGCTGTGTGTTTGCAGGTCTGCACCTGAGCTAAAACGCGTAGGAACGCGATCCTGAACTCTTACCCGGATCGCGTTGCCTAATGAAAAATGGATTCCATAACGTTTTCTTCTTATGAACGCGATCCAGCCCTAGTTCCCGGATCGCGTTGCCAAATGTAAAACGGTGACAGAACTTTTTTCAAAGGGTGAACGCGATCCCTTGCCTGGATCGCGTTTGCATGAATAAATTTGATGAGTTTTATAAAATTTGAAAATGCAAAAGTGTTTGGAAGATGGTGTTTTTAGTGGCACTTCTTATGTCATATTCCTTTAGTGGTACTTTTGTAGAAAGATATTATTGTTACTTATGTTTGGAATTGATTAACAATGTGATTACTTATGTAATGTGTTTAATTATATAAGTATCATTAGTTGAAAACAAATTACTAACTTATGATTGATTTTATGTTCTCAGATAATCCAAGGGCTCAGCGAGATAAGACTGCTGAGTAAGTAACTGAGACGAATCAGGTGAGTGGATTTGAGACTCACAGTTTGATTTGGTTGTGTCAGTTTGATTTCAATCAGTAATTATAGGATTACTATTGATAGTATGCTAACTTTGAAATGATATGCCATTTGATTGGGTGTGTTGATGAACATTGAATTGAAATGTATAATCCAGAGGTCAACTAGATTGTTGGTTGGACTTGATTGCTAATGTTGGTCAACACAGGGTTGCGTACATGTGTTGATGGAGATTAGCATTTAGTTAGCGGTTAATCACTGTTTTGGCCTACAGTTGATTTAAGTGTTCTGATGGGGCCACCCGGAACAGGGTCCTTAGGAACCACCGTTCCTCTTGACGATATTTGTTGCATTATTGATTGTGAACAGATTGCTAGCTAAATTGAATTGTAGTTGATTATTCATTCACTTAGCTTCGTGCTAATCCCTCAATTTACTTCCTGCAGGTGATGCACATTATGTGGGTAGTCAGGAAGGATGTTTTGATGCTGGGAATGTTTGAAACTTGCAACTCTGATCCAGTTTGTAATAAATAATGTTTTTATAGTATATAATGCCCCGGGTTTGTAAACATGTTAACTATGTTTGTTTAGTAGTTAAACATATTGTATAAAGGGTTGCGAAAATTTCTAGCAGGTTTTAATAGAATATGTATTTCAAGTAGTCGCTTCCGCCAAACTTAATATTATATTGTTGTATTAAATGAGGGGCGTTATAGTTTTTTTAATCTCTTTAAGATAATGATAATGTTGATGTTGATAAGCAAACTAGGTATTCTTTTAGTATCTCTTAAAGTAGATTGATAATGATCATGTTCTTTTGTGTTATCTTTATTAATGATAGGATTAGAATTATGATTAGGAAATGGAAAAACATTATGTGACATAACCTTTCGACCCTCTAAAGATTTATGGACATACTGCATCTATTCTGGATTTTTTTTAGTTTGACTTCCCTAACTTTAATCATGATTCACCTTTTTCTTTACAACTTTATAATAAATAATAAATAATAATTAAAATACGAATGAATTCTATTCTATGACCTTTAATTTTTCGAAAGAAACATTTAGAGTGATTCCAATCAGTTAATTTCCTAAAGGTATTTATTTATTATATTCCTAATTAATTAACTACTCGTATGTTTTCTATTAATATTATTATGCATGTATTCCTACGATTTTCAAAGTGACAAAATTTACTATTTTTCTGAAACAATGGCCCCCTTTTTCGATATGCAAATCTTGGATTTCACCCATCACCAGGGACCATGCTATCTGCATTTTCTGTAACCAGCAAAAGAAATAATGAACCGGTATTTTTTTTTTTAAAAAAAACTACGAAATCATAAAAGTTTATAGTTACTACGGAGTATTTTGTAGGAATGTTATACACATTTTAGTTGCAAACGATTGATAACCGGCAATTCATCCACAATTGGCTGTCTATCCATAATGTATGACATACCTGACTCACTCAGCAATCAAATCCGTAACGTAGTGCTATTTGTGGTAAAGATGCCCCCACTCGTTACTAGCTACACCTAAGACGCGCGAATGTTATACATGTTATATACTTGGGTTTATCTATTTAGTGCCCTAAATGAATAATAAAATCCAATAAATGAACTATTCAATTTCCTTTTTAACATGCATATTTATTACGCTTTTTAATATTCATAGCAAGTTTTTTTTTTTTTTTGAAAGGCAGATCACTGACGGACCCCCATTATGGTCCACCCGATCATCTCCAATGAGTTCGAAGTCAAGGCAACGCTCTAAAGGGGTTGTTCTCCCATGTAGTAAGAAAAACATTTTATATTAAGTTTGTGGTTGTCTTAGTTAACCTAACATGTAAAAATTCATAGTTATATTAAAAAGATTTAATAAGAATATATAATTTTACAAAAAAAAAAAAAAAAAAAAAAAAAAAATTGATGTTAGCCCAAAAGAAGTACTAGTATCAATAATGAGTTGAAAGGGAATAAGAAATAGAGAGTCGGAAGTCGGGACCATCGGGCCTAAATCTAGGATATGATCTGTCCTAGATTTGAAATTAAAATTAGATCTCATAAAGATCAAGTCTAAAACCATATAAACTAACGTTTTCTTGTTTTGGCTTTTTTTTTTTTAACCCAATTTTGGTTTATAAATTGGCTTTGGTTTGATTACCATGCATAAACTTCTATCAAACTAGATTATTACTCTATAAATTAAGCATTGTATGCATTTCTTAGAACCCGGGAAGACATTAATGTAGTTAATGATGAATTACAAATAAATAATAATAAAAATAAAACGTGGATGTCCCTTTCCATATCTAATATGCTTTAAGGCTTTAAATAAGTATTAAATATGTTATCTAAGGGCATATAAACCTTGCTTTATGGGCCCTTTTATGATCAAAGCATACTACTTTAACTCAATACCCTCCAATAAGAATTGAAATCAAGATAGAGTGAAAGACAAAGTGAGAGGGAAATCAATCTATTAGGTCTTATCTTAGAGGGCTAATATGACATAATTTTTGGTGTCTTCCTACTTAAACTTATATTATATGTTTATTTTGTTTCAAATCTTTCTTTAGTTATATACGGAGTATATTTTTATTTTAGTCACTACCAGATTTTTATAAGATCAGTTGAACTAATATTTGTAAGTTATTGATGTTAATCCTAACAAGCAATCTACACGCACAAATGTAAGGATGATGTGTCTACTAGGGGTGGCAATTCGGGTTGGGTCGAGTTGACCCGTTCGGGTTATCGAGTTGGCGGGTCAGAAGTAGTCGACCCAAACCCGACATGATTTTCTAATCGGGTTGAGATTTTCAACCCAACCCTGACCCAACCCAGTTTAACCATTTTTTTAATTAGATAAAAATATTTTCGGGTCAATTTCGGGTCAAATGGGTCATGTGGGTCAATCTCTAAATTTAGAATTCGTCATCAATAAGCATAAAAGTATTCATAAAGTACCAAAAAATATCATATTAACTAATATGTGCATTAAAATCTAATACTATAACAACATTAAATACTTTGATCTATTAATTTAAAATAAACTTTTGAATTTTTAACTACATTTATAATTTATTCGGGTTGCCGAGTCAACCCAAAAACCCATTAGGTGACCCGAACCCTACCCAAAAATAGCAGGTTGGCGGGTTTCGGGTTGACGGGTCCGTGAGTCAAATAATCTCAACCCAACCAACTTATTTCCGAGTCGGTTTCGTGTCGGGTTTCGGATCGTGTCGAAAATTGCCATCCCTAGCTGGTAGTAGTTGTGCAGATGACTAGATGGGGGTGTTCTTGGTCAAACACCGGTCCAATTTGATTTCATTTTCAGAATATGTATTGATACTAATCCATTAAAAAATCATTACCTTTTTATTAATGTTTATATAAATTATTGAGTAATGCTACATAGACATATAAACTTATTACATTCATCGATTAATACAGTTTATCTCTCCTAATCAACTGGTTAAACTTAACACATGTCACTCTTACATTTTAGGTCCACATTGAAAATTATTATTATTCACCAACTACAATAAAAGTTTCTTGATCTTGATCTAGACTTTTCACCCACAAGTGAGGATTGATTTAAGTGTTTAGCCACACCCAAATTAGTTACACCCCTCACAATATTTCAAGGATTTTTTGCTACGACTAAAATCCAAAATAAAGAACAACAATTGTGATTCTTTCTCGATAGCATATCCAAACCAAATTACTTGATTATTATTGATCGTGATGATTTATCAAACTTAAATCCAAATATAGCAATGATATACGTATTTTCACGCTTTATATACAACACTAATTTAATCATATGTCGCACCTCTTAACTAGACATAGTTTTAGAAATTATTTTTAGGCACACTAAGCAATTTTCAATAAGTAACTTATGATAGATGGTAGGAGTATAGTTAAACCTAATGAAATATATCACGATTTTGAGACCCCACCTAAATCTTTTTCAAAGGTAGTGCATATATTTTTTTTTTATGTAATTATATGTATAAATTAATTGGTGGTGACATTAATTAAATAAAATAAAGTTAAAGCAAGGAGTTGATACCCCATGGAAACAATTAATTGTATTGGGTTTCCAATAATTACTACAGTAGTATTAAAAAGCATGCAGTTTATTGGCATTTTGGTATGGCAGTTTATTGGTTTATTACAAGATATATAATATATATATATATCAATAATTAAGTGAACCTTTGAGAAAGTTTATTAACCTTATACGTGGAACTACCCTAATCTTCGAGATATCTATTAAAAAGTAGTTAAGTACAGATTACACGTTTCACTCAAATATATTCTAATCATAATCATAATCAAGATCAAGATATATATAATATACAAGTTAACAAATGGGATATAAGGGTAGTGTTGAGGTTGTGCCAAAAACATGATTTTATTAATTAATACTAAAAGAGTGAGTGATTGTAGTTTACATCAATTCGATTAAAGCATCATTAGATTAGATTAGCAATAATGGGAGTATTAGGCATTAAGTTGAGGCATCATTATCGAAGCCTAATCAAGCCAATTAATTAGTCAAAATCTCGAGTCCCTCCTAATTGACTAATGAGACCCCACTTTGTTTTCCGTGACAAACCAATTTTATGTTATTTGTGGACGGGGTATTATCTTCTTATGACCATTTTAATGATAGTAGAGTTGCGTATTTGATCATATGTGATAGAAATACATAGAATTCATTCATAGCTGATCATCCAATCACATGTCATGATAGTTAATATAGATATACTGTATTGTTTTATATACGTTTTAAACATCTATGCTCTTTGAACTGCTGATTGTTCATTTATATATGTTACAAGTATAATTAGTGATACAAACAAAAAGTAAAACATGAAATGTGATTGACATTGATTATATGGTATTTGGTCGGTTGTAGAATCTAGACGATATACATATAGCAAGCCCATGGAGGCCCAACACGACAAGGACGAACGGAGTGGTGTAGTGGTTGTGATTTCATGCTCAGAAGACGCAAGAGGACAAGGAAACAAGTGGGTCCACCTTTTTGTTTGATGCATAAATTATTTTCGGAGGTATAAATATTATTATGTATTATGTATATGTAATTTAACTTATAGTATGAACAATTATCATCCAATAATAATAATGATATTTATATTTATATAGTACTAAGTTTGTTGTGTGAGCAACAGCCGTAAAAACGTCATTGTGGTGAGTTTTTACAAAACTTGGGCTGTAGTATTATGTAATTGATATTACATGATAGTTTTCATATTATATTGTATTAGTTTAAAAACTTAAATTGAAGACTTATATTATTAAAGAACATGTTATTATAGTTTAAGGCAATATATTGTTTTCATAATCTTCCTTGTTGACTTACATGCACTCTACAATTCTCACTTTCCATATTTTATCATTTTTGAAAATCTTAAATTAATGTTAAATTTCAAGATTTTAATGTAAGAGATATTTTGAGATTTTCCGATATCCTCTTTGTTAAGTTTAAAGCAAAATACTCAAAATGCTTAATAAGGGATTTAGATTTAGATAAATAGGTTATATTTTATTGGGCTTTTTTTTTTATTATAAGTGGGTTAGTTTTTTTGGCTTATTTTTAGATGTGTTAACCCAGTTAAATAAACTATAAAAGTTATTTTATGTTAAACTTAATAAAAATTTACATTAAAAATGTATTTTATAATAATATATTTATACAATTTAAAATATATTTATTCAATTAAAAGTAATTATAAAGAAAATTGAAATAAAAATGAAAATGTAGGTCCTATCAGTTAGTCGTGGGACTCCCCATTTCAACCAATCATTCACAATCGTTAGTCGTGGCAGCTAGTGGTGTTACAACTAGAAGTGACCACTCATGATGGTCGTAGTGTGATGTTTTTGTTATGTTTCTATATATACGGTGATTGGGTAATTGCCTAATTAGGTATCGTAAAAGAAGTCAAAATAAAATCACCTTTTGGAAATCATAATCGATCAAAAATCACACCTTCACTCGTGTTATCAGATCACACACATACAAATAATGTAAACTTCATATTTTACATACATACTAAAGGTAACACACCAAATTTCATCACAATATTCCTAACACATTAACCACAACCGGATGATCATGTTACGATAACACCACCAAAATTTATCAAATTAACCTTACTGATCAACTTAACAAGCATGCTATAAACAAAGTTAACCACATGATACTAGAAACATCGATTTCCAACAACAGCCATATCAAATTAGTATAAATCAAATTAATAATTCATCAAATTAAAATCAAAACTGACATGTTGACAATCAATCAAAATGTCCGTTTTTACGTTATCCAATGGGTACCCAATACCTTTACCCACATGGATCCGTTTTCTTAGTTCAGCCCAGCAAGGCCCACTTTGAATATATCTGAAGAGTTAAGCCCACAATCACCCATAAATATGTTTTGAGAGTCCAGAATAGTCCAGATTAAGTATCTGGGCTTATTTTGCCGGCTATAGCTCTAAGCCTCTAATCAATGATACACTACTCGGCCCGAGTTGTATGTATTTAAATTTTCATTTTCATGATAACTATAAAATTCCGGCGTACATGATTATCTCTGATTATCTCCCAAAAACTCGATCAAACTTTTGGTAAAGGAAAAACAAGGGACAGCAGCGATATCGTTATTGAAGGTATAGTATAAGTATATATATCACATCTTACTCTACTGTTAATGTATAATACGTATTGGTGTTTACTGTTTGATTAGTAATATGAGATTGTAAACGAGTCATGGATTTTAGTAGGGTTACTTAAAGATGAATGCAACAAAGATATGCAATATGATTCATGGGTTGAAGCCGGCGTTGTTGATGGTGGTGGTTCAGATGGTGTTTGCAGGAACTAATGTGTTTTATAAACTGGCAGCTAATGATGGTATGGTTCTTGCCATTCTTATCGCCTATCGCTTTATCTTCTCTGCTGCACTCATTGTTCCACTTGCGTTTTTCGTTGAAAAGTAACTGTACAAACAAAATGTTGTATTCGAAAAATATTCAAGAGTATAAGTTCTAAAATACAAGAGACAAAAGTTAATTATACTACAATAGGTGAATGTAAGCACTTACGATTTTTGATGGTGTTGATTTCACGTGCAGGGGGCAGCAGCCTAAAATGACATGGATGACCATTTTTCAAGGTTTTTGTTGTGGCTTATTTGGGTATGTTCTAGCTTTTCTATTTCAAATCACAGTTTAATTTTTTTTTTTTTTGGGTATTAATCAAATACTAGTATAAATAAACCTAGCTATGATATGGACAGGATGGTCGTCTTATTTTGAAAGGTCAGAGTAACATTGAATACATTAGATTTAATTGAATGTAACAATGCATATATGTGTCTGTTGTTACTTATATGTGTTTGAAATGTGAGAGTAACACTGAGACTACGTTTTTTAGGTGTGAGTGGTGAACTTTCAACAACTTGAGACTACATTTTTAGGCTTAATGCAGAAGTTTTATCATTGCCAATTCATTTTCTTGCTGTGTTTATGATACAAATCTTAATATTGCAGAGGTTCGTTGACCCAAAATTTACATGTAAAGGCCTTATTGCTGACCTCAGCTTCATTTGCTGCGGCTACCACCAATCTCACCCCTGCCTTTACCTTTGTTCTAGCAGTTTGCTTCAGGTATTGACTATATGACTTGATATAATGATATGAAAAGGCACACATGGCGAACGACATATCTGTTTTGTCTCTTACATTTAAGAGTAAAAAAGAAGTTGCACTTATAACTAAAGGTCACACTTTGGGTCGGGTCAGGTTGGCGGGTCAAAAGTACCTAACCCGGTTTGATTAGCTAGGAAAATGAACTGGTGGGTCAAAGTACCTAACCTTGAGATGACACATCTAACCCGTTTAGCTAAATGGGTCAAACGTGTTGGTTTTGGGTCAAACAAGTTGACATTTTTGACCGTCTATCATCTATATGTACTTTTATATACTAAAAATTTACTAGAGCATTTAGCATGAGTGAGTTTATTCTTGTGTATGTACGGAGATTAATAAAAAAGAGAAAAAAAGTTGCATTTATAACAAGCCATATGTACTATTAGTGCTAAAATTTTAGTAGTATTTTACTAATATATATAGCCTGAGTGAATTTGTATAGTGTATGTATATATAATGGTGAACATATACTTTGTTGGAGCTGCTGATAGGGACTGTAGTGTGTATGATGCTGGTCCTGTGGTTCTTTTTATTGATTGGTGTACTAAGAAAAACTGGTGATATACGAATTGTTGGAAGTAATGTCAAATGGGCCAAAGGTTATTAGAATGGGTCAAAATAAAGCCTTGATTGTTTCTGGTTTGGGCCATGGGCCAGCAAACCCCTCACGCGGGAAACAAAGAAACCGTTAGGGCAGTTGGTAGTTATCATACCGATTGGTGAAATAGTGTGTCGAAGCGATGCATCTGTTTGTAGTGTCTATTAGTGTAGTATATATATGTATGTATCGATTGAACAATTCTGTAACCCATATACAGATTCAGATTAATATATTCGAAAGGGTTCAACCCACTTCTTGTGTTCCTGATGATTGATTCTTGAGTGATGATTGATACGACATGATGCATGATGTTTGATATGTTAGCGATCCTGGAATGTATGTAAGTATGCCTGTGATTCTACAGTGGTATCAGAGCGAGGAATCAAACATCGAATAAATCATGGTACAATTATCATTCAAGAAAACGGTTTTATGTTGAAGAAATAAGAAATACAGGAAGGCAGCCATGGAATCGATTAAGAGAAAGAAGATATTGATCGGGATTAGATCAATAAGGACAAATCGATAAAGAGAAAGAAGATATGATCAGGAAGATCAATTGTTGCGGTTTGTGATATTGAAAAAAAATGCAAACAGATTGGTTGAAGAGGCTGTTTTCGATTATGAATTGAAGATTGGTTGAAGATTTTTGTAGTTTCAACTTTCGATTGTGCTAACCCCACCATGACGGCGTTAACCCGCTTAAATCATGATCAATTGAGAATCATGAGAAGTCAGGCCGAAAATTGAAACCAAGATGGCGGCACTAACCCTGTTGAAATTTGGTTCAAATAGCAACCAAAAAGCCATGATGAAATCGACAACAAAACAAGGAGAATCAAGAACCAAGAAGTGAAAAAATAGAAGGAACATCACGGTTGATGTTCGGGTGTTGAAGAACACGAACAACATACAGATTGCTGTAAAGAAAAGGGATGAATTCAGGACAATGTTATTGAGGATATGGAAACAACAATGGAATGGCCATGGGATTTTTTTTCTTTCAGAAAACGTGATAGACCAAGGGGGTCTAGTTACGCCATGAGAAACTTGCAAGATATTGGTAAGGAAACCAGTATGAGTATGGATCAAAGGGAGACAGTGAGCGTGCTCCAAGAGAAGATGATCGAGAAGCAAGTATGGGTAACAAAGCAAAAGAGTATGCAAATGCAATAACACAACAGATTAGCATTGAAGAATTCAAGTACCCAAGTAAGGAAGAAAGCAATCAGGAATATGAAGCTTTGGCATTTGACATTAGGGAGGAATATGTTGGAAGTAATGTCAAATGGGCCAAAGGTTATTAGAATGGGTCAAAATAAAGCCTTGATTGTTTCTGGTTTGGGCCATGGGCCAGCAAACCCCTCACGCAGGAAACAAAGAAACCATTAGGGCAGTTGGTAGTTATCATACCGATTGGTGAAACAGTGTGTCGAAGCGATGCATCTGTTTGTAGTGTCTATTAGTGTAGTATATATATGTATGTATCGATTGAACAATTATGTAACCCATATACAGATTCAGATTAATATATTCAGATTAATATATAGGCTTATTAAAGCTCTATATGGACTAAGACAAGCACCACGTGCATGGAATATCAAGTTAGACAATACCTTGAAGTCACTTGAATTCAAGAAGTGTGCACTAGAACAAGCTGTCTACACAAAGACGACAAAAGATTCAATACTGCTAATAGGAGTTTATGTAGATGATTTAATCATCACTGGTACATCAAAGAAAGAGATCGACAAGTTCAAAACTCAAATGAAAGAAAAATTTGAGATGAGCGATCTAGGATTATTAGCATATTATCTGGGAATAGAAGTCACACAAACTGGGGGTGACATATCAATAAAGCAATCTGCTTATGCAAGCAAGATTCTAAAGGATGCTGGAATGTTAGACTGCAACAAGACACATATACCTTTGGATCCAGGAACAAGACTGACAAAGCTCACTGAAGGAACTATGGTCAACACCATCGAATATCGAAGTTTAATTGGATGTTTGAGATATCTACTTCATACAAGACCCGACTTAAGTTATTCTGTTGGATTACTTAGTCATTTTATGCAAGAACCAAAGGAGCAACATATGAAAGCTGTAAGGCAAGTACTACGTTATGTGAAAGGAACAAAGGATTATGGAATTACCTACAAACATAATGGAGGAGACAAGATACAAGGTTTTAGTGACAGTAGTTACGGAGTTAATACTGAAGAAGGAAAAGGAACTACTGGGATAATATTTTATTATGGAGATTCACCTATCAGCTGGAGTACACAGAAACAAGCCACTGTAGCACTATCATCATGTGAATCTGAATTTATTGCAGCAACAGCAGCAGCAACACAAGCATTATGGTTAAAGAGATTACTGAGCAAGCTTACACAGACAAAGGAAGAGAGAGTCACAATATTAGTGGATAATAAATCTGCTATAGCCCTGATGAAGAATCCAGTATTTCATGGAAGAAGTAAACACATTGATACAAAGTATCACTTCATAAGAGAATGCGTTGAAAGAAAAGACATTCAAGTTGAACACATAAGTGGAGAATATCAACGGGCTGACATACTCACAAAAGCTTTATCAAAGATCAAGTTTCTGACAATGAGACAAATGATTGGAGTTAAAGACCTACGACAAGACAATCGTGATTAAGGGGTGAATGATGGGTTAATCCCGATCATCACAAAGAAAAGAAGGATTAGAAGTGTAAATAATTAGTTACTGCAGGAATTAAATGAAAGGGTATGACTCTTCGTGAAGAGGCACAACCGAAGGAAAGGAAGTTATATTTCAAAAGGCACGATGAAGCATCGCAACTGTTCAAGACAACCTTTCATTATCTATATATAGATAGAAGTTATATAATGTAATAATGATGCACAAATACAGAGAAAAACACAACAAGATTGTTGTTACTCATTAGAATCAATATAGTTTGTATTTATACATTCTCTCTGTTTTTAAGTATAGATTGAACGAGTTATTGAATAGATCCAGAGATTGGGGCCAACACGAATCATTAACCATTCCATTAATAATTTTGAAACATTAACGGGTTTATTGGAAACTAAGGATTAATTTTATTACTCGTAGTTTTTGTTTGAATTTAAATTTTTTTCGATCTCTTTTGAACTTTAGCCGAACCACTTGGCCAGTTGTACTAAGTCAGAATAAATCGTTGTCAGGTTTGTTCAGTTAGTGGAACTGATTTGCAGTTATTTTAACGAGCCTTCCGTTGTACTGTTTGACATATAGAAAGCTAGCTGAGTTGCTCTTTGCATAAGTGTGCTCGGATATGATGTTTTTGAGTTTTTTTTTATATTGCTGTAATGATCTTGAATTGGGGAAGAAGGTTGTAATAGATCTCTTTACTAATATCCACCTATTTATAACTAGTATAATACCCGGGCATTGCCCAAGTTAACCGGTAGCCATACACAAAGTTGATGATTTGTTAAACCGACCAACATGAGTTGGTTGAGGTTGGACTTACGGTACACAAAGTTGATGATTTGTTAAATCGACTAACATGAGTTGGTTGAGGTTGGACTTACGGTACACAAAGTTGATGATGTAACACCCCCAAATTTGATGATTTGCGGAAGCTTGATTTGGGTGTTACTAATCAATAACAAAGCACAAAGATATATAGTAAACGACTCTATATGCGTCGTTTTAACAAAATATATTGATAATAGAAATGTTTACAACATTTAAAGCTTTACATAGCTCGAGTTTAAATGAAAGGAGATTTCAGTACATAAGTACTTGTACAAAATATACTAATGCAAGAAAATCTCAATCGTCTGTATGTTGACTCGAGCTAAAGTCCTGAAGCAGAAACATCCTACTGCTTGGTACCTGCGATATATGCTAAAAGGTCAGCTAAAAGCTGGTGAGCTCACAGGTTTGAAATCAGTTAATATGGTATGAACCGCAAGATTTAAATAATGAATTGCATCCAGCAATTTAATGATAATCATCGTGTATACAGCCATGAGCACATAGTTGAGCTTAACTCAAGGGCCGGGTCCCCTATAGAGAATTCCGGGCGAGGTGCCTCCACGAATGCCTAATCCACATTCGTCTTCCCAAATATTAGTACGTCCGTTTACCCGGTTAGTGCTTGCTAACCCGGACGAGGTGGGTCAGTCCTATATGGTACCATATACTAATATTCACGCTACAACGTATTAACAACTATGCTGACGGAGGACTTTAAAATGATTAGTTTCGAAAAACTCATGTAGTATATGAAAAGTTGGTACTTGCGTTCACATGTTAAAAGTTGAGCAGTATATCACACCCCTGAGTAAAACAGTAAAAGAGGGGCTATGAGACTCACTTGAGTCTGAAAGCGTTTAAACAAACGTAAGTTGATTAGCCGAGTATGAAGTCCAAAGACTTGTAACCTGAGGGTGTCCACGACACGCGATGGTTATAAACATGATTGGGTATCTCAAAAGATCACCCTTGTAGTTGTTACACAACTATATATATGTCCAAATTACTACGATTTGGTTGATTTGTTAAGTGTTTGAAAACATGTACGGCCCGTTGGTGACGGATTTGTAATAATAATCTCAACTATTATTATTTTGATTTCGTGGAGTTTTACTTGAAAAATGTGTTTTAGAAGCCGTTACGGAATCTAAGTACGGGGGTCCGGGGGCAGAGCCCCTGGCTGGGGTCGAGCTGCCAGGTCAGCTTGGAAAATTTATATTTCTACTATATTGCTTTGACGAAAAACGCATCTGGGATCTGAATTCGGGTAAAATCGAGTGATAAATTTCGAGTCTCGACACTTAGTAAAAATCTGAGTTTTCTGTGTTTTGCGACACAATATGCGACACAAGAGTGTTTATGCAACACAAGGGTTGTGTCGCAGAAGAATGCGACACAACGTCTATACGACACAAGGGTTGTGTCGCATAGATGCGAGATGCTGATTCAAGAGCGACATAGTGATTGTGTCGTATGGAGTTTGCGACATAATGGTTGTGTCGCAAGGCTTGCGACACTAAATATTTGGTACGACACAAGGTACGACACAGGAGGTTTTATACGACACAAGGGGCAAAATACGACACAACATGCGACACAAGGCTTGTGTCGCATGGAAGAACATCAGCCCAGAAAGTCCGGCTGTCAAGGTTTTTCCGGCCAAAAATCCGTTTTAAACTCGTTTTCAGGCTATAAATTCGTGTTCTATACATTGTAATGGACATATACAAGTGATAATAACAACTACAAATGAAAAATACTAAGAATCGAGAGATTTCGGGATTTTGTCGGAAACTTACAAATTGCCGAAATGAAAATCCAGAAAGATAACGTTGTAGATCGTCTCGAGGTGGTCGTGAATCTCTAAAAATATTGGTGATACGAGTGCGTTTGATAGTAGTATTTTGCGGTTTTGGGAGTTGTGGTGATTAGGTGGTTTAGAGAGAAATGAAAGAGAAAAAGAAGAGAGAGAGAGAAAGATGTGAAAAATGAGGAAAAAGGAGGGGAAAGGTGGAGGTTATCCTCCACTTCCTCAGTCTTCGTCCCGCGCTCCGCGCGGTGTTCGTTTTCTCCGTCATTTAACGTTTTATAATTATTTTACATATTAATTGGTAAGTTTTAAAATACACATTATTACGCGATATTTTATTTAAATATTTTACAATTAAATTTATATTTGAGTTATAAAAAGTAAGTTTGTTTATTTAGTTTGCGCGTTTTAATATTTTTAAATCGTATAAGTTTTGTTTGTATGGTCCAAATGAATACGAAATATTATCATAATAATATTGTTGATATAAAAACTTTATTTAATAAAATTGGTCACCAACATCCGTATTAAATTGAATCGAAATACATTCGATTTAAATTGAGTAAGATTTAATCAAATCGCATTTTCGTATATATTCAACAATATATATAATTCGATACATTAATTAGCCTAACACAGAACCAATTACATGTATTAACATATGATTAGGCACTAATTACTAGTCCTAATTTGGCGGGTGTTACATTCTCCCCCTGTTAGAAGAATTTCGTCCCGAAATTTAGTTCGAAGTCGTGTTTGATGTAGAATCAGTGAATAGTTGAGGATATTTGAGTCGCATTTGGTCTTCCCGTTCCCAGGTGAATTCCGGACCACGCCGCGAATTCCATCTGACCTTGACGATGGGAATACGACTTTGTTTCAGTTGTTTGACCTCACGGTCCATAATTTCAGCGGGTTCCTCAACGAAGTGAAGTGTATTGTCAACACGAATTCCATCTTGTAGGATAATAAGTGTCTCATCAGACAGACACTTCTTCAAATTTGAAATGTGAAAAGTAGGGTGCACGCTGCTGAGTTCGGATGGCAGCTGCAATCGATAAGCTACGGGGCCAATCCGTTCGAGGATCTCAAAAGGCCCGATGTACCGGGGATTTAACTTCCCGCGTTTGCCAAAACGGATGACGCCTTTCCAAGGCGATACTTTTAAGAGTACTCGATCCCCAACTTGGAACTCGAGTGGTTTGCGTCTCACGTCAGCATAACTTTTCTGACGATCACGTGCGGCTTTGAGTCTGTTTTGGATTTCCACAATTTTCTCAGTGGTGGCGTGTATGAGTTCAGGACCAGTGAGTTGACTATCTCTCACTTCAGTCCAACAGATCGGTGATCGGCACTTACGACCGTACAGTGCCTCAAAAGGTGCAGCCTTAATGCTGGCGTGATAACTGTTATTGTACGAGAATTCGCACAACGGTAGATGTTTTTCCCAGTTTGTACCGAAATCAACTACGCAGGCGCGTAGCATATCTTCCAGGGTTTGGATGGTTCGTTCACTTTGGCCGTCGGTTTGAGGATGGTATGCAGTACTCATATCAAGACGGGTACCCATTGCTTTTTGAAGTGATTGCCAAAAGTGAGAGGTGAAACGGGCATCTCTGTCAGAGATGATCGAGATTGGAACACCGTGATGAGAAACGATTTCCTTGATGTAGATTTGTGTAAGGCGTTCCATTTTATCGTTTTCCTTGATTGCCAGGAAATGAGTAGATTTGGTGAGACGATCGACGATCACCCAAATGGTATCGCAACCGTTCGACGACTTGGGTAGTTTGGTTATGAAATCCATGGCAATTTGTTCCCATTTCCATTCAAGGATTTCAGGTTGTTGGAGTAAGCCAGGTGGTTTCTGATGTTCGGTTTTGACTTTCGAGCAAGTAAGACACTTGCTGACATAAGTGGCGATTTCGACTTTCATGTTTGGCCACCAATAAAATTCCTTGATTCCGTGGTACATCTTATCGGATCCCGGGTGGATAGAATATTTAGACTTGTGAGCTTCATCCATCACCAAGTCTCGTAAGTTCCCGAAATTAGGCAACCAGATTCGGTTTGAGAAATACCTAATCCCGTTAGATTTGATTTCGAATTGTTTGTCAATACCCCGTAAGGCTTCATTTTTGATGTTTTCAGGTTTCAGGGCTTCGATCTGAGCGGTATGAATTTGAATGGTAAGATCGTTGTGAAGGGTCATACTGAGGGCTCGGACTCGAAGTGGTTTTGGTCGTTCCTTTCGGCTGAGGGCATCGGCTACAACATTAGCCTTCCCTGGATGGTACTTGATCTCGCAATCGTAATCGGTAAGCAACTCGACCCATCGACGTTGCCTCATATTGAGATCCTTCTGATCGAATATATGTTGGAGATTTTTGTGATCGGTAAAGATTGTGCACTTAGTGCCGTAGAGATAATGTCTCCAGATTTTGAGAGCAAAAACGACAGCTCCAAGTTCGAGATCATGAGTGGTGTAGTTCTTTTCGTGAATTTTTAGCTGTCGTGAGGCATAAGCAATGACTTTATCTCGTTGCATCAGTACGCAACCGAGACCTTGGTGGGAAGCATCGCAGTATACCACGAAGTCATCGGTGCCTTCGGGTAAGGATAGAATGGGAGCACTGCAAAGCTTTTGTTTCAGAAGTTGGAATGCTGACTCCTGTCAGTCCAGTCGAACCTCTTGTCTTTCTGAGTCAGTGTCGTGAGTGGTTGAACTATTTTGGAGAAGTTTTCGATAAATCGCCGATAGTACCCAGCAAGACCCAAGAATTGTCGTACTTCAGTTGCAGAGGTGGGTGCTTGCCAGTCTTTGATAGCCTCGATTTTTGATGGGTCAACGTGAATTCCCTGACTGTCGATCACGTGACCAAGGAACTGAACGGTTTGTATCCAACTCACACTTAGAGAATTTGGCATAAAGCTCCTCGTGTCTGAGTAGTTCTAGAATGGTTCTGAGGTGTTGCGCATGTTCTTGCTCGTTGCGCGAATAGATGAGGATGTCATCGATAAAAACAATGACAAACTTGTCGAGGTAAGGTTTGCACACCCGGTTCATGAGGTCCATGAATACAGCCGGTGCGTTGGTTAGACCGAAGGGCATCACTTGGAATTCGCAGTGCCCGTAACGAGTTCTGAAAGCAGTTTTAGGAATGTCATCGTCACGAACTCGAAGTTGGTGATGACCTGACCGTAGATCGATCTTGATAGGTATGAGATTAACGGTGAAGAGCTCGTTTGCGAGGTATTCGGTTTCTAGGGTCAGTCAGTACCGAAGTAGGTGGATTACTGCGTAGGGGAAACTGCCGTCTTTCGAAAGGTAGTTGTCGGGTGTTGTTGGCGGTTAAATGGGGAAAATGACGTAAAAGAGTGGTGCGTGAAGGTTCGAACAACGTCGTGTCTGGTATCCCGTTACTAGCTAGTCGTTGTTTGTTATATGGTGAATATGAAGTGATGGAATTAAAAGCGAATATCATAACAAAGATTGGGTAGTATGCTTGAACTGAAAACTTTTTTTTAGGTATTTCAAATTTTGTAGATGAGTAAATTGTGAGATTTAAATGGGTGTATTGCTCAGCAGCAATGGGGGTCGTAGCGAATTTACGTTTTGTAAATTTTGTTTAGACGTAGGCATAACAACGATCAGATCGTGTTTGAAAGGTAGTCAATCGCGGCCGTGTTACTATTTCGGTGTGAACAAACGTTTGGTATGAGTAGTGAGTAGTCCTGTCGTGGTAAGTCCTTATTGCTGTAATGATCAGAATAATCGATTTGTCGTGGGAATAATGGTGGGCTTGGTCATCGTGAGTGTCCCTCGCGGCATTAATCCAGTTGAAAATTGAACGAATAAATCGCGGATCGAATCAAATGTTAACTGATGGGTTTCATCTAATGGTTGGAAGATGTTTCCGATACGTAGGAGTTGTGGATGTCCAATAACCTTGGTGGGTGTCAATACGGTGACGTGTCTTAATGGGAGGTGCATCAGCTGTAATACCGCTAGCGTTGGGTCTCGTTCGTGATGATGTGTCTGTCCATCTAGTCGTGTATAATTCACGCGATCTTTATACGTCTTTGATAAAAGTACGGTGGAACGCATGAAAGATTCGATTATCACAATCGTGTAGATTTTTGAGAAAGTGTGTCAAAACAGATCATGTCGATAGATTTTACATAATAGGTTGTAATCCCTTTTTATATAGATCCAAAGGTTACAAAAGTTAGAGTTTACAAAATGTACCGGGAATTGTTACATCCGGTCGAATATAAGGAACCTAATACAAAATGTGATGGTATCACTATATAGCCATCAGAATAGAGTTTCTAGTACAATACATCATGATCACACATCCGCTGTACATGGGTTTAACAAAATTTGATGCCGGTTGTCGTTAGGTCATTCTGAGTTAGGCTTCCTGGCCTTCGGACTCGTCTTCCGGTTCCAGGTTCAGGTCATGTGGGTGATAGCGTGCCTCAAGCATGTCCCTGTATCTTTGAGTCGTATGGCGGTACCTAGTCTCCTCCGTTGACTTCCTGCCCAAACGTTTGATCCACGTTTTGGTCCTATGGGTTAGGTTGGTAGCCACTTTCTTCCAGTAACGGATCTTATCTTTGATTCGAGTAGGGACAGATCGGTTTGTGATTCTCAATCTCTGTTCATAGTCTATGCACTTACGCTTAAGTGCCCAATTTCGGCCGTCTAGTTCCTCGGCCTGATCTCGCACTCTTTCATATTCTTCAATGTCGATGCCAGTCATTTCGAAATTCTAATTTTCGTTTCCCTCCAATACGATTTCTCCTTCTGGTATGATATCCCCATCGAGATAAATGTACTGAATTTGTTCCTCGTGGACTTGGTCACTATCTGACGTGTAGTCGTCCATTTAGGAGTTTGCAGCTTTGAAATCTATAGAAATGGTAGAGAGGGGATTTTAGTCCTTGGGAGTAGGTCGATTTTGTGTGTCAGAAGTGATTTTCATAAAATCATTAGAGTGCACCACAAAGTGGTGTGACGGAAATCAAGTCTGTCGTGGTCGGTGCAAACCGATGAGAGAGATTCGTATGTGTCACAAGAGAAAAGTCGGCTATCTCTATAGCGAGTGTGTTAACGTGTGAGGCCTATAATCATATAGTTCCTATATAATATAGCCTATTGAGTGTCTAGCACGAACATGTTTCAGTCTCGGTCCTCTCGAGGTCAGAGTCTTCTAGTGTATTCCCGTTCAACCATAACTACTTTCAGGTCTTACATCATCTTTGCTTAATTGTACATAGTTGATCGGGCTATGTTAAATTAAACTCGTATGATGTAATCGCTGAACCAGTTATACCTAATAAGGAATACCGCCTAATGGTCATAGTCTAGGCTCACTAAATGCAACCTAGTTCACTATAACCTTAGGCTCTGATACCAATATGTAACACCCCCAAATTTGATGATTTGCGGAAGCTTGATTTGGGTGTTACTAATCAATAACAAAGCACAAAGATATATAGTAAACGACTCTATATGCGTCGTTTTAACAAAAGATATTGATAATAGAAATGTTTACAACATTTAAAGCTTTACATAGCTCGAGTTTAAATGAAAGGAGATTTCAGTACATAAGTACTTGTACAAAATATACTAATGCAAGAAAATCTCAATCGTCTGTATGCTGACTCGAGCTAAAGTCCTGAAGCAGAAACATCCTACTGCTTGGTACCTGCGATATATGCTAAAAGGTCAGCTAAAAGCTGGTGAGCTCACAGGTTTGAAATCAGTTAATATGGTATGAACCGCAAGATTTAAATAATGAATTGCATCCAGCAATTTAATGATAATCATCGTGTATACAGCCATGAGCACATAGTTGAGCTTAACTCAAGGGCCGGGTCCCCTATAGAGAATTCCGGGCGAGGTGCCTCCACGAATGCCTAATCCACATTCGTCTTCCCAAATATTAGTACGTCCGTTTACCCGGTTAGTGCTTGCTAACCCGGACGAGGTGGGTCAGTCCTATATGGTACCATATACTGATATTCACGCTACAACGTATTAACAACTATGCTGACGGAGGACTTTAAAATGATTAGTTTCGAAAAACTCATGTAGTATATGAAAAGTTGGTACTTGCGTTCACATGTTAAAAGTTGAGCAGTATATCACACCCCTGAGTAAAACAGTAAAAGAGGGGCTATGAGACTCACCTGAGTCTGAAAGCGTTTAAACAAACGTAAGTTGATTAGCCGAGTATGAAGTCCAAAGACTTGTAACCTGAGGGTGTCCACGACACGCGATGGTTATAAACATGATTGGGTATCTCAAAAGATCACCCTTGTAGTTGTTACACAACTATATATATGTCCAAATTACTACGATTTGGTTGATTTGTTAAGTGTTTGAAAACATGTACGGCCCGTTGGTGACGGATTTGTAATAATAATCTCAACTATTATTATTTTGATTTCGTGGCGTTTTACTTGAAAAATGTGTTTTAGAAGCCGTTACGGAATCTAAGTACGGGGGTCCGGGGGCAGAGCCCCTGGCTGGGGTCGAGCTGCCAGGTCAGCTTGGAAAATTTATATTTCTACTATATTGCTTTGACGAAAAACGCATCTGGGATCTGAATTCGGGTAAAATCGAGTGATAAATTTCGAGTCTCGACACTTAGTAAAAATCTGAGTTTTCTGTGTTTTGCGACACAATATGCGACACAAGAGTGTTTATGCGACACAACGTCTATACGACACAAGGGTTGTGTCGCATAGATGCGAGATGCTGATTCAAGAGCGACATAGTGATTGTGTCGTATGGAGTTTGCGACATAATGGTTGTGTCGCAAGGCTTGCGACACTAAATATTTGGTACGACACAAGGTACGACACAGGAGGTTTTATACGACACAAGGGGCAAAATACGACACAACATGCGACACAAGGCTTGTGTCGCATGGAAGAACATCAGCCCAGAAAGTCCGGCTGTCAAGGTTTTTCCGGCCAAAAATCCGTTTTAAACTCGTTTTCAGGCTATAAATTCGTGTTCTATACATTGTAATGGACATATACAAGTGATAATAACAACTACAAATGAAAAATACTAAGAATCGAGAGATTTCAGGATTTTGTCGGAAACTTACAAATTGCCGAAATGAAAATCCGAAAAGATAGCGTTGTAGATCGTCTCGAGGTGGTCGTGAATCTCTAAAAATATTGGTGATACGAGTGCGTTTGATAGTAGTATTTTGCGGTTTTGGGAGTTGTGGTGATTAGGTGGTTTAGAGAGAAATGAAAGAGAAAAAGAAGAGAGAGAGAGAAAGATGTGAAAAATGAGGGAAAAGGAGGGGAAAGGTGGAGGTTATCCTCCACTTCCTCAGTCTTCGTCCCGCGCTCCGCGCGGTGTTCGTTTTCTCCGTCATTTAACGTTTTATAATTATTTTACATATTAATTGGTAAGTTTTAAAACACACATTATTACGCGATATTTTATTTAAATATTTTACAATTAAATTTATATTTGAGTTATAAAAAGTAAGTTTGTTTATTTAGTTTGCGCGTTTTAATATTTTTAAATCGTATAAGTTTTGTTTGTATGGTCCAAATGAATACGAAATATTATCATAATAATATTGTTGATATAAAAACGTTATTTAATAAAATTGGTCACCAACGTCCGTATTAAATTGAATCAAAATACATTCGATTTAAATTGCGTACGATTTAATCAAATCGCATTTTCGTATATATTCAACAATATATATAATTCGATACATTAATTAGCCTAACACAGAACCAATTACATGTATTAACATATGATTAGGCACTAATTACTAGTCCTAATTTGGCGGGTGTTACAGATGATTTGTTAAATCGACCAACATGAGTTGGTTGAGGTTGGACTTACGGTGATATATATAAAAAACTAATGAAACACCTATCAGTCTCGATTTGTTAACAGTTAGGGGGTAACCGCCGCCATATATAAACATGCATTGAAAAATGAACCAAACCACATAAAAAGAGAGATAAAACCATATGCATGCAAATCAAGGAGGAAATATGTTGGGAAATATGCTATAAAAAATCAAAAATCAAGGCATAAGGCATAAAGGGTGTTTTTGGCAAAACTAGCTGGAGATGTAGCTGGAGATGGAGATTGAGATGGAGCTGGAGATGGAAGCTAGAAGCTGGAGCTGGAGCTTTTATTTGGGACATAAAGTGTTATAGGGCTGGAGCTTATTACGTAAAATGACAAAAAAAAACATGATATTGTATAACACCAAAAAATTTAATAATTATAAAAGGGGTAATATAGTAATTTAATAATAAGGGGATGGAGATTCTATAATAAGCTACTTTGAATAGATGTTATTTAAGGGGATTATTTTTTATAGAATCACTATTTCGTTATCTATGCCAAACAAGGATTGTTATTTTATAAGAGATTGAGATTCTAAAAATTAGAATCTCAATCTACTAGAATCCCCAATAATCCCTTATAATGTGGTTGCCAAACACACCCAAAATCAAAGGAGAAAAAATCAAGGAGGAAATATGTTTAAAAAAAGTAATAAATATCAAAAAATCAAAGGAGAAAAAATAAAAAAATCAAGGAAGGTTGCTATAAAATCAAGGGAGGATATATGAATGGAGGAAATTGGAATTCTGGAATTCTTACTTCATAAAGTAGTAGAAATAGGAGGATAACATAAAGACATAAATAATAAATAATGGGAGGATGGAAATATAAAATGGAAGGATATAAAATGGGAGGCTTCTTAAAATTCTTGTAGTAGAAATAGGAGGATGACATAAAGTAGTAGAAAGACATAAAGTAGTAGAAATGGTAGAAATGGGAGGATGACATAAATAATAAATAATGGGAGGATAAAAATATAAAATGGAAGGATGGAAATAAAAATGGGAGGATGTAAAATGGGAGGCAAAGAAAATTGGAATTTTGGAATTCTTGTAGTAGAAATAGGAGGATGACATAGAGTAGGAGAAATGAGAGGATGACATAAATAATAAATAATGGGAGGATGAAAATAAAAATGGGAGGATGTAAAATGGGAGGCACAAGAAATTGGAAAATTGGAATTCTGGAATTCTTGTAGTACAAATAGGAGGATGACATAAAGTAGTAGAAATGAGAGGATGACATAAATAATAAATAATGGGAGGATGAAAATATAAAATGGGAGGATGGAAATAAAAATGGGAGGATGTAAAATGGGAGGCACAGGAAATTGGAATTAATTCTTGTAGTAGAAATAGGAGGATGACATAAAGTAGTAGAAATGAGAGGATGACATAAATAATAAATAATGGGAGGATGAAAATATAAAATGGGAGGATGGAAATAAAAATGAGATGATGTAAAATGGGAGGTAGAGAAAATTGGAATTCTGGAATTCTTGTAGTAGAAATAGGAGGATGACATAATGTAGTAAAAATGGGAGGATGACATAAATAACAAATAAATAATAAATAATGGGAGGATGGAAATATAAAATGGGAGGATGGAAATAAAAATGAGAGGATGTAAAATGGGAGGCAGAGAAAATTCTGGAATTCTTGTAGTAGAAATATGAGGATGACATAAAGTAGTTGAAATGGGAGGATAACATAAATAATAAATGGGATGATGGAAATATAAAATAGGAGGATGGAAATAAAAATGGGATGATGTAAAATGGAAAGAAGAGGAAATTGGAATTCTGGAATTCTTGTAGTAGAAATAGGAGGATGACATAAAGTAGTAGAAATGGGGAGGATGACATAAATAATAAATAATTGGAGGATGAAAATATAAAATAGGAGGATGAAAATAAAAATGGGAGGATGTAAAATGGGAGGCAGAGAAAATTGGAATTCTGGAATTCTTGTAATAAAAATAGGAGGATGACATAAAGTAGTAAAAATGAGAGGATAACATAAATAATAAATAATGGGGGGATGGAAATATAAAATGGGAGGATGAAAATAAAAATAATAAGATGTAAAATGGAAGGCACAGGAAATTGGAATTCTGGAATTCTTGTAGTAGAAATAGGAGGATGACTTAAAGTAGTAGAAATGGGAGGATGACATAAATAATAAATAATGGGGGGATGAAAATATAAAATGTGAAGATGGAAATAAAAATGGGAGGATGTAAAATGGGAGGCAGAGAAAATTGGAATTCTGGAATTCTTGTAGTAGAAATAGGAGGATGATATAAAGTAGTAGAAATGGGAGGATAACATAAATAATAAATAATGGGAGGATGAAAATATAAAATAGGATGATGTAAATAAAAATGGGAGGCAGAGGAAATTGGAATTCTGGAATTCTTGTAGTAGAAATAGGAGGATGAAATGGGAGGATGATATAAATAATAAATAATGGGAGGATATAAAATGGGAGGCAGGAACTATAAAATGAGAGGATGAAGGTTTTCATTATTCCTATTAGTTTTCAATTTTCATTCATATTTTTGTTTACATAACAATAAAATAAAAAAAAATAAAAATTAGAAGCCTAAGACTGGAAAACTTACGTTTAATATATATTTGTTGCAAAAAATATTATCCTGGATTTGAAAAAAGACAATCAAGGTAATTTAAAAATTGAATTTATCACATGATTTTCCAATTCTTGCTTGAAACATAGAAACGGGTAGAAATTGTGTGTATTGGAAATCAATTAAGATACAATAACATTAAATATATAAAATGTATCCATACATGTTTCAACGTAAACATATACATTTCATTTAGACGTTAAAGGGTTAACCGAAAACGGTATTTCTTTGTTTTTTTCATAAACTTCATTTGAATCAGTCTTTTTCTGCTGAGCATTTTCAGTTCCATCTACAACATCCATTAGTTTTACAACATCCATTAGTTTTACAGTGTTGTTACAGACGTTGTTGTTGTAGGTAGTTAATTCCACATCATCATCAAAATTTAACTTGTGCAGTCGATGTAAATAAAGGGAGGAACTGTACAAAAATCAAGGGAGAAATAAATTAAAAAATCAAGAAGGTTGGGAGGAAATATGAATGAAGGAAATATGGTATAAAATGGAGGGAAAATAAAGGGAAAAAACATGCTACATAAAAATAAGCACATGCTATAAAAAAATCAAGGAGGCTAGAGAAGAAAAATCAAGGGGCTGGAGAAAAAATAAGGAAATGAAGGCATAAAATCAAGGGAGAAAAAAAGTATGAAAAATGATATAAAAAATCTAGCAGGAGAAAAAAATAAATGGAGGAACTTTAAAAAATCAAGGGAGAAAAAAACGAAAGGAACGTGGGATTGGGGAGTGAAGTTACAGGCTGGATACAAGGATAACTGAAACCCCCTTTTATTAGAGCCAGATTTAAAATAAGAATAATCTAACGGATGACAATGAAAGTCAAGGATGGCAGTTACACTACCTGGTGGCCATATATATGGGAAATTTCTTCAATTTTTTAGCTTTGGTGCTTTTTCAAACGTGTTGGATTAGTTTGAACTACCTTTGCTCTATTTGGTTTGACGAGTGTACATGTTAAATAATACACTATTGGTTGATTTTTGTAAGCATTTATTAGTAGTTATTAGCATCAGATTTTTGAGGTGTGATAGCTCATATGTAAAACACTTGTAAGTAAATGTTGGGAAGCAAAATACGAAAACAGAACTTGACATGCAAGTAATACTAGATTTTAGTGCATATTTACTACCAAAGGTATTTAATTAAGGGTATTAATTTCTAATAGTTGTGGCCATCTAGCGCAATAAGTAGGTAACTTTCTCATTTCGTTCCTAGCATAACAACAAGTATACAGAAGAAAGAACCTAAACACTTTGTAACAAATTGTGGGAGCAAACAGAGAATTCGAGTCAAAGAGTTTTAGCATATATCGTTTCAAGGTATATTATCAAATGGTGTTTAATGTTATATATCATTCATTCATATTTTAGACAGAGAACAATGTTTAGTCTAACAATTATTTTTCTCTCGCGTTTGTAGGGTTGATGAAGATAAATGGGGCAAAGATATGCAATATGATTCATGGTTTGAAGCCGATGTTGTTGATGGTGGCGGTTCAGACAGCGTCTGTAGGAGTTAATGTATTTTATAAACTGGCAGCTAATGATGGTATGGTTCTTTCGATTCTTATTGCCTATCGGCTTATCTTCTCGGCTGCACTCATTGTCCCACTTGCATTTTTCTTTGAAAGGTAAGTACCTAAAGTTACTGCTGATAAAAAAGAAAGAAAGAAAGAAAGAAAGAAAAAGAACCCTGTAACATTAGAAAGTGAATACTTGGTAATTTGATAGTGTTGTTTTTCACAGGGGACAAAGGCCTGCGGTGACATGGATGACCATTATTCAAGCTTCTTGTTGTGGCTTATTTGGGTATGTTCTAAGTTTTAATAATTTAGATGGTGGTTTGCCCTTTTTATTTCATTATAAGTTGAGTATTAACCAAAAATTAGCTTCAGAGCCACTGAGATGGAAAGTTTTAAGTTCTTTTTTTCTTTCTTGATTAAGAGAATGTATACATTGTTCTTTTTGCAACGTGAGAGTAACATTTAATCCGTTGTTAGCTAAAATAGCATGAGGTTTTTTAGGCTAATGTTTATAAAGTTTTCATTGACAACTATATATTATATTTTGTGGTATAAATCTTACTTCATAAATTTGTAGAGGTTCATTTGTTATTTAGGCTTAATTATAATCTTTGATAAAATTTCCATTGCCAAACTATTACATAATGTGGTATAAATCTTGATTTTGCAGAGGTTCATTGGTCCATAATTTATACGTAAAAGCCTTATCGCTGACCTCGGCTACATTCGTCGCAGCTATTTTCAATCTCATCCCTGCCATTACCTTTGTTCTAGCGGTTTGCTTCGGGTATTAATCTTGATTTACTAGATAATTTGAGATTAGATGACATTTGTGGTGAACGACATTAACCTTTTGTAAGAAAGTTACATTTACTAACATTTATCTACTTTTAAATCGTTTACTAAAATATGTATCATGAGTGAATATATGTTATTTTTCAGGATGGAAGTGTTGGGATGGAAGACAGGATCAGGTATAGCAAAGATCACAGGGACTGTTTTAGGGGTTGGTGGGGCCATGTTGTTGACCTTTTACAAGGGAATTGATCTTCACTTGTGGAATCTCAATGTTGACCTTTTGAAAAGTCAACATCATGCATCAACTGTTCAACGTTCGACCACTGGGTTCTTGGGTCCCGTATTGGCTATCTTTAGTAGCATAAGTTATTCAGTTTGGTTAATAATTCAGGTTAGTTATAAACAATGCATTTTTTCATACTAAACTAAACTAACCAAGATAGCCTTAATGTATCAGTTAAGTTTTGTCATTCTATAAACAGGCAAAAATGATCAAAACGTACCCATGGCCATATTCAGTCACAGCGCTTACGTCGACCATGGGTGCGATTCAAGCAATTGTGTTTGCATTAAGCACCGAAAGTGTCACACCCCCAAAAACGGTCAACGTTGGTCAGCAGAAGCATTAAGGTAAGCAGGGGTGCCGACGTCAACATTGGACATTCATGCATCAGAGCGTATGATTATTGCTGAACAGTAGTTAAGATGTCATCCTATTTCGTCGCGGGTCGCCTAGATTCCAAAATGCAGGCAGTCTTACTTATGCAGCTAATTCCCTGAAAAACATAGTAAAAAGTCAACATGGTTTTTGAGTGAATTCACATGTTTTATGTTTAGTAGTTAAAACAGTTTTGTTTGTAAATCGTTGACCTCCAGTCAAAATTGTAATTGTTTCGTAATTTAAGTAAGTTATTTGTACGTTGTTGACTTCAGTCAAAGTTTTTCGTTAAAAACGCATTTTCAAATTAAGTTTGTATCATTCACAAGTACTGTTTCGTTGGGGGCTTCCCAAAAGTATCGTTAATCGTTGGGGGTTTCCCAACAGTATAGTAATCGTAGGAAATACCCTTTCCTATAAATCGTTGTCGTAATCATGGGAAGAACAATGACGGAATCTCTCGAAGGTTAGCTAGACCTACGAGTAATGGCACTATCTAATTCCATAACCAAAACATGACCAAACTGTTGTTGTTGCCTCTAGGACTATTTAAATATACGCTCCGCTCTTAGTTGAAGGGACGTCACGCCGATAGTACTATCCGTATATTCAGTGTTTAGCGTCACCTAGCTAATGGTTATGGTCTGTATCCACGAGGGCTTCTGGCCTACAGACTTGTAAAACTAGATACGAACCAAGATTCGTTTGTCATGTTCCCAAAAGTTGTTTGTAAGTCGTTTCGTAAATCAGTTCAAGTAATAGTATGAAATCACATTTCATAGTTAAACAGTTTATAGTAGTAAGAGCATAATCGTAATCAATTCGTATAAAACTTAAAGCATTTATAAACAGTTGTTGCATAATGTAGCAAAAATAGTTGCTATGTTTTCCACCCCTGAGTTAAAAGCAGTAAAACAGTAAAAGTAGGGGCTGTGAACTCACCTCGTGAGCTAAATGCGTGAGAGCTAGCAAAGCGTAAGTTCAGGTAGGGTCTCTAACGTCCTAAACGTATGAGATTACAAATTTAAGTAAGTGGATATCTCTATAGACTATCCATGCTAATGTCCACTCAACTAGTATGTCAAATTGTATTTTGTTTTTGAAAATAAACGTGGATGACCCGTTGGTGAAAGTGTGTAATAATAATTCTTAAAAGACATTACTATTAGGTTTGTTCGTTATATACTTTACATCAGTATATATATGTGTTATCGAGTTGTTACGCAAGTTGAATACTTAGTGAGAATAAAGTTTCAATTTTTGGTTCAAAGGTTCTAAGTGTCGGTTTTTCATTCGGTTTATGTTTTCAAGTCTCGTTTTTGGTCAAAGTCACTTAATAAGTCACCCAAACCGCTTTGTTTACAATTCTTTCCAAAAAAAGTAAGTTTCTAAAAATAGAAAGTTTGACGTTTCGAAACCGAGGCCCGTTTTTGTTGACTCGGTCAAACCTTCTCGGTTTGACCCGAGACTTTTACCCAAATATTAAATATGTTCATGGGTCATAAAAAGTTAGTCTTTCCCTTTATAGCAAGTCCATAAGTGTCGGTTTCATAAGTTACCCAAAATCAGTCCACTTTTACATTTTCCAGAAAATGTATCAACTTGTCGGATTTTTCTAAAAATCTATAATCCACAATCAAATCCAACAAAATTACCAGTTATTCCCCCATGAGTTATCTACTTTCTGTAATTTTTCTAAGATTCATAGAGAAGCCTAACTATTTTTAAAGTTTACTTTTATCTTTAATGGTCAGATTTAGACACACACATGCAATCATCATTTCTGGGAAAAACCTACAAGGAATTAGTAAAAGTGGTCAACACAAAAGTTGTATCCAATGAAATTTGTGAAATTTGGGCTGTGGTTTCAGATCATTTGGAGTCGTGTAGCTCGAGATATGGCCAAAACAACAAGACTAAACATTCTGACTTCATAGGACAGATTATCTATGTGTTCTCACAAAAAATATTAAAAATAGTAAACTAACTCAGAAAAATATGAGGTTTGCGGGGTTGGAAAGATTATTTCCTTAAATTGATTTTAGACTATAAAAACATCTAATTTCATTAAGAAATGAGTGAGTTAGGACCTGGTCAATTTCGTGTTATATCCTGGACAGAAAGGAAAATAGACTTTTTCATGAACTTTGAGTTAAGTAAACGATTTTTAAGCATGGTTTGGTTAATATACATGTTGAGTGAACATTAATACATGTAAATGAGAGCATAATAATGAAAGAAAAGTCCTCACAATGGTATTTTGAGGATAGAAGGACAGAAATGAGATGAGATGTTCTTGAGCTTTAATTCCTTGCTAAAATCTTTGAAAATGGATGAAAGAAATGGTGGTGGTGCTATGGTGGTCAAAGGGTGTTGTAAGGTGGTCAATGGTGGTTTGGTGGTGGAGATATGGCTGATTATTTTCAGTTAGAAGAGAGAGGAAAGAGTTTAGAGAGAAATGTTGAATGAGTGTTTTGAAAGAAATGAGAAGTGTAAGTATTTGCATGTGGTCTAAGTGGTTTAGGGAGAATAATCAAATCATTGCATTTTGCATGTGTGGGGAGAGGTGGAAAGAGAGGTGGCTGGCCCATATGGGTCCCATGGGGTGGGTTTTGTGATTAAATTTCGATTTTCAGACTGTGTTACGTATTTTGGCCGTTTACCCGTTAATTGTGTTAAAACGTTAAATCGCTTAACGTTATTTTGTGTCATTTTAATTAACGATATATTTGGGATATTTTTCCATTAAAGTATTATTAAAATACTTTATTTTGGGTTATCGGAATATTTATTGACTTTCGTTTAGTTGCCGAATTCGATTCGCGCACTTTCGTTGCGTTTAAGACGTTTTAACCAAAACGTATAGGTTTTTCGTGTATTATTATATTAAATAATCATATAGAATGAATAACTACTAAAAATAGATTTAAGTTATTTATAGAAATGTTTTCACCAACGTCGTATATTTTTGTAAAGTTTGTTCCAAATGTTTTGTACGTAATTACAACTAATTACGAAATGTATAATTCTACGCGTATTAACTAGTTGGGCTTTGCTAGACTTACCTCTAAAATTTGTTGTGAATTCACTTAAGTAGGGAATTAGCCTAAATATGCATGCAATTAATGTTTATAATTACATCGAAATTGCGGGGTGTCACATTCTTCCCCCGTTAAAGAAATCTCGTCCCGAGATTTTAATCCATGTCGGAACGTGAGACGCGTGTGTTTCCGAGAAGTCGTGTTGTCACCATAGTAGCTTTAGGTTGTTGTAAATGTTCTAACGGCTTAAGTATACTCGTCGTATAGTTTTGTGTGTTATATGTTCAGCAGTAGTCTAAGTTCACTAAGCGCTAAATTCAAGACGTTCGAATAATGTAACGTTAAAAGAGTAGTAGGAGTTTACTAAGACGTATCGATGTTGACATAGGGATCCGGTTGTGTACCCTTTGATTTAAGAATGTTCGTGCGTCCAGGAGCTGTTGGAACGTTAACGTTGCGGTTGTTGTTTAGAATGAACAAACAGTTGTCAAAACAGTTGGCAATTCGAAACGGTTCAATTGTTGTTCAAATCGTGGTCAAATCATGACAGAGTAGTTGTTTAAAAACAGTTGATAAGCTTACTTGTAAATCTTTTGTTGTTTAAATAA
The DNA here is from genome assembly GCA_949592205.1 of Helichrysum umbraculigerum. Taxonomy (NCBI): domain Eukaryota; kingdom Viridiplantae; phylum Streptophyta; class Magnoliopsida; order Asterales; family Asteraceae; genus Helichrysum; species Helichrysum umbraculigerum. The sequence continues at coordinate 2,675,390 of CATIUR010000005.1, read as the reverse complement.
AAAAAATTATGTATAAATCGTTGGCATGTTTAGAAAATAATTTCAGTGTATGAATTGTAGTGTTCGTTTGGAAATCAATCTGGTGAATAAATAGTAGGAAAACCTTCCTATGTAGTTGTTTGTTGAAATAACCATTTCAAATTAAAATTTGTATGAAATTTGTCTTATAAGGTTTGCTATTCGTGGGAGAGTTCATTTCGCATAGTACTTAAGAAGGCTCGTTGCTCCGATACGTATCGCGATCTCCGTTTGTTTCATCTGTTCATTCGATTGATGAGTTGTCGGTCCTAATCGTTAAACGTTTAGTACGAATTCGTTCGGTCCATTAGAGAATAAGAGTTTGTTTGCACAATAGTCAAGCATAATAGAGTAGTCGTTCAAATAGTAGTCAACGCCAAAGTAAGGAATGTGAAGAATGAAGTCTCACATGTTTCAGTTATCGATCATTACGAAGAATTAGCGATATCCCCATCACGTATCTTACGACTATGAAACGCCCATATGTACTTAGTATGATATAATCACGTTGGCCAGACGTCATTATATGATGCTAAATACATACTTCTTTTCATCAACCGCCTTAATACGATCAGGTTCATATGAATCAGCGAATTGGATGTAGTATGGTTCGAGGAGTTCAAGGCAAAATCAACCATACAATAGAACAAGTAGAATAAGTGTACGATAGTATCGGTCGGTTGGTTCGCGTATGCCGATGTGTCGTAACAAATGTTGTCGTGTATCGAGTTAGACGTATGCAAATGTATGTGTATGCATGAGTGTCCTAGCCAAGGCTATAGTCTAGGTCTCTAAGGTCTCTAGGTAGCTTAAAGACTTGTAGTTCGCTATAACCAATGGCTCTGATACCAATCTGTCACACCCCCAAAAATGGTCAACGTTGGTCAGCGGAAGCATTAAGGTAAGCAGGGGTGCCGACGTCAACATTGGACATTCATGCATCAGAGCGTATGATTATTGCTGAACAGTAGTTAAGATGTCATCCTATTTCGTCGTGGGTCGCCTAGATTCCAAAATGCAGGCAGTCTTACTTATGCAGCTAATTCTCTGAAAAATATAGTAAAAAGTCAACATGGTCTTTGAGTGAATTCACAAGTTTTATGTTTAGTTGTTGAACAGTTTTGTTTGTAAATCGTTGACCTCCAGTCAAAATTGTAATTGTTTCGTAATTTAAGTAAGTTATTTGTACGTTGTTGACTTCAGTCAAAGTTTTTTTGTTAAAAACGCATTTTCAAATTAAGTTTGTATCATTCACAAGTACTGTTTCGTTGGGGGCTTCCCAAAAGTATCGTTAATCGTTGGGGGTTTCCCAATAGTATAGTAATCGTAGGAAATACCCTTTCCTATAAATCGTTGTCGTAATCATGGGAAGAACAATGACGGAATCTCTCGAAGGTTAGCTAGACCTACGAGTAATGGCACTATCTAATTCCATAACCAAAACATGACCAAACTGTTGTTGTTGCCTCTAGGACTATTTAAATATACGCTCCGCTCTTAGTTGAAGGGACGTCACGCCGATAGTACTATCCGTATATTCAGTGTCTAGCTTCACCTAGCTAATGGTTATGGTCTGTATCCACGAGGGCTTCTGGCCTACAGAGTTGTAAAACTAGATACGAACCAAGATTCGTTTGTCATGTTCCCAAAAGTTGTTTGTAAGTCGTTTCGTAAATCAGTTCAAGTAATAGTATGAAATCACATTTCATAGTTAAACAGTTTATAGTAGTAAGAGCATAATCGTAAATCAATTCGTATAAAACTTAAAGCATTTATAAACAGTTGTTGCATAATGTAGCAAAAATAGTTGCTATGTTTTCCACCTCTGAGTTAAAAGCAGTAAAACAGTAAAAGTAGGGGATGTGAACTCACCTCGTGAGCTAAATGCGTGAGAGCTAGCAAAGCGTAAGTCCACGTAGGGTCTCTAACGTCCTAAACGTATGAGATTACAAGTTTAAGTAAGTGGATATCTCTATAGACTATCCATGCTAATGTCCACTCAACTAGTATGTCAAATTGTATTTTATTTTTGAAAATAAACGTGTATGACCCGTTGGTGAAAGTTTGTAATAATAATTCTTTAAAGACATTACTATTAGGTTTGTTCGTTGTATACTTTACATCAGTATATATATGTGTTATCGAGTTGTTACGCAAGTTGAATACTTAGTGAGAATAAAGTTTCAATTTTTGGTTCAAAGGTTCTAAGTGTCGGTTTTTCATTCGGTTTATGTTTTCAAGTCTCGTTTTTGGTCAAAGTCACTTAATAAGTCACCCAAACCGCTTTGTTTACATATCTTTCCAAAAATAGTAAGTTTCTAAAAATAGAAAGTTTGACGTTTCGAAACTGAGGCCTGTTTTTGTTGACTCGGTCAAACCTTCTCGGTTTGACCAGAGACTTTTACCCAAATATTAAATATGTTCATGGGTCATAAAAAGTTAGTTCTTCCCTTTATAGCAAGTCCATAAGTGTCGGTTTCATAAGTTACCCAAAATCAGTCCACTTTTACATTTTCCAGAAAATGTATCAACTTGTCGGATTTTTCTAAAAATCTATAGTCCACAATCAAATCCAACAAAATTACCAGTTATTCCCCCATGAGTTATCTACTTTCTGTAACTTTTCTAAGATTCATAGAGAAGCCTAACTATTTTTAAAGTTTACTTTTATCTTTAATGGTCAAATTTAGACACACACATGCAATCATCATTTCTGGGAAAAACCTACAAGGAATTAGTAAAAGTGGTCAACACAAAAGTTGTATCCAATGAAATTTGTGAAATTTGGGCGGTGGTTTCAGATCATTTGGAGTCGTGTAGCTCGAGATATGGCCAAAACAACAAGACTAAACATTCTGACTTCATAGGACAGATTATCTATGTGTTCTCACAAAAAAATATTAAAAATAGTAAACTAACTCAGAAAAATATGAGGTTTGCGGGGTTGGAAAGATTATTTTCTTAATTGATTTTAGACTATAAAAACATCCAATTTCATTCAGAAATGAGTGAGTTCGGACCTGGTCAATTTCGTGTTATATTCTGGACAGAAAGGAAAATAGACTTTTTCATGAACTTTGAGTTAAATAAACGATTTTTAAGCATGGTTTGGTTAATTACATGTTGAGTGAACATTAATACATGTAAATGAGAGCATAATAATGAAAGAAAAGTCCTCACAATGGTATTTTGAGGATAGAAGGACATAAATGAGATGAGATGTTCTTGAGCTTTAATTCCTTGCTAAAATATTTGAAAATGGATGAAGGAAATGGTGGTGGTGCTATGGTGGTCAAAGGGTGTTGTAAGGTGGTCAATGGTGGTTTGGTGGTGGAGATATGGCTGATTATTTTCAGTTAGAAGAGAGAGGAAAGAGTTTAGAGAGAAATGTTGAATGAGTGTTTTGAGAGAAATGAGAAGTGTAAGTGTTTGCATGTGGTCTAAGTGGTTTAGGGAGAATAATCAAATCATTGCATTTTGCATGTGTGGGGAGAGGTGGAAAGAGAGGTGTCTGGCCCATATGGGTCCCATGGGGTGGGTTTTGTGATTAAATTTCGATTTTCAGACTGTGTTACGTATTTTGGCCGTTTACCCGTTAATTGTGTTAAAACGTTAAATCGCCTAACGTTATTTTGTGTCATTTTAATTAACGATATATTTGGGATATTTTTCCATTAAAGTATTATTAAAATACTTTATTTTGGGTTATCGGAATATTTATTGACTTTCGTTTAGTTGCCGAATTCGATTCGCGCATTTTCGTTGCGTTTAAGACGTTTTGACCAAAACGTATAGGTTTTTCGTGTATTATTATATTAAATAATCATATAGAATGAATAACTACTAAAAATAGATTTAAGTTATTTATAGAAATATTTTCACCAACGTCGTATATTTTTGTAAAGTTTGTTCCAAATGTTTTGTACGTAATTACAACTAATTACGAAATGTATAATTCTACGCGTATTAACTGGTTGGGCTTTGCTAGACTTACCTCTAAAATTTGTTGTGAATTCACTTAAGTAGGGAATTAGCCTAAATATGCATGCAATTAATGTTTATAATTACATCGAAATTGCGGGGTGTCACAGAAAGAAATTGGAGTGATTGGAGGCTGGGTTGGGATATTAGACTTGCAACAGTGGCTTACTCGGTATGTTTCTCTACACAACTTGTGTTGCTTAAAGATTAAAACCATATGACATTTATCTTCTATATGGATTTTATTGAATTGTGCCAAGTTATATCATATTTTTTTGAAGGCATAAAAACCATAGAATTTGTAAAACTTTTGTTCCCCAGTTATTAACGCATCGTAATTTGTTTTGTTAGGGCGTGTTGGCATCTGGATTGACGTTTACAGTTTTCACATGGTGTGAGCAAATGAGAGGTCCATTGTTTGTATCGGCTTTCAATCCTATTATGCTTATTCTTGTTGCTATAGTCGGATCTTTGATCTTGAATGAAACCCTACACATGGGAAGGTAACAATAAGTTTCACAACATAAACTATAGTTTTTTCTTTTCTACCTGTTTCCAAAGTACTGATATGGTTAATTCTTGTGTTTTGTAGCGTGTTGGGAGCAATATTGATAATCAGTGGACTATACATTGTATTATGGGGCAAAGGCAAAGAGGCAAAGAAGGTGGTTCAATTACGCCCGGTAATTGAATCAAACATTGGAACCGGTGATGGTGAATCGAAACATTCAAGTTATGAAGTTGTTGGCGATAGCGATTCAAAACATTCAAGTGCTCGAAGTGGTAGCGGTGGTGAATCTCAACATAGTATTGATGTTGTTGTGGCTTCATATATATGACAAAGTTGATATGGTGTTTGAGGATCAATGTTTCCGAAACAAAAGCTTGACTCTTCCAAATATTCCAAGATACATTCAACAGCTTATTTCTTTTAGAGATCCAACCATGGCTTGTAGTTGAACTTCAAAAAGCAAATCTGGGACTACTCCACTTAACTTTGAAAGATCTTATTTCGTTGACTCCATATAACATATAAAGCTGCCCAAATAACACCCGTCCATACAGTGTTCTTCAAAGTTGATAATATAACTGAGCCATTATGATTAATTAAATTTTCTAAGTTAGAGACATTACAACGACCCAAACTCCAGCATACGAAGATTTTATCCCTAACAGCCACCACTCGATTGCATTTTGAAAGGCAATGATCCACAGATTCAACGTCATCCTCACACCATATCTAACCCGAACCATAACCAATACTGGTAATGTAGATACCTTCAACTCGATTATTTATTTTATTTGTTTCACGTTCTGATTAGTTATTTAGTTATAGTTATTACTGTATTATATATTCTGTATCTTTTTATCATATTCACATTTTTTGTAACAAGATATTTGTAAAAAATTTATAATAATGGTAGTAATAATAGTTTTTCATATATAAATGTCTGTTTACTTATGGATAATTTAGATACTTCACCAAGTATATAATAAAGTAGCATCTCCTTAGTTTGCAGAAATTAATAAACGAATCCATAGTTTTCACTAACCATTGATGTGTTCACACAGAAATTAATACTAATATAATATAATACATATATCATTAGTACTTAACAAGAAACATGCATATCCTGCAATCTCTTGTTCCCTTACTTGTTTAGCTGATGTCTTCGGTGCTCAGGTTTTTGTTGCTGCTGACTGCTGTTACTGGTTCTCATGGGTCATTTTTTAGCAGTCCTGGTTGGGTCGCTGTTCTTATTTTTGTTGTTGGTTTGTTCGTAGTTTAATTTATTTTTGTTGCCTTCCTGTTTACATCTTGTAATTGGGATGGTTTGGTTCTTTGCTTAGTTCGATGCTGCTTTTGTTTTGGGTTGTAGGCTCCTTTGTGAGCTTGGATTTTGTTGTTCTGTTTTCTTTTCTAATGGTAATGCTTGTCTGTTGCTTCAAAACAAAAACAAAAAAAAATATTGCTTTTGGATTAGTGTTAATAAACATATATAATAAAAATAATTCGTCAGTTCCAATTTAATTGACCAATACTAAAATACACATCGTTTTAGAAGAGTACGTTACTAAAATATTTTCTTATTTGGTTGAAATCATGGATAATAATTTTACTGATGCAAGGTACAAACCATAAAGCAACATGACTGACTCCTTTCACCCAATAGAACAGTGACATGTAACTAATTAGTAAATTACCAATTACCAAATAACATCAAATAACAGTTGTTTTATTTAGGGGGTTTCTTTTCCGTTTTCCGATCATCGTTTTAATTATACCAAATTCTTACTTCACTGATTAGATCACTGCAATTCAACGACAGGTGCGTCTATCAATTTGCTCAATTTCACTTAATTCAGTCTAGTTAATTTCAGGATCTTTTCAATCTTATGTCCAAATTTCATTAAGTCGTGATCAATTTACCTTTTTATGAATTTATGATCATGGGTATTGGTTTTTCTTGATTGTTGATCCGTAAAGTTTGAATCTTTTTATCTTATATAGAATGAAATTACGCGAATTTTACATATATATACATATATTCAGTGTTTGCAGGGATTGTTTGAATGGCAGCCCCAGGTGGACCTAGACCAGGCAATCTCCCACCTAATTATAACCCTAATTCAGTTTCAGATAATATGCAAAACCTACAAATTAATCGCCCTAATCAGTCACCCAACCCTGCTAATGGACCTAGAGGCCCACCTCCCCCTTTTGGGCAACAACCACAATCACAACCATTTTCTTCGCCGTTTTCGGGACCTAATCGTCCTGGACCTCCACCGCCAGGTGTCGTTCCCAGAGGTGTAGTACCTCCATCTAGTGGACCTCCACATGGTACATTGCCACCTTTCATGGCTGCTAACCGGCCCGTTGGAGGTGGAGGTCCTCCCGGCCGTAATGCACCTCTTGCTTCGAGGCCTATGCCACCTGGACCTTCACCATCGACATCGGGTTCGCCTATGGGTCCTCCTGGTTCTCGTCCTGGTCCTTTTACATCAACACCGTTGCCAACAGGTCCACCTGCACCACCTCTAGGCGGTGGTGTGATGAGTAACGGGCCACCAACGTTTGGACCACCACGTGCACAAGGCGGTCCTCAATATCCTTCGAGTGGAGTTAGACCAAGAGCGTCAACTGGACCACCACCTCCTCCTCAAACCATGTCGTCGTTTCTTGGAGGTCCATCTGATAATCAACCAAGAGGGACACCACAAGTAGCACCACCCACTTTTTCAGCACCACTGCGAGGCAGTATGCAACCTTCTTCAGGACCCCCAACATTTTCATCTCAGGGACAAGGCATGCCTCAACCACCAGGTCCTCCATTCGGGGCTCAACCGTGGCAAATGCAATCACGACAAGTAAGTTTTAAGTTTGTTTCAGAGCATGATCGGATACGTGCTGAAAAAATGATTATTGGAAGTTGCAATAATTATTTCTTAGTATATGGTTTTGTTTGATACTAGGTGCAATAGAACTGATACCAACTATGCAGACTAAGTTCACCTTTATACCCTTATCTTTACTCGTATTTGATCTATTATTTCCATATATAATCAAGATTTGCCAAAGACTCAGACACCTTCAGAAGTGATTATTATAAACTCAACTCGTACATCATTTTATTACAACTGATTATGCTGTTTTGATTATACTCATGATATAAACATTTAGCCTGTATCAAAACACCCCCTTATCCTTCATACTTAATGTCTACAGAATATGACGCATATTTAATTATCTTATACGGAGTAACTTATAAACTGGTGTGTGTCATAATGCAATAATACATTTATTGTGCAAATTACAAAGCGACACAATGAAAAGACTGGTTATTGGATAATTTGTTTCGAGTTCATATGAAGATGTTGGGGTTGAAAGAATTGTCGAACATTAGCCAAAAAGACTTATAAGTTGAATACTTGTTTTGCTCATACCCCTTCGATGAAAACAAATATACACATAAATATCGGTGACAATCGGTAACGGTAACCATATAAACTTGTCTCTAAAAATGATTGTGTAAACATAAAAAAGGCCAAATTTTATATAACTTCTTATTTGATAAATGTTTTACAGAATGTACCACCTCCTCCAATCCCTGGTTCTGCCCAACCACCGAGAATGTATGGCATGCCACCACCTCTTCCTAACCAACAATCTATGGCTACAATATCACCTGCAACGGGTCCTAGTGGGAATGCAGTTTCAGGACCATCAAAGATTGATCCTAACCAAATCCCCCGTCCCGTTCCAAGTTCCTCAGTCCTTCTGCATGAAACTCGCCAGGGTAACCAAGCCAATCCTCCACCGGTACTTATCTAAACTTTTATCAGTTCTTTTTTATTTACAGTCTTTTTCAGTGCATGTTCTGGTCATTTTTTATCTTTCAAATGTCAGGTACGTAAAAGAAATAGCTTTAGTAGAAACAGGTTAAGTGGGTGCACGATTCAGAAGGGTGGAAATTGCCCAAAGATTACATCTAATTCAGAAAACTTCCTAAGTTATGATAATATAGAAAATGAAATCATTATTGATATAATATACCTTTTGTATCCATATTTGACACACTAATTATCCATAAAGATCTAAATAAAATTCGTGTTTTGGGGTTGATCTAACCTGACCCACACCAAATTACCCATTTTGACCTGAAAATGTATGTTCCAATCTTATGCTTCTTATATGGTGTTTTATATTAAAGCCTGCTACAAGCCAATTTATAGTAAGGGATACTGGAAATTGCAGTCCTCGGTACTTGCGGAGCACCATCAATCAGGTAACACATTATCTCCATTCATTACTTTTCTTTTAAAATGTTTGTTAATCTAGGATTGCTTTTTTGTTCCTTCAGATTCCTTGCACTTCTGATCTGTTAAACACGTCTGGCATGCAATTGGCTCTGTTGGTCCAGCCCTTAGCACTTCCTCATCCATCGGAAGAGCCTATCCAAGTAAACCTTGAAGTTATTGTATATTTTTCCTATATTGTTCTTGAGATATCATGGTACTTGTTTCCTAGCATAACGGTCTTCCTTTACTGTTGTTTTTTAAGATATTAATATATTGATAGGAGGTTTTAAAATTGAAGTATAATCAATTTAGTCTTAATCGTCAAATATGGGATGTAAGTTTGCTGATGGAGTTCTGTTTCTATCATATACTAAACATGAATTACTTTCAGATAGTGGATTTTGGTGAAGGTGGTCCTGTTCGTTGTTCACGTTGCAAAGGCTACATCAACCCATTCATGAAGTTTGTCGATCAGGGAAAACGTTTTATTTGTAATTTCTGTGGTGAGTACTGATATCTCCTCTTTTTTTAATCTTTTGCTTATAATGTATTCCAAAGAAATATGTAGCATAGTCAAATCTTGCTGTCAACAGTAACTTTTGCCACTCAAAGTTGCCCCCTCGAGTTGTATGATTGTTGATAGATGTATTTCCAAATGTAGCTTGCTAATATAACCTCTCATCATTAGCCGTTCCGCTCTTTTGTTGAATAAGTGGAAGTGTTGTGCAATTTAAACTATTTTAGAATGTTATAAGAAAAATTTTTCCTCAATATACTTGAGATACAAGCTAAATTTTTAGTGGGGTTTAAAGATACAGCAAAATACAAGTTTTTTAGGAAAGTGACATGTTACCCAGCCTTCCCGATCTGACCATCTTGCCAACTTTACTTTTAATGATTAACTAATATCTTTGCCATATATGGATTTTGTTTCTTCAAGATTATTTGTTGTCCTTGTCTGCTTACAAGCATTCTTTTTCAGGCTTCACGGACGAAACTCCGCGTGACTATCAGTGCAATCTAGGTCCAGATGGCAGGCGTAGAGATGCTGACGAACGACCTGAGCTATGTAGAGGAACAGTTGAATTTGTTGCAACAAGGGAGTTTTTGGTTCGTGAGCCAATGCCTGCTGTATTCTTTTTCCTCATTGATGTATCAATGAACGCCTTGCAAACTGGTGCAACCGCAGGAGCTTGTAGTGCTATCAGCCGAGTTGTTGCTGATCTTCCAGTAAGTTTATGTTGACTGTGGCTGGAGACGGTAGGATGGTGGGTTAAGTTACTGGTCTAAACATGTTATTCGGGTTGAACCGGACTATTTTTAACATGGGTTGAAACTGGTCTGGTTTGGGTGACTTGTAAACACTTTGTCCATCCTCTGAAAAAAAATTTAGTTAATGCATTATATTGAAAACATCGTTAAAATAATAATGTAAGTTTTTTCTGTTGCAGGAGGGTCCTCGAACAATGGTGGGAATTGCAACATTTGACTCCACCATTCATTTTTACAATTTGAAACGTGCATTGCAACAGGTAACCACAATGACAACTTGTTTTTAACTTCAAGATAATTTGCTGTTTTTGCTTAAGCTTGTGCACTTTGTTGTGGCAGCCACTGATGCTTATAGTTCCAGACGTTGAGGATGTCTACACTCCTCTCCAAACTGATGTTATTGTTCAACTTTCCGAGGTAAATAAATCATGCAAGATGTTAAAACCTTTATGGAGTTCGCTTCTCGCCAGCGTGTGATTGGATATCATATATTCAAGTTATAGCTATTATTATTATAATCATTATTAATAATATTATTTTATTAGTATTATTAACAGCATCTGCTTATATAAATTTGGAACTGACTTTAAGTGAACTTGTCACCATGAGATTACAGTGTCGTCAGCATCTAGATTTGTTACTGGAAAGCATCCCAACTATGTTCCAGAATAATAAAACAGCTGATTCAGCTTTTGGTGCCGGGATGAAGGTATTAAGTTTTATGTTTGGTTGATATTAGATGTGGGAATTTCAACCGATGATGAATGGGTTGATTTGGGTGGTCTTTTATCTCAAATGTGTCAATTGGGTTGAACAAAAATATATAACGAAAAGAGGAATTAGTCATGTGGGTCAATTGGATTGAAAGTCGCCCAAAGTCTATTTTTAATAGCATACCACTTCCTAAATCTTTTTGTTTCAAGATTGAGATAATAATCCTAATATCAATAATAATAATAATTAATAGTATTACTGTTTTCTTTTTAATCGTAAACAACACATTATTTATTTTATATAAAATATAGAAATTGACAAACAAAGTTTGTGAATTAACCAAAACCAGCCCGATCCCTGTCCACTCCTATAAAAATGACCCCTTCCAAACCCCATACTCCTTTTGACCTGTTATTCAACCCTCCCATCTTGCCCCCTCTAGTAATAATTTCTGAGTGAGATGATTTAGTTTGCTTATCATTAGCAGTTTAATTCAAAGGTATGATATACTGTGGTATCAGTTTAGTAGTTTATGTGACTATTGCTACCTTTGTATCAATCAGGCTGCTTTTCTGGCAATGAAGAGTACCGGAGGCAAACTTTTGGTATTTCAATCAGGCAAGCAAATTAATAATCTCACCGTATCTTTATATTTGAGATTGGTGAAAGAAACATAGTATCATATCATCTGACTTTATATATCGTATCAGTCTTGCCTTCTGTTGGTATTGCGGCTCTTTCTGCTAGAGAGGCTGAAGGAAGAACTAATATCTCTGCAGGAGAGAAGGTATGATCAATAAATGCTTTACTAATATCTTTGATGAAAACCGAGATTAATTTGAATTTTTTTTTTGTTCGTAAACTGAAGGAACCACATAAATTACTTCAACCAGTAGACAAAACTATGAAGACATTGGCTATGGAATTTGCAGAGTACCAGGTGAAACTTCTACAAGTTCATTTCTTTAACCTCTTGAATGCCTCCTAGAATGGGTCAAATCATTATAATCTTATTGTTCCGGATAATGTATATAATCATGAATGATTCAGGTCTCTGTTGATGTATTCATTACTACCCAAAGTTATGTTGACATTGCTTCAATCTCTGTTATCCCCAAAACTACTGGAGGGCAGGTAGTTATTATAATATATTTTGTAATTTATTTACATATTGAGACAATACTTTGGTAAACGGATAGGTTAGTTTTCTTGCTCATTTTGGAGAACTAGTGTAATAAGTTTCACCCTTTTTTCCAGGTATATTATTATCACCCCTTCTCTGCACGTTCGGATCCTGCGAAACTCTACAATGATCTTAGATGGAATGTCACAAGGCCACAAGGATTTGAAGCAGTGATGCGTGTTAGATGCAGTCAGGTGAGTGTTTATTCTTAGGGTTTTCAAACCATCCTTAAGAAGAAATATACTTCGATTTAATTTTCTTGCTGTAGTCTCTAAAGGTGGCAAAATGGGTCAGTCGGATGGGTTGGGTAATGGGTCAAAATGGGTACCTTTTTGTATATTGGTTGACCAGAAACATTTATATTATACAAGTCTCCAAAAACAATTGGCATCTCAAATATGACTACAAAATTTATATTACTCCAATATTAACCTGATTATTTGGTTAATATAATATAGGAGTTATGCATTCAGAATATAATCAGTTGACTTTCGACCTGCTTCCGTTTAAACTAAATTTTATTTTTTTACCGGTTAGAATTAAACATAACCCGAATCGATCCCATTATTAAGTAAATAAGTTGAGATTGCTACCACTGACAGTCTTCAAAAGTGTTAACATTAGTCATGCTCATTCATTTGCCTCTTCCTTCGATTTTGTAGGGTCTTCAAGTACAAGAATACTCTGGAAACTTCTGTACACGCATCCCCACAGATGTTGACCTACCTGCGGTTGATACTTAACTCAGTTCTCGTTTCTTGTTAAACTTATTAGAATTTGATTCCTTACTTAAAAAATAAATATTTGCAGGTTGATTGCGACAAATCAATCATGGTAACTTTAAAACATGATGATAAGCTACCCGATGGAACAGAATGTTCTTTCCAGTGTGCGCTTCTTTATACTACTGTGTATGGCCAAAGAAGAATACGTGTCTCCACTTTGTCGTTGCCATGCACAGCTATGCTGAGCAATCTTTTTCGGTCTGCTGATTTAGATACCCAATTTTCATGTTTTCTAAAGCAAGGTACTTGATTAGGGCTCATTCCAATGGGGTATTTTGATTTGCATCATAAAGCTGTTTAATTTTCATTATTTAAGCTGACTAAGTTGAATCTGTAGATATTCGTCGATTCGGGTTACATATTCTTTATAAAAATTGGTTCGGATTATATCACTTATATACATGTACTTTTCCAATATCTAAAATTATGAGACTTTATATATATGCCCAGATATAAAGCTGTTATTTTTAATTAGTCATTTTCATTTGTATTTGATTTTGTACTTGAGATTATATAATTTTTATGGGTGAACAGAATAATTTCCATTGACTTGTGTCCATTCTAAAAATACTAATCATGGAATGTTTAATTAAAAATGGTTATATAGGTAATTTTGAATGGTTTAAAATGAGGGATCAAGTCGTTGGGCCAAATGCTTATAATATAGTATAGATGTGATTAGGTAAATGCTATAGAGACTTATCCGTCTTATTGTTTGTTGCAGCGGCAAATGAAATCCCTTCTACCCCGTTATTGCAAGTGAGGGATCGGGTGACAGACCTTTGCATTAGCATTCTTCATTCTTATCGGAAATTTTGTGCAACCGTTTCATCATCTGGACAGCTTATTTTGCCAGAGGCACTCAAATTGTTGCCTTTATACACTCTTGGTATGTTTTCTTCTTCATAATAACCAATTTTATTAAGTTTGACCAGAAAATTACTGATTAAGAGTGCTAAGTACTACTGATATGAACGAGTTACCTCATTTTTTTCACAATTTCAGCTTTGATAAAAAGTGTTGGACTAAGAACCGATGGGCGTGTAGACGATCGGTCATTTTGGATCAACTATGTCACCCCACTCTCCGTACAATTAGCAATCCCACTTGTGTATCCCAGGATGATTAGTGTTCATGACCTTGACACAAGGGTATATATATCTAAGTGTAACAAATTGTATTATCAATATTCTATGTCTGCACCTTACATGTGATTTCACCTGTGTTTTTTTCTCTCTACGGGAACAGGAAACAGATGGATCAGTTATTCCTCCTCCTATACCACTCTCGAGTGAACACGTGAGCGATGATGGGATCTATCTTCTCGAAAATGGCGAGGATTGCTTGATTTATGTTGGAGGCTCTGTGGATCCTGATATAACACAAAATTTGTTTGGCATCTCTTCTGTTGGCGAAATCCCTAGTCAGGTACATATGATTTCTTCATTGAAGACATCACCAGAGGTGGCAAAATAGGCAGTTCAGGAGGGTTGGGTAACAGGTTATTGTTGACACGTTGATTTTTGGTAAACAAGTTCTATCCATTGAATATAATTACTAAATCCTTATTATTACATTTGTAGTCTGAAACTTTGAATAACATATTTAGGAAGTTGTATGCATCAGGTAGAGATGTCAGGCGAGTTTTGGCCCATTTGACATGCTTAGCCAATTTCACGTTACCTCTTCGCTGTTTAGCTATCTTTTTTTACCCGCTGGTAAAACATAATTCAAATCGAGTGATCGATTGTTTCATTAGTGGGTTAAACTGTACCTCTATATGTGATCATTGTAAAGTTTTGCTCCTCTTTGATGCTTTAAAGTTGATGATTTGCTTCTTTTCAAAAGATCTTTTCATGTACCAATCCTCTGTCCAACCTGTGTTGGGACAAATAAAGTTTGTCAAAATGGAATGATTTTTTGGGACAGAAGCGAGCTAACAATCATCTGTGAATGACATGTACTTTTCAATTCAGTTTGTATTGGAGCAATATGACAACCCTTTGTCAAAGAAGCTAAATGAAGTTGTAAATGAGATACGAAGCCAGAGATGTAACTATCTACGGTACGTGATGTTTGTGGCTTATGTTCCTATCATTTGTGGCTACTTTTTTTTCGCTGTTATCGACTAATGATCTATTTTGTAATCGCATTTACTTCTTGCAGGTTAAAATTATGCAAGAAAGGAGACCCGTCAGGTCAGTTCCGTAACTATTGTTGTATAAGACAATCTCAATATATGTAATGAGTATGTGTAAGATATCTAAAATAATATTCAAAATATAAGATAAAGAAAATATTTGAACTCAAAATCAATACTGTATTGCCATATAGCTAACTTTAACATGCAAACTTTCCTTGAAACGTTGATCTTTTATAACGACAATATTATGCAAATAAACCACTCACCTTGGAAACATTACAAGAAAATCAAGTGTTGCAATTTTTTATTCTAACATTAGTTTCTATCTCAGGAATGACATTCTTCTCGTATATGGTGGAAGACAAGTCTCAAAATGGTTTGTCATACGTCGAGTTTCTGGTACACGTTCATCGACAAATTCAAAGTAAAATGACTTGACGTTGTTTACAGACGCTGCTTCGTTTTGTTTACGTTTTTTTGGTTAGTACTTACATGTGGACACCGTTGGGGTTGAGCCTAAACAAGCAAAGTAAGAATCTAGTTCGGGCTATTCTTCATGGTTTCCTCCATTTCTTGTGAAAAATAGTTGGGCAAAGATTTATTGGTAACATTTTTGTTGGCAATTTGTATAAGGGTAGCATATAATTATAAAATAAACAGCTTTTGGTCTGGTTCATGGTCATTACTGTTACAGATAGTGGTGAGATATATATATTTAAAGGGTTTTTGTTATAATGATATACAAATTGTATATGCAATGTTCTTCAGTAGAGTGTAAATTTTGAAATTATATACAAGTTGTTTAGAGTTGCATGTTAGGATTAATTTTGTAGAATAGCAAGACTATATTACATACAATAATAAGGTGCTATAAATGTCATTAATAATACTTCGTGCACTTTTATCATCTTACTAGTTATTACAACAGTTGCTATTGTCAAAATGAAAATGCTACAGTATGAATCTATGATTGATAGCAAAACGCAAATATGTTGTTATGGATCATTTTTTGTAGCACATTCTTATAAGGGAAATTAATAAAAATGCCCATTTTTTCGCAGCTATAATTGATTTGGCCCCTTTCCAAAAAAAAATGCCGTTTTGCCCTACCCGGGCGTAGGTCGCATGATGCGACCTGCGACCCGTTCTTTGAGACCTGCGACCGAAAGAAATCACGAGTAAAAGACACGCCAAGCCCAAAACCCTCGGTCGCACGTCGCATCCAAAGACATGCGACCCAAAGTCTGCGACCTGCGCCCGGATTCCCCATCTCTTTGACGACCTTTGCGGCATAAACAACCTATTACGTTCCATTTTCTATTGTGCGACCCGAGACCCCATCACGTTCACCACCCGACCGCCCCACTGCGACCACCCGACACGAACCGATTCCACCGAACATCACTGACACCACCCTACCGCCGCCAATCGATTCACCACCAACCACCACCTAACCCACCGTGAACTGCCACCAAGCGCGAACCACCACCAAGCCGTAAACCCGCACCACCTCCGTACGCCACTACCGAACCAATTTCGAAGCAAAAAAAAAATGTGATGCGACTTTGAAGGTTGATTGGCTCCCAACATGTCCTCTCAAACGGTACTAACTCGATTATACTCGATTTATAAGCTTTATTCTTTAAATTTCTTTGCGGTATTTCATCGAACACTTGGTGTGCTTTCTTATTTTCGATATTTAGACAACTACATTGCTTCGTTTAATTGATATTACCGTGTTTTGATGTGTTTGGTAGGTTAGAATAATGGATAATCTAGTTTATACTCGATTTATATTTTTTTCTTTTTAAATTTCTTTGAAGCATTTCATCGAACACTTGGCGTGCGTAGTGTTCACTAGTCGTAAGTCTTGGTCACTAGTTGCAATTCTTGATCACTAGTCGTAATTGTTGGTCACTAGTCGTAATTCTTGATAAATAGTCGTATATGTTATCATATGTATATATACTAATTATTAGTATATATATATATACATATACATACATATATATATATATATATATGTATGTATATATATTATGTATATGTATATACATATACATATACATATACATACATATACATACATATATATATATATATATGTATGTATATGTATATATATATATATATATATATGTATGTATATATATATATATATATGTATATATATATGTATATGTGTATGTATATGTATATGTGTATGTATATGTATATGTGTATATGTATGTGTATATATATATATACTATATACATACATATACATATACATACACATATATATATATATACATACACATAGACATATACATATACATACACATATACATATACATATACATATGATAACATATACGACTATTTATGTATATACATATACATATACATATACATATACATATACATATACATACATATACATATACATATATACATATACATATACATATGTATACATATACATATACATATACATACATATACATATACATATACATATACATATACATATACATATGTATACATATACATATACATATACATATACATATACATATACATACATATACATATACATATACATATGTATACATATACATATACATATATACATATACATATATGTATACATATATATGTATATGTATATGTATACATATGTATACATATACATACATATACATATACATATACATATACATATATATATATGTATATACATATACACATATAGATATTTATGATAATTAGTGTATATATATATATATATATACACATATAATTAGTATATATATATGTATATATATGTATATATATGTATATGTGCGTGTGTGTGTATGATTATGATTATAAGTATATGTATATATATATGTATACGATCATTATTATAGATATTAGGGCCTAGATATTATTAATTATATGTATATGTGTGTATATACTATTATACATATATGTATATGATTAAGCGTTAGACGTTTATGTACATGTGTATTTGTTCCCTTTTATTTTTTACTAATAGTGATTGGTTTATATTTTTTCAGCAGTTTACTCATGCGAAGTTGACATTGAAGAGTCAGTTGAGTGTCATTAGTGATTTTAAGCGTTTTCTGACAAGCGAGCAAGAAAAGATATTTCGAGAACATTGTTTAGGTCATTGGTTGGATTTGAAGACAATAGATAATGACGTTGTATGCATAGGAGAATCAGGAGTGAACTATAAGTATTTGATGGGCTTCGCCGACGGTACTCGTCCACCATACCCTCCATGGTGGGATTGTGACAAAGTAAGTAAACAAACAATATCTAAATCGCCGTAACTAAAAATGCATTTACATTTTTACTTACATAAAATAATAATATATGTATATGCAGGTACTTTTGCCGCTCCACATTCCAGGAGTAGATCACTGGATACTAGTGGTGCTTGATCTTCGTTTTTTTGATGTCACTAGATACGATAGCCTTCCCGACCTTTGTGTAGATGAGCGTACAAAAGTTGTTAAAGAATTAGGTCTCTACCTAGTACATTATCTGGACGCAATTAGGTATTGGAGTCATTTTGGTGATGGACGCAAAAAGCCTTTTAAAGATACTTGTCAGTTGCGTTTAGAGTTGTTAAAGGATGTGCCTGTGCAAAACAGTGGACTAGGCGACTGTGGAGTTTGGGTGTGCAGGAATATGGAGACTATTGCCTATAACCAAGATTATAAGATGAGTGGGGATACCGGGTCATTTGCATTGGAGTATAGGAAGCGGATGATGCAGACTTTCTTTAGTTCTCGTTTTGATTGGCAGCCGCTACCTCCGACACCACCGCCGCCACCGCCAGAGCAGGCAGCACCACCACCTCCTTGATTATTATACTATCTGGACGCATGTCGTTGTATTAGACTTCTGTATCTAGATCTTTTGATGTAATAGATTATTATTCGAGATTATTGATGTATCTATATCTATATATATATCTCTATATATATCTATATATATATCTGACTAAAATACCCTCGTACAAAGTTAAATGAAATTACAACGACCTGCGACATACAATTAATGCAATGACCTGCGACCTGCGACTTGGATAAGATTTTGGATTAGATTTTGGATCAGATTTTGGATCAGATTTTCTGAGATTCTCACTGGATTTTTTGGTACTTTTTGGATAACGATCCGGATAGAGTTATCCTTATATAATATACACATTTTGGATGGCATTTTCATAACAACTTGAATTAAAAACACTCTCTCAACTCACATCCTTTCATCATCAGCAATTGATAGGCGAAACATCTGAAATCAATCTTCAGGTACAATTTTTAACCAACTTAATTACTATTGTATTTGGTAATGGAAAAGTTTAAACTTTTTATCTGTTATGGGGGGCGTTTTGAATATGTTAACAACATGCCAATGTATTTGCCAATAGAATGTAGTAGAGTGCCGTTAAAACTTCCAGTGGCACCGGAAAGGCCAATGACGTGCAAAGTTTTTATGAAAAAACATTTTTAAAAAAATAGGTCTACCACTTGATTCAGCGGTTTGTCTAAAATATAAGCTCGGTCAATATGTTGTTGATATAAATGATGATATTGATGATTTTGGGGATTTTCTGTGCCATGCAATTAACAATGCTCCGATAGAAATTTACATTGTTGATATTGTACGAACTGTTTCTGGTATGGGTAGCAATAACCCTGGTAGTAGTAGTTCTGGTTTTCAACCACAGTTTCAACAACCCTTTCAACAACCCTTTCAACAACCGCAATATCATTCATTTCAACAACCCGTTCAACAACCTCAATATAATTCAGTTCAACAGCCCTTTCAACTTCCGTTTCCTTATCATCCACAGTATCAATTCCATTATCATGCTCCTCCACAAAATAGAGATTTACATCAAACACAACACCACATGAACCCTTCATTTAGGGTAGTTGAAGAGACCCAAGATGATTCTAACTTTCATTCGGATGTTCACTATGATCATTCTAATCCAAAATACTATGTGGAGGAGCCAGAGCCAGAGGCAGATCTACATCCTCATGATTATGATCATTATGATGAGGAGAATGTCAATCCACCAAAGGATCATGACCATCCATTTCGTAATCACATTGTTACCGATGATGAGGAGGACGAGGATGAGGAGCCTGATCCAAGAGATATATACGACAAACCAATAGCAGTAAAACCAGCCGAACCT
The DNA here is from genome assembly GCA_949592205.1 of Helichrysum umbraculigerum. NCBI lineage: Eukaryota > Viridiplantae > Streptophyta > Magnoliopsida > Asterales > Asteraceae > Helichrysum > Helichrysum umbraculigerum. The sequence goes on along the minus strand of CATIUR010000005.1, from coordinate 2,655,291 downwards.
GATATATTCTGGAATATACCAACGCCGTTAGGAGAGGAAGAGGAAGAAGTTCCAGAATGACCAGTTACCATGTATGAGACATCTTGTCGGATTCGAGAGGGCCAAACATTTAGAAGTAAAGAGGAATTTCTTCTTGAATTGCATACCAAGTGTCTCGAAGAAGGTTTTCAGATTAAGCCAAAGAAGTCAGACAAAAAAAGGTACACAGCAAAATGTATTTTGCCTAATTGTGATTGGAAGATAAGTGCAGCGTGTATCCAATATTGTGACAACTTCCAAGTTCGGAAGTTACATGACGTTCACACGTGTTCTCGTACTCAAGTCTTGTCAAATAGCCGTCATGCAACCAAGAAAGTGCTCGGTAACCTATTAAAAGAGGCGATGAATTTGGAAGGACGTGTATACAGAGGCAAAGAGATCAAAGTTGATATGACTCAACGCTTTAAAATCAGCCTTACATACAACCAAGCATGGAAAGCAAAGTGTTATGCTATAGAGCTGTTGAGAGGTAGTCCCGCTGAATCATTTAACAAGCTTCCCATTTACCTGCACAACCTAAAACTACATAACCCGGGGAGCACTACGAATCTCCGTACAGACGATGAGGGTAAATTTGTTATGTGTTACATGTCCATCGGTGCAGCTGTAAGTACCTATTATTACTTTAAATCTTACGTGCACATATGTACATTCTTATAGAATTTATATATATTTTTATATCTGAACTTTGCAGATACGTTCATTTGTCAACCATACACGCCCAATAATAATCGTAGATGGGGCACATTTGAAGGGTGGGTACTTGGGTACTAACTTAATTGCTGTGGAAATGGACGGTAATAATGGCATCCTGCCACTGGCTTATGGAATTGGAGCGGGAGAGACGTCAGAGGTGTGGACCTGGTTCTTGGGAAACTTACGTGACGCACTTGAATCTGCTGGTGGGATTGACAGCCTCACATTCATCTCTGATAGGGCTCCAGCAATTGCAGCCGGAATTTCTGATGTATTTCCAGAGGCATTTCATGCCCTCTGTTGTCGTCATTTATTGATGAACCTGAAAAACAAATCTTCAAAACTCAAGCACTTTGAATGGCATTATTGGAAAATGTGTAAGGCTTACCGAAAGTCAGATTTCGATGAACATTTTGATGTCATTTCTAGACATTTACCAACTTCATCAAAGGTTCTTACAGACGTGGGGAAAGAGAGATGGTCAAGGCATCATTCAACAAAGACACGATATGCTTACCTCACAACTAACAGTGCGGAGTCCATTAATGCCATGAGCAAGCATGCAAGGAAACTACCAGTGACAATGTTATTGGAGTTTTTTAGATCTTCAGTACAACAATGGTATTTCAAACATCGAAACACAGCCGCTAATGTTAAAACACCTGTCACACCATATGCCGAACACAAAATTGGTAAGAGGGTTGGCAAATCGCTTAGCTGGACGGTCAAGCCATCCACAAACATGATATGTGAGGTGGTGGATCGGAAAAAGAATGGTACAGTCAACTTGGAAGCAAGAACATGCACTTGCAAGCAATGGCAATTGTCTGGTTTACCTTGCGGACACGTAGCGGCAGTAACTCGTTACTTTAAAATGGACAATGTGACCAGCTTTGCAGAGAGGTATTTCGCTACGGAAACATATCGGGCAGCCTACAGTGAGGCTATAAATCCAACGCCTCATCCTTCAGAATGGGAAGATCCAGGTAATCTGCAGATTTGCTTACCGCCAATACTGGTGAAGAGGCAATCTGGTCGTCCACCAGGCCGTGTGCGTATTCCTTCAAAAGGAGAGGAGAAACGGGAATACAAAAATCAATGTAGTCGTTGCAAGGAACGCGGTCATAGTCGAGTTAATTGTACAGCTCCTTACGATAGAACAGATGAGCCAAGCCGATCAAGAACCACCGTAAGATCAAACTCAAGGTCAAAATCAAGATCAAAATCGAGATCGAAAAAAGTAAGTTGTTACTTTTATTCATACAAAATTAATAATTTACATTGTATTATTAAGTCCCTATTATTAATGCACTCGTCATTATTTTTAATTGCAGAAAACGTCCAAAAATGCCACGTCAAGCAAATTCGAGGAGGAAGGAGAACCGTCACAGGCAACTCAAACTTTTCCAAGTGTACATTTAAGTCACCCTTGAGTAACACTTGAAATTGTTGTGTTGAAAAAAACTATGTTATGTACTTGTTAAAAATGTTATCTACGTTTGCATTATCGTGGTTTATTGGATTCAATAAGTTTGCTTGAACATTACTAAACATTTAATTACATAAGGATTAAAAATAATAAAAGTAGATTCACAATAAAACGTACATAATTGGCCAACTATAAAATTTATTAAAGGGAAAGAAAAATACGAATTACAAGATTTAACTAATAACTAATCGAATAAAAGCCTTGCACTTGAAGAGCCGGTAATAATCTTAGATATTGGTAACAGCATTAAAGTATCAGAATTCGAGAAATGAGACAGATCATCGCGTGTAACATACACCTCAATTTCTCTATGTATTTTTGCATAGTCGGTAACAAAAATAAAGTACAAAAAAAAACAAGGGAAAAAAAAAAGTAATCAAAAAACATGTAGAAAAAAAAATAAACATATAAAAAAAAAGTAACAAAATTACTAAAGTTTTCAAAAAAAAAAAAAAAAAATAGAGAAAAAACAAGTTAAAAATAAGAATAATAAAAAAAAAAAAAAAGTAAAATTTCAGCCCGCAAGTCGCAGCCATCGGGATCGGGCTATTCCGTGTCTTTTACTCGTTAGTCGCAGCACGCAGCCACTGGGTCGCAGGTCGTCATTGAGCAGGGTTAGTGTCTTTTACTCGGTAACTCTTGCACGGGTCGCAGGTTTTCTGTGAACGGGTCGCATGTCTTTGGATGCGACGTGCGACCGAGGGTTTTGGGCTTGGCGTGTCTTTTACTCGTGATTTCTTTCGGTCGCAGGTCTCAAAGAAGGTCGCATCATGCGACCTGCGCCCGGGTAGGGCAAAACAGCATTTTTTTTTTTGGAAAGGGGCAAAATCAATTAGAGCTGCGAAAAAATGGGCATTTTTATTAATTTCCCTTCTTATAATCAGCAATACATGCAAGACATCCTGAAGGAAAAAAAAAAAAAAAAACCCTACCATTTATATAAAATAACTAGTGATGACCTTTCTGGTTTTCAAATGTTTTAATTAACTCTTTGAAACTTTCTAAAAATTTCTGTGGCCACCCTTTAGTACAAAAGCAAAACTATTCTTTGTACAAGATCTCAATTGTAACTGAAGACTATTCCTGAAATATGAAACTTGAAAACCTTTTGCACAAAGATTATACTTTACTTCAAAGAACATCCCCAACCTCTTGAATTCTAGCTGCTCTGTGTATTTACAAGTTACAACTATACCAAGGAAATAATTTCCCAATACAATGCAACACTCTTATCTGTACATCTCATGCAGCGATTTTCTAGCTAACCCAAAGATGGTTCAATTCGTTGACCGAGAAGCGGGACGACCCATGGTGAAAATGAAGAAACGTACTCAAAAAAGTCAGCGTGAACGTGACAATAACCTCAAAAAGTCTCCATAATCACCCATGCTACCACTTGAAAATCTCTTCATCCTTTCCCAAATTTGCAACCGTCTTTTTGGCCTCAACGGGCCTGAACTCGAGCTTATTCTATACGAACCAACATCTAGCCCTAGACCAGAAAACCCGCTCTCCACGTCTAGTGGAGACTCATAGCTTGGATAGGTGGACCTGGATGGGCCTGGGTCTGGGCCTGGGCTTGTACTGGTCCTAGGATCAAAGTCCATGGATGTTAGATCCTCTTGGCTGCAAGTTCTAGAGCCCAGGTCTCGTGTTTCTTCACACTCATTGCACACCAATTTTAATGCCTGAACCACTTCACCCATGAACGGTCTATGTGACACCTCGGGCTGCACACACATTGATGCTATTGCAGCTACTTTAGATATACTGTCAAATGGAACTTCAGGACAAAGTGATGGATCAATTAGCAAGTTTAGTCCTTCTGGTGTAGGCAGTAGAGGGCGCGCCCACGCCACTAGGTTTTCTTGGCCCGATGGCATTGACATGTCAACGGGCTTTCTTCCTGTTAGGAGCTCAAGTAGCACCACTCCATAGCTATAAACGTCACTTTTCACAAGAAGATGGCCTGTCATTGCATACTCAGGAGCCACATATCTGGTTTAACATTTAAAAAACAAAACAAAAATCAGTAAGTACCTTCTAAGCTTAAAATTAGTCCATTTGACCTTGATAGTTCAGGTCAGGTTATGGGTCACAACTGAAATGATTTGTGCATGTCAAAACGATACAGATTGGGTTGACCAAAAGAGTTGTCTTTATTTATCTATTTATTTATACTTTGTTGCATAATTAATTTGTCACTAATGATTAGAAAAAAGAAAATAATTTCAATAATAATAATCTAATTTTTGAATAAATCATATAAGAGGTTTTAGCGTTTTACGCATAGATAAACACTTTGGGTACTACGTGCTTATTCATCGAAAAAGCTATTTTTTACACGTTGGAATAATTAGAGAAAAAACATAACCTAAATTGACCCATTCATAAGTAAATGGGTCGTAATTTCCGTATCTACTTAAAGCGTAAAACTCTCATATTGTAGGAAAAGAACGTACCCGAAGGTGCCCATAACACGTGTCGAAATGTGTTGGTTCTCTTCATCTAAAGCAGATCGAGCCAAACCAAAATCAGAAACTTTAGGAGTGAAGTCATGTTCTAATAAAATGTTGCTGGATTTGAAGTCTCTATGTATGACTCTTGGGCTTGAATCTTCATGCAAGTAAGCAAGCCCTCGTGCCGCACCCAAAGCTATCTTCAAGCGAGCCCCCCAGTCCAATGGTGCAGTTTCCTTATCAACCCCTGCCCAACCACATTTTAACTCAATTATAAAGCATCTTCATAAACAAAAAACAAAGGATGAATTCAAAGCCAAACACACTACTTCTAGGTAAAGGTGGAAATTTCAACCCATTTACTTGTTAATGGGTCAACTTCGGGTATGTTTTATCTCTAACATGTCGGATGTGTCAAACCGAATGAACTAACAAAAAACAATCAAGTGGGTCGAAATTCGCATCAAGTGTAATTGTGTGCGTACAACCTCCTAAATCCTTCTTATCTATTGAAGTGGAGTTAAAACAATCAATGTATTAAAAGGCTACAAATATGAAACAATAAATTTGAAAGTGTTTCTACTTTCTACCTTTTAACCCGACCCGTTAATATAAAATAATTGATAATTATTTTTGTTAACCCAAATCCATTTCAGCCATTACACATCCAATTTGATACCTCCACTTTTTCAAATTTAAATTAGATATAAACAAATAAGGATTATCATAAAGCATGTTTTTAGTAATACCGTGAAGATGAGAATCAACGCTGCCATTTGGGATGAGCTCATAAACCAAGCACCGGTTTCTTTCTTCTGTACATATACCAATCAACCGAACCAAATTTCTATGGTGCAGGCGGCTAAGCATCTCAACTTCAGCCAAGAACTCTCGATCCCCTTGCTGATCATCGCGTTTTAGTACTTTGACTGCAATTTGTGTCCCATCTTCAAGCACACCACTATAAACACGCCCAAATCCACCTTCACCAAGAACTCCCAACTCATTGAAGTTATCAGTTGCTTTCTCCATGTCACTCAAACTAAACGTCTTTGCAGATCCCTTGTAATGTATACTAGAGCGAAATGATAGTGAAGCAGACTCAGGCGCACTTCCTATCATAGATGCACCAACCCCTACAATAAAATACATTTTGCAAAAATTGTCAAACAATTGAACTGAACTTTCAGATCAGATATATTTACATTTAAAGTTGGCAACTTTTTTAGTCACAACTCACAAAGGAGCTACCTGATGATTTCGTGACAGAAGGTACAGTAGCTGTTGTGTTTGGTCCCGAGTGAGCTCTGTCCCTACGTTTCACCAGTAGAACCCAAACAGCGACACAAACTAGAACCGCGGCTACAACCGCGGACAAAGATATTATAGAAATGACACCACCACTTAGCTTATTGCTACGCCTCTGATTACTCACATCAACCCCGAGTGGCTTTATGTCCCTACCGTTGTTGCCATGACCATATGGTTCACCATTTACACCATTTGTAGATGGCATAGGTGGTGATGGAGGAAGCCCTATCAACATAAAAATCGAATGTAAGCAAGCAGAATTTTGGTTTGACTTTTGAGGCCAAACAAACTGATTCTCAAAGTATAGCAGAGGTGGCAGTTTTACTTTTACTCATTTACTTATGAATGTGTCAATTTGGGGTGTGTTCATAATAGAAGGGTCAAATTACTCCCTCTGTCCCAAAATTATTGTCACTAGATAAGAAACACACAGTTTAAGAAAAGTACATTTGTTACTGTTGACCACCAATAGAATTTCATCTTTACTATTTTCACGCATTTTGATTGGTTTATTTTGGAAGAGGACAATTATTTTGGGACATCCTAAAATGGAAACTTGGACAATTAAATTGGGACGGAGGTAGTAAAACATTAGCTAGAAGTGGAATATGTTGAAAGCTGCTCAAAGTCTTTGTAATTTAAAAACAAATACAAAAAGGTGTTTGCCAAAAAAGAAATGGCTTGTTTCAACCCAAACACGTTATTGGTACCTGGATACTTGACGTAGAAAACTTCATAATCGCCAAAAAGGGAGGAGTTGATAGGCACTTGTTTCAGCCATAGTCTTTGAGCTGTTACATATGCGGTAAAGTTATCAAATTTTTCACCAAGGGGTACTAAGTTAATGATAACCATGGTCTTCTCTGAATCCTGGTTGTCTTCATTTGCTCCCATGATTCGAACTTGACTTGAGCTCATGAAAAGCCCAGAAGCCATTTCAAAAGCTAGCTCTGAAACTAAAGGAAAAAAGGTGTAGAGTGCAACACCAAGGCCGAGCTCAACTTGCATGGGCAGAACGCACATGCATGGTGTTCCAGGAGGGGTGTTAGTCAATGGCTCCTTGCATGTAAACGATGAACAATCTACAAATTAAGTAAAAGTCAAGTTTCTAGAGAAGCAAAGTAAATGGGTCACATCTTAAGTTACTTTATATACCTTCATTGGGAGGTGGAGGTGGTAATGCTTGAAGTGGCTTTGGAATCCTTGGTGGAGCTCGAATAGGGGAATCTTTAGGTGAAAGAATGGGCACTTGCAAATATGAAGATGATAAACTGGTTAGCTTTAGATTTTAGAAAGAAACTAACGTGACAAAGACTTGACCGCCCTTTCTACTTAGTAACATTAAAGTAGCATAGAAACACAGGAATTCCTTACTTTTAGTTTGTACAGTTGGAGACCTTATAGGTGGTATTGAAGGTGGAACAGTATTTTCATCAGGAGGCACACCTGCCACTCAGCCAGTCAATATGCATAAAGAGATGCGACTAATATTACAAAACTTTTTATATAAAAATAACTATGGGTGATTTTGAACAATAAAAAACACTGTCGTAGTTAAATATTTCTTGTAATGATTTCATAAAGTTGGATTCTTTTAGTCATGATTTTCAAATTTCCAAATTAGATATGACAATATGACATGAAACTGTGATACCATTTATTGCAATTTTCCCTTTTACTTAATGTAATAATAACATAAAAAGCTTTGCAAATTTGTATATGGTAGTGCATAGCCAAACTTATTTTTGTAATGACAGTGTATATTCATACCTGAACTTGGCGGTGGAGAAACGGGGTTACTGTCGGGAGTGGGACCTGAGGGAGGTGGAGGGTTGTGATGAATCGGCCTACTCTTGGGACCAGGAGGTGGTGGAGGATACAATGGCGGTAATGATGGCGGGGGATGGTATTTCGGTGGAGATTTAGAACCACTCGAATATGGAGGAGGAGCTTTTGGCAAGGTTGGAGCTACATGAAAAGGATGAATAAACTCATAATTATTACCATATTAATAAAAAGTATAATTCGTAGTCAGAAAGAAAGTAAAGGGAGTTCAAGCAAACCTTTCACCAGAGGCGGAGAATGTTGAATTGGGGCGATGTTATTAGTTGTTTGATTAGGAGGTGGAGGAAGACTTGGAGTTGATATGGGAGAGATGTGAGGCTCTGCAGAATAAATGAGGAGCTTTCAGTTCAGTACAGCTTTAAGCACTATGTTATCAGATATTATCAGATCTTGATTCTCATATTGTAATAATGACTTTAATTACTCCAATGCAAACAACGCCTTAATATTTCATTCCTAAGTTACTTTTAAGACATTGGTAACTAAAATATAGTATTCCCTCCATCCCAAAGTAAATGAAAAGTTGATTAAGAATGTAAAGTAGTGAGAGGGTTATCTATTAGTCAACTATTTAAATTACCCTCACAATAGACAGACAACATCAATCAATACCAAGATTATTTTGTAACGGTTACTGAAGGGCAAATATGCCAGAAAGAAAAATATTACATTTATCTTTGGACGAATCACAGTAGAAATTGTTGCATGTATTTTGGGACAGACTAGCGGGGTAATATATGAATAGCTGACCTGGTAAGATTGGAGGAGGCATGGATGAGTTATGGTTACTTGGAGGCAATACACCAGGAACTGCATTTAGAAGTTATGGAGAACATTAGCTTGAGATGACTAATTCGCTGGAGAATGACGAGCAAAAAGTCAAAGTCATATATTTAGTTTACTTGGTAAACTAGACGGCGGTTCTGCAACTGTAGGGCGAGGCGGTGGTACAAAACTATGGGGTGCAGAACGTGGTGATGCAACAGGCACTGTGATTATGACAAGTAATTAATTAAATTTTAAACATACATCATATTTAGTATGAGTTCAAATGGGTAAGGCTGGGCCAACATGTCAACATTTCGTGATCTGATTTCTTTGATAAAGTGATTTAGCAGGTACTTAAGTACCTGAAAACACTTTTAGTGACTTTTCACTGGGTCAACCTGTTTCAGTTTTAGCAGAGTTTAAATATTTTATCTGCCTGAGCTGGTGGAGATAAAGAACACAGCCTAAAAAGGCCCGTTTATTTTCCAAATGGGTCGAAATTGTTACCCCTAATACTAATGTAATGAATAATACGAAAGAAAATATTCTGGTTCACCTGGTGAATTCGGTGGAGGCATGGTCAATGTAGGACTTGGAGGGGCATCTCTTGGAACTGTGCTTGGAGGTGATGCCACAGGGGCTGATTAGCAAATTTCATAGAAACAAGTTACGAAAGATAAAAAATGTTATGGAGAATCTTATGAAAAAAACACAAATCGTATAGGCTGTTTAGATGTGCGTTTTCGAAGTGATTATCTGATTAATGCAATTTTTCAATTATCACTTTACTGTGTTTAGGTACCAAATTTCTGCTTACGATTATACAATAATTTAGGAGATGACCAGTGTCATACCAGCTGCAACAAAACTTATTATCAATGGATAGAGTGAGACTACTTATAGACCCTTAGTATATCTATCATTTACTCAAATAATCAAAATTAATCGAACACTCAACACCAAGTGATTATTACAACTTAAAGCAGTAAATTAGATTTAAACAGCATCTCCTGCATCACATTTTTATTACAGTTAATTATCTTATTCTGGTTATTAAATATAACATGAATACTTTCACAACACCCATCCAAACACCCTTTTGATTCAAATAAGATGAGATAGAAATGAAAACAGACCATTAGTATAGAGAAAATTAATTCAAAACCCACCTGGCAAATTTGGCGGAGGTACGGTCAATGTAGGTGGACTTGGAGGTGAATTTGTTGGTAATGTGCTTGGAGGTGGATCTGCTGGTAATGTGTTCGGAGGCGAAGCCATAGGGGCTGTTTAGCATATATTAATTAAAAAAAATCAAAATAAGTAAAATCAAAATGTTCTGTAATGAATTCACAACATATCCTTTATTCATACACAACCTTATTATTATACACATTATGTTCCCAAAATAAATGAAGGATTGAACTTTTTCGTTATTAGTTAAATATCTAACATGCCCACAATAATGAAATGATAATCACCTGGCAAGTTAGGAGGTACAGGCATTATAGGGGGCGTAGGCGGTGAAGTTGGTAATGTGCTTGGCGGTACTTCAATAGGAACTGCATCAACAAATAACATGTTATGTGTTAAAACGTGTTAAAAAATCTTACAGCATTTTGGTCAGAGAGGTATAATGATAAGCAATAAGATATGTTCTGCACATTTATGTAAGGAAGAATTAAAAGAGTAAATTTATAATTACCTGGCAAGTTAGGAGGCGGTGATGCCGTCGGCAATTTAGTTGGAGGCGATGCGGAAGGCTCTGCATATTATATGTGAATATTAGTTGCAAGTATGATTCTTAATTGGACAAAAAAGAATCATAACTGTAACATTAGTGTACCAGGCAAAATGGAAGGTGGTGCTTGCGGAATTGATGGTGGTGGTGCTTGGGACATGGATGATGGTGGTGGTGCTTGGGGGATGGATGGTGGCGGTGCTTGGGGCATGGATGGTGGTGGTGCTTGGGGCATGGATGGTGGTGGTGCTTGGGACACGGATGATGGTGGTGGTGCTTGGGACATGGATGATGGTGGTGGTGCTTGGGCCATGGATTGTGGTGGTGCTTGGGACATGGATGATGGTGGTGGTGCTTGGGGGATGGATGGTGGTGGAGCCTGGGGCATGGATGGTGGTGGTGCCTGGGGCATGGACGGTGGCACTTGAGGCTTAGCTGGTGGTGCCGCTTGAACCACTGGTGGTGGACTTTGAAGCACATCACTTGGCGGTGGTGGTATTTGTACTGCATTGAAGACAATCCAAGTTATCGGAGGTAAAAAGAAAATTCCTACAAAATCATTAAATAACTTGTTTGGCAGCAGTCCCATATTAAACACTACAATCAGTACGTAAATTACCGGATGTGGTTGGTGAGTTGACAGGAGATGCTATGGCGGGTCCCTTTTCCGGTTGAGGAATTGGCGGCACCAATACTGGCTGGATGACTGGTGGACTTGGTGGTGACCCTTCTGGAATTGACATAATTGGTGCTGCAACTCCAAAAAAAAAATCTAATTGATATGAATACTTTAACTTTTCAACTGAAGGCTCAATGACCATATCAAATAGCACCTAAAATACCATATAAAATTCTGCAACATTTTGTAGCTTAAAGATGGTATAAAAGTTTAAATGTTGCTACTCTATTCGAGTGCAGCACATGAATAAAATTTGTTATGGGCATACCCTGATCAGAAATTTTGGACTGTTATTGCCTCATATCATAAAGTTTATTACCTAGCTCATATAAATTTGCACTTTGAGATATATTACATTTGACCTGAAAAGTCAAAGTATACCTGCTGCATCTGATGGTGGTTCATTTAAAGGAGTGTTGGGAGATGTGGAAGGTTCAAGATGTTTAATTCCTTTGGGTCCTGATGCAAGCTCAAAATTTGGAGAAGCTGAAATAAAACTAGTAAACTTAAGTAATAAGTTCAGTTAAATCAACTCTAATGCATGACATTGTATTATGCACAATCAAAAAACTGTAATCTAGATGGATCTAAAAAGGAAGTCAAGAATGATGAATCTGCTGTTATTAATTTCTCAAAGGTGCACAAGTTTATGAATTTCCGGAAAGGTTTAAAGCCTTCCACATTAAATGATAATATATAAGCATAATTTCCTTAAATTGCAAAATAATCAAATATCATATCATTATCATCCTTCACTGCATCAAAACCTGCTTATAAATTGATTCAATCAACATTATATCTGCATATTTCCACAATTAGTAATCACAATTCAATAACATCAACATCTTCCCACATCAAGATTTATCAGTAATGTACTAATGTAGCTTAAACACAAGCACAGGAATCAAGAATCCGGAAACAACCATACCCACTAACCCACACAACAATTTCACAAATTTCCCAAATGGGTTGTCAAGAAATAGGCTAGATTTGAATAGTAACCCAAAAAAATCTTAACTTTTGAAAAGGGTATGAAGGTAATTTAGTACCTGAAGATCCTTGAAGAACAGCAGAAGTAGCAATTGCATAAAGTTGCAACACCAACAAAACATACTTCACCATCAAATTCATCCCATGAAGATCTCAAAACTCAAACTGACCCAAAAGGAATCAAACCAAAATAATAATAAAGACTATATATAACTCATGTTATTTAATATGAATAAATACTGTGAACATGTAAAAACTTGAAGCAACAATAAAAGAAGAGAGAGAAATAGGGGTTTAGAATTGGAGTAGATCAAAGAAGACCCACAAACAGTGAGAGACAAGCAATGAAGAGAAAGAAAGGCAGTTCCTTCCTTCAAACACTCTAATTTAAAAAGCTTTCATTTTTACTGCTATTTTTAATAATCAAAGCATAACAAAATGCTTTGTAATTTGCAGAGCTGATTCTTAAAGCTTAGCAGCCTCATGTTATTGTTACAGTTACAAACAACTGTACTCTTTTGTTTCCAAGAATAATAATAAGATAATAAAAAATTAATATTACAGTAGTATTTTACTTATATTTTGTAAATGAAACAGAGAGAACATATTCTTGTAAATTGCTGATCTTTAAAACAACGCTTGAGACAATCAAGATTGATTCTTTATTGTATTAATGAAAAGGGTAGTAGAGACTTACTATAAGAAAGAAAAAGAATGTTTATACACTTTTTTACAGGGGAATTTTCTTGAAATTTGGAATACATAAACCCTTAAATATATTGTGACAAAAGAATTAAAACTAAAAACGGTCAGATGAAAAGATTAAAAAAAACGGAAAGGTGTTAATAAAAAGTGTTGCTTTGACTATAGTTTAATTCATGGTTTTCAGTTTTATGATATTGGGTGTACAAGAAAAGAGGTGGCATCTGTCAATTTGCATTTGACAACTCACCTTCTTTTTGTGTAAATATTAAGGTTCAAATGAGTACACCAATTTTGAGTGAGAGTAAAGGAACCAACAGATTTCTGCCATGTGTCACTTTATTCTCTCTCCTCCACACTTTATTCTCTCTCCTCCACATTTTTAAAAATTAAATATCTCACAAACGGTAAGTCGAAAAATCATGAAAATTGCACCATAAAATTAAGCGTTTTCTCCTCTTCGATTTGCCGTATCTCAAGGCATACTTTTGACAACTTTTTTTTTCCTCATTTTTTGGTGGGTTTCACAAATTAGTAACACATGTGTTAGTGATTAGTTGTACATTTAATTAATTTGTGGTTAAGGTTAGGGTTAGGTTTAGGGTTTAGTAGGGTTTATGGTTTAGGGTTTATAAGGGTTTAAGGTTTAGAAGGGGTTCAAGGTTTAGGGTTTAGAAAGATTTAAGGTTTAACGTTTTGTAAAGCGTTTAGGGTTTAAGGTTTGGGGTTTAGGGGTTAGGGTTTAGGGTTTGAGGTTAGGGTTTATGTTAAGCAGCATTATATATGAAAATTTTACACACATTTTAGTTTAATAAAGGCCAACTCTAATACTAACCTCTTGTTATTATTAAGGATCAATATTTAGGGGTTTTGATGAATAATGACATGAAGGTAATGGCTAAGATTAATACAATCACAATTATTAAAGCATTATTATTAAATAAACTTCAAACATTCTATGTCTATAATGAATCATAATTTCCCTTTATAAATATAACTCACATATTACATCTTATTTATATTAGGGTTTTGCTAACGTGTGCCTCTGGGGCACACGTTAAATTGCATTTAATGAACCTGTAATTTTCTTAAATAATAGAATTTGCATTTAATACTCATTAATTTAATCTAATAATTACCTTCTATATACATATATTAATTACAAATTCTGTTATTTAAGGAAATTATAGGTTCATTTAATGCTGCTTAACATATGCCATGGGGGCATACGTTAACAAAACCCTTTATGTATATGGCTGCATTGTTATTCATTTAATGTTTAAATTTATTTATGATTCAGGTAATGGTTATTAGAACCCAATATATGGTAGTCGTTTAAAGATGGTTAGGTACGAAACATGAGTATACAAGTATAAATCTAAGCCATAAAGAAATGTCAAATATGTTAATTTAGTTCATTTTAAAATCTTGATTTGTATAATAAGAACTTTACGATTTATAGATTGTTACGAATATAGTTTGAGCACGTGTGGGCGTGTGGCTTCTCGAAATCAAAACTTATTAATCACGAGGTTTACATTAGTTTATTATTTTTGTGAATTTCTTTGGCTTATCGATTTGTAAATTTTTTTAAAAGACTAGCTAAGTGTTGTTGCCAAATTTACTAAAGATAATTGTTTCACTACACACTTATGAGTCACTTTGTCATGGTCATACACGATGTTTATAGGAGTACTAGCCCTCAAACCCGTGTGTATACACGGCCCTTCGAATGTTTATATGATTTTTCCAATTAAGCAGATAATAATGTATATATGATACAAGTATATTGTTTTGTTCTTGAAAAAAGAAAGATATAAATTGAAGTTTTAAATTATTTTTGGTAGTATGTATATAAATCATATCAATTGTTATTTTACAGAGAAGGTGATTAGTTGACAACTAAAAAGATAACGAAAGAAGAACATATCAGGAATTAGATTTTGTATATGATAATGATTTTAATTACAGCTAACGAATTAGATGTTGTATATAGGTTTATTCATTATATGATTTTAGCGATTATCTTTTTAATATAAAAGTACTAATACACTAAACGATTTTAGAAAGAGTAGGGAAATATTCGTTGTTTTAGTATATACAATTAAAATTAGAGAGGGTATCATTATAAAGAGTATCATTGTTATAAATTAAATTAATAATTTAAAAATAATAATAATGAACTAAATACTCAATGAGTAAGTGGTTAATTGAATTTAAATTTTTCAAATTAGATGGCATAAACCTTTGAAATTAAAATAAGATTTAATATAAATTATTTATTAGAAACATGTGTAATCGTATATTGGGGTTTAAAATGGACATAACAGGAATTAGATTTTGTATATGGTAATAATTTAAATTATAGCTAACGAAACGAATTAGATGTTGTATATCGTAAGGCTTTTTTCATTATAGGATTTTTTTTATTATCTTTTTAATATAAAAATACAAATACTTTAACGATGTTAAAATATTCGTTGTTTTATTATGTTAAATTAAAAATAAATAATGTGTCCTTATAAAGAGTATCATTTGTTTTATTAAATTGAGTTGAAATAATAATTTAAAAATAATAATAATGAACAAAATACTAAATGATGAATGGTTGATCGAATTTCAATTTTGAAAATTAGATGACATAAAAGATTAAGATAAGATTTAATATAAATAATTTATTAGAAACTTTTGTAATCGTATATTGGGGTTTTAAAAAGGGTAATATACAGAATAATCAACGTATGATTTACAAATGTTCAATCGAAATAAAAGGCTCCTTATTTTTTAATGATTATGAAACATTATAAAAACAAATAAATCGACCATAGAGTATTAGAATATAAATGGTAGATACTATAAATGCTATTTTAATTAATTTTATTAAAACTGAGAAATTCAAGAGCTTTTATATTTGATTTAGGTAAATTAAGGGACTCAATTGATTAATTAAAATTTTTTCGTTGATGACATCATCAAAGAGTTTCCTATACCGGCTTGCAAATGACTATAAATATATATTATTAGCATATATACATGAATCATTAATTATTGATATGTATAATCCAACAATTCATCATTTATTTACAAATATTAATGCAATATTGTAAGTATATGTTAAAAATATTAACGCAAAAAATTATGTTTTATTCTATCTTTTTACATATAAAAAAGTAATACTCCGTATTAATGTAGATATCTATGTTTTATTGTATTTTCTTACATAAGAAAAAGTTGATATATTATCTTTCATTGGTTTTCTCTTTATCTTCTCAAATTACGATATTATTTTTGTTATTATCTATTTTTATCTGTGTATATATTTTAGTTTGTATGATGTTCAAATTCATTTATTTATACAGAAATTTGCATTTGTTTCTTAGATAGAGTTCCACGGCTACATACTATATTGCTCAATATATATTTCGACCTGGTTTGTAGGATAAAGATGATGGATAAAAAAAATAGGGGAAAAAAATTAGATGAGCAAGTGAGAGATATAAACGGATTTTGTATATAAAAAGGCAAAGGATTTAAAGTTTGAATTCGTTTAAATCATTTATATAAATTTATGTATGATGTCATCGTATCCTCAATTTTAGTTAATTTGATAAAATTAAGGAATCTTATTGGTTAATTAAAATTTTGATGACATCATCAAGTATTTCCTATATATAATTTAAGATTGGCTCAATGTATTTGGAGCATTTTGAGAAAGATATGATTCATAATTAGGTATTCAACTTTATCAGATGTTTTACAAAACATGCGGATAATAGAATTGTACCAAGTTTTACTTATAAGTCTAACGGCCGGGTCGGGTTAGGCCAAGTTAAGTAGATCCGTTAAATCATCTTGTTTAATTTCCCTTTTTAACTTTTTTCCATTTGTCAAAAGGAATATGACAAAAGTATACACAGTGCATAAATCACTAAAAAATGTACAATCCACTAACATTGTAATTACCAAAATAAGGAAGGTTGACTAGTATTATTTGCGAACATTCACATGTTCTCCAAGTTTATACTTGTATAGATAGATAGATATATGCGAACCTTTTAAGGCCGGGTGACGAATAATCAGAAAAACAAACCTACACAATATTTAACCATGCCACATGAAAAAGGTGTTTGGTGTGTGGACCCTACGTATTCATCTAAATGAGATCGAGTGATAGGTACAACTAGAGATGAGCAAAACAGTCTAAGACTGAAACTGGTCCTGAACCGGACTGGGACCGGTCCTAGAAAAACTGGACTGGGAAAAAGACTGGACTGGTCCTAGGACTGCCTGACAGTCCTAATTCAGTTCTACTTTTCTGTCAGAAGACTGGTTAAAAACTGGACTGAAATCAGTTTAAACTGGTTAAAGACTGAAACTGGTTTAAAACTGGCAAAAAGACTGAAATGTATTATAAGCTATTTATGTTTATTTATTGTTTATTAACTTTTTTATTTCCTTATAAAATTTAAATTTAGGTCAAATTGTATTTGATACATTTTTATTTCTTTATTTATAAACTTTTATTTATTTTCACATCAACAATTTCAATTATATACATTTTAATTTAATCATACTTCACATTTATTGATTTTTTCTATTGGTTTTAAAATTTTATTGTAACTATTGACAAAATTATCGACCATGAAAAAAAGACTGGAAATAACTGAAACTGGACTGGGACTGGACTGAAATTTTAAGAAAAACTAGCAAAACTGGCAAAAAACTGGACTGAAACTGAACCAGTCCTAGAAAAGACTGGTTTTTAATTTTCTGTTAAAAAACTGGACTTTTTTGAACTGGACTGAAAACCAGTTTTATCTGATCTTTGCTCATCTCTAGGTACAAAGATGTGACAAAAAACATGAGTATAACTTCAGTTATAGAATATTAAGTTGTACAATACTCGTCTTCATAACTCTACGTTGATTAGCTTCTGATGCATAAATTTTTGTATCCTTCTTAAAATTAAGATAAAACGAGAGAGACTAAAACATCAGTTTTCGTAACGTTGACATGATATAAAAATACTCCCTTCAGAAAACACGATATCAACTATAAGGACTTTACTTTAATTCACCGTCGTATGTGGCAAAAGGTTGATAACTGATAATCCAGACTAGTCAACAAATCAGTTGCTTATCCATAATGTGGAAAGCATAATGAATCGCAAAAAACATTATAAGTACAAGGTTTAATGTTTCACAAATACAACAACAACGATACTCAATTCCGCCGTAGAGGGAGTATGAGGGAGGTGTACGTGATTTAGACCGTCATACTTCTACAGGGGTAAATAAAGAGACTGCTTAAAGAAAGATGTGAGGCCTAATGTTTGACGAATATAAATGATAAGTAGCTAAATAATGTACCAATGATATTTTTGTATGTTAAAAAGTAGAATCGAATTTAAAGACAACAAAATCCATCCAACATTTTTTTGGTATTCATATCAAGAGACAACTTTCTATGGATGATATCACATCTACATAAAAAAATTGGATTGTTTTTGTCTCATTGTTGATTAACATTTCAATATATATTTCCAAAATAATATATTTTTTGTTGCTATTCCAAATTAAAAAATAAAAAAAATTGTGGTTGGAGTGCACTTGTTTATATATCACATGCAAACGATGCACTTGAAGCTTATAATGACCTATTAACTCATTGGTAGTAGTAATTAAACGAATAAATGACATATGTTACATTTGTTAATCATCCTAATTACAAATGAAAAATAAAAAACCACCAAAGCCTATAAAAGTCTCCTGAATGACATGCAAGCCCAACGTATATTGTGTTAACTTCACAAAATATGGTGATAATTCGTACACTGTCATAATTTTTTCGTACATTATTATTTATGCTTTATAGAATTGTACTGTACATCACCATAAAGTGCAGTTAGTGATATACGGACAATTTTTGATCTTTTACGAATCACTAAGTTCTAATATTAAATTTGCTTTGTCATAAACAAGTTATCGAATGAAATGCGAAATTTAAAGAGTTGAGATGCATGGTTTTTTAATTACACAAATCATTACTCTGTCGACGATGTTGTCGACTCGATTAGATTCCCCTTTTGTAAGGCCACCTTAAGTTGCATGTGATCTCTTGTTTGGACACCCAATATTTGGTGGGCTCATTTTGTCACCCCACCCACAACTCGTCCAATTCAATCATTTTTCCAATTAAAAACCTATATTCATATTAATTTGTTTGCATGATTAATTATATTTATTAAACGTTACTCATATGAACCATATGTTGTGTAATCATTTCAAGATTGAATGCATTAAAGTGGTTGCTTTATATGTATGTCCCTAGCTAGGTGATATCACGACACGTTTTTGTTAGATGCCGGCCACCTTATCACATTGTTCCATATGATCGAGATAGGTATGACTAAAAATAGAATGGATGACGATACACAAGTGTATATATGTGCTTACACTTCAAACCCGTATATAGATACGAGATGTTGATTTTTTATTTAAAACAGAAATTTAATTTTATAATTTAAGTAATTAAAATCGATGGACCTAATTGATTAATTGAATCTGATTTAAATTGATGATCTAATAACTCTGCTTCTTATTCTTATATTATACTAGCATTTGACCCGCGCTATGCAGCGGTATAAAAAAATATTTATGGCAGCTTTTCTTCAATTATATGTCGTTATTTGGTGAAAATTGAAAAAGATAGTGATAGATCATTTTCTTAATTTACAGTATACAATATTATAGGTTAGAGCTGAATTTTCAAACCATTAGTCTACTAACTTAAAACCCGTAAACCATTTTGATCATTTGGGTTGGATTTGAGTTAAGGTTACCATCAACTCATCAATCGATCAACCAGAAAATAATTATTTTTTAATAATATGATCCTACCCGTGAACTTGTTTGCCCCGTTTTCCCAAATGGGTTACACAAATCACTTTTGAGTTGAATGCTTTTAAATCATCAACCCTTTTATAAAATTAGTCCGAGTTTAGGTTTTGAACTTTGTACCTTAAATCTCAAATCCATGAACTTGAATTATGAACTTTCAATCGCTATTTTATCTATTATAGTTAAATAAAATATCTTTACAAAAGGAAAAAAATCAGTGCTTCAAATGTTTGCACTTTTTTCATTAGATATTATCTCTTTTCTACTACTATATAAAACAAATGAGACAAAACTTAAAGGAGAAATAGTATTTTACTATTTTACCCTCCATTTCACTAATATATCTTCAATCAATGTACAATTAAATACTTAATCAATGTAATTAATTATACACTTTAATTTTAATTTCAGATCCAAATATATATGTAACTAAAAATAACTAACTAAGACGGTAGAATAGTAACTTATATCTTCTTAAGACTATCAAACGGCCAAGCTAATTTATAGTAGTAGTAGATTAACTTTTTTGATTACTTGAACATCAAATTATCTAAAATAGAAACGAAGTGTTGGCTATTTTTTTTATTATAGAAATGAACTATCAAAAGTATCAATAATTGAAAATAAAAACTATCAATTTTATCATAATTCTAGTAGTACGGTACGTGACACATCATCATTTTTCTAGAATTTCGAGATAACACAT
The DNA here is from genome assembly GCA_949592205.1 of Helichrysum umbraculigerum. Lineage (NCBI taxonomy): Eukaryota > Viridiplantae > Streptophyta > Magnoliopsida > Asterales > Asteraceae > Helichrysum > Helichrysum umbraculigerum. Next base: position 2,634,970 of record CATIUR010000005.1, on the reverse strand, counting down.
TGCTAATGAAATGATGAAAATGATAGTTGCTTTCTATTATTTAAAATTTTGATAGTCGACTTCTAGAAATTTAAATATGTCAATAATTCATTTCTATTTTAGGTAATTTGCCGTTACTTGAATGTAATGACTAAAAGTATTCAATTATTAAATAAAATACTTAAAAGAGAAGTAAAAAAGTTATAGTATCTCTTTATTAAAACTTTAATATAAGTTTTCAACTTTTTATATATTACGCAGTAGTTTATAGTAAAACTACTTATAATCTGTAAGAAGAAAAATAAAAAATAATATTTTTTTAGCAATATTTCTATCAAAACAATTGTAACTGGCATTTTTAATATGCATTAATATGTTGTCTTAGTTAGTTATTTTTAGTTACATATATATTTGAATCTGAAATTAAAATTAAAGTTTATAATTAATTACATTGATTAAGTATTTAATTGTACATTGATTGATAATATATTAGTGAAATGGAGGGTACAATAGTAAATTATTATTTCTCCTTTAAGACTTTGTCTCATTTGTTTTATATATTAGTATAGATATAGATATAGATATAGATATTTAAAATTTAAGATTAAGATACAATGACATTAGTGGGATTTGAATCATTATCAAACATCACATATACGTCTCTCATAGTCATAAATATTAATTAATGCGATATACGGAGTAACATGTAAAAACATACAGTAATATGATACAAAGTTCAAAAAAGATATTACGAAATTGCGGTCCATAAGAATTAAGAAGTACATACAACTGGTGACTACGACATAACACGGGAATGTCTCTATATACCATTTATATATACTTTTCATACCATTTTTTGATTAAAAAAATGGAAAAAGTACGAAAAAGTACAGAAAATGTACAGAAAAGTAAAGAATGTAAGAAAGAATGATTTAAAAAAGTACGGAAGAATGAATTTAAAAATAAATAAATAGTATAGAAAGTAGGACCCCATAACACTTTGGTCCCTATGATTTAAATATTATGTGTACGTGTATTAATCAAAGGCTACAAATTGCATTGTACTATTCTTCATAGACCAACAAAATTAGAGCAACAAAATCAAATCATATGTGAACACATCTGTCCTAGATGTACTTGACTTGTGGATACATGGTGGTACTTAACCACATTAATAAATACTCCAATTTTTCTAATTATAATAATAATAATTATTTTTTTCTAAAAAAAAAAGTCCTTATTTAATTCCTTATAACACATAAATGTTATGGTTCTTGCATTACAAAATCTCAGAGTGGCATGTTTACTTATAACAAAGGCAACCACGTGTTGTTCTGCCTAATGAATTTGGCAACATCACACATGAAGCATAGCATATATTCCCGCACTACTTAGATTTCAATGTGGTCATATTAAGTCGGGTTAGGCCAACTCGTAAACATCGTTTTCACCCTTTTATTTTCTTAAACTTCTTAAATAATCAAGGGCGGCGAAAATCCAGAAAACGCTTCCAAATGCAAGGAATGTGATTTTCATCTTCAAGGATATAACAACGTAGAAAAACCTAGAACCATATATTTTTAGAACAATTGAACAAAACAACTGCATAATAATTAATTACAACAAAATCTAGTTGATGAAATAAAACGATTTTGATTTTAAGTTTCGATCCGTTTAATACGATTTCATCCATTAAAATTAAACGAATAATCCAAAAGTGACACAAGTTAAAAAGAAACAAATTAAAGTCACATGAAAGTTGTAAAGATTTTTAGAAGAGAACATGTCATAAGAAACATTGGCCACATGGGATGGCTGGCTCGTTCCAAACCTAACCCGGAAGAAAACTTTAGCATGTGATTCATATTAAAGACTTCGGCTGAGATATACTATTACTATACCCTATTTAGTATTTACCATGGTTTTCTTGCTCTTAATTATCACACTAAAGGTACTATGAATTAAATCTCTCTTATATTTATTTATAATAAAAATAATAAATAATAATATATAATATATTCAAAGTGTACAATTGTATCTGTATTAAATTTAATGTACTTCACTCGCTCATTCTGATGAACCAAACCTTGTTATTACAAGTCGATCATCATCATCATCATCTATCTATATCTATACTTCTATACGTTAATATATATAACATCTTGTTTTATATTTACTATTTAGTAACTCTTAAAATTAATATTCAATGTTACTAATTTTAACTTAAGTTCACTTAATATGAAATTTTATCATTTTCATAATTTTCTCCTTTTACCACCGCATTACGAATCCCCAACTCTATATACGAGCAAAGTACCATTATTAAGTCACTATGAGTACCAGGGGCGGATGTTAAGGGCGGGCACGGGGGCAATTGCCCCCTAAGAATTTTCAAATTACGTAAAAAAAAAATTATTAAGGGTATTTATGATATTTTATAAGTTTTGCCCCCCCAAAACTAAACAAATAATTGAAAAAGAAATTGTTGCACCCCAATCTATAAATCCTAGCTCTGCCCCCGACTATGACGAATAACCTTCGAAGAAGGAGCGGGTATTAAACTACTTTTTATATAATAAATCATGGATCGCCGGTTCATTCAAATGATGTTGGGCTTCTTTGTGGGCTAACTTGGTTCAATCTACTATGTTGGGTTCAGCTTCTAACGAAAATAGTGTAAATAACTTTTTTCGATGTCTACAAAGTTAAACAACTGCTTAGCCTATTCATAGTAATTTACTCTTTTGAAAATTGAAAGTATCTCATAAAGACTTGTTGCTAAAAAATTGTTTAGATTGTTTATTTACAAATACTCATTTTTTGTTTAGAAAAGTAGGTATTAAAATACTGATTTTTAATAATTTATTATTTTATTTCAATCAAAATAAACAAGATACCTAATTTTAATAAATATATATTGAAAGTTTAAAGTAATAAAAAAGAAAAAAAAGTAACTAAAGAAATTATAATGGGTAAACTGCAATTTTTGTCCCTGTGGTCTGGTCGTTTTGCCGATTTTGTCCTTTTACTTTTTTTCTCGCATTTTTTATCGCTGTGGTTTCGAATTTTGCTATATTTATCCTTTTGTCTAACTTTGGTTAAATTTATCCATTAAATCATATAAAATGACATTTATACCCTTTGTCTTCTACATCTTTCCATTGTTCTAGTTTCTCCAAATACCATGATATTTTCTCTCTATTTAAATAATGAAAAAGCCAGACACAAACACAAACAACATACTTAGTTAAAACACCAAAAATAATCACATCTTAACACACACAAAATCGATCAACCACAAATCAAAGTATAAAACCACAAAGTCAATTGAAAAACCCACATGATTAATCCTACCACCACCACCTGCCGCTATCACCATCTGTAAACACCATCAGTACCACCTGAAAACCCCACCATCAACATCACCACCGTACGAAAAACCACCGGATCTGTACATCGATTTTCAGGTGAAAAATTCTAAAAATGATTCCGACCAAATCCGTACCTTGATTCCGGTCAGGGATGGCGACGTAAGTAGATATGGCCCAAAACACAAACCCGTCAACACCATCATTAAGTCGTGATTCTAGCGAGTTAAATCGATTACGATCACATCCATACATTCGGAGACTTAATTCGCGTTTCTCTTCAGATCCAGAGGTCAGATCCGGCGAATTAAAACGGTTGTGGTGTGGTCAAAATGGTTGTGGCGGTGGTGTTGTTGAATGACGGTGGTATGTGTGTTCATAATGGTGGTGGTGGTGTAGTTGAATGGCAGTGGTGGCGGTTTGAAAACTGATCAGATTTCACCGGTGGTGTTGTTAAGTGACGGTGGTGGGTGTGTTCATAGTGGTGGTGGTGTTTGTAACACCCCAAAATTTAAATGTTTTATTTTAGAATGTGAGGGTTGTCGCACCCCCAAAACACGTGGCAGCGGAAACATGAGGTGTCACGGGGGCGCCGACCAAATTAAATATCACAACACAAAGATTAAAGCAAACGACCTCTATATGAGACGTTTAAAAATAGTTACATTACGGTAATTCGAATGTTTACAATATATATCTGGAGTTCGCATAATCCGTTAAGAGATTTCTAATACATTACTTATTAAACAAAATACAGCTAAATGCAATCTAATCTCTGGATGGTTGAAAACAATGCAACTCGAGCTAAGCTTTCCATAAGCTTCCTACTGCGGCGGGTTACCTGAGAAATACATACTAAAAGGTCAACATAAAGTTGGTGAGTTCATAGGTTTAAACAGTTATCAAAGCCTAGGTATGAATCACAAGATTTGTTTGTTTATTAAACAAGTTAATAAAAGTTATACTATTGCAATGAGTCTCATAGTTCGAGCTTAACGTTGTTTGCCTCCGGTAAGTGCCTAATCCATAACACTTCTGATTCACAAATATTATTGCGCCCGTGGGTCGGCTAGAGCGACTAGCCCTGACGGGAATTGTCAGTTCCCGATAGATCTATCCAATAACATTCACGCATATATTAACGAACTATGATGGGTAGAGGGCTTAAGGATTATTTTCGGGTCTCATGCAATCCGTATAAAAGTTGTTTACAGTACTTGTGATCATAAAAACAGTTATAAAACAGTTGTATGTATTCTCACCCCTGAGTATAAAAACAGTCTAAAGGGGCTATGAAACTCACCTTAGATTAGCAAGTAGCAAGCAAATATCAAATAAGCCAGCAAAGTCCAAAGCGCAACCTTCTAACGTCCTAAACGTATAAGGTTGTGTAAGTAGATGTCTTATAAGATCATCTATAGCGATTGTATAAGTGGGGGTCAATGTCCACTTAAGCCAATCGTGTAGGTGGAGGGTTAATGTCCACCTAGAGCTAGTTCATCAACTAGTATGTCCAAATAAGTTGTTCAAGTTCGTTTCTTAAAAACGTGTACGACCCGTTGGTGAAAGTTTGTAATAATAATTCATTTAGACATTATTATCAAGTTTGTTTTGCTGTAAACTATTCGTTAGTACATACCGTGTGTTGCGAACCGATTATTTTAGTTTGTATAAGTCTTAAACCGTAGGTCAAAGTTGGTCAACTCGTTGGTTCAAGCTGGTCAAACCTGGTCAAACCTGGTCAATCCTGGTCAAACATGGTCAAACTTGGTCAAACTAGTCAAACTTAGCATCACTAGCAAAATGTAGCATCACTAGTAATTGTGGCATCACTAGGTTAGTGTCTCTACTTGAGACTTAGGATATTTTCAGAAAATGTAGCATCACTAGCAAAATGTAGCAACACTAGTAATTGTGACATCACTAGGTTAGTGTCTCTACTTGAGACTTAGGATATTTTCAGAAAATGTAGCATCACTAACAAAATGTAGCAACACTAGTAATTGTGGCATCACTAGGTTAGTGTCTCTACTTGAGACTTAAGATATTTTCAGAAAATGTAGCATCACTAACAAAATGTAGCATCACTAGTAATTGTGGCATCACTAGGTTAGTGTCTCTACTTGAGACTTAGGATATTTGGTTCAAGTGTTCTAAGTGTCGGTTTCTAATTCGGGAAACTTTCTAAGTTTAGTTTTAGGTCCAAGTTACTAACTAAGTCATCCAAACCCATTTTTTGTTACCACTTTCCAAAAATAGTAAGTTTTGTCGTTTTTAGAAACCGAGCCGTTTTTGTTGACTGGGTCAAACCTACTCGGTTTGACCCGAAACTTTTACCCAACCCATATATCAGTTTAAAGAGTCCAAATAATTTGTCGGTTCGTGTCGGAGTTCATCCAAAGTGTCGGTTTCTAACATGCAACCTAAAAATTCAAGATTCAACGTTTTCGGTTTATGTCGGGTCATTACGCCAACTGATTTCGCCTATCTCTAGTTCAAATCAAACCTCAAAACTTTTACCAACTGATCTACTAAGTGTCTAGACTAACATGTCAAATTTCCAGCATTTAACAAGTCCGTTTACATATTAAATAATTTCCGCGAAAGTTCCGAACACAATTCTCGAAAACTAACAGGTCAGTCCTATAAATCGGCTCGTAGAGAAAAATGAGTACGTTTCTGGAAAAAGTGCAAAACATGAAAGTTGTAGATCTTTTCGAGACGAAGATTTCAAAAAAAAAAAATGCGTCTTCTAACTCTCAATATTTGATTTTATACGAATTTTTCCTTGTAACAGCATTTTTGGGACAGATTCTTGCATGTTCTTGTATAATTTATAAAAACGATTTTTAACACCAAGTTTGGACATAATCTTGATAGATGAACTAAATAACATCTAAATCAGTAGTATTAAAGTAAAATAAGTGAGGGAGTTAGTGATTCTCACAAAGAAATAATATAGAGATGATGAAGATGATGAAAAGGGGCTTGATTCTTGATCTTCTTTCTTCCAAATTTGAAGGTGATTTAAGTAGTGGTTGTTTATGGTGGTGAAAGGCTGAGAATTAGCTCAGTGTTTTTGAGAGAAAACTTAAATATTTTGAGGTGAAAATGAAAGAAATGATTTATCTTTTGCTTGTATGGTTTATTTGGTCACAAGTCATCAAGTATCATCATGACCTTGCATGTAATTTGAGAGGAGATGTGGGGTGGTGGCACATGGGGGGAGGGGGCAGGCCAAGGGGGCCCACTCAGGGGTATTATGGTCATTTTTTTTGTTCCCAATTCAATTTGTTACGTTTCCCGTTCGTTTACCCGATTGTTTAGACGTTTATTTATACGTTAAACGTTTAATACGCGCATTTAAATGACGAATTCGATATTTCCACTTGAAATATTTAGTATAGATACTTGAAAACACTTGTAAAAATGTTCCGTTAATTTATCGGTCTCGATTTGCGTGCACGTTTTACGGAGGTTTAATCGCGTAGCGTTTTAAATAGACGTTTTTCATTGACGAACTATTATATGATGTTTTCAATAATAATTTCATACAAAATAATATATTTAAATTATTAAAATATATTTTGGCTTTCGTTCGATTGTCGGGCGCATTCCGCGCGTTTCTGTTGCGTTTGTGACGTTTTAGCCAAAACGCCTAGGTTTTTCGTAGTTTATTTTTAATAAAATAATAAATAATGATAAATAACTTCTAAAAATAGATTTAAGTTATTTATAGAAAGTTTTTCACCAACGTCCGTATTTATACTGTGTCGGACTCCGTCCGGTTGTTTTGCACAATTTCACCAAATTGCGTAAGCGTAATTACAACTAATTACGTAAGCGTATATTCACAAAATATACAAGTAGTTACAAGCAATTACAAGTATTTAGCCTAATTCTAAACTAAACACACGTAATTAGGGTTTCAAGTAGGATTATCAGTAACCCTAAATCGTCGGGTGTCACAAGGGTATATTTATTTTAAAGTGTTATGGTTTTAAAAGATACGAAATAATAAAATACGCAAATGGCTTCTCAGTTCCAGACAATAGAGTTTAAAGGGGATAAAATATATAAACCGACTTATATGTGTGTACGGGTGTGTTTATCTTATTTTCATTCTTTAAACCTCCAGAATACTCTCATACATAAGAGAAAAATCGCAGGAGCCTTCAAGCCTCAAAATCTAAACTTTCAATCCTTCAATTTATGATTCTATTAGCTTAATTCATTTCTTCTAATCATCAAGAACATCATGTAAGTGATTTTCTCCATGATTTAACCTAGGGTTTGGGGTTTTAGTGAGTTTTGTATAATTCATGATTTCAATACGAAATTAGGGTTTTGATTTGATGAAATTGGTGTTAATTAGAGTTATATAATCATTGGTAATCAAATTAGAACATGAAAGTGATGAGATTATAATTGGTGTTCTTGAGGAATTAGTGGATTTTTATAGAACTCGTGAAATTATTGATTTTCATATGAAATTAGATGTCTAATATGATGAAATGATGTTAGTGAAGCTAACTAGTGAAAGTTTAAAAGTTGTTTAATGTGGTTGATTAAAAGATTAAAACAAGTGTAATCAAAGTGGGGGAGCATGTGACACCCGTCAAAATTAGGGCTAGATTTTTGTTCCTAATCATTTAGAAATACATGTGATTAGTGCTAAGTATTAGGCTAATTGTATGTATCAATATATATATTGTTGAATATATATCAGTTCACGATTATATTTAATCGTTCATTTTCAAATCGGCCAAATTCCGATTCATTTATATGGCGTTGGTGAAAACAATATTAAGTAATATAGAAGTTATTATTTAATACAACTCATTATTTATTATATATTATTTTGATAATATATAAAGTATTCGTATCGTACAAATACAAAACATTCGCGACAAAGATTATAAATAATGTATTATTATTGAAAATGATAATTATTATTTACTTGGATTAAAATAAAACATATTTCGTTTTATAACATTTTACTCAAACGCGACGAAACCACTCAAACCGTATCCGTCATTCAAACATAAAACAAAGATATATTTTTATATCTCATTAAAAGTATTTTTATTAAAATGCTTCGATTAAAATACGTACGATTTCATATTTAGATATTTATCAATTTAAAACATTATACTACTTTTCGATCGGGTACAAAAACACGGGTATTTTGTACTTCGAGTTGGAGCCACCCAACTCCAATGATTGGAGCTGGGCATAAGCCGATCAAACACCCTCCTTTCTCATTTCATTTTCATTCTCAATCTCTCTGCACTCTCTCTCGGTCTCTTTCATTTTCAAAAACAACAACAACAATAACAATTAACAACAACAAGATTATCATCATCATCAGCTGGAATCATCATCATCATCGTGATCATCTTCATCATCATCATCATCATCAAATTCCATTTTCGGTTCCATTTTAATACGTGAGTAATCGTCCACTTTTTCTTTAAGTTTTTGTGTTTAAATTACATATATTAACATGCTAGGATGTTCTACAAATTGATTATGTCCCCAAATCGAACCCATTTTGCTGTGATTAAATTGTTGCACGAACAGACCCTGTTTTTGAACCAGGATCCGGCGGATCTAGAGGGGATCCGGCGGATCTATCTCCAGTTCATGCGGATCCGGCGGATCTAAGTAGGATCCGGCGGATCACCCTTCAAAATCGACCCGATCCGGCGGATCACTCCAAGGATCCGGCGGATCCAAACCAAACACACTCAATTGGGCGGATCAACACATGTTCCGGCGGATCCCCCCGTTATATTTCATGATCCGGCGGATCAACAAACGGATCCGGCGGATATTAGCTAAAACAGAACAAATATTTTTTCGAAAACGTCGACAATTTCACAACCTATTTCAGGGTAGCTTCTCGATGAAAAATTCATTGTAACGGATTGGGCTCAAATTCGCAAGGTCATTCAAAAACAACCAAATGGTCAAGGCTAAGTACGTTAGCCTAGCCAGTTTTAGGCCATCCGGGGTCGTTTAGGGGCCGAAAATGGCAGATTACTGTTTTCAGACTCGTACCAAATTTAGTAACTTATGAAATAAAATGTTACGGACATAATGAACTTGAGTAACAACTAAACTTATACGATACGACTTATATACGAAACATATATACTTTTATAAGCACAACAAATCATGTATAATAATAATAGTTTGAAATTATTATTACAAACCGTCACCAACGACCCGTACACATTTTCACAATTTCAAACATAAACATTAACCAAAGTGTTTGGGCATAACTAGTTGAGGGAACAACTAGCATAGATGGTCCGTTGTGTCATCTAATCAATTAAACCTTGCGCGTTTAATACGCCCGGCAGGTTTCAATAATCTAATCATTTATCAAAACCTTGCGCGTCAAAGACGCCCTGCAGGTTCAGTCGTTGTAACGACATCAAATCATTGTGAATCATTATAATTGTTGGCTAACAATTCATTAGGCTCAGGTGAGTCTCATAGCCCCTTTTTAAATGCTTTTACCTAGGGGTGAGATACATGCTCATTTTGTTTTACATCTGAACACAAGTATCAAAACATCGCTATATATTACATGAGTAAATCATCTAATCATTTTAAGTCCTCATAGCATAGTTTGGTAATACTTTGTAGCGTGAATGTTAGTGTATGGATCCATATGGGACTGACAATCCCCGTCCGGGTCAGCAAGCACTAACTGGTCAAAACGGACGCATTATCATTTGTTCATACGTATGTTGATTAGGCATACGCATAGAGGCACCCTCGCTCAGGCACTTAATTGTGATCCTGACATCTCAGTTAAGCTCAGACTATGTGCTCATGGCTATATATACATTATATTTGATTAATTTCAAACATCATTATTAAATCTTGTGGTTCATACATTTCATCTTATCATTAAACCTGTGAGCTCACCAGCTTTATAGCTGACCTTTTAGCATGTATTCTCAGGTTCTCAGCAGCAGTAGGACTGCCATTCAGGATGCCCATTAGTTCGAGTCGCATACAGACATCAAGAGATTTTCATGCATTACTATATTTTGTATAATTTAGTTATGCCATAGAATCTCTATCATTTGACTCAAGGGATTTTGTAAACTATATTATAATGGTGTAAAACCTTTATTTTATCAATGTATTTGTAACGACGCATGTAGTGGTCGTTCATTTTGTAATCTGGTGCTTTGTGTATTGATTAGTCGCGCCCCGAACCGACCCGCTTTCGCATCATAATTTGGGGGTGCGACAGAGCAAGTGAATAATATTAAAGTGGATGATTAATTAGTGTCTACTTGTATGATTATGTTGTTATGAATGATATGATAGGGATTTAAAGACATGGAAAGCATACGTGGCCATTGTTGTGAATTATCGTCTAAATATCGAGGTGAGTATTATGGGGGTTAAACGGGTAAGGTTTGTGTATGTATGTATCTTAGTTGTATATATGTATAATGGATTATAATTGTTTCATATGTTGAATCGATTGTATGTGTTTTCGGATTGCCTCCGAGCAAGAGGATCATACAATCGGGTGGAAGATTACTTGTTTCATATACTTGTATCTTGACTTGTTTATATATGTGGATTATTTGATGATAATATGATGAAGAATATGAATGATTGTATGTGTTTCCGGATTGCTTCCGAGCAAGAGGATCATACAATCCAGTTGAAGATTACTTGTATCTAGCCTTGTTTCTTAAGCTTGGTATGCATATCGACGTGATATGGTACGAGCATAGCCTTGTTTCTTAAACACGATATCCATTTCGATGTGATTTAGAATTATGAAGCCTTGTTTCTTATGAAGCCTTGTTTCTTACGGTTGTGGATTTGCATAGAGTTCAGAGTTCAGTGGTTGATGTTATAAGTATTTATATAGTGTTGATATTGATTATGTGTTATGTGTTTTGTAGATTATTCGTTTAACTGTCTATATGCTCACTAAGCGGTGCGCTTACTCCGTTGTTGTTTCATGTTTTAGGTGGATGATTAGTGCTTTCAAGAAGGTAGTGTGGATATGGAGCTAGCTATGTGGTTAGAAATGCTCCATCTCTTTGAATCGTTGTTTTGATTATCAATTTGTAATTCGCCCAAACAAAGAGTTTTTGGAGTAAACATGTGATCAATATGTTGTATTTGACTTTGAAAGTCAAACAGTGAAAAGAGTCTCGTGTATGTGTATTAAAAAGGGTATGAAGTCAATTGAATATGATTGGTCTTGTTTCAGGTTAAAGTTGATGATTTGTATAAAGGGTTAAATCTGATTGGTTGGTCAATTGTGAAGTTGACAAATAGTCAACAAGGTTGAAATAGTCAAACATATGTGGAATTGGGTGTTAACCTGGTTAAAATGTGGCCATTATGGTAAACGGGTCAAATGGTGTCAAAATGGGTATAAAGTGTCATGTGGTGAATTTCAAATGTGTTGGTGTTATGGGCTTGTTGATAAATGCTTTAAGTTTGTTTTAGTATGTTAAATAAGTGTGACAAAGGGTTAAGTCAGAAACCAAGCGGATTGGAATTAGACATGTTTACTAATGTGGTCAAAAATGACCATTTATTGGTCATACGTTCAAAATGGCCGTTTTTGGTAAATTTGGAAAAGTGTAAAAAGAGAATGTGTCATTTGGTCATATTATACGTGCGTGCAAAATTTTAGAGTCTAAGTGTTTACGAGTAAAAAGATATGCGAGTGTGAAATTAGTATTTTAAAGTGTGTGTGCAGAGTTTAGTGCAGGATCTGGGTTGGGATGAACTACCCGGCGGGTAGTTGGAGTACCCGGCGGGTACTGCACGAATTCAAGACTACCCGGTTGGTATTCATGTTACCCGGCTGCTACTACGAGTCTTAAAACGAAGCCTTCTTTCTGTTACCAAACATTTTAATTCACCCGGCTGTTTGGAAGAGTACCCTGCTGCTTTATTAAGTACCCGGCGGGTACGAGGAGTACCCGGCGGGTAGTGTCCAGTTTTGAGTTTGTAAGTGATAAAAGTGAGTCATTTGGGTATTGTATTGGTTTAAATTATGTAGTAACAGTGTATGGGACCTAATAGAGTGTATTTTTAGTGTTATAAAAAAAAATTCTAGAGTTTTGGGGCGTTTCAGTGTTGTAGTTGAATGGCGATGGTGGCGGTTTGAAATCCGATCAGATTTTCACTTGAAGTGATGTTGATGATTTAGAGGTGATAATGGACCGGTGATTTAGAATTTTAGTGTAACATCCTCCCCAGGGGCCTAGTGGTAAGTCGTAAATTATTGATTTTAAATGCATTATTTAAATGTGCTAGAATATATATGTATTTATGTTTAATTGTGAAAAAGTAGGTAATAGGTTAAAATGACTTAATATGGTTAGTGAATTATTGTTTGTTTTAAAATTTTACTGTTTACGGTAAAATAAAATAGTTGGTCTCGCAAGATGGTTTTAGGTTCCAGACAATAGGCCTAGAAAGGGGACTAAATTAAAATGTGTATTGTGTTGATAAGAGAGGAGTCGACCTAAACTTCTAGCCCTTTACCACATTTCATTTTTCTTTCTTTTGAGAACACACCAAAGAAATAACAAGAACAAAATTGAAATTACAATAAGCTGTGATTTTAGTTCAAGTTCATCATCATCATTAGCTTAATCATCATCTTGTTCTTCATTGATTGTAAGTTGAACCATTCATTTATTTATTTTCATGAATTTGAATTGATTGAAGTTGATGAATTGATGGTATAGGTGTGAAATTGATGCTATAAGTTGTTATTGATTATATGTGATGTTTATTAGTGCTTTTGTGGTTGAAAAATTGAGTTATAAGCTGAGTTTTTGTGGTTTTGGTTAAAGCCTCGAGTTAGGTTTTGTTGTATGTGCAGGTTGCTGGTAAGGGCTTAGTACTCCCCGGCGGGTAAACCCGTTTAGACAGGGTACCCGGCTGGTGAAAGTGATAGTCGGCCGGTACTAATGCAAACATTTGACCAGAAAGTGACCCAAAATCGAGTACCCGGTGCGTATACCTGGTACCCGCGCGGGTACGATTATTAGCCGGCGGGTAATTTCCCTACCCGGCGGGTACTTTGCAATTTTATGTGGTTTTTGTTTAGCTTAGTTTATGTTCACTATTTGTTATTAAAATCTGAATACAACTTATATTATATGATAACATGTTATAGTGACTTTGTTTTAGCATAAGTGATGTCGCTTATGAAAGCGCGTCTTGTTTTACAATTTATAAATAGAAATACCTAATAAATACTTTCAAGCAACCAGGCAAGAATACCCGATCAATTGTAAATATAGATTTGGTAAGTCAGATACGAACACAGGGAAAAGGTGGAATATTTAAAATAGAAATTAATAATTAACTAGAAAGCAGTAAATATGGGGGCGTTTTAGTTCCGTACGAACATTTTAGAAAACATTTAATTTAAAATAAATAACGTAAATAAAACTTTAAATTTAAAATAATAAATAAATAATAACAATAAATCCTAATTGGAAGGAATAAGTAATTGTATAGTTAATGTCACTTAGATTCATATTTCCCGATTTATTACGTATTGATTATCTAATTGTGATTCTTTTAGATCAACTTAATACCAAATTCTTCAATGAATACTAAGTCGAATATTAACTAGCCAACGTTTCGGGTCCAACTAATTCCTATAATCTAGGGTCCAACATGAAACACTGGTTCCAATGTCACAAGATGATCAGTCAATTGTGTGCCTTTCCCTAAATTATGCATTAAACATTCACAACTCGTTATAATTAACTCTATTGGTATGACTCAACAATACCCAATAATTAACTTATTGTCTTGCTCATTTTAAATTAGATAATTATTGTATACTCGACCTATCAGACTCAACGTATTTAGTGATAGTCCAAAACCTTAAGGTAGTACTAGCAATAATCAATAATCTTAAAGGAACTCAATCTCATTAAAATTATTAATCACGTGAAGCAACAATAATAACTAGTTACCAATAAACAAGTGTCCACGAGCAATATAACCGTTTTCAATCAAATAACTTATTCAATACGCAATTATAATCGTTCAATAATCATAATCTAAGTTAAATCAATTACACAATCACTCTAGATACTCAATTCATCATAAATCAGTAATAATCAGATCATTCAACATCAAATACTTCAATGAAATCGAAATAAAGAAATTATACCGAGTTATAAAGACGAACTACGAATGATTTAGATGAATTATCCTCGTTCTTCACCCTTCGTACCTCCAAACTAACTCTAATTTACGAATTAAAAACCCTAAAAGTCGTCTGGAACCAAAAGAAAACGAAAACTATGAAAAACTGTCGATTTAGGGTTTTTTCGCGATTTTATACTTCTGTGGTTTTTGATCCATACGGCGTATGGATTTCCATACGGCGTATGGATTGAATTCAAGCCCAGCCCATGTCCGCGTAACCTGGGCCTCCACTGCAGCAATCCATACGGCGTATGGAATTCCATACGGCGTATGGATGACTTTTCCAGCCGAATTTTTGATTTTTCTTCTTTTATTCTTTTCTTCGACTTCGGCTTTACTTTCTTCTTCAAATATGTATCATTTAACTCTTTTATTGACTGTTTTCCTTCCTTTCTTCATAAACGCTCCATTTCCACATCTAATTGCAAATATGAACGAAATCAATATCTATTCTTAACAAAATGCAATAAAAACATTCAAGAATAGGGGTAAAATACTACTGAAATATAGTACTTTTGAGCGTTTATCAAACATCCCCCACTTGAATCCTACTTGTCATCAAGTAGACTATCGATTCAAAAATCAAATTCTTAAGAAAACAGTCATCTCTATTAATCTAAATAACTAAAATAGGAATTACACAACATCACCCATCTTCAACTCAAATGCTTAAATTTAAAAATCTGTTAATTCTAAAAACAATTATTAAGAAACTACGAGATTTACAAAAACTGATCTACACATAGAGTTATTATTCTTACACATCAAATAGTTCACAATGATTACTGATATTGTTATCCACTTAAACAATCTATATTTGAATACTCGAGCTCAACTTATTATTATTCGTGTAAATATTCCCTTAGACTCCCAAAAACTATATACTTTCATACTCATAACATGCCGATATTACATATCTTGAAATTTAATCAAAACAATCATTTTTCAAATCAAGACAGAGGTGACAGGTCTGTGCCTCAACACAACAAAGCAACATAACTTGATTTTGGTTTAGCAATAATGTCTTTAGTCAAACCATTGGTGACAGGTCTGTACCTCAGTACAACAAAGCGACTTAATTTGACCACATTTAAAAATCATGAGTTATTAAACTCTTTTGCTCTTTTTCATTAGATATACTGACGGAGACCAGGTCTGTACTTTCGTACAACAGAGGAAACAACACCCAGTATATCCCCAAATGATATTAATTAAATTCCCAAAAATATGGCATATCACACATTACTAATATGAAAATTAAGACGTATGTCATACATAGCTAAAGTTCATCTAAAAGAAACATTTACTCCTTAATTATCATTTCTTAACAGCTCAAACATTCTCATATAAATCGCCTATCAATACATCATATAATGAAGCTAAATAACATTTTTCACAATTTAATATTTAATTGAAAAGTGTAGAGAATTTTAAATTTAACCTACATAGTTACAAAATAATTATCTCTAGAAAACAAAAATTTAAATGCAAAAATTTGGTTGAAAAATGGGCAACTCATAACCTCCTAGTTACTCATCTTAATAAGATAACTATTAACCAAATTACAAAATCATCTACTTATTAATAGAACAATTATGTGGAAATTAAACTTTTTTTCTCTCTCATCCCCCACTTAAAGATGTACAATGCCCTCATTGTACAAATAATGAAATTTTTAAAACGGAAAAAAGAGAAAAGAACTTAGAACAGAAAAACTCCCCTGGAATAGTGTGCAGTTTAATGACAAGGATGATACGAATTTCCCACATCCTCTCAATTCAATTTTTCGTTGCGCTGAACTTACTGCCAGCATGACATGTACTCACAACACAATTCTGAGGTATCAATCAACAAACATAATTAAATAATACCAGATTAAAATATTCTAATTAAAAATAACTACTACCAAATCCTAAAACTACCAATCCAACACAATTAATAAAACCTACAAATAAAAATAGTCATAATAATAATAATAAAACAATAATAATAATAGTGTCTGGAATCATAAACCAAATAGGATGAACATCATCCTAGTCACTGTCATCATCCTGGCGGTACTGGTACTGGTGAGAAGGCGCTCCATACTCTGACTGTGATGGTGGTGGTGGTCGTGGCATGAACTCTGGTGGCATCTGGTACTGGAATGGGTGATACGTGGGTCCAGAAGGAAACTGACCAAACAGCTGCTCAAACAAGCCATCCTGGTAGTCCAAGTGTGCACTGGTCTGATGGAAATGCTGTCTCTGCATAAGATCTATCTGATCAAACCTCTGAGTCTGATGTAACTGCATCTGGTGCATCTGCTGAGACAACTGATCAAACTCCGTAGCATAACCTCTGTTACGGCCTCGTGCCGTACCTCGACCTCTATCACTGCCACTCGTATCTCCTCTGGCCCTAGCCTGCCTCGACTGCAAAGTCTGTCCTACCGAAGTAATTGGAACCCAGTAATACATCTCTGCAGGACCACCATAAGTAATGCATGGCTCAATGAGAGCAAACGCCTCCAACCGGCGTGCAGTCAACCATCCCATACTAGGCTGAACAATCGTGCATGAACCCATCTTATCCTGAGTAGGCAAACCAAAGTATCTCGCCAATCGAGTAACAAAGTGACCTCCACACAAACTACTACCATCTCTAGTACCAGTAGCTCTCTTCGACATCCACTTAGCCAACCTCCAAGGTACATTCACTAACCTCTTCCTGATAATCGAACTCAAATCAAACAAGTCAGGCCTCGAAACTTTCTCAGGCCCCTCCTTGCGACCAACAATGGTGTAAGTCAACAATCTGTGAATGAGTCGATGACGAGGATCTCGAATATGCGTGTAAGAAGGTGTCGAACTGCCATAACTACCCTGGGCAATAAACTGCCACTCCTGCTCAACTTCCAAATCAGTAAGCTTCTTCACAGCACCTGCAGAAATGTGGTTTAAAAAGTGAGGATTATCCAGCTCATTGGGCTCATAAAGCCCCAATCCCAAAGCAAACTGAACTAAGGTCATCTGTCTGGGCTGTCCTCCTAGCTGGAAGAAAATGGAGTTCTCAGTCCATTGAGTCGACCTGGCATCAAACCTAAAAGTGCTATAAAACTCAACAACCAACTCTCTGTAGATATCCTCCCTGATACCGAATAACCGGGACCAAGCATAGGAAACAAATCCAATGTTTCCATCCTCTAGTACATATGGAACAGCAAGTAAATTCCTAATGGCTTCAGCACCATTAGTAAACCCCTCTCTAGCAATCACATGCTCCAAAACATTCCAGTTAACAGCATCAAACACCTCAATGGACTGGCCAATATTAGAAGCCAGACGATCTCTAAACTGCATCCTAGCAGTCTCAAAATACGACCCCTGAAAAGTGAGATATCTATGAGCTCTAATCAACGGGTTTCCCAAAGTTTCACCTCCTCGTGCTCTCCTGTTAGACATGATAACTGCTAAACAAAACAATTGTTAATAATACTAAATAAGCAGTTAATTGCAAAAAGGTTACTAAAAATTTCGGCAGCATTTCGGCTAAAAATTGAATAATCCACCATAAAGGTTTAGCCTAAAACTACCGCAACAACCAATTTCATAAACCTAAATTGCAATTTCTAAACAAAAACCACTCAAATTGCATACATGTATATACTTAATTAAATATTCATGACAATTGCCTAATCAAATGCATTATAATAACTTGGTACCATTATGAATATACGAAATTGCACAATCACTAAACTCGAGTATTAGCAACTAGCAAACATCCATACAATATCAAAATGAATTATTGTAACACAATTAATCAAAATAACAACTTATCACATAACCGTAATCACAAACACTTGTGTACCAAACAAATATTTGCATTAATCATCATGTGGTCAGAAAATTAATAAGCACTAAATTAAAACATAGCATAATTGAGTTTCTCATATTCACATTTTATCATCACGAACGAATAATTTGAATAACATAAAATATGCAATATAATTGAAAAACGAGCATGACATTACAATGTATATAGCAACTAGAACATAATTCAATCAAAACATGCTAATAATCATACACATATCCGAAATACCCAAAAAAAAATCTATCATAAACCCTAACTTCCAAACGAGTGATTTAACCAACGAAAATGAAAACGGGAAGTTACACCTTGTAGAGGAAAGTGCGTGTTACACGAATACGCAAAAATGGTGATGAATGCGTGGCCGGAATTTCCGTTTGGGGGTTGTGGGTGTGAAAGCCGTAGGTGGTTTTGAAGAAAAAGGTTTTGGGTGAAAAATGAGGAAGAAAGGGGCTGCTAGCGGTTTTCTGCATTTTTGATCCATACGGCGTATGGATTCCATACGGCGTATGGATTAAACATGCCCAGGTCAACTCATTAAACCCAGTCAACGGCCCGGTCCAGCGGCCCAACCAATCCATACGGCGTATGGATTCCATACGGCGTATGGATTGAAAATTCAGAATTTTTCAAAAACGATTTTCAAACCCATTTTTAACCCAAATTCATCACTAACTTTATATAATTAAATCTCAAACCTGGAGGATAATCACGACTTCAAAATCTTCACAATTCCACACTATAAAATAAATAACAATAATTAACAAACATTAAAAAGAATAATATTCAAAATAATACTTAATATTCAAATCACACATTCAAAAAAAAAAAATCCAAAACAACCAAAAGTCTAACAAAATCCAAATCAAACCAGAATGTTAGAAACAATCCAATAGCATAAGAAATATAAAAGGGATGAAACGATGAAATTAGTTCAATGGATAGAGGACAAGGAAGCTCTTCATCATTTCAGTGACTACATTTTCAACCCCATTACCAAAAGTCGCAAAACTTTCCAAGTGTCCATTGGCAACATGTTGAAGATAGACCAAGTCCCAGCTGATTCCCTTTATCATTTTATTATTTACTCCCTCAGGTGCCAATACTAACTTATCACCTACCAGCTTGTACTCACGGTCGGGATGATTCTTCTCAAACTCACTCATAAACTCCAAACAATCTGCCACTATCCCAGCATGCTTACTCAGAAATGGTTCTTTCCTTAAACTTCTTATTCTAGTTTCAATCCCTGCAATTACCTCATTTTGAACACAAGTTAGTTCTAATCCTGAATCTTTGAAGATTTCAACCAATTTAGTGTATATTTCCACCATCCCATAGTGGAAATGCTCCCTCATAGTTAGAACCTTATTGTTATCAACTAAAACATCCAAGTTCAGTACCACATAAGTAGCCAAATCAATATCAAAATGAGGATGAATGAAATCCGGGTGGGTCCTTTCTTCCTCTTCCTTAGCAAAGCGATCCATTTTTGTCACCATTTCATGAAGATAGTAATGAATAGTACTCGTAACAATGAACCGATGAGGTGTAATATCCGTCAAATGGTCATCTGAATGTAGCAATCGAACCAATTATCTTAGACCAAACCTAAATTCCTTGTCTGCTTCTGCCTTTGGATGACCAGTTACCTCGTACAAAGCCCTAAGCATACGGCCAAGACACGCGGTCTGATTTGCCGAATAAGGAAATGCAGAATGCCTCAGAATCTCATAAATCTCCGTGTATCTTTTCTTCTGAGTAGTGTAGAAATTCTCTTCCTCTTTAATCCTAGTTTCTAGAGATTCCCCAAAAGTAGTGAGGGCAATATAGAATTGCCTATCAATCCCATACTGACTCTCAATCAAAGCTGCCTCTAACACATCATTTACCAAAACCCGCTGACTATCAGTAAAATCCAAAGTGGACCTGCTAATAATCTCAGAACTGAAAGGGATATCCCCTCTAAACTCCTCAAGTGCCGATAGCAATCCCTGACAAGATGAAGTAATAGGAACGGGAATATGGCCTAATTTGGTATAAGGAGGCACCCTCTCGGAGGAACTAGCATTCGAATTAGCAAACTGATCCCTCTTAACCATGTTATTATCATTTGCATCACTTTCAAAACTCCTCGCCATTGGACAAACCTAAATAAAAATAAATCTGAAAATACAAAACACCACTAACGAAAAACAAGTTAGTTCACACAAAATAGACAAAAATTAAATAACATCTACAACTTTAAATAAATGGAACTCCAACCGGCGGACGGATTCCCATCCGCCGGTTGAAACTAAAACTCCAAAAGTTTAACCAATTAAAGGATAATTAGTTTCAAGCAATGAATTAATGAAAACTTGTTACACAATTACTTAATTTACTTTAAACAACTTTACAAAATTATTCGTTTAATAAAATTATTTTAGAAATCAAAGTTTACAAATTATTAACTACTATTTAAATAATCACAACTGCTTTTCCCCGGCAGCGGCGCCAAAAACTTGATGTCGCTTATGAAAGCGCGTCTTGTTTTACAATTTATAAATAGAAATACCTAATAAATACTTTCAAGCAACCAGGCAAGAATACCCGATCAATTGTAAATATAGATTTGGTAAGTCAGATTCGAACACAGGGAAAAGGTGGAATATTTAAAATAGAAATTAATAATTAACTAGAAAGCAGTAAATATGGGGGCGTTTTAGTTCCGTACGAACATTTTAGAAAACATTTAATTTAAAATAAATAAACGTAAATAAAACTTTAAATTTAAAATAATAAATAAATAATAACAATAAATCCTAATTGGAAGGAATAAGTAATTGTATAGTTAATGTCACTTAGATTCATATTTCCCGATTTATTACGTATTGATTATCTAATTGTGATTCTTTTAGATCAACTTAATACCAAATTCTTCAATGAATACTAAGTCGAATATTAACTAGCCAACGTTTCGGGTCCAACTAATTCCTATAATCTAGGGTCCAACATGAAACACTGGTTCCAATGTCACAAGATGATCAGTCAATTGTGTGCCTTTCCCTAAATTATGCATTAAACATTCACAACTCGTTATAATTAACTCTATTGGTATGACTCAACAATACCCAATAATTAACTTATTGTCTTGCTCATTTTAAAGTAGATAATTATTGTATACTCGACCTATCAGACTCAACGTATTTAGTGATAGTCCAAAACCTTAAGGTAGTACTAGCAATAATCAATAATCTTAAAGGAACTCAATCTCATTAAAATTATTAATCACGTGAAGCAACAATAATAACTAGTTACCAATAAACAAGTGTCCACGAGCAATATAACCGTTTTCAATCAAATAACTTATTCAATACGCAATTATAATCGTTCAATAATCATAATCTAAGTTAAATCAACTACACAATCACTCTAGATACTCAATTCATCATAAATCAGTAATAATCAGATCATTCAACATCAAATACTTCAATGAAATCAAAATAAAGAAATTATACCGAGTTATAAAGACGAACTACGAATGATTTAGATGAATTATCCTCGTTCTTCACCCTTCGTACCTCCAAACTAACTCTAATTTACGAATTAAAAACCCTAAAAGTCGTCTGGAACCAAAAGAAAACGAAAACTATGAAAAACTGTCGATTTAGGGTTTTTTCGCGATTTTATACTTCTGTGGTTTTTGATCCATACGGCGTATGGATTTCCATACGGCGTATGGATTGAATTCAAGCCCAGCCCATGTCCGCGTAACCTGGGCCTCCACTGCAGCAATCCATACGGCGTATGGAATTCCATACGGCGTATGGATGACTTTTCCAGCCGAATTTTTTATTTTTCTTCTTTTATTCTTTTCTTCGACTTCGGCTTTACTTTCTTCTTCAAATATGTATCATTTAACTCTTTTATTGACTGTTTTCCTTCCTTTCTTCATAAACTCTCCATTTCCACATCTAATTGCAAATATGAACGAAATCAATATCTATTCTTAACAAAATGCAATAAAAACATTCAAGAATAGGGGTAAAATACTACTGAAATATAGTACTTTTGAGCGTTTATCAATAAGTACTTATGATATATAAGTAGATATGGATTGATTATGAAGTGTTCATTTGATATTATATATATTAGATTAAGTATACACTTGTGAGCTAAAATGCTAATTTATATTCTGTTGTGTTCTCAGATCAACCGAAGACTCAGTGATATAAAACTTATGAGTTTGGAGACAGAGACAGACAGGTGAGTGGACCTGCAACTCTCAGCTTGATTTAGTTGTAACAAATTGTAGTTACAACAAGTAAACATGGTTTTACTGTTATAGACTGTTGATAGATATAATACCATGATATATTTGGATTAGGTGTTATATGGCTATAACACCCCTCATATTTCAGAACAATTTTTTTTTATATAACCGGAAGCGAAAGTCCAACAAACATTAATAATTTTACATTGTATAATACTCATATAAAGTCAATCTATTTCAAAACATAATTTATCATTTTGGGTGTTACATAATTTGAAAGACAACAATGATTTATAAAAATCAAAGATCAGAGTAACATCTAGTCGTCAAACATTCCATCCAGACAACAACTCCTTGCTCATCCCATAATCTAATCATATCCTGCAAGGAGTGGTAATGTGGGGGATTAGCTCAATGCTAAGTGAATGAACCAATAGCCTACAGTGCAACCTAGCATAGCAAATCTGTTTACAACTAAGCATAGCATAATAAACGAGTTTACAGCAACAGCATCATAAACACAACACATTGTTTACAGCATATAGCATCGTAAACACATAATTCAAGAGGATCGGCGGTCCTTGAGGTGCCCTCATGCCCGGGTGGCCCTCCAAGAAACCTCACACCAACTGCAGGCCAATACAGTGATAAACCGATAGCTTAAGTACTATTTACCCACACAACACAGTATTCCTATAACCAACCGTGTACAAGGACCTGTGTTGGCAACTCAATAGTATCCTTAAGCCCAAACCATGTTGACCTCCAAGTAAGCACATATGCCCAAAGGCCAGATATCACAAAATCTATATCTATCAAGGCAACATGTCAATCAACAGTCTATAAACAGTAAAACCACGTTTACCTGTTGTAACCAAATCTGTTACAACTAAGTTACGCTGAAGGTTACAGGTCCACTCACCAATACCTCCGTCGTCCACTCAGTAGTCTAATGTCACTGAGTCTTCTCCATATCTGAGAATTAATTCAAATAGCAAGTCAGTAGCTTATCCATTATAATCAACTCATGTTATAATCATATAAAATATTCAATATATATATATATATATATATATATATATAGTCAAAAGTTCCATTGAGAACCAAGAAAATATACAGAACTGCAAGAACCAATTTATTCTCCAAATACACAAGGGTATTTTGGTATTTTGAACAAAATATTATTAATTAATTGTAAAATATTGTAATAATAACAAGAAACGGAAGCCCATGATTTTCTCTATCAGTTACATCCTATACACGTACCAAATCTTCTACAGAGTATTCATTTTCATATGTCGCTCATTTTTTGTTAATCCAAAATTTTGTTTCCCTTCTAAATTTGATTGGTTTCCTTATCACTATTTGTTAATCGAAATAGTAATAATGAAGTTAAATAGTGTATTTGAAGGTGATGAAATCGATAATCTCAACACAGATGAGACTCGTGCGGTTGTCGCTAATGAAGAACTCGATAATCTAAACACCGATGAGACTCTTGCACTTTTCGCTAATGAAGAAGGTATTCATTGTGTAGAAGGTGGAAGTAAGTACCATTATTACTTAATTTTACATTTTTTGAATTTTTTTTGAAATGTTCATAATTTTATGATCGTAGATGTGTATTAGAATAATCATTGATAATATTTTGTTTCTGTATAAGGTTGCTTTGCTAAGTATACATGTTTTCCTAATCAGTGGTATATTATAACAGGTGAATCACATTGGAGTGATGTCTTGTATACACCAAAAGGGACTCGGTATTACGTACCTGATGTACCTTTAGAGTACAAACCCGTTGAAGGATCGTTATGGAATTCTCTTGACGAAGCACTAGACATGTACGAAAACTATGCAGAGAAAGCAGGTTTTACCGTACGAAAATCGTCACTGAAAAAGAAGGATGGTGAAGTGTCACATAGATATTTTTTGTGCCACAAAGAAGATAAACCAAGGAAAAAAAATTAGTTGATACTTTGAATGAAGATTCTAGCAAGCAAGAAGAGACTTGTGAAGAACAATCTACAAAGAAGGAAATCCGACAGAAGCGCAACTCCAACTTCAAAGTAACGGACTGCAAAGCCAGAATCAAGCTAAAGCATATCAAAGGTACTCCACACTTTGTACTATATGGATTTGAGGAAAGGCACAATCATGAACTTGAAGATGAGGAAAACAAACATCTATCTCGTTCACGTAGGAAGTTGGAGTTTGAAGACCATCTATATATTCATATGGTAGGGATGAATAATATTGGTTGCGTGCGTGTTTGAAAGGTGGGTATGACCAAATTCGCGGAACTGTTGTTGACTATAAGAATTTCAAGAGAGACTTAAATAGTTACATTGGGGATCGAGATGCACAAATGTTAATAGACAAGTTCACCAAGAGGAAACTATCTCATCCTATGTTTTCTTTCGAGTACAAAACTGATAACCATGAGCTAGAAGGTTTGTTCTGGGCTGATGAGACATCGAGATGCAATTACATAGAGTTTGGTGATGTACTTGCTTTTGATGCCATGTACCGCACCAACAAGTAATAACACTAGTTATAAGTTGAAGTAATAATTCTGTTATATTATTCGGAACTTTTACCTTAACAACTTCTTTATATATTATCGCAGGTACTCCATGAAATTTATACCGTTTACCGGTGTTGACCATCACAACAAATATGTCACATTCGGAGCTGGGTTGCTTAAAAGTGAAACTATAGATGCGTATAAATGGTTGCTTCAAGCATTCTTGAAAACTCATTCCAAGCAACCAACTTTGGTTTTAACAGATCAAGACCCTGCTATGAAACAGGCTATTTTTGAAGTTTTGAAAGAGTCAAAACACAGACTCTGTATGTGGCATATTATGAAGAAACTCCCATTTAAAGAATATCATTTGTACTCTACGTATTCATCCGTGGGCATCACATTACATTATATTACACATCTTAATCTCATCATTACTATATGTTTTAATACAACTTTAACATTCGTTACCTGTATTATATTAGGTTTGCGGGGACATTTTGAAAAACACTGACCTAAGGAAGCGTATACACAAGCTCGTGCGGGATGTTTGGCTCACTCCGGCTAAATTTGAGAGCAGATGGACAGCTTTGATCCACGAGTTCAATCTGCAAGACAACAATTGGCTTTCTGACATGTTCGCAATACGCGAGAGCTGGGTTCCTGGATATTTTAATGATTTGCCAATGTGTTGTTTGATGAAGACGACATCTAGGTCCGAGAGTTCGAATTCCTTTTTCTATATCTTTGCAGATCCTAGTCACACACTTGTTCAATTTATGATTTGTTTTGAGTCCGCAATGGAGAAGCAGAGACATACTCATCAAGTTCTCGACCATCAAACAAAGACAACAACACCTGCGCTATTGACTCCTCTTAAAATTGAGGAGCATGCTTCAAGTGTATATACACTAGCCATATTTCTGAAGGTTCAGAAGGAGATTTACAGAGGTGTATGGTTTTGTTCTCAAAAGGTTATTCCCTCCGATGATGGAACTGAAGTATCTCAGATCAACGATGTCAACCAGAAGACAAAAGTTGTTTCTAAACATCAGGTATGGTAACAGACAACCGTATAACCGTAACGTAAAAAAATCACACAGTTTATTAGTGATCATGTGAACACTAATTCCTTTTGTATATTCTAAATTATTAACAAACATGTGAACATGTGAACACTAATTACTTGCACTGTCATTATATGTATACTTGGCCCAGGTTGTCCATAACGAAGTAGATGGAAGTATTGTTTGCAGCTGTAATCACTTTGGTCGCCATGGTTGGCTGTGTCGGCACATCTTTTGTGTCTTGAAGAGTAACCAGGTTGATGAAATACCAGAACAATACATTAATAGGCGTTGGCGAAGGGACGTGCTCCCCCCTGATCTGTTGGATAAGCGACATAGATACGGCATGAAACATAATGAAAATAATAAATTATGCAATGAAGTGATTTCAGACGTGGAGATATGTGTTAACAGGTTGAGGAAGGACACCCCGAAGCTTTCTTCTTTTTTGGAGAAAATAAAGCAATTAAAGTCTGAGGTTTTAGCTGACCTTCCTGAACAAGCTGCTCATAAAAACAAAGAAGAGCTTTTCTCGGAATTGCTTGAGGTAACTACACCTGACGAAGTGCTAGTTCGTCCCCCCACAAACGTCAAGACTAAAGGTTCTGGAAGTGGGAACAAAAGAATGGTTGGCCAGGAAGAGAAGCATGTAAAGAAACGCAAACGTCAAATGAGATAGTGCCAAAAGTGTGGGCAAATTCAAGATGATCACGACTCCCGCAATTGTGATAAAATGAAAGAAAAAAGGAAGAAACAAAAAGGGAAGAAGGTGCATTAAGATGGACCCAGTTGTAACACCCCCAAATTATCATGATTTGCGGAAGCGAGTTTTGGGTGTTACTAATCCAGTAATCATCGCACAAAGCATAGTGAGCACATCGAGCTAGAATCCTGAAGGCCAATCCTATTGGAGTTGAGTACCTGAGAATGCATTACTAACAAGTGTCAACCAAAAGGTTGGTGAATCTCACAGGTTTGAAATCAGAATAATAGAAATTTGAACACAAGTCAGTAAATCAGTTTATTTGTACTTATAGGATATGACAGTAAATAATAGTTTCACAAATGTAATAAAGCAATAAGGATTTACACATTTGTAATAAGTCAGTATGAAATAATTTGTATATAGAAAAGTCTGTAGTCAGTAAGTCAGTAAGTCTGTACGTCTGTAAGTCTGTAAGTCTGTAAGACTGTAAGTCTGTAAGACTGTAAGTCTGTAAGTCTGTAAGACTGTAAGTCTGTACGTCTGTAAGTCTGTAAGTCTGTACGTCTGTAAGTCTGTAAGTCTGTAAGACTGTAAGTCTGTAAGTCTGTAAGTCTGTAAGTCGGTACGTCTGTAAAAACACTATGTTCACTAGTCTGTAGAAAATTTGTAAGTCGATAGACCAGTGAGTTTATAAGTCAGTCAAAAGGTATGTTTATAAGTCGGTAAAGTAGTAAAGTATAAGTCTGTCGTATAATAGTTCAGTAAAATAGTAAGTCAGTAAGTTTGAATAGTCGGTAAAATAGTAGTACATACAGTAGGAAGTAAAGTAAAGTAGAAAGTAAAGTCGGTACACAATAAGTTTCCAAGTCGGTAAATAGTAAGTTTATAAGTCGGTACGACAGTAAGTTTATAAGTCAGTACGACAGTAAGTTGGTACAGTAATGAGTTTGTAGAGTAAACCAGTAAAGTCGGAAAAACAGACAGTAAGTCAGTTAATTTGAAAATAGTAAAGCCTGTCAATAAGTCAGTAATTGTAACAGTCGGTGAACTAGTGAGTACACACAATAGGAAGTAAAGTAAAGTCTGTAAAATAATAATTGAGTAAGTCAGTAAGTCAGTAATACAATAAGTAGATAAGTCGGTAAAACAATTCAGTTTGTACACCAATATCAGTAAACAAGTAACTTCAGTAAACAAGTAATGCATCTCCCCCAAAATAGTAAAAGCAGTAAAATGGGGCTGTGAGACTCACCTTTGGGTGCTAGCGTTTCTAAACGTACGGTTGATCCAACAGTAATCTCCTAGTGTCCTAAACAAGCGAGGTTAAACTAAGTAAGTGGATGTTTCACTAAACAACCCATACAAATGTTCACCTAGTTTAATTACGTCCAAAGTGTTTGGTTTGCGTTTTCGTTTGAGTTTTGTAAATAAGTACGGCCCATTGGTGATTGACTGAATTTAAGATGTCGATAACATAAACATGTTTGTTTCATATAAATGATATTTATATTAAAAGCGTATCGTATAGGTTTAGTTGTTATTCAAGTTCATTATGTCCGTCACATTTTATCTCATAAGTTACAAAATTTAGCACGAGTCTGAAAACCGAAATATGCCATTTTCGACCCCTAGATGACCCCGGAAGGCTTAAAACCGACTAGGCTAAGGTACTTAGCTTTGATCATTTGGCTGTTTTCGAATAACCGTGCGAATTTGAGCTTAATTCGTTATAAAAAAATTTTCATCGAGAAGCACGTTAAAAAGACTTGTGAAATCTTCGACATTTTCAGAAATTTATTTGTTCTGTTTTAGCTAGAATTCGCAGGACTAGTTTATTGATCCGTTGGATCATGAAACATATAGGGGGAACTGCCATTTGAAGTACGCGCCGCGTACATTAGTACGCGCCGTGTCCTTTGGTTTTGAGAAGAACGCGCTGCGTACACTACTACACGCCGCGTCCTTTGGGTTTTTAGATGAACGCGCCGCGTACACTAGTACACGCCGTGTTCTTTTGATTTTTGAAAGGACGCGCCGCGTACAAAAGGACGCACCGCGTGGATCATATTTTCTGGACGTCTGTTCGTTCCAAATCATACCCAAACCAATTTTAATCCGCAATCTACCAATCAAAAGTTATTCTAACATTACTACATGATAATAAGCGTTATTTAAACATGAAATTACAAAGATTAAGTTAGTGATTCCTTACAATTTTAAAGATGGAGCTTAGATGGTGATAATGATGAAAATGAAGAAGACGATGATGATGGTGATGATGATCCACAATGATGATGATGACAATCTGTTGCTTGTTATTGTTATTGTTGTTTTTGGTGATGGTGTTAATTGAGCCGAGAGAGAGAGCGAGATTGAGAAAGATAGAGAATGAAAAAAATGAATGAGAAAAGAGGGTGTTTGATCGGCTTATGCCCAGCTCCAATAATTGGAGTTGGGTGGCTCCAACTCGAAGTACAAAATACCCGTGTTTTCGTACCCGATCGAAAAGTAGGAAAATGTTTTAATTCGATAAATTTCTATAATTGATAGCGTACGTATTTTAATCGAAGTATTTTAAATAAAATACTTTTAAATGAGATGTAAAAATATATCGTTGTTTTGTGTTCAAGAGACGGATAGTTTTCATTGTACTAATTGTACGTAAAACTTAAACTGAGTAAATAATTATTGTTCTCATTAACAATACATTATTTAAAAATGTTTTTCACCAATGACCGTATTTAAGTTTGCGTGTTGTTTTATATTTGTTTGTACGCGATTATCTAATAATCATTCAACGTTATTATATATATGTATATATATAATACTTGTATACTCTCAAAATATCACGTATATAATACGTATATTTAAAGTTTAAATTTGACGCGGAAAATGTGCTTTTTGACTGGGTGTCACACCAGTGTTGCTGATTAGTTACGATTTCATCATCATTTTTTATTTCCTTTTTAATTATCATCATGGTACTAGCAATGTGGTTTAAGTTTGTAGCACTGTCCGCCATTTCATTCTTGTTTTATCAGATTTAGACAGTGAAGTGTTACCAATCTATTATTCCTGATGATATTGACTTACTGATATCGAAACTTTTCATTATTATCATTGGCTTGTACCGTTTTGAAACGCTTTCATAACCAACTTGATGAGAGTTAAAAATCTCAGGATGCATTTTTTTCACTTATGAAAATACATGATATCGAATTATAAATGGTTCCCTTTACATATGTGAACTTCTGAACATCCATTCAAAATGCCATAACTCATTATAGAAAACTCCAATTAATAAACCGTTTAATGTTCTATAAAGTAGATATCTGTATCTTTTCAGCCATCTATCATATATACAATCACTCCAAACTTGCCATCTGATACAGTTTTTCAAGTGAATATGACTAACATGTAAGCCAACCAGCCTCTGACTAGCCTGTCAGATTTGTGTAATACCTTTTTGTTGGAAACTATGAATGATGAATTGTTTGCTTCTCTGAAAACTAGACTTCCTGATGTTTCCAACCATATGTGTATATATATATCTATAACGAAATTAACTCCAACAAATTGTTGGTGCACTTAATTGTGTGCTCAAACACAAACATAAATAAAAGTAAAAAAGATAGTCTCCAAACTTGAATTTATAGAAAATTTCAAACAAACTCCAATCAAAATGCTAGTGTTATGTGCACATATGCACATATCATTTCTACTGTCAAGTTTAATAGCTTGAACAAATAGACATCAATTATTTAAAGTATTAAAGTTCTGCAAAAAAAGATTATAATAGTCTAAAACACAATCTGATTGAATGCTTATTAGCTTCCATCAATTCCTTGGTTGTTTCTTTTTCCTTGAAGTAGGGTTCTTTTGTTGTATCTTGTTACTTGCGTATGCAGCTGCATACACACGAACCTTCTCTCTATTTAAGTTGTACTCTGATAGCAGTATCTTCAGAGCATATTTTTGCCTCAACCTATTCAACCTGTCCTTTTGCTTACGTCCTTCTATGTCAAGGTCACAATCCCATTTTGTGACTACTTGTCCTTTGTAGGATTCCATGTGCCGCATAACAAAGACACCACAATCTTTTGAATTTCTAACTGTGCGCCACTTCATCGCAAGTCTTACTATCATAGCATTTTCAATTTGCTCAGCTTTCACGTGTCCAACAAACTTCAGATATTGCACAAATATCTCTTTCTAAATAAGAAGAACCAAAAACATTACTACTTGTATACAACGTGGTTATAATATTGCACTTGGAAACATTTTATGGAAAAATTATATGACATATAACAATTACCAGCTTCTCTGGAACTCCATTGTATCGATCCATACATGGAACCAAGTCGTAAATGTTGTCTATCAGCTCAACTGCGACAGTCTTCAAATTGAAACAAATTAGATAGAAATGGTTTCCTTGTATGATTGGGAAGAACACCTGCGTGTTACATATCAGAATGAGCTATGTACCCTTCAAAGTCATTATACTACATGTAAAATATAACAATTTTCAGGTACCATGTCAACATTTTTTAGCACTCTCAGATGTTGGTCTCCCTTCACAACTTCATCAACATTAGACACAAACATATGAAATCGATCTTCAATTTCCGTTGATTCCTTAAGCATCCCATCCTTTTGTTTAAAACGCACAATATATAGATGTGGTGTATTAGTTGGACGTAAATACGTTTATTGAATTGAATATCAAAATTTTACCATCATTCCGGTATGGAAAAAGAGTCTTTTGCATGTGTCCCTATTCCTTTTTTTTTTCCTCAATGTTTAGTAACGCAGCCCAACAATCAATAATATGGGCATTAACCCATTCACCTGGCAGCAAGCTTTCAAATGTGTCCTGTATTGTTTCTTCACCATCTTCTATTGCAAATAATATCTCCCTGTACAGTATTGGGTAACAATAATATTACTTGATGTTACGTTGTTTTCTAAATTATTTGTTTTATAATTTGTTCACATATGAACGTGACAGATGTTGACATGTACACAAGGAAATTAAAAAAAAAATTACAAAAATATTTTAGTTTAATACGCCCAGATTAAAAAAGTATCTTACGTGAACATTCCGGAGCGGGAATGTATGTATTTCCAGACATTGTGTTCTTCTCTCTTGATTGGCTTATGTAGCTCGACCATGCGTTCAACGAAAGGCGATCTCCCAACATCAGATACCTTTGGAACCCTTTTTGGCCTCCCCCTCACTGGTCCGCCTGTGTTTATCGCAGGAGTAATTACATTAAGTGGTTCAACATCAACGAACACTTCTTGTTGCTTCCTATGCTGAGACAAAACGAGTTCATTCATACTTGCATCTTCAAACTCTTGTGTAAGTCCTAGGCTAAATCCCGAAACGCTTAAATCTTTTTCAGTTCGTCTTTTTTTTTCTTCTTCTGATTTCCTTGTCCACCTTTCAAAGCTCCTGTCAATTTCCGCAATTACAGATGGATCGTTCCAAAATTGACTCAATGGTTCAGGCTCATTCACCAACTCTTCTGTAACTTGACCAGCACATGGTGCCTGAAAACTTATGTCTTGAGCATTTTCAACCTTGTCCAAAGATTCTAGGTTTGCTTTAGAATCCCTACTCCTACATACAAATTCATCTTCTTTTGTCTCAGCCGTACCGTTGTCACCCACACTTCCAAACATACTTTTGATTTTCTTAGCCCATTCTTCAACCTCCTTATTACTAGAAAATATGGACATTGCTTCGACCATAGTTGACTCGAGATGCATCTTGTCCCTCAAAATACCATGATACAAACTATTCATTTTACATATGTACCCCTGTTAATAAACAAAATCAACTTTAATTAGTGTAACCCGGTCTAAAATTTTGTTCATACATATATACCCGGATACTATTACGAAAGACATGTTCATGTTTTGATACGTTTGTTCACATTATCAGATGTGCACATGATCATATGTTCACATGTTCATATAAGGTAATTTTCAAAGAAATGTTCATGTTTTGATACCTTCTCATCAGTAGATCTTGAGCCATACGGGTCTCCTTGGGTGAGATGCTCTTCATCACTTAAATCATCTACTTCACTTGTTGACATTTCATAAGCAGGTTCCAAATCTCCCAAACCAAAACCTCCAGATGCAATTTCCAAATTTTCCCTCTTCTTTAAAGATTCATAACTCCATGATCTTATCGCCGGTCTATGGCGCACCACATCCATAGTGTCGCAGCTTGTGCCATCAACATAGATCAGCTGGATTGTCATTTGCATTAACAAACATCATAAATCACTACATACTAAATTATGAACACAAATGCACTTCAAATAATACATGTATAATGTGTGAAATGTATTTACTATAATTAACAAACCACGTTTACTCACTGACTACTTGAGTGTAATAAGTATGTGCACATACCGTTAAAAGTGTGATAGGCCCAGCAAAAAAATTACGGGCATCATCTCTCTTCCAACCGGTTTTACAAGATTTCATACATTCACACAGATATGCACACCAATCGATGTTTTCAATTATCGTATCCTGACGGATGTGTTTAGAAATACCCAAATTGCATGTTCCTCGAGATTTGCATCCACCCATTATGTTGGTGAACAACATCAGAAAGTTCAACTTAAAATTCCAGTCCGCCAAATCTGATTGCACTATTTTTCTCCGGATCTCCGCAGGGCTTATCTCCTTTTTGTTATACTGCTTCATCCATTCTATCCAGATTGTATCATTTAGTTTACCACCTTCTAATGAACGTAATTCTACCCCTCCAATGGGTACTCCTATCATCTCATGTATTATTTCTTTATTGACCTTTACCGCCTCTCCCTCCAACTTTATTTCCAATTTTTGATCATTGAATTGGTCCACCACATAGTAACCTAGTTTTCCAGGAATTCGGTTGATATTAAACTTTCACAATTTTCCAAAGCCCATCTGCTTCAAGCATTTCCTTTGAATTTTGCTCATTGAATGTAGTGCAGCAAACAAAGGCTTGGGGGATGTCCGTGCGCGAATAGCTGAATGTAGAATGGCATCCTCATCACTAGAATCAGAATCACTATCCCTTTCATTTACACCTGCACGCCACTTCAATTTATGTTCACCAACAACATGTCTTTTTAAAGTTAGTCCATTCCTTTTTTTAGCTTCTTTCTTCAACTGGATAGTCTCTAAAACTCGTTCAGAACCATCAGGTACTCGTTTTATTTTTTTTTCAACATTTTCCTCATCGAACTTCCCAACTGCAACAACCAACAGTGTTGCATCCAAATTGCAACAGATATATCAAGGAGCGTATATTATATTAGTAATCACGATTATTTTGTAACTACTATTCCTATGTTCACAATAATTAATATAATACCTTCTTTTTTACTTATAACAAAAAATAAATAAACACCAACCTTTGTCACTAGCTGCTTTGTTCACAATGTTAGTTAGTTTTTCACCACTCCTTTTTCTGGTCATCCTTTCCTTTTCACCTATGATGAAATAGAATATGCAACAAAAATGACTCTTACAGCAATAGTTGGGTTCAATACAACAGACTCTCACATATAAGTATTCTGATGTAAATCATATGTTCACATGTTCAAAACATATTTTGATTCAAATCATATGTTCACATGTTCACATATAAGTTGTTCATATGTTCACAATCACTTTTGGTCGATCCCCATTGGTTACAGTTTGATCAAGTTACTTGTTGATGCTTATAAGCTCCTAAAAGAAAAAAATCATACAGATATTTAAATAATGCAGTTTTTGTAATAATCTAAAACATGACACTTATTTCAAACAAAAACTAAAATGCCCAAAAGGGCTGTCGGGTTAACCCCACGCATTACGGTTCAACCATAGAAAAAATACCCAGACCCATTTTAACTTGTGACTTAACCAGTATTTTTGCCTGGAATAGTTAGGTTCAATACAACAGACACTCACATATAAGTATTCTGATTCAAAGCATATTTTCAACCTGTCCTAAACTGCCATTACTTACATGAATTAGATTGGCTCACTCATCAATGAATGTCAAAAATCTATGCAACTAAACCATTTTTTATCGAATCCTATCTTCGATCATGATCAAGAACAACAACATTATAACACCCACAACTTGAATCAGTGAAATAAATACATCAACAGGATCTGAATTTTGAAGCAACATTATAAAGCCATGCAAAATCAAGATAAAAACTTTATCCAATCTATAGTTGACAGTAACCACTAGCCTAATAAAAACAGTGAATACTAATCAATAACTATAATTTAAGACTAATGTTCACATGTTCACATATGCTCTTTTGTTAACATTAAACTATAATCTTACTTACAAATACCTCTGTTATTCTCCATTTCTGCAGCACCTTTCTGTACTTGTCTCACTTCGTTCATCTTTGCTGTTCGATCTTTTATTCCTAACGCAGTTCATTACACGATCTTTAGTACAACAAGTATAACCATCAATTTCACAATATTTTAGTAGATAGAGTTTGTTCAGATGTGCAGATTAATAAACTTTCAAAAGTTGTTCAAATGTTCACAATCACTTTGGACGATCCCCATTGGCTAAATAAATCATCATAGTTCATGGATAACTACAAATACAAAAAATAAATGAAAGTACAGTTGTGAACAATATTCTTACCACTAATAACTACAAGATTCATCAATGTGGATACCATTAACGTAAGTTTAATTTTTCTACTATAATACACATTAACAGTGCATATTTGCCATTTTTTTTCTAATATTAAACATGACGATTATTTCTAACAAATAATAAAATGAACAAAAGGGTTTTCGGGTTAAGATTCAGTCAGAGAAAAAGTACCCAAGCCCATTTTAAATTTTTACTTACCCAATATTCAACCATAGAATGTTCATTTGTGAACAATATTCTTACCTGGAGTGTTCTTCTTCAATTCTTTTATTTTTATTCCTTTCTCCATGCCACCAATTACTGCAACATCCAAAATATGGTGTTGTTTTACCATATTTCAAGAAAAAAAATTTTTAGGGTTGAATAAGTTCAAAAATCGATGCTAATTAACCAATAGCCGATTGCTGTGTTTACCTCTGTTCATATCGCTGCTTGTTTTCGTTTCCTCGTAGCCAAGATCTGTGGAAATTAGTTATGTGATTCATTTGTTTGATAAGCAATTGAATTTTATGATTAAATCAAATCCCTGATTATTAGCAAAATTGATTTGGCAGATTTGGTTCAATCCGTTATACCATCAATTTGAAAATGTTATGAGTCATTTAATGTAACAAAACAATGGAAATGGACTATATTACCCTCTTCATGTGTGCGGGCGTGTTTTTTTTAATTCAATATTTACAATCTTGCCACTCAATTTCAAGCCGTTGATTCACACCATCCAAGGGTTGAAAGTGGTTCTCGCAGTTCTGTATATTTTCTTGGTTCTCGATTGAACTAGCCCCTATATATATATATATATATATATATATATATATATATATATATATATATATATATATATGGGAAGGATCAAGAGGGAAACATCAAGTTTGAGGGAAGGAGGGAAGCAAATCCCAGCTACTAATTTTCTCTCACATTTTTCATACAATAAATAATACATATACAATACTCATTTAATCAACTTTAGTCTAAAATCCAAAATTAAAGCATCAAATTCAATAATTCATCAACCAAAAATATTATAAACTTTTCAATCCATCAAACACATTCATACATATCTTCAATTCGTCATGATTTGAAATCATCAAAAATTATGAATTTTGGGTATAACTTTTGGGTTTTTATATAAATTTTTATTTTGCCAATGAAAACAATAAAATTAAACGAATTTCATCATACAAAACTTATAAACATGTAATTAATCAAATTATGGTTGTCATTAATCATCAAATTTCACAAATTTGAAAATATCCAGAACGTTAACATACATTTGCAATGCATGTTAATCAAAATTACAAATAAGATTCTTAAACATTCATATTTGTTGAATATTACCTTATATAAGTTATTATACATCGTTGAACGTTATAACATAACATTCATCAATGTATTACAATATATATGAGTTAATATGTATTATAAATGAATGTTATAATGTTCATCAGTATTATATAAGTTAATATTCGTCATAAATGAATGTTAAAGACTCAATGAGATGTTAACATGCATTTATGATGAATATGAGTTATTATACACTAATAACATATATAAGCTAAAATATTCATCATAAATGAATATTTAAATTGTAATTTTTATAACATGCATTTCAAATGAGTGTTAACTTTCTTAAAATTTTGATTTTGAGATTTTTTTTATGTAAAACGTAAAATAACTACAAGTTTGTTTGATTATTGATGTATATGATCGATTTATTTGAATTTTGCTTTATATACATCTCAATTTTGTACTCAATTGAATGAATTTGTGATTTTTTTTATGGGTTTCTAAATTTTTCTTCATGAAATCTATTTTCTAACATTTTGTTATTGAATCTAACAATTGTTAAACAATCTTGCTCAACGAGTTGTGTATTAGTGTTTTTAAATTTATTTTTGCAAGTTTCAAGCTTTTAATTTGATGAATTTAAGATGAAAATCACGTTTTTAGTTGTTTTTGATTAACATGCTTTTGAAATGCATGTTAACATTCTGGGAGGTGATTTCAAGTTATTTACAAAAATGCCACCGCGTTGACTTTTGAGTTGACCAGAATGTGTGGCTGAGAATCACTTCCCTCCTTCCCTAATTATTTTACTTCCCCAAGGATCTCCCCCTATATATATATATATATATATATATATATATATATATATATATATATATATATATATATATATATATATATGTAGCTCAAATTTACAAGAACAACAGGTTATAACAACTCATTTATGAGTGTCTCATTATCTCACTACCTAAGATCACTATATTAGTGGTGAAACTAAATAATTAACAACTAATAATCATTAACATCAATCATTTCATTAACAACCCCTATATTTACTAAACAAGGAGGATTAACACTCAATTATCATCTTTTGACAAATACCCATTTTAATCACAAATCACCAAATTCAATTTACTCATTATGTGGTTGAATTAATGTCAATAACACTCAATACAATCCCATGCATAAACATTAAACCATCAAAATCATCATGCATAAACATGGTGTAACAACAAACAACTTAACCTAACTTCAATTACCATCTTTATATCCATTTAATCACTAATTCACTTAATTATCCAAAATATTAAGAATTAATCATGTTCTAGGTTTACTAATAAACCTAAAATCAACAAATACCATCAATAATTGTTAGCTAACAATAAACATTCATCATCAAACTAAAATTCCTATACATGCATCATCTAACAACCTAAGAACCACAAACAATTTGTAAACTTTAGCTTGAATAATGTTAACCATCATCATTCCCAAGCTTAACCCATACCAATTTAACAAAATCAAGCCCTAATTTCGGATTTCAACTTACCAATTAGCAAAAACCCCAAAAACCCATTTCTAGGTTAACTAAATCAAGAATTTGAGACTTACAAAGTATTTAAGATGATCAAAGGATGATTTACTCACGTTTTGGAAGCTTGAATCAAAGTTATATGAACTCAATTCCACCTAAAGCCTTGTTTCACAACTCAAAATCGTCCTTGTGGTTGATACATACGGCCCAGACACAAACCAAGAGGAAGAACATTTTTGATTTATCAAAGACTTGAAGATTGATGATGATTTAGGTGTAAAGTTAGGGTTTTGATATTGTTTCTCAATCTCACAAAGTCACAGGTGTTTTTTGTGAAGATAAAAACCGTATTTTACACTTATATTACAAAATATGTGTACTAGTTTTGCCCCCTTCTAAATCTATTGTCTGGAACCTAAAAACCATTCGCGAGAAAACTATTTTATTTTTTCCGTCAACTAAATTAATTTAAAACAGGTAATATTTTACTATCCACAATAAGTCATTTAACTTATTGACCTATTATTTTCAATTACCCAGATAATATAAATTATTTATAACGCAATTAAATAATTCAATAAAATAAAGAAATTACCGATTTCTCCTAGGCCCAAAACGAGGATGTTACAAATCTCTCCCCCTTAAAGAGATTTCGTCCTCGAAATCTAATCGCACCCAGTTAACCTATTGTAATAGAATCACATAAACAATAACTAGTATATGCACACACAACGTGTGTGTACATTTAGCCTAAGTATCTATGCATCTACATAAACACTAAACGAGTACACATTATAATATACTTACATGGGTATATTTTATTTTATCTACTTACACACCACCGGTGTGTATTGTTAGGAATTGGCAGCGGAATCAAACAACCAACAACTATTAGTTGATCACTCTAATACTTGTTGATAATTAACCAACCTAAACAACGCAATGTGTAATCGCGTTACACCCACAAACAATAAACGAATAAAGAATAAGCAAACAAGATAAACGAGACAATAAAGAACACAAGGATTTAACGTGGTTATGTCCAATCTCCAACTTGAAGATTGGTTTAATCCACGGGGCCAAACCAGAGAGTTTTCGTATATTATTTTCGTACCCAAGATTACAATTACATGGGGTATCTCTTTAAATAGATAATAGATCGATGACTTCGGCAGCAAGACAAAATCAATATGGCCGACTATGATATTGCATCATTATTATCACATATTTTGTTGCCATATTAGTTCTCCCAAAGACTCATCCAACTCACGTGCATGACATCTAGTCACCGTCATGGTTTAATTAATCTTCACATTTATTCTAACAATCTCCCACTTGAAGATTGATGAAACCCTAAAACCAGTAATCCTTTACAAATCCTGCCCCTTCACGAATGTCACCTGTTCAAACTTCACACCGCCGAAATACCATTCGGGACACGCCGCTCGACCACACAAAGTCGGAAGACTTTCGACACAAAGCTACCAGAACACTCACATCATGAAACTGGGACCTCTCTCTAACCACCATCATCATCTTCTAGGCCCAAGAAGATTCGTTGAAGCGTGCGAAACTCCAACCACATGATTCTTTCAAGAGACACCCATCTCTTCAACTCGTCGATTACAGCCACGTCTGATCCTGCCACTGACATGTCAACGACCATCCGTACAGAAATTTCTTCTATCCGATTTTCCTTCCCAGCAATCAGAAAATCGCCGATAGAACAACCCCGTAGATCATCATCAAAGTTTACCCGTGAGAACGCAGTCACAACCTTGAAAAACCTACATTACAAACTTTCGCTTTCCCGCTGGTACACCGACCCAAATACATAGCTATGATTTCTATGAACACATCTTCTCCAACTCAGCCCGCTCCCACTGTACGAATCAAAATAGCAACCGTGGCTCTTTGAGAAGACTCTGGTTCATAATACCCGGTCAGTCGCAAATTACTTTGCCATTGAAGAGTAACAATGAAGTCCGAATGCTCTAGTGTTGCCGGAATCTGCACACTAAACCTGTGAAAACTCGAGATCCATCAATCGCACAACCGTCTCAAGACTTCCACTAGTTGCCAAACTCCCACTAGCTTCGACACTTCCCTCGGTTTCAAACTCCCAAGAGTTTCCGACACTCTCAACAAAATCTCAAAAGCTCAACAGGACTTACAAGATTATCCGCCTCTAACCCACAAGAAAATTCCCAATTGATTCCTCCAGAAGATTTCGCTCTATCGTTGAACCAAACATCAATCGATACCCGAGCCCAGTCGAACACGTTCTATCCGACATCTTCAACAACCAATATCTCCAAGTGTAGAAGCTCTAACCTGCCTAATCATTCCAAACCTATGGAATACCCGACCAAAGAAACATGGTCTCCCGTTTCAACCCGCTAGCAACAACAAACTCCCTCGATAACTCCCACTATCGATTACCAAACGGATGTGGTACCGTTTATTACCCATCTACCCAAATCGAGAAAACTATCCTCTTGAGCTCCGTAACAAACCTCACATCTTTGAGAATTCATCCGTATCAAGTAAGTCTCGAGAATCACATCCCATATTCGCAACATCAAACGCCTAGTATGATAACGTTCATATATTCTTTTGCACGGGATTGCAAAGAATAAAGAAATCGAATCCAAAACTTAGGATTCCAAAAAATCTCTCCGCAACAAATCACCGATCGAAACCCGATCACCGACTCCATTACCACCGCGAACAATCACTGTCATAACGTAACCGGCCTCCTGCCGTGTCGTCACGTCACAACCCACCAGACAAAACCCTAATCTTGTTCAATCCGGAAAACAACTCTTCGAGTTCGTCGCGATCTAAACAAAAACGAGCCTATCGATCTCGATCACATGTTGCAAACAAATCCTAAAACCGCATCGTTTTCAATTGTTCCCCCCGATGATTATCTTCAACCGAATCTAAATCCACTATGATTATCTGGCCACAATAACCATAGCTCTCCATCTTTCAGTAAAACCCTAACCATCAACAATCCATCTTGATCGTGCTTTCATCCGTTATTGTTCCCAATCGCTCAACCTTGAGCTCTGATACCAGTTGTTAGGAATTGGCAGCGGAATCAAACAACCAACAACTATTAGTTGATCACTCTAATACTTGTTGATAATTAACCAACCTAAACAATGCAACGTGTAATCGAGTTACACCCACAAACAATAAACGAATAAAGAATAAGCAAACAAGATAAACGAGACAATAAAGAACACAAGGATTTAACGTGGTTATGTCCAATCTCCAACTTGAAGATTGGTTTAATCCACGGGGCCAAACCAGAGAGTTTTCGTATATTATTTTCGTACCCAAGATTACAATTACATGGGGTATCTCTTTAAATAGATAATAGATCGATGACTTCGGCAGCAAGACAAAATCAATATGGCCGACTATGATATTGCATCATTATTATCACATATTTTGTTGCCATATTAATTCTCCCAAAGACTCATCCAACTCACGTGCATGACATCTAGTCACCGTCATGGTTTAATTAATCGTCACATTTATTCTAACATGTATTACAACTTAAATTCCCATAAGTTCATAAGTTGTGCTTTTAACTCTATTTATTTGCTATCAAAATACACATACCATACATTGCTCCATTGTATGCTAAGCCATATAAACACTTTGGGACAACAATCACTTAAACCCTATGCTAAGCCATATAAACACTTTGGGACAACAATCACTTAAAATAAGTGAAACACGGAATCATTTATTTTAATCTTAATCAGCAAACTAGCGACATGTTAAAATCTTTAAACCAATTTAAATAATTATATTATGTCCTCTTAGCAATAACAACAACAGTGTATATATAACTACAATGCTCATATCCATAATGAGAATTTAATTTAGATCATGCAAGCAACTTATCTAGTTAATCTATATCATCCTTAATAATGAAATTTTTTAATAATCTTAACCGTCACAACTATTTATCCAAAGATCAGTTTTTGTCAATTGAAACACTACTTGATCATGCAAAATCTATTACTCATATGTGTTTCAAAT
Organism: Helichrysum umbraculigerum; assembly: GCA_949592205.1. Classification (NCBI taxonomy): domain Eukaryota; kingdom Viridiplantae; phylum Streptophyta; class Magnoliopsida; order Asterales; family Asteraceae; genus Helichrysum; species Helichrysum umbraculigerum. Next base: position 2,592,409 of record CATIUR010000005.1, on the reverse strand, counting down.
CATACAGCTTTAATCCCATGGTCACAAGCAAGGTAGAGGTCACTTCCTATAGTTAAAACCATATCTGTTTAATCATCAATGGGTACTTTACTATACTAGTACACGTACCACATTATTAAAATGTGCTAATCATTAACACGTTTTTAACAATATTCACATATTTAATCAATTTAGTGGACCTCTACTTAAACTTATTTCATCACATAACTTTTCCAAATTGCAAATTACCACTTCTTCTAATCATTAGATATATAACAATACGTAAAATTACATGTAATTCACACATAATGATAATAAAATTATCAATTTGTCAATTAAAATCCTTATTTTGCTGACTATTTCGCCATTCCCAATAAAATAATTTCATATAATTTTTCTAATATTAGGCTATTCGGCTATGTTAGTCTTTATTAAGCCCCAATTATTACAAACGAATAATCACATACTCATTGTTAACAAATAGTAGAAACAGTTCAAATATTCATTTTACAATAATATCACATTAAATAAGCAATAGTTTTATGGTTTACTTCTACTTCATTTTAGTCAATCTATGAATATTTTCTCGACGACATGCCAACATCTATAACCTACTATTTCAAACCACATTCATTTCTCCAGTGTTTGGTAACCTCAACAATTCCATGTGAAATGGCATAATATGAATACGTTGGCCAGACGTCGTTATATTATGTCATTTACACTTCATTTTCAGGCAACTTCTGAAACGCCCAAATTTTTTTTTTTTTTTTATACGACTCAATTAAATCATCACTAAGGCTTGTAAAACATCGACAAGACTTTTGACTGGGTGAAGGTACTCATGCTAGACATAATAAAATCTACAATGTGGCTCGGGAAAATCAACCATATGAGGTCAAAAATCTGCAATATGGCATTTAAAATCAGCACTTAGCTTCCAGTCTAAGGTTAGGCCCATACATAAGACATTTTGAAAATCTGCAGTATGGTTCAAGAAATCAGCACCCAGGTCCCTGTCTCATATTAGGCCCTTACTCAAGACAATTTTCAACAACGTGCATAACTTTTTACTCGTTAAGAGTTAGACCACCAAATTTTGCAGGCACCTCCAACATGCCAAAATGAAAGTTTCCATTTTTACACTTTTTCAAAATACATGTTTATCGATAAAACGGACGTATAACCAAAAATTAACCATTTTAGGCCACTTTGGTTGACATGTCATATTCCAATCCACTTGGTTTATGAGTTTAAGCTTTTTCCAACACATTCCTACATACAATTATGACGTGTGGGCATATTCATCCATAGTATACGCCCATTCTAACCTATTTTGACACCTTTGACCCGTTTAGTTCCCATTTGGACACTTACGACCCATTTGATACCCAATTCACCCAATTGCACTTAAAGTCAACTATCTAGGACATATTTGACTTATTAAAATGGTTTGACTACCAATCAACTTCAAGTTTTAACCAATCAACTTCAAGTTTTAACCATTGACCATTTTCATACCAAAACCATATATGTTACTATCATATATCAAAACTTGCATACATGGACCATACATATTTACATGAAAACGGTTTGACTTACAAAGTCAAACTTCCAACAACTACTAAGTTTAAGACTTCTACAACCATTGTTTCAAAAGTGTTATCGGGGCGTACTACACAAGTGATATTCAAAACAATTATTCGAGAGAGAAACTTGCCACTAATATGATTTAGCAAGCGTAATCCAAGCTAATGCCTTGATATATCCTTTCCCTCTCTATGATCACTTGTACCTACAACGTGTAAATATAAAAGGATAAGCACAACGCTTAGTGAGCATGTAATTACTAATCTAATAATATGCTTTCATCATCACAACTAGTCAAATACAATTCAATTATCAATAATAACATATGCATTCAATTGAAGGTCGAATATCAAGCATATGTCAAGGATATTGGCAATTGCCCACATGATGCTCATTTCACACATGGCCATGGTCTTAATCAATGTCAAATGCAACTCATTCAATTATAGTCAAATGTGAGAACCTCTTGCTCGGAAGCAATCCGAAACTCATATATCATTCAATTAATATCTACATACTCACCTTGATGATTTGATGAAGATTTTATGCAAGTAACAATTGGTAATACTTCCAAGCTTGAATCACCTAAACATGATCAAATAACAATCTATTCAATAACTAGGAAGTACTATAACCATCACATCACTATTCTTAATCCTCCCCCACTTAGATTATCCTTAATCATAGTCATAAATATGCTCACTAACTCAAATTCATCATAACTATCTCAATTCTTTGTTCTACTATCAATTTTACATTCAATTAGTCAATATAAATCATGCTTGAGCTTAACTAGGGTTAATTAGAAAGATTTAGCAAAACCCCAATTTAGCTCAAGAACATAATTAGTAAAATCATCACTTTCATAAAGTGATATGACTTTCAATAATGATAATCACCATAACTAAGCTTAACTTACATCAATTATACTAATTATATGCCCTAATTTCGTATTTAATCTCCTTCATAATCTATATCTCAAGAAACCCATTTTCTAGGGTTTAAGAACTTGAAAAATTACTTACAATGATTGAAGGAGTTGATGAGAAGGATCAATTAGAGAGATTAGGGCTTGAATTTCAAATTAAATCGATGCTTTGATGAGGATGGAAGAAGATGACGAGTTTTGGTTCCTCTGTGCGTGATTTTTCTGGAATCGTATAGAGGGAGGGAGTAAATACTAATTTAAAACATACACCGACTTATACAATAGATATCTTCTTTAATTTTACAGTCTGGAACTAGAAATTCAATTACGTTTTCTATTATATCTTTTTATTCAAATATTATTATTTCATAATACTTATATATTATTGTACACTAAAATAATACCTCGAAAATAGGGATGTTACAACTCTCCCCCACTTATTCAGTTCGTGTCCTCACGAACCACTCCTGGTGTACAGCAGGATAGTATACCATCATCCATTCTTCAGGTTCCCATGTGAACTCGGAACCTTTTCTGTGTCGCCATTGGACTTTAACAATTGACACCGTCTTATTCCTCAATTGCTTATCTTTCTGGTCAAGAATTTTGACGGGTTCTTCTACATAACTTAGTTTTTCATTAACTTGTATTTCGGGAAGGGGAACATAAGAAGCTTCATCAACTAAGCATTTACGAAGTTGAGACACGTGGAAGGTGTCATGAATTCCACTGAGTTCATCCGGTAATTGCAGTCGATATGCTACTCTCCCGACTTTTTCAAGAATTTCAAAGGGTCCGATGTATCTTGGACCGAGTTTTCCTCGTTTTCTAAATCGAATAATACCTTTCCAGGGAGATACTTTAAGCATAACTTTATCACCCACTTGAAATTCAATTGGTCGCCTTCGCTTATCAGCATAAGCTTTTTGCCTGTCTTGTGCCATTTTCAGTCTCTCACGTATCTGGTCAATCTTTTCAGTGGTCAATTGTATAACATCAGTGCTTCCAATTTCGCGTTGACCTATCTCTCCCCAGCAAATAGGCGTACGACACTTTCTCCCATACAGCATTTCGTATGGTGGCATTTTAATAGAAGAATGATAACTATTATTATAAGAGAATTCCACCAATGGGAGATGAGAATCCCAACTTCCACCAAAATCAATAGCACACGCTCTGAGCATATCTTCTAAAGTCTGGATTGTACGCTCACTTTGACCATCAGTCTGAGGATGAAAAGCGGTGCTAATGTGCAACTGAGTACCTAATTCTTCTTGAAATTTCTTCCAGAAACGAGAAGTAAAACGAGTATCTCTGTCAGAGACAATGGAAACAGGTACTCCATGTTTAGCAACTACTTCTTTGACATAAATATCAGCTAACACCTCAGAAGAAGAAGTTTCTCGAATAGGTAAGAAAAGAGCACTTTTGGTCAAACGGTCCACAATCACCCAAATAGCATCGTGTTGTCGAGGAGTCCTCGGCAATTTAGTTACGAGGTCCATGGTGATATGTTCCCATTTCCATAACGGTACCTCCAACGGTTGGAGTTTCCCGTATGGTTGTTGGTGCTCTGCTTTCACTTGAAGACATGTAAGACAAAATTGAACATGTTTAACAATGTCACATTTCATACCAGGCCACCAATAATCACGTTTTAAGTCGTGATACATTTTAGTAGCACCTGGATGAATTGAATATTTCGATTTATGCGCTTCTTCAAGTAACATCTTTTTGACTACACTTGTCCTTGGTATCCAGATTCTACCATAACGTGTCTTTAAGCCTCTAGAATCATCAACTAACTCAGAAATTTGACCTGCTAATCGTTGTTTATTCAGATCATCAGAAGATAAAGCTTCCAATTGGGCAGCTTTAATGGAGTCAAATAGCTGTGGAGATATAACCATATTCAGAGATTTCACATGAAGGACATAATGAGTAGACTTTCGGCTAAGAGCATCTGCAACGACATTAGCTTTACCAGGGTGGTAAAGTATGTCACAATCATAGTCCTTCACAAGATCTAACCATCTTCTTTGTCGATTATTGAGATCACGCTGATCAAAGAAATATTTAAGACTTTTATGGTCAATATAAATGGTAGACTTGACACCATAAAGATAATGACGCCAAATCTTCAATGCGAATACCACAGCCGCCAATTCTAGATCATGAGTGGGGTAGTTTTGCTCATGTGGCTTTAATTGTCGTGATGCATAAGCAATGACTTTCCCACATTGCATAAGAACACATCCAAGACCAATTTTGGAAGCATCACAATAAACTTCCATATTGTCAGTACCTTCAGGTAAGACAAGAATAGGGGCTTGACTAAGCTTTTCTTTCAACATCTGGAAGGCTTTATTTTGATCTTCACCCCAATTCCAAGTAACATTCTTTCGAGTCAACAAAGTCAATGGGGTTGCAATTCGAGAAAAGTCTTGGATAAATCGACGGTAGTAGCCAGCAAGACCAAGAAAACTTCTTACTTCAGTAGGACTAGAAGGAGGGTCCCACTTCATTACTGCGGCTACTTTAGCAGGATCTACTTAAATGCCATGAGTATTGATCACGTGACCGAGGAATTGAACTTCACGCAACCAAAACTCACATTTAGAAAATTTGGCATAAAGCTTCTCATGACGAAGCATTTCTAGAACCTGTCTCAAATGAATAGCATGATCATCCTCATTTTTGGAATAAATGAGGATGTCATCTATGAAAACAATTACAAACTTATCAAGCATTGGACGACATACACGATTTATCAAGTCCATAAATGCAGCTGGAGCATTTGTTAAGCCGAATGGCATAACAACAAATTCATAGTGGCCATATCGAGTACGGAAAGCTGTCTTGGGAATATCCTCTTCTTTTACTTTCAATTGATGGTAGCCAGAACGAAGGTCTATTTTGGAAAAGAAACTGGCACCTTGTAATTGGTCAAATAAGTCATCAATTCGAGGTAGAGGATATCTATTTTTGATGGTCACTTTATTCAGTTCTCGATAATCAATGCACATCCTTAGAGACCCATCTTTCTTCTTTACAAATAATACTGGGGCTCCCCAAGGTGAATTGCTTGGACGAATGAAACCCTTATCTAAAAGCTCCTGCAATTGATTCATCATTTCTTGCATTTCGGTGGGAGCTAAACGGTAAGGGGTCTTAGCAATTGGTGCCGCTCCAGGAATTAAGTCAATTCGAAACTCCACCTGTCTATCAGGTGGAATACCCGGAAGCTCATCAGGAAACATGTCAGAAAATTTATTAACAACTGGAATATCAGAAAGCTTAGGCACAGCTTTGGAATTATCAACCACGTGTGCTAAATAAGCAAAACACCCGTGTGATAATAATTTCTTAGCACGAGCATAAGAACATATAGGAATGGACTGATTCACACGTTCACCATAAATAGTCACTTCCTTGCCGCTGGGTGGATTAAGGAGGACTACTTTTTCATGACAATTAATCATCCCCTTATTCTTTCCCATCCAATCCATGCCTACAACTACTTGAAATTCCCCCATTTGCATAGGAATTAAGTCTATTTTAAACTTTTCTTCTCCTAACTCCATTTCACATCCCTTATATACATCAAAAACAATTACAGTCCTATTATCGGCAATTTCTACTTCTAAGGGATGGTTTAACTTAGAAAGTGGCACATTCAACTGATCACATAAATTAAGAGATACAAATGACCTAGAGGCTCCAGAATCGAATAAAACGCGGGCAGGTATGGAATTAACAATTAGGGTACCTGTCACCACGTCATTAGATTCTTTTGCCTCTTCTCCTGTTATGTAGAATGAACGAGTCTTTGTTCTAGGCCCAGACGAGGTCCCCTTCTTTTCTGGTTCCTTTCTCTGTTCAGCTTTCTTCAAATCTTCTTTTCTAACGGGACAATCTGCCTGAACGTGACCTTCTTTAGAACAATAATAACATAACCAGTTAGGACTAGGACATTCAGCAATATTATGTCCCGTCTTGCCACACTTAAAACATCTGCATTCTCCTAAATGTTTCTTCCCACACCTCTCACAAACAGGGTATTCTGATGTAAAGAATTGAAAACGTCGTGGCTGTTGTTGCTGTTGTTGTCGTGACTGCGGTTGTCATTGAGATGGCTGTGATCCTTTCTCAAACCTAAGTCTTTTGAAGGACGAAGGTTGAGAAGAGGTAGCTTGTTCTGCCTTTCTTTTTGTAGCAGCCTCATTAGCTCTAAGTTCTAACTCTTTCTCTCGCATAAGACCTCGGTTCAACATGCTCGGAATATCCTTATAGATCATGGGGTCAACAAACTCCCGAATTTCCGAATTCATATGACGGTAGAAATGATCGATCATAAGTTGAGGATTGGAAGTGTATTCAGGGCAATAACGAGATTTTTCATGAAAAACCGTGGTATACTCAGCTAATTTCATCTTACCTTGCTCAATCGTAAGAAATTCACCCTTTAACTTCTCAATCTGAGCGGGAGGTGAGAATTGACTTATAAACATACCTTTAAACCTCTCCCAAGAAAACCGGGAAGCTCGATCAAACCCATGCGTTTTTACTTGTGAATTCCACCATTCATGTGCACCATCCTTTAATTGGTGGGCAGCAAAAAGTACCTGAAATTTCTCTGGACACCCACACAATGCAAAGGTTTCTTCTATTCCATCTATCCATCTAGAACTTTTAACTGGATCAAGTTCCCCGTGAAATTCTGGGGGTTTACAACTCGAAAAACGCTTATAATTAAATTCCTCCTTTTCTGCATTAATGGTTTGTTGTGCAGCTAGGAGTTCAGGATTCATCAAAACGGGATGTTTCTTCTCAAATTCGTCTAATCGTTTGGTTATTACTTGGTCAACTTTCGTTAAGATGGTTGGGGTATACTTGTCAAGAGTTCGTTCAACTATTTGGTTCAATATTGCTTCATCAGCAGGATGTAGACCCCTTTCATCACTGCCTTCACCTTGATCGGAAGAAGTATTATGAGGAGTCTCATCATTCGGAGTAGCTTGAGTAGTCATTTGCTAAAAATTAACAAGTTTAGTCAACACATATCAAATATCTATTTACATCTTTAAGAACAATCTTAACCAAAATTATCTTATGTCCAACAGCTTTGAATCCCCCATGTGCTCTTAGTATAATAGGACTCCGTTGGCCAGACGTAGACGTATTATACTAACACCACACTTCTATTCATTGCTTTTGAACATAATCAAATTAAGGCAATTCATACTCTTATAATTAACCTAACAATTCATATTCTACTAAAATTCAATTAGCATAATCATAATCTCATAGTCAATTAATCCAATAGGTTTAAGTTTATGCAATCCTATAATGGATTACGTAAATCTCTTAAACCATTGCTCTGATACCAACTTGAAACGCCCAAATTTTTTTATTTTTTTTTTATACGACTCAATTAAATCATCACTAAGGCTTGTAAAACATCGACAAGACTTTTGACTGGGTGAAGGTCCTCATGCTAGACATAATAAAATCTACAATGTGGCTCGGGAAAATCAACCATATGAGGTCAAAAATCTGCAATATGGCATTTAAAATCAGCACTTAGCTTCCAGTCTAAGGTTAGGCCCATACATAAGACATTTTGAAAATCTGCAGTATGGTTCAAGAAATCAGCACCCAGGTCCCTGTCTCATATTAGGCCCTTACTCAAGACAATTTTCAACAACGTGCATAACTTTTTACTCGTTAAGAGTTAGACCACCAAATTTTGCAGGCACCTCCAACATGCCAAAATGAAAGTTTCCATTTTTACACTTTTTCAAAATACATGTTTATCGATAAAACAGACGTATAACCAAAAATTAACCATTTTAGGCCACTTTGGTTGACATGTCATATTCCAATCCACTTGGTTTATGAGTTTAAGCTTTTTCCAACACATTCCTACATACAATTATGATGTGTGGGCATATTCATCCATAGTATACGCCCATTCTAACCTATTTTGACACCTTTGACCCGTTTAGTGCCCATTTGGACACTTACGACCCAATTGACCCATTTGATACCCAATTCACCCAATTGCACTTAAAGTCAACTATCTAGGACATATTTGACTTATTAAAATGGTTTGACTACCAATCAACTTCAAGTTTTAACCAATCAACTTCAAGTTTTAACCATTGACCATTTTCATACCAAAACCATATATGCTACTATCATATATCAAAACTTGCATACATGGACCATACATATTTACATGAAAACGGTTTGACTTACAAAGTCAAACTTCCAACAACTACTAAGTTTAAGACTTCTACAACCATTGTTTCAAAAGTGTTATCGGGGCGTACTACACAAGTGATATTCAAAACAATTATTCGAGAGAGAAACTTGCCACTAATATGATTTAGCAAGCGTAATCCAAGCTAATGCCTTGATATATCCTTTCCCTTTCTATGATCACTTGTACCTACAACGTGTAAATATAAAAGGATAAGCACAACGCTTAGTGAGCATGTAATTACTAATCTAATAATATGCTTTCATCATCACAACTAGTCAAATACAATTCAATTATCAATAATAACATATGCATTCAATTGAAGGTCGAATATCAAGCATATGTCAAGGATATTGGCAATTGCCCACATGATGCTCATTTCACACATGGCCATGGTCTTAATCAATGTCAAATGCAACTCATTCAATTATAGTCAAATGTGAGAACCTCTTGCTCGGAAGCAATCCGAAACTCATATATCATTCAATTAATATCTACATACTCACCTTGATGATTTGATGAAGATTTTATGCAAGTAGCAATTGGTAATACTTCCAAGCTTGAATCACCTAAACATGATCAAATAACAATCTATTCAATAACTAGGAAGTACTATAACCATCACATCACTATTCTTAATCCTCCCCCACTTAGATTATCCTTAATCATAGTCATAAATATGCTCACTAACTCAAATTCATCATAACTATCTCAATTCTTTGTTCTACTATCAATTTTACATTCAATTAGTCAATATAAATCATGCTTGAGCTTAACTAGGGTTAATTAGAAAGATTTAGCAAAACCCCAATTTAGCTCAAGAACATAATTAGTAAAATCATCACTTTCATAAAGTGATATGACTTTCAATAATGATAATCACCATAACTAAGCTTAACTTACATCAATTATACTAATTATATGCCCTAATTTCGTATTTAATCTCCTTCATAATCTATATCTCAAGAAACCCATTTTCTAGGGTTTAAGAACTTGAAAAATTACTTACAATGATTGAAGGAGTTGATGAGAAGGATCAATTAGAGAGATTAGGGCTTGAATTTCGAATTAAATCGATGCTTTGATGAGGATGGAAGAAGATGACGAGTTTTGGTTCCTCTGTGCGTGATTTTTCTGGAATCGTATAGAGGGAGGGAGTAAATACTAATTTAAAACATACACCGACTTATACAATAGATATCTTCTTTAATTTTACAGTCTGGAACTAGAAATTCAATTACGTTTTCTATTATATCTTTTTATTCAAATATTATTATTTCATAATACTTATATATTATTGTACACTAAAATAATACCTCGAAAATAGGGATGTTACAACTTCATACCATCAATTATCAATGTAATGAATTTTAATTCTAACTTATATTACAATAGTGAAATCGGCAATTATCACACATACAACAACAATTTTGCAGCAATTATTCAACTATATTTCAAGTTCTTACACTATTCCACTTATCATATAATTAGGCAAATATATACAACACAGACATGTAACCTCGTTATCACTAAGTTATTATCATATGTGAAATGTCTAACACAATGCATCAATCAACCCCTATACTACCTGATTCAATATCAATCATTAGTCACATCACTTACCACTTATAGTACCTTCAATACTAAACATTTTATCAATACCATGTGCAATACTCAGCATATTCTCTTCAATCTATACTTCTTTAGTTGTATTATAAATAAACATATCATATCAACATGCACATTATAACTCTATTGTCAAATATCAAATAAGTATAAACTCATATACTTCTTTTTCAAACTCTAAGAATACTTATTTTAACCATTTCCAATATTTTAGATTATTCATTTACTTCATCCTATTTCACTTAGTCCATATAACTCAAAAATTTAAATCACCAACAACAACAGTTGGCCATAATCAATAATACGACGAATACACAACTTGAAAATAACTCATACCCAATAAAATATGTGGACCTCTTAAAACAAGTTTTAATATTGTACATATCCACAGGAATGATCTCTGGGCATAAATAAATGAAAGCCTGATACAAAATGTAAGCCAAAAGTCCGAATTAAGGTCCGAGAAAAATAATAAAATACCATTTTGAAACACCAATAATAAATTATTAATTTTTTATTTTTGATTTAGACTCTAAGGATATTACCATTAAAAAGTAGACTCTTACACCTTTCCAACGATATAAAGAACTTCAAAAACGGAGTTACGGTTCATCTTTTATGACCATTTTAAAATTAACCTCCTGATACCCCAACGAATCCGCCGGATTCACCCCAATTTTGACAAAAATTCATTTTCAGAACCTCTTCTAACCAATCGGGTCCACCCAATCTGCCGGATTCAACTAAATTCGCCGGATTCAGTCTGAATCCGCTGGATTGGACCCAGTACAGCAGTTCTGCACAACTTTATGCCATTTTTCGAAATTCAAACGCACATATCTCCTAAACCGTAAAGAGTTAGAATCTAAAATTTTGCAGGCACGTACACTAGGCCAAAATAAAACTTTCCCTTTTCACACTTTTTCAATTTACATGTTTTACGAGAAAACGGACGTACGACTCATTTTTGACCATTTTGGTTGACACCTTAGATTCCAAATGACTTGGTTTCTAACTTCCACCGTTTACCAACATGTTTCTATATACAATTGCGACATGTGGGCATATTCTTCATCTTCAAACTCTCATTATACATTGTTTTGACACCTTGACCCGTTTAGGGGTCCAAATGGACATTTTTACCAATTTCATTTATAATGACAACATTAACACTTTCAACCCACATTTTATCTATACTTATGACTTTAGGTCACTTTAACATTCATCATACACAAACCACATCAAATTCTAGCCGTTTTATCACTAAGTGACCCATGTGGGCACTTAAATGACCCGTTTGGGTTTATGAATTAGGCATTTTCTATCTGGGTTTTCTAATTCTCAATTCACACTTCCTTGACTATTCTAAGTCAAACAAAACCATTCTCACTATTGGTATATTAGTATAATCTTAAAACACCAATTTCACATATTACCATCATATTTACACAAATTATAACAAGTATTCAACATTGACCTTTCCTAAAACTTGTCAATACATATAAAAACATCGTTGACCACTTTGACTATTCAGGTCAAACACACACCTTCCAATCAATGTACACTTTCTAATTTAAACCACCACATGACTTTAAACATCTTACTTGAGGTATACCAACACCTCATTAATTTCCTTATGGAAAGTCATTTCAATTTAATCTATCAAGATTTACTACTAAGCACATAATCAACTATGCTAAACACATAGACAAAAATCAATTTACTTTACTAATCATAGTCATCATAACAAGTAAACAATTCAAACTTATTTAATTTAATCAAGCTTATAGAGAATTACCTGATGCTCTTACACCAACGAACATATAGGAATCATTGAGAATACCAATCGGTTACTAATGTTCCTCCTTCTCTGCAATCAAAACACAATCTCACATCTTGTTAAGTGTCAGTACATATCCTACCACCCAATTTCTCATACAACAACTAAACCCACACCCTGGAATGTTTGATTTGACACAATTCCAGATTTGGGATTGAACATCATAAAATGTTCAATTCACCCAAACCGATGCTCTGATACCAATTTATAACACCCAACATATTTCAGAACCATTTTTTTTATATAACCGGAAGCGAAAGTCCAACAAACATTAATAATTTTACATTGTATAATACTCATATAAAGTCAATCTATTTCAAAACATAATTTATCATTTTGGGTGTTACATAATTTGAAAGACAACAATGATTTATAAAAATCAAAGATCAGAGTAACATCTAGTCGTCAAACATTCCATCCAGACAACAGTTCCTTGCTCATCCCATAATCTAATCATATCCTGCAAGGAGTGGTAATGTGGGGGATTAGCTCAATGCTAAGTGAAAAAACCAATAGCCTACAGTGCAACCTAGCATAGCAAATCTGTTTACAACTAAGCATAGCATAATAAACGAGTTTACAACAACATCATCATAAACACAACACATTGTTTACAGCATATAGCATCGTAAACACATAATTCAAGAGGATCGGCGGTCCTTGAGGTTCCCTCATGCCCGGGTGGCCCTCCAAGAAACCTCACACCAACTGCAGGCCAATACAGTGGTAAACCGATAGCTTAGGTACAATTTACCCACACAACACAGTATTCCTATAACCAACCGTGTACAAGGACCTGTGTTGGCAACTCAATAGTATCCTTAAGCCCAAACCATGTTGACCTCCAAGTAAGCACATATGCCCAAAGGCCAGATATCACAAAATCTATATCTATCAAGGCAACATGTCAATCAATAGTCTATAAACAGTAAAACCACGTTTACCCGTTGTAACCAAATCTGTTACAACTAAGTTACGCTGAAGGTTACAGGTCCACTCACTTATACCTCCGTCGTCCACTCAGTAGTCTAATGTCACTGATTCTTCTCCATATCTGAGAATTAATTCAAATAGCAAGTCAGTAGCTTATCCATTATAATCAACTCATGTTATAATCATATAACATATTCAATATATATATATATATATATATATATATATATATATATATATATATATATATATATATATATATATATATATATATATCTTAAACTTACAAGAACAACAACTTATAACAACTCATTTATGAGTGTCTCATTATCTCACTACCTAAGATCACTATATTAGTGGTGAAACTAAATAATTAACAACTAATAATCATTAACATCAATCATTTCATTAACAACCCCTATATTTACTAATCAAGGTGGATTAACACTCAATTATCATCTTTTGACAAATACTAATTTTAATCACAAATCACCAAATTCAATTTACTCATTATGTGGTTGAATTAATGTCAATAACACTCAATACAATCCCATGCATAAACACTAAACCATCAAAATCATCATGCATAAACATGGTGTAACAACAAACAACTTAACCTAACTTCAATTACCATCTTTATATCCATTTAATCACTAATTCACTTAATTATCCAAAATAATAAGAATTAATCATGTTCTAGGTTTACTAATAAACTTAAAATCAACAAATACCATCAATAATTGTTAGCTAACAATAAACATTCATCATCAAACTAAAATTCCTATACATGCATCATCTAACAACCTAAGAACCACAAGCAATTCGTAAACTTTAGCTTGAATAATGTTAACCATCATCATTCCCAAGCTTAACCCATACCAATTTAACAAAATCAAGCCCTAATTTCGGATTTCAACTTACCAATTAGCAAAAGCCCCAAAAACCCATTTCTAGGTTAACTAAATCAAGAATTTGAGACTTACAAAGTGTTTAAGATCATCAAATGATGATTTACTCACGTTTTGGAAGCTTGAATCAAAGTTATATGAACTCAATTCCACCTAAAGCCTTGTTTCACAACTCAAAATCGTCCCTGTAGTTGATACGTACGGCCCAGACACAAACCAAGAGGAAGAACATTTTTGATTTATCAAAGACTTGAAGATTGATGATGATTTAGGTGTAAAGTTAGGGTTTTGATATTGTTTCTCAATCTCACAAAGTCACGGGTGTTTTTTGTGAAGATAAAAACCGTATTTTACACTTATATTACAAAATATGTGTACTAGTTTTGCCCCCTTCTAAATCTATTGTCTGGAACCTAAAAATCATTCGCGAGAAAACTATTTTATTTTTTTCGTCAACTAAATTAATTTAAAACAGGTAATATTTTACTATCCACAATAAGTCATTTAACTGATTGACCTATTATTTTCAATTACCGAGATAATATAAATTATTTATAATGCAATTCAATTAATTCAATAAAATAAAGAAATTACCGATTTCTCCTAGGCCCAAAACGAGGATGTTACAATGGCCTTTGGGCATATATGTTTTAATAAGAAGTCAACATGGATTGGGCTTGAGGTTGCTATTGATTGGCCGACACAGGGTTTTTGTACATGTGTTGTGTGACACCCCCAATTTCATGGTTTGCGGAAGCGAGTTTTGGGGTGCCACTAATCAAATATCAAAACACCAAAGTATAAGCAAACGACTCTAAATGAGACGTTTAGAAAGTACATTGAAATACAGTACATTACATAAGTTTCAAAAGGTTTACATATCTTGGAGTTCAGCTAGTAGTATCTAGAGATTTTAAAACATAACAGCTAGTACAAAAGTAATGCAATAAAATCTCCAAGTATGTATGCATGCGACTCAAGCTATCAAGCAGTCCTACGGGCCATCACTACTGATGCTGCGTACCTGAGAATGCATTACTAAAAACGTCAACCAAAAGGTTGGTGAATCTCACAGGTTTGTAACAATAGTAACAATTACACAATGTAATTAAGTAAGTAAGTATGAATTACGCACGAGTAATTAAGTAAGTTAGTATCAATCACACACCGGTGATTAAGTAAGCAAGTTCAATTACACACCGGTAATTAAGTAAGTTCGTATCAATCACACACCGGTGATTAAGTAAACAAGTTTAATTACACACCGGTAATTATGTAAGTTCGTATCAATCACACACCGGTGATTAAGTAAGCAAGTTCAATTACACACCGGTAATTAAGTAAGTAACATCAATTACACAACATTAATTAGGTAAGTTTGTTCTGCCATGAGCCATCATAGTCGAAGCTTAACATGTCTGTAATTGTGCCCCCGTGAGTGCTAATCCAAAAACACTCATACGAAACGAGTGAGAAAAGTCCGTTTATACGAGTACGGTTCGTGGTGGTGCTACCACTCCGGACGGGGATTGTCAGTCCCATATGGATCCATATACTAAAACTCGCGCTTATCCGATAACTGACGACTATGATTCAGAGGACTTCATTGGATTAATTCGTAACTCATGTATGTCTGTAAGTCTGTAAGTCTCTAAAATCTGTAAGTCTGTAAGTTTGTAAAGTCTGTAAGTCTGTAAAGTCTGTAAGTTTGTAAAGGCTGTACAACACTAAGTTCGTGAGTCTGTCAAACAGTACGTTTATAAGTCGGTAAGACCGTAAGCACAAGTTGGTAAAGTAGTAAGTCTGTAAGACGATGAGTCTGTAGACTGTAAGTCTGTAAAGTAGTAATCAACAAGTTTGCAACTCAGCAAAACGTTTTGTTTATAAGTATGTACTACAGTAAGTACCATTTGTTAAACAATACATTTGTACATGTATTCAGGCAAAGCAAGTAAGTTCAGTAAACATATAATGCATCTCCCCCAAAATAGTAAAACAGTAAAATGGGGCCGTGAGACTCACCTGTAGAGCAAGCAATCCTAAAGTGCGCGCGTGTACCAAAGTAATCTCCTAGTGTCCTAAACACGCGAGATTGTATAAGAGTAAGTGAACACTTTAATTAATCGTTCGTATAATTGCTTGTTTGATTAATTAGGTCCAAAGTATTTGCCTCGTATTTACGTTTGAAGTTTTGTAAAATGTACGGTCCGTTGGTGTCGGGTTAAATTTATATTTCAAAAATATAATCACGTTCGTTTCGGGAAAATATATTTTGTATAAATGTACTTGGTATGTTTTAATATTGTATCGCTTACAAATAATCGTGAGTTGTATCGGTCGATCCTTAGTTTATTAAAAATAAATGGTGTCTGTTTACAGGGAGGATCCGCCGGCTCAGAGGCTGGATCCGCCGGCTCACCAGCATGATCCGCCGGATCAACTTATTAATTGGGGAATCCGCCGGATTGGGTCCTGATCCGCCGGATCCCCAGCAGTTTACAGGGTCTGTTCGTGCAGGTATCTCACAAAACCCAATTTAAATTCGTTTTCGCATATAATTAAGTTGATGGAACAATATAGCATGGTAATATAAGTACTTTAAACACGAATTTAAAGTGAAATCAAAGTTTCCTTACAATTTTGAAAACGAGACCGTGAGGATGATGATGAGTACCACGATGATGATGATGATCCGATTATGAAGAAGATGATGATGATTATGTTGGCGTTGCTGTTGTTTGCTATTATTGATGTTGTTGTTGAAGTTTGAATCGAAAGAGAGGGAGAGCCGAGAGATGAGATAGAGACTGAGTTTGTGTATGTGTTTGTGTGTGTTGCATTATTGGGGGTCGGTTGATTTAATCGGCCTCCAATAATTGAGGTAGATGAGTATTTTCGTCCCGTATTCGCGTACCCGATCATTATGTAGTATAATGTTTTCAAATGATAAATTTCTAAAAATATAATCGTTTATATTTTTAATTGAAATGTTTTATAACAAGGTTTTTACGGAGACATAAAATTGTATCATTGTTTTACTTAAAATATACAGATAGTTTTCTGTATCAAAATTGTATTTAAATAATTTTCGGAGTAAATAGTTATTATTCTTAACAATAATACTTTATTTGAAAATGTTTTGCACCAACTTCCATTCTAAGTTTCTGTGTTCTGTCAGGTTCGTATGTACGTGATTATTAGATAATCGATTCGGGTTATATATATACATATATATAATACTTGAATGTTAACACGTATATAATACGTGACTTAAAAGTTTAAATTCGGACCAAAATTTGGGTCATTTTTGACTGGGTGTCACATGTTGTTTATAGGACAACTGTGTTGTGTGGGGATATAGCACATAAGCTATCGGTTAACCACTGTATTGGCCTGCAGTTGGGTTTAAGTGTTACTTGAGGGCCACCACGGCACTAGGGTTCCTCAAGGACCACCGATCCTCTTTGATATTATGTGCTTATAATTTGTTATTGCTAAGTTAGACGGTTAGTTATGTGTCTATTCACTTAGCTTCGTGCTAATCCCACCACGTAAACTTCTTGCAGGTTTAGATTTTGATATGATGGGAACAAGAAGTTGGACTTATAAGGAATGTTTGACAACTGATAACTCTGACAGTTTTTGGGATAAACTTAAATGATATTTGTATTTATATAACACCTTGTCTTTTGTTATTTGGATTTAATATAGTATATGTAATATGTACGAAGTTTAGTACAATGTAAATGTAGAGTATTTCTATATTATCTAATATAATATGATGTTTTGACCGACGCTTCCGAGTTTAAAAAAAAAAAAGGTTTTGAAATGAGGGGTGTTATATTTAGATTGTGAGCAAATGAAAGAAAAGAAATATAATGAAAGATATGAAAAAGATAAATGAGATTAAATGTTAGGTTGGATCTGATTGAGGAAGAAGGGCAATTTGGTCTTTGACTATCACTTAACGGGTAATCTGTTAACTTTAACGGAAAAAGGATAAAACATGCGAAAATTAAAACCACAGGGATGAAAAATGCGAGAAAAATAGTAAAGGGATAAAACCGGCAAAACGACCAGACCACATGGACAAAAATTGCGGTTTACCCAATTATAATAAATCTGGAAGCTGCAATCTGAGTTTTTATAACCCGTCGTCACCATTTTCATTGATTCGCTCTTTTTCCACTGTATCACAAAAACCCTAATTTTTGTTTAGTAAACTATAATAAATACTCAAATACCCTCACCGAATCAAAACGATTTACAACAACTGATTTCGTTGTGTAATAATAATGGCTGAAAAACCTCAACCGGTTCAAGTATTATACTGTGGCGTTTGCGGGTTACCCGCCGAGTACTGTGAATTCGGACCCGATTTTGAAAAATGCAAACCATGGTTGATCCAATTTGCTCCCCAAGTTTACCCTCATCTTCTTCAAGGTAAAGTTTCCTTTTTTCTTACACCCTTTTTATGGAATTTGAGAACCCTTTAATGTTTTTCAATATTATGATATGCTTATAATTTTTCATGATATGATTATATAGATGCAAATGGGAAGGATGTAGAGACGGTTTCGAATCAACTTCAAACGTCTTCTATTTCGGATGGCAATTCTGCCTCTGGTAATATTGAATTTGTTGACCTTTTGTATTGTAATTGATTTTTTTTCACTACATTACTCTATTAAATCCTGAAGTGATGATAATTTGAAATTATATACTCCATATAGAATTTAGGGTGTTGAAGATAAACCTAAAAGATGTGAAATTTTCATTGTCTGCTCGTGCATACATGTGTACATCATTGTATTGTATATATCATGTGCTTTGTGGATATTAATGTATTGTATATATGTACGTTTCTGTGTTTGTTTGCTTAGTGTTACAATGTGTATTACTAGAGAGAAATAGCTTCTGCTTCTTTATGATTTTACTGTTATGGTATATACGTCATCCAACCTCAAGTTAGTGATCTTTTTAGCTTTCATACATCCTAGAATAGTATTATCTTTAGCCTGACTCTGAACCACTGCAATGGTCTATACTTCTGCAAGAAATTTATGTCAAATGATGCATGTGGATTATAAGTATACGAAATGAGTGAAATTTGTTTGCTCAAAGTATTTTAAAGGTCATTCTTATCAAAGCTGTTATAATATATGGGAAATTTTGGGTATATATGCTCATTAAAGATGAAACACAGATGATTGCGAGGGTCCCTACGGTTCAAAGTTTTTTTCACTAGTATTCCTCAAGCTTTGTTAACTTTTCGTCATTCAGTAAGCTTACTTCGCGATATCTATATCGTGTTATAAACAGTCGTTGTTAACTTCATTTTCCATGCGATAGGATCTATAAAAGTCACAACATACTTTAAACTTGTTTGTTGGATTTGAAGAAAGAAGTTTGTCAATCATCAAAACGAGATAGATGTAGATTTGTAAAATTGTGATATTCTACATTTGTACCAACATCATCTATGAACTATTGAACTGAAAAGAAAACTCAGGGTTTATTGGGTGTTTACTTATTATCGAAAGGTAGATATTTTGAATTCTGGTGTCCAGATATTGTGCACTTGTATTGTTGTGCTTGTAGGTGTGCCATTTAGTGAGTTATGACAATTTTCTGTGTGGCCAAGATCACTGTTGAAGAGAATATACAGTTGAAGACCATATACCTAGTGCAATTTAAATATGTCACAAGAAACTTGATAATTCTCAACGGCAATGTTCGAGGTTATATATTAGGGTTTCATTTGACATATTTTTGGTTAATTAGTTTATTAGACCTTTTATTCCTTCCGTCTGAGTGATACTCTGTACATGTTATCATCCGGATGTTCTTTGCAATCTTTAGCATGTTAATCTTTATTTTTGTTTAGTTTAAGGCTTCTGCATGATATGACTTTTAATCCTTAGTTGCAGGCTCTTCAGCACCAAAGCAGGAACCAGTAAAGAGACTTCCAGGGGGAAAGGTAAAAAAGAAGGTAAGTATTGGACAAGTTCCTTATACAATGTTCATATACCTAAGTTTAACCATATTTGCCGCACATCTCTTATATCTATTTTGTGTGTATACATATGTTTGTGTGTGTTGTTTTTGTTGTTGTATTATATTTGGCACATAGTGGATCCTTCTTAAGTTACTTTGTCAAGGTGCCGTGTTCTATATTACTTAAATTCTTTCGGTAGGATGCCTCCTTCTTGATAATGCTATGCACCTTGTTTGGATTTGCGATCAACTGTTTGAAAATTAATTAAAGGGATAATGGGCTATACATGTATAGGATACGGAGCATTTACTTATATGACTATTTCCGGAAAGCATATTTTGAGGACCATCAGTTCCGGTTCCCTTGCAACAAAGATACTTATAATGTTAATTAACGCTCAGTACACGAGTCTTGTGATTCTTATGACTAGAAATGATCCAATATATGTTTGTGATGCATATGTAATCATGTTTATTATATTTATACCATATTATATTTCACTTATAAAACATTTCAGAATGGCACAATTTTATTTCAAAGAAACTTTACAGATATAGAACCATTATGGAGGGTTTATAAAATTTATCTCTGTTTCTTGACATGATTTACGGACACCTTTTTGTGCCTATGGGAATACATCAAAGAGGGAGTAGGTTTAATTCCATCGGCGGTCTTGATGAAGATTCATCCAAGTACATGAAATAACTTTGATGAATTTGTTTTGCAGGAGAAACAAGAAGTTATAATTGAGAAGGTAACCCGCAACAAGCGAAAGTCTATCACCACTTTGAAAGGCCTTGATCTTTTTGGTAAGCAAAATGCTGCATCATGGTTTTTACATCGTTGTTGATGGTTGGTCATATCATTTTTACCTTTCCTGTTTAAAATTTTTCATTATCTGGTATTTTTGACCCAACTACTCACTAAGTTACCCCTTTTACATAATAACTTAAGGTGTTATGGTTGTTAGTTGTTAGCTTGATGTTGAAGGAGTTGCTAGCAACAGTTCTATGAGATAGATATGGCAATTTCGACTCAATTACTTATGAATGGATCAACATGGGTTATGTTAGTATCTATAACAGGTCAAATGGGTTTAGTCAATTGGTTTAATCAACGAAGAAATGGGTGAAAATGATAGTAAGTGATCTGAATTGTATTCAGTTGCATTATACCTCTATATCATTCTATCAGATAAAGCTTAAATATGATTTAAAAGAAAAAGAAGGTTAGATCGATTTTATAATCATAGAGAGCCCATTATCTACATAAAATTTCAAAAAGGTAGATAAAAAAATGTGTATACGGTTAAGCACAACCTGACCCACCCGTTTAACCTGTACATAAAAATGACCTATGATTTCTATGTATAATTTGTACATCAGGTATTGAGAATCACGTCTCAAGCCTTACGCATAAGGTCAACTCATTGTATTCTTTGGTGGTTGTTTTTACTCCTTCAGTTAGAGCTGTCACATTTTATGGTTACTAATTTATTGGTTTCCCTTAATGCATTTTAGGTGTTAAACTGAGTGATGCTTCAAAGAAGCTTGGAAAGAAGTTTGCTACAGGAGCTTCTGTTGTTAAGGTACAATTTCATCGTCTGCACACATCACAAGTCTTGATATTACTAGAATATTCATCTTAATGAACAATTAAAACCTTGCCAACAGGGACCAACCGAGAAAGATCAAATTGATGTACAAGGAGACATAGCATACGACATCGTGGAGTTTATCACACATACATGGCCTGATGTAAGCAGATAGTTGCTGTATTTTCGTACTTCTGGAAGTGCACGTGTCATGCTCATCATTTTATACGAGCTAATATTCTGTATGTAAATTGCAGGTTCCTGAGACAGCAATTTACTTTATTGAAGATGGGAAAAAGGTTCCAGCGGTTTAATTTTTGAAGATTTGTATGGTATTTCCCTTGGACGACTGTTGGATATCTAAAACTCCAACTGTATTCGCGATAGATAGAGCTGTTTTTGTTGTTCATAAAACCAACTGTTATATACCCTTTTGAGCATTTTCCTCATCTTGAAATCATCCTATGATATGAAAAGACATCTATATGATTTTCTATTGAATTGTGGTTTGCGACAAGCTCTAGTGACCCCTTTCATTTGTGATTCTTGGAGTTGTTTGGATGTGTGTTTTGAAACCGATTATCATGACTACATTACAATAATTAGTTCAAATTTAAATCCACAGTCCCTAAATTTATGTGGCCTTGTACTGTCTGTTATGCGCAGAGACAAGGTACGATGTTCATTGCATCATAATGTGGTCAATTTGGTTACTGCATTGTGAATATTTTGTTGTTTTTGAGAGCAAGTAATGAAAGTGGTTGACCTGCGTCTGGTATGAATGGTCAAGTCTTGTGGGCTCATAACCTGCAAGGAAACATATGATTGTGTTTGTTGAACATGTAACATCAAGGGGGGACAAAAAGAAAGAAATGGAGTAATAATGGTGGGAAATATGACATGTCTATCTTATATATGGTTCATTGTTGTATGATTGACTTTGAAGTTTGACCCACAAAAAGATTACTAGAATCTAGTATCAAGATCTTTGTAGACCTTTGCCGTGTTTGATTGGAATATTCTTCTTGTTATTTGGATTTTAAGGGGTCTGTTGTTTGTACACTCTTATGATATCCTAGTATTCATATTTGATTTGATTTGATTTGATTAGGGTCATGTTCAGACATATATTTTATCTTATGAATCTTATCAACCGGATAAAAACTGCTCCGTGTTTGTATGAATCGAAACGGCTTTGGCTGACTTGTCGAATTCTTATTCGTGTAAATGATGTGTTTTTAGGCTTACTAGTATAAGCCTCATTTTGCTTATCAGGATGATCTTAACAAAGTAATAATCAATATAATCATAATGTTTTGTACGACATTTTTTTATTCATACATGTCTTAAATTTATAATGTTATTGTTACATATGCATGATTTTGTAATATCATTTTCTAAATCTACAACTTGTATAATATATATATATATATATATATATATATATATATATATATATATATATATATATATATATATATATACTCTTATTATAAGAAAGACAGATTATGAATGACTAATAACAAGGTCTATTATGCCCACGCTTTGCATAAGGAATATACAATTTGTTTCGTCATATTTATGTTGCATTGTGTTTATATATAAAGTTTTTCTTATAAGTTCATTTCCTTAGTTATAATCATATATATACAATTGATATATTATCAAAATAGAGATTCGAAAGGGGTAAAGATAGAGAAAACGAAGTGAACTGAAGTTGTCATTGGTTTTTGAGAAAAATTATTTGATAAACTCAAGTTTTAATCATGTAATGAGGTTTGTCATCCAATCTATCTATTAATTTTTGCCGGGGTGAAATATACTTGTATGAAATTTATATGTACTAATCTTAGTTAATAATACACCCCTCATTTTTTGAAAACATTTAAATATATTGTACCGGAAGCGTTATCCCAATCTCAACATTTATAAGATACATTGTTTCATATAGGTATAAAATCAACTTAATTCAAAACACAGTTTATCAACATGGGTGTTATATAAAACAAAAGATATCATTAACTTATTTAAATCAAATGTCAGAGTCACGTCAGCATGTCAAACATTCCTTCCAGTCCAACTTCTTGCCCACCAGATAATTCTATAACCTGCAAGAAATGTTAATGTGGGGAATTAACATAACGCTAAGTGAGCAGATAACAAATCAATAGCCTAACCTAGCTCAACAACTTTGTGTACAACACTTAGCACTAAACAATCATGTACACAATACAACACTTCAACAATACATCAGTTCAACAATGCAACAATTCAACTAATCAACAACACCATAATGAGGATCGGCGGCTCTGGGGATAACCATAAACCCGGGTGGCTCCCCAAGAACACTTATCCAACCTATCCGTATGGCCATACGGACGAGACCGATAGCTAGTGATTATCTTCAACTAACACAGGAGGTGTGTTAAACTTTAGATAACCAACTAGCCCAACCAACAGTTCAACAACTCGTTGCCTCATTAACAACTGATGCCCGGAGGCCAATTAGTTCAAGTGATCACGTAATCAACAAGTCACATATTCAACTAGTCAACATATCAACAGTATTATTAACTATCAACATAATTATCAATGCAACTACTAAAGTAATAACACGTTACTTGTTGTAACCAAACTTGTTACAACCAAGTTACGCTGAGGATTAGAGATCCACTCACCGAATACCTCAGCCATCCACTCAGTATTCTAATATCACTGAGCCTTCTGCACATCTGAGAACACAACATGATATCACAAGTTAGTTACTTGTCTCAAAATATATATATAACATTATTCCTACATTACAATTAGCATCGTAACAACATGATTCACAATCACCTTTCAATTTATAATTATCATGACCATCTCATCACATTAATCCACTTCAATCATCATTAATCAACATGGTTAAATCATTACCAAGATTATTAACCTCAAGTATCACTAATTCATTCAAACACTTCATAATCATCATAATCACCATGAATACTTAATCAACTTTACTCATTTTAGTTTGAACACAATTAATCATTATTGTAAATCAACACTTATCTACATATATACATCATTCCTCTAGGCTTTAAAATCATAATTCAAGCCTAATCAACTTAACCCACAAGCTTCATCATGATCATAACTCAATTACACAATTTCTAACATAGTGTTTCCATCATAATCATATAACTAACATCAACTAACACTTCTATCATAGGTACAAGCCTCAATTTTATCTCAATCATCATAAGTTTATCATATATCATAAGAACACAAATCAATCTCACAAACCCCTAACTTAATTTCACAAGATAACCCATGAATCATGCTACATATCATCATTTATGAGTTTAATACACATCAAATTAACAACTTCAAGCCTCAATTTCGGATTATAATCAAGAACATCAAAAACCCAAATTTCAAGTTTATAAGAAATCAAGAATTCAAGACTTACAAGATGATTGGAAGGATTAGAGATGTTTAATTCACGTTTAAGAAGCTTGAATTAGAGTTTCATGGCTTCAATTTCATCTCTAAGCTTGATTTGTTAAGAACACCTCATCCCTGTGGTTTAATATGTACGGCCAAACCAAAAACAGGGAAGAACAAGGATTGCTTCCACAAGATTTTGATGATTGGTGATGATTTTGATTAGGTTTAGGGTTTAGATCAAACCCTCGCTCTCTCCCGAATTCTCTCGAATGTTTTAGGCGATAAATATGAGATTTTACACATATAAATGATAATACGTGTACTAGTTTTGTCCCCCGTACTTATCATTGTCTGGAACTTAAAAACCATTTTCGGGGAAACATTATTTTATTTTACCGTCAACTAAATAAAATTAAAACACTCAATAATTTATTAGTCACAATAAATTATTCGACTATTATCACTATTTATTTCAAATAATACAACACACCTATTTTCTGACACACTTAATAATAATTCACAGTCAGAAAATATTAAATACTACTAGACCCGAGGACTGAGTGTTACAGTTAAGAAGCTTAATGACAAAATAAATTGTATTCTAATAATATGGATATTCGAATTAATATCATTTTTTATTTTTTGAGTACGCATATGTATAACATATAATTCTTATATTGCGATTCGTAGTATTTAGAGTTTCATTTATAGTAAGATATATAATTAAAATTATATCATGAAAAACTTATAAAAATTAAGACAAATAAGTAAAGACATAATTACCTTTATACGTATAAAAAAATTCATTATAGCTGACTATCTATCTTAAAAATAGATTAATTTGTATTTATAATAACTACCCAACATTATTTGAGTGACAGTTTTAGAAAAGAACAAATTAATTAAAGTAAATTTAGGAAGTAGAAAAAAAGAACATATCTATTAGGGGTGGCAATTTGGGTCGGGTCGAGTTGACCCGCTCGGGTTATCGGGTTGGTAGGTCAGAAGTAGTTGACCCAGACCCGACCTGATTTTTTAATCGGGTTGAGTATTTCAACACAACCCAACCCTGACCCAACCCAGTTGACCCAGTTTTTTAACGAGATCAACATATTTTCGGGTCATTTTATGTTAATGGGTCAATTTCGGGTTAAATAGGTTACATGTGTCACTCTCTAAATTTATAATTGGTCATTAATAAAGATAAAAGTGTCTATTAAATCCCCAAAAAATCATATTAGCTAGTATGTTCATTAAAATCTAATAAAAAAATAAAAAAAAAACACGTGATTCATTAAATTAAAATAAAACTTTTATATTTTTAACCACATTTTTTATTTATTCTTGTCGGTTTCATGTCGGATTTCGGGTCGTGTCGAAAATTGCCAGCCCTAATATGGTTTATGGATAAAAAGAAGTTCAAATGTTTTATTTAAAAATAAAAGTATAAATATTTTATAATTTTAAATTATTATTTTCTTTTTTATTTTCGGGTAATCGGGTTGACCTGATGACCCATCAGGTTACCCGAACCCGACCTGAAAAAAAATCAGGTTATCAGGTTGGTGGGTCAACGGGTCAAAAAACCATGACCCAACCCGCTTATTTTCGAGTCGGTCTCGGGTCGTGTTTCGGGTCGTGTCGAAAATTGCCAGCCCTAATATCTATCTTGGTTGAACTTGGGTCAGATGAATATATCATGCATATTCTCCCAACAACTTACCACTTATCTGGATTGACATTATTGTATATCAATCCTTTAATAAGCAATTTATTACTACCTCTGTCCCAAAATAATTGTCTAGTTTGACTTTTTGAAGTCTTTTTCAACTTTGACTCTAAATATTTTTGTTTGTATTATATAATATTTGATGCAAGATATATGAATAGATTGGATTTTGAATGTATTTTCATGGTATAATTTTCATCAAGTATTTTATAACATAAATAAAAATATTTAAGATAAAAGTTGAAAAATAAAGACTTAAAAAATTCAAAACTAGACAATTATTTTGAGATAGTGGTAGTAGTATAGAATTTTGAATAGAACAAACAACTTACTACTATTCATAGTTGTTTGATAATTGATATTAGGTGATAATTCTTTTCATATAATTTGGTAGTGGATAATCAATTTGGGATAGCCCAAAATGGAAAAGTGGAGTAATAAATTAGGACGGAGGGAGTATATATGGTAGTATGATAAAAAAATTAGAGAAAAAAAAAACTTCCTGGCTGTGCCAAGATTCGGACCTGCGTCTCAGGTTTCATAGTGTAACCCACAAACCACCCAGCTACCATTGTTGTTGTTAGCTTTGTTAAAAATATTATAAGTATTAAAATCGGACCTAAAAAGACAAAAGCCCTACTGTTCAAAACTGTTGGGTATTTGAGAGTTAACAAGATATGATATGCCCTCGCATTGCGACGGGATAGATTTATCGCTACATTATACTTGTAAGTCGTATGTAATTGTTAAAGAGATGATGATATTAATAGGTTATTTTATTGCCTGCGCTTAGTATCGAGAAATACCTATATTTTAAATCATGTTTGACGTATTTTTAAAAAATATATAACAATGATGTTAATAATCATAGCAACCATACATTCATAAAAACTTATAATGATATATATGTTAAGAATTATAAAGTCAGTTTAATGATTAACAATTTTTAAAACAAATACTATTGAGCTAAAAGATTAAAATACTTAATAATAATAATAATAATAATAATAATAATAATAATAAAAAAAAAAAAAAAAAAAATTGGGTAAAGAAGTAATGACCATATTTGAGTTTTTGGAGGCAACGAGCAAAATTTGTTATTCTTCAAAGAAAGACCAAATAAAAAAGGCTAATTAGTATAGTATCTTAAGTTTGTTAATTTATATATATGTATACATAATCGGCTTACAAAATAGTTTAATCTTTTAAATGTACACATTTAGTACCATTTCGTATGCACATACATTGTTGAATTAGTATAATTTGTGATTGATCGATAAATGCTTACATAAGTAATTTAATATTTCAAACATAAAAAATCTAGTACGGACATATGTTGTTAATTGAATTAGTGTAATATTTAACATAATAACAATGATAATAACATCAAGGGTTATTATGACAAATGTAAAGTTCTATAATTAAATCTATTATTTTGAATGTTTGAGAAACACAGATCAAAAAATATAAATATGTATAGTTGATAGTGACTTAGAACTTGAACAAGTTAGAAACAACTCAATCATCCATGTCATTCTTCATTTATTAATAATTATCACAATAATGTACTTAATATAATATTTTTAACTTATTTGCACTAAATTCAAACAACTTACTATTCGTAGTTGTTTGCAATGTGATATTAAGTGATAATATATACTACTAAGGAATAAATATAGTCACCAAACTTAAACTCTAACTTTTTTTGTTATATCACGTATGACAATTTTTGAGATTAATGTATTTTGAAGAAAAAGTTTATCTCCTACTCACAAAGTGTAAGGCAAAGAACAAAAATATAACTAATCAATATATATTAAGGAGTAGATGGAGACACCAACAAAGCAATAATAGAACATTGGTCAAATATAACCACCAAACTTAACCTTCAACTTAGTTACCACTCATCCAACCCTAATTTATGTTTTATCTTTCATTTAAAAAGTAATTTATCATTAATAGTAAATTTTTTTAAATTACAAAATGACAAACAAATTACTATTCATAACTAGCTTAAGCTTATACTGATATTAGGTGATAATAGATTCGTTTCTTTGAAATTGTCAATGAACTTAAACAGTGAAACACCTATATATATTTTTAAAAGAAGACTTGAATTGACAATTTTAAAAAATTTAACACAAGCTTTTATTGATTGATAGTAATTAAAAGGCATTTATCAGTGGATTCTTGTGTCCCTTAAAAGATTTTGGGCTCTTGAACAATATCTATCGGGAAAGATTTACTAGATTCATTGCATGTAATATCTTACCTGATCGAAAGAGTGAAAAAGATTGAAGAAAGATGAAAGTCTAAGTCAATGCAATTATTTTCTCATGGAACATAAATAATTAAATCTGGAAACTAAAGTCTACCATAATGATGATGTAATCTAAATCTTTCAAAAGTGATTTGATGATGCTCTTATTCAAGTCATCTCTTTGTGATTCTCTGTAATATTTTGGAGATGTCTTTTAAGAAATTAAATAAACTCACATGTGAAAATGTCAATTTTTAAGAGTATTCTATTCTATATATTATTGTTAACTTAAACATCTAATAAACACTAAATACAGAACGCAATAATTAGTAGCTTGTTACATCTTAAACACTAAACATCTAAACACTAAACACCGAACGAAGTAATCCTCGTAACAAATAATAAGTAGCTTGTTATATTTTCATTCTGTTGTCGTTAATTATGTAAACGGATTCTAACATCTTATGATTACAACCGTAATCGCTTTTATTATTTGTGGTATTCAATGTCTAGAAGATTTGATGTCAATTTTGTGAAAACCGTGGATCTTTCTAATGATGCGTAGTCGTTTTCAAAACCCATTCAAACCAAATTAATTGAATCTGTTTGCCTATAAAACCTGATATTTTGAACCGTTGATATTTTGACATGAAAGATTCTGGATACAATTCAAAGATTGCTTGTACTTTCAGATTAAATTCAATAAGATTATGCGAAGCCAAATCTTTGAACATCATTCGCTGGCATCGACGACCGATTGTCTCTTTCGTTTCTGGATTTAGTAGTATAAATTTCATACAATCTATCAAAATCTTGACTTTGTTTGATTACTATTACGTACTAGTGTATATCATGAGCTTACAAATTGTCCCCACCATTTTTAGGCCCACATTCCACAACAATGGGCGTTAAAGATAGACACTTTAAACCTTTCTTGGACCATTTTTTTTTTTTTTTTAAATGATGACATGATACAAGTTTGGAATAAACTTAAGAAATAACCAATCTTATATTATTTTTGATTACGTATCAAAACATGCATCCAGGATGTCATAGTTTTTCTAACTAGTGAAGATTAATTAATCCTTGTTTAGCCTTTTGTTAGATAGTCATTATCACCTCTTAAGTATATTTAAATTAAATAAAATTAAACAAAATATGACTTCTTCCTTTTGGTGGTAAAATTAGTCATCGTTTTATATATGTTTGTAACTATGAACTTTGCATAATAAATGCATCTTTTTCTCATACGTTGTATAAAATAGATGAACCTAATGTCAATTGTATAATGAGCCATTTAAAATTGAATTTTTCTAATCTATCTTATAAATCAAGTACTAATTTTCAACAAGAATATATACAACTATATAATATAATGGTATATATGTACGTCAATCTATTTAAACAATCTTGATTCAGTCCAAACAAAGATCACCAAAATCTTTGACATACCAATAAAAAAAATAAAGACTGACCAAGTGACCATATTAACTATTTGACGTGGTGTATATACCCTTTGATGTGAAACTTTAGCTACTTAAAATTTTATTTGTTCAAAAAAATTTTGTATCAATTTTAAGAAGGATAAGTTGATGGTAATAATCTGATACACATAAATATAAACGCACGCATACACACAACTTAACGTAGACATGCAAAAACACGTACATAAAAAGGCAAGAAACACGCATAGCAAAATATGGTTTCTAATCACATTACATTACATACATACATACATACATACATACATACATACATATATATATATATATATATATATATATATATATATATATATATATATATATATATATATATATATATATATATAACATGCACA
The DNA here is from genome assembly GCA_949592205.1 of Helichrysum umbraculigerum. Taxonomy (NCBI): domain Eukaryota; kingdom Viridiplantae; phylum Streptophyta; class Magnoliopsida; order Asterales; family Asteraceae; genus Helichrysum; species Helichrysum umbraculigerum. The sequence goes on along the minus strand of CATIUR010000005.1, from coordinate 2,561,490 downwards.
ATTATATTTTCAGAGCATTTGCGTGTATGTAATTGTATAAGTAATGTAATTGTATAAGTAACTAGTTGTCTAGTTGTACATTCATGTACGTACGTCCTACCTTTTTCCCATTTCCACTAAAAAAATTGATTTAATTCTTTTATAAAATACAAATTAAATTACAATTGTAAATTGAAAGTTGACAAAATAAGAAGACAAGTTGAGGAGAAAAAAACCTATCAATAGATTGAGAAGATAGTAATTGGCAATTAAGCAAATACAAAAGATCAAGGAAAAGGAAAGAAAAGTAATATATCTTCGTGTTAAGTCTATTTAGATATGCATAGAAGTTGGTCTAACGCTACAAAATACGACAAGTGACAGGTTCAATGTATAATATTAAGAGTGAATAAATGTTTCAACTAATAAATGATCGAGTATCCTTATACTTTTAGTAAGGGGTGGAGCCATGTACTACGGGTCCATTTTCAATACGCAGTCTGAAAAATAGCATTTTTAATTAGTTGCATTTCTTGTTTGTGCTCGGGTTCAGAAAAATTAGGATACCATTGCTACGGTTAATTCAAAATCCTAAATCCGCCACTGCTTTTAGTCCTACGTAGTTAGGCATATATATCATGTGTACTAGTGTCAACTCGAATTGAATTAAATTGATCTCGCATTTTCACATCAAATAACTAGTGTAATACTCAGGTGGTGCCCCGAGAACATACCTGTTTATAAATCACAATATATCTCATTTTAGTTATCAAAAATACTACTGTAGTATTTTTTTTTTCCCTTCGATTCTGTAGGTCCAATTAAAATATATCATTTTATGTTATTATAGTTATAATTAAATTTATTTATGACACACATATATATGTGTGTGTGTTCATATTCGTTTCATCTACTAATTCTAAGAGTGTGAGATTCGAGAGGGAAGAGTCAACCAGTTTCCCCTGGCCTGATCTCATCTGTATACCGGTCAACAAGGCAATGGCCGGTTATCCTATCCTTGCTGTTAATTATAATTAATTACGTTGACCTCCAGTTTTAATAATTTAAAATATACTACGTATATTTTATTCCGGCCGGCCACTTAAAGCGAAACTTGAAACGAGAAAAATGGCACACTACATGCATATTGTACTTCCATCTTATCATATTTTATATACACACACGTACGTACATATCTAATCGATCCTAAGAAAACATAAAATTATGAAATTGTCATACTTATTATATAGATCAAATTAAATAATATTCAATAAAAATTTTATTTTAATACATTATAACTATATATTAACTAGACTAGATCTAAAAACATGCATGTGTTCTTTTTGAATTATATTATATTATATTATATGGCTTAAGATACAAAGTCTTCCATCCTATGACGAAAACGGATATTGACCCGGCATGTCTATGTAGAATATATATACTAGTATGAATGTACCAATATACACGTACTAGCTAGCTATATGCCTAATTAATTGTGTGTAAGAAACATATTCTTATTTCAATTCAATTACTACAATATTATTAAAGTAACATATATATAAAAGTACTAATATCGTATCTACAATGATTTGCAAAAGAATTTTTCTATAATATATGTATCAAGCTAGAGATGAATAAAATAATGTTATAACACGAAATTAAGGTTATATTTGTATTTACTCAAAGGTGTATCTTTTTAACATATATAAGTTACATTTTGACTTTTCCATCCGTTACAAGTATGCAACTTCCCATCTCTATCTCCATATATAATCACATATCTCACCACCTTACTTTCCCAACAAGATTTCAAATCTTAATCTCTTCTTTCACGTTTCGAACTAATTATAACGTACACTCTATAATGGCATATTTTCTTCTACTTTTCTTAATTAACATTCATATATTCATAATTACACCTCCAGTTTCATCAGCAAGACTGTTACTAAACACTTCATTACCATCACTTCCATTTCAATTCCCAGAAAGTAATCTATGTAAAGACACCTTTTGCATCAAAACAGCCTCTACCGATTACGGAAGACTCGTTCACGAGATCCCGTACGGTGTTCTTCAACCTTCATCCGTTTCAGATATCATCAAACTCGTAAAATCTTCTTACGACTCTCCTACTCCGTTCACTATCGCCACTCGTGGAAATGGACATTCGGTTAGGGGACAAGCTATGGCTAGAGATGGAGTAGTGATCGATATGGCAGCTTTAAGGGCTGTCAATGTAATTACTGGAATTACAATTTCTGGGAACTCTTCTTCAGGGTTTTATGCAGATGTTGGAGGTGAGCAACTGTGGATCGATCTGCTACGAACCTCGCTTGTGCATGGACTTGCGCCGGTCTCGTGGACAGATTACTTGTACCTTACTGTTGGTGGTACACTCTCTAATGCTGGAATTAGTGGACAGACGTCTTTTCATGGTCCTCAGATTAGCAATGTTCTTGAAATGGATGTCATTACTGGTATATATCATCTTATGAAATCGAATTCATTACTATTATCTGTGTGTGTATGTTTATGTATATATGATATAATGTTGCTAATTTTTTTTTTATAGGAAAAGGAGAGTTGATGACTTGCTCCAAAAATATTAACCCTGATCTATTTTATGCTGTTCTTGGAGGTCTTGGCCAGTTTGGGATCATAACTAGGGCAAGAATTGTTCTGAATAAGGCACCAACTGGAGTAAGATCGTCTCTTTCATATCCGGTTTTTAAATTTATCATACACTTTATGAAATACGTACTGGCGAAAACATATCTCTATTTTAATTGTAGAGTAATCATGTGTCATGAATTTTGGATTACATGCACAAATGCACGCATGTGTGGACCGATATAATAGTATAATAACGCGTGTCATGAATTCAATATACTTTTTTGCTAATTTCTGGTTGATGGCCGGACTGTATGTAGGTGAAATGGTGTCAAATAATTTACGAAGATTTTTCCAAATTCACAAAAGATCAAGAACATTTGATCTCAATTGATGGGTTTGATTATGTGGAAGGATCTTTGATAATGAAAGAGAGTCCTGCAGGCAACTTTTTCTCACCAGCTGATGCATCCATGATAAATTCATTAGCATCGAAAAAAGGAATTTTATACAGCTTAGAAGCAGTCAAATATTATTACGATGATCAAACCATAAACACCATTGATGAGGTTGGTATAACTATGGCTAGCTTTGAGATCAAAACCTTATTACATAATTATACTGTAAACAGTATTCAGAAAAATCATAATTATAATTTTTTGTAGGCGCTTCAAACGATATTCAAAGAGTTGAGCTTCAACTCTGGGTTTCTTTTCAATAAAGATGCACCTCTAATTGACTTTCTAAATCGAGTAAGAGGTGAAGAAGTACTACTAGAATCGTTAGGATTATGGAATGTTCCTCATCCATGGCTAAGTCTCCTTGTGCCAAAATCTCGAATTATGGATTTCAATCAAGGCGTTCTTGTTGACATTATTCAGAATCAAAGTTTGAGTGCAGGACCGTTCATTGTCTACCCTTTCAACCGAAATAAGTATGTACTTCACATTAAGTATAAAAAAATATTAATTTTCAGCTAACAAATGTTTAATTTTCTGCTAGTTTCTAATTTGATTCCTTGAAAATTTTCAGATGGGATGAACAAATGTCGGTAGTTATACCAGATGATGAAGATATGTTCTACGTGGCAGACCTATTAAACGCGGCTGGTGGCACTGTTGATCCTGCAGTAATCGACAAGCAAAATAATGATATATTAGAATTTTGTCAAAAGAATGGGATCCAGATCAAGGAATATTTACCACATTACACAAAGAAAGAAGAATGGATGAAGCATTTTGGCAAGAAATGGAAGGTCTTTAAGGAGAGGAAAGATCAGTTCGATCCAAAAATGATATTGTCTCCTGGACAAAGAATTTTTAATTCCGAGTAAACATTTAATCTATATACATGATCAAACTTGGTATTGCATGTTAATAATTATTCTATGTTGAATATACGTAAAAAGAAATTTTAGGACATGCAATATCTCTTATTGATGTTATAGGTTTGTTAATTATGTCACAACTGTAGTAGGATTTCATCATACTTAATTAAAATGTTGGCCTAATTAAGGCCACTGCATGTATAATACTATATTTTTAGCTGTGTCTAATAATATGATTTTAATTTAATTCCTTTCTTAAAAATTACTAGTACATTTTTACTTGGCACGACATCGTATTCAAAAGATCTAGATAATTTATAACACAAAAAAAAAAATTTAAAGTCAAAGTTGAAAAATAAAGACTTAAAAAGTCAAAACAGAACAATAAAAATGGGACGGAAAAAGTATATAAACTACACTGTAACCACTATGAAACCGTACGTTTTTTCTGCAAAACTAATGGCAAAATAACGATAATTAAAGGGTGTAAGCGTTGGATCATCCTAGACATGATCTCATACGTTGCAAATGTTTAATTCATTGGATGGCCAAGATCATATCTGACTGATAGTTATCGTCTCACCTGATCGATATATTATTTACTGTCAAAACTCTTCTTTGACCGCACAGTACATGACAACGAGCTAGCTACTCATGATTGAAATAACGGATAAAGTGGTGATCAAGGGAAATATTAATTATTTTACCATTTTTGAGTTAAGCGGTACCATTTTTGAGTTAAGCGGTTCACAATTTGCATCAGGCAATGCAGGGTTTTGTACTTTTGTATTTCAACACAGACATTCATATTCTTATACATATACAGTACGTACATCAAAACAATTATTGTGCGTGCTTCAAAGTAAATAAAAACATGAGTGTCTAAAACACAGCACTAATACAAGAAAGCGCTCTTTTCTGTGTTTGGTGAAGTAATGATCGATTTGCCCCTTGGATGATTCTTAAGTCATTGAGTTTACCTATGATCGAGATTGTCACACTCAAAGGCCTCCATCTACAACTGGGACGACTTCATCACTCATCAGCTGATCCATCAACTGTCATGACCCGACCTGCACACTTTCTCAATTTTAGCTTTTCATCCACAATTTCCAGACTAACCCACTACAAAGATTTCTCCTACAAACAATCATATCATTAATATATTATAATGTACATACGTTAATTAGTTCAGTAACACTACTGCAAAGTGGAAGATCCAGATCGAATTTCTAACAAGGCTATATAGTTATAAACCAACTTAACTTAACATAAAAAAGGAATCAACTTTTTCTTTATAGAGCTAAATGTACGCACTATATTAGTAGCTCTAACCATGGTCGAACCCATGGTTGCGAATCAGGGCATGCACTAGAATAGCAATAACGAGTTCCATGAAAATTGTTCTTAATACAGAGTGAAACACTATAGATTTCTGTAACCACTGATTGATTATTGGTAAAAGTTGCTAAATTAAATTGGAGTATATTAATTATTTTATGATGTTATGATATGATATGATATTCAATGGAATGAATAGAACTTTTAGAAGACCAAAATTATTAAAAGTCGTATGAAAACCTTCAAATCTTCTAGTAATGTATAGTCATTTTCCACATTTATTCAACTTAAATTAGATTTAACCACTGATTGAGTTGTTGTGGAAGATCCTTCTTTGAATTCTTAGATTTCTTGCAATTTCAGATTGAATTTAACCAAAATTATGCAAACCAAATCTTCCAAGATATGATTTGATGGAATTTATCGAGAAATTGTGAATTCATTATTATCGTGTCTTTTTCTTTCTTGATTTAGTAGCTAAGATCTTCATATCAACATTAAAAGTTTTTACACATACTATAAATATCTTGACTTTCTCGTTTATTGTATTACTTCTAACCATAATGGGCCACCCTTTTTAGCCAACAGTATATAATAATACATAGAACTTATGATAAGAATCTTAAAAAATCTTTCTTGGATGATATCAGTAAATGTATATATTCATTTTTGTGGATTCATTAATGCTAGTGTGTGTATGATTTATCACAATTTTGATAAATAATTGCTTTACGGCAATGTTTAAAACTTTTAAATATAATCAAAATGCATTAAATGGATAATCACTTACCATGTATAAAATGAATAATTGCTATAAGTAATTAGAATCATCATCATATTATCTTAATATGTGTTATAAATATGGTAACTTTATGTTTATTAAATAGTTTTTGAATAAATATAAAAGTGTTAACCAATGCCCTAAGGGCACTAGTTATAAAACCCTTTATTTTATATTATAAATACAAAAAGGGCTAAGTATATGAAAATGTATCAAACTTTGACAAAATCTCTATTGTATGAACCAACTTTCAAAGCCTCTATTGTATGTATCCAATTTTCGATTATTGCCTATTGTATGTAATTTTTCGACGTGGCGCTTTGTGAGAATGCCACGTGGCAGCTTTATATGATGACACAATAGCCAGGTTACATACAATAGGCAATAATCGAAAATAGGATACATACAATAGAGATTTTGAAAGTTGATTTATACAATGGAGATTTTGTCAAAGTTTAATACATTTTCATATACTTGGCCATACAAAAATGTATGAAAAGTTACAGCCGACATTATTTCATGCAACTTCATCTCTATATATAATCACATGCAACTAACGATATAAGTACCAGTTAAGTTCTCATCTGATATTTGCAAATCTTTCAAATTTCAATACTCTCATGGCTCACCCTCATATACTAGATGCATATCTTGTTTTACTATTCCTGATAACTAATTCAGTTTTAATAATAGCAGGGTCATTAAGCCCATGGGATATCAAACTATGTAAAAACACCAGTTGCATCAGAACAGCCTCTAATGACTACGGCAAAATCGTTCAACAACTCCCTTTGGGTGTTCTTCAACCTTCATCTGTTTATGATATCGTCCACCTAGTAAAATCCTCTTATGACTCTCCTTCTTCGTTCACTATTGCCGCTCGTGGAAATGGCCATTCGGTTAGGGGACAGGCCATGGCCAAAGATGGAGTGGTGGTAGAAATGTCATCATTGAATACTAGTATTCTGGTTTCTGGGAACTCTTCTTCAGGGTTTTATGCAGATGTTGGAGGTGAGCAACTATGGATCGATGTGTTGAAAACCACGCTTAAGCATGGACTTGCACCGGTCTCATGGACAGATTACTTGTACCTTACTGTTGGTGGTACACTCTCTAATGCAGGAATCGGTGGACAGGCATCATTCCATGGTCCTCAGATCAGCAATGTTCTTGAAATGGATGTCATCACCGGTACTTCATGAAATGACATAAATAAGTTGAAATTACATCTACTTATAAATTACTTGAATGACCTTATAAAAATTTTTAATTTGTTTTGCTTATAGGAAAGGGGGATTTGATGACTTGCTCAAAGAACATGAACTCTAATCTCTTTTATGCTGTTCTTGGAGGTCTTGGCCAGTTTGGGATCGTAACTAGGGCAAGAATTGTTCTAGACAAGGCACCAAGTAGAGTAAGATTATCTCCATCATATCAGTAGTTTGTTTTCGAGTTTATCATACACTATCAAGACAAAAGTATCACTTATATAATTCATACGAACATGTATATATGCACGCGCGCCCATAAAATTATAAGAGGGATGAATTCAAAATGTCGTTTACGTACTGTTTCTTGTTTATCTGTATCATAGGTGAAATGGGTTCGCATAATTTATGATGATTTTTCCAAATTCACCAAGGATCAAGAGCGTTTGATTTCAATTCATGGGTTCGATTATGTGGAAGGCAATTTGATGATGGACACTAGTCCTACAAACAAATTTTTCTCCCCTTCTGATGTATGCAAGATAAATTCTCTAGCATCCGGAAATGGCATTTTGTACACCTTAGAAGTGGTAGAGTATTATGACAGTCGTCAAAAAATGAACACCATTGATGAGGTTGGTATGAGGATCTTTAGGCAAAATCTTACTTTTTAAGTTATATATATTAGAATATATTAAAACGGTAAGTCATTTCACAGGAACTTGAAATGGTGTTCAAAGGACTGAGCTACAAACCTGGATTGATGTTCAAAAAAGATGTATCTTATTTCAATTTTCTCAACCGATTAGGGAATCTTGAGCTAGAGCTTCAATCGATAAGACAACAGGATGTTCATCATCCATGGCTGAATCTATTTGTGCCAAGATCTCGTATTGTGGAATTTAATCAAGGAGTTTTTGTTGAAATTCTACAAAAGCAAGGGCCATACCTTGTCTACCCAATTAATCGGAAAAAGTAATAATCGTACTAATTCACATTATTAGAGAACTAATTAATCTATCTTTATCTCCCAACAGTTACCGTATTCCAAATGTTTTGGGCTAAGTTTCTTTCGTGGTTTCTTGAAACTGTCAGGTGGGATGATAGAATGTCGGTAATGATACCAGATGATGATGAAGATATGTTCTATGCCGTGGGATTATTGCACACTTCTGAGAATGACAATGATTTGTCGAGAAAAGAAAAACAAAATAAGGAGATTTTAGAATTTTGTTATAAGTCCGGGATCAACATCAAGCAATACTTTCCACATTACAGAAAGAAAGAAGAATGGATGAAGCATTTTGGCAAGAAATGGGGTGTCTTTCAAGAGAGGAAAGCTCAGTTTGATCCTAAACTGATTTTGTCTCCAGGACAAGGAATATTTACTTCTGATTAACTAACTTTTCATTTCTGTCGTCGTTATATAAGTTACTAGCATTATAAATATTTTATGTAAGTCACTAGTATAATAAATATTTTATGTTGGGTTATACATTATATAGCTTTGCAAGATGAAATCTTAACATACTAGTTTGGTGACATATTTATTCATAATCATAAACCAATACAAATGTTTTGCCTAAAGCTTTATCTGGTAACATGGTTCTTTGAAGCATCATATCTTTTGCAGACTGTCCTTTATGAAAGACAGCACAACTGACTTTAATATGTCCCGGTGTTTGTCGTAGCCATGGTTAGCTCCTTCAATGATTCGTAATTCATGATTTGGTATGATCTTCGCAAACTCCGAGGCATCTTCAACTGGGATGACTTCATCAGCTGATCCATGAACAGTCAAGACCCTGCAATCTTTGTTGATTCTAAGTCCTGCTCCATGCATGTTCGTGTTCAGTCGTTCCAATAAACTTTCCTCGGTCACACGAAACAACACTTCTCCTACATAAGCACAAAGTTAGTTGTAATTCCACATTCGTGTCACCTTTGGTGTGTTAAATTCAAAATTTGGTTAACCTTTACTGGATTTAATGTCGATAAACCCATCCTTTTTTGCCCTTTCCAAATAGTCTTTTCCCAATCGCTCCTCAATACCCCTATCCATCTTATAACGACCAGATACGTTGACAACTGTTGAGATATCGTGATGTAAAGATGCATATAAGACCACCACATTCCCACCTTCAAACAAAAAATTTCACGATTCAAAGATCCATGTGAAACTTGATGCTTGTTTGACCTCAAGAAGTCAAAGCAGGCATTTTAAACTCCACTTTGCAAATTGAGATACCTTTACTATGTCCAAGAATTGCACTTACGACACGATTCGCTTCAGTGAAGTATTGGACTACTGCTCGTAAGTCATCAACCTCCTTACTATAGTTACCAAATTGGAATGTGCCTTCACTTTCCCTGCAACACATCAATTGTTTGCTAGTTAGTTGGAAATATGATGATGTTTTTGACACAAGTTATATATGAAGTGAACTATTTACAGAATGTGTATTAAGTTTCCCGTAATTAAACAACTAACTGAAACTAAATGGATCCACGCCACCTTGAAGTTGGTAATGAGTCTATTTGACCTCAAACATCAAGCCTTGTTTAACTAAGAGATTAAAAGATAAGATAAACCAACATGTATTGTGTAACCCCATGAAGTCAGGTGTGAATCTACATAAAAAGTGGGTAAGCATGTGCATGCCCTGAATTCCTTTGGTAGTGCCAAAAAAAACAAGAAAACATTTTATAGCACTGCATAGCCAAAAGAAGAATAAAAAAAAGTAATGGTAGTGCATACGTTGGTCTCTGTTTGGACTTACCCATTTCCTGAAAAATCAAAGCGGAAGGCACTGATTCCCTGATTTTGCAATGCAACTGCAAGTTCCACCATCATACTATATTCCTGAACAAAAGAACGCACTCACACTCAATCATCCCAGGGAATCAATAGCAGATTGATCTGTTTTCAGCCCAAAATTCAATATATGGCACTTTTTAGTTGTCTTTTCAATGTTGCAGTAACCTTAGTTACATTTTAGGGGGGAAAAGTAAACAATGGAAATTTGTTACGGTAGTGCAACCCGTGAAACATATATTTTATGTTAGTTTATTTCCTTGTCGAAGATCTCCGACTTCCACTGGTCAAGGCTTGTTGTTCTCAACCGATGTTCCTTTTGTCATGACATTTATCTTACTATCCTAAATATATAAAATCTGAACATGAAAAGCGATCCACATATCATATGTACCTTCGTGCATTGAAAACCATGGCACAAGATTACAATCTCTTTGGAACCTGTTTCGTGTAACAAACCCACAAGTTTCTCGCCACAATTGTTTTGTATGATTATTTTCTGCTGTTCAATACCTGAAAGAATGTAAGAGAAGCAAATATAATCGTCTATAATGCAGATTCTCATATCTCCTAGTATAAAAAATTTTCGCCTTCCAAAAAATAATAATCTTAACACTCTATCCTCTATATCACACATATCGTAATATGGATTATGACTTTTAATCTCGAAGGAGGTAACTTTAACACTAAGATTGATATATAATTTATAACTTGAATACATAGATCATATCACCACAGTAAACTTTACATTAGATTGTTGTAAAAAATTTAGATTTCTAACTCAATCCATATTATCTTCTGCAATTGAGACACACTAAGTTTGACATCAAATATCAAACAGTACTTGTTTATTGCTATCCAAGTATTCATGTATATCCAATTCTGAACTCTACATCTGGGATTTAAGGAAAAAACAAAGATTATATATTTATAAAAAAGAAAAAAAATTAAAAGTTGTTGAAATCAAATAGATTCAAGTATAAGATCAAGTCTGCTGATGGGTTAATCATGAATTTGAAGATTAACCCTAAAAGCAAGTGACTTTAGCGCAAAATTGGAATGGGTATGTGAAAAAGATGCCTAAAAACTAACCTGGGTGGTTGTTGATGGTGGTGGAGTCAGTTGCGGCCATCTTCAAATGAATCTGTCTGCTGCGAGAGGTGAGAATGTGCGAGTGGTTGTTAAAGGAATAAAGGACAGTGCTTGTTTTTGTGAAGAATTGAAGGATATTAAATTAGGTCTACTACTAGTAGTGTAATTTATCAAATCGGAGGGTATTAAATATGCCTTGTAAATCAGTGTCCCCATTTTTGTTCAGGTCATTTCAATTGTAATAATAATCCAAATATAAAATAAAAGAATGTAAACGGTAGGGGTGAGTATGGGTCGGTTTGGGTCGGTTATGACCTAAAACCGAACCCAAAACCGAAATTTCGGTTATGAAAATTTCTTAACCAATCGGTTTCGGTTAAATCGGTTATGGTTAATCGGTTTTTGGGTAGATTTTGGGTCGGTTATCGGTTAACCATTGGTTAACCGCTTGAAAAAGAAAAATCATATGAGAGTTCATACTATGGTGGTGTTGTCGATATTTTGCAGAAAAGCGTAGATCCTGTATGAAGTAATGGAATCATCGAGCTCCTAGTTGTGGTGGTGTTATCGATATTTTGCGAAGAACATCACTATTTCAAAAGGTTGTGTTTACGGGTAGAAGAGAAAGTGGCTTTAAATGTAACCTAAAAATGGAAAATATGGACTACATAATTAACTATTGGGCTTAAAGTTTGAGACTTTTCTAACGGTTCATTATGCTACTTAGTTTTAAATTGTATCCATCTATCAATTTAGCTCAACAGATATCACCTATTTACATTATATATTTATTTGTATAATGAAAATATAACTAAAAAAACTAAGGGTGGGTCGGTTCGGTTAAATAGGGTCGGTTAATGGGTCTAAACTGAAACCATAACAGATCTAATCGGTTAATGGAATTATAATAACCAAACCATCGGTTAAGCTTTGGGTCGGTTAAATTGGGGCGGTTAAAGCGGTTATGGTTCATTTTTTCGGTTTTGTTGCTCACCCCTAGTAAACGGGTTGAATACAAACTACGGGTAGTCGGGTGGGTATTTCAAACACCCGTCGGTCACCAAACCTCGGATATGTTTGGCACAACTAGCTGGTATGTAACACCCCAAAGTTTCAGGAATTTAATTTCGTACGCGGGTATATTTTTATTATGAAGTATTATGAATTAAATAAAGAGTTATAGTAGAAAACGTAAATAGGTTTCTCAGTTCCAGACTGTGAAATAAAAGGAATTAATATATTATACAGACAAATACGTGGGAAGCCAGATAATTTCTCCTTCCTATTCTATTTTGTTCCTGTGAGTTCGAGAGATTAAGAAAACATCACAGAGGCATAAAAACATCTCCTAAATCATTCAATTCAATCTTCAATCTTAGTTCTAATCTTTGAATCATCATCTTCTTCCATCCTTCAATCATTGTAAGTGTTGATTTCCATTTGTTTTAACCTAGTTCATGGGTTTTCATGGGTTTTGTAAAATTAGTGATTTTAAACATGAAATTAGGGTTTTAAATTGTTAGAATTGTTGTTATTTATTGTTTATGAGCTTAATAGTAACCAAATAACATGTTAAAAGTGATAAATTAGTTGTTAGTGTTCTTGAGTGATTTCTAGGGTTTTGTCAAATCTTAGAGTTTTGATGTAAATTAGTTAGAAACATGATAAATGATATCAAGTGAATGTGTTAATGTAGTTAATAGTGATTAAAAAGAGTTAAGAGCATAACTTTGGTTATTTAGTAAGGAATTAGCTAAATTAATCAAAGTGGGAGAGTATTTACATGTAGATAGTAGTTTAAAGTGATGAAATATGTGTTCTAAACATGTTATGTATGATTATGTGTTATGATATGTGCTAAAGAGTTGGATAAATCATTGTGATCATACTTGTTTTTCAACATTCAAGAGAAGAGGTGAGTATTATAGGGATTAATCAAGTAATTAATGGTTGTATGTGTTTCCGGATTGCTTACGAGCAAGAGGATCATACAATCAAGCGGAAATAACTTGTTTCAAGTGATTGATTATGTGGATGGGCAATAATGTAGAGATTAGCTAGCGATGCTAGCATAGAGTTGTTTCTAGTGTTTGGTATCCATTTCGACGTGATTTGGTACCATATGCGCTGTTTCTTATGGCCGCGGATCCGCATAGTGTTTAAATCTCTACATATTGTGCCGGTAGTTATTTGTGTAAGAGTTTAAGTGTTATTGTGTTTAATGTTGTGAATTATTTGGTTGATTGCCTATATGCTCACTAAGCATGCGTGCTTAGCCTTTCAAGTGTTTCATTTTTCAGGTAGTGTTGGAAAACGGGAAGGAAAAGAGATTATGAAGTGATAGAGTGGATTGCTCATTAGTGAGTGAAGTTTCTTCCCTTTAATTATCGTTTTGTGATAAACTTGTATAATACGCCCAAAGGTTGTTTTGGAAGTTAAACATGTAGTAATGGGTTGGTTTTAAATATGTATGTTGACTCGAGAGTCAACTATGATGTAAATTATGGTCATACTTTGTAAATCTTGAATTTAAGTGGTTAAAGATGAAAGTGGTTAACTTGGAAGTCAAAGTGTAGTCAATTGGGTTGAAAGAGTCAAACATGATTAGGATTGGTTGAAGTTTTAGTCAGAATATGGTCATTTAGTTAAACGGGTCAAAGGGTGTCTATTTGGGTCAAAGAAGCGTTTAAGTAGTATGTTTGAACAAAATGATGTTATAGCATTTTGGATTAATGTTCTAAGTTGTTTTTGATATGATAATGCAGTGTATAAAGGGTCTTAACCAGATTGTAAGTGGTGTGCATTTTGGTTTGTCAAATGAAAGTGGCGTTTTGGGTCTATAATGGTCGTAGGTCCAGATTTGCCGTTTTTGAGAAAATTGGAAAAGTCCAAAAAGGAAAACCTCTATTTTAGTCATATGAAGGTGTCCGTAAAAATTTCAGGTCCGAACTCCTAACGAGTTAGAAGTTATGCGTGTCGGAAGTTAGTATTCTTTAAAAGTGTTAGTATTCTTTAAAAAGTGTTAGTATTCTTTAAAAATGTTAGTATTCTTTAAAAGTTGCTAGTATTCTTTAAAAAGTGTTAGTATTCTTTAAAAATGTTATTATTCTTTAAAAGTTGCTAGTATTCTTTAAAAAAGTGTTAGTATTCTTTAAAAATGTTATTATTCTTTAGAAGTCATTATTATTCTTTAAAAGTCTTGTACCCGGCAGATACCCGGCTGGTGTGGCTGATCCTTGTTTTGTTTCAAGTATAAAAGTTTTTAAGTTTTGTAAAGTGTTCATCTATGTTGTATAATGAAATGGGACCTATAGTGTATGTCTTCAGTGTTAAAAAAAAAAAAAAAAAAAAAAGATTTGGGCGTTTCATGGTAGCTGGAGCTTGAACTAGCTGGTAGCTTGTAGCTAGTAGCTGGAGCTGGTAGCTTGTGGCTGGAGCTGGTAGCTGGAGCTTTTGGTAATATATGTGTTTGGCAGAGTAGTTGGAGCTTGTAGCTTATAAATGTAAAATGACATAAAAGGACAAATATATTATTTCTAGTAGATGAAATATAATTAGGTAGAGGGTGTTTGTGTAATTTACTTTTCCATAAGCTACAAGCTCCTTTCAGAAGCTACTTCAAGTAGCTTATGGTTTTGAAGCTTATGAAAACCATAAGCTACTAAAATTTTTGGTTGCCAAACAAAGCTTATGAAAAAAACCATTATAAGCTGCATGTCAAACACACCCCTTAACCCACCCCGGGTCCGAGTTGAACGTTTCGGCTTTAGTTTCCTCGTTAATTTCGAGTGTTTTCATCTTCCTTAAATGTGTTGTATTCATATGCATGTCTTAGAGGGTGTTTATGACGGCTTTTTTTTTTGCTTCTTTGCTTATTGTGATATAAATGCTTGAGATTTCGTATTTAGATAAATTTATTTGTTTAGCTTATTTGATTACTTGTGACGAAGATTTTATAAGCTCAAAATAAAATAGAAATTTTGAGCTTATTTGATTATAAACAATAAGCAAATAAGCTACAAAATAAGTTCCCCAAACACCCATAAACAGTACGAATTATCGAAACTAATCAAAACACTATTTTGATATGATGTCAATTGTTACGGTGCAAAGTAGAAGTTGTGACAAGAATGTTTCTTTTTATACGGTTTTCAATGTTATTGGTTATTGATGGAATTTGATTCCACAAGACTTATGATGGATATTATTTTTATGTATGTCGCATCCCCAAATTCGGATTGCGGAAACGATTCGGGTCGGGGCGCGACTTATCAATAATCAAAGCACATAAGATATATAATGAACGACTCTAAATGAGACGTTTGAAAAAAATACATTCATTTCAAAATAAAAGAGTTTACAAAGTCGCGAGTTCGCAATGAATTTCAGTACATCATTTGATAAAACAAAAGTTATGCAAGGAAAACTTCCAAGTGTTTGAAAACATGCGACTCGAGCTAGCATAGCTTGTATTGTCCTAATCCTGTTGGGCACCTGAAAATACATACTAAATCAAGTCAGCTATAAAGCTGGTGAGTTCACAGGTTTTATTAGTTAAATCGTGTAGCATAAATCATTTGTAATACAAAAGTAGTTTAATACATTGTATTTAAACTGTATTGTCATAAAAGTGTTACATCAGTATGTAATAGTGGGAGGGTTAATATAACCCTATGACGTAATCTGATAGGTATGGCTAGTATGTATTATCCACTAATTCACCATGTTGGTATAAGTTCCTAGAAGTAGGTCAACTACCTATCTGGAAATCACATCCCATGATGGATTTTGATGAAGTACCCTATGTTTAAATAATCTATCAGATTTTCATGTGTACATAGTGAAACACCCCATGCTTATAAGTGAAATCAATTGAAGCACCACGTGCTTAATAGTATAGTCCAATGAAACACTACGCGCTTGATAATGTAGTTTAAGTGAAGCACCTAGTGTTTATGATGTGGTCATGTATACATATATATGAAGCAACCCGTGCTTAATAGTATAATACAATGAAGCACCATGTGCTTAACAGTGTGTCATGCATGCATATCAAGTGTACATGTATATATACCAAACATGTATAAGTAAATCGGAAGTAGCACCGAGTGCCCGGAAGTAGCACCAAGTGCCCGGAAGTAGCTCTACGAGCCCGAAAGTAGCGCAACGCGCCCGGAAGTAGCACACAGTGCCTGGAAGTAGCTCAAAGATCCCGAAAGTAGCACCAAGTGCCTGGAAGTAGCCCTACGAGCCCGGAAGTAGCGCAACGCGCCAAACAGTACATATATGCATAACCAAAAAGATGATATTCACAGATAATCGCAATACAATGTTTATCCAAATGTATTGCCCTATGGTAATATTGTAGGTGTAAATCATAAGTATACATGTCACACCCCCAATTTAATGCTTTGCGGAAGCGACTGTTTTGGGGCGTGACTAATCAATAATCAAACCCAAAGTACAAGCAAACGACTCTAAATGAGACGTTGTAGAAGATGTTACATTAATACATAAGTTTTCAAAAGTAATACATCATTGATGAGTTCGCAACTTGTTTAGTTAGATTTTAAGTACATAATCATTATACAAAAGATAATGCAAGTAAAATCTTCATATGTGTAATTGCATGCGACTCGAGCTACTAAAGCATATCCTGCTGGGCCATCCATACTGATCAACCCTACTGTTGCTGTGTACCTGAGAATGCATTACTAAAATAGGTCAACCAAAAGGTTGGTGAATCTCACAGGTTTATAGTAAGTAACAGTTTGAACACATTAGCTTGTAAAATCATTGAGTAAATATTGCACAGTCGCAATAGTTTCCGTATATATTGCCATGAGCACCATAGTCGAAGCTTAACAATCAGTGATTTTGCCCTCGTGAATGCTAATCCAGAACATTCATATGTAACGAGTAAGAAACACCCATTTATACATGTATGTTCGGGGTAGTGCGTGCTACCCTGGGTGAGGATTGTCAGTCCTAATGGATCCATTTACTAGTACTCGCGCTTAAGACCATAACTGACGACTATGATTAAAGGGACTTCATTGGATTAAGTAAACCTCATGCAATCGATATACCAGTAAATCAGTTTGTAATCAAGTGTGTAAATACATGTGTTCGAGTAAAACAAGTAATGCATCTCCCCCAAAGTAAAGCAGTAAAAAGGGGCCATGAGACTCACCTGTAGAGCAAGCAAATCCTAAAGTGCGTGTTGTTGATGCATTTTGTGTGTCAGTCAGTTGGTCAAACTATTGTAATTGTCAAAGTCAATTAGTCTGCGTATGTATAGTGTTTAGCGTGTCAACAAAATGTAATTATATAGAATGGTGACATTGTAATTGGGCCTGCGACGACATGGGCTACGTCGCATTGGGCCTGGCCTGCGACGTTGGGCCTAACGTCGCAGGGTCCAATAGGTCGACTATAAATAGAGAGTTAGAATTCGTTTTACAGGTTGATAAAACCCTAGAGTGAGAGGAGCCGTGAGAGAGTGAAGAGAGCAGAGAAATCGTTTTGTAATCTTTATACGTTCAAGTGTGAATATATACAAAACGTTATATAATTGTTTGTGTGTTCGTGATTGATATATTGATTGTTTATTATTCCGCATTTACAATCAATCAAACGATCCGATCAGATCCTAAGTAAGGGACAAACACGTGTGTATGCCAACAGAAATCTCCTAATGCCCTAAACACGCAAGATTTTATATTTGTAAGTGTACGCGTAGTAATTCGTTTGTTTAGTTGTTCATTTGGTTAGTTACGTCCAAAGTACTAATTTCGTATTATGTTTGAATTTTTGTAAAATCGAGTACGACTCATTGGTGACAATTTGAAATCATATTCCAAAATCTAACGTGGTTTGTTTTTGTAAAGATATGCATCTCATATATATATATATAATGTTTTAAAACATACGGTATGTTTGTTTGTATAAATATAACTCGTGTATTTATGTTTCAAAAATTACGTTTGTTGCTCGCCTGAATATATGTGTAAAAGTTTGTAGTTAAACAAATTTGGCGAGGCTGCACTATTTTGGCCATATCTCCCTCATACGAACTCGGATTTAGGCGATCAAGCTGCCCAAACGACCGCGACTCAGAGGACTACAAAACTACAAAATATGGTTTGCTGGAAAAGATCACATAGCCGATCGGCTAAGGTTTCTTAGCCGAACGGCTGAGCTTAGCCGATCTGCTTTGGTATAGCCGAACGGCTTTGGTATAGCCGAACTGCTTTGTATAGCCGAACGGCTGTGGGTTCGTTTTTCAGGTCTGTTCGTATATCAGCAGGTGGAATCGAGTTTTGATTTCATTTTTGGACATAATCAACTTATTGGAACATTACTACATGATAATATAAGCTATATAAACTCGAAAACTCAAAGAAAAATGATTCGTTTCATACCGAGCTAAAAATGGAGAAAAACGAAGATGTCGATGGTGAAGATGATGATGTACACGATGAAGATGATGATGATTATGCTGCTGCTGTTGATGATCTTGTTGTTGTTGTTTGGTTTGATGATCCACAAGAGAAAGAGACCGAGAGAGATTGAGAGAGCCGAGAGATATGAAAATATGTGTGCGTGTGTGTTATTTGCATTATTGGGGTCGGTTATATCCGGCCCCAATTATTGGTGGTAGATGGTAACTTTTTGACCCGTGTTTGCGTACCCGATCGTTAAGTAGTGTAATATTTAAAAATGATAATTTTCCAAATATTATTTCGTATGTGTTAACAATTTAAATATTTTATAAAAATACTTCCAATGAGATATAAAAATATATCTTTGTTTAACTCGAAATACACGGATAGTTTTCTGTATCTAAAATGTATTTAAATTTGAAACGGAGTACGTAATTATTATCCTCAATAATAATACTTGATTTAAAAATGTTTTTCACCAAATTCTATTTTGGGTTTCTGCGTTCTACCAAATTTGTGTACGTGTGGTTATTAAATAATTGTTTCGGATTATTTAATACTTCGTAATTAAAGTTCAAATTAGGACGGTAATTTGGGTCATTTTTGACAGGGTGTCACAATACACCTATAGTTGTCACGTATCAATCATATTGTATCTAAGTATGAGCAGTCGTCACCTAGATATCGGACGTATCATAAGATGTCTAAGTATGTATAATCATCACTTAGTTAGTCGGGAATAGTACAATGTACTCATCTAGTGTATACTACTATGGTGTACTCGTAATCTCAAGTTCATCAGGTATCTAGGTATCTTAATTAGATATTCACTTGTGTACTAGTCTGAACTAGTAATCATAGCATAATGTTGTGTGGAGGTGTTTAGTCTCTAGAGGATTGTACAAGTAGTTTGACTAAGTGTTTTCCATCTCTCGAGTACTTAATACCTTTAAGTATATTTTGCGAACTCGTTAATGTTGGATCGTAACATGTTTATCATAAACATTTGTAAAACATGTTGTATTCATTAACCAATGAACTCGAAATAAAACGTGTATGCATTCTCACCCCGAAAATAGTAAAACAGTTGAAGAGTGAGGCTATGAACTCACCCGTGAGTTGTTAGCGTTCCTACGATACGCGCATCGTCACAATGGTAACCTCCTAGTGTCCTAAACACGTGAGGTTATATAAGTAAGATACTAATCGGTTTTGATTGAGCGTGTCGTGTAAGTATGCATTTGTTGTTTAAGTTTTGGAATTATATATGGCCCGTTGGTGACGGTTTGTAATAACAATAATCTTTGAAAAACATTATTACTATATTCGTTTCATTGCATTTTATAAAGTAGGAGATTGTGTACGGGGGTCCGGGGGCAGCGCCCCTGGTAACGGGGTACAATGGGTGGCAACCCCTGGCGGGGTCCAAGTGACAGAGCCCCTGGCTGGGGTCGAGTTGTCATGTCAGCTTGGAAAATTTTTATTCCTACTATATTGCTGTAGTAAAAACGCATTCAAAAATTTTGATTTCTGTCTTATGCGACACTGGGTGCGACACTAATGTTTGTGTCGCAGGTGCAATTGTATTTGCGACACAAAAGTCTGTGTCGCACTATGCGACATCGGAATGTAGTTGCGACATAATGGCTTGTGTCGCATCATGCAACATAGAAATGATCTTGCGACACAAAGACTTGTGTCGCACCACTGTTTTTGGCCCCAATGCGACACAACCATCTGTTCGACGATTTCAAGCTTCAAAATGAGTTTTGGTTCGATTTTTGGGCGTTTTGATGTTATAAGAAGCTACTAACGTGCATTTCTAAGTAATCTAAGTAATTTTTAGAAAGAGAAAGTGATTCTTACTTGAAAAGATGGAAAGTAGATGGGGATGATGAAAATGGTGGTGTTTGAAGCTTCTTTTCTTTGCAACTTGGAGAAGATGATGGTGGTGGTGTGGTTGTTCCCGGCGGTCAGCAAGAGAGGAGAGGAGAAAGAGATTTTTTTAGTGAGAGGTTGGAGGTTTTCAACTTAGAGAGAGAGAGAGAGAGAGAGAGAGAGAGAGAGAGAGAGAGAGAGAGAGAGCAAGATGTGTTTGGTGAAAATGAAAACCAAAAATGGGGGAAACAGGGGTGTTGGGCCGGCTTATACTCAAAGGGGAGTATGAGTTGGTAGCTTTTGTCTCCCAAATTGTAGTGTTTTTACTCCGTGTTTGTTTACCCGATCGTGTATTTTCGTAATATTTTTAAATGTAAATTTTATAAATGTACATTCGAAACATTTTTAAATGAAATATTTTATCGAAAATATTTTACTCAATTTATAAATTATAACTTAGTTTGTCGGGTTGGTTTCGAGTTGTTTCAGTCGCGCAGAAATAAGTTTCAACTAATATGAAATATGTTTCCAATTAGGTTTTAATCAAAGTATTTCATAAAAATACTTTATTTGTGTTATAAAAACATAACTTTGTTTTAACTCTAGTTTCGAGTGGTTTCAGATAGAGTTCGTTTTAACTAAGACGGATTATGTTTTTGGTGTAAACGAGTTACTTAAACGTGAATAATGTTTGTATAAATAATAATGCATTATTTATAAAAGTTTCGTCACCAACGTCCCTATTTTTACTTTTCGAGCTCTTTCAGATTTGTTGTCGCGCGATTTTTGATAGGTCGTATTTGCATGTACATATATACATATAATTATATATGTAGAGTAAGTATACAGACTTAGTCTAAACTTGACTAATACATATATTAATGACGTGATTAAGCGCACTAATGGTGGCCTAATTTGTCGGGTGTCACAATGTATACGTCTTAAAGTGAATTTTTATTGTTTAAGACTAAAAGGTATGTGGTTTTGCTTGATTGGTCTTTTTTTATGTTATATGTTTTAAGTGAATTTATGTTGTTAATATGATTATGATACTTAATTGATGCATCAATTAACTTTCGATTGGGATATTGAAGCATGACCATACCATGTATAAACCTTATACAAGCTATACCATTGGCTCATGTGGAACCATAAACAAGCAGTTTTGATAGCTTTTTGAATTACGGTGTTTGAAAACGCACGATGCATGTTGAGAAAGTATCTTACATGGATAAGATATTTTATTTTTGGAGAAAGCCGCGACTCTCTAGTTTTACTTGTTATGCTCTATAATTTTAGGGACATATTTATATATACTTTATATATGCTCTATGCTCTATGCTCTATTTTAAATGTCTTTCATTTATATTTTGAATTGAATTGTTTTGCAATAAATAAATAAATTTTAAATTGTAAAAGACAATTAATTAATTAAAAGAAAATTTTAGGGAGTAAAATATAAGGAAGTAAAGTATTCTAAATTCAATATGAGATGAACAAAGTACAAACACCATGGAGTACTAAACTACAGTAGATTCTTACTTACCTGTTCCGATGTGTAAAGACATAATTACCCTTACATCCTCCCTCACTCATTTTCCCAAATTGGTTTTCCGTCAACACACCACACTACCTACTTTAATATAACCCTCTCACTTGCCACTCCCCTACTCTCCACGGCCGCCATGCCAGAACCTCCATTTCTATTCACAAATACAAGAAACCAGAGACACATAGAAGATTGGACCCTTGTTTAGTTTTCACTCTCGCCTTCCAATTCCCTCAACATCCCAACAGTTTCTACACAAACCCTAAAAAACTCTCTCTTTGTAATCTTCTTTTCATCAATCAGGTACTCCTAAATTAATCCCCTTTATATGCGCTGTTTTACGATTACTCATTCGATCTGTTTATTTTATGTGTCGCTATTTATTAGGTATATCTGTATCTATCTGCTTCTTTTGCGATCTGAACTTTATGTGTAAATAGGTTTATATATCTTAAATCTATGTTTTTATATGTTCTGATTTCTATTTTTTTTTATTTTTTTTCTTAATTTCTGTTTAAGCTAACTTTTAATCGAGATTGAAGTTAATTTTTTTTTTAAGGTATAAAAAAGCTTTCATTTTTAATTTGATGATTACATGGATTAATAGTTATTAAGAAGAGACCTTAGTTTGTGTTATGCATACCCACACATATACTTATTTGCTTTATATATGTGTAAAGTTTCATAATTTTTATTTAAACTATGTTACTTTTCATGTTAGTGTTATTTTGTTACCGTTGAACGTTTTCGATAGTTTAATAATCTAACCTTTACACTAAACTTAGTGTGAATGTTAGGTTCTTATCTGAGTTCTAAGTTGAATTTGTGATGTTAACGTTTGGTTTACTCATCTTATTCAATTGGTAAAACTAAGAATAATGCTATTTTCTCACGAGTCATCGACAATAAATTGACAAATTACATCATCAGTATAGAGAAGGGTTAATTTAGAAATTTTATCCTGTTGAACATGGTCCTTTTACAATTATTATTCTGCATGATACACATGTATGAACATCGAAGTTGTGTAGGTTGCTGCTAGTATACCATCTATATGCAAATTTCATGACAACCATTATTCCAGAAGGGGATAAATAATAAAAGCTATTAATACAAAGTCAAATACTTTAATGGCAAAAAAATCATGTGAGTGTTAAGTTATAAGTTTTGGTTTAACTGCATTTTAGTAAGTAATAGACTAACTCATGATAGATTGAGATTATCATGACATGAAACAAATGAACATTCACACTTAAGTTGATGTAAATGTGTAATTGGTTTAACTGCATTATTTTTTTGAAGGCGTTGTAAGTAAGAAGTTAAAAAATGACTAATATATATCCACTATATACTATTGTCTTTGTCTCTTTAGTTTAATTATTCGTTTGCCATATTTTAGTAGTCTAAAGTTCAATCGATACAATAATCAGTATCTTAAACATATTTTGTGTTATTATTATACTCTTTGCCGCACGATTCAATCTGGGAATTTTTATTTTGCCACAGGTTTATCATCATTTACATGCGATTTTCCAGGAGTGTGGTGTTCTGTTTCGTGGTCTGTTTTAGGTTTGTAATCGGAACCTAAAATAGTTAAGAATGGACCCACACAGCTTCATAGCTCGAGCAGAAGCCCAACGGTGGATTGGTATCGCCGAGAAGCTTCTTATAAGCCACGACCTAGTCGGGTCCAAAACATTCGCAATCCGAGCCCGAGAATCTGACCCCAGACTTGAAGCTGCCGATCAGATCTTAGCAATTGCAGATACACTGCTATCTGCTGAAAAACGACTAGTCGGAAGCAACGGAAGTCAGCAGCCAGATTACTATGCGATTCTTCAACTGGTTCGGTTCGTTCAGGATACGGATCATATCACCTCTCAGTATCGACGGTTAGCTGTTATTTTAAATCCACATCATAATCGATTTCCTTATTCTGATCAAGCCTTTCAGCTTATTAATGATGCTTGGGCCGTCTTATCGAACCCTATGCGCAAATCTATGTATGATTCTCAACTTGATTTTGCACATCAACAACCACAAATCAATAATTTAGGGTTTAATATCGAACAGCAGCAACAACAACAACAACATCCACATCAGCATCATAATCCTAATCAGCATCACCATCATCAACAGCAGCAACAACAACAACATAATTTCTTTTCCATTAATCAGGAATTAGCCGAACCCCAACAAACGTTTCAAACAAGGTTACAGCCCAGTCATCAACAGCATCAGCAATTGCAACAGCATAATTTTCTGTCACAACCCAATGCTGCGGTTCGTGAGCAGCAGGAGCAACTGTTTCATCATCAAGATCAGCAGGAACAATTGTTCCAGCCACAGGTACAACCGTTTCAAGTTACGTCCGCACCACATCAACAAACTAGACCACCACCACAACCTCCTCAACCACAGCCTCCGCCACCTATACAATCGCCGCCTCGGCCTCCGGTTGCAGCTACACAATCTCCGTTTTCTTGGCCACAGGCACCACCACTATCACAGCCTCAGCAACAGACCCAACAACATTTACAGCAGCAGGAACAACAGAAGCAGACACAACTACAGCAGCAGCAGGAACAACGTGAGCAGGAACGACAGCAGCAAGAACAACGTGAGAAGGAACGACGGCAGCAAGAACAACGTGAACAGGAACAACGGCAGCAACATGAACAGCAACAGCAGGAGCCTCTACAACAGAATGCTGCACCTGTCGAGTTTTCTAGTCAGGTCAATAGTAACGTTAATGGAGTAAATGAGGAAGAAACTGAAGCAGAAACAGAGGCAGAACCAGAGGAAGTTGCTGAGGATGTGGATGATTCCCCTACATTTTGGACTACGTGTCCTTACTGTTTCCACATGTACGAGTATTTTAGTGTATATGCAGACTGCACTCTCCGTTGTGACAACTGTAAAAGGGCGTTTCAGGCTGTGCGTATTTCATCTCCGCCAGTGATAGCTGAAGGCCAAGAGGCCTATTTCTATTCTTGGGGTTTTATCCCAATTGGGGTCTCAATGTCACATCTGCAGAGCAAAAATAACAAGGTTGCAACCTCAAAGTGGACACCTTTTTCACCATTGTATGATGCTTCAAACAATGTCCAGAACCATTTAAATGAGTATGCGGCCCCGAAGGAAAATACTTTTGTGAACAAAAGTTCGGGGCCGCGTATCTACATTGATGATTATACTGATGATGTGTTTATTGGAGTCTCTGAGCCTAGTGACGACTCTGATGTTGAATGGGGTAGTACCGTAAAAAGGAAATCAACTAGAATGAGGAAAGATTTGGTACAAAGCTTTAAAGAGAGAGTACAAGTTTTGGCTCTTGGGGCAATCGATCCTAAAAATGGAGGCTTTAAGAAGCTGAAACTTGGTATTCCAGTGCAAGAGGGTGTGGGGGTACCTACTGTTCCAGTGGCAGAGGCTATCCAGAAAACTGTGGTTGGTAATAATCCAAGAAAGCAATCGGTTGTCATTGCAAAAGAATTGGGGAAGTTGGATTTGAATGTAGAGTTTAATAATAATGAAGGGGAAGAGCCTGCTCCAAGGATGGCTAGTGGGACCCGTGGGCATGCGCATGGGGATGAAGACAACATAGAAGGTATTGGGTTTTTTGAAGGACTTGATGAGTTCCTTAGCAGCTTGCCAATACTCTCGGTTGTTAATGAAGAAAAGGTTAAAGCTGCTTAATTATGAAGTAAGACTCATTTCTTGTTGTAGCTGTAGTTTGTTGTAGTTGTCTTAGCAGTTTCAAGTAATGAATGATGTAGTGCAGCTGGGTAATTTTTATGTTGTTATCATTACTATCTTTTGTCTTGTATATCTGACTACAATTTAAATAGACTCGGGAGTTGTACCTTTCCATTAGCTTTATGTGCTTCGTATTTGTAAACCTCTAAAGTCTCAAGTACCTGCATTTCTTCAGTCATTACATTGAGTTTGATTAATTTGCTAGTTATAACTTCTTGTAATATGTCTGAAAATTGAATTATTTGTGCTTGAGCATTTTTAATTGTTTGCACTTTGGAATCACAACCTGGGTATATGGAAAAGATCGCCTGAAAACTGACCAGGCTGGTGGTTGGTGGTGGAATCCCAAGCGGCCATCTTCAGAATAATCAGTTTGCTGCGAGTAGTTGAGAGTGTGAGTGGTGGTTGTGGGAAACTAGTATTAGTGAAAAAATGGAAGATATTAAATAAGGTTTTCTTTTTTGTCAAATTGGAGGGTGTTTTATGAGGGTTGTAGATCAGCGTTCCCATTTTGTGTACTAATTTGATGCGTTGATGGTGCACAAGTGTTGGGGGCAAATCTTGACCTCTATATGGAAGGTCAAGTTAAATTTTAGGCAAGATGTTGCAATCTGCAATTAACTCTTTGGTAAGATGCTGATTAATGGGATGTTGGAAACTTGGAATATGCATTTTATCTGTTTCATAAATTCAGTGTTCAAAATAATAATCAGTTAATCCAAGTTAAGGATGATATGTAAATTCACATGTACAATAAAAAATCTTCTTCAATGACTCCCTATCCTAATAGATAAAATATTATATAACAATTTTTGAAAGTTCAATACAAAAACTGAATGCATCCGGGGGTTAAATAACATCCCAATAACGAAGATGAACTTATGTTGAATGACTTTTCAAAAATGGGGCGACATTACTAGCTACCTTAATGCTTGATGTTTCATCATCTTGAGGGTTCCTTTATGAAAGATAAAACGATGGAAGTTAATTCATTTTGATGCTTTGACTTTGTGAATCCATGGTTGGCACCTTTTATGATATGCAACTTATGGTTTGGTATGATCTTTGCATACTCAAATGCATCTTCTACCCGTGCAATTGAATCATTAGATCCATGAACTGTCAACACCCTGTATACAAGAATAAAGACGCAAAAAGTTATAACCAAATCTGACCATTTATGCTCCTAGTTACTGGTAGAGAATTGCTACCATCATCGTTATGAAATTATAGCTGATACAGTCTGACCAACAGATAACCCTGATTGAGAAATACAATTTATAGTTTGCTTTTGTGTGTCAAATAAGTTGTTACTTAATTCAGGATTTAGAAAGCATCCCTTTCTATGTGTTGAATAGTGACAACAACTTTCAACTAAAATCTATAACTATAACAGAAATAATTTGGAGAAATAAAAAGTGTGTCAAATACGAATAGGAAAATTAGTAGGTTAGACTCTCTGCAATGAAGGATGGAGTAGTTTTATTCATCTTACTTGCAATCTTTCTGAATTTTCAGGCATGCTTCATTCATATTTGTATTCAAACGATCCATCAAACTTTCCTCCGTCACACGATATAAAACCTCTCCTGCACATGAGTCGAAAACGTGAATACCATGTATTAAGGGGCGGGGGTGTTTGGACTTGTGGCATCTATTAGATGATGGTCATTGCATATTTGTAACTAAGTTTCAAAAATTGAGTAAGCAGAATACCTGTCTGAGCTTTAACATCAATAAAGCCATCATCTTTAATTTTCTGCAAATACCCTTTTCCCAAACGCTCTTCAACGCCACCCTCTGTCTTATAGCGACCAGAAACGTTGATGACACGGTGTACATCATGATACTTGGAAGCATATAAGAGCACCGCATTCCCACCTGTGAGTAATAAAGCACATAATGTAATTGAGAACAAGTTGGATAATCAGGTAGGTAACAAATTCCTATAAGAGAACGTATTGACAGAGGGTCAAAAAATTTTGATGTGTACATGGATACCTTTACTATGCCCAATGATTGCACTTGTTAGACGATTAGCTTCATGAAAGTGTTGGATAACTGAATGTAAGTCATCAGCCTCTCTATGATAATTACCAAATTCAAACGAGCCTTCACTTTCCCTTTAAATAACACATGACAAATGACAAAATAGTTATCAGTACTCCCTGCATCTCATAATTAGGATGTGTTCACATATGCACTTTCAAAATAGTTATTATTCATAATGTAAATAAGTTGCTCTAAAGTTCGGTAATTTAACATCTACCTCAATAATCAGTTTACTTATAACAACTTCTAACCCGCTAATCCAAATTTGCATAATTTGACTTAGTGTTCCCTTCTGAACAGAGTTGAAACCAAATACTTTCCACATGAGCAAATTAGTTTAACGTTTCCTTTCAATTTGGCTCCAAAGTTATCTTACTGTAAATACTTAATCTACTCGTCAAATTTACTCCATAACCAAAAACATCTTTTGTTAAATTTGAAATAAGAAGGCAACGAGTGTGACCAAAAATATCGACTCTTGTCAGTCCTACTTTCTGAATCTTTTCAGTCATATAAATAGAGTTTGTACATGTCATATGATAATAATTCAATCTTGGAATCCCAATGTGCATAAAAACTATCTCAGATACAACCTAATATCTGATATTAAAACTTACCCATTCCCCGCAAAATCAAAACGAAATGCAGTGATCCCTTCCTTCTCTAGTGCACGAGCCAGGTGAACCAATGTATTGCATTCCTACATACATAATACAAAATCAAGAATCATCATCAAAGACTTGAGCTACTAATGTAGTACTCCATTAGACTATCAAAATATAATTTAGTACTTTAAAAACACAATGTATTGGGAAAATTAGGGCAATCAAGAAAAGTAAAAAGAAAAAAAGATTTGATTTTTAGTGAGTCAAACCTTGGTTGATTGAAAGCCGTGGCACAAAATAACAATATCAGACCCAGTTTCATGCAATAAACCCACAAGTTTCTCTCCATGTTTGTTTCTTATCGCTACTTTCTGCTGACCAACAACTTCTGAAACAATCAATGTAAAACAAAACCCATGATCTTATTACACATTCATTCATGTTATCCATTCAAGTTAATTGCTTTACTAACTATCTACTTATAAGGTTCTTCGCCGGAAAACTGACCTGGGTTTTGCTCGGCGGCGGCCATCTAAGTTGTTCTTGTTTGGCTACGATTGGCAAGGGCAATGATAAACAGATTACAAAAAGAATAAGAATTGCAAGAACAAAAAGTAACTTATTTTCTCCCCGCGAAAGTCAGTAACAACTAACGAAAGTGAAATCACGTGTTATCCACGTGACTCATAATCGACAGTAATCAATCAATCAATCGATCGATCGAATCAAATGCGAAACTTAAAAGAGGATTATATTACCTTCAAAATATTCGTGGCCGTGTACTATGTACGAACCGATTCCAGTAGGGTCGTGACTCGTGAGTTTGATTTTTATACAAACCAGTCCCGGGTACTTCTTATGGGCGGTGATTCAATTTTTATTTATACATATTTTTTTTTCTCATTTACAGTTTTGACACTATAATAGAGTAAATTGCATGGATGGTCCCTATGGTTTACACACATTATCATCTTTAGTTATTGTACTTTGTTTGTTGCACAGGTAGTCCAAAAACTTTAAAATCGTTGCAAGCCCGGTCCTTGCTTCAACTAAAATGACTAATATACCCCTTATCTCAGTCTTTTATTCAAATTTTCATTTATTAATTCATTCCTAAAATTATTTAATTCTTTTTTATTATACATCATCTACTTCAAGATAAACTATTCATATCTGCAAAAATTTAAAACCCTCACATTTAACATTCTACATTTTAAATCCAAATCAAATTAGAAACTAACCCCATTTCCTTATCTCTCTCCTTCTCAAACATCACCACCAACTCTACCACCATAATTACCTCCCCTCTTCCTCTTGCTAAAACACTTCTTCGACCAGACAACTATTCCGACCGATCACCTTCTCCGACAAGCAACCAACTCCTCCGACTATCGCTCCTTTTCCCTTCCATTTTTGGCCGGACCACCACTAAAACCAACATGGCTAACCAACAACCGTGGATCTAGAATCATCACAGTTATCATAACCATTCCCCACCAACAACGCAATTTTTGACATCGCAAATCGAAAAACGTTACGGACGCGTTAGATCGAAAAACTCTCAAGATCGAAATTTTTTAGATATGTATAAAGTCGTGTTGCCACCCATCCTTGCAAATTATTAGATCCTCGCGAAACCTAAGCCACTTCTGGTGATTTGCGTCTGATGCCCGGATCTTATGGCTTGCGTTGAAGATTTCTTTCGAAGTTACAAGTCTCCGGTTACTAAAGTCTGGATCTTAAAAGTGACGAATTCTGGGTGGGATTACGCCTGACTGTTTGATTTGGTATTATTGTTTTTATGTATTTGTTAAAGTCTCATGTTACAACTTACAAGTGTTATGATTTGGTGTGAACTTCTAATTCCATTCTCTTCCGGTTACAACCCAAGTCTCCATTTTCATAAAGTTTTTTTTATTATATTTGAGTGATGGTATGGTTCAGTTGATTTGTATTTTATTTAATTGTTTATACACTACGAAGTATTACTTTTTTATTATTGTATGCCTTTAAAATCAAGTAAATTCAGGAAATAATGATAAAAAGGTATGTTAGTCATCTCACTTGAAGCAGGGTCCAAGCCTGCGACGATTTCAAAGTATTTGGATTACCAGTGCAACAGACAAAGTACAAGCACTGATGGTGTGAATGTGTGTAAACCTTAGGGACCATCCATGCAATTTACTCCACTGTAACACCATAAAAATGTTATGTTTGGTGGAGACTGTTGGAATAGTGTCCAATATCATAACTAATTGGTGAGACTATCATTAATGGTAAAGTCCTTTTTGGGTTGCCCTCATGAACAGTCAAGAGAAAGATGAAGGATAATATTAATAGTATTAATATTATATTTAATTATTTGCTTAATTAATAATAGTTTGTT
This sequence comes from Helichrysum umbraculigerum, assembly GCA_949592205.1. Classification (NCBI taxonomy): domain Eukaryota; kingdom Viridiplantae; phylum Streptophyta; class Magnoliopsida; order Asterales; family Asteraceae; genus Helichrysum; species Helichrysum umbraculigerum. The sequence goes on along the minus strand of CATIUR010000005.1, from coordinate 2,530,660 downwards.
AATTAGAGATCAAATGTAATTAAATAAAGCGGAAGATTTCAGAAACTGGATCCAACCGCCGGTTGGAAGGTCCAACCGCCGGTTGGGATTAGGGTTTCATAGGCGGTGCAAGTCGCAGACTTGGAGTACATGTCTGATAGCTCCAACCGCCGGTTGGAAGGTCCAACCACCGGTTGGGAGTCGAATTCAGCAAACTGAATGGTTTCTTCCACAACTATAAATAGGAGCATCTTATACCTTCATAACACACGAATCAGATACGAATTTTCTGAGAATTTCAAACTTCGACTTTCTCTTAGGTTTTTGTGTATGAAGCATTAGAGGTATTCTACTTTGGGTACTTGCCTCCAAGTAACGAAGCTCTGCTCGTTGGTCTGTGCGCGAGAAATAGGTTTTCTCTTAACGTTAGTGTTTCCTAAGGATATTCTCCTTGTCCAATTTATTCATTGTACTATGTTGTTAAAGTTAAAGATCCCTTAGGGTTTTAGTTTCCTAATTGACTTAGATTATTTAAAGTTTTTGTTATTCCGCTGCGTGTATAATAATCTAGTTAGGGAATAGAAAACACAACAGTGGTATCAGAGCCATAGCTTAACAAATAGTAGCATGAAATTATCTGCAATAGTATGTAGGTAAAGATAAATTGGAAAGCAAATTATCTAAATAGGTAATATGTATTTACAGTTTAGATATTGAAAATTTTAAATTGTTTAAAATAGACCACTAATTTTAAAAGGTTTAAAATAAAACCCTAAACTTCAAGAGAGATTATATGTATAATATGATTTATATATATGTATAATTAAAGTCTAAATACATCGTCAGTCAATTGATAAATCGGCTCACCCATAAGGAACAAACTATAAGAGAGGTATAAGGCGGGTCGCTCTGCTTCCCTAAAGAAGTCAGGTTTTTAATAAGCTTCGCGCTGACCTACTTCTCCGCTTCTTTGTGTGTTCGATGGAGCTACCGAGGACCTTTGATAGGATGATGTCAAGATTAAAAGTAGACTTAAAATAGTAAAACAAAATCCCGTTTTAGCTATAGGAAATGATGAATAGTATGCTAACCCATGAAATTCGCACATCTTTCGTATGAACTGTTAATGGAGCGTGTGTGGTTTACCGGCACATTAATATGAGGACGTAATGAGAGGTGATTGAGACTCTCGATTCTCGAGCGTACTCGAGCCGGGGATCACGCGGGGTTTGCATGGTTAATTCACCATCTTGTTCATGATCCTCGGCATACCAGTCATGAATAGTAGATATGCATAACCGAGATTAACATGCCATTGATAGAAATCAATGAATCTCAAAGATCTAGGAGTTTCATAAGAAATGAAATAGATAAAAGTATTTTAGTTATTTGATTACGGCGACCCTTTTCATAAAACTGAAAATATAGATCCTAGCCTTAATAAAAAGAAATTTGGGTAAATAATTAAGGAATATTCAAACTAACTAAAACTGTTTTATCTCATAGATGGCTAATTTAAATGGTGAAAATCCTCCCGTCCCCAATCCCGCACATAACTCAAACTTCTCACTACTCTCAGTTCTTGGAAGGGAAAGACTAACCGGTCCAAACTATATGGACTGGATGCGAAACCTAAGGTTTACCTTGAGGTACGAGAACAAGGAGTATGTTCTCGATGAGCAGATTCCCATAATTGATGAAGAATCAACCCAAGAGGAGATTGAGGCACACCGGAAACATTATGATGATGCGAATAAAGTGTCTTGTATCATGGCATCTTCCATGAGCCCTGAACTACAAAAGACTTTTGAAAACACTTGGGCTTATGAAATGAACCAACAGCTGAAAGAAATGTTTCAGGCTAAGGCAAGCAAAGAACGCCTTGATGTGGTGAAATCCCTCATGGCTTGCAAGCCCAAACCTGGAGTTTCTATCTGTGCTTTCGTCTTAGAGATGAAAGGATACTTTGATAGGTTGGAGTCATTGAACATGGTATTTGACACAGAGTTTTCCATCGCCATAATTCTATCCAGTTTGCCAGCTGTCTACAATCAGTTTGTAATGTCATATCAGATGAATATGAATGAGAGAGAATGCTCAATAATGGAACTCCACAATTTACTGCAAACTGCCGAGCAAGGAATCAAGAAAGATGATGTGTCCTCTGGCTCAGCAGCTCCTGTGTTGACTGTTGGTCAAAGTGCAAAGAAAAGGAAAAGATCAAATTCAAATTGGAAAAGGAAGACTGCTGACGGAAAGTCCATTCGCAGGTCTAAGAAAGGGACCGATTCTAAGATTCCACCTGTTAGTGACCCAAAGGAAGCAGTGTGCTTCTACTGCAACACAAAGGGGCATTGGAAACGTAACTGCCCAAAATACTTGAAGGACCTTGAAGATGGAAAGGTCGAGAAGAGTATTCACTCAGGTATGTTTATGATCGAACTCCATAATACAACAACTTCTAATTCATGGGTTCTGGATACAGGATGTGGTAATCACATTTTCACTGTATTGCAGGGGCTAAAGGAAAGTAGAAGTGTGAAGCATGAAGAGCTCAACTTAGTTATGGGAAACAAGGGATTTGTACCTGTGACGAAGATTGGAAGATTTGAGCTCATGTTGAATTCTGGAGTTAGGATAGATTTAAATAATTGCTATTATTCATCAGAAATGACTAGAAACATTATTTCATTTTATGATTTGTATAAAGATGGTTATCATTTTTCTTTTGATAATGGAAATGGAGATATTTTGGTTCATTTAAATGATTGTTTTATTTATAAAGCTTCTCCTTACAAAGGCATATATGAAAATGTTGAATGTGTTAGCAATGTTATTTTAAATGTTGATTCGTCAAATGAAATTGATAAATCCAAGTTGTGGCATTATCGTCTAGGGCACATAAACAAGAAACGCATTACCCAACTTCAAAAGGATGGAGTGTTGGAATCATTCGACCTCAAATCGGATGATGTATACGAATCTTGTTTATTAGGCAAGATTACTAAATCACCATTCACAGGATCGTGTGAAAGAGGTGAATGACTATTGGACTTGGTACATATAGATGTATGTGGACCATTCCGATGTGCTACAAAAGATGGAAATAGATACTATGTTACATTTACTGATGACTTCAGCAGATTTGGACATGTTTATCTGATCAAACATAAGTCGGACACTTTTGAGGTGTTCAAAAGATATCAAAGCGAAGTAGAGAATCAATTGGGCAGAAAGATAAAGGTTCTCCGATCCGATAGGGGAGGAGAGTACCTTAGTATCGAGTTTCTCGATCATCTTAGAAACTGTGGAATAGTTTCGCAATTGACTCCTCCTAGAACACCGCAGCTTAATGGTGTTGCTGAGAGGAGAAACAGAACTTTGTTAGACATGGTTCGATCTATGATGAGTCGAGCAACACTTCCAATAAGTTTCTGGGGTTATGCATTAGAAACAGCCGCCCATATCTTAAATCAAATACCCACTAAGAAAGTTTCAAAGACACCTTATGAGATGTGGAAGGGAAAGAGACATTCTCTTGGTCACATCAAAATCTGGGGTTGTAAAGTTTACGTTAGACGGGAAACTCAGGACAAACTAGACTCCAGATCTGAAAAGTGTCTTTTTGTCGGTTATCCACAAGAGTCATTTGGATATTTATTCTACAGACCCAAGGATAATGTGGTCTTTGTAGCTCGAAGAGGAGTGTTCCTTGAGAGAGAAATGATATCTAAAGAGGACAGTGGGAGTAAAATTGATCTTGAAGAAATTCAAGAATCTACCGATGAAGAACCTATAATAAACACTGACGTTCAACAAGAGGTGGAAACACCTGTTGAACCTGAAGACATATCCTTACCCGTTTGCAGATCTAGTAGAGTTAGCAATCCTCCTAAGTTCTATTATGGTTACCAAATAGAAGAAGAGGATAAGATAAGTGATAGTACACTCGGTGAATTAGATGAGCCTGCTAACTACAAAGAAGCGATGGCAGGCCCTGAGGCTGCTAAATGGAAGGAAGCTATGAAAAGCGAAATTCAGTCCATGTATGACAATCAAGTTTGGAATTTAGTTGACACTACACCCAGTCTTAAGACGGTGGGTTGTAAGTGGATCTTCAAGAAGAAGACAGACATGGATGGGAAAGTACACACTTATAAAGCTAGGTTGGTAGCAAAGGGCTATACTCAAACCTATGGGATTGATTATGAGAAAACCTTCTCACCAGTAGCTAAGATTAAGTCAATTAGGATTATGCTAGCCATAGCTGCATTTCATAACTATGAAATTTGGCAGATGGATGTCAAAATCGCTTTCCTTAATGGGAAACTGACAGAGGATGTGTTCATGACACAACCGGAAGGTTTTGAAAATGCAAAGTATCCTAATAGAGTGTGCAAGCTTGAAAAGGCCATTTATGGACTTAAACAAGCCTCTCGTAGCTGAAATCTCTGCTTCCACGAAAAGGTCACAGAGTTTGGATTTTCTAGAAGTGAAGATGAGTCATGTATATATGTCAAGTTCAGTGAGAGTATTGTAGTATTCTTAGTATTATATGTGGATGATATACTGCTCATAGGAAATGATATCCCAACTTTACAAAGTGTAAAAGCCTGGTTGGGAAAGTGTTTCGCTATGAAAGATCTTGAAGATGCAGCATATATCCTAGGTATAAAGATTTACATAGATAGGTCAAAACGACTCATAGGACTAAGCCAGAATAAGTACATAGATAAAATATTGAAAAGATTCAATATGGAAAATTCTAAGAAAGGGAATTTACCCTTGAATCATGGCATTAAGATCAGTAAGGATCTATGTCCAAAGTATGAACAATAATTGGACAGAATGAGTCGAATCCCATATGCTTCGGCTATAGGATCGATCATGTATGCCATGACGTGTACAAGTCCTGATGTCTCATTTGCTTTGAGCTTAGTGAGTCGACATCAGCAGAATCCTGGTGAAGGTCATTGGACAGCTGTAAAGAATATTCTTAAGTATTTGAGAAATACTAAAGACAGGTTTTTGGTTTATGGTGGAGAAGAAGAACTTAGAGTAACGGGTTATAGTGATGCTAGTTTCTAAACAGACAGAGATGATTGTCGATCACAGTCTGGTTGGGTATTCCTACTGAATGGGGGAGCGGTGACATGGAAAAGTTCTAAGCAAGATACAGTAGCAGACTCTACATGTGAGTCTGAGTACATTACGGCTAGTGAAGCGGCAAAGGAAGCTATCTGGATGAGGAATTTCATTGGAGATCTTGGAGTTGTTCCAACGATACAAGATCCTATTGCTATATTCTGTGATAACGAAAGTGCGGTTGCCTTGAGTAGAGAACCCAAGGATCACGGAAAGTCAAAGCACATTGAAAGGAAATACCATTTTGTTCGAAAGAAAGTGGAAGAAGAACATGTAATCGTGAAGAGCATAAGATCAGAGGATAATCCAGCTGATCCTTTCACAAAGCCTCTAGGAAAGTCCAAGCACGATGAACATGCTAGGAGCATAGGTTTAAGAGATAATGTAAAGTTTTAGATGATTAGTTTGAATTTGAAACGTTATAAACAATGATAGAAACTGTAATAGACTTGGTGATTAATAATGGAGATTTTTAATGGGAATGAGTTCTACCATTTACTATTGTTTGTCGTTGTGTTTCAGTTTTGCATGTTTAGACACCACTTCCAGAGTAATAAGTTCTTACTCAAACCTCCTCAGTCGATCACACTATAGGAAGTATGTGGTGAATCAAGACTGTCATGGAGTGTTAGTAGATGTCTATGGAGATTAGACATGGCATGGAGATTGCTGTAACACTCATGGGTACTTAATGGGGATTTAAGTATAGGAGAAACACGCACTTAAAGAGATCACTTCATGGATTAAATCACGAGTGATTTTAAGATGATAATATCTTCTATTCTTAAAATGGAGATACATGAGTATCTAGCTCTTCGAGTCTGTTATACTTTAGTCTATTCAAACGCTATGCGTAAATGCCAGTTATAAAGGGTATGCTAGGTATGATATGATGAGTTGACTAGTGCTATGTAGTCGATATTTATTTGTTCCTTTTTGCCTAAAATGGAAAAGAGATATCATGGGCCCTCTGATGATTAAAGTTAGACTTAAAAAGTGCTAGGCCTGGCCGAGACTAAAGTGATAGTTCAGTAGTCTCATATAGTCAATATAATCGGAAATCGGAAAACATATATGAATCTTGAGATTGATTATAATCCATGTCTCGGTTCATAAGATATCGTGAAACAAAGGAATGGTTGATCACTTATCTAAAGGACTAACTCTAAGATGAGATCAGAGTTCGGCAGTTGCTTGGATGCACACTTTACATGGTTAATGAGATATATGCTGAAAGTCCCTTTTGCTTGCCTTGGATCTGATCGGATCGGATCGATTGATTGAATGTATGAACGTATTAATCGAATCAAACACGCAATTCTCTATAAGCTTTTGTATATATTAACAATTGAATCGTAAAGCTTTACAATCACCAACACGAACTCGTTTTCTCTTCTCTTCTCTCACAAAAATGGCTCACCACTATTCACAAAGTCTAACCCTAATTTTGTCTCTAACTCCTCTATTTATAGTCTGTCCAGTACCTCTAGCGACACTAGCCAAGTGTCGTTAATAGCGACACTGACTAAGTGTCGCATAAACACATTTGGACATTTCTATATTCACTATTTTCATACACTTTTCTATCTATTACATATTGACAAATATCCAGACTAATTGACTTTGACACATACATATGTTTGACCAACTGACTAACACACAAAATGCACCAACAAACTCCCCCATGTCAGCAGCTTGGTCAAATAAGTCTTCAATTAGTCTTCATCAACAAACTCTTTTATGTCTTCAACAATTAGAATCTCCTTCATGTCTTTAACAATCGGAATCTCCTTCATGTCTTTAACAATCGGAATCTCCCCCATTGAGATAGCATGGTCTTCAAAGAAATCCTGATGTCCAGATTCATGTGATTGACACACATTTATCATACAATAAGATCTTTAAACTCTGTGACCATCTCTCAATCATCAGTAGCATCTCCAATAGAATTTATCTTCACAGTCTATGGAGAATAATCGGCATCCTTTACATCTTCAATGTTTTGACTTTAACAAGATATGTGATATTTGAAGAAAATAACATAGAGATAAAATCTTTTTGTATTTTTCTTTATAAATAAAAAGTAAAGAATAAAGATTAAAATAAATTGGGTTTGGGGATAAGATTGTTTTAGGTCTGCTTAGGGATTATATCAGACCAACATGCAATTATTAGGAAATAGTAAGCGTTATTTTGATCATCAGTATATTTGTCCACTTTAAATTTACTTGACATATTTAAAGCACCTTTTATAAAAATTAGTTCAAGACGATTATCGGTATTGTTTGTCCACTTAAACATATTACATCCGTATATGTGAGCCAACCTTTATTGTTAGTATGAATATTAATTTAGTGAAACCTATTATATGATATACTGATAAACTTTAGTAAAACACATAACGATGCATACTTTACAAACAAGGTAGAGATTACAAGACCAAGTTTATCTCGGCTATCTCATAACATACACTTGACCTTTAAATTTAGGCATACATCAAACCTATTATGAAGATACTAGTGGCCCCAGATCTGTACTTAGTACAACAGAGGGTCCCTTAGTATGAACAAAACAAGTTTGAGACTATTTGCATAACTAATGGATTCAGGTCTGTACGTTAGTACAACAATAGTCACCGTTAGTTAGACTAATAATCATATTAATACTATATGCCAAATTTGCATTTACATAATGATTATGACAGCATATGGTAGTACCTTCATTTATTAATTAAGACTTATGTCATACATCATATAACATTTTTCACAAAGTAATAGACAAGTTTTAATAATTACTTCTTACTCACTCACACACCGGTGTGTACCATGCCTACCGATACATCATATGATGAAGCCAATGTTTATAGAAGCTATTTTAAATATGCCAGATAAACCTACTGACACATCAAACATAAACCTTAAAATTTCAAATTTTATGCATGTCACCCGATGTACTATCATATCCCAAGTTGTTTACAGACACAATCCAACATCTTTTCAAGAAATAAGAATCTTGCTGTTCACATTTCTGATACAAATAATCAGAATTTTTAACTTTTAAAATTACTCCCCCTGAACAACAAATTATTTTCGCAAGTCTAAGTCAAAGGCAATCCCCTTAAACCTTAAAACATATATTTTTGTATTTTTTTAATTTTAACAAATTTTGCAACATTGCATTTCTTTGATACTAAAAAGTACAAAGAATGGCTGTTGCATTACTAACAAATAAAATTAGATAATTATCAAAATCACATATCAAGTCAAGTAAAATGCCTTTTAGCACTTTTACCACCTCGGAACTTCGAAAATTTCATCCATCCAATAACAAATCATCACACATAACCACTTTGAAAACAATATCCACATTCTTGCAGTCAAAAAAAATATTAGCTTGTAAAAACCTGACTGCACCACCACAAACAAGCAAACGTTAGTACTTATAGGACACCCAAGCCTTGATAGACTTGGGTTGTCCATGGTCATCCATAACTGTAACATCCTCTCCAATAGCCTGGTATTTTCTATTTATAATTTCGTATTTAATTGTTTTAAATAATTTTGCGATATAATTGTTTAATTGTGAAAGTTGGTGAAATAGGTCTTAGGACTTATTGTGGATAATGAAATGTGGCTTGAATTAAATTATTAAAGTTGACGGAACAATAAAAATAAATTTATCGCATTTAGTAATTAAGTGACAGGCAATAGATTTAGAGCGGGTATTAAATACCCAAAATGATGAGTCGATTAAAATGAAGGCCGATCTTTTATTTGGTAATCACTTTACCAATTTCTCTTCCACTTTTCCTTTCAACTAAAACATAAACCCTAACTTTAATTACTTCAAATCAAAGGGAGATCTAAACCAAGACTTGAAGTTAAGTTGTGATCATTATCATCATCTTCATCATCTAGTAACTAGCTTCGTGTTCATCTATCTATGGTAAGTACACATATTGCATAAGTTCATATTCCAATTATATGAAGATTTGAATAATTCTTGGATGTTATTGTTGTAATAGATGTTAGTATAGCATTAGAAATATGGTTTGAATGAGTTAGAAGCTTGTTACATATGTGTTCTGCATGATTGATTCGTATTTGGTGTTTGTGATTTGAAATTCTGGGTTGTGCCATGATCGAACTGAGTTGCTGGGTTTTTTATGTTGAAGCCGATCGGCTATGCCAAAGCCGATCGGTTATACTATAAAAGCCGAACGGCTCCTTTTAGCCGATAGGCTTTGCTAGTTCAAAATCATATCAGAAATTGGACCTCGAATTAAAGTCTGAAAATTAACGGTGGAAGCCGATCGGCTATGGCTGAGCCGATCGGTTATGAGAACTAATCCGATCGGCTATGGAGGTTGAAGCCGAACGGCTATGATCAAAAATAGAATTAAAATAATTAGATCCTTTGAATTGTAATTGCTATGTATAACTATATTTGGAAACCAAATATACAAGATAATTAAGTTATGATCTAACTGTATTAGTGATTGTGTAATAGTATAAGTACTAGTGTAAAGTCGTTAGTTGTTTAAGTATTACTTATTAATGACAAGTTCTAACTTGTGTTGTTGCGTGATGTTTCAGATACCCCAAAGACTCAGTGATTAATAGCTGGGTGTGTTGACTGCAAAGGTATCGGTGAGTGGATTCAAAACTCATCGTTTGTCTTAGTTGTAATCATTTGATTACGACGGGTAAACGTAGACTTGATTATTGAGTTGATTAGTTGTTATTGTTGATCATATGCCTATATGTGCTTTGTGTGGCCTTCGGGCATTGTTGTTAATGAGGTCAACAAGTTGATGAACTGTTGGTTGGGCTAGTGAGTTGTTGTGTGAACGGTACAGGGATGTACTTCATTTGTTGTGTGTGCTGAACTGTACCTAAGTATGATAAACACTAGCTATCGGTCTCGTCCGTTATGGCCATACGGATATGTTTGGATAAGTGATCTTTGGGGAGCCGCCCGGGTACTAAGGTTATCCCCGGATCCGCCGATCCTCATTAAGTTGTTGTTGATTGTTGTGGTTGCGAATACTTGTTGTAGTTAATTGGTTTAGCTAAGTTAAATGTTGAGTGTTGGATTTACTCACTTAGCTATGTGCTAATCCCTCGTTGTTACTTCCTGCAGACTTTTGTTATATGCATACGGGTGGGTAGCAGGAAGGTCAAACCTTGGAAGCATGGAATGTTTGATATTCAAGCTACTTTGATTATTTTTGTAACAACTCAGTTTAGTTCATATAATACCCCGTCATGCTAGTCTTTTGAACAAGTGTTAAATCGTAGTAACTTAACCATCTAAACTGTTTTAATACTTTAGAATATTATGTAACCATGTCTTGCGTTTTATTTACTTACGCTTCCGTATTATCTATAATATTATTAGTATAGAATGAGGGGTGTTTTAAATTGGTATCAGAGCATAGTTTTGGGATAATTGTTCATTGTTGAATGATCAATCCCAAAACCGGAGCATGATATATCAAACATTCTTTGGTATGGGATTAGTATTGTTTGATGGCAGTTAGTATTTAGATGCTAACGATTAACAAAAGTTTAAGTGTTGTGTTGAATTTCAGAAATGGCAGATAACGAACCACCGACCACCAACCCCAACAATGCCTCCAGGATTGTCGCTCCTCACTTAGAGACTAATACCGAGCAACACGATCATAATGGTACTTCTCAACCAACCGGACACCAATCTAACCGAGACGAGTATATTCATGAGATGGAAGACGAGTTGGTATTTCTTAGGGAATTCAAGAGGAAAGCTGAGGAAGCTGCGACTAGACAGTTATTTCAGCAAGCCCCAGTCTTTGGTTCTGGTTCATCCTCTCAAACGGAAAAGAAGTGTTCATACAAGACTTTTATGGCGAGTCGACCACCAGAATTTCAGGGAAGTAAAAACCCTACAGTAACGTTAAATTGGCTTAGGGATATGGAACGCAAGTTTGATGTGACTTGTTGTGAGGAGGAACTTAAGGTCAAATATGCGGTTCAATGCATGAAGGACGAGGCTATGGTTTGGTGGGATTCCGTTACCGGACACATGATGCAACAACAAAAGGAATCTATTAATTGGTCTCAATTTCATCAGGCTGTGCGTAACCAATATTGTTCGGATTTTGATATTGCTAGGATTCGGAGAGAGTTTGTGAATCTTCGATTGAAGGATGACATGACTATTGATGAACTGATCTCGCAGTTTACGGATAAGCTTAGGTTTGTGCAACAATGGGTTCCGGATGAGAAAATGCAAATCGAACAATTCGTGGATACCTTACCGGATAACTATCGTACGGTTGTGAGATTGGCTAAGGATTTAACGCATGCATTCAATCTTGCAAGATCCGCCGATAGTGATTTAAGTGGTTTGCGATTATGGCAAGGAAGGGATACCAATTTTCAAAGAGCAAGAACTGAATCTTCGGGTAAGAATAAATCTAGGTGGCAAGGGAATCGGCAGGGTGGTAAGAAATTTGTTGGAAGAAGTGGTTCTTCAGGAAGTTCCAATAGTTCAAATTGGTGTAGTTCGTGTAGGTCTCGGCATGAGGGTCCGTGTACGGTTAAGACGAACAAATGTATGAAGTGTGGTGAATTAGGTCATGAGATAAAAAGTTGCCGTTATCCAAATTTTGTTTGTTGGACTTGTAAGAAAGAGGGGCATAGGGTTGGTCAATGTCCTGAGGCAAAGTCGACGGGGTCGGGTTCGGTTGGGAGTTCGGGATCTTCCGGTCAGAAAAGAAAGAACCCCCCTCCAGCAACTAGTAGGGCTTTCCAGATGACGGTTGATGAGGCCGTGCATACTGAAGATGTTATCACCGGTACATTTCTTATAAACTCTGTACCTGCACGTGTATTGTTTGATTCGGGTGCTAATTGTACTTTCATTTCTGTGCAATTTTGTGATAAGTTGAAATTAGCCCCTACTGTGATAACAAAGCCTATAGAAGTAGAAATAGTTAGTGGTAAGTTAGTTCCTGTTACCACCTCGGTGACTGGAGTTAATATTACTATTGATGATCATGTATTTCCTATTTCCTTCTTGTTGATGCCAATCCCTAATTTCGATGTAATAATTGGTATGGATTGGTTGAGCCATTATAAGGCTAGTATTGATTGTCATCGGAAGTTGGTTAGGATCCCAATCTCCGAAGGGTCATATGTTGTGGCTCGAGGAGAACGGGATGGTGTAGCTATTCCTTTGATTTCTTTGATGAAAGCTAGGAAGTCATTGTCAAAAGGTTGCGAGTCATACCTAGCCTATGTAGTCGATGCTAAAATAGAAAGGAAAACTGTTTCGGATGTTCCAGTTGTTTGTGAGTACCCTGAAGTGTTTCCCGATGAATTGCCTGGGTTACCACCAGTTAGGGAAGTAGAATACATAATTGATCTTGTTCCGGGTTCGTCGCCAATTGCTAAAGCTCCCTATAGGTTAGCTCCTTCTGAGATCCGTGAAATGATGAATCAAATTCAGGAGTTGTTGGATAAAGGTTTTATCAGACATAGTTCCTCGCCGTGGGGTGCACCAGTATTATTCGTGAAAAAGAAAGACGGGTCGTTGCGCATATGTATTGATTATAGAGAGTTGAACAAGAGAACGGTAAAGAATAAGTATCCTCTTCCTAGAATAGATGACTTGTTTGACCAGTTACAGGGTTCTTCAGTGTATTCTAAAATTGATCTGAGGTCGGGTTATCATCAGGTTCGTGTTTGTGAAGAAGATATACCTAAAACTGCTTTCCGAACCAGGTACGGTCATTATGAATTTTTGGTTATGCCTTTTGGTTTGACGAATGCTCCAGCGGTATTTATGGATTTGATGAACCGTGTGTGTCGACCATTTTTAGATCAATTTGTTATTGTTTTCATTGATGATATACTTATTTATTCGAAATCTGAAACTGAGCATGCTAAGCATTTGAGATTGGTTCTTGAAACATTGAGACGGGAACAGTTGTATGCAAAGTTTTCCAAATGTGAATTCTGGATTCGAGAAGTTCAGTTTTTGGGTCATATAATTTGTCGAGATGGTGTGAAAGTAGATCCATCAAAGATTTCAGCTGTGATGAATTGGAATGCGCCGAAATCTGTTTCTGAGATAAGAAGTTTCCTTGGGTTAGCGGGATATTATCGGAAATTTATTAAAGATTTCTCTAAGATAGCCGGTCCGTTAACTAAGTTAACCCGTAAAGAGGAGAAGTATGTTTGGACTGAGCAACAGGAACAAGCTTTTCAGACATTGAAACAATTGTTGTGTCAGACACCGATTTTAGCATTACCAGAAGGTACTGATGACTTTGTGGTTTATTGCGACGCTTCATATTCGGGTTTGGGTTGTGTTTTAATGCAAAGGGATAGAGTTATCGCTTATGCTTCGCGACAGTTGAAACCGCATGAGAAGAATTATCCTACGCATGATTTAGAACTCGTCGCAGTTGTATTTGCCCTAAAACTTTGGAGACATTACTTATATGGGACTCGATGTGTTGTTTGCACCGATCACAAGAGTTTGCAGTATGTGTTCTCCCAGAAAGAATTGAACATGCGGCAGAGACGATGGTTGGAATTGATAAAAGATTATGACTGTGAAATTAGATACCATCCGGGCAAAGCTAATGTGGTAGCCGATGCTTTAAGTCGAAAGAATGCTCCTGAACGAGCTTTCTATTTAAAAGTGAATGTTTCCTTGGATTTGATCGATCAAATTAAAGTTATGCAACTTGAGGCATTGAAGGATCAGAATTTGAAATCGGAAATCATGTTAAAACGCAAGGATGAATTAGTTGATGATTCAAGGGGATTAAAGACTTATCAGTCTCGTGTTTGGATTCCTTCCATTGGTGGTATTCGAGATTTGATTTTGAATGAAGCTCATAAGTCACGAATGTCTATTCATCCGGGTAGTACTCGAATGTATAATGATTTGAAACCGTTGTATTGGTGGCCAACGATGAAAACCGACATTGCAAAGTTTGTGGGATCTTGTCATATTTGTGCTCAGGTCAAAGCGGAACATCAAAAGCCGTATGGGTCGTTAAAACAGTTAGAAATACCCGAGTGGAAGTGGGATCACATAACTATGGATTTTGTGACTAAATTACCGCGTACTGCTCGAGGCAATGATATGATTTGGGTGATAGTGGATCGATTGACAAAAAGCGCACATTTTCTTGCTACGAGTGAGACAACATCGTTGACTAAACTTGCTCAGTTATATGTTAATGAAATCGTCTCCAGACATGGTATTCCCTTATCGATTGTGTCAGATAGAGATACTCGTTTTGCTTCTCGTTTTTGGCAAAGTCTACAACAGGAGTTGGGTTCACGGGTAAATCTTAGCACAGCTTATCATCCTCAGACAGATGGTCAGTCAGAACGTACGATTCAAACTCTAGAGGATATGCTTCGTGCTTGCATTCTGGAATATGGAGGTTCATGGGATTCACATCTTCCGTTGGTTGAATTTACTTATAACAATTCGTACCATTCTAGTATTGGAATGCCTCCATATGAAATGTTGTATGGTCGTCGTTGTCGCACACCTACTTGTTGGTTAGAGGCAGGTGAGAAACAGTTTGCTGGACCCGACATTGTACAAATAACCGCTGACAAAGTTGCTATCGCACGTGAGAAGTTGAAAGCCGCAAGAGATAGGCAGAAACAGTATGCGGATCCTAAAAGACGACCGGTTGTATTTTCCGAAGGTGAATTAGTGTATCTTAAAGTTTCTCCGTGGAAAGGGGTGATTAGATTCGGAAAACGTGGAAAGTTGGCGCCTAGGTACATTGGTCCATTCAAGATTCGACAAGTTGTAAATGATCAGTCGATGGCATTGGATCTTCCTCCCGAACTCTCTGGTATTCATGACACGTTTAATGTATGTTACTTGAGAAAGTGTAATATCGAGGATCAGTCGCAAATTCTTCCGTTGAAAGATTTGAGGGTTGATCAAACTCAGAAATTGGTTGAAGAACCGGTTGAAATTGTTGATCGAAAGATTACCAAACTTAGGAAGAAACAAATTCCTATGGTGTTAGTTAAATGGAGACATAGTTTAGGTTCCAACCTAACATGGGAGAGCGAGGAGTCGATGAAATCCAGATATCCTGGATTGTTTGTTGATGTTGAGATTTCGGGGACGAAATCTCCTTAAGGAGGGGAGATTTGTAACATCCTCTCCAATAGCCTGGTATTTTCTATTTATAATTTCGTATTTAATTGTTTTAAATAATTTTGCGATATAATTGTTTAATTGTGAAAGTTGGTGAAATAGGTCTTAGGACTTATTGTGGATAATGAAATGTGGCTTGAATTAAATTATTAAAGTTGACGGAACAATAAAAATAAATTTATCGCATTTAGTAATTAAGTGTCAGGCAATAGATTTAGAGCGGGTATTAAATACCCAAAATGATGAGTCGATTAAAATGGAGGCCGATCTTTTATTTGGTAATCACTTTACCAATTTCTCTTCCACTTTTCCTTTCAACTAAAACATAAACCCTAACTTTAATTACTTCAAATCAAAGGGAGATCTAAACCAAGACTTGAAGTTAAGTTGTGATCATTATCATCATCTTCATCATCTAGTAACTAGCTTCGTGTTCATCTATCTATGGTAAGTACACATATTGCATAAGTTCATATTCCAATTATATGAAGATTTGAATAATTCTTGGATGTTATTGTTGTAATAGATGTTAGTATAGCATTAGAAATATGGTTTGAATGAGTTAGAAGCTTGTTACATATGTGTTCTGCATGATTGATTCGTATTTGGTGTTTGTGATTTGAAATTCTGGGTTGTGCCATGATCGAACTGAGTTGCTGGGTTTTTTATGTTGAAGCCGATCGGCTATGCCAAAGCCGATCGGTTATACTATAAAAGCCGAACGGCTCCTTTTAGCCGATAGGCTTTGCTAGTTCAAAATCATATCAGAAATTGGACCTCGAATTAAAGTCTGAAAATTAACGGTGGAAGCCGATCGGCTATGGCTGAGCCGATCGGTTATGAGAACTAAGCCGATCGGCTATGGAGGTTGAAGCCGAACGGCTATGATCAAAAATAGAATTAAAATAATTAGATCCTTTGAATTGTAATTGCTATGTATAACTATATTTGGAAACCAAATATACAAGATAATTAAGTTATGATCTAACTGTATTAGTGATTGTGTAATAGTATAAGTACTAGTGTAAAGTCGTTAGTTGTTTAAGTATTACTTATTAATGACAAGTTCTAACTTGTGTTGTTGCGTGATGTTTCAGATACCCCAAAGACTCAGTGATTAATAGCTGGGTGTGTTGACTGCAAAGGTATCGGTGAGTGGATTCAAAACTCATCGTTTGTCTTAGTTGTAATCATTTGATTACGACGGGTAAACGTAGACTTGATTATTGAGTTGATTAGTTGTTATTGTTGATCATATGCCTATATGTGCTTTGTGTGGCCTTCGGGCATTGTTGTTAATGAGGTCAACAAGTTGATGAACTGTTGGTTGGGCTAGTGAGTTGTTGTGTGAACGGTACAGGGATGTACTTCATTTGTTGTGTGTGCTGAACTGTACCTAAGTATGATAAACACTAGCTATCGGTCTCGTCCGTTATGGCCATACGGATATGTTTGGATAAGTGATCTTTGGGGAGCCGCCCGGGTACTAAGGTTATCCCCGGATCCGCCGATCCTCATTAAGTTGTTGTTGATTGTTGTGGTTGCGAATACTTGTTGTAGTTAATTGGTTTAGCTAAGTTAAATGTTGAGTGTTGGATTTACTCACTTAGCTATGTGCTAATCCCTCGTTGTTACTTCCTGCAGACTTTTGTTATATGCATACGGGTGGGTAGCAGGAAGGTCAAACCTTGGAAGCATGGAATGTTTGATATTCAAGCTACTTTGATTATTTTTGTAACAACTCAGTTTAGTTCATATAATACCCCGTCATGCTAGTCTTTTGAACAAGTGTTAAATCGTAGTAACTTAACCATCTAAACTGTTTTAATACTTTAGAATATTATGTAACCATGTCTTGCGTTTTATTTACTTACGCTTCCGTATTATCTATAATATTATTAGTATAGAATGAGGGGTGTTTTAATAACCATCACATCAATGAGTTAATGATATTTTAAAAACTCAAAAGATTTCATTGATGTGTTGTTTGTGGATTTGGGTTTCCAAACCTGTGTAGGTTCAGATGAGTTGTTTTCAACAATGTTGTGCTGTTGAACTTGAGGTTTACTAGGCACAACTTTGTTTACTCTAGCCACGGGTTTTGGAGAAGAGGATACATATCTTGATATAGGCGAATACGAAGCACGCCTAGAAAACGATTTTGAATAAGAATTCCTAAAGGAGGGAGTTCTTGGCATCCCTCTACCAAACCTATCCAGGGATAATAACCGACAATCCCTAATTATATGTCCTTGTTGTCCACAATGGAAACAAGAACGTCGTTCAATGTACGACCTATTCCAATGATTACCCACAAAAGGTTGAGGTGGAGAATGAACTGTTGGAGGCTTAGAAGATGAGGCATTTACAGGACGTGAACACTTATGTGTACACTTTGATGTAGATGCCTAAGAAGTTGAACAAGTTGATGTTGAAGGTTGTGCACTTTTAGATTTTACATTTGAATCCTTCATTTGATTTTGAACCTTTTTGGATTCATTTTCAACCTTGTTTTTACCCTTTATATTTGAAACCTTTACAGTTTCATTGGTAAGTATATGATTTTCGGGCTTTACATTAACTTTTTCAACTTTAATTTCAGCCTCTTCCGGTAGATCCTCTATCTCAACACCATCCTCTACACTAGCTGGAGGTGTACTATCAGACTTAACAAAGGTAGGCAAGGGATACTCTGGCCGCTTAGTTTTCTCCTTTGCCTGCCTTTTGGGATTGGATTTAACTTCTTTAGAATTTGTAGCTGACCATGATGAATAATCAGCCACAAGTTCTTCGGTGCCTTCCTTAACAGGCAGAGGATAGTGATTGGTAGGAGGTGGAACTGAGTTATACCCTATTCCGGCCTTACTTTTATCTGTCCTCTGCTTGTCAACGATTTCATCGAAGATCTTTTGAGAATTTGAGAAACTTGTGATCCCCTTTTTAAAATTATCAGACTCAGACTTCAGCTCAGAAAGTTCTTTATTCAACAAATCAATTTCTGTTAAGTAGCTTTTAATTGCATCTTGTTGACTAAAGACTTTTGCTTTAAAGGTTTGAGTATCTATCTTATAACCTTCAATCTGCTTATCATAAAGTCTTTTATTACCTTTTAGAAACTTATTTGATTCAGTGAGTTTCTCGACCTTTTCTCTCAAGCTTACATTTTCAATTTGAAAACATTTTAAAGAAGTTTCCAATTCAATACAAGATAAACAAGTAATAGGCTCTTCAGGTTCTTTATGTACCTCAGGTGTGATGTGAGCCATTAAACATTGCTGATGCTGCTGAGCTTGAGCGCTCCAATCCAGACTAGTAGGCTCGATCACAATCAACGCATCAGAAATTCCAGTCGTCTGTACATCTTTCTCAGGAGTCTTGGGAGGAGATGGTTTTGTGAGACCTGACGGTGGCATCTTTGGCTTCTCACATTCTCGGGCAAAGTGTCCCAAGTTCTGGCAGTTGTAGCAACGAACCTTGCTTTTATCAAATCCAAAGCCAGATTTACCAGCTCCTTCCAAACTCTTCCTTCCAGTTCTCTGCAGGAATTTTTGAACCCTTCTCGTGATCATGGCAATGTTCCAATTTAAATCCGTCTGTTTCAGATCATCATCGTCAAGCTGGCCATAGTCCTCCTTTGTTAATTCCAGAGTAGTATTTGGTTGTGACACCAAATCTTTATAAGAACTAAGAAAAGCTGTATAAATGGCAGCTTGTTCTTCGATGGCTGGAGAAATAGGACTATGTGCACTTTGTGCACCTTGTGAAGTGCCAGCAGAGAAAACTGATGAATGACCACTAGTGGAGCTTGGTAGAGCACTGATATCTGACATAAACGCCAATCCACCAGGGATATTTCCAGAACTAATTTTACCCCCATACAAAGACGGATTCTGTACAAAGCCTCCACTTTTACATTCTTTCTTCTTCAACTCCATAGCATGTGCTTGGAGTATCCCAACTAACTCATCTAACTTCCATGTAGCTAACTCTTGATTCTCTTTCAACATTTGTACCTTGACGTCCCAATCTTTAGGTAGTGCATCCAAGAGCTTCTTATTAATCTCCAGTTCAGTAAAGGTATAACCTCCTTCCGTCAAATCACCCACAAGCTGGGTGTATCTAGTGAATAAACTGGTCGTGGTCTCATTAGGCACAATATCAAAGAGATCAAATTGTTTCTTGATCAACTCTAACTTCGCCTCCTTATATTTCTCGTTACCACCACAACGAAGCTCAATTGCATGCCACAGATCATAGGCAATATCATGTTGTTTGAACACGCACAGAACATCTGGAGTTAAGGCCATCTTTATCGCTGAAAGACATTTGCGTTCAGTATCATACTCCTTACGTTCTTCAGGAGTCATAGCTTTGTAAGTCTTAGCTGGAGGAACGCCACGATAGTTTCCCTCAGCTAGAGGTCTTACATATCTTTCAGTAAGTGGACCCCATAGTTCCGGACAATGAAAATCGATATACTGTTCAAATCGTGATCTCCAGTAAGTATAGTCCAAATCAGCAGTAAAAACAGGAGGTTTACTGCTGGTTCCCACATCATTACCCTGTTTAATCATTTCTCTAATACTTTGAATAGTTTCTCTATCCGACATCGTTGAAATACACCTGTAAAATCAACTCAAAAGAAGACTAGAAAACCGATTAGTAACAAAGGCGTCACTAGGTAAGTGACGCTATCAAGTGACGAATAAATGGACACAGCGACACTAGAGATTAGTGTCGTATAATCAGGAAGTGACGCACTCAAGTGACGGACTTGAGTGACGCTCAGCAATACCAGGCGTCACTAAGATAAGTGACGCTTTTAGTGACTCACAGAATTAAATGCGTCACTAGCAGTAAGTGACGGATGACACACAAGTGTAGTCCAAAGTGACGTTGTTAAGTGTCGGAAAGTTCAGTAGGCGTCACTAAGAAAAGTGACGTATAACCCTCAAGTAACGTACTTGAGTGTCGTTAAAACCCTAATTGAACCTTACAGAAGTGTCGCTTGAAGTGCCGCACAAAGTGACGAAGTGACGCTTCGAGTGACGCAGAAACGGCTGTGAACGCCCAAAAACCCCAAAACTCGAATTTTCGTAAACCTAACGAAAGTTCTTGAATCCTAATCGAACGAAACCTGTAATACTTGATTCAAAACGTAATAATAGCACCAAATTGATCCAAATATTGCTAGAATATCTATGATCTTCACAAAATCGAACCGAAAAGTCTCCAATACACGAACACACGTTGATCAAATCACCTAATGGCTCTGATACCAGTTGAAAGTGCCCTGTGCTGTGGATCTAAGTGATGATCGTCAGTAATCGATTGGCGGAATCAATCAATTACACAAATAACTAATAAACGTTAACCGAAATGAATGCTTAATCAAAGAATACTAGTTTATTAGCTTTGAATAGGTATTGGAAACGAATTACAGAGAGTTTAGTCGACAAATGGTGCTAGGGTTTCGTCAACCCTAGCCGAAAACCCGTAGGTTTGTATTTATACTAAAACAAAATCGGCAGACATGCGTCACTTGGCTAGTGTCGCATGTGACCGCCTCCATGCGTCACTTACCTAAGTGTCGCTATGCGTCACTAAGGCAAGTGTCGCCTAATACTAAACTTAAGTGTCGCTATATACAAAAATGACTTTTCTTTAACTTAACTAACGACACTTACAACTCGATAGACCAACTGACAGACACACTAAAATGCATCAACATATGCTTAAGACCAATAGTAGTTGATGATTTGTCCAAGTGGGAGACTGTTGGAATAGTGTCCAATATCATAACTAATTGGTGAGACTATCATTAATGGTAAAGTCCTTTTTGGGTTGCCCTCATGAACAGTCAAGAGAAAGATGAAGGATAATATTAATAGTATTAATATTATATTTAATTATTTGGTTAATTAATAATAGTTTGTTAATTAGAGATCAAATGTAATTAAATAAAGCGGAAGATTCCAGAAACTGGATCCAACCGCCGGTTGGAAGGTCCAACCACCGGTTGGGATTAGGGTTTCATAGACGGTGCAAGCGCAGACTTGGAGTACAAGTCTGATAGCTCCAACCGCCGGTTAGGAGTCGAATTCAGCAAACTGAAGGGTTTCTTCCACAACTATAAATAGGAGCATCCTATACCTTCATAACACACGAATCAGATACGATTTTTCTAAGAATTTCGAAATTCGACTTTCTCTTGGGTTTTTGGGTGTGAAGCATTAGAGGTATTCTACTTTGGGTACTTGCCTCCAAGTAACGAAGCTCTGCTCGTTGGTCTGTGCGCGAGAAATAGGTTTTCTCTTAAGGTTAGTATTTCCTTATATTCTCCTTGTCCAATTTATTCATTGTACTATGTTGTTAAAGTTAAAGATCCCTTAGGGTTTTAGTTTCCTAATTGCCTTAGATTATTTAAAGTTTTTGTTATTCCGCTGCGTGTATAATAATCTAGTTAGGGAATAGAAAACCCAACAGTGTTGACAACTATAGCCCCTCGGCTTTCATGTTTTATGTCGACACAAAACTTATATCTCTATTTCTATTTCTATTTTTCTATTTATTCATTTAGCTGCAATCAACAACGATATTAGATGAATTGCAAATATCAATCGTAAATTGATTAGAACCTTTGAGATATGAGCAATGACAAAATAGGGTCGATAATGCTTCATATGGTTTTCTTTACGTGTTTAAAAGTTAAACAATAAAAATTCCCTTAAAAGTTTTATTTTGATCAAAGTTTAGAATTGTTGATCGGAAAAAACCAAATCGAAACCGGAAAAACCAAATCGTAGAGAAATTTAAACCGAACAATTTTAATTATTAAAAAACCGAAATATTCGATTTGATTCAATTTTTACCAAAAAATAAATCAACCCAAACCGTGAACACTCCTAGACTCATGTTTAACACTAAAGCCAACTTGTGTTTCAATGTCAGATTTTGTATTGTTTTTTTTTTAGAAATATCGTGTGAATGTAAACGTTAAAAATGTAATGTTTTATATGAGGTGAAGATATGCATTGTTGTTTAAAATAAAAAATATAAACTCCGTAATATTTTTCTAATATGACATTGTAAAACATTTAAGGAAAATAAATTTTCGCTGATATTATAAGGGAATTTGAGGTGCGTTTATTTACGGAAAACTCTTTCATTTTACTAAAAAATTTTCTAAGAAAACTAAAAAAAATTAGAAAACATGTTCAAGTTGTGATTTTCTATATAAGTTTTTTTAAGAAAAATGAATTCAATGATTCATGGTTCCCTACATTTCCTATTTTTAAAAATGAAAACTCCATCCATTACATTTGAACGTGTTTTTCAAAATTTTCCTTAGTTTTTGGAAACTACACTCTACAAAAATGAAAAAGAAAAAAACGAGGATAGTTTTCATTAACCAAACGTGACCAGAGTTTCCAATTTCCCTCTTATAAATAGTGTGGTGCATGGACAGCATGGTGTTAACAGCCGAGAGGAAGAGCATCCTTTTGTTGGTCATAATAATCTAATTATAATTCACTTCTATATTAATTATATCCCATGTAATCTTCCATGTACCCTAATAGTCTAATACCTTGGATACACAGTACGTGTATGATTAAATAATTATTATAGGTGCAAATAATCTTTTGTGTTCATAATATTTTTTTCATGCCACCTGCTTAATAATCTTGAGTTCATAATATTATTTCAAGTCGATGACCAATATCAATTATGTAACGTGTTTTAGTTGTAATATATACGAATGCTTAATCCCGCATAATACGGAGATTCATGATCTATCTTCTAGATGCTTAATTTACATGCTAGCTTCCTTATACTACCAAACTTCATATCATATCATATATTTAATAATACTAAATGATAGTAATCTTGGGGTGGGACTTGGCCCTGCCTGTGGCTACACTATTGTAAAGTAACTTTATGAAAATGGAGCTACATCAACTACCTTTATACATCATCTTGGTTGCAATTGAAGGTTCTTTAATGAAACACAAAACAACGGAAGTTAACTCATCTCTATGCTCTGAGAATCTGTGGTCCGCACCTTCAATGATATGAAGCTTGTGGTTCGGTATGATCTTTGCGAACCCCAATGCCTCTTCTACTTGGACTACCGAATCATTGGATCCATGAACTGTCAACACCCTGCATTCGATAATGCACAAAACTCTAATCAATATTTAAAATGTTAGACTCTCTACAATAAACGATGGGACTATTTTGTTCATCTTACTTGCAATCTTTGTCAATTTGCAGGCATGCTTCATGCATATTTGTATTCAAACGATCCATCAAACTTTCTTCCGTCACACGATATAAGACCTCTCCTGCACACAATAGCATCCAATTTTGATCACGGAAAAAAATTACATAAAATGACTTTCAAATGAACATCCAAACACTCCCAAAATCATTAGTATCTGAGTTTCAAGCTTATTTACCAATGGTCGTTGCACATTTGGTACAAATTTTTCAATGAAGGATACCTGATTTGGATGTAACCTCGATAAAACCATCTTTTTTCACTCTCTGCAAAAACCCTGTTCCCAAACGCTCTTCCACTCCCCCCTCTGTCTGGTAACGTCCCGACACATTGATGACACGGTGTACATCATGATACTTAGACGCATATAGGAGCACCACATTCCCTCCTTCAAGTAAACAACACACAAGGGTAAGAACTAAAAAGTTGTATGAAAACTGATTACTGAGTAAATTAAGGTCAAAATAGTCAACATTTGACGTGTAAAGCCGTATGCTAGGATACCTTTACTATGTCCAAGGATTGCACTTATTACACGATTATCTCCATGAAAATGTTGGACTATCGAACGTAAGTCATCAGCCTCTCTACGATAATTACCATACTGAAACGAGCCTTCGCTTTCCCTAAAAAACAATACATGTCAAATGATGGAAGTCTTGAACTTTTATAAAATTCTTCTGTAGTTAATGCCCAGCAAGGTGGCGAATACAAGGTAAGCCTTTTAAGACGCAAACTTCGATCTTTATTCGAGGAGGATCGTGGTACTCCTAGAGTTTTCTCCATATTCAAAACATCTTTTCTCAAATTTGAAGTAAAAAGGTAGTCTGTCAGCCATTAGTCAATTATGACTCCTACAAAGGAACTAGAGAATCATTCAATCATATAGCTATAAGATAAGATAAGATTATAACACCATATTAGGTTGCAACTTGCAAATATTCCTGTTTATTAACACAAAGATCCTCAACCAATCCAATAGTAAATCTATATTTTCATTGATTACCACTACTTATACTTACAATGCTAATCTTTATACTTCCACATCATGTAAACCTTTAACGATATTGGTACAGTTTCTACATGCTATAATATGATAAAACTGTAACTTAAACTTAAAAAAATATATGAAGTTACATTAATCTTATAGTCCCAATTTGCCCATAATATATCAGTGAAATAGTAATAGGGATGTGATAATGCCAGCAAAAATGATGGAGACGCAGACAAATTAATTGTAAGTATAAAGTTATAAAATTCCTGTGTACCTACTAAATCTCCCTCTGGCATTATCATCTTCCATAGTAATATTAAAACTTACCCATTCCCAGCAAAATCGAACCGAAATGCACTGATCCCTTCCTTCTCTAGTGCAGAAGCAAGTGTCACAATGGTACTGCTTTCCTACATAACATACATACATTCACAATAAAGAACCATCAATACACACATTGACACATACACAACAGAATGTAAAGAAATTAAAAAAT
Source organism: Helichrysum umbraculigerum (assembly GCA_949592205.1). Lineage (NCBI taxonomy): Eukaryota > Viridiplantae > Streptophyta > Magnoliopsida > Asterales > Asteraceae > Helichrysum > Helichrysum umbraculigerum. The sequence goes on along the minus strand of CATIUR010000005.1, from coordinate 2,505,574 downwards.
TAAACTTTTTGTCAATATAAAAAAGATTCCATTTAGATACAGTTTCACCTCAATGAATTATTGAGCTAAACATGTAAAAGAAATTGACTTTAATATCATTTCTAGCCTACAAATTATACAAGTAACACAGACAGACCTTTGATGATTGAAATCCATGACATAAAATAACAATATCTGTAGATCCAGTTTCATGTAACACACCCACAAGTTTCTCTCCATGTTTGTTTTCTATAAGTATCCTCTGCTGATGAACTCCTGAAACAATGATATTAAAACCCAAAATCGTATTTTATTATTATTATGCATCATTTATTAATGACAAAACTTGGCCGGAATACTGACCTGGGTTTTGCTCAGGAAGGACGGAATTGGTGCCGGCGGCGGCCATCATAATTGTTCTTGTTTGGCTACGGATGCAATTGGTTAGTTGTTTAATTGGCAGTAGCTGTTTGAGATGAAAATGTGAAAAAGAAGGTGTTTTGGTTGTAATGGAAAAGTTGAAGGGGGTAAAATGATAATTATTGGTTATTAGAGTTTTCATGGTTGTGTTTTATGACATCGAGTTCCTGGTTCCAGAAGTGAGAATGTGAGATCATGATTGTTGTAAAAAAGGTATTCTGATATTGTAAAACGGAGTAGGTCATCTTTTTTGTTTTAGTTTGTTATATTTAGTACCAGGGTCAGGGCTAGAATGGGGGCGACGGGGTCACTTGCCTTCACAAAAATTTTGAAATTACGTAGAAAAGAAATTTTTTAAGGTATTATTGACAATTTTAAAGTTTTGCCCCCTCAAAATTACAAGGAAATACAAAATAAATTTATTTTGCCCCATCCATTGAGATTACTTAGCTCTGCCCCTGTTTAGTACTACTCCATCCCAATTACATCGTTCGGGTTTCCATTTCGACACGTCCCAAAATAATTGTCTAATATTGATTTCAGTCAATAACAAAGTGTTTTATTGTGTATGTATGGAAATCTTATTGGTTGATAAACTTGATACATTAATAAATGTTATTAATGTACTTCTGTAAAACCATATGCATCTATGGTTACCCTTTATATATGTACAATAAGCTAGTACCGTTTTCCTAACAAGTACTCTAAGGGTGTGTTTGGCGTAACTAGCTGATAGCTGGAGTTGGAAGCTTATAGCTGGAGCTTGTAGCTAGAGCTTATTTTTGGAGCTGGAGCTTATATATTTTTCTAGAAGTGTTTGGTAAAGTAGCTGGAGCTGGAGCTTGATATGTGAATAGACATAAAAGGACAAAAAGTAAAACACAAACACATGTAGATGGGGATACTTATGTAATTTCACATCGTATAAGCTTGTAGCTTATTTTAAAAGCTAGTTGGAGTAGCGTTTGTTTTAAGAGCTTATTTTTTCTATAAGCTCTAATCTTTTTTGTTTACCAAACAAAGCTTGTAGCTTGAGCTTATGAAAAAAATAAACTTAAGCTCTCGTAAGCTCCTCTAAGCTTGTCATCCAAACACACTCTAAACATTGTACTTAATACGGAGTAATAAATTAGAAATAAATCATAAATGCATCAGAATGATTATGTTATTCTCCCTAGTCGTTTTGCAATGTAACCATTAAAATAGTACCGTAACATCTTTTTTTATACGTCCTGACACTAAGATGACTTTTCAACATAGTATTACGAGTAATAGGTTTCTATAAACTTTTCATTGACAAAGCCAAAAACAGATTCCTCAAGAGAGTTTTTTGCCTGCTTTGAGATATATATTTGTATACTAGTTTTTCGTCAACAAGTCTGGCATTATACTACTGGGTACCCTCCTTATGCAACATGGATAACGCGTCAACCTGATTGAGGAGGTAGCGGCGGCGGCATTGACATCCGCATCATAGAAGGGTGGCCGTGACCGTCAGCCATCTGTTGGGGAGGTGGTGGGGCCCTCCATACATGCTGACCGGTCATTCCCGAATCCTGCTGGAGGTGGAGGTGGAGGTGGTCTGTTCATCATCTGAGGCATGTTTGAAGCAGGTGGCGGAATGTTAGATGGAGGAGCCTGAACTGTTGCCATTGTGGTGGTGGCACCGACATTTGTTGCATGGGTTGGTATACACGGGTGGGTGGTTGCACGGGACGCATTGCTGGAATAGTTGTAAACGCCCCATTTGCAAAAGGCTGTGGAGGAAGGGGAGCACCATTTGGCTGACCAACCTTAAGAAGTGTGGGAGGTCCACTTGCAAACATCGTGTGGGGCCTACTACTTTCTGCATGGTCGGATTACTGCTTGCCATGTTCCTCTCGGCAGGGGAGTTCCATGACGCTCTCCCTCGTGTCTTTCTTGTAAGCATAAGACACTGTTATCTGGTGATTGCATAGATATTGTCCGTTTATCGACTGCACAAAAATTTAAGCTAAAAACAAGAAACATCATTAACTTGCATTCTTAAAGAACACCAATCAACTGAAAACAATTCAAGGCAACAACTATATATGTAAACATATATCCAAAATATGTCTGCATTTATTACTAATGATGGGTTTATTATCTGTTTTAACATCCATTTGTAGCAGATGCATATATATAGTAAAATTTGGTCAACACATGTTATGCATCTGAATATTTATTGGGATTTGTGAACATCCATCTCCACGTATCCGCAAATCATAATTTTATATGGAAAAAGTGAATCATCCAATTGCATACACAACCGAATTATATATTCAATTTATTGAATTATGCATATTAACAAATGAGTTTACATGGGTTGTAATTACAGAACTGTAAGAACCCTATATGTTGAGCTACAAATCAATATTTTTGAGCCAACCTAAAATATACCTTTAATTTAACTAGTTCATGAATTTCTGACTTTAGACTTCTTTCAGGTCTAAATGAAACAATAATAACTCAAAAAGTAAAAATTGACAGTATGCGGACCTCTATAGCTGCATCTTAAGCCTCAAAAGAATCATAACTAATGAATCCAAATCCACGGGAATTTCCTGTATCAGGATCTTTCATTATCTGCAACACATAATAGATTATTAAAATTCAATTGTAAATTAAAACATTTAATCACTGAAAAAAATATTGAGTTAGCAAGATAACCAAGGATGTCAATTTTTCTTCAGAATGAACCACTTATGTTTATAAGGTATTATCGCAACAATAATAAGCTAACCTCAAAGTAAACTGTGTAAACTAGTATGCCTAGAACTACTCTCCTACTGTAGTAAACTAATCTTAGTGGTACAGACTTGATTATTTGTTATTTACAAAACAGGTGTTGCTGCTCAAATATTTTAATAATCACCTTAAGATTTAATATGAAACTGATACATAGATTAGTCACAACTGATATACTCAAGGTATTGTACAGTTAAAGATAAATTGTTCTATGCTTCTAGAGAATACTCCAGTTAAAAGAATCAAGTAAACATGACAAACTATTAAGGAATACATGAATATCCATCATCCAGTTCAGCAAGGGCAAACATGCAAAGGGAAAGAGGGCGCTGTTGCCCCTCCTAAAATATGTTATCTATGTTCAACCTATCAATTTACAATGGGTATCTTGTGATTATGTAATTAAATTCTACTTGTGATTATGTATGTTCTCCTATTACTGAAAAGTGATAATCATAAGAATATTTTAACCTTAGAGATCGTCGAGCTTAATTGCAATTTTTGTACTTCTTTATCGGTTATTTTACGTCTCTTTTATCTGCTAACTGATGGTTTTGTCTTACATGTATAATTTTAACGTACACTTTATGCGATGATGATTTCAGTGTGTAATTTATCCGTTATTTTGTGTTTCTTTTATATGTTAACTAATGGTTCCTTTTTATGTATAAATGACAACTAAATTGTTCAAGTTCCGCCACTGCAGTTCAGAAGTATAAATGACAACTAAAAAGTGAAAATTAGATAAATTACCTTAGGATTTGTAACAATGAGTCCAAAAGTACTGAAAGTATCATAAAGTAGTTTCTCATCAACATCTGCAAGGAATACAGTGGTAAGTTACAACTGATACATATTTACGAGTCCACAAAAATTGATGTGAGATGAAGGAAAATAGATGTAGAAAATGATACTCATGTGAGAAAAAATCTAGTAATGTCTGTTGGGACAATAAAATCTTACCGGATCCAGGTTTCCAACACGTGGGTTTGCTCCAACATCCAAGCTCTTCTTATCTTGTGATGACTGCAACGCAAAACAGGATAACCATAAACATCTTTTAAAATATTTTCTGCACGTATGACAAGAATAATGAATCTAAGATAATTTTTAATATAATATTTAAATTCATACCTTATTGACACGTATTGGCTTCCCATATAGCTTGATCATGTTAAGAACTTTTATAGCCAGCATCACCAGTAACAAAGAACACATGTCAATACTAAATATTCACTGAATAACAGATATCAAAGTTCACAACTCAATAAGCAATCAAACTTACAATCAGAAGATGGTATAGCTACAATAATTTGATTAATCTAACGAGGCAGATTGATTTTCAGGCTTACTAGAAAGATCATTTACATTATCACATTCCCACTGGTCCTTAACCAGTTACAGCTCATATGCCCGTTCTGCAAAATACAACTTGATAGTCATGACCACCTGTTCTTTCAATGTGATTTTCTGAGGCAAATCTGGTTCAAGTTGAAACCCTAGGCTTCCCTTGATGCAGTTTCAAAATATTGGTATGACATTATGGATTATATCCAACCTAGTTCTAAATGTAACAGTGTTTGGAGCATTATTGGTCGGCTTACTCTTGCTGCTGCCGTGTACCATCTATGGAAGGAAAAAATTCTAGAATCCATAACAAGGGGTCGCATTCCATTGACCAAGTGGTCAAAATGGAATATGAGGTTGTTCGCTTAAAGCGTTTGAGCCTTAAATTCAAACCCACAAAGAACTCAGCTGAAGCAGCAATGAGATGGAAACTTGGCTATATTCGTTATCTTATTTCATGATTTTTAAAGGCATACACGATCCTGTTTCTTACATTACGGTTGGGTGTTCATGGAGTCCTAGGTTTTGTTTCAATTTAGATGTCTTGTTTTGCATTGAATGGGGGAACTTTATTTGGTTTCATTTTGTTTTTTTGGTTCAGATCATGTAAGCCAAGGCATGTCTTGACTTTTTGAGTACCCTGTGAGTGGGTATGCCCACTTTGGTCTTTGTAAATTTTTCCTTCTTTATCATTTATATATTTTTGGGGGAACTATATTTTAGCCAAAACAAAAAACTTAATTTCTCACAAAAACAGTTCATTTATTTAGTTACTGGGTACAAAAATGAGAAGTTGAAAGCCGACTATTTATGTTGTTGTATATATCTATACATACGGACAGAAGTGATATATTCATCGCGGCTTAAGTTGCATGTAAAATAAATAAAATCGGCTGCGCCACATCGTGTTCACTTTCAGAAGAAAAAGCCACTGTACTTTCTACCTAGTTTAGAGGTTAACACCACTATAACGCATTCTGAATTTATTAAGTTCTTATGGTCTCCCATTAACAACTAAATGAACAGAAAAAATTTACGACAGCAAGTAATACTACTTACATAGTCTGCATCCTCTTCACTTTGGAACTCTACAAAGCCATAGCGTTGATAGAGATTAGTGATTACCTTTAGGAACATACACATCAACTGAATAGGAATAAGAGAAAAATGTTAGTACACGTAATTAAAAAAAACAGGATGCTGTTTAAAGTATAGTTGTAGAAAATAGGATGTTAATCAATGTGGTTATATTAGGGGGAAAAAACATCAAGGTGATCAAAGGATGAGACTTGATATTGGCTCAAAAATGAAAATGATTTCTCGAAATAAAAAGCGGAGGAACCTACCAACTGGGCCAGCTTGAACGAATAACTCCCATAATAGCTCTTCAGTTTTTTAGTTTTTTGAAAAAAAAGAAAAATCAGTTTCCCTAATAATTAAGAAATTAGGAAGATCAAGAACCCCACAAGAAGTTTACACCAGATTACACTCAGGTATGATAAAAACAATAATTTTTCTGTTTCAAGATATACGAGTATATATTTTTGATTTGAGAGAATAAACATAGTACCACTTACAGAACTAGCCCCAAACATTGCAAGTGCATTATTTTTAGCCTGCTCATCGATTTTTATCAACTGTGACCTTTAGTCTGTTTCATTACATCTAAATACTAACATTCCAGATATCAGCTAATGGAAGAACCTAGAAACATCCATCAAAAAAACGTAACCGCCTGAAAACTAATATCTACAGATGATACCTTGGTGAACAAACCAACAGTCGATCAAGTACAAAATTAAAGTCAGCTTAACATATTAGATTGCAGAAAATATAAATTGATTACTGAACTTATGATAAATAAAGCATATTAAGACTAATAACTTAACACAATCAGTATACTAGTTGTTTGTTTATTTATTGGCTGTAGGATAACAATTTGCAGAAACTGGGCTTTTTAAACGTAGCAATTGAATTGAAAATATAAGTTTGCGCAGATTAAAATTAATTAAATTTATATTAATAGTAAAGATGATGAATTTATGGATAAGCAGTACCTGAGGGTCAAGGTTGCCAACGTAAGCGATGGCGTCTTGGTTTCGTTCGGCGGAATGTTGACCTAGAAGATTTGCTCTGACGCCGGAAGCTATTGTAGTCATCATCTTCTTTTTTAAATTTAGTACACGAAATGTCTTGAACCAGGAAGACGACACAGGACACACGATCAGTCATAAACTAAATAGATCTAAACTAAGTAGATCTCTGATGGTTAAACGGATGGAATGGTCGGCTTGGGAATGGGTCAAAATTTGTTTTGGGTCAGCGACCATCTTAGAGTTCATTTCAAAACGGGTTGGGTATACCCAATAACAATTTTTTGTCCCTTTTTTGTGAATATCATAAATAATCACTATATTCAATAAAGTTCAGAGAATTTTGTATTAAAAAAAAACAACATAAAAAAAGATCCTTGCAATGGCAAATAACCTGTCAGAAAGAAAACTTAATAACTTCTAGAGCAAAACAGCAGCTGCTAATTACAATGGTTATGTCAATTAAAAACTTGTTGGGCGAGTCATGACTAATGTCACATCCAACTGGCCAAATTCCATCCCAAATAATTTATGCAGTACAGTAGACATTAGAGATCCGGACATCCATAAGGTGATGAAACTAATACAGTACAAGAAAAGCCTATGATTCACAAAGTTACCAGGAAATCAAAAAACAAAACTGTGTAACAAGTACTGTAACAAAGTACAATCCAGAATAAGTGATTGATCACGCCCGTCGCTTGCTCAGACGCCACGAATTGGGTTCGTTATACCTATCATATAGAGGCTCGATTCGTTCTTGTCTTTTACGCTTAGACATCTTTGTGGGATCAGAAACCTTAAAGAACCTTGGTGCCAATTCCACTAGCCATTTTGGATCTACAACAGTAGCCTCACGCATGTATTCCTTTGTTGTCATCACAAGCTCGTGGTAGATAACCCAATCTGGTTGCCTTTGGAAGAGCGCACTACTCGGATGTATGTAAACCGGCTGGTTTTCAACTATAGTACGGTATCCTTCTTGTGGGTCCTTCCGTGCAGCATGGAAGAAAAATCCGGCTGTAATTGCCTTCCGTATCTTGTCAAAGTTCTTCCCGGCACTCACAACATCCAATTTGTACCTGATCAGAAAACACATAGATCAGCAACATGAAGTTTCAAAAAACAGGTTGTGCCAAATTGGTAGGAAGAACTATACATAATCACGTTTCAGATAATCACAAGCCATTGATCATAAAACGACATGCTTATCCATTAACGGGTCGAAATGGCTGCTGCATGTATACTTCTTGAGCGACTATCAAGTTTCGACCCATTTAACCTATTTCCACTTTAACCATCTTTTTCAAGTTTACCCAATTGACCCATTTGCCAATAGTATAGCCTAAAATTACATGCTTATCCATTAAAGGGTCGAAATGGCTGCTACATATATACTTCTATAGTGACAATCTAGTTTCGACCCATTCAACCTATTTCCACTTTAATCATTTTTTTTTCAAGTTACCCAATGGACCCATTAGTCAATAATATAGCCTAAAACCACATGCTTATCCATTAATGGGTCGAAATGGCCGCTGCATGCATAGAAATACCATTTAAAATAGTTAAACAAGATTTGAATTATTGTTTTCACATTTAAACATTAAAACAGAAACAATTATGAAATAGTATACAAGTAATGCAAACAAAGCAAAGAGAACATACTTGTCCATAATGGATAAAAGCTGCTTCCTGACATCTTGTGCCCTCCTAAGCGATCTTGACTGAACAAAATTCTCAAAACACCATGGCCCCGAAAAGTTTTTGGCTTTCCAAGCCTCGTACACAGCAAGCAATGTTAGATGATCTCCTTCAGGTTGAAAGAACTTAGCTTTTCTTTGATCAGCTTGGGCTTGTTTTTCCCTTGGTCTGTAAAAGATGTTCCCAGTTGTAATCATTGCAATTATGGTCAATATCTCATCACTACAACCCAAATCAACACTGGCAAGTAGCATCTTAGACAATGGAGGTTCAAGGGGGAACTCAGCCATTTTCCTACCCAGTTTAGTTAGAAGCCCTTCTTCGTCAAGAGCTCCAAGAGTGTACAGCTGTTCAAGAGCAGAAATCAGAGCTTGAGGAGATGGTGGGTCCATGAAATCAAAAGACAGGAGATCATTAATACCCATCGCTTTCAAATTTAATGTTATTAATCCAAGATTTATCCTTTGTATCTCTGGAATTGAAGTAGGCGACATTTCGTTGTTAAAAGCACTTTCAGTGTATAGTCTATAACACTTTCCCGGCCCTGTTCGTCCTGCACGCCCAGCCCGTTGCTTAGCTGATGCCTGAGATATTGGAGTGATGACAAGTGAATCGAGGCCTTGCTTTGGGTTATAGACGTTTTGCTTGGCGAAGCCCGGATCAATAACATAGAAAATCCCATCAATTGTCAGAGAAGCTTCAGCAATATTAGTGGCGACAACCACCTTTCTCTTCCCTTGTGGTGCAGGTTCGAATATCCTAGATTGCATTTCACTAGGAAGTGCACTATAAACTGGTAATATAATCAACTCCGGCACATTTTTACCCAATCCTTTCATTCTCTCAAATAAACACTGACACGCATGATCGATTTCCTCTTGACCAGTCAAAAAGACAAGTATGTCTCCCTCGGGTTCCGTCAAGTGGATCTGCATTACAGTAATCAAAGCTGCATCAAGATAATCACTTTCAGGCTGTTTGGTGTACAGTATTTCCACTGGAAATGTCCTTCCAGGAATTGTAAAGATATTACAACTGAAGAAGTACGCAGAAAACTTCTCGGCATCTAATGTGGCAGAAGTGACAATCAATCGAAGGTCAGGTCTTCTTTTCACCAGACCTTTTAGTAACCCGAAGAGTACATCAGTATGCATAGTTCTCTCATGCGCTTCATCAAGCATAATTACTGAATACTGAGATAGGTTTTCATCCACCAAAATTTCCCTCAGAAGCATACCATCTGTCATGTATTTTATCACAGTTTCCGGGCAGGTACAGTCTTCAAAACGAATCGAGTATCCAACTTCCTCCCCTAAACGACAACCAAACTCTTCAGCAACCCTCTTGGCCACAGACATTGCAGCGACCCTTCTAGGCTGTGTGCATCCAATCTTACCCCGAGTAGTGTAACCTGCTTCGGCTAGATATTGTGTAACCTGAGTTGTCTTCCCCGAGCCTGTCTCACCAATGACAACCAAGACCTGGTTATCATTCACAGCTTGAACCAATTCTTTCTTCAATTTGTATATCGGCAAGCTTTGTCTCTGTTCCTGGAGCGAAAGCTTTGACCTTTGACCAAATGTCAAAGCTTTACCATACGAATCCTTCTTCCATTCAGGCATATCATATGCAGACAGGCCAACTCCCCTCAGCTCTTGCGCTAAATGTCTCTCGCCAGACTCAGGCATCGGGTCTTCCCACGGTCGATTCAAATCTTTAGGGATCGAATCAAGCATCGTTCTTTGTTGTTGGTCCCTAACCTCTCTTCTTTCTTTTATAAGAGCAGATTGCAACGCTGCTGCACGACTCAACGAACCCTCAGGGTTTTTAAATATCTTCACCGGAGACATGTCCATTGAATAGTGACTCTGCCCTTGCAGAAATGCTGGTTCGTCTTCATTTAACTCGACCTCAAGTTCTTCATCACCACCTTCTTCTTGATACATCATTCCTTCCTCTGGTTCCTCATCATTCATCGGATTCTCTCTTGCACTTAAAACCCCTGAAGCCATCAACTGATTCGCCTCCCATCTCTCTGGTGAACTCATTCTTTTCAACGGTCTCCTTGAACGAACCCCAACATCCTCTTCAGTAAGCGTTATCCCAGAGAGTCCTGTCCTGGATGTAGAACTGCCATATTTTGACCCACTAGAGGGATTCGTCCTTACAGCATCATCATTTTCATTAGTACTCTTCTTTATTGGCAACAAGTCCCTCCCGGTATTCTGATCAACATCTTTCATGGAAAGAGACAACTTCTGACCCGAGATTGAGATTACTTTCACAAAAACCTCCTGATCACGTTTTACCACCTCTTTTGCATTTGCTATTCTCCTTGTAGCCATTTGGGAGACATGAACCAAACCCTCTTTTCCCCTGACATCACTAAGCTGAACAAAACAACCGGTGTCCATAACTCTAGTGATCCTTCCTTTATACACCTGATACAATTCAGGCTCATTTGATTGTTGACTATAACTCTTCCTTTCACTCCTATCATACTTATTATCTCGATCCCGATCTCGACCACTACCTCTATCTCTGTCTCTGTCTCTATCTCTATCTCTGTCGCTGTCCCTGTCTCTACCACCACGATTTCCTCTGTCGTCTTTCTCTCCTCTACGACGACCGTGTCTCTCACTATCCCTATCATCCCGACCACGGTGACTCCTCGGTTCATCATCATACTCGCTATTGTTTATAATCTTCTGTTTAGCTTCCAATTCAATCTCTTTCTCCAACGCCTTCACACGGTCTCTACTGTCACCTATATTCAGAGCAGGAAAGCTCGATTTTGATCCACCATCCTTATCCTTACTGGCATCCTTAGCAGATCCCGATTTCGATTTCGGGGGCAGAATAGCGTGGATAATGGTTAACAAAGTTCGAACAAAGTAATCAGGCATCTCAGCACCATTTTGTTTCAATTTGGTATCGAATTCATCGACAGTTACACACTTTCGACCTATGGATGTAATGAATTCTGCTAAAACTTTATCACCAAACCCTAAATGGGATTCGAGTTCCGTACAAACTTTGGATACGAGGGATAGATACTCAAGTTTTTTCAAACTCGGTTCTTTGGTTTGAGAAACCATTATTAGCTAGGGTTTACAGCATACAAAAATTATTATTAGTAAAAGGAATAGCTAGGGTTTTGGGGGTATACCTGAAATTAGGGCACGCTCGTACGGGTTTCGTTTTGATATTGGGGACGAAGTTGTTTATCTATCTTTATATACAATTTGTAATTTGTCAAGGAAGCTTACATCACTAAAGCTTATGTGTCCCACTCTGCTGCCTTATTTCTGATGACGTGTCTTCTTCCGGTGACTCTTGCTGATGTCACCATAAATACCACAAATAAGGCTGCTTATAAAAAAGGATAACTAAAAAGACTTTTTTTAAGAAGACCACCCATTTTCTTGGAAACTTGCAACAAGCTTTATTATTTGTTGTTCTCGATACCACGCTTACACTGCTATTCGTTCATATCACCGCCCAAAAACTAATCAAATCTATCTTGCTTTCTCCATTGACATATCCAGTTTCAAATACACAATTCTCTTCGAAATTTTTGTAAGTTTCTTCTTCCAATTCTTTTTCTTCCCAATTTTATGTTTACAAAGCTTCATAATATTTTTTTCCTTTTTCAATCAGACCCTCACGATGCTTAGCATGATTTTGATGATGGTGAATCACTAGAAGGATGAAGATGACGATGGTATATAAGTCTAGGAGTTTCGAGGTGAGTGGATTGAAAGCAAATCATTTTGTAAGTTTCGATTTGACATTCTACTTTCCAGTACTTTTGTTTGTTACTTTGATAATTACAGATTATGGATTCGGATTCTATTTGAGATACGCACCGGTTGCTTGATGTAAGGTTTCTGTTTATGGTTGCTATGAATATCTCAGTTTGTTTGGAGGCTTTTTGGAATGATTCAAGTAAGATATTATATGATGTTATATAAATCAACCAGGTAGCAAGTCTAAGAAGATGGTGAGGATTAAAAAGGTTCCAACCGATTCTATCTTACTAAAAGGACGATGTTGAGGAAGGCGGTGGTGGTGATGGTTGTGGCCATAATCGTCTCAAAACTGTTGCCTAACAGGTGTTCGATTAAATGCCTGAGTCTCTTTTATTTATAAATATACTATGGAGTATCTATCAAAAGTAGTGTTTTTGATATTCATCTATTTGCATGATTTGACTTTTTAAAAAGTCGGTTTCTATTAAATTGAATAATAGGGGCTAATTAAGGTACCTTTGTAAGTTTTTTTGTAATCCAACGACGTTGAATCGTATAACAAAACAAGTTTCTTTTTGCCTTCATGGATTCCCTTCTACTTTGCAGAGATAATATAAAATTTTCAGAATTATTTTTGGGTGGTTGAACTTCGACGGTAATAATTTGTTTAGACTGATATGGGACTAATATTTATATCTGTAAATTGCAGTGGGAGGATCGAATAGAGAGGACTTTTTCACTACGATGTAACAAACAAAGGTTGTTCGTTAGTTTATTTATTTTTAATGAACTTTTTAACAAACTATAATGTGATACTTATTGTCTGTTCTTTATACAATTCAAGTTCCGATTGCATAGGTTATATTATACTCCGTATTAAACTATTACTAAGTTTTTTGTCAATATTGTATGTAGTGAAAATGCATTTTTTGAGACCATTTTTCTAAGTGAGATGTCTATGTATTGTAAGTTCTTTTATTAAAAAAGAATATGTCTTTCTTTGATTTTGCACATTTGAGTCATTATGTGTTTGAAATTAAAGCAAATATTTGTGCAAACTCTTTTATTATTAGATTAGTGTTTTCTATTCTAAGATTAGTAACTGGTCTGAACATGATTGATTAAGTCTATTATATGGATGATGTCTATTGTAAAATGATGTGCTGGTGGAAACTATTTGGTGTTTTTATAAATGAAGAAGTTGATATCATGCATAGCCTACTGGACAAACATTCTTTTGTTAGTCAATGTATGTGCATGACGATTAGATCAAGTGTATGAAAAGACAGTGCATTTCGAAAGTGCTTGACAACTGCCATAACAATCAACAGAATGTTGGGTTATTTGTTTATATCAATTTGGCTATTGTCAAATGGGTCTTTTATCCACCAAACAATGACTGACCTAGACCACACCCATGATTATTTGTTGGAGGTATGATAATAATTCTTGATGGTTTTGTTTTCATTAGATGTTTTTTCTTTCACCATTTTGCTTATAATTTTAACACATTAATAGAAGGGCACCTATTAAGACATATAATTGTATTACAGGTCAAATGAAAGAGATGACTCAGTTACAAAAGGAGTGTTATAAGAGCTAAAAAAATTGCTGAGAAAGGCTAATGCTAAGGTGGTTCATTCTGAAACAGAGCTTATGCTACTGAATGGTGAGCATGTTGTTAGTGAAAATCCTGCTAGGATGAACCGTTTGAAATAAAATGTCAAAGTGGGTTCGGGGTCAACAGGGGCAATCATGAAACCTGAAAGTTTCTATCGCGAGAGGGGTGGGGAGGGGTTAGGGGGATAAAATTTTAGTTTAGTTACGACCTTTATTGTTTGACGATGCTGCTGACTCTGAGGTTTTACTGTAAGTGATTCTATATATACAAATGTTTTCCATTATCGTATTCTTATAAATGCACATTGGGCTGCCTTTCCTATAGAGAACACACAAATGCCACTAGATTTTGACGTTTTGGGTCATGGGAGCGGGTTAATTTCGAGAAGTGAAACCTGCGGTGAGTGTTTTAAAAAGTGACATCAAGTTCACCTCGCTTTTGCAGGTCAACCGTTACTGCTCTTGACCGCCATGGATGATCGCTTTTTGCAGAATTCAAGAAGATTGAGATGGTAAGAATTCAAGTTATTTCGTATTCTTTGTGTTGATAAGAATCTCAAACAACCAAATTAAGTATCATTTTACCTTTTATTGACATGGATGGTGTGAAGTTTTGGTTTGGCTCATACTGATATTTCAAGGGCCTGCAATTTTGGGGCAGTTTGAACATAGTATACTATTGCTATCATTGAAGGTGCAACACTGGTCAGGGGAATGGAGATGGCTTTATCTTGTGATTTTCGAAGAAATTTATCTCTGACTTACTACTGTGTATTGTGTATGTAGCTATTTGGTATTTTTGACCCATTTAAGTATGGATGGTGATAATCCTGGCCGAAAGTTTTTCGAAGTGTAAATGGGTATAACAATCACCTTTACTAAAAAAAGCTACATACACAATACACGTCGTAGTAAGTCATTTTTTAGGGAACATGCTAACTTTTTTTTTGCTAAAAGGGAACATGCTGAAAGTTTTTCAATGTGTATCTCTATACCATACACCCTTCTAAGCCATTTTTTGCTAAAAGGGAACATGCTGAAGTCATGTTTTGCTTATTTCACATTTATACCAAGTTTATGTGAGTCACAGTCCATATGTGAAAATTTTCTGAGCACCTAATTTTCAGAAGAATATGTAATGGCTCTTGACCCGGGACAGTCACATCGAGCTTTAGTTTTCACTGTTTTTGCTTCAATATTAACAAGGTCGGTAATAAATTAATAGCATTGGGTCAACCTAATTTTAAATTCCATGGGTTGGGTCTAATCGATGCAATGTGTTGTTATAAGTTAGTTGGGTCATAATTGCTACTGGTTTTTAGAGTATGTTGTTATAATGTAATTGGGTCATCATTGCAACTCAACTGATCATGGAAGCTAAGATGGACTTGAATACTAAAGTTGGGAACATGATAGTAACTTGAACAAGGGCAGTAATGGGTTCTACGTCTAAGGGAAATGTGGTCTTCAAGGCTTTCAAACATTTCAAGGCTTGCCTAGCTTATGGAATTATGGTGAAGGACTTGACCATGACTCTTTTAACTCTGTTGCTCAGTGCCTCATGTTAGACTAAACTTGGTCCGTTTGAAAAAGCGATTGAGGATTGCATTGTTGCCTTGAATACGCGTCCCTTTTATAGTTTAACTGCAACGCAAGATTAAGAAGAGCCAGCTGTACTGCTAAGGTGAACCACCCTGAATCTAGATACATATTGTTTCTTATCATGTGCTTAATTCTAAAAGATTTTTACTAATATGTTCAGGGTCTTTTTAAGATATTATTACCTTTGATAATTAATCAAAGATTGGTGTCACGAATGTATGCTTTATGTGTTTACAAAGTTGTCCATATTTAATGGCTTAAAACTGCTGTTGCTTAGAAGATACCGAAAAGAAATGCATATATGCATCATGGTTTTAAGTGTTTGTTTTGTGGCTTGCAGACCCAGTCTTGGTGTAAAACATTTAAGGTTGGATCATGTGAAGAAATGGAAATACTGCTTACCATGTAAGTAATTAGTGTAGATTCAATAAACTCCCGTTAAAACTTTGGAATTATGTTTTTTTGTAGTTTTGATATTCTCTTCTTATTCACAATATTTTATTATTAATTAGGATTTATATACCAGTGGCTATGATGACAGCTAAAAAGGTAGAAGAAGAGGATTGTGCATATAAATTTTAGAAGAATCTATCTAAAGTAGCTTTGAGAAATTTGTGATGTCATAAGCTTTGCTATTTTTGTTCTTTACCGCAGTTTTTGTAAGGTTTTACTGTCGGCTGACAGTTTTTGTTTGGTATTCCCTGTATAAGATTAATTTAGACTTTGTTACTATTAAAAAATGATAAATACTCTTTTTTTCCCTTCAACCCGTGTGTTCACGGGTCAATCAACTAGTACGGAGTAACTTGCTGATCAAAAATTACGGAGCATGTATATAAATAGGTCGGGTCGATATGGTTGAAGTTAATTGCCTTTGATTTTAAGTTTACGGTGTTTAATATATTTTAAAATAAACTTAAACCTTTAACCCGTGTATACACATGGCCCATCAGCTGCGTATTCAATTTTTGTAATTACGTAAATAAAGTAAATGATAAAAATATATCGTTTTGTATGAGTCAAAAAATATCTATAATGAAGTTGCGAATTAAATTATTTTAAAAACTATATGTATAAATCATTTTGCTATTTATTTTAGAGAGAAATTAATTAGTTAAAAAAATAACAAAAGAATAACATAACAGGTTAGATTTTGTATATGGTGAAGATTTAAATTAGAGCTAATAAATTAAATATTGTATATGGTAAGGTTTTTCATTATAGAATTTTTTGTGATCATCTTTTCAATATAAAAACACTAATACTTTAGTGATGGGCTAATTACTGGGATGACAATGTTAAAAAGAATAGGAAAATAGTTGTAGTTTAATTAAGTTAAATAAAAACTAAATTGGGTTCCCTTAAAATAATGTTATTGTTTTACGGAGTATAAAATAATGAACTAAATGCCGAATAGTGTGGACGGATAGAATTAGTCTAGATTACATATTAATTAATGTTATTTAATATAGTACGTTTATCTAAATTTTATTTTTAATATATGCTTATTTATAAAATAATTATTATTTATGATGTCAGCAAATCCAATATTATAGTTAATTTGATAAAATCAAGTAATTCTATTGGTCAATTAGATTTTTTATGACATCATAGTCCGCTTCTTATATATAATTTATGATAATAAAAGGATTCAATTACGTACCGGTCTACACATGTACAATCTTTTGAGTAAACGGTATAAATTATTAGACTTCTCCAAACAGTAACACAAATTGACGCGTTACGTCAGCAGTTTTCAAAACTGAGACATTTCACTGCCAACAGTGAACATCACTTCTCTTTTTTTTGGACCCCACACAATATTTTCTTTATTTATTGAAAACACAAACTTAAATAAAACATTTTCATTAAAACAAAAAACATTACATTAATATAAAATAAAACGCTACAATTCCTAAAAAAATACATTTATTGAAAATAAAAAATACAACTAGTCGTCTACTCCGAATCGTCCGAACCTTCGTTTTCATTTTCGTGTTCGTCTTCGTCTGAATCATTGACTTTGAATGAACCCAAACCCAATTCGTGACCAAAAACCGTTATGTAATCCGACTCATAATTATCATCCACGGTTTTTCGCACATCTTCGAGCATTCTTTTCTCCTTGTCTTTAAAACCCCTCTATATTTTTTATATAGCATTTTCCACGATTTAAAGATAGTCTTTTTGGTAGAATTCTTGTCGATCGTGACCATTGTTCTTTGTTGTGCTTCCGCGGATCTTATGTTTTCTAAGCGTTCTTGTTCATTCAAAGTGCGTGAAGAAGTAGCGGCATCACTCGAACCCGAGCTTTTTTGACTTTTTCTTGATAGAGCACGATCGGGCGGTCGACGAATATGGTCGTTTTGGAACAACCTTTCCATGTTAGTCGCAAGAGGTTCGGATGTTGGCATGTCATCACCAAGATTTATAGGTTCGAGATCGGGTTGGTTTGGCCGTCAGTTGGTCATGACCCCATCATCCGAATAGAACTTTGTATAGCGTTTGAGCACATCCCAACACTTCTCTTATATGAACTTGCGTTTTGTTGGGACTTAAATAATTCATAACACGCGTCGATTATGTCTTTTTCATTTGCGCCGCTTGGACGAGGGTCGGTAACATTCTTGTAGATCGCGACGAAAATTTTGACGTCACAACGGATTTTATTCCACTTTTCTTGAATTTGGCTCAAACGACGTTCTATTGGTGCCACCGAATTATAATCTTTTAACACTTTATCCCAAAAAGCTTCCAGACTTTGTAAAACCCCTTTCTTTGATTTTTCGGATATGTGGACCCAACGTTGCGATAATTTAACCGCCTCCTCGTCCGACCATTTAACTTGTACTCTTTTTCCTTTATTTCCTACGGGTTCAGGTTCGGTTTCGGGTGGAGTGTTTATGTTTCCGAATTATGGATAGTTAACTGGAGTTGGTGGAAATGGAGAGAAAGTCAAGGGTGATTGTTGTTGTAAAAATTGTGGGTTTCCAAAAGGTGCGGGAGATTGTTGGAATGGAACATATGGTGAATAATGTTGGTAATTTGGGTAAGGTTGATAAGGTTGGTATGGTGTAGAGGGATTTGCGTATGGTGCAAACCAGGCCCGTTGACTTGGTGTGACACCCGTCAAATTAGGACTAGTAATTAGTGCCTAATCATCTGTT
This sequence comes from Helichrysum umbraculigerum, assembly GCA_949592205.1. Taxonomy (NCBI): domain Eukaryota; kingdom Viridiplantae; phylum Streptophyta; class Magnoliopsida; order Asterales; family Asteraceae; genus Helichrysum; species Helichrysum umbraculigerum. The sequence goes on along the minus strand of CATIUR010000005.1, from coordinate 2,487,121 downwards.
AATGCATGTAATTAGTTATTTGATTAGGCTAATTAATGTATCATTATATATATTGTTGAATATATATCTCCATGCGAATTGATTTTAATCGTACACATTTCAAATCGAATGTAATTCGATACAATTAATACGGACGTTGGTGAACAAATTATTAAGTAATATAACATTATTTAATAACACTATTATATCACAAATATTATTCGATAATATTTCGTACATACTTCGTATCGTACAAACAACATCTACGCGATTAAAATAAATAAACGCGCAAATAATTGAAACAAATCTAAGTTATATTTTATAACTCAATTTCAAAGTATTTGATGAAATACTTCAACAAAATATCGGATAATTATTCATATTTTAAAACACACATTTGAACGCGTGTAATATTAATTAAACGTTTAAACGACCGGGAAAACGAACACCGTACGTAGCGTAATTTCAGGGAACGAAAAATTGGTGAGGCCACACTTTGGTGACCCCACCAAAACCGGCCCAACCCTCACCCTCTTTCCCTCTCTTTCTTTTCTTTGACCACACAACACACACACCAAACACCAAAAATATCTCATTCTCTCTCTCTTCTCTCTCTACTCTCTCTCTACTTCTTCCTCTCTCTAAAACCCTAATCAAAAACCTTAATAACACCATCAAATACTCATCATCATCCAAGGATCGTTTAAGAGAAAACGATCACCATGACGAGAGCTACACATCCATCTTTTCGGATTCTCCTCGCGACGATTTGTAAGAATCCCGACACTTTCGAAACTACTTATATTTTTCTTATTTTAGTTGTTTGTTGTTCATCTAGCTCGGTTATGTCCAAATAACAAGTCGAAAACTCGTTTTCTAAATATTTGTCGAAAAGTACGGTTTTGGTTATTTCATAAAACCGACGTTTCGAGCCAACTAAGAAACTAACCGATAATTTTCGCAAACTCTACAAACTGATCTAAGACTTGTGTAAAAGTTTCGGGTCAAACCGAAGTCGTTTTATAACACCCCTTTTTATTATAATATATTTTATATTTTAAACCATCGGAAGCGAGTCCCAATTATACAAACCATATTTACATGTACCAAAATGTTTAACTTTTCAAAACATCACCATTATATATATAATAACAAACCATTTACTTAAGACTGTGTATTATAATAGTTTTCCAAAACATGATTTCAATTTCTTAAAAGATCAGAGTAGTCGCAGCAGTAGTCAAACATTCCATCTAGTATCCAAACGCCCATTCCATATTCCCAAACATAATCTGCAAACTGTTAAATATCGAGGGGTTAGCTCACAGCTAAGTGAATGGAACTGCAACCAACAGTTCAATCCAGAAATAACAAATCATCTTACAACAAATAAACACATAAGCACATAATACTAAAGAAGACATGTGGTTCTTGAGTAAGCCTTCACAAGAACCCTTAAATCACTGGTATGCCATCACAGTGATTAACCTAAACACACAAAGTCATAGGATCGGCCGTTCTTGGTATGCCATCACAAGAACACCTTAAACCATTGGTATGCCATCACAGTGATTTACCGATAGTTTAAAGCTATCTTCACTGACTAGGGTTCATCCATCAACGATGTGTATCAGAAACCCTGCCAGCCAAACAATAGCAACAAACCCAACCAGTGTTGACCTCCGAATAATACACATATGCCCAATGGCCACGAAGTCACATAATGCATAATCGTCATGCCATCATGGAATAATAACAACCAATCAACCCAATCAACAATAACAATAATAATAACCCAGAAGACTAAACAGTCAATAATCAGCAATAACAATAACCCATATGTCTAAACAGTCAATAACCAATAATAAAGTATGTTCACCCGTTGTAACCAAACTTGTTACAACTGGGTTGAACCGAGGACTACAAATCCACTCACCAACTTCCCAGCTTTCACTCAGTTGTCTAATATCACTGAGTTATCCATCTGCTCAATCTGGGAATATATATAATAACAAGTTAGTAATTCATCCATAACAAATAATCTATGTTATAATCATATAACATATTTCAATATATATATATATATATATATATATATATATATATATATATATATATATATATATATATATTATCAAATAAGTAAGCCCTTCATAATAACACACATATTCCACAACATGAAACTCATTCCAAAGGTTTATAACATCTAACTTATAAACACTATATCACTTTAGTTATGTATCTAACAAGTCGACACAACCTACATCTCTTATATATATATATATATATATATATATATATATATATATATATATATATATGGAATTCAATCCAATTGCAATAAACAAGTTTTAAGCATCATTCATACTATTTAACTAATAATCATTTTTTATTAGCTAGTTTAAAACTCACTAACCTCATTTCTTAATCTCAAACCATCATCATATATATCAAGCTAGAATATAAATACTAAGTCATCATTATAACACACTAATACTACCACTACTACTACTAGTTATTATTGAAATAGGCCTAATTTAAGATGGAGGTATCTTTCTAGACACAACACCTGATTGTTGATTTTAAAGTCCTGATTGCTGATTTTCATAACCATGTTGTTGATTTCTAGACCTGAGTATTGATAAGCCTCTTTCTTGACAAAAGCCTAAACAAAGACAGAAGCCTAGTGCCAGACAGAGACCTGATTACAGATTATGAAGACCTTATTGCTGATTCATAATACATGATTGATGATTTTGAAGTCTTAGTGTAGATTTTGCCAAACCTATATTAAATTTGATTCTTTGATTCAAAGATTTCCATCAAATTATTTGTTCCAAACAATAACATCCTTCATTATAATCATCAATAAACATATAAGAATATTAAAAATCCTAAGATTTCATACTATCAATCAAAACCCACTTTAAATCTTTCACCAAGTTCATCACTTTCCTCCATTAATGGAGTTTCTTGAGTTCATAATCAAAATCAATGATTCTCATAAAATTAGATTATCAAACATGTTACAAACTTGGTTTTAAACCTTTACAAATACACAAGAATCATTAAATAACAAGAATTGGGTTATATCATCAAAACCCATTTCATTAAAAAAAGTTCGTAAACACAAGAATACACTTACTAGTTGAAAGGAATAAGGATGATGATGATGTTAATCTGATGTAGACTAGCTTGAATCCAAAACACAAGTTAATTGCTTCCTTTTTTTTTATTTCTTGCTAGGTTTAATTGAAGTGTTTTTGAAGTGAATAAGAGAGTAAAGCAAATTGGGGAAAAGTAGGTGAAGAAAATGAGTCGGTCACACAACCGACTTTAATATATTGCAGTATAATTTTTATCCCTTTTCTAACCTATTGTCTAGAACCCAAAAACCATTTGCGAAAAACAACTATTTTATTTTACCGTCAACTTTATTGATTTAAAACATGTACTACTCTATTAGTCACAATAATTCATGTGACTCTTTTACCTATTTATTTTGTCATAACAATTCAAAATCATTTTTCTAATACTTTAAATATTAATTTCCAAGTCAAAATCATATTAAAATACTAGACCCTAAAACTGGGTGTTACAAATCTTCCCCCTTAAAAAGATTTCGTCCTCGAAATCTGACCAATCCAATTTAACCAAAATCCTAATTTCCAATCGTTCCAACTTTACCACATAGCAAGCAATTATATTACTCTAACCATATAAAATAATTACTGAAATAAAGTTAATACAAAATATACATGTTTCAACGTCATCAACTATTTCAATTCCAACTTTATCACATAGTACAATATATAACTCTAATATTCATAGCAACCATGAATGTTCAATTTCAGATCATAACTAATAATCAAACTAATATTCATATCAACCTGTAATTTCAAACGTGAATTTAATATACTATTATGCTTAACTTTTTCAACCTTAACTCACAATTCAATTAAAATTTCCTAATCACCTTTCTCAAGTTTACCAGTAACAAAACCAATCATAACTAAATGATTTCATACCCATGCACCCAAAACTCTTTATTAAACGTTTAACTTCCATAGTCAACACCTTATTATATTAACACTTCATATATTAAATATTTATTCTTATATAAACTTCGATTCAATGTATTTATCATACTAATAAATCTTTCTACTCAAACAAAATCAGCATGCCTCAATTATGACTCCATACAAGTCATACACATAATAATACCCTATTTGTACTTTTCCAAATTTCCTAAAAATGACCATTTAGAACATGTCATTAATTTATAACCATTTCGACTCTTTTTATGACCCAAATCAAAACATAAACCATTCATTTTCTGACCCGAACACTTTTGCAACACATTTCCAGCACCGTTCAGACTCTAACTACAAATTCCTTTCATATCCATTTGATCTATAACTCATTTACACATGCAAACCCATTCTTGATCCATTTTAACCCCCTTTTAACCCGTTTACTATAATAACCAGAATTTGACCATTTCAATACTCAATTTCCATAATCATAATAATCCCAGTGATACTTAGTAACCTTAACAAGTTCATGTGACATAACATAATATAACAACGGTGATCAAGCGTCGCCAGATTATGTTTTTCACACTTCCGTTGTCAGGCTACTTCATATCATAAATTATCAATATATTTTTCTTCATTTAAACCCATACCACATATTCAATAATAATCACTTCCTTTTATTACCTCTATTAACAAGTAACAATTATCAAGGACACCTAACTGAGGAATCATATTAGTCTGACCCAAATCAACTTTACTACTAAACATGTAAGCAATTCAAGTTAATTGAAATCCAAGCAAGCTTATCAAGGATTACCTTATTCTCTTCAACCAACCTCATGTACTGCCGTCTCTGTGCCCAAAACAACAACTCAACTTGATAAGTGTTAGTATCCATCATACTAATCAATTTCCCTTACAGTGACTAACCCCATACTCTGGAATGTTTGACTAACTCCAAAATAGATTTGGGATTGAACATTTACCAATGCCCAATTCACCCAAACCTATGCTCTGATACCAACTTATAACACTCCTTTTTATTCTAATATATTTTATATTTTAAACCATCGGAAGCGAGTCCCAATTATACAAACCATATTTAAATGTACCAAAATGTTTAACTTTTCAAAACATCACAATTATATATAGAATAACAAACCATTTACTTAAGACTGTGTATTATAATGGTTTTCCAAAACATAATTTCAATTTCTCAAAAGATCAGAGTAGTCGCAGCAGTAGTCAAACATTCCATCTAGTATCCAAACGCCCATTCCATATTCCCAAACATAATCTGTAAAATGTTAAATATCGAGGGGTTAGCTCACAGCTAAGTGAATGGAACTGCAACCAACAGTTCAATCCAGATATAACAAATCAGCTTACAACAAATAAACACATAAGCACATAATACTAAAGAAGACCTGTGGTTCTTGAGTAAGCCTTCACAAGAACCCTTAAATCACTGGTATGTCATTACAGTGATTAACCTAAACACACAAAGTCAGAGGATCGACCGTTCTTGGTATGCCATCACAAGAACACCTTAAACCACTAGTATGCCATCATAGTGATTTACCGATAGTTTAAAGCTATCTTCACTGACTAGGGTTCATCCATCAACGATGTGTATCAGAAACCCTGCCAGCCAAACAATAGCAACAAACCCAACCAGTGTTGACCTCCGGATAATACACATATGTCCAATGGCCACAAAGTCACATAATGCATAATCGTCATGCCATCATGGAATAATAACAACCAATCAACCCAATCAACAATAACAATAATAATAACCCAGAAGACTAAACAATCAATAATCAGCAATAACAATAACCCATATGTCTAAACAGTCAATAACCAATAACAAAGTATGTTCACCCGTTGATGTGACGCAAAAAGTCATGTTTTTAAGTATGATATTCCACACTTTTTGGACACATCTTTAGTGAAAACATTCCAAAACAATCATTATTTACTAAAATTCACTAAAGTGCTCCAAATATAGGCGTTGCTACAAAAATCACTAAAAACGTCCAAATAACGAGCAAAACAGAGCGAATAAACGACCAATTCTCAAAACCTCATTTACCTTATGATTAGCACATTATAACCTTATGGTATGATGTAATAGGTAAAAACGAGACGGGAGAATCAAGAATCATGCAAATTGGATAAAGAACGGAAGAGATACGGCTTCTACAGATCGTTAAAAGTCATTTCGGCTATGCTTGAATTACACACATCCAATTTCTATGATATTGGTACCATTAGAAGCGTAACGGAATTACGAAGCCGAAAGCAAAAGAATCGGGTCAAACAGACGCATAACGAAGGAGATACGGGCGTTTTAAGCAACGAACGAAAACCGACGGAACCCGTATACGGCCCTGGAGACCGTATATGGCCCCATGCACACCGTATACGGCCCCCACAAGGCCGTATACGGCCCCTTTGACCCCGTATACGGCCCTCCTAAGGCCAATTGGTCTCCGTTCGTGCTTCGTTTGCTTGTACGTGCGTGCTTCGCGATTTGTACGGCTGATTTCACCCTTTGCCTATAAATAGAGCCTTCATCCTCCAACCATTACACACCTCACTCTCATTTCTCATTTCTCACTTTCTCTCTCACACACTCTCTCTCTACTTTCTCTCTCTAGGTTCTCTCTAGTCTCTCTCTCTAGTTTCTCTCTCTAGGGTTTAACCCTTGAAACTAGTGGGAAGACTAGGGGAGAATCCTTTCCTTTTCTTTCTTAATTATGTAATTTAATTAGTAGAAGCTATTATTGTAATGCTTGGATATTGTACGAAGAAATACAAGCTGTTATTCTGCTCGCAATTCGTATCGGTATTATCTATCCTTTCTGTTATTAATTTGTCATAATGTTCTTGTTTGATGTTTGTGATTTATTAATGTTAGAAATGTTTATTGCTATGCTTTGTGAGTAGTTGCTTGTATGTTTGCCATGATTTAGATAGTTATTGATGATGTTTAGGAGTTGTTATACTTTGTTATATGTCTAAGCTTATCCTGAATATAGACCTAGTGTCTCATCACCCTTTCCAGACTTTCACGTGACTGTTGCCCTTAGGATAGGACTTTGCAAACCCTAATACTACGTAGATACAGTTATCTCCAGTTACAGTAGGAAGCTATGAACTTTCTGTAAAACGGCACAGTACTTCGTATAGCATTGGAAATACCACTGGTGGAGTACAAATACGTGGAAGCTAAGGAAATGCCGTAAGACTGTTTCATCGTGGAATACCTAGAAGTGACCCTTCTAGAACTCGGGTCTAGGAATTAAAGCTGTGGAAATGCTCGTTGCCCTGTACACCGTTATTACACCTAAGATCTGGAAAACTGTGGAAATGCTTAAATGCCCGGTACACCGTTAGTAAATCTAGGATTTGGAACACTGTGGAAATGCCTAATTGCCCTGTACACCGTGAGTATTCCTAGGGATGAACGCCTGAATGTAAAGGAGGGTCTATGTTTATGACGGTAGAATATATGCTTTAATGAATGAATACAGAGTTCTGTCAAGAGAGCTTAATGCTCCATAAACATTGCTTAACTCTACAATACCGATAGTTTAGAATAACAACAGTTAACAACCATTACACAGTTAGATAATAACAAATAGACTTAGGGGTTAAGAAATGTCAGTAAATACAATTGCGGCCTGTTGCCTTATGCCTGCACCCTAGATACTTTAAGGGTTACTTGGTCTTATTCAAGACAAGTTCAGGGGGGTTTGAAAACAGTCTGATCTGATCAGGGTTCATGATAGCCTAGGTACTCAGTGACATACGTATTTAGATCCGGAACTAAATAAGTAGGGTCCTAGTGTTTACAACTAAGTTTATCTGTCTATTAGCTGACTGTGTTCCCAATAAACATCATCCCAACTATACTCTATCCTAAATCATGGTGAACCACGTCTTTGTCATCCTTAAGTGTTACATGCATTCTAGCTTCCCTTTACTTTTATGTTTTCTTAGTTTTAGTAATTTAAATAAATGAAAACCCAAAAACAATCACATATCCACTTATCCGAAACCCTAGCTTGATTACTAAGTTATCCGAACTAGCTCTGTTTCAATTCTGCCGTTGCGAGGAACGACCCTGGATCATCCTTACCACGTACTAGTATCAGGTATTCGTACCTAATAACAGTAGGTTGTACGGAGGATTAGGCTCCCCCGACAAAATATAAATTTAAAACTGCCCACTGACGTCGCGCCCAACGGAAAGGTCCGCAACGACGGGAAGAGATTCCTGATCCGACCGTTGGATGCGCGTTAAGTTTTTGGCGCCGCTGCCGGGGACGGTAGTACGATTCGGAGCTTGTTTAGACAAATTTAGTTTTTAAGCGATCCTTTTGGACTTGGATTCACCATCCCTGTCTGAAGTTACTTTTTGCCCTTAGATTAGTGTAGTTAGATTAAATTAGCGTAGCTTAGAATAACTTACCTTCATACTACAACTTTAATTCTAAAACCTTATTCTTGTGTTGTCTTTACTGATAACTTGGCAATAGTAACTGTACAACAACTAATTGATCAATTGGAAAGTCTCATTAATTCAAACCAAGATAGACGTAGGAGTGATGCCCACTTAGAAAATGAATGTCAAAGGTATAGTATGAATTATTCGGATAACATAGGGTACTTAGATCCTCAATTACAACATCATTATGACCCTTATGCTTTCCAACGACATCAATACCAACCTTACTATCCTGAACCATTCACCATCTACCCACACTCATCTTTCCCTGTACACGAACCACAACCGTATGAAAGTTCTGACTTGAGAGATATGCCCATAGCTTATCTCAGCAGTAATGCTAATCTTTCACCCTCTTACAACCCACTTGAACAATTAATGAAAGAACAAGATGATATGCTTAGAAGATGTACTGATAAGCTGTCTAAGATAGAAACACTAGTCCAAGTGAGGAGTGAGAGATCTAGGGATCAAGTTATAACCGACAATAGGTTACAGGAAGATGAGAGGCACCTACACACCACATCTACCCGACTCGAAATTTTATCACTTAACGATGACCGAATTCAGATTTTAAATGCGTTTTTCACTATAGCAACATAGTAGAAATAAAAAAAATTCGAGCTGACCTGCGGGGCTCTGCCTCTTAGACCCCGCCAGGGGTTGCCACCCCTGGAGCCCCGCTAACCAGGGGCGCTGCCCCCGGACCCCCGTCACCTAAAGTTGTAAATACTTTATAAATATAACACTTCAACATCATATTAATAATACTTTAGAAATTATTATTACAAACAATCACCAACGGGCCGTACACGTATTCAAAACTCAAACCAATTAACCAAATCGAAGTCATTTGGACATTCTAGTTGGACGAACAACTACAAAGATGATATTTATAGATACCTACACACTTTTATAACCATCGCGCGTATTGGTCGCCCTCAGGTTACAAGTCTTCGGACATCAATTCTCGGCTAATCAATTCACGTTTATTGGTATAAACGCTCCAGACTCAGGTGAGTCTCATGGCCCATCTTTTACAGTTTTCACTCAGGGGTGTGATATACTGCTTATTTTATTTACATTTGAACGTGTGACACCCGACCAATTATGGCTAGAAATTTGCGCCTAATCATTTTGTAATACATGTAATTAGTTTCATGTTAGGCTAATTGTATGTATCATTACGTGTATTTTATAAATATACGCATTTACGCGATACTATTTAATCGTGCATTTTATTATATCGGCCAAATTCCGATTCATCTATATGGACGTTGGTGAACTCAAATTATTAAATAATATGAAGTTATTTAATAAACACACTTACTTCTAAATATTATGTCGATAATATCATATAAGTATTTCGTATCGTATAAAATGCTCAAAAACGACCGAAAACGCGTGAAACGCGCCCGACAATCGAATAAACGTCAAAATATATTTTATAAATTTAAAATATATTATTTTGGATGGAAATCATTTATTTAAAACATCGTGATTCAAATCGTTAACAAAAATGTATAATTTAAACGTTACGCGACTATACAACCGAAACTCGAACCCGCAAACCAATACCGACACTATAACCAATCATTTTTATAAATGCTTTTCAAGTATTATAAACAATACTTCAATTTAAAAATATCGAAATTCGTATGCCATTGTGAACACGTACGTATAACGTTTAACGTACGAATTAACGTTTAAACGACCGGGGAAACGAACACCGCACGGAGCACAAACTCGGGGAACAAAATTTGGAGACATCACCACCTTGTGGGACCCACACCCCACTGATTTTCAGTTCCAAGAACAAGATCCACAATTTGTGGATCTTGTTGTTGAAAGTCTTAACCAAACACAACCCTCATTCAATCAATCTCCTCTCTCTCTCTCTAATCTCTCTCTCTAAAATCTGCTCTCTCACCCTCTCTCTACAACCACCACATCTCCACCATCAAACCACCATCATCCACCATCATCTCCATTGAAGAAAAACGAGGAAAAGGAAGGAGGAACACAAAACCGAGCAAACCGCCTTCACCACCTCTCTAGATCACGTTTTCTTTGTAAGGAACATCCCTTTATCTCTCTATATTTACTGGAACATGTTTATTTATATGTTAGTTTATTCATTTGACATTATAATGCCCAAATCTTAAGCTCAAACACGTTTTTGAGGTAGTTATATAAAAACAGAAACCTGACCAGAAATCTCGTCACACTAAAACGGCCATAACTTGAGTTGTAGGATGAATCAACACGCAAATCTTATACCGAAATGTCCGTATGGATGTCATCTACAAAACATTCTCTCTGATACTTCTTCCAAAAATACACGGTTTTTAGTGTAGAGGCTAATCTTTGAGCCGAGGTCTGTTTTGAGCTGAAACCGACCACTTTCCGTTTCCATTTTTGTTTAAAATAGTAAAGGACCTTGTTAAATCGTGATAAAATGCAGAAATGATCTAGACATCTATGATAACATGTGTGATTTTTGGTTAGCTATGAATCGGACTAGAAGTGGTCCAAACCGAGAGATTTATCGAGTACAAAATCTGGAAAAACTAACCACGAGGACTGTTTTGGTACTTTCTAGGAAACGACACTTCGAGACATTCAAGAAACATAACGACAAGTTTTATAAACTTATTTTAACATATTATGAAGTGTGTAAAAGTTTCGGGTCAAACGGTGGTCGTTTGACCACTTTCCCGAACTCGAACCCTCGACTTTCGGACTAAACTTCCATTCGGACATATATACACAACGAATAATTTTTACGAAACCAAACCGAATTACAATTGTGGAATGTGATATCAAATTTTCACCAACGGAACTTACTTATTTACAAAACTCAAACAAGATTACACAACGAATACTTTGGACATAATCAAACTTTTACGTGTCGCGATTTATGATAAGTAACCAATCAAGGGACGTTTAGAAATTCAATAACTATAAATAATTTTCATAACGTATCATAATTATATGAACTCAAATTATTTATATTCAATACGATACATTTTTAAACAAAATTCATTTATATGAAACAAATATATTATATTATCGAAACTTAATTCCAATCAATCACCAATGTGCCGTATACATTTTTAAAACTCAAACATAATCAACAACCAAAGTATTTGGGCATAACTAGTTAAGGGAATAACTAGCATAGATGGTCTGTAAAGTCATCTAAACAATTAAACCTTGCGCGTTTAATACGCCTGGCAGGTTTCAATAATCTAATCATTTATCGAAACCTTGCGCGTCTAAGATGCCTTGCAGGTTTCAGTCGATTGAACGACCTCATTATCTTGTGAACCATCATTTGTGCTTATTAGCATCTCATTAGGCTCAGGTGAGTCTCATGGCCCCTTTTTAAATGTTTTTACCTAAGGGTGTGATTACATTGCTCTGTTTTGTTTTACAATATGAACGCAAGTATCATCAAATCAAATACTACATGAGTTATTTTCACTAATCATTTTAAGTCCTCATCAGCATAGTTTGGTAATACTTTGTAGCGTGAATGTTAGTGTATGGATCCATATGGGACTGACCATCCCCGTCCGGGTCAGCAAGCACTGACTGGTCAAAACGGACGCATTATCATTTGTTCATACGTATGTTGATTAGGCATACGCATAGAGGCACCCTCGATCAGGATACCTTAAATGTGGACCTGACATCTCGTGTTAAGCTCAGACTATGTGATCATGGCTGTATGACTTTTATTTTGCTTAATTGCATTTTAAATTCAATTATCATTAAATCTTGCGGTTCATACAAATATGTGTTGACATACAAACCTTGTCACACCCCCAAAATCGGTAATTGTGTTTATTTAAATGTTTAGCGGAAGCAAGTTATAATTTAGCGGAAGCATTTTGTTTAAACAGTTTAACAACGGGGGTGATGACGTTACAATTGTGCATTCATCGTATCAGAGCATATGATCATACAGAACATAATATATTAAGGATGCCAGTTTAAAAGGTTGTTACAAAAGTAGTACGACTATGTAAGTCGTACAGTAATAATAAAGTTTAAAACATTTAAGTTTTACAATACATATGTTAAGATAAGATTTCATGAGTATAACTGCAATGTCTGCAGTAATACAGAGGAAATCCTCAAAAGCTGTCCCAAAATAATGGCATTCTAAGTAGTCCAGGGTTGTCCATCCTGAATGCATGCGATCCTTACTTACTTGGCTAATTTCCTGTAAAACATAGAAAGAAAGTCGTCAACAAATATGTTGAGTGAATTCACAGGTTTTGTATAAATAGGTGGTATGTTAAACCATTTATGTTTAAATTATTGAAATGTTATTCAATAAATAAAGGTTTGCAGGTTTTGCAAATTATAAGATGATAGGGATAGTTACCCTGAAATATAGTTTTATGTGGGTTGTTACCCCAAATGTATGTCTGGTTGTTTACCAGAATATAAATATAATCAGTACGTATACTGAAATAAAACAGTTGTAGGATATGTTCATCCTAAATAATAATTGTGGGAATGCTTAGACTATAATCCCCTGAAAGGTGAGCTAAACCCCGCAGGTTAAAGTAACGCGACCTAACCCTATAACCAAACCACAACCAAAACTTATGTTGTTTGCCTGAAGGACAATTAAGTATACGCTCCATCCACAGGAGGGTCGTCACGGCAATAGTACTATTCGTATACTCAGTGGCTAGAGTCACCTAGCTAATGGTTATAGTCTGCATGACATAAGGTCTTTCATGCACACATCTCAAGTCTGGTCTGTACTAGGATTTGTTGTCTAATTCCCAAAACAGTTGTGAAATAATATTTCATGTCAAACAGTTATATAAAGCAATAAAGCATTTATATAAATTTGCTACATGTGTTTGCATGCAGTTTCTATGTTTACACCCCTATGTTTAAAAGCATAAAACATTTGTAAAGTAGGGGCTGTGAACTCACAGTAGTTTTGCTCGGTATGAAAGCTAGCAGCCAAACAGATATTTGCCCAAGGTATGTTAACCTATACAATAAATATATTAACATAAGTACGTTTGATTTGTTTTAATCACTTATGTTAACAGTTTGTTCGTTTGAAGAAATGGTTGATTTCTTAATAATTTAAGTCGTTGTATTTGTTGGTGACATTGAGTAGAAATATTGTTATTATTTCTTTCATCGTATACTTGGTTAAGTATATAAATCAATGTGTAATTGTCTATTTAACGGAAGGTCGTTTTGTTTCCATTTGTACATATACTTTGTATATAGTTGTTCGTATAATTTGAACGTTATTCAAATATCATTGTTTGTACATATATTTGTTTTATATATGTATTCGTATGTAAATATACTTGTTGTAAATTATTAAGTTGTACGTTTGTTAAACGTGAACTTCATTGTGTATATATATATTTGTGAATATATATTTTTAATTGTCATATGTATATATGTTAAATAAATACATTGTTTATGTATATCAAAATATATAAGTTTTCATTTGTTTAAGAAAACGTATACGTTTGTGTCTATATATATCGTGTGTCCTCGAATATATATATATATATATATATATATATATATATCTTGTAATACGTTGCTTCGTATTTATAACGTGTCGAGTTTTATTTGTTATATAAAACTTGATAATATCCTTATTCCGCTTAATAAATGTCATTTGCCTTTAGTATTGTTACGTTTGTTTAATACGTGTTAAAAGTCTAAATGTCCCGATTGTGAAATCGTTTTTCCCAAAACGTATAATTTACAAAGTTCGTATATGTATATATGTCATATATGTATTTATTCATATATCGTTTGTTCGTACGAAATAATTAAGTCCAATGTTCGCGTCTCGGATATATCACATTATTGTTTTATTAATGGTTTACAATGTCTCGTAAATGTATCGTATAAATGGAATCGTTAACGGAAACGTTTATGTTTTAAAATAAAAGTCAGATTGTTGACCAGGCTCGGGAATCCGCCGGATTTAAAAGAATCCGCCGGATTCAAGTCAAAAGTCGGAATACGCCGTATTCGAGTGAATCCGCCGTATTCAATTTAATTTCGAGGGAATCCGCCGGATTAAATCAAATACGCCGGATTCGTTGGTGTTCATCAGATAGTTCGTGCGAAGCTTTGGAATACGCCGGATTCATTTGAATCCGCCGTATTCACCCGTGTCTTTTACTCGTTCATCATTTTAGCCGAAGGTTTGTGTGCGGGTCGGACACGGGAATCCGCCGGATTCCCCTGAATCCGCCGGATTCGTTGGGTTTTCGGTTCTGAATACGCCGGATTCAAAGGAATCCGCCGTATTCGTTATGATCACAGACTCTGTACGTAGCAGAGCAAAACATATGCTCGATCTTTTGGTTCCAAATCTTTTACACAACAATCCCAAATGTTTACAACAAGTTTATAGGTCATTTTTACAAGTTATTACTTCATTTTAACAAGTTTTTATATAACGATTTTGGTTTTGTAGTTTTGGTTTTAAAAACCCATTTTAAGAACAAAGCTTTCAATCATCAATTTAATGTGTTATATGTGGTGATTATTATGTTTAAACAAGTTATATAACGATATTGAAGTATAGAATTCAAAGAATTGAAAGTTCCTTACAATGAGATGAAAATGGAACGGATGATGATAAACGTATGATGAAGATGATGATGGAGATGTTGTTGCTCCTGCTTGTTGTTGCCTCTGATCTTGTTGTGTTCTCCAGATCAAAGAGGAAGAAGAAGATGAATTTTTGGTGTGGTGTGTGTGTCGATGGATCACAGAGAGAAAGAGATCATCAGGAGGGAGTATGGTTTTAAAATAACCATACCACTGCATTATTGAAGTTAGGTGCCAATTTTTGGCACCTCAATTTCGAGTACGGGTATAATTTTAGCAATATAAAAATTAACATATTACATTTTTATTTTGTAGGTGTTCTCCTGGTTCGTTATTTATAATCAGAATAATGATATTATCATTATTTTAAAACGTTGTACAATTTTGTACATTTTACTGCGCACAGTTAATTGAGCGCAAAATTTCAGTTAATTTAGGATTTCATATTTTGAGGTAATGTTCTAAATGTTATCGAATGAACTAGAAAATTTGCCTTTTTATGATTTGACGTCGTATGCGCGTTTTAGAATTATTTCTGTTCGTGTTATAATACGTTTTATGTTAAACGTAAAATTAGACCTTTATATCTATATGTTATAGATATATAAATACTCGTAATTAATAATTACGTTATTAAGTATTTTTGTATCATGAAACTTTTGTCATTTATTTTTGTCGGGTTCGTTCCGATATATTTGTACGTAACTTTTAATACTTGCTTATTACGTATTACTTTTTGTTTAAAAGTACCAGGCTTGCTAGACTTACATCACATTAAGAAGTTTTGTTAAAACTTAATCAGGAAATTAGCGTAAGAATGCACATGCTTAAATGTTAATTAATACCTAATTTGGAGAGTTGTCACATTCTCCCCCCGTTAGGGAAATCTCGTCCCGAGATTTAATTTGTGTCGTGATTCGTGGTCACGGGTTCAAATAGGTGTAGGTACTTCTTGCGCATCTCGTCTTCACGTTCCCAGGTGAACTCTGGGCCTCTTTTCGAATTCCATCGAATTTTGACAAGCTTGATCCGACTGTTGCGGAGTTTCTGCGTTTTCGTATCCATTACTTCAAGCGGTTCCTCCACGAAGTTGAGTTTTGCGTCGACGTAGATTTCGTCAGGAGGTATGATTAACGCTTCGTCAGATAGACACTTCTTAAGATTACTCACGTGAAACGTGTCGTGAATATTACTAAGTTCTTGCGGCAGTTTAAGCTTATAAGCTACAGGACCAATCCTTTCTAGGATCTCAAAAGGTCCAATGTAACGTGGGTTCAGTTTGCCGCGTTTTCCAAATCGCACAACTCCTTTCCAAGGAGATACCTTGAGTAGGACTCTGTCACCTACTTGAAACTCTAAAGGTTTTCGTCTATTGTCTGCATAACTCTTTTGTCGGTCTCGTGCCGTTTTCAATCGATTAAGCACTTGAGATATTTTGTCCGTTGTCTCTTGGACTATCTCATGACCTGATAATTGTCTGTCATCCATATCTGCCCAACAGAGTGGGGATCGGCACTTGCGTCCGTACAACGCCTCAAAAGGTGCCATCTGTATACTCGTATGATAACTATTGTTGTACGAGAATTCGGCTAAAGGGAGATGAACATCCCAGTTCCCTCCAAAATCAATCACGCATGCTCGTAGCAAGTCCTCAAGCGTTTGTATCGTTCGCTCGCTTTGACCATCGGTTTGTGGATGGTAGGCGGTACTCATGTCGAGTCTAGTGCCTAAAGCTTGTTGCAGTGTTTGCCAGAAGCGAGAGGTGAAACGTGCATCTCTATCAGAGATGATGGATAATGGAACTCCATGTCTAGAAACAACTTCTTTTATGTAAATTCTAGACAGCTTTTCCATCTTATCCGTTTCCTTAATGGCAAGAAAGTGAGCTGACTTTGTCAGTCGGTCGACAATCACCCATATGGAGTCCATTCCAGATGACGTTTTCGGTAGTTTCGTGATGAAATCCATCGTGATGTGTTCCCATTTCCATTTGGGCAACTCTGGTTGTTGCAAAAGTCCGGATGGCTTTTGGTACTCAGTCTTAACTTTTGCACAAGTCAGACATCTACTAACATAGGTGGCAATGTCTCTTTTCATGCCAGGCCACCAGTAGAATCCTTTCAGATCGTGGTACATCTTATCTGCACCAGGATGTATCGAGTAATTGGACTTATGAGCTTCGTCCAATACTAGGCTACGTAGCTCATCAACACAAGGAATCCAAATTCGATTCATAAAGTATAATACTCCATTTTCCTTAGACTCAAGATGTTTCTCCATCCCTTTGAGGGATTCGTCTTTCATACGTTCTGGAGTAAAGGCTGCTTGTTGAGCATCACGAATTTGGGAAATCAGATCCAAGTGGATTGTCAGTCTTAAGGCTCGAACTCTTCGAGGTTTTACTCTTTCCTTACGACTCAAGGCATCCGCTACTACATTAGCTTTGCCTGGATGGTACTTGATTTCACAGTCGTAATCATTTAGCAGTTCAACCCAACGTCTCTGTCTCATGTTGAGTTCTTTCTGATCAAATATATGTTGGAGACTTTTGTGATCAGTAAAGATCGTACACTTCGTACCGTATAGGTAGTGTCTCCAAATCTTAAGGGCAAAAACGACTGCTCCTAGCTCCAAGTCATGCGTCGTATAATTCTTCTCGTGAATCTTCAATTGACGAGACGCGTAAGCAATGACTTTGTCGTTTTGCATTAACACGCAACCTAATCCTTGATGTGAAGCATCACAGTAGACAACAAAGTTTTCTACTCCTTCTGGTAAGGACAGGATAGGTGCGGTGCTTAATTTCTCTTTCAACAGTTGGAAAGCATTCTCTTGCTTCTCGCCCCAATCAAACTTCTTGTCTTTTTGCGTTAGGGCGGTAATCGGTTGAGCTATTTTCGAGAAATTCTCAATGAATCTTCGGTAGTAACCGGCTAGCCCAAGAAATTGTCGTATCTCTGTTTGAGTCTTTGGGGCTTCCCAATTCTTAATCGCCTCAATTTTGGATGGGTCTACGTGAATTCCTTTGCTATTAATCACATGACCAAGGAAATGAACCTCACGCATCCAAAACTCGCATTTAGAGAACTTTGCATAAAGCTTCTCTTTCTCTAGTAATTCAAGAATCTGCCTCAGATGTCGTTCATGGTCTTCCTTCGTTCGCGAGTATATCAAGATATCGTCAATGAACACAATGACGAACTTATCCAAGTAAGGTTTACATACTCTATTCATTAGATCCATGAATACTGCTGGCGCATTCGTTAGCCCAAATGGCATAACCAGGAACTCGTAATGACCATATCGAGTCCTAAACGCAGTCTTTGGGATATCTTCATCCCGTACCTTCAGTTGATGGTAACCCGATCTCAAGTCGATCTTTGAGTAATAACTTGACCCTTGCAGCTGGTCAAACAAGTCATCGATGCGTGGTAATGGGTATCGGTTCTTAATCGTCACTTTGTTCAGTTCTCGATAATCGATACACATCCGCATTGATCCATCCTTCTTTTTGACGAACAACACCGGAGCTCCCCACGGTGAAAAGCTCGGTCGAATGAATCCTAAATCCAACAGTTCTTGTAACTGTGCAGACAGTTCCTGCATTTCTGATGGAGCTAAACGGTAAGGCGCACGAGCAATCGGTGCAGCTCCCGGCACTAGGTCGATATGAAATTCAACCTGCCGAGGAGGTGGTATCCCTGGTAGCTCGTCAGGAAATACTCCTGGGTATTCGCGTACTACGGCCACGTCGTCTATGCGTCGCTCCTCGGTTTTCTTAACCACAACATGTACCAAAAATGCTTGGTACCCTTTTCGTAGATACTTATTTGCCTTCATGCATGTAATCGTTTTCACCACACGATTACTCTTTTCTCCTTGAACCATCAACATTTCTCCTGACGGTAAAGGTAACCGTACAATCTTCTTATGACAGATGATCTATGCGCGGTTCAGTGACAACCAATCCATGCCAACCACTATATCGAAGCTCCCTAGTTCTACCGGTAGTAAGTCTATTTTGAAAGAATGACCTTCTAATGTTAAGGAACATCCTGGTACTATTTCTCCTGATTCAATCAACTTACCATCGGCTAGCTCTACAGTGTATTTGTTATCTAGCTTAAGGGATTCGATCTCTAATAGTGGTCTAAACTCAGTGGACACAAAGCTTAAATCAGCACCAGAATCAAATAACACAGAAGCAAAGTGGTTGTTTACAAGAAACGTACCAGTGACTGTGTTAGGATCCTGACGTGCCTCTGGTGCTCCTAACATGAACACGCGTCCACGAGCTGGCTGATTGTTGTTGTTGTTAGCATTGTTGTTGTTGGTTCGGTTGTTGTTGTTACCACGGTTGTTTCCATTGTTGTTGCGGTTACGAGCGTTGTTGGCGTTACGGTTTTGGTTATTGAGTCGAGGGCATCGGTTTCGATAATGCCTCATGTCGCCACATTCAAAACATCCTTGGTTTTGGCGAACAGTGTTTCCCTTAGGGGTAGGGTTTACCTTACAGTTTTGGGTTTTGTGACCCCATCCCTTACAGCTGTCGCAAAACCAGCACTCACCCTCGTGGTGTTTGCTACACTTATCACACTTAGGTTTGTTACCCAAGTATGGCTTTGGTTCCACAATGGTGGCAGCGTAAGACTTTGGATTTCCAGATCCTTTCTTGTTGGATTGACCCTGACGGTCATTCCACTTACGCTTCTTACCTCCAGAACTACCAGCTTCAGCACTGCTCTGCTCAACCTTAACCGACACAGTCTTCTTGGTCAGTGTCCCCATTCTAACTGCTTCATCAGTCAAACTCTGCGCTAAGGTAACAGCGCTCCTGAAAGTGTCAGGTTTGGAGGACGTAACTAGACTCCTGATCTGTGGTGCCAGTCCATACACATAGCGTTCAATACGCTTGTATTCAGGTGTTACCATATGTGGCACAAGACGAGCTAGTTCTTGGAACCTAGTTGTGTAACCAGTGATATCAGCACCAATCATAGCAATGTTCCACAGCTCAGTCTCGATTTTCTGCATCTCACTGCGAGGGCAGAATTCTTCCATCATCATACTCTTCAATGTTTCCCATGTCATGGAATAAGCAGCTGGTCGTCCCATCGACTGAACTTGACTGTTCCACCAAGTCAAAGCTTTATCAGCTAGTGTGCAGACAACATACTTCACTGCAGTGTCTGGTAGACAATCACTGATGTCCAACACAGAATCCATCTTTTCTATCCAGTGTATAATGCCAATGGCACCTTCAGTGCCACAGAAAGGAGGTGGTTTACAAGCCTGAAATGTCTTATATGAACACCATTTGCGGTTATTCACAACAGTCTCAACAATAACAGGGGTCGATCCACTGTTATTAATCCCAGTCTCACGGCTTCGGCTTGCCTCATACTCGGCAATACCTTCAGCTATGCGTCTAGCTATTAACTGCTCAGTAGTTTCCTCGGTGTTAGGTGGTGGAATAGTTTCAGATGTAGGTGGTACAGTTGTTTTCTGACTGTTCCTAGTAATTCGTCGTTTTGGCGGCATAGTTCAGTTCTGCGATGAATAAAATGCAGAAGTCAATGCCAAAATAATGAATGTGATGAACAAGATTTCACATTGTCTATCAAATGAATAGTATGGAGAATTTGAGAGAATAATGTTTCACATTGTATATCGCACGACTTTGAAACACCCATATGTACTTTGTACAATATAATCACGTTGGCCAGGCGTCATTATATAATGCCAAATACATATTTCTTTTCATCATCGTTTAAGTGCAATCAATGTTTTATGGAATTCAAGATAAGATAAATAATTCATAGTATGGTAGGTTTTCAAAGTTTGCAAGAAATGGCTTCAACAATTATTACGTGATAACTTTTCTATCACCTGTATATAGAGATGAATATAATTCGTACGAAATTTCGAATCGAACCTAAGTTATATTATACATTAACTAGAACGTTCTTACATCGTTTCATTGCAAAACTTGATGATATCTTCTATATCCATCAAGAGTAATTTCCAATACCACACGAGTTGTTACAGTACTAATTAAACTAAACTTAGCTATACTTGGATCCTAACAAAACAATTATATTCCTACGACAGTTCTTCATCAGTTCTTTATTAAGCTATCTTTAGCTATGTTCTCTGTCGTAGTGCAGTTCTTTTCCTTTCACTCCTGGTCCAGGTTAGGAGAGGAGTAATGCGTTTCTAGCATAGTCTTATATCGCAGAGTCGTATGACAGATCACCTCATTCTCAGTTGAGCACTTGCTCAGACGTTTAATCCAAGTCTTGACTTTTTTTTCTTGCGATCACTAGCTACTTTCTTCCAGAAGCGAATTCTATCTCTAACTCGGACAGACATAGGCCTCTTTAGGATTCTCAACCCAGTTTCATAGTTCTTGCATTTAGATGCAAGTTCCCAGTTTTGACCATCTAGCTCTTCAGCTTGGTCTCTAACTCTCTAATATTCCTCTATGTCAATCAATCCAAAGTGGTGGTTTTCAATTTCTTCTTCCACCAGTTCCACTATCGGAATTGTTTCTGTATCGACATATTCATATTGAATTTGCTCGTCGACTGTTACGTCATCGTCTGACGAATACTCTCTTATGACAGGTTCTGCCATTTTCCAGCTCAAAGATTCTATAAAATACCAAAATTTTATTTTAGTCTTCCAATATAAAATCCTTCACTATTATGCCACCATACAGTCAAAATCAGCACAACGTAATCAATATAAATAAACCCATCATATATGTCATATCGTATAACTAATCATAGTTAGTACACGAGTTCTTATACAGAACAGGATGGGTCTTTTCTTAGATATCCATCGGTCTAGAGGCTAATCAAAGTATGACGGGTCTGTCTACACACCGTCGATCCAAATGATATACAAAACATGACAGGTCTGTCTATACCCGTCGAACCAAAGTTCCAAGTTTAATACATAGTATATATACAATCCTAAGTAGGCACATCTCGCCATACATAGGTCTAACGGAAGTACGGTAGAAACGATCCCACGGCTGTCCTCAACACAACCATCACCACACAAACATCAACCACAAGTCCTGCAATCCTAACATGTCTCTCAAGTGTCCTCACACGAGCACGTGCGGACTCAGCTATCTCCTGGGCAGTAAACACATGGTTCAACAAAAAGTGATGATGCTCATGCATACCAGCCATGTCCCCATACAGATGGGAGATCTCATCCTGTACCTGTCCAAGGTGAGAACCCCTGCTAGAAGTAATACAGAACAATGTACGCATAACAGCAACTAATGTAGGGAGAGTCTGCTCTATCGGCTCTCCAGTGGTAGACAGTGGTGCTGGGGGTCGTGAGGACTCTCCTGTCTCAAAAGTGGAGGGAAAACCCTCTAATGACCTCCAGTGCCTCAACATAGGAGTCATCCACTCTAGATGAGCAAACCTGGGTGCCCTCTGTGGAGACTCAACAGACTCGTCCGCTGGTGCTAACGGACCAATAGGAAGATCTCAGACACACATCCTCGGTGTCCTCCTATACACAGGCCTGCGAGAAGTCTCAGCAGCCTGGTGGTGAATACCTGTAGTAGTAGGGATAACCTCATGTGCTGTCGGTGGTGGCGCGATGTAAGCGTCACTAGTGTCGTCTGACATGTCTCTCAAATGAACAGATGACTCATCCCCTACAGTGATCGTGGGACCCTCAAAAGGCGCCTCAGTCGGCTCTTCGTCCGAAGCATAAACATGGTAAACTGATTGACTAGACATACTGTGACAAAGGAAATTGTGTGTGACGTGTCAGTCGTTTGTTAGATGTATGCAAACGTATGTATGTATGAATGCATGAATGTTCTAGCCAAGGCTATAGTCTAGGTCTCTAAGGTTTTCAGTCACCTAAAGACTTCTAGTTCGCTATAACCAATGGCTCTGATACCAAGTCTGTCACACCCCCAAAATCGGTAATTGTGTTTATTTAAATGTTTAGCGGAAGCAAGTTATAATTTAGCGGAAGCATTTTGTTTAAACAGTTTAACAACGGGGGTGATGACGTTACAATTGTGCATTCATCGTATCAGAGCATATGATCATACAGAACATAATATATTAAGGATGCCAGTTTAAAAGGTTGTTACAAAAGTAGTACGACTATGTAAGTCGTACAGTAATAATAAAGTTTAAAACATTTAAGTTTTACAATACATATGTTAAGATAAGATTTCATGAGTATAACTGCAATGTCTGCAGTAATACAGAGGAAATCCTCAAAAGCTGTCCCAAAATAATGGCATCCTAAGTAGTCCAGGGTTGTCCATCCTGAATGCATGCGATCCTTACTTACTTGGCTAATTTCCTGTAAAACATAGAAAGAAAGTCGTCAACAAATATGTTGAGTGAATTCACAGGTTTTGTATAAATAGGTGGTATGTTAAACCATTTATGTTTAAATTATTGAAATGTTATTCAATAAATAAAGGTTTGCAGGTTTTGCAAATTATAAGATGATAGGGATAGTTACCCTGAAATATAGTTTTATGTGGGTTGTTACCCCAAATGTATGTCTGGTTGTTTACCAGAATATAAATATAATCAGTACGTATACTGAAATAAAACAGTTGTAGGATATGTTCATCCTAAATAATAATTGTGGGAATGCTTAGACTATAATCCCCTGAAAGGTGAGCTAAACCCCGCAGGTTAAAGTAACGCGACCTAACCCTATAACCAAACCACAACCAAAACTTATGTTGTTTGCCTGAAGGACAATTAAGTATACGCTCCATCCACAGGAGGGTCGTCACGGCAATAGTACTATTCGTATACTCAGTGGCTAGAGTCACCTAGCTAATGGTTATAGTCTGCATGACATAAGGTCTTTCATGCACACATCTCAAGTCTGGTCTGTACTAGGATTTGTTGTCTAATTCCCAAAACAGTTGTGAAATAATATTTCATGTCAAACAGTTATATAAAGCAATAAAGCATTTATATAAATTTGCTACATGTGTTTGCATGCAGTTTCTATGTTTACACCCCTATGTTTAAAAGCATAAAACATTTGTAAAGTAGGGGCTGTGAACTCACAGTAGTTTTGCTCGGTATGAAAGCTAGCAGCCAAACAGATATTTGCCCAAGGTATGTTAACCTATACAATAAATATATTAACATAAGTACGTTTGATTTGTTTTAATCACTTATGTTAACAGTTTGTTCGTTTGAAGAAATGGTTGATTTCTTAATAATTTAAGTCGTTGTATTTGTTGGTGACATTGAGTAGAAATATTGTTATTATTTCTTTCATCGTATACTTGGTTAAGTATATAAATCAATGTGTAATTGTCTATTTAACGGAAGGTCGTTTTGTTTCCATTTGTACATATACTTTGTATATAGTTGTTCGTATAATTTGAACGTTATTCAAATATCATTGTTTGTACATATATTTGTTTTATATATGTATTCGTATGTAAATATACTTGTTGTAAATTATTAAGTTGTACGTTTGTTAAACGTGAACTTCATTGTGTATATATATATTTGTGAATATATATTTTTAATTGTCATATGTATATATGTTAAATAAATACATTGTTTATGTATATCAAAATATATAAGTTTTCATTTGTTTAAGAAAACGTATACGTTTGTGTCTATATATATCGTGTGTCCTCGAATATATATATATATATATATATCTTGTAATACGTTGCTTCGTATTTATAACGTGTCGAGTTTTATTTGTTATATAAAACTTGATAATATCCTTATTCCGCTTAATAAATGTCATTTGCTTTTAGTATTGTTACGTTTGTTTAATACGTGTTAAAAGTCTAAATGTCCCGATTGTGAAATCGTTTTTCCCAAAACGTATAATTTACAAAGTTCGTATATGTATATATGTCATATATGTATTTATTCATATATCGTTTGTTCGTACGAAATAATTAAGTCCAATGTTCGCGTCTCGGATATATCACATTATTGTTTTATTAATGGTTTACAATGTCTCGTAAATGTATCGTATAAATGGAATCGTTAACGGAAACGTTTATGTTTTAAAATAAAAGTCAGATTGTTGACCAGGCTCGGGAATCCGCCGGATTTAAAAGAATCCGCCGGATTCAAGTCAAAAGTCGGAATACGCCGTATTCGAGTGAATCCGCCGTATTCAATTTAATTTCGAGGGAATCCGCCGGATTAAATCAAATACGCCGGATTCGTTGGTGTTCATCAGATAGTTCGTGCGAAGCTTTGGAATACGCCGGATTCATTTGAATCCGCCGTATTCACCCGTGTCTTTTACTCGTTCATCGTTTTAGCCGAAGGTTTGTGTGCGGGTCGGACACGGGAATCCGCCGGATTCCCCTGAATCCGCCGGATTCGTTGGGTTTTCGGTTCTGAATACGCCGGATTCAAAGGAATCCGCCGTATTCGTTATGATCACAGACTCTGTACGTAGCAGAGCAAAACATATGCTCGATCTTTTGGTTCCAAATCTTTTACACAACAATCCCAAATGTTTACAACAAGTTTATAGGTCATTTTTACAAGTTATTACTTCATTTTAACAAGTTTTTATATAACGATTTTGGTTTTGTAGTTTTGGTTTTAAAAACCCATTTTAAGAACAAAGCTTTCAATCATCAATTTAATGTGTTATATGTGGTGATTATTATGTTTAAACAAGTTATATAACGATATTGAAGTATAGAATTCAAAGAATTGAAAGTTCCTTACAATGAGATGAAAATGGAACGGATGATGATAAACGTATGATGAAGATGATGATGGAGATGTTGTTGCTCCTGCTTGTTGTTGCCTCTGATCTTGTTGTGTTCTCCAGATCAAAGAGGAAGAAGAAGATGAATTTTTGGTGTGGTGTGTGTGTCGATGGATCACAGAGAGAAAGAGATCATCAGGAGGGAGTATGGTTTTAAAATAACCATACCACTGCATTATTGAAGTTAGGTGCCAATTTTTGGCACCTCAATTTCGAGTACGGGTATAATTTTAGCAATATAAAAATTAACATATTACATTTTTATTTTGTAGGTGTTCTCCTGGTTCGTTATTTATAATCAGAATAATGATATTATCATTATTTTAAAACGTTGTACAATTTTGTACATTTTACTGCGCACAGTTAATTGAGCGCAAAATTTCAGTTAATTTAGGATTTCATATTTTGAGGTAATGTTCTAAATGTTATCGAATGAACTAGAAAATTTGCCTTTTTATGATTTGACGTCGTATGCGCGTTTTAGAATTATTTCTGTTCGTGTTATAATACGTTTTATGTTAAACGTAAAATTAGACCTTTATATCTATATGTTATAGATATATAAATACTCGTAATTAATAATTACATTATTAAGTATTTTTGTATCACGAAACTTTTGTCATTTATTTTTGTCGGGTTCGTTCCGATATATTTGTACGTAACTTTTAATACTTGCTTATTACGTATTACTTTTTGTTTAAAAGTACCAGGCTTGCTAGACTTACATCACATTAAGAAGTTTTGTTAAAACTTAATCAGGAAATTAGCGTAAGAATGCACATGCTTAAATGTTAATTAATACATAATTTGGAGAGTTGTCACAAACCTGTGAGCTCACCAGCGTTTCGCTGACCCATTTTAGCATGTATCACAGGTACTCAGCAGTAGGTTGGACTGCCCATCAGGATACTGTAGCTCGAGTCGCATGCAAATAATATCATCAAGAGATTTAACTGCATTTCTATATTTTGTATAAATTAGATATGTATTAGAATCTCTCAAGTAAATTATGCGAACTCACATTTTGAAAACAATTATGTAATTTCTATTACATCTATGTATTTTATCAAACGACGCATGTAGTGGTTGTTCATTATGTATCTTATGTGCTTGTGATTATTGATTAGTCGCGCCCCAAATCGACCTGCTTCCGCATCATAATTTGGGGGTGTGACAGAACGCAAGTACAATCAAAATCAAATACTGCATGAGTTGTTTTCACTAATCAATTTAAAGTCCTCCACGACATAGTTTGGTAATACGTAGTAGCGTGAATGTTAGTGTATGGTACCATATAGGATTGACAATCCTCATCCAGGTTAGCAAGCACTAACTGGTCAAACGGACGCATTCGCATTTGTGTAGACGAGTGTAGATTAGACACTCGTAGGAGGCACCTCGATCGGAATTCCTTAAATGTGGACCCGACCCTCAAGTTAAGCTCAGACTATGTGCTCATGACTGTATATTTTCTTTTATTTTGCTTAATTGCAATTTAAATTCTATTAAATCTTGCGGTTCATACAATATGCTTGGACATACAAACCTGTGAGCTCACCAGCGTTTCTCTGACCATTTTTAGCATGTATCACAGGTACTCAGCAGTAGGTTGGACTGCCTATCGGGATTCATTAGCCCGAGTCAGCATTCAATCAATGAGAGATTTTATTGCATTATTACATTTTGTATAAAGTAATTATGTAATGTAAATCTCTCAATTCAGAAACTGAGCTAATGTAAACTATATGTATGATGAAACTTTGGTTTAATCAATACAAATGTAAAACGACGCATATAGTGGTCGTTCATTATATCTTTGTGTTGTGATTATCGTATTTGGTCGCGCCCGACCCGAACTTCTTCCGCATCATAATTTAGGGGGTGTGACACTTGGTGACGAGTTGCTCGATTGAGCGGAAGACGTGGCCGTATGTGAAGTTGGATTATGGTGAACATTCGGTATGGGAGTGTTTATTAAATTGTTCTACATATCGTTTTCGGTAGATTGAGTTCTCCTCATTTTTGTAGTTGATTTTGAAGTTGTATATGTGTATGGAAGTTTGATTTGTGTATGAAAATTGTTGTGTACATGTTGTGTATGAAATGGGTAAATATATAGTGTGAAAAGTCGGAGATAATTTGTAGCTATAGTGAGAAAATGTATATATGAGATGTGTAAAAGTAAAATAGTTGTTGAGTTTGAAAAAAAACAAAATTTACCGTTGCTGGGCCAAATGGCTCTTTCATTTTTTAAAATTTCTTTTTATCCGAACATTACACACACAAAAATGAAACTAGGCCCCACATCCTCGTCTCTCCTCCATCGCGAAACCGAAGGGCACCACCGACGGCTGCCAACTAGAGATGAGCAAAACAGTCTAAGACTGAAACTGGTCCTGAACCGGACTGGGATCGGTCCTAGAAAAACTGTACTGGGAAAAAGACTGGACTGGTCCTAGGACTGCCTGACAGTCCTAATTCAGTCCTACTTTTCAGTCAGAAGACTGGTTAAAAACTGGACTGAAATCAGTTTAAACTGGTTAAAGACTGAAACTGGTTTAAAACTGGCAAAAAGACTGAAATGTATTATAAGCTATTTATGTTTATTTATTGTTTATTAACTTTTTTCTTTCCTTATAAAATTTAAATTTAGGTCAAATTGTATTTGATACATTTTTATTTCTTTATTTATAAACTTTTATTTATTTTCACATCAACAATTTCAATTATATACATTTTAATTTAATCATACTTTACATTTATTGATTTTTTCTATTGGTTTTAAAATTTTATTGTAACTATTGACAAAATTATCGACCATGAAAAAAAAGACTGGAAATGACTGAAACTGGACTGGGACTGGACTGAAATTCTAAGAAAAACTGGCAAAAAACTGGACTGAAACTGGACCAGTCCTAGAAAAGACTGGTTTTTAATTTTCTGTTAAAAAACTGGACTTTTTTGAACTGGACTAAAACCAGTTTTATCTGGTCTTTGCTCATCTCTACTGCCAACCAACGCTCCGTGCCTATGGCATCGGTTCCATCAGTTGGAGCCGACAGTGAGCCGACGTTACCGTCGGCACGCGTTTTAGGGAGCAGCTCAAGGGGCACCGGAAAGGTAATGAGGGACTATTTTGCAACAGATGAAGGATTATTTGGCAATTTTGACAAAAGTTTTGGACCTGTTCGAAAATCTGCCCAAAAAGTTCCCAAAAATTGTTCAAAATTTTATTCAATCCGAAAACTTGTTAATATGTAAGATTCAGTCAAAATGCTAACGAACGTAAAATGCAGTAACAAATACACAAGATGCAGTAACAAAATATACAGGAAACAGTAAACAAATAATACTAATTTTTTAAATTCAAACATAAAATCAAGATTTACAACACATAAAAATACTAAAAAAATATATAATATGCAATAACGTTATACTAGATGCAGTAAACAAGTAGTAGCCCAAATATATACATTAGTTGCATTCAAGATGCAGTAACATAAGATGTTGTAACGTATAATGCAGTAACGTAAGATGCAATAACGTATAATGCAGTAACGTAAGATGCAGTGGGAAAAATGTACGATGCAGTCAAATCTAAAAAGTAGATCTAGATCTAAAAAGTATATCACTTTTCAGATTTACTTATTAGATCTAGATCTACGAGTTTTCAAATCTAGATCTATATAGCGGTGGTGGTGGAGCAGCGTTGGTGGGCGGTAAATGGTGGTAACGTTGAAGCGGCGGTTGTGGCTGTGGAGCGGCGATGGCGGCGGTAGAGCGGCGGGAGGAGATGGAGAAATGACCACGGTTGGTTACGTCCGGTGGAGGTCAGTTCACCAACGGTGGTATTTCGCATATCAACTCTCCGGCCACAAAATCCGTCGTCGTTTTCTCCGTTTTTTTCCGATCACGCTGAAGGTGGCGATGGAGCTGCGGTGGTGGTGGTGGTGGAGCGGCAATGACGGATGTGGACGGTGGTGGTGGTGTTTTGTGAAGAGAGAGAGAAATAGAGAAAAAGTAGAAAGTGTTAGTGTGTGTTTTGTGAAAATGAAAGAAGAAAGTGATGTTTCCCCTTTTTTTATTTTTCATAAATTGCAAAAAGGCGCATTTTCCCTCCTTGCACTCTCTAACAAGTAACAACCACTCTCCTATGATATATAATCAAATTTGGGTTAATTGCAATTTTTGTCCTTGTGGTCTTGCCAATTCGCAGATTCTATCCTTAAACTTTTTTTCCGCATTTTTTATCCATGAACTTATCAATTTTCGCTAACTTGATACTTTTCCGTTAAACTTAATAAATAGGTCATTAAGTTGCCGTAAATGACAAAAATACCCTTAATTTTTGTTGACCTTTTTTAATGTTTATTTTTTCATCATCCTTTCCAAAAGTCACTTCCCTGATTCTTCTGTCTCCCATCAAAAACACCTAACGATGAAAAAAATAATATTTCACAAATTAACTCTCTATCTCTTCTCAAAGATAATCAACACCACCTCCACCTGCAAGTCCAACCATCACCCCCAACCAGAAAATCCGGCCACCACCCCAACCTGCAAATTTGGATGACAAAACCGGAGAGGACGTGCAACATAGAAGTGACAGGTGATGACGAGATCTGGGGATGACAGCGACCGGTTGAGGGTTTAAACAGATCTTGAATGACAGGTTTGTTGGAGGCTTTCCGGCGACGTGAATAGTGATTGTTTGGTCGTTTTTTCGGCGAATCTAGTGGTTTGGTGAATGCTGATGGTGGTTCGGTGGTGATGGCGGCGACATTTAAGTTAGGCGGTTAGGGTTTTTAAGGAGGTGGTAGCAACGTTAGGTGGTGCTTCGGTCGATGATGGTGGTTGATGTTCTGTCGGATCCGTCTGCTTGAAACTCGTAGTGGTGGCCATAATTTAGGTGATGCTGGTGGCCTGATTATGTGGTATAAGGGAGGTGGGGATTTTGTGGTGATCTGGGTAGTTAAGAAGATAGAAGAGTGCTCATTTGGGAGATCTTTTTTGAGTGTTTTTTGGGAATAAAAGAAACTAGGGATAGTGTAGATTTGTGGATGGGGACCAAATAACAAATAGTGAACATAAATGATAAAAGAGATGGTGTTTTGGTCATCTATAATGACTTAACTGGTATTTGTTATGTTTAACAGAAAAAGACAAATAATGCGAAAATTGAAAAGTTCAAGGACGACTGCAACGGAAAAAAAAAAAGTTGAAGGACAAAATCGACGAATTGACAAGAACACAGGGACAAAAATTGCAATTAACCCATCAAATTATTAAACTAGTGAATTGTAGTTTCTTTTGTTATTCCATTTCAATTATTTTCCATTCTATTAAATTAAATAAAACAACTAAAGGTCAGACAATATATAATGATATATCATCGTTTTTCAGTTAGAAAGTCATTAGAAAAATATGTCACTAAAGATATGTTGTCATAAAGAGAAAAAAAAAATTTAGGGTAAATTGCAATTTTTTGTCCCCATGGTTGACTAGTTTCACCGATTTTATCCTTAAACCTTTTTTTTGCAATTTATATCCCTCAATTTGTTGATTTTGTAATTTTTGTCCATCTGACTAACTGACGTTAGATTCATCATCAAACGAGGATACTTTGGTCATTTGACACGATTTTGTAACACCCCAATTTTCGTAAGTATATATTTTAAAGTTTAAGAATTATTTTAACTAGTATGTATATTTATGTTGTAAAATTATATTGTAAGTTCGGAAAGTTAACTGTGAAGGGTTAGTTAGTTAACTAGTTAAATGCTAGTTAAGTAAATTGGAGGGTTATATATATGACAAGTAGGAAAGTAGAGGGGTGTAAAGTGAAAATATTTTAATTAAATCAATTTCTTGAAATCTCAGGAAGATAAAAACGAGTGTGTGTATGTGTGTATGGCGTGAGAGAGCAGAAGAAAGGGGGAAGCTAGAACAAACTATGAATTTATCAGATTGAAGTTAAATTCTTATGTTTTGTTTGTTCCTAAACTCGTATCTAGCATCATCAGGGTAAGTATCATCCTTTATAACCTTCAATTTGTAGTTTTCTTGAGTATTACATAAACCCTAGAAAATGGGTTTTGAAGAATTGTATAAATTTTTTGAAAGTATAAATGTTAGATGATGATTATTGTATGTAAAGGAACTTGTATAAGTATAAATTATTGAATTTTGTTGTAGAATGTGAGTTTTCATTAATTTGGTTAATTTCAAGAAATTGGGTTTTTGTAGAATTAGTGGTGTATTAAGTTAATACATGAATTGTAGCTATTATTGATTCTATGAGGTAGTTTGTATGTGTAAAGATTGAATTTTTGTATGAAACTTGAATTTGTGAATTTTAGTTAAGTGGAAGGAATTGGTGTAGGTTGATGGGAATGATGATGAATATTGATTATTGAGTAGTTTTAATTATATAGTAGTACACCATGATAAATTATGTAGTATTTATTAGTTTGAGCTTAAAGGTTGAGATTATGTTCTTGAATGAGCATAAGTGTAGTTTTGTATGAATTAAGGAAAAGAGTTTAAATTAATTAGTTAATTGATAGTGAGAAATTGTTGTGTAGAAGGTTTTCATGTAAATAACCTTAATTATATGTTTATGTGATTAGATGATGAGAAGAAAGATAGACCTAATCATTGAGATTTATCATCTGTGTATTAAATGGCAAAGGTAAATAATAGTGATGGTAGTTTGTTGATGAATGCTAATTGTATTATTTTGTGTAAGTATGGTATACGTGTATACCAATTGTGCAGATTGTAAGGGATGCTAAGAATGACAATGGGGCTTGAAAAATCTCATTGCTTATGTCTTAATATCATGGTAAGTGTTCCTTCTAGAAGGAGCAAAGTAGCAGAGAACGAGGATCCTCAATTGTGAAGTAGAATAGATCATTCGAGAATGATCAATGTAGTAGGTGTTCATACGAGTATGAGCACCTAGTAACGTATGGTAGATAGAAGTAGATAGAACGTACGAGTTAGTTCTACCTACGCTGGACAACGACTAGATTTTTACAGGATTAGTTTTTCTTTTAGGAACTAAGACTGCCTATACATTCCAGGACATCTATATTGGATTGTATGTAAGCAAACATTAACCACGAATCCCAATATATACTGGCTAGGCTGAGGCTAGGAGTATACGATAGTAACGTACATTAGTATAGCTCTTTATACTATTACTAAACAACTAGGTGATGAGTTATTCATACCTAGGCTTATTGTGCTAGACCTAATATTTAAGTATTGTATATACATGCTTAGATACACTAAATCACCATTGTGGGTTACATGATACTCGGTAGAACGTGTTTGTTGATTTGACTTATATATATACATATATATATACATATATTCGTACGCTATCTCGAGCACTTGGTACCACCTACAATCTATATGTATATTGATATACATACACTATTACAAACACGATTTCTATAGTCAGGCATGTCGTAGTACTGCTGGCTCTCATTTATACTAGTCGGGCATGTCGTAGTACTGCCGGCTCTCGGTTATTCAAGTCGGGCATGTCGTAGTACTGCCAACTCAATTACATGCATTGCTTGCGAGCAACACTATTCGAGATCACGACAAAGTGATTTCAATCCATATCACAGTTTGGTGATACAAATCCATATCTCAGTCTGGTGATCCAAAATCATATCACAGCCTGGTGATACAATACGATGCCACGGTAAAGTGGGCACAAAACGATGCCACGGTAAAGTGGGCACAAAACGAGATCACGGTAAAATGATTCGGTGATTCAAAATGATATCGCGGTAAAGCGATACAAATCATAAACACACGAGTTGATACTCGCACTCATTAACGGATCGGTTAGCTTACACTCGAGATCGTTAACTCAGTATTTGGCTAAATACTCAATCATAGTTCTGCGGGACTACACATCCATGTTGCTGGAGGCAACACACTATGCCAGGTGGCATACCAATTATTACTTGTTATCATATGACGTGGTCATACAGTTACTTGATTCATACTCAGGCAAGTATTGCCTCACATTGGTAGTTTTACTCATACCTGATAGGTATCTAGGCATGGATTGCCACACCCTCGATATGAAGTGGTCATGCACTCCCTCGATAGTTCTTAGGCATGTATTGCCTCACGGTTGTAGACTTACTTATACCTGATAGGTATCTAGGCATGGAATGCCTCTTTCTTTATGTACTTAGGTACACACCACCACTTCTTAGGTATGAGATACCTCGTTAGATGTATACACACTGGTGTTACAACATTACTACAATACATATCAAAATCGTAGAATTTGAACTACTTTTCAAAACATACAAGGTTTATACTATATGTTTTCAACTAACAATTCTATGAACTCACCAGCTTTATAGCTGACTCGTTTTAGCATGTGTTCTCAGGTGCCCAGCAGGATTAGGATTGCTACAAGATATGCCTAGCTCGAGTCGCATGTTTTCAAACATCTGAATTTCTCTGCATAACTTTTGTATTACAAATTATGTATTGAAATTATTTTGCGAACTCGCAACTTGTATACATTTTATTTTTGGAAATGTTTAACTATTTCAAACGTCTCATTTATAGTCATTCATTATGTATCTTATGCTGTGATATTTGATTTGGTAACACCCGACCCGACCGCTTCCGCAACCTAAAATTTGGGGGTGTTACAGATTGGTATCAGAGCCTAAGGTTATAGTGAACTAGGTTGCATTTAGTGTGCCTAGACTATGACCGTTAGGCAGTATTCCTCATTAGGTATAACTGGTTCAGAGATCACATCATACGAGTTTAATTTAACATAGCGTAGCTAACTATATACAATTAAATAAAGATGATGTGATATCTGAAAGGGGTTATGCTGAATCAGGAATGCACTAGTTGACTTTGATTGTTTTGTGCTAGACACCCTAGGCTATTATATATACTGTATGTATATATGAATAGGCCTTACATGTGAACTACTTCTATGCTATTATATATGTAAGTATATATATGAGCATCAATCGATAATACACTCACTAACACACGTGCCACTGGAAACGCCAAGTATGGCCATTATAACACTACTCAATACAAGAACATGACTTGTTCTCACCTATTACCGCCTATCTATTCATACGCGTGTAATATAACACATTCCGCTGTACTGCCATATACTCGCGAAGAGGCACATCGCCGTCTTCCTCACCATCACGACTCGACACATTCTCCATGTGTATGCATAGGAGAATATCATACTTATCCCTGAACCTCGGGAAGGAGGCATAAATGTTATCTATTGGGATAGAAACCCACACATGCTAATCGTTCACAAAACTAAAGCAAACAACAACGTTACTACAAACAATTTATTCGAAAGAGATCTACTTGAGGAGTTTATGTCTAAGGACAAACCAACGAATTTCTCGTCTTATGAGAAATCATTACCAAGGCGCGTCACACCTACTCCCCTCATACATTTTCACTCGCTCTCATCGTCGGGCAGGAGATCACCAATTGAATTGGTCAACCGCAACACTCGCATCTTGGAATGTTGTTCCAACAGTTAAACCGAAACTCGACGACTTACGCACGCCTCAAATACAACATTGACCATACTGGTCACCACTGGATTAGTGTTGTGAGGGACACTCGTAACGACTAAGTCCACAAAATTGTCTCAAACACATTTCGATCATTTTTGATTACCATAGTACCTCGGTTCTCACATGATTCAATACTTCAGTGCCTACCTGGTTTGTTACCTGACACTTGCATATCTAGCCTTTGTGCTACATTTGGAAAGCTACGTGACAACAACCTACTTTTAGCTTTAGAGCTACATTCGAAAAACTTATGATACTTATCAACACTTAGCACTTGGTGCTACATTGGCGTGTGGCGCTACATCGTGCTTTAGGCACAACACTTAGCGATTGTGTTGGCGGACTCTGCTTCGGCACTACACATGACACCGTGGGTGTCACACTTACCAACACAATTGGCTACACAGTTCGGTACTTCGGTAATACACTCAAGGCACTTGGTGCTGCATTCTCACAGTACATGGTACTGCACTTTAGTGCCTCGGGCACTACATTATGGCACGTGGTGCTGCATATCCCGGCACATTAGCGCTACACTCACAGTATGTTGATACTGCATTTCGGCACATTAGTGCTACACTCACGGTACATGGGTACTACATTATGGTGCTTCGGACACTGCATTACGGCACGTGGTGCTGCATTTCATAGTACTTTGGTACTACATTCATAATACTTTAGTAATACAATACTGTGCTTTTAGCACTGCATTACAGTACGTGATTACTGCATTTTAGTACTTGGGGGTGCTACACTTTGATTTATTAGGATTACTTCTACAGTACGCTAGTACTACACTATTGTCCGTTGGACTACTTAAAATAAAATAGTCTTGGTTGACTACATTAAAGACTCACGTGAACCGATCACGTCATGACAAACCCAAAGTCCGAGGACTTTCGAATACATACCTTAAAGAGTTTCCGAATCCCATCATTGTACATCATTGATGGTCACCTTGCACAATTGTGTAACACTCCCCTATGTATGCCACTGTAATAATCATAATCTTTGAATAAAGATCTCATAATTGTCGTTTCATTCTTATTTAAGAATCATGCCGCCTCGACGACAATCGTACACTCAAGCTAAGCTTGACCGAATTGTTGAACAAAGGGTGGCTGATGCTTTAGCTACTCGAAATCGAGCGCGATCCTGCACCTATAAGGAATTTCTGAGCTGTGAACCACTAAATTTTGCTGGAACTGAAGGGGCTGTCGGATTAATCCAATGGATCGAGAGAATGGAATCTGTATTCCACATTTGCAACTGCCCCGATGACTACGAAGTTAAGTACTCCACCTACACCCTCCAAGATAATGCACTTACCTAGTGGAATTCCTACGCCCAAACAGTAGGGATCGATACTGCTCACAAACTTCCTTGGGAGGAACTGAAACAATTAATGTGGGACGAGTATTATCCCAGTGAGGAACTACACAAACTCGAGGACGAACTTTGGCACCTCACCGTAAAGGACAACGATATCATGACATACACCAACCGCTTTCAACAACTGGCACTTCTTTGCCCAACCATGGTGAACCCTAAATATCAACGAATCGAAAGGTACATCGGAGGACTTCCGATGCAAATTGAGGGAATGGTTACAGCCTCCAATCCAGCCACTATTCACGATGTTGTTCGCATGGCCCACAAACTATTGGCACAGGTGGTTCGACGTGGAACACCTACAACCGAAAACCATCAAGGAAAATGGAATGGAAATTCCAGCACTAGTCATAATCCAACAAATCAACCCAAACCCTTGAGGTCCTACGCTACCGAACCTAAGGAAAAATTAGGCTATGCAGGAAACAAACCATTTTGTCATGGTTGCAAACATCACCACGATAGTATATGTGGCATACCTTGCGAAAGATGCCAACAATTCGGACACAAAATATGGGATTGCAGAGTTCCCGCGAATCCCGACTCACAAAGGGTATGCTTCAAATGTGGCGAACCCGGACATTACAAGAAGGATTGCCCGAAAATGAAACGCAAAATTCACCTGATCGGCTCTGAATGAACCGAACGAATCTCCGACAATGTTGTAGGTACATCCTTCCTCGAAAACACAACCCTTCAATTTTGGTTTACACTAAGTGTTTACTTTTACTCCTCGATATCACTTTTATCGACTCAATGCCGAGTACACCATAGGGCTAGTTAACTTAGGCCCACGTAAAACTCAAAGTTTGCTGTCAGCAGACTGGTCAGCTGAACGTTCACCAACCACTTAGTCCTGATAGGACTACTCTGTAAACAGTCACCTTGTGACGACTATCTAGTCCTGGATGGACTACCACGTAAATAGTTACTTTGTGACCACGACTTAACAACAATCTAAACAAACGAAATAGTTAACGATCTGACTAATATGATGAACCACGACACAGTCATGGATTGACTGCTTTCAAACTCGACATAGACATTTTATGTCTACTTTTCACTCGACGAACTTCACGTACATACACTTCTCCCCAAACCCCATGCGATCACTACCTCACCCGAAATTTCGGGATGAAATTTTCTTAACGGGGGGAGAATGTGACACCCGGTCAAAAAGTACAAATTTCACGCCCAATTTTAACTTCAAATAATCGTACTTTGTACGCAATTATAACAAAGTATTCGAAAACTTTATATATATTATTATATATATATAATACACAATGATTATTTAATAATCACACTCGAAAGAATCTGAAAGAACGCAGAATAACGCGTCCAAATTTCGGTGACAAAAGTTCACAACTAGTATTTTATTAGTTAAAATAAACATTATACGTTTGAGGAAAAATATTAAACGTTCGAAAATGTAAGTCGTTTTAATTAAAAACGCATTCTAGTTATCTGAGACCGCGCAAAATCTGGTTATAAAACTTTAACCCAAACATTTTATTTTTATAAAATGTTTCGACACAAAATATTTCGAAAGCATATAAATGAATTTTATATATTGAAAATACTATTTATTTTACGATCGGGTACAAAAATACGGGCATTTTGTACTGTGGTTGGAGACCACAGTCTCCAAATTTGGGATCTGGGTTAGATAAGCCGATCCACACACCCTTCCCATCTCATTTTCTTCTTCTTCATTCTTCTCATCTCTATCTCTCTCTCTCAATCTCTAACAACAACAACAAAAATTAACAACAATAACAACAAATCGGCAACAACAACGAGATCGGGAACAACAACAACAACTTAGTATCATCATCATCCCCATCAAGTGTTCATCACCATCTTCATCATCTCCATTCATCCTCATTTTCAAAAATTAAGAAATCACTCTCCCTCTCTCTAGAATCTGTTTCTCTCACTAGAAATTACTTAGATTTTATGTTTATACATGTTAGAAGCTTCCTATAACATCAAAATGCCCGAAAATCGATGTGACAACTCTCCAAATTAGGTATTAATTAACATTTAAGCATGTGCATTCTTACGCTAATTTCCTGGTTAAGTTTTAACAAAACTTTTTGATGTGTTGTAAGCCTAGCAAGCCCAGTACTTTTAAACAAAAAGTAATACGTAAGTATTAAAAGTTACGTACAAATATATCAGAACGAACCCGACAAAAATAAATAACAAAAATTTCGTGACACAAAAATAATTAATAACTCAATTATTAATTATGAGTATTTATATATCTATAACATATAGATAAAAAGGTTTAAATATACGTTTAAATAGAACAGAAATAATTGTAAAACATACTCTGAGATTACAAAACACAAAAACGTTATTTTTGTGATACGTTTGAAAGTATTTATAACATTACCTCAAAATATGAAATCATAATTCAACTAAAATTTGGCACTCAATTGGACGCGAGCAGTAAAATATACAAATTTGTACAACATTCTAAGATAATGATAACATCATTATTCTAATTATAAATAACGAACCAGGAGAACACCTACAAAATAAAAACATAAAATATTATATTTTATATTGTACAAATTATACCCGTATCCGAAATAAACAACTTAAAAACTTAGACTTTTTACACAAACTAAATATCTATGGACAAAGTGGTACTGAGACCTTACCCCCTCCGTTGACAATCTGCAACCCAACTCAATTATATACTCCCACTCCCTCCACACAGATACACACACACGCAAGTTTTCCCACCAACCTCCAATTATTTGAGGTCACTGTATCACCTGTCTCTTCCTCTTTTTCTTCATCATTCGGCGACATCAGAAGCAAAGGAAAAAGTGAAGCAACTAAACCATCAACTTCACAAACATCATCTATCACCATCCTCACAGTTTCATCATCATCATCGCTTGATCATCCGTAGGTTTTCATCATCAAGGTTTAACATTCTTCAAATCCTTACTTTTCTTCATTTTCTTTTGATCACATATAAATAACAAGGTCATTAACATCACCATAATCGCAGAATCAGTGTACATATATGCATGTGGATACATGCATGCTTATACACGAGTATATACCCGTACCGATACCACTTTGGACCCGAACGGGTCACGTTATTTTGGCCTCAACAACGAGTTAGTCGTGAGCTGTGAGTAGACTAAACGAAAAACAGGAGGAAAGCCGGTTTTAAACTTGTTTGGGTGAGTATAGATGTACGTGGGTTGGCCATGAATAACACCCATTTTACAAAAACTAACTAACGTATATATAAATGTACAAAGCAATGTATAACACAAAAGCAATCCTAGCCTAGTGGTGAAGAGCGTTGGCCAGCAAGCTTAAGGTCAGGGGTTCGATCCCCTTGACCTGCATTGACTCCTCCTTTTTAATTTTTGACCTGTTTTAATTCCTTTTATTTCTTTGACTAGCTTGTAATGTACACATATATAAATATGGTTGGAAATTTAACAATAAATATAGGCTATAGCCTAATGGTAAAACTTTGTGTTAGTAACCGAAAGGTCATGGGTTCGAGTCCTGTGACCTGAGTTCTTTTTATAAAAAAATGGTTTTTATTATATTAATTACTCTATTTTACAATTCCTTCCATAATTAAATTGTGTTTTTGTGTATTGAGTTTAAAACATGACTAATAATTAGTTCGAATAGCGACAATGAATATAAAAATTTGCACGACAACAACGTACAAAATAAATATATATACATTTATATTTATATAAGCGATAAAAGATAAAGCGACTCGAGTAATTATAAAACGGACAATAAATTTTATAATGATACGATATAAATAAAATTTATAAACTTTATATGTATATACAAACGATAATTTAGAGAACGATAACATATATATATTTGACAAACGGAAATAAATAGAATGAGAAGTTTTATAACAAATAAAACTTATATATATATATATATATATATATATATATATATATATATATATATATATATATATATATATATATATATTGTATACGTCACCAACATATTCAACGACTTATATTATTGAGAAATCAACAATTTCTTCAAATAAACAAACTGTTAACATAAGTGATTAAACAAATCAAACGTACTTATGTTAATATATTTATTGTATATAGGTTAACATACCTTGGGCAATTATCTATTTGGCTGCTAGCTTTCATACCGAGCAAATCACCGTGAGTTCACAGCCCCTACTTTGCAAATGTTTTATGCTTTTAAACATAGGGGTGTAAACATAGAAACTGCATGCGAACACATGCAGCAAATTATATAAATGCTGTAATTGCTTTATACAATTGTTTGATATGAAATTACATTTTCACAACTGTTTTGGGAATTAGACACTGTATCCTAGTACGGACCCAGACTCACAATGTATGTGTGAAAAGTCCATATGTCACGCAGACTATAACCATTAGCTAGGTGACTCTAGCCACCGAGTATACGAATAGTACTATTGCCGTGACGACCCTCCTATGGTTGGAGCGTATACTTAAATGTCCTTCAGGCAAACAACATAAGTTTTGGTTGTGGTTTGGTTATAGGGTTAGGTCGCGTTACTTTAACTTGCGAGGTTTAGCTCACCTTTCAGGGGATCATAGTCTAAGTATTCCCACATACTGTTAGGATTAACATATCCTACAACTGTTTTGTACCGGAGAAGCATTCTGGTTATATATTTAAATACTGGTAAACAACCAGACATACCTTTTGGGTAATAACCCACATAAAACTGTATTTTAGGGTAACAACCCTACAAACCTTACATTTTGCAAAACCTGCAAACATTTATCTATTGAATAACATTTAAATAATACAAATATAAATGGTTTAACATGCCACATCTTTATATAAAACCTGTGAATTCACTCAACATAATTGTTGACGACTTTCTTTCTATGTTTTACAGGAAATTAGCTATGTAAGTAAGCATCGCATGCATACAGGATGGACAACCCTGGACCACTTAGGATGCCACATATTTTGGGACAGCTTTTGAGGATTTCCTCTGTATTACTGCAGACATTGCGGTTATACTTATGAAATCTTATTTTATAACTTATGAATTGTAAAACTTAAATGTTTTAACACTATTACTACTGTACGACTTACATAGTCGTATTACTTTTGTAATAACTATTTAAACTGGCATCCTTATCTATTATGTTACACAATAGCCATATGCTCTGAGTATGTATGTATTGTTTGGTTGGTTTACTGCTCACGCCCCGTCACGTCATTAGAGCTTCCGCATGATTTATTAGTACTGATCGTGATTACCGTTTGGCGGGGTGTGACAATCGAACCAAAACTCGTTTGAAGCTTGAAATCCCGTAATAGACAAGAGTGTCGCTAGAGGGCCAAAAACAATGTTAGCGACACTCGTCAAGTGTCGCTACAAGTCTAAGTGTCGCTGCCAGCGACATTCCTTAGAGTGTCGCCAACTAAATAAAATAAATTTTAGGCGACACTAACCGAGTGTCGCCAGATTACTTAACTTTTTGGAACCAGCGACACTATCCCAGTGTCGCCAAATAAAACTAAGTGTCGCCTATAGCGACACTTTGCTAGTAGAAATAAAATTTTAGGAAGCGTTTTCACTACAGCAACATAGTAGAAAATAAAAATTTTCCAAACTGACCTGGCAGCTCGACCCAAGCCAGGGGCTTTGCCCCTTGGACCCCGCCAGGGGTTGCCACCCCTTGGACCCCGCTACCAGGGGCGCTGCCCCCGGACCCCCGTACACGGTTTCAAAACCTGAATGACGAATGAATATTTACACAACTCGCTTAGACAAACTGATTTGTCTCGTACTTATATAACCTCATGTGTTTAGGACGCTAGGAGGTTACTATTGTGACAACTCACGTACCGTAGGATCGCTGACAACTCATAGGTGAGTTCATAGCCCCACTCTTTCAACTGTTTTACTGTTTTCGGGGTGAGACGCATGCACAATTACTGTTTTCGAATTATAATGATAAACTTTTATAATTCACCCTCATCTATATTACTGTTATGTAATACGAAATGTGTAATACTTAGGGATTACACCCATTATATTGTTGTAGGACAATATCACTACTTAACCTAGATAGGTTGCCATTGTACATTGTTAGATTGTTGAAAAACAATCACCATCACATAACCTGACTAAGT
This sequence comes from Helichrysum umbraculigerum, assembly GCA_949592205.1. Classification (NCBI taxonomy): domain Eukaryota; kingdom Viridiplantae; phylum Streptophyta; class Magnoliopsida; order Asterales; family Asteraceae; genus Helichrysum; species Helichrysum umbraculigerum. Next base: position 2,444,003 of record CATIUR010000005.1, on the reverse strand, counting down.
TATCATTATGCATTGACCATATTGTCGCGGGACAATACTATCAAACACACTAAAAACTAGTTAGTTCTACCTACGCTGGACAACGACTAGATTTTTACAGGATTAGTTTTTCTTTTAGGAACTAAGACTGCCTATACATTCCAGGACATCTATATTGTATTGTATGTAAGCAAACATTAACCACGAATCCCAACATATATTGGCTAGGCTGAGGCTAGGAGTATACGATAGTAACGTACATTAGTATAGCTCTTTATACTATTACCAAACAACTAGGTGATGAGTTATTCATACCTAGGCTTATTGTGCTAGACCTAATATTTAAGTATTGTATATACATGCTTAGATACACTAAATCACCATCGTGGGTTACATGATACTCGGTAGAACGTGTTTGTTGATTTGACTTATATATATACATATATATATACATATATTCGTACGCTATCTCGAGCACTTGGTACCACCTACAATCTATGATATACATACACTATTACAAACACGATTTCTCTAGTCAGGCATGTCGTAGTACTGCTGGCTCTCATTTATACTAGTCGGGCATGTCGTAGTACTGCCGGCTCTCGGTTATTCAAGTCGGGCATGTCGTAGTACTGCCAGCTCAATTACATGCATTGCTTGCGAGCAACACTATTCGAGATCACGACAAAGTGATTTCAATCCATATCACAGTTTGGTGATACAAATCCATATCTCAGTCTGGTGATCCAAAATCATATCACAACCTGGTGATACAATACGATGCCACGGTAAAGTGGGCACAAAACGATGCCACGGTAAAGTGGGCACAAAACGAGATCACGGTAAAATGATTTGGTGATTCAAAATGATATCGCGGTAAAGTGATACAAATCATAAACACACGAGTTGATACTCGCACTTATTAACGGATACGCGAGCTTACACTCGAGATCGTTAACTCAGTATTTGGCTAAATACTCAATCATAGTTCTGCGGGACTACACATCCATGTTGCTGGAGGCAACACACTATGCCAGGTGGCATACCAGTTATTACTTGTTATCATATGACGTGGTCATACAGTTACTTGATTCATACTCAGGCAAGTATTGCCTCACATTGGTAGTTTTACTCATACCTGATAGGTATCTAGGCATGGATTGTCACACCCTCGATATGAAGTGGTCATACACTCCCTCGATAGTTCTTAGGCATGTATTGCCTCACGGTTGTAGACTTACTTATACCTGATAGGTATCTAGGCATGGAATGCCTCTTTCTTTATGTACTTAGGTACACACCACCACTTCTTAGGTATGAGATACCTCGTTAGATGTATACACACTGGTGTTACAACATTACTACAATACATATCAAAATCGTATAATTTGAACTACTTTTCAAAACATACAAGGTTTATTCTATATGTTTTCAACTAACAATTCTATGAACTCACCAGCTTTATAGCTGACTCGTTTTAGCATGTGTTCTCAGGTGCCCAGCAGGATTAGGATTGCTACAAGATATGCCTAGCTCGAGTCGCATGTTTTCAAACATCTGGATTTCTCTGCATAACTTTTGTATTACAAATTATGTATTGAAATTATTTTGCGAACTCGTAACTTGTATACATTTTATTTTTGGAAATGTTTAACTATTTTCAAACGTCTCATTTAGAGTCGTTCATTATGTATCTTATGCTGTGATATTTGATTTGGTAACACCCGACCCGACCGCTTCCGCAACCCGAAATTTGGGGGTGTTACACTAACTGCCGGCGACAACCAAAGTCTTTACAACATCAAAACTCAAAAGAGATGGTTGTCTCCCCACTACATATATTTACATCAGGAACCAATATCACTACCACTTTAAGATAACATGATTTTTCTCGGTAAAGACAAAATTTAATTCTGTTTGGATAAAAAAAAATTTTTGTAACTTTACATAGCGATTATGACAGCCGTATTTTTTCTAAATCCTCGGGTAATCTTGCTTTATTAAGTTTTATGCATTAAGATGACTTGGGGTAACTTTGAACTTGTTTCTCAGATTTTATTGGTTCTCGTTTTAGTAGACTTTTTATATGATCCGTTGAGGTAAATAAAAATCCAATCAACCATTCATAATTAAATGAGTTGAACTGGTCACATTTAGAATCCAGATGTTACTTTTCCGCCTTTGGACTTTTGGAGCATCAACTTTGAATTTTGACCATAAACAAATTCGTACCACAATTTCAAGTCACTGGGCTTCGTGCTTAAAATGGTGAGCTACGTGTAATCCCCGGTCATAATGGAAATGGGTTATTAGAAAATTTAAGGTTGAGACATTAAAAGAGGTTAATATCTCTCTTCCTACAGATATACCATCCTAGGAAGAAGATATGTAGAACTCTAATCTTCAAACCACCAATTCAACAACATATAGATTTCAATATTGCAGTTACGTGCACTATTCGGCTCTAAACCGGATTGATATCTTTGTTGTACCTTGCAAATGTATGTTTTGTCGACCTTATTGTGTACATAAATAAATAATTGTGTATATAGTGTTAGTGTAGATTGAAAATTAGTAACATGAATTAAATCTGTTGATTCCCTGAATACCAGAAATAAATCCTTACGTTGATTCAAAAAGAATACTGCGATTAGGTAAAAATTCAACTCAATTGCCAAGCAAAATTGAGAGAAAACCTGATTATCATGAAAAACAAAACTGAATGTTTCTTACAAACTGGAACCCTAGAAAAAAGAAGAAGAAATTCGAATCGGGCCTAAAAACGTAACGGGCCGAACATAAAGCCCAAAACAAAAGCCCAAACATAACTAAAAAGACATAAAATGGCCCATAACTTATTTTAGGAGCCTTTTATGGGCTTCGAAGTTCTACAACTATTTACCAAGACGTGGGCCTCGTTCCAAGCTTCGAATCGACAGCTAATGGGCCTGAGACGGAGCCCTGTAGCCCAAGTTATGGCCTTTTTCGTGAGGCCCCTTTATTTGCACGCTCGTGGACTTCTATAAACATATGGGCCTGTTCTTCAACACTTGCGCCTCCATCAAGTGTTAATTTCTTTCTTCAAAAAGGTCATGAGTATGTGCTTCTTGCAGAGTCTATGGTCCCTTTTTCAACTAGACAACTTCAGTTTTCTTATTTAAAAATTTTGTATACTGCACATTATATATGCCAGTGACAGTGACAAACAATAAACATACTCAGGGGTGGCAATTTTGACCCATTTATATATGAAACTGTTGTTTCCGGGTATGTTTTTCAGATGGGTAAAACTGAATATAGCTGAGGTCAGTTGAACTGATTGAATATTGGTCAAAAGTTCTTAAATTATCCTATTACGTTACTTATAAAATGCTTGCAATTATATTTGACAAACTAATTAGTTACAAGAAAGAAAATTATACATATTAGACAAAAAGTTTTCCATGTCAACCTGGACATGACGATTTCCAGTCCGTACAAACCTGTCTTAACTTGAAAAACAACCCGTTCGACCCACCCATTTTACTACCTCTAATAGTGAGAGACTGACCGGGCAGGAACATTAGTAAAACACTACTTATCTGATTTCGCATTCTTTTCTACCGTCTTATTACAACATAAAACAGATAGTTCTGGTATGGTACCTATAGAAATATACTGATATCAAACTAATTCCAAAAGTCAACTGAGGTCAAAACTCGCTGGGTAACACAGACTCATACTGTAATACTACATGAACTTTTTGAAAGTTTAAGCCGCTGCTCTACTGAGTTTACCTTTCTTTTGTGGGTTGTCTCCACCATCTGCGGAACCATTGCTCCTGTAGATTGGTTGCATACGCACTCTTACGTGGAGTATTTGACCAACCAAATATGTCATATCACAAAAAATACACACACATCTACAATCACTGCCATATTTGACTAATCACATATGTAGTTCCACAAGTTTTAGCCTTTTTACCCACTATTCCTATATTCCACTAAGAAATTCCACAGCAAAAGTGTTGTAGTTGTACATCATCTGACCACGAATGTCACAATAAATTAGGCTACTGCAGCATATTACTATATGTTACTAAAACAAATAATCAGATCTAAACGCATTTATCCCACTGTATTATGCTTTGTTTAACCTCTTTAAGTAAAAGATTATGGGTTGAATGCAATTTGTCTGCTCACGCTCAAAAGTCCTCCGACACGAGTCTGAGAACGAAAAATAATGGTAAGCATGTTACCTCGGCATATCCTCCAAAGGTGCGGGCCCAAGGTAGCAGTTACATTATTCATCGTCTGAAGTTGAAGTGAAACAATTTAGTTATTTTAACATTGTTAGTCTCTTACATGCCGAGTGTATCAAGAGAGAAGAAAATGACTCTCTCATATCATGATACAATCTGTTATTTTGCAAAAGAGTTACCTGATTTGCCAGAATTGCAATCATAATAGTTGTTTTTTGTACCATTCCAACGTTTCAAGTAATATGCCAAAGAAGTGACTAAGCAGAAATAGCCATTATATTAGGCTGCAAGTCAGATACGAAGGAGTTTCTTTAAATACATAATCCAAAGTTACTGATATCAAACACATGTAGAATTAAAAAATGTAAGCAATTCATTGTTGAAAAATTAAAACGTTAATTGTCGAATGACTACCTAGTTGATTCTAATGCATAGTAGTGTGGTAACCAAACCAACATGGTTGTGCACAAGTCGACCACAACACAAAGTATCTATACAACATTGAAAGTGAAGTTTAATCCATACAACAAGATCAATAAATATATCTTCCCATCCTATAGCAATTGGGTGATCCTCTACAAATGGATAATTGCATACATACTTTAATAATTAGATCTTCAAGAATAAATTATAGTATAAGCATTATCGAGAATATATGTATATTGATTAGATAATCAGGTAATAAATGGAAGGATATGGTAATCATCGTGAAAACATGAAGGGGATCTTCTGTCGATGTAATATTTGCTGGACTGCAAATCAGCCTTTTACATACCAACAGAGTATAACTTGACAGTAACTCCCTGAGTCGTAAGACTTGGAAACATACAAAACCTAAAGATAACATGCTCCCTAACTTTACATACAGTAATATTCTTAACGGTTCAAGAATAAATATCAGTAATTTCAATTAGAACGTGTACAAATCACTTCTCTCCAGTTGAGCTTCAACAATGTATACATTTCTAACCAAACCTATAGGTTTCTTATGATTGTATCAAACCTTAGGTATACTGGTCAAACATATACAAGAATTTAACAACCTCAATAAATACCACGAGAATCGTAATACTACCGAATAATATTCGCGGCATGATCTAATAATAACTTTATTTATAAAAAAAACAAACACAATATCAAGTAAAAAAAACCCTAAAACAAGTTGCAAAGTGAATTGACATCATTATATGCATCAAACCACATTATAAATACCTTTTCTACATCACTTTAAAAAAACAACTGATGAACTTCTAGTGAAGTAGTTATCATTCTCTCGGGGAAATTGATGCCAAATAGTTCTAAATTTAGCCATAGATGCCAACCCCACAAACCATAAACCTAAAAACTAGCATATCTCCAAGACCAACGACTGGGAGTTCATGATTTATTTTCTTGATCATCAACAGAAGCTTTAATTGGTTGGTCAGGCATCATGACACGTCCACTCAAAGGATCGACTGGACGTGTGTCACGTGGCCCACCTTTCCGTCCCATTGCAACCATGGGTGGTGGCGGTAGCAGCCCTGCTCTGAATAGAAGCCGTTGAACCGGATCCGAAGGTTGTGCACCAACTGAGAGCCAGTATCTGTACAACACAAAAGTTCCAAAATTATAATCCAATATTGATTTTGCCAACACAGGATCCCTCTGTTTTCACAATCCTTGTTTATCACTTTTCATGCACATATTATGTAATAATGTTTCGGAGATGAAATTTAGGGGCTGTTTACTTTATTTTCTATTAAGTTCAATATGGATATAGATGGCCGTATGGATAATAATACCTATAAGCAGTAAGTCTTGAATGTAAATTGATGTTTACTTTTTTGCTGAATGAATGGTCTAAATGATAGTAAATGACTATTTTACCCTTGTAAGAAAATTAAAGTTTCTAATCCAACAAATGAATCGAAAAGTAAAAAATAATTTAAATTTACAAACATACAATCAAATTAATTATATTCTAATTAACATCAGTTACATTTATGATCATATTTTCTAACTTTTGTTATAAACATGAAGTTAATAAAACGAAAAACACCGGATAAAGACACATAATACCAGTTCAAGCATTTACAACAAATCATCATATTGTTGCCATCTTCTAAATTAAAATTCACGGTCTTCGTATCCACCCAAACCATCTAGTTGTATCCAACTGTGAGCAACGTACCTACAAACCCAACTTTTAATTTTCAATTTCCTTTGTTGAAATTATAAACCCTAATTTTGAAAAAACTTACATATGCCTTTATTTAAGAAAGAAATAATAGTTACGGTGATGGCCACGGCCATGGCCGACCATGGCTGCGAAATCAGTTTATCAAAGAAATTAATAGAGATAAATTTTCCATAATACTTTCTATAAATCGTGTAGTTCGGTAACCAGAAAAATCAGTAACCAAAGAAATTAGTGGAGATAAAATTGGTTACAATGAGGAACGATGTTGATGGAGCAGCAGGTGAAAGTTGAACGGATCACCAATGGCGTTCATGATTCGGTAGTTAATTAACACGTATACACGTATACTGAAAAATCCTGAAGTTTGCAGTAGTAACACATATACAACTCGATTCACAAATGTTGAAAAAAAAGTGCAAATATCAACTACCATTTCTATCAAGCAAGCCTATCATAAAAGTCCACTGACATGCAACTTGAATGTTGATAGTGTTGACTAAAACCGTATCACATGAGAACTAAGATGAATAAAAAAAATGATGCATCTTAAAACTTACTTCACTCGGTCAAAATTGAGCCCCATTCGTTTACCGCCATCTTGAACTGTATTAATCAAACAATTGACAACAATTAACAAACCATATATCTTATTCTTACATCAACTTAAGTTTACAAACATAATAAGAGTTACAACCAAATATACATGGTGGATGTTTGAATGTACATTTTGAAAGTAATCTAACTTGTATCATCAATTAATATCACATAATCACTTTCCAAAATGAACATTCAAACATCCCCTTAATGAGTCACAATCAAATTTTAAAAGATTAAAGAATTACATATTTACATCCTAATCATTATATAACTCGCAATTCACACTCTTTCAATAGTGACTCGAAATATCTTTATCAATCTAATTGAAAGTATGCTTATATACATATATAAATTTGCTAAGCATTAGCCACTTGAAACACCAGTCATTTAAGCCCAATCAACAATAATAAAAGGTTTCAACATTCCAATGGGATGTTTAAATGTGTAATCAAACTGATTATACCATATTAACATTAATTGAAAAAAAATCCAAAGTAAAACCCCTAAATTTCTACCAAAATGTGATTATTATACCTGGCAAAGGATTGTAGTAACCCAAAACTTCAATATGTTTGCCATCTCTCGGGGATCTACTATCTGCTGCCATTACTCTGTAAAAAGGCCTGTTTCTGCATCCTAATCGAGCCAATCTCAATCGAACCACCATTTTCCCCCTTCTTGCTTTCTGTTCTGTACTGTCTGTTGAGAAAAAAAGGTAGCAATTACAATTACCAATATTATAAGAAAATTAACAAAGAAAATTTTATAAGCATATTAGATACATCAGCTATACATACAGTAGCAACATTAGAATTAAAAAAATGCAAATCTATAACCATATTAGCTACATCTGCGCATAAACACGAGGTTAATGTTAAATACCAAATAATTAGGGTAGCACACAAAAATGCAACAGAATGGTTAAATCGAGCAGCAACAACATTATTTTATTTTGTGCCTCATGCCAGCAATAACTACTTTAATTCTTCACGGGAAAAAAATAATCGAATTAACAGGAAACAAAAACAGAGCATTCATTCATTTTATTTAAGAAAAAATCATTTTGTCTAAATACATGGTTTAGTAGCATAGATGATGGAAGCGGCTAAAATAGAAAACGTTACCGATAGAGCTTGAGGGACGAATTGAAGGAGCAAGGTCAGATTTCTTCGATGACTTATGTGATATAGGGTTTTGATGGATCGATTACGCGAATTTTACCACCCGTAATAACACGGGTGGGTTGGGGTGGTCCTGGCGAAACGGGCGGGTTCGGGTAATTACGTGTCGGGTCAAAAGAGTACAAAACTGTATGGCTAATGATATATCACTATTCAATAATAAAACAAATGATTCGAGAAAGCAGCTAAATAATACCAGTCATTAATTAACAAAATTTGGAACTTCCCCATAAAAATCTCAAATTCATCAAAAAATCAATACCTATTTGTATTCCAAAACTGACAAAATAAATTGATTATTTATACTAATTTCTTTAATTGTCTTTGTTGGCTTAAAGTATTAAACCACAAGCATTCAAGCACTAATAGAATTATACCTATTTACTTCCTTCATTTGATTCGTAAACTCACCTCAATGCAATCAATTTTCAGATAATTGAAAATATACTTCACAACAAAGTTAATGCACCCTTAATAAATTTAATTATATCAAAGAAAAGCTAATTAAAAACGTACTATTATAATTATAAGTGGCAAAATGAATGGGTCGGATCGGGTCAGGTCACGGGTCTAGATGAGTCTGGGTTTAGATGGGTCATTTAAAAGGATGGATTACAACGGGTTCGGGTCAAATGGGTCTCGGGTCGGGTCGACCCACCGGGTTTTCACCTAACTTTTTTTTATTTGAGTGAAAAATGAAAAAAATGAAATGAGGTGGAAAAAAAAATTACCCGCTAGACCGGTCTAGACCCGTTGGTTAATTGTTACACAATTGAAGGAAATATTGAAAAACCCATTTAGACTCATCTAAACAATGGGGAGGAGATTCAACAAACCCATCCCCTTCTAAATATTAACCAAATTGACCCATAATTAACCAGTGGGTCTAAAATTGCCACCTCTAATTATAATCGACGGAGAACGCCAGAGACGACGGATGTGGAAGGCGGAGGACGGCGGAGCACGACGACGACGATGGTTTTCAGTTTACTCCGTGTATTGTCAGATCGATTCAGATTTGAGAGAAGTTATGTGACACCCGTCAAATTAGGACTAGTAATTAGTGCCTAATCAATTGTAAATACGTGTAATTGGTTCTGTGTTAGGCTAATTAATGTATCAAAATATATATTGTTGAATATATACGATTATGCGATTTGATTAAATCATACGCAATTTAAATCGAATGTAATTCGGTTCAATTAAATATGGACGATGGTGAACCATTTTATTTAAATAATATAACATTATTTAACAACGTTATTATATCCAAAATATTATTTTTATAATATTTCATTGCAAACTCGTATTGTACAAGTGAAATTTACGAGATTAAAATGTAAACGAGCAAACAAAACAAAAATAAATTAAAGTTATGATTTATAACTCAAGTATTAAGTATTTTGATAAAATACTTCAACAAAATTATCGAGTAATTATTTGTATTTTAAAATATATAATTAAACGTATAAAATAATTAATTAACGTTTAAACGACCGGGAAAACGAACACCGCACGGGACGCGGGGACTGAAAATGGGAGGCTAAACCTCCCACTCCCCCCTCCTTTTTCTCATTTATCACATTCCACTCTCTTTCTTCTCTTTCATTTCCTTTCAAATTCCATCACCATCACCATCGCAAAATCACCAATTTACACCACCAAACGATCTCGGTTTTCATCGCTCATTTGGAAGAAAAGAACCACCTCGACACGATCTACACTTTCATCTTTTCAGATTTCTCTCGCGCGAACTTGTAAGTTTCTGAAAAATTCTCGAAATCACGCAAAACTATGTTATAATGCTTGTATGTTGTTTCTATAAGCTTATAATGTCCATATATGGGTTAGGTAAAAGAATCGGACTCAACGGAAACCGGAAAACTCGTTTTTGGCTCAAAATCCGGCGAACAGCGGCAAGTGTCGCAACGAAGCTGCAGATCTTGCGACACTCCCTAAGTGCCGCAGAAATTCTAAGTGTCGCAAATTCAATATGCGTCACTCACCCGTGACACTTCATCGAAGTGATGCCTATTTTTGTAACAGTACACTAGTGACACTTGTCCAAGTGTCGCCTATAATCAATTTACAATCCATACGACACTTACCCTTAGTGACGCTAAAAACCAATCGAACATGTTATGCGACACTTACCTCCAGTGCCGCAACCAAGTGTCGCCACCTTCTGCGACACTTCACTAAGTGTCGCCATTACTACAGAATTCACATTTTTATGCGACACTGATTGAGTGTCGCCGAAAACTATTAAATGTTGCTTCAAGTGTCGCAGAAAACAGAATGTCGCTTCAAGTGTCGCCGAAAACTATTGAGTCTGGCCAGCCCCTTGGACCCCGCCAGGGGTTGCCACCCCTGGAACCCCGCTAACCAGGGGCGCTGCCCCCGGACCTCCGTCACCTAAAAGTTTATAAATACTTTTTAATTGTAACACTTCGAAATCAAAATAATAATATTGAAGATTATTACAAACAATCACCAACGGGCCGTACACGTTTTCAAAGCAAAAGTTAACCAAACAACCAAATCGTAGTAATTTGGACATTCTAGTTGAACGAAACAACTACAAGGATAGTCTTTGTAACTATCTAATCATATTAATAACCATCGCGTGTCGTGGACACCCTCAAGTTATCTGTCTACGGACATCTCACTGCTTGATTAAACACCGTACATTTATTGATTAAACGCTTCCAGACTCAGGTGAGTCTCATAGCCCCTCTTTTTACCGCTTTTCACTCAGGGGTGTGATTCAATGTTTATTTTAACATGTGAACGCAAGTACAAACTTTACAATATACTACATGAGTTGTTTTCCACTAATCATTTCAAAGTCCTCCGTCAGCATAGTTTGGTAATACGTTGTAGCGTGATTATTAGTATATGGTACCATATAGGATTGACCCTCCTCGTCCGGGTTAGCATGCACTAACTGGGTAAACGGACGTACTAATAATTGTTCAGACGAGTGTGGATTAGGCACTCGTGGAGGCACCTCGCTCGGAATTCTCTATATGGGACCCGACCCTCGAGTTAAGCTCAGACTATGTGCTCATGGTTGTGTACATTACTATTTATTTGCTGGTTGCAAATCATTACTTAAATCTTGCGGTTCATACGATATTATCTGATTTCAAACCTGTGAGCTCACCAGCTTTTAGCTGACCCATTTTAGCATGTATCACAGGTACCCAGCAGTAGATTGGACTGCCTCAGGATTTCTATAGCTCGAGTCAGCATGCAGACATTAGAGATTTTCTTGCATTAGTATATTTTGTGCAAGTACTTATGTACTGAAATCTCTCATTTAATCGAACACGAGCTATGTACAGCTTTAAATGTTGTAAACATTTTTATATTAATATATTTTGTTAAAACGACGCATATAGAGTCGTTTGCTATATCTTGTGTGCTTTGATATTTAATTAGTAACACCCAATGTATGCTTCCTCTAAACAGTAAATTTGGGGGTGTTACAAGTTAGGGTTTCAATTTCATAACGTACATGATTGTCCAGTTAGACCCGCTCAACATATTTATAACGCGACCCAATAGAATTTTTTTCCTAGCCCATTCTAGTCCACTTAGTAAACATAGAAAGTCCAAAATTACCCATTATTGTGTTAGAAAAGCCCATTATGACCCAGAATCAAACAATTGGGGCTAGTTATGCCGGTGCTGATTTTAGGTAAGAAGCATTATTTTGTGGCAATAAACAAAAAAATTATCTAACTTCATTCACTACTGCAGGTCTTGAGAATTTGACTACCCGTTAATGTAATATTGCAAATTTATAAATTTTGATAAAAACAAATATTAAAAACGTTTGAGTGTGTATAATATTCTTACGATTATAAGATTTGTATAACATCATTATTTTTCATTCTTTGTAGTTGTGTGTGTTGTTTTATATTTCTCGTTTTGAGTGGCCTCTGCTTTCGGTTTCGAGTTTGTTTTCTTTTCTTTTTGTTGGGCCTCTCTCTTTGCCTACATAGTGTAGGGGCTCCATCTTGTACGTGTTCTTTTTATGTTTTAATATATTTATGCTAAAAAAAATGATTATTATTAGAGCAGGCCGAATGAATAAAGCTATTAAAAACTTTTATATTAGTCACATCAAATTTTAAATTTTCTTAGTAAAAAAACTTTAATTTTTTTTTCCAATGATAAACAACTTTTCGAAGTTCTTTTATAAAAAAAAACATACACACAAACTTTCAAAAAAGCTTTTCATGCAAGACATCGAATTTCTTAAGCTTTTGCAAAAAAAAAAACTTTTACTTCAATGAACGAAAAGATTTTCTAATTTTTTTTTCCCAATGAAAAAGTCATAGAAAGAACCTTCTTTGTATATGCTCTTATAAATTTATAGTATTTCTATCCCAGAGCAAAGTTCAAATGAGTACACCAATTATGAGTGAGAATGAGGGAACCAACAGATTTCTGCCATGTGTCACTTTATTCTCTCTCCTCCACATTTTTAGAAATTAAATATCTCACAAACGGTAAGTCCCTCAAGGCATACTTTTGACAAAAAAAAAATTTCTACCATTTTTTGGTGGGTTTTACAAATCAGTAACACATGTATTAGTGATTGGTTGTACATTTAATTTGTGGTTAAGGTTAGGGTTTAGGGTTAGGGTTTAGTAGGGTTTAGGGTTTAGTAGGGTTTAGGATTTAGTAGGGTTTAGAGTTTAGGGTTTATTATGATTTAGGGTTTAGAGTTTTGTAAAGCATTTAGAGTTTAGGGTTTGGGGTTTATGGGTTAGGGTTTAGGGTTTGAGGTTTGTGGTTTCGAGGGAGAAACCCCAAACCTCAAACCTTAAACCCTAACCCCTAAACCCCAAACCCTAAACCCTAAACGCAACACTTTAACACACGTGTTAGTAAATATGAAACCCACCAAAAAAATGAAGAAAAAAAAACTCGTCGAAAGTATGCCTTGAGGGATGGCAAATCGAAGAGGAGAAAACGCTGAATTTAATGGTGCAATTTTCATAATTTTTGGATTTGTCGTTTGTGAGATAATTGATGTTAGGGGTAAATGGGTTTTGTACACGTGTGTAACACCCCCAAATTTGTTTAGCGGAAGCATTGGTGTTAACTGGGGGTGCCACGTCAATATTGTACATGCATACGTATCAGAGCTTATGATTACAACCAAACATATATTAGATGCCAAAAGTATTAGTTACACAGTTTACGATATATTGAATCGTACAAATGTAAAAGTGTTTAAGTTACAAAAGTAGATTTCGTAAATATGACTAAACAATTTTAATTATACAAAAGAAATCCAGTTGTCAAAAGTTGGCATCCTAAAGCTTCACGGGTCGCCTATATTCCGTGTGTGCAGGCGGTTCTTACGTGCGCAGCTAATTCCCTGAAAAACATAGTAAAAGTCAACAACAAGGTTGAGTGAATTCACAGGTTTTATGTTTGCAATAGTTGGATCGAGTTTGTAAGCACAGTTGTTAAACCAAATATGTTCACAAATAGTTATTGCCATAACAGTTAAATAAGTTTAGTGGAATGTTATCCAAATACAAGTTATGTGGGATGTCTGCCCAAAATACGGTTTACATTGGGATGTTACCCAAAGCACAATTTACGTTGGGATGTTACCCAAAACACAGTTTAAAATACGTTGCTGGTCGTTCTCCAGCTTTTTACAAACAGTACCGGTCGTTCTCCGGCCAAATACGCACGGGTCGTTCTCCCGTCCAAACACTGCTGGTCGTTCTCCAGCGAGACACTGTGCCGGTCGTTCTCCGGTCTAAAGACGCATGGGTCGTTCTCCCATCCAAAACGCACGGGTCGTTCTCCCGTCCACTTGGCCAGTCGTTCTCTGGCACTAAAATATGTTGCAGGTCGTTCTCCAGCGTTTTCATAAAAAGTACCGGTCGTTCTCCTGCTAAACACGCACGAGTCGTTCTCCCGTCCAAACAAAACAGTTTACCGGTCATTCTCCGGTCTAGTAAAACGTTTTGTCAAATAGTTTACCACATTTGGTTTAGTTTATAGTATGAAAATGTCATTTCATAAGCATTAGTTTGCACAACAGTTCAAAGTACTCTAATCGTTCGAGTAAACACGTATACAATCATGTAGTAAAAGCAGTTATGACAATTGTACAATGTATAACACAATAGTTATATAAAAGTTTGCTCATGTAGCAAAAGGGTTGACTATGTTTTCCACCCCTGTTCAAAAGCAGTTAAAACAGTAAAAGTAGGGCTGTGAACTCACCTGTTGAGTTAAGTAACGTGTGAGCGCTAGCAAAGCCTAAAGCCCGAATGTAATATAGTCGAAATCTCCTAACGCCCTAAACGTATGTGTAACACCCGTCCTTTTTCAAACAATACGATAATGTATTTTATTACCGGAAGCGGAAGTCCCAAAACAAGCATTTCATTTTTCAAACATAAAAGTCCTGCTTATTACAAACATATAATTTTTAAACACAATTATTGGGTGTTATTTAATCCAAAAACAACATTGATTTAGCAAAATCAATATCAGAGTTATACGCAAGGTCGTCAAACAATCCATTCCAGCCACCAACTTCTTGCCCAACAATATAAACAATCATAACCTGCAAGAAGTGGGAATGTGGGGGTTAGCTCAAAGCTAAGTGAGAAAGAACTGTAACCGACAGTCCAACTCAGATATAACACATCAGCTTACAATAAATAATCGTAATCACAACACAATCAATGTTTACATCATCAAGCACTGTAAACACACAATCACTAAAGAGGACCGGTGGTCCTTGAGGAACCCTCAAGCCGCGGTGGCCCTCAAGCGACACTTATAAACCCCACTGAGCTGCAGGCCAATACAGCGGTTTACCGATAGCCTGTTACTATCATCACACACGATTTAGATTCCCATTAACGATATGTACAAGGAATCCTCATCGTCCAAATAATAGTAACCAATGCCCAACACTTGTCGACCTCTTTATAACACATATACGCCTCAAAGGCCATATAACACTTAACACAATTATAATCATAACAGATTAATAATTATTCAACAATAACATATACGGTTACCCGTTGTAACCAACATGTTATAACTCAATCACACTGAAGGTACAGGTCCACTCACCGATACCTCAGATGTCCACTCAGTAGTCTAATGTCACTGAGTCTTCTGTATATCTGAAATCACCACAGAATACTACAAGTTAGTAACTTGTCAACAAGGATAATCTCATGTTACAATAATATAACATATCACAATAGTTCACTTTCCAATATATCATATCATATCATATTAACGTGATCATATAACATATCACAATTCTCATTATTCCGCATATTATAATAATATGATAATAACCATCACTTTTAATAACTCCATCATTTAATTATAATTCATCATCATTTTATATTCCCATAAAAGTAGGATCTCAAAATAATACCTACCAAGTGTACTCGTGAAAATCTGTCGAGCACATAGCATCAATTAATAAACAATAACCATGTTACACTTTAATAATGATAACTAATCATCATGTTCTCATAACAATCATAAACTAACTAGTTTATAGGCATCTATCATAAGTAATCAATTTAAGTCAAAAGGCTGCTGGAACCAGTTTACCCGCCGGGTAAGGTTAGTACCCGCCGGGTACTAGCCAAAACCCAAGAACCCGCCGGCTTGGCAACAGAAGCCGCCGGCTTCACCCCCCGAACCGCCGGTTGATTTAACATTTTCATGATCAGAACTTAAACTCAATATTAAAGGCTACAGAAGCCGCCGGCTTGGGTTATTACCCGCCGGCTCCCAACAATTTAGAACAAGCCGCCGGCTTAGCATTGAAGCCGCCGGCTTCCCATGAAACAAGAACTACCCGCCGGGTAGATAAGGTACCCGCCGGGTACCCTACCCAGACCAGCGATCTGCTGCTGCTGATCAAACCCACAACCCGAATTAAAACCCCAAAATCACCAAATCAAAGGATCTAATCGATTATAATCAACAAATAATAACATATAACATCACATATCATCATTTATATCATCTAATTCATCTAATAATCATAAACCCTAAATTGTTAATGTATATACATATATATAATGAACACTTACAATTAAAGGATGATGATGATGATCTAGTGATGAAGATGAAGCTATAGCAAGATCACAAGCAACCTCACAATCTCTCTTTCTATCTTTTATTTTCAATGATATGTATGTATATGTATGTGTGTGTAAAGAGATAGAGAAAAAGATCAAGAAAGAAAGAAAATAAAGAAAAGTAGGTCGATCACCTCCCTTTTAACCCACTTCCACACAGTACAATTATACCCCTTCTAAGCCTATTGTCTGAACCCGAAAATACCCACGAGACAATAAACTTTTATTTTACCGTCAGGCTCAACTATTTAAAACAAATATTATTTTATTAGTCACAATAATTCCTGTGACTCTTTCACCTATTCATTTTCATACTCAAACACATATATAATTTCCTATCTCATTTAAATAACCATTTAATTTCGGAAAATACCATAAACGTCTAGGCCCTGTAACAGGATGTTACAAATCTTCCCTCCTTAAAAAGATTTCGTCCTCGAAATCTAATCCAACTCGAAATCCTCAATTAGGTAATCACATAACATCCACCATGATCAGTTTATACACCGGATCACACTTGAAACATAATAATCCAAATCCATAATTAATATCCCATCCGATCTCATGGTAATCCTTCAATCATAATAATCTCGAATCATTCCACAATTCAAAAATCTCCAAATAACAAACAGTTAACACTCAACAGTTTCAATTAGGATCACATCTCGAAATCTCAAACAGCTGAATTCCACACAGGATTATGCAATCTTTAATCCACTAGTAATGTTCAATAACACTTTCCAATTTCATATAATAATCTATCAAGTCCTCTAGCTAGATAGTTCTCAATCAATCCATTAAGTCCGAAAAATCTCAAAAGCATAGGATAACCCTTGTCGCAAATCAACAACAATTCACAATAACATCAAGTCTCAAAATCAAATATTTGATTTAATCTAACCATTACCCATATCTCCACGAGTTTAAGTAAAACAACCATTACAAACTCCAAGTCAAGGATAGAATAATTCCTTCTCATAGCTTAGGCTATCATAAACTATAAATAATAACCACGTCTTATCGCATCAAACACGATTCAATCATATGGAAGATATCATAACACTTTATAAGATCGTTAAATCCTACAAATAGTACAAGGTCAAAATCTGACATAGCAACTATTCCACTGTCAAATAAACATCCACTGTTCAATCTACAATTAATTTCAGAATAATCAATTCATCATATCCCTCAAATCAAATTACATACATTCGAGATAAGGCCAATCATCCATTTCCCGAACCTCATCACATTAACTTTACCAATTTAATGTATAAATCAATACATGTCAAAGTCTTATTAAAACAAGATTGACACTAACACAATTCAACCGCAATATGACCCACTATCCAATATTAATTCTAGTCACCTACATGATAATCGAAATTATCCAATATCAATTAATTCTACTATAAAAGAATTAACAACTACAGTGGGGATCAATTCAGTTATCACACAATGCACAAACATAAGGCACAACTAACTCTAGATCACATAACCATATGATAGTATAGAGTTAATACATGAGTACCTGGAATGACGTCAGGCAATCCCACAGTTTTATCAACTGTAATATGAAGAACTTATCAGCAACTGATAACGAATTCTCCCAACTATAGCGAGAAATGACGACCTCCCGACCAACCCCGACTCCTATCTCCTAGCCTCTGGACACTGGTTCGCTCGATGACTCTCCTTATGACAATTCCAACAAACATGACCAGGATAATCACAATCTTTTGCAACATGCCCAAACACGCCACATTTAATGCATCTGGCAGTCTGAGAATTACACCGCCCGTTATGTCTGGTTTTACATTTAAAGCACCATTTGGGTTTGTCAACTGAACTCTTACGGTCACTCTGCCATTTTCGTTTACCCTTACTAGAAGAATCACACTCAGATTGATGCAAAGCTATTTCTCTATTTTGTGCATCCCGAGCCCGCAAGTCACAATCCACGGCACGAGCTAAGTCAAAAGCCCGAGAAAGCGAATCTGCTAATCTCACTGTTGCCCGATAATCAGGTGGCAATGTTCTAACAAAATGATCAATCTTAGTCCTATCAGTTGGGACCCACTGTTGAACAAATCTCAATTTCTCTGTAAACTGATTAATCAACTCATCAATAGTCATTTGGTCAGTCAAGTGAAGTTCCATGAACTCGTCTCTAATACGCGATATATCAAAATCAGAACAATATCGTTTACATATCTCGGTATAAAAATCTAACCATTTGATAGAAACTTTCTGCTGTGGAGTCAAAACTGCTGTAAATGAATCCCACCAGTTCATTGCTTGACCCTTCAAAAGTTGAACTGCATACGGAACCTTATCCTCTTCTCTGCACTGACAAACTTCAAATTTCCTCTCAATATCACGCAACCAATCTAAAGTATCTGAAGGATTTGAACTGCCCTGAAATTTTGAAGGTTTACATGACATAAAAGTAGTAAAGGAACAAACTTTCTGCTGAGAAGATCCAGCCTGCCCATGTCTATCATTCTGTATTTCCAAAGAAGAAGTATCCATCCGAGAGGCACTATAAGGAGCATTGGTCGGGTTATCATATTCTGCCATATCTGTATCAAGAAAACAACAATCTCGCAACTCGTTAATGGTTAGTACATAACACGCTAATCAACTTCTCATACCACTCTAAACCCACATTATGGAATGTTTGACCAAACACAAATAGATTTGGGATTGAACGTTACCAAAGATCAATTCGCCCAAACCTATGCTCTGATACCACTTGTAACACCCGTCCTTTTTCAAACAATACGATAATGTATTTTATTACCGGAAGCGGAAGTCCCAAAACAAGCATTTCATTTTTCAAACATAAAAGTCCTGCTTATTACAAACATATAATTTTTAAACACAATTATTGGGTGTTATTTAATCCAAAAACAACATTGATTTAGCAAAATCAATATCAGAGTTATACGCAAGGTCGTCAAACAATCCATTCCAGCCACCAACTTCTTGCCCAACAATATAAACAATCATAACCTGCAAGAAGTGGGAATGTGGGGGTTAGCTCAAAGCTAAGTGAGAAAGAACTGTAACCGACAGTCCAACTCAGATATAACACATCAGCTTACAATAAATAATCGTAATCACAACACAATCAATGTTTACATCATCAAGCACTGTAAACACACAATCACTAAAGAGGACCGGTGGTCCTTGAGGAACCCTCAAGCCGCGGTGGCCCTCAAGCGACACTTATAAACCCCACTGAGCTGCAGGCCAATACAGCGGTTTACCGATAGCCTGTTACTATCATCACACACGATTTAGATTCCCATTAACGATATGTACAAGGAATCCTCATCGTCCAAATAATAGTAACCAATGCCCAACACTTGTCGACCTCTTTATAACACATATACGCCTCAAAGGCCATATAACACTTAACACAATTATAATCATAACAGATTAATAATTATTCAACAATAACATATACGGTTACCCGTTGTAACCAACATGTTATAACTCAATCACACTGAAGGTACAGGTCCACTCACCGATACCTCAGATGTCCACTCAGTAGTCTAATGTCACTGAGTCTTCTGTATATCTGAAATCACCACAGAATACTACAAGTTAGTAACTTGTCAACAAGGATAATCTCATGTTACAATAATATAACATATCACAATAGTTCACTTTCCAATATATCATATCATATCATATTAACGTGATCATATAACATATCACAATTCTCATTATTCCGCATATTATAATAATATGATAATAACCATCACTTTTAATAACTCCATCATTTAATTATAATTCATCATCATTTTATATTCCCATAAAAGTAGGATCTCAAAATAATACCTACCAAGTGTACTCGTGAAAATCTGTCGAGCACATAGCATCAATTAATAAACAATAACCATGTTACACTTTAATAATGATAACTAATCATCATGTTCTCATAACAATCATAAACTAACTAGTTTATAGGCATCTATCATAAGTAATCAATTTAAGTCAAAAGGCTGCTGGAACCAGTTTACCCGCCGGGTAAGGTTAGTACCCGCCGGGTACTAGCCAAAACCCAAGAACCCGCCGGCTTGGCAACAGAAGCCGCCGGCTTCACCCCCCGAACCGCCGGTTGATTTAACATTTTCATGATCAGAACTTAAACTCAATATTAAAGGCTACAGAAGCCGCCGGCTTGGGTTATTACCCGCCGGCTCCCAACAATTTAGAACAAGCCGCCGGCTTAGCATTGAAGCCGCCGGCTTCCCATGAAACAAGAACTACCCGCCGGGTAGATAAGGTACCCGCCGGGTACCCTACCCAGACCAGCGATCTGCTGCTGCTGATCAAACCCACAACCCGAATTAAAACCCCAAAATCACCAAATCAAAGGATCTAATCGATTATAATCAACAAATAATAACATATAACATCACATATCATCATTTATATCATCTAATTCATCTAATAATCATAAACCCTAAATTGTTAATGTATATACATATATATAATGAACACTTACAATTAAAGGATGATGATGATGATCTAGTGATGAAGATGAAGCTATAGCAAGATCACAAGCAACCTCACAATCTCTCTTTCTATCTTTTATTTTCAATGATATGTATGTATATGTATGTGTGTGTAAAGAGATAGAGAAAAAGATCAAGAAAGAAAGAAAATAAAGAAAAGTAGGTCGATCACCTCCCTTTTAACCCACTTCCACACAGTACAATTATACCCCTTCTAAGCCTATTGTCTGAACCCGAAAATACCCACGAGACAATAAACTTTTATTTTACCGTCAGGCTCAACTATTTAAAACAAATATTATTTTATTAGTCACAATAATTCCTGTGACTCTTTCACCTATTCATTTTCATACTCAAACACATATATAATTTCCTATCTCATTTAAATAACCATTTAATTTCGGAAAATACCATAAACGTCTAGGCCCTGTAACAGGATGTTACAGTATGAGATTTAATAAGTATGTTGATGTCTAAGTCGGCCATCCATGCTAGTGTTCGTACAACCAAGTTATGTCCAAGTGTTAGTTCGATGTTCATGTTTGAAGCTTGAAAATGTATACGACTTGTTGGTAACGGTTCGTAGTTATAACTTTTGAAAGCGTTTATCATTTTCATTCCTTTTGAGTTTCATAAAGTACGGAATTGTGTACGGGGGTCCGGGGGTAGCGCCCCTGGTAGCGGGGTCCAAGGGGTGGCAACCCCTGGTGGGGTCCAAGGGGCAAAGCCCCTGGTTGGGGTCGAAAACGCATTCGAAATTTCGTTTCGGGGTAAAATCAAGTGGTAAAATACTTAGTGAGATCATGCGTTTTTAAGGGTCTGAAACATGCGTCGTTAAGTGCGACGTTGCGTGCGACATAGGCGCTTGTGTCGCTATATGCGACGTCAGGGTCTAGTGCGACGTAAGGGTCGACGTCGCTACGTGAGACTTCGCAATTTAATGCGACATTGAGGGTGATGTCGCAGTATGCGACGTTGTGAAGTGTTCTGCGACATTGTGACTGATGTCGCAATTGGCCCAAGCCAGATGCGATGTCGGGGTCTGATCTGATTCCGGTGGCCGGAAAGCTTTGGTTTGGTCCGAAACTTTTACCCAACCCTTATTTGGACATTTCTTAGTTATATAAACACAAATCATGTATTAAAAACCAAAATATAAGTAGTTTCGAAAAGTGTCGAAAACTTACGCGTGTCGGTTTTAAAATCCGAAAAGGTAGAAATGTAGATCATGATCCCGTGAATGTTTTATTCCAAAGAAGCTAGGTGATTCGAGTCGTTTTTGTGGTAGTTTTTAGTGATTTTTGGTGGTTTTTAGAGAGAGAATTGAGAGAGAATAGAGGTAGAGAGAGAGAGTGAAAGTGAGAAGTGAGGTTGGTGGTGGGGTGGTGGAGCCGGTTTTGATCTTCCAAAAAGAGGAAGGGACTTTGTCCCAAATTTATGGTATTTTGCCCGTGTTCGTTTACCCGATCGTTAATTATTAACTTATTGAAATGCCCATAAATTTTTTTTTTTTTTTTTTTAGCTAATACATTTAGGTCCCGTTACTTCTTAATATTTCAAATTATGTTATCTCAGTTAACATCTTAATGATTTTAATACAGTTTTCTTCTAAGTTTTTAAAATAGCCTGGATAACAATTTTTCACACTCGAACGCGATCCCAAGAAATTAAGCCGGATTGCGTTCCCTAGTTCAATACCATTCTGTAAAGAAAGTACACTGACGAACGCGATCTAGACACCCTAGCTGGATCGCGTTTTCTAGTTAAAAATCCGGCTGTGGTGATTTTTCAAAGGGGAACGCGATCCTGGAAAATTTGCTGGATCGCGTTCACTAGTTAATTTCCAGATCAGCCCAAAAACTCAAATTTTAACGAACTTCAATTGTGCATAATTCGTAAACCGTAAGGGATTAGATTCTGAAACTTTGCAAATACATTCAAATAACCAAAACAAAGATTTCCCTGTTTGTACTTTTTCAATCTTCACAAAAACGCAACATTTGAGCGTATAACTCATTTTCGCCCATTTTTGACATTTTTGGTGAACAACTCAAAACACAATCCACCCATTTGCAGCTTTTATACTCTTTACTACTTTTCCAAATTGCTTAAACACACTTAAAGCAACTGACAAAGATTTCATAACCTCGGTTAAACTCGTTATACACACATGGGTTAATGTTGACCCATTTTGACACCTAAGACCCATTCAACCTTTTTCAACATACTAACACTTCTATTTCATTTTCAATACATAATTTACACCAGTTGTTGACTTTTAAAGTCAACTATTACAAAACATATTTCTACCCATTACTTTAAGTATTCCAAAAGAAAGTTTTGAGGCGTATTACACAAGATGATACGAAACGATAATCCAAAAGAAAGTGAGCTTGCTACTTACTAATCTGCAAGCCAAATCCACTTTACTATTTCTTAACTTCCTTATCCTTTCGTTGTGAACTATTACCTACAATTCAACATGATACAATGGAGTAAGCATAAAATGCTTAGTGAATACATAAATTACCAACTAAGCAATTCAAGTAACACATAACCTAATTATTCAACAAATGAGCATAAGTAGAGGTTGATACCAAATTGGATCCGCGGTCCATAAGATACAATTGTGCTTAGCACATATTTCGTATTGAGGGTTATTTCGTAATAATAAACTCTACTCTATTGCTCAATCACATAATCATACACCAAAGCAACAATAATAACATAGTTATATGAAGTCTCTTGCTCGTAAGCAAATCTGAATTCACATAACTTTCACCTAATTGATTCTCCATGTACTCACCTTAACAATAGATGATGATTTCACTTAACAAGGATAATAGCTATTCCAATCCTTTATCACCTATACATATGATACATAATAATACATTTAGAATTCTAAAATTCATAACACTAGGTAGTGAATCAAAATTCACTCTCCCCCACTTTGATTAATTTAATTGATTCATTCACTCACCATTTCAAACTTCTTCCAATATAAGTATATTTCAGTTCCTTTAACCATACTTAAGGTTAATAATTTCGATTTAACATAATTCTATCAAAATTCCATGTTTTCACCAAGAACACAAATGGTGAAATCATTATTTTCATAGGTTAATTTGATATCTAGTAGTGATAATCATATGAATAATCATTAACCTATCTAATCTCATGATAAAATTCATTAATTTCATAATTCTAATAAAATTCCTTTTTACCCATGAACCCTAGGTTTTAATTCAAGAGAAAATACTTACAATAGATTAGAGATGATGATGAAGATGATGAATTCAATGATTCAAAAGCTCGATTTGAAGAAAGATTGAAGAATTGAGGATGGTGATTGTATTTCACGATTTTGGTTCCTCTCATATGAAGGTCTGGAAAGTTTTAGAAGGAATATGAGATGGATACGAGTTTTAATCTATAAACCCAATTCTTTTAATTAATTACAGTCTGGAACTGGGAAACCTAATTGCGTTTTATATTATATCTTATTATTTCAATAATATTATTTCATAAGATGTATATTTTTGGATACACTAAAATAATACCTCGAATATTGGGGTGTTACACTTATTTTTAATTGGTAAATTTTTAAATACCTTTTTAGAATCTATTTTAGTTGAGATATTTTATTACAATAATTTAGTTAAGTTTATTAAATTTTTAACTTTGTTTCATTTTAGTTTACGAACTAAACGTTCATACGTTATAAAATTCTTTGTAAATATTATCAACAGTCGTATATTTTTGTCGCGTTTGTTCCAATTGTCGTGTACATAATTATAACTAATTATGAATCGTAATACTACGCGTATTAACTAGTTGGGCTTTGCTAGACTTACATCTAAAATATGTTGTGAATTCACTCAAAGTAGGGAATTAGCCTAAAAATGCGTGCAATTAACGTTTATAATTTAGTTGAAAATGCGAGGTGTTACAACGTGGAACATTCTCTTTGTACACATGGCTTGATATCATTGGTTCCCTCATTCTCACACAAATTCATATTCTCATTTGAACCCTACCCATCTATCCCATTTTGATTGTTGTGATCTGTGAATTTATGAATTACAAATTGTATGATTACGTTAACTTTAATGAATAAAATGTGTAATGGGTAACTGGTTGTAAAATAAAATTTAAAAATATATCATCAATAATTATGATATAAACTCTTAATAACAAAAATTATTCAAGTAAAACAATCATATTACAATACCAATATTGTTTTTATCACTAAACGAATTATAACATTTGATAAATAAAAGAAAGAATCGTTCTAAGGAGCTTATGATTACCGATATTGCTAAGACAAAAACAACTCCGAGTAAAGATTATGATATTAATAATCTCATTACTCGAATTTTTTTTATTCTTATTTTTGTTGTAATATGTACATATATGTAAATGTAAGTAAAATTATCAATGAGATTATCAAATAAATGCACACTTCAACCACTCTTATAAATAGAAAAATGACTTTTTTACACTGTTCGTCCCTGTGGTTTGTCTAGAATTTCACTCGTCGTCCTTGTATTTTTTTTTTTGGCACTGGTCGTCCATGTGGTTGCTAATTCTTACACTCGTAGTCCTTATTACTAACGGCCGTTAGTTTTATTCGTTAAAGGACCATCCGTGTAATTTTTTTTTTTCAAATTTAAAGTTTATTTAAATTTAATATTATTTTTAATTGTACTTAGCTAATTTATTTTTCGAATAATCTAATCAATTTAATTTAATTATTTTAATCAGTTTTTTCGTGACAATTAATTTATTCTATTTTTTAGTGTCTCGATCTATATAAACCCACTAAAAAAATAAATAGTTTAAAGATATAATAGTTTTTTAAAGAGTTTATACACTTAATTTTACATATCATCGTCGATTTCATGACTCCGTATAGACAATTCTACATGCCTACATATATATTGTTAATAGTTTTGTATATTATGAACGTATTCAAATTGCATATTATCAACATGTAACATTTGTTTTTGAGTTAATTGAAGAAAAAATTGTGAAATACTAAATTGCAATAATTACGTAACGTATAGTATTATTATACTCCGTATGTTGAATATTATGTATTTTTTCTTTCACATAACCGACACATATTAAATTATGTTAATTAGTAGAAAAATTATACGGATAGTACCTGATAATTTTTTACATTGTTTTTTTTAATAAAAATTATGGTATTCTTAAGGGGTCGATGTAGATTATGACACTTACAAAAATTAGAATAAGGAAATATTTAAATTAATCAATTTAATTGTCAAAAATAAAATAACTATTACTAAAAAAGAAAATTAACTAAATATAGTTATTTAATACTATACGCTACTTAGTAATTACAATTTAGTATTTTACAATTTTTTCTTCAATTAACTCAAAAACAAATGTTACATGTTGATAATGTGATAATGTGCAATTTGAGTACGTTCATAATATACAAAACTATTAGCAATATATATGTAGGCATGTAGAATTGTCTATACGAAGTCATGAAATCAATGATGATATGTAAAATTAAGAGTATAAACTATTAAAAAAACTTTTATATTTTTAAACTATTTATAATTTTAGTGGGTTTATATAGATCGGGACACTTAAAAAATAGAATAAAATTAATTGTCACGAAAAAAAATTGATTAAAATAATTAAATTAAATTAATTAGATTATTCAAAAAATAAATTAGCTAAGTACAATTAAAAATAATATTAAATTTAAATAAACTTAAAATTTGAAGAAAAAAAATAACATAGATGGTCCTTTAACGAAGAAAACTAACAACCGTTAGTGACAAGGACTGCGAGTGCAAGAATTAGCAACCACAAGGATGACCAGTGCAAAAAAAAAAGTACAAGGACTACGAGTGAAATTCTAGACAAACCACAAGGACGAACCGTGTAAAAAAGTCAAAAATTTCTACAATTACAATGTGAAGTTTGTGGACGGCTATCTTTTTTTTTTTTTGGGTGATGATATTTTCACCCATGAATTTGATAAATCCACCACAACTGTGCATTATCTATGTGTACAGTATAAGTAGTTGATGCACAATTTTGATGGATTTATCAAATTCATGGGTGGAAATATCAACACCTTTTTTTTTACATCCAATCTAGGAAAATATATATATATAGTGTACATAAATCATTATCATGTTTGAAAAATAATATACGAGGGGCCTAAAGTGCATATAGTACAAAAAGTGAAGATTAAGTAGGTCCAAGTATAGAAGACAATACATGTCTCAAATTCGGACTATACAAATGGCAACACTTCCATGACCCTTTCGACACCTCTCTGTTTCTCTCTCATTATCTTTTCTCTCTCACTCATCTTCCACCACCGCTAACCACCGGCAACACCATTTATCCTTCTTATATCAACAACACTCACCCCTTCACATAAAGTTTCAACCTTTCACCTCCAAGAACACAAACACACCAACTCTTTTTTTACACTCATGCAAGGTGTAAGAAGTTCAACCATTCCGGTTAAACTTTCCACCACCACCTCTGGCGACCGTGGTGGTAGTCAAGATTTCTTGAAAGTCAAAGAAGAACATGATGACCTTTTGAATAACGATGAAGATATATCAGAAGAGATATTGAAAATTAAAGAAGAACCCATCTTAATTTATGATGATGATGATGATCAAGATGGTTTTGTTGGTAGTGGTAGTTTGTTGAAATCTCCGGCCGTATGGGTACCGAAACCGATAGAAGGGCTGAGAGACGGTGGACCTCCGCCGTTTCTGAAGAAAACATTTGAAATGGTGGATGACCCAAGAACAGATTCAATCATATCATGGAGTGATTCTAAAAAAAGTTTCATTCTTTGGGATCCTCATAAGTTTTCTACTGATCTTTTGCCACAAAGATTCAAGCATAATAACTTCTCTAGCTTTGTTCGTCAACTCAATACTTATGTAAGTATAATCTTTAATATATCATCACCTTGTTTATTAACTTTGACTTTTTTGCATGTCTCAAAGTGATCAAGCATATATATATATGAGCATATGACACTTGTTATTATATCAACTTGTAGTGGTGTTTTCATTTTAATTTCTTTATTATTTGTTCCCATGTGATGTTAACTTTATACTATATGTTTCTTTATAAGTTTGACCTTAATTTAGTCAACTTAAGCAAATAATGTTTTTTCATGAGGGTTTAAGCTGAGTTCTTGATTTTCAAATTCACTTTGCATACTTGCTGCTTGCATATATATGATGGTTGAGTAGTAGATCTTGACTCTAGACTCTTGAGTGTGAATATTGGATACTATTAGGTCTGAAGTTTGATATATTTTTGAATTGATGCTTGCTTAATTAATTATTGTAGAGGTTCAAGAAAACCGATCCGGATCGTTGGGAGTTTGCAAATGAGTTATTCCAAAAGGATAAGAAGCATTTGTTAAGAGACATCAAGAGACGAACTAACCAGGCACAAATAATGCAAAAACAAGTGGAATTCGAACAACAATCATGTGTCCACCAGATAAACCCTACAATTGAATCTGAGCTCAAAAATTTAAGGAAAGATAGAATTACACTTAGACAGGAGATTCTGAAAATGAAGCAACAACAAGAAAACACTGAAAAGCATTTGGAAATCGCGCAAGAACGTATGTTAAGAATGGAATTCAAGCAACAACAGTTGTTGGTTTTCATGTCAAAAGCATTTAGAAATCCTGTTTTCGTTCAGCTTTTGCAGCATTTAGTGCAGAAAAAGGAAATGGGTAGTGTTGAAATGAGAAAAAGGCGAAAACTTGAGCAAATGCTGAATACGGGTAATGCTGATGATGAACTCAATCGTGTTCGGGAAGTGTGGAATATGGTCGACCCTGAAGCGTACACCGCGTTTTCTTCTGATGAATCAATAAGCCCATTTGAAGATCAAAAGACTAGTGACGAATCTGGATTGAATAGTGCAGATTACAATTCAGCTGAGAACTTCATATTGTGGGAGAAGCTAATGCAGGATGAATTGATATTCGATGATAACAAATCTGGAAAGGATCATTCTGAAACTTATCTTCAAGAATGGGAAGAATTGATTCCAAAGGTTTAAGGAGTCTACAAAACCATTCGTATGTTCATCATTGTCAGCAGATGTCTCTTTTCGATCTTTACAGCAAACACCTGACCATCAATATCGCTTTTGGAGTTCGAGTAACGATAGAGTGTGGATTGGCGATTATAGTAAGCAATGACAGGAGTAGATAATGACACAAATAGTGTACACTTACATATTTGGGTTTGTTTTGTTGTACTTTTGGATCTTGTAGGAATTAATAATGAACTGCTACATAGTTTCTATAGCATTTAGGGTTATAAGCCTGTATAGCTAGCTAGTTTTCATATATGTACAGTTTACACGTATGCTCATAAATAGGTTGTACAATCTTCTACTCTGTGAAATGAAAAGGTAAAATGTAATTGGTTAATACGGAGTATGATCTACTTATTCGAACTTGCAAACCAAAAAGTGATTTGTCCAATATGAACACATCAAGACATCAAGTATGTGGACTACCAGAGGTCTATTAACATGCAAAGTCTCCTTCAAGGTCTAAAACCATAAACTACAAAATAGAAAGAAAAAACGCATGCATGTCCCAAATTTTAAGGCCCGTTCCAACCGTGGTTGAACCACTTCCAAACCACTTCCGCCACCTCAGCGCCACGTTAGATTTTCATAACTGATTATCCACTGCCGTCAATGACTAACCACTTTATTTTTATGGGTCCCACATTTACCAATATACCACCATTTCTATACACTAAACAAAAAAAAAAAAAAAAAAAAAAAAAAAAAAAAAAAGCGCGCGAGCCTAATTTTTAACTGATTTGCAATCAATTAACCAGTTTGGCGATCAAGTGGTTGGCAAGTGGTTTGCCCGTTGGCACCAATTTTCAACTGGTTTGCAACCGAGCAAACCGTTGGGAGTGCCCCAGATATATCTTAAGGGCAATGATATTTCCACCAAAGATTTTTATAAATCCACCACACATATGCTATTACAACTTGTACTGTACAAACCAGTATTGCATGATAATGGTGGATTTATCAAAATACTAGGTGAATTTATCATCACCCATATCTTAATGTTTCCATATTGAAAAATGATTGGTGGACCTAAATTTGTAAGCCTAAATATAAATCTATAAATATTATTAGTGGATATAAAAAGTTGATTGGATGAAATTAAGAGAGAGAAAAAAATCAACTGATAAGATTAGTAGGTCTACTTTTAACTCTATCTAATTAGTTATATACGATTATAACATTAATCTGTATTAGTTAACTTTTAGAAGAATAATAATTAAATAATTAATAAAGAAAAAGAATCTTCAAGACGGTTGGAGAGATGTGAAAGACGTGGCATAATTTGATAGAGATGTGAGACGTGGCATAATTTGATCCTTGATCATGATGGAGTTTGATTGGATGATTATGTTAATCAAGTCTTATTAAATCTTACTTTGGGTCACTTTCATGATGCTAAACTCCATTAATTAGAGATGCATCTAGATCTTGTCCCCGTATTCACAGCAAAAGCACAAAACTTACCATCAATAATGCCCTCACTACTTTTACAAAAATCAAGTTCATTGGAACTACTAATAATGAATCATTTTTTATACTCCGCCCGTCCCAGTTTTATTGTTCTGTTTTGACTTTTGGAGTCTTTCTTTGCCAACTTTGACCTTGAATATTTTTGTTTGTGTTATATAATACTTGATGCAAATTATAACATTCAAAACCCAATCCATTCATATAGTTTGCATCAAGTATTATATAACAAAAATAAAAACATTCAAGGTCAAAGTTGTCAAAGAAAGACTTCAAACATCAAAACAGGACTAGTACTAGTGTACAAGTGTATAACGACTA
Source organism: Helichrysum umbraculigerum (assembly GCA_949592205.1). Classification (NCBI taxonomy): domain Eukaryota; kingdom Viridiplantae; phylum Streptophyta; class Magnoliopsida; order Asterales; family Asteraceae; genus Helichrysum; species Helichrysum umbraculigerum. The sequence continues at coordinate 2,413,209 of CATIUR010000005.1, read as the reverse complement.
ATAATGTATCATGTTATAATACTGTCAGTTTTTTTTGTTTTTTTTTTAAGCATGGGAGACATAATTTTGTTGCATCTCTTTATAGTAATAGTTATTTTGTGTTGTAGGAAAATGATTTGTAGTACTTGTGTAATGTGTTATATCACAATATATATACGTTGAACCGCACATTGTATTGTGTATGTGACCTTACGAGATCTAACATGTAACGGAAATACATAACAGCATCACGAATCATATGTCGATCCTAGCTTTATGATATTCTTAAATCTTCTTATCTTATTAACATATATATATGTGGACGGCATATATACCGTTCTCTTATATGCCGATCCTAGCTTTATGATATTCTTAAATCTTCTTATTAACATATATATATATATATATATATATATATATATATATGTGGACGACATATATACCGTTCTCTTTCCATACAACAAGTATCATATCGGCATCATTAATTATTAATTAGTCAATATAATAAATTAGATACTTAATTCTTTCATTCTTGATGACACATACAGTACGTAATATTACTACACATTTTTTTTAGAAAGTCAAACCTACAACTACCTCACACATTATATACACAACCACGAATATTTACACAATGCCTCCGAGGCTTGAATTTACAACCCCTAAGTTGAGGGACAACTCACATACCGCTAGGCCAAAAACCCTTTGGTAAGCCAAAGGTCCTTTGGTAATATTACTACACAATTACTCCGTATTAATTATCATCCGATTTAACTGAGATAAGAAATGTTCACGTTGGTAGACAGATTTTGAAAAGCACTACTTTTTTTTTTCAATAGAGATGATGAAATATATGGATTGGGTTACTTGTTTAAATGGTTTATAATATGATGAGTCACTTGATCTTATTATGAAAAAATATGTATTATATTATATAGGCGTGAACAAAAGCGGGTTTTCACCCAACCCGACCCGACCCGATACCCGAACCAGGTATTAGTCAAGAAAGTCAAAAACCGGGTTGGAACCAACCCGAACCGGGTTTTTTCGGGTTTTCAACCGGGTTTTCAACCGGGTTTTTGACCGGTTTTCGGGTTTTTGACCGGGTTTTCAACCCGACCCTATTTCAACCCGGGTTCAACCCGATTTTGAATTATAAAAACCCTACCCGGGTACGTACCCGCCGGGTACTCAAAAAACCCGAACCGGGTAGGGTCAAACCGGGTTTGACCGGGTTGGGTTTTCGGGTTTGAAACCGGGTAGGGTATAAAACCCGGTTTTTTTGAACACCACTAATATTATAGTTATGGCCTGCAAGTGCATAGCTAGATAAAAAATGTTGTCCATGCTTTAGCTTTCTATATATGGCATGTTTGATATTGGGCCCCGTTTGGGGAAGAAATATAATCATGCAATTCCTTATGACCTTATATAGTAGCTAGGATTTGTGGCCCATAAAAAATATTCCCATCATCTATAATATGGGCCTATGCAACAGTGTTCAGCTCATCAATGTAGGCCCTGAGGTCAATCCACAAAACACATATTTATACAAACATGACCAAATTATGGCCACAAAAATAACTATATAGTGCAAGTGATGACACTTTTTTATAAAAAAAAAAAAGTTGAAAATCTGACTAATTGATTATATAAAAAATTACAGTTGTGTATAGTAAAGCAGTTGCACTATTTTCCGAAAGTGAATTGACTGGTTCGTGGATTGACCACACCAGATGTGGATGTGGATGAAGATGAAGATGAGATGGCATTGGACCTGTCGAATTCTTCTTTGTCCTCGTTGTAAGCTTTGTTTAGAGCTTCTTGAACTTGTGTGTACTTTTGCTTCTTTAATTCTTGCTCTTCGGGTGTGTTTTTCCATTGATGTACTTCTGGGTCGACTATCTTATTTAGTACTTCTGAGCATCGAGGAAAAAAGCGTTTCCCTAGTTCCACTGTTCATGTGCCAACATAATGGCCGATTTTAATAACCCCAAAAAAGTATCGAGGAGGGACGAAACCATAAGAATGGTATAACCACATGGACAATTTCATGTAATTATTGCTAGAAAAATTAAGATGAAGCATTTTACCTGTTTTAGAGAGTGCTCTTAACCTAACCAAATGCTCCTCTTTGATCAAGAAAGGTGCATCATTCAAATCCATTGTTCTCTGCGCATTCGCCAAATTCTGGGAGTATACACTTTCTAGTGTGAACTCAGAAGTTGCATCAACTTGAGCAATTTCCATTGCAACCTTAGCTTCCATCGGAAATAGTAGGCTCGCCAATGCAACTAAAATGTAAAGAAAGTTAAGTGCCAAAAGTGAATTTTTTGTAGTTAACAGAGTTATTCCTTATATTAAAATTTGTATAAAACGATGATTTGGCCAGTTTCAACCCAACGTTGACCTATTTCCCAACCCGCCTATTTTGCCACCAGTATTAATTACTAAATATCAAAATTGGAAGTATTTGCACATTTATTAAGATGAGAAAGGCACATTTTGAGTTTTAATGATCAAAAAACTGTACCTCTATTTTCAAGATACAACAACTTCACACGCAAATCATCTCCTGCCATAGCTAGAGAAGCAGAAGCCTCTCCTAGCAACGGGTTTCGTCTTTCTGCCTGTTCCAGTATCTCAATGCACAAACGTCCTTTGCTACACTCTTTGCCTTCCTCAGTTGACTTATAATAGTCAATCGCTCTCGTGAGTCTCTTTGAAATCTGAAGCGCTTTTCTGCCATCAGGGGTAACATCAGTGGGCCGGGCCCCCTTTGTGAGAAGAGATACAATGATATTCGGTTCTTTTCTCATTGCAGCAACGTGAAGTACACTAAATCCCCTCGAGTTTTTATGATTCACATCTGCAAGTGCCAAATCAAGCAACTCGGTTGTCGTTTTAGCATCGGCATAAGCGACAGCATAGTGAAGAGCACAGGAACCATCCAAAGACGTATGGCCTTCTCTTAGTAACATTGTGACTAATTCAACATCATCAGAATCAAGAGCTCTGTGGACCCGTTTTATGTGCTTGTCTGGAAAACTACTGCTTCCGGGCTTGTCCAAACCAAGGTTAAAACGAGAATCAATAATTTGTTTGACTATCTGTTCTGGCAAAGCTTTATCGAGAGTTACAAAGTCAACGTTAGATTTGACTAAAATGTCGATACATTTAGAAAGAAGTTCCTCACATGATTTCCCACATGTGTTTGCAACTGATAGAATCACTAGAATGTCATCTGCTGAAGCCTTGTCAAGAACGTCTAGCAGACGCCTCTACATATTATCAAAGTTATAATAATCAGACTATATATATTGTTTTTAATTTGAGATAAAGTAAGGAAAGTTTGGTTTACAATGCTACTACAAGGGTTACTGTCAACTGTTTATGTTTCCTTATGTTGTCGAAAATAATTTTATTATCGGATTAAGGGGATGTGATGTGCTTATGATCTCAACTCTCAAGTCACAATAATAAATTTTCCTATGTTCGAGTAACCTACTATTGATTATGAAATGGTAGACAAAAATTGCTTAGATATCCTTCGTCAATTAATTACTTCATTAGATAATCGGAATTGTTATAATTACAACAACCAGGAGAAACACATCCAAGACTATCTAGTATCTCCTACACCAAATACTAAATGATAGAGTAAACTACTTATTTCTATTACTTCATTATAAATAGTCCAAATTTCGAATATTGCAACTACAAGCAGCATAAGCACTTTTAAACTAATCTCGTTGCACCACGATTTATAAGAGCTGATATTATCTTATTCTGATTATTCATTATCACCCGTCCAAAACTGAAGCTAACAAGTACGTACTAAACAAAAATGTGAGCTTAAACCAGACACAGAATTCTATTAGATGTATAGTTGTTGTTTAACCATTGAAAACTTAAATATGCAAAGTCTGATTTGGAATTTGGGACAAAATTACCTGCCACAAAGCAACCATTTCAGGGATCTGAAAAATGTGAAAAGCATACACCACCTCCACCATAAAATCGACGGCCGGCCGGCAGGCTTCATGTGAACATTCTTCATCAACACAAACACATACATCTTTAGGCAAACCCATTATCTTACCACTGTACATATACTTCAACACACATATCAATGATTCATATCCAATTTCATAATCACAAGCCAATTCCTTCATTTTCAATTTCACATTTTTATCACAAAATTTGTTCTTGAAAAACGGGCTCCGACCCGATAGTATACACCGGTGGACAGGGATTTCCCGGCCACCGGAAAGTATAATTTTGGCATCAGAGAATAAATTAACAGGTTCCAACAACATTGATTCTAGGGTTTCTGATAGACGATTGAGAGCAGAAACATTAGGTGATTCAAAGGAGGTACCCAAACATGATACACCACTGCTTCCACTTATTATATCAGTTGAATCAGAAAACCCGGTTCGATTATCCATCAAGATTCAAGAATCGATCAAAAACCGGAAACTATACAAGAATCGATCAAGAAACTGTGAAATGGTATGTAGGTGTTAATTTAGAGATTGACCCAGTATTGATTTGAGTGAGATTAATCTATGGGCAACCATTTATGTTCAAAAAGGTAAGATCTTTGGGGGAAATGGAGTGTCAGGGTTGATGGGTCAACTGGGGTTTGTTTAGATTTGGTGTACATGTGAAGGAAAGAGGAGAGGTTGGATTCATGATGTGTGTGTATATATATTTTATATTATACACACAATATATAAAATATTTAATATTTAATAAAGATGATGAAGTCAGAAGTGTGAGATAGGGGAGGGGATGACAGAAGCCTAAAGGGAGAAAAAGCAGAGGAATTTACCACTTGAAAAAAATGTGGGTGTCATATTATTGGGTAATTATTTGTCCCTTGTTAAATGGGGGTGGGGTGTGTGGGTCCTATTTGGAGACAGGGTCCATTTTCTTGTCTATTTACTCGTATTAGATAAGATACTTGCCCTCTTTGTGACTTGTGATTCCAATTTCCAACCCGATATCGGAGACCGGCTTATGGGGTGAACTACGGTCGATCCACGATGGTCATGTGTGTCTTTGATTAGGGTCATCTGTGCATTAAAGCCTTCTTGCATAAATCATGTGAAGGAGAGGTTTCGTATAAATCTTGTAAATCAATGATTCGAAGTGCATTTTTTAACACAACATGTCGAAAGCCTAGTATATATAAGTAAAGATGGGGTGTTACTCTAAACCAATTGGTGATAGAGAGAAGAACACATAAAAACATTACGTTTCTTTATGTTTTCGATGTTGAACTGGCTTACACCCAACAACTTCAATGCCACGGGTCAACGATGTTATGGTTTCGAAACTCTAGAGCAATATCCCTATTAAATACTCCGTAATAGTACATATTTTTAGGTTAGCTTAAATGTCACGGGTCAATGATGGTATGATTTTAATCAACTTAAAGACCGATGCAATATCTAAATTAATTTGTACGAGTCAATGAGAAGTCAATGTTCAAAACATTACATGTAAGAGTATGTATTTGGTTTGTGTGTGTAACTTATGGTAACAGTTTCCACTAAATGTGTTCTTAATTATTTGAGTTCTATAACATCTTTACAAAAATCTAACCAAACAAAGCTAGCCATACGACCCGTTTGAACTTATTCATTTTTCATAATATGTTCAAACATCATTCAAGAACTTAACCATGCCCATTTGTTAACATCCGAGGACAGACTCCAATTAGTTCAAAAGTAAAGTCTGATTGAATAAGCAAAATGATATACATTTAATTACAAATGAATCAACCAAATTAACACTTCAATTTCAAAAGCAGATCGACATAAGTTGGTAATTAATTATCTCAATCAATTGATTAATTAATCCTGATGATTGTGAGTCTTTGTAGATGAGATCTTTTCCAACCTTTTTCCAATGGAAGCTCGGAATCCACCATCCTTTTTTGGTGGGGAAGTAAATTCACCTTCCTTCTTTGGTGGGGAAACGTAAGAAGGATCATATTCTTTCTTGGGGTGAATTGTATCGACAAGCGCCTCAAACTCTTCCTTTGCTCGCTCGAAAATACTCGGACCTCTAAATTCGCTTATTGGGGTGTTCACGTCAATATCATCTCCCCTTCCATGACCCTCTTTACGATAACGAGGTGATGTTTCTTTTCTGAATCCCGCTCTTACTTCCACCTTCAAATTATTCACTGCACGCCACCGCATTTACATTTACATACTATATTTGTAACACAATGTATGATTACATAATCATATTAAGTCTAATATCAACATTTGTAGGGATTATCCATCTTATCTGGTTTTCCGATTCATGAAAACTATTTTGAAAATGCACATCATAATTAGCTAGCTAGGATATATTGTGATTAATGTCGTTGTTACGTACCTGGAGATCCATTGTGTTGTGATTCTGCCATTAAAGGTATTGGTGGTAATTCAAAAAAAGAATGATTTTGATTAAGGGTTATGAAAATATATATAAAATCATCGTTTTACCATAAAACAAGGGTTGTCAACAAAATTCATCCTCATGTTACAACCTACCAACCAAATACATGCTACGACCCTCTTCTTGCATATTTGTAAATTGTGAATACTAACTTAAGACTACTTATGATGGTAACAACATATTGTGGGCATCTGACACGTGCAATTGGAGCGTTCTGAAATTCTTTTTAGCATGAGAACGTCACAACGTCCGCAATGAGCATTTTAGTTGGGTGGCGTTCTGTGTGGGAACACGGGCATATTAACGCCCTTTTGTGGCCCAAAATGACGACTTCTTCTTCTTTTTTTCCATTTTCTTTTCTTCATCTTTTAATAAAATCAAAATTAATGTAGTGGGAGTGTGGGACATACCCTCTACAACATAGTGTTACCATTGTTAGTGTTATGAAAAAGACAATGTTATGCTGACGCGACGCCTATAACATAGTGTTACTATTGCAAATGGTCTAACACTAGCAATGGTAACACCATGTTTTGAAATATATGTCCTACTAAATTAATTTTATTGAGGTTAAAAGAGTAAGAAAAAAAGAGAATCGTTTTGGGCCACAAATGGGCGTTAAATCGTTAATATGCCCGTGCTCTCACACACAACGCCACCCAACCAAAATACTCATTGCCGACGTTGTGACGTTCTCAAGTTAAAACGAATTTCATAACGCTCCAATTGCAAGTATTCAACAAAATCTCAAATACCACTTTACTAACACGTACTCTGTCTTAATCCGGCCACCTCAATATTTTTTTGTCTACAAAGTCAAACGTAATAATATATCATATATGTGCAGGTGTTTACGTTTATGAAAGAAAAAAAATATATGTTTGTTAATTATCCTAGTATTTCATTTAAATAAAAATTTTCATATAAAAACTCATGACATTTGAAAGCGAGGTTCGTGAATCGTGATCCATCCCCCAATGCCTTGAATACATTTTTATTTACTTAGTGGTATTAATTTGACTTTGTTTGTTAATTTATTATTTGATTTTGAATGTAAACACAAATCTTTACTTTATTTTATTAGCATGATGGACATATATTGGGTATGTTTGGTACAACTAGCTGGTAGTTGGAGCTTGTAGCTGGAGCTGGTAGCTGGAGCTTGTAGTTTGTGGCTGGAGCTGGTAGCTGATAGCTTTTGGTAATATTTGTGTTTGGCAGGGTAGCTGGAACTTGTAGCTTATGAATGTAAAATGACATAAAAGGACAAATATATTAATTTTAAAAAATGATATATAATTACATGGAGGGTATTTATGTAATTTCATATTCCATAAGCTACAAACTACTTTGTCGCACCCCCAAATTTACTGTGCGGAAGCGGTTCGGGTCGGGGCTCGACTAATCAATAATCAAGCACAAAAGTATAGCAAACAACCTCTAAATGAGACGTTTGAAAAATAGTTATTACATTTCCAAAATAAAATATTTAAAATGTTGCGAGTTCATAAATAATTCCATTTCATAGATTGAAGTACAAAAGTAATTTAATGAAATCCCAATTGTTTGAAAATATGCGACTCGAGCTAGCATATCTTGTAGTAATCCTAATCCTGCTGGGCACCTGAGAATACATGCTAAAATAGATCAGCTATAAAGTTGGTGAGCTCACAGGTTTGTATGAATAAACATAATGTATGAACCACAAGATTTAGTATAGTGATTTGCAACCAAGTAAATAAATAAATGTATATCACTGCCATGAGCCCATAGTTTGAGTTTAACTGAGGTGTCAGGATCACAATCAAGTGCCTGATCGAGGGTGCCTCCCTGCGAGTGTCTAATCTACACTCGTATGAACAAATGATAATGCGTCCGTTTGACAGATTAGCGCTACTAACCCGGACGGGGATTGTCAATCCTATATGGTACCATACACTAACATTCACGCTAAATCCATATAAACAAACTATGTAGTGGAGGGCTTTCATGATTAGTAAAACAACTCATGCAGTATATATCGATGTTTTGTACTTGTGTTCACATGTAAAACAAAATGAGCATTGTATTCTCACCCCAAAGTAAAACAGTTAAAAGCGGGGCTATGAAACTCACCTGAGTCTAATGTGTTTGCAAAGCAAGCAATTATGATGTTGTACCAAATGATGTGTCCGGAGACTGTAACCTGTCAGGTATCCTAAACGTGCAAGGTTATATGAGTGAGTAGATGTCTCAACAAACCATCTATGCTAGTCGTCCATCAACTAGTTATGTCCAACTTGTTTGATTGTTTTGTTTGAGTTTTGAAAACATGTACGGCCCGTTGGTGATGGTTTGTAATGTACGAATGTAAGTTTTGTATAAGGTTTGATTATTGTAGGTGTTGAATACTTAGTGTAGTAAGTATTTTTCAAGCTTCTTTTATTGTATTTGGAAGTACATGTATACATTTCTATCCGAACGTTGTGGTCAAATATGTTATTTTCTGAAGGTCAACTTGGTCAAACTGGTCCAACTAGTCAACTGGTCAAATCTGGTCAAACTAGTCAACTGGTCAAATTAGTCAACTAGTCAAGTTGGTCAAGTCTGGTCAAACTAGTCAACTTAGTCAACTGGTCAAATTAGTCAACTAGTCAAGTTGGTCAAATCTGGTCAAACTAGCTCGGTTTGACCCGAAACTTTTACACAAACCTTATTATAACACCCCTCATTTTGAATATCAATATATTATTAGCAACTCGGAAGCGTAGGAATTTTAAACACATTTATATATGTACATTCTATTAATTTACACCAACAGTTTATAAGTTTAGGTTACATTGACATGAAACTGTTCAAAATACAACATAAGTCGGGGTATTATATAAAACAAACTGGTTTAATACAAAAAGGATCAGAGTAGCTCGCTGTCAAACTGTCCTCGCACCAAAAGCATCCCATTCCTGCTACTCATTAACTACAAAATATGCAGGAAGTAAAGATGAGGGATTAGCACATAGCTAAGTGAGAGAGTTCAACACCCAACATTCAACTTAGCATAACCATTGACTGCAACAATCAACAACAACTTAATGAGGATCGGTGGTTCTGGGGATAACCATAATACCCGGGCGGCTCCCAAAGAACTCTTATCCAACCATATCCGTATGGCCATAACGGACGAGACCGATACCTAGTGGTTATCCTACTCAGATACAGTTCAATACACACAACATATGAAGCATATCCCTGTATCATTCACACGATAACCAACTAACCCAACCAACAGTTCATCAACTTGTCGACCTCATTGGCAACCAATATCCAAAGATCACACATAGCACATAGTGATATAATCAACAATAATTATTAAACAACTCTATAATCATATCAACAATTACCCGTTGTAATCAAATGATCACAACTAAATCAAATGGTGAGTTTCGAATCCACTCACCGATACCTTCGTCTTCAACTACTCAGACTCCAGGGGTTACTTTATCCTTTGGATGATCTGAGATTCAACATCAAATAGAAGTTAGTAATCGTTAACGTCCAAATATAACTTATAAAAGATTTACCACATTTGGAACTCCTTGCTATAAACATCTAGATTACTAGCTACTAATCATGCATATTTAATCATAATGCATCATATAATCATCACTTAGTTGATTACATTAACAATTAAAACACAATTAAAAAGCTGAAAATCAAACACCCTGGAAACAGCCCCAAGCCGCCGGCTTCCCTTGGAAGCCGCCGGCTTCCATCATAAGCCGCCGGATTCTAACTTAAGCCGCCGGCTTCCAGCCTTTTCCCAAACCCAGTTTTTCACCCGAGTTCCAAAATAGAAGCCGTTCGTGTAATTTAGCCGGCTTTAACCACAAGCCGCCGGCTTCAACACCAAGCCGCCGGCTTCTTAAGGAAGCCGCCGGCTTCCCACCAGTTGCAGGTCCAGCCCAGCTAGTTTATGACATAACCCGAAAACCAAATCACCAAAATCACAATTTCGACCAAATATGCAGAAAACTCGATTTCTAATCCAACAACAACTTCATACAACATCTATATAACATTAATCAACCACAATAACATCCAAATAACCAAGATTCCCACCAAATCCATAAATTCTAATTAGGTTTACATCTAACCTCAATTATAGCTCAAGAACTTGGATTCGAGGTAATTAACTAGTTACAAATCATCACATATTATCATATATAACAAGTAATCATCATACAAATGCAAGAACAAATTCAATTAACAAATTATTCATCAAACCCAACATTTGAAATATACCCCATTTATCTTTCAAAATGAAGAAGATGATGAATAGAAGAAGAAGAAGAAGAAGATGATGATAGCTTGTAGATTACAACCTCCAAGCACTTTCGAGTTTGATGATTTCACTTGATTTTACTAGCTAGGGTTTAGGTTTATTTCTTGAAATGAAATGAAGAAGAACAAGATTGGTAAAGTGACCACCAAATAAAGGTCGACCTCTTTATGAGCCGACTTAACATTTTGGGTATTTTATACCCGCTCTAAATCTATAGTCTGGAACCTAAAAATCAACTGCGAGAAATTTATTTTATTATACCGTCAACTTTAATAATTTATAACAAGCAACAAAATTCACTATCCACAATAAGTCCTGAGACGTATTTCACCAACTTTCACAATTAAACAGTTATATCAAATAATTTCTAAAACACTTAAATACACAATTTAAATAGAAAAATACCAGGCTACTGGAGAGGATGTTACAAATCTCCCCTCCTTAAAGAGATTTCGTCCCCGAAATCTCAACATCAACAAACAATCCAGGATATCTGGATTTCATCAACTCCTCGGTCTCCCAGGTCAAATTAGGACCTAAACTATGTCGCCACTTTACTAGTACCATAGGAATTTGTTTCTTCCTAAGTTTAGTAATCTTCCTATCTAAGATTTCAACAGGTTCTTCAACCAATTTCTGAGTTTGATCAACTTGTAAATCCTGCAAAGGAAGAATTTGCGACTGATCTTCAACATTGCATCTTCTTAGATAACACACATTAAACGTGTCATGAATACCAGCAAGTTCAGGTGGGAGATCTAATGAAACAGACTGCTCATTTACAACTTGGCGAACTCTGAATGGACCGATATATCTAGGTGCCAACTTTCCACGTTTTCCAAAACGGATCACACCTTTCCACGGAGAAACTTTGAGGTAAACTAATTCACCTTCAGAAAATACAACTGTGCGCCTTTTCGGATCTGCATATTGTTTCTGTCGGTCACGAGCAGCTTTCAACTTTTCACGTGCAATTGCAACTTTGTCAGCTGTCATCTGTACAATGTCGGGTCTAGCAAACTGTTTCTCACCGGCTTCCAACCAACATGTCGGTGTTCTACAACGTCGACCATACAACATTTCATACGGAGGCATACCAATACTGGAATGATACGAATTGTTATAAGTAAATTCGACCAATGGGAGATGGGAATCCCATGAACCTCCATATTCCAAAATACAAGCACGAAGCATATCCTCTAAAGTTTGAATTGTACGTTCTGACTGACCGTCTGTCTGAGGATGATAAGTTGTGCTAAGATTTACACGTGTACCCAACTCTTGTTGCAAAACTTGCCAAAAACGAGAAACAAAACGAGAATCTCGGTCGGACACAATTGACAAAGGTATACCATGTCTAGTGACAATTTCATTTAAGTACAACTGAGCAAGCTTAGTCAACGAGGCAGATTCACTAGCAGCAAGAAAATGCGCGCTTTTAGTCAACCGACCAACTATGACCCAAACCATATCATTACCTCGATTAGTGCGAGGAAGTTTAGTCACAAAATCCATCGTTATATGTTCCCATTTCCACTCGGGAATTTCCGACTGTTTCAATGATCCGTACGGCTTTTGATGCTCAGCTTTAACTTGGGCACAGATATGACAAGTACCAACAAATCTAGCAATGTCAGTTTTCATTGTAGGCCACCAGTACAACGGTTTCAAATCATTATACATCCGAGTACTTCCAGGATGAATAGATAATCTAGACTTGTGTGCCTCATTCAAAATCAAATCACGAATATTACAAAGTAAAGGAATCCATACTCGAGATTGATAAGTTAGTAATCCTCTCGAATCTTCCACAAGTTCATCTTTTCTTTTCAACATGACTTCGGATTTCAAATTACAATCTTTCAAAGCTTCTATTTGTGCAACTTTAATCTGAGAAATCAAGTCAGAAGAAACATCCACTCTTAAGTAATAAACTCGATCAGAAGCACCTTTTCGACTTAAAGCATCAGCGACTACATTAGCTTTGCCTGGGTGGTATTTAATTTCACAGTCATAATCCTTGATTAACTCTAACCACCGCCTCTGTCGCATATTCAACTATTTCTGAGAAAACACATACTGCAGACTCTTATGGTCAGTACAAACAACACATCTAGTACCATATAAGTAGTGTCTCCAAAGTTTTAAGGCAAATACTACCGCTGCAAGTTCCAAGTCATGTGTTGGATAATTCCGTTCATGTGGTTTCAACTGTCGAGAAGCATAGGCGATAACTCTACCCCTTTGCATAAGTACACAACCCAAACCAGAATAAGAAGCATCACAGTAAACTACAAAATCATCTGTACCATCTGGTAAGGTTAGAACAGGAGCTTGACACAACATTTGCTTTAAAGTCTGGAAAGCATGTTCCTGTTGATCAGTCCACATAAACTTTTCATCTTTACGTGTCAACTTAGTTAATGGACCGGCAACTTTAGAGAAGTCTTTTATGAATTTCCGGTAATAACCCGCTAAACCAAGGAAACTCTTTATTTCAGAAGCAGACTTTGGGGCGTTCCAATTCATCACGGCCTCAACTTTCAATGGATCCACTTTCACACCATCATTACAAATTACATGGCCCAAAAATTGAACTTCCCTAATCCAAAACTCACATTTAAAAAACTTGGCATAGAGCTGTTCTCGTTTCAACGTTTCTAGAATCAATCTTAAATGCATAGCATGCTCAGCTTCAGATTTCGAATATACAAGAATATCATCTATGAAGACAATAACAAATTTATCCAAGAAAGGTCGACAAACACGGTTCATTAAGTCCATAAACACTGCAGGTGCATTCGTCAAACCAAAAGGCATAACCAAGAATTCATAGTGACCATACCTGGTACGAAAAGCAATTTTTGAAATATCTTCATCACTGACACGAACCTGGTGGTAACCCGACCTTAGATCAATTTTAGAATAAACTGAAGAACCCTGTAACTGATCAAATAAATCATCTATTCTAGGCAGAGGGTATTTATTCTTTACTGTTCTCTTGTTTAGTTCTCTATAATCGATACACATACGAAAAGACCCGTCTTTCTTTTTCACAAATAACACCGGTGCACCCCACGGCGAAGAACTAGGTCTAATGAAACCTTTATCCAACAACTCCTGTATCTGATTCATCATTTCACGGATTTCAGATGGAGCTAACCTATAGGGAGCTTTGGCGATAGGTGACGAGCCAGGAACAAGATCAATACGGTATTCTACTTCCCTAACTGGTGGTAAACCAGGTAATTCATCAGGGAACACCTCTGGATATTCACAAACTACCGGAACATCAAAAACAGTTTTCTTATCAAGTTTGGCATCAACTACATAGGCTAGATATGATTCACAACCTTTGGACAACGACTTCCTAGCCTTCATCATAGAAATCAAAGGAAAGACCAAACTATCCCGTTCTCCTCGAGCCACAACATATGACTCTTCAGAGATTGGGATCCTAATCAACTTCTGATGACAATCAATATTAGCTTTATTCTGACTCAACCAATCCATACCAATTATCACATCAAAACTAGGAATTGGCATCAACAAGAAAGAAATGGGGAAAGTCTGGTCATCAATAACAATGTCAGCTCCAGTTACCGAGGTGGTAACAGGAACCAACTTACCACTAGCAATTTCTACTTCTACAGGCTTTGTTATTACAGTAGGCACTAATTTCAACTTGTCACAAAATTTCACAGATATGAAAGTACAATTAGCACCCGAATCAAATAACACACGCGCCGGTACAGAGTTTATAAGAAATGTACCAGTGATAACATCCTCAGTGTGCACAGCCTCATCTACTGTCATCTGAAAAGCCCTACTGGTTGCTGGTGGAGGATTTTTACGCTTCTGACCGGTAGATGCAGAGCTCCCAACCGAACCCGACCCCGACTTCCCCGCCTCCGGACATTGACCCACTCGATGCCCCTCCTTCTTGCAAGACCAACACACAAAATTTGGATACCGACAACTTTTTATCTCATGACCCAATTCTCCACATTTCAAACATTTATTCGTTTGCACTGTACACGGCCCATCATGCCTAGATCTACACGAACCACACCAGTTAGAACTGCCCGACGAACCACTTCTACTAACAAACTTCTTATTCTGTCGACTGCCCTGAGAACTTGATTTTCCTTTGTTAGAAGAATCAGCTCTAGACTTTGCAGCATTATCTCTAGATCGTGCTTCACGAAAACCTCTAACATCACCATCAACCGATCGTGCAAGATTAAATGCATGAGCTAAACTGGTAGCCAACCTTACAGTAGTACGGTAGTTATGAGGTAAGGTATCCCCAAACTGTTCGATTCGAGTTTTATCATCCGGAACCCAATGTTGAACAAACCGAAGCTTTTCTGTAAATTGGGATATTAAATCATCAATGGTCATATTATCCTTCAACTGGAGATTCACAAATTCTCTCCTAATCCGTGCCATGTCAAAGTCAGAACAGTATTGATTACACACTGCTTGATGAAAATCTTTCCATTGGATAGAATCCTTTTGTTGTTCGGTTAAATGACCTGTCACTGAATCCCACCATACCATGGCTTCATCTTTCATACACTGGACTGCAAACATAACTTTGGATTCTTTCTTACAACGAGTCACACTAAATTTGCGTTCCATATCTCTTAACCAATTTAAGGTCACAGTTGGATTCGTACCTCCATGAAACACCGGTGGCTTACTAGACATGAAAGTCTTGAAAGAACACACCTTACTGGTTTGAGACGATTGGCTAGTACCAAAAACAGAAGTTTGTTGTTGAGCAAGTAGTCTAGCTGCATCTTCCTCAGCTTTCTTTTTAAATTCTCTAAGAATTATCAACTCATCCTCCATTTCGTGTATATACTCATCCCTATTTGCTTCTTCTCCAACCGTATGAGAAACACCATCATGATCATGTTGCTCAGTATTAGTTTCAAAAGTCGGAGCTTCAATCCGGGAAGCATTGTTGGGGTTGGTGGTCGGTTGCTCATTATCTGCAATTTCTGAAATCAACACAACACTTGAAATCTGTTAATCGTTAGTACCTATATACTAACAATTATCAACAATGCTAAATCCCATAACCAGAAAAGTTTGACATACCATGCTCCAGTTTTGGGATTGAACACTCTTCAATGCTCAATTAACCCAAAATCACGCTCTGATACCATAACTGTAACAACCCGCTTACCATGACATAATATTGTCCGCTTTGCCCGCAGGCGCACGACTTTGCTCTTGGTGACCATACTTCCCAGGAGGCCACCCATCCTGGAAATTGCCCTCGCTCGAGCACGCTTAACTGCCGTGCTGCCACCTGTGGTCCCAAAACGCGTTGTGTCATTTAAGCGCCTTGTTACCCTTATAAGCCCCATCATCCCTCATGTCCATGGGCGATGTGGGATCAGCCTAGGGTGTTACAACTCACCCCCCCCCCTTAGGGACTCATCGTCCTCGATGAGGTTTGCCTCATCATCCCGACGACACATGAGTTGCTCTGATACCATAACTTATAACACCCCTCATTTTATCTATCAATATATTATTAGCAACACGGAAGCGTAGGAATTTTAACCATATTTATAATTATACATACTATTAATTTGCACCAACAGTTTACAACTTTAAGTTACATCAAAGTGAAACTGTTCAAAATACAACATAAGTCGGGGTATTATATAAAACAAACTGGTTTAGTACAAAAAGGATCAGAGTAGCTCGCTGTCAAACTGTTCTTGCACCAAAAGCATCCTATTCCTGCTACCCATTAAGCTACAAAATCTGCAGGAAGTAAGGATGAGGGATTAGCACATAGCTAAGTGAGAGAGTTCAACACCCAACATTCAACTTAGCATAACCATTAACTACAACAATCAACAACATCTTAATGAGGATCGGTGGTTCTGAGGACAACCATAATACCCGGGCGGCTCCCCAAGAACTCTTATCCAACCATATCCGTATGGCCATACGGACGAGACCGATAGCTAGTGGTTATCCTACTCAGATACATTTCAATACACACAACATATGAAGCATATCTCTGTATCATTCACACGATAACCAACTAACCCAACCAACAGTTCATCAACTTGTCGACCTTATTGGCAACCAATATCCAAAGATCACACATAGCACATAGTGATACAATCAACAATAATGATTAAATAAATCTATATTCATATCTACAATTACCCGTTGTAATCAAATGATCACAACTAAATCAAATGGTGAGTTTCGAATCCACTCACCGATACCTTCGTCTTCAACAAACTCAGATACCAGATGCTACTTTATCTTTTGGATGATCTGAGATTCAACATCAAATATAAGTTAGTATTGAAAATCGACAACACATAACTTATATAAATTTTATCACACAAATAACTTAACACTATAACCATTAAGTTATAAGATCATACACATGTATCACTAATCATTTTATAGCTTATAAGCATCAATTAATTAATTATATCAACAATTACAACAAGTTTGAAAAGCTAAAAGTTAAACACCCAGAAACCAGTCCAAGCCGCCGGGTGGGCTCACTTAGCCGCCGGCTAAGTCAAGTAGCCGCCGGCTACCATGTGTCAACCGCCGGGTATATTAAATTTTTCATCAACAGAAATAAATCGCATTTTAAAGCGTCTGGAACCCGCCGGCTTGGGTCCTCTGACCGCCGGCTAAGCTATTTAGCCGCCGGCTAAGGGTCAAGACCCGCCGGGTAGTTCATGCTTTCTGCAGCAGCAGCTGCAGATCCAAAACCTGCACGAAATCTAAATACCAAAACCTCAAATTCGAACCAATATGCAGAAGAAACTCTATTTCTAATGTTACTACAACTTCATATGATATGTAATTACCATAAACCAATTACAATAACATCCAATAACACTAATTTTACACCAAAATCACAAAACCCATTAAGGTTTTCATCTAGCTTTAATCATGAATCAATAACATGGATTTGATCCATATAACTAGTCAATAATCATCACACATCATTCCATATCACAAGTAATGATCATACAACTCAAGAAATCAAATCAATTCATCAAACCAAACATTTGAGCTTAATGAATATAATTTTACTTACAAGTGATAGTTAACCAAGAAGATATGAACTAGATGATGATGATGATTGCTACTAGATTACAACTTCAATCCACTTTTCAACTTTGATGATTTCAATTTAATGAAACTAGTTAGGGTTTAAGGATTTACTTGAAAGGAAATGAGGATAAGAAAGAATTGGTAAAGTGATCAAATACAGGGCGGCCTTTATTTTTAACCGACTCAACATTGTAGGTATTTTATACACGCTCTAAATCTATTGCCTGGAACCTAAAAATCAATTGCGAGAAATTTATTTTATTATACCGTCAACTTTAATAGTTTAAAACAAGTAACATTTCACTAACCACAATAAGTCCTGAGACCTATTTCACCAACTTTCACAATTAAACAATTATATCAAATAAATTTCTAAGCAATTAAATATTCAATTAAATAAGAAAAATACCAGGCCACTGGAGAGGATGTTACAATATCTCTTAACCAATTTAAGGTCACAGTTGGTTTTGTACTTCCATGAAACACCGGTGGCTTACTAGACATGAAAGTTTTGAAAGAACACACCTTACTAGTTTGAGACAATGGACTAGTACCAAAAACAAAAGTTTGTTGTTGCACAAGTTGTCTAGCTGCAGCTTCCTCAGCTTTCTTTTCTGAATCTCGCTCTTACTTCCACCTTCAAATTATTCACTGCACGCCACCGCATTTACATTTACATACTATATTTGTAACACAATGTATGATTACATAATCATATTAAGTCTAATATCAACATTTGTAGGGATTATCCATCTTATCTGGTTTTCCGATTCATGAAAACTATTTTGAAAATGCACATCATAATTAGCTAGCTAGGATATATTGTGATTAATGTCGTTGTTACGTACCTGGAGATCCATTGTGTTGTGATTCTGCCATTGAAGGTATTGGTGGTAATTCAAAAAAAGAATGATTTTGATTAAGGGTTATGAAAATATATATAAAATCATCGTTTTACCATAAAACAAGGGTTGTCAACAAAATTCATCCTCATGTTACAACCTACCAACCAAATACATGCTACGACCCTCTTCTTGCATATTTGTAAATTGTGAATACTAACTTAAGACTACTTATGATGGTAACAACATATTGTGGGCATCTGACACGTGCAATTGGAGCGTTCTAAAATTCTTTTTAGCATGAGAACGTCACAACGTCCGCAATGAGCATTTTAGTTGGGTGGCGTTCTGTGTGGGAACACGGGCATATTAACGCCCTTTTGTGGCCCAAAATGACGACTTCTTCTTCTTTTTTTCCATTTTCTTTTCTTCATCTTTTAATAAAATCAAAATTAATGTAGTGGGAGTGTGGGACATACCCTCTACAACATAGTGTTACCATTGTTAGTGTTATGAAAAAGACAATGTTATGCTGACGCGACGCCTATAACATAGTGTTACTATTGCAAATGGTCTAACACTAGCAATGGTAACACCATGTTTTGAAATATATGTCCTACTAAATTAATTTTATTGAGGTTAAAAGAGTAAGAAAAAAAGAGAATCGTTTTGGGCCACAAATGGGCGTTAAATCGTTAATATGCCCGTGCTCTCACACACAACGCCACCCAACCAAAATACTCATTGCCGACGTTGTGACGTTCTCAAGTTAAAACGAATTTCATAACGCTCCAATTGCAAGTATTCAACAAAATCTCAAATACCACTTTACTAACACGTACTCTGTCTTAATCCGGCCACCTCAATATTTTTTTGTCTACAAAGTCAAACGTAATAATATATCATATATGTGCAGGTGTTTACGTTTATGAAAGAAAAAATATATATGTTTGTTAATTATCCTAGTATTTCATTTAAATAAAAATTTTCATATAAAAACTCATGACATTTGAAAGCGAGGTTCGTGAATCGTGATCCATCCCCCAATGCCTTGAATACATTTTTATTTACTTAGTGGTATTAATTTGACTTTGTTTGTTAATTTATTATTTGATTTTGAATGTAAACACAAATCTTTACTTTATTTTATTAGCATGATGGACATATATTGGGTATGTTTGGTACAACTAGCTGGTAGTTGGAGCTTGTAGCTGGAGCTGGTAGCTGGAGCTTGTAGTTTGTGGCTGGAGCTGGTAGCTGATAGCTTTTGGTAATATTTGTGTTTGGCAGGGTAGCTGGAACTTGTAGCTTATGAATGTAAAATGACATAAAAGGACAAATATATTAATTTTAAAAAATGATATATAATTACATGGAGGGTATTTATGTAATTTCATATTCCATAAGCTACAAACTACTTTGTCGCACCCCCAAATTTACTGTGCGGAAGCGGTTCGGGTCGGGGCGCGACTAATCAATAATCAAGCACAAAAGTATAGCAAACATCCTCTAAATGAGACGTTTGAAAAATAGTTATTACATTTCTAAAATAAAATATTTAAAATGTTGCGAGTTCATAAATAATTCCATTTCATAGATTGAAGTACAAAAGTAATTTAATGAAATCCCAATTGTTTGAAAATATGCGACTCGAGCTAGCATATATTGTAGTAATCCTAATACTGCTGGGCACCTGAGAATACATGCTAAAATAGATCAGCTATAAAGTTGGTGAGCTCACAGGTTTGTATGAATAAACATAATGTATGAACCACAAGATTTAGTATAGTGATTTGCAACCAAGTAAATAAATAAATGTATATCACTGCCATGAGCCCATAGTTTGAGCTTAACTGAGGTGTCAGGATCACAATCAAGTGCCTGATCGAGGGTGCCTCCCTGCGAGTGTCTAATCTACACTCGTATGAACAAATGATAATGCGTCCGTTTGACAGATTAGTGCTACTAACCCAGACGGGGATTGTCAATCCCATATGGTACCATACACTAACATTCACGCTAAATCCATATAAACAAACTATGTAGTGGAGGGCTTTCATGATTAGTAAAACAACTCATGCAGTATATATCGATGTTTTGTACTTGTGTTCACATGTAAAACAAAATGAGCATTGTATTCTCACCCCAAAGTAAAACAGTTAAAAGCGGGGCTATGAAACTCACCTGAGTCTAATGTGTTTGCAAAGCAAGCAATTATGATGTTGTACCAAATGATGTGTCCGGAGACTGTAACCTGTCAGGTATCCTAAACGTGCAAGGTTATATGAGTGAGTAGATGTCTCAACAAACCATCTATGCTAGTCGTCCATCAACTAGTTATGTCCAACTTGTTTGATTGTTTTGTTTGAGTTTTGAAAACATGTACGGCCCGTTGGTGATGGTTTGTAATGTACGAATGTAAGTTTTGTATAAGGTTTGATTATTGTAGGTGTTGAATACTTAGTGTAGTAAGTATTTTTCAAGCTTCTTTTATTGTATTTGGAAGTACATGTATACATTTCTATCCGAACGTTGTGGTCAAATATGTTATTTTCTGAAGGTCAACTTGGTCAAACTGGTCCAACTAGTCAACTGGTCAAATCTGGTCAAACTAGTCAACTGGTCAAATTAGTCAACTAGTCAAGTTGGTCAAGTCTGGTCAAACTAGTCAACTTAGTCAACTGGTCAAATTAGTCAACTAGTCAAGTTGGTCAAATCTGGTCAAACTAGCTCGGTTTGACCCGAAACTTTTACACAAACCTTATTATAACACCCCTCATTTTGAATATCAATATATTATTAGCAACTCGGAAGCGTAGGAATTTTAAACACATTTATATATGTACATTCTATTAATTTACACCAACAGTTTATAAGTTTAGGTTACATTGACATGAAACTGTTCAAAATACAACATAAGTCGGGGTATTATATAAAACAAACTGGTTTAATACAAAAAGGATCAGAGTAGCTCGCTGTCAAACTGTCCTCGCACCAAAAGCATCCCATTCCTGCTACTCATTAACTACAAAATATGCAGGAAGTAAAGATGAGGGATTAGCACATAGCTAAGTGAGAGAGTTCAACACCCAACATTCAACTTAGCATAACCATTGACTGCAACAATCAACAACAACTTAATGAGGATCGGTGGTTCTGAGGACAACCATAATACCCGGGCGGCTCCCAAAGAACTCTTATCCAACCATATCCGTATGGCCATAACGGACGAGACCGATACCTAGTGGTTATCCTACTCAGATACAGTTCAATACACACAACATATGAAGCATATCCCTGTATCATTCACACGATAACCAACTAACCCAACCAAAAGTTCATCAACTTGTCGACCTCATTGGCAACCAATATCCAAAGATCACACATAGCACATAGTGATATAATCAACAATAATTATTAAACAACTCTATAATCATATCAACAATTACCCGTTGTAATCAAATGATCACAACTAAATCAAATGGTGAGTTTCGAATCCACTCACCGATACCTTCGTCTTCAACTACTCAGACTCCAGGGGTTACTTTATCCTTTGGATGATCTGAGATTCAACATCAAATAGAAGTTAGTAATCGTTAACGTCCAAATATAACTTATAAAAGATTTACCACATTTGGAACTCCTTGCTATAAACATCTAGATTACTAGCTACTAATCATGCATATTTAATCATAATGCATCATATAATCATCACTTAGTTGATTACATTAACAATTAAAACACAATTAAAAAGCTGAAAATCAAACACCCTGGAAACAGCCCCAAGCCGCCGGCTTCCCTTGGAAGCCGCCGGCTTCCATCATAAGCCGCCGGATTCTAACTTAAGCCGCCGGCTTCCAGCCTTTTCCCAAACCCAGTTTTTCACCCGAGTTCCAAAATAGAAGCCGTTCGTGTAATTTAGCCGGCTTTAACCACAAGCCGCCGGCTTCAACACCAAGCCGCCGGCTTCTTAAGGAAGCCGCCGGCTTCCCACCAGTTGCAGGTCCAGCCCAGCTAGTTTATGACATAACCCGAAAACCAAATCACCAAAATCACAATTTCGACCAAATATGCAGAAAACTCGATTTCTAATCCAACAACAACTTCATACAACATCTATATAACATTAATCAACCACAATAACATCCAAATAACCAAGATTCCCACCAAATCCATAAATTCTAATTAGGTTTACATCTAACCTCAATTATAGCTCAAGAACTTGGATTCGAGGTAATTAACTAGTTACAAATCATCACATATTATCATATATAACAAGTAATCATCATACAAATGCAAGAACAAATTCAATTAACAAATTATTCATCAAACCCAACATTTGAAATATACCCCATTTACCTTTCAAAAAGAAGAAGATGATAGCTTGTAGATTACAACCTCCAAGTACTTTCGAGTTTGATGATTTCACTTGATTTTACTAGCTAGGGTTTAGGTTTATTTCTTGAAATGGAATGAAGAAGAACAAGATTGGTAAAGTGACCACCAAATAAAGGTCGGCCTCTTTATGAGCCGACTTAACATTTTGGGTATTTTATGCCCGCTCTAAATCTATAGTCTGGAACCTAAAAATCAACTGCGAGAAATTTATTTTATTATACCGTCAACTTTAATAATTTATAACAAGCAACATTTCACTATCCACAATAAGTCCTGAGACGTATTTCACCAACTTTCACAATTAAACAGTTATATCAAATAATTTCTAAAACACTTAAATACTCAATTTAAATAGAAAAATACCAGGCCACTGGAGAGGATGTTACACTTATCATGTTATTATACTTATAGAAAACGAGTTTTGTGACCATTGGTGACTCACAAGTGTCATTTTTATATTTATTTCCAAAACAGTCCCTAAATGTGTTTTTTTTCGATTTTGTCGGTTTGTTTCGCCACAAGTTTCTACCATTTCTAGTCCATATCAATCCTCACAAAAATAACACACTGATTTACTATATGTCCAGTCCATTACATAAATTTTCCGGTACTTATAGAGTCCATTTCGGTATTTAAATAATTTTGCGTAATAACCGAACGTATTTTTTGATAATCATCAGACCAGGCTCAAAGATCGGTTCGTAGCTAAAAATACGTAGATTTTTGGAAAGAGCCATAGAAGAACTTTTTGTAGATATTTTCAATATGCAACTTTTAAAAAAAATTCGTTGTCTATCTCCAAGTAGAACGCAAGATATGATTAATTTAGTAAACTGACTTTTTCTAGGCAGATTATTCATGTTTATTTATGTGTTTTAAAAAAAACGTATTTTAAGCTTATATTTGGACATAATCAAGTCAGATGAACATATTAACATCTAAATCATTAACATGCAAGTAAATCTAACATGAGAAAGTGGTTTCTTACAATAAGATGATGATGAGAAGCTTGTAGGCTTGATTTCCTTGTAAAAACTTGAAGTTTTGTAGTGGTGGTTGTGTGACGGTTTATGGTGGTCAAAGGGAGGTCAATGGTGGTGGTGTGGTGGTGTTATGGAGGCTGATCTCCAGATCCTAGAGAGAGGATGGAGAGGTAGAGAGAGGATGGAGAGGTAGAGAGAGGTTGGAGAAAATGATTGAAGAGAGAGAGAGAGAGAGTGGAGAGAAAAGTGATAGATTGATTGGTGAGTGAATGAGTGAAAGAGATAGTGGGATTGGAGGTGCTCCATTAGGGAGTTAGTGGGTTTGGCCAGCAATATGGGGGGACCCCACAAGGGGTAAATTAGTCCATTTTGTGTTCCCTAAGTATTTTGGGTATTTAACCCGTATATACGCATAGTAGTTTATACGTATACGTGTATTTGACACGTTTTGTTAACGATAATTATACGTTAATTTTTAAATGTAAGTATTATTTTCAAATACTTTAGTTAACATTTTCAAAATGTCTCATTGGGTTGTCGGTTTCAATTTGTACATTTTATTTACCTTTGTACGTTTTATATAAAACGTATATTGTTTCGCGTATTAATATACAATAATAATATAATGTAAATAACTACTATTTAACTACAAAATAGACTTATGTTATTTATGAAAAAGTTTCACCAACATCCGTATTTGCATGATCGGATTCCGCCTGATTCGTTATTGCGCGATTTAAACCAATCGCGTATATGTATCTATAAATATACAAAATGTTACTATATTTAGCCCTATTTCAAACTAAATACACGTAATAATACTCTAGTTTAAGGTAATTAATACGCTTAAGTCCCAGTTGTCACATTCTTCCTCCGTTAAGAAAATTTCGTCCTGAAATTTTGATTGTAGTCGTGGTTATGTGAGACCCAGGGAGAAGGGTGTATATAAGAAGTTTGTTGCAAGTACGTCTTGCATTATGATTTAGTAGAAACTAATTCGTATGATATCAAATAATGGTACTAATATATCTTTAGTAAGGTACTAGTATGTCACCAAGCATAAGATATTGCTCTACCACAATATTGTAGATGTAGTTCATGAGAACTAAAGGAGTATTTAGTTTAGTACTGTATCAATTTTTGTATTGCTTTATCGCAATATTGTTTTGTATCACTCAACCGTGATATTTTTATTTTATTTTATGAAATCATGTATGCCTATGTGTATCAGTAGCAACATGGCATGCCCGAATAGTGTATCGTATCATCATGTATGCATAGGTTTAACGGAAGTGGTACAGGTACTCAATTTGTACCTACGGTTGTCACGTATTACTCAGAAGTAGTATAATGCATCTAAATATGTTCAGTCGTCACTTAGATGTCGGGTGTAGTGTAATGTGTCTCAGTATGTATACTCATCACTTAGCTGTCTGGGAGTAGTATAATGTACTTAACTAATGTATGCTACCATCGTATACTCATAATTCCAAGTTTAGTTAGTATGTTGGTGCCTCTAGTCGGTGTTCTCTCATGAACTAGTCTAGCTTAGTAATCATAGAACTTTGGTGTGGAGAGGCTTTTAGTCCCTATAAAGTTATACATGTAACAATTCCAGGTGTTTTATAGCTCTAGTACACTTAACATACTTAAAGTATATTGGAGAAACTCATTGATGTTAAAATCTAACATGTTTATTGATTGATGAAGTTGAGTACATTTAGGTTAACATGTTAAAGATACATGTCACCACTAAGCTTAACTTCTATTATTTTAATAAAGTTTAGAAACAGGAATCTACGACAACAAGGTAAAATCAACATCCGAATAATTTAATCCACAACACCAAAAATAACAAAGGGCCACCAAAGCCAACGTACGCAATTAACCATGGAATCATTTCTTTAAATTCTTCGGTAGAGGCATTACTCCATGCTATGATTATAACGATAATCATCAAAAGAACCAAGTACATAAACGGATTAAACATCTTTGATTGGGATGAAGGTACAGCTAAGAAATAATATGAATATGGAGCAATTGTGTGGAATATTGATATGAAAAGAAGTGTGTTGAATATGGAGTAGTATAGTGTATATAAAGGAATTTGTTTGAATTTGGGATGAAGTAGCCGTTGGGATACCGTACAATATAGCCGTTTTACATAAAATACTGTAGATCGTATAATATGGCCGCCTGATCGTATAATATGCTGTATGAATAATAATCACGATCTCAATGAGATTTATTGTTTAAGAGTAAACAACCGAAATAAGATTTATTGTGGTAGTAATTCATGCTTTATTTAATTATATATCTTAATACAGATTATCCCCTTCAAGGGTTAGGGGGTTGTTGATTAACACTATATGGATTTTGAGTGTTGGGAGGTTGTTCATTGACATTAGGTTGGGGATGATTAGCTGCTATTATTGCTTGTAGACGTGTATTCTTTCTTCGTTCCTCATTCAGGAGAAAGCTTGTGCCAAGCCATTGATTATGAATTTCATTTTGTCGACGCACAACTATTTCCATGTCCTGCCTCAACGTTCTCAACTCAGTGTTCTGCCTCTCTACTTGGGCATGGAGTTCTATGAATCCATCTTTATATTTTATGAGGTCATTTATCAAGCTATCGTATACCTCACGATTATAGATTAATGGTTCTGGAGTGACTTCACATATTAAGGTTCCTGGTTGGACCTCTTGCTCATGCAGTGGTTGAGACCTTGGATCTTCTGAACTAGGTACTTCATTTAGATCGATATTTTCAATTAGACAGTTTATCTTGTTGACTAGCTAGTGGTTCTTCTTGGTTGTAATTTGGGTGTACTAAAGAGATATAATTATATTGAAAGAAGTCTTGAACTGATATAATGATATAGGAGGGTATGTTATGAAGATTGATTACACTAAATTTATAGTGGTAAGGATAGCTGTGGTAACACTGACAGCTAATGTTTGTAACTGTTGTAAATCACGATTATTTTATAAGTCTAACGATGAAACGACAAAAGTGTGAGAAGTTCACGTGTATGTTTTAAATAAAAAGTCTAAATCGTGTTTGACATTTGAAGATTTTATTTCTGACATTTCGGCTCAGAGTTTGAGAAAAAAAATATATATATGCCAGGCTGTGTAAAGTGATAGTGACCCATTTATTTGTCGTTCTAATACGAATTATGTTACAAAAGAGTGATAGACAATTTAAGTAGGGGAGAAAGCTGTAAATTAGTGAAGTATAATGCATTGACAGAGTAGTAATTTATCTAAATGCAATCTAGTGTGAGTGACTGGTAGTGAGTTAATAATAGTGAAGAGTAATCTTGATACATTGAATGTTTGCAATGTTTCTGTAAATAAGTGGAATTTAACATTTTCATGTGCATGGGTTTTGCATGTGGGTGGCTACAAGAATCAAAATCATGGATAAGAACAGTAGTCACTCTGCATGTGCATGAAAATGGGTCAGCGCAGGATATGAAATAGTTGATCAAGTGAGCATAATATGGAACAATTGGTAGCTTGATTGAAATCCGTGTTCCCATGTAGTGCATGTGAGACAAATAACTTATGAATGAATGAGAATAATTTTTATTTTTTTTAACAGACGTGAACTGTAACCTAGCGGCTATGAATAGTAATCTAACGGCTATATTTTGTATATAAATAGGTGATTAAAACTTCTTATAATTTCACACACAATTTCCTTATTTTCTTCTCTATATACTTCACCTTACATCCAAAGGTTTCAACGATGCTTCATCCCGTCATAGTTTTTGCTATTGTTTTAACGGTTGCGTCCATTATCTATTTAATGTTTATGTCGCTCGAAGAAATTACTTCACCTATACTAATGTTGCTATCGATTGCCCTAGCATTTTTGTGGGTCACAATAAATATTGACATATATGGTATTTGATGTATTTTGTATTTTGTTGTTTTAGTGAATAAAGAAATTTTGATTTTCTATCGTATCAAGTCTTAATCCTGATCTTTTGTATCCTTAATATTACTTATCATTCCGATTGTAACTCTCTCTCATGGAGACTTGTTCTTTTTCTTAGGCTTCTCTATATTTTTGGTTTTTCCACTCATCTGTATTGTTTTAACATTTGATGTATGGTTCTAGGTTGATTGTTGTTTACACAATGAAATAAATTATTCAACTCATACTTATTTATATATAGCATATAAATCTTAATATGTATAGCACATATAAGTTTGATCCCGTTTATATCTTAGTCAGATTTCACTAATGCATTCCCGTTTGCCATAACCATTTCAGATCTAGCATCGCTTATCTTTTAAATGTACATAGTTAATCAGGCTATGTTAAATTAAATTCGAATGATGCAATTCCTGAACCAGTCATAACTAATAAGGAAATACTAACTAAACAGTTATAGTCTAGGCCCACTAATGCAACCTAGTTCACTATAACCTTTAGCTCTGATACCAATCTGTCGCACCCCCAAATTTACTGTGCGGAAGCGGTTCGGGTCGGGGCGCCACTAATCAATAATCAAGCACAAAAGTATAGCAAACAACCTCTAAATGAGACGTTTGAAAAATAGTTATTACATTTCCAAAATAAAATGTTTAAAATGTTGCGAGTTCGTAAATAATTCCATTTCATAGATTGAAGTACAAAAGTAATTTAATGAAATCCCAATTGTTTGAAAATATGCGACTCGAGCTAGCATATCTTGTAGTAATCCTAATCCTGCTGGGCACCTGAGAATACATGCTAAAATAGATCAGCTATAAAGCTGGTGAGCTCACAGGTTTGTATGAATAAACATAATGTATGAACCACAAGATTTAGTATAGTGATTTGCAACCAAGTAAATAAATAAATGTATATCACTGCCATGAGCCTATAGTTTGAGCTTAACTGAGGTGTCAGGATCACAATCAAGTGCCTGATCGAGGGTACCTCCCTGCGAGTGTCTAATCTACACTCGTATGAACAAATGATAATGCGTCCGTTTGACAGATTAGCGCAACTAACCCGGACGGGGATTGTCAATCCCATATGGTACCATACACTAACATTCACGCTAAATCCATATAAACAAACTATGTAGTGGAGGGCTTTCATGATTAGTAAAACAACTCATGCAGTATATATCGATGTTTTGTACTTGTGTTCACATGTAAAACAAAATGAGCATTGTATTCTCACCCCAAAGTAAAACAGTTAAAAGCGGGGCTATGAAACTCACCTGAGTCTAATGTGTTTGCAAAGCAAGCAATTATGATGTTGTACCAAATGATGTGTCCGGAGACTGTAACCTGTCGGGTATCCTAAACGTGCAAGGTTATATGAGTGAGTAGATGTCTCAACAAACCATCTATGCTAGTCGTCCATCAACTAGTTATGTCCAACTTGTTTGATTGTTTTGTTTGAGTTTTGAAAACATGTACGACCCGTTGGTGATGGTTTGTAATGTACGAATGTAAGTTTTGTATAAGGTTTGATTATTGTAGGTGTTGAATACTTAGTGTAGTAAGTATTTTTCAAGCTTCTTTTATTGTATTTGGAAGTACATGTATACATTTCTATCCGAACGTTGTGGTCAAATATGTTATTTTCTGAAAGTCAACTTGGTCAAACTGGTCCAACTAGTCAACTTGTAACAACCGGCAAATTAGGACTAGAATTAGTGCATAATTCTTTGTAAATACATGTAATTAGTTATGTGTTAGGCTAATTTATGTATCGGATTATATGTTGGTAAATATATGCAACTTTGCGATTTGGCTTAAATCGTACGCAACTTAAATAGAATGAAATTCTATTCGGTTAATACGGACGTTGGTGAACAAATGTTTATAAACTAAAATAACGCAATTATGACTGAAATACTATTTTATAATAGTTTGTAACTGCCTTGTACTACTCGATTAAAACGTACACGATTTAAAAACAAAAGTAATTAAACTTAAGTTAAACTATTAAAGATTTAAGGAAATAATTTAAATAAATTATTTAACAAGAGTTGTGATTTTATAAATATAATTAAACGCGTAAAATAAATATTTAACGCTTAAACGACGGAGAAAACGAACACCGCACGGAGGACGGGGACCGAAAAGTGGAGGTAAAAACCCCCACCTCTCTTCTCCTCCTCTCATTCTCACCATCTCCTTTTCTCTCTCTTCTTTTCTTTCTCCCTAATCACCAACCACACCTCCACCTCAAAATACTCACAAAATCAACAAATAACACCGTCAAAACTCGCCGAAACATACCACTCGTTTGGAGAAAAGTGACCACGACAACACGATCTACATTCCTATCTTTTCGGATTTTCAATCCGACACTTTGTAAGTTTCCGACAAATCCCGACATCTCTCGTTTTCGATCATTTTTACTAGTTTATGGTTTAAATAGGCTTATTATGTTCATATAAGGGTTGGGTAAAAGATTTGGACCCAACGGAAACCGGGAAACTCGTTTTCGACAAAAATTCCGGCCATCAGACCGCTACGTCGCACCTGGCCAGGGGCCTCTGCGACGTCGCGGCCTACGTCGCACAAAAATCCCAACGTCGCACTAGCGACGCAGCCCCTTACGTCGCATTAACTTGCGGACGTCGCAAGTAGCGACGTAGACTTTAACGTCGCAAACCGAACCAACGTCGCATTAGCGACGCCGCCCCCTACGTCGCATTGATTTGCGAAGGTCGCATCATGCGACGTACATGCCCACGTCGCACTCTACGTCGCTAGCGACGTCGCATGCTACGTCGCACAAACCAGAACTTTGAAAACTCACATTTTCACTAAGTGTCGAACTTTTACAACCTCAAATCCTTATACGATACGACCTAACAAACATAATAAAACATACTTTCCTATTACAATTACTCTAAATTGCGTTATAAATGACAAACTTTAATTATAACAAATCACCAACGGGCCGTATACTTTGATACGAACTCGAACAAACCAACATTTAAACACAACGGGTTGTATGAACAACTAGCCTAGATGGTCTTACGAGACATCTACTTACTTAACCTTACGTGTTTAGGCACTAGAAGGTTACTGGTTCGGAGAACCTACTTGATTTACTACTACTTGCTATTTACCACTGCTCGACTCAGGTGAGTCTTACAGCCCCACTTTTACTGTTTTATACTTTGGGGTGAGATACTTAGCAACTGTTTTACGTATGAACACAATGTACTGAACTGAAAACATTACTGTTTACAAACAAACGCATGAGTTACTTTTATCCACTGAAAGCCTCCTAATCGTAAGTTGTTAGTTATGGACTTAAGCGCGATTACTAATAGATGGATCCATTTGGGACTGACAATCCCTGTCTGGGGTGGTAGCGCCACCACGTACTGATTTACACGTAGAAACAGACATATTAGTATTTGTTACATATGAGTGTGCGGATAGCACTCACGGGGGTAAGTGATATATTCACACTACACGGTTAAGCTTCAACTTATGAGCTCATGGCACTGTACTGGTTTACTGATTTACTTACTTTGCTTGATAGCAATACGGGTACATACTTGTGGTTCATAACACCTACTTATTACTAAACCTGTGAGATTCACCAACCTTTTTGGTTGACACTTTTTAGCTTTGTATCTCAGGTACACTTACGGAGTAGGATCACCCCAGGATTACTAGCTAGAGTCGCATGATTTCCAAACTGCATTTAACGGAGATTCTTTGGCATTATCTTTTGTATATTATAATTATGTATTAGAATCTCCCGCTATACGCGCGGACTCTAGGAAACTACATTTTTGTGTACGAAAACCTACGATTTTCAAACGATTCAAATTATGAAATGTAACTATTTTACAAACGTCTCATTTAGAGGTCGTTTGCTATATATCTTGTGCTTTGTATATTGATTAGTAACACCCAATGTATGCTTCCGCAACTCGCTAAATTTGGGGGTGTTACAGATTGGTATCAGAGCCTAAGGTTATAGTGAACTAGGTTGCATTTAGTGGGCCTAGACTATGACCGTTAGGCAGTATTTCCTTACTAGGCATGATTGGTTCAGGAATTACATCATACGACTTTAATTTAACATAGCTTGATCAACTATGTACAATTAAGGAAAGGTGATGTAAGGTCTGAAATGGTTATGTTGAGCCGGAATACATTAGTTGACTCTGATCTCGAGAGAACCGAGACTTAAACATGTGTATGCTAGACACTCAATAGGCTATATTATATAGGAACTATATGAATATAGGCCTCAATCTTACTAACGCTTTGTCTCAGAAATGGCAAATACCCCATCCAATTCATCTCGTTCTCAATCCGGGTCGCAGAACCCAAGGGTAGCAAGGAGGAACAACAGATTGCCTCGAGCTGGCCCGTACTCTACCCACTTCACCTTACCGACCTTAGCAGCTAGGGTGAACCAACACGAACAACGACTTCGCACCATGGATGTCGTGTTGTAGGAAACAAACGAAAACTGGAGACTTACATCACTGGAGCGCATCGAACAATCTCTGAGGATCACGAAACCACCGTTAATAATGTGGACGTTCTTTTCAACAAAGTGGTGGAGATAAGCGTGGAAACCGCTCTTTTGAAACACAGACTTGATGAGTGTGAACAACGCTCACGGGAAACGGAAGAATCTAACCGCGGATTGGTACAGCGACTAGCATTAGCTGAAGACAATGCTCGACAAGCCAGCAGACTTGCAAATACTGTGGATCGTCTCATCGAAATGATGGAGCAGATTAACCTACGATAAGACTAGCTTAGTCTTTGTTTTGTAAACTATCCTGTAATCTAGTAACTATCTAAGCACTACTCTATGTTTCAGTCGGATGTAACGATTCCCGACACCTTTTGTAATACATCCGCAGGATGTAACCTTTGAACTCGTATCATCTATCAAATATTCCTTGCTGTTTCGACTCATATTAATTGCCGTAATCCTTTTCATATTGATGCTATGTATTACCAACTTTATACATGTACATCTGAAATAAATGCAATTTTCTTACAAAATCTCATGTATCTTCATTTCTTTTATTGAAGAATCATGCCGCCAAAGTCAAGACCTTACACTGATGCTCAGATCACGTCTCTCATAACCCAGGCTGTTACTGAAGCCTTGGCTCGAAATACTCCACCAAATTCCACAAGAAACAGCGATGCCGCTGAAACCTCTGCTGCTAAACCTTGTTCATACAAGGATTTTCAAAACTGCAAACCCTTGAGCTTCAAGGGAACCGAAGGAGCCATCGGACTTATCAGATGGTTCGAAAAGATGGAATCTGTTTTCCGCATCAGCAAGTGTGCGGAAGACGACAAGGTCAAATTCTCCACCTGCACCCTCGAAGATGGTGCCCTCTCGTGGTGGAATTCCTATACCCAGTCCGTGGGGATTGACACCGCTTATCTACTCCCTTGGGAGGATCTAAAGAAAATGCTTACGGATGAGTATTGCCCGTCCGAACAACTTCACAAACT
Organism: Helichrysum umbraculigerum; assembly: GCA_949592205.1. NCBI lineage: Eukaryota > Viridiplantae > Streptophyta > Magnoliopsida > Asterales > Asteraceae > Helichrysum > Helichrysum umbraculigerum. Next base: position 2,379,628 of record CATIUR010000005.1, on the reverse strand, counting down.
GGACGAAGAGTTCTGGAACTTAAAAGTGCAAGGAACTGATATCGTTGGATACACCACCAGATTCCAACAACTCACCGTCCTTCGCCCAGCTATGGCAGGTACTGGGCCCGACAAGATTAAGAAATACATCCGCGGCCTCCCGGAACCCGTCCGGGGAAACGTCGCCTCATCAAACCAAACCACTCTTCACGGCGCCATTCGGTTGGCCCATGAACTTCTAGCTATGAACGAGGGCCCAGAACCACCCACTCCATCCACCAACAGCAATAAACGAAAATGGTCCGACAACCACAACAACCACCAAACCAAGAAACCTGAGACCATTAAAGCCTACACCTCCGGTTCTGATGACAAGGGAGCGTACAAGGGAACCAAGCCCTATTGCTCAAAGTGCCAACGACACCACTATGGTTCGTGTCCCTGTAGCAAGTGTAAGAGATTTGGACACTTGGCTAAGGACTGTAGATCAAACACCACTGACACCAACACCTCTGCACCAAAGACCTGTTATGGGTGTAACGGTACGGGGCATTTCAAGAAAGACTGTCCGAAGCTGAACAACAACAACAACAGGAATAACAACAATGCTCGAGGAAGAGCTTTTGTGCTGAAATCTGGGGAAGCCCGTCAAGACCCGAATGTGGTCACGGGTACGTTTCTTCTCAACAACTTGACTGCATCTGTATTATTTGATACTGGTGCTGATAAGAGCTTTATTTCTGACGAGTTTTATCCACTACTTGACACCACACCTATTGCCTTAGATTCTAAGTACACGGTAGAATTGGCAAACGGAAAACTTATTGAGGCCGACAGTGTGATACCTAATTGCACTCTAAACTTAGCTAACGAGCTCTTTTCCATTGACTTGATACCTGTCGAAATCGGCAGCTTTGACCTCATCGTCGGTATGGATTGGTTGTCCAAGCACCGAGCCGAAATCGTTTGCTTTGAGAAAATTGTACGCATTCCTCTCGTCACCGGTGGAACTTTGAGCATACAAGGGGAGACCGGTGGGACGAGAATAAATATCATTTCTTGCATGAAAACCCGAAAATACTTGAGAAAAGGGTACCAGGCAATCCTCGCACACGTTATGGAGAAAAAGTCGGTGGAGAAGCGACTTGAGGATGTGCCTATTATTCGAGACTTCCCAGAAGTCTTTCCTGAAGACTTGCCTGGCCTACCGCCAACTAGACAAGTCGAATTCTCTATTGATCTTGTGCCCGGCGCAGCACCCGTTGCACGAGCCCCTTACCGACTAGCCCCATCCGAACTTCAGGAGTTGTCTACTCAGTTACAGGAACTCCTGGACAAGGGATTTATTCGACCAAGTTCCTCACCTTGGGGAGCTCCGGTCCTGTTTGTGAAAAAGAAAGACGGTTCTTTCCGCATGTGCATCGACTACCGTGAACTCAACAAATTAACTGTCAAGAACCGTTACCCACTTCCTCGCATTGATGACCTGTTTGACCAACTTCAGGGGTCGAGTTTTTATTCAAAAATCGATCTACGGTCAGGTTATCACCAACTCCGAGTTCGTGATGAAGATATTCCAAAAACGGCTTTCCGAACTCGCTACGGGCATTATGAATTCCAAGTGATTCCATTCGGCTTAACCAACGCACCGGCTGTATTCATGGACCTTATGAATCGGGTGTGCAAACCTTACCTTGACAAGTTTGTCATCGTCTTTATCGATGACATCTTGATTTACTCGCGCACTTAACAAGAACACGCGCAACACCTGAAAACTATCCTAGAGCTGCTCAAACACGAAGAGTTATACGCCAAATTCTCTAAGTGTGAGTTCTGGATGCAAACCGTTCAATTCCTTGGACACGTCATTGACAATCAAGGGATTCATGTCGATCCTTCAAAAATCGAGGCTATCAAGTGTTGGCAAGCACCTACAACACCAACCGAGGTACGCCAATTCTTAGGACTCGCCGGATACTACAGACGATTCATTGAGAATTTTTCGAAAATAGCCCTACCTCTCACTACACTGACTCAAAAAAAAAAGAAGTTCGATTGGACTGACAAACAGGAGTCAGCTTTTCAACTACTAAAACAGAAACTCTGCAGTGCACCTATCTTATCTTTACCCGAAGGCAACGATGACTTCGTGGTATACTGTGATGCTTCACACCAAGGTCTTGGTTGCGTGCTGATGCAACGAGACAAGGTTATCGCTTACGCCTCTCGACAACTCAAGGTCCACGAAAAGAATTACACAACTCATGACCTAGAGTTGGGGGCTGTTGTATTCGCTCTAAAAATCTGGAGACACTACTTATACGGTACCAAGTGTACAATCTTTACTGACCATAAAAGTATCCAACATATCTTCGATCAAAAGGATCTCAACATGAGGCAACGTCGATGGGTCGAGTTGCTTACTGATTACGACTGCGAAATCCGCTATCATCCGGGCAAGGCAAATGTTGTTGCCGATGCCTTGAGCCGAAAAGAACGAGTGAAACCACTTCGAGTTCGAGCTCTCAGTATGACCATTCACAACGACCTTATCAATCAAACTCTCACCGCTCAACTCGAAGCACTCAAACCAGAAAACTTGATAAACGAGGCCTTACGGGGCATGGACAAACAATTTGAAACAAAACCTAACGGGGCCAAATACTTTTCGAATCGAATCTGGTTACCAAGTTTTGGGAACCTGCGAGACTTGGTGATGGATGAAGCTCACAAGTCTAAATACTATATACACCCCGGTGCCGACAAAATGTATCACGGCATCAAGGAAATGTATTGGTGGCCCAACATGAAATCTGACATTGCAACCTATGTTGGCAAGTGTCTTACTTGTTCCAAAGTTAAAGCTGAACACCATAAACCTTCCGGTTTGCTACAACAACCTGAAATACCACAATGGAAATGGGAGCAGATCACCATGGATTTCATCACTAAACTCCCGAAAACTTCTAACGGTTGCGATACCATTTGGGTGATCGTTGACCGACTCACTAAATCTGCTCATTTCCTAGCCATCAAAGAAACTGATAAGATGGAACGTTTGACACGAATCTACCTGAAAGAGATCGTGTCAAGACACGGCGTGCCCATCTCAATCATCTCCGACCGAGATGCTCGATTTACTTCTCACTTCTGGCAATCACTGCAAAAATCTCTTGGTACTCGTCTGGATATGAGTACGGCTTACCATCCTCAAACCGATGGCCAGAGCGAACGAACCATACAAACACTGGAAGACATGCTACGAGCCTGCGTAGTTGACTTCGGTAAAAACTGGGAAAATCACTTACCGTTGTGCGAGTTCTCGTACAACAACAGTTATCACACCAGCATAAAGGCTGCACCCTTCGAGGCACTGTACGGTCGTAAGTGCCGGTCACCTATCTGTTGGACTGAGGTGGGGGATACACAACTCACCGGTCCAGAAATCATACATGAAACAACTGAAAAGATCGTCGGCATACAAAACCGACTAAAAGCCGCGCGTGATCGTCAGAAAAGCTATGCTGACGTCAGACGCAAACACCTTGAGTTCCAAGTAGGGGACAAGGTACTTCTCAAAGTGGCACCGTGGAAAGGTGTCATTCGATTCGGAAAACGAGGCAAACTAAATCCTAGATACATCGGACCGTTCGAAATCCTTGAAAAGATTGGTCCAGTGGCATACCGCCTACAACTTCCTGCTGGGCTTAGCAGCGTTCACAACACATTCCACATTTCTAATCTGAAGAAATGTCTGTCTGACGAGACACTGATTATACCGCTCGACGAAATTCAAATCAATAATAAACTTCATTTTGTCGAAGAACCTATGGAAATCATGGACCGCGAGGTCAAACAACTAAAACAGAGTCGTATTCCCATCGTAAAAGTCAGGTGGAATTCTAGACGTGGTCCTGAATTCACCTGGGAACGGGAAGACCAAATGCGACAGAAATACCCACATCTCTTCCCAGACAACGCACCGACCGTGCAATCGAGCTAATTTCGGGACGAAATTCTTTTAACAAGGGGAGAATGTAACAACCGGCAAATTAAGACTAGAATTAGTGCCTAATTCTTTGTAAATACATGTAATTAGTTCTGTGTTAGGCTAATTTATGTATCGGATTATATGTTGGTAAATATATGCAACTTTGCGATTTGGCTTAAATCGTACGCAACTTAAATAGAATGAAATTCTATTCGGTTAATACGGACGTTGGTGAACAAATGTTTATAAACTAAAATAACGCAATTATGACCGAAATACTATTTTATAATAGTTTGTAACTGCCTTGTACTACTCGATTAAAACGTACACGATTTAAAAACAAAAGTAATTAAACTTAAGTTAAACTATTAAAGATTTAAGGAAATAATTTAATAAATTATTTAACAAGAGTTGTGATTTTATAAATATAATTAAACGCGTAAAATAAATATTTAACGCTTAAACGACTGAGAAAACGAACACCGCATGGAGGACGGGGACCGAAAAGTGGAGGTAAAAACCCCCACCTCTCTTCTCCTCCTCTCATTCTCACCATCTCCTTTTCTCTCTCTTCTTTTCTTTCTCCCTAATCACCAACCACACCTCCACCCCAAAATACTCACAAAATCAACAAATAACACCGTCAAAACTCGCCGAAACATACCACTCGTTTGGAGAAAAGTGACCACGACAACACGATCTACATTCCTATCTTTTCGGATTTTCAATCCGACACTTTGTAAATTTCCGACAAATCCCAACATCTCTCGTTTTCGATCATTTTTACTAGTTTATGGTTTAAATAGGCTTATTATGTTCATATAAGGGTTAGGTAAAAGATTTGGACCCAACGGAAACCGGGAAACTCGTTTTCGACAAAAATTCCGGCCATCAGACCGCTACGTCGCACCTGGCCAGGGGCCTCTGCGACGTCGCGGCCTACGTCGCACAAAAATCCCAACGTCGCACTAGCGACGCAGCCCCTTACGTCTCATTAACTTGCGGACGTCGCAAGTAGCGACGTAGACTTTAACGTCGCAAACCGAACCAACGTCGCATTAGCGACGCCGCCCCCTACGTCGCATTGATTTGCGAAGGTCGCATCATGCGACGTACATGCCCACGTCGCACTCTACGTCGCATGCTACGTCGCACAAACCAGAACTTTGAAAACTCACATTTTCACTAAGTGTCGAACTTTTACAACCTCAAATCCTTATACGATACGACCTAACAAACATAATAAAACATACTTTTCTATTACAATTACTCTAAATTGCGTTATAAATGACAAACTTTAATTATAACAAATCACCAACGGACCGTATACTTTGATACGAACGCGAACAAACCAACATTTAAACACAACGGGTTGTATGAACAACTAGCCTAGATGGTCTTGCGAGACATCTACTTACTTAACCTTACGTGTTTAGGCACTAGAAGGTTACGGGTTCGGAGAACCTACTTGATTTACTACTACTTGCTATTTACCACTGCTCGACTCAGGTGAGTCTTACAGCCCCACTTTTACTGTTTTATACTTTGGGGTGAGATACTTAGCAACTATTTTACGTATGAACACAATGTACTGAACTGAAAACATTACTGTTTACAAACAAACGCATGAGTTACTTTTATCCACTGAAAGCCTCCGAATCGTAAGTTGTTAGTTATGGACTTAAGCGCGATTACTAATAGATGGATCCATTTGGGACTGACAATCCCTGTCTGGGGTGGTAGCGCCACCACGTACTGATTTACACGTAGAAACAGACATATTAGTATTTGTTACATATGAGTGTGCGGATAGCACTCACGGGGGTACGTGATATATTCACACTACACGGTTAAGCTTCAACTTATGAGCTCATGGCACTGTACTGGTTTACTGATTTACTTACTTTGCTTGATAGCAATACGGGTACATACTTGTGGTTCATAACACCTACTTATTACTAAACCTGTGAGATTCACCAACCTTTTTGGTTGACACTTTTTAGCTTTGTATCTCAGGTACACTTACGGAGTAGGATCACCCCAGGATTACTAGCTAGAGTCGCATGATTTCCAAACTGCATTTAACGGAGATTCTTTGGCATTATCTTTTGTATATTATGATTATGTATTAGAATCTCCCGCTATATGCGCGGACTCTAGGAAACTACATTTTTGTGTACGAAAACCTACGGTTTTCAAACGATTCAAATTATGAAATGTAACTATTTTACAAACGTCTCATTTAGAGTTCGTTTGCTATATATCTTGTGCTTTGTATATTGATTAGTAACACCCAATGTATGCTTCTGCAACTCGCTAAATTTGGGGGTGTTACACAACTGGTCAAATCTGGTCAAACTAGTCAACTTAGTCAACTGGTCAAATTAGTCAACTAGTCAAGTTGGTCAAGTCTGGTCAAACTAGTCAACTTAGTCAACTGGTCAAATTAGTCAACTAGTCAAGTTGGTCAAATCTGGTCAAACTAGCTCGGTTTGACCCGAAATTTTTACACAAACCTTATCATGTTATTATACTTATAGAAAATGAGTTTCGTGACCATTGGTGACTCACAAGTGTCGTTTTTATATTTATTTCCAAAACAGTCCCTAAATGTGTTTTTTTTTTCGATTTTGTCGGTTTGTTTCACCACAAGTTTCTACCATTTCTAGTCCATATCAATCCTCACAAAAATTACACACTGATTTACTACATGTCCAGTCCATTACATAAATTTTCCGGTACTTATAGAGTCCATTTCGGTATTTAAATAATTCTGCTTAATAACCGAACGTATTTTTCGATAATCATCAGACCAGGCTCAAAGATCGGTTCGTAGCTAAAAATACGTAGATTTTTGGAAAGAGCCATAGAAGAACTTTTTGTAGATATTTTCAATATGCAACTTTTAAAAAAAATTCGTTGTCTATCTCCAAGTAGAACGCAAGATATGATTAATTTAGTAAACTGACTTTTTCTGGGCAGATTCTTCATGTTTATGTACGTCTTTTAAAAAAACGTATTTTAAGCTTATATTTGGACATAATCAAGTCAGATGAACATATTAACATCTAAATCATTAACATGAAAGTAAAACTAACATGAGAAAGTGGTTTCTTACAATAAGATGACGATGAGAAGCTTGTAGGCTTGATTTCCTTGCAAAAACTTGAAGTTTTGTAGTGGTGGTTGTGTGACGGTTTATGGTGGTCAAAGGGAGGTCAATGGTGGTGGTGTGGTGATGTTGTTGATACATGTTTGTGTGTCTGTCAGTTGGTCTATTGAGTTGTAAGTGTCGTTAGTTAGTTTTATTAGAAAAGTCATTTTCTGTATTTGCGACACTTAAGTTTAGCATTAGGCGACACTTGCCTTAGTGACGCATAGCGACACTTAGGTAAGTGACGCATGAGGGCGGCGACATGCGACACTTCCCAAGTGACGCATGTCTGCCGATTTTGTTTTAGTATAAATTGAAACCTTCGGGTTTTCGGCTAGGGTTGACGAAACCCTAGCACCATTTGTCGACTAAGCACTTCTGTAAACAGTTCCAATACGATTTACAAGCTAATATACTCGTTTACTTTGATTAATCATTGTTTTCGTTTTGAGTTTATTACTTGTTTGTGTAATTGATTGATTCCGCCAATCTATTACTATCGATCAACACTTAGATCCACATCCAGGGGGCACTTTCAACTGGTATCAGAGCCTCGGAATTGATTTGATCGACGTGTGTACGTGTATTGAAGTGTTTTCGGTTCGATTTTGTGAAGATCAAAGACATTCTAGCAAGATTAGGATCGATTTGGTGCTATTACTATGTTTTGAGTAAAGATTTACAGGTTTCGTACGATTGGGACTCAAGAATTTTCGTTAGGTTTACGAAAATTCGATTTTTAGGGTTTTTGGGTGTTCACAGCCGTTTCTGCGTCACTCAGAGCGTCACTTCGACACTTCTGTAAGGAACAATTAGGGTTTTTACGACACTCAAGTGCGTCACTTAGTAACATCACTTGAGTATTATACGTCACTTACATTAGTGACACCTACTGTTCATTCCGACACTCTACTGCGTCATTTGATACGACACTTGTGTATCATCCGTCACTTACTACGAGTGACGCGTTACTTCTGTCAGTCACTTAAAGCGTCACTTACCTTAGTGACGCCTGTTATTGCTAAGCGACACTCAAGTCCGTCACTTGAGTACGTCACTTACGTGTTTATAAGACACTAATCTCTAGTGTCGTTCTGTTTGTTTATCCGTCACTCGATAGCGTCACTTATCAAGTGCCGCTACTCTTTGCGACACTAAGGTGCGTCACTTACCAAGTGACGCCTTTGTTACTAATCAGCTTCCAAGTTTTTTTTTAAGTTGATTTTACAGGTACGCTTCAATGTCTGATAAGGAAGATATTAGAGGAATCAGAGAGATGCTCAGACAGAGCAATGATATTGGCTCCAGTAATAAACCTCCGTTCTTTGGACCAGATTTGGATTATGTGTATTGGAGAGATAGATATGAACAGTATATAGATTTCCACTGTCCTGAACTGTGGGGACCTTTAAAAGAACGATATGTTGCTCCAGTGGCTGAAGGAAATTATCGTGGTGTTCCTCCAGCTAAAACATATAATGCTATGTCACCTCAAGAGAAAAAGGAGTATGAAACAGAAAGAAAGGCTCATTCTTCTATCTGTATGTGTTTGCCAAAGGATGTTATGAGACTCTTTAAATCTCATGACACAACTTATGATCTGTGGAAGGCAATTGAGACAAGATGCGGAGGAAATGAAAAGTACAAGGAGGCTAAGCTAGAATTAATCAAAAAGCAGTATGATCTATTTGACATGATTCCTAATGAGCTGACTTCCAGTCTATTCACTCGATACTCACATCTGGTTAGTGAGTTAAATGAAGGAGGATACTGTTGAGAACTGAGACACTGCTAGATTTGCTCAGGATACAAGTATTGTGCCGCTGTTAGAAGTACAACCACTGTTAGTAGTTGCCACTGCTAGTTAGTAGCTGCTGCTGTCAAGTAGTTTGTCTAACAGTGCCACTGTTAGTGTGTAGTTTGTATTTTGTATTAAGTACTCAACCACTGTTGATAATATACGAGTACTACCCCTGTTAGTGATATAGATAACCACTGTTGGCTAGATATAGTTGAATAGAGAGAATTATGGAATAGATATGATTCCATAATAGTTTGATTCTGTAAAGGACTCTATATGTTATAAATAGAGATTCTGTAAAACCCTAGAGTGTAACGAATTCATTCTAGTTATTAGCTTCAAGGTTGTAAACCCTAACACAAATTGTGTGTTCGTATTATTGTTAATAATATTGAAGCTTTTGGTTAGATATTCTGTTATATACAAGTTTGTTCTTCAAGTTATTAATAAACTATTCCGCAAGCTTATTAATAATCAATCAAAGTAATACATACTAAGATCTCTAGCTGGGATCATCAAGTGGTATCAGAGCTTGGTATTACTTTGATCTTGAAGAAGGTAATTAAATTTTGCAGCTTTTTCAACAAACAACAACATGTCTACTGAAACAATGGAAGGTATTCAAGCTACAAAAATCCCCATGCTCAAACCCGATGAGTTTGAGCTATGGCAGACTAGGATTAGACAATACATGTTGCTGACTGATTATATGATGTGGGAGGTGGTTACTAATGGACCAGTTTATACTAAGGATGCAGATGGTAAAAAGGAAGAAAGACCACCACCAAAGACTGATGCAGAGAGAAAAGAAAGAGCAACAGAGTGGAAGGCATTAAGTACTCTACTTTTGTCTATTCCTAATGAGTATCAAAGGAAGTTTGAAAACTGTGAAGATGCTCAGGTTCTCATGCAAGCAATTGTTAAGAGATTTGGTGGTAATGATAACACCAAGAAGAATAAGAGATCTCTTCTCAAACAACAGTTTGAAAACTTTGCAGGTGTAAAGTCTGAAACTCTGACTCAGACTTTTGATAGATTTCAAAAGCTTGTGGGTGATCTTGAGAATCACAATGCTAAGGTTGATAAAGATGATTTGAATAGGAAGTTTCTAAGATCATTAGGCACAGATTGGAATATGTATACTGTGGGACTTAGACAAAGTGCAGATCTTGAAGAAAAGGAGATTGAAGATCTATACAATGATCTGAGGAACTTTGAGCCTGAGGTGATGGCTCTGAAACAGTCCAATAGTAGCTCTAACAATGCTGCTTTTGTGTCTGTTGGTGAATCTGGTAGCTGTAGCACATCTGGTGCTAATGATAATATCTTGGAAGCCTTCTTTGCGAGTCATGTTAATTCATCATTAACAACAGAGGATTTGGAACAGGTTAATGAAGAAGATCTTGAAGAGATGGATTTGAGATGGCAGATGGCTATGATTACTATCCGAGCAAAAAGGTTTATGCAGAGGTCTGGGAACAGAAACTTCACTTACAAGAGAGATGGTGTAGCTGGATTTGACAAGAGCAAGGTGGAGTGCTTCAACTGTCACAAGATGGGACACTTTGCTAGAGAATGCAAGAGCACACAGGCTGGAGGATCTCAGAATGGTATTATGAGAAATAGTTCTGCTCCACAAAGAAGATTGGTACCTGTTCAGAACACCACTTCTGATTCATTGGTTGCACAAGATGGGATGGGAGGATTTGACTGGAGTGACCAAGAAGAGCTTGTAGTTCAGAATCAAGCTTTGATGGCTGTCACAGAAGAACCAGAGCCTTCAGACATTCCATATGAGGTACAATCTAAATTATGTTCTCCTTCATGTAAGAAAATGGTTAAATTTTATAGGGATCATAATCTGGTTGTGTGTAATGAATTAAAAGCTTGTGTGGAAAAGAGTCAACATTCAACTTTAGCCATTGAAAACTTAGAAAGACAGATAAAAGCTTATGAAAAGAATGAATCACAATTTCACTTAGATATTAAATATCTGAATTGGGAAAAGAAAGCTTTACAAACAAAAGTTGATATGCTAAGTGCAAAGTTGGCTGAGGCAATTTCTGATAAAGAGTCAATAAAATTGAAAGTTGATGAATTGGAAAATGCTTCAAAAGGTGTTCAAAACTTAATCAAGTCTCAAATTCATGATAAATTAAAACTTGGATTAGGTTACAACCTTAATGCTGTACCCCCACCTTATAATCATACTTACTTCCCATCTAAGCTTGAGTTTGACTTAGAAAAACTTAAGGTAGGTGTGTCTGAGGAGGTTAAAAAGGTAGATCCAGTTGTTAATTGTGCTGATAATGTGAATTTTGATAAAGTTGAGGTATCTGATTGGACTGAGGAAGATGAGAGTGATAGTGATAGCTCATCTAGTGGTAATTATGTGGATGATTGTGTTAAGCCTATTACTGGTCTAGTTTCTGAACTTAATAGTACTAAACTAGAAGAGGGTAAAAAGATGTTTGTTGAGAAAGCAAAAGCTCAAATAGATCAAGTCAGGAAAACCAACAAGGCTAGTTCAGGTTTAGGGTATGTACACAAAAAGGTCAATACTGAATCAAAAGACAAGTTGAAACCTGAGTGTGATAAGTGTACATGTAAATCAAAGAAGTCTGAGTTACATACTGCAAGTAATGTGAATAAATCCATTCCCAGGGGTAATCAAAGAAATTGGAACCAATTGGTTTCACAAAGGTTGGGTAATGGGTTTGAATGTGTGAAAAGAAAGTCATGTTTTATTTGTGGTAGATATAATCATCTTCAACAGGACTGTTACTACAATCCTAAAAATAATAGGAACAGTGGTACAGGTCATGTGTTGATAAATAAGCCTAACAGAGGCAAGGCTGCAGCCCCTGTTAATGCTACAGCAGTGCCCCTGTCAACGGCTAACAGAGGCAAGACACGAACAGGGGAGGGTTTGACCACTATCAGGCATGGTACCTCTGCTGGTATTAAACATTTCAAAAGAATGTATATACCAAGTAAAGCTACCACTGCCAGGGTAATCAATACAAACTTAAAGGTGACCACTGTCAGACCATTAACCCCTGTTAGGTCAAAAATTGAGTGTTTTTGGAGACATAAAAATGAGTGTAAATCTGAAGTGTCCAAAACCAATGCAGCACTGAGATCAATCACTGTCAAAAGGGTTGATGTCAAAGGTGCTCATGGGAAACCCAAAGCCAAATTGGTTTGGGTTCCCAAGAAAAACTAATTGTTTTTCTCATATATGTGCAGGGCAAGCCACCAAGCTTATGGCATATTGATTCTGGCTGTTCAAGACACATGACTGGAGACAGGAAAAAGCTACAGGACTTTAAAGCGTTTGATGGAGGAGATGTAGCATTTGGAAGCAATCCTAAAGGAGGTAAAATCACAGGTAAAGGTAAGGTAAAAAGCAGTAAGCTCACTTTCAATGATGTTTATTATGTTGAGCAATTGAGATACAATTTGCTTAGTGTGAGTCAAATCACAGATAAGCAAAATCCTGTATATTTCACAGACACAGAATGCCTTATACTTTCTGAAAAACTCAAAATACCTGAAGATAAGATTTTAATGAGAGTTCCAAGAAAGGATAATGTATACTGTAGTGATTTAAACAAGATGGAATCTCAAAATGTTAACTGTCTCATTTCTAAAGCTACTGTATCTGAATCTGAACTATGGCATAGGAGGATGTGTCACTTGAATTTCAAGACCATGAATAAACTTGTTAGGAATAAGCTAGTGAGAGGCTTACCAGAAAAGTTATTTGAATGTAGTGACCACTGTGTAGCATGTCTCAAAGGCAAGCAACACAAGACCTCTTATAAGACCAAGCTTGTGAATACCAATACCACTCCCTTACACCTGTTACATATGGATTTGTTTGGCCCTACCAATGTAGCTAGTCAAGGGAAGAAATCTTACTGTTTGGTAATAACTGATGATTACTCTAGAATGAGTTGGGTGTTCTTTCTTAGGACTAAGGATGAGACAGGTGAAATACTTAGATCATTCATAACTAGGATTGAGAATTCAACTAATCAAAAGGTTAAGATCATCAGGTGTGATAATGGGACAGAATTTAAGAATCATGAGATGAATAAGTTCTGTGAGGATAAAGGTATAGAAAGACAGTATAGTGCACCTAGGACTCCACAACAAAATGGAGTAGCTGAGAGGAGGAATAGGACACTAATTGAGGCTGCTAGAAGCATGCTAGCAGATGCTAAACTTCCAATGTCCTTTTGGGCAGAGGCAGTTAGCACTGCTTGTTATGTTTTGAATAGGATTTTGATTATTAAACCTCATAACAAGACACCCTATGAGTTATTCTTTAAGAGAAAACCTTTGGTTAGCTTTTTAAAACCATTTGGATGTCCTTGTACTGTTTTAAATACCAGAGATCATCTTGGTAAGTTTCAGAGTAAGGTAGATGAGGGTGTATTTGTTGGATACTCTATTCAAAGCAAGGCTTATAGAGTATTTAACAAAAGGACTAGGATCATAGATGAGACCATGGATGTGACCTTTAATGAACATACATCAAATGTAGAAGGAAAAGGTCCAGAAGTTTTGTTTGATATTGATGCACTAACCCATGCTTTTAGATATCCAGATTTGTCTATTAGTGCAGATACAGATGCAGGTACAGATGCAGGTAATGATGCAGGTAAAGATGGGCTTTCAAGCACAAGTCAGACTAAAAAGGATGACTTGCAGTATGTATTGTTTCCTATTTGGTCTCCAGATCCTCCAGAAGCATTCCAGTTAGAGCAAGATGAACCTTCAGATGATTCAAGTGGGTCAAGTAGCAAAAATGGTTCAAAGGATGAAGATGGTTCAATTCCAACAGAAAATCAACCATTTACTTCAAAGGGTTCTCATATAGTTTCAGAGCATGATTCAGAAGGAGAGCCCGATTCTCCAAAATTTGTTGAACAAAGTCCTCCATTTCAAGTTTTGGAAAGGACTTCTTTGTCAGATTCTGAAGCAACTTCAAAGCCTTCACAAGAAAAAGAAGAAAGAGGTTCTTACTCAGAATCTGAAATGGATAATCTTTTGGGTCCAAATTTGGAAAGAGAACTGCTTGATACATCAACATTTAAGTATCTGGTTCACAAAGATCATTCTTTGGATTTGGTCATTGGTGATATTAATTCATCTGTTCTGACCAGACAGCAGTCAAAGGTAAGAGAAGAAGATTTACATACTTCATTATATGTTTGTTTTCTTTCTCAGATGGAACCAAAGAAGGTAGTGGAAGCTCTCAAAGATCCAAGTTGGATAGAGTCAATGCAAGAAGAATTGTTGCAGTTTAAACTGCAAGATGTATGGGATTTGGTTGATCTACCAAAAGGAAAGAGGGCTATAGGCACAAGGTGGATCTTCAAGAACAAGAGAGATGAAAGAGGTATAGTGATAAAGAATAAAGCAAGGCTGGTAGCACAAGGGTACACACAGGAAGAAGGCATAGATTATGATGATGTCTTTGCCCCTGTTGCTAGAATAGAAGCTATTAGATTATTTTTAGCTTATGCATCTTATCAGGATTTCAAAGTCTATCAAATGGATGTGAAGAGTGCTTTTCTTCATGGTCTAATTGATGATGAGGTGTATGTTTGCCAACCACCAGGGTTTGAAGATCCAACATATCCAGATAGAGTGTGCAGATTGAAGAAAGCATTGTATGGATTACATCAAGCTCCAAGAGCTTGGTATGATACTCTATCTGAGTACTTGCTCAAGAATGGATTCAAGCGAGGTACTATTGACAAGACATTGTTTACCAAGAGGGTTCAAAGAGATATATTGCTGGTACAGGTGTATGTTGATGATATTATTTTCGGGTCTACAAGGGATTCATTGTGCAAAGAGTTTGAGGATTTAATGCATAAGAAGTTCAAGATGAGTTCAATGGGTGAACTCACATTCTTTTTAGGATTGCAGGTCAAGCAGAAGTTAGATGGAATCTTTATTAACCAAGGGAAGTATGTGAAAGATATTTTGAATAAATTTGGTTATAAAGATGTGAAGGTAGCTAGCACTCCCATGGAGGCACATAAACATCTTAATTCTGATCCTGAGGGGGAGGAAGTAGATGTGCACTTATACAGGTCAATGATTGGTTCATTGATGTATTTAACTTCATCTAGACCTGATATAATGTTTGCATTGTGTCTTTGTGCTAGATATCAGACCAATCCAAAGCAGTCACACATGTATGCTGTGAAGAGGATCTTTAGATACTTGAAAGGTCAACCAGACTTGGGCCTTTGGTATGCTAAAGGATCAGATTTTGAGCTAAAGGCCTTCACAGATAGTGACTATGGTGGTGAGAATATGGATAGGAAATCGACTAGTGGAGGTTGTCAATTTCTTGGAAATAGGTTAGTGTCATGGCAATGCAAGAAGCAAACCACAGTTTCCACTTCTACAGCAGAAGCAGAATATGTTGCAGCATCAAGTTGCTGTGCACAGGTTCTTTGGATTCAGAATCAAATGCTGGATTATGGTTTGACTTTCATGAACACTCCTATTTATATTGATAATACTTCTGCTATTAGTATCATTCAGAATCCAGTTAAGCATTCAAAAACCAAACACATTGAGATCAGATATCATTTTATACGAGATTGTTATGATAAAAGATTGATTCATATTTTTAAAATTCATACTGATAATCAACTTGCAGATCTTTTTACAAAAGCATTTGATGTAGGAAGATTTACATTTTTGATAACTAATATTGGTATGATCAATCTCACGTAGTGTTTTGGTCTGGATTTGATACTAACAGGGGTAAAATATATTGTATGTGACAGGGTCAAGTGTTGCCACTGTTAGCTTCATCATGATAACAGATGGTGCCACTGTTAGTTTACCTTTGCCACTGTCAATGTATTTTAAACCCCTGCTGTATATGTGTGTAATTTAACCCCTGCTAGTTGTTTTTCTTAGTTTAATATTGCAGGTTTCAGCCACTGTCAAGAGACATCACTTGAGCTGGAATTTAATGTTTTATTTGTTTCTTCTTATTTTTTTGGTTAAAAAAAAAAAAAAAAAAAAAATTCGTTGTCTAACTAAGCTAAGTTTATGCCCCTGTTAGTTCTAAGTTGGCGTTTCCTTTGTCGGATGCCCCTGCTAGACTATCAGCCGCTGCTAGCTTTGTTAGATGGTTAGAAAGGGTTGACTATAAATTGATTAAGTGAGGTACCCCTGTTGGGTTTGTTTGTAAATTGTGCCCCTGTTGGGTATACCCAGCAGTGCCACTGCTAGTTCTATTTTTAGGGCTTGGCACTGTCATCAAATAAATACTCAAATACTTCACTTTTTCAATTACACTTTCAAAATTTTCAAAACCCTTCAATAATCGCTCTCGCTTTGAGTTGTTTATTGTAATTCACTCTTCGTTCGTTCATCAATTACATCAATGGCATCTTCATCGTCATCTGATTCTGATCATTCTACGCTAAGTGTTCATTCTGAACACAATATGAGGGCTTTCTTGAATAAAGAACTTGCCGATGAGTATTTTCACCCTATTATTGATTTCTTGAGTAATTGTCCAGTTACACATGCCCTTACTGTTTGTCCACGATTAATTCGATCGCATATTCAAGAATTCTGGCAGAATGCAAAGGAAGGGAATGTTAATGGCATTATTCACATTCATTCCACTGTCAAGGGTAAGAAGGTAATGGTTACTGAGATTGTTCTAAGAGAGCTTTTACAGTTTGATGATGAAGGTGGAATTCTGGAATTATCGAGAGAAGATTTGTTTAAAGGCATTATGGATATGGGGTATGAAGGTTCAGGAAAGACAAGATCAGAATATACTTTCTTGAAGTCATGGTTTTGTCCTCAATGGAAGTTCTACATTCATACTTTTCTGGTATGTTTGTCTCAAAAGAGAACTAGTTTTAATGAATTTAGTTCTACTATTGCATATCCTATTATCTGCTTGGCACAGGGTATTAAATTTAATATGTCTAGATTTATCTTAGATAATATGGTTAGGAATGTAAAGGGTGATACATTCATTATGTACCCTAGATTTGTTCAGCTTTTATTGAATAATCAATTGTCAAATCTGCCAGCAGAGGATAGTGTGATTGTTAGTTCTACTCTATCTTTGAGGACTATTAAGGCTATGAATCAGTATCAGAATGCTTTTTCTAAGAAGGAAACTGCATTATTTTCTACAATGCTAGTTACTCCTTCTGCCACTGGTGGTGTATTATCAACACCATCTGGACCAAATGATGACAGACCAACAACACAAGTTGGTTCTGAACACACATCAGGAGGTGGCAATAAAAGAAAACAAGGGAACAAACAGCCTACCCAATCTAAAGCCAAGAAATCCAAGAAGGCTACACAGGCTATGGAGATTCCTGTTTCTCCACAGTCTCAGTCAACTGTCCCAACACAACAGGTGAACATACTTGATGAAAATGTTCATTCTGGAAGGGCTGCCACTACTGTTTCTAGCCCACTGGCAGGGCAGGATAGTGGTAACATTAATCAGACCCAACCAGAGGCAACTATGTTTGATGAACCTATGGGTGATGATTCAAATGTAGGTCCCAGTACCAATAACCAAGGGACATCTGCAGTGGCAGATGTGGGCAAGGATTCAACTAAGAGGTCACACTCTAATGTTGATGAGCCTAGTGATACTGATGAATTGACGATTTCCTATCTTGTACATGATATCAATAAACTGTGGAGCAAATATGAGAGGGAAAGGGCTTACAGAAAAGAGGCTCAACAGAAAATTCAAGCTCAGGATGAGTTAATTGCTAAGCAGAAGGAGATCATTGATCATCAGAAGGCAGAGTTGCTTGATGTGCAGAATAGATTGGTAATGCTTGAGGAGGCTGTCCACAATATTCTTCTACCTGCGAATAAGTTAAAGGAATCTTCAGGCAAGGGGGAGAAGAAAGCAGATGATGCTAATATGCCTGAAGATGATGGTTCAAGAAAAGCAGGTGATGATGATGATGATGATGATGATGACTCACATGGACCTCATGATGATATGAGTGGAGCAATGATAAATATTGATGAGATGCATGATGATTCTGCAGCTACAGAGGTGCTTGAGCTTGATGATAATACAGTTGAGATGGATATATGTGAGCATAATGAGGCACAATCAGAAGACACTGTGGAGTTAGTGTTTGATGATAAAGATGATGATTATGTGCAGAGCAGGGATAAGGCTGAGGAGGAGCTCAATGTCTCTGATTATGTGATACATGAAAGTTTAGATGATGAGATGGTAAATGCTGATGACAGAAGAATGGTGGTATATACTGGTGAAGATTCTTCTGAAAATGTTAATACAAGTGATGGTGCAGAAGCAGAGCAGACTGATGAAACAGATGAAACAGTTTATCAGGTATTTCCATTGAATAAAGGGTTGCCTGAGAAAGCTGCACTTAGATTATATTTTTGGGATGTGATGGGTGCTAACCTGGAAAATAAGAAAAGAGTCAGTTTCAGTGATAGGCCAGTGTATGAGGTGGTTGATGATGTTGAAAAAGAGATGAAAGAAGGAGAAGTTGAGATTAAGGGGGAGCAATCAAAGTCAATTGATGAAGAGAAGAAGTTGCAGACCTTTACAAGAAAGAAATCTATTCCCAGAAGAAAGCCAACTAATACTTTATCCCCTGTCAAAACTTCTACCACTGTTGTCACAATTCCAACCACTGTCAACACTAACACTACCACTGTTACATCTACCCCTGTTAGTACACCAACACCTACCACTGTTGATACACCAATCACCACTGCTATCATATCAACCCCTGCCACAACTACCACAACAACAAGACCAAGAGAGGTACCTGTTACAATAAGAGAACCAACTTCACCACTCAAGCCTGAGTCTAAATTGCCTGTGATTGATCCAAAAGACAAAGGTAAAGGAAAGTTAAAAGAAAAATCAAAAGTGAAAGAAATTAAAGAACCTCATCTTGAGTCTCATGATATGCTAAGGATGCAAGTAGAAGAAAGGGAAAGGTTGATAAGGAGAGCTGCAGAAGCTAAAGCTGAAGAAGAGGGTGATGATGTTAAAATGATTTTGGATGATCTGAGTGTAGTGACTATTACACAGAAAGCTGCAGAGATTGTTAAAGAAAAGACTGCACAAGGATTAAAGCTTCCTGCTCAGAGAGTTCATGATTATTTAAAGAAGAAGAAAGGTAATGAAGAGGAAGAGTTATCTTCTGGATTTTTGTTGATGAAAAGGTCAAATGAGGAAAGGGCTAGAAAGAAAAAGCAAGAGGAATTAGCCAAGAAGAGGAGTAAACCTTTACCATATGCTGAAAGGAGAAAACAAATGATCAATGCTCTGTCTGAGAATTATGCCCCAGCTAAAATTGTTAAAGGATGGAATATGCAGAAGCTGGAACAGGCATATGATAGGTATATGGGAAGAGATGATGAGTGGACCAAGAAATTGGAAGAGAATAGGCATTTGAATGCATTGATGAAGGAGAAGAAAGAAAAGGCAGATAGGGAAATGGTAAAGTTTTTGAAAGAAGAAGAAGAAAGAAGAGAAAAAGCAGCTGCTGAGGCAGCAGAGAAAGTCTTAGAGGATAAGCAGAATGAAGTCAGAAGAAATTCATGGAAAAATCAGATTTCTAAAGACAATGTTATTCCTGACATTCCAAGATTTGATCCAGAGCTGAAAAAGAGAATCAAGATTCTGACTGATAGCAAGGAGATTTCTGAAGGACCAAGAAAGGCTAGAATTATAAATTGGGAAGGAGTAGCAATTGATTATGGTTTCAGAAAAATGATCCTTGAGATCAAGATTGAAAGGGAAAGAGGATTTGATGACCATGTTGGGAGTATGATTGATTTGCTCAGAATCTGTACAAGAGATGATCTTATGGAGTTGTATCAAGTGAGCAGAATCAGGAATAGAAAGAACTCTGAGGCTGTGATTGAAAGACAAATGATGGAGTTATTGCAAAGCATGTTTGAACCAGCAAGCATGTATCACTTATTCTTTCATTGTCATCAAAGGGTTATAACCTGGAGATATTTTGCCAGAGCTGGAGTACACATGGTAGTATTTAACAATGGGCAGGTGATCTACATGTTTGATGATCGACACTATGTGCTGGGAACAGGGCTGCTGAATAGATTGGTTGATTTGAAGTTATCTACAACCATCATTACTGAAGGAGCTTACAGAGCTTTATACATGGTGTTCAATCAACTGCATAAGAGGCAAACGATGAAGGAGATAGAAGAAGAAAAGAAGGATTGAAACTTGAATCATTACTCTGAATGATCAAGTTTAGGGGGAGATTGTTGAGAACTGAGACACTGCTAGATTTGCTCAGGATACAAGTATTGTGCCGCTGTTAGAAGTACAACCACTGTTAGTAGTTGCCACTGCTAGTTAGTAGCTGCTGCTGTCAAGTAGTTTGTCTAACAGTGCCACTGTTAGTGTGTAGTTTGTATTTTGTATTAAGTACTCAACCACTGTTGATAATATACGAGTACTACCCCTGTTAGTGATATAGATAACCATTGTTGGTTAGATATAGTTGAATAGAGAGAATTATGGAATAGATATGATTCCATAATAGTTTGATTCTGTAAAGGACTCTATATGTTATAAATAGAGATTCTGTAAAACCCTAGAGTGTAACGAATTCATTCTAGTTATTAGCTTCAAGGTTGTAAACCCTAACACAAATTGTGTGTTCGTATTATTGTTAATAATATTGAAGCTTTTGGTTAGATATTCTGTTATATACAAGTTTGTTCTTCAAGTTATTAATAAACTATTCCGCAAGCTTATTAATAATCAATCAAAGTAATACATACTAAGATCTCTAGCTGGGATCATCAGATACAATCTCCCTGCACTTGAGGTAAACAAGAAGTTGCTGGACGTGTTGCCAAGTGCTTGGGATGTGAAAGTCCAATTTTTAAAAGAAAATCCAGAATTACAGAGGATGACTTTGGATCAATTGATAGGTATTCTACAAGCTCATGCGATGGAATTGAAGAAGAAAGAATGTAAGTCAGGTGGATCTGTACAGAATGCCACAACTGGTGGCGTTGGACTAGTCAATTCAGGCAAGAGTTACGGTGGAGTGGCATTTATAACGGATACCAATTCATCTTCTGCTTCTTCTGGAGGTCATCATACAGCTTATCTTTCTGGTACATCTCAAGGAAATCAACAACAGGCTCCAGTTTCACCAGCAATACAAGAGCAAGCTGCAATTTATACAGCTTTTCTGAGCTCTTACAAAGATTTGGTTACTCAACCAAATACAACTTTGGAACTGATCAAGGAGGATTACGGACAATTGGATGAAGATGATCTAGAACAGATGGACTTGAATTGGAACATTGCTATGATAACAAGAAGGGTTCAAAAATTCTTGCAACGAACTGGACGCAAGAGTTTAGAAGGCAATGGGAAGTCAGGATTTGGTTTTGATAAAAGCAAGGTCCGTTGTTATAACTGCCAGAATTTGGGTCATTTCGCTAGGGAATGCGAGAAACCCAAGATGCCACCGTCGGGCCTTACTAAACCTGATCCTCCAAAAACGAAAGAAGAGGGCAAGACGTTAGCTGTGGACAATGCTTTGGTGGTTTTTGAGCCAACTACTCATGACTGGAATGCGGAGGCTACAAAGTTTCAACAGTGTCTCATGGCTCATATTACACCTGAGGTACAAAATGAATCACCTGAACCTTTAAACTGTATCTCATGCATTAATCTAACTGAATCTCTAGAGGCTTTTCAAAAGGATAACCAAGAGTTGCGAGATAAAGTTGCAAAACTTAACGAGTCAAATAAGTTTTTGAAAGAAAATGAAAAACTCTATGAAAAACATATTGAAGCTCATAAGTTAGATACTCAAACTTATAAAGCTAAAGTTTTTAGTCAACAGGATGCAATTAAAAGTTATCTTACTGAAATTGAACTGTTGAACAAAGAGCTTTCAGACTTAAAAAGTGAGTATGGTAATTATCAAGATAAAGTCTTAGGGTCAACTTCTGCGACAATGATCTTTAATGAAATTATTAGCAATCATAAGCAAGATAGGAAAAGTAAGGGAGGAAAAGGAATAGGTTTTGTTGAAATAGCACCTCCTACTACTTATACTCCTTTACCTGTTAAGGAAGGCCTTGATGAAATTCCAGTTGATTATGCTAAGTTGTTGGGTATCAAGGGTAAAGTGGCTAAATCTAACAAACAGGAGAAGGAGAAAACCACGAGGCCAGAGTATCCCACTCCTAAGTATGTTAAGCCACTGAATAAATCTCCTGTTAGTGCTGAGGAGATTGTTGAGCAAAAGGATGTATCTCCAGTTTGTTTTGAGGAGATCGTTGAGATTGAGGACATTACGGATCAGGAGTATCCTGAAGTTAAGAGAGTTGAAGTTAAACCTGAAAAGGTGGTTTCAAAAGTTGAACCTGAAATTAAGGTTCAAACAAATAAGGGTAAAGCCAAGGTTTTAAACTCAAAACAACAAACTTTACAGTCACCTGTAAAGATTTTGCAACGAAAATTAGTAAATGAAAAAGTTTTGTCTGATAAACCTTCAACTTCGACCTCTCAACCAAAGCAAACATTTTCTAAGACATGTACTCAATGTTCATGTTCTAGAAATGTTTCTCCACCTCCTGTGGTAATGCCTCAGCCTCAACCGTTAGTTGAGACTCGTTCTTGTTTCTACTGCAAGAGACAAGGACATTTGATCCGTGACTGTCCCAAGCTGTCAAATCAGCGCTATGGGAGAGAGATGCCTAGGACATCAGTTTATAAAAATTCCTTTTCAAAATCTCCACCTAGGCGTTACTCAAAATCTCCCAAGCCTGTTCTGAAACTAAGTAATGTTGAGCAAAAACCTTTGCCAATTCAAAAGCCCAACATTATTTCTGATATCAATTCCGAACCTTCAAAAGTTTGGAAACGAAAAGAGTCTGATGCTGACTCTTCAGTCGTAAACAATAACACTTCAGATAAAAATTCTAATTTGTTTAAAGATAAAGTCCTATCTGACGTGCTTATTGTTGATGACCATGGAAGACCTAAGTCTGTAAAGGCTTGGGTCTCCGTTTCTCACTAATCTCTTTCTTTGATGTGTTGCAGCAGTCGGAACGTGTGAAGGATAGTTTATGGTATATGGATAGTGGCTGCTCGCGACACATGACTGGCGATGTGTCTCTTCTGACGGATATTAAACCATACTCGGGAGGATACGTTGCTTTCGCGGGAGATTCAGGAGGAACGATTTCGGGAAAGGGAACGCTAACAAATGGAAAAGTTAGCTTTGAAAATGTGAATTATGTGGCTGAGCTGACTCACAACTTGCTGAGCGTTTCACAAGTTTGTGACAAGGACTACACCACGTTATTCACAAAGACGGAATGTGTAATATTGAAGCCGGGGTATGTCATTCCTGAGGATTGGGTATTGATGCGGGCACCTAGAAAGAATGACACCTATGTGATGAATATGCGAACTATGGAGACTACAAGTGACTATACTTGTCTTCTTTCAAAGGCTTCTGAAAAGGAATCACTCCTTTGGCACAGACGGATGGGACATATTCATTTCCGTAAAATGAATTTTCTGATTAACAATGATTTAGTGAGGGGAGTTCCAAAACAGTCATTTGCTCTAAAAGACGACTGCGTTTCTTGTCACAAAGGAAAACTCCACAAGAAGTCCCACAAGTCTAAGGTTGTGAATTCTATTGCAGCTCCGTTGGAACTACTGCATATGGATCTGTTCGGTCCAGTTTCAACAAAGAGCATTGGTGGTCGGTCTTACTGCTTGGTAGTTACTGATGACTACTCAAGGTTTTCGTGGGTATATTTCTTGACTACAAAGGGGGAGACTCCTGATATTCTGGTGTATTTGTTGGATAAGTTGGCAAATCTATGCAACTTAAAGGTGAAAAGGATTCGAAGCGACAATGGAACTGAATTCAAGAACTCAACTCTCGAATTGTTTTGTGCTACAAGAGGAATTGAGCATCAATTCAGTGCTCCAAGGACTCCACAACAGAATGGAGTTGCAGAAAGAAAGAACAGGACAATTATAGAGACAGCTCGGACTATGTTAGCTGACTCCAAATTACCAATCATCTTCTGGGCTGAGGCAGTTAATACTGCCCGTTATGTTCTCAACAGAGTGCTCACGGTTAAGAAAAAGAACAAGACGTGTTATGAACTTTTCAATAACCGTAAGCCAAACCTTCAGTTCTTAGAACCATTTGGGTGTCCATGCATGATCATGATTACAAAAGATAAGGTCTCTAAGTTTGGTGACAAAGCTTTTGAAGGGATTTTTCTTGGATATTCAGTCAATTCTCCGAACAAAAGAGTCTTTAACAAATCAACGAATCAGATTGAGGAACAGTTTGAAGTAAAATGTTTAAGGTATACGGAGCCTCCTCAAGGAACAGGTCCGGATTGGTTTTTCAATTATGGAAACCTCTTTAACTCTTTCAATATTCCAGAAGATGATGAAACGGAAGAGTTAGTTTCCATGCTACATGGACTTGATTTTTCTCAAGATACACCAGTTAGTAAACCATCCGACCCATCTCCTAATGCAACACCCGAACCACCACCAATTGATACTACACCCACACCACCATCAACAACACCTAATCCAACATCTACTTCTCAAGTTACACCTTCGAAAGATGCTCCTTCTACCTCTAAAATAGTGTATAACTACACCAAGGAGCTTCCTTATGATCCAAACATGCCGTCATTAGAGGAAGGAGGAGAGGATGAGGTAAGTGATGAGGGAGAGGAAGCAGAAAATATGAATTATTCTCATTTATTTTCTCAAGGAGATGAAGATGATGATGCTTCTCCGAATATTTCTGCAAATGAGGGAGATCTGAGTAACCTGGAACAGAATCTTGTGCCAGATCAAATTCCAGTGACTCGGATACATAAGGATCACCCCATTGATAATATCATTGGTGATCCTCATGCAAAGGTTCAAACAAGACATCAAGCGAAACAGACTGATACTGAACAACTTTCGGGTCTGGTGGCTAATGTTAATTCATGTTATCTTTCGCAGAATGAACCTAAGAAAGTTGAAGAGGCCTTAAAAGATCCATCCTGGATCGAGGCCATGCAAGAGGAACTACAACAATTTGAAAAGTTGCAAGTCTGGGAAGTAGTTCCATTACCCAAGGGTGCCCACTTGACTGGCACTCGTTGGGTTTTTCGTAATAAGATGGATGATAGGGGCGTTGTAATTCGTAATAAAGCACGTCTAGTAGTTCAAGGCTTCAGCCAAATTGAGGGGTTGGACTATGATGATGTATTTGCCCCTGTTGCTCGATTGGAATCCATACGCATTTTTCTGGCATACGCGTCCTTCAAGGGATTCCGCGTCAATCAACTTGATGTGAAAAGTGCGTTTCTGTATGGAAAGGTTGACAACGATGTGTACGTTAAGCAGCCTCCTGGTTTTGAAGACCCTGCGCATCCTGAATACGTCTGTAAATTGAACAAGGCGTTGTATGGTCTTCACCAAGCACCAAGACTTTGGTACGAGAGGCTAACTACACATCTGATTAAGCATGGTTTTGTGAGAGGGAACATCGATAGCACGCTATTTATTCTTCGTGAACAGTCAGAGGATAGGGAAGATATGCTACTTGTGCAGGTTTACGTGGACGATATTATCTTCGGGTCTACCAATCAGGCAATGTGTAAGAACTTTGAGAAAATCATGAAGTCTGAGTTTGAGATGAGCGCAATGGGGTTTCTTTTTAGGTGTACAAGTTGAGCAGCTTGCAAAAGGTATTTATATACATCAGTCAAAATATGTCAATGACATGTTGACTAGGTATGACCTGCTCACTTGTAAAACCTATGGGACTCCCATCGAGCTTAATCACAATCTCAAACTTGCTGAGGAAGATGAAGATTGCAAGGAGAGGGACTATCGTTCAATGATAGGTTCTCTTATGTATTTGACTGCCTCAAGACCGGACATTGTATTTGCCGTGTCGATTTGCTCGCGTTATCAGGCTAAACCAAAGGTGTCACATATGAAGGCAGTAAAGCGAATTTTTGGTTATCTCAGAGCTAGACCTACCCTTGGTCTTTGGTATTCAAATGAGAAGACTTTCGCTCTCACAGCCTATTCAGATTCGGATCATGGAGGTTGCAGTATCGATAAGAAGTCTACAACGGGTGGATGTCAATTTATGGGATCGCGTTTGGTCTCGTGGCAGTGCAAGAAGCAAACTACAGTCTCTCTTTCTACAGCAGAGGCTGAGTATGTTGCTGCCGCTAGTTGCTGTGCCCAAGTTCTCTGGATTCAGCACCAATTACGCGATTACGGGTTACTTCTTACTATGACTCCCATTCACATAGATAACACTGCTGCTATTTCTATCACACGCAATCCCGTACAGCACTCTAAGACAAAACATATTGAACTTAGGTTCCACTTCATACGGGATTGCTATGAAAAACACTTGATAGACCTGGTCCACATAGACACCCTTAAACAAAATGCTGACCTATTCACCAAAGCCTTTTCACGTGCTCGATTTGATGAACTGGTCAACATGATCGGTTTAAGATTCTTTGGGTCTAAAAAGTAATGTGTGACTTGGATAGTTAACGTTATTTGCTTTTATGTGTGTTTAAAAAAAAAAATAATAATAATATTGCAACAGCCACTCTTTGTACTCTTTAGTATTAAAGAAAACGCAAGGTTGCTACATTTTTAAAATAGACGTTGAAGTTGTGTCTGTCAACAACTTGGGATATGATAGTACATCGGGTGACATGCACAAAATGGAATTTTAAGGTTTATCTTGGATGTGTCAGTAGGTTTATCTGACACACTTAAAACAGTTTTTATCTAAATTATCTTCATCATACGATGTATTGGTAGGCATGGTACACACTGGTCTCTGAGGTATTAAGAAGTAATTTAAATACATGTCTATGATCATGTGGTAAACACCTTGTGATGTACGACTCTAAGTCTTAATTCCTTAGCATAGCTTGACATACTTCTATTTTTGGATCGTATATCTGAGATCTTTTGGGGGAGTATGCTGATTGTTTCCTCTGTTGTACGAAAGTGCAGACCTGGTCTCAATTCAGCTTACTCTCAAAACTAAGCAAACGTGAGTCAATGCACTTGCAAAGTCTTAAATTTAAGATACTACACAAGGTCGCCACAAATTTGGTTTGACTGCGTTTAGTTTTGCTTATACCTGAATCAAGTTATGTTGCTCTGTTGTACCAAGTACAGACCTGTCACCGCTGGCTTGATTCTTAAAATTGATTCTCTTATATTCTTTCTAAATTTGGAAACTATGTTCATGTCTAAGTTATAGGGGTATATCTATGGTGGGGACCATGGTGCAATATTCATTCTAACAATAAAAGGTTAACTCACAGACACGGATGTAACATGTTTAGGTGGACAAACAATACCAATAATTGTCTTGAAATAATTTTTATAAAAGGTGTTTTAAATGTGCCAAGTAAATTTAAAGTGGACAAATATACTGATGATCGAAATAACACTTACTATTCCTAATAATTGCATGTTATTCCGATATGATCCCTAACCAGACTCAATCAACTCCGTCACCAAAAAGAATGTATTTAGTTTGGTTTTATATTTGTAATTTTGTGTCTTTAAATTTTATTTTTAATTTTATTTTTTTTATTTTTTAACCAAGTCACATTTACTGTCAAATTGAGCACTCCGCAAAAGATCGATAAAATTTTAAAATTTTTCAAAAACTGTCGATATGCGTCACTTTATAAGTGACGCTCATAGTGACGCATAAAAGTGACGCTTTAAGAGTCGTTCTAAGTGACGCTGATTAGGGTTTTGGTATAAATAGTCCGTATCCGGCACTTATTTCTACCACCAACACTATTCACTACGCGTCACTTCCACTAACCTTGCGTCACTTCTCTCGTCGCTGCGTCACTTCGACTGTGTGTGATTTCCGATCGATCTACGGCTTTTTGTGTATTTTGCGTGCAATCGGCCTCCGTTACCTTGTTCATCTCACTCATACGCATCATTAGGTACCGTTTTATCTATTATAATTGCGTATCCATGATTTAATCGCCGATTAAAGTTTCGGGTTTTTAGGGTTTATGTAATCACGATTATTGGGGATCGTTTTGTTATTGTTTTGTGTTAATAAACGGTGTGTTTTACTCGTTTTCACTTGCCGCACCGTTTGGTTAACTCGTTTTCAAAAAACCCCAAATTTGATTCGTCGTGATTTCCGGGCTTGAACAGTGACACGATGATCTTCATCGTTGCGTCACTTCAAGCGTCACTTCCTTAAGTGACGCTTAATGGTAATTTCACAGGTTAAGTGTCACTTCCACAAGTGACGCCTTTAAACGTCACTTTGCTGAGTGACGCCTTTATGCGTCACTCCCACATCATACTTACCGAGTGACGCTTCGATCCGTCACTTCCTTAACTGACGCTGTCAGTGCCGCTTTAACTAACCGTCACTTTTTAAATGACGCATACCCGTCACTTGATCAGTACCGCTTGAATGATACATGTTGTGACAACGTCACTTACACCAGTGACGCCTTCAATGCGTCACTTACCTCAAGTGACGCATCCTTCTGATTTCTGATTTTCATACGTCACTTCTTAAGTGTCGGATGTGTTACGTGCGTCACTTCTTTAGTGACGCTATAAAATCAGATTTTTCGATTATGATTTTGAGCTAATTCTGTAACGATTTTTCGTGTTCTTGTCCTGTTTATAGTTACAGATGGAGAATCTTCATGATTATTATCGTCGCACAAACACCAGGCACAACATTGTTGCATTTTTGGAATCTACGCATAAGAACTCGTTGCCTTTTCGGCCGATGATCGAGTTTCTTAGACGTTCGAGGATTCATTACGCTATTACAGCTTCAATACCAGTGTATATGAATCAAATCGAGGAGTTTTATGACCACGCATTTATCAGAACAGAGAACGACACTCCGAGGATTGTGTCCACTATGTTTGGTCGTGAGATTCAGATTACACAGGATTCAGTTCGCCGTGTTTTGCGGTTTGATGATGCAAACAATATGCCGACTGTTTTTGAGACCACTTTTATCTACGGGGGTCTTCAGAGATTGGGTTATCCGGCTGATCAGCTTACTGATTTTCGTAAACAGTATCTCTGTCGGGTTTGGAGATACTCAGCTCACATTGTAATTGTGTGTTTATCTCCGCGAAAAGGAGGATATGATGCTGCAAGTCACATGACGTTATCTCTGATGCTGGCATTAGTTTATTACAAGCCGTATAACTTCAGTGGTTATATTTTCGGGAATATGGTTGATAATGTTCGAGCTGGAAAAGAAAAATGGCTGTTATATCCTCGTTTTGTTCAGCTGTTGTTAAATGATTTGAATTTGGGAATAGCTCTGGATCTAAGATCGTTACTATTTCCAACGCCCATGATGTTACGTGTTTTCAATGATTGTAAGCTGCCACCAAAAGATTCTCAGATCTTACCTGATCGTGAGTTATTTGGGCACATAGTAAACGAAAACTATGTTGCGCCGCCTGGGGATGGTTATGAGGATGTTGTTGCTCCTCCGGTCAATGATGCAGATTTAGTTGATGCTGCTGTAGCTCAAGATTTGGAGGATATTGAGCAAGTTGAAGAGGTTCCAGCTGAGGAATCTGATGGTGGTCTTACACCACCTGATTCTCCAGGTGATGTACCACCTCAGGATGCATTGGATGGAATACAGTTGGCTGATCCTCGACGCTTTAAGCGTATTTTGAGAAGGATTTCTGCGGGGCGTGTTCATGTACCGCCTAATCTTGGAAAGCGACCAGCTGGGTCTTCTCCGTCTTATGCTAATTTACCATTGAGAAGACGCCAGCGAACAGGAATTACTATTCAGGAACCTGGTCACCAAGATCAACAACAACAACAACAACAACAACAACCGCCGCCTGCGATGCTTCAGCAGTTACTTGATCAGATAACTCAGATGAACAAGCGTTTTGATGATCAGGCTGCCGTGATTGAAGCTCAAGCTGCTCAAATTAAAGATTTGGAGATAAAAGCAGCTCATGTGCAGGAGTTGCAGCTAGAATTGAAAGATGTGCAGTCTAGGTTGTTAGAATTGGAAGCGGTTACTGTTGTTTCGGGGGAGGAAGGTCAGAGAACCTTAGAAACAAATGTAACCCCTCCCCCAGAATCCGAAAATGTAAATCCAGATTCTATTAATGAAAACATTGCTTTGGATTATTTCGTTGATGTTCCAGGACAACCGAGACCCATTTCGGTTGATTATTCGAATGTTAATCTCACATACATTCAGAGTTTGATAAATCCGGATGATGAAGAAGATAGATCAGTCGATCCGGATGATATAGAGATGGATGCTGAGGTTCCAGGGTCAGACGAAGAATATTTGGTTAATCCTCATCAGGAACCAGCACCTGAGCGAGAATCGGAACCAGTTCAGAAACAACCGGCTCAACCGTATGATTTTGATGCACCGATCATTGAGTCCGATGATTCTGATGATGACCAAGAGCCTCAAACAGATA
The DNA here is from genome assembly GCA_949592205.1 of Helichrysum umbraculigerum. Taxonomy (NCBI): domain Eukaryota; kingdom Viridiplantae; phylum Streptophyta; class Magnoliopsida; order Asterales; family Asteraceae; genus Helichrysum; species Helichrysum umbraculigerum. The sequence goes on along the minus strand of CATIUR010000005.1, from coordinate 2,349,100 downwards.
CTACTCAGGAACAACCAACTGCTGAATCTGTTCCTGAACAAGCGCAACCGTCTACATCTTCAGAGCGCCCAATGTTTCGAAAGCTCAAGCCTGAATTGAAGATTTGCAAAACATATCAGGTTCGAGGTGATTTGACTGGATTAATCAGAAGTTGGAAGTTTGATGAAGTCAACTTTCTGATTCTTATTAAGCGAAGAGATGGAGTACAGTATTTTCGGCCAAGATTTAACTGTATTAGCACATTGCCGAAGGAGGAATTAAATCGTCTTGCTCAGCTGAACATCGTTAACCACACTGATGATTTTCGTGGTAATATGTTTCAGAAGATTCTCAGAAGAGATATTTACAGCAAGAAGTATTTGTGGGTTAGACCAGAGTTGGGAGTTCGTTATTCATACAAGCAAAAGTTGGATTCAAGAACTCAGCATCCGATTGTGAAGTATCATTATCCTCCAGCTGCTAGTCAGAAAACTGTGCCTTTGCAGTCATTACCACTTGATTTTCTGAAAAGATTACGATATTGGTGGTTTGACTCTGTTACTCAAGAAGCAGTCATTGAATATCTTTCGGTTGAAGATCCAGTGATTGAGAAGGATAATTGGAGTTTATCTGCAAAGTATGGAAGAACTCTTCGTGTTTTTGATCCGATCAGCCTTATCAATTTGACGAAGAAAGATTTGAAAGCTCTTCACAAAAGTAAGATGGAGTATCATCGTTATGATCAAGAAGAAGCTTCAAAGTTCGAGAAGGTGGTCGAGATTTGTGTTCGAGTGGGTATTCATGCTGGTGGAGTATTTCCACCAGGTTGGGTTTAAACTGAAGATGTTTTTTGAAGACCAAGCTGAAGACACGGGGGAGTTTGTTGATACATGTTTGTGTGTCTGTCAGTTGGTCTATTGAGTTGTAAGTGTCGTTAGTTAGTTTTATTAGAAAAGTCATTTTCTGTATTTGCGACACTTAAGTTTAGCATTAGGCGACACTTGCCTTAGTGACGCATAGCGACACTTAGGTAAGTGACGCATGAGGGCGGCGACATGCGACACTTCCCAAGTGACGCATGTCTGCCGATTTTGTTTTAGTATAAATTGAAACCTACGGGTTTTCGGCTAGGGTTGACGAAACCCTAGCACCATTTGTCGACTAAGCACTTCTGTAAACAGTTCCAATACGATTTACAAGCTAATATACTCGTTTACTTTGATTAATCATTGTTTTCGTTTTGAGTTTATTACTTGTTTGTGTAATTGATTGATTCCGTCAATCTATTACTATCGATCAACACTTAGATCCACATCCAGGGGGCACTTTCAGATGTTATGGAGGCTGATCTCCAGATCCTAGAGAGAGGATGGAGAGGTAGAGAGATGTTGGAGAAAATGATTGAAGAGAGAGAGAGAGAGTGGAGAGAAAAGTGATAGATTGATTGGTGAGTGAATGAGTGAAAGAGATAGTGGGATTGGAGGTGCTCCATTAGGGAGTTAGTGGGTTTGGCCAGCAATATGGGGGGCCCACAAGGGGTAAATTAGTCTATTTTGTGTTCCCTAAGTATTTTGGGTATTTAACCCGTATATACGCATAGTAGTTTATACGTATACGTGTATTTGACACGTTTTGTTATCGATAATTATACGTTAATTTTTTAATGTAAGTATTATTTTCAAATACTTTAGTTAACATTTTCAAAATGTCTCATTGGGTTGTCGGTTTCAATTTGTGCATTTTATTTACCTTTGTACGTTTTATATAAAACGTATATTGTTTCGCGTATTATTATACAATAATAATATAATGTAAATAACTACTATTTAGCTACAAAATAGACTTATTTTATTTATGAAAAAGTTTCACCAACATCCGTATTTGCATGATCGGATTCCGCCCGATTCGTTATTGCGCGATTTAAACCAATCGCGTATGTGTATATATAAATATACAAAATGTTACTATATTTAGCACTATTTCAAACTAAATACACGTAATAATACTCTAGTTTAAGGTAATTAATACGCTTAAGTACCAGTTGTCACATACTTCCATAAGCTACTTCAAGTAGCTTATAGTTTTGGAGCTTATGGAAACCATAAGCTACTCATAAGCTACTAAGCCAAACATAGCTTATGAAAACCATAAGCTACAAGCTCCCATAAGCTCTTAAAATGTACGCGCCAAACATAGCCAATTGTGTATTGTATATTTGTATTTGAGACTTGTATTATTATATGTTTTTTATTTACCGACTAATAAAGTGACTAAGATATAAAGTTAGCTAGATTCGAATTAGGCTTGAGAACATTTTTTTAAAATCATCATTTTCTAGTTTTATTACTTATTATATAACCACTTATTTACAATACGGTACATTAGAGAATTTAGATATGTCGAATCAGTTTCTAAATTATCTCGTAATTAGTAGTGTATAACTGTATATCATACACTATATAACAGTACTTATAGGTTATATCGAATCTTATGTAGTATTTTTATATCTATCTATTAAGTTATTACGGAAATAAGTTAAAAACATAGTTCAATGGTAAATTTGCTAGTTAGTTAGAAGTTTCACTAGGTATAACATTATATACCAAAGTCTATTTTTATTTCTATTATATAAATATATTAAATTTCATGATTTGATTTTGTTTGTCCAATATAGTCTAGCTAATTATTAAAATTAAAGTATTTATACTACTCGAATTTTTTTGATGTTAAAGGTTTATATAACTTGTAGTATATACGTATGTATATATTAAATAATAATAAATAAAATTAAAATAATGACGTATGGTCAATGTAATGGTAAATCTAATACACGTAGTAGCTACTTTAAATGTGATATGTGGAGATCAATGTATATCTTAGACTGGTCAATCCGATCATCAAAGATATTTCATTCATTTTATATATATTATTATACTAGTTTTATGACCCGTGAAAACACGGGTTTGATCAAAAATTAAATTTTAATATTATTACGTAAATTCTAACTATATGGTTATAATGTGTTTGTAATTTCTACATATTAATTTGTATTACTATGTTTGTAGGCAATTTAGTGTAATGCATTCACTTAATTTTATTAATGAAAATGGTGACCACAAAGGTTTTTTTTAAAACACTTAATCTATTAAAAATTATGTTATTTAGATAATATACTTATGTAGATTATGCTGGAGTGTAAGACACGTGAAAACACGGGGTTTGTTTAGAAAAAAATAAATTTATATAATTAGTTTGCCATAGAAAGATCAGAAAACATTACAAAAGATATTTCATAATATGTAAACAACATTAGATCAACGAAAGTCTGGCTATATCGTCACTGTTATTTGTAATTCCCCAATCTCGAGAAGCCGAACTATTATCCATGTTTACCAAATTGCACAACGGCACGTTTTATATCTTGCTTAAAATAAACCTAGCAAGTGTAACATCTTCAACACTAAGCCTAGAAAGACGATGCAAGTTTATTTGTTTTTCCTCCTTTTTTTTTAATGATACCCTCTTTCATGCCTTCGAGAGTTTGTGTCATTTCATTTTCTTTGGACCTAAGACGTGGTAAAAAGTCAATAATAAATTGAATAAAATCCTTCTTATCAAATACGAAGCTATTGTTAGAAGAGTTAGAAGGAGCACAAAATCAATAGTAGTAAAATCTTTTGAGAAAATGATGAAGTTAAATAGTAGGGAACTTTACAACAAGACTACAAACTTCAACCGTGGTTGAACATATTTAGTAGGGAACTTTATAGCTTTAAAGTCATTTATCAAACTCCTTTGAAAAACTCAGTAAGCGCAATGGACAAATGGATAATATGAGTTGTGGGCTAAGTAATATAATGTTGAATATTATAAACTTAACAAAACTAAGTATTGTAACATTACAAAATATAGTTCATTGATAAATTGGATCGTAGTAAACATTAAACATTTAAATTACAACAACTATTTTTTGTACATTACTAAAAACAGTAGATAAAGCATCATGAAAAAGTTAAATTTTGAATTTAAGTTATATATGTAAATGTAATATATTAAATGTAAATGTAAATTTCCCCTCTTTTTGTCATTTTCCAACTACAAAATCAGATGTTTCGAGGAAAAATAAAAATAAATAAAGGAAATTACAATTATTTGATGATTTTATAACATGAGAAATGTTAACATGATATATATTCGATTAATAAGGTTGTAGAAACTACGTACTACATTATTGATTAATCTATGACAACTAATATTGGGTTCATATTATAATTATTATATTATAGAAATCAATAATCAATAATATAATAAATAATAACATAAACATAAAGCTAGAAATGGTTATGTACGGCAAAAGCTTTATATATATATATATATATATATATATATATATATATATATATAGGGGAAGGATCAAGAGGGAAGCATCAAATTTGAGGGAAGGAGGGAAGCAAATCACAGCCACTAATTTTCTCCCACATTTTTCATATAATAAATAATACATATACAATACCCATTTAATCAACTTTAGTCTAAAATCCAAAATTAAAGTATCAAATTCAATAATTCATCAATCAAAAACATTATAAATTTTTCAATCCATCAAACACATTCATACATATCTTCAATTCGTCATGATTTGAAATCATCAAAAATTATGAATTTTGGGTATAACTTTTGGGTTTTTATATAAAATTTTATTTTGCCAATGAAAACAATAAATTAAACGAATTTCATCATACAAAACTTATAAACATGTAATTAATCGAATTATGGTTGTTATTAATCATCAAATTTCACAGATTTGAAAATATCCAGAACGTTAACATACATTTGCAATGCATGTTAATCAAAATTACAAGTAAGATTCTTAAACATTCATATTTGTTGAATATTACCTTATATAATTTATTATACATCGTTGAACGTTATAACATAACATTCATCAATGTATTACAATATATATGAGTTAATATGCATTATAAATGAATGTTATAATGTTCATCAGCATGATATAAGTTAATATTCATCATAAATGAATGTTAAAGACTCAATGAGATGTTAACATGCATTTATGATGAATATGAGTTATTATACACTAATAACATATATAAGCTAAAATATTCATCATAAATGAATATTTAAATTGTAATTTTTATAACATGCATTTCAAATGAGTATTAACTTTCTGAAAATTTTGATTTCGAGATTTTTTGGGTGTAAAACGTAAAATAACTACAAGTTTGTTTGATTATTGATGTATATGTTCGATTTATTTGAATTTTGCTTTATATACATCTCAATTCTGTACTCAATTGAATGAATTTGTGATTTTTTTTATGGGTTTCTACATTTTTCTTCATGAAATCTATTTTCTAACAATTTTTATTGAATCTAACAATTGTTAATCAATATTGCTCAACGAGTTGTGTATTAGTGTTTTTAAATTTATTTTTGCAAGTTTCAAGCTTTAATTTGATGAATTTAAGATGAAAATCACGTTTTTAGTTGTCTTTGATTAACATGCTTTTGAAATGCATGTTAACGTTCTGGAAGGTGATTTCAAGTTATTTACAAAAATGTCACCGCGTTGACTTTTGAGTTGACCAGAATGTGTGGCTGAAAATCACTTCCCTCCTTCCCTAATTATTTTACTTCCCCAAGGATCTCCCCTATATATATATATATATATATATATATATATATATATATATATATATATATATATAGGAATAACTTAGCTACACCTTGGTGTAGCCAACTTAGCTGCACCAAAATGCCAATTTCAAGCATAAAACTATAATTTTTGAATTAGGAAAATGAAGCTACAGATTGACACATAAAATGAAAAAAAAAATACACAATAGTTATTAGAAATATATTAGATTAGATGATGTACTCAGCTCCTAATTAATATATGTGCATTTGATTTGATATATGATTGTATTTTTGGGGTATAAAAATCCATAAATATATACTTCGTATATATTAGCAGCCGTATGACTAGGTAGCTAGGTGTTCAAATTTAATGAAACTTTGAATTTGTAGATAATTAATTGATCAAACCGGGGTACACACGTACATACAATAATAATATTGTATATTATAATCTTAAATTATATATAGGAAACATATTTATGATGTCATCATTCTAATTAAGTTTCAATTTTTCGATTAAGTTTTTAAATTTTAGTAAATTTTAAGATTAAATCCCTAACGTATTAAAAAGAGATTTTTTTAAAGAACTACTCGCTTACATATAAAAAGAAATTTAATTCATAATTAAAACATTATCCAAATCGATCTGTAATGTTTCTATTTTTAATTTACCGAGTATGAAGAAAATTAATTGAAAAGGTTAATATAGATCTATAAATTAATTAATTTTTTTCACCAACTTGGTTTCAAAATCTTTTGAAATTTTTTTATCTTTACTTATATAAATCAATTTACATAAAATAATATTATAATGAATCCAGCTAAATGAGTAATATACATATTAACTTACGCACTTTATTATTAGAAACAAGATACTAATTAGGGTTTAATTTCATATTTAAAATCGACGACCCGTGTGTATACACGGGTTTAAAGCCTAGTTATAATTATATATAATATATAATATGTATAACAGAAATGGAATAAAATTGATTTGAAAGCGTGTGTGATTATATTCAAAAATGTAGACTTTGAATAAATAATAAAAGAGGTTAGTCATTAGTGGAAGTTGACGACTTGACGAAACAAAACCCTTACCCGCCAAGGCCTATTCATACTAAATTATTACTAATAGTAATAATAATTAGTAATAAAAGCACAAAATTAGTATTGGTGAGTCTATAATAAATGCCACAAGCCCACAACACATGCTTATTGCAATCTATCTTTGTTTATAATAATAATAATAATAATAATAATAATAATACTTTTTTCACACATATATATACACACACGACGATGATGAATACAGATGCACACGTACGTATATGGAACTTATGAAAGATGCATATGAATGAATGTACATATATAGTTGCCATTGGTTACAAAGCCAACATTTCTAATTTTTGAGAAATGCTATACTTATAGAGCGCATTGAGGGATGATCTATACATACCAAGAAATATAAAATGTTCTGACCTGTGATCAATGTTTTAAGACCTGATTCGACCGGCCCGGTATTTAGAAGATTCCGGTCCAAAAAAACCCGGGTTTTTCGATAATTTGACTAGTCAACGGGCCGCTTGGGCCGGCCGGTCGGACTGGGTTGGACCGGGACCCGGAAAAGCATATCGACCCGGTTCGAAGTAATTTACTTTTTTTTTTACCTAATTATGAGCAAGTAACTTGATATATTCAAGAATTTTAAGGTAAATAAGAGCAATTTGAGATGATCTAGTAGCTTTTGAAGAAGAAAGCACAATTATCTAAAGAAACAGAGAGAGCAGGAGGTTGAATAATATTGCTTTAATTCTTATTTGAATCATTAGACTAGATTATATAGTTAGTCGTATACTTGTTTAGTATTACCAAACGAAATGTTAAGATATGTTTTACCAAACGGGTTGTTAAGCTTTGTTGTTGAGTTTTGTATGTCTTTACTCCATGTATATAATAGATTTTCAAGGTTTTTAACAATTCCGGTCCGACCTTCCGGCCCAACCGATCCGATTGGTCCGACCAGAAATCGGCACTAATCCGGTTCGATTAAAAACCCGGGTTTTGAAACATTGCATGTGATATGAATAAATTAAACTAGAATAATTTTTTTTTTTTTTTTAATTTCCCACTCGAATCTAATTATTATACTGGTACACATCATATTATATTAGCACAAAGTTGTATGTATGGCTGCAAACGAGTCGAGCTTTTATCGAGTTCGAGCCCGAGCTCGAGCTTAAAAATCAAGCTCAAAATATCTATCGGGCCGAGCTCGAGCTTTTAAGATCTCGGCTCGAGCTGTTATCGAGCCTTTAATAATATCTATATTTGTATATACATATATATGAATTTTCTATATGTAAATGATATTAGTATTACATTTTGAAATTGTAAAACTATTTTACATAGTTTTTGACATGTTTTCACGATTTATTTTAATTTTATATATATTTAAAATGATTTTTTATTGATCTTTAATTTTTAATAAATATAAAAAAATTTTGAATCCAGGGACATATATGAAATTGCTCATATTAAAAATTATTTTTATATAAATTTTCGAGCTTTTCAAGTTGAGCTCGAACCATTCTAAAACATTTTCGAGCCAAGCTTGAGACTGCATTGTGAAAACTTGTCGAGCTATCGAGCTCGGCTCGAGCTTACCCTAAATGAGTCGAGCCGAGCTCAACCCTGTCCAACTCAAGTTCGGTTCGACTCGGTTACAACCCTGGTTGTATTACTTGTATAAATGTAGTAGCATTTTAATTTCTTAGGTATTTTACAGTATCCGACCAAGCCATCCAACTATCAAATGTCAGTTGTTGAATATATATATCCATGTGACAAGTGAGTTTGGAACGGTGTACGAGTATTATAGTACGTACGTGGTACGTATACCAAGTCAAGAGGTTTCATCCCCCGGCGTACTACAGTACGTACAAGTTATTGTATGTTTGACCAAGAAAGACCAATTATTATTACTATAATTTAATGTGACACTACATCTGTATCTGTATAACAATAATTTCTGGGAAATTGCGAACTCAATTTTATTGGTGAAAAAAGCACAAACCTAAGTTTGTTATTTTCTTCTCTCAAATAGGCAGGGAGGATCGGAATTGCTATGCTATGGAGTAAAATATAAAAAACTTAACCTTAATTTATACTCCATACTAACGTGGTATATAGTTAGCCTTGTCTTTGAATTTAGAGAAAATTTCATAAATCATACTTGTGGTTTACACACATTTTCACAGATCATGCCCGAACTTTTTTTTCCATGTTTTCGATACAATAAGTTTCAAATTTGCTCGTAAATGGTAACTCTGTCTAACTCCGTCTATTTTTGTCGTTAAGTTTTACCAATTCCGTCTATTTTCAATACAATAAGTTTCAAAATTGCTCGTATATGATACCCAAAAGTTTCAAAATTGCTCGTAAATGATACCTCCGTGCAAATCACGTGGTAAAACTTAACGACAAAAATAGACGAGGTACCATTTACGAGCAAATTTGAAACTTATTGTATCGAAAACATGAAAAAAAAAGTTCGGATATAATATGTGAAAATGCGTGTAAACCACATCTATGGTTTATGGAGTTTTCTCTTGAATTTATACTCCTATACTCCTAATTTATTTGATGCTACCATATAATTAGCCTTGTCTTTGAATTGACTTGGTTTTCAATCCACTAACTTGTCTAATCTTGAAAACCAAACGAAACAAATTAATAAACATATAATCGAACAAATTAATTAGTGTGAGTTACACATCACATATTTTTTTTACTAGTAATCAATTCATCATAATGTCATAGCGTTATCGTAGCGAGTCTTGGTGATCTTAGAATCATTGCATCCCAACTTAGAAGAACAAACGAACTAACAATTCAAGACATACACTTGGTCTAGAAACACATTAATTTTAGCTTGTTAAAAAAACATGTCATTTTGATTCGTGATACCGCTAGCTTAATACGGAGTAGAAAAATGCTTAATATATCATGACAAGTAATAACAAGTGTAAAACAGTATATAAATCGGGTAGTGATATTTCCACCACGTAAATTTATAAATTCAATATAACCGCGCATCGTGTAGGTGTACAAATACAACATATTGATGGATTTATCTGGTGGAAATATACCAGCTCATACAAATCATGCTCAATTATGGAGTAACTACCACGCATTATTCAACCAGTCAAATCAATTTGTCAATCATATCATAAATTTGATATAAATAATAATGAAAGTAAAACAACTTATCATAAGTCATTTCCCTTTTAACTAATATCCCATATGAATTTAACTAATTTACAACAAAGAAATTTTTTTTTTTTTTTTACTAGATTCCAAAGTGAGTAAAGTGCATTTATGGTTTGTGCAACATGTAACATACAACAGAAGAAGTTTTACCAATTGGAAACTGTGTTGTTGACTTTTTTTATCATTTTCTTTTTCTTTCCTACGACTTCATCTTGGAGCCCATGACCAACTTCTTTCTTTGACCGCCATTAAACCCCTCCTCATCTTTTTTAAAAATTCCATTTCCATACGATGATTTTGTAAACGCTTGCTATATTTAGCAAGAGCAGCTACATACACGCTCTCTAAAAGTCGAAACTTTTGTACAAGACCTCAACCCTCTGTAGCGTATTCCACATTTTCAAGCTTTGAAATATCAAAAAAAACGTGCAAGTGGGGGTTTCTTTTTATTTGTTCACATACTAAACTCATAAATCAAACTCAAAATTAAACCCTGGTTTTGAAAACTTATAAGTATTATTATCTTGTCCCCAGTCAAGCATTTACGCGAATAAAAAAAAAGTAATATTTTCTTTTTCCTCTTTCTATTATATTCCACATACGTACGTGTTGAAAGGGGGGGTTCTTTTATATATAGGTGAAAGGAGGTTGATGGTCATAATCATCAACATCGTATCATTTTCCAGAAAAATAACAGATTGGAAAATTTTGAATTTTTAGGCCAGATATATCAACTTTTTGTACGAGTATTTGGGTAAAGCTCGAGTCTTGATTGAAGGTGAACAACTCTTTTCAATATTGTGAATGCATATGTTTATATCTCCGATTTTTCTATCTGGGTCTGGTACATACTGATTAATCATGCATTGGGTTTCTTCAAAGTGTTTAATTTTTACGATTATCAGCATATTATAACTCAATATGTGTGAGTTTTTCTCTTGTAGGGTTTAAACTTGGTTTTCTATTTATTTATGCCTGTTTTCTCAGGTGGGGTTTAAACTTGGATAGTTGGATGTAATTATTATTGATAAGGTTAATAAGTGTTGCATATTGTATTGTAGACAAAAAAGAAAATTTGTGCTTTTGTGAAAATGTCTCAGTTTGACATACGCACTTGGCATCTTTATGTCTTTGAATATTAATTTTAATAATGGCATTATTATTGATAAATTTTAATGTCATCCATGATGATAAGTTTTCTTGATTACCCAATAATTTTATATGTTTTGGTGCAGAAATCTAAAATATCTTATGGGTTTGTCCTTATCACTGTTATCATCAGCCTGGGAAGAAATCTTGGACCATAGTTTTTTAATCTTGCCTTATGAACTCAATATCGTATCTAGCACCAAAAACTGCAAGAAATTTGAATCAGAAACAATATTGAAAGAACCTGAAGATTCATTTGTTGATTTGAGTAGAAGAAATTCCATCAATTTGAAGAACCATGAACCCTTAAAGATAATGCTTGATACCACCCTTTCTTTCAAGAATCTAGTTCAGGACTTCAAAATATCAGAACCCAAAAATTCAGAATTTAAAACAAGAGGTTTGACTTCTCCGGGGTCAACTGTATTCTTCTCCCCTCGACCCGTCAGTGAACTCAATGCTGCTGCAACTACAGTTCAGAAGATATACAAAAGTTACCGAACAAGACGGAATCTAGCTGATTGTGCAGTTGTGGTTGAGGAGTTATGGTTAGTTTCAATTTAGCGCAAGATACACCATTTTGGTTACTACTTACTAGTAGAAACAAGCTATAGTTTGACTCTTTGACCCGTTTAGTTGAATCCATTTTGAGTTTGGTTTTCTGAATTGGGTGATATGTTGTAGGTGGAAGGCCTTAGATTTTGCAGCCTTGGATCGGAGTTCTGTTTCGTTTTTCAATGTTGAGAAACCCGAAACTGCGACTTCACGGTGGGCCCGGGCACGGACTAGAGCTGCAAAAGTAGGAAAGGGTCTATCCAAGAATGAAAAGGCTCAAAAGTTGGCCTTGCAGCATTGGCTTGAAGCCGTGAGTACTTCTCTTGCATTCTATCATGGTTTGGTCTGAAAAATGTTATACTTCATGTAGTTTTCAAGATTTCTTGAAATGGTGTATTTGGTTAATTGGTGTATTACCTGAACTGTTTCCTAAAATGTTTCTTATTGACCGCAAGCAGATCGACCCACGCCATCGTTATGGCCATAATTTGCATCTATACTATGATATATGGTTTGAAAGCGAAAGCAGTCAACCTTTTTTCTACTGGTAAGTTTCTGTGACTTCACAAAGATACAGCCAAATATACAAGTTTTAAACCATGTTTCTACACATAATAATGCGTAGTTCAAAAATCCTAATGGTGTTCTGTTATGGAAATTTGAAGGTTGGATATTGGAGATGGAAAAGAAATAAATCTTGAAAAATGTCCGAGGGTGCGTCTTCAACAACAATGCATCAAATATTTAGGCCCCGTAATACCTTCGTTTATGTGCAATTTACCAATTCATACCGGTTATTTTCTTAATTATATGTGTCTAAACGACCTCTTATAAAACAGAACGAAAGGGAATCATACGAAGTGATAGTTGAAAAGGGGAAGCTTGTTTACAGACAAAGTGGTTTGCTTTTGGAAACAGTTGAGGGTACTAAATGGATATTTGTTCTTGATACATCAAAGAACTTGTATGTTGGCCAGAAGAAAAAAGGCTTGTTTCAACATTCAAGTTTTCTAGCTGGTGGTGCCACCACTGCTGCCGGAAGATTGGTGGCCCATGGCGGCATCCTTGAGGTACAACTCCACAAAGCATGCACACTGCTTCACCATTTAATGTTGTGATTTTTAACAATTTGCCACGTGTTTTTCAGGCAATTTGGCCTTATAGTGGTCACTATCTCCCAACAGAAGAAAACTTTAGGGACTTTATTTGCTTTTTGGAGGAATCCAATGTTGATCTCACAAATGTTAAGGTAAATTTAACGACAATGCAATATTAGTATTATTTTCAGTTTTCTGATCATTGGCAAATTAAATTAATGCAGAGATGCTCGGTTGATGAAGATGATGTGGGATTCTCGTTTAAGTTCACCCAACCGGAAACAAAGCCTAAACCATTAGTCATTCCACGTGCAAGACCACAGGACATTCTACGTACACCTACTAATGCAAAACATGCAAGCACACCTAGCTTTATTCAAGGTCTAACCAACGGTCCCATTTCAGCCCGTTTACAAGAAGCTAACCACATTTCTAGCAAGTGGAGCTCAGGAACTGGTCCACGTATCGGCATTGTTCGGGATTATCCAAGCGAGCTACAATTCCGAGCCCTTGAACATGTTAACTTATCTCCCCGTATTATTCCAGGAAACTTCGGGCCGATCCCGTCACCCAGACCGAGCCCAAATGTGAGGCTCTCTCCTAGGATTTCATACATGGGACTCCCCAGTCCTAGGACCCCAATCACCGCTAATTAAGCTAACAGATTTGATTAAGGTCCTTTTTTGGGTTTGACCTTTTGTATAAAGTTGAGACTTTTACAAAGTTAAAGGTACTTACTTTCTTTTTTACTCGAGAAAAGGTCAAAAACTGCTGGAACGGGTATAAACAAACACGAATAAAAAAATGAACCCTGATGTCTTAATTATTTTTCTGGAAATGTATAAGTTCATAGTTGTTGATTATGCATAGTTTTGTTGTACCCAAGTTTTGATCACTGCTGCGTTCATGCAGTAATTGGGTTTGTACTTTATTAGCTGATTTTTTCATCCCTTTGTAAACACGATTAATACATACTGAATATTTATATAGTGAAGGAAACTTCTGTTTGTTGCTCTTTTTCAATGCATGTATATTAGGCTCAGTTTATGGTCTATTGTCATATTTATTTCTGTATGTATTCAACAGAAACCAATCCAATATCTTCATTGGTCAAAAGCACAAAAATATTGACTAGAACATACCATACAAAGAGGCACGCAAAGGATATTTTTTTTATTATAGTTTTGTTTTTCACGTATCAAATATATTTAATAATTTAATGAAGAAAATTATTATATTATAGTATGAAATAAGATCAAATCTTGTTTAATATTTCTACTCAAGATCAAATCTTGTCTAACATCTCTACTTTGACCATCAAATCAAATTCAATCGCTTTTAACCTTATTAAAGCCAAACCCTCAAATTCACAAATTCAGTTTACAACGTGTCTTGCTTGTGGTACAAAGCCAATAAATAGAACTTAAACATGATCAACACAAAACATACAAAACACTAGAGTTTTGACAAAAAAATAAACACCAAGAAGGCAAGAAAGGCAACCTGATTGGGTTGGAGCGTGTTGGGTCGGGTCATTATCTGAAACCATAAACCATCTTTTGGTATCTATCTTTAATCCACCTAAAGCTTTTCTTGATTGACCCTTTGACTTTTCCTTCAACAGTAAAAGCTTTGTAGCTAGCAACTCTTTTTTTCCTCTGCATTTCTGGATCAGTTAAGCTCCAGATCCTTGAAGCTGACCTACTACTGTTGACTTTCTTGAACTCCACAACACTTGGGTTGTTTGTGTTTTCAGTTTGGGTTGTTTGTGTAGATGATGTGTAAGATACACTGTGGCATCTAAAACCTTGAAAGTTTGATGATGGTTGGTGTGTGTTATAAGGCTCTATTTGCATCTTGTTACCATTATAGGATTTGGATCTCAAATCTTCCATCTGGGTTTCTGAGTTTTCTTGATTTGCCTACAAAGGTTTATGCTTTTGTCTCAATAAATGTACAAGTAGTAAAGTGAAAAGGAATTTATGGGGATCATGAAATGGTGAGGGGTTTAATGGAGTAATTCATGTGATTTTGTGTGGATTAAAGATAGTCATCGTGTGTACTATGGTGAGGTGGATTACTATTACTTTACTATTACTATAGTTAATAAAAGGTAGTAAATGGTGGAATTTTTAATTTCTAACAAGAATATAAATGCCAAATATAAACCATATATCGCATTCCGCACATTGCAAATAGCCCATGGTAATACAAAGATATTAAATACGATTTAACACTTTATTACACTTTCTAGTACATGAAGAATCTTCAAACTACAGAGAATAATGAAAAAGCAAAGTAGCTGGTTCTTTCAACAATTTGCCATTGATGCTTTTGTTTGTTGCTTTCGGTGTTCTAAATAAAAAATACATTTTGCAGCTCAACTTATGTTTCCAACATTTCAACTTATTTCACGTGACAAGTTATTATTGCCAGTTTACTTGTTGATCTATACGACTATACAGATAATCATTTTCACTAGATTTTCTACTCCACGAGTGTAAAAGGTGAGATCAAACCACTAGGGGAATGCATGTGTTTCGTCCAATGAACTGATCTACCAGTGGCGGATTTAAAAATTTGTCGTTATGCAAAAATCAATGTAATTTATTATCCAATCACGATAAGCGACACAAAAGTTGTATCGTTTTTCTGGGGTGAAGTTTTTCGGGTTGGTTCTTCGACTCGATTAGTCAATTACTTATCATTTAGATAGAGATCATTAGATCAAAGAGCCCTTAAGGGACAAATTTGCTTATTCAATTAACCCAAATCTTAGATTTAGGATCTATAAAGAATGCTAGAAATTAGATATGCTAAATATTTTCAAGAATAATACCAGTTAGTTATAATAAACACAAAATACCCAAACGAGTCTAATGCAAAATAGTAAAAAGTGATTGGCTACAAAAAGAAGAGTTACATAAGGTTTATATACTTTTAGTTCTGTATGATAAGAAAAGAGAGGCCGCCAGAGGCCGAGCCACCGAGAGGCAAGAGACGTATAGTAAGTAGAAGCTGTACAGAGAAGGGAGTGTAGGCGACCTACCAGACAAAGAGAGGCTGGCAGGGGTCGGGATTGTTGGTAAGCGACGAAGCGGTGATTAATTTGGTGAACAATACCTTAAGAGAAGATCAACATGTAGCGAATCCAATCTTTAATAATAAAAAAATTGAGTATTAGTTTTTATGTGTTAAATTCACTATCATTGTTAATTTGATCATGGAATGCAATACAAATAAACTACGATGATTCTTTTGGATGTACGTTAATGGTAGATGGATCTATTTTCTGAAGTGGGTATGCACACCATTTGTCCAAGGTATGCACTTAGTGTTAAGATCTTACAAACCACATGAGAATTTAATTTTTTTACGCTACTAATATTTCTCATAGGTCATGCAAGTGCATACCCTAACATACACACACATCCGCCACTGTGATCTACAACGACCGAACCCCACCGAATCATTTGGTTTGCCGTTTAGGGGTTCATAACAGCTGGTATTAGTTCAGCACAGAACTAAACTTTTGGTCCACTTCTCAACTTTCAAAGTGTATCAGACTAGCATTTTGCTGATACTCCGTAATGCATAGAAATAAACACCTAGGACACGTATGTATAGGAGTCTGGTGTCCCTAGAGAAAATCTATACATGCAAAAAGCATATGAGAGTGTTATGCCAATAGTACATACAACATTAGGATAGTAGTTACGTTCCTTTTTTATTTGCAAAGAGAAGAGAGACGTGAGCCAATGATATTTAAGATATTACTATAAACATGGTTGAGGTAAAGCACTAAATGACACTTGATTGTTACAGTTAAACATCTACCATCATGAGATTCAAAGAGACACATACATGATCATTGATGATGTTACATCAAACTTCCTACAAAACTGCCTTTAAGCACTACAATATGTTGGAAAATGCCTCTCTTGGAGAGTTTATTTGCCATTCACCTTCTGATTCATCACATCATGGTAGTAGAGTAATACACACATGGGTTGACCAAGAATGCTAAAGAAGCACCAAAATATTATATTTCCCACCTGGACAAATATTTTACAATGAGTTCAAGTATAACAAAATTGGAGAATAAGATGGGTTTTCAGGAATAACATAATACCATTGAGTTTTGGAACTTGTTCTGTAAGTAACTCGTGAGTAAGACCAACGGGACCTGATTCAGAGGAATAAATGCAAGTTTCACTAGATTGGTAAATGGTAGAGTTGACAATGTTAATCTACTGTCTATTTGAGCTGCTATTTATTGTGTTTAATATATTTAATTGAATGGACAAAAGAGCCTTCGACCTAGCTATATGTAAGGAACCCATGATCCAATAGGTCATTGGTTCAAGTCTCATTGGAGACACTCTGTAGATTATTATTACGATAATGTAGTTTATGTAAACTTATGTAATGCACCAACTATTTACAGAAATAGAAACATATGGACAAGTGTATTCAGGTCACTCCAAATCAACACTATTTCATTTCATGCTAGATAATCACCCATTATACACTCAACCCTTTCTAGTGATACCTGTCCTGCCCGTTTTGCCGCTTTAGTAAATGTGTCTGATACATAAACCAAAAAACAAAAATAACGGGAAGTATGTTACCTGAAACATGATCCCGATGAAGGCCCAGAACTTGAAAATGTGGCAGGGAACAGCAATACAAAGCTTAAAGAAAATAGTAACACAGTCAATTACCCACATAAGTAAGTAGATTGTTTGTAACCAACCAAAGAACTATGAGAGTAGTAGTGTACCTCATGAAACACAGCAGACATGAAAAAAGCAATCAAGATGGCAGCACCCTGAATTGAAGGGCAACAAAATTAATTATCTAAAACACACATACAAGCCAGATGGTAAACAGAAACTATATTTTCTGGCAAGTTATACCATTAAAACAGTAAACTGGCAACTAAACTTTAGGTCCATAATTTTTACAAAAACCGTACAACAGAGAGTCAATGTGTTGCAAGTTTAAACCAATTCACCAATATTGTAATATTCATAAATCTATAGTAAGTTGTCTATTTTATAAGGAACAAAGAGAGGAGAAGATTGAGGTGGAGATGAAAATATGATTTAGGATTTATAGAAGTTTCAAGGATACCAACTTATGAGACAATGAAAAGTCACATATAGACTAACATTAGAATATGGTAGGCATCTAAACAAGTAAGAAAAAAGGGAAAATAATCAAAGAATGGAAAATTCATTACCTTAGGTATCCCATTTCTCAAACATGGAAAATAGAGATGCCGCACAATCCATTTATGAACAGGCTGCAAGAAATAAACGAACATATTGGAATTTATCGTGGATGACTTTAGTGATAACTGATAAACTATGGAGAAATTGGCATATGCAGTAAGTGTGATACAAAAAGGATGCTGCAGTAATCTAACCAATAAATTATGTATCTCTTAAATGGTGTAAGAGCAGGATGAAACAGCACTTATAAGAAATACACATGACCTAAAATGAAGTAAAATAGTTTGATAATGGTTTTACCATATTCCATAGTCTCCAATACTAGACCAGCAGCCCCCCAAGAGTATGCAAAAAAGGCAGGAGTCAGCAACTAATTGCACCAACGCAAAGGAAAATAATATTAGAACATATAATATGATCATGATAAATTGATCAAACCTCTTCAATAGTTTGTGCGTTCCACCAATCTTTATAGAACTCCCGATCCCCAAAGCGAAGAAGCTCAGCAAGTATATTTAACCTACATGACAGTAATGCATGTGCATATGACTAGATGCTGTTGAGCAAAAACTATAACTACAAGCATTGTTTTAACAGAAAAAGTTACACGTAAGAAATTTTCATAATTGTTTTTACAAATTACTAAAGAATTTTTTATGCGATTATTACCCTGACAGAGAGTAACAATTCATAAGCAATTATTACACTTCATCGGTTAATGTTCTTTTAAGTTACATGTTGCATAGCTAGAAGAGAAAATGAGAAACTGGTTAATAAGCAAAAGCAGGTCAGCCACCGTAGCTTACCAAAGGTGAAAAAAGCAGTAGAACATACAGAGCCACACGTATAAATTTGGAACTGAAAGCTTTAAAACCCGCTCAATTGCATATAAAATGTCTCCTTTTAATGGATGGCGAGAGTTTTGGACAATTGGGTTGATATACTGCGGTTAAAACAGACCATATTAGGATACAATTCGAAATGCTCAAGTAAAGAAGCAAAAGTAACAAGTTCAAACGACCAATAGGACTTACTTGTTCAATGATGAACCCCATGAGCCCTGTAAATATAACTAGCTTGATCAGTTGCCGTATCACCCAACCCTTTCGTATCACTGCTGTGCGAGGATAGCTTATCTACAAGTAGAGATAACCCCAATATGATGATATTAAAAGAATTCTCAACGTACAGTAACTAAGAAGTTAATAACAGAATTAACCCACATCATATATAGCATGAACCCTTTTCTTGTCTGTTCTTTAATACGTAAACGTGTAAATACATTACTAAGTAGTAAATACTTGCAAATAGATGATTCTTATTTTTGCCCATTGCAGGACTAATTGAACTGTCCAGTCACACTAACTTAATTTATGGTGATGGAAGACTGGAAGTGGGTGATGCTGATGCTTCTATAAGTTAAGTACATAGCATGAACCGTGCCGATTGCTTGAATAAGGTGTTCAAATAATATTTGGTAAATCTTAATCATATCCATAAAATAGTTTAAGAAGTTCGGTATACATTTATCAGTCAGTATACAATGTATTAACCAATTGTAGAGTAGTGAAGGCTCCGAGTGTTTTGTACCTGGTAACACAAAGTAGGAGCAACCATGAAATAAACTAGACTTTTGAAGTTTACATCATAGAATAACTCCGTATCTGAAGATGTGGACTCCGATTCTCCCTAACAACAATATATAAATGCATGTAAATGAGAAACATTCCCATAAATATATAACTTTTAATCAGTCCGAACATTCCATATATTACAATGTTAGGTGACTTTAGGTGGCATTTAGTTTGCAGTCAGGAACCACTAGGGATAGGGGTCTTATAGCAGGTTGAAATGGGAATGGGGATGGATATCTAAACCCAGGCCCCTTTAGGTGAGTATGAATGGTTCTCAAATTTATAGGCAATCAACCCTTTCCCTCACTAATAAACCAAACACCACCGTACTCTCTCCTCTTCTATAGACTATAGAGAGGTTAAGATATTTGGATTGGCAAAAATCTGAAGGGGAGACCTTGACCAATAGCCAATCTAAATGAAGCTGCAAGCAAACAGGATTAATTTGCTATACAGGCCAAAACATCGCCTCATAAATTACCTTATCAATTGAGTTCACAAGCGACCGCATGTCATAATTGGTATGAACAAAAGATATCAGCTTTAACCAATTTATGCAAGCAATCAGCATCAATGAAACACCTGATAGAACAACTGAACCAAACCTGCAAAACTTTAGATAACCACATGAGAATGTTTTACATCTTTCATGGGTAACTCTCAACTTCACTTGTAGATTCTCATGTTAACAAGTTCAGTGTTCTTATCCAACTATCGATTCTCTATATAACAAGTGCATAACCTAAATTAAACAACGATGATAGTAAACTAGTGGTAGTAATTTCGATACACTTATGTAAAAGCACTAAAGCAGGTCGATTTGGTATTTTTTATGTTAATGAGTCAGATTGGTAAAATTTTAAGAACTCAGCTAAAGAGGAAACGGGTAATAAGTAAATGTGACATAGTTAAGTATATGCACAACATTTAAAAAATTTTAATATGAATGACCTCGATCATTCCTCCAATAACAATTTTAATGATAATATTCAATATATACAATTTTTTTTAGATTCAGAAGGAAACTATTAGCAGGTCAACCCAACACGACACTTTCTCAATCGCCCCAAATAATTACTAGTTGTCATATCTCACCCAACCTGCCCATTTTTCCACATAAACACAATAGCGAACCTTGGACGCTTAGAACATAGATCTACTTATTGCATTATTTCAAAAACAAGAGCCTCATAATTAAGCCTACATAGTGGAGAGATCTTCGATGAAACAATGTATTAGAGAGGATTTTCGAGGTTAGCTCCCTAATTACTCTGTCTTAAGAAGAAGTTCAGTAAAGTACGAATGTTCAAAAGGACCACTAAACAGTATTGGAATTAATGCTTTTTTTGAACAGAACACCGTATCCTGAGTTCTTAACCAGACCTCCAAGACGAATATATTGCTGCCTAAATATACATACTGGGAAGGGAGATGAGCTATAGATCAGCTTCCGTATACATATTCCCAAATGAGTATCTAATGACAATTATAAAAGATTAAGTTGAATAAGACTAGACTTTCCCCTAGCAATATCAAAGTGGCCCAACAACCAAAGAGGTTGTAAGTTCAAATCTCACTTGTAAAAATGGTATATTTTAAGGTGCGTGCAATTTGGTCTGAAGTAAAAAACTGAGACCAGACTTCAAAAAGAACGCCAAAAGGCACAAAATAAATGTGTACACGCATCTAAGGGAGTAAACGAAGTTACCTCAATATCATGAAAACTGGATAAAGAATTGCTGTTGTAGTTATCATAACATGGATAGTGATTACAACCTACATAAGTAGATCAGATTAAACATCCCCAAACCCTCAATGTTTCAGCTTAGACAGTAGGAACAATTTACTTACAGGATTTGATATACGTTTTTGCCATGCTAACTTCTCGACAATGTAAGCAGCAAGAGGGAACCCCACGAGAGAAAGGCTACATGACAATTCAGAAATCAGAACATCCATGTCAACTAGTAACTGTCCTTGTAATCCGGAACAATGAGAATACAGAGTATCTTTTCACTATATGGATCAATTACTTACTTCTTATATGACCCTAATGTCTAAAAATGAGTAAAAAAAATATTGTAAAAAAGTACCAGCACATCAGAAGTGGCCAATCTTTCAATGATCTTGAACTGAACCAAAAATTGGAATTGATCAATAATCCATACTGAAAATGTAATTTGGAATATGTTAGCAACAATATGCATGATTCAAAGAAGAATGCATATTAATAAAAGGTTAACACTGTTACAACAGGCAACAACATGGAGATAGAAAGGTGTATGCTGAACAACACTGGAAGACTAATATAATGGGCAAAGATTGTGTCAGATCAGCATAGGGATTACCTTCATCAGATTTTCAATGATGAGCCTACTATTAACTGCAACAAGCACCACTATGCAAAGGTTAAAGAGACCTGCATGACTCTGCCGGAAGTTTCTAATTAGCCGTCCGACTTATATGCATTATATAACAATGAGAGTTAATACATAATAACAAGATAAGACAATGAAATAGAAAGAACACCATGTATATAACAATTCTATGGGAAATAATCCATAAAATTTTCTCTCTTTTTTTTATTACTAGTTTCTTAGTGGCAACCTACAGGAATTATGCAAGAATACAGTGTGATGTTTTTATAAATGACTAATACCAGAACTTTATCAGCCCATATGATGTTACTTCTCCTAGAAGATTTGCAAGCATAAGTTTGAAGTTATGGTATGACAGCATGTAAGTGAATGAGACC
This sequence comes from Helichrysum umbraculigerum, assembly GCA_949592205.1. Taxonomy (NCBI): domain Eukaryota; kingdom Viridiplantae; phylum Streptophyta; class Magnoliopsida; order Asterales; family Asteraceae; genus Helichrysum; species Helichrysum umbraculigerum. Next base: position 2,326,767 of record CATIUR010000005.1, on the reverse strand, counting down.
CCTCAGATGAGTAGCACACAAGCCAGTTATAGGAGATTAACAGTAAGTAACATGTAGGATATACCCTATATTTACCAAATAGCATCAATAGTGCTCTATAATCACAAACGAAAGCTAAACGATGTTCATACATCCTCAAGGACTTGTTAAAAAGCAGCAACCCTTCATCTCAAGTATATCATATGGTGAACTTTAATATCATAGTAACTATGATACTTTTTGTCACTTAAATGAATGGGAAAAGACACAGATACTTATAGAAGTTCCAACTATATGTAAATCAGCATCCACAGCACCTCTCTTGAAGTTACATTTTTACTACATCAAAAGACATCAAACAAGCTTCTTTCCCTCTGCATTATAAGCTGCTTTTATATGATACAAATGGTTTTCAAAATGATCTGTTACAATTACAACTGATTAAACCTGGATAAATGTGTCTTTCAGACTAAGTAAATGACAAAACACGCTAAACTTTAAATTATCATGTCTCCTTCCTCTAACTTTCTGATATGATAAGCAAGACTAGTCAAATTTGTGAATTGAACAGCAAACATAGACAATAAAAAAATAGTATCACACAAACAAACTCTCGTCTAAAGTATCTGTCCTCAAGTATCAATAGTTGAATACCACAATTTTGTTTCTCTTCACTCACATCATCATATGTTACCCTGTTATATAGCTCAGATTTCACATGCAAAACATTGTATGTATACTGCAAATCTACTCCTGTAACCTAGGCACTGCTTCATCAAAATTCCACCATTATTCAAATATACAACTGAAATAACCATTTCTCAAGCATTCAAACACTAGAAATAATTTATTTATAAATATTGAAAGAGGTAAAACCTATTAGCTTTCCTATACATACATACTTTTCATTTTTCTAAATAAGAACAGTTGACACATCACAATCATAAGTGCCACCTACAATTGACGTGTAGGTCAATTTACTATCCTTAACTGTATATAGAACAGGCAATTGAGCAGCGAATAATAACTACTACTCGTACTAAATATTGCGTTATAGTTGTTTCTACACCGACACAAAATTTGATAATAGTGAGTATGTACTGCACACTAAACAACTAATTTAGTATAAACTAAACAACTATTAGTATATAAACAAAACAACTATTAGTATAAACAAACAATTATTATTATTATTATTATTAGTATAAAGAAAGAAATAGAAACCTGCTTGAAGATAGCGTCAGAACTAAGCGGAGACTCTTTAATTCTACGATGAGCTGGAGAAGACGGCCTATACGTATAATGCACTACGCTCGTTTTTTTATCATCTATTTTCTTCTCTCCGTTTACTTTCGATTCATCTCTATTTTCATCTCCGATCTGTTCCTTGTCATATTCATTACTAGTATTATTTTCCTCCTTATTATTATTATTATTCAAACTTTCACCATCCGAGTTCGTTTTGGAAGACGAGGATGAATCGTAAAATCCGTCACCGATTCCAATTCCGGCATCAGGTTTGAGAGTCGTCCGGCGTCGTATCTCACCGCGTATAGTTGTGGTCGCCGTGGATGTCGTTTCTCCGATCTCCGGCGTGTCTAATAACGCCATTATTTAACAAATAGCTTAAGATGAAAGCAAAAGAAAAATTGGAAGTACAGAGAGTGGATTGAATTGTGAAATTTGATGGAGTTCAGATCATGCAGAGACAGAAAGAGCAATAAAGACGAAAGTGAGGATTGGGGAAGAGATTAGGCGGTTTATTGGATTATTTGGAAAATCGTATCTCTATGTATCTATCTATATTTTTATTTTAGAATATAAAATAAAAATAAAAATAAATTAAAATAAAAAAAGCACTGATGATGGATGGATGTGAATTTAGAACAGATTCTGTGTGTAGGACTATGAGAAAGAAGGAAGAGAGAGAGAGAGAGAGAGAGAGGGAGCGCGTTATGTATCAAAACATTATAAAGGTCAATTTCAATTTGTACACTTATTTTAATTTCTTTCTCAAAGCAAAGCAAGTCAAGGAATTGCGTTAAATATGGTAATTTTATGGTATTCATCCGTCACACCCGTCCATTATTATTTTTGATGGTCCCAAATAAGTGTTCATTTTCATGTTTAAACCAAGCGAAAGAGACTTTAGTGGGTAAATATGTTATTTGATAGGTGAAAAGTGTAGTTCGTGAAGAATTTTAAAACCGTGTACAAAGTCAAAGTGGACACGTTGATTGGGACGGAGGAAGTGGATTAACTTTAGTTTATTAATAAATGGTCAAATGCTTTTATAAATCATAACAAAATAAAGTATGCATAAAAAACGATTATTAAAATGAATTTGTGACGTAATTAGTTGTCATGTACAAATCATCTTCTTGTTAATAAATTACGTCGATGCGTGTGGCTCTTAATTTGGTAATACTCCGTGTTATGTACCTGTACCTTAACCTAGCTACAACTAGACTATTCAAACCTGAAGACTAGAAGAATCTTTTGTTAATTAATTGTAACGACTAAAATAGCTAAAAAGTCTTATGTACTGTATATGATTAGTAAGACCATCCGTAACCGTAACACCAGAACGCCACTTTTTCAGCTGCCACATCAGCGTCACATCAGCATCAAACTATAACACCAGAACGCCCCTAATCATAACACCAGAACGCCACTTTTTTCCTCCATTCTGGGACCCACCACTAACTTACTAAATTTAATTTTATTTTATTTAAAATACAATACAAAACATTTTAATTAAAAATACAATACACCACAATAATTAAAATAAAAACCATTCATTAATTCAAATAAAAATGAACTACATTACTTTTTAAAAATAAAATACATCACAATAATTTTAAAATACAATACGATCCTAAAAATTAAAACGTTACATTCCTAAAAATCCAAACGTTACAATCCTAAGAAATTAAACGTTACAATCATAAAAATCCTAAAAAATAAAACGTTACAATCCTAAGAAATTAAACGTTACAATCATAAAAATCTAAACACACTAAAAACTACTCGTCGTCATCCTCGTTGTCCTCGTCGGCATCGTAGAACTCCGCAAACTCATTTCGAAACTGTTTCTTCATCTTCGCGAACGCTGCACGGTCAGCTGGATCCGGGATCTCTTCGGGGTTGAATTTGAGAAACTGTAGACCTTGAAACGCAGTTCTCAATCGTTCCTGACGGGTGATCTCCTCAATCGATGCTTTTTGGGCGGCTAACAATTCGGCCTTGTGTTTCGCTATAGCCTGTATCGCGTCATCAACCTTTTCGGTCGGGGTTCCTGTCCGGGAAGATGTATAACACCCCTCATTTCATAGTGATAATATTATATAAAATACGGAAGCGAAGATTAATAAAACACAATACTTGATTACATATTCTACTAAAGTATTAAAACCGTCTACATGTTTAAGTCACTTCAATTTAAAACTTGTTCAAAAGACTAGCATGACGGGTATTATATGAACTAAACCGAGTTATTACAAAATAGTCAGAGTAGCTTGAATATCAAACATTCTATTCTTCCAAAGTTTGACCTTCCTGCTACCCACCCTCATGCTCAAAACAAAAGTCTGCAGGAAGTAACAACGAGGGATTAGCACATAGCTAAGTGAGTAAATCCAACACTCAACATTTAACTTAGCTAAACCAATTAACAACAACAAGTATTCGCAACTACAACAATCAACAACAACTTAATGAGGATCGGTGGATCCGGGGATAACCTTAGCACCCGGGCGGCTCCCCAAGATCACTTATCCAAACATATCCGTATGGCCATAACGGACGAGACCGATAGCTAGTGTTTATCGTACTTAGGTACAGTTCAGCACACACAACAAATGAAGTACTTCCCTGTACCGTTCACACAACAACTCACTAGCCCAACCAACAGTTCATCAACTTGTTGACCTCATTAACAACGATGCCCGAAGGCCACACAAAGCACATATAGACCTATGATCAACAATACCCAATAATCAACTCAATAATCAAGTCTACGTTTACCCGTCGTAATCAAATGATTACAACTAAGCCAAACGGTGAGTTTTGAATCCACTCACCAATACCTTCGTCTTCAACTACTCAGATTCTCGGAGCAACTTTGTCTTTTGGAGGATCTGAGATTCAACACCAATAAAAAGTTAGTAATCAAAATCGTCCAAATATAACTTATAAAAGTTCGACACATTTGGAGCTCATTATCCTAAACACTTACATTAACAACTACTAATCATACACATAATCATAACACATCAAATAATTACATGTATCAACAATTGAAAGGTTTTTAAAACTAAAAACGAAAATGCCCTGAAAACAGCCAGAAGCCGCCGGCTTGACCATGGAAGCCGCCGGCTTCCCATGGCTAGCCGCCGGGTCAGGCTCTTCAACCGCCGGGTGAATTACGTTTTTCATCAACAGAACTTTATTGCGTTTTAAAGCCTCTAGAACCCGCCGGTTTGGTCATTGACCCACCGGTTTGGGGTCACAAGCCGCCGGCTTGGCATTGAAGCCGCCGGCTTCCCCATCATTGAACAGAACCCGCCGGCTAGGCTTATGAAGCCGCCGGCTTCTCCTCCAGTTCAAGAACAGCAGCAGCAGTTTAATACTAAGTACGAACCAAAACTTCAAAATTCTCAATTTCTATACAAATATGCAGAAAACTCGACATCTAAGATGGTAACAACTTCATACAATACCTATCTAACATATATCAACAACAATAACTTTCGATAATCATCGTTTACACCAAAATTATGAAATAAATTAGGTTTTTCAACCATTACCAAATCAAAGCTCATAACATGAATTCAATGCTTAGAACTAGTTAATAATCATCACCTAGTATCACATATCATATATAATCACCAACTAACATCTATATTCACATCAAATCATCAATTCTATTATTTGAAATAAACCCCACTTACCTTCCAAATATGAAAAAGATGGTGAATCGAAGGGTAGAAGATGATGACGGTGATGATAACTAGAAGATTACAATCTCCAATCACTCCCTAATTTGATGATTAACTTGGAAGATCACTAGCTAGGGTTTATGTTTTATTTGAAAGAGAAATTGGGAAAGTGATTAATAGTTAGGTCGATCCTCATTTTAACCAACCTACAACATTGGGTAATTAATACCTACTCTAAATCTATTGTCTGGCACTTAATTACTAAATGCGAGAAATTTATTTTATTGATCCGTCAACTTTAATAATTTAATATAAGCAACATTTCATTATTCACAATAAGTCCTGAGACCTATTTCACCAACTTTCATAGTTAAACAATTATATCACAAAATTATTTAAAACAATTAAATACGAAATTATAAATAGAAAAATACCAGGCCATCGGAGAGGATGTTACAAGATGTCGCCGCATCGGAAGAACCAGAGCTTCGGGCCGCTTTTCGGGCTCTGTTTCGGCCCATGGGCCGTGGAATCGGGTCGGGCCCAAATAACTCGTTCTCTCGGTCGGCAGAGAGATCAACGGACTGATCAAAAAAATCTTCGTCCTCGTCGCGCAATCCGGTTCCACCTACCGGATTTGGTGCCTTCCATTTCGGATGATCTTTGAGGAACCACCAAGCCTCCCTTGAGGTGAATGTCTTCTTGTAGGTATCGTAGTATTCGGCTACGGCTTGATCGTAAATCATCCCGTTGTCTCGGTCGCTACCCCAAGCTCGTTTTACCGACTCATAACACCCGTTGAAGTTTTTTCAGTTTCGGTCAAGTGTACGCCACTTGGATGATAATTGGTCGGCGCCGCGAACCCAACCATAATTGTTGGCGTTGAACTTTTCTTCAATAGTACCCTACAAAGTACCCCGTTTTTGTGAGTTACCGACTTCAGAGTCTTCGGATGCGTCGCAATAACTAGTTGCTAACCACGCCTCTTCAGTTGGCGACCATGCCCGTTTGTTGCATGTTTTTTTCGACCCGTCTGTTTTTTTGGCATGGCTTCTTTTATTGGGTGATGGCGCGACTTGTTTTCCGGATCTTTGGGTTGGTGCTTCATCCGTCTGTTCGGGTTGCATAGCCGGTTGTTGCGGGAAAGTTGGTTGCCGGAACGGTTGTTGCGGGTAAGGTTGCGGGAACGGTAGTTGTTGAAAATTCGGGTTAGGATAATACCCGTATGGTGGTTGGGTTGGATCATAGTGTTGTTGAAAATTCGGGTTAGGATAATACCCGTATGGTGGTTGGGTTGGACGTACGTTTGGGTTAGACCCGCTCGAACCGGGTGTGTTTCCGGTTCCGAATAACATAAGGTTTGTGTACGACATATTTTCCGGGTTGTTGGTTTGATTGTAGTCGGAATTTGGGTTGGACATGGTGTTGAAAGTATTGAAAATAGATGGAGAAAATAGATGGAGAAATGGTGTTGAAAGGAAAGAAGTGGGTTAAAAATGAGTTAGAATGTGTTATTTTATATAGAGAAATGGGTTAGGTGGTTTGAAAAAAAAAAAAAAATTAATTTTTTTTGAATTATATCCGTTACCCACGCTCCCCTTTTTTTTTTTTATTTTTTTTTTTTGTTTTTTTTGAAACTTTTTGAATTTCAAAAAAAAAAAACGTTTTTTTTTTTTTTTATTTCTGGCATTTATCGCGAAAGAAAAAGAGAAAAGAAAACTAAATAGGCTGTGGGTCCCACCAAAACGCGGAAAACGGAGGCGTTAATCGAGTGAGAACGCCGAGCTGAACGCCGTCCAGAACGCGTTAGCGGCGTTCTGGAGGGTGAGAACGCCGCCATGTGTACGCGTTACGGATGGTCTAAGTATTTGTAACGTTTCTCAATTGCTTAATGGACATGAAATTGTTTGATTAATACGAGTGTACAAAACATGTCGGTTAAGGATATCGTGTGTTGAAGAAAAATCAATTACTAATGGTTTTGTAATTTTTTTTATAATTAATTTTGTATATGCAATTATGCATGTTAGACCCTTATATTTCAACCAAAAAAAAAAAAAAAACATACTACTGATGATATAAAATAGTAATTGTTACGGATAGAAGGATAAGTCTAAATTGAAAGCACAATTAAAAATTACGAGTATTATACTACGGAGTATTTGTTTTGTGATGATGGAGTAGTGCAGGTGAGCAATGTAAAAAGTAATTAAGTGACATATTTTAGTTACACACGTTGTAGCTACGATTAAAAATTCAAAACCAATGTAAAATACGATTACGACTCACCCATTAAAAAATATTGTTATTTATATGGTGCGGGACGTACATTCATTTTGACCTTGTGGATTAATTGCTTAATAACTAAGTTTTTTGTTTTTTGTAAATGGATCAACATGAGTTACAATATTTCTTTTATCTTAAGTTTACATACATTTCTAGACTTACTATTTTAAAATTTAAATATAATAATAATAATAATAATAATAATAATAATAATAATAATAATAATAATAATACTGGGTGCACTTGGTATATCTTTGGTTTTACAAAATGAGGCCCGTAAAGATCCTATACTAGTTAGCGGTTACACCATCCGCAATGGGGCTAAAAACGGGCGTGGTGCCATCGATGAACGCCCGTAGCGAGGCGTTCTCGGGCGGCGTTCTGCGGACGTTCGTTTTGGGAGAACGGAGAGAAAACGAGCGTTGACGTGGGCTCCACCTCTATTTTTCTTTGTTTCTTCTTTGTTTTCCTGTTTTCCGTGTATGAATGAATAGAAAGAACGAAAATAAAAAAAAATAGGTTGAGGAGTTGCAGGTTTTCTCATGAAGAAGAAGTGAAAGAGACCAAGTTTTAAGTTTTTTAATTGTTTTTGGGGCTTTGTCTTTTTGTTATAATATTTGTGAGCCAAAGGCACAAACTGATTCTTTCAGTTCCTGTTGGTCAAACATAAATAATGCAATTTTTTTTATTTCATAACGGTACATGAAAAAAATAAGAATTGTATTGTATTTAATTGTATTGTATTTTAATTATTGAAATGTATTGTATTTAATTAAATTGTATTTGTTTTGTTAAATAAGTGAAAATTATGTCAAAAATAGTGGGGCCCAGGGGGGATACTGGGCGTTCTGGTGTTATGATTGTGTGTGATAAAATGGTGTTGTGGTGTTATGCTAATGTGGCGACTGAATAATGGGCATCTGGGTGTTACGACTGTGGATGATCTTAGGAGTGTGCCAACATCAAAAGCGAATCAAATTCATCATAATTGCCACCTAAGCCCATTGGTGAAATGGGAAATCCATAGTATAGTATCAAACCCTTTTCTAGAGTATCACACGGTCAATCATTTATTAATTTTTTTTGAAACGGCAGACTTTATACATATTAAATATAAAAAAAACAAAAAAAAAAACACTAGCAAGATATTAAGAATTACAATCAAAATGATTAAACTGACCATATAAACTACAATCATCCAAAAACTACAGTTCAATCCAATTAACTTTTTGATTTCAACCAACACGACCCTATCAAAAAGACCATACGACTTGAACCCAACCCTACATCAAACTAAAACGACTGTACAACTTGATTCCAAACCCCACATTATATCAAAATGATCATACAACTTGACCCCAACCAAACCGACCATACAACTTACCAAAATGGCGATACATCTTATTACTATCAAAACAACTCTAAATATACAGCGCTTAAGACCACTTGAAACCACCTAAAATCACAATCTGGGACCACCCTTCAAGCCTCCCAAACCTCTTGTGATCACTAATAATAGACCACATAGAACCACCTATATGAGACCGCCATACGAGATGACATGAAACCATCCATAAAACGCCACTTACAACCATGACCTGAAGCATCCATAACCACGGCCGGCCTACAACCACTTGAAAAAACAATCCTGAAACACCAACACGTATGCCACCTAAAATCGCCATTACCACGACGTTGAACCACTCAAAACCTTCAAATTAATACCACCAACAATGACAGATGACCGCGTGCAATCACATTACAACACGACATGAACCACCCAAAACCAAAACTCGAAACCACCATAACCCACCCGAAAATACCAACACGAACACCACCAAAAACACCTAATACCACGACCTTGAAACACGCAAAACCCACCAACAATGACCACCTGAAATCACTAAAACTACCAATGGAACTTACCTGAAAACCTTATGAATGAATCCACCTATGACCACCGAGATCTACCTGAAACTACCACAACCACCGAAACATTTCCACCGTTTAATACAAAAAATCGTAATTATGATTTCATTTTATGTTACATGTTTAATTATCTTTGGGGTAGTTTTGGAATTAATGATAATCAGTTAATCACGACTTTAAGTTTGTATTGTTCGGTTAATTGAGAAGTAAGTTAAGATGATAAGAAAGCTCTTTAGTCGTTACAACGAAGTGTGTTGTCTCCAAATAGATTGATATATTAAACATTTATTATTAAAAAAAAAAAAGGTAGCTAGGTACATTCTTTGGAACTTTTTTACGTCTTCAAGCATGAATGCCCACATTGACATGTCGCAGTCGTAGTCCCTTTAATACATCCAATTTCCTAAATTATGTACAACACCCCAAAGGCAGGGAGTATTTACTTTCTGCGTCTCTAAGTACAACACCCCAAAGGCAGGGAGTATTTACTTTCTGCGTCTCTCAACAAAGAGAAAATTACTGTAGTGGTCGGTCAACGCACCTCTTTTCACCCCATGGTCTGTGTCAGAAAAATTTTATTTGACAGTGGTCATTAAACCCATGGATTAAAACAGCGCCAGCGGAAACCGAAAAAGCCAATGAAATTACAACACGTGTACACCAAAATCCACGGTCAACGAAAATTTCCACGGTCAACCTAAAATATCCACTGCCTATTTAAAATCACAATACCCACGGGTTTAACAAAATATCCGTCGGAATCCTAAAATACGGTGGGTATTTCCAAATCCCAAGTTAAAGTGTTTTTTTTTTCGATTTTGAAGCGGGAAACATACAAGGTCGTCTTCTTTGTCCGAATTTCGGCATATGTGCGATTTCCGGCGACTACATCTTTCATAAATATGGCAAGGGGCTGGAAACTCGGTTTGTTGTTTGAAATTTGAAGGTGTATCGCTTTTCGTTGGTGTGGTTTCCGGCAGGCAAGTAACACCATCATTTGCAACCGATGTTACAGGTTTACACCATCATTTTCTTTTCGGTTACTTTTTACGAATTTGTATTTGTTACAGGATTAGTTGGTTTATTTTGATTTGAATCCGGTCCGTACACGTGACGGGTTGTTGGCGTGATTTAATGGTTTCGTGAGCACAGGAGATTTCCGGCAAGTATATGCGATTTTCGGCAACTAGATCTTTCATACTGTAACACCTGCCAAATTAGGACTGTTAATTAGTGTCTAACCCTCTGTAATACATGTAATTAGTCCTTTGGTTAGGGTAATTAATGTATCCAATTATATATTGATGAATATATACAATTATGCGATTTGATTAAATCGTACGCCTTTCAAATCGAATGTGATCCGACATTAATTAAGGGACGTCGGTGACAAAACCTTTAAATAATACGGATTTACTCAAACAAATGTTATATACCTTAATATATTGTGAGAATATATTACAAGTATTACTTATTGATGAAAACACTCTATACACGATCAAAACGCGCGAAACGCGCCAGACAAGCGGAAATAATTCAAATTATATTTTTATAACTCATTATTAAGTATTTTGATAAAATACTACAGTTAAAAATACTTTGGATATACTAAGAACATACAACGCGAAATAACATTTGATCGACCGCGGAACGTAACGCAACCGAGAAACGAGTCCACGAGCCCGAGCCCACAAGTGGGTCGGCCCAGACCCGCGGACCCAACCCCAAACCGACCCATGACCCACTCCCTTAAAAACCCTCTTCCTCCTTTCATTTCTCATTTTCACCAACAACACCCAACCCAAAACTCCCTCTTTCTCTCAAATCGCAGCAGCCAAACCACCCCAAAAACACCACCGAAAATCGTTCATCATCACCATCAGGAACAAGCACGAGGATCACCATCTCGAGCTCTTCATCTTCATCTTCTTCGTTTTCAAATTTGTGGTATGAAACTTTAAAACCCTTTTAAATTACCTATAAAGCTTGTATTTACATGCTAGAACACTTACTCAACGAAATTATGTCCAAAAATCCCGTTAAAAATGCTTTAAAAACCGAAACCCATCTGAAAAACGCAGACAGTTCGTCCTGCGAGTTGAGACCCCAGATCTCGGCCGTCCTGCGAGGCGAACCAAGATCTCGACTCGCGAATCCAAACGAAACAAATCTGATTGCGGACCGAGCTGACTTGCGAGTCGACTCGCGAGTTGACTTGCGAGTTGACCTGACCTGCGAACCGACCTGTCCTGCGAGTCGAGACTTACGAACCCACTTGCCCTGCGAGTCCAAACTCAGCTCGCAACGCGAACTCAATTCGCACCTTTTTCAGTCCGCAGCCAGACTTGGTTAATTTCCCAATTTTAAATTTTCGATGCGTTTTTAATAAAGCAATGTGGTAGAAATAAAAATTTTCCAAGCTGACTTGGCAGCTCGACCCCAACCAGGGGCGCTGCCCCCGGACCCCCGCCATCCAGGAACTTGTAAATGCTTTTTCACACTAAGTGTCGAATACTTACAGATAACGAAACTTGATATAAAGATACGTATAATAATAACACTTTTTGAATTATTATTACAAACCGTCACCAACGGGCCATACCAGTTTTCAAACTAGAAACGAAATACTAAACAAACACTTGGACATAACTAGTTGAATTAGACAACTAGCATGGGTGATCTTATGAGATACCTACTTACTATTATAACCCTCGCGCGTATTGAACACCCTCAGGTTACAAGTCTCCGGACATCAATTCACAAGCTAATCAATTCAAGTTTATTTCTATAAACACTCAAGGCTCAGGTGAGTCTCATGATCCCTCTTTTACTATTTTACTCAGGGGTGTGATATCATTGCTCGTTTTATTTACATGTTGAACGCAAGTATAAATCAATTAAATACTACATGAGTTGTTTTCCACTAATCACTAAAGCCCTCCATAGCATAGTGTAACACCTGCCTAATTAGGATAATTAATTATACCTAATTATTTGTAACTAGTTGTAATTAGTATGTAATAGGACTAATTACAGACTCTATTTGTATATATATAAGGTGATTTATATATATAAGGTGATTTATATATATATATATATATATATATATATATATATGTGTGTGTGTACTTACGCGATTTGGATGAATCGTACGAATTAACCGGACGGAGTCCGATACATTTTACTTGAACGTTGGTGACAAAACTTACTTAAATGATGAGAACGTATGTTACTGTATAAATACACTCTAAACGGACACTATCATGTTAACGCGACAACATTACGAATATTTTAGCAAAAACGTATTAAACGCAAATTAATAATTTAAATATTTCGACAAATGTTTTTATTATTAATTTCAAGGTATTTTTATTTAAATACTCCAGTTACATTTTAAAACATAACTATTTGGTTAAATACTAAAAACGAACGATTAAACGATTAGGACACGGAGTAAATACTGTATTTTGGGCAGTGTTTTTCCTCCCTCCTCTTTTGGATCAGCCACCACCACCTCTTTCCCCTCTCTCTCTCTTCTTCATTTTCACAAAAACAAACACACACACACCACCAAAACTCTCTCTAACCAAAATCATCACCAAATTTTGGAATTTCAAATCCGACCACAACAATTACATTTTCGGAATCACCATCACGAGTGGAGCAAGGATATCAAAACCGTTTTTATCATTTCATCCTCGATCTAGCTCGATTTGCAAAAAGTAAGAATTTCCTAAAAACTTAGATCTATTCATTTTGGTGTAATATTTTGATGTTATAATGTGTACACAACATAGTTATAACCTAAACAATGAAGAAAACACAATTTTACAGCTTAAAAATACGTTAGATTTGCGTTTTGGTCGGAAAATCTCGACATCCGAAACTTTCTGGGCTGGTGTTCATCTTTGCGACACAACGCTTGTGTCGCATGTTGTGTCGCATAAATCCATTTGCGTCGTATTTTGTGTCGTACGTTATGTCGCACCTTGTGTCGCAGACTCCATGCGACACAACCTTTATGTCGCTGTTGAATCAGCATCGCAAGCTTTTGCGACACAACCACTGTGTCGCAGAGCTCTTGTGTCGCATTCCTATGCGACACAACCATTGTGTCGCATACGTCTTGTGTCGCATACAAATCCTTGTGTCGCGAATTATGTCGCATAAAACAGAAAACTTGGAAATTTTGAAGGATTTTCACTATAGCAAAGTCAAAGTTACTGTAGCAATTCACTGTAGCATAGTTACTGTAGCAAAAATCAACATTTTAGAATTATTGATACCAACCGTCACCAACGGGCCAAACATGTTTTCTAACAAACAAACAATTACAGACATACGGACAAACATTGGATATACTAGTTGTGTACAACTAAACGAAACGTCTTGCGGGACACATACTTACATGACCTCATATGTTTAGGCATTTGAAGGTTACGGGTTCGGAGAACCTACTTGCTATATTTACTACTTGCTATTTGCTACGGCTTATTACAAGACTCAGGTGAGTCTTACGGCCCCACTTTTACTGTTTTATCTTATTGGGGGAGAAACATGCTACTACTTTTCCTTGAACACAAGTACTAAAAATGTTTACTATACCAAACGGAATCGCATGAGTTGTTTACTATTTACAGAAGTCTCTCCATCATATATCGTTAGTTATGGACTTAAGCGCGAACACTAGTTAATGGATCCATTAGGGAAATGACCCTCCCCGTCCGGGGCAGTAGCGCTGCCACGTACTGATTTACACGTAGAAACGGGTGACTAATTATTCGTTACTTATGCTTGCTCAGTTACGAGCATGTCACGGGAGCAAATTATTATTTACGGGTTAAGCTTCGATTATGAGCCTCATGGCAACGGTATAAACTACTTATTTACATTTGCTGGATTGCAAATACTGGTTTTACATTTGCTGGTTTGCAAATACTGATTTTACGCCTACGGGCACTACTGATGAAATCTTGTGTTTCAAAACTGATATTACTTACAAACCTGTGAGATTCACCAACATTCGTGTTGACCTTTTTAGCATGTTTTCTCAGATACCCGGACGGAGTAGGATTACTCCAGGACTTTAGCTAGAGTCGCATGATTTCAACACAACTGCATTAACGGAGATTCTTAACATTATCTTTTGTATATTTTGATTATGTAATAGAATCTCCCGCTATACGCGTGGACTCTAGGAAACTACATTTTGTATACGAAAACACTAAGTTTTCAAACATTATATCTATGGAATGTAACTAATTTACAAACGTTGCATATAGATGTCGTTTGCTTTATCTTTGTGCTATGATATTTGATTAGTAGCACCCCAAAACCTTGCTTCCGCCAAACAGTGAATTTGGGGGTGTTACAGATTGGTATCAGAGCCTAAGGTTATAGTGAACTAGGTTGCATTTAGTGGGCCTAGACTATGACCGTTAGGCAGTATTTCCTTATTAGGTATGACTGGTTCAGGAATTACAGCATACGACTTTAATTTAACATAGCCTGATCAACTATGTACAATTAAGGAAAGATGATGTAAGGTCTGAAACGATTATGTTGAACGGGGATACGTTAGTTGACTCTGACTACGAGAGAACCAGACTATTACTTGATACGTGCTAGACACTAGGCTGAATATTATGTACTTACCTATATATTAGCCTCGTCTTATTTACACTCTGCCACAGGAATGGCAAACTCACCACCCAATTCGTCACACTCTCATCCGCAAGGATCTCGAAACCCGTGAATAGCCAGGAGGACCACTAGGTCACCTCGAACCAACCCCTATCCTGTTCATAACTCTCAGAACTCGGCACATCACACGGTGCCAGTGTTGGCTGCCCGACTCCATCAACAAGAGCAAAGGCTTGAGAATCTCGAACGGGAACAACACCGAATGACCTACCTGCTTCGCCAAGCACTTTATCACATATCCCAACTCCAGCGAGAACAAGAGGATACCAACCTCTCTGTAAGCATAATTCAGGATTCAATGACCGCCGAATTAGGTGCGGATGAACTCGTAAGAAACCGACTAGAGGAATGTGAACAGCGTTCACAGGAGGCTGAGGTGTACTCTCGAGCACTAGTACAACGACTGGCCTTGGTTGAAGACAACGCCAGGCAAACCAACAGACTAGCAGAAACCGTGGACCGCCTTGTCGCGCTGATGGAACAGATTAATCTGCATCAAGATTAGATCAGTCTGTAACTTGTAACCAGCTAACTACTTTATTAGGGCCTATGCAGTTCAACCGGATGTAACGATTCCCGGTACTTTTGTACTACTATTACTCTGTAATCTTTTGGAAAACCCGTACCTTGTATCCAACTTGGTTATCTAAATGGAATGTGATTGTCAATTCGTACTGTTATCGTATATCTCATCATTTACACTTGTGACATATCATAATTTCATGCAATTATCTTATTCTCTTTTCCTTGTTCTTTTCTTGTTCAGTATCATGCCTCCTCGCCGACAAATCACCCTTAGTGAAGCTGAGATTGCGGGTCTGATTGCCCGTAGTGTGGCCCAAGCCCTAGCTACCCGGACCTCAACTCCTGGTAGCGAAGATACAGCTAACAATGGACCACAACCCAAACCCTGTTCTTACAAAGACTTCCAGTACTGCAAACCTCTGAACTTTGCAGGTACTGAGGGAGCTATCGGTCTAGTACGCTGGATCGAGAAAGTCGAATATGTATTTCTTATCTGCAACTGTGCGGAGGGAGACAAGGTTAAGTTCTCCGTTAGTACTTTTACTGACACCGCACTCACCTGGTGGAACACCTATGCCCAGACTGTGGGTGTTGCTAATGCTTACAAACTCCCGTGGGAGGAGTTGAAGGAGATGTTGAGGGGCGAGTATTGCCCCAGGGATTAATTGAAACAGCTGGAATTGGAATTCTGGAACCACAAAATGCAGGGTGATGACATCACCGGTTACACCAACCGTTTCCATCAACTGGCACTCCTGTGCCCATCTATGGTCGATCCTGAGTACAAGAGGATCGAGAAATACGTTGATAGACTGCCCGAGAAACTCCAGGACCTGGTGACTTCATCCAAACCAGGTACTATCCAGAACGCCATCCGTATGGCCCATGAACTTACGGCAAACGCTGTCCGCCGTAACACAACCTCAGCCCCACCTACAAACAACAAACGAAAGTGGGAAGGAAACCCCAACTCATCCAACCAACTCACCAACAAGAAGCCTGAGTCTGTTAAGGCTTATTCATCGGGGACTACCGAAAAGAAGGGGTACGTTGGAAACAAACCCTACTGTCCCAAATGCAATCGTCATCATGACGGTTCTTGCCCTTGCTCCAACTGCAAACGGTTCGGGCATCTAGCCAAGGATTGCCGGGCCAATGTTCCTACCCCCAACACTAATGCACCAAAGGCCTGCTTTGGGTGCGGAAATTCAGGGCATTTCAAGAAAGATTGCCCAAAGCTGAAAAACAACAACAACCCTGCTCGAGGTAGAGCATTCGTTATCAAGGCTGGGGAAGCCAGACAAGACCCGAATGTCGTGACGGGTACGTTCCTTCTCAACGACCTTACTGCTTCTGTATTATTTGATACTGGTGCCGATAGAAGCTTCATTTCTGAGAAATTTAGCCCTTTGCTTGAAATAACTCCCACTGCCTTAGATCCTAAATACATTGTAGAACTAGCTAACGGCAAACTGATTGAGACTGATAGCATCATACGCAAATGTACACTTAACCTTACGAACGAAACGTTTCCCATTGATTTAATCCCTGTTGAGATCGGCAGCTTCGATATTATAGTCGGTATGGATTGGTTATCCGAGCACCGAGCTGAAATCGTCTGTTATGACAAACTTGTTCGCATACCTCTTGTCTCCGGTGGAACCTTAGTCCTACAAGGGGAGACCGGCAGACGGAATCTGAATATTGTATCCTGCCTCAAAACTAGAAATATCTACGAAAGGGGTATCAAGCCATCCTCGCACATGTAACGGAGAAGAAGTCGGAGGAGAAGCGACTTGAGGATGTTCCAATTGTGCGGGATTTCCCGGAAGTCTTTCCTGAAGACTTGCCCGGACTTCCGCCACCTAGACAAATTGAATTTCAAATTGAACTTGTGCCAGGAGCTGTACCCGTGGCACGAGCCCCGTACCGTCTAGCACCATCCGAAATGCAGGAGTTGTCTAACCAACTACAGGAACTCCTGGACAGAGGATTTATTCGACCAAGTTCCTCGCCTTGGGGAGCTCCGGTCTTATTCGTGAAAAAGAAAGATGGATCTTTCCGCATGTGCATCGACTATCGAGAGCTGAATAAACTAACCATAAAGAATCGGTACCCGCTTCCTAGAATCGATGACCTATTTGACCAACTCCAGGGATCGAGTGTTTACTCAAAGATTGATCTACGGTCAGGTTATCATCAACTCCGAGTCCGCGACAATGATATCCCAAAGACAGCTTTCCGGACTCGTTACGGGCATTACGAATTCCAAGTGATGCCATTCGGCTTAACCAACGCACCGGCCATATTCATGGACCTTATGATTCGGGTGTGCAAACCATATCTCGACAAATTCGTCATTGTGTTTATCGATGATATCCTGATTTACTCTCGCGATGAGCAGGAACATGCTCAACATCTGAAAACCATTCTAGGACTCCTTAGACACGAAGAGTTATATGCCAAATTCTCTAAGTGTGAGTTCTGGATTCGAACCGTTCAATTCCTCGGACACGTGATTGACAGCCAGGGAATTCATGTTGATCCCGCCAAGATTGAAGCAATCAAGGGCTGGGAGTCACCGACCACTCCAACCGAAGTGAGACAATTCTTAGGTCTTGCTGGTTATTACCGCCGATTCATTGAAAACTTTTCAAGAATAGCTGTTCCCTTAACAACACTGACTCAGAAAGATAAGAAGTTCGATTGGAGTGATAAACAAGAGTCAGCTTTCCAGCTATTGAAACACAAACTTTGCAGTGCACCAATCTTGTCCTTACCGGAGGGCACCGATGACTTCGTAGTTTATTGTGACGCCTCACATCAAGGACTTGGTTGCGTGTTAATGCAACGGGAAAAAGTCATTGCCTATGCCTCACGACAACTAAAAATCCACGAGAAAAACTATACGACCCACGACCTCGAGTTAGGTGCCGTGGTCTTCGCATTGAAAATCTGGAGACATTATCTCTACGGTACGAAAAGCACTATCTTTACCGATCACAAAAGTCTCCAACACATATTCGATCAGAAGGATCTAAACATGAGGCAACGTCGTTGGGTTGAGTTACTTAGTGACTACGACGGCGAGATCAAATACCATCCGGGCAAGGCGAACGTAGTTGCCGATGCCTTAAGCCGAAAAGAACGAGTGAAATCCTTCGAGTCCAAGCACTTTCTATGACAATTCGTAACGAGCTCCCTGCTCAAATCCTTACCGCTCAGCTCGAAGCACTCAGCGATGAAAACCTGAAAAATGAAGCCTTACGAGGCTTGGATAAACAATTCGAAATCAAACCCGATGGGACGCGATACTTTTCTAACCGGGTGTGGTTACCCAAATTCGGAAACTTGCGAGATTTGGTGATGGCTGAAGCTCACAAATCACGATACTCTATACATCCTGGTTCTGATAAAATGTATCACGACGTCAAAGGGTTGTATTGGTGGCCTAACATGAAAGCTGACATCGCTATGTACGTCAGTAAATGCTTAACCTGTTCCAAAGTCAAGGCCGAACACCAAAGACCCTCGGGATTGCTCCAACAGCCTGAAATTCCTCAATGGAAATGGGAGCAAATTGCCATGGACTTCATTACCAAACTACCGAAAACTTCGAGCGGTTACGATACCATTTGGGTGATTGTAGACCGTCTCACAAAATCTGCTCATTTTCTGGCCATCAAAGAAACTGACAAGATGGAGCGTTTGGCTCGCATCTACATCAAAGAAATTGTTTCGCGACACGGTGTACCTATCTCGATCATCTCGGATAAAGACAGCCGTTTCACTTCCAACTTTTGGCAATCGTTACAGAAATCTCTCGGTACTCGTCTGGATATGAGTACAGCTTATCACCCGCAAACCGATGGTCAAAGCGAGCGAACCATCCAAACACTGGAGGATATGCTACGAGCCTGCGTAGTGGACTTCGGTACTTCTTGGGAAAGCCACTTACCATTGTGCGAGTTCTCGTACAACAACAGTTACCATACCAGCATTAAGGCTGCACCCTTCGAGGCACTCTACGGGCGTAAATGCCGATCACCTATCTGTTGGACTGAGTTAGGAGATTCCCAACTCACGGGTCCGGAAATCATTCATGAAACTACTGAGAAAATCATTGGTATTCAAAACCGGCTGAAAGCCGCATGTGATCGTCAGAAAAGCTATGCTGACGTGAGACGCAAACACCTTGAGTTCCAAGTAGGGGACAAGGTACTTCTTAAAGTGGCACCGTGGAAAGGTGTCATTCGATTCGGAAAGCGAGGCAAACTAAACCCTAGATACATCGGGCCATTCGAAATCCTCGAAAGTATTGGTCCAGTAGCATACCGCCTGCAACTTCCTGCTGAGCTTAGCAGCGTTCACAACACCTTCCACATTTCTAACCTGAAGAAATGTCTGTCTGACGAGAAACTGATAATACCGCTCGACGAAATCCAAATCGATGATAAACTTCATTTTGTCGAGGAACCAATGGAAATCATGGACCGTGAGGTCAAGCGATTGAAACAGAGTCGTATTCCCGTCGTAAAAGTCAGGTGGAATTCTAGACGTGGTCCTGAATTTACCTGGGAACGGGAAGACCAAATGCGACAGAAATACCCACATCTCTTCCCAGACAAAGCACCTTCCGTGCACTCGAGCTAATTTCGGGATGAAATTTCTTTAACAAGGGGAGAAACATGCGCGATTTGTAACTAGTTGTAATTAGTATGTAATAGGAATAATTACAGACTCTATTTGTATATATATATAAGGTGATTTATATATATATATATATATATATATGTGTGTACTTACGCGATTTGGATGAATCGTACGAATTAACCGGACGGAGTCCGATACATTTTACTTGAACGTTGGTGACAAAACTTACTTAAATGATGAGAACGTATTTTACTGTATAAATACACTCTAAACGGACACTATCATGTTAACGCGACAACATTACGAATATTTTAGCAAAAACGTATTAAACGCAAATTAATAATTTAAATATTTCGACAAATGTTTTTATTATTAATTTCAAGGTATTTTTATTTAAATACTTCAGTTACATTTTAAAACATAACTATTTGGTTAAATACTAAAAACGAACGATTAAACGATTAGGACACGGAGTAAATACTGTATTTTGGGCAGTGTTTTTCCTCCCTCCTCTTTTGGATCAGCCACCACCACCTCTTTCCCCTCTCTCTCTCTTCTTCATTTTCACAAAAACAAACACACACACCATCAAAACTCTCTCTAACCAAAATCATCACCAAATTTCGGAATTTCAAATCCGACCACAACAATTACATTTTCGGAATCACCATCACGAGTGGAGCAAGGATATCAAAACCGTTTTTATCATTTCATCCTCGATCTAGCTCGATTTGCAAAAAGTAAGAATTTCCTAAAAACTTATATCTATTCATTTTGGTGTAATATTTTGATGTTATAATGTGTACACAACATAGTTATAACCTAAACAATGAAGAAAACACAATTTTACAGATTAAAAATACGTTAGATTTGCGTTTTGGTCGGAAAATCTCGACATCCGAAACTTTCTGGGCTGGTGTTCATCTTTGCGACACAACGCTTGTGTCGCATGTTGTGTCGCATAAATCCATTTGCGTCGTATTTTGTGTCGTACGTTATGTCGCACCTTGTGTCGCAGACTCCATGCGACACAACCTTTATGTCGCTGTTGAATCAGCATCGCAAGCTTTTGCGACACAACCACTGTGTCGCAGAGCTCTTGTGTCGCATTCCTATGCGACACAACCATTGTGTCGCATACGTCTTGTGTCGCATACAAATCCTTGTGTCGCGAATTATGTCGCATAAAACAGAAAACTTGGAAATTTTGAAGGATTTTCACTATAGCAAAGTCAAAGTTACTGTAGCAATTCACTGTAGCACAGTTACTGTAGCAAAAATCAACATTTTAGAATTATTGAGACCAACCGTCACCAACGGGCCAAACATGTTTTCTAACAAACAAACTGTAACACCCAAGGTTTTCGAAACATTATAATAATGTAATTCAACCCGGAAGCGATTGTCCCAAAACAAGCTTTTCATTTAATACACATTAAATGCCTGCTTATTTCAAACATATAAATAATTATTATAAACATATAAATTTTAAACACAATCATTGGGTGTTATTGAATCCAAAAACAACATTGATTTAGCAAAATCAATATCAGAGTAATACGCAAGGTCGTCAAACAATCCATTCCAGCCACCAACCTCTTGCCCAGCAATTTAAACAATCATAATCTGCAAGAAGTGGGAATGTGGGGGTTAGCTCAAAGCTAAGTGAGATAGAACTGTAACCGACAGTCCAACTCAGATATAACACATCAGCTTACAATAAATAATCGTAATCACAACAACAATCAATGTTTACATCATCAAGCACTGTAAACACACAAGCACTAAAGAGGACCGGTGGTCCTTGAGGAACCCTCAAGCCGCGGTGGCCCTCAAGCGACACTTAGTAAACCCCACTGAGCTGCAGGCCAATACAGCGGTTTACCGATAGACTGTTACTATTATCTCACACGACGAAGATTCCCATTAACGATGAGTACAAGGAATCCTTCATCGTCCAAACAATAGTAACCAATGCCCAACATACGTTGACCTCTTTATTAACACATATACGCCTCAAAGGCCATATAGCACTTAACACAATTATAATCATAACGGATTAATAATTAGTCAACAATAACATATACGGTTACCCGTTGTAACTAAACATGTTATAACTCAATCACACTGAAGGTACAGGTCCACTCACCGATACCTCAGATGTCCACTCAGTAGTCTAATGTCACTGAGTCTTCTGCTGATCTGAGAATACAACAGAATACAACGAGTCAGAACTTATTCATAATAATAATCTCATGTTATAATAATATAACATGTCACAATAGCTCATTATTCAACGTATTATATAAATACGATAATAATAATGAATACTCGAATAATAGTTAGTACTTATATCACCATATTATCAAATTCATAAGTATAACTAACTCAAGATTATAACATATATCAATATACTATTCAATTATACAATACCTCGTATCAATATTGTAATTACAATCGAATAATAATTTACATACAATATATATATATAATTAAATCAATAGAATCCGGCTATAATTAGTATAGAGTCCATAACCACAAAGAGTCCGGGTACTTAAACCAAAATTACATAGAGTCCGGTGGTATACAAATGACCCGGTCCCTTTTTGAGCAATAGAGTCCGGTCATATACAAATAGAGTGCTAAACAACCGGACCCAAAAAACATAGTATAGAGTCCGGTCAAATAACCGGACCCAAAGGCCCATACAACTGGACTCAAAATAATTATAAGTTTGAAACAGAGGGAATCCGCCCGGATTCCCCGGAATCCGCCGGATTCCCAGCCCCTTCCAGCCCAATTTTTGATCAGCCGAAAAATTAAGGAATACGTTCTTGAATCCGGTCCGGAATACGCCGGATTCCCCAATTTTCCCATGAATCCGCCGGATTCCCATGAATCCGGCCGGATTCCCCCTGTCGTGCAGACCCTGAACCTGCTGTTCTAACCTTAACCCGAAATCAAACCACAAAATCACCAAACCAAATTATCCATTCGATTACATACAACAAATAACACTTTATAATGCTAACCAACAACACATATCATCATATATCATCATCAATCACATACATAATCATAAACCCTAAATTATTAGTATGTATACATATATATGGTAAACACTTACAAAATCAAGGATGATGATGATGAACTAGTGATGAAGATGAAACTATAGCAAGCTTACAAACAACCTCTCAATCTCTCTTTGATTTCTCTATTTTATTTTCAATGATATGTATGTATGTGTGTGTAAGTTGAGATAGAGATGAAAGAAAAGATCAAGAAAGAAAATGAAATAAAAGGGTCGGTTCCCCCTTTTTAACCCATTCCCAACACAGTACAATTATACCCCTTCTAAGCCTATTGTCTGGAACCCGAAAATACCCGCTAGACAAAGTATTTTATTTTACCGTCAGGCTCAACTATTTAAAACAAATATTATTTTATTAGTCACAATAATACCTGTGACTCTTTTACCTATTTATTTTCAAATAAACCAACAATATAATTTCCTAACTCATTTAAATAATTATTTAAATTCGGAAAATACCATAAACGTCTAGGCCCGGTAACAGGATGTTACACAAACAATTACAGACATACGGACAAACATTGGATATACTAGTTGTGTACAACTAAACGAAACGTCTTGCGGGACACATACTTACATGACCTCATATGTTTAGGCATTTGAAGGTTACGGGTTCGGAGAACCTACTTGCTATATTTACTACTTGCTATTTGCTACGGCTTATTACAAGACTCAGGTGAGTCTTACGGCCCCACTTTTACTGTTTTATCTTATTGGGGGAGAAACATGCTACTACTTTTCCTTGAACACAAGTACTAAAAATGTTTACTATACCAAACGGAATCGCATGAGTTGTTTACTATTTACAGAAGTCTCTCCATCATATATCGTTAGTTATGGACTTAAGCGCGAACACTAGTTAATGGATCCATTAGGGAAATGACCCTCCCCGTCCGGGGCAGTAGCGCTGCCACGTACTGATTTACACGTAGAAACGGGTGACTAATTATTCGTTACTTATGCTTGCTCAGTTACGAGCATGTCACGGGAGCAAATTATTATTTACGGGTTAAGCTTCGATTATGAGCCTCATGGCAACGGTATAAACTACTTATTTACATTTGCTGGATTGCAAATACTGGTTTTACATTTGCTGGTTTGCAAATACTGATTTTACGCCTACGGGCACTACTGATGAAATCTTGTGTTTCAAAACTTATATTACTTACAAACCTGTGAGATTCACCAACATTCGTGTTGACCTTTTTAGCATGTTTTCTCAGGTACCCGGACGGAGTAGGATTACTCCAGGACTTTAGCTAGAGTCGCATGATTTCAACACAACTGCATTAACGGAGATTCTTAACATTATCTTTTGTATATTTCGATTATGTAATAGAATCTCCCGCTATACGCGTGGACTCTAGGAAACTACATTTTGTATACGAAAACACTAAGTTTTCAAACATTATATCTATGGAATGTAACTAATTTACAAACGTTGCATATAGATGTCGTTTGCTTTATCTTTGTGCTGTGATATTTGATTAGTAGCACCCCAAAACCTTGCTTCCGCCAAACAGTGAATTTGGGGGTGTTACACATAGTCTGGTAATACATCTGTAGCGTGAATGTTACTATATGATATCATATAGGATTGACAATCCTCGTCCGGGTTAGCAAGCACTAACTGGTCAAACGGACGTATTAGCATTTGGGAAGACGAGTGTAGATGAGGCACTCGTAGGAGGCACCTCAGTTGGGTTTCCTTAATTGGACCTGACACTCAAGTTAAGCTCGGACTATGTGCTCATGGCTGTATAACTTTTATTTTGCTTATTTGCATTTAAATTCAACTATAAATCTTGCGGTTCACACAATTATGTTGACATACAAACCTGTGAGCTCACCAGCGTTTCGCTGACCCATTTTAGCATGTATCACAGGTACACAGCAGTAGGTTGGACTGCCCAAGCCGGAATCATTAGCTCGAGTCAGCATTCACGCAATCAGAGATTTAAATTGCATTATTATATTTTGTATAAAGTAATTATGTGATGTAAATCTCTCAATTTCATAAACTGAGCTAATGTAAACGTTATTTTGATGTAAACTTATGTTTTTATCAATACAAGTTCAAAACGACGCGTATAGTGGTCGTTCATTATACCTTGTGTGCTTGATATGTAATTAGTCGCACCCTGACCCGATTCGCTTCCGCAACCCGAATTTGGGGGTGCGACACATACTATGATTGGTACTCGTTTTTCATGTACATGTCTTTGTTCATAGCTTATTTTTTCCTTATTTTTCTTAGCTTCGGTACTCGTTTTTCAGGTATTCGTTTTTGATGTACATAGCTGTGTTCATAGCTTCCGCCACCACCCAATTTTTCTTTGGTTCCCACTTCCATCTACCATCTTGCAACAGTGGGGATGAATTTTCGTAGTGACAAGGTATTGAAACAACTTAAGACCTTCTTTATGGATT
Organism: Helichrysum umbraculigerum; assembly: GCA_949592205.1. NCBI lineage: Eukaryota > Viridiplantae > Streptophyta > Magnoliopsida > Asterales > Asteraceae > Helichrysum > Helichrysum umbraculigerum. Next base: position 2,301,231 of record CATIUR010000005.1, on the reverse strand, counting down.
ATTGTGTTATTTGGAACATTTGTTTGTGACTTACTGTGTTTTCCCATTAATTTTTAACTCGTTGAATTCATGCCTGATTGTTAACTCGTGATAGTTATATAAAATATACAGGTAGTGGTAGTTATATAAATCTCTCTTGATTCGTCACTACAAATCTCTGTTGACTAGGATAGTTATATAAATGACAGTGATAGATAATATTGTGCCACACTTATCGACCACTTAGACCCACCGTATTTTAGGATTCCGGTGGATATTTTGTTAAACCCGTGGGTATTGTGATTTTAAATAGGCAGTGGATATTTTAGGTTGACCGTGGAGATTTTCGTTGACCGTGGATTTTGGTGTACACGTGTTGTAATTTCATTGGCTTTTTCGGTTTCCGCTGGCGCTGTTTTAATCCACGGGTTTAATGACCACTGTCAAAGAAATTTTTTCTGACACAGACCATGGGGTGAAAAGAAGTGCGTTGACCGACCACTATAGTAATTTTCTCCTCAACAAATTTTGTTATTTTCAATTACATAATTATATGTCTTTATTTTTGTTTTTAATAGTACTGGGTCTTGTCAGTTTTGATTTATTACAAATATATTACCCTCGTCCCACCGTAAGTATCCACAATACTATTTTAGATTATCCCAAATAAGTATTCACTTTCATGTTTCAACCAATCGAAAGAGATTTTAGTTGGTAAATATATTATTTAGTTGGTGAAAACTTTAGTTAGTGGAGAATCCTAAAATTGTGTGCTCAGTCAAATGGGACACTTTGACAAAACAAAAACCTAACTGTGAAATCGAACAAATAGTGATACAGTTCACTTCGGCTTCGCTATTTATTTTGTTTGAATGGGTTCGATTTCAAATTTTCAAAACCAATATTCAGTCGATTTTATATGGTTCAGTTTAAATCGATTTAACCGAATGAACAACCCTACATGCATTATTCATTATTTTAAGAATGATTAATGATTATTTCACTATTTAGATGTGAAGTTAATACTTAATACTCTTTTGTGTTTGATTTGACTCGTCTGATAACCTAAAGGCTAAACATATACTCCGTATTACTTTTTTCTTTTTTCTTTTTCTTTCAATTAAACAAGATAGGCCATGTATCATTAGCTTTTATTTTCGGGATTAATATAGAAAGTAGATTCAGAATTTAGTCAAATCGGGTTATCTAGTTTTAGTACTTCATTTGAACCCAAATAGCATATATGGTTGTTGCTTAACCCTCTTACTTATCTTTCTAATTTCATTTGAATCATTATCTCATGCCATTTGATTAAGCTGTTTATTACAAACAGACGTAAAAAAAAAAAAAAATTGATAACTAAGATTAACAGGAACAATCGGATGTCACATAGTCAAAATTAGGCTAACTCAAACTATTAAATTTCAAGTTCATAAAATGTGCACAAAAAGTAGATCCTTCCAAAAGTCAAAAAAGAGTACCTCACCTGATCTTCTGACTGCAGAACTAAAATACAGAACAATAACACCAAGCAACAGAACCTAACCTTAACCTTAACATTAAAGCAAATCAGCAACATTTGATGGCAACTCTTCAACAGCATTCTTCGGTCATCGCTTGTCACAAAATTTACAGCAACACCTTTACATCCAAACAACCAGCTGCCCAGCTACGTCCACGATGTAGATAATTCTCATGTTGTGTTGGAAGTTCAAGGTTGATCACAAGATAAACTTGTTGCACTTCGATACCACGAGCTAAAAAATCAGGGGTGATGAGAACACGCGAGGATCCAGATCCCAACTCACGCATAATAATGTCTCTAGTATTTTGTTACCACTACGCACTTTATCAGTTAACCAATCGACTTTATGTATTTTGTTCACGAAAAGGACACTTTCAGTGATTTCTAGAGTTTCGTTAAGATCACAAAGGATTTCGAGCGTCCATTCTTCTTTTATAACGTTGGCGTAGAATTGTTTGATGCCTCTTAAAAGTGAGCTCGTAGATTTGACTAGGATACGAATGGGTTTGTTCATGAACTTTCTTGTGATGTCAAGTTGTGCAACTTCACAAGTTTGTGCTCGGATACCTAGTGCTCACGCGAGGACACCTAGTGCTCGGATAACTTTCTCTAGTTGTGCAACTTCACAAGTTTGTGCCAAGACCAATGCTCGACACTCAATTAAGTTATAATGGAGTTGAAGAATCCCAGAGCAAAAGTTTGCAGTCTTTCGAGTTCCCGACTGAGCTTTTGAGTTATACATTTTGTAAATGTGAGAACAATCTCTAGTTGATTGTTATTGTTTGTGTTTATCGACTTAGGTTCTGATCATAATGAATTACAACTCCCCGGTATCGTGTTTTAGTAATAGGATAGCATAAAGAAAAAGGTCATCAAACACCTGATTGTTATTTTGTTAGAGATCGGATTGTGTGGTATTCTCTTTTGGGCACAAAGGTCCTTTCATACATATCCTTGTTATAATTTCATTTCTAAAATTATTTAAAAAAGATGCTGAAGAGTTAAATAGACGACTAGAGACTTTAGACAACTACTTTACAGTTTCATCTCTAGAGTAAAATGATAGTTAGGGAACAAACTTTTATGTTAGTTCAAGTTATAACAATCACTTAGTTACAAGGTAATCAAAACACAATTCAGTTAACCAACCATCACGAGCTAAGCGTTTCAAACTTCAAAAAAATAAAATAAAAATCATATCACACATCCAAACACCACTTGAAAACACCCTTAAAAAAAATACTCGTACCATACTACGATTATACCAAAGATTAAACTAATAAAGAAATCCATACACTTCTGAGGTAAAAGAAACTTTAGGGTACAAACATGAGTTGCAAATATCTTATAACACCAAGTCTTTCATAATAACTTAGACAAACAAAACCGATAGATTTCAAAAAACAGGTTCTAACCTTTCTTACTGAACAAACCCACATACCAAAATCTTTCTAAATAAGATCAGCAACATTCGATGGCAGTTCCTCAACCACCACATTGTAAAATTTCTGAATATCCGCAAGCATCCTTTCGTCATCCAATGTCACAAAGTTAATAGCAACACCCTTTCTCCCAAACCGTCCACTTCGTCCAATACGATGCAGGTAGTTTTCAGGCTGAGTAGGAAGATCGTAGTTGATCACAAGGGACACTTGTTGAACATCAATACCACGAGCCAAAAGATCAGTGGTGATGAGAACACGAGAAGATCCTGAACGGAACTCACGCATAATGATATCACGTGTGTTCTGGTCCATGTCACCGTGAGTGGCTGAAACTGTGTGGTCACGGCTTCTCATCTTGTCGGTCAACCAGTCAACCTTTCGTCGCGTGTTCACAAAAATGACACTTTGGGTGATTGCTAGAGTTTCGTAGAGATCGCAAAGAGTCTCTAACTTCCATTCTTCTTTTTCGACATTGACGTAAAATTGTTTGATACCTTCTAGGGTCAGTTCATCACGCTTGACAAGAATCCTCACGGGTTTGTTCATGAACTTCCTTGTGATCTCAAGAGCCTCAGGAGGCATTGTTGCAGAAAACACTCCCACCTGAACCTTTGAAGGCAATAGCTGGAAGATATCGTAGATCTGAAAGAATGCTCAACAGTTAGAAACAAAAATCACTGTCATTATCTAATCCTAAAATGAATCTCTAGGGTAAACAGTTTACTGCCTTGATCCCTAGACAATCAGGACAAGAATGCGTTTATTTACACACTAAAAAATGATTATTACAACCGCAAGTGGTAATAACCCTATCATTCATTAACCACGCATAAAGACTTGTGAGTATATAAAAATTTATGTTTTGTATCATATTGTACTAGGCAGACCAAACAAATTGATTAGTAAAAGAAGGACCTGATCCTTGAAACCTCTGGAAAGCATTTCATCAGCCTCATCAAGCACAAACATCTTGATGTAATCAGAACGTAGTGACTGCCTCCTAAGCATGTCAAAGACACGACCAGGAGTACCAACCACGACGTGGACTCCTGCTGAGAGGATACGCTGATCCTCGCGAACACTGGTTCCACCAACACAAGCATGGACCTTGACACCCAGATAGTCACCAAGTGCTCTCATAACTTTCTCAATTTGCTGTGCAAGCTCACGAGTTGGAGCAAGAACCAAAGCCTGACACTCCACAACATTATAGTCGAGTTGTTGAAGGATCCCAGAGCAGAAAGTTGCAGTCTTTCCGGTTCCTGATTGAGCTTGTTGAATAACATCAAGACCCTTAGTGAAGGGAACAATTCCCCTTTGCTGAATTGCAGATGGCTTCTCAAAACCTACAAAAGACAAACTCAAACAATAAGATAACACTTTTGGCAATCATTCACAAGACAATCACAAATTATAAATGTGTACTAACCATATGCATAGATGCCTCTTAAAAGATTTTCTTGCAAACCCATAGCATCAAAACTATCGTAAACCTCATCATATGATGTAAAGAAATCCTGTCCATCAGTAGAAAGCCTGTAAAAGCAATAACAGCAAATCATCAGCATGTGAAAAACTAGTTATTGAATCAAACAAAAAGGCAAAACTTACAATTCGTTCATCTTTGAATCAAACTGACGAGTATCAAACTGGGAACCTTCTGGAGCAACACCTGCCATACTGACTGCAAACAATAATAACAGCAACAATTAATCCCTACACACTCCAAGCTTGAATAGAAAGCTCCTCAAAATCAAACATGTAAGCCAATCTAGCATATGTTAAACGTTAAACTCATACTACCGTAAAACCATCCCCAAATAAATCATCAAATTATCAAAAACGTTTCACGGGGATGATACGTAAGATACTTCAAACAACACTTATCAAAATACACACATATATATAATGCATATGAGTGTGTGCACAACACACACTCCTTAATTACAATTAATCCATCTAAAATCTATCCTCAGATGATGAATCAGATATTTTTTTATAGCTCAAACATATATACTGATCTAGATAAAATAATCTCTTGAATCTCGATTTAAAGTTAGGTTATACACAAATCAAATCAATACACGAAATCAGAACATATAAAACAGTAATTTAACATCTATAAAACTATAACAAAACACCGATCTATATACACATAAAGCTCAGATCGTAAAAAAAAGAAGATATAGATACAGATATAAATAATAGATAGATATACACACAAAAAAAAAGCAGATCGATTGAGTAATCGAAAAACAGAGGGAGTTAATTAAAAGTACCTGATTGATTGATGAAAAGATTTGAGAGAAGAAAAAGTAGTAAAGTAGTAATTAGGGTTTGGTCTCAAAACTCCTCGGATGTTGGCCGTGGAGTGTTGAGGGAATTGGAATTGCTTTTGTTTTGCTTTTGTTGAGAGTGAAAATAAAAACAAGGGTGTGTTGTTGTTTTTTTTATATATATTTTGAAACCCCCAAATCTTACCCTACTTTTGATATATTTTTTCCTTGACTATTTTATCCTTCATTTATACTGTTATTGACAATTTTACCCCTGATTTCTTTTATTATTTTGATTTTTTGTAAAATATAGACGTGGAGACTATGCAGAGGCCACTAATTCGTTTGGCTTTTTGTGCAATATTATTCTTTTCCTTTTTTTGAATGAAAAGGCATCCGTTGATTTATATTTTATTCACTACTCACGCTTGTTAACTCTTATGATTAATAAGTCGACTCTTACGAGTCGAGTCAAAAAATAAAAAAACAAGACGATTCTGATCCCGACTATTAAATGACTTTGACTCTTACGAGTCATTTATTGACTTTTACGAGTCGTTTATTGACTCTTCCGAGTAGTGTGTGACTCGTACGAGTCTTGTGCGACTCTTACGAGTCATAAAGTCGGATAAACTTTTAGTGCAATCTAATACGAAAAATAGAATGACAAAATAGAAAAGGACATAACTTTAATCTATTTTAAATTAAGCATTTGGGTTGATTGACGGTCAACGACTTAATTATTGACTTTCACCATATTTTACTTCACTTAAGAACACAAATCTTAAACAATAATATACATATACATCTTAATCTTAAATCTTAAACCCTTATAATTGGTTTAGGGTATTTGCTTAAAACTTACTATTTGCGGGATCGCACTCGCCTAGTAGTGGTGTTGGTAGTCTCAGTGGGGGGGATGGGGAAGGTCTCAGTCTGTGGTGGGTGTACGGTTATCCGAGGGGTGCGCATCATCTGTGGTCCCCCAGGTGGAATGATCGGAGTGAAGGGGTTTGTCTTGGTTGAGTAGGGGGGGCAGGTGCAGTCTGAGTAGGTACGACAGGGGAGGGATGGGATTCCTCAGGATCGGACTCGTCCTCAGTAGGCTCGGACTCATCCTGGAATGGCTCGATCTCATCTTCGAATGGCTCGGTCTCATCCTCGAGTGGTTCGGTCTCATCCTCGAATGGCTCGGTTTCCTCAGAGGAAACAATCTTCTCAACTCGGGTAGCGGACACAGGCATGAATGAGGGTGACTTAGGTGAGGTGACAGGGGTTGTTGCCATCTCGGTGTCATCGTCGGACATGATTTAGACAGGGCTATTACGGTTCGGCATACTCTGTCATATAAGATAATAGTGTATAAATAGGGAGCATATAAAATAAATAAATATTTAACATGTATGTACCAACTTATCGATTTAACATGTAATAAGCATGCATGGAACAAATATTTGATAAGTAGGCAAGGATGTACGGATTTAATAATTAGCAAGTACACCTAAAAAGTCCTTATTCTAGTTACGGCTATTATCTAGGCCCACTAATGCAACCTAGTTCACTATAACCTTGGGCTCTGATACCAATTCTGTCACACCCAGCCTCGGCGGAAGGTTGCGAGGTGCGACGTCCATGAGATCACAACACAAGAATTACAATGAACGACCACTACATGAGTCGTTTAAAACATACTTCATAAAGATTTAAATTGTCTTACAGACTTAGAACATTTGTCTTATAAGTTTAACAAAGCATTTCCCATAAATTACAAAATAGCTAGGAATTTAAGATTTTTAAGATCAAAGCAATGTTTCATCCATGCAAATGTAGCTCCTAACTTCAAAAGGGGGTATGCCATCTTCACAACTAGCAAGCATCTTAGTTACCTGAGAATAACATGTTAAAATGGGTCAACATAAAGTTGGTGAGCTCATAGGTTTTAGTAGTTGCAAAACATTGCCAGATTTCAAGTTATATTGCCATTCAACAATATAGTAAAAATTGTATTACTATTGCCATAAGCTCATGAATTGAAACCTTAACATTTAGTGCCTCGCAAATGTCCTATCCAAACACTAGTAGTTCTCAAATGACAATGCACCCGTTTGACTTATAGTCATGTTGGCGCTACCAACCCGGATGGGGGCGTCAACCCAAATAGATCTATTCATGACATTCACGTTTAAGTCCTTAACTAACAATTCATGATAAAGGCTCCCAATATGGATAGTGTTAACTTATGCAATACGTAACAGTTAAATTTGTGTCCACAAAGAAAAGAACATGTATTCTCACCCCAAAAACAAATCAAAGCATTTAAAGAAATAGGGGCCATGAGACTCACCTTAGCGAGAGAGCGGAAATTAGCAAGTATTAATTTGGGTCTCGGTGGGATTAACACGTCCTAAATCACATAAAACGCTTAAGTTTAGTTTTATAGCATACACATAATAGTTCTAATTTTTGTAAAGCTTCATCACCCATAGTTTTAGTTTAAGTTTCATATTTTATTCAACCATTGCCGGGTATATTTATATTTGTAAATAATTTCGAGTAAGAACCGAACATATTTCTTGAAAGCTTCCAGACCAGACTTATAAATCGGCTTATAGAGGAAAATGTGTGCATTTCTGGAAAAAGTGCAAAACACGAAAGTTGTAGCTCTTGTCAATACGCAAATTTAAAAAAAAAAATGCATCGCCTAACTCTTCCTAGAACTCGAGATATGATTATTTTTGTAAGTTGTGTTTTATGAGACAGATTATGTGTTTTCACATATGCTTTATAAAAACGATTTTTAAGCTTATAATTGGACATTAATATGTTAGATGGGCTGTAAATCATCGAAATCAGTAGCATGCAATAAGAATAATGAAAGGGTTTAGGTGATTCTCACAAAACGAGACATGGGAAATCTGGACAAATTTGCATGGGTATGTGTGGGCTTGGATTTCGAGTCATAGATATAACACCCCTCGTTTAAATATAAACAATCAATATTATAATGACGATGCGGAAGCTTATATTTCAAAACATTACAACCAATGTTACCTATTACCCAAAATATCAATAAACTTTTTCAAATCAAAGTACAAGACATTTTAAACAACTGGGTGTTATTAAAATATTTCTATGACTATCAAAATTACATCAGAGTTTCAGCCTGTCAAACATTCCATCCAGTCCAACAATCTCCTGCCCAATATGTCCCCTAGTATTCAACCTGCAGGAAGAACTGTGGGTGGGTTAGCACAACGCTAAGTGAGTGAACCAATAACATCAGTCCAACTCAGCATAACAACCTGTTTACATCAAATAACAATAAACAGACAATCAATCAATGAATCAATCATTCACTTACCAGCCGACATCCACTATGTCATACAAGCTGCGTCAAAGAGGATCGGTGGTCCCTGAGACACTCTAATACCGGTTTGGTACCCAGGAACTCTTATCATTCATCTGTATTGGCCGATACAGACCGACCGATAACTTGTTGTCAATTACACACGACCTAGATCTCCAAACTGACAACTCAAGTTTCTAAGATCTCCTGTCGTCTACAACAACAACAAGCCCAACTATCAAATCAAGTTGACCCCTGAATCTTCTTACTAGCACAATCATTCAAGTAAGCAAATATTGCCAAACTATCATGGCAAAACATGTTAACATATGCATCATGTCACAGTAATTACAGTAAATTACTTGTTGTAACCAAATCATTACAACTAAATCACACTGAGGGTACAAGTCCACTCACCGACTACCTCAGGCCTCCACTCAGTAGTCTAATATCACTGAGCCTTCTCCACATCTGAGAATCAATAATCAAATATAAGTTAGTAATCAATATCAATATACTGAACTTATATTAACACAATAATTCAAATCAATTATTTGAATAATAGTTAATAACTATGCCACCATATTATCTTAGGCATAAATATTACTAATCTCAAGAATATAACATACATTAACATTTTATGTTCAAGTTATATTAACAACTCACAAGTGTCTAGACTTAACACCGAGTTGGCTGGAATCAGCCTTACCCGCCGGGTAAGACCATTACCCGCCGGGTACCCATAATATTGCACAAGCCGCCGGCTTGGCTCAGAAGCCGCCGGCTTCCCTACTTTCTGACTTACCCGCCGGGTAAGGAAGGTACCCGCCGGGTACCCCCTTCGTCCCAGCCCTCTGCGCCCTGATCAAAACCTAACCCACGGATATAATCACCAAATCATCAAAAACTCGATTCTAACCATTTAAAATCACCAATAACATTACACAATCATCATGTAATGATTATAACTAGTTTCTAACATCAATTTTCACCTCAATTCAATAATCTCTAAGATTTCAAACAAAATCAAAATCAATCAAACTTTACTTACATATTTGAAGGAAGAACTAGATGATGATGCCAAATCAATCAGAATTACAGCTCCAATTTCGTTTTCTACATTTAATTTGAAGTTTTCTTGATTTATGTTTAAGGTTTTCAAAGGAAATGGAGGAAGGAAATAAACTTTCCTTTTTGGGAAAGTTGATATATATCGACTCTTTCCCAACCGACTTCAATTATACGGGTATAATTTAATACCCCATCTCAATCTATTGTCTGGAACCCGAAAACCATTTGCGAGTCCAAATCTTTTATTTTACCGTCAACTATATTAATTCACAACAATTAATATTTCACTTAACACATTGGAATATTCCAAATCCTATTCCAATTATTTCAATTATTTCAAACAATATTATTTCCAAACACATTTAAATACTTATTTAAATCAAGAAATAATATATATACAACTAGGTCAAATTCGAGGATGTTACAACTCTCCCCCCCTTAAAGAGATTTCGTCCCCGAAATCTAACCTCAATCAATCTGACTAATGTGATATAATCATATACTTCTTAACATACATTAGTCCTCAATAGCAACTTACAACTATACTTAGACTGTTTGAATTCTTTCCACATGCACATATCCAAATGTACATGCTTCTATCTTTTCCTACGCACACATACAGTGCATCTAATCAATATCATCAATCAGATATTTCTCATAGGACAAACACTTACTTAAACAAGTGAAACCTGCAATCACTTAATCAACAAATAACTTAATATCACTTAATAGGTTATACAACCAGAAATTAGCAATGTGCTAAAATTTTTAACCTATTACTACTATTTATCTCTGTTAACAACAAAACAGCAATCACATTATCACATCAGTGATCATTAAATCCACAATGTACCTGGCAACACTGAAATATAATTCAGCTCACGATCAACAATCAATCTAATATACAGATCACAATCTTAAATCTCTACCATCAGAGATCTGAAATTCAAATCTAGGTCAACTTTTCATCCAAAAGTTTCATACCTATACTCTCTTGAACAATCTATAATGTTCACATATCATTTCAATCATATGAAATCCTTAATAGGCAAAGCAGAGGTCAAACTCAATAGGTAAAATTACAATCAACAAGTACTTTGCTCAATCAACACAAGTACTACAATCAATCTTACCTACAATCAACCAACCTCTACATTGACTTATTTCCACTTGTAATTCCTTTCATTACTACTTCTCAATTGTCAACAACTTCAAAGTCGACAACAACTACTGCTTAAACAATAATCACCACACTAATGATTATACTCTACAGTACATCTATCAATACTTACTATTTGTTTCCAATGTCTAACTAACCATCAAGTTAGAACTTATTTATTTCTTAAACTGATAAGACATCAACATCTATTCTTAGCAACCAGTTATTTCAACTCAACCTTAAACTCTTAAGCTACTAATCACAAGCAATTAGAAATTATACAACTTTAATCACATAATCATTCAACACTAGATTTCATCAATCTAGCAACTAAGTCAATCTTAATCAACATATTATGATACTACAGATCAAGCATCATAATATTACAAGGTGCTATTTCCCAACACATTTCTAACAATGTCAGCCTCAGGTTAATTACAACCAACTAACCTTTACATAACTTATATTACATTTTCAAGTACACTTCTAAAATGGACATATACATATCAATTCCATTTAATTCTACATAATAGGCCATTCAGACTGTCAAAGTCTTTATCAAGCCTTCACATTACTACTATTCATCACATATCCATACTACAGGACATGGAATAATTACTAACTCTATGTCTCACTTATATACTTACCAACTAGTATATAACTCAAACATTTAATTTAAACTTCCAAGAAAAGTTTGGTGAATACTATCATCACCTATCAATTTCAAGGTTTCCCTTACTCTAGCATACTCTGCTATATACACATCAGGTTTTCAACCCCAAAATTCAAATAATCATTATTCTTAAACTATCAAAGTAATGATCATTACACTTAATTTCATACCTGATTTCTTAAAATATGAACAATCATCCAATTCATATTCCTCCTTTTATCAATAAAGATCAACTAGATCTTTAATACAATCTAATCCTAGATATACTATCATATCCTTCCTTATTTGGATCTAATCCCAATTTATCACTTTATCACTTACTTCATTTGTATACCATCAACAAATAACCAAAGAATCCATTCAATTCTTTTAATACTTAGGTAATCCACCATGAAGTACTAGTCAACCTATGCAACCATTAATAATAACTTTCAATTATTTCTTATCTCACATTCTTACCCAATCAAAGCTATCATCGCAAGCTTCATACACTGATAAGATTTTCTTATCACATTCCTAATCAATGTGATTTAGCTATTCTTAACAAATTATTACTGTCATATCATACAATGACTTCCTATCCGTATAATTCTCCAATACATATTCAGTTCACATACCAATCATTGCTTAACTGAATACTCAATTATACTTAACACTATTTCAATTACTTAACACTAGCTTTAAGTAATTAGTCAAGTTTCACAAACTTAGAAAATTTGGGAATTTAACCACATTCCCCACACAATTATAATATTACAGTCAATATTAGACTTTTTCAACACAAACAGTTGACTATATATCAACTCTGGTTTCAATCAACCAATCTATAAAATTTTCAAATTGCTTTCCTCAAGTTTGACCCAAACTCAAACCAATCACAAGCAATTAATTTTATACACAATTTTCTATTCATGGTTTGACTTTCAAAGTTAACATGCCATCAATATTAACTCACAACAAACCATTTTGTCTTATATGTTCACTTTCAAACATATGTTTCAAATTATTACATTCAATAATATTATCAGTCCTTCCCAAGGACAAAATCAACCTACTTCAACTTTGGCTCCGTACAAGCCATTACACTTTATATGTTTACTTTCAAACAAAATTTTCAATTATTATATTCAATAATACTAGACATTCCCTTAAGCAAGACAATACCATCGTGTCTCAACTTTGGCCTCATACAAGCCAATTATCAAATAATGATTCATTTAAACACTATCAAATTCATTTACAAATAATTTATCACAATTACTTATTCAACAAAATCAAATTAGTCACTTAGGTTTATCATCAAAACCTATATCAATGACAACTATTACTTACACTGACATTGTTCTATTAACCAATTGTTTTCTTATCAAAACAATTATTAAACACTTTAGCATACTTTCATGCTTAGTTATTCCAAATCACCTTACATTTATTTTATACAAAGTAGCCTCAACAAGTTCATGTGACCCAACATAATATAACAACGGTGATCAGGCGTTGCAAGATTATGATCTTCACAATTCCTTCTCAGGCCACTCCACTTTATAATTATTAATGTGATCTATTCTCCTTTTATATTAAATACTTTATGATTTCAATTCAATCATACTCTATTTAATAGTTTATACCAGATGATACACCTCCAAATCAGCTTACTACTCACATTTTCACACAATGTTCTAACTTTCAATAACTGAATTACTTAGTGTTTCTACTTGTCTGAAACCTCAAACACATGATAATCTATCATCATAGTTTCAATACTTAACATTAATCAATGTCCTTATTTTCTTCAGAATTCGGGACACATCTTAATTAACTATTATCACTTTGACATATGCTATCACCTCAAGCATCACCGTCTCAATCAATCTACTCAATCATGTTTACTATAAAACATTTCACCTATTAATTTACAATTGACCAGAAAGACCTATCACTTTCTCAATCAATTTAGCTTTATCATAAGCTATATTTCTTATAAACCTATCCATCCTGGTTTAAATCAAATTGTTTATCTACAATCAAAACATATCATGTAGTCACATAAACACATACTTTCTCAAATAGCAGTCATTATCAAATCAAATGACACCACAATCCTTAACAAGGATTCAGATCACACCTTGTGATCAATCCACTACTATAATACTATCATTTATCTTGTCTCCCAATAAAGACACTCCTTAGGTTCTAACATCAATCCAGTTAAAACCTTAAACAACTCTTTTCTACTTACACAAGTACATTCCTGCATTTTCAATTCAATCAGGAATACTAGCAACAATGAACAACTCATTTAATACCTCTATTCTCATGTCAACATATAGCAATCAATAGTTAACTCAAAACTGGGGAACCATATCAGTCTGACTCAATTAACTTTACAACAAAGCTTACTCAACATAACAGAGTAAACAATTCAAGTTAATTTAAATTAACATAGGCTTATCAGAGATTACCTGGCAAATCTTAAGCCCAGCAGTGTTGAGGAAACATGAAATAAACCAACCAGTTACTCATGTTCCTCCGTCTCTGCAATCAAACCAGAACTTCACAACTTGTTATGGGTTAGTACATATGCAACTAACTACTTTCCCACATATCAACAAATCACTAAACCCACACCTTCTGGAATGTTTGACTCAACTCAATCAAAGTTCAGGATTGAACAATCTATCATGCTCAACTCGCCCAAACTATTGCTCTGATACCAACTTATAACACCCCTCGTTTAAATATAAACAATCAATATTATAATGACGATGCGGAAGCTTATATTTCAAAACATTACAACCAATGTTACCTATTACCCAAAATATCAATAAACTTTTTCAAATCAAAGTACAAGACATTTTAAACAACTGGGTGTTATTAAAATATTTCTATGACTATCAAAATTACATCAGAGTTTCAGCCTGTCAAACATTCCATCCAGTCCAACAATCTCCTGCCCAATATGTCCCCTAATATTCAACCTGCAGGAAGAACTGTGGGTGGGTTAGCACAACGCTAAGTGAGTGAACCAATAACATCAGTCCAACTCAGCATAACAACCTGTTTACATCAAATAACAATAAACAGACAATCAATCAATGAATCAATCATTCACTTACCAGCCGACATCCACTATGTCATACAAGCTGCGTCAAAGAGGATCGGTGGTCCCTGAGACACTCTAATACCGGTTTGGTACCCAGGAACTCTTATCATTCATCTGTATTGGCCGATACAGACCGACCGATAACTTGTTGTCAATTACACACGACCTAGATCTCCAAACTGACAACTCAAGTTTCTGAGATCTCCTGTCGTCTACAACAACAACAAGCCCAACTATCAAATCAAGTTGACCCCTGAATCTTCTTACTAGCACAATCATTCAAGTAAGCAAATATTGCCAAACTATCATGGCAAAACATGTTAACATATGCATCATGTCACAGTAATTACAGTAAATTACTTGTTGTAACCAAATCATTACAACTAAATCACACTGAGGGTACAAGTCCACTCACCGACTACCTCAGGCCTCCACTCAGTAGTCTAATATCACTGAGCCTTCTCCACATCTGAGAATCAATAATCAAATATAAGTTAGTAATCAATATCAATATACTGAACTTATATTAACACAATAATTCAAATCAATTATTTGAATAATAGTTAATAACTATGCCACCATATTATCTTAGGCATAAATATTACTAATCTCAAGAATATAACATACATTAACATTTTATGTTCAAGTTATATTAACAACTCACAAGTGTCTAGACTTAACACCGAGTTGGCTGGAATCAGCCTTACCCGCCGGGTAAGACCATTACCCGCCGGGTACCCATAATATTGCACAAGCCGCCGGCTTGGCTCAGAAGCCGCCGGCTTCCCTACTTTCTGACTTACCCGCCGGGTAAGGAAGGTACCCGCCGGGTACCCCCTTCGTCCCAGCCCTCTGCGCCCTGATCAAAACCTAACCCACGGATATAATCACCAAATCATCAAAAACTCGATTCTAACCATTTAAAATCACCAATAACATTACACAATCATCATGTAATGATTATAACTAGTTTCTAACATCAATTTTCACCTCAATTCAATAATCTCTAAGATTTCAAACAAAATCAAAATCAATCAAACTTTACTTACATATTTGAAGGAAGAACTAGATGATGATGCCAAATCAATCAGAATTACAGCTCCAATTTCGTTTTCTACATTTAATTTGAAGTTTTCTTGATTTATGTTTAAGGTTTTCAAAGGAAATGGAGGAAGGAAATAAACTTTCCTTTTTGGGAAAGTTGATATATATCGACTCTTTCCCAACCGACTTCAATTATACGGGTATAATTTAATACCCCATCTCAATCTATTGTCTGGAACCCGAAAACCATTTGCGAGTCCAAATCTTTTATTTTACCGTCAACTATATTAATTCACAACAATTAATATTTCACTTAACACATTGGAATATTCCAAATCCTATTCCAATTATTTCAATTATTTCAAACAATATTATTTCCAAACACATTTAAATACTTATTTAAATCAAGAAATAATATATATACAACTAGGTCAAATTCGAGGATGTTACAATAGACCACCATCCTAACTCATAGGTACTAATCATTGTTTTAGACCTTCATCCACATGCATTTGCCAACATTTTCCATAGTCTAATAATTTCTTTTCATGCATGTAATCTTTGAAAGGTTCTTTTGATATGTAATAAGTAAAATTTTACATCTTTCAACTTGACATAGGTTTGATCATGGATTATCACTTATTTTTAACACATGTACATGTGCAAGTGAAAATCTACAAACATCAAGTTATTTTGTAGGCTTAGCCATACTTTTCAATACTTCAAATTAAAAGAAAATGGAGATAAAGATGAGTAAAAGAGATGCATGTAGGCATTGCCATACATAAGGTTATAACAAAATGAAATACGAATTGCATGTATACATATATGATTGTAGGCATAGCCATACATAAGATCACAACAAAATGAAATATAAAGTGCATGTATACATATGTAGATTTGTAGGCATAGCCTTACATAAAATCATACATATGTATAGAACAAGATATAAGGTGTATATACATAGATTTGCATATATTTATATAAATTTTGTTATTAGTCATCCATGGGTGATGATTTGTAAGAAAACATAAGAAAGAGGCGGAGATCTTCATGTAATACCTTCCCAATACAAGCTAGTATGGGTCTAGTATGTTTTTAGTGTATGGAGGTGATTAGGGGTGGTTTATGGTGGTTGTGGATGGCTGATTTTAGAGAGTAAAAGGAGATGAAAGTAGTGTTTAAAAGAGAGAAATGGGTGTGTGTGTGAAAAGTGAGAAAATGGTGAGTAAGGGTTTCTTAAATAGGAGAATGGAAGGGGGGCGGCCAAGGGGGGGGGGGAGGAAAGGGTGAGGGTGGTGATTGGTGGAGAAAGGAGGTAATTTAAAAGGGTGGTAGGTGATTAGTTGGTGTTTAAATGGTGTAATTAATTAATTTAATTTAATTTAATTAATTTAATGTTAAAAAAAATCTGATTTTATTTTATTAGTTAATTAAGTTTTTAATTAATTTATGTATAAGTATTTATTTAATTATTATGATGTTATTCCATGCAAGGTGATGAAAGGTTTCTTTCATGCTAGTAAGTGTCATCAAAATCACATTCTTGTACCACATATATATATATATATATATATATATATATATATATATATATATATATATATATATATATATATATATATATATATATATATATATATATCTCTCTTAGATTAGTGTTTACCAAATAAATCAATAACATGGACGTAAACACTTGGTCACATTATGCATATCCATGAATATACGTTTGCTTAGTGTCGGGTTGTAACGATAGGACGCCTAAATTCAATGCTACTTAATTATAGGCGTTAATCACTAATCTTATAGTTTATCTAAGTAAAAAAAATAAAAATCTCCAAGTTTATTACCTGAGCGGAGTTAAATCAGAAATTTTGCCGGTTGTCACACATCTTAATACATTATGTTTAGCAATAATCATATGCTCTGTGATTATGTATTGTTTGTTCACTGCTCGCGCCCCGCCAAGTCATAAGCTTCCGCAATTACTCACACTAATCGTAGATTACCGTTTGGCGGGGTGTGACACATGTTGAGTACCAGGCGGGTACTAGGGTTACCTGGCGGGTACTGTGTCAGTGTTTTAGTTTTGTTCTTTTTGAGTCTTGTGTTTAATCAAATTATGTTATAACTTAATATAGTATGTATAATTATGAACAATGGGACTTTAATGACGTGATTTGTAAAAAAAGAAAAAAAAATTTATGGGCGTTTCAACGCTACTTCATAGATATCACATCAAATTTATTATATTATTTACTTGATATATGACATATTATTTGTATCAACTATGAAATGATTAATCATAATGACCGATTTTTTAAAAATATTTATGTCGCATAGCGCGGGTCATCTACTAGTACAAATGTATATATCTATGACTCTTAGGAGTCGAGCCGAGTCACAAGTCACGAGTTAAAGATTGAAATTCCGAGTTACAAGTCAAGTCACGAGCTAACAATTGTGGCACTACCTTTGATAGATAGCAAATTTTATCATATGAAAGCTGGAACTTTAAAAATCATCAAAAGTTTTGAATTAAAATATACAGGGTTAATCATTTGGGAGGGATAAATACAACATCAAAAGTGTTTCATACATCATATGACAAATATGTAAAAGCATAACTTTAGTGTAAAAAACAGTTTTGATGTTGTATTTATCAGCTCCCATAATGTAAATTCTAATTTAACACTATGTATCAAGAAAAAGAAAGGTTATTAGATACTATTTGTTATACATAAAGTAGATAATGTATTACTCGTGTAAAATATTAAAAATTCATAATATATTATCTATTTGAAAATAAAAAAAATCACACAATACAACGTTAAGCAAAATCTAGAAATAATAATGACTCGTAATATTTCAACTTTTCTGATAGAATAGTTATGATGATGAATAATTCATGTTTAGAGTAATAGAGAAAGTGAGATAACTGTTCATTTAATCATATTTAGTAAGTAAAATACTTATAATAACACAATTATTAAAAATATAAATATTCAAATGTAGAGTCTCTAAAATAGACCTTAACAATTGGGAAGACGATGTTTTATTTATGTAATATATGTAGAATTGTAGATAGATATATAGATACAGATATAGATATATCTATGTATCATTATAGTTCATTTAACATTTTCTTTTTTAAAATTAAATTATATAAATGAAATTTATTCAAAACATAATTACACCTCAATATCTATAATTTTAATAAATATATGTATTTTTATAGGGAAATGCTAACAACAGCCCTTAGGGCTGTCAATAAGACACATGTAACGCATTTATTAAACTCAAAGTTTCCTTATTTATCCAAAATTATAATTAACTAGATTATTACCCGTGCGATGCACGGTTCATTTAAATTAGTTTATAAACCGTAAAATGATAGTGTTTATGTAACATCCTCAAAATTGGTCTAGTGGTATTTTATAATTCCCAATGTTATTTAATTGTTTATTTGATAAAGATTGGGTTAAAAGTCACTTGAGGTAATTGTGACTGATAAAATATTAAATATTTTAAATTGATAAAGTCGAAAGAAAAGTAAAAGTGTTGAAATCGCGAAATGGTTCTCGGTTCCAGACAATAGATTAGAAGGGGGAAAACTCTAAATTAATAATTGGGGTCGGTCTGAGTGATTAGGCCGACATATACTCATCAATTTCCCAAATATTTAAAGCCCTTTGTCCCATCTAATTGTTACATAGTGAATTCAAAGTTATAATCAAATTAAAAGAGCAAAATTAAATCTATTGTGGATGCAAGCCAAAATCTTCAAAGCTCATCGTCAACATCATCCTGCTTCTATTATTTCTTCAACAGTAAGTTGTTTTATGCTTTTACAAAATCTTAGAGGGTGTTTGGCCGGGCGGTAGGAGTTTGGCTTCTGCGTTAGCTTACCACCCCAAATTCCTGGCTTTTTAGCTTTTAGCTTTTTAACCCTTTAAAATACTAAAAAGCTCCTCCATCCAAACACTAAAAAAGAGCTTTTCTGCGTTATGATAACACAAAAGCTAAAAAGCCCTCTACTAACGATCCCCCAAACACCCCCCTTAGATATATATTACAAATAGGGACTATTGAGATATGTTGATTATTGAAGATTTGGTTAATATTAGTATTATTAATTGATGTAATAACAGCTAATATGACATGATAAACTGATTTAGTTTTATGTTATGTTGCTTATGATAGAAATTTTGATTGGAATGGGTTTTTGGATATGAGAAGTGGTAACCTTTGTTATACGGTGCTTATTTGAAGTTGTATGAGGAATTTGTACATAATTGATGCTATATAATCGAATTGGTAACTAAGAGAATTCTGGAAATCGAGTATTAATTCATATCTGGGTCTTTGTATGCTGCTGCTGTCGCTCGATTGTGGCCAGGCCAGGGGGACCCGACGGGTCTAACCCATAGCCGGCGAGTTCTGGTCTTTTTGAAGTGAGGCCGACGGTCTCAAAGCCTTAATCGGCTGCCCCCTTCCAAGTTTAAAACGAAGTTAGAAAACTTGTTGAAATGATTTGGTAGTCTAAGAACTGAAATTGATAAAAGTAGTTTGTATTTGGGTATGCTTTAAATTGCGACTGCTGCGTTTTGTACACTGTTGCTGCTGCTCCTCCTGCAGCCGTAGTTGCTGCTATTGTTTGAGACCAAGAGGCCGGCGGCCTCTAATGGCTAGCCGGTTGTCTTGTGGTTTTTGGATTAAAAAGCCGATGGCATTAGCCCCTTTTCCATATATATGTTACGATTTGAATGATGATTTATTTTAATGTTAATATACTAGATGATAAATGATGTTGGTTATTGTTATCATTAAAAGTATTATGTGGTTAGAACCAAAGTTGAGAATTAGAATTTGAATCGGGTTTTGGGTGTATGATTTTAACTGAACTGCTGCTGCCTCTGTCTGAGGCCAGCGGCCTCTTGGGCCAAGCTGGTAGCACTCCTCGTTTCTTCATGTTTTGATTTTTAATTATATTAATCAATCAAATGTTAATATATTAATAGTAACATACTTGTTTATGAGCAGTAATACGTAAATAGGAACATGTTATGTTATTAAATAAAATGGGTTCCTAAATTACGTATTATTATTAAGTTAGAAGATTAATAAACTTTAAGCTTATGATACATTTAATATGATATGAATTACGAGCAAAACAAATTATAGGTAATAATACATTTCTAAAAAAAATGATGATTAGAGATTAGACAAAGAAGTTAGTATAATGATATAATCATCAATAAGATAATACAAGAATAAGATAATACAAGAGGTACTTGTAATATCATTATTACTGTGATGATAATAATAGATGTACTATGAAAAGTACTTGCAATTTGGTTATTGTTGCAATGATAGGGATTGATATCATGATCTAAATGATACATACTTACTTGTTTGAAACCTTAATACTTGACTTGGGAATTATTATGGTTTGATGAGTGGAGGTCTAAATTTATAAAGACTTAAATCTGTAATTTTTGAACTATGTCAAATATAAGTTATGTGTTGTTGAGATAGATTACTAACTTATATTTACATTGTTGTATTCTCAGATTTGGAAGAGACTCAGTGATATTAGACTACTGAGCTAGCAGCTGAGGTATTCAGTGAGTGGAACCTGTAACCCTCAGCATGATTTAGTTGTAACAGGTTTGGTTACAACAAGTAACGTATTATTACTGTTTTAATTGCCCTAATGATTGCGGTTGTTAGTAATAATACTGTTAATATATTGATTAGTTTGATGTGTGACTTGATAAATATGTGAAAATGTGATCACGTGACTTATTTGGCCTTCGGGCATCAGTATTGAGGTCAACGAGTTAGTTGGGTTTGGCTACTATTAAGGACGACAGTAATCTCCTTGTACTCATCGTTAATAGGAGATTAGGTCGTATGAAATTAGTACCAAACTATCGGTCTATTCTGTATTGGCCTTACAGATTGACGGTAAGTGTTCTTTGAGAAGGTGATACCTCAAGAACCACCGATCCTCATTGAATTTATGTGACATTATATTGAGATGTTATCACATTGATATTATGTGTTTACTGTTGGTATTCTTGGCTGAAGGTTTCCCCAAGAACCATCGATATATTGTGATGATAATTGTTTACTATGAATTGCTGTAAACAAAGTTGTTGTAGCTAAGTTATACTGTTGATTACAGTTCTGTCTCACTTAGCTTTCGCTAATCCCGTTGTTATCCACTTCCTGCAGGTTATCAGTTTGAGTTACTTTGGGATGGGCAGGAAGTCATGATTGTTGAAAGAATGTCTGACTACGCTCTACTCTGATATATATATTTTGATAATAGAGAAGTTTGAATTTCATAACACCTCGTTTTAAAGATTGATGTATATTATAGTTGTAATAATATTCTAAAAGAGACATGTATTATATTTTGAAAAAAAAAAAGTTATTTAGTGAAATTTTATGTAACGTGTTTTATGAAATACGTTTTGGACTTACGCTTCCGAGTTAAATCATTATATTAATAGTTTCGGAAACGAGGGGTGTTATAGTTTATATATAATAGTCGCATCCAGCAAAAACATGTCTTCGGAAAAAATAAATAAAGAATGATCATAAAGGTTATATTTATCCTACAGAAAAGTTTAAAAACATGGAACCTTCTTCTATCTATCGTCATGCCATTAAAGTTCAAGACTTGTTTGATTTCCCAACCTTATAAACATCCTCCTCCTGCTTAAGAAAATAATGGCAGTAAACATTTTAGCAAAATGGGTGGCTAGGCTACAACATTGCATGGTCTAACTTCCCTATTTGCCAAACTGGCAAGCAACATGAGAGTGTAATATAATTAAAAAAATATGTCACCAAACAAAAGAGTTCATTAAGATGGATTTCTACATCATATCTTATCTTATAAGGAATGAAAGGAGATTGCTACCATATCAAGATGAATAACAAAAAAGACCAATGTCCATAAAACTCGCCACTAACCTGCACACAGAAAACTTTGACCCCAGCAACAAACAAAAACAAAAAAGCAGCAAAGACTCTAAGCTTTCCCTGCACACAACTAATGCCCATGGAATTTGTTAACTTCATATATACTCTGTTCCTGAAGGAAAATGTAATTGTCAATAGATCAAAATAAGTCAGAAAATTTTGATAGGAAAGCATTATGAGGCACAGAAGAAACTACTTAACACATGAGCTTTAAGCAAAGATTCATTGTTAATTTGGATTGGTATATAAGCATATGTTAGCCTCCAAGTTGCAAAACATTCCTAACATATCGTCTTTATATACCATTAGATTTTATTTTATTGTAAAGTAAAAGGGTGTTGATATATCCAACAAACAATTTGATAAATCCACCATTCACATGCATTAACAGTTTGTACAGTACAAACTGTTAATGCATGTGAATGGTGGATTTATCAAATTGTTTGTTGGAAATATCATTAGCCAAAGTAAAACGGGAGGGGATAAAAAGCTTTCTTTATTTGTATGTGTTAGCAATAATACTATCTTCAAGTGTTACAAACCCCCTTAAAATGCCATCTTTGCAAAGAAATGGTAAATTGGCTACTAATTATAAGTTTGATAATTTGAAGGAATAAGATGAAAATATTAGTTACCAGTATGAGAAGCATGCAGGAAATGTTTGACCCTAGTAACAAACAAAACAAAAAATTTAGAAAAGCAAAATTTATTTATATACAAAAATTTGGCCACGGTACATACCAGCGATATATATACAATCAATTTGCCACACAGGCCCATTAGACACACCTATATCAATACAATAATACCCACGATACATTGCTAATATTTAAGCAGATTGTGTAACCTTTTGCCAGCTACAACACACTACTCCACACAACCATAGCCTTGACCCATTATCTTTATATAAACGTGACCCGATACCTGCTGATTTCATACCCAACTTACCACCCACTTCCAGTTTTATACGCCACACTTGAACAACAATCCACAGGATTACATAACTCAACAATCCACAGGATTACTGGTTTAATAGTATAGTATTAAACATTAAACTAAATACTTTAGAAGAGTACACATAGAATATATGAAATTCAGAACACAAATAATAAAAAAGAAAGAGATGGCAACCTAAATGATAAAAGACATGCCTTAAGAGCACTAAATTTATCCATATCAACCAACATATTCAATCACATTCAATGAGAAATAATTAAATAGGGCATAGTAAGAAGAATGGAGCCGTTTTACTTATTATTATCTAATTATAAAAGTATAAAAGTACATGTGGTGAATCAAGGTTTAAATTGAGAAACAAAATTAAGTAAGATTGATACAAATATATGTTTTCTCTATCTGTTCACCACAAACACTTATGAATTGACATTTTGTGAAACACCTAGTATGCATGTAAAAGAAGACATTTGTTCAAATAAATCATAGGCAAAAAAATTTAAGAGAACGTTCTGAATCTTAAGGATAATAGCATAATAGTCAAAATCGAATGAATGTGATAAAAACAATACTAAAATCATGTGTAACTATTGACATAATGGAACCCAAACCTTTGTAAATACCAATCGAGTCTGAATACGATTAGAATTGTTGTTGTAATTAAAAATCAACAATCTTTGATTTCAATTTCTTCATGAGGAATTGTTTAAGATTGGGGGATAGTAGCCCTAACTTCCAAAGAAAATGCATATTTTTATGAATTGAGAAGAGATAACCGCTTTGTTTTTCGTTTGAAATTTTGGAAGGAAAAAAGAAGAGAACAGGGATGACGGTTGGGATTTCTCATTTTTGGAAGGAAAAAAGAAGAGAACAGGGACAACGGTTGAGATCTAAATTTGGCGGGAATTTGAAGCCAAATGGGTGACGTGGCTGTTCTAAAATTGAGCGAATTAATGGTTCAATATCCTTTTTTTTATTTGTTGGATAGATACAGCTATTATTTACATTAAATTAATTGAAACTTTCCTTTTATTGATGATGTATTAATTGAAATCTTTGATTATAAATGAAACTTCTTGTTCAATAAATGCATTATATGTGTCTTATTGACAGCCCTAAGGGCTGTCATTAGCATTTTCCATTTTTATAATGCGTCTTATTCTAATACGGAGTATAAGGTTTTATATACTCCATATATTTAATCTTTATCTTTAACCTTTAGCTACATATAAGGAATCTCCCATTCACTTGTTAATCTTATATCTTAAATTTTAGTAACTCTTTAAATAGAGGAAATAAGCTTGAATAACTTGCTTTAGTTATCAATGTAGGACAATTTAATGTAGATTATTCAAAACCAACCGAGAACAATTGATTCCACATAAATTTGTAAACAAAATACTTAGAGCTTCTCTTCACTATATAATCATCAAACACCAAGCTTTAACATTAGAAGACATTGAGTTGATAAAATAATTTCAAATCAATGTCTTTTATAACGAGATTTAAAGATTAAAGAAATTAAATGCGTATTTCGGTCATGTTAGGTGGCGGAATGATGTAATTTGTAAAAAAAATGTCAATATCATATATTAACATCTACCGACATTTCTATTGTCACAACATACCCATTTAATAAGAACACTGCCATGAATAATCAACACCAAACTTATTAAATTAGCACACAAATTTTGAATAAGAAAATATGATCCATAGTGCGGGTATGCTGCTAGTAGCTATATAGATGTATGGATTATTGAGAATTTAAAGATACTTTTGGTGATCTTGTTTGACAAGCCAATTTATATACCAAAACCACACAGTATGGATTATGGACTGCTAGTCTAACTCATGGTGTGAACACCAATTGGGTTGTTACTTTTATATGTGGAACTACTATAAAAGGTTGAAATTAAGTCAAAGAAAGATTCTATTTTAGAGAAAAGGAATTAGGAAATATTTGAAAATGGTTAAAGTTGTGCACCCAATGTATTATTTATTGATCCTAGCACGATTCTAATGTTGAGCAACATATAGTCATTGCAATTCATTTCTCGATAGTAATGGATTATAAGACTGCTGCCTAATGCCTATGATGGTGTGCTAGAGTCCTTCGAAAGGAGCGTACTCACAAGAACGGAAAAAGGAAGACGGAGAAAGAGTGGGGCCATTTGCATATTTTAGTGTATTTCTTTTCTTTCTTTCTTTCTTTCTTTTTTGGTACTGAAAATTGAGGAAGGAGATATAAAGAACTTAAAGAGTTATGATAGACACTTAAATGTTCTTGGGTAGTTCTTTGAAAGATTTGTTGATGTGACTTTGAGGTCGCAGCGTTGTTTAGAAGTTAAAATTATGATAGGTAGTGGTCTAATGGATATACAGAGGTAAATCGATTGGTTTAATGAGTTTTAATACTTTTGTCACAAATGATGAAGATATTGTGTTATAATAAGAACAAACAAAAATTGTTTGCATGTCAATTCATCCAACCTTAAACTGTTTGCCAAACACCAGACCTGCACATCTTGTGAGTTGTGACCACTAGTTGCATGCATAAAAACTCCCAACGTCTCTATGTGAAAGTAGGATTTCTTTCAAAAATCATGCATTATGTACTGTGAATTTATATACAGAAGATAAATTATAATGATAAAAGGAAGTAGAGTAATTTCTATATTAAGTTGTCTGCAAATCTAATATTGATTTGGTTAGTTAACAATCAAACAAAAGATAATTACAAAATTGATTTTGACACGGTTATAGGACTCTTTCTTATCCAAAAACACCAAAGTGAAGATGGGTCGTGCCATTAGCCAGTGAGATTTTTGAAGAGTTCCGGAAGATGAGCATTGGTGAGCTTTGTCCTTTTACTAATCTCAGTCTTTTTCTTCTTCTTCTGTTTTGGTTTACTTGATATATTGCCATTCTGAGCCATTACTCTCCTCCTAGCCGTGTTTGTGGCAGGCTGCATCCCGTTCTTTTGCAAGTCCCGCTCAACATCCAACATGTCTCGTGGCAATTCAATTTCCCTAAAAAGTCGTTTCAATTCATCATCAACCTTGATACGAACTTTAGGATCGTTTGGGTAGGCTATTTCTTCCTGAGAGTCGAAATTTGACAGAAGCCAGATCTGTCGAGCAGCTTTCAGGGTCTGAGTTGCAAACATGAGAATAAAAAATTATTATTATAAACTAAACAAATGGATTAGCGTCCTATAGTTGAAGCAATATGGTTCCAGCCTTCAGAAAATAGTAGTGGCCACATACAACTGAGGTTTTAAATTGACTATTATAATGGGCATTGAAAACTCATAAGCGATTGGAAAATGTGCAAGACGTCAGAAAGTAGAGGCACAAAATACCTGTAAATCTTCCATGACAGTTGGATAAGCATCCTTAAGATCAGCAACAGCAATACCCTCTGCAAATGTCCTTATTAAACGTAGAAGTTCATTCTGGTCTTTCACATTATGCGTCGACTGTATATATAAAATCACTTCAGTAAATACTTGATGTCATCAAAGTGGAGATGACCTCTACGAAAATAAAATGATATGATATTGCTCATAAGTAGAGGTGATATAATGAACAGGGCATGCAGGTTGGACAACAGGTAAATATGGATAATGGTAGTACGGAAGGGATCGAGTTGGGTTGACCCGAAACACATTTACCAAAAGAATTAATATTTTCTTATAAAAAAATAGATTGCCAAACACAATTAAATATTATGTTATCATATTTTAATAATACCGAATTTTATTGAAGAATTTTATGCATTGAAATCAAAGTTTTGGCAACTCTTCACCCATTCGGTTTATCCTTTTTTATATTACCCATTTGATCCGTTAAAGATTAAACATAAGTACAAAACACATATAACCCATACATACATAAATGGGTCGAAGTTACCACATCTGTTAATAGTGAGTTAACATTAGAAAAAGCACAAGCCATTATGGTAGCAAGGTTAACAAATTATATATCTTAAAAATATCAGGATTACCTTGTAAGAGAAGCGTTCTCCCTCGTACTTCACTTTTGGGTTCTTTGCCAAACTCTCGAACACAGCCTTGTTGCCTTTGACATCAACATAGCAAGCTTCATTTATTTGTTCAGCTGCAAAAGATTCCCTTGACTGTATATATGACAAAACTTGCTTAATTAATAGATGGTTATGAGACTACAATCATAAATGCTGATGTTCTCGTATCTATAGTTTAAACACGTTCTTTGTTGATTCACATTATATATTTATACCGGTTATGCGAGTACTATATTAGTAAGAGAGAAGTTCAAAAGGAGAACTTCAATATAGTGGAACATAAAGAAATAAGGGCTTGGAAATCTGTTTATTTAAGTCTAAAGACTGCATTTGTTTTGAAGCTGTTTGGCTCTCACAAGAACAGTGAAACCACCTCATTCTAGGTCACACCTTCAGCTACTGTTAATCAGTGTTGTTAAAGGCACACTTTCAACGATCTACGCACCTTTAAGAACTTAAAGGAGCAGAATTGATCATACTGTGTGTCGAACATTGTTCCTCTACATGCATCATTGCTAACAGTAAGGATGACTACCACTGTGAGTAATAAGAATATTTAATATCAAAGAGCTATAACTATCTTCAATTCAATATATCAGCATATTAAACTACCCCCAAAGCCTGCTTGATATCATTCAATATAATCAGAACTCAGAAACTACTTCCAGTCTTTAGTTTTGCAACACAAAACACTGCCAGCACATATATTTCTATTGTTCAAGAGCATTAGTCAATGAATAATAGATACTAAAAGCAGTAACGATCAAGTTAAGAGAAACATTTCTCGAACAGGCAAGGTTTGTACCTCAAGGAGTAGCTTAATGACTCGTTTGATCTGAGCTCCAACAGGGCTCTTCCTAACATTATGAATATGTTGCAACCTTTCGGTGTCACTAGAAAATTTAACGGTAGGAACCGGTGGTTTGGTGAAGGTGGTGGCAGGAACAACTCTAGGAGCAGTATTTGTTGTTGTAGAGTCTGCAAGGCATCTCTGTTGTTGCTTTTGGAACCTATTTAAACTCTGTTGCAACGATCCCATTCGTATCTTCACCAAGCGAAACATATATATGTTAGACAATCCAACCAAATCCTCAAAATCAGAACATACATGATACATAAACAGACATTTTTTAACATCTACAAAAAAATTAAAAACTATGTACACATAAAGCTCGGATCGCACAAAAGAAACATATAGATACAGATAGGGATGATATACCTAATAGGGGGTGATAAATACATACAAGTAAAATAAACAGACATGCGAGAAATCGTAAAACAGAGAGTACGTAAAAGGGATCAATTTAAGAGTACCTGATTGATGAAAAGAAGATTTCACAGGTAAAACTATTATTTTAGGGTTTGGTTTGGTCTCAAAACTCCTCGGATGTTGCCGTGGAATGTTGAGGGAATTGGTGTTTGAGAGTGCATTGGGATGTAGTTAAATTTAAATAAGAAAAATTTTCACGGATCATCCATGTGGTTTGTCTAAAACTGCACTCGTAGTCCCTCGCAGTTTTTTCTTGCACTCGTCATCCCTGTGGTTACCACTTTTTGCACATGTCGTCCTTTGGGCAAACGGCCGTCACAAAAGTACGTTAGTTTAAGCCATGTGCTTTGCGCGTGAGGGCATAAAAGTAATTTGACACACCCTTTTCACTTTAATTCACCCACCTACCCGTATACACCATAAATAACAGTAAATCCATTTCATTTCACACTTATACCATTTACAAATTTTCGATAAACACTTCTAGGAAAGAAATTGAAAATGGTGAATTGTTGGTGTCAAAGGCCAGCGGTGGTTCGCACCTCATGGACCGCGCAAAACCCCGATCGTCGTTTCTATGGCTGTCCAAAAACGGTATGTAATATCATATTTATTTCGTTCTAATCGGATAAAAAATGAACCGTTTTTTAATTTTATTTTTGTATTGGTTTTGTCGATTTGTTATTTGTAGGGGTCTGACTGCAAGTTTGTTGATTGGGTTGACCCACCCGTGTGTGCTCGGTGTATGGATATAATTCCTGGGTTATTGAGGTCAAAGAATTTGCTTGAAGGAAAAGTCAAAGATGCTGAGAAAAACGCGAGAATGATGATGCGGTTGTTAATCTGTAGTTGGGTTGCATTTGTGATGTATGTGTACTCCAGTTAAGTTGTAGGTTGAATCACTGCATCAAAATGGTAGTCTTTTGTGGTAGTACCGTGTGATGTAATGCAGTGGATTAGGTTGTGTTGTAATAAGCAGTGGATTATGTAGCTTTTGGTGTAATGTTTGATGAAATGAATGCTTTTGTGAAAAACTAATTTTGTTTTGTGCATGTTTAGCAAGTATATAGAATTAGCAAATAAGTTGCAGCATTTTTGACTTGCATTTATTTAACATTGTACCACAGCTAAAACATTATAACATTATAGGTTCCAAATACCAAATTCCAAATACCAAAAGACACACCACATAAAGGTTACATATCCAAAGTACATCCAACTAGTGGAATAGGTCCCAAAGTACCAAAAGATACACATAACATGAAATTACCATATCCAAAGTACATTACACATTCAATAAAACATAAACTAACATTACTTCTGGCTTCCACCTGGATTTTTGGCTTTCTTCTTTGTTCCACCACCTGTTGCTTCTGACTTCCTTTTGTACACCCTGGGTTTAACTCCAACTCCACTGGCTTGACCTTTGCAACCCTGTCGATTATGCCCATACAGTCCACAAAGCCCACATTGAACAGTCTTGTGCTTCCTTGACATCTTACCCCCTGCATTCATGCTTTCCTTTTCATCTGCACTTTTCCTCCTATTCTTTGTAGGCCTACCAGGTTTAGTAGTTTGTAGTGGTGGTAGTAGAGTAACAGGAACATTTGACTTAGACCACATTGATCTTCCATCGACTGGATCAATGGTGTAACATCCTCTCCACGGGCCTGGTATTTTTCTATCTAAATCGAATAATTAATTGTTTAGATAATTATTTGTTATAAATTGTGCTTATTGTGAAACTTGGTTAAATAGGTCTTAGGACTTATTGTGGTCAATAAAATGTTGCTTGTTTTAATATATTAAAGTTGACGGTACAATAAAATAAATTTCTCGCATCTAGCAATTAGGTGTCAGACAATAGATTTAGAGCGGGTATAAAATACCCATTGTTTGAGGCCGGTTAAATAAAGGGCCGATCCCTTTATTTTGATCACTTTACCATTTTCATTTTCTTTCATCTTCTTTTGGAACTAAACCCATAAACCCTAACTTAAATATATGATCAAATCAGCAAATCAAGGTGTGATCTTCTACTAGCTATCATCATCATCATCTTATTCTTCTATTCATCATCATCTCCATTTTAAGGTAATGAAGCTTATAAGTTCAAATGTTATATAGAAATGAAATGATGATTTGAGATGATTCTTGAGTTTAGATGGTAAATACTTGTGATATATGATTATATGTGTGCTTCTTAACTAGTTATATGCATCAAATCCATGATTATGAGCTTTGGTTGAGTTAGTTTGAGCTGAAATGTAGTTGCAGGTCTGACCTGAGATGGAACGCGTGTGAACGCGATCCAGAAACCCTTGCCGGGATCGCGTTTCTCTGTTATAAAAGAAATTGGTTATGTTTTCTTCTTCGAAACGCGATCCAGCCGCAATTACCGGATCGCGTTGATTAGCGTATTTTGGTTACAGAACTTTTTCCCTATTGTGAACGCGATCCCGCCTTTGTTCCCGGATCGCGTTGTCAAGTGTTATTTGATGACCGAATGTTTTCTTCATTGGAACGC
The DNA here is from genome assembly GCA_949592205.1 of Helichrysum umbraculigerum. Classification (NCBI taxonomy): domain Eukaryota; kingdom Viridiplantae; phylum Streptophyta; class Magnoliopsida; order Asterales; family Asteraceae; genus Helichrysum; species Helichrysum umbraculigerum. Next base: position 2,269,819 of record CATIUR010000005.1, on the reverse strand, counting down.
GATCCCATCACCAGTAGCCGGATCGCGTTTGTCTGTTAAATTTTGATGATTATGATAGTTTGTGAACTTGAGTTTATATAATATAAATAGTTATGATTATTACTCATTGTAACTTGAATTGTGAAGTTGACTATTATTAGTTAGAAACAAGTTACTAACTTGATGTTATGTGGTACCTACAGATAAACCAAAGATTCAGTGATTAGACGCTAAGTGTGGATACTTCAGAGGTATCGGTGAGTGGATTCAGAGCTCACCATTTAATTTAGTTGTGATCATTTGATTGCAACGAATAAACGTGCTTATGTTTTGTTGCTTAGTTGATATACCTTGTTGACTGTGAACCTATGTGCTATGTGTTTGGCCTTCGGGCATCAGTTGTTAACGAGGTCAACGAGTTGTTAAATGGTTGGTTGAACTAGGCAGGGGTTGAATGAATGATACAGAGTCATACTTCATTTGTTGTGTGTATCGATTCTGTATTTGAGTTCAACTACTACTAGTTATCGGTCTCGTCCGTATGGCCATACGGATATGGTTGGGTAAGTGTTCTCGGGGAACCACCCGGGCATTATGGTTATCCCCGGAGCCACCGATCCTCGTTAAGTTGTTGTTGATTTGTTGAATATCGTATTGCGGTTGTTTGAAGCAATTATATGATTATGCTAAGTTAGATGTTGTGTTATGAACTCACTCACTTAGCTTTGTGCTAATCCCTCGTATTTACTTTCTGCAGATCATATTTTGAATAGGTGAGTAGCAGAAAGTAGATGCTTTAGGAGCTGGGGAATGTTTTGACAGCTTGCTACTCTGATTATGTTTTGTAACAATTAATGTTAAGTTTTATATAATACCCCGTATTATGTGTTTGTTAACCCTGTTTAACTCAACATGATTTAACTTATAATCGGTTTATGATTTTGTTCTAACGTATATTAATTAAATATGTTTTAATTTACTTCGCTTCCGTGTTTTCAATATAATATTATTTATGGAAAATGAGGGGTGTTATAAGTTGGTATCAGAGCATGGTTTTGGGGTAATTGAGCATTGTAGAATGTTCAATCCCAAAACTGTAGCGTGGTATGTCAAACATTCCTGGGTATGGGATTTAGCATTGGTTGTGAAATTGTTAGTAGATAGGTACTAACGATTAACAAGTTTCAAGTGTTGTGTTGAATAGAAATGGCAGATGAAGAACAACCGATCCCCAACCCCAATAATGCCTCTCGGTATGTTGTTCCCCCTGTTGTGACAAATGTTCGGGAAGGTACATCTCATCAAGGCGGTGAAGAAACCAATAGGGATGAGTATATACATGAGATAGAAGATGAATTGATATTTCTGAGAGAGTTTAAAAGGAAAGCTGAGGAAGCTGCAGCTAGGCAACTTTTGCAACAACAATCTTCGGTGTTTGGTGCTAGTCCATCTTCTCAGACTAATAAGATGTGTACTTTTAAAACTTTTATGTCTTGCAAACCACCGGAATTCCATGGAAGTACCAATCCAACTGTGGCTTTAAATTGGTTAAGAGATATGGAACGCAAGTTTGATGTGATTAGCTGTGAGGAAGAATCCAAGGTCAAGTTTGCTGTGCAGTGCCTGAAGGATGATGCTATGGTTTGGTGGGATTCAATTACTGGGCATTTTACTCCACAACAAAAGGAATCTTTACGATGGAATGAATTTCATCAAGTAGTGCGTAATCAATATTGTTCTGATTTCCATATGGCACAAATTAGGAGGGATTTTGTGAACCTTCAATTAACGGATAATATGACCATGGAGGAGTTGATAGCTCAATTTACAGAAAAACTTCGATTTGTACAACAATGGGTACCGGAGGAGAAGACGAAGATAGAGCAGTTTGTGGATACTTTACCCCATAACTATCGTACTACAGTGAGACTAGCCACTAGTTTATCTCAGGCTTTTAATCTTGCTCGATCAGTGGATAGTGACATTAGAGGGTCTCGTGAAACACGATCTAGAGATAATTCTTCCAAGTCTAGAGCGGATTCCTCTAGTAAAGGGAAATCAAATTGGCAAGGTAATCGTCAGACAAAGAAGTATGTTAGTAAGAGTAGTTCGTCGGGAAGTTCGAACTGGTGTAGTACATGCAAATCTAGACATTCAGGGCCGTGTACTCCGCAAACAAATAAGTGTCTGAAATGTGGTGATCTTGGTCATGAGATAAGAAATTGTCGTTATCCGAACTTTGTGTGTTGGACTTGTAAAAAGGAGGGACATCGAGTGGGGCAATGTCCAGAGGCGGGGAAATCGGGGCTTGGTTCGGTCGGGAGTTCGGCATCTTCCGGTCAGAAAAGGAAGAATCCTCCACCAGCAACCAGTCGGGCTTTTCAAATGACAGTCAATGAGGCTGTGCATACAGAAGATGTTATAACTGGTACATTCTTTATAAACTCTGTACCGGCTCGTGTTTTATTTGACTCTGGTGCTACTTGTACTTTTATATCTGTATGCTTCTGCGACAAGTTGAAATTAGTGCCTACTGTGATAACCAAACCCGTAGAAGTAGAAATTGTTAGCGGTAAATTAGTTCATGTTACCACCTCGGTGACTGGAGCTAATATTGTGATTGATGACCGAACTTTCCCTATTTCATTCTTGTTGATGCCAATCCCTAGTTTTGACGTAATAGTTGGTATGGATTGGTTAAGTCAGAATAGGGCTAGCATTGATTGCCACCAAAAGTTGATTAGGATCCCAATCTCCGACGGGTCATACGTTGTGGCTCGAGGAGAACGGGATGGTATGTCTATTCCCCTGATTTCGATGATGAAGGCTAGGAAGTCATTATCCAAAGGTTGCGAGTCCTACTTAGTTTATGTAGTTGATGCTAAACTTGAAAGAAAAGTTATTTCCGATGTACCGGTTGTGTGTGAATACTCTGAGGTATTTCCTGATGAGTTACCTGGGTTGCCACCAGTTAGGGAAGTTGAGTACCGTATTGATCTTGTGCCGGGTTCGTCGCCTGTAGCTAAAGCTCCTTATAGGTTAGCGCCTTCTGAGATTCGCGAAATGATGAATCAGATACAGGAACTGTTAGATAAGGATTTTATTAGACCTAGTTCTTCGCCGTGGGGTGCACCAGTATTATTTGTGAAAAAGAAAGACGGGTCTATGCGCATGTGTATTGATTATAGAGAGTTGAACAAGAGAACGGTAAAGAATAAGTACCCTCTTCCTAGAATAGATGACTTATTTGATCAGTTGCAGGGTTCTTCAGTGTATTCTAAAATTGATTTGAGATCGGGTTATCATCAAGTCCGGGTTCGTGAAGAAGATATTCCGAAAACTGCTTTTCGTACTAGGTATGGGCATTATGAATTTTTGGTTATGCCTTTTGGTCTGACGAATGCTCCAGCTGTGTTTATGGATTTGATGAATCGGGTTTGTCGACCTTTCTTGGATAAATTTGTTATTGTTTTCATTGACGACATCCTCGTGTATTCGAAATCTGAAGAGGAGCATGCCATGCATTTAAGATTAGTTCTGGATACGTTGAAGCGAGAACAGTTGTATGGTAAGTTTTCTAAATGCGAATTTTGGATTCGAGAGGTTCAATTTTTGGGTCACATAATTTGTAAGGATGGTGTGAAAGTGGATCCAACTAAAGTCGAGGCTGTGATGAAATGGAACGCCCCAAAGTCTGCTTCGGAAATAAAGAGCTTTCTTGGATTAGCGGGTTATTACCGGAAGTTTATAAAAGATTTTTCTAAGATTGCGGGTCCGTTAACCAAATTAACCCGTAAGGATGAGAAATTCGTATGGACTGATCGTCAGGAGCATGCCTTCCAAACGTTAAGACAAATGCTGTGTCAGGCACCGGTGTTAGCATTACCGGAGGGTTCAGATGATTTCATTGTTTATTGTGATGCTTCTTTTTCGGGCTTGGGCTGTGTTCTTATGCAAAGGGATAAAGTTATTGCCTATGCTTCTCGTCAGTTGAAACCGCATGAAAAGAATTATCCCACTCACGATTTAGAACTTGCAGCGGTTGTATTTGCCTTAAAACTTTGGAGTCATTACTTGTACGGAACTCGATGTGTTGTTTGTACTGACCATAAAAGTCTGCAGTATGTGTTTTCCCAAAAAGAGTTGAACATGCGTCAGAGACGATGGCTTGAATTAATCAAAGACTATGATTGTGAAATTAGATATCACCCAGGCAAAGCTAATGTGGTTGCGGATGCTCTAAGCCGAAAAGGTGCTTCTGATCGAATCTTTTATCTCAAGGTAAATGTTTCCTCTGACTTGGTTGATCGAATCAAAATTGTACAATTAGAAGCTTTGTTGAATCACAACTTAAAGTCCGAAATTATGTTGAAAAGAAAAGATGAATTAGTGGACGATTCTAGAGGATTGAAAACTTTTAAGTCTCGGGTGTGGATTCCTTTAATTGGCGGAATTCGGGATACGATTTTGAATGAAGCTCATAAGTCTAAGTTAACTGTTCATCCCGGTAGTACTCGAATGTATAACGACTTAAAACCTTTGTATTGGTGGCCCACGATGAAAACTGACATTGCACGGTTTGTTGGTAATTGTCATATCTGCGCGCAAGTTAAAGCTGAACATCAAAAGCCGTACGGATCACTGAAACAGTTGGAAATTCCCGAGTGGAAATGGGAACATATAAGCATGGATTTTGTAACTAAACTGCCGCGTACCATTCGAGGTAATGATATGGTTTGGGTTGTTGTAGATCGGTTGACAAAAAGTGCGCATTTTCTTGCTGCGAGTGAGACCACCTCTTTGACTAAGCTCGCCCAGTTGTATCTTAATGAAATTGTATCAAGACATGGTATACCAGTGTCAATTGTGTCAGATCGAGATTCCCGTTTTGTTTCGCATTTTTGGCAAAGTCTTCAACAAGAATTGGGTACCCGTGTAAATCTAAGTACAGCGTATCATCCTCAAACAGACGGTCAATCAGAACGCACAATTCAAACATTAGAGGATATGCTTCGTGCTTGTGTGTTGGAATATGGAGGTTCATGGGATTCACATCTTCCGTTGGTCGAATTTGCTTATAACAATTCGTATCACTCGAGTATCGGTATGCCTCCGTATGAAATGTTGTATGGCCGTCGTTGTAGAACACCGACATGTTGGTTGGAAGCCGGTGAGAAACAGTTTGCTGGACCCGACATTGTGCAAATGACCGCGGATAAGGTAGCAATTGCACGTGAGAAGTTGAAAGCCGCACGCGATAGACAGAAAAAGTATGCGGATCCGAAAAGGCGACCGGTTATATTTTCCGAAGGTGAGTTAGTCTACCTTAAAGTTTCTCCGTGGAAAGGTGTAATTCGTTTTGGGAAACGGGGAAAGTTGGCACCTAGATACATTGGTCCGTTTAAGATTCGACAAGTGGTTAATGAACAGTCAGTGACGTTGGATCTTCCTCCTGAGCTTTCGGGTATTCATAGTACGTTTAACGTGTGTTATTTGAGGAGGTGTAACATTGATGACCAGTCACAAATACTTCCTTTGAAGGATTTAAAAGTTGATAGAACTAAAAAGTTAGTTGAAGAACCGGTAGAAATCCTAGATAGGAAGGTTACCAAACTTAGGAAGAAACAAATTCCTATGGTGCTTGTAAAGTGGAAACATAGTTTAGGTTCCAACTTGACTTGGGAGTCCGAGGAGTCGATGAAGTCCAGATATCCTGGATTGTTTGATGGTGTTGAGATTTCGGGGACGAAATCTCCTTAAGGAGGGGAGATTTGTAACATCCTCTCCACGGGCCTGGTATTTTTCTATCTAAATCGAATAATTAATTGTTTAGATAATTATTTGTTATAAATTGTGCTTATTGTGAAACTTGGTTAAATAGGTCTTAGGACTTATTGTGGTCAATAAAATGTTGCTTGTTTTAATATATTAAAGTTGACGGTACAATAAAATAAATTTCTCGCATCTAGCAATTAGGTGTCAGACAATAGATTTAGAGCGGGTATAAAATACCCATTGTTTGAGGCCGGTTAAATAAAGGGCCGATCCCTTTATTTTGATCACTTTACCATTTTCATTTTCTTTCATCTTCTTTTGGAACTAAACCCATAAACCCTAACTTAAATATATGATCAAATCAGCAAATCAAGGTGTGATCTTCTACTAGCTATCATCATCATCATCTTATTCTTCTATTCATCATCATCTCCATTTTAAGGTAATGAAGCTTATAAGTTCAAATGTTATATAGAAATGAAATGATGATTTGAGATGATTCTTGAGTTTAGATGGTAAATACTTGTGATATATGATTATATGTGTGCTTCTTAACTAGTTATATGCATCAAATCCATGATTATGAGCTTTGGTTGAGTTAGTTTGAGCTGAAATGTAGTTGCAGGTCTGACCTGAGATGGAACGCGTGTGAACGCGATCCAGAAACCCTTGCCGGGATCGCGTTTCTCTGTTATAAAAGAAATTGGTTATGTTTTCTTCTTCGAAACGCGATCCAGCCGCAATTACCGGATCGCGTTGATTAGCGTATTTTGGTTACAGAACTTTTTCCCTATTGTGAACGCGATCCCGCCTTTGTTCCCGGATCGCGTTGTCAAGTGTTATTTGATGACCGAATGTTTTCTTCATTGGAACGCGATCCCATCACCAGTAGCCGGATCGCGTTTGTCTGTTAAATTTTGATGATTATGATAGTTTGTGAACCTGAGTTTATATAATATAAATAGTTATGATTATTACTCATTGTAACTTGAATTGTGAAGTTGACTATTATTAGTTAGAAACAAGTTACTAACTTGATGTTATGTGGTACCTACAGATAAACCAAAGATTCAGTGATTAGACGCTAAGTGTGGATACTTCAGAGGTATCGGTGAGTGGATTCAGAGCTCACCATTTAATTTAGTTGTGATCATTTGATTGCAACGAATAAACGTGCTTATGTTTTGTTGCTTAGTTGATATACCTTGTTGACTGTGAACCTATGTGCTATGTGTTTGGCCTTCGGGCATCAGTTGTTAACGAGGTCAACGAGTTGTTAAATGGTTGGTTGAACTAGGCAGGGGTTGAATGAATGATACAGAGTCATACTTCATTTGTTGTGTGTATCGATTCTGTATTTGAGTTCAACTACTACTAGTTATCGGTCTCGTCCGTATGGCCATACGGATATGGTTGGGTAAGTGTTCTCGGGGAACCACCCGGGCATTATGGTTATCCCCGGAGCCACCGATCCTCGTTAAGTTGTTGTTGATTTGTTGAATATCGTATTGCGGTTGTTTGAAGCAATTATATGATTATGCTAAGTTAGATGTTGTGTTATGAACTCACTCACTTAGCTTTGTGCTAATCCCTCGTATTTACTTTCTGCAGATCATATTTTGAATAGGTGAGTAGCAGAAAGTAGATGCTTTAGGAGCTGGGGAATGTTTTGACAGCTTGCTACTCTGATTATGTTTTGTAACAATTAATGTTAAGTTTTATATAATACCCCGTATTATGTGTTTGTTAACCCTGTTTAACTCAACATGATTTAACTTATAATCGGTTTATGATTTTGTTCTAACGTATATTAATTAAATATGTTTTAATTTACTTCGCTTCCGTGTTTTCAATATAATATTATTTATGGAAAATGAGGGGTGTTATAAATGGTGAAACTGTATGTTTTCTTCCAAGTGTCCAACCAATAAACTTTATGAACCCAGGACTCCAGAATACCAACTTCCATACCATTCACTGCCATGTTCCATATTGCAGCCACTGCATGCTTACATGGCATACCGGTAATCTCCCATCTTCTACAAGCACATGTTTTTTCCCCCATATCAACCACACATTGATCATTTTGTGGACCATTGACCTGATACTTTTGACTCCCACCCCAAATGACAGTGTATTTCCCTGCCTCTGTCTTAATGGACTCAAACACCTTTGTTGCAGCAGGTGTAAGTGGTCCATCACACTTTTGTTGCCTTTTAAAACAGTCACAATACGCTTCATGAGATACTCCCTACAATACTCTAAAGCAGTAATAATGGGTTTATCCCTCCCACCTCTAATGGAACATAGTCATCATCATTGTTTGCATTTTCAGAATGGGTATAACTAGCATTACCCATGAACTCAACATCTTGATCAATACTAAAGTGGAAGTCTCTCATGTCCACTTCCACATCTTCTATGAGATTATCCTCATCAACAATGAAATCACTGTCATCCTCAGATGCTTCACCTTCACTGTTGTCGAACTCAGGGTCACTAAAGTCATGGTCATTCAACTCGTGGTCATTCAAATCAGGTTCAAATCTCACATTAAAAAAAGGGTCAAACTCACTGTCAAATTGATAACCATAGACTGTGTTGTCATCTAGATATTGTGTTTTCACTTGGTCAACTACACTAGATTGAGTCATGTCAAAAACAGTTGGTTGACTCTCATTCACAGTTGGTTGACTCTCATTCACAATTGGAATACTCTCATTCACTATTTTATTTTGTGTAGGACTAAAATATGTTTTCAACTTGGTCTTTTCAAGTTCAACATAGACACAAATCTCTTTATGCTTTTTCACATATTGAATCAAGTTATGAACATCTAAATCACTCCCTAAAGCTTCTAATCCGTAATCTAAAATGGTATGTGGTCTTTGAAAATGATAAAACATGACACATAATCCATCATACCCTAAATCCTCCATTATATCATTTAGCTCAAGAACTGAAAACATGTCTATGTCAATGGCATCTATGTAATTTATTTTCCCATTGACATACCTCCGTCCAGGAGGATCAGTGAAAACTCCACCATGATGCAACTTGATTGAAAACTGAGAAGGATAGCTCGCTGTAACATAAAAACAAAATAAATCGTGAAATTGGGGTTAACATTCAAAACTTAAATAAATCGAAGCTTTAATTTCAAAATAGTGATCGTACCGTATAATGTAGTTAGGTCATGAAATTTTTCCGGTGAGCGAATGGTATATAACTTATGGGCCATGCTTGTAGATGAGAACAGATTTGCAGGGTTTTATTTTTGAGATATTGATTTCTAGGGTTTAATTGGGGAAGAAAGATGATATCTGATGAAAGGGTTTTTGGATTTTGGTGAAAGGGAATGGGCGCCAATGGGTGTATACGGGTAGGTGGGTGAATTAAAGTGAAAAGGGTGTGTCAAATTACCTTTATGCCCTCACGCGCAAAGCACGTGGCTTAAACTAACGTACTTATGTGACGGCCGTTTGCCCAAAGGACGACATGTGCAAAAAGTGGTAACCACAGGGATGACGAGTGCAAGAAAAAACTGCAAGGGACTACGAGTGCAGTTTTAGACAAACCACAGGGACGATCCGTGAAATTTTTTCTTTAAATAATAATAATTAATTATTATTATTATATTGTTAAGGAAATGGAGTAGAGGAAAATCATACGTGCAGACTAAGTCACTAAACTTACACGGTTTGTCACGTGCGGCAGGCATGATACCAAGGAGGAACTAATCCTGTATGGCTGTATATTCTGAAAACTTTTAGAACTGAATATGAAAATTTATATTTTATTTTACTCTTTGCTGCTGTCAAGTGTCAACAATATATATGATTTTCCCTATGTATTGAGGAAAAAAAAACAAAAAAATTTATACCGCAAATAAGTAGATTATGTATCATGAAATATTATTATTATAATTATTATTGTAAAAATGTAAATAAATAAATTCATAAAAATAAATTAGAATGAGAATTCAAACATTAGTGGTCTTGCTGAAAAGCCCCGGTTGGCATTCCTAGAGGACCAAATCCATACATATATAGCTAGAAGTTGAAAATTAATACGTAGTAGTAGATATCTCACAGGCAAATGGGTTCAATTTTTTTTTTTCCTGAAAGACATTGAAACTTTGTGGTGAGTATATGTGATCGTTTGCAAACTTCTGTTTGACTATACAGTTCGTATCAGTATGAATTGGGTTATTGAGTTGAGCTAAATTTCGTCACAAAAAAAGACTTATTTAATGAAGAAATTGCGTTTTAATAAGAACAAAAACTTGTTCGTATGAATCCACTCCAACCCAAAACTGTTTTAAGGAACTATCCAACCTGCACATTTTGTCACCACTAGTTACGTGCATGCACAATAACTCCCTACAACCTACATCTTACACAAAGAGATGTTACAATTTCTTACATTATTTGTTCACATACAATAATACTATTGGTGCATTAGGTGCTTGTACAGAATAATGGTTCATAACAAGAAGCCATCATCATATGGTCAAACAATCAAAGCTCTTGGCAGTCGCATCCAAAACAATCACTTCATCTATAAGCTTGACAGCGAAACAAACACAAGTGGCTTCCAAATTGAGATATAACATCTACGACACCACCATAACCAGCAACACAAGTAACCTAAAAACAGAAGACATGTATATCAATACGAGAATGAACTATGAGGATGTAAATTCTGACTTTAGAGGTCAAACTCATGACTTTCTAGTTAGAGGTTGACACTGTTTTAGCATTTGTTGTAAAGTTTGGAGTAATTAAAAATGTGCATATTTCATATTACTAGAAGTAAAGGTTTGTTTATATTTGACCTGAAAAGTCAAAAGGTAAATCTTTCCTTTCAGGAGTTAAAAAAAAAATAGAAACAAGGAACATACCCCAGATGGATGTAAAGAGACGGAAAATATTGATCGAGGTAAACATTGTGTATGAGATAGCATAACACCATTTATGTCGTATCGACTCAGCACTGGTTCTGCTCCCACAGCTAATATCTGGAAAGGATCAAAGAAATTTAATTAAAGAGCGATTCTTACGGATGAAACCACCAAGACTACTTACTTGATTATCGTCAAAGCATATATCTTGGATGCAAGCACGAGTCGATATCTCTGAAATTTTTTCAAAAGCAGAAAGATTCCACACAGATAGATTTCGCCCACTGCCACAAGCCTATAAAAAAATGTGCAATATCAAAGATCACTTCTAATCCCCATTGCAATACAGAGAATTTTAAAGCACAAACGCGTGTCGGGGCATCTTTTTGCATCAAATCAGAACATATTTGCTTAGACATACCAATAGTTTCACCAGCATACTTATGGTCACAATACTAATATGTTTTAAGTAATTGGTGTGTTAATTCAAATAATGATAACAAAGAAGGTTTTAAGCTTTTATAATACAGCTCAGGCACTTTGACCCGCTACAGATAAAACACAACCGGTAAGCCCAAACCAGCCCATTTACTTATCAACACTAACAGCAGTGTATGATGTCAAAAGATTTCTCTTTTGACCAGGATTTAAAAGTTTTCTTCATTGCTGAAACCCTTACCAACCACTTCTCACTAGCATCAAGTGCAATGCAGCTGACATATGAAAAGAAGTCTTTAGAATTCTTGTCTGTCTCTGGCTCAATAACATTAATACACTTTCCACTTCTGCAATCTGGAGAAAACCACCAAATGAAAGATGACAATGATTAGACATGTAATAAGAGGTGGCAAAATGGGAATAGGAATGGGTCAAAAAGAGTAATTGTTTAGTTTGATCGGGCATGTTGACCAGATAAAGTTCTAGTCCTTCTATATAAAATACAATATACTCCGTATTACTTATTGTTTGGTTAGACATAACTTACCAATTTTACCCGTTGGATATAAAAGATAAATCAAATCAAATGATTCATGATATGGGTAATATCACCACATCTACATTTAATGGTGTAAACTAATACAAAAAGATTGTACAAGAGGCTGAAGAATAAGAAACAACGATTGTCATTTATTAAAGCGTTCCCTCATATCAATAACAAGATAAAGAGCACTTGCCCCAAATTCTGGCTGTTCCATCCTCTGAGCCAGTTATAATCTACAGATACAACAAAGTAAAACACAATTAACTAAAACAGAGTACACAATTATTCCCTACAGTTGCAAACATAACTAACTAGGAAGACATATAAGAAAAGGATAAAAAACAGAATACCTGCTTACAAGAATTTCGGGCAACGACAGAATGTAGATAACCACCATGTCCTTTAAAAGTCAGTTTCACTTCGGATTTCTCCTAAAATTACATTGGAATAATGGAGCTTCCTTTAACAAGACATGGAAATATGAATGTGTAAGTATCTCTAAAGTTGATTGTTTGATCACCTATTTCACCTTCAAGAGATACATACCACATCCTAACAATACGCACATGAATCACCAGCAGCTGAATATATAGAACCCCCTATGATAGATAAAAATCAAATACAGCATCTATATTCATCTTCTATGAAACACGCTCAATTGGTTATGAAACCGATACACAATGATTTACACACCTCAGTATCAACAGCAATCGCATTAGTTTCAGGGATAGGGGAAAGAGCACCCCAAGGACCCCTGACGGAAACAGAAGGCATTAGTTAGTACCAACCAATGGTCAATGGAATTTGAAAGTGAAGAAACACTCAATAACCAAATACAAAACATATATCACGATCCTATAGTGTTTACAACTTCTATCTATTTGTAAATCATGAACAAAATTTCAAGTAAAGCGATGTCTTTTCACTAGTAAAAATTCCATCTTCAAATCTACATTTTTAAGGGTAATTCATTGAGGAATAAATTGCAGATAATCCAGACGCACCGCACGTTATCAAACAAAAGTATAAAGAAGTATTTCACTACATGATAGTAAGGAAATACATGTGTATCGTATCATACTTTACGTTTATGTGTACTCACTTATGTTGAGGATTTGCCAGGTCAAGTTGCGGCTTCAACCGGCCACCTGGAATGATTAAATGCGCTTAATAAAGTGTAACGAAAGTAGCATATGAAAATCTGTCAGAAGATGAATATATCATATTTCTTCTAATGTAACTTAATATTCCACACATTCATAATAAAAAAAAAAACCGTGTGACAAACTATCTTGATCAGCATTCATAACATCTATCCACTTCCATCCCCGAATTCGACCATCATCACCACAACTAAAAGAAACAGACATTAGCAAATCTTTTAATCTTCCATAACAACTAACACGAATCAATCAACATAATTCAATAATTCATCAATTAATTAACAAACCACCATGCACAAGGTTACACATTACTAGTGATTTTCCATTAGCAAGCATCAATAATCGTTTACCTTATTAACAAGGAATCATCACCATCACCATAGAACTTGACATCATATGCCGGCCCATCATGCCCATGAAGTGAAGAATTCGGTTCAGCTACAAATAAACTAGATAAAAAAAAAAAAATAACACAACCATAAGCAAATGCCATTTTGAAAGTAAATGTGTAATGAGTAATCAAAATAAAAATATTAGTGTATAGCCATTTACAAAAGCTACTTACTTTTGAGCCCTAGAATTTCCATAACCTAATGGCTGCATAGAAAACAAAAGCAAAATCACATACACATATATATACATAGACGAATAAGTAAGTAAATAGCAGCAGCAATTCAATTCCAATTAGTAAGAGAAAGGGAAGAGTGATGATATAATAACATACGGGTGATGAGATTAGAGATGATAAAGAGTATGAGGCGATTGAACCGTCGCTAGAAGCAGCAACGATGAAATTAGGGTTTTGGTCGATCGGAGATGGTGAGAAGAGTGTGCAGAAGATGGTGAGAGAATGAGATTCTCTGTGTTCTAAGATGCTGTGTGTGTAGGCATCTTCATCCCACTCCCTACAGTCTCCTCCTTCACCCACCACCATTTTCATTTTTCAATTGCTCTCGGTTAATGCTGTCTGTCGTCCTTGTGGTGTGCACCTAGGTCCGGTTTTCTGTTTTGGTCCCAGAACTGGGCTGTTGCTTCCCTTTCTAATTAAATTACTGAAATAATAAGTTAAAAGATTGTAAAAGACTGTATGGAAAGTTTGAAATGAGAGGTGGTTCAATTTAGTTACTATATTAAACATTGTTTGAGTCCAATTTTAAGGCAATGATGAAGATGTTTTACATGTAATAAGACAAGATTAAGATAAGATAATATTAAGATAAAGCCTACCACCTTCATATATAATACTCCTGTAATAGGCCACCTAACAATTAACACCTTCACATACACATCATTGCACCATCACCACTTCACCGTGCAAAACAAATTAAAACAACAAGTCACGTGGGTCCAGACCAATTTGAGAGGAATGTGGAATGTTACATCTCTCATAGATCTCTTTGGCTAAATGCAGGAAAGCTTCAACTTCTTCGGTCATTCTGGAGATCCGTTCAGCTTCTTTGACCGATCTTGCTGCAACAAACAACTTGTTTTCCACTCCAACAACTTTATAAGCAGCAGCAACTACAACTTTTTCTAATATTTCACCGAGATCACTGTTGATCGGGGATATCCTAGGATGGATCTCTTTAGATTCATTTATTGAGTCTATCATTGTCAGTTTTTCTTCGTTATTAAAATATATGTTTCTTTACCATGATTACTTGATTAAATTGTGACAATATACTAATAATAAAAAAATAACATAAATAATTTATTTCTCTACATTCGAACGTCATGCATCGAACAAGATGATACCGTAAGTGATAAGTTTCTATGAAGAACAAACAATGCTCGATTAAGTATGTATTCACTTCTCATTCTATATCCATATTTTACCAAAATTGCGAGTATCTTATAAGTCTACCTTGTATAATATTAGTATTACAATCATGATTCTAACATTTTCAAAAGTTGTTTAAGTGTTAACCCTATTTTAAACTTTGAACATTACAAATAGTATTTCCAGATCGTGTTTAATCAATGTGGTGGGTTGTGCTCGTAGAGCTACTTGGCGCATTGTTTCTCAAATAATATTACTAGTTGTAATTATAAATAATAACAATTTAGGGTGAGATGAATAGTAACATTCCCATTCATCTCTTGACATGTGGAAAACGTTCCCATTCTTCTCTTGACATGTGGCAAGGGTGTTGCAGTAATTTCACATTTCACATTGGATGCCATTTTAGTACTTTCCATTAGTTTTCCTTCGTTTTTTACAATTTGATATTCTTTCTGACAATATAAAGCCAGTGAACGCCGCCGGAGATGGCAGGATTTAGGCCGGAAAGTGCACAACGCCGGGGATGGTCCAATAATTGTCAGCGACGTCGCTAACGATGACGGTGGTGGATGTGCTCGCCGTAGATCGGAGTAGATCTGATTGTTTTTTACAGAATATAAGAGTCAACAGCGATGAAGTGCGTGGTCGGCGATAACGACTCGCTGGAGATGGGAGTAGATCTGACTTTTTTTTGGGTATAGCAGGAAACCCGTACAATTGTAGCGACTGAGATCCCTGTGAGGTGCTTAATCGGTGATAAATGACTTGACGGAGCAGATCCGGTCTCATGACGGAACTGACCTGACGAGGTTACCAACGACGGAACCGAGCCTACGTATTGGCGATGGGGGGATTGCTTAGTCGGTGGTAAATGACTGGACAGGGGTTTGAGCGGCGCCTCCAATGTTCACCAGAAAATCATCGCCAAAAACCACTTCCCGGTCCTCTTTACCGTATCTTCTATCAGAATTGTGAAACTTTTCAGAAAAAAAAATTCAAAGGGTAACCAGAGGTGAATTTGAAAACAAAAATATATGTTAATAACAACTAATCTTCTTCAATCATATATACCCGAATCTCTCCGCCGAGGTCATCGACGGTGGATATGACCAGATTCTTTTTATACACGGAGAACATGTAGAGGTGTGGCGATGACGATGTTAGTGAAGTGTGTGGACGACGTAGGTGATTTGCCAGAGTAGATATGTCGCCGGTAAATAAACATACGCTGGAGATCGACGACAGTGTAGTGCGTAGTCGACGATAGGTAATTTCCGGAGTAGACCTGAGAAAGATAAAGGAGTCTGTAGCAGGTGGAGTGGCGGCGGAGATACGTTCATTTTGGTCGGAATCATAGATTAAATAGGTCAGTGGTGCCTCTGGAGTGTGGAGATGAGATGAGAGAGATATATCGAGAAAGCCGATTATGGTGTTAAAAAGGGTGGCATTGGAGATGCTGGAGTACATGCGTATTATCGGTAACCAAGAGTAAGGAGGTGGAGAAGACGGTGTAGGTCTGGAGAAAGAAACTAACAGGCTGACACCTAACATATATTCAAAAATAAGAAAGTGCACGTGTCGAGATAATATGGGGAAAATGTTGACAAATGTTGTAAATAAATGCCACGTTTCAGAAGTGGGTGTGAGATTTTTTAGGGTATCAGTTTCTTATTTTAATTAACTTTTATAGTTATTGACAATTAAAGAATTTGGTAAGTATATTATTGTTAAAATCATGGTACGTACGGAGTATTATGTATTGAAATAAATATAAGCACCAATATGTCACAAATTGCTTTTCTGTATCCAATTTATAAATTCCACTAATAACTTACAATGATGTCACTTTTACATATGAAATCAGAATTCTAAGATAATTGAACTAGCATTGGACTTATTTAAAAATATAAGTTGGATCTATAATATCTAATAGATTTGGAATGACCTTCCTCTAGAATCCTTTTATAGATTATAGTTCCTCTTGAATCGTTTTATATAAGATTATGTATAAGTGTATGCGTCAAGAAGTTATGGAGAGTAATAATCGGATTCATAAACGTTATCATATCACTAACTAAGACTAATCTAATATCTAATATGAATGTATGTATGTTGACAGAAGTTATTGAGAGTAATAATCGGGTTCATAAACGTTATCATATGTTCATATATGTATGTTGACATCAAGCGGATACTTCTATTGTCATAAAAGTTCCTCATATAGTAATCTATGATAAATATGTGTATATTCTTTACCATACATGTATACTTAGAGATTCATTTATAATGACGAGACAATTTTTAGTGATGAGGTCTATTATCGCATATTGAATGTTCTCGAAAAAAAATTCAATGATTACAGCCTAGGGATGGCACCCGCGGGTCGTGGGTATGAATATGCTAAACCCATCACCCGCCCATGACGGGTTTTTGTACCCATCACCCGCCCATGACCCACTAACGGGTTTACTTTTTGCACCCATACCCACCCGTGACGGATACCCGTGGGTCGCGGGTAACCCACGGGTTTATCTAATATAAACGTTTTATCTAAAATTTTAAAAGATTTTATGTAATTTTAATGTAGAAGAATGCTTTAAAAAATGTTTAAATCAATTGATCGTATTTTAAACGAATTAAAATTGTTAAAATTGAAGACATGCGGACTAATAGTTCGATAACTATCAATTTATTTGATAATTTTTCTTGATCATTTGATAAGTTTGCTATTCGAAATATGAAAACTATACTTTTTAATTTGTATAAGAAATGTTTTATTATATATTGTTCAAATTAACCACTATATATAAGTATATATTTAATAAATTACACAAATCCACTTGTAGATATATATAATGTACTATGTAGGTTTGCGGGTCGGGTTTACCCGCGGGTATAAGTTCATACCCATCACCCGCCCATCACCCGCTAACGGGTAGAAGTTTATACCCGTAACCCACCCATGGGTAAAAATTTCACAGGTTTACCCACCCATGACGGGCGGGTACCCACGGGTCGTGGGTTTTTCTCACCCATTTGCCATCCCTATTACAGCCCGCTGCGAAGCGCGGGTGCATTTCACTAGTTGTAACTTATCTAGGCTATCACAAGTTATATTTTACTATTCGCACTAAATGTCTTTATTGCTAGAAGTTAGCAACCGTAAATGGAGATACATGACAACTACAAGGGTATAAAGTGTAACTTTTTGTTATGTTTGTCCCCGAAATAGTCGTTGGAAGTCATGGGAAGAATACTGAGGATGGAAGTCAAATAAAATGGTATCTTCACCCAAATATCCATTCGAATATATGTTTCTCGGAATTGATGGAGTCAACAAGTACGATTGACGGCGACGGATCTCCAGCGGTAGTAGCGGTGGCGGTGAAGGGTGGTTACGCCGGTGGAATTGGCGGGAAAGGAAGCAGAAGAGCTGTACGGTGGGCAATTGAGAATCTGTTTCACAAAGCTGATCGTTTCGTTTTAATTCATGTCATTCCAAACATCACTTCCATACCTACTCCCTGTACTTGCACAATCTCTCTCTATTTTCCGGAATTTTATTTATGATTGCTCATCTTTTTCTTTATTATCTACGAGTTTTAGGGTTTTATGTTGAGTTTTATTGCAATAATAATAAAGTGGGGGCTTTTAATCCAACTATATCTGTTCAAGTCAGATGTGGTGATAAATTGAGTGATCTTTCAGTTTGATATAAGATTATTTGCTAGTTTCAGCAATCTGTATTATTTCTTCAATTCAATTTCAATATTCAATATTTATGAAATTGTAGAACCTTATTTAATATTTTTCATTTGGCAGCTGGGAAACAAGTCCCTATTATGGAGCTAGATGCTAATGTGGTGTCTATGTATGTAAAAGATATGAAATCACAAATTGAACAAGTATTTTTACCATTTATGAAGCTCTGCAAAGGCAAAAAGGTGCACTTTTTTACTTCTTTATCATGCTCATTTTGAGCTAATCGGTGACCAGGTAGTTGAAAAGCGGTTCCTAAGTTGTCTTACTCAAAATCTTATTTTACAGATAGAAACTTTATTAGTTGAAGGTGTTGATCCTGCAATGGGGCTTGTAAGTTATGCATCCGAGTCAGGGATCAGTAGTTTGGTTCTTGGTTCATGCTCCTCCAATTGGCTTATGAGGTTACTACTAATAGTGTGATGCTACTTCTAAATTCTAATACCTGCTGCTAATCACACATTTGAAGGTTCTAATTTCTAATGTCCCATATTAGGAAGTTATATGGAGATGGGGTACCCTCCGCTGTTTTAAAATGTGCTCCAAGAACCTGCAAAGTATACGTGGTGGCTAGAGACGGGCTTATTTCCACTCCAGGTGACAAAGGATGATACAAGTGCATATTCTACAAATTTGCTAATGATAAATGAGGCTAATCACATTTAAAGATAACCAACTCGTTTAGGCCATAAAAACCCCCTCAGTATGAAAGTAGTGTTGATATTTGTAACAAACTTTCAAATAATATCCATTTAATGAAAGGGATATGTTGACTTTCTTTTCCTGATGGGAGGAAACTGGTTAACTTACAGATTACCTTAGGTTGAGTTATTGATACTTTGATGGTTTTTTGAGAGGTAAAAAAACATTGGTAATTAAAACAGAAGTTTGACCAAAACTCTTTACTCCGTTTATCAATTTTTCGACATTTTATAATTATGGTCTCGTTCCCATTTTCTGAATCTGATGATGATAATTACAGAAAGCGGTTCTGGATACCAATACTCCTGTGGCATAAGTCAAGTATGGGGTGGCCTTTGTTCTTCTAACGAGTCCAAAATTGAAAGTTTACCTGCAGCACCATCTGTGGCAGTCATTAGTCGTTTGAATTCTCAAGCATCAAACCACGAGAAAACTTCCATCATTTCCAGTACCATTGGGAGAAGCCACAGCTCCCAGGGAACCTTGGGTGCTGCATTTTTACAATCCCGAGTGCCAAATAGAACTTCCGCGTCTTCTACATGTTCAGATCAGGTGCTTGATAAATTTGCCATTACATCAAGACATGTCTGCCTTCTGGTTTATTTTGTGTTGAATTAATTTACTACACTGTGTATAAGAGTATATATTAAATGGTAACATGTAGAGGTGACCCTTTTGTTATGGAATGGTTGATTTGGGTTATGTTTTATCTCTAACCTGTTAAACGAAAAATAGTTCAGAAAGTAAATGATGTGAATTCTCCGAAAGTTCACTTTTTATGCATGAAACCCAATAATTAATTTCCATTCCGATAATTATAATATTATGATGAAAGTTCTAAAAAAATTGGACAACCTGTGTTTCAGGTCAACCCAACCTGCATTTACCTGTTACCCAACCAACCTGACCCACCCAATTATCTACCTGTGCTAACATGGGTACATATTCTTTTGCAGTCTAACTTGCATGCTGAAGTAGAAAAACTAAGACTTGAGTTACGAAATGCTGTTGATATGTATAATCAGGCTTGTGATGAGCTAGTCCATACACAAAACAAGGTTAGGCTTCATTCTTCACTCTTATGGTTTCAAAAACCATGAATCAAACCATCAAAATAAATTGAGGTTCAAAGGAATGAAGCTGCAATGGATCTTAGATTTGCTTTGTAAATAAGAACAAGTTATATGTATTAAGCATCCAGAAAATATTACCAACGATGTTACTATGTACAGGTCCAAATGCTTTCTTTTGATGGTGTGGAGGGTTCCAAAAGAATTAGTTCTGCAGTAGAACGTGAAGAGCAATTCCGAAAAATTGCTGCCGAAGAGAAAGAGAAGCATTTGGAGGCGGTAAAAGAAGTTGAAATTGCAAGAAAATTGCTTGCAAAAGAGGCTTATGAAAGGGAAATAGCAGAGCTTAAAGCAATGAAGGAATCCTCAGAAAAACAAGAGATTATTGATGCACTATTCACTAAAGACAAACGTTACAGAAGATACACAATTGATGAGATAGAGGTAGCAACCGATTCCTTCTCTAAAACTAAAGTGGTTGGTGAAGGAGCATATGGTAAAGTCTACAGATGTAATCTTGATCATACCCCGGTAGCCATCAAAGTTCTTTGGTCTGATACATCTGAAAAGAAACGCGAGTTTCTAAAAGAGGTTCCTCCTTCAATTGCTCTTTCATTATGAATTAAGTAGACGTGGCAATCTTGACCCATTTGATTATGTATGGATCTAATTGGGTTGTGGTTTATCTCCATTTGGTCAAATAATGAAATTTTAACAGCGAATCGGATCAAAGAGGTTGAAAGTTGCATAATTTATTATAATGCATACAACCTCCTAAATCATTTTTATACATCGATCTAAACTAATATTGTAATAATATTGTTCTTGTAACCATAATTTGCACATTACTTAATTTTTTATTTTAGTGAACAATAAAGTAATTGTGGGTCCAACTAACTGAAACTAGCCTATTCTGACCCATACACAAACCTGTCTGCCCTGCCCATACTGCAACTCCTAAAATTAACTTTTGCAGACTCATTTCTTACATAATTTATATTTATTTTTGCAGGTAGAGGTTCTCAGTCAACTAAGCCATCCACACATGGTGCAACTTATTGGAGCCTGTCCCGAGAGAGGTTGTCTAATATACGAATACATGGAAAATGGAAGCCTGGAGGATTTTATCTCCCAAAAGAACAATAAATATTATCTTTCTTGGTATGCCCGCTTCCGTATAGCTTTTGAAGTGGCTTGCGCACTAGCATTCTTACATAACTCAAAGCCCGACCCTATAGTACACCGTGACCTAAAACCAGGAAATATCTTACTGGACCGAAACTTTGTGAGCAAAATTGGAGATGTGGGAATGGCGAAACTGATTTCAGATGTGGTGCCTGATAATGTAACAGAGTACAATGACTCTGTTCTTGCTGGTACTATGTATTATATAGATCCCGAGTACCACAGAACAGGCACGATTAGACCAAAATCAGATTTATATGCTTTTGGGATTATCATCTTGCAGTTGTTAACATTACTTCAACCAAAGGCAGTTATATCAAAAGTCGAGTCAGCTCTTTCTTTTAATACTTTATCCGACATACTAGATGACTCTATAACTGATTGGCCATTAGCCGAAGCAGAGGAGATGGCTAAATTAGGTCTTAAATGTTGTAGTCTTAGATGCAGGGATAGACCGGATCTCGATACAGAAGTACTCCCTGTTTTGAAAAAACTCTGTGAATTTGGTGATACAAGTAGGAAGGTCAGTAAAAACAGTTATGATGCTCCGAGTCACTTCTATTGTCCAATCGTTCAGGTATAACCCTATTCGGCTACTCTTCTTTGTTATGTTGGTAGCATTTAATCGCACTTTGATTTTCTGTGTTTTATTGGAAAAAATTATCCAGGAAATCATGGATGATCCTCACATTGCTGCTGATGGATTTACATATGAACATAGAGCCATCCAGATATGGCTTGAAAGACAAAATGCATCACCAGTGACAAAGCATCGGCTACAACATAAGAATTTAATGCCCAACCATGCATTGCGGTCTGCCATACAAGACTGGAGATTACATTCAACTTCCTCACAGAGAGACTCTTCCACGAATAATGCTATTTAAAACCAAATTGTTTATATACCATCATTATATTTAAAGCATGTTTGCTATTTTGACTTACTCTGCAACCTGAAGTAATCTCTCTATTATTAAATTCAGTTGTAAATATGATGGGTTTGCACATACTACATAAAATATGTATTATCATCAACTTTATATCACTAATTAGAAACAACTGATAGGTATATAGTCTGTATAGACACGTGTTCCTTACGAAGATGTCCTTAATCTATTATGCACATCAATTTCTGTAATGATATCTTCAGAAACATTGGATACGTCATAGCTACATGTGATGCAGTTCATCAGCTATCAACCTGCGTGAATTCTAGCGCATTTGTATCAGGGTCTCTTGTAAAGATTGCTGGTCTTCCAGAGCGGCTAAGGGTGTAAGGAATACCTGCAATGAAAGTCTCAAAGATGTCAAGGAGCTTAAAGCGAGCACCTATAAGCAATCCGCAAGTGAAGAAGGGAGATACAAGAATTACCAGCTTTATCAAGAATAGTTTTTAGCTTTGAGACGTCACGGATCGCAATGCAAGTGTGACGATCTCGACCCCCATGTTCAGGTCGACCTGTGTAAGGGTCTGGATTTGGAAGTTCCATCAAGTGAATCATCTCAGAACCAACCCAAAGCCATGCACCCCTGTAAGGGAGCTTATCGTGAGGTCTTGCTTCATTTATCTTGAGACCTGATGATGATAAACATTAGTATAAAGTTCAGATTTTTTAGTCCAGAAAGATGATGGATGCATTGAGTTGAAATTCTGAAAAAGGGAAGCGCAACATACCCAAAAGATTCTGATAAAAATCAAGTGATCGTTCAAGGTTTTCACACAATATTCCAACATGGTGAAGATTTACAACTCCAAAATCTGCAAGGATCCCACTTTTGTATATAAGATGACTATGATAAGTAATATTTTGATCAGTTAAAACCAAGAGACGAATTACCACTCTCATCATCACCAGTTCCAGAGGTAACTGAATCTTTTGCACGTAGGTCTGCCTCTAACGACGTCTTGGCTTTTGTCACCACAAAATTCCTGCGAAAGACGCTGTTTCTGATAACCTTTTTCCTTGATGGTATATTAACAGCAATGGGGCATATATTAACATGGTTCAGCTGAATTAAACAACACAAAAAGGCCATTAGTGAATGATAGTATTGAAAACATAATAGGTCCATGATACACATATCACATATGGTGATTCTTATTACAAGTCATAAACTGGTGTTCCAGTTCTCAGAACTCGAACATCCATTAATATTAGTATCCTCCTATAAACAATCACTGATGATGAATTTAATTCGAATTGGAAAAGATAAAAACAAATATACTCATGAGACTGATCATCCATCTACATAAGCAAATAGATGTACGTATACATACATATATATATATATATATATATATATATATATATATATATATGTATGTATACGTACATCTATTTGCTTATGTAGATGGATGATCAGTCTCATGAGTATATTTGTATATATATATATATATATATATATATATATGTATGTATGTATGTATACGTACATCTATTTGCTTATGTAGATGGATGATCAGTCTCATGAGTATATTTGTTTTTATCTTTTCCAATTCGAATTAAATTATATATATATATAAAGATATAGTGAGCAGGGGAGGGGTAGGAAGAACCTTGTGAGGAAGAAGAGTAGAAGATGAAGGAAGAAGAGCAGCCATGGCGGATGTGTGAAGAAGTCGATCGTATGTGAAGTGTGTATTTGTTGCGTTCTATTCAGTGATTCACCGCCACTTGTTTCTACCGGTGGCACAAATCTGTGATTTCTGCCGACTTTGAGGGCAGTTTGTGAGAAGCTTATTTGGTCTAGTCTTTACAATCCAATATATTAAAATATTATATTATTATCCACTTCATTTTTATTTATCTTTATTTATTATTTATAGCATACACTCTATCATACATACCCTATTTGGAAAATTAAGATACAACCTAAATTAATTCTGAAACAAGGCACTCCCAATTATATATTCTAAGTTTCTAACTCTCATTGAACGGCAATTAAAGATATCTCATGTATTGTTCATCGAATCGTGTTGAAGTAATGAAGACTAGAATGTTTACACATCAAATGATATGGTAATAGATGCTGTCAACAATACAAAAGTTATGTGATGTTAACAAATCATGTTCATTAAATTTAATAGTAGTTATACTCTCTCCTAGAAATCTTCTCTTATAACTAAGACGGGAGACTCCCAATTATTTGTCAAATTAAAACCCATGCCAAGTCAGCTTTTTCCACGTGTCAAAAAATTAGACTAATACTCCCATCTAATTATGTCCACGTCATTCATGAAAAGGTTGCTGACTTTATGATATCTCTACAAATAAGAGAAGATTTATATCCGTTTGTGAATGATGTTTAAACCAATTTAATTAAACAATGCGCCCTAACTGTTTGATACATGCAAGTTTGAAATCCCCGTTTTTAAACTTTCTGATCAATATGAACAATTAATGAAATTATAATTCGTTTTTTAACTTAAATTAAACTAGGCACCCCAACTATTTGTGGTAATGCCAATTTCAAATCCCTGTTTTTTACTTTGTGATCAATATGTACAATTAATGGCGATTGACAATAATTGATATGTTCATGTTTTTCAATTAAAGTTGATATAGTTGTTGTAAGAAGTTTTAAAAGGACACTCATATCTCAATGCATGTTCAATCCTAATACCTTATGTTGCTTCTTCTAACGACCGGAAGAAAAGGATAGCGGAAGATACAAGCTCAATTTACTACACACTACCATCATGACTCCTGCTCATTTGTTTGTTGGAACACTTTATGGGTTTAGATACGTCTCTTTCAAAAATCTTGTCCCATAATACAAGGCTCGTGACAGTGTGGGTAAGTATAATCATTTTCAAATATTCTTTTATACAACATAACTTTTACTTTAATAATAATCACTTTTTTACATCCGGAAATATATTTTCATATGTCATTGGAGTTGTCGTTTCTATTGAGGAAGTTAAACCTTTTAAGAAGACTGATTCGAGTGATAGTAAAAAGATCACAGCTACTTTAATGGATTTTAATCGAAAGTTCGCAATTGGTGAGGTACAAAAATTAAAAGGAGAAAACCAAGGTAAAGTATTTTATCATCTTTTCGTCAATTAGTTTTATTTACTTTTGATACTTATCGACTTACGGAGTACATATCTATCAGTTACAAACTTCCAATCAGAAGGTAAATATTTTATCATGGTATATCAGTTGTAGTATATTCCGTATATATGTATATGTATATATATGACTAAGCTTTTGGTTGTGTAGGCTACAATGCAAACACCCCTGGGTCAAAATTGTCACCTCTAAGTGTATAACTGTAACACCCCCAAATTTGATGATTTGCGGAAGCTTGATTTGGGTGTTACTAATCAATAACAAAGCACAAAGATAAATAGCAAACGACTCTATATGCGTCGTTTTAACAAAAATATATTGATTACTGAAATGTTTACAACATTTAAAGCGTTACATAGCTCGAGTTAAATAAAATGAGATTTCAGTACATAAGTACTTTTACAAAATATACTAATGCAAGAAAATCTCAAACTTCTGTATGCTGACTCGAGCTAAATCCTGAAGCAGACACATCCTACTGCTGGGTACCTGCGATATATGCTAAAAGGTCAGCTATAAAGCTGGTGAGCTCACAGGTTTGAAATCAAGTTATATCGTATGAACCGCAAGGTTTAAATAATGTATTGCATCCAGCAATAAAATAATGAATTGCATCCAGCAATTAAATAATGAATTGCATCCAGCAATTTAATGATAATCATCGTGTATACAGCCATGAGCACATAGTTGAGCTTAACTCGAGGGCCGGGTCCCCTATAGAGAATTCCGGGCGAGGTGCCTCCACGAATGCCTAATCAACATTCGTCTTCCCAAATATTAGTACGTCCGTTTACCCGGTTAGTGCTTGCTAACCCGGACGAGGAGGGTCAATCCTATATGGTACCATATACTAATATTCACGCTACAACGTATTAACAACTATGCTGACGGAGGACTTTAAATGATTAGTTTCGAAAAACTCATGTAGTATATGAAAAGTTTGGTACTTGCGTTCACATGTTAAAAGTTTGAGCAGTATATCACACCCCTGAGTAAAACAGTAAAAGATGGGGCTATGAGACTCACCTGAGTCTGAACGCGTTTAAACAAACGTAATTTGATTAGCCGAATATCGAGTCCAAAGACTTGTAACCTGAGGGTGTCCACGACACGCGATGGTTATAAATATGGTTGGGTATCTCGAAAGATCACCCCCAGTAGTTGTTCGTCCAACTAAAATGTCCAAATCTCCACTATTTGGTTGATATGTTTAAGTGTTTGAAAAGTGTACGGCCCGTTGGTGACGAGTTTGAAATAATAAACTTTAAGTATTATTATCAATTTATTGATGTTTTGCACTTACAAAAGTGTTCCAAAGTGTTTTATAAGTCGTATCGTATAAGGATTTGAGGTCGTATAAGTTCGACACTTAGTGAAATTTAAGTTTGAAAACCTGCTGTTTTATGCGACACTACCTGCGTCACTTATATGTTCTATGCGTCACTTAGGGAGTGTCGGTATGGGTGACAGTGTGTAAGGTTATGCGTCACTGAGATAGTGTCGGGTATCATCTTATGCGTCACTTCAGAAGTGACGGGTTCCGTAACATTGCGGCACTTAAGCAGTGTCGTGAAAAGTAATAATTTCTGAGATTTAGGCGTCACTTAGGAAGTGACGTGTAACATAGCGACACTAAGGAAGTGTCGGGTAAAATAGTATAGCGGCACTATGGGAGTGACGTTAAGTAGTGTCGGGTAACATATAATGCGGCACTAGAGAAGTGCCGTTAAATAGTATATGCGTCACTATGGTAGTGACGGTATGAGGTTCGGGTGACGTCATCAGTATAAACCGGACGTCACTTGTTTCTACCGAAAGTGTTAGGCTTGCGTCACTAAACAAGTGACGGTGTATGGGTGATAGCGACACTTAAGTAGTGACGCTATAGGGCGGCACTAGACATAGCGACACTTAGTGACGCTGGTACTGTTTTTGGCATCTATGCGACACTAAAGCCTGTTCGACGGATTTCAAGCAAAAATCGTGTTTTCGGGTTTCCGATCGGTCTAATATTTTTACCCAACCCTTAGAGGGACATTATGAGTTGTTACAAACTACTAGAAAGTGAAAACACTTAAAAATGAGAGGTTTCGGGATTTGTCGGAAACTTACAAAGTATCGGATGAGAAATCCGAGAAGATAGGATGATAGATCGTGTCGCGGTGGTCGTTTTCTTCCAAAGGAGTAGTATGATCCAAGGTCGTTTGGTACGTTTATTTGTCGATTTTAATGGTTTTGGTGGTGATGAACTTTTGAGAGAAAAAAGTGAAGGAGAGAGAGAGAGAATGCAGAAAGTGGAAGGAAAGGAGGGGGAAATGGGAGGTTATCTCCCATTTTCGCTCCGCATTCTCGTTCCGTGCGGTGTTCGTTTGCTCCGTCGTTTAAACGTTAAATAATTACTTTAAATATTAAATGGTACGTTTTAAAATACAAATTATTACGCTATATTTTATTTAAATGTTTTACTAATCAATTTATATATTGAATTATAAAATGTAAGTTTGTTTATTTAGTTTGCGCGTTTTACATTTAAATTGTGTAAAGTTTGTTTGTACGATACGTATAAATACGAAATATTATTATAATAATATTTTTGACATAACAACGTTATTTAATAAAATTTGTCACCAACGTCCGTATAAAATTGAATCGAAATGCATTCGATTTAAATTGTGTACGATTTAACCAAATCGCATTTTCGGATATATTCAACAATATATATTATTCGATACATTAATTAGCCTAACAAGGAACTAATTACATGTATTAACATATGATTAGGCACTAATTACTAGTCCTAATTTGGCGGGTGTTACATTCTCCCCCTTGTTAGAAGAATTTCGTCCCGAAATTTAGCTCGAAGTCGTGTTGGATGTAGAATCAGTGAAGAGTTGAGGATATTTGAGTCGCATTTGGTCTTCCCGTTCCCAGGTGAATTCCGGACCACGCCGCGAATTCCATCTGACCTTGACGATGGGAATACGACTTTGTTTCAGTTGTTTGACCTCACGGTCCATAATTTCAGCGGGTTCCTCAACGAAATGAAGTTTATCGTCAACACGAATTTCATCTAGTGGAATAATAAGTGTCTCATCAGACAGACACTTCTTCAAATTTGAGATATGAAAAGTAGGGTGCACGCTGCTAAGTTCGGATGGCAGCTGCAATCGATAAGCTACGGGGCCAATCCTTTCAAGGATTTCAAAAGGTCCGATGTATCTGGGATTTAACTTCCCTCGTTTGCCAAAACGGATGACGCCTTTCCAAGGCGATACTTTTAAGAGAACTCGATCCCCAACTTGGAACTCGAGTGGTTTGCGTCTCACGTCAGCATAACTTTTCTGACGATCACGTGCGGCTTTGAGTCTGTTTTGGATTTCCACAATTTTCTCAGTGGTGGCGTGTATGAGTTCAGGACCAGTGAGTTGACTATCTCCCACCTCAGTCCAACAGATCGGTGATCGGCACTTACGACCGTACAGTGCCTCAAAAGGTGCAGCCTTAATGCTGGCATGATAACTGTTATTGTACGAAAACTCGCACAACGGTAGATGTTTTTCCCAGTTTGTACCGAAATCAACTACGCAGGCTCGTAGCATGTCTTCCAGTGTTTGAATGGTTCGTTCACTTTGGCCGTCGGTTTGAGGATGGTATGCGGTACTCATATCGAGACGTGTACCCAATGCTT
Source organism: Helichrysum umbraculigerum (assembly GCA_949592205.1). Taxonomy (NCBI): domain Eukaryota; kingdom Viridiplantae; phylum Streptophyta; class Magnoliopsida; order Asterales; family Asteraceae; genus Helichrysum; species Helichrysum umbraculigerum. The sequence goes on along the minus strand of CATIUR010000005.1, from coordinate 2,240,754 downwards.
TCTAAAGTGATTGCCAAAAGTGAGAGGTGAAACGGGCATCTCTGTCAGAGATGATTGAGGTTGGAACACCGTGATGAGAAATGATTTCCTTGATGTAAATTCGTGTAAGGCGTTCCATTTTATCGTTTTCTTTGATTGCCAGGAAATGAGCAGATTTGGTGAGACGATCGACGATCACCCAAATGGTATCGCAACCGCTCGACGACTTTGGTAGTTTGGTTATGAAGTCCATGGCAATTTGATCCCATTTCCATTCAGGGATTTCCGGTTGTTGAAGTAAACCAGGAGGTTTCTGATGTTCGGTTTTGACTTTCGAGCAAGTAAGACACTTGTTGACATAAGTGGCGATTTCGGCTTTCATGTTTGGCCACCAATAAAATTCCTTGATACCATGGTACATCTTATCGGATCCCGGATGAATAGAATATTTAGACTTGTGAGCCTCGTCCATCACCAAGTCTCTTAGATTCCCAAAACTGGGCAACCAGATTCGGTTTGAGAAATACCTAATTCCGTTAGGTCTGATTTCAAATTGTTTGTCGATACCCCGCAAGGCTTCATTTTTGATATTTTCAGATTTCAGGGCTTCGATCTGAGCGGTATGAATTTGAATGGTAAGATCGTTATGAATGGTCATACTGAGGGCTCGGACTCGAAGTGGTTTAGGTCGTTCCTTTCGACTGAGGGCATCGGCTACAACATTAGCCTTCCCTGGATGGTACTTGATCTCACAATCGTAATCGGTAAGCAACTCGACCCATCGACGTTGCCTCATATTGAGATCCTTCTGATCGAAGATGTGTTGGAGACTTTTATGATCGGTAAAGATTGTGCACTTAGTGCCGTAGAGATAATGTCTCCAGATTTTGAGAGCAAAAACGACAGCTCCAAGCTCGAGATCATGAGTGGTGTAGTTCTTTTCGTGAATTTTTAGCTGTCGTGAGGCATAAGCAATGACCTTGTCTCGTTGCATCAACACGCAACCAAGACCTTGGTGAGAAGCATCGCAGTATACCACGAAGTCATCGGTGCCTTCGGGTAGTGATAAAATTGGAGCACTGCAAAGCTTTTGTTTTAGAAGTTGGAACGCTGACTCCTGTTTCTCGGTCCAATCGAACCTTTTGTCCTTCTGAGTCAGTACCGTGAGTGATTGAGCTATTTTGGAGAAATTTTCAATAAATCGTCGATAATACCCAGCAAGACCCAAGAATTGTCGTACTTCAGTTGCAGAGGTGGGTGCTTGCCAGTCTTTGATAGCCTCGATTTTTGATGGGTCCACGTGAATTCCCTGACTGTCGATCACGTGACCAAGAAATTGAACAGTTTGGATCCAGAACTCACACTTAGAGAATTTAGCATAAAGCTCCTCGTGTCTAAGTAGTTCCAGGATAGTTTTGAGGTGTTGCGCATGTTCTTGCTCGTTGCGCGAGTAAATGAGTATGTCATCGATAAAGACAATGAAAAACTTATCGAGGTAAGGTTTGCACACCCGATTCATGAGGTCCATGAATAATGCCGGTGCGTTAGTTAGACCGAAGGGCATCACTTGGAATTCGTAGTGCCCGTAACGAGTTCTGAAAGCAGTTTTTGGAATATCGGTGTCGCGAACTCGTAACTGATGATAACCTGATCGCAGATCGATTTTTGAATAAATACTTGAACCCTGAAGTTGGTCGAATAAATCATCAATGCGAGGGAGTGGATAACGGTTCTTGACGGTCAATTTGTTCAACTCTCGGTAGTCGATGCACATTCGGAATGAACCGTCCTTCTTTTTGACAAACAAGACCGGAGCTCCCCAAGGTGAAGAACTCGGTCTAATGAATCCTCGATCCAGAAGTTCCTGTAACTGAGAGGACAACTCCTGAAGTTCGGATGGGGCTAAACGGTACGGTGCGCGGGCCACCGGTGCGGCACCCGGCACAAGATCAATCGAGAACTCTACCTGTCTAGGCGGAGGTAGACCAGGTAATTCTTCCGGAAAGACTTCGGGAAAGTCTCTAACAATTGGCACATCTTCAAGTCGCTTCTCCTCCGACTTCTTCTCTGTGATGTGTGCAAGTATTGCGGGGTAACCCTTTCTCAGAAATTTTCGGGTTTTTAAACAGGAGATTATATTGAGTCCAGTCCCACCGGTCTCCCCCTGTATGATCAAGGTTCCACCAACGGCGAGTGGGATACGGACGATTTTATCGTGACAAACAATTTCAGCTCGATGTTTGGACAACCAGTCCATTCCAATAATGACGTCGAAACTTCCGATTTCAATGGGTATAAGGTCGATTGAAAAGGTTTCATCAGCTAGGTTTAAAGTGCAATTAGGTATCACACTGGTGGTTTCTACAAGTTTTCCATTGGCTAGCTCTACAGTGTACTTAACATCTAAGGTAACAGGAGTGATGTCAAGTAATGGGCAAAAATCATCGGAGATAAAGCTTCTATCAGCACCAGTATCAAATAGAACAGAAGCAGTTAAGTTGTTGAGGAGGAACATACCCGAGACCACATTCGGGTCCTGGCGGGCGTCCCCAGATTTGATGACGAAAGCTCTGCTGCGGGTGTTGTTGTTGTTGTTGTTGCTGCGGTTGTTGTTGTTGTTGTTGCGGTTCTTCAGTTTTGGGCACGTATCCCTGAAATGCCCGGGGTTTCCACACTCAAAGCAGACTTTGGGTGGCCTGGTGTTGTTGGGGTTGTTGTTGGTAGGAGAGCGGCAATCTTTGGTAAGGTGGCCGTACCTCTTGCAGTTGTTGCAAAAGGGACCACAGGAACCTTCGTGGTGGCGACTGCACTTGGGACAATAGGGTTTGCTCCCAGTGTAGCCCCGGATGATGTCAGTGGTGGTGTTGTAAGCTTTGATGGTGTCAGGTTTCTTGTTTTGTTGGTTGGAGTGGTTGTTGTGGTAGTCAGACCACTTGCGTTTGTTGTTTTGGGAGGATGAAGTGGGTGGTTCAGAATCTTGGCTCATAGACATCAGGTCTTGGGCCAATGAGATTGCACCGTCAATGGTGGCTGGTTTTGAAGAGATGACGTGTCCCCGAACAAAATCAGGGAGACCAAGGGCGTACTTCCTGATTTTATCAGGTTCAGTGCTTACCATAGCTGGGCGGAGGGCAGCTAATTGTTGAAATCTGGTGGTATAACCATCGATGTCACCACCCTGAACCTTTAAGTTCCAGAACTCCTCATCTAGCTTCTGGAGTTTGGCGATAGAGCAGTACTTGGCAGTGAGTTTGGCTTTCAATTCCTCCCAAGTGATTTGGTAGGCAATGTCAGCACCCACTGATTGGGTATATGAATTCCACCAAGAGTGGGCATCATCTTCCAGAGAGCAGGTGGCGAAGTTTACTTTGTCGTTCTCCGCGCATTTGCTGACACGGAAAACAGTTTCCATTTTCTCGAACCATCTGATCAGTCCGATGGCTCCTTCAGAACCCTTGAAACTCGAGGGTTTGCAGCTTTGGAAGTCCTTGTAAGAACAAGGTTTGGTGGCAGAGGTTCCAGCGGTATCGCTGTTTCTTGTGGAGTTGGGTGGAGTATTGCGAGCCAAGGCTTCAGTAACAGCCTGGGTTATGAGTGAAGTAATCTGTGCATCGGTGTAAGGTCTTGACTTTGGCGGCATGATTCTTCAATAAAAGAAATGAAGATACATGAGATTTTGCAAGAAAGTTGTATTTATCTCAGATGTACATGTATAAAAGCAGTAATACATAACATCAACAGGAATAATGGCAATCGATATGAGTTGTAACAGCAAGGAACATTTAATAGATAGTACGAGTTCAAAGGTTACATCCTACAGATGTATTACAAAAGATGTCGGGAATTGTTACATCCGACTGAATTATAGAGTAGCGCGTAGATAGTTACTATATTACAGGGTAGATTACAAGACAAAGACTACACTAGTCTTAACGCAGATTAATTTGTTCCATCATCGTGACAAGACGGTCCACAGTGTTTGCAAGCCTGCTAGCCTGTCGGGCGTTGTCTTCTGCCAGTGCTAGTCGTTGTGTTAGTCCACGCGCATATTCTTCTGCTTCATGTGAGCGTTGCTCACATTCTTCCATCCTTTGTTGTAGAAGGGCATTTTCCACCCTTATTTCTATTATTTGGTTACGAAGGACATCCATGTTGTTGTTTGTGGTTTCAAGGTCGTCGGAGACTTGTTCGATGCGTTCAAGGGATGTAAGTCTCCAGTTTTCGTTTGTTTCCTGCAACACGACATCCATGGTGCGAAGTCGCTGTTCGTGTTGATTCACCCTGGCGGCTAAGGCCGGCAAGGTGGAGTGAGTGGGATACGGGCCAGCTCGAGGCAACCTTGAGTTCCTCCTTGCTACCCTTGGGTTCTGCGACCCGGATTGAGAACGAGATGAATTTGATGGAATGTTTGCCATTTCTGAGACAAAGCGTTAGTAAGATTGAGGCCTATATTCATATAGCTCCTATATAATATAGCCTATTGAGTGTCTAGCATAAACATGTTTAAGTCTCGGTTCTCTCGAGGTCAGAGTCTTCTATTGTACCCCGTTCAGTCATAACTACCTTCAGATCTTACATCATCTTTGCTTAATTGTACATAGTTGATCAGGCTATGTTAAGTTAAACTCGTATGCTGTAATCCCTGAATCAGTCATACCTAATAAGAAATACGGCCTAATGGTCATAGTCTAGGCTCACTAAATGCAACCTAGTTCACTATAACCTTAGGCTCTGATACCAATCTGTAACACCCCCAAATTTGATGATTTGCGGAAGCTTGATTTGGGTGTTACTAATCAATAACAAAGCACAAAGATAAATAGCAAACGACTCTATATGCGTCGTTTTAACAAAAATATATTGATTACTGAAATGTTTACAACATTTAAAGCGTTACATAGCTCGAGTTAAATAAAATGAGATTTCAGTACATAAGTACTTTTACAAAATATACTAATACAAGAAAATCTCAAACTTCTGTATGCTGACTCGAGCTAAATCCTGAAGCAGACACATCCTACTGCTGGGTACCTGCGATATATGCTAAAAGGTCAGCTATAAAGCTGGTGAGCTCACAGGTTTGAAATCAAGTTATATCGTATGAACCGCAAGGTTTAAATAATGTATTGCATCCAGCAATAAAATAATGAATTGCATCCAGCAATTAAATAATGAATTGCATCCAGCAATTTAATGATAATCATCGTGTATACAGCCATGAGCACATAGTTGAGCTTAACTCGAGGGCCGGGTCCCCTATAGAGAATTCCGGGCGAGGTGCCTCCACGAATGCCTAATCAACATTCGTCTTCCCAAATATTAGTACGTCCGTTTACCCGGTTAGTGCTTGCTAACCCGGACGAGGAGGGTCAATCCTATATGGTACCATATACTAATATTCACGCTACAACGTATTAACAACTATGCTGACGGAGGACTTTAAATGATTAGTTTCGAAAAACTCATGTAGTATATGAAAAGTTTGGTACTTGCGTTCACATGTTAAAAGTTTGAGCAGTATATCACACCCCTGAGTAAAACAGTAAAAGATGGGGCTATGAGACTCACCTGAGTCTGAACGCGTTTAAACAAACGTAATTTGATTAGCCGAATATCGAGTCCAAAGACTTGTAACCTGAGGGTGTCCACGACACGCGATGGTTATAAATATGGTTGGGTATCTCGAAAGATCACCCCCAGTAGTTGTTCGTCCAACTAAAATGTCCAAATCTCCACTATTTGGTTGATATGTTTAAGTGTTTGAAAAGTGTACGGCCCGTTGGTGACGAGTTTGAAATAATAAACTTTAAGTATTATTATCAATTTATTGATGTTTTGCACTTACAAAAGTGTTCCAAAGTGTTTTATAAGTCGTATCGTATAAGGATTTGAGGTCGTATAAGTTCGACACTTAGTGAAATTTAAGTTTGAAAACCTGCTGTTTTATGCGACACTACCTGCGTCACTTATATGTTCTATGCGTCACTTAGGGAGTGTCAGTATGGGTGACAGTGTGTAAGGTTATGCGTCACTGAGATAGTGTCGGGTATCATCTTATGCGTCACTTCAGAAGTGACGGGTTCCGTAACATTGCGGCACTTAAGCAGTGTCGTGAAAAGTAATAATTTCTGAGATTTAGGCGTCACTTAGGAAGTGACGTGTAACATAGCGACACTAAGGAAGTGTCGGGTAAAATAGTATAGCGGCACTATGGGAGTGACGTTAAGTAGTGTCGGGTAACATATAATGCGGCACTAGAGAAGTGCCGTTAAATAGTATATGCGTCACTATGGTAGTGAAGGTATGAGGTTCGGGTGACGTCATCAGTATAAACCGGACGTCACTTGTTTCTACCGAAAGTGTTAGGCTTGCGTCACTAAACAAGTGACGGTGTATGGGTGATAGCGACACTTAAGTAGTGACGCTATAGGGCGGCACTAGACATAGCGACACTTAGTGACGCTGGTACTGTTTTTGGCATCTATGCGACACTAAAGCCTGTTCGACGGATTTCAAGCAAAAATCGTGTTTTCGGGTTTCCGATCGGTCTAATATTTTTACCCAACCCTTAGAGGGACATTATGAGTTGTTACAAACTACTAGAAAGTGAAAACACTTAAAAATGAGAGGTTTCGGGATTTGTCGGAAACTTACAAAGTATCGGATGAGAAATCCGAGAAGATAGGATGATAGATCGTGTCGCGGTGGTCGTTTTCTTCCAAAGGAGTAGTATGATCCAAGGTCGTTTGGTACGTTTATTTGTCGATTTTAATGGTTTTGGTGGTGATGAACTTTTGAGAGAAAAAAGTGAAGGAGAGAGAGAGAGAATGCAGAAAGTGGAAGGAAAGGAGGGGGAAATGGGAGGTTATCTCCCATTTTCGCTCCGCATTCTCGTTCCGTGCGGTGTTCGTTTGCTCCGTCGTTTAAACGTTAAATAATTACTTTAAATATTAAATGGTACGTTTTAAAATACAAATTATTACGCTATATTTTATTTAAATGTTTTACTAATCAATTTATATATTGAATTATAAAATGTAAGTTTGTTTATTTAGTTTGCGCGTTTTACATTTAAATTGTGTAAAGTTTGTTTGTACGATACGTATAAATACGAAATATTATTATAATAATATTTTTGACATAACAACGTTATTTAATAAAATTTGTCACCAACGTCCGTATAAAATTGAATCGAAATGCATTCGATTTAAATTGTGTACGATTTAACCAAATCGCATTTTCGTATATATTCAACAATATATATTATTCGATACATTAATTAGCCTAACAAGGAACTAATTACATGTATTAACATATGATTAGGCACTAATTACTAGTCCTAATTTGGCGGGTGTTACAATAACCCTATCTAATTGCTTTTCTAACATAAGCAAATACTTATCTTTTCTTTATATTTTTCTATTTGAATAAGCAAATAGTTATATATATTACTTTAGGTATAGCCTCATCATACTTCCATCCAACTACAATATTTCAAACCTATTACTTTTACCATTTATCCTATAGCTATGTCTATGAAGATAATTAAAGGCACTTTTGTTCTACCTAATATTTCCTTTGTCGGTGACAAGAAATGAATAATCTAGGCTAGAAGCAAGGTTTGTGGCAAAAGATTCAAATGAACGAAGCCTAAACAGAGCCCTTCATTTTTAAGGATTGCCGGAGGTGAGCCATAATGTTGTGTTTCTGCATCCTCTACGTTTCGGTGAATATGACTCTTTACTGCAGATAGGAATATGTGTGATTATCAACCAAAGGTGACATAATGGGCCGGTTTCATAACCTGTGAGCAAGAGGTGATTTGGGCATTTTTGAAAGCCAAGGTTTTTCATTGTCAAACATCGTGTTGTTTTTGAACAAGCCTATCTTTAGCCATGACCAATTATCTGTTGTTCTTTCCGTCTTGCGAGAGTCAAGAGTTGAAACGGGTTATAGAATCCTTATTTTGACAGCAATGTTACTAAACGTACTACAAATGTTGTATTTATGGTGATGCTGCAAAATTTTTAATACATTCTAAGTAGTTAAACTTTACATAATCTATCCGTGCATCGCACGGGTCTAACACTAGTTTTTTAATATGTACGTATTCAATCGATATCATTCTTTATAGTGTAGTTAAGTGCTATTAACAGCAACAACCATTTAAAATGATGACAAATTACAAAACAAATGTTTTACGTTATTTATCTTTTAACTTTTTTTATATTTACATGAATAACCCCTGCATCAAAACTAACATTACCTTTCAAATCGTACAGTTCAACATTACGAATTATTATCCCTTACATTATCTATTAAAACCAAAAAACGTTATATTTCGAATATTGTACTGTGTTTATTTTTGTTCACAAAAATAGAAAAGTTGATGAAATCTAAGACCATTCGCATCGCGTCCCAAATTGGGCGTTTTCAGCATCCAGAACGCGGGGCGTCGTGTAGGATTCAACGGGCGAGAGACGGGCGTTGATCGATTTTTTTATTCTTTTTTGTTTTTGTTTTACTTGTTTTCTTTGTTTTGGGTTGCTATCATCAGAAAGGAAGTGGATAAAAAAAAGAAAAGAAAAAAAGAAAGAAAAGGGAGTTGCAGAGGAAAGGCCGGAGGAAGAAGAAGGAGATTTAGGTTTAAAAATTTGGGTTTTTGGGCTATTTAATGATTTTGGGCTATTTAAATATGTGTAAACAAAATTAAATGAAAAAGTATTGTATTTTCTTAATTAAGTATTTTTAATTTTATTAACTGTATTTTGTTTAATTATTGTATTGTATTGTATTTTAATTAATTGTATTTGTTTTGTTAAATAAATGAAAATTAAATTTAGTTAGTGGGTCTCATAGAGCAAAAAGGGACGTTATGGAGTTATCATTGCAAGTGCTGAAAATGGTGTTGAAAAATGAGCATTCTGATGTTACGATTACGAATGGTCTAACAGGATTAGTGGTATTGGGTCAACTTGACTTTCACGTCACAACAATACAACACTGACTTTTTGGATCAGACACCTAACTCCCCTTCCATAGTTCCATGTGATCAAATTATTTATATTATAAAATTCCATAATTATCACGTGGTCAAAGTAAATTAAATCTATCAGTATATCAATTATCATCCCTCACTAATTACAAACCTATTCATCAAACACTCAATCATATTATGGTTGTTGGACAAGGAAGTTCTAGGAAACACAATAATTCCAATGGATCGATCATCATTTTTATGCATCAAAAAGTAGGGATGAGTAATTGTTTAAATCATCATTTGTATATAATAAGTTCCATTAACTGCATGAAAATAATTAAGGTATATGACATTTTTAATGTGTATCAAGCTATTCGGAATACATTATGTATAGAAGCTTATTATTATTGTCAGTCTCTGTATTTTGTTGACGTGTCAACTTGTAAGAAAATGTCACGTGACACATTATATAGATGACACGCGGCAAAAATAACAAAAGTTACATAACAACAAATTACAAGTTTCTTACACACAATGTACGTCATAATAGTTAGATAACACTACGAATATTGACCTTAAATGATTGCATTTTGACGTACTTAACCCTACCTAGTATGAATAGTTAAATTGTTTTAAATCATATTTCAAGTCAAAACGAAATGAGTATAAACTATAAAGTTTGATTTTTATGAATTCCATTGGAAATATATTATGTGATAAATGCAATTTTACTAGATCCTTAAGTAAATGAATTAGATGATTATTAGCCTTATGAATTGCATTTACGAAGCTCGTTCTTAAGCTAACTGATTAAAACATATGTTGTGACCGTAGTTGTTAGTATGTAACTTTTGTATTTTAATTTTAATGAAGCTTCCCGGAGATGGTCAAATGGTCCACCACATCCTTCCTCTCTAATTAAACGTGCTCCCAACCGCGTATACGCTTATCAGGTTTAACTTAACCAATAAACATCATTTCAGCCCCTTCTTCTACTAGGTAATAACATTTCAACCCCCTGTATATCATGTGCTTTTTTTTTCTTTTTTTTTTCAAAAACTCTAACCACAATTTGATAGAACTCTCAACCTCTAACTTTATGAACCTTTTACATGCTATTATGACAAAGATCGGTGTCTTTTTAAAACAAAATATGTCAACAATATTTGACATATCGACAAAAACAAAGGAGCGTGCAATACAGAAGATTAATAACAATGAGCTTTATATTGATATTCTTAACATACATGGAATGAATAATTGTTGATAGTTACATCATCTACAGTGTAATATATCATTGACAAAGTAACACATGAAAATCCACATTATATATGTGTGTTAATAATCTGATTGGCTATTTGGCACCATCAAAGTGCATTTTTCATGTCATCAAATTTCATATGAAAAAAAAAAAAAACTTTCCTATTAATAACCAACCATGTAATTAAAGTAATCATCAATGATATGATAATACTAGAGGCGGCAAAATGGGCAGGTAGGGCGGGCTTGGGTAACGGGCTCGAGTCATAACAGGCTCGGGCCATAACGGGCTCGAGTCGAAACGGGTGCGGGTTGAAACTAACAAATTTAAAATTGATTCGAATGGGTTGTTTCACATTGACCAACTATATCAAATATATATCTTCTAAGTTTTTAACATCATCTAGATAATTTAATTATCAAGAAATTCTTGAGAAAACAATGTGTACTTGATTTCGTGACATTAAGATGTTATTTGGGTTGAACAATCGTTTTTTATGTGAACCGATTAATATTGTTAGTCACAGATATAGACAAATAGTAATACTTTTTTTTTTACTATAATCGATTTTTTTATCAAATAAGGTATTGTGCATAATCAGATTGTTGAAATCTAGTTTGAATTTGACAAAGCTAACTACGGAGTATTGATTTGTGAAATAACCCCAACAAAGGACGACAAAGAATTATTATTATTAATTAAGGACTATAATAGAACTAACAGAAATGTGTGAGGTACAAATCGTAAAAGTTTTCCACCGCTACCTGCCAAAAAGAAACATGAATCTTCGTGTCATGTCCCTCCACGCGTTCATACGTCTTAGTAGTCTTTATTCTTCTTCTTAATCCTCACACGCTTATTTACTCTCTAACTCCGTATAATTAATTAATTATCTTCTATGATCATCATCAGATCACAAGATATAAAGATACACTCTTCAGTTGCATCGTTTCACATCTGCAATTCTTTTTATTTCATTAAAATCCATCTCTTCTTCAACTTCTCTGTTTTCCTGTTTCACACTTTCAAATTCAAATCACCTTTTCACACTCACTTATTATATAGTAAATCAATCAATCATAATGGAAATCAGTTCAATTCCATTTCTAAATCAAGAAGAATACTCATACTTCTACAGCTTCTTTCAGGATTTCGACAACAATAACACCTCCAACATTATACCCGACATTCCAATTCCGGTGATCAACAATAAGCGTCGAAAACTCGATGACGAAAACAGCTCACTAAAACAAATTCTCAACACTATCTCGTTTGTTGATAATCAGGATACTCCCAATTCCAAATTTGACTTTGAATTTCAAGCACCCACCTCCAACTTTGAATCCGAAATGGGTGATTCCGAGAGAAGTAGAGTTAGGAAAACACCGCCTCCGAAATTCGATGCGGTTGAGGAAGCGAGTTCGAGCCACGTTGGAGGACAACGAAGGTTATGGGTGAAGGAAAGATCCAAAGGATGGTGGGAATATTACAATAGCGACGAATGTCCTGACCAGGAGTTTAAAAGAGAGTTTCGAATGAGTAAAGCCACGTTTAATATGATTTGTGTTGAGTTGGATTCGGTTGTCACTAAAAAAGATACTATGCTTCGTATGGCGATTCCGGTTCGCCAACGGGTCGCAGTCTGTTTGTACCGTTTGGCAACTGGCGACCCATTGAGAACTGTGTCGGGCCGATTTGGTCTGGGCATCTCTACATGCCATAAGCTGGTTTTGGAAGTTTGTGCTGCGATTAAGACCGTTTTAATGCCCAAATACCTCCAATGGCCTGATGTGGAACGTCTTGAAAATATCAAAACCGAATTCGGATCAATATCTGGCATACCCAATGTCTCCGGGTCGATTTACACTACGCATATCTCCATAATTGCACCAAAAGTTAGCCCGGCTGCGTACTTTAACAAGAAACACACAGAGCGAAACCAAAAACCGTCGTACTCTACAACGGTTCAAGGTGTGGTTGACCCGCATGGCGTCTTTACGGATATCTGCATTGGCTATCCTGGCTCGATGTCGGATGACAAGATCTTGGAAAAGTCCGCTCTTTCTCAAAGATTTAGTAAAGGTCATTTGAGAAATGTACGGGTAGTGGGTAACTCAAGTTACCCGCTTCTCGACTGGCTTTTGGTGCCGTACAAGCACCAAAACCATACGTGGAGTCAACATTCATTTAATGAGAAAATTGGTGATGTTCAAAAGGTCGCAAAAGATGCGTTTATGAGGTTAAAAGGGAGGTGGGCATGTTTACAGAAAAGGACAGAAGTGAAGCTTCAAGAATTGCCGGTGGTTTTAGGGGCATGTTGTGTGTTGCACAACATTTGTGAGATCAACAATGAGACTATGGATGAGAATTTAAGGTTTGACCTGTTTGATGATGAGATTCCATTTGTGGAAAATGGTATGGGAACATCAGTAAATTCCGTGCAAGATAGAGATACTATTGCACATAATCTGTTGCATCATAGTCATGGAGGCACTGGTTTTTGATGATTATATTATTCTTTTCTTTGGAGTGTTAAGAGATAATAAATGTAATATAAATTGAATTAGCTTGTAAAACATATACGACTGTAGTATAAAATACGAGTTTGATATAGGATTGTTTATTTATGAAGTGCTACTTTTTGTTTAACAGATGTGGTTTTCTTTTCTTTTTGAAAATAAATAAATAAATTGATACATACATAGTTTCATAATTAATTACTCGATTTAAATAATCCATCGCTTATTTAAAGTGTTTTACACCAAATACTACTCGTAAGAAAAAGGCAGCATATAATCAACGACTTCATGTTAAATATATGATGCTCTTCTAAAACATTCTCGACAAAGTTTGTCCTAAACATTTTAATTTTTTAAAACAACAACAAAGAATCATTTCATTTGGAGCTTGACCCCACCCGTTGGGGGGTGTTTTCTGATTACTTTTCACGTGTGAATTTGAACACACTTGTTTGGTCAACGCGAAAAATCAACGCAACATGTTACAATCGGAGTTTCCACGTAGCAACAATTATCCTACTGATGTCATCAACATGGAAGACGCTGACGTGTTATCAAAAGTGTGCTTACCCATCCATTATTCCGTTATCCAGCTCACGGAAACCGTTATATGCGTGAGTTCTTTATAACTCTGCATCACATTATCACGTATGTAGTTTACAAATTTAACAAAGTCACAAGTAAGGAATTTAGATCAAACAAGACTTGTTTATCTTATCTTAAAAGGTCAACCTTATCTTTTTAAGCAAATTTGTATAACTTATAATTTGTTTGTTTGTTTGTTTGTATGAATCAAATAGTCAATGTATTCATTCAGTGGTTATGGGGTAAATCACAAAAATGATCCGTTGACCGTACCCTATTTAACAAAATAATCCGTTGACCAAAGCTTTTAACAAACTAATCCACCGATTGGCGTCAAAAGTGACGCCCCAGCGCCCCTGACACAAGCAACCAATCAAAAAATGCCACGTGTACGCCAACCAAAAAAACCGGCGCCCCATGATTTTTTTTTGGCGCCCCATGATTTTTTTTGGCGCCCCACCCTTTGTTTTCTTCCTTCTTGGCGCCCCTCATTTTTTTAATCCGGCGCCCCATGTTTTTTTTTCGCAATTCTCGTACACGTGGCATTTTTTGGTTGGTTGCTTGTGTCAGGGGCGCCGGGGCGCCACTTTTGACGCCAATCGGTGGATTAGTTTGTTAAAAGCTTTGGTCAACGGATTATTTTGTTAAATAGGGTATGATCAACGGATCATTTTTGTGATTTACCCCCGATATATATGTAAGGACTAAGGATCAATAACGCACGTGACATTATTACATCACAATAACGTTCCAAATAACATAGTTCACGAATAAAAAATACTCCGTATATGTTTTTATATAAGCGGCTTTGAAAAAAACATTTTATATCGTACGGAGTATCTATTTATTTGTAAGAACAAAGTATGCGTATCAGCGTATTACGACTCTATTTTACGTTAAAAGAAATCAAAATTCACAAAGGAGAAACTATTAACAATAAAGTGTTTTCTATAACTTACATTTTTTAATTAGGAAAAAGAAGGTGCATTACACATATCTTCAAAAATCAAAAGGATAACTACTCGGTGTCACTTTTTGAATGAATTAAGCATCTTTAATTGTGGAAGATCCAGAAAATTGAGTTCCTCTGTAACATCCTATTTTTGAACCTACAAGTAAATAGTATTTTACTAAGTTTTAAAATGGATATTTAAAATAATGGGGAATAATTTATTTGATTTCTTGAAAATAAATAAGTAAAAGAGTCACAAGATTTATTGTGACTAATAAAATAGTACTTGTTTTAAATTGTTGAACCTGACAGTAAAATAAAATATTTTGACTTACGGGTATTTTCGGGTTCCAGACAATAGGATTAAAAGGGGGTATAATATTACATTGTATTTAAGATTGGGGTCGGTTTGGGGACCGACCTAATTTTCTCTTTTATGTTCTTCATTCTCTCTTTTGTATCAAAAACACACAAAGAAAACAAAAGAGTTAGGGCTTTGGTTTGTTCAAGTTATCATCTTCCTCATCTCATTCATAATCATCATCTTCATCTTTGTAACCTAAAGATTGTAAGTGTTCTTCATAGTTATACACTTGTTTTTGATTTAATGAGTTAGGGTTTATGAGATATATGAAGAATTGAAGTTGCATTTGTTTGAAGTTGTAAATTTAGACTTGTATGAGTTATATGATGTTTGTAGTTGATATTGGTGTTAAATTAATGCATTTGAATGAGTATTGAATCTGAGTTTTTAGTGTTTTTGGGTTTTGAATCGGGTTGAGCTGGTGTAATAAAGTGCAGGTCGTTTTTAAGCTAGCAAACGCGATCCCAGCCATGAACCCGGATCGCGTTCCTTAGTTATAATTTGTCTCAGTCGGATTTTGAACTAGCGAACGCGATCCCGCCCTAGTTTCCGGATCGCGTTTCGTAGTGTAAAATGGTTACAGAATTATTTCAAAAGGGGAACGCGATCCCACTATTGTTTTCCGGATCGCGTTTGTCAGTATGTTTTGCAAAATTTGAAAATGCGTAAGTCTTCTCAGGGTCACGGTTATGTGACAATTTCATTAACTCGGATTTGATTGAAATTCACATGTTCACTCGGAAACGGCCCAATGATCAAAACTATATTCTAATAGCCTAGGCGGTTTTTGGCCATTCGGGGTCATTTAAGGGTCGAAAATGGCATTTTTCAGTTTTAAACATCATTTCGGGACTTTCTAAAATCATTTCGGATTGGTAACTTTTCTATAGCTTAAATACTTGTATTATATACACTTCATATGTAGTTTAAAGCATATAATGCTTAATTGTGTGATGCTATGTGTTGACATATGCTATATGATTATAATATCAGTTAATCGTTATTAATAAGTTACTGACTTGTATTGTTTTGTGGTAATTTCAGATAAGCAAAAGGAAACTCAGTGATATAAGACAACTGAGTTCAGAGGCTGGAATTTTGGTGAGTGGTAACTGTATTCTTCGGTTCAACCCAGTTGTAACAAGTTTGGTTACAACGGGTGAACATACTTGATTATGAGTTATTGATTGTTTAGTCATTTGGGTTATTGTTATTTTGATGGGTTGTTTATATTCCATGATGGCATGACTATTATGCATTATGTGACTATGTGGATTATTCAGAGGTCAACACTGGTTGGGTTTGTTGCTATTGTTTGGCTGGCGGGGTTTCCGATACACATCGTTGATGGATGAACCCTAGTCAGTGAAGATAGCTTCAAACTATCGGTAAATCACTGTGATGGCATACCAGTGGTTTAAGGTGTTCTTGTGATGGCATACCAAGAACCGCCGGTCCTCTTTGATTGTTGTGTGATTATGTTTATTTGTTGTAAGATTTGTTATTTCTGGATTGAACTGTCGGATACAGTTCCATTCACTTAGCTGTGAGCTAATCCCACCATGTTTAACATTTTGCAGATTATGGTTAGTTTTGGATCGGACATGTGGATACTGGATGAGATGTTTGACTACTACTGCATCTACTCTGATATTTTGGAAAATCAAAAGTTATGTTTTCGGAGTTTATATAACACCCAGTCTTGGAATATGTTTGTAATTATCGTAACTTTTAACATATGATCTTTTGGTAACTTGAAACGCTTTATCTATGTAATGATGGTTATATATCTTGGAGGACTTGCACTTCGTATGTTATAAATATAAATAATAGTTGTTAGAAAATATGGGGTGTTATATCCTCTGTGTCACAAAATTTTTATCTCACCTTGTTAGTTTATTAAGTTTATTTACATAGTAAATTGTACTATTTGAATATTTGTGGTAGCACTCCTAAAAAAATCAATAACCTTTCAACTAATTTTATGTTAAATCGGCTTAATTGACTGGTGTCGTGTGCCACCGTTTATTATAACATGTGTCCACCCCTTATCTTTAACACTAAATAATTCTCCATCCGTCCCAAAATTATACTCCCTCCGTCCCATATTTATAGTCCAGTATTCCTTTTATGGATGTCCCAATTTTATTGTCCACTTCCATAAATAGATAAGAATAATGACATAAAGTTCTTTTTCACCCCTAATGTATATATGTAAGACAAAAAAGTAGGTAAAAAGTAGAGGGTAAAACTGTCATCTTACCAAAAAGTAAGAAATGTGATTATGTTACCTTAAACTGCTTGTTTTTTGTCTGGGGACAATAAAATTGGGATGGAGGGAGTAGTATATATTTCATTTCATGGACGTTCCAAATTAATTGTCCACTTCCAAAAATAAATAGGGAATTTTGATCGTGATTACTATATTACCCTTAATTGAAATTATTATTACAAACTTTTAAAGATGTACCAGTAGTATTTAATTGGTTAATGGTAAAACTGTCATTCTATAAAAAGTAAGAAAGAAAAAAGGATTATGTTTTATTAAACCACGTGTTTTTTTGTCGGGTGACAATGATTTTGAGACGGAGGACGTAACAAACTTATCCATCAATATTTATAGGGTGGTGATTTGTACACCACTAAAAATTAGCCATACACCACTAAAGCTGCTTTACAGTGTTGTACAGTACAACACAATGATGCATAAAAATGGTGTATGGCTAATATTTGGTGGTGTACAAATCACCACCCATATTTATACCATCAATCGCTTGTCATCTTATCTTAGTTACGGAGTATTAACAAAACAAAACAAACACTTAACTTTCTTTCGATTATTAATTTTGACCCACAAAAAAAAGTCAAAATAAGGAAAAGTAAGACAAGCTCAAGCCGTTGAAGCCGACTTCAACCTCATTATTCCAATAATACCCATCCTATATTCACACAGTGCACCCTACCCCTGCGGCAGAAACCATGGGTAAAATCGTAAACTACTTAAAACCAACACATCTACGTATCTAACACTGAGAAAGGGGCGCTGCCATGGCTTCCAACGAACCTTCGATTTTGGTAGCTCATGAACACATCTTATTATCATAATTATTAAATTTTCTACCAAAAAAGCAAAAAAATTCTCGCAAAATTCCAATCTTGAATTCTCCCGGAAAAGGATAATTATTTTCAATTCACCTTCTTATATACTTTTTTTTACCAATATTTTACGCGCGATTATTGGTTACAACTAAAGGTAATCATATACATATATTATTGTATTGATATTTTTGTTAGTCTTATTTATTAGTTCAACTGATCAAGCTTTGATCGAATTATTGTAGCTTATGAAATAGAGTGTATTTTGTTTAATTTGTATTTTTGTTGCATAGATTGGACTTCTAGGGTTTCGAAGTGTTGTTTAAATATATGCATGTATTTGATCTGAGATTGATGAAGTAAAATTAAGATCAAAAGGCTATGTGTATTATACTCGCTAGTTTATTTACATATTAATTTAACTAAGTTGTTTTCCCAGTTTTTTGGGGATGCATAATATTGTAATACTAATAATTTATTGATAGTAAGTTTATGAATATCTATTAGTTATGTGTAATGCTGGAAATTTTAGACCTGTGAAAGTAATTAGGGGATTTATTTGATCATTATTAATTAACCTGTTTAACTTAACAGCTTATATTTATGCGATATATGTAATGTAACCATCATATGATTTAATTTAGTGTTGACATTACACTTCTGTATGAAGGAACTTGAAGTTGATCGTTTAGGGCTTTACCCAAAAAAAAAAAAAAAAAGTTGATCGTTTAGGATCTTAGGTAGTCTCAAATGTGCTTATTTTAGGTCTTCCGCTATTTTCTATGATAATAGTTATTAACCTCATCTTGGCCAGATAAGTTGGACCTTTATTCATTGCGTTTGTTCAATAGAGGCGTTTATCGAGATTTCATGAGTATTATGATTACAATTTAGTTCAGTCACTCACATTTGCATCTTAAATGTGAAGTGGGATCCCTTCATTATACAGCTTAATTATGTCATGGCTCAATACATAAATGAAAATCTGAAGCTTATGCTTATTTGTCATTTTTAGGTTGATTCTGCAGTCTTGTCATGCGCAACTGCGTTGACAGGGTTTGTAACACAGAGGGTGTTCATATTCTGATGCAATGGCATCATCTAGTAAATTTAATCTGTCATCAGGTAGCCCAGATAGACCATTATATCCCTCTGGATCGCGTGGTTCCTATATAGCTGGATCAGTGGACAGACCAGCTATGGATAATCCTATCTTATCATCACTTCCAAGCATGTCAAGAACCACATCAACTGTAACACAAGGAGAAGTGACTAATTTTTTACAATGCTTGCGGTTTGACCCCAAGTCAATGGCTGCTGAATATAAGTTTAACCGCTACGGGGATTTCAGGCGACTTGCTAGCGCTGCGCTTGGTGCACCAGATGTTTCACCGTCTGGTTTGTTGAGAGGTAAACCACCTTCTTTCTCTCCCGAAGACCTTAAACGACTAAGGGCTGGTCTGCGTGAATCTACCATCAAGGCCAGGTAAGTTCAAGATTATTTCTAAGTGTAGGTGGGCAGGTGGCAAAACCGACTTGGGTTATATTTTATCTCTTAACACATCAAATGGGTCATTTAAAGGACACGGGACAAACTTGTGGAAAGTTGTGCAAAGTGTATCGATAATTGCATAAAACCTCACTATTGTATGATATAGCGTTCATTATCATATTTGACACACTATTTATATGAAGTTGAATGTTTTGGACGAAATGTGTGTCAAGTTAACCCAACTCGACTTTTATTGTTTTGACCCATCACATGTTTTGACCTGTTGCCTAACCTGACCATTTTGCCAACTCTGCTATTGAGGATCATAAATCACAAATGTTTTCAGTTCATAAAATTATATATATCAGGGAACGTGTGAAGATCTTTAGCGAGAGCTTGTCGGTTGTGAACAAGTGTTTTCCAAGTATTCCTTTAAGGAAAAAATCACGTCCGGATGGTCTATCTGGTGATCGCACAGTTATGGGGGGCGGTGTTGGTAAGATGGGTACCCAAAATCACGGCCCAACTAGTGTCTTTGATTTTGAACAACACAAAGTTGAAGTAAGAGGGAAAAATAGTGTTCCTAATAAACGCACCAGGACTTCTATGGTGGATCAACGGGTTTGTATTTTGCTTTTAGTTATATTCTCATTTGTTAGATTACAGAAAGCACATATTTTTTATGACACTTCATATTACAACTTATTATTAGCATAAGCACTTCCAAAACACACATCCAAACATATCATATGTACCGTTTCTATCTTGTGATTTTGTTTGGTACTTCTCGTCTGATTGTGAATATTTGACTCGTTTAGCTGGATGTGCGTCCTAACACTCCTGCTAGATCAACTGCGAGTGTAGACAGGGATAAAGAAGTCTTAAGAACTCCCAATAGTAATGGTCCTCAAGGTGAGGATCGAGCAGTGTCCATCGTAGGTGATGGTTGGGAAAAGGCAAAAATGAAGAAGAAACGTTCTGTAATGAAGGCTGAAACTGCTTCAAGTCCAAGCTCAGGCTCAACAAAACCAATTGATGGATGCCGGGAACCCAAACAAGGAATACATCCTAGGCATTTTCCTGATGCTAGATCAAGGTTAACTGATTCCTATGCAGTCAGGTACCAACTCTCATACCTATAAAGTACGGATTCAGTATATATGGTATTATGGTGTGCTGGGTGTGTTGAGTAATGGGTCAAATATGTGAAAAACCATTAAGGGCCGATTCGCCAAAATAAGCCGGCTTGACCAGAAATTCTTTTTTCTGACTATTTATTCATTTTTTTTTTTTTGGAATATCTAGTGTGTCAAGGATAATATATGTTATTGTATAAAGTACACTTTGGGATATTTCCAGCCCGTTTGAACCCTTCCCTTTTTAGCTGAAATTGCCACCTGTAGTATTCATGGTATCTTTTAATGGATGAAACAAGAAAGATAGTACGTGTGGCACTTTATAAGCACATTATATTGATGTAGGTCTGGAGCTGCTAATGGAGTTATTGGAGCAGGAAAAGCTGATGGAACACGTTCTTCCATCCCGAAGGCTGATCAGGAGAGTACGTCCCTCCTCCATGATAAAAGTGATAAGAGTAATAGTTCAGAGAAAACGAATATCAGAGTTGTCAATAAGTACGATACTCAACTTGTAACTTCGATTGTTTTTATATTAAACATGAAAGTAGTTATGCATCATAACGTTCGATTGTATTATTAGGATGGGTGTTCGAGATGAATTCATTTCTGGTAGTCTTACTAGCACAAAACTGCATGCAAATACTCGAGGTCCAAGATCAGGATCAGCTATTGCACCGCCTAAATTATCCCCTGTGCAACAGGCAGCTACCTCTAACGATTGGGGTTTGCCTCATGGTACAAGCAAGAACCCTATCAATCGTAAGCGTACACTGTCAATGCGTTCTTCATCTCCACCAGTAGCACAGTGGGCCGATCGGAGGCCCCAAAAGATATCACGTACCGCAAGAAGAACCAATCTTGTCCCTGTTGTATCAACTACTGATGAAACTCCTTTGGATTCTCCGCGACAGTCAAAATCAAAATGTGATAATACTTTGTCTTCTTCATTATCAGAAAGCGAAGAGTCGGGTGCTACTGAATTTAGGATTAGAGAGAAGGGGAAGAAGTGTGATGAGCTGGAAGATAAATCTGGACAAAATGTTCAAAAGACGTCAAATCTAGTCCTCCCAACAAGAAAGAACAAGTTGGTGAATGGGGAAGCGCATATCGATGGAGTTCGTAGACAAGGCCGAACTGGGAGGGGTTTTGGTTCTGCACGGTTTTCTGGATCAATAACTGGCGAAAAGCTTCACAACGTTGGCACTGCAAAACAACTTAGAACCGCGAAACATTCATTTGACAAATCTGAAAGGTCTTACATTTTTTTACTATTAGATAAAATTTGAATCTATATCTTAAGTTTTCTTATATGACGAGTTTTAATACTTGTATGCCATGACATATTTACAGCAAACTTGGGCGGCCACCTACCAGGAAACTATCAGACCGCAAAGCTTATGCACGTCAAAAACATATTGCAATTAATACTGCGCCAGACTTTCTTGGTATGGTTCATCAGTTGGCCATTCAATTTAAGATTTCCTAGAGGTGGAAAAACGGGCGGGTTAGGCAGGTCGTTAACTATGTAACGTATCAAAAGGGGCTCGGGTCAAAGTGAGCAATTTTTCTGTATGTCTAGGGATGACCTTAACCACTTTCTGCCCAAATTCTTAATTATTTCTTTAAATATCTAGCATTACAAAATTTATATTAATAATAATCTAATTTGACGAATTAAATGATTTAGGATGTTTTATTTAATAAAGATACACATTGGGTGTTTGTCAACCCGTTTGACCAAATTTCTTCTACGCAATCTTTTGGTGACTTGCTTGACCTGTTAGAGATAAAACACAACCCGTTACAACCCATTTATAAATAAATGGATTGGTGTTGCACCCAGTTCCATATTTCCAGTAAGTTCTTAGTTTTTCTTATTCTTCTTTCAATCATGATGACTTCTCTTAGTTGGTTCAGATGATGGGCATGAGGAGCTTTTGGCAGCACAGCGTGCAGTTATTAATCCTAGTATGTTCTCATTGGCTATGATCTAAATTTCTAGTTAAGATAGTGACACCGGTAGCTCTAATTATTGGATTGCTGCTTGTAGGTCATGCGATATCCAGCCAGTTCTGGAGGCAAATGGAACCATTTTTTGGTTTTCTATCAGATATGGACGTATCTTATATAAAGCGACAGGCAAGTAATTTTCATATATGATTTGAATGTTTAAATTCTGTTGCATTAATCATTTGATTTGTGCCCTTTTTGCATGAGGTGTGCACTGTTTCTTCTGGTTTGGTAGTCAAACTATAGGTGACAAAACGATCGGGTCTGGAGCGTAGGTTACTGGTCAAAATGGGCTAGGTCAGATTGACCTGAGACTCTTGTCCAAAATCATTATTAATTTAGAAACAGTTTGTGTGTCAAATTATGATTGAGTTTTTTTTATCACGAATAATAATAAAGTTCTTTGAATTAAACAACTTATGAGGTTTATGCATTAAAAGTACACTTTGGGCAACTTTTTGACCCGCTGACCAATTTGGTACATCTTACTTTGTAGCTATTTATTCGATTCGATTCATTGTAGATAAAGAGTAACCTGTATTGTCCCAATTATATGTAAATGGGTCAAAGTTGCCACCTCTAGGTTGAGCATATAAGGATTATTTGTTATTTTGTTGCAATTTCAAATGTTAAGCTATGTAACAAAATCCATAATACCCTTGGCTAAATATTTTTTAAATGTTAGATGTCAAAATGCAATCTAACCATCTTCCAATTTCAATGCGTTGCAGGGAAGCATTTTATCCTCCGTCACTACCGCAAAATCAGTATCATCAGACGTTGATAATTCCAATACTCTTATTAATGGAACGGACAACAGAAATCTTGAGCTGTACCAGGAACCGTTACCGCCAAGAACACCGAGTCCTCAGGATATTCCTCTCTGTCAAAGACTTCTTGCTGCTCTAATTACAGAAGAAAATGATGAGCCAACTTGCAGTGGAAACGATAGCCTATATATTAATGTTTATGGTTCCAGATTCGAATTTGAAACAGATATCGAATCCAAAGTCTTCAATCACCAGCGATTGCAAAACTTGGAACTTAGTGGACATGATGCTTTCAATGGTGACACTAATTCTACGCAGAAATCCTGTAAAGAGCGCTTACACAACCATTCAGATAACCATATAATTTCCACGAATGAAAGACTACTTCTCGAGATTCAGAGTATTGGACTGTACACGCAACTAGTGGTTCGTGCTCTCTTTAACATTAATTCTTTGTAACTATTTTGTGTGGCAAATATGGTCACAAAGTTTTAATATCTTGATGATAATCTGGTTCTTTTATTTACTTAATTTAGCAGTGTTTTAAAACCCGGGTTTTTAGTCGACCCGGAAAAATGTTAATTTCTGGTCGGACCGGTTGGGCCGGAAGGTCGGACCGGAGTTAATAATAGTATACAGTAGTAGTATTTAGTGAATTTTTTTATTTTTTATTTTTTATAATTATAATTATAATTATTAATTATATCATATATAATAATTATAATCCATAGAGTAATAAAGGGTGATGACACATCGATTCTCTCGTTATTCTTGGAATACACATCAATATAATAATTATATAATCCATAGAGTAATAAATGGTGATGACATATCAGTCAAAGATTCCCTCATTACCCTCATTATTCTTGAAATACACAATCAGTCAACATTCCCTACTTATAAATGATTAAATGTACATAGAAATTGTAAAAAAAAAAAAAATGAAACCGGGTCAATGCTCCGGTCCGGTTCCCGGTCTAACCTGGTCCGACCGGCCGGGTCAACCGGGTCATTGACTAGTCAAAGTATCGAAAAAACCGGGTTTTTTTGAGCGGAATTCCCTAAAAATACGGTCCGATCGGGCCGGTCGAACCGGGTCTTAAAACACTGTAATTTAGTAGGTTCAATAATCACTTTGGATTGATAAATTTTTCTGCAGCCTGATTCAGCGCACACCGAGGAAAGAGACATCACTCAAGATATCTGTGACCTAGAAAACAAGCACCATGAAAAGGTACAAATTTCCTAGAATATGTAATCTTTTATTTTGAAATTCCATAGTAAAATAGAGTTGTTAACCTTTTTACTATGAAACAGTTTTTCAGAAAGAAAAGCTTGCTTGAGAAACTGTTGAAGACTACTACTGACGCAAGGCAGATTCAAGAGATGTAAGTTTTGTAATTACCATTGTCTATATTTAGTTGTCATGCATATTACTCAACTTTTGACCACATCCATATATTTTGTAGGGACTTTGAACAGCATTCTTTTGATGAGCTCACAGGAATGGCTTACCAGAAGTACATGGTAACGTTTATTGATCATGTGACAAACTCTCGTTAAATTAATATAATTGATTAACCTTATATTGATTATGTTTGAATAATGTTGTATAGAGTTGTTGGGGCCCTAATGCACCTGGAGGTAAGAGTGCTGGCAGCAAACTTGCCAAGCAAGCTGCTCTAGCTTTTGTAAAACGGACATTAGATCGATGTCAAGAATTTGAAACAACTGGCAAAAGCTGCTTCACCAGGCCCTTATTTAGAGAAATGTTTGTCTCGGGGCCATCACACTCCAATGATAGTCAATTATATGCTGTGACTGATGCTGACTCTGGTCAACTATATGGAAATTCCACGGAAAAAGTTTCAGGTATTACATGCAAATCCGTGACTATAGAGGTAGCAAAGTAGGCAGGGCGGGTGGGTTAAGTAACTGGTCAAAATGCTTTATTTTTGGTACGAGAGGTTTGCCCGAGATACTTATTTTCCATTTTTTTGTTTGTAATTAATTACTACATTGGATATGAATGGTAAAAGATATTTATAGATGGTAAAAAACTTAAATAAGTTGACTTAGGATATTGTACGCATGAAAGATTCACTACTGCAATTTTTATTTATCATTATTATTATTTTTATTTTTTGTAATTTAGTTGAGTTTACTTGTTTGACCTGTTAGAGATAAATCATAACCAAAAAGGTCCAAAATCAGCCCATTCATAAGTATAAGGGTCGAAAATTTGAAATTTGCCCCTTCTAGTCCTTGTATCCAAAAGTAATCATATATTTTGAGTTTTTGGATTTATACACCAGTTCTTTCTTTCGTTTGCAATAACATTTAGGTAGACAAGTAACCCCTTCAAACATAATCTAATTTGACTCGTTTGTAAATGGGTCGAAATTGCCCCTTCTACTCCTTGTATTCTGATGTGATCATTCAATTTAGTTTTTGGGTTCTTATATTCACCAATTCTTTATTTCATTTGCAATTGCACTAGGTACACAATTAAGCCCTTCATTAAACAATCATGATATTTATTTTGGTGCAAAAGGAAAGAGGAGTGAGAGAGACAAAGAATGGAAGGGAAAGGGAAACAATGGCTATAAAGTTGGGGGGCCTGCAATAAATAACACCAAAGGTGAGAGAAAGGCAAAAACAAAGCTGAAGCAGAAAACAACTCAATTATCTGCTTCCATTAGTGGTTCTCAATTCAAGATTTCAGATCAGCATAAACCAACAATTGAGGTCACAATTAGTGATGTGAAGGAAAACAATGAATATGAGGAGCCACTTGATTTTTCGCACCTGCAAATTCCTGATATGGATGTTCTTGGAGATGAGTTTGGTGAGCAAGGGCAGGACATAGGGTCTTGGTTAAACATTGATGATGAGGTATTACAAGATGATGACTTTATGGGTCTCGAGATTCCAATGGATGATTTAACGGATCTGAATATGATGGTTTAAAGTTGGTTATTATATCATGTATAGACATGTTCGGCATACAACTACTTACAGATGACATTCGAGTGACTTTACATTCGGTAATTAGACTACAGATTCTTTTCAAAACCTGTAAAGAAGTTTTGAGAGAACCCTTCAAATGTTTAAGATTTTGGTACTACTTTAGTGACTTAGACTGTAAAAATCTTTTTGATTACTACTACGTATATCTTAGGAAACAGTGTATTGTGGATGTAACGTTTACACATTGGGGCACGATGCCCTGTGTACATATAACTTATGTTTTTAATAGATAGATTCATTCATAACATAATCAGTTCCGTAATCATACATCTATATTTCTTTTTCAAGCTATTTTGTTTATACAGTGGCGATTGTGGTAAAAAGATGTGTTGCGGTTGCTGCCTACAGAAGACTTGTATATGAAGGTATTAACTTTTTATCTGTTATACTCTCTATGTTTGTATAATTGTGTGTATATTTCACAGGACTTATTAAATACAGAATGGGGTATAAAAAGAACTGAAGTCTCATATTCTTTTCATCTGGGTTTAGATCGTTAAGGTATGAAATTTTTCATTGTATCTGGAAAAAGCATGTTTGCCATAGTAGTTTATTTAACATATAGGAAATTAAAGTGTATGCCATCATCGGTTAATAAGTGTTCTAATTCAAAGTATACATCATGAGCTCATTGTTAAATCGATGTATGCATTATTTTGTGGTTGGTGAGAGTGACATCTATATATGCTCCTTGTAATTTGGATGGCACTATGTTATCCAATTTGTAATGCTTTCTTGGTCATGCTTTCTTGGTCATGGTTATCCACAATAGATTTTGTGCCATGCTCATTCCCACATCACATTGATGAACTAATATATCACATGTTCACTTTTTTTTTTTTTAATTAAATAATCCTATATATTAAGAAAAGAACTTTTATTTATTTTAAATCAATCACGTCTGTTGTTATTGTTATATTTTTATGATGAGGTGTGTAGATATTCGTCTTGAAAGGTCCGACGATGATAACTGGGAGACATGCGACATTAAAACAGAGGTCATGTCTTACATTCCCATCCCACGTCCTTTAATAAGATGTTATGTGATTTATCTTTCTCGTGTCGATAAGATGGCTGATGAAATTTGCATAAAAGAAGTGGCTTTTGTAAGATGGAAATGAATTAAACTGATCGAGATAAGTGAACAGGGTAGTACTTTTTTTTAATTTTTTTTTTTTTTTTTTAAATTTCATGTCACGATAATCAAGCCACTACGTTAAAAGTTATAAAGGCTAACTGAATCACGTACCTTTGAATACCATCCGTTCTGGAAACAAGAGAATGATTAAACTACTTTGTTTTTTGTATGATGTGTACTCTGTTTCTGTTTCTTTGGATACTTGAAAAGGTTGAAATCCATAGTGCTTTTGTCCCCTAAAAATAACGACTTTATATTATTAAACTTGTTTGTGGATGGAATTAGTTTCTTTGCACACTATCCTTAATCATTGCGTTTTGGCTTTTAATCTACATTTATATTATATTTCCATATATCGAATGGTTCAATTCCTAGCATAGCAAATACTTGTAACTTTATTATTGTAACAAAAGTAAGGGTATAAGGTATATTTACTATTCATATTCCGGCCAAAACTGGTGCCAATCTTTATTTCTAATCATCTAACTTAACGTAGGTACGTGTTACCGGCCTTTCTCAGCAACATATATATACGGAGTATATCATTAATAGCATGTACGTACCCTCAGATTTGACGTTAATCATAAACTTTATTTGTTATACGAACAAATTAACATGATAGTAAGTTAAAATAACAATTCTTATCTATTTATTTGTTCACAGTTACGTTGCTAATTAATTAACACCAACTATAATTGGTACTTCTAGCAAAAATTACTATCATATATATACTCTATCTGTCTCATTTCAATTGTTCACCTTACTATTTTTGTTTGTCCCACAAATATTATCTTACTTACAAACGTAACTATTAAAATTCATTAAATAATTCCCTATTTTACTTTCATTTATTTCTATTAATAATTTATATCTTAATAACTTTCAATCATGACATACAAGGGCAAAGGCCGGTGACAATTATCGATCTATCTAAAATCAAAAAATATTTGTTGATGGACAATAATTATGAGACGAAGATAATATATAATCTCTAATTTTCTTTTTAATTTCTTTTAAAGAACAACTAGGCTCAACGCAAATGTCTAACGTCCAAACTATTTGATGATGTGAATCACAAAATTAAAGAGATATATTGAATATTCATTAATTTTTAATATTAGATGACACGTATGAGTTTATTGTTTTCGATGTGTTATAAAAACGTTTATTTCGATTTTGAACCATGTAGTAAGTAGCTAGCAAAAGTGACAAAATGATTATATGTTCTTCGTGGCCAAACTTGTCTAAAATCATTAGATTTGGTGACCCAAATAATTATAAGTACGTGCACTTGTAAATAGCTTAGCTATAAAAAGAGAAAAGAAGAAATAAAAAGGCAATACTTGTATATATTGTGGATATATATATATATATATATATATATATATAAAAGAATAACCTTAAGTATAGTAGCTTCAATCAAGTGATACCTTTATGATCTGATCTGATCTGATCTGATCTGATTATGATTTTGAAATGATAATAACACAACACGCATCCGAACCTAGACACCATATATATATATATATATATATATATATATATATATATATATATATATATATATATATATATATATATATATGTTATCACAACAACCATCATTATATTATGATGATGATGATTATCAGATTATGTACATGTGTGTTCTTCCATTACTTAAGCTAGCCATATATATGTGCCTATTAATTGAATATATGTAACTTGTATCAACACAATGAGCATTACTCTATCATTACCCAATAACAGTGTTGCACATCAAATTTCACAAATATTATTAATTCTCAAAGTCTTATCCTAAGATATATAATCACTACCAATCTAGCACACTGGATCCGATCACTCTTGAACATGACATATACTCCATAATAAATAATACTATAACCTTATTCTACCATACTGCATGCCCCGTACTTCTTTGTCACATAACCATAACCATCAACCATTAATCATTAATCATAAATATAAAAACAAAATGAAATGACCCTTAATTAATTAATGGTGGATTTTCTTTTTACCCTTCCCCCTCTTCAAATGTTTGAATCTTTGAATGTTACCTTTTAAGGGTAAAACTGGGATACTTTGTTCATGCCTAAAGAAATTATCAGGATCAAACTCAGTTTTGATCTTCACCAACCTATTGAAGTTGTCTTTGAAATACCTTGTTCCCCATGAACTTGCTTTCACAAAACTTGTGTCACCACCATCTTTGTCATTCATTCCAAGATCAAGATCTCTGTAGTTTACATAAGCTTGTCTTGGAAACATTGAAACATATTGAGCCATGTAATTGTATAGCTTCCTAACCCAATCAACATGTTTGTTCATGGATTCTTTCTCAGGGTTCATCCAGTTGTTCACATACTGAACCTTGAAAAGTATCCCATTTCTGTGAGGGAATGGAATTGATGATTCTGGAATCCTACCCATCATTCCACCATATGGGTTCCATATCATTAATGGGCTTTCTTCTTCCAAGAATCTCTCCCAGATCCCTTCTAATCCCTTCTCTGGAATTGGTTTCGTTACAAAATCTGATTTTGCTTTGAAGTAGTTCAAGAAAGCTGGTTTTCCGGCAAGTAAGACGCTTGTCGGAACAGTACGTGGGTAACCGGCGATGAACAACACAGATTCCAACCAACTCATTTCAAAGCAATCTTCTTTTTTCAAACCCAATTCAGGGAAATTTTCTTGCATGATTTCTTCAAGTCTACCCACTTCTCCCAGAAAAAGGGCATTGTATGTTGTACTTATGGTTCTTTGAGTAGTGTTTGGTACATTTGAGGTTGAAATCACAACCCTAATGAAAAGATCATCATCAAGTTTGTCAGCAACTTGTTGCCACTTGTAAAGAATCTTGGTGGCACCTTCTTCTAATGTCCTTCTGACATTAAAAGTCGTGACAGTTTCAGGGACAGGGACGAGTTTTAGCTTCCAAGAAACTATAACTCCATAACTGCCTCCGCCACCTCCACGAATAGCCCAAAAAACATCCTCTCCCATTGATTTTCGATCCAAAATTCGACCATTTGCATCAATGATCTTCGCGTCGAGTGCATTGTCTGCCGCTAGACCATATTTTCTCATCATGGAACCATATGCACCACCCGTGATGTGACCTCCAATGCCAAGACTCGTACATAGACCAGCCGGGATCCCATGAGTCTTGCTTTTCTCAGCAACTCGGTAGTAAAGCTCACCAACGGTTGCACCAGCTTCAACCCAAACCGAATTATCTTCTAGGTTAACATCAATGCCACGTAGTTTGGCCAAGTCTATAACGACGTAAGGAGGGTCCATAACGGATGTATAAGAAAGGCCTTCATAATCATGGCCTCCACTTCTAAACCTAAGCTGAATCCCTAGCTTTCTGGCACATATGACCGCAGTTTGGATATGGGTTTCGTGTAATGGGGTGAAAATAAGCTCGGGTTTAGCTGCATAAGAGGCGATGCAACGGAGATTTTGGGCGGTTGATTTCAAGAGGGGTGTGAAAGAAGTGTTGTTTGGGGTGACAAATATGTTGGGAAGCTTAGTTAAAGATTGTGTATCAAGAGAAAGGCATTGATGGAAAGTATCTTGAATTGGGTATGAAGAACAAAAGGTTGAAAGTGATGCTGCTAGCAAGAGTAGAAGAAGCACAAGAGACTTATTTGAAAAGTAACTCATTTTTGGAGATTTAATTGATGGAGTTCGTGATGTTTTGAGAATGAGAGGACCGGCCGGGGTCACATTTATATGGAAATGGGCCGGGGTTCATCATATCATTGATGACCAAATATGTGATCTATTGCAAATGTCATCATCTGGAGGTTGAGAATTTAATTCGGTCTTTGTGAAAATTTATTATTTAGTGTTATTATTAAAAACATAATACTGGTATGATTTTAGTTTATTTCCAAACTATTTAATTTGGTCATATTTGACTGCTCATAGGTTTAATTTTAGAAAATTCCTAGCAAGCCCAAACTCTTAAATTTTGGCACAACGTTTGGTGAGATACTTGATTCAATTCTTTTCATATTTTGTACGTTCCGAGACTCCTAGTCGTTATTATTCAATATTTTAGATACTCTAATTTCTCAATATGATATATGATTTCGTATAAAAATGTTTTCCTAACATATATGATCGAGATAATTATCAATTTGATGATAAAAATACTCATACGCATGTAACACGTAACGAATGCTTTATGACCGGGATAACTTGTCACTAGTAAACTAAATGCTTGTTGGCAGGATATAAAATGTTTATATTATGATGATGAGACATCTGTTTTGTACAAATGTGGTTCAAGTATACAAAGTAATTCAATATCCTAAATTACAATAGAGTTATGATAATTAATTCCCGTAGGGCATTGGTTAAGCTTTCTTAAAATATATTGGAATTAATTACTAAATACTAACCTTTCGTGTTTAAACGCATATATTAATAATTAATGAAAAATATAGTGATATTAATTTAAGACTTATTATATGTATGAAAAGTTGATGCTAATTATAAATTTATTTTAAAAAAGCTTAACTAATGTCTTAAGTTACTGATTGTCATAACGCTAATAATATTATGGGGAAGTGTTTTGTGTTGTTGAACTGCACAAAACAAATGTGCTGCTAGTGTTATTGGAGGGGCTATTTGTGTATATATTTAAAAGTTGAAGGACTATAAAAATTAAATTTGTAATTTTTGAGAAAAGATGATTGGTCAACAATACCATTGAATGGTGCACCCAACAATACAGTTTATTTGCCCTAATATTATTAGTATCTTTCGGATGAAGATTCATTTCCACAAATAAGACTTCCAAACAATTTTAGTTCATAAATTTTACGTATATCGTCACACATTTTTGAATAACAATCTATTTTCTTGGGGGGGAAAAGTTAAGGAAGTTCTAAATGTTAATTAATTAATTTAACACATATAGTTAAATAAAAACGGTGAGTTTTAGAATGTTACCATAAGAATACAAGGAGTGGCTGTCGGATTGTTCAGTGTTCACTCGGAGTTCAATTGAACACTAGAGTTTAATATAAGGTAGGTAGTGTAGTTTAATGTTCAATTCGGTGTACAAATGGACCATAAAATAATTTTAACCAATCAATATAAATGAAAAGAAAAAAAGAGAAGAATAAACTGTTGAATATAGCGTTTAATTTTAAATATTGACAATGAACACTGACCTTGAACCTTGAAAAGAAGTGGTTAACACCAACTTTAAGCGTTCAACTGATAATTTTCCAACCCCGCGAATGCTTTAATCACTAGTGGGTTTCATGTCCAACCATGTGATCCTCCAATGTCTCCTAGTTTTAATTCCACCAACTTATACAATTGAGTATATATATATTCATTTAGAAGATATATGGTTTTTATAATTTTGCAATTAAAAATAGGGATTTGCTAATGTGTGCCCCGTAGTATATATTAAGGTGCATTTAATGAATTCGTAATTTCCTTATATATCAGAATTATTAATTTATATATGCATTAAAAAGTAATTATTAGATTGAATTAATGAAAAATAAAAGCAAATTGTGATATTTAAGAAA
Organism: Helichrysum umbraculigerum; assembly: GCA_949592205.1. NCBI lineage: Eukaryota > Viridiplantae > Streptophyta > Magnoliopsida > Asterales > Asteraceae > Helichrysum > Helichrysum umbraculigerum. The sequence goes on along the minus strand of CATIUR010000005.1, from coordinate 2,207,881 downwards.
ATTATCGGTTCAATAAATGTTCCTTAACGTGTGTCACGGGGGGCACACGTTAACAAAACCCTTAAAAATAATGACGTGATCTGTTATCTAGCATTGATTGATATTTGTACTTTTGAATCTTTTTAATGTATTAGGTAATTTTATCCTTTTTAATTATGTATTTGATATTTAATTTATTACTTTTTGTTATTTTCTTCTACAACATAATAATGGTACTATACGTTGTCTTAAGTGGCTTGTTTCGATTGTCTTACAGGTTACGAATCAATTATCAATTATCAATTATATAGATATAGATGCAATGGTGCTTGAGGTTGTTGTATTGTGTTGTACAAGTTGTCAAAACGTCGTTTCCGACTTTTGTTTATTCATAACACTTTAATTATTGTTGCCAACACTCTTCCCCTTGTCAAAGAAAAATATATATATTTCAAAAAATCACAAGATTGTGTTGTAACCCGCATATTGTGATAATAATCATATGCCAATAATTAGTGATTTAAATCATGATTAGTTTGATCTAAGAACATCCTTTTATAGTGAAATGATTTTTCAAAAGAAGCATTCATATATTTTGGAGTTTTTTTTTTTTTTTTATGTGAAATATTTTATGAATATATAGCTAGGTTAATTAGTAAAAATTGAATCATTGCCCGAAAGTTTTTCGGATGCACGTAAAAACTCACACAATTTGATACGCGAATTATTTCTGTTTTTTAGCGTGTATTTTGAAACATTAAAAAATGGATCATCTTATTAATTACGGAGTATATTATATGATACCGGTCCGTTACAAAGATATGATATTGCTTCTTTTATGCATGCATAATCCAAATTAAGTGACAAGCATTACTTGTTAAAGATGGCAACACACATGACATTTACCAACGTCTTTTTATAGGATTCACCTAAGTTGATCAACTAATATTGTATTTTAGTTTTTAGAAGTTTTAATTAATGAATACTTTATTTAACATAAATTTTACCTTTCCAAATCCAAAATAACAATAATAATATTATTATGAAATTATATTAACCATGAGTCTTACTTATATATGTAGTGGGTGCCTCCAAATAAGAGAATGAACGATGCCTACAATAAAGTTTCATTTTGAAAAGGGTAGTGATAAATTTACCATCTATTTTGATAAATCCACCAAAGATATACATTAACAGGTTGTACAGTACAATATGTTAATACATTGTTTTGGTGGACAAATTTTGAAAAAGACCATGTCGCAACATACTAGCATTCTAAACTTGGTATTGAAGTAATCGCTAAAGGTTTTCATAAATACTTTAAAAATGCATTTAATTAACTCTTTAATTTCTTTTTATATATGTATATTAATTAGTACATTACCCACGCGACGGGGCGAAATGCTTATGATGAATTATGTTCGTCATATGTAATTGTATATATAATATATAGATAGATGTGTGCAAACTTCATACTCTACAATATGTTCTTATCTTCTATCTCGGAGTCGATTCTTCTTATTCAAATGAAGCTTTGTCTTTTTCGTAGGTAGACAAATTTTTTTAATAAACAAAAATAGTAATGTGGATAACTAAAATGGACATCTCTCTAAAATATGTGAGCAATGTTTTAAGTGACAATAGGGTGATGATAAATTCATCAACTTTTTTGATAAATCTACCATAACTGTGCATTCTTAATTTGTACTGTACAAGTTTTGAATGTACAAATGTTGCGGATTTATCAAAAAGTTGAGTGCAAAATATAACAACCAATGACAATATACTTTATGTGACTATGTAACTTCTATTAGAACATAATAGACTCAAAGTTTTTAGTTTAGTTGATTATTAGATAGATTTTGTCCCGTAAATTCAAGATTACCAACTTTTTATATAATAACAATATATAAATAATTAATTTTAACTATATTTATATATCTTATAGAATATTATGTAAAACTAAACATGTTAGTAACATACGGTTTTCATTCCAACGGGTTTTCCACATTAAAGGTTAGTACATTTGATTTAATATTTTGGAAATAACTTAAGATTGAATGTGATTTTATTATTTAGTGAAAGTTGATATATATTGTCTAATTTTGCAGTTCATAAAGTAGGTATGATTTATAATTTTTATAGTAGACAAATTAGTAGCCACTCAATATTTATAGTTGCCATATTTGTAAAAGTAATTAAGGGTGATTTCGGTATTTCGCATCTTCCTCCTTATAAGTTTAAGGATGGACCCTAAACCAATTATAAGAGTTTATTTAAGATTAATTATTCATGACAACTTTTAGTATGATTATTAAACCTTACCTTAAGCCCTCCAAGTCGGGGAAGAGCTAGGAAATTTAAATAGAGGGGCACAAAAATTTCATTTGTTCATTTTCATAGTTTTAAGGGAATAAAATTTTAAAATTATCAATAAATACCTTAAAAAAATTTCCTTTTTTACATAATTCAAAGTTCTTGAGGGGGCAGCTGCTCCTATTGCCTCATTCTAGCTCTGCCCATGTTACAAGTTAGAAAATTTTTGGGTGGGTGTGTCTGAGTGGGGGGCTAACATTAAGAATTATAGTTAGTCATTATAGTTTCGAAAACACGTACATGAAAAAAATACTCCAGTTATTTAAAAATCAACGATATGATTTTCAATGTTTATATGTTTGTAATGTAAGTTAATCTAGTCGATCATATTCACGTTCTGATATGATTGTGCGAAAACCAATACAAATCCATTAGTTAACGCGTTTTCATCATGTGTTGTGCCAAATTACGTTTACTAACCCAAAATGTAAAAAATAGAAAATGTATGTTATCAAGGATATGATGGAAAAGCTTTTATTTTATTATTTATTTGATTTGATAGTATTGGTATTAGTATGACCATGAATTATGACCCAGTGTGTATATAAACACTAACCCATGCTACAAGTTGATAGCAGTCAACCACGACTTCCATATATATTTGGAGATTGTCATTTAATGGTATTCATTAGTACTGGCAATTTCTGCCCATAAGCTTTGGTAATGGGTGATTCTGGGTATTTGTCCTTACATATTGGGTAGTTTTGGATTGCATAAATTAAAGGAATGGATCAAATTGGCAAAAGTTCAAAATTTCTATGAACTCAATGGGCGAATTTATTAACACCTTTTACTGTAGACAGTGAATGGAAAAACCTTGTTTGTAAAGGTTTTTTGCTATTTCCAGATTATACAAATATAATTTAATTGCTATTTTCAGATTTTTTATTTTCTTTCTAACTTTGCTATTCCCATATAATAACCTTTTTATTGATATGGAGTACTTCCTACTTTGCTCATTCCAAATGGTACATTTTTCACTATTTTCAGACTATAAACATCTTTGTTACATTATGATTACTGATCATTTTAATATTTCTAGACTACGTAGTATTATTTAAGTCTATGTAGACTTTATTATTATTATTATTATTATTATTATTATTATTATTATTATTATTATTATTATTATTATTATTATATATTTTCGTGTTAGCGTGGGACATGATATATTCATTTTGTAATGAAATATTGTTTTTATAACTTTTGAATAACAATTGTATAAGAGATTCAATCATAATTAAATTAAAAGATGACAAAAAAAAAAAACACTTTTGACTAAATTTTCAAATAGCCCGTTTAGACCCAAGCCCGTCTAGACCCGTGCCCATTTAGACCCGTACCCATTTAGACCAGTGCCCGTTATGACCCGGAGCCCGTACCCGCCCAACCCGCCCGTTTTGCCACCTATAGTATTCATTATTTCATATTATTTCAAACATTTATTTATATATTATAATTATATTTCAACAAGTGTAAACATATCGGTGTTGATAATTTAATTAGAAATAGAAAGAATTAATTGATTAAATGAATCTAGTTTTAATTATTAATTTCGTAACTCCGCTATATATATATATATATATATATATATAGTTTGGATTAAAGTTTATGAAAATGGTTTTACTTTACTTAATAAATCTTGACATATGCCTTTAGCCCTTTAAGGCATAAGTTAGTCAAGCTCTTTTGAAAATAGTTAAGCTCTTGAAAGAGGAATCAACACAAAAATCGCAAAAAAAAAAAAAAAAAAAAAAAAAAAAAAAAAAAAAAAAAAAAAAAAAAAGTTAGTCAAGCTCTTTTGAAAATAGTTAAGCTCTTGAAAGAGGAATCAACACAAAAATCGCAAAAAAAAAAAAAAAAAAAAAGAAAAAAAAAAAAGTTGACTTTCTAATTAAAGAATGGTTAATAATGGTTTAAATTTTAAAGTTTATTATTTTTTTTGTTTTGACCACTTGAGTTTTTTTACATTATTTCTTCAAGTTTGCATTGAATTATTGGTTTCAAAAAGTTAAATCATTAATTTTTTGAAAGTTAGATGATTAAACTAGAAAAACTTAGAGGGGCAAAATTATTATAAAAGATAAACTTTAGGGATTAAACCATCAAATTTTTGAAGTATAATCAAACTTTAGACTTAAACCATCAAAATTTTGAAACTTCGAGGATTAAATCATTAGAAAAAAACTTGAATAGTTAAAACTGGAAAAATGTGAAACTGTGATAAACAATTACTAATAAACAACAAACTTGTCACGTTTAAAAAAGAATCGAAACTGTGATAAACAATTACTAATAATCTATATTATAATATAGATTCAATTCATCAACGTTATGGAAATATGAATATGCTCGAATCTATATATGGTAAACTTAACTATTGACCTTTGACCGAATGATTATCAAAACCCTTGTAAGTAACATTTAACATTGAGAATGGAAAGAAAAAGGTAGAAGCTTTAACGACTTTTGGTGTTTGATCGAAGAAACCGGCCACCATCTTCGGAGAGATTTTTGGGAGACATGAAATGATTACAAAGTGTAGTGTTAGTTTAGTGTTGGATCTCTTCAAAGGTTTACTTTGAAACTTGTGAGCATTCTTCTTCCCATCCCTTTTCCGTTTTGACTTCCCCATCATTTCATATCATACAATCAATCAATCTATCTCTCTCCCTCCCCTTTTCTACCTTCATCACTGTTTAAAAAATCGTTTTAGTAACCACTGTAAATGTTATCATATGCGCGCTATTATGTGTATGTGTGCAAGGGCAATCGAAGTTAGAAATAACTCCCAATGCAACAGATTGAACAAAGTCAGAGGTATAGATCAAACGCGTGAGGTTTTACGTACGCTCTTAATTTGAACTCAATCAAACCATACTAGCTAGCTACCACTTTGAACCAGGTTGATCGATGACATTATAAAATGTACGTTGCAGTCCCGTATGTTTCAAAGATAACTCCATATGGTAATGGTAATGGTAATATATTTTATAAGAAGATGATTTTATAAAAAATACACCAATTATAAAACATTGCCTACTTAGTACGTACATCGAACTAAGCTAGCTTCAGCTTAATTATTGGTTATAATTAAACATTCTTTCCTATGCTTTCGGTTGTTTATTGCATTTCATCAGAAGAACGATGATTAAAACGCCATCAAATTAATATTATGCAGTAAGGCCAAAAATTGACCCAACTTAATGGGATCAAATTTTAACTTTTATGTTATAGCAGCAATCATAACAAACAGACCCAACTTAACCCTGTAGTAGTTATCATCCAAATATTCCTTTCCTTTTTTCTATATATAAATAATAAATAATAAAAAACAAAGAATTCAAAAAGAAAAACGTACACTTTTTACCTGTAATAAATACAATATTGACCCATTCAATTCTATTTCGGCTTGTATTTTTGTTCACATCCATACATACATACATCTCTAAAATATTTTAAAATATATAATAGCTTTTTATATATAGTCACGGGGTCAATTACAAACATTCTGATTTTGATATTTTGATATTGATACTGTAGTATTTATTATTAGTATTATTATTATTATAAGGGTCGTATAGTATCTTTAATCTAAATCTAATCTAAATATTAATAAAAGAAAACTTCTTAACCCTCAATTTTGCTTAAAATCAACACCTATTAACCAATAAGAATGCTTTATTTCACATCAATTTCAATTAACCAATTAAATACATCTATTTACCTAAAATTTCTCCTTCAAAAACCTTTTAATTAACTTATAATTAAATATACTCCACCGTCATTATATTGAAAGTTACGAACTTACGATTATATGTTGTATCAAATTAATTAATGGAACTTATCCTTATACAATACAATCAAGTGTGATCAACAAATTAACGAGGATGCAAAGTTTATTTATTTAACTAGACACCAAACCCGTATATACACACGGGACATCGAATGTGTATTTGATTTTTATAATTACGCGAATTATATATGATAAAATTCTATAATTTCGTAAGAATTAAAAAATATATGCAATGAAGTTCGAAAGTCCCTACGAAAATAGTATAATAAGTTGATTGCATATATTAATTAACTAGCTTTCAAACCCGTGTATACACACGGGTCGTTAAACTTTTTTTTAATTTTTATAAGTATGAAAAAATATATATATGATTAAATTCTAATATTTTATTTTAGTTTTAGTCTTTGCAAATGAGCTTTAAACTAAATTATTTATAGTTATATTTATATATTAGGCAATCTAAGTGGTAATCATATATCGATTCCAAATAATAGATATGGTTATTTAGTTGATAAAAAGAATTCGATAAAAAAAGTTGATAAAAAGAAGGGTATTTTTTTTTTTTATTAATTATTATCTATAGAATGTTCTAATAGTTAATAATTGTCAATTACTCAAATAATAAGATACTAACTTTAAACTTATGTCAAAACTATATGCTAAACTTATTTGAATAATGCATCATAGAAAATGCGTTGATGATCATGTTGTAAATTCCCTATTTATTAAAATCGAGAAATTTAAAGGGTGTTATATTTCAATGTAAGTGAAACTGGAGGACTCAATTGACCTTTTGAAAGTTGATTCAATTGATGACATCACAACTATATTAATGTACACCCAGTGTGTGAGCGTGTATACACGCTGGACGTGCAAGTAACTAAATATTTTAATGTACATGATTAATCGTTGAAAAATTTATTACCATTAAAAAAATAAATTATAAGCATTAATGCGGTAAGTAAAGTTCATTTTGAATGGTTGTTTGGTTTATGAGAGTATGTGGTATATGTTTGACATTTTGTTCAATAACTTTGTAATAATTGTTTTACCAAATTATTTTCTTATTACATGACTATATGTATAGTGTTAAATTTTGTTAATGTAGTTGTTATTTTGGTTTTTTGTTTCGTTGTATTTATTATAGGGTTAATAGTTTGGTTATTTTGTCGAACTTTCGATCTTTTAGTATTGTTTGCATGAAATTAGTAGACATTTTATTGTATTCATTGTACATGTATAAAGGCTATTGTATACATGGTTCACCTAAAACAATGGTTGTCGGAAATTTGTACATAATGGTTTATAGTTTATGTATCAAATTGTAGACATTTTACAATTGTATGAAAAAAAAAGAAAAAGAAAAAACGAATGTTCTCTTATATGTATAATGTAGCGGATATATAAAGCGACAATCCTTTTTCAGCTAAACCTATACATATAATAAACCTTTTTACATGTTCAATACATACAATATTGACAGCTTCATGTTCTAAAGTTTGATACACAACTAAATTATTAAAAATATATATATATTATAGGAATTCTCGTAGCGTTAATTAAACACTTTATGCTTTTGATTTTAGTAATATTTAAATTGTTTTTTATTAAATTAAACTTTTTACTTTTATATTTTTTATTTAAATTACACTTTGATAAATCAACTTTAATATTCACATTTACCCAAAGTTAATAGCAAATTCGATTTATATCCATATATACGTGAAAAAAAAATTCATTACATTAGTGACGATTTGCATGAAGCCTTAATGATATTTATTTTAAGTATTGTTTTTTTTTTGTTTATTAATATGTTTGATTTGATTATATATATTCTGATGATGATGATGATTATGAATTTATGATAATTGCAAATTTGAAAGTTTGTTTTATACGTTAAATTAAAATATTGTATATATATATATATATAGATGATCTTAAGTTATCGTTGGATTAACGTGAGGATACTTGTAGGTTATATAAACTTGATTTTAAACACAAAATATTTGAACCAAATTAAGGAATTTAATTGGCTAATTGAATATTTGATTACATCATCAGGTGAATGATATATTATATTTATAGACTTTAAACCCATGTATACACACGGGCCATTATTTTTTAAAATGAAATTTCGTATTTAGTATCTTGTTTCCAATAATAAAGCATGTAAGTTAATATGTATATCAAACATTTAGTTGGATTAATGATAATATGACTTTATGTAAATTGATTTATATAAGTAGTGATGGTGATTTAAAAATTAAAAAGTTTTTGAAACTGAGTTAGAGAAAAAAATTAATTATTTTAAGGCTATATTAAATTCCTATTCGGTGAATTGAAAATATAAACATTACATATCAATTTGAATAATATTTTAATTAAAGAATTAAATTTCTTTTTATATGTAAGTGGATAGTTGATTATAATAAAATCTTTTTAATAAGTTAGGGATCTTATTTTAAAATTTACTAAAATTAAATATTTTAATTGACAAATTAAAACTTAATTAGAATGATGACATCATAAAGGTGTTTTCTATATATAATTTAAGATTAAACCCGTGTATTCACATGGGTGAGGCATACAAATAATTAAGATTAAGATAATAGTCGTAAATAGCATAACAGTTCGTTTTAAAGGTATTAATTAGTATCATGAAAATGTGCTTTTATTGTGAGGTTTTTTAATGTATTTTACTATAAAGAATGAAAGTTAACGATTTTAGATATACTTTAGCATTGTGTTTTTTAGTTAGATTATGATGCAAATTGTGTTTCCTTAAATCATGATGTAAATCAATTATAAAAGCATTGACAAACGAATAAATTTAATATTTATGCGTAGACGTATATATAAATAAGTAAAAAAGGATAAAATTAAATATCTAATTGATATCTACATCAAATAATAAAAATTAATATCGATATCAATTGTAAGTTTAGTAATTTTGGATCTTGTATGTCACTTAGAAAAGGTTTGTCGACGTTAATTTTTTTTTAAATGTTATTTAATTTATTTATTATTTATATTTATTATGTCATCATGCCCTAAATTTTAGTTAATTGTACTAAATTAAATAATTTTATTGGTTGATTAGATTTTTGATGACATCATACCATGTTTCCTATATATAATTTAAGATAATTGTAATAAAATACAAAGTATTAAGATTAAGATTAATATTATATTTTATTTATTACCTTACTTATTTAATTAAAATCCTCCTTGTGCAAGTCTCCTAATGAATTTAGGAACAATAATTATATTAATAAATTAATACATCCTAATGTGTATAAAATATGTTTTTATGACATCATCTCCTTCTAAATTTTAGCTAATTGGACAAAATTAACAAATTTAATTGGTTAATTGGGATTCTGATGATGTCATCACCCGCTTCCTATATATAATTTAAGATTAAGATGTTTAAGCTTTAATGATAGCAGCAAAGTCACTCCTTCCAAACTATACCTAAAAGGCTAAAAGATAATTTTGAAGACGTCACTGTCTAAAAACATTTTTTTCAGAAATTTGTATTAGAGATACTCTTAACTATTAAATTTATGTGATGCAGTTTTATTCATGATACAAATGTAATCCTACCCGGCCTAACTTAAAAACCCTCATTCCAAACAAAGCCTTAAACTAAGTTGCTCAATTTAATCGGTTCGGTTTATTCGTTATTGAATTATTTGTGAGCCAAACTAAATATTGTATTCAAATGCTTAATCCAAATTCGAGTTCACAAAATATTAAACTATCCATGCAAGGGAAATTTAAATTCCAAACAAACCACTTATTATTTCCTAAACAAGTGATAGCAAAGTTAGGTCTTTAAAATAATAAACTCTTCAAGTCGATAATAAAATAAAACCACTTATTATTTTCTAAACAAGTGATAGAAAGTTAGGTCTTCAAAATGATAAACTCTTCAAATCGATAATATTTTTTTTTTTTTTTTTTTTTTTTTTTTTTTTTTTTTTTTTTGCATATGATAGATATAATAATATGGTTGTTATGAAGTATAATTAGTTTTTTTACCAGTTATGCCACTCATCCCTATTTGATATGTCTAATTTGCTACCCGTGATAATATGATTCATATGTCATTCATATATCAAATTAATATGTGAATCAAATTCCCGAGCTACCTTGAAAAATTATTTATTTTTGAAGGAATTTATGCATTCGGTATTCAGTTGATTTAGATAAAGCTGTTGCTTTAGTTTAATTTCTATTTACGATCCATTTACATATACGGGTTTAAAAATAATACATTTTTTGCGTTATCATTGTCAAATTTATATTATAATGTCATTGTCATGTTTATATTTAAATATGTGTGTATACACAGGTTTAATAATAATAAACGAAAATCATTGCTATTGAAATATTTCGTAAAATAGAAACCTTATAACCAATTGAATAATTTGATTTTATTAAACTTTCGATTAACCAATCAAATACACTGATTTATCTAAAAAGTATGTTTTCAAAAGAAAAAGAAAAAACCCATAATCCCCTTACTATAAAGTTTTTACCTAAATATTACCTTTTTATTATTATTACCAAAGGGTAATTTAGAGGGTACCATTTACCCCCGTATCATATTTCAATGGTATGAGTCCGCCCCACCCGACAAGAGCATTACGTCGGGAAAATCACGTGTCCACAAATCAACCACATGTGCTGAGTAACGGAATCAAACACCTGACCTATAGGTCACGTATGTGAAGTCTATGCATTTACGATGACGATACCACTTGAGCTATGCTCAATTGGTATTATTATTATTATTAATTTACTATTATTCTCATTATTGTATTAGTATTATTAGTATAGGCAAGAATATTATATCATTTTATCATATATTGAAAAGGAGCATTTCGTATTACTTTGTTGACTCGAGAAAGTTTTTGTATTTTAAAAATAATATTTAGAGTAACTGGTTATCAGTTTGTCAATTGGAAAATTATGTGAATATATAAAGTTGTACTTAATACTCCATTTTATAAGAAGAAGAAAAAACCTCCGATATTTATAGCTTTTTACTATTAAGTAGTAAAGATTACACTTCATTATATATTATGACTAATTGATCAACAAATATAGCTTATTATAATTATCGTTTAGTTTATTCAAATTACTTTCAAGTTACGAGTATCTAATTTCTCATCCCCTAATAACTTTCAATTTAAAGAATGTATTGATAGCTAAATCAGCAATATGAAAATGAAATAGCATACAAATTCTTCGTAAATATTTTTGGGTTATGGATGTTATAATATATCACTTGAAGAACAATCAAAAATGATACAGAAGTAGTAGATAATGAGACTTCACATAAATAATATGAAGATAGTTTTCTTTCGACATCCCGTGTTTATACACGGGTCTAAAATCTAGTTAAATATAATATAGGAAGCGGGTTTATGGCATTCAATTTCAAAATTGAAATCCAATTAACCAATCAGAATTCAGTATTTATTATTTTATTATTATTAAATTTTATTATTTTCAATTTTATTAATTTAGTAAACCAACGAATTTGTTAGTAATATTATTATTTTATTATTTAATCTTATAATCTAATTTAATTTAATAAAATTCGTTCTGTACATGTCAGTGTTAGAATATGCTTCAATTTGCTTTGGCACTTAAATTTTCGCACAATTTTTTTTCAACACACCACAAATGTCGCCAACCTCTTTTCCAAGATTTATTTTACATAAGGAAACTATTGATATACATCATCTATTTCTTACTCTTAATATATCAATTATAGTTGTTTTGCCGCAACTAAAAACTTCACAGTGTTTTATTGGATGTTGTTCTTACATTGTTTTTTTTTTACTTTCAACTAATCAATTTCTGTGTAATGGATGCAACGATAAATTATCTGAAAAAGATAAACAGTCCACAATTTTATGGAAGATGAAAGTTAAGAATGTGCTTCTTTGGAAACAATATTACAACAATAGCCCAACAAAAGTAGCAAGCCTTATAATGATTTTGGTAGATGAAAAAGTAATGTAATCATCTTATTATTACTATTTTATGAGTGTTTATTTTTCAAAAACATAACATTCGCCGTTAATCATTTTTTAGGGTAAAAAAATTAATGTTACTATACATAACGTACTGATCCCAATTTTTGCATATACTGCAAGAAGATGGTATATACATGATTTTTAATTTAGAAAGTAGAAATAATAGCGTCATCCGGTTGACAAATCATGCTTATAGAATTAACTTTCATGAAGATACATTGGTTCGTGATTTGCACTGATTATACATGCTCGATAGATGTTTTTAAATTTGTTTTATTCAAGTAAGTTTTAGTCCAAACTATTGACAAAAGCCTTGCATTCGATTGGTCATGTTACCTAAATGTACTATGTTATTTCTATAAGGTTTGAATATTCACACACATATTGCTTGCCTAATATATTTGTATATTATGTATTAATATAACTATAGATGTTGTTGGTCAACTAACCTCAAATAAGAGTATTAGGGTAATGAAGGTCAACAGAGAAACCAGGAGAATATTAAAATGCGATTTACAAATTTTGAGTTGAGGTCTTTTTACAATATTATCAATGTCAATTGTGTACATTGATATTACATTTTTTTAAGGCAAACGATCTTGGTGCCAAACAAATGAGGAGTTCGATTCATTAAACGATTTCATGGCCTTTAAAGTTATTGAGGAAGAGAAGACATACTTCAGTTCACATACTATTTTTGAGACATAAATTACCGATAAATTTGAATAATCTTTATATTCCCCCGAGATGCTAAATGGAGTTAGCAACATCTGGAATACCAAACCACAAACTCACACTTAAGAAAGGCGTACAGTTAATGTTTCTTTAGAACATTGATCAGTCCAACGGATTATGCAACGGAAGAAGATTACAAATTGAAAGGCTCGATGAACATGTTATCTAAACGATGATCATTTCAGGGAGCAACAACGGGAATATAACTTATATTTCAAGAATGCAATTGATGCCATCTAATACACGATACTCTTCAAGTTTAATCAAAGACAATATCCTTTGGTCGTATGTTTTGCTATGACAATAAACAAAATCCACTGAAAGCCGTTACAGACTCTGGAATTGTATTTACAACTACTGGTCTTCTCTCATGGACAATTGTTGTTGTCTAGCGTGCTAAAATTAAGTGGGGCTGAAGGTTCTTCTTTGTTACAAGAATGGTCACAAGATAAATAGACGACACATTTGGCATATAAAGAGATCTTACAAAGGATATAACTTATGCTCCGTTTTCAACTTAATCATTTATAATTGCAACCTACTATACTATAACTTCAACTATTCATTTTCATATGTATAATTAGTTACTTTTACAATTAAATGTATTTTGAGTTTATATGAAATTCTCACCGTTGAAACTTTACTATCTATATCCTCAATTTCGATATAGACTACCTAAAATAATTTAATTCCAAACAATATTGCATAACTCTTAACTCTTAAAAGTGTTCTAATTTATCACATATCGTATAAGGATTTTATCAATATTTATGAAAAGTAATTACAAATTCGTAGGTATACACGGGTTTTAAGACTAGTAATGTAAAATAAGAAGAGATCGAAAGTCGGTACCATATATATAGCAGGCAGACAAGAGTCATGGTCAATAACATACTAATTTCATTTTTAACATTTCATATTTATGGCTATATATATGTGCTTGACGTTTAAGTTTATATTCCATTTTAGGATATTGTACACCAAGAAAAATTAGTTTATTATATATCAACTAAATTAATTAACTAATTAATTAGAATTCCTTTTTAGAATCTGGATTGTAATTTATTAACACTTGGTGTACGTACCCTGACTCTAACTTTGTATTTACATGTCCCCCGACAAAAAACATTCATACAATAATCATAATCATAATGTAACACCCTAAAATCCAAAAGTAATATTGTGAATAAGGTAATAGCAATTGTTTTAAATTATTATTACTTTAGGTGAAATAAAATAGTAATAATTGTAAGTCGGTTTTAAAGTTCCAGACAATGATAATCACGGGAATATAATTAAAACACATATATATCCAGTTACATATGTGTGTACGTATCATATATCATCCTTATTATTCTCAAACGTCCAGGAGCTTCACGAATTCAAGAAAATACATACAAACCCTAAACCCTAAACTGAAATCGATTCAAAACATGAAATTGGAGCTAGAGAACTTGAATTCATCAATGATTTATTATCCCTAACCTAAGGTAATTAACTATGATTCTCACTCAATTTTGAATTGAAACTTTGAGTTTCATGGGGGTTTCAAAGGGTTTGAATGATTAATGGTTTCTAGGTTGAAATTAATGTGTATTATGATGAATTAATGGTAGACAAGTGTAATTATGATGATGAGTAACATGAATCCAATCTAAAAGTGGATTAATTGATTTGTAGGATTAATGATCAAGGTGGGTTTTGATCATATGAGTATGTTTTAGTATTAACACGCCTTAATTAGTGTTTAAAGATGTTATTGGAATATGATTAAATGATTTTGAAATATTGAATTAAGGAATTAAGCAATTAGATAATTATGATTATGGGGAGGATTATGATTAAGTGGATAAAATGATCATGGTGATCATTAGTGATGAATAAAATAATATACAAGTCATTATACAAATAATGAAATAATGAAATAAAGAGAATTATGAAACGAGAAATCATGTGCGGTATGATCAATCCAAAAAGGGTGATGGATTGATAATGTTGATTAATTGATTATGATGATTATGAGTTGTTAAATGTGTTATTGTATCTATATGTATATCTTATGTGATCAAGAATGGTGGCTTTGCTAATTATGTGGAAAATCATTCAATTACCTTAAAAGCAAATGTGAGTGATACGAGGATTAAATGAGTAATGATTGTATGCTCCGGATTGCTTACGAGCAAGAGGTTCATACAGTCGTTTGGAATATTGTTTGTTTCTTATAGTTGTTTCTCATGATTGTTCTTACATTGTATCGTATTTCGAATCTTATGTTGATATTTGTTGTTGACCATTGTTGTTAATTGTTGCTAGTTGTTGAGTTATTTAGAATTAATGTGGAATTATGTAAATTATGTGGATTGAGTATTGTAGAGATTTGATTGTTACGAAATAAATGATTATTACGAAATAAGTGCTTGGCACTACTCGGTATCTATTAAGCTTGGTATCCATTTCTATGTGATTGGTGCCATGCTTATTTGTATCTATTGGACCGTGGATTTGTACGAAATGGAGAAATCTCTACAGTTGCCCAATAGTATCTATTTAAGGAGATAAGTGGTTATTTGATAATTGTATCATGTTGGTGCTTTTGGTGAATTATTCATTTAATTGCTTGTATACTCGATCCCTAAGCTTTATGCTTACTCGTTTCAGTGGTTTTATGTTGTATGTGTTTGGTTCGGTTGAACCAATTGGATGAAATGTGATTACAAGGAGGTAGCGTGGATTGAAACTTGTAGTGTTGTTAGACAAGCTTCTCGTTCTTTTGAATTGTCGTTTTGAATGACCATTGTATAAATCGCCCAAAAGATTATGATTTAGTGAAAATTGTCATAGATGTATTCATTTTGGTTTTGTAATAATTAAATGTGAAATTTAAATGGGACCAATGCAAAACGAGTTTGCTATGATATAAAAAAAAAAATTGGGGCGTTTCACATAATATATAGTAATATATATTTTCAGATATCTAAATAAATATAAGAAACGTTACACCGCACCTCATATTCTAGACGCCGTACTGGGAACCCTCACGCATGCCAAGCTAGATTTTATGCAAAATATGTAGGGATGGTAATGGGTGAGAAAAAACTCACGACCCATGGGTACCCGTCCATCGTGAGGGGGTAAACTCGTAAAATGTTTACTCGCGGGTAGGTATTGGCAGTGGCATAGTCAGGATTGATCGCTTAGGTGGGCCGTTAAATAATCTTGATTTAGCAAATAACATATGAACTTATAAAAGCTGCTAAAAAAAACTAACACTTCCAAAGTTATTAGAATGATAATTGATCATGCTTACAATTGTATGAATGTATAATTCAATGAATTTGTCTTTGAACGCTGTTGATTAAATAAACAAGCAAATCGTAAAAATTGATAAACATTTGCAACTTCCTAATTAAATGGATGAAACAACGAAAACATATATGCTAATTTGTTTAATCATGTAGTACTATTTAATGGGCAGCTATTATATTAAATTAATTGCATAATTAACTTAGTACGTTGAAAGGGGGTTTATTATTCGATCGGTCATTGTTTTGAAATTGTAGGTGAGCCAAAACTCTTATAGCTTAGTAATATTTCTTTAACATACACACTTAATTATTGCCAATACTGAGATAAGTTTTGGATGGGCCTAGGCCTATCCTACGACTAACGTATCTTCACCATTGAGTATGAGTACGAGTATGAACTTTTACCTGTTGGCGGGTCGCGAGATGGTGACAGGTATGAACTGTTACCAGCGAATAAACCCAACTCGCGAACCTACAAAACACATTATAGTTATTCAAATGTGGAATTTTATAATTTATATACAAAAAAGCAAACCTCTCTTTTTTTAATTGATACACATCATCATTTGTCTTAATTTTTTATCAATAAAAATCATAATAATCAATTTCTAATTTCATTATTTATAAATAACCTTAAATTTTTGTAATCTTATATATACCTTCTTTAGTATATGAACAAATTTTTTCTTGAAAAACACTTATTTTACTCATATGTAAACTGACATATAAGTATCTTAAATAATGACTTGTGAAAATCATTAAGCAAAATAGAACAACTTAAACAATTTTTGTGAATTAAGAAATTCATTATTAGAATTACCAAACTTGATATATAATTTATATGTTCACCAAAACATTAAAAAATATATTTCTAAATCCTTTGGACTAGAATGATTAGAAATCTTAATTAATTTGTAATGTAAAGATGTTAGTACATTTATATTATGATTATTTGATAATGGTAATTATACATATATCATCTTATCTCTTATATATCTTAGTATATTTATGTTCACGTTTTCGTCAAGCATCAACTAATGATAATATATACTAATGATAATATACACTTAACATTACATAAAAGCAACATTAACATGTCAAGACGGGGCCATGCGATACGGCCATGTAAATTTACTAGTGTATATATATATATATATATATATATATATATATATATATATATATCAAAGAAGGTACAAATGAGAACCAACTAAAAGTTGAAAATTTATGAGAAATACTAGATTACGTGTTTGTTCACATGCGATTAACTTCATTCATATATAAACATTGGTGTATGTTATTGAAAAAGAAAAAAAAAAAAGAAAAAAAAAATCCTAAAATTATATCGAAAAACATTTGAACGATAATGTGAACAAATTGGCTAAAATGTGTTTTTTTTTTTTGAACAGCAGAAAAAAATGCATTAAAAAAGATCAACTAGCAAGGAGCTAGAGAACAGAAAAACAAAAATTCAGAAAACAACAATTACATAATCTAGATTCTTCCTAAAACTTTAACTGCAAAGATTACAAAAGGGGTGAAAAAACTCATGTCGATTACACATAAGCGAGGCATGAGAAAAACCCCCACCAGCGAAGGCCGAGCCACCGGTTTTCACTTCGAGGTGATTTTGATGCAATCTCATACAAGTCTCGGGGTAAAGCTCCAATAAGGATACAAGGTCAGCGACAATGCACCCTATTTATGAACAAGAGAGGATTTTGTAACCACACTTCCCATGAAAGTTTTTGGTTTTGCATCTGGTAGAGAACCACAAGTATGAAAAATTAATAATCGAATCAACAAGAACCATGCTCCGCTTCTTAGGATGGTTTAAAATGGTATCATTCCGAAATCTCCACAATTCCCACCAAGTGACATAAATGATGGTAATGATAATCTGCTTCGATTGCTTACGGTGATAGTTGTCATCCACAAAATCGAGAATTTCTGAGAAATCAAGATGTAAAGGAATCGAAATATCTAGCCATTTACTTACAGCTTTCCAAACATTCCTAGCAATTCGACAGTCAACCAAAGCATGATATAATGTCTCGATGCCATTACTACATGAAGGACATATAATAGAAATGTTCATAATGTCTTTCAACCACAGATTATATCTAGTCGGAAGGCGATCATGAATAACCCTCCACGCGTGAATATTTATTTTCTTAGGGACGATTCTGTTCCATTTGGTAGGAAAATTGTGAGATGGCAAAGAAATATGGTCAATATGTTTACGAACCCCATTAACCGAAAAATCTGTCATTGCAGCGCATGTCCACCTCCAACTATCCGGACTATCAACAATATTAACTTGAGAAACACTATTACAAAGCTGATTCAATTGAACTTGTTCCTTACCACCACGGATTTCACGCCGCCAAGCCCAGCAAAAATTAGTTCTGTTCCATCTATCTGCAACAGAAACCTGTTTGCATGTTTCTAAAGAAAAAAACCTTGGATACTGAATAGCAAGAGGAGCACTGTGAATCCAAGTATCCAACCAGAACAAGCTGTTTCTACCATCCCCAATCTTCTTATGAATCGCAGTAATAGGAATCTTGTCATCTTTATCTAGTTTATGAATGATGGAAAGGATTTTATGCCATGGTCCAGATTTCTTGATATTTATATCAGTCATGAAAGTCTGATTACCATGTAATTGATTTATAACATTCACCCATATCGAATCCGAATGATTGACATATGATTGAACTTAAATTTGTGTTTTAAGAGTTAAATTTAGATTATTTTTTTTTTACTTTTTTTTCGTTCTCAATTTAACTTAAATAAGTGTTCACATATGATTGAATTTTAACAATATATAATGATACTATTCATACAGAGTCTAAAAATTATAGTATTCATATTTCGAATTACAAATTTATTGAACGATCAAAAAATAATCATTATATATAATAATCATCGAACATTTAGTTCTTATATATGTCTTAAGATTTAACAATATAATTCGTTAAAATTTATGATTCATTGATTTGAACATGTTTTAAAACACTTTTTGAGATTAAAAGTATATAAAATCTTTTGATTATTTGATAAAATATTTGTAATATTTTAAACTCGCGGGTTTACTCGCGACCCATGGGTATCCGTGAATGCAGGTACGGGTGTAAAAATAACCTCGCTAACAAATATCCGTGGGTTCGTGGGTCAAAAAAAACATACGCGGGTAGGTAATGGGTTTGGCATATCCATACCAGTGACCCGCGGATGCCATCCCTTAAAATATGTCCATTTTGGACTTTTAACAAACAAAAGAATGGTCATTAGTGCTTAATTAACATTACATATCACATATATATCTGTATCTATACTAATAATATATAAATTATGTTGGTGTTTTATATATAAAAACTCTTTAAAAAAATAAGACTCAACATTTTTAAAATTAACCAATGTAATTTTTCATTTAGTATTAGTATTATTGGTTTCACCTCCGTTTCCCGAATCAACTCTACATACGAGAAAACTATCATTCTTGAGTCACCATCGTGGATAATTCATGAAGACCGGGCATAATATACAACTATTGTCAACTCACTATATAAAATAAAATATCGTAATCCGCTGCATTGAGCGAATATGATGCTAGTCTTAATGTAAACACGGTATTTTAATTTCTACATTATGTACCCCGGCCATAAGTGGCTTCTAATAAACGAAAAATTCAAGTTTATCTGTTAAGTAAACATACAGACGCTTGTTAGAATTTACTAGTAATAAGAAACCATATTCGCGGTATTCCGTACACATTAGTGAAAGTGATTAGTTTTACATTTTCTATTACCATACCATTATTAGTAGCATATTACTCTTACTAAAAGCCATAACAGCATATATTGGTGCAAATCATTCCAATTTAACGAAACTAAAAGCAGTGATGATAAAACTGTGGAGTATTACATATTCATTGAGAATCGAAGTTTTACGACAACTCTAACAAAAAGCTAGGTGAAATTTCATCTTCAATTCGCAAACAACATTCAAACTTAAAACCCAACTCAGCAAAATCTTTTGCCCTTTTACTTGCACTATACGCTCTCGCTACCTCAGCAGCAATCTGCATCCAATTAAACTTTTAGATACTTTAACATAAAATGTAAGGTCTAAAGACGGCCTTTCAAGTGTCACGTATATGCATACCAGGGAGTCATTACAACGTTGCAAGAGGAGATCCCGCTTCAGTGAAATAAGATGCGAGATCTACTGCCAGGTCATCGAACATACTGATGAACGGATGTGACTAATTATCAAGACAATTGAACATGTAAGTAAGTTGGTGTCGCATCAATGATATGGAAATGAGTAGTGATATATCCACCATACTTTTTGATAAATCCACCTATAATGTGCAGTTTTATTTGTACAGTACAAGTTCTCAATGCATAATCTTGGTGGATTTATCAAAAAGTGTGGTGGATATATCATCACTCTATGGAAATGTATTAAATTTGGAAGAATAAGAAGAAAGTACCATAAGTTCATTTGCTGACGCTCTATCCTTCGGATCTTTCTGCACACTAGAATAAACAACAAATTTTCTATTTGTCAGGTGATGGAGGTGTGAAAAAGACTCGGTACAGGCCTCATGACCATATTTTAACATGGTTGGTGGCCCAGCAGAAGTTTAAAAAGAGGTCCGGGACTCAAGTGCCACTACAGGCCCCAGGCCCATATTCTAACCCCCACCACTTGGGCTTCTAAGAGGCTTCTCTGAGCACAGCCTGAAAAATGGCAGTGCTAGGTTTAGCCCAACTAGGGCTGGGTACAGGTTAGAGGTTATACAAATGGGTTAAATGGTAAGATTAAATACCTTAGCTAAACATATAGGAGTTAAAATTCACCAAAAGTGTATTTACATGCATACAAACTCTTCAATAGTTTTATTTCAAAAAACTTGAGTATTGTAGAGATTTAGTTTTCATAATCAAATTTCACGCCTCAAATATAACCAATAGTGCTTAGTGGGTCAACACAATTCAAGCCAATCCATTTTATCCCATACTATAAAACTTATAAGTTTTGACCTATCACCCGACTCGAATATCCACATATAACTGAATAGCACTAAAAGTTACCATGCTTCAATAAAAGAGCAGAACTGAGGAGAGAATTGCTCAGAAGGTGCCCGAGGTGGCGGTTGACCAACGATGGTTTCCATGAGCTCGTAAACGTTGACCCATCCTTCCCCTGGTTGTGGTGGGGAGTATGGAAAGTGACCCGTCGCACATTCTAGTAAAACTAAACCTAAGCTCCATATATCACTTTTATAACCGTAGTTACCTCCAATAATTCTTTCTGGCTGAAACGATACAAATATAAACCAATTTAGTCAGCTTTAATTCATGCTAAAGTAAACATAAAATCCAAAATGCACGAATTATATAAAATACGTAGTATTCAAGTGATTCAACAATTCTTCTTGGCCTTTTCACATTTCCATTTCATAGGTACTGTTTATATATAGGTGCGATTGTGTGTCCACTCAATTGATATGTGAAGAAACAGTGATGAAAGTAATAATGTGATATTGAATAATCATAATTACATAACTAGTTGTTACAAAGCAACTTGTAGAATACAGTGTTTACATCTGCTATTTGAAGTCATATTACCTATATTTAAGGAGTTGATAAGTAAAATAACAGAAAGACATTTTTTGCGAAGAAAATGTAAGACACTTTTACGAAGGGATCAATAAGTAACTTCAATTTATCCTTAGCTAATTGGTTATTTTGTGGCTAGTATGCCACTGATCATCCAAAGCCAATTATATGATCCTTAACTAATGTATTTCGAACATTGAAAAGATAATTAATGTAATAAAATTACCAGTTCCAAAACACAAATCGATGACTGTAAGTAGTGAAAGATTACTCACCGACATGTAATTGTATGTGCCAACGAACGTATTAGCTAATCCAGATGTGCTTGCAAGTATCGCACTAACACCAAAATCGGTAATTTTAACTTCACCTCGGTGGTTTATTAGCAGATTTGACGGTTTCAAGTCCCTGTGAATGATATGTTTCTCGTGATGAAGGTACCACAAACCCTTTAGCACCTGTTTCACGTAGAATTTTAAAGAATATATAAATGTCAACATATCTAACACAGAACATATATTCGAAGCAAAGATTGCAGATTTCTGACCTGCTTACAGATGGCTGCAAGATAAGGTTCTGGAATGGATCGAACAGTTTTGAGAAAATCAGCTAAAGATCCTCCATCCATGTACTCCAAGATTATAGAAACAGCACCGTTATCATAAAAAGATTGGTAGCACACAACAACGTTTGTAGACTGTGACGATTGGTTGATTTTAAGTTCTTGTGCAATTTGCTTGCGAGCTGACTCTTCCACGTTCATTTGAATCACCTATTTAATCGGTAAGGAAGTTAAAGAATAAAAATAATAATAAACTCAAGAATATTAATACAAACTTATTCAATTAGCCGTGTTCCATCGACAGTTATTTACTAAGTGGGAAATGTCCAAAATTACCCCACAATAACAAATTGGAGACCCAACTCAATATCATCTTCTTCTGTAATAATGATAATGGGCAAAGGCAAATTGCAATAAATTGTAACGCACTTTCACTTTGTTTACAATTTGATCACTGGACTTAAGAGATCGTAACTAAATGAAAAGTGTTTCATTCTTTCATGTGACGGAAGCTTTAGTTTCTTCAAGGTATAAAAGATGAATATGGTCTAAACTACCTTTAAAGCAAAAAACTGCCCTGTCCACTTGTGCTGCACCAATCGAACGATTCCACCGTTTCCCTTTCCAACGACTTTAACCGCATCAAAATCAGCTAAGCTTAACTGGTTATCGGATGGCTGAATAAGGGGTGGCTGAACAAAAAATTGCAATTCAAGTAAGAAAAGAAGGGAATTATTCAACAGGTCCAGTCTAGTGATACTGTAATAGGTATGTTTCTTTAGTAACATTTCTTTCTCATGAATTTAAAACAACATTCACAAACTATTCATAATTCACAGCATTGATGAAATCTAGCATCGTCAAAACACTCATCTAAACTGAAATAATTGCACAGCTTTTTAAGATTTATTTATTATTTGAGGTGGTTTGCTCTTTTAAAGTAAGTTAAACCAATAGACTATTTCAGATGAGAAAATGGTCGTTCTGGAAAAAGGTATTGTATGGAGGTATTTGGGGTTGCCTTTTGAAATGGATTATCTTATTCAAGTTTTCACAGCATAGATAATTAGCCGCGATGTTTGGGTAGAGTAAAAACTGATTTAGAGTATTTAGGAGTAGTTGCAAGTTTGCATAGAATAATCAGAATTTGCCACACACTTAATAGCTGATTATCTGGTTGAAAAAACATCCAGAATCTATCTGGCGTAGCCCTTTCGTCATAATTGATTATATTACTCTAAATACTTCATATCACATAATCACTTTCAATATGCAATGCAGAATCTCCTTATATAAGTTACTGATTAGTGGTTCATAAAAGACTCAAACCAACATGGCCTAATTCTATCCCAAGTTGTGATCCGAGATTCACCTCAAGTTCACACTTCACACTCATCTTGCCTACACATTTTCAGGCAGCTCAACATTCTACACCCTGTATCGTATCGAAGTATTACCATTTTCATTAAAAAAAATCAATTTCGAATTGTTGTATCAAACAAGAATAGCAAAGTTTATAGTCATTTCAAGCACCCTCATGAAATACACAAGTTAACCTAGAAAGGAGCAAACTTTATAAAAGTATAATGAAAACTTAGCAACTAGAGATCAAATGCAAAGAACCCAGATCCATAAAAGCAATAAACTTACAGTATCAGATTGGCTTTGGGAAACGATTCGAACACCATCTCTATTCACTAGCAGATCACCATCCATAAAAGTCCCAGATTCAGTTCTACAATAGGCATTCAACGTAACAAAAAGATAATAAAGATACAATATTTACAACAAAGCCACCTATATAAACATAGTAAAGAGCAAGAATTACAAGAATTTAGCGAGTGAAGTTTCATCAGGAGGTGGGAGATTAAGCTTGAGAATAGGGGCCAAACTTCCCTTCTTCATGATGCCGAATAGTGTTTAGTTTTAACAAAAAAGATTCAATCTTTATATGTTTTTGAATTGAAATTGTGAAAAGTCTTTGGGAAGTCGTCTTCCCCAATTGAACCCAGAGGGGTTGGTTTTCCACAATATACAATTTTGCCGTACTATTTTAAACTAAAATACTCACATCAATAGTTGTATAATATGGAGTATTTTCTTTTTTAGGAAAATGATAAGAATTTAAATAACTCATTAATACTTCCACGTATGTTAAATCTTATAATAAATTAATACAAGAAACAACTCATGATGTAATCAAAAAATTTATTAACCAATATAATTACTCAATTTTGTCCGGTTAGCTAAATTATAGGATTTAATGACATCATAAATCATTAATTATTTAGTATATAAAGAAAATTAATTATGATAACTTTATCCAAATAGGTATTCGTAATACATTAGGACTATTACCATATCACAATAGGTATTAATAATAAATTATGACTATTATCATATCACAATTTGATGATACTTTGATCAGATTTAATCCTTTGTATCAACAACTTTTAAAATCTATTTGTTTTCATCCAACCCCGTGTAATACACGGGTATAGAGGCTAGTAGCATAATAAACTCCTGTAACCTCTTAATTTAAGTTCCATGTTCAGTTTAATGTTATTGACAACCTTTAGAGCTGTCATTAACAATACTCATTTTTTTTAATACGAGTGAAAAGTAAACAATAGGTTGTTGTACAATTTTTTTTTTTTAAATAAAATAGGGATCAGTATCTAAACTTGTGTCAGATGTCTATTGTGTGTATGCTAATTACGTTTGCTATTTTTAATATATCTTCAAAATAGGTGTTTAATGTATTTTGATGATGTGTCACTCGTTTAAGGTGTCACGTACCATCTGGAGAGTTTGACACATCATCGAAAGGTCACCAAAATACACTAAACTGCACATTTTTGAAATTATAATACATTAAAAATAACAACCCGTTGAGTACGTACACATCGGAATATCAGATACACGTATTCACACACACTAACCCCAATAAAATAAATATAATTTGGAAACTTTTTAGGTTTGGAAGGTATATGAAAGGAACTGAGTTGGGTTGGTGATGACCGTGGAAGTTGGACGAATACTTGACCCTACTATTTTTCGTATTTATTTATAGTCTTTCTACACTTCTTTATAGTTGTCTACTTTTCTTCATATTTTATAATATAATTATTATTTCCCAATTTTAAATTTGCTAAGCTTTATTACGTTATCAAAGTAAAAAAATTTCATTAGTTATATACATTCCTTCACAATGATGTTATTCATATATGTATATAATTTTCGAGGTTTGGTTACGATCCAAGACATTATAAATGAAGACATTCATCGCTCTGTCAATCAACGTTTTTAGATGTGAAAGAAATATAATCATATAGTAAAAGTCTTTATAACTTATGATATAAATAGGATAAGGGATGATATATGCTGCTAATTGCACATATGACATGCACGTATACTCAAATTATCAACTAATAATCCTCATAAAGTAATTGTTCAAGGGAACGTGTTTACTTTCTTTTTAAGAGGTTAAATTATTGGCAAATGAAATACTGAAAGTGTGAATTGCTATTTGACAAGATAATTAGACATCAACTGGTCATTTCTACTCAAGTTGCTCATCTTTTCCATATGGGTTACATATCGATATTATCGTCGTAAATCATCTCCGTAGTAGGCCATTGGGGTTTGTTTGTCTAAAGTAATAAGATATGTGTATTTATCGTCAAACAAAATGACAAGCATGATATGTAGTTTCTTATATGTTATCGTCTTGCTTCATCGACCTAATGTTTCCTAAGGATGTGTATCTTAATCAACAATTCATAGTTAATAGATCTTCGGTCTGATGAACTTAAGATGATTTTTAATCAAATAGTTTAGCTCAGTTTTCAATCGAGACAAAAATGTACATTAAATGTGTAAAGTGGGTGATTCTGTGGGTTTGCTTCTCAATGAGATATGGAAATTATCTAATCTAAATATCAACATTACAACATGTATTACTAGACTAGATGATCCTGGATTTAGAGTTAGCATATTGAAGTACGACTATGTATGGCTTCTTATTTAATACAGTAGTACTTGGAAAGTTATTGATAAACTCGTTTCTAGTTTATCCTAAAGATTATATAAACAATTAATTTAATACTCTTATTACAGTAAGAAACAAAATACTGGAATGGGGTGATAACAAGATATGATGTTGGCAAAAGTAAAACGGACCCTTCTGGAATGGAAATGGATGGTCGTTGATGCGTATAGGTCTTGTGCAAATGGTCATGTATTGTGGGCTATGGAATGAGATATTACTATATTAGCATTAGGTCATGTGTCAAATGTCAATGGTGGGGGTGCCTTTCAAGTCAAAATTCCGGCCAACTTCATCAATCAAGTTCCTAATGTTTTATTATTATCGGACATATTCTATTTGTGCTAAAAGTATGTTAATATTTACTTTTATAATCTTCTAATGCTAGATGTGAATCGACATCAAGATATCGTAGGATTGTTAAATTATCTTTTCTGCTGAATACATAAAATAAAAAATTACTTATGTAGATAGCCCCAAGACCCCCAACTATCCTTGAATGTCGTACACTTCTCTCACAGAAAATAATACTTAAAGTCATGTTTAAGTAATGTGAGAAATAGAAAATTAGTCAAAATCAAGATCTATGATATGTAATTGGGCAAATAAAACAAGGGTTAATCAACAAAATCGGCATTGAACTGTCACCTTTCGTTGCATGTAAGCAACCAACCCAAAGTATTGTTTATGTACGCAATAAACTACAAAATTTTGTATTGATATCAGCAACATGGTAACCGGTTACCTATTGAACCGGTAATTTTGTTGATTTGGAAAATTTTTTAATGTAAAATGCTTACATGGCATTTTTGTTATAGTTTTTAATATATAAAAAAATAAAAATGTTGTTTTTGCCATTATCATCTTCGTATGTCTGATAAAAAAAATCATCATCTTCGTATGGAAAGGATGACTGTCAAAGAACGGATCAATTATGTTTCCATTTAAAGGGTACAAGACGATTCAAACGAAGAACGGATCTGCCAATGTCAAATTTAACTCCAAAATCAACAATTTAAAGAAAAAAAATAAAAGACAAAAAAAAGAAGTTAAAATTGAATCTGAAATTTAACGAACCACCCACCACCACCACCATATTCATCCATACGTTCTTCAAGGATTGGTCCTTATTAGTTCCAACAATACATGACCACTACAAAGCAGAAGAAGAAAGATCTAAAACACATCAAAGACCCAAAGGCTGTGGTGTGACGGTGGTGGCGGCCGATTATTGGTCTGACGGTGACGGTAATGGCGGCCGATGACTACTCCGACTGTTACGGTGGTGAGGCGAAAGCTATGCGCACGAAACTCTAGATCTGGAAATATTTATCACGATTAGAAAACATAAGTTGTGAATATCAATCGGTTGAATTGGATCCCGATTCTTCATATTCAAAAGTTTTACTCGACTGCTGACATCGCTATCGAGGTGTAAGAAGTTGAAGATGAGAAAGAAAAAGGAGATGGTGATGACGATGATATAGGATTCCAACATTTTTCCCACTGATCAAATA
The DNA here is from genome assembly GCA_949592205.1 of Helichrysum umbraculigerum. Lineage (NCBI taxonomy): Eukaryota > Viridiplantae > Streptophyta > Magnoliopsida > Asterales > Asteraceae > Helichrysum > Helichrysum umbraculigerum. The sequence continues at coordinate 2,179,877 of CATIUR010000005.1, read as the reverse complement.
TTTGTATTTTTGAAGATGATTCAATTATTGTTAGGGTTTGATTCTTGTTTGTGATGGTGATTGGTGTTGATGTTCTTGTAATTATGTAACACCCCAGTTTTTCCAGGTATTATTTTAGTAAATAAAAATAAGTTTTTATAGTTCAGTTTTACAGTATTAATTTAGTGTACAATAATATATACATCTTTTTAAATTTAGATCTCTAAATAATGAGATATGATAGAAAACGCAAATTAGTTGTCCAGTTCCAGACTGCGTAGTGTAGAAATTAAAAGGAGATAAGAACACTGTACGTGCCTTTCCTCTAGTTTATCCAAAAAGACTCCAGAACTTTTATTAGTGAAGAACAAAAATCGCCAAAACTAGAATCAATCAAGAAATCAATTTCCAGATTTTAATCCAAGCTTCAAACTAGTGAAATCATCTTCTTCTATCCATATCTAATCTTTGTAAGTATTTCAATTTCTCCTAGAACCCTAGAACTTGGGGTTTTATGGGGTTTTAGTTAATTGATATGATTTAATCCGAATTTGGGGTTTGTAATTGATTAGTTAGTGTTGGTATAACATATAAACAATGATTAGAACCCTAAATTCATGCTAGAAATGATAGATTATGATTTGAGTTCATGGGGTTTCTTATGAACCATGTGAATTAGTTGAAATTAAAGAGCTAAAGTATTAGTAGATGTTAGAATTATTATGAAAGTAGTTAAATTCATAATAAAGCTATGATTTAGCTCATGATAAGTAAGTTAGTTAGTTTGGCTAAAGTGAAATTAGTAAATCTTAAGTGGGGGAGAAAGGATTAGATGAATTATAATTGAAAGTATGATTAGTTGTTAATACATGTGATATATGTATGTTTATTAGGTGTATGTGACACCCGACCAATTAGGACTGGAAATTTGCGCCTAATCATTTTGTAATACATGTAATTAGTTCCATGTTAGGCTAATTGTATGTATCATTACGTGTATTTTATAAATATACGCATTTACGCGATTTAATTTGAATCGTGCATCTTTAAATCGGCCAAATTCCTCCATCATTCGTACTTCCTCCATCATTCAAATTCTTCGGAATCACAAGTGGAACTTATTGTTTGAAGGACTATTAGGTTCCATAAGTAAAACCTTACCCCACCCACTCGCATCTAAATCATGCCGCCAAAGAGGAAAGGTTTCAGTCAAGCTGAACTCAATGCTGCGGTTACCCGAGCAGTAGCTGAAGCTATGGCTGCTCGCGACTCTCAAAGGAGTGAAGATACAGTCAATACTACTCCTACTCCTGTCATCAAGCCTTGTTCCTACAAGGACTTCCTAAGCTGCAAGCCACTTTACTTCAAAGGCACAGAAGGTGCTATTGGCTTAATCCGTTGGATAGAACGCATGGAATCTGTTTTCAGTCTCTGTAACTGTGCTGAAGACAGTAAAGTCAAGTTTGCTGCATACACATTCCAAGAAGGTGCACTCACGTGGTGGAACACCCACGCAAACTCTGTTGGTGTCGAAATCGCAAACCGACTTCCCTGGTCTGAATTGAAGAAAAAGCTAAGGGAGAAGTACTGTCGTGAGGAAGAACTGCACCGGCTGGAAGTGAAGTTCTGGCATCTGGCGGTACAAGGGAACGATATTGCTGGGTACACCACCAAGTTCCAACAATTCGCTCTGTTGTGCCCAGGTCTGGTTGATACGGAAGGAAAAAGTATCAAGAAGTACATTCGAGGCCTTCCGGAGAATATCCAGGGGAATGTCGCCTCAGCTCAACCAACCACTCTGGAAAGAGCTATCGGAATTGCTCATGAACTCATGGCCATGGTTGTCAGCCGTGAGACATCTGTTCCATCTTCTGGTAACAACAACAAAAGAAAGTGGTCTGGGAACACCACTCAAAACCAATCATCATCAAAGAGGTCTGAGTCTGATAAAACCACCAGCTCTGGTTCTGGTTTCAACAAGGGCTACACTGGAAATAAGCCCTACTGTTCAAAGTGCTACCGACATCATGATGGTCCTTGCGGTACACCTTGTGGAAAATGTCAAAGGTATGGACATTTGACCAAGGACTGTAGGTCTACCACTGTCAACACCAACACCACCACTAGCCAACCAAAATCCTGCTATGAGTGTGGAGAAACTGGTCACTTTAGGAATGAATGCCCAAAGCTGAAGAACAAGGGTAACAACACTGCGAAGGGAAGAGCTTTCGTTCTAAACTCAGGAGAGGCCCGTCAAGACCCGAATGAGGTCTCGGGTACGTTTCTTCTCAACAATCTTACTGCTTCTATTCTGTTTGATTCTGGTGCTGATAGGAGCTTCATATCTGATGAGTTTAGTCAATTGCTTAACATTGCCCCTATTGCTTTAGATGCTAAGTATATTGTAGAGTTAGCTAATGGTAAACTCATAGAGACCGATAGTGTGATACCAAATTGCACTTTAAATCTATCTGATGAAATCTTCTCTATTGACCTTATACCCGTTGAGATTGGAAGTTTCGACGTCATTATTGGAATGGATTGGTTATCCAAGCACCGAGCTGAAGTTGTCTGCTATGACAAAATCATCCGCATTCCTCTTGTCACCGGTAGTACTCTAATCATACAAGGGGAGACTGGTAGGACGAGACTAAATATCATATCCTGCATGAAAACTCGCAAGTACCTTAGGAAAGGATACCAGGCGATCCTCGCACATGTCTTGAAGAAAAAGTTGGAAGAGAAACGACTTGAGGATGTGCCCATTGTTAGAGATTATCCAGAAGTCTTTCCCGAAGACTTACCTAGCCTTCCACCACCGAGACAAGTTGAGTTCTCGATCGATCTCGTGCCGGGGGCAGCACCGGTTGCACGAGCACCATATCGTTTAGCCCCTTCAGAACTTCAGGAGTTGTCTACTCAGTTGCAGGAACTCCTGGATAAGGGATTCATTAGACCGAGTTCTTCACCATGGGGAGCTCCGGTTCTGTTTGTGAAAAAGAAAGACGATTCATTCACAATGTGTATCGACTATAGAGAGTTGAACAAATTGACCGTCAAGAACCGTTACCCACTACCTCGAATTGATGACCTATTCGACCAACTTCAAGGGTCAAGTTTCTATTCGAAGATAGATCTAAGATCAGGCTATCATCAGTTACGAGTTCGTGACATCGACATCCCAAAGACTGCCTTCCGAACTCGCTATGGACATTATGAGTTTCAAGTGATGCCCTTTGGTTTGACTAACGCACCGGCAGTATTCATGGACCTTATGAACCGAGTGTGCAAACCATATCTCGACAAGTTTGTCATTGTCTTCATTGATGACATTCTTATTTACTCGCGCAATGAGCAAGAGCACGCGCAGCATCTCAAAGTCATTCTAGAACTTCTTAGACACGAAGAGTTATATGCTAAATTATCCAAGTGTGAGTTCTGGATGCAAACCGTTCAGTTCCTTGGTCATGTGATTGATAGTCAAGGAATTCACGTAGATCCAACAAAGATTGAGGCTATCAAGTGCTGGCAAGCACCGACGACGCCGACTGAAGTACGCCAATTCTTAGGACTGGCAGGTTATTATAGGCGTTTCAATGAGAATTTCTCCAAAATAGCTCAACCTCTCACAATACTGACTCAGAAGGAAAAGAAGTTCGATTGGACTGATAAACAAGAGTCAGCATTTCAGCTATTGAAGCAAAAGCTTTGCAGTGCACCAATTCTATCATTACCCGAAGGCAATGAAGACTTCGTGGTATACTGCGATGCCTCACACCAAGGTCTTGGTTGCGTGTTAATGCAACGAGACAAGGTTATTGCCTACGCCTCCCGACAACTCAAAGTTCACGAGAAGAACTACACAACTCATGATCTCGAATTAGGAGCCGTAGTGTTCGCACTCAAAATCTGGAGACACTATCTGTATGGCACAAAATGTACCATCTTCACCGATCATAAGAGCCTCCAGCACATATTTGATCAGAAGGATCTTAATATGAGGCAACGTCGTTGGGTCGAGTTACTCACCGATTACGACTGCGAAATCAAGTACCATCCGGGTAAAGCAAATGTGGTTGCCGATGCCCTAAGTTGAAAAGAGCGCACCAAACCACTTCGAGTCAGAGCCCTTAGTATGATCATCCATAATGATCTAATCATTCAAGTTCTCGCTGCTCAACTCGAAGCATTGAAACCAGAGAACCTCAAAGATGAGGCCTTGCGCAACATGGAGAATCAGTTCGAAACCAAGCCCAATGGGGTCAAACATTTCGCAAATCGCATATGGTTACCTAAGTTTGGAAACCTTCGAGACTTGGTGATGGATGAAGCTCACAAGTCCAAATATTCTATACATCCTGGATCTGACAAGATGTATCATGGCATCAAGGGATCATACTGGTGGCCAAACATGAAAGCAGAGATTGCCACGTATGTCAGTAAATGCCTCACATGTTCAAAAGTCAAAGCTGAATATCAGAAGCCCACCGGTCTGCTACAGCAACCGGACATTCCTGAATGGAAATGGGAGCAAATCGCTATGGATTTCATTACTAAACTCCCGAGGACATCAAGCGGCTGTGATACCATTTGGGTGATCGTGGACCGACTTACCAAATCAGCTCATTTTATAGCTACCAAGGAAACTGACAAAATGGAACGTCTCACACGAATCTATATGAAGGAGATCGTATCAAGGCATGGCGTTCCTATCTCGATTATCTCTGACAGGGATAGTCGATTCACATCTCAATTTTGGAGATCATTACAGAAAGCGCTAGGTACTCGTCTAGATATGAGTACTGCGTATCATCCTCAAACCGATGGCCAAAGTGAAAGGACTATTCAAACACTGGAAGATATGTTACGAGCCTGCGTAATTGATTTCGGTGCAAATTGGGAACAACACTTGCCATTGTGTGAATTCTCATACAACAACAGCTACCATACCAGCATCGGAGCTGCACCTTTCGAGGCACTGTACGGTCGTAAGTGCCGATCGCCTATCTGTTGGACCGAAGTTGGAGATAGCCAACTTACTGGTCCTGAAATCATTCATGAAACCACCGAGAAGATCGTTGGTATCCAGCAACGGTTGAAAGCCGCACGTGATCGTCAGAAGAGTTATGCTGACGTGAGACGCAAGCATCTCGAGTTCCAGGTTGGGGATCGAGTATTGCTCAAAGTATCACCTTGGAAAGGTGTCATCCGGTTCGGCAAGCGTGGGAAGTTAAATCCCAGATACATCGGACCTTTTGAGATCCTTGAAAGGATTGGTCCAGTCGCCTATCGATTGCAGCTACCTCCAGAGCTCAGTAGCGTGCATCCCACATTTCACATTTCTAATCTTAAGAAATGCCTGTCCGACGAGACACTCATCATTCCTCTCGAGGAAATTCAAATAGACGACAAGCTTCATTTCGTCGAAACACCAGTGGAGATCATGGACCGTGAGGTCAAACAGCTTAAGCAAAGTCGTATCCCAATCGTCAAAGTTCGGTGGAATTCGCGGCGTGGTCCGGAATTCACCTGGGAACGGGAAGACCAGATACGACTCAAATATCCTCATTTATTTTCAGACTCCACTCACGCGCCAACTCAAAGCTGAATTTCGAGACGAAATTCTCTTAACAAGGGGAGAATGTGACACCCGACCAATTAGGGCTGGAAATTTTCGCCTAATCATTTTGTAATACATGTAATTAGTTCCATGTTAGGCTAATTGTATGTATCATTACGTGTATTTTATAAATATACGCATTTACGCGATTTAATTTGAATCGTGCATCTTTAAATCGGCCAAATTCCGATTCATTTTATGGACGTTGGTGAACCTATATTATTAAATAATATGAATATATTTAATAAACACATTTGTTTCTAAATATTATTTTGATAATATTTCATAAGTATTTCGTATCGTATAAATAACGTCTACGCGACCAAAAATATATTTAAACGATCGGGTAAACAAACACGGATATAATACCAATTATTTGAGACAAAATATAACAAAATTCACCTCCTTTTTGACTTGGAAAAATCAGCCAAACAAGATCCATAAAACATGGATCTTGTTCTTGACTTTAAACCACCAACAACACCAACCAAACTTCTCATTCAATCATACACCTCCATCTCTCTACTTCCTCTCACTAAAACTCTCTCCCTCTTTCTCCTCCCCAACCTCACGGCACCATCATCATCACTATAATCTCTTCTCAAATCACCTTGGATCATCAATACGATTGAAGCAAAAACGATCACGAGAACGAGAACTACGTTTCCATCTTTTCGGATTCTCCATACGAGCATTGTAAGAAATCCCGACACCTTCGAAAAATACTTTTATTATGTTTATATAGATGTTATATTGTTCATACAACTTGGTGATGTCCAAAAATCATAACGGAAAACGTTTTTTCGAACATATATGAATGAAGACAGATTCTGTCCAGAAATTTTCGTCACACCAAAACGTCTATATCTTGAAAACTAGGAAGAACCAACTTTCGACATCTAAACGAAAAATGTTCATTAGGATATCAGCTACAACTTTCATTTTTGGCTCTCGGACCAGATCCTCACGGATCATGGTGAAAAACGTGGATCTTTGGACTGAACTCATCTCCGAACATAATCTGACCACGTCTCATGTTTATTTTTGTTAAAAATAGTAAACAAACTTATAAAATTACCATAAAGTGCAAATTTACACTAGACTCATAGGGGAACATGTGTGATTTTTGGTTAGACTTGGTTTGGACTAAAAAGTGTAGAAAACGAGAGGTTTGTCGAGCCAAAAATCAGCAGTAACTTATAACTATCAGCAGTAACTTATAACTATCAGTAGTTACTTATAACTATCAGTAGTAACTTATAACTATCAGTAGTAACTTATAAATATCAGTAGTTACTTATTACTATCAGTAGTAACTTATAACTATCAGTAGTAACTTATAACTATCAGCAGTAACTTATAACTATCAGCAGTAACTTATAGCTATAAGCAGTAACTTATAGCTATCAGCAGTAACTTATAGCTATCAACAGTAACTTATAGCTATCAGTAGTAACTTATAACTATCAGCAGTAACTTATAACTATCAGTAGTTACTATAATCATCAGTAGATACTTATACTATCAGTAGAAACTAATAAGTGTCGCCACTAGTGTCCCTGAAAATAAATTGTTTCAAACTCTTTTTATACTAAGTGTCAAGCTTGTAAACCTCAAACGCTTATACGATACGACTTTTAAAACACATTTGAACATTCCTTTTAAGTATAACACTTCAAAAATCATAATGATAATGTTGAGATTAATATGACAAACCATCACCAACGGGCCGTACATGTTTTCAAAACTCAAACATAATCAACAACCAAAGTATTTGGGCATAACTAGTTGAGGGAACAACTAGCATAGATGGTCCGTAGAGTCATCTAATCAATTAAATCTTGCGCGTGTAATACGCCTGCAGGTTCAGTCGTTGTAACGACATCAAATCATTGTGAATCAATAATAATTGTTGGCTAACAATTCATTAGGCTCAGGTGAGTCTCATAGCCCCTTTTTAAATATGTTTTCTCAGGGGTGTGATCCATTGCTTGTTTTGTTTTACAATATGAACGCAAGTACCATCAAATCAATTACTACATGAGTTATTTTCACTAATCATTTTAAAGCCCTCTATCAGCATAGTTTGGTAATACTTAGTAGCGTGAATATTAGTATATGATATCATATAGGTTTGACCAGCCTCATCAGGGTTAGCACGCACTAACTGGTAAAACGGATGTATTAATATTTGTGTAGACGAGTGTTGATTAGGCACTCGTAGGAGGCAACTCGATCAGGATACCTTAAATGTGGACCTGACATCTCGTGTTAAGCTCAGACTATGTGCTCATGGCTGTAAAACTTTTATTTTGCTTAATTGCATTTTAAATTCAATTATCATTAAATCTTGCGGTTCATACAAATATGTGTTGACATACAAACCTGTGAGCTCACCAGCGTTTTCGCTGACCCATTTTAGCATGTATCACAGGTACTCAGCAGTAGGTTGGACTGCCCATCAGGATACTGTAGCTCGAGTCGCATGCAAATAATATCATCAAGAGATTTAACTGCATTTCTATATTTTGTACAAATTAGATATGTATTGGAATCTCTCAAGTATCTTATGCGAACTCACCTTTTGGAAAACAATTATGTAATTTCTATTACATTAATGTATTTTATCAAACGACGCATGTAGTGGGCGTTCATTATGTAATCTTATGTGTTTTGTTATTGATTAGTCGCGCCCCGAACCGACCCGCTTCCGCATCATAATTTGGGGGTGCGACAGTGTACAAGAAGATTTGTCATCTATTGAGCATCTTGTTATCAATTATTCAACAATACAAGGTGAGTTTATGAATTGATTAGATCATGATCATGTAACTTGTTGTGATTAGTTTATGATTATATCATGATTATGATGAAAGCTTGTGATTAGAATGGTTAATGGTTATTAGCCATATTTTGATTAGAATAGCTAACCAAGGTTAGCTTTGTTCGATTAGTGGTTAACTTATGTTAGCCAAATATTGATTAGTTATGTGCACATATGATTAGAATTGTGAAAGTGAAGTTGCAAGAAAAGGGAAGTAGTTCTTTACTTTGTTCATTATTGCTTTATGTTAATAGTGCATTGTATCGAGTAGTTTCATATTCTCACTAAGCAAATTGCTTAATTAGTTTAGTTATGTTGTAGGTACAAGTGAAAGCGGAAGGGGTAAAGAAGTTGCGAAAGGGTAGAAGTGGAGTGCTAGCTTGTTGTAAGTTACACAAGCTTTCTCTTTAAATTATCGTTTTGAAACCTTGAAAGATCGCCCAAATAATGTTTTGACATGTTTTGGTTATGAAAGTAATGACTAGATCGATTATGTGTAATAGTGTAAAGTTGTGTAAAACTAGTTGATAATGTTTGGAAAGCGTTAAGTTATAAATTGTAATAGAAGTGATATTTTGATTATGTACATATTGAAAGTTTTAACGAAAGTCAAATGATGTTATTAGTCAATTTAGAAGTGTGTTTAGCCCTTAAATGGATCAAATTAACTCTTTTGGATTAGCGGGTCATAATGGGTCAAAACGGGTCCTAATGACACTTATGAACAATTTGTGTTAGATAAAGATTGGAAGTATAGTAATTAGTCTCGCAAGTTTGGTTTGATAGTAGAAATGTGTGTTTCGAATCTCAGCTCCTAAGTCTCAAGGGTTTGAGACTTGGTATGTTAGAAAAAGATTGAAAATTTAGCCGAAAATGATCCATAAGCCCAAATCCCGATAAAATGAGAATTTTGAGAAAGTGCGAAAATAGAAAGTTTCCTTTTGACTATAGTAAAGTGCCTGCAAAGTTTCATGTTCTAACTCCTTGTCGTTTGAAAGATATGCGAGTCCAAAGTTAGGGAAATGGTATTTAGTTTGAAAGTAAACTGCAGATGCTGTAGACGCCAGAGTACCCGGCGGGTAGCCGGCGTACCCGGCAGGTAAACCAAAATCAGGAACAAGCCGGCGGCTTCTTAAGCCCAGCCGGCGGCTTCTCAAGCCTTTAAACGGGGGTTAAGTTCTGTTACCCCAAAAGTTAATTCACCCGGCGGTCTATGGTAGGAACCCGGCGGCTAGATCAGGGTACCCGGCGGGTAACCCTTCTACCCGGCAGGTAGGGACTGTTTTCAGCATATTTCATTTTTAAAGTTTTAAAAGTAATACATCTCAACATAATAGAATACAAACACGATAATATAGATAGTGGGACCAATAGAAATATGTTTCAGTAATTAAAAAAAAAAAAAATTGTTCAGATTTTCAGGGCATTTCAAGTTGGTATCAGAGCAATGGTTTAAGAGATTTAAGCAATCCACAGTAGGATTGCCTAAACTTAAACCACTTATAAATGTGCAGTAGTTAATTACAGTTATGTTTTCGCAATGTTTTGTATATGATTAGTAGATTATGATTAGAGTAAGAATGATTGCTTGGACTTGGAACATATTTAAGAATTTTGAATAGAAACATGTATTTAGTTTAATATAACTACGTCTGGCCAACGAGGTTATATTTTGCTAAAGCATGTGGGAGATTCAAAGTTGTTAAATATGTGAAGATAAAGGCAACCATTATTTAATAGTTGAAGTAGAGAATTCTTATGTTTTAATTGTGTTTTTATATTGTTTAGTAAATGGAATCCACACCAAACAAAGAAGCTGAGGGTTCAAATGTACGTTCTCCCACTCAAGAGGAGAATGTTTCAGAAAGAAGTTTAGATCCTGAGGACCGGATGCTATTAAAAGATGTGATTGGGCAAGCCCTACAAGAATTTGCTCCTAAGGTATATACTCGAATGGAGCAAATTATTAATACACGATTAGTAGAATTTGAACAGAAGCATCCTGTCTTAGTTAACCCTCAGTTGAATAGTGAAAGGTTAAATGCTCAGCAGCAAATGAATAAAGAAAAAGAACGTTTTGAATATAAAAACTTTGCCAATTGTAGTCCCCCAGAATTTCATGGTGAAAGAGACCCGATTAGTAGTCATAGGTGGATTAATAGGATAGAAGAGACTTTTCTACTCTGTGACTGTCCAGAAAGGCTACGTGTACTGTTTGCTGCTCATCAGTTAAAAGATAGTGCTCAGGACTGGTGGGGTACTCAAGTTAAAACACATGGTGCGGTAGAAGCTGCAAAGTTTTCTTGGAGCATGTTTAAAGAAAAGTTTATAGCAGAATTCGCTCCAATAGCGGAAGTAGAAAGATTGAAAGGAGAGTTCTTAGCCATCAATCAAGGGAAAATGTCGGTGACTGAGTACACTAACATGTTTTATGATAAATCTCAGTTTTGTCCCGAATATACCTCGAATCCAGGGTTAATGAAGGACCATTATTACCGACATTTGAACATTGATATCAAAGAAGCAGTTGACCCGACTATTTATGATTCTATTCCTAAGATGATGAATAAAGGGTTGACTAGGGAGAAAGAGTTGCAAGTGAAAGCTGAGGATCGCGCTAATAAGAGAAAAGCAGAACAATCTTTTTCTCAATCGCAGCAATCTAAGAAATTTAAAAATTTTGGAAAGCAGCAGTCATCACAACCACAACAACAGAAGTCACAATCTCAACAATCAAACCGTCAATCTCAAGCTCCCACTCGGGAATTTCCCAAGTGTAATAATTGTGGTAGAAAGCATCCAGGAAAATGTCAGTTAGGGAGTACAGCTTGTTACAAATGTCGTCAACAGGGGCATATCGCTGCTAATTGCCCTAATCCATATAGAATGTGCTTTTATTGCTATAAGGATGACCACTTACAAGCTAACTGTCCTATTAAACAAGAAGATATGAAAAGAAATGAACAGAAGAAGGAAGCTGAAAAGAAAAGAGAAGCGGGCGGACAGAAAGCTAAAGGTCGTTCTTTTCAGATTACAGCAGATGAGGCAAAGGAGTCACATGACGTGGTGACAGGTACTTTCATAATTAACACTATACCTGCCCATGTTTTATTTGACTCTGGAGCCACCAAATCTTTTGTGTCATTATCATTTTGTGAAAAGTTAAATACTCATATTGTTAAATTAGAACGCCCTTTGGAAGTTGAAATTGCCGATAGCAAATTAGTTATCGTTAGTGATGTTTATAGAGGGTGTACTATTGAAATAGGAGGTGAAGTGTTCAAAATAGACTTGATTCCTATGCAAATGGGGGAATTTCATGTAGTTATAGGAATGGATTGGATGGGAAAGAATAAGGGTATGATAAATTGTCATGAAAAGATAGTTCTCCTGAAAGCACCTAGCGGAAGGGAGATTGTTGTTTATGGTGAGCGTTCTAGTAGATCCATTCCTGTCTGTACTTTTGCTCGAGCTAAAAGATTTCTGTCACACGGGTGTCAAGCCTTTTTGGCGCACGTGGTTGATAATTCTAAAGCTGTATCAGAACTTTCCAGTATTCCAGTTGTGAAAGAATTTCCCGAGATATTCCCTGACGAGCTTCCAGGTCTTCCACCTGATAGACAAGTGGAATTCCGAATTGATCTTATTCCTGGAGCTATTCCAATTGCTAAAATTCCTTATCGGTTAGCTCCAACTGAAATGCAAGAAATGATGAAACAATTGCAAGAACTTTTAGATAAAGGTTTCATCCGTCCTAGTAGTTCGCCTTGGGGAGCTCCAGTCTTATTTGTAAAGAAGAAAGATGGTTCCTTAAGAATGTGTATAGATTACCGGGAACTAAATAAAGTGACCATTAAGAATAGATATCCCTTGCCTAGAATAGATGACTTATTTGATCAGCTACAGGGTGCCAGTTTCTTTTCAAAGATTGATCTTCGTTCTGGCTACCATCAGTTAAAGGTAAGGGAAGACGATATTTCAAAGACTGCTTTTCGTACTCGTTATGGTCACTTTGAGTTTACAGTTATGCCATTCGGCTTAACTAATGCTCCAGCTGCATTCATGGATTTGATGAACAGAGTTTGTCGGCCCATGCTTGATATCTTCGTTATAGTTTTCATCGATGATATTCTTATCTATTCCAAAAGTGAGACTGGGCATGCAGCACATCTCAGACAAGTTTTAGAAACACTTCGGCGTGAAAAGTTATTCGCTAAATTCTCTAAATGTGAATTTTGGTTACGAGAAGTTCAATTTCTTGGACACGTGATCAGTCTTCACGGTATTCAAGTTGATCCTTCCAAGATAGCAGCAGTAATGAAGTGGGACCCTCCTACGAGTCCTACTGAAGTTAGGAGTTTTCTTGGCCTAGCTGGCTATTATCGTCGTTTTATCCAAGACTTTTCAAAGATTGCTACTCCTCTAACTCAGTTGACTAGAAAGAGCGTTCAATGGAAGTGGGAAGATAAGCAAGCTAAAGCATTTCAGATGTTGAAAGAAAAGCTTAGCCAAGCTCCTATTCTTGTTTTACCCGAGGGTAACGAGGATATGGTAGTTTATTGTGATGCTTCAAAACTTGGATTAGGCTGTGTTCTTATGCAGCGTGGGAAAGTCATTGCTTATGCTTCACGCCAGTTAAAGTCACATGAGCAGAACTATCCCACTCATGATCTTGAGTTAGCAGCCGTGGTCTTCGCTCTTAAAATTTGGCGCCATTATCTTTATGGTGTTAAATTCATTATCTATACAGACCACAAAAGTCTCAAATATTTCTTTGATCAGCGTGATTTGAATAATCGTCAGAGAAGATGGCTAGATTTAGTTAAAGATTATGACTGCGACATACTTTACCATCCTGGCAAAGCGAATGTTGTAGCCGATGCTCTTAGCAGAAAAGTTAGCCATTCTGTTCTTTCAGTGAAATCTCTTCAAATGACTGTGTTTCCCCAGTTATTTGATTCTATTAAAGCCGCTCAGATTGAAGTTTTAGCCTCTAATGATCCGAAAAATCAACGTTTAGCAGGTCAACTTTCTGAATTAGTAGACGATTCTAGAGGTTTAAAAACTCGTTATGGTAGAATCTGGATACCAAGAACGAGTGAAGTAAAGAAAGAGTTATTAGATCAGGCGCATAAATCCAAGTATTCAATTCATCCTGGTGCTACCAAGATGTATCGTGACCTTAAACGTGACTATTGGTGGCCCGGTATGAAGCGCGACATAGTTAAACATGTTCAGAATTGCCTCACTTGTCTGCAAGTTAAAACAGAGCACCAGCAACCATACGGTAAACTCCAACCTTTGGATATACCAGTATGGAAATGGGAACACATCACCATGGATTTTGTTACCAAGTTGCCAAAGACCCCTAGGCAACATGACACTATTTGGGTGATTGTGGACCGATTGACAAAAAGTGCTATCTTTTTTCCTATTCAAGAAGCTTCTTCTTCAGAAAAGTTAGCCGATCTTTATGTTAAAGAAGTTGTTGCTAGGCATGGAGTTCCACTTTCTATAGTTTCAGATCGAGATACTCGTTTTACTTCTCGATTCTGGAATAAATTTCAAGAAGACTTGGGAACTAGATTGCATATTAGTACAGCTTTTCATCCTCAAACTGATGGTCAAAGTGAACGTACCATCCAGACTCTTGAGGATATGCTTAGAGCTTGCGCCATTGACTTTGGTGGCAGTTGGGATACTCACCTTCCATTGGTCGAGTTTTCTTATAATAACAGTTATCATTCATCAATCAAAATGCCACCTTACGAAATGCTATATGGTAGAAAATGTCGAACTCCAATTTGTTGGGGTGAGATTGGTCAGAGAGAGCTTGGGAGTACAGATATAGTACAGTTAACTACTGAAAAGATTGATCAGATTAGAGAAAGATTAAAGATGGCACAAGATCGACAAAAGTCATATGCAGACAAGCGGAGGAGGCCTATTGAATTTCAAGTAGGTGATAAGGTGATGCTTAAAGTTTCACCTTGGAAAGGGATTATACGTTTTAGAAAGCGAGGAAAGTTGAGTCCAAGGTACATTGGACCTTTTGAAATTATTGATAGAGTTGGGAAGGTTGCATATCGATTGCAATTACCAGAAGAACTTGGTAGTATACATGATACATTTCATGTGTCTCAGCTTAGAAAGTGTTTAGTTGATGAAGCTTCTTATGTACCACTGACAGAAATAGAAATAAATGACAAGTTAAGTTATATAGAAGAACCAGTTAAAATCTTTGATCAGAAAGTAAAGCAGCTCAGAAATAAATTAGTTTCGATAGTTAAAGTTCAGTGGCGACATAGGAAGGGTTCAGAATTTACTTGGGAACCGGAGGAGTGGATGATGATATACTACCCTGCGGTACACCAAGAATGGTTCGTGAGGACACGAACAGAATAAGTGGGGGAGAGTTGTAACACCCCAGTTTTTCCAGGTATTATTCTAGTAAATAAAAATAAGTTTTTATAGTTCAGTTTTACAGTATTAATTTAGTGTACAATAATATATACATCTTTTTAAATTTAGATCTCTAAATAATGAGATATGATAGAAAACGCAAATTAGTTGTCCAGTTCCAGAGTGTGTAGTGTAGAAATTAAAAGGAGATAAGAACACTGTACGTGCCTTTCCTCTAGTTTATCCAAAAAGACTCCAGAACTTTTATTAGTGAAGAACAAAAATCGCCAAAACTAGAATCAATCAAGAAATCAATTTCCAGATTTTAATCCAAGCTTCAAACTAGTGAAATCATCTTCTTCTATCCATATCTAATCTTTGTAAGTATTTCAATTTCTCCTAGAACCCTAGAACTTGGGGTTTTATGGGGTTTTAGTTAATTGATATGATTTAATCCGAATTTGGGGTTTGTAATTGATTAGTTAGTGTTGGTATAACATATAACCAATGATTAGAACCCTAAATTCATGCTAGAAATGATAGATTATGATTTGAGTTCATGGGGTTTCTTATGAACCATGTGAATTAGTTGAAATTAAAGAGCTAAAGTATTAGTAGATGTTAGAATTATTATGAAAGTAGTTAAATTCATAATAAAGCTATGATTTAGCTCATGATAAGTAAGTTAGTTAGTTTGGCTAAAGTGAAATTAGTAAATCTTAAGTGGGGGAGAAATGATTAGATGAATTATAATTGAAAGTATGATTAGTTGTTAATACATGTGCTATATGTATGTTTATTAGGTGTACAAGAAGATTTGTCATCTATTGAGCATCTTGTTATCAATTATTCAACCATACAAGGTGAGTTTATGAATTGATTAGATCATGATCATGTAACTTGTTGTGATTAGTTTATGATTATATCATGATTATGATGAAAGCTTGTGATTAGAATGGTTAATGGTTATTAGCCATATTTTGATTAGAATAGCTAACCAAGGTTAGCTTTGTTCGATTAGTGGTTAACTTATGTTAGCCAAATATTGATTAGTTATGTGCACATATGATTAGAATTGTGAAAGTGAAGTTGCAAGAAAAGGGAAGTAGTTCTTTACTTTGTTCATTATTGCTTTATGTTAATAGTGCATTGTATCGAGTAGTTTCATATTCTCACTAAGCAAATTGCTTAATTAGTTTAGTTATGTTGTAGGTACAAGTGAAAGCGGAAAGGGTAAAGAAGTTGCGAAAGGGTAGAAGTGGAGTGCTAGCTTGTTGTAAGTTACACAAGCTTTCTCTTTAAATTATCGTTTTGAAACCTTGAAAGATCGCCCAAATAATGTTTTGACATGTTTTGGTTATGAAAGTAATGACTAGATCTATTATGTGTAATAGTGTAAAGTTGTGTAAGACTAGTTGATAATGTTTGGAAAGCGTTAAGTTATAAATTGTAATAGAAGTGATATTTTGATTATGTACATATTGAAAGTTTTAACGAAAGTTAAATGATGTTATTAGTCAATTTAGAAGTGTGTTTAGCCCTTAAATGGATCAAATTAGCTCTTTTGGATTAGCGGGTCATAATGGGTCAAAACGGGTCCTAATGACACTTATGAACAATTTGTGTTAGATAAAGATTGGAAGTATAGTAATTAGTCTCGCAAGTTTGGTTTGATAGTAGAAATGTGTGTTTCGAATCTCAGCTCCTAAGTCTCAAGGGTTTGAGACTTGGTATGTTAGAAAAAGATTGAAAATTTAGCCGAAAATGATCCATAAGCCCAAATCCCGATAAAATGAGAATTTTGAGAAAGTGCGAAAATAGAAAGTTTCCTTTTGACTATAGTAAAGTGCCTGCAAAATTTCATGTTCTAACTCCTTGTCGTTTGAAAGATATGCGAGTCCAAAGTTAGGGAAATGGTATTTAGTTTGAAAGTAAACTGCAGATGCTGTAGACGCCAGAGTACCCGGCGGGTAGCCGGCGTACCCGGCGGGTAGCCGGCGTACCCGGCGGGTAAACCAAAATCAGGAACAAGCCGGCGGCTTCTTAAGCCCAGCCGGCGGTTTCTCAAGCCTTTAAACGGGGGTTAAGTTCTGTTACCCCAAAAGTTAATTCACCCGACGGTCTATGGTAGGAACCCGGCGGCTAGATCAGGGTACCCGGCGGGTAACCCTTCTACCCGGCGGGTAGAGACTGTTTTCAGCAGATTTCATTTTTAAAGTTTTAAAAGTAATACATCTCAACATAATAGAATACAAACACGATAATATAGATAGTGGGACCAATAGAAATATGTTTCAGTAATAAAAAAAAAAATGTTCAGATTTTCAGGGCGTTTCAAATTATTTATACATTATTGTTGTTTTCTTTTATACAGAGAATTTGAAAGTAATATAAAAGTGAAATTAGAGATGTAAAAGATGAATTAGCTAAAATTATTCTTTTAGTGTATTGATGTTATTAATGTTGACTGAGGATCGAGGATGATGATACTTAGTATTTTATGTTTTAGCAAGATGATGATGATGATGATGATGATGATGATGATGATGATGATGATGATGCGTTTGATATTGTTAGGAATTAATGAACCCCATGTTATTCTACTTTTTAGTTTGTGTTTGATTAGAAATAAAAGGAAAAAAGATGTTTAAATGACATGGATGCCACGTTTAATCCAAGTCTAGTTGGCACGTGACATGACAATCTAGTCAGCAATTAAAAATGCTAACAGGTAAAATCATGATTCGTAAAAATCCCAGCACGAAATTACCCGGTTCGTTACGTACATAGACAATAAAATGGGTTGGTTGCTTACATTCAACAAAAGGTGTCAATTCAATGCCGATTTTGTTGATTAACCCATAAATAAAACAAATAATTTTTCATTTCAAAATACATATAGCAGTTTATTAGACACATAATCTAGAATAACTTTTTTAGTTATGAACTTGGAATTGACAAGTATGTTTTAACTTTTAACTCTTCAAGTATCTCATTCTTGTATGTGTTACATGGGAAATGATGCACTATTCTAAAGGAATGTTGAAATTGCATTTTGAAAGGTCGTATCATTTGTGTAGTTGACTACACATCATTTGTGCGGGTGACGGATCAACAACTTCATAAACTTTTATAAATTATATTTATAACCTTAAACTTTTTCCTTGGTTCACAAATAACCCATAATCTAAAGGTAACTATACAGATGCTTATGTGGAGTTTTGCTGCAAAGTTTATTTGCCGTTTGCGTTTTGCTAGAGATAATTAATTACTCATTTGGAAAGGACAAGTTCAGTTCAGACATAATAAGAGCAAACTCTGGTTTGAAACGAAAAGCTCTTTAAATTCGTAATTTTGCTTTAAAAAAATAAAATAAAATAAAATAAATTTTGTAGTAGTACTTTTAGCTTTTGTGTTATCATAACGCAGAAAAGCTCTTTTTTAGTGTTTGGATGGAGAAGCTTTTAACTATTTTAAAGGGTTAAAAAGCTAAAAAGCTAAAAGCCAGGATTTTGGGGTGATAAGCTAAAGCACAAGCCAAAATCCTAACGCCAGGCCAAACACCCTCTGACTGCCTAATTTTTTAAAGTCGCACAATACGGAGTAATAGAATAGTTGCTTTATTTGTACTTTTCTGGTGTAACCGACAATCATCGCTAGAGAGAGGGAGTCAATAGACCGACCTCCTCTACTCTTTCCGCTGTTGATCAATTAATTTCTGAATTCCCAGAATTAAAAACCCTAATTCATCCTTTTGTTGCTCTATCACCAATTTCTCACAATTCTCAAATCCTAATCCCATATCTTTCACTACTAATTTTCACTCCTGATCCGGAATCACGCTCAACAACCATCACTAATCATCATCATCATCATCAGGTAATCTAGTTTTCTTTTCTTTTGTATCGATTTCACCTTACAGAATGTAGTTTTTGTATTCACTTTTCCTACATGCATATATTCGATCTCTTATATGATTTGGCTTATTGAGTTGTGATTTTGCATAATATGTTTCTGATCATCGTCTGGATTACTTGATAAATAAGTTATATCTGTAATATTAGAATTTAGTTGCATGATTAATTAGGACTGAATTCTGTCTTTAAATTTTATAGGAATTTTATTCTAGGGTTTATAAACTCATCATCAACTGTAGACCTGGCTGACTGGATTTTGGCATCAATTTGGTATTATGTGATCCAAAACCAGTAAACCCATAGATTTAAATATCAGACAAGGTTTTTATCCGACAATCATTGATATCACTTTTAGGATAAGTTCATTTGGCATTGTAGAAATTGATTGGCAACATTTTTATTGAAACTGTGATGTGAAGATACTCTGTCCGGTATCAGAACGCCAATTGTTTTGATATGAACTGGCTAAGTTTATCATAGTATTTCGAATTTGATGTGAACATAAAAACACAGGTACTTTAGGAAGTGATAGCAAGGAGCCTGGGAGCCGCCTGCTGGACATTTCAACTTCAAATCAGTGGAAATGGATCAGAGTAATTCACCTTTACTTTTTATTGAGTATTGTTTCAGTAGCTCTATCTCTAAACTGGATAAAACTCTGCAATGTGATGTAAAATTATTCCGTTTTGTTTGCTTGACTATGTCCTTTACAGACTATATGCTTAGCATTGTTTAAATGTGTCATATTTTATGTTTTCTTTGTCATCGATTTATTCTGTGTTGAGAAGGTTTGATTAATGTGTAATAGCTGTTTAAGTTAGTATTGCCTTAGTATCATAAAACACAAATGTCACCTTATATGCAAGAGTGGAAGTGTGAAAGTAATAAAGAGTGAGCCTCCCTTGGTTTTGAGAAGTATACATCCACGACCACATCACAGGAAGCAGTTTTTTATTCCACTTGAGAATTATGTAGTTGCGAGAGTACTTACTAACTAAAATCTTTCTTCACCACTTCCCTCCATGTGAGTCGTGGTTGACACAACCTTTCCAATTATCTTCGCTGTTTTATTATTGAACTCATTCATAATAGGAAAGAACTAAGGGCTCAAGGTTCACCAGAAATAGTGAAGTATATTTCTTATTCTCAAATGCTTTCACTAAAATATGTCCACTTGTAAGGCAGTTAGCCCCGATCTTCAGTACCTGCACGAGAGAATGTGAAGACTTGAAATCCTACTCGGGCATAAATAGAATTCTAGATCATATACGAAAGATCCAGGGGAATTTACACTTACAACATGACTTTAGATAGAAATCTAATTTTTAATACAAAAAATCCTGGGGTTACACTTACAACTAATGACTATAAATTGGGACTTTCTGGTTTCACAGATGCGGCTATGGAGGAGGGGAAGGTTTTAAAAAATGGCCTTGAATTGGTGAAATCAGTTTCGGATAAGCATCTTGATCTTTTGAGGCCTTCATCTCGCTTATTTTCGATGTTTAAAGGTAGATATCATGTGTGATGTAGTAGTGGATCTATTGAGAATTATTGCCAGCAGTTTACTTTGTCAAATGTATATCGAGTAAAGAAGCAAATGATGAGAACATATATCCCTGTAATGTCTAAGTACTTGCTCTACATATATTTTGCTTAGATCTCCATAGTATGTGTACAATTGTTTAACCAACCATCTCTTGTTTAAATTTCCGCTGACCTCCCAATATGGGTGCTTTTGTCATACGCTCATACCTTCGCTACCAAGATGTTAAGTATGCCAATTATTTACACCATTATCTTCCATATGCACATGTTCATGCCTGCTAAATATCTATGGCCCATAAAATGAAAATCTTGAATAATCTAAATGAATGGATGGTTTGTCTTATTTATATTGCATATCCATTTGTGTGTATTTAATAAGAGAAGTTATGGGAGTGAGTGAGCAGTGACCATACTTATGTAGGAGACAAATGTTGATGGCAGGGCATACATCAAATAACAATGATCGTGAGAAAGGAAAGTATGCACTCATTAAGGATGATGATGACTTCCAACAAGGACTTTATGACAAGCCCCTCCCTTGTTTTGGTTGTGGAATTGGGTGGTTTTCGTAAGTATCGTTTATACTTATTTTCACTTTCTCTATTCCGTAACTTTTCTCTGTGTGTATAATTAATGGTTAACACTATTATTTTTCAGTTTCTTAGTAGGGTTTGCATGCCCTTTGACATGGTACTATGCAACATTCCTCTACTTTGGAAACTATTATCGGAAAGATCCTAGGGAACGTGCAGGTCTTGCTGCTTCTGCAATTGCTGTAAGCCCCTCTGTGTGTGTGTGCAAATTATAGGTGAAAAATGGGTTGGGCTGACTCGCGAACACTTTTTTGTCCATTATTTTAGATTTCATAGCAAGTTATACGGAGTATTTGATTAAGAAAAAATACACTATGATTTTATAGATGCTATTATTAGAAACGGGATCCATCTTTTAATCAAGTATGCATGAGGTTGTAAGTGTTTGTGAATCATTCAGCCTGCATCTTTTTCAAGCCAAAAAAACGTATCTTACCCATTTGCCCGCAGTTGAATACTCCGTGTAATATTTCAAATCGACTGGTTTCCAATAAATAAATTGGGATTACCCAACCTAGGCAGAGAATATATACTAAGCATAATTTGATTGTGACTGTAGGCGATGGGGTGTTCGGTTATCTTGTTTATCGTGGCAATGATCCTACTGTTCTAGCTGATGTTTCTGCAAGATAATGTTTTGACTTCTGCTTGATTGAAGTGGACCTGCAGCAGCTTGTAGATACAAATACAAGTCTTCATGAACATGAAAATAGTTTAAAATTGCATTATCAACACACATCCTGTATACCAATTAAACTGTACAATCTTGAGAAGTCTTCTATCAAAGTACTTTTGTGCACTGGACTTGTACAAAAGTTTTTGTTACAGTGATTAAAAAAAATCTCATATCCGGTACTTTGTACTTGGTCTCAAGTGTTTTAAGGGTCTGTTGATGGAGGCTTTTGTTACTCAGTTTTCTGCTTGTGCTTATAGGCATTGTCTATTTCTGTTGTGCATGTTATTTCCAGATTTTGCGTTTGATGGATGACTTCTAATTTTTTAAGCAATTTGGTTGATCTTCAGTATGCTATCTGTAGATAAATAGAGATGGCAAGATAGGTAGGTTACACGTATTGAAACAAGTTCAAGTTAAAACATTTACCATTCGGACTGGGTGAAATCTGCAAATGTTACTAGTATAGTTCACAAAGATTTCAAAAATTATATATTTAGAGCCCATTGTATAAAAAGTGAATGTGAGTCTGGTCAAAGCGTCAAACTGTTGTTTTGATTAACCAACTTGATGTTAAGTTTGAAAAGTTGGGTACCTTACCTAAATATATTCTAAAAGCTTGATTTATTTTTACGTAAAACAACAAATGGCCACCTAGACTAGAGTTGCATGCAGTTACAGATTTTTAAGAAGAGTATTTGAGAGTTTGTATCTATTAATAATGAGTGTTCGCCCCACCCTTAAGAGATAAAAGACGACCCAAATTGCCACATCCATAGATAATCGGGTCAAAAATAACCACATACAGTAGAAGTTCTGTTTCTAGAATGAGTAGTCATATGAACTTGACCATGACCCAAGTAATGCCCGTATCTTTTTGCTCTCTAAGCAATAATGCCAATGTTTGGATCTTTCCTGGCAAATTTCTTACATCCGACTAGTACATAGTAGTAGTTTGGGGCACGAAATGCCAGTCCATCCCAATCAAACTTCATTCAAATGTAGTAATATGATCTTTTCATTAAAATAAAAACCGACTACAAAAGCTCATTTGAATTTCACAATGAGAAAAGAGGCTACTCTCTTTCATTTGTTTATAAATATTAGGGTGTCTAACAAAATTTTCATCTCTACAGGAGTTCACCTCAAAAAAAGATGCAATTATCAATTCGGGGAAAGGCATTAGCACTCGTCTTCTGCTGACGGGCCACTAGTATGCAAACCGTGATAATTTAATATGAAATCATAGATCCTCAGTCCTTAACTTTTGATGACTAATTGTACATACTTCCCATTAACAGCAAACTTGGAACTGGTATTAATCTGCACAAAAAGATATCGGAGTCAGACCACACATTAGTTACATATTGGCATTATAGTAGGCAAAGTTGAAGGTCCAAATTATTGCCATTTTAAACTGACCTTATGCTCAAGTGTATCAATGAGTTGGGTCTCATTTATCGTTGAACCAGACTCCCCAAGAGTCTTCAGAACTTGTGTTCTTAATTTTCTCATCTTCAGAG
The DNA here is from genome assembly GCA_949592205.1 of Helichrysum umbraculigerum. Lineage (NCBI taxonomy): Eukaryota > Viridiplantae > Streptophyta > Magnoliopsida > Asterales > Asteraceae > Helichrysum > Helichrysum umbraculigerum. The sequence goes on along the minus strand of CATIUR010000005.1, from coordinate 2,156,798 downwards.
TGCCATCAGAACTCTGTAACATATGGCAAAAGTATAACCTTTAGAAAAAAGAAAAAAAATAGGCCTTTGTATAATCAGAATGCAACTGGACAATACAGGTGGCAACTTTAACCTGTTTATAGATGGGATGTTTTGAGTTATGTAATTTCTTTGAAGGGTCAAACGGATTAAGCAAAATGATTGAGGCATATAACTTGAAAGAAAAAGGTCAATCAGGTTTTATGTTGCCCTACATGTACTCAAATGCATAAAAATCTTCTAAAGAGTTTTATTCGAAAAAAATGAATTTTATACTGTGAAACAAATATCTTATAACTATATTTTACACACGGACTGTCTATTAAAATTCATTATACAAAAGGTGTTAGCAGATAGGACCGTCCAAACCCATTTTCAAATGTACTAAAAAGCCCAATTTGACCCGCTGATTTGCTACACCTACTAGAAAGACATAGCATGATCACTCGGAAAAGGCAGACATATTGGACTATTGGTAGATGCAAGTAGACTAGTACACATACAGATTTCAAGATTGCAGTTATTATCTTCTTCCACTTTATTTTCTTCTCCCCATCTTCTTTGTTAGTTTTAGCTCTCTTGGTTTTCTCAGATTCAGCAGTCACTTCCTGAATCACTTCACCATTGCCCAATTCACCAGCAGCATTCCCTCCAACATTGTTTTCAGATGCTTCAAGCTTTCTCTTCTTGTTTTCAAATGTATGTAATTCCTTAATATCTTCCTTTACTGGCAAATCATTATGTTGTATGTTTTCTGATTTACCTTCAACACTAGGTGTGGGTTCTTCCGATTCCTTGGGTGGTTGCTTAGACGCATGAAAAGCTCGTGCTTTCGCTCTGTGTTTCTTCCCATCAGCATGGGAAAGCAGCGTTTGCTTACTAGTAGCACTTGTATTACAAAGACTGTATGTATGTTAATCAAAAAACATGTAAGTATACAATACCGAAAGAAAAAAAGATGAGACTTTACTATAAGATACTCTTACAAGATCATTATTCAAAATCCCTTATCGTGTTAATTAGTGAGCTATCAAATAAAATGAAAACGGAGTTGAATCATCGAACCTGCAGAACCACGGAGGACGTTCTGATAATCCGACATTTATATCAACCTCTGGTTTTGACTTAGAAGAAGTGTTGGGTTTCCCAGGTGTGCTGTTTGACGGTTTAGCTAGGCCCTTTGGACCATATTTTTCCTGAATACAAAATCAAACAAACCTATCAGGTCCAGTGCATAGTACTTCTCTGTGACTGTTAGTGTGTAAACAAGATCACACAAGCCATTCACTAATATATATTTCCGCTTAAAAGATTAAAGCTTTTATATTATCATCATCATCAGTTATTCAGCTTACAAGTAGGTCTAACTAACTACACACATATAAATCTCTTAGAATTCCTCAATTTGATTTTCCAATACGAGATATTCATCCTAGTCACTATGGGCGTATTTACGCTAAGAAGATATAAGATTTAGTAATACTATGAACAAATAATACAAACATATAATGTATAAATAATAGGGAGTAATTAATAAAGAGTAAAAACGCACCATTTCAGTGATGCATTGTGTGTGACCTTGAACACTCTGTTGCCCAAACATTTGTCCACAATCGATACATGACAACTACATCAATACAGCTATGATCAAACAAATTTAATTTTGGGTATTTGAATTAAAAAAAGAAGAAGGTGAAATTAAAATTAAGAAAGTGAACCTTATTAGCAGAGCAAACTCTGAAATGATTAGCGAGCTTTGGTTTCTTAAGATTATCACCACAATCTTCGCACTGAAACCAAACCATGACTGCTAATCGCTAATCGTTGATCCTTCAAGTTTCAAGCAGCGATGAAATATAGTTAGTTAGGGCTCGAAGATAAGGGTTTAAGCCTTGAGGTGCGTTGTTTTGGACCACTTTATGGGCTTGAATTGCAACTTATGAGAAGGCCCAAGTTCAAATCTGATGATTTAATTTGTTATGAATTATGATACCAAAATAAAACCTCCGATATTAAATTATTATGTCTGTAAAAATAAAATATTTGAACCTTTAAAGTGTTTTTTTCCCCATGTGAAATGGGATATTTAAGATTATTATTATCACATTTAGATAATTTTGAGGGTCGGTGTGTTTTTTCGTTATACAAAGTCGATCTGACGGGTTAGAAGGGTCTGCTCCCGAGTTGTATTTTCGAGAGAAGAGAAGAGAAGTGGGAAGAACAAAAATCAAATCGTGTTCTCGAGTTTTTTATTTGAAAAGAAGAGAAGAGAAGTGAGAGGAAGATTTAGACATCTTTTCTCTCCAAACTTTCTCTCCAAAATTGGAAAGATTTGAAAGGAGAGAAGAATATTAAAGCTATATTATGTCACTTCCTTTCATTTCTCTCCAACTCGGGAACACAAAACCTTTCAACTTCTTTTCTTTTCTTTTCAACTCGGGAACACAAAGTGTTTTTCATCTTCTTTTCTTTTCTATTGTTTTATATTCTCTTCTCTTCTTTTCTTTCTATCAAAATCTCGAGAGCAGTTTCTTTCTATCAAAATCTCGGGAGCAGGGCCTGAAAGAAGAAGTAGACAAGTTCAAATTATTTATTTCTTTTAGAATTTTGATAAATACTGTCATTAGAGCAATAGGTTAGTTTACTTTATTTAAATTCAAAGTATTAATTAAGCTCCAACTTTCCATGTTTATAATTCATATTGAAATAATTTAATTTCTGTATGGAATATGTGACTTGTAAACATTGAAAATGAGTGTTTAACAAATGCATAAAAAAATAATTAAAGAATCTTTACCATTGCTCTTAGGTTATCATTTATCAAAATCCGTTCATTTATCAAAATCCGTTAGTTTATATTTTTGTAGTATATATGGACACAATTTTTCTATAGCATAACTATTGAGATCGGCGGTTGAAATTCATATTACATGATCGCGTTGCACAAGTAAAATGATACAAAGCATATAACATATATATATATATATATATATATATATATATATATATATAGGGGATGGTTCATATGAGAACCAAATAAAATTTAAGAACTATGGAATAAATAGGTTACATGAAGAACGATGTATTGTTATTGTTTTCTTCAGCATATAATGATCTCTTTATGTTCTGTGCACATGTGAACTAGGAAGCATATGAGTAGTTTTTGTGGTTCTCCGTACTATTGTGCACATATTAACTGCTTCTTGTGTACAGTAAACAAATGAGTAGTTCGCATGATTGCTATGCAATCGAGTTTAGTTCATGTACGTGGTTATTTACGTCTTGTGCACATGTGAACATGTTATGTGTGCACAAGTGAACAAGTGAACAATTCATCTTCATGAGTGATCAGTTTTATATGTGCATATGTGAACTAATAACCGCCATAAATATATATATGAATCATCATCAGCATGTCTTTGATCTTCATCGTTCTCACTGATATTATTTAATCATATGTAAACGAAAACATTAAGGTTTTCGTTATCATCCCTAAACAGTAGACCCACGAGTATATCATCTTTAGAATCTGAGTCATCATCATGATTAAGTCACCTTTTATTCATCATCGATCTCCATTAAACAATACTTAAAAATGGCAAAAATGTTATAAAACTCTAATCAAACATGGATCTGTTGATTTGTTTTTTTAAGAGAAGAAGAGAGTTTGTAGAGGGAGAGACATATACGAGAATGGGAGAGAAGAAACCATGAAAGAGATAATTGGTCTTTGAGATATTTGAGGGAGTGAGGCCGATTATTAAGTGAGGAAGAAATTGAACGGATTTGGTAACTGCCATTTATGAGTAAATTGACTACAATACCCTCTTTATTATAGAGTTCTCTTTGTTCTTAATTTTTCTTTGGTTCTCAAATGAACTCTCCACTATATATATATATATATATATATATATATATATATATATATATGCAGTATAAATATAATTGTAGTATATCGAGTATATGCTAGAGCCCAGAGGCATAACAAATTCAATCTATGGATTAAAATTAAATTAGTATATGAATTGAGAAACTTAAGAATATGACTTGTCTATTAAGCAAAAGTTGGTGAGAAATATTGTTAAAGGCACCTTCAAGCATTTTCAATATTCCCCCCTAATATCAATTAAGGGACTACTATAAATAGTACTTAAAAAATTTTCAATTGCCACCCTTTAACTTTCAAACCTTCTTTATTTTCTACCCTTTAGCTTTTAACCCTTTTTCATTTCACCCCTTAATATTTTAAAATTTTTTTATTTTCTATCCTCTAATTTTTAAATTTGTACCCCTTATCTTTTAGAATATTTTTACTTTTTACCCTTTAACTTTTAACTACTTTTCATTTTCTTCGTCTCAACTATTAACACTCTTTCATTTTCTACCTTTTAGGTTTTAACATTTTCCATTATCACCCTTTATATTTTAACTTTAATTTTTTTCCTTTTTTTTTACTAACGGCTTATACATTTTTTTCCCTTTTCTTACAAAATAATTATAATAATAACAAAAAAAAATTAGGTTATAATATTTCATGTTTTAATTTATAATTTAAAGAAAAAAGTTTGTAAAAAAAAACTTTAAAAAAAAGAAGAAGTTATGTTATCAATTTTTTTTTAATTATAAATACACATAAATGTTTGCATGCTACTATGAATAGTAATTACTTTGTCTAATTAGGCTAAATAATCATATATATATATATATATATATATATATATATATATATATATATATATATATATATATATATATATAGAGAGAGAGAGAGATAGTATAAGAAACAACATCAAAGCAGCATAAACAACTTCGAAGTTTCTACGTTATGTCTGTTTGGGAGTCGACCTATGTTCAAACCTAGGCCTGGGCATTTTTTTCCCTCTCTTCAATATTTTTTATATCAATATTATATATATATATATATATATATATATATATATATATATATATATATATATATTTCCACTAGCTCCATATTAATTTGTTAGATTATATTGCCATTAACTCCGTTTTAATTTGTTAGTAGATAGATTGATGTATGAATTTTCAATTTCAATGTTATATTTTAAGCAAATATTTATTATTTTATTATAGCTAATTGGCATAACTAAAAAAATGTTAAAAATATGCTCTTTTGTACTTCAGGAAATACAAATAATATCGAGTATGACATAATTAAAAAATATAAATATATACATGTAAATTTCTACCCGGTGCAACGCACGGGCATATATACACCTCATTATAATCATATATAGTGTGATGTTGGATTATAATATTCGTGAGAAATTTCATTAATCTATCTATTCTATTCTATCTTCTATCTTATATATTAAAAGAAAAATCTTGAGAGAATAAGAACCATTAGATAGAGATCAACAATTAAAATCTAGCCCTTAACTTATTTAATGACATCATTAAACCCATTTTTATGTGATTAAACGACTAATATACCCTTCTATATTTACAATATACACATTCTATATTTACAATATAAATCCTCTGATTTCCTTCAATTATAGATAATCCTTCAAATATTTTTTGAAAATTATAAATAATAAGTATTTTATTATTTCTACCATAATTCAAACTCTTCCTACAATCTATGAAAAATTTAATTTAATAACTACTTCACTATTTCTTCCATAACTCAAACTTTTCATACAATCTTCTCTATTTTTTCCGTGAAAAAAGCTCCAATACGTTATTTTTCAACTAAAAAAAATCCATGGCTTCATTCCATCACACCGTGATCTATGAATACGGGTAAACGGCTATGGATATGGGTATGGATAATTGGGCGGGTATTACTAAAACACATCACAATACCCATACCCTCATATTTGATAATGATTATGATACAAGCAAAGTTGATCACATCACATTATTGCCAATTGATGGAGGCCCAAGTATTGAAGATCGAGCCCACATGTTCATGAAGGCCCACGAGAAGAGGGCTGCAAAGAAAAGGGTGTAACTTGGGCTACGGGACTCCGTTTTAGGCCAATGCTCGAAGCCCAAAAACGGCTCCGTTTGGAAGATACGGCCCATTTTATGAATTTTCTGTTCATTTTCCGTTTTTGTTTTGGGCTTTATGTTCGGCCCGTTATGTTTTAAGGGCCCGTTTAATTTTCTTAGATTATTTATGCTTCATGTAACATTGTTTGAGACTCAGTTTTTCAATTTCAAGATTTTCGATTTCACTCCCAAATTTGTGAATCATACCCATTCCACGGCATTCTTTTGTGAATCAACGTGTTATTGGAAGAGATTTTTCCTGGTATTCATAAGAATCAACAGGTTTAATCTATTATCTCATTTATACACTACATCACCAATAGAAGTGTTATAAAAATTCGATATGAACTTATAATATCAAAATATTTAGTTTTTGGCTTTCGTTTTTGTAACACCCACTTTAAGGGCCTAGTGGTAATTTGTTATTTTCCTGACTTTAAATAATTTTTTAATGTGTTAGGAAATTTAGTTATTTATTTTATTATATTTATCGTGAATAATTAGTCAAAAAGTCAAATGACTTATTGTGACTAGTAAATTATTGTTTGTTTTAACTCTATACAGTTGAAGGTAAAATGAAATTGTTGGAATCGTAAATGGTTTTTCAGGTTCCAGACAATAGATTTAGAAATGGGCTAATTTTAAATGTATATTGGGGTCGGTTTGAGAGGAGCCGACCTAACTTAACTAATTTTTCCCCAATTCATCATACTCTCCTTTTTCATAAACTAAAAACACTAAGAAATTTCCTTAAGAACCATAAACCATGTTGAAGCAATATGGGCTGTGATTTTGACTAACTTGCATCAGTTTCATCATCATCATCACCTTGTTATCTTTAAATTTGTGTAACATCCGCAAAATGGGCCTAGAGGTTTTAATATGATTTCTCGAATTTTTAATAATTGTTAGTATGTTAGGAAAGCATTTTAATTAGTTATTTGATATTAACTAGAAAATAAGTTTCAGGACTTATTGTGGGTAGTGAAATATTAATTATTTTAAATTAGTATAGTTGACGGAACAATAAAATGTTTGGACTCGCAAATGGTTTTCGGGTTCCAGACAATAGGGTAAGAAGGGGTATTAAATTATACCCGTATATGTGATGTCGGTTTGAGTAAGCTGACCTTATTTTTATTTCCTTCCCTAATCTCTTATTTCATTTCCTGATTTCAAACTAAAAACACATAAACATGAGACATAGCAAGAAATTGAAAGGAATGATTGAAACTTGTTTATGTGATTAATACATCATCTTCATCATCAGATTATCACCCTCATCATCATATAAATTGTAAGTGTTCTTCATGTATATATACTTTAGTGTTAGGGTTAAGTGAAATTGATAATTGATATGATGATATGTGATGCTATAAGTTGTTAGAAAGATGTTACTTGTTGTATATAATCGATTAGAACTGAGTTTGGTGTTAAAAATTGAGATTTGATTCGGAATTGAGAGCTGGGTTTTTGGTCAGTTCGTAGTCTGCTGGAAGACACCAGGTCGCGGCGCAACCAAGCCACATCGCGACGCGATGTTTAGATATATAGCGACGCGATTCAAGTATAATAACGACGCGATTGTGCGTCAATAGCGACGCGATTTATGGCTGCACAGGACTGTTTTACTTTTACATGTGTATTGTGGATTCATGTTAGTATACTAGTTTTATTGCTAACTAGTAAAGTTATGTATGATGATAAATTGGATAATCCAAGTTAGGTTGACATGTTTAATACTTAGTTGATTGATATGGTAAGTAGACAAAGTTGTTATTGCTATATTGGACTGTCGGTTACAGTTTTATCTCACTTAGCAGTTGTGCTAATCTCACTACTTTAAATTACTTCTTGCAGGTTATGACTTGATAGGATGGTTGGGCAAGAAGGTGTTGACCTGAATGAATGTTTGACGACTGCTGCGTTGACTCTGATATTGATTTTGTTAAATATTGTGATGTTTAGATTTATATAACACCCAACGGCTGTATTTTGATTGTGAAATTATAAATTATTGAATGTATTTGTATTTAAAATGAAGATTTTATTTTGGGACATCGCTTCCGGGTCAAAAATACACTATTATAATGTGTTGATTGAAAGCAGGGTGTTATAATTTGTAAGTTGATTCCTTGAATGATTTTGTAGAAATTATGAATGATATTGATTGTTATGAGGATTAAAGTTTGAAAAGTTGATAATTGATGATATTAGTTAATATATTGAAGTTATTTGCTGTAGTATATAAGTTACAACCTATGTTTGATGATTTGATTGAAGAAATTCGGGTTGGGTTTGAACAGTATTGCAGATCGCTGGTAAAGGAGATGTACCCGCCGGGTACAATCCTTACCCGGCGGGTAAATGGGTTGGACACGGGTACCCGCCTGGTAATAAGGGTACCCGGCGGCTACTAAATGCTTAAAACGAGATTTTCCTGTTTTACCATTTTGTTAATTCACCTGGCGGGTTCCTTTAAAACCCGGCTGCTTGTTCTCTTTACCCGACGGGTAAAGAAACTACCCGGCGGGTACTCAGTGTTATCAGAATTTTTGACTTTTAAACCTTGATTTGTGGTGATTCTTGTTCTAGCTTAATATAACACCCCGACTTTCATAACATTATAATAATGTATTTCGACCCGGAAGTGATGTTCCGAAACAAAATCTTTCATTTTAAATACAAAAGTACAACTTCCGGAAGCGATGTCCCTCACAAAACTTTACATTTTAAATACAAAAGTCCAACCTGTTTCAAAACAATACAAATAAGTTTAATCCAAAATACATACAATAATTCAAAATACAACCGTTGGGTGTTATATAAATTCCAAAACATCACATTGATTTATTAAAACTAATATCAGAGTCAACGCAGTAGTTGTTAAACATTCATCACAGGTCAACACCTTCTTGCCCAACCATCCTATCAAGTCATAAATTGCAAGAAGTAATTTAAAGTGGTGGGATTAGCACAACTGCTAAGTGAGATAGAACTGTGACCGACAGTCCAATCTAGCAATAACAACTTTGTCTACAACAAATAATCACAATCACAGTCACATAGTTTCACACAACATCAGAGGATCGGTGGTTGCTGTCAGTCAAGCAACACTTAGTAACCCCACTGAGCTGTAGACCACAACAACGGCTATTCAATAACCCAACTGAGCTGCTGGTCGAAACAGCGGTTAACCGATAGCTTGTTACTATTTTCACATAACCTAATTTCCTATTAACGACATGTACAAGGAAATCCCTGTCGTCCAACAATAGTAACCCAGCCCAAACATCTTGACCTCTGATTTATCACATATGCCCAATGGCCAACTAATCACAATCACATAGCAGACTAAACAGTCTATCAAACAGTAAATCTACGTTTACTTGCTGTAACCAAACATGTTACAGCTAAATCACACTGAAGGTACAGAACCACTCATCAATACCTCGGTCGTCCACTCAGAAGTCTAATATCTCTGAGTATTTCCCCGAATCTGAGAATTCAATAAAGAACGAGTCAGTAACTTATCAATTATCAATAATTCATGTTATAGTTATATAACATATATTAATACATATTATTAATAATTAAGCATTCATTGAGTTGTTAATAAACCATGCTATTCTACAGTTATTATAACACCACAAGATTTCAAGAGACATTTTTTTTTTAAACATATATCGGAAGCGATTAAATACAAATCATGCATTATAGATTGCGTATAACATAATTCCCAAAACACAATCTATGCCTGCATGATAAGTTGATACAATAACCACATCAACTACAACATTAAGTTAGGTGTTATTTAAATTCCAAAACATAAGTTTATAAACGACAACATGTCATATGGTCAGAGTAGGCAGTCAAACATTCTTCAAACCAACTTCTTGCCCACCCACATCAAAAGTAATCTGCAAGAAGTGAGGAGAGGGATTAGCACGAAGCTAAGTGAATAGATCACAACTATCAATCTAAACTATCATAGCAATTGATCACCACAAAGCATCACAACAAATACATCAAAGAGGATCGGTGGTCCTTGAGGTACCCTCATGCCACGGTGGTTCCCCAAGTAACACTTATAACCACTGAAGGCCAAACAGTGGTCTTACCAATAGTTTAGTACCATTACTACATACGACATGATTTCAATAAACAACACATGTACAAAGTCATCATGTCGTCCAAAGTAATAGTATCCAAACCCAATATCATATTGACCCCTGACAAGATAGCACATTCCATAATCATCATGGCAAAATGTACTTATTCAATATATAACTGTAAAACCATGTTTACCCGTTGTAACCGGATTGTTACAACTAATTCAGAAAGAGAGTCAATGATCACTCACCCTTACTTTCACAATCTCCACTCAAAGTTCTTATGTTATTGAGTCTTCGGTTTATCTGGGAACATAAACAATTAACGAATTAGGAACCCATTTGAAATAATGTAATTCATGTCAAATACATCACTTAATAATAAGCTTAAGGTTCCACATTTATTTTCACCTATCAAGTTTTACTTAGCGCACAAATGTACATATATGCACAAATACACACACACACACACACACACACATATATATATATATATATATATATATATATATATATATATATATATATGTACCGAAGTATGACACGACAAACTGATTGTTGTCCACATTTAGACCCAAAGCCGATCGGCTAAGGGTCCCTAGACGTTCGGCTAAGCCCAACCGATCGGCTATACCATAGCCGATCTGCTTTATTAGTTAATTTCAAGCTTCGGTTCAAGTGGCTGAGTTCTGTGATGATTTTGAACTAACATAACCGATCTGCTAAATTAAGCCGATCAGCTTAATAGCCTTAACCGATCGGCTTCTTCATAACCGATCGGCTATGAAGAAGAAACCCAGGTACACAGTTCCTTATCACAGCCTGATCCGAACCAAAATCCCAAATCACCAATTTAAAGACACACTACACGATTTGTACATAAAAACAACTTAAAGCATCATCATATATCAAGTTCTAACAACAATAATCTCATCAATCATCAAATCTACACATTTCTACTCATTTCACTCAATTTCATCAAACCCTAACATATACATACATATATTCAAAGTAACTTGAACTTACAATCGAGGTAGCAACTAGGTAGATGATGATGATGATAAGTGATAACCACGAATCCAAGCTTTAATCTATTGTTCCAAGTTTTCTCTTTGATTTTTACTTCAACTCAATGTATGTGTGTGTTATTTTTGGGGAGTTAGAATAATTTGGGAAAGGGAAAACAAATAGGCCGATCCATCCCCAAAGGTAGGTATAAGCCAGTACAAATTATACCCGCTCTAAACCTATTGTCTGGAACCTAAAACTGTTTACATGAAATTAAATTTTATTATACCGTCAACTAAATTTATTTAAAACAAGTAATAATTTATGTATCACAATAAATCGTTTAACCATTTACCCTATTAATTTCAATTTGGCAAATAATACGAATTATTTCTAAACTCCATTAAATAATCGAATGAATTAAGTAATTTACCTAATTTCTCCTAGGCCGGTATGTTGGTCGGGTGCTCATTACCTGCCATATCTGTATCACAACAACAATCTCACAAATTGTTAATCGTTAGTACCTAACAGACTAACAATTTCAATCACCAACTAATCCCACACCTGGAATGTTTGACAAACACAATCATAGATTTGGGATTGAACACTTACCGATGTCCAATTAACCCAAACCTATGCTCTGATACCAACTTATAACACCCCGACTTCCATAACATTATAATAATGTATTTCGACCAGGAAGCGATGTCCCGAAACAAAATCTTTCACTTTAAATACAAAAGTACAACTTCCGGAAGCGATGTCCCTCACAAAACTTTACATTTTAAATACAAAAGTCCAACCTGTTTCAAAACAATACAAATAAGTTTAATCCAAAATACATACAATAATTCAAAATACAACCGTTGGGTGTTATATAAATTCCAAAACATCACATTGATTTAATAAAACTAATATCAGAGTCAACACAGTAGTTGTCAAACATTCATCACAGGTCAACACCTTCTTGCCCAACCATCCTATCAAGTCATAACCTGCAAGAAGTAATTTAAAGTGGTGGGATTAGCACAACTGCTAAGTGAGATAGAACTGTGACCGACAGTCCAATCTAGCAATAACAACTTTGTCTACAACAAATAATCACAATCACAGTCACATAGTTTCACACAACATCAGAGGATCGGTGGTTGCTGTCAGTCAAGCAACACTTAGTAACCCCACTGAGCTGTAGACCACAACAGCGGCTATTCAATAACCCAACTGAGCTGCTGGTCGAAACAGCGGTTAACCGATAGCTTGTTACTATTTTCTCACGACCTAATTTCCTATTAACGACATGTACAAGGAAATCCCTGTCGTCCAACAATAGTAACTCAGCCCAAACATCTTGACCTCTGATTTATCACATATGCCCAATGGCCAACTAATCACAATCACATAGCAGACTAAACAGTCTATCAAATAGTAAATCTACGTTTACTTACTGTAACCAAACCTGTTACAGCTAAATCACACTGAAGGTACAGAACCACTCACCAATACCTCTGTCGTCCACTCAGAAGTCTAATATCTCTGAGTATTTCCCCGAATCTGAGAATTCAATAAAGAACGAGTCAGTAACTTATCAATTATCAATAATTCATGTTATAGTTATATAACATATATTAATACATATTATTAATAATTAAGCATTCATTGAGTTGTTAATAAACCATACTATTCTACAGTTATTGTCATAACCACAATAACTTGTATAATTGGTAACTCCAATTATTAATCCATTCATAAGTGTAGAACATATATACACATGGTAGCAACTTAATCACACTCATCAAGTTATAATTATCAATCTTACTATTGTACAAATTATTATTATAACATCAATTAACAAACCCACTTATGTTATACATAATAAAAATTAATAATCATAAGTACTTAATCAGAATCTAAGTACCAAAATCACAATTTAACTCATATAGGAACTCATAAATTATTAATACTTAAACTATAATAAAATCACCACTAATCACAACATATTCATTCCATACTTCAATTGTCACCATATTATATCCCATTAATGTTAAGCAAATAAATAAATAAGGTTAAACACAGGAACACATAGAAATAGTATTCTGTTATTACTTCATACGTGATTCAGCAAAACCAAAGATTCCATTTTAGCACCAATCTTCAATTTCCATAACAATTTAATAACTCTAATAATTTCTATAAAAACCAAATTTTCAAGAATAATTAATTAAAGGAAATCACTTATACTTGGTTAGAAGAAGAAGAAGATAATATGGTGATGGTAAGAATTTAAGATGAGATCATAATCCACAACCTTCAATTTAATTTTCTACTTACTGTGTTTTCTTTTTGTTGTGTACGAATGAGAACAAACAAGAATTGGGGAGAGTAATTAGGTGGAGTCGGTTATACATAGCCGACTTTAATAAGTCAGTGTAATATTATCCTCTTTCTAATCTATTGTTTGGAACCTAATTACCATTTGCGAGTCCAAACCTTTTATTGTCCCGTCAACTATATTAATTTAAAACAATTAATATTTCACTACCCACAATAAGTCCTGAAACTTATTTTCTAGTTATTACCCAATTACCAACAACATAATTTCCTAACACATAAACAATTATTAAAAATGTCGGGAAATTATTATAAAACTTCTAGGCCCATTTTGCGGATGTTACACTTAATTACTTTTGTTGTTTAAGTTTCACAAGGATTACAATGCAGGGTATGTCAGCATGATACTATATACTTGAATTTAGAGGCATAACTAAATATGTAATAATAAGTTGTTTATCATTATTAATCAATGATTTGATGGAGTTGTTATAATTAGTTATTGTTTAGTATTTTAATACTATGTATTAAGATATGTGATATGATTATAACATAAGTGATATGTTATGGGACGAGTTACTAACTCATTATTTATTTGTATTCTCAGATACGGACAAGACTCAGTAATATTAGACTTCTGAGCTAGCAGCTGAGGTAACGGTGAGTGGATTTATAATCCTCGTTGTGATTTAGTTGTAACAGGTTTGGTTACAATGGGTAAACGTAGTTTTACTGTTTATAGACTGTTTAGTTTGCCATGATGCTATTACTATTGATAGACTGTTAGTCTGACATGATTCCATGACGATTATGGATTATGTGATTATGTGATACGTGGTCATTGGGCATTATGTTATATGGAGGTGAACGTTTGGGTTGGGCTTTGTTGTTATTGTTGGGCACGTCAGGGGTTCCTTGTACACATAGTTAATAGTAACATGTGTCGTGTGAAGACAACAACAAGCTATCTGTTAATCACTGTATTGGCATGCAGTTGATTTTAAGTGTTCTTGGTTGAAGGTTTCCCCAAGAACCACCGATCCTCTATGATATTATTTGTGCGTTCTTGGCTGAAGGTTTCCCCAAGAACCACAAATGCTCTATGAAATATATTGTGTTTACGATGCTTTTGCTATAAACATGATATTATGTGTTTACGATGCTTTGTTGTAAACAAGGTTGTTATGCTAAGTTGGGTTGTTGGTTATGTATTCACTCACTTAGCTTTATGCTAATCTCACCACCCTACTTCTTGCAGGTTATGGTTTGATATAACGGGCGGGCAAGAAGCTTTGACTGGAAGGAATGTTTGACTACCTGTTTACTCTGATAATTATTTTAGAATGAGTCACTTTGTATTTGGAAATTAAATAACACCTAACTCGGATATACTATAGTTTTGAAATAGTATAATTTGTTTACATAATATGTAATGTAAATTTATAATGTATGTTTTGACAAAACGCTTCCGACATGTTGTAAAAAAAAAAAAAGGTTTTGAAATTAGGGGGTGTTATAGTTTTTTTGCTTATACTATCACGATATCATGTAGATTTATTTGAAAATAAGTGCATGTTATAGTTCTGAAAAATATAATAACAATCTCATTGCTTTCACGAGTATCTTGAATATAACTTACATTACATTGTTTGAGTAATTGTTTAAACGATTTCTCATTGTTGTAAAAAGCATAATCAAACAAATTTACAAAGAATGAAAATAATATAGGAATTTTAACAATTAATATAGCAGAATGTATCTTATCATACTTCAAACAAAAACCATAGATGATTTCACAAGATAGTCGTGATTCATTGATAATTAAGTTCGTCTAATTCAGACGCTGAACTGAAAAGTCTTTTGGTCAAAAGTTTTTTTGATCTAATAATGCAATCCATAAACACATTTTCTATATACTCATATCATTCGAATTATATCTTACGTTTTGCTTCATATGCTAAAATTTATGACTAAATGACCGTTAATGTACATTGATAATGTAACTTAATTAGAAAGTACATATATATGTGACGACTTAAGTATTTTTCATGGACGGTCCGCGAATTTCGCGGGTTCTAAACTAGTTATAACTACAACAGGAAGAAGCTACTGCGACGGACTTATGCGTCGTTAATCTGTGGCAATAGGTCTGTTGCGACAGATTTGCGATGAAAATCAGCTGTGGCAAAAAAGAGCGTGGCAATTGTCATTTGCGACCACAGATTGCTACGGATAAGTATATTGCCACAGATATAGGCTGTCGCAAGGCTGTCAGAAGATAAATTTGCATAATTAGCTAATTATTTCACGTTTTGAAAAACATATTATATCAGATATTTAATTATGATTTATGATTTATGATTTATCTCAATTGAGAATTGAGATAATAATCACGTAAATACCAAATGGAGTTGATTATATATATCAAATTGGATCAAAATATATATAATGCTCTTTGAAGAAACTGTATGCTACAATTCAATATCCTTTAATTTAGTTTTTTGAACTTGTTTACAACTCGTATAGTACTGTACTACTGTTTAACTTGAAACATATATTTGATTAGTATACGTTAATATAAACTTTACTTTGGTGCACCTACCTTCTTGTTATTTATAAAAGTAATACTCTAATAATTACCAGGTAACTACGTACTCGATCGGAATTTTTTATTTTTTTTTAAAGTAGTACGGATCACACGTACCCCATAAACCTGCACGAGATCCTCGTTTCTTATTAAAAATGACAAAATGACAAATTGACAAGTTGCTAAACACATATTTTCCTTAAGACTACTAAATTATTGGAGGACAAATTAAAGAGAGATAAACTTTTCTTTACACACTTTTAAAATAAATATAGTAATATTTGATCATGCATCTTATTATACTAGTAGGTTATCCGCGTGATGCTGCGGTACCAAATTTATAAAATGAGCACAATTCTTCTTAGAGCAGGGTTGGTTTGCCCGGGAGACTGATCCTGCCATAATGTACTCCTACCTATGCTATAGCACCGACACCCGAAGTCGAGCATACGTACGACGATCTTCATGCGTGAATAGCGGGGAGGAAAGAAAGGGCGGTAGATGATAATGAGAAAAGGCGCCGCGTCTGGGCGGGCGGAATGGATGAGCGAAAGGTGTCATGCCATGGAGTGGGTAATATCCCGAGTCTCATGTAAGACAACTAAATGCACCTCGAGGTGCTGCCGAGGAACTGAGGGGCCTTCTCGAGCACATGATAGGTAATTGAGAGATAGAGCTAGCCTATTCGTTATGGGGAATCAATGCTCCGGGCCGAATAGAGCTTACCTACGACACCTGGCTTTCTCCGGCGCATATTAGCTTAGCTGCGCTTAATAGGCCGGTTTGCCTTCCTCTCTGGCGGCCTAGCCATCATGTCAAACCAAGAAAACATATACAATGAAAATTTACATACATAGTGTTATTGTCATGACAAGATATTAATAGTATTATAAAACACATTGAAAGTCAATTAGCGTACACACTTAATGACATAATAGAAAATAAATGCATGAAACAGAAAATCAAAGTCATACATAGTGTATCCTTGAAAAACACGTTGCTTGCTCTTGTATATTATAAGGAAATTATTAACTATTAATATGAGCGGTTGCTAGCTGTCATTAATAGAGGGTAGTTTTGGCGTTTTGATTTTTTTAAGAGTTGTATGATTCAATACCAGAGATGCTTTATAAGTAGTTATAGATTATAGATTATAGATATATTAATAAAAGATAGACTATTCACAATTTGGTGATTGCGAAGACCTTGATCGGTGTTACGATATGGTCAATTTGGAGTTGGAGCAATACCATTCTAAATGCTTTGTACTAAGAAAGAAGCAAGTTTCAATAAGAATATATGTTTATCGACGTCGGCATCTAGCACGTACATGGATGGAGAACATATGTGCAATAAATGATATGAAGTGAGCTCGTAAATTCTTAACTCGCGTGCAATTGATCCGGATAAACATCTTAATTAATGGGGTAGTGATATTGGTACTTTCTTATGTAATATATTGTAGTGATGAGAAATCATCTCCTTTACGCCTACTTTATGTGGCTTAGTAAAATAAGTTCTAGACTTTTATGGAGGAACATTTATTTTTATTTTTTTTTGTTTTTCGAAAAAATAAAAGATAAGAAAGAATTGAAATACATAAACTCTAAGATAATGGAGCATTTCCTTCAAAGTGTATAATCTTTAATATGTGTTGTACGTTATGTATGTAGTACTTGCTGGATACGGAACCCACTTTGATAATATATATCATCATCTTTTTCAACCCTTATTAATTTTATACTCTATAGTTCATTTTCAATTTAATTAAATCCTGCTATAAGAATAAGATGTATACAAGCAACAATATTTCTCAGAATATTTACTACTGCATTTTTAATTGAAGAAAGAAATTGTCTGAATCTCGTGCCTCTTCTTTTTATCAAAAACATGTACATCGAGTTTAGAAATACTTTGTTCATAGAAACTTTACCAAAAATCCTTCACAAAATGATGTGTCACAATACTATAAAGAGAGAGAAAGATGAAAGAGAAAAAAAAATACTCTATCCGTCCCAATTTAATTGTCCCCAGACAGAACTACTCACAGTTTAAGATAAACACAATAATAATTACTTACTTTTTGCACAATGACATTCTTACACCTGACCAATTAATTTGAACTTCCTTTCACTTTTGTAATTTAATTTTTAAAGTAGGGACAATATAGTAAAAATAATCATGTTACCTTTCTATATTTGGTAATGAACAATTAATTTGGGATATTCCAAAATGGAAATAATGGACTATTAAACCGGGACGGAGGGAGTAATTAATTTGATTGGATGATTGTACTTGCCACATCATTTTGTATAAATTTGTTTGTAAATTTTTTGTGAGTGTAGAATTCCTCGATTCTAAATTTGTGCTTGTACTTTTACAAGGGTTTCAAATTAAGTTTTTCAAAATTTCTTGTGTAATGTTAAAAATAATTATATAAGGTAGTACTTTTCAATTTGCAAAGAAACTACTCCGAGTTTTAAATTAATGCACCGTCTTTTTAGAGAACCAGTTTTTGACTTATAATAATAATTCAAATACTATAAGTTAATGAAATAGTTGACAATTGCCGAATATTATTAGGGTATTGTTAATGTGTGTTCCGTGGCGCACGTTAAGATGCATTTAATTTAGTCAAACTTTTCTTAATTATTAACATTTACATTTAATATTCCATAATTCAGTCCAATATTTTCCCCTTATATACATATATATTAATATTAATATTAAATATTAATTACAAATTCTTTTATTTGAGAAAATACAGTTTCATTAAATACACTTCAATTGTTTGTTCCCTGCGGTGCAATCATGCCCGTATCTTTACACTTCCATTTACTTGTACGGTTTTTAATCCAAAGAATAGTTACGGATACTGGATGGGTCGTCTCACGTCGTGAAAACAAATAACGTGATTGTAATAATTCTAGTATTAATTGAGTAGCATATAAGCAGGGGCGGAGGTGTTCAGGAGGTTGTGGGGGCCCAAGCCCCCAATGGCCCATTAAATTTTAGCCTATATTTGATTAGTTTTTGGACCAAGCCCTCACTCCAATTTTAGAAATGCCCTCAGCCCAATTTAAAAAGAAACCTAAGCCCAATTAAGAAAAACCCAGCCAAGATAAAAGGAAAAAAAAGGCACACATATAGTACCGATCGTATCTGACTCTCTGTGCGAGGATATTTTACACTTTCTTTTTTGGCCTTTATCACTTCTTGTCTGCTATCTTGGAACAATATTTCTCAATTGATTCTTTTTAGTAGTTATTGTTTTGATTTGCTTACCAAAGAAGGTTCCAAAAGTTTAAAGTAGCAACATATGCTTCATTGATCATCCCAAAATCAGGTAATTTAATCTCTCAAATAATTTAGGGTTTGCAAATTTTATGTTAAATTTGATATATAATGTTATATTAATGTAGCTATACTTGGTATTTACCTATTGTGTTTTAAATTTGAGCCAATTTTTAATATAATCGAATTATCTAACTTGACTATATAACAAAATATACAGCAGGTCAGTAGCTATCAATAGCTATTATTAATTCTTAGTTAATTTTTTATTTATAAATTTATTGATATTCATGTTATATAGCATTCATAGCCTAAGTAGTTTATTTATGATATAATTGTTATAAATTTGTCTAGAACAATGAGAAGATTTCTTATAATCAAGGAACCATCTTCATCAACACCGAATGATAGTAATAAAGAATCTCCAAGGGAAAATGCCGCAAGTACTCCAAAAGCTAAGTCTACTTTTTCAACGCCAATTAATGTAGTGGAAATGGAAAATCTTCCTTGGGATCCATATGATAGGCCAAGAATTTTTCAATATAACCCTAATCAACGAGATGCGATAAGGAGACAATATTGGCTTAGAGGACCTTCTCAACCACGTGGTCATATTTTTCCGAAAAAAGATGGAGATAATGGAAGAAGTTTTGTCAAAGCTTGGTATGGTAAATATGGTAATTGGTTAGAGTATAGTGTTAAGGTGGACAAAGCCTTTTGCTTATGTTGCTACTTATTTAGAGATAATGTTGGTAAGCAAGGTGGGAATGATGCATTTGTGACAGAAGGTTTTAATGGTTGGAACAAAACGGA
The DNA here is from genome assembly GCA_949592205.1 of Helichrysum umbraculigerum. Taxonomy (NCBI): domain Eukaryota; kingdom Viridiplantae; phylum Streptophyta; class Magnoliopsida; order Asterales; family Asteraceae; genus Helichrysum; species Helichrysum umbraculigerum. The sequence goes on along the minus strand of CATIUR010000005.1, from coordinate 2,136,617 downwards.
GAGACTTAAAAGTCATGTGGGTGGGGTTAATAGTTATCACAATAGAGCACTACAAAAATGTGAAAATTTAATGAGACAAAATCAATCTATTGTTGCGGCCCTTCATAAACAAGATGACATTGTGAAGAAAGAGAATCGGCTTCGATTGTGTGCTACTATATATGCTTGTCGGTTTTGTTTGAAATGTGCGTTACCATTTCGTGGTCATGATGAGAGTGAAACATCTCTTTTTAAAGGTAATTTCTTGGAGTTAATGGACTTAATAATGAGTCAAAATGAGGAACTCCGAAAACTACCGAAAGTGGGGAATAATAAGTTAGTGTCTCCATGTATTCAAAAAGATGTAGTTAAATGCTTCAAACAAGAAGTACTCGAATCCATTTTTAAAGAAATTGGCGATGATGTGTTTGCTTTGTTAGTTGATGAGTCTAGTGATGTATCTAAAAAGGAACAAATGGCAATTGTTTTACGATACGTTGATACTCATGGACTAGTTAAGGAGAGATTTGTGGGTCTTGTTCATGTGAAGGAGACATCTTCTTCATCTCTTAAATCATCTATTGATGCCTTTTTTGCAAAGCATAAATTGAGTTTTAAACGTGTAAGAGGTCAAGGATATGATGGAGCAAGCAACATGCGCGGTGAGTTCAATGGTTTGAAGGCAAAAATCTTGGAAGAAAATAACTCGGCATATTATGTACATTGTTTTGCCCACCAACTTCAATTAGTGGTGGTGACGGTTGCGCGAAAACATTTGGCTATTGTGAACTTTTTTGACAAGTTAGCTATTTTGATGAATGTGGTATGTGCTTCTTGTAAACGAAAAGATATTTTAAGGGAAATAGAGAAAGAAAGAGTGGAAAAAAGCATTGGTAGTGGTATACTTGAAACCGGAAGAGGCTTAAACCAAGAACTTTCTCTTATACGGCCCGGTGATACACGGTGGAATTCTCATTACAAAACACTTTTGCGTTTGGTTGATATGTTTCCATCTGTTATTAAAGTCCTTGAATATGTTAAAGAAGAGGTAGTAATGGTTCTAGCCAAAATCAAGCACGCGGGCTTTTAAAGTATCTAAAATCATTCGATTTTGTGTTTTATTTGCATTTGATGTTGCACATTTTAGGCCTCACTAATATCTTGTCAAAAGCTCTTCAAAGAAAAGATCGAGATATTTTGGAAGCGGTTTCGTTGGTGGAATCAACCAAAGAAAAAATGCAAGAGTTTAGAACACTTGGGTTTGATCCACTTTTAAAGAAGATGTCCTCTTTTGGTGAGAAGCATGGTATTAAAATGTTGAAAATGACGGAAGATTGTGTTAACTCAAGAAGGCAAAGGGACAAGATCACTAATAGGCATTATTATGAGTTTGATTGTTTTAACACCGTTGTGGATATGCAAATTCAAGAGTTTGGTGATCGTTTTAGTGAGGTTGGTACCGAATTACTTCGAAACATGGCGGCTTTGCATCCACGTGATTCATTCTCTATGTTTGATGTATCGAAGTTATTGAAGTTAAGTGAGTTATATCCAAACGATTTTGATAGTATGGAAAAGATTGATCTTGAAAAAGAACTAGACATGTACCATCACAATGTACGAAAGGATTCAAAATTTGCTAACTTGAATGGAATTGCCGACCTTGCTCGAGTGATGGTAGAAACAAGGAAACATATTTCTTATCGATTGGTTTATCGATTATTGAAGCTAGCATTGGTTTTGCCCGTTGCAACCGCAACGGTTGAGAGATGCTTTTCGGCGATGAAACTTGTTAAGTCAGATTTACGAAATCGAATTGGTGATGAGTTTTTGAACGCTTGTGTCATTTGTGTAGTGGAAAAGGAAGCACTTGCTAACGTTAAGGATGAAGATGTTTTACAACGTTTCCATAAGATGCATGACCGCGCCGGAAAAGTTTAGGATGTGGTTTGTCTAAAGACGTAAACAGGATCAGCTTTTTGCTGTCTTTTGGTGTTTTTCTTCTGTTTGTATGTAGTTATTTAAGATATTTAAATGGTTGTAATTATGCAGTTTTTTGTGCTACGTTTGCTGCAAAATTAATGATGATTACGTACGGTTTTAAAGCTATATGATGGTTGTAATTTTGTGTTTCTTGTTTGTTGTTTGCTGTTTGTTATTTTGCTGTTTACGGTATGCTGATTGCTGTTTTTCTGTTTGCTGTTTGATGTTTTGCAGGTTTGCTATTTTGCTGTTTTCTGTTTGATGGTCGCTAGTCCCTGTTTGCTTGTTGTTTGCTGTTTAAAGGTTAGTAAAAGTGACCTTTATTGTTGTATTTGATGCTGTTTGGTTTTATGTTATTTACTGCAATGTCATAGTTAGTTTTTAAGGTTAATAAGGTGTTGTTTTCTATTACACAAATGCGTTTTGTGAAAGGAAAAAAATTAGCCCCCAACAAGACAAATTCTCAGATCCGCCACTGCATATAAGTTTTTCATACAACGTACCTTTAAACCATGATTAGATTAATATTTATAGTTGAAGTCCATAACACTTCAACTTTTGTGTATGATAATATAAAAGATGATTGGTTTATTACTTCATCATCTGGAATGTTTTTCATGTTATATATTACATCCATCTTTTAACTTTTAAATGTATGTACTGTAATTTTTTTTTTAACACAGCATAAACTATCTTCTACAACTATATATATATGATGATGTGTAATGTAATTAATCTATGTATATGCGAAAACTAAAATGCATAAAATACTATCATGCCCGTATAATTTATGCATGTTAATTAATCGGTCTTATCATTTTATAGATAGATAGATAGATCATATATAAAATGTTATTTAGACATACTTTGTACATAGATACTATTTTGATGGTAAAATTCTGGTTTGAGAAATGAATACCCAATGCAACTTGAATATATAATCCCTACTATAATTTCATCTTTTAGCTGATCGAGGTCAACCTTCAAGCGTGTAGCTTTGTTGGTTCCGATTGAGTGAATTATTATTATTATATTACATAATTCCCGAGTTTGTAGGCGAGATCTTGGTTCCAACTGTAATTGTCAGGCTGCTTTCATCTTATATAGAAGTTTGGTTGGTTCTATTTGTTTGATGTTATATGTTGTGAATCACATTAAATTTTAATTATTGAAATTACCGGATGTATACAAGTCACTGCCATCCCGAATTTAAAGGGGGGAAACAAACAAGCCCAAATGATTATTGAGGTGATGACTTGTAACCTTAGGTGGCGTACAAACGGTAGCTACTTGTCGATGTAACTTCAATAGTAAACAATTAAAATTTCTTTTTGTGACTCTTGTGTTATTTTATAAATAAATTTGATCTCATTTACGCATAATAAATTACGAGTAAAGATACCTACTTTCCCCCCCAAAAATCTTGTATTTTGGTTGAATTTTGACAACTCTATTTGATATTTGATATATAATATATGATCGTCAGACAATTAATTATTAATTAACGTTAATTGTAAGTTGAATGCAATGCAATGTAGACGCAGCATCACTTATTGGCGTGGAGGCCCCTAGACGTGGGCAAATTAACTAACGTATCATTGGGGTCGATAATTCCATGGATGTGTTATACCACATGTTATTTAATTTGCTTCGTTAAACTATTATTCGCTCGTGGTCATGGCAAAGACGGATCCATAATTTGGGGTGACCAGTAGCAAGAGTATCATAATTTTTGTTAACCCGTAGCACAAAGAAGAAATGCAAAAAAAAAAAATGTAAATTTTATATGATATTTACACTACGTATGACGAAAGGACCCGTAGCGACTACTACCCCTACATTCTACATGACTCCGCACTGAATCGTGGGCCATATCATGTATAGTTGGCTCAATCAGTAATCATGGCCTACTTATTGTTTTAACATTTAGATTTTGAAATCTTGGGTTGATTTTCCATCTAATCAAAAAAATTAATAAATCGTTTGTATTATTATGTAAAATAAATTAACAAATTAACATTTTTAACGTTTAGCTAACTTTCACAATCTTTACTCTCATGATTGAATGATCCAAATTTATACAGGGGTTTTTTTTTACTATATAAATATGTAGTTAACATAAACACACGTCACACACTTTCATAAGCACTCATACACACAGACACTCCCGCCTTTGCCTTCGGTACTTGAATCCATATGATCGGAAGATTCGTGTTACGATATGGATAGACGAATGGCCCTTCGATTGGTATCACTGTAAATAAAATGTTATTTTATCATATTTTTTTCTCTACGATTTTAGAAAGTGTGTAAAACTTTTTGAAAAAGATATGATTTCCCACACTTATATATGTAAGAAGAAAAAAATCACACTGGTAAGTGTTGAGAAATTACAACTTTTTAACACTTAAAAGTGTGAAAAAGAATTTGTTCCACATGATTTTTCCACACAAGAGAAAGTGTTGATAAATTGAGTATTACAAAAAATTTTTCCATACTTTTAAGTGTTGACAAGTTATACACACTTTTAAGTGTGAACTTTTTTTTCTCACCCTTTATATATGTGAAGATTGTGGTGATTTCTACACTTATTAATATAATAATTTTCTACACAATTATAAGTGTGAATAATTTAACATAATTTCATACATACATTTTTAAAAGTGTAGAAAAAATGTGAATAAATGATCGATATCTTTGTTGTAGTGTATAAATGAACACATAGGATTTAGTAGATAAAGAATAATCAAAACACACCCAATTAACGTAGACTTCTGCGAATGACTTGTAACGACAAGTGGCATATAAAAAAAAACTAAGAAAACAAGTGTCAACTCGATCATTATTCCGACATATTTACTTATTTATTATTAATTAATTAATTAGTCGTTGAAAAATAACATTGCATGATTAAAGCATACGATACGGAACAAAATTTAGAGCTTTCCCAACAATGTTCATGTCCCAATACACTATCAACAGTGTTCATCCACACTCCATCGGTGTTCATGACAGTGTTCATGACAATGTTTTCGAATGACGTCTAGCATTCAACGTTGATTTCTTACTTTTTTTCTCTTTTCTTTTTCACACACAATTAATTAAAAAACAAAAATTAATATTGAGAATACTGAATACTGTCACCCACACCATACTTTTTAAGCAACAAAGTTAATTTATGTACATCGTCAAAAACAATGTAACGACTCCTTGTGCTATGTTTCTAGATCGCCTATGTATTTTGTAACTCTAATCTTGTGCGTTTTGTTATTTAACAATTAGACGAAGATATGTAGATTTTAACTCGAAATATGCAGTAACAAATTAAATGAAGGCTAATGATATATCTAACATTCAAATTGATAAATCCACCAAAACTATGCATTAACAGGTTGTAATGTATAATCTGTTAATGCATTATTTTGGTGGATTTATCAATTTAAATAAATTGATAAATCCACCAAAACTATGCATTAACAGGTTGTATTGTACAATCTGTTAATGCATAATTTTGATGAATTTATCAATTTAAATGGTGGATTTATCAACACCCTCAAACGAAGGGTCTTCAGATTCTCTAGATAGTGTTATACTGTATGCTCATTACGTGGCATGCATAGTTATGAAAAAATAGACAATTTTAGAATACTAAATTTGAGGACACGTCGGAAGTAAAATTGTTTTGTAATCATTAAACACTTCACATTTTGTGGTCAAAATTTATTGGTGTTTTATCTTCATATTTTAATTCCTTCAAAATTATGCAAATATCAAATAGACTTTCAACTTTTCAAGTCCTAGGATGTGTTCATGAGACATACCTACATGGTTTTGTTATTAGTATGTGTAAAATTATGTAATACGTTGTTTCCTATACTTTTTTTTTAGAGATAGCAAGATGGTTTTCTATTAATATAACAAAACTTACATCCAAGTATCATATAAAATTATGAAATACGTTGTTTCCTATATACTTTGTTACTATTAGAATTTTTTGATTGTCTACAATAAATGGATATTTAAATTAACAATAGTCGTATCACTTGAGACTTACAAAATATATAATTGTATTTTTCGAATAATCATGCATTGCACATTTGCACGGGATCAGGCCTACTTTTAAAATATTAATCATTATAATATAATGTTAGAAGAAAGCAACGTTATGTTTACCGGACAATATATGGATAAGAGTGTAAACCATTCTATGATTGAAGATATGATATGATGATATAATTATTTAATTGACGTGTAATATAACGTGAAATTTTTGATGATTCACCAGCAAACGCTGCAACTTTAAATTAGTACTTAGACCATTCTCGATGGTAGACTGAAAATGACTGAAACCGACGCACCACATCAGTGCCACGTCAGCTTTTTTCAATACTGACTGAAACTGACGGATCTCTGCCATCAGTGACACCGCCACTTTAACTTTTAGGTCTCACATTTACAAATTTACCTTTTACTTTATACACAAACGAAAAAAATGATGGAGCGTCGGATTTCCGAATTCCGACGGGTTGAACTGACGGGCTGTTCAGTTTTGACTTTTTAAAGTTTTTATTTTTCAACTTTTACCTTAAATATTTTTGTTTATGTTATATAATACTTGATGAAAACTATACCAATTAAAATACATTTAAAACCAAATCCATTAATTTATTTTGCATTAAGTAATAATACAAACTGATGTGTGCTAAGTATAGGCAATTATAATCACAAGTTTTAAATTAAGGAACTACTAAATAATACTATCACACAATTCAGGCAAGATTAACCCGTTCGTATAATATAGCTTTATAAGTAAGTCCAAGTTCGAACACAGGGAACGTGATTCTAATTTATAACTACTATTTACAATATACAATAATATACAAGATAAGGGGGACGTTTTAGTTCCGAACGAACATATTTATAATTGATACAGATTCTAATAGATAAGTCTAAGGTTCAACTTAAGAATACTCAATTGGATAGAAAATTATAATTATTCAAACTATTATTTACTAAACTTATTATATTTACTTATGTCTATTTGCTTGTTGGCTATTATTATTGGTGAATTACTAATGTAGAAAATTACTTAGGCTTAAGCTAATCTTCATCATGGCAACACAATCATAAGGTTACGCAAAGTATCACTAATTATTAAGATCTATCAGCAGTTTATCAATACAATTTCATCGGTATGACGTGAATCACAATATTACTTTACATCAATGAATTATATTCTTCGTCTATCGCATAAGGTTAAGATCAAGACATAAACACAATCACTTATAATTTATAAAAACTTAATATGGTCATCCTCGTTTAATATAAATCAGTTAATTATGTCATGACCAATCATCAATATCTTATAATATAGACAATTACTGTATAATAAACATTCAATAATATAGTTCCAACATAAACATAAATTCATATAATAAACTCAATAAACATTTATTCAAATAGCTATAACGAAAACCTAATTCACAATCAAATCAAATAAACAATATCCATAAATTAACACAATAAGGTTATTAAAGTTACAAGGATAAAGAAACCGAACCAATTGTCGAATCAGCTTTTCCTAGGGTTAAAAACCTTCAAATCCAAGCTCCTTAGCCTCTAAATTCACACCTTAAGTCGACCTTAAACCCTAATATTCGACTTTGTATTCTAAGAATCGTATATGGTTAACCCTGAACTAGGCCTCTATTTATAGTTTTACAAACCGCCAGTCCAACCGCCGGTTGGACTTCCCAATCGCCGGTTGGATCAATTTGTGTCCTACTCCAACTCCGCGTCTGGAACCACATTTAATTAAATATATTCAACCGCCGGTTGAAGATCTCAACCGCCGGTTGATCTTCAATTCCAGAATCTTCTAATTTCGGGTTGGGCTTTATATTGGGCTTTCTTCTTTTCTTTTACGGATTTTAATCTTCAATTTGGCCCAATTCTTCAATATTATCATTTTAGTCTTCAATTCTTTAAGGTTTAAGCTCCTTTTCTCCATATACTTCATTTTCTTCAGTTTTGGACTCGTTCTCGTTCATTTTTCTTCAATCTTTAATTAAAATACATTCTTGCAAATATTAACGAAATAAGTATCTAAAATCATATAAATGCACTAAAATGTATATAAATATAGGGATAAATTACAATAAAATATACTATCTATTTGATGATTATCAAATATCTCCACACTTAAGTTCTGCTTGTCCTCAAGTAGAATACTGAATAAAATTTTAAATAAGCATCAAACTAATATTTAAAAAATCAAAATACCAATACTAAAAATCTGTTTCATAAATTAAAAATTTAAACAATTTAATTAACATGGATAACTATAATGTATAAATAAAAATTATTATTATTTATGTAATATATAGCTCATTAATGATTACTAATATATTTGTCCACTTTAAACAATATATATTCATTTTTCTGAATATACTATTTATTGTTAGTATGTATATTACTTATGATTTCCATATATGATATACTCTTAAACTTAACCATGCAATTTACTTTTATATTCCAAATAAATATATGAAATCCATTTTTAAGAATCAAGACATTGGTGACAGGTCTGCATTTTCATGCAACAGAGCGACATAACTTGATTCAGGTAAAGCAGTTTTATTTAAATCAAGTCAGCGGTGATAGGTCTATACAGCCGTACAACAAAGCGACCTAGTTTGATTTTTTCTTTATTATTATTATTTTTTTATTTCTGAAAGATTTTTCATTCTTTTTGCTTTATTTAAGAATACTAATTAGAAACCAGGTCTGTACTTTCGTACAACAGAGGAAACAATTAGTAGACCCCCAAATGTCTTCATATAAGTAAAAAGATATATAAAATTATCGCATTATAAATCTAAGAATTAAGACTTTTACGTCATACATCATATCATGTATCATAAAATAATAAACAAGTTATTTTATTAATTTCTTAAAATTCAGAAATCTTCATATAGATTGTCTATTAGTACATCATATCATATAACTATATATTACTCCTTATTAAGTAGCTTACGTTATATATACAAAACAGTTAATCCAAATTAAAGTCTAAACTTTTAAATACAAAACAAAACTTTTAACAAAAGTATTCTAACAAATAAATACTTAGTTATTCACTTAAAAATTTTAAATTTTTAATAAAATTTAAGAACAATAGAAACTTAAATAATTAATTAAAGAAATTCTTTTTCTTACGAACCATATCCCCACACTTAAATTATACAATGCCCTCATTGTATAAAAATTGATAAACAAAAGTGAGTAAGGGAAATAAAAAATAGAACAGAAAACTCCCATGACTGGAATTATAAATTTCATCATCGGTTAAGAAAAATCTGCTTGGTTGGTTCCTTGATCTCTCGAAAAATAATATACAACATCCACACTTTCGTAGTTAATCACGATTGCATTTAGCATATGCAATAAGCCTTTAAACCCCTCGGTATCCCGAATGGACGAGTTATAGTCTCGTGAGGATTTTCAGGGAACATACCCACAAAGTTCAATCCTGAAAATAAAAACATAAAAGAAAAACATAACATATAAAAATAAACACTGGTTGTCTTCCGAGAAACACTTTTGTTTAAGTGTCGGTAAGTTCGACATGGTCCTGTAACCTATTCTTCCAGAGTTACATCTGAAGTATGTTCAATAACAATATCTTCATAATATTTCTTTAATCGATGTCCATTGACTGTAAAAATAGCTCCATTGAAGGCTACTAAATCCACACTTTCAATTGTATGAACTTGGTGAATAACAAACGGTCCACTCCATCTGACTTTGTACTATATGTTTCAAGGTTTGCAGATTTTGTACCAGTTATGTCTGACTGAAAGTTCATCGATTTAACTGTAAAGAGAGACAATTAGTAGAAACATAAAGTTGTTGCAACCTGTTGGTCGTGGTGCATGCCACAAAGTATGGTCACATTGTCGTTGATACTTAGAGAACTTTTGCTCAGTTGAGTACTTTTTTCTTAATTGAGATATTTTACCGAGGTTCAAGATTATGCATTTCATTTAATCTAATACAAATAATGGGTTAGCTTTTGCTTGCTCTTGATTTAAGTGGCATAAACTATGAAAATGTCAACAAAGTGAAAGGAATGCATATGTGAGTGGTAATTTGTATGCTAGACAAACATATCCGATTAACATACTTTTTAAGCTTTAGCATCATTGAATACTAATCGATGTTCGTAAAAGTTCTACTATATATAATAATAATACACATTAGCACATATTATTTTTTAGATGTATGCACGAGGTAAATGTATAAATTTAGCTGGCTTCATATTGCAATTTTATATTTTTTCTATCAAAAATGGGAATATTTCATTCAATATCAATAAGGAGATAGTACATCTTTATTCTTTAGCTACCCATATACGCACAATCTCGAACTGTACCATCTAAAATAACCTCATCATTTACATCCTAAACCCCAAACAGCTATACTATGAGCGACCATATTTCCTTCCCTTTTAACAAACTAAATGTTTTATTTATGTTTGATATTATTACTCTCTTTAAATACACAACTTTACCATTTATCCGTTTTTAGCTAACCATACGGGAAAGAGAACATATAAAATTTTGTGACTATAGAAATTCATATAATTTATATAGCAATCAGATTAACTGGGCAACGCCCGGGTAAAAAACTAGTTTAATAACTGACATAGGTCAGTATCATTGTTTTTCCGGTACTCTAACCATATATTACTTTATTATCATAATGTCATCATATGATATATTATCAAGTAATCAGGTCACCAAAACATAATGTAATTGTCATATACATATACTTAGACATTTACAGTCAACATAATATCAAGTATCAAGTACTTTATCAATATTATGTGCAATTCCAAGCACAATTTTAATGATAATCAACTTTACTTGCTAATATAGTCCAACATGGCAGATTTATTTTAATCATTAGCTCAACCTGAGCAATTACTTCCAATTGCCTTTAATCACATAGCAATTAGCCTCTAATCACATAATCACTGGTCACATATTAATAACATCTGGTGTCATGTCATTAATATAACAAGTACATATCATTTACTAATTTACATTTGACCCAGAAGACATACCTCGTCTTCAGTCAAATAAACCAAATCATAATCTATATATTTCAAGAATATATACCCACATTCTTTAATATAATTTCCTGTATGTACCCACATAGCCTAATGGCTAATTAATCAACAAACACACATTATGATCTGTGTATGTTATAAACATATTCACCTATGTTTCATTTTAGTATTTGACCATAGTCAACACATCTTTTCTAATCATATAGTTTTCCAAGAGCAATTATACTCCGATCAAATATTACATGATTTATTAGCAAGGAATTATAATCATACCTTGCATTCAATATACTATAATCATATAAATGATTACATACTTTATTTCAACATTTTAGGTGTAATTAAGTTCAAACAGTATCACTGCTAACACCTAAATCAACACTTTATCCATCAAATTCAACACATGCATCATTTGCATTTTCAAGTTCATTAAGAACTAATCAGGACGCTAAACATCTCATTTAGTACCTTTATTACTAAATCAGCAGGTACAATCAATTATGACTCATAACTGGGGAATCATATCAGTCTGACTCAATTTACTTTACTACTAATCATCATTGTAAAGCGAGCAATTCAGAGTAAGGTAAATCCAAGTAAGCTTATCGAGGATTACCTGATATAGCTGAATTGCTGAGAGTACTACTCAGTACTCATGTGTTACCGTCTCTGTATTCAAAACAACAATCTCACAAGTTGTTAAGCGTTAGCACATGTCACACTAACTAATTTCTCATACAATAACTAATCCCACACTCTAGAATGTTTGACTTGACACAACTATAGATTTGGGATTGAACATTACCAATGTCCAATTCGCCCAAACCTATGCTCTGATACCAACTTATAACACCCCTCATTTCAATACAATATTTAAATGTATTTTACATCGGAAGCGTAAGTCCAAAATATATATTTCATATTATGTATATAAACTCAAACTATTTCAAAACATATACAAATAGGTTTAATCCTATAAAATTGAAACACAACCTTTGGGTGTTATATATTTCCGAAATACCACACTGATTTTTACACAAATCAGATATCAGAGTAACCGCCCTGTCAAACATTCCATTCAAATCAATAACTTCTTGCCAATCCCGTTATATCAAAACCATAACCTGCAAGAAGTGAGGTGGTGGGGTTAGCATAACGCTAAGTGAGGGAATCAATAAACAACAGCCCAACTTAGCATAACAACTCTGTTCACAGTCAAGTATAGTAAACACACAATATCACAGAGTATCTAGGGTTCTTGGGGAAACCTTCAGCCAAGAACACACAATTTTAATCCAATGAGATACCATCTCAATACACCTGTTTATAGCATTCAATATCATATAAAACTGGCGTCAAAGAGGACCGGTGGTTCTTGAGGTATCACCTTCTCATAGAACACTTTGAAACCAACTGCAGGCCAATACAGCGGTTAAACCGAATACTTGGTGCTATTAACACAAATAACACAGGCTACGACAATAATACTTGTACTAAGACCCTGTGTTATCCTACCAATAGCAACCCAAGCCCAGCTCCAGGCTGGCCTCTGAATATCGTCAAAGCCCAAAGGCTGAATATCACGTGATCACATATTTATCATATCAGACTAACAGTCTATCAACAGTATTATTACTAATAACCATAATCATCATGGCAATAATAAAACAGTAATAATACGTTACTTGTTGTAACCAAACCTGTTACAACTAAATCACACTGAGGTTCATAGATCCACTCACCGAATACCTCAGTAGTCCACTAAGTAGTCTAATATCACTGAGTTCTTATGTTTATCTGAAATCACAACAGAACACACAAGTTAATAACTTGTCTCATATCAATATAACTTACTTAAATATTTACATTACCCAAGTAAGTATTTTGTTACTTAACCACAAGTACACTTGGTTTATAAAAGTACTTAATTTCCAACATGAATATTAAACTCATATATATTATTCAGCAAACTCCAATACATATCCATATAATGCACTAGGTACCATTCAAGTCACTCCATTATGGTTTACATAGCCACATAAGTTAAATAATCATATTTAGTTATCACTGTAGCTAGTATATCACACGTACTTGTATTTTAATTAAATCCCATATGTCATACATTAAATTATATAACTTTACTCAACATATACACTTATTTCACAAGTACTTAACCCAATACACAAATCATTTAATCAATCATAAACCCATCTTAATTCCTCCATAATCAATAATTAGATTAATTAGGGAGAGAATTTAACTTACTTTAGCTTGGTGATGAAATAATGATGATGAGCTAATTTTTTTAAGACTTAGATTGAAGAATTAAAATAGAGAATTTGATTTGGTCCTTGACTTCTTGCCCCATCGAAATCCACAGGAACCATTATCTATTTATTTTATTTTTTTGTTAGTAATAAATGAAAAGGTAAGTCGGCATCCATCAACCGACCTATCTTATGAAATTAAATAGTTCCTTTTTTTTTTCCATCAACCGACTTCAAATATGGGTATAATTTTAATACCCCTTCCAACCCTATTGTCAGGAACCCGAAAATCATTTGCGAGTCCAAACATTTTATTTTATCGACAACTTTATTAATTTACAACAATTAATAATTTATCTGTCACATTGGAATATTTGACTCACATTCCAATTATTTCAAGTAATGCAACCAATATTATTTCCAAACACATTAAATAATGATTTAAAACCAAAAAATAATATAAAAACGACTAGGTCCGAATTGAGGATGTTACATCTTCTAACTATGACATCTGCACAGTATCTGAAAAGAAATGAATCTTCCCAAAAATAATATTACTTTAAATCAGAAAAGAATTTCTTCCTCTTCTGATAATCCATCCTCGGGAGAACTTTAGCAACCAAATAATTTGCATAATTCGCAAACCAAGGTATCTCGGTTATTTCTTGTACTGTCATAAGGATCTCATCCGTAAATGAATCTTGAATTTCCTCTTCATCCAATGCTTCCAACTCTGGATTTTCCAACCTTGACAAATGATCAGCTGCGACATTTTCAGCTCCTTTCTTATCCTTGATTTCAATATCAAATTCCTGCAATAAAAGAATCCATCGCAATAAACGAGGGCGCGCATCTTGCTTATTAAACAAATACTTCAAAGCAGAATGGTCAGTATAAACCACAGTTTTAGTTAAGACAAGATATGAACGAAATTTATCGAAGGCAAAAACCACTGCCAGAAGTTCCTTTTCCGTAGTTGTGTAATTTTCCTGAGCATCTGTGATGACACGCAAAAAGTCAAGTTTTTATGTGTCATTATCTCACCTTTTTAGCCCAAATCATGATGAATATATCTAAAATCAATACTTTATCATTAAAACTCATCACTCGGGCTAAAATATAGACAACATTTCAAAAGTCATCTAAAATGGTCGAAAAACACGATAAATGTAACGAAAACAATCATAAGCATTCTCGTTCACGCTTTTAAGCACTTTTTAAGATCCACTAAGAATTATGACCTCTAACTTATGTCATTTTCTTCATCAGGAGAATACGATCGCGTGGATATAAAGAACGCTGAAAACGGACACTCGAGTCAAAAGTTATGGCCGAACGAAGAATCCAAGGAACCGGAGAAGACCAATACGGGCAAACCAAGCCGGATACGGGTGGAACAAGCCGTATACGGCCATGCACTGACCGTATACGGCCTGGCATGACTGTATACGGCCTTGTCCAGCCGTATACGGCTGGTGTTCCCCCGTATACGGCCTGGTTCTCCCGTATTCAGCCCATGTTCGCCCGTATCGTGCCATTTCCACCCGAAATACGGGAGGTCCCCTCGTATCGTCCTCCTCCCCCGTACAAGATGCGATTTTGATACGGCTGAGCGATACGGTTGAGCATTTGGAGGTAGGAATACGGCTGGACGATACGGCTGAGCAACTACTATATATATGGGATCATTTCACCTCATTTTCATCATTCATCACTCACACTTCACATTTCTTTCATTTTCTCTCTCTACTCTCTCTCTAGAAATAATTAGATTAGGTTAGTATAATTAAGCTAGTAGATTAGCTTCTAGCTTGGTTGTAACGGAGGTGCTCCGAGACTGCGATTGCGCAAGATTTGTAATTACGCTTTGTCAGGTTTTATTATAATCTCTATCTTGTTATTTTAAATATGTTGTGCTGCTGTCATAATTATTTAGAATTGCTTGCTAGAATTATTGCCATGCTTAGCTAAACAAATCTGTGTTTGCTATGATAGTCGTTATGCTAGGGTAGTTATACTTTAATATGCAATTGGGATATTATGAAACAACGGAGGTAACGTTATACGGCTTTCATTTGTATAGCGCCGGAACCATCACGAATGTGTGTAGTACGGAACGTGGAAGCTATGAAAGTCGTGGGCACAATCCGTTGTGGAAATAATGATTCCAATTGTAACACGCCGTTACTCTGTCCGTATGCTGTTAATATATATTTGAATCTATGAAATAAGTCTCCAATGTTTATCTATCCAACTTATGCTGTGGTTTGTAACTTACTGCTGGTACATAACTGGTGGTACGCCGCTTATTATTCTGTGTCTGATGATCGTTGAACTCGACATGGCCGGTGTTCTCCTGGTTGAAATACACCGGAGGGAGACACGGAGCGTAGGATTAGAGATAGGTTAGATTCATTTCATATAACAAATATTTTAGAGAGAACTTTCGGAATATTTGTGACTTAACCGATTATCCAGTAACTCTGCACGTTTAAAACTGATCCTTGTATGCTGCTCTGCTGCATGTTCTTGTTTGATTGTTGCTTTAGGGTTTGCATGCTAGTATCACCTGTGCTGTTGGATATATGATTAGGTTTTTTAATATAAATTGATTGCATACACCAGTTTAACATGCGTAAAATAGTTATGACGATTTATATAAAATAATGATGAACAATTTAATCAGCCGTTAGACCAGATCATCCCAACTTGTTCCGGTAGGAAACCCCTGTTCATGTTTTTGTTTATTCAACAATTCATGCCATGATTCGGATATCTCGGATGTCCGAGATTGGGGAACAGGATTCGAGGATGGTTGTTGGTTAAATTGGTTGCTACATTTGGGAGAACTTCCGGTGGAGTTTACATTTCATAATTGCTATCTTCGTGACATGTTATTTATCTGATTGCGGACAACTCTACGTTAGATAGATAATAGGCTAGTAATTATGGCTCATTAGGATATATAACTCAGGATAGATAACAAGGACCTTTTAATGTTGTAACCGATATACCGTAAAACAGCTGAATACTGGTATAAGCGTTGAATACAAATACGTGGGAGCTAAGGAAAGGCGGTAGGTAGAATACTTTGCTGTCATTGATTGTTCCAAGTACGTCTGTTGAATCCTGACTCTGTCATCATAACTAACGCCTTAACTAAAATAACTACCCCTAAAATAGCATATAAGATTATCATAGCAAGCACTCGCGTTAATCTATAGTTCTCGTAGCCACCTCACCTCCCCTATCTTTAGTTTTAGTTTTTAGATTAGTTAGTTAAGAACAGAAAAGTAACAAAAACCCCTATCAAACTCTTGATAAAATCAGCTAAATTACGAAAGATAATCAAAAGACGTAGATCCTATGCCCGTTGTAGTTTGAAGAACGACCCTAGGTCATACTTACTACTGTACTCCCATAGTTTTAAGTATACTTAGGCCCAGCAAAACATAAATTTTAAAACCCACTGATCGGCACGCCAGGAGGAAGGCCCGCAACGACGCGAGTCAAATCGCAACCGACCTCTCGGCCCCGCATCAAGTTTTTGGCGCCGCTGCCGGGGACTACAACGACCGATTTAGGAATTTAGTTATCTCAGTTATTTAGCGATCCTTTCGGAAGATCAATATCATTCGAAAGTTACCTTTTCATTCTTTCCTTTTCAGTACCCTTTCCTTTCCAAAACTCTATTTTCTACCAAAACCCCAAATTCTTCAGCCATGACGACTAGTCAACGTGTCTGGAAATTTGGAACAACTGTCCAAAGCCCTGAACCAAACTTTCAATCCACATCTTCTGTTCAGTGGCATAACAAAACCCCTCTTGCTCAAACTCTGAATACTATGCCGTCCACTCTATCCGATTCCTCCTTCAACTCTCAACAACACTATAACGAAACTCTGATTAACTTTATGATTGAACAAAATAACGTAAATAAACAAGTAATAGATTCTCAAGATAAAATTGATGCTTTACTTAGAATTTCCGAAGATTTAATCAAAAACATAGAAGTTAGTCTTAAACAATTATTTTCAAAAGTTGAGGAGAGTCAAAGGAAAATCGCGATCAGTAACGCTGTCTATCTCTCATCCTATGAGCACGATGACATCTTAGTTGTTACGAGAGGAGGTAAAGAAACCAGAATTGAACAAACCTCAGATAATTCTTCAAACAAACCTTCCACTTCTACTGATCCAGTGCCAAGTGACACCCCTGTCTCTGCACCTGATCCAGTACCTTCTCAAGTTCCAGAAATCATTCCACGTACTCGAATTCCCTTTCCTGGTAGGCTTAAGAAGGAGAAGCAAGAAGCGCAGTTTGGGAAATATCTTGAGATGTTTAAAAGCCTGCACTTAAACGTTAGATTATTAGATGCTTTAGTAGAAAAGCCTAGTTGTGCAAAATTCTTCAAAGAACTTCTTTCAAATAAAGAAAAATTAAGGCAATTAGTTAATATACCCTTAGATGCTGAATGCTCTGCAATCATGTTACATGGCCTTCCATCGAAACTAGGAGATACTGGCCGTTTCACTATTCCTTGTTACCTTCAAAATATCCAAGTTAGTAATGCCTTAGCTGACCTAGGTGCTAGTGTCAACCTTATGCCTTACTGACTATATAAGAAACTAATATTAGGAGAACTGCTACCCACTCGTATGACCATCCAATTAGCTGATAGATCAGTTAAACTCCCTCGGGGGATTGCTGAAGATATTATGGTCCGAGTAGGTAAATTTATCTTCCCAGTTGACTTTGTCATTATGGATATTGAGGAAGACGCCCACGTTCCCCTCATCCTTGGCAGACCTTTCCTAAACACTGCCAAGGCTGTTATTGACGTAAACGAAAGATCTTTAAAATTGAGGGTTGGAGCGGAGGAAGTCACCTTTAATGTCGATAAATTGATGAAACAACCTGTGGGAGAAGATCTTGGTCTTGTGGATTCCATGCAGGAAATATATGACGAGCATATGGAAGAGATTCTAGCAGTTAGCAATCCCGATCCTCTTCCCAACACAGTCATCACTACAAGAAGACTATGCCAGGACGACGTTGGACTCTGCTCAGCTATCTCTGACAAACCAGCACACTCTAAGGAGCTGCTATTTCCTTTATCTGAAATGAAGTATCCTCTTGCACCGCCTGACAGCACTCCCACGAACAACTTTTTTGCTGCTGTTCCCTTAGGCGAAGGCATCCCTCTACCAATCTTACAAAGGGGTCAACTGATTCATCTCCTTCAGTAGCTGAAATTCTCAAATCTTTTGAGGAGATGGAATCAGAAATTTCAGCTAAGCCACAACTATCTGAAGGTTGTGCGCCACAAAATCCAGAAATCACCATAAGTACGTCTTCAACAGCTCAATTTCAGAAGTTTGCATTCACCGACAACAACGATATCATCTTTACTGAAGATAGTGCAACTTCCTCATCATCTACAAGAAAATACGAGCTGAAGAAGAACGCACTTCCTAATGAGACAAAGTTAGTAGAAATAGCATCAGCCACTGCAGCCGACTCATCTCCAAATGAACCAGAGTTCCAGACGGAGTATGATTTGTTACAAAGAGATGAGATCGCTCGAATGAAACCTTCCATTGAAGAACCACCTGAATTGGAGCTAAAGGAACTACCCTCTCATCTGGAGTATGCTTTTCTTGAAGGAACCTCGCATTTACCCGTTATAATTGCAATAGGTCTTACACCCGAAGAGAAAGCAAGACTCATCCAAGTGTTGAAGTCACATAAGAAGGCGATTGCATGGAAAATCTCTGACATCCAAGGGATTAGTCCAAACTATTGCACTCACAAGATACTAATGGAAAACGACTTCAAACCATCCATACAGAGACAGAGGAGAGTCAACCCGAAGATTCAAGACGTGGTCAAGAAGGAGGTTTTCAAATTATTGGATGCTGGCTTGATCTATCCTATTTCAGATTCCCCATGGGTCAGCCCTGTTCAGGTTGTCCCCAAGAAAGGAGGAATGACGGTTATCGCAAACGAAGATAATGAACTTATTCCAACACGGACCGTCACCGGTTGGAGGGTATGCATCGACTATCGGAAGCTAAACGAAGCCACTCGAAAAGATCATTTTCCTCTGCCGTTCATCGATCAAATGTTGGAGAGATTATCTGGGAACGAGTTCTACTGTTTTCTTGATGGTTTCTCTGGCTATTTTCAGATTCCTCTCGATCCTAAGGACCAGGAAAAGACGACCTTCACATGTCCGTACGGAACATTCGCTTACCGACGCATGCCTTTCGGGCTCTCCAACGCACCTGCCACATTCCAGAGGTGTATGGTGGCGATATTCCACGATATGATCGAACAGTGCATGGAAGTATTCATGGACGACTTCTCAGTCTTTGGAGATTCCTTCACTTCTTGTCTTTCTAACCTTGAACGAATGTTAGCCCGATGCGAAGAATCAAATCTTGTCTTGAACTGGGAGAAGTGCCACTTTATGGTGAAGGAAGGAATAGTTCTAGGACACCGAATATCAAAGTCTGGAATTGAAGTTGACAAAGCTAAAGTTGAGACCATTGCCAAACTTCCACCACCTACTTCTGTTAAAGCCATTCGCAGTTTTCTAGGTCACGCCGGATTCTACCGTCGCTTTATTAAGGATTTCTCCAAGATTTCTCGACCTATGACACACCTTCTCGAGAAGGACACTCCGTTTGTCTTTTCAGATGACTGCCTGAAAGCTTTCAACATTCTGAAGGATGAGCTCACACATGCACCGATCATGGTTGCTCCTGACTGGAGTCTTCCATTTGAAATCATGTGTGACGCCAGTGAGTTTGCTGTTGGAGCTGTCTTAGGTCAAAGGAAGGATAAGCATTTTCAACCAATATACTACGCCAGCAAGACACTCACCGATACTCAAGAGAACTACACTACTACAGAAAAGGAGCTGCTTGCGGTAGTATTTGCTTTTGATAAATTTCGTTCTTACTTAATATTGTCCAAAACTATTGTCTATACAGATCACTCAGCATTGAAGTATCTTTTCAAAAAGCAAGACGCTAAACCAAGACTACTTCGATGGATTCTGCTTCTCCAAGAACTTGATATAGAAATCAAGGATAAAAAGGGAGCAGAAAATGTCGCAGCAGATCATCTCAGTCGATTGGAAAACCCGTCGATGGAAAAGCTTAATGAAAAAGAAATTCAAGACCAATTTCCTGAAGAACAACTCATGAATGTCGGAGACCACCAGAAGGGTTCACAATTCAACTATGACCCTTGGTACGCAGACTACGCTAATTATCTGGTTGGAGGAATCATACCAAAAGGAATGCCTACCTCTAAAAAACGCAAATTCTTCAGAGACATTAAGAACTACTATTGGGACGATCCATACTTGTTCAAAGTATGTCCGGACCAAATCATAAGAAGATGCGTTGACGAGAGGGAAGCAAGGAACATTCTCCACCAGAGCCATCACGGACCAACTGGAGGACATCATGGAGCAAACATGACCGCAAGGAAGGTATACGATTCCGGATTCTATTGGCCGACCATTTGCAGAGACGCTCACGACTTGGTAAAACGTTGTGATGCTTGCCAAAGGTTTGGAAGTGTCTCACGGAGGAGTGAAGTGCCACTTACTAACATCCAGGCCTGCGAGATCTTTGACATATGGGGTTTAGATTTCATGGGACCATTCCCAAAATCCTTCGGAAAAGAATACATTCTGGTAGCTGTCGACTATGTCTCTAGATGGGCCGAGGCACAAGCATTTCCTACAAATGACTCACGAGTAGTGACCAAGTTCCTCAAGTAACTCTTTTCTCGTTTCGGAACTCCAAAGGCGATCATCAGTGATCGAGGCACGCACTTCTGTAATGTTCAGTTTATGAGGACATTACAGTATTATGGTGCCACCCATAAGACCTCTACGGCCTATCACCCGCAGACGAATGGGCAAGCCGAAGTGACGAACAGAGCGCTCAAAAGGATCTTAGAACGAACAGTGATGAATCATAGGGAAAGATGGGCCGATAAATTAGACGATGCTCTGTGGGCGTTCAGAACTGCATATAAGTCACCATTAGGGACCACGCCTTACAAACTAGTCTATGGGAAAGCGTGTCATCTGCCGATAGAGTTGGAATACAAGGCTTACTGGGCGCTGAGGGATTGCAATCTAGACCCTTCCACAACAGGATTACATCGCAAGATGCAGCTGAATGAACTAGCCGAATTGAGAGACCAAGCCTATGATAGTTCTTTACATTTCAAGGAGCAAACCAAGACTATTCACGATGCTAAAATTAAGTATTCTAAGTTCAAACCTGGAGATAAAGTTCTTCTCTTCAATTCGCGCTTCAAGAAATTCTCAGGCAAATTCAGATCGAGGTGGAGCGGACCATTCGTGATATCAAAAGTCTTTACCTTCGGAGCAGTCGAACTAGAAGCACCGGACGGTAATTTTAAAGTCAATGGCCACCGCTTAAAACACTACATCGAAGACTTTCCTTCCAGTAAGGAGGTCTACATCTTTGGACCACCTTGAGCCGATAAAGTAGGTAAAAGAGTCAAGCTAGTGACTCGTTAAACAAGCGCTCTTGGGAGGCACCCCATTGCTTATCTTTATAATAGCTTTAATTTTATTTCTCAATTTATTTTTGCTTAGTATTATCATCCCTGAACTGATAAATGCAGGATAAGCTAGATACCCGACAGCACCGCACTCTTACATTTACATCGGAGATAAGTTTTGTTTGACTTATGCGAATGCAAGCATTCAGATGATTTAAACTTTTAAAATGAAAATCTTTCACAAAAGTCATCTGACTCTGTTGCATTTGTATAAACTTATAAACCTTAAGCATTACCTGTTTTTCTTTATGTTTCAGGATGGACGCTTCAGCTGAGACCTCAGGACACACTGCTCAGACTCCACAGCAGAAGAAGAAGAGACACCGCAGAGGAAAGAAGAAGCTGACCATTGTTCCAGAGGAGCGTGCTATAGATGTGACGAGCCCTCCAGTCTTCGACTATGGGATTACCACGGCCGACCCAGCTGTGACTTGGGCGATTCTCCGAGAGCTCTCCATCCAACATGACTCTCACTCTGACATCAGGGAGAGGGTTGGACTCCCGAGACTTCCAGACCAGTCCTTCAGACTTGGTCAGGGTCCCAGACCACCTCTTCCACCATGGTCATTTTTCCCAGCTGCACCTACTACAGAGCCCACTCTTTCTGCTGATGCTGAGATATCCTCTGATCTCCCTATTGCCCCCATGATGCCTGCTTCCACTGTTGCCACGTCACCTACTTCAGTTCCAGATTGTGACGCTCTTGCAGCATTTGACCCAGACATGGATGATTTGCTAGACGACCTTTAGTTTATTTTATTGCTTTATGTTAAACTTTTAAGATGTTGA
Source organism: Helichrysum umbraculigerum (assembly GCA_949592205.1). Taxonomy (NCBI): domain Eukaryota; kingdom Viridiplantae; phylum Streptophyta; class Magnoliopsida; order Asterales; family Asteraceae; genus Helichrysum; species Helichrysum umbraculigerum. Next base: position 2,113,853 of record CATIUR010000005.1, on the reverse strand, counting down.
AATGTTGAACTGGTGATTGTGACTATGTTTATGGTATTGCAGAACTTAGCCTCGTAAGGAATGGATGAGCTTTAAACAGAGTCTGGTCCACAAATCCAGCAGATCACTAGCACCACTCCTTCACGAATCTGGTCCTGATTCCAGTGCTCACCAACCGTAGGGAAGTACCTCTCCTAAAACTTTTCTAGTTTCTGCGTAACTTAGATATGCTTATGCCCACTTAAATCTCTAAGTGTAGGATCCTCCATACTTAAAACTTTTAAATTCACATTTTTTCCTAAAGACAAAACCCTAAGTGTGGGATTCTCCCAACTTAGTGCAGAAACATTGGGGACAATGTTTATTTTTAAGTGTGGGATAGCAGTATATCTCTCGTCTAATATCCGTAATGATGATTTAGAAATACGCAAGTCCTCAAAATGATTTTCAATCCTTATTTTTGCCAAAATTTTCAAAAATTTAAACTTTTTGAAGTCACAATTGTAAGAAAGAGTACAGAATTTTTTACAAATATTCAAAAGTTGGTAAAAAAAAGTCGAATCATGTCGGACTCCAAACAATTTAAGATGAGGATCTAAGAGGGGCATCGCACGACTGGACACATATAACCTATTTTTGCGGTGAGGAATTTTGAGCCTTATAAGCATTCATTTTAAATGCTTCACTGTTCGTTTGTTGTGTGTGACCGGTGCATGCATTTCTGAATTAGAACTTGCCCCTGGTATGCGTGTCGAGATCACATTGACGGGTGTCATACGTGACATAGGTACAATTAGAGGACCTTGACATTCCCTAGGATTAAACCCCATTTCAACATATCTCTTTCAAGCCCAAAACCCTTCCAACACTCATTTTCAGTGTTGATGATCCGCCTAGAAAACCCTGTTGAGCCTTAACCTTTTCATTTCTTTCAACCCAAATTTTTAAACCCACTCGTCCCCATACCTATCCAAAGCTTATCTTAGAATTTTTAAAATCTTTTTGAAAAATGCTAATTAGGTATGCTTTTTGTTTCTACCCCAAAGTCACAAATATAGTGTTTACTTAAAGCTACTCGTGTGCGTTTACATGATCAATATTTAAAAAGAATTCGAGAGCCTTATGGTGTGAAATTGACACCAAGTAAAATTCAAAAGTGAAAAAAGGGTTAGAAAAGAAAAAAAAGAAAAAAGAAAGGATGTCGGCAGGGCAAAAGAAAAAGAAAATAAAAAGAAAAAAAATCCCTTAGAAGATCCCTGGCCAAGAAATTCTAAACCAAAAATAGAATAAAGCTAAGTGCTTAAATCCCTCGAAAACTTCGATTCTTCAAAAGCGTAAAATCTTCATGTGTTTTCAAAAGATAGAAGGCAAAATAGCTATCTTCTGCCTTTTTAGTTATCCGTTTCCGTTTTCATTAAAAAGTATGTCTAAATAGAATTTTTCATAAGTTTTAAAGGTCCTGAGATAAGTAAAACCCTTAAAACCATTTTTACCCTTATCCATACCCTTTAAACCCTCACCATACATCAAAACCCGTTTGAATGTCCTGGGATAATTAGTACCGTCCCCGTCTAAGTGATGGAGATACGATCCTTGGGCAAGCCTATGACGACGAATGCTGCACGACTGGTATTTGAGCGATTTTTCATTTGGCTTAGGATAATAGGAAACCTGATACACTTGAGTGAATTGAGTGACCACCAGTGAGATCGCCCAGTCGTGTATATTCCACATCCCGAGAATTGAAAGTATGCCTAAGTGAACCATCTTAAAGATCTTTGGATACTTCATGTGAACATCTTTTCTTTATCTAACTAGCGTAATACTTGTTTTCATTCTGTATAACTTCTTCGTTATGGCTTTAATAAAAATCTTAAACAGGAAATTTCGGCAGGTAAGATTGAAGTTTGCTTGAGGACAAGCAAATGTCTAAGTGTGGGATATTTGATGACACGCAAAAAGTCAAGTTTTTATGTGTCATTATCTCACCTTTTTAGCCCAAATCATGATGAATATATCTAAAATCAATACTTTATCATTAAAACTCATCACTCGGGCTAAAATATAGACAACATTTCAAAAGTCATCTAAAATGGTCGAAAAACACGATAAATGTAACGAAAACGATCATAAGCATTCTCGTTCATGCTTTTAAGCACTTTTTAAGATCCACTAAGAATTATGACCTCTAACTTATGTCATTTTTTTCATCAGGAGAATACGATCACGTGGATATAAAGAACGCTGAAAACGGACACTCGAGTCAAAAGTTATGGCCGAACGAAGAATCCAAGGAACCGGAGAAGACCAATACGGGCAAACCAAGCCGGATACGGGTGGAACAAGCCGTATACGGCCATGCACTGACCGTATACGGCCTGGCATGACTGTATACGGCCTTGTCCAGCCGTATACGGCTGGTGTTCCCCCGTATACGGCCTGGTTCTCCCGTATTCAGCCCATGTTCGCCCGTATCGTGCCATTTCCACCCGAAATACGGGAGGTCCCCTCGTATCGTCCTCCTCCCCCGTACAAGATGCGATTTTGATACGGCTGAGCGATACGGTTGAGCATTTGGAGGTAGGAATACGGCTGGACGATACGGCTGAGCAACTACTATATATATGGGATCATTTCACCTCATTTTCATCATTCATCACTCACACTTCACATTTCTTTCATTTTCTCTCTCTACTCTCTCTCTAGAAATAATTAGATTAGGTTAGTATAATTAAGCTAGTAGATTAGCTTCTAGCTTGGTTGTAACGGAGGTGCTCCGAGACTGCGATTGCGCAAGATTTGTAATTACGCTTTGTCAGGTTTTATTATAATCTCTATCTTGTTATTTTAAATATGTTGTGCTGCTGTCATAATTATTTAGAATTGCTTGCTAGAATTATTGCCATGCTTAGCTAAACAAATCTGTGTTTGCTATGATAGTCGTTATGCTAGGGTAGTTATACTTTAATATGCAATTGGGATATTATGAAACAACGGAGGTAACGTTATACGGCTTTCATTTGTATAGCGCCGGAACCATCACGAATGTGTGTAGTACGGAACGTGGAAGCTATGAAAGTCGTGGGCACAATACGTTGTGGAAATAATGATTCCAATTGTAACACGCCGTTACTCTGTCCGTATGCTGTTAATATATATTTGAATCTATGAAATAAGTCTCCAATGTTTATCTATCCAACTTATGCTGTGGTTTGTAACTTACTGCTGGTACATAACTGGTGGTACGCCGCTTATTATTCTGTGTCTGATGATCGTTGAACTCGACATGGCCGGTGTTCTCCTGGTTGAAATACACCGGAGGGAGACACGGAGCGTAGGATTAGAGATAGGTTAGATTCATTTCATATAACAAATATTTTAGAGAGAACTTTCGGAATATTTGTGACTTAACCGATTATCCAGTAACTCTGCACGTTTAAAACTGATCCTTGTATGCTGCTCTGCTGCATGTTCTTGTTTGATTGTTGCTTTAGGGTTTGCATGCTAGTATCACCTGTGCTGTTGGATATATGATTAGGTTTTTTAATATAAATTGATTGCATACACCAGTTTAACATGCGTAAAATAGTTATGACGATTTATATAAAATAATGATGAACAATTTAATCAGCCGTTAGACCAGATCATCCCAACTTGTTCCGGTAGGAAACCCCTGTTCATGTTTTTGTTTATTCAACAATTCATGCCATGATTCGGATATCTCGGATGTCCGAGATTGGGGAACAGGATTCGAGGATGGTTGTTGGTTAAATTGGTTGCTACATTTGGGAGAACTTCCGGTGGAGTTTACATTTCATAATTGCTATCTTCGTGACATGTTATTTATCTGATTGCGGACAACTCTACGTTAGATAGATAATAGGCTAGTAATTATGGCTCATTAGGATATATAACTCAGGATAGATAACAAGGACCTTTTAATGTTGTAACCGATATACCGTAAAACAGCTGAATACTGGTATAAGCGTTGAATACAAATACGTGGGAGCTAAGGAAAGGCGGTAGGTAGAATACTTTGCTGTCATTGATTGTTCCAAGTACGTCTGTTGAATCCTGACTCTGTCATCATAACTAACGCCTTAACTAAAATAACTACCCCTAAAATAGCATATAAGATTATCATAGCAAGCACTCGCGTTAATCTATAGTTCTCGTAGCCACCTCACCTCCCCTATCTTTAGTTTTAGTTTTTAGATTAGTTAGTTAAGAACAGAAAAGTAACAAAAACCCCTATCAAACTCTTGATAAAATCAGCTAAATTATGAAAGATAATCAAAAGACGTAGATCCTATGCCCGTTGTAGTTTGAAGAACGACCCTAGGTCATACTTACTAATGTACTCCCATAGTTTTAAGTATACTTAGGCCCAGCAAAACATAAATTTTAAAACCCACTGATCGGCGCGCCAGGAGGAAGGCCCGCAACGACGCGAGTCAAATCGCAACCGACCTCTCGGCCCCGCATCAATCTGTTAATGTCTTACTGGCATAATAGATTGGCTTAAACTTTTTATCAATTCGCTGCCCTAAAACAGCTCCAACCGCATAATCACTAGCATCACACATTAATTCAAAAGGTAGATTCCAGTTTGGACCTGTCATAACTGGAGCAGATACTAACTTTTCTTTTAATGCATCAAACGAATGTTTGCATTTGTCTGTAAATTCGAACTTTGCATCTTTTTCCAACAAATGATTCAATGGTCTTGCTATTTTTGAAAAATCTGGTATAAATCTCCGATAAAATCCAGCATGTCCTAAAAAACTCCGTATTTCTTTAACATTTGTAGGATAAGGTAATTTTGAAATGGCTTCAATCTTTGCTTGATCTACCTCGATTCCTATTTTGGATATTTTATGTAACATCCTCGAAATGGACCTAGTTGTTTATATATTATTTCTTGATTTAAATATGTATTTAAATGTGTTTGGAAATAATATTGTTTGAAATAGTGAAATAATTGGAATAGGAGTCGAATATTCCAATGTGATAAGTGAAATATTAATTGTTGTAAATTAATGTAGTTGACGGTGCAATAAAATGTTTGGACTCGTAAATGGTTTTCGGGTTCCAGACAATAGATTGAGATGGGGTATTAAATTATACCCGTATATTGAAGGCGGTTTGTGAGGTCGGTTATATATATCACTTTCCTCTTTAGGAAAGTTTATTTAGAAACTTCAAAACTCACAGAAACTCTCTGAAAACCTTCAAATCAAACTGGAAATCAAATCAGGAAGTTGTGATTCTCGTGAAACTTCCTAATCATCAGATTACCATCGTTAGATTCTTCAATCAGTAAGTATTCTTGAGTATTTAAGAATTTGATTTTGATTTAAATTTGGGTAAATTGATGATTTGAGAGAATTAGATGTTAAAAACATGTTATGAATGTTTTATAATGATTTCCTAAAGCTTTTAGTAGTATATTGATGATTGAAATCGAGTTTGAGGTGATTTGGGTAATAAATCGCGAGTTAGGGTTTTGAGCAGAATGACCTGGGCTGGAACGAAGGTCGAAGCCGGCGGCTTCGTGATGAAGCCGGCGGCTTGATATTCTGAGGAAGCCGGCGGCTTCTAAGCCAAGCCGGCGGCTTGTGTTACCTGGTAGGACCCGGCGGGTATAAACCCGACCCGGCGGGTGGTGTAAGCTTTAAAACTTGTTTTTGTTCTGTTACCACAATTGGTAAAATACCCGGCGGCTAAGTAGTGTGACCCGACGGGTGGTTGTTTGAAGCCGGCGGCTTCATAAAGAAGCCGGCGGCTTGGTTGGCTGTTACAGCATTTCTTGTTTGATTGTTAATAGTAATGTGATTGTTAGATGTCATATGTTAATAGATGATAATGATTATAGTGTAAATTATTAGTGTATCATTAGAAACTACTAATCTTGATGTGGATTATGTTAAGTTCCTAATAGTATGGATTAATATAAGTTATGTATTGATATGGATTACTAACTTATATTTGATTGTAAATTCTCAGATGTGGAGAAGGCTCAGTGATATTAGACTACTGAGTAAAGGCCTGAGGTAGTCGGTGAGTGGATCTGTAACCTCAGTATGATTTAGTTGTAATGATTTGATTTACAACAAGTAATTATAGTATTACTGTGATAGAATGTAATTGTTGAGATATCTTGCCATGATAGTTTGACTAGTTGCTTACTTGGCTGTTTGAGCTAGTATGTAAGATTCTGAGGTCAACTTGACTTGACAGTTGGACTTGGTTGTTATTGTAGACGACAGGAGATCTTGAAACTTGAAATGTTGGTTTGGAGATCTAGGTCGTGTGTGATTGACAACCAGTTATCGGTAGTTTTGTATAGGCCAATACAGATGATTGATAAGAGTTCCTGGAGTACCAAACCGGTATTAGGGTATCTCAGGAGCCACCGATCCTCATGATGAATGATAATGATTGATAGGTGTAGCTTGACATTGATTGGATGTCGAGTGAATGATTGATTTACTGTTTATTGTTATTTGATGTAAACAGATTGTTATGCTAGGTTGAGCTGTTGTTTATAGTTTCATTCACTTAGCTTTATGCTAACCCCACCACAGTTCTTCCTGCAGGTTGAAATAGATGGGACATATTGGGCAGGGCAGGAAGTGTTTGGAATTGATGGAATGTTTGACAGGCTGTAACTCTGATGTTATTTTGATAATTATAGAAATGTTTTTAATAACACCCAGTGCGTTGAAATGTCTTGTACTTTGAATTGAAAAAGTTTATTGACATTTTGGGTAACATGTAACATTGGTTGTAATGTTTTAAAAATATAAGCTTCCGCGTCGCCATTATTATATTGTTTGTTTATATATAAATGAAGGGGTGTTAAAAGTTGGTATCAGAGCAATAGTTTGGGTGAATTGAGCATGATAGAATGTTCAATCCTAAACTTTGATTGAGTTGAGTCAAACATTCCAGTGGGTGCGGGTTTAGTTGATTAGTGAATGTGTGAGAAAGTGATTAGTTGAGTATGTACTAACCCTTAACAAGTTGCAAAGTGTTATTTGATGCAGAGACGGAGGAACATGAGTAACTGATTGGTTTATTTCATGTTTCCTCAACGCTCGTGGACTTAAGATTGTCAGGTAATCTTTGATAAGCCTGTGTTAATTTAAATTAACTTGAATTGTTTACTCTGATATGTTGAGTAAGCCTTGTTATGAAGTTAATTGAGTCAGACTGATATGATTCCCCAATTTTGAGTCAACTATTGATTGCTATAGGTTGACATGAGGATAGAGGTATTGAATGAGATGCTCATTGTTGTTCATTGTTGTGGTTATTTCTGATTGAATTGTAAATGCAGAAATATGTTTAAGTAGATAGAGAGTTGATTAAGGTTTTAGCAAGATTGATGTTAGAACCTAAGGAGTGTCTTTATTGGTGAAACGAGATAATTGATAGTATTATGATAATGGATTAATCACAAGGTGTGATCTAAATCCTTGTTAAGGAAGGTTGTGTCATTGAATTGATAATGACTGCTATTTGAGAAAATATGTGTTTATGTGACTGTATGATATGTGTTGACTATAGTTAAACACTTGATATAAACCATGACTGATAGGTTTAAGATAAATGTAGAGTGTAATAATGTGAAATTGATTGGGAAGTGATAGATCTTTCTGGTCAATTGTGAAATTAATAAATGAAATGTTTGATAGTAACATGATTAAGTAGACTTGTTGTGACAGTGATGCTTGATATGATGGCATATGTCAAAGTGATGATAATTAATTAAGATGTGTCCTGAATTTTGAGGTAAATAGGGACATTGATTAGTGTTAAGTATTGAAACTATGATGATAAGTTATCATGTGTTTGAGGTTTCAGATAAATGATATACTGAGTAATTCAGTTATTGAAAATTAGAACATTGTGTGTATGTGAGATGACTTGCATATGCAGGGTTGAATATGTAAGTAGTAAGCTGATTTTGAGTGTGTATCAGCTGATAGAAACTATTAAATGAAGTATGATTGATTTGAAATCATGAAGTATTTAATACGTATGAGGTGAGAATAGATCACATTGATAATTATAATGTAGAGTAGCCTGAGAATGGATTGTGAAGAGCATAATCTTGCAACGCCTGATCACCGTTGTTATATTATGTTGGGTCACATGAACTTGTTGAGGCTACTTGGTATAAAAGAAATGTAATGTGATTTTGGAAATGGAGCATGATAGTATGCTAAGTTGTTTAATAGTTGTTTTGATAAGAAAATAATCAGTTGATAGAACTGTGACCTTTAGACTGTAAAGGTGAGAGTGTAAATGATAGTTGTCATTGATAGAGGTTTTGATGATAAACCTAAGTGATTAATTTGATTGTGTTAAATATGTAATTGTGATTGATTGTGATAGATTACATGTAGGCGAATTTGATAGTGTTTAAATGAGTCACTATTTTGTATTTGGCTTGTATGAAGCCAAAGTTGAAATAGGTTGATATTGTCTTGTTTGAGGAATTACTAATAATTATTGAATGTAATAATTTGAAGTTTATGTTCGATAGTAAACATAAAATATGAAATGGATTGTATGGAGCCAAAATTGATGTAGGTTGACTTTGTCCTTGTGAAGGATTGATAAGATTATTGAAAGTAATAATTTGAAATATATGTTTGAAAGTGAACATATAAGATGATATGGTTTGTTATGAGTTAATATTGATAGTATGTTAACTTTGAAAGTCAAACCATGAATAGAGAATTGTGTATAAAATTAATTGCTTGTGATTGGTTTGAGTTTGGGTCAAGCTTGATAAAAGCAATTAGAGAATTTTATTGATTGGTTGATTGAAACCAGAGTTGACATGTAGTTAACTGTGTGTGTGAAATAGTATAACATAGATTGTAATGTTATGATTGTGTGGAATATGATTGAATTCCTAAATTGTATTAAGTTGTGAAAACTTGAGTAATTACTTAAAGCTAGTATTAAGTAATTGAAATAGTGTTAAGTATAATTAAGTATTTAGTTAGGAAATATATGATATTTGAACTGAATATGTGTTAGAAAATTATACAGATATGAAGTCATTGAATGATATGACCGTTATAAATTGTTGAATGATGTAAGTTAAATCACATTGATTAGGATTGTGATAAGAAAGTCTTACCAGTGTATGAGGCTTGTGATGATTGCTTTGATTGGGTAAGACTGTGAGATGATGAATAATTGAAGGTTATTATTATTAGTTGCCTAGGTTGATTGGTACCTCATGGTGAGTTACTTAGACATTGAAAGAATTGAATGGATTCTTTAGTTATTTGTTGATTTTATACAAATGAAGTAAGTGATGAAATAGAAAATTGGGATTAGATCCAAGTAAGGTATGATATGAAAGTATACCTGGAGTTGGATTGTGTTAAAGGTTTAGTTGATCGTTGTTGGATAAAATGAGAGAATATGAATTGAAGGTTGTTCATGTTTTAAGAAATTTTGTATGTATAATTGTAAGTGTTAAGAAGTAAGGGAAACCTTGAAATTGGTAGGTGATGATTGTATTCACCAAACTTTCTTGTAAGTTTGGACTAAATTGTTTAAGTTATATACTAAGTGGTATGTATATAAGTGAAACATAGAATTGCTGATTGGTAATTGTTCCATGTCCTGTGGTATGGATATGTGATGACTAGTAGTACTGAGAAGGCTTGGTAAAGATTTTAACAGTCTGAATGGCTTAGTGTATAGGATTAAATGGAATTGGGAGGTACGTGTCCATTTAAGAGAATACCTGAAATTGTGTAAGTATATATGTGTAGTATACATGATAATAAATGGCATGATAAGTTTTAATAGATTGAATTAAAATGTGCCATAAGACATGTGGAGGTTAGTTAATTGTGATTAACTGGATGTAGATTTTGTTGAAATGTGTTGTAAAGTAGCACATTGTGATATTGTGATACTTGAATTGTGGTATCATAATGTTGATTAAGGTTGACTTAGTTGCTATATTGATGAGAAGTAGTATTAAGTGATTGTGTGGTTAAAGTTGTATAACTTCTAATTGCTTGTGATTAGTAATTTAAGATTGTAAGGTTGAATGGAAATAACTGGTTGCTAAGATAAGATTCTTGATGTCTTACCAGTTTAAGCGTTAAGTAAATTCTAACTTGATGGTTAGTTAGACTTTGAAGACGAACATTAAGTACTGATAGGTGTATTGGAATGTATAATCACTAGTGTTGTGATTATTGTTTGAGCAGTAGTTGTTGTCAACTTATTGTTGTTAACAATTGATAGGTTGTAATGAAAGGAATTACAAGTGGAAATAAGTCAATGTAGAGGTTGGTGGAATGTAGGTAATAATTGATTGTGGTACTTTTGCTGATTGCGCAAAGTACTTGTTAATTGTAGTTTTACCTACTGAGTTTGACCTCTGCTTTGCTTATTAAGGTGATATGAATCTGAATTACTTATAAGTAAAGGATTTCATATGATGGTAGTGATATGTGAATATTATAGGTTATTCAAGAAAGTAGGTATGGAACTTTTGGGTGAAAAGTTGACCCAGATTTGAATTTTAAATCTTTGATAGAAGAGATTTGAGATTGTTATCTGAATATTAGACTGGTTGTTAGTCATGAACTGAAATTAACTTTCAGTGTTGCTAAGTAGTTTAATAACTACTATTGTAATAGTGTGATTGCTGTTTTATTGATAACAGAGATGAACAGTGAAAATAGGTTAAAGATTTTAGCATGTTGCTAATTTCTGGTTGCGTAGACCTAGTAAGTGATGTTAGGTTTCACTTATTGTTGTTGGTTAAAGTGATTGGGTACTTTAAACTTTTATCTGATTGGTGATAAAGGAATCAGATAGATGATTGATTTCTATGAGATGTTGGTTGGATGCACTGTAAGTATGCATAGGAAAAGATAGAAGCATGTACATTTGAATATGTGCATGTGGAAAGAATTCAAACAGTCTAAGTATAGTTGTAAGTTGCTATTGAGGACAAATGTATATTAAGATATATGTGATTATATCACATTAGTTAGATTGATTGAGGTTAGATTTCGGGGACGAAATCTCTTTAAGGAGGGGAGAGTTGTAACATCCTCGAAATGGACCTAGTTGTTTATATATTATTTCTTGATTTAAATATGTATTTAAATGTGTTTGGAAATAATATTGTTTGAAATAGTGAAATAATTGGAATAGGAGTCGAATATTCCAATGTGATAAGTGAAATATTAATTGTTGTAAATTAATATAGTTGACGGTGCAATAAAATGTTTGGACTCGTAAATGGTTTTCGGGTTCCAGACAATAGATTGAGATGGGGTATTAAATTATACCCGTATATTGAAGGCGGTTTGTGAGGTCGGTTATATATATCACTTTCCTCTTTAGGAAAGTTTATTTAGAAACTTCAAAACTCACAGAAACTCTCTGAAAACCTTCAAATCAAACTGGAAATCAAATCAGGAAGTTGTGATTCTCGTGAAACTTCCTAATCATCAGATTACCATCGTTAGATTCTTCAATCAGTAAGTATTCTTGAGTATTTAAGAATTTGATTTTGATTTAAATTTGGGTAAATTGATGATTTGAGAGAATTAGATGTTAAAAACATGTTATGAATGTTTTATAATGATTTCCTAAAGCTTTTAGTAGTATATTGATGATTGAAATCGAGTTTGAGGTGATTTGGGTAATAAATCGCGAGTTAGGGTTTTGAGCAGAACGACCTGGGCTGGAACGAAGGTCGAAGCCGGCGGCTTCGTGATGAAGCCGGCGGCTTGATATTCTGAGGAAGCCGGCGGCTTCTAAGCCAAGCCGGCGGCTTGTGTTACCTGGTAGGACCCGGCGGGTATAAACCCGACCCGGCGGGTGGTGTAAGCTTTAAAACTTGTTTTTGTTCTGTTACCACAATTGGTAAAATACCCGGCGGCTAAGTAGTGTGACCCGACGGGTGGTTGTTTGAAGCCGGCGGCTTCATAAAGAAGCCGGCGGCTTGGTTGGCTGTTACAGCATTTCTTGTTTGATTGTTAATAGTAATGTGATTGTTAGATGTCATATGTTAATAGATGATAATGATTATAGTGTAAATTATTAGTGTATCATTAGAAACTACTAATCTTGATGTGGATTATGTTAAGTTCCTAATAGTATGGATTAATATAAGTTATGTATTGATATGGATTACTAACTTATATTTGATTGTAAATTCTCAGATGTGGAGAAGGCTCAGTGATATTAGACTACTGAGTAAAGGCCTGAGGTAGTCGGTGAGTGGATCTGTAACCTCAGTATGATTTAGTTGTAATGATTTGATTTACAACAAGTAATTATAGTATTACTGTGATAGAATGTAATTGTTGAGATATCTTGCCATGATAGTTTGACTAGTTGCTTACTTGGCTGTTTGAGCTAGTATGTAAGATTCTGAGGTCAACTTGACTTGACAGTTGGACTTGGTTGTTATTGTAGACGACAGGAGATCTTGAAACTTGAAATGTTGGTTTGGAGATCTAGGTCGTGTGTGATTGACAACCAGTTATCGGTAGTTTTGTATAGGCCAATACAGATGATTGATAAGAGTTCCTGGAGTACCAAACCGGTATTAGGGTATCTCAGGAGCCACCGATCCTCATGATGAATGATAATGATTGATAGGTGTAGCTTGACATTGATTGGATGTCGAGTGAATGATTGATTTACTGTTTATTGTTATTTGATGTAAACAGATTGTTATGCTAGGTTGAGCTGTTGTTTATAGTTTCATTCACTTAGCTTTATGCTAACCCCACCACAGTTCTTCCTGCAGGTTGAAATAGATGGGACATATTGGGCAGGGCAGGAAGTGTTTGGAATTGATGGAATGTTTGACAGGCTGTAACTCTGATGTTATTTTGATAATTATAGAAATGTTTTTAATAACACCCAGTGCGTTGAAATGTCTTGTACTTTGAATTGAAAAAGTTTATTGACATTTTGGGTAACATGTAACATTGGTTGTAATGTTTTAAAAATATAAGCTTCCGCGTCGCCATTATTATATTGTTTGTTTATATATAAATGAAGGGGTGTTAAAAGTTGGTATCAGAGCAATAGTTTGGGTGAATTGAGCATGATAGAATGTTCAATCCTAAACTTTGATTGAGTTGAGTCAAACATTCCAGTGGGTGCGGGTTTAGTTGATTAGTGAATGTGTGAGAAAGTGATTAGTTGAGTATGTACTAACCCTTAACAAGTTGCAAAGTGTTATTTGATGCAGAGACGGAGGAACATGAGTAACTGATTGGTTTATTTCATGTTTCCTCAACGCTCGTGGACTTAAGATTGTCAGGTAATCTTTGATAAGCCTGTGTTAATTTAAATTAACTTGAATTGTTTACTCTGATATGTTGAGTAAGCCTTGTTATGAAGTTAATTGAGTCAGACTGATATGATTCCCCAATTTTGAGTCAACTATTGATTGCTATAGGTTGACATGAGGATAGAGGTATTGAATGAGATGCTCATTGTTGTTCATTGTTGTGGTTATTTCTGATTGAATTGTAAATGCAGAAATATGTTTAAGTAGATAGAGAGTTGATTAAGGTTTTAGCAAGATTGATGTTAGAACCTAAGGAGTGTCTTTATTGGTGAAACGAGATAATTGATAGTATTATGATAATGGATTAATCACAAGGTGTGATCTAAATCCTTGTTAAGGAAGGTTGTGTCATTGAATTGATAATGACTGCTATTTGAGAAAATATGTGTTTATGTGACTGTATGATATGTGTTGACTATAGTTAAACACTTGATATAAACCATGACTGATAGGTTTAAGATAAATGTAGAGTGTAATAATGTGAAATTGATTGGGAAGTGATAGATCTTTCTGGTCAATTGTGAAATTAATAAATGAAATGTTTGATAGTAACATGATTAAGTAGACTTGTTGTGACAGTGATGCTTGATATGATGGCATATGTCAAAGTGATGATAATTAATTAAGATGTGTCCTGAATTTTGAGGTAAATAGGGACATTGATTAGTGTTAAGTATTGAAACTATGATGATAAGTTATCATGTGTTTGAGGTTTCAGATAAATGATATACTGAGTAATTCAGTTATTGAAAATTAGAACATTGTGTGTATGTGAGATGACTTGCATATGCAGGGTTGAATATGTAAGTAGTAAGCTGATTTTGAGTGTGTATCAGCTGATAGAAACTATTAAATGAAGTATGATTGATTTGAAATCATGAAGTATTTAATACGTATGAGGTGAGAATAGATCACATTGATAATTATAATGTAGAGTAGCCTGAGAATGGATTGTGAAGAGCATAATCTTGCAACGCCTGATCACCGTTGTTATATTATGTTGGGTCACATGAACTTGTTGAGGCTACTTGGTATAAAAGAAATGTAATGTGATTTTGGAAATGGAGCATGATAGTATGCTAAGTTGTTTAATAGTTGTTTTGATAAGAAAATAATCAGTTGATAGAACTGTGACCTTTAGACTGTAAAGGTGAGAGTGTAAATGATAGTTGTCATTGATAGAGGTTTTGATGATAAACCTAAGTGATTAATTTGATTGTGTTAAATATGTAATTGTGATTGATTGTGATAGATTACATGTAGGCGAATTTGATAGTGTTTAAATGAGTCACTATTTTGTATTTGGCTTGTATGAAGCCAAAGTTGAAATAGGTTGATATTGTCTTGTTTGAGGAATTACTAATAATTATTGAATGTAATAATTTGAAGTTTATGTTCGATAGTAAACATAAAATATGAAATGGATTGTATGGAGCCAAAATTGATGTAGGTTGACTTTGTCCTTGTGAAGGATTGATAAGATTATTGAAAGTAATAATTTGAAATATATGTTTGAAAGTGAACATATAAGATGATATGGTTTGTTATGAGTTAATATTGATAGTATGTTAACTTTGAAAGTCAAACCATGAATAGAGAATTGTGTATAAAATTAATTGCTTGTGATTGGTTTGAGTTTGGGTCAAGCTTGATAAAAGCAATTAGAGAATTTTATTGATTGGTTGATTGAAACCAGAGTTGACATGTAGTTAACTGTGTGTGTGAAATAGTATAACATAGATTGTAATGTTATGATTGTGTGGAATATGATTGAATTCCTAAATTGTATTAAGTTGTGAAAACTTGAGTAATTACTTAAAGCTAGTATTAAGTAATTGAAATAGTGTTAAGTATAATTAAGTATTTAGTTAGGAAATATATGATATTTGAACTGAATATGTGTTAGAAAATTATACAGATATGAAGTCATTGAATGATATGACCGTTATAAATTGTTGAATGATGTAAGTTAAATCACATTGATTAGGATTGTGATAAGAAAGTCTTACCAGTGTATGAGGCTTGTGATGATTGCTTTGATTGGGTAAGACTGTGAGATGATGAATAATTGAAGGTTATTATTATTAGTTGCCTAGGTTGATTGGTACCTCATGGTGAGTTACTTAGACATTGAAAGAATTGAATGGATTCTTTAGTTA
Organism: Helichrysum umbraculigerum; assembly: GCA_949592205.1. Classification (NCBI taxonomy): domain Eukaryota; kingdom Viridiplantae; phylum Streptophyta; class Magnoliopsida; order Asterales; family Asteraceae; genus Helichrysum; species Helichrysum umbraculigerum. Next base: position 2,098,343 of record CATIUR010000005.1, on the reverse strand, counting down.
TTTGTTGATTTTATACAAATGAAGTAAGTGATGAAATAGAAAATTGGGATTAGATCCAAGTAAGGTATGATATGAAAGTATACCTGGAGTTGGATTGTGTTAAAGGTTTAGTTGATCGTTGTTGGATAAAATGAGAGAATATGAATTGAAGGTTGTTCATGTTTTAAGAAATTTTGTATGTATAATTGTAAGTGTTAAGAAGTAAGGGAAACCTTGAAATTGGTAGGTGATGATTGTATTCACCAAACTTTCTTGTAAGTTTGGACTAAATTGTTTAAGTTATATACTAAGTGGTATGTATATAAGTGAAACATAGAATTGCTGATTGGTAATTGTTCCATGTCCTGTGGTATGGATATGTGATGACTAGTAGTACTGAGAAGGCTTGGTAAAGATTTTAACAGTCTGAATGGCTTAGTGTATAGGATTAAATGGAATTGGGAGGTACGTGTCCATTTAAGAGAATACCTGAAATTGTGTAAGTATATATGTGTAGTATACATGATAATAAATGGCATGATAAGTTTTAATAGATTGAATTAAAATGTGCCATAAGACATGTGGAGGTTAGTTAATTGTGATTAACTGGATGTAGATTTTGTTGAAATGTGTTGTAAAGTAGCACATTGTGATATTGTGATACTTGAATTGTGGTATCATAATGTTGATTAAGGTTGACTTAGTTGCTATATTGATGAGAAGTAGTATTAAGTGATTGTGTGGTTAAAGTTGTATAACTTCTAATTGCTTGTGATTAGTAATTTAAGATTGTAAGGTTGAATGGAAATAACTGGTTGCTAAGATAAGATTCTTGATGTCTTACCAGTTTAAGCGTTAAGTAAATTCTAACTTGATGGTTAGTTAGACTTTGAAGACGAACATTAAGTACTGATAGGTGTATTGGAATGTATAATCACTAGTGTTGTGATTATTGTTTGAGCAGTAGTTGTTGTCAACTTATTGTTGTTAACAATTGATAGGTTGTAATGAAAGGAATTACAAGTGGAAATAAGTCAATGTAGAGGTTGGTGGAATGTAGGTAATAATTGATTGTGGTACTTTTGCTGATTGCGCAAAGTACTTGTTAATTGTAGTTTTACCTACTGAGTTTGACCTCTGCTTTGCTTATTAAGGTGATATGAATCTGAATTACTTATAAGTAAAGGATTTCATATGATGGTAGTGATATGTGAATATTATAGGTTATTCAAGAAAGTAGGTATGGAACTTTTGGGTGAAAAGTTGACCCAGATTTGAATTTTAAATCTTTGATAGAAGAGATTTGAGATTGTTATCTGAATATTAGACTGGTTGTTAGTCATGAACTGAAATTAACTTTCAGTGTTGCTAAGTAGTTTAATAACTACTATTGTAATAGTGTGATTGCTGTTTTATTGATAACAGAGATGAACAGTGAAAATAGGTTAAAGATTTTAGCATGTTGCTAATTTCTGGTTGCGTAGACCTAGTAAGTGATGTTAGGTTTCACTTATTGTTGTTGGTTAAAGTGATTGGGTACTTTAAACTTTTATCTGATTGGTGATAAAGGAATCAGATAGATGATTGATTTCTATGAGATGTTGGTTGGATGCACTGTAAGTATGCATAGGAAAAGATAGAAGCATGTACATTTGAATATGTGCATGTGGAAAGAATTCAAACAGTCTAAGTATAGTTGTAAGTTGCTATTGAGGACAAATGTATATTAAGATATATGTGATTATATCACATTAGTTAGATTGATTGAGGTTAGATTTCGGGGACGAAATCTCTTTAAGGAGGGGAGAGTTGTAACATCCTCGAAATGGACCTAGTTGTTTATATATTATTTCTTGATTTAAATATGTATTTAAATGTGTTTGGAAATAATATTGTTTGAAATAGTGAAATAATTGGAATAGGAGTCGAATATTCCAATGTGATAAGTGAAATATTAATTGTTGTAAATTAATATAGTTGACGGTGCAATAAAATGTTTGGACTCGTAAATGGTTTTCGGGTTCCAGACAATAGATTGAGATGGGGTATTAAATTATACCCGTATATTGAAGGCGGTTTGTGAGGTCGGTTATATATATCACTTTCCTCTTTAGGAAAGTTTATTTAGAAACTTCAAAACTCACAGAAACTCTCTGAAAACCTTCAAATCAAACTGGAAATCAAATCAGGAAGTTGTGATTCTCGTGAAACTTCCTAATCATCAGATTACCATCGTTAGATTCTTCAATCAGTAAGTATTCTTGAGTATTTAAGAATTTGATTTTGATTTAAATTTGGGTAAATTGATGATTTGAGAGAATTAGATGTTAAAAACATGTTATGAATGTTTTATAATGATTTCCTAAAGCTTTTAGTAGTATATTGATGATTGAAATCGAGTTTGAGGTGATTTGGGTAATAAATCGCGAGTTAGGGTTTTGAGCAGAACGACCTGGGCTGGAACGAAGGTCGAAGCCGGCGGCTTCGTGATGAAGCCGGCGGCTTGATATTCTGAGGAAGCCGGCGGCTTCTAAGCCAAGCCGGCGGCTTGTGTTACCTGGTAGGACCCGGCGGGTATAAACCCGACCCGGCGGGTGGTGTAAGCTTTAAAACTTGTTTTTGTTCTGTTACCACAATTGGTAAAATACCCGGCGGCTAAGTAGTGTGACCCGACGGGTGGTTGTTTGAAGCCGGCGGCTTCATAAAGAAGCCGGCGGCTTGGTTGGCTGTTACAGCATTTCTTGTTTGATTGTTAATAGTAATGTGATTGTTAGATGTCATATGTTAATAGATGATAATGATTATAGTGTAAATTATTAGTGTATCATTAGAAACTACTAATCTTGATGTGGATTATGTTAAGTTCCTAATAGTATGGATTAATATAAGTTATGTATTGATATGGATTACTAACTTATATTTGATTGTAAATTCTCAGATGTGGAGAAGGCTCAGTGATATTAGACTACTGAGTAAAGGCCTGAGGTAGTCGGTGAGTGGATCTGTAACCTCAGTATGATTTAGTTGTAATGATTTGATTTACAACAAGTAATTATAGTATTACTGTGATAGAATGTAATTGTTGAGATATCTTGCCATGATAGTTTGACTAGTTGCTTACTTGGCTGTTTGAGCTAGTATGTAAGATTCTGAGGTCAACTTGACTTGACAGTTGGACTTGGTTGTTATTGTAGACGACAGGAGATCTTGAAACTTGAAATGTTGGTTTGGAGATCTAGGTCGTGTGTGATTGACAACCAGTTATCGGTAGTTCTGTATAGGCCAATACAGATGATTGATAAGAGTTCCTGGAGTACCAAACCGGTATTAGGGTATCTCAGGAGCCACCGATCCTCATGATGAATGATAATGATTGATAGGTGTAGCTTGACATTGATTGGATGTCGAGTGAATGATTGATTTACTGTTTATTGTTATTTGATGTAAACAGATTGTTATGCTAGGTTGAGCTGTTGTTTATAGTTTCATTCACTTAGCTTTATGCTAACCCCACCACAGTTCTTCCTGCAGGTTGAAATAGATGGGACATATTGGGCAGGGCAGGAAGTGTTTGGAATTGATGGAATGTTTGACAGGCTGTAACTCTGATGTTATTTTGATAATTATAGAAATGTTTTTAATAACACCCAGTGCGTTGAAATGTCTTGTACTTTGAATTGAAAAAGTTTATTGACATTTTGGGTAACATGTAACATTGGTTGTAATGTTTTAAAAATATAAGCTTCCGCGTCGCCATTATTATATTGTTTGTTTATATATAAATGAAGGGGTGTTAAATTTTATGACCTAAAACAATCACTTCTCGAACCATAAAGTGACATTATTCCCAATTAAGAACTAGATTTGCCCCTTCACATCTCTGCAACATCTTCTGTAAATTCTTTAGACAATAATCAAATGAATCACCAAAATACCGAGAAATCGTCCATAAATACTTCCATGAAATCTTCTACCATATCATGAAATATTGCGATCATACAACGCTAAAATGTAGCTGGTGCATTACACAAACCAAACGGCATTCTTCTATAAGCAAAAGTACCAAACGGACAAGTAAATGTTGTTTTATCTTAATCTTCGGCCGCAATCGGTATTTGAAAATATCCTAAAAATCCATCCAGAAAACAAGAGACTTCCTTTCCTGCTAACCTTTCTATCATTTGATCAATAAATGGTAATGGAAAATGATCTTTCCTGGTAGCATCATTTAATTTCCGATAATCAATGCAAACTCTCTATCCCATTACCGTCCTTGTTGATATCAAATCGTTTTTTTCATTTGTTATAACCGTTATTCCACCTTTCTTTGGTACGACATGTACATGACTTACCCACGGACTATCTGAAACAGGATAGATTAATCCTGAATCCAACAATTTAATAATTTCTTTCCTGACAACGTCTTTAACATTCAGATTCAATTTTCTTAATGGTTGTACGACTGGCTTGAAATCTGTTTCCGTTAAGATTTTATGAGTGCAGTATGTAGGACTGATTCCCTTGATATCCGTGATGCTATTGCTTGTTTATGTTGTTTAAGAACCTGAACTAAGCGTTCTTTCTCTGCTATTGATAGTTTAGAAGATATTATAACTGGCAAGTCTGATGTGCCTTGTAAATAAGCATATTTCAAATGCGATGGTAGCTCTTTAAGTTCCAACTGTGGTGGTTCTTCAATAGATGTCTTGATCTCAAAGATATCTTCTTTAAAACAAGGAATATTGTTGATAGAATATGGTATTAATTCTTGGTTAATAATTTTAGCAACTGGCTGTATTGATTCCTCTGCAGGATGTTGTTGAATAACCACTGTTGCTTCTTCCAAATCTTCATCTTCTAATAACTTATCAAATTCTGCCAAATCCTTTGCAGTGTCAAACTCTTCAGTCCATCCCTTAAGAATTCCTGTATCTACGTGATCTTTTTCTAAAAATTTTTGAAAAGAAGGGTTATCCATATATTCATACGAATTTAAATAATAACAAGTATCATCCACATAACCAGGGAATTTCATGGAATGATTAACATCAAAAACAATTTTATCATTCCCTAATCTCATGGTAATTTTCCTATTGAAAACATCTATTAGGGCATGTGTAGTTGCTAAAAATGGTCTTCCCAATATAATAGGGATTTTAGGGTCTTCTACCATATCCAAGATTACGAAATCACACGAAAAAACAAATTTATCAACTTTAATTAAAACATTTTCAACTATTCCCCTAGGGTATTGCACAGATCGGTCAGCTAATTCAATACACATACGGACATGTTTAGGTTCTCCTAATCCTAATCGCATATAAAGAGTATATGGCATTAATGAAATACTAGCACCTAAATCTGCTAATGCATTTTCAATAGTAATTTCACCAATTTTGCAAGGTATAGTAATACTCCCTGGATCTTTGACTTTTGGAGGTAGTTTATTGTGCATTATTGCTAAACATCTCGCATTCATAGTCACCTTTGTCACATTATCCAGTTTAATTTTGTTTGTCAGCTGCTCCTTAAGATATTTTGCATACTTTGGCATTTGAGCTATAGCTTCAACAAAAGGAATGTTAATATGAAGTTGTTTAAGATTCTCCAGAAATTTGTGGTATTGTTCATCTTCTTTGTCCTTCTTCAGAGCAGCTGGATATAGAGGTGGGGGTGTATAGTCTTTGATGACTTCTTTAACCTTATTTTCTCCGATGTTCTTTTTGTTTGGTTGTATGTCTTCATCAACTGTTTTTTTTTAACCTGCTTAGATTCAACAATTTTATTAGTTATAATATGAGAGTCAACATTCTTACCACTTCTGGTAATTACTGTTTTAGCTTGCTCCTTTGGATTTGTTTCAGTAAATCCTGGCAATGTTCCTGGAAATCTCTCCTGTAATGTTTTAGCAATCTGATGAACTGATCCTTCAATTTGTTTGATTGATGCTTCATTATTACGCATCCTTGCATCATGATCATCCATTCTTTTATTACTTGCTTCAATCATTTTTCCCAAAATACTTTCTAGAGAGTTGATCCTGTCAGTATAGGACGGATTTTGTCCCGTTTTGACATAGAAATCTGGTGCTCCTTGTTGATACTGTTGTCCTGGTTGATTAACTCTTCTAAAATTAGAAACTTGACGAAAATTTGAATTTCCTTGAAAATCCCCATACATAACTTCTTCAGTATTCATTTCGCTGCCATTATTAGGACATTCTGCCTTTAGATGACTTCCTCCACATATTTCACAACCAATCCTGATTGCATGAATTTGTTCATTCACTTTTTTAATGTCTCTTCCCATACTGTCCAATTTTGCGGTGATAGCTGCGAGACCATCACTGTCTTCAGATATCCTATTTCTTCCAGATGAACCATCATCCCATAACTGAGAATGCTTAGCCAATTCTTCAATTCCGGCTCTTGCTACTGCCGGAGTTTTCTTAGGTACTAGGCCTTGTGCATCTAACTGTTGACGTGTTGCTCGATCAACTCCTTTATAGAATACCGTTATTTCTTGTTGGACATTTAAATCATGTTGTGGACATTTATGTAACATCTCCTTATATCTTTCTCAAGCTTGATATAGAGATTCATCGGGTTTCTGCTTAAAGTTCCTAATCTCATCAATCATCTTCGAAGTCTTGGAAGGTGTACAATACATTTTTAGAAATTTTGTACGAAGATCTTCCCAAGTAGTAATAGATACGGCTGGTTCATTATTAATCAATCTCTTAGCTCCATCCTTTAGTGTTAAAGGAAATACTCGTAACATAACCTGATCTCTTGAAACATTAGGAATATTAAACATATCTGCAATCTCCAAAATTTTCTCAACATGCTCGTTTGCATCTTCTTTATCTTCTCATCTGAAAGGATTTTCTCTTAATTCTTTCAGAAATTACCCCTTTAACTCAAATTCTACTTCTCTAGCTATGGCAGGCCTAACCACTTCCGATCTCGGATCTTCACGAGTTTGAATCGTGTAATCTTCAAGCGTCATGTTAGCTATGTCTGCCATGTTTATTTTTATTTCTTGATCCGGTTCAGAATCGCTTGGATATACTGTAGGTTGTCTAGAAGGTACTTTATCTAACTCCGAATCGGAGTAATAACCGTATTCAGCCGTTTTGACTAAACTGTTATGAAAAATTAAGTCTTCTTCCTCAGATGAGATTCCGTGTTCTGGCGAATTAGGTGACGCGTATGATAATCGTCTTCTCGAATGAAATTCTAGTTCTGGTTCGTCAAATGGACTAAGTGGATCCGGATTAAGTGTCCGGGTCATACATCTATCTGCAACAAAAACATAATTTAGTAGTACTTTAAATTCAAAAGTGAATTTTAGTAAAATATTAGAAATATTCAAGTTGGTGTATATGAGTCCCGATGATTGTTAATTAAACATATTCAAAATTAAATAATCGAAAAAGAATAGCCAACCCAAATTTCCTATTTGTTAGTAATGCAAGTTAGTTATTTATACAACAACTGAAATTACAGTGGATTTTGTTAAATTTCTTTTACTAAGCTAGTCAATAGATCTCGGTAGCTCCATTGATAGTACACAAAAGCGGAGAAACAGGTCAGCGCGGAGCTTATTAAAAACCTATCTCTTTCGAGAAGCACCTTACCTCTTATATGATAAATCAATGAGGTAGGACTTTACTCTCCTTATACCTTTATTTTTGTCAGTATTCTCAATGGGTGAGCCGATATTTCATATTGATTTTACAAAGTATTAGAAATAAAAATTATACAGGGAAAATAATTAGTTTAATTAAAATACACCGCTTCCCCGGCAGCGGCGCCAAAAACATGATGTGTGCTAAGTATAAGCAATTATAATCACAAGTTTTAAATTAAGGAACTACTAAATAATACTATCACACAATTCAGGCAAGATTAACCCGTTCCTATAATATAACTTTATAAGTAAGTCCAAGTTCGAACACAGGGAACATGATTCTAATTTATAACTAATTATCTATCTACTCTTAATTATAATTATTTACAACTATTTACAATATACAATAATATACAAGATAAGGATGACGTTTTAGTTCCGAACGAACATATTTATAATTGATACAGATTCTAATAGATAAGTCTAAGGTTCAACTTAAGAATACTCAGTTGGATATAAGATTATAATTATTCAAACTATTATTTACTAAACTTATTATATTTATTTATGTCTATTTGCTTGTTGGCTATTATTATTGGTGAATTACTAATGTAGTAAATTACTTAGGCTTAAGCTAATCTTCATCATAGCAACACAATCATAAGGTTATGCAAAGTATCACTAATTATTAAGATCTATCAGCAGTTTATCAATACAATTTCATCGGTATGGCGTGAATCACAATATTGCTATACATCAATGAATTATATTCTTCGTCTATCGCATAAGGTTAAGATCAAGACATAAACACAATCACTTATAATTTATAAAAACTTAATATGGTCATCCTCGTTTAATATAAATCAGTTAACTAAGTCAAGAACAATCATCAATATATTATAATATAGACAATTATTGTATAATAAACATTCAATAATATAGTTTCAACATAAACATAAATTCATATAATAAACTCAATAAACATTCATTCAAATAGCTATAACGAAAACCTAATTCATAATCGAATCAAATAAACAATATCCATAAATTAACCCAATAAGGTTATTAAAGTTACAAGGATAAAAAAACCGAACCAATTGTCGAACCAGCTTTTCCTAGGGTTAAAAACCTTCAAACCCTAGCTCCTTAGCCTCCAAATTCGCACCTTAAGTCGACCTTAAACCCTAATATTCGACTTTGTATTCTAAGAATCGTATATGGTTAACCCTGAACTAGGCTTCTATTTATAGTTTTACAAACCGCCAGTCCAACCGCCGGTTGGATCAATTTGTGTCCTACTCCAACTCCGCGTCTGGAACCACATTTAATTAAATATATTCAACCGCCGGTTGAAGATCTCAACCGCCGGTTGATCTTCAATTCCAGAATCTTCTAATTTCGGGTTGGGCTTTATATTGGGCTTTCTTATTTTCTTTTACGGATTTTAATCTTCAATTTGGCTCAATTCTTCAATATTATCATTTTAGTCTTCAATTCTTTAAGGTTTAAGCTCCTTTTCTTCATATACTTCATTTTCTTCAGTTTTGGACTCGTTCTCGTTCCTTTTTCTTCAATCATTAATTAAAATACATTCCTGCAAATATTAACGAAATAAGTATTTAAAATCATATAAATGCACTAAAATGTATATAAATATAGGGATAAATTACTATAAAATATACTATCTATTTGATGCTTATCACAAACAAATAAATTTAGAGTCAAAGTTGAAAATGAAACACTATAAAAAGCCAAAGAGGAGGTGACATGCGTCTTTCTTCTCATTTCTCCACATTTTTTTTATCCAATTCTCCTTCTCATTTCTCCTTTCTCCGCCTTTTTATCCATTTCACATTTTCACCCACTTAATTTATTTATTTTAATTCTATTTCCCTTTTTACTTAACTTTTTTTTTTGTTAAAATTTTTTATTTAAAAGATTTAATAATTTTAAAGTTGAAAAAAATATATGTTTTTTTAAACTTATAAATACTTCTATAACGCTTTTATATAAAAAAATTTAATAAATAATTATATAAAAATTTGTTAACATTTTTTTTAGAAAAAATTATCATTTTTATCAATTAAAAAAAAATTTAACATTTTTTTAGAAAAACTTTTTTTACAGTTTTGTTTTTTTATATCATTTTCATATTTGTGATGTACCGAATATTATATACTACGATGCAGATGAATATAAAAAATAAGATGCAATAAAAGTAAATTATTATTGTGTTCATCAACATTATAAACTATGATACGTTGATTTTATCTGAATATGATGCATCAAGTGTTTAAATATCATGCATCGACTTTCAAAATATACTTTAAAACATCGTTATTGAATTAAAAAGTGGTGCATCATAGTTATAAAACATGGTGCATTAGAGTTATAATATATGGTGCATCATAGTTATAAAATATGATGTTCTGACTTTTACATATCCGATAAACATAATCAATTTATAAATCTTGGTGCATCATAGTTACAAAATATAGTACTTCATAATGTTAATTTTACGATGCATTGAAGTTATAATTTTGTTATATCAAAATTTTTATTATTCAAGGTATTAATATGGTGCATCACATAAATAATTTTTTGTAGTACTTCGTATAAATTTGTATTAAAATGTAACAATGTGAGGTAAAACAACAACAGGAAAAAGTTTGAAACGCAAAAAAAAATAAAATAATAAATAAATAAAATAAAAAAATGATAAACAAGTCGTGAAAAAGGTTAAATAAAAATGTTGAAAAACGCAAAAAAATAACAAATTAGTAAATAAATAAATAAAATATGATACTAACCACTTAAAAAAAACGCAAACTTTTAAAAAAAAAAAAACGAAAAAATAGTAATAATAATAATAAAAAATGAATATGAAAAAATTTAATAATAATAATAATAATATATAAAACACGAAAAAATTTAGAGAAAAAAAGTGGAGAAATGAAGGGGGTGGATAAATGAAGAAGGTGGAGAAATGGAGGAGAACACTTGTCACCTCTTTATTTACTTCTATCTCTTTATCTTAAAACCTCTTCCTTATAAGAACCACCTACACATAACAAATTGCTTTATTTTATAGATTCAATGCCGTAGACAGGGGTAGAGCTAGAGTTTATAAATTGGGGGAACAAATTATTTTCTTTTTTAATATATGTTCCCTCTTAGGCGGCAAAACCTGTAAAATATCAAAAATAATCTTAAAAAAATTTCTTTTTTACATAATTTTAAAATTCTTTGGGGCAGCCCGATGCCCCCCCTACATCCACCCCAGGCCGTAGACTTTTATTAACCGGTGCCATGTTAGTAGGTAGATATGATGCGTATGAACACGTGAACAATTCGAATTAATCATAAGGTTAATTAAATTTATCGTATTCTGAATTGTATATACATGATGATTTATCACATCTTCCTTTTTCTTTAAATAACAACAAGTAAAACAAAATTCAGTACTAAACGTCTAATTAAACCCAATCCTAAGTGTTTCGACAAGCTTACACAATAGCTTAATATAGTTTACGACTTCACCGAAAAGCTAAAAGTATGTAAAACTACCAATTTGAAATACTACACGATTAATATATAGTAAAATGTAGACAGTGTGACGTGATGAGTTGGAGGGATAGGTGGCATAAGGACGCCAGCTGTCGAGGTAACTTGGCAAACACTATTTACATGTCATTTTCAATTTCGACTTCTCACACATACTCCGTATTATATTATTATTTTGTTTATATTAAAATTAAGGCGGATCGTTTGTTTGTGAGTTTTTAAAGTTTAAGTTATTGCCACATATATAACATATTACTAGCACATTGTCCGCGCGAAAGCGGCGGGTTAAAGTTTGAGCTAGATTCTTGATTTCTGATGTTTGACATGAAAATGAAGGTTTAACGGATTGTATATTAATACCAATGATTCAAATATATTTGAAGTAGTATATTAGACGTATGAAATTTTGTGAATAAGTAGTGATCATTTAAGTAATAAAAAGATACTATTTATTATTAGTGATTATGTATTATGTACTCCGTATATGATTTAAATTATAGTCATTAAAGAGTTATTATGTTGCCAAAATAGTCTATTATTTCCAAATTAAGAAGTCAATGCTAGGGTAGTTTGGGTATTTCGCATATTTATGTTTCTAAGTTTAAGTCAAAAAGGCAAAACCCTTTATAAGGGTTAAAGATAAATATAAATATATAAATATATTCCTTAAAATATAACCATATATGCCGCATACTAATCAAATTCACATAGGAGTACTAATCTATACCCCTTATAATTCATTTCCACTTCTTCCTTAAAACTTATTAATACATTTCCACATTCTACTTTTTACTCAACACAAGTAAATACATAAATCACCCTCAACTCATTTACAACAATTTCATTAATACCCCTATCCCATTATATATTATTTTTAATTACTACTTATTCTCCACTAACTACACTTTTCATCCATCAAATATTAAATCTACCCACTAAAGTCTTTTTTGATCGGTTAAATATCAAAGTGGACACTTATAATGGGACATCCCAAAATAATCACTTGCACCTCCATCCATCGACACCACTTTCACCGTCGCATTTTTCAATATTTTGCCTTAAACTTAACAATGAGGATATTGGAAAACCCCAAAATGCCCCTTACATTACAATCTTAAAATTTGACATTAATTTAAGATTTTCAAAAATGGTAAAATACGGAAAGTGAGAATTGTAGAGTACATGTAAGTCAACAAGGTAGATTATGGAAACAATATATTGCCTTAAACTTTAATAACGTGTTCTTTAATAACGCAAGGTCTTCAATGTAAGTTTTTAAACTAATACAATATAAGATGGAAACCATCATGTACAATCAGATAATATTAGCCCAAGTTTTGCAAAAAGTCACCACAATAAAGTTTTGCGACTGCTGCTCACACAGCAAATTTAGTCATATATAAATATTATTATTATTATTATTATTATTACTATTGCATAATAAATGTTCATATTTTAAGTTACATTACATATACATAATAATATTCATAGCCCACAATTGAAAATAATTTATGTATCAATACAGAATCCGTAGATACAACTAAATTGAATTACCACTCACTATATAAACAAACTTATATTGTTCATGAAAAATTATACCACATCGCTATCAATTATGAATTTGTTTTCGCCGCATCGCTACCAATTATAAAACGTTTTCGTTGCATCGTGAGGGTTAGTATATATCTAGGCCGGGCTATTGTGAAAAGGAAAAGAAAATAGTGCACGGTGCACTTCATTTAAAGGAAGTAGCTTTTTTATTTGTTAATACTAATGGAAATTATATTAAAAAGGTAAAAGGGATTGAAAAGGGGTAAGTTGATGTTAATCTTATACAGCATGCAAATTGCTTTTAGATTGCTAGTTGTTTTCGACGAGGCCGCCAAAAGGGTCACCATTAATAAACTCTAGCTTTTTGATACAGATTGATGATTATAATTATTATTATCAAATATTAAATTAAAAAGTTAGATTAATAAAAAAGTACTTGAGATTGAGTAATTTTGATCATTGTATTTGTATGATCTAGAACGAATGAAGCATAGTGAATCGCCTAGCATGAAATTACACAATTGACAGGCCGGTATTAAAAAACTTTTTCTAAAACTAGCTATTTATTCGTCTAACACGTACGGGCTTTTGTAAACAAGTCCGATAGACTAGAAATAAATATATATTTAATATATTTTAAATCATTAATCATCTACAACTTCAAAAGCCATGAGATGAAGTTTACCGTATACATGCAGGATAATTTAATTTGAGCTGAAAGAAGTTAGTATATGTATGTTTTAATAATGAAACTATAAATTCGACTTAACACGACCACGTACTGAATTGGATAGGATATTTCGAAAAGAATGTTGTTATGTTAAGGACTTTTGGTTGTAAAAGTGACGGTTTAAATCATGTTAAAAGAGTAATGCTATATAGGATTAATTACACAGACTTAAAAACACACCTACTTTTTTCATTGGTTGAATTAGTTATCTCTTCTAATATCATTCAATCAGTTTTTCACATCTACCAATTACATTTTTAGGCCAACCAATCATTTTCTATGTTAAAAAGTTGGTGAATCGGGAGGATACGAAATTGCAAAGAGAAATGGCATTTGTGATTTATTAATTATTACAATTTACAAACCATGCTCCATTTTTCCAATCTTCACTTAAATCTGATTTTTAATTTTTTTTTTTACCTAATTTTCATAGTTCCAGCTTAGCAATAGCGGAGCTAGACCATTCTATTTGAGGGGCAATTTTTTCCTTTTTTTTTCCTATCGTTTTAGGGGGACAAAAATTTCATAATGTCACTAATTACTTAAAAAAAAAAAATTCCTTTACACACTTTTCACTTCTCACCAATTGTATTTTGAACTCCGAACTCTACATAAATGCAAACTATCGTTAACAACTTACAATTAATTACGGGTAATCTACCAGTGAATGGGAAAAATAATATATGGTACTATTCAGAGGCGGTACCAAAAAATAATTCAGATTGGGGCAAACTTTACAATTTTTTTATCACGTCGGGTAGGGTTACTTTTTCTTTCTAGGGGTTCCACAAACTAAAGTAAACTTATCTATCTATGAGCTTATACTTGGCAGAGGCTAATAAGTTTAGCAATGTTAAACTAACAAACTTGTATATATTGTGTGTTAATCTCTACGAGCTCATCTTTATTTTTTATTTCATTACCTGACTATGAAGTTTGTAACTTTTTTTTTATCCAATTTGATTATGAAGAAAAATGAAAAGAAAGAATTCATCACCATTTAAATGTTTACTAAAATGGAGTTTAGTAGAAAGAAAAGGCAAATAGCAGAGGGTTCCGGGAAAAAAAATAGAAAAGGGAAATAGAGGGTTGGGAAAAAACTTAAAAGTTAGGAACAAGGCTTGAAAAGTTGAAAGTGACCAATTGTTTAGAAACAAGGTACTCAACCACAAGACCAACGGGGAAATATGGTAATTAAAGCAACAAATATATGTACGGAGTAATATATATAGAAGTTATGAAAATGTTTGTGAGGGCTGCATCCCACACTGCCCACAGTGTGGTACCGTCCCTGGTACTATCGTATGATCACTGTTTATAATAAAAAATATAAATATGTCGCTGCAAAACGCTAATACTATGTTGGTACCTAAATATTTTTTTTTTTGTTGACATGATAATTTATGCAAGACGAAGTTGTTAACTTTAAGTTAAATCAAACTCACGGCTACTTTATATAAATACACTAAAATGTTTAATCGTTACAATTAAGCTTGTCGGGGGTGGCTCCGATCCGATCCTTTGACTACATACCTTTTTGTGATGAGTTTGGACCACGTACGGTACTATAGCAGAAGGTAGCTTTGCCTAAAAACGGGGCATTGCCTTTTGGTCATGTAAAATGACATTTTACTCCTTAAGATCGGGGTGTACTATCTTGTTGCGATGCATTGAAGTAGCTTGTTCCGATCGGCTATACGGTTTATCAGGTTTAATTTATGTGCACGCTATCACCTTTTATAATAATTTTAGTATATCATTAATTTTTTTTCATATTAGAAAATACATATATTTAATTAGTAAGAGACAACTTATGGTATTGCAAATATAAATACTCGATCGTAATCTAACGGCCGGGATGGAAATGGAGAAGTTGACATATACTCCGTATAATATAGGGGCCGGGACAGGGTTGAAAATAATTTCATATCATTGGAGAGAGAGAGATATTCAAGTTACCAATATTATACCATCACAACATACATCATGAACATATTATTTTTTAGAAGCTATACTAGCTAGTGTTACAGAAGATTTTTTCCCCCACTAATCACATAATTAAGTGAATATAATCTTTAAAAGGATATGACCGGCCATTTGTTTAATTTCATGTATAAGGGAACATGAATCTCTACTCCTTATAAAACATATCACATTTTCTCTCTTAAATACTTAAAACACTACTTATGCACAATGTACAACTCGCAAAACTTATACACAACATGATGATTTTTTTTTTTTTTTTTTAAGTGTTATTAATTATATTACTTCATATTATTATTATTTAGTTCGATTTAAGACGTATCACTCAAATTAATATATTAATACTTAATCACTTTTTTTAACCGATTTAAATTTGTTCCTGCCGCATTGCATGAGTTACTAGCTAGTTTCTAATTAAACACAAGCGTCTCTTAGACTCTAAATAAGCTACCATATATATTGCTGGCCACCTAGCCGACTCATGGGTATGTACGTACAAGTAATAATAATAATAATAATAATAATAATAATAATAATAATAATAATAATAATAATAGGGTAGGGTTCAAATGAGAATAGGAATTTGTGTGAGAATGAGGGAACCAATGATATCAAGTCATGTGTACAAAGAGAATGTTCCACATGTACAAAACTCATTTACCCCCAACATCAATTATCTCACAAACGACAAATCAAAAAATTATGAAAATTGCACCATTAAATTCGTCGTTTTCTCCTCTTCGATTTGCCGTCCCTCAAGACATACTTTCGAAAAGTTTTTTTTTTTTTCATTTTTTTGGTGGGTTTCACATTTACTAACACATGTGTTAAAGTGTTGCGTTTAGGGTTTAGGGTTTGTGGTTTAGGGGTTAGGGTTTAGGGTTTGAGGTTTGGGGTTTCGGAGGGTTTAGGGTTTGAGGTTTGGGGTTTCTCCCCGAAACCCCAAACCTCAAACCCTAAACCCTAACCCCTAAACCACAAACCCTAAACCCTAAACGCTTTACAAAACGCTAAACCCTAAATCTTTCTAAACCCTAAACCTTGAACCCCTTCTAAACCCTAAACCCTACTAAACCCTAAACCATAAACCCTACTAAACCCTAAACCTAACCCTAAACCCTAACCTTAACCACAAATTAAATGTACAACTAATCACTAACACATGTGTTACTAATTTGTGAAACCCACCAAAAAATGAGAAGAAAAAAAAAGTTGTCAAAAGTATGCCTTGAGGGACGGCAAATCGAAGAGGAGAAAACGTTGAATTTTATGGTGCAATTTTCATGATTTTTCGACTTACCGTTTGTGAGATATTTAATTTTTAAAAATGTGGAGGAGAGAGAATAAAGTGTGGAGGAGAGAGAATAAAGTGACACATGACAGAAATCTGTTGGTTCCCTCATTCTCACTCAAAATTGGTGTACTCATTTGAATCTTACTCAATAATAATAATAATAATAATACGTATAATTGAATGCCAAGCTGTAGAATTTTAAAATAATACGGAGTAATTAAGTTATTGACTGTATTTAGTATTAACAATAATGAATGGATAAGCTAGAAAGATCCAACATTTATGTTTATAAATAAATGTACGTCAATATGAATTTAAGTTACATTAATGATTAATCGATCAGGCCATTTCTTAGATTCTTCAGAGATCGATTTAGAAACTAAAACTTATCGAAACATTCTTAATTTTTTCCTGCTAGCTTCTTAAAACACATTGCAGTAGTATGTATTTTATGCGCGCACTTGAGGAACAACTTAACGCCACTTTTTAATTTCTCTTTTATTATTGGATATGGATGGATATTAATAATTAATTAGTTAAAATGCACTAGAAAAATGTGTGACAAACTAGAATTTGAGAATATTGTAGTTTATGGCTTACCACAAATTTATTTAAAAGGATATACGTTTCAAACGACAGCTCGATTAAAATGAAATATTTTTAAATTAGATATATAGGCGCGGGTATCTTTCATTACGTTTGACAAACTTATATTAACAACTTCTCACAAATTATTTGAAAAGGACGTATATATATTATACAAATCAAAATCATAATTACGAAGAAAGCTAGGCAAACACCATTTAAATTTGCCATGTGTAATATTGCCTCAAGGCCCTCATTTAAAATTTGTTCTCATTTCTTCTTTTAAACTTATACTAAATAAATAAATTAATACTATAATTAATGTACATACATATCGATCACCTCGATCTGTATATATATCTTCTTTTGTCATCAACTTTTTAGTTTAAATCAAAGCTTAAATATAATCCAACAAGGAAACCCCCCCGGCCTCTCTCTCCAACTCACACCCCATGGAGCACGATCCTGACTCCACACCCACCATCTGGTTCCAACCACCACTAACCACCACTCGCCGTCGGACACCACCTATAGACCCCGTGGTTCTCATCATCCTACTCCCGATCCTTGCAGTCATATTCTTGTTTGTCGTCCTCCCACCAATTTTATCACACACTTCACATATCCTAAAATCAGCAGGTTCTGTTAAATCCACATGGGATTCCCTCAACATTTTCCTTGTAATTTTTGCAATTCTTTGCGGTGTATTAGCTCGTACAAACGACGACGTCTCATCTTCTTCTTCTTCTTCTTCTTCTAATGATTTCGTTGATCAAGGCAACAGTTTTGTAACAGAAAGTAGTAGCAGTAGTAGTAACATTATTATTAGTAACGTTGAATCTGTTGATCAGTCGTCGGGGCAATGGGTCGGGTCTTCGGATCAAAAACATGTAACCGGTGGGTTGAGACGAAATAGCAGTTCCTATCCGGATTTGAGACAGGAGGCCGTTTGGGAGCACAACGGTGTGTATCGGAATCGGTATCTTGACGATTTTGATGTGTATCGATCAACGCCAGTTTCCAGTGACATTCACCGGCGCGAACCTGATCCGGTGGAGTTCACCGACGTGAAAGAGATCGTTGTAGATACTTTCGAGGTTACTCAAAATTCTCCGGTGACACCTCCACCACCTCCGCCGCCGCCACCACCACAAGCTCTGTCGTCGGCGCATACGAAGAGACATTCCTTTCGAAGTGTTGGACGGAAATTTGAATCTAATGAGATTGAGAAAGTAAACACGTATACTCCGCCGCCGCCGCCACCACCACCGCCCCCACCAGCGGCGAGAGTGCACCGATCGCGTCATAAACATTCAAAACTTGAGCGGAAAGTAAGTGATGCCACGAAGGAGATTGCTACAGCGATATCATCATTATATAATCAGAAAAAAAGAAAAAACAAACGGAAATTGAGAAATCATTATTCAGGGGAAAGTTCAGATACATCTCCACCTTCTTCGGGACATTCTGTACAATCACCAGAAAATGAAGAGATACAGCATATAGTTACACGACCACCACCTCCACCGCCGCCACCTCCCCCTCCCCCGCCGTCTATGTTTCAAAATCTTTTTAAAAAAGGAAGTAAACATAAACGAATTCACTCTGTTCCTGTAACGACGGTTTCTTCAAGGGTTCCTCCACCTCCACCACCTCCGCCGCCAAGCTCCATTTTCAACAATATATTCAAATCCGGTAACAGAAGCAAACGGTTTATATCAGCTTCCACCATTCCAACACCACCTCTGCCACCGTCATCCTCAATCATGAACAATTTGTTCAAAACCGGAACGAAGAGTAAGCGTTTCAATTCGATAACGGCGACTTCCTTACCGCCGCCACCTCCACCACCACCGCGATACACTGGTCCTGTGAAATCGGAGTCTAGCAACCGCCGTTCAACCAGCAATGGTAAACCGCCGCTACCGACAAAAACAAGCAGTTATTATGACAGGGACGATATTTTGCCGAGTGGTTCACAGTCACCTTTGATTCCAATGCCGCCGCCTCCGCCGCCATTTAGGATGCCGGCGATGACATTTGAGCTCCGTGGTGATTTTGTGAGGATACGGAGTAGTCACAGTTCCGTCTGTAGCTCACCGGATCGTGAAGAGGTTGATCTGCCTTCAAGGGTGGACGGTGGTGATTTAGTTGGGCCTAGTTCTGGGTCGGGGTCCATATCTTGTCCTAGTCCAGACGTCAATGCTAAGGCTGATAGTTTTATATCTAGGCTTAAAGATGAATGGAGGATGGAGAAGATAAATTATGTCAAAGATAAATTGGGTTAAAGCCCATTAAGAAGCCCAAAGTAGACATGGTCTGGAAAGGGGAATTACTTGTTTACCCTTCCCATGGAATATGATCATCTACAGGATTTTGTAGCTCTTTGAGAGTGTACATCATCAAGGATTAATGGGTGCAATTATCTTAATTTGGTGATCAAATTTGGTATCCATTGATAAACAAAAAAGACCACTTTCGTATCAAACAGTATGTAGCATTATACAACCTTCCGATGTTGTATGATGCTATATTGGTGTTGATATCGGACAATTAAACCAGGTGATAGTGTAAATGAAGTTCAGAAGAACACAGTATAGTACGTGTCGGTGTTCAACGAGATTTTGAATGATGAGTTATGGTAACTTTCTGTTGATGAAGTGACATATTTTGTAAAATATTATAAAATAAATTTCAATCATTTGGCTTGGTAGCTCCTGACACTAGGTAGATTTTGAATATGACTAATAAGGATAGAGAGATTAGGAACAATATGAAGAATTGCTTCATGAACAAGACAAGTTTCTTAAAAAATGCATTCAAGAAGAGTCAGTTTCATGCAGTGGATGGTTGAGAATTGAGAGTCATCTTTAGGATTCACATAGGATTTCAATCATCATCATGAAATATAGAAGAAACATGTTTTAATGGACAAAATGTTGGGCGATCAAAGGTAATCGAAAATGTTGAGTATTGCATTAGAAATCATGAAGAATATATGTATTATTCGATGAACGATAAGAAAAATAAAGATGCATGTCTTTTCTAGATACAAACAACAAGTTAGGTCATAAAGATTGGTAGATGTAAAGGGAGAAAGTGAGTTCAAAGGAAACTTAAAAACCTTTCATCCAACAAGTGAAGTCATCACATTTATAGTGTATGATATATAGGTATATATCAAGGGTAATACCTTGTTGTGAAGGTTGGTTTACTCGCCCATTTGGGCCATTTAGAAGTAAAGTGTGATCATCCCAGGGCCCTCTCCAACCTAACATGCTTTTCAAGTTGTCGTTTTATGTGTTCACTTTGTTGCCACTTAATATCATCATAGACCTCGAATAATGTATGTTCAAATAAAAGGAAATTATGAACAAAAAACACTTCATAGACTTTGATATAATTCATCTTGAAACAAACTATTTTTTGGAGGTGTTTAGGCTCCATAAATGTTTAGAGCGAGTTGGAAGTCATTACATACTTACGACTTATGTATTTCTTTGCAGTTTTTTGCTATGGTATGCAAGTGTCATTCCTAGGCTATAAAACGTATGCTACAGTTTGAGCCCACAATATACCACACAAAGCACGGGTAGTTAAGTAAACCAATTAGTGATAGTGATATTCATAACTACAGTCTATAATTAGGAAGGGAGCCAAGAGTCCCAGAAAAATCAACAGGATTCAAAATGTGTGTAGACCGGTGGCTCATGGCGGTTAGAGCCAACTTGGGCTAAAATCCACGGCTAATGGGCTTTTCGTTTTAGGTTGTGCTTAATATGTCCAAGCTAAAACTTTAAAACATACACAAACACATAGCCACATAGGTGTTTCTACTTTCTAGTATGGTCCAAGTCCAGGAGCTAAGGTTAAAGTTAGTCCAAATAAACGGGCCTTGTAGGGTTAGAGGTGCACAAAAAAACCGGTTTCTAGAACCCAACCCGATTTTAACCCGAAACCGAACCGGTCAAAACCGGTTTTGACCAAAACCGGTTCGGGTTTTCTAGAACCCGACGGGTCCAAACCGGTTTGGACTTTAGGGTTTAGAAACCGGTTTGAAACCGGGTTAGGTTGAAAAAACCGGTCAAAAACCGTCAAAAAACCCGGTCAAAACCCAGTCCGGGTTGGTCAAAAACCGGTTTTGACTTTTTTGACTAAAAACCGGTTCGGGTTCGGGTCGGGTTGGCCTGAAACCGGTTTTTGTGCACCGCTATGTAGGGTTGTAGCTTACTTCATATAAATAAAATGATTTTGTAAACTTATTATTACAACCTTACAAATTACAGGATAAATAAATAAAACAGCTCTAGTAGGGTAATTGGTGTGTTTTGGCATGTTTTTCTCTGTTTCAACCAATTTAAAAGATTGAAAAACGTTCTTGGTAATTGTTTGATGAAAGAAAATGTTAATATTCACTCGTATACGTTTTAAAAACTCAATGATTAAAGGCTTACTGTTTAGGGAAATATTTATGTTTATATCAAATTTATTAGTATTAATTGTACATCTTTAAAGTTAACGGGGCCGTTAGGATAACAAAAAAGTCAAACGATGGTATAAAATTTAATATTCGTTGCACAACATTTTTGAACCAGACAAATAAATCCAATAAATAGACATTGAGTTATAACCCTCTCATGTAACACCTTTTATTTAATATATCCAATCCAATTCCAATTTTTAGATAAAAATAGAGACTTATAGCTACACCACCCACTTATCAAATAAAAATCACTCTTTTTTCTCTCAAACATGTCTTCATCTCCGGCGACCACCTTCTTCCCAAAACACCACCAACCACCATCCTACCACCATGTCCACAACCTCCGTAATTCGTGTATCAAGTGCACCTCTTCGCCACCACCCACAACCATCAGTACTACCTCTACCAACCGCAATGCAATCCCTTCTCTTCTCCCATTCTTCGCCAAGTACGTCCCCTTTAATACCGTCACCGAAGAATCTTACTCCCTTGATGAAATCATATACCGGAGTAGCTCCGGTGGTTTGTTAGACGTCCAACATGACATGGACGCTCTGAAACAGTTTGATGGAAAGTATTGGCGGTCACTTTTTGACTCACGTGTTGGCCGGAACACATGGCCGTACGGCTCGGGTGTATGGTCCAAAAAGGAATGGGTGTTGCCAGAGATCGATAACGACGATATCGTAAGTGCTTTTGAAGGTAACTCGAATCTATTTTGGGCGGAACGATATGGAAAACAAAATCTGGGAGGTATGAATGATTTATGGGTTAAACACTGTGGTATTAGCCACACCGGCAGCTTCAAGGATTTAGGCATGACGGTGAGTTAGTTAATGATCAGTTAGTTGGTTAATTATTCTATTCTATTCTATTTTATGTTGCGTCCTCATTGGACTGCTATCATTAATTACGGAGTATAATTTATTTATGTTATTATTAATATTAATATTAGTAATTAGTAATATAAAAAAATAAAAAGTTACCTACACCAATTAATTAAGTTACTCTATATATATCTATGATTTATATGAAAATTAAACTTACAGGTTTTCTTTTTAATTACGTACAGGTTTTGGTCAGTCAAGTCAACCGCCTCCGTAAAATGAACAAACCATTGGTCGGAGTTGGTTGTGCATCGACCGGAGACACCTCGGCCGCGCTCTCTGCATACTGTGCTGCTGCTGGAATACCGTCAATAGTATTCTTACCAGCTAACAAGATCTCAATGGCGCAACTAGTTCAACTAGGGGTGTTAATCGGGTCAACCCGACCCTAATAAGAGTTAGTCGGGTCGGGTTAGTCGGGTTTTTTAGAAATAAATAAATACCCGCAACCCGACCCTATTAGGTAATCGGGTTATCGGGTTCGGGTTAATCGGGTAGCGGGTTAGTTGGGTCGGGTTAATCGGGTAGCGGGTTAACCCGTATAACTTCACAGTTTTCTAATAAATGTTAAACTAAATATATAGATGACTTTGAATGTTGGGATAGTACACCAAAATATCGAATGATATTGAAATGTGAGTTATGCTTACATCTTTCGAAATTTGAAGAATGCAATTACCACACTAACACTTTGATGAAAGCATACTTATAAGTTGTGTTACAACTAATATACAATACTAATGTTATTATATGGTTATAGATACTAATGTTATTATATGCTTATAGATACTATTATTAATTAGATTCAAGTCTTAGACTCTTATATATATAGAAAAATATTTCCACATTAAATTAACATATTCAACTTATATTATTTAATACGAAAGTTAACTATAAAAATTAATAGAAAAATTGATACTTGGTTAAATCGGGTTAATCGGGTCAACCCGCACCCGCATAAGTTTCTCTATTTTAACCCGTAACCCGACCCTAATAAGCATTCGGGTTAATCGGGTTAACCCGCATAACCCGATTAAACTTTCTAACCCTATTAAACCCGACCCGAATAGTCTTAATAGGGTTCGGATCGGGTCGGGTGTGGGTCGGGTCGGGTTTTTTGACACCCCTAAGTTCAACCAATAGCGAACGGAGCATTTGTACTGAGCATGGATACAGACTTCGACGGTTGCATGAAGCTAATCCGAGAAATTACATCAGAATTGCCGATTTATCTCGCAAATTCTTTAAACAGTTTACGATTAGAAGGACAGAAAACCGCAGCAATTGAGATCTTGCAACAATTCAATTGGGAAGTACCTGATTGGGTGATCATTCCTGGAGGAAATTTAGGTAACATTTACGCATTTTACAAAGGTTTCAAAATGTGTCAAGAGTTAGGATTAGTTGATAGGATTCCACGGCTGGTTTGCGCTCAAGCTGCAAACGCGAATCCGCTTTACGTGCATTACAAATCAGGTTGGAAAGCCTTCACGCCAGTGAAAGCAAGTACGACACTTGCATCCGCTATTCAAATTGGAGATCCTGTTTCGATAGACCGAGCTGTTTACGCTCTAAAAGAGTCAGATGGAATAGTTGAGGAAGCGAGTGAGGAGGAGCTGATGGATGAGATGGCGGCTGCTGATTCGACAGGGATGTTTGTGTGTCCTCACACAGGGGTTGCCCTTGTGGCGTTAAAGAAGCTTAGGAACAGAGGTGTGATTGGGAAGACGGATCGAACAGTGGTGGTGAGCACGGCGCATGGATTGAAATTTACGCAGGCAAAAATCGATTATCATTCGAAGGCGATTGAAGGAATGGAGTATAAGTTTGCGAATCCACCAGTGGAGGTGAAGGCTGAGTATGGAGCTGTCATGGATGTGCTTACTAAGTATCTTAACAAAGTTTCATAGTTCCTGTCAATCATAAATGTTATTCAAGTTGCAATAGTATAATGTAAAAAATAAAAACTGCATTCCATGTAAAGTTATGACAAGAGATCAAAAATGTGTTACCTTTAAAAAAATAATAAACGGATCGATGTGTACATTGCTAGTTTTTTTTTTTTTTTTAATAGAAAAAAAGCAAATTTATATATTAATATAAACCACTAGTTTAGTTAATTTTCTTGTAAAATATATTCTAATTCTAATAATACAGTACGTTGGAATATCTTTCTATCCAAAATAAGTGGTTCTTGATGAAACGACAAAGTTTTCATTATCGCAAAGTTTTCAAGAATTGTAAATGGATATATACACAGAGAGACATGGGATATGACAAAAAAGACGGACGGAATTAATAGTTCAAACAATATATGTAAGATAATAGCTCAAACCAAGGTTGTCAGGAAGGGATCTACGTAGGATCGTATTCGCGTTTGCAAGATTGGAATCGTAAGATCCTACCAAAATATCATTATATATTTAAAGATATCCAAATTAATGTAGAAAACTAACAATTAGAGAAATTAATGTAACATTCATACTTTTAGATTATAAAATGATGCAATTTGTCAACATATTTTAGTGGGATGATAAACATAAATACACTAATACAAAAGATAGTAGCAATGTACCATAGTACAATTGCATCACTAGTCATTATAAGTTTATAGCATACGAGCCTACAAACGAAAATTACTAATTTGTTAAATAGGGAAAATGATAGATTGAATTTGAGAAACAAAGTTAGTGCTGTAATTTTGGAGTAGAGATGGGGCTTTGGACTAGAGCTATGGTCAATATAAATATTTAGGCCAATTGCAAAAAAAAAAAAAAAAAAGTTAGCCCATTTGTAGGATCGGATCGTTCACCGATCCTACGATCTTACGTGTGATCCAATGATCCTACTATGATCTTAACCCCTTAGCGATCTTACTCCGATTTTGCACGTTTTGGCTTGGTAGGATCGTATGATCATGCGATCCGACGATCAAGATCACGATCTTGACAACCTTGGTTCAAACAATATGTGTCAAATCATTTTCTATTAATAAATTTTATGCCTTTTTTCAAAATAATAATAAAATAATAATAATAATAATAATAATAATAATAATAATAATAATAATAATAATAATAATAATAATAATAATAATCATCATCATCATCATCATCATAATAATAATAAAAATATAGATTAAGGTCTTATAAGAATGTGTTACATGTACCAAAACATACTTTCCCCCACGTTTTTAAATTAAATATCTCACAAACGGTAAGTCAAAAAATCATACACATTACACCAAAGAAATCAGCGTTTTTTTTCTCTTCAATTAGAGATCTCACAAGATATATTTTCGACGAACTTTATTTTTCCATTTTTTTTGGTGAGTTATAAGAACAACTAACACATGTGATACCATCGTGTAACATATATAATACCAACGAGTAATAGATGTGATATCAACGAGTATTATGTGATACTAATATTGTACAATTTGTGAAACCAAAAAAAAAAAAAAACAAAAAAAGTCGAAAGTATACCTTGTGAGATATCTAATCGAAAGGGAAAAATGTTGATTTTTATGGTGCAAATATTTATAAACTTTTAAGGAGCATATTTAATTTTTAAAAAGGTGGGAAAAGTGAGTTTTGTAACATATGACGCATTTTTATTAGTTCCCCCATTACTATTAATATTACTATTACTACTGATATCAATTTTACCCTACTTATGAATAGTAACTATTTTGTTTATTATGGCATATTAATTTATATATATTTTGATCCTTATCCTTTGATATTAATTAACAAACTATTATTAATATTAACTCTTTAATAACTTTAAATTTGTTATAGGTTATGTAAGTTTAAGCCTTTATTGTGATATTGTTTTTTCCTATTATTTTGAAATTCCATCTAAACTTTATATCAACTATTTGAATATAACTCATAGTTGCTATTATTTTTTATGATACTATTAGCTACAATAATTATATTCAATGGTTATTATCTCTTAATATTTATTATTGAATTCTTACGTTTTTATTTTTCGAAATAAGAAATTAATACACACACAATTTCAATAACTATATTTCATGATTATTATCTCTTGATATTAATAATTTAACTCTTATAGAGTGTATGTTTTACGTTTTCGAAAGAAATAATATCTTACATATATATATTTATGATGATATGATGACGAAGGTAAAAATTATTCAATAAGTATGTTGTACCACCACTTTATGTTACATTTTTGTTTTCATTTCTATATTTAAGAAAATTTCAATTAACTCCGATAGTAATATGTATAAGTTAGAAAAAAAGACACCGATAGTAAAAATGTACAAAATTTTAAATTTATAGTTATTACTCTTGCTATGATAAATTTAAGTTGGGTAACTACAATTAGTGTTTCATTGTTATTGTTATTATTATTATCTAGATCTAGATTATTATATCATTAGTATTCTAAAACTTTTTAGTAATATACAATTAAAAAAAGAGTATCAACTAATAACTTTTCTATTAAAATTAAAAAAACCGAATCAAAATTTGAGGTTTCAAATATTTATGTAAAAAATATCAATTTTTTAAAACCCGTCGCATCGCGAGGGCAATAAAAAACTTGTTTTCATCAAAATTCACATTTTCATTTGAATTTCACTCTAAAAATACAATATGTAAAATGGTAATCATCACTTTGTCATTGTTTTACTCTATGAAACAAATGAGTTGCTTGTTCATGTGATTGTACTAATTAATTATTAAAGACGATTTGTAGATATTTTATAGATGATTAATTAAATAATAATAACTACATATAGTTTTTAGAGATGGCCGGCTACTCGATAATATTGACATTATTTTATTTATTAACAAACAGTGGCATTTAATTGTATTATAGAAACGACAACAAATTAAAACGCATGAGAGATGAAAAAACATAAGTAAAGATGGGAAACCAAACACATATAAAAGTTTAAGGAAGTACAAGAATTTTTGGAAGTATGGAAGAACCAATGAAAATGCTTCACAAAGATAATGCTCCACATGTACAAAACCCCCAACATCAATTATCTCACAAACGGAAAATCGAAAAATTATGAAAATTGCATCATAAAATTCAGCGTTTTCTCCTCTTCGGTTTGCCGTCCCCAAGGCATACTTTCGATGATTTTTTTTTTCGTTTTTTGGTAGGTTTTATAAATTATTAACACATGTGTTAGTGCTTGATTGTACATTTAATTTAGGGTTAGGGTTTAGGGTTTAGAAAGGTTTATGGTTTAGTAGGGTTTAGGGTTTATAAGGGTTCAGTAAGATTTAGGGTTTAGAGTTTTGTAAAGCGTTTAGGGTTCAGGGTTTGGGGTTTAAAGTTTGGGTTTTAGGGTTTTGAGGGTTTAGGGTTTTGGCAAAAACCCTAAACCCTAAACGCAACACATGTGTTAGTAAAATTTGAAACCCACCAAAAAAGGAAGAAAAAAAAAACTCGTCGAAAGTATGCCTTGAGTGACGGCAAATAGAAGAGGAGAAAACGCTGAATTTTATGTTACAATTTTTATAATTTTTCGATTTGTCGTTTGTGAGATAATTGATGTTGGGGGTAAATGAGTTTTGTACATGTGGAGTATTCTCTTTGTACACATAGCACAATATTTTTTAGAAAATTATTGTATTCTAATGATCTCATCTCACCAAACACAATATATACTTAGTATTCTGAACGAGAAGATGTACATATAGAGTTGTGTTGACTTAAATTAAGTAGCCCAATGAATTAATATTGTTAATTAGTTTTGAAAGTGTAATTATTATATGAGTAAATTAGATTCCCCGTCTCTAAAGTATGTCATTAAGTTCACTCATCATCTCCGGGTCGAATTTTTTGGGAGTTCAATCATTTGATCCAGTTTTCCGTTTTACTCCTCGTCCCTCATCCATCATTAAATGGCTAAAATACCCTTTAAATTTTATGACATTTCTAACTATCTTTTGAGAGACGGAGAGTGAAACGAAAAACCGGGTCAATGGATTGAACCACAAAAAATTCGACCTGGGGATGGGAAGTAAAATTAATGACATATATTTCAGGAACGGGGAGTAAAATTTGCTCTTATCATATATTTGAAATGAGCTACTAAGGAGAAAGAAAAAGAAAAAAAAAACAAATTTAATTGGTGAAAGCTCCCAAGCTATGGTACAATATACATATGTGGAATATATGTCAAGTTAATTTGAACGGAAATATATGTAATTGTACATAGTTTGTTTATGTTTATATAAAAGTATATGATGATATGATATCATTGCTTCACTAGGCTTTCAATATATATGAGGTGTTCACCGATGCATACTTTTTAATCTATATTGAAATTGAAATTGAAATTGAAATTGAAATTGAGACCGATGCTTACTTTTTAAAACCATCTATTGACAACCTGTCCAAATGTAAATACATTAATTGACTGAGCTTCGTTATAAAATTAAAATAAATAAAAAAATATGAGTAGCTAATTATCTTGGTGTATTGAATTTATTGGTGGAAAATGGAACCACCCCTACCTATCCATCTAAGATCCATATGTATAACCCGCCACGACCTTATGTCCATCTCATTATTTAATACAGTAAAATTTAATACCCAATAATAATAATAATAATAATAATAATAATAATAATAATAATTCATAATTCAAATGATAACGCAATCATTTATATTATATTTCATTTCATTTGAAGCATATTATCATACTCCGTATATTACAGTCATCGTCTTTCTAAAAAGGATGAAAGATAAAGTATGTCCAGTATGATGTGAAAGGAAAAAAAATTGCAATATAGATTTGACAGTGAAAATGATCACACAAATAGATGTTGGTATTTCTGAACATATTCTTAATTGATTAAAGCCGAAATTAATTTCTGCATTTAAAAAAAAAAAAAAAAAAAACTAACATCAATTTAAATATTATCTCTCTCTCTCTGCATGTTGCAATTATATATTTTTCTATCAACTAATGCTAATTACAATACGATCGTCCTTACAAACATCAACATAATAATAACTAATAAAGAATCTTAGAAGAACAGACATCATTTCTTAGTGTATATATTAATGATGTTGATATTTGCAATCTTCAGAATATGTTCACTCATGCCCATATTATTAATTAACAAAAATCTAACAAAACAAACATCTGACCTTAAAATTACTCCGTAATTGAATTGCATTATTAAGGAGATAATAATAATAATACACACATACATACACTAATAAAGAAAAGAAAAGAAAAAAAACAGCTATTCCTTCCATTATTTATTTAAATTAAATTTAATCTTATCATATAAAGTTATCCCCCACACCTTCAACATGTTTCATTAATGGTGGTTCCACTTCCACTCCCTTTCACACTCGCCTCATCTTCATTCATTGGACTATTATTATTATATTAACCTTTCTCTGTTTCATCACATTTGTTATACCTTCTTCATTCAAATCACCATTCACATTTACTATCTCTATCTCTATCACCATCTCTATCTCTTAATTAATTCCCCTGTTTCAAGTCCCATACTCCTCTGTCTCCCCCAATATTGTTCAACTACAACTTCTAACATATCTTCATTCCTTCCAATTTTCCAACTATCTTGTAACTACAAACCTCTACTACAATCATGTCCGGAAATGGAGACGGACTCGATCACCTTCGAATTCCATTTGAGAACATCAAATTTGGTAACAAACTCGAGTTTCAAGGCTATGGAACTGTGTTCGAAGGAGAATATGATAATCAGCGAGTCGCATTGAAACAGTTGAACATCACAAATCTAGCTAACATCAAACCAAAATTGTTACATGAGATTCTAACAATCTCTAGATTCCGCCAACATCCTAATCTAGTTGCTCTTCTTGGCTTTTCTGACGAAAAGAGCAACGAGATCGTACTCGTTTACGAGTATGTAGCGAGTGGAAATCTAGCAGATAAGATGAGGAAACGTCTCACCACGATCCAACGTCTACAGATCTGTCTAGACGCTGCTCGTGGACTCGATTATTTGCACACAGGCGTTGACACTGGTATAGTTCATGGTAACATCAAACCTTCGAAAATCCTGTTGAATTCAAAATCAAATTCATCGAGATTTGAAGCGAAGGTTTCGAGTTTTGGATTGTCCAAAATAGTTCCTGGAAAATCACAAAAGAATCTAGAATCCATGAATAGAGACGATGAAGTGACCAAGGAATCAGACGTGTATTCGTTTGGTGTAATGTTGCTTGAAGTGTTGTGTGGTGTTTCGGAGTTGGTTGATACTGATGATTTTCTGGAACGGCATGTGACCGAATTGGTACCAAAGAAGATGGAGCAAAATAAACTACGCAAAATCGTGCACCGTGATATCAAAAAAGATATAACAACGGAGTCATTGGAAAGTTATGCGAAAATCGCGTGCCAATGCGTGATTCAAAATCCTGAAGAACGTCCTACTATGGGTGAGGTCGTTGAAGAACTCGAAAAAGCATTGAGATTACAGGTGGATTTCATACTTGAAGAAAATATAATGTTGAAATGTTTTAATCGATGTTCAGATATAACGTGGTACTTATATTTAGAGTTTTTGATGCAGGGAGGGGAGGTGTCATATGTTGATATTCCGAGTGTTAAAGAAGATTTGATTGCTGACGACAAGTTAGATGTTGCCGGAGAAGATACCACCGGGAACGAGATTAACATCACTTTACTTTCTACCGACCTCAACGAGGTTAATAATACGGCTCAAGTTACTACTACGGTACGGTTAGTTGCTTTGGTATCAGTCAGATTTAAATTATTTCTTCTATATTTGCCTCACCATGTCGATCTGTATGATATAGGGTAATCAAATCAATCAAATTGTATATTTATTTAGAAGAAAGATATAGTCAAATGTACATAAAGGCAAGATGTGCATGTTTAATTAATAATTTAATTAGTATAGTTTATAGGACATATTAAATATTAATTTACAAGTTGTTGACTAGAATAACATGAAAGTCTAATTTTTCCTAGTGTATCTTTTTAATTTTGTAAAATTATATTTTGTTAATGTGCATCCCTATAGCACACGATAATGTGTATTTAATGAAGTCAAAAATACCTTAAATATTAGCATTTGCATTTAATACTCATTAATTCAATCTAATAATTACCTTTTTATGCATATATTAATTACAATTTTTGATATTTAAAGAAATTACGGGTTCATTAAATGCAAGTCACGGGGCACACATTAGCCAAACTCTTATTAAAATGGATGACTAAAGGTCTATATTAAATAACATATTAATTAACAAACATTACCAGACGTATTGTAGTATCAATTATAAGAGTCAAAACATTTAATCTAAGCCGTTTTAGCAATTATTTATTTATTTAATTATCATTACTCTTCCCACCTTTTTTTTTTTTCTTTCTTTGTTCCAACTCATAAGTTTACCTTTTCTGAGATTTGAAAGTAGTGATGTTTGCTCAACGTACGCTTGTTGTAATATGATGGTAAAAAATCAGACAAAATATTTATTAGACATACGGTACGTGCAATAAAAAGATGGGACATTGATAAAATGCATGCCAAGAATACTTGTTTACTTCCTTCCTACCGTACAATGGTTCATAAGGTCTTATATTCCCATATCAATGCAATATATATGTATTAGACATAATGTTTAGTTTGTTGAAAACTTCGACTTTAGTAATTTAAGTTGTCTTATGTCATGCGCATTTTACATATGAACAAATAGTCATTTATATTTTATTATAAATTATATGTCAAACGTTGTGCATTGCACGTTATGTTAAAAGGTACAACTCCATTTTGGTACGGTTTTGACCTTCTACTGACGAACTGAAACCATGTGTTTGATACAGGATGAGCACATATATCATGTTCCAATTTTGGCCACCAGCTACGGTGACAATGTGATCGAGAAAACACATATTGAGGATGCTCAAAAGGAAACCGTGATGATGAGTACCAACGATCCAAAGACGTTAGAAGAAATTGCAAACAAGTCAAACTCCGACAATGAATCAAACATCTCTGGGGAAAACAAGCAAATCACAAAACTTGCTCCAACTTCAGAATCTAGTAGTGGTAACACAAGTACC
Organism: Helichrysum umbraculigerum; assembly: GCA_949592205.1. Lineage (NCBI taxonomy): Eukaryota > Viridiplantae > Streptophyta > Magnoliopsida > Asterales > Asteraceae > Helichrysum > Helichrysum umbraculigerum. The sequence continues at coordinate 2,065,565 of CATIUR010000005.1, read as the reverse complement.
TCAGATCCTCAGGTATGTTTCATGCAACCGGTTTTGTGTCACATATCTACAATTTTATTGAAATGGTATGGTTAATATGAGTTTTTGGTCCAGGGTGGGGATGTCTCCAATGTCCAAATTCTTGATAGTAATAATGGCAATGGTGCATCCGAAGGTGCCTTCCATATGGATGATCATGTGGGAGATGATAACGGTAAGACGATCAGCTCGGATATTACAGAGGAACAATCCGAGGTGAAGATTGTAAGCAATGAAGACACTATTGACAAAATTGATGTGGTGAGTTTGTCTCAACATGATCCAAATGTGTTTTAAATGAGATACAACGGTATTAACCTTTCATTGTACAAAATTATCTTGGTTTTGTGCAGCAAGAGCAGAGCTATCAGGTTCCAATTATGGACAGTGTAGATAGTCTACCAGCAGAAACCCTTATTCAGGATGCAATAGACGAGAGTATTAACAGTGTATTTATGAGCACCATGAATGATCCAGAAACCACAAAAGAAGTCATAGAGGGTTTAAAATCCAATGCCAAATCAGATAGCAGTGGGGAAAACAAAGAAGATAACCAGAACACGAAACCTGCAACATTCATAGAGTCTAGCAATGGTGACACCAGTCTCTCCGATAATTCTACAGAACAGGTAAATCTCATATTCTTGCTGATGAAGTAAAATGCAATGTCTGTTAAACCAAACGAATTAACTGCATGAATGCAGGAAGTGCAGAACTCTGAGGTTCTGAAGTCAGACAGCAGGAACTTTAATAATCTACCAAACAAAAATCATGATGAGGAAATTGGAGACGAACTGGAGCACCTTCGAATTCCATTTGACAAGATTAAATTTGGGAAGAAAATCGATGTGCGTGGCTATGGAAGCGTATTTGAAGGAGAGTTTCATCTTCAACAAGTCGCGTTGAAACGGTTAAACATCACAAACCTAGCTAACATCAAACCCAGGCTTTTAGCTGAGATTGTAAAGGTTGCTAAATTCAGGCAACACCCAAATGTTGTGGCTCTTATCGGGTTTTGTGATGAAAAGAGCAACGAAATAATACTCGTCTATGAGTATGTCGCCAGTGGAAATCTGGCAGATAAAATGAGTAAACATCTTACAACAATCCAGCGCCTTGAGATCTGTCTTGGTGCTGCTCGTGGACTCGACTATTTGCATACCGATTTTGACTCTGCAACGCCTGGTATTGTTCATGGTGACATCAGACTTTCAAAAATCTTGTTAAATTCGGATTCGAGTTCATCAAAATTCGAAGCCAAAGTTTCAGGTTTTGGATTACCCAAACTACTGCCGGGAGATGTTCAGATCGCTCGGAGATCCATGGATCCAGTGTATCAAGTCACCGGGAAACTGACCAAGGAGTCGGACGTGTATACTTTTGGTGTGTTGTTGCTTGAAGTTTTATGTGGAGTACCAGAATTGATCGATACTGATGATTATCAGGAGCGGCATGTTACTGAAATAGTGCCTAAGAGACTGGAGCAGAATATGTTACGCAAGATTGTGCATTTTGATATTAGAGATGAAATAACAACCGAATCCTTGGAAACTTATGCCAAAATCGCATCTAGATGTGTGTTACAAAACCCTAACCAACGTCCTACCATGGCTGAGGTTGTCATAGAACTTGAAAAAGCATTGAGATTGCAGGTACATCATGTTGCATACACACTAACACACATACAAAAACAATCTAGTTAATATTACACATGTATAGTATCCATAATCTGAGTTTTTCATACAGGGCGGTGAACTACCTGATGTAAACATTTTTGGTAGCAGCACTGGCAATCGTTTACATGAAGAAACTGTTGAGGAAGAGTCCAAGGTGATGGAAGAAACTACTGATGACGTTGCTATTATGAGTTTATATCAGATTATAACATGATATGAATTTTTCTTAAATCATTACGTTCATCTTTAAGTGACAAACTAGAAACTTGAATGTAATGCAGCAAGAAGTGAGCTTTCCTACTCCATTATTAGGCAGTGAAGAGGGTGAGATCGTACCAAACATCACCGACATCAAGGATGCTAAAAAAGTGAATGGTGAGAGCACAAATGATTCTGAGGACACAAAAGAAGTTTCAGTTGATCCAAAGGCTAACGAGGAAGCCGGGATCATTATGGAAACTGAAGTCGCTAATGAAAGCAAGATAATGATTACTACACATTCTAACAATGATACTTCTGCTATGGTGAGCTACATCGCAACATAATTTTATAATCACGGCATGAAATGAAGTTATTTTTACACACTAATTAAGGTCCCAAACTGATGCAGCAAGGGCAGAGTGTAGATGAAAGAATTGATGTTGAGGATGCCACCAAAAATAACACAAATGATCCCGACAGACATGAAATCCCAGATGACAACATTACAACCACGGAGATCACCATGGTGCAGGAAATGCAGAACCCATCAATTCTGGACTCAGACAATCTGAATGCTGGAAAACATAGCGCATTATTGAAAGCCCAGAAGACACCTGACTTTACTGTCAATATTAGAGATGCGGATTTCAGTGACTTGGCCGACGATGATAAGTTACTATCCAACCAAAATTTTGGAAGCAAGAGAAGTAATAGCACATGCTCGGAGTCTAGCAAAGGTGATGACTCTACTCCCTCAGATTATCTGATAAAGAGTCCCGCCAATGGTAATACCAAGGTAAGACAAGCTTCTGGAATCTTCTAACCACCCCCTTTGGTCCCATCTGATGTACCTATGTCCTGTTACCAGAAAAAAACATTGTATGGCTCGGGAAACTGCTGTTGCTGTTCTTGGTGGTGCTACCTCTTCGACAGGTTCGTGATCAAAGACTTGACCTAACCCATGGGTTAATTTTGTAAATTTATTCAAGCATATTCTTTATTCTTATATGTAGATTATAGTCTTCATGTGTTACAGGGTTGTTTTCTACGGAGGTCAATTCTGGAATGAACTGGTCTCTTGTTTTAATGGGGTCATAGGGCAGTGTTCAAGTAAACACGATTAAGGTATGTGCAAAGGATTGTTCGTAGTTTAATCTTGTTTTGTGTTATTGTAGGATAACACGCTGTACTGTTGTTCATATTGCAGAAGAATATCGAGCTCCCAGACGTGTTTAGTATAGGATTTGGTTGCTATTGTTGTTTGTGAGATTTTGTAAACGTTGTTTATGCATGAGTGAGTTATATCTAACAACGGATGCTTTTCATTTATGAAATGAGTATTGCATGAGGCATGAACACATGTACACATCATATATCATATACAGTATAAGCAAATACACTTGGATATTAAATACTAATGAGTTCAAAAACACACATTTTCTTCAACCAGGTATATTACAGATATCTACAGTATAAACCAAGTGAAAGCTGACAATCTAAGCAAAGAAAATTGCAACATGCAAGTACAACTTTCATGCCACACAGAACAAAGAACAAAGAACAAAAAACACAGAAACGTTCTATTCTAGGATTGCGTTTCAGAAGCACTATTTACCTGGGTGAAAGTTTCCTGATTGGGGGGGTCTTCTTGGTAATTTTCTTCTAAAGGCTGGACCACCTTTTGTTTCTTTTTCTCCTTAAGAACAACTTGTCTTGGCATGACTTCAAGTAAGAACGAACCTCCATTCCATACAGTTGCTGAAACCTTGAGCATTTGGAAAGCAAGATGCAACTCATAGGATAAAAATATTGGGACCGTGAGTGCCATTGTTGCAACTGTGAAAATGGCTTGCAGCAAAATGTACATAAACAGACGGTTCTGATCTCCAAGCAAACCACTTAAACGCCACCACAAGTTGTTTGCTTTCTGTGCCTTTTTTGAAAGTTCCCTGTATGATTATATCAGAAACCAAACAATCATCAGTTAAGCCACATACAACATACAAGTAAGAGGATTAGTAGAAACACCACAAATGGAGGTTCCAAGTTTCACAAGTAATTCCAAAATCGAGATCATTGTAGATTTAATGGATGAGCCATCCCAGCATGCTTTTCTAATTTTCTTTTTACCATTTAACTATAACATACCGAAAAAACAAAGTAAAAGTGAAATAGATAACCTGTAAGAGGTCATGACTTCAGGATCTTTTAACAGCCTCTGTCGACGAAGAACATTCACTATGAGAAAATAAAGAGCTTGCCAGAGGCTGTAAGCAATCAACGGGACCGTAAATAGCCATGTCCACAGAAATGATTTGTTTCCAACATAAGGCCATGAAGCTCTACGCAGAGTTCCCTCTGGATGCATAGCTTCAAAGAAGGCTGGATCCCACCATCGAATAGTAAAGAACACCACCCCTGTAAATAACCCAATGATGGCAACATAAATCCATGAAAATAACGCTGACAATCTACAAGGTCATAGACATATAAAGCAGGCATGTTATAACAGTACCATGTGCAACAATGTAATTTTGATTTGCACGGTGGCTGTATGCTGCCCAAACTTTTTCTAGTTTTCTCTTAAATATTTACATCTTTAGGTTCTGTAATATTCTTTTAAAAAGACGCAAAAAAGCTCCATCAGTGACAAATAATGTCACTAGTTCATGCTTAGGTGGTGTTGCTCCTTTCAACTACCTTTGTGTGTGTCCTATTTACAAAATAAAGAGCATACAACTAAACGTAACAGCGTTTGTTCATTATCGTGGGTACATGTAAAATGATGAATATTTAATTTGACTTCACATAATTTCTTTATTTTATATATACAGGATACTTCAGATATAAACAAATAGTCATAAAATACTTTAAACATATGAGATAACTTAAGATACCATGAAGAAGTCGTGATTTAAAGAACATCATCATCAAAAAACCATGACTCAACTCACCTGGTAGAAGATGTATAAGAACGCTTACAAGTTTGTCCACGGAACTAAACACTAAGCTACAGCGCCAAACAATTAACGCCCAAGCTAGCGGCCCCTGCAGAAGTAGAAATCATCAAGAAAATGATGAACAGAATACTTGCCTAAAAAAAGAATATATGCAATCTACTTAATTACCTCTGCAAACGAGAAGCAAACCATGAAAAGCTTTTCGTTTTTTGGATAGAACAAAAGCATGATCAAGAAGATGGTATTGGCATAGTAGCAAAAATCCTGCATGACATATTTGGTACAAAATTAATTTATGTTGTTGTTTTTTCTGTTTTAAAGAAAAGGCAAGTAATAATGAGTAGAAAAATGAAGGTTTTAGATATAATAAGCACACGAATCAAGTATGATAGAGGATGAGAGTAGTTTTGGTGGTTGGAACTCACCAGTAGGTAATAATGCCATTTCTTATAGCGGTAATAAATCCACCTAAGTGGAACAAAGGTGATATATATCAAACAGTAGACATAACGGATGTCTTGGGGCCCTGACATCAAAATTTATTGTAAGTCTTTGTATTCCGATTTCATTCATATTCATATTCATAATTAAAAGCAGTAATTAAAGAAGAGGGTGATATGGAAAGTACTGACTTGCACCCAAAATAAAGCAAAATCCCCCAAATGCAAAGACACCCATAAAATGAGTAACCTGTACCACCAACACCACAAAGAGGGAAGATAGTCTCTATGTGTTAGTCAAAGTTTGAGTTTTTACGTCAACCGGCCAATGCTTTAATTGAATGATACATACAGATATAATAATAATCAACAAATTCAAACCTAATGTTAATCCTTTAAATAAAATCAACAAGAAAAGAATGAAGTTACCTTGGTGATAAAGCTCTCATGTTCTTCAGCCCGTTTAGCGATTTTAACAGCTTGTTTTGATAATATTTCCTTGGTTTTCTCTTTCGTTTCTGCTACTTTCTGAAAAGACACACAAATGACAAACCAGTAATTAAGTTTCCATTCAGAAATACTTGCTTAAATGTTAAGAATAACTCCAAAATAAATAAAAATATAAATAGAAATGAAAAGCATATAGATAATATACTACCTTGGATCGATGTTTGAATCTTTCCTTGACGTTTTGAAAGCGATGGCCATTGGATTGATAATCATCACCCTCTTCATTACTCGACATGATTGATTCAGATTCTGATTGATTGTGTATTCTTTTTATTTCTTTTTCTTTGATTTTTTTGGGGTTTGGATTCAGGAGGGTCTGTCTACTCTCTAGAGAGATCGATTTGATTCGATTAATAATAAATAAAAATAGAAGAATAATAGTGGTGGAAAGAAAAAAGAAAGAAATAAAAAAGGGGTTTGGGTTTGGGTTTGGGTTTGGGTTTGGGTTTGGGTTGGGGGGTGATGACGCTTACTTGCTTGCTTCAAATATATAATGTTTTGGTGATTTTGCTTCTTCTTTGGGTTTGGGATGTGATGTATAAAGTATAAACCCCATTTTCCTTAATTAAATTAAAGTAATGGATTTTTTTTCCTAATTGATGATACGTGGGTTACACTGGGCGGGTGTCAAATTGTTGTCTTTTTGCAGACTTTTATTAAGGTTTTTATTATTTTCTTATTAAAAATTTATTAATTAATTATGATGACTGATAAGATATGATACAAGGATTGATACCCCCATTCAATTCAATTAATTAATGCTCTTTCTAACATCAACCGGTTTGACCCGGCCGTACACATCTATCATCAACTCTTTTCTTGAACCAAATTGGTAGGTATAGGTAGATTACAACATTTGTGTCTAGGGGGTGTTAACGAATCGAGCCGAACCGAGTATCAAGATGCTTGAACTCGACTTAAAATATTTTTAGTATGCTCGAACTCGAATAAGTTTTTTAAATTGGGCTCGAACTCGAGATCGATATTTTTTTCATTGTTCGAGTTCGAGTTCAAATCTCGTTTAGTAACTTAAAATTTTCTTATTTGCATGAATATTTAAGTTTAACTCGGTCGTTATTGTTCATTTCGTTCTCATCTGAGGCTCGGGTGGCTCAACTCGAGATATATATATATATGAGCTTGTTGAACAATTTGAGCCGAGTATGCTCGATTAACTCGTTCGGCTCGGAGTATTATACGAGTTTTCGAGCGAGTCGAGTCGAATATTAATTTTTATGACTCGGCTCGTGAAATTAATCGAACAATAATTTTTGCTTGAACTCGACTCGAGTTCGAAATAGCTGATGCTCGAACTCGAAATAAACGAGTTCGAAATCGAGTAGCTCGTGAGCGGCTCGGTTCGTTAACACCCCTATTTGTGTCTACTCCAGGCAGCCTTTCTTTTGTTTTCTTCGTTATTTTTTCATAACCTTTTATTTATATTATACAAGATGCTTTTGCTAACTTTTTATGTCAACTATATATATAGAACCATACTGCTTTTGCTAATTTTATATGTCTTTGTCAAGTAATAGAACCATGCTTTCAAATTCCATGTTTACAATGTTTATGCATACAACCTTGTATTTTATAAACTAGAAAAATACCCGCACAATGCAGCGGAAAATGCAATATATTATAAATAATAATAGTAAATTGTGATGTTGTTAGGTTGTCTTTCTTTTATACTTTACCCAATTGGTTTGCTACGATGATGAATTAGTGATGGCAATACACTCGTATCACAATTCTAAATTGTTGAAGAAATGGGAATAAAAGAAGCAAGTGAGTTAATTATTAGATGTAATTATATAGTTGGAATTACAAAATTTCTTAAATTTCTAAAACTATACTATTAATTAATATTGTTAAGTCTTAAAATGAAGTCTCAAAAGTTTCTTTAAATAGAATATCAAGATGCATTATATGTCGTAGGGGAAAGGTTTCTGTAAGATCACTTATTATCGTAGGAACCGTAGGAACGACTTTTTTCACTTTTAAATTCAATGTATGTACATGTTTTGCAAAAAAAAATTATGCTAAAATTAATAAAATTTTATCCTTTTTAATATTAGATTAATTAAAAAAATAAAAGAAAATATATGATGCACAAATTAAAGTTGTGTATCACAACCTTTCATGTGTGATACTATGATACACAAAAAAAAAAAATTATGATGTGTATCACATTTAAAAAAAAAATCTCATAGTAAAGAACACAAAATTCTAAGAATTTTGATATATATTTTTCATCAAAAACATAATTTAATCTTAAAGGTTAAAGTAAAAATGTCCGTTCCTACCGTTCCCACCATAATAATTGTTCTTATTTGAACATTACCCTATGTCGTAGTTAATAGTAGATAAAAACTTTAAATCTTCTGTAAGAGATATTATGAGATAATTGGTTAGTTTACTTCTAGAATATTCTTGGAAGATTCTGTTTTGCAAATAGTCGAATGGAACCTCTATAAAGATACTCCATACTGATCCTTTGTTCACTTTTAATTCCTATTCTCATGCATAAAAAACACGGCGGTGACTCTGAATCTATGTTGTAAAACAGAACATACCATTGTGTACATTACAATATTCTTTAAGTCTCATAATAAGTCTCCACAATTAATTTTTACGAAGTGTAAAAAATTTCATGATTTGATAGTGAAGATAGTATTATTACTCTTATTTTTTTCACAAACTCCCGTGTATCACTTTGAGGAAAAGTTTATTGATAGTAAAATGGTAAAGTTGATATAATACTTTTGAAAATGTACATTTATTTTGGGCTAACTAAAATGAAAAAATTAATATGTATTTGAGACGAATGGAATATGCATCAAGATAGATAAGTTTTCATGCCATTTAGTTTAATTTATTATTAGAGAATAAGTATAAACGCAGAAGAATGAAATTATACTCAAATTGAGAATTGTATTGATTGTACAAAGATTACAAATGAAGTCTAATTACATGATCTATATATACTGAGCTAACTGGTAACCGCCATTAACTAACTTCTAACTACATTTAACAACTTGATTAATTAAGTTACATTTCACACCCTTCAAGTTTCAGTATTTACAATTAAGACCCAAACTATGTAATAACTCTACATCCCCCCTCAAGTTGGAGGAGTCGAAAGACCCAACTTGTGAGAAAGAGCAGAGTGTTGCAGTTTGCCTAGAGCTTTGGTTATTAAGTCTACCAGCTACAGTGAAGAAGGAATGAAAGCCGTTTGTAAGAAGCCATCATGTATCTTATCACTTGTAAAATGAGTATCAATCTCCATGTGTTTAGTACGATCATGAAAACATGGATTGGATGCAATTTGCTGAGTAGATTTATTGTCACAGAATAGTTTAACAGGTAGGGACACTAGTACATTCAGATCTTTAAGCAAGAAACTCAACCATAACAACTCACAAGTTGTTGCTGCCATGATTCTATATTCAGCTTCAATGGAAGAACGAGAAATGGTAGGTTGCTTCTTGATTTTCCATGAAATTAAAGAGTGACCCAAGAAGATACAGTAACCTGTAAGGGTCCTTCTAGTCATTAAACAAGATCCCCAGTCTGCATATGTAAATCCTGTGAGCTTAAGAGTAGGTTGTACAGGATAGAACAAGCCTTTGGATACTGTACCTTTCAAGTATTTTAGCAAATGCAGAACTACTTGCATATGTGGTAATTTGGGTGCAGAAACAAATTGGCTTAAATGTTGCACTGCATAGGAGATTTCAGGTCTAGTCATGGTAAGGTAAAGCAACCTTCCAACTAGCCTTCTATATTTATCAGGTGAAGACAGAAGAGGCCTTTATCAAGAGAAAGTTTAAGATTATGAGGTAAAGGAAAGTATGCTGGTTTGGAACCAGTGAGACTAGCATCAAGCAAGAGATCAACAATGTACTTTCTCTGGTTCAAGTAAATACCATGATCTGTTCTACACAATTCAATACCCAAAAAGTATTTAGCTTGACCCAGATCTTTAATGGTAAACTCCTGATTAAGAGCAATTTTAGTAGCTTCAATGTCTTGAATACAGGTACTAGTAAGCAAAACATCACCCACATACACAAGGGCAGCAGTGAAAATACCGTTTTTGTTTTTGACAAACAAAGAATAGTCATGTTTAGATTGAGTGAATCCCAGAGTAAGAAGAAATTTAGAGAACTCCTGATTCCATTGTCTATAAGCTTGTTTAAGACCATACAAAGAACTTTATAGCTTACAAACTTGACCATGTGCTGCCTTGGTATAACCCTCAGGAGGGAGCATATATATGTCTTCTTAAATATAGCCATGCGGAAAGGCATTATTGATGTCAAGTTGATGTAGAGGCCATTTCTTTACAGTAGCTAAGGCAATAAGAACCCTGATAGTAGCAATTTTAGCCACAGGTGAAAATGTGTGTTTATAATCCATGCCCTCCTGTTGATTAAAACCTCTAACAACCAACCTAGCCTTGAGTCTTTCTATGGTTCCATCAGGATGGTATTTGGTTTTATAAACCCATTTAGAGGTGATTGCCTTATGACTAGGAGGCAAAGTGGTCAATTGCCAAGTATCATTAGCTTTTAAAGCCTGCAATTCTTTATTCATAGCTTCAACCCAACCAGTATCTTTACAAGCTTGTTGATAAGTATTGGGTTCACGGTTAGACAAAACATTAGCTAAAAATGCAACGTGATCATTAGGCATTGACTGTATGTCAGTATTAGTGAACAAAGGATAAGAAACTTTACCTGATTTCTTATTGGTAGTAGTAACAAAGTCCTTAAGCCATGCTGGTCTAGTGATTGTTCTTTCTGACTTTCTTAAAGGTACATAAACTACTGATGGAGTGTCAATGGGAATTGATACATTTGGATTCATATCATAATCAGTTTGTGAATTAGAGGCACTCATGTCAGGAGATGGAGAAGGAGGTAAAGTAGAATCACGTATGACTGAGGGAAGATGATCATCTTGACTATCATCAATAGGTGCAGAATGGAAGGAATTGGAAAAATGTGTAGGAGAAGCAGATGACACTTTAAAGGGAAATATATGCTCCTGAAAAGTTACATCTCTGCTAGAAAACACAGTTTTATCCTCTAGATTGAACAATTTATACCCTTTTTGATTGGGTGGTATAACACCCCTCATTTACTTTCATTTAAATCTAGTAAATCGGAAGCGTAAGTCCAAATAGATAGTGATAATTTACATCGTTTTATCAACATATAAAATTCAACCTTTTCAAAACATAATTTCTTCAACCGAGGTGTTATATAAAACATGCTAAAACATTATTTTATACAAATCCACTATCAGAGTAATGCCTCGTGGTCAAACATTCATTCTAAACCAACTTCTTGCCCAACCAATATAATAGCCAACCCTGCAAGAAGTGTTAATGTGGGGGATTAGCATAACGCTAAGTGAGCAGATAACTAATCAACAACCTAACTTAGCTCAACAACTTTGTGTACAACACTTAGCACTAAACAAGCAAGTACACAATACAACACATCAACAATACATCAGTTCAACAATGCAACAATTCAACTAATCAACAACACCATAATGAGGATCGGCGGCTCTGGGGATAACCATAAACCCGGGAGGCTCCCCAAGAACACTTATCCAACCTATCCGTATGGCCATACGGACGAGACCGATAGCTAGTGATTATCTTCAACTAACACAGGAGGTGTGTTAAACTTTGGATAACCAACTAGCCCAACCAACAATTCAACAACTCGTTGCCTCATTAACAACTGATGCCCGAAGGCCAATTAATTCAAGTGATCACGTAATCAACAAGTCACATATTCAACTAGTCAACATATCAACAGTATTATTACTATCAACATAATCAATAAAGTAATAACACGTTACTTGTTGTAACCAAACTTGTTACAACCAAGTTACGCTGAGGATTAGAGATCCACTCACCGACCACCTCAGGCATCCACTCAGTAGTCTAATATCACTGAGCCTTCTGCGCATCTGAGAATACAACAGAATAAACAAGTTAGTCACTTGTCTCAAGATTTACGCAATACTCCGAATTATTCAACTTCATATGAATTAACACAATCACCATATAATCCATTAAAATCATAATGATCATCACAATTCCCATGAACACTTAATTAAGTTATAGATTAACTCCTATTAATCATCATTAAGAATCAACTATTATCAATTATTCACTAATAACATCAACTTGAAAACATTAATTTTTTCCAAAATCAACTAACCCACAACTTTATTAATGATTATATATCAAGTTCATCATTTCTAGAATAAGTCCTAGCTTATAAACATGATTACATTATCAACTAACCTTTATAACATGATTACAAGCTTTAATTCATGGATAATCAACTAACCCATCACTTTATATATAATTATACATGAAATTTACATCTCCAAGCTAGGGTTTATATTACTTTGCTCATATAATCATCAACTAACCACTATTAAATCATTACAAGTTTCAATTTCAAGATAGTTATCATAATTTCATCATAAACCACAAGAACCCTAGTTGATTTCACAAACCCTAATTTATTTATTGCTACTCATCATCATCAATAAGCTCAAATAACATCAATTTAGCAACCTCAACCTTTAATTTCAAATTTAAAGTCCTTACTTTACAAAAACCCCAAACCCCAAATTCTAGGGTTTATATAAATTCAAGAAATTGAGACTTACAATGAATTAGGGGATGAAAGGATGATTCAATTCTCGGTATTGAAGCTTGAATCTATGCTCTAGGACTTCAATTTGATGATTCTCCATGGATTTAGGGTTTGGTGTTTCTTGTATAAATGTATGTATATGATCGTACATATGTATGTATGTATGGATATGTTTAAAACAAACACCGACTCAAAGTTTGAGTCTATTACATAATTGCTCAAATTTCTTTCCCCGTACTTATTATTGTCCGGAACTTAAAAACCATTTACGGGGAAATATTATTTTATTTTACCGTCATCTAAATTAAATTAAAACACGTAATAATTTATTAGTCACAATAAATTATTTGACTCTTTTACTCATTTATTTTCGAATAAAACAACGAACTTATTTTCTGACGCATTAATAATAATTCACAGTCAGAAAAATATTAATATACAACCAGACCCAAGAACTGGATGTTACAAATCTCCCCTCCTTAAAGAGATTTCGTCCTCGAAATCTGCTCACACATATTCAGTCTTGTAAAATAACATCACCTACTCATTTCCATTTCAATTCACTATTACTCTACTTCTCACACAAGTTTAGCCACATAATTACTTATTACAATATGCACACTAAATGTGTGCATAATTTGAATCACTATGCATACCATCACTGATGCATATCCTTAACCATATAAACACAAAGTGTACTTATTTGTCAACATATACTTATATAGGTTTCTTTCAGTAACTTTCATACTTCCAGTGTGTATTTCAATTGAACTCACTTAAACACACATAAACACATAAGTTGTGCTTAGTGTTCAATTTCAATACCTAACACCAAATGTTAAAACCAGCATGAGGTGTATCAAAATCAACTATTTAATCACAATGCGCACACATACTATACATTACTCCCGTGAGCAAGTTATAAATTAGATGTATGTTTTCAATCCTTTCCACATGCACATTTCCAAATATACATGCTCTCTGCACCAATACTGTGCCTATACCCTGCCTCTAATGAGTTAAATCAACCACTTACATAGTCAAGTAAAGTATCATCTTTATCACAACAGCAACTATAGCAGCAAATACAACTATAACGACAAAGACAACCACAATAACAACAAGTGGTACTGAACACTACTACATGCATCTTAGCAACAAGTTGTAACTCGATCCGTCACTAGCAAGTTAACTAATAATTATATACTTCTTTAGTTATCACTTTGCTAGATTTTCAAATTTTAGCAACTCATTAATTACTACTTTACAACTTGCAGTTATAAATACAACTCGATTATATGAAATCCTTTATTTAACAGGATTTCACAATCATATAATCATCAACATATAAGATTAACTGATAAGCATTATGTAGAGGTCCATTTCTATAGTTAAACTTATTATCATGTAATCAACTAACATCACATCATACAATTTGGGATGCTAGACAACACCTGTTAATACCAAACATCTTCAACAATGGTATTTCAACAACACAAGGTGTTGTCATTAATCATCCATTCAACAATATTATTCACATTCAACTGACCTCTACTTTGCTTATATCATCTTTTAAGTTTTACAATTAACCATGCATCACACATACACTTCAATTGTACAATAGATACCACGTTAGTAACAACAACTTAGTGGTTTACTACTATTCCATTTTAGTCAATATCTGACTATTTCTCAGCTACATTTCAACATCCGGTTATATTAAAACAGTTAACTTTATTTGGTACTGAGTAGCCTCAACAACTCCATGTGAAATGGCATAATATAAATACATTGGCCAGACGTTGTCATATTATGTCAGTCACACTTTATTCTCAGGCCACTTCATACCATCGATCTCCCATATAATTATCTTTTCTCTCTCATATTTCACAACAATGATATCAACATTTTACACATATATAATACCACCGTGCAACATGTATACAACTAACTTTTTAACTTACTAATATTTTTAACTGATCACTTTGAACGTAACTACTCATATCATCATGTTTATATTAACAATACAGGCATCCTACAACAATGTCCGACATGAATACATCGATCAACTTCTTTATTACTGGATTCAATATTAAATATTATTTATACAACTTAATACTTATAGTACATTTAGTACTAAACATTTCATCAATAATATATATAACATTCAACACATACTCATCAATCCATGTACTTTTAGTCAAATTATAGGTAAACACTTCATTTCATGTTCAACTATCACATATATATAAGTTCATGCACTTGTATCACAACTTTCTTAAAATACTCAATTCAAAACTTTATAATACCCTAAGTGATTCAATTACTTTATCACATCTCAATTTATCCACATAATATAGTTCACATAATTCCCTAATCAATGTTAACTAACCCTTGTTAGTAACAATCAACAATACCATTTACCGGTATACTTTGCAGTTCAATAAACCGGCTACAACCGACTCATACACAATGAACCATATAGACCTCTTAAAACAAGTTTTAATATTGCATATAGTCACAGGAATGATATCTGGGCTCAATGAAACAAAAGCCCAATACAAAACGTAAACTAAAAGTCCTAAATAAGGTCCGAAAAACAGTAAAATGCCATTTTCGGGCCCCAGACGACCCCGGATGGCCAAAAACCACCTAGGCTAAGGTACTTAGCATTGATCATTGGGCCGTTTCCGATTGACCGTGTAAATTTCAGCTCAATCCGAGTTTAAAGAAAATTTGTCAAATTTTCCGTCGCTAAAAACACTACTAAAGTCTTATGCACTTTTGGAATTTGCAAAAAAATTGTCAAATTTATTCATGCAAACGCGATCCGGACTAAGGTGGCTGGATCGCGTTCACCTTTAGAAAACTTTCTGTGGTCAATTTACACATACGAACGCGATCCGGAAAACTTGCTGGGATCGCGTTCCCCAGCACAAATTCGACTGCAACCAATTTCAACATACTAACGCGATCCGGATCCTCATGCTAGGATCGCGTTCCCTAAGCTATTTTCAGACCTGCAGCTTTAGTGCAATTTTCCGGAATTCAAACGTGCATATCTCTTAAACCGTGAAGAATTTAGTCATGAAATTTTGCAGGCACCTCCACTATGCCAAAACGAAACTCTCTTTTTACACTTTTTAAATTTACTCATTTTACGAGAAAACAGACGTGTGACTTGTTTTAGGCCGTTTTAGCCGTTTTGGTTGACACACCAACTTCCAAATGGCATGGTTTCAGACTCCCACTCTTTGTTAACATGTTTCTACATATATTTAAGACTTGTGGGCACATTCATCACCTATATATACACCTTATATCGTGTTTTAACTCATTGACCCGTTTAGGGGTCCAATTGGGCATTTTCAACTAAACAACCACATTGACTACACAAATCACTTTCAACGCCCTTTGTTACTATACTTATGACTCAAAGTCTTTTTAACATTCATTATTTTTGAACCAACATGCATTTTAACCATTTGACCCATAAGTGACCCATTTGGGCACTTTAACAACCCATTTGGGTTTCAACCCATATAACCACTATTCAAACAATCAATCCACACTAAAATCATCATTTTTATATCAATTTCAACAAGTTTTCCAATTTCATTATCACTTTGATTTTTCACAACTTGTCAATACATATTTGGACTCGTTGACCACTTTGACTTTCTATCTTAACACTTTCAATACAAAGATCATAATTCAACCCAATTATGATCAATGCTAAACACATAAACATCTAATCACATTCATCACTTTATAACACAACTATCATCAAGTATGACACAACCACCTACAATTTGACATTTCCAAGTCAAATGCACACCTTTCATTCAATAGGCACTTTCTACTTTAGACAACCACACAACTCCAAACTTATTAATTCAATTTATCATATGTCAAATAATTCTCTAGCAAGGATCTATAATTACACCTTGCATTTATCAACTTATAATCACACATATTTTATTTTCATATTGTAGATACATTTAATTTCACATAACATAACTATTACACCTTTGTCAACCATGTATCTACACAATTTCAACACTCTTCTAAAATTTCAATTTTTCCTTCTTAATTACTCATTATATCTCTATCATTACATTAACAAGTAATTATTACTAATAATTCAATTTACTTTACTAACAATCATATCATAGTAAAGTAAATAGTCAAAGCTTATTAAAATTCACCAAGCTTATCGAAAATTACCTGGCATATCTAAGCCCACGAGTATTGAGGAATCATTGAGAATACCAGACGGTTCCTCATGTTCCTCCGTCTCTGCAAAAAAAACAACACTCAAGCATCTTGTTATAGGTTAGTACACATTCAATAACAACTTTCTCATACAACTATTAATCCCGCACTCTCAGGAATGTTTGACTTGACACTACCATAGATTTGGGATTGAACACATTGCAATGTCCAATTCGCCCAAACCTATGCTCTGATACCAACTTATAACACCCCTCATTTACTTTCATTTAAATCTAGTAAATCGGAAGCGTAAGTCCAAATAGATAGTGATAATTTACATCGTTTTATCAACATATAAAATTCAACCTTTTCAAAACATAATTTCTTCAACCGAGGTGTTATATAAAACATGCTAAAACATTATTTTATACAAATCCACTATCAGAGTAATGCCTCGTGGTCAAACATTCCTTCTAAACCAACTTCTTGCCCAACCAATATAATAGCCAACCCTGCAAGAAGTGTTAATGTGGGGGATTAGCATAACGCTAAGTGAGCAGATAACTAATCAACAACCTAACTTAGCTCAACAACTTTGTGTACAACACTTAGCACTAAACAAGCAAGTACACAATACAACACATCAACAATACATCAGTTCAACAATGCAACAATTCAACTAATCAACAACACCATAATGAGGATCGGCGGCTCTGGGGATAACCATAAACCCGGGAGGCTCCCCAAGAACACTTATCCAACCTATCCGTATGGCCATACGGACGAGACCGATAGCTAGTGATTATCTTCAACTAACACAGGAGGTGTGTTAAACTTTGGATAACCAACTAGCCCAACCAACAGTTCAACAACTCGTTGCCTCATTAACAACTGATGCCCGAAGGCCAATTAATTCAAGTGATCACGTAATCAACAAGTCACATATTCAACTAGTCAACATATCAACAGTATTATTACTATCAACATAATCAATAAAGTAATAACACGTTACTTGTTGTAACCAAACTTGTTACAACCAAGTTACGCTGAGGATTAGAGATCCACTCACCGACCACCTCAGGCATCCACTCAGTAGTCTAATATCACTGAGCCTTCTGCGTATCTGAGAATACAACAGAATAAACAAGTTAGTCACTTGTCTCAAGATTTACGCAATACTCCGAATTATTCAACTTCATATGAATTAACACAATCACCATATAATCCATTAAAATCATAATGATCATCACAATTCCCATGAACACTTAATTAAGTTATAGATTAACTCCTATTAATCATCATTAAGAATCAACTATTATCAATTATTCACTAATAACATCAACTTGAAAACATTGATTTTTTCCAAAATCAACTAACCCACAACTGTATTAATGATTATATATCAAGTTCATCATTTCTAGAATAAGTCCTAGCTTATAAACATGATTACATTATCAACTAACCTTTATAACATGATTACAAGCTTTAATTCATGGATAATCAACTAACCCATCACTTTATATATAATTATACATGAAATTTACATCTCCAAGCTAGGGTTTATATTACTTTGCTCATATAATCATCAACTAACCACTATTAAATCATTACAAGTTTCAATTTCAAGATAGTTATCATAATTTCATCATAAACCACAAGAACCCTAGTTGATTTCACAAACCCTAATTTATTTATTGCTACTCATCATCATCAATAAGCTCAAATAACATCAATTTAGCAACCTCAACCTTTAATTTCGAATTTAAAGTCCTTACTTTACAAAAACCCCAAACCCCAAATTCTAGGGTTTATATAAATTCAAGAAATTGAGACTTACAATGAATTAGGGGATGAAAGGATGATTCAATTCTCGGTATTGAAGCTTGAATCTATGCTCTAGGACTTCAATTTGATGATTCTCCATGGATTTAGGGTTTGGTGTTTCTTGTATAAATGTATGTATATGATCGTACATATGTATGTATGTATGGATATGTTTAAAACAAACACCGACTCAAAGTTTGAGTCTATTACATAATTGCTCAAATTTCTTTCCCCGTACTTATTATTGTCCGGAACTTAAAAACCATTTACGGGGAAATATTATTTTATTTTACCGTCATCTAAATTAAATTAAAACACGTAATAATTTATTAGTCACAATAAATTATTTGACTCTTTTACTCATTTATTTTCGAATAAAACAACGAAGTTATTTTATGACGCATTAATAATAATTCACAGTCAGAAAAATATTAATATACAACCAGACCCAAGAACTGGGTGTTACAGGTGGGTATCCCAACAACACACAATGCACTGATTTAGGAGCAAATTTATCTGTGTATGGTTTAGTTATAGTTGCATAGCATGAACAACCAATAACTCTCAGATGATCATAAGTAGGAGGTGTATGATGAAGTAATTCAAAAGGTGATTTCCAGTTGAGATTTTGCATGGGCATTTTATTGATAAGGTATGTGGCTGTAAGTATACACTCATCCCAAAATGAGTTTGGAAAACCTGTATGTATTTTAATGGCTCTTGCAGTTTCTAAGAGATGCCTATGTTTTCTCTCATCAACAACATTTTGTTGTGGAGTGTAAACCATAGACCTTTGGTGAACTATTCCCTTAGACTAAAGATAAGAAAGAACTTGTTTGTTTACTATTTCTGTGCCATTATCTGATCTCAGAAATTTGGGAGTTTTGGAGAAATGATTTTCTATATAAGTGACAAAAGTTGAAAGAATAGAAAGGATTTGATCTTTGGTATGTACTAAGTAGGTCCAGTCCAAGTCATCCACAATGGTGTAAAAGTAGTGTGTACCATTTAGTGCACCTACATTATAAGGTCCCCATAAGTCAACATGAATCATATCAAAAGGTTCCTTAGTGGTAATACTACTCTTAGGAAAAGGTAATCTACGACCTTTAGTAAGCAAGCAAGAAGTACAAGAAAACTGAGTAGCATTGTAACACCCTGAATTGGGCCCAGTAGAATCAGGTATTTATTTAAATTTAAATACTTACATTTAATTGTTTAAATATGTTTGATTGTGAAATAAATAGTTAAATAAGTCTCAGGAGATATTGTGACTAGTAAAATATTATTTGTTTTAAATAATCTTAGACGACGGTAAAATAAAATAATTTTCTCGCAACTAGTATTTAGGTTCCAGACAATAGATCAAAAGGTGGTATAATATGGTACTGTGATTTAAATGGGCCGGTTTAATAAAAAGGAGGGGATCGATCTTATTTTTCCCCAATCCCTCATTTCATCTAGTTTCTAAACGTAGCTCCTATATCAATTAAATCATTTCAAACCAAAAGCTCAAATCAAATCGATTGAAGATTGAAACTTGAATTCTTGTGTGATCATCATCCTCATCATTCCATTCTTGATTTCCTCTCTACCTTGTAAGTTATATATATATATATAATGAATTTTAGGTAAATTATTGATTGTTATGAATTGAAGTTTGATGAGCTAAATAGATGGTTGCGTATCGATTAGATGATGATGATTGAACTTCTTGCACTTGATTAAGTGATAAAAACATGTTAGATTTCTTGAGTTTTGGTTTGAATATGTGTTAGTTAGGTTAGAGTGATTTCGAGGTTTGGTGATGAATTGTTGTTTGAATTGTGGTTGTATAATGTTACCAAGTGTTATTGTACATTAAAAACGATAGAAAATTGAGTTACAAGTTGAGTTTTAGTCGATTTGGGTTTTTGGTTCGTGCTGTGTAATTACAGGTTTGAGTTTCTGCTGAAAAATTGAGGAACGCGATCCTGCATCATTACCCGGATCGCGTTGCCATGTGTTATTTGTTTACCGCATGTTTTGTTCCTAGGAACGCGATCCTGAAGCCCCTTACCGGATCGCGTTGATCAGTAGAATATTGTGTTCGTTTGGATTTGTTCTTGTGAACGCGATCCAAGCTCTTTTTCCGGATCGCGTTTCACAGTGTATTTTGGTGACAGAATATTTTCCTTAAGAGGAACGCGATCCCAACCCAATAGCATGGATCGCGTTTGCATTTATAATTTTGAAGATTTTGATAGTTTGTGAACTTATATGAATCTATCATTTACATTATTTAATTATCGATATTTCTTGATTATTAATGTATGTAATTGAGTATAGTCATAATTAGTTATGAGACGAGTTATTAACTTGTGTTTTAATTGTGTGTACAGAGACACCGAAGACTCAATAAAATAAGACTTTTGAGTTGGAGAAGGAGACTAACAGGTGAGTGGACTTTGATCTCTCACTATGTTTGGTGATCACTCATGTGGTTATTTCAAGTGTTAATTATGCATTCTTGTGTTAAGGCATATTGTGAAATAGAAGCATGTGTTAAGAAACTTATTGGTGATTGTGTTAAAGAGGTCAATATTGTTGGACGTTTTACTACAGGTTAGTCAACACGAGAGTTGTGAACATGTGTTGTGAATAGAGCTTGTGTTGACTAAAGGTAGCAAATCGTTATCGGTTAACCACTGTATTGGCCTGCAGTTGGTGTAAGTGTCGCTTGGTGGGCCACCGCGGCTAAGGGTGCCACAAGGGCCACCGATCCTCTAGTGATGTTGAGTCAATGTGTGTATTTGTTGTAGACTCATAAGTGTTAAACTAAGTGTAGTGTTAGTGATGAGTTATCTCACTTAGCTTCGTGCTAATCCCTCGTTGTTTACTCCTTGCAGGTTAATATATTTTGTTAAGGGCGGGTCTCGGAGTAAATGGAAGGAGTGTTCGACAATGATGAAACTCTGATGACGTTTGTACTAATTCAAATGTTTTGTTAAAGTAACGCCCAACTAGTTGTGTAATCGTATAACGAAATAATTATGTAAATGATTATGTATAATTTGGTTAATCCAAGGTTATATATATATGGGATATTGCTTCCGCGACGTTTAAAAAAAAAAAAAAATATATGTTCTAAATTAGGGGCGTTATAAGTTGGTATCAGAGCGTAGATTTGGGCGAATTGAACAACTTAGGGTGTTCAATCCTAAATCTCGTGTCGAGTTGTCAAACATTCCGGGTTGTGGGATTAGCTATAGTGTGAACATGTGTTAGTATGTTAGTACTAACAATTAACAAGTGTTGAGATGTGTTTTGATGACAGATGGCAGAAAATGAGCAACCACCCCGTACTCTTTATAATGTCTCGACTGTTCACTCCGCTCCAGAAGATGTGGATCATAATGGTACTTCGAATCCGGTAAATACAGAAGTTGAAACTAGTCAAGATTATATATTGAGGTTAGAGAACAGGGTAGTTGAACTTGAGAGAGAACGTGCAGGGTCATCTCACAGGTCCATTCCGACTTATTCTCATGTTGCTACTACTACTCCTCCTATTACTACTTCTACTCGGATTCCGGTTACTTTTCCTCATGTTTCACAACAACAGCAACAGGGTTATGATTTTCAGACATCATTTCCGTTTCCTTCTTTTGGATCGATTGGTTATCAAGCACCATTGTTTCCACCTTTTCAGTTGCCGAAGAAAGGATGTTCTCTCAAAACCTTTATGTCTAGTAAACCATCCTCTTACTCTGGAAGTCCTGATCCTACGGTTACCTTAGATTGGTTGCGTGACGTGGAAAGGAAGTTAGAGGTTTGTCATTGTGATGAGGACGACAAAGTTCCCTACACTGTTCAATTGTTGAAAGGTGAAGCTATGTCGTGGTGGGATTCGATAACTGCTCACTTCACTCCACAACAAAAGAGTTCTATTAAGTGGATGGATTTTCATGCCGAGGTATGCAAACAGTTTTGCTCGGAATATAATCTTGATCGTGTTAGGCAGGAATTTATGGATTTACGGAAAACTGATGAGATGACAATAGATGAGCTTATCCGGCAATTTTCTGAAAAGTTAAGATTTGTGCAACAGTGGGTCCCAACTGAAAGAAATAAGATTAGTCATTTTGTGAAAACCTTACCTCCAGATTATCGTACCACAGTGCGAATGGCTAGTAGCATTTCTCAGGCTTTTGAGTGGGCACGATCAGTGGATAGTGATGTTGTGGCTAGGAAGTTGCTAAATAAAGAAAGGTTTGCACAGAAACCGAAGAGTGATTCTTCCGGTAAAGGAAAACAAAGATGGCAACCTTCTCAATCAAACAAGAAAACTAGTTATGGTGGTGTTCCGATGGATAATTCGTATTGTGCAAGATGTCGATCAAAACATACCGGGCCTTGTTCTATTCGGACATCTAGGTGTATGAAATGTGGAGTGTTGGGTCACAATGCGAGTGATTGTACTTATCCTAATAATGTGTGTTGGACGTGTCACAAAGAGGGACATCGAGCGGGTGATTGTCCTGATGCAAGGAAGCAGGGTACGGGTACGGCAAGAGGTTCCTCATCTTCTGGCCAGAAAAGGAAGATTCCACCAGCTGCTACGGGTCGAGCTTTTCGAATGACCGTGGATGATGCTGTGCTTACTGAAGACGTGATTACTGGTACTTTCCTTGTTAACTCTGTACCAGCCCGTGTATTATTTGATTCTGGAGCGAATTGCTCGTTTATATCTGTGCAATTTTGTGATAAACTGAAATTGAGGCCTTCTGTGATTTCTAATCCCTTAGAAGTTGAGGTAGCTGATGGTAAGACAGTTCCTGTTACCACATCGGTAGCCGGAGCTAGTATATTAATAGAGGATCATGAATTTCCAGTGTCTTTCCTATTGATGCAAATTCCTAGTTTTGATGTGGTTCTTGGTATGGACTGGCTGAGTCAAAACAAAGCCGACATCTCTTGTCATAAGAAGTTAATAAAAATCCCAGTTTCCAATCTATCTTATGTTGTGGCACGTGGGGAACGTTCAAAGGGTAGTATTCCGGTAATATCTATGATAAAGGCTAGGAAGTCTTTAGTTAAGGGTTGTGAATCCTTTGTGGCCTATATTGTAGATGTTAAAGTAGAAAAGAAATCCATTTCCGATATTCGGGTGGTTTCTGAATATTCGGACGTGTTTCCGGATGAATTGCCTGGTCTTCCCCCTGTAAGAGATGTAGAATACCAAATTGAATTAATTCCTGGTTCGTCTCCAGTAGCAAGGGCTCCTTATAGATTAGCTCCTTCAGAAATCCGTGAAATGATGGGGCAAATTCAGGAATTGTTAGATAAGGGATTTATTAGGCCGAGTTCATCGCCGTGGGGTGCTCCCGTGTTATTTGTGAAGAAGAAGGATAGTACTCTCCGTATGTGCATCGATTATCGGGAATTAAATAAGAGAACGGTGAAGAACAAATACCCGTTGCCCAGAATTGATGAATTGTTTGATCAATTACAAGGATCCTCGTATTTTTCGAAAATTGATTTGAGATCGGGATATCATCAAGTCCGAGTTCGTGAGGAAGATATTCCTAAAACCGCGTTTCGCACGAGGTATGGTCATTATGAATTTTTGGTAATGCCGTTCGGGTTAACTAATGCTCCTGCAATCTTTATGGATTTAATGAATCGGGTGTGTCGTCCCTATCTTGACCAGTTTGTGATTGTGTTTATCGACGATATTTTGATTTATTCCAAGTCTGAAGCGGATCATGAAATGCATCTGAGATTGATACTTGAAACTTTGAGAAGAGAGCAGCTTTATGCAAAGTTTTCGAAATGTGAGTTTTGGTTACGTGAGGTGCAGTTTTTGGGACATATCATTTGCAAAGATGGGGTTAGAGTGGATCCATCTAAAGTGAAAGCTGTTATGAATTGGAATGCGCCTAAGTCTCCGTCAGAAATTAAGAGTTTCCTTGGATTAGCAGGATACTACAGAAAGTTTATCAAAGATTTTTCTAAAATTGCGAGTTCATTGACTAAGTTAACTCGGAAGGATGTGAAATTTCAGTGGACAGAACAACAAGAGACAGCTTTTCAGACATTAAAGCAATTATTGTGTCAAGCCCCGGTGTTAGCGTTACCTGACGGGTCGGATGATTTCATTGTATATTGTGATGCATCGCATACCGGATTAGGTGGTGTTTTAATGCAAAGAGATAACGTAATGGCGTATGCTTCTAGACAGCTTAAACCACATGAAAAGAACTAT
The DNA here is from genome assembly GCA_949592205.1 of Helichrysum umbraculigerum. Lineage (NCBI taxonomy): Eukaryota > Viridiplantae > Streptophyta > Magnoliopsida > Asterales > Asteraceae > Helichrysum > Helichrysum umbraculigerum. The sequence continues at coordinate 2,040,782 of CATIUR010000005.1, read as the reverse complement.
CCGACACATGATTTGGAGCTTGCGGCTGTAATTTTTGCCTTGAAGATTTGGAGACATTATTTGTATGGTACGAAATGTGTGATTTGCACGGATCATAAAAGCCTTCAGTACATGTTTTCGCAAAAAGAATTGAATATGCGTCAGAGGCGATGGTTAGAATTGATTAAAGATTATGATTGCGAGATCCGTTATCACCCGGGTAAAGCAAATGTGGTTGCGGATGCATTGAGTCGAAAAATATCTAGTGACAAGATTTGTTTTATGCGATTAGAGGTGTCCTCTGATTTGATTTCTCAGTTAAGAGTCGCACAGATTGAAGCTTTATTGGATGTTAATTTGAAATCCGAGATCATGTTGAAACGAAAGGATTTGTTAGTTGATGATTCACGTGGGTTGAAAACTTTTCAGTCTCGGGTTTGGGTTCCGTTAATCGGTGGACTTCGTGAATTGATTTTGACGGAGGTTCATAAATCGAGATTATCTATTCATCCCGGTAGTACGAAAATGTATAACGATTTGAAACCTCTTTATTGGTGGCCAACAATGAAAACGGATGTAGCAAGATTTGTGGAATCATGTCATATTTGTTCCCAAGTAAAAGCCGAACATCAAAAGCCTTATGGTTCGTTGAAACAATTGGAGATACCCGAGTGGAAATGGGAACATATCACTATGGATTTTGTCACCAAGTTACCGCGTACGCAGAAAGGCAATGATATGATTTGGGTTATAGTTGATCGTTTAACTAAAAGCGCCCATTTTCTTGCGACCAGTGAAACCGCTTCTTTGACTCGTTTGGCTCAATTGTATATTAATGAGATTGTATCGAGGCACGGAATACCATTATCGATTGTGTCAGATCGAGATTCCAGGTTTGTGTCAGGTTTTTGGCAGAATCTTCAGAAAGAATTAGGTACTCGAGTTAATCTTAGCACTGCATATCATCCTCAGACGGATGGACAGTCAGAAAGAACCATTCAGACTCTCGAGGATATGCTGAGGGCGTGCATATTGGAGTATGGGGGTTCGTGGGACTCTCACTTACCTTTGGTAGAATTTGCGTATAATAATTCGTATCATTCGAGTATTGGTATGCCGCCATATGAAATGCTTTACGGACGTCGTTGTCGAACGCCGACTTGTTGGTTAGAGGCAGGAGAAAAACAGTTTGCGGGTCCAGATGTTGTTCAGATTACGGCCGATAAAGTTGCTATAGCTCGCGAGAAATTGAAAGCCGCCAGAGATAGACAGAAACAGTATGCTGATCCGCGTCGTCACCCAGTTAATTTTGTCGAAGGTGAATTGGTTTATTTGAAAGTGTCACCTTGGAAGGGCGTGATTCGTTTTGGTAAGCGTGGGAAATTGGCTCCGAGATTTATAGGTCCATTCAAAATTCGCCAAGTAGTTAATGATCAAACAGTTGCCTTAGATCTTCCTTCTGAATTAAGTGGTATTCACGATACCTTTAATGTTTGCTTTTTGCGGAAATGTAATGTGGAGGATCCAACCCAAATCCTTCCTTTACAAGATCTTAGAGTGGACCAAGGTCAGAAATTAGTAGAAGAGCCCATTGAGTTAGTTGATAGAAAAGTGACTAAATTACGCAAGAAGGAGATACCTATGGTTCTAGTGAAATGGAAACATAGTTTGGGAGAAAATCTTACTTGGGAGACCGAGGCGAGTATGAGGGCCCGTTACCCTAGTTTATTCGAGTCTAGTTAGATTTCGGGGACGAAATCTTTCTAAGGAGGGAAGATTTGTAACACCCTGAATTGGGCCCAGTAGAATCAGGTATTTATTTAAATTTAAATACGTACATTTAATTGTTTGAATATGTTTGATTGTGAAATAAATAGTTAAATAAGTCTCAGGAGATATTGTGACTAGTAAAATATTATTTGTTTTAAATAATCTTAGACGACGGTAAAATAAAATAATTTTCTCGCAACTAGTATTTAGGTTCCAGACAATAGATCAAAAGGTGGTATAATATGGTACTGTGATTTAAATGGGCCGGTTTAATAAAAAGGAGGGGATCGATCTTATTTTTCCCCAATCCCTCATTTCATCTAGTTTCTAAACCTAGCTCCTATATCAATTAAATCATTTCAAACCAAAAGCTCAAATCAAATCGATTGAAGATTGAAACTTGAATTCTTGTGTGATCATCATCCTCATCATTCCATTCTTGATTTCCTCTCTACCTTGTAAGTTATATATATATATATATAATGAATTTTAGGTAAATTATTGATTGTTATGAATTGAAGTTTGATGAGCTAAATAGATGGTTGCGTATCGATTAGATGATGATGATTGAACTTCTTGCACTTGATTAAGTGATAAAAACATGTTAGATTTCTTGAGTTTTGGTTTGAATATGTGTTAGTTAGGTTAGAGTGATTTCGAGGTTTGGTGATGAATTGTTGTTTGAATTGTGGTTGTATAATGTTACCAAGTGTTATTGTACATTAAAAACGATAGAAAATTGAGTTACAAGTTGAGTTTTAGTCGATTTGGGTTTTTGGTTCGTGCTGTGTAATTACAGGTTTGAGTTTCTGCTGAAAAATTAAGGAACGCGATCCTGCATCATTACCCGGATCGCGTTGCCATGTGTTATTTGTTTACCGCATGTTTTGTTCCTAGGAACGCGATCCTGAAGCCCCTTACCGGATCGCATTGATCAGTAGAATATTGTGTTCGTTTGGATTTGTTCTTGTGAACGCGATCCAAGCTCTTTTTCCGGATCGCGTTTCACAGTGTATTTTGGTGACAGAATATTTTCCTTAAGAGGAACGCGATCCCAACCCAATAGCATGGATCGCGTTTGCATTTATAATTTTGAAGATTTTGATAGTTTGTGAACTTATATGAATCTATCATTTACATTATTTAATTATCGATATTTCTTGATTATTAATGTATGTAATTGAGTATAGTCATAATTAGTTATGAGACGAGTTATTAACTTGTGTTTTAATTGTGTGTACAGAGACACCGAAGACTCAATAAAATAAGACTTTTGAGTTGGAGAAGGAGACTAACAGGTGAGTGGACTTTGATCTCTCACTATGTTTGGTGATCACTCATGTGGTTACTTCAAGTGTTAATTATGCATTCTTGTGTTAAGGCATATTGTGAAATAGAAGCATGTGTTAAGAAACTTATTGGTGATTGTGTTAAAGAGGTCAATATTGTTGGACGTTTTACTACAGGTTAGTCAACACGAGAGTTGTGAACATGTGTTGTGAATAGAGCTTGTGTTGACTAAAGGTAGCAAATCGTTATCGGTTAACCACTGTATTGGCCTGCAGTTGGTGTAAGTGTCGCTTGGTGGGCCACCGCGGCTGAGGGTGCCACAAGGGCCACCGATCCTCTAGTGATGTTGAGTCAATGTGTGTATTTGTTGTAGACTCATAAGTGTTAAACTAAGTGTAGTGTTAGTGATGAGTTATCTCACTTAGCTTCGTGCTAATCCCTCGTTGTTTACTCCTTGCAGGTTAATATATTTTGTTAAGGGCGGGTCTCGGAGTAAATGGAAGGAGTGTTCGACAATGATGAAACTCTGATGACGTTTGTACTAATTCAAATGTTTTGTTAAAGTAACGCCCAACTAGTTGTGTAATCGTATAACGAAATAATTATGTAAATGATTATGTATAATTTGGTTAATCCAAGGTTATATATATATGGGATATTGCTTCCGCGACGTTTTAAAAAAAAAAAAAAAATATGTTCTAAATTAGGGGCGTTATAAGCATTAAGATGTTTACAAGCTGGAATATGCATCAATTTGGACAAAGAAAAATGCCCCATTCTGGCATGAAATGTATCAAATGAAATAGCATATTTAGCTATTACAAAGTTGCACACAATGCACTTATTTGAAACATTATCAGAATTGAAAACATGAATAGGTAAAACATCAGAAGAAGAAGGATCTGTTGGTGTGTCATTATAAGACTTGCATGTGTATAAGCATCCTGACACTTTTCCAACTGCAAGTATGCTATTAGTTAAAGGGTCCTGGAAAACACAAAAATATGGATAGAATTTAGCACAAAGGAATTTGTCTTTAACTACCTTGCCAACAGATAAGATGTTGAATTCAAAATCTGGAATGTAAAGTACATTTGACAAGGTCAGGGAATGATTTAATTTGACTTTGCCAATTTTGTGTACAACTTTATATCTTTTGTCAAGCATTTTGACAAATATTGGCTTCTTTAGATTTTGAATTGAATGAAACAAGTTCAGATTAAGGGACATGTGATCAGATGCTCCTGTATCTATAATCCATTCATTTTTAACATCTATTCCAGCATAGCAAGCAAGAACAATTGAACTAGCATAACAACAAGTCAAGAAAGATCTTATACTTGCATGAGAGAAAGAAGCACCATGATTCTCCTGTGATTGCCCTTTGCATAGCCTCATCATCTCTTGACATACCGTTGTTACTAGTTTCTGATCCAGTTCATGTCTATTTCCAGTATGCATGAGCTCATTTTCAGTTTCCATATCAAAAGGAGTGTTCTGGTCAAAGGAAGAAACCACATTGGCAGCCATTTTGTATCCAGTTTTTTTGTTTCTTTTCCCTTTGTACCAATCTGGGTAGCCCACTCTTTCAAAACATTGCTCATAGGTATGGCCATCCTCATCACAATAAGTGCAGTGTCTATGTTCATTTCCCTTAGCAGTAACCTTAACATTCTTAAAATCTTTCTTTCCAGAATTTACAGATCTATTGTGGTTTTTGGAACTAGTAAAGAATGCAGTTGGTTTAGGGAAATGATTGGTCACTTGTTTTTGCTTTTCAACTTGTTGAACTATATAATATGCCCTGTTAACATTTGGTCATTTGGAAGTGGATCCATTAACAATATCTGATTCCTAATAGATTCATATTCGTCATTCAACTTCATTAAAAACTGCACTAATTTAGAACGTCCTTCAATTTCCAAAAACTTAGCAACTATGCCACAAGAGCATTCAATCATTTTTCCACAACTACAAGTAGGAACACCATTTAAGTTGTACAAATCATCCCAACACCTTTTTAATTTGTTAAAGAATGCAGCTATGCTAAGATTACCTTGAGTAATTTTGTTTAATTCACTCTCCAATTGATAAATGAGTGGACCATTACTCTGGCCATATCTCTCTGCAATTTCCTTCTAGAGTTCAAATGCTGATTGAGCATAAAGAAATGCTTCAGATAACTCACTTACCATGGAGTTTAGAATCCAGCACGTGACCATATAGTCACAACGAATCCACCTCTGAAGATCAGCATCATCATCTCCTGGTTTGAGACAAGTTCCATTTATAAACCCTAGCTCTAGTTTAGCTCCTAGCGCCATTTAAACCGTACGACTCCATCCAAGAAAATTGCTTCTATTGAATGGAGTGTTGGTCAACACCATGCCAGGGTGATCGGAACTTGCTATATAAAGTGGATCGTTAACAGTATTTGCTGTATTGTGATTTGCAGTTGTCGGAGTATTAATCGGAATCGCCATTTATGATGATTTAAAGATTTCAAGCAATTTTAACAGAAACAAACCCTAATTTCTTGCAATTAACCTCACCGATTGTAAAGTAATAAGATTGAATGAAACTGATATTGCTTATTTTATACACATTTTTAGTGGCAATATCCATCCTAATTAGGGGTGTTATAGGGTCGCGTTATCGGGTTTCGGGTCCATTAGGGTCGGGTTGAATCGGGTTGAAACATAAAAGAATCTACCGGGTTACCTATTGAAAATATCGCGATATTGAATTCCAACTAGTTCATCAACTAATATGATTGAGTCATACTATTGTACACTGTATAACTTAAGAGTAGATATTGATATTGGTTGAAACTAATGTATATTTCTATGTAAAGAGTCATCCCAACAAATAAACATAACATAATAAGCTAGAGGAGAAAATCAACACTAGCAAAATAAACATTATGCAAGTATAAAGAGAGTAAACATAATGTGCAAATGAAATCTATATTGGAGTAAGGTTTGGTCAAAATGCTAGTAGAGAATATGAATTTTTATGCAAAAATTTAATAAAAAATGGGCTTTTAACTACATGTATGGTTAATGGACATAAATTAATGAGCTTTTATTTTTGTGTTGGGTTCTTATCGGGTTGACCCGATAACAATGCCTACTCAACCCTAACCCGACCCTATAACAATATTGGGTTATTGGGTTCGGATCAAATTAACCCGATAAGCTTTTCAAACTCGATTAAACCCGACCCTGTAAGCCTTATCGAGTTCGGGTTCGGGTTTAGGTCGGGTCAACCCGACCCTTTTGACACCCCTAATCCTAATTATATATCATCTAAGTTGATTTCATGAACTTATGGTACTTATTTAGTTTGAAATTGATTTCAGGTGCTAATGTTGAGGAAATGGTGAAAAGATGGAAACACAAGATTAACGTGAGAAAAATATGTGAAACCGGATAAAAGTAGGAAGGCCATGCTGAAACACCCCGAAAACATAACCATTTTTTTATACTAATATACTCTTGTTTTTGTCCCAACAATCAAATAAAATACGATACGAGATTATATACGCAAGACTACACGAGTTAAATGCTCATCATGCGTTATGGGCAAAACTACCCGTTCTCAAAACTGCCCATTGTGGTCAAAACTGCCCTTTTTAAACACGTATAACTTTTTACTCATTAACAATTAGACCACCAAATTTTGTAGACACCTTCTCTACAACAAAATGAACGTTTTTCATGTTTACACTTTCCCCTCAAAACTGTCTCTTTGCCCTCAAAACTGCCCTCAAAACTGCCCCGTTACCCATATCACTACTCTCAAAACTGCCATCTTTTATCAAAACTACCGACATTCAAACACGCATAACTTTTGACTTGGGAATCCTTTTGACCTGAACACTTACGAGCACCTTCAAAATGACCATATAAACATTTCACAATTTCCACTTTTTCAAATTTCACTATAACACGGGAATTGAACATTTGACTCATTTCGACCCAAAAACAACCATTTTATGAGCATACCAAGTCTCAAACCATGAAGGCTGAGACATTGAGCTTTTGACCACATAGCATATACATCAAAACAAAGTTGTAAGATGCTTCACCACACCCTTAACTCTTTTCTAACTCGTTTTAGACCGTAAGTGCATTTAATGACCCATATTGACCCTTTTTGACCTACAATGACTCCTTTGATCCATTGACTAGCCAATCACAACCCATAATCGACTAATGAAATGTTTGACTATATGTCAACACTCCAATTCAAAGAAAACACACTTTGACCATTTTCAACTATTCTCTCATTTCAAACACACTAGTTATATTCAACACTAACTTTAAAATGAAAAACCATAATATACATCATTTACATAAGTTGTTGACTTTCAAAGTCAACCTATTCCAAAAATGCTTAAGTCATGGCTCACCATGACTCACTTTTAAAAACATGTCTCAAAGGGCGATTTACACAAGTATATCCAAACGACATAAAAGAGAATACTTGCCATCACTAACTTCATGCAATCCACGCTATCCCCTTAGACCGCCTTCCCCTTTCCTTGTCCACTTCCACCTAAAATATTGAAACACTTAAACAATAAGCAATCTTGCTTAGTGAGCATATAAGCAACTTAACCAAATAATACATAACATGGCTACATAAACACTATGCTAGTGAAACTAGCAACTCTACATCATAAACTTCATAAGCTACATATCACTAACTTGTGATTGTACCCACCTCTAGCTCAGAAGCTATCCGGTAACATGTACAATCAATTCATATCACTATAATCATATGCAAATAATACAAATAATCTTCACTTGATTGTACCCACCTCTAGCTCGGAAGCTATCCGGTAACATGTACAATCAATTCATGTCATAACACTTCACAAGTAACAATTTAAACAAATAAATCACAATTAACTTCACATGGTTGTATGATCCTCTTACTCGGAAGTAATCCAGAAACACACACAACCATTTACTTGATTAAATCCTTATATAACTCACCTTAGTCTTGAATTGATGATTCACAACGTACAACCAAAAGTAACAATTCCAACTTCTTATCACCTATACATATATCACATAACAACATATTCAACTTCAAGAAAATCATAATTCTAAACTAATAACCTCTATATGATAACTCCCCCACTTTGATTCAACTAATTCCAATTATTAATCACTAACATATTCATTAGTTCTACCATCATGATCATAATCACTTCAATTTCACTTGACCAACATATTACACTTAAATCCTTATACAAACATGTTATTCATACTATATTAACATCACTAATAACATAATTGAACTTATTAACATCATTACACAAGATTTATCAAAACCCTAGAACTTCATTTAAGAACACTATCTTTAACACCCCTCATTTGACAACCATTTAATATAATATATCGGAAGCGCATGTCCAACAAACCATTTGTAATTTACATCATTTTACAACTTTTATAAAATTCAACTTATTTTAAACCATAGTTTAACAACATGGGTGTTATATAAAACAAAAGATATCATTGATTTATACAAATCAAATCAAATCAAATATCAGAGTAACGCCTTTTGGTTAAACATTCCTTCCAGCCCAACTTCTTGCCCACCCAAATATCTCAATAACCTGCAAGAAGTGTTAATGTGGGGGATTAGCATAACGCTAAGTGAATGAATAATTAATCAACAGCTCAACTTAGCATAACAACTTTGTGTACAACAACTAACCTGAAACATCCAAGTACACAATACAACTATTCAACAACTCAACTTGGCAACTAGTCAACTTATCAACTAGTCAACTCATCAAGTGGTCAACCTATCAGCAAGTCCACTTATCAACAATGCAACTGTTTAACTAAAGTACAACTTAGTAATGAGGATCGGTGGCTCTTGGGATATCATAATACCCGGGGATTCCCCAAGAACACTTATCCAACCATATCCGTATGGCCATAACGGACGAGACCGATAGCTAGTTGTTATCATCAACCAACACAGGAGATGTGTTAAATCTTGAATAACCGACTAGCCCAACCAACCGTACATCTTGTTGACCTCATTATCAACTGATGCCCGAAGGCCTATAATAACAACTAACAACAGGAGGTCAACTTCCTCAGTGATCACATATTCATAAAGTCATCAGGTCACATATCAGACTAAGCAACCTATCAACAGTATTATTACTAACAGCTATAATCATCATGGCAACTAAAACAGTAATAATACGTTACTCGTTGTAACCAAACTCGTTACAACTAAATTAGACTGAGGATTAAAGATCCACTCACCGAATACCTCAGTAGTCCACTCAGTAGTCTAATATCACTGAGTCTTCTGTGTATCTGAAAACATCACAAATTAACGCAAGTTAGTAACTTGTCCCAACTGATAACACTTAGGTAATTAATATCGTTACACAATCATTTATAACATTAATTACCCACCATTTAAGGTCACATTATTCAACCACTTAAATTATAACATAATTACATGTATCAGGTGATCCCTAAGATCATAGGAAACAACAGTTCAATTCGGAACATAATCAACAAGTCCCGAAATAAGGTTCAAAAACTGTAAAATGCCATTTTTGACCCCTAAACGACCCCGAATGGCCAAAAACCACCTAGGCTCTTAGAATAGAGCTTTGACCATTTAGTCGTTTTCGAGTGACCATGTAAATTTCCACCCAATCCGAGTTAATAAAATTCGTCACTCAGTCGCGACCCTGAAAAATTTGCAAACCAACTTTTGATCCTGGATCCGCCGGATCACCACCAAAACACAAGATCCGCCGTATCATAAATTTGATCCGCCGGATCAAGCCCCTTTCCAGCGACCTGCACTTTCTGTAAAACCTTAACTCCGAAGGTTTAACACCCAAATCACAAATTCAGATTTTCCAATCAATTCAATAGCAGCAATTAACTTCAACAACAGTTTATATCATCATATAACATGTTTTCAATCTCTATTTCATTCCTCAATCTCATTTACCCATCCTAATTAAATTTCTACATAAAAATATGAAGAACAATCAAACTCACCATTTGATTAGGAAGAAGATACTGAAATCAAATCATAGCTCAAGGTCACAGTAAGTTTGATTTCCAATTTGGTTTAGGTTTTCTTGATTTGGGGTTTTAGTTCTCTAGGTTTCAAAGAAGAGGATATGACTTTCCTAAAAAGGAAAGTGAAATAAATAGTCGGTCCAACTTTTAACCGACCCCGTACTCACTTAAAATTAATCCCCTTCCTAACCCATTGTCTGGAACCCGAAAACCATTTGCGAGTCCAAACCTTTTATTTCACCAACAACTTTATTAATTTACAACAATTAATATTTTATTTATCACATTGGAATATTTGACTTCTATTCCAATTATTTTCAACTATCTCAACCAACATTATTTACAAACACATTTAATTATACTTTAAACTCAGGAAATAATATAAAACAACTAGGTCAACTTTGAGGATGTTACACTATCATTAAATTCATCACTTTTAACTTGTTATTTGATTACCACTAAGCTTATAATCACTAACAAACAACAATTCTAACAATTATAAACCCTAATTTCGTGTTTGATTTCACTAATTTCACTAAACCCACTAAAACCCCATATTTAGGTTAAAAAGGATAAAGATTCACTTACAGAGATTATTAAGATGAAGAAGATGATGTTAGACGATGATTACTCAAAGATTGAAACTTGAATTAAGGTTTAATTTTCAAGGATTTGGTATTGTTTATGGCTTCCGCGATTTTTCTTAGCTCCTGGGAGAGTTACTGGAATGTTTTAGGAACCAAAGGAATAAACACAGATACTTCCATGTATTTAGCTGCTTATTATTTTAACTCCCCTTTATTTTACAGTCTGAAACTGATAATTCGTTTGCGTTTTTCACTATATCTCTTTATCTACACAATATTACTTTATAATAAAATTATATCCGCGTACGATATTAAATTCCTTATAAAATTGGGGTGTCACAACTCTCCCACACTTAAACTGTTCGTGTCCTCACGAACACTCTAGGTACATACTATATCCTAGTCAAACCTTAAGAATACTTAAACATACATAGCAACAGGAACACTAGAAATTCAACGATGTCAGAGTCAATAAATGTAAGCAGGTGTAGAATTTAAAATATAGGTACCTGATGTCACATCTGATGACTCCTTCACCTCTCCCTCAGTTATCTGGTAAGCACGAGCTTTTGGCTTTGGAACCGTCTTAGCTACTTTTTCCTCCATTCTCTTACATCTATCTCTAGCTTTGTCCGGTCAGTCAGCTTGAAGATGATCTTCCTTAAAACAATAATAACACAAACGAAGAGGGCTTGGGCAATTCGATGCCATATGCCCCGGTCTACCACACTTAAAACATTTGCACTCTCCTGTATGCTTCCTACCACATTTCTCACATGGGGGTATCTCTCTTGGTTGAGTTTGGGAACTAACTTGTTGTAATGGTTGTGGTTGTGGAATGGTTTCCTCAAAACGTACTTTCTTAGATACAAAAGATGGTGAAGTGGTGTGTTCTACCTTTCTCTTACTCACTGTTTCAGCAACTCTAGCTTGCAAGTCCTTCTCACGCACTAATGCTCTATTCAAGATTTTGGCAATGGTATTATAAACAAGTGGGTCAATGGATTCACGAATTTCAAGGTTGAGATGACGATAGAAGTGGTCGGTCAACAACTTTTGATTAGAGGTGTACTCAGGACAAAACCTAGCTTTCTCATGGAATGCCTTCGAATACTCAGCAACTGACTTACTTCCATGCTCAATCATTAAAAACTCTCCCTTTAACTTCTCTAACTCTGTAGGTGGTGAAAATTCCTCTCTAAATATCTCTTTAAACTTATTCTAGGTAAACCTCGAAGCTATTTCAGAACCATACGTCTCTAACTGAGAATTCCACCACTCATGAGCATCTTTCTTAAGTTGATGAGCTGCAAATATCACTTTTGACTCATCCGGACACTTACACAAAAAAAATGTCTCCTCGAGTTCACTAATCCAACGATTACTAATAACTGGGTTTAACTCTCCACTAAACTCAGGTGGATTACACGTAGCAAAACTTTTATACTCAAACTTCTCTTTCTCTTTATTCGTCTCTGCATGGGTTGAGGATGTTCCAACATTTCTTAAGGGAGCTATATGTTGTCTTTCAAACTCACTAAATCTCTCGGTCAACATGTTTTCCATTCTAGTAATCATCGTTGGGGTAAAGGCTTCTAGAGATTGTCCAACTATATTCTTTATCATTACTTCTTCCTCATGAGTCAAATTTCGGTTCTCCTCACACGGGGGAGAACGTTCACTGGTATTCTTAGTAGCATCCATCTAACACAACATCAACAATTCAGTTAATACATTAAATCTTTACATAATATTGGCAACAATTAAACTTCATGCTCAATTTATCAAAACAATTCTCCCCTAATCTGCATTATGTTTAAGTGCTCTGAATCATCCATGTGCAATAGTATAATATTAATTTCGTTGGCCAGACGAAATCATATTAGACTTACCACACACATCTATTCATTACCCTTAAACACAATCAGTCACAACAACAAATCTTGAAATCATATAAAAACATAATCATGCATTCATAATAGTTTAAGACTACGCAATCCTAAAGTGGATTACATAATTCTCTTAAACTATCGCTCTGATACCAACTTGAAACGCCCCGAAAACGTAACCATTTTTTTATACTAATATACTCTTGTTTTTGTCCCAACAATCAAATAAAATACGATATGAGATCATATACGCAAGACTACACGAGTTAAATGCTCATCATGCGTTATGGACAAAACTACCCGTTCTCAAAAGTGCCCATTGTGGTCAAAACTGCCCTTTTTAAACACGTATAACTTTTTACTCATTAACAATTAGACCACCAAATTTTGTAGACACCTTCTCTACAACAAAATGAACGTTTTTCATGTTTACACTTTCCCCTCAAAACTGTCTCTTTGCCCTCAAAACTGCCCCGTTACCCATATCACTACTCTCAAAATTGTCCTCTTTTATCAAAACTACCGTCATTCAAACACGCATAACTTTTGACTTGGGAATCCTTTTGACCTGAACACTTACGAGCTCCTTCAAAATGACCATATAAACATTTCACAATTTCCACTTTTTCAAATTTCACTATAACACGGGAATTGAACATTTGACTCATTTCGACCCAAAAACAACCATTTTATGATCATACCAAGTCTCAAACCATGAAGGCTGAGACATTGAGCTTTTGACCACATAGCATATACATCAAAACAAAGTTGTAAGATGCTTCACCACACCCTTAACTCTTTTCTAACTCGTTTTAGACTGTAAGTGCATTTAATGACCCATATTGACCCTTTTTGACCCGCTGACCTACAATGACTCCTTTGACCCATTGACTAGCCAATCATAACCCATAATCGACTAATGAAATTTTTGACTATATGTCAACACTCCAATTCAAAGAAAACGCACTTTGACCATTTTCAACTATTCTCTCATTTCAAACACACTAGTTATATTCAACACTAACTTTAAAATGAAAAACCATAATATACATCATTTACATAAGTTGTTGACTTTCAAAGTCAACCTATTCCAAAAATGCTTAAGTCATGGCTCACCATGACTCACTTTTAAAAACATGTCTCAAAGGGCGATTTACACAAGTATATCCAAACGACATAAAAGAGAATACTTGCCATACACTAACTTCATGCAATCCACGCTATCCCCTTAGACCGCCTTCCCCTTTCCTTGTCCACTTCCACCTAAAACATTGAAACACTTAAACAATAAGCAATCTTGCTTAGTGAGCATATAAGCAACTTAACCAAATAATACATAACATGGCTACATAAACACTATGCTAGTGAAACTAGCAACTCTACATCATAAACTTCATAAGCTACATATCACTAACTTGTGATTGTACCCACCTCTAGCTCAGAAGCTATCCGGTAACATGTACAATCAATTCATATCACTATAATCATATGCAAATAATACAAATAACCTTCACTTGATTGTACCCACCTCTAGCTCGGAAGCTATCCGGTAACATGTACAATCAATTCATGTCATAACACTTCACAAGTAACAATTTAAACAAATAAATCACAATTAACTTCACATGGTTGTATGATCCTCTTATTCGGAAGTAATCCGGAAACACACACAATCATTTTCTTGATTAAATCTTTATATAACTCACCTTAGTCTTGAATTGATGATTCACAACGTACAACCAAAAGTAACAATTCCAACTTCTTATCACCTATACATATATCACATAACAACATATTCAATTTCAAGAAAATCATAATTCTAAACTAATAACCTCTATATGATAACTCCCCCACTTTGATTCAACTAATTCCAATTATTAATCACTAACATATTCATTAGTTCTACCATCATGATCATAATCACTTCAATTTCACTTGACCAACATATTACACTTAAATCCTTATACAAACATGTTATTCATACTATATTAACATCACTAATAACATAATTGAACTTATTAACATCATTACACAAGATTTATCAAAACCCTAGAACTTCATTTAAGAACACTATCATTAAATTCATCACTTTTAACTTGTTATTTGATTACCACTAAGCTTATAATCACTAACAAACAACAATTCTAACAATTATAAACCCTAATTTCGTGTTTGATTTCACTAATTTCACTAAACCCCATATTTAGGTTAAAAAGGATAAAGATTCACTTACAGAGATTATTAAGATGAAGAAGATGATGTTAGAAGATGATTACTTAAAGATTGAAACTTGAATTAAGGTTTGATTTTCAAGGATTTGGTATTGTTTATGGCTTCTGCGATTTTTCTTAGCTCCTGGGAGAGTTACTGGAATGTTTTAGGAACCAAAGGAATAAACACAGATACTTCCATATATTTAGCTGCTTATTATTTTAACTCCCCTTTATTTTACAGTCTGAAACTGATAATTCGTTTGCGTTTTTCACTATATCTCTTTATCTACACAATATTACTTTATAATAAAATTATATCCGCGTACGATATTAGATTCCTGATAAAATTGGGGTGTTACACATGCCCATGTCATACAATGGCCATGCCCATGTCATACAATGGCATGCCCATGTCCCTGGTACCTGATTGTTCCTTGCCTTCTGATTAAGGCCACGGCCATGGTGTTGGTACCCGATTGATTATTGCTTCCTGAGAAAGGCCATGGCCATGTCCTCAGACATGCCATGGCCATAGCGTCTGCCGACCTGAATGGGTATAAATACGAAATTAAATCCCAAAATTAGGTTGGCTTTCTCTCTGACGAATTTGGGCGATTTGGGCAGCTTTTGGAGAGATCCTAAGCTACCAAACACCATCTTTCATTCTACAAGTGGAAATTGATCATCACGCATCCAACAACATTGATTTCTTCGGTTAATTCTTGATTCTATCGAATATGAATTCTCTATTAATGATTGTTTCTTGTGTGTTTGAGTCCAAGATTATGGGCTAATTTCCTTAGTTCATCTAGACTAATAACTTTAGATGTTGGATTTACATTTGTGATTGATTATTTACGTACGATAATATGAAGTTTAATCATTGAACGACTTGTATTGCGGTTTATTTACGATTAATTCAATTGATGTTGCGTTTGTTTCATTAAGTGAGAACTTGTGCATTTAACGTTGCGTTTACTAGATTAATCACTTAGTGCTTTGTATTAGAGATAATCAAAGAATTGAATTAGAATAATGAATTATGATGTGGGTGGATCATACTAAGAGAGATCTTGTGTGATTGTTGATTATTACGAGAGTAAAGTCACGCGATTAATACATCATATTAGTTGAGTTAACTAGTCATAATTAAGAGGTCTTAAGTGACAACAAGAGTTGCATTGTGTAATCTTAGTTAAGTATTTGGCTTGTGTGAACAAGGGAATCGATTAATTAAAACACGTACATTAATAATTGATCTATTTCTTAATCAAAATAACACTAGAGGTAAAAGGTCTAGATGAACATGTTTCTCTAATTTGAGATAAATCTATCTTTTAATTGCTTTGTTTACTTTTGTCTTTACGTTTAAAATACAACCATTTGACTGTCTGTCGTTAAGAGGCAAAACCCCCGTTTTTACTTTGTTAATTAAAAATTGAAAACAACTTCAAAATACGTAAATTGTTCCTGTGGACGATAACCAGGAAACTTATCTTTGCTATACTACTACTCGGTTAGGTACATTTGCCTAGTTGTGTAATAGTCCATACATAGATACTTTTCTTACTTAATTTTATAACTCGGTTTTTGCACATCAGAAACGTAATCGGTAATCGATCGTTTATTCATAAGAATTAATCGATTTAGGTCTAGAAATCAGGAATTCGATTGATCCATGGCTCTGATACCATATAAACGCGGAAGAATGAAATTATACTCAAATTGAGAATTGTATTGATTGTACAAAGATTACAAATGAAGTCTAATTACATGATCTATATATATTGAGCTAACTAGTAACCGCCATTAACTAACTTAACTAACTTCTAACTACTTTTAACAACTTGATTAATTAAGTTACATTTCACACCCTTCTAGTTTCAGTATTTACAATTAAGACCCAAACTATGTAATAACTCAACAAAAAGTTTGAACTACAAAAAAGTTTGAGAAATGTGAGAATCTTTCAATTTATATAAACCTGCATATGTATTACCTAGAATTGTCATAACCAGATTAATATGGTCATGTTTTTCGTTTAAGATGATACATTCGACAAGATAACGCACATTGACATCCCTTATCTTTTCGAACTTATAAATCCATGATCTTTGATCGGTAAAGTTATATCAAAAAACATGCATGTGTTTGACATACTAGCTAGTAAAAGCTTACGTGAGTTTAAACTTATTTTTTTTCATAAGCTCAAGCTTCTAGCATTGTTTGATTAGCAAAAACTTAAGAGCTAATTGAAAAAATAAGCTCATGAAAAGTAAGCTACTAGAAGTAGCTTTTAAAAATAAACTTATAGCTTATGAAATGGGAACTTACTTAAATACCCCTTATAAATTATTTATCATATATATTTTCATGTCCTTTTATGTTAATTCACATCTTTAAGCTCAAGTTAGTTTACCAAATACTTGTAAAACAATATGCTCTAACTTCCGGCTTAAAAAATTAGCTCCGGCTATAAGCTACCAGCTCGAGCTATAATCTTCTATCTTCAGCTACAAGCTAGTTTTACCAAACACACCCACAATGATGTATATATGTTCCCCGTCCCTAAGCTTTTTATTGCACGTTCTTATCTGAATTTTCTCTTATTGACCGTGAGGCATAAAGCAAGTTCGATCGGTTGGGAGACCACAATTGCTGCTAATAAGCAACAAAAATAAGCCCATGAAACTCCCCTAGTTAGCATTATTTTTCAAATAATAGAAGAAGACTAGTCACCAATCTATTGTTTCGCTTGCGGTATGATTGGCATCATATAAAACTTGACATTTTCACATCAACTTGAACCCGTGGTCCTAAACTTATAAACTATAATTTGCATCGATATCCAAGCCCACTAGTTAATACGAGTAATATTTATGGGATCTATATTATCTTATCTTATCTTAGTTACATATAAAGCATCTCTAACATTGTCTTAAAATTAGACTAAAAAATGTTTACCGACTAAATTGCTCTTTAAAATTTCATTAATAAATTCAAATCAAACATTAATTTATATTACCTATACCTATAACGACCTCTCACTTTATTTTCTTTTGAATATTCTAACATATTATCTTAATGAATCTTTTACATATACAAAATATATAAAAGATGAACAATTCAATAGATCCCGTCACTTAAATTATCAAATTGAATTTTTCACGAACGTTTGCATCTATTCGTCACCATTAGTTTGGATAAAGCTGGGTGAATGGGTGATATCATCCTTGTCTAAAATTATGTTTTATAATTTTCAAACATGAAGAGTATTGCATACTTGGAAAAAAAATAAAATAAATAAATAAATAAAAATTTCCTATATTACTAAATAAATCACAGTTAGGGACAAAAATCAAGCTTACGCAAGGTATCATCTTTTAGTCGTCCTTCACTTATCTTTTGAGCTTTGCTTGTTTCAGAGGTAAAAATTTTACAATTTTTTTTTTTTCTTTTTTTTTCGGACAGCAAATTTTACAAATTTCTTAAATAATTATTTACCTTTGGTTTTATGTCTTACTAAACTACTACTAATTTTGAATCATATATTTTACTTATTTTTTGTCAAATAAAATTTTATTTTAATTTTAATTTTCTTATGAATTGTTTGATTCATTTCGTTAGTTTGATTGTTCCCGCTCTATGCGGCGGATAACTTTTACAAAATTCATCAAAATATATTGTGATTAGCGGTCACATATATAATTTATTTGATCCTATTGAAGTTCAACTATATCTTAGTAACACTTAAAATATGATTTTTGTAGTTATCAAACAGAAAATAATTCACTCTCAAATAATCAATATATCCATAATAAATTTTTATTTATTTATAGACAACGTTACATGTCATTTAATATATACATCTATGTTGATTATACTGTATTGATTCTTTCCAAATTTAGTTGTGGGTAGTTATGTCATTATTATTGTACATAGGGGTAATTATGTTTTTTCCGATCTTTAAACTTGTAAGGTTGGGAAGAAAATGGTCAAACTACTGTATTGATTCTTTCCAAATTTAGTTGTGGGTAGTTATGTCATTATTATTGTACATAGGGGTAATTATGTCTTTTCCGATATTTAAACTTGTAAGGTTGGGAAGAAAAGGGTTAAACCCTCTATAAGGGTGTATGATATACGAGTAGATTCATAAGATACAATCATTTTATCTAGTATACTTTGTTAATTGTTAATTTACAAAAAACCTCACTATACACATGTAGATTAATCTCTTATTTTGGTTGTTCTAATATGGATTACATAAAGTTACTTAAACTTAAGTATACATAATTCACATTGTTTAAGAAATGAGCAGTACGTTAAGTTCCCCAAAAGCTAAAGTAAAACAGTAAAAATGCAACCGTGTTATATACTCCTACTTGCATCTTCTTTGATAACACACCCAGTCGCACACCACCAGTGGCTACAATGCTTCCACCACCACAAGCACAACCACCATCATCACGAAAACAACCACCCTTGACAGCCATCGTATCATTTTTCCGATGGATGTGGGACTACTGTGCTAAAGAAGTTGATGATCCTATGGCCGAAAGAAAGGCTGACGCTCTCCTTGTGGCAGCGTCAGTTATTGCCGCCATGAACTACCAGGCGGCCATTAGCCCCCCTGGTGGTGCGTACCAAGATACAAGTTACATAAACGGGAAAATGGAATACCAAGCTGGACAATCAATCGCTGCATACGTTTCTCCATATGAATACAAACATTTCTCTATCGCCAATACTGTTTCCTTCACTTTTTCCATGACAACTATGTTTTTGTTTCTTTCTGGCCTGTCGTTGAAACGAAGGATCTTCTCGTTCCTTCTGACAGGTTCTATGTTCGCGACTATTACTGCCACCACGTATAGTTATAAACTGGCAGTGGAAGCCACGACACCAGATCATGATGAACGGATAATCGAATATAATTCTGTAAGCCGGTTGGTTACGGGGGCCCTGATTACGTGGTATGTCATTGCTGGTTTCACTATTGTTGTTTTTGTTGGGTTGCAATTAAAACTTCCCATGGCTGCCGCGTATCGTCGTGTTACCATGAAAGCATAATGGTGGTGTTGAGCGCGTTTATTTTCCTCTTGTGTACGCATTTCTAGGGCTAAATGGATCCACTTCTTGTGCTTGTATTCACTTTCTGTTGTTTGGTAATGTGTTTGTAACATCGAGTGATCGGAGTGTTCAATCTTTATTAGAAAGCTTACGTTGAACGAGTGCTTTTTAATGCTAAGAGTGGCATGATATTGATAATGCAGAATTAAACGAACTAGTTGTTTTAAGATCTACAAGGTCTTCTGGTCTTGCTAATACAAAATTATCTATTTAGCAACTAACATATATTGGAGTAGGTCGTGGTAGGACAGTCTAATCTTAAGTTACATCCTTATGATTAAACCCAATAGTTGAGCAACCCGTAACAAATATTCCAGCATCTTACTCGCAGCAGCAAATTGTACAGGTCGAGTAGGTGGGTAACTGAAGAAAACGCTTCCTAAAATTTAACAAGATGACTTGTGCAGAGGTCAAATACAACCCACATCAAATCAAACAAGATTACCAAATCTAATTTTTTAGTTTCTTCCCTTGTACATCTATTTCTTTCAAGCAAACGCTATTTTCATTCTCAAAGTCTACCAAGAATGCAGCACAGATAATTGAACCTAGAACGTCAGTTCGCACAAATCTCACACATAACATAACTGAACACAAGGAGTAATCAAATTAATGTTTTTCGTGAACTACACAAGTAAAAGTTCTACATTCTCAATGAGTCTAAAATAATAAATAGATCAAACTAAAACCTCCAAATAAACCATCTCACAATCATTACCAACGAACTAGAGAAAGAAGTGGTTAATTAAGAACAGATACTTGTTGCATGACAAGGCAGAGAAGGCAACAGATCTAGTAGTTAGTTGGGAACTGCTTACAAGATTTGCCTCAAAGATCATTACGTACTCTCTTGTTGCTGCTACACGAAGGACACTTGTACTGTTTGATTAGTTCAGCTTTTGCAGGAGTAATCTTCACGCACTTCCCATGAAACCACCTCTCACATATATCACAGCAGATCCAGAATTCATCAGACGCATAGTTCTCATTACAAGCTCCACATAAAGTATCACCATGCTCATCTTCATCTTCTTCTTCATCTTCATCCTCCAAGTCATCCTCATTGTCTTTTACTTGCAACATTTCATATTTTACCTGGGACTCAGAACCTCTCTGACAACCCAAATACAGATACGTCAGAGATGTTGATATCGAAATGCAGTCCCTAAATTACGTTAAAAGCCCCCATCAAAGCATATGAGGACTGTTACCTAGACCCTCCGAATTGCAACATTTGATTGGAACATATAGTTTTGGGGATGTGAAACTATCTCCAAGCATATAAATTAACCTTTTCAAATAAGTGTTGGGAATATCAGGAGAAATAGAATATACATATGAATATAAATTGCAATTTTTTATAAAACAGAGAATATAGGTTTTAGTGATCAAGTCAAAGTTGAAATTCGTTATCAACACCATGGTCTTGAAAGGAAGAAATGCATTCCTAAGCACAGATGAATGAAATAGCATCATATTAATTGCATTCAGAATACATAGGCAAACAAATACTATTGTAAATTGTAAAATAGACTTATAGACAGTGATATTATCAGCGTGAAGAGGAATTGTAAACGAATTTTAGTTAACGGATACTAAAACTGGGATTTATGGTTGTGCAGAAGACAAACTGACAAAGAGCATAATCATGATGTATAAAAACAACAAAAGAAAATTTACCAACACGTGCCGACAAAACATTCTAGTAGACAATATTATTAGAAAATTGTAAGACAAAAGTAATTTCTTTTACCCCTTTCGTGTTTGACTTAGATTTTGTACTGCTGTGAGTAGATATCGAGGACTTCTCCGATTTCTTGCAAGATCCAACCACAGCCTCATAGACTGTTGGGAGATCATTTATCATTTGAAAGAGACGTTTCCTGCATTAAAAATTTAAGCAATACTTATATGGTTAACTAAAAGACCTGTAATAAACCGACTTGTGAAACATTGAAACGTAAACTATTCAGGGTGAATGGTACTTTAAAAGAAGGTATACCTGTCTGATTTGTCAAAAGCAAATCTGGCACCAAAATAATATGCAACAGAAAGTAACCATGCATCACTATGGACAGCAACCAGAGACAACCAATCCTTTTTTGGCATTCCATCTCGAGCGAAGTTAATACCTAATGCAGGTTCTGGGAGCTCGGGAGGCACCTCCTCTGCAGGTAAGTTAACTTCCCATTTTTCGCTAGGGAATCCATATAGGCAAAGGTTTTCTTTATCTGAAAAATAAATTGATACAAAGTATTAAAAAATATAACATATAAAGTAGGGGGTGTAAACAAGCCGATCTACTCGAACTCGACTTGTTAAGAACTCGATTATTCGAAAGAAGCTTGTAGCTTGTTTCATAAGCAATCTCGAGCTTCACATAAACGAGCTATCATTTATAGACCAATAATAATGCATGTGATAATATAGTATATAGTTACATAAAATAAATAAGTATACATATAGCACTTTCTATAATAAAAGGAATATTAAATATTACACTACTTTATATACTTATGAGTCTTGAAAAAGAAAAATAACTGAATATACATAATTTAATAAATATTATTACACGTACTTATAATTGAAATGAATAAAACAATTAATTAATAGTAAATATGTATATGCAATAAAAGAGTGAAGCCCGAACCGAGCTCGAGCTTGTGAAATATCACATGAGCCGAGGTCAAGCTTTACATGTAGAACTCAAAACTACCAAAGGCCAAGCTACAACCCTAATTGGAAAGCAGATAGAGTATAGACCAGCATAGAATCCAAGTATATGTTACTTGTACGTAGAATTGCAGATGAAACAGCTCAGGTTGAGAACAAATGATAGCATATAAACTAGTTGGTATTTCCTTCTAAATTGATTATTTTATCTTCTTATGTAATCATAAGTGGATTAGATTGGATTAGATTAGATTAAACGTATAGACAATTCTCCAATTTAGAGACGTATATTATACAGTAAGTAAGAAGATAAAAACAAAAACCCTAACACAAACCTGGATCGCACTGCCGATAGAAATGATCAACTTCTGCACAAATAAGACATATCCCATCAGAATGTAAAACATATTACGTTATAAAGAAACCCTAATTTAATAAGAAGAAGAAGAAAAAAATGTAGAGCGCACCAGTTGTTAGGGCTTTAATTAATCCGCCACGACGGCCTAAGTAATCCTTATAAACTTCTTCAACGGTTTTCGGATTGTAAACGCCACTGCGACCTCCGGCGTCCATTCTCCAAACAGAATTGTTGCGCTACTCTTTATTTATTATTATTAGGTTGTGCGATTTGAGCGAAAACAAAATTCAATCAATCAATTGTGAGAAAACATTCACACAATTAAAAAATAACAGGAAGGAATCGTGATAAAGAATGAAGGGATTTGGATAGTGAATGGTGGAGAGGTTTATTTTTTCAAGAGGGAAATTATAAACAGGGGGGACAAACTACGTATAAATTGAAGAGAAATAATCGTGTTTTACTTTCCCTTGAAAACCGCTTACGTGGAACCTATTCATTGGCTATCCTAATATGACGTGGAATTGGTAATTCAATCCTCAACAAAAATAAAGGGTGCCCTTCCTTCTAAATAGGGATGATAAAGAGCACACGGTATGGGGTGGATTTTGGTTGCGTTTTGGGTCGAGAAGGTCATTGGATAGTGTTCTGTCGTATCGGAACGACGTTCTCGACGGCGTTTCCGAGTAACGTCTTAAACGCGACGCTATTTTCTTTTTTTCTTTTTTGTCTTTTTCTTTTTTCTTTTTGTTTGTTTCGATAACAATAAAATCGTGGCTTTGTGTTGCGTTTGTGTGTGTGCTTGTGTGAAGAAGAAGAGGACACATGGAAGAATAAGGTATATAGCAGATTTAGGTTTTAAACTTTTGTGGGTTTTAAAATTAAATTGGGCCAAGCCCATATAAGGCTATTAATTTTGTTCTTTTTGAATTATTGTATTTATGTAATTTTAATTTTATAAATTGTAATTTTTTTTTTGTTTTAATAAATGAATTGTTGTTTTATCTAATTTTGTTGATATTTAAATTAATTTTGTTGAATTATTTGTCTTTAAAATCAAAAAAATAAAAAAACTCCATAACACTGTTCAGAACACTGTCTACCACACCACAAAATCCTCGGCAACAACATTCTCCCTAGGACTCTGTAAAAATAACATCACCACACCTTCTGCTCTAATGGGAAAGGAAATAAGAATACTGTGCAATACACTAGGCATTCTTTAGTATTAACTTCGTTATTGACGTTGTTTAGTTTACACAATTATGAGTATGGGTGATAAATTTGGTCGGCTCAAGTTGACAGGTCCAAAGTACCCGACCCGAATCCAACATGATATGATAAATGGGTTGTGGTTCAAAATTACTACAATAATTTAACACGTGATATCTATATCTTTAACACCAATATACTAATCTAAATCCTTATAATTAGTTTTATCGTATATTTAACGTAATTTTTTGTACTTATGTGTGCATCCATCTTCTGTTTCAAATTCATAAATTTGAAAAAACTAAATACAATGTATTCTTGTTTACCCTAACTTGATGTCTTGTTGGTAATTTTTATGTTTGTTTTTTTAAAGTGACGATTGATATTTATATATGCATTTTGTACCTAACTAGTATTTGATCCGATCCGTTTTGACTATTTATTCGACCTTTTAGTATCACCACCTCAATGGTAGAGGTCTCATGTAAACAAAATTCCTGGATCCGCCACTCTCACACAAATATTCTCTAGTACAACTGATCCAACACAAATTGGAATGCTAGTCCTATGAAAACGATTATGTTATTATATCGGCAATTAGAAATAATAATTAAACCACTTTTACTAATTAGTAATTACTTCGAAAAGTAAAGTAAGAAAAGATCTCAAGTTCTAATTTTATCAAGCAACTTGTTGTTCATCTTTTTATTAATTCATTAATTTAAAGAAAAGGATAGTTTGCTAGTTGTCAATAAGATACATCCAATGCATTAATTAAAGTTAAAGTTTCCTTTTTAATCAAATATATCATTTAATATATCACAAATAAATGGAAAGTTTCAGTGAATTAAATGCAAACATAAATTAAATTATATATAATCCTGAATAAATAAGGAAAGTTTTAACTTTAATTAATGCATTGGATGTGTCTTAGGGCTGTCAATAGCATTTCCCTTAGTTTATATTACGGAAAACTTTGTGCAAGATCACTTTTAATTTTAGATCTTGTGTGGGTGTGAATAATTTACGTGAAACCCAGTGCAGTGTAGAGCTGAGCTTTATACGTAGACACGTAGTAGCTTTTATGTAAAAAAAAAAAAAAAGAATTGAAAAAAATAGGGGGTAATTTTGCTCTGAACTATGTAAACCTACAACTTGTACAGTAGAAAACTTGAAACAAGTTATAACTTATATATGAATCAGCAGTTGTATTTACAGTTGTAACTTGACCCTTTCTGACCATTTAAAAATATCAGAATAAACTCGGTCTCCTCCCAGATTGTTTCCCGTGGCTCCAGCTGCTACCCTAATGATATCTTCTATCAAAGCAAAATTTCCCATTATATCAACATGGTTTCCACTTTGTGTTCCTCTTCCTTCCAACAGTGTCAATGGAGGTGCATGATCGTATTCTCTGATGTATGTTTTGATGCCCCAAGGATTAAATCGTGTTTTGCCTCGCCAACCTTTTGCACACATGTAACCCGCACTTAAAACGGGAACCGTTTCATCCCCATCAACAGAATAAACCCCAGCTCTCAAACAACCTTTATCATTTCCACCCTCAGCCGTCGTATCGATCTGAAAAGGAATATAACACTCCGCAGCTGGACTAAATTTATAGACATATGATCTTTCAGTCGGTAAGCCAACTCCATACATTGAAAATATCTCCATCTCTGGGGCATTTGGTAATCTACAAAGTAATAATGGAAAACATCAATAACTAATTGGTTGCATGTGTAATATAAAAATAAGTGAAGGAAATGCTTTTAATGGGTCAAAAATGACAAAATTCATCTAAAGTGTATTCAAAGGCTTGTAACCAACCCTATAGCAAGTTCGACAAAAGAAAAACTAGATTTGGAGGGTACCCCCGAGTCCCTGACCCCCGTACCATATTTCAATTACACAATCAGATTTAATGTGTTAATTATTCATAAAATTTAAAAAGGGCAGAATAGAAAGTGTTGGCATTCTAATCCAATCCAACCCTGTATGTTTTGGCCTGAACCATTCGAACCCATTACCCAACCCGCCCATATAGTCACCTATATTGTTCATCAAATGATATTTAAGCGACCAGTAGAAGGATGGGAGACCGAAACCATAATGGAAAAGAAGAGTGTCTAACCTTGATTCTAAGGGATTTGACCAGTACTTATAGTGCTTGTATTTTTCATCATCTAAATTATCAGCTATTCCATAGGAATAATGAGCACTACCACGTTTCATCATCCTTGGAGCCACAAATTGCAAAAGTTCCAAAACAGATTCAACAGTGAAAGCCTTGTAATCTGCGACAGCCTTGATACCCCCAATTCCCATTTCATGGTATTCGTTCCATACATCTCGACAGGATCTGTTTGCAAAGTTATTACCCTTAACAGCACCCTAAATTTCAACACTTCTTACATGAGAATTGGATTGCTGCATAATGATTAATGAACTAAGATACTTACTATCTAAAGATTACCTTAAATTCCACCCTCTCAACTTTTGATGAATGCATTTCAGCGACATCCTTCCCAAAAGATATTATTCTCCCATAATTAAGAGATTTAACACCATCAAAACCTGCTTCACTTTCAACTGCTGCTTGAGTATCATTCTTCTTAACTTGCTTAGCAGCACAATCATGGTCTGCTTCAGGTGCCCAATCAAGTGTACCCCAAATGGCATCCCCACCTTTTGGTATTAATGACATTGTTGAATCCCACGTACGTGTCATCCTCATTGCATGTTGTAACGTCTGAAAACCAAATATATCTAAATCTAGAACACCAGGTGCAACAGCCCTGCATTGAGAGTACAAAAGATATGGAATAGTTATGGAATAACGTAACTACACTTAAAAGCTAGTATACAGATTACGTTCTATTGAATATAATATAACCAGATTTGTTCTAACTGGTATGAATGCATGATCCAAAACTCGAACATAATCAGATAATAAGATATTTCTATCCATGCAACAAGTACTAAGCAAAATGATCTCACACCTGGCTACAGCAATATCCTTAGCTTCAGCAGAAAAAAGGCCTGCAACTATTTTTGGAAGCCCCAAAAAGGGTCCACCTATATTCATCACAGCCTTTATATGCTTGTCACACCAATCTGATTCACCACCACCACCCATTGGAGCTGGTGCTTCAACCCATTTCATAAAATGCAAAAAGTACAAAACACCCATAGAATGTGGTATCACAACCACCTTTTCCCCACTAGTAGCTACCATGAGTTCTATATTGCTTTTCATCCTGCTTAAAGTTTGATCTCGCACCTGGTTATCACAATTTATCAAATCTTTCAAACTGAACGACTCTTAACACAAGTCTCATATTTTATAAACGTGATTATGTGGAAAAAGTGTTGTTGTGGATTAAGCATACCTCGGTATTTTGAAATGAGAGCCTCCAGTCATAAGCAGCCATATACATGTTCTTCTCCTCATATCCAATGCGAGCCAAATTGGCAATCAAAACTGCCCACACAAAATAGCCCGCGGCAAAGTAATCGGCTGCCACAAGTCCAGACACAGGCCTGACCCTTACACCGGGAGGATCCATCCCAGTTTCATTATCCAGTGACATATGCTCAATCCAACACAAGGGCCTGCAGATGATTAGAAAAAAAAGTTTCTCTAAAAATGATATGATCCGGTGACATTACTCTACATGTGACTGTTTGGTGATTTCAACAAAACAGCCTTGACTTCCATGTTTCTATCATTAACTGATGGGACCTTCAAGCAACTTTTGGTGGAAATAGACATGGTATCGCCTTTTAACATCTCTTGACCAAAGGCTAACATAATTTCCAAAATACATACACATACTTGATTGTTCTCAAAGTGTTGCGTACATGTTTACTTCCACCACCATTACCAAATACTCCATATTTTTTAAAAAAGAAAAGTAAATTCAGCGCATGTTGACTTTCGAAAACCAACCAACTAACCGTCTAACCTAGTGGTCCATACTATTATAAGTTTCTATTTCTAATCAGGGGTGCATTAATGTCATAATGTGTGTTGTAACTTATATCATGTAAATACTTAAAAAAGAAAATCGAATTTGAATCACATAATCAGGTGCAGTAAGATTTAGAGACAATAATATCATTACACTTTTTTTTAACCTATAAATACATAAGAATAAATATAAAAGTTGAAATGAGGATGTGTAATGGAGTGAGTATACCTTTTGTAAACTTCACCAAAAGTGCCACCCCAAAGGCGTTTTCTAAACAAGCCATCCATACAAGGGTGTCCTTCCCATAATTCAAGCCCACCCGTGACAATCCCGGGTACAAATACAACCGGATGCTTAGCTGTTAACCCTTGCTTCTGTAATTTAACACCCGGGGGGTCAGGCGTTGGACCCGTTATCGCTTCCGTCACGTACTGAGGGAACGATGCCGGCATCGCATTATATAAAAACAATAAAAACCACCACGTTGAACATATGAATCCGATCATCCAACAACAACCGTCTACACACGACCTTTTACCCTTCAAATTCTTTATATTATCATTATTATTATTATTATTATTATTATTACTTTTATGATGATTATTCGAATCCTTTGTTTTTCTCTGTTTTTCTAACTTTTCATCTTCAGATTTATTGTTAATTTGAGACGCGGGCTTGTGGCCGGAAGTTGTTGTCTTCTTGGAATCGCCGCCACCTCCACCGCCACCCTTTCGTTTCCTTGCCGGCATATTTAATTATTCATATATGTATGTATAAGTGTGTGAAATTGAATATGTTGATCAAATGTGATGTGATAAAATTGTGAGAGTAAACTGACAAGTGTGTTGGGACATGGTAAACCCTTACTCTTTACGCAACAGAGTTAATCAATCATCGAAAAAAACAAACGGCGACGGGCGACGTATGTATGTACACAGAAGGGGAAAGAGGTGAGGTGTATGAATGAAGACGCCTGTTATCGAAGGTGGAAGGATCTCCGGCGAGTGATTACCGCTAAAATTGATGGTGGAAGGTTGCGGGAAGAGAGTGTATGTTGGATCTGACGTGGGCCCAGTTTTGTCAAAGAGCCGATGAGAAAAAAGTTTTATTATTATTAATAAATTAAAATTAAAATTAAATGTTTTGATAGACTACACTACAGTCCCTTAAGTTTTATTGATTGACAAAAAAAACATCCTCAAATTGGTTCTTCTCAAACATGGCCCAATATATAGTGCTTTTTGAGATTGAGGGTAAACCTACAAAAACACAATGTCATTATTATTGTTCGATATGTTTTTTATTCTACTCCGTATATAGGAGGAAACTGTCTGTACTCGATTACAAAAAAAATAAAATAAAATAAAATAAATACCATTTATAATTTAATTTGTTCTCAATATTAAACAATGTGCATTATAGGTAGCACTTGTAGATGCTCGATAGATTAAGTTGAATTGAGACTTTGTAAGACGATAGGTCATGAAATATTGTATGTTGAGATACCTAGCTACTTCTCTCACTTTCACTACATACATACATACGAGCGACATTTTTGATAGACACTGTTGTATTGTTAGATACGGTATAGTAGTGCTGTAACAAAAGTTATTAAAGTACGTATGAATAATTAAAGTTAGATTGGTAGAAGTATTGGGTTGTTGTAATTTCGATTTAAAGTAACATATCTTTCAAGAATAATGTCTTTTTATTTGTTATCTTTTTTTCGTTCAAAATAAAAATAAAAATAATAATAATTGAGTTAATTTGCTACAGGCCAAGTATCTTAAAGTAGAGTTCAACTCGATCTCACAGTGTAACTAGCGTTCTTTAAACAAGTAGGAATAAGAAATCTTAATAAACTTACCGAGTCTAAAAATGGGGGGTTACTTGACATTATATCACAAAGGAATGAGGAATGATGGTAGTAAAGGTATATATTCACGTTTTATAAACTTGAGGGTCCACTTTGTAATAGACTGACTGCTGTCTTTAGTTGAAGTGATGAGGTAAGGTAGGTTAGCCTTCAGTTACGGATGAAAAACGCAACTTTTCTAAACATAGGATTTACTATACGAAGCCAAGGGAAACAAATAAAATATATTCATCTCTACCCCAACAGTATGTTGTTATATATACTCCGTAGGGTAAATATATTTTGTCGGCATCGTACCCTCCCTATTTGTTCCGAGTTAAGCAACCTACCACTTATACTCCCATTGTCTGCTATCAAACCCGTAAATATGTGCTATAATCCTTGAAAAGTTAATTTTAACCGTTTCATGTTCAAATTTGCTGACTAAGCAGCCATGTGTACCACCATCTATTAATTTTATGCCACATCAGTTATGCCACGTCACTTGTGCCAACAATTGCTAACAAATAAACTAATAGTAAAAAAATTTAATTAAAAAAATAATTTCTTTTATACTAGCAAACGAGTATCATCATCTGGAATTTTTTATTTTGTTTAATTTCACGATCAATTGTAAGTTACAATTATACTTTCATTCTTGAACAATTTAATGACAACTCTACAAAAAATAATCACAAAATTAATATTTAATTGACTTGCAGAGCTGCTTTGGTGTTGATCGGAGACGTTGAAGGCGTTGAACCCACAAAATTTAATATAATACAAACTAAACTTATAAATCCACAAAATTCAAACCCACACATATACGACAAAGATACATACGGTGGATCTTAAATCAATTTCGCCAGATCTGAATTTCAGACAGATTGGTGGGGTGAGGTCCGTTTCCGACGGTTATGGTAGAGTAGCAATTTCCGGTGAATCCAAATCTATCATCTTGTTCGTGAAATCCAAATCAATCACAAATGAACACCTAAATCACACATCAAATGAACCGATATGTTGTTTCTCTAAAACCACCAGACAGCCACCATCCAACCTCCACCACCATAACGTCACCACCCTTCCACCTCCGGTGAGCACCACCAGCAGGTTAACGAGTACCTCAATTTCAGGGTGATCGTCGGAGTTCACTTGGAATCGCCGGAGTATATGTTTGGAACCGCTGCAACACTACCGTACCGGAAACTGAATGGCCATCGTCATCAGGGTCGTCGGCATCACCACAAGTCATCACCGGAATTCGGCTTCACCGGAACCTGCTACTCTGGAAAATACGCCCTCACCTGACCGAGAATTAGACTTGAATGAAGCAACCAATTAGATCTGTGTTCGAATTTCATGAAGATAATGATTATGTGAAGCAAATGGTTTGGGTTGTTTAGTTGTGTTCACGATGTTTTAAGTCATATGAGATTGATTTGAGTGTTTAATTGACTTGGATTGCATGAACAATTTTCCTACTGGTTTGTGAGAGTGATTTGGATTAAGGTTCTTTGTATTCATTGGGGTTAAATAAAATAGAAAAAGAATTAATAAAAAAATAAAAATGAACACGAGGTAGAAAGATTAGAAAAAGAAATCATGGAACCCAGCTAATTACGTCCACGTATGCAATTTATTTACACCTGTTTAATTTTTTTAATTCAAAAATGACACGTCATTAATTTTACCGGTTGTTCCGGTAACCGGTTAACATATTACCGATATCGATACAACATTAACCAGTGTACTTCAGACAATGGGAGTTTAAGTGGTAGGTTGCTGAACTCGGAACAAACAGAGGGGGTACGATGCCGACAAAATGTATTTCCCCTACTCCGTAAGGTACTGGTTAGTGGAAATTAAGTACCTACAAAATTACTTACCATACTACTCACTAATCAAATAACATCTTTACTTACTAAAATATTTTTTGATTGGTTAAATTATGAGTATGAATACTTATTTGAAAGAAACCAAAATATTAATGTGGACATTTAAAATAAAACGAATGTCATATACGATACAATACTAGTTTCATTAGTTAAATGTGGTATTTGGTAGTATTTGCATTCCAATTTCAACACAATATACGTACCTGGGATAAACAGCTGTCAACATAGATACATATATTCGTTCTAAAAAAGTTGAGCGTTAAATTAATACTATCATCATAATACAAGTTGGCTAGAATAGGACGATTCCTGAACTGAACCAAGCTAAAATTAGACACGGTCGTAATTGGGCTTTCCAATAGATGATGATTTACCTTTGGTCCGCCAAGGCCCTCTTTTTTTTTTTTCTTTCTTCTATTAAAAATACACATGGTGTATTTATTTGTTTTTACGTTGACATATATAGTATAAATTGATTTTGTAAAAATGGAAGGAAAATGATTAGTAGGCCTAAATTTGTGGGACTAATAATAGACCTAAAGATTTGATTGGTGGGTTTGAAAAATTGATTGGATGAGATTCGGAGAGAGAAAAAGTTCAACCAATCAGAAAATTAGGCCTACTTTTAAGTCTATGTAACTAGGCCTATTTAGCATTACTCAAAATGGAATGAAGAGGGAATCTACTTAACGGCGGAATTTAAGGGAAGAAATAAAAAGTGCGTGAGCACCAACACCCAACAAATTAAACATACATACATACTTCACATCACATCACAACATATATTTAAATATTTTTATTATTATTGGCATTCACGTATGAATCCTTCATTTGTTCCTTCATCTGAATTTCAATTCCTCTGTTTTTCACTTGGATCAATTCCCTTCCAATCATAAATTAAAATTTGAGCGAATCAATGTTAACTTGTGTCGTCCCTCGCTCAAAGCAACCTAACAATGATCACGATGGCAATGGCGTTACACCTGCCGCCGCTAAACAACCGATCAAAAGGCTCGGTTCTCAGGTAGATACATCTTTAATATCCTTCCAAATTATTAACAGCTGATCATATATAATTCACACAAATGCAATTGCAATTGCTATTGCTATTGCTATAGCTATAGTAATATAGTACAGTAATATAGAATTGATTGATTGATTTTTTATAAATAAATAAATTACTGTATAAAAAATAGATTAAGGAGATGGCGGTAAAAGCGTCGGGAGCGTATCGGAGTTGCACTCCGTGTGCGGCACAACCGGCGATGATGATGACTCCACCACAGCAGCAGTTACAAAAGAGTAACGATGCAGAATCAGAGTCATCGGTGTCCGAGAGGTTCCGGTGGTCGTACCGGCGAAGTGGAAGCAAAAATTCCAGCTCCGGCAGAGTGTGGGGGAAGGAAATGGAAGCCAGGTTAAAAGGCATATCCATGGGTGAAGGGACGTTATCGGCGTCGGCTAGCGGTCGGAGAGTTGAACCGCTGGTATTGATGGAACAGAATGAACCCAAACAGTGGGTTGCTCAGGTTGAACCGGGTGTTTTGATCACCTTCATTTCCTTGACGCGCGGTGGTAACGATCTTAAACAAATCCGGTTCAGGTAAAATTCATTCCATCGGTTCTACAAAAACCAACCCTTAATTACTCGTATAGACTGTAATATAAGTCTGTAACAAAAGACACCAACTAAATACGGAGTAGTAAATACATGAAGTCAACATAAGATGGCAGCCCACAGAGCCAAATATATATATATATATATATATATATATATATATATATATATATATATATATATATATATATATAAATATAATAATAATTGGACTATCTTATATTCTTCTTCTCTATAAATTAATAATAATTATATGTATGTATATGTAAATGTAAATATAATGTGTATATTTTTGTCATTTAGGTAATGTAAGGAGTAGAGCTGGCAAAATGGGCGGGTTGGGCGGGTATGGGCTACGGGTCAAAACGGGCACGGGTATAAACGAGCTCGGGTCTAATCGGGCGCGGGTCTAAACGGGCTCGGGTCATAACGGGCTCTTTAAAAATTTCATAAAAAAATGTTCTAATTCACTAAAATTTAGTATCTTCCAAAATAAGTTATATATTTTAACTACATAATTTGAAAAATATAACATGATGATCACACATTTAGATCCATTCATGATTTGAGTTTTACCCAATTAAGCTCATTCCTAAAATTTCTCCAGTCCATAAGAATCCAAACTTTATGTCATTATACCCAGAATTGCCCAAATGTGAAACAAATAGGCAGAATTTGCCAGCACTACTAAGGAGTGACAATGACTAAAGTATTTATCCCTTGGAATATATGGATATTTTAGATATATAGTGTAGTAGTTTATTTATTGGTATAGTATACCTAACCACCATATTAAATTAAATAGCTATATATATCTCAAGTTTGTCAATCATGGTAGCTCCTCATCATCACAATTATGGTTGTTCACAGTTCGGATAAAATCGGATTATCTTCGGATTATCCAATAGGATAATCCGGATCGGACCATATGGTTTGGATAATTGGATTTTTAGATTGGCTCGGATCAAAACCAAACTTATTATTTTGGATCACGGATTGGTTTTAGTTAGTAAATCATAAACCGGATTGTCCAAAATAACAAATAACTATTTATTTTTCAAACATTATATGTATACATGCACATACAAAATAGTTTACTAACATATTAATATTATATAAATATCCAAATATAATACAGGTAATTTATAGTTTACAAAATTGTTTACTTATATATGTAGATAATTTATAGTTTCGTTTTGCATTTTATTACTATATTACGCACACATGTATATGTACTAGGAGGTTCAAATGAGAACCATTCATTCTGTATAAGTTTATTATAATATCTAACATATTTTTAGTAAATATTGTAAATATTTATCTATGTGTTTGCATATCCAAAAACCAAACTGATCCATCCAAATAGTAATTCGGATGGATTGGTTCGGTTTTTGAATTTGTTTGGATGGATCGGATTCATATTTTCGAAACCATAATCCATTTGAATTCACGTATACGGATCGGTTTTGAACCGATCCATCCATTTGAACACCCCTAATCACATTTAACTTTTGCAATATCCATCCTTTCAAGAATTAAAGAATATTCGACTTACTTAACAGATTAAGCCCAATTCTCTTTAGGGTGGTCATCAGGGGAATTATAAAGCCACCCCCTGAATTACAGGGGATGCCCCTGGCCTAATTTGGTCACCGTTTAGTCCTTTTTCAGTCCAGTTATATCTAAGATCGGTTTGATTAGATGGGTGAGGGGGTATGAGATGGGAAAAAGTACAAGAAGGGTATCTAAATATGGACCGGTTATTATAGAGAGCTTGTCCCTGTTCATGTACAACTATTTTAATCATCATGGAGAGCTTGTCCCTGTTCCTAGCTAACTTTTAGTCAATATTCAGCTTCTACAAATCAATGATAGAATCTTAATTAATTAATACCCCGTTTTAGATTAAAAAACGAAAAGCGTAGAGAAAAAATTGGTTAGATCAAAATGTCAAAATTTGTGGGATAGAAAAGTTGTATGGTGCTTGGGAGTAAAATGTAAATGTAAATCATATGGTTTACGGTTTAGTTTACACCATCATAACATAGCTAGGCCCCCCACCAAGAAATTACATATTCATATTGTCTGGTTTTACAAGACATGTACTACTGCTTGTCTTAACTGATAAACACATATTTATGTTTAAATTTGTATCAATTACTGATTTTAATTAATTATTTCAAGGTTTATTAACAGGTTAGATCGATATATGATGACTTAATTTTCACAACATAAAAACAAAATTATATGAAACCAACATGAAAATTAAATTTTAACCACAATATTGTTGGCTTTAATTTGTGATGGTTATATATTGTTTAAGGTTTGTCATCATGTCATGTCCAGTATCATAAAAATGAAAACATGCATCAACAGTGGCTTATTTTCTCATGTCTGTCCAATCTCCCTCAACTTGATCGAATTTAAAGAAAGAATTGAATAATACTAGTAACATTTATGGCAACAGACTTATAGATTACCCTTATGTTATGCACTATAATAACATATATATAATATATATATATAGATCAAAATTATATTTAATCATCTGTAGGTCCTAACTTTGCTTGTCATGTCAAGAAAATAATTTGTCCACTTTGGCATGGTGCCTTTTGTTAATAGTTTTGATTACTGAAAATAAAATCATTATATATGTACGTGGATGGATAGATAATTTAATGATGACTTGGCTAGATAGGTGATGTATTGCCAATTTTTATGTGTTTTATTACTGTACAGTCTTGACTCTTGACCAATAAATATTCTCTCTCTACTTGACATGGTTATCAACTTATCACGTGTTCATTCTCAATCAAAAATTATCTACACACATCTAACATCTTTCACAATGTCCATCACACGCATAATGAATTATCAACAAACATTAAAACTAAAAAGGCTACAGACACATAATCTTACGGTACGGTACGGTACGGTAATTTATATGGTAACTTATACGGTACGGTACCTGAAGTTTACAGACACATAATCTTACATGCATGATTCTCCATACAAATTATGTTTATTCATTGATAATATACCGGATACCTTATTAGATAACTGGAGAAATGCCCCTACAGCAATATTTTTGATATGGCTTAATTAAACTACGAGTGTGGTGCTTGTGTACATCTACTTCAAACTCATGACAAAGATGGATAATAATATTCATGTCATACAGTGTAATTTACATTATAATAATACTATTTGTCATAAGCTATTGTATATTTTAGAAAAGCTACAGCATACTTTTTCTTTTAATAACACCAAGTGCCAAAACTTGACTTCTATTTGTCGTTCCGTTGGCAGCCGTGAAATGTTTAATCAGTGGCAAGCGCAAAGATGGTGGCAAGAGAATTTCGAAAAGGTAATGGAACTTTACAACGTCCAGAAGTTAAGTCGTCAAGCATTTCCCCTTCCAACAACTCTTAAATCAGAAGATGAACCTGCCCTCGACTCAAGGGTATGTTGGTTAAGTATAACCACCTTTGCGGGTTTAGAAGCTAGCAGAGACACTTTCTGATAAAATATGGTTGATTTGTTTATGTAACAGAGTTCAAAAATTGAATCTATTGGAGACAGTCCTCTAAAACCAACTTTGAGTAAGGAAAGACAACTTGACAACCAAGCCTCAACCCTGATGAGTTCAGACCGTGACTCCTCTGCTCTCACAACTACCCCAAAAGTATCAAGCATTAGTGGCACAAAAACGGAAACATCATCAATAGATGCCTCCACAAGCGCTAGCTCATCAAAAGAGGCTGAGGCTGATCAATCAGGAGAGCGTTCCATCAGCAATGTTAGTGACGTTGATAATGAATGGGTTGAAGAAGATGAACCTGGAGTCTACATAACCATCAGACTTCTTCCAGGCGGCTCAAAGGAACTCAGACGTGTCAGATTCAGGTTAGTAACAATCATATAATTCTGAAATAAAAGTAAAATGAGATATGTAATTCTCTAAACAGATGTTGTTATGACAGTAATCGGTATGTTTAATGTATGCAGCCGTGAAAAATATGGAGAGGTGCACGCGAGACTCTGGTGGGAAGAGAACCGAGCAAGGGTGCACAAACAGTACCTGTGATTGAAGAAACATACAGATTTTGAGGGATTTTGGTGCTTGAAGTTGGCCATTTCTATGTTCTTTACCTCTACATATATGTTGGACTCTTTTATGTTTTATTTTTGGTGTTTCAGGAGCAAAGAAGCATGTTTTAGTATCAGTGCTCTAACATTGGGTTGGTCTAGATGTGGAAAAAAATATTGTGTAGTTGTTTAAAGCAAAAAAACAAAGTACGCGGTGAATTTCACTTTGAAACCGTAGACAGCCTAATAGTAGCTTGTTGCAAATTTTGACAGTGCTTCATCACTGATACTTGAAAGCTGTAAAAGACTAGTATATCACTGCTTTGTTAATATGGTTGTCTAAATTTCCCAATATTAAGTAATGTACAGTGATTTGGGTTCGAGCGAATTTGTAGTATTTTCATCAACGAATTTCTACTTATTAAGTATACTTAGAAAAGTAAATTCGGGTGAAGATGTTTCATAAGGTCTTTCCATGCTTCCCATAATGAATCAATGTATAAATATTATAAGAATTGACATAACTAATTGTATTTTACGATCTCAGAAATTGCATAAGATCAGCCATTTATACTCGTGCCAAATATTAGCATGTTCAAGGAATAATTAAATTGGCGATGTACAAATCAATGCAAAGAAGTTCTGATAAAATAATAACTCATTAGCAGGAGGGAATACTATTGGCTTTTACAATTGAAATCAGTAGATGTACTTTGTACGTGATATATTTTATCATGACAATCGTGTGGTGGTGGTTGCTGGTGGCAATGCAGAGCCTACATATGTAATTAAAACTTCTTGAGGAAGAAGATGATACTTGATTTCAAGTTGTTCGAATATGTTCTTCAGCTCCAGCACCAGATTTGATTTTCTGTCGCTTTTCTCATCGTGGTTCTGAAAGTTAATCGTATGTGTTACGTATAGGCTCATTTTCATCTTGTTCACATTTTCGATCTCCCTAACCCTAACACTGTGCTTTGGACTCCATAATTGAGGTTTGCTATCTATGTACCTGAGAATATAAATTAAGTCAAACATTGATCAAAACTTAATCTCCAGATCATACATACCCTAATTGTAGGGGACAGTTAGTGTTAAATATATATTTATTTTATTTTTTTAGATAAAATGCAATGTTTAGTGAACACAGACCATAGATTAGGCTTCAAAATGATAAGTTAAATCTGAAATTCTGCCCTCATTGTCAATCCCCAAAACATCTACCTTCATTCCTTGTTTCCTACACAAAATAAGACACTCTACCCTTTATTAATATTATATACATATCTAGTCCTGAGTTATTGTGACAATTTTACTTGTGTTGAAGTAGAAAATGAGCAAAATTTAAATGAATGCAAGAATCGGAGAGACAGAGAAGCAGAGTTGGCATACGTTTTAATTTTAGCTTTTAGAGCTAAGATGTCCTCGATTGAGGTCGAAACATCCAAATCAAACTCTACAGAATCGCTCATTTCTGGGCTGCGGTTAAAATTGCTGATGGCTTTTGTAGCCAAGATTGAATTCGGGTAGAATATCTTCTCATTGTCATATCTCAGGAAGACAGTCGTCAAAATGTTCACTTCTTCTACAACCACCTATAGGTTAATATATGTTCATTTGATTAAGTTTAACGGGACAAGTATGCGTAGGAGTTGAAACACGAAATTGTTCCAAGTAGATTAGGTCCAGTGAGTTACCTGGACACCATCAACGACACAACGATCACCAACATCAAATGGGTGCATGATAAACACGAATAGGATGGCTTCAAATGCTGTCTTAGCAGAGTTCCCAAACATGAAAACCCCAAGTAAAATTTGAGATGAGATGAAAAGCAATACTTCAGTTGTAGCAATCCCCATGAGAAGTAACCACACAATTATGAGCACAAATATTGTAAACCCAGAAACAAGCTTGTTTAGCTCCTCTATGGCCGTCTTTGTATCCTTTAAGGAAAGCGCCAGAAATTTACGCTCCTTGTACACATTCACCTAGAAGCAAAGATAATTGTAAGTGAACTGAATACTTTTTTTTTAGATATAACATCAAGAATTGAACTTCTAAACGAAGGGGAAAATAATCAGAGTAATTACCACCCAATTCTTAAAGGACTTTTTCTTAATCCTTCCAGCTTCCGCTGCTCCTTCAAACAATGGAAGCACTTTCTTCAAATCGTCTTTGTTCATAAAACGCAAAAGATCATCCTCTTCGATGTATCTATAAGTTCGATATGACAATGATAAAATGTAAAGATGCAATTGAAGAGTAATTAAATGGGCCGGAATAAGACTAATTATCTTACTTGTGACCGTCTTTAGCTACATTTATAAATATAGCGTGACCAGCATTTAGAGCTTCCCATTCACAAGTGATTGTTCCATCTTTTTGTTCATCCTGGTCTGCAGCATCCTCACTTATATCAAGTGCATTAGAAAGTGTAGAAAATCCTGACTTACTTATAATTTTGATTAACCCTTTCATTGTCCAAGCAGAGACTTTTCCACGTTTCATCTTCTGAAGCTTTTTCACATCAATAACTTTTACCTTCTTTTGTTCTACCCCGTCCTTCGTAGAAGTTCTGAAACTCAACTGTCTGCTTGGTAAACTAGAACTAGTAACGCTTTCTGAACCCTCCATCAACGGAGGCCCTGAAAGGGTCTGAAGAACGTATTGATGGAAGATGTTTTCTTGAATCCTATCAAAGAATATCTTTACATGAAATGAAGAAGCTAATATCTTTACAAACAGAGTTTTGAGTATCCATGCACCTGCACCAACTAGTGTAGATGCAATCCCCCTTGTGATATAATTTAGAACCTTGGTCGTGTCTCTTGATCTATGAACACCGTGGTTGATCAAGAGTCCCCATGTTAGTAGAATTAATCCCAACCAAATAAAAACGCGAACGCTCTTTTGCAGGCTATAAACAAAATACAGAACTTTCTTTTTAAGCAAGAATTCCTTTTCAATTAAGAAAACTACCACATTTGTAAACCACTCGGAAAACAAGCGGCCACAAAAAATTGCTAATACCAAAACACACCATTTCCACAAATCTAAACTCCAAATGTGGCTATTCTTTATTCTATCCACCGTTGTGCTTAAAATGAGAACCACTGTAATGCAAACAAAAATGCTAAACTCAATAAAAAACAGAACCTTGATTTTCTTGGATCGTTTCCTAGGCTTATTAGCTTGAAGAAGTCCTGTAAAATATGCTTCATCGTCGTCATCCTCTTCTCCTTGTGACGCCATTAATGGCGTTTTGGGTGTTATTGGAGGGGTAAATTTGGGTGTTTTTGACTTTTCAGAAGGAGAAGCAGTTTTTCTCACAATATCATTATCTATCTTCCAACTGCTGGGAATCGCTGGTTCAATGAGTCTTGATTTCGCCTTCGGGTATGGAGACTCTGCTAACGATATTTTGTTACCAGTGTCTTGATCATTGACCTTAAGTGGATTGATAGTTGGTATTTCTATAGTCGAAGAACCCGTAGATGAGGGAAATTTTTTCCTTGATCTGAGACCTGGGTCTTGATTCAATTGAACAACTGGTATAGCAGCAGGTGGTTGGTCTACTTGAATATTATTTTTAAATGAGTAAGACCCAGGTTCTTGTTTCTCATTGGCCTCAACCTGCCCATTTGAATCATTAGAATTCGACTTTTCTTGGTCACCTGTAATCTCTACTATAACTTCAGCACCATCCAACTCCTTTTCCATGGATTATTCTTACTCAAAACCTAAATTCAAAGTAAAATTTTTTATTTTGATCAATCCCCTTTTGCTTTCTTTCTATCAGCTATATCTATGAGGAAAGACAATATTATATTAGTAAAACATTATACTAGTAGTCTAGTTGATAAAGACAAAGGCAAATGACACAAGTTGCTGCATAGGAATAATTAATGACAGCACAGCCATGAACAAGTTCAACAAAACTGTGGATTGTATATAAGAATGACAAAAATAATAGTATCAATTCTTGGGATTTAGCTAAGAAAACGGTGAAGAATTGTGCAACTTGTTGAAAGGTTTGATCAGAGGATAGTGGGGTCAGTATGGACTTTTCACCGATAAGTGTCAAGAAATAATAAATACGAGTAATTCAGTACGTACACTTTAGTTTGAAGAAGTCTACTTTAGTTAGCTGGACTTGTGTGCCAAAATTGACCATATATCAACAATCCATACACACAACCTAAACATGGTCTTTACTTGATTTAACACAATATAATGTTGTTATAATCTAATTTCAAATTTGTTGAGTTTGAACCAAGAATATGATCCATGAAGCGAATATCGTGTCAAATTAAGAGAAAAAACAATTAACTATAGATAGATACAGAAAACATGGTAAATGCCGATTGATCATATGAAATATATTCAACCCACAACAGTTTATCGGAAATGTGATACGATACAAATGAGATTTTGTAAGCACTGGTCAAAGTATACTGGTTGGGTGCAACCTTTAATTTAGATAGAATAGAACCACTGTTTATACAAGGATCATTTTACAAACGAGATAGCTAGCTAGGTGTAATTTAGTTTTTTAGAACAGAAATGGAATATTTGAATCTTTATCTAGTTGATTCCACTTAATAAAAAGTAGATAACTGAAAATGAGTTTTAGATAATTGGATATTTGTTTGTATTACAATAATTACAGCTTTTCACATTTAATACATAATTAATAATAATTAATTATTAATTAATAAATGTTGATAGTATAGTAGTTTTTCACTTTTTTGGAGCATGTCGCATGCTGGATGCTTCTTGGGTTGCAGAATTTGTAGATACTATATATGGTTTGGGCTTAGCTTTGTACCACCCGGCCCACTTGTTGATAAGTTTTGAATATATATATATATATAGTTTCGATCCAATAGAATAAACCTTTAATAGAATAAATAGAATAAGATATAAACTTATAAATTTGATTTTGGTCAAACGGTTATTTTAGACAAATTTTGGATTTTGGATTACTGATATACGTAGTAGTTAATTCTACGAATTTAATGATGTTTGGAGCAAATGTCCTTTTTACCCTTCAAATGCATTTAATGTGTTTTGACCACTTAAAAAATCTAATGTGGTTAATGATGCATCCGATGGATGAGATTTTATTTTTTTTAAATTTATTCTACGTTAAGTATTATTCTACAATAACCATCCCCTATAACCATCCCCTATATATAGGGGATGGTTATTGTAGAATAATACTTAACGTAGAATAAATTAAAAAAAATAAAATCTCATCCATCGGATGCATCATTAACCACATTAGATTTTTTAAGTGGTCAAAACACATTAAATGCATTTGAAGGGTAAAAAGGACATTTGCTCCAAACATCATTAAATTCGTAGAATTAACTACTACGTATATCAGTAATCCAAAATCCAAATCAAATGTAATAAAAAAACTAACGATGCACAT
This sequence comes from Helichrysum umbraculigerum, assembly GCA_949592205.1. Classification (NCBI taxonomy): domain Eukaryota; kingdom Viridiplantae; phylum Streptophyta; class Magnoliopsida; order Asterales; family Asteraceae; genus Helichrysum; species Helichrysum umbraculigerum. Next base: position 1,997,722 of record CATIUR010000005.1, on the reverse strand, counting down.
TCATCCATAAATTATAATTAACTAATATACAACACGTACAAGGATTACAAATTTGTTTTCAATCATTGTTTCTAACAAGTTACAAAAATAAGGAAGAACGTAAAACAGTGATTCACAAAACCAACACATAGTTGATGCAAAACATGTAAAACAACGATTCACATTCTTAAATCAGAATGAACAACTCTAGAAATGTTGATTCACAACAGTTTATTGATCCATCGATCTGTTTAATTAATTTGATGCACAACGTTTTTCTTGATGCCGTGGAGACCTGATGCACACTCGAAAACACAAACATGATGCACGTCGAGCAAATGTTGTACTGTAATGAATGGAACTTCATGGAGATGTCGAAAGATATAATACCCAACCAGAAAGGAAAGCCGCTGAAAATAAAATGTGCAACCCGATCCACCATGGTTTCCGGCGATGCATGTAAACTGTTTCACTCCGTAAAAACACATGTACAATCTTTATCGATGTCTTTCTTCTTTATGTTTGTATCATATCTTTTATTCCTTTGAAAGAAGTGGCCGGATTAGAGAGTGGCGGATGGAAAGAGGGGAAGAGAAATTAGGGTTTTAGATTAGAAGGAAGTAACATCAATGTTTTGAAAACCGGTTTTTTAGGTGAACCGGAATTCAATCCGGAGCCGAGTTAATCCGGTTCAACCGGTTGGATTTCCGGTCCGACCGCCCATTATACACTATATAAGTTCGACCGGTTTTTTGTCCGTTTCCGGTTCAACCGGTCCAACCGGCCGGTTTGAACCGGTTTTTAAAACATTGAGTAACATACGACCTGGAGACTTTTTAGGATTACTAAATGTAGAAGCAATTTGTCTAAAATAACCTTTTGACCAAAATCAAATTTATAAGTTTATATTCTATTCTATTTATTCTATTTTAATGTTTATTCTATTGGATACAAACCCTATATATATATATATATATATATATATATATATTATATTAGTAAAGTAAAAAACAACAATAAATAAAGAAGAAGGAAGGAAGGGAAGCAGAAAAAGATTCTTAAATAATACAGCGGCCACCAGATCTTGTGTCTTGGACAAAATTTCGATGGTTGATGGTGTTTTGTCGAAATCACACCTTCACCTTCACCTTCACCCACACTTATAATTGTCTCTAATCAATTAATTAATTAAAACTACTTTACTACTTGTACTCGCTATCTCTCTTCCCTCCCACTGGCCACTAGCTACTATACTAAATACTACTCCATCCATCCCATTATAAGTGTCTGTATTGAATTTTTGTGGTATTTCTTTTTCAAATTTGATTTTAAATATTGTTGTTTGTGTTATATAATACCGGATTAAATTATACAAATAAAAATACATTTAAAACTCAATCAATTTATATATTTTGCATCAAGTATTATATAACACAAATAAAGGGTCAAAGTTGAAATAGAAAAACTTTCAAAAGTTAAAACATGACAATTATAATGGGACAGAGGGAGTAATACTTACGGACTCCTACTATATTATGTAGTATTATTACTCCCTCCGTCCCACCATAAGTGTTCACATTACTATTTTAAGTTGTCTAAAATAAGTGTCCACTTTCATGTTTCAACCAATCGAAAGAGACTTTAGTGGGTATATATATTATTTGATTGGTGTAAAGGAGAGTTAGTGGAGAATTCTAAAATTGTGTGCGAAGTTAAAAGTGGATAATTTAAATAGGACGGAGGAAAGGAGTATAATAGAGTATTTAAAAAATTTGTATATATACTACCTATCTATCTATCTATCTCTCCTCCAAAATCGAAGCCGCGCCATTTGGCTTTTAGTTTTCTATCTTTCTTTCTCTCACCCAACTTAACCACTAGATTAAAGGAAACCACCATCATATGCTATCCTATCATATCAATCATCTCTCTCGATCATTTCTCCTACCTCCATATCTTCAATTCTATTTCTTCCATCTCGATCTGTCCCTGTTATTACCAATCTAGAACTAAAAATCAATTAGCATTGCTACAACAAACAATGGAAATGGAAAAGGAGGAGGAGCGTAATTGGTATCAACCGCCACGTAGGAAAACTCCTTCATTCTCTTCCTCTCTACTTGACTCCATTCTCCGCTCCATTGATGAAACTAACCAACAACAACAGGATCACCATCAATGCAGGTTTTTCCCTAATTCTGAGCCTAAACAAACCCCAAATATTCAATCTCCGCAAACACATCACGCGGCTAAACATGAGCACAGTCTCCGAAGCACCATCATGATCGATCAATGGATGGAGACTCACAACAACAACAGCAACATAATCATCAGTAACCTGCAGCATGGTTATAATGTTTCTAGAAAGATCAGTCCTAGAAACTTTGGTTCGGATTCTAGCAGCAGTGGAACCACCACCACCACCTTCACAACCTCATCTGCAGCCTCATTTGAACAACCGGAGACTCCATCAACTTACAGATCATTACCAAACTCATTCACCGTGTCTCGGAAACAAGCTGAAGCCATTTTTCTAGATGATTCTCAAAAACTTAGTAGTGCTACTTCAATACAATTCATCAAGTCCACCAAGATAAGAGCTATGAAGATATACGGGGATCTGAAGAAAGTCAAACAACCCATCTGCAGCTCACCCGGCACTCGAATTTCCACCTTCCTATATTCGTTGTTTGCCTCTCCAAAGAAATCAAAACTCAATCAAACTTTGAAGAAATCACGATCTATTAAACAGGATTCCACTTGCACATCCTTTTCTAGGTCGTCATGTATGAGCAAAAAACAACATAATAACAGCGGCTTAAAAAGGTCAGTTAGGTTTTATCCTGAGATTAACGATGATACGCTAAATCTAGATCGAAAATCCATCAATGAACGTGTGATGCCATTGCCAAAGTATGAGAGACGAAGGACGTTGACCGACAACTGCAGGTACATGAAGAATTATAAAAAGTTTATGCAGGTTAATGTGGAAGAAGATGACGATGAAGATGATCTGTTTGAACTGGAAATTGTTGGTGGTGTAGCTTATGGACGAGAACTACCAGTGTTTGAAACCACAGATTTAACAAAAATTAGGATTTAATTACTTTCCTTACGACCTTTTTATCTTTCTTTCAAATTTCCAATTTCATGATATTCTTGTTTTAAGTTGTACTGTTTTTCTTATATATCTCTTTAGATTATGAAATATATATATGCTCATGATTCCTAATTAACTGTCTTTCCATTAACTATGCATGCTTTCATGGAATTTCTTTTTGAAAAAAAATAATAATAATAAATTATGATAGGGGTATAATATTAATTTACCCCGTGCGCCAAAGCAAATTTTAAATAAAGCCATATTATTATGGATTTTATTACGTGTTTACATCAGAATGGATGAACGGGTAAGGTTCTTTTCAAATTAACATCAATTTTTATATATTAAATTAAAATATATTAACTAATTAGTTAATACTCCGTATTATTTTATTAGAAACACAATCATTACTACTTAGAATTTTTAATTTGTTGATTTTCTTTTAAGCAACTAGTGTTTATATTATTATATAATATAATATAACATAATATAATATAATAATATGTGTGTGTATATATAGAAACAATCACATGCATGTACATATACATAAAAAATGATAAATCACGTAAATCAAAGTACGTTACTTATGCCTTGGATTAATGGTTAAAAACTTGAAGAACAAAATATGTAAATTATATTATTAATATAAGATTTGCACATCTAGTATCATATTATTTCATTTAAGACTGATCAACCTTACTTAAAATGCATGCATGAAGTTGTATGATCATAAGAAATTATATGCATACCTACAACCACACTAAGCTTGATCTGTGGTGAACACGATGCACAACAAGAAATGGAAGTAAACCCACATACCCTGAATATTAAATTCGAAATTTAAAGAGAAAATATTATTAAACGTAATGAAAAATAAAAATCAAGTCTTAATTATATCATAAGGTTAAAAATCCTCTTTATTTCCTTATATCTAGTTTCCTAATTTGAATAAGAAACATATACTAATCTTTATTCAAATTCAAATCTAATTAAATAACAAACAGGTACTAAAAAACACTAAAAGAATTCAGGTTTGCACATCATCAAGTGAAATATGGGTTAATGGGTGCTGTGAAAGCCTATTTTGTAGCTTCTATCATTTTTCAGACTCAACACCCGATCGAATGGATCCAAGTTTAATCGGTGCTGCGAAAGCGTATTTTGTCGCTGCTATCAATTTTCATACTCAGTACCCAATTGATCCAAGTTTAATCGGTATCGCTCTTCCCCTGCATCGAACTCTTTTCATTTGAGTTTCTTTGCACGTTCTCATCGGAACAGGACACCACAGATACACACACACATATATATATATATATATATATATATACACACACACACGGTATATAGAGTAAATATGCGTAATTATATGCCTTTCTGAAGTGAAAAATTAAAATATAAGTAACTATTTCATTATTTTTTATATTGAAAAATCTACAACAAATTAATCACACCCTACAATCATGGAGTAGTATACATGTTATCGATATCCCATTATTAATATTAATAATATTATTATTATATATATATATATATATATATATATATATATATATATATATATATATATATATATATATATATATATAGGATTGGGATCAAGGGAGAAATGTTTATAAGTGGAGAAACGGGAGAAGGAATCCTAACCACTAGATCTAAGAAACAAAGGCTCAGATTAGTCAACACAAAATCCTTTAAAATGGGCGGTTATATCATTGACCAAGGGTATTTTCGTCTATTCCTACGAAATATATTCAAGGAAATAAATTAATGGTTCCTTTTATTCTTGAAAACTATCCGACTTCCATGGAAACCAACAACTTGATTCTCTAAATTGCTATCCAAAATCGGCGCACAAGATCTTTTACCAAAAAACCCTACCTATCGATTTTCAATTGATGCTGTAGCGCATAAGAAAGGGCACGAAAAAACCTTATTTATCGAACAATTGTTGCAGTTTTTTTCAGAATCAAAAGCCAAAACAATCGTTGTAGTGTGTCTTACGAAGATGAAGAAATCAAAGAAGCAGATGCAAGCGATTTGTGAAGGTACACGATTATAGTTGGTTGCTTTTTGGATAATTATTCTTGTTACATAATTTTAATTTCGTTTTTTTGAAGAAAAATGTTGGTTGATGATAGTAAAATAGTGTTTGATTCAATTGTATAATGCAGTGTAGTAGGGAAATCGTTTTTAGGTATGTAATTTTGTTGAATAATGAGGACACATATGTATAAATTATGTGTATGGTTCTGAAATAAAGTTATATTAACATAAGTGTTTTAATGTAGAGGAATTAATTTATGAGTTTGTGAAATTAGTTTACGGTGTCTTGGTGTAGCATAATGCAGAACACGTGTTGACTGAGTATAGTTGTAGGAGTATTAAGGTGCTGCTGTACTTGCGAATCATTGTTGCTCATGGTATAGAATGTTAAGTAGGATCTTTTGTTACGAAAAAAAAAAGTTTTTTGTCATTAAAATAGTGTTTGATTCACTGGTTATGAAGTAAAGTTATGTTAGCATAAGGGTTGTAATGTAGCGAAATTAATTTATGATGTTGTGAAATTAGTTTTTGTAGTTTAGTTTATCGTTACGTAGAACATGTGTTGAATCAGTATAGTTGGGTTTTAGTTTGTCTGTTTACATTCGTAATCTTTTAGAATTAGTATGGTGCAATTGTATTTGCAAATCTTTGTTGTTCATGGTTTGCAACTTACGGATCTCTGTAATCAGCGTTTGATTACCAAATTACTAGCAAATTAGTTGAAAAGATGGTTTATAATTGCATGACTGAATCAGAAGTTGTTATTAGCAAATCATTGTGTGACTTATATATGAAGTACAACATTGATATCAATTATTTACTTAGTACCTTTGATTTGACTGTTAAAAAATATGAATCGTATGTAATCATGGTGTGTGGATGACTTATGAATACATGGTATTTGTTATTAATAAAGGTTTGTCGTAAATCTTGCAGGCAAGAGCACACAATGTTATGATGAATCGGATGACGATTTCATGGCACCACATCCAAAGTTATCCAAAAGTCAGAAACGAACGGTGAATCGCAAGTTCTTACCCAATATTACCACGGAAGAAAAGGTATGTGAATTAGATTGGTGCGACTACACAATATGGTGTCTTAAGGAGAGCCGAGAACTATGGAGAGGAACGGATGGAACTTCCTACTTTACCGGTCCATTAGCGTTGCTTGTTGTAAGTTTTATAAGTTTTCTTTTACGAATATAATGAATCACTGAACTCTATAATATGATTCTCTTCAGAAACACTTTGATTCAAATTGTTTATTAAGTTAATCATATTATAGAATTAAGTGATTCATCATTTTAAGTGTTGTGAATCAGTCCAGTTTTAACGTTGAATCAAAGTGTTTCTAAAGAAAATCATATTGTAGAAATAAGTGATTCAACGTATTAGTAAAACTGAATCAGTGTGTATTTATTTAATTTGATTTTTACCGTTTAATTTATTTGACTATACATCTTATGTATTGGTTATAATTGCAGGTATTATATGTTAGTTGTACCCGTATAGAAGGTGAGACACCAAATATATTGCGACCTTTGATGCTCGGTTATACCACTCAAATGCTCAAGAAAGGAGAAGCATTCGAAAGGAAGAAAGGCTTTGGCAAGGTTAAGACTATGGAAGGTTACGAGTTTTGGGTAGTGGAAGATGATGCCGAGTTTTGTGTATATGTTGTTGAGTCATAGTGTACTTAGTTGTGCATGATGGTTCGTGCATAAAATTACATATTGTCAAAGCAGGGTTTCAATGGGTTTCAATGGATTTAAAGATTACGGTGTATTGTGAGATGGTATGTATATTGTATAATGTTAACGCAGTTGTTGGTGCATAATTTAGGTGTTGTTAAAGGAGGAGTATAAAAATATAAGGGGATGGTGAATCAAAGTATGTTTATTGCTGAATCATTGTGTAAAAGTGTAGCATCGTAGTGTATTTTCTGTTGAATCATAGTATACTGTAACGTTCAGATTGGCTCTTGCATATAATTATATAACCTTAACAAAAATAGTAAGGTTAACCATAGTGTATATGGTGTTGCGTCATAGTGTACTTAGTTGTGCATGATGGTTCGTGCATAAAATTACATATTGTCAAAGCAGGGTTTCAATGGGTTTCACAAGTGAATCAATGGAGTAAATGGTAATGAATTAACGCGAATACCTTATGATTCAATATGTTAGACCAATTGATTGATATTACTTATAGTTTGAATCAAGGGGTAAAATGACTGAATCAGTGGGGTAAAATAAATGAATCAACAAGTAATGTAGTAGAATCAGTGTACAAATCTATATGCCAAAGAGAATTGTAAAACCATATAAAACGAAATTTGTGCCCGATGACAACTGTGCTTACATATGGCCCTAAAAAACCACAACAAAATGTAAAAAAAATATACTCGGATTCTACCAGCTTGCCTTGCATATAGTCTATAGAACTCATAAGCAACATCTGTATCATCAAATGTCATTCCGATAGCCGGTTTGATTTCATCTGGAACATCGGGGACCCAAAAGGGCACACCTTCAGGAGATACATGCATCACCCCAACTGACTTTGTGTCCGGTACCTTTCCACTATCTATATAAACATATTAGCACAAATTGGATTAAAACATGAATGACGAACATGATCCATGTATATATTGGTTGTGAATGTATTGTGTTATGTGTCCAAAACACTTATAATACCAACTGAATCAACATGGTTTTTTCAACAAAACATGAAAACTCGCCCTCAAATATTATCCACCGAACCAACGTTATGTTGCTACCAAATCATCGAACTTGATAAATATATCCATTTAATAAACATTTTGTATCTACCATAACATAAAGTTCAACAAAAGATTTGTTAAACACGTGCCTTTATTTTCGAATATCATCGTTACATAATACCAAATATCAACAACAACAAAACATGGCTGCTACTCCTCAACTTAAAAACAAAATACAAATAGCTTACTTGATTCGGATGTACTAGCCATATCATCGGATTCCTCCGTTGAATACGAATCCAAAAGCTCCATCGTAGGTTCATCGTTCGCCATTTCGTTTCCGTAGTATCCCAAGTTAACTTCGTTTTACAGATTTCTTATTAATAGACACCCAACTATCGTTTAATATATCGGCAGTTGAACAAAAAAAAACCGAATGAAATAAATTTTAATCGATTCAATATATCACACAACAAATCGAAACAATCAAAGAAATACAATTCCTCAAAAACTTGATAAAGCTTCGTGAATCTCGAGTATACACAAACGGCGCATATAGAAGGATAAGTGAATAAATTTAGGATTGCATTTTATTTGTGAATCTTTTGTTTGAATATCTCCTAATTTAGTGGAGGCAAAAACCGTATGCCACATTTTAGAAACCACAATTAATGGTAATTAATTTAATAATCAAATAAGAAAAGACTAATATACCCTTGACCTTAAAATAAAATGATTGGTCAGGATTGCTTCTTCCATTTCTCCATAAAAAAATACTTCTTTTTAGATCCTCCAACTATATATATATATATACTTAATTAAATCACGAGGCCACAACATTTTTAGATAACAACATTTGTACACAAAAGAATTAATTTCTTGAAAAGGGATAGTTTGGTGATATTCATCGGTGGAGGGAATTGAAGGGGTATTATATATATTTCGAACTAGGAAAATTTTGATCCTTTGTTGAAATGAAAGTAACATTTGCTATTTGTGGAAAATACATGCATACATAATAATAATAATAAATTAAATGGAAGAAAAAGTCCGATCCATTTTGTTTGGAATTAAAGGACAAGCTAGCTACGTACGTGAAGAATGTTACACAAGTCAAAATAAAAGCATAAGGCCGGGTGGGTGGGTGCATGATGGCGCACATGCAAACGTACTCTACTTTCGCACCTAATCAATTCTAAAGTAGATTGTTGCACTCATGGTGCGTCAAGCAATATCAATATATTACACAAAGTCACACACGCTAATTACTTTACCTTTTTCCTTTTCAACATCATGTTTCTTTAATTTGTCAAATCAAATCCACCACAATTAACTTGATGGAAATCTTTATACATCATATTCATATATATGGTAATTAAATTATGTACATAAACTTATTTTAATTTGTTCTTTTTATTTACAAAATTACTTAACATATGTCTCGTGAAAACTAAGCTTGGACATTCTGAGAAATAGCTAGATGTCACAATCTTAACAAGAGTGCATGCATATAATTACGGTGCAGTGACCTAGATATATACAAACTTACTGTTTTAATTTGGGTTAATTGTTTGGTTATGTATTTAACTTTGCACTTTTTACTATTGTATGTAACAAACTTTTAAAACATCTATTGTATGTAATAAACTTGTAAAAAATGTTATTGTATGTAACAAACTTTCAAAATATCTATTGTATGTAATAAACTTGTAAAAAATCGCTATCGTATGGTGCGGTAGTCAATGATTTGCTTAAAGAGCCATTTTGAGTTTGGTATGTACACATGGTAACCCGCTACATACAATAGAGATTTTTTATAAGTTCATTGCATACAATAGATGTTTTGAAAGTTTGTTACATACAATAGCATTTTTAACAAGTTTATTACATATAATAGATGTTTTGAAAGTTTGTTATATACAATAGTAAAAAAGACAAAGTTAGATACATAACCAAATAATTAACCCTTTTAATTTTGATTATACGTAAGTAAATACGTATATACGTATATATTATTATTATGAAAACAAAAAACAGACATCTCTTAAGAAACTTGATCATCATTCAACGAACCATGCAACTCAAATGCGCGATACCACATGCTTGGTCTTAATTAGCAAGCTACGGTGGATATATTAGTAGATTCAGATTGGTATATGTATATATCCATCATTCGATCTCTGCATGATATGCAGGTGAAAAGAATAAAAAAAGAAGTTACAGGTATATATATAGTGTGAAAGTTATTGCTGTACTACTGTATATTAAATTATAAAATTCATCATATATACATATTATATATTACGGAGTATTATTAATTTTATTAATAGTGCACGCTAGAATTTGGGTATGTCACTAACTAAAAAAGTTGAGAACGTTGAAGTTTGGTATGTGCTCAAAAGTCAATTTTTAATTAACAGAATATTTCATTTGTAATTTGTTATACTTTATTTATAGGACCGATGGGCCCACGCAACAAGCTAACGGCTAGCTAGTTCATTTTTACGATGGTAATTCACAAATACTACATACTATAAATGTATTAAAACAAATAATGTAAACTTTTGTAGATTATTAAATTTCAAATCATCAAATCAAATTATTAATATGATGATACGAATATATGCTAGACATGCAACGTACAGTTACACATCGTTTACGTGCATGTATATATATACTAATTACGATGATGATGATATGATAATGATATTAGCTCTTAATTAATATTTCTATCCATCCCTATTTCACTTTATGTGTATATGTTTGTTATTTACTTCAGTTCAAATAGTTAGAATTCTTTTCTTTTCTTAAAAAAGACACACACACACACACAAAAAAAAAAAAAAAAAAAAACTGTAGTTGAAAACCGAAGTACCGAACCATGCATCAACATTGTAGCTAATTATTTTCTGAAGCATTATGAGTCAACATCCAAAATCTCACATGCACATGCATGGCATAATTGATAATGAGTTAGCATTATATGAGCAGTGGCGGATGTACGTGTATCCCAGGGTATGCACATGCATACCCTGTAAGCAATCCAAGTAGTGTTAAAAAAATAATTTTTCATGAAACTTTTGACATCATACTATTAAATGCATACCCTCAAGAAAAGTAATGCATACCCACTTTGAAAAGTCAACCAAATCTAACAGACTAACACTCAATTGCAAGAGAATCATCATCGTAGCTTTCTTGAATTTACAAAAAGTCCATGCTCAAAACAACAATCTGAGTGACATACATAAAAAAACTAATTCTCAATCATTTAATAAAATATTTTTTCCGGTTCATCATCTTCACTTACGGTATTCATTACCAAACTAGCCACCACCTCCAACAGCCTCTCTTTGTCCATATGGTAGTCGCTCTCCCCTCTCCATCATTCACCGCTCTTCCCTTGCTTGTAGATGCTCTGCGCGGTTTCGGCTGCTGTCTCTCGACCTCTCTTCTATATATAATATATGTGACTTATATTTTATCTACAACTACTTGTAATGAGAGTTGCTCTGTATTTAGTGTGTATTATTACTAAATAATTACTATTATTAAAACCCTATAACATATTTACTTTCTTGAATTCTGCATGTATTTTTTTAATTTTATACGTAGTAATTGGTTAACTAAAAGAGCATGTTGTCTAAAGTTGTTGACAGGAAATTAGTATGTGTTTAATTAGGAATTAGGATTATATATACAACTTGATATGATTTACTTGCTTTATTCATAAAAATTTAAAGAGCAAATTTGTTGTTCAAAGACTTTTTGATCTAGCAAGAACTCCGTATTAAGTTAAATTATAGGAGGCTAGTGATGTGATAGACTATACGTTCGAATTTTTCCTGAATGAGTAAGATAAAATGACTCGAAAACTTACCCGAAAAAATCGTACAATTTATTTGCTTATCAGGATAAATTTTTTTTTTTTATATCAAATTGTGCATACCCGATGACGATTGGCTGGATCCGCCACTGTATATGAGGTTATATATATACGGAGTATAATTAATATTGTATATTATATAAATTCAATTATTACATATCTATTAATTCAAGGACACTACAACTAATTTATGAAGGCCATGTCTAGCATAAGTTGAAAGCTTGTCTAGAGAAGTTACGATACAAATAGATATATAAATGTACGTACCCCACAATATTAATTCATGTATGGTACCAACCAACCCATCCACAACACATACCACCATGGTGCCAATTCAATAGTAGCTAGCTAGCCCCAGGATCATTTATTTATTATATACTTGTCTTTCACCATCGATCAGCTCATATAACCCCAAAAAACACAGCTATGTATGTTTTAGCTATATATATATATGATTAAACAAGTTGCAAGTGTGGATCGAGACATTGTTTTCTTAGAACTGAAACAGGCCGGGGTGGTCAAGACATATAAGATAATAATATCTACATCGATCAATTTTAATCAATAACTAATAATTGCATTTGATTAATTATATGCATATGTGTTGGAAATGATTCATAAATACATAATAGAATACATTAGTGGTGAAATATACATCTAATCTAACACTACTGGAAAAATTGCATATTCCAACGGGAAAATTCCATTGGTGAACAAGTGAATTCCGTTGGTAATATCGATTATCAATGGGTTTACCAACGGAGAAGGGGTGTGGCAAAAAGGCTCGTTGCTGATCACATTTGTCAACGGATTTTCGTAGTCTGTTGGTAAACCACCAACGGATAAGCCGTGGAAGATTAAAAATTGTCTGCTGATAATTCTATTAGCCGAGACCTTAAGTTCCGTTGTTAATTTCGTAAATCACCAACGGATATTCAGTGGATGATTGAAAATTCACCGTTGATAATATTAGTTGTCGAGGGGAAGCTCTTTTTTTGGAGGAAGGGGTATATATATATATATATATATATATATATATATATATATATAGTGGGAGGATCTAGGGGAATCTCTTTTTTTGGAGGAAGGGGGAGTGTAATATTCATTACAAAGCATATTAACTTCATCAATACATTTGTCAAAAATTAAAAAGTAAAAATTAATAAATGTTGATCATAATCGATGCTATGAATGTTAAGCTTCCTTCATAAATTCTTTTTGTAGACTATAACATTAATTGATGAATTTTATATCCAAAATCGTTAATATTCGTAGTGGTAAATGTTAACTTGACATTCATCACGATGAATGTTAAAATTAAATTAATGTTATTTTTTAACATTCATCGTAATTAATGTTAAGTTAACATTCACCACGATGAATATTAACGTTTTATTAAATAAATATTCATAAACTAATGTTATAACTTAAAATTGAATTTCATCTGTAAATATATTCTTTTTAGCATCGATTTTGACTACTATATACGAGTAAAATTAATTTTAACTTTGATATTTGTATTAGCGAAGTTAAGATGCTCCGTGATGAATATTACACTTTCCTCAAGAAGTTGATTTTTGACGAAAGTTTTTAATATGTATATTTAAAAATGTTGATTCACATATATTCAAATCTTGATGCACCTATGTTAAAATAGTGATTCACATCAACTTTTATGATTCATAAGCCTTTAATTTTAAACACACATTAACATGCCAATTAATGCAAATTCTCTTAAGACTTGATTCACGTATACTTGAATTGATTCACAACCAAAGTTGATGCACACTTCTTCATAAAAATGATAAACTTTTTCTACACAATGGGGATTCCATAAATAAGCTTGATTCACATATATTTGAACATTGATTGATGCATATATATTTAAAAAGTGATTCATATCGATTTTTATGATTCACAACTCTTTAAATTAAATACACAAACTTAGAGGGGGTGATGCACAACAAAATTTTTACCTTTGATTTACAGTGAAACACATATATTCAACAAACTAGAATCGAAAAGCGATGAATGTAAACTTGGTGTTTCATATCTCGAGGATTCCATACAATATACACAACCATTTTCAGTGATTAAGTTGAGTATACATAAAAAAGAAAGAAAAAAAAACTGAACTAAACCGCAATATTGGCCAACAAATATAATACGATACAAGAAACTAATCAAAATCGCAGAATTGGCCACAAGTTATTATCGGACAGAATATTCATCCAAGAAGAGAAGATGATGTATATGCATGGCTGCAATTTAAGAAACAACTCTAGACGAACTAGATATTATCGATCTTCTTGGATGCATGGCCAGATTTAATTTCTTTGATCATTGTCGGATAAAAAAACGAGAAGAAGAATAAAATCATCATATAGAGATGAAGAGAATAAACATTGAATGGTTTTAAGAAGGTGACGGTTTATTAGTTAGAGATTAAATCATGTCTTTAATGAAAACAATGAAGAGGAAGCAAATACCCAAAGTAACCTTTGACTATATTAATATCTTATTTTATTCTATCTATTCTATTTTAAAGTTTGTTCTATTTGATCCAAACCCTATATATATATATATATATATATATATATATATATATATATATATATATATATATATATATATATATATATATATATATATATACTAGTAGAGTACCCGCACTATGTAGCGGTAACTTAAAAAAAACGACAATGGTCTGCAACAATCACAAAAGATAGTGGTTATCGTGATTGTCGCTTAAGAATAACTAATCAAGTTTTCTGATTATATAATCATGATGAATATGAAGGAGCTTTGTTGAAGGAGTATGTACGATGAGTAGATTACTCACACATACTACTTATGCATTAAAATATACTCACATAGACAAAGATTACTATGATGATACTTATATGTACTTGATTTGGTTAGAAAATGGTTGCAAAAACCTATAAAAATGAATGAGAATAATATTACTCCCTATCGTATATAACGAATTTTGCTATAAAATTGAAAAATAATTGGGATTTTCACTTGTTATTATTATAATTTTTATAATTACGAATTAGTTCCATAAATACAATTATTTTCGTTCATATTGATTTGACTTTCTAACTTTCTAATTTTAAGTTAATAATAATATGAGGGGTATGATGGACATTTCCCATATGTCATTTGTAAACTTTAAGGATGAGTCTCAAAATATTTTATAAAGGGTAGTAGATATATATCGTAAATGATGATTTAAACACATGCATGCACGTATATACGCTGTCCTTAATTAATATATAATCTAGCTTGAAAGTGACATATGAATTTGTATTTGGTGTTTGAAAATAACTCGTATAATTCCGATGTTGGGCTACCATTCACGAGAACCGAAGATCGAGATGAACTGAGGCATGTAGTAATCCAGCCCACATATTTATGACCAAAACCTATATAACTAAGCACAGAAATAAGATACTCCCAACTTAATGTATCATATGCCTTCACGATATCCACTTTAAAAAACATAGCTTTTTTCTTTTAGGCTTTAAAAGAATTAACAATTTCATTCAAAATCATAGGACCATCTAGACTCTGACGATTCTTAATAAAAGCTGATTGAACCGGATCGACCAGCTCATTAATCACCATAGCAATACGAGACGTCAATATCTTAGCAATAATCTTGTATAAAATTTCAATTAGGCTAATAGGTCTAAAGTCACTAACCAATAGAGGAGAAGCAATCTTCAGAATTAACGTAATGAATGAAGCATTGCATCCGATAGGAATCTCTCATTTGTCAAAAAAGTCGGTGATAGCCGCAACAATATCCTCCTGAAATATGTTCCAGTACCTTTTGATAAAACCAAACGTGAACCCATCCGGCCCTGGAGATTTATCATTTCCACAATCCCAAATAGCATCTCTTACTTCTTGCTGGGAGACATTATTTTCAAGCATCTTCAATTGGTCTTGATTAAGTTGCTTAAAACGGTTTCTACGTGTACCCTTTTCTTTTTATCCTTGCCATGGAAGGTTTCCATGTGGCTATGGAAGACGCGAAAGAAACTAGTAAATTCAATGGTATTAACATAGGAGATATTAATTTATCTCATCTGATATATGCGGATGATATGATGGTTTTAGGTGAATGGTCCCAATCGAACTTCATTAATATTTGTGATATTTTCAATTGTTTTTATCTTGCTTCTGGTCTGCAAATGAATATTGTGAAATCCAAGTTATACGGTACCGGTGTCTCGGACACTGAAATTTCATGGATTGTTGAAATGGCAGGATGTAAAGGGGAAAAAATTCCGTTTATGTACCTTGGGATTCCTATTGGCGCTAATATGAACCGAGTTTATTCGTGGCATCCTGTTGTTGAGAAATTTTCTAAAAGAATGTCTAAATGGAGAGCAAACCTTCTATCGATTGGGGGTAGATCTATGCTTATTTCTTCCGTACTGGGTTCATTACCTACTTATTATTTGTCTATATTTCGAATGCCTGTTACATTTTCTAAGAAATTGGAATCGATGTGTGCTAAGTTTTTTGGGGGGACGATGATGAGGTTAGTTATATTCATTGGATTAAGTGGGACTTGGTGCTTGCTAGCAAAGATAAAGGGGGCCTTGGATTCGACATCCTTAAGTCTCTAAATCATGCGTTACTTTATAAATGGAGATGGAGATTTTATAATCATTTTGTGATAAGTTATGGGTTAAGATAATTAAGAACTTGTACCCTACTATTAATCAACATCCTGATCTCGAGAAGATGAGTAAGAATCAGGGGTCGTGGCATAAAATCTTGCATATGGTGCGTTGAGAGTACCCCCTGGATGTGGATCTAAGTGTTGATCGAAAGTAATAGATTGGCGGAATCAATCAATTACACAAACAAGTAATAAACTCAAACCGAAACAATGATTAATCAAAGTAAACGAGTATATTAGCTTGTAAATCGTATTGAAACTGTTTACAGAGGTGCTTAGTCGACAAATGGTGCTAGGGTTTCGTCAACCCTAGCCGAAAACCCGTAGGTTTCAATTTATACTAACAAAATCGGCAGACATGCGTCACTTGGGAAGTGTCGCATGTCGCCGCCCTCATGCGTCACTTACCTAAGTGTCGCTATGCGTCACTAAGGCAAGTGTCGCCTAATGCTAAACTTAAGTGTCGCAAATACAGAAAATAACTTTTCTAATAAAACTAACTAACGACACTTACAACTCAATAGACCAACTGACAGACACACAAACATGTATCAACAAACTCCCCCGTGTCTTCAGCTTGGTCTTCAAAAACATCTTCAGTTTAAACCCAACCTGGTGGAAATACTCCACCAGCATGAATACCCACTCGAACACAAATCTCGACCACCTTCTCGAACTTTGAAGCTTCTTCTTGATCATAACGATGATACTCCATCTTACTTTTGTGAAGAGCTTTCAAATCTTTCTTCGTCAAATTGATAAGGCTGATCGGATCAAAAACGCGAAGCGTTCTTCCATACTTTGCAGATAAACTCCAATTACCCTTCTCAATCACTGGATCTTCAACCGAAAGATATTCAATGACTGCTTCTTGAGTAACAGAGTCAAACCACCAATATCGTAATCTTCTCAGAAAATCAAGTGGTAATGACTGCAAAGGCACAGTTTTCTGACTAGCAGCTGGAGGATAATGATATTTCACGATCGGTTGCTGAGTTCTTGAATCCAACTTTTTCTTGTATGAATAACGAACTCCAACTCTGGTCTAACCCACAAATACTTCTTGCTGTAGATATCTTTTCTAAGAATCTTCTGAAACATATTACCACGAAAATCATCAGTGTGGTTAACAATGTTCAGTTGAGCAAGACGATTCAATTCTTCCTTCGGCAGCGTGCTAATACAGTTAAATCTCGGTCGAAAATACTGTACTCCATCTCTTCGCTTAATAAGAATCAGAAAGTTGACTTCATCAAACTTCCAACTTCTGATTAATCCAGTCAAATCACCTCGAACCTGATATGTTTTGCAAATCTTCAATTCAGGCTTGAGCTTTCGAAACATCGGGCGCTCTGAAGATGTAGACGGTTGCGCTTGTTCAGGAACAGATTCAGCAGTTGGTTGTTCCTGAGTAGTATCTGTTTGAGGCTCTTGGTCATCATCAGAATCATCGGACTCAATGATCGGTGCATCAAAATCATACGGTTGAGCCGGTTGTTTCTGAACTGGTTCCGATTCTCGCTCAGGTGCTGGTTCCTGATGAGGATTAACCAAATATTCTTCGTCTGACCCTGGAACCTCAGCATCCATCTCTATATCATCCGGATCAACTGATTTATCTTCTTCATCATCCGGATTTATCAAACTCTGAATGTATGTGAGATTAACATTCGAATAATCAACCGAAATGGGTCTCGGTTGTCCTGGAACATCAACGAAATAATCCAAAGCAATGTTTTCATTAATAGAATCTGGATTTACATTTTCGGATTCTGGGGGAGGGGTTACATTTGTTTCTAAGGTTCTCTGACCTTCCTCCCCCGAAACAACAGTAACCGCTTCCAATTCTAACAACCTAGACTGCACATCTTTCAATTCTAGCTGCAATTCCTGCACATGAGCTGCTTTTATCTCCAAATCTTTTATTTGAGCAGCTTGAGCTTCAATCACGGCAGCCTGATCATCAAAACGCTTGTTCATCTGAGTTATCTGATCAAGTAACTGCTGAAGCATCGCAGTAGGCGGTTGTTGTTGTTGTTGTTGTTGATCTTGGTGACCAGGCTCCTGAATGGTAATTCCTGTTCGCTGGCGTCTTCTCAATGGTAAATTAGCATAAGACGGAGAAGACCCAGCTGGTCGCTTTCCAAGATTAGGCGGTACATGAACACGCCCCGCAGAAATCCTTCTCAAAATACGCTTAAAGCGTCGAGGATCAGCCAACTGTATTCCATCCAATGCATCCTGAGGTGGTACATCACCCGGAGAATCAGGTGGTGTAACACCACCATCAGATTCCTCAGCTGGAACCTCTCCAACTTGCTCAATATCCTCCAAATCTTGAGCTACAGCAGCATCAACTAAATCTGCCTCATTGACCGGAGGAACAACAACATCCTCATAACCATCCCCGGGCGGCGCAACATAGTTTTCGTTTACTATGTGCCCAAATAACTCACGATCAGGTAAGATCTGAGAATCTTTTGGTGGCAGCTTACAGTCATTGAAAACACGTAACATCATGGGCGTTGGAAATAGTAACGATCTTAGATCCGGAGCTATTCCCAGATTCAAATCATTTAACAACAGCTGAACAAAACGAGGATATAACAGCCATTTTTCTTTTCCAGCTCGAACATTATCAACCATATTCCCGAAAATATAACCGCTGAAGTTATACGGCTTGTTATAAACTAACGCCAGCATCAGAGATAAAGTCATGTGACTTGCAGCATCGTATCCTCCTTTTCGCGGAGATAAACACACAATTACAATGTGAGCTAAGTATCTCCAAACCCGACAGAGATACTGTTTACGAAAATCAGTAAGCTGATCAGCCGGATAGCCCAATCTCTGAAGACCCCCGTAGATAAAAGTAGTCTCAAAAACGGTCGGCATATCGTTTGCATCATCAAACTGCAAAACACGGCGAACTGAATCCTGTGTAATCTGAATCTCACGACCAAACATAGTGGTCACAATCCTCGGAGTGTCGTTCTCTGTTCTGATAAATGCGTGGTCATAAAACTCCTCGATTTGATTCATATACACTGGGACTGAAGCTGTAATAGCGTAATGAATCCTCGAACGTCTAAGAAACTCGATCATCGGCCGAAAAGGCAATGAGTTCTTATGCGTAGATTCCAAAAATGCAACAATGTTGTGGCTGGTGTTTGTGCGACGATAATAATCATGAAGATGCTCCATCTGTAACTATAAACCAGACAAGAACACGAAAAATCGTTACAGAATAAGCTCAAAAACATAATCGAAAAATATGATTTTATAGCGTCACTGAAGAAGTGACGCACGTAAGACAGACGACACTTAAGGAGTGCCGTATGAAAATCAGAAATCAGAAGGATGCGTCACTTAAGGTAAGTGACGCATTGAAAGCGTCACTGGTATAAGTGACGTTGCCGCAACATGTATCATTCAAATGGTACTTAACAAGTGACGGGTATGCGTCATTTAGAAAGTGACGGTCAGTTAAAGCGGCACTGACAGCGTCAGTTAAGAAAGTGACGGAGCAAAGCGTCACTCGGTAAGTATTATGTGGGAGTGACGCATAAAGGCGTCACTCAGCAAAGTGACGGTTAAAGGCGTCACTTGTGGAAGTTACATTTATCCTGTGAAATTACCATTAAGCGTCACTTAAGGAAGTGACGCTTGAAGTGACGCAACGATGAAGATCATCGTGTCACTGTTCAAGCCCAGAAATCACGACGAACCAATTTTGGGGTTTTTTGAAAACGAGTTAACCAAACGGTGCGGCAAGTAAAGACGAGTAAAACACACCGTTTATTAACACAAAACAATAACAAAACGATCCCCAATAATCATGATTTCATAAACCCTAAAAACCCGAAACTTCAATTCACGATTAAATCATGAATACGCAATTATAATAGATAAAAATGGTACCTAATGATGCGTATAAGTGAGATGAACAAGTTAACGGAGACCGATTGCACGAAAAATACACGAAAAGCCGTAGATCGATCGGAAAGCACGAACAGTCGAAGTGACGCAGCGACGAGAGAAGTGACGCAAGGGTAGTGGAAGTGACGCGTAGTGAATAGTATTGGTGGTAGAAATAAGTGCCGGATACGAACTATTTATACCAAAAGTCTAATCAGCGTCACTTAGAACGACTCTTAAAGCGTCACTCTTATGCGTCACTATGAGCGTCACTTAGGAAGTGACGCATATCGACAGTTTTTGAAAAATTTTAAAATTTTTATCGATCTTTTGCGGAGTGCTCAATTTGACAGTAAATGTGACTTGGTTAACAAATAAATAAAATTTAAAGACACAAAATTACAATTATAAAACCAAACTAAATACATTCTTTTTGGTGACGGAGTAGATTAAGTCTGGTTAGGGATCATATCGGAATAACATGCAATTATTAGGAATGGTAAGTGTTATTTCGATCATCAGTATATTTGTCCATTTTAAATTTACTTGGCACATTTAAAACACCTTGTATAAAAATTATTTCAAAACAATTATTGGTATTGTTTGTCCACCTAAACATGTTACATCCGTGTCTGTGAGTTAACCTTTTATTGTTAGAATGAATATTGCACCATGGTCCCCACCATAGATATACCCCAATAACTTAGACATGAACATAGTTTCCAAATTTAGAAGGAATATAAGAAAATCAATTTTAAGAATCAAGCCAGCGGTGACAGGTCTGTACTTGCGTACAACAGAGCAACATAACTTGATTCAGGTATAAGCAAAACTAAACGCAGTCAAACCAAATTTGTGGCGACCTTGTGTAGTATCTTAAATTTAAGACTTTGCAAGTGCATTGACTTACGTTTGCTTAGTTTTGAGAGTAAGCTGAATTGAGACCAGGTCTGCACTTTCGTACAACAGAGGAAACAATCAGCATACTCCCCCAAAAGATCTCAGATATACGATCCAAAAATAGAAGTATGTCAAGCTATGCTAAGGAATTAAGACTTAAAGTCGTACATCACAAGGTGTTTACCACATGATCATAGACATGTATGTAAATTACTTCTTAATGCCTCAGAGACCGGTGTGTACCATGCCTACCAATACATCGTGTGATGAAGATAATTTAGATAAAAACTGTTTTAAGTGTGTCAGATAAATCTACTGACACATCCAAGATAAACCTTAAAATTCCATTTTGTGCATGTCACCCGATGTACTATCATATCCCAAGTTGTTTACAGACACAACTTCAACGTCTATTTTAAAAAAATGTAGCAACCTTGCGTTTTCTTTGATACTAAAGAGTATAAAGAGTGGCTGTTGCAATGCCCTTTTTTTTTTTTTTTTTTTTTTTTTTTTTTTTTTTTTTACACATAAAAGCAAATAACATTAACTATCCAAGTCACACATTACTTTTTAGACCCAAAGAATCTTAAACCGATCATGTTGACCAGTTCATCAAATCGAGCACGTGAAAAGGCTTTGGTGAATAGGTCAGCACTTTGTTTAAGGGTGTCTATGTGGACCAGGTCTATCAAGTGTTTTTCATAGCAATCCCGTATGAAGTGGAACCTAAGTTCAATATGTTTTGTCTTAGAGTGCTGTACGGGATTGCGTGTGATAGAAATAGCAGCAGTGTTATCTATGTGAATGGGAGTCATAGTAAGAAGTAACCCGTAATCGCGTAATTGGTGCTGAATCCAGAGAACTTGAGCACAGCAACTAGCGGCAGCAACATACTCAGCCTCTGCTGTAGAAAGAGAGACTGTAGTTTGCTTCTTGCACTGCCACGAGACCAAACGCGATCCCAGAAACTGACATCCACCCGTTGTAGACTTCTTATCGATACTGCAACCTCCATGATCCGAATCTGAATAGGCTGTGAGAGCGAAAGTCTTCTCATTTGAATACCAAAGACCAAGGGTAGGTCTAGCTCGGAGATAACCAAAAATTCGCTTTACTGCCTTCATATGTGACACCTTTGGTTTAGCCTGATAACGTGAGCAAATCGACACGGCAAATACAATATCCGGTCTTGAGGCAGTTAAATACATAAGAGAACCTATCATTGAACGATAGTCCCTCTCCTTGCAATCTTCATCTTCCTCAGCAAGCTTGAGATTGTGATTAAGCTCAATGGGAGTCCCATAGGTTTTACAAGTGAGCAGGTCATACCTAGTCAACATGTCATTGACATATTTTGACTGATGTATATAAATACCTTTTGCAAGCTGCTCAACTTGTACACCTAAAAAGAAAGTGAGCTCCCCCATTGCGCTCATCTCAAACTCAGACTTCATGATATTCTCAAAGTTCTTACACATTGCCTCATTGGTAGACCCGAAGATAATATCGTCCACGTAAACCTGCACAAGTAGCAAATCTTCCCTATCCTCTGACTGTTCACGAAGAATAAATAGCGTGCTATCGATGTTCCCTCTCACAAAACCATGCTTAATCAGATGTGTAGTTAGCCTCTCGTACCAAAGTCTTGGTGCTTGGTGAAGACCATACAACGCCTTGTTCAATTTACAGACGTATTCAGGATGCGCAGGGTCTTCAAAACCAGGAGGCTGCTTAACGTACACATCGTTGTCAACCTTTCCATACAGAAACGCACTTTTCACATCAAGTTGATTGACGCGAAATCCCTTGAAGGACGCGTATGCCAGAAAAATGCGTATGGATTCCAATCGAGCAACAGGGGCAAATACATCATCATAGTCCAACCCCTCAATTTGGCTGAAGCCTTGAACTACTAGACGTGCTTTATTACGAATTACAACGCCCCTATCATCCATCTTATTTCGAAAAACCCAACGAGTGCCAGTCAAGTGGGCACCCTTGGGTAACGGAACTACGTCCCAGACTTGCAACTTTTCAAACTGTTGTAGTTCCTCTTGCATGGCCTCGATCCAGGATGGATCTTTTAAGGCCTCTTCAACTTTCTTAGGTTCATTTTGCGAAAGATAACATGAATTAACATTAGCCATCAGACCCGAAAGTTGTTCAGTATCAGTCTGTTTCGCTTGATGTCTTGTTTGAACCTTTGCATGAGGATCACCAATGATATTATCAATGGGGTGATCCTTATGTATCCGAATCACTGGAATTTGATCTGGCACAAGATTCTGTTCCAGATTACTCAGATCTCCCTCATTTGCAGAAATATTCGGAGAAGCATCATCATCTTCATCTCCTTGAGAAAATAAATGAGAATAATTCATATTTTCTGCTTCCTCTCCCTCATCACTTACCTCATCCTCTCCTCCTTCCTCTAATGATGGCATGTTTGGATCATAAGGAAGCTCCTTGGTATAGTTATACACTGTTTTAGAGGTAGAAGGAGCATCTTTCGAAGGTGCGACTTGAGAAGTAGATGTTGGAATAGGTGTTGTTGATGGTGGTGTGGGTGTTGGTATTGGTGTAGTATCAGTTGGTGGTGGTTCGGGTGTTGCATTAGGAGATGGGTCGGCTGGTTTACTAACTGGTGTATCTTGAGAAAAATCAAGTCCATGTAGCATGGAAACTAACTCTTCCGTTTCATCATCATCAGGAATTTTGAAAGAGTCAAAGAGATTTCCATAGTTGAAGAACCAATCCGGACCTGTTCCTTGAGGAGGTTCCGTATACCTTAAACATTTTACTTCAAACTGTTCCTCAATCTGATTCGTCGATTTGTTAAAGACTCTTTTGTTCGGAGAATTGACTGAATATCCAAGAAAAATCCCTTCAACAGCTTTGTCACCAAACTTAGAGACCTTCTCTTTTGTAATCATGATCATGCATGGACACCCAAATGGTTCTAAGAACTGAAGGTTTGGCTTACGGTTATTGAAAAGTTCATAACACGTCTTGTTCTTTTTCTTAACCGTGAGCACTCTGTTGAGAACATAACAGGCAGTATTAACTGCCTCAGCCCAGAAGATGATTGGTAATTTGGAGTCAGCTAACATAGTCCGAGCTGTCTCTATAATTGTCCTGTTCTTTCTTTCTGCAACTCCATTCTGTTGTGGAGTCCTTGGAGCACTAAATTGATGCTCAATTCCTCTTGTAGCACAAAACAATTCGAGAGTTGAGTTCTTGAATTCAGTTCCATTGTCGCTTCGAATCCTTTTCACCTTTAAGTTGCATAGATTTGCCAACTTATCCAACAAATACACCAGAATATCAGGAGTTTCCCCTTTTGTAGTCAAGAAATATACCCACGAAAACCTTGAGTAGTCATCAGTAACTACCAAGCAGTAAGACCGACCACCAATGCTCTTTGTGGAAACTGGACCGAACAGATCCATATGCAGTAGTTCCAACGGAGCTGCAATAGAATTCACAACCTTAGACTTGTGGGACTTCTTGTGGAGTTTTCCTTTGTGACAAGAAACGCAGTCATCTTGTAAAGCAAATGACTGTTTTGGAACTCCCCTCACTAAATCATTATTAATCAGAAAATTCATTTTACGGAAATGAATATGTCCCATCCGTCTGTGCCAAAGGAGTGATTCCTTTTCTGAAGCCTTTGAAAGAAGACAAGTATAGTCACTTGTAGTCTCCACAGTTCGCATATTCATCACATAGGTGTCATTCTTTCTAGGTGCACGCATCAATACCCAATCCTCAGGAATGACATACCCCGGCTTCAATATTACACATTCCGTCTTTGTGAATAAAGTGGTGTAATCCTTGTCACAAACTTGTGAAACGCTCAGCAAGTTGTGAGTCAGCTCAGCCACATAATTCACATTTTCAAAGCTAACTTTTCCATTTGTTAGCGTTCCCTTTCCCGAAATCGTTCCTCCTGAATCTCCCGCGAAAGCAACGTATCCTCCCGAGTATGGTTTAATATCCGTCAGAAGAGACACATCGCCAGTCATGTGTCGCGAGCAGCCACTATCCATATACCATAAACTATCCTTCACACGTTCCGACTGCTGCAACACATCAAAGAAAGAGATTAGTGAGAAACGGAGACCCAAGCCTTTACAGACTTAGGTCTTCCATGGTCATCAACAATAAGCACATCAGATAGAACTTTATCTTTAAACAAATTAGAATTTTTATCTGAAGTGTTATTGTTGACGACTGAAGAGTCAACATCAGACTCTTTTCGTTTCCAAACTTTTGAAGGTTCGGAATTGATATCAGAAATAATGTTGGGCTTTTGAATTGGCAAAGGTTTTTGCTCAACATTACTTAGCTTCAGAACAGGCTTGGGAGACTTTGAGTAACGCCTAGGTGAAGATTTTGAAAAAGAATTTCTATAAACTGATGTCCTAGGCATCTCTCTCCCATAGCGCTGATTTGACAGCTTGGGACAGTCACGGATTAAATGTCCTTGTCTCTTGCAGTAGAAACAAGAACGAGTCTCAACTAACGGTTGAGGCTGAGGCATTACCACAGGAGGTGAAGAAACATTTCTAGAACATGAACATTGAGTACATGTCTTAGAAAATGTTTGCTTTGGTTGAGAGGTCGAAGTTGAAGGTTTATCAGACAAAACTTTTTCATTTACTAATTTTCGTTGCAAAATCTTTACAGGTGACTGTAAAGTTTGTTGTTTTGAGTTTAAAACCTTGGCTTTACCCTTATTTGTTTGAACCTTAATTTCAGGTTCAACTTTTGAAATTTCCTTTTCAGGTTTAACTTCAACTCTCTTAACTTCAGGATACTCCTGATCCGTAATATCCTCAATCTCAACGATCTCCTCAAAACAAACTGGAGATGCATCCTTTTCCTCAACAATCTCCTCAGCACTAACAGGAGATTTATTCAGTGGCTTAACAAACTTAGGAGTGGGATACTCTGGCCTCGTGGTTTTCTCCTTCTCCTGTTTGTTGGATTTAGCCACTTTACCCTTGATACCCAACAATTTAGCATAATCAACTGGAATTTCATCAAGGCCTTCCTTAACAGGTAAAGGAGTATAAGTAGTAGGAGGTGCTATTTCAACAAAACCTATTCCTTTTCCTCCCTTACTTTTCCTATCCTGCTTATGATTGCTAATAATTTCATTAAAGATCATTGTCGCAGAAGTTGACCCTAAGACTTTATCTTGATAATTACCATACTCACTTTTTAAGTCTGAAAGCTCTTTGTTTAACAGTTCAATTTCAGTAAGATAACTTTTAATTGCATCCTGTTGACTAAAAACTTTAGCTTTATAAGTTTGAGTATCTAACTTATGAGCTTCAATATGTTTTTCATAGAGTTTTTCATTTTCTTTCAAAAACTTATTTGACTCATTAAGTTTTGCAACTTTATCTCGCAACTCTTGGTTATCCTTTTGAAAAGCCTCTAGAGATTCAGTTAGATTAATGCATGAGATACAGTTTAAAGGTTCAGGTGATTCATTTTGTACCTCAGGTGTAATATGAGCCATGAGACACTGTTGAAACTTTGTAGCCTCTGCATTCCAGTCATGAGTAGTTGGCTCAAAAACCACCAAAGCATTGTCCACAACTAACGTCTTGCCCTCTTCTTTCGTTTTTGGAGGATCAGGTTTAGTAAGGCCCGACGGTGGCATCTTGGGTTTCTCGCATTCCCTAGCGAAATGACCCAAATTCTGGCAGTTATAACAACGGACCTTGCTTTTATCAAAACCAAATCCTGACTTCCCATTGCCTTCTAAACTCTTGCGTCCAGTTCGTTGCAAGAATTTTTGAACCCTTCTTGTTATCATAGCAATGTTCCAGTTCAAGTCCATCTGTTCTAGATCATCTTCATCCAATTGTCCGTAATCCTCCTTGATCAGTTCCAAAGTTGTATTTGGTTGAGTAACCAAATCTTTGTAAGAGCTCAGAAAAGCTGTATAAATTGCAGCTTGCTCTTGTATTGCTGGTGAAACTGGAGTCTGTTGTTGTTGATTTCCTTGAGATGTACCAGAAAGATAAGCTGTATGATGAACTCCAGAAGAAGCAGAAGATGAATTGGTATCCGTTATAAATGCTACTCCACCGTAACTCTTGCCAGAATTTACTAGTCCAACACCACCAGTTGTGGCATTCTGTACAGATCCACCTGACTTACATTCTTTCTTCTTCAATTCCATCGCATGAGCTTGTAGAATACCTATCAATTGGTCCAAAGTCATCCTCTGTAATTCTGGATTTTCTTTTAAAAATTGGACTTTCACATCCCAAGCACTTGGCAACACGTCCAGCAACTTCTTGTTTACCTCAAGTGCAGGGAGATTGTATCCTCCTTCATTTAACTCACTAACCAGATGTGAGTATCGAGTGAATAGACTGGAAGTCAGCTCATTTGGAATCATGTCAAATAA
Source organism: Helichrysum umbraculigerum (assembly GCA_949592205.1). Taxonomy (NCBI): domain Eukaryota; kingdom Viridiplantae; phylum Streptophyta; class Magnoliopsida; order Asterales; family Asteraceae; genus Helichrysum; species Helichrysum umbraculigerum. The sequence goes on along the minus strand of CATIUR010000005.1, from coordinate 1,970,037 downwards.
ATCATACTGCTTTTTGATTAATTCTAGCTTAGCCTCCTTGTACTTTTCATTTCCTCCGCATCTTGTCTCAATTGCCTTCCACAGATCATAAGTTGTGTCATGAGATTTAAAGAGTCTCATAACATCCTTAGGCAAACACATACAGATAGAAGAATGAGCCTTTCTTTCTGTTTCATACTCCTTTTTCTCTTGAGGTGACATAGCATTATATGTTTTAGCTGGAGGAACACCACGATAATTTCCTTCAGCCACTGGAGCAACATATCGTTCTTTTAAAGGTCCCCACAATTCAGGACAGTGGAAATCTATATACTGTTCATATCTATCTCTCCAATACACATAATCTAAATCTGGTCCAAAGAACGGAGGTTTATTACTGGAGCCAATATCATTGCTCTGTCTGAGCATCTCTCTGATTCCTCTAATATCTTCCTTATCAGACATTGAAGCGTACCTGTAAAATCAACTTAAAAAAAAACTTTGAAGCTGATTAGTAACAAAGGCGTCACTTGGTAAGTGACGCACCTTAGTGTCGCAAAGACTAGCGGCACTTGATAAGTGACGCTATCGAGTGACGGGTAAACAAACAGAACGACACTAGAGATTAGTGTCTTATAAACGCGTAAGTGACGTACTCAAGTGACGGACTTGAGTGTCGCTTAGCAATAACAGGCGTCACTAAGGTAAGTGACGCTTTCAGTGACTCACAGTAATAACGCGTCACTAGCAGTAAGTGACGGATGACACACAAGTGTCGTATCAAATGACGCAGTAGAGTGTCGGATTGAACAATAGGTGTCACTAATGTAAGTGACGTATAATGCTCAAGTGACGTTACAAAGTGACGCACTTAAGTGTCGTAAAAACCCTAATTGTTCCTTACAGAAGTGTCGCTCGAAGTGCCGCACAAAGTGTCGAAGTGACGCTCTGAGTGACGCAGAAACGGCTGTGAACACCCAAAAACCCTAAAAATCGAATTTTCGTAAACCTAACGAAAATTCTTGAGTCCCAATCGTACGAAACCTGTAAATCTTTACTCAAAACACAGTAATAGCACCAAATCGATCCTAAACTTGCTAGAATGTCTTTGATCTTCACAAAATCGAACCGAAAACACTTCAATACACGTACACACGTCGATCAAATCAACTCCGAGGCTCTGATACCAGTTGAGAGTGCCCCCTGGATGTGGATCTAAGTGTTGATCGAAAGTAATAGATTGGCGGAATCAATCAATTACACAAACAAGTAATAAACTCAAACCGAAACAATGATTAATCAAAGTAAACGAGTATATTAGCTTGTAAATCGTATTGAAACTGTTTACAGAGGTGCTTAGTCGACAAATGGTGCTAGGGTTTCGTCAACCCTAGCCGAAAACCCGTAGGTTTCAATTTATACTAACAAAATCGGCAGACATGCGTCACTTGGGAAGTGTCGCATGTCGCCGCCCTCATGCGTCACTTACCTAAGTGTCGCTATGCGTCACTAAGGCAAGTGTCGCCTAATGCTAAACTTAAGTGTCGCAAATACAGAAAATAACTTTTCTAATAAAACTAACTAACGACACTTACAACTCAATAGACCAACTGACAGACACACAAACATGTATCAACATGCGTGACCTTCATGGTTCGGGAATTGTTCCGTTAGCTTTTATCAGTAAGAAGATTGGTAATGGGATGAATACTTCATTTTGGCACAATATTTGGATCAATGACAGCACCCTTGCTCAACAATTCCCGAGGTTATATGATATTGAAGTTAATAAATCCGCATTGGTTGGTGATCGATGGAATGGCTATTCTTACTGTTGGAATTGGCGGCGTCCGATTCGTGACGGAAGGGAGGAATGTCAGCTCCAGACTTTATGTGATTATATAATGCCTATCACTATCGCTAACGCCCCGGATAAATGAAAATGGAATTGTAGTAATATGGATATGTTTTCTGTTAATGGTTTGCGTAAGCATCTCGACCAGCTTATTCTTCCTAGTCACTATACTAGTACTAGATGGAACATGATTGCACCTCGCAAGGTCAACATTCATGTGTGGAGAATGTTAATGGACAGGTTACTGACCCGTTTTAATTTATGGTTTCGTGGTGTTAATAACATTGCTATTATCTGCCCTCTATGTAGCAATGGAATTGAAAATATTCACCAAATTTTTCCGGAATGTAACATTGCTAAAAAGGTGTGGAAGTCGATCACTAAATGGCTTGGGGTATGGTTGCCTTATCATCTTACCCCGGTCGAGATGATTGATGATGTTAGTAACCTTCACCTGAATTCATATGCGAAGGGTATCATTGTCACGATTATTTATGCTTCCTGGTGGGAACTTTGGAGATTCAGAATTGAGGCGATTTTTCACCCTCATAAAAAAAGGGATTTTGTGTTGGTTGATTCGATTATTAACTGTTCATTTCAGTGAAACTGATACAGATATAAAAAGAAGACAATTTGTTGGGATGAGTGGATTAAAAATCCATTGTTATTCGTTTAATGCTGTTTCGCTGCCCGTTTTGGGAATCATGTTGCTGGTTTATTCTCATGTCTGTTATGGAAGATGCAGCTGCGCTTCATCAATTGTTTCATGGTCTAATTCTGTTATTGTTTTATTTCATAGAGTTTGTGGAGTTTTTTGTTTCTCCGAGGCTTGTTTTGGACTATATCAAAAACACCTCGGAAAAATCGGCCTCCGAGTTTGGGGGTTTTTCTCACATCTTGGTTTATCTGTAATCGGTGTGAGTTTTTTCATCCCTTTTACGGTTCTCATAGTCAAAGTTTCGGGAAGGATCTAGGATGTGTTTTATGTTGTATTTCTAGATTATACTCTTTGTTTTTTGGGTTTCGAGCGCCTTGCTAGTTTTCCATTTAATATACTTCTACCGTTCAAAAAAATAATAATAATAACTCGTATAAATAAAATTAAGACAGGATCGGAAGTAATCCATAAGACCGAAAGAATATATACTCTAGTACGTGTGATAGAAGGAACATATCTATAAAATATACTTAAAGCAAAATAGCTTGGGGTAATCCTAGCCCTTAATTGCTTTTTTCCATCCTCATCCAACGATCAAGATTAATTTAATGATTGTTACACTTAACACCCTTTTATATTTAAATTAATAAATAACCTAAATAAAATAAACAAAAATTAAAAATTTATTCCATAAAAACATCGGATAGTTTTAACCCCATTCAATATTCAATAAACTATTTAAATTAAATAATTAAATTGAATTTTATTATATACGGGGAAAAAAATTCAATTGCATTTAAACATAAATTATGAGTTAAATAAATCAAATACATACATATCTTTATTTGAATAAATTATTCCACTATTTTTAATATATATTGATTAAATCTCTAAAGAATCCATGTTTCCTTACAATACAACCCCAGCCTTACCTATAAATTCTTCCTATGTTATCTCTGTATTCACGTTTTCAATAAACTAAAACGCATCATACGGATTAAAAAAACCCCATGCAGACCGCATCATACGGAAGGAAAAAAAACCCCACGCAGCTTAAATCTAACTTTCAATCTTCTCTTCAATGGCTCCAAACACTCTATTCACCTCACCTGTGTTAGAGACATCAATGCTGATTCTGATAATTCGATCATCAAAGTACAAGATATGTGGAAGCAATATTTTAGGAATAACACCGCGACGGTTGCTTCCATCGACATGGTACTTGCAGATGAGCATGTAAGTCTTTTAAAAATTTACTACTGCCTTTTTTTAATTAACACTATATTCTGAAACATAAATTTAATTTTCTTCCATTGATGTATGTATGTATGTATGTATGTATGTATGTATGTATGTATGTATGTATGTATGTATATTAAATTTAGTTGTACGTATGTATGTATGTTCGATAGAACAAGTTGGGGATCGGTTTTGTTTGTCCCTAACCTTGGATCTATACGGCACCGAGTCAATCTAATCGCTAGCGGAAATAACAATTAGATCACGAACAATCACACGAATAATCAAATACTCAATGAATATCAAACGAAACGTATTATATTGTATTATAATCGATCAGATTACAGGGATTTCGACAAATAGCGTTTAGGGTTTCGTCAACCCTAAACAGAAAACGAAAATACAAATTTATACAAAATCTGGCACCTGCGACGTCGCACACGACGTCGCAGGCCCAAGCCCATGCGACGTTGACTACGTAGCAGGCCCAATACCTGACGTCGCACCTACGACGTTACGCGCTACATCGCAGGAGTCAGGAAACTCAATCCAATTACAAACTACGAGCTAGACCAACTGACAGACACTAAACATGTACCAACAAACTCCCCCGTGTCTTCAGCTTGGTCTTCAAAAATCTTCTTTAAACCCAGCCCACAGGAAATTGGCCGTCAACATGAATTCCATTAGCCACACAAACAGTAACAACATTGTAAAACTGCTCGGCTAAACGTCTGTTGAACTCATTATTCTGACCAACACGAATCCGATCATCATAGAGTTTTCTTAAATCTTTTTCATGAAAATTAATCAAACTCATCGGATCATACAGTCTAAACGTTGCTTGCTTCAAATTCCATATACCTCCAACTTCTGGCCACGGTTCTGAATCTGGTACAAAAGTAATAACCGCTTCACCAGTCTGTGAATCAAGTTCCCATTTTACAAGTCTTCTCAGAAAATAATAAGGAACTGGTTCCAGAGGTATCTCAGTTAAACAGTTAGCAGGCGGATAATGAACTTTAACCATAGGCTTCCTAGTGACTAGATCAATCTTCCTTTTCCATGTATACCGAGTGCCCAACGTCGGTTTCAATTTAGAATATGTTTTCGATAACACTTCCCGACGTAAATTTCTCTGAATGAACTCAGCATAATCATTTTCGAACGAATTAATCAATTTAAGCTGAGCTAATCGATTAATCTCTCCTTTTGGCAACGTGCTCAATCTATCAAAACGCATTCTGAAGTACTGAACTCCATCTTCTCTCTTAATCATAAAAAGATTCCTCTGACACTTCCAGCTTTTAATAACTCCGGTATAATTTCGACTAACCCGGTACACTTGACATTTAACTGGAATAGGAACTGGATTTCGTCCCTTAGGCCACCATTTCTTATTTCTTTCTCTCTTTTTTTCAGCAGTTAATTTCTTCTTAGGAATATCAGAAGATTCAGTTTCGGGAACTGCTGAGTCCGGTGCCTGTGTCTCTGGAGCTGGAGTTGCAGCAGAACTAGATTCTCCATGTTGAGCTTTAGCAGGTCTCTCATCTTCACTTGAATCAGACTCTATAATCGGTGCACCATCATAAGCTTCCCCAGAATGTGCATCATCATACGTTTCATCTGAATTCAACTGTTCCTCTTCAATCGAAACATCCTCATTCATCTGAAAATCATTATCCGTTTCTTCCTCAGAGCCAACTCCACTAGCCATTCTTTGAATAAACGATAAGTCCGCAAATGAATAGTCAACAGCCAGCGGTCTCGGTTACCCTGGAATATCATCAACACAAAAGTAATCCAAAACAGAAATATTTTCATTAACAGTTTCAAGTACAGGGTTGGGATTTACAGACACAGGTTCACTTGACTCTAAAGTGGGTATCCCAGACACAGACTCCCCCGAGGCAAGTAACCTGCCTTCCAAAACATTAACCCTAAACTTCGTTTCCTCAAGCTCCTTAGATTGAACCTCGATCAGCGCAACTTGTTCAGTAATCTTTTCGTCTTGAGCCTCCAGCTTTTGCTTCATCTTCTGCATATCATCCATAATCTTTTGCATGAATGCTGGAGTCGGTTGAATCTCAAAATCAGCTTGCGGCGATGGGTTGACTGAAGTTCTTGCAGACGAGGAACGACGAACACGACGACGAGGCTCAAAGTCTACATCCTTAGGATCATCACCGTCTCGAATACGTTTGCCAGTATTCTTTGGAACATACACACGCCCCTGTTTCAAACGACGCTGAATTCTTTTGTACCTCTGAGAAAACTGACGTCGAATTGTTTCCATCTGAGACGGGTGCGGGACCGCACCATCAGAATCCGAAGACGTTGGCCCGCCATCATCAGGTTGTTGAACAGGAATTTCTTCAGAATCAGAACTTTCAACCGTGTCATGAGATGCTGGATTGTCCGAGTCAACATGCCCAAACTGCTCGATGTTCTCCAAAAGAGCATCTACATTCTCCCCCGAAGCTTGAACAGGAACGTTCACAAATGGTTGCTGCGGTTGTTGGGGTGCCGGAATGTCCATATACTGAGGTTCCGGTGGCGGTACATAGTTCTCATCCACAATAGCACCAAATAAGGGAACATCCCTTGCCGCCTGAACCCCTTTCTCAAAACCTGCACAAATGGTAAAGATCCGACTCATCATCGGTGAAATCTTTAATTGTTGATCAATATCACCCTGTGCCTGAAGATCTGGATGATAGTGATTGATGTGCAGCTGAATAAACCTCGGATACAAGATCCATTTCTGATCCCCGGCATTTGCATTGTCGACCATAGCCTTGAATATAAAACCCGAGAAGTTGAACGGCTTGTTGTACACTAATGCTAACATAGCAGAAGCCAAACTTCGGCTCATACCATCCGTTCCACCTTTCCTATTTCCCAAACAAACGATAATCACATGCATCAGATATCTCCAAACACGTGTGAGGTTCGCTTTCCTATACTGATCAGTGGGAATCCCGGGATATCCAATCCTTTGCATAGCTCCCGAAACGAAAACATGATCAAAACCGACTGGCATATTCGGTAGATCGTTCAGCTGTAACAGTTCTCGAATACTCTGTTCTGTAATAGTGACTTCCGTACCAGCAACCGTTGAAACCAGTCTTCGAACGTCGTTATCAGTAACAACATTTGCGTTTCTCCAGAAAGGGTTAATCAGATTTCCAAAAGCCACAGTGTTATCCGAAATGGCGTGGAATACCCTTGAACGCCTCAAAAACGCAATCATCTGACGATACGGTGTAGCTTTATCAGAAGTATCATCAAGGTAAGCAGCAGTATTATGACGCGCTTCGAAAACAAGAGCCATATCTGCAAAAACAAAAACATACAAGATATTCTCGAAAAGCGTTAGAACAAACAAAGTATTCCAAACTTATCACAAACGAAAGGTTTCATTGATATGTTAAATAAGTACAAAGTTACAAACACACATATCAAATCCTAAACCCTAAACCCTAAACCTAAACCTAAACCTAGACCGAAGATCCTGGTTAAACGAATACAGCCAAAATCCAAGACAAGGTCAGGCTAAAATCCAAGACAGGGATGGTATCCCACCAGACCAGAAGGCCGAGATCCAGGATAATAAAGGAATTCCTCCAGACCATAAAACCAAGATTCAGGACAAAGAGAGAATTCCACCGGATCATTAGCCCACTGAGACAAAAATGGTCATATCTAAGTGACCAGATAAAAACTTTAAGGTGCTGGACCACCAGAAAGCGCAAAAGAATCCACGACCGGAAGAAGATCCTTCTAGCCGCGGACGGGAGAGTAGTGACACTCTTTTGGGCTGAAGCAGTAAGCACTATCTTTGTCGTTCAGCTAGGAACTGAAGGAAATCACTCGCCATTGCTGGACAAAATTTAAAAGTCAGAAAAACGTAACATTTGATTGTTGACAAAAAATGTCATTTTTCTGTAATTAGCGACGTAGGTGATGACGTCGCATTTCAAATAGCGACGTAGAAAAGGACGTCGCAGAAAATCAGAATAATAACAATAGCGACGTAGCCCGTGACGTCGCACAAAAATTTGAGCGACGTTAAAGGGGACGTCGCATTTTGCTATTTATTGTGAATTTAATCACAGTAATAAAAGTAGCGACGTAGAGCAGGACGTCGCGTAGGACTTCACGGTAAAGGCGACGTAGGGAAGGGCGACGTAGGCAAGTAAGAATAACTAATTAGAGCGACGTAGGCCACGACGTCGCAGCGTACGTCGCACTGACGAACAGTCGTCCCCAACCCCGAAACCTAACTTTCGAATTTAGGGGTTTTCAAAACAAAACACACCACAAGGTGCGGCTTTAAACGGTGATCACGAAAACATAAATTATACGATGTTTAGATCACGATTACACAACTAAATCAACCCAAACCGAGAACCCTAAAACCCGCAATATACATTTAACGATTAAAGCTAAAATACACGGTGAAAAAGTGTAAGATTGGTACCTAAGTGTGCGGAATAACGAGTAGAAGTAAACTACGAGAGTGAATCGGAGTGAAAACGGCTACAAATCATGAAAATGCTCGAAGAATTGCTACGTCGCAAATCGCCAAATGGTACGTCGCAGGCTACGTCGCAGGTGTATATTGAATAGTGTGATGTGTTACGTCGCGGTTGAGACTATATATAGTCTAACCCTATGTGCGACGTAGGCTGGGACGTCGCAGGCGACGTTGAGTGGGACGTCGCATAAAGCAGTGAGGATGTGATTTGAGTCGATTTCGAATTTTAAGAACCATTTACTCGTTATTTTAGCAATGATTATCCAAATGACTTATGACTTGGGAAAAATAACTTAGAATAAAATAAAGCATAAAATGAAATAAGTAAACTAAAAAAAATCTTTTTGGTATTTTCTTTAATATCACAAAAAGTAAAAGTATAACAAAATAAAATTACTAACACTCTATTTTTGGTGACGGAGTTGTTTTGTCTGATTAGAGATCATATCGGAATAACATGCAATTATTAGGAATAGTAAGTGTTATTTCGATCATCAGTATATTTTGTCCACTTTAAATTTACGTGGCACATTTAAAACACCTTTTATAAAAATTATTTCAAGACGATTATTGGTATTGTTTGTCCACCTAAACATGTTACATTCGTATTTGTGAGCTAACTGTTATTGTTAGTATGAATATTAATTTTGTGAAACCTATTATATGATATACTGATAAACTTTAGTAAAACACAAAACACTGCATATTTTCGCAAGGTAGAGATTACAAGACCAAGATTTCTCGGCTCTCTTGTAACATACACTTGCCCTACAAATTTAGGCATACATCAAACCAACTATGAAGATACTAGTGGCCCCAGATCTGTACTTAGTACAACAGAGGGTCCCTTAGTATGAACATAACAAGTTTGAGACTATTTGCATAACTAATGGATTCAGGTCTGTACGAGAGTACAACAATAGTCACCATTAGTTAGGCGAATAACCATATTATTACTATATACCAATTTTACATTTACATAGTAATTATGACAGTGTATGACAGTACTTCCATTTATCAATTAAGACTTATGTCATACATCATATAACAATTTTCACAAAATAATAGACAAGTTTTAATATTACTTCTTACTTACTCACAAACCGGTGTGTATTATGCCTACCAATACATCGTGTGATGAAGATAATTTAGATAGAAACTGTTTTAAGTGTGTCAGATAAACCTACTGACACATCCAAGATAAACCTTAAAATTCCATTTTGTGCATGTCACCCGATGTTCTATCATATCCCAAGTTGTTTACAGACACAACTTCAACGTCTATTTTAAAAATGTTGCAACCTCGCGTTTTCTTTAATACTAAAGAGTATAAAGAGTGGCTGTTGCCATTTTTTTTTTTTAAATTGAATTTAAAAACTTAAAAATCCAAGTCACAAATCATTTCTTTGACTGAAAGAACCTTAAACCTATCAGATTGACCAGTTCAATAAAACGTGATCGCAAAAAGGCTTTTGTGAAAAGGTCCGCACACTGCTTAAGGGTCTCTATATGTACGACATCTATAAGGTGTTTCTCAAAGCAATCCCGTATGAAGTGAAACCTAAGTTCAATATGTTTGGTCTTAGAGTGCTGTACGGGATTGTGTGTTATAGATATAGCAGCTGTATTATCAATGTAAATAGGAGTCATAGAGAGATTGAACCCGTAATCACGCAGCTGATGCTGAATCCAGAGAACTTGAGAACATCAACTTGCAGCAGCACTCGGCTTCAGCTGTGGAAATAGCAACCGCAGTCTGCTTTTTGCACTGCCAAGAAACTAAGCGCGATCCAAGGAACTGACATCCTCCAGTAGTTGACTTCATATCTATCTTGCAGCCACCAAGATCCAAATCCGAATAGGCAGTTAACTCGAAGTTTTTCTCGTTTGAATACCATAGACCCAGAGATGGCCTAAAAGCGAGATATCCAAAAATGCGTTTTACTGCCTTCATATGAGACACCTTCGGATTTGCTTGAAATCGTGAGCAGAGTGAAACAGCAAACACTATATCTGGTCTTGAGGCAGTCAGGTACATGAAAGAGCCTATCATTGAGCGATAGTCTTTCTCCTTGCAATCTTCATCGTCCTCATTAGGTCCAAGATTGTGTCTTGCTTCAATTGGAGTGCCGTAGTGTTTACAGTTGAGCAATTCATATCGCTTTAACATGTCAGTGACATATTTTGACTGGTGGATATAAATTCCATTGTCAGATTGCTCAACTTGTAGTCCCAGAAAGAACGTGAGTTCCCCCATAGCACTTATTTCAAACTCAGATTTCATCAGTCTTTCAAAATCCTTGCACAACTGATCATTAGTTGATCCAAAAATTATGTCGTCCACATAGACCTGCACAAGTAACAAATCCGCTCCTTCCCGTTTGATGAAAAGCGTGCTATCAATCTGTCCTCTGTCAAAACCATTCTTCAGCAAGTACTTGGCAAGTCGCTCATACCAAAGTCGAGGAGATTGATGAAGACCATACAAAGCTTTCTTCAGCTTGCAAACATGATTAGGATGCTTTGGGTCTTCAAAACCAGGAGGCTGACACACATAAATCACTGCGTCGACATCTCCATATAGAAAGGCACACTTCACGTCAAGTTGATACACACGGAATCCTTTAAAAGAAGCATAGGCTAGAAAAATCCGAATTGATTCCAAACGAGCAACAGGAGCGAAAAATTCATCATAGTCAATACCTTCTAATTGACTATATCCTTGAACTACCAGACGGGCTTTATTTCGAATAACCGCCCCACGATCATCCATTTTGTTACGGTAAACCCAACGAGTACCCGTCAAGTGAGCACCCTTGGGTAGAGGAACAATTTCCCAAACATTCATCTTGTTTATTTGCTGTAGTTCCTCCTGCATAGCCTCGACCCAAGATGGATCCTTTAAGGCTTGTTCAACCTTTTTAGGTTCAATTTGAGACAAATGACATGAATCGATATGAGCTATAAGTCCCAAAAGCTGCTGAGCTGAGTTCTGCTTTGCTTGTTGTCGTGTTTGAACAGATGCATGAGGATCACCAATGATATTATCAATGGGGTGATCCTTATGTATACGAGTTTCTGGTATGGCAGTTGGCACAACATCCACACCTAGATTGTTCAAATCTCCCTCAGTTTCAGGAGTAGCAGCAGACTCAGGAGAGGCTAACTCTTCTTCTTCTCCTTCATCTTCAGGAGAAAATAAGTGAGAGTAGGCCATTGTTTCTTCCATTTCATCTTCTTCTTGAGGTTCCTCTAAAGGAGGCATGTTTGGATCATATGGAAGCTCCTTTGTGTAGATATAAACTGTTTTAGAAGGAGCAGCCGAAGATGGTGGAGTAGGAGAAGGTGTAGTTGGTGGTGATTTGGTTGTTGGTTGTGGTTGTGTGGGTGTTGTTTGTGAAGGTGTAGGTGTAGTTTGTGGAGGTGTAGGATTAGTCGGTGGAGGTGCGGGTGTTGCATTGGGAGGTGGTTCGGATGGTTTATTATTAACAGGTGTATCTTGAGTAAGATCAAGTTCATGAAGTATAGAAACCAATTCTTCCGTTTCATCCTCTTCCGGAATATTGAAAGAGTTGAAGAGGTTTCCATAGTTGAAAAACCAATCCGGACTCGTTCCTTGAGGAGGTTCCGTATACCTTAAACATTTCACTTCAAAATGTTCCTCAATCTGATTCGTTGATTTGTTAAAGACTCTTTTGTTCGGAGAGTTGACTGAATATCCAAGAAAAATCCCTTCAACAGCTTTATCACCAAACTTAGAGACCTTATCTTTTGTTATCATGATCAGGCATGGACACCCAAATGGTTCTAGGAACTGCAGATTTAGCTTACGGTTATTGAAAAGTTCATAACATGTTTTGTTCTTTTTCTTAACCGTGAGTACTCTGTTGAGAACATAACAGGCAGTATTAACTGCCTCAGCCCAGAAGATGATTGGTAACTTGGAGTCAGCTAACATAGTCCGAGCTGTCTCGATGATTGTCCTGTTCTTTCTTTCTGCAACTCCATTCTGTTGTGGAGTCCTCGGAGCACTAAATTGATGCTCAATACCTCTTGTAGCACAAAACAATTCGAGAGTTGAGTTCTTGAATTCAGTTCCATTATCGCTTCGTATCCTTTTCACCTTCAAGTTGCACAGATTTGCTAACTTGTCCAACAAATACACCAGAATCTCAGGAGTTTCCCCCTTTGTGGTCAAAAAGTAAACCCACGAAAACCTTGAGTAGTCATCAGTAACTACCAAGCAGTAAGACTGACCACCAATGCTCTTTGTAGAGACTGGACCGAAAAGATCCATATGCAGTAGTTCCAATGGAGCATTTATGGAATTCACCTGCTTAGACTTATGGGACTTCTTACGTAGCTTTCCTTTTTGGCAGGAGATACAGTCATCCTTTAGAGCAAATGACTGTTTCGGAACTCCTAGCACTAGGTCATTTTTAGTCAAGAAATTCATTTTTCGGAAATTAATATGTCCCATTCGTCTGTGCCAAAGCAGTGATTCCTTTTCAGAAGCCTTAGACAAGAGACACGTATACTCGTTCGAGGTCTCAACAGTTCTCATGTTCAGAATGTATGTGTCATTCTTTCTTGGTGCTCTCAGTAACACCCATTCTTCTGGAATGACATACCCAGGCTTCAGTATCACACACTCTGTCTTTGTGAACGCAGTGGTATAATCTTTATCACAGACCTGTGAAACACTTAGCAAGTTGTGCGTAAGCTGTTCCACGTAGTTCACATTTTCAAAACTAACATTGCCGTTAGTTAGCGTTCCTCTTCCAGAAATGGTTCCCCCAGTATCTCCAGCAAAGGCAACATATCCTCCTGCGTATGGTTTAATATCCACAAGAAGAGATACATCGCCTGTCATATGTCGCGAGCAGCCGCTATCTATATACCATTCACTATCTTTAACACGTTCTGAATGCTGCAACATACAAACGAAGGAGATTAGTGAGAAACGGTGACCCAAGCCTTTACAGACTTAGGTCGACCGTGGTCATCAACAATAAGCACGTCAGATAGGATTTTATCTTTAAACAAATTAGAATTTTTATCTGATGTGTTATTGTTGACGACTGAAGAGTCAACATCAGACTCTTTTCGTTTCCAAACTTTAAAAGGTTCGGAATTGATATTAGAAGTAATGTTGGGCTTTTGAATTGACAAAGATTTTTGCTCAACATTAATTGGCTTTAAAACAGGCTTGGGAGAGTTTGAGTGACGCCTAGGTGGAGATTTTGAAAAAGAATTTCTATAAACAGATGTCCTAGGCATCTCTCTCCCATAGCGCTGATTTGACAGCTTTGGGCATTCACGGATTAAATGTCCTTGTTTCTTGCAGTAGAAACAAGAACGAGTCTCAACAAACGGTTGAGGCTGAGGAATTACCACAGGAGGTGGAGAAACATTTCTAGAGCATGAAAATTGAGTACACGTCTTAGAAGATGTTTGTTTTGGTTGAGAGATTGAAGTTGATGGTTTATCATACGAAACATTTTCATTTAATAATTTTCTTTGCAAAATCTTTACAGGTGACTGTAAAGTTTGTTGTTTCGAGTTTAAAACCTTGGCTTTTCCCTTATTTGGTTGAACCTTAATTTCAGGTTCAACCTTTGAAATCACTTTTTCAGGTTTAACTGCAACCTTCTTAACCTCAGGATACTCCTGATCCGTAATGTCCTCAATCTCAACAATCTCCTCAATACTTACAGGAGATTCATTCTTTAACTCAACACTCTCCTTAACACTAACAGGAGATTCATGCACATACTTAACAAACGTTGGCAAGGGGTACTCTGGCCGCTTGGTTTTCTCCTTTGCCGGTTTGTTGTGTTTGGTCTCTTTAGCATCTTTAACTTTTATACCATAAAGCTTTGACCAATCAACTGGAATCTCTTCAAAGCCTTCCTTAACAGGCAGGGGACAGTGAGTAGTAGGAGGAGGAACTGAGTGGTATCCCAATCCCTCATTCTTTTTCCCACTCGTACCATGCTTGCTAAGAATTTCATTAAAGACAACCGTTGAGGAATTTGAACCTAAGATTTTACTCTTATAATTCTCATACTCATTTTTTAAATCTGTAAGTTCTTTCTTTAGCAGCTCAATTTCAACAAGATAGCTTTTAATGGCATCTTCTTGACTAAAAACCTTAGATTTATATTTCTGAGTATCTAACCGATGAGCCTCAAGATGTTTTTCATAAAGTTTCTCATTAGCTTTTAAGAAATTATTTGATTCGGTTAGTTTTTCATTCTTTTTCCTCAACTCAGCGGTGTCTGTCTGATATGCCTTTAGAGATTCAGTTAACTTAATGCATGAAATACAATTTAACGGTTCATCAGGTACCTCATTCACAATGTGAGCCATCAGACACTGTTGGTAATGCTGGGAGACAGCCGTCCAATCCTGACTTGTGGGCTCGAAAACAATCAGGGCATTATCAGCAGGTCCTTTCTTAGAAACTTCCTTTTCTTTGGTCTTTTGAGGAGTAGAAGGTGTGACCCAAGTTTTGACAATTGTAACATCGGACCTTACTCTTGTCAAATCCGAAGCCAGTTTTTCCATCACCTTCCAAGCTTTTACACCCTGTCCTCTGCAAGAACTTTTGAATTCTTCGGGTGATCATTGCCACATTCCAAGTTAGATCCATTTGTTCCAGATCATCTTCATCAAGCTGAGCATAGTCTTCCTTAGTCAATTCCAAAGTAAGATTCGGTTGATTAACCAAATCCTTGTATGAGCTTAAGAAAGCTGTATAAATTGCAGCTTGCTCCTGAATAGCAGGTGAGACTTGAACCTGTTGTTGATTTGAAGAAGGTCCAGACATGAAAACAGAATGAATCCCATCAGAAGAAGAAAAAGTCGATGAAGCATTTGTATTTGTTACAAAGGCAACTCCAGATCCATAAGTCTTTCCAGAGTTAAGCTGAACACCATAGACACTAGGATTCTGAACAACAGCACCAGACCTAGTTTCTTTCTTCTTAATCTCCATCGCGTGAGCTTGAAGATCCCCTATCAAAGTATCCAAAGACATGTTTGCAAGTTCTTCATTTTCTTTTAAAAATTGGACTTTAACATCCCAAGAACTCGGCAACACATCCAGTAGCTTCTTATTGACTTCAATTGCAGGAAAAGTATAACCCCCTTCAAACAACTCACCTACTAACCGTGAGTACCTAGTGAATAAAGAAGTTGAGTCTTCATCAGGAAGGATGTCAAAGATATCGTACTGTTTCTTAATTAGTTCAAGCTTGGCTTCCTTGTACTTATCATTTCCTCCACAACGAGTTTCAATTGCCTTCCATAAATCAAAGGCTGTTTCATGAGTTCTGAAAAGCCATAGAACATCCTTAGTTAAACACATTTTAATCATTGAAAATGACTTTCTCTCAGTATCAAAATCTTTCTTCTCCTCGGGAGACATAGCTTTATAGGTCTTAGCATGACGAATACCACGGTATTCCCCTTCAGCTAAAGGAGGTACATAACGCTCACGTAATGGTCCCCATAATTCTGGACAATGAAAATCAATGTATTGTTCAACTCGGTCTCTCCAGTATACATAATCCATGTCCGCAGTAAATAGTGTAGGTTTATTACTCGAACCTATGTCATTACTTTGTTTAATCATTTCTCTCAGACCTCTAATATCCTCTTTATCAGCTGCCATTGTAATTACTTAATCGAAAAACAAAAAAAAAACAAGCTTATGATCTTAGCGACGTAGGTGAGTACGTCGCACAAAGATTATGCGACGGTGATAGGTACGTCGCAAAAAGCAAAGGATTCAATTAAGAATCAGAAATATGCGACGTTGAGAGGTACGTCGCAGAGGACGTCGAAGAAACACACTACGTCGCAACAAGACGTCGCAACACAGCGTCGCAGAAGACTAATTAAAGTCAAAATAGCGACGTCGCAGATGACGTCGCAACAGTACGTCGCACAGACTAATTAAAGTCCAAAACACTACGTCGCACGCGACGTCGCAGCTGACGTCGCAGGTAACGTCGCAAAACGCGCTGAGCAGCGGCCACAAACCTTAAAAAACGAATTTTAACCCTAAAACCAAAACCACGAATGTCGAACGACGGAAACCTTCAATAATCCCAGTAATAATGATCGAAAACCTGTAAAAACACAAAACAAACGTGATAAACACGAAAACTCTCGAATATCACGTCCTTTTGAATCCCAAACTCGATCCGAATCGCCAAAACGAGCACTTTCTGCTCTGATACCAGTTGTTTGTCCCTAACCTTGGATCTATACGGCACCGAGTCAATCTAATTATAAACTACGAGCTAGACCAACTGACAGACACTAAACATGTACCAACAGGTTTGTTATCTGGAACAATTCCTAATATGGTACTTTCATCGCATAGAGTTCAGAAAAATCGCATGTAAAGGATGATAAAGTATAAATAGAATATAGGATGACAAATATATTCAACAATAAAAAGTGAAAAGGGTCATTTAATGCCAAAGATAAACTATGTGGAATCATCAAATAACATGCCTTAACATGGGAGTCGGCCAAGATAAACTATGTGGTACTATCAAGACTTTGAAAAAAATCAACGCAAGGAAAAGGATGATAAAATATAAGGTCAATCGAATTGGGTTTAAATTTGGGGAACATATTTTTAATAGACCTGGAACATTTGGGAAAATACATACATGTAGTTACTACAAAAAATTAAAGTAACTCATTTTTCAATTAAATTCAATCAATTTAAAAATGATTTCACACTTAAAGATATACGCTCTTCAATTAAAAAACAAGCAAATGTTATAGGTAGCCCTACCGGCTAAAAATAAGAAATTCAAATGTGAGCCAATTATTTTTTAGTCCATTCGTTTAAATACAATTTAAATTCTCACTTTATATTTAGTCTATCAAAAATAGAAGCATCACAATAAAAACCAAAAAAAAAAAAAAAATACATACTAACCATACTCATTTCGTACATCACTAAAAAAATTGATTTTATAATACAATATGATTTCTTGATCCATATTTGTCCAATTTAAAAAACCATACATTGCATTTAATTATAAAAAATCGAATTATATTAATTTAAAATACATAATTTTTTAATGATTTAACAAAATTAAAACAATACTCAATAATATATATATATATGTATATATATAATAGACTCATCCGCGTTACCGCGGGTCTTTTATCTAGTATAGCTAATTAAGCTAGCAGGTTAATTAATTAGTTGCATTGAATTAATTGCTAGCTCACATGTCTGTTGGTTACCCCACATTATCAGATCCTCACCACCTTCAATTCTTTGTACGGATCGGAGTATCGGACTATCCACATACATACATACATAAATGTATATATAATACTCTCTCCGTCCCAAATTGTTTGTCCACCTTACTATTTATGTTTGTCCCAAAATTATTGCCCACATCCAAAATCAACCAATCAAATTGATTGAAAATTATAAAGTTGAAATTCTATTAGTAGTCAACTGTAATAAATGCACTTTTCTTAAACTGTGTGTTTCTTGTCTGGTGATAATATTTTGGGAAGGAGGAAGTAACTTAATTAGCACCACCATATATGCATATACTATACTATACTACGTGTCATACATCATAGCTCATCTAGTAATTAGCCACTTCAATGTATATAATGCACTTATTATTATTAGTGTTATTTTTAGTAATATCTTTATTATTATTGTTATAAAGAGGGTCTAGATATACTTATTATTATTGTTAGTGTTATTTTTAGTAATATCTTTATTATTATTGGTACTTATTATTATTATTGTTATTGCTATTACTATTACTAGTATTTGCTGTATGTTACTATTATTATTACTACAATTATTGTTGTTATTATTACCATCATTATTATTATTACTGTTTTGCATATACGTCTAGCTTTATTACTGGTAGTATTATTACTATGAATATCATTATTATTCGTAATATTTCTATTACTTCTATTACTATTACTAGTACTAGTACTATCATTATTACTATTATTATTTCGATTGCTGCCGTTCGGGGGTTGCTGTATTTTTAGGTGATGGTGTTAGGTTGCTGTTTGGCGGTTGCTGTTTCTGCTGCTGGATGAGGATGCATATGTGAAGGACGTTGATGGAGTTACTGCTAGCTCTTATGATTATATTGCATCTACTTTACAACTTAGTTTCTGCACTTTTTGTTCATAACTTGTAAAAACTATATAAATATTCTGCCGGAGGTCTTTCTGAAAGCAGCCTCTCTGCCCTTGGGTAGGGGTAAGGGCGTAAGGCTGTCTACATCCTACCTCCCCCATACCCCGCCCTAGGCGGGATTGGGTATTGTTGTTGTTGTTGTTGTAATGTATATAATGCACTCGATCAAAATGCTTTCGTAGTACAAGATGGAGATCGATCTAGGACCATATATATCGATCACTCACATTTGTAATTCCTTGGTAACTAAAGGAAAAGAAATAAAACATACATAATGTGATCGTGTTACCTTCATTTCGAAAAGTCAGGATACAAAACAACATTTCTAATTCTTGAAATCTGAATATTGTACGTAGTCCTTATGTATTATGTCTTGATTCATCACCTTGCCTGCAATTTTTTTTTTTTTAACAGCAGAAAGATACTCGTATATATTAAAATGCACACTAGCAAGATACTAGATGCATAAAGTGTGTTACAATGAAACGCGTTTTAGGTGTGGGTTACAAATCCAATCCAACCTTGCCTGCATATATGTAAGGTATATATAGCTTCAATAAACATATCAATATGTGTACGTAGTTATTATACACAATATTAACCATAAACTTATCATGTACATCTAAATACATGCATATATTGATCGACTCTAATAAGGTTTGAACTCATAACCTCGTACATACATCGATGAGCTCCTTGATCACATGCATAACATTAGATGAAAGGCCATGTTGATTCTGACTTAATTATCCAAATGTGAATTCTTTTTCTTTCACATATAAAAGTTAAAGTTAATTAATTGTGAAATGAACAATAACGAATCAGAAGTCGTTGAGGTAACTTTAATTTAAGTACCACAAAATGAATTATATATGTACGTACATATATATACCCCTTTCAGATTTTACTATTTTTAAATTTCGTGTCCTTAACAAATACTACTACAATATATTACGATATACGCAAATTATCTGGCCAAATGTAAACATTATTCATTATTCTCCTCACTCGATCAATCTATTAATATACATTCTTCTTTGTTCTTTTCATTTACGTACATTTATATAGACTAGTACGTTGCTTGCGTAATGCGGCGGTGACAACTAATTAATCTATTTTCAATTCGTATTCGTTAGATAACATTTCATCATAATCAAAATTTCTTAATTGGGTTAATTGTTTCGTTATGTATTTAACTTTACCTCTTATACTATTGTATGCAACCAACTTTCAAACGTTCTATTGTATGTATCGAACTTTTCAAAAATGTCTATTGTATGTATTGGGTGACCTGCTCAGCAGGTTGCCTGTTTTTCTGTGTTTACAATCAGCGTCACGTAGGATGACAAATCAGCGCCACGTCAGCATGACCGGTGCCACGTCAGCAAAAAGGTCACCCAATACATACAATAGACATTTTTGAAAAATTCGATACATACAATAGAACGTTTGAAAGTTGGTTGCATACAATAGTAAAAGAGGTAAAGTTAAATACATAATGAAATGATTAACCCTTCTTAATTTTGAAATTAATCAATCAAAAACACATAATATACTAAAATGGAAAGAAGTAGTATTTGAAAAAGACTTTCCTATTTAAAGTAATGTTCATTTAATAGGGGTAAATTAGTAATAAAAATTTAAGATGTTAAGACTCAACATTGGAGATGCTTTATATATTAGTATAGATAAATCTACCTACTGCATCTTTTGGATCGATACCCCAAAGCACGTATAGGATTTAATATGAAATCTCTCGATCTCAAACTAGTTAATAAGTAAGGTTTATTTTATTTTTTACTTTGACTAAGTATATATTACGTTGTACTCCCTTCGTCGCATTTTTTGTTTGTCATGTTTTGACTTTTTAAGTCTTTCTTTTTTAACTTTGACCTTAAATATCTTTTGTTTGTGTTATATAATACTTGATGTAAAATATGTGAATTGATTGGGTTTTAAATGTATTTTAATTGGATATAATTTTCATCAAGTATTATATAACATATGCAAAAATATTTAAGGTAAAAGTTGAAAAATAAATATTTCAAAAGTCAAAACAGAACAATAAAAATGGGATAGAGAGTGTATATAAATTACATTTCCTATTATACATTGAAAAAGCTCTATCTACATTATTGTAAAAAATAATACTCATAGCAGGAAATATAATTAAGGGTTTATAATGGTTTAATCCTCAAAGTTTCAATTTTTGTTCGTTTTAACCACTCAAGCTTTTTTCTCATGATTTAATCCTCCAAGTTTCAAAGTTTTGATGATTCAACCCTTGAAGTTTATCTTTCATAATGATTTTGATGGTTTAATCCCTAAGGGGTGTTTGGATTTGCTTATTTATAAGCACTTATATGCTTAAAAAATAAGTAGGTGACCTCTTACTTATTTTTAAGTGCTTATTTCTTAGTAAATAAGCAGATAAACAGTTTTGAGATATGTGTTTGAATCTGCTTATCTACTGTCAAAATAAGCAAATAAGCAGATAAGTAATTATTTAAGCCATCTCAAACATCCCCTAAATTTTATCTTTCATAATGATTTTGTTCTTTTAAAATTT
The DNA here is from genome assembly GCA_949592205.1 of Helichrysum umbraculigerum. Taxonomy (NCBI): domain Eukaryota; kingdom Viridiplantae; phylum Streptophyta; class Magnoliopsida; order Asterales; family Asteraceae; genus Helichrysum; species Helichrysum umbraculigerum. Next base: position 1,948,981 of record CATIUR010000005.1, on the reverse strand, counting down.
TCTATTTTAATCATTAAAGTTTCAAAAATTTAATGGTTTAACCCTTTGAAGGGTTAAACCAATAAGTCTATGCAAACTTCAAAGATTAAATCATTAGGAAAAAAACTTGAATGGTTAAAACGGAAAAAAAATTTGAAACTTTAAGGATTAAACCATTATTAACCCTATAATTAAAGGGTACGTTAGATTACAATTAACTGTAAGGGTAGGGTTCAAATGAGACTAAAAATTTGTGTGAGACTAACGGAACCAATGATATCATGCCACATGTACAAAGAGAATATTCCATACTACAAAACCCATTTACCCCTTAAGTTAAATATCTCACAAACGACAAATCGAAAAATTATGAAAATTGCACCATTAGATTCAGCGTTTGATCCTCTTCGATTTGCCGTCCCTCAAGGTATACTTTCGACGAAATTTTTTTTCCCGTTTTTTTGGTGGGTTTCATATGTTACTAACACATGTGTTAGAGTGTTGCGTTTAGGGTTTAGGGTTTGGGGTTTAGGGGTTAGGGTTTAGGGTTAGAAGTTTGGGGTTCCGGGACGAAACCCCAAACTCCCAACCCTAAACCCTAAACCCTAACCCCTAAACCCCAAACCCTAAACCCTAAACGCTTTATAAAACTCTAAACCCTAAACCCTGCTAAACCCTAGCACTAAACCCTGCTAAACCCTAACACTAAACCCTACTAAACCCTAACTCTAAACCCTAACCCTAAACCCTAAATCAAATGTATAATCAATCACTAACACATGTGTTACTAATATGTAAAACCCACCAAAAAAATGAAGAAAAAAAAGTTCGTTGGAAATATGCCTTGATGGACGGCAAATCGAAGAGGATAAAACGCTGAAAAATATGGTGCAATTTTCATGATTTTTCGACTTGTCGTTTGTGAGATATTTAATTTTTAAAAACGTAGATGAGAGAGAAAAAAGTGACACATGGCATATTGTGATTGGTTCCCCTAGTGTCACACAAAATAAATGGTCTCAATTGAACTCTTCTCTTAACTGTAATACTCCGTATAAACAAGAAAACGGAATGATTAAGGACCGTAGAAGACATGAGAGAAGAACGTACGGTGGGGGTGCTGATACGTGACCACCTGGCTTCTATGTCTCTCTGCCTTCAATGCCTCCACGTGCGATCCTTAGAGCACAAGGAGCGCTTGATGGAGTTTCAGTGTTCAGTTCAGTGTTCTTGAGAACACTGAACCATAACACTGAAGCAGAAAAGTGGGGTAATGGTTAATCTTGAAGTTCAGTGTTCAGTTCAGTGTTCTCGTGATTGTTTTATTAGTATTTTTAAAAAACATATATATTAAAAGAAAACAAATAATGAAAATACATTAATTATTTAAAGTTCGTAACTAATTCAAAACAAATAAATAGCACAATAATTTAGTTAAAACCATATATATTACCAAACTAAAACAAACAAATAAACTTAAAATGTTACAAGTACAAAATTATTGGGTCTTAAAAGTACAAGTGTATAAACAATGAAGGGGCAAAATGAAACATTTCACAAAAACAAATAAATGGGTCGTCCTCTTCTATTATTCTTCACCAACTAAAACCTGCAACTCAATAGTGACTTTGAAAAAAAAAAGTTTTTTTTTTTTTTTTTTTTTTTTTTTTTTTTTTTTTTTTTTTTTTAACCATTTGCATGCAACCAAGGTAAAAAAAATAATATAAAAATGAAGAACGTTCAGTGCTTCAGCGTTTGGATCCCAACATTGACGGAGAACGCCGACCACGAACGCCGACAGGGAGCGCCGAACGTCGGGCTCCGGCGTTCTTGTGGCGAAAACGGCGAGGAGAACAGGGGCGCTCCGTGTGCTCTTATAACATACGTACCTTGTTTTATTTTTTCATAAAAACCCGCATGATGTTGTCTATTCAGCTATTCTTACCACTTTTAGAGGCTTTTTCAAAAGTTTTTTTTTTTTTTTCAATTGAAAAGTATTTATCAAGCTATTGGTGAAAAACTTTTTTGCTTATTATATTTTCATATTAGTCCTCTTATTGTATTAAAATAGCTTTTTAAAATATTTTTAACATCGGAGTAAAATCTTTTTTGTAAAGTTTTTTACTCTCTCCGTTCCATTAAAATGTCCAGTTTTGACTTTTGAATGTCTTTCTTTTACAACTTTGACCTTATATATATTTGTTTGTGTTATACTATAGTTAATGCAAAATATATGAATGAATTAGGTTTAATGTATTTTCATTGATATGATTTTTATCATGTATTATATAACACAAACAAAAATATTTAAGGTCAAAGTTTTTTTTTTTCCAGGAAAAGAGTTTATATATTAATGATCAAACAATATAACATCTTACAAGAAATTCAGACTAATGGGAAGACATGCCTTCCACATTAGAACTAAAAATACCAACTTCATAACACTTATATCTGTACATTTATCAAAATACTAGAGCTCCTCCAAGCATCAACCAAAATTACCACCTTTAGTGAGGTAGTCCCATCTTTCATGACTCACCAAACTAAAGACTTTAAAAAGTCAAAAGTGGACACTTATAATGAGATAGGAGTAGTATAAAATAAGTGAGGTGAAATGTAAAAAAGCTTTTGAAAGCCATTTTATATTGGAGATGCTCTAATCTTATTAGAGCACCTACAACAAAGACTTTAATTCCAAAGCTTTTCTAAAATGTTGTCATAGCTTAATTGTAAAAAGCTTTTTATCATCCAAATTCATTAAAAAACTATAAAATGAGCTAGAAAGATAATGTAAAGACTTGAGAAATCTCAAGTTATTGCACATTTTTTCATCCTTATTATATTATATTTAAATGGTGAATGACTTTTCTATATTTGAGCAATAGCTTTTCACATGTGTTATTGCACTAAAATAGTGTAGTGTTTAGTGTTAATACTGGGGTGACTTTTTTACACCTTTGCACTATTTTATTGCAAAAATGTACGCTATTGAAACACCCCACATTTATTTATATAAAGATCTTGTTTTAAATAAATATTGTACATTTCTGACGTTAAAAATCGCGTCGCAAGACATCCATAAACGCGTCGCGATCAAGCAAAAACCCAGACCTGGACAGACTGTTTATACAGCCGAACCATAACCTGTAAAATTCAACTTTCCGCAACAGTTTTAAACTATCAGTTGTACAAAGCTTATTACCACAACATTAACAATATTTTCCATATACAAACTTATTGACCAAAACATCTTGATTCATAAGAATCAACCAAAATTCCATCAAACCATTTCGACATTTGAAAATGTCAAAGTTACAACATCAACAAGTGCTGTCTTTTTCAACTACATCCAAACCAAAAACTTTGACTTGGTACTAAAACTACTACTACATTGCATAGCTTTGCGATATTTACATAAGTTAAAACCAACGACAAGCTTTAAGTTCAAAACAACATATGTTATTATTTCACCAAAAGATTTGGGGTAATCGGCCTCAAGAGCATGATTTAAAGAAAACGAGCTAGTTACCAAAAGAGCAATATCCACCTCTAGCTCCCAACAAGGCGGTAAGCTACATTTCCGACTCTAGCAAGGATTTTAAAAGGACCAATAAATCGCGGACCCAATTTGCCTCGCTTCCTGAACCGAATTATTCCTTTCCAAGGAGACACTTTCAACATCACTTTATCACCAACCTGAAATTCTATTGGACGCCTTCTGTTATCAGCATATGACTTTTGTCTATCTTGGGCTGCTTTTAACCGTTCTCTGACTTGATTAATCTTTTCAGTAGTCAATTGAACGATATCAGTGCTTCCAAATTCTCTCTTCCCGATTTCTCCCCAGCAAAAAGGAGTTCTACATTTTTTCTCATATAACATTTCATAGGGTGGCATTTTAATACTCGAGTGATAGCTTTTATTATAAGAGAATTCTACCAGTGGCAAATGTGTATCCCAGCTACCACCAAAATCAATAGCACACGCCCTTAACATGTCTTCCAACGTCTGAATTGTTCTTTCACTTTGACCGTCTGTCTGCGGATGATAAGCAGTGCTAAAATTTACACGAGTACCCATATCTTCCTGAAATTTCGTCCAAACCCGTGAGGTAAATCTAGTATCTCTATCAGAGACAATAGAAATAGGAATACCGTGACGTGCCACTACTTCACGTATGTACAAATCAGTAAGAACTTCAGAAGATGAAGTCTCCTTAATCGGTAAGAATAATGCACTTTTTGTCAGACGATCCACAATCACCCAAATTGCATCATGCTGGCATTGCGTTTTAGGCAATTTGATGACGAAATCCATTGTGATATGCTCCCACTTCCAAACAATATCCAATGGTTGTAATTTACCATATAGTTTCTGATGTTCAGCTTTTACCTGTAAGCAAGTTAAGCATTTTTCGACATATCTTACAATTTCTCTCTTCATACCTGGCCACTAGAAATTTGATTTTAGATTATGGTACATTTTTGTAGCACCAGGGTGAATAGAATATCTGGATTTATGAGCTTCATCAAGTAGTAACTGTTTTAACTCAGAGGAGTTAGGAATCCAAATTCTACCATATCTTGTTTTTAGCCCACGAGAATCATCAACAAAATTTTGAACTTGACCTTTGATGCGTTCTGCTTTAAAGTCGCCATTTTGCCAAGCTTCCAATTGTATATTCTTAATCTGAGCAAGTAGATCAGGAATAACAGTAATTTTAAGAGATTTGACAACTAAAGGTGGATGAATGGCTTTTCGACTAAGTGCATCAGCAACTGTAACACCCCCAAATTTAATAGTTTGCGGAAGCGAGTTTTTGGGTGTTACTAATCAATAATCACAAGCACAAAGGATACAGTGAACGACTCTATATGAGACGTTCGAAAAGTTATTACATTAGTACATAAGTAATTCAAAATACAAGCTCGAGTTCGAGTAAGTTTCCTAGAGATTCTATTACATAACAACTAGTACAAAAGTAATGTATGAAAATCTCCAAGCTTGTAAATGCATGCGACTCGAGCTAATAAGCATATCCTGCTGGGCATCCATCTAAAGCTGCGTACCTGAGAATGCATTACTAAAACGGTCAACCAAAAGGTTGGTGAATCTCACAGGTTTATAAGTAAATAGTTTAAACACACAAGTAACAGTTGTATTTGTAAAACATCAGTCGGCCAGTAAGTAAGTGGTGATTGCAGGTTATGCTAATCGTTTGATACCCTTGCCATGAGCCACCATAGTTGAAGCTTAACGTACAGTAAATATTGTGCCCCCGTGAATGTTAATCCAAAAACATTCATATGAAACGAGTAAGAAACGCCCGTTTCTACAGTAACGGTTCGTGGTAGTGCGTGCTACCCCGGGCGGGGATTGTCAGTCCCATATGGATCCATATACTAAAACTCGCGTTTATCCCATAACTAACAACTATGATTAGGAGGCCTTCATTGGATTACACGAAACTCATGCAATTGGCGTATCCGTAAATCAGTAAGGTACGTAAATCATGCCAGCAAGTAAATATGTGTGTTCATGTAAAACAAGTAATGCATCTCACCCCTGAGTGAAAAACAGTAAAATAGGGGCTGTGAGACTCACCTGAGTCTAGCAGACAATGCAGTAAGCAAGCAAAGTAGTATCCCGAACTAGCAACCCTTAGCGTCCTAATACGCATAAGGTTTAGTAAATAAATGGAATACTTGTAAGGTATCCATGCTAGTTGTTCCCAAACTAGTTAATGTCCATAAGTTGTTTGTACGTTTGTATTTGTTTGTAAGTTGTAGTTTGTAGCAAAGTTGTACGGCCCGTTGGTATCGGAGTGTAATAATAATCTCATCTATTATTATTATTATGCAGTTGTTGTAATCGTATAGTTGTCAAGTACGTTTGTATTGTAACGTGTAACGTTCAAGTGAATGTAAATCCGAGTGGGTGTAACACTAGAGTGTATGAGTGAAATCTCATAGGTGTTCGAGTGTAATCTCGTGTATGTGCGCGAGTGGAATCTCGCGTTTTAAATAAGTGTAATCTTATACGTATTTGAGTATTGGTGTATACCTCCAAAAGTATAGTATTTTCATGTATAAATCGTATCGTATTTGATTTGGTTATTGAAAAGTGATTTTTAAACACTTAGAATGTTTTTAGCTTCTGTTTTTGGGTTTTTGCGACACTAAATGCGACACAGTGCTTGTGTCTTATGATTTATGCGACACAATGCTTGTGTCTTATGATTTATGCGACACAATGCTTGTGTTCCGCAACACTTGTGTCTTATGATATGCAACTTAATGCGACACAAAATGCGATACAATGCTTGTGTCTTATGATTTATGCGACACAATGCTTGTGTCTTATGATTTATGCGACACAATCCTTGTGTCTTATGTTTTATGCGACACAATCCTTGTGTCTTATGTTTTATGCGACACAAGCCTTGTGTCTCATAGATTTTTGGCCTGATGCAACACAAGAGGCTGTTACGTTTTTAAGCTCGGTTTTTGGGTCAAACGACCTCGGTTTGACCTGAAACTTTTACACAAGTTCTAAAATGGCTAAATAACGTTAGAAAAATTATCGTTTCGTTTCGGGAGGGTCTCGAGATGTCAGTTTTCATTTAACGTCACTAAAACTAAACATATGTTCACTAATCTATTTTTCTAGTAAAATGGGGGCGTTTTGGAGGTAAACCTCCTTCACGAAAGTTGTAGCCAACGGAAAAATGAAGATTTCATGTGTAGGATATATTTGCTAGTTTTGACCGTACGATTTTATAAAAATTACGAAAGGGGACTGTTTTTAATTTATGTGTTCGGTTTATACTTTCGAGTTTTAAAAACGAGTTTTAACATATCATTTGGACATTATAAAGCTAGGGAAACATTATACTAGCAAAATAATTGAAATCGGAAAGTTCGAGAGTCGCCGGAAAACTTACAAAGTCGTCGAAACGAAAAACCGAAAAGATAGGTTTGTAGCTCTCGTCGTCGTGTTCACTTTTCTCCAAACGAGCTTGATGATCCAAGGAGGTTTGAAGGTGTATTTCTAGAGAGAGAGGGTGACCGAGATAGAGAGAGAGTGTGAGATTAGAGAGAAAAATGGAGGTGATGGAGTGTGGGTTGTGGTTTGTGTATGTAAGTGACCAAAGAGAGGTGAGGGTTTGGCACCCCTCACCTTGGCCGGCCATGGTGGGGTCCACCATGTGTGGATCTCACCAAATGTTGTTCCCTCATGTTCGCGCTCCGTGCGGTGTTCGTTTCCCCGGTCGTTTAAACGTTAAAATCATTTTATACGCGATTAATTATACGTTTTAAAATACGAAATATTATTCGATATTTTAGTCGGAGTATTTTACCAAAATACTTGTTATTAAGTTATAAAACATAACTTTGTTTTGTTTTTTTCTGTTGGTCGAGTTTTGTAATATTCGGTAACGTATAAAATAAAGCGTGCGCGTTTTGTTATATTATAACCATAATATAATGTAGTAACTTGCGTAATTAAATAATTCCACATTATTTAATAATTGTTTTACCAACGTCCGTATTTTGTACTTTTGTAATTTCATACGATTTGAACGAATCGTATACGTGTGTATATATATATATATATATATAGTAAGTAATTATCGTATTTAATCCTATTTCATATTAAATACAAGTAATAAGCATGTAATTAGAAAAATTTTAAATTGACCCTAATTTTGCGGTTGTTACATTCTCCCCTTGTTAGGAGAATTTCGTCCCGAAATTTGTTTGAAGTAGTAGTCGGTAGTTCAATATTCGTCAGGTAGCTACAATGTGTACTAGTAGCCTACAGTAGTAGGGTAGGTCCTACAGTATTCGTAGTAAGGCAGTTGTCAGGTAGTGACGTACCCTTAGTTTTGTTGCCTGGAGGTAGTGGGCATTGGGCCTTGAAATGACCGGCATTCCCGCAGTTGAAGCATAGCTTCGCTTTAGGAGAGTTCGTACTTTTAGGATAGGATTTGCATCGACCGATGGGTATGGCACACGGTCCTTTATGATGCCGAGTGCATTGGAAACAGAGTGGCTTCTTCCCCTTGTAGTTTCCGGCAGGGTTGGATGGAGAAATCTTCACCCTTTTTGCTGGAGGCGGTGTACGGTCAGCGTCGGTATCCTCTTCAGTAGGAGTACCATGTGAAGTTGGTGGTGAGGTAGGGTTTTCTAAGGCTATCAAACGTAGTTCGTACTCACGTATACGCATGTCATTCTGGAAGACAACTCGTCATAGGTCCTTGATGTCTTCCCGTGCTTCGTTTAGTTGCTTTCGCACCGAGTTGAGAGTATCATTGAGGCGATTGACCAGTTCTGTACTCTGGTCTACAGTGACGGGTGTTTTGGCAACAGTTAGAGCAACAGTGGAGGTAGGTGCTGTCGCTGATTCAGTGGTATGCTCTGTATCACTCTCGAGTTCAAGGAGGTAAGGAAACATCATTGGTTCCTCGTTGAACAGTTCATCATCCAATGTAGGACTGCTGACGGAGTGAGTTGTCATTTCCTACGAAATAAGTGTTCTTTTTAAGAATCGTTACATGTAAGTGAAGTTCTATTAGATGATATGTTTAAAATAACTTTAGAGTTCCCGGTCTCAACCAGTGTGAGATATTTGGGAAGGAAGTTTGTTCGCGGTATTTAAAGTGCACTGCAAGTTACACTGTCGGTATTCATATAGTCGTTTGTTTCCTAGTCCTATCGGGTACTTAGGATCTAAGGAACACATAGAATACAAAACAGTACACAAACGTTATTAAGTAAGAAATTTTGGGAAGCAGTTCGGGTAATCTAAGAATGAGCGTACCTGGGTTGAGCAAATCAATAAGCCTCGGATCCTGGGGATCCTCCCTAGCGTTGAGTACATAAGCTCTTCCTTGAGCAGTGTTATTGTTTTTCAACTTCAGCTTTGGGCAATCCTTCCTGAAGTGCCCAGTACCATTACACTCGTAGCAGGTCTTGGGTGCGTTGGTGTTGGTACCAGTGATGTTGGTTCGGCAATCTTTGGCTAGGTGTCCAAATTTCTTGAATTTGGAGCAGGGACAGGTACCGTTATGATGACGACTACATTTGGAGCAGTAAAGCTTGCTCCCCTTGTAAGCCTTCGAGTCATCGGCATTAACGGTTGCAGGCTTTTTGTTGGAGGTCAGGTTGGATGGGTTGGGACTTACTTCCCATTTGCGTTTGTTGTTTGCAGACGGGGTGGAAGTTGGGCCATGGCGGACAGAGTTAGCCGTCAGTTCATGGGCCATACGAATGGCGTTCTGAATAGAACCCGGTTTGGATGAAGTTACTAGGTCTTGGAGTCTGTCAGGGAGTCCGTCGACGTACTTCTCGATCCTCTTGTACTCAGGATCAACCATGGATGGGCACAGGAGTGCTAGTTGGTGAAAACGGTTGGTGTAACCAGTGATGTCGTCACCTTGCATTTTGTGATTCTAGAACTCCACTTCCAGTTGTTTCAACTCATCTCTGGGACAGTACTCGCCCCTCAGCATCTTCTTCAACTCCTCCCATGGGAGTTTGTAAGCATTAGCGATACCCACAGTCTGGGCATAGGTGTTCCACCATGGAAGAGCGGTGTCAGAAAAAGTGCTGGCGGAGAACTTGACCTTGTCCTCCTTAGTGCAGTTGCAGATAAGGAATACCGATTCGATTTTCTCGATCCAGCATACTAGGCCGATTGCTTCTTCAGTACCTTGAAAGCTCAAAGGTTTGCAGTTCTGGAAGTCCTTGTAAGTGCAGAGTTTGGATGGTGGTGTATTGTTAGCCGTATCTTCGCTACCAGGAGTGGTTGCTCGGACAGCTAAGGCTTGAGCCACACTACGGGCAATCAGACTCGCGATTTCGGCTTCACTGAGCGTGACTTGTCGGCGAGGAGGCATGTTGCTGAACAAGAAAAGAACAAGGAAGGATAAATAAGATAATTGAGTAAGTACAGAGAGAATACGCCAAAGCTTGACACGCTGATAGTTTAACAAAGGTAGTATGATGGTTGAAATTAAAACATACGTGTTAAAAAGATTACAGGCGTTTACCGTTTACAAAAGTGCCGGAAATTTGAACATCCGGACGAGCAAGATAAGTTACAAAATGTGATGGGATTTTAATATAACCATCGGATTAGCGGTCCTAACTAAGACCTATTACAAACACGCCTAACTGCTATACACTACGGTCATAGCTATCGTCGGCCTATTCTTGGTGTAGATTGTAGGGGTAGTAACGAGCTTCCAGCATATCTTGGTATCGTCGAAGGGTAGGATAAACCAAAGCATCGTCGGTAGCTTGTAGGTACATCCATTTGATCCATGCCGTTACTCGTTGATTCAGATGAGTAGTTACTTCCTTCAAATAGAGAACAGAGTCTCGGATTCGTTCAGGAATGGACCTTTGCAGAATCCTTAACTCCATCTCGTAAGCTTTGCATTTCAGTTGCAGCTCCCAGTTACGGCCATCCAGATCTTCAGCCTGATCTCGTATTCTTTCGTACTCTTCAATGTCTACGAGTCCGAAACCGTGATTCTCAAGTCCTTCCACTGGGGCTATCTCTTCATCGAGATACGTGTACTGGATTTGTTCGTCCTTAATTTGTTCGTTGTCTGACGTGTAGTCACATGACGAGAAGTGTGCCATTTCCAGATGAGCAGTTCTACAAAATGGCAGGGAAGGAGTTTCAGCCTTCGGAAGTATGTCGGTATTTGTGAAACCATAAAAGTCGAATAAGGATGGAACGACCAGAATAGAGTTGTCGTTATTCGGTGTAAGTTGTAAAATAAATTTCGCAGTTGTCGAGAGAGAGAGTATCGTATCAGAGAAAGAGGCCTATGTATGTATGTATATATATATATATATCACATAACCGCCTAGTGTGTATCTAGCACAAACAAGTAAAAGTCACGGTTCTCTCGAGGTCAGAGTCAGCTAGTGCATTCCTGTTCAACATAACCCCTTTCAGAACTCACATCATCTTCATTTAATTGTACATAGTTGATCAGGCTATGTTAAATTAAACTTGTATGATGTAATCCCTGAACCAGTTATACCTAATGAGGAATACTGCCTAAAGGTCATAGTCTAGGCCCACTAAATGCAACCTAGTTCACTATAACCTTAGGCTCTGATACCAATCTGTAACACCCCCAAATTTAATAGTTTGCGGAAGCGAGTTTTTGGGTGTTACTAATCAATAATCACAAGCACAAAGGATACAGTGAACGACTCTATATGAGACGTTCGAAAAGTTATTACATTAGTACATAAGTAATTCAAAATACAAGCTCGAGTTCGAGTAAGTTTCCTAGAGATTCTATTACATAACAACTAGTACAAAAGTAATGTATGAAAATCTCCAAGCTTGTAAATGCATGCGACTCGAGCTAATAAGCATATCTTGCTGGGCATCCATCTAAAGCTGCGTACCTGAGAATGCATTACTAAAACGGTCAACCAAAAGGTTGGTGAATCTCACAGGTTTGTAAGTAAATAGTTTGAACACACAAGTAACAGTTGTATTTGTAAAACATCAGCCGGCTAGTAAGTAAGTGGTGATTGCAGGTTATGCTAATCGTTTGATACCTTGCCATGAGCCACCATAGTTGAAGCTTAACGTACAGTAAATATTGTGCCCCCGTGAATGTTAATCCAAAAACATTCATATGAAACGAGTAAGAAATGCCCGTTTCTACAGTAACGGTTCGTGGTAGTGCGTGCTACCCCGGGCGGGGATTGTCAGTCCCGTATGGATCCATATACTAAAACTCGCGCTTATCCCATAACTAACAACTATGATTAGGAGGCCTTCATTGGATTACACGAAACTCATGCAATTGGCGTATCCGTAAATCAGTAAGGTACGTAAATCATGCCAGCAAGTAAATATGTGTGTTCATGTAAAACAAGTAATGCATCTCACCCCTGAGTGAAAAACAGTAAAATAGGGGCTGTGAGACTCACCTGAGTCTAGCAGACAATGCAGTAAGCAAGCAAAGTAGTATCCCGAACTAGCAACCCTTAGCGTCCTAATACACATAAGGTTTAGTAAGTAAATGGAATACTTGTAAGGTATTCATGCTAGTTGTTCCCAAACTAGTTAATGTCCATTTGTTGTTTGTACGTTTGTATTTGTTTGTAAGTTGTAGTTTGTAGCAAAGTTGTACGGCCCGTTGGTATCGGAGTGTAATAATAATCTCATCTATTATTATTATTATGCAGTTGTTGTAATCGTATAGTTGTCAAGTACGTTTGTATTGTAACGTGTAACGTTCAAGTGAATGTAAATCCGAGTGGGTGTAACACTAGAGTGTATGAGTGAAATCTCATAGGTGTTCGAGTGTAATCTCGTGTATGTGCGCGAGTGGAATCTCGCGTTTTAAATAAGTGTAATCTTATACGTATTTGAGTATTGGTGTATACCTCTAAAAGTATAGTATTTTCATGTATAAATCGTATCGTATTTGATTTGGTTATTGAAAAGTGATTTTTAAACACTTAGAATGTTTTTAGCTTCTGTTTTTGGGTTTTTGCGACACTAAATGCGACACAGTGCTTGTGTCTTATGATTTATGCGACACAATGCTTGTATCTTATGCTTCTATGCGACACAATGCTTGTGTTCCGCAACACAAGGCTTGTGTCTTATGATATGCAACTTAATGCGACACAATGTTTGTGTCTTATGATTTATGCGACACAATCCTTGTGTCTTATGTTTTATGCGACACAATCCTTGTGTCTTATGTTTTATGCGACACAAGCCTTGTGTCTCATAGATTTTTGGCCTGATGCAACACAAGAGGCTGTTACGTTTTTAAGCTCGGTTTTTGGGTCAAACGACCTCGGTTTGACCTGAAACTTTTACACAAGTTCTAAAATGGCTAAATAATGTTAGAAAAATTATCTTTTCGTTTCGGGAGGGTCTCGAGATGTCGGTTTTCATTTAACGTCACTAAAACTAAACATATGTTCACTAATCTATTTTTCTAGTAAAATGGGGGCGTTTTGGAGGTAAACCTCCTTCACGAAAGTTGTAGCCAACGGAAAAACGAAGATTTCATGTGTAGGATATATTTGCTAGTTTTGACCGTACGATTTTATAAAAATTGCGAAAGGGGACTGTTTTTAATTTATGTGTTCGGTTTATACTTTCGAGTTTTAAAAACGAGTTTTAACATATCATTTGGACATTATAAAGCTAGGGGAACATTATACTAGCAAAATAATTGAAATCGGAAAGTTCGAGAGTCGCCGGAAAACTTACAAAGTCGTCGAAACGAAAAACCGAAAAGATAGGTTTGTAGCTCTCGTCGTCATGTTCACTTTTCTCCAAACGAGCTTGATGATCCAAGGAGGTTTGAAGGTGTTTTTCTAGAGAGAGAGGGTGACCGAGATAGAGAGAGAGAGTGTGAGATTAGAGAGAAAAATGGAGGTCATGGAGTGTGGGTTGTGGTTTGTGTATGTAAGTGACCAAAGAGAGGTGATGGTTTGGCACCCCTCACCTTGGCCGGCCATGGTGGGGTCCACCATGTGTGGATCTCACCGAATGTTGTTCCCTCGTGTTCGCGCTCCGTGCGGTGTTCGTTTCTCCGGTCGTTTAAACGTTAAAATCATTTTATACGCGATTAATTATACGTTTTAAAATACGAAATATTATTCGATATTTTAGTCGGAGTATTTTACCAAAATACTTGTTATTAAGTTATAAAACATAACTTTGTTTTGTTTTTGTCGGTCGGTCGAGTTTTGTAATATTCGGTAACGTATAAAATAAAGCGTGCGCGTTTTGTTATATTATAACCATAATATAATGTAGTAACTTGCGTAATTAAATAATTCCACATTATTTAATAATTGTTTTACCAACGTCCGTATTTTGTACTTTTGTAATTTCATACGATTTGAACGAATCGTATACGTGTATATATATATCACCTATATATATATATATAGTAAGTAATTATCGTATTTAATCCTATTTCATATTAAATACAAGTAATAAGCATGTAATTAGGAAAATTTTAAATTGACCCTAATTTTGCGGTTGTTACAGCAACAACATTAGCTTTTCTAGGATGATAGAGAATTTCACAATCATAATCTTTTTACCAAGTCCAGCCAACGTCGTTGCCTCATATTAAGATCCCGCTGATCGAAAAAGTATTTGAGACTTTTATGATCAGTGTAAATAGTACACTTCACGCCATATAAATAATGCCTCCAAAGTTTCAAGGCAAAGACAACCGTCGCCAACTCAAGATCATGAGTTGGATAATTCTTTTCATGATCCTTTAGCTGTTTAGACGCATAAGCGATTACCTTGCCATGTTGCATCAAGACACAGCCTAAGCCATTATATGAAGCATCACAGGAAACCACCATATCTTCAGTACCATCGGGAAGTACCAAGATAGGTTCCTGGCTAAGCTGTTGTTTAAGAATATGAAAAGATTGATTAGCTTGCTCATTCCACTCAAACTTAACATTCTTTCGGGTGAGTTTAGTGAGAGGAGTAGCAATCTTTGAAAAATCCTGGATAAACCGTCTATAGTAACCAGCTAATCCCAGAAAACTTCTTACTTCATTTGGTGTTGTTGGAGGTTCCCATTTCATCACTGCTTCAATTTTAGCAGGATCAACTTTAATACCCTGATCATTACTCACGTGCCCCAGAAATTGAACCTCTCGAAGCCAGAATTCACACTTTGAGAATTTTGCATAAAGCTTTTCAGCTCTCAAAATTTGCAACATTTGTCTTAGATGAGATTCATGATCACCAGTTGACTTAGAATAAATAAGAATGTCGTCAATAAATACAATTACAGACCTATCGAGTAATGGTCGATATACCCGATTCATAAGGTCCATAAAAGCGGCTGGTGCATTTGTTAGACCAAAAGGCATCACCACAAATTCATAGTGACCATATCTGGTTCTGAAAGCAGTCTTAGGTACATCTTCATCACGAACCTTCAACTGGTGATACCCTGACCGTAGATCAATTTTAGAGTAATAACTAGCACCCTGCAACTGATCGAACAAGTCATCAATCCTAGGTAAAGGATACCTATTTTTGATGGTTACTTTGTTCAATTCTCTATAGTCAATACACATCCTCATAGTACCATCTTTCTTTTTAACGAAAAGTACTGGAGCTCCCCATGGCGAACTACTCAGGCGAATGAAACCCTTATCAAGTAATTCATGTAATTGTTTCATCAACTCTTGCATTTCTGATGGGGCAAGTCTATAGGGTGTTTTAGCAATAGGAGTAGCTCCAGGTACCAAATCAATATGAAATTCGACTTGCCTATCGGGTGGAACACCCGGTAGCTCGTCGGGAAATACATCTGGAAATTCATTTACTACAAGGATTTCATCTAATTTTTGTACAGGTTTCTGAATATCTACCACATGTGCCAGAAAGGCCTGACAACCATGTAGCAAATGACGTTTAGCACGAGCATACGTACAGATAGATAAAGAAGATTTTCTCTTTTCCTCATATATATCAACTATTTTACCACTAGGCGAGCTGGCTCGGATAATCTTTTTCTCACATTGGATAATGGCCCGGTGTTGGCCTAACCAATCCATGCCCACCACAACATCAAACTCGCCCATATGAATAGGGATCAGATTTATAACAAATATTTCATTATAGATTTCAAGTCGACACCCACGAAAAACATTTATCACACATATAACTTTATTATCAGCAACTTCAACATCTAAAGGAGTGTCTAACTTTGTGAAAGGAATTGAGAAATTTTGACAGAATCTTTCAGATATAAAGGATCTTGAAGCACCCGAATCAAATAATATATATGCTGGTTTCTGGTTTACAAGAAAAGTAACTGTCAATACATCAGAAGCTTTTTGAGCTTCATCTGCAGTGATCTGGAAGGAACGAGGTATGGATCTTGGTGGTTCATTTGTCTTTCTCTCCACATTACCACGAGGATTAAAGGAAGTAGTCTGGGTCTTTAAATCAGGACAGTCAGCCCTAATATGCCCAGGCTTATAACAGTTATAGTAAACTCGAAGTGGATTAGGACAATTACTACTAAGATGACCTTCCTGTTTACATTTGAAACAAGTAACAGGTTTATAACGACAAATTCCAGAATGCCTTTTTTGACAGATTTTACACTCATGAGGAGGCGGTCCCCGTTTTTCATCTTGCTTGGAACTATCACCAATCCTTTGTTTCTTAGAAGGAGTAGAAACGGTTTCAGCCTTTCGTTTAGAAACATCACGAAGCAACTCAAGTTCATGAAATCTGGCCTCGTCTACCATTTTCTCAAAACTATTACATCTCTTGGGAATTATAAACTGTCGGATTTCTTTCTTCAGAACATTATGAAAGTGGCCCATGAGCATCTTTGGATTTGACATATACTCAGGGCAAAAACGAGCTCTATCCATAAAAACACCTACTAATTCATTAACCGATTCGGTAGCTTGTTCCATAGAAAGAAACTCTCTACGGATTCTATTCAGTTCTGACTCTTGAGAATAAGCATTTTGAAACATTCTTCTGAACTCACTCCAGGTCAATCGTGTAATAGCTTCATCGCCCAAAGTACCACATTGCACTTATACCAACCTTTTGCACTGGATCTTAAAAGATTTGCAGTAAAACGTACCTTCAATCTTTCAGGACATTCGGTGGTAGCAAATGCCCCTTCCACCTCAGAAATCCACCGGTAACAGTTTATAGGATCCATTTCACCATGATACTCTGGTGGATTACAAACTGAGTAATCTTTATAACTGAATTTGCGGTTTTCATCAGGAAGAGGGATAACAGGTGGTACAGCTCGAGGAGGTTCTTCCTCTTCTTTTTCTGATTCTCTTCGTTGAAATTCCTCAGTTACAGCTTCCTGAATGGCTTCAGAAATCTGATTTAGATACGTAGGAAGAATTGCTTCTTGGGCACGGCCCACTTCCTCAGAAATGAGAGTTCTTAAGTCAGCTAAAGAAATTTTGGCTTCCCTGACAAGAGACTCGGTTCTTTCGCTACGTTCTCCTGTTTGGTCAGCCTTGCGTTCGTCAGTCATCTTTATACTGAAAGTAGGTACAAATAAGATTTTAGCAAATCTACTTTATTTATAATGTACATCAAATAACAGTTAACAATCACTACAACTTTATCATCTTAACGTCTCGTGGTTTCAAAGGTTCCATAAAATGTTATATGATAATTACTGCGTTGGCCAGGCGCATTAATTATCACACTACATAAATTGTAACCCAAGTCCCCACTTGACATCTTGATTCAGAAAGCTAAGCAATATATTAACTGGTTCACAATATCAAATAACAATACTATATATATATATATATATATATATATATATATATATATATATATATATATATATATATATATATATATATATATATATATATCATGCTCAACAATATCTAAAGTGGTCTAAGTTCAAGTACCCTCCTATTGGTGGAAACTCGAATCCCTTAAACCGATGCTCTGATACCAACTTGAAACACCCCACATTTATTTATATAAAGATCTTGTTTTAAATAAATATTGTACATTTCTGACGTTAAAAATCATGTCGCAACACATCCATAAACGCGTTGCGTTTTAATCTAAATCGCGTGGCGATTCTGTATGAATCGCGTCACGATCAAGCAAAAACCCAGACCTGGACAGACTGTTTATACAGCCGAACCATAACCTGTAAAATTCAACTTTCCGCAACAGTTTTAAACTATCTGTTATACAAAGCTTATTACCACAACATTAACAATATTTTCCATATACAAACTTATCGACCAAAACATCTTGATTCATAAGAATCAACCAAAATTCCATCAAACCATTTCGACATTTGAAAATGTCAAAGTTACAACATCAACAAGTGTTGTCTTTTTCAACTACATCCAAACCAAAAACTTTTACATGGTACTAAAACTACTACTACATTGCATAGCTTTGCGATATTTACATAAGTTAAAACCAACGACAAGCTTTAAGTTCAAAACAACATATGTTATTATTTCACCAAAAGATTTGGGGTAATCGGCCTCAAGAGCATGATTTAAAGAAAAGGAGCTAGTTTCCAAAAAAGCAATATCCACCTCTAGCTCCCAACGGGCTTTTTACCCAAATCACCCCTTGGTCCACTTGATTCACCTAATATTCAACCGTAAGCACAACGCTTAGTAAGTAACGGAAAGCAATCACATGTCATTATTTTATATTTTAGCTAAGGATCCTTGCTACCCATGCTAGTCGTATACTACTAGCAATCACACGGGCCTATGGCAGCAACCATTACCCGCACCAAACCACCGGCAAATGACCGCAATCATTCCGGCACCATGATCATGAAATCCGAAACTTACCTTGCAAAGGCACACACAAAACACTTGTACTTCTTCCAACTTCTTTACTACCTAATCACATAAACACATAATCACATATTACAAACAATACCACACTTTATCAATTTAATCCATAACCTTTACTTTAATATCATTAGTAATAGACTCATCTATGCCCATTACAGATTCATCATATACATATGAAGAATGGTTCTATTGATCATAAACTTCACAATCTTTATCAACAACTATATAATTTTCTTTAGAATCAAATTCATATGCATATTTGTAATTATATCATCTTACCACTTTCTTTCTTTTAACAACAAACTCAGAATCATATCATGATCATTACCATGTTTGATTTACTAATTTATCATTTATACATGAATATAATCACCTTTACTAACTCAGGGTCTAACAACTCTAAACCCTAACTAAATTCATCATTAAAACTTCATAATATGATTACTTAATATGTATCAATCAAAACAATATCAACCTATCTCAACTTTGGCTTCATACAAGCCAAATACAATATAGTGGTTCACTTAAACACTATACCAATTCACCTATGGACAATTTGACACAATCAGTTACAACTACATTTTTAACAAAATCAAATTTGTCAACTAGGTTTATCATCAAAACCTCTATCAATGACAACTATCATTTACACTAGCATCTTTACAGTCCAAATATCATAGCTCTATCAACTGATTGTTTTCTTATCAAAACAATTATTAAACAACTTAACATACTATCATGCTCCATTTATTCAAAATCACATTACATTTATTTTATACCAAGTAGCCTCAACAAGTTCATGTGACACAACATAATATAACAACGGTGATCAGGCGTTGCAAGATTATGTTCTTCACAATCCATTCTCAGGCTACTCTACATTATAATTATCAATGTGATTTATTCTTATGATTTCAAATCAATCAAAATCCTTTTAAATAATTCCTAACAGCTGACACATACTCAAAATCAGCTTACTACTTACATATTCCACCTTACATATGTAAGCCATCTCACATACACACAATGTTCTAATTTTTAACAACTGAATTACTCAGTATATCACTTATCTGAAACCTCAAACACATGATAACTCATCATCATTGTTTTATTACTTACACTAATCAATGTCCCTATTTACATCCAAAATTCAGGACACTTCTTACTTAATTATTATTATCACTTTGACATATGCTATCATATCAAGCATCACTGTCACAACAAGCCTACTCAATCATGTTACTATCAAACATTTCATCTATTTATTTACAATTGACCAGAAAGATCTATCACTTCCCAAATCAATTTCACCTTATCATATTCTACACTCCTCGTAAACCTATCATTCTCGGTTTAGATCAATTGCTTAACTACAATCAAAATATATCATGTAGTCACATAAACACATATTTTCTCAAATAGTAGTCATTTTCAAATCAAATGACACAACAATCCTTACACATAATTCAAATCACACCCTGTAACCAATCTACTAATATAATACTATCAATTATTTTGTCTCACCAATAAAGACACTCCTTAGGTTCCAACATCAATCATGTTAAACCTTAATCAACTCTTTATCTACTCATTTAATCACATTTCTGCATTTTCAATTCAATCAGAAATAACCACCATAATGAGTATCCCATTCAATACCTCTATCCTCATGTCAACCTATAACAATCATTAGTTGACTCAAAACTGGGAAATCATATCAGTCTGACAAAATTAACTTCACAACAAAGCTTACTCAACATAACAGAGTAAACAATTCAAGTTAATTTAAATTAACATATGCTTATCGAAGATTACCTGACAATCTTAAGCCAACGAGTATTGAGGAAACATGAAATATACCAATCAGATACTCATGTTCCTCCGTCTCTGCAATCAAACAACAACTTCACAACTTGTTAAGGGTTAGTACATATTCAACTAATCACTTTCTCACACATTCACTAATCAACTAAACCCACACCCACTGGAATGTTTGACTCAACTCATCAAAGTTTAGGATTGAACATTCTATCAAGTCCAATTCACCCAAACTATTGCTCTGATACCAGCTTATAGCACCCCTCGTTTAAATATAAACAATTAAACAAATAATGGAGACTCGGAAGCGTATATTTAAAACATACTATCAATGTACTCAAAATGTCAATAAACTTTTTCAAACTTATTACATGACATTTCAACAAACTCGGTGTTATATAATTCAAAACATCTCTTTAGCTATCCAAATAACATCAGAGTAACAGTCTGTCAAACATTTCATCCAGTCCCACAACCTCCTGCCCAATATGTCCCATCTATTTAACCTGCAGGAAGAACTGTGGTGGGGTTAGCATAAAGCTAAGTGAATGAAACTATAAGCAACAGTACAACCTAGCATAACAATCTGTTTACATCAAATAACAATAAACAGAAAATCAATCATTCACTCGACATCCAATCAATGTCAAGCTACACCAATCAAACATTATAAATCGTCATGAGGACCGGTGGCTCCTGAGATACCCTAATACCGGTTTGGTACTCAGGGAACCCTTATCAATCATCTGTATTGGCCTATACAGAATTACCGGTAACCAGTTGTTAATCACACACGACCTAGATCTCCAAACCAACATTTCAAGTTTCAAGATCTCCTGTCGTCTACAATAACAACCAAGTCCAACTGTCAAGTCAAGTTGACCTCAGAATCTTACATACTAGCTCAAACAGCCAAGTAAGCAACTAGTCAAACTATCATGGCAAGATATCTCAACAATTACATTCTATCAAAGTAATACTATAATTACTTGTTGTAAATCAAATCATTACAACTAAATCACACTGAGGTTACAGATCCACTCACCGACTACCTCAGGCCTCTGCTCAGTAGTCTAATATCACTGAGTCTTCTCCACATCTGATAATCAATAAATCAAATAGAAGTTAGTAATCAAATCATCAATACTGAACTTATATCAATCTTTATGTAACACCCCCAAATTTGTTTAGCGGA
Source organism: Helichrysum umbraculigerum (assembly GCA_949592205.1). Lineage (NCBI taxonomy): Eukaryota > Viridiplantae > Streptophyta > Magnoliopsida > Asterales > Asteraceae > Helichrysum > Helichrysum umbraculigerum. Next base: position 1,927,597 of record CATIUR010000005.1, on the reverse strand, counting down.
AGCGTTTGGTTTAAGTACTGGGGTGTCACAATAATGAAGCATGCATACGTATCAGAGCTTATGATTACAACAGAACAATAAATATTAAGATGCCAAAGGAGTTAATTACAAAGTTTACGATTCATCGAATCGTATAAGTTAAAAGTAGTAAGTTTACAAAAGTAGATTTCTGAAATATGACTAAAACATTTCAGTTATACTAAAGAAATCCATATGTTTCCAAAAGTTGGCATCCTAAGCTTCACGGGTCGCCTAATTCTCCATGTGTGTTGGCGATTCTTATATGCGCAGCTAATTCCCTGAAAAACATAGTAAAAGTCAACAACTAGGTTGAGTGAATTCACAGGTTTTAAGTTTACACAAGTTGTATCAAGTTTGTATCACAGTTGTTATCCAAATATGTTCACAAATAGTATTGCCATAATAGTCGAGTATAAGTTTTGTATAATGTTATCCAAATACCAGTTTTGTGGGTTGTTCGCCCAAAGTTCAAGTTAAAACACGTGCTGGTCGTTCACCAGCGAGTTATAAATACACAGTACCGGTCGTTCTCCGGCCAAATACGCACGGGTCGTTCTCCCGTTCAACAAACGCATGGGTCGTTCTCCCATCCAAGACGCACGGGTCGTTCTCCCGTCCCTTGGCCAGTCGTTCTCTGGCACTAAAATACGTGGCTGGTCGTTCTCCAGCGTTTTACACAAAAGTACCGGTCGTTCTCCGGTATACCAACAAGTTTAAAAGTTATGTTTGTGTCGGTTGTTCTCCGACAAGTTACCAAATGTACCGGTCGTTCTCCGGTAAGATACCAAAATAGTTTACAGTCGTTTGCAAAACAGTTTACCGGTCGTTCTCCGGTCTAGTTAAAACAGTTTGTCGAATAAGTTATCCCATTTGTTCAGTGTATCAGTATGAAAATGTTATTTCATAAACAAAGTTCGTACAACAGTTCAATAGTTCAAAGTACTCTAACAGTTTGAGTAAGACACGTATGATAAACAATCATGTAAGTAAAAGCAGTTATGGCAATAAGTAAAACAGTTGACTATGTTTTCCACCCCTGTTCAAAAGCAGTTAAATCAATAAAAGTAGGGGCTGTGAACTCACCTGTTGAGTTTAAGTAGTTGTGCGAGTGCTAGCAAACCTAAGCCCAAGTACGGTCTGAAATCTCCTAACGTCCTAAACGTACGAGATTTAATAAGTATGTGGATGTCTAAACTAATCATCCATGCTAGTGTTTGCACATCCGAGTCACGTACAAATCGTTTGTTTAATGTTTGTATTTCGTTGTTTATGAAAATGTATACGACTCGTTGGTGAAAGTTTGAAATCAACATTTCGATAAAACAAGTATGTTTAAATTGCTTGTAAGGCTCGTGAATCGAATTTGTATAAAGATATGCGTTTTCGGTTAGTTCGACACTTAGTGAAAACAAGTTTTTAAACTTTCTGTTTTTAGCGACGTAAGGTGCGACGCTGGGTGGTTATGCGACGTAGGGTGCGACGTACGGGTCTACGTCGCATTCAGGTTTTGCGACGCCATGGGTTGCGTCGCATAAGCGACGCTCGCAATTTAATGCGACGTAGTGGTCTGCGTCGCTATGTGCGACGTAAGGAAGGGTAATGCGACGTAGAGGCCTACGTCGCAGTACTGTTTTCGGTCCCAATGCGACGTAGTCGCCTGTTCGACGAACAGCGAGAAAATAACGAGTTTTGGGTCGATTTCGGACGTTTTCGGTTGTATAAAACACTAAAACATGTAAATCTAAGTATATTAAACACTAAGTAGCAATTATAACTTTGAAATCTAAAGATTTGCGGGATTTGCCGGAAACTTACGAGTGTCGGATTTGAAATCCGAAAAGGTAGAAGTGTAGATCGGGATGCCGTGGTCGTTTTATTCCAAAGGGGATATGTGATTCGGCGTCGTTTTAGTGTAGTTTTTATGTGATTTGTGTGGTTTGTGGGTGAGTTTAGAGAGAAGGAGGAGAAAGAGTAGAGAAGAGAGAGAAAGATGAGATGAGAATGAAAGAAAAGTGAGGTGGGGAGGGGGTTTTGTCCCCTTTCTCGCCTCCGTGTTTGCGTTCCGTGTTTGTTTACCCAATCGTTGAATGTTAGTTTATTTTAACTAATGTGTTTTTAATTACGTTTTTCATTATATTATTATTTAAAATCTTTTTACAAAACTAGATTAATAATTTTTATAAGTTTCAAACTTTGTTTGATTTCAATTATACGTTTTGACGTTTTTGCGTTATAAAATTATTTGGAAATATTTTTGACAAAATATTTATTCGTTACTACGTTATTTAAGAATTTCGTTTTATTAAATAATTTTGTTCACCAACAGTCGTACGTTTTTGTCGCGTTTGTTTTCAAATTGTTCAGTACGTAATTACAACTAATTACGAATACGTAATACTACGCGTATTATCTAGTTGGGCTATGCTAGACTTACCTCTAAATTGTGTTGTGAATTCACTCCAGTAGGGAATTAGCCTAATAATGCAAGTGATTAATTTAATTAATCGTGTTTAAATTTGCGAGTTGTTACATTCTCCCCATGTTAGAGAAATCTCGTCCCGAGATTTAAAAATCAAGTCGGATCGCCCGCGGCGTATGTTCTCCGATAAGTCATGTTGTTAACCATAGTTTGCGTGGCGTTCAATTGTTGCCATAGAAGTTCAATCGGTTTAAGTATGCTCGCGGCATAGTTCAATATGTTGTGTGTTTCGTTTCGTGTTCAGAGTTTACCAAATGTTGTGTTCGAATCGACATTCGAATGAAAGAAACGTTAAATCGTAGCAAGAGTTGGTAAGACATACCGTGTTTGCCATAGTCCGCAACAGTTTCCGGTGCACGGAGGATGTATGCGCGGCCACGAGCCGGTGGGATGGTTGCGATGTGGTTGTTGTTGTTTTGATTGTTGTTTCCGGGGTTGTTCTGGTTGTTGTTCAGTTTCGGACATTGGTTTCGAAAATGTCCGGATTCACCGCACTCGTAACACGCGTTTGATCGAGGGGGAGGGTTGGTTTTACAGTTTTGGGCCAAATGACCCCAGTTTTTGCAGTCTTGGCAGAAAGCACAGTTGCCATTATGATGCATCCCGCACTTGTCGCATTTTGGTTTGTTGCCAAGATAGGTTTTGGGTCCAGAGTTGGTGATTGCAGCAAAGGCTCGGGTGTTTCCCGGGTTTCTGTTTTGTTGACCCTGACGGTCGTTACCATCATTGTTCCATTTACGTTTGTGGGTTCCAGAGTCGCCTGCATCAGTACGGGTAGGTTCAGTTTTCCCTGTGATAGCTTTCAGGGTTCCAATCTCGACCGCGTCGTCGGTTAAGCTGTGAGCCAGATCCACTGCGCTCCTAAAAGTGGCGGGTTTGGAGGACATAACCATGCCTCGGATTTGTGGTGCCAAACCCCTGTTGTAACGCTCAATGCGTTTGCTCTCGGGGGTTACCATATGAGGCACCAGACGTGCAAGCTCCTGAAATCTAGTTGTGTAACCGGAAATGTCAGCTCCGATCATCTGAATGTTCCAAAACTCGGTTTCGAGTTTCTGCATCTCGTTGGGAGGGCAAAATTCCTCCATCATCATCTGCTTCAGAGTTACCCAGGTCATGGAATGAGCAGCTGGGCGTCCCATAATCTGGACTTGAGCGTTCCACCAGGTTAGCGCTTTGTCGGCTAAAGTGCAGGTGGCGTATTTCACGATCTTGTCGTTGGCGCAGTCGCTGATGTCGATGACTGATTCCATCTTTTCAATCCAGTGGACCAGGCCAATGGCCCCTTCGGTCCCGGTGAAGGTGCTGGGTTTACAAGATTGGAAGGTTTTGTAGGAACACCCCTGTTGGGTATTAGTTGGAGTTTCGCTGTTAACTGGGGTGGCTCCACTATTGTTGGTTGGGTTTTCACGATTTCTGCTAGCCTCGTACTGAGCAATAGCCTCAGCCACGCGGCGTTCGATGATTTGTTCGGTTGTTTCTGGAGGTACAGGTGGAGAATTTCGTCGACTGTTTCGAGTCTTTCTTTGTTTAGGCGGCATGCTGACGTTCTGCGATGAAAAGATGCAGAAGTCAATGCCAATGAAAAATATGTGAGGAATAAAGTTTCACATATTTCAAGTTTTCGAGTATCAAGCAAAATTTTGTCGAATCCCCATCACGTATCTTACGACTATGAAACACCCATATGTACTTAGTATGATATAATCACGTTGGCCAGGCGTCATTATATGATGCCAAATACATACTTCTTTTCATCAACCGTTTAATCACGATCAGGTTCATATGAGATCAGAGTACAATGAACGAGTCGGATGTGGTGAACAGTTCACGCGTATCGAAGTATCGTAGCGATAGTTTAGATGTATGCAAATGTATGTATGCATGTACGTTCTAGCCAAGGCTATAGTCTAGGTCTCTAGGTTTCTAAGTCACCTAAAGTTTCCTAGTTCGCTATAACCATTGTCTCTGATACCAATCTGTAACACCCCCAAATTTGTTTAGCGGAAGCGTTTGGTTTAAGTACTGGGGTGTCACAATAATGAAGCATGCATACGTATCAGAGCTTATGATTACAACAGAACAATAAATATTAAGATGCCAAAGGAGTTAATTACAAAGTTTACGATTCATCGAATCGTATAAGTTAAAAGTAGTAAGTTTACAAAAGTAGATTTCTGAAATATGACTAAAACATTTCAGTTATACTAAAGAAATCCATATGTTTCCAAAAGTTGGCATCCTAAGCTTCACGGGTCGCCTAATTCTCCATGTGTGTTGGCGATTCTTATATGCGCAGCTAATTCCCTGAAAAACATAGTAAAAGTCAACAACTAGGTTGAGTGAATTCACAGGTTTTAAGTTTACACAAGTTGTATCAAGTTTGTATCACAGTTGTTATCCAAATATGTTCACAAATAGTATTGCCATAATAGTCGAGTATAAGTTTTGTATAATGTTATCCAAATACCAGTTTTGTGGGTTGTTCGCCCAAAGTTCAAGTTAAAACACGTGCTGGTCGTTCACCAGCGAGTTATAAATACACAGTACCGGTCGTTCTCCGGCCAAATACGCACGGGTCGTTCTCCCGTTCAACAAACGCATGGGTCGTTCTCCCATCCAAGACGCACGGGTCGTTCTCCCGTCCCTTGGCCAGTCGTTCTCTGGCACTAAAATACGTGGCTGGTCGTTCTCCAGCGTTTTACACAAAAGTACCGGTCGTTCTCCGGTATACCAACAAGTTTAAAAGTTATGTTTGTGTCGGTTGTTCTCCGACAAGTTACCAAATGTACCGGTCGTTCTCCGGTAAGATACCAAAATAGTTTACAGTCGTTTGCAAAACAGTTTACCGGTCGTTCTCCGGTCTAGTTAAAACAGTTTGTCGAATAAGTTATCCCATTTGTTCAGTGTATCAGTATGAAAATGTTATTTCATAAACAAAGTTCGTACAACAGTTCAATAGTTCAAAGTACTCTAACAGTTTGAGTAAGACACGTATGATAAACAATCATGTAAGTAAAAGCAGTTATGGCAATAAGTAAAACAGTTGACTATGTTTTCCACCCCTGTTCAAAAGCAGTTAAATCAATAAAAGTAGGGGCTGTGAACTCACCTGTTGAGTTTAAGTAGTTGTGCGAGTGCTAGCAAACCTAAGCCCAAGTACGGTCTGAAATCTCCTAACGTCCTAAACGTACGAGATTTAATAAGTATGTGGATGTCTAAACTAATCATCCATGCTAGTGTTTGCACATCCGAGTCACGTACAAATCGTTTGTTTAATGTTTGTATTTCGTTGTTTATGAAAATGTATACGACTCGTTGGTGAAAGTTTGAAATCAACATTTCGATAAAACAAGTATGTTTAAATTGCTTGTAAGGCTCGTGAATCGAATTTGTATAAAGATATGCGTTTTCGGTTAGTTCGACACTTAGTGAAAACAAGTTTTTAAACTTTCTGTTTTTAGCGACGTAAGGTGCGACGCTGGGTGGTTATGCGACGTAGGGTGCGACGTACGGGTCTACGTCGCATTCAGGTTTTGCGACGCCATGGGTTGCGTCGCATAAGCGACGCTCGCAATTTAATGCGACGTAGTGGTCTGCGTCGCTATGTGCGACGTAAGGAAGGGTAATGCGACGTAGAGGCCTACGTCGCAGTACTGTTTTCGGTCCCAATGCGACGTAGTCGCCTGTTCGACGAACAGCGAGAAAATAACGAGTTTTGGGTCGATTTCGGACGTTTTCGGTTGTATAAAACACTAAAACATGTAAATCTAAGTATATTAAACACTAAGTAGCAATTATAACTTTGAAATCTAAAGATTTGCGGGATTTGCCGGAAACTTACGAGTGTCGGATTTGAAATCCGAAAAGGTAGAAGTGTAGATCGGGATGCCGTGGTCGTTTTATTCCAAAGGGGATATGTGATTCGGCGTCGTTTTAGTGTAGTTTTTATGTGATTTGTGTGGTTTGTGGGTGAGTTTAGAGAGAAGGAGGAGAAAGAGTAGAGAAGAGAGAGAAAGATGAGATGAGAATGAAAGAAAAGTGAGGTGGGGAGGGGGTTTTGTCCCCTTTCTCGCCTCCGTGTTTGCGTTCCGTGTTTGTTTACCCAATCGTTGAATGTTAGTTTATTTTAACTAATGTGTTTTTAATTACGTTTTTCATTATATTATTATTTAAAATCTTTTTACAAAACTAGATTAATAATTTTTATAAGTTTCAAACTTTGTTTGATTTCAATTATACGTTTTGACGTTTTTGCGTTATAAAATTATTTGGAAATATTTTTGACAAAATATTTATTCGTTACTACGTTATTTAAGAATTTCGTTTTATTAAATAATTTTGTTCACCAACAGTCGTACGTTTTTGTCGCGTTTGTTTTCAAATTGTTCAGTACGTAATTACAACTAATTACGAATACGTAATACTACGCGTATTATCTAGTTGGGCTATGCTAGACTTACCTCTAAATTGTGTTGTGAATTCACTCCAGTAGGGAATTAGCCTAATAATGCAAGTGATTAATTTAATTAATCGTGTTTAAATTTGCGAGTTGTTACACTTTAACATTAGGAACTTAATATAATACTATGTATATTACCAGTTCCTAATCATATATTAGTTATTACAACATAACTATTATCATATACTATCAGACAACTAGTATAAACTTCTTTATAATCAACAAGTAATAAGCAAGGCAGGATTGCCCCACCAAGCCGCCGGATTCTTTCTCAAGCCGCCGGCTTCACCACAGAAGCCGCCGGCTTCCCACCAACTAGCCTGAATCCGCCGGATTCCCGGAATCCGACCGGATTCCCCAAACTGCTCCAAGCCGCCGGCTTCTAAAGGAAGCCGCCGGCTTCAACCGTCGTTCCAGCCCAGGTACGAGCTGATCAAACCCTAACCCACGGGTTTTACCCAAAATCACCAAAAACACGATTTTAAACGGTTATAAACGACTACTAACATTACATAATCAATATATAACCTTTATAACATGTTTCTAACATCTAAATCTCTCAAATAATCAATTTACCCAAATTTCAATCAAAATCAAATTCTTAATTACTCAAGAATACTTACTGATTGAAGAATCTAACGATGGTACTCTGATGATTATGAAGTTTTACGAGAATCACAACTTCCTGATTTGATTTCTAGTTTGATTTGGAGGTTTTCAGAGAGTTTCTGTAAGTTTCAGAATAAAATGAATAACTTTCCTAAATAGAAAAAGATATATATAAGTCGGCTCATCCAACCGCCTTCAATATACGGGTATAATTTAATACCCCATCTCAATCTATTGTCTGGAACCCGAAAACCATTTGCGAGTCCAAACATTTTAATGTACCGTCAACTATATTAATTTACAACAATTAATAATTCACTTATCACATTGGAATATTCGACTTCTATTCCAATTATTTCAACTATTTCAAACAATATTATTTCCAAACACATTTAAATTAAGAAATAATATATAAACAACTAGGTCCATTTCGAGGATGTTACAACTCTCCCCCCTTAAAGAGATTTCGTCCCCGAAATCTAACCTCAATCAATCTAACTAATGTGATATAAACACATATATCTTAATATACATTTGTCCTCAATAGCAACTTACAACTATACTTAGACTGTTTGAATTCTTTCCACATGCACATATCCAAATGTACATGCTTCTATCTTTTCCTATGCACACATACAGTGCATCCATCCAACATCTCATAGGAACCAATCATCTATCTAATTCCTTTATCATCAATCAGATAAAAGTTTAAAGCACCCTATCACTTTAACCAACAACAATAAGTGAAACCTAACATCACTTACTTGGTCTACACAACCAGAAATTAGCAACATGCTAAAATCTTTAACCTACTCTCACTGTTCATCACTGGTAATAATAAAACAGCAGTAACAATATCACAACAACAGTGTTTCTTAAACCACAATGTACCTAGCAACACTGAAATATAATTCAGCTCACGACCAACAATCACTCTAATATACAGATAACAATCTCAAATCTCTACTATCAAAGATTTAAAATTCAACTCTAGGTCAACTTTTTACCCAACAGTTCCATACTTACTTTCATGAATAACCTATAATATTCACATATCACTACAATCATATGAAATCGTTTACTTAAAGTAATCCAGATTCATATCACTTTAATAAGCACAGCAGAGGTCACACTCAGTAGGTAAAACTACAATCAACAAGTACTTTGCTCAATCAACAATAGTACCACAATCAAATATTACCTACATTCAACCAACCTCTACATTGACTTATTTCTACTTGTAATTCCTTTCATTACAACCTATCAATTGTTAACAGCAACAATAACACTTCCAATAATCACAACACTAATGATTATACACTACAGTACATCTATCAATACTCACTATTTATCTCAAAAGTCTAACTAACCATCAAGTTAGAATTTACATAACGCTTTAAACTGGTAAGACATCTAGAATCTTATCTTAGCAACCAGTTAATTCACCTTTTAACTTTAAGATCTTAAACTACTAATCACAAACAATTAGAAGTTATACAACTATAATCACACAACCACTTAGTCATTCAACACTAGATCCCATCAATCTAGCAACTAAGTCAGTCTTAATCCACATATTATGATACTACAGGTCAAGCATCACAATATCACATTATTAAAATGTGCTACTTTCCAACACATTTCCAACAAAATCTACATCAAGTTAATCACAATTAACTAACCTCCACATATCTTATGGCATATTTTAATTCATTCTATTAAAACTTATCATGCCATTTATTATCATGTATACCACACATACATACCTACACTATTTTAGATATTCTCTAAAATGGACACATACACAATAATTCCATTTCATTCTATATACTAGGCCATTCAGACTGTTAAAGTCTTTATCAAGCTTTCTCAATACTACTATTCATCACATATCCATACCACAGGACATGGAACAATCAATAACTCTATGTTTCACTTATATACTTATCAACTAGTATATAACTTAAACGTTTCATTCTAAACTTTCAAGAAAAGTTTGGTGAATACAATCATCACCTATCAATCTCCAGGTTTCTCTTACTTTCTAACACTTACAATTATACACATCAGGTTTTCAGCCCCAAATGTCAAGCAATCATTATTCTTAAACTATCAAAATAATGATCATTACACTTAATTTCATACCTGATTTCTTAAAATATGACCAACTATTCAATTCATATTTCCTCAATTATTAACCAAGGTTAAGCTAAACCTTTAATATAATTCATTTCCAGATATACCTTCATATCTTTTCTTACTTGGATCTAATCCCAATTTATCACTTTATCACTTATTTCATTTGTATACTATCAACAAATAACAAAAGAATCCATTCAATTCTTTCCATACCTAAGTAATTCACCAGGAGGTACCAGTCAATCTAGGCAACCATTAATAATAACTTTCAATTATTTCTTATCTCACATTCTTATCCAATCAAAGCTATCATCACAAGCTTCATACACTGGTAAGATTTTCTTATCACAATTCTAATCAATGTGACTTAATTTGCACCTTTCAACAATTTACAACTGTCATATCATTCAATGACTTCATATCTGTAAAATTTTCTAACGCATATTCAGTTCAAATATCATATATTTCCTAACTGAATACTCAATTATACTTAACACTATTTCAATTACTTAATACTAGCTTTAAGTAATTACTCAAGTTTTCACAACTTAATACAATTTAGGAATTCAATCATATTCCACACAATCATAGCATTACAATCTATGTTATACTATTTCACACACACAGTTGACTACATGTCAACTCTGGTTTCAACCAACCAATCAATAAAATTCTCTAATTGCTTTTCTCAAGTTTGACCCAAACTCAAATCAATCATAAGCAATTAATTTTATACACCATTTTCTATTCATGGTTTGACTTTCAAAGTTAACATACTATCAAGTTAACTCACAACAAACCATTTCATCTTATATGTTCACTTTCAAACATATATTTCAAATTATTACTTTCAATAATCTTATCAATCCTTCACAAGGACAAGGTCAACCTACATCAATCTTGGCTCCATACAAGCCATTTCATATAATATGTTTACTATCGAACATAAAATTCAAATTATTACATTCAATAATTACTAGTAGTTTCTCAAGCAAAACAATATCAACCTATCTCAACTTTGGCTTCATACAAGCCAAATACAATATAGTGGTTCACTTAAACACTATACCAATTCACCTATGGACAATTTGACACAATCAGTTACAACTACATTTTTAACAAAATCAAATTTGTCAACTAGGTTTATCATCAAAACCTCTATCAATGACAACTATCATTTACACTGGCATCTTTACAGTCCAAATATCATAGCTCTATCAACTGATTGTTTTCTTATCAAAACAATTATTAAACAACTTAACATACTATCATGCTCCATTTATTCAAAATCACATTACATTTATTTTATACCAAGTAGCCTCAACAAGTTCATGTGACACAACATAATATAACAACGGTGATCAGGCGTTGCAAGATTATGTTCTTCACAATCCATTCTCAGGCTACTCTACATTATAATTATCAATGTGATTTATTCTTATAATTTCAAATCAATCAAAATCCTTTTAAATAATTCCTAACAGCTGACACATACTCAAAATCAGCTTACTACTTACATATTCCACCTTACATATGTAAGCCATCTCACATACACACAATGTTCTAATTTTCAACAACTGAATTACTCAGTATATCACTTATCTGAAACCTCAAACACATGATAACTCATCATCATTGTTTTATTACTTACACTAATCAATGTCCCTATTTACATCCAAAATTCAGGACACTTCTTACTTAATTATTATTATCACTTTGACATATGCTATCATATCAAGCATCACTGTCACAACAAGCCTACTCAATCATGTTACTATCAAACATTTCATCTATTTATTTACAATTGACCAGAAAGATCTATCACTTCCCAAATCAATTTCACCTTATCATATTCTACACTCCTCATAAACCTATCATTCTCGGTTTAGATCAATTGCTTAACTACAATCAAAATATATCATGTAGTCACATAAACACATATTTTCTCAAATAGTAGTCATTTTCAAATCAAATGACACAACAATCCTTACACAGAATTCAAATCACACCCTGTAACCAATCTACTAATATAATACTATCAATTATTTTGTCTCACCAATATAGACACTCCTTAGGTTCCAACATCAATCATGTTAAACCTTAATCAACTCTTTATCTACTCATTTAATCACATTTCTGCAATTTCAATTCAATCAGAAATAACCACCATAATGAGTATCCCATTCAATACCTCTATCCTCATGTCAACCTATAACAATCATTAGTTGACTCAAAACTGGGAAATCATATCAGTCTGACAAAATTAACTTCACAACAAAGCTTACTCAACATAACAGAGTAAACAATTCAAGTTAATTTAAATTAACATATGCTTATCGAAGATTACCTGACAATCTTAAGCCAACGAGTATTGAGGAAACATGAAATATGCCAATCAGATACTCATGTTCCTCCGTCTCTGCAATCAAACAACAACTTCACAACTTGTTAAGGGTTAGTACATATTCAACTAATCACTTTCTCACACATTCACTAATCAACTAAACCCACACCCACTGGAATGTTTGACTCAACTCATCAAAGTTTAGGATTGAACATTCTATCAAGTCCAATTCACCCAAACTATTGCTCTGATACCAGCTTATAACACCCCTCGTTTAAATATAAACAATTAAACAAATAATGGCGACTCGGAAGCGTATATTTAAAACATACTATCAATGTACTCAAAATGTCAATAAACTTTTTCAAACTTATTACATGACATTTCAACAAACTCGGTGTTATATAATTCAAAACATCTCTTTAGCTATCCAAATAACATCAGAGTAACAGTCTGTCAAACATTCCATCCAGTCCCACAACCTCCTGCCCAATATGTCCCATCTATTTAACCTGCAGGAAGAACTGTGGTGGGGTTAGCATAAAGCTAAGTGAATGAAACTATAAGCAACAGTACAACCTAGCATAACAATCTGTTTACATCAAATAACAATAAACAGAAAATCAATCATTCACTCGACATCCAATCAATGTCAAGCTACACCAATCAAACATTATAAATCGTCATGAGGACCGGTGGCTCCTGAGATACCCTAATACCGGTTTGGTACTCAGGGAACCCTTATCAATCATCTGTATTGGCCTATACAGAATTACCGGTAACCAGTTGTTAATCACACACGACCTAGATCTCCAAACCAACATTTCAAGTTTCAAGATCTCCTGTCGTCTACAATAACAACCAAGTCCAACTGTCAAGTCAAGTTGACCTCAGAATCTTACATACTAGCTCAAACAGCCAAGTAAGCAACTAGTCAAACTATCATGGCAAGATATCTCAACAATTACATTCTATCAAAGTAATACTATAATTACTTGTTGTAAATCAAATCATTACAACTAAATCACACTGAGGTTACAGATCCACTCACCGACTACCTCAGGCCTCTGCTCAGTAGTCTAATATCACTGAGTCTTCTCCACATCTGATAATCAATAAATCAAATATAAGTTAGTAATCAAATCATCAATACTGAACTTATATCAATCTTTAACATTAGGAACTTAATATAATACTATGTATATTACCAGTTCCTAATCATATATTAGTTATTACAACATAACTATTATCATATACTATCAGACAACTAGTATAAACTTCTTTATAATCAACAAGTAATAAGCAAGGCAGGATTGCCCCACCAAGCCGCCGGATTCTTTCTCAAGCCGCCGGCTTCACCACAGAAGCCTCCGGCTTCCCACCAACTAGCCTGAATCCGCCGGATTCCCGGAATCCGACCGGATTCCCCAAACTGCTCCAAGCCGCCGGCTTCAACCGTCGTTCCGGCCCAGGTACGAGCTGATCAAACCCTAACCCACGGGTTTTACCCAAAATCACCAAAAACACGATTTTAAACGGTTATAAACGACTACTAACATTGCATAATCAATATATAACCTTTATAACATGTTTCTAACATCTAAATCTCTCAAATCATCAATTTACCCAAATTTCAATCAAAATCAAATTCTTAATTACTCAAGAATACTTACTGATTGAAGAATCTAACGATGGTACTCTGATGATTATGAAGTTTTACGAGAATCACAACTTCCTGATTTGATTTCTAGTTTGATTTGGAGGTTTTCAGAGAGTTTCTGTAAGTTTCAGAATAAAATGAATAACTTTCCTAAATAGGAAAGGATATATATAAGTCGGCTCATCCAACCGCCTTCAATATACGGGTATAATTTAATACCCCATCTCAATCTATTGTCTGGAACCCGAAAACCATTTGCGAGTCCAAACATTTTAATGTACCGTCAACTATATTAATTTACAACAATTAATAATTCACTTATCACATTGGAATATTCGACTTCTATTCCAATTATTTCAACTATTTCAAACAATATTATTTCCAAACACATTTAAATCAAGAAATAATATATAAGCAACTAGGTCCATTTCGAGGATGTTACAACTCTCCCCCCCTTAAAGAGATTTCGTCCCCGAAATCTAACCTCAATCAATCTAACTAATGTGATATAAACACATATATCTTAATATACATTTGTCCTCAATAGCAACTTACAACTATACTTAGACTGTTTGAATTCTTTCCACATGCACATATCCAAATGTACATGCTTCTATCTTTTCCTATGCACACATACAGTGCATCCATCCAACATCTCATAGGAACCAATCATCTATCTAATTCCTTTATCATCAATCAGATAAAAGTTTAAAGCACCCTATCACTTTAACCAACAACAATAAGTGAAACCTAACATCACTTACTTGGTCTACACAACCAGAAATTAGCAACATGCTAAAATCTTTAACCTACTCTCACTGTTCATCACTGGTAATAATAAAACAGCAGTAACAATATCACAACAACAGTGTTTCTTAAACCACAATGTACCTAGCAACACTGAAATATAATTCAGCTCACGACCAACAATCACTCTAATATACAGATAACAATCTCAAATCTCTACTATCAAAGATTTAAAATTCAACTCTAGGTCAACTTTTTACCCAACAGTTCCATACTTACTTTCATGAATAACCTATAATATTCACATATCACTACAATCATATGAAATCGTTTACTTAAAGTAATCCAGATTCATATCACTTTAATAAGCACAGCAGAGGTCACACTCAGTAGGTAAAACTACAATCAACAAGTACTTTGCTCAATCAACAATAGTACCACAATCAAATATTACCTACATTCAACCAACCTCTACATTGACTTATTTCTACTTGTAATTCCTTTCATTACAACCTATCAATTGTTAACAGCAACAATAACACTTCCAATAATCACAACACTAATGATTATACACTACAGTACATCTATCAATACTCACTATTTATCTCAAAAGTCTAACTAACCATCAAGTTAGAATTTACATAACGCTTTAAACTGGTAAGACATCTAGAATCTTATCTTAGCAACCAGTTAATTCACCTTTTAACTTTAAGATCTTAAACTACTAATCACAAACAATTAGAAGTTATACAACTATAATCACACAACCACTTAGTCATTCAACACTAGATCCCATCAATCTAGCAACTAAGTCAGTCTTAATCCACATATTATGATACTACAGGTCAAGCATCACAATATCACATTATTAAAATGTGCTACTTTCCAACACATTTCCAACAAAATCTACATCAAGTTAATCACAATTAACTAACCTCCACATATCTTATGGCATATTTTAATTCATTCTATTAAAACTTATCATGCCATTTATTATCATGTATACCACACATACATACCTACACTATTTTAGATATTCTCTAAAATGGACACATACACAATAATTCCATTTCATTCTATATACTAGGCCATTCAGACTGTTAAAGTCTTTATCAAGCTTTCTCAATACTACTATTCATCACATATCCATACCACAGGACATGGAACAATCAATAACTCTATGTTTCACTTATATACTTATCAACTAGTATATAACTTAAACGTTTCATTCTAAACTTTCAAGAAAAGTTTGGTGAATACAATCATCACCTATCAATCTCCAGGTTTCTCTTACTTTCTAACACTTACAATTATACACATCAGGTTTTCAGCCCCAAATGTCAAGCAATCATTATTCTTAAACTATCAAAATAATGATCATTACACTTAATTTCATACCTGATTTCTTAAAATATGACCAACTATTCAATTCATATTTCCTCAATTATTAACCAAGGTTAAGCTAAACCTTTAATATAATTCATTTCCAGATATACCTTCATATCTTTTCTTACTTGGATCTAATCCCAATTTATCACTTTATCACTTATTTCATTTGTATACTATCAACAAATAACAAAAGAATCCATTCAATTCTTTCCATACCTAAGTAATTCACCAGGAGGTACCAGTCAATCTAGGCAACCATTAATAATAACTTTCAATTATTTCTTATCTCACATTCTTATCCAATCAAAGCTATCATCACAAGCTTCATACACTGGTAAGATTTTCTTATCACAATTCTAATCAATGTGACTTAATTTGCACCTTTCAATAATTTACAACTGTCATATCATTCAATGACTTCATATCTGTAAAATTTTCTAACGCATATTCAGTTCAAATATCATATATTTCCTAACTGAATACTCAATTATACTTAACACTATTTCAATTACTTAATACTAGCTTTAAGTAATTACTCAAGTTTTCACAACTTAATACAATTTAGGAATTCAATCATATTCCACACAATCATAGCATTACAATCTATGTTATACTATTTCACACACACAGTTGACTACATGTCAACTCTGGTTTCAACCAACCAATCAATAAAATTCTCTAATTGCTTTTCTCAAGTTTGACCCAAACTCAAATCAATCATAAGCAATTAATTTTATACACCATTTTCTATTCATGGTTTGACTTTCAAAGTTAACATACTATCAAGT
Organism: Helichrysum umbraculigerum; assembly: GCA_949592205.1. Taxonomy (NCBI): domain Eukaryota; kingdom Viridiplantae; phylum Streptophyta; class Magnoliopsida; order Asterales; family Asteraceae; genus Helichrysum; species Helichrysum umbraculigerum. Next base: position 1,910,959 of record CATIUR010000005.1, on the reverse strand, counting down.
TAACTCACAACAAACCATTTCATCTTATATGTTCACTTTCAAACATATATTTCAAATTATTACTTTCAATAATCTTATCAATCCTTCACAAGGACAAGGTCAACCTACATCAATCTTGGCTCCATACAAGCCATTTCATATAATATGTTTACTATCGAACATAAAATTCAAATTATTACATTCAATAATTACTAGTAGTTTCTCAAGCAAAACAATATCAACCTATCTCAACTTTGGCTTCATACAAGCCAAATACAATATAGTGGTTCACTTAAACACTATACCAATTCACCTATGGACAATTTGACACAATCAGTTACAACTACATTTTTAACAAAATCAAATTTGTCAACTAGGTTTATCATCAAAACCTCTATCAATGACAACTATCATTTACACTGGCATCTTTACAGTCCAAATATCATAGCTCTATCAACTGATTGTTTTCTTATCAAAACAATTATTAAACAACTTAACATACTATCATGCTCCATTTATTCAAAATCACATTACATTTATTTTATACCAAGTAGCCTCAACAAGTTCATGTGACACAACATAATATAACAACGGTGATCAGGCGTTGCAAGATTATGTTCTTCACAATCCATTCTCAGGCTACTCTACATTATAATTATCAATGTGATTTATTCTTATAATTTCAAATCAATCAAAATCCTTTTAAATAATTCCTAACAGCTGACACATACTCAAAATCAGCTTACTACTTACATATTCCACCTTACATATGTAAGCCATCTCACATACACACAATGTTCTAATTTTCAACAACTGAATTACTCAGTATATCACTTATCTGAAACCTCAAACACATGATAACTCATCATCATTGTTTTATTACTTACACTAATCAATGTCCCTATTTACATCCAAAATTCAGGACACTTCTTACTTAATTATTATTATCACTTTGACATATGCTATCATATCAAGCATCACTGTCACAACAAGCCTACTCAATCATGTTACTATCAAACATTTCATCTATTTATTTACAATTGACCAGAAAGATCTATCACTTCCCAAATCAATTTCACCTTATCATATTCTACACTCCTCATAAACCTATCATTCTCGGTTTAGATCAATTGCTTAACTACAATCAAAATATATCATGTAGTCACATAAACACATATTTTCTCAAATAGTAGTCATTTTCAAATCAAATGACACAACAATCCTTACACAGAATTCAAATCACACCCTGTAACCAATCTACTAATATAATACTATCAATTATTTTGTCTCACCAATATAGACACTCCTTAGGTTCCAACATCAATCATGTTAAACCTTAATCAACTCTTTATCTACTCATTTAATCACATTTCTGCATTTTCAATTCAATCAGAAATAACCACCATAATGAGTATCCCATTCAATACCTCTATCCTCATGTCAACCTATAACAATCATTAGTTGACTCAAAACTGGGAAATCATATCAGTCTGACAAAATTAACTTCACAACAAAGCTTACTCAACATAACAGAGTAAACAATTCAAGTTAATTTAAATTAACATATGCTTATCGAAGATTACCTGACAATCTTAAGCCAACGAGTATTGAGGAAACATGAAATATACCAATCAGATACTCATGTTCCTCCGTCTCTGCAATCAAACAACAACTTCACAACTTGTTAAGGGTTAGTACATATTCAACTAATCACTTTCTCACACATTCACTAATCAACTAAACCCACACCCACTGGAATGTTTGACTCAACTCATCAAAGTTTAGGATTGAACATTCTATCAAGTCCAATTCACCCAAACTATTGCTCTGATACCAGCTTATAACACCCCTCGTTTAAATATAAACAATTAAACAAATAATGGCGACTCGGAAGCGTATATTTAAAACATACTATCAATGTACTCAAAATGTCAATAAACTTTTTCAAACTTATTACATGACATTTCAACAAACTCGGTGTTATATAATTCAAAACATCTCTTTAGCTATCCAAATAACATCAGAGTAACAGTCTGTCAAACATTCCATCCAGTCCCACAACCTCCTGCCCAATATGTCCCATCTATTTAACCTGCAGGAAGAACTGTGGTGGGGTTAGCATAAAGCTAAGTGAATGAAACTATAAGCAACAGTACAACCTAGCATAACAATCTGTTTACATCAAATAACAATAAACAGAAAATCAATCATTCACTCGACATCCAATCAATGTCAAGCTACACCAATCAAACATTATAAATCGTCATGAGGACCGGTGGCTCCTGAGATACCCTAATACCGGTTTGGTACTCAGGGAACCCTTATCAATCATCTGTATTGGCCTATACAGAATTACCGGTAACCATTTGTTAATCACACACGACCTAGATCTCCAAACCAACATTTCAAGTTTCAAGATCTCCTGTCGTCTACAATAACAACCAAGTCCAACTGTCAAGTCAAGTTGACCTCAGAATCTTACATACTAGCTCAAACAGCCAAGTAAGCAACTAGTCAAACTATCATGGCAAGATATCTCAACAATTACATTCTATCAAAGTAATACTATAATTACTTGTTGTAAATCAAATCATTACAACTAAATCACACTGAGGTTACAGATCCACTCACCGACTACCTCAGGCCTCTGCTCAGTAGTCTAATATCACTGAGTCTTCTCCACATCTGATAATCAATAAATCAAATATAAGTTAGTAATCAAATCATCAATACTGAACTTATATCAATCTTTAACATTAGGAACTTAATATAATACTATGTATATTACCAGTTCCTAATCATATATTAGTTATTACAACATAACTATTATCATATACTATCAGACAACTAGTATAAACTTCTTTATAATCAACAAGTAATAAGCAAGGCAGGATTGCCCCACCAAGCCGCCGGATTCTTTCTCAAGCCGCCGGCTTCACCACAGAAGCCGCCGGCTTCCCACCAACTAGCCTGAATCCGCCGGATTCCCGGAATCCGACCGGATTCCCCAAACTGCTCCAAGCCGCCGGCTTCAACCGTCGTTCCAGCCCAGGTACGAGCTGATCAAACCCTAACCCACGGGTTTTACCCAAAATCACCAAAAACACGATTTTAAACGGTTATAAACGACTACTAACATTGCATAATCAATATATAACCTTTATAACATGTTTCTAACATCTAAATCTCTCAAATCATCAATTTACCCAAATTTCAATCAAAATCAAATTCTTAATTACTCAAGAATACTTACTGATTGAAGAATTTAACGATGGTACTCTGATGATTATGAAGTTTTACGAGAATCACAACTTCCTGATTTGATTTCTAGTTTGATTTGGAGGTTTTCAGAGAGTTTCTGTAAGTTTCAGAATAAAATGAATAACTTTCCTAAATAGGAAAGGATATATATAAGTCGGCTCATCCAACCGCCTTCAATATACGGGTATAATTTAATACCCCATCTCAATCTATTGTCTGGAACCCGAAAACCATTTGCGAGTCCAAACATTTTAATGTACCGTCAACTATATTAATTTACAACAATTAATAATTCACTTATCACATTGGAATATTCGACTTCTATTCCAATTATTTCAACTATTTCAAACAATATTATTTCCAAACACATTTAAATCAAGAAATAATATATAAGCAGCTAGGTCCATTTCGAGGATGTTACAACTCTCCCCCCCTTAAAGAGATTTCGTCCCCGAAATATAACCTCAATCAATCTAACTAATGTGATATAAACACATATATCTTAATATACATTTGTCCTCAATAGCAACTTACAACTATACTTAGACTGTTTGAATTCTTTCCACATGCACATATCCAAATGTACATGCTTCTATCTTTTCCTATGCACACATACAGTGCATCCATCCAACATCTCATAGGAACAAATCATCTATCTAATTCCTTTATCATCAATCAGATAAAAGTTTAAAGCACCCTATCACTTTAACCAACAACAATAAGTGAAACCTAACATCACTTACTAGGTCTACACAACCAGAAATTAGCAACATGCTAAAATCTTTAACCTACTCTCACTGTTCATCACTGGTAATAATAAAACAGCAGTAACAATATCACAACAACAGTGTTTCTTAAACCACAATGTACCTAGCAACACTGAAATATAATTCAGCTCACGACCAACAATCACTCTAATATACAGATAACAATCTCAAATCTCTACTATCAAAGATTTAAAATTCAACTCTAGGTCAACTTTTTACCCAACAGTTCCATACTTACTTTCATGAATAACCTATAATATTCACATATCACTACAATCATATGAAATCCTTTACTTAAAGTAATCCAGATTCATATCACTTTAATAAGCACAGCAGAGGTCACACTCAGTAGGTAAAACTACAATCAACAAGTACTTTGCTCAATCAACAATAGTACCACAATCAAATATTACCTACATTCAACCAACCTCTACATTGACTTATTTCTACTTGTAATTCCTTTCATTACAACCTATCAATTGTTAACAGCAACAATAACACTTCCAATAATCACAACACTAATGATTATACACTACAGTACATCTATCAATACTCACTATTTATCTCAAAAGTCTAACTAACCATCAAGTTAGAATTTACATAACGCTTTAAACTGGTAAGACATCTAGAATCTTATCTTAGCAACCAGTTAATTCACCTTTTAACTTTAAGATCTTAAACTACTAATCACAAACAATTAGAAGTTATACAACTATAATCACACAACCACTTAGTCATTCAACACTAGATCCCATCAATCTAGCAACTAAGTCAGTCTTAATCCACATATTATGATACTACAGGTCAAGCATCACAATATCACATTATTAAAATGTGCTACTTTCCAACACATTTCCAACAAAATCTACATCAAGTTAATCACAATTAACTAACCTCCACATATCTTATGGCATATTTTAATTCATTCTATTAAAACTTATCATGCCATTTATTATCATGTATACCACACATACATACCTACACTATTTTAGATATTCTCTAAAATGGACACATACACAATAATTCCATTTCATTCTATATACTAGGCCATTCAGACTGTTAAAGTCTTTATCAAGCTTTCTCAATACTACTATTCATCACATATCCATACCACAGGACATGGAACAATCAATAACTCTATGTTTCACTTATATACTTATCAACTAGTATATAACTTAAACGTTTCATTCTAAACTTTCAAGAAAAGTTTGGTGAATACAATCATCACCTATCAATCTCCAGGTTTCTCTTACTTTCTAACACTTACAATTATACACATCAGGTTTTCAGCCCCAAATGTCAAGCAATCATTATTCTTAAACTATCAAAATAATGATCATTACACTTAATTTCATACCTGATTTCTTAAAATATGACCAACTATTCAATTCATATTTCCTCAATTATTAACCAAGGTTAAGCTAAACCTTTAATATAATTCATTTCCAGATATACCTTCATATCTTTTCTTACTTGGATCTAATCCCAATTTATCACTTTATCACTTATTTCATTTGTATACTATCAACAAATAACAAAAGAATCCATTCAATTCTTTCCATACCTAAGTAATTCACCAGGAGGTACCAGTCAATCTAGGCAACCATTAATAATAACTTTCAATTATTTCTTATCTCACATTCTTATCCAATCAAAGCTATCATCACAAGCTTCATACACTGGTAAGATTTTCTTATCACAATTCTAATCAATGTGACTTAATTTGCACCTTTCAACAATTTACAACTGTCATATCATTCAATGACTTCATATCTGTAAAATTTTCTAACGCATATTCAGTTCAAATATCATATATTTCCTAACTGAATACTCAATTATACTTAACACTATTTCAATTACTTAATACTAGCTTTAAGTAATTACTCAAGTTTTCACAACTTAATACAATTTAGGAATTCAATCATATTCCACACAATCATAGCATTACAATCTATGTTATACTATTTCACACACACAGTTGACTACATGTCAACTCTGGTTTCAACCAACCAATCAATAAAATTCTCTAATTGCTTTTCTCAAGTTTGACCCAAACTCAAATCAATCATAAGCAATTAATTTTATACACCATTTTCTATTCATGGTTTGACTTTCAAAGTTAACATACTATCAAGTTAACTCACAACAAACCATTTCATCTTATATGTTCACTTTCAAACATATATTTCAAATTATTACTTTCAATAATCTTATCAATCCTTCACAAGGACAAGGTCAACCTACATCAATCTTGGCTCCATACAAGCCATTTCATATAATATGTTTACTATCGAACATAAAATTCAAATTATTACATTCAATAATTACTAGTAGTTTCTCAAGCAAAACAATATCAACCTATCTCAACTTTGGCTTCATACAAGCCAAATACAATATAGTGGTTCACTTAAACACTATACCAATTCACCTATGGACAATTTGACACAATCAGTTACAACTACATTTTTAACAAAATCAAATTTGTCAACTAGGTTTATCATCAAAACCTCTATCAATGACAACTATCATTTACACTAGCATCTTTACAGTCCAAATATCATAGCTCTATCAACTGATTGTTTTCTTATCAAAACAATTATTAAACAACTTAACATACTATCATGCTCCATTTATTCAAAATCACATTACATTTATTTTATACCAAGTAGCCTCAACAAGTTCATGTGACACAACATAATATAACAACGGTGATCAGGCGTTGCAAGATTATGTTCTTCACAATCCATTCTCAGGCTACTCTACATTATAATTATCAATGTGATTTATTCTTATGATTTCAAATCAATCAAAATCCTTTTAAATAATTCCTAACAGCTGACACATACTCAAAATCAGCTTACTACTTACATATTCCATCTTACATATGTAAGCCATCTCACATACACACAATGTTCTAATTTTCAACAACTGAATTACTCAGTATATCACTTATCTGAAACCTCAAACACATGATAACTCATCATCATTGTTTTATTACTTACACTAATCAATGTCCCTATTTACATCCAAAATTCAGGACACTTCTTACTTAATTATTATTATCACTTTGACATATGCTATCATATCAAGCATCACTGTCACAACAAGCCTACTCAATCATGTTACTATCAAACATTTCATCTATTTATTTACAATTGACCAGAAAGATCTATCACTTCCCAAATCAATTTCACCTTATCATATTCTACACTCCTCATAAACCTATCATTCTCGGTTTAGATCAATTGCTTAACTACAATCAAAATATATCATGTAGTCACATAAACACATATTTTCTCAAATAGTAGTCATTTTCAAATCAAATGACACAACAATCCTTACACAGAATTCAAATCACACCCTGTAACCAATCTACTAATATAATACTATCAATTATTTTGTCTCACCAATATAGACACTCCTTAGGTTCCAACATCAATCATGTTAAACCTTAATCAACTCTTTATCTACTCATTTAATCACATTTCTGCATTTTCAATTCAATCAGAAATAACCACCATAATGAGTATCCCATTCAATACCTCTATCCTCATGTCAACCTATAACAATCATTAGTTGACTCAAAACTGGGAAATCATATCAGTCTGACAAAATTAACTTCACAACAAAGCTTACTCAACATAACAGAGTAAACAATTCAAGTTAATTTAAATTAACATATGCTTATCGAAGATTACCTGACAATCTTAAGCCAACGAGTATTGAGGAAACATGAAATATGCCAATCAGATACTCATGTTCCTCCGTCTCTGCAATCAAACAACAACTTCACAACTTGTTAAGGGTTAGTACATATTCAACTAATCACTTTCTCACACATTCACTAATCAACTAAACCCACACCCACTGGAATGTTTGACTCAACTCATCAAAGTTTAGGATTGAACATTCTATCAAGTCCAATTCACCCAAACTATTGCTCTGATACCAGCTTATAACACCCCTCGTTTAAATATAAACAATTAAACAAATAATGGCGACTCGGAAGCGTATATTTAAAACATACTATCAATGTACTCAAAATGTCAATAAACTTTTTCAAACTTATTACATGACATTTCAACAAACTCGGTGTTATATAATTCAAAACATCTCTTTAGCTATCCAAATAACATCAGAGTAACAGTCTGTCAAACATTCCATCCAGTCCCACAACCTCCTGCCCAATATGTCCTATCTATTTAACCTGCAGGAAGAACTGTGGTGGGGTTAGCATAAAGCTAAGTGAATGAAACTATAAGCAACAGTACAACCTAGCATAACAATCTGTTTACATCAAATAACAATAAACAGAAAATCAATCATTCACTCGACATCCAATCAATGTCAAGCTACACCAATCAAACATTATAAATCGTCATGAGGACCGGTGGCTCCTGAGATACCCTAATACCGGTTTGGTACTCAGGGAACCCTTATCAATCATCTGTATTGGCCTATACAGAATTACCGGTAACCAGTTGTTAATCACACACGACCTAGATCTCCAAACCAACATTTCAAGTTTCAAGATCTCCTGTCGTCTACAATAACAACCAAGTCCAACTGTCAAGTCAAGTTGACCTCAGAATCTTACATACTAACTCAAACAGCCAAGTAAGCAACTAGTCAAACTATCATGGCAAGATATCTCAACAATTACATTCTATCAAAGTAATACTATAATTACTTGTTGTAAATCAAATCATTACAACTAAATCACACTGAGGTTACAGATCCACTCACCGACTACCTCAGGCCTCTGCTCAGTAGTCTAATATCACTGAGTCTTCTCCACATCTGATAATCAATAAATCAAATATAAGTTAGTAATCAAATCATCAATACTGAACTTATATCAATCTTTAACATTAGGAACTTAATATAATACTATGTATATTACCAGTTCCTAATCATATATTAGTTATTACAACATAACTATTATCATATACTATCAGACAACTAGTATAAACTTCTTTATAATCAACAAGTAATAAGCAAGGCAGGATTGCCCCACCAAGCCGCCGGATTCTTTCTCAAGCCGCCGGCTTCACCACAGAAGCCGCCGGCTTCCCACCAACTAGCCTGAATCCGCCGGATTCCCGGAATCCGACCGGATTCCCCAAACTGCTCCAAGCCGCCGGCTTCAACCGTCGTTCCAGCCCAGGTACGAGCTGATCAAACCCTAACCCACGGGTTTTACCCAAAATCACCAAAAACACGATTTTAAACGGTTATAAACGACTACTAACATTGCATAATCAATATATAACCTTTATAACATGTTTCTAACATCTAAATCTCTCAAATCATCAATTTACCCAAATTTCAATCAAAATCAAATTCTTAATTACTCAAGAATACTTACTGATTGAAGAATCTAACGATGGTACTCTGATGATTATGAAGTTTTACGAGAATCACAACTTCCTGATTTGATTTCTAGTTTGATTTGGAGGTTTTCAGAGAGTTTCTGTAAGTTTCAGAATAAAATGAATAACTTTCCTAAATAGGAAAGGATATATATAAGTCGGCTCATCCAACCGCCTTCAATATACGGGTATAATTTAATACCCCATCTCAATCTATTGTCTGGAACCCGAAAACCATTTGCGAGTCCAAACATTTTAATGTACCGTCAACTATATTAATTTACAACGATTAATAATTCACTTATCACATTGGAATATTCGACTTCTATTCCAATTATTTCAACTATTTCAAACAATATTATTTCCAAACACATTTAAATCAAGAAATAATATATAAGCAGCTAGGTCCATTTCGAGGATGTTACAACTCTCCCCCCCTTAAAGAGATTTCGTCCCCGAAATCTAACCTCAATCAATCTAACTAATGTGATATAAACACATATATCTTAATATACATTTGTCCTCAATAGCAACTTACAACTATACTTAGACTGTTTGAATTCTTTCCACATGCACATATCCAAATGTACATGCTTCTATCTTTTCCTATGCACACATACAGTGCATCCATCCAACATCTCATAGGAACAAATCATCTATCTAATTCCTTTATCATCAATCAGATAAAAGTTTAAAGCACCCTATCACTTTAACCAACAACAATAAGTGAAACCTAACATCACTTACTAGGTCTACACAACCAGAAATTAGCAACATGCTAAAATCTTTAACCTACTCTCACTGTTCATCACTGGTAATAATAAAACAGCAGTAACAATATCACAACAACAGTGTTTCTTAAACCACAATGTACCTAGCAACACTGAAATATAATTCAGCTCACGACCAACAATCACTCTAATATACAGATAACAATCTCAAATCTCTACTATCAAAGATTTAAAATTCAACTCTAGGTCAACTTTTTACCCAACAGTTCCATACTTACTTTCATGAATAACCTATAATATTCACATATCACTACAATCATATGAAATCCTTTACTTAAAGTAATCCAGATTCATATCACTTTAATAAGCACAGCAGAGGTCACACTCAGTAGGTAAAACTACAATCAACAAGTACTTTGCTCAATCAACAATAGTACCACAATCAAATATTACCTACATTCAACCAACCTCTACATTGACTTATTTCTACTTGTAATTCCTTTCATTACAACCTATCAATTGTTAACAGCAACAATAACACTTCCAATAATCACAACACTAATGATTATACACTACAGTACATCTATCAATACTCACTATTTATCTCAAAAGTCTAACTAACCATCAAGTTAGAATTTACATAACGCTTTAAACTGGTAAGACATCTAGAATCTTATCTTAGCAACCAGTTAATTCACCTTTTAACTTTAAGATCTTAAACTACTAATCACAAACAATTAGAAGTTATACAACTATAATCACACAACCACTTAGTCATTCAACACTAGATCCCATCAATCTAGCAACTAAGTCAGTCTTAATCCACATATTATGATACTACAGGTCAAGCATCACAATATCACATTATTAAAATGTGCTACTTTCCAACACATTTCCAACAAAATCTACATCAAGTTAATCACAATTAACTAACCTCCACATATCTTATGGCATATTTTAATTCATTCTATTAAAACTTATCATGCCATTTATTATCATGTATACCACACATACATACCTACACTATTTTAGATATTCTCTAAAATGGACACATACACAATAATTCCATTTCATTCTATATACTAGGCCATTCAGACTGTTAAAGTCTTTATCAAGCTTTCTCAATACTACTATTCATCACATATCCATACCACAGGACATGGAACAATCAATAACTCTATGTTTCACTTATATACTTATCAACTAGTATATAACTTAAACGTTTCATTCTAAACTTTCAAGAAAAGTTTGGTGAATACAATCATCACCTATCAATCTCCAGGTTTCTCTTACTTTCTAACACTTACAATTATACACATCAGGTTTTCAGCCCCAAATGTCAAGCAATCATTATTCTTAAACTATCAAAATAATGATCATTACACTTAATTTCATACCTGATTTCTTAAAATATGACCAACTATTCAATTCATATTTCCTCAATTATTAACCAAGGTTAAGCTAAACCTTTAATATAATTCATTTCCAGATATACCTTCATATCTTTTCTTACTTGGATCTAATCCCAATTTATCACTTTATCACTTATTTCATTTGTATACTATCAACAAATAACAAAAGAATCCATTCAATTCTTTCCATACCTAAGTAATTCACCAGGAGGTACCAGTCAATCTAGGCAACCATTAATAATAACTTTCAATTATTTCTTATCTCACATTCTTATCCAATCAAAGCTATCATCACAAGCTTCATACACTGGTAAGATTTTCTTATCACAATTCTAATCAATGTGACTTAATTTGCACCTTTCAACAATTTACAACTGTCATATCATTCAATGACTTCATATCTGTAAATGTTTCTAACGCATATTCAGTTCAAATATCATATATTTCCTAACTGAATAATCAATTATACTTAACACTATTTCAATTACTTAATACTAGCTTTAAGTAATTACTCAAGTTTTCACAACTTAATACAATTTAGGAATTCAATCATATTCCACACAATCATAGCATTACAATCTATGTTATACTATTTCACACACACAGTTGACTACATGTCAACTCTGGTTTCAACCAACCAATCAATAAAATTCTCTAATTGCTTTTCTCAAGTTTGACCCAAACTCAAATCAATCATAAGCAATTAATTTTATACACCATTTTCTATTCATGGTTTGACTTTCAAAGTTAACATACTATCAAGTTAACTCACAACAAACCATTTCATCTTATATGTTCACTTTCAAACATATATTTCAAATTATTACTTTCAATAATCTTATCAATCCTTCACAAGGACAAGGTCAACCTACATCAATCTTGGCTCCATACAAGCCATTTCATATAATATGTTTACTATCGAACATAAAATTCAAATTATTACATTCAATAATTACTAGTAGTTTCTCAAACAAAACAATATCAACCTATCTCAACTTTGGCTTCATACAAGCCAAATACAATATAGTGGTTCACTTAAACACTATACCAATTCACCTATGGACAATTTGACACAATCAGTTACAACTACATTTTTAACAAAATCAAATTTGTCAACTAGGTTTATCATCAAAACCTCTATCAATGACAACTATCATTTACACTAGCATCTTTACAGTCCAAATATCATAGCTCTATCAACTGATTGTTTTCTTATCAAAACAATTATTAAACAACTTAACATACTATCATGCTCCATTTATTCAAAATCACATTACATTTATTTTATACCAAGTAGCCTCAACAAGTTCATGTGACACAACATAATATAACAACGGTGATCAGGCGTTGCAAGATTATGTTCTTCACAATCCATTCTCAGGCTACTCTACATTATAATTATCAATGTGATTTATTCTTATGATTTCAAATCAATCAAAATCCTTTTAAATAATTCCTAACAGCTGACACATACTCAAAATCAGCTTACTACTTACATATTCCATCTTACATATGTAAGCCATCTCACATACACACAATGTTCTAATTTTCAACAACTGAATTACTCAGTATATCACTTATCTGAAACCTCAAACACATGATAACTCATCATCATTGTTTTATTACTTACACTAATCAATGTCCCTATTTACATCCAAAATTCAGGACACTTCTTACTTAATTATTATTATCACTTTGACATATGCTATCATATCAAGCATCACTGTCACAACAAGCCTACTCAATCATGTTACTATCAAACATTTCATCTATTTATTTACAATTGACCAGAAAGATCTATCACTTCCCAAATCAATTTCACCTTATCATATTCTACACTCCTCATAAACCTATCATTCTCGGTTTAGATCAATTGCTTAACTACAATCAAAATATATCATGTAGTCACATAAACACATATTTTCTCAAATAGTAGTCATTTTCAAATCAAATGACACAACAATCCTTACACAGAATTCAAATCACACCCTGTAACCAATCTACTAATATAATACTATCAATTATTTTGTCTCACCAATATAGACACTCCTTAGGTTCCAACATCAATCATGTTAAACCTTAATCAACTCTTTATCTACTCATTTAATCACATTTCTGCATTTTCAATTCAATCAGAAATAACCACCATAATGAGTATCCCATTCAATACCTCTATCCTCATGTCAACCTATAACAATCATTAGTTGACTCAAAACTGGGAAATCATATCAGTCTGACAAAATTAACTTCACAACAAAGCTTACTCAACATAACAGAGTAAACAATTCAAGTTAATTTAAATTAACATATGCTTATCGAAGATTACCTGACAATCTTAAGCCAACGAGTATTGAGGAAACATGAAATATGCCAATCAGATACTCATGTTCCTCCGTCTCTGCAATCAAACAACAACTTCACAACTTGTTAAGGGTTAGTACATATTCAACTAATCACTTTCTCACACATTCACTAATCAACTAAACCCACACCCACTGGAATGTTTGACTCAACTCATCAAAGTTTAGGATTGAACATTCTATCAAGTCCAATTCACCCAAACTATTGCTCTGATACCAGCTTATAACACCCCTCGTTTAAATATAAACAATTAAACAAATAATGGCGACTCGGAAGCGTATATTTAAAACATACTATCAATGTACTCAAAATGTCAATAAACTTTTTCAAACTTATTACATGACATTTCAACAAACTCGGTGTTATATAATTCAAAACATCTCTTTAGCTATCCAAATAACATCAGAGTAACAGTCTGTCAAACATTCCATCCAGTCCCACAACCTCCTGCCCAATATGTCCTATCTATTTAACCTGCAGGAAGAACTGTGGTGGGGTTAGCATAAAGCTAAGTGAATGAAACTATAAGCAACAGTACAACCTAGCATAACAATCTGTTTACATCAAATAACAATAAACAGAAAATCAATCATTCACTCGACATCCAATCAATGTCAAGCTACACCAATCAAACATTATAAATCGTCATGAGGACCGGTGGCTCCTGAGATACCCTAATACCGGTTTGGTACTCAGGGAACCCTTATCAATCATCTGTATTGGCCTATACAGAATTACCGGTAACCAGTTGTTAATCACACACGACCTAGATCTCCAAACCAACATTTCAAGTTTCAAGATCTCCTGTCGTCTACAATAACAACCAAGTCCAACTGTCAAGTCAAGTTGACCTCAGAATCTTACATACTAGCTCAAACAGCCAAGTAAGCAACTAGTCAAACTATCATGGCAAGATATCTCAACAATTACATTCTATCAAAGTAATACTATAATTACTTGTTGTAAATCAAATCATTACAACTAAATCACACTGAGGTTACAGATCCACTCACCGACTACCTCAGGCCTCTGCTCAGTAGTCTAATATCACTGAGTCTTCTCCACATCTGATAATCAATAAATCAAATATAAGTTAGTAATCAAATCATCAATACTGAACTTATATCAATCTTTAACATTAGGAACTTAATATAATACTATGTATATTACCAGTTCCTAATCATATATTAGTTATTACAACATAACTATTATCATATACTATCAGACAACTAGTATAAACTTCTTTATAATCAACAAGTAATAAGCAAGGCAGGATGGCCCCACCAAGCCGCCGGATTCTTTCTCAAGCCGCCGGCTTCACCACAGAAGCCGCCGGCTTCCCACCAACTAGCCTGAATCCGCCGGATTCCCGGAATCCGACCGGATTCCCCAAACTGCTCCAAGCCGCCGGCTTCTAAAGGAAGCCGCCGGCTTCAACCGTCGTTCCAGCCCAGGTACGAGCTGATCAAACCCTAACCCACGGGTTTTACCCAAAATCACCAAAAACACGATTTTAAACGGTTATAAACGACTACTAACATTGCATAATCAATATATAACCTTTATAACATGTTTCTAACATCTAAATCTCTCAAATCATCAATTTACCCAAATTTCAATCAAAATCAAATTCTTAATTACTCAAGAATATTTACTGATTGAAGAATCTAATGATGGTACTCTGATGATTATGAAGTTTTACGAGAATCACAACTTCCTGATTTGATTTCTAGTTTGATTTGGAGGTTTTCAGAGAGTTTCTGTAAGTTTCAGAATAAAATGAATAACTTTCCTAAATAGGAAAGGATATATATAAGTCGGCTCATCCAACCGCCTTCAATAAACGGGTATAATTTAATACCCCATCTCAATCTATTGTCTGGAACCCGAAAACCATTTGCGAGTCCAAACATTTTAATGTACCGTCAACTATATTAATTTACAACAATTAATAATTCACTTATCACATTGGAATATTCGACTTCTATTCCAATTATTTCAACTATTTCAAACAATATTATTTCCAAACACATTTAAATCAAGAAATAATATATAAACAACTAGGTCCATTTCGAGGATGTTACAAATAACCAACTTAATTAACAGTTATCATAAAATTTAAGGTTTATACCCAAACCCTAACTCAAAATTTAGGTAACAAAGAGAGGTAATTATACCTTAGATTCAACTAGGAAATGATGAGGAACTTAATTAGAAGCTCATTAACTCAATTACAAGAACAAAGCTTTGGTTTTCTTCAAAATCACCATGTTTACAGAGGAATATAAATTTGGTGAATTATTTTAAGAGTTAAACGATTATGGAGATTTCTGGGCTTAAAAACCCGTTTCTGGAAATCACACATCGCATCGCGATTTATCCTAAATCGCGTCGCGATTTCATGCTTAAATCGCATCGCGATTTATCCCAAATCGCTTGGCGATTTCCAGTTTTTCATGCCCAAACCGAATACTATCTATACTTTATATATACTTATACACAATACATATATATACATGTAATTTCACGTAATCAACTAATATAACACATTTATATATTTTCGTATGATATAAATTAGAACTTACGAAAAGTATAGTTTAGTGTATACATTGGAGATGCTCTAAGGCCACTCCCAACCGTGGTTGAACCACTTCCAAACCAATTCCGCGACCTCAGTGCCACGTCAGATTTTCACAACTGATTCACAACCGATTACCTACTGCCATTAATGACTAACCACTTCATTTTTCTGGGTTTCACATGTACCAATATACCACCAATCTATACACTAAACAAAAAATAAATAAATAAAAAAACACGCGGGCCCCCACTTTTATCAACCGATTTGCAATCGGTTTACCGGTTTGGATATGAAGTGGTTGGCAACCGATTTGGCCAATGGCACCAAGCCACCGACCGGTTGACAACCGGTTTGCAACCGAGCAAACCTTTGGAGTGGCCTCAGGCCCGTGGACTTGAAAACTGTTAAAGCCTAAAACAATATAGCCCAATAGAAACCCACTAACCGCTGCTGTTTGATCCAGCAGATCAAAAATAATCCTCAGCAGTCAGCGGTAGAGTATTTTATTTTAGGCAAAAATATAATAATAAAATAAAATACAAATACTTGTTCCTTGTACGTGTTTATTCCGCCACTTCGATTGATTAATAATAACGCGTAGAATATCAAATCAAATAAAATCGATGAAATCTACAGAGACCCAAAATTCATAAACACAAAGCAAACGCACGTAAAAGTTATTAGCAGGGTTTATTGGATTTTGATCTTATTGAATAACACAATGAGTTTTCTGTTCGGAAAGAAGAAAACACCCGCAGGTCCGTACATTTTTTTATATAATTCCAACTTTTGTTTCTTAGTTGATTTTGATTTTGTTTTTAAAAAATGAAAACTTTTGGTGACATATCAACAGTAGTGTATTGATGGTAGCAATCTTGTAGTTTTAATTTGTGGTTAATTGATTGATTAGGAAATGAATTAGGGCAAAGCTGTATAATAGGAAACTTATGGGTTTTTCAAATTCGTAGATTTTGCCTCAGCTGATTAGGATCCAAACATGTACTGTAATCGTGTTTGCATCTTCAGGAAATTGTCCGAAAATCTATCGCTTTTACTCTCCCTTCAAGCGCGTGCTTTTGTTATTTGATACTGTATAAACAAAATATTCAATGTGTTTTGGCGAATATATACTAGTGAATAATGTACTTCACAGGCTAGCTTCGTTTTAGAACAACTGAGAGAATTAAATACCTGACCTGATGCAATGAGGCTGGGAAATGTGGATCCTTGTTTGGTGATATGATTCAATCAGATTCAAGGGTGGTTGTTTTTTTATTTTCAATCCGTTTCTGGACTTCCTGTTGGATACTAGATGTAATGCTATTGTGTTGAGTTTCTGAAAGGAGATATGGCAATGGTTGGTATTTGCAGAGCTCCTGCGGGAAAACAAGAGAATGATCGATAAATCTATTAGAGAAATAGAAAGAGAGAGACAAGGTTTGCAGGCATAATAGAAGAAATTGATTGTAGAGATCAAGAAAAGTGCCAAGCAAGGTCAGATGGTAAGCACCTACTTTTGCACTCTTTCTTCCCTTATCATTTCATGTCCTTGATCCTGTTAATCACTTTATTTCGTTGATTTCTCTCCGTAGGGAGCTGTCAAGGTGATGGCGAAAGACCTTATCAGGACACGTCATCAAATTGAGAAATTCTACAAGCTTAAATCCCAACTGCAGGGTGTGTCGCTTCGAATTCAGGTACAATTCCCTCTTTATATTTTCTGTTCAAAATGAGATTTGATGTTGGGTTAGAGGTTTTTCATATTATGTAGAAAGACCTTAGCTTTTTGAAAACAAGTGGACAAGGTTATTAACATGTTTGACCTTTTGAACCAAAGACATTGAAGTCCATGCAAGCAATGGGTGAAGCAATGAAAGGTGTAACAAAGGCTATGGGGCAGATGAACAGACAGATGAACCTACCATCGTTACAGAAAATAATGCAAGAGTTTGAGAGGCAAAATGAGAAAATGGAAATGGTAAGCGAGGTGATGGGTGACGCTATTGATGATGCCTTGGAAGGAGATGAAGAAGAAGATGAAACAGAGGAGCTGGTCAGTCAGGTTTTAGATGAGATTGGTATCGACATTAATCAAGAGGTAAATCTCTCATTTCTGATATGTCCACCATGCATATACGTATAAATAAGTGTAATCTTAAATAAGTGTAATCTTATACGTATAAGATCAATATATAATACTTCTGTTTATAATTCCTGACTTTTCATCATCGAATTTTGGTCTGAAGTTCTTGAAGGCAGATCACAAAAAAATAAAAAATAAAAAATAAAAAAAAAATTGGGTTATTTTGTGATACATGGTAATAAATAATTCCTATTTTCAATAATTTATCTTGCAAAGTTGCACCCAAGTTGACCTACGGTTTTAAGGAAACCAACTCATGTTACTCTAGTGTCCCTCCCCCATTATACATTCTGCCCACACAATGAAGCAGCTATTGAATATCCATTTACTTATATCATTCGATAATGTGTACTTACTTAAAAGTTGTGAAAATAGTGTCATATCATTTTCTTACTATATTTTATAAATATTGTTTAGGATAATCATAAGTAAGAGTGGTAATTCTCAATGCATAAAAAATAAATCCGAAACGACCACACAAATGAATAAGGGCTAGTGTTTGGGTCTTCAACGATCGCTAACCCGAAACCCACTAATACATTTAATTTTATAGATTAGGGTCGGGTCTCACTTAACTCATCTAACCAAAAATAACCTGCTAAACGACCAATTTTGACATGAAAGCAACACCCAACCTATCAGGGTTGTATATGTTACTTTCCGTCTAACAATCTATTGACATTGTGGTTGGTAATTAACTTTTGTAAAGTCTACGTGAACCCACTAATTCAACACCACACAATATGCTTACAAATATTTAATATAATTCTTATTTAATATAATTATATTAAATGAGACAATTAAATAGAGGGTGATTACAATTAAAACTAATAAATAATTGCATTAAGTATTTTTTACATTTGCATTTAATGTTGTAAGAGGGTAAAAAGGTAATTCGTCTTTTCTCCTGATAAGATTATGGTACAAATGCTTTATATGGTACTATACATAGATACCATACTATTAATATTGATAGAATTACCAATTACGCCATTATAATTTTTAAACCATTGATCAAAACAATAAAAGGTCTTAGATCTATTCTCTCTTTTCTCCTCCAAAAGAATATACTCTTGAACTCAAAATTAATACAGTGTACAAAATGTAATTTCATCAAAGTGACTAAATGAGATGTAAACTTAGCTTTCGTACAATATGAGAAATTAAAAACATTAAGGTGTCATTATTCATATGGATGCACCAACGGAATGTGCGGAATTAATCATGAGAATTCCATATTGCAATTAGAGAGCAAAATGTGGCAAAATAGCCAAGGAAACATGTCAAAATTTTGTTTATGTACTACATCATGAGGGTCAGGTCAAACCTTTCATTCTAATTACGTCTCTTTCTTTTGCTTGGACCATTAACCTCGCATGAATTCACACTTTTAGCAAATTTTAGAGATTGTAAGGTTTCCTTCACGAATGATGGGTCAGGCGAGACAGTCACAATCATTAGAGTTTTTGAATCTCCACCCAAGTAGGGCTGCATTGAAAAACAAGAGAAATAAGAATTTTTAAAAACTAAAAACAGGCACTGCATATCAAAAACTAAAAATAGCATTGCATATTAAAGACGGGTAGCCTTTTAGGATGGGTACCTCAAGATAATGGGTGAGCTTGCAGTGCCTAAACGGAACATGATCAGCCTTATTTTTTAAAGCAGTAAAAACATCAATCAAGTAAGACAAGCTCGAGTTGATTCCCTGAGAAAATAAGGGCAAGAATTAGTATTTCTTAACGTTGTTTTGACTTACAAAGCTCCTATAGAAATTTTATTAGGGCTGGACCATAGTCTCCTTTGTTTGTTTTTGAGCTCCATCTGTTAGTAATTCACGACCCGCCAAATCAATAAGGTTTAATACACCTTCACTTTTTTCCTGTGTAAATACAAGAAACTATCTTAAGATGGTTCAATTTAATAACATGCATGCATGAATGTATCATAGTAGCATAATTAGTTACGTTACATTATGTTCTTCACAAATCTTTAGTTTGAAAACAAAGTGGCTTCTTGATGAATGCTCATTCATATGTGTCTGGCCAACAGACCTGGAAGAAAAAAGAACAAAAAAAGAAACCGATATAAAACTCATTTATTATCTACTCATTAGTTGTCTAAAAGTAGTTGTTTAATCTACGTATGTAAACCTGTTCTTTTTAGCCTTCTCAAGAAGATCCATAACTTGCTGTACGCTACTAACTTCCTCTACGCTGCTTACTTCTACAGTTGAACCAGGTGTATTGCGGATCGGAATTTTACTTTTTGTTCTTGGTAATAGCAGCAAATCATAAATTTCATTATTGTAGATCTCCAACACAGAAGCCTAAACATGTTATAAAAAAATATAAATTAGTAATCTTAAGCTCCGTATAGTGAGCTCGCAAACACACAGTAGAGTTACGGATACATAACCTTTATTTTGTATTCCCTTCCATCGGCAGCTAAGAGCTCAATTTCTTGGAAGATTTTTTCCAAGCATCTAGGGATTAACCCGATCTGCGATGGTTCTTTTGATCCCATCATGGTGTATGTTTTGCCTGACCCAGTTTGACCGTAGGCAAATATACAGACCTGCCATATACATTTAAGAATTTAACTTGATACATTTGAGAATAAAACATTTAAGAATTTAACCTAATTAGAGATAGCTCTTTGATTTTGAACAAAACATATTTCCTAACAAATGTTGTTCATGCGTTGAAAGTAAGCAAATCCCAATCTAGGTTTGAATTAGAGAAAAATTTCCTAGCACTCACACAACAAGAAAGTGTATAACAATTGACGTTATATAGAGGTGGAAATATGATTGAGGATGTTTGATGCATTTTGAGCCAAAACAAACAATTTAGGTATGGATTACTTTTCCTCCAAAAGGTTAGGGTGCCAAATATGGTTGAGAAACTATATAGTTATTTGAGTAGCTAAATTGGTTGAGTATAATTATGAGTCAATTTTGGCCGAATCTTTGTTGAGGCAAAGCTAGTAACCTTGGATCCATCAAGTGCGCTCTGCACAAGCTCTGATGTCTCCCCCAAAACCTCGTCCTGGGATGCATCATGTCCAAACACTTTGTCAAACCTGTAATCATGCTTTTTGCCTGCATAGTTGAACAATGTGATTGTTGTAATATATATACACTTTAATGCACATATATGCACCGGCACTAATCACATTCAAAATTTACTGGAACACATACCATTTTCTTCTGATACACTTATGACTTGATCAGCAGTTTTAATGTGATTAGGGATAGCTCTAGGCAACAAATTCCCGACTCTACAAAATACTCTAATCTTGCCCTTTAAGTCCTGAAATTAAAATATTGAATTTTGAGGGGTAACATATCAAAACATATAAGAACCAGACGAAACTCAACATTGTATAAGTGAAATGTGCGTATATGTAAAATGAGCGTACCAAAAGGATTTTGCACAGTCCCTTCCTTGTAGACTCCAGCTCTTCACCTTTATTTATTGCAACTTTTAATTCATTTTCTAGACTTACAATTTTTTTCATTTTCCTGGTGCAATTCAGTTCGTAAACTTTGCAAGCGATCTTGTTTTTCAGCATCGCTCATATGTTGTAGTTCCTCAATTTTTAAATTGAAATCAACCATCTGATAATAAAAACAAAAATAATCAATTCAACAACATATTTCATTAAACAACATATTTCCAAACTTGGTTAACGTGTCCCATGTGAAATATACCTTGTACGCTTTTTCTAAATCTTGGAATCTGAGAATACTGAAAATGAATGATATTAAGAAGATGAGAATGATAGGTTAGCCATGAAACGATTAGAAATCCCATATTTTTCTCAAAGGACGTTATATACTTCTTATTTAAATATAAGATATACATATGATTCCTTATTTTGTAACAACACAAACATTATAACAAATCGATTTGTATATAACCTTTATTTAATTATAGAATTGCACCAAAATTTGCCACATATGCAAACATAAACATATGAATTGCTTTACAATTTGACACGTGGCAAACTTTTAGAATTTTTGTTCATAAATTTAATAAATTATTATTTTTCCTTATATAAACGTCTAAGTAATCCTACTGGAAAACTAATTGAAAAATAATATTAAAATATTAAACCATTAAACCTAAATCTATATTACTTCGTACAATCTATTTCTCTTGGTATTTAACATTAAATAAATGACTAAACATGACTAATTACGTATGGACCTAATTTTGAAAAGTGATCAAGAAACCGGGACAACAACCAAACCTCCAAAGTTTTTGTGTAAAAATGATCACGATGATTGGAGATTTAGATTCGAATATTTTATACAACTTTTTGATCTCGATCTCATGATACCTATTACGGAACAATATATTCATCCACGAGCGGAAGGAATATACCAGCTTTTCACATTCTCTTGCAAAGTGTCCATAGTTCTGACAATTATAACACCGCACTTTGGATTTGTCAAAACCAGCTTTTCCACCTAATTTGGTTTTGCCCGTTCTTTGCAAAAACTTCTTGACCTTCCTGGTCAACATTGCCAGATTCCATTGCAAATCCATCTCTTCAAGATCATCAGGATGAAGTTGATCATAATCTTCCTCAGTTAAGTCTACATTTCCAACTTTCCCGGAGATAAAAGCTTCATAAGATGATAAGAAAGCTGTCACAACAGCAGCATGTTCCTCTGTCTGTTTTGAAACCAAGTGAACTAAAATTTGTTGGGCAGAAGCATTCCCAGATCCAGTATAACCTGAATAATATCCTGTATTTGCACTAAATTGACCAGTTCCAAAAGTTTCAGGACTTGAGAACAAAGCTGTTGTAGGATTTGAGTAAGCTTTTGATCCAAATTGAGCAAACTGTTGCATCTTTCCTGTTTCTTTCTTTGTCAGAGCAACATCATAAACCTGAAGTTTGTTGATCAAATCCTCCAACTCATATTCTCCAAGAGAATCATCTTCTTGTAAAATATCAACTTTGGTATCAAATCGTGGAGGGAGAGCCTCAATCAATTTCTCATTGATTTCTAGTCGTTCCAAGACCATTCCTCTTTGTTTCAAAGAACTAATCAATTGAGAATATCGAATGATTAACTCATTGAAGGATTCATTGGGCATACAAGTAAAGGCATCCCATTGTTTCTTCAATAAGTCTTTCTTGCTCTTCTTCAATTTTGCATTACCACCAAACCTTTTCTCCATAGCTTTATACAATTCATAAGCTGTATTCAAATCTTTCCAACCCGTCAATACATCACTAGGAAGACTCATAGAGATAACAGATTTAGCCTTTTTTTCCCTATCATGTTCTTTGCATTCTTCAGCTGTCATCATCTTGATTGACTTTGGAGGAGGTTCATCACGGTATATTCCTTCCGCTCGTGGATGAATATATTGTTCCGTAATAGGTATCATGAGATCGGGATCAAAAAGTTGTATAAAATATTCGAATATAAATCTCCAATCATCGTGATCATTTTTACACAAAAACTTTGGAGGTTTGGTTGTTGTCCCGGTTTCTTGATCACTTTTCAAAATTAGGTCCATACGTAATTAATCATGTTCAATCATTTATTTAATGTTAAATACCAAGAGAAATAGATTGTACGAAGTAATATAGATTTAGGTTTAATGGTTTAATATTTTAATATTATTTTTCAATTAGTTTTCCAGTAGGATTACTTAGACGTTTATATAAGGAAAAATAATAATTTATTAAATTTTTGAACAAAAATTCTAAAAGTTTGCCACGTGTCAAATTGTAAAGCAATTCATATGTTTATGTTTGCATATGTGGCAAATTCTGGTGCAATTCTATAATTAAATAAAGGTTATATACAAATCGATTTGTTATAATGTTTGTGTTGTTACAAAATAAGGAATCATATGTATATCTTATATTTAAATAAGAAGTATATAACGTCCTTTGAGAAAAATATGGGATTTCTAATCGTTTCATGGCTAACCTATCATTCTCATCTTCTTAATATCATTCATTTTCAGTATTCTCAGATTCCAAGATTTAGAAAAAGCGTACAGGGTATATTTCACATGGGACACGTTAACCAAGTTTGGAAATATGTTGTTTAATGAAATATGTTGTTGAATTGATTATTTTTGTTTTTATTATCAGATGGTTGATTTCAATTTAAAAATTGAGGAACTACAACATATGAGCGATGCTGAAAAACAAGATCGCTTGCAAAGTTTACGAACTGAATTGCACCAGGAAAATGAAAAAATTGTAAGTCTAGAAAATGAATTAAAAGTTGCAATAAATAAAGGTGAAGAGCTGGAGTCCTACAAGGAAGGGACTGTGCAAAATCCTTTTGGTACGCTCATTTTACATATACGCACATTTCACTTATACAATGTTGAGTTTCGTCTGGTTCTTATATGTTTTGATATGTTACCCCTCAAAATTCAATATTTTAATTTCAGGACTTAAAGGGCAAGATTAGAGTATTTTGTAGAGTTGGGAATTTGTTGCCTAGAGCTATCCCTAATCACATTAAAACTGCTGATCAAGTCATAAGTGTATCAGAAGAAAATGGTATGTGTTCCCGTAAATTTTGAATGTGATTAGTGCCGGTGCATATATGTGCATTAAAGTGTATATATATTACAACAATCACATTGTTCAACTATGCAGGCAAAAAGCATGATTACAGGTTTGACAAAGTGTTTGGACATGATGCATCCCAGGACGAGGTTTTTGGGGAGACATCAGAGCTTGTGCAGAGCGCACTTGATGGATCCAAGGTTACTAGCTTTGCCTCAACAAAGATTCGGTCAAAATTGACTCATAATTATACTCAACCAATTTAGCTACTCAAATAACTATATAGTTTCTCAACCATATTTGGCACCCTAACCTTTTGGAGGAAAAGTAATCCATACCTAAATTGTTTGTTTTGGCTCAAAATGCATCAAACATCCTCAATCATATTTCCACCTCTATATAACGTCAATTGTTATACACTTTCTTGTTGTGTGAGTGCTAGGAAATTTTTCTCTAATTCAAACCTAGATTGGGATTTGCTTACTTTCAACGCATGAACAACATTTGTTAGGAAATATGTTTTGTTCAAAATCAAAGAGCTATCTCTAATTAGGTTAAATTCTTAAATGTTTTATTCTCAAATGTGTCAAGTTAAATTCTTAAATGTATATGGCAGGTCTGTATATTTGCCTACGGTCAAACTGGGTCAGGCAAAACATACACCATGATGGGATCAAAAGAACCATCGCAGATCGGGTTAATCCCGAGATGCTTGGAAAAAATCTTCCAAGAAATTGAGCTCTTAGCTGCCGATGGAAGGGAATACAAAATAAAGGTTATGTATCCATAACTCTACTGTGTGTTGGCGAGCTCACTATACGGAGCTTAAGAGTACTAATTTATATTTTTTTATAACATGTTTAGGCTTCTGTGTTGGAGATCTACAATAATGAAATTTATGATTTGCTGCTATTACCAAGAACAAAAAGTAAAATTCCGCTCCGCAATACACCTGGTTCAACTGTAGAAGTAAGCAGCGTAGAGGAAGTTAGTAGCGTACAGCAAGTTATGGATCTTCTTGAGAAGGCTAAAAAGAACAGGTTTACATACGTAGATTAAACAACTACTTTTAGACAACTAATGAGTAGATAATAAATGAGTTTTATATCGGTTTCTTTTTTTGTTCTTTTTTCTTCCAGGTCTGTTGGCCAGACACATATGAATGAGCATTCATCAAGAAGCCACTTTGTTTTCAAACTAAAGATTTGTGAAGAACATAATGTAACGTAACTAATTATGCTACTATGATACATTCATGCATGCATGTTATTAAATTGAACCATCTTGAGATAGTTTCTTGTATTTACACAGGAAAAAAGTGAAGGTGTATTAAACCTTATTGATTTGGCGGGTCGTGAATTACTAACAGATGGAGCTCAAAAACAAACAAAGGAGACTATGGTCCAGCCCTTATAAAATTTCTATAGGAGCTTTGTAAGTCAAAACAACGTTAAGAAATACTAATTCTTGCCCTTATTTTCTCAGGGAATCAACTCGAGCTTGTCTTACTTGATTGATGTTTTTACTGCTTTAAAAAATAAGGCTGATCATGTTCCGTTTAGGCACTGCAAGCTCACCCATTATCTTGAGGTACCCATCCTAAAAGGCTACCCGTCTTTAATATGCAATGCTATTTTTAGTTTTTGATATGCAGTGCCTGTTTTTAGTTTTTAAAAATTCTTATTTCTCTTGTTTTTCAATGATTGTGACTGTCTCGCCTGACCCATCATTCGTGAAGGAAACCTTACAATCTCTAAAATTCGCTAAAAGTGTGAATTCATGCGAGGTTAATGGTCCAAGCAAAAGAAAGAGACGTAATTAGAATGAAAGGTTTGACCTGACCCTCATGATGTAGTACATACACAAAATTTTGACATGTTTCCTTGGCTATTTTGCCACGTTTTGCTCTCTAATTGCAATATGGAATTCTCATGATTAATTCCGCACATTCCGTTGGTGCATCCATATGAATAATGACACCTTAATGTTTTTAATTTCTCATATTGTACGAAAGCTAAGTTTACATCTCATTTAGTCACTTTGATGAAATTACATTTTGTACACTGTATTAATTTTGAGTTCAAGTGTATATTCTTTTGGAGGAGAAAAGAGAGAATAGATCTAAGACCTTTTATTGTTTTGATCAATGGTTTAAAAATTAGAATGACGTAATTGGTAATTCTATCAATATTAATAGTATGGTATCTATGTATAGTACCATATAAAGCATTTGTACCATAATCTTATCAGGAAAAAAGACGAATTACCTTTTTACCCTCTTACAACATTAAATGCAAATGTAAAAAATACTTAATGCAATTATTTATTAGTTTTAATTATAATCACCCTCTATTTAATTGTCTCATTTAATATAATTATATTAATAAGAATTATATTAAATATTTGTAAGCATATTGTGTGGTGTTGAATTAGTGGGTTCACGTAGACTTTACAAAAGTTAATTACCAACCACAATGTCAATAGATTGTTAGACGAAAAGTAACATATACAACCCTGATAGGTTGGGTGTTGCTTTCATGTCAAAATTGGTCGTTTAGCAGGTTATTTTTGGTTAGATGAGTTAAGTGAGACCCGACCCTAATCTATAAAATTAAATGTATTAGTGGGTTTCGGGTTAGCGATCGTTGAAGACCCAAACACTAGCCCTTATTCATTTGTGTGGTCGTTTCGGATTTATTTTTTATGCATTGAGAATTACCACTCTTACTTATGATTATCCTAAACAATATTTTTATAAAATATAGTAAGAAAATGATATGACACTATTTTCACAACTTTTAAGTAAGTACACATTATCGAATGATATAAGTAAATGGATATTCAATAGCTGCTTCATTGTGTGGGCAGAATGTATAATGGGGGAGGGACACTAGAGTAACATAAGTTGGTTTCCTTAAAACCGTAGGTCAACTTGGGTGCAACTTTGCAAGATAAATTATTGAAAATAGGAATTATTTATTACCATGTATCACAAAATAACCCAATTTTTTTTATTTTTTATTTATTTATTTTTTTTTTTTTTGTGATCTGCCTTCAAGAACTTCAGACCAAAATTCGATGATGAAAAGTCAGGAATTATAAACATAAGTATTATATATTGATCTTATACGTATCAGAAATGTAATCTTAAATAAATGTTTTCGCGTTTTAAATAAGTGTAATCTTAAATAAATGTTTTCGCGTTTTAAATAAGTGTAATCTTATACTTATTTGAGTATTGGTGTATACCTCTAAAAGTATAGTATTTTCATGTATAAATCGTATCGTATTTGATTTGGTTATTGAAAAGTGATTTTTAAACACTTAGAATGTTTTTAGCTTCTGTTTTTGGGTTTTTGCGACACTAAATGCGACACAGTGTTTGTGTCTTATGATTTATGCGACACAATGCTTGTGTCTTATGTTTATGCGACACAATGCTTGTGTCTTATGATTTATGCGACACAATACTTGTGTCTTATGCTTCTATGCGACACAATGCTTGTGTTCCGCAACACAAGGCTTGTGTCTTATGATATGCAACTTAATGCGACACAATGCTTGTGTCTTATGATTTATGCGACACAATCCTTGTGTCTTATGTTTTATGTGACACAATCCTTGTGTCTTATGTTTTATGCGACACAAGTCTTGTGTCTCATAAATTTTTGGCCTGATGCAACACAAGAGGCTGTTACGTTTTTAAGCTCGGTTTTTGGGTCAAACGACCTCGGTTTGACCTGAAACTTTTACACAAGTTCTAAAATGGCTAAATAACGTTAGAAAAATTATCTTTTCGTTTCGGGAGGGTCTCGAGATGTCGGTTTTCATTTAACGTCACTAAAACTAAACATATGTTCACTAATCTATTTTTCTAGTAAAATGGGGGCGTTTTGGAGGTAAACCTCCTTCACGAAAGTTGTAGCCAACGGAAAAACGAAGATTTCATGTGTAGGATATATTTGCTAGTTTTGACCGTACGATTTTATAAAAATTGCGAAAGGGGACTGTTTTTAATTTATGTGTTCGGTTTATACTTTCGAGTTTTAAAAACGAGTTTTAACATATCATTTGGACATTATAAAGCTAGGGGAACATTATACTAGCAAAATAATTGAAATCGGAAAGTTCGAGAGTCGCCGGAAAACTTACAAAGTCGTCGAAACGAAAAACTGAAAAGATAGGTTTGTAGCTCTCGTCGTCGTGTTCACTTTTTTCCAAACGAGCTTGATGATCCAAGGAGGTTTGAAGGTGTTTTTCTAGAGAGAGAGAGGGTGACCGAGATAGAGAGAGAGTGTGAGATTAGAGAGACAAATGGAGGTCATGGAGTGTGGGTTGTGGTTTGTGTATGTAAGTGACCAAAGAGAGGTGAGGGTTTGGCACCCCTCACCTTGGCCGGCCATGGTGGGGTCCACCATGTGTGGATCTCACCAAATGTTGTTCCCTCGTGTTCGCGCTCCGTGCCGTGTTCGTTTCTCCGGTCGTTTAAACGTTAAAATCATTTTATACGCGATTAATTATACTTTTTAAAATACGAAATATTATTCGATATTTTAGTCGGAGTATTTTACCAAAATACTTGTTATTAAGTTATAAAACATAACTTTGTTTTGTTTTTGTCGGTCGGTCGAGTTTTGTAATATTCGGTAACGTATAAAATAAAGCGTGCGCGTTTTGTTATATTATAACCATAATATAATGTAGTAACTTGCGTAATTAAATAATTCCACATTATTTAATAATTGTTTTACCAACGTCCGTATTTTGTACTTTTGCAATTTCATACGATTTGAACGAATCGTATACGTGTATATATATATCACCTATATATATATATAGTAAGTAATTATCGTATTTAATCCTATTTCATATTAAATACAAGTAATAAGCATGTAATTAGGAAAATTTTAAATTGACCCTAATTTTGCAGTTGTTACAGCAACAACATTAGCTTTTCTAGGATGATAGAGAATTTCACAATCATAATCTTTTTACCAAGTCCAGCCAACGTCGTTGCCTCATATTAAGATCCCGATGATCGAAAAAGTATTTGAGACTTTTATGATCAGTGTAAATAGTACACTTCACGCCATATAAATAATGCCTCCAAAGTTTCAAGGCAAAGACAACCGTCGCCAACTCAAGATCATGAGTTGGATAATTCTTTTCATGATCCTTTAGCTGTTTAGACGCATAAGCGATTACCTTGCCATGTTGCATCAAGACACAGCCTAAGCCATTATATGAAGCATCACAGGAAACCACCATATCTTCAGTACCATCTAGAAGTACCAAGATAGGTTCCTGGCTAAGCTGTTGTTTAAGAATATGAAAAGATTGATTAGCTTGCTCATTCCACTCAAACTTAACATTCTTTCGGGTGAGTTTAGTGAGAGGAGTAGCAATCTTTGAAAAATCCTGGATAAACCGTCTATAGTAACCGGCTAATCCCAGAAAACTTCTGACTTCATTTGGTGTTGTTGGAGGTTCCCATTTCATCACTGCTTCAATTTTAGCAGGATCAACTTTAATACCCTGATCATTACTCACGTGCCCCAGAAATTGAACCTCTCGAAGCCAGAATTCACACTTTGAGAATTTTGCATAAAGCTTTTCAGCTCTCAAAATTTGCAACATTTGTCTTAGATGAGATTCATGATCACCAGTTGACTTAGAATAAATAAGAATGTCGTCAATAAATACAATTACAGACCTATCGAGTAATGGTCGATATACCCGATTCATAAGGTCCATAAAAGCGACTGGTGCATTTGTTAGACCAAAAGGCATCACCACAAATTCATAGTGACCATATCTGGTTCTGAAAGCAGTCTTAGGTACATCTTCATCACGAACCTTCAACTGGTGATACCCTGACCGTAGATCAATTTTAGAGTAATAACTAGCACCCTGCAACTGATCGAACAAGTCATCAATCCTAGGTAAAGGATACCTATTTTTGATGGTTACTTTGTTCAATTCTCTATAGTCAATACACATCCTCATAGTACCATCTTTCTTTTTAACGAAAAGTACTGGAGCTCCCCATGGCGAACTACTCGGGCGAATGAAACCCTTATCAAGTAATTCCTGTAATTGTTTCATCAACTCTTGCATTTCTGATGGGGCAAGTCTATAGGGTGTTTTAGCAATAGGAGTAGCTCCAGGTACCAAATCAATATGAAATTCGACTTGCCTATCGGGTGGAACACCCGGTAGCTCGTCGGGAAATACATCTGGAAATTCATTTACTACAAGGATTTCATCTAATTTTTGTACAGGTTTCTGAATATCTACCACATGTGCCAGAAAGGCCTGACAACCATGTAGCAAATGACGTTTAGCACGAGCATACGTACAGATAGATAAAGAAGATTTTCTCTTTTCCCCATATATATCAACTATTTTACCACTAGGCGAGCTGGCTCGGATAATCTTTTTCTCACATTGGATAATGGCCCGGTGTTGGCCTAACCAATCCATGCCCACCACAACATCAAACTCGCCCATATGAATAGGGATCAGATTTATAACAAATATTTCATTATAGATTTCAAGTCGACACCCACGAAAAACATTTATCACACATATAACTTTATTATCAGCAACTTCAACATCTAAAGGAGTGTCTAACTTTGTGAAAGGAATTGAGAAATTTTGACAGAATCTTTCAGATATAAAGGATCTTGAAGCACCCTAATCAAATAATATATATGCTGGTTTCTGGTTTACAAGAAAAGTAACTGTCAATACATCAGAAGCTTTTTGAGCTTCATCTGCAGTGATCTGGAAGGAACGAGGTATGGATCTTGGTGGTTCATTTGTCTTTCTCTCCACATTACCACGAGGATTAAAGGAAGTAGTCTGGGTCTTTAAATCAGGACAGTCAGCCCTAATATGCCCAGGCTTATAACAGTTATAGCAAACTCGAAGTGGATTAGGACAATTACTACTAAGATGACCTTCCTGTTTACATTTGAAACAAGTAACAGGTTTATAACGACAAATTCCAGAATGCCTTTTTTGACAGATTTTACACTCATGAGGAGGCGGTCCCCGTTTTTCATCTTGCTTGGAACTATCACCAATCCTTTGTTTCTTAGAAGGAGTAGAAACGGTTTCAGCCTTTCGTTTAGAAACATCACGAAGCAACTCAAGTTCATGAAATCTGGCCTCGTCTACCATTTTCTCAAAACTATTACATCTCTTGGGAATTATAAACTGTCGGATTTCTTTCTTCAGAACATTATGAAAGTGGCCCATGAGCATCTTTGGATTTGACATATACTCAGGGCAAAAACGAGCTCTATCCATAAAAACACCTACTAATTCATTAACCGATTCGGTAGCTTGTTCCATAGAAAGAAACTCTCTACGGATTCTATTCAGTTCTGACTCTTGAGAATAAGCATTTTGAAACATTCTTCTGAACTCACTCCAGGTCAATCGTGTAATAGCTTCATCGCCCAAAGTACCACATTGCACTTATACCAACCTTTTGCACTGGATCTTAAAAGATTTGCAGTAAAACGTACCTTCAATCTTTCAGGACATTCGGTGGTAGCAAATGCCCCTTCCACCTCAGAAATCCACCGGTAACAGTTTATAGGATCCATTTCACCATGATACTCTGGTGGATTACAAACTGAGTAATCTTTATAACTGAATTTGCGGTTTTCATCAGGAAGAGGGATAACAGGTGGTACAGCTCGAGGAGGTTCTTCCTCTTCTTTTTCTGATTCTCTTCGTTGAAATTCCTCAGTTACAGCTTCCTGAATGGCTTCAGAAATCTGATTTAGATACGTAGGAAGAATTGCTTCTTGGGCACGGCCCACTTCCTCAGAAATGAGAGTTCTTAAGTCAGCTAAAGAAATTTTGGCTTCCCTGACAAGAGACTCGGTTCTTTCGCTACGTTCTCCTGTTTGGTCAGCCTTGCGTTCGTCAGTCATCTTTATACTGAAAGTAGGTACAAATAAGATTTTAGCAAATCTACTTTATTTATAATGTACATCAAATAACAGTTAACAATCACTACAACTTTATCATCTTAACGTCTCGTGGTTTCAAAGGTTCCATAAAATGTTATATGATAATTACTGCGTTGGCCAGGCGCATTAATTATCACACTACATAAATTGTAACCCAAGTCCCCACTTGACATCTTGATTCAGAAAGCTAAGCAATATATTAACTGGTTCACAATATCAAATAACAATACTATATATATATATATATATATATATATATATATATATATATATCATGCTCAACAATATCTAAAGTGGTCTAAGTTCAAGTACCCTCCTATTGGTGGAAACTCGAATCCCTTAAACCGATGCTCTGATACCAACTTGAAACACCCCACATTTATTTATATAAAGATCTTGTTTTAAATAAATATTGTACATTTCTGACGTTAAAAATCACGTCGCAACACATCCATAAACGCGTTGCGTTTTAATCTAAATCGCGTGGCGATTCTGTATGAATCGCGTCACGATCAAGCAAAAACCCAGACCTGGACAGACTGTTTATACAGCCGAACCATAACCTGTAAAATTCAACTTTCCGTAACAGTTTTAAACTATCTGTTATACAAAGCTTATTACCACAACATTAACAATATTTTCCATAAACAAACTTATCGACCAAAACATCTTGATTCATAAGAATCAACCAAAATTCCATCAAACCATTTCGACATTTGAAAATGTCAAAGTTACAACATCAACAAGTGTTGTCTTTTTCAACTACATCCAAACCAAAAACTTTTACATGGTACTAAAACTACTACTACATTGCATAGCTTTGCGATATTTACATAAGTTAAAACCAACGACAAGCTTTAAGTTCAAAACAACATATGTTATTATTTCACCAAAAGATTTAGGGTAATCGGCCTCAAGAGCATGATTTAAAGAAAACGAGCTAGTTTCCAAAAGAGCAATATCCACCTCTAGCTCCCAACGGGCTTTTTACCCAAATCACCCCTTGGTCCACTTGATTCACCTAATATTCAACCGTAAGCACAACGCTTAGTAAGTAACGGAAAGCAATCACATGTCATTATTTTATATTTTAGCTAAGGATCATTGCTACCCATGCTAGTCGTATACTACTAGCAATCACACGGGCCTATGGCAGCAACCATTACCCGCACCAAACCACCGGCAAATGACCGCAATCATTCCGGCACCATGATCATGAAATCCGAAACTTACCTTGCAAAGGCACACACAAAACACTTGTACTTCTTCCAACTTCTTTACTACCTAATCACATAAACACATAATCACATATTACAAACAATACCACACTTTATCAATTTAATCCATAACCTTTACTTTAATATCATTAGTAATAGACTCATCTATGCCCATTACAGATTCATCATATACATATGAAGAATGGTTCTATTGATCATAAACTTCACAATCTTTATCAACAACTATATACTTTTCTTTAGAATCAAATTCATATGCATATTTGTAATTATATCATCTTACCACTTTCTTTCTTTTAACAACAAACTCAGAATCATATCATGATCATTACCATGTTTGATTTACTAATTTATCATTTATACATGAATATAATCACCTTTACTAACTCAGGGTCTAACAACTCTAAACCCTAACTAAATTCATCATTAAAACTTCATAATATGATTACTTAATATGTATCAATCATCTATACACTAATAACCAACTTAATTAACAGTTATCATAAAATTTAGGGTTTATACCCAAACCCTAACTCAAAATTTAGGTAACAAAGAGAGGTAATTATACCTTAGATTCAACTAGGAAATGATGAGGAACTTAATTAGAAGCTCATTAACTCAATTACAAGAACAAAGCTTTGGTTTTCTTCAAAATCACCATGTTTACAGAGGAATATAAATTTGGTGAATTATTTTAAGAGTTAAACGATTATGGAGATTTCTGGGCTTAAAAACCCGTTTCTGGAAATCACACATCGCATCACGATTTATCCTAAATCGCGTCGCGATTTCATGCTTAAATCGCATCGCGATTTATCCCAAATCGCTTGGCGATTTCCAGTTTTTCATGCCCAAACCGAATACTATCTATACTTTATATATACTTATACACAATACATATATATACATGTAATTTCACATAATCAACTAATATAACACATTTATATATTTTCGTATAATATAAATTAGAACTTACGAAAAGTATAGTTTAGTGTATACATTGGAGATGCTCTAAGGCCACTCCCAACCGTGGTTGAACCACTTCCAAACCAATTCCGCGACCTCAGTGCCACGTCAGATTTTCACAACTGATTCACAACCGATTACCTACTGCCATTAATGACTAACCACTTCATTTTTCTGGGTTTCACATGTACCAATATACCACCAATCTATACACTAAACAAAAAATAAATAAATAAAAAAACACGCGGGCCCCCACTTTTATCAACCGATTTGCAGTCGGTTTACCGGTTTGGATATGAAGTGGTTGGCAACCGATTTGGCCAATGGCACCAAACCACCGACCGGTTGACAACCGGTTTGCAACCGAGCAAACCTTTGGAGTGGCCTCAGGCCCGTGGACTTGAAAACTGTTAAAGCCTAAAACAATATAGCCCAATAGAAACCCACTAACCGCTGCTGTTTGATCCAGCAGATCAAAAATAATCCTCAGCAGTCAGCGGTAGAGTATTTTATTTTAGGCAAAAATATAATAATAAAATAAAATACAAATACTTGTTCCTTGTACGTGTTTATTCCGCCACTTCGATTGATTAATAATAACGCGTAGAATATCAAATCAAATAAAATCGATGAAATCTACAGAGACCCAAAATTCATAAACACAAAGCAAACGCACGTAAAAGTTATTAGCAGGGTTTATTGGATTTTGATCTTATTGAATAACACAATGAGTTTTCTGTTCGGAAAGAAGAAAACACCCGCAGGTCCGTACATTTTTTTATATAATTCCAACTTTTGTTTCTTAGTTGATTTAGATTTTGTTTTTAAAAAATGAAAACTTTTGGTGACATATCAACAGTAGTGTATTGATGGTAGCAATCTTGTAGTTTTAATTTGTGGTTAATTGATTGATTAGGAAATGAATTAGGGCAAAGCTGTATAATAGGAAACTTATGGGTTTTTCAAATTCGTAGATTTTGCCTCAGCTGATTAGGATCCAAACATGTACTGTAATCGTGTTTGCATCTTCAGGAAATTGTCCGAAAATCTATCGCTTTTACTCTCCCTTCAAGCGCGTGCTTTTGTTATTTGATACTGTATAAATAAAATATTCAATGTGTTTTGGCGAATATATACTAGTGAATAATGTACTTCACAGGCTAGCTTCGTTTTAGAACAACTGAGAGAATTAAATACCTGACCTGATGCAATTAGGCTGGGAAATGTGGATCCTTGTTTGGTGATATGATTCAATCAGATTCAGGGGTGGTTGTTTTTTTATTTTCAATCCGTTTCTGGACTTCCTGTTGGATACTAGATGTAATGCTATTGTGTTGAGTTTCTGAAAGGAGATATGGCAATGGTTGGTATTTGCAGAGCTCCTGCGGGAAAACAAGAGAATGATCGATAAATCTATTAGAGAAATAGAAAGAGAGAGACAAGGTTTGCAGGCACAAGAGAAGAAATTGATTGTAGAGATCAAGAAAAGTGCCAAGCAAGGTCAGATGGTAAGCACCTACTTTTGCACTCTTTCTTCCCTTATCATTTCATGTCCTTGATCCTGTTAATCACTTTATTTCGTTGATTTCTCTCCGTAGGGAGCTGTCAAGGTGATGGCGAAAGACCTCATCAGGACACGTCATCAAATTGAGAAATTCTACAAGCTTAAATCCCAACTGCAGGGTGTGTCGCTTCGAATTCAGGTACAATTCCCTCTTTATATTTTCTGTTCAAAATGAGATTTGATGTTGGGTTAGAGGTTTTTCATATTATGTAGAAAGACCTTAGCTTTTTGAAAACAAGTGGACAAGGTTATTAACATGTTTGACTTTTTGAACCAAAGACATTGAAGTCCACGCAAGCAATGGGTGAAGCAATGAAAGGTGTAACAAAGGCTATGGGGCAGATGAACAGACAGATGAACCTACCATCGTTACAGAAAATAATGCAAGAGTTTGAGAGGCAAAATGAGAAAATGGAAATGGTAAGCGAGGTGATGGGTGATGCTATTGATGATGCCTTGGAAGGAGATGAAGAAGAAGATGAAACAGAGGAGCTGGTCAGTCAGGTTTTAGATGAGATTGGTATCGACATTAATCAAGAGGTAAATCTCTCATTTCTGATATGTCGGGATTTGAAAATTAAACAAAACAATTTTTTTCTTGGTACTTAGAGAATATCATGAATGTACTGCAGTTGATGAATGCACCCTCTGGGGCAGTATCAGTCCCAGCTGCAAAAACTAAGGTGCCGCAAGCAGAAGCACCTGCGGGTGATGATGGCGGGATTGACAGTGATTTACAGGCCAGGTTAGATAATTTGAGAAGAATGTAAGTATCATTGTTGTCGTATATTGTTAACTCTAGTCCCTCATATATTATTTGGAAAGCTTGTATTATCTATCGACATAATTACCTTGTAAACACATTGGTGTGAACCTACATAAGTAACGAAATGGAAGTTTGTTGAGTTAATTTGTGGATTTCTCCAACAACGAATTGTTGCGTCATTTTGTGTTGCAATATATGCGGTTTATGATTGTGTTCTAGAGATGGGAATATATTAGCTGCAATGCAAATAAACTCCAAAAACGACACCCTATGAATAAACACGTGTTAGTAAGGTTTCTTCCCGTATCAATTTTATATCTATTTTTCGTTGCACCGACAACAAATAGATCAGTGAAGAGCTATTAAGCCTCCTGGCTACCTTTATTTCAATAAAAGCCTCTGTCATTGTTACTTGTTTTTTGTTTGTTTGCAAGTTCTTGAGTAATCAATCACTTCGATCATAATATAGATTTAGAAATATCAATGATGAAATAATGTATGATTGTTTATCTGAAGGATACATGAAACATATTTAACAACTCATTTTCATTTGTAAAGCAATTGTTAACCAGGTGCCTTTGTTTATTTGAGAGAAGATGGTGTTCAATTCTGTCTTGAAAGTAGTTTGAGAAAGAGAAAAAACTTAAGATGAACAATACTTTATAGTGAGAATTGTTAATTATACTGTCTCTTTAAACTGTATTATAGGTTGATATAAATTTTTTAAATTACTATGTAAAACTGATTTACAATACATACATTCTAAAAATTAATATTTGAAACCTAGTTAGACTTTCATTGTTAAATTTCAGTGATTTTGAAAAGGATGGTGATATTTTTACCGTGGAAATTGATAAATCCACCATAACAGTCAATCAACTGTATGTACAGTACAACCACTTAATGCATTGTTGTGGTGGAGTTATCAATTTATATGGTGGAAATATCACCACCCAATTGAAAATAATAATGTTAGTCTTTGATGACATTTTTTAAAAATTGGTTGATGAACATCATATAACAGTACTTGCTGAAGACATCAATCAATTTCATGTTATATTAGCTTTGGCTAATACGAATATATAAAATTCCAACATTTTATTATATATAACAAAGGTTTAGTTGCAAAGAAAATACGTGAAAAAATAGACAATTGAAATTGTTTGACAGTCGAGGCATATTTAACTCTCTGGAAGTCTATACGTTATGTATGTTATTTTGGGTCATAAACTGATGAACACACCTGGACATATATACACCCAAATACACGTGTATGAGTATCTATATCTATATCTATCTACAACCACCTTCAATTCTTTTTATCCTAAAATCTTACCTCATACAGTAATATTATAAAATCCAGAAGAAGAAAAAATGAACTTCAATTTTATACGCTGGAGCTTCCTGGTGGTGGTGCCACCACCGGAGCACGACAGAGTGGGCAATGAATGTGAGAATACAACCACATATCAATACATGAAGCATGAAAACGGTGATCACACATCGGCAACTTCTTTACTTCTTCACCTTCTTCAAAAACTGATAAGCAAACTGAACAGTCGGTGTCGTTGTATTCCACCTGCTGGTTCTTGCTGTACTTGAAACTTGATATCAAGCATACGACGGAAGATGGTGGTAACATGGTATTATTTGGAGTGTTGGTATCATCGGTTGTACGGTGAGAGAGCTGTTGTTGCTGTAAGTGGCGCTGGTATTGGATGGTGCACCACCGGACTATGATAAGATGGTAAATTGCTAATACGATGGTTGCGGTGGCTAATACCACGATGCCGTAATATAACATGCGATGGTTTATATTTTGTTGCGGTGGTGGCGGTGAGGTGCTTAGAGGTTTCTGAATATGTTGATAGCCATCCATTTGAACAACTTGGGAGATTTAATTGCTACCTTTTTTGTTTTATATGTTTGTGGACTTGTGGTTGTGAGAGAAGATTTGGTTAAGAATGGTAGTCGGTGTTGACTTATGGATAGAAGTCAACGATGTACTCTTGCTCGGTTGTCTATATTTTTACTACAAACATGCATTGAAAAAAGATATGTACATAAAACCAGATTTTTTTTAATACTTACTGATTTTCAAAAGGCAGTTTGATGAATCTAATCTTCTAATACTAAAAGAAAAGTATACCTTCAGATTACAGAGAGATGTACCATAATAAAACTACACTATTACTTAAATTAAATTACATACTTTGGTTGGTAGGAGCAGAGCAGATAACAAGTGTATAGCCAATCCATATGTCTTTCTTCTGGTATCACGTCAAAACATAAATCTCTACCAACAGACTATAGAAAAGCAACGGAATGAATGGCAAGGCAACAATTCATATTATAATAACAATAGTCATATTTCAAATTGAAGTAACAATTTAACAGTGTATATCCAAGGAATCACAGGACTTGGCAGATCAATTTTACTTTACCTAGAATGCGGATAGGGTGGATTTTGGGATTAAATCCAACAGAAATTTGGTGTCAGAAGAGTAGTTCACAGTCTCTACCTTGACAACAGTTATTTTCAGCCTTTGTTCATCACCATACGATTCTTCATGAATTTTCAGCTTCAGAAGTACCTCTGCAAACAGACGGCTCTTGATTACATTTGCAAACCCATCCTCATCATGCGCTTCGTACTTCATAATGTACAGATCTTTTGCAGGGCAACCCAAGATTTGAACACCAGGTTCTTGAAAAGCAGTCACCCATGTTAACCCAGTGTGATCTTGGACTTGACATTGAAGAAGGTATCTGTAATCACATTCCTCAAATTCTTGGTTGCAGCGGTCACATTGCCAATTACAGCTACCTGATTTTGTTACTTTCTTATTGCATTGTTTACCTCCAACAGTCAACGGGCAGGCGGTGTAACAGAAACTATCCGTTTTAACAAAAGTTATGGTTGCTTTTACAGTGACCCAATCTGTTTTTGATCTCCCGAGACCTTCATCCTTGATCTGAGAGATGGTTTTA
The DNA here is from genome assembly GCA_949592205.1 of Helichrysum umbraculigerum. Classification (NCBI taxonomy): domain Eukaryota; kingdom Viridiplantae; phylum Streptophyta; class Magnoliopsida; order Asterales; family Asteraceae; genus Helichrysum; species Helichrysum umbraculigerum. The sequence continues at coordinate 1,870,284 of CATIUR010000005.1, read as the reverse complement.
CGTTTGTCATTTTTCAATCCACCTGGCAAATCTCGGGAGATCGACTGAGAATCAATGTTTCTGCCCCCTTTATCAAACCAGGCTCTCAAATTATTAGCCTCTGGGGAATCTGGATCTATGAATAGCTGAGTGGAAGAAACAGTCCCTACAGATCTTCCACTGAAGTCGTTGACTTTACCAGCTTTCAAAGCTAAAACAGGGGAAAAACCAGACACGACCATTTCTTGAAGTTTTTGACCTTCCCTATTGCAGAATTCGCCCCATAGAGTTACTTCAACGCTTCTACCAGATTGATCTTTAAGGTTTATAGTCCTCTTTTGAGTTTCCATTCCATTCTTTCTCACGACAGGCGTAGATGGCTCGACTGACATTACAACACCAATGACATCTATGATTGAATTATTCTCCAGAGTCTCAATCTCACTGATAGGTCTGAAAGAAAATTGCTGCTGTGGTATCGAAGCATCTTCATCTGAACAAAGATCTATAGTGGAAGAAGACTCCAGAAAGATCTCCCATTCATTATTCAGATGGTTAAAGTTTTTCTTGGCTGGTTTTAAACTGCCTTTTGATATCATGTAAACTTTCCCAACTTCAATTGTGTCATAGAAGCGGTCAACAACAGCATTAAAACAAGTCACACGTATTTCCCCTCCATCCGAGTCAAGAAGGTCAAAAGAAAAGACTTTTCCATCTCCTTTTGCATTGTTATATCGTCGCAGATCTCCTTTCGCAGTAACTCTTGCCTTGATAGCCCATCTACCTTGGTACGGGTTAAGAGCGGCAATTGGAATAATGCGTGCTGGGGCCTCATTTTTCAAAATTGCGCCGTGGCTTTTGTAAAGTGGAGGTGGCTGGTATGCAGGTTGAACAGTTGGCCGAAAGGTTTGAGTGTTGTTGCTCACGTTTTTGGCATTCAAATAATTAGTAGAGTGTACCGCTGTGCGCTGAGAGATACCATTAGACACTAAATTGTGACCCACAGTCTCAGATTCAGCATAGATCTTTGGGTTCCCAATAATTTCACATTCAGGCATAATGATTTCCATGTTTAGGGCGATAATAATCCTGCAAGGAAGGCATAGCACAATAGCTATCAATAACAGAGAAAGTCATTTGCTTCTTAAAAAGAACAGAACAAAAAATCTACACAATTTCAGAAGTATACTACAACACACTGGACATACCTGTATGTTTAGAACACTATCCAGTCTAATTGATGCTTTTTATGAGTTGTATTAGACACAAGTTATTTTTCTGCCAAAACATAATCAATATCTACTTCCATAGCTTAATACTTCCAAAGTGAGTATCATTACGAATTCACGATGCATCGTTCATATTGATGTTACAACGGATAACCTATCAGCTATAACAAGGAGGAATATTATTGATCATTATTGATCATGATACTATAATGCCCGCCTATAAAGTATTTGTAGATATACATTTATTTATTATGGGTCTAGGATAAGATGAGCAGCTGCTGATTACTAGACTTCCAATGAAATTATAGCTGATTAATATTATAAACACTCAGAAAGACCTTTCTGCTAAAAGCGAGAGGCCCCGGAAACAAACCTACTAGTGTTGATGTGCAACTGTCTCTCCAGAATAGCTCAACTTCACTAGAACTAGTTGAGTTCTGCCTAAAGGCCACTACAAAACCTCACAGTTGTTTGGCAGAAACAACAAAAATACAACTCCACTGTGTGTTAAATGTTTCCTTAATTTAGCAAGGGTTAAAATAAAGTGAATGTTCGACTTACTGGAGGACCAGACATCTCTAAAGCAAAAAACCAATATGGACTAACTAGAATACCGTGATTGTTGCTAATCATCCATCTTATCTGTGACTGTGAATACATCATTCACTACTACCAATTTGATACAATATAAAATACATAGCTAAATACCTAGAATTTTAATTCATCCTAGCAATCACATTATAGTTTCACCTTCGTTCATTTCAGCAAAACTAAGTACCAAATCTAGATCACACATGAATATATGCAGTGGTTAACAAATTGTAATTCACAATGAGTATAGTCGTGCCAGTTAGTTAATGTTTTTTGCTTGGACACTATTTAGCTTAGATCTACCAAAGGGAAAAGAAGCTGGACAATATGATCATTTGAAAACCAAGCATGATGTGAACCCAAACTACAGGCAGAATTCCTAGGTTGTCTTGGTTGAATGATAAGAATAGTCACAGCATCTATATATATAGTTCCAACTTTTATGCCTACTAAGCTTAGACAAACACACGTAGCTAGTATATATGTTAAACTTCAATGACACATCAACTTCAAACTTTTTGCTCAACGATATGCTTACTAAGTAATAAGCTGCATCGACTCAGATAAGGAAAACACACAAATATGTGAATTCAATCGATATGTATACACGAACACTGTAATCTACTGAAGCGATCAATAACGGATCGTCACATATCTATAGATCAGAAAGTTAGAGCAATTGCTTTGGCTTGCACTGTTAATCAACTATGCATTTAATGTATATTCATCTCGACCAAAAAAGTATGAGTAAAATAATACAGAGCAACAAGCACTCACATGATCCTTATATCGTATACAACAAATAATTCTTGCGGACTTCTAGCTTGGGACTTCATACAACACTACTGTCCTATGTCTACAGAAACAACATAACACATTAATGACGTTAGAACTGAAAGTTTATATTTCATCGTGATCTAATACAGTACACTTAAACAGGTTACGATAAGCAATTCGGTCGTTATTGGTCACTGATAAAACCTCGCTTCTCAGCTGCATTATCACTCACATACTTCTCAACTGCATTTTCACTCACATACTTCTCAACTGCATTTTCACTCACATAACTATAATAGATGTGATACAAAAATTACGAGTGCTCATTTATTTTCAATTTAAAGCCCTAATTTAACATCAATATAATAAAAACACTTATAACATGTAGATCATGTACATACATATGTCAATAACGATAAAAATAAATATTAGATATAATTGTGTAAAGAGAAAGCAAACGCACTTGCGATTTTGAATTGTGGTGCAAGAGTACTCGATAAGCTGAACTACGGATCCTTTACGAACGATGTTGCTTTTCACTCGATCATTAAGCTGAGTAGCGATCATTGCGTGATGAGATGATACGGAATCGGAAAGCAGTAGACGGTACCTTTCCGGTGCAGTACTGATGATATTGATGTCTAATACCTGTAGTAATGGCTTCGAATTGAGGTCTCCGACAAGAATTGCCGGAATACCGTTTGAGGTCAGATTCAAAGGCATTTTGAACAATTTCAAAAGCGAAATTGTGTATCGTATGATAAAATAAAAAATGATTTGTGAAGCGAAAATTAGGGTTTTAAAGAACGAAAAGATATAAATGGATTGGCGGGGTAGCCGCGGGATCAAACCGGCCAATTAGATACATATTTCCCCTTCAAAAACCATATAAATTATATATTTCCCCGAATATGCATTAAAATCATTATACATTACGCATTAAAAACCTGTATTTTGGGGATATATGTAATTTACATAGTTTTTGAGGGGAAAATATGTAATTCTCCTTAAAAATAATAATAAATGGACATTTATTTTATTTTGTTTATACAATAAGTTATAATAATAAATGCAAATAAAGGGATATAAATTATAAGTTGAAACAAATCCTCGGTTTTGATCGTTTAAATATAAATTAACTAGTGTTATACCCGTGCGATACACGACTGTGTTACTTTAATTTTGTGTAATATTTAACTAATATGGCTAAACTTTGATTAATTGTATAGTAAGTATTTAAGTTTTTGTATATGAGAAATTCTACACTCACAAAAAGTTTACAAACAAACTTTTACAAAATGAGGTGGCATAAGAAATCATCCAATCACATTCATCCCTTTAATCTCTCTCATCTTTCTCTCTCTTTATAATATTGTAACACCTACTTTAGGAGCCTAGTGGTAATTGGGTAATTTCATAACTTTAAATTAATTGTTTAATGTGTTAGGAAATTTATTTGTTTATTTTATTAAGTTTATTATGAATGATTAGTCAAAAAGTCAAATGACTTATTGTGACTAGTAAATTATTGCTTGTTTTAAATTTATACAGCTGACGGAAAAATAAAATTGTTGGAATCGTAAATGGGTTTTAGGTTTCAGACAATAGGTTTAAAAGCGGAATTAAATTACATTGGCTAAATTGGGTCGGTTAGGAGTGACCGACTTATATGCCTTACTTTTCCCAATTTTTATTACTAACTTTCCTAATTATTCCCAAAGTATATACAAAGAGAAAACAGAAGTAATAATCGATCTTGTGGTTTTTGATTCAACATCTGAGTTTGATCATCATCTAAATTTCAATCTTCCTTAATTGAGTGTAAGTGTTCTTGTTTTGTTTCAATTATAAACTTGAATTTCGATTTAATTTGGGGATTATTGAATTGTTATGAGATTAAAGCTTGAAAAAGTTGATATGTATTGATATATATTGATGTTTGATGTTAATTTCCGTATTAGAATTGATTTAGAACCTGAGTTGAGGTTTTGTTGGTTGGAGGGTTTTTACAGAGCTGAAGGTCGCTGTAAGATAATGTTTACCCGGCTGGTAACATCATACCCGGCGGGTAAACGGGTTTTGGTTGTTACCCGGCTGGTAACACAACTACCCGGCGGGTACGTAGAATTTGAGGGTTACCCGGCTGGTAACTCCTCAATTCGGCGGGTACTGGCGTATTTTCAGTTTGTATTATTTTTAGTCAAGTTGAATGGGCCTTTGGGTCCGATTATTTGACCGGACTCTATATGATGTTTTTGGGTCTGGTTGTTTAGCCGGACTCTATTTGATATTTGACCGGACGCTATGTAATTTCTCTATGTGATTTTGGTTCGAGTTGTTTAGTTATAGCCGGACTCAAAATTTTGGACTCTATTACTAATTATAACTGGACTCTAATTAATTGTACAGTGTATGGGACAATTGAGTTTCAGTTGGCCGGACATTTTATATGAAGCTATGATCATTGATAAACGCTCAAAAGTACTATATTTCAGTAGTATTTTACCCCTATTCTTGAATGTTTTTATTGCATTTTGTTTAGAATAGATATTGATTTCGTTCATATTTGCAATTAGATGTGGAAATGGAGCGTTTATGAAGAAAGGAAGGAAAACAGTCAATAATCAAGCTAAATGATACATATTTGAAGAATAAAGTAAAGCCGAAGTCGAAGAAAAGAATAAAAGAAGAAAAATCAAAAATCCGGCTGGAAAAGTCATACATACGCCGTATGGAATTCCATACGCCGTATGGATTGCAGCAATGGAGGCCCAGGTTACGCGGACATGGGCTGGGCTTGAAATCAATCCATACGCCGTATGGAAATCCATACGCCGTATGGATCAAAAACCACAGAAGTATAAAATCGCGAAAAAACCCTAAAAACAGAGTTCTGGAGAGTTTTCGTTTTCTTTTGGTTCCAGACGATTTTAGGGGTTTTTAATTCGTAAATTAGGGTTAGTTTGGAGGTACGAAGGGTGAAGAACGAGGATAATTCATCTAAATCATTCGTAGTTCGTCTTTATAACTCGGTATAATTTCTTTATTTCGATTTCATTGAAGTATTTGATGTTGAATGATCTGATTATTACTGATTTATGATGAATTGAATATCTAGAGTGATTGTGTAGTTGATTTAATTTAGATTATGATTATTGAACGATTATAATTCCGTATTGAATAAGTTATTTAATTGAAAACTGTTATATTGCTCGTGGACACTTGTTTATTGGTAACTAGTTATTATTGTTGCTTCACGTGATTAATAATTTTAATGAGATTGAGTTCCTTTAAGATTATTGATTATTGCTAGTACTACCTTAGGGTTTTGGAGTATCACTAAATACGTTGAGTCTGATAGGTCGAGTATACAATAATTATCTACTTTAAAATGAACAAGACAATAAGTTAATTATTGGGTATTGTTGAGTCATACCATTAGAGTAATTATAATGAGTTGTGAATGTTTAATGCATAATTTAGGGAAAGGCACACAATTGACTGATCATCTTGTGACATTGGAACCAGTGTTTCATGTTGGACCCTAGATTATAGGAATTAGTTGGACCCGATGTAACACCTGGTCAAAAAGTCAAATTTCGCTCCAAATTTAAACTTTAAATGATTGTATTATTATATGCAATTATAACCAAGTAATCGAAAATGTAAGTCGTTTTAATTTAAAACGCATCCTAACTGTCTGAAACCTCGCGAAAACAACGTATTAAACTTTAAGTTCCAAAATAATACTTTTATAAGATATTCTGGTGCAAAAACATTTCGAAAGATTATAAATAAATTTTAGAATTTAAAATATTATTTTAATTTAATTTACGATCGGATACAAAAACACGGGCATTCTATACTGTGGTTGGAGACCACAGTCCCCAACTTTGGGGATCTGGGTTGGTAGATAAGTAAACCAAACCACCCTTTTTCTCATTTCTTTCCATTTTATCTTCTTCTTTTTCACTTCTCCCTCTCGGTTTACATCCACCACCGCCACCATCATCAACAACAACAATAACATTAACAACAGCAACAACAACAAAGCATCATAATCATCATCATCATCATCAATCGGTCATCATCATCATTTACGCCACCACCACCGGCTCATCACCACCGTCGGCCACCACCACACAAATCACCATCATCATTTTCGGAATCATCAACAACAACGAGACCAGCAACAGTCGGACATCATCACCATCATCTTCATCATCTCGATCCGCCATTTTTGAGCTCGAAATCGACATTTGGTAAGAACACCCGATTTCACACCTTTAAAACACTTGATTTATGTTTATTAACATGTTATTGAGTCCACACAACAAGAATATGTCCAAGAAATCGGTTAAAAACGTTTTAAAACTCGAAACCCACTTCAAAATCGCAGCAGTTCGTCGAGCGAGCCGAGCCGAGATGCGAGTCGAACCTAGCAGCAAACCGAGCTTAGCTGCGAGTCGAACCTAGCAGCGAACCGAGCCGAGCTGCTAACCAAACCGAGTAACAAACTGAGCTGAGATTGCGAGTCGAGTAGAGATACGAACCGAATCGAGTAGCGAGCCGAGTCGAGCTTCGAGCCGAGTCGAGCTACCTGAACTGACTTGGTCTGCGAAATGAGTTTTGCCCAACGATTCGACTTTCGCGTAACAACAACTACACTTTTTACAACGATGACTTACGTACAAAAATTATATTTTTGTAAAATAGACAACGAAACGATTTTAATAATGATTTAATTGAGAATTATCATTATTACAACTGCCACAAACGGACAGTACACAATTCTAAAACTAAACAACAGAAGTTTACTTTCACGACACGTTTAGTTAAACCGATTAGTATTTTACTCATATAACCTCACGTGTCTAGGGCACTAGGAGGTTACCATTCTGACAACACACGTATCGTAGGATCGCTGACAACTCACAGGTGAGTTCATAGCCCCACTCTTTCAACTATTTTACTGTTTTCGGGGTGAGACACATGCACAACTACTATTTTCGAATTATAATGATGAACTTTTATAATTCACACTTAACTATATTACTGTTATGTAATACAAATGTGTAATAGTTAGGAATTACACCCACTATATTGTCGTAGGACTATATCATAGCTTAACTTGGATAGGTTAACACTGTACACTATCTCGTTGTTGAAATACAACTACCATTACATAACTTGCTTAGGTTATCATTTTACTTTGGTCATATTGTCGCGGGACAATATCATTAAATACATTAGAACTGGTTAGTTCTACCTACATTGGACAACAACTAGACTTCGCACAGGATTAGTTCTCCTTATAGGGACTAAGACTACCTATACCCTCTAGGACTTCTCGAATGGACTTGTACCTAACTGAACATTTACCAGAATCCTCAATATACTTGCTAGGCTGAGGCTAGGAGTATACGTTAGTATCGTACGTTAGTATAGCTTCTTATACTAATATAAAACAACTAGGTGATGATTAGTCATACTTAGGCTTATGGTGATATACTTAATATCTAAGTATGGTATATACACATTTAGATACGCTAAACTACATTCATGCGCGGCATGATACTCTATTAGACGTGTTTGTTGATTGACACATATATACATACACATACTTGTACACTATCTCGAGCACGTGGTGCTATCTACTACTTACTTATGTATATTGATATACATACGCCTATACAAACACGATAACTTTAGTCAGGCATGTCGTAGTACTGCTGGCTCTCATATACTTTAGCCGGGCATGTCGTAGTACTGCCGGCTCAATTACATACTTTGCTTACGAGCAATGCGGACGATGTCCAGATTGGACACACAACGATGCCATGGTAAAGTGGGCACAAAACGATGCCACGGTATTGCAGTGGGCACAAGGACGTATTCGCGGTAAAGCGATACACTCACGGATGGACGGGCTTATGCTCGTGATCCACAACAGTTAACGGGTCGGTGAGATTTCACGCGAGGTCGTTAGCTCAGTATTTGATTAAATACTCTATCGTAGTTCTACGGAACTGCACGGTTACTCATACTCAGCAACGGATCGGCGAGCTTATACTCGAGATCGTTGGCTCAATTTACGTTGCCGGAGGCAACACTACATGCCAGACAGGCATGCCGATTATTACTCAACATCACATGACGTAGTCATACATTTACTTGGACTATACTCAGGCAGATTTTGCCTCGCATTGGTTTATTTTACTTATACCAGATAGGTATCTAGGCATGGATTGTCACACCCTCGATATGACGCAGTCATACACTTGATAGTATTTAGGCATGTATTGCCTCACGATTGTAGACTCACTATACCTGATAGGTATCTAGGCATGGTATGCCTCATTCCTTACGTACTTAGGTACACACCGCTACTTCTAGGGTAGGAAATACCTAGTGAAATGTATACACATTGGTGTTACATCTTTAATACAATACAAATTAAAATACAGGGATTTCGAACTACTTTTCAAAACATACAGGATTTACACTTTATGTTTTCAACTAACAATCCTATGAACTCACCAGCTTTATAGCTGACTCGTTTTAGCATGTGTTCTCAGGTGCCCATCAGGATTAGGATTGCTACAAGATTATGCTAGCTCGAGTCGCATATTTTCAAACAACGGGATTTCTCTGCATAACTTTTGTATTACAAACTATGTATTGGAATTATTTTGCGAACTCGCAACTTGTATACAATTTATTTTGGGAAATGTAATAACTATTTTCAAACGTCTCATTTAGAGTCGTTCATTATGTATCTTATGCTGTGATATTTGATTTGGTAACACCCGACCCGACCGCTTCCGCAACCCGAAATTTGAGGGTGTTACAGATTGGTATCAGAGCCTAAGGTTGTAGTGAACTAGGTTGCATTTAGTGGGCCTAGACTATGACCGTTAGGCAGTATTCCTCGTCAGGTATAACTGGTTCAGGGATTACATCATACGAGTTTAATTTAACATAGCATAGCTAACTATGTACAATTAAATAAAGATGATGTGACATCTGAAAGGAGTTATACTGGATCAGGAATGCACTAGTTGACTCTGATTGTTATGTGCTAGACACCCTAGGCTATTATATGTACTGTAGGTATATATGAATAGGCCTTACATGTGTACTACTTCTACGTATCTATATATATATATTGAGTATGTATAACACAATTCCGCTGTACCAACATATACTTACGAAGAGGCACATCGCCGTCTTCCTCACCATCACGACTCAACACTATCTCCCTATATACGCATAGGAAAATGTCACACTTACCGCTGAACCTCGGGAATGAGATATAAGCATTATCTATTGGGATGGAAACCCACACATGCTAAACGTCCACGAAATTTAAAACAAACTGACAACTTTTCAATCTTGACTATAAGGGTCACCATTGGATTAGCAATGACTAAGTCCACAAAAATTATCAAAATAACAACTTGATCATTTTGATCATCACAAAACAATACCTCGGTGTTAGCCTTCGTGCTACAATTTGGAAATTTCAAAACATCAACGCAATTGATGGCCTTAGGGCTACACTCAAATAACTCACAGCACGTGGTGCTGCGTTACACGGTATGTTGATACCACAATTTGGCACGTTAGTGCAACACTCACAGTATGTTTATACTGCATTTGGCACATTGGTGCTACACTCACAGTATATGGGTACTACAATTACGGTGCCGCGGGCACTTCATTACGGCATTTGGTGCTGCATTTCATAGTACTTCGGTACTACAATCACAATACATTGGTATTTCAATTACTGTGCTGATAGCACTGCATTACAGTACGTTGTTACTACACTCCGGTGCTTTAGGCACTGCATTTCAGCACTTGGTGCTACTCTCAATACGCATGTAGACTTGTTATAGTTACATGTACGAATTATATATATATATACATATGCACTTACTTGATTGGGCACGAGGTGCCACACCTGACTCTTATTACACACATATACTTGAATGGTTATGTGTACACCATATATGTATATACGACCACTTAGGCATATAATGCCTCAATCGATAAATACACGATGATGTCACTACACACATGGGTTGTGTTGGTGGACCCCGCTTCAACACCACACAGGGCACTGTAGGTGTCACATTCACCGGCATGAATGGCCGTATAGTATCCTTGTACTACACTATAGTCCGTAGGACTACTCACAACAAACTAGTCTGGTTGACTACATTAAAACACAATTTAGTCGTTATTACAACTACTCATCAAAATTACAACCTAATTGGTCACAACTCTCGAAAAACATGGAAACAGGACAATTTAACCAAGGTTAACTCGACAACAGACACTTAAACTGTTGTGACAACACCACAAAAAGGGCAGAAGTATGACTGCCACACGCGATATCAAAACTTCAACATCAAGGATCATAGGATCCCGTATCACCCATTTAAGAACGCAAGTGAACTATTCATGTCACTGTAGTAATCATCATCTTTTGAGTAAGGATCTCACGCCTTGTCATTTCATTCTTATTCAAGAATCATGCCGCCTAAACGACAAACATACACCCACGCTGAACGCGACCAATTTGCTGATCAAAGAGTGGCTGAAGCTCTAGCTACACGAAACCGAGCTCGACCCTACACCTATAAGGATTTTCTGAGTTGTGAGCCACTAAATTTCGCTGGAACTGAAGGGGCTGTCGGATTAATCCGATGGATCGAGAAAATGGAATAGGTATTCCACATTTGCAACTGCCCCGACGACGACAAGGTCAAATACTCCACCTACACTCTCCAGGGTAATGACTCTACCTGGTGGAATTTCCACGCCCGAACTGTAGGGATCGACACCGCACACGAACTTCCGTGGGAGGAGCTGAAACGAATCATGAGGGACAAGTACTGCCCCAGCGAGGAACTCCACAAACTTGAGGACGAACTTTGACACCTCACCGTAAAAGACAACGACATCGAGACATACACCAACCTTTTTCAGCAACTAGCTCACCTTTGCCCAACCATAGTAACACCTGGTCAAAAAGTCAAATTTCGCTCCAAATTTAAACTTTAAATGATTGTATTATTATATGCAATTATAACCAAGTAATCGAAAATGTAAGTCGTTTTAATTTAAAACGCATCATAACTGTCTGAAACCTCGCGAAAACAACGTATTAAACTTTAAGTTCCAAAATAATACTTTTATAAGATATTCTGGTGCAAAAACATTTCGAAAGATTATAAATAAATTTTAGAATTTAAAATATTATTTTAATTTAATTTACGATCGGATACAAAAACACGGGCATTCTATACTGTGGTTGGAGACCACAGTCCCCAACTTTGGGGATCTGGGTTGGTAGATAAGTCAACCAAACCACCATTTTTCTCATTTCTTTCCATTTTATCTTCTTCTTTTTCACTTCTCCCTCTCGGTTTACATCCACCACCGCCACCATCATCAACAACAACAATAACATTAACAACAACAACAACAAAGCATCATAATCATCATCATCATCATCATCAATCGGTCATCATCATCATTTACGCCACCACCACCGGCTCATCACCACCGCCGGCCACCACCACACAAATCACCATCATCATTTTCGGAATCATCAACAACAACGAGACCAGCAACAGTCGGACATCATCACCATCATCTTCATCATCTCGATCCGCCATTTTTGAGCTCGAAATCGACATTTGGTAAGAACACCCGATTTCACACCTTTAAAACACTCGATTTATGTTTATTAACATGTTATTGAGTCCACACAACAAGAATATGTCCAAGAAATCGGTTAAAAACGTTTTAAAACTCGAAACCCACTTCAAAATCGCAGCAGTTCGTCGAGCGAGCCGAGTCGAGCAGCGAACCGAGCCGAGATGCGAGTCGAACCTAGCAGCAAACCGAGCTTAGCTGCGAGTCGAACCGAGCAGCGAACCGAGCCGAGCTGCGAACCAAACCGAGTAACAAACCGAGCTGAGATTGCGAGTCGAGTAGAGATACGAACCGAATCGAGTAGCGAGCCGAGTCGAGCTTCGAGCCGAGTCGAGCTACCTGAACTGACTTGGTCTGCGAAATGAGTTTTGCCCAACGATTCGACTTTCGCGTAACAACAACTACACTTTTTACAACGATGACTTACGTACAAAAATTATATTTTTTAAAAAAATAACAAAGAAACGATTTTAATAATGATTTAATTGAGAATTATCATTATTACAACTGCCACAAACGGACCGTACACAATTCTAAAACTAAACAACAGAAGTTTACTTTCACGACACGTTTAGTTAAACTGATTAGTATTTTACTCATATAACCTCACGTGTCTAGGGCACTAGGAGGTTACCATTCTGACAACACACGTATCGTAGGATCGCTGACAACTCACAGGTGAGTTCATAGCCCCACTCTTTCAACTATTTTACTGTTTTCGGGGTGAGACGCATGCACAACTACTATTTTCGAATTATAATGATGAACTTTTATAATTCACACTTAACTATATTACTGTTATGTAATACAAATGTGTAATAGTTAGGAATTACACCCACTATATTGTCGTAGGACTATATCATAGCTTAACTTGGATAGGTTAACACTGTACACTATCTCGTTGTTGAAATACAACTACCATTACATAACTTGCTTAGGTTATCATTTTACTTTGGCCATATTGTCGCGGGACAATATCATTAAATACATTAGAACTGGTTAGTTCTACCTACATTGGACAACAACTAGACTTCGCACAGGATTAGTTCTCCTTATAGGGACTAAGACTACCTATACCCTCTAGGACTTCTCGAATGGACTTGTACCTAACTGAACATTTACCAGAATCCTCAATATACTTGCTAGGCTGAGGCTAGGAGTATACGTTAGTATCGTACGTTAGTATAGCTTCTTATACTAATATAAAACAACTAGGTGATGATTAGTCATACTTAGGCTTATGGTGATATACTTAATATCTAAGTATGGTATATACACATTTAGATATGCTAAACTACATTCATGCGCGGCATGATACTCTATTAGACGTGTTTGTTGATTGACACATATATACATACACATACTTGTACACTATCTCGAGCACGTGGTGCTATCTACTACTTACTTATGTATATTGATATACATACGCCTATACAAACACGATAACTTTAGTCAGGCATGTCGTAGTACTGCTGGCTCTCATATACTTTAGTCGGGCATGTCGTAGTACTGCCGGCTCAATTACATACTTTGCTTACGAGCAATGCGGACGATGTCCAGATTGGACACACAACGATGCCATGGTAAAGTGGGCACAAAACGATGCCACGGTATTGCAGTGGGCACAAGGACGTATTCGCGGTAAAGCGATACACTCACGGATGGAAGGGATTATGCTCGTGATCCACAACAGTTAACGGGTCGGTGAGATTTCACGCGAGGTCGTTAGCTCAGTATTTGATTAAATACTCTATCGTAGTTCTACGGAACTGCACGGTTACTCATACTCAGCAACGGATCGGCGAGCTTATACTCGAGATCGTTGGCTCAATTTACGTTGCCGGAGGCAACACTACATGCCAGACAGGCATGCCGATTATTACTCAACATCACATGACGTAGTCATACATTTACTTGGACTATACTCAGGCAGATTTTGCCTCGCATTGGTTTATTTTACTTATACCAGATAGGTATCTAGGCATGGATTGCCACACCCTCGATATGACGCAGTCATACACTTGATAGTATTTAGGCATGTATTGCCTCACGATTGTAGACTCACTATACCTGATAGGTATCTAGGCATGGTATGCCTCATTCCTTACGTACTTAGGTACACACCGCTACTTCTAGGGTAGGAAATACCTAGTGAAATGTATACACATTGGTGTTACATCTTTAATACAATACAAATTAAAATACAGGGATTTCGAACTACTTTTCAAAACATACAGGATTTACACTTTATGTTTTCAACTAACAATCCTATGAACTCACCAGCTTTATAGCTGTCTCATTTTAGCATGTGTTCTCAGGTGCCCATCAGGATTAGGATTGCTACAAGATTATGCTAGCTCGAGTCGCATATTTTCAAACAACGGGATTTCTCTACATAACTTTTGTATTACAAACTATGTATTGGAATTATTTTGCGAACTCGCAACTTGTATACATTTTATTTTGGGAAATGTAATAACTATTTTCAAACGTCTCATTTAGAGTCGTTCATTATGTATCTTATGCTGTGATATTTGATTTGGTAACACCCGACCTGACCGCTTCCGCAACCCGAAATTTGAGGGTGTTACACCCGAAACGTTGGCTAGTTCATATTCGACTTAGTATTCATTGAAGAATTTGGTATTAAGTTGATCTAAAAGAATCACAATTAGATAATCAATACGTAATAAATCGGGAAATATGAATCTAAGTGACATTAACTATACAATTACTTATTCCTTCCAATTAGGGTTTATTATTATTATTATTTATTTATTATTTTAATTTAAAAGTTTTATTTAAGTTTGTTTATTTTAATTAAATGTTTTCTAAACAAATGTTCGTACGGAACTAAAACGCCCCCATATTTACTGCTTTCTAGTTAATTGTTAATTTCTATTTTAAATATTCCAACTTTTCCCTATGTTCGAATCTGACTTACCAAATCTATATTTACAATTGATTGGGTATTCTTGCCTGGTTGCTTGAAAGTATTTATTAGGTATTTCTATTTATAAATTGTAAAACAAGACGCGCTTTCATAAGCGACATCAAGTTTTTGGCGCCGCTGCCGGGGAAAAGCGGTTGTGAGTATTTAAATAGGAGTTAGTTGTTTGTAAACTTTGATTTCTAAAATAATTTTATTGAACGAATAATTTTGTGAAGTTGTTTAAAGTAAATTAAGTAATTGTGTAACAAGTTTTCATTAATTTATTGGTTGAAACTAATTATCCATTAATTGGTTAAACTTTTGGGGTTTTAGTTTCAACCGGCGGATGGAAATCCGTCCGCCGGTTGGAGTTCCATTTATTTGAAGTTGTACATGTTATTTAATTTTTGTTTATTTTGTGTGAACTAACTTGTTTTTCGTTAGTGGTGTTTTGTATTTTCATATTTATGTTTATTTAGGTTTGTCCAATGGCGAGGAGTTTTGAAAGTGATGCAAACAATTACAATTTGGTTGGAATTTATGATTCTGAGAGTTTGGAGTCAAGAGTAGAAAGTGAAATTCCATCATTCACTCATTTGGGCCGCAAGGTTGTGCCTATCACATCGTCATGTGAAGAATTATTGGGTGCAATTGCGAATGTGAGATGGGACATTCCTTTTACAGCTGAACTAATCAGGATATCCCATGTTTATTTCTCCGACTATCAACTGGCACTAGTACAGAACTTACTAGATAGTGCAGAAGTGGAAAGACAATTCGGGGATTCTCAGCAGTTTCTGGATGATCTTTTAGATTTTGAGGAATCAATAAAATTAAGGATCGAAGAGGAGAAAGTATTCTTTGCCAATCAAAAGAGGCGATATGTTGAGATTTATGAAATTTTAAGACAACATTCGTTTCCTTATTCGGCTAAACAGACCGCATGTCTTAGTCGTATGATTAAAGCTTTGTATGAGTTAACAGGTCATCCAACTTCCGAAGCTGATAAGGAATTTTTAGCTGGTTTAAAGGATCTGGTTCAATTGTTAAAAGTAGATGATCATCTCAAGGATGAGACACCTCATTGTTTTGTAGTGAGTAACACTATTCACTATAACATGAATAGAATGGTTGAACAGTTAGATCGTCTTGCTAAGGAAGAAGAAGGAAGACCACGCCCGGATTTTATTCACCCAATTGATGAAATTGATTTAGCAACTTATCTAGTGGCGAATATGAGAGAGTTAGTGGATGAGACTAAGATTCTGTACCCAAAGGAACATTTCCACTATGGAATGGTGGAAATTTACATGAGATTTGTTGAGATATTCAGGAGTTCAGGTTTGGGTTTCAACAGACTTCAAGAGCAAGTTGATAGTCCCGTACACTTCGAAGATCTGATCGGATCGTTTAATCAATGAATAACAAATGATAATGATTCACGAACACAAACGATTTCTATAAGCTTTTGTATATATATTCACAATTGATGAATAAAGCTTTACAAACACGAACTCTGTCTCTCTCACACCCAAAACGGCTCACACTCTCACTAATGTCCAACACTAAATCTGACTTGTAACTCACTATTTATATCGACCTAATGGGCCCTGCGACGTTAGGCCCAACGTCGCAGGCCCAACCCAATGCGACGTAGCCCATGTCGTCGCTATGTATATTCTATATAATTACATTTTGTTTACGCACTGAACACTATACATATGCAGACTAATTGACTTTAACAATTACAATAGTTTGACCAACTGACTGACACACAAAATGCACCAACAAACTCCCCCTTGTCAGCAGCTTGGTCAAATAAGTCTTCAATTAGTCTTCATCAACAAACTCTTTCATGTCTTTGACATTCAGAAACTCCCCCTTAGAGATAGCATGGTCTTCCAAGAAATCTTGATGTCCAAATTCATGTGACTGACACAAATTTATCATACAATAAGATCTTCAAACTCAGTGACCATCTCTCAATCATCAGCAGCTTCTCCGATAGAATTATCTTCACAATCTTTGGAGAATAACCGACATTCTTTACATCTTCAATAATTGACTTTAACAAGATATGTGATGTTTGAAGAAAATAACATAGAAATAAAATCTTTTTGTATTTTTCTTTATAAATGAAAAGTAAAGAACGAAGATTAAAATAACATTGGGGATAGGATTGTTTTAAGTCTGCTTAGGGATCATATCAGGCCAACATGCAATTATTAGGGAATAGTAAGTGTTATTTCGATCATCATTATATTTGTCCACTTTAAATTTACTTGACATATTTAAAGCACCTTTTATAAAAATTAGTTCAAGACGATCATCGGTATTGTTTGTCCACTTAAACATATTACATCCGTATCTGTGAGCTAACCTTTATTGTTAGTATGAATATTAATTTTGATGCATATCACCCGATGTACTATCATATCCCACGTTGTTTTACAAACACACAATCCAACATCTTTTCAAGAATTAAGAATCTTGCTGTTCACATTTCTGAATTAAATAATCAGAATTTTGAATATTCAGAATTACTCCCCCTGAACAGCAAATTCTTATATCCAATCCAAAAATACTCCCCTTAAACATTAAACATATTTTTGTATTTTTTAATTGAATAAATTTCGCAACATTGCATTTATAATAAAGAATAAATTTAAAGAATGGCTGTTGCATTTATAATAAAATTTAAAAGAAAAGTATCAAAATCACATATCAAGTCAAATCAAATGTCTGTTATCACTTTTACCACCTCGTAACATCGAAAATCTCATCCAATCACAATCATAAATAATCACACACAACCACCTTGAAAACAATCTTCCAACAAATATCCACATCCTTGCAGTCACAAAAATATTAGCTAATAACAACCTGACTGCACCACCACAAACAATTAAACGTTAGTACTTATGGGACACCCAAGCCTTGATAGACTTGGGTTGTCCATGATCATCCATAATCATCACATCAATGAGTTTATGATATTTTAAAAACTCAGAAGATTTCATTGATGCGTTGTTTGTGGATTTGGGTTTCCAAACCTTTGTAGGTTCAGATGAGTTGTTTTCAACAATGTTGTGCTGTTGAACTTGAGGTTTACTAGGCACAACTTTGTTTAATCTAGCCACGGGTTTTGGAGAAGAGAATGCATATCTTGATATAGGCGAATACGAAGCACGCCTAGAAAACGATTTTGAATAAGAATTCCTAAAGGAGGAAGTTCTTGGCATCCCTCTACCAAACCTATCTAGGGATAATAACAGACAATCCCTAATTATATGTCCCTGTTGACCACAACGAAAACAAGAACGTCTCTCAACATAAGATTGATTCCAATGAGTTCCCTCAAATCGTTTCGGTGGAGGACAATACACAGAAGGTCTATGACCAGGAACATTTGTTGAACATGCACTCTTAGGAGAACATGTTGAAGTAGATGTTCCTGAGGTTGAGTTAGTTGATTTTGAAGGTTTATTCTTTTCAGATTTATCAACTTCAACTTTTGAGGATTCATTGTCAACCTTAGCTTTGCCTTTGCATTTAAAATAATCATCATTTTCAGTTGTAATGATGAAACTTTCAGGTTTGACATTTATTTTCTCAACCTTAATGGTAGACTCTTCAGGTATATCTTCTACCTCAACGACCTCCTCAACACGAACTGGAGGTGTACTATCACACTTAACAAAAGTAGGCAAGGGATACTCTGTCCGTTTAGTTTTCTCCTTTGCCTGCCTTTTGGGATTGGATGTAGCTTCTTTAGACTTTGTAGCTGACCATGATGAGTAGTCAGCCACAAGTTCTTCGGTGCCTTCCTTAACAGGCTTAGGATAATAGTTAGTGGGAGGTGGATACCCAAGTCCCGCTTTACTTTTATCTGTCCTCATCTTGTCAACCATTTCATCGAAGAGTTTATGAGAATTTGAGAAATTCGTGATTCCCTTTTTAAAATTGTCAGACTCAGACTTTAGCTCAGAAAGTTCTTTATTCAAAAGTTCCATTTCTTTAAGATAGCTATTAATAGCATCCTGTTGGCTAAAAACTTTAGACTTGTATTTTTCAGTGTCTAACTTATAAGCCTCAATTTGTTTTTCATAAAGAAATTCATTAGCTTTCAAAAACTTGTTTGACTCGGTGAGTTTAACAACTTTTTCTCGCAACTCTAAATTGTCATATTGATAATTCTTAAGAGATTCAGTCAATGTTAAACAAGAAACACAGTTTATGGGTACCTTAGGTTCATCATGTACCGCATGTATCTTTGCCAAAAGCGCACTGTGTTGAACCTCTCCTTGAAGTGCACTAAAATCAAACACTCCCTGAGAATACACCGTCATAGCCTGTGATGTTGTATTCTTCTCTGGAGTCGTTGGAGCTGTAGGAGTAGTGAATCCAGATGAAGGATATTTTACTTTCTCACACTCCTTAGCAAAGTGCCCATGAATCTAACAGTTCTTGCATTTCACTTTGCTTTTATTAAAACCAAGACCTGTATCACCATCGTCATCCAGGTCTTTTCTACCCGTTCTCTGAAGAAACTTCTTGGTTCTTTGGGTTATCATGGCCATGCTCCATTTGATGTCCATTTGCTCGAGATCATCAGAATCGATCTGTTCAAAGTCTTCCTCAGTAAGCTGTAGAGTACTAGCCTTCTTTGAAAGGAAAGTCTCATAAGAGTTGAGGAAAGCTGCAAAGATTGTAGCATGATCCTCAGTAGCCTTTGAAGGAGCTGTATGATCTGTATGAGAAGTATAGGAAGCATATGAAGTGCTAGTAGAAGTAGATGCTGCTGAGTTGGAAGTAGATCTGGAAGTATCATTTAGACTAGGAACTTGAATATTAGCCTCTGACTTCTTTTCCTTTTGATCGTAAGCCACTATAAGAGCATCCCATAAACTTATAGAAGTTGCTTGATTTTTAAATTCATTAATCACAACTTCTGGCAAGCACTTGGTAATCATCTCATACAGTCTATTGTCTTTATCAAACTCTGCTCGTTCCTTGACGGACATTTGTGCTCTTGATTTAAGCATCCCATCGAGTCTTGGTTGCTCATATCGATCAATGGTGTTAAACCAATTGAACAGATTTGGATCTTTGTATTCAATGAAATTGCATAACTGAATCTTCCAACTCGCAAAATCACTATAGAACAAAGATGTAGAAGGAAGCATTTTCGCACCAAAAGCCATATCCGAATTTTCCCTCCAAAATCGAATTCAAAAATTTCAAAAAATATCCGAGTACAGCGAAACTTTTCCGACACTAAAATGAAGCTATTCGAAGCCTAAAAACAAAATTTGAAATTACAAAAATTTTCGCGTTTTTCCCGCCAAAATTTCGTCCGAAAACGTCAAAATCTGGCCGGGTAAAATGAAACTTTTTCCAGGCTAAAATCAAACACTTTTAAGCAGATA
The DNA here is from genome assembly GCA_949592205.1 of Helichrysum umbraculigerum. NCBI lineage: Eukaryota > Viridiplantae > Streptophyta > Magnoliopsida > Asterales > Asteraceae > Helichrysum > Helichrysum umbraculigerum. The sequence goes on along the minus strand of CATIUR010000005.1, from coordinate 1,849,618 downwards.
GAAAAAATTTGAAAACGCAAAAAATTTTCGGAGTTTCCCGCCAAAAAACTTTTTTTTTTTTTTTTTTTTTTTTTTTTTTTTTTTTTTTTTTTTTTTTTTTTTTTACGAAACTAAAACGAGGTTAATGTCGGAAAAAAATAGCAACGTCGCAGAAGTCCGATGACTCAATTAAGAATCGAAAATGCGACGTAGTGTATAACGTCGCAGTCCGACGTCGCAGAATCACACTATGCGACGTTGAGAGGTACGTCGCAGATGACGTCGCAGAGTACGTCGCACAGACTAATTAAAGTCCAAATTACTACGTCGCACGCGACGTCGCAGCTGACGTCGCAGGTAACGTCGCAAAACTTAGCGACGTCGCAGGTGACGTCGCACAATCGGGCTGCAGCGGCCAAAACCCCAAAAAATCGAAAATTTTCGAAACCCTAACGAAATTTCGAAAACCAAACGTCGATCTAACCCAAAAACACTTCCAGAAATCGATTTCTTCAAGCAAACAAACTCAGAAACGAAGATTAATCAATTAAACCTTCGCGAATCAATTGAGTACGCCCAAAATAACGATCCGAAACCGACGAATCCTTGATTCTACGGCTCTGATACCAGTTGATAGTCCCGTACACTTCGAAGATCTGATCGGATCGTTTAATCAATGAATAACAAATGATAATGATTCACGAACACAAACGATTTCTATAAGCTTTTGTATATATATTCACAATTGATGAATAAAGCTTTACAAACACGAACTCTGTCTCTCTCACACCCAAAACGGCTCACACTCTCACTAATGTCCAACACTAAATCTGACTTGTAACTCACTATTTATATCGACCTAATGGGCCCTGCGACGTTAGGCCCAACGTCGCAGGCCCAACCCAATGCGACGTAGCCCATGTCGTCGCTATGTATATTCTATATAATTACATTTTGTTTACGCACTGAACACTATACATATGCAGACTAATTGACTTTAACAATTACAATAGTTTGACCAACTGACTGACACACAAAATGCACCAACACAAGTTTTGGGTGAGACTGAAAGCTTAGTTAGAAGTTTGAAGGAAACTCCATTGATGAGCAAGCATCATCAGATTGGAGAGTCATGTTTAGAATTTATTGGTGAGCTTGAGGATGACAGTCCGCTGCGAGAGGTTAAGTTAGTTGGTAATGATGAAGTGTGGGATGAAGAAGGAGAAGTAACTAAGTCAGTAATGAAGATTAGCTGGGATTTAATTTATCTGCTTCCTGTGGTTAACGAGCACTTGGCAAATTTTCCAAGTTTTGGTCATGGGATCATTAACGTCATTCTCATAATCACTGAGCATTTCCTTGCTCTCTATCCTAAGCAGTGATTCTAATCATCCCTTTTATATTTCTTATGCTATTGGATTGTTTCTAATATTTTGGTCTGTTTTGGATTATGTTAGACTTTTGTTTGTTTTGGATTTTTTTTGTTTTTAAATGTGTGATTTGAATATTAAGTATTATTTTGAATATTATTCTTTTTAATGTTTGTTAATTATTGTTATTTATTTTATAGTGTGGAATTGTGAAGATTTTGAAGTCGTGATTATCCTCCAGGTTTGAGATTTATTTATATAAAGTTACTGATGAATTTGGGTTAAAAATGGGTTTGAAAATCGTTTTTGAAAAAATTCTGAATTTTTAATCCATACGCCGTATGGAATCCATACGCCGTATGGATTGGTTGGGCTGCTGGACCGGGCCGTTGACTGGGTTTAATGAGTTGACCTGGGCCTGTTTTATCCATACGCCGTATGGAATCCATACGCCGTATGGATCAAAAATGCAGAAAACCGCCAGCAGCCTCTTTCTTCCTCATTTTTCACTACAAAACCTTTTTCTTCAAAACCACCTACGGCTCTAACACCGATAACCCCCAAACGGAAATTCCGGCCACGCATTCATCGCCATTTTTGCGTATTCGTGTTACACGCACTTTCCTCTACAAGGTATAACTTCCCGTTTTCATTTTCATTGGTTAAATCACTCGTTTGGAAGTTAGGGTTTATGATAGATTTTTTGGGTATTTTGGATATGGGTATGATTATTAGCATGTTTTGATTGAATTATGTTCTAGTTGCTATATACATTGCAATGTCATGCTTGTTTTTCAATTGTATTGCATATTTTATGTTATTCGAATTATTCGTTAGTAATGATGAAATGTGAATATGAGAAACTCAATTATGCTATGTTTTAATTTAGTGCTTATTAATTTTCTGACCACATGATGATTAATGCAAATATTTGTTTGGTACACAAGTGTTTGTGATTACGGTTATGTGATAAGTTGTTATTTTGATTAATTGTGTTACAATAATTCATTTTGAGATTGTATGGATGTTTGCTAGTTGCTAATACTCGAGTTTAGTGATTGTGCAATTTCGTATATTCATAATGGTACCAAGTTATTATAATGCATTTGATTAGGCAATTGTCATGAATATTTAATTAAGTATATACATATATGCAATTTGAGTGGTTTTTGTTTAAAAATTGCAATTTAGGTTTATGAAATTGGTTGTTGCGGTAGTTTTAGGCTAAACCTTTATGGTGGATTATTCAATTTTAAGCCGAAATGTTGCCGAAATTTTTAGTGACCTTTTTGCAATTAACTGCTTATTTAGTATTATTAACAATTGTTTTGTTTAGCAGTTATCATGTCTAACAGGAGAGCACGAGGAGGTGAAACTTTGGGAAACCCGTTGATTAGAGCTCATAGATACCTCACTTTTCATGGGTCGTATTCTGAGACTGCTAGGATGCAGTTTAGAGATCGTCTGGCTTCGAATATTGGCCAGTCAATTGAGGTGTTTGATGCTGTTAACTGGAATGTTTTGGAGCATGTGATTGCTAGAGAGGGGTTTACTAATGGTGTTGAGGCCATTAGGAATTTACTTGCTATTCCATATGTACTAGAGGATGGAAACATTGGATTTGTTTCCTATGCTTGGTCCCGGTTATTCAGTATCAGGGAGGATATCTACAGAGAGCTGGTTGTTGAGTTTTATAGCACTTTTAGGTTTGATGCCAGGTCGACTCAATGGACTGAGAAATCCATTTTCTTCCAGCTAGGGGGACAGCCCAGACATATGACCTTGGTTCAGTTTGCTTTGGGATTGGGGCTTTATGAGCCCAATGAGCTGGATAATCATCACTTTTTAAACCACATTTCTGCAGGTGCTGTGAAGAAACTTACTGATTTGGAAGTTGAGCAGGAGTGGCAGTTTATTGCCCAGGGTAGTTATGGCAGTTCGACACCTTCTTACACGCGTATTCAAGATCCTCGTCATCGACTCATTCACAGATTGTTGACTTACACCATTGTTGGTCGCAAGGAGGGGCCTGAGAAAGTTTCGAGGCCTGACTTGTTTTATTTGAGCTCGATTATCAGGAAGAGGTTAGTAAATGTACCTTGGAGGTTGGCGAAGTGGATGTCGAAGAGAGCTACTGGTACTAGAGATGGTATTAGTTTGTGTGGAGGTCACTTTGTTACTCGATTGGCGATATACTTTGATTTGGCTACTCAGGATGAGATGGGGTCATGTACGATTGTTCAGCCTAGTATTGGATGGTTGACTGCGCGTCGGTTGGAGGCGTTTGCTCTCATTGAGCCATACATTACCTATGGTGGTCCTGCAGAGATGTATTATTGGGTTCCGATTACTCCGGTAGGACAGACTTTGCAGTCGAGGCAGGCTAGAGCTAGAGGAGATACGAGTGGCAGTGATAGAGGTCGAGGTACGGCACGAGGCCGTAACAGAGGTTATGCTACGGAGTTTGATCAGTTGTCTCAGCAGATGCACCAGATGCAGTTACATCAGACTCAGAGGTTTGATCAGATAGATCTTATGAAGAGATAGCATTTCCATCAGACCAGTGCACACTTGGACTACCAGGATGGCTTGTTTGAGCAGCTGTTTGGTCAGCTTCCTTCTGGACCCGCGTATCAGCCATTCCAGTACCAGATGCCACCAGAGTTCATGCCACGACCACCACCACCACAGTCAGAGTATGGAGCGCCTTCTCATCAGTACCAGTACCGCCAGGATGATGACAGTGACTAGGATGATGTTCATCCTATTTGGTTTATGATTCCAGACACTATTATTATTATTGTTTTATTATTATTATTATGACTGTTTTTATTTGTAGGTTTATTAATTGTGTTGGATTGGTAGTTTTAGGATTTGGTAGTAGTTATTTTTAATTAGAATGTTTTAATCTGGTATTATTTAATTATGTTTGTTGATTGATCCCTCAGAATTGTGTTGTGAGTACGTGTCATGCTGGCAGTAAGTTCAGCGCAACGAAAAATTGAATTGAGAGGATGTGGAAAATTCGTATCATCCTTGTCATTAAACTGCACACTATTCCAGGGGAGTTTTTCTGTTGTAAGTTCTTTTCTCTTTTTCCCGTTTTAAGTATTTCATTATTTGTACAATGAGGGCATTGTACATCTTTAAGTGGGGGATGGGAGAGAAAAGAAGTTTAATTTCCACATAATTGTTCTGTTAATAAGTAGATGATTTTGTATTTTGGTTAATAGTTATCTTATTAAGATAAGTAACTAGGAGGTTATGAGTTGCCTATTTTTCAACCAAATTTTTGCATTAAAATTTTTGTTTTCTATAGATAATTATTTTGTAACTATGTAGGTTAAATTTAAAATTCTCTACACTTTTAATTAAATACTAAAGCTATTAAAAATATTATTTAGCTTCATTATATGATGTATTGATAGGCGATTTATATGAGAATGTTTGAGCTGTTAAGAAAGGATAATTAAGGAGTGGATATTACCTTTTAGATGAACTTTAGCTATGTATGACGTATGTCTTAATTTTCATATTAGTAATGTGTGATATGCCATATTTTTGGAATTTAATTAATATCATTTGGGGATATACTGGGTGTTGTTTCCTCTGTTGTACGAAAGTACAGACCTGGTCTCCGTCAGTATATCTAATGAAAAAGAGCAAAAGAGTTTAATAACTCATAATTTTAAAATGTGGTCAAATTAAGTCGCTTTGTTGTACTGAGGTACAGACCTGTCACCAATGGTTTGACTAAAGACATTATTGCTAAACCAAAATCAAGTTATGTTGCTTTGTTGTGTTGAGGCACAAACCTGTCACCTCTGTCTTGATTTGAAAAATGATTGTTTTGATTAAATTTCAAGATATGTAATATCGGCATATTATGAGTATGAAAGTATATAGTTTTTGGGAGTCTAAGGGAATATTTACACGAATCATAATAAGTTGAGCTCGAGTATTCAAATATAGATTGTTTAAGTGGATAACAATATCAGTAATCATTGTGAACTATTTGATGTTTAAGAATAATAACTCTATGTGTAGATCAGTTTTTGTAAATCTCGTAGTTTCTTAATAATTGTTTTTAGAATTAACAGATTTTTAAATTTAAGCATTTGAGTTGAAGATGGGTGATGTTGTGTAATTCCTACTTTAGTTATTTAGATTAATAGAGATGACTGTTTTCTTAAGAATTTGATTATAGTCTACTTGAGGACAAGTAGGATTCAAGTGGGAGATGTTTGATAAACGCTCAAAAGTACTATATTTCAGTAGTATTTTATCCCTATTCTTGAATGTTTTTATTGCATTTTGTTTAGAATAGATATTGATTTCGTTCATATTTGCAATTAGATGTGGAAATGGAGCGTTTATGAAGAAAGGAAGGAAAACAGTCAATAATCAAGCTAAATGATACATATTTGAAGAATAAAGTAAAGCCGAAGTCGAAGAAAAGAATAAAAGAAGAAAAATCAAAAATCCGGCTGGAAAAGTCATCCATACGCCGTATGGATTGCAGCAATGGAGGCCCAGGTTACGCGGACATGGGCTGGGCTTGAAATCAATCCATACGCCGTATGGAAATCCATACGCCGTATGGATCAAAAACCACAGAAGTATAAAATCGCGAAAAAACCCTAAAAACAGAGTTCTGGAGAGTTTTCGTTTTCTTTTGGTTCCAGACGATTTTAGGGGTTTTTAATTCGTAAATTAGGGTTAGTTTGGAGGTACGAAGGGTGAAGAACGAGGATAATTCATCTAAATCATTCGTAGTTCGTCTTTATAACTCGGTATAATTTCTTTATTTCGATTTCATTGAAGTATTTGATGTTGAATGATCTGATTATTACTGATTTATGATGAATTGAATATCTAGAGTGATTGTGTAGTTGATTTAATTTAGATTATGATTATTGAACGATTATAATTGCGTATTGAATAAGTTATTTAATTGAAAACTGTTATATTGCTCGTGGACACTTGTTTATTGGTAACTAGTTATTATTGTTGCTTCACGTGATTAATAATTTTAATGAGATTGAGTTCCTTTAAGATTATTGATTATTGCTAGTACTACCTTAGGGTTTTGGACTATCACTAAATACGTTGAGTCTGATAGGTCGAGTATACAATAATTATCTACTTTAAAATGAACAAGACAATAAGTTAATTATTGGGTATTGTTGAGTCATACCATTAGAGTAATTATAATGAGTTGTGAATGTTTAATGCATAATTTAGGGAAAGGCACACAATTGACTGATCATCTTGTGACATTGGAACCAGTGTTTCATGTTGGACCCTAGATTATAGGAATTAGTTGGACCCGAAACGTTGGCTAGTTCATATTCGACTTAGTATTCATTGAAGAATTTGGTATTAAGTTGATCTAAAAGAATCACAATTAGATAATCAATACGTAATAAATCGGGAAATATGAATCTAAGTGACATTAACTATACAATTACCTATTCCTTCCAATTAGGGTTTATTATTATTATTATTTATTTATTATTTTAATTTAAAAGTTTTATTTAAGTTTGTTTATTTTAATTAAATGTTTTCTAAACAAATGTTCGTACGGAACTAAAACGCCCCCATATTTACTGCTTTCTAGTTAATTGTTAATTTCTATTTTAAATATTCCACCTTTTCCCTGTGTTCGAATCTGACTTACCAAATCTATATTTACAATTGATAGGGTATTCTTGCCTGGTTGCTTGAAAGTATTTATTAGGTATTTCTATTTATAAATTGTAAAACAAGACGCGCTTTCATAAGCGACATCAATCATGATAATTATTAACTTATTATTCATGAACAATTTATTTGTTGTTTTGAGAAGCTTGCTTTAAAAATGTAATTATGTGATTATAAGTTCGAGATAAATTCAGATATAAACTGAATATGGAATAATGAGTAGTTATGACTGTTAATTGTAACCTGGTTATTGTTGTTATTTTGATACTCGGTATTGAAATAAGTTATACGATTATGAAATCAGTATTGACTCGTTATTTAATTATATTCTCAGATATTGAGAAAGCTCGGTAATATTAGACTTCTGAGCTTACGGGTGAGGTAACGGTGAGTGGATCTGTAATCCTCAGTGTGATTTAGTTGTAACAGGTTTGGTTACAACGGGTAAACGTAGTTTTACTGTTTATAGAGTGTTTAGTCTGCCACGATGTTATTACTGTTGATAGACTGTTTAGTCTGACATGATTCCATGACGATTATGGATTATGTGATTATGTGATACGTGGCCATTGGGCATACGTGATTTATTCAGAGGTCAACGTGGGTTGGGTTTGATTACTATTGTTTGGCCGACTGGGTTGGGGTTCCTTGTACATATCGTTAATGGGAATCTATGTCGTGTGGGGAATAGCAACAAGCTATCGGTTAACCGATGTATTGGCCTGCAGTTGGATTTTAAGTGTTCTTGGAGGGCCACCGCGGCATGAGGGCACCTCAAGAACCACTGATCCTCTTTGAAGCTGATTATTTACGATGCTTTTGCTGTAAACATGATATTATGTGTTTACGATGTTTTGCTGTAAACAGATTTGTTATGCTAAGTTGGGTCGTTGGTTATTTATTCACTCACTTAGCGTTATGCTAATCCCACCACCCTATTTCTTGCAGGTTATGATTTTGATATAACGGGCTGGGCAAGAAGCTTTGTTTGGGACGAAATGTTTGACCTGGCGATTACTCTGATATTGCTTTGATAACTTAAAGTTGTGTTTTGGAATTATATAACACCCGATTTGATTTGCTGGAATTTGAAATAGTTTAATTTTTATGTATAATGTCTAGTGAAAATTTTTCAGGCCCAATTTAAATAAATTTAATCAAAACGTAGAACTTCAACTTACTTGTTATAACCAGATAATAAATTGATCTCGAACGTTCTATCGAACACCTTGCATATATATCGAGGCTTACTATATATCATCATATAAGTATCGAAGTTGATAACATGGACATCACATTCATTCGTAAAAGAAGAAAAAAATATAGTTAACGTAGATCGGAGGAAAAGAATTAAAAACTAACTTTATAACATAGTGTCTCTTAAAAGGTTAATGAGAAAGGATTGCAATTCTTACCCATAAAAAAAGATTTTGGAGATGAAGAAGATATGGTAAGAAGGGGAATAATGGAAAAATCGTTAGATCAATTTTAACTATGATTCTAGTAATATTATGGTGACAATAACTAATATTTGAAATTGGCAACCAATTTATTTTGTTACCATTAATTGCTTGACAGTAACCATGATACTCAGTATTAAATTGGAGTCTTATGTCCACGTAATATACAATGAGAGTGTGTTTTATTATTAGTGATTGACACGTAGGATAATGATGATTTAGTGGGATTAATAGCTTGCCACATTAGCTAAGAGTCTCCTATCTTAGTTATAAGAGTAGACATATTGCCCGCTCTATGCAGTGGAGTTTAGTATTTCAATCTATTCACATGTGATTGTGAGTTGAAACATTAATTTGTGCATGTGTAAAGTTTTGATTCGGGATAGAGTAAGTAAAGAGTGAAAAATAGGTGAATATGATGGGGTTATATTGTAAAATGAGAATGACAATTAGACAACTAAATTTGAAAATGTTGTGTCTTAATCTTAATAATTTCTATAAATAAACTACCAAGATGTTTTATATATTATTATAGAAGTATATATAACTAATTCATTGGGACATTTACAAATAAATATATAAATGTATTTTTAAAATGACCGTGCATCGCACGCGCTTAAAATCATTGTATTTTCTAAATGACCTTGCATTGCACAGACGCACAGGCTCAAAGCCTCTGTATTTTTTTAATTATCATGCATCGCACGTGCTCAAAGCTTAGTATTACACACATATAGGTTGTTGACAACCCTACAATTGGAAAGACACGATGTAAATGATCGAGACCGATACCACATGACTTTCAGTTAAAGATGTACGGACCAGAGAACGAAGTTTAAGAGTGCTACATCCTGGTCTACTTTTCGTCATTTCATTCACTTCTGTTACAGGAGTGATGAAGTTAAAGAGGTACAGACTTCTGGTGTCCACATCTATCTATACTATTAAAGGGGGGTTTCGCTGATGTCATGAAGCTGATTTGTCAAGTCATGATGTATGTTTTGATGCTGATGTGTCAAGCTTTGGTTAAAAGGGTGATGTCAGCAATACATAATACGGAGTATTTGTTATTTCCTAATGAAATTTTCAAAATTTAAATCTTGATGAAATTTTCAAAATTTACTTTTTATGTTATTTCCTAAGCAGTTAGGTGTCGATTTAATAGTAATAATTACAATATATCATGCTCAACCTTTGGAATTTGGATATCACTGGAATAAAGAATTCAAATTTATGATACATGAACACTCTATTTCTGATTTCTCTATTCATCTGCTCCGTATTAAAAATTTTTTCTTTCTTCACCTCCTTTGAGCTTCACCATCAGTCCTTCATCATCACTTCAGGTAAATCAGTTAATACTTTTATTTTCGATTTCAAAAGTTAATTCAATAATACTTACTTTTGTATCTGTATGATTATTTGTTGATTAGAAACTCTAATTTTGGGTGTTTTAGGGTTTTCTTTTGCTCCATTTCGAAATATCTGAACACATTGTCCTGCAATTCAGAACTAGCCCATTATCTCTCGGGTTCACATATGGGTGTAGATCGATGGTGCAATTTTCTGGATTTTGGTTGTAGTTTTGTTTAGATTTCTACAACGATGATGGTGCTTGCTGTCTAATACGTTTACATATAGGATGAACTAATAAAGGTTTGATTTGTTTGTTTTAGGGTTTTTGTTTTGCTCAATTTAAGGTTTTCATTTTGCATTTATAGGTATATATCTCTGATTAAATGTGATTATGGAACATGGTGATGGAATTCACAATACAACAATTACCAGCAACTCAACCCACCATCAACGCCAATTTCTACTGTTCTCTGCACCGACCACCAACGCTCCTCTGCCGGAACACCATATGGAGCTTCTTTTTCACCTCCAAACGGTAGTGTTGCCTCCTTCATTCTCCTCCCATTTATGCTTTTATTGTTCTTATATTTCTTAAAGAAAAGAACTTTTCCTACTAACTTTGATTATTAGTCCTCTGGGTATTGGTGGTATGTTTAATTGTGATATGAGTTTAAAACTGGTCATTGTTTGATACTGGCTTTCAATTGTGTATATTTGATTGTGATGAGTTTCTTTATTTCTTTTTTTTCTTTTCACATACTCAGGTTACTAAGCTAAGCTGCAATTTATATTCATTATTGTTTTGTTTGTGCCTTTTTTAAATTTATTTTGTAGCTGCTATTGTTGATTGATATAGAGCTTGATTTGAGTGACTTAAATTAGCATCCAATGCATATATGTACTGTATTACTGTGTGTATTGTCTCAGAATTGGAGTCTATCAGCAGAGCATTTTTTTATTTATTTATGTAAATTGAATTGAATAGATTTATTAAGTAATTGGAATGTTGGCTATCTTGAAGTATACACTGTTTGTTATCGAAGCTGTTTTGTGTTTTGGTAAATATGATTCTATTTCATGAACTGATTTACATTATGACGATTAAATATTCGGTTCTTTTATCTGTGTGATCAGATTGCTTCTGAAGGATTGAAACACCGTGTCTTTGAGGTATCGTAGGTTGACCTTCATTCTTTTATCATTCTTATAGTTTTCACCTTTTTATTAATCACATTTGAAGATGCATGGATATGTTTATCCATTATTATGACTGACCATCCTGTTGCACCAACAATTGAGTTTTTAATTTCTTGTGCTGATGTAAATTGGACCGTATTCAAGTCTATTGCTACGTCTTTTTATTGAATAACCGAAGTTGATTGTATGGTTACACATTTGTGATGTGTAGGTTCATGGAGATTTTTCCGAAGATGTAGGTGTGAAGATGGAAAGGCCTGCTGAAGAGCCCATTCCGGAAGCAACTGAAGTTATTGGTGCTTAAGTGAGAGTTTAGTAGTTCTGTTTCTCTTCTTTGTCAAATTTCTTAAACTTAATATGATATCAGTTGTTGGTTTGCATTCTATAGAGATTAGTGTCAATATTTTGCCTTTAAGTTGAGTATGCAAGTTTTGTAGTAAACCACCAGATTATAAGCAAGCTTTGCTATGGTATAATACTCCAATATTTTGTTTTTTTGAGCAAGTGATTCATTTCAATGGAAGGAGCTTAGTTTATCTGCACTTAATTAAGTTGTTTTTGAGATGGCTATTTAATGTGATTATGTGAACAACTGTTTCCATCGAGTGAATCTAACAAGTGTTTTTTGCCGTATCCTCATTTCTGGTGTTTTGGAGGATTGTGATCCTCTCAAGTAACATGACCTCATTTCTTGATTTTTTTTTCCCTTGCCTTACCCTCATTTCTAGTGTTTTTGGAGGATTGTGGTTGTCATTTATGATTTATGATGTTATTTATAAGAAAAGGGAAATGAACAAAGGATCCTCTATTTACTCTCATGAAACACCCAACACAATCTATCATGTAATTTTTTTTAGAAAGTTCCCATGTAAAAAGATCCCGTGTTTTCACGAATCATTTCTCTAATAAAATCCCGTGTTTTCACGGGTCTTAAAACTAGTTGAAATTATATCAAGGCGAAGGGCACAAAACGTTTCGTGCCTCATTTAGATTCTTATTAATTAATTAAGAGTCAACAGTTGAACGACCGTCCAATCCTCTTGACTCTTTAATTTGATGTGCCGAATAGCTTCACTTATAGAATTCAGGTTCAAGTCACTTTTGAACTCATGATATTGAGTTAAATTTATATATTTTCTCAGAAAAACTCACCAAGTTACATTATCTAATATAAATAAAATTCGCCACTTTTGAGTGTATTTGTTGTACTGTAAAAGTTTGATCTATAAGACCGGTTGCAACGCAGGCGTTGTCGCCGAGGTGGAGCCTCAGAACGCCCCAGAACACCGGCAATGGGGCGTTGAGCGGAGAAGCACGGGCAAGCGTTCGGGCATTTTTGTGGGGCCCACGATTATTTAATTGTTTTTTGCTTTGGACCGTTTGAAAATTTGAATATAAAAAAATATATATATTTTTTTTTAAAATCATGCCGTTGAACGGCTCCTTTTTTGGGGGATTTTTTTTTTTTTAAATAATACATATTCTACATCTATATATATCCACCATTCCTCACTCAATTTTCACACCACCATTCTTCACTCAATATCCACACACATCAAAAAACTAACTTAAAAAAAATCATGTCTTCACCAAATGAATCCCCAAACCAAAACCCGAACCCTCACTCTAATCCTGAGCAAATGTCATACACTAACCTTATGATGTTTGGGCTTCCAAACACTCCCGGTGCGGCTAGTTCACAACCAACTCGTCACCCACATCCACCATACCACCCACAACAACCATACTTTCCACAACAACCACCATACTTTCAACAACAACCATACGATTACTCTCAACAACAACCATACTACCACCCACAACAACCATACTTTCAACAACAATCACCATTCTTCCCCCCCCCCCCCCCCCAACAAACCCAACAACCCGAACTACAACCCGAACAACCCACCCAACGAGCCGGAAAGCAAATCCAAGAAAGTCCCCTGAAAAGAAGTCACAAAAAACGAGCGGAACCGGGTCCCAAATCGTGTCCGAAAAAGAATTGGGCGGGAGCGGAAGAAGCGTGGTTGGCGACGTGTTGGTGTGACACGTCGGAGGATCCCATCACCGGGACCAACCAAAAAAAGGGTACGTTGTGGACCACCGTTGAAGAAAAGTTTAACTCTAACGATCACGGTTGGGTTCGCTACGCCGACGCACTATCCTCAAAGTGGCGATATATAAATAAGTATTGCAAAGATTTCAACAACATATACGAAGAACACAGCAAGATGTCAAGGAGGGGCAGCGGCAACGACGACAATATGGTGTTTGAAAGATCGGTTGCGGAGTACTTCCGGTTGTTCAAAAAAAGCTTTAACATGAAAGAAGTTTGGAATGTTGTAAGGACCCACCCAAAATGGCGTAAAATTCAAGGGGTTCAACACGAAGATGACGACTACTACATGGACTCGGTTGACCTCTCTGACGACAACCCGACCGGAGTACTTCCGAATGAGCTTTTCGAGGATGACCCGTTGCCACGGCCCATTGGCCGAAACAAAGCCAAAAAGATTGCTAGGAGTTCTGGTTCTTCGGACGCAAGTAGTGCTTCACGTACAAGTACCCCCAAATCAAAGCTTCAAGAAATCGCGGAGTGTATGACCAACAGGAGCACGGAAATGTTTCAAGCCAAGAAAAAGGCAAACATTCACCCGTAATGAAAACCTCCGGACCGCGATGCAAGGTGTTCAATTCCTTTCAATCGACACCTCCCACATGGATGCAAAAACCCTACGAGTGCATAACAAGATGTGCAAAAAGATTATGGAACAGTTTTCACACTTGTATGAATCGGACGACGAAGCGAAAGGCGGTGATGAAGATTCCGATGACGAGTAGTTTAGTTTATGTTAGTTATTATCATTGTCGTTTTTAATTTCTAGGACTAGTAATCGCAAGTTTAAATTATTGTATTTTTAATTTCTAGGAACGTAAACGTTTTATTATTGTAATTTTAAATTTTTAGGATCGTAACTTTATTTTTAATAAAAATGTAACGTTTTAGTTTTATTTTTAATGAATTAGTTTTTAATGAATTAGTTTTTAATTATTAAATTGTAGTTTAGTTTAATTAAAAAGAAAATTTAGTTTCTTTTTTAAAAAAAAAAAAACAAAATTAAAAGAAAATGGTGGGGCCAAAGGGGGATGATGTGCGTTCTGGGTTTACCACTGCACGTGCTGACTAGGAGTCGACGCAGATGTGGCACCCAGAACGTCCCAGAATGCCCTGCACCATTGCAAATGGTCTAATATCATTTGGAGTGGTGCGGGGCGTTCTGGGGCATTCTGGGCACGTCAACACCACGTCAACACTTGCAGTGGTAAACCCAGAACGCCCAAAATGCCCATCTTTACCCCCTAAGCCCCACCGTTTTAATTTAATTTTCATTTATTATTTAAAATACAAAAATCACTTTTCATTTAGTTAATAAAAATACAATTTAATAATTAAAAGGTAATTCATTAATAATTAAAAATAAAATGTTACATTGCGATTAAAAATAAAGTTACGATCCTATAAATTAAAATTACAATAATAAAAAGTTTACAATTCTAGAAATTAAAATTACAATAATTAAAAGTTGCGATTTAGTCCTAAAAATTAAAATATATATTTTTTTATGCCTTTAACGGCTAGTTTTTTTTTTTTTTTTTTTAAATAGCTTTCGAACGGTCAAAATTAAAAAAAAAACAATTAAATAATGTGGACCCCACCTCAACGCCTCGCCCATGCCCCTTGCAACCATGCAGCACGCCCGTCAGAACGCCCCGTTGCCCCCATGCAGGGGCGTTCTCGGACCAAATTTTTGCCCAGCACGCCGCGTTCCGAATGGTCTAAGTATGATTGTTTGTAGTTGTAATCTGATAGTCGATTTTCTAAGTATGATCAAGGTTTGTAAATGTGTTGTTATTTTTTTATTGGTTGTTCGTAATGGTATTTGTAATAATATTTGAATTTTTAAGTATTATCATTGTTTGTGAGTGTATTTTCACTAGTTTGATGATGATCGACGTTATTTATTTGTTTCATAATCTAATAAATGCATGTAAAAAATATAAGCGCTTTTTGGTATTTGGAAATTGGAACTACTTGCGGTACTAAATGTATCATCCGAACATGTTTAGCATTGTTGAGATAGGCCTGACTCAAAAACTACCAAACATGTATTTAACCGTCAATAGCATAGCATAAACAATTTTTGCAAGAATCTCCATCAACATGCATGTTCCTACTATTTTAATTTTAATATAAACAAATTTACGCGTTAACACTATTATTATAATCGTCAATTACACAACAAAAATTAGGTATTTGCCAATTCTGTTTTGTTTGTTTGGCAATTTCAACAATAGTTTTCCCTTTTCATTTATTTTTTTAAAAAAACATATGTATACTTGTTTTGGTCTTAGACTTCTTCTTAATGTAGTTGTCGATTGTTAATGTGATTGTCATATATACGACTTGTCATATATATTCACTTGATATTTCATGATTTAGCGTTAAATTGAGTTTAATGTGTTTTCTCATATTGTTGTACTTGTAACGTTTATCATTTGATTAATAAATATTGTAAGGGATTTTCTTTTTTACCTCTATATCATTTCATCATTTATTTATTTACTTAATAAAAACACACAAATGCTTTAGAAATTGCAACGTACTTATCTAAAAAATTGACACGTCAAATCTTTGCAAGTATAGAATGTTGAGCACAATTAGGAATGTGCTCCATCAAACTAAAAAAAATAATAAAATTAAAGCAAATAGCCATTAGAATGCAAGTTACAGAGTATTTTGTTTCAATCAATCAAAAGTTAGAAAGCAGACTCGCTGAATTTAACTTCTCAACGGTCAGCAAATATACATTTCTAACAAAGACTTTAAAATAGCGCTCCACTATCTTCTTTGGCAAACAAGCCACTTCATTGTTTCAACATTGCCATGACAGATTAACAATACGTGAATCGATAGCCCATGCAGACCAATCTTGAGATTGGTTTCAGGCTTGGAAACATCTCAATATTGATCTCGGGCAGTAGACGGCCCTTCTTGAGTTAGACGCATATTTCCGCAACTATTTAGTAAGCCTGCTATCAACTACATCCTGAAAAATCACATGAAGGCTACACAGGTACACACCGCTTCACTATTATGACATGTACAAGAGTGTGTTTTAATTGATAAGAGTAGTACACCTTCTAACTGAGAATAGTGATAGACATCAAAATAAATTTAGTTCCACCAACAATCAACTTAATTCTGCACAATAAACTTGGAACTTTGAATGATCAAATATTGGAGGTGCAAGCATACAAATGAAACAAGTTGATTCATAAGTAGATGACTTGACTGCCTACACTGATTTAGTCAACTTCCGACACAAAGTAGGCACATACATGAACCAGTTTGCTTTAAAGATGACATACATATACGACAAACAGAACAGATATATAGAGTGTAGCATGTTCTAAATGTTATAACAAAGGTACATCCTTTCATTGAGCAATTATAATACGGAGTACAAATGAAGCGTGCAAATAACTGAATGTCAAGGTTCCAAGCATCAAATGAATATGGAGTAATAAACTTCAAAAGTAATTTAAGTTGAAACCTTTATTAATTTTGTCATCTTCCGACACAAAGTCAGCACGAGAATTTGAGCCTATTTGCTTTATAGATGACATATCCACAAATTCAGATCACGCCCCCTTTAGATTTAGACCGAGTCGATGTGTAAAATCGCAATTACAAACCACCCCACTAAGATGAAACAGCAAATAACTACATTTCCTATAGTGAGGATAATGGCATGCAAGATTTAATTTATGTCGTCACCTTCAGACACAAATTTGGTATCAAAACACCAAATTTGCTGTGTTGGTGACATTTGATTTGAGTTAACTCAGTCAGCATTACGGTCAGCATAATTTTGATTTTGTGCTTAAGTAACCTATATGTAGATAATCAATCACTTTAAGTATATAACCGCTTCAATCTTAATCACACATAACATACAGCAGTAACTTTAATTGCAGTTATGTAAGTATGTCATACAAAAAAAAAGATAACTACAACAAAAAAAAATCAGATAAACGTTAACGAACCTTCTGCTTACTCATACAATGGGAAGCCGTACCAACACAACAAATTAAACAATTGAACATTTCGGCGGTCTTGGTAATCCTATACGTCTTGCTCCGTATTAGGGTTTATCGGAGATTTTATAGAGAAACACAAGGAGATAACCTAAAATGGATTCAAAGGTTTTCGGGTCGGATTTGTTTCGGATGGGCTCAGTTATGATAATTAGTCCGATACCTGAGCTACCCATTTGGAGCCCAACATTCGAATTTCCTTTTGCATTAAATTAATTTTCCTCAAAATTTACTAAACTATTCGTTAAATTCCTTTTAAGTAAATAGAGTAAGGTTGAAATGAGTACATCAACTTTAAGTGAGAACGAGGGAACCAACTGATTTTCGCCATGTGTCACTTTATTCTCTCTCCTCCACATTTTTAAAAATTAAATATCTCACAAACGGTAAGTTGAAAAATCATGAAAATTGCACCATAAAATTCAGCGTTTTCTCTTCTTCGATTTGCCGTCCCTCAAGGCATACTTTCGACAACTTTTTTTTTTCTTCCATTTTTTGGTGGGTTTTACAAATTAGTAACACATGTGTTAGTGATTAGTTATACATTTAATTTGTAGTTAAGGTTAGGGTTTAGGGTTTATTCGGGTTTAGGGTTTAGTAGGGTTTAAGGTTTAGGGTTTAGTATGATTTAGGGTTTAGAGTTTTGTAAAGCGTTTAGGGTATAGGGTTTGGGGTTTAGGGGTTAGGGTTTAGGGTTTGAGATTTGGGGTTTCGGGGGAGAAACCCCAAACCTCAAACCCTAAACCCTAACCCCTAAACCCCAAACCCTAAACCCTAAACGCAACACTAACACATGTGTTACTAATTTGTAAAACCCACCAAAAATGGGGAAAAAAATTGTTGTCAAAAGTATGCCTTAAGGGACGGCAAATCGAAGAGGATAAAACGCTGAATTTAATGGTGCAATTTTCATAATTTTTCGATTTGTCGTTTGTGAGATAATTGATGTTGGTGGTAAATGGGTTTTGTACATGTGGAGCATTCTCTTTGTACACATGGCACAATATCATTGGTTCCCTCATTCTCACACAAATTTCTATTCTCATTTGAACCCCACCCTAAGTAAATATAATAACTATTGCCACAATGAATTTTTAAGTTTAGAAATCTCTTCACATACAAACCTAGTCATTACTTTATTTGGTACAACATCAAATAAAACTCCCATAAGATGAAATGCTATACGAGTCTTGACTTTAAGTTTATATATAATAATAATAATAATAATAATAAATAATGAAAGTGTCTTATTTTGGTACTGAATCGGTATCATAACGTACCGAAGCAGTTGACACCCATTTTCTTTTGGGTCATAATGTGAGTACCAAATATCAAACCAATTGAAGTGGTTTGGTACTAGTACTGGTACGGGTACTGATATGGTAAAAGTGGTATTATACTCGTTTGGTACCAGAAATATAACAATACAAAAGTAAACAATGTTTAGTTCAGCTTTAAAAAGTGGTACAACACAAAAACAGAACATCACCTCAATATCAAACTCGGCCAAGTATGGTAACTTAAACAAAACAAAGAATCGGCATGCTTATGTTTTCAAAATAAAGTATACAATAGTCAATATCGTTCACATTAATTCACCAAGCACGAAAGTATCAACAACAAAAATCATATTATCACATAAATAAATAAAGTTGATAATTGTGATATTAAACAAGTAAAATAAACATGACCCAAAAAGATGGTTCTCATCATTCATAGTGTCGTAAATTGTAACCATAAGATTTTATATGTTTGCGTATAAAGGATATAGTTACTTTTATATTGTTTGTTGTTGATGATAATGATGACGACGATGGTTACATATTATGATGACGCTTGTAGTTGATTGTGATGTTTAGACCTGTCCCATCGGTTCATTCACTTTTACGTCGGTTCCAACCGGCAGAGCTGACGCCAATGGCACGGCCTGTCTGTTTGGTTCCGTCAGTAAATCGACGCTCTGTCTATTTTATTTTATTTTGTAGCACCCCCCAAATTCCTCGGTTTTGATTAGCGGAAGCATTAGTATTGGCTGGGGTGCCACGTCAACATTGTACATGCATACGTATCAGAGCATATGATTACAACAGAACATAATATATTGAGATGCCAAAAGTATTAATTACAAAGTTTACGATTCATCAAATCGTGCAAGTTAAAAGTAATCAGTTTACAAAAGGAGATTTCTAGAATATGACTAAAACAGTTTCAGTTATACTAGAGAAATCCATATGTTTCCAAAAAGTTGGCATCCTAAAACTTCACGGGTCGCCTAATTCTCCAGGTGTGTTGGCGATTCTTACATGCGCAGCTAATTCCCTGAAAAACATAGTAAAAGTCAACAACAAGGTTGAGTGAATTCACAGGTTTTATGTTTGCAATTTGTTGTTTCGAGTTTGTAAGCACAGTTGGCAACCCACTTGTGGTTTATACAGTATCGTTGGGATGTCACCCAAAAGTGTAAATTCGTAAAACCAATTACGTTTTCAAATAGTTGTTTGTAGGAAAGTTTGTATCCTAGTAGTTGTAGGAAAGCAGTATCCTATTTCCAAGTATGTTCTGTAGGAATATACATATCCTAGTAGTAGGTATGTTTCGTTGGGATGTCGCCTAAAAGTATAATTCAAGTTATAGTAGGAATGTAGGTATCCTATTAGATGATCGTAGGAATGTCAGTATCCTAATAGTTGTGCCTCGTAGGAATGTGAGTATCCTAATCGTTTGGTGGGACCATGTCAGTAGGAACCCAGTGCCCATGTCAGTAGGGACTTTTCATCAGTTTAATAACAATAGTAGACCCATGTTCGCAGGATCTAGTGCCCATGTCAGAAGGGACTTTTCAACGGTCTGTGCCCATGTCAGTAGGGACTTTTAAACAGTTTATCAACAATAGTAGACCCATGTTCGCAGGATCTAGTGCCCATGTCAGAAGGGACTTTTCAGTTGCTCAATCAGTTAAGTAAAAAGGGTTGCTGGTCGTTCTCCAGCATTTTCTAACAGTACCGGTCGTTCTCCGATTTATCCAGCATAGTTTATCCCGTTTGTAATAGTTTGTCGTATGAAAACACTATTTCATAGTTAATTGTTTCGTTGTAAATGTTCAACTGTTCAAAGTACTCTATAAGTTCGAGTAAAGCAAGTATACTATCATGTAGTAAAAGTGTTTGACTATGTTTTCCACCCCTGTTCAAAGCAGTTAAAACAGTAAAAGTAGGGGCTGTGAACTCACCTGTCGAGTTAAGTTGTGTGTGAGCGCTAGCAAACCTAAGCCCAAGTACAGTCCGAAATCTCCTCACGTCCTAATCGTATGAGATTTAATAAGTATGTGGATGTCTAAGCTAATCATCCATGCTAGTGTTCGTACAACCAAGTAGTGTCCAAATCGTTCGTTTAATTGTTTGCGTTTGTATTTTGTATTTGTGAAAAGGTATACGACTCGTTGGTGATAGTTTGAAATCATAGTTTCAAAAGTATAATTATGTTTTGTTTCGTTGCATTTCTATAAGTTACGAAATTGAATGCGGGGGTCCGGGGGCAGCGCCCCTGGTAGCGGGGTCCAAGGGGTGGCAACCCCTAGCGGGGTCCAAGGGGCAGAGCCCCTGGTTGGGGTCGAGCTGCCAAGTCAGCTTGGAAAATTTTTAAAACACCCCTCGTTTCATTTTAAACAATAATATAATATTTACGACTCGGAAGCGTATATTTCAAAACATACTATCAATGTTTTACATTACTTAAAATGTCACTAAACTTTTTCAAAGTAAAACACATGACATTTCAACAAACTCGGTGTTATATAATTCAAAACATTACTTTAGTTATCAAGATAACATCAGAGTAACAGCCTGTCAAACATTCCATCCAGTCCAACAACTTCCTGCCCTGCCCAATATGTCCCATCTATTTAACCTGCAGGAAGAACTGTGGTGGGGTTAGCATAAAGCTAAGTGAATGAAACTATAAGCAACAGTCCAACCTAGCATAATAATCTCTTTACAACAAATAACAATAAACAGAAAATCAATCAATCAATCATTCAATCAAGTCACTTCCAATCAAGTGTTATCAATCGTCATGAGGACCGGTGGCTCCTGAGATACCCTAATACCGGTTTGGTACTCAAGGAACTCTTATCAATCATCTGTATTGGCCTATACAGAATTACCGATAACCAGTTGTTAATCACACATGACCTAGATCTCTAAACCGACATTTCAAGTTTCCGAGATCTCCTGTCGTCTACAATAACAACAAGCCCAACCATCAAATCAAGTTGACCTCTGAATCTTACTTACTAGCACAAATCAGCTAAGTAAACAAACATGCCAAACTATCATGGCAACATGTTTCAACATATGCATCATATCAAAGTAATACTATAAATTACTTGTTGTAAATCAAATCATTACAACTAAATCACACTGAGGTTACAGATCCACTCACCGACTACCTCAGCCGCAAGCTCAGAAGTCTAATATTACTGAGCCTTCACCACATCTGAGAATATAATCAATAAACAACGAGTTAGTAACTTGTCTCAACTGATAATACTTAGGTAATTAACACCGTTACACAATCATAACATAATTACATGTATCAGGTGATCCCTAAGATCACAGCAAACAAAAGTTCAATTCGGAACATAATCAAAAAATCCTGAAATAAGGTTCAAAACTGTAAAATACCATTTTCGACCCCTAAACGACCCCGAATGGCCAAAAACCACCTAGACTCTTAGAATAGAGCTTTGATCAGTGGGCCGTTTTCGAGTGACCATGTAAATTTCAACCCAATCCAAGTTAATAAATTTATCACTCAGTCGCGACCCTGAAAAGACTTACGCACTTTTAAAATTTACAACCCAACTTTTAGCATAGGATCCGCCGGATCCCCACATAGTCATTTGAATCCGCCGGATTCCCTTATTTTCACCTGAATCCGCCGGATTCCCTTGAATCCGACCGGATTCCCTCGTCGTCCCAGCCCTGTGCGATTCTGCTCAAAACCCTAACCCGAAAAACTTAACCAAATCACTCCAAACTCAATTTCTAACTGTTATATATCACAAATAACTTCATGTAAACACTATATAACAGTTATTACATGTTTCTAACATCTAATTCTTCCAAATCATCAATTTCAATCAAATTGATTTAAATTCAAACTTACCTCAAATTGAAGAACACTAATTTGAGATGAGGGTTAAGATGAAACGTGAATCAATCGCAGCTCCAAATTCGATTTCAATTTAGTTTCTAAGTTTTGATTTGAATTTCTAAAGGTTTTGGATGATTTTCAAGTTTCTTATGAAACTTTCTAAATAAGGAAAGTGATATATAAGTCGGCTCCTCAAACCGACTTCAATTATACGGGTATAATTTAATACCCCATCTCAATCTATTGTCTGGAACCCGAAACCCATTTGCGAGTCCAAACATTTTATTGTACCGTCAACTATATTAATTTACAACAATTAATAATTCACTTATCACATTGGAATATTCGGCTCCTATTCCAATTATTTCAACTATTTCAAACAATATTATTTCCAAACATATTTAAATACTAATTTAAATCAAGAAATAATATAAACAACTAGGTCCATTTCGAGGATGTTACACGCGGTATAGTTTAAATAGTTATGTGTTCGATAATGGTTGAAGTTTACCAAGCGTTAAGTTTGAATAGACATTCGTAAGAAGCGTATGTTAAATCGTAGCTACAGCTGTTAAGACATACCGTGTTAGCCGAGGTCTGCAACCGTTTCCGGTGCACGGAGGATGTATGCGCGGCTTGGGGTGTAGCCCTTGTTAACGACGCGGTTGTTGTCGTTTTGATTGTTGCGGTTGTTGTTCTGATTGTTGTTCCCGGTGTTGTTCTGGTTGTTGTTCAGTTTTGGACATTGATTTCGAAAGGGTCCAGATTCACCGCACTCGTAGCACGCATTTGATCGAGGAAGAGGGGCTGTTTTACAGTTTTGGGCCAAATGACCCCAGTGTTTGCAATCTTGGCAGAAGGCGCAATTGCCCGTATGATGCATTCCGCACTTGTCGCATTTTGGTTTGTTGCCAAGATAGGTTTTGGGTCCAGGGTTGGTGATCGCGGCGAAGGCTCGGGTGTTTCCCGGGTTTCTGTTTTGTTGACCCTGACGGTCGTTACCCTCGTTGTTCCATTTGCGTTTGTGGATTCCAGAGTCGCCCGCATCAGTACGGGTAAGTTCAGCTTTCCCTGTAGTAGTTTTCAGGTTTCCAATCAAGACTGCGTCGTCGGTCAAGCTTTGAGCCAGATCAACTGCGCTCCTAAAAGTGGCGGGTTTGGAGGACATAACCATGCCTCGGATTTGTGCTGCCAAACCCCTGTTGTAACGCTCAATGCGTTTGCTCTCGGGGGTTACCATGTGAGGCACAAGACGTGCAAGCTCCTGGAATCTAGTTGTGTAACCGGAAATGTCAGCGCCGATCATTTGAATGTTCCAAAACTCGGTTTCAAGTTTCTGCATCTCGTTGGGAGGGCAAAATTCCTCCATCATCATCTGTTTCAGAGTTTCCCAAGTCATGGAGTAAGCAGCTGGACGTCCCATAATCTGGACCTGAGCGTTCCACCAGGTCAACGCTTTTTCAGCTAAGGTACACGTGGCGTACTTCACGATTTTGTCGGTGGCGCAGTCGCTGATGTCGATCACCGATTCCATTTTCTCAATCCAGTGGACCATCCGTAACCAATATTGTTCGGATTTTGATATTGCTAGGATTCGGAGAGAGTTTGTGAATCTTCGATTGAAGGATGACATGACTATTGATGAACTGATCTCGCAGTTTACGGATAAGCTTAGGTTTGTGCAACAATGGGTTCCGGATGAGAAAACGCAAATCGAACAATTCGTGGATACCTTACCGGATAACTATCGTACGGTTGTGAGATTGGCTAAGGATTTAACGCATGCATTCAATCTTGCAAGATCCGCCGATAGTGATTTAAGTGGTTTGCGATTATGGCAAGGAAGGGATACCAATTTTCAAAGAGCAAGAACTGAATCTTCGGGTAAGAATAAATCTAGGTGGCAAGGGAATCGGCAGGGTGGTAAGAAATTTGTTGGAAGAAGTGGTTCTTCAGGAAGTTACAACAGTTCCAATTGGTGTAGTTCGTGTAGGTCTCGGCATGATGGTCCGTGTACGGTTAAGACGAACAAATGTATGAAGTGTGGTGAATTAGGTCATGAGATAAAAAGTTGCCGTTATCCAAATTTTGTTTGTTGGACTTGTAAGAAAGAGGGGCATAGGGTTGGTCAATGTCCTGAGGCAAAGTCGACGGGGTCGGGTTCGGTTGGGAGTTCGGGATCTTCCGGTCAGAAAAGAAAGAACCCTCCTCCAGTAACTAGTAGGGCTTTCCAGATGACGGTTGATGAGGCCGTGCATACTGAAGATGTTATCACCGGTACATTTCTTATAAACTCTGTACCTGCACGTGTATTGTTTGATTCGGGTGCTAATTGTACTTTCATTTCTGTGCAATTTTGTGATAAGTTGAAATTAGCCCCTACTGTGATAACAAAGCCTATAGAAGTAGAAATAGTTAGTGGTAAGTTAGTTCCTGTTACCACCTCGGTGACTGGAGTTAATATTACTATTGATGATCATGTATTTCCTATTTCCTTCTTGTTGATGCCAATCCCTAGTTTCGATGTAATAATTGGTATGGATTGGTTGAGCCATTATAAGGCTAGTATTGATTGTCATCGGAAGTTGGTTAGGATCCCAATCTCCGAAGGGTCATATGTTGTGGCTCGAGGAGAACGGGATGGTGTAGCTATTCCTTTGATTTCTTTAATGAAAGCTAGGAAGTCTTTGTCAAAAGGTTGTGAGTCATACCTAGCCTATGTAGTCGATGCCAAATTAGAAAGGAAAACTGTTTTGGATGTTCCTGTTGTTTGTAAGTACCCTGAAGTGTTTCCCGATGAATTGCCTGGGTTACCACCAGTTAGGGAAGTAGAATACAGAATTGATCTTGTTCCGGGTTCGTCGCCAATTGCTAAAGCTCCCTATAGGTTAGCCCCTTCTGAGATCCGTGAAATGATGAATCAAATTCAGGAGTTGTTGGATAAAGGTTTTATCAGACCTAGTTCCTCGCCGTGGGGTGCACCAGTATTATTCGTGAAAAAGAAAGACGGGTCGTTGCGCATGTGTATTGATTATAGAGAGTTGAACAAGAGAACGGTAAAGAATAAGTATCCTCTTCCTAGAATAGATGACTTGTTTGACCAGTTACAGGGTTCTTCAGTGTATTCTAAAATTGATCTGAGGTCGGGTTATCATCAGGTTCGTGTTTGTGAAGAAGATATACCTAAAACTGCTTTCCGAACCAGGTACGGTCATTATGAATTTTTAGTTATGCCTTTTGGTTTGACGAATGCTCCTGCGGTATTTATGGATTTGATGAACCGTGTGTGTCGACCATTTTTAGATCAATTTGTTATTGTTTTCATTGATGATATACTTATTTATTCGAAATCTGAAACTGAGCATGCTAAGCATTTGAGATTGGTTCTTGAAACATTGAGACGGGAACAGTTGTATGCAAAGTTTTCAAAATGTGAATTCTGGATTCGAGAAGTTCAGTTTTTGGGTCATATAATTTGTCAAGATGGTGTGAAAGTAGATCCATCAAAGATTTCAGCTGTGATGAATTGGCATGCGCCGAAATCTGTTTCAGAGATAAGAAGTTTCCTTGGGTTAGCGGGATATTATCGGAAATTTATTAAAGATTTCTCTAAGATAGCCGGTCCGTTAACTAAGTTAACCCGTAAAGAGGAGAAGTATGTTTGGACTGAGCAACAGGAACAAGCTTTTCAGACATTGAAACAATTGTTGTGTCAGACACCGATTTTAGCATTACCAGAAGGTACTGATGACTTTGTGGTTTATTGCGACGCTTCATATTCGGGTTTGGGTTGTGTTTTAATGCAAAGGGATAGAGTTATCGCTTATGCTTCGCGACAGTTGAAACCGCATGAGAAGAATTATCCTACGCATGATTTAGAACTCGCCGCAGTTGTTTTTGCCCTAAAACTTTGGAGACATTACTTATATGGGACTCGATGTGTTGTTTGCACCGATCACAAGAGTTTGCAGTATGTGTTCTCCCAGAAAGAATTGAACATGCGGCAGAGACGATGGTTGGAATTGATAAAAGATTATGACTGTGAAATTAGATACCATCCGGGCAAAGCTAATGTGGTAGCCGATGCTTTAAGTCGAAAGAATACTCCTGAACGAGCTTTCTATTTAAAAGTGAATGTTTCCTTGGATTTGATCGATCAAATTAAAGTTATGCAACTTGAGGCATTGAAGGATCAGAATTTGAAATCGGAAATCATGTTAAAACGCAAGGATGAATTAGTTGATGATTCAAGGGGATTAAAGACTTATCAGTCTCGTGTTTGGATTCCTTCTATGGGTGGTATTCGGGATTTGATTTTGAATGAAGCTCATAAGTCTCGAATGTCTATTCATCAGGGTAGTACTCGAATGTATAATGATTTGAAACCATTGTATTGGTGGCCAACGATGAAAACCGACATTGCAAAGTTTGTGGGATCTTGTCATATTTGTGCTCAGGTCAAAGCAGAACATCAGAAACCGTATGGGTCGTTAAAACAGTTGGAGATACCTGAGTGGAAGTGGGATAACATAACTATGGATTTTGTGACTAAGCTACCGCGTACTGCTCGAGGCAATGATATGATTTGGGTGATAGTGGATCGATTGACAAAAAGCGCACATTTTCTTGCTACGAGTGAGACAACATCGTTGACTAAACTTGCTCAGTTATATGTTAATGAAATCGTCTCCAGACATGGTATTCCCTTATCGATTGTGTCAGATAGAGATACTCGTTTTGCTTCTCGTTTTTGGCAAAGTCTACAACAAGAGTTGGGTTCACGGGTAAATCTTAGCACAGCTTATCATCCTCAGACAGATGGTCAGTCAGAATGTACGATTCAAACTCTAGAGGATATGCTTCGTGCTTGCATTCTGGAATATGGAGGGTCATGGGATTCACATCTTCCGTTGGTTGAATTTACTTATAACAATTCGTACCATTCTAGTATTGGAATGCCTCCGTATGAAATGTTGTATGGTCGTCGTTGTCGCACACCTACTTGTTGGTTAGAGGCAGGTGAGAAACAGTTTGCTGGACCCGACATTGTACAAATAACCGCTGACAAAGTTGCTATCACACGTGAGAAGTTGAAAGCCGCAAGAGATAGGCAGAAACAGTATGCGGATCCTAAAAGACGACCGGTTGTATTTTCCGAAGGTGAATTAGTGTATCTTAAAGTTTCTCCGTGGAAAGGGGTGATTAGATTCGGAAAACGTGGAAAGTTGGCGCCTAGGTACATTGGTCCATTCAAGATTCGACAAGTTGTAAATGATCAGTCGATGGCATTGGATCTTCCTCCCGAACTCTCTGGTATTCATGACACGTTTAACGTATGTTACTTGAGGAAGTGCAACGTAGAGGATCAGTCGCAAATTCTTCCGTTGAAAGATCTAAGGGTTGATCAAACTCAGAAATTGGTTGAAGAACCGGTTGAGATCCTTGATAGAAAGGTGACTAAACTTAGGAAGAAACAAATTCCTATGGTGTTGGTAAAATGGAGACATAGTTTAGGTTCCAACCTAACTTGGGAGACCGAGGAGTCGATGAAATTCAGATATCCTGGATTGTTTGATAGGGCTGAGATTTCGGGGACGAAATCTCCTTAAGGAGGGGAGATTTGTAACATCCTCTCCAATAGCCTGGTATTTTCTATTTATATTTGCGAATTTAATTGTGTTAAATAATTCTGCGGTATAATTGTTTAATTGTGAAAGTTGGTGAGATAGGTCTTAGGACTTATTGTGGAATATAAAATGTTGCTCATATTAAAATATTGAAGTCGACGGTATAATAAAATAAATTTCTCGCAAATGATTTTTAGGTTCCAGACAATAGATTTGAAGCGGGTTTAATTTACCAATAGTGGTAGGTTGGTTAAATTTGGGGATCGACCTAACTATTGATCACTTTCCCATTTTCTCTTTCAAATAAACTACATAAACCCTAACCTAAATTCTAGATTAAATCATTAACTTGAAGTGTGAATCGAAGTGTGATCTCTTTCTAGCATCATCATTCTCATCACTTAGCTATCATCTTTGTGTTCATCTATCTATTGTAAGTTCATATTCCAATTATATGAAGATTTGAATAATTCTTGGATGTTATTGTTGTAATAGATGTTAGTATAGCATTAGAAATATGGTTTGAATGAGTTAGAAGCTTGTTACATATGTGTTCTGCATATTGATTCGTATTTGAGTTTTGGGTTTTGAAATTCTGGGTTGTGCCATGATCGAACTGAGTTGCTGGGTTTTTAAGTTGAAGCCGATCGGCTATGCCAAAGCCGATCGGTTATACTGTAAAAGCCGAACGGCTTATTGTAGCCGATAGGCTTTGTTAGTTAAAAATCATATCAGAAATTGGACCTCGAATAAAAATCTGAAAATTAACTGTGGAAGCCGATCGGCTATGGCTGAGCCGATCGGTTATGATAACTAAGCCGATCGGCTATGGAGGTTGAAGCCGAACGGCTATGATCAAAAATAGAATTTAAAATAGTTAGATCCTTTGAATTGTAATTGCTATGTATAATTATATTTGGAAACCAAATATACAAGATAATTAAGTTATGATCTAACTGTATTAGTGATTGTGTAATAGTATAAGTACTAGTGTAAAGTCGTTAGTTGTTTAAGAATTACTTATTAATGACAAGTTCTAACTTGTGTTGTTGCGTGATGTTTCAGATACCCCAAAGACTCAGTGATTAATAGCTGGGTGTGTTGACTGCAAAGGTATCGGTGAGTGGATTCAAAACTCATCGTTTGGCTTAGTTGTAATCATTTGATTACAACGGGTAAACGTAGACTTGATTATTGAGTTGATTAGTTGTTATCGTTGATCATATGCCTATATGTGCTTTGTGTGGCCTCCGGGCATTGTTGTTAATGAGGTCAACGAGTTGATGAACTGTTGGTTGGGCTAGTGTGTTGTTGTGTGACTGGTACAGGGATGTACTTCATTAGTTGTGTGTGCTGAACTGTACCTAAGTATGATAAACACTAGCTATCGGTCTCGTCCGTTATGGCCATACGGATATGTTTGGATAAGTGATCTTTGGGGAGCCGCCCGGGTACTAAGGTTATCCCCGGATCCGCCGATCCTCATTAAGTTGTTGTTGATTGTTGTGGTTGCGAATACTTGTTGTAGTTAATTGGTTTAGCTAAGTTAAATGTTGAGTGTTGGATTTACTCACTTAGCTATGTGCTAATCCCTCGTTGTTACTTCCTGCAGACTTTTGTTATATGCATACGGGTGGGTAGCAGGAAGGTCAAACCTTGGAAGCATGGAATGTTTGATATTCAAGCTACTCTGATTATTTTTGTAACAACTCAGTTTAGTTCATATAATACCCCGTCATGCTAGACTTTTGAACAAGTGTTAAATCGTAGTAACTTAACCATCTAAACTGTTTTAATACTTTGGAATATTATGTAACCATGTCTTGCGTTTTATTTACTTACGCTTCCGTATTATCTATAATATTATTAGTATAGAATGAGGGGTGTTATAGTAAGTCACCTAAAGTTTCCTAGTTCGCTATAACCATTGGCTCTGATACCAATCTGTAACACCCCCAAATTCGTTGATTTTGTTTAGCGGAAGCATTTTAGTTCAAGTACGGGGGTGCCACAATAACAAAGCATGCATACGTATCAGAGCTTATGATTACAACAGAACATAATATAATAAGATGCCAAAAGTATTAATTACAAAGTTACGATTCATCGAATCGTATAAGTTAAAAGAAATAAGTTTACAAAAGTAGATTTCTGAAATATGACTAAAACATTTCAGTTATACTAAAGAAATCCATGTGTTTCCAAAAGTTGGCATCCTAAACTTCAAGGGTCGACTAGTTCTCCATGTGTGTTGGCGATTCTTACACGCGCAGCTAATTCCCTGAAAAACATAGTAAAAGTCAACAACTAGGTTGAGTGAATTCACAGGTTTTATGTTTACACAAGTTGAATCAAGTTTGTAGCACAGTTGTTATCCAAATACGTTTACAATTAGTATTGCCATGATAGTCGAGCATAAGTTTAGTGGAATGTTATCCAATTACACGTTTAGTGGGTTGTTCGCCCAATGTACAAGTTTAGTGGGTTGTTCGCCCAAAAATAGATATGTGGGATGTTACCCAAAATGTCCGTTTAAAAACACGTGCTGGTCGTTCTCCAGCGTTTTACAAACAGTACCGGTCGTTCTCCGGCCAAATACGCACGGGTCGTTCTCCCGTTCAACAAAAACAGTTTACCGGTCGTTCTCCGGTCTAGTTACGCACGGGTCGTTCTCCCGTCCAACAAACGCATGGGTCGTTCTCCCATCCAAGACGCACGGGTCGTTCTCCCGTCCCTTGGCCAGTCGTTCTCTGGCACTAAAATACGTAGCTGGTCGTTCTCCAGCATTTATATAAAAGTACCGGTTGTTCTCCGGTATAACAAATAAGTTTAAAGGTTTACAGTCGATTTCAAAACAGTTTACCGGTCGTTCTCCGGTCTAGTTAAAACAGTTTGTCGAATAATTTATCACGTTTGGTTGGTTTATAGTATGAAAATATTATTTCATAAACAAAGTTCGCACAACAGTTCAATAGTTCAAAGTATTCTAATTGTTCGAGTAAACAAGTATGATAAAACAATCATATAAGTAAAAGCAGTTATGGCAATAAGTAAAACAGTTGACTATGTTTTCCACCCCTGTTCAAAAGCAGTTAAATCAGTAAAAGTAGGGGCTGTGAACTCACCTGTTGAGTTAAGTAGTTGTGCGAGTGCTAGCAAACCTAAGCCCAAGTACAGTCTGAAATCTCCTAACGCCCTAGCGTATGAGATTTAATAAGTATGTGGATGTCTAAACTAATCATCCATGCTAGTGTTTGTACGACCAAGTCACGTCCAAATCGTTCGTTTAAATGTTTACGTTTGTATTTCGTATTTGTAAAAATGTATACGACTCGTTGGTGATAGTTTGAAATCAACATTTCGATAAGACAATTATGTTTAAAATGTTTGTATAGTCCGTGTATCGTATCATATGTGAATATTTGTTACCGGTTAAGCTCGACACTTAGTGGAAAATAGTTTGTAAAGTTTTTGTCTTATGCGACACTTGAGGGCGTCACTTGCTGTGGAATAGCAACACTAGGCTAGTGTCGGGTTAAACGTTGGTCAGAAAGTTATGCGACACTTATGAAGTGTCGGTTAAGATAGCAGTGCGACACTTATGAAGTGTAGGGTGTAAGATTGGTGCGTCACTAACGGAGTGTCGGGTATAAAGAAAAATCTGATTTTATGCGACACTTGATTAGTGTCGTATAGAAGTGTCGGGCAATGATTAGCGACACTCAAGAAGTGTCGGTATAGTAAAGTTTGTAGCGTCACTAGACAAGTGACGGCATATTTCGGGTTTCATGCGGCACTACTACGCGGCACTAACATGCGACACTAAGTGTCGCAATACTGTTTTTGGTCGCTATGCGACACTAATGACTGTTCGACGATCAATATGAAAAAGACGGATTTTCGGTCGATTTTGGACGTTTTCGGTTGTATAAAACACTAAAACATGTTACACTAAGTATATTAAACACTAAATATGAACGAAAACTTCAAGATCTAAAAATTTGCGGGATTTGTCGGAAACTTACAAGTGTCGGATTTGAAATCCGAAAAGATAGAAATGTAGATCGTGGTCTCGTGGTCGTTTTATTCCAAAGAAGTATGGCGATTCGGTACGTTTTTGTGGTAGTTTTGTGGTGATTTGTGTGGTGGTTTTGGTAGGTGGTGGTGAAAGAGAGAAAAGAGAGAGATAAGAGAAAGAAGATGAAAGAAATGAAAGAAAATTGGGAGGTGGGAGGTGGTTTTGTTCCACTTTCTGCCTCCGTGGTTGCACTCCGTGTTTGTTTACCCGATCGTTAAATGTTACTTTATTTTAACTAATATGTTTTTAATTACATTTTTCAATATATTTTTAATTAGGATCTTTTTATGAAACCAAATTAATAAATTTTATAAATTTCAAACCTTGTTTTATTTTAATTATACGAGTTGACGTTTTGCGTTATAAAATGATATGTAAATATTATCGACATAATATTTAATCGTTTACGACGTTATTCAATAATTTCGTTTAATTAAATAATTTTGTTCACCAACAGTCGTATGTTTTTGTCGTGTTTGTTTTCAGATTGTTCAGTACGTAATTACAACTAATTACGAATACGTAATACTACGCATATTATCTAGTTGGGCTTTGCTAGACTTACCTCTAAAATATGTTGTGAATTCACTCAAGTAGGGAATTAGCTTAATAATGCAAGTGATTAACGTAATTAATCGCGTTTAAATTTGCGAGGTGTTACAGTGACTCCGTGGTCGTTTTTCTCTAAAGGAGTTTGATGATTTATCGAGTTTTCGTGCTAGTTTTTGAGTGATTTGTGTGGTTTATGTTTGGTGTTTTTAGAGAGAAAATTGAAAGAGAGGGGAAGTAGAGAGAGAGAGAGTAAAGATGAAAGTGAGATGGAAGAGGTGGGGGTGGTGGGGTGTATGGCTGATTTTTGGTCCCCCAAAATGAGTGGGACTTGTCCTAATTTGCAGTATTTTACCCGTGTTTGTTTACCCGATCGTAAAATATTAAAATGTTTTAAATCGGTAATTTATTAAATACGTATTTAAATTTATTTTGAGTGGAGTTATTTTATAGTAATAATTTAGTTGAATTATAAAATTTAAAACTTGTTTTTGTTCACCAATAGTCGTATATTTTTGTCGCGTTTGTTCCAGTCGTTTCGTACGCAATTGAAACTAATTACGAAATATAATACTACGCGTTTTAACTAGTTGGGCTTTACTAGACTTATCTCTAAAAGTAGTTGTGAATTCACACAAGTAGGGAATTAGCCTAATAATGCAAGTGATTAACGTTAATAATCGCGTTTAAATTTGCGGGGTGTCACATATTTTTCTTTTTTTTTGTTCGTGTGTGTGTTTAAATAAATGTATATTATTTAGTGTGGGTCCAAAAAATAAAGTGACGGTGTCACTAAGGGCGGGGGTCCGTCGATTTCAATAAGTTTTAGTAAAAGTTGACGTGACGATGATGTAGCACAAACTGACCAGTCGGTTTTCAGTCGCTGTTGGGGGTGGTCTTAGTAATTGATGATGATTATGATTTAGGTTTTATGAATGTTTAAAACTCATTAGTCGCAGTATATATAACATGTGTTACCAACAATCGTTCTTATATCTTAATAAACAATATTATCGTATGAATGATATAATGGCAAAAAGATAGAACGTTATATATCGGGACTAGGTACTAAACAGGGAAAATATTGGTACTATACCGAAAGTAAGCGGTTCTCATATCGGGAGTAACCGCTTGCGGGAGATGAACGGGTGGATCAAAATAAGGTCCGTCAGTGATTCTACAACTGCCTTTAAAAAAAAAGTACAAAATACCGTACCATTAAAAGTGTGATTGTACCGGTATAGGTGCGATACTAATACGATACATTTACGGTATCAGAATTTTGGTATTAATGATCATCTCTAGTAGTAATCTAAACTTATACGGAGTAAAATTAATTTTAGGTAATAACATTTTATGTATCTTGGCCAAGCTACATATCCATGTAATTAGAAATAAGATACTATAGAATGTTGTTTATTTTGGTAGTATAAATAATTTAATAAAAAGTGCGCAACATTTAAATATAATAATGTCCTATTATATGGGTGATGATATATGCAACACACAAATTGATGCATACAACACAATTATGCAATGATATACTTGTACTGCATGCTTTAATATTTGTACAGTGTGATGTGGGTATCAATTTTTTTGTTGTAAATATCAACTTCCTTACTACTCCGTATATGTTATCAATGATGTATCACAAGTAATAGCAACTAAGAGCATCTCCAATGATAAAGTCATTCCAAAAGCTTTTTTATGTGTCAATTAAGTTTTCCTTTAAAAAAGCTTTATACAAAAGCTTTTGCTCCAATGTAAAAAGCTTTCCAATAGCTTTTTTAAACCACAATGAGGGGTTAAATGTATAAATATTTGAGCTAAAAAGTTTTACCTCTAAATGTTGATAAATCTCAAGCTTTTCATACAAAAAGCTTTTGCTCCAATGATCAAAAGCTTTATGAATCACTTTTTTGCACAAAAAAGCTTTACATAAATCGTTCGTCGGAGTTGCTCTAATATATTTATTAGATCTCGTATGCATCATCAATTAACACACACAAACACACATCGGAGAGAGGAATAGATTTTAGACAGAGGGTAGGTTGGAGGGAGGGTGACTGTCAAATCTCCCATATTCTCTCTCTCTCTCCCCCTGAATATAATGCTCCCAGATTTTCAAGGTACGTTTTTATATTTTATTATTAAAATTAGTTAATGTCACACTAGCAAATATAACAGCGATGACCAAAAGTATCATGCTCCTTTGATTCTCACAAAATTTTCTTATACATCATGTATGTAGTACCAGTATATACCATACACATACACAGTGGTGTTCAGTTACTCTGGATTTGGATCTTATTTATTTATTTATTTGTTTATTATTATTATTATTATTCCTCCAAGAAGATTGTCGTTGTTGTTGGTTTCTACTTAATTGTCTAGAATTTGAAGCAACCTTGGTAGCTATAAAAATTTCTGAAGATGATCGAGATTCATTGAGAGTCACTTATGTTATGTGATGCTAGCTGTGTATAAAATAGTAGGGTATATATATATACTGTAATATGATTTAATTTAATATATGCATAATGTTCTGGGAAAAAGTTGTTGAAATTACAGTAACATATACCGTAGATAAGAGTTATCATGAGATGGGTGTTTATTTAATTTCTGAGTATATATGGAAAAAGCTTTTCCCCTTTATGGAAATGAGATCTCCTCTTTTACATCATCATCGTCATCATATACACTATTATTAGTATACCCCCAAGGCCCCAACCCAAATACTACTGTAGTATTATTAAGACTCAAGTATGATGTTCATTTTTTTTAATCCCCCAATCGAAAGCTCAACCCAATTCCAATTCCATTTCCTCTACAATTATTATTATTTCCACATATTTGTGCTGTTCCATGAAAACAAAAGGACCCCAAAATGGGTTTTTGGGTATCATGATTTTGTTGTTTTAGAATCACAACTTGTCTCTTCTGTTCAAAATTCCCCTCCTTTTTCCCCCCAAAAATCTTATCATGCATGTCCTTCTTTGTCTGCCCTTATAACCAAACCACATGGAGTACTTAATAATTTGAAGTCTTTTTAGTGTGTGCGTGTTTTAACATTGTGATTGTGTGCGTACTCTGCAGATTGGATTGGAGTTGATTTTTGAATGGAGGGTGGGGGTGAATTAGATGGGAAGGTGTTGCAGACATTTCAAAAGAGTTTTGTCCAAGTTCAAAACATTTTGGATCAAAACAGGGTGTTGATCAATGAGATTAACCAGAATCATGAGTCAAACATACCTCATAATCTCACTACAAATGTTGGCCTGATCACAGAACTCAACAACAATATCAAGAAAGTTGTTCATCTTTACTCTCATCTTTCTTCCAATCTTTCAGAATCCCAAGGGGATGGGGATTCAAGATCAGATGCCAAAGGTGTGCAGAAGAGGACTAGGCCTGGTTAGATCTTTTTGCATTGCTGTTATACAGATGAAAATTGGGTTCTACTAGTACTGGGTCTTTTGTTTGATACTCCATTAGGAAGTGGAGTATATTATTACTCCAATTAGATCGTGCAACCTTTTGTTTTTTTTCTAGTGATACTTTTGAAATTCTAATAAAAATCGTGTAAATGTGTTAATTTAATTCAAATCGATAATGTTTCATGACTTCGTCTACTAGACTAGAAATGAACAACAGCCTACCAAACTTATTCTAATTCAATGGAGCAATCATAGAATTATTGATTTTAAGGAAATTAAAAGGGTGATCCATCACTTTTTTTAACCATCAAATTGTCAAAAGGACAATTGATATTTGTAATTGGGATTTCTTCATCATTTCTTTCTTAAATCTAAGATTTTCTTTTTGAAAGTTTGGAAAATCGACTTTAGTGGTTATCTGCGTGCCTATATATGTATATATTATTATTACTCCTATAAAAGTATCATCCATATACAATGACTAAGATGTAAGATATTTTACATTGTTGTTGTGGGTAATAAAACAAAAATAAAAGGGTGTCGGGTAGTGTTTGTTTTCCACTACTCTTAGAGCATCTTCGATGCATTAAACTCCATTGTCACATCATTGACACAACACCATTTCATATTTTACAATACATTAAACTCTTCCATTTAATTAGAGTGCCAAACTCATCATACTACCTAGTAACTTATTACTAAATTAATAATATGTATCATATCATATACAGTATTAGATACCATTTAGTCCAGATGTACAACAAAACAATATTTAAATCTCAAAAACAACACTTTTGTGTTGGAACTTGGGCTGGGCCAACATTAGCATCTTAACATGCATTCAAAATTTCAAACCGACACACACAGTCACACTATATAATGCGTTTGATTATGTGGTAGGCTGCAATGCATTAAACCCAATCCAAATTAGCATTGTAATCTTCATTAAATCTTGCCATGTAGGAGCATTGGAGAAGGTCTTAGACCCGTGCCTACCATGCATCAGTTCCCACTTTAAATGGTTATCATCGTCATTGTATAACTAGCAAAATGGGCGGTGGGCAATCGGTTCAAATGAGTTAGGGCAAAAAGAGTTCGGGGAAAACAAGCGGATCTTGAAAAAATAAAAACTTAAAAGCCAATTTACTCGGTTGCTAAAAAATTTGATACCCTTTGGGGGTGTTTGGGGGAGTGTTAGGGGATGGCTTTTTAGCTTTTGTGGTATCATAACGCAGAAAAGCTCTATTTTAGTGTTTGGGTATATGGAGCTTTTTCCTATTTTAAATGGTTAAAAAGCAAAAAGTCGGGATTTTGAAGCTTTTAATTAACGCATAAGCCAAAAGCTTAACGCCACCCCAAACACCCTCTTAATGAACAAAACCAAGTGTTCTACTTTACAATCACAAATGATTTTTAAAAAAATATGACACCGACTCATCATAAATTGCACCAAACTGTTTATACATAATTAAAAATTAGGGAGAAGTACGTGAAAATAATAGGGTTAAGTACACGCAAATGCATTAAATTATAGTATGATTTTCATAGTATATAGCGAAGTATTCGTGCTTCTATTATTGGTAACGAACTTGTAATTTCCTTACAATGTATGTGTTTTTGTCATATTAATGGTTATAAGGAACGCCACATGGCAATTTATATAGTCGACACATGAAAAAAGTATCATAAATTACATACAATGTGAGGAAATTACAAGTTCGTCACATATAATGGAAACCCTAGTAGTTCGCTGCATATAATGAATATTAGACTATAGTTTGATACATTAGTATGTACTAAAAACAAAATAATAAATAAAGACTATAAAATCTCAATTGTAGATTAAAATTAAAGGGAAAGGTTATTGTAAGATCACTTATTATCGTAGGAATCGTAGGAACGACTTTTTTCACTTTTAAATTCAATGTATTTACATATTTTGCAAAAAAAGTTATGCTAGAATTATTAAAATTTTATCCTCTTTAATATTAGATTAATTAAAAAAATAAAAGAAAATATATGATACACAAATTAAAGTTGTGTATCACAGCCTTTTATATGTGATACTGTGATACACAAAAAATTATGTGATGTGTATCACATTTAAAAAAAAATCTTATAGTAAAGAACACACAATTCTAAGAATTTTGATATATATTTTTCATCAAAAACATAATTTAATCTTAAGGTTTTAAGTAAAAATGTCCGTTCTTATCGTTCCCACCATAATAAGTGTTCTTATTTGAACCTTACCCTAAAATTAAAATACAAAAGTCAGTTGGGTGTGACGTGTGAAGAATATCGTGGGTGTTCGGGGTGCTTATTATTGAAGCTTATTAGCTTATTTGCTTATTTTTATAAAAATATAAGCTTCAATTCGGTATTTGTGTGAGCTTATTTGTTGGAGTTTATATGCTCACATTAAATGGATACGAAATAAGCTAAGATTTTGTAAGCAAATAAGTAATGAGCTAAAAATAAGTTCCCCAAACGCCCCCATCGTTCCAGCAAGCAGACGATTGACTCCATCGCTGATCCACCGTCGCAACAATCGAATTGAATGTCCTCTGAAGAGCAGATCGTGGAACACGTGGTCCTGTTCAAAGTGAAACCTGATGCTGATCCTAGTAAAGTCGCGGCTTGGGTCAATGGGCTCAACGGTTTGACCTCACTCCAGCTCGCCCTCCACCTCTCCGCTGGACAACTCATCCGGTGTCGGTCGTCGTCGCTCACCTTCACTCACATGCTTCACAGTCGTTACAGATCAAAGGAGCATCTCCGGCAGTACACCGTTCATCCCGAGCACGTGCGCGTGGTTACAGAGGGTAAATCCATCATTGATGACGTCATGGCCCTTGATTGGATGATATCTAACGGCGCTGCTAGTAGCGTCTGTCCTAAGCCTGGATCAGCGGTGAGAGTTGGGTTTTATAAGTTAATGGAGAGTTTGGGGGAAATTGAGAAAGCTAGGGTTTTGGAAGTGATGGGAGGGATTGAAGAGTTAAGTGTTGGTGAGAGTTTTTGTGATGACAGGGCCAAGGGTTATACGATTGCTTCAACCGCCGTGTTTCCCAATGGCAATCCTGCTGCTGATTTGGATTTATATCATTCCGGTGACCAGCTCCTGCTGAAAGAGGAAGTGATGAAGGATTCTATACAAAGTGTGGTGGTTGTTGATTACGTAATTCCATCTCCCTGATGTCAATGTAAGGGCCGTTCTTTAGCTTTTCTTTAGAGGTGGCAATTTGAGACCGTGGGTCTAGTTGGGTTTTTTTTAATTTTTATAGATGGGTCTAATTAGGTAACTAAAATAAGGCTTAAGTATATCATTATTACCTATTGGGTCATAATGAGTAATAATGATATACTTAAGCTTTTTTTTAATTACTCAACTAGACCCATCTATAAAGATTAGAAAACCCAACTAGACCCATGGGTCTTAAATTGACACCTCTACTTTTCTTCAATTACATCATGTTACATTACGTTACGTTATAGGTGAAGTGATTAAAACAGGTGGTGATTTGTAATGGGTAATACTTAATGTTTACATGTTTATTTATTTTTACGATGTTTACTTACTTCCTATGTTGTTGGCTATTGTTATATAAGGAAATTCAATGGTGATTTGTAATGGTAATATATGTTTTTTAAAAATAAATATTATGGCAGCGGCCTAATTAAAAACATTGTGTATGTGTTAAATGCTTTTCTTTTTGTATGTTATTTAATTAATAATTACTTCGTGTCGTTTGAAACGATAATTGAATGTATATCCATTAGAGTAAGAGTATGGCTGAATTCAATTGGTTTTCGTGATCTATAATTCTATATACGTATTTCGTTTTGTGTGTATTTTTAGTAGTATAACATTTTCACTTTGTTGTTGATCAACATAGTAGCAACTTGCTAGTTTTCTTGTGAGTTCTGATGGTTGGACTTGGGAAAGTCGTCTCTGATCATCCGATGTGAGAGAGTCAATGGATGGGTTAACTTGGAGACAGAATTTAAGGTGCCAGCTTACATAAACACGGAGTGATTAGCCAAAGTTTGAAGAAAGTAACTGTTCAACTTACTGGAGGACCAGAAAACATCTCTAAAGCAAAAAACCAATATGTACCAAGTGCTAGAATACCATGATTCTTGCTAATCAACCATCTTACCTGTGACTCTGAATACATCATTAGCTTCTTGGTTCTAGATAGAAAAGTTCACTACTACCAATTTGATGAGTTTCGCTACGTGTTATTTAATACATTATAAAATACATAACTAAATATCTACAAGTTGATTCATCCTAGCAATCAAATTATAGTTTCACCTTAGTTCATTTCAACAAAACTTAATAACAAAACAACTCGAGCATGAATATATGCAGTGGTTAACAAATTTTAATTCACAAATGAGTATAGTCGTGCCATTTAGTTAAGGTTTATTGATTGGGCACTATTTAGCTTAGAGTTACCAGAAGGAAATGAAGGTGGACAATATAATCGTTTAAAAACCAAGCATGATATGATCCCAAACTACAGACAGAATTCTTAGGTTGTCTTAGTTGAATGATAAGAATAGTCACAGCATCTACATAGATATTTCCAACTTTTATGACTACTTAGATTTGAATAACACATGTAACTAATATATATGTCAAACTCCATTGACACATTAACTTCAAACTTTTTGCTCAACCAAATGCTTACCGAGTAATCAAGCTACAGCGGGTCAGAAAAGGAAAACAGATACGTGAAATCAATCGATATGTATACATAAACACTGTTATCTACTGAAGTGATCAATAATGGATCATCACATAGCTATAGATCAGAAAGTTGGAGCAATTGAACATCAGAAAATTGGCAACCTTTTCAACTTTAACAAAAGCTTCTGCAAGTGTTCCTGAGGGGAAACAAATAAAAAAAAATCTCTCAATATTTGAAACCTGTATGCAAGTCAAAATTTCATTCGAATCTTCT
This sequence comes from Helichrysum umbraculigerum, assembly GCA_949592205.1. Lineage (NCBI taxonomy): Eukaryota > Viridiplantae > Streptophyta > Magnoliopsida > Asterales > Asteraceae > Helichrysum > Helichrysum umbraculigerum. Next base: position 1,808,573 of record CATIUR010000005.1, on the reverse strand, counting down.
TCCATGTGTAGTAAGTAGAAATTTAGAGCAAAAATGAGTAAACTATCATAAGTCCTTGATGTTGTCTAAGATGGAGTCTATATCTGGGGTAACAATTGCACGCTTATTGAGTTCCCCAACATTGCAACAATGCTTCTCTTCAGTATTGATGGCAACAACATCCTGCGCGAAAGTACAGTCTAGACCACCAGTAACCTGCATCCAATTCAATTATTTTTTTGTATCAATGTTCAAATTTAGGAATGTCTGTTGTGTTCAAACATCACATAGCTTCAAATTTTTTGGTTCAATTCTCACATTATAAAGATGATTGCCTAGTTTCAGCTTTACAGTACCACTCTTATACACCAACATTTTACCCATGAAGCCTGCTGGAAGTTCATTCAAACTGCAACCTTTAGAAGAGAAACCTGTGTTATTTAATGGTTTTGAGCTCGAAGTTGTCCCATCACCACCCTCTTTCTTGACAGATTGCTTTGGTAGAGGCAAAGCTGGGGGCAGTTGCATGAAAATCAACTTCTTTTCCAAGTCTTCCTCCTACCAAGTATTACAATTACAAGAAATGATAACAGATTACAAGTTAACTTGGTTGCAGGTTATGTTTCTAAATGAAGGGAGTAACCAACCAATAAACCGAGCTCTTCAGCTGGCTTTAAAGAATACTCGTTGTATGCATTGGTTTCTGAATCCTCCTTAAATTCTTGTTCATCCAGAAGCTCTATTACAAGAAATGATAATAAATTATAGTTAAAAAATGAGCAAGAAAGTGCAATAAAAGGGGAATCATACCATATATACCATATAATAAAAAGATATACAGGCGACTCTTTTGGTACTTGTTAAAACGGGTCACGTGGTTGGGCTGACTTGAAAAGCTTTTGTCCAAATTTTTTTTGCTTTTTAAAGCAATAATCAGAGTGTCAGTTTTGATTTTTGATTACAAAAGTTAAATTATTTCAATAATAATCTTAAATTTATTAATAAATTGATATAAGAGGTCATATATGTTATAACTTTCTAAATTACAACTCGCTTGGCCCGTTTCATTTAAAGCTCATTTTTTTTCCTTACCTATTTGATGCATTAGATATACGAGTATAACATAATACATATTGACACACTAAGTTAATAGATTAAGGATGACACCAATAGTCATCTGTATTGCACCATTTTGATACATCTTTAGAACAGCCACAATTAGAATATACCTGGATTTCCTGAGTATGGCGTCCTTACAGGTAGAGTAACAGGATAGTACTTGTAATAGTCCTGAAGCATAATTTAGACGAATAATATGAAGCAAATAGTTTTCAAAGATTGTGGTAATGCCAATTAGATAAATGACAGTTGGGATGTATTTCACCTACCCATGGTTCCTTATATTCCTTTGTTCCAATGCCCGAGGTCGTAGCATTACCACCTGGATACAAACCATAATTGATGAAGATGAAATCAAAAAATTGGCAGCTAGATTAACCTTGAATTGGTGGATATAAGGATGCATTAGGTACCTCCAGACTTGGAACCAGATGAACCAAAATTGAATGACGAAACTCGTGTCTTTAAAGCTGTAATTATGGTACATACAGGGAGTATATTAGACCTCTATGCGATGACATGTTGTAAAGCATCTATCGATGCATCATACATGAGGGTAGAGAGAGTCATTTGCTTTTATACAAAGGTGAAATTAATGATATAAAGACAAACTAACTAGTAACTATATGCAAAAAAAAATGCAAGACTGATATTGCATATAAAAACACATCGAAATTGCCCAAACAGAATGAAGGCACGTCTGATATTATAATATGGTCTAAAAGGGAAATTTGTCTCAATGCATAAGCTTCCTTTTGTTAAGCAAAGCCCAATACAGACAATGCACATGACAAAATCAAGATTTGTTAAGCATACAATCAAGTTTATAAAATCAGAACATGATTCCTTTTCTTGTACACTCTATTAAGTGTTGTACGCATACTATTGGGGTCTACATTTTGGTTAGTAGAAGTAGCTGATATACCCCGATTAACGAATAATGATCAGAAATTTCAAGATAGGATCCATGTTCATGGAATCAGATGGAGTAGGAAAATGGGATAATAAGGTTATGCCAATGACTACTTAGCACAAATAATAACAACAAAACTTATGCAACTGACTAGTAATCTGAAAAGAGAAACACAAATGGTGACATCAAAATGAACTTATACAGTATTCAGACTAGATCTTGCTGAAAAACTTAAAACCCTTCTAAGATCTAAACACCAAAAGTGAGAGGGAAATAAAGGTGTGATAAAATCGCAATTAAGAAGAAGAAGAAGAGACGTTACACTTAGTTTCTGGTTTGAATTTAGGCCTGTTAGATGCTTCCTGCAAATGAACAGGAACACAGAGCTTTAATAAAAACGGATAATTGCTAAACTAGTAGAAATTATAAAAGGGGATAAATAATGCCAGATATAGGAATGGACATATTCATAAACTCCAATTTCATGACATGGAACATGGAAGGAGACATTTTAGAGTTTGATTGAAAAAGAGAGGTAGTACATTGAAGCGCTTCATCAATTCTTGTGCCTTGACATCATCGATTTCAGTCTCCTCAACCTTCTCACTAGACACAAACAATGCCTTCAGATAGATAGATAGATATATATTATACACCAGAAAGTAAAGATTACATAAAGTTAGCAATTTTACGTCAATACTTACTGTTTGGGTAAAACTAGCTTTTGTTCTCTGCGAGGAGGTGCTTTTGGCATAAACTTCAACTGAAAATCGAACAATTATCATTCATTCATATCCATGTTCATATGTATATCATAGAAGATTAGATGAAAGATTAATATGTATTAATTCTGATAAATAAATAAATAAATAAACTCTCATCATCATCATCATCATCATCATCATCATCATCATCATCATCATCATCATCATCATCATCATCATCAACATCATATTCATATAGTAAGTACGTAAATAATAAATTAATAAGCTTAAATTAAAATAAAAATAATAATAATAATAATAATAATGTACGAGTAGTGAATAACAGCAGCTGAAGACCTTTCTTTGGGGTTTTGTAGAAGCACCATTGTTATTGCTACTCTTGTCATCCATCACCATTCCCCCAAAATAGAAAAATACTTTACGATTAAGTAGATAGAGAGAATACGGTAATAAACACCAATCAAAACTCTCGATTCTCCGTCGATGTGATACCGATCGTCACACAACTGTGTTACCGTTTCAGATGACGGTGGCGGCGTTTCAAATTTAAAAGGGCAACTGCAGTGGAGACGGAGAGGGGATTTTATTCTAGCGGTAAATTGTGTGAATTTTTTACCATTTTACATTTACTATATTACTAAACTTTGTGGAAATTGAGTAAAAGCCCATGTTAGATACGCGGTTAAACTTGTTCATTCCACATTAAGGAGTTGGAGTTCGAGTCCTAACAATAGTAAAACTACTCCCTCCGTCCCAAATTAAGTGTCCTGTTTTGACTTTTTGAGTCTTCCCTTTTCAACTTTGACCTTAAATATTTTTGTTTGTGTTATATAATACTTGATGCAAAATATATGTGTGGATTGGATTTTAAATATATTTTCATTGGTATAATTTTCATAAAGTAATATATAACACAAACAAAAATATTTAAGGTCAAAGTTGAAAAATAAAGACTTCCAAATCTGATACAGGACACTTAATTTGGGACGGAGGGAGTATATTTTTTGTTTTATAAACAACTAGACTAGATCATAACCCGCAAGATTTGCGGGCTAATACATGATTTTAAGACAAATGCTTTCTTATTATTTTTTTCAGTAACACATAAATACATATTTTACTTTTATGACGTTGCATACATGATTGTCCATCGATAGCATTTATACTGAATGAAAGATTCATAAAGATCTACAAAGTAAATTTACACTAAACTCTTAGGACAATTTAGATATCGCAATTTCAAGTTATACTCTTGCGTATTGGTAAAGTTAGGTTTAAGCTGATATCATATTGAGGTATCATTATTACACATAAATAAGTTATATACATAGTGGCAAAAGCTTGATGCAATAACAATATTGTTTCACCTAATTCTTTTCTATATTAAACACAATCTGGACTCAACTATGATTACAACTATAAGAAAGTTTACAAACGTATTGACTTCATTACTTCTTAGATGAAAGGGCTCAAAATGAAATATATCTTTCACGTCTCTAAGACTCTAAGAATGAGAATGACATCAACAAAAATTATCGGGTTTGACAATTAATACTTCACACAAACACTTCCCAAGATGTATAATTGATACATAAAACCTCTTAGATCATCTCACTCGACAATTGGATTGTTCTTGAAAAAATATGATGTTTGTAACTAATTAATAAACATATTTTATATACTAATTATAAAGAAATTCATTATTTTGAATCAATTTTTTTTTAAGTCAACGTGCACTAAACTCAAGCACTGTGACACTTAACCAACCGGCCTGACACGCCCATTTCGCCACCTTAAATTCTTATGTTTGACTTTCAGAAGTTACTTTGATGGCTGGAACTTGAAGAAGGCACCCAAGCCCCCATGGGTGCACTGTTGCTTAGTATAGTTCAAAACTCGAGGGCCTCGAAACAATGCATCTTTGGTGAATCTTCTAAGATGCATGATGTGTGCTAAGTATAGGCAATTATAATAACAAGTTTAATTAAGGAAATACTAAATAATATTATCACACAATTCAGGCAAGATTAACCCGTTCATGTAATATAGCTTAATAAGTAAGTCCAAATTCGAACACAAGGAACACAAGAAACGTTATTCTTATTTATAACTAATTATCTATTTATTCTAATTACAAATATTTACAATTATAATACAATTAAATACAAGGATCCAATTTACAATAATCTACAAGATAAGGGGGACGTTTTAGTTCCGAACGAACATATTTATATTATTGATACATATTCTTGTATAATAAGCATTCAATAATATAGTTCTTGTATTACAGTGTTACTTAACATTAATAATTGACAATCATTAATTAATTTATAAAACTCACAAGATTAGTAAAGCTATCTATATAAATCAATTAATTGTTATCAATATTAACATAACACAGACAATTCTTGTATAATAAGCATTCAATAATATAGTTCCAACATAAACATATAATTCATATAATAAATCTAATAAACATACATTTAAACATTCATAACGAAAACCTAATAAGCAATTAATCCAAATAAACAATATCCAAAATAACCCAAAAGATTAATAAAGTTACAAGGATAAAGAAACCGAACCAATTAGCAAACCAGCTTTTCCTAGGGTTAAAAACCTTCAAACCCTAGCTCCTTTGCCTTCAAAATCGCACCTTAAAGTCGCCCTAAAACCCTAACTTTCGGTTTTAGTATTCTTGAATCGTATATCATTTAAGCTAAAATGAGCCTCTATTTATAGTTTTACTGGCCGACCTTCCAACCGCCGATTGGATACTCTAACCGCCGGTTGGAGTAATTTGTTTTCGGGTCCAACTCCACGTGTCTGCACCGCCTTAAACCCTAAATCTCAACCGCCGGTTAGTTAATCCAACCGCCGGTTGAATGTTAATTCCAGAATATTCCATTTTCGGGCTTGGGCTTAATTTTTGGACTCTCAATCTTCATAACCGGACTTCTTTGTTTTCTTGGCCCAATTCTTTATTTTAACTCTTTTAGTCTTCATTTCTTCAAGGTCTTTAATCTTAATTTCTTTAAGTGCTTTCATTCTTCAGTTCTGGTCTCGTTCTTGTTCCTTTTTCTTCATTCTTCAATTAAAATACATTTCTGCAATTATTAACAAAATAAGTATCTAAAATCATATAAATGCAATAAAATGTATATAAATATAGGGATAAATTAATATGAAATATACTATCTATTTGATGCTTATCAAATATCCCCACACTTAAGTTCTGCTTGTCCTCAAGTAGAATACTGAATAAAATTTAAAAATAAGCATCAAACTAATATTTAAGAATCAGAATACCAATACTAAAAATCTGTTTCATAAATTAAAAATTTAAACAATTTAATTAACATGGATAACTATAATGTATAAATAAAAAATATTATTGTTAGTGCAACATATAGTTCATGAATGATTACTAATATATTTTTCCACTTTAAACAATCTATATTCATATTTCTGAATACCCTTTTTATTGTTAGTTTGTATATTACTTATGATTTCCATATATGATATACCTTTAAATTTAATTATACAATTTACTTTTATATTCCAATTAAATATATGAAATACATTTTTAAGAATCAAGACATTGGTGACAGGTCTGCATTTTCATGCAACAGAGCGACATAACTTGATTCAGGTTTAAGCAAAACCAGACTTGGTCAAACCATTTTGGCGACCTCATTAGGTATCTTTTATTTTTAAGACTTTTCAAGTACTTTTGACTTGAGTTTGCTTAATTTTTAAGCATATATTAATAGAAACCAGGTCTATACTTTCGTATAACAGAGGAAACCATCAATATATACCCCCAAATGTATTCACATAAGTAAAAAGATATAAAATTATTGCATAATAAATTTAAAAATTAAGACTTTTATGTCATACATCATATTATGTATCATAAAATAATAAACAAGTTATATTATTAATTTTTTAAAATTCAAAAATCCTCATATAGATTGCCTATTAGTACATCATATCATATAACTATATATCACTTATTATTAAGTAGCTTACATTATATATACAAAACAGTTAATCCACATTAAAGTCTAAACTTTTAAATACAAAACAAAACTTTTAACAAAAGTATTATAACTAATAAATACTTAGTTATTCACTTAAAATTTTAAATTTTCAAAAATTTTAGAACAATAGAAACTTAAATGTTTAATTAAAGAAATTCTTTTTCTTACGAACCCTATCCCCACACTTAAATTATACAATGCCCTCATTGTATAAAAATGATAAACAAAAAGTGAGTAAGGGAAAGAAAAATAGAACAGAAAAACTCCCATGACTGAAATTATAAATTTCATCATCGGCTAAGAAAAATCTTCTTGGTTGATTCCTTCATCTCTTGAAAAATAATATACAACATCCACACTTTCGTAGTTAATCACGATTGCATTTAGCATATGCAATAAGCCTTTGAACCCCTCGGTATCTCAAGTGGACGAGTTATAGTCTCGTGAGGGTTTCCAGTGAACACACCCACAAAGTTCAACCTGAAAAAAAAATAAAAAGAAAAACATAACATATAAACATAAACACGGGTTGTCTCCCGAGAAGCACTTTTGTTTAAGTGTCGGTAAGTTCGACTTAATCATATCTCCTATTCTTCTAGAGATATATCTGAAATATGTCCAATAACATTATCTTCATAGTATTTCTTCAAACGATGCCCATTGACTTTAAAAATACCCCCATTAAGTGATATCAAATCTACACTCCCATTTGTATTAACTTGGTGAATAACATATGGTCCGCTCCATCTCGATTTCAATTTACCCGGAAATAACCTAATACGTGAATTATATAAAAGCACCCGTTCTCCAGCAACGAATTCTTTATCTCCACGAAGTCTTGCATCATGCCATTTCTTCGTTCTTTCTTTATAAAATCTTGAATTCTCATAAGCATTCCAACAAAGCTCATCTAACTCATGTATCTGTAAAAAGCGATGTTTACCAACTTTATCGGTATCCATGTTGCATTCTCGAAGTGCCCAATATGCTTTGTGTTCTATTTCCACTGGTAAATGACAAGCTTTTCCATAAACTAATATATACGGAGTACAACCTGTAGGTGTTTTAAATGCTGTCCTATATGCCCAAAGTGCATCATTTAATTTTTCCGACCATTCTTTTCTGTTAGAACCAACAGAACATTCCAAAATACGTTTTAACGCACGATTGGTATTTTCAACTTGTCCACTCGTTTGTGGATGATAAGGCGTAGCAATTCTATGAGTAACTCCATATCTTTTCAATATTTTCTCCAATTGAGTGTTACAAAAATGAGTACCCCGATCACTAATCAATGCCTTAGGAGTTCCAAATCTTGAAAATAACTGTTTAAGAAATTTTACCACAACTCTTGCATCATTCGTAGGTAATGCCTTTGCCTCTGCCCACTTGGAAACATAATCCACAGCTACTAATATATACTTATTACCGTGACTCATAGGAAATGGTCCCATGAAATCAATACCCCAAACATCAAATATTTCACAAACCTGTATACCAGTTTGTGGCATCTCATCTTTTTTAGAAATATTCCCAGCTCTTTGGCATGAATCACAATTCTTAACGTAAGCATATGTATCTTTAAAAATTGTCGGCCAATAGAATCCTACATCAAATATTTTCTTCGCAGTGTAACTTGGTCCATTATGACCCCCTACTGGTCCTTCATGACAATGCTTTATAATCTGTTGAGCTTCTTCACCGTGTACACAACGTCTGATTATGCCATCTGCACAGTTTCTGAAAAGAAATGGATCTTCCCAAAAATAATACTTTAAATCAGAAAAGAATTTCTTCTTCTTCTGGTAATCCATCTTTGGTAAAATCTTAGTAACCAAATAATTTGCATAATTCACAAACTAAGGTATATACATTACTTCTTGTACAGTCATTAATTTCTCATCCGGAAATGTATCTTTAATATCTTCTTCATCCAACACTTCTAATCCTGGATTTTCCAACCTTGACAAATGATCAGCTGCGACATTTTCAGCTCCTTTCTTGTCTTTAATTTCAATATCGAATTCCTGCAATAAAAGAATCCATCGTAATAAACGAGGGTGCGCATCCTGCTTATTAAACAAATACTTCAAAGCAGAATGATCAGTATAAACCACAGCTTTAGTTAAAACAAGATAAGAACGAAATTTATCGAAAGCAAAAACTACTGCAAAAAGTTCTTTTTCCGTAGTTGTGTAATTTTCCTGAGCATCTGTTAATGTTTTACTTGCATAATAAATTGGCTTAAACTTCTTATCAACTTTTTGTCCTAGAACAGCTCCAACTGCATAGTCACTAGCATCACACATCAATTCAAAAGGTAAACTCCAATCTGGACTTGTCATTACTGGAGCAGTTACCAACTTTGCTTTCAATGCATCAAACGACTGTTTGCATTCATCTGTAAACTCAAAATTTGCATCCTTCTCTAGTAAATGATTAAGCGGTTTTGCAATTTTTAAATTTTTTTTTATAAATCTCCTATAAAATCCAACATGTCCTAGAAAACTTCTTATTCCTTTTACATTTGTAGGATAAGGTAGTTTTGAAATGGCTTCAATCTTCGCTTGATCTACCTCAATTCCTGTTTTGGATAATTTATGACCTAAAACAATTCCTTCTCTAACCATAAAATGACATTTTTCCCAGTTAAGAACTAGATTTGCTCCTTCACATCTTTTCAACATCTTATGTAAATTTTCTAAACAAGCATCAAACGAATCTCCAAATACCGAGAAATCATCCATAAATACTTCCATGAAGTCTTCTACCATATCATGAAATATTGCGATCATGCAACGCTGAAATGTAGCTGGTGCATTACACAAACCAAACGGCATTCTTCTATAAGCGAAAGTACCAAACGGACAGGTAAATGTTGTTTTATCTTGATCTTCAGCTGCTATCGGTATTTGAAAATATCCTGAAAATCCATCCAGAAAACAATAAAATTCCTTCCCTGATAACCTTTCTATCATCTGATCAATAAATGGTAATGGAAAATGATCTTTCCTGGTAGCATCATTTAATTTCCTATAATCAATACAAACTCTCCATCCTGTTACCGTCCTTGTTGGTATCAATTCATTCTTTTCATTAGGTACCACCGTTATTCCACCTTTCTTTGGTACAACATGTATTGGACTTACCAATGGACTATCTGAAATAGGATAAATTAACCCTGAATCCAATAATTTAATGATTTCTTTCCTCACTACATCTTTAACATTCGGATTTAATCTTCTTAAAGGTTGTACGACTGGCTTAAAATCTTTTTCCATCAAGATTTTATGAGTACAGTACGTAGGACTGATTCCTTTAATATCCGTTATTTTCCATGCTATTGTTTGTTTATGCTGTTTAATAACCTGAACTAATCGTTCTTTCTCTGATTTTGACAATTTTGATGATATTATAACCGGCAAGTCTGATGTTCCTTATAAATAAGCATATTCCAAATGTGCTGGTAGCTCTTTAAGTTCCAACTGTGGTGGTTCTTCAATAGATGTCTTGATCTCAAATATCTCTTCCTTCAAACAAGGAATATTATTCACAGAATATGGTATCAATTCCTGGTTAATAATTTTAGCAATTGGCTGTGTTTCTTCCTCTTCAGGATGTTTTTGAATAACAACTGTTGCTTCTTCCAAATCTTCATCTTCCTCTAATAACTTATCAAATTCTGCTAAATCTTTTGCAGTGTCAAACTCTTCAGTCCATCCATTAAGGATTCCTATATCTGATTGATCTTTTCCTAAAAAATCTTGAAAAGAAGAGTTATCCATATATTCATATGAATTTAAATAATAACAAGTATCATCCACATAATCAGGAAATTTCATGGAATTATTAACATCAAAAATAATTTTATCATTCCCTAACCTCATGGTAATCTTTCTATTAAAAACGTCTATTACGGCATGTGTAGTTGCTAAAAATGGTCTTCCTAATATAATAGGGACTTTAGGGTCTTCTATCATATCTAAAATTACAAAATCACATGGAAAAACAAATTTATCAACTTTAATCAAAACAATTTCAACTATTCCCTTAGGATATTGCACAGATCGGTCAGCTAATTCAATACACATACGAATAGGTTTTGGTTCTCCTAATCCTAAACGCATATAAAGAGTATATGGCATTAATGAAATACTAGCACCTAAATCTGCTAATGCATTTTCAATATCAATTTCACCAATTTTGCAAGGTATAGTAATACTCCCTGGATCTTTGACTTTTGGAGGTAGCTTATTCTGCATTATTGCTGAGCATCTCGCATTCATAGTCACCTTTGTCACATTATTCAGTTTACTTTTGTTGGTCAGCAGCTCCTTAAGATATTTTACATACTTCGGCATTTGAGCTATAGCTTCAACAAAAGGAATGTTAATATGAAGTTGTTTCAGATTTTCCAGAAATTTGTGGTATTGTTCATCTTCTTTGTCCTTCCTCAGAGCAGCTGGATATGGAAGTGGGGGTATGATGTGAAGTAAAAAGTCATGTTTTTAGAAGCTTTATTCCTCACATTTTGGACCTTTCTTTGGTGAAAACATTCCAAAACATTGATTATTTACCAAAATTCACTAAAGTGGTTCAAAAGTGGACGTTGTGATAAAAATCACTAAAAACACTCTGAAAATGCACAAAACACAGCATTTTAATACAGGTCGATTCTTCCGACCTCATTTTCCTGTCAAGGCACACCTCCTAACTTCTACCATCTGTTGTATATGTAAAATCGAGACGGAAAAATCTGGAATCAAGTGAAACGGCCAAAGGACGGAGAAGACACTGCACTTTCAGAGCCACTAAAAGTCATTTCGGCTACGTCTGAGCCCTACACATCCAATTTCTATGAGATTGGCATCATTAGAAGTGTAACGGAATTATGAAACCACAGGCGAAAGAATCGAGTCAAACGGACGCATAACGAAGGAGATACGGACGTTTTAAGCAACGAACGAAATCAGACGAAGCCCGTATACGGCCATAGGCACCGTATACGTCCCTATACAGACCGTATACGGCCTTGTATAGACCGTATATGGCCCTATACAAGCCGTATACGGCCCCTGCACCCCCATATTGTGCTTCGTTTGCTTGTACGTGCTACTTCGTGAGTTGTACGTGCGATTTAATGCTTTGCCTATAAATAGTGGACACCCCTCACTTCACCAACATACCATTTTCTCTCATTTTCATTCTCTCCATACACTTTCTCTCTCACACACATCACTCTCTCTAGTTTCTCTCTCTAGAAGAGTTTCTCTCTCTAGAATTGAGCTAGTTAGAGAGATAGTTAGGTAGAGGTAGCTTTTAGCTTTTGTACGGAGTCACTCCAAGACATTGTATTCGCGAAGATCTGTCTGTAATAAATTCGTATCAGGTTATATTTATATATCTCTTACTTTCCAGTTTTAAACATGTGTTGCTTTGATTATGCTTGTTTAGGATTGTATGCTAGATATATAATGTTAGGCTAGACATTTCTTTGTGTTTACTATGATGTAGTTATGTTAGAATAGTCAATATGTTTATGCCATGCTGTTACTCTGCCCGTGTTACTTTAAACTATGTATGAACTCATAAACTGAATCTCGAATGTTTATCTATCCAACCTATGTTGTGGTTAGAAGCTTCCTGCTAGAACTTGGCCAATTACTAGTGGTACGTTCTCTACCTATTCTATACTTGATGATCAATGAACTTGGTATGGCTGTGTTCTCTAGATTGAAATAAATCCCAAGAGACACGGAGCGTAGGATTAGAGATAGGTTAGATTCATGTTTATCTGTTATATATCTTTGAGAGAACTTTCGGGATATCTATGATCTGATTATTGGTTATCTGCTATGCTAGGATTACGGTGTTCTGTTATGTGTCACCCTATCGCATGTTCTTGTTTGATTGTTGCCTTAGGAATGATGCATGCTAGAGTTATCCTCCTGGTTCATATCAGTAACTGTATAATTAGGTTTTCAGACACAGAATATTGGTTTACACAGTAGATTAACATGCATGGAATAGTTGTGATTATTTATATCTGTAATGCTGAACAATTTAACTGATCGTTAGCCCGATTATCCCAACTTGGTCCGCGGGATTATCCCCGTTCGTGTTCTTGTTCAATCAACAATTCACGCTACGATACAGACGTCTCTGATGACTGTGACTGGGGACCAGGATTCGAGGATAGTCGTCGGTAAATTGGTCTGTAAATTTGGGAGAACTTCCGGTGTATTTGACTTCTATAACTGCTATCCACGTGACATGTTATTTATCTGATTGCGGATAACTCTACGTTAGATATTTAATAGGCTCGTAGTTGTAGCTCATTAGGATATAGGAAATCTGCGAGAGTAATGTGGAACCCTAATTAATGTAACGGAAAAACCGTAAAACGCCCTATTACTCGGTATAGTGCTGGAAACACCAATTGGTGGAGTACAAACGTATGGAAGCCGCGGAACAGTCGTAGGTACAATACTTTGCATTAATTATGTTTCTATCCTCTCCGGATTAGTCATCACATCTAGTAGCCTTACCCTTGACTATTCATCAATAACATTTAACGAAATCATAGTAAACACTCGCTTATCCTCTGTTGACCGAGTCTCCGTACAAATCTCTTTTGTTTTATTTTCTTTAATTAAATTAGTATTTAGTTATAAAAACCAAACCTATCCAAAAACTTTTAAAAAACCCTAGCTGAATCTCCAAAGATAATAAAACTTCCTAGACTCCCATGCCCGTTGTAGTTTGAAGAACGACACCTGAGTCATACATACCACTTGCTGCCCTTTTAGGTCTGTCAGTAGTATACAACTTAGGATTCCCCTGCTCTATAAATTTAAAACCCTGTCCGCGCATCCTGGTTGGTTGGTTCAACGACCAGATTAAAACCCGTCCGACCACTGGAGGCACGACAGGGTGTATAGTCTTTGATGACTTCTTTAACCTTATTTTCTCCAATGCTCTTTTTATTTGGTTGTATGTCTTCATCAATTGTTTCTTTTTCAACCTGTTCAGACTCAACAATTTTATTATTTATAACAGGAGAGTCAACATTCTTACCACTTCTGGTAATTACTGCTTTAGCTTGCTCCTTTGGATTTGTTTTACTAAATCTTGGCAATGTTCCAGGAAATCTCTCCTGTAGTGCTTTAGCAATCTGATGAACCGATCCTTCAATTTGTTTGATCGATGCTTCATTATTACGCATTCTTGTATTAGTTTCCTCATCTCTTTTATTACTTGCCTCAGCCATTTTTCCCAATGCATTTTCTAGTATTATCATTCTGTCATTATAGGAAGTATTTTGTCCTGTTTTGACATAATAACCTGGTTCTCCTTGTTGATACTGTTGTCCTGGTTGACTAGTTCTTCTAAAGTTAGAAACTCGACGATAATTTGGATTTCCTTAAAAATCCCCATACATAACTTCTTCAGTGATTATTTCACTATCATTATTAGGACATTCTGTCTTTAGATGATTTCCTCCACATATTTCACAACCAATCCTGATTGCATGAACTTGTTCATTTACTTTCTTAATATCTCTTCCCATACTTTCCAATTTTGCAGTGATAGCTGCGAGACCATCACTATCTTCAGATATTCTTTTTCTTCCAGATGAACCATCATCCCATAATTGAGAATGTTTTGCTAATTCTTCAATTCCGGCTTTTGCTACTGCTGGAGTTTTCTTAGGTACTGGGCCTTGTGCATCTAACTGTTGACGTGTTGCTCGATCAACTCCCTTATAAAATACCGTTATTTCTTGTTGGACATTTAAATCATGTTGTGGACATTTATGTAACATCTCCTTATATCTTTCCCAAGCTTGATATAGAGATTCATCGGGTTTCTGCTTAAAATTCCTAATTTCGTCGATCATTTTTGACGTTTTGGAAGGTGTACAATACATTTTCAGAAATTTTCTATAAAGATCTTCCCAAGTAGTAATATATCCGGATGGTTCATTATTAATCCATCTCTTAGCTCCATCCTTTAATGTTAAAGGAAATACCCGTAACATCACCTGATCTCTTGTAACATTAGGAATATTAAACATATCTGCAATTTCTAAAATTTTCTCAACATGCTCGTTTGCATCTTCTTTATCTTCTCCTCTGAAAGGATTCTCTCTCAATTCCTTCAGAAATTGTCCTTTTAATTCAAATTCTACTTCTCTAGCTATAGCAGGCCTAACCACTCCCGGTCTTGGATCTCCACGAGTTTGAATCGTGTAATCCTCAAGCGTCATGTTAGCTATGTCTGCCATGTCTCTTTGTTTTGGTTCAGAATCTCTTAATAATACTGTATGTTGTCTCGAATGTACTCTATCTAAATCTGAATCGGAGTAATATCCTCTTTTAGCCGTTTTGACTAAATTGTTATGAAATATCAAGTCGTCTTCGTCAGATGAAATTCCTTGTTCTGGCGAATTAGGTGGCGCATATGACAATCGTCTTCTATAATGAAATTCTCGTTCTGGTTCGTCAAATGGACTTAGTGGATCCTGATGAAGTGTGCGGGTCATACATCCATCTGCAAAGAAGAACAGAATTGTAGTAGTACTTTAAATTCAAAAGTAGATGTTGGTAGTTTGTTAGTAATATTCAAGTTGGTAAATATGAATCCCGATAATTTAACAATAAAACACATTCAAAATTAAATATTCGAAAAATTATACTTAACCCAACTCTTCTATTTGTTAGTAATGCAGTTTAGTTAATTATACAACAATTAAGGTTAAGATTAATTTATTAGATTTCCAATACAAAGTTCATCAATAGATCTCGGTAGCTCCATTGATAGTACACAAAAGCGGAGAAACAGGTCAGCGCTAAGCTTATTAAAAACCTATTTCTTTCGAGAAGCACATTACCTCTTATATGATAAATCAATGAGATAGGGCTGAACTCTCCTTATACCTTTGTTTTTGTCAGTATTCTCAATGGGTGAGCCGATATTTCGTATTGATTTTGCAAAGTATTAGAAATAAAAATTATACAAGTAAAATAATTAGTTCAAAATAAAATACACCGCTCCCCCGGTAAAACAAAAGTTCAACCGGTTAAGTGTTCCCCGGCAGCGGCGCCAAAAACTTGATGTGTGCTAAGTATAGGCAATTATAATAACAAGTTTAATTAAGGAAATCCTAAATAATACTATCACACAATTCAGGCAAGATTTACCCGTTCATGTAATATAGCTTAATAAGTAAGTCCAAATTCGAACACAAGGAACACAAGAAACGTTATTCTTATTTATAACTAATTATCTATTTATTCTAATTACAAATATTTACAATGGTTAATAATACATTTAAAAGTTTAAACATTTAAGTTAACTGATTCCTCATATAGATTGCCTATTAGTACATAATATCATATAACTATATATCACTTATTATTAAGTAGCTTACATTATATATACAAAACAGTTAATCCACATTAAAGTCTAAACTTTTTTTACAAAACAAAACTTTTAACAAAAGTATTCTAACTAATAAATACTTAGTTATTCACTTAAAATTTTAAATTTTCAAAAATTTTAGAACAATAGAAACTTAAATGTTTAATTAAAGAAATTCTTTTTCTTACGAACCCTATCCCCACACTTAAATTATACAATGCCCTCATTGTATAAAAATGATAAACAAAAAGTGAGTAAGAGAAAGAAAAATAGAACAGAAAAACTCCCCTGACTGAAATTATAAATTTCATCATCGGCTAAGAAAAATTTTCTTGGTTGATTCCTTCCTCTCTTGAAAAATATTTGAGATACTTTACACTATTACACTATCAATTATAAAATAATCTAAGTAATCGTTCATGAACTATATATTGCATAAACAATAATAACTTTCTAGGGGTTTTAGGAGCAATAATATAATTGGATCCTTGTATTTACAAATAATTAGACAAATTAAAGGGCATTCAATAATATACTAACGCAAACGTATATTGGATAGAGATTAATTTTCTACAATTAATTGTAGAAAATTAGCTAACTTGTAATTCAACCTAATCTTGGAATTGTATTAATAAACTGCTGATAGTATCACACAATTCAGGCAAGATTAACCCATTCATGTAATATAGCTTAATAAGTAAGTCCAAATTCGAACACAGGGAACACAAGAAACGTTATTCTTATTTATAACTAATTATCTATTTATTCTAATTACAAATATTTACAATTATAATACAATTAAATACAAGGATCCAATTTACAATAATCTACAAGATAAGGGGGACGTTTTAGTTCCGAATGAACATATTTATATTATTGATACAGATTCTAATAGATAAGTTCTAGGAAACAACTTAAGAATACTCAATTGGATAGAAGATTATAACTATTTAAACAATTATTTACTAAACGTATTATATCAACTTATGTCTATTTGCTTTGTTGGCTATTATTATTGGTGAATTACTAATGTAGAAAATCACAAAGATTAAGATAATTTACATATAGCAACACTCCCAAAGATTAAGTAAAGTATCACTATTTATTAAGATCTATCAGCAGTTTATTAATACAATTCCAAGATTAGGTTGAATTACAGTGTTACTTAACATTAATAATTGACAATCATTAATTAATTTATAAAACTCACAAGATTAGTAAAGCTATCTATATAAATCAATTAACTGTTATCAATATTAACATAACACAGACAATTCTTGTATAATAAGCATTCAATAATATAGTTCCAACATAAACATATAATTCATATAATAAATCTAATAAACATACAATTAAACATTCATAACGAAAACCTAATAAGCAATTAATCCAAATAAACAATATCCAAAATAACCCAAAAGATTAATAAAGTTACAAGGATAAAGAAACCGAACCAATTAGCAAACCAGCTTTTCCTAGGGTTAAAAACCTTCAAACCCTAGCTCCTTTGCCTCCAAAATCGCACCTTAAAGTCGCCCTAAAACCCTAACTTTCGGTTTTAGTATTCTTGAATCGTATATCATTTAAGCTAAATTGAACCTCTATTTATAGTTTTACTGGCCGGCCTTCCAACCGCCGGTTGGATACTCCAACCGCCGGTTGGAGTAATTTGTTTCCGGGTCCAACTCCACGTGTCTGCACCGCCTTAAACCCTAAATCTCAACCGTCGGTTGGTTAATCCAACCGCCGGTTGAATGTTAATTCCAGAATATTCCATTTTCGGGCTTGGGCTTAATTCTTGGACTCTCAATCTTAATAACCGGACTTCTTTGTTTTCTTGGCCCAATTCTTTATTTTAACTCTTTTAGTCTTCATTTCTTCAAGGTATGTAATCTTAATTTCTTTAAGTGCTTTCATTCTTCAGTTCTGGTCTCGTTCTTGTTCCTTTTTCTTCATTCTTCAATTAAAATACATTTCTGCAATTATTAACAAAATAAGTATCTAAAATCATATAAATGCAATAAAATGTATATAAATATAGGGATAAATTAATATAAAATATATTATCTATTTGATGCTTATCAATGCACATGAAATTGTTGAAACCTAATGGCAACTTGGTTATGAAATCAGTCCATTGAGGATAATAAGGTTGTGATTCTAAAATGAAGACCATGTTGCATAACAAACCGCTATTCGAGATACAACCCCCTTGGTCATTGAAATGGTGTCTCCTTCAAATGGATAACCTACAATAGTAACTGGATCTCTACGGAAAAAATAAAAGTTATTAACACCGATCATACTCTCTTTTTTATCTAGTTATGTTTTATAATTGGTTCAGTCATTTTTCTAACACTATATTCCTATGATTTTTTGTATAGATATTGAATATTAACACCATGCGTATCTTTTTTTAAGAAGGGTGGGAAGTGTGAAGGGAAATATATATATATATATATATATATATATATATATATATATATATATATATATATATATATATATATATATGTATATATATATGTATGTATGTATGTATGTATGTATGTATGTATGTATGTATGTATGTATGTATGTATGTATGTATGTATGTATATACCCGTTTAATTCCATTTTGACCCATCACTTAAGCCAACCCGACTGACCCATGATTACCAAGAAATTGGATACATCTTCTGGAGGAAAAGTATTCATGAAATACTCACCCTCAAAACTATGTCAACTAGCATTTCAAACTCTAGAGCAAAAGTATTCTTCGCCAATCTACCAGATTTAGTACTCATGGCATACTAACGTAAGCCTTGAAAAACTAAACCTATTCATGAGCACTTGAGGTGAGCAGCGTAAGCCTTGACAAACTAACGCGTGAAACGTCTTTTATCTTATCAGACTATAAATCAAGTGATAGTAAGAATTTGTAGACTAATAAAATATGATAACTTAAGGGGTCATTAAACTAATCTACAATGATAACTCAGATAAAACTACGTCTATTAGGCAGTGTTGATAATTATATATACCTAAACTAACTCTGACCCAAGTCATACAACTGAAATTTTTTCCTCTATCGTGTCCATTACACACCACAACGTGATCAAGATCTCTTCGTCCATTCAATGTAATCTTCCTCCACCTGGGGCAACAAATCAAAAGATTAACAAAAATAAGCGTAACAAAATTATTTCAAATATAACTTATTATTACAAGCATAAATAAGAAGAATAATTACCTCAAATATATGTATAAATGGGTCGGGTCGACCTAACACACTTTCACAAAAACTTGCTTGGGCCAGAGTTGCACCAAATTGAACACATTCACAGATCCTTTTTAATTCTATAATTGGTACCCAATACCCATCACTAAGATATCATATATTAGTCGTAACCAAAAATCTATAACTACATTTACTCCAATGTAGAACAACCACATGTTAAGGCGTGGCTAACTATAAACTAAATGCTAATTGGCCAATTCCAACTCTAATAATGAACATATCACACTAATATTAAAGTATAAGCTAACCTTTGACCCGCCAATAGCTTCTACAGATGGAGATTTGTACATCTCCAACTCCAACCTGCACATCTTTAAGAGCTAGTCACCTTAATATAAGCCCAACACATTACCTAAGAGTTGAACACATAACTTTGAGTAATTAACATTTTGGGATAAACTACTCTTGGAAGTTGTATACTTGTATAGTTGTATGCATTAGATACACACTTGAGGCAAAAAAAAAGTATGTAACAGGTCAAATGCTAATTATCTATTTAGGTCCAAGCAGGTCGGGTCAAATATAATCGACATGAAAATCAAGATTTTCACAACTCAATGGTGGTGTTATATACCTAAACATCAGAATCCATCGACACATCTAACTTCAAGACCTTTAAGAAGTTGACCATTATTAAAGAGAATAGCAGAGAGTTTAAGACATTAATAGGCACAATAACAAAAGAATTATGCACATGAAGGCCATAAATTTTTATTTCTTTGTGTAGTAGTTAAAATGTATTTGTTCTGGCCAATATCAAAGTTCGTTCAAATTTAAATGGGCCACATATACTAACTTTTGCATTACTATCATGACTCTCATGCCTCGTGCAAGCTAATTACACTAATAATTTACTTGCTATCTCAATAAATGAAGGAATCCAGAGAATCAAAGATAATTAACTAATTAAGCAACTCTATAAACTTTATTAGTAATTTACAGATAAATAATATTGAAAAAAATAATTGAAGTCTTGAAAGACCAGAGATTGACTCACCTTCCATGATTGCAAAGAATATTTATTCTTCAAAATTGATAAAAGGGTACCTCCAAAACTGAGCTTCGACCTTCCATGGTTAAGAGCTTCGTCCTTCCATGACTGATAAAAGGGTAACTCCTGTCACATCTGGCTCTACCTTAGCTTCTTTAGGTTTCTTAGTGTCGGATAGATGTGAATCCTTTCTGTAAATGTTGCACCCAACACGCTCCAAGTTCCCCATCTGATAGATTAGAGGTTCACCTTTTATTGTCTTCAAACTTTCTTCCAACACTTGACCAAATTATTAGCAGAGTGCACATCTACAGCATCTGCGCACTGTGTTTGTTGAGCTACACCAGAAGGTTGCACTGTTGGCAATTTGTTTAATAACATTCGTAAAGTCTAACATGATAAGGTAAAGAAGAAAATTAGCAACCTGAAAACCATCAGAAGGAATAATGTAATTACAATATATGGTACAAAATAAAAAGAAAAAAGAATATGGTTTTCCTAAAAAATTTTACTTCCATCGAAAAATTACTATTTTCCCTTAAAAAAATCATCACTATATATTAAAGTAATGTAGTCATCTTCTGTCCACAAGAACTTACAATATTTGACTAACAGTCAAACATTGCATTTAGTTAAAACAAAGTAAGTAGATATCTATTTTACAAAACTCCTTTTGTACAAACCTATTGACTGACAAAGCATTAGCACCCCTTTCTCTTTGGTCCTCAATGTATATATCCTGGGGAACAGGTTTACCATTCCAGATTACCTCAGCAGCAACTTTCACAATAGTGGTATCACCACAGTGTCTAACAACCACTACGCCCAAAGTAGAGATATCATGCATGTAAACACTAACATGAAAGGTCAAAAAATTCATGAAATTTATAAATGGTATATACTGACATGAACCATGTAAGAAAGAGCATCCGTTTCGACTTGTTACCCAACCCATCTGCCCTCCCTGCTGATTTTGCGACCTACAACTGTTTGAATATTCAAAATAGAACACTTATCAACTGTTTGTTTCAACCAACATAGCCAAGTCTTTCTCCATCCATTTGTTCCTAACCTTTCCAGACAAATCCACAAGGTCCTCTTTGTGTTCACTCCATTCCTTCATAATTACATGTTTAATCCCTGAACAGTTCTCCAATATTCCCTCAATTGTGAGTCCTTCTACCACGTTGCACATATAATGAAAAAATGACCTTCGAGAATTTATGAAAAGTTAGGTATACACAGTATCATGATATAGACTTTATATACCAGCCCTCACCTAATGTATTACAATCAGAGCTGGACATATTGTATATAACAACCAGAGCAGAGCAGATATAGAATTATATGTGATCATATAGACATGACGAACCAGATCCAAAAACGTGCTTTGAAAAAGCAGGGAAGAAAATAGTCATTTTAAAATGTTAGTAGCCAAAAGTTTATATCTAAGGTCATTATAAGGGAGGGTCCTGGTCTATGATTACTAAAAGAGATATAGAATGTGTGTGCCCCTCAAGTAATATATATTTGATTTATCTTGCAACTATAAGCTTTGAGCCATTACTTACATAAAACGTTGGTTTCAGTGACCACATACACCACCATATATCATCACTTGTAATCAGAAGCATTAAAATAAGCATCCAATGAGATTACTAACGATCTAAGTTTTGGTGTGTGTGGCATCAAAGCTGAAGCATTAAAACAGGGTTAAAATGAGAAATAGGTGGCAATTTCAACCCATTTAATTAGGAACAGCTTAATTAATGGAAAACAAATACTCACGATTCACGCTCACCAATATTTGACATTGAGTACTTGTTGCTACTAAATCTAGTTTGGCTACTACCTGGCCAAAGATATGAAAGATGGCAGCAGACACATCCATTGAGCTGCATATTTCAGAAATTATCAAAACCGAAAATTATATTGCAAAATCATATTAACTTAAAAAAATCATTAGAGAGCTCTTGTAGCTTATACAACGGTTCAAATAGCTAAGTACATGTTCATTGTTTAATACTTTGGTCCAACCAAAATTCCACTAAAAACACAACAATGAATTAAGTAACAACCTAAAGGTCCATTTTTCACATGAATACATACAATGTCAAAAAAAAACCATGTGATAATAAGAATCTGCAAAAGATAAGAATACATACCTCGTACAATTGTAATTATAGCAAGCCTGTGTCAAATTTCATATTGTAAGTATAAAGATGATAGTACATTCGTCAATGCTACTAATATCATAAAGAATAAAAGAATGAATCATCATATTTACCTTTTCTGATTATATATGCCATCCAAATGTGTGCTTGGGGCTGATCAATCATTAGAACATTCAAACTACCAACAAAAATCCCTATACATATAGACTCTGAAAAGTTAAGAACTTGCAGTCACGATTAGCAGATGAGATAGTTCGATGTGGCACACTATCGCAAATTTGTATTTCGCAATCTGCAAAGCTACAATGGAACCCGCGTTAAAACTCACTTAAGTCGACCCTTTTAGAAAGGAAAAACGTAAAAGACTCCAATATGCTTCAGGACCATATTTAATCACACCTTCTCCTTCCCAAACCCGCAATAGTAAGTGATAATGTATTGGTTCACTGGTTCGACTGTATAGAAAGAAAAAATCAATCATTTTGGTTATGCTTACCATGGCTAGAACGGGGTCAGAGGTAAGGAAGTTGCACAAACCATTAAAAAATGGTCTTTCTTTGAGATCATGGTAATGCTGCTGGGCGAATGACTTTGTAGGGGTCACAAGTTTGATAGCTACAAGCTTGAAACCTTTATGTTCCAAGCGAGCTACAATCTCTGAAATCTGGAATATGGTTTATTTGATAAGAAACGGGGGATTAATGTATGAAAGGTTATCTGAAATATATAAAAGATGGTCGGTTGGTTATAATACCAGTCCTCTTTGCCCACTGTCTGGTTTGATAGCAATGAAAGTGCGCTCGTTCTGCACAGACAAGATAAAGGATCAATTGGGCTTTCCGGATAAACTAATAGAAAATGGTAAGAAAGATCTTATGCTTTTAGCTGGAAAAACGAAGACTAATTGTAATACCTGAGCTGCATGTGCCTCTTGTTCCTGAAGCATGTAAGCTATCAAGAAAAACCAAAACATATTATCATTTAAATCCAAAAAGCTTGTAGACGTGTTGTCCATAAAGTGTTGATAGTTTATAGGGTGAGGCAATTATATTTTATAAAATTAAATTAAATAGACACCTGCAGTAGTAAGCGCAAAAGCTCCAGCAATCCATGAGCTGGATGTGTTTCCAGAATTATCATGCCCAAAAGAAGATAGAAGAGGAAGCACTCCTTTGGCTGAAACGACAGTAGCCCCTGCAACTGATCGTCCCTGTACAAATGAACAATTAGTACAAAAGATTTGAACGTACAACATCATCTTATAAGTTGTCATGCTTGCAGCTCATGGAAACTCAAGTTATGACATGTGCAAATCTCTGTAACCTACAAGCAACTGTGCCATACATAATAATCATACGATTTAAAGAGTTGCAGATATTATGAAGTGTTGAAGTGTATACACAGTTAAATTTCAACTACCAAAAGAGATCTGATTCAAAGATTGTATAACGAACAATAGTTGTTCAGTTATATTATTTGCTATATAGCTAATTATCTAAAAGTAATGTACTATACCTTTATTCCTTTAGTATACTAAAATCATAAATTCAAAGCAGCAGAATACAAAAAAGCATAATTTATAATATTGTATACTGATTCAAGCTCAAATCAGTTGTTGTTGATGACATGAACTCATGGAAAGTTGTTTCGATACTTTCTAATCGATTGGTAGTCTGTATGCTTCGATACTTTCTAATCGATTGCTTGAATTATTAAATAATTAGCTATACAGCAGCATTGCGGGAACCATGCATACCTAATCAAAGTTGTAAATTCCAATAAAATAAAGGTCAATGGGTGTCTGAAAACGTGTCACGTCTTTTGATCCGAATATACATGAAACCTCCAACCTTTCCCTTGCATTAAGCCTGACCATTAAGAGAGACTAATCATTTAATGGTAGCGCGTATTACAAAATACAATTCAATCAATGTTAATGTTGTATTGATCCCTTTTTGAGGCATTACCACAAACACCTGGCGTGCTTCACAAATGAATGACTGTTACAATTGATATAGAGGTGCAATAATAAAGGTTTGCGAGTAATTAACATCAATCAAACAATTGGAAAATCACAAAAAGGATAGATTGAACCTTTCTTCAAATTAATCGGCTGTTTGTGATGCGAATTTTGAATTGATTCTGGTGATACACTAAGTAGTCAATTTGTAATGTAGCCTAAAATGTGCATACTAACTGAAATTACAGTTTGTAGTAAAACACTATAACATGGCAATCATTTGAAAAATTACATCAAGAAGAAGCATCCAATAAAATTATAAGCACATTCATGATTAGTGTAGCCAAATCATTAAAATCAATTACAGAAAGAAGAAGAAGCCAAACACAAGCAGAAACCAAGTTATATCAACATTAACAAACTTGAGGCATGAATCGCTAAACAGTCAAGTAAAGTAGCACAATCGAAACATAACAATTACCTATCTAAGCTCCTGAATCTGTCCCTCAAAAAAACCTTTGAATCCTTGCTATACCGTTTGAATCCTAGCCATACCCTTTGGTGTTCTTCTGTAATCGCCATTCGAATGGTGATCTGGAGTAATCATACATATGTTCAAACGTATGTTGAATTCAATACCTGTGATGGAACCACGATGGATGATTCAATACACGACGCTGCTACTTTCATTCTCAATCGATTGGTCCGGAAGCACCATTCGATCTATATTTTCGATCGAATCACTTACGCTCGGCTAGGGGTTCCAGTTCGCACATCAATCAGTTTATACGATTCGATGTTTTTGAGGTATTTGGTATGTGTGGCGTCATCTATTTTTGAGAAGGGAAAGGTTTTTCTAAGACCTAGCATGTTAGACACGCATAGTAAGATAACAGGGGTAGAAATTAACATAGTGATTAAGATTAATTAATCACAAGATTTAGTTAAATCAAAGGCTGAGATTTAAGATGCTAATTAAATTAAGGGAGGGGATTAATGTTTAAGGGGCTATTGTGTAGGTGATTAATTAATTTAAATCTTCTTTTAATAGATAAGAAAGATTTAATCCCGTGCGATGCACGGCAATATAGATAATATAAATAATTTAAATTATAGAATATATTATGATGATATAGCTAAACCAAATCAATAAATAATACTCATGTATTAATTGTATAAGAAAAAAGTTACCTGGATCATGACCAATATAATTATTTATACTTGCTTGTAATCCTTTAATATATTATATTATATTTTCATTATTTTATACGAAGTGTATAAGAACTAAAACAATGTTTAGCTAATGATAAATTCTCATGGATAAATACAATAAATTTTATTAGTTTGTTTTCTAGAGTAATTAGGACTCATCTACAAACGTTATTATAAATTACCATGAACTTGTAATAATATTATAAATATTGATTAATAATTAAATATGCAAGCCTAATCTTCAATATAATTTAATAATTTATGTTTAAATTGTTAGAGGTTGTCGCGAATTTCTATTTAACTAATAAATATATTTTATTTTATTAATTACAAATTCTTAGAGGTTGCCACGTGGCATTGTTGCTTAGATGGCAAATCGTGGAGCAATCTTCAATACTCGCTTAGTATATACATATATATATATAAATAAAAAGGTCAATAGTTGATAATTTTTTATTTTTTTTTAATTATCCATGCATGTTTTCCTTAAGTCCTTAACTATATATATATATATATATATATATATATATATATATATATATATATATATATATACTAGTAAATTTATAAGCCGTGCTATGCACGGCTCAGACTCAAAATTGTTAATGTTGATTTTTTACAACTTTATATGTATATAATCTTCAAGATTGGTGCTTAATCGAAATGAAAAAACGTTGTCAATTCTTCTATATAGTCTAGCACAACAACAAAAAACATCAACATGCACTTTCAATAATTTCATTTGATAGACCATGAATCTTAGATTACAAAGAAAGAGAATCGGTTGTAATATTATGTGAAAATCAGTAACATGTCATTTTATAGAAAAACTAAAATATTCATACTCACGAATTTGAATGCACATCCAACAACATTAATAAACAAACAAGATTAATGCGTTTTTAGTTGACATCTCATTTTTCACTAACTTTTACTTATATAAACTTAGCTTTTTAATCAAAAGCTACAACACACATTGTAACAACATTATTCAGTTAAATACTTAATTTGATTAAAGTTATCAAAAAGATCATTATCTTCAATGAAGCAAGTCGTTTAAATAGTTTGTTGTAACAAGAATCTTCTAAGAATAAAATTTTTAAGTATATTAAACTAATTTTATAAAAAATATGCAAAATATAAAATGAGAAAATAAAAGTGTTTGAAAAAAATACAAATTACGTAGAGGTGATAAAGTTGTTTGAAGGTAAATTTTTTATTCATGATTATTTTTATTTTTATATAGAATAAGCTTAGATTATTATATTATTTTATTATTAAGATAAGATAGTATTATATTTTGATGATATAAAAATCTTTACAAATAATATAAAATATTAATTTTTAGGGGTGATGTTGCTTTCTTTATATATATACTACTCCGTAGTAAATATTTCGGCTTTGCGATGCACAACCCCGCCCAATTGCGTTAATTTTGAATATATCAATATTATATGTATATTATCTTTAGAACTGGTGTTTGATTAGTAGACATGAAGTTACTAAAAAGAAGAAGATAAAAATTATACTAAAAAGATAAAGTAATAATTCATAACCGACGATATGTTAAAATGATAAGGAGAAAAACAATTTTGAAATCAAAGAAATTTAGAAGCAAATGACAAAATCATCTTAAATCAAACGTGATACATATAATATAAGGGATGTGATAATAAATGAAACTATCACAAATCATCATAAGTTTAAAAGGTTATTTTTAATATTTCTTTAAGGTTTGCAAATGCTAATATATAAGGTTAAAATGTATATTAAAGTTAATTTTAAGCTTGAAATGTGACAAGGATTAAGATTATAACATTAGGATGTATTCATGTTTTAGTAAAATATTTTAGGTTATATATCATTATTATAAAATAATAAGTTCAACGATAAAAGGATTAAAAAGATTAATATTAAAAAAATCTAATGACACATGGCATCTTAATGTTTCATCTCAAAGGTTCAAATGAGAAGACTAATTTTCGTGAGAACGTGAGAAACACTTTTAAAATCACTTTTTAACTATCCAAAACATGTTTTTTTACAAAATTTTCTTCGTAGCTTATTTTTTTAAATAACTTTTAGAAATTAATTTTGTCAAATAATTTTTTTTTTACGTTTTATTATTTTTTTAATTATTTTTTGTTAATTTTTTTATTCATAATAATCACATTTTATAACTTGATAATCACATGAATAATATGTGATTATCATGCCATATTTTGTGATTATCTCGAACACATGATAATCACATTATAATAAAGAATAATCACATGTGATTATCATGTTATATTTTGTGATTATCTTAAATAATCACAACGGTAATGACTGTAAAATAAATTCGAAAAAAAAGTTGATATTTTTTATTTATATTTATATCATAGCTTCCAAAAGTTATCTAAACAGTAATCATTGAAAAAGTTTTATAGGAAAATGTGTTTCGAATAGTTAAAAAGTAATTTTGAAGTGGTCCTCACGTTCTCACGAAAATTAGCCTTCTCATTTTAACCCACCTCTATATATATATACGGAGTATTATATATATATATATATATATATATATATATATATATATATATATATATATATATATATATATATATATATATTATAATTATACATTAGAGTGAGGTTCAAATGAGAATGAAAAATTTGATGAAAATTGATAATCAATAAGAATGTGTCACGTATCACAAAACTCATTTTCCCCACATTTTAAAAATTAAATATCTCAAGAATTACTTATTGAAAAATTATAAAAATTGCATCATAAAAATCAACATTTTTTGTCTTCAATTTGCCATCTCACAAGGTATACTTTTGACGACTTTTTTAAGGGTTTTACAAATTGTACAAATATTAGTATCATATGTATTACTCGCTGGTATAACATGTGTTACTTGCTGTATCACATGTGATAGTCGATTACAAAACCCACCCAAAAAATGAAAACAAAAGTTTGACGAAAGTATACCTTGTGAGATCTCAAATCGGAGAGAAAAAAACGTTGATATTTATGGTGCAATATTTTTGATTTTTCGCCAGATGTTTAGGAGATATTTAATTTTTAAAAACGTGATGAAAGTGAGTTTAGTGACACGTGATGCATTCTTATTGGTTCCCTCATTCTCACGAAAAGTTATTGTGGTCATTTGAACCTCACTCTTTTACATTAATTATCCATGTATGTTTACCTTAAGCCCTTAACTATAAACATACCAGTAATGCTTGTCGGTGCGATGCACGGGCTTGTTACGATACCTATTTATTTGGTAAAATGAGTTAGATGATGGATGAATTGAAACAATACAATCAATGAAGTTTTAGTTTCATGCTTTGGAAAATTTCAAATTACAACTAAATAACTAATGATTGTTAATCGACCAGTTTTATCCATAAAAATCTATACCCCTACTATAGTGCTTTAGTGTTTGTTTGATCACTAATTTCTCAAACGTCTAACCGAACATTGAAACAGTATGTTCATATTCATCCTTGACATCGATTGAAGTATGAACATGTTTATATATTTATAATTAAAAAAAAGGAAAAACAAATTAACTCTTGTTATTGTATTGAAGATTTGAGTATAAGGATGGTGTATGTATTTATGTCGAGTAAATTATTTTAATCGTTCATGTGATTTTCAATTTGTTTCATAGGTCGTCCCTCACTTTCAAAAATTATTTAAATCGTCCGTGTGGTTTTCAATTTTGTTCAACGTTAGTTCAAAATGGACTATTTAAATAATTTATTTTCAAAAAATTTTGTTCACTAGTAGTCCATTTTGGACTATCGTTGAACAAAATTGAAAACCACATGGACGATTTAAATAATTTTTGAAAGTGAGAGACGATCTATGGAACAAATTGAAAACCACATGGACGATTTAAATAATTTACTCATTTATGTCATATTTGAATATGTCAAACATCATCTTGACCATGGTAAATTGATTAGTTTTCCGCATGAGTCACACGAAGAGTTCCATCGTTTTCTTCATGAACTATGTACCACTTTTTGCATTTGCACTTAACGAAATGTAGTATCAAGAGCTAGAGATGAGATCATTAGAGTACAATAATTTTTTAAAGAATGAGAGTACCAATTATATTGTGTCATGTGTACAAAGAGAATGCTCCACATGTACAAAACACATTTACCGCCAACATCAATTATCTCACACATGACAAATCGAAAAATTATGAAAATTGCACCATAAAATTCAGCGTTTTCTCCTCTTCGATTTGCCGTCCCTCAAGACATACTTTCGACGAGTTTTTTTTTCATCTTTTTTACTGGGTTTCACATTTTACTAACACATATGTTAAAGTGTTGCATTTAGGGTTTGGGGTTTAGGTTTTTAATATATTTAACCCTAAACCCTTATAAAACTCTAAACACAAAATCTTACTAAACCCTAAACCCTTCTAAACCCTAAACCCTACTAAACCTTAAATCCTACTAAACCCTAACCCTAAATTAAATGTACAACCAAGCACTAACACATATGTTAATAATTTATAAAACCCACCAAAAAAACGAAAAAAATAATCATCGAAAGTATACCTTGAGGGACACCAAATCGAAGAGAAGAAAACGCTGAATTTTATGGTGCAATTTTTATAATTTTTCGATTTGCCGTTTGTCAGATAGTTGATGTTGGGGGGTAAATGAGTTTTGTACATGTGTATCATTCTCTTTGTACATGTGAAGCATTCTAATCGGTTATTTTATACTTCAAAAAATTCTTGTACTTCCTTGAACTTTTCTCATTAGAGCTAACATTTGATTATCATTTCGAATCCAAACGCTACCTTTCACATATTATAGTATAGTAAAACTTATACTTATTGCTGTAACAATGGGCTATAGGCAAGTCGGTTACGAAGTACCCGACCGTAAAAAATCAAAGTTTAATTACTATCCGAACCAATCCGACCCTAAATATGCTATCAAGATTCTAAACGGTAAATATACATAATATTTGAGTCGAGTGCTACGCAGACAGCAGATGGTTCATGAATGAATGATTTAAATACATATGGATGTATATTGTTAAAACCTTGGAAGATGTCCGTTTATAATCATCAAGATCAAGATTAGAAGGTGTTTGGGGGAGCGTTAGTAGAGGGCTTTTTAGCTTTTGTGTTATCATAACGCAGAAAAGCTCTTTTTTAGTGTTTGGATGAAGAAGATTTTAACTATTTTAAAGGGTTAAAAAGCTAAAAAGCTAAAAGCCGGGATTATGGGGTGGTAAGCTAAAGCACAAGCCAAAATCCTAACGCCCGGCCAAACACCCTCTTAATCTATCCAGAAGAGAAGAGAAGAGACGATAAAGAGGAAAAATTAAATTAATTCCGACGAGCAATCGGGGCGAAATCAAAACCTAATTTTAGGTTAACGGCAATGGCGTGTGTGTATATTCCGGTACAGAATTCAGAGGAGGAAGTACGAGTAGCCCTCGACCAGCTTCCTAGAGACGCCACTGATATCCTTGACATTCTTAAAGCCGAACAAGCTCCTCTTCATCTTTGGCTTATTATCGCTGTTAGTTTTCATTCTGTATTCCTTTTTTCTTTTTCTTATTCAAATTCATCCCATTATTTTCAATATCAACTCTCCTCGTTTAAGTTACATGTATTACGGACTATGTATATTGCAAGTGTGCCCTAATCGTAACGGTTATTGCGTGATGCTGGCCCTCGCCTCTACTTTTGATGAATTATCTTAAACATTACCTAATGTGGATCTAGAACATAAAAACGAAGAAGATGAAATTAGGTCATTCTATTATATGGCCGCCTTATAAATTCTACTTAAACATGTTTTGCATTTGCATACTCACAGTTATGACCTAATTTGTGTTTCACTGAATTAGGGAATCACTGTAGTGCTTAGCACGACAAGTTATGTTCTACTTTAATGCAACGACTTTATGAAATCGTCAGTAAATGTTCATCTTATATGGTAACATGTAAAAAAACTATACTTAAAGCTTCTTGTAACTTTAAAGTGTCGGTGGGGTTCGAAACCGGCAGCTGCTGCAGCTCAATTGATTTTAGCCTTGGCGTATGCTACCCCCGAGATACTAATTCATGTTGCAAATTAGGATACAGAATATGGGTTGAGATATATGTCAATTATTAATCCTTTGGATAGCAGTTACTGATTCGTTTTAGCTTACAATAAAATTTGGTACAGAGGGAGTACTTTAAACAAGGAAAAATTGAGCAGTTCCGCCAAATTCTCGAAGAAGGGTCCAGTCCTGGTAGATTTTTGATGCCCTTTATTTAATACTGCATTTATGTTCTATTTCTATTTCTATAAACATAAATATAATGTTTTTCCGGTCATTTTCTTCTGAAAGGGCATAGTGTCATCCTAACCTGTTATGTTTTGCAGAAATTGATGAGTATTATGCAGATGTGAGATATGAAAGAATCGCCATCTTGAATGCCCTGGGGGCCTATTATAGCTACCTTGGGAAAATTGAGACAAAACAAAGGGAGAAGGAAGAACATTTTATTTTGGCGACACAGTACTACAACAAAGCCTCCAGAATCGATATGCATGAGCCTTCTACTTGGGTTGGCAAAGGTAATTATAACAATCGAGCTATTATTCACATGTTCATAGTATTTTTCAGCACAGTTTATTGTAAGCCAACCATGAATGGATTGTGTACATTCGTGATCTCAAATCCATAAAAAAATAATCATCTATCATATACGCTTGGTTACAGGTCAACTTTTACTTGCTAAGGGTGATGTGGATCAAGCTTTTGCTGCATTCAAAATTGTATTAGACGGAGACCGGGATAATATTCCTGCTCTTCTTGGCCAGGTATTTTCCTATCAAATTACGTGTCTTGTTATAAAGGATGATGCTACTTTTATTGATGCTTATCAATGACTATATATATTTTTGGTAGTCTTATACTCTTAGCTAATCACATAGTTTGGTTTAACGCAGGCTTGTGTTGAATTCAACCGTGCTAAATACACAAGTTCATTGGAGATGTACAAGGTTTGTTTATTCTCTTGCATAGTCTTTTTGATCCTGTAGATTATATAATTATTTGGAAATGGATTTGAACTTACTATAGCTTCTGTAACACAAATTGTTACTCATCTGTGTCCCTCTTTGTTATTATTCAAAATCATTTATTTGTGGCCCTATTGATCTACTTTTTCATTCCTTTGAAAGAGGGTCCTCCAAGTGTATCCTCGATGTCCTGCAGCTGTACGACTTGGCATAGGTCTCTGTCGCTACAAACTGGGTCAATTTGAGAGGGCCAAACAAGCATTTGAACGTGTGTTGCAGGCACGTCATTCCAACCATTTTGGCACACCATTATACAACAGCCGTTGCTAATGTCTGATTGTCTTTACCTTCGTATAACTGCAGTTAGATCCAGAAAATGTTGAGGCCCTTGTGGCTCTTGGAATTGTAGATTTACAATCCAATGAAGGTTTGGTCTTTTTAGTTGCTGCTGTCAGCTATATTAAGATATGACTTCTTCTTTTTTGGTTTGATTGTTACATTTTTCCTTGTAGCTTCTGGTATTAGGGGAGCAATGGAAAAGATGCAAAGAGCCTTTGATGTTTATCCATACTGTGCAACAGCACTAAACTATCTTGCAAATCATTTCTTCTTCACTGGTCAACATTTTCTAGTGGAACAATTGACTGAAACAGCACTTGCTGCTACTACTCATGGCTCTACAAGGGCACATTCTTACTATAATCTTGCACGATCATATCATAGCAAGGTCTGGACATTTTTCATTCATTTGCAGCATTTTGTTTTGCATATTAGAGGAATTTATATTCATACAAGGCACTAAGTAGCCATTATGTAATTTTTTGTATTCTGTTTCAACTGAAATGAGTTACTAATAAAAGCATATTTATCAAAGATTCTTACACTTACAATATGCATTTGCATTTTATCATGTTTATATCAATTTCATCATGTTTACATCTGGTGCAGGCAATTCAGTTTTCATTTAGTGTCTATAATATTTATAACGTGTCTTGTTGGCTGGAATGCAGGGTGATTATGAAAAAGCTCTATCGTACTACATGGCATCTGTAAACGAAATCAATAAGCCACAGGACTTTATTTTACCCTTTTATGGTGTGTTAACTTAACCTTACAAAGTTTTTCTTATGTTACTCCACTGATCCTTTCATCTTCATCTTCACCTTGGTTACACTTTATGCTTTGGAGACAAATATCACCTTACTTTTTGCTTTCTGACATGTCTTATTTAGCTTATGTATCTAGGTTGATTAGTGCTTGTTGTAGAACTATGATTTGGAACTGTTATATGTCAAGTTTTTCTCTATATTATCTTATTGATATGGATTGCGAATTATACCAATTTGTATTGGCAGCCATTTTATAACTTTTTACTGAAACAGGTTTGGGACAAGTACAACTAAAATTGGGAGACTTTAAAAACTCTCTCTTAAATTTTGAGAAAGTATTGGAAGTGTATCCCGAGAATTGTGAGACATTAAAGGCAAGTGGCAAAAAATTGACTATTTTGCTTTAAACTCTACAATTGTATTTGCATATTTTACAAAATTCCGAGTGACTGAATGTGGATGGTTTCATACAGGCTGTTGCTCATATTTATCTTCAGCTCAATCAGACTACTAAGGTTCATGAAGCTCTGAAGAAAGCTGTCAGAATTGATCCTCGAGATCCTGAGGTCTTGTTAATTCCTACTATAATATGAAAGAACATCTATTATCTGAAGACTCTAAAAGTTGTGTGAAAATGTCTCATGATCAAATATTTGGCTGCTATTTTGCTACTGCTACTTACACTTTTCTGTTTGTTCAACTATGGTGCAGGCATTTTTAGATCTTGGAGAGCTGTTAATTTCGACTGACTCTGGAGCTGCTTTGGATGCATTTAAAACCGTAAGAAATTTATATCCCATTATTCTTGGATATTTACAGTATGTATTAGCATGCTGTGTCTTTAGAGATTGACTTGTAATGGTTATTGTTTGTTAAGCGATTACTATGAAATTAAATTGCTGCACATATGTAGTTTGACTATTAATTTTCATGTCTATGTCTATTTATTACTCCTAATTAGCATGTTGTGACAGGCACGTAATCTTTTGAGAAAGGCAAATGAAGAAGTGTCAGTTGAGCTTCTCAACAATATTGGTGTTCTTCATTTTGAAAGAGGAGAGTTCGAGGTGTGCTTCTTCTCCATGTGTTCGTTATTTAGAGTGACTGATGGTTCCCTTTTTAAATATCCTGATGCCTTAGTTGTATTATATCAGCTTGCCCAAGAAACTTTTAAAGAGGCTCTTGGTGATGGAATATGGGTCAAGTTAATAGATAGTGAACCACAATCTGACTCTGATCCTATCAGAAAAGCGTTATACCAACCCATGGATGCCAGTTTAGCTGCTCGAATGTACAAGGACATGCAGCTGTTCGTTAATCTTGAAAAAGATGGTATTGCTGTCGAATTACCATGGGATAAGGTCACAACATTATCTAACCTTGCTAGACTGTTCGAGCAGTTGCATAAAACTGAGACTGCTAGCATATTATATCGTCTTATCTTGTTTAAGGTAATCGTCCAAACATTGAACTGATAAATATTTAAACTTAGTGATCTTTTTTACTTTACATGTGATTTTATATTTTATTATTATTATTATTATTTTGAGCCTCAGTTTCCAGAGTATGTAGATGCTTACCTAAGGCTTGCTGCAATTGCAAAAGCACGGAATAATGTCCCACTAAGCATTGAACTGGTTCTTAACTCCTTTAACATCCTTGTTTGAATTCTAATGTTGTTCTGTATACACCTTTATTGGGTGTCTTAATGTTGAAAATGCGATTGCCTTTTGTTGCAGATCCGTAATGCTCTGGAAGTGGATGATAAAAACCCAGATGCATTATGCATGCTAGGTGACTTGGAGCTAAAAAATGATGATTGGGTCAAGGCAAAAGATACCTTCCGTGCAGCAAAGGATGCATCTAATGGAAAGGATTCTTATGCTACTCTTTGCCTGGTAAAAGCGTTCACCCTAAAGCATACGACCACTATAATTAGGTGCAGAAAGTTCAAACTAATAAATCCGCTTGTTTGCATGTTGGATATAGGGCAACTGGAACTACTTCGCAGCAGTCAGATCTGAGAAAAGAGCTCCTAAGTTAGAAGCCACTCATCTGGAAAAAGCAAAGGAATTATACACTAAGGTGAGATCAAGCAAATGTTCACTTTGATCTCTACTTGATGTTCCAATAAAAGATTGTACAAATCATTATAATGTATCGTTTTTCAGGTTTTGGTAGAACATCCAGCTAATATGTATGCTGCCAATGGTGCTGGTGTGGTGTTGGCGGAAAAAGGTCAATTTGATATTGCAAAAGAACTTTTTACACAGGTTAGTCAAGATCTATTAGTAAGTTCTTGGGATTAAAAAATAGTTATTCAAATTTTCTTCTTATCCTTTGTAATCATAGGTTCAAGAAGCCGCAAGTGGAAGTGTTTTCGTCCAGATGCCAGATGTGTGGATAAATTTGGCACATGTTCATTTCGCTCAAGGCAATTTTTCGTTAGCCATCAAAATGGTATCAAGTGGTTTACAGTTTACACCACAGTTTTTTTGCTTTATCATTTTTTGAATCATCCGGTGTAACTGATATATTCGCATGCAGTATCAAAATTGTTTGCGCAAGTTCTATTACAACACAGACAATCAAATTCTTCTGTATCTAGCCCGTACGCATTATGAAGCAGAACAATGGCAGGAGTGCAAAAAGACGTTACTGAAAGCTATTCACTTGGCACCTTCAAATTACACATTAAGATTCGACACAGGTGTTGCCCTGCAGAAATTCTCAGCATCCACATTACAAAAAACAAAAAGGACTGTTGATGAGGTGAGATTAATATTATCTGAAGTTTTTATGCGTGCCGTTTATACACATGAAATAGTCTAAATATTTCTTTAATAGGTGCGTGCAACAGTTGCTGAGTTAAAAAATGCTGTTCGAGTGTTTAGTCAATTGTCTGCAGCGTCAAATCTACAATTTCACGGGTTTGATGAAAAGAAAATTGAAACTCATGTTGGATATTGCAAGCATTTGCTGGAGGCTGCAAAAGTTCACTGTGATGCTGCTGAGCTGGAAGATCAACAAAATAGACATAGACTAGAACTTGCTCGTCAAGCAGCAATACGGGAGGAAGAGAGTCGATTGGCTGAAGAACAGAAGAAAGTCAAGGTCCGGCGAACTAGTTGTGCTCTATGTTTCTTGTATTTGTGATTACTATTTTGTGCATTTATTTATGATGTGTTGGAAAGCAGTTAGAAAAACGGAAACAAGAGGATGAGCTGAAGAAGGTCATGCAACAAGAACAGCATCTCGAGCGTATTAAGGTCAGTCGTTTGTAGTTGGTATTGCAATCACCATGTCTAAAGTATTCCTTTTCCATCAGGATTATGTCGTATTAAACCTTATATACAAATCACCAAGTAAATCGTTAAATTATCATGGTATCTTAAATGATATATCGTAATTTTTAGCATCAGACAAGTTTATCATGAGAAACATGATCTTTTTGTGAGATTTTGATGACAATATCGCATGGGACAAGGCCCATGCTTGACCCTACATTCTTCAGCTTGGCTCATTCTCGATTTTGTCAGTTTGACGCGATTTCCTTTTTAGTTATATTTTACTAGCTATGAACAGTGCATTTCACTATTCAAATCCTAACAGGAATCAGCATATGTAATATTTAATAACATAAACATAAAAATATCGATGACCTCCATCATTCTTGCATAGGCTTTTCTTTTTACCTGTATATATGAAAAGGTTATGACCTTGTCAATTCCTTCCTACAGGAACATTGGAAGAGCAGTGGATCGAAGCGAAAAGATAGAACTCAAAACGAGGATGAGGAGGGTGCACAAGGGGAGAGGAGGAGAAGAAAAAGTAGCGCCAAGAAGAGAAAGAGAGACAAGAAAGCAGAAACTCATATGGATGATCAATATGAATATGAAGAGGATAACACTAACAATAACTATTATGAGACAGAGAATCAAGTGACTGATCAGGTTGATGATATTATTCCACAAAATCTGCTTGCTGCTGGCCTCGAAGATTCTGATGCTGATGACACAGTAATCTCTCTCTCTCTCTCTCTCTCTCTCTCTCTCTCTCACACACACACACACACACACACACACACACACACACACACACTCGCACACTGTGATTTTGCTGTTGCTACGGTGAATTCACCTGTAGTCTGTGATGCCAACATGTTGGCTGAATTTCTTGCTGATATTTGTTCTACTTTGTGTCATGAAGGGTGCACCTTCATCAAATACGGGCAGAAGAATACGGGGATGGTCAGAGTCTGAGGATGATGAGCCAGAAAAGAGGCAACCTAGCTCCAGTCCTTTTAGAGAGAACTCTGTGGATATGCAGCTAAGTGATGGAGAATAGTCGATCAAGTGAAAAGTTTATCAGGGGATTACGTAAGATTCATAGGTCAGTTTGATCGAGTAATAGTCTGTATTCTAACATGTATGTAACTTTAAAATTTATTTTTAATTTTTTCCCTTCTTTTAACTAATAGAGAGTACGCTGTGAAAGTTATGGGGAGTAGTCCTAAATGGCAACACACGGTTTTTTCAAAAGGAAGTTTTAATTAGGTTTTTCCCTTGTCATTGACAAGGATTTCAGCAGGACTTTGAATTTAACATGTTTATAATGTTAACATTTGTTTGTGTTAATTTTGTTTTTGTTTTTTTTGGGTAGCAAGACAATTTTAGCATTCAGAAAGTGATTCATGAATTTCGAAGACACCCAAAGCTTCCTAAATGATGTGGTACATTACTAAAAAAATTTAGTTCATGGTTGATTCAGATTTACAGTAATTGATATTTAATGAAACTGCTTGTCTCCATGTGGGTAATCATATATGCAAAAGTTATTGGGTTTAAGCTATAGAAGGTAAGAGTTGATATGTTCAAGTGTTTGATAATAAATGAAGGTGGTAACACTAGAAAGGCCAAGGGCAGCAGCACCTGTTGGGAAGCAACTTAATCGTATATGAAGTTTGGTGTAGTCAGTACTCAGTAGTAAGTATGCGATTTGCATTTAGTCTGAGCAGGATATGGACATGCACAATTGGGACCACAAAATTTACCTTTAAGCATCAAAATGTTGTATCACGTGCATCCAAGTACGTACACTTGTGGTGTGGTGTGGTGTGGTGTGGGTGACTTGGTATGTATGTTTGTCCTCCCCTTATACAAATAAATGTTAGTGGTGGGTGGGGTTGAAAGTGTAAAACATGAAACGGTGTGGTGATGACATGAGATCCGATTTGGATCTAAAGTTGAGTAAGTACTGTATTTTTTAGTGAGTGAGTGAGTGAGATCTGACAAAAGAGGTGTCAGGAGTGAGGTCCCACACTCACTTACTATGTTCAGTAGTGTTTGCAGAATCTGAAGAAGCAGAGGGTTGGTTTTGAATAAAAGAGAGTATTGTACAAGTGTTTAAAGCTGGTGATAAATGAAGTGAAGATTCTCTCTCCTAAAAACAAACATTTATTATTTATTATTATTATTATTATTATTAGAGTATTTTTCTTTGAGGGGTTACTCTGTCACACGCGTGTGGCTTGTTTAAAGTTTTGTGTCTTCCCCATCAAACTTCAAATCATACTTTTTTTTTTTTCTTTCAAATCTTATCATTCAATTCGATCAATAATAGGGATGAGCAAAAAAAATGAAATACCGAAACCGAACCGGTACCGAATCGAACCGGTACCAAACCGGTACCGACCGTTACAAATGGTACGATATTCGGTTTTTAATTTGGGGCCAAAAGAAAACCAGTATCAACTGGTTGGTACCGTGCACACCAAAATACCTAAATCGAACCGGAACCGCACCGAACCGGTACCGAATATCTTGGAAGGAAGGATGTCTTTGGGTGTAATTTCTGACTATCTTCGCTCTCAAATTGGAGGACTTAACGACTCGTTTAAATAGTTTTCAATAATAAAGAGACTAGTTATAGTTATGAATGAGATGGACCAAGACGAAAAGTTTTGATGATATACATGTCTATTTCTCATTACATCATAATTTGATTAAGTTCTGATGATGTACAATACAACCTTGTTTTCTTATTACATTTTCCTCAACAATGATTATTTTTTTATTTTATACTACTACTAAATTCGGGTAATCGACTGTCATATAAAAGAAATAAAAGTACTCCCTCCCTAGCTAGTACGAGTATATATTGGTTTGTCTATTCGGTTGCTACTCACCATACCAATTACCTTTTTTAAATTAATTTTTCTGTACTTTTTCTGTACTTTATTTCATCACTTTTTCTTACATTCTGTACTTTATTCCATCACTTTTTCTTACATTCTGTACTATTTTGTACTAAAGGGGGTATGTTGAGTATTTTTTTTGGTATGGAAAGACAAAGCCTTAGTCTATTATTTCTTGTTTACATGTTTTTTTAATGCATCTCAAAATCTAGGTAGGTAAGGGTTACATAATAACATTGATATAAGCAACCAAACGGAAAACAAGTACATAAAATGTCAATCTAGCTAGTTGTGTGGTGCAAAATTTTCAGAGTTTTTGATTGACCCCACTCAATCAAAAAAAGACAACAAAATTAAAAAAAAAAAAAAAAAAACATACGTTATCATCCTTATCATTACTGGATGGATGGATGGATGGATAGTGTTTGAAGGTAAGAAGACGCGTTAATCAACAAACATTGTTAACCAACTGAAGCGCTTCCTTGATCTCTTCTGTTTCAACAACAACAACAACAGCAGCACATGAATCATCTGCAAATTAACATCAATCAATTAACTACATATATATAGTATATGCAGTCTAGAAAACATGTATGTACAGTATTATTATGTTAGCATAACAGAAATCAATCTAAGTGGTGGAATTAATAGTAGTACCATTTATTTATGTGTGAGGAAGAAGTCATGAGCGGACGTGGTGGGGATGGAAATTGAGAGCTGAGTTGTGGAACAAGAATCTGTGTCCTCATTATTTGGTGGCCATTCATCAAAGAAATGATGCATCACTTTCTGCTGCTGCTGATGCTCATCTTGCTTCTGTTGTTGATATGATGATGATGAATATCCATTTCCATTTCCATATCCATCGACAGGTTGATGGTAATCGTGCGCAACCGAATTGTTGTTGATACCCAGTGGTTCCAATTGCCAACAATCTCTCTTGATGCTCCCACCACAAGATTCTGACAAATATGAATGCTCATCTATCTCCTCCTTCATCCCATACCTCTTTCTGATAAAAATGCATTCCATCTTTAGTAAATAAAATCACCCAATTACTAAATAAATATATATAAAAATTATAAGTAACCAACCTGTATGGGGTAGATTCCAACATGAAGTAATCTTGAGATGACAAAACATTATTAGAGTAATAAGAAGAAGAAGATGAGTTCAGTGGATGTGAATTGGGAGAAGGGTAATTTGGGGATTTGGATGATGATGATGATAACAGGGGAATGGCTGTTGGTGGTGGTGTTTTAGGTGTTGTGTTGTTGACTTCCACAGGCTTTCTTGAACGGTTTCTGCCTCTATGCATGTGCCTTTCACAGTATTTTGAATCAGGATAAGCTTCTTTTGAACATCTCCATTTCTTACCATCTGTTCTTCTGCACCTCCCTGGTTCTGGATCTATCTTTCTCCCGATTCCCATTCCCATTCCCATTCCCAAACACTTCCATCCAACTGAAAATTATTAACAAATGATAGCCACTTAATTAGCATGCATATGATGTTTTGGTAACATAAGTAGAGAAAGCTACTGCTAGTAATTATTAGTGTAATAGAGAGGAATTATATTACTTGTAGGATGAGGTGGTTGGTGATGAAGGATGAGGTTTGTACAAGAATCTAAACTTGTCTTGATGGTGAAGAGGAGATCAGGAGGAATTGGCATACCAGAGATGATGTACTTGTAAACAAGTGCTTGCTGTTCAAGCTCTTGCCATTGACTTGCTGTGAATGGATGATACCTATTATTATTCCTTACAACTTCACCTGCTGTGCCTGTACTCATCATCATATCTTTTGATTCTTGAAATATCACCCCAATTGCTTGCTGTACTTATCAAGAAGAAATCAAGAGGACTTGAAAAAGAAATCAAGAAGAATAAAGAAAAGTTGCTTAATTGAATTGAATTGGCTGAGAAATATGATCAAGATCCTGTTTGAAAAGGATACAGTACATGGTTAAGTTGAAAACCAGAACAAACACCATAAGCTGTTTTTTTCCTTTCAATCTATCTACTCTTTTATCTTTATAGAGATCGTAATAGTTATAGTAATAAAAATTGTAGTAGTGTGTGTCTTGTGATAGAATAGAATAGAACAGAATACGGAGTATTATATTATGACTGCAAAGACTGTTGCATCTGCTGCTGTTACTATGCTGGCTGCTATTGTCTCTGACAATAATTTATACGGAAACCCATAATAATGGTCTCTCTCTCTCTCTCTTATTAATGTAAGTTTGTGTGTATGTGTGTGTGAATTTAAAAATAAAATACTACTGTATGTAAGAGTAAGTGTAAGGGAGTTGGTATCTGAAAACACAGGGGAGGGGGGTGACAGACAAAAGTGGCAGTGGCCATGATCATGAGACAAGTTTGTACGGTTTAATTTTATTCATTCCTACTTTTACTTTTTACTTTTTTCATCTCCACTTTGTTTCTGAAGACGTAAATGTAAAAAAAAAATAGAGTAAAAGAATTGGTAACACATACAATTTGACCTTTGTTGTTTTGGGTGGTCAATGATATCTCTGTTTTTAACCACGTGGTCGTGGGTGGACACCCTCCTCCTCTGACGAGACTTACGGTATTCTTTCTTAGCAGTTACTCAGGTCCAAAGGAGATAGCTCGGAAGAGTTCATTCTATAGTAGCTCGTATGAGCTCAACCGAAGCTCAATCATAGGAGTTCATTCAATAGAAGCTTAGGAGCTCAATCAGAGATAACTCGTAGGAGCTCAATCGGACCTTACAATAAATAGCACTGCTGCATGATCAGTGGAGCAACATTGGTAAAGCTCGTAGGAGCTTAATAGGACAATGTTGAAGATCGATGTAGCAACATTTGGCGTCATCCGTGGGAACACGAACAAAAATGCTCCGTGTCCTAATAAGAAAAAGAACATCAAGAATTTGGAAACTTTATAATTCCATATTCGGGTTAGTTTCTTTGCTCTCAAATCTGACCTAAATGGTTCTACAAAAGGTACATTGCTACAACCTTAATCTAGATTTATTATAAGTACGTATTCAAAATTAAACATTTATACAATGACAACTACAAACCTAAGATAAAAGGTTATAGGTTCTTTTGAACGTCTTTATAATTGTAGTGTAGTATAAACTTATAACAGACACTTATTACATTTTTATGGATCTTCTTTATGGGACCATCTATAAAATGGACGACATTAGCTCCATCTCAAAACGTGTTTTCATTTAAGCACATGCAAATTTTGTGTTAAAGGTTCGACTTTGTAAATGGACCATGATTCGATTAGGACCATGGTCCAATTATTTATATAGGTATATGGATAACAGTCGACTAGAACCGTAAATCGAATTAGGACCAAGGTTCGATTAGGACCAATGTCCGATTATTGATATAGGTATATGGATTACAGGTTCGATTAGGGCCACAGTCCTTCTACTCATAGAAGTATATGAATAATTGTTTTGATTAGGACCATGAGTCGGATCATAAATGTAAGAACCTCAAACAATTACACCTTTCTAAGTCGAACCATAAATAATCATATATAAAAGATGATCATCGATACAATATAGAGTTCGTGTTTACATTTAAGAAAAAAATTTATGACCATTGGTTTGACTTATTCGAATCTATCAAATAAGATAAGCATGATCCGACTTATTATGCAATTGATGTTAGATAGAAAAAAGGCAAAAATACTTTGATAAAGTGCCTTAACCATGCCTCCTTTTAAAAATTAGATTACTTGCTATGATATGTGAAGTATAAATAATAATATCGTTGAAGATGGGACACTTGTCCTCATGCACTACTTCGAATGTAGGAGCAACCTTGTTACAAGTAGCAACCTTGTTACAAGTAGCAACCTCGCTTGCTTTTAGTTATCACTTTACTGTAAACCAAACATTTATAAATTGTCGTGACTCTTGAATAATAAAAGACTAGGTCCTACTAGAACTGTGAAATGCTCCTCATTTTAGATGTATAGATGCTCAATAGAAATTTTCATCTATATATATATATATTATTACTTCATTTTCATACGAACGTGCACCCATTCTAATAGTGCTCAATAGGAGTGATATATGCTTCACCTACAACAATGTCTGTAGAGCTATTTTTTGTAGTTCTTTTTGTCACACGTGATAACACGAAAAGCTAGATATCCATCTTGGTACGAAAGGGATATGCGAATCAAGTTCACACATATAGGTTCGATGAACCATAAATAGGATCATGAGATCCAATTCGGATAGGGATGGCAAAAAGATCCGAATCCGATGGGGATCCCCGAACCCCGCAAGTTTTGGATCGGATTGGGGATGACCAATTGGGGATGGGGTGGGGTATGGGGCGATAAATGGGGATTTCTATCGGATTGGGGTTGGGGTTGGGT
Organism: Helichrysum umbraculigerum; assembly: GCA_949592205.1. Taxonomy (NCBI): domain Eukaryota; kingdom Viridiplantae; phylum Streptophyta; class Magnoliopsida; order Asterales; family Asteraceae; genus Helichrysum; species Helichrysum umbraculigerum. Next base: position 1,764,005 of record CATIUR010000005.1, on the reverse strand, counting down.
AGTATCATCCCCGCCCCGCTCCGCCCCGATGTATATATATATATGAGGAAAGTTCAAAAAAGAATGGTAGAAAAATGAATGGTAAAAAAATGAAGAATGGAGGAACCAATAGGATTGCTCCATTTCAAAAATCCATTTTCACCTTTTTTTCCAAAGTTAAATATCTCACAAACCGTATGTCTATAAATTATAAAAATTACATATTCGGAATCATCGTCTTTTTCTCTTCGATTCTAGATCTAACAAGATATACTTTCGACAAAGTTTTTTTTTTCATTTTTATTGAGTTTTAATGTGAAATCACATGTGATTTAACACTAAAAAAAAAATCACACCCGCTTATATTTCCGATTAAACTTTAAATTCAAATCATTGATGATTTAAGGAGATTAAAACATGAAAAACTAAGTTGTAATCACATGCGATGGAATATCAAAGTATCAATCACATGTGATAAAAGAGTAATAAAATACGAATTTTCAAATCATTGATTATAGTTATATAAATAAGTAAAAATCAAGTTGAAATCATATATGAATTATCATATATCAGTAAATTTCTCATCAAATATCAGTTTTTAGATGAAAATCATATGTGATTATATACAAAATCATATGTGATTATATAAAAAAGCATATGTGATTATATAACAAATCACATGTGATTAAATGTACAAACAATAATCACATGTGATTTTTAATGAAACTAATGCAATTTTTAATTTTTTTTATTTATAACTATTAATGTGGATGAATATTAAGTTGTAATCACGTGTTAAATAACATATACCATGAATAAATAATCGTGAACAAATTTTTTATTTTTCATCATAAATCACATGTGATTATATTGTAGAATTGGGTAAAAAAACAAAGAAAAAAAATTCGTCGAAAGTATAGCTTATGACATCTCTAATCGAAGAGAAAAAGACGCTGGTTCCGAATATATAATTTTTATAATTTATGGACTTACGGTTTGTGAGATAATTAACCATGAGGGTAAAAATATATTTGGGTTTTGTAAACAAATGGAGCAATTCTATTGGTTCTATCATTCTCTACTTTTTTTGTATTCTTAAAAGAACCCACCTCATATATATATATATATATATATATATATATATATATATATATATATATATATATATATATATATATATATGCATGTGTGATTACAATATATGTATATATAATTATTAATTTTATATCTATAAATAACTAATATCATCAACAAATATATTTATTTATAACTTTTTGAATTACAATAATATTTAATACATTATTTATCTATAAGACTATGGTGTGTTGAAATTTAGAATTTTGACTCGTTCACAGCAAAGGCTTAGTTATTATTTATTTGTAATGTACATGTGTAATCCTTCTATTTTCTTAGTATACTTGTGTCATCAACGAAGTCAATTACTATATGTTGTTTTGTTCAAATCGAAACGAGGATGCCAATTAGTGGATGTTTAGGTAATACTTTAAGAAAAATCAACAAGTCATCCGAAATTTGGGGTTAATTAATAGAGAACGAGTACTGGGTTTCGATTTGAAGAGCCCACGTTCTCAACAAGTTACCCCGATAAGACCCCGTTGGGTATTGGGGTAAGCCATTCCCCGGATGGACCGCCCCGATAATACCCCGTTGGGGTTTGGGGTGGGGTTGGGGATTGCTTAGAATAATGGGGTTGGGGCTGACATCCCCTCACCGAACCCGCCCCATTGCCATTCCTAAATTCGGAATATAAATAGTAGCATGTTGAGATAAACCACCTACTAGTCTGGTCCTATCTAAATACATGATCAAAACCTAGTTGGACCACGTCCTATACACTACCACATCCTACACACTTGATCCTTATCATAGTAATCCTATATTCACGTGTCATTCAAATATGTTATTTTCATCATATTAAAGCAATTGTCATCATGCCATCCATATCTGTTTGGGAGACTACAACATTTGCTTGAGATTTTTCATATTCAAAATCAACTATCTTTTATGTGGATTACAAATGGTAATCCTTCTACAACTCATATGTAATATGAGTACTTCATATGTCTTGCTCGTAATATGATAATTTAGCCATTCTATAATAATTACTCCTTCATATCACTAACACAATGGGGATACTTACTCCTTTAACAATTCATATACGTTTTGATGGTCACACTACCATATCCTAACAAATCACGACACACATTCGGGTGGTTCAACTAATCCCCGTTTCTTATATCCCAATTCGGACTGAAATCTTCCTCCTAATCAAAATTTGTGTCGGCTGAATTTCTATATCTTTCAAGATAAGAATCTCTATCTCTTCAACAAACTTCTCCGAATATGTAGAAGCTTCACCTTTTTGGATGGAACACGTAATGTTTCAACAACATATCTTTTCTTAGGCATGGATGTAGATATAGGATCAACATCCGGACGAGTAACACGAGGGCCGGATACTTGTTCCCACACACCTAAATTTTTTCTTCGACCTTGACTTGACAACCTTCGGTGGTTCGAATGTGTAATCATCGTTCATCTTGAAATTCTCTTTCTTCACGGGTTTGGACTTTTTAGAAGGTAGTTGTTCCTCCCGATCCTCATCCGACATGGTTCGTTTTCCAAAATTCTTCTTCCAGTTGCTACATTAGTAAATGGTGAGTGTTAAATCAGATCTTCAGGATCATCCGACGAAGGAATTGAACAACTTTTGTCACCATCATGTCCAAGTGTTCTCCTTCACGCTCTCTAAGAGAACGAGAGTCAACGATGGTACTACTGAGTGAAGGTCATTCGATAGAATTGTACAAACTCATCACTCCTAAAAAGAAAGCAAACATAACACAAATATAGGAAATAACAAAACAAAGAGGACAATAATGGTGATCAAGTCAATTACCTTGCTCCTCAATCCTACAAATCGAAACTCGGTCCGATTGATTCCAATTTCTACTAATACCGACCATTACTAAAGCATGTTCTAAAAATATTCGAGCTTCAATCTACTAATTTTAATGCTCCCATGAGCTTTGTATCAACCTCCTATTCGGATGAAATGGAGTCATCTAGGTTTGCCATATTGGTTGCTACTCCATCTCAGTCAGGAAAATATGTTCCTTAACCTAGGAAAACTTATTGTTCTAAACATGAATGTTAATGGGGACTTATTTATATGCTATGGATGAAGATGTTTTCTCTTCTCCACCAAAACCCATTTCCCAATGCAGACCATTTTTATAGAATTTTCTAAAAAGAGGAACGAATGAACCTCAAAGATACCTATCTTTTATGATGCTAATGGGGATAACTGAAATATGGATCCTAACAAATTGAATCAATTCAAGGACGTAACGGAATAAAGGGAATTGGATATATACTTCTTCAAAAAACCTAGTGTACATTCAAGGGTCACATTGCACCTTCACAAAGCACAAACAAGACTCGAATGAGATACATGATTTAATGATCTGATTCAAACCAGATTCTCACATGATCCTATCGTATTCACATATAGGCTAATCCTATCATATTCACATATAGGTTCACTGGATCCTATTGTATTTACATATAGGTCACCTGATCCTATCGTATTCACATATAGGCTAATCCTATCATATTCACATATAGGATCACTTGATCATACTCTATTTACATAGAGATCACTGAATTCTATCCTATTTACATATACGATCACATGATCCTATCATATTCACATATAGGATCACTTGATCCTACTCTATTTACAACCATTCGAATCACATCCAATATAGGACCATCTATATAGTGGTAATAAGATCGCTTTATCATGCTTCATTTATAAGTAGATGCACAACTTGTCGGACCAAACATTGGTGTTGATCACTTTATAGGTTTTGACAACCTTAAGTCGGACCAACACATTGAGCATCACAATATGCTTCCATTTATGGTCTAACCTAAATACAGAATGCTACATAGTGTTTCCATTGTACTCCTAGCAGTCACCATCCCAATATATATTTGGACAAAAGATGTGCGAGTTGGAATGCACAAGTTTTATCAACATGAACATTTATATTTGTAATGGCAACTAGCGTTTTAGTATATTACATTAACCAAATCTCTGTGGTCCTATATATATAAAATGAGTTTCGGTCTTTATACTATATGTTGATAGGATCGAACCACTTTCATTTCACACCAACTAATCTCCTTATCTACAAAGTAAACTTTGGTTTTGATCCTACATGTAGATAGGATCTGACCACTTTCACTCCCCCTACCGGATACAATTCACATCATAAACATCTACACCTAAAAAAATCTACATTCATACATTTCATCCATGTAATCATTAAGTTTTCCCTTCTATAACTTTATTATTATAAAACTAGAGGGACAACAAACTTATAACCAAAAGATAGCTTCCTAGTTCTCTTCTCAAGTTAAATTACTCTTTGTAATTTTGAACCCCTTTCAAATTAAGAAGGTACCAACACCATAATGACAAACTTCTCCAATATGTATCGATGGGTGATGAACGCCAAAATGTGCTATTTTATAGTACTAATTACCCCCTTATTTGATAGGTTTTTAATGCATTTTATATGAATAAGATACTTATTTCGTTCATATTTGCATTTAGGAGTTAATTCGGAGCTTGGATAAAAAAGGAACAGAAAACGAGCTAAATCATAAAGAAAATAAGCTAAGAGAGTGAAGATAGGCAATATTGGATTGGAATAAGTGTAAATGAAGCTCGAATCGGAAAGAGAATGAAAGATGAGCTGAAAATGAAGAAAAGTGTAAAAGCTGAGTTTTCGGACATGCTGTTAGTATTTTGGCCATAACTTCTTCATACGAACTCCGATTGAGGTGATTCAACTTGGAGAATTTAGCTAACTCAGAGGGCTACAACTTTCGTTTTTGGTAGTTTTTCTGAAAATGCATCCATACGGCGTATGGATGTCCATACGCCGTATGGATTGAAAACTGGGCCAAAACTTGAAATCGCGGGCCGAGGCTGATGGGCTTTTACATCCATACGCCGTATGGAATCCATACGCCGTATGGATGACTTTTTCAGCATTTTAAGTCCGATTTTAGGGTTTTCACTTCATAACTTCAATACAAAAAACCTAATACGATTCAAAACGACCAGAGGGGGTTTTTCCCTCATTTTGGGAGCTTTTTGAAGGATTAGAAGCTTAGAGAATCAAAGGTTTTCACTCGTTCAATCAATTCTTCGGTTTCTCGGTTTGAATACGCTATTCTATTTCATTTGATTATGATTGTGATTTCGGTTTCAATTCTGATTTCCTGTAGCAATATGGTTGGCTAAACTTTAATTGTATTTGCTTGGATAATGATACTTAGATTATGGATTGATTATTGATTTGCGGATTTAATTCGATTTATTGAAAGTTTATGTGTTTATTTGATGATCCTTGGCTATTGAATGGTTATTAGAAATTACCTAACGTGGTTTTATGGTTAATTGAGATTGATTTCCTTTTAATTATAAGATTATTGATAATTGTTGATTTCAATTGACGATTGTTGCTGAATATATTGAGTTTGACAGGTTAGGGTTAATAATTGGTAATGATCATTGATGAACAAGATAACTAGTAGTAGTTGTAGACTTTGTTGATTCAAGTCAAGAGAATAAATCACATAAACGGTGTTGGTTTAATTTAGAATACAATTTGGTGGGCAACGTTAAATTGGACTGTTAGCGTGTTGAAAACAACCTTGTGTCTTTCTTAATTGTGTTTATATCAATTTATCTCGTAAAGAAGATTGGTAACATTTGTCAAATCACCAATAAATCTATAAGTTAGCAAATCAATAAAATGATTTCCGGAATCTAAGGAAAGTAATCCAAGCAAATGCATTTCTTCTATTATCTGAATTAAGTCTTTATTTGAATAATTGTTTATTAATTATTTTCTTTTAAGTTTTATTCAATCAATCACTTTTCATAATTGTTAGTCAATTGTTCGATCGGAACTAAAACGCCCCCCAAAATTTACTGTTTTAATTATTTGTATTATTTTCCAATTTATTTAATATTGACATCCGTTCCTCGTGTTCGACTCGGACTTACCAAGTCTATACTAACATTCGATCGGGTATTCTTTCCTGGTTGTGTGAGAAGTATATATAAGGTATTTCCATTTTATAAATTAATAAACTAGACGCTTTCACACGCATCAAGTTTTTGGCGCCGCTGCCGGGGAACGGTTTGATTCAATTGGATAAATTGGAATTTGTTTTCTGTAAATTATCAGTTTTAATTTAATATTTATTTACCTGTTTATTTGTATTATCTGTGTATAGGATTAGTTTATAATTTGTGTTATATTAAGAGTCTTGTTCTACCCTTCGTATTTGGAGGACGATTTCGGAGAATATTTACGAGCTCTCTTTGAACCACCCATCGATCAATCGGAACCAGATTTAGAAATGGCAGACGACATTGCCAATATGACTCTCGAGGAATATTCGAGCAGAAGGCGTAGCGACCTTGGCCCAGGAGTTGTGAGGCCCGCAATTGCAGAAAACGTCGAGTTCGAGATAAAGGGACAATTCCTAAAAGAGCTTAGGGAAAACCCGTTTCGAGGAGAGGAGAGAGAAGATGCTAACGAGCACGTGGAAAAGATTGAGGAGATTGCCGATATGTTCAGCATCCCTAACATTACAAGCGATCAAATCATGCTCCGCGTGTTCCCAAGAACACTCAAGGGAGCCGCAAAAAGATGGATTACTAATGAACCAGCTGGATCCATCACCACGTGGGAAGATCTCCGCATAAAGTTCCTAAAGATGTACTGCCCACCATCCAAAACGTCAAGATGATAAACGAGATTAGGAATTTCAAGCAAGAAGTTGATGAGTCGCTACACGAAGCGTGGGAAAGGTACCAGGACTTGATGCATAAATGTCCACAGCACGACCTAAACGACCAGCAAATTATAATGGTATTCTACACGGGAGTGGATCGTGCTACAAGACAGCAATTAGATGCTCAAGGACATATCCCGAAGAAGATTCCTAGGGACACCTTAGCTGCTATACGCGACCAAGCAAAGCATTCTCGGTTATGGGATGATGGTGCCTCTAGGAGAAACATGTCAATTAGCAATGACGATGGACTCGCCGCCATAACTGCCAAGCTGGACAGCATGGGAAGAGATAAAAAAGGTGACCGAGACTGTCCATGCAATCCAAGTAGGGTGTGACAACTGTGGAGGAACGCATTTAGTCAAGGATTGTCCCGAAATGAATTCTGTAGGAGTGAGAGAGGAAGTTAAATATGTGGAAACTCACGGAACCTACTGCCAAGACAGAGGAGAATTTTTCCTAAGACCATACCAGGAAGGAGGTCGCCAGTTCAGCCAGGCTCAGCCAGAGTATTTCACTAGGGAACAACCCTCGGCAACCTTCCTTGACAAGAAACCCAATTTGGAAGAAATGATGGGGAAGTTTTTGATCGCTAACGAGAAATTTATTGCTAAGTCTGGATAGCGGATGAACGCCATTGAAGCATTAGTTCGGAATCAAGGAGCGGCGATCAAGCAAATTGAGAGAACCATTTCCAGCATAGCTAGAGTTCTTCAAGAGAGACCCCCGGGAACTTTACCAGGATGTGGAAAGGTTCATGAAAACCTTAAGTTTCAAAAGAATCATGTGTCGAAGCTTTTGCCTGAAAAGGATAAGGAAGTTGAGGTTGCCATAAATTCTAGGGTGGACACAAAAGCTGATCAATTTGCTAGGGATAAGCAATATGCGAAGGATCATGCGCCACCACCACCTTACCCAGCAGCTTTGATGAGGAGAGGAAAATATGAAGCTCATTATCATCAATTTCTAGAGAATCTGAAGCAGCTTCACATCAACATTCCGTTTGTGGAAGCCATTGCCCAAATGCCTAAGTATGTGAAATACTTGAAGGAGCTCTTGACTAATAAGAGCAAGTTGGCAGAAGCAACCATAGTAATGATGAATGAGCGATGCTCAGCCATGATGCAAAACAAGTTGCCACCAAAAATGAAGGATCCAGGAAGTATCACTATACCCTGTCGAATTGGTAATTTGGACATTGCGAATGCTCTAGCGGATCTTGGGGCTAGCATATCTATTATGCCTTATACTATGTACGCTAGAATTGGGCTAGGAGAACCTAAATCCATCCAAATGTGCATCGAGTTGGCTGATCACTCTGTTCAATACCCTAGAGGGATGGTTGAGAATGTTTTAGTTAAGGTTGATAAGTTTGTGTTTCCCTGTGACTTTGTGATTCTTGACATGATAGAGGATCCTAAGGTGCCTATTATTCTGGGTAGATCTTTCCTAGCCACTTCCAGAGCGTTAATTGATGTTTTTGATAGGAAAATAACCATGAGATTGGGGGATGAGAAGGTTGTATTCGATGTGAATGAAGCTATGCAATATCCAGAATCAGTGGATGAGACCTGTTACTTTGCTAGCATGAGAGAATTATCTGAGGATGACAAGAGTTTGCAAAGTTTGAAGGATGACGTAGATTTAGACCCAATAATTCTTAAAGGATGGACGGGAAACCTCGAGGAAATCCATGACATCGAAGAATTCGATAAATTGCTCGAGGAAATAGCGACAACTTGCGATGAGGAGTTGGAGAATGAGGGCGTCAAGCTAAAGGAGAGTAAAGAGTCAATCTCGACAAATGGAATCTCGATCAAAACGGAGACGCGAATTCTAAGTCATTGTCACAATGGTCCTACTAGAAGGCATAAGGGACCTAATTACACGTCACGAAAGATGTTGAAAGCGAAGGCATTACCTATAAATGATGCACGGGTTGTGGTGAAGTTCCGTAAGCGATTGTTTTCACGATTTGGAACGCCGAAGGTTTGGATCAGTGATATTGAATCGCATCTTACGAATGCACAATTGGAGAAAGTGTTAGGAATGAATGCTTATGTTAACGCCCGATTATATATGAAGCGCACCAAGAAATGGCATGATTCACGTTTTAAATCAAAGAGTTTATTTGAAAAAGGTGGTAAGGTTCTCCTATATAGTTCTCGTCTGCAATTGTTCCCTGGAAAGTTGAAGACTCGTTGGACAGGACCTTTTATAGTTGAAAAGGTTTATCCTGTTGGTGCTATTTATCTACAAGGTCATTATGGAAAAACTTTCAAAGTTAAGGGAAGTCGTTTGAAGAGATACTATGGTGATGCAAGGGACTCCAAGCGTGATTTGGAGATGAAATTGAGTTAAGTTGTGGAGCAAGATGTCGAGCTTACCGACGTGATAAACAAAAGCGCTTTCGGGAGACAACCCGTTATTCTGTCATTTTGTTATTTTGTTTTGTTGTTTTTGTTTGCAGGTTTGAACTTTGTGGGTGTATTCCCTGGAAACCCTCGCGAGACTACAACTCGTCCACTCAGGATACTGAGGGGTTTAAAGGCTTGTTGCATACGTGATGTGACCAAAAAAGTCATGTTTTTAAGAGTATATTTCCACACTTTTTGGACTATTCTTTGGTGAAAACATTTCAAAACCATCATTATTTACCAAAATTCACCAAGGTAGTCTAAATATAGACGCGACTGCAAAAATCGGTTAAAACGTCCAAATAACACGCAAACCGAGGCAAAACAATCACCTTAAATTTTCCGTTCTCAATATTCTTATGAAAATAGAGCTTAATACATATTTTATGATTCAATAGGAAAATCCAAGATCGGAGGTAAAAGAATCAGAAGAAACGGACGAGAGACGGAGAAGATATGCAGTCTGGAAGCACGCCGATCGTCATCCGGAATACGCAAAAGCTAAACACTTCCAAATTTGGCAAACTCAGTGTCATTAGAAGCGTAACGGAAAAACGAAACTAACGGCACAAGAATCAAGCAAATCGGAGCCCAAACGAAGAAGATACGGACGAACCAAGCAACCGAGGAATCAGCGGAGGCCAAACGGAGCACCAACCCCCTCCCCCTGGGCACCTAGGTACCGTATACGGTACCCTAGGTGCCGTATATGGCCCTATGGGTGCCGTATACGGGGGTGTTTGCTTTGTGAGGTGCCGTTTAACCCCCCTTGGTCCAGTACCCCCCGTATGCGCTTTGATGCTTGTTCTTTATGCTTTAGGACTTGTACCAAGCTTCAACCTCCTCATCTATAATTTGAGGACTCCTCTCATTCATTCAACACACCTCAGTTTTCATTCTTTCACACTTTCTCTCTCTAAACTCTCTCTCTCTAGATTTAGGTTAGCATTCTCTCTCTAGCACTACTCTTAGGAGTTAGAGGAGAATTAGTAGGTTAGAGTAGAAGCTCTCAGTAGCTTTTGTACGGAGTTACTCCGAGACTTCAGATTTGTGAAGATTTGTCTGTATTACTCTCGTATTCAGGTTTAATACAATCTCTCGCATTTATTCTTTTAATTATGCTTTCTTATTACACATGCTTAGGAATGAATGCTAGAATTATGCTAGGCTAGACAAATCAATGTTTGTTGTGATGTATGCAATGTTAGGATAGTTATGATATAATACACAATTAGGGATAACACCATTATGAAACAATGGAGGTAACGTTATACGGCTTTCATTTGTATAGCGCCGGAATCATCACGAATGTGTGTAGTACGGAACGTGGAAGCTATGAAAGTCGTGGGCACAATCCATTGTGGAAATAATGATTCCCAATTGTGAACATACTGTTACTCTGTCTGTGTAAGTTTAAAACTGTTTGCGAACTTATAAGCTGAACCTCTGTTGTTTATCTATCCAACTTATGCTGTGGTTTGTATCCTCCTCCCTAGAACCTGGCCAATTGCTAGAAGTAGGATTGCCAACTATTCTATGTATGATGATCAATGAACTCAACATGGTCGTTGTTCCCTTGATTGAAACACATCCGAGGGACACGAAGCATAGGATTAGAGATAGATTAGGTTCACACTTGTTTGTTGTGTATCTTTGGGACAACTTCCGGGATATCCATGATTTAATTATTAGGTCAGTTAATGTAATGACTAGTGTTCCGTCCTATTGCATGTTCTTGTTTGATTGTTGCTAAGGTATTTCATGCTAGACATACGCAAACATTATCGCTGCCCTGCTAATTAGATTTTTACGAACATAATAAACATATTACAGATAGGTTAACATGTATGTAATATATGTGCTGATTGTATGATTAATGATGAACAAGTCAGCTGACCGTTAGACAGATTATCCCAACCGGTTCCGCGGGTTAAACCCTGTTCATGTTATTGTTCACTGAACAATTCATGCCATGATACTAACGTCCTCCGGATGTCTGTAAATGGGGACCTGGATTAGAGGATAGTTGTCAGTTGAATTGGTCTGTGCATTTGGGAGAACTTCCGGTGTACTGTACATTCTATAACTGCTATCCATGTGACATATTATATATCTGATTGCGGACAACTCTACGTTAGGTATATAGTAGGATCGTAGTTGTAGCTCATTAAGAAATACAGGAATATCTAGTGAGTAATCTGGAACCCTAATTGGTATAACGGAAAAGCTGTAAAATGCCCGAGTATCCGGTATAGCGTTAACATACATACGTGGGAAACCAAGTAAAGGTCGTAGGCATAATACTTTATCTACCAATTAAGTTTCTATGACCTCACCGGATTAATCATCACATCTAGTAAACTCATCCATCATAACTATCCATCCAAATAACATTGCCGAAGTCACAGCAAACATATTCCTTATCTTGATTTCTCTGCGTACTCCGTACAAACCCCTGTCTTTACTTTAGTTTTTAATATTTAGATTAGAAAAAAACCAACCAACCTATCAAAAAGTTTTAAAAATCCCAGCTAAATTACAGAAGATAATTAATCCTCCTAGATTCCCATGCCCGTTGTAGTTTGAAGAACGACACCTGAGTCATACATACCGCTTACTGCCCTTTAGGTCTTTAAGTTGTATCAAAACTTAGGATACCCAGCATAACAAATATAAAACACACTGTCCGCACACCCTTGCCGGAAGGTTCAACGACCGGAGTGAAATCCGACCGACCGCGGGGCGTACGACAAGTTTTTGGCGCCGCTGCCGGGGACTACAACGACCGACTTTAGGAATTTAGTTATCTTAGTTATTTAGCGACCCTTTCGGGAGATCAATATCATCCGGAAGTTACCTGCTTTATCCTTAGGTTAATTAGATTAATTAGGTTAATTTAGTTTAGTTAGATTAATTTTTCCTTTCCGTAACCCTAATTTCTACCTTACAAGTTATGACGAACCGTATCACGCTCGCCTCATCAATCAAGCCACTGCTAGAGGGACGAGGAGGACCGATCGTAGCACCAACCGACGAAACCCTTGAAATTAAGCCTCACTACATAAAAATGATTAAATCTGAGTGTCAGTTTCATGGTCTTTCGGTTGAAAACTCAAACGCCCATCTCAATAAGTTCATCAACCTTACCGACTCCTTCGATATAATAGGAACCAATAGAGACCCTCTTCGACTCCATCTGTTTCCTTATTCTCTATCTTCTCGAGCCTTAACCTGGTTTTATGATTTCGAACCCAATTCGATTCACACATGGGAAGAGATGGCTACTAAGTTTCTAGCTAAGTACTTTCCTCCTTCCATGCAAACCAAGCTTAAGACCGACATTGCTAACTTCCATCAGGAAACTAACGAATCATTAAGCAAGGCTTGGGAACGATTTAAGAATCTTATCGGAAGATATCAAAACCATCAGTTGGCTGAAACGAATCTGGTCTGCACATTTTACAACAGCTTAAATCCTCAGCACCAACAAACCCTCGATGCTGCTTCATCCGGAAACTTCATGCAACATACTTCAGACGAAGCCTGGAAGTTGATTGAGACGATAACGATGCACCATCATGACTTGGAGCCAGATGAATCCACTTCAGAGGAAAGGAATACTTCAGATCAAGCCTTGGACACCTTGAAAACTCAACTCGAATCCATCTTTAAAGTTGTCAAGGACTTGCAAGAATCTTCTAAACCCATGCAAAAGAAGAAGCCCCCAAAGTTCTTCCCAAACAGACGGGCCAACGAAGAAATTCTTGACACCAATGGTAGAAACCCTGACCAATCCTTTTATTCCAAACCATTCGTTCAGCGGTTAACCACACTACCCCCATCTCAATCTTTAGTTCTCTCTACTCCTACCCAATTGACTTCTCGTCTAAACAATACGATTTTCAATCACTTCATGGTTGAGCAAAATAATACGAACAAACGAATTCTTGATTTTCAAAACCAAAATGATTATTTGCTCAGGATTTCAAATGATTTAATTCAAAACATGGAGGATAATGTTAAAAGGTTGTTTTTAAAAGTTGAGGAGAAGCAAAGGGAGGAAGCGATCTACAATTCTGTCTTTCACTCATCCTATGAGCACGATGACATGCTTGTAGTCACTAGAGGAGGAAAAGAGACTAAGAACGAGAAAACTATAGATATTCCTTCAGATAAACCTTCTGCTTCTCTACCCACTAACTCGGTACAAGCTGACTCTCCTGTCGCTTCTCCTGAGACAGAACCTTCTAAAGCCCCAGAAGTTTCTAAACCTGTTCGAATACCTTTCCCTGGTAGGCTTAAGAAAGAGAAACAAGAAGCTCAATTTGGAAAATATCTAGAAATGTTCAAAAGTCTACACTTAAACGTCAGATTATTAGATGCTTTAGTAGAAATGCCCAGTTGTGCTAAATTCTTTAAAGAACTGATATCCAACAAAGAAAAACTTAGACAGATAGTTAACTTACCCCTAGATGCCGAGTGCTCTCTAATTATGCAACAAGGACTACCCCCTAAGCTTGGAGATACTGGCCGTTTCACTATTCCTTGTTATCTTCAGGATGTTCAAATAAGTAACGCCTTAGCTGACCTAGGAGCTAGTGTAAACCTCATGCCATTCTCGCTTTATAGGAAACTAGGATTAAACGAACTCTTGCCTACACGTATGACCATCCAATTAGCAGATAGATCAGTTAAACTCCCTCGAGGAATTGCTGAAGATATTATGGTCCGTGTCGACAAATTCGTCTTTCCAGTTGATTTCGTTGTTATGGATATTGAAGAGGATACCCAGGTTCCACTCATCCTTGGCAGACCTTTCCTGAACACTGCCAAGGCCGTCATTAACGTAAATGAAAAATCTTTAAAACTCCGAGTTGGAACTGAAGAGGTCACCTTCAATGTTGATAAACTAATGAAACAGCCTGTGGGAGAAGATCTTGGTCTTGTAGATTCTATGCAGGAAATAATTGAAGAACACTTGGAAGAGATCCTCGCAGTAAGCAGCATTAACCCCCTTCCCAATACTATCATCACTTCAAGAATACTCTGTGAAGAAGGTGCAGGTCTATGCTCGGCTATCTCGGATTCTTCCGACACATCTGGAGAGTTACTATTTCCTTTAAAGAATTCCGATCCGCAGCTCAACTCCACATTGACTGCTCCTCTTGGATATGGCACTCCTGTCACTCTACTACGAAGGAACCCGACTTCTGAAGTAGATCATTCATCTCTCTCAAGGGAAGAAATTTTGAAAACTCTTAAAGACATGGAGTCAATACTTAAAACACCTGCTTCGCAACCATCTGAAGGCTGTGAAAATCCAGAAATCACCATCAGCAAGTCTTCATCAGCTCAATTTCAGAGATTTGCAACAACTGACAAAGGAAAAGAAATTATCACTGAAGAAAATGCAATCTCTCAATCTTCCCAAGTAAAATATGAGCTGAGAAAAGATGAGCTGTCCAACAATACAGAATGGGTTGAGATAGCATCAGCCGACATTTTGGAATCACCTGCAATGGAGTCAGATTATCAAACAACGTATGACGAGCTTAAAAGAGACGAGATTGCCAGGATGAAACCATCTACTGAAGAACCACCCGAATTGGAACTAAAGGAACTTCCCCCACACCTGGAATATGCTTTTCTTGAAGGAACTTCGCACTTACCAGTTATCATATCTAAAGAATTGAAGCCCGAAGAGAAAGCAAGGCTGGTACAGGTTCTAAAGTCACACAAAAAGGCGATTGCTTGGAAAATCTCTGACATACAAGGGATTAGTCCGAACTACTGCACGCATAAGATCTTAATGGAAAACGACTTTAGACCATCAGTTCAAAGGCAAAGGAGAGTCAACCCGAAGATTCAAGATGTGGTGAAAAAGGAGGTTATCAAACTCCTGGATGCCGGTCTGATCTACCCTATCTCAGATTCCCCATGGGTTAGCCCAGTTCAGGTCGTCCCAAAGAAAGGAGGCATGACGGTCATCGCTAACGAAAACAATGAATTGATTCCAACACGAACCGTCAATGGTTGGAGGGTGTGTATCGACTATCGGAAACTGAATGAAGCTACACGCAAAGATCATTTCCCTCTACCATTCATTGATCAGATGCTCGAAAGGTTATCAGGAAATGAATTCTATTGCTTCCTTGATGGCTTCTCAGGCTATTTTCAGATACCTCTCGATCCGAAGGACCAAGAAAAGACGACGTTTACTTGTCCCTATGGAACATTTGCTTACCGACGTATGCCTTTTGGTTTATGTAATGCACCGGCGACTTTTCAAAGATGCATGGTAGCAATCTTCCACGACATGATTGAACAATGCATGGAAGTGTTCATGGACGATTTCTCAGTTTTTGGGGATTCGTTCACCACTTGTCTTTCTAACTTGGATAGGATGCTTGCTCGATTTGAAGAATCAAACCTAGTTCTGAATTGGGAGAAATGTCACTTCATGGTGAATGAAGGCATAGTTCTTGGACACCGCATTTCTAAATCTGGAATTGAAGTTGACAAAGCAAAAGTTGAAACCATCTCGAAGCTTCCACCCCCTACTTCTGTGAAAGCCATCCGAAGTTTTCTAGGTCACGCCGGATTCTACCGTCGCTTTATTAAGGATTTCTCTAAGATCTCTCGACCTATGACTCATCTTCTCGAAAAAGATACTCCGTTTGACTTTACAAATGAATGTCTCAAAGCTTTCAACTACCTAAAGGAACAGCTTGTACATGCACCGATCATGGTTGCCCCCGATTGGAGTCTTCCATTTGAAATCATGTGTGACGCCAGTGATTTCGCTGTTGGAGCTGTACTGGGACAGCGGAAGGAGAAACACTTTCAACCAATATACTACGCCAGCAAAACGCTCACAGATGCTCAAAGTAACTATACCACTACAGAAAAGGAGCTGCTTGCGGTAGTATTTGCTTTTGATAAATTTCGTTCTTATCTAATCTTGTCCAAAACTATTGTCTATACAGATCACTCCGCTTTGAAATACCTTTTCAAGAAGCAAGATGCTAAACCACGCCTTCTACGATGGATTCTACTCCTACAAGAATTTGATATTGAGATAAAAGATAAGAAAGGAGCAGAAAACGTCGCGGCCGATCATCTTAGCCGATTGGAAAATCCATCAATGGAGAAGTTGCACGAGAACGATATTCAAGATCAGTTCCCCGAAGAACAACTCATGACTATAGGAGGCTACCAACAAGGGTCACAGTTCACACACAACCCTTGGTATGCCGACTTCGCCAATTATTTGGTAGGAAACATCATACCAAAAGGAATGCCAACCTCTCAGAATCGAAAAATCTTCCGAGATGTCAAGAACTATTATTGGAACGATCCTTATCTCTTTAAGGTTTGTCCCGATCAACTTATTCGAAGATGCGTCGATGGGAAGGAGGCAGAACTAATTCTACACCAAAGCCACCACGGACCTACTGGAGGACACCATGGCAACAAAATGACTGCACGAAAGGTTTACGATGCCGGCTTTTATTGGCCAACCATATTCCGAGACGCTTGCGACCTGGTAAAGCGCTGTGATATTTGCCAAAGGCAAGGCAATATCTCAGCCCGTAACGAAATGCCACTAACTAATATCCAGGCCGTGGAGATCTTTGATATCTGGGGATTAGATTTTATGGGACCATTCCCTAAATCTAACGGCAAAGAGTACATCTTAGTCGCAGTTGACTACGTCTCCAGGTGGGCCGAAGCTCAAGCTTTTCCGACCAACGATTCGAAAGTAGTAACCCAATTCCTCAAAAAGCTGTTCAGTCGATTTGGAACTCCTAGGGCTATAATCAGTGACTGTGGCACGCATTTCTGCAATACTCAATTCATGCGAGTGCTGCAGCAGTATGGTGTCACTCACAAAACATCGATGGCTTACCATCCACAAACAAATGGGCAAGCTGAAGTGACAAATCGGGCTTTGAAAAGGATATTGGAACGAACTGTCGGAAATCACGGGCATAGGTGGGCCGAAAAATTAGACGATGCGTTGTCGGCATTCAGAACTGCCTACAAAACACCATTAGGAACCACACCGTATCGGCTAGTCTATGGAAAGGCGTGTCACCTTCCAATTGAGTTGGAATATCGGGCGTACTGGGCATTAAAAAACTGCAACTTGGAAATTTCAGCAGTTGGAGAACAACGGAGAATGCAGTTGAATGAGTTATCAGAACTAAGAGACCAAGCGTACGACAGTTCGCTGAGCTTCAAGGAAAGAACTAAAAGGATCCACGACGCTAAGTTAAAACCCTCTAGGTTCCAACAAGGAGATAAAGTGATGCTCTTCAATTCGCGATTCAAGAAATTCTCCGGTAAATTCAAAAGTAGGTGGAGCGGACCATTCACGATCTCAAAGGTATTTCCCTATGGCGCAGTCGAACTCGAGGCTCCAGAAGGTAATTTTAAGGTTAATGGTCATCGCTTAAAGCATTATGTTAAGGACTTTCCCATAAGGGAAGACGTCTTCATCTTTGAACCTCCATGAGTCTTCAAGAAAGGTACAAAGAGTCAAGCTAGAGACTCGTAAAACAAGCGCTCTTGGGAGGCACCCCAAGCTTATCTTTACTTTTCTGTCAAATTTTTACTTCTTAGTTATTTTTGTTAAGTATGATTATCTCTGACGAAATTTCAGGATTTGCTACTTATCTGACTATAAACTTCAAATTTTAACAAAATCAGAGATAAGTTTTAAAAATGCAAAAGCCAGAACTCTGATAACAGAAATCGTTATAAAACATCTTCACACTGTCATCAGATCTCTGTGCATTTGTATTTATCATTTTATGCATTACCTGTTTATTTTGTTTGTTTCAGGATGGACAGCTCCAGTGACACCAGAGAGATCATAGCTGAGATACCACCGAGACGTCGCAGGGATCGTAGACGAGGACGTAGAGCACGCAGGACCATGCCCACTATTAGCGAGGAGGACCTTACTAATGTCCCGATCACTCATGAGGAGCCATCCGCTGAGAGACCCTCATCACCTGTTCACCAGTCAGCTCCCATACCCACTCTTGAGTATGAGATTACACTAGCTGACCCGGTTGCAGCCTGGGCCCTTTTTCGGACACTCCACCTTCAGCATGACATCATGTCCACCCTCTGTGTGCATGTAGGGCTTCCGAGGCCTTCTGACTGTCCGTTCCATCTAGGTCCGGACCCAGGACCGTCTCGCCCGCCCTGGTCATTCTTCCCTCCTGCTGGACCGTTCGCTGCTGGACCTTCCACTGCTCCGCCTGCTGCTGTTGATCCTGCTATGTCATCAGGGAGTGCATCAGCAGAGTCTTCACCAACTGAGCAGTTGATGGCTATGTTGGATGTCTTTAGCCCACCTTGTAGGTTCCGTATACGGACCAAATCGAGTAGCTTAAACTTGTCTATAAAAGCGGAAATTAAACACACAAGATATGCTAGAAGTTCACTAGTAAATGACCAAAACACAAGTGTATAACTTTGTATATAACGAGATGGTATCAATACATACACTTTGACAAACACACAATAATCAAAATAACACAAACTAGTATTTTTCTCTCTGAGTTTGGAGGTGTTATGTGTGTGTTTTCTGTTTTTGGCTTAATAAACAGAAACTGGCGAGTCTCTATTTATAGCCTGGACCAAACTGTATGCGACACAAGCTTTGTGTCGCATGAAGGCTTATGCGACATAATCATTGTGTCGCATGAGATGATTCTGCGACACAAGCCTTGTGTCGCATAGAATGCTTCTGCGACACAGTGATTGTGTCGCATGATGACAGAAACTGTAAATAAACTAGAACTTAAACAATTCAAAACGTAATTACAATTTCGACAAGATTACAGACTGAGACCAACTGACAGACACACATTGATGTACCAACAAACTCCCCCGTGTCTTCAGCTTGGTCTTCGAAAAATCTTCAATTTTCTTCAGTCTTCAAACCCAACCAGGTGGAAAGTTTCCACCAGCGTGTATGCCGTAGGTGAAGCATATATCAACAATTTTCTGAAATCGTTTCGCTAAAACGGAGTTGAACTCGTTTCCTGGATTGTAGCGAATCCGATTGTCGAATAGCTTCTTCATGTCATCTCTTGACAGATTAATCAAGCTCATTGGGTCAAATATTCTGAAGTTAGCTTTTCGTAGACCCCACAAAGATCCTGTCTGAGGCTCTGAATCTGGTACAAAAACTAAGACGGCTTCGCCAGTGTGAGCATCCAGTTCCCAGTAATGAAAACGTTTCAGTAGATTGAATGGAACTGTTTCCAGAGCTATTTCAGTCAGACATTTAGCAGGCGGATAGTGAACTTTTACAATTGGCTGCTTGGTCTTTGGATCGAGCTTCTTCTTGAACGTGTACCTTGTACCCAGTACTGGTTTGACATAATGGTATTTCTTTCGTTTAATTTCCTCACGCATGACCTTTTGAATAACATCTGCAACTCCATCATCGTGAGGATTTATCAACTGAAGCTGAGTAAGACGAACGATGTCATGCTTTGGCAATGTACTCAATATCCTCAGTGATCGACGAAAGTACTGGATACCGTCAAGCCTTTTAATCATCAACCTTCCTTTGCTCACCTTCCAGCTTTTTATCAGGCCTGTATAATTACCGCCAACCTGATATTTCTTGCATGTAACTGGAGCAGGTTCTGGATTTTTTTTTTTTGGAAACCAGTTGTCCCTTTCTCTAATGGGCATTTCTTTGTCAAAAGATACACATTCAGATGTATCAAGAGGGAAAATGTCATTGTAATTTGTCGTTTCTCGAACAGGGACAGGTTGTGCTTGTGAAGAACTGGAGGGTGCAGAAGATTCTTGAGTAGGACCAGGTTGAGAAGAAGATCCTGGAACGTAATTGAACGATGGCCCTGACTCATCGTCTGAAGAATCCGATAATACAACACCCTCTTGAGGATAGGCTGGACAATTAGAATATTTTTCATCAGGATTAAGCTCTTCTTGTTCAACATCAACATCATCGTCATTATCAGCTGAGTTGAAGTCAAAATGTTCTTCAGGCGCACGATCGTCATCGTCAACCGCAGATTGAAAGTAAGTCAGATTACAATACGTGTAATCTACAGCTAACGGTTTTGGTTGCCCTGGGTGCTCAATAATATACTCAAGAATAAGAGTTGTTTCATTAATTTCAGAAGCATTTACATTTTCAGGATTTACATTTTCTTCGCCTTCGGCGGAAACCCTAGGAATTGATTCTAAGGCCGGTTGGGCTGTCTCCCCCGAAGCAATAGCTTGGGTTTCCAGCTGCAGAACCTTTGTCTTCAATTCTTCATTCTCTTTCTCCAAGCGAGAGATCCTAGCATCCTGAGCTTCAGAAACTGATGCTTGAGCTTCCATAGTCTGCTGCATCTTTTCAATCTTTGACAGGAGCTCCTGAATGACAGCTGGATGAGGAGTGATTGGAGTTTCAGTCCTTGGGGGCTCAGAAGATGTGGAAGTGGAAGTGCGGGAACGTCTGACCAGAGGATTCAAATCAGCAATGTCAGAAACATCTCGAGGCCTTTTTCCTCGGGTGGAAGATTCAGGGGGTGGAGAAGAAGGCTGATAATTATCGATCTCAAGATCAAGATCTACCAACTCTGGATCAGCTACAACAGGCTGAACTGGCGGTTGTTGAGCTGGAGGTTGTTGAACGGGAGGCTGTTGAACGGGTGGCTGCTGAACCGGAGGCTGTTGTACTGGGGGCCTCGGGATTTGAGGTTGCTGAGCAGGTGGATCATTAAATTGTTCGCCTGGAGGAGGTACATAATCAGGATCCACAATGTGACCGAACAACGCAACCTCACGTTCCGGTGCTTCGCCTGACTTCGCAAACTTTGTACAAGCAGTATAAATTCTGGTATTCATCGGCGTTTGCGCGTAGGTAAAAGAGTTGATCACTGGAAGATCCGAGTGCAAATGGTTGAGTAACAGCTGAGTGAATCGGGGATACAACGCCCATTTGTCTTTATTATCCAAAGCGTTGTTCACAAAACCCCTGAAGATATAGCCTGAGAAGTTGAAGGGCTTGTTGTATATCAGGGCAAGAATAGCAGAGGCAGTCGCAAATTTCATCCCTTCGAGACCTGCCTTGCGACTGGATAAGCACACAATGACGATGTGAGCCAGATACCTCCAAACCTTTGTCATATAGGTTTTCTTGTACTGATCAACTGGAATGTCCTGATAACCAATCGATCGCATGCCCTGAGCAATAGCAGCTGAAGAAAACTGGGTGATCATGTCAGAATTATCACCGAATTCGAAGAAATCTCGAATAAGCTGCTCAGAAAAGATGACTTGGCGGCCGCGGACAGTAGAAATGATCCTAGTATCAGCTTCATCATAGTTTACCACTGCATTATCCCAAAACTCGGTAATGTGATTTGTCAGGATCCGAGTATCTGCAGTGATAGCTTTGTAAATACGCGAGCGTTGAAGAAATGCGATCATTGGGCGATACGGGCGGGAAGTCTCGACCGTTGTATTCATGAACGCCACAATGTTGTGACGAGGCTCCCAGAAGTATTTAGAGATATCGATCTCGGGGAGTGCTGGAGCAGCTGGAGCAGCTTGAGCAGGTTGAGCAGGTTGTTCAGCCATTTCTACAAAAATAACAGTAATACAGCCAAAACTCGAAATGCGTTAGCGTTAGTACCAAAAAATAATTCGCGTTTTATTTTTACAAAAGTTCTGCGACACATCAGTTGTGTCGCATGAGGTTCATACGACATAAGGACTGTGTCGTATAAGAATAATACGACATAAGCATTGTGTCGTATGACACGTGTCACGCGGACAGCATTTCCCCTGCATTTAGCAATAATTGAGAAATTAATCTCGAATGCGACATAGTCGCTGTGTCGTATGGTGTGTCGTATCAAGTGGGTACGACATAACGTTTGTGTCGTATAAAGATACGACATAAGAACCGGTTATCAATACGACATAAAAACCAAGTATCTGTGCGACATAACGACTATGTCGTATGTTATGTCGCAAAGATGAACAGCAAAGCAAACCCAGATTCGATCGATGAAACATTTTTGGGGTTTTCAAAATCCAGACATACCCTAGGGTTCGTACACAACAGAGGATCAATAATATGTATTTATCTAACCCTAATAACCCCTAAACCCTAAATAATTTAACGAAAAACCGAAACCCTAAAAACTTAATACGGGTCGATCGAATACAGGACATAATACGCGATAAAAACACGAAAGAATTATACCTAAGGATGCGCTAACAGATGATGAACAAGAGTCGAGCAACAAAACGCGAAGAAAAGCCTTCGAAATCACGAACCCGATCGAAAAATGCTTGTGTCGCAAAATCGCCTTTATGTCGTATAGTTTGTGTCGTGAAAGATTTGAAAACGTAAATGATTATGTCGTATGTTGTGAATAGTTATCCCTGACCCGCATACGACATAGTATACGACACAAACAAAACTGACTTATACGACATAGATTTTGTGTCGTATAACAGGAGTACGACACAGTGGTTGTGTCGCACGGAACACAAATCAGAAATTTTCAAGATTAAAAAAAACGATTTTTGTGCCGATTCGGATTTTGATTTTAGAATTTTCGCATAGAAGATGATTTGTGACTAAAAAAATTAAAAAAGAAAAAAAATACAATTAAAAGAATATTAAAGAGATAAAACTAAATATAAACATAAAATAAAAGAAACAAATACAACTAAAAGCGAGTAATTTATAAAATCGTTTTGGTGACGGAGTTGAGATACTGGTTAGGGATCATACCGAAATAACATGCAATTATTAGGAATAGAAAGAGATATTTCGATTATCAGTATATTTGTCCACTTTAAATTTACGTGGCACATTTAAAACACTTTTTATAAAAATTATTTCAAGACGATTATCGATATTGTTTATCCACTTAAGCATGTTACAACCGAGTTTGTGGAGTTAACCTTTTATTGTTAGAATGTATAAGTCTCTGTGGCACCCACCATTGATATACCCCTATACTCTAGACAATAACATAGTTTCCATATTTAGAAAGAATAAAGAAAGATCATTTTTAAGAATCAGGCTAGAGTTGACAGGTCAGTACAGAAGTACAGCAAAGCAACCTAACATGATTCAAGTATAATCACAACCAATCGCAGTCAAACTGAAGTTGGAGTTTCCCAAACAGCGACCTTGGTTAGTATGATTTAGGATTAAGCAAAACCGATCGCAGTCAAACTGGATTTGGAGTTTCCCAAACAGCGACCTTGTTCAGTATCATTAAGATTTTTCAAGTGCATTGACCTGTAATTGCTTAACCCCAAGTTTATAGTAACTGTTACCAGTTCTGTACTTTCGTACAACAGAGGCAACAACCAGCATAAACTCCCAAATGATTTCAGATAAAAGTTCCAAAGATAGAAATATGTTAAGCTACGTTAAGGAATTAAGACATTGAGTCGTACATCATACGGAGTTTACCACAAGATAATAGACACATATTTAAATGATTTCTTAATAACCCAGAGACAGGTGTGTATCATGCCTACCGGTACATCGCATGATGAAGACAATTTTCATAAAAACAGTTTTAAGTGTGTCAGATAAACCTACTGACACATCAAAGATATAACTTAAAATTCCATTTTGTGCATGTCACTCGATGTACTATCATATCCCAAGTTGTTTACAGACTCAACTCAACGTCTATTTTAAAAATGTAGCAACCATTGCATTTCCTTGATACTAACGAGTATAAAGAGTGGCGGTTGGCCTTTTTTTTTTTTTTTTTTTTTTTTTTTTTTTTTTTTTTTTTTTAACAAGAAAAGCAAATAAACTGTACAGAAAATAAGTCACAAATCATTTCTTGAGATCAAGGGAAATCATCCCTATTATATCCACAAGTTCGTTGAAGCGAGCACGCGAAAAAGCTTTAGTGAATAAGTCGGCCTTTTGCTTAAGGGTATCTATGTGAATGAGGTCAATTAAATGTTTCTCATAGCAATCTCGTATGAAGTGAAACCTAATCTCTATGTGCTTGGTCTTAGAGTGTTGAACGGGATTGCGAATAATAGATATAGCAGCAGTATTATCAATATGAATGGGAGTCAAAGTAAGAAGTAACCCATAGTCACGCAATTGATGTTGAATCCACAAAATCTGTGAACAACAGCTTGCAGCAGCAATGTATTCAGCTTCCGCTGTTGAGGTGGAAACTGTGGTTTGCTTCTTACACTGCCAAGACACCAGTCGAGAACCGAGGTATTGGCATCCTCCTGTAGTTGACTTTTTATCTGAATTGCAGCCGCCATAATCAGAATCAGAATAGGCAGTGAGAGCGAAATTTTTCTCATTTGAGTACCATAGACCAAGTGATGGTCTATATTTGAGGTAACCAAAAATTCGCTTCACAGCCTTCATGTGAGAAACTTTGGGCTTTGATTGATATCTGGAACAGATAGACACAGCAAACACAATATCTGGTCTGGATGCAGTGAGATACATCAATGATCCTATCATAGAACGATAGTCCCGCTCCTTGCAATCTTCTTCGTGTTCAGCGGGTCCGAGTTTGTGATCAGTTTCAATGGGAGTACCATATGGCTTACAGTCATGGAGTTCATACCGAGTCAACATGTCATTGACATATTTGGACTGATGAATGTAGAAACCCTTGTCAGACTGCTCAACCTGTACACCTAGAAAGAACTTAAGTTCTCCCATGGCACTCATCTCAAACTCGGACTTCATAATCTTCTCGAAGTCTCTGCACAAAGAATCATTTGTTGAACCAAATATGATGTCGTCCACGTAAACCTGCACAAGTAACAAATCTTTTCCAACCCTTTTTATGAAGAGAGTGCTATCAATTTGGCCTCGTGAGAAGCCATTTCTCGTGAGATGATTTGCCAACCTCGCATACCAAGCTCTAGGAGCTTGATGAAGACCATATAATGCCTTGCCTAACTTGCACACATAATCAGGATGGTTTGGATCTTCAAAACCAGGAGGTTGCAAGACATACACATCCTTCAAAACCTCTCCATACAGAAATGCGCTCTTGACATCGAGTTGATAAACCCGAAAACCTTTAAATGTCGCATAGGCCAGAAAAATGCGAATGGACTCCAATCTTGCAACTGGAGCAAACACATCATCATAGTCCAAACCCTCAATCTGAGTAAAACCTTGAACAACCAGCCGAGCCTTATTCCGAATAACTACGCCTCTGTCATCTTTCTTCACACGATAAACCCAGCGAGTTCCAATTGGATCGACATCCATTGGTAAAGGAACCAACTCCCAGACATCAAGCTTTTTGAATTGATTCAATTCTTCCTGCATAGCCTCAACCCAGTATGGATCTTTCAAAGCTTCAGCAATTTTCTTTGGCTCATGCTGAGACAAGAAGCATTCTTCCAATTCTTCTTCAACACAGGCAAAATTGGCAGATGAAGATTCTTCACGGACTTCATTAGCAGCAGATTGCTGCCTAGTTAAGACACCTTGTTGAAGATCACCAATGATGTTTTCAGTGGGGTGAGTAGAATGAATTCTGAGCTGAGGAATCGGATCAGGCACAATGATTGAATCCAAATTTGACAGATCACCTCCAGGATTTTGAATTTCAACTGAGCTATTAGTGGCAGTATCCTCATTGTCAATTGGTGTGACAATATCGGTTTCAGTTTGAGGATTAGATTCAGAAGCCACTTGATCAACATCGGAGGGATTGTCATCATTGACAACATTCTCAGGAGGTACTACTCTAGAATAGGAGATTGAGTCGTCAGAGGTAAGATCCAATCCATGAAGTAGAGACGCCACCTGTTCTTCTTCACTAAATTTGGGAAGATTGAAAGAGTCCACCAACTTATCATACTCAAACAAGGAATCAGGTCCCTTGCCTTTTGGAGAATCAGTATATTTCATAAACCTTACTTCAAAATGTTCTTCTATTCTCCCAGTAGACTTGTTGAAAACTCTTTTATTTGGAGAGTTCACAGAATATCCCAAAAATAACCCATCGACTGCTTTTTCATCAAATTTGCCTACCGAGTCCTTAGTAATTAAAATTGAGCAAGGACACCCGAAAGGCTCAAGAAACTTCAAATTTGGTTTGCGATTATTCAGCAATTCGTAACATGTTTTCTTTCGCTTTTTAACAATCGAAACCCTATTTAACACATAGCAGGCAGTGTTAACAGCTTCTGCCCAAAAAGTGGTTGGCAGATGCGCATCAGACAACATGGTTCTTGCTGCCTCAATGATTGTCCTATTCTTTCTTTCAGCTACTCCATTTTGCTGAGGAGTACGAGCAGCACTAAACTGATGAAAGATTCCTTTTCGAAGACAATACATTTCCAAAGTTCTGTTCTTGAATTCTGTTCCATTATCACTGCGCAGTTTCTTGATTTTCAGATTACACAGATTTTCCAGTCTGTCGAATAAGTAAGTTAAAGTATCAGCTGTTTCATCCTTTCCAGCCAAGAAATATACCCAAGAAAACCTTGAGTAATCATCAGTGACAACCAGACAGTATGATTTTCCTCCAATACTTTTCTTATTCACAGGACCGAACAGATCCATGTGAAGCAACTCCAATGGAGATTCAATAGAGTTCACCTGCTTAGACTTATGGAACTTCTTGTGTTGTTTCCCTTTGAGACAGGAAACGCATTCATCATCTGTTACGAATGACTTTTTAGGCACACCTAACACAAGATCATTATTAACAAGATAATTCATTCTGCGAAAATGAATATGTCCCATTCGTCTGTGCCAAAGCAGTGAATCTTTAGAAGATGCTTTTGATAGCAAACAGGTATGCTCCTTGGTAATCACAGTTTGCATATCCAAAATGTACGAGTTGCGTACACGGGGCGCTCTCAGTAACACCCATTCCTCGGGAATAACAAATCCCGGTTTCAAAATTAAACATTCAACATCTGTAAATGCGGTAGTGAACTTCTTGTCGCAGACTTGAGAAACACTGATCAGATTGTGTTGCAGTTCCTCGACATAGTTCACTTTATCAAAACTCACTTGCCCATTAGAAAGAGTACCCTGACCCGTGATATTACCACCAGTATCTCCCGCAAAAGCAACATGTCCTCCTCGATATGGTTTCACATCAGACAGAAGGGACATGTCACCAGTCATGTGCCGTGAGCAGCCACTATCCACATACCATTTACTTCTTTGTATATGATCTGACTGCTACAGCACAACATAGAGAGAAAGTTAGTTAGAAATGGAGACCCAGGCCTTTACAGACTTGGGTACTCCAGAGACCTCATCAATAATAACTACATCAGTTAAAACTTTGTTTTTCAATAAATCAGGTGCAATTCCTGATGCAGTATTACTTGATGATGAGTCATTTAACGACTTTTTTGGTCTCCAAATTTTCACAGGAACAATAGTGGGTTGCTTGTTAACATTGTCAGGCTGTTTAACCGGAGGTTTACTAGGCCTAGCAGCATTAACTTTTGGGATAGAAGTATGAGAGAGTGAACCCTTCTTTGAAAAAGATTTAACAGATGAATTTTTGTAAACAGAATTTCTGGGAACACCTTTTGAAAACTTCTTTCTCAAAAGCAACGGGCATTGACTAATCAAGTGACCTTGTTTCTTGCAGTAGAAACATGATCGTCTTTCCCTAAAGGTTCGGTCGTTACTGCCTAAAAATTGAGGTGAGACAGGTAACTTTTGTGAGCACGTTGAGGTGGATGCCCCAGAATGTGAAACGGAAAGTTTAACAGAGTTCTTAAGTGATTTGACATTAATATTCTGTATCTCTTTCCTTTTATGTTCAGCCTTAACCTTAGTATTCATTGGAAAAGTTTCATCATCTGATTCAGTAGTGAGAATGTGATGTTCAGGCTTAATGTTTTTCTTTTCACATTGAGGCACAAACTTACAGGGAACATCCTCAACTTCGACCTCTTCTTCAATGTTTTTTAAGGGAGCAGGCGAGAAACTACCAAAGGGGGTAAACTTGACGGTTCCTGAGGGGGTAAACCTAACAGGTTCAAAAGGCTTCACAGGTTCAGCCTTAATTGTCTTAGGTTTCTTCTTATCATGGTTAACTTCTATGTTGGCTTTATAGAATTCAGGCAACTTAAACGGAGTCAAACTAACAGGTTCACATACAGGCATAGCTACTTTCTTAACAACAGGTTCATTAACTGATATTTCAATGGGCTTTGCATCTACTAAAGCAGTAGGCACAAAATCTTTAATTTCATCCTTAGACGGTCTACACAAATTCACATCTAAAGACGGAGGTGGTTGATTATGATAACCATAACCGGACTTATCTTTAGAACTAGTTCTACCCGTCTGCAGGATATCAGTAAAGACCATGGCTGAAGTGTTGATATTCTTGAGTTTTCGTTGCAAATCAACAGCTTTGGCTTGAGAGTCAGCCAATTCCTTTTTCAAATGAGCAATCAATTTTAAGTAACTGTCAATTTCATCTTGATTACTGAAAATTAGAGCTTTCAGCTCCTTTTTATCTTCAATAAGTTGATTAATATTACTTTCAAAGTGTTTCTCATTAATTTTTAAAACTTTGTTTGCTTCCATCAAATTCAAGATATCTGACTTCAAGTTGTCATTATGTTCCATAAGCCCATTTACTTTACCAGTTAAACTAATACATGAATCACAGGTAAATTTAGCAAATGGTACCTCATTGTTGATAGCCATGAAACATTGCTCTTGAGTTTCATGAGCTGAAAAATCATAAGCATCTCCATCCTCAATCAACAATGCAGCCTTAGCAGTAGTATGCTCAATCTGTTTTGGAACAACAGATGGTTTAGTGAAACCCGAAGCAGGTTGTCTTCCTTTCTCACATTCACGGGCAAAGTGTCCAAGATTCTGACACTTATAACACTTGATTTTGCTTTTATCGAATCCCGTTGGTGTTCGGTCAGCTGCATCTTCAAGAGATCTCTTTCCAGTTCGTCTTAGATAGTTTTTGGCTCTACGAGTGAGCATAGCCATATTCCATCTAATGTCGATCCTTTCTAACTCATCGGGATCAACCTGATTGAAGTCTTCATCAGTCAGTTCCAATGTACTGACTCTTTTAGAAAGAAAGTCTTCATATGATGACAAGAAAGCAGTAAACATGGCTGCATGTTCATCAGTGGTTGCAGAAGTAGGAACAGATGGTGATGAACATGTACTGCTTGAAGAAGCATTATAAGCTGGTAGGGCTGAAAATGTTCCTACAGTAGGATTACTGTAAGAAGAGAATCTCTGAGAATTTGTCTCAGCTGAGATGAAAGCTGTTCCACCATGACTTGATTCTGATGCACGAGCAGTAGATCTTGTTTCCTTCTTTTCAATATCCAATGCCCCAGCTTCAAGTTTTCCAATAAGATCATCCAGAGACAATTGCTTTGTTTTTGGATCGCTTTCCAATAACAAAACTCGTGTTTCCCAACTTGATGGCAGAGCAGCTAAAGCCTTTTTGTTAATCTCAGAATTTTTGAGATTATATCCGCCAGCTTGCAATTCATTCACTGTGCGGGTAAATCTGCAAAGCATGTCTCTGACAGTTTCATTCTTCTGGATATAGAAATAATCAAACTGAGTTTTGACTAATTCCAATTTGCTTTCGATGTACTCAGTGTTTCCACAAAATCTCTTTTCAATTGCAGTCCAAAGATCATAAGCAATAGTTTGTGGAAACATATCCAAAACGTCTGTTGGAAGCGACATAGTAATAGCAGAATGAGTCTTCCGTTCAATTTCCCATGCTTTACGTTCTTCGGTAGTGTATGAACGAACAGGCTTGGGAGGAGGAACACCCATGTGTTCTCCAAGAGCAACAGGTGGAACATAGCGTTCAAGAAGGGCCAACTCCATATCAGGATCGGTGAATAAAACAAACGATATGAACCTTTGTTTCCATGCTCGAAATGGTAAACCCGGTGCAAAATAAGGAGGTTTATTTGCACTACCAATCGTAGCATTATGTTGTAAAACTGCATCAACGCTTTGAAGAGACATGATGAAAATCTGCAAAACAAATTAGAAAAATACACACAAAACAAACTGATTTTTGTCTAAGTCAGGAATTATGCGACACAGTGTTATGTCGCAGAGTACCAATACGACACAATATTTGTGTCGCAGAGTACAGATACGACACAGAAGTAGTGTCGCAGAACTTAATCTGACAGAAGACAAAAATGCGACACAACAGTTATGTCGTATGTTATGTCGCAACTTGTGTCGCAGACCAGTCAAGGTCAAAAAGTGTTATGTCGCAAGGTTATGTCGCACGTTATGTCGTAGACAATTTAATGTCGTATTGTTGTGTCGTATGAACAGTGATACGACACAAGCTTTGTGTCGCAAAAATGCACGTGCAGACAGTTTTTTTGAGTACAGAAAATTTCAATTTTCAAAACACATCATAACCTACACCCCATACTTTTCTGCAGACTGCAAACACCAAATCTTCAAGCAAAATGATCACCAACTATTACCAACCAATTCCAAAAATAAGACTAACACAATTCTTTGAAGATCAAAGACCACAATAAGCAAAAATAAAGACTTTTAACCAAGAACACCAAGAACACTTAAAAATATAAATTATGAAAATAATATTTTTGGACCGAAATCTAGCACCAAACTAACTCGAAACCGCAACTCAAGAGTATGCGGCTCTGATACCAATTGTAGGTTCCGTATACGGACCAAATCGAGTAGCTTAAACTTGTCTATAAAAGCGGAAATTAAACACACAAGATATGCTAGAAGTTCACTAGTAAATGACCAAAACACAAGTGTATAACTTTGTATATAACGAGATGGTATCAATACATACACTTTGACAAACACACAATAATCAAAATAACACAAACTAGTATTTTTCTCTCTGAGTTTGGAGGTGTTATGTGTGTGTTTTCTGTTTTTGGCTTAATAAACAGAAACTGGCGAGTCTCTATTTATAGCCTGGACCAAACTGTATGCGACACAAGCTTTGTGTCGCATGAAGGCTTATGCGACATAATCATTGTGTCGCATGAGATGATTCTGCGACACAAGCCTTGTGTCGCATAGAATGCTTCTGCGACACAGTGATTGTGTCGCATGATGACAGAAACTGTAAATAAACTAGAACTTAAACAATTCAAAACGTAATTACAATTTCGACAAGATTACAGACTGAGACCAACTGACAGACACACATTGATGTACCAACACACCTCACCCTCATGCTTCTGCTGGCATTACTGAGCCGAGCATGGATACGATTGAGGAGCCTGCACTATCCCCCAACTCAGTCCTTGCTGCTGCTATTGCTGCCTTCGATCCTGACAGCGATGATCTACTTGATGACTTTTAGTGTATTTAGTTTATTTCATTTATCTTATTTCAGTACTTAGACTTTTATAACTCTTTGTTATTTTTTGAGATATGACGTTGTGTTGATGTTAATTGCAGAACTTAGCTTTTTGTGGAATGGATAATCTTACACGAGACTGGTCCTCCAATCCAGCAAATCACACGCACCATTTCTACACTAATCTGGTCCTGTCCAGTAAACAGAATGGGGAGTATTTTAAACCTTTCTCCGTTTTTGATAATTCTACGTTCACTTAAGTTTATGTGTTATAATCTATGCCACATCCTAACTTATCACTAAGTGTGGGATTCCAGCCCAATTCAACACTTAGGAAACATTTTCTTACATGTTCAAACTCTAAGTGTGGGATTTTAGTCGTAAAATCTCAACTCAAGAAAACATTAGGGACAATGTTCCCCTAAGTGTGGGATGGTAGGTATGGAATACCTTGGATAAACGATTTTTATGTCTACATGGCATATCTCAGAAAATGTTCCCTAATTTTTTTTCAAATTTTTCAAAAATATTTTTCAATAAAACTAAAATATGAGCTAAATCTTGCGATTAAACTCTAAATTTTTGAGTTTTGGTATGCCTGAAAGAAATCATTTTCAAAATATGAGGAAAATTTTTCAAAAACTTAAGGAAATTATGGTAAAAATTTCCTAAGCAAGAAACGACAATCTAAGAGGGGCATCGCATGACTAGGCACATACAACCCAAATTTGCAGTGAGGTCTTGAGCCTTAAAAGCATTCATTTTTTAATGCTACATTGTTCATTTCTTGTGTGTGCCGATGCATGTATCTCTGAATTAGAACTTGCTCTTGACATACGCTTCAAGACCACATTGGTGTGTACCGTACGCGGTATAGGCGCAATTAGATGACCTTGACATTCCTTAGGATTTAAACCCCTTTTTAGCCTTCTCTTTCAAGCCCAAAACCCTTCCGATACTCATTTTTAGTATCGATGATCCGCTTAGAAAACCCTGTTGAGCCTAAACCTTTTCATTTCTTCAAGAACCCTAATCATAAACCTACTTTTTCAAACTCCCAAAATCTTCTCTTAGGAATTCTGAGGTTATGAAAAACATCTTGAAGAATATCCAACTCGATTATCCTACTCGTTTGTGTTCTCCAAAAAGAATCAAACCTCTCTAAAAGTGCTGAAAAATTAGCACACAAGAGAGAAAAGAGAACAACGATGCGGGAAAATTAGCACCCAAAGTAAAGACTCGAATTGATCAAGATAAGAGAAAGGACTTTCTGAAGGAGAAAAAGAAAAGAAATTATCCTCGGAAGTTCTCTGACAAAGAAATTCTGAAGAAGAAAAGAAAAAAAAAATAGAAAAAGAAAGAAAAGAAAAGAGAAAAAAGAAAAGAAAATAAAGCTCACGAAGCTTCAAAAGTATCAACCATTAAAGGGGAGATCCAATAGAAGACGAGTAGCTACTTCATCCGTTCTACAAATAAGTTTTTTATGATTCTTAGAAAGCCTGAGATAAGCAACACCCTTACAAACCAAAAAATTCCTTATCCATACCCCTTAACCCTCATAAAACATTACAACCCCCGAATGTCTTGGGATAATTAGCGCCGTTCTCACCTAAGTGGTGGAGATCCGATTCTCGATCAAGCCTATGACGATGAGTACTGCATGACTGGCTTTATGAGCGATTTCGTTTGAACTATATTGATAGGAAACCCGATACACTACTGAGTGAATTGAGTGACCACCTATTGTGAGATCGCCTAGTCATGTATACTCCGAGATCACGAGAGTTGGAAGTATGCCTACGAGAATCGCTTCTTGTTTCCGAAAGGATCATCTTACTTTTCCTTGGTTTCCTGAAACTATCTACTCATACTAGAAAACGGTGACCGATGGGAATGTCATAACTCTCCTCAAAAATCTGTTTCTAAAAATGTTTTCAAAGGGGATGTTGATGAGTGTTGCTTGAGGACAAGCAACGTCTAAGTGTGGGATACTTGATGTGACCCAAAAGGTCATGTTTTTAAGAGTATATTTCCACACTTTTTGGACTATTCTTTGGTGAAAACATTTCAAAACCATCATTATTTACCAAAATTCACCAAGGTAGTCTAAATATAGACGCGACTGCAAAAATCGGTTAAAACGTCCAAATAACACGCAAACCGAGGCAAAACAATCACCTTAAATTTT
Organism: Helichrysum umbraculigerum; assembly: GCA_949592205.1. Lineage (NCBI taxonomy): Eukaryota > Viridiplantae > Streptophyta > Magnoliopsida > Asterales > Asteraceae > Helichrysum > Helichrysum umbraculigerum. The sequence goes on along the minus strand of CATIUR010000005.1, from coordinate 1,730,136 downwards.
CCGTTCTCAATATTCTTATGAAATAGAGCTTAATACATATTTTATGATTCCATAGGAAAATCCAAGATTGGAGGTAAAAGAATCAGAAGAAACGGACGAGAGACGGAGAAGATATGCAGTCTGGAAGCACGCCGATCGTCATCCGGAACACGCAAAAGCTAAACACTTCCAAATTTGGCAAACTCAGTGTCATTAGAAGCGTAACGGAAAAACGAAACTAACGGCGCAAGAATCAAGCAAATCGGAGCCCAAACGAAGAAGATACGGACGAACCAAGCAACCAAGGAATCAGCGGAGGCCAAACGGAGCACCAACCCCCCCCCCCCCCCCTGGGCACCTAGGTACCGTATACGGTACCCTAGGTGCCGTATACGGCCCTATGGGTGCCGTATACGGGGGTGTTTGCTTTGTGAGGTGCCGTTTGACCCCCTTGGTCCAGTACCCCCCCCCCCCCCCCCCCCCCCCCCCCCCCCGTATGCGCTTTGATGCTTGTTCTTTATGCTTTAGGACTTGTACCAAGCTTCAACCTCCTCATCTATAAATTGAGGACTCCTCTCATTCATTCAACACACCTCATTTTTCATTCTTTCACACTTTCTCTCTCTAAACTCTCTCTCTCTAGATTTAGGTTAGCATTCTCTCTCTAGCACTACTCTTAGGAGTTAGAGGAGAATTAGTAGGTTAGAGTAGAAGCTCTCAGTAGCTTTTGTACGGAGTTACTCCGAGACTTCAGATTTGTGAAGATTTGTCTGTATTACTCTCGTATTCAGGTTTAATACAATCTCTCGCATTTATTCTTTTAATTATGCTTTCTTATTACGCATGCTTAGGAATGAATGCTAGAATTATGCTAGGCTAGACAAATCAATGTTTGTTGTGATGTATGCAATGTTAAGATAGTTATGATATAATACACAATTGGGGATAACACCATTATGAAACAATGGAGGTAACGTTATACGGCTTTCATTTGTATAGCGCCGGAATCATCACGAATGTGTGTAGTACGGAACGTGGAAGCTATGAAAGTCGTGGGCACAATCCATTGTGGAAATAATGATTCCCAATTGTGAACATACTGTTACTCTGTTTGTGTAAGTTTAAAACTGTTTGCGAACTTATAAGCTGAACCTCTGTTGTTTATCTATCCAACTTATGCTGTGGTTTGTATCCTCCTCCCTAGAACCTGGCCAATTGCTAGAAGTAGGATTGCCAACTATTCTGTGTATGATGATCAATGAACTCAACATGGTCGTTGTTCCCTTGATTGAAACACATCCGAGGGACACGAAGCATAGGATTAGAGATAGATTAGGTTCACGCTTGTTTGTTGTGTATCTTTGGGACAACTTCCGGGATATCCATGATTTAATTATTAGGTCAGTTAATGTAATGACTAGTGTTCCGTCCTATTGCATGTTCTTGTTTGATTGTTGCTTAGGTATTGCATGCTAGACATACGCAAACATTATCGCTGCCCTGCTAATTAGATTTTTACGAACATAATAAACATATTACAGATAGGTTAACATGTATGTAATATATGTGCTGATTGTATGATTAATGATGAACAAGTCAGCTGACCGTTAGACAGATTATCCCAACCGGTTCCGCAGGTTAAACCCTGTTCATGTTATTGTTCACTGAACAATTCATGCCATGATACTAACGTCCTCCGGATATCTGTGAATGGGGACCTGGATTAGAGGATAGTTGTCAGTTGAATTGGTCTGTGCATTTGGGAGAACTTCCGGTGTACTGTACATTCTATAACTGTGTGAAAACTTAATAACGATCTAGCTCAGATTGTTTAGATCTTGATCTAGGATAATAATAACATTGATAACAATAAGCAGCGGAATAAGAATAAATCGATGTTATCACTTCAAGCCTCAATTATTATTTGATCAGAATAACACGGTTATACAACTATAACAGGATCAAGAAACCTTGATCTTGAGGCTAAACAAAAACTCTAGACGTCTACATCTTTTCGTGTGCACACCAAAACCTACGTCCCTATGTCTCTTTATATAATAGAGATCTTTAGGGTTACAAGAAATCATAATTATACTAGGAGACTAATTAAAATAAAACAATTCATCTTTAGTCCCTCAACTTGCATCTTTTATTTTGTCTCATCAAATTAATAAATCCTAACAATCTTCCCCTATTTGATGATGACAAAATATCGATCTTCTTGCAAAACTTCCCCTTAACTCTTGATTTCTTGTAATCATATCATGCCTTACGATAAGTTGCAAATCTGAATCTTCAAATTCTTCTTCCCCTTTTTGTCATAATCCAATAGGGGTCTTTTGCAACTTGTAAACACTTCCCCTCAATTGTTACATGTAGATGATGAAACAATAAACAGTAAGCTTCCCCTTAAAATATGTTCACCATCTCTTGAATCTCAAATTCGATTGGCTCTATGTAATGATTACTGCTCGGTGACTTATTATAGAAAATAAGGTTTGTTAGTCCCTGTTTAACTTAATAAACAATCGTATGTAATAAACCTTGAATATATTATTGAGAAGTTGCGGAATCACACTCAATAATATTAAGAAGATCAACAACTATCAATTAATATAATGAACATAAGAATATACCGAAAGCTTCAATCTTATTAATGATATAAGACGAATACACTTGATGTATTAGGGTTACAGAAAACCTTGAAGCTGCGCAATTACGTTAACCTATCTAGGTCTAAAGGATCTCTATTTATAACACATAGAGTCCTATACAATCTCCTACATATATGGAATATAATAACTTCCATAACCGACTCAAACTTATCACAAAATCATAAACAGTTGTAACTACCATTCTGAAGTAAACAGTTGTAACTGTTACACATTCAGTGGTAACTGCTTCAATTGTAACGAAGACTAAGTACAAATATATAACCAGTGTTAACTGTTTCATATATATAACTAACAGTTACAAATACATAAGCAGTTTTAACTACTTACAAACACATAACTATCAATTGTAATCTATCTTCAATCAGTTGTAACACTTGTCTTCTCTTCAGTTTTCTTCTATCAGTTGTAACTTCGTATAGACAGTTTTAACCTTCAAAACAAACAGTTTTAATCACTTGTACTATGTCTTCTCATCAAGACTTCAACTCAGACCTGAAACAGTTTTGACCCAACAATCTCCCCCTAAACTTAATCTGTCCTTCACAGCATTAAGTTTCTTCATTCCTCCATTATGAGCTTCACAAAATTATTTCAAAACTGTTAGTCATTTCTTCTCTTTCTTCTATCTATCTCCTCCTTCTTATGAATCTGATTCAGCACCATATATACCAATTCCAGAGCTACATCATCTAAAACTGCAGCTTGCAATCTTGCATTTCTCAAGCCCATCAAAAATCTCAGATTTATATCATAAAATTTATCTGTCAATAACCACATAAATACTGCATCATCCATAACAATCTGATGTACTCCAGGTTTGGCATGATAAATCCAATTTTTAACCTTGCTGAAAGTAGCAAATTGAAATGGAAACTCTTCTGGCTCAAACATAGCCTTAATCCAATGCCATGTAACTTTCTCAACCAGATTATCAAACTTTTTCAAATCTAAATCCTTTTCCATCCCAATCTCATACATTCTCACCAAATCAGTTCTACTAATTCTTTTTATCAAATCCCTAAAAGATCTCCACCAAGATACATTTCCATCTGCTCTTTCAATTTTAATCTTGTGAATCTTAACAGGATTGACAAACTGCTCAATAGACCAATCAATGATACCAGGTAATTCAACATTAATTACCTCAGATTCCATTGGTTGTAACAGAATAAACTCCTTCAATTCATCAACATTCCTTTCTCTATCAGGAATTTCATCTAACTCTCTTTTCTTTCTTTCAATTTCATCTTTCTTCCTCTTCTCAGCTTCTATCTTTTCTCTTTTTTCTTTTTCTTCCTTTTTCTTCAATTTCTTTTCTTTTTCTGCTTTTTTCTTTTCTTTTTCAGCTTCCTTCTTTTCTTTTTCTTTCTTATCAATCACATCAGGATTCATATCATCTTTATCCCATAACTCCTGCAATCTCTCTAAAGTCATATGTTTCAATGCATTCAAAGGAATATACCCACCTTTTAGCTTTGCAATTAAGTTCTTCTTCATCTGAGCTTTTGTTGGTGGTTTTGCAGCCTTCTTCTTTCTTGCCTCTTCTGCTTTCTTTTTCTTAATATGTTCAACAAGATATTCAATATCATCCTGTCTCTGTTCCTTCAACAAATATTCATCCCATTCTGCCACTTGCTCTTTTGTCATTTTTACAAACTTTCCTTCCTCAATCTCAACATCAATCAAGTCCTCTGCATTTAGCTCTGCCTGTAACCTTTGTGCATATTCAGTATCATGAGCAATTACTTCAGGTGGCACTGGTTTTTGCTTTTTCTTCTTTGGTTCTTCTACCAGTTTTCCTTTGCCCTTATCTTTTGGATCAATCTTTGGCAAGTCTTTCTTTTGTTGAACAGGAGCAGCAACAGGTTCTCTAATCTGAAATCCAGGCAAAGATGGTTGTTGTGTAGATGTCTTCTTTGGAGTTTCAACCTTCTTTTCTGTTCCTGTCATCTTGGCAGTTTTAATTGGAATGCTCTTTTTCCTAGTCTTTTCAACTTTTTGTTGAGCATCAGTTTTTGCTGTTTCCACTGCTATCTCTGGTTTATTTACTTCCTCACCATCATCATCTATCTTCAACTCCTCAGTCTTATCTGCCATATCAACTTCTGCAGTTTTATCCACTGACCCAATAACCTCAGTATGATCAGACTTATTCTCATCTACCACTGGTTCCTTCATTTCTGTTTCCACTGTCTCATACACTGACTCATTTATTTCTGGCTCTGTTGGTGGTGTTGGAGGTGTATGCACAAACTCATCATCCTCTGGTTGTTCCATCTCCATTTCTTCATCAACCTCCTCATCATCATCCACCACCTTGTCACTCTTATTCTTCTTATCACCCAAATTTGTCCAGACTTTCTCCCCCTTTTTGAAAGCATTTTGTGGAAATTGATAAGCATCCTCAGGTTCAGAAGTATCATGAACCACATATTTCCTTCCTTTCTTTAAACATTTAATAACAATCCATTCTAACTGCTGCACTCTCCTCTGCAAGTGAGTGATAATTTCATCCTTAGCCTTATTCTTCTTCCTCTCCTTTACAAATTCAGCCCATACATAATCAACCATTTTCGTCAATTCCAAGTTAGTTCTAGCCTCAACACCTTCAGGATGTGAATCCTTTGGTGAATCATTGACATCATCAAACTCTGACTCATGCCTAGCATGATCATCAAAGTCCCCTTGGTTCTTGGTACTGGGACCACTAGGATCATCTACAGGTGTAGAATCATGTCCATGTGTTGCCTCTGATGGGGTCTTATTAATGTTACTTCTGTCCTGCTCTGCCAGTGGGCTTGAAGCAGTAGAAGCAGCCCTCTCAGAATGATCAGCCTCCTCCTCATTGATCATCTGCTGTGATGAATCATTTGACTGAGACACCTGAGCAGCAGCAGCCTCAGATGCCTGTTTTCTAGCCTTTTTGGCTTTAGTAGATTTAGCTGTTGTGGTCCCTTGTTTTCTTTTATTACCCCCAACTAATGTGGGTTGAGAAGTGGTGGGAGGAACCATTCTCTCAGTAGTTAGTTCAGCTACAGTTGGTGGTACTGATGCTGTGGTGGAAGGTGCAGGAAGCATTGTAGAAAATAATGCTGTAACCTTCCCAGAAAATTTAGTATCTCTCTTCATATTTACAAAAACTTTTGGTTTAAAAGAGACAATACCAATAACTTTCTCAAGTGCAGTTATATTAGGAATTTGTTCATTTAAGAACAACTGCACAAAACATGGATACATCAAAAATTTAATCTTTGGCTGCTCAATGTTTCTAAGCATACCAGAAAATATCAGATTTGAAAAATTAAACCTTTGACCAGTTGCAAGACAAGCAATTGCATAAGCAATGTTGCTTCCAAACTGCTCAAAAGATGATCTCTTAGATGATAAGCAGTGTAAAATCGTATGTATTAAAAACCTCCACTGATGAGAAAATAAGGTTTTCTGAAAAGTAAAAACTTCAAAAGAACCCTCATAACCCATCAATCGTAAAGTATTATACATAACAGTATCATCTAAAGAAGTTATACCTGCCTCATCATCTAGTTGTAATGAAGCTCTAACAGTAGCTTCTGTAACTACAACACGTGTATCCATAACTTCTGAAACGATTCTTTTAATCCCCTGTTCCTCTTCTATTGATGCATTCACCCAGAAATTGTTGATATGATCGTGAGATATCCTGGGTGCTACAGTGAGAGCATGACGAATATGTGAAGCACGAAGGAAATCAATGATTTCCACATACTCGTTTGCCTCAGCAGGTTTCATTAAGAATGCGATCATATTATGATCTTTTCCAATCGGTAGTTGAACAGTAGACGAAGTCGATGCCATGATAAGAAATCAAGTAATCGAAAAGAATCGAAGATGATTGTACAGAATTGAGAATCAATGAGACCTAGCGCAGTGGTTTGTATGTGTAATTTTGAAAGCATAATGAGAAACCCTAAGTGTTTGAGAGTTAAGTACTGAAATTGAATCAGTTGTAAACCCTAATTTGACCAAATCCCCAATTATAACTAAAACAGTGTTAATTAAGAAAAATAACACGTTCAGTGATAATTGTGAAAATAACCATAAGTGGTAATCAACACTTGGTTTCTCAAATGCATCATTTATATAATAAAGCTAGCAGTGCTCACTTGTACAAGCAGTACCAACCGACCAAGGCAGTGCTAACTTAATACAAGTAGTACTTTCAGATCTAGCAAGATCATATAAACAAAGCAGTGGTTAATTTTTTTTTTTTTTTTTTTTTTTTTTTTTTTTTTTTTACCGAAAGATAAACTTCACAAGCAGTTAAACTCCATAAACACCTGCAGTAGTTAAACTCCAAGACATAGCAATATAACCTGCAGTGTTAATGCAAACAAAAATACAAGTATACAGTGTTAACTTTACACTAACAGTGGTGAAGTGATTATTACCACTGTTTATACTAAAAGTAGTAAACAGTGATAACGATACACATTACACACAATCAGTGTTTAATTAACAAATCAGTATTAACCCAAATGAAAAACACAGTAGATATTATTCACAGAGAGCAGTGATAAGAAAAATAACTTATGACAAATTGATCATTCCAATACTAGTAACCAAGAATGTGAATCTGCCCACATCAAAAGCTTTTGTGAACAGATCAGCAAACTGATTATCAGTATGAACTTTCAAAATTTTAATAAGTCGTTTCTCATTACAGTCTCTAATGAAATGATATCTAATTTCAATGTGCTTTGTTTTAGAATGTTTCACTGGGTTATTAATAATACTGATTGCAGAACTATTATCAATAAAAATAGGAGTATTAAGAAAGGTAAAACCACAATCTAACATCTGATTCTGAATCCATAGCACTTGAGCACAGCAACTTGCAGCTGCTACATATTCTGCCTCTGCTGTAGATGTAGATACAGTGGTTTGTTTCTTGCATTGCCATGAAACCTTCTAAAGCCCCAGAAGTTTCTAAACCTGTTCGAATACCTTTCCCTGGTAGGCTTAAGAAAGAGAAACAAGAAGCTCAATTTGGAAAATATCTAGAAATGTTCAAAAGTCTACACTTAAACGTCAGATTATTAGATGCTTTAGTAGAAATGCCCAGTTGTGCTAAATTCTTTAAAGAACTGATATCCAACAAAGAAAAACTTAGACAGATAGTTAACTTACCCCTAGATGCCGAGTGCTATCTAATTATGCAACAAGGACTACCCCCTAAGCTTGGAGATACTGGCCGTTTCACTATTCCTTGTTATCTTCAGGATGTTCAAATAAGTAACGCCTTAGCTGACCTAGGAGCTAGTGTAAACCTCATGCCATTCTCGCTTTATAGGAAACTAGGATTAAACGAACTCTTGCCTACACGTATGACCATCCAATTAGCAGATAGATCAGTTAAACTCCCTCGAGGAATTGCTGAAGATATTATGGTCCGTGTCGACAAATTCGTCTTTCCAGTTGATTTCGTTGTTATGGATATTGAAGAGGATACCCAGGTTCCACTCATCCTTGGCAGACCTTTCCTGAACACTGCCAAGGCCGTCATTAACGTAAATGAAAAATCTTTAAAACTCCGAGTTGGAACTGAAGAGGTCACCTTCAATGTTGATAAACTAATGAAACAGCCTGTGGGAGAAGATCTTGGTCTTGTAGATTCTATGCAGGAAATAATTGAAGAACACTTGGAAGAGATCCTCGCAGTAAGCAGCATTAACCCCCTTCCCAATACTATCATCACTTCAAGAATACTCTGTGAAGAAGGTGCAGGTCTATGCTCGGCTATCTCGGATTCTTCCGACACATCTGGAGAGTTACTATTTCCTTTAAAGAATTCCGATCCACAGCTCAACTCCACATTGACTGCTCCTCTTGGATATGGCACTCCTGTCACTCTACTACGAAGGAACCCGACTTCTGAAGTAGATCATTCATCTCTCTCAAGGGAAGAAATTTTGAAAACTCTTAAAGACATGGAGTCAATACTTAAAACACCTGCTTCGCAACCATCTGAAGGCTGTGAAAATCCAGAAATCACCATCAGCAAGTCTTCATCAGCTCAATTTCAGAGATTTGCAACAACTGACAAAGGAAAAGAAATTATCACTGAAGAAAATGCAATCTCTCAATCTTCCCAAGTAAAATATGAGCTGAGAAAAGATGAGCTGTCCAACAATACAGAATGGGTTGAGATAGCATCAGCCGACATTCCGGAATCACCTGCAATGGAGTCAGATTATCAAACAACGTATGACGAGCTTAAAAGAGACGAGATTGCCAGGATGAAACCATCTACTGAAGAACCACCCGAATTGGAACTAAAGGAACTTCCCCCACACCTGGAATATGCTTTTCTTGAAGGAACTTCGCACTTACCAGTTATCATATCTAAAGAATTGAAGCCCGAAGAGAAAGCAAGGCTGGTACAGGTTCTAAAGTCACACAAAAAGGCGATTGCTTGGAAAATCTCTGACATACAATGGATTAGTCCGAACTACTGCACGCATAAGATCTTAATGGAAAACGACTTTAGATCATCAGTTCAAAGGCAAAGGAGAGTCAACCCGAAGATTCAAGACGTGGTGAAAAAGGAGGTTATCAAACTCCTGGATGCCGGTCTGATCTACCCTATCTCAGATTCCCCATGGGTTAGCCCAGTTCAGGTCGTCCCAAAGAAAGGAGGCATGACGGTCATCGCTAACGAAAACAATGAATTGATTCCAACACGAACCGTCAATGGTTGGAGGGTGTGTATCGACTATCGGAAACTGAATGAAGCTACACGCAAAGATCATTTCCCTCTACCATTCATTGATCAGATGCTCGAAAGGTTATCAGGAAATGAATTCTATTGCTTCCTTGATGGCTTCTCAGGCTATTTTCAGATACCTCTCGATCCGAAGGACCAAGAAAAGACGACGTTTACTTGTCCCTGTGGAACATTTGCTTACCGACGTATGCCTTTTGGTTTATGTAATGCACCGGCGACTTTTCAAAGATGCATGGTAGCAATCTTCCACGACATGATTGAACAATGCATGGAAGTGTTCATGGACGATTTCTCAGTTTTTGGGGATTCGTTCACCACTTGTCTTTCTAACTTGGATAGGATGCTTGCTCGATGTGAAGAATCAAACCTAGTTCTGAATTGGGAGAAATGTCACTTCATGGTGAATGAAGGCATAGTTCTTGGACACCGCATTTCTAAATCTGGAATTGAAGTTGACAAAGCAAAAGTTGAAACCATCTCGAAGCTTCCACCCCCTACTTCTGTGAAAGCCATCCGAAGTTTTCTAGGTCACGCCGGATTCTACCGTCGCTTTATTAAGGATTTCTCTAAGATCTCTCGACCTATGACTCATCTTCTCGAAAAAGATACTCCGTTTGACTTTACAAATGAACGTCTCAAAGCTTTCAACTACCTAAAGGAACAGCTTGTACATGCACCGATCATGGTTGCCCCCGATTGGAGTCTTCCATTTGAAATCATGTGTGACGCCAGTGATTTCGCTGTTGGAGCTGTACTGGGACAGCGGAAGGAGAAACACTTTCAACCAATATACTACGCCAGCAAAACGCTCACAGATGCTCAAGAAAACTATACCACTACAGAAAAGGAGCTGCTTGCGGTAGTATTTGCTTTTGATAAATTTCGTTCTTATCTAATCTTGTCCAAAACTATTGTCTATACAGATCACTCCGCTTTGAAATACCTTTTCAAGAAGCAAGATGCTAAACCACGCCTTCTACGATGGATTCTACTCCTACAAGAATTTGATATTGAGATAAAAGATAAGAAAGGAGCAGAAAACGTCGCGGCCGATCATCTTAGCCGATTGGAAAATCCATCAATGGAGAAGTTGCACGAGAACGATATTCAAGATCAGTTCCCCGAAGAACAACTCATGACTATAGGAGGCTACCAACAAGGGTCACAGTTCACACACAACCCTTGGTATGCCGACTTCACCATTTATTTGGTAGGAAACATCATACCAAAAGGAATGCCAACCTCTCAGAATCGAAAAATCTTCCGAGATGTCAAGAACTATTATTGGAACGATCCTTATCTCTTTAAGGTTTGTCCCGATCAACTTATTCGAAGATGCGTCGATGGGAAGGAGGCAGAACTAATTCTACACCAAAGCCACCACGGACCTACTGGAGGACACCATGGCAACAAAATGACTGCACGAAAGGTTTACGATGCCGGCTTTTATTGGCCAACCATATTCCGAGACGCTTGCGACCTGGTAAAGCGCTGTGATATTTGCCAAAGGCAAGGCAATATCTCAGCCCGTAACGAAATGCCACTAACTAATATCCAGGCCGTGGAGATCTTTGATATCTGGGGATTAGATTTTATGGGACCATTCCCTAAATCTAACGGCAAAGAGTACATCTTAGTCGCAGTTGACTACGTCTCCAGGTGGGCCGAAGCTCAAGCTTTTCCGACCAACGATTCGAAAGTAGTAACCCAATTCCTCAAAAAGCTGTTCAGTCGATTTGGAACTCCTAGGGCTATAATCAGTGACCGTGGCACGCATTTCTGCAATACTCAATTCATGCGAGTGCTGCAGCAGTATGGTGTCACTCACAAAACATCGACGGCTTACCATCCACAAACAAATGGGCAAGATGAAGTGACAAATCGGGCTTTGAAAAGGATATTGGAACGAACTGTCGGAAATCACGGGCATAGGTGGGCCGAAAAATTAGACGATGCGTTGTGGGCATTCAGAACTGCCTACAAAACACCATTAGGAACCACACCGTATCGGCTAGTCTATGGAAAGGCGTGTCACCTTCCAATTGAGTTGGAATATCGGGCGTACTGGGCATTAAAAAACTGCAACTTGGAAATTTCAGCAGTTGGAGAACAACGGAGAATGCAGTTGAATGAGTTAGCAGAACTAAGAGACCAAGCGTACGACAGTTCGCTGAGCTTCAAGGAAAGAACTAAAAGGGTCCACGACGCTAAGTTAAAACCCTCTAGGTTCCAACAAGGAGATAAAGTGATGCTCTTCAATTCGCGATTCAAGAAATTCTCCGGTAAATTCAAAAGTAGGTGGAGCGGACCATTCACGATCTCAAAGGTATTTCCCTATGGCGCAGTCGAACTCGAGGCTCCAGAAGGTAATTTTAAGGTTAATGGTCATCGCTTAAAGCATTATGTTGAGGACTTTCCCATCAGGGAAGACGTCTTCATCTTTGAACCTCCATGAGTCTTCAAGAAAGGTACAAAGAGTCAAGCTAGAGACTCGTAAAACAAGCGCTCTTGGGAGGCACCCCAAGCTTATCTTTACTTTTCTGTCAAATTTTTACTTCTTAGTTATTTTTGTTAAGTATGATTATCTCTGACGAAATTTCAGGATTTGCTACTTATCTGACTATAAACTTCAAATTTTAACAAAATCAGAGATAAGTTTTAAAAATGCAAAAGCCAGAACTCTGATAACAGAAATCGTTATAAAACATCTTCACACTGTCATCAGATCTCTGTGCATTTGTATTTATCATTTTATGCATTACCTGTTTATTTTGTTTGTTTCAGGATGGACAGCTCCAGTGACACCAGAGAGATCATAGCTGAGATACCACCGAGACGTCGCAGGGATCATAGACGAGGACGTAGAGCACGCAGGACCATGCCCACTATTAGCGAGGAGGACCTTACTAATGTCCCGATCACTCATGAGGAGCCATCCGCTGAGAGACCCTCATCACCTGTTCACCAGTCAGCTCCCATACCCACTCTTGAGTATGAGATTACACTAGCTGACCCGGTTGCAGCCTGGGCCCATTTTCGGACACTCCACCTTCAGCATGACATCATGTCCACCCTCTGTGTGCATGTAGGGCTTCCGAGGTGTCACACCCCCAAAATCGGTAATTGTGTTTATTTAAATGTTTAGCGGAAGCAAGTTAAGATTTAGCGGAAGCATCTTGTTTAAACAGTTTAACAGCGGGGTGATGACGTATCAATTGTGCATTCATTGTATCAGAGCATATGATCATACAGAACATAATATATTAAGGATGCCAGTTTAAACGGTTGTTACAAAAGTAGTACGACTATGTAAGTCGTACAGTAATAATAAAGTTTAAAACATTTAAGTTTTACAATACATATGTTAAGATAAGATTTCATGAGTATAACTGCAATGTCTGCAGTAATACAGAGGAAATCCTCAAAAGCTGTCCCAAAATAATGGCATCCTAAGTAGTCCAGGGTTGTCCATCCTGAATGCATGTGATCCTTACTTACATGGCTAATTTCCTGTAAAACATAGAAAGAAAGTCGTCAACAAATATGTTGAGTGAATTCACAGGTTTTGTATAAATATGTGGTATGTTAAACCATTTATGTTTAAATTATTGAAATGTTATTCAATAAATAAAGGTTTGCAGGTTTTGCAAATTATAAGATGATAGGGATAGTTACCCTAAAATATAGTTTTATGTGGGTTGTTACCCAAATCATATGTCTGGTTGTTTACCAGAATATAAATATAATCAGTACGTATACTGAAATAAAGCAGTTGTAGGATATGTTCATCCTAAATAATAAGTGTGGGAATGCTTAGACTATAATCCCCTGAAAGGTGAGCTAAACCTCGCAGGTTAAAGTAACGCGACCTAACCCTATAACCAAACCACAACCAAAACTTATGTTTCTTGCCTGAAGGACAGTTAAGTATACGCTCCATCCATAGGAGGGTCGTCACGGCAATAGTACTATTCGTATACTCAGTGGCTAGAGTCACCTAGCTAATGGTTATAGTTTGCATGACATAAGGACTTTTCATGCATACATTGGGAGTCTGGGTCCGTACTAGGATATGTTGTCTAATTCCCAAAACAGTTGTGAAATAATATTTCATGTCAAACAGTTGTATAAAGCAATAAAGCATTTATATGAATTTGCTGCATGTGTTTGCATGCAGTTTCTATGTTTACACCCCTATGTTTAAAAGCATAAAACATTTGTAAAGTAGGGGCTGTGAACTCACAGTAGTTTGCACGGTGTGAATGCTAGCAGCTGACAGATAATTGCCCAAGGTATGTTAACCTATATACAATAAATATATTAACATAAGTACGTTTGATTTGTTTTAATCACTTATGTTAACAGTTTGTTTGTTTGAAGAAATGGTTGATTTCTTATTAATGTAAGTTGTTAACTTTGCTAGTGACATTGTGTGGAAATGACGTTATTATTTCTCAGTCGTACACTTGTAAGTGTACAAACCAATATGTAATTGTCTATTTAACGGAAGGTCGTTTTGTTTCATTTGTACATATACTTTGTTTACAGTTGTACGTATAATTCGAATGTTATTCCAATATCGTTGTATGTACATATATTTGTTCTATATATGTATACTTATGTAATATAATTGTCGTATATTATTAGATTACACGTTCGTTAAATGTGAAATTCATTGTGTATATATATTTGTGAATATATATTCTTAAGTGTCGTATGTATATCAAAATATATGTAAGTTTTCATTTGTTTAAGAAAACGTATACATTAGTGTCTATATATCTCGTGTGTTCTCGTATATATATATATATATATATTATAATACGTTGTTTCGTATTTAAAAAATGTCGAGTTTTATTTGTTATAAAACTTGATAATATATTTATCCCGTTTAATAAATATCATTTGTTTTTAATATCTTTACGTTTGTTTAATAAGTGTTAAATATCCCGATAATGTAATCGTATTCAAATTGTATAGTTCATAAAGTTCATATATATATATGTCATATATCGTTTGTTCGTACGAATTAAATAAGTCCAATGTCCGTATTCATAGTTTGTCTCGGTTTATAATGTCATTTAACAATTTATTAAGTCTCGTATACGTCTTGCACAAATAATATCGTTAACGGAAACGTTTTGTGTTTTAAAATAAAAGTCAAGGTGTTGACCAGACACGGGAATCCGCCGGATTCTATTTGAATCCGCCGGATTCTCGTTAAATGAAAAGGTGTTGCCGGATCTTCGGTTCAAGCCGCCGGGTCGGGTCAAGAATAGGTGAATCCGCCGGATTCAATTGAATCCGCCGGATTCTTTTGCGTTCACAAGACGTTTTGTGTGAAGCTTAGGTGAATCCGCCGGATTTAGGTGAATCCGCCGGATTCTTTTGTGTTCACAGGGCATTTTCGTGTGAAGGTTTGGGATCACCGGATCGTTGTTGTCTTTTACTCGTTCACAATGTTTAAACGATTATGGTGTGCGAGTTTAATCCAGGAATCCGCCGGATTCAGCATGAATCCGCCGGATTCATGCTGTATTCAGAACCTGTTCGTAACAGAGCAATTATAGGCTCAATTATTTTGGTTCCAAATTCTTTGTACATCAAACCCAAACGTTTATACAATCAATATATAGCATTTTAACAACTTATTACACCTTTATAACATGTTTTCATGTATTGATTTTGTATTTGAAGTTTTGGGTTATAAAAACATTTTCATGATCAAACCTTCAATCTTTCATATATATATGTTATATACATAGATTAAGTTATATAAACATGTTAGAACACGAATTTAAAGTAAAGAAATTAAGAATTTGGAGTTTCCTTACAAAGAGAAGAAGATGAAAATGATGAACGATGATGATGATGATGAGGTGGTTGTTCCTGGCCTTGTTGTTCTACTACAGCTACTGCTTCCTGGTTATGATCTTGTTGTTGTTCCAGATGAAAGAAGAAGAAGAAGGAGATAGTGAATTATTGAAGTGTGTGTTTTTGTGAGATCACAGAGAGAACGGAGGGAGTGATATATTTCAAACGAGTATGGTTATTTACAGAGTTTGTCTCTGCATTATTGATGTTAGGTGCCCATTTTGGGTACCTCAATTTCGAGTACGGATATAATTTTAGCAATATAAAAATAAACAAATTACATTTTTATTTTGTAGGTGTTCTCCTGGTTCGTTATTTATAATCAGTATAATGATGTTATCATTATTTTAAATAGATGTACAATTTTGTACATTTTACTGCGTTCAACTATTTGAGCGCCAAATTTCAGTTAATTTAGGATTTCATATTTTGAGGTAATGTTCTAACTTCCTCCAAACGAATGAGAAAATTTGTATTTTTATGATTTGACATCGTATGCGCGTTTTAGAATTATTTCTGTTCGTGTTATAATACGTTTTATGTTAAACGTATATTTAGACCACTTTATCTATTTGTTATAGATATATAAATACTCGTAATTAATAATTGAGTTATTAATTATTTTTCTGTCACGAAACTTTTGTTATTTATTTTCGTCGGGTTCGTTCTGATATCTTCGTACGCGATTATTATAAATCACATAATTTGTAATACTTTATGTTTTAAAGTACTGGGCTTGCTAGGCTTACACAATATCAAAAAGTTTTGTTAAAACTTAATCAGGAAATTAGCGTAAGAATGCACATGCTTAAATGTTAATTAATACCTAATTTGGAGAGTTGTTACATTCTCCCCTCGTTAGGGAAATCTCGTCCCAAGATTTAATTTGTGTCGTGAGTCGTGGTCACGGATTTAAATAGGTGGGGATACTTCTTGCGCATTTCATCCTCACGTTCCCAGGTGAACTCTGGGCCTCTTTTCGAGTTCCATCGAATTTTAACAAGTTTGATCCTACTGTTTCGGAGTTTCTGCGTTTTCGTATCCATTACTTCAAGCGGTTCCTCCACGAAATTGAGTTTTGAGTCGACATAAATTTCGTCGGGAGGTATGATTAACGCTTCGTCGGATAGACACTTCTTAAGATTACTCACGTGAAACGTGTCGTGAATATTACTAAGCTCTTGCGGAAGTTTAAGCTTATAAGCTACAGGACCAATCCTTGCTAGGATCTCGAAAGGTCCAATGTAACGTGGGTTCAGTTTACCGCGTTTTCCAAATCGTACAACTCCTTTCCAAGGAGACACCTTAAGTAGGACTCTGTCACCTACTTGAAATTCCAAAGGTTTTCGTCTATTGTCTGCATAACTCTTTTGTCGGTCTCGTGCCGTTTTTAATCGATTAAGCACTTGAGATATCTTGTCCGTTGTCTCTTGGACTATCTCAGGACCTGATAATTGTCTATCATCCAACTCTGCCCAACAGAGTGGGGATCGGCACTTGCATCCGTACAACGCCTCAAAAGGTGCCATTTGTATACTCGTATGATAACTATTGTTGTACGAGAATTCGGCTAAAGGGAGATGAACATCCCAATTTCCTCCAAAATCAATCACGCAAGCTCGTAGCAAGTCCTCAAGCGTTTGTATCGTTCGCTCGCTTTGACCATCGGTTTGTGGATGGTAGGCGGTACTCATGTCGAGTCTAGTGCCTAAAGCTTGTTGCAGTGTTTGCCAGAAGCGAGAGGTGAAACGTGCATCTCTATCAGAGATGATAGATAATGGAACTCCATGTCTAGAAACAACTTCTTTTATGTAAATTCTAGACAGCTTTTCCATCTTATCCGTTTCCTTAATGGCAAGAAAGTGAGCTGACTTTGTCAGTCGGTCGACAATCACCCATATGGAGTCCATCCCAGATGATGTTTTCGGTAACTTCGTAATGAAATCCATCGTGATGTGTTCCCATTTCCATTTGGGCAACTCAGGTTGTTGTAAAAGTCCAGACGGCTTTTGGTACTCAGTCTTAACTTTTGCACAAGTCAGACATCTACTAACATAGGTGGCAATGTCTCTTTTCATGCCAGGCCACCAGTAAAATCCTTTCATATCGTGATACATCTTATCAGCACCAGGATGTATCGAGTAATTGGACTTATGAGCTTCGTCCAATACTAGACTACGTAGCTCATCAACACATGGAATCCAAATTCGATTCATGAAGTACAATACTCCATTTTCCTTAGACTCCAGTTGCTTCTCCATCCCTTTGAGGGATTCGTCCTTCATACGTTCTGGAGTAAAGGCTGCTTGTTGAGCATCACGAATTTGGGAAATCAGATCCAAGTGGATTGTCAGTCCTAAGGCTCGAACTGTTCGAGGTTTTACTCGTTCCTTACGACTCAAGGCATCCGCTACTACATTAGCTTTGCCTGGATGGTACTTGATTTCACAGTCGTAATCATTCAACAGTTCAACCCAACGTCTCTGTCTCATGTTGAGTTCTTTCTGATCAAATATATGTTGGAGACTTTTGTGATCAGTAAAGATCGTACACTTCGTACCGTATAGGTAGTGTCTCCAAATCTTAAGGGCAAAAACGACTGCTCCTAGCTCTAAGTCATGCGTCGTATAGTTCTTCTCGTGAATCTTCAATTGACGAGACGCATAAGCAATGACTTTGTCGTTTTGCATTAACACGCAACCTAATCCTTGATGTGAGGCATCACAGTAGACAACAAAGTTTTCTACTCCTTCTGGTAATGACAGGATAGGTGCGGTGCTCAATTTCTCTTTCAGCAGTTGGAAAGCATTCTCTTGCTTCTCGCCCCAATCAAACTTCTTGTCTTTTTGCGTTAGGGGGGTAATTGGTTGAGCTATTTTCGAGAAATTCTCAATGAATCTTCGGTAGTAACCGGCTAGCCCAAGGAATTGTCGTATCTCAGTTGGGGTTTTTGGGGCTTCCCAATTCTTAATCGCCTCAATTTTGGATGGGTCCACGTGAATTCCTTTGTTATTGATCACGTGACCAAGGAAATGAACCTCACGCATCCAAAACTCGCATTTAGAGAACTTTGCATAAAGCTTCTCTTTCTCCAGTAATTCAAGAATCAGCCTCAGATGTTGTTCATGGTCTTCCTTTGTTCGCGAGTATATCAAAATATCGTCAATGAACACTATGACGAACTTATCCAAGTAAGGTTTACATACTCTATTCATTAGATCCATGAATACTGCTGGCGCATTCGTTAGCCCAAATGGCATAACTAGGAACTCGTAATGACCATATCGAGTCCTAAACGCAGTCTTAGGGATATCTTCACCCCGTACCTTCAGTTGATGGTAGCCCGATCTCAAGTCGATCTTTGAGTAATAACTTGACCCTTGCAGCTGGTCAAACAAATCATCAATGCGTGGTAGTGGGTATCGGTTCTTAATAGTCACTTTGTTCAGTTCTCGATAATCGATACACATCCGCATTGATCCATCCTTCTTTTTGACGAATAAAACCGGAGCTCCCCACGGTGAAAAGCTCGGTCGGATGAATCCTAAATCCAACAGTTCTTGCAATTGTGCAGACAGTTCCTGCATTTCTGATGGAGCTAGACGATAAGGCGCACGAGCAATCGGTACAGCTCCCGGCACTAGGTCGATATGAAATTCAACCTGCCGTGGAGGTGGTAACCCTGGTAGCTCGTCAGGAAATACTCCTGGGTAGTCGCGTACTACAGCCACGTCGTCTATGCGTCGCTCCTCGGGTTTCTTGTCCACAACATGTACCAAAAATGCTTGGTACCCTTTTCGTAGATACTTATTTGCCTTCATGCATGTAATCGTTTCCACCATACGATTACTCTTTTCTCCTTGAATCATCAACATTTCTCCTGACGGTAAAGGTAACCGTACAATCTTTTCATGACAGATGATCTCCGCGCGGTTCAGTGACAACCAATCCATGCCAACCACTATATCGAAGCTCCCTAGTTCTACCGGTAGTAAGTCTATTTTGAAAGAATGACCTTCTAACGTTAAGGTGCATCCTGGTACTATTTCTCCTAATTCAATCAACTTACCATCAGCTAGCTCTACAGTATATTTGTTATCTAGCTTAAGGGATTCGATCTCTAATAGTGGTCTAAACTCAGTGGACACAAAGCTTAAATCAGCACCGGAATCAAATAACACAGAAGCAAAGTGGTTGTTTACTAGAAACGTACCAGTGACTGTGTTAGGATCCTGACGTGCCTCTGGTGCTCCTAACATGAACACGCGTCCACGAGCTGGTTGATTGTTGTTGTTGTTAGCATTGTTGTTGTTGGCTCGGTTGTTGTTGTTTCCACGGTTGTTTCCATTGTTGTTGCGGTTACGAGCGTTGTTGGCGTTACGGTTTTGGTTATTGAGTCGAGGACAACGGTTCCGATAATGCCTCGTGTCGCCACACTCAAAACATCCTTGGTTTTGACGAGTAGTGTTTCCCTTAGGGGTAGGGTTTACCTTACAGTTTTGGGCTTTGTGACCCCATCCCTTACAGCTGTCGCAAAACCAACATTCACCCTCATGGTGTTTGCTACACTTATCACACTTAGGTTTGTTACCCAAGTATGGCTTTGGTTCTACAATGGTGGCAGCGTAAGACTTAGGATTTCCAGATCCTTTCTTGTTGGATTGACTCTGGCGGTCATTCCATTTACGCTTCTTACCTCCAGAACTACCAGCTTCAGTACTGATCGGCTCAACCTTGGCCGGCACAGTTTTCTGTGTCAGCGTCCCCATTCTAACTGCTTCATCAGTCAAACTCTGCGCTAGAGTAACAGCGCTCCTGAAGGTGTCAGGTTTGGAGGACGTAACTAAACTCCTGATCTGTGGTGCCAGTCCATACACATAGCGTTCAATACGCTTGTACTCAGGTGTTACCATATGTGGCACAAGACGAGCTAGTTCTTGGAACCTGGTTGTATAACCAGTGATATCAGCACCAATCATTGCAATGTTCCATAGCTCAGTCTCAAATTTCTGCATCTCACTTCGAGGGCAGAATTCTTCCATCATCATACGCTTCAATGTTTCCCATGTCATGGAATAAGCAGCTGGTCGTCCCATCGACTGGACTTGACTGTTCCACCAAGTCAAAGCTTTATCAGCTAGTGTGCAGGCGACATATTTCACCGCAGTGTCTGGTAGACAATCACTGATGTCCAACACAGAATCCATCTTTTCTATCCAGTGTATAATACCAATAGCACCTTCAGTGCCACAGAAGGGAGGTGGTTTACAAGCCTGAAATGTCTTATATGAACACCCTCGGCGAGTATTCACAACAGTCTCAGCATTAACAGGGGTCGATCCACTGTTATTAATCCCATTCTCACGGTTTCGACTTGCCTCATACTCGGCAATACCTTCAGCTATGCGTCTAGCTATCAACTGCTCAGTAGTTTCCTCAGTGTTAGGGGGTGGAATGGTTTCAGATGTAGGGGGTACAGTTGTCTTCTGACTGTTCCTAGTAATTCGTCGTTTTGGCGGCATAGTTCAGTTCTGCGATGAATAGAATGCAGAAGTCAATGCCAAAATAATGAATGTGATGAACAAGATTTCACATTGTCTATCAAATGAATAGTATGGAGAATTTGAAAGAATAAGGTTTCACATTGCATGTCGCACGACTTTGAAACACCCATATGTACTTTGTACAATATAATCACGTTGGCCAGGCGTCATTATATGATGCCAAATACATATTTCTTTTCATCATCGATCAAGCAATGTTTTAGGGAATTCAAGATAAAATCAATAATTCAAAGTGTGGTAGGTTTCAAAGTTTGCAAGAAATGGTTTCAACAATTATTACGTGATAACTTTTCTATCACCTGTATATAGAGATGAATATAATTCGCACGAAATTTCGAATCGACCCTAAGTTATAATATACATTAACTAGAACGTTTTTATATCGTTTCATACAAAACTTGATGATATCTTCTATATTCATCAAGAGTGGTTTCCAATACAACACAAGTTGCTACAGTACTAATTAGACTAAACTTAGCTATACCTAGATCTTAACAAAATGGTTATATTCCTACGACAGTTCTTCATCAGTTCATTATTAAGCTATCTTTAGCTATGTTCTCTGTCGCAGTGTAGATCTTTCACTTTTACTCCTGATTCAGATTGGGAGAGAAGTAGCGTGTTTTCAGCATAGTTTTGTATCGCAGAGTCGGATAATAGTCCAGATCATTCTCAGTTGAGCATTTGCACAAACGTTTGATCCAAGACTTAACTCTTTTCTTGCGATTACTAGCCACTTTCTTCCAGAAGCGTATTTTATCCTTAACTCGGACAATCATAGGCCTCTTTAGGATTCTCAATTCTAGCTCATGGTTCCTACATTTGACCACAAGCTCCCAATTTTGACCATCAAATCTTTCAGCCTGGTCTCGTACTCTTTCGTACTCCTCTATGTCAACCATGCCGAATTGGTGGTTTTCAATTTCTTCTTCCACAAGTTCCACTATCGGAATTGTTTCGGTATCGACATATACATATTGTATCTGCTCGTCGATGGTTATGTCCTCATCTGAGGAGTATTCACTTATGACAGGTTCTGCCATTTTTCCTGTTTCAAGAGATCTATAGGTTACAAAGACATATTTCAGTATCCACAGTTATGTAGTCTCTATTGTCAATATATAATCCAATCACAACGCACAGTAACATAAACAATAATAATAAACCAAATGCATATGTCATATCATATAACTGATCGTAGTTAGTTCACAGGTTTTTATACAAAACACGATGGATCTATCCTAGATACCCATCGATCCAGAAACTAATCAAAGCATGACGGGTCTGTCTACACACCGTCGATCCAAATGATATACAAAACATGACAGGTCTGTCTATACCCGTCGAACCAAAGTTCCAAGTCTAATACATAGTATATATACAATCCTAAGTAGGCACAACCCGCCCTACATAGGTCTAACGAAAATACGGTAGAAATGATCCCATGGCTGTCCTCAACACAGCCATCACTACATAAACACCAACCACAAGCCCTGCAATCCTAACACGTCTCTCAAGTGTCCTCACACGAGCACGTGCGGACTCAGCTATCTCCTGGGCAGTAAACACATGGTTCAACAGAAAGTGATGATGCTCATGTATACCAGCCATGTCCCCATACAGACGGGAGACCTCATCCTGTACCTGTCCAAGGTGAGAACTCCTGCTAGAGGTAATACAGAACAATGTACGCATAACAGCAACTAATGTAGGGAGAGTCTGCTCTATCGGCTCTCCAGTGGTAGGCAGTGGTGCTGGGGGTCGTGAGGACTCTCCTGTCTCAAATGTGGAGGGAAAACCCTCTAATGGCCTCCAGTGCCTCAACATAGGAGTCATCCACTCTAGATGAGCAAACCTGGGTGCCCTCTGTGGAGACTCAACAGACTCGTCCGCTGGTGCTAACGGACCAATAGGAAGATCTCAGACACACATCCTCGGTGTCCTCCTATACACAGGCCTGCGAGAAGTCTCAGCAGCCTGGTGGTGAATACCTGTAGTGATAGGGGTAACCTCATGTGCTGTCGGTGGTGGTGCGATGTAAGCGTCACTAGTGTCATCTGACATGTCTCTCAAATGAACAGATGACTCATCCCCTACAGTGATCGCAGGACCCTCAAAAGTAGCCTCGGTCGGCTCCTCATCCGAAGCATAAACATGGTAAAATGATTGACTAGACATACTGTGACAAGAGAAATTGTGTGTGACGTGTCAGTCGTATGTTAGATGTATGCAAACGTATGTATGTATGAATGCATGAATGTTCTAGCCAAGGCTATAGTCTAGGTCTCTAAGGTTTTCAGTCACCTAAAGACTTCTAGTTCGCTATAACCAATGGCTCTGATACCAAGTCTGTCACACCCCCAAAATCGGTAATTGTGTTTATTTAAATGTTTAGCGGAGCAAGTTAAGATTTAGCGGAAGCATCTTGTTTAAACAGTTTAACAGCGGGGTGATGACGTATCAATTATGCATTCATTGTATCAGAGCATATGATCATACAGAACATAATATATTAAGGATGCCAGTTTAAATGGTTGTTACAAAAGTAGTACGACTATGTAAGTCGTACAGTAATAATAAAGTTTAAAACATTTAAGTTTTACAATACATATGTTAAGATAAGATTTCATGAGTATAACTGCAATGTCTGCAGTAATACAGAGGAAATCCTCAAAAGCTGTCCCAAAATAATGGCATCCTAAGTAGTCCAGGGTTGTCCATCCTGAATGCATGCGATCCTTACTTACATGGCTAATTTCCTGTAAAACATAGAAAGAAAGTCGTCAACAAATATGTTGAGTGAATTCACAGGTTTTGTATAAATATGTGGTATGTTAAACCATTTATGTTTAAATTATTGAAATGTTATTCAATAAATAAAGGTTTGCAGGTTTTGCAAATTATAAGATGATAGGGATAGTTACCCTAAAATATAGTTTTATGTGGGTTGTTACCCAAATCATATGTCTGGTTGTTTACCAGAATATAAATATAATCAGTACGTATACTGAAATAAAGCAGTTGTAGGATATGTTCATCCTAAATAATAAGTGTGGGAATGCTTAGACTATAATCCCCTGAAAGGTGAGCTAAACCTCGCAGGTTAAAGTAACGCGACCTAACCCTATAACCAAACCACAACCAAAACTTATGTTTCTTGCCTGAAGGACAGTTAAGTATACGCTCCATCCATAGGAGGGTCGTCACGGCAATAGTACTATTCGTATACTCAGTGGCTAGAGTCACCTAGCTAATGGTTATAGTTTGCATGACATAAGGACTTTTCATGCATACATTGGGAGTCTGGGTCCGTACTAGGATATGTTGTCTAATTCCCAAAACAGTTGTGAAATAATATTTCATGTCAAACAGTTGTATAAAGCAATAAAGCATTTATATGAATTTGCTGCATGTGTTTGCATGCAGTTTCTATGTTTACACCCCTATGTTTAAAAGCATAAAACATTTGTAAAGTAGGGGCTGTGAACTCACAGTAGTTTGCACGGTGTGAATGCTAGCAGCTGACAGATAATTGCCCGAGGTATGTTAACCTATATACAATAAATATATTAACATAAGTACGTTTGATTTGTTTTAATCACTTATGTTAACAGTTTGTTTGTTTGAAGAAATGGTTGATTTCTTATTAATGTAAGTTGTTAACTTTGCTAGTGACATTGTGTGGAAATAACGTTATTATTTCTCAGTCGTACACTTGTAAGTGTACAAACCAATATGTAATTGTCTATTTAACGGAAGGTCGTTTTGTTTCATTTGTACATATACTTTGTTTACAGTTGTACGTATAATTCGAATGTTATTCCAATATCGTTGTATGTACATATATTTGTTCTATATATGTATACTTATGTAATATAATTGTCGTATATTATTAGATTACACGTTCGTTAAATGTGAAATTCATTGTGTATATATATTTGTGAATATATATTCTTAAGTATCGTATGTATATCAAAATATATGTAAGTTTTCATTTGTTTAAGAAAACGTATACATTAGTGTCTATATATCTCGTGTGTTCTCGTATATATATATATATATATTATAATACGTTGTTTCGTATTTAAAAAATGTCGAGTTTTATTTGTTATAAAACTTGATAATATATTTATCCCGTTTAATAAATATCATTTGTTTTTAATATCTTTACGTTTGTTTAATAAGTGTTAAATATCCCGATAATGTAATCGTATTCAAATTGTATAGTTCATAAAGTTCATATATATATATATGTCATATATCGTTTGTTCGTACGAATTAAATAAGTCCAATGTCCGTATTCATAGTTTGTCTCGGTTTATAATGTCATTTAACAATTTATTAAGTCTCGTATACATCTTGCACAAATAATATCGTTAACGGAAACGTTTTGTGTTTTAAAATAAAAGTCAAGGTGTTGACCAGACACGGGAATCCGCCGGATTCTATTTGAATCCGCCGGATTCTCGTTAAATGAAAAGGTGTTGCCGGATCTTCGGTTCAAGCCGCCGGGTCGGGTCAAGAATAGGTGAATCCGCCGGATTCAATTGAATCCGCCGGATTCTTTTGCGTTCACAAGACGTTTTGTGTGAAGCTTAGGTGAATCCGCCGGATTTAGGTGAATCCGCCGGATTCTTTTGTGTTCACAGGGCATTTTCGTGTGAAGGTTTGGGATCACCGGATCGTTGTTGTCTTTTACTCGTTCACAATGTTTAAACGATTATGGTGTGCGAGTTTAATCCAGGAATCCGCCGGATTCAGCATGAATCCGCCGGATTCATGCTGTATTCAGAACCTGTTCGTAACAGAGCAATTATAGGCTCAATTATTTTGGTTCCAAATTCTTTGTACATCAAACCCAAACGTTTATACAATCAATATATAGCATTTTAACAACTTATTACACCTTTATAACATGTTTTCATGTATTGATTTTGTATTTGAAGTTTTGGGTTATAAAAACATTTTCATGATCAAACCTTCAATCTTTCATATATATATGTTATATACATAGATTAAGTTATATAAACATGTTAGAACACGAATTTAA
Organism: Helichrysum umbraculigerum; assembly: GCA_949592205.1. Lineage (NCBI taxonomy): Eukaryota > Viridiplantae > Streptophyta > Magnoliopsida > Asterales > Asteraceae > Helichrysum > Helichrysum umbraculigerum. Next base: position 1,704,231 of record CATIUR010000005.1, on the reverse strand, counting down.
AGTAAAGAAATTAAGAATTTGGAGTTTCCTTACAAAGAGAAGAAGATGAAAATGATGAACGATGATGATGATGATGAGGTGGTTGTTCCTGGCCTTGTTGTTCTACTACAGCTACTGCTTCCTGGTTATGATCTTGTTGTTGTTCCAGATGAAAGAAGAAGAAGAAGGAGATAGTGAATTATTGAAGTGTGTGTTTTTGTGAGATCACAGAGAGAACGGAGGGAGTGATATATTTCAAACGAGTATGGTTATTTACAGAGTTTGTCTCTGCATTATTGATGTTAGGTGCCCATTTTGGGTACCTCAATTTCGAGTACGGGTATAATTTTAGCAATATAAAAATAAACAAATTACATTTTTATTTTGTAGGTGTTATCCTGGTTCGTTATTTATAATCAGTATAATGATGTTATCATTATTTTAAATAGATGTACAATTTTGTACATTTTACTGCGTTCAACTATTTGAGCGCCAAATTTCAGTTAATTTAGGATTTCATATTTTGAGGTAATGTTCTAACTTCCTCCAAACGAATGAGAAAATTTGTATTTTTATGATTTGACATCGTATGCGCGTTTTAGAATTATTTCTGTTCGTGTTATAATACGTTTTATGTTAAACGTATATTTAGACCACTTTATCTATTTGTTATAGATATATAAATACTCGTAATTAATAATTGAGTTATTAATTATTTTTCTGTCACGAAACTTTTGTTATTTATTTTCGTCGGGTTCGTTCTGATATCTTCGTACGCGATTATTATAAATCACATAATTTGTAATACTTTATGTTTTAAAGTACTGGGCTTGCTAGGCTTACATCATATCAAAAAGTTTTGTTAAAACTTAATCAGGAAATTAGCGTAAGAATGCACATGCTTAAATGTTAATTAATACCTAATTTGGAGAGTTGTTACACGAGGCCTTCTGACTGTCCGTTCCATCTAGGTCCGGACCCAGGACCGTCTCGCCCGTCCTGGTCATTCTTCCCTCCTGCTGGACCGTTCGCTGCTGGACCTTCCACTGCTCCGCCTGCTGCTGTTGATCCTGCTATGTCATCAGGGAGTGCATCAGCAGAGTCTTCACCAACTGAGCAGTTGATGGCTATGTTGGATGTCTTTAGCCCACCTCACCCTCATGCTTCTGCTGGCATTACTGAGCCGAGCATGGATACGATTGAGGAGCCTGCACTATCCCCCAACTCAGTCCTTGCTGCTGCTATTGCTGCCTTCGATCCTGACATCGATGATCTACTTGATGACTTTTAGTGTATTTAGTTTATTTCATTTATCTTATTTCAGTACTTAGACTTTTATAACTCTTTGTTATTTTTTGAGATATGACGTTGTGTTGATGTTAATTGCAGAACTTAGCTTTTTGTGGAATGGATAATCTTACACGAGACTAGTCCTCCAATCCAGCAAATCACACGCACCATTTCTACACTAATCTGGTCCTGTCCAGTAAACAGAATGGGGAGTATTTTAAACCTTTCTCCGTTTTTGATAATTCTACGTTCACTTAAGTTTATGTGTTATAATCTATGCCACATCCTAACTTATCACTAAGTGTGGGATTCCAGCCCAATTCAACACTTAGGAAACATTTTCTTACATGTTCAAACTCTAAGTGTGGGATTTTAGTCGTAAAATCTCAACTCAAGAAAACATTAGGGACAATGTTCCCCTAAGTGTGGGATGGTAGGTATGAAATACCTTGGATAAACGATTTTTATGTCTACATGGCATATCTCAGAAAATGTTCCCTAATTTTTTTTCAAATTTTTCAAAAATATTTTTCAATAAAACTAAAATATGAGCTAAATCTTGCGATTAAACTCTAAATTTTTGAGTTTTGGTATGCCTGAAAGAAATCATTTTCAAAATATGAGGAAAATTTTTCAAAAACTTAAGGAAATTAAGGTAAAAATTTCCTAAGCAAGAAACGACAATCTAAGAGGGGCATCGCATGACTAGGCACATACAACCCAAATTTGCAGTGAGGTCTTGAGCCTTAAAAGCATTCATTTTTTAATGCTACATTGTTCATTTCTTGTGTGTGCCGATGCATGTATCTCTGAATTAGAACTTGCTCTTGACATACGCTTCAAGACCACATTGGTGTGTACCGTACGCGGTATAGGCGCAATTAGATGACCTTGACATTCCTTAGGATTTAAACCCCCTTTTTAGCCTTCTCTTTCAAGCCCAAAACCCTTCCGATACTCATTTTTAGTATCGATGATCCGCTTAGAAAACCCTGTTGAGCCTAAACCTTTTCATTTCTTCAAGAACCCTAATCATAAACCTACTTTTTCAAACTCCCAAAATCTTCTCTTAGGAATTCTGAGGTTATGAAAAACATCTTGAAGAATATCCAACTCGATTATCCTACTCGTTTGTGTTCTCCAAAAAGAATCAAACCTCTCTAAAAGTGCTGAAAAATTAGCACACAAGAGAGAAAAGAGAACAACGGTGCGGGAAAATTAGCACCCAAAGTAAAGACTCGAATTGATCAAGATAAGAGAAAGGACTTTCTGAAGGAGAAAAAGAAAAGAAATTATCCTCGGAAGTTCTCTGACAAAGAAATTCTGAAGAAGAAAAGAAAAAAAAAATAGAAAAGGAAAGAAAAGAAAAGAGAAAAAAGAAAAGAAAATAAAGCTCACGAAGCTTCAAAAGTATCAACCATTAAAGGGGAGATCCAATAGAAGACGAGTAGCTACTTCATCCGTTCTACAAATAAGTTTTTTATGATTCTTAGAAAGCCTGAGATAAGCAACACCCTTACAAACCAAAAAATTCCTTATCCATACCCCTTAACCCTCATAAAACATTACAACCCCCGAATGTCTTGGGATAATTAGCGCCGTTCTCACCTAAGTGGTGGAGATCCGATTCTCGATCAAGCCTATGACGATGAGTACTGCATGACTGGCTTTATGAGCGATTTCGTTTGAACTATATTGATAGGAAACCCGATACACTACTGAGTGAATTGAGTGACCACCTATTGTGAGATCGCCTAGTCATGTATACTCCGAGATCACGAGAGTTGGAAGTATGCCTACGAGAATCGCTTCTTGTTTCCGAAAGGATCATCTTACTTTTCCTTGGTTTCCTGAAACTATCTACTCATACTAGAAAACGGTGACCGATGGGAATGTCATAACTCTCCTCAAAAATCTGTTTCTAAAAATGTTTTCAAAGGGGATGTTGATGAGTGTTGCTTGAGGACAAGCAACGTCTAAGTGTGGGATACTTGATGTGACCCAAAAAGTCATGTTTTTAAGAGTATATTTCCACACTTTTTGGACTATTCTTTGGTGAAAACATTTCAAAACCATCATTATTTACCAAAATTCACCAAGGTAGTCTAAATATAGACGCGACTGCAAAAATCGGTTAAAACGTCCAAATAACACGCAAACCGAGGCAAAACAATCACCTTAAATTTTCCGTTCTCAATATTCTTATGAAATAGAGCTTAATACATATTTTATGATTCCATAGGAAAATCCAAGATTGGAGGTAAAAGAATCAGAAGAAACGGACGAGAGACGGAGAAGATATGCAGTCTGGAAGCACGCCGATCGTCATCCGGAACACGCAAAAGCTAAACACTTCCAAATTTGGCAAACTCAGTGTCATTAGAAGCGTAACGGAAAAACGAAACTAACGGCGCAAGAATCAAGCAAATCGGAGCCCAAACGAAGAAGATACGGACGAACCAAGCAACCAAGGAATCAGCGGAGGCCAAACGGAGCACCAACCCCCCCTGGGCACCTAGGTACCGTATACGGTACCCTAGGTGCCGTATACGGCCCTATGGGTGCCGTATACGGGGGTGTTTGCTTTGTGAGGTGCCATTTGACCCCCCTTGGTCCAGTACCCCCCGTATACGCTTTGATGCTTGTTCTTTATGCTTTAGGACTTGTACCAAGCTTCAACCTCCTCATCTATAAATTGAGGACTCCTCTCATTCATTCAACACACCTCATTTTTCATTCTTTCACACTTTCTCTCTCTAAACTCTCTCTCTCTATATTTAGGTTAGCATTCTCTCTCTAGCACTACTCTTAGGAGTTAGAGGAGAATTAGTAGGTTAGAGTAGAAGCTCTCAGTAGCTTTTGTACGGAGTTACTCCGAGACTTCAGATTTGTGAAGATTTGTCTGTATTACTCTCGTATTCAGGTTTAATACAATCTCTCGCATTTATTCTTTTAATTATGCTTTCTTATTACGCATGCTTAGGAATGAATGCTAGAATTATGCTAGGCTAGACAAATCAATGTTTGTTGTGATGTATGCAATGTTAGGATAGTTATGATATAATACACAATTGGGGATAACACCATTATGAAACAATGGAGGTAACGTTATACGGCTTTCATTTGTATAGCGCCGGAATCATCACGAATGTGTGTAGTACGGAACGTGGAAGCTATGAAAGTCGTGAGCACAATCCATTGTGGAAATAATGATTCCCAATTGTGAACATACTGTTACTCTGTTTGTGTAAGTTTAAAACTGTTTGCGAACTTATAAGCTGAACCTCTGTTGTTTATCTATCCAACTTATGCTGTGGTTTGTATCCTCCTCCCTAGAACCTGGCCAATTGCTAGAAGTAGGATTGCCAACTATTCTGTGTATGATGATCAATGAACTCAACATGGTCGTTGTTCCCTTGATTGAAACACATCCGAGGGACACGAAGCATAGGATTAGAGATAGATTAGGTTCACGCTTGTTTGTTGTGTATCTTTGGGACAACTTCCGGGATATCCATGATTTAATTATTAGGTCAGTTAATGTAATGACTAGTGTTACGTCCTATTGCATGTTCTTATTTGATTGTTGCTTAGGTATTGCATGCTAGACATAAGCAAACATTATCGCTGCCCTGCTAATTAGATTTTTACGAACATAATAAACATATTACAGATAGGTTAACATGTATGTAATATATGTGCTGATTGTATGATTAATGATGAACAAGTCAGCTGACCGTTAGACAGATTATCCCAACCGGTTCCGCGGGTTAAACCCTGTTCATGTTATTGTTCACTGAACAATTCATGCCATGATACTAACGTCCTCCGGATGTCTGTGAATGGGGACCTGGATTAGAGGATAGTTGTCAGTTGAATTGGTCTGTGCATTTGGGAGAACTTCCGGTGTTTTGTACATTCTATAACTGTGTGAAAACTTAATAACGATCTAGCTCAGATTGTTTAGATCTTGATCTAGGATAATAATAACATTGATAACAATAAGCAGCGGAATAAGAATAAATCGATGTTATCACTTCAAGCCTCAATTATTATTTGATCAGAATAACACGGTTATACAACTATAACAGGATCAAGAAACCTTGATCTTGAGGCTAAACAAAAACTCTAGACGTCTACATCTTTTCGTGTGCACACCAAAACCTACGTCCCTATGTCTCTTTATATAATAGAGATCTTTAGGGTTACAAGAAATCATAATTATACTAGGAGACTAATTAAAATAAAACAATTCATCTTTAGTCCCTCAACTTGCATCTTTTATTTTGTCTCATCAAATTAATAAATCCTAACAATCTTCCCCTATTTGATGATGACAAAATATCGATCTTCTTGCAAAACTTCCCCTTAACTCTTGATTTCTTGTAATCATATCATGCCTTACGATAAGTTGCAAATCTGAATCTTCAAATTCTTCTTCCCCTTTTTGTCATAATCCAATAGGGGTCTTTTCCAACTTGTAAACACTTCCCCTCAAGTGTTACATGTAGATGATGAAACAATAAACAGTAAGCTTCCCCTTAAAATATGTTCACCATCTCTTGAATCTCAAATTCGATTGGCTCTATGTAATGATTACTGCTCGGTTACTTATTATGGAAAATAAGGTTTGTTAGTCCCTGTTTAACTTAATAAACAATCGTATGTAATAAACCTTGAATATATTATTGAGAAGTTGCGGAATCACACTCAATAATATTAAGAAGATCAACAACTATCAATTAATATAATGAACATAAGAATATACCGAAAGCTTCAATCTTATTAATGATATAAGACGAATACACTTGATGTATTAGGGTTACAGAAAACCTTGAAGCTGCGCAATTACGTTAACCTATCTAGGTCTAAAGGATCTCTATTTATAACACATAGAGTCCTATACAATCTCCTACATATATGGAATATAATAACTTCCATAACCGACTCAAACTTATCACAAAATCATAAACAGTTGTAACTACCATTCTGAAGTAAACAGTTGTAACTGTTACACATTCAGTGGTAACTGCTTCAATTGTAACGAAGACTAAGTACAAATATATAACCAGTGTTAACTGTTTCATATATATAACTAACAGTTACAAATACATAAGCAGTTTTAACTACTTACAGACACATAACTATCAATTGTAATCTATCTTCAATCAGTTGTAACACTTGTCTTCTCTTCAGTTTTCTTCTATCAGTTGTAACTTCGTAAAGACAGTTTTAACCTTCAAAACAAACAGTTTTAATCACTTGTACTATGTCTTCTCATCAAGACTTCAACTCAGACCTGAAACAGTTTTGACCCAACAATCTCCCCCTAAACTTAATCTGTCCTTCACAGCATTAAGTTTCTTCATTCCTCCATTATGAGCTTCACAAAATTCTTTCAAAACTGTTAGTCATTTCTTCTCTTTCTTCTATCTATCTCCTCCTTCTTATGAATCTGATTCAGCACCATATATACCAATTCCAGAGCTACATCATCTAAAACTGCAGCTTGCAATCTTGCATTTCTCAAGCCCATCAAAAATCTCAGATTTATATCATAAAATTTATCTGTCAATAACCACATAAATACTGCATCATCCATAACAATCTGATGTACTCCAGGTTTGGCATGATAAATCCAATTTTTAACCTTGCTGAAAGTAGCAAATTGAAATGGAAACTCTTCTGGCTCAAACATAGCCTTAATCCAATGCCATGTAACTTTCTCAACCAGATTATCAAACTTTTTCAAATCTAAATCCTTTTCCATCCCAATCTCATACATTCTCACCAAATCAGTTCTACTAATTCTTTTTATCAAATCCCTAAAAGATCTCCACCAAGATACATTTCCATCTGCTCTTTCAATTTTAATCTTGTGAATCTTAACAGGATTGACAAACTGCTCAATAGACCAATCAATGATACCAGGTAATTCAACATTAATTACCTCAGATTCCATTGGTTGTAACAGAATAAACTCCTTCAATTCATCAACATTTTTTTCTCTATCAGGAATTTCATCTAACTCTCTTTTCTTTCTTTCAATTTCATCTTTCTTCCTCTTCTCAGCTTCTATCTTTTCTCTTTTTTCTTTTTCTTCCTTTTCCTTCAATTTCTTTTCTTTTTCTGCTTTTTTCTTTTCTTTTTCAGCTTCCTTCTTTTCTTTTTCTTTCTTATCAATCACATCAGGATTCATATCATCTTTATCCCATAACTCCTGCAATCTCTCTAAAGTCATATGTTTCAATGCATTCAAAGGAATATACCCACCTTTTAGCTTTGCAATTAAGTTCTTCTTCATCTGAGCTTTTGTTGGTGGTTTTGCAGCCTTCTTCTTTCTTGCCTCTTCTGCTTTCTTTTTCTTAATCTGTTCAACAAGATATTCAATATCATCCTGTCTCTGTTCCTTCAACAAATATTCATCCCATTCTGCCACTTGCTCTTTTGTCATTTTCACAAACTTTCCTTCCTCAATCTCAACATCAATCAAGTCCTCTGCATTTAGCTCTGCCTGTAACCTTTGTGCATATTCAGTATCATGAGCAGTTACTTCAGGTGGCACTGGTTTTTGCTTTTTCTTCTTTGGTTCTTCTACCAGTTTTCCTTTGCCCTTATCTTTTGGATCAATCTTTGGCAAGTCTTTCTTTTGTTGAACAGGAGCAGCAACAGGTTCTCTAATCTGAAATCCAGGCAAAGATGGTTGTTGTGTAGATGTCTTCTTTGGAGTTTCAACCTTCTTTCCTGTTCCTGTCATCTTGGCAGTTTTAACTGGAATGCTCTTTTTCCTAGTCTTTTCAACTTGTTGTTGAGCATCAGTTTTTGCTGTTTCCACTGCTATCTCTGGTTTATTTACTTCCTCACCATCATCATCTATCTTCAACTCCTCAGTCTTATCTGCCATATCAACTTCTGCAGTTTTATCCACTGACCCAATAACCTCAGTATGATCAGACTTATTCTCATCTACCACTGGTTCCTTCATTTCTGTTTCCACTGTCTCATACACTGACTCATTTATTTCTGGCTCTGTTGGTGGTGTTGGAGGTGTATGCACAAACTCATCATCCTCTGGTTGTTCCATCTCCATTTCTTCATCAACCTCCTCATCATCATCCACCACCTTGTCACTCTTATTCTTCTTATCACCCAAATTTGTCCAGACCTTCTCCCCCTTTTTGAAAGCATTTTGTGGAAATTGATAAGCATCCTCAGGTTCAGAAGTATCATGAACCACATATTTCCTTCCTTTCTTTAAACATTTAATAACAATCCATTCTAATTGCTGCACTCTCCTCTGCAAGTGAGTGATAATTTCATCCTTAGCCTTATTCTTCTTCCTCTCCTTTACAAATTCAGCCCATACATAATCAACCATTTTCGTCAATTCCAAGTTAGTTCTAGCCTCAACACCTTCAGGATGTGAATCCTTTGGTGAATCATTGACATCATCAAACTCTGACTCATGCCTAGCATGATCATCAAAGTCCCCTTGGTTCTTGGTACTGGGACCACTAGGATCATCTACAGGTGTAGAATCATGTCCATGTGTTGCCTCTGATGGGGTCTTATTAATGTTACTTCTGTCCTGCTATGCCAGTGGGCTAGAAGCAGTAGAAGCATCCCTCTCAGAATGATCAGCCTCCTCCTCATTGATCATCTGCTGTGATGAATCATTTGACTGAGACACCTGAGCAGCAGCAGCCTCAGATGCCTGTTTTCTAGCCTTTTTGGCTTTAGTAGATTTAGCTGTTGTGGTCCCTTGTTTTCTTTTATTACCCCCAACTACTGTGGGTTGAGAAGTGGTGGGAGGAACCATTCTCTCAGTAGTTAGTTCAGCTACAGTTGGTGGTACTGATGCTGTGGTGGAAGGTGCAGGAAGCATTGTAGAAAATAATGCTGTAACCTTCCCAGAAAATTTAGTATCTCTCTTCATATTTACAAAAACTTTTGGTTTAAAAGAGACAATACCAATAACTTTCTCAAGTGCAGTTATATTAGGAATTTGTTCATTTAAGAACAACTGCACAAAACGTGGATACATCAAAAATTTAATCTTTGGCTGCTCAATGTTTCTAAGCATACCAGAAAATATCAAATTTGAAAAATTAAACCTTTGACCAGTTGCAAGACAAGCAATTGCATAAGCAATGTTGCTTCCAAACTGCTCAAAAGATGATCTCTTAGATGATAAGTAGTGTAAAATCGTATGTATTAAAAACCTCCACTGATGAGAAAATAAGGTTTTCTGAAAAGTAAAAACTTCAAAAGAACCCTCATAACCCATCAATCGTAAAGTATTATACATAACAGTATCATCTAAAGAAGTTATACCTGCCTCATCATCTAGTTGTAATGAAGCTCTAACAGTAGCTTCTGTAACTACAACACGTGTATCCATAACTTCTGAAACGATTCTTTTAATCCCCTGTTCCTCTTCTATTAATGCATTCACCCAGAAATTGTTGATATGATCGTGAGATATCCTGGGTGCTACAGTGAGAGCATGACGAATATGTGAAGCACGAAGGAAATCAATGATTTCCACATACTCGTTTGCCTCAGCAGGTTTCATTAAGAATGCGATCATATTATGATCTTTTCCAATCGGTAGTTGAACAGTAGACGAAGTCGATGCCATGATAAGAAATCAAGTAATCGAAAAGAATCGAAGATGATTGTACAGAATTGAGAATCAATGAGACCTAGCGCAGTGGTTTGTATGTGTAATTTTGAAAGCATAATGAGAAACCCTAAGTGTTTGAGAGTTAAGTACTGAAATTGAATCAGTTGTAAACCCTAATTTGACCAAATCCCCAATTATAACTAAAACAGTGTTAATTAAAAAAAATAACACGTTCAGTGATAATTGTGAAAATAACCATCAGTGGTAATCAACACTTGGTTTCTCAAATGCATCATTTATATAATAAAGCTAGCAGTGCTCACTTGTACAAGCAGTACCAACCGACCAAGGCAGTGCTAACTTAATACAAGTAGTACTTTCAGATCTAGCAAGATCATATAAACAAAGCAGTGGTTAAATTTTTTTTTTTTTTTTTTTTTTTTTTTTTTTTTTTTTTTTTTTACCGAAAGATAAACTTCACAAGCAGTTAAACTCCATAAACACCTGTAGTAGTTAAACTCCAAGACATAGCAATATAACCTGCAGTGTTAATGCAAACAAAAATACAAGTATACAGTGTTAACTTTACACTAACAGTGGTGAAGTGATTATTACCACTGTTTATACTAAAAGTAGTAAACAGTGATAACGATACACATTACACACAATCAGTGTTTAATTAACAAATCAGTATTAACCCAAATGAAAAACACAGTAGATATTATTCACAGAGAGCAGTGATAAGAAAAATAACTTATGACAAATTGATCATTCCAATACTAGTAACCAAGAATGTGAATCTGCCCACATCAAAAGCTTTTGTGAACAGATCAGCAAACTGATTATCAGTATGAACTTTCAAAATTTTAATAAGTCGTTTCTCATTACAGTCTCTAATGAAATGATATCTAATTTCAATGTGCTTTGTTTTAGAATGTTTCACTGGGTTATTAATAATACTGATTGCAGAACTATTATCAATAAAAATAGGAGTATTAAGAAAGGTAAAACCACAATCTAACATCTGATTCTGAATCCATAGCACTTGAGCACAGCAACTTGCAGCTGCTACATATTCTGCCTCTGCTGTAGATGTAAACTTTGGATACCAAAGGCCCAATTTTGGTTGACCCTTCAAATATCTAAATATTCTTTTGACTGCAAGAAGATGTGACAGCTTTGGATTAGCTTGAAATCTTGCACATAAGCACACTGCAAACATGATATCAGGTCTTGATGAAGTGAGATACATAAGAGACCCGATCATTGATCTGTAAAGATGTTCATCCACACTCTCCCCCTCAAGATCTGCATGTAATTTCTTGTTTGTCTCAACTGGTGTGCTTGCAACTTTAGCATCTTTGTACCCAAACCGATCCAGTATATCATTAACATACTTACTTTGATGAATAAAGATTCCTTCTTTCTGTTGCTTCACTTGCAGCCCCAAGAAAAATGTTAATTCTCCCATGGAGCTCATCTTGAACTTTTCATGCATCAATGATTCAAACTCCTTGCAAAGACTATCCTTTGTTGAACCAAAAATGATATCATCTACATAGACTTGAACCAGTAGTATATCATTCTTAATTCTTTTAGTAAACAAAGTTTTATCTATTGCACGCCTTTTGAATCCATTCTGCAACAGATAATCTGAAAAAGTATCATACCAAGCTCTAGGTGCTTGGTGTAATCCATAAAGAGCTTTTTCAAGTTTGAAAACTTTATCAGGAAACTTAGAATCTTCAAACCCTGGTGGTTAACATACATAAACCTCTTCCTGTATAGTGCCATACAGAAAAGCACTCTTAACATCCATCTGATACACAATGAATCCCTTGAATGAAGCATAAGCCAAAAACAATCTAATTGCCTCTATTCTTGCAACAGGTGCAAAAACCTCATCATAATCAATTCCCTCTTCTTGTGAATACCTATGTGCAACCAATCTAGCCTTGTTTTTGATCACTATACCTCTTTCATCTTTCTTGTTTTTGAAAATCCATTTAGTACCAATTGCCCTCTTCCCTTTAGGAAAATCAACCAATGTCCAGACTTCTTGAATCTTAAACTGAAGCAACTCCTCTTGCATAGCTTCAATCCAACTAGGATCTCTCAAAGCTTCAGTAACCTTCTTTGGTTCTGTTTGAGACAGAAAACAAGCAAACAAAGAAGTATTAACTGCTTCTGTATCAAGATTTACTTCATCCTCATTTGCTGAAGCTTCAAACACCTGACTTTGATTTCTTGTTTTAACAGCAGATTCAATATCTCCTATTACATTCTCAAGTGGATGATCTTTATGAGTAATGTATTTAGATGCTGCTGTTTCTTGAATCCCCACCTCCAAGTTGGTAAAATTTCCTTCTTGTCCAGACTCACTACTTGACACTTCTCTTGCAATTCTCTTTGACATAGGAGTAGAGCTCATCAAATGTAGATAATTCAATTGTTCCTGCTCTGTGTCAAGATGCTTTGTTGGTGTCTGATCAACATCCACACTTGCCTTTGTATACTTCTGTACTGAACTCATATCACTGTCTTCTGCACTGTCTTCAATAACAGGTCTATCAGAATCATCAACATGAGAAAATGATGTTTCATCCGATTTTCCTGTTTCCACATTCTGTGATGTCATTGGTTGATCAGTTTCAAAAACTTCTGGGGGATCAGGAGACCAAATTGGAAATAATATATATTCCAATGAATCATTCTTCTTTCCAGCTGATATTCCTGAATCTGATCTACCTTCTCCATCACTTGTTCCTGTATTTGTACCTGCACTTGTACCTGCACTAGTATCCACATTTGTATATCTAAAAGCAGTATTAAGTGCATCAATATCAAACAGTGATTCAGGACCTTTTCCTTCAGGATTAACAGTGTTTTCATTAAAAGTGATGTGCATTGATTCTTCTATGATCCTGGTTCGTTGATTGAATGCTCTATATGATTTACTTTGAATAGAGTAACCAACAAATATCCCCTCATCTGCCTTACTTTGAAACTTACCTAAGTGATCTTTGGTATTTAAGATTGTACAAGAACACCCAAAAGATTTTAAGAAACTAACCAAAGGCTTTCTCTTAAATAACAGTTCATATGGTGTCTTGTTATGAGGCTTAACAACTAATACTCTATTCTGAACATAGCAAGCTGTGCTAACTGCCTCTGCCCAAAAGGACATAGGTAGCTTTGCATTAGATAGCATGGTTCTAGCAGCCTCAATCAGTGTCCTATTCCTCCTTTCAGCTACTCCATTTTGTTGAGGAGTTCTAGGTGCACTAAATTCTCTCTTAATACCTTTAACTTCACAGAATTTATCCATCTAATGATTTTTAAATTCTGTTCCATTATCACTTCTGATGATCTTCACTCTCTTATCCAATTGATTTTCCATCTTAGTTATAAATGATCTAAGTATTTCACCTGTCTCATCCTTTGTCCTAAGAAAGAAAACCCATGTAAATCTAGTGTAATCATCAATAATCACAAGGCAGTAGGACTTTTTCCCCATACTACTGATACTGGTTGGTCCAAATAAGTCCATATGCAATAAGTGTAAGGGTGTGCTATTTGTGTTCACAGATTTGGACTTAAATGAAGATTTGTGTTGCTTTCCCTTTTGACAAGAAACACAATGATCATCACATGAATAGACCTTTTCAGGCAAACCTCTAACAAGCTTGTTTTTGACAAGTTTATTAATGGTTTTGAAATTCATGTGACACATCCTCCTATGCCACAATTCAGATTCATTCACACTTGCTTTAGAAATAAGACAATTTAAATCAGGTTGAGGTGTCATATTTACTAAGTCACACTTATATACATTATCTTGCCTTGGAATTCTCATTAAAATCATGTTTTCAGGTATTTTGAATTCCTTGGACAAGATAAGGCATTCAGTGTCAGTAAAATGAACTGGGTTCTTTTTATCTGTGATTTGACTCACACTTAGTAAATTATACCTCAGTTGTTCCACAAAATAAACATTATCAAAACTTAGCTTTTCACTCTGAACTGTTCCTTTCCCTGTGATCCTTCCTCCTTTTGGATTACTTCCAAAAGCTACATATCCTCCATCAAAAGATTTGAAATCCTGTAGCTTTCCTTTGTCTCCAGTCATGTGCCTTGAGCATCCACTATCGATGTGCCATAAGCTTTTTGGCTTGCCCTGCACAAACAGTCAAAAAGAGAATTAATTTCTCTTGGGAACCCAAACCAATTTGGCATTGGGTTTCCCATGTGCATTCACATATTCAACTTTCTTGAAGATTATTGATTGTGATGCACTGTTGGAATTTGGATCTGTTAATTTATCAGTCTTAATAGGTGTCCAAATCCAACTTATTTTAGACTTAACAGTGTTCTTTGGCTTAACAGTTTTAACTGTTTTACCAATCGAAGAGTCAGTGTTAATTTTGTTTACACTGTTTTTGTATTTGGTTACCACTGTTTTAGTCTTTAAACTTTCGGCTAAATTTGTTATTACTGTTGTTTGTCCCGTACCTAGGATCTAACAGAACCGAGTCACTCAATCGTTTGCGGAATCAACGATTAAGTTATAACACGAACACAATGAATAATCAAACACAATAGAATAAGAACAAAACGCTTGTATATTGATTATAACCGATCAGATTACAGGTGGATTCGACTAATTGTGTTTAGGGTTTCGTCAACCCTAAAACAGAAAACGTAAAACGTTTATATACAAAATCTGGCACCTGTGACGTCGCACACGACGTCGCAGGCCCAAGCCCATGCGACGTTGACTACGTCGCAGGCCCAATACCTGACGTCGCACCTGCGACGTTACAGCCAACGTCGCAGGAATCAGGAAACTCAATTCTAATTACAAACTACGAGCTAGACCAACTGACAGACACAAACATGTACCAACAAACTCCCCCGTGTCTTCAGCTTGGTCTTCAAAAATCTTCTTTATACCCAGCCCGCAGGAAATTGACCGTCTGCGTGAATTCCATTAGCCACACAAACTGTAACCACATTATAAAACTGTTCGGCTAAACATTTATTGAATTCATTCTTTCCACCGACCCGAATCCGATTGTCGTAGAGTTTTCTCAAATCTTTTTCATGAAGATTAATCAAACTCATCAGATCATATATTCTAAACGTTGCTTGCTTCAAATTCCATATACCTCCAACTACTGGCCACGGTTCAGAATCTGAAACAAAAGTAATAACCGCTTCACCAGTCTGTGGATCAAGTTCCCATTTAACGAATCTTCGCAGAAAATGATAAGGAACAGGTTCCAGAGGTATCTCAGTCAAACATTTTGCAGGCGGATAGTGAACTTTAACCATAGGCTTCTTGGTGACTGGATCAATCTTCTTTTTCCACGTATACCGAGTGCCCAAGGTCGGTTTCAATTTAGAATATGTCTTCGATAACACTTCCCGACGTAAATTTCTCTGAATAAACTCAGCATAATCATTCTCAAACGAATTGATCAGATTCAATTGAGCTAAACGATTTATTTCTCCTTTCGGCAACGTGCTCAATCTATCAAAACGCATTCTGAAGTACTGAACTCCATCTCTTCTCTTTATCATAAACAAATTTCTCTGACATTTCCAGCTTCTGATAACTCCAGTATAATTTCGACTAACTCGATAAACTTGACATTTAACTGGAATTGGAACTGGATTGCGTCCCTTAGGCCACCATTGCTTATTTCTTTCTCTCTTTTCTTCAGCAGTTAATTTCTTCTTAGGAACATCAGAAGATTCAGTTTCAGGAACTGCTGAGTCCGGTGCCTGTGTCTCTGGAACTGGAGTTGCAGCAGAACTTGATTCTCCATGTTGAGCTTTAGCTGGCATTTCATCTTCACTTGAATCAGATTCTATAATCGGTCCACCATCGTAAGCTTCTCCAGATTGTGCATCATCATACGTTTCATCTGAATTCAACTGTTCTTCTTCAATCGAAACATCCTCATTCATCTCAAAAACATTCTTCGTTTCTTCCTCAGAGCCAACTCCACTGGCCATTCTCTGAATAAACGATAAGTCAGCGAATGAATAGTCAACAGCCAGCGGTCTCGGTTGCCCTGAAATATCATCAACACAAAAGTAATCCAAAACAGAAATATTTTCATTAACAGTTTGAAGTACAGGGTTGGGATTTACAGACGCAGGTTCACTTGACTCTAAAGTGGGTATCCCAGACCCAGACTCCCCCGAGGCAAGTAACCTGCCTTCCAAAACATTAACCCTAATCTTCGTTTCCTCAAGCTCCTTAGATTGAACCGCGATCAGCGCAGCTTGTTCAGCAATCTTTTCGTCTTGAGCCTCCAGCTTTTGCTTCATCTTCTGCATATCATCCATAATCTTTTGCATGAATGCTGGTGTCGGTTGAATCTCAAAAGCATCTTGAGGCGACGGGTTGACTGGAGCTCGTGTTGACGAAGAGCGACGAACACGACGACTCGGTCGATAAGTCTCATCAGCAAGATCATCGTCACCTCTAGTACGTTTCCCAGTATCCCTTGGAGGTACATACTTGCGTCCTGCCCTGATCCGACGCTGAATTCTCAAATATCTGAATGAATCGGTAATCCGGATACGTTCCATCTCAGAGGGATGCGGAACAGTACCGTCCAAGTGCTCAGGCGTCAGACCCCCATCCTGAGGACCTACATTTTCTGCAGCTTCAGAATCAGAACCTTCAACCGTGTCATGAGATGCTGAATGATCCGAGTCAACATGGCCAAACTGCTCGATGTTCTCCAAAATAGCCTCCACATGCTCCCCCGCAGCTTGAACAGGAATGTTCACAAGTGGTTGCTGCGGTTGCTGTGGTGCTGGAATGTCCATATACTGAGGTTCCGGAGGCGGCACGTAATTCTCATCAACAATATGACCAAACAAGGGAACATCCCTTGCTGCCGCAACCCCTTTCTCAAAACCTGCACAAATGGTAAAGATCCGACTCATCATCGGTGAAATCTTTAATTGCTGATCGATATCACCCTGTGCTTGAAGATCTGGATGATGACGATTGATGTGCAGCTGAATAAACCTCGGATACAAGATCCATTTATGATCCCCGGCATTTGCATTGTCGACCATAGCCTTGAATATAAAACCCGAGAAGTTGAACGGCTTGTTGTACACTAATGCTAACATGGCAGAAGCCAAACTTCGGCTCATACCATCCGTTCCACCTTTCCTATTGCCCAAACAAACGATAATCACGTGCATCAAATATCTCCAAACACGTGTGAGATTCGCTTTCCTATACTGATCAGTGGGAATCCCGGGATATCCAATCCTCTGCATATCTCCCGAAACGAAAACATGATCAAAACCGACTGGCATATTCGGTTGATCGTTCAGCTGTAAAAGTTCCCGAATACTCTGTTCTGTAATAGTGATTTCCGTATCAAGAACTGTAGAAACCAGTCTTCGAACGTTGTTATCAGTAACAACATTTGCGTTTCTCCGGAAAGGGTTGATCAGATTTCCAAAAGCCACAGTGTTATCCGAAATGGCGTGGAATACCCTTGAACGCCTCAAAAACGCAATCATCTGACGATACGGTGCAGCTTTATCAGAAGTATCATCAAGGTAGGCAGCAGTATTATGACGCGCTTCGAAAACAAGAGCCATATCTGCAAAAACAAAAGCAGATTGCAACTCGAAAAAGGTTAGCAAAAACCTTTTTAAAATTCCTGAAACTAGCGACGTAGCCACTGACGTCGCATAATACAGAGCGACGTAGAATAGTACGTCGTCAAAAATCAGAATAAATTGAAAAGCGACGCAACGCCTGATGTTTCAGAAAATTCGAGCGACGTCGAGAGTTACGTCGCATTTTGCAATTTATTGTGAATTTAATCACATTAATAAAATAGCGACGTAGTGCGGGACGTCGCGTAGGATGTCGCGGTAAAGGCGACGTAGGGAAGGGCGACGTAGACTATTAATATTAATTAAGCAGAGCGACGTAGGCCACGACGTCGCAGCGTACGTCGCACCGAAGAACATTCGTCCCCAACCCAGAAACCCTAACCATCAAATTTAGGGGTTTTCAAAATCAAACGCACTAAAAGGTGCGGCTAACAATGGTGATCACAAAAATATAATTTATAACACATAAATCTTACAATACACCATCAAATTTATCCCAAAAACCCGTAACCCTTTAAACTGTAATATATACATAGCAATAATCGCATAATTACACGGTGAAAATAGGTTAGATTGGTACCTAAGTGTGTGAAATAACGAGAAGAAGAAAACTACGAGAGTGAATCGGAGTGAAAACGGCTACAAATCACGAAAATGCTCGAAGAAGTGCTACGTCGCAAATCGCCAATGGTACGTCGCAGGCTACGTCGCAAGTGAATAGTGAATAGTGTGACGCGTTACGTCGCGGTTGAGACTATATATAGTCTAACCCTATGTGCGACGTAGACTGTGACGTCGCAGGCGACGTTGAGTGGGACGTCGCATAAAGCAGTTAGGATGTGATTTGAGTCGATTTTGAATTTTTCAAGAACCGTTTACTCGTTATTTTAGCCATTAATATCCAAATGACTCATGACTTGGGAAAAATAACTTAGAATAAAAATAAAGCATAAAATGAAATAAGTAAACTAAAAAATCTTTTTGGTATATTCTTTAATATCACAAAAGGTAAAAGTATAACAAAATAAAATTACTAACACTCTATTTTTGGTGACGGAATTGTTTTGTCTGATTAGGGATCATATCAGAATAACATGCATTTATTAGGAATAGTAAGTGTTATTTCGATCATCAGTATATTTGTCCACTTTAAATTTACGTGGCACATCTAAAACACCTTTTATAAAAATTATTTCAAGACGATTATTGGTATTGTTTGTCCACCTAAACATGTGACATCCGTATTTGTGAGCTAACCTTTATTGTTACTATGAATATTAATTTTGTGAAACCTATTATATGATATACTGATAAACTTTAGTAAAACACAAAACACTGCATATTTACGCAAGGTAGAGATTACAAGACCAAGATTTCTCGGCTCTCTTGTAACATACACTTGCCCTTTAAATTTAGGCATACATCAAACCGACTATGAAGATACTAGTGGCCCCAGATCTGTACTTAGTACAACAGAGGGTCCCTTAGTGTGAACATAACAAGTTTGAGACTATTTGCATAACTAATGGATTCAGGTCTGTACGAGAGTACAACAATAGTCACCATTAGTTAGGCGAATAACCATATTATTACTATATGCCAATTTTACATTTACATATTAATTATGACAGTGTATGACAGTACTTCCATTTATCAATTAAGACTTATGTCATACATCATATAACAATTTTCACAAAATAATAGTCAAGTTTTAATATTCCTTCTTACTTACTCACAAACCGGTGTGTATCATGCCTACCAATACATCGTGTGATGAAGATAATTTAGATAGAAACTGTTTTAAGTGTGTCAGATAAACCTACTGACACAGCCAAGATAAACTTTAAAATTCCATTTTGTGCATGTCACCCGATGTACTATCATATCCCAAGTTGTTTACAGACACAACTTCAACGTCTATTTTAAAAATGTTGCAACCTCGCGTTTTCTTTAATACTAAAGAGTGTAAAGAGTGGCTGTTGCCATTTTTTTTTTTTTTTTTAAATTGAATTTAAAAACTTAAAAATCCAAGTCACAAATCATTTCTTTGACTGAAAGAACCTTAAACCTATCAGATTGACCAGTTCAATAAAACGTGATCGCAAAAAGGCTTTTGAGAAAAGGTCCACACACTGCTTAAGGGTCTCTATATGTACAACATCTATAAGGTGTTTCTCAAAGTAGTCTCGTATGAAGTGAAACCTAAGTTCAATATGTTTGGTCTTAGAGTACTGTACGGGATTGTGTGTTATAGATATAGCAGCTGTATTATCAATGTAAATAGGAGTCATAGAGAGATTGAACCCGTAATCACGCAGCTGATGCTGAATCCAGAGAACTTGAGAACAACAACTTGCAGCAGCAACATACTCGGCTTCAGCTGTGGAAATAGCTACCGCAGTCTGCTTTTTGCACTGCCAAGAGACTAAGCGCGATCCAAGGAACTGACATCCTCCAGTAGTTGACTTCATATCTATCTTGCAGCCACCAAGATCCGAATCCGAATAGGCAGTTAACTCGAAGTTTTCCTCGTTTGAATACCATAGACCCAGAGATGGCCTAAAAGCGAGATATCCAAAAATGCGTTTTACTGCCTTCATATGAGACACCTTCGGATTTGCTTGAAATCGTGAGCAGAGTGAAACGGCAAACACTATATCTGGTCTTGAGGCAGTCTGGTACATGAGAGAGCCTATCATTGAGCGATAGTCTTTCTCCTTGCAATCTTCATCGTCCTCATTAGGTCCAAGATTGTGTCTTGCTTCAATTGGAGTGCCGTAGTGTTTACAGTTGAGCAATTCATACCGCTTTAACATGTCAGTGACATATTTTGACCGGTGAATATAAATTCCATTGTCAGATTGCTCAACCTGTAGTCCCAGAAAGAACGTGAGTTCCCCCATAGCACTCATTTCAAACTCAGATTTCATCAGTCTTTCAAAATCCTTGCACAACTGATCATTAGTTGATCCAAAAATTATGTCGTCCACATAGACCTGCACAAGTAACAAATCCGCTCCTTCCCGTTTGATGAAAAGCGTGCTATCAATCTGTCCTCTGTCAAAACCATTCTTCAGCAAGTACTTGGCAAGTCGCTCATACCAAAGTCGAGGAGATTGATGAAGACCATACAAAGCTTTCTTCAGCTTGCAAACATGATTAGGATGCTTTGGGTCTTCAAAACCAGGAGGCTGACACACATAAATCACTGCGTCAACATCTCCGTATAGAAAAGCACACTTTACGTCAAGTTGATACACGCGGAATCCTTTAAAAGAAGCATAGGCTAGAAAAATCCGAATTGATTCCAAACAAGCGACAGGAGCGAAAACTTCATCAAAGTCAATACCTTCTAGTTGACTATATCCTTGAACTACCAGACGGGCTTTATTTCGAATAACCGCCCCACGATCATCCATTTTGTTACGGTAAACCCAACGAGTACCCGTCAAGTGAGCACCCTTGGGTAGAGGAACAATTTCCCAAACATTCATCTTGTTTATTTGCTGTAGTTCCTCCTGCATAGCCTCGACCCAAGATGGATCCTTTAAGGCTTGTTCAACCTTTTTAGGTTCAATTTGAGACAAATGACATGAATCAATATGAGCTATAAGTCCTAAAAGCTGCTGAGCTGAGTTCTGCTTTGCTTGTTGTCGTGTTTGAACAGATGCATGAGGATCACCAATGATATTATCAATGGGGTGATCCTTATGTATACGAGTTTCTGGTATGGCAGTTGGCACAACATCCACACCTAGATTGTTCAAATCTCCCTCAGTTTCAGGAGTTGCAGCAGACTCAGGAATGGCTAACTCTTCTTCTTCTCCTTCATCTTCAGGAGAAAATAAGTGAGAGTAGGTCATTGTTTCTTCCATTTCATCTTCTTCTTGAGGTTCCTCTAAAGGAGGCATGTTTGGATCATATGGAAGCTCCTTTGTGTAGTTATAAACTGTTTTAGAAGGAGCAGCCGAAGATGGTGGAGTAAGAGATGGTGTAGTTGGTGGTGATTTGGTTGTTGGTTGTGGTTGTATGGGTGTTGTTTTTGAAGGTGTAGGTGTAGTTTGTGGAGGTGTAGGATTAGTTGGTGGAGGTGCGGGTGTTGCATTGGGAGATGGGTCGGATGGTTTATTATTAACAGGTGTATCTTGAATAAGATCAAGTTCATGAAGTATAGAAACCAATTCTTCTGTATCATCCTCTTCCGGAATATTGAAAGAGTTGAAGAGGTTTCCATAGTTGAAAAACCAATCCGGACCCTTTCCTTGAGGAGGTTCCGTATACCTTAAACATTTCACTTCAAAATGTTCCTCAATCTGATTCGTTGATTTGTTAAAGACTCTTTTGTTCGGAGAGTTGACTGAATATCCAAGAAAAATCCCTTCAACAGCTTTATCACCAAACTTAGAGACCTTATCTTTTGTAATCATGATCAGGCATGGACACCCAAATGGTTCTAGGAACTGCAGATTTGGCTTACGGTTATTGAAAAGTTCATAACACGTTTTGTTCTTTTTCTTAACCGTGAGTACTCTGTTGAGAACATAACATGCAGTATTAACTGCCTCAGCCCAGAAGATGATTGGTAATTTGGAGTCAGTTAACATAGTCCGAGCTGTCTCGATGATTGTCCTGTTCTTCCTTTCTGCAACTCCATTCTGTTGTGGAGTCCTCGGAGCACTAAATTGATGCTCAATACCTCTTGTAGCACAAAACAATTCGAGAGTTGAGTTCTTGAATTCAGTTCCATTATCGCTTCGTATCCTTTTCACCTTCAAGTTGCACAGATTTGCTAACTTGTCCAACAAATACACCAGAATCTCAGGAGTTTCCCCTTTTGTGGTCAAAAAGTAAACCCACGAAAACCTTGAGTAGTCATCAGTAACTACCAAGCAGTAAGACCGACCACCAATGCTCTTTGTAGAGACTGGACCGAAAAGATCCATATGCAGTAGTTCCAATGGAGCATTTATGGAATTCACCTGCTTAGACTTATGGGACTTCTTACGTAACTTTCCTTTTTGGCAAGAGATACAGTCATCCTTTAGAGCAAATGACTGTTTTTGAACTCCTAGCACAAGGTCATTTTTAGTCAAGAAATTCATTTTTCAGAAATGAATGTGTCCCATTCGTCTGTGCCAAAGCAGTTAATCCTTTTCAGAAGCCTTAGACAAGAGACACGTATACTCGTTCGAGGTCTCAACAGTTCTCATGTTCAGAATGTATGTGTCATTCTTTCTTGGTGCTCTCAGTAACACCCATTCTTCCGGAATGACATACCCAGGCTTCAGTATCACACACTCTGTCTTTGTGAACGCAGTGGTATAATCCTTATCACAGACCTGTGAAACACTTAGCAAGTTGTGCGTAAGCTGTTCCACATAGTTCACATTTTCAAAACTAACATTGCCGTTAGTTAACGTTCCTCTTCCAGAAATGGTTCCTCCAGTATCTCCAGCAAAGGCAACATATCCTCCTGCGTATGGTTTAATATCCACAAGAAGAGATACATCGCCTGTCATATGTCGCGAGCAGCCGCTATCCAAATACCATTCACTATCTTTAACACGTTCTGACTGCTGCAACACACAAACGAAGGAGATTAGTGAGAAACGGTGACCCAAGCCTTTACAGACTTAGGTCGACCGTGGTCATCAACAATAAGCACGTCAGATAGGATTTTATCTTTAAACAAATTAGAATTTTTATCTGATGTGTTATTGTTGACGACTAAAGAGTCAACATCAGACTCTTTTCGTTTCCAAACTTTAGAAGGTTCGGAATTGATATTAGAAGTAATGTTGGGCTTTTGAATTGGCAAAGATTTTTGCTCAACATTACTTGGCTTTAAAACAGGCTTGGGAGAGTTTGAGTGACGCCTAGGTGGAGATTTTGAAAAAGAATTTCTATAAACAGATGTCCTAGGCATCTCTCTCCCATAGCGCTGATTTGACAGCTTAGGGCATTCACAAATTAAATGTCCTTGTTTCTTGCAGTAGAAACAAGAACGAGTCTCAACAAACGGTTGAGACTGAGGAATTACCACAGGAGATGGAGAAACATTTCTATAACATGAACATTGCGTACACGTCTTAGAAAGTGTTTGTTTTGGTTGAGAGGTTGAAGTTGAAGGTTCATCATACGAAACTCTTTCATTTACTATTTTATTTTGCAAAATCTTTACAGGTGACTGTAAAGTTTGTTGTTTCGAATTTAAAACCTTGGCTTTTCCCTTATTTGGTTGAACCTTAATTTCAGGTTCAACCTTTGAAATCACTTTTTCAGGTTTAACTGCAACTTTCTTAACCTCAGGATACTCCTGATCCGTAATGTCCTCAATCTCAACAATCTCCTCAACACTAACAGGAGATTCATGCACAGACTTATGATGAACGCCAAAATGTGCTATTTTATAGTACTAATTACCCCTTAGTTTGATTAATTTCTTATGCATTTTATTTGAATTCGATACTCATTTCGTTCATATTTGCATTTAGGATTTAATTGGAGCTTGAATTATAAAAGAAGCGGAAATCGAGCGAATATCGAAGAAAAGTGGTGAAAAGTTTAAAGTTTGAAGATTGGAGGTCGTGGAGCTGAAAAGTTACATTTTCTAATCCATACGGCGTATGGAATCCATACGGCGTATGGATTGAGTGAGCCGGGCCGCCAGAAGTCGCGGGTCAGATCCATGGGCTTTGCAATCCATACGGCGTATGGAAATCCATACGGCGTATGGATCGTTTCGGCAGAAAACCTAAAAAACTCATTTTGCCTCATTTGAAACACACACTTCAACCACTTTTTCTCCAGTCGATTTTCTCTGCAAAAACCTAAGTTTCTGGAGTATTTGGAGGAAAAACATCAAGGATAATCAAAGGCTTTCATTCTTTCATTCGTTACTTCATTATTTCGGTTCGATTTCTTTTATATCTTTCATTCGATTATGATTACGGATATGATATTGAATCTGATTTTCTGTTATATTATGATTGGCTAAGTCTTTTATGTATTTGCTTAGATGATAATACTTATTTGATGGATTGATTGTTATAATTGCGAACGTATTGGATTTTATTCAATGTTTATGTGTTTATTCATTAATCCTCGGGTATTTAATGATTGTTGCTGATTACCTAGCATGAGTTCATAATCAGTTGAGATTGATTTCCTATTGGTTGTGGATTTATTGATAGTTGTTGATTTTGGTTGATAATTATTGCCGAATATATTGAGTTTGACGGGCTAGGGATAATAGTTAGTAATGATTATTAATGGACGAGATAACCTTAATCGGTTATAGACTTTGTTGATTCAAGTCAAAAGAATAAATCACATAAACGGTGTTGAATTAATTTAGAATACAGTTTTGTGGACAACGTTAAATTGAACTGTTAATGTGTTGAAAACAACCTTGTGTCTTTCTTAATTGTATGGAATTCAGTTTATCTTGTAAGGAGGATTGATATATTTGAACGGGCACGATAGAATCCATACGTGAGCAATTGAATGAAATGATATCCAGATTTTAAGGAAACTAGTCTAAGCAAATGCATTTCTTTTATCATTTGAATCCAATCTTTTCTTTAATTAAGTTATTTTACTATTTCTTTATTTTCTAATTAAGTTTTAGTTAATAAATCATTTCTTTTATAATTGTTTATCAATTGTTCGATCGGAACTAAAACGTCCCCACTTTTTACTGCTTTAATTATTCGTATTGATTTCCAATTTGTTAATATTGACATCCGTTCCCTGTGTTCGACTCGGACTTACTGAGCTATACTATATATGATCAGGTATTCTTGCCTGTGTTGTGTGTAGTAAGTTAGGTATTTTCCATTTTAAAATAAAACCCCGTTTACACGACATCAACTTAACAAACGTTGGCAAGGGGTACTCTGGCCGCTTGGTTTTCTCCTTTGCCGGTTTGTTGTGTTTGGTCTCTTTAGCATCTTTAGCTTTTATTCCATAAAGCTTTGACCAATCAACTGGAATCTCTTCAAAGCCCTCCTTAACAGGCAGGGGACAGTGAGTAGTAGGAGGAGGGACTGAGTGGTATCCCAATCCCTCATTCTTTTTTCCACTAGTACCATGCTTGCTAAGAATTTCATTAAAGACAACCGTTGAGGAATTTGAACCTAAGATTTTACTCTTATAATTCTCATACTCATTTTTTAAATCTGTAAGTTCTTTCTTTAGTAGTTCAATTTCAACAAGATAGCTTTTAATGGCATCTTCTTGACTAAAAACCTTAGATTTATATTTCTGAGTATCTAACCGATGAGCCTCAAGATGTTTTTCATAAAGTTTCTCATTAGCTTTTAAAAAATTATTTGATTCGGTTAGTTTTTCATTCTTTTTCCTCAACTCAGCGGTGTCTGTCTGATATGCCTTTAGAGATTCAGTTAACTTAATGCATGAAATACAATTTAACGGTTCATCAGGTACCTCATTCACAATGTGAGCCATCAGACACTGTTGGTATTGCTGGGAGACAGCCGTCCAATCTTGACTTGTGGGCTCGAAAACAATTAGGGCATTATCAGCAGGCCCTTTCTTGGTAACTTCCATTTCTTTGGCCTTTGGAGGAGTAGAAGGTGTTGTGAATCCCGATGCTGGCATTTTGGGTTTCTCGCACTCCCTGGCGAAGTGACCCAAATTTTGACAATTGTAACACCTGACCTTACTCTTGTTAAATCCGAAGCCAGTCTTCCCGTCACCTTCAAAGCTTTTACGCCTTGTCCTCTGCAAGAACTTTTGAATTCTTCGGGTGATCATTGCCACATTCCACGTTAGATCCATTTGCTCCAGATCATCTTCATCAAGCTGAGCATAGTCTTCCTTAGTCAATTCCAAAGTAAGATTCGGTTGAGTAACCAAATCCTTGTATGAGCTTAAGAAAGCTGTATAAATTGCAGCTTGCTCCTGAATAGCAGGTGAGACTTGAACCTGTTGTTGATTTGAAGAAGGTCCAGACATGAAAACAGAATGAATCCCATCGTAAGACGAAGAAGAGGTCGATGAAGCATTTGTATTTGTTACAAAGGCGACTCCAGATCCATAAGTCTTTCCAGAGTTAAGCTGAACACCATAGACACTAGGATTCTGAACCGCAGCACCAGACCTAGTTTCTTTCTTCTTAATCTCCATCGCGTGAGCTTAAAGATCCCCTATCAAAGTATCCAAAGACATGTTTGCAAGTTCTTCATTTTCTTTTAAAAATTGGACTTTAACATCCCAAGAACTCGGCAACACATCCAGTAGCTTCTTATTGACTTCAATTGCAGGAAAAGTATAACCCCCTTCAAATAACTCACCTACTAAACGTGAGTACCTAGTGAATAAAGAAGTTGAGTCTTCATCAGGAAGGATGTCAAAGATATCATACTGTTTCTTAATAAGTTCGAGTTTGGCTTCCTTATACTTATCATTTCCTCCACAACGAGTTTCAATTGCCTTCCATAAATCAAAGGCTGTTTCATGAGTTCTGAAAAGCCATAGAACATCCTTGGTTAAACACATTTTAATCATTGAAAAAGACTTTCTTTCAGTATCAAAATCTTTCTTCTCCTCGGGAGACATAGCTTTATAGGTCTTAGCAGGACGAATACCACGGTATTCCCCTTCAGCTAATGGAGGTACATAACGCTCACGTAATGGTCCCCATAATTCTGGACAATGAAAATCAATGTATTGTTCAACTCGGTCTCTCCAATACACGTAATCCATGTCCGCAGTAAATAGTGGAGGTTTATTACTTGAACCTATGTCATTACTTTGTTTGATCATTTCTCTCAATCCTCTAATATCCTCTTTATCAGCTGCCATTGTAATTACTTAATCGAAAAAACAATCTTCTGATCTTAGCGACGTAGTTGATAACGTCGCACAAAGATTATGCGACGATGAGAGAGACGTAGCAAAAGGCAAAGGATTCAATTAAGAATCAGATGTAAGCGACGTAGAATACCACGTCGCAGATGACGTCGCAGAGGACGTCGCACTATTACACTACGTCGCAACAAAGCGTCGCAACACAGCGTCGCAGAAGACTAATTAAAGTCAAAATAGCGACGTCGCGGATGACGTCGCAACAGTACGTCGCACAGACTAATTAAAGTCCAAATAACTAACGTCGCACGCGACGTAGCAGATGACGTCGCAGGTAACGTCGCAAAACGCGAAAACCTGCGGCCAAAAACCCTAAAAACGAATTTTTAACCCAAAAACCAAAACCACGAATGAAGATCGACGAAAACCTTCAATAATCCCAGTAATATCGATCGAACACCTGTAAAAACACAAAAAACAAACGTAATAATCACAAAACAATATGAGAATCACGTCGCTTTATCCCGAACTCGATCCTAATCGCCAAAAACGAGCACTTTCTGCTTTGATACCAGTTGTTTGTCCCGTACCTAGGATCTAACAGAACCGAGTCACTCAATCGTTTACGGAATCAACGATTAAGTTATAACACGAACACAATGAATAATCAAACACAATAGAATAAGAACAAAACGCTTGTATATTGATTATAACCGATCAGATTACAGGTGGATTCGACTAATTGCGTTTAGGGTTTCGTCAACCCTAAAACAGAAAACGTAAAACGTTTATATACAAAATCTGGCACCTGCGACGTCGCACACGACGTCGCAGGCCCAAGCCCATGCGACGTTGACTACGTCGCAGGCCCAATACCTGACGTCGCACCTGCGACGTTACAGCCAACGTCGCAGGAATCAGGAAACTCAATTCTAATTACAAACTACGAGCTAGACCAACTGACAGACACAAACATGTACCAACAACTGCTGCAGTAGATTTACCTATAGCAGTGCTTAACATGTTAGCCTTTGGGTTTATCTTCTGAACTCTGGCAGTACGATTAACTTTTGATTGAAAATTTTGTTTGTTACTCATATTTGCTTTTGTCCATGACTGTTTTCTAATCCTTTGAACATTCTCAGGATTATGATAGCAGTCATATTGAAGATGACCCATTTTTCCACATATAAAGCAAGACATTTCTTTAATCACAGTAACATTATTACCCAGTTTTTGTGAAACCATTTGATTCCAATTTCTTTGATTACCTCTGGGTTTTTGATTTTGAAAATTCTGTGAAGAAGAAGTACTTGCTTTACATTTACAATTAACACAGTTATTCACAACAGATTTAACAACAGGTTTAGTAACTGAATTAACTGTATTACTAACATATCCTAACCCATGTTTAGATTTGTTAGTATTCATGCTCACATTCTCTAAGTCCAGTTTAACCTTTTCCTTAAACATTTTCTTACCCTCTTCTAGTTTATCAGTTTTAAGATTAGAAACTAGATCAGTAATTACTCTCCTCACATTCTCACATGTTGACTCAGACTTAGATGATTCAGATTTCACACTCTTCTCACTATCAGATGTCCTATCACTCTGATCATCTTCCTCAGTCCAATCACTAATCTCACCTTCTACAAACAGCTCATTATCTGATAAAATTTTAATTGGATCAGCCTTTTTAACCTCATCTGTCATTCCTCTTTTAAGTGAATTGATATCAATTTCACTTTTAGGAGGAAAGTAGGTGTGATTATAAGGTGGAGGTACATTATTGTACCCTAATCCAGTCTTAATTTTATCATGAATCTGTGAATCAATAAGTTTATTGACACTCTTAGAAGCATATTCTAATTTGTTTACATCAAGTCTTATGCTATCTCTTTCACATGTGACCTCAGTAAGTTTCTTAGATAACAACTCGACTTTATCTTTGAAAGTGTCTCTCTCCCACCTAGCATATTCAATGTCATATTTAAACTGTGTTGCATTGACTTCATATGCCTTTATTTGATTTTCCATATTTTCAATGACTGCTATGGTATGTTTACTTTTGATTTCCCATTGTTTTAGTTCCTCACACACTTTTATATTATGATCCCTGTAATGTTTAACAGTCTGTTTACAAACAGCAGGACACAATTTATTTTGTACCTCAGTAGGAACTTCTAACTTTTTGTCAGATTCTGCAATGGCCATGAGACATTGGTTCTTCACTACATGTTCTTCTTGATCACTCCAGTTCCATCCACATCCATCCATAGACACCAATGCATTTGCTGAAGCACCCTGAATTGGAATGTTTCTGGTTTGAGTTCCATTGTTTCCAGCTCTCTAACCATTACCATTCTGCTCTTGCCTAGGGTTTCTGCATTCTCTAGCAAAGTGTCCCATCTTGTGACAGTTGAAACACTCAATTTTGCTCTTATCAAACCAATTTGCATCATTCCTCTTGTATGCAAAGTTGTTTCTACCAGTCCTCTGCATGAACCTTTTTGCTCTCTGAGTAATCAATGCAATTTGCCACTTGATGTCCATCTCCTCTAGATCATCACCATCAAATTGTTCCAGATCTTCATTAGTAAGTGAAGAATTCACATTACTTGCAAAGAAAGATTCTAATATCTGATCATTAGAACTATTTGATGATGATCCTGCTCCTCCTGAAACATAAGTAGAACCCATTTGACTTGATTCTACCTTTGTTCCAGCCATAGACATAAAAGCAGCATTATGACTATATCCAGTTGCTTGCTTCTTACTTTCCACCTCAGACTCAAAGTTCCTCAGATCATTGTATATATCTTCTAGTTCCTTAACTTCAATGTCTGAACTCTGCCTCAAACCAACAGTATAGATTGTCCATTCATCACCTAATGATCTTAAGAACTTTCTGTTAAGATCTTCTTTGTCAATCTTAACCTTGTGATTTTCCAATTCTCCAACTAATTTAGTAAACCTATCAAAGGTTTGAGTTAGAGTTTCAGTTTTCACATGGCTAAAATTTTCAAATTGTTGCTTTAACAGAGATCTTTTATTCTTTTTGGTGTTATCATTACCACCAAACCTCTTCTCAATCGCCTCCATTAGTACCTTGGGATCTTCACAAGTATCAAATCTGCTCTGATGCTCATTCGGAATGGATAGCAACAGAGTACTAAGTGCCTTGTACTCAGTAGATCTGATTTTCCTCTCTGCTTCAGATGTTGGTGGTGCTCTAGGTTGCTTTACTCCATCACCATCAAGCGTTACTGGAATACCATTAACAACAACTTCCCACATCTGATAATCTGTGAGAAGCATATATTGCCTGATTCTGACCTTCCACAGGTCAAACTCATCAGGTTTAAGCATTGGAATCTTTGTTGCTTGAATTCCCTCATTACCTTCAGTCGCCATTGAAATCAAAACTTAATATATGAACTAAAACTCAAATACTAATACTAATAA
Source organism: Helichrysum umbraculigerum (assembly GCA_949592205.1). Taxonomy (NCBI): domain Eukaryota; kingdom Viridiplantae; phylum Streptophyta; class Magnoliopsida; order Asterales; family Asteraceae; genus Helichrysum; species Helichrysum umbraculigerum. The sequence goes on along the minus strand of CATIUR010000005.1, from coordinate 1,673,378 downwards.
TCCCAGATCTTCCTGTCTTCAAGGCTTCACAAGCTCTGATACCACTTTGTTAATCCCTGTTTAACTTAATAAACAATCGTATGTAATAAACCTTGAATATATTATTGAGAAGTTGCGGAATCACACTCAATAATATTAAGAAGATCAACAACTATCAATTAATATAATGAACATAAGAATATACCGAAAGCTTCAATCTTATTAATGATATAAGACGAATACACTTGATGTATTAGGGTTACAGAAAACCTTGAAGCTGCGCAATTACGTTAACCTATCTAGGTCTAAAGGATCTCTATTTATAACACATAGAGTCCTATACAATCTCCTACATATATGGAATATAATAACTTCCATAACCGACTCAAACTTATCACAAAATCATAAACAGTTGTAACTACCATTCTGAAGTAAACAGTTGTAACTGTTACACATTCAGTGGTAACTGCTTCAATTGTAACGAAGACTAAGTACAAATATATTACCAGTGTTAACTGTTTCATATATATAACTAACAGTTACAAATACATAAGCAGTTTTAACTACTTACAGACACATAACTATCAGTTGTAATCTATCTTCAATCAGTTGTAACACTTGTCTTCTCTTCAGTTTTCTTCTATCAGTTGTAACTTCGTAAAGACAGTTTTAACCTTCAAAACAAACAGTTTTAATCACGTGTACTCTGTCTTCTCATCAAGACTTCAACTCAGACCTGAAACAGTTTTGACCCAACAAACTGTTATCCATGTGACATATTATATATCTGATTGCGGACAACTCTACGTTAGGTATATAGTAGGATCGTAGTTGTAGCTCATTAAGAAATACAGGAATATCTAGTGAGTAATCTGGAACCCTAATTGGTATAACGGAAAAGCTGTAAAACGCCCGAGTATCCGGTATAGCGTTAACATACATACGTGGGAAACCGAGTAAAGGTCGTAGGCATAATACTTTATCTACCAATTAAGTTTCTATGACCTCACCGGATTAATCATCACATCTAGTAAACTCATCCATCATAACTATCCATCCAAATAACATTGCCGAAGTCACAGCAAACATATTCCTTATCTTGATTTCTCTGCGTACTCCGTACAAACACCTGTCTTTACTTTAGTTTTTAATAATTAGATTAGAAAAAAACCAACCAACCTATCAAAAAGTTTTAAAAATCCCAGCTAAATTACAAAAGATAATTAATCCTCCTAGATTCCCATGCCCGTTGTAGTTTGAAGAACGACACCTGAGTCATACATACCGCTTACTGCCCTTTAGGTCTTTAAGTTGTATCAAAACTTAGGATACCCAGCATAACAAATATAAAACACACTGTCCGCACGCCCTTGCCGGAAGGTTCAACGACCGGAGTGAAATCCGACCAACTGCGGGGTGTACGACAATACGCTAAATGCAACCGTGATGCCTACGGAAGTGTGCCGTTGTATTTTATTTCAGAATCAGTTCATTCATGAATTTTTCTTCTTAATCAGGGGAGTTTTTCTGTTTCACTTCTTTTCTATTCCCTATATTATTGTTTTCTTTTGCAATGGGGACATTGCATACTTTTAAGTGGGGGATGGGGGAAAAGAAGTAAGTCTATTTGTCCTTAAGATATGAATGGTAAATATTGGCAAATTTTAAAGTTAAAGGGCATTCTACATGTTAGTCATTTTTCAGCCCAAATTTTTCTTTTAAAATTGTTTTCTGCGTTAAAGTTTAGCGAATCTTGCAACATATTTTGGGAATGCGAAGAATGAAATAAATTTAATTTTAAATATTAGATAGTTCATTTTTTGATGTATCGATAGGCAATCTTTATGGAAGTTGTTGAGCTATTAAGAAATTTAATGAATAAAGTAGGATTTATCCTATGAGGATCTTTTAGCAAGGTATGATAATCTTAATTCTCATATGATAGCGTGTTATAATCCATAATTTTGGGATCCTAATTATCATCATTTGGGAATATACTGGGTGTTGTCTCCTCTGTTGTACGAAAGTACAGACCTGATTTCCGTCAGTATATTTGATATCAAAATAGATAAAAATAAATGAGTACAAAGGACTCATAAATTGAAAAACCAAAGCCAAGTTATGTCGCTCTGTTGTTGTTAGTACATGTTTAGTGTCTGTCAGTTGGTCTAGCTCGTAGTTCGTAGTTAGTTTTGTATTTCTGACTCCTGCGACGTAGCGCACTACGTCGCAGGTGTGACGTCAGGTGTTGGGCCTGCGACGTAGCCAACGTCGCATGGGCTTGGGCCTGCGACGTAGCGTGCTACGTCGCAGGTGCCAGTATTTGTATAAAAACGATTTGTGTTTTCTGTTTTAGGGTTGACGAAACCCTAAATGCTATTTGTCGAAATTCTCTGTAATCTGATCGACTATAATCAATAATATTACGTTCGTTTGATATTCATTGCGTATTGATTGTTCGTGTGTTTAGTTAATAATCTAATCGTTGTTTCCGCCATCGATTGGATTGACTCGGTTCGTGCTAGATCTAAGTAAGGGACAAACAACTGGTATCAGAGCAGTGAGGCTCGTTTTTGGCGATTCGGATCGAGTTTGGGTTTTAAAAAGACGTGATATTCGTGAGTTTTCGTGTTTATTACGTTTGTTTTGTGTTTTTACAGGTTTTCGATCAGTATTATTGGGATTCTTGAAGGTTTCAGTCGTTCGACATTCGTGGTTTTGGTTTTAGGGTTAAAAATTCGTTTTTAGGGTTTTTGGCCGCTGCTCAGCACGTTTTGCGACGTAGCAAAGCGACGTAAGCTGCGACGTCGCGTGCGACGTAGTGTTTTTGAACTTTAATTAGTTCGTGCGACGTACCGTTGCGACGTACCTCCCTACGTCGCTATTTTGACTTTAATTAGTCTTCTGCGACGCTGCGTTGCGACGTAGCCTGATTCTGCGACGTACCACTCTACGTCGCACTTTCTGATTCTTAATTGAATCATCTGCTTTTTGCGACGTACCCATCTACGTCGCATATCCTTTTTGCGACGTACCCATCTACGTCGCATATTCTTTGTGCGACGTACCCCTCTACGTCGCTAAGATCAGAAGTTTGATTTTTCGATTAACTATTTACAATGGCAGCTGATAAAGAGGATATTAGAGGACTTAGGGAGATGATTAAACAAAGCAATGACATAGGTTCAAGTAATAAACCTCCACTTTTTACTGCGGACATGGATTACGTGTACTGGAGAGACCGAGTTGAGCAATATATTGATTTCCATTGTCCAGAATTATGGGGACCATTACGTGAGCGTTATGTAGCTCCATTAGCTGACGGAGAATACCGAGGTATTCGTCCTGCTAAGCCCTATAAAGCCATGTCTCCTGAGGAGAAGAAAGATTTTGATACTGAAAGAAAATCTTTTTCAATGATTAAAATGTGCTTAACCAAGGATGTGCTATGGCTTTTCCGAACTCATGAAACAGCCTTTGATTTGTGGAAGGCTATTGAAACTCGTTGTGGAGGGAATGATAAGTACAAGGAAGCAAAGCTCGAACTGATAAAGAAACAGTACGATATCTTTGACATCCTTCCTGATGAAGACACGACTTCTTTATTTACTAGGTACTCACGGTTAGTTGGTGAGTTATTTGAAGGGGGTTATACTTTTCCTTCAATTGAAGTAAATAAGAAGCTGCTGGATGTGTTGCCGAGTTCTTGGGATATTAAAGTTCAATTTTTAAAGGAAAATGAAGAACTTGCAAACATGTCTTTGGATGCGTTGATAGGGGATCTTCAAGCTCACGCGATGGAGATCAAGAAGAAAGAAACTAGGTCTGGTTCTGCTGTTCAGAATCCTAGTGTGTATGGTGTTCAGATCAACTCTGGAAAGACTTATGGATCTGGAGTTGCCTTTGTATCAAATACAAATGCTTCATCGAATTCTTCTTCTTCTGATGGGATTCATTCGGTTTTTATGACTGGACCTTCTTCAAATCAACAACAGGTTCAAGTCTCACCTGCTATTCAGGAGCAAGCTGCCATCTACACAGCTTTCTTAAGCTCTTACAAGGATTTGGTTACTCAACCGAATCTAACTTTGGAGTTGACTAAGGAGAACTATGCTCAGCTTGATGAAGACGATCTGGAGCAAATGGATTTGACTTGGAATGTGGCAATGATCACCCGCAGAATTCAGAAGTTTTTGCAGAGAACAGGGCGTAAAAGCTTGGAGGGTGATGGAAAGACTGGCTTTGGATTTGACAAGAGTAAGGTCCGATGTTACAATTGTCAAAATTTGGGTCACTTCGCCAGGGAGTGCGAGAAACCCAAAATGCCAGCATCGGGATTTACAACACCGTCTACTCCTCCAAAGGCCAAAGAAACGGAAGTTACCAAGAGAGGGATTGCTGATAATGCCCTGATTGCTTTTGAGCCTACAAGTCAAGATTGGACGCCTGTCTCCCAGCATTACCAACAGTGTCTGATGGCTCACATTATGAATGAGGTACATGATGAACCGTTAAATTGTATTTCATGCATAAAGTTAACTGAATCTTTAAAGGCATATCAGACAGAGACAGCTGAATTGAGGAAAAAGAATGAAAAATTAACCGACTCAAATAATTTTTTAAAAGCTAATGAGAAACTTTATGAAAATCATCTTGAGGCTCATCGGTTTGATACTCAGAAATATAAATCTAAGGTTTTTAGTCAAGAAGATGCCATTAAAAGCTATCTTGTTGAAATTGAACTTTTAAATAAAGAACTTAAAGATTTAAAAGCTGAGTATGAGAATTATAAGAGTAAAATCTTAGGTTCAAATTCCTCAACAGTTGTCTTCAATGAAATCCTTAGCAAGCATGGTACTAAAGGGAAAAAGAATGAGGGATTGGGATACAACTCAGTTCCTCCTCCTACTACTTGTTGTCCCCTGCCTGTTAAGGAAGGCTTTGAAGAGATTCCCGTTGACTGGTCCAAGCTCTATGGTTTAAAAGCTAAAGATGCTAAAGAGACCAACCATAACAAACCGGCAAAGGAGAAAACCATGCGGCCAGAGTACCCCTTGCCAAAGTTTGTTAAGTCTGTGCATGAATCTCCGGTTAGTGTTAAGGAGAATGTTGAAGTAAAGCATGAATCTCCGGTTAGTGTTAAGGAGAATGTTGAAGTAAAAAATGAATCTCCTGTTAGTGTTGTGGAGATAGTTGAGATTGAGGATATTACGGATCAGGAGTATCCGGAGGTTAAGAAGGTTGCATTTAAACCTGAAAAAGTGATTTCAAAGGTTGAACCGGAAATTAAGGTTCAACCAAATAAGGGAAAAGCTAAGGTTTTAAATTCGAAACAACAAACTTTACAGTCACCTGTAAAGATTTTGCAAAGAAAATCAGTAAATGAAAATGTTTCGTATGATAAACCATCAACTTCAACCTCTCAACCAAGACAAACATTTTCTAAGACGTGTACTCAATGTTCATGCTCTAGAAATGTTTCTCCACCTCCTGTGGTAATACCTCAGCCTCAACCGTTTGTTGAGACTCGTTCTTGTTTCTACTGCAAGAAACAAGGACATTTAATCCGTGATTGTCCAAAGCTGTCAAATCAGCGATATGGGAGAGAGATGCCTAGGACATCTGTTTATAAAAACTCTTTTTCTAAATCTCCACCTAGGCGTTACTCTACCTCTCCCAAGCCTGTTTCGAAACCAAGTAATGTTGAGCAAAAATCTTTGCCAATTCAAAAGCCCAACATTACTTCTATTACCATTTCCGAATCTTCAAAAGTTTGGAAACGTAAAGAGTCTGATGTTGACTCTTCAGTCGTCAACAATAACACATCAGATAAAAATTCTAATTTGTTTAAAGATAAAATTCTATCTGACGTGATTATTGTTGATGACCACGGTCGACCTAAGTCTGTAAAGGCTTGGGTCACCGTTTCTCACTAATCTCCTTTGTTTGTGTGTTGCAGCAGTCAGAACGCGTTAAAGATAGCGAATGGTATTTGGATAGCGGCTGCTCGCAACATATGACGGGCGATGTATCTCTTCTAGTGGATATTAAACCACATGCAGGAGGTTATGTTGCCTTTGCTGGAGATTCTGGGGGAACTATTTCTGGAAGAGGAACCTTAACTAACGGCAATGTTAGTTTTGAAAATGTGAACTACGTGGAACAGCTTACGCACAACTTGCTAAGTGTTTCACAGGTCTGTGATAAGGATTATACAACTGTGTTCACAAAGACTGAGTGTGTGATACTGAAGCCTGGGTATGTCATTCCGGAAGAATGGGTGTTACTGAGAGCGCCAAGAAAGGATGACACCTACATTTTAAATATGAGAACTGTTGAGACATCGAACGAGTATACGTGTCTCTTGTCTAAGGCTTCTGAAAAGGATTCACTGCTTTGGCACAGGCGAATGGGACACATTCATTTCCGAAAAATGAATTTCTTGACCAAAAATGATCTAGTGCTAGGAGTTCCAAAACAGTCATTTGCTCTAAAGGATGACTGTATCTCCTGCCAAAAAGGAAAGTTACGTAAGAAGTCCCATAAGTCTAAGCAGGTGAATTCCATAAATGCTCCATTGGAATTGCTGCATATGGATCTTTTCGGTCCAGTGTCTACGAAAAGCATTGGTGGTCGGTCTTACTGCTTGGTAGTTACTGATGACTACTCAAGGTTTTCGTGGGTTTACTTTTTGACCACGAAAGGGGAAACTCCTGAGATACTGGTGTATTTGTTGGACAAGTTGGCAAATCTAAGCAACTTGAAGGTGAAAAGGATACGGAGTGACAATGGAACTGAGTTCAAGAACTCAACTCTCGAATTGTTTTGTGCTACAAGAGGTATTGAGCATCAATTTAGTGCTCCGAGGACTCCGCAACAGAATGGAGTCGCAGAAAGGAAGAATAGGACAATTATCGAGACAGCTCGGACTATGTTAGCTGACTCCAAGTTACCAATCATATTCTGGGCTGAGGCAGTTAATACTGCCTGTTATGTTCTCAATAGAGTATTCACGGTTAAGAAAAGGAACAAAACGTGCTATGAACTTTTTAATAACCGTAAGCCAAATCTACAGTTCCTAGAACCATTTGGGTGTCCATGCCTGATCATGATTACAAAAGATAAGGTCTCTAAGTTTGGTGATAAAGCTGTTGAAGGGATTTTTCTTGGATATGCAGTCAACTCTCCGAACAAAAGAGTCTTCAACAAATCAACGAATCAGATCGAAGAGCATTTTGAAGTGAAGTGTTTAAGGTATACGGAACCTCCTCAAGGAACGGGTCCGGATTGGTTTTTCAACTATGGAAACCTCTTCAACTCTTTCAATATTCCGGAAGAAGATGAAACGGAAGAGTTGGTTTCTATACTGCATGAGCTTGATATTTCTCAAGATACACCTGTTACTAATAAACCATCCGACCCATCTCCCAATGCAACACCCGCACCTCCACCGACTAATCCTACACCTCCACAACCTACACCTACTCCTTCACCAACACCCACACAACCGAAAACAACTACCAAATCACCACCATCAACACCATCTCCTACTCCACCATCTTCGGCAGCTCCTTCTAAAACAGTTTACAACTATACAAAGGAGCTTCCATATGATCCAAATATGCCTCCGTTAGAGGAACCTCAAGAAGAAGATGAAGTGGAAGAAACAATGAACTACTCTCACTTATTTTCTCATGAAGATGAAGGAGAAGAAGAAGAGATAGTCATTCCTGAGTCTGCTGCTACTCCTGAAACTGAGGGAGATTTGAACAATTTGGGTGTGGATCTTGTGCCAGGTGCCATACCAGAAACACGTATACATAAGGATCACCCCATTGCTGATATCATTGGTGATCCTCATGCATCTGTTCAAACACGACAGCAAACAAAGCAGACTTCAGCTCAGCAGCTTTTGGGACTTATTGCTCATATTGATTCATGTCATTTGTCTCAAATTGAACCGAAAAAGGTTGATCAAGCCTTAAAGGATCCATCTTGGGTCGAGGCTATGCAGGAGGAACTACAGCAAATAAACAAGATGAATGTTTGGGAAATTGTTCCTCTACCCAAGGGTGCTCACTTGACGGGTACTCGTTGGGTTTTCCGTAACAAAATGGATGATCGTGGGGCTGTTATTCGAAACAAAGCCCGTCTGGTAGTTCAAGGATATAGTCAACTAGAGGGTATTGACTATGATGAAGTTTTCGCTCCTGTTGCTCGTTTGGAATCAATTCGGATTTTTCTAGCTTATGCTTCTTTCAAAGGATTCCGAGTGTATCAACTTGACGTGAAGTGTGCTTTTCTCTATGGAGATGTTGACGCAGTGATCTATGTGTGTCAGCCTCCCGGTTTTGAAGACCCAAAGCATCCTAATCATGTTTGCAAGCTGAAGAAAGCTTTGTATGGTCTTCATCAATCTCCTCGACTTTGGTATGAGCGACTTGCCACGTACTTACTGAAGAATGGTTTTGATAGAGGACAGATTGATAGCACGCTTTTCATCAACAAGGAAGGAGCGGATTTGTTACTTGTGCAGGTCTATGTGGACGACATAATCTTTGGATCAACTAATGATCAGTTGTGCAAGGATTTTGAAAGATTGATGAAATCTGAGTTTGAAATGAGTGCTATGGGGGAACTCACGTTCTTTCTGGGACTACAGGTTGAGCAATCTGACAATGGAATTTATATCCATCAGTCAAAATATGTCATTGACATGTTAAAACGGTATGAATTGCTCAACTGTAAACACTATGGCACTCCAATTGAAGCAAGACACAATCTTGGACCTAATGAGGACGATGAAGACTGCAAGGAGAAAGACTATCGATCAATGATAGGCTCTCTCATGTACCTGACTGCCTCAAGACCAGATATCGTGTTTGCTGTTTCTCTCTGCTCACGATTTCAAGCAAATCCGAAGGTGTCTCATATGAAGGCAGTAAAACGCATTTTTGGATATCTCGCTTTTAGGCCATCTCTGGGTCTATGGTATTCAAACGAGAAAAACTTCGAGTTAACTGCCTATTCGGATTCGGATCTTGGTGGCTGCAAGATAGATATGAAGTCAACTACTGGAGGATGTCAGTTTCTTGGATCGCGCTTAGTTTCTTGGCAGTGCAAAAAGCAGACTGCGGTTGCTATTTCCACAGCTGAAGCCGAGTATGTTGCTGCTGCAAGTTGCTGTTCTCAGGTTCTCTGGATTCAGCATCAACTGCGTGATTACGGGTTCAATCTCTCTATGACTCCTATTTATATTGATAATACAGCTGCTATATCTATCACCCACAATCCCGTACAGCACTCTAAGACCAAACATATTGAACTTAGGTTCCACTTTATACGGGATTGCTTTGAGAAACACCTTATAGATGTCGTACATATAGAGACCCTTAAGCAGTGTGCGGACCTTTTCACAAAAGCCTTTTTGCGATCACGTTTCATTGAACTGGTCAATCTAATAGGTTTAAGGTTCTTTCAGTCAAAGAAATGATTTGTGACTTGGATGTTTTTTAGATTTTTAAATTCAATTAAAAAAAAAAAAAAAAAAAAAAAAATCGCAACAGCCACTCTTTATGCTCTTTAGTATTAAAGAAAACGCAAGGTTGCTACATTTTTAAAAATAAGACGTTGAAGTTGTGTCTGTAAACAACTTGGGATATGATAGTACATCGGGTGATATGCACAAAATGGAATTTTAAGGTTTATCTTGGATGTGTCAGTAGGTTTATCTGACACACTTAAAACAGTTTTTATCTAAATTATCTTCATCATACGATGTATTGGTAGGCATGCTACACACCGGTTTGTGAGTGAGTAAGAAGTAATGATAAAACTTGTCTATTACTTTGTGAAAAATGTTATATGATGTATGACATAAGTCTTAATTGATAAATGGAAGTACTATCATACACTGTCATAATTATGTAAATATAAAATGGGCATATAGTAATAATATGATTATTCGCCTAACTAATGGTGACTATTGTTGTACTCACGTACAGACCTGAATCCATTAGTTATGCAAATAGTCTCAAACTTGTTATGTTCATACTAAGGGACCCTCTGTTGTACTTTGTACAGATCTGGGGCCACTAGTATCTTCATAATCAGTTTGATGTATGCCTACATATAAATATCAAGTGTATGTTACGAGAAAACCGAGATAAACTTGGTCTTGTAATCTCTACCTTGTATGAATATGCGGTGTTTGTTTTACTAAAGTTTATCGGTATATCATATAATAGGTTTCACAAAATTAATATTCATTCTAACAATAAAGGTTAGCTCACAAATACGGATGTAACATGTTTAGGTGGACAAACAATACCAATAATTGTCTTGAAATAATTTTTATAACAGGTGTTTTAAATGTGCCACGTAAATTTAAAGTGGACAAATATACTGATGATCGAAATAACACTTACTATTCCTAATAAATGCATGTTATTCCGATATGATCCCTAAGCAGACAAAACAACTCCGTCACCAAAAATAGAGTGTTAGTTATTTCTATTTTTTGTAAAATTAAAGAAAATACCAAAAAAGATTTTATAGTTTATTTTATTTTGTTTTATTTTTATTCTAGGTTATTTTCCCAAGTCACGAGTTATTTGGAAATTATTTGCTAAAAATAACGAGTACACGGTTTGAAAATTTCGAAATTGGATCAAAACTGTTGTATGCGACGTACGGCTCTACGTCGCCTGCGACGTTCGGCTCTACGTCGCCTGCGACGTCCCAGCCTACGTCGCACATAGGGTTATACTTTAAATAGTATCCACTGCGACGTACCTCGTCACAGTATTCACTATTCAAGTGCGACGTAGCCTGCGACGTACCAACCGGCGATTTGCGACGTAGCAATTCTTCGAGCTTTTTCGTGATTTGTAGCTGTTGTCGTTCCTATTCACTCACGTAGTTTTCATATACTCGTTATTCCGCACACTTAGGTACCATATTTACCTGTTTTCACCGTGTATTATATGTTTAATTGCTATATAAGTGTTACGGGTTTCAAGGGTTTTAGTTTTGGGTTGAATTCGATGGTCAATTGGTTGTTATAATGGTTATAACTTATTTTTTCGTGATCATCATCGTAAGCCGCACCTTGTAGTGCGTTTGATTTTGAAAACCCCTAAATTCGAGATTAGGGTTTCTGGGTTGGGGATGAATGTTCATCGTTGCGACGTACGATGCGACGTAGTCGCCTACGTCGCTTTAAATTAGTTATTATTAATTCCTACGTCGCCTTTCCCTACGTCGCTTTTTCTGCGACGTCCGATGCGACGTAGCTCTCTACGTCGCTATTTTAAATAAAGTGATTAAATTCACAATAAATTGCAAACTGCGACGTCCCGCTTTACGTCGCTCGAATTTTATGCGACGTACGGCCTTACGTCGCTTTTCAATTTATTTTGAATTTAGGCGACGTACTTTTCTACGTCGCTCTGTGTTTATGCGACGTATGGTGCTACGTCGCTAGTTCCAGGAGTTTGAAAAAGGTTGTATGAAAAATGAAAATTTTTTGCTAACCTTTTTCGAGTTGCAATATGTTTCTGTTTTTGCAGATATGGCTTTGATTTTTGAAGCTCGTCACAATACGGCTGCTTATCTTGTTGATACTGCTGATAAAGCTGCACCGTATCGTCCGATGATTGCATTTTTGAGACGTTCTAGGGTAATCCACGCTATTTCCGATACCACGGTGGTTTTTGGAAATCTGATCAACCCATTCTGGCGGAACGCAACTGTCGTTACTGAAAACGACGTTATACGCTTGGTCTCTACTGTTCTGGGTACGGAGATCATTATTACAGAACAGAGCATTCGGGAACTTTTACAATTGAACGATCAACCGGATATGCCTATCAGTTTTGATCATATTTTTGTTACCGGGGCTATGCAACGGATTGGATATCCTGGGATTCCCTCCGATCAGTATCGCAAAGCGAATCTCACGCGTGTTTGGAGATATCTGATGCACGTGATTATCGTTTGTTTGGGGAATAGAAAAGGTGGAACGGATGGGATGAGTCGAAGTTTAGCTTCTGCTATGTTGGCGTTAGTATACAACAAGCCGTTCAACTTCTCGGGATTTATCTTCAAGGCAATGGTTGATAACGCGAATGCAGGGGATCAGAAATGGATTTTATATCCACGTTTTGTTCAGTTGCACATTAATCGTCATCACCCAAATCTTCAGGCACAGGGTGATCCCGATCAGTTATTAAAGATTTCACCGATGATGAGTCGGATTTTCACCATTTGTGCAAGTTTTGAGAAAGGGGTTGCGGCAGCAGCGGATGTTCCCTTGTTTGGTGCCATTGTGGACGCGAATTATGTACCGCCACCGGAACCTCAATATATGGATGTTCCAGCACCTCAGCAACCGCAGCAACCGTTAGTGAATATTCCTGTTCAAGCTGCGGGGGAAAACATTCCTGCTCAAGCTGCGGGGGAGAACGTGGATGCTATTTTGGAGAATATCGAGCAGTTCGGGCACGTTGACTCGGACAATCCAGCATCGCATGATACGGTTGAGAGTTCTGATTCTGAAGAACTGGTCACTGCAGGTCCTCAGGATGGGGGTCTGACGCCTGAGCATTCTGATGGTACTGTTCCACATCCATCTGAAATGGAACGTATCAGGCTTTCAGATTCATTTAGATATCTACGTATTCAGCGTCGGATCAGACAAGGACGCAAGTATGTGCCTCCAAGGGATACTGGAAAGCGTACACGCGACGGTGATGATCCTTCTGATGAGACTTATCGACCGCCTCGTCGTGTTCGTCGTTCTTCATCTACACGCGTTCCAGTTAATCCACAGCAACAGGATGTCTTTGAGATTCAACCGACTCCAGCTTTCATGCAAAAGATCATGGAAGATATGCAGCTGATGAAGCAAAAGCTGGAGGCTCAGGATGAGAAGATTGCTGAACAAGCTGCTTTGATCGAGGTTCAATCTAAAGAGCTTGAGGAAACGAAGAATAGGGTTAACATTTTGGAAGGCAGGTTACTTGCTTCGGGGGAGTCTGGGTCTGGGATACCCACTTTAGAGTCAAGTCAACCTGAGTCTGTAAATCCCAACCCTGTAATTGAAAATATTAATGAAAATATTTCTGTTTTGGATTACTTTTCTGTTGATGATATTCCAGGGCAACCGAGACCACTGGCAGTTGATTACTCATTCGCTGACTTATCATTTATTCAAAGGATGGCCAGTGGAGTTGGCTCTGAGGAAGAAACTGAGAATCTGTTTGAGATGAACGAGGATGTCTCGATTGAAGAGGAACAGTTGAATGCAGATGAAACGTATGATGATGCACAATCTGGGGAAACTTATGATGATGCACCTATTATTGAATCTGATTCAAGTGAAGACGAGAGTCCTGATAAAGCGCAACATGGAGAATCTAGTTCTGCTGCAACTCCAGCTCCAGAGACACAGGCACCGGACTCAGCAGCAAAGAAACTAACTGCTGAAGAAAAGAGAGAGAGAAACAAGAAATGGTGGCCTAAGGGACGAAATCCAGTCCCTATTCCAGTGAAATGTCAAGTGTACCGGGTTAGTCGGAATTATACCGGTGTTATTAAAAGCTGGAAGTGTCAAAGGAATCTGTTTATGATAAAGAGAGAAGATGGAGTTCAGTATTTTAGAATGCGCTTTGATAGATTGAGCACGTTGCCAAAAGGAGAGATTAATCGATTAGCTCAGCTGAAGTTGATTAATCCTTTCGAGAATGATTATGCTGAGTTCATTCAAAGATGTCTACGTCGGGAAGTATTATCGAAGACTTATTCGAAATTGAAGCCGACGTTGGGAACTCGGTATACATGGAAGAAAAAGATTGATCCAGTCACCAGGAAGCCTTTGGTTAAAATTCACTATTCGCCGGCTAAATGTTTGACTGAGATACCTCTGGAATCAGTTCCTTATTATTTTCTGAGAAGACTTGTGAAATGGGAACTTGATCCACAGACTGGCGAAGCGGTTATTACTTTTGTTCCAGATTCTGAACCGTGGCCAGAAGTTGGAGGTATATGGAATTTGAAGCAAGCAACGTTTAGGCTGTATGATCCGATGAGTTTAATTAATTTTCATGAAAAAGATTTAAGAAAACTCTATGATAATCGGATTCGAGTTGGTCAGAAGAATGAATTCAACAGACGATTAGCACAGCAGTTCTACAATGTTGTTACTGTTTGCGTAGCTAATGGAATTCATGCCGACGGCCAGTTTCCTGCGGGCTGGGTTTAATGAAGATTTTTGAAGACCAAGCTGAAGACACGGGGGAGTTTGTTAGTACATGTTTAGTGTCTGTCAGTTGGTCTAGCTCGTAGTTCGTAGTTAGTTTTGTATTTCTGACTCCTGCGACGTAGCGCACTACGTCGCAGGTGTGACGTCAGGTGTTGGGCCTGCGACGTAGCCAACGTCGCATGGGCTTGGGCCTGCGACGTAGCGTGCTACGTCGCAGGTGCCAGTATTTGTATAAAAACGATTTGTGTTTTCTGTTTTAGGGTTGACGAAACCCTAAATGCTATTTGTCGAAATTCTCTGTAATCTGATCGACTATAATCAATAATATTACGTTCGTTTGATATTCATTGCGTATTGATTGTTCGTGTGTTTAGTTAATAATCTAATCGTTGTTTCCGCCATCGATTGGATTGACTCGGTTCGTGCTAGATCTAAGTAAGGGACAAACAGTTGTACTGAGGTACAGACCTGTCACCAATGTCTTGGTTTGAAAAATGATTGATTTATTTGGATGTTCATTATTTGGAGAATTGTGGCACGTTATTTGTATGAGAGTATTTTGCTATTGCGAATCAAGGGTAAGGCCTGCAAGAACAATAATAAGTTGAGCTCAATTTCTGAAATTTAGATTGTTTAAGTGGACAACAATATTGGTAATCTGAGTGAATTATCTTTTATGCCTAATAATAATGTATTAGAAGTTGTTTCCCATAGAGAATTTCTTGATTGTGAAGCTTTAAGGTAGAATCGATTTTAAGTTAGCAATTTGGTTTGCCGAATGTTGTGTAGTATGTAAGTCCTTTTGCACTTTTGTTTGCCGTTCATATTTAAAGTGTTGAAGTTTTGAATTTTCAACTGATGGTCTACTTGAGGACAAGTAGGATTCAAGTGGGGGATGTTTGATGAACGCCAAAATGTGCTATTTTATAGTACTAATTACCCCCTTGTTTGATAGGTTTTTAATGCATTTTATATGAATAAGATACTTATTTCGTTCATATTTGCATTTAGGAGTTAATTCGGAGCTTGGATAAAAAAGGAACAGAAAACGAGCTAAATCATAAAGAAAATAAGCTAAGAGAGTGAAGATAGGCAATATTGGATTGGAATAAGTGTAAATGAAGCTCGAATCGGAAAGAGAATGAAAGATGAGCTGAAAATGAAGAAAAGTGTAAAAGCTGAGTTTTCGGACATGCTGTTAGTATTTTGGCCATAACTTCTTCATACGAACTCCGATTGAGGTGATTCAACTTGGAGAATTTAGCTAACTCAGAGGGCTACAACTTTCGTTTTTGGTACTTTTTCTGAAAATGCATCCATACGGCGTATGGATGTCCATACGCCGTATGGATTGAAAACTGGGCCAAAACTTGAAATCGCGGGCCGAGACTGATGGGCTTTTACATCCATACGCCGTATGGAATCCATACGCCGTATGGATGACTTTTTCAGCATTTTAAGTCCGATTTTAGGGTTTTCACTTCATAACTTCAATACAAAAAACCTAATACGATTCAAAACGACCAGAGGGGGTTTTTCCCTCATTTTGGGAGCTTTTTGAAGGATTAGAAGCTTAGAGAATCAAAGGTTTTCACTCGTTCAATCAATTCTTCGGTTTCTCGGTTTGAATACGCTATTCTATTTCATTTGATTATGATTGTGATTTCGGTTTCAATTCTGATTTTCTGTAGCAATATGGTTGGCTAAACTTTAATTGTATTTGCTTGGATAATGATACTTAGATTATGGATTGATTATTGATTTGCGGATTTAATTCGATTTATTGAAAGTTTATGTGTTTATTTGATGATCCTTGGTTATTGAATGGTTATTAGAAATTACCTAACGTGGTTTTATGGTTAATTGAGATTGATTTCCTTTTAATTATAAGATTATTGATAATTGTTGATTTCAATTGACGATTGTTGCTGAATATATTGAGTTTGACAGGTTAGGGTTAATAATTGGTAATGATCATTGATGAACAAGATAACTAGTAATAGTTGTAGACTTTGTTGATTCAAGTCAAGAGAATAAATCACATAAACGGTGTTGGTTTAATTTAGAATACAATTTGGTGGGCAACGTTAAATTGGACTGTTAGCGTGTTGAAAACAACCTTGTGTCTTTCTTAATTGTGTTTATATCAATTTATCTCGTAAAGAAGATTGGTAACATTTGTCAAATCACCAATAAATCTATAAGTTAGCAAATCAATAAAATGATTTCCGGAATCTAAGGAAAGTAATCCAAGCAAATGCATTTCTTCTATTATCTGAATTAAGTCTTTATTTGAATAATTGTTTATTAATTATTTTCTTTTAAGTTTTATTCAATCAATCACTTTTCATAATTGTTAGTCAATTATTCGATCGGAACTAAAACGCCCCCCAAAATTTACTGTTTTAATTATTTGTATTATTTTCCAATTTATTTAATATTGACATCCGTTCCTCGTGTTCGACTCGGACTTACCAAGTCTATACTAACATTCGATCGGGTATTCTTTCCTGGTTGTGTGAGAAGTATATATAAGGTATTTCCATTTTATAAATTAATAAACTAGACGCTTTCACACGCATCAATGGGTCTCCGTTAGATAATTAGTACTCATAAACAAATGTCATCCGGATATTATCTTTCGGAAAACGTTACTCAATTATCACCTACCTTGTGTAGGCCTACATTGGTATAATACCACTTATAAATAAATCTCATGTTTGTTTGAATGAGAAGGTGCCCGTGAAGGACCTAAATATAAGAACGAGCTCCTAAAAATAAAAATGAGCTCCTAGTGTAGGAACACAACCTCCTATAGTTAATAAATCTCTTTCGAAATTTACTTAGGGTCGAACACCGTTAGGTCAGGTGATGTGATCATACATGAATCATAAATATATCATGGTTGAGCAACCTCTCTAATTAGCTCAATGTTATGACATGATCAATCTATTGTCTTTTGCCTTTGCACACTTCTCTTTCTTAATAAATGAAATACTTTTGTTTTGTTGAATCACTTGAAAAGCCAAATTCGTTTATTCAGATAGGAGTGTCGGTTAAAAGAAATATATAGTGAAGGTACATCCTTCTAAAGGGTTGAGCTAACCTCTCTAATCAGCTCCGAAGGCTTATCCATGATTTAGGTCTTCGATGAGGCCACGCGAACCTCGACATTCTCATCGGATATACAATAAGGGTTGAGCTAACCTCTCTAATCTACTCCGAAGGCTTATCCGTGATTTAGGTCTTCGATGAGGCCACACGAACCTCGGCATTCTCATTTGATATACATTAGATTCATTAGGTCTACATCCTCATCAGGTATAAATTAGCTTCATCGGATTGACATTCTTATCCGATATGTATTATCTTCAATGGATTGACATTCTCATCCAATATACATGACCTTCAGCAGATCGTACAAATCGATTCTAACATAAGCTTGTTCTAATAACACGAATCGCAAGTAAAACGCATACACAAGACATAATACATCTGCATTGTAGATGTAAGGAAATGAAATATCAATTTGGCATAACGCCATCGCTCATTACAAAGCAAACCGAACATAGTTCATCACATCATAACATCGTTCATCAAAATCAAAGTCAGAAGTACCATACTACGAACATCTCAACAACCAATTATAAATCTAGAATAATGTGATTCGACTAATCACATCCTCCTAGATTGGGGGACTTGAAGAGGTATGTATGTAACATCCTCATTACCGGCCTAGGAGAAATTTGGTAATTTATTTAATTCATTTGATTATTTAATTAAGTTTACAAATAATTCCTATTGTTTGTCTAATTGAAATAAATATGTCCAAAGGTCAAACTATTTATTGTGATACATAAATTATTACTTGTTTTAAATAAGTTTTGTTGACGGTATAATAAAATATATTTTCGTACAAACGGTTTTTAGGTTCCAGACAATAGGTTTAGAGCGGGTATAATTTAGTATCAACTTATACCCACCCTTAGTGATGGATCGGATTATTTGTTTTCCCCCAAATTATTCTAACTCCACCAAACACACCTAGCAACTAAAGGATCAAAGATTAACAACTAGAAATCATTTGAGGCTTTGGAATTGTGCTAACAAGTGATCATCTTCATCTTTAACGGATTATCATCTTGTTTGTAAGTTCATCTTAACCTACTCATACATAATTATGTTTGAAATTGATTATGGCTAAAATTGGTTGGATTATTAATGAATGTGTAGAAATCGAGTTAAATGATGTTATTAGTTACTAGTATATGTTATATGTTGATGATTGGGGTTGCTTGTGTGTAAAAATCGTATTCGGTAGTTGAATTTGTGGTATTAGGGGTTTTGGTTCGGATTGAGTTTTTGCAGAACCTGGGCGTGTCTGAAGATCTTGGGAATCCGGCGGATTCACGGGAATCCGGCGGATTCTCTGAGTCAAACGGGAATCCGGCAGATTCTTTGGAATACGGCGGATTCCGGCCATCATAGGAACCGGATTCGTGGGAATCCGGTGTATTCGTGGGGCGTATTCCTTAGTTGAGGTTCTGTCCCGAATTGGTGCTGAAAAGGGGTGTGGAATACGGCGGATTCATGGGAATCCGGCCGTATTCGTTCGAATCCGGCGGATTCCCACGGTTTGCAGAACTTGTTATTTTAGCTTGCTAGAAATTGTGTTAATCAACTTGTATACTATCCTTAGGATACTTAATGCTTGCTGAACTGATATTAAGTGTTTCATGAAAGTTAGATATCATATGAAATGAGTATTAACTTGTAATCCTCTTGTGTTTTCAGATAAACCGAAGACTCAATAATATTAGATCTTTGGGTGAAGACGGTGACTGTGAAGGGTGAGTGGATCATTGACTCTCATTCTGAATTAGTTGTAACAATCCGGTTACAACGGGTAAACATGGTTTTACAATTATATGTTGAATAAGTACATTTTTGCCATGATGATTATGGAATGTGCTATCTTGTCAGGGGTCAATATGATATTGGGTTTGGATACTATTACTTTGGACGACATGATGACTTTGTACATGTGTTGTTTATTGAAATCATGTCGTATGTAGTAATGGTACTAAACTATCGGTAAGACCACTGTTTGGCCTTCAGTGGTTATAAGCGTTACTTGGGGAACCACCGCGGCATGAGGGTACCTCAAGGACCACCGATCCTCTTTGTTGTATTTGTTGTGATGCTTTGTGGTGATCAATTGCTATGATAGTTTAGATTGATAGTTGTGATCTATTCACTTAGCTTCGTGCTAACCCCTCTCCTCACTTCTTGCAGTTTACTTTTGATGTGGGTGGGCAAGAAGTTGGTTTGAAGAATGTTTGACTGCCTACTCTGACTATATGACATGTCGTCGTTTCTAAACTTATGTTTTGAATTAAAATAACACCTAACTTAATGTTTGTAGTTAATGTGGTTATTGTATCAACTCATCATGCATGCATAGATTGTGTTTTGGGAACTATGTTATCCGCAATATATAATGCATGATTTGTATTAATCGCTTCCGAAGAATATATATAAAAAAAAAAAAAAATGTCTCTTGAAATATTGTGGTGTTATAAATTGGTATCAGAGCTTAGGTTTGGGTGAATTGAGCATGGGTTAAGTGTTCAATCCCAAATCTATGTGTGTCAGTCAAACATTCCTGTGAGTGGGATTTTGTTAGCATGTGAAGTTGGTTAGTATATAGGTACTAACAACTAACGTGTTATGAGATGTTGTTTTGGTACAGATATGGCAGATAATGAACCTCCAGCCGACACCCCCAATGATGCCTCTCGAACTAATGTATCCCCTACTGAAACCCAAAATGTTAGCCAGGGTCAAACTGGTACTTCCTTTTCTGCAGGGGACTTTGATCATGATGACTATATGATACATCTAGAGACAGAAAATTTGAGACTCAAGGCAACTGAACAACAGTTTTTGCAACAACAACAAACTCGGTCTTCTCAACAAATCTTGCAATCTTTGCCACCTATGGTTAGCGCTGTACCACCACCTTTGGTGACCTCGCAGATTCCATTATCTCAGCCTTATTACCATCATCCACAACACCATGGTACCTATCAGACTTCATCTCCGTTCTCTTCCGGACCTACAGGTTATCAGACTCCGATATTTCAAGCTCAGGGTCAACCTAAGCTATGCTCTTTTAAGACTTTCAAGTCTTGTGGACAATCCGATTATTCGGGTAGTTCAAACCCATCGGTTACCTTGGATTGGCTGAGAGATGTGGAGAGAAAGTTTGAGGTTTGTCGATGTGAAGAGGAAGTCGAAGTTCCTTTTGCGGTGCAACTTCTTAAGGGTCCAGCAATGGTTTGGTGGGATTCCATTACATCACATTTTACCCCACAGCAGAGAGCATCAATTTGTTGGTCTGATTTCCACAATGAGGTTTGTAAGAAATATTGTTCGGGATTTGACATGACTCGGATTCGACGTGAGTTTTTGGATTTTCAATTAACGGATAAGATGACGATGGATGATCTCATTTCCCAATTCACTGACAAGCTGAGATTCGTGCAACAATGGGTACCGGATGAACGTATGAAGATTGACCATTTTGTGGGAATGTTACCGCATACTTATCGGAATACCGTGAGACTGGCGGGTACTCTTTCCCAAGCTTTTGATCTTGCCCGTTCTGTGGATGGAGATGTTAGGGCACAGGGCTTGGAAGTTAAGGAAAAATCTCCATTTAAACCCAAAGGTGATTCTTCGGGTAGTCCTGGAATGAAGAAATGGCAGGGATTCCATCAACCTAAGAAGCCCAATTCGGATAGTAAATCATTGGATAGAACCAATTGGTGCCACAACTGTAAATCGCGGCACACGGGTCCTTGCACTCCGCAAACTGCTAGGTGTATCAAATGTGGACAACTTGGTCATGACATCAAGGATTGTGCGTTTCCTAGGCATGTGTGTTGGAATTGCCAAAAGGAAGGACATCGTTCGGGTTTGTGTTCGGAGGTTGGAAAACAAAAGATGGGTGCGGTCGGAGGGTCTTCATCTTCTGGCCAGAAAAGAAAGAATCCCCCAACGGCAACCGGCAGGGCATTTCAAATGACAGCTGATGATGCTGTCAGGACTGAAGATGTTATAACTGGTACATTTCTAATCAACTCTGTACCAGCTACTGTTCTGTTTGATTCGGGAGCCAATTGCTCATTTATATCTATGCTTTTCTGCGATAAACTGAAATTGACTCCCACTTGTATTACAAATCCTATTGAGGTTGAGGTAGCAAATGGCAAGATAGTCCCAGTTACCACATCGGTGACTGGAGCTAGCATATTGATTGAGGATCATAGTTTCCCAATTTCTTTTCTATTGATGCCTATCCCCAGTTTTGATGCGGTTTTAGGCATGGATTGGTTAAGTAAGAATAAGGCAAGTATAGAGTGCCATAAGAAACTAATTAGGATTCCAATCTCGGATGAGTCATATGTTGTGGCTCGAGGGGAACGGGAAAGAGGTAGTATCCCTATGATTTCTATGATGAAAGCTAGTAAATCTCTAGCTAAGGGGTGTGTATCCTACCTGGCCTATATAATTGATGCAAAATTAGAAAAGAAAACTGTTTCCGATGTCCGGGTGGTTTCTGATTACCCCGACGTCTTTCCTGATGAATTGCCTGGATTGCCTCCCATTAGAAAAGTGGAATATAAAATTGACCTGATTCCGGGTTCTACCCCTGTAGCTAAGGCTCCTTATAGACTAGCTCCCTCCGAAATTCGTGAAATGATGACCCAAATCCAGGAGCTATTAGATAAGGATTTCGTCAGGCCTAGTTCGTCTCCTTGAGGTGCACCGGTGTTGTTTGTTAAAAAGAAGGATGACACCCTTCGGATGTGTATTGATTATAGAGAGTTGAATAAGCGAACCATAAAGAATAAGTACCCTTTGCCCCGAATAGATGAATTGTTTGATCAATTACAAGGGTCTTCCTATTTCTCTAAGATTGACTTGAGGTCGGGTTATCATCAAGTGCGGGTTTGTGAGGAGGATATTCCTAAGACGGCTTTCCGCATTAGATATGGTCATTATGAATTTCTTGTTATGCCTTTTGGGTTGACTAATGCTCCGGCGGTCTTTATGGATTTGATGAATAGAGTTTGTCGACCCTACCTTGATAAGTTCGTTATTGTGTTTATTGATGATATATTGATTTATTCTAAGACTGAGTCCGATCATGAAGTACACTTGCGTTTAGTACTTGACACTTTAAGGCAGGAGAAGTTGTATGCTAAGTTCTCCAAATGCGAGTTTTGGTTGCGTGAGGTCCAGTTTTTGGGGCATATTATTTGTGAGGATGGAGTTAAGGTAGATCCATCTAAGGTTGAGGCTGTTATGAATTGGCAAGCACCTAAGTCTGCTTCTGAGATTAAGAGTTTTCTTGGTCTGGCGGGTTACTATCGAAAGTTCATCAAGGATTTCTCTAAGCTCGCGGGTCCTTTGACGAAATTGACTCGAAAGGATGTTAAGTTTCAATGGAATGATCAGCAGGAGTCGGCTTTTCAGACATTGAAACAGTTATTGTGTCAGGCTCCAATTTTAGCTCTGCCTGACGGGTCCGATGATTTCATTGTGTATTGTGATGCTTCACATGCGGGTTTGGGCGGTGTTCTGATGCAACGTGGTCAAGTCATAGCATATGCGTCTCGACAGCTTAAGCCTCATGAAAAGAATTATCCTACCCATGATTTGGAGCTCGCAGCTGTAGTTTTTGCTTTGAAAATTTGGAGACACTACTTGTACGGTACTAAATGTGTTATTTGTACGGATTACAAGAGTCTTCAGTACATGTTTTCTCAGAAGGAACTGAATATGCGTCAGAGGCGATGGTTGGAGTTGATAAAAGATTACGATTGTGAAATTCGTTACCATCCGGGTAAGGCGAATGTAGTCGCCGATGCGTTGAGTAGAAAAGGGAAATTCGAGATAGTTTGCTTTATGCGATTAGAAGTTTCCTCGGATTTGATTGACAAATAGAGAATGGCACAAATGGAAGCATTGTTGGATCAGAATTTGAAAGCCGAGATTCTATTAAAAAGAAAAGAACTGTTATGTGACGATTCTCGTGGATTAAAGACATTCCAATCGCGTGTTTGGGTTCCTTTGCTTGGTGGGCTTCGTGAGGTAATATTGATGGAAGCTCATAAGTCCAGATTGTCGGTTCATCCCGGGAGCACAAAAATGTATAATGATTTGAAACCTTTGTATTGGTGGCCTACTTTGAAAACGGATATTGCTCGTTTGGTGGAATCGTGCCATATATGCTCTCAAGTGAAAGCCGAACACTAGAAACCGTATGGGTGGTTGAAACAACTTGAGATCCCCGAGTGGAAATGGGAACACATTACGATGGATTTTGTAACAAAATTTCCGCGAACCATTAGAGGAAATGACATGATTTGGGTGATTGTAGACCGATTGACTAAGAGTGCTCACTTTCTTGCTACTAGTGAGACGGCTTCCTTGAGTAAATTATCCCAATTGTACGTCAATGAGATTGTTTCGCTACACGGAATTCCATTATCTATCGTGTCGGATAGAGATCCACGATTCGTGTCCGAGTTTTGGCAGGGTTTGCAGAAGGAATTGGGTACCAGAATTAATTTGAGTACAGCTTATCACCCTCAGACGGATGGTCAATCAGAGCGCACCATTCAAACTTTGGAGGACATGTTGCGTGCTTGTGTGTTAGAATATGGTGGGTCTTGGGATTCACACCTGCCATTGATTGAGTTTGCGTATAATAATTCTTATCACTCGAGTATAGGTATGCCTCCGTATGAAATGCTTTATGGGCATCGTTGTAGAACACCCACAAATTGGTTGGATGAGGGTGAGAAACAATTTGCGGGTCCAAATATTGTTCAGATTACTGCGGATAAAGTAGCTATAGCTCGTGAGAAGTTGAAAGCTGCTCGGGATAGACAGAAACAATATGCCGATCCGCGGCGCCGTCCAGTTTCGTTTGTAGTGGGTGAATTGGTATATTTAAAGGTTTCCCCTTGGAAAGGAGTGATTCGGTTTGGTAAATGTGGTAAACTTGCTCCTAGGTTTATTGGGCCATTTAGAATTCGCCAAATAGTTAATGATCAAACGGTATCGTTAGATCTTCCTCCGGAATTAGCGGGTATTCATGATACCTTTAATGTTTGTTATTTAAGGAAATGTAAGGTGGAGGACCAATCCCAAGTCCTTCCGTTACAAGACTTGCGTGTTGATCTAAGTCAGAAACTTGTAGAGGAACCCATAGAGATTGTAGATAGAAAAGTGACTAAAATTCGAAAGAAGGAGATACCCATGGTTTTGGTTAAGTGGAGACATAGTTTGGGTGCTAATCTTACGTGGGAAACGGAGGAAAGCATGAGATTGCGTTATCCTAATCTCTTTGAGCGTGGCGAGATTTCGGGGACGAAATCTTCTTAAGGAGGGAAGATTTGTAACATTCTCATTACCGGCCTAGGAGAAATTTGGTAATTTATTTAATTCATTTGATTATTTAATTAAGTTTACAAATAATTCCTATTGTTTGTCTAATTGAAATAAATATGTCCAAAGGTCAAACTATTTATTGTGATACATAAATTATTACTTGTTTTAAATAAGTTTAGTTGACGGTATAATAAAATATATTTTCGTACAAACGGTTTTTAGGTTCCAGACAATAGGTTTAGAGCGGGTATAATTTAGTATCAACTTATACCCACCCTTAGTGATGGATCGGCTTATTTGTTTTCCCCCAAATTATTCTAACTCCACCAAACACACCTAGCAACTAAAGGATCAAAGATTAACAACTAGAAATCATTTGAGGCTTTGGAATTGTGCTAACAAGTGATCATCTTCATCTTTAACGGATTATCATCTTGTTTGTAAGTTCATCTTAACCTACTCATACATAATTATGTTTGAAATTGATTATGGCTAAAACTAGGTTGGATTATTAATGAATGTGTATAAATCGAGTTAAATGATGTTATTAGTTACTAGTATATGTTATATGTTGATGATTGGGGTTGCTTGTGTGTAAAAATCGTATTCGGTAGTTGAATTTGTGGTATTAGGGGTTTTGGTTCGGATTGAGTTTTTGCAGAACCTGGGCGTGTCTGAAGATCTTGGGAATCCGGCGGATTCACGGGAATCCGGCGGATTCTCTGAGTCAAACGGGAATCCGGCGGATTCTTTGGAATACGGCGGATTCCGGCCATCATAGGAACCGGATTCGTGGGAATCCGGCGTATTCGTGGGGCGTATTCCTTAGTTGAGGTTCTGTCCCGAATTGGTGCTGAAAAGGGGTGTGGAATACGGCGGATTCATGGGAATCCGGACGTATTCGTTCGAATCCGGCGGATTCCCACGGTTTGCAGAACTTGTTATTTTAGCTTGCTAGAAATTGTGTTAATCAACTTGTATACTATCCTTAGGATACTTAATGCTTGCTGAACTGATATTAAGTGTTTCATGAAAGTTAGATATCATATGAAATGAGTATTAACTTGTAATCCTCTTGTGTTCTCAGATAAACCGAAGACTCAATAATATTAGATCTTTGAGTGAAGACGGTGACTGTGAAGGGTGAGTGGATCATTGACTCTCATTCTGAATTAGTTGTAACAATCCGGTTACAACGGGTAAACATGGTTTTACAATTATATGTTGAATAAGTACATTTTTGCCATGATGATTATGGAATGTGCTATCTTGTCAGGGGTCAATATGATATTGGGTTTGGATACTATTACTTTGGACGACATGATGACTTTGTACATGTGTTGTTTATTGAAATCATGTCGTATGTAGTAATGGTACTAAACTATCGGTAAGACCACTGTTTGGCCTTCAGTGGTTATAAGCGTTACTTGGGGAACCACCGCGGCATGAGGGTACCTCAAGGACCACCGATCCTCTTTGATGTATTTGTTGTGATGCTTTGTGGTGATCAATTGCTATGATAGTTTAGATTGATAGTTGTGATCTATTCACTTAGCTTCGTGCTAACCCCTCTCCTCACTTCTTGCAGTTTACTTTTGATGTGGGTGGGAAAGAAGTTGGTTTGAAGAATGTTTGACTGCCTACTCTGACTATATGACATGTCGTCGTTTCTAAACTTATGTTTTGAATTTAAATAACACCTAACTTAATGTTTGTAGTTAATGTGGTTATTGTATCAACTCATCATGCATGCATAGATTGTGTTTTGGGAACTATGTTATCCGCATTCTATAATGCATGATTTGTATTAATCGCTTCCGAAGAATATATATATAAAAAAAAAATGTCTCTTGAAATATTGTGGTGTTATAATGTAGGTACTTGGTTCGATTCTCCAAAACAAAGAGGTTGTGCAACAATAATGTGGATCTACTTATAATGTAGAACCAATAAAGTGGATCTACTTATTATGTAGAACCAATAATGTGGATCTACTTATGAAGCATAACCAGTGATGTAGAACCAAAAATGTATAACTACTTATTATGTAGAACCAATAATGTGGATCTACTTATGAAGCATAACCAGTGATGTAGAACCAAAAATGTATAACTACTTATTATGTAGAACCAAGTCGTGTAGAAGCATAATATTGAGCTTCTAGCATAACCAATAACGTGGATTTATTTATTATGTAGAACCACTAATGTAGAACTACTTATTATTATTATTATTATTATTATTATTATAAAAATAATAATTAACTAATTATAAATAACTAATTATTATAAGTGGGAACACTTGTGGATTTGTGGAGTCTTGACCGACGTTTGCATATGTAGAGTAACAAAAGACGGCCGCATGGTATAGAAACTCTATTATGAACAGTAAAAGTCCGGTCGCCCATTGAAATATATATAAATGAAAAGTGCGATACGGTAATCAAATTAGCCAATGGGATAATAGGATCATAGAGTGGAGTTCAAATGAGAATAGAAATTAGTGTGAGAATGAGGGAACCAACACTAGTACATAAATGGATATTTATGACGGTGAAAAAGGTCATCTGAAGCTGTGATCTAACCGCCCCTAATGCCGGCGACACAAAAGCCTAAACATCTTTTATAGCGGTCAAACGACCGTTTCAAAAGAATAAATTTGAAGCGGTTACTTTACTTTAATAAATTGGTTGTTGGACAGTACATGAGGTGATCATTGGGCCAATAAACCGCTTCAAAAGTCAAACAAAAATTCAAAAAAAAAAATCACTTTTACCCCAGAAGCATATATTCATTTTCAGTTTCCCGCTAATCACCCAAATATATTTATTATTCTTGCTTCAACTTACATTTCAAATTCAAATTAGTTTTCTTTTATGAAAAAAAAAATAGATTCCTTTTCAACTTATATAAATATACATACACAATAACTAAAAGGAAAACTATCAACCTGTTTTAATCGAACAAAAAATTACATATCTTAAATAAACATATCAAATTACAATAAATCAAGAATACATAGATTTGAATATAGCAATACTATACTACAAGTCAACAATCATATATCTATAAAGTAAAACTTCTTCAATTGCACTAACGATACACTGCAACTCATCGCCTTTTCAGTAACCACTAGTCCACTAACAATTTGCCATTTGTTTCTTGAGGATACTGCAATAGATATAAACACACTATAAATTTTATATTATTTTTATGTTTGTTGTATCTGCATATACATAGAAGATACATATGCTCACCATAACAACCGATGAAGTACAACTAGATGTGAGCCGTCATCATGGACGAGATCTGAACACAAATACATATATGTAAGAACACAGATCTGATGAACCAAAACACAGATCTAAAAAAATATTGAATCATAGTTTCTTTGAATCTTACATTAATTTACTCGTTTGCTGCCACCGTGACTCACTGTTAGTCATCACCAGATCAACTCTTCAATTTATTTTCTATAGTGGGGAATAACTTAAATAAATCTTGCTTGTGTAAATTAGTGGGTACATGCTGGAGATAATATGTGTGTGGTGGAGAAGATATGTGTGTTTATTTATAAGTAAAATGAGAAAAGAGAAGCGGTTATTTATTATTTTATAGCATGGTTCACAAAGAACGCGCTATAAAATAACAAATAACCGCTCCATATTTGTTATTTTATAGCACGGTTCACAAAGAACGCGCTATAAAATAACAAATAACCGCTCCATATTTGCTATTTTATAGCGCGTTCTTTGTGAACCGCGCTATAAAATAACAAATATGGAGCGGTTATTTGTTATTTTATAGCGCGTTCTTTGTGAACCGTGCTATAAAATAACAAATAACCGCTCCATATTTGTTATTTTATAGCGCGGTTTACAAAGAACGCGCTATAAAATACTCCCTCCGTCCCATATTAATAGTCCACTATTCCTTTTTGGGTTGTCCCAAATTAATTGTCCACTTCCAAAAATGGATAAAAATGATGAGCTAAAATCCTTTTATACCCCTACTTTATATATGTAAGACAAAAAAGTAGGTAAAAAGTAAGGGGTAGAATTGTCATCTTATCAAAAAGTAAGAGAGAAGTTGATGTTTTCTTAAACTGCGTGTTTCTTGTCTGGGGACAATTAAATTGGGACGGAGGGAGTAACAAATAGATAACCACTCATTATTTTATGTTTATTTATAGGTAAAATGAGAAAAAATTATGGAGCGGTTATTTGTTATTTTATAGCGCGGTTCACAAAGAACGTGCTATAAAATAACAATTAACCGCTTCTAACTATACTCATTTTTTTTACTTTGGAAACAACCGCTCCACTTTTTTCTATTTGAAACGGTTCTTTACTTAACCGTTTTAAAATTGTACTTTTTTTAAGCGGGTTGTTTTAAACCGCCACAAATAACGATATTTTTTTGGAGCGGTGTTTACTAAAGCGCTATAAATATAAGTAATTAGAGCGGGTTTTTCTAAAACCGCTACAAGTAATGCCATTAAACCGTTTCAAAAAATATTTTGGACCCACTTTTTACTTTTTATAGCGGTTATCACGTAAAACCGCTATAACACTGCGCTCTAAATAGTCATTTTTGTACTAGTGCAACGGTATTGTGCCATGTGTACAAAGAGAATGTTTCACATGTACAAAACTCATTTACCTCCAACATCAATTATCTCACAAACGACAAATCGAAAAATTATGAAAATTGCACCATAAAATTCAGCGTTTTATCATATTCGATTTGCCGTCCCTCAAGGTATACTTTTGACAACTTTTTTTTTTCATTTTTTGGTGGGTTTTACAAATTAGTAACACATGTGTTAGTGTTGCGTTTAGGGTTTAGGGTTTGGGGTTTATGGGTTAGGGTTTAGGTTTGAGGTTTCTCTCCCGAAACCCCAAACCTCAAACCCTAAACCCTAACCCATAAACCCTAAACCCTAAACGCTTTACAAAACTCTAAACCCTAAATCATATTAAACCCTAAACCTTAAATCCTACTAAACCCTAAACCTTAAACCCTACTAAACCCTAACATTAATCAATCAATAACACATGTGTTACTAATTTGTAAAACCCATCAAAAAATGGAAGAAAAAAAAAAGTTGTCGAAAGTATGCCTTGAGCGACGGCAAATCGAAGAGGAGAAAACACTTAATTTTATGGTGCAATTTTCATGATTTTTCGACTTACTGTTTGTGAGATATTTAAATTTAAAAATGTGGAGGAGAGAGAATAAAGTGACATATGACAGAAATATGTTTGGTTCCCTCATTCTCACTCAAAGTTGGTGTACTCATTTGAACCTTACTCTAGGATCATAATTCAAACCTTAACATCAAATCAAATCAAATCAAATCAAATTAATACTAACGAAATACGGAGTAATAATGTTTGAGGCAAGTCACCCTCTCTTACGGGGCTACAAAAGCTTAATCTTCTTTAAAAATAAAATCATTTAGTCCTAATTCAGTTCCATCTCTCTTATATATTATAATAAAGTTCTAATTAGGTTGTCATTATTCTCTAATTTAATCTCAACCCTTAAATAGTTAAGTAAATTGCATTAGGATCATTGATTAACATTTGAAAAAAGGACAACCTAAATAGTGGATTATAGATGCTTAAATGACTAAATTATCCCATTAATTAAAGAATCACGTTTGAATATTTTCCATCTCAATGAAAAATCAACATGCTAAATTGTTAATATCATTTTAGGAACTTATTTTATTCTGTTATATTTATATTTATTATAACATATAACATATATACTCCCTATAATTATATATCTTTTAGGGTTTTCAATTCCATAAAATTTTATCACGAGTTTTGTTTCACCATGAATCGTCGGCTTCAATTACCTCCCCATCCACCTGTACGATACTCATTCAATTCAATTTTTCAGTAATCTTCAAATCAGATTACTAGGTTTATAATCATCTTTAATTCAATTTTTCAGTAATCTTCAAATTCAAATCAGAGTACCAGGTTTATAATCATCTTTCTTTTGTGCATAGTCATCTTATTTACATCGATTCTTATGTAATCATCATCAATTACATCTGTTTATTCTTTGAATTCAATTTTTACATCATTATACAACTTCTAATTGAATCTTTTTAATTATGTTTGTTCGGATCCTGTTTGCGAGTGAGTTTTATCAAGCTTCCGAGTTTGTTGCAGTACTGAAGGTATTATTGTTTAGCAACCTGTGGCATTACAACCCCTGCTACAATCTATATGAATGCAGTGTTCGAAGAATGAATTGTCTGATATGGTACTCCGTAGTTTTTTTTCTTATGTGTATAATGACTGCATTCTGTTAATCTATTTTTATATTTTCTTAGTCAAATTAGCAATTATATATCAGGCGAATTGTGTACGTCATACTTGACCATTTGTGTAACTTTGAATTTGCAGAGATTTGGGATTTAAAAATTATTCAGGCACTATATTTGTAATTATATCTATAATGTAATTGGATGAATGTTAC
Organism: Helichrysum umbraculigerum; assembly: GCA_949592205.1. Lineage (NCBI taxonomy): Eukaryota > Viridiplantae > Streptophyta > Magnoliopsida > Asterales > Asteraceae > Helichrysum > Helichrysum umbraculigerum. The sequence continues at coordinate 1,642,172 of CATIUR010000005.1, read as the reverse complement.
ATTGGCCTTTTTGAAGATATGATGTGCTTTTGACATTGTACATTCTTAGAGGCTTTTAACATGGTTAATTGGTTATGTAAGTGAGTCTTTGGTGCATGTTAGTAAAATGCAATCATAGTTTATTTAAACTTCTTGTAGCAGTTTTTAGACACTGTGATGTTGCTAATATTGCTACGTTTAACAAAAAGATCCAGTCTACAAACTATACTGATGTGCTTTTGACATTGTACATTCTTAGAGGCTTTTGACATGGTTAATTGGTTATGTAAGTGAGTCTTTGGTGCATGTTAGTAAAATGCAATCATAGTTTATGTAAACTTCTTGTAGCAGTTTTTGGACACTGTGATGTTGCTAATATTGCTACGGTGGGCTGCTTTTGTGTTTCCCCTTAATGGATTAAATGCACAAAAGTGGTGATGGTTTGAAGGAGATCACAAGAAACTTGGTACTAACCTTTTAATTTGCTTTCGACCTCTCTTATCTGATAAATTTCATTTTAATCTTGAACCCGGACCAGTTGTTGCCAATACTGATGGAGTTATGGAGCCCCACTTTTATTTATGTATATTATGTTATGTCGTACATATGCTTTAGTCTATCCATGATATATTTCTAGAAATTAATTTATTTACTTGAATCAAATATTGTTACACGTGAAATGTCGTGGATTGGAATTAGAGGGAACTAAAAGAGATACTTAATTGAGACTTCATTAATATGGACGGAGATTGTTGGAGTATAATAATAGCTCTGTTACTCATTATAGGTTAAAAACCTATGTGCTTAATAGGATATAAGAGAACTGGAGTCGCGGACATTTTGTGGGAGGATAATGAGACAGAGGTATGGACCAACACTTGCTAACTTACATGTAGTGGTGTCTTTGCTGACCTGTTTATGGTTAAACGGGTCATATGGGTATAATTTTAAAATGAGCTTGAATGAAAGGCGTTGAGCCGGTCAAATGGGTTGAAATTCATTTCAAGTTATTCAAATTGGATAAAATGTATTAAATCCTTAAAATATGATTTTCATGGTAGTGTAGTGGTTTTTAATCACATTTATACAACTGAAGGAAAAAAAAAAGAGTGTTTGCTTTTCTCAAACTCAGCCAACTGTTACTGAAAATTGGCCTTTTTAAGACTTTATATATGAACTCGCCACCCAAGTCATCCATTTTGCAACCTCTGCGTTGCAGTCAACACATCAAGCTGAACTGTCATTACATGACATTATGAAAATGGAAAGAATGGAAGTAGGTCACAACTTTGGTTATATATATTCATATTTTTGTTTATTTTTTCTATCTCGCTACTGATATTCTTTGGGTCGCGTTTGACCCTTTTCTTTTTAACAAGTTAGTGTCATCAAACGGAACTATGGTTCATCATTCCCGCACTACTCTATTATTGATTCGTAATCGTTATGTTGTTGCTAGACTTTGTTAATTGCCATTACAAGGTAAAAATTAATGCTTTATCACTTTGTCAATTCGTAATCGTTATTTGCTTGATGCTATGCAACTATTCAAGTTTTTCTTTATTTCTTTTAACTGTTTATGAAAAGTTCTTATGCCTAATATATAGTCTTTTTACTTTTTGAACATTTTGACTTGAAGATCTTATAAATAGAAAACATGGCACTTTAAGTCTTTTATTTGTGGGTCTGATTATGTAATGGCAATACCCGTTTTAAGGTATGAAAGTACGTAGCGTCTCACAATTCATGCATTTAGGATACAATTTCCTAATATTTCACTGTGATGTAAGCCATCTAAACAACTTTAGTACATAAGATGGAATGCTCATGTCAGCAATTTCCGGACATCAAATGAATTACTATGCAATTGTTGATCTATTGAGGTATTATTGATAGCAAATGTATTATTCTTTGCAAGTTTTTAAATGATTTGACTTCGTGCAGATAATGATATTGGTTGAGCAGCAACGGTTGTGATATTGGTTGAGCAGCAACGGTTATGCGAACCACACTTTCTGCAGAAACCCACGAATATTCCATGGTACATACTTTTATTTCATTTGAATCCATCAGCCATGCGTTATATTATTGTTTGTATTTTGTTTTTTATTTGTAAAGACTCGAGACATCGCATGATATTAGGATTTTAAAATGGATTTAGGTTGAGTTGATGATACGAGAACAAATGAGTCCCATGAGGTCATTGGTAATAACCATATAACCATATATCCAATACTTGATAACACAAATTTTAAAACTTTGGATAGTAATTCGTCGTATTTTTCTTCTATAAAAAAATTCTAAGAAAGCCAAATATGAAGAGTGAACGTGAGTTCTCATTGCAGTTAGATCAAGATAAATGGGAACTCTTATGTAGTGGGCAGAAGTATTGCATTCGATTCACAAGGTGATCAGAATGATTACGGAGATCGAGTAAATCAGGATAATTACACTAAAGTTTGGGATATATATTTTGGTCATTTGAATTATTCAAAGTATGCCAATTACGTAGCATCCCACAATTCATGCATTTAGGATACAATTTCTAAGTATTTCACTGTGATGTAAGCCATCTAAACTACTTTAGTACAGAAGATAGCATTTAAAAAAAAAAACCCTTAATGGGAAACGGGTCAGACGGGTTGAAACTCTTCAAACTTGTTCTATTCTTGCATAAGACCTCCCAAGTAATTTTGTCTAAATCATTAGACTCATATCAATATACTATTGTTTTCTTATTCAGAGCTTATACAATATATCCAATTACCTAATAACGTTGGACCAAATGTGTCTCAGGTCAATTCAGTCCTGCCCATTTCAAACCAAACAAAAAAAAACCTGCATTGACCCATTACACGACCTTCTTGACTGCTCTTTTTCCATCCGTATTTATCTATTTCCAGTTATTATCAACTTAAGTTCTATTATTGATGTAATTGCTTCATAATTATTTACTGTCAATTATCAAATGATGACTACTTTTTGTAGGACCAAATTGATTTTCTCCATGATCTTCGTCTTTTTCATAGCTAATATCTGACACATGCTTCAACTTATTTGTTCCTTTTGAAAATTATTTCATGCTATGAATCTTTTTTCTAAAAGGACATGGCATCAGGATTAGAATTGCTTTAGTAAAGTGACACTACTAATGCTTATACTAGGGTTTAATAACTGATAAATTCCTCATTTTAGAAAGTATTCTATCTGTTTTCATTTTTATTGTTGATACAGCAAAATGCATGGTTCACCTAAGGGTTAAGGATTCACCCAAGGTTCTTACATCCAAATGCTACGACACAAGTAGGCACTGCGAGTTGACCGTTCTGAACTCATGAGGTAACAAATATGTATATTTCAACCCAGATGTAGTGTGTGGTATTATAGGTTCTTAAATGGACGGGATCGGAAGTTGTCCACACTTTATTTTTGCAAGTTAATTAATATCATATTAACGTTTAACTATATGAAATCACAATTGCAAAAGCCATTTACCTAAACTTTTAGTATCCCAATCTTACCTATGTAACTCAAATTATCTGTTCACATATATATATACCTATTTGAATCATGTAAATCAAGTGATATGTTCACGAAAATATGCTGAAAGTACACATTTTAATCTGTTTCCTGATGAAATGTCAAGGTGAATTCTTTCCATAAGTGTTTTAGCAGATTTTTAATTGGATTAATTGTGTATGATATTTATAGTTTTTAATGAGTTTTTTTTTTCCAGTTTTGAGATTGATTGTATATGTTGGTTGTTCGTATCTCTCATTCCTCATTCTATTCCTATATACATATCCCTATCCTGATATGTGATAAAGTTGGTTATAGATAGGTGTGATGGACCGTGGGCTCTCTATTTCACCATATTTTATTATTGGTGTTGTTTAATCAATTCATAATCTCGCGTATATTTTTAAATAAGAACAATCTTTTCAATTTATTGAGAAATATGAGCCGTCTTTACATAGTTAAAACGTTGATTATCCTATTACAACGGAATGTAATTGTCATATAGAATATGATGATTCACTATCAATAACAACAAATTTCATCGTTCCAACATTGTCGGCCATTAAAATCCATCTCAAAATATTAAGGTCAATAAACCTATTGTCCAATACGGTCCCTATGATGCATGAACAACATCAACAAATTTGAACGCTCCGACTTTCACAATCGTTAAGCTTGAATTCTAATTTATAATATGAACATTTGTATTAATATTATATTGTAGCCCGCGAATTCGCGGGTTATAATCTAGTTATTAATATAATAAGGATAACTGGATAAGGATAAATAGGTGGGTGTGAGTGCAGTAGTAGTATTTATCGTTCATATAGAATTATTACCTTTTTCCTTTTCGGATCTCTATGTCGTCGAACTTGTAGTGCTAACTAATTTAGAGATCAGTAAGGTTGTCACTTATTTTGTTGTCGTTGAGAACCGGATAGATTAGATTAAATTGGATTGGATTGGATTAGGAACAAACTAAACCAACCTCAAACTCCTGTTCTTTGAGTTTGAGGTTGTGCAAAGAAATCAGCTCAGCTCAGCTCAGCTCAGGTGCATTCAGTAATTCCAAAACTAAATACTCCCATATATACTACTCCCTCCGTCCCAATTTTATTGTCACCAGACAAAAAGACACGCAGTTTAAGAAAATATAACTATCTCTCTCTTACTTTTTGATAAAATGACAGTTTTACCCTCTACTTTTTACCTATTTTTTTGTCTTATATATATACACTAGGGGTAAAAAAGAACTTTATTTCCTTAAACTTTCTATTTATGGAAGTGGACAATTAATTTGGTACACCCCAAAATGGAAATAATGGACAATAGAAATGGGACGGAGGGAGTACTTAACTTGCTAGGTGGCACAGGCTACACAAAACCATACATCCAATCCAAAAGTAAATATGTTCATATTCATGACCCTTCTGACAACTACCCTACGCTCATTTGGTGGTCTCATTTAAGTTCAAAATTTTCTTAGCCCCCCACCCATACCCCGGCCTCAAATCCCGATCCTCATCCTAATCCTAATCCTACCAAGTTCAAAATTTTCTTAGCCCCCCACCCATACCCCGGCCTCAAATCCCGATCCTCATCCTAATCCTAATCCCATCTGACATACCAACCCACACCTCTGCACCAGAATAGGCTCGACTTCAAATCCCTATTTGTTTTATCATTCCTAGTTAATGTGTGTTGCTACATATTTATATGTTCTCACAAGATCTAAAGGTTTAATACCAGACTTCACCACACATCTACTCCAACAGTCGTTAGGGCAAGTCTTGTTTCTCAAGTGTGGGGATAGATTGGACCCCCACTCAACCACCAGTCCAAGCTTTTATCGAAAATTTAATAAGATTGCTCTGTAGCTAGGACTACGAGAGTGCTTTTCATGGGTACCATTTTAATTTTAACACAGGCAAAGAAGATGTTGACCATTATGTGACACCCAATTAGCGTCCCAATTATAAGACTTTAACTACTACAATAATGGGACATTCCGTCTACAAACTAAAGTATGGTTCCAAAAGATCAAAACAAGACTCATGATGCTTCTGAAACATCCCCCCACACTTATATTTATATATGTTGTAATAATTGGCCTCATTAAGCCATGTGAACTGAGTCACGGCAAAGGGGAGGAAGTACATTGCACAGATGGAAACCCACCTGTATATATAATACTTCAACTCATGACAACTATAATAAGTTATAGAACTTGCACTCACTGCCTATAACTATACATTACAACCTCAACCTTCCACAGCTGCTAATCCTTTTGGAACAGAGATAACACCAGGTCTGTATGTACAGAAAAGAGTTGTGTGTCCACAAAAAGCTGTTTTGACAAAAAAAAATTATTGCACGTTAGTAACATGAGTATAAATCTGTATCGTTGGCACAACAGAGGCAAATTTACTAGAATAGCAACAACATAAAAATTGTGAGGACGAAATATGATTAGCAACACAACCCTATAGAAAATTCAACTGGTATACCTTCATAAAAGGCCGATCGCGACTAGCAAAAGACTCGATGAAACTCTCCTTCAAGAGCAATGATACCTGAGATACAATGAAGAAGGTACATGAGATAAGTACTTTTAAGGTTGCTTTATTCATTAACCAGTTTCAATGACAACCTATTTGACAGCCCTGAGTGTTATGTACCATTATTTCTTTTTTAGAAGCATACGAGTATGTAAGTATGCAAGTATGTAGCATGCGTGTACTATGTAGTACATTGACATTAGTATTGTGAGTGAGGGTAGCAAAACATTCAGTCATTGGATGTGGCTTTTTTATTTGAGTGCAGGCATTGGAACTTGAAAGTAACACTGTTAATATAATTATGTAGCTACAGATTTCTCAAGTCAAAAGGTCAATCCAACAGATGGGTAATTAGGCACCTTACATCGAATAAATAATGCATTAACCAATAATTCATTCTGGGAAGAGAGAAACCTTATCATCATTTGACTGAACATTTGTAATGGTATGAGAGCGCAGGTTAGAGCAAAGTGAATCCAAGTAAGATCGCAATACTCTGAGAAATCCCTTCGCAGCTTCTACCTGTGTTTAATAACAATCATGTCAAACTTTATCTGGTTGCACTACAAAATAAAAATACATACAATATTATTAAACCAACAATGGCAGGATGGCAACTGGCAGCGAATCTCAATGTATGTAATACCAGGACAAAAAAATTATAAACAATGGGAACGTAATACCTGCACATCTGTGCAATCATAAACTGGTCTTCTTCTGCCTAAATAACTTTCTCCCACAAGCTGAACATGATATGGAGTCAAGGCTGCATATAACTCTTTGTACTGAGGGAAATGTGGTATTGACGATGTTTTGAGCTAGATAAGAAGAATGGGATATCAGATAGAAATACTCCAGGCAGCTTATTAGCGACGCAGACTACTAGAAGGATATGGTGATGATAAATATAATAATGAAACATCAGAAACCACACGAAGATTCTAAGGTGGATTTGACACTTCTGATAGAACACTGAACAATGATAAATGCACACCTGGTTTTTGTTTACATCAACAAGTATTACATTCCCCGACTTGGATTGTACTTCAGCAGTTTTGCTCTTCACACCAACCTGGTCCACATATATTTAGGTCAAAGAAGCCAGTAAAACAGTACACAAAGCAGGAGAGAACAGAAAAAAGAACATATAGATCATCAGGTAAGGTGAGAAAGGACAACTGGGACATGAAGATATAAACAATTGTGGGTGTGGGTGTATAATATACGTAGTAATATATTTAATTTGAAGTTTCTTAAACAAGTAATAGGAAATGAGGAGATACAGAAGAAAAAAAATTATAGACTCACTATAAAAGGAACAGGTGCATCCAAAAAATCCAGCATGTCGTTCGGCAAGACCTGAAGCAAATATCATTTAATGGCAGATGTGCATGTGCCTAACATAATGAAAGAAGACTATTAACTACAATACCGGCATAAGGAAGCTCTGCCACTGGTAGGGACGAATTAGAGGGATAATTGACAGCACTGAAGCAGACAATATTCCCTGCGATGGAAAAGGAATGCCTTTACATATATGAAAAACTTTTAAGCTCCACTGCTTAATAAAACAAAGCCGTAGGGTTTCCCTTATAATAGAATGCTTTCATGATACTAATTCACAGTAGCCACTAAGGAGATCAACCAAAATACAAAATTAGCCTAGATATTATGTATAGCTGACTAGTTGAATAAGATTTCTATGTTTGGAATAACCATGTGATCTAAAATCACATTTTCTTCCTAATTTGAAGATTATAACAAAAAAGCCTTGTCCAATCATGGTCCATATTTGTAATAATTTATGGAGTATGGTAAAGAGTACTCCATATTTGGAAGAACATAGTTCACTACTCCAAAAGTCTAATTATATATTTAATCACGATATATATTAGTTATCTCCAATATTATGATGTTTATATAGGAAAAAAGTTTAATATGTACGATATAAAAACGAATAACTGTTAAAAGCGTAATTAAACTACAACTTCAATTTAATTTTAGTGGTCTTACAAAAAGAACTAAATAAATCTACGTTAAAACGGAATTACAAACTAATTCGATTACTCTAACTAATAAAGTATGATTCATAAAACTAAATCAAACTACGATGAACGAAATTAAACACTAATGCGGGTGCATCCCATTTATCATAAAACACCTACAATCGATAAAACTAAATTCATAGTTTGAAGTTAATTTGATTAGAGATAATAGACCTAAATATCTCGAATGTGTTGTTTGGCATAGGCAAATTAGAGATAAAAAAAGCTCGTTATGAACCTTGAAATGCATTAATTTAGCATCTACGAAAGCATCATGCAATTCAAAAAATTAGCAGTTAAACTTTTAAATTCTTATATAAATGTTATATTAAATCTACGTTACAATGTTTGATGAATGAAATTTGATTATTTTGTAACTACAATTATGCAACCTCATAATGGCATATATGAAAGTCTCCCTATAGTAATTTGCAATCAGAAATAATATACGAACCAGATTTGAGCACACAAATACAATTTGCTTCTCCAACAGAGCACCCGCAAATATTGTCAAGATCTGTGAAGGACATGGAAAATGAATACTGTTTATTGTCCATAAACACATCAAACTACACTGTAAAAATACGGAAATGTTATTTAAATAGAATAATGATTACATGCTCAAGACGCAAAGAGCCACATAAGCATGAAATTGCCCATACTGATAATGATGTTGCCTCCTCCTCCACAGCAAGTGCCCTGTGAGCCTACAGTAATAGAAGCATATCATACGGTACCCATTAATGCAGAAAGTGATGACACATACATAAGTGAACGGATGTTATATATAAAAGCATTGACATATGCTATCTACAGGTAAAAAATTCAGGAACCTGCCTCTGCCAGTTCAAAACTAGTGCTGCAGGACATCAGATCAACTGTTGAACCAGCAATATGTAGAACTGTTTCATCCGGTCTATGGAATTCCAAAGGATGCAGGTGCTCTAGGGGGTGGAACTTGATTGTCGAACCTCTTGTGGGGACACATAAACGATTATACTCGCATATAATCTGCAAGGATCCATGGTTGTTGGCCTGCAAACAACAATAGGGGGAGGGGTGAGAAAGGGGAATAGCCACTCAAGGGATCAACAACAAAGTTCAAGAACAATATTAAATAGATGGGAAAACCTTAGCCCAATCAAGAATCTCGTTGTGTTCATTATCTTCTTGACCAGAAAAAGATGTCTCTTCTGTCTCTGCTGAATCAATGTCACTCCTAAAGTTCCTATCTTCACTAGGAGATCCCTGAAAACTATATCAAGCAACTTATATCACCGACAAAACATTTTTAATAGAGGATGGGTGTGCTCATCAAACAGTTACTACCGCATATTTTACAACTGCACCAAAAATATCATATACTGGCTTTATTTATTCCTAGAGCCTTAAAGAACAGAAGGTAATCAAACATATTACTTGAGAACTTCGAAGAAGCTTTGACAAGCACTGTTTATGTACGACTGAAAGGGTAACAATCCAATCTGATTATATGACTATGCATCAGAAAATGAGTTAAAAGAACTTTTTTGGAGTAAGAGATTACCGATGATGTTAGAGAGTATATATAAATTTAACATGCTGCTTCCACATATCAATGTCTTAGTTAAGAAATCAGAGGTTGTATGTCACAGATGTCCAAAAGATGATGGCTAACCTTGAGGAAGAGTCGGAGCTATCATATTGTTGATAACGGAGAAAGGGTAAAATTGCATGTGGTATGTGCTTCTGAGTAAGTTGCTTGCTGGAAACCATATCATCAATGGGACTATCAGATATTTCAGAGATTTCCTCAGCAGCTACACATTCTTTCTCAGATGAATCCATCTCCAATTCAGGACGGACTGGTACAACACCACCACTCACTCCTTTGTCCACAGAAAGAGAGTCTGCCTTATGGAAACGACGCTCATCTGTTGCTGTTCCAGTGATAGAATTTCTCCTGCTTAATTGGGGGGTTTCTGTGGTTCCATTCAGCATTTCTTGAGCTTCATATTCAGCAGAAAAGCCACTCATTTTGTTCTCTAAATATATTTCATTGACATACGGTGATTCTAGATCTAAGTCGCTAATACATTTTGTTAATCGTTCTAACCTTTCTTCGATGAAGATGCTACACAAAATTATAAACAAAATTAAAAGTTATAGGAGGAAGTCCCAAATGATCAAACCTAATTTAATGTTTAATAAGGTTTCGAATATTTACATAGTATGTCATTTCTTTTTATCATTAGAGTCTTACAAATGATCTAACTTCTTAACTTGCTTTCTTGTTAACTTCTATTAAAAGGGAGAAATAGAATGTCAAGTATAAATCCCAGAAGAGTTAACTGCAAAATCGTGACACGAAACTTTGTTCCACTTCCTAACCCTTGGCCAGCGATGTTCAAAACTCATCAAGAGATGGCTTGTACATTGAAAAAAGTTATAACAAAAGTAATATGGTCCAACGTGGTTGCAATGTACCATTTTGGAGATGCAAAGGTGAACATCAGACAAGGATTTAATTTCTATCTATATGTCAACAAACCTGTTTAACACACCAAAATGCAGTTCAAAAAAAGGAAGCCTTGAGAGAATGCAGTAACACCGCCGAGTCGTTAGAATATGCCGGCTCACAGGTGGGGACAAAAATTGTCCATCTCCCATCATAGAAATTAACCTAGACGGCTGTTGTACCAACTCGTCAACTAGAACACAGCAACCATACAAAGTTGAATCATCTGCACCCTACAGTGTTAAATGTCAGAATCCATAGTGTGCTAAAAAACTATAAGTGTTTTGCTGAGAAATGGTTAATGAAGTTGTCGTGTTACCTGCAATCTGAATACAAACGATAGATCATTTTGTTTAAGGTGTTCCTGAAATAGTACCAACATGTTAAAAACATTATAGCATCAAAAATACTTGGTGCAAAAGCTTTAAGTAACTGTGGTTCTAATTACTGTATTTACTTTTCTCAAATGAAAAAGGCTTGCATGATAGAACTATAAAAAGTGCACTTATATATTCTATCACTAAGAAGTTGGCCCATGGTTATTATAAATGTAATGGACTTTTATCAAAATGTAGTAAGAAAAAGTGGTAACTCATGTGAGGTAAAACATATATATACCTGTCCAAGAAATATTTCATTCAGTTCACTCATTGATGGTGTTCTCTCAATAGTGTGAACCTGCAATTAGAAGGAACATTATTTTGGCGCATATATCGAATCCATAAAACGACATGTAATAAGACTGGTAAAAATAAATACACAGGAAAAAGACAATTTTGCCAATTTAGTCACCTACAGGAATAGAAACCAAAACTTGCACTAAGAAAAGGTGTAATGGGGTAAAGGAAAATGGGAGAGCAATCATCATTGCAATACAAAGAGATAAAACACAGTTATATTAATTACAGGAACATATACCGGTGTAATAACATAAGAATAACAACATTTAACAATTTTTCAAGAAGATGTTGAACATAAGTGCATGGAGGAACTACAACATTCCATATATGAGCAAAGTCAGTATTCCACGTAGACACGGTAGCAACTCTTCGGAAACAGATGAGCCTTAAACACATGCATGAATACTATACGTCCCCCGATCGTGGACTACCGGAATATAACACAAATTTTTTAGATTAAATAGAAAATTTCGTAGCCCAACCTCCAATCCACCCGGAAAGCAGAATGAAAGAAGATCCTTCGACCTTAGAGGCAGCTGTTTGTCCGGAGGATACACAAAAAGGACCTGAGAGTACAGTTTAATAATCAGTGAAGATGCTCCATGAAACTAGAAGCAAGTTCACTTATTAAATTATTATTATAGAGCGTAAAGAACCAGCACCTGAGGTTCGAGATTTGGTTCTACACGAAACTGATGCTGACCACTAAGTGCACTTCGCAGCCTCCCTGGACCTTCAGATCTTCTACCAAAGTACTGCCTCTGTAGTGCCTGAATGTCACAACTTGGATGCAATCCAACTACTACCATGCTTTCAAAGAGCCTTGACGGTGATTTCAATATCCTCTGATGCTGGAAAATTTTTATAAAACTATATCAAAAATCATGGACAGTAAAGATAGCAATTCTATATGTGAGCATGGCAGAGGATCAATCACAAAAGATGAAATATAAAGATAGTAAAACTCCTTTGGTTCCAATGAAGATTTTAGTTTCATTAGATTTGAAGAAGGATTTTGTCCTCGTCACCATTTAAAGCATCATAAATGGGAAACTTATAAGAAGAACATACCAGGGCCTGCAATTGAAAGCTTGCCCATTGACGTTTTTGGCTAGTTAATACTTCAGGGTTGTAAGATCGACTCTTCTCTTCAAGAGGAGGTGACAGGCCTTTCAGTACTCTGAAAACTTGATTCTGAAGCTTCTGAAGAGGGCTACCCGTGTCCCCTTTTGATGAAAATACAACGGATGGCCTTGCTGAAGGAGAAGGTGGAGTAACAGTGACATCTTCATTTGTTTGCACAAAGAATGAAGCACCCCAACCCGTGCTACTCGGCTCTTCATGTGTGAAATTAGCTTTTTCCATGAGTTAGAGCAACTCCCTTTGTCAAACAAAGGAGCACCAAGAATACTAGAATAAAAGAAGTGGAAAATATCATTTCATAATTTTTCCGATCCCACACATGCATAATAAAAAAGATCAACAAATAAATGTAGTAGATAAAGATCAAAACATTAAAATGAGGTCAAGACTCGCTCGATTCAACCAATATATTGTGTCTGCTGCAGAATTATTAACAAGAGCCCTAATTTTAGGAAATTTTCATCTTCTCTAGAGCCGCTGAGCCGTTATCATTAAGCCTGTTTCTACTACAAAGCACACATATTAAAACCTAACGATTGATTACCTCTCTCTTTGATCTAATCAATAGAAATCGTAGTCCACTAAACGACACATACACCCTAAACAGAAAAAAACTGACAAAAAGTAAAAATCATTCCATCAGAAAACCCTAAAACTCGTACTGTACAAAACCCCCTCAACCAGCATAACTAACCTACTTAGCACATGGGAACATGTATGTCAGAAATATTACAACTAATTATTATTATTATTCAGTTAAAAGAAAACATATAGAGAACGCGAATTAATTAATTACTCCGTAGATAAAATTAGTTTTGTTTTGGTTAACGTTGATAAATAACACTAGTATTGAGCAACGGAAAAGGAAAGGATGACAAGTAGAAACTTGATTGAACAACAGATCAGTAAAGTTGGAATTAACGGAGACCGATGTTGGATGAAGGACGAGGTTACCTGTAAAGTGGCCTCAGTTAGGGACGATAGATACACATACATACACATACGTGTATGCATATAAGATCATGAGTCTCAGTATGTATGTATGTATTTGTTGCAGAGAGAGCGAAAAGATGAATGAAGATGAAGAAGAAAGTGGAAGGAGACTTTCTCTCAGGCGGCCATAACAAAGAGTATTAAGGGGGTGTTTGGGAAGAAGGTTATTTGCTTCCATGACTTGATTTGCTTATTTCTAATTTGGTTGGTTTCCTCGATCTCTTTAGCTTATTTGTTAATTTTTTCTAAATTATACTATTTTGTTTACAAACAAAAACTATAAGCTATAAAATAAACTCCAAAAACACCACCGAAACTTATTTTAGTGAAGAAAAAAAAACCCCTAATATTGATACAATGGGAAACGACGTATCATAATAGATCAATCATAATCTAAAACGGTAAATGAAATATTTTATTTATGATATTCAATTTGTGTCATATACAATTTACTAGTTTTAAGACCCGTGAAAATACGGGTTTGCTGAAAATAAAGTTATAAAAATATTGGATAAAAGTATAGTATAATTAAATAAATAAGTTTTACATACGAAACATTGTATTAAGAGTAATTCGTTTTGTATGTAATTCAGTGAATCACGTGTGAACCCATATATTATACATCCTCAATTTGGACTAAAAACACTATCCCTTAAATGTAATAAAAGAAGTATGATTAAGTTAAGAACGATACATATAAACATTGATGACGGGAAAGAAATGCATAACCACATTACATACATAGTGCATATGAAAGCTCTTTTAGAGAAAGAACAAAAAAAAAAAAAAACTTAGTCTTCCATCGTTAACCATTGAAGATTGTCTAACGGTTAAATAATTAAATGCTAAAGACTTAACAAAAGTTACCAACCAAATGGAAACAAAAGTCATATTCAAAGTTACCAACCAAATGGAAACAAAAGTCATATTGACTCCGAATACACGTATTATGACATACATTAAGGTAAAAATTAATCGCAAAGGATAACATTTCAATCTAACAAATTACCGTGCCATGCTAATTTAATTGGAAATTCTACCTTTAAAGGTCAAAAGTATATATAAGCAATCATTATATGGTTAATCCATTATCGAATGAGGAGCTAATTAAATAAAAAGGCATACAACTACAACACCATCATCATTAACGACCTGCATCAAGAGGATCAGAGTCATGATGGTAATACAAAATTGTCCCTAAATAAAGCTTCCAAAATTATATAGTTAAAGAAAAAAATGTCCAAACCATCTACCATAGCATCACATAAAAGGGAGGTTATAAATACAACAATTTTTTTGATTCAAACACCACTTTTATGCTTTACTATGCTTGTACTGCGAGCTTTAATACTTGTATGGAGTAATTTATTTGTTGTATATATCAACTCCCCACATAAAAGGGATAGAATTAAGCTTTTGTAAAGTCTTAAACAATAATAAGTTTAATAATACTAATAATAAAAATCATAACATATGAATCTAAATACCAATTTCATGAAACAAACATAACATTAAGCCTTGTCACCAATAATCAAGACCATGAGTAATACCCCTATATCTACTTTGACCACAAAAGTCAACAATCAGAAACGAAAAGAGCCTTCAGACTACAACAAACTATGATGTACCCAATGCCTTCCCAAATCAATTCTAACCTCAATCCATTATTCCAGCAACACTTATAACTTATAAAACCAAATATACCACTAATACTTATATGCAGCCTTTATTTTTCTCTTTAAATTCCATGGAAACCAAAGGATCCATATCAGTAACCAAAATGGCAGGACATCAAACTCTAACTGTATAACAGAAAATCAAAAAACCTGTAAACCATCAATCGGATACATAAACACAAAAAATTAATCCATATATGTAAACCGTATTAGTGTTAAGTTGAATACAACTTCAAGAGACACGGTTGATTACTTGATTATAGACCCATATTCAGTTGTTTACTTCAGATGATCATGAACGTAATCATGTCATCTAATCATTGACACACTCTAAGTGGATTAGAAGCATATAAATCAGCCCAACATGTGACCTCTAGTTACAGTAACTTTGTCCCACCTATTCATCATCCCCATCCTCACCAACATCCTCAAGCACATGTTCAAATTAACAAAGTCAAAAACTCAAAGTTCTATGCATACCCTTAATTCCAAACAAATCTTGAAAAACAACGGCAAAATACTTACCTGACAATGGCATGATGATAATGATACGTTGCTAAAACGGTTGCTTATTATTGCAAGAAAACTGTAAACACAAATGTTCAAATTCAAACATTAATACATGGGCATAAACTATATAAGATGATTAAACCAATATTGTTTCAATTACGGTTTTCC
Organism: Helichrysum umbraculigerum; assembly: GCA_949592205.1. Taxonomy (NCBI): domain Eukaryota; kingdom Viridiplantae; phylum Streptophyta; class Magnoliopsida; order Asterales; family Asteraceae; genus Helichrysum; species Helichrysum umbraculigerum. The sequence goes on along the minus strand of CATIUR010000005.1, from coordinate 1,626,404 downwards.
CATTAATCAGAGGTGGGAGAGATATTGGTATATTTGGTTATAACTGTATTGAAACATAATTGTTTTACTTAAACCTTAAAAGCTAAAGAAACACAACCCATTACAGCTAATATTAATTCATCCATGGTAGCCAATAAATTTAAGGCTACACAAAAATCAATCAAAGTAATTAACAAATAAAAAGATTAGTCATAGTAAAATAAACAATAAAGAGTACTAATAATCTGAATGTTTTCGTTAAAGTTGATACAGAGAATTAATATGATGTGAAATATCAAATTATAAAGCAAATTTCAAATGGATGTGAAATATCAACTATTAAAGCAAACATACAATGTCATCAGTAATGGGTTAACGAAAAGCAATTCCTGAAAAATGAAATATATGTTGTACTGAAAGTTGCAACCAAAAGTTAGATAATGAATTTCAGACACTGTAAAACATTTGAAGAAGATAAACAGTGTAAAAATCATACCAAGATATTCCTCTGGCTTGGGAATATAGTCTCTAGGATCAAAAACTTCAGCGACACATCTCAGAATTGTGTTTTCCACTTAAGGTTTTGACCGGGAGAGCATCTATGAGATCAATTTCCTTAGAGCATAGCTCTCCATGAACACATTCCACTATAACACGATAGATGCAAGTAAAATTAATAGGTAATGTATGAATTAGCCTGAATAACGATTTTCTTATGAGCATGTTGAAATTAATTATTCTACAGGTGATGTAACTTTCACAAAAATGTAATATTTGCAAATGCATAAAATATAAGAATAATTAATTGCATAAGACGCGATATAAGAATTCATCGCTTACTTAAATCAGTCCAAATGTGGATCATTCTACATAGATCGTGACGAAATACATCTCCTTACTACATCGACAATGTCTAATTTTTTTAAACACAAACAATCATAAGTACATACAATAATCTCATCCAACCTTATCTTAATTTTCTAGGGAAAAAAATTCAAAACTTTAAAGTATCTTACATCTGTTGACCGAAAGCATACCTATAAAGTGCATATAAGTATCTGATATGGCAAGAATCTTTAAAACTCAAAATGTTCATAAGATTCACCATGACCTGTAAAATATCACCCATTAGAAAACAAAATAAGTTAATGAAGTTGTAAACATTAAATCAGTTAAAAAGGCATGCCGATTGCAAACTTTGAATTTGAATCAAACCTTTCCATCATGATTATAATATAATAACACATTACAGTGAAATCCAGAATCGATACTGAAACTGCAACACAATCAAACTCATAAAGATAAGCATAACAAAGTTAGAGTGTTGCAAATCCAAAATTCCCTCAATAGCAACAAAGGTCAGAACGATCATTCTATTTTATTATTAAATTGCTATCAAACATCAATTACTTAACTTGAATGAACATCAATGATTCAAGATCTTTATCATACCCATTAAGGATCCAATATAATACAATAGTTGATTAGAGCATTTCATCAAACACTTAACATTCAATGAACAACCATTAGAATTAGACTATACCTTTAACGGATCCAAGATAATAAACCCTCCACAATATAATCATAAAGACAATCTTGTCGACCATAATAACCAACTATAGCATGCAGACTATCGTGTTATATATCGTGTTAAAATCCGACTAAAAGGAGCAGTCCTTTGCAACAACAATCAACATACGAATTAATTGACATTATCAATCCGATTACGAAAAAAAAAAGTTAACATAAAATAAGACCTTTGTACGATGGAATAGTGCAAGTTTCATCACCCATCAAACACTCAACGATTATGAGTGTTAGAAAAACCACCAGACGTACTCCGCCTTGCCTTACTCAACACCGTCATCATCGACGGAAGCACCACCAGGCCGTTGTTTCTTTTTCACCGTAGCCATTTAATTCTGTTATTAGTTTTTGCCTTGATTGAATGATAAATGGTAACCCTAGAATCTGAACATGTTATTTGAACCACTTATTGTTGAAATTTGGGGAATTTTAAAGTTTGGTGGTGTTGAAGAGGGAAGAAAAAGATGAAGAGGAATAGTTAATTTGGGCGGTGCATCGGTATATTCACACCAATTGGAGAAGAAAGACTGAAAGAGTGTGATATTATTTGCAGGGAAATAATTAAGCGTGTATAAGTTTCGCAGTACCAATGCAATAATGGGTTGGGTGGGCTTTGGAAAACCAATAGACATTTTTAAAAATTATCTTTTTCAAAATATTTATCAGTAAAAATCATTGAAAAATATATATTTATCAAATTTAAATTCAAAATTTATGACATCATCCTTTTAACCACAAAGTGACACCTAAGCATGATAAGCTACCTCATAACTTGCCAAGTCAGCTTTATGATGTCAGCGAAACTCCCATTTAGTAGTATAGATAGATATAAGGGTGATAAATAGTACATCATTATTTTTTATTTATACACCATCAGTTATGCTTTAAGGTATTTTATTGTACAACATTGTAAAACATATGTGGTATACGATTAAAAAAAGTAGTTTCCAAATCACTTCCCTTTATATAATCATTTTTTATAACATTTAAAAAATAAATTAATAATAATAAGTAATTATCAAGGGATGTAGGACAGCTAACCCCTTAAACTTTCAAATTGTGTAACAAATAAAATTTTTTTACCGATATTAATGATATTGACCCTTTAAAAATGAAATAAGAACAAAAAATTTTCTCCCACAATATATCAATACATTGGGCAGGGTAAAAAAGATGTGTATGTTGTAATGTTGTATATTCTAGCTAAAACAATTGTTTAGTAATAGTAACATTTTCGTTGTTAAGGTTGCAATAATTTGTTGAGCAATACATATGTTCATAGTTTTAACAAACATAAATCGTAGCGATTAATATAACTATTCAGACATTTTATTGAACAACTATGTCGCATCCTGCCAGCAGCGAAAACACGTCGGGGCGCGACTAATCTGGATCATCACATAAAGTTACAACGAGCGACATCTACATGAGTCGTTTTGAAATAAAGACATTTTCATAAATAAGATGTTTGAAATCATATTGTTTACAATCCAAAAATACAATCTGCAAAAAAGGTGTAATTTGACGGGAACACCCTGGTCCCGTGTGCCTTTGGCACCAGTCATTGTCCACCTCACAAGGATGACTCCGGGCAACTCCCCTGGCACAGTGGAGGCGTCTGGAGTTTGAATGAACCCTTATCTGCAAGTTCCCCCAGGGCCCCATGTGTGGGTACCTAACATGCTAAATGTTTACCCAGGGCAAGGTTCGAACTCCTGACCTCAAGGAAGCCAGGAGAACTCCTTACCACTAGGCCATTTATGCAAGTGGTCAAAAATACGATTCTTAGAGTCCACGTATATAACGGGAGATTCTATTACATAACTATCATACAAAAAGTAATGCGATTGAATCTCCTCTAAATGCAGTTTTGAAAACCATGTGACTCTAGCTAATGCTTCCAAAAGCATCCTACTGCTACTGTGAACCTGAGAATACATGCTAAAAGGTAAACAATAATGTTAGTGAGCTCATTTAAGCAGTTAAAATAGTAAGTATGAACCACAAGATTTTCCAAGTGTTGCACGCATGCAAAAATTAGTATATACTATTGCCACGAGCTCATAGTCGAAGCTTAACAGTAAGTAATGTGCCTCCGCTAGTGCCTAATCCAAAACACTCGTTAGAAACAGATATTAATCGTCTGTTTCTACATAACGGTTCGTGGTAGCGCTACTACCCCGGACGGGGATTGTCAGTCCCAAATTGATCCATTTACTAATATTCGCGCTTAAGTCGATAACTAACGAAGCTATGATATGAGAGGCCTTTAGTGGATTAGAAAGTTACTCATGCAATCCGTATAAGTGTTTATCAGTACTTGTGTTCAAATAAAACATTGCGTAGTATTCTCACCCCAAGGTAAAAACAGTAAAAAGCGGGGCTATGAGACACCTGAGTCTTGTAAGCAAACGTTGCAAATAGCAAGTAGGTTTTCCAAACCCGTAACCTTCTAGCACCCTAAACGCATAAGGTTATATATAAGTAGATGTCTCAAAAGACCATCTATGCTAGTTGTCCACTCAACTAGTATGTCCAAGTGTTTATCGTTTGTTTTTAAAAACGTCTACGGCCCGTTGGTGATGTATTGTAATAATAATTGCCGAAGACATTATTATTATGTTTGTTTCATTGTATACTTATAAAAGTATGTGTATTGCGTGTTCGAATAGTATCGTATATAGTTTAGTTGTTGTTAAGCAAAATTGATACTTGGTGAAAATAAGTGTTTTCAATCATACTGTAATTGGCAACACTAGGGGCGACACTCGAATTCGATTGCGACACTGGGGTCAGTGTCGCTAGTTGTGAATTTCATATAAGTGGCGACACTCGAGTTAGTGTCGCTAAAGGTGACACTCGAATATGTAGCGGCACTCGGGTAAGTGCCGCTAGTTGTGATTCCGTGAAAGGTAGCGACACTCAAGGTCAGTGTCGCATGGTGCGGCATTCAAATGTTGCGGTACTCGAGCTAGTGTCGCTAAGTATGATAAATTGAAAATGTTGCGGCACTTGGAGTAGTGCCGCTGGTTGCGAAATTTAAAGGATTGGACACAGAGTGTCGCTAGTGGTGACACTTGGATCTTTGCGACACTCGATGTCTGATGGTTCCATTTTTGTTTCTAAGTGTTTATAGGTGTCGTTTCTTGTTCGTGATATTTATAAGCGTCGTTTTTACTCGAGTTTTATAATAAAATACTTAAATACTCATTTTGGGCTAAAATCCTTACGTTTTACATTTCGGTTCGCGTTTATCGTAACGAGGTACTGTTGAGTCACTGGTCGCTGACCAACTCAATGATAACAAACTCGATGAAGGAAATGATTAAGTCAAAGCTGAAGTTGCTGAAGTTTGTACTCGTTACTTGTTGTTCGTGTTACTCAAGGAAACTGATATACTGAGGAAGATTAAAACTCAACTTGGTGTGTCGCTGACTTCAATACTAGCAGCGAGAGTTTTACATCTTCATATGAATAAGGGCAAAAGTCACTGCCTTAATAAAAGCTAGTTACTGAAGATATATAATTTAAGTCATTCTACAAGAGCATGATAGCTCGCAGTGAGTGAGGAGGATTATTACATCTTCAGTGACTATATCAATAAAGTTTCTTTATAAGTACAAGTCGCTCTTCATATGTACGTCAGCAAGTGTTCCTCGTACTTGAAAATATCTGAAGAATTACGTGGCAGCAAGTGATTGGTGTTAAGGAAGAAGAGATATTTGTGGTAACAGAATTGGGACCCGCAGAATGTCGATTTATCAGAGATCAAGCCAATCAAGCAGCGACATGTGTCATTCCAGATCCTATTTTGTATGAGATATTTACAGGAAATTTGTAGTATATATAGAGTAGTACGTTGTACTTAGAAACTTGCCGTTTGTATGTATTAATCACTTGTCTGTCAGTGAGTAGTCTGTCTAAGCACGTACTAGCGATCAGGGAGTGAACAGTTAGCGTGTTTGTCCACTACTGTTCATCTCATTTGTAATAATTAGCTTAAGTGTTTGATTTAGATTAGCTTTGGCTAGTCTATTCCGTAATCAACACTCAGTGAGTTTTATAATCAATAAGATTCACAGTTCAGCTATTATTGCGTTTTGTTTATCTCTGTTTTATATTCATCATACTCTGTTTGTGTTTATTCGATTAAAAACTTGATCAATTAACTTAGATAAAATCAGGAAAAGTTTTTAATTGTATTCAACCCCCCCTTCTACAATTAAACTTTACATATTGAGATTATAAATCACTTATCAATAGTGATTCAGGGACTATCAATTGGTATCAGAGCAAAGTTGGTTTAAAATAATTAACCAGATCTGCAATGGAATCAGTAAAGTACAGTTGTGTTGACTCTGAGTATCAAAAGGGAAATGGTTCTACTATCAAACCTCCAGCGTTTGATCCCTCTAGGATTGAGACCTGGATGTCCCGGATGATGATGTTTTTGGATCTTGTCGATGATCGTCTCTGGAACATTATAACCAATGGTCCTCATATTCCGACCACTATTATTCCTGCTGTTGCTACTACTGCAACTACTCCGGCCATACCAGAAGTGGTTGTGCCAAAGAGAGAGGAACAATGGTCAGATGAGAACAAAAGATAATAAGGTTAGACAAACAAGCTAAAATCTACATAGGAATGGCACTTCCTGATGAAGTGTTTGAATCAATTAGGCTTTGTAGGACTGTTAAGGACATGTGGGATACCCTTAGGAATATATATATATTGGAACACCTGATATTATTCGCTGCAGGGAAGTCAATCTCACACGCCAGTATGAGCTGTTCGCAATGGAAACCAACGAGTCTCTTTCTTCTACTTATACCAGATATCAGTCGCTGATGAACAAAATGGAAAAGGCTGGTATAGGTAAAGAGCAGAGGTTTGTGGTTAAAAAATTTCTGGAACTGTTACCAAGAAAAATCTAGGGAACCATTGCTACCTTCACAAGACAGAGGAATGATTATACCACTCTTAATCTGACTCAAGTCTATGGCATTTTGCTCAACTGGGAACAGTCTGAAAAATAAGCTGATCAAAGTGAACACATCCGTGCAACACTTGGAAGTCAAAAGATCCCGAATGCCCTTGTAGCTGAGCTTGAAGAAATTGATCAGAAGCAGAAGTCAAAAATCTCAAAGCTGAGCTCAAAGTCACTGATAGCTGATGATGAAAGTGAAGGAGCTGAAGAACAGTCAGAGTATGAGTATGATGAGGGTCTAGAGAAGCTAGAAAGAGACTTGGCTATGATGGTTGCAAATTTCAGAAGAAATACCAGATCAAAAAGATTCGTTGGTGCTCCATCATCTGAAAATTTCAAATCAAAAGGTGATTGCTACAAGTGTGGCAAACCTGGTCATTTCGCTGCTGACTGTAGATCTAAGTCAATCAACCCAATCCCTGAACCAAAGCCAAGCTTTAGAAATGACAAGTATAACAAGTACAAAGCAAAGTACAAGAAGCTGAAGGCTATGTCCAAATCTGGAAAGAAGAAGGGTAAAGTGACTCTCATCATCTGATGAAGAAGAAGCAATGATTTGTTTAGATAAGGATTACTGTTTGATGGCTGATGATGTTGCTTTCCATGAGGATATCAAAGAAGTAGCTCATAAATGTTCAGCATCTGGATGAGATCCTGAAACTCTCTACAAGGTATATTGTTTTAAATCATATTCAGCTACTGAAAAGGATAATGTTTTTGAATCTTTGATAGTTGACTTGTCAAATGCTCATGACATTCAAAGAAAGCAGAATCATGAGATCAGTGACTTAAAACTCCATGATCAAAATGAAAACATGATGAATGATGCATCATCAGCGGTCGATAAGGATTTTACCCTTGTCGTTGCACCGGCTACTGGCGACGGCGATCAATGGGTGTTTTAAATTTGTAATTGTGGGGCCTAAGTTTTCCCTAACAATGCTAATCCTAAGGGTGAGCAAGTGGTAGGTATGACCTAGAGTCATTCTTCAAACCGTCTGAATTGAAACTAAGGCGTGGCAGATGAGGGCTTTCAAACTAGTGAAGGGTTTATAAAATAGTGGGGGAGTTTTGGTTTTTCTATAAACTAACTTAGGCAAGTAAATAAATAAAAGCGAAATTAAAAAAAAGATAAAGCATATAAGATAAAGATAGTGTTTGCTAAGACTTCTTTAATTAAGTTATGGGATGATGTTTGGAGAAACTATTTTAAAAGATGTTTGTTAATTGTTACTCTTGGATACTTGTGATGTAAACACTAGATTTCATACTAATTAAAATCCCATTAGCATGTCACTCCAGGAACTAGGTTATGGTGACATCACAAAGTATTTAGAATAATAAGAAAGATCTTTATTTAAGTTAAATTTTACTTTCTTATGAACGGAGACAAAATCTAAAGGTACTAGACAAAACTGAATCATATAACGATTCCTCGTCATCCTAACAGATTCATGTATTTAAAAAGTTCATTTATGACCTTAAACCAGTCCTTGCTTAAGACTACCCAATAAATCCCTTAATTATCCACAGCGTTCCTCACTTAAAGTGGTTCCGCCGCTTCAAACCTTGGCCACGTCTTGTCCTACGGTAATCCCCCATGTAGCATTGCGGTTCCATGGTTTCATACCTTTAACAAATTATGTTGACACAGATGACTAACTACCTTTTAGTTGGACGTCATTAAAAAGGTGTTGTAATCACGTTTACTGGTGAAAAGGCGATAGATTAATTTAAAGTTTAAAAGTCTATGTAGAAAGATTAATTAAAATAGGTTTCTCATTTTATATATTAGTCCGTAGTATAACTACCTTCGGTCGTTACGCAACTTCCATGTATTTGTACTACACCTGAAGTGTTTCCAACGCTATACTGCGTAACAGTCGAATAGGGGCCGTCATATTACTTCGTAATATTATACCGTTTCGTAGTATGACTACCTTCGGTCGTTCCTCGACTTCCATACCTTTGTACTCCACCTTGAAGTGTTTCCAGTACTATATTGAGTAACCGTCGAATAGGGGTCATCATATTACTTTTTAAATTAATTATCAATCATCCCATAATTAACTAACTACATCGCAAGCAAACACAACAAGTATACTACTCTCTAATCATGACAATAACTAAATCTAGCATAATTAATGTAAACGTAATTAATTAAGATAGATAAGGATAGAAAGAACCAAGATTAAATGCGAGAGAGAATATACTTGAATTAATTGACACAATTCCGAGCGTACTCCGAAGATTACAAAGCGTTCTTTACTTTCCTTCTATTCTAAACAAGCTCCTAAACTAGCCTAAAACTAATTTAGAGTAAGAAAATATAGAGAGAAAGTAGAACAAATAACTAAGTAGAAGTATTGTTCTAAGAATGGTGTGTTTGCTAAGAAATGTGTGTGTTTCAAAGGAGCCTTGATGCCCTATTTATACTTGAAATCCGGTGCATGTTAGCCATCTTAGGCTCAAGTTAGCATGCATTTGGGGGGTGGTCATTTCCCGGAAAGTGGTAGCACATGTACCTTAAAGGCGCGGAAAGTGGTAGCACGTGTACCCTAAAGTTGCGGAAAGTGGAAGCACATGTACCAAGCAAGAACGAGCAAGGACGAAAAAAGGAGGAGGGGACGGCCGGCAACCAGCCGGCGGTGCCTGGCTGCTGGCCGGCGGCGGCTGGCTGTCACACCCCCGATTTCATGATTTGTGGAAGCGACGATTTTGGGTGTGACTAATCAATAATCAAAGCGTAGAGTTACAAGCAAACGACTCTACATGAGAAGTTTATACATTTTACAAAAGTAATACATGGTTTCAAGTCATAAATACATCATTTGAGAGTTCGCATACTAAGATCCTGAAGATTTTAATACATAACCATTATACAAAATATAATGCAAGAAAATATTCATATATATGTAGATGCATGCGACTCGTACTAGATAGCTTATCCTGCGGGCCATCCTACTGTTGCTGATCACCTGAAAATACAACACTAAAAGGGTCAGCTATAAATCTGGTGAATCTCACAGGTTTAACATAAAATATGATGTGATCAACATGATTATCCGACGATTTGATACCGACAATGATTAAACTGCATAACCGAACAACGATAAACCAATTAAGGTTTCCGAACAATGATTAAACCAATTAAGGTTTCCGAATTAAATATACCGACACTGATATTGCATTGAGCCATGGTTCGAGGCCTAACCCGATTTTCTGCCTCCCGAACTGTGTCAGCACCCATAATAATTACTAAATTGCCCGTTTGGATGTGGTTGTAGCTAGCAACCCGGACGAGGACGTCACTCCCATGATAGATATATCTTTTAGTAATCGCGTCTTATTAAGTTAACGAACCATACACTGATGAGGACTTTACCGAATTAAAACACTCAAGCAATATCCGAACAAAAACAATACCGACAATGATAACCGAATAACCAAGTTAATAACTAAATTAACTAACCGAATAATATTATTCTGGGTTTCATTCCATGATCCTGAATAAAATCTAACTAGTTGTTCTTTTTCATTATTAGATAATTTTTGCTTTAATATACCCCCATATCCTAAATCACTTGCATCAGTTTCAACTATAAGACTAGCATCTGGATGAGGTATATTTAAACAAGGTAAAACTTTAATTTTTTCTTTTATATGTCTAACTATATTAGTATGTTCTTCTGTCCAGGGTTTAGGATTTTTCTTTAACCTGTCATATAAAGGCTTACAGATAATTCCTAAATCTTTAAAGAAATCATGAATATAGTTTAAACATCCTAAAAATCTTTGTAATTGGGTCTTATCTTTTATTTCATCAGGAAATTTATTTGAAAATTCTAAACTCCTATCAATAGGTTTAATGGTTCCTTGAATTATATTATGTCCTAAAAATCTTATTTCTGTTTGGAATAAAGATATTTTGGTTGGAGAAACTGCTAATCCATTTTTATATATGGTATCATAAAATGCATTCAAATGTTTAAAATGTTGATCTATATTCTTTGAAAATATTAAAACATCATCAATATATACTATTACAAAATTTCCTAAGGGTAAAATTATATCATTCATTATATTTTGAAATTCTGAAGGGGCATTTTTTAAACCAAAGGGCATTACATTCCATTCATAATGTCCGAATGGAACATTAAAACCTGTCTTATATTTATCTTCTTCTTTTATCTGAATCTGCCAAAATCCAGATTTCATATCAAATTTAGAAAATATTTTTGAATCATATAACTTTTTTTATAAATCTCTTTTATTAGGTATAGGATATCTAATCCATTCTAAAACTTTATTTAAAGGTTTATAATTTATTACTAATCTTGGTGCTCCTCTTTCTATTTTAGCATTATTCATTACATAGAAGGCTGAACATGACCAAGGGGATTTTGATGGACGTATAAGTTTTTTATCTAATAAATCTTGTATTTCCTTTTTACAATGTTGTTCTAATTCTATAGACATATGTATAGATTTTGATTTTGTAGGAATATTTTTCTCATTAAAATCTTTAATATAGGGTAGTTCTACTATATGTTGTTTTCTTTTCCAAAATGCATTTGGTATAGATGCACATACATTATTTTTTAATTTTTCTTCTAATATTTTTATTTTTGTTTGTATAGTTTTGTCTTTTAATTGATTATATATTCTTTTATCATTTATTTCATTTACTAAATATTTTACTTTTTTTTTCTTGTTTTCTAATATATTTAGTTCTTTAGTTACAATCGGATGGATAAATTCAAAGAATATTTCTTTATTTAAAACTTTAGTAGTTAATCCATTTTCATCCGCAGTGAAAGGGTATAATTGTAATATAAATGGTTGTCCTAATATGAGCTGAGAGGTTAAATTCTTTACTAAAATTAGTTGAGTATTATAGAAATACTTTTCTTTACATATATGAACATTAGATAATTTATAATTTATTTTTAATCTAGATCCACTTGCTGAATATAACTTTTCAGTGGACTTTTCATAATATTGGGTTGGTATTAAACCTTCTTGAATACAATTTAAATCAGCTCCTGAATCTAATAAAGCTATTAATGTTAATTTATAATTCTTATTGATAACTATGGTTAATTTTGTATACCACTTTTGATAATTTACTTTTCTTATTATATTTATTATAGGTATAGGTTCTTCTTCTGTCTTTTCATCTATTAAGGGTTCTTCTTTATTTTCTATATTTTCTAATCTTTGTTTTATAACTTTTATTTCTAATTTTACATTATTAAGTTCTTCTTGTAATTCTTGAATTGTTATAGGTTTTATATTTTTATTAAATCTTTTACATATCTCGTTAAAATTATATTCATGTTTATGTTCTAAGACTTCTTTGTCTTTACTATTTAGTTTTTCTTCTAATTTATAAAAATATAACTTTTTTATATCTTTATCTTCTATTTTATTTATTAAATCTATTAATTGTTCTACTTCACTATCTTTAGTTATAACATTGATCGATTTATAGTCACAATTACAATTTCCTATACACTCACATACTTCAGATTCGCCACTAGAAGTATTTTCTTCTAAAATATTTATATCGTTTTCACTATAATCTGATATACTGGATTCACTCGAACTGTCTTTAATAATTAACTTACTAGTTTGTCTTTTAAGTTCATCTGATATATCTAATTCATTTATTTTCTTTTTAACATAACAATCTTTTGCCATATGGCCATTTCTACCACATTTATAGCATATTATAATATCCTTTTGTTTATGTTGATTATAGTTTTTATATGGAATTTTTCTTTTTCTTCTAAACTTATTCTTCTTATAATCATTTCCCTTTTCATATCCTTGTTCTTTTTTATAATATTTTTTATATTTACTTTTATGTTTGTATTTAATTTTTCTAGAACTAGATGGAGGTAATTTTAAAGATTCATATCCATATTGTTGACAAAAATCTCCTAATTCTTGTCTAGAATTAACACCTTCTTTCTTAATTTTAGCTTTTAATTTTAAATCTGAACATATAGCTAATCCTTCTTGATTTACATAATTTATGATTTCTCCATACGTTAATTCTTTATAAGGTATATTATTATTATAATCTTGACTTAGTTTATTTCTAATCCTTTCAGCAAATAATTTAGGTAATCCTGCTATAAATCTTACTTTCCAATATGCTTCTTTACAATCTGCCCTAGTCATTACTTTAGCTAAAAATACATCTTTATACCATCTAAAATCTTGTAATTTTCTACATGTTAAATTTAATAATATAGATGAATTTCTTTCCTGATAAGCAGCTGGGTTTCCTACATAATTTTTTAATATAGCATATATTAAAGTATTCATCATATCATCTATTTCTGTTTGATTAATTTGACCATTTTCAGTTTTAATTATAGTCTTTTTTGCATTAAATATAATGTTTTTCTCTTCTCCAGTTACATAACTATCCCACCAGCCTTTTAAAATTCCAGTGAATCCTGATACAATCATTTGTGTTACTTGTAATTCAGTATTAGTGTGTGCTTTATAAGCAGTAGCTGCCATGGTCATTTCTTGTAATAAATTTAAAATTTGGTATTCTGTTTGACCGTCTATATTCCATTCATATATAGAAGTTCCATCGTATTTTGCTTGTACTATAGTATGACGTTCTTCGTATTGTAAATCTGGAGGTGTAGGTCTATAATAATAATTTCTAGTTTCTGGCCTTGGAGTATAAGTTTTATTTGAAGTATAAGGATTATGTTTAATTTTACTTACTTCATTATTATCAAATTGATTTTCTATATTAGGAATATCATCTTCGGAAAATTCTTCTTTGTTTATTACATTAATTTTATTATTTGATATATTTAATTGAGATAATTTGTTCTCAATATCTTTTAATATAACATTTTGTTTTCCTAGATTTATAGGAGTATCTATTTGATATGGTATAAATAACGGACTTTCTTCTATAATTTGTTTATTACTAGATTTAGAAGTACTGGGTTTATTATTATTATTATTTTCTATACGATCTAATTGTTGTCCTATTGTATTTAATACTTCATTCGTATAATTATTTTGATATGCAATTTGTTTTAGAGTTTTATTAGAATCTTGTTCTTTTACTTCTACTAAAGGTACACCTATATATTCTTTATTATTCTGTTTTATAATTACATCTTCATAAGGTGGATGAATTCCTATATTTTCTTCCTGAGTCTTAATACTAATATACGTTTTATTTATATTTGTTATTGTTTCAGTATTTTCTAAAAATGGAAAATATATTCCTTCTTTTACACAATACATGTGTAACCATTAAAAGAATGGCATGACTTCGTTATTTTCAAATAGATATAAATGTCATGTTAATTGATTTCTACTTCTTTGACTTTGATTAAACTTTGAATTATACCAAGCTACCTTTTCTTTATTATAGTTATTATTTATTTCTTTTTCTAAGTAATCTAAGTCTTGTTTAGTTATAGTTGTTTTAATCTTTGGCATTTTAACAAATAACTAATCTTGCTCTTACTTCTATAATTGTATCAAGATTTATTTCTAATTTTGTTCTTATATAATTATGATACCAATTTAGACTTTCTTTATAAAATTCAGTAAATTTTATATTATTTCTTTCACTTAATATATCTTGTTTTATCATATTTTTAATTTCTTCTAATTGTGTTAATAAATTTTTTCTTTCTTCATATAATTCTTTAAGACATAAAGTTATACTATAATTCATATATAACCATCCATTAACTTGTATTCTTGAGTCACTCATAGTTGTTCTTCTTTATAATAATCTACTTAAGATTTAGTTGGTTTATATGTAAAATCCTCACTTTTACTATCTTCTTCATATAAAGGTCTAGGTATAGATTGACTAAAATCTACTCCTTTCATTCTCATAGATTGAGCTTTTCTTAAATATAAATTTTTTTCTGACATAGAGCTAGAGGATTCATGAATATAAGTTGAATTTGATGGTCCTACTCTATTATTTTCAAAAGTTATATTTATACTTCCATCGGTGTTCTCTATTATATTAGATAATTGACTATTATTTTCTATAGGTTTGGGTAGACTTATATCTTCTATACTCCAAGTTTGACTTTGAGTAATTTCATTCCATTTCAATCTCTTATGTATATTTACTTTAGAATGTTGGGAATTAGCTTCAAATATTAAAGTCTCATCTTTTGGTGATATTAACTTAGAACGTGGTTCTATAGTGGTTGTCATAGTTTTATAATATATTCTATATATAACTACAATTGGATCAGATCCTTCTTTAGCTTCTAAATTCTTAGTTTTAATTGTTAAAGTTAAGGTATCTAGTATATTACGATCATATAATGATATAGTAAAATTAGGATAACAATTAAAATATATTGGGCCGTTACATATATTAGATTCTGCCATAGCTAATAAAGAATTCTTAAAATTTAATAATCTAGCATCTCTTAATATAACTAGTGTAGGAACGTCTAATCCTAATCTTGTCATTGGTTTAATAGCTACTTGAACTAATCCTATATGTAAAAATTTATAATTTTTTCTATGTTCTTTTATGGCAGTTTTAGAAAATAATTGTATATTTTGATGATTTTGTAATAAAGGTATAGTTTTCTTAGTTGTTTTTATAGAATATCCTTGAAAATAATCAAATGATCATATTTTATAAATAGTTCTAACATCTTGCTTAGGTATATTCCAATCTAACAAATTACTTTCAATATTTGAAATAGAAACTTCAATTGAATTTGTGTGATCTTGTTCTTCTTCAATATCAGAAGTAGAACCATCTTTTCGATTTAATAGTAGTTTGGACAATTTATTCATATTTCTGTAAATATTTGTTATTATTTTAACTTGTTATCGGAAAACTTAATTTATACAGTTGAACAAATATACCATCTCCGGGAACACCCCCATATCGTCGTGGTCCAGCCGTCTTACTCTTACTGCGGCTAATCCAACCGACTGATCGCCAGGGCTTACCAACGCAGACATATATTTTTTCAACTCATTAATTAATTTTTCTTTTAACACGTTAAAACTTAAACACATCTTTCTTATCTATTAAAAGAAGAGGTTAATTAAGTAATCACCTAAAAATTAACCTCTCAAACCTTAATCTCCCCCCTTAATTTTATTAGCCCCTTAAATCTAAGCCATTGATTTACCTAATTCTTGTGATTAATTAATCTTAACTAGATCAAGACCCGCAATTTTGCGGGCTATGTAAATGTTAAAATGTAGGATTCTTACGTTAGGTAGACTTTGTAGTCGGTGACGACGTTATAACAAAACTACAAAAAATGATAATAATTACATACAGAGAGACTAAAAGTGAGGTAGTTTTAAGGATAACTGTCTTGATATGTCATAGAAAGAATCCTTAATTCAATAAAAGCGAGTAACATTAAATGTAGGTTTTAATGTGCAGGTTGTTGGTGAAGAACTCAGCGTCCATGCATAATGTAAATATTTAGGAAAGAGTCAACACCAAAAAAAAACAAAAGTGTTGCAATGTCGATATCACCATCTATCTTCCATATAGTATCTGCGGCACCGTTGCTCGCTTTAATGATTGAACAAAACCAATGTTCTCTAGTGCACACACAGCTCACAATGTCCTCTAGAAACCATTTCAAGTACGACATTCTGAGTTGTCAACGGGTAATATGCAAATCAATGAAGCTGCAACCACCCGAGTACTCTAAATCGTTATCAACGCACTATAACATAAAATGTCTTGAAAAGGTAATCCTAACAAAGCAAAATTGTATTGAACATGTCTATAATATATAAAATAGAACCTTTTATCCAAGGATACAAAATGTAAGAACAAATTGATCCTCGTTTCGTTAAGTTACATGCCAATGATTTTAAAAATTAAATGATAGTAGCAATAATTATTGCTATGTAACTGCAACGGGGAAAAATCTTCCATTTATTGTTGAGGGCGTCCAATCCAAAGCGAAATCAGAACCTGGAGGCGAACAAAGTAGTCGCTCACCGCAATGAAGGCAAGTGCGGACTGCCTTGTTGTAATTGTTTCATGAAGCTGCTTTAACATATTTTCACGAAGTTGGTCTGCCTGAAATTGTGAAAGTTAAGATAATAAAAACATGAGAAAGCATAAAATTTGTGATCTAGTAAAAATTAAGTCGTTGAAGTGTATCACTTAAAATTGAATAGACCAACATAATTGGAACTATACCTGTATTATATAATTTTTAATTGCACCCAACTTTCCAACAGCAATAGACATTTGATTCATGTACATAGTAAAGTCGGAATTTTCAGAAGATGCAGTCATAGAACGACTGACCAGGGAATCAACTATACTTTTCTGCAAATCTTCAAAAGCTTTAGATATAACTTGTTCTTCATACAGATATTTATTATGAAGTTCCCTAAACGTATTAATTTGGCGCTCAGAAAGTTCAACCTGATTTTCAATCAGCTGCATTCAATAGACGAACAAACAGTATGATAGGGGAAGTAAACAATCACAAGGGTGTTTGTATAACATACATCACGTTAGTGTTAATTGAATTTATGTTAAACTTGACAGCAGCTTATTAAATCGATTCACCTGAATATGAATTTTAAATGTCATGAAAATAAATAGTACAATCACTTGCCTTGATTATTTCTGAAGGACGAAAACCACCAACCCACATAACGCATCTTTCAGCAGCTGAAGTCCAAATCCCGTATATTATTTGAATAAGATCACCCTTAGCTGAAGATCTTCTTTAGTTTAAAATTTTAATAAAATTGTGTCGCTGTTTTAACAAGGCTGGGTTGGAGTTCAGTTTCGACTGAGTTAGAGAAAATTGCTCTTCTGAATGCTGATGTATGTTCGCAATGTTCGTTGAGCCAACCATCATATGTGGCTTTAAAAAATGTAGTAGCTGAAATATATATGGTGAGGTAGCATACATTTAAATATAAGGAACGTGTGTAAACAAAATGGAACCTTTTTTGGGTTTACCTTGTTCGTTTCCTGGCACGAAATTATCCACCTACAAATATAAATTATCTTTTCAAAACATTGTAACAAATAAACAAAATAAACCGGAAGTACCTTATGCCTGATAACAATTAAGGGAATAACCTGTGTAAGAGGATCCAATACACTTCTTTGTGAATTACTATTGTTGAGTTGTTTGTCTTCCAAATGTTTGACATATGCCTACGCTTGTATGAAAAGACAGGAAAAGTCGAGTATGAAATATTAATTGATTGTGTGTATTCGTAATAGGTTATATGTGTACATTATATTATAGTTAATAAAGATGACAATTGGGTGGAATTAGTAACAAAAAGAACGTACAAAAAAAGATCAAATGTACGAAAACAAACAGAATGCTTCATAATAGTTCCATCGCGTACAAAAAAAATAAAGAATTCACCTATTAAATACAAAAAAACAGAATTAAGCGAGTAAAGCCTACACAAACTGATAAACAGTAACTTCTACCATGTATGATGCTGCAAGAAACATATTTAAGCAACTTATAAATCAAAAGTAAATGAACTGCAGCTTTATAACCTATGATTATTGAAGTCATATACATAATACACTTGCTACAGTATTTATTTTTTCTACTGGCAAAGTAAAATAAACAAAGTGATGGTCACAGAACTGTACGAACTACGATTTGACTAAAATCTAATTACCTTTTGTTTGGCTAGTAGGTCTTTTTCGGTGAAAGAGTTGGTAGCGGTTTTGCAATTCGCTGTGTCACAACAAACATCGTGTGTCTGCATAATTGACAAGTGAATAGTTAATATAATCAAAATACACACAGCGAATTGATAGTATCATGCGATGCTTTTTACCAAGCCAGAAGATGACATCTTCCGATGTTGATTAACTGAATGTTGTGATCAGTATTTGAGAAGACCAAAATGACAGCCAAATAGAATTTATGAGGTTTGTGAAAATACAAACATATAGAAGATGTTTACCTGAGAAGACGTTTACCCATAGGTGTCACACACTAAAAACATAGAAGATCGATTAGAAGTGAAATTCAAAAGCAAGGAAGACATAAAAGAAGAGAGCAATCTCCACACCTTATTCATCATGCCAAAGACATAAAACGTGCAAATAAACAAATATTAATAGTTACTTTTGATATGTACATAAACAGAGAAGAATAATTGAGTACCCTTCTTTTGCTCTAACAATACCCATGTGGCTTGGATGCTTGTCTGTTTGGAATATCTGCAATGACTCGTGAGCTGTGGAGTCAACTTTAAGGAATTTGTTCCTGCATTCCAAATAGGAAAATTATAGCCTCAACCAGAAGCTGGTATTGTGAATACAAAATTTATGATCACATACAATGAGATTTGCATGACAGAATTGATTGCAAGTGACACACTCCCACACTCATTTTGTTCAATAGTATCCACAACTCTTTCATTCTCCAATATGGCAAGAAGTCCTCCACAAGCACGAACTTGAATTCACTCTCTATGTCCATCATAGAGCTTAGCTATAGTTAAAAGAAAAATAGAATAGTGACTCAGACCAACGTACACTCATTTATGGAAGGAACCATTTGAAATTATATGAAATCTAGAGCACAAGTGTGTAAAACAAGAACATATGATTTGAAGCAAACAAGATCGTCTTTGAATAATAATATGATTATATGAACAAGAACACACTGACTGACAATGGCATGAAAAACACAATTTAAGGAACATCTAAACACAATACATATAGATAAACAAAGTTTTGAAGAGTATTGAAGTTTTATCGGCTCGAGTTGTCTATTACCTGAACCATTGATCCGCTTATCATCATACAACCGGTTTACTGATATTAGAGTATCCTTGCGATCTGCAACTGCATTTATAACAAACATATAACTATTAGGTTCAAAGAAACAGATAATTTCAATCAACAGTGGCAAAATATTTATGAAAACAACGTAGGATATTGTTTGACCAGTCCACATAACGCTTTATTTATAAGACCACAATACTCCATATTTGAGTCACAAGTTTCCTGTCCAACCTATTTTCAAGGTAAAGGTCAAGTTAACTAATTATAATTAGTAAGGAGACAAGGGTCACAACTCACAATATTCGATACTTGAAGATTTTCATGCAAGGTTAAATACATCTAAACCCAGTTAACCCTTCAAGAAAATACTTTAAGCTTTATAGAATGCTTTATAAGTTTATGTGTATATTTCCATCTTAATTCCAACATACAGTAACATCTAACAAGCACAAAATTCATGAAACTGTAAAAACAGTAATTTTAAAAGAAGTAACAGTAACCGTAAAAATTTTCATATCAAAACCTCACCAGCGAATATAATAATATTTTTTGTTAGAGGAATCGAGAGTTCAAATGCAAAAGGAATTAGCAAGGAAAGCATGTAAAAACAGCAAAGGTATAAAATTTATACCTTTGAAGGTCTTAATATCACATATGAATGCTTTAGATTGATGGCTTAACATTTCCAATTATTTTGTTGATGAAGGACCCAAGCATGGATTTATCCTTAAAAACAATAATACATGTTATACAAGTGAGTTCCTGATGGAAATAACGCCTCAAAATAACAAATGCAAGTTCTAAATCAGGACTTAAGCAATAAATTTAAATTCTGCACTACTGTGCTATTCTTCATGAATAAATCAATGAGTTATTTGATGTTTTGGCACATACCATCTCTGTGATCGGTATGCAGCACCTTCTAGCATCTTAATTTTCATGTCCTGTTTCAATAAAATAGCTAAGGCAAATCGGTCATCTTGATAGTAGGTAATACACTGAAATTTAGTATACTGGTATCAACTATCAACATATACTGCGATCTTCCCAAGTCGTGAGAAATAAGCTTAAACTGCATATGTACCCAATTCATATGCAGTTTATTCACGATGTTCTTGCTAGTCAGAAACTCATAATCAATGAAAATAACTAACGAACGCCAAGATTCTTGTTACCTTGTTTGTCATGGTAAGTGCATGGAAGCACACGTTAGTTATAACTGCAAAAATCACCACAAATCAATTACAATCCGAACTCGTATATGCAATACTAACTTTTTAAAGTAATTAAGTGATCCCAGCTAGTAGCTAGCTCCCAATTTAAAACTTTTATTTAAATGACAATTCGTAAGTCTAAACTATTCAAGTTGATTAACTGATTTTGAGGATACATCAATTCATTTTCTAAGGCATTTACAACAGATGTCATGCGTTCAAGCACTTGTTTCACATCATTAACACCAATTGAGAATTGTTGCTGCTAAGACACGATTAAAACATCATCAGTCAAATTCGAAACAAATTTTATAAAAACAAAAAAGGCAAAGGTTCATCTGAAAGCCTGACTAACTTGATTCCATGGTCCAAACACAACACTTTGTAACTGTAATTCAATGACAAAGAAGTAGGTGAAACAATACTACTCCTCGAAAAGCAAGAAATATAATTCAGCAATGCCTTTTCACATCATGCATAATGTGAAGTTGATGTATCACTAATGCCCATGAAACATGATCAAAGTCCAATAAATAACATAGAGATACAAAAAGTAAAAACAAGTTGAAATGGGTTTGGGTTTGTAAGTTGTCTTAACTGTTGTTCAACTCTTTTAAACTTACTGATATACATATGAATGAACCTCTAATTGCCACTGGTTTGAGGAGTACGAGCTTGAATTAGAGACAAAGCCATGGTAACTACAACACATAGAAACCGAAAACTTGTTAGAGTAAAAACCTGAAACTGCTCATAGTTTATAACAAATTGATTTACACAAGTACACCGAACAAACATCTTTTCCAAAAACTGAAATTTTGGTGCTCCATCCTCCTTGAGCAACCTTCAAATGCACCTTCAAGATGCCAATCACATGCTTTTAAAACTTGCAGTGCAACTCTCTCATTACACACCAAAATAAATATAATAAAACAGCAATTAAAAATCAATATATCATGTAAACTAAACCGGATACCGGATACCGATGGCCGACGGAACGAACAAACGCCGGATACAACGGCGGTTTCGATGACGAATAATCAACAAGCGATTCAACAGACGGAACAGGTGAAATCATTTTTAACGGATTCACCGGAAAAATAATCGATCTGATTTTCGATCGGGCGAAACGCGATCGTATTCCTCCACGTCGGCGGCAAGATCTTCATCGGAATTAACGGTTACGAGCACGTCCAAATCTTGATGTAATGGTGGATGATTTATTTTGCGATGAGGGCAGGGAAGACACGAATGAACGATTTCAACAATTGGGGGAAGGGGGAAGAGCGGCAACTAAAATATTTTGGAAAAGATGGACAAGAATATAAAAACCGGTGTATATGTATTTTGTTTTGGAGGGGTAAATCGGTACTTTCATAATAAGGGCCTCTATTTATTTGCTAATCAAGAATGGGGTAGGCTAAAACAATAAAAGGGGATTAGGAAAGGATTAGGGTAATCAAACCCTCTTATTATAATTAAGAGGGATCCTTATCACTATTGTTACTATTTAGCACTTTTCTATACGGGTGTATAGTGGCTAGGCCTCAGAAAAACATTTCCCTCCTCACAAAACAAACGCCACAGAAATCTCAAAACCTTGACTCGTACTTGAAACAAGGGCGACGGCGAAGAAGAGCGATCGGTACTGCAAGGATTCAATGGGTATTCGATCGATAGATTCAGACAAGGATTCAATGGGTATTTCATCGATAGATTCGGGCAAGGATTCAATGTGTATTCGATCAATATATTCAGGCAAGGATTCAATACCTATTCGATCGTGCGATTCACAAGGTTCTACTCAACGTCTGTACTTGCAACAGGGTATGTATTTCTTTTTCTCCCCTTTTCAATTTCAATCCAGTTAGGTATAGAGATATGCTTTAACTCTAACTTTTAGATATATGGTTTGCAAGTCACACGTTTGGTATGTATACAATCTGTACTTGAAACAGGGTATCTATACAATCTGTTCATAATGGAAGTAGTTGTATACAATCTGAATTCGTGTACAATCTGAATTTGTCAACTGTCTTTGCGCAAATTTAGACTAATTACAAAATTACTTTATATGTGTTTGAATGAAGGATACCACTAAACTGTAGATATCTTGATTGCCTTCATCGTCGTTTTAAGTTCCATTCTATCTTATCTACATAAATTGCTAAAAAAATGCTTCACAAAGACTCCAGCCATAAAATATTCAATAATTTTATTTGTTCTTCTTCTGTAAGTGCTGCAAAGGCTGTGGTGAGTGAGGTTTGATTCCACTTGGTAAGTCTTTTGATTGGGTTATTGGAAGGTCATATATTCAAATGGTTCATATTTTTTGGAAACGGCAAATAACACCTGCGGGCCAGTAATGGAGTATCATCGTGCCACCACTACCAGCCCATATATTGCCTCACCTAGAAAAAACCACCACAGGACTCGAACCCGAGACCTATGGGTAAAACCCCATGCATCACAACCAGCTGAGCTGGTGATCATTTGCAAATGGTTCATATTAACTGTCAAATATGTTTATTAGTGGTTGCCTTTAGAGCATTTGCTGCTCGTCCCAAATTTGGGCAAGTTGACAGCACTACTTCTCATAAATCACTTAATCTAACTCATTGTTAAAGTGGTTTGGTTTACAACATTTGTTGCACGTGCTCAAATTGTTAAATCTGACAGCACTACTACTCCTAAATCACTTAATGTAAGTCATCTTTATTGAGTTTTTATGCCCCTTTTTCTATATTGCCTAATTTGATGATAAATGGGAACATGTATGCTACGAACAAGAAGGAAACGCCAATGAGAATCGATGGAGTGACTGTCCAGATCGTGGACTGTTTTCACAGCTCACTTTCAACGGTAACCTTCTCTGCTGATCTATGTACACATACATACAAATTAACTTGCTTACTGATCCTCATACCATCGTGTCAGTATTAGTTTAACAGTTGAATTGTTTTAATATAGTAAATTCACTAACGTACGGTCATTAAGATTTTAAATTTTTAAACTTGATCACTGATCCTCATACCAAACAGTCAAATTTTTGTGTTTAATTTTCAACATTCTGATCAAAATTTGCTTAATATTCGTTACCGATTATATGATGCCAAAAAAAAGTACTCAATCCAATAACGAGCCACTGTTTGCATAGGTGACCGGATATAATGAGCCAAGTTCCCAGCTAATTCCCCTCACCCGAACCACTGTCTGTATGTTTTATTTATTAAGTGCAGTGCTAAAATGTCCTAGACTTATAACGTCACTGTTTTACCTTCCAACAAAGAGGCGTAATACCCGAATACAAAACAAACAAAACACTAAATTCAGTGACTTGAATAAGCGTCTAAAACCAAACAAATTAGAGATCCAAATTAATTCCGTGCCTTACTTGGATCTGTAGTAGTTAGCATAGCGACACCATTAAAGTCACAAGTCCCCTCTCCTTTCCTATGCTTGACCCTGGAATAACGCCGAATAATTCACCTTCCCAGGCCCAGAAGCCCAATCCAAAGCAGATTTATATGCGATTTATGGTGCAAAATTTGGTTAAAAATCATATTTAGAGAATATACATTTTGTGTTCTATCAAAGTTATATGTTTCTCCTTACAAGCGTTCATCTGGATTTGCCTTTGTGCTTTTAATTGTGTAACAAAGATTTTAACTTCCCTCACCAAGTGTTCGATTAATGTTTTGCAGATTCCAATTTGAAATTGAGCCTGAATTCTGAAATACTAATGCCTTTTTTGTTTTTAATTTGACAGGTTCGATCAATAGCTGATTTGGTCAAAATGGTTGACCACATTTGACAGTTAACGGTTTATGTTGAGATGGATTTTTGCTTCGGAGAACTAAAGCTGCAGTAGTAGCAGTACGTTTTAGTACATCAATGGCTGCACGATAGCCGCTAATTTCCATGGTTGCACATGCGCGTCAAATATGCCGGCAAATATGGTTATCTTCATTGTACCTTGCACACTTCCAAACTTTGGCTGAACAGGTAATTGGCTCGGTTTATCTTTTTTTACGTAAATGAACATTAACTAATTATTTTCACTGTCAGACAGTTTGGTATAAAAATTGTAACTTCGCTGGCTTAGATTCTAACTTTCTCAATGTACAACTATAGTAGAGTTTAAAATATGACACTTTATGCATTAAAGGTTATGATTTTTTCGGATCCTCTAATTTTTTTGATGGTGCACATTGCCATTGATAGTTAGTCTATAGTTTGGACATTTTCAATTTCAAGAACAATAGGTAGCATCCAAAGTTTAAGCAAGAAGCTAAGAGTTAAATTTGAAATTAGTAGATTAATACGCAATTCAATTAGTAGCTTCATACGTCACCTACAATGGCGTGTTTGCAAGTTGTGAACTCTCTTTCTTTAATGATTGATGGATAGGTCATGCGGTTTAGGTAACTTGACAAAACAGGTCGTACCAGTTTGAAATTTTGACAAGTTTTAACCCATTTGCTTCAATTGGGTACCTATATGTAGCTTTAATTGGGTACTTATCTTGATACATTTAAGTTTCCTCTTTCTTTTCTAGGTGTACACTAGCAAGAACATGAGAAATGTTTGTAAGTTTCTAAACACAGTTTTCATTCCATACACTGTAGAGGTACTTGCCGTACATGTGCATTTGAAACTAATTATCGTGTGTTCATCTCAAACTATCATGATATTTGTTCTTTATATTCCTATGCTTTATTTTAAATTAAAACTTATGGAGACAGATATATGTATATGCTTGCTAAAATCAGTCTTGAATGTTTACTTTTGCTGACTCTGTATGCCAACATATCGATTTCAGCTGGAACAAAATTAAAGGTGCAACAGAAGCAATGGTTACTATGAACAAGGTACAAATCTCAGTACTTAAAGTTTAACTCAGCAAAGTAGCTTTTTTAGTAATGTTGTAATTGTGTGGTTAATCGTCAACTACATTTAATATAGTAATATAAAGTGGGAAAATGGATGGGATAAGTAACAATATAAATGGGTTGGGTTCAGTTGACCCACCTTACCTTTTATTTCCAATAAATATCTACATGAGATTGGGGTGATTTTAACCCATGTATATGAACATGTTAATCTGGGTTAATCTTTAAACACATTGATACAATACCTCACAATTTTTACTGGGTTACAGAATTTTCAGATTGTTTGTGAACGTATCAGCAGCTTCTTTACACAAAAAGAAAAAAAAAAACGAATTTGTAAAGAAACAACTCTTGATCAACAAAACTGTTATTTTGAAAGACTGGTTTTTATCTACATATAACTACATATATTAACTCCTAACTTAATCTCACAACCATGGCTTATAGTAGTGTGGTACAGAAATGTCCAATATGTTATTGATTTTACCATCAACCAAAGGCATCATGCTAGAAGATACCATTGATTAGATTGGGTTATCTATGACTTGTGCTTTGTACCCCATCTCCTTGGTAGTAGTTCTTGCTATGAAATAAACAAAAAAAGTAAAAGTAAGATATACAAAATGGGATATGAATCCTTTTAAATTATGCTATTTTCTTTCTATATTATTGATCTTAGCTTCCGCGTTTTCAAACATGCTCACAATCTGAACCCATACAGGTGATAAGAGGTGGTAAAGTTTGGACAGGTTGGGTAATTCTTAAACATAGGTTGAGGTTAAAGAAGGCTCAGACATGATCAAACTCATTAGTCTAACTAATCTTCTAATTTGAATTTTGAACCGTTACCTGACATAATCTTCTAACTCACATAATCTTTTCTAACTTTTCTAACTCTCTGATTCAGACTTTTCTAACTCACATAATCTTCTAATTTGAATTTTGAACCGTTACCTGACCTGCCCATATTGACACCTTTACTTAAGTCTAACTATTGCCTTTGTTGTAGCAGGAACTCAAATTGTGGGTGTGCTCCAACAAAAGTCCTAATAATAAGTTGTAGCTTACACAAAAAATGAAAACTTATATAATGCTAAAATTGCTAACCTTTTGAACTACTGTTTATCATTAGGTGATTTTGTTGGAACTAGGAACCTATGGAAAGCAACATACTATTGGGTGGAAGGCCTACTAACGTTCGTAATGACAATTACCAATTCTCTGATTCAGACTCAATCAACAATAAAAGTTGTCCAATTCCAAGCTTTTGTTTCTTTATCATTTACTTAACTCATACCTGGGTCCAAATAATATGTCTATTCAACTCCAAAAAACGGTTAAAGCCCAGTTACGCAAACGTCTGAAAGTAGAGAAGCCTGCACTGGCAGCCCTAATTCTTACAGGTCTTGCCAAGGTAATCCTTTTATAAGGAATCTAATCTTTATTTAATTATTACAATTGAACTGTTTCTAATAATCATAAATGTGTCTGAATAGCAGAAAGTCAACCATTTGAAGTCAAAACACCGAATCTTGCTGCTGAATTTTCTGTATCTGATGACTGATGCTCTTGCAGCTGCAAAAATTAAAGAACCCTTTAGAGGAATGTTACCCTGAGGATGCTGGAAGCTCACATAATCTAACAAATCTTGGTCCTGGCATCAAGCCTCTTAAAAAGGTATGACAACTTACTCCAAAGGTACAACCTTTTACAGCCAGGACTGAAATGAACACAATAACGAGAAAGGCCAATTACATAGAAAATATTATTAGGTTCGTGTGGTTGCAAATTCGGGTATATTCACCTCGAAAGAAGGAATTGCAAAGGGGCTCAAGTTGGA
The DNA here is from genome assembly GCA_949592205.1 of Helichrysum umbraculigerum. NCBI lineage: Eukaryota > Viridiplantae > Streptophyta > Magnoliopsida > Asterales > Asteraceae > Helichrysum > Helichrysum umbraculigerum. Next base: position 1,599,100 of record CATIUR010000005.1, on the reverse strand, counting down.
TGTGGGAACATTCGATATAAAGTATGTTGATGACGATCATGAATGGGTTTTGGTAGTTTGTGATGCAGATTTCATCAGGGTGTAATATAATCAGGCTTTTAGTTCATAATTTTTCGACCAATCTTGGGAGCTCGTGTGAGAGTTCAGATTAATTATGAGTAGCAGCCATCATTTGCTAAAACAGGAAACTTTTAGCCTTCTGTTTTTAGAAGATCAACTCGAGCAATTGCAGTAAAGAATGTTCCATTTCAGCAGAGAAACATTAAGTGGTTTTTTCACTCCTATTTGAAGTTCTTTTTTCCTTTTCTTGTGGTAAGCTGGTTGTTTAAATATGAATTGTTTCAAGTATAAAAATTTGTAAGTTTCTTAATTATATATTTGATCGATCCTCTGACAATTTTTTATATCCCTTGGCCCTTACAAATTGTTACAAGATTGATGATTTACGATTGGTCATTAGTAGATACCCATTATACTAACCAACTGGTTATCACTAAATGAAAGACTAACAAATTTATCACAAATGGTGGAACGATAAGCATTTGCTCTCTATTCATTTTTGTTATCTTTGTAGTTCATGATTTTAAAGAACCGATGATGATTCGATATTTATCAAGGTTTTTGAGGCCACTGTCACACAGTCCGTCTTTATAATTTCTCGAATGACACTCTTAAGATTGACATAGTCGTCACTGGTCAGCTTTTAGAGGTAATATGGTCATTTCACAAATCAATCTATATATTTCTTAATCTCTATTCAACGTTCTTATAATTTTTTGGAACTTATCAGGCTAGAAACGTTGTGATTTGACATAGTAATTCGTACACACAGAGTAATTACTATACAAATTTGATAACTCAAACGTTGAGAATGAGTAAAATCTTTGAGTCATTAGTGTTTTGATGTATTTTATAACCAATTTCTTTATTTGCTAACATGATATAACAAAGAGTAGTTATTGTATAAATAAGATAGCTCACATTATCTGTTTTTACAGGTTGATGAACGAGCAAGTCTATGTGGGTCTAAGAGGATCATTTTTGTTGATGCGAACGAAGACAAATTTAAATAACGTAATTATTTATTAAGAATCTATGCAAGAATATAAATGTTGTTAATATATATTTCTTAATCTCTATTAAGAAATATATATTATTGGCATGATGGAAATATGGAGTCACCGATTTCATCCCACAACTATGGCTACAAAACTACGAGCCAAGTGACTTAACCATATATACACTTGGATCAACTGATCAATGGATTTGAGTTGCGGAATACTATATATTTATATTCATAAAGAAAGTACAAGAACATTTGAATTGAAATTCTTTCATGATTAAGTGTTTTATGAAATGATCACGAAAATATGATTGAGTTCGGGAAATCATACCGTTAAGATTGAGCGTGTTTGATGATATAATAAAATAAAATAGCAATACAATAAACAATTGTATTAATATTTATGGTAGCCCGCAAATTTGCCGGGTTATGATCTAGTATTTGCCATAATATGATGATAAATATATCTATACTACTACCACCTCAAAAAAGAAAGCACATGGCTCTGATACCAAATTGATACAGGACCATATATATGTATAAAATATACTTGTCGTATATTATATGTCGTACGTTTGTAAAACGCGTATTCCATTTGAATACAAGGATATATAATCACAAGTGTCGTATATATGCATATATATATATATATATATATATATATATATATATATATATATATATATATATATATATATATATATATATATATATATATATATATATATATATATATATATATATATACACATATATATAGATTTAATACGTTGTACATGTATAAATACATAAGTTTTGTTTGTCACTAATATCTCCGCTTATAAAATAAATAGATGTTATTATTCTAAACATCAACGTGTCAAATGATTTTGTATCATTGTTAATAAGCTTGTACACATCTTTACTCCAAATATATAACATATACAATTGTTATTGTTTCAAAATAATTGTATAAAATTTTATATTAACAATTATTAATCACGTATAAACGATTAGTTATATTTTTGTAACAAAAATACCATGCGAATGTAATTATACGGTATTAGTTTGGACTGCGTTTTAGGCCGGTTACAAAACGGAACACTGGTCAAGGAGTCACAATATAGCCGTTCGGCTAGAGTCACTTAGCCGTTCGGCTAAGATCATCTAGCCGTTCGGCTATGATCACTTAGCCGTTCAGCTGAGGTGATCTAGCTGATCTGCTCCCATTTCGTTTACAGATCCTACTCTGTACTCTGTTCGATGTCTAGTTTTTAGTTTCAATCTTTCACAACAAGCTATACCCAAGTTATAATATGTATATTAACGTAAAAATGAGCGTAAAAATGTTGAGTTTCCTTACAAATTAAAAACGGCACCCGTGAGAGATGATGATGATGATAACGAAGAAGATGATGATGATGATTCCAACGATGATGATGTTGTTGTTGATTTTTATTGTTGTTGTTATGGTTGATTGAAATAGAGCCGAGAGAGTAGAGGAAGAGATAGATAGATATGTTCGTGTGTGTGTGTATGTGTTTGTATTATTGGAGTTGGTTGGTACAACCGACTCCAATAATTGGTTGGCGGTATCTGTGTTCGTGTACCCGATCGTAAAGTAGTATAATGTTTTCAACTGATAAATTTCAAAATATATATTCGAAAATATTTTCAATTGAAGTATTTTATAAAAATAATTTTAATGAGATATAAAATTGTTTCACTTTGAATACACGGATAGTTCTCTCGTGATTTTAGTTGTGCAAAAATATGTTTAAATATTTTCTGAGTAAATAATTATTATTCCCGACAATAATATATTATTTAGAAATGTTTTGTACCGACATTCGTTTTTATGTTTTTGCGTTCTTTCAGATTGATTATATGTGATTATTAACTAATCATTTAATGTTATATGTATATACATTTATATATATAATATCCGAATACTTTTGTTTTAACACGTAACGAGTACAAGTGATTAAGATTTAAATTAGTAGCTAATTTTTCCCCTTATTTACCGGGTGTCACACTGGCTGCCAGCCGGCTGCCGCCCGTCCCGGTTGCGGCCCTTTCACTCATTTCTCGTTTCACGCGTATCTTCTTCGTTATGCGTCCGTTTTCGATGATTATTTTTGCGTTGGTTTCGTTTTTCAAAAACTAAGACTTTGATGAAAAGAAATCCCTGAGATATCTCTCTGATCTTTAGATGTCTTGTGCGAATCGTTTGAATCTTTCGACGTATGCAGAATCTTCATTATTCATCCGTTTTTGTTGATTCTTCTTCTGTTAGATTCGTATTTTGAAAACGAAGATCTTGGATAAGATGAATCTTAGTGGGCACTTTATCTCTAAATCTTGTCTTGGATGCCTCGAATCTTCAAACGTGCGTGGAATCTTCGTTTTTAGTTCGTTTTGCTTGATTTTTCCCGTGCTATTTTATTTTGACCTTCTTGGCAAAGTTTCATTGATTTGTGTATTATTTGAGTCTAAATGCCAAATATTGTTCTAGAATGAGAGAGAGATCGGTGGTAAAAATGTGACTTCTTACGCGATATCAATGAATGTAAAGAATTTAAAACTAGATCTTGATGCTCAAATACATGCTAATCAAGTATGTATTTAAGAGAAAGTAAAATTCGAAACAAAATTTTTACAACTTAAGAAAGTCATGGAGTCATGGTGTAAGTCTACAGCGAGAGTAAATCAATGTATTAATAATCAAATCCCAAAGCAAGCTAGAGCTATTTTGGGAGGTGATTATAAATATGCTGCTTCTCTCGCTGATTCAACAAAAGTTGATCCAATCTTTAATTCCGATGGAACCTTTTCAGAAGTTGTCTTTGAACCAATGTCAATCTTCAGTGAGCCAAAATCAAATTATTTCACAAAAAGCGATTTGGTCACTGATGATTCTGACATACCCAAGATTGTTGGTGAAGTAAAAATGTTGAAGAATGATAACTCTTTAGTTAATCTAAATCTCATCAAAACAATCACTGATGATAAAGAGATTATCAGTAACCTCTCTGATACTGTTTCAGTCACTGATAAAAATCTTGTCAGTGACCTTAAGTCAAAGAAACAAGAGGTAAAAATCAGCAAGAAAAGTTGTGAGTTAGTGTCAGTTCAGCAACTTAAACCAAAGAAGGATAAGAATGCCAATTATGCAAATAAAAAGTGTTATAAATGTGACAACAGACAACATTTGTCTTCTGAATGCTCAGCAACACCTTTTTCAAAATGTCTAACTATCAGTGAGCATTCAGACATCATTTATGCAAAACAGTGGAAGCCAAAACCAAGGCTCAGCCACTATGAACCCATCTTAGGATGGGTTCACCAGCTGAACTAATTTTGCTTATTGATCCAGGGCATTCTTAGAGAGACTATCTGGTATCTAGATAGTGGTTGTTCCAGACATATGACCTGATGTAAGTCGTCGCTCAGTGACTATCAGGATGAAAGAGGTCCTGATGTAGTGTTTGGTGATAACAAGGTTGGCAAAACAAGGGGTTATGGTGTTCTAACAAATGGTAATGTGATGTTCAAGTGAGTTGCATATGTGGAGGGACTGAAGCACAATTAATTAAGCATCAGTCAGTTCTGTGACTCCAAAAACAAGGTGTTATTTGATCATGAAGCTGGTGTAGTTTACAACAATAAAGGAAGTGCTGTGCTGGCTGCTAACAGAAAGTGAAATACTTATGTGGTTAATATGGACTCAGCTCAGTCAGGGACGTGCTTTTATTCCAGAACTGTTTCAGAAGAAAAATGGTTATGACATAAACGACTTTCTCATCTAAACCTAAAAGTTATCAACAAATTAAGCAAGAATGGTTTAGTCACTGGACTTCCAAAATTGTCTTATGATAAAGATAAGCTTTGTTCAACATGTGAGAAAGGAAAGCATCACAGCTCATCTTTCAAAAGTAAACAGACATCATCAGTAACTGAATGCTTTTATCTACTATATATGGATCTGTTTGGTCCAGTGAGTACTCCAAGTCTTGGTGGAAAGATATATTGTTTGGTAATTGTGGATGAATTAAAGCCAAAAATGAAGCTGCCAGCGAGATTATATCCTTTATCAAGAAAATGGAGAACTTAAATGGTAGTTTGGTAAAACATTTAAGAAGTGATAATGGCACTGAATTTAGGAATGTTGACCTGGAAAATTTCTGTGATTCAAAAAGTATCTCTCAAAATTTCTCAGCACCCAGAACACCCCAACAAAATGGGGTTGCTGAAAGGAGAAACATAACCTTGATTTAATCTACCAGGTCAATGCTCATTGATGCTGGTCTTAAGACCTATTTCTGGGCAGAAGCAGTGAGTACAACCTGCTTCACTCAAAATAGGCCACTAATTGTTAAAAGACATAATAAGATAGCATATGAGGTATTAAGGGGGAGAAAACCTGATATAAGTTTTCTTCATGTTTTTGGCAGTACCTGCTATGTCTTAAACAAAAGAGATCACTTAGGCAAGTTTGATCCAAAAGCTGATGAAGGTACATTTGTTGGTTACTCAATAATCTCTAAACCTTTCAGAGTTTACAATAAAAGAAGAGAATGCATTGAAGAATCAATGGATGTTACTTTTGATGAAGCTTATGATGAGTCACTCACTGATCCACAAGAGTATGAATCTCTTGATTTCAATGATTTAACTAAAAAGGATAGTGACTAATCAATCAGCAACAAAGTTAATGATGAGAAATATGAAAATTTCTCATCAGATTCTGAAAGGGAAGATAATGTCTCTTAAAATAATTCTGGCTCTACTTCAGCTGAGAATAATTCAGGAACATCATCTTTGCCTATTCACAGCCCAACATCACCCACTCACTGTCCAAACCAAAGCACCCAAAATGATAACACTCACTGTTCCAATGCTGATCAGTCTACAAGACAAACAATGGATAAAACAGTCGCTGCTGAACCTCAGCGAATAACTAAATGGACAAAGCATATTGATAATCAATTAATTATTGGTAATCCAAAATCCAAAGTCCAGACTAGATCAGCAACTGCTAACTTTTGTCTGTTTGTTAGTTTTGTTTCACTGATAGAACCAAAGAAGGTGGATGAAGCACTCACTGATCATAATTGGATATCAGCTATGCAAGAAGAACTTGCTCAGTTTGAAAGAAACAAAGTGTGGAAATTAGTGCCTCAGCCTGCTGGTAAATCAATGATTGGAACAAGATGTGTGTTCAGAAACAAAATGGATGCTGATGGTGTTGTGGTCAGAAACACGGATAGACTGGTTACACAAGGTTACTATCAGTAAGAAGGCATTGACTATGATGAAACCTTTGCACCAGTAGCTAGGCTTTAAGCGATCATGCTATTTCTAGCCTATGCAGCTCACAAGAAATTTAAAGTATATCAGATGGATGTGAAGAGTGCCTTTCTCAATGGCAAGCTGCAGGAAGAAGTGTATGTCAAGCAGCCACTTGGATTCATTGATCCAAAGCATCCTGGTTATGTATATAAACTCGATAAAGCCCTGTATGAACTAACCTAGTATGATACTCTCTCTGTCTATCTAATAAAATGTGGTTATGTCGGAGGTAAGATTGACAGCATACTATTTATTAAGAGAGATAAGAGAGATGTCATACTAGTCCAAATATATGTTGATGATATCATTTTTGGGTCTACTAACAGTGACATGTGCAAGGAATTTTCTGATCTCATGACCAAAAGTTATGAGATGAGCATGATGGGTGAATTAACATTTTTCCTTGGTCTGCAAATGTCGCACCCCTAAAATCAGATTGCGGAAGCGGTTCGGGTCGGGGCGCGACTAATCAATAATCAAAGCACAAAGATATAGCAAACGACCTCTAAATGAGACGTTTGAAAAATAATTATTACATTTCCAGAATAAAAGGTTTACAAGTTGCGAGTTCGCATTAAATTTCAATACATCATTTGATATTTGAAAACATGCGACTCGAGCTAGCATAGCTTGTAGTGTCCTAATCCTGCTGGGCACCTGAGAATACATAGTAAAACAAGTCAGCTATAAAGCTGGTGAGTTCACAGGTTTTATTAGTTAAATCGAGTAGCATAAATCATTTGTAGTACAAAAGTAGTTTAATACATTGTATTTAAACTGTATTGTCACAAAAGTGTTACATCAATATGTAATAGTTGGGGGGGGGGGGGGGGGGGGTTAATATAACCCTATGACCTAATCCGATAGGTATGGCTAGTATGTATTATCCACTGGTTCACCATGTTGGAATAAGTTCCTAGAAGTAGGTCAACTTCCTATCTGGAAATCACATCCCATGATGGATTTTGATAAAATACCTTGTGATCAGATAATCTATCAGATTATCATGTGTACATATAGTATCGGGAGTAGCACTACGTGCCTACTGTGAAATTAAATGAAGCACCCCGTGCTTATTAGTGATATCAATTGAAGCACTACGTGCTTAATGGTATAGTCGAATGAAGCACCTCGTGCTTAATAGTACGATCCCATGAAGCACCACGTGCTTGATAATGTAATTATAAACGAAGCACCTCGTGCTTAATGATGAGATCAGGTGTACATGTATACGAAGCAATCCATGCTTAACAGTATAACCAAATGAAGCACTACGTGCTTAACAATATAATCAAATGAAGCACTACGTGCTTAACAACGTGTCATGCATGCATATCAAGTGTACATGTATATATACCAAACATGTATAAATAATCGAAAGTAGCACAAAATGCCCGGAAGTAGCACCAAGTGCCCGGAAGTAGCACCAAGTGCCCGGAAGTAGCGCAACGCGCCCGGAAGTAGCACATAGTGCCCGGAAGTAGCTCCAAGAGCCCGGAAGTAGCACAACGTGCCCGGAAGTAGCGCAACGCGCCCGGAAGTAGCACACAGTGCCCAGAAGTAGCTCCACGAGCCCGGAAGTAACGCAACGCACCAAACAATACATGTATGTGTTTGTACGATCAGCCCGCACAAGCTTGAGAATCCATAGCTTTAGCCGAAAACCTCCGAGCGCGTAACTCAGCAGCCGAAAACCTCCGGGCACGTAACTCTGCAACACAAATGGAAATCTAACGTTAGGTGAAAGACGGGGATGTTCCCCGTAATTCACCTCCGGCGTGAGAATCAGTCACTTGATCGGAAAGTATGAATATTTGATAAAGATTAGGGTTGATATGAATATTAGAGAGATATTAGGGTTTGTATGAAGAAGATGAACATACCTTTGCTAATGAGGAATGAGCTCCTTTTATAGTGATGTTTTCTTGGGCAACAAGTTCATTTGGACCAATCACATGATGGCACTCAGAATTATTCCCTTTGGACCACTCACATGTGTCCAAGTAACCCTTTCATTGGTCCCCACTTCAACTCTGCTGCGCCCGTAAGTATGTCGTACGAACCTCCGGGCAGAGGTTGATATTATAAGATAGTTTGATGGCGAATTCCCATATGGTAACACGTGTTACTTAACACGTGTTTTACGCCACCAGATTGATAATTATTTTCCTCCAGGTGGAGGTAAAATGTTATTTAGTCACGTAGAGAAAAGAATATCTCCAAGCACAGACATACTGGCTGGAGTAAAAGGTGGTTACACCATTAAGTCCCCCCAGTCTAGTGAGAGATAGAAGCATGCTAGATGTTACTAGACTCAAGGCAGAAGCTTACAGGCAGACTCTTCGGATTACCTCTAGTTGGATAAGTTAGGTCATCTTTGCACCATTCGACAATTCTAGCGCTCCATTAAGAAATTATGATGACAATCTTTTCATTGAGTTGCGTCTATACTCCTTGCTTTGACGGAAGTAGATGATTTAGATGGTTATTGGCGCCTTGGTATGATATACTTAGAAAACTTGTTCCTAACTTTCTTCGTTTAGATATTTCGATAAGAATTCTCCGCCAGGATGTTCCTAATGTGTATTGAAGTGTTTTTGGTGTCGCATCTACGTCTTCCTTTGACGTCTTTATATCTTTATGTGCAATAATTAATGTGGACGTCAAATATCGCTGGTAGTTATACCTGGTTAAAACTATGGGGATCGGTGTTGCTTCTACAGTTTGAGAAGAAAATGTTGATATCTTCCTTGCCATGGTGTAAGCGTGAGGTTACTTCAGGTCTGAATATCGTATATATAACAGGGTCTTTGTTGATGAGATTTGCTGGGTATTATTTGCCTTTCTATAGTGTTTTCTTCTATCTAACTAATGTTTTTGAGTTTTCATCTTTTCAAAGGTAAAGGTTATGAAATTTCTAAGGGTGGTTGTAAGCATGATTCAAGAGAAGTTATCTAAAGAAATGTGATACCTCCGGGTTCAGGGTTACTCGTTCTGTAGGTAGTGTTGATAATTTGTCTTAATCGCCAATCCCAGGCCCGAAGAAAGCTATTTGAGATTATGAATATTGCCACCGAAGATCATATTGTTGATTAATGCTCTGATTGACAAAACTGAAGACATATTATCTAGAAGATAAAAGGTAATAGGTATGCCGGAGAGAAGTATAGGTGTTATTTCCATCAATTTCTCTTATGTTGATGTTGATTCAATATGATCATGTTACATTTGCTGACTATATTCTTCTTCCTCCAGGTGGGGAAATTGTTTTTGCTAGGCTAGATCAGGAGATAAGTATTCCTCTTTTCCCCTTTTTCCGATAGCTCTTAGGATCATGTTGGTGGACCTCTCCTGGGTAGATGGTTTATTCATGAAAAGTACAATTGAAATTTTATGGTTAGGTCATCATTGATTTTGTTGATGGTGATGATGTATGGGATTTAAGTTTGTTGGCTCGGGGAGTATCTATGGTCCTAATTGGGTTTCAACATTCGATGGCATCCAAGACAACGTGAGGATTTGATTGGAGGTTTAAGTATTTTGGGTACCGTGAGGATAGGGGTATGAGATGGAAGGTATATATGCTATTATACAACTTCTGGTCAGAAGGTTTTGAAGTTGACCACAGTTGGAGAAAATATCTAATGGGTCTTTGAAATTTCTAGGCGGAGGTTAGAAATAACGTAGTTTTTAACCTTTCTAATATTGCGGCAATTGTTAACGAAAACAATTTTTTTTTGTAGATGATGACTCTAAACTGGTTGGTAAAGAAAAGAGGTATTACTGTTGAGAAGAAGATTATCAAGCTAGAATAAAATTTCTAACTAGCTGAAGAGAAGATTTTTTCCTTCCAAGATTAAATAGAAGAATCTGGAAAATGGGCCTGACGATTATTCTCATTACCCTTTATTTCTGAGCCCCTGGATGAACTCCGATACTCTTTGATGTTTGAAGGAAACTCTAAACCATATGGCATTTCATAATGCTCAATCCAAAGCACAAGCGGAGATCATTTTCTTCTGATGAAAGAATCAACCCTTGCCGGGTAGATCGAGGATTTTCATAATATTCTCCTCTCATTTGTGGGTATACCGGGTTATACCCCCTCCATGCGAAAAATTAATCTACCCCCTATATTGGGGTGGATACACAGAATGTCCTCCTTGCTGGGGGTTATATAACCCAAGGTTTATGGAACTTCCGAGAATTTGGCTTCCCATCTGGGCATAATACCCTAATGGATAGAAGTGACCTTGTGTGCCTTGAGGGTTACTTTGTTCTGTTATGACTTGGGCGTTTATCATTACAGATCTAGCTGTAATGTTTTGGGTAAGTGGCATGAAAGAGGAATTCCATGTGGGTAGTGGATTTGTTATCATGTTGGTAATGTGTTGGTTTTGTATGGTTGGTAGGATTTGGTCCAGGATGATTCTTGGTAAAAGGAAGTTAGGTTGTGTCACCCAAGCGTTATTAGAGGGTACCTGAAAACTTCCAGGCGTACCTGGACCTCCTGGCATGCTCTGGCTAGTAACCTGATTATTGAAACTTGACTCGATTCATGTTGGAAGCAACTTCCTCTAAGCAGGCGGGAGATGGAAGCATCTTGGAGGATCACAAAGAGTATCTCTCTCTTCCACAAGGAAATGGTACATGGAAATGGAGGCATTTGGCTGAAGCTTTTTTTATCATCAATCTAGAAGATTCTGAGAATTTCTCATCTTTCGGATAGAAAGATTTAGATATCAATTTTGCTGACTCTAAGGAACAATTCCTGTTGGTGAAAGATCAACTTGGATCTGCTGAGAGGAAATCTTTGGAGCTTGAACAGAGGTTGATCATTTTCGATTACAAGTTGAAGGTTGTTGAGGAGAAGATTGTTGTTGCTCAAGAGATCTTTAATGCACTATAATGATGAGCTCTCAGCTTTCAAATAGCGAGAAATTCTAGAGGCCTGTGGCTAATGCCTTAATGCATTTGGAACTAGAACTCGCCAGGAAATGTTGGAGCTCTTTTACTCTGGGCACCTTGTGAAAGATGCAAGCTTGGAAGATAATTCAGAGTACAACCCTTGAGCCAAGGAAGATTATGATATTATTGTTGCGGTTAAGAACAATACTCAATTTCCTTTCCTCCAGAAGCTTATTAATGTTGCTCATAGGCCAATTGAAGAAACCCTCCAGGTTAAGCCAGATCGCAGCTCGGAGAACTCTCCTTCTTGAATTTTTTCTTTTGATGAAAAACTTGGTTATTTTGCTTGTAATTATGTAAGCTCTTTGTTGGGTAATCTCCTTTACTTTCTTGAACTTTGATGCTAGCTTTGGTTTTGATACTCTGAACAAAACTATTATGGTTGGATGCCTTTATCTTTTTTGTCCTTGTATGCTTCTACAATCTGGTTATCATATTTTGACATTCTTCATATGAATGTGTGGACTTCCAACCACGCAGTTAAATTTCTGCTTGGAAGTAATAAGTGTTTACTTCTATATTACGTCACGGTTTACACGCGATCTTTGTAATACCTGGATATCATATTTTTGACATTCTTCATATGAATGTGTGGACTTCCAACCACGCAGTTAAATTCTGCTAGGAAGTAATAAGTGTTTACTTCTATATCACGTCACGGCTTACATGTGAATTTTGTAAGCTAACATTTCTTTGGAAAAACAGTTTTCCAGGGGATCATTTTCCTGAAGTGTGGAATTGATACCCTTATCCGGATTTATACACCTAAAGTGTGGCGTATTTTTGATTGAACTACGTTTCAATCCCTGTCATGGGTTGCTATCCCACTCACAGTGCTTGGGGTTCCTTAAGTGTGGTTGCCCCGAACTTTTATCGACCCTCTGACCAAACACGGGCTAGAGTTTCTAAGGTTAACTCACGATCTTAGGTAGCTTATATAGAGATATAAGTTTTTGCTAACAATATTTGCTTTCTCATCAGAGTTCAACAACCCTATTTTGTGTACATAGCAAAACACGTGCTAGTCGCTATGAGATAATTTGCAAAAAGTTTACACGTAGAACCTTTTCAAGTTAGACGCGTACCATGTACGATTTAAGAGCTTTCCATGCATGCTTGTGAGATCTACCTTTTATGAGCCTCCGCCATTTGGTAAGGACCTTTCCATGCCTGCCCTGCTAGTTTCATTTTTCCTTAGCACATGTTCTCCTACCTTGAAGGAAACACCTCTTACCCTATGGCTGTAGTGTTTCTACAAATGCTTCTTGTATCCAACTCTTTTATAGCAGTTATTTCTCTTATTTTTTCCAAGAGATCTAAGCTTTCCATTAGACGCATCTCATTGTTTTTTTTTTTATCTGCATGGAAGTATCGATATGAGGGTACCCTTTTCTCTGCCGGGAAAAAGTGTTTCAGTTCCATATGCGAGACTAAATGGAATTTCTCTCTTACTTGTTTTGGGAGTTGACCTAAGATCCCATAATACGTTTGTCAATTCATCTACCCATCATTTTTAACATTTTATCGGTCATGTTTTAATTCCTCTAACCACTTCTCTATTTATAATTTTCTCCAACCCGTTTGGTCTGTGGGTAGTACGCTGAGGTGCATGACTTTTGAATGCAGGGACCTTCACACCAACTTTTGGATGAGTCGTAATCAAAATGTTTGCCATTATTGCTCACATTAACTTTCGGGACTCCGAACCTGCAAACTTTATTATCCCGAGAAAAAAATACCACATGCTTACCTGTGGTTGTGGTTAGGGGTTTTGCTTCGACCTATGTTATAAAATAGTCGCCTACTTCCATGAGGAACTTCGGCCTCCCCAGAGCTTCATAAGATGGGCCGACTATATCAATTCTCCACTTGAGAAAGGACCGGGTAGAAGTTACCGGGATCAATTTGTACTTTCGTTGTTTTTACACCGAAGCTTGGACTTTGCAGTATTTACTACTCTGTAGCTCTTATTTGGTGTTATAGTTCACAGTTGGCTAGAAGTATCCCAAATTCTTGACTTTTTTTATCACAAGTTCTCTGGTCGGAGTGCAACCCACATAAACCTTCGTGAATCTCATGTATTACTCTCCCTTCTAAAGGCCCTTCACACCTAAGCCATGACTGGAGATATGATCTCCAATACAGTACATTTTCAAGGAACGTGTAATCTGGTGCCTTAGCATGTATCTCTCAAGCTCCTTGATTATTGCTTGGAAGGTACCATGATAGAGATACTCAATGGTTGGCTTCATCCATGTATCCACTTCTTCTTCCAAGCTCATAATTTCAGCACCACTTCCAACTGAACTCTTAATGAGTACTTCCACCTTCACCTGGGTGGCAATATTTATCCCTGCTAAGAGAATTTCATACTTGGCTTTGTCATTAGAGGTTGGAAACTCAAACCTCAAGGCACCTTCGAACTTTATTTTCTCAGGGTTAGTAAGTATCCACCCTGAACCGGCTCTCTCCAAGCTAGATAGACCATTTGTGTACAAAGACCAAAGTTTTTTCTCTGAGTACTCTTCCACATTTTTCCCTTCTACTTTCATCTTCATGGTGGTACCTTTGACTGCCATCTTGGTTATGAAAGTTCATTGTATTGATATGCGTGGCCAGAAGGTTATGTCATGCTCTCCAAGCTCCATTTCCAATTTAGCTAAGCTTCCAGACCTTTCTAGATGAGCTAACACTTGTCGCATAGATTGATCCATTACTACCATCACAAGGTGTCTCTAGAGGTATCTTCTCAACCATCTAGTCTAATGTACTAAAACTAGTATTAACTTTTTCTTAGTGGGGTAACTTTCTTTGTGGTCATGAGGCGCTTTGCAAATAGAATACACGGGGATTTGAATTTTCTTTCTCCCTGCCAAGTGTATTGCATCGACCGACTGGGTAACTATTAAAAGATACATAAATAATGTTTTTCCTGGGATGGTCGCTTTGAGAGTGGGTAGCTCTTGCAGAAGATTTTTCATATGTTGAAAATCCTTCTCTTCTTCCTCTATCCAGAACGGATTTTTTTGTTGACACGATCCTTCAATATTTTAGAGGTATTAGTGACTTTTCTTCTGCCTTGGATAAAAATTGGCTGGGTGGTGTAAATCTTTCACTTGGAATTTGCACTTCCTTGATAGACTTTGAGTAACTCCACTCTAACACTGCCTGGAGCCTTCGCAGGTTGGCTTTCCTGCCTTTTAAAATCATCATATGTTCATGAAACTGGTCCTTTTCCTCTGCCTTCAATGTGTACATTTCTTGACTTAACCATGTGTGGCTTATCTTTAAAGTTCAAATATTTCTAACTCTATCTTTCAACATGACTTCCTCAAAAGTCCATCTACTTTGGCCATCGAATGCTACTTTCAAGATTTTTCGATACACTTTACTTGATCTTTTCATTTCCTAGCTAAAAATTTAACCCTCCGATTGACATCTATTTTCGAATAATAATATTCCGGGCAGAGTTTATACCGGCCAGGCCAGTTAGATTCACATGTATGTACCAGCCTAGATGACTTTCCCTAACTGTAATTGAGCCATTCTTTTGTTGAAATTCGAGCAGTAAACTGCTCATGAACTTGTTTATACGCTGCTTTACTTATTTCCAAAGCAAGGTAAAATTTCTTTTGCTTTGCAGATGTTTTACCGGGATGAACAACTAACTGGTGTTCAACATTGAACTCTTCTTGATCTCATTTAGGCTTGTTTATCATATGTCTTCCAGGCAGTCCTCCCATACGTGCCGAATTCCAGGCACACATATTGACATTGTTTTACAACGAATACGGTATTTTTGCTCTAAATACTTCATATAATGTTTGTTCACATCATTCGGTTGTCCACGAGATAAATTATGGATGACAACCTTCAGCCCAGAAACTTTATCAAAAAGAATCATATTCTTACCTTCTCTCTTAGTCCCGTCTTTCAAGTTGGAATATATTGTGCCCACTCCATTCAGGGTTGGAAATTTCATTATACCATGCACAGTAGAACTACCCTCTGAGTAAACTCACGGATGGTCGGGCCAATATGATATTATGCGTGCTAACCTTTGGGTAAGATCCTGGGATTACTCTCAAACTAAACACTTCTAGTGGTCAAGAGATTTCTTCTGAAAAACCAATCAATGGTCTAGTAACCTCCTTTCTCATGGCCGGAATTCCAATTGATCATCGCCTAAAAAAGCTTTCATACATCATGTTAGAAGAGCTTCCTCCATCTAAATAAGCTTTATGGACTTTCTTTCCAGCCACCCTTATGGTAATCTTCATTGGATTTTCTAGAGGCACAATGCCTTTCAAGGGAGGAAACGAGATTTCTTCCTCCTCCCATTACTTCGTAGCCTTTGATCTTTCACTTGCTCCCATAACCGGAGTATGTATAATCATAACATTATCCCTTATTGGTTGTTCTTCTTTTTCTCTTTTCTTCCAGCTACAGTCAATCTTCTGATCGGAACTATTCCTTTCTTTGTGGGAGCTTACTTTGCCTTCGCCTTCGTCTTCTACCCATTGTGTTAAACTCTTCACCTCCTAAGATTTTTTTTAATTTCGATTTTTATAGTCTCGGGGTAACGTGACCATAATTTGCATGGAAGTCGCACTACATCCTAATAACCTTGCTCTTCATCTTCCGGTATACTTTACACCGTTATTGAAAGCTCTAGCTTCATGCGTTGTAATTGAAACTTTTTTTTTTTTTAGGACACTTTGAAAAACTATTGAGCAAGTCATCACTTTGATTTCTCTTATGGTTAAAGGAACTATTACTTTCCCCCTTTTCTTCTCCATACGATCTTTTCATGCCGCTATTTTTTTTTTTTTTTGGTCGGAGATGTTTTTGAACCTCCTTGCATATGCTCTGATTTCTTCCGATACCATTCAGCATAGGCTTTCACTCTCACCAAGTCAAATTGTTGTACATCACCACTTATAAAATAGTATTTATTCGATCACTTCTTGTTTCCTAAATTGGCAAAGGAATTGGGTTTTTAACTTCTCAAACTTATTAATTCCTCCAGGCGGAAGGCTACAATACTACAACCTCGCCGCACCGACTAATGTCAAAGAAAACATATGACACAAAACAGGTTCCGTCCATTTTCTTGCCTTGTCAACTCCTTTGAGGACCATCAAGTGGGCATACGGGTCACCTTCTCCGTTATACTCCTTCACATTAGAAGGAAGCTCTAAATCATCTAGCATATCACAAATCTTGATCCAAGGAGCTAGAGGTAATTGTTTTAACCTCTAACTATATGGCGGGAGTTCTCCCTAGATTTCATCTTTCCACGTGGGCATAATGGATCATAGATTCTGGGAGATAAATCGGATGGTATACACCTCCTAAATTGTGGTGAATAGGCTGAAGATTGGAACTTCGTTGATTGGTGACTCCGCCTAGAGTTTTATATGCACTTTGGGATGAGTTGTTGTTTTCGATTCTGAACAAACTTGACGAACTTGCTACAACGAAGGGAATCTGGCATGGCGTAGTTGCCACTTGAGAGCTTTGATAATAAATAGGGGATGACTCGGTGACTTGTTGTGCGGCCAGAGAAGGTAGCGGAATGGTTTCGGTTCACCCCATGTGAGGTAGTAAAGCCTTGATATTTGATCCAAAGCATACTCATAGAGAGAGGAAAATAATTCTGGGTGAAAAGATACTAGGCAGGTGGTTATGATAAAATAATACTTGGTTCCTTTTGATTTTCATAGTTGCTTATATTTGTTGGAGTGCCTGCTTGTATGAAGGTTTCCTCAGCTTCGGTAATACCTCCGGGTGGAGGTGAGGTAGTAAAACGTATGACAGACCTATCGCCTTGACATCTTGTTACAGCCCTGGCATTTTCTCTTATCACTTCCTTACATATTTCTTCATTACTTCGTTCATGTGATTCTACGATAGACCTCGAACTAGGGATTTTAGGATATTTCTCTAGAGGTTCTGGGTGTCAGATTACGGCCCTATTCTTACCTCTAGGCAGAAACTTTGACGGGTTCACATACTCATGCCAATATTTTGGTGAAATCAAATTTGTTATATGAACTAATTTTCTATCATTTAGCGTACCACTAGGCTAAGAAATAAATTTCCGCCACCTCTAGAAGAATCAAATGTAAAGTCATGCGGAGGAAATAAACCTTCATTATCACTAGAAAAACTAGATCTTAAATTGGACGGAGGAGACGAACCTCCATCACCACCGGAAAAACCAGATCTGAAATTGGACGGAAATCATCGCCGGAAAATTCATATGTAAAACCCTGTGGCTGAATCAAACTTTCACCACCACCGAAAAAATACGGTGTTAACATTAGCGTAAACTTTTGAGGGCGAAGATCAGCTAAAACTACTAGAAATCGAGAAATTAACTGTTAAAAACTATAAAGGTTTAGAGTTAATTACAGTCGGGGTCCCACCGGGTGTGCCAATTGTTTGTACGATCAGCCCGCACAAGCTTGAGAATCCATAGCTTTAGCCGAAAACCTCCGAGCGCGTAACTCAGCAGCCGAAAACCTCCTGGCACGTAACTCTGCAACACAAATGGAAATCTAATGTTAGGTGAAAGACGGGGATGTTCCCCGTAATTCACCTCCGGCGTGAGAATCAGTCACTTGATCGGAAAGTATGAATATTTGATAAAGATTAGGGTTGATATGAATATTAGAGAGATATTAGGGTTTGTATGAAGAAGATGAACATACCTTTGCTAATGAGGAATGAGCTCCTTTTATAGTGATGTTTTCTTGGGCAACAAGTTCATTTGGACCAATCACATGATGGCACTCAGAATTATTCCCTTTGGACCACTCACATGTGTCCAAGTAACCCTTTCATTGGTCCCCACTTCAACTCTGCTGCGCCCGTAAGTATGTCGTACGAACCTCCGGGCAGAGGTTAATTTTATAAGATAGTTTGATGGCGAATTCCCATATGGTAACACGTGTTACTTAACACGTGTTTTACGCCACCAGATTGATAATTATTTTCCTCCAGGTGAAGGTAAAATGTTATTTAGTCACGTAGAGAAAAGAATATCTCCAAGCACAGACATACTGGCTGGAGTAAAAGGTGGTTACACCATTAGTATGCATAACCAAACAGATGATATTCACAGATAATCGCAATACAATGTTTATCCAACTGTATTACCCTATGGTGATATTGTAGGTGTAAATCATAAGTATGCAACTATAGCTGTCACATATCAATCATAATGTATCTAAGTGTGAGCAGTTGTCACCTAGATATCGGACGTAGCATAAGATGTCTAAGTATGTACATTCATCACTTAGTTAGTCGGGTATAGTACAATGTACTCATCTAGTGTATGCTACTATGGTGTACTCGTAATCTCAAGTCCATCAGGTATCTAGGTATCTCAATTCGATATTCACTCGTGTATTAGTCTAAACTAGTAATCATAGCATAATGTTGTGTAGAGGTGTTTAGTCTCTAAATGTTCGTACAAGCAGTTTGACTAAGTGTTTTCCATCTCTCGAGTACTTATTACCTTCAAGTATATTTTGAGAACTCGTTAATGTTGGATCGTAACATGTTTATCATAAACATTTGTAAAACAAGTTTTATTCATTAATCAATGAAAAGATAATAAAACGTGTATGCATTCTCACCCCGAAAACAGTAAAACAGTTGAAGAATGGGGCTATGAACTCACCTGTAGGAGCGAGCGATCCTACAATAAGCGTGTCGTCACAATGGTAACCTCCTAGTGTCCTAAACACGTGAGGTTATATAAGTACGGGACTAAACAGTCTGACCAAGTAAATCATTTGAGTATTTATATGTTGCTTGGTTTTAAAGATCGTGTACGGCCCGTTGGTGACGGTTTGTAGTAATAATCCCTGAAAACATTATTATTATATTTGTTTCATTGTACCTTTATAAAGTATGAAATTGCGTACGGGGGTCCGGGGGCAGCGCTCCTGGTAACGGGGTCCAAGGGGTGCAACCCCTGGCGGGGTCCAAGGGGCAGAGCCCTTGGCTAGGGTCGACATATTCAGAGTAAAAACGCATCCGAAATCCAAATTCGGAGTAAAGTCAAGTGGTAAAATCTAGTTTCGACACTTAGTGAAAAACATGTGTTTTTAAGGTTCTGTGTTTTGCGACATTAGTAGTGACACTAGGTGCGACATAGGAGCTTGTGTCGCTATATGCGACGTCCACAATTTATTGCGACATAGTGTGTTATGTCGCTATGTGCGACGTTCGGATTTGCTGCGACATAATGGCTTGCGTCGCACCATGCGACATAATTAATTTTTGCGACATTACCCTGCGACATTGGCTGTGTTGCAGCACCGTTTTTGGGACTCTGCGACACAACGGACTGATCAGACATTTTTCACCCAAAAACACAATCTAACCTATTTTTGGACCAAATCTCGTTGGTATAATGCCTAAACATGATATTTTAAGTATTTCTAACACAAAATCAAAAGAAAAGGGAGTAATTTATTACAATTTGAAGATGGAGATCAAAGATGATAATGATGAACTTGATGATGATGAAGATGAAGATTAAGATGATAATGGTGTTGTTTGCTTGCTGTTGTTGCCGATTTTGTTGTCTTTGTTGTGGATTTGTTGTTGTCTGATGAAGATGAGATGGAGAGAAAGAGATGAGGTGGATAGGTATAGATGTGTGTGTTTTGTTTGGTATGAAAAATGAGAAGAAAAGGGGTGGGGGAGTGGGGGTATAGGGATGGCCGGCCCTCACCTTTAGTGGGGGTAGGTTGTCCCCAATTACAGCGTTAAATGCCCGTGTTTGTATACCCGATCGTATATTTGCAAAATATTTAAAAGATAATAATTTCTTTGTGTAATTACGTAATATTTTTAGCTGAAGTATAAAAATACTTTATTTGAGTTATAAAGTTATAACTTTATTTTAATTTGTTTGACGGACACGTTTCGCGCGGTTTGTCGAATATGATGCGTTTCAAATAGAAAGGAATATGTTTTATTTTTGTCCGAATAAATAATTATTATTTTTAACAATAATACCTTATTTATAAAGTTTTGCACCAACGTCCATTTTTGTATTTCTGCGTGCTTTCAGATTTGTTGTTGCAAGATTTTTGATAGATCGCGTTCGTGTATAAATATATAAATATACAAAATGTGTATATGTACTTAGACCTATTTCTGACTAATACATATATTAATGGTAATATTAAACGTAATAACGATGGCCTAAAATGCCGGGTGTCACAGCAAATAAAGCAAACCAAAACTGAAATTTTTATAAGTCAAGGAAAATATGTTAAAGATTTATTAAAGAAATTTGAATTCACTAACTGCTCATCCCTTGCTACACCAATGTCACCTGCAGTAAAACTACATGCTGATCCTGATGGTAAATCTGTAAACATCACTGCTTACAGAGGTATGATCGGATCACTGCTGTATCTCACTGCAAGTAGACCAGACATTATGTTTGCTACATGTCTCTGTTCTAGGTATCAAGCTGATCTAAAGGAATCACATCTACTTGCTGTCAAAAGAAAATTCCGATATCTGAAGGGTACACCAAATCTTGGTCTCTGGCATCCATCTGGTTCATTTCTCACTGAAAGGATATTCTGATTCTGATAATGCTGGATGCAAGCTAGATAGAAATAGTACATCTGGTAGCTGTCAGTTTCTAGGAGAAAAGCTTGTTAGCTGGTCCAGCAAGAAACAAAATTCAGTTTCAACCTCAACCGCTGAAGCTGAATATGTCGCTGCCAGTGCTTGTACTGCTCAAATTCTCTGGATGAGAAATCAACTTGCTGACTATGGGTTTGACTTCACTGAAATACCAATTTACTGTGATAGTCAAAGCGCCATAGCCATTGCAAACAATCCAGTAATGCACTCAAGGACAAAGCACATTGATGTCAGATATCATTTCATCAGGGACCATGTGATGAAGGGTGACATTGAACTATACTTCATTCCAACTGACTATCAACTCGCTGATCTGTTTACAAAACCTTTGGATGAGAAGAGATTTAACTTTCTTATCAGCGAGCTTGGTATGTTAAACCTAAATGAATAGATAAATTCTTTTTGAATTTATTTAATTTTTTTGTTCTATTTTAAAATCGCTTTGAATAAAAGGACTTCACAAATTATAACTTTAGAAGAACATATTCACTAATCAACTGACTTTCACTGATCCAATCAGTAAGTTCAGTAATCAGTTAGTTATGTCCATCTATCATTATAACTTGTAAAGTCACATGAATATCTATTTATGTCTCAAAGTTAAAGTTAATATCATTTCTTCATAATTATTTCTAGCTTATCTAGTCAGTATTCTAAGTTGTGACTTGATCAGTGAGTTCTAAAAATAAATAATTGATATATGTTTAATCTAAGACATAATTCATATTCATTTTTTTAAAATAAAGTGTATTTATCTAAAATTGATAACAGTGGTCTATATCAAATCTGAAACTTAGTCTAAATGATTTAATCAGTATTCTAAGTTGTGATTAAATCAGGCAGAAAAAGCTTCAGCGAGATATATGATCAAAATTATCTCTTTATGATATTTATACTATCTTTCGGTGGTAAATCAGGTTACTGATTATGTATCTCAAGGGATTATCACTCCCTGAGATATCATTTAATGGTGGAATATAAATCGACAAATATTCATTTTATTTAATACGTTTGTATTTAATTTAACGGATTTCAAAAATAAATGTTTTATGGTACAACGGAAAAGTCGCGTTTTCTAACATCATCTCTCCTACGTCAGTGCACTTTTCCGGCGCACCACTCCCATCACCATTAATGCCACCACTCTCCACCATCATCACCTCTATACCACTACCACTTTCCACCACCATCGTCCACGACTCTTCATTTTCAACCACACGATCATCAAGTTGCATATCACTATATAATCAGGGACTTAACCCATCTTTCATTTTTTCACGCATACTTGATTTTCGTATTATCAAAACCCTCTCATTTTTAAAACCCTAAAAATCTGTAAATCAAATCTCTTAAATGGCCAAATCTAAATTTTTCTTAAACTCTTATACACCCACTACAGAGATTAAAGCTCTTCGAGCCTCTGCAATGAGTGAAGATTTGGTTTTCACTGTTCCTAAATCGAATTATTTGGGAAATCTTACATATCCAAAAACAGAGTATGCGGAGATAATTACTTTTTTAAATAATCATTTATTCTCCCTCCTCTTACTCTATCTCCTGGTGAGATGAATCCTGAATGGTTGAGTGAGTTCTGGTATACCTGCACTCACTCAGTCGTTCAAGGGGTTTCTCGAATCCAGGGTTACATTGACAATGGGGCAACCCAAATTACTATCACTGCCAACACCATTCGTGCAGTTTTACAACTACCAGTGCACGATATTTATGAGCCACTGCCCGACGGAGATACTGCCAAGGGAGGCATCGTCAATCTCACTGGGATTGAATGCAAACACTCCGTCGATGCCATTGGTAACCGTAAGTATTTCACTGTTCATAAATCAAAGATAGATGGTGTTTGGAATGCTTTATTTTCAAACTTTATTCAGTGTCTGGGCACTAAATCAGGGAGCTATGATCAATTTAGCACCCTAGAGGCACAGATCAGTTGGTCACTGGTCAATTCTATGAGAGTTGACTATGCAAGTGTGATCTTCGATGAACTGATCAATAAGATCGCTGAGCCTACCAGGGCAAAATATGTGCCCTATCCTAGGTATTTGTCACTGATCTTTAAAGATCAGTTCGAAGCTTATGATAGAGTATCTTTCACTGGTTTTGAGCCAAGCCTGGTAGGAAGTTAAATATTTTCCAAACCAGCGACCGTGTCTCTCCCTGACTTTATGAAACCACAGGGAGTACTTGCACCCCAGCCTTTACAATCTGTACCATTGTCCGTTGCTGCTCCTACATTGACCACGTCACTGACCACACCCCCAGTGACCACTGTGGTTAAATCACTAATCAAGAAACCCTCCACAGCTCCCAAGAAAAAATTCAAATTAGGGTCCCTGACATTAAAGGATCAGGGACATAGCGAAAAGAAGACGTCTAAGGACGCCAAGGGTGAAGCAGAGACTGAACGTTCAGTCCCTGCGGGCACCCTTGATAAACCCAAACCTACAACTGCCTCACTGGACTCCCGAAAGTCCAGTGACTCTAAAAAGGGAAAACCACATACAGCTACAATGGCTCAACCCATTGTTAGCAGTGATTCGGGTGCATCCCACACCCTCCCATCGAGTCAAACCCCCAGCCACTTGTCATCCTCACAAAAGGATGACATTTCATCAAAAGGGCTAGTGACATCAGCGGGTGATAACACACTCAATGTTGATGTCACACCACTGGCTACAGACCCGAGCCAACTCTCATCTATCACTGCACCAGTTGTCAATGTCCCTCCACTGTCACATGGAGAGATACAGGATGACATTTCTGTTTCCGATGATCCATCATCTAGAACACAAGCTGGTGATGACGAGGAAGCCCAACCAATGGACACCTCCACCTCCGACGATGAACAACCACCACCATATACACCATACATCCTTGCTACTACTGCTGCTGCTGCTGCTGCCGCTGCACCCACACCTACACCACTCACCACTGCTCCACCAGCTACTCTTGTCACTTCACCAATCCAGAAGTTAGACGCCATGTCTCTCTCAAGTGACAATATATCAATGGTAGCTGGTGATGATCCCCTTGCTGAGACTGCCATGGGTGCAGGGGATCAGGGAGCCCAATCAAAACCCCAACCAACACCACCATCATCCCCTCCAAAATAAACCACACCACCATCTCCACCAAAACAACAAATACCACATCCACCTCCATCTCCTCAAGCTGATAAAGCCTCATCATCTACTCCCTCTTCCACTGACAAGTTACTGATGGAGTATATTGCCGCCTCACAGCAACAAATCAAAATGCTCACTGAGGATAGGGAAACACTTAAAGGGCGGGTTGCCGATCTCACAAAGGCTGTTAATGCTCTTGCTGATGCATATGACCCTATTCCTCTCTGGAGTACTGATGTGAGTGAAGGTAAAATCAGTGACTACAGCTGCCATCAATCATTCTCAACTCCTCGAAACTCAATCCAAAGCTCTATCTTATCTCGCTACCAGTACACGCATCAGTTTGATTGCTCATGATGATGCTATCTCTTCTCTCTCTACCAAACATACAGAGATGGCTTCTTCTATGCTCATTTGGCGACGAGTGGTGACGGGTGCGAGTGAGGCCCATTTCCTTTTTTTTTTTTGTAATGTAACCGTTAGTTTTTTTAAAAAAAAAAAAATTTTTAAAATTAAAATAAAAACAAACGGTCATATGGCCGTTTTTTTGAAAAAAAATGATTTTTTTTTAAAAACCCCACTTTTTACCTTTAAATACCACTATCATTTTACCCATTTTCACACAACCACCATCCTATCTTTCAACACACTTTCAACATACACATTCACCTTTCTCAAACAACCACCATCCAACCTTTTCATCTTTCTCAAACAAAAATGTCTAAAAACACCAAATCAAACCCCAAACCCAAAACCAAAAACAAAGATTCACAAAATATCGGCCATGATATGTGGCAAGCTTTGATAAACAACCCGTTACCAAACATGTCATCACCAAACACCCAAGCTTCCGGTTCCTCCCAACCACCTCAACAACATGCTTCCGGTTCATCCTCTCAAAATCAACAATATGCCGCCTTCCCACCAATTGCTCAACCATTCAACTTTGCCACCGATGATCCAAGAAACAACTACCAACACCACGGGTGGTACCAAACACAATGGTCACCACAATTCCACCAAACACAATGGTCACCACCACACCCACAATTCCAAAACACACATTGGTCACCACAACAACCACCACAATGGTCACCAAGCACTTCCAATCCTCACTTTCAACAAACCAACTTCACCGTGCCTCAAACGTTGGAAGAAAGCTCCGACGAGGCCCAACCCGAAAATGAACCCGATGATCAATCCGAACCCGAATCCGAACCCGAACCCGAAATCGTCACCGATCCAAAAAAGTCCAAAAAAAGGGGTAAGCAACCTGCCGAGCCCAAACGCAAACAACTACGATGGACCGACGAGGAGGCAAAAATTCTGGCAGAGAGGTGGATTCACTGTTCCGAGAATGGGGTCCAAGGAAAAAACCAAACAAACGAATCTTTTTGGTCCAAAGTCCTACAAGGTTACAACTCTTGTGTGACAGATTCACGTCAGCGCAACCTCAATCAACTTACCGGCAAGTGGAACAAGATTTCACACGATTCCAAGTCATTCCAAGGCATCTACAAAGAGATTCAACCACAAAGCGGCGCCAACGAATTCGACGTCTTAACGGCGGCCCGAAAAGCATTCCGAAAGCAAATCAAACGTGCTTTCATCTATGAATCATCTTGGAATGTTTTGAAACATTTCCCAAAATTCTTTGCTGAGCCGGGGGTGATGGCTAACGAAGACACCTACGCACCTTTTGTCACTGATCTTGACATAGACGATGAGCCGGTTCATTCTGCTCTAGATGCAAACATGAAACGGTTGTTTCAAGACGACTACCTCTGCCGTCCAGTGGGCCGAAAGGCGGCCAAAAGTACTGCTTCCAGCTCCGCCGGCTCGTCTTCGCGAAGTGTTCGTTCGGAAAAGATTGACACACTTGAAGCAGTCAAACAAACTGCTCTAGCGCAACAAGAAGCTATCAAGTTGATCAAGGAAAACGCAATGAAAAAGGCGGCGTACAAAGCTATTTATTTTCTTGCTAAGACACTTGGAAAAAAGCCGTCAAAAAAAGAGATCAAAATGATCAAATCTGCTCACAAAGAAGTCGTATCACAATACGAACAACAGTATGCCGCCGGCGAGTCCGATGAAGGCGAGGAGGAAAACGAGGAGGAAAACGCAAACGACAACGAGGAATCGGGCTCCGATTAGATTAGTTTAGTAATCGTAGTTTTAAATTATTGCACTTTTTAATTTTTAGGATTTGTAGTTTTTAATTATTGTACTTTTTAATTTTTAGGATTTGTAGTTTTTTTATTTAAAAATGATTGTATTTTTAATTTTTAGGAAATTTGTAATTTTTCTATTTTTAATGAAGTGTGTTTTATTTAAATTGTTTTGTTTATTTAAATTATTGTATTTAAATTGATTAATTAATTAGTCAGCGGGTCCCAGAAAATGAAGTGACGGACCACTGATGGGAGTGGTCAGTCAGGTTTCAGTCAGTTTGGGGAAAAAGCTGACGTGGCGCTGACGTAGCTCAGTCAGTTTCAGTCAGTTTCAGTCACTGATAGGAGTGGTCTTAATAGTGTTGTCAGTTTTGAAAATTGCCAAAACATAAGCTGATGTGGCTGGAACTGATGTATGGAGTCTATGTAACGGTTGAAACTTGAAAGTGGTCTAACGCGGCGGTTCCTCGGTTCCGACTGATTTAGTCTAGTCGATAAGCATGAAAAACATGCCATAACTTTTTAATTAAACATATTCTTTCACCGACCAAGGCAGACAAAGACAAAATACTAGGTCCAAACTCCAAAGGAGTTGAAATGGAAAATTGTTTATTAAATACTTTTGAGGAAGCAAATGTGATAACCTTATTCGTGTATACTCAAAATTAAAAAAATATAAAAATAAAAAATACGGAGTAATACCAAATATTCCATCAATCTCAAATTTATTGTCTATAGCTAAAAAACACAGTGTACTTTTATATACTATCATAGGTTTACCCTTATTTTTCGCTCATTTTTTATGACATATACATAAAGTAATTGTAATATAAGTAGGTTAGTTACTTATACCTCATACTTTTGAAAGTCGACAATTAATTTGAGATGTCATAAAGAGAAAACGTTGACTATAAATATGAGACGAATGGAGTAAAATACTGGAAGTTAGACAATTGAATTGGTACGTCTAAAAACGAAAACGAGAAGTATAAATATGGGAATGATGAAGTAAAAATATATAGTATTAGTAATAATTACAAAAGGTGAAGGAAATTAGCAGTTTTGGCCCCATAGAAATGATAATTTATTTATTTATGGAATCAAAATTAGAGTTAATAATATAATATATATTCAAGGTTAATAATGTGATATACAGATTAATATTAATATTGGGAATAAAAGTAGAGCATATGTATGTATATGTATATATATTGAGGGTCAGGTAGGCAATTTGCAATTGGATCATCATACAAATAGTCAAATAGACACACACACACACACTCAGGTCATGTTATTCTGTTTAAGCTAACTACTAATAATACTACTACTACTTTTCCTTCCCCTCCCTCCTTTCACATTCACTTTGACAAACATATATAGACGTTCAGATCTCCCTCCCTCCCTCCCTCGGATCACAAATACAATTACAATTACAATTACGATTATGGGTGATAATAATACTCTATTTTCTCCCTACAAGATGGCCAACTTCAATCTTTCTCACAGGCCGGTTCTCTATCCTCTGTTTTTTTTTTTTTTTTGGATCAATGGTGGTATTGATTGATTGATTGATTGAATTGAATATATATATAAAGATAAACTGGTGAAGTGCAGGGTGGTGTTAGCTCCGATGACACGGTGTAGGGCGTTGAATGGTGTACCCAATGAAGCAGTGGTTGAGTATTACAGGCAGCGGTCAACCCCCGGTGGATTTCTCATCACCGAGGGCACTATGATCTCTCCTACTTCCGCCGGGTAATAATACTGGAGTATTTCCTTTTCCTTTTCTGCTTTGATTTAATTCAAAAACCCAAAACCACCTACTCCCCCATTTATTTTCATTGTCTTTGAAACCTCAAATTTAGGAGGACTCACTAATCATATCATGCCACGTGCTGCTGCTCCTCCTTTAATTTCCCTGGCCCAACACCCTACCCTACCCTACCCCACCCCACCCATAATACAATTCCAATTCCAATTCCAATTCCAGTTCAATTATTAAAGTTAAAGTTATATACGTATAAATAATCAAATTCAAATCAATCATCATTCATGCTTTTTACAAATGCTTGCTAGTTGTACCTACTAACAATAATTTCACATGCGTCATGCTGCGTGTAAAGTCACCCGTATTACTCCTACTATTTTTGTCTTCTCTCTTTAATTTACACGTTTCTATTATTTACAGGGTTTTCTAAACATAAGTACTCAAACTACACTAGATTTTACTAGGTACTTGACTAATAAATAAAATCTTATCGTATACAGCAACCAATATAGTATTATATTAAACAGCTTGATAAAAATCTATATATTCTACTACTAGTACAACAAACTCAACTCAACACTATCCAATCCCCTCGATTTGTATCAATTAGATAACCAATTTAAATTTGTCTTGGACTTTTAAGCAATTTCTTCTCCTTAAATTTACTCCAAATTAAGTTAAATCAATAGGTTGATTGAACAAACTTGAAACGGAATTTAGAAAGCCAACACTTTGAAATATCTTGACTTGTAAAAGTAAAGGGAAAAATACCACGAAATGATCACGAATGTATCTAAACTCAAACTACTAAAGTCGCGTGGTTACTATCCTGACATTTAAAAAATTGTTTGCTCACACATTTTTCACCTTAGAGTTCAATCGATTAGAAAATCACATTGTCTAGACGAAAAAGTTAAAAATGGACATAAACATTGATCATCGATCCTATGTTATCTTTTTCTTAAGTACGTAAAAGACTAATAGTTATAGTTATTACTAATATACACAAATCACACTTTTTAGAAAATTCCCACCAATCATCATGCAAGTTAATCATCATTTTGTTAATGGTTATACTAACAACACTAATAAGTCATGCACTTGTATTATTTTTAGTTAGCATAACATCATTTTGTTGTGTTTAAGTTTTCATTTAGTCGTGATTAAATTTTCACTTTGTTGTATCTAAAATTTTGTAGTGTTCATATTACGAGTATTATTTTACATATGTAATACTTATTATCACATACATCAAAAACAAACATTTTATATATATGCATCTCTATTAGGAAAACCAACAAACATCTTTTTTCCTCATCACTCCTACTTTTACTAACCAACATTTATTATTTAGATACAATATAATAAGTAGTATATATAAAAAGTAATGAAAAGCATGGTCTTAAACTTGAAGATGCAACTTTGTTTATAAAGTCAAACTTCTTAACCACTTAACTAGCTTTCTTCAATATGAATAGGTTAGGAATAGTGCAATTACCTTTGATAATTGTATGCATGTAAATATGCATGCCAGCCTGGCTATCTTTTTATTTACAAGGGTTGACTAATTAAATTTTAATCCATAGCTTTTAACATGTTCAAATGCATGTGAAGATTCCTCATTCAATTTCAGTGTGCATAACAGTTTAAACCGACTGTACGTGTGTACGGAATGTTTGGGTACTTGCATGTTTTAATCAAGTGTACGTGTTGAATATAATTAACTAGTGTTGAATGGGCGATCGATCAGGTTCCCACATGTACCAGGTATTTTCAATAAACAACAAGTCGAGGCTTGGAAGAAAGTTGTCGATGCAGCTCACCAACAAGGTGCTGTCATATTTTGTCAATTATGGCATGTTGGTAGAGCGTCTCACCAAGGTTATTTCACTTATTACATCCTTCAAATCAAATCTGTATTTACTTTAACTCAATGCACACCATCAACTCTAATCTGTAAGGTTCCACCCACTTCTGTATAAATATAATAAGATTCGCACTGTAACATGTTATCCAATATATATAATTTGTCAGGCAGGCCACCCATATGTCACAGGATCATGACATATTGCTAATTTGCTATAATAAGTTTCTCTCTTTATTAATCATCATCTCCTTAAGCTTAAGAGAAAATTGATTTTGTGGTGCTAATTATATCTTGTTGACATACAGAGTACCAACCTGGTGGTGCTGCTCCAATATCATCTACAAGCAAGCCCGTCTCAAACAAGTGGAAAATATTAATGCCAGATGCAACCTACAGTCCATATCCTGAGCCCCGCCCATTGGCAACCCATGAAATCTCAGATGTGGTGAAAGACTATCGTCTGGCTGCTATTAACGCTATCAAAGCAGGTTAGTTAGTCAGTTCTGAAATTAGGATAATTAATTATGATGGCTACTTCAATTCTAAGATCAACATGAGTAGCAGTTGAAAATCATTAACTTCAAGTGCTACAATTTATGTTTATGATGCATAGTCTAGATAGATATTTGGTCAAATACTGCTTTCTCTGTTAACTGACTTCTAACCAGCTGTATTTAATCATCCATTATTCATTATCATTTACTTTTTTGTTGGAAAAAGGTTTTGATGGCATTGAGATACATGGTGCCCATGGTTACCTGCTTGATCAATTCATGAAAGATGGGATAAATGACAGAACAGACGATTATGGTGGATCACTAGAAAACCGCTGCAAATTCTTACTGAAGGTGGTACAAGCAGTAGCTGCAGCCATTGGTGCTGACCGAGTTGGTGTTAGAATCTCTCCAGCAATCGATCATTTGGATGCCATGGACTCTGATCCACGCACCCTGGGACTGGCAGTCATTGAGAGACTCAACAAAATACAATTTGAATTGGGTTCAAAGCTAAGTTATCTTCACGTGACTCAGCCACGTTACACAGCTTATGGTCAAACAGAAGCAGGAAACCATGGAAGTGAGGAACAAGTGGCTGAGTGGATGACAACTTGGAGAGGAGCTTATGTGGGAACTTTTATTTGCAGTGGTGGCTACACTAGAGAACTTGGGATCCAAGCTGTGGCTCAAGGAGATGCTGATTTGGTGGCCTACGGTCGTCTTTTTATTTCAAATCCGGATCTGGTTTTAAGACTCAAGCTCAATGCACCATTAAACCGGTATGTAAGGGCTACATTTTATACACATGATCCTGTTGTAGGGTACACCGACTACCCATCTCTCAAGAAAGGAAATGAACCGCTCTCACGCCTTTAGTTGTGATTACATTGGACATCACGTAACAAGTATATGCTTTAATATATAAATCTATCATTTAAAAGCAAAATAGCTTTGTCTTTTGAATATATACAATAATGTTAGTGGTATTTTTGAGGGGGTGTTCCTTTGGAAGTTTATGTATAAACCCACTCCTGCATTTATTAAAGATGATTGTAAAAGTATATGACAAGTTATATAATTATGTGTATATATTTCTCTTGAGATATCTAACACTGACAAACGGAACTTGTGCGAAAATCTGAGTTCTTGTATCATGAACACCTCCCGCAATGGCTATAAATCATTTCAGAATGGTAACTTGGCTAAATACTCATTACTCTTATTAACAAATGAATACATCTTATCTCTCTGCCCTTTGTGCCTGATTATTTTCTTGTCATTACAAAAAATAGAGACTATAAAGGTTTATGCTTGGATATTTGAGAAAATTCCCTAAAGGATAGGAAACTTATAAGATCCACACAATTTCCTTAGAGAGAACAACTTCCAAAATGACAAATTTGGCTAGTGCTTGGATATTTTTCTGGCTGTCAAAAAGTGTCTTTTTGCCCCCATGATTGGTCTAAGGAGTAAGGACCACTGACATCTGTTGATATTTTTGTTCAAGTTGAGATGGAATTTTGCTCAATTGAACATGTCAATTAACATCTCGTTAGTGCAGTTATTACCAGTGCAGTTATTACCGTAAAAATCCAAAGAAACATGATTATGCTATAAACCAGAGTCGTTTTCTATCATCTTTATTAAAATTCGTTTATTGTCATGTGTCTTTGATTATTTCCGGTCTGTCACTTTTACTTGATTTTGTAATCTTCATTTTGTTTTATACGGTGTTAGGAATATAAAACATGACTGTCAAGCTCCTTTACTTGAGTATGATCAAAATGTTACCCACAAGTACATTATATAATACGTAGTAAAGAATAACGTACATCATATAAGGGAATGACTTGCGATTGGAATTGACCATTTAAAGCATCTTAATTGCCTATATATAGCTAATGGCATGCAGTCACAACACAATCAATTTTAAGCTATATTTTGGTTTAAGATGCTGATGGAGTGATGTGCTCCCGTGTCCCAAAACTGTGGGAGAATAGTGATTCAACAGCTTAGTGCAAGCTGTTAGTGAGCATAAAGATTTAAGGCTAACAAAACGAAGAACGTATCATCTGTCTATCCATTTACTATGACTATAAACAAATTCAGCTAAAAAATGGTTTGATTTGCGTACTATTTTGATTTCGTCTTCAGATAACCTTAGCATATGGTTGAATCCCTTACGTATCTGTGTGTGGGTGACAAAATTTATCTTATCGCTTGCTCTGATAATTGGGTAGGATATGCTTTTAGATGCTGAATTATAACATTTAATTAAAGAAATGTTGTTACTGTATAAATTAGAGTCAAATAGTCACATGTATGATAGACAAAGAATTTGTGTCATTTCTTTCTTAATTGTTGCTACACCCCACCCTCATTCACGAGAAGCCCTAAATGCATGCATGGCCATGCCCATCATATCGTATCCCCTTCCTTCCTTGCTTGTATATAAATTCGCATCTTCTATCTCAATTCCAAACAAACACTCCCCTATCCAAAGCATTGCATCAAAATGTATAGTCCAATTAGTGCTGTTGTATTCTGTCTTGTGTTTGTCGGCTCATATGCATCAGTGCAAGACTTCTGTGTAGCCGATTTGTCATTACCCGACACTCCTTCTGGTTTCCCTTGCAAGGATGCCAAGAAATTGTCGGTAGCTGATTTTGCTTACTCAGGTCTTGGTGTAGCCGGTAACACGAGCAACATTATCAAGGCTGCTGTCACTCCAGCATTTACAGCTCAGTTTCCAGGTGTGAATGGGCTGGGGATATCTTTAGCTAGGTTGGACCTTGCTGTGGGCGGTGTTATCCCGATGCACACTCACCCTGGAGCCTCTGAAGTTTTGGTGGTCATCCAAGGGACCATTTGTGCTGGATTCATATCGTCGTCTGCTAACACTGTCTACTTCAAGACTTTATACAAAGGAGACATTATGGTTTTCCCTCAAGGTCTGCTTCACTTCCAGATTAACTCTGGCAAGGGACCTGCTCTTGCATTTGTTAGCTTCAGTAGTCCAGTCCCAGGCCTCCAGATTACTGATTTTGCTCTCTTTGCTAATGATTTGCCCACTGAATTGGTGGTCGCCACGACATTCCTCGATGCAGCACAAGTCAAGAAGCTCAAGGGTGTTCTTGGTGGGTCTGGCTAAGGCTAGCTGTTCTTGGGTGTTTAATTAGCTAGCTTCTTGATTTATCATGAAGCTAGACTTGATGTTGGTGGTGTTGTCATCGTACGTTAATTAAGTTTTCTGTTTATGTAGTTTCTTTAAGTGCCAAACATTTTGCTGTTTGGATTTTTAAGGGTTTATGCTTTTGTGGAAGTTTAGGAGTTAGGACTATGGTGTTGAATGTAATTCCATCTGTAAGCTTACATAAGTGTATGTGTTAATTAACTGGTCATAAGTACCATTTTCTTTGATATGATGCCTATCTTCATCTTCACACCACATTTGCTTTTCTACCATATATTTGATTTCCCATTTTATGAGCATTTGCAACGTTTGGCATTTGGCAAATGGTTCAACAAAAAGTCCTTCGGTTCATATTGTGAGCTTGTGACTGCTTTAATGGAGTAAATACATAGGTGACTATACATAGCATGTAAGTTGTAGTCGATAGCCTCTCTTTTTTTCCAACATTTTTCATCAAGTCCTACGACATATGCTTCTTTTTTTAGATTATAGGTTTGAAGAAGATGAGGATGGACTTTTGAAAAAGTTGACAATTCAAAGACAAAAAGTTAGTTACTGATAAGCAATTCGATGTCCTCTAAAAATCTGCATAAATGCATGTTCAAAACTATTAATCTGATAGACCAATTACGAAATTTCTATTATAAACAAATTGTGTACGGAAAAACATTCTGCAAATTGATAATTTACTCTTGAAGTAAGGGACCACAAGATTTTGAGTTTTCACAGTGGTGACGTTAACGTTATTGACAATTGACTAGGTTGGTTTATCAAACAAATACTAATATACTGTATTTGTTACATTTAATTTCTATCATTACTCATACTATGCAAGATCTGGCAATTTCAAGCCTTTGTCTTGAACTTTGATTGACAAAATTCCTGCATTCCTTATAAATATTTGCTTATCAACAAGAGCAGCACACATTTTCCACAATTAAAACAACATTTAGGGATGATTATAACACCCATTGATGGGGAAGATGTGGGTTCAAGTGTTGCAGAGAATCAAAATTAAACCAAATGAAGAAAGAAAAAAGCTATTGTGATGTGAAGTAATGTAAATGGGATTTCAATTCAAAAGTGAGCCGAGTTGGGCCTGAAAACAAAGAAGCAAGAATACTCTAATCGTATAAGTTATGGAACAAGCATCAAGTACATTTCAAGTATCCTTCTATACTTGAACTAAGCCTTACAGCTTGCGCCAATTCTAAAATTTAGACCTCAGCTGCTCAGATTACTCTTAAAACAATAACGCAAGTCCATGAGATTGAATGGTATACAGATATATATACTTCACCAATCCTATCAAAATCTGCATCTCCTTTTTGTATGAATTTCATTCTCTGTCTTTGTTTTCAGTTCTGCTGCTCTATGAGTTTAATTCCATGTTCTGCACAGTGGGAGCCCTATTTATCATGTGTTTTATCGCATATACATCCAGGAAGTGGATTTGCATAAAAGCTTTCTTCTAATTTTGGAATTTCACCCGACTCCCTCAGGTATGGACCTCCGTCTCTATTCTTGTGAAGCTTCTTCACTTGAGAACTGAATTCCTCCCAAGTCTTCTTCCCTTCATCCAATTCATCCACAAGCTTAACAAACTTCATCCTGCATCAATGCAAATATTTTACTACTCTATTTGTTAGGGATTGCCAAAGACCAACTAAGAGTAGTTTTTAGTAATAAAAGCACCAGGCTAAATACCTGTAAGGATTGATGGTTGTCATGAAGTCCTCAAATCGCCTGTGACCTTGAACCGCCTTTGCCATATTTCCATCGTAAGTATAAACAAAAACGTCGCTTTGAAGAGCAACAACGTAATCGAGACCAGCGAGCATGTTCTGGTGGTTCCTAAAAGGCCTCAATTCTCTTTTAGTGGAAAGACTGAAATGGGAGAAAATGTTTGGGAAATGTTGGTTCAGACTTTGCATCGTCCCATTGCCATAAGCTTCACCAGCTACCAAATATATTCTGGTGGTGGATGGGAAACCCAAACCTTTGAGCAAAAGGGACGTCTCTCGAGGGGTCAATGGGCACCCACCCAGCTGCCTTTTCTCAGACCCGTCTATTTCTTTTTCCTTCCAATGACTCACTTCATATCTCATCCTACGCAGTTCATCATCTTCTTCTGTTGTCAAATTGTGGCTACACCCAGTAAATGCAAGCATGTCTTTCTCATACCTGCAACGACCAACAAAAACAAAAATATGTCTTTATTATTGAAACAAAATTAAAAAACGGGGTCTTCAAGTCAATACTAGTATGTGGGTGTTTGAACTGGTAAACTTAGTGTGTTTGCCAAAATATGATTAAGGGTCAAGATGATTAGATTTAGAGTTGCCATAATAAAACTGAATATCATGATAAATGATAGGTGACTATTTCGAACCATTTACCATACTTATGAATGGGTACATTCAGGTTATGTTTTTTACGGCTTAAAATAAAAAAGTTAGCTTAAATTAAAGTATTTCTAACTTGAAGTACCTGATAAATATTTCTAAATCCCCCCTAAACAGGATATGTGTTCGGTGTTCCCATTAGCAGTGGCCGTGGGGGTCAAAGTAATATTGGTAAAGGCGGAGGGAACATGAGATAGCAGATTTTTACAAGTCATATGGAAAAGGAGAAAGAAGATGAGAATTACCTCAAGTGCAAAGCAACATATGGGCCTCCATTTTGTCGCATTCTAGCAACTAAAGTCTTGCCTAGTTCCTCAATGGGTGCAGAATACTTTAGTGCCCTATAATTTACACGGCACCTCAACTTCTGAATAGAGTTTGGGATACCATTGTTGGCGATCCTAGAATCGGTATGGGTGAAATACACAACTTTGTGATGTTTCAGAAGCGGCACAATCTCCATTTTATAATAACTAATCTGACAACAAACAATAAACCTTACCTTAAGTAAAACAAAAGCTTCCACACCCAAAATACAGTAAAAGTCAAGTGACGGTCATCTCACCTTTGACCATGAAATCGGAGTCTTAGCAAAAGGTTCAAGTCCAGCATACGCAGACGGCAATGCCTCAACTACGTGAACATCATCTTTCAAGATTTCAATGAAGTGTTGCCAGTCAAACAGGTCTTTGAACCCACTGAATGGATACACCATTGATATGAATTGAAAAGACAAGAGAGCCATGTTAATCAGAGTACAATTTTACAAACAAGAAGGTTCATTGATTAAAGTCAAGGAACATATTCTTTGATAAACACAAGGGAAGCAGAATATGTACCTTTCATCAGCCCAGTAAGATGTGTGATCAAGAGAAGGAAGGACTAACGTGGCCTTCATAATCTTAGCAACAGCGACCATATCACATATCTGCACTAAAAATCTATTATCAGATTAATAGATCATTTCAGTAAACTTAGGAATAGCAGATAATTAGTAAACTTAAAAATAGCAATTAAAATGATTGTATGATTAGAATTAAAATATATCAGACCCCAAATCTCATCTGATTTAAGCCTCCATTTGCATTGATAAGAAGATAACCGTTTGTCTTCTCATCTAACGCTGTAAGGGATCAGAACAGGGTCAATGAGTAATCCCACATAGACCAATGGTTAAAGTAAATTTCAGTGATAGCTTACTCTTGTGACTTTTTGGGCGGTCAATGCACTGAGTGTAATTACCACTACTTGGTTTAGTCCATATACCTGTGAGCTAAAAATCATTTGATTTGATGAACAATCGGTTCCATTAATCATCAATGAAAATGAACAAGTTTGGAAAATATTTGTACAAGTTCAGAATACGTAGACTTACATCACCCTTCTGATCCTGATGACCAACTATACCAGAAGCTACCATCGTTAGAGTTTGTTTCAAACTGTTTTCTTCAACTCCAATTTTATTGACATCATCTTGATATCTGTTGTGATAAGAGTTGTGATCCTTTTGGTTCTTATGAGATATTGGTGAATCCCAGTAATCCTAAATTTGGTAAAGCGGGAGAGTCATGAGAAATAAAAATACAGTAACCGCACAAAAAGATGATTAGTCATGCTATCCAAAGTTTGCCCATATTATTACCAAAAGAGGTAAAGTTTGACATTATACAGACAGGAATGCATAGAAAATTCTCAGGCTTCATAGGAAGTACACAAAGATATTAAGATGGTGTCAAATTTGTGCCATATCATATCTTATCGGAATCAAATCTTAAATAAAATGGGTTGACTAAAGCCTACTTTTGCACAAATTAATTCAATAATAGACAAGGTTATTGGAACCTAACATCAATCTAAAATAAAACAACAGCATGACAACTACATAAAGCTGCAACACAATGCGGATAAATTAATATTGATGCAGACTAACAATGCAGCTTCCATGGAGATGAAAACAAATACTCTAGTAGAATAATAAATATCCAAGCATGTTTTTTTTCTTCCAGGAAAAGAGTTTATATATTAATGATCAAATAATATAACATCTTACAAGAAATTCAGACTAATGGGAAGACATGTATCCAAGCACGTTTGTATGTATGAAATGAAATAAAAAGACAAGAGTATTATTTCATTTCATCCTCAAAAGGAAACATAATGATAAAGTTAAATAGAAACCGAAAAGTCGTTCACCTAATGCACATAAGAGTCCATTCTTCCTTTAGTGCTAATATAGATATAGATATTGAGGTTTGCATTTACCCAAAAAGAATTATATTACAATCAGGCTTTGTGGTATGGTGTCAATATCATATATCCTAGACTAGAATTGAAAAAATAAGCATTTAAACAAGTGTAGTGAGATTCCTGTATAAATATATATAGATACATAGGGTAAAGTATCTGGAAATGCAACTAACTTGTACCAAATCTCTATTGTGTGTACCCAACTTACGTATGCTATTTTTAATGCAACCAACTTTCAAAAAATGTCTATTGTGTGTAATTTGATGACGTGGCAAGCTCATGTCACTCTATCCTACGCCACGTGGCACGCTCTGAGCTCGCCACGTCATCAAAGTACACACAATTAACATTTTTTGAAAGTTGGTTGCATTAAAAATAGCATACGTAAGTTGGGTACACACAATAGAGATTTGGTACAAGTTAGTTGCATTTCCAGATACTTTACCCATATATAGACCAACAAAGCACAGGGATAATTAAAACCTTAAACATTACTAGTACTAGTACTAGATTAGACAACATGTATGAATTGAATTGATGATAAGAGAAAATAAGAAATGGAAGGTGGAAAAGAACCTGATCAAAGCCGCCAATGTTTTGAATAGCAGATCCAAACCATCCATTGACAGAAACTTTTAAGATTCCTAAAAACAAACAAAAGCCACAAAATAGAAAAAACATCCACTGCCCTAGAAACAACTTT
Organism: Helichrysum umbraculigerum; assembly: GCA_949592205.1. Taxonomy (NCBI): domain Eukaryota; kingdom Viridiplantae; phylum Streptophyta; class Magnoliopsida; order Asterales; family Asteraceae; genus Helichrysum; species Helichrysum umbraculigerum. Next base: position 1,560,060 of record CATIUR010000005.1, on the reverse strand, counting down.
TTCTTGTGTAATTCAACAAAATCAAGGTTGGTGCCGGATTCGGGAGTTTTTTTGCGTTGAGTCAAACGGGTAAGCTTCTTTTCAGGGATGGAATCAAAGGGGGGCTCAAGGTGTTCAGATCTAGGTGAGTTAAGTAGTGGGACATCAATCTCATGATGAGTACTATTATTATTAGTATTGCGTTTGAATGATTGAGCTCGGCGAGTCATGGGACCAGAGAATCGAGGGCTGTTAACACGTTGAGAAAATCCATCAGTCGTAGGACTGGAATTGGAATTGGAATTGGCCATGTTGACTATAACAAGAGAAATGATTTTATGAAAACAGGGGAGGGGAGGGGAGGGGAGGGGTATTACAAAAAAAAGATGATTGATGATGCAGTAGCTAAGATAGCTGCTTGTTCAGTATTGTTTGTAGTAGTATAGTGATATAATTGATGATTTGAGGACTAATAGATCACCACTAATAGTAATACCAATACTAATACTGTAATGGTAATGGTAATGTAGGAGGAAGGAATCCGATAGAAATAGACCAAACTGTATTGTATTTGTACGTCAATAATACCAATACAGCCTGTATTTTTCTGTATTATATGATTATGATGATGATGATGATGATGATGATGATGATGATGATGATGATGATGATGATGATATGACTTACTGATGATGATATGCTACGGTGTGTGTGAATAATTGAATATGAGGAAATTTGCCGTCGCCTCCTTAAATTCTCAGTTCCCCCGTTACATTTTCATTTAATTAATTTATATTATATTATTAGAGAAGAGTTCGATTGAGACCATTTATTTTGTGTGAGAAATGGGAAACCAACCACAATATGCCATGTGTCACTTTTTTCTCTCTCATCCACGTTTTTTAAAATTAAATATCTCACAAACGACAAATTGAAAAATCATGAAAATTGCACCATATGTTTCAGCGTTTTATCCTCTTCGATTTGCCGTCCATCAAGGCATACTTCCGACGAAATTTTTTTTTTCATTTTTTGGTGGGTTTTACATATTAGTAACACATGTGTTAGTGATTGATTATACATTTGATTTAAGGTTTAGGGTTAGGGTTTAGAGTTAGGGTTTAGCAGAGTTTAGTGTTAGGGTTTAGCAGAGTTTAGGGTTTAGTATTATTTAGGGTTTAGAGTTTTATAAAGCGTTTAGGGTTAAGAGTTTGGGGTTTAGGGGTTAGGGTTTAGGGATGGGAGTTTGGGGTTTCGGGATGTGAAACCCACTAAAAATAATGAAAAAAAAAAAAAACTCGTCGAAAGTATGCCTTAATGGACGGCAAATCGAAGAGGATCAAACGCTGAATCTAATGGTGCAATTTTCATAATTTTTCGATTTGTCGTTTGTGAGATATTTAACTTAAGGGGTAAATGGGTTTTGTATTCTCTTTGTACACATAGCACCATATCATTGATTCCTCTATTCTTACACAAATTTTTAGTCTCATTTGAACCTTACCCTATATTATTAATTGTTAATTGTTAATAAATGAGTAATTAGTTACATAAAAGTACGTAGTATTATTGTTCCACCTTCGATCGAATATCGTCCAGACAAACAATAATCATGAAAAACTACCCGTGCAATACGGCGGATAATGTTTTGCGTTCGACGAAGATACGTTGAATCATCTTTGAATTAAGTTTTTTTTACGTACACTAAAAAATATATAGTAGAATAGTATTTGTAATTCAAAGAACATTATTATGAATAGTAAGAATGACAAAAAAATCATTAGTTTTAGATTAAACGTTTGATGTTTCATATCAATTTGTGAGTCAATTTGTTAGTGTTGTTTCTATTATGTGTAATACGTTACCAAGTTTAATTGTAAACGTTATGTTATTTAATTTGTCTTGGTTATAAGATTTAATATATATTTTAGTCTCTTACAATTTGCATGATAGATATTATATCTATATTCATTAATTGAACGGTCATGACATATCATGTGTAAGGCCCGGTCCTTACGTGAACCAAAATATATCATTTATATATTATATTTCGAAAATCGGAAGCGCAAGTCCCCCAAAACAAAACATTTACCGACTTACAATGCTTCCAGGTTTAACGACTACAAAGTATGACAACATTAGTTAAACATTTACAACCATATTAACACAAACGGGCTTATATAAAACGTTTTCCAAAAGACATTCACAAAAGGTCAGAGTTGCGCCAAGCTTTAGTCAAACTTCCAGTCAACCTCTACAACCCGAACATCTACATCTACATCAACTAACCACAATCTGCAAAACATTAAACAACGAGGGATTAGCCAATGCTAAGTGAATGGAACCGTAACCGACGGTTCAACCCACTCATAACAAGTCTTACAACAAAGCAACAACAACAATTAAACACATAAGCACATAACGTCAAGAGGACCGGCGGTTCCTGGTATCCATCCAACCCAGAAACCACGACTACTGGGCGCCAAGCCAATCCCAGTAATCAACCGATAGCTTGAGTACTACCTTCACTGACTAGGCGTGTTCTCAACTATGTGTCTCAAAGAAACCTCGACAACTACACAGTAGTACCCAAACCCAACCCAGACAGCAGTTGACCTCTGAAAACAACCACGTTGCATTCACAATGCAAAAGCACACAACAACAAGCAACAGTTCACAACTGATCAACAATTCAACAACCATCGCACAACAACTCATATAATCAGCAACATAAACAAAACAGACAAGACTGGTACCGGTACGACCAATAACAACAACCTACTAATATAAACCATCCTGGTTACCCGTTGTAACCGAACCCGTTACAACTGGGTGGAACCGAGGACTACAATTCCACTCACCAAATATTATCGTCTGATCACCAACTCAGTGGTCTAATCTTACTGAGTGGCCGCCCGCTTATCTGAGAACAACAACAACATCAAGTCAGTAACGGTTTAACACTTATCACGAATCCTTATATTAATCATAATATTATCCACATTATAATCATCATTCAAAACATATATTTCTAAGCATAAAGTGCCACTAAATACACTATCTTCTAAACACTTATGCATTTTCAAAATTTACAAAATCCTTCAAAATAATTCATGCAAACGCGATCCGGGAAAATGTGGCTGGATCGCGTTCCTCTTTATAAAAATATTCTGTTGCGAGATTACACTAGGCAACGCGATCCAGGAAATGAGACGGGATCGCGTTCACAAGAACAAAACCAATTTGACTCAAAATACAAAGAGCAACGCGATCCGGAATAGAGGTTCAGGATCGCGTTCATCAGAACAAAACGACTCGACATCAAATTATAACTGTGGAACGCGATCCGGCCGAGGCCACCGGGATCGCGTTCGAGCGATTTACAGCAAAGCCAGACCTGAACTCAAAATACGAACCCTAACCCAAATTTATCACCAAATCAGTTTACAAACTCGAAAATACCAAGTAACAGACCACTAGCATCAACTATGATTATATTACAACAACAAACAAGTTATTCTATCATGAATTCCTATCATGCATCATCATCTAATTCTCAAAAATTACCAAACCCTAACTATGAACTCAAATTGAAGAACACTAGCAATTTCATGAGTAATATTAACACACAATCATCATATTATTAACAAGAAACATAAATCATCTAATATCTATCTTCAATTTCACATAAACTCTAAGAATCAATTAAATCTTCAAGAACACCAAAAGTGAAGAACACTTACAAAGAAATGGAAAGATGAAGATGATAACAATAAATCACTAGCTTCTTTCAAGTAATTTGAATCCACAAACACTAGTTCATAATTTGGTTCATACAATTTCTTTGAATTTGTTGATAGAAGGATTGAGAGAGTTTGAGAAATGATTTGGGGAAAAGTTGGTGAGAAATGATCCAGCTACACCACCGCCCCACTCAATATTATTAGTATAAATTATACCCGTTCCTAGCCTATTGTCTGGAACCCGAATATACCCGTAAGTCAAAATACTTTTATTTTACCGTCAACTTTGTTTATTTAAAACAAGCAATCATTTATTAGTCACTATAAAAACTGAGGCTCTTTTACTTGTTTATTATTAAATAAACCAACCGAACTTATTAAAATACAATTTATTTCCAGGCCCAGAAACAGGATGTTACAAATCTTCCCCCCTTAAAGGATTTCGTCCCCGAAATCCACTCCCACACATAATTATACCTAACGCTACAATGACACATATAAGCATACAATACTATAAACTATATTACATCAAAGTAATTATAGAATCTACCTGGGTTATTCACTTCTAGCAATTCCCCCACTGTCACTTGATCTCCCACTGTCATATGAAAAGCTCGTGGAGGCGCCATCTTTCTCTTTTGTCCAATTGATGATGCAGAACCCGAACCAGAACCCAAACTTCCAGCTACACCCGAGCCTTGCCTAACATATTCCGGACATTGTCCTGCCCGATGACCCTCTTTCTTACAGTTCCAACACACAGACTGAGGAAAGGTACACTCTCTACTACCATGCCCAAATGCTCCACACTTAATGCACCTTAATGTTTGAGGAGTACATGGACCCGAATGTCTCGACCTACAAGCATTACACCAAGGGTTTGGATCACTACCCACCGAGCCCTCGCTAAACTCAATCCTTCGATTCTGACTCTTACTTCCAGTAGTATTGCTCTTAGACTGTTGCGCCGACTTGTTCTTATTAGACTTCTCCCATGCTTGATTGTCACTATGCACCGACCTAGCTAACTCAAAAGCCTCCGTCAAAGAACGTGCCAACCTCACTGATGTACGGTACTGTGGTGGTAAAGTCTTAACGAAATGGGTAATCCTAGTCCTCTCATCCGGTACCCATTGCTGAACAAATCTTAACTTATCGGTGAATTGATTGATAAGTTCATCCATTGTCATTTTCTCAGAAAACTCCAAATCCAGAAACTCCTGCCTAAGTCTAAGCATATCAAACTCAGAGCAGAATTGCTTACTAAACTCTCTATGAAACTCAGCCCAAGTAATTCTAGATCTCTGCTCAGGTGTCATTTGTGCAGTCGCAGAATCCCACCAGTTCATTGCTTGACCTTTCAATAACTGCACTGCATACTTGACTCTTAACTCATCTTCACACTGACACACATCAAATTTCCTCTCGGTGTCCCTTAACCAGTTTAGTGTCACCATCGGATCATTGCCTCCCTCAAAGTCTTTAGGTCCACACGCCTTAAAAGTCTTAAATGAACACAACTTATTCTGCTGAGGTGGAGGAGGAGACTGATATGCTTGCTGAGCTACTCTAGATTGTAACTCCAAATACAACTGTTCTATCTTTCTAAGTCTTATAACCTCATCCTCCATATGTAACACATAATCCTCTTGACTAGCTTCATCATGATTCACATTGGAAGTACCACCCTGATTAACATTATTATTTTCCGGAGGTGGAAGCTCCGTTCTAGTAACATTGTTGGGATCCGGGTTCTCATCATCTGCCATTCCTGTACTCACAACCAAAACACAACTTGCAACTTGTTAATCGTTAGTATCATCTATACTAACCAATCCCCAACCAAAAGCTAATCCCACTAACCGAAAAGTTTGACTAACACCAAATAGATTTGGGATTGAACATTCGCAAATGCCCAATTCACCCAAACCTATGCTCTGATACCAACTTGTAAGGCCCGGTCCTTACGTGAACCAAAATATATCATTTATATATTATATTTCGAAAATCGGAAGCGCAAGTCCCCCAAAACAAAACATTTACCGACTTACAATGCTTCCAGGTTTAACGACTACAAAGTATGACAACATTAGTTAAACATTTACAACCATATTAACACAAACGGGCTTATATAAAACGTTTTCCAAAAGACATTCACAAAAGGTCAGAGTTGCGCCAAGCTTTAGTCAAACTTCCAGTCAACCTCTACAACCCGAACATCTACATCTACATCAACTAACCACAATCTGCAAAACATTAAACAACGAGGGATTAGCCAATGCTAAGTGAATGGAACCGTAACCGACGGTTCAACCCACTCATAACAAGTCTTACAACAAAGCAACAACAACAATTAAACACATAAGCACATAACGTCAAGAGGACCGGCGGTTCCTGGTATCCATCCAACCCAGAAACCACGACTACTGGGCGCCAAGCCAATCCCAGTAATCAACCGATAGCTTGAGTACTACCTTCACTGACTAGGCTTGTTCTCAACTATGTGTCTCAAAGAAACCTCGACAACTACACAGTAGTACCCAAACCCAACCCAGACAGCAGTTGACCTCTGAAAACAACCACGTTGCATTCACAATGCAAAAGCACACAACAACAAGCAACAGTTCACAACTGATCAACAATTCAACAACCATCGCACAACAACTCATATAATCAGCAACATAAACAAAACAGACAAGACTGGTACCGGTACGACCAATAACAACAACCTACTAATATAAACCATCCTGGTTACCCGTTGTAACCGAACCCGTTACAACTGGGTGGAACCGAGGACTACAATTCCACTCACCAAATATTATCGTCTGATCACCAACTCAGTGGTCTAATCTTACTGAGTGGCCGCCCGCTTATCTGAGAACAACAACAACATCAAGTCAGTAACGGTTTAACACTTATCACGAATCCTTATATTAATCATAATATTATCCACATTATAATCATCATTCAAAACATATATTTCTAAGCATAAAGTGCCACTAAATACACTATCTTCTAAACACTTATGCATTTTCAAAATTTACAAAATCCTTCAAAATAATTCATGCAAACGCGATCCGGGAAAATGTGGCTGGATCGCGTTCCTCTTTATAAAAATATTCTGTTGCGAGATTACACTAGGCAACGCGATCCAGGAAATGAGACGGGATCGCGTTCACAAGAACAAAACCAATTTGACTCAAAATACAAAGAGCAACGCGATCCGGAATAGAGGTTCAGGATCGCGTTCATCAGAACAAAACGACTCGACATCAAATTATAACTGTGGAACGCGATCCGGCCGAGGCCACCGGGATCGCGTTCGAGCGATTTACAGCAAAGCCAGACCTGAACTCAAAATACGAACCCTAACCCAAATTTATCACCAAATCAGTTTACAAACTCGAAAATACCAAGTAAAAGACCACTAGCATCAACTATGATTATATTACAACAACAAACAAGTTATTCTATCATGAATTCCTATCAAGCATCATCATCTAATTCTCAAAAATTACCAAACCCTAACTATGAACTCAAATTGAAGAACACTAGCAATTTCATGAGTAATATTAACACACAATCATCATATTATTAACAAGAAACATAAATCATCTAATATCTATCTTCAATTTCACATAAACTCTAAGAATCAATTAAATCTTCAAGAACACCAAAAGTGAAGAACACTTACAAAGAAATGGAAAGATGAATATGATAACAATAAATCACTAGCTTCTTTCAAGTAATTTGAATCCACAAACACTAGTTCATAATTTGGTTCATACAATTTCTTTGAATTTGTTGATAGAAGGATTGAGAGAGTTTGAGAAATGATTTGGGGAAAAGTTGGTGAGAAATGATCCAGCTACACCACCGCCCCACTCAATATTATTAGTATAAATTATACCCGTTCCTAGCCTATTGTCTGGAACCCGAATATACCAGTAAGTCAAAATACTTTTATTTTACCGTCAACTTTGTTTATTTAAAACAAGCAATCATTTATTAGTCACTATAAAAACTGAGGCTCTTTTAATTGTTTATTATTAAATAAACCAACCGAACTTATTAAAATACAATTTATTTCCAGGCCCAGAAACAGGATGTTACATCATGGCTTGTACTGAAACGACAAACATTTAAAAATACATTAATGGTAGTGGTTCATGTGAGGAAAATGTATTATAAGAGAAGGGAGATAGTCAAATGAAGAGGTGATGAATGTCCTCCCACATTTTTCCACCTTCTTCATTTCTCCACCCTCTTCATTTTTCAACCTTCTCATTTCTCAACTTTTTTTTTAAATTTTTTCCCCTATTTTATTTTTTGTTATTATTGTTATTATTATTTTTTATATTAATGTTTTTTTTATTGTTTTTCTTTTTATTGTTTTATATTTTTTTTGTTTGCGTTTTTTTAAAGTTCTTATTATCGAATTTTATTTTTGGCGTTTTTCAACATTTTTATTTAACATTTTTCACGACTTGTTTAACAAAATTATAACTTTAATGCACCGTAAAATTAAAATTGTGATTCACCACATTTTATAACTATGATGCACCAAGATTCATACACTAATGATGTTTATCGTATATCTAAAAGTCGGAGCATCATATTATACTATGATGCACCATATATTATAACTCGGATGTACCATGTTTTATAGCTATGATCCACCACTTTTTAATTCAATAACGTTGTTTTATAGTATATATTTTGAAAAAAGGCTTGATATTTAAACAATCGATGCATCATATTCAGAGAAAATCAGTGTATCATAGTTATAATGTTGGTGAACACAATAATAATTTACTTTTATTGCATCTTATTTTTGATATTCATCTGCATCGTTATATATAATATCCGGTACATCACAAATTTGAAAATGGTATTAAAAAAAGAAAAAAAATAAACAGGAAAAAATGTTAAAAACTAATTTTTAGATTTTAAAAGTGATAATTTTTTTCTGAAAAAATGTTAACAACTTTTATTTAATTACTTATCAAAAAAAAATTTTAAAAGTGTTATAGAAATTTTTACAAGTTAAAAAAAAATAAAGTTAAATTTTTTTTTTATAGTAAAACATTTTAACAAAAAGGGAAATAGAAAAAAAAAAGTGGAGAAATAAAAAAAGAATTGGATAAAAAATGGTGGAGAAATGAGAAGGGGAGAATGGATAAAAAAAGTGGAGAAATGAGAAGACACTTGTCACCTCCTCATTGTTCCCTTCTCTCACTTTTATCCCTTCTCCCAGATCCTCACCCAACATTAATAGAGATTCATATTCTATAGATATATACAATATATAAATTATTTATATAATTTCATGATTATCAGAAGGTCAAACTTTTTATATAGGTGTTAAAATTTAATAAAGTTTCAAACTTTATTGATTTATAAAATCTTTTTTAATATGATGTTTATAAATAAATTTTGATCATTAAAGGTTAAAGCTTTATTGAGAAACACTTAATATTTAACAACTTATTAACAAAATTCTTCAAATGTTAGTACGCCAAAGATATAATAGTTACCTAGCAATAAAGTTTTAAATTTTATTGCTTTTTATAAAATCTTTTATAAGTAATATGTTTTTTAATAAAAAAAATTTCATTAAAGTTTATAACTTTGTTGTGAAACACTCAAAATTTAACAGCTTATTAACAAAATTCTTCAAATGTTAGTACACGGAATACAATATAACTACCTAGCAATAGTGGTCAAACTTTTTATATAGTGCAAATATACTAACTTCATTAACTATTTGAATCGATAAAAAATTCTAAATGTTGCATATAACATATTTAAAAGGTTGGCAAAAAATTCAAACATATTTTTCTTAAGACTTTAAAATATCGTGTTAAACTGTTTATTTATGAGTAGAAGATAACTATATGTCGTAAATAATACTCTATTTCTTCACCTTATTTATATCATAACAATCATAACTGACATCTAATATTCATCAATATGTTATGTCAGTTACATCAGTTATAATACAATCAAATAATCATGGGACTAATTTTTTTGTAACCTGAATAATTTATGATGTATTAACTTTCATTATTAATTAACTATTTATTTATTGTTTAAAGACTATTTAAAATTCTTAGAAGGGTAAATTAGTAATTTGTATCACCTTTTTTAAGATTAAGACTTAGGGTCCAAACTCTTTATTAAGTAGTATAGATAAAAATGGATCCGGCATCCATACATCATACGACTAGTATATCAATCAATTTGTTAACATTCGTCCCTATCACAACATCATGTGTGTTAGTGTGTTTATCTATTATCACTAGTCTTTAAAGTTTAAGCCGGCACAATACACGAAAAGTATTAGTGAAAGATACAAATGAAAACATAATTCCAATGAAAGATTATGAGACAGATGTATGAATTGAACTTCTTTTTCAATACCTGTACAATTGTCCTATTTTTCAACTATCAATTTGAAGGTGCCAACGCCATACTCTAAGCTCCCATACCTCACCACTTGCATAACGGTGTTGACGAGTCGAACAATAATGAGCTACTCGAGTTCATGCTCGTTTATTTTGAATTCGAGCATTGGAGCTCGAGTTAAGCTCGAACATAAATAATGATTACTCGAGTCGTCACTCTATCCATCTGAGTATTTGACGGCACCTAATTATCCACTGCTATAAGCATGCAACTTCCATAACTAGAACACGAGATCGTCTTACCACACGAGACAGGTGAAGCTTTAATTAACTTCTCCTTGTTGTTACCAACATCATAGAGTACAGAAAAGCGACCACATGGTGAAAAGTTCAAGTTACCTGGTTCATATCTGCATCCTGATACTCTTCCACAGTCACAGTGTATACTCTCACAACATATCATATAGTGACCTTAGTTCAACTTCACGACTAAGGTATATACCAAGACAAAACATAGCACAAAGCATTCTCAAAACTTACAAGACACGGACAACATAAATCATAGGCATCATGCACAGTATGCTGACTATTGAAAGTTTCAATTTTAGACGAAAAATAAAAGCATGAATGACTACAAATTTGGTGATGGTTCGAGTTTAAACAATAATCGAAGCATGAACCCCCGTAATTACCAGATGTGATTATACTTGATAGATCCATATGTTTCTAGTTTGGCGTATCAAAATTTGCAGCATGCTTGTTTGTTTGGGGAGAAAGAAATGTGCAAAAGAATGGTGAGTGGGAGACAATGAAGGAGAAAATTCTTGGATTTAAACATAGGGAGGGAGAGGTACACGTACTGGTTTAACATCCATCCACTGAATTCCTGAAAACGCCCACAAGGAAGTAAGTACAATGGGCAGAATCAGGAAACGGGAAATATGACACCAGCTACACAACTAACAAACACCATACAAACAAACAAACAAACAAACTTATCAATTCTAATCATCATTTATCTCTTTTGTTGCTTGAGCTTGAAGTTGCAGTAGCAGCAGCATGTTGCAAATCTGAGAGAGACAGAGATCGCCATGGGGAGCAATAAATCCTGTCGTTACTAGTAGTAGTAGTAGTAGTAGTAGTAGTAGTAGTAGGTAGTCTTGTAGGGCGTGCAGGTAAAGGTGGCAGAGAACCAGCATGGGCATGGGATGAGCCTTCACCACTATCATGGTGGTTGCTGTGTAACACACCTGTATCAGAGTTTGCAAGCCTCTTTGAAATCCCAGTACTGTTACAAGTAAAGGTGCGATTTTTTTCCAATAAAACAGTATGAGCAAGCATGTTTTTGCGTTTCCTGTTGTATGCATCCTCTGGCTTAACAATGTCTTGAATGGATGGAGCAGATACGGCATCAGCTAGGCTTGTATATGACTTTGATTTTCCAGCATAGAATGTTGATATACCTTTCCTAATTAATTCACAATAACAATCATCATAAGCATAAGCAAACACTACAAATATACTTATATATATTATCTAACTATAACATAAAAACAAAACTCAAATAATATCATCCCCAAAACTGACTGAATTCACTTACTACAGGAAAACAAATTTAATCAACTGCCAGCAGTCACTAGACTTGCACATAAATACCATAGCACCTCCGGTCTAATTCTTATTCTAATATACATGAGTAATTATTTATTATTCATATATCTCAACTCAATTTGTTGTGTTTCAGGAGTGAGGAAATAACAAAATCTGCCAGGGGAAATTTGTATGTGGAAGTAAATTGCAGATATATGCATGTCTAGTCTAAATAGGATACAATACAATACTGGTGTCGCCGGAAGATAGTAAAATAAACATTTCCCCTGAATGATAATGATAATAATACACAGAGTAAAGTTATAATTGTAAACAAATTGAGCATGAAATTGGAGTAATATAATATGAAATCATACTTGACCGGTAAAGCATCTTCCAAAGCACATAAATTATTCAAGGATCCTTTGAATAAGCTCTGAACCTGGACGTCATCATCGCCGGAGTCGTCACTGTTATTGCCGATAGATGAAGAAGTGGTTGAATTCTGGTCCTGGTCCTGATCATCTCCAGCAGCAGAGTTGTAGATCCACATCCCTTGGTGGATACGATTAGTATCAAAGGCAACAGACATGATCCGATTCAGGTTTAAATTAACAGGAGGAGGAGGAGGAGGATCATGGGAGGGAGACTGGCGGGCGTAATAATAATAATAAATAAATAAATAAATGAATCACAGTAAAATACGTAGTAAAGAGAGAGGATAGGATAGAGATGTAAAGAAACAAGGGTTTTGAGTTTTGACAAACACAAAGGGAAGGGAATCAAAATCAAAATCAAAATATCAAAATATATAAATAAATAACTTATCCTTTCAAAGTCGGCCCACCATTTTGTTTGTTTTTTATTTATTTAAAATTAATTTAATCAATCAATTCAATTTGGATAACAAACCCCAATAACCAACATTTTATTTTATTTTACTACGAGTAATTAATTAAATTAAATTATTTAAAATTTAAATTGAATTAAATACTCCCTCCTCTCTTTGTCTGTGTGCTTGTGTGTGGAACTCGGATTTTAGAGTGGTCCAAGAGCATCACCAATGCAATATACAATTTAGATTTTAAAGTTTGGCCACATGTGCATCCAATCACTTTAAACAAATTCTCCACAACCCATTAAACTTTTTAGAGTTGAAAGTATTACACATCATCATCTTATATCTAATCTATAGTTCACGAAATATATATGTATGCAGATGACTAAAATATACAAGGAATCCTTGTTTCCAGGCCCAACATAGCCCAAATAACTGGCCCCCACTTGTTTCCCCATGTAAAGTGCAGGCCAACATAGCCCAAATAACTGGCCCCCACTTGTTTCCCCATGTAAAGTGCAGCTCAAAGAACTTTGAGTGCAACTTTGTACGCATCCTACATGGAGTACCTGCAATGCTTTATACGCATATAGCTGGCATCTCTCTCTTTACTTTGAACTCTCCACTTAGATGCATTGGAGATGCTCTAACTATCCTTTCTTCTACTACTTTTAGAGCCGTTACATACAATACCATACAATACAATTTTAATCTTGTTCCATCGGTGATTTGCTTCATTTTATTTCTTTTATCAACTCCGAAGTCACGCAGACCCAATCAAAATCGTAAATCATCCTATCCAAAATGTTTAAATGAGTTCACATCAATTTACCCGGCTAAAAAAGGATATGCTATTGCGCTTTCCTGCGATTTATTTTGTAAGTTATGTACTTTCATGCTATTCTTTTGTATTTTGATTGCCTAAATCTTGGTTTATTTTAAGTTAACTCACTAAAAGCATTTACTAAAACATTCACATCGATTTATAATTGACAAATTAATAAATTCATGATAAATTAATTATGTGTTTTAAGTCATATAAAAAGGAAAGCTCTTAAGAACCAAAAAATAGTACACCTTCCATCTCAAATTTATTATTCATAGATAAAAAAACACTTAGTTTAAGAGAACATGATTATTACACTGTAGTTTTGTATATATCATAACATTTTTAGTCTTACTATTTACCTACCTTTTTATGACATACATACAAAGTATGTGTAATATAGAAAGTTTGATTCATACGCTTTTACTTTTTTAAGTGGACAATTAATTTGTGACGTTGCAAAAAGAAAACGCGAACTATAAAACATTGGATGGAGGGAGTAATAAGAATAATTCTGATTAAGTTAAAAATTGGTAAATGATAAACATACAAATATAATCTATTCATGGGTCGAACGAAGCATATACTTTGAATAAAGTTAAGAGGTTAATGTGTAACTTAGAGTAAATTATAATCCTGCAACCTGCGCGTTGAATTGAACGCTCCACACCTAGCTAGACAACCCTCAGTTTTTTTTATTAATTAAACTATATCATCTAAATCTACACTATATATTATAAGAGAGTGTAAATTAGGTAGTCTAAGTTAATTTCAACCCTTAAATGAGTTATTAAATTGAATGTGAACAATTGATTTAGCTTTTAAAAACATGACTACCTAAATAGTAGGGAGGAGATGACAAAAATACTAAAATGACCCTATATTGACTTTTTAGAAATTAGTTAGTTAAGCTATTTGGTGATATATTAATAAAATATTGAATATTGAATTTTTTTTTTTTTTTTTTTGCTATTTATCAATAAAACATTTAATTTACATTTAGCTGCATAAACCTATACATACTTTAGCATAGCAAAAAATAAAATTCTACATGATAAAAAGAAACGATTTAGGATGTTGTGTGCTTTTAAAGAATTTGGGGATGCATCGCATTTTCAGCTGAATTTTTTTAAAGTCGTATAAATATAATCCAACTTGATTAGTTCGTAATTAAATGGGTTGAAATGGTCATCTCAAAGTATTGTATGTTTTCATTTTCAACGGTATGGTGCACACTTGAACTACATACGGGGGTATTTGTCTTCAACAAATCAAAATTCTATATAATTCGCATCGCCTTTTCAGCTGAATTATTTAAATTCGTACAAATATAATCCAACTTGATTAGTTCGTAATTAAATGGGTTGAAAGTGTCATCTCAAGCTCTTATATGTTTTCATTTTCAACGGTATTATGGACACTTGAACTACAGACGGGTTATTTGGTCTTCGACAAATCAAAATTCTATATAATTAGAAAAAAAGATTTAGGATGTTGTGGGTGATAAACGCCAAAATGTACTATATTGTAGTACCGATTTACTCCTTTGTTCAATAGATTTCTAAAGCATTTTATGTGAATAAGATATTCATTTCGTTCATATTTGCAATTAGGAGTTTAATCGGAGCTTGGATCGAAAAGAAACAGAGAAATAGCTACTCGTGAAGAAAAGAAGCTAAGAGAGTGAAGATAGGCAATATTGGATTGGAATAGGTGTATATGAAGCTTGAATCGGAAAGAGAACGAAAGATGAGCCGAAAATGAAGAAAAGTGTAAATGTTGAGTTTTCGGCTATGCGTTAGTATTTTGGCCATAACTTCCTCATACAAACTCCAATTGGGTTGATTCAAGTGGGAGAATTTAGCTAACAGACGGGGCTACAACTTTCGTTTGGGCCGTTTTTAGTGAAAATTCATCCATCCGGCGGATGGATTGAAAAAGTGGGCTGACAGTTCGCGGGCCGGATTTTTGCAAAAACTCGTCCATCCGGCGGATGGATTGAGTCGGTAGAAAACCCTTAAATTTCTATTCTCCTCATTTTAACCATAACTTTTACCACAAACCCTAAGTCGACTAAAGTGAGTTCCAGAGGTATTTTGATGGCATTTTGGAGGCACGAGAGGGTTTGGATTGATGCCAATCGATCCTAATACGCGTGGTTCACGATTCGGTTTGCATATCACTTTCCGATTTCAATTCGAACATCGTCTATGTGTTTTGTTTGAATTAATGAATCTGATTTTGTATGATTGAGTCATGGATTAGACTTATTGTTAATTGTTTAGTTTAATAACCTTGGATTATGATTATTTGATGGTTATGATTGTGTTTTGGATCAATTGTCTGATTGAAGATTGTTATGTTATCCGTAGAACCTTGGTTATTGGTGATTGTTAGTTATTACTTAACGTGGTTAATAGTGTCATTGAGATTGAGTTCCTTTGATGTTATTGATTATTGATGATTATGAATCTATGTTTATAGTCATTGCTAAATATATTAAGTTTGATAGGTTAAGATTATAGTAACTAATCAATCTAAAATGAGCAAACTAATAAGAGATTATTAGTAGGTATTGTTGAGTCATACCGCGATGATTAATCATAACAAGCCATGAACACTTAATGCACAATCTAGAGAAAAGCACGCAATAGAGCAACATTCTTGCGACGTTGGATCGATGTTTAATGTGGGACTCTAGATTGTAGATATTAGTTAACCAGAACCGGAGACTAATTTACATTTAACTTGGATTCTTTGATTAGTAACTAAGTTAATATAAAATAAATCACAATCAGACAATCAAAACACATGAACCGGATAATATAAATCTGAGTGTGAAGACTCTGAGCAATTACATGTCTATCTCCAATAATTTATATGTTCCTCTTATCTTGTTTTATGTTGTTGGTTTGGTTAATTAGTTCATATTGAATGTTCGTACGGAACTAAAACGTAACCCCTATTTTACTGCTTTATTAATAATTCAAATTTAATTAAATAACATCGTTCCTGTGTTCGACCTAGACTTATCATAGCTATACTATTCCGATAAGGTATTCTTGCCTGGTTGTGTGATAGTAGTGATTGGTATATCATGTACTTTATAAATAATAAAACTAGACGCTTTCACACGCATCAGTAGGCTTTTAAATAATTTTGGGACGTATCGCCTTTTCAGCTGAATTTTTTTAATTCGTACAAATATAATCCATCTTAATTAGTTCGTAATTAAATGGGTTGAAAGTGTCATCTCAAGCTCTTGTATGTTTTCATTTTCAACGATATTGTGCACACTTGAACTACATACAGGTTATTTGGTTTTCGACAAATTAAATTTCTGTGCTTTAGAACAGTTTAAAGTAATAATTATAACTGTAGACATGTTATTTTTTGTTTAATTTCTATTTGTGAGGTGTAATTATTTAAAAATTTATTTTTTAAAACTATTTGCAGGGTGTATTCGTAGATGATTGTGATAGTTGTCAAGCAATAATAGCGGAACCGTGAATATATCACTGAAATGGCATGATATATGCATTACAATATCCAAAACGTTTTATGCTTTATAGTGTTGAAGAAAAAGAGTTGTTGACGATCATTTACATGATCATTATGTAAGTTGGACACTTTTTTATATTGCATTTTTTAAAAACATGGATGTATTTTTTCTTCTTAAATCATTAACTAATAATATTTTTAACAGGGAATTTGGTTCCACATACTATGATGATCAATGTATGTTTTTACTATTATAGTTGGATTGAAAGAATAACAAATGGATTTGAATATTTTGATGGCACCAAATTCCTTGATCGTCATAATTGCCGGTCAATTGAATATGTTCTACTTGGTAAGTTTTTGAATTGTCATATCATGTGTACGTGTAATTGTATGTATTGATTTTGTACGATAGTTAGATGGTATGATGGTCAATATGAAACACTTATTATTACTGAAGATGACGATGACTTGCAAACTTTATAGTTTCTATATTTTGGTTGTTTGAACATATATTGTACATTAAGTTGATCATGTTAAACATTTATCTTTATGTGTTGGCTCTTTGGTGTTTAGTTTTTTAATTATTATTATCAATGTTATAAATCATTTTTAATAATGTATCTCCAAAGCTACTATCAATACATAAACATATATATTTCAATTCAAAACATTTTTGTAGTGTCATCAACCAAAATATGTCGAATTAAATGTTACTCACTAAAATAAATTATAATATAAATATTTATATAAAAAATATGAAGTATCCGCAAATTAATTTGCGGGTTATAATCTTGTATAAAAAGATAAAAGAGATAAAATGTGTACTATTCAGATCGTCTCGCCGTCCGTTCCTCGCTCGTTAAGGGTATATATCATGGTAATGATAATTATCAAAAAGTAGCATACAATAATGAAGCCTCCAAAAGTTTCTGAATAAAGAAGACATATTTAGTTCCACCTTCTAGAGTAGTAGTATACTTTTGTTGCATATCTGAATCTGAATCTGAATCTGAATTTTATAATATAAAGAAGAATAAATTACAGAAATCGTCCCCGTGGTCTTTAATTTTAATCATGATCGTCATCCGCTTCAATCCATTCAGATTGAAACAAAAATCAAAGAATACCCAACTTGTTTTTATATGAAATGAACACACATGATTAGGGGTGTTCATCGGTGCGGTCTACGGTTTATGGTTTGAATTCGGTTCGGTTTCCTCAGTTTGGAAAATTTTGGGAACCAAACCGTAAACCGAACTGTACACCGAATTTAGTGTATTTAACCGAACCGAAAACCGAATTGAAATACGGTTCGGTTTCGGTTTGAAACCGAAAACCAAATTGGAGATAACAAAAGATCAAATCCAGCAAAAAACAATAACACAATTTAACATCAAACCTAAATTAACAGATCTAAATGCAGATAACAAAAGATCCAATACATATATACATAGATATATATACACACACACGTATGTATAGATATATAATTACACCTTATCTAACTAACATTCAGTGAGAACCAATTACAACTAGATGATTGGATCCTTCCAAGATCAAATTTTGCAAGTTGAACTCAGATTCCTAAAGAAAATTAAGAATAAACAAGGATCGTAGATCAATCAGATTGATTAAGATGAGTAATAGATTAAGAAAATTGAGGGAAATATAACAAGAAAAATGATAACTTTGAGGGACTCACCATTAATGGAACCTGGATTTGAGAAATGATGAAGACTAAGATCTAGAAATTATATAAGTAAATTGTGTAATAGAAACTTTAGGAATTTGTACTAGTTCGGCTGGGCTATTTAATTTAATGTGAGCTTGAATGTATGTAATATACAAAATATAATATAAGAATTATTATTTATTATTACTAATTATACATCATACATATATTTTAAAATAAAAATAAAAAGTATAGTATTTTTGAATTCGGTGTTCGGTTTAATCGTTTAAAATTTTTTTGAAACCATTAACCGAACCGTAAACCGTTTAATGAATTCGGTTTCGGTTAAAACCAAACCGAAAACCAAATTCGAAATCGGTTCGGTCTAAAATCGGTGTTATTCGGTTCGGTTTTTCGGTTTAAACGGTTAGAAACCGTATATTGCCCACCCCTACACATGATGATGAACATGTACTACTATTATTTAACTTCTCTGTCACTATGGTTGCCCTTCATATGATCGTACCATCACTCACCAATTCATTATAAATTATAAATACCGTAATAGTTAAGTTATGGTTATTTTCACTACTGAGAGATTTCACTTCAGTTACTGATTTCAATTTTGCCAGATTAACTAATGATACTAAAAAAATGAACACTCTCACTGGTATATACATACATGATGTATTATTTTCACTTGAAATTAACCACAACCTGAAATAATGTAGAATTGTAGATGCAATCACACGTACGTGATACCGTTAGGAACATTGTAAATTGAAAATTTGACTACTTAGATCATGTAGGTACGTACTTAATTCAATCGATCTACGGAGTAATTAACATAGAAGACAACTAGCTAGAGTGTGACAGACTAAACAAATATGGGAGATTACAAAGTATATTATACTATATATAAATATATAGATAGATTGATTAATCAATTAATACAGCAGATTTACAAATAGCTGGTGTTCACGGGAATGGGATTACCACATGATCAAGTTCATTTATGAAAAGTTCACCTTAATTACTAATTAACACCTGACCATCAATATCAAATTACAACTTAACTGTGAGAAAAGCTTTTTAATTTTCACAAGAACAATCATCGTCGATCATCTAGGCAACAATCGGGTAAGATGCACAAGTTGCAACACCTGCAATAATCACATCATTGGCTCTCAGCTTTTAGACAACGTACTCATCAAGAAATTCGTATCACTCATGGCTACCTAACAATTCTTTAATCAATGTATTCATTTTTTTTTTTACATTTTCACGATACGGTCTTTATTATGTCATCCGTTAGAAAATGTTGTATTGGTTAGAGTTGTAATTTTTGTACATTGGATTCTCATTATTGGGTATGTGACATACATACAAGAACTAAGTATTAAAAGTTGAAAATAGATGATAACAAGGTAGTGAGAGAGGGACATACCACACATGTTTTTGCCCATCTCCATCTTGAAGTATCCATTCAAACCCCAGTCTGCACCCCATGAGTTTTTGATGAGCCAGTACGGGACACCATCTTCAACACCATATCCAACCGCAACAACCGCATGGTTCACATCCTGTCCAAAAATCATGCATACAAATGCTTTTTTAATACCAATACAGATACCAATATTATTTTAACAAAGCGGCCAATAAACCTCACCATCGGATCACTGCCACAGACATCACTAGTGAAAACTCCTCCAGTGTAAAGTCTGAAGTTATCAATAACCTGAAACGCTACACTCACTGGACGAACAACACCTACTGCATGCTTTAATTCATCCTCAGCACCCTATAAACGAATTAGTCATAAGCATCACGAGTTGTACCATATAATAAGTATTTAATAAATAAATCCAGACACACACACCCTTTGTTAGTTAGAGACGAACTCAACAACCTTATAAATATAAAAAACATATATTCATTTAAGAGATGGCTTACCATGGTGATGTTGACTGCATCAAGGACACGAACTGCAGCGTTCTCTGATGAATATTTGCAAACACCATCCACTCCGGTGTAAGGATATGCTTCCTCAGAGTCAAGTCCGCCATTGTATTTGATGTATTCATACGCTTGGGAAGGCAGCCCACCGTTGCACCCATAGTTATTAAAATCGCCAGCACAGTCTACCAGTTGTTGTTCAGACAGAGAAACTGACTTCCCATATGCCTGGGCATAAGCAGCCTCAAGAGCTCCAGTGGTGCTGTTTAACAAAATGATGATTGATAAATGATAATCCACTATTGAAGGTATCTAGAAACCAGTCAAAACAGTATTCATCTGATAGGATTTGTATTTATTAATTTACCTGAATGTCCAACAAGATCCACAGGATCCTTGATTCTTGACTGGGCTCACAATTCCTACTTTCCTCCAATCTTGCTGCAATATATTAGAAAGGTGACATGAGAAGGCAATAGTAAGAATAGAATTTGCATATATGACCAACCATAATGGTGATATTATATCATATCTTCTACTCCTACTCCTTCCATTTCCACAATTGAGATTTTTTATTTGGTGATCAATCAAATCCTATATGTTTAAGACATGTTGGTATAGACACATTTGGAATAGATCAGCTACAGCATACACCGAAAATAATTTATAATGATGAAGCATGGAATATAGTGTAGTTAATATGGTCTTGATATGAAGAAAAGAAGCAAAAGTTATTTAACATAAAAAGCCAACATGTAAATTTAGAAGTCATAATAACACGTTGCATAAGGATTCTACCGTGAGAGGAAGGACAGCATCAGTGAGAATGTGATTGCCCTTTTTGGTAGCAGAACAGTGTTGCGCAGCTCCCAGTTTTTTTTTGCTGAATTCTTCCCATGTCATATCAGCAAACTCTGTTTCGAACAACACAACACAATGAAACTGACGTTTAAAACAAAAGAATATTTTGGCACATTAAAGGGTGTTTGGGATTGCTTAAATAAACGTTTATCTGCTTATTTGCTTATTTTGACAGCAGATAAGCAAATCCAAACATCTCTATGAAAACTACTTATATGATTATTTACTAAGGAATAAGCACTTAAAAATAAGTAAGGGGTCATCTACTTAATTTTTAAGCATACAAGTGCTTAAAAATAAGCAAACCCAAGCACCCCCTTAATACCATATAGTAAATAGATAACAATAAATCATCCATGTTTAGTAGGTGCAGTAGTAATATGTCACCACAGTTTTATTTAATTACAGTAGTAATCTCTCTCTATATATATCCTTATTATTATAAACCAAGGATAAACTTGTTGAAAAAGATAACGACCTTACACCAATATTGTTGTGGAAGTAATACTCCATATGATATTATTTGTTAATTAGTACGTAGTATTTGAAAAGAAAAGAAGTTTGATAGCAGGAATGAATTTAAGCATGATAACTGTAGTGTAGGTGTTTGTGTCAAGTGAATTGTTACTAGTTAGATTTAGATTAGATTAGATGATCAAATAACAAGCAAAAACATACAATTGAATTGAATTGAATTCAATAGAGTAGTGCAGTAGTGTTTGGATAGATAGATAGATAGATAGATTGGTTACCGTTGACTCCAAGAGTATAAGAGAGGCCCTTGTTGTTATGCGATTTAATCTTGTCCAAACTTTGAACAAAGATCGAGTACCTCTGTTTCATGTCATCGCTACTCTCATATTTCTTACCGAACCTATTATTATTAAATAATCATTTATTGTTATTGATTGATTGATTGATTGAGGAAAGTCAAACATCAAATCAAAATTAAATACGAAGTGATGAATGAAGAAGATGAACTAATAATAGCAATACCAATACCTGTGAGCGAATCTAGCAAAGGTGAGAGCATGACGAGTTTGACCAATCACTTGAAGAACAGAAGTCTCCAATTCTCGTAAACCATCAGACACAACTTGTCTGATCGGATTCTCGACGGAGAAGCTGGATCCGATCCCAGCGGCATCTGCTCCCACGGCACACGCGATCATCACAACTAACAGGCCTGACATGCCCGCCATCTTTATCTAATGAGAAGGAGGGAGGGAGTGAGTGGGGGAGAAGGGTAAATAAATTACAGTGGCTGTGGTTGTGCTCCTTGTCTCTATATATAAAGGGAAAACAGGAGGAGATAGATTCCGGTGATTCGTCAAATTCAAAGGGTACTATTCCGTAACTTTGAATAATAAACGTTGATTGGCTATCCACGTGTATGGTTTGGATTATTTATTATATTCAATTCAATTTAGGTCCCACCTCGCATGATGATGGGCTTCCATTGGCCTATGTGATCCACCATTTGGTCTCACGTTATTGGCAATTTCACTAATTTTCCATAATACTCCATACAATAGTTAGTTACCATAACACGCCGGGGAATCTATCTACTATATATATATATATTACTGAATTAAATTAAATTCGTTCTCAACGACGACAAACTTTTAATATATGTGACCTTTTAATTGTAGTCATCATAATAAACTTTTTGACCCTTGAATTTTGGTTGGTTCCATTAATATCACTTGAAGTACAACTAATCTATGTACGTTACTGACAACCCCTAAGAGCACTCCCAACAATCCCGTCAGTTGAACGTCGGTTCCAACCGACGAAGCCGATACAAATGGCATTGCACTTCGGTTTGGTTCCGTCGAATATCCGACTTGTCGTCTCTTTTTTTGTGTGGATACTTATATGTAATTGTTTTTTAGTGTATAGATATATAAAGCTAAATTGGTTATGGCAGATCCAAAAATTAAAGTGACGGTGTCACTGATGTCAGAGGTCAGTTAATTTTAGAAAAAGATGTGATGCTGATGTGACACAAAGTGACTAGTCGGTTTTCAATTACCATTTATTAGTTGTGCTCTAACATACCCTTTATTAATTAATGAATGTCACAAATAAAATTACAAAAGGATAATAATCGGCGCAACTAGACTGCACAAATAATTTTGTACTGTTAGTATTAATTGAAGGATCACTTGTGTAATTATGAAAAAAAAATTGAAGGTTAAAAATATAAGTTATAAAACTTTTTTAGCTTGTTTATTAGTCAACAGCACAAAACAGCATAATTATAAATTATAATCCCAATTACAAATAACTAGAGTCTGATATTTTTGTAGAAAGATAGCCTTATCTTCTAGAAAGAATGTGTGCTGGACTTGGAATTACATAACCCATACACATACCTTTCTTTCTATGTGTACTCAATTTTCATTATTTAATTTAATACTCCCTCCGTCCCATTATTATTGTCCATCTTTCCATTTTTGGACGTCCCAAAATAGTAGTCCACTTCTCATTTCAACCAATAGGAGGAGAGTTTAGTGAGTGGAGATTCTATTTGAGTGGTTGAAAGTTGTTGTGGTCCCACTTTTATTAAACTGCGTGTTTTTTGTTGGTGGACAATAATTTTGGGACGGAGGGAGTAATAAATAATACTAATAATATAATTACATCGCTTTCGATATTAGATGCGTGCTGCCTAAAACTTGGGGTATTATATTGGATTATCAGAAGATATACAGTAATAAAAAATATAGTTCAAAGTTTGTTACTTGTTAATGTCATCAGAAGTTAACATGTAGTCGTATTTATTTTTGGCTCTTAATCAACCTACTAATGTAGATACTTCCTTCGTTCCAATTTTATTGTCTACAGATAAAAAATACGTAGTTCAAGAAAACATCATCATTCCACTTACTTTTTGGTAAGATGACAGTTTTACTATTTACTTTTTACCTACTTTTTTATCTTACTCGTATATATTAGGGGTATAAGAGCACCTCCAATGACTCTTTTTCTAAAGCTTTATTCAAGATTTTTAACCCAAATTGTGTCATAGCTTTTTTTTAAAAGCTTTACAAAAAGTCTTTGGTGCATTGATAAAAAGCTTTTCATATCTTCAAACTATTAAAATATGCTATAATAACAAGGAAAGAGAGTGCAAAGACTTTAGATTTTTCAAGTCTTTGTATTCTCTCTCTTTAATATATATTGGTTTTTAATTGTTTTGAAGTGATGAAAAGCATTTTTACATTGGAGTTAAGACTTTTTGTAAAGTTTTTTTAAAAAAAGCTATGACACAATTTGGGTTAAAAATCTTGAATAAAGCTTTAGAAAAAGAGTCATTGGAGGTGCTCTAAGAGAATTTTACAACATTATTCCTATCTATTTATAGAAGTGGACAATAAATTTGAAACATCCATAAAAGGAAAATAATGGACTATAAAATTGGGACGGAGGGAGTATAACTTAGCTGTTTTCTTCTCCCTTTTTCTTTTTATGAGTTTTCTCCTCTTTCGTCTCTCGAACATGTTTTATGAATATGTATGTGTGTGTGTGTATGTGTATGTGTATGTGTATGGATATGTATGTATGTAGGCCGACATATATATGCATATGTATTTTTATATTTTATTTGTTTTAGCTAATTAATTGGTACAGTTCTAGTCCCCGAAGTATTATTGTCTAGAACTTAACAACCATATACAGTTATTATTATTTTACACAACTAATAATAACAACTCAAAATAATTACTTTTTACTTTTACTTTTATTAAAATAATATTTCAAATTTTGGGGTGTTACATCTTATGATTTTTTATTTTACTTTTTTCAATTAAACGTACATCAATGTTCGTATATAAATTAAGTTAATTACATGTGAACAAACACATAAATTTTTGCAATTTTTCAACTTTTAGTTGGTTCTCATTTGAACCTTTACATACACTATTGATGTTGTATTGACATGTATTTTATATATTAGAAAAACTCTTAAAATAAAAACCAACTATTGATTGATTATAGATTATATAAAAACCAGACTCTTAATTTCATCACAATTTTAGTAATATGTTATCTCAAGAATTCAAAAAATGTATGACATATCATGTACAACATTGCAAAAATTATGGTAAAAGTAGAGGTGGCAATTTTAGACCCATTGGTTAATTTTGGGTCAATTTGGTTAATTTATAGGAGGGGGTGGGTTTGTTGGGTCTCCTCCCCATTTTTTGGATGTGTCTAAATGGGTTTTTCAATATACATCTAATTATGTAACAATTAACCAACGGGTTTAGACGGGTCTAGTGGGTAAATTTTTTTTTTTTTTTCACCTCATTTCATTTTTTTCATTTTTCACTCAAATAAAAAAAAAATTTTATGAAGCCACCATAACAAGTTGATTAAAAATAACACAAAGTTGTTATTTAAATACATACCAAATTATGATTATGATTATGATTATGATTATGATGATAATTATTATAATCACTCAACACATTATGAAGCCACCACTTATCTCATACATGACAAGACATGTTTGACGCAAACCGTTATTCGTCTCGTTAAAGTAAGGCAATGGGCTTATTAGGTTGTATTCGTGTGGTAAACCAAAATCAATGGGCTATTTCTAAATTCAGTAAAGCCCGGTTGTCACTATATCGGATCTTTTTAAAATTTTGTACACGACATGTGGGTAACTTTAATTCACTGTTCGCATGGTTTGTGTAACTAATGATAATAATACGAAGTATTAAGTGGGTTGTGGGTATCTCAAATCTCTTCTCTTCTCTTCTCTTCTCTTTAATATATTATAATAGAGTGTTTATTAGGTTGTCATTTTTTATTTAGGAAACTCTAATCTAAACCTAACCCTCCATTGATTAATCATTTTAAATCTAAACCATTGATAATCTCCCATATAAATGACAACCTAAATAGTAAATGTGTCCTCCCCAAAAGTCATAATTGTCCCTTTTTAAATATTATAAATTAATTTAATTTAATTTAATTAATTAATTTAATTTAATTTAGGTTAATTTTAGAAAATAAAAAAAACCGTGAATAAAAAAAAAAGGAAAACCGTGAAGTAAAAACCTACGGCTCCACATTCCTCTTCTTTCTTCTCCTTCACTAAAACCTTTAACATACTTTTTTGGCTCCATCTAAAATTGAACGCACATATGCAATTGCTAAGATCGATTTCGAATTGTTCAGTTGGTTGGTGGTGGTGCGGCGTCATGGGTGAAGAAGGGATTTTGTGCGGCGGTGTTGGGGTGAAATGGGTGGTCATACCAGTTGTAGGCGGCAGCGTTAGTGGTGATGGGTGTGTTTTTGTAAGTAGTACTTGGTGGAAGAAGGTGTTGGTCGGAGGCGGCGGCGGTGTAGGAACGGCAAGCGGCGGCTCTTTCACGTTTGAATGACAATCCCGATCAACATGATGTTCACAGCCCAATAGAAGAAAATCGTTTTCCTGCAATTATTCCGGCGTTGGCATTCGTTCTTGCAAGTATGAAACCCTAACTTACCTTAGTTTAATCATTCTGTTGACTTATAAATTGTTTGATTTATCATTGATTTTATATCCGCTAGAATTTGTTAGTGATGTTTTATCATTCTGTTGATTTATAAATTGTTTGATTTAACATTGATTTTATATCCGCTAGAATTTGTTAGTGATATTATTTAGTTTTATGGAGGAAGCTAAGGTTTTTTAAAATTGTTAAATGTTGTTAATTGGGATAAAAGATTGTTAATCTATGGGATTTATTGAAAAGTTCATATTTTGTTGAGTTAACTTTGCGGAAATCAGAAAATGAAAGTAAGGCATAATGATAGCGAAAGAGGAATGTATATTTTATGCTTTTATTACATGTTTTTTTGTTGATTTGCAGCTGGATGTACTTATATAATGATAGCGAAAGAGGAAGGTATATTATGCTTTTATTACATTTTTTGTTGTTGATTTGCAGCTGGATGTACTTATATTATACCATGCGGTTTTATCAAAGGAATAAGTTTTTTGTATTAGGTCTGATCAAATTGGTTGATTACATGTTCAAAGATCTTACAATGAAGTATGTCAATTTGTGTTACAGTTTAAGTTTATAGATGATAATAAATATTGGTGTTAATTCTGCAAATAGGAAATGCTTTGATTGATTATGAAGTGGCTTTGAAGGGTTTATATGATTATTGGAATTGATAACTGGCTGTGAACCATTATGTGTGCAGTGATCTTATCAATAGTTGGAAACTTGGAATGACAGTCCGAATAACATGTTGCCACTAATTTGGGTTCTGACTAAATACGACCAACGTGTATGGGTATACAGGCAAGCTTCTAACTGCAGACTACGTTTCAGAAATATGAAATGCTTACAGACATTCGGGACAACTAGCTACTCTAAGTTCCATACATACATGGAATATGTCTAAATCGACTAATTTACAACTTTCAATTGATGTTGTTTGATTTTGCAATGGGGATACAGATGCAATGATTCCGATTACCGCTTCTAGATACTCGATTAACACCCTCGAACTTCCAATAATTACAGCTTGGAGGCCATGGTACCTCAACAAAGAGGTGATCAAGTAACTTATATTATTTTTTATTTACATTATTGCTTTATTACAAATATTAAGTATATTTTTATCACAATAACAGTCACACTAAAAGTCTAAAACCTTTCTTCAAGTACAAATGATATTTATCCAATAAATTAAAGTTACACTCCTTATAAGATGATCAAATGTTATGTCTTCTATTAATATTCTTTTTTGCTTATTCACACGTACCTTATAATAACTAGAATCATAAAGGTAATCAAAAAAATATGTCTTTCAGATTGACGTCTATGATCCATGCTGGGAAGATACACTTATATCCTATCTGAATGACCCTTCGGTGCAAAATGCATTTCATGCAAAACCTACATCATGGGATTTAAGCAGGTGTGCGCCCTTAACTAATCAGTCCCTTAAACTGATATGTATCTCATTATGATTAGTTGATAACTGGGTGTGAACCATTATGTGTGCAGTGATCTTATCAATAGTTGGAATGACAGTCCGAATAACATGCTGCCGCAAAATTGGGTTCTGACTAAATACGACCAACGTGACGGAGCTATGTGAGAACCACAGTTGGCCATGACCAACCCTCAAATTCTTAAATTTATGGTTGGTGAGTTGATTGCCGATATTTTTTTTATTGTTTTTGGTTCATTACACTTCTCGAGTTGGAATTCTAATACTCATACCTTGAAATCTTGAAACAAGTTTAGTCTCTTTTCATTTAGACATTCCATGTTCTATCTGATACCTAGCCAGATTACAGTAAATAGAATTGCCATTATCAACCGTCTAAAAGATTTTCGCCTGTTGCATGACATAACAAAACAAGTATAATTGTATTGGATCAAATATTGACTGGAAAAGAGCTGGAGATTTGATCAAAACAGAAGGAAGAGAGGAAGTGGAACTCAGAAACTCTAGCACTCGGGGGTTTGTTGTAAGTACTATTAACAAAGTTTTCAGTTTCTTAACTTCTTGATAATTTTACCTTATTGCCGTTTTCTACATGCATCGTTTGGTTCTTTGATTGGGTTTTTGCCTTATCGAAATCTTGCTACAAAGTGGAAGTATTTATCTTTCGAATCTTGGTGTCATGTCTTAAATGTTGTTGAGATTACATTTCGAAATAAAGTTATGCGTTATGAAATTAGATAATTAGTTTTGAACAAGCTAAGCACAAGTATATTTCATTATCTCATTTCAGTTTTGGAGCATTTAACGTTTGTATTCTTGTGATTTGTGTTTCCTACTTTAAAAAGAAAATAAATCCAATGGTTGTATGTATTTCATCAACGTAGATCTCTGTTGTTGTGTTTGTTTTCAATAGATAGTTGCAAGGATTTCTAAGAATAAGAAATTCACAGGTTAGTTTGTTTGAATACAAAAAGCAATCATTAAAAAGTGTTGAATAGTCCCTAGCTAAAATTATGATATATTTGAAATTTCTTTTAAATTCTATTTTCATTCTCGGCTATTACAGAACTCCTGGATGTGTTCGTTCCTTTACATGAAATCGGTGAACATCAGCAGAGGTTAGTTTGATTTTTTTTAGAATTTTCACGTTTTTTTTTATTTTACCTAATTTAATGTATCTGAATATGCACAGAAAAGAATTGCAGGTATTATTTTGTTTTAAAAAACGAATTTAAGTAAACTAAATTGTTGATGTCTGAATCTGATTGTCACAAATGTTATCTTTACATTAAGGACCTTGCAACTATGGTTCCAAATATTACTAAAGTCAGCATTGATCTTATACGTGTAAGTTGAGACTTGAGACTAATTACTGCGTAAATGAATTATATTTGTTTTTCATTTTTGAATTTGTATTCAGCATCATTGCATGTTCTTTACCAATATTAACTTCCCTCCCACTTATAAGTACTAAATTTTCGGGTACACTCAATCTCGCTGATGTGTGGAGAGAACATGGACTGTTATGATCAATTTGCTACTGGGTGCTTTTTTTAGTATGATGTTGAACACTAAAAACGTTATGGCATTAGTTTATATGTGTGATAAAATAGATTTAGGAAGTTATATGTATAAAAATACACTTTGTCTCAACTGATCTTCTTGGAGTTTATAAAATGGATGGGTCATCAAAAAGTTCATGAGATGCTAAATCTCGGGCTTCAAGTAGTAAGTTTTATTTAATTATATTTCATATCTTTTCATCGAAGTTCTTACTTTTTATTTTTTTTTACATGACAGAAACTCACCGGTATCTTTCATGGTGCTGCTATTAGTGGTGCATTAATCTTATCAATGATCACAGGGGTGATATAACAAAGCTTAGTTGACTATAACCGGCTCAATGACTACTGGCTCTCAATCTTTCATTCTTAACCGTCTTAATGGTTGGTAGCCTTATAAGTACGACTTCCGAGTTAAATTTTAAAAATTTTGTAAAGTTCGACTAATTACACTAATTGAGCTTGTGATTTACAGTTGGCTTTTCAATATCTGCATTAGGAATGTCCTTTTCAACTGCTGCGAAAACAATAAACAAATCCATCTACTTTTGAAGACAGAGATTTGGGTGATGCTTCATTCCTAACCTTTCAAAAGGTATAAATAAAAAAGTTAGCTAAAAATGAAATGGGTACTGTTGAAACTGTACTCTAAATATAATGTTAACCCATTACCCAACTTGCTTGACCCATCCATTTCATTCTTTCTGTTTTGGTTCGGGCAGATTGATTTCCGATATGTGGTTTGTTCTTAAGTAAGTTCTGTTTAGCCATTTCTAATCACTTCTGGTTGTTTTATGCTTGTGTAAATTATGGTACTTAATAAATGTACTCATTATGCGATTTTCAAATTTCTAACTTGGATTTAAGGTCAACCTGTACTTTATTGAATTTGATTTCAGAGTTATACATATATTGATTTGGTACTCATAAATTATTTACGTTTAAATGGGTCGATTTAGATGGCAGTTTTGACCCATTTACGTTTAAATGGGTCTAATCAATTCTTGCTTAAAATATAGGTATAGTCAGTTTAGTGTAGTCTAATGAACTGGAGCTTAGGCTCTGATTTTGATTTTAGCGTGACATTGGGGATCCATTTTTTATAAGTCAAATGAACTATCTGATGTTAATAATTAAGTTTTTATTCTTTTTTTAATGTGTTTCAATAGAATAATGTACTATCATAATGCGGATCGTAGGGTTAGTCAAGTATGGTGCATAAGGTAAATGGGTACTAAAATTCCAATCACTATTTGTTTTTTTTATCCGAGCCTGCGTCCAGAAAATTAGAAATTGAAAACCTTACAACATCTTTACTGACCTTTTTAACTTCATGACATGTTGGATCTTTAAATGCAACCCAGCTCCCGTTTATAACTAAATGGCTATGAAGTAACGTATATATTTTGCAGATTCCCTTTTGACATCTTATAGGTGTAACATACTACAATTGCTTGTGCAGGGAAAAAGTCTTGAGCATATTATTGGGATGATGAATAAGTTGAGGTACCCGCTGACTTACTTATTTAGTCTTTACATCTATAGTTATTTGGATGACATGAGATTGGCTGGTAGAGTCGGTTTACACCAAAACCAAAGAAAAATGAATTGTGTACTGGTCAATTTTTACCAGCAAATTAGGTTATGTAACATGTCTAGGTTAGGACGGGTACTTTATGTGTTTATGCAGAGCATATTTGGTAGTCACACAAATCCACTGATCATGTTTGGTAAAGTTGATTCTATGTTTTGATCTATATAGTTGAAAGACAAGTTTAGAAGTTGGCCTTCAACTAAAATATGGTAATTTATTGTGAGCTTGAACAACCAAAATTATCACTTTGTGCTTCAGGAATACTCCATCGGGTACTTTATCCATTTTATCATTTTCCATAACATTATCTGGTTAAATTTTCATTATCATGTGATTATATCTTTTGGACTTGTGATGTGTTTCAGAAGAGTTGTTTGTGATCACATATCGGGCTTTATTGCTTCCTTATAAGGTGTGTATGCATTTTAATCTGATGGCATGATAGTATGTTTTTTGGTCAATTGTAAGTAGTTTATCCTTCATCTTTGCTTGTGGATTGTTTGTTTTAAGTGTCTGACATTATTTAACGTCATGTTGCATTTGATTGAGAACATCATATGTTCTCCTTCATCCATTTTCTTCATTTATCCTCTTTAATTAACAATGCATGGCATGTGATATAGACTTTCAATATATAGCTTACATCATACATTTTCAGCTTAGATATGGACAAATTGGTCAATATTAAATATTATATTTTTACTAACGGATAAACTTAATTAAGATGCAAGTGAAAAAGTGAATGATTCATCAAGCTGAAGTCACCAATATATGACTTTGTTTTGATTTCTTGCTTCTTTGAGCACTTAGTCCCAAATTTAACCGTTCGATCTCAAGAGTGATGACCTTTTCTATACGTGGAGTCAACCCTTTCTGTAACGTGCATTGTCCCAGGTACGTACTTTCTTTATTTAACTATCTAAACTATGTCAAGTTGTAAACAAGTTGTAAATGAAGAGGTAAAACCGGTTAAAAGTTGCCTAAAGTCTAATTTTGATTCGCGCAATCACTTACAGAACTCTTAATGATATGATAAGTTTTTACAAAATGCATACAACTGTATTAGCAAGTCAACTCGCAGCACCCTGTTCTAACATGTATTAGATAAATGGGTCATTTTGACATGTCATACAAGTCACTTGAAGCATCCATCTTGTCACCTCTATTTTCAGATGAAACTGATTATTTTTATGAATTTTTGTTGACCATTGGTAAATACAAGTGTGGACGGGCCTATTGATCCAGAGGCACAAAAGCTAGCTTTTGCTGAGGTCAATATATTGAACCATTTCCCTTGGGGCTATTACTTCGGGATGATATGATTGAGGCGATGATGTTTTTAATGCTTCTGGTAAGGATGATGTGAATAGCTATGATGATGATGATGATGATGATGATATACTACCCATGATATGAATTCAGATATTAATATTGAATCAATGATCTTAGAAAAGATCAAAAGAGGATGCAAATGGTGATGATAGATTTAAGCACTTATAGTGGCCCATCATGGATTGTTGAAAAGAGCACTCAGAGTTCGGAATTTAATTATGTAGTTGGAGATATCGAGTAAGTTCAAATGCTCAAAAAAAGGTAAAGAAGGTGAGTTGTTTATTGTACGCCAAAAAATATGAAATACTAAAAGTTATTCATCTTACTATGGTACAATCTATAATGTCTCAAAATAGGCAATGATAGATGCAAATTTTGGTTGGCCTATCATGGATTGTTGAAAAGAGCTTCGGATCCTAAAGTCTAATCAAGATGATTAAGATTCGTACATGATACACTTTGGGGACTTCCTCCAAGTCGAGTATGAGTCTATTCATGTATGAATCGGTTTTGCCCTTTTAAGTTCATCAATGTTTATCATGATTAAATACTTTTCTAATTTAAAGACATGTCTCCCAATTGGCCAATTTAGTAGATTCGTCCAACAACATTCAAATTCTATGAGGTACTATTTTATGTATTTAGTCTACATGGTGGGGTATATATATTTATATGTAGTGCACATTGCACACAACTTTTATGGTTACACTTTCATATACTATTTCTTACATAAACGACATTACAAAGAACGGACACTATAACCTTTACTTTGCAATAACCATTATCTACTTAATTAATGAAGATAATGACTAATGCCATCACAATAAGGTTTTTTTTATGTATACTTCCGTGAATTCACAGATCATTCAAGTATATTTATGAATTATTTTTTATCCAACGTAATTATTTAACATTAAATATTTTTTGGTAGGGAAAAAAATTTAGCCCGCAAATTTTGCGGGTTATGATCTAGTGTATCCATTAAATAAAACATCAAATTTATGCATATATCAAACGTGTTTCATCTCCAATTGCACTAAAATAAGTTTCAACATTTACACACTGCCTCCTAAACTATTTTTATATACTTTACTGCAATTCATTATTTTTATAATCAATTAACCTTCCAAACTATTAACTTAATTGTAAATTTAATTTATTTACTTTCGTAAAGTTTCAATTGCATAAGTTGTTTGCATAAATCAATGTTTTAATTATCATAATTTGCTATAGAATTATATTTTATTGTTTTAATAATCACATTATCTAATATAAAATATAATGTACTTAAAAGAATCATACAAAAAGATAAGTTTTTTCAAGCTTTGTACTTAAATAATAACAATATTTCAAACATATGAGCTAAAATGAAACATCATATTTGGTGCAAAGTTTAGTGTTGCACCAAATTTGGTGCAAAATTTTGAAAAATTTAGTGTACACTATAATTTGCACCAAATTTGGTAAGTTTGCTTATAATTTTTTATTTTCTATATATTTATTTTATTATTATTTTGTGATCCTAGGTATAATCTTTCTTTCACTCTGCTTGTTTGTGCACGTGGTATTTGCTAAATACACTTTAAAGATGATACGTAGGTGATGTATACATGTGATGTTGATAAAACCTAAGATCATTGAAGCTCAGACTTTTTAGGTCTTGATCTAGGATTAACAAACAACAATAACAATGATAATATAGATGCAGCGGAATAATAATAATGAATCAATGTTATCATAAGCCAAATCCCTAATCTTATTAATAAATCAACAAGACAGATACCCTTTAGTATCGGGGTTTTACAACCTTAGGGATAACAAAGAGCTTTAGACGTCTACATCTTTTCTAGGTGCACACCTAAACCCTACGTCCCTGTATCTCTTTATATACTAGAGATATTAGGGTTACAAAGAAATCATTAAGGTACAAGGAAACTAATTTAAACAATCTTCACTTTTAGTCCCTCGTCTTTAATTATTTTGTATCATCAAATTAAAATATCCTAACAATCTTCCCCTATTTGATGATGACAAAATAAACATCTTCTCGTGCAAACTTCCCCTTAACTCTTGATTTCTTGTAAACATGTCATGCATAATAAGCTGAATATCTTGACCTTCGAATCTTCTTCCCCTTTTTGTCATAATCCAATAGGGGTCTTCAAAAAGATAAGCAACTTCAAACATTTACAACCACTTGCTATATAATACACCACTAATCCAATTTTCTAATAACTCAAATTACCCTCCATGACGCGTAATAAGAATAATGAATTTGAGCAGTAGAAAATTACACTAGCAGTAGTAATATACAACTAGCAGTAGTAATAAATCCTTTTACCTCAAACAATACATGAACATCTTCTGATGGTTAAACACTTTGTCAATAAGCTTCCCCTCAAATGAATGTTTTAACCATCCCTTGAATCTCGAAGTCTATCAGCTCTATGTAATGATCACATATGAAGAAAACAGAATATAACAAACTTGATAAAGAAATTAAGTCTTCCAAATTTGTACCTTATATCTTGTACTATCCATGACGTCGAACTTATAATCCTATGTATAAGTAGATTACAATCTCTTTGACAAAAATCCTTATTTTCCATAATAAGTCACCGAGCACACCAAAACTCTTTCAAGTGATAGCAAATGTGAGCATTGAGCATCATAAGTTTAATCTCACACGTTTGCTAGATTTGTCAAGTCTTCGTCGTTTCTATACAAACCAAACAAGTTATCTTCAAAGCTCTTCATCCACCACTTTGAGATATGATAAGATACAAATCCGTCAAACTTAACTACAATATCATATAAGCTATAATCGATCTTCTTCGTAATCACATCTTCATATAATCTTCATGAACGAGCCATTAAATCAATAAGAATAAATTGTTATGAAAACAATTCCAATCGAGATCCAAAACCATCAACTGTTTTGTTCTAACAGTTTTAACGTTTGCACGTCAACTAACAGTGGTAACTGCTAACTAGCAGTGGCACTATCCAAATAACTAACAGTGGCAATATTGTACAAACAGTGGTAAGAATGTTCTAGCAGCGGTAAACTTGTACTAGCAGTGGGAAGCTTCTACTAGCAGGGGCAAGCCTGTACTGACAGAGGCAATGCTGTACTAGCAGAGGCAAGCTTGTACTAGCAGCGGGACACTTTGTGCTAACAGTGGCTGAGCAGTGGCTAGCACATGTAACTAACAGGGGCAGCAACTTAGCTTAGTTAGACAACGAATTTTTTTTTTTTTTTTTTTTTTTTTTTTTTTTTTTTTAACCAAAACAAATAAGAAGAAACAAATAAAACATTAAATTCCAGCTCAAGTGATGTCTCTTGACAGTGGCTGAAACCTGCTATATTAAACTAAGAAAAACAACTAACAGGGGTTAAATTACACACATATACAGCAAAACTTCCCCTATTTGATGAAAATGTATGATCGTTTAATTACACACATATACAACATATTACACAAATAAATCTTCCCCTATTTGATGATGACAAAATATCGATCTTCTTGCACAAACTTCCCCTTAACTCTTGATTTCTTGTAATCATGCCATGCGATAAGTTGTAAATCTTGACCTTCAATTCTTCTTCCCCTTTTTGTCATAATCCAATAGGGGTCTTCATGAAGAAAAGCAACTTGAACCTTTACAACCACATGCTATATAACACACCACTAATACAACCTTCAAATGTCTCAAATTACCCTCCATGACGCATCCTCAGAATAATGAATTTGGACAATTAAAAATTATATAAGCAGTAGTAATATATAACTAGCAGTAGTAATAAAACCTTTTTCCTCCAACAATGCATGAACATCTTCTGATGGTTAAACACTTTGTCGATAAGCTTCCCCTCAAATCAATATGTTAACCATCTCTTGAATCTCAAATTCTATTGGCTCTATGTAATGATTACTGGTCGGTGAAGAAAATAGAATATAACAAACTTAATAAAGAAATTAAATCTTCCAAACTTGTATCTTATATCTTGTACTATCCACGACATCGAACTTATAATCCTATGTATAAGTAGACCTCAATCTCTTTGACAAAAATCCTTATTCTCCATAATAAGTCACCGAGCAACCCAAACTCTTCCAAGTGATAGCAAATGTGAGCATTGAGCATCCTAAGTTTAATCTCACACGTTTGCTAGATTTGTCAAGTCTTCGTCGTCTCCATACAAACCAAACAAGTTATCTTCAAAGCTCTTCATCCACCACTTTGAGATATGATAAGATACATAGCTGTCAAACTCAACTACAATATCAAATAAGCTATAATCAATCTTCTTTGTAATCAAATCTTCAAATCATCTTAAAAACAAGCCATTAAATCAATCAGAATAGATTGTTATGAAAAACAATCCCATTCGAGATCCAAAGTAACCATAAGAACTATACGGATAACCATCCAATAATAGCAACGAAAACCATGTAGTACCATCCATGACGAGTATCACTAATTCCGCATTAGTGTTTGAAAAATGACTAACAGTGGTAATCGATACCCCAACAGTGGCAAAATTATGTTAGCAGTGGCAACAAGCTAACTAGCAGTAGCGACTACTAACAGTGGCTATACCGAACAGTGGTTACTACGTATTAGCAGCGGTAGGTTTGTACTAGCAGTGGTAAGCTTCTACCAACAGTGGCAAGCTTGTATTAGCAGTGGTAGATCTGTGCTAGCAGCGACAACGTTGTACTTAACAGTGTGAGCAGTGGCTAGCACATTTAACGAGCAGTGGCAGTAGCTTCAGAATTATATATCTTCTTGATGACTTATCTGATCAAGCTCAAACTTTAACACGAAGTCCATCAATGTTTCATTAACTACATATCAAAAAATCAAGTCGATACAACGGTTAACGAATACACAGCAATTAAATCAACACAGCTGCACAAACAGAAACCACAAACGTACTGCAGCAAATTCGAATTTTAATATCTCTATGTAGAGACATCCGATCACAATGAAATTTTTACACAATGTAGAAACATATGTATTCTATAACATATCCAAAAATCATAAACTTTCGTTGAATAACGAAGACACAGTGACCGTTTTACTTCTGCCGTTCGGAAAAACCCTAAACTTTCAGCAACCAATTTCGACAATAAATATCTCTCAATCAAAAGCTCAGATCAAAAATTTCTTTGGTAGGAATGTGTGCCTATATGTTAAAAACCTACAGTTCAAATTTAACGACAATCTAACGGTTAACGAATGAGCTCCGGAATTTTTACCATGGCTGTGCAGAAAGTGACGAATTACGAATTTTTCTTGCAATCTTCTAAGGTTTCTTCGATACGGCTTCTTTTATCTCGTACACCTTGTATATCCTAGATCACGAGCAACCTTGCTCTGATACCAATTGTGAAAACCCAATAACGATCTAGCTCTAGATTGTTTAGATCTAATCTAGGATCAATGATAACAAAGATAATAATATGCAGCGGAATAGAACAATAACATCAAAGTTATCATAACAAAAAGCCTCAATTCTATTTGATCATGATAGAACGATTATACAAATATAACAGGATCAAGAAACCTTGATCTTGAGGCTAAACAAACCCTTAGACGTCTACATTATGTGTGCACACTAAAACCTATGTCCCTATGTCTCTTTATATAATAGAGATCATTAGGGTTACAAGAAATCCTAATCGTAGGAGAAAACTAATTAAACAAAATACACTTTTAGTCCCTCAACTTTAATTATTTTGTATCATCAAATCAATAAATCCTAACAGATGTTAATATAATTATCAAGCCAACTGATATAATGGTAGATGTCGAGTAAAAAAAAATAGGTGATGTCAATATAATTATCAAGCCAATTGATATAACGGTAGATGTCAAGTAAAAAATAATCACAAGAACTGTCTTAAGGAATCTATCATTAGTATTAAAAGCTATTTTGAATAACGGTAGATGTCAAGCTACATTAAGGAAGTAAGACATTGAGTCGTACATCATAGGGCGTTTAACACAAGATAATAAGCATGTATAAGATTTACTTCTTAATAGCCCAGAAACCGGTGTGTAGTATGCCTACCAATACATCATATAATGAAGCTAATGTTTATAAAAGCTGTTTAAAATATGCTAAATAAACCTACTGACACATCCAAGATAAACCTTATAATTTCATTTTGTGCATGTCACCTGATGTACCATCATATCCCAAGTTGTTTACATATACAATCCAATGTCTTTTCAAGAATTAAGAATCTTGCTGTTCACATTTCTGATCCAAATGATCAAAATTTTTAATTTTTAAAATTACTCCCCCTGAACAGCAAATTCTTTTCGCAATTCCAATTCAAAGGTACTCCCTTTAAACATTAAACATATATTTTTGTATTTTTAATTTAACAAATTTCGCAACATTGCATTTCCTTGATACTAAAAAGTACAAAGAATGGCTGTTGCATCACTAACAAATAAAAAGATAATGTTTAAATAAAAGTTTCAAAATCACATATCAAGTCAACTCAAATGCCTTTTTAGCACTTTTACCACCTCGGAACACTTCAGAAATTTCATTCATCCAATTCAAATAATCACACATAATCACCGTCAAAACAACCTTCCAACTATATCCACATCCTTGCAGTCACTAAAAATATAAGCTATCAAAAAACTGACTGTATCACCACAAACAATCAAACGTTATGTTGGGTCAAAACTGTTTCTGAATTGAAGTTATTGATGAGAAGACAGAGTACAAAGTATTTAAAACTGTTTATGTTGAAGGATAAAACTGTCTTTACAAAGCTACAACTTATAGAAGAAATCTGAAGAGAAGACAAGTGTTACAACTGGTTGAAGATAGATTTCAACTGATAGTTATGTGTCTGTAAGTAGTTAAAACTGCTTATGTATCTGTAACTGTTAGTTATATATGTAGCAGTTAACACTGATTATATATTTGTACTTAGTCTTATATTACAATTGAAGCAGTTACCACTGAATGTGTAATAGTCACAACTGTTTACTTCAGAATGGTAGTTACAACTGTTTATGATTTTGTGATAAGTATGAGTCGGTTATGGAAGTTATTTTATTCCATATTCGTAGGAGATTGTATAGGACTCTATGTGTTATAAATAGAGATCCTTTAGACCTAGATAGGTTAAGGTTTTGCGCAGCTTCAAGGTTTTCTGTAACCCTAATACATTAAGTGTATTCGTCTTATATCATTAATAAGATTGAAGCTTTCGGTATATTATTGTGTTCAATATATTAATTTATATTCGTTTATCTTCTTAATATTATTGAGTGTGATTCCGCAACTTCTCAATAATACATTCAAGGCTTATTATATACGATTGTTTATTAAGTTAAACAGGGACTAACAAAGTGGTATCAGAGCTTGTGAAGCTTTGAAGACAGGAAGATCTGGGATTATTCGTATTAGTGTTTGAGGTTTAGTTTTTATATTGAGTTTTGATTTCAATGGCTACTGAAGGGAATGAAGGAATTCAAGCAACAAAGATTCCAATGCTCAAACCTGATGAGTTTGACCTATGGAAGGTCAGGATCAGGCAATACATGCTTTTCACAGATTATCAGATGTGGGAAGTTGTTGTTAATGGTATACCTGTAACGCTTGATGGTGATGGTGTAAAGCAGCCAAGACCACCACCAACATCTGATGCAGAGAGAAAAATCAGATCTACAGAGTACAAGGCTCTTAGTACTCTGTTGCTATCCATTCCTAATGAGCATCAGAGCAGATTTGATTCTTGTGAGGATCCCAAGGTACTAATGGAGGTAATTGAGAAGAGGTTTGGTGGTAATGATAACACCAAAAAGAATAAAAGATCTCTGTTAAAGCAACAATTTGAGAATTTTAGCCATGTGAAAACTGAAACTCTAACTCAAACCTTTGATAGGTTTACTAAATTAGTTGGAGAATTGGAAAATCACAAGGTTAAGATTGACAAAGAAGATCTTAACAGAAAGTTCTTAAGATCATTAGGTGATGAATGGACAATCTACACTGTTGGATTGAGGCAGAGTTCAGATATCGAAGTTAAGGAATTAGAAGATATATACAATGATCTGAGAAACTTTGAGTCTGAGGTTGAAAGTAAGAAGCAAGCAACTGGGTATAGTCACAATGCTGCTTTTATGTCTATGGCTGGAACAAAAGTAGAGTCAAGTCAAATGGGTCCTACTTATGTTTCAGGAGGAGCAGGATCATCATCTAACAGTTCTAATGATCAGATATTAGAATCTTTCTTTGCAAGTAATGTGAATACTTCACTTACTAATGAAGATTTGGAACAATTTGATGGTGATGATCTAGAGGAGATGGATATTAAGTGGCAAATTGCATTGATTACTCAGAGAGCAAAAAGGTTCATGCAGAGGACTGGTAGAAACAACTTTGCATACAAGAGGAATGATGCAAATTGGTTTGCTAAGAGCAAGATTGAGTGTTTCAACTATCACAAGATGGGACACTTTGCTAGAGAATGCAGAAACCCTAGGCAAGAGCAGAATGGTAATGGTCAGA
This sequence comes from Helichrysum umbraculigerum, assembly GCA_949592205.1. Taxonomy (NCBI): domain Eukaryota; kingdom Viridiplantae; phylum Streptophyta; class Magnoliopsida; order Asterales; family Asteraceae; genus Helichrysum; species Helichrysum umbraculigerum. Next base: position 1,518,676 of record CATIUR010000005.1, on the reverse strand, counting down.
GAGCTGGAAGCAATGGAACTCAAACTAGAAACATTCCAATTCAGGGTGCTTCAGCAAATGCATTGGTTTCTATGGATGGCTGTGGATGGGACTAGAGTGATCAAGAAGAACATGTAGTGAAGAATCAATGTCTCATGGCCATCGCAGAATCTGACAAAAAGTCAGAAGTTCCTACTGAGGTACAAAATAAATTATGTTCTGCTGTTTGTAAACAAACTGTTAAACATTACAGGGATCATAATATAAAAGTGTGTGAGGAACTAAAACAATGGGAAATCAAAAGTAAACACACCATAGCAGTCATTGAAAATCTGGAAAATCAAATAAAGGCATATGAAGTCAATGCAACACAGTTTAAATATGACATTGAATATGCTAGGTGGGAGAGAGACACTTTTAAAGATAAAGTCGAGTTGTTATCTAAGAAACTTACTGAGGTCACATGTGAAAGAGATAGCATAAGACTTAATGTAAATAAATTAGAATATGCTTCTAAGAGTGTCAATAAACTTATTGATTCACAGATTCATGATAAAATAAAGACTGGATTAGGGTACAATAATGTACCTCCACCTTATAATCACACCTACTTTCCTCCTAAAAGTGAATTGATATCAATTCACTTAAAAGAGGAATGACAGATGAGGTTAAAAAGGCTGATCCAATTAAAACTTTATCTGATGATGAGTTGTTTGTAGAAGGTGAAGTTAGTGATTGGACTGAAGAAGATGATCAGAGTGATAGGACATCTGTTAGTGAGAAGAGTGTAAAATCTGAATCATCTAAGTCTGAGTCAACATGTGAGAATGTGAAGAGAGTAATTACTGGTCTAGTTTCTGAGCTTAAAACTGATAAACTAGAATACGGTAAGAAAATGTTTAAGGAAAAGGCTAAACTGGCCTTAGAAAATGTGAGTATGAACACTAACAAATCTAAACATGGGTTAGGATATGTTAGTAATACAGTTAATTCAGTTACTAAACCTGTTGTTAAATCTGTTATGAATAACTATGTTAATTGTAAATGTAAAGCAAGTACTTCTTCTTCAAAGAATTTTCAAAATCAAAAACCCAGAGGTAATCAAAGAAACTGGAATCAAATGATTTCACAGAAACTGGGTAACAATGTTACTGTGATAAAAGAAAAGACTTGCTTTATATGTGGAAAAATGGGTCATCTTCAATATGGCTGTTATCATAATCCTGAGAATGTTCAAAGGATTAGAAAACAGTCATGGACAAAAGCAAATATGATTAACAAACAAAATTTTCAATCAAAAGTTAATCATACTGCCAGAGTTCAGAAGATAAACTCAAAGGCTAACATGTTAAGCACTGTTACAGATAAATCTACTGCAGCAGTAATAACAAATTTAGCCAAAAGTTTAAAGACTAAAACAGTGGTAACCAAATACAAAAACAGTGTTAACAAAATTAACACTGGCTCTTCATTTGGTAAAACAGTTAAAACTGTTAAGCCAAAAAACACTGTTAAGTCTAAAATAAGTTGGATTTGGACACCTATTAAGTCTGATAATTTAACAGATCCAAATACCAACAGTGCATCACAATCAATAATCTTCAAGAAAGTTGAGTATGTGAATGCACATGGGAAACCCAAAGCCAAATTGGTTTGGGTTCCCAAGAGAAATTAATTCTCTTTTTGACTGTTTGTGCAGGGCAAGCCAAAGAGCTTATGGCATATTGATAGTGGATGCTCAAGGCACATGACTGGAGACAAAGAAAAGCTACAGGATTTCAAATCTTTTGATGGTGGATATGTAGCTTTTGGAAGCAATCCAAAAGGAGGCAAGATCACAGGCAAAGGAACAGTTCAGAGTGAAAAGCTAAGTTTTGATAATGTTTATTTTGTGGAACAACTGAGGTATAATTTGCTAAGTGTGAGTCAAATCACAGATAAAAAGAACCTAGTTCATTTTACTGACACTGAATGCCTTATCTTGTCCAAGGAATTCAAAATACCTGAAAACATGATTTTAATGAGAATTCCAAGGCAAGATAATGTATATAAGTGTGACTTAGCAAATATGACACCTCAACCTGATTTAAACTGTCTTATTTCTAAAGCAAGTGTGAATGAATCTGAACTGTGGCATAGGAGGATGTGTCACATGAATTTCAAAACCATTAATAAACTTGTCAATAACAAGCTTGTTAGAGGTTTGCCTGAAAAGGTCTATTCATGTGAGGATCATTGTGTTTCTTGTCAAAAGGGAAAGTAACACAAATCCTCATTTAAGTCCAAAACTGTGAACACAAACTGCACACCCTTACACTTATTGCATATGGACTTATTTGGACCAACCAGTAAGAGTAGTATGGGGAAAAGATCTTATTGCCTTGTGATTATTGATGATTACACTAGATTTACATGGGTTTTCTTTCTTAGGACAAAGGATGAGACAGGTGAAATACTTAGATCATTTATAACTAAAATGGAAAATCAATTGGATAAAAGAGTAAAGATCATCAGAAGTGATAATGGAACATAATTTAAAAATCATGAGATGGATAAATTTTGTGAAGTTAAAGGTATTAAGAGAGAATTTAGTGCACCTAGAACTCCTCAACAAAATGGAGTAGCTGAAAGGAGGAATAGGACACTGATTGAGGCTGCTAGAACCATGCTATCTGATGCAAAGCTACCTATGTCCTTTTGGGCAGAGGCAGTTAGCACAGCTTGCTATGTTCAGAATAGGGTATTAGTTGTTAAGCCTCATAACAAGACACCATATGAACTGTTATTTAAGAAAAAGCCTTTGGTTAGTTTCTTAAAATCTTTTGGGTGTCCTTGTACAATCTTAAATACCAAAGATCACTTAGGTAAGTTTGAGAGTAAGGCAGATGAGGGGATATTTGTTGGTTACTCTATTCAAAGTAAAGCTTATAGGGTATTCAATCAAAGGACCAGGATCATAGAAGAATCAATGAACATCACTTTTAATGAAAACACTGTTAATCCTGATGGAAAAGGTCCTGAATCACTGTTTGATATTGATGCACTTAATACTGCTTTTAGATATACAAATGTGGATTCTAGTGCCGGTACAAGTGCAGGTACAAATACAGGAACATGTGCTGGAGAAGGTAGATCAGACTCAGGAATACCAGCTGGAAAGAAGAATGATTCATTGGAATACATATTGTTTCCAATTTGGTCTCCTGATCCCCCAGAAGTGTTTGAATCTGATCAACTAAAGACATCACAGAATTTGGAATCAGAAAATTCAGATGAAACATCATTTACTCATGTTGATGATTCTGATAGACCAGTTATGGAAGACAGTGCAGAAGACAGTGATATGAGTCCAACACAGAAGTATTCAAAGGTAGATGTGAATGTTGATCAGACACCAACAAAGCAACTTGACAAGGAGCAGGAACAATTGAATTATTTACATTTGATGAGCTCTACTCCTTTGTCAAAGAGAATTTCAAGAGAAGTGTCAAGTAGTGAGTCTGGACAAGAAAGAAATTATGCCAACTTGGAGGTGGAGATTCAAGAAACAGCAGCATCTAAATACATTACTCATAAAGATCATCCACTTGAGAATGTAATAGGAGATATTGAATCTGCTGTTAAAACAAGAAATCAAAGTCAGGTGTTTGAAGCTTCAGCAAATGAGGATGAAGTAAATCTTGATACAGAAGCAGTTAATACTTCTTTGTTTGCTTGTTTTCTGTCTCAAACAGAACCAAAGAAGGTTACTGAAGCTTTGAGAGATCCTAGTTGGATTGAAGCTATGCAAGAGGAGTTGCTTCAGTTTAAGATTCAAGAAGTCTGGACATTGGTTGATTTGCCTAAAGGGAAGAGGGCAATTGGTACTAAATGGATTTTCAAAAACAAGAAGGATGAAAGATGTATAGTGATCAAAAACAAGGCTAGATTGGTTGTACAGGGATATTCACAAGAAGAGGGAATTGATTATGATGAAGTTTTTGCACCTGTTGCAAGAATAGAGGCAATCAGATTGTTTTTGGCTTATGCTTCATTCAAAGGATTCATTGTGTATCAGATGGATGTTAAGAGTGTTTTTCTATATGGCACTATACAGGAAGAGGTTTATGTATGCCAACCACCAGGGTTTGAAGATTTCAAGTTTCCTGATAAAGTTTTCAAACTTGAAAAAGCTCTTTATGGATTACATCAAGCACCTAGAGCTTGGTATGATACTTTTTCAGATTATCTGTTGCAGAATGGTTTCAAAAGGGGTGCAATAGATAAAACTTTGTCCACTAAAAGAATTAAGGATGATATACTACTGGTTCAAGTCTATGTAGATGATATCATTTTTGGTTCAACAAAAGATAGTCTTTGCAAGGAGTTTGAATCACTGATGCATGAGAAGTTCAAGATGAGCTCCATGGGGGAATTAACATTTTTCTTGGGGCTGCAAGTGAAGCAACAGAAGGAAGGAATCTTTATTCATCAAAGTAAGTATGTTAATGATATACTGGATCGGTTTGGATACAAAGATGCAAAGGTTGCAAGCACACCAGTGGAGACAAACAAGAAATTACATGCAGATCTTGAGGGGGAGAGTGTGGATGAACATCTTTACAGATCAATGATTGGGTCTCTTATGTATCTCACTTCCTCAAGGCCTGACATCATGTTTGCAGTGTGTTTATGTGCAAGATTTCAAGCTAATCCAAAGCTGTCACATCTTCTTGCAGTCAAAAGAATATTTAGATATTTAAAGGGTCAACCAAAATTGGGCCTTTGGTATCCAAAGTTTACTTCTTTTGATCTGATAGCTTATACAGATAGTGATTATGGAGGAGCTAATCTGGACAGGAAATCTACATCAGGAGGTTGTCAATTTTTGGGAGATAGATTAGTTTCATGGCAATGCAAGAAACAAACCACTGTATCTACATCTACAGCAGAGGCAGAATATGTAGCAGCTGCAAGTTGCTGTGCTCAAGTGCTATGGATTCAGAATCAGATGTTAGATTATGGTTTTACCTTTCTTAATACTCCTATTTTTATTGATAACAGTTTTGCAATCAGTATTATTAATAACCCAGTTAAACATTCTAAAACAAAGCACATTGAAATTAGATATCATTTCATTAGAGACTGTAATGAGAAAAGACTTATTCAAATTTTGAAAGTTCATACTGATAATCAGTTTGCTGATCTGTATACTAAAGCTTTTGATGTAGGCAGATTCACATTCTTGGTTACTAGTATTGGAATGATCAATTTGTCTTAAGTTTTTTTTTTCTTATCACTGCTTTCTGTGAATAATATTTATTGTGCTTCAATTTGGGTTAATACTGATTTGTTAATTAAACACTGATAGTGTGTATTGTGTATAGTTATCCCTATTTATTACTTTAAGTATAAACAGTGGTAATAATCACTTCACCACTGTTTGTGTATAGTTAACACTGTATACTTGTATTTTTGTTTGTATTAACACTGCAGGTTATATTGCTATGTTTTGGAGTATAATTACTGCAGGTGTATACTTTGACGTTTTACTGCTTGTTGGAGTTTAGCTTTCGGTAAATAAAAAAAAAAAAATCAACCACTGCTTTGTTTATATGATTTTGCTAGATCTGAAGTACTACTTGTATTAAGTTAGCACTGCCTTGGTCGGTTGGTACTGCTTGTACAAGTGAGCACTGCTAGCTTTATTATGTAAATGATGCATTTGAAAAACCAAGTGTTGATTACCACTGATGGCTATTCTCACAATTATCACTGAACGTGTTATTTTTCTTAATTAACACTGTTTTAGTTATAATTGGGGATCTGATCAAATTAGGGTTTACAACTGATTTAATTTCAGTACTTAACTCTCAACACTTAGGGTTTTTCATTACGCTTTCAAAATTACACACACAAACCACTGCGCTAAGTCTCATAGATTCTCAATTATGTAAATCATCTTCGATTCTCTCCGATTTCGTGATTTCTTATCATGGCATCTACTTCGTCTACTGTTCAACTACCAATTGGAAAAGATCATAATATGATCGCATTCTTGATGAAACCTGCTGAGGCAAACGAGTATGTGGAAATCATTGATTTCCTTCGTGCTTCACATATTCGTCATGCTCTTACTGTTGCACCCATACTTTCTCTTGAACATATCAATAATTTCTGGGTGAATGCTACGATTGAAGAGGAACAGGGTATTAAACGGATCATTTCAAAAGTCATGGATACACGAGTTGTAGTTACTGAAGCTACTGTTAGAGCTTCATTACAACTAGATGATGAGGCAGGTATAACCTCTTTAGATGATTCTGTTATGTATGATACTCTACGCTTGATGGGTTATGAGGGTTCTTTTGAAGTTTTTACTTTTCAGAAAACTTTATTTTCTCATCAGTGGAGGTTTTTGATACATACAATTTTACAATGTTTATCATCTAAACGATCATCTTTTGAACAGTTTGGAAGCAACATTGCTTATGCAATTGCTTGTCTTGCAACTGGACAAAAATTTAATTTTTCAAATCTGATATTTTCTGGTATGCTTAGAAACATTGAGCAACCAAAGATTAAATTTTTGATGTATCCACGATTTGTGCAGTTGTTTTTAAATGAACAAATTCCTAATTTAACTGCACTTGATAAAGTTATTGGTATTGTCTCTTTTAAACCAAAAGTTTTTGTAAATATGAAGAGAGATACTAAATTTTCTAGGAAGGTTACAGCATTATTTTCTACTATGCTTCCTGCACCTTCCATCACAGCATCAGTACAACCAACTGAAGCTGAACTAGCTACTGAGAGAATGGTTCCACCCACCACTTCTCAACCCACAGTAGCTGGGGGTATTAAAAGAAAACAAGGGACCAAAACATCTAAATCTACTAGAGCCAAAAATGCTAGAACACAGATGTCTGAGGATCATGTTGCTCAGTCATCTCAGTCAATGGACAATGGTTCAGCACAACATGTGGTCCATAAGGAGAGGGGTGACCATTCTGAGAGGGCTGCTTCTACTGCTTCTAGCCCACTGGCAGCGCAGGACAGAAGTAACATAAATAAGACCCAATCAGAGGCAACACCTGGACATGATTCTACACCTGTAGATGATCCTAGTGGTCCCAGTACCAATAACCAAGGGGACTTTGATGATCATGCTAGGCATGAGTCAGAGTTTGATAATGTCAATGATTCACCAAAGGATTCACATCCTGAAGGTGTTGAGGCTAGAACAAACTCAGAATTGACGGCTATGATTTACTATGTTTGGTCAAAATTTGTCAAGGAGAGGAAGAAGAATAGAGCTAAAGATGAGATTGTAGCTCAATTGCAGAGGAGAGTGCGGCAGTTAGAGTTGATTGTCATTGACTGTTTGAAGAAAGGAAGAAAGTATGTGGTTCATGATACTTCTGAACCTGAGGATGTTTATCAGTTTCAACAAAATGCTTTCAAAAAGGGGGAGAAGGTCTGGACAAACATGGGTGATAAGATAAATAAGGATGATAAGGTGGTGGATGTGACACCCCCAAATTTGATGATTTGCGGAAGCTCGATTTGGGTGTCACTAATCAATATACAAAGCACATAAGATAATAATGAACGACCACTATATGCGTCGTTTTAAACTTGCATTAATAAAGTAAATGTTTACATCAAAATAATGTTACATTAGCTCGGTTCCTGAAATTGAGAGATTACATAGCATAATTACTTTTACAAAATATAATAATGCGATCAAATCTCTAATTGTATGTATGCTGACTCGAGCTAATGATCCCTGCTTGTGCAGCCAACCTACTGCTGGGTACCTGTGATATGTACTAAAATGGGTCAGCGAAAACGCTGGTGAGCTCACAGGTTTGTATGTCAATGTATAGTTGTAAGAACCGCAAGATTTATATTGAATTTAAAATGCAATTAAGCAAGATAAAAGTTATACAATCCATGAGCACATAGTCTGAGCTTAACTTGATTTGTCAGGCCCAATTAAGGAAACCTAACTTGAAGTGCCTCCTACGAGTGTCTAATCCACACTCGTCTTCCCAAATGCTAATACATCCGTTTGACTGGTTAGTGCGTGCTAACCCGGATGAGGATTGTCAATCCCATATGATATCATATACTAACATTCACGCTAAAATATTAGAGACTATGCTATAGAGGACTTTAATTGATTAGCTTGAAACTCATGTAGTATTTGAAGGTTGGCACTTGCGTTCTACTTGTAAAACAAAATGAAGTAGTAATATCACACCCCTGGTAAAAGTAGTGAAAATGGGGCCATGAAACTCACCTGAGTCTTGAAGTGTTTAATTTAATAAACTTGAAGTAATTAGCGGTGAATTGGTGTCCAAAGTCTTGAAACCTGAATGTGTCCACGACACTTGAATTGTTATTAATTGTACCGGTATCTAAAAAGACTACCATTGAAATTGTTTGTTTAACTTGATGTCCAAATTACCCCGATTTGGTTGATTGTATTGTTACAAGTTACTACGACTTGTTTGATTTAATTGATACAAGTTACAACGACTTGTTTGATTTTGAATTATGTTTTGAAAAACGCGTGCGGGCCGTTGGTGATTATTGGAAATTAAAGATTTCAATGATCTTATTATGATTCGAAGTGTTATCCTTGAAAAGTATGTTCCAATGTATTTGAGAAGTCATATCGTATAGTAGTTTGAAGTTTTATAAGTTCGATACTTGGTGAAAAATGTGCTTACGGAATCTAAGTACGGGGGTCCGGGGGCAGCGCCCCTGGTTAGCGGGGTCCAAGGGGCGGCAGCCCCTGGCGGGGTCCAAGGGGCAGAGCCCCTGGCTGGGGTCGAGCTGCCAGGTCAGCTTGGAAAATTTTTATTTCTACTATATTGCTTTAAGGAAAAACGCATCTGGACTTGAATTTGGGTGAAATCAAGTGATAAAATTTAGGGTCTCGACACTTAGTGAAAATCTGTGTTTTCTGGTTTGTGCGACGTTGGATGCGACGTCGCAGGTCCTGACTGCGACGTTGAGCATGGCGTCGCTATGTGCGACTTTCGCAATTTAATGCGACGTTGTGCGTGGCGTCGCTATATGCGACGTTGTTGATTTCGGCGACGTAAGGGCTTGCGTCGCTAATTGCGACTTCGGCCAATTAAGGCGACGTTGGGGCTGACGTCGCTATATGCGACGTTGTGGAAGGTTTTGCGACGTCGCAGCTGACGTCGCATAAAGTCTGGCCCAAATGCGACGTTACGGTCTGTTGGCCGGAATTTGTGTCGAAAACGAGTTTTCCGGTTTCCGTTTGATCCAAAACTTTTACCCAACCCATATAAGGACATTATACACTTAAACAAACCGCAAACAAGTAAAAATAAGTGAAAACGGAGAGTTTCGGGTTTTTGTCGGAAACTTACGCGGTGTCGAAATGAAATTTCGGAAAGATAGAAGTGTAGATCGTTGCGTGGTGGTCGTTATTCCCTAAAGGAGCTCCGAAAATTAAGGTCGTTTGATGATGTTATTTTGCAAATGAAGGTGATGGTGGTGATGGTTATTTTGAAAGAGAAATGAAAGAGAGAGAGAAAAGAAAGATGAGATGATGGTGATGAATGAGGATAAGGGTGGGGTTCCCCCACCTTTGGCTGATTTTCGGTGGGGGCCCACCGAGGTGTGGGTCTCCACCATTTAACTCCGTGTTTGCGCTCCGTGCGGTGTTCGTTTTCCCGATCGTTTAAACGTTAATTATTTATTTTATGCACAAAAATATGCGTTTTGAAATACGAATATTTATTCAATATTTTTGTTGAAGTATTTTGCTAAATATTTAATAATTATGTTATAAAATGTGCTTGTTTTGTTTGTTTGCGCGTTTACATTTTAATCGCGTAAATGTTGTTTGTACGATACGAATTAAATACGAAATATTATCAAAATAATATTTTTGATATAAATGTGCTATTAAATAATGTTACATTATTTAATAAAATTATTCACCAACGTCCGTATTTAATTGAACCGAATTACATTCGATTTGAAACTTGTACGATTTAATCAATCGCATAATACTTGTATATATATTCAACAATATATATTGATTGATACATTAATTAGCCTAACCCAAAACTAATTACATGTATTAACAGTTGATTAGGTACTAATCACTAGTCCTAATTTGACGGGTGTCACAGTGGATGATGATGAGAAGGTTGATGAAGAAATAGAGATGGAACAACCAGAGGATGATGAGTTTGTACATACACCTCCAACACCACCAACAGAGCCAGAGATGAATGAGCCAGTACATGAATCTGTGGAAACAGAGATGAATGAACCAGTGGCAGATGATAATGTATCTGAACATACTGAGGTTATTGGTTCAGTGGATCAAACTGCAGAGGTTGATATGGGTGATAAGACTGAAGAGCTAAAGATTGATGATGATGATGGTGATGAGGTTAATAAACCAGAGATAGCAGTGGAAAAAGAAAAGAATGATGCTCAACAACAAGTTGAAAAAACTAGAAAGAAGAGCATTCCAGTTAAAACTGCTAAGATGACAGGAACAGGGAAGAAGGTTGAAACACCAAAGAAAAAATCTACACAACCATCTTTACCTGGATTTACTATCAGAGAACCTGCTGCAGCTCCTGTTCATCAGAAGAAAGAATTGTCAAAGATTGATCCAAAAGATAAAGGCAAGGGAAAGCTGGTAGAAGAACCAAAGAAGAAAAAGCAAAAGCCTGTGCCAGCTGATGCAACTGTTCATGATCCAGAATATGCACAAAGACTACATGCTGAGCTCAATGCAGAAGATTTGATTGATGTTGAGATTGAGCCTGGTAAGTTTGTTAAAATGACCAAGGAACAGGTGGCAGAATGGGATGAGTACTTATTGAGAGAGCAAAAGGAAGATGATATTGAGTATTTGGTAGATCAACTCAAGAAGAAGAAAGCAGAAGAAGCTAGAAAGAAAAAGGCAGCTAAACCACCAACAAAAGCTCAGATGAGGAAGAATTTGATTGTAAAGCTAAAAGGTGGGTATATTCCTATGAATGCTTTGAAGCAGATGAGCTTGGAGAGATTGCAGAATTTATGGGATAAGGATGATATGAATCCTGAAGTGATTGAGAAGAAAGAAAAGGAAAAGAAAAAAGCAGAAAAAGAAAAGAAATTAAAAGAAAATGAAGAAAAGGAAAAGAGAGAAAAGGAAGAAGCTGAGAAGAGAAAGAAAGAGGAAATAGAAATAAAGAATAGAGAATTGGATGAAATTCCTGATAGAGAAAGGAATGTTGATGAATTGAAGGAATTTATTTTGTTACAACCAGTGGAGTCAGAGGTAATTAATGTTGATTTGCCTGGTATTATTGATTGGTCCATTGAACAGTTTGTTAATCCTGTTAAGATTCACAAGATTAAAATTGAAAGAGCAGATGGAAATGTATCTTGGTGGAGATCTTTTAGGGATTTGATAAAGAGGATCAGTAGAACTGATTTTGTCAGAATATATGAGATTGGGATGGAGAAGAATTTGGATTTAAAGGAGTTTGATAATCTGGTTGAGAAGGTTACATGGCATTGGATTAAAGCTATGTTTGAACCAGAAGAGTTTCCATTTCAAATTACTACTTTGAGCAAGGTCAGGAATTGGATTTATCATGCCAAACCAGGAGTACATCAGATTGTTATGGAGGATGCAGTGTTTATGTGGATGCTGACAGATAGATTTTATGATATAAATCTGAGATTTTTGATGAGTATGAGAAATGCAAGGTTACAAGCTGCAGTTTTAGATGATGTAGCTCTGGAATTGGTATATATGGTACTGAATCAGATTTATAAGTAGAAGGAGATAGATAGAAGGAAGAAAAGAAAAGACTGACAGTTTTGAAAGAATTTTGTGAAGCTCATAATGGAGAATTAGAAGAAACTTAATGATGTGAAGAACAGATTAAGTTTAGGGGGAGATTGTTGGGTCAAAACTGTTTCTGAATTGAAGTTGTTTATGAGAAGACAGAGTACAAAGTGTTTAAAACTGTTTATGTTGAAGGATAAAACTGTCTTTACAAAGCTACAACTGATAGAAGAAATCTGAAGAGAAGACAAGTGTTACAACTGGTTGAAGATAGATTTCAACTGATAGTTATGTGTCTGTAAGTAGTTAAAACTGCTTATGTATCTGTAACTGTTAGTTATATATGTAGCAGTTAACACTGATTATATATTTGTACTTAGTCTTATATTACAATTGAAGCAGTTACCACTGAATGTGTAATAGTCACAGCTGTTTACTTCAGAATGGTAGTTACAACTGTTTATGATTTTGTGATAAGTATGAGTCGGTTATGGAAGTTATTTTATTCCATATTCGTAGGAGATTGTATAGGACTCTATGTGTTATAAATAGAGATCCTTTAGACCTAGATAGGTTAAGGTTTTGCGCAGCTTCAAGGTTTTCTGTAACCCTAATACATTAAGTGTATTCGCCTTATATCATTAATAAGATTGAAGCTTTCGGTATATTATTGTGTTCAATATATTAATTTATATTCGTTGATCTTCTTAATATTATTGAGTGTGATTCCGCAACTTCTCAATAATACATTCAAGGCTTATTATATACGATTGTTTATTAAGTTAAACAGGGACTAACACGTTAGTACTTATGGGACACCCAAGCCTTGATAGACTTGGGTTGTCCCAAATCATCCATAATCATCACATCAACAAGTTTATGATATTTTAAAAACTCAGTTGATTTCATTGATGTGTTGTTTGTGGATTTTAGTTTCCAAACCTGTTTAGGTTCGGATGATTTGTTTTCAACAATGTTGTGCTGTTGAACTTGAGTTCTACTATGCACAACTTTGTTTACTCTAGCCATAGGTTTTGGAGAACAAGATGCACAACTTGATACAGGCGAATACGAATCACGCCTTAAAAAAGATTTTGAAAAAGAATTTCTAAAAGAGGAAGTTCTTGACATCCCTCTACCAAACCTATCTAGGGATAATAACTTACAATCCCTAATGATATTGCCCTGTTGACCACACGAAAACAAGAATGACGTTCCATAAAAGATTTATTCCAATGAGTTCCTCAAATCGTTTCGGTGGAGGATAATACACAGAAGGTCTATGAACAGGAACATTTGTTGAACATGCACTCTTTGGTGAACATGTTGAAGTAGATGTTCATGAGGTTGAGTTAGTTGATGTTGAAGGTTTATTCTTTTCAGATTTATCAGCTACAACTTTAGAGGATTCATTGTCAACCTTAGCTTTGCCTTTGCATTTAAAATGATCATCATTTTTAGTTGTAATGATAAAATTTTCAGGTTTGACATTTAATTTTTCAACCTTAATAATAGATTCTTCAGGTATATCCTCTACCTTAACAACCTCCTCTACACTAACTGGAGGTATACTTTCAGCCTTAACAAATGTAGGCCTAACAAACTCGGCCTTTTTAACTGATTCATTAACTGGTGTGTTAACAGAAGTTGTATCTACATGTGAAGTAGTAGGCACAAAGTCTTTGATGGGATCCTTCGATGGCATTGGAAGATAATCCTTAGGAGGAGGTACATGGTGATAACCAAGACCTGCCTTACTTTTGGTGTATGTCCTTTGCGATTGAAGAATTTCATCAAAAACCAAAGAGGATGCAGAAAAAGTAGAAAGCTTTCTTTTTAAATCAAGAACTTCAGCCTCTGAGTCAGCAAGTTCCTTTTTAATAATAGTCACCATTTTTATATAGTTATCAATTTCGTCTTGCTGATTAAAATTATTGGCCTTATATTCTTTCTTTTCTTCAAAAATAGCATCCAACTTTTTATCACAACTTTCTCATTTTCTTTTAATATTTTATTTGCCTGAGTAAATTTTTCTAAATCAGAATTCATGCGTACATTATCCTCACTGTATCAGTTAATTTAATACATGAAACACAAGAAGATGGTTCAGAAGCAACCTCATTCTCCGAAGTTTTAATTGCATCTTTTTTCTTCATCCCTGCGTCCAAACTTGTCACTCTCAATTTAGTATTACTTTCGTAACTTACTTTAAGAGAGTCCCACAAATTAAACGATGTTACTTGCGTTTTGTAACATGAGGCTTCATCGTTTGGTAAATACGCCAGTATTGTCTCAAATGTCTTCTTTTCCACATTAAAATTTGTACGTTCTGTGGCAGACATTTGGTTTACCGTTTTAAGAGATACACTTCCGGCGATTCTAGGTATCTCATATGGCTGAGTAATATATATCCGTAAATTTAGATCATGCAACATAATGAGATTTTCAAAAATATTCTTCCACTGATCAAAGTCCTTATAAAATGAAGATTGCAACCTTCATCTCATGATTGTATTTAAAAAATCCATATTCGAATTTAGCGACATAAAAGTTTCGTTCAAAAATATCGAAAAATTCTCGAGTAAAACGAAAATTTTCCCAAACTAAAATTAAGCACTTTTAAGCTTAAAAACAAAATTTGGTACCGCAAAATTTTTCGCGATTTTTCCGCCAAAATTTTGTCGCTAAATGTCAAAAAGATGCTCAAAAACGCTCGGGTACTTTTTCCAAGCTAAAATTGAACACTTTTAAGCTTAAGAACAAAATTTGGTAATGCAAAATTTTTTCACCAAAACCGTCGCTAAAAGTGTCGCAGGGTAGTGTCGCAAGTTGTGTCACAACCTCTGTGTCGCAGTTCAATATTCCCAAATAGCGACACAAATGCTTGTGTCGCAGGACTATGTCGCTAAATGCAATTTCAAATTAATATCTAGTGTCACAGCTTATGTCGCATACTATTTCGCTAACTTGTGTCGCACCCTTGCGTCGCAATCCAATCAAAATCAGAATACCCTAATTAGCGACACAAATCTTATGTCGCAGCTTGTGTCGCAAAGTCGCGGCTGTCAGCTCCAAAAACCTAAAAATCGAAAATTTTCGAAACCCTAACAAATTTCGAAAACCCCAAGTCAAATGAAACCTTCAGAAAACCCAGAAAACGTAATCTTCAAGCAATCAAACCCAGAAACTAAGATTAATCAATAAACCCTTTGCGAATCAAACCGAAAACGTTCAAAACACGATCCGAAACCAATGATAACTAATCAAAGGCTCCGATACCACATGTTGATCCCTTTAGGTCGGATCTATCAGATCGTTAACTCAATCATAAGTGCGGAAAACAAACGATCAAGTATAGAACGTTTAACCGATTAAGAAACACACAAACAATATCTATAATCTTTGTATATATTGACAATTGAATGTATGAAGATTAAAATCACAACTCTCACTTTCTGCCTCTCTCTCTACACGCCACACACACTTTCACACAACTAGTAACCCTAAAACTGAAATATAACTCGCTATTTATAGCCTGTCCAAATGTTCCTGCGACACAAGCCTTTGTGTCGCTATTGCGACACAGGTTCTGTGTCGCATGAACAGTGTTATGTGTATATTCAATAATTACATTTCGTTTATAGACTCGAATATTCACACTAATCACATCATAAACTCAGACTAATTAACTTTGACAAGTACAAACGTTTGACCAAATGACTGACACACAGAAATGCACCAACACCTTCACTGTACACATAAGCATATTACAAGATTCGAAGAAAGTTAACTAAATTTATGTAATGAGGTACATAGAAAGAAACATTTGACTCGAGTTTGAGCTGTATATATGAACCCCCGTATCCAAACCAAAGCATTAAGTATGAACCCATGTAGCAGCTATCAGATGGCAACACCAAATACATTGAGCAGCCCTTAGTTTGGGTCAGACATTATATCGAACACTTGATGGGCAAGTCCTGAACACATTTCATGTAGCCCATGTGGTTAATGAGTAATGACATATTCATGTAGCACGTGTTTGATGGAATGGTGAATTCTCGCTATGAACGCACCTTCTTGATACGAATCTCCTTAGAAATCAATTAAGAAATGAAAGAAGATTTCAATTAACAAAGGAATCACTGGATCAAGAAATTAATTTGAATGAAAATTGAATGAGTTACAGTTCTAAGAACTCAATTACAATTACAGAGAAAGGAGAAAGAACTCAATTGAGTTATCATCAAAAACTTACTTAAGGTGTTACAAGCTATTGCTATATAATGTCTAACAAAAACCCATAAGCTGCTCACGTGACCCATTTCCAATTAGTTATTTCTGTTGAGCTCACATGCCAAGCACGTGACTGAATTGATCTGTATCAATACATCCCCTCTTAAAAGATTATTGTCCTCAAGAATTGTTTTAAAGATCGAAAAATTTGATCTGTGAATCTCGATTCTTGATATGGCCCATTTTACTAAACCTCCTGTGAAGTTCTTCAATTGAAGTCAAGTACATGGGTTATCTTTTCTCTAAACTTGAACACATTTAGAGCATGCTTAATTTTCCTCCACATGTCAATTGGCCAAACTTGACAACATTGTTTCCATTCAGCTATCAAACCCATTGGCTTATTCGAACAATTACAGCTACCTGAAAAGAATTTATTTTCTCCAATTTATGTGAATAGACATAGCCTTTGATACTGCATTCCCACAATCTATTCAGCCTTTTCATTATTCTAAGTTCTCTGCCAATGTAACACACTTCATAATGCAACTCATTAAAAGCAACTGCTAATTTATCAATTACAGAAAAAATTGCAGCAGAAAATTTTGCAAAATACTGAAACCTTTCCAAAGTAGCCAATGGGTAACTTGAAGACCGTATTGAGGAATCTTTTTCCAAACTCAAAACCCAAACACTGATGTGAAATACTTTTCTAGCAATGATATTAGTAACCCAAAACCCAAAAGACTCACCAATTGACTTCTAGTTATCTCTATGTTTGTAACGGACTGCAACAACATTGTTGAAACAAACCTGTTTAGACTTCCATTTGGGCCACAAGTGCATCAATGCCTTCCTTTTGAATCGATCCCTAAAAATTTTTGAATCCAACCCAACTCTCTAGCTAAGACCAATTCAACATGATTAATAAGATGAGTTGGTTGCTCAAACTCACTACACTTTTTCAAAGCTGCCGCCCTTTCTAATCCTTGATTATGTTTCATATCAACGATTTGGATAGTCTCGTAATTAGGTTCATTTACACAATATAATGCAAATGAATTTGTACACATTGAATGACTTGACCTAATGCAAATGGTATTAACAGATTCATCTTTCAAATCATTACTAACCGCAACTATATCTTTAATATCACCTTCTATCAAAGTCGGGTCAGACTCATTCTCATTTCCTTTATAACTTTCTTTACACATCATTGAAGAAGATAGCAACTCCGAACCATAGTTCCCCCGTTCACTTGAATTATCAAGATTTACCGAATAACCACTGCAATTATTCACATCATTGGAATTTTTGAGATTGAAAATAGGTAGCAATGGTGGAGTGAAGTCAGCATCCTTTTCTTTGCATTCTGGTTCGTCAAAACTATTGCTTAAGCCCTTATTATTAACTATTTCAACCCTTAATTGATTTAAATGAAAGTATACTCTAGACTTCAATTCACCAACATCGTTTATACCTCTAGACTTTTCTGTTCCACTGCTGCCATTTTATCCCTCAACATTATTTGATTCCATCTTTTCTGATTGATTACCAGTTTCACCCTCTTTGACCACAATCACTTCCTTATGTAAAGTTCTCTCCATTTTCTTGAAGTTATATATAACGCCCCATTATTTCTTCCCATTTTTTTTAAGATCGGAAGCGAAATCTTATTCGTATTATACTATTACATAGGTGACACGATGTTATCAACAAAACGTCACATAAGTTATATGTATTAAGTATTTACAAACTATTAAAAAGTATCCAGGCATTATACGACAAAACATATTATATGGTATCAAAATAATATCAGAGTGATCCTAGTCAAACATTCTTCAGTCCACTCCTTGCCCAGCCCAAATCATCTCAAGACCTGCGAGGAGTAAATAACGGGATTAGCACAAAGCTAAGTGAGTCAACCTGTCACTATCAGTACAACTCAGCATAACAATACTGATTATCACAAATATCACATAGACACTGACACAACATCACCAAGAGGATCGGTGGTCCTTGTGACGTCCACAGACCCGGGAGACGCACCAAGCAACACTTATAATCACTGCAGGCCAATACAGTAATTTACCGATAACTGTTTGCTACCTTTAGTCAATATGTGTTCCATTCTCAACACATGATCACAAATCTCACATTGACTAACCTGTAGCAACCCAGTCCAACTAACCAGTCAAGTTGACCTCCGAATCACAAAATACTCAAAGGCAACACATCACTTATTACACTTGTTTCATCAATCAACAGTCAACAATCACAATCAATAATCAACAGTAACAAACTATGTTCACTTGTTGTAACCAATGATGTTACAACCAAATCACACTGAGAGTACGAGTCCACTCACCGACTACCTCAGTCGCCAACTCAGAAGTCTAATATCTCTGAGTCTTCTCTATATCTGAGATTACAACAATTAAATAAAGAGTTAGTATCTCGTTTAATATCAAATAACTCTTTTAATTGAATAATCTTAAATTATCACAATCACCAATTTATAATATCGTTCATAGCTTAATAATATCAACTACAATAACCACTAATTTATAGTACCACTTATCATTGGTTAATCACATCAATAATATCAACTTAATACTTTATATCAAAGTACAAAACAATTACCAGTTATTATGACTTAGTCAATTCACAAATCAACCATTAGTTCAATAAACACTTAACTTATATACATTCATAAGTTATATTACTACATAATTCAGGAAATAATATTATCTTGCATATCAATAATATTTTCCTAATCACTTTCTATTATTCATAAAATTATAATTTACAATATATTTCAAATCATTTCTATTAATATAATACATTAAGATAGACTAAGGAATTTAAAGGATCAAAAGTGTCAAAACATTAAGAATGAGAGGGAGTAACCGGCTTGGCTCTTAAAGCCGCCGGCCTTCACCCCTAAGCCGCCGGCTTCCTGTTCTTGGTCCCAATTCCTTCGCAGCTTCTTCTCGAATTAACCCAACTTAAATATCACTCTTACTATTTGCAACCCTAAGCACCAATTCAAACTGACAAGTACTATATTGAGTTCCTATCATCTATTTGTATATAGTAACATTATATAATTCCACTTTTACATCTAATTCAAGGAACCCATTTGAATTATTTGATTGAGTTCTAAATCACACACAAGAACATGAACTCATAACTAAAACTATGCCAAATCAGTTTATAACTATCATATAATCGCAATCAAAATTAATTAACTACATAATTATCAACCAAATCATCAATTTCATACTATCACCATAATACCCAATTTATAGCATAAACTAAGTTCAGAGGGATAGAATAACTTACTATCAAGGAGAACAATAATTTAATGGTTAAGATGATGATTACGAGGAGAGACTAGTCTAATTTAAAGTTACCATTAATTTCTACTTGAAGCATATAGTTCTTGTAAGGGTTTATGGTTTAAAGAAATATAAGTAATTTTTAGTTTGAGAGGATAAAGGCAACAAAAGAGTCGGTTCAACAAGAGCCGACATATACATCTCATTTTTTTTTTTAATTTAAGTCCCAGTTAAAATCTATTGTCTGGAACCTAAAACCATTCGCGATTTCAAAACTTTTATAATTCTTACAACTTTATTAATTTACATCAATTAATAATTCACTTGTCACTATAATTTATTTGACCCTTTTTATTCAACATCTATTAAATAAACAAACAATATAAAATTTATCCCCAACCCATTAAATAAACAATTTAAATTGGGATAAATACTTAAATACTACTAGGCCCTTAAGGAGGATGTTACATTATATCCATCAACAAGTAATGTATCCAAATCTTTCTCATCAACACTCCTTTTAAGTGATTCGTCTTTAACCGAATTTCTAAAAGTACATGAAGAGTGATTGAATAGTTCAATCATTGCACCATTATCACCTTCTTTCCCAGATTTCTCAAGACCTGCCATCTTATCGTTATATTCTATGTCACTTGCATTTTTAACCCATTGAGACTTTAGCAAAGTTGGACCGAATCTTTTCTTGATTAAGTTGTTGGCGGTTTCTTCCATTGTAGCCAAACGATAGGCATCATAAAGAGTGCGAGGTTTGTAAATTTCATGTAACACCCCAAATTTTGAGGTATTATTTTAGTACGCGAAAATATAATTATTGTAAAGTATTAGTTTTTTAAGCAATATAAAATACTAGAAATCATAAATGGTTTCTCAGTTCCAGACTGTATGAACTATAAAAAGAAGAGTAAATTATTTAAATCGTCCCTGTGGTTTTCAATTTGTTCCATAGGTCGTCCCTCACTTCCAAAAATTATTTAAATCGTCCCTGTGGTTTTCAATTTTGTTCAACGATAGTCCAAAATGGACTACTGGTGAACAAAACTTTCCGAAAATAAATTATTTAAATAGTCCATTTTGGACTATCGTTGAACAAAATTGAAAACCACAGGGACGATTTAAATAATTTTTGGAAGTGAGGGACGACCTATGGAACAAATTGAAAACCACATGGACGATTTAAATAATTTACTCTAAAAAGAATAAGTCGAATATACATACATACGTACTTTTCTTCTAATTGATTCCAATTTATTCCAGAAGCTCCAAATCGCGAAGAAGAAATCGCAGAGGCTTAACCCCATAATCCAAATTCAAAATCTTTTTTTTTTTGAACGGCAAATAGATCTTATAAACTTACTAACAAGTTGCTAGTAATGAAAATAAAAGGTTACAAAGAGAGATGAGGGTTACAAATCCAATCTATCCAATCAATTACAATCTTTTTACCTCTACTAGAGATCCAAGTGAAAGATACAAGTTTGACCTCGTCACAAAGGGTGTCGCTCCTAATCTTTTTTATGGAGAAGGTAAGCTCGTTTCTATAGCGCCATAAGACCCAAATAGTTGCTTGGACCACCACATCAAAGTTTATACGAGCTTTTCGAGGTATTGAGATGAAATCGGAGCATGTAATAACATCGTTGATATTTGTAAAGTTGGGATCATCCAATGACCACCACCTAAAGACCTTCCGCTACACATCTTTAGCAACCCGGCACTCTCCAAATAGATGGAATTCCGTCTCTTGAGCATTATCACAACTCGGACATCTAGTCTGTTGGTGCATTTCTGTGTGTCAGTCACTTGGTCAACGTTTGTAATTGTCAAAGTCAATTAGTCTTAGTATGTGATGTGATTAATGAGTATATTCAAGTCTGTAAACGAAATGTAATTATAGAATATACATAGAATACTGTTCATGCGACACAGAGCCTGTGTCACAATAGCGACACAAATGCTTGTGTCGTAGGTAGGTCTGGACAGGTTATAAATAGCGAGTTAAGTTTTCATTTCAAGGTTGATCAAACCCTAGAAAGTGGGTCATGAGAGAGGCAGAGAAAGTGAGAGTAGTGATTGTAAAGCTTCATACGTTCAATTGTTAACATATAGAAAAGCTTGTAGATTGATTTGTGTTCGTTAATCCTTTATACGTTCAATACTCAATCGTTTGGATTCCGCACGTTCGATTGAGTTTACGATATGATTTAGGTCCGGTACGGGAACCTACATGTGGTATCAGAGCGGTGAATCAGTTATTCAACAGTTTCGGATCGTGATTTGAATGTTTTATGTTTGATTTGCGAAGGTTTTATTGATTAATCTTCGTTTCTAGGTTAGTATGCTTGAAGATTTCGATTTCTGAAGGTATTTTCTGGGTTTGTTCGTCGTTCGTGGTTCGAAATTCGTTAGGGTTTCGGGGCTGCTCAGCCGCGATTTTGCGACACAAGTTGCGACATAAGCTTTGTGTCGCTAATTAGGGTTTTTCAAAGTGCGACACAAGCTCGCGACATAGATTTGCGACATAAGCCTTTGATTAGGCGACATAAGCTGTGACACAAGCTTTTGTGTCGCTAATTTGGAATTTTTGAACTGTGACACAAAGTTGCGACACAACGTGCGACACAATTAGCGACAAAAGATTTGGTGAAAAATTTTCGCATTACCAAATTTTGTTTCTAGGCTTAAAATTGTTCAATTTTAGCTTGGAAAAAGTTTCATTTTACCCGAGCATTTTTTGGACGTTTAGCGACGAAATTTTAGTGGAAAATTCGCGAAAAATTTTGTGGTACCAAATTTTGTTTTTAAGCTTAAAAGTGCTTAATTTTAGTTCAGGAAAGTTTCGTTTTACTCGGGAATTTTTCGATATTTTTGAACGAAATTTTTGTGTCGCTAAATTCGAATATGGATTTTTTAAGTACAATCATGAGAGAAAGGTTGAAGTCCTTATTCTATAAGGATTTTGCTCGGTGGAAGAATATCTTTGAAGATTTGATTGCGTTGCATGATCCAAATTTATGGATATTCATTACACAGCCATATGAGAAACCTAGAATCGCAGGAAGTGTACCTTTCAAAATGGTAAATCAAATGTCTGCCACAGAACGTGCAAATTTTAATTTGGAAAAGAAGATTCTTGAGACAATACTGGCGTGTTTACCAAATGATGAGGCCTCATGTTACAAAATGCAAGTAACATCGTTTAATTTGTGGGACTCTCTTAACGTAAGTTACAGATGTAATACTGAATTGAGAGTGACAAGTTCAGACGAACGAATGAAAGAGGAATTGAAGAAGAAAGAAGATGCAATCAAAACTTCGAAGAATGAGGTTGATTCTGAACCATCTTCTTGTGTTTCATGTATTAATTTAACTGATAATATTATCAGATACATGGAGGATAATGAACGCCTCAATTCAGATCTTAAAAACTTGATGGAGGCAAACAATATATTTAAAGAAAATGAGAAAGCTTGTGATAAAAAGTTTAATGCTATTTTTGATGAAAAGAAAGAATATAAAGCCAAAATTGTTTGTCAGCAAGATGAAATTGAAAGTTATGTAGAAATGATGACTATTATTTAAAAGGAACTTGCTGAATTACAGGCTGAAGTTCTTGATTTAAAAAGAAAGCTTTCTAATTTTTCAACATCCTCTTTGGTGTTTGATGAAATCCTTCAATCGCAAAGGACAGATACTAAAAGTAAGGCTGGTCTTGGTTTTTACCATATACCGTCTCCTAAGGACTATCTGCCAATGGCATCCAAAGATTCTATCAAAGACTTTGTGCATTTTTCTTCCAAAGTATACGCAAAATGTGTTAATCCATCAGTTAATGAGCCAATAAAAAAGGTCGAGCTTTTTAGGTCTACATTTGTTAAAGCTGAAAATAAACCTCCGATTAGTGTTAAGGAGGTAGAAGATATACCTGAAGAGTCTACCATTAAGGTTGAGAAAATAAATGTCACATCTGAAAATTTCATCATTACAACTGAAAATGATGAATGTTTTAAATGCAAAGGCAAAGCTAAGGTTGACAATGAATCCTCAAATGTTAAAATTAAAAGGGATTCACATTTTAAATCTTCAGATAATTCACAGTCATTTGTGAAGAATCTAAAGAAAGATAAACTAGTTGAGAAATCTGAAAATACTAAATGTTCAACATCAACTAGCTCAACCTCCGGAACATCTACTTCAACATGTTCACCAAAGAGTGCATGTTCAACAAATGTTCCTGCTAATAGACCTTCTATGTATCATCCTCCACCTCAACCATTTGTGGGGAGACATTAGAATCGATCGTATGTTAAGAGACGTTCTTGTTTTTGTTGTGGTCAACAGAGCCATATCATTAGGGATTGTAAGTTATTATCCCTAGATAGGTTTGGTAGAGGGATGCCAAGAACTTATTCTTTTAGGAATTCTTTTTCAAAATCTTTTTCAAGGCGTCATTCGTATTCGTCTGTATCTAGTTGTGCATCAAACTCTCCAAAGCCTATGCCGAGAGTAAACAAAGTTGTGCCTAGTAGACCTCAAGTTCACCAGCACAACATTGTTGAAAACAAATCATCCAAACCTAAGCAGGTTTGGAAACCAAAATCCACAAACAACACATCTATGAAATCAACTGAGTTTTTAAAATATCATAAACTCATGGATGTGATGATTATGGATGATAATGGACAACCCAAGTTTATCAAGGCTTGGGTGTCCCATAAACTCTAATGTTTATTTGTTTGTGATAATGCAGTCAGTTTCTTGCTAGCTAATATTTTTAGTGACTGCAAGGATGTGGATATTTGTTGGAAGATTGTTTACAAGGTGGTTATGTGTGGTGAATTTTGATTGGATGAATGAAATTTCTGAAGTTTCGAGGTGGTAAAAGTGCTAAAAAGGCATTTTATTTGACTTGATATATGATTTTGAAACTTTTATTTAAACTTTATCGTTTTTTGTTTGTTAGTTAATGCAACAGCCATTCTTTGTACTTTTTAGTATCAAAGAAGTACAATATTGCGAAATTTGTTAAATTAAAAAAAAAATACAAAAATATATGTTTAATGTTTAAGGGGAGTACCTTTAAATTGTAATTGCGAAAAGAATTTGCTGTTCAGGGGAGTAATTTTAAAACTTAAAAATTCTGATCATTTGGATCAGAAATGTGAACAGCAAGATTCTTAATTCATGAAAAGACATTGGATTGTGTCTGTAAACAACTTGGGAAATGATAGTACATTAGATGGCATGCACAAAATGGAAATTTTAAGGATTATCCTTGATATATCAGTAGGTTTATCTAGCATACTTACAACAGCTTTTATAA
Source organism: Helichrysum umbraculigerum (assembly GCA_949592205.1). Taxonomy (NCBI): domain Eukaryota; kingdom Viridiplantae; phylum Streptophyta; class Magnoliopsida; order Asterales; family Asteraceae; genus Helichrysum; species Helichrysum umbraculigerum. The sequence goes on along the minus strand of CATIUR010000005.1, from coordinate 1,493,955 downwards.
ACATTAGCTTCATCATATGATGTATTGGTATGCATGTTACACATCGATTTCTGGGTTATCAAGAAGTAAATCTAATACTTGTCTATTATCTTGTAAAACTGCTATATGATGTATGACATAAGTCTTAATTGATGAATGATGGTACTGCCATACACTGTTATCATAATTCTGTGAATGCAAAATTGGTAAATAGTAATAATATGGTTATTTGCTTAACTAATGGTGACTATTGTTGTACTAACGTACATACCTGAATTCATTAGTTATGCCAATAGTCTCAAACGTGTTTTGTTCATACTAAGTGATCTTCTGTTGTACTAAGTACGGACTTGGGACCACTAGTATTTTCATAATATGTTTGATGTTTGTCTAAATTTAAAGTTCAAGTGTATGTTACGAGATAGCCAAGATAAACTTGGTCTTGTAATCTCTACCTTGTCTGTAAATCATGCAGTGTCATGAGTTTTACTAAATTTCATCAGTATATCATATAACAGTATTCACAAAATAATATTCTAACCTAACAATAAAGGTTAGCTCACAGATACGGATGTAACATGTTTAGGTGGACAAACAATACCAATAATCGTCTTGAAATAATTTTTATAAAAGGTGTTTTAAATATGCTAAGTAAATTTAAAGTGGTCAAATATACTGATAATCGAAATAACACTTACTATTTCCTAATAATTGCATGTTGGCCTGATATGATCCCCAAGCAGACCTAAAACAATCCTATCCCCAATTTATTTTAATCTTTGTTTTTATGTATTCTATATTTTTCATTTATAAAGAAAATTACAAAAAGATTTTATTTATATGTTATTTTCTTCAATATCACATATCTTGTTAAAGTCAAATATTGAAGATGTAAATGATGTCGGTTACTCTCCAAAGACTATGAAGATAAATTTTGTTGGAGAAGCTGCTGATGATTGAGAGATGGTCACAAAGTTTGAAGATCTTATTGTATGATAAATGTGTGTCAGTCACATGAATCTGGACATCAAAATTTTTTTGAAGACCATGCTATCTCAATGGGGGAGTTTCTAATAGTTGAAGACATGTAGGAGTTTGTTGGTTCAAACTTGTTGAAAACTTATTTGACCAAGCTATCTCCTTGGGGGAGTTTGTTGATGAAGACTAATTGAAGCTTATTTGACCAAGCTGCTAACATGGGAGAGTTTGTTGGTGCATTTCTGTATGTCAGTCACTTGGTCAACATTTGTAATTGTCAAAGTCAATTAGTCTTAGTATGTGATGTGATTAATGTGTATATTCGAGTCTGTAAACGAAATGTAATTATAGAATATACATAGAGTACTGTTCATGCGACACAGAGCTTGTGTCACAATAGCAACACAAATGCTTGTGTCGTAGGTAGGTCTGGACAGGTTATAAATAGCGAGTTAAGTATTCATTTCAAGGTTGATCAAACCCTAGAAAGTGAGTCGTGAGAGAGGCAGAGAAAGTGAGAGTAGTGATTGTAAAGCTTCATACGTTCAATTGTTAATATATAGAAAAGCTTATAGATTGGTTTGTGTTCGTTAATCCTTTATACGTTCAATACTCAATCGTTTGGAATCCGCACGTTCGATTGAGTTTACGATCTGATAAGGGTCCGGTACGGGAACCTACATAGTCGAATCAAGATCAACACCCCGCTTGTCAAGATTGACTTTAGTAGGAAGCCTTTCGTTTCGACATCGCCAAGATGAAATATTGACTTTTATTGGGAGACGTTTGTTCCATCTAACTTCAAGCGCATCATTAACCAAGTAATTCAAGTCAATGTGTTTCCTTAAGGATTTGAGCGAAAAAACTCTAGCTCCATCTAAAATAAAATCCCAAGTGTCCGGCGTGTTGGTGAAACGTAAGTTGCTTAGAAGATTTTCCAATTCATTAACTTGCTCATCTTCGGAGTTCATTAAAATTGGCCTTCTCCAAGCCCATGTGCAAATACTTAGAGGTTCATGATGACACACCCTCTCATTGACAATCCTCCGATTAGGGTATTTACTTAACCTAAATTCATGCATTACCTAGAGTAATTCCCTGACTAGTGAATTCAAAACTATTTATGTGTTAAGTTTTGTGAAACTTACTATGTGATACGTGATGTATTTGATTGTAATTATGTGTATATATATATATATATATATATATAATTACGTACGAAATAAATATATCAAACTCTACGAATTGAACACAATAATATTTGTGATACAAAATAATTAATAATTCGAAAATTTTTAATTACAACTATTATATAATTATATTATTGAAATAATATAATAAATTATACGTTTTATAATAAACGTATTAATCGCGAATAATAAAGTTCCGAAATGAACTTCAAAAATACTTTTGAATAATTTTTAGTTTGAAATTATTATATAAAAGTATTATAACAAAAAGAAAACGAAACATTTAGACGATTTTTAGTACACGTTACACGAACAGAAACAATTTTAAAACGCGCCTAGAGGTTCAAAATAATAAAAGTATTATTTCGTAAGTTACTGTTTTAATGTGTAGAACATTACCTCAAAATATGATTTCCGAATTTGACTGAAATCTGGCACGCGTTTTTAACTATACAGTACTTTTACTGTGATTAATTTTAATTATACTTGTAACAAAGTATTTCACATTTCGATTTCCGAATTTCTAAATCTGAGATATAGAGAAACATAACGCGTAATTTTATTATGACCGATGTACCACAAATTATACCCGTACACGAAATTAACGGGCTAAAAACTACCAATAATACACACCTAAAATATCTGGGCGACAGATTGAAACTCGCTCCATACCCTCGTTTGAAAATTGGAACCCAAAATCTTCTGCTATACTCTTCCCTCTACATCTCCAATAATTCACACTACATTCACACACTAGTTTTCTTCATCCCTGTGGTTTTTGTGCGTGCTGGAGAACAAGCAGAGGAACAACACCAGCAGTAAGAAAGAAGCAGGAGCTTCATTCCCTCCAAAAACCCATCATCACTATCTCCAATCCTTCATTTCTCAAACAAAATCAAACACTACACAAAAATGGTTTCTTGATCTTTATCATCATCATCGATTGTCATTATCATCATCAACATCAGAAATCATCATCATCTCCACCTTAAAACCATTGTGAGGATAATTTCTCCATTTTATTTCATTTCTATAATTTCTTCAAATTATGAAAATTGTTGATGATTGTTGTTAGAAATTGTTAAAAACATGTTATAATAGGTTTATATAACATATTGTGATGATCTATCATGTTAAAAACGAGTTTACATTAAAAATCTATGTGTATATGAAGTAACAGGGCCTAACCAGAGCCTGAAAATCATCTAGATCCGGCGGATCACCTTTTTGGATCCGGCGGATCCCAAGCTAAAGACCAAATGAATCCGGCGGATTCATGTTAAGCCGGCGGATCCTTAATTAAACTAGGTGCATAACGATTAAACTAGGCGCATAACAATTAAACTAGGTGCATAACGATTAAATTGGGTGCATAACGATTAAACTAGGTGCATAACGATTAAATTGGGTGCATAACGATTAAATTGGTAAATATGTATATACGACATGTGACTTGGTATTGAAATAGACACGACTACGAGACGTAATTATATCCGAGACATTTGTTAAACAATACGGAAAATTGGTACGCGACAAACTTTGAGACAAATACAATTTATATATATAAACTAACGGACGATATATATATATAACGAGACGGATGAAATGGAACGACTTAGATTGTTTAGCGCCAACTATATAAATGGAAGATTTATAAACAAACAACGACGATTTATATATTTAACTAAATACAAAACTTATATAAGTGTATTTATATACATATAAACGATAAACAAAAGCGAGTTATATTTTACAACAAACAAAGTTACGTTTTTGAAACCTAAACGACAACTAAGTTTTATTCGCGACAGTTAACAAACGACTTATATATATATACGATATCACAAAGTTATTTTGATAACTATTATAATTATGTTTTGAAAACATAATCAACAACAACGACAATTACATATATATGTATATATACACATACATATACGCGACATTTACAATATATGTATATATGGATATTAACAATGACGACAACTAATATATATATTAGAATATATATATTCAACTAATATGTATATAATTATACAATTGAACGCAACGGTTATATCAACGCAAACGTCACCAAGAACAAAATGTTATAAACATTTTCAACTTAACAAATAATCCACATACTTATACAAGTATTATTATTTGCGTTTAGGTATTTGAGGGACGCGTTTGGATTGTTTGCTAGCTATCTATTTTGCTGAAGACTTGCTACAAGTGAGTTCACAGCCCCTACTTTCTACTTGTTTTAAATGTTTTTAAAACCAGGGGTGGAAAACATAGAACTATGTGATATAACATGCTACTTGATTTATATAATTGCTCTGCATGTTATTATATACAACTGATTAACATGAATGCTTTCATGCCATTGAAATGTCTATATGAATTGTTTCCATATCGTTAAACTTGAACTATTTCTAAGAAAAGATTTTCACCACTATTTTGGGAATTAAGACCAAACAAATCTTGGTACGAACCTAGGTTTACGTGAGGTAGTTGTAGTGCACATGAGTCCCAGTGCTTGCAACCTATAACCATTAGCTAGGTGACTCTAGCCACTAAGTATACAGATAGTACTATCGATTTGACAACCCTCCCAGGATATAACTCGTTGGTCATTCCAACCTCACGACGGCAGTCGCACGCGGAGTGTATACTTAACCTGTTACTGTGGCAAAAACATAAATTGGTCGTGGATTGGTTATAGTACTAGGTGTCGTACTTTAACTCTAAAGGTTTAGCTCACCTTAGAGGGATCGTAGTCTATATTTCCCACTAAACAACAAAACAACAAAACAACAACTTGATTTAGAAAAGGTATTTCCTGTACGTACTTGATTTGGAAGGGGTACTTCCTGTGATACAAACTATTTATATGGAAATGTTTACTTGAATGATAAACCTGTATTTCCTACACACTATATGAATGGAAATGTTTAATTGATTGTTAAACCTGTATTTCCTGTGATAACTAATAGGATAGGTGTTCCTACACGATGACTATTTTAGAAATGTTTTCCTTAATTGGATAAACTTGTATTTCTTACCAAGTATTTAGAAAATGTTTATCATATTTGAATAGACCTGTTTCTCCTTCTTAACGATTAACTTGTATTGACAACGACTATTAAACTACAAACTTAGTTTGGAAATAGCATTTCCCTGAGATTACTTATTTGAAACGATACAACTGATAGGAAATGTGTACTTTGATTAGTTAAACCCTTTATTTCCTGCGAACTACTTATTGGGAAATGTTTTTTATTTAAACTTGTGTTTCCTACACTGCTATTACTTGTAGTAAGAATGACATTCTTACATAGTTAGGAAATGTTTTCTTTAATTAGAATACTTGTGTTTCCTATTTTACATATAAACATTATGTTTGTGTACATGAATGATATATACAAAATTTGATTTATTACATTCACACTAAACCTGTGAATTCACTCAACATTCAATGTTGACGATTTACTATGTTTTTCAGGGAATTAGGACACATGTACTGCATTTGCACTCATGGACGTAGGCAACCTGACTATTTATGATGCCACTTTTGGGACACTTGGATTTCCTTTGTATTATCAATTCTATTGGTTATACTTATGAAATCCCTTTTATTTATAAACTTGTATTTTCAAATACTTATGTACGACTTTATAAGTTGTATCTTTTGTAATAACTTAATACTTATGGCATCTTATATATATATATATATATATATATATATATATATATATATATGTTCTGTATGATCATATGCTCTGATACAGTGAATGCACTATTGTAGCGTCAGCACCCCCGCTATTTAGAATATTATTAAAATGCTTCCGATAATTAACTAAAGCTTCCGCGAAACACTAAATAAACGCGATTATCGATTTTGGGGGTGTGACAGAACTTGGTATTAGAGCCATTGGTTATAGCGAACTAAAAGTCTTTAAGTGAGTGAAAGCCTTAGAGACCTAGACTATAGCCTTGGCTAACACATTCATGCATTCACACATTTGCATCCATCCAACTTATTATACATTAATTATTGTCACGATGCGCCTAGAGGAATAGTTTGCGTATTCTACAAGGAACACACAGAGCACAATTGCTATAACGACGACACGTTAGAGTACATAAACCTACTGTATTTCTTTAGAATGATCTCTAGCGATTATAGTAACAGAACTTATTCCGTACCGTTAAGGAATTGTAAACTTAAAGGTCATAGAAAACCTTGGTACTCCTTGAATAGAAAACGTTAGGTTAGCATTTATTTTGAGTATGACTAATTCTTGTGTTGCATTACTTGAATTTAATTTAACATAGCTTGATCAACTATGTACAATTAAAGGAAAGGCGATGCAAGACTTGAAGTGGTTATATGAAAAGTATGCTTGATGTTAGGAAATGCTTACGCGTATAGGGACTAAGCCCTTTCCACAATTTCTCTATTTTATAGCACTTCTTTCCTGGAAGATGGCAAACTCCATTAGAAATGATTACCTGTCAGACGACAACTCATCCGGCGAGGAAGCGACAATATTCCCTTATCTACTTACTCTGGATAACGATATAGAACTATTGAAGGATGAACAATTGGAAACAATGGCGCCTGAGAAAGAAACTGAAAAATTGCCAACTAACCCCATGACAGCACATACGTTAGGTACCGCTCTGAAAACTACTGAGTTACCTAGAGATAACCTCACAATTAACCCTAATGCTGCCACTACGACTAATGAAAGCCAAAACATGGGGTGTTTCGAATGTGGTGACCCAAATCATTATCGAAACCAGTGTCCTAAACTCAACAACCGTGGCAACAACAACCAACCATCTCATGGGCCTGCGTTCGTCATAGGAGCACAAGAGGCACGTCAGGACCCCAACACTGCCACTGGTATGTTACTAGTAAACGATTATTATGTCTCTGTGTTATTTGATTCGGGCACCGATATTAGTTTTGTGTCTAGAGAATTTAGACCACTATTACACATTGAACCCCGTAAACTAGATAGTAAGTACACCATAGGACTAGCCGGTGGCAAGTTGATCGAATCAGGAAAAATAGTACCAGGATGTGCCCTAACGTTAGTGGGACATTTCTTCAAGATAGACTTGCTATTGGTAGAGTTGGGAAATTTTAACATCGTAGTCGGGATGGACTAGTTGTCGAAGAACTTTGCAGAGATCGATGTTTTGATAAAATGGTACATCTACCGTTGCCGACAGGAGAAACTTTGGTGATACAAGGAGATAAGAGAGAGAGTGTCGTTAAAATGATTGATTGCTGGAAAGCTTATAAATATCTCTGGAAGGGATATTCAACATTTTTGGCACATGTTGTGAAAATGAAACCCGAAGAGCAAAGCTTAAGTGATATACATGTAGTGCGAGACTATCCGGGGGTGTTTCCTGACGATCTTCCAGGATTACCACCTCCGCGACAAGTTGAGTTTCGCATCGATCTGGTACCTGGAGCTGCACAAATCGCTCGCTCACTTTATCGTCTAGCTCCATCAGAAATGCAAGAACTGTCTACACAGTTGCAGGAGCTCTTAGACTTAGAATTCATCCGACCGAGCTTTTCACCTTGGGGAGCTCCGGTTTTATTTGTCAAGAAGAAGGATGGATCCATGCGGATGTGCATTGACTATAGAGAGTTGAATAAGGTAACTATCAAGAACCGATATCCACTACCACGCATTGACGATCTGTTTGACCAGCTTCAAGGATCGAGTTACTACCCGAAGATCAACCTTCGTTCTGGTTACCACCAACTGAAGGTTCGAGAAGAAGACGTACCGAAGACCGTGTTCAGGACTCGTTATGGTCATTATGAGTTTCTAGTCAGGCCATTTGGATTGACTAACGCGCCGGCAGTATTCATGGATCTCATGAACCGAGTGTGCAAACCATACCTAGATAAGTTTGTCATTGTGTTCATTGATGACATCTTGAATTACTCAATGACAAAAGAGGATCACGAACAACACTTGAAACTTATCCTCCAACTAATCGAGGACGAGAAGCTTTATGCTAAGTTCTCCAAATGTGAATTTTGGGATTAGAGAGGTTCATTTCCTTGGTCACGTGATAAATGATAAAGGAATTCATGTGGACCCGTCCAAAATAGAGGCGATTAAGAACTGGAAAGCACCGGAAACCTCCACAGAGATTCGACAATTTCTTGGTTTGGCTGGCTATTACCGACGATTTATAGAGAACTTTTCAAAGATAGCCCAGTCACTTACTACCTTAACTCAGAAGGATAAGAAATTCGAATGGGGAGAGAAACAAGATAACGCTTTCCAACTGTTGAAACAAAAGTTGAGCACCGCACCGATTCTATCTTTACCTGAGGGAACATAGAACTCCATTGTTTATTGCGACGCCTCACATCAAGGATTAGGTTGTGTTCTCATGCAAAACGACAAAGTTATTGCTTATGCATCTCGTCAATTGAAGATTCACGAGAAGAACTATGCAACTCATGACTTAGAGTTAGGAGCAGTCGTTTTTGCACTAACAAAAAAAAAAAAATCTGGAGACACTACCTATATGGCACAAAGTGTACGATTTTCACTGACCACAAGAGTTTGCAACATATATTCGACCAGAAAGAGCTTAACATGAGACAGAGACGTTGGGTCGAATTGCTGAATGATTACGACTGTGAGATTAAGTACCATCCGGGCAAGGCTAATGTAGTAGCAGATGCCCTGAGTCGTAAGGAGAACGTTAAGCCTCGCAGAGTCCGAGCCTTAGTGTTAACAATCCACTCGAATCTCATTACTCAAATTCGTGACGCGCAATAATTAGCTTTCACCGCTAAGCGCATGAAAGACGAATCCCTGAAAGGAATGGAGAAACAGCTTGAAACAAAAGAGAATGGAGTTTTATAATTCATGAATAGGATTTGGGTACCGAGTGACGATGAGCTACGTAAGCTGATTTTGGACGAAGCTCACAAGTCCCACTACTCAATTCATCCTGGTTCAGACAAGATGTACCAAGATGTGAAAGGATTCTATTGGTGGCCTAATATGAAGAGAGACATCGCTACTTATGTCAGCTAGTGTCTAACTTGTTCAAAGGTCAAGGTTGAGTATCAAAAACCTTCAGGACTTTTGCAACAACCAGAGATGCCACAATGGAAATGGGAGCTCATAACGATGGATTTCATCACAAAGCTACCAAAGACATCAACTGGAGTTGATTCGATATGGGTGATTGTCGATAGACTGACGAAATCAGCTCACTTCATTGCTTTCAAAGAGACTGACAAACTAGAGAAACTGGCAAAGATCTATATCAAAGAAGTCGTTTCTCGGCAAGGTGTGCCATTGTCCATTATATCTGATAGAGATAGCAGATTCACATCTCGTTTCTGGCAAACGCTGCAACGGGCTTTAGGTACTCGACTCGATATGAGTACGGCCTATCATCCGCAAACAGATGGCCAGAGTGAACGAACGATTCAAACGCTAGAAGATTTGTTGAGAACATGTGTGATTGACTTTGGAGGAAATTGGGATACTCATCTCCCATTAGCTGAGTCCTCCTACAACAATAGTTATCACACCAGTATACAGATGGCACCGTTTGAGGCATTGTATGGACGCAAGTGCCGATCCCCACTCTGTTGGGCAGAGTTGGATGACAGACAACTATCCGGACCCGAACTTGTCCAAGAAACTACAGACAAGATAACTCAAGTACTTAACCGATTGAGAGATACACAAAAGAGTTACGCCGATAACCGCCGTAAGCCTCTTGAGTTTCAAGTAGGAGACAAGGTTCTACTCAAAGTTTCGCCTTGGAAAGGGATAGCACGATTTGGCAAACAAGGAAAGCTGAACCCGCGATATACTGGACCTTTAGAGATCCTTACGAGGATTGGTCCTGTCGATTATAAACTAAAGTTGCCACAAGAGCTTAGTAGTATTCACGACACTTTTCATGTGTGTGATATGAAGAAGTGTCTTTTCGACGAAACATTTATCATCCCTCCTGACGAAGTCTTCAGAAAGTCAAAGTTTAACTTTGGGGAGGAACCTATCGAAGTATCTGGCTCGAAAATACAAAAGCTACAAAATAGTCGGATTAAACTAGGCAAAGTTCGTTGGAACTCGAAGTGCGTTCCCAAGTAAACTCAACACATGGGATTATCGTTAGGTTAAACGTGAGGATAAGATAAGAAAGAAGTACCCTCACCTGTTTGAACAAGCGATCAACACGAATAACTCAAATTAAATCTCGGGACGAGATTTCGCTAACAGGGGGAGAATGTGACAATCCTCCGATTAGGGTATTTACTTAACCTAAATTCATGCATTACCTAGAGTAATTCCCTGACTAGTGAATTCAAAACTATTTATGTGTTAAGTTTTGTGAAACTTACTATGTGATACGTGATGTATTTGATTGTAATTATGTGTATATATATATATATATATATATATATATATATATATATATATATATATATATATATATATATATATATATATATAATTACGTACGAAATAAATATATCAAACTCTACGAATTGAACACAATAATATTTGTGATACAAAATAATTAATAATTCGAAAATTTTTAATTACAACTATTATATAATTATATTATTGAAATAATATAATAAATTATACGTTTTATAATAAACGTATTAATCGCGAATAATAAAGTTCCGAAATGAACTTCAAAAATACTTTTGAATAATTTTTAGTTTGAAATTATTATATAAAAGTATTATAACAAAAAGAAAACGAAACATTTAGACGATTTTTAGTACACGTTACACGAACAGAAACAATTTTAAAACGCGCCTAGAGGTTCAAAATAATAAAAGTATTATTTCGTAAGTTACTGTTTTAATGTGTAGAACATTACCTCAAAATATGATTTCCGAATTTGACTGAAATCTGGCACGCGTTTTTAACTATACAGTACTTTTACTGTGATTAATTTTAATTATACTTGTAACAAAGTATTTCACATTTCGATTTCCGAATTTCTAAATCTGAGATATAGAGAAACATAACGCGTAATTTTATTATGACCGATGTACCACAAATTATACCCGTACACGAAATTAACGGGCTAAAAACTACCAATAATACACACCTAAAATATCTGGGCGACAGATTGAAACTCGCTCCATACCATCGTTTGAAAATTGGAACCCAAAATCTTCTGCTATACTCTTCCCTCTACATCTCCAATAATTCACACTACATTCACACACTAGTTTTCTTCATCCCTGTGGTTTTTGTGCGTGCTGGAGAACAAGCAGAGGAACAACACCAGCAGTAAGAAAGAAGCAGGAGCTTCATTCCCTCCAAAAACCCATCATCACTATCTCCAATCCTTCATTTCTCAAACAAAATCAAACACTACACAAAAATGGTTTCTTGATCTTTATCATCATCATCGATTGTCATTATCATCATCAACATCAGAAATCATCATCATCTCCACCTTAAAACCATTGTGAGGATAATTTCTCCATTTTATTTCATTTCTATAATTTCTTCAAATTATGAAAATTGTTGATGATTGTTGTTAGAAATTGTTAAAAACATGTTATAATAGGTTTATATAACATATTGTGATGATCTATCATGTTAAAAACGAGTTTACATTAAAAATCTATGTGTATATGAAGTAACAGGGCCTAACCAGAGCCTGAAAATCATCTAGATCCGGCGGATCACCTTTTTGGATCCGGCGGATCCCAAGCTAAAGACCAAATGAATCCGGCGGATTCATGTTAAGCCGGCGGATCCTTAATTAAACTAGGTGCATAACGATTAAACTAGGTGCATAACGATTAAACTAGGCGCATAACGATTAAACTAGGTGCATAACAATTAAACTAGGTGCATAACGATTAAATTGGGTGCATAACGATTAAACTAGGTGCATAACGATTAAATTGGGTGCATAACGATTAAATTGGTAAATATGTATATACGACACGTGACTTGGTATTGAAATAGACACGACTACGAGACGTAATTATATCCGAGACATTTGTTAAACAATACGGAAAATTGGTACGCGACAAACTTTGAGACAAATACAATTTATATATATAAACTAACGGACGATATATATAACGAGACGGATGAAATGGAACGACTTAGATTGTTTAGCACCAACTATATAAATGGAAGATTTATAAACAAACAACGACGATTTATATATTTAACTAAATACAAAACTTATATAAGTGTATTTATATACATATAAACGATAAACAAAAGCGAGTTATATTTTACAACAAACAAAGTTACGTTTTTGAAACCTAAACGACAACTAAGTTTTATTCGCGACAGTTAACAAACGACTTATATATATATACGATATCACAAAGTTATTTTGATAACTATTATAATTATATTTTGAAAACATAATCAACAACAACGACAATTACATATATATGTATATATACACATACATATACGCGACATTTACAATATATGTATATATGGATATTAACAATGACGACAACTAATATATATATTAGAATATATATATTCAACTAATATGTATATAATTATACAATTGAACGCAACGGTTATATCAACGCAAACGTCACCAAGAACAAAATGTTATAAACATTTTCAACTTAACAAATAATCCACATACTTATACAAGTATTATTATTTGCGTTTAGGTATTTGAGGGGCGCGTTTGGATTGTTTGCTAGCTATCTATTTTGCTGAAGACTTGCTACAAGTGAGTTCACAGCCCCTACTTTCTACTTGTTTTAAATGTTTTTAAAACCAGGGGTGGAAAACATAGAACTATGTGATATAACATGCTACTTGATTTATATAATTGCTCTGCATGTTATTATATACAACTGATTAACATGAATGCTTTCATGCCATTGAAATGTCTATATGAATTGTTTCCATATCGTTAAACTTGAACTATTTCTAAGAAAAGATTTTCACCACTATTTTGGGAATTAAGACAAAACAAATCTTGGTACGAACCTAGGTTTACGTGAGGTAGTTGTAGTGCACATGAGTCCCAGTGCTTGCAACCTATAACCATTAGCTAGGTGACTCTAGCCACTAAGTATACAGATAGTACTATCGATTTGACAACCCTCCCAGGATATAACTCGTTGGTCATTCCAACCTCACGACGGCAGTCGTACGCGGAGTGTATACTTAACCTGTTACTGTGGCAAAAACATAAATTTGTCGTGGATTGGTTATAGTACTAGGTGTCGTACTTTAACTCTAAAGGTTTAGCTCACCTTAGAGGGATCGTAGTCTATATTTCCCACTAAACAACAAAACAACAACTTGATTTAGAAAGGGTATTTCCTGTACGTACTTGATTTGGAAGGGGTACTTCCTGTGATACAAACTATTTATATGGAAATGTTTACTTGAATGATAAACCTGTATTTCCTACACACTATATGAATGGAAATGTTTAATTGATTGTTAAACCTGTATTTCCTGTGATAACTAATAGGATAGGTGTTCCTACACGATGACTATTTTAGAAATGTTTTCCTTAATTGGATAAACTTGTATTTCTTACCAAGTATTTAGAAAATGTTTATCATATTTGAATAGACATGTTTCTCCTTCTTAACGATTAACTTGTATTGACAACGACTATTAAACTACAAACTTAGTTTGGAAATAGCATTTCCCTGAGATTACTTATTTGAAACGATACAACTGATAGGAAATGTGTACTTTGATTAGTTAAACCTTTATTTCCTGCGAACTACTTATTGGGAAATGTTTTTTATTTAAACTTGTGTTTCCTACACTGCTATTACTTGTAGTAAGAATGACATTCTTACATAGTTAGGAAATGTTTTCTTTAATTAGAATACTTGTGTTTCCTATTTTACATATAAACATTATGTTTGTGTACATGAATGATATATACAAAATTTGATTTATTACATTCACACTAAACCTGTGAATTCACTCAACATTCAATGTTGACGATTTACTATGTTTTTCAGGGAATTAGGACACAGGTACTGCATTTGCACTCATGGACGTAGGCAACCTGACTATTTATGATGCCACTTTTGGGACACTTGGATTTCTTTTGTATTATCAATTCTATTGGTTATACTTATGAAATCCCTTTTATTTATAAACTTGTATTTTCAAATACTTATGTACGACTTTATAAGTTGTATCTTTTGTAATAACTTAATACTTATGGCATCTTATATATATATATATATATATATATATATATATATATATATATATATATGTTCTGTATGATCATATGCTCTAGTGAATGCACTATTGTAGCGTCAGCACCCCCGCTGTTTAGAATATTATTAAAATGCTTCCGCTAATTAACTAAAGCTTCCACGAAACACTAAATAAACGCGATTATCGATTTTGGGGGTGTGACACACTACAATGAGGGTTATTCTCCAAAAGAAATAGCATTGGATATTCATGTTTTAAAGAAGTACTTCCAACCCATACATCGTGCCAAAAGCTAGTTGTGGTTCCATCACCAATTTTCTTTTTAAAGAGAGTGTGTAAATTAATATCTAATTTGAGGAGATCTCTTTTCAAATTAATAATGTTACCCCATGAACTAGATATTCTACTTGGAGAAGGTTATTTGATAAGCTGCCATCCTCACCATGTATAGATTTTATAATTTTGCACCACAAAGCATTGGGTTCTAAACGAAACCTCCACCACCACTTAGCAAGCATGGCATAATTACTTGCTTGAAGACTACCAACATTAAGACCACCATATTTCAACGGAGCTAAAACCTTTTTCCAAGCTATCCAAGCTATCTTTTTTTCCTCTCTTCCCCCCAAAAGAAGTTTCTTCTCAAGCTTTCAAGTTTATGAATAATTGTAGAAGGAGCTTTAAAGATTGAAAAGAAATACATACCTAAACTCCCGAGGATGGACTTGATGAGGGTTAGCCTTCCGCCAAAATAAAGAATCTTTGATTTCCAACCGGAAAGTTTTTTTTGAAATTTATTGATGATTGGAAGCCAACTTGAGCACTTTCTCATATTACATCTAATAGGAAGCCCTAGGTAGGTAGTGGGAAATTGAGAGGCTTGACATCCAATTTATGAAGCTAGAAAATTCACATCCGATTGAGCCACACCAATGCCAAAAGGCTTACTTTTAGCCAAATTAACTTTCAACCCGGAGGCCATATAAAAGCAAGTGAAGATTCTTGAAAGATTTTTAGCATTTAATAAAGACCATTCTCCCATGATAAGAGCATCGTCGGCAAATTGAAGATGAGAGATTGATACTTTTCTAGTACCAACTTCAAGGCCTCGAAAAATATTTTTGTGACGGGCTTCAAGTAAAGCAACATACAATGCCTCCTCCGCCAAGATGAAAAGGAAAGGTGAGAGAGGATCACCTTGCCTTAGACCTTTATGGATTCTATATTCCTTGGTTGGGAAACCGTTAACAAGAACCGATCCGTATGCCGTTTGAAGGCATCCTTTGATTAAACTTCTCCATTTGTTTGAAAACCCCATCTGATTCATGATTAAGTCTAAAAAGGACCAATTAAGGGAGTCAAAGGCCTTTTGAAAATCCACTGTAAAAAAACATCATTTTTTTTCTTTTCTTTTTCCCCCACGACATGATTTCATTAACAATTAGAGGCCCATCAAGGATTTGTCTACCCTTTATATAAGCCGATTGGACTACGCTAACCACGGACGAAATTACTTGCAAAAGTCTATTAGCTAGAACTTTTGCAATAATTTTGTATTGACACCCAATTAGGCTAATAGGCCTATAGTCACCAACTTCGATTGGGTCATCAATTTTAGGAATGAGAGCGATGAAAGAAGAGTTGCACCCATTTGGAATCAACCCCGAACATTGAAATTCCAAGACATAATTAACTATATCTTGACCAAGAATATCCCAATGCTTTTTAATGAATTTAAAAGTAAATCCATCCGGCCCGGGGGATTTGTCACCACCACAATTCCAAACCGCGTCTTTAATTTCTTGAGTAGAGAATGATTGATCTAAGAACGATGATTCGGTAGAGGAGAGCTTCTTGAAATGCGGACTTGTGAAAGAAGGCCTTGAACTTGAATCTTCACCAAATTTATATTTATAAAAATCAAAGATATGATTTTTAATGAGAGCCGGGTTTGTGACCCATACGACATACCACTAATTCTTGAACGCTTCAACTTGTTATTAATCATTCCATGAAAGAACTTAGAATTTTCGTCACCCTCCACCGCCCATTTAACTTTTGCTTTTTGCTTGAGGTCTTTAATCCTCAAAGAATCCAATTCTAATAAATGCTTCATATGAGTAATCCTATCTTCTCTGTCTTGAGCACTTAGAGTTCCATTTTCCGCCTTCAAGTCTAGAGAATCAATTACAATTCTCAACTCCTTTATCTTGTTCATTTCGGAACTAGCGACTATTTGCCTCCACTTTTTGACGTCAACTTTCAACCTTTTTAATTTATTTTTAAAATGAATAGCTTTACAAGCTTGTTGCCATGAATCACAAGAGCACCAAGAGTCATTAGTGATCTATTGAAGATCACCAATTAAAAGCCAAGAGTTAAAAAACTTGAAAGGAATTGGTTCAAAGTCAACCGAAGAGCTTCTTAAAACAAGAGGGCAATGATCCGAATATTCCCTAGGGAGCGCTAACAATTGAGCGTTGGGCCATTTAGTAACAAAGTGGCTACATACTAGAATTCGATCGATTTTGCTCAATTTAGTGCCATCCGAGTTTATCCGAGTGAATCGTTTTCCTCCTATATGAAGATCACAAAGACCCGATTGAGTAATAAATTCATTGAAGTATTTAGCACCATTTGGACAAAAAGTGGTTCCCAATCTTTCCGTAGGCGTTCTTACCTCATTGAAGTCACCAAGAACAATCGAGAGAGAGTCATTGTTAGTGACTATATTTGATATGTCATGCCAAAGCTTCTTTTTCTTTGTTGACTCTTGAGGGGCATATACTATAATCATGATACAATCTGTGTTCAAAGAAATCCATCTCCCACAAATAGCTAAGAACCCATTACCTTCAATATAGGTAGTCATAGAGAACACGGTGTCATCCCATATCGCTGTTATACCCCCTGATTTTCCTAGAGACTTCTGGACCGCATATTGACATGAATTATTGCCCCACAATGACTGTATATGAAATCGATTTACTTCACTAATCATCGTTTCTTGAAGTCCGAAAAAATTAACTTTATTCTCGAAACAAATTCGATTAACCCATTCCTTTTTATGAACACCCCCAACCCCGCAAATATTTAGAGATGCAATATTCATGGGAAACCAATTTTTTCACCTTCACCATTGAAAACTTTTGCAACATCTTCTTCTCGACCTTCCATGCCAAAACCCAAACAATTACCAACTTTTATTGTAGTCTCAATTTCATCATCGATTGGAGATGAGGATGAGGGAACCGACATTTGATCAGTGTTGAGTAATCGCTCATTGCAACGAGTAATCTTGGATTCTGAATCCGTACTATCAAAATACGACAACCTTTCTTCATCTATGTCACCTTGAGAAAAAGCCTTTAGCTTCTAATCTTCAAATCATCATCTCCTTCATCCCCTTAATCTTTTGTAAGTATGATTCTTCCATTTTCTAACCTAGAAAATGGGTTTCTAGTCAGTGTGGCTAATTAGAATTGTTAATCCGAAAATAGGGCTTTAATTTAATAAAGTTAGTGTTCGTTAGTGTTATTATAATTGTTGGTAAACATATTACATGGTGGAAGTGATGAAATCACTAGTTATGTTCTTGAGTGATTCATATGTTTTGCTAAATCTTGGTGAGTTGATGTTAATCCACTCAAAATATAACTAGTGAGGTTAATAGAGTATAATTATAATGAAGGAATAAGAATTCAAGTGAAGAATGCTAGTAAAATTGATAATAGAAGTGAATATGATTATTGAAGGTTTAACTTTGATTAATTAGCTAAAGGTCTAGCTAAACTAATCAAAGTGGAGGAGGGTGAAATATGATTACTAATTAGTATTAGTGATGATTAGATTCCAAATGTGTTGTTATGTGTTAATTTACTAGGTGTTAAAGACGTGGAAGTTATACGTTGATCGCTTGTTGTAAATCGTCATTTAAACACCAAGGTGAGTGTTATGAGGATTAATTAAGTAATGGTTGTGCTTTCCGAATTGCTTCCGAGCAAGAGGTTGCATAATCAAGTGGTTATTATTTGTAACTTGTTTTATTTTCAAATTATCGATTATTGTTGTTGAATTATGTGATATGAACAATCTTGTAGAGATTAGCTAGCTTTGCTATGCCTATCGATGTGATATTGTGACACTCCTCAAATTTACGGTATAATTCCGTACTGTAATCACGTTCATGTCTTAGGCTAATTCCTTGTTTAGTGAATTCAGACTACTTTATGAGATAAGTTTAGCAAGCCCATCATTTTAATACGTGAAGTATTACTAATTTCGTAGTTATTTATAATTAAGCAAAAAACAATCGGAACGAGTCCGACAAAAATATACGAACGTTGGTGATACAAATTTTTTTTAAATAACGTAAAACTATTTTTATAGTGGTTATTTACTTGAATATATTATGCTATAACGATAAAGCATAACGACTTAACGAAAACAACTATACGTTTTATATAAAACGAAACATACGCGACAAAAATACACGAATCGAACTCGACAACCAAACGAAGCAAAATTTATATTTTGAAAACTCAAAATAAAGTATTTAAAATAATAATTCGAAAGATATCAACGTGTATTAACCATTAACAAATTAAACGAATAAAACGCGTTAGTACATACACGTAATTAACGGGTAAACGACCTAATTACATAACGCAAAAAGGGGAACAAGATTTAACCATCCCATACCTGTGGAACGCACACAAAATCTGCCCACAATCAACCCTCCCTATACCTTGACTTCTCATTTCATTTGAACTCACACATTTACTCAATCTCATTCCATCCACTCCCTCTCACCAACTCTACTCTCTCTACCTCTTTTCTTCCTCTCTCAAACGACCAAGAACCAGCAGCAAATCACCATCATTACCATCATCATCCACCACCAATTGTTAAAGGATTTGCAAAGGAAAAGAAAGGGAACAAGCATCTAGTGTCATCACGATCATCATCATCTTCCTCCTTCATATTTCAAGCTTTGTAAGGACTACTACTTCTACTTTTCTTTCATGGAACTAGTAAATAAACATGTTTATGTTCACTCTTTAGAAGATCTTGCACAAAAATCGTCTTTAAAACAAACAAAACAAAGTGTTGGTGAAGAAACATTTTCTGGTCAGAAAAAGGGCCGTTTTCTCTAGCAAGTTTCGAACTCATAACTAAACCAAATTTGACGAATCTTGTGTCAAAAAGTAAGTTCAAGAAGTTAGCTAAAAGTTCCAAGTGGTCTCGTAATTTTTCGACACCGTATACTACCCGAAAACGAATTTACCAAATCGTATAGCAAATCTATCTCGGTTGACAGATTTTTACACGAACTTCATGAGACCATATCTCCGTGTACAAAACTCGAAATGACGTGAGGTCTTTTCCTAAAGACTATAAATTTAGTTAGCTTTCTAAGTAGTATAATTGCGTTTTCTGCGGATAAGTAGAACTCGAGATATAAATTTATCTTTGAACACATGTCCGGAAAAATAGTTGTTGTATATGCGTTTGTTTGCGATTTTTTTTAACGACTTCTGCTTATCTAAAAATTATGAAAAAATAGGGTATGAAGCTAAGACATAAAGGAACACTCGATAATTTTTTCGAAATTTTTCTCGAACGTTTACTTAGTCAAAACGGGCGGACAAAAACGTAAAATTTCTGACCTCCGAAAGTTGACTTTCGGATTTGACTTTCGGATTTGTAGTTTGACTTTCGGATTTTAGCTCGACTTTCAGACTTTTAGTGTAACTTTCGGATTTGACCTTCGGATCCACACTTTCGGACACATACTTTCGGATATATACATACTTTCGGACATATACATACTTTCGGATGCATATACATACACATACTTTCGGATACATACTTAAAAAATATTGTAAACAACGGCACAACTATATTAGTATATTTGAGAAACCATATGTATACTACGCTAGGTGACAAAACAACAATAATAAATAATAATGTTTGTAAGGAATATTACGAACCAACATGAAACAAAACAATAATAATCATATTTTTCGAGAGATATTACTATTACAAACGTCACCAACGGATCATACGAAATTTTAAAACACAATGATCTTTTAACGAGTGAACAACTAACATAGTTTGGCGGTTAGCCAGCTACTTATACAAACTATCTCTTACGTTTAGGACGTTAAGAGACTATACTTGGGCAACCCTTTTTGCTAACTCTCACACCTTAGCTCACGAGGTGAGTTCACATCCCATACTTTTACTGTTTTACTGCTTTTAAATCAAAGGTGAAAAACATAGCAACTGTTTTACTACCCGATACAAAAACTTGATTATTTATGAATGCGTATCATACTATACTTGCAAACTGTCGACTTTAGGAATGTTATCATACAATACTCGATAACTTGATTATTTATGAACTATATGAAATCTTGAATATTTGTGAATGTTTTCATACTATACTTGCAAACTACTTATTTATGAAATGATTTTCATACGCTTTTGGGAACATGATAACGAATCCTGGTACGGACACTAGTTTACACGTGTTGTAGTGCATAAAAGGCCTCATGACTACAAAGCTATAACCATTAACTAGGTGACTCTAGGCACTGAATATACGGATAGTACTATCGCCTTGACAACCCTCCCACTTACTCGGAGCATATATTTACATGTCACGATTTAGGGGGCAAAAACATTACTTATTTGGTCGTGGTTTGGTTATAGATTTAGAGTCGTACTTTAACTTGTAAGGTTTAGCTAACCTTCGGGGGATCATGTCTATACTTTCCTACAAATTATATTTTGGAATGTTTTTCCTATAAAATATATATTGGATTGGGATACTTACTTTCCCACAAGCATTTATACGGGATACTTACTTTCCCACAAACGTTTATACGGGATACTTACTTTTCCACAAACATTTATACGGGATACATACTTTCCCACAAACATTTATACGGGATACTTACTTTCCAACAAACAATTATATTGGATACCTATTTTCCAACAAACATTTATGATGAATACATACTTTCCTACGAACACTTATATTGGATACATACTTTCCTAAAAATATTTATACGGGATACATACTTTCCTATGAACATTTATATTAGATACATACTTTCCATACGATTAACTATATAGGAATGAGTTCCTACGATTTATACACCTAAATGTTTTTTTCAAACGTATACGAATGGATATGTTTATATCATGAAAACGAAACTTATATCACCTACGTGTTTTTCTAACAAACGATATTTTTAGATTACTTTAAATAGTTTTATAAATGAAACTTTTGGATGAATTCCAACAACAGTAATCTTATTTGACTTGTATGTCAACGAATACGAAAACTATACTAGATCATGATTGATCACGTTTTGACTTGTATGTCAACTATTTACGAACAGAACTTAGCTTAGCCACTGTACATACATAAAACCTGTGAATTCACTCAACAATTTTGTTGACTTTTTACTATGTTTTTCAGGAATTAGCACTCATGTAAGACTGTATGCATCTTGGAATCACGCTACCCACGACGAATTAGGATGCCACTTTTGGAACATATGGGATTTCTTTTGTATAACTAAATCTCTTTAGTCATATTTACGAAATCCTGGATTTGAATATTTATATTTACTGAAATGTGCATTTTAACTATATTACTGTTTCTACGACTTTGATAAGTCGTAGCTTTTGTAACAATTATTATTAATGACATCTTAATTACTTTGTTCTGCAATAATCATATGCTTTATGCTTGATTGTCCAATGATGACGTCACGCCCCCTGACGTCGATCACAAATGCTTCCGCTAAATGTTCGCTAACCACGTATTACCGTTTTGGGGGTGTGACAGATATGGTGCTAAGCGTGCTAGTTGTTATTGGCCGTGGATCCACATAGTGTTTAATCTCTACATATTGTTCTAGTAGTTATTTGCTTAGTGTTACATGGTTCTTGTTGTTTGTTCTAGTGATTATTGTGTTATGTGTGAATTACTTAATTAATTGCTCATCAGCTCACTAAGAATTATTGCTTACTTTTTTAAGTGTATTATGTTGTAGGTGATGGTGGGCGAAGAGAGGGAAAGGAGATTAAAAAGGAGTAGTGTGGATTAAGCTTGCATATATGTGAGTGGCAAGCTTTCTTCTCTTTTGATTATCGTTATAGTATAACTATAACACCCCTCATTTACTTGTAATAATATTAAAGATAATAAGGAAGCGCAGGTAAATAAAACCCAATACATCATTACATATTTTTCCAAAGTACCAAAACAGTTTAGATGGTTAAGTTACTACGATTTAAAACTTGTTCAAAAGACTAGCATGTCGGGGTATTATATAAACTAAACTAAGTTGTTACAAAAATAATCAGAGTAGCTTGAATATCAAACATTTCATGCTTCCAAGGTTTGACCTTCCTGCTACCCACCCGCATGCATAAACAAAAGTCTGCAGGAAGTAACAACGAGGGATTAGCACATAGCTAAGTGAGTAAATCCAACACCCCACATTCAACTTAGCTAAACCAATTAACTACAACAAATATTCGCAAACACAACAGTCAACAACAACTTAATGAGGATCGGCGGATCCGGGGATAACCTTAGTACCCGGGCGGCTCCCCAAGATCACTTATCCAAACATATCCGTATGGCCATAACGGACGAGACCGATAGCTAGTGTTTATTATACTTAGGTACAGTTCAGCACACACAACAAATGAAGTACATCCCTGTACCATTCACACAACAACACACTAGCCCAACCAACAGTTCATCAACTCATTGACCTCATTAACAACAATGCACGAAGGCCACACAAAGCACATAGAGGCATATGATCAACAATAACAACTAATCAACTCAATAATCAAGTCTACGTTTACCAGTTGTAATCAAATGATTACAACTAAGCCAAACGGTGAGTTTTGAATCCACTCACCAATACCTTCGCCTTCACTAACTCAAATTCTCGGGGCAACGTTATCTTTCGGAGGATCTGAGATTCAACATCAAATAAAGTTAGTAATTGTTAAAGTCCAAATATAACTTATAGAAATTCGACACATTTGGAGCTCATTGTCCTAAACACTTATATTATCGACTACTAATCATACACATCAAATAATTACATGTACTAACACTTGAAATGTTTTAAAAACTAAAAATGAGAAATCCCTGGAAACAGCCAGAAGCCGCCGGCTTGGCCATGGAAGCCGCCGGCTTCCCATGGCTAGCCGCCGGGTCATGCCCTTCACCCGCCGGGTGAATTAAGTTTTTCATCAACAGAAATTTATTGCGTTTTAAAGCCTCTAGCGTCCGCCGGTTTGAGTCATTGACCCACCGGTTGGGGGTCATAAGCCGCCGGCTTGGTGTTGAAGCCGCCGGCTTCACCAACTTGAAGCAGAAGCCGCCGGCTAGGCTTATGAAGCCGCCGGCTTCATTTCCAGATCAAGAACAGCAGCAGCAGAAATGAAATATGCACGAACCAAAAACTTCCAAAATCTCAATTTCGAACCAATTATGCAACAAACTCAATTTCCAAGCTTGTAACAACTTCATACAACACCTATCCAACATATATCAACTTCCATAACATCTAAATCTTTAAGATTACACCAAATTTATGAAATTTCTTTAGGTTAACCACTAACATTAATCATAGCTCAAGAACATGGATTAATCCACTTAACTAACTACGAATCATCACATATAATCATATATAACAAGTTATCATCATACAATGGCAAGAACAAATTAAATTAATCATTTATTCATCAATCCTAACATTTAAAATAAACTCCACTTACCTTTTACAAATGAAGAAGATGATAACTAGTAGGTGTAGAAGATGATGATAACTAGGTGATGAGGATGATAATGCTAGAAAAAGATCACACTTCGATTTGATGATTTACTCTAGAATTTAAATTAGGGTTTATATGTTTTATTTGAAAGGGAAAATTGAGGAAAGGAATTGGTAAAGTGATCCCAAAAAGGGATCGGCCCATTATTTAACCGACCTCATCACGTGGGTATTTTATACCCGCTCTAAATCTATTGTCTGGCACTTAATTACTAAATGCGAGAAATTTATTTTATTGTTCCGTCAACTTTAATAATTTAATTCAAGCCACATTTCATTATTCACAAAAAGTCCTAAGACCTATTTCACCAACTTTTACAATTAAACAATTATATCGCAAAGTTATTTAAAACAATTAAATACGTAATTATAAATAGAAAAATACCAGGCTACCGGAGAGGATGCTACAAATCTCCCCTCCTTAAGGAGATTTCGTCCCCGAAATCTCAACATCAACTAACAATCCAGGATATCTGGACTTCATTGACTCCTCAGACTCCCAAGTCAGGTTGGAACCTAAACTATGTTTCCACTTTAGAAGCACCATAGGAATTTGTTTCTTCCTAAGTTTGGTAACCTTCCTATCTAGGATTTCTATCGGTTCTTCAACCAACATTTGAGTTCTATCAACTTTTAAATCCTTCAAAGGAAGTATTTGTGACTGGTCCTCAATGTTACACTTCCTCAAATAACACACATTAAACGTACTATGAATACCCGAAAGCTCAGGAGGAAGATCCAATGCCATCGACTGATCATTTACAACTTGTCGAATCTTGAATGGACCAATGTACCTAGGCGCCAACTTTCCACGTTTCCCGAATCTAATCACACCTTTCCACGGAGAAACTTTAAGATACACTAATTCACCTTCGGAAAATACAACCGGTCGTCTTTTAGGATCCGCATACTGTTTCTGTCTATCTCTTGCGGCTTTCAACTTCTCACGTGCAATGGCTACTTTATCCGCGGTTATTTGTACAATATCGGGTCCAGCAAACTGTTTCTCACCTGCCTCTAACCAACAAATAGGTGTACGACAACGACGACCATACAACATTTCATACGGAGGCATCCCGATACTAGAATGGTACGAATTATTGTAAGTAAATTCAACCAATGGAAGATGTGAATCCCATGAACCTCCATATTCTAATACACATACACGAAGCATATCCTCTAGAGTTTGAATCGTACGTTCTGACTGACCATCGGTCTGAGGATGATAAGCTGTGCTAAGGTTTACCCGTGTACCCAACTCTTGTTGTAGACTTTGCCAAAAACGAGAAGCAAAACGAGTATCTCTATCCGACACAATCGATAAGGGAATACCATGCCTGGAAACGATCTCGTTAACATACAATTGAGCAAGTTTAGTCAACGATGCTGTTTCACTTGTAGCAAGAAAATACGCGCTCTTTGTCAATCGATCCACTATAACCCAAATCATATCATTTCCTCGAGCGGTACGCGGTAGCTTAGTCACAAAATCCATAGTTATGTGATCCCACTTCCACTCAAGTATCTCCAACTGTTTTAACGACCCATACGGCTTTTGATGTTCCGCTTTGACCTGAGCACAAATATGACAAGATCCCACAAACTTTGCAACGTCGGTTTTCATCGTTGGCCACCAATACAACGGTTTCAAATCATTATACATTCGAGTACTACCAGGATGAATAGACATTCGTGACCTGTGAGCTTCATTCAAAATCAAATCCCGAATACCACCAATGGAAGGAATCCAAACACGAGGCTGGTACGTCTTTAATCCCCTTGAATCATCAACTAATTCGTCCTTGCGTTTTAACATGATTTCAGATTTCAAATTCTGATCCTTCAATGCTTCAAGTTGTACAATTTTAATTTGATCAATCAAATCCGAGGAAACATTCACTTTTAAATAGAAAGCTCGATCAGGAGTATTCTTTCGACTTAAAGCATCGGCGACCACATTAGCTTTGCCCGGATGGTATCTAATTTCACAATCATAATCTTTTATCAATTCCAACCATCGCCTCTGTCGCATATTCAATTCTTTCTGGGAGAACACATACTGTAAACTCTTGTGATCGGTACAAACAACACATCGAGTCCCATATAAGTAATGTCTCCAAAGTTTTAGGGCAAATACAACTGCTGCGAGTTCTAAATCATGCGTAGGATAATTCTTCTCATGTGGTTTCAACTGTCGAGAAGCATAAGCGATAACTCTATCCCTTTGCATTAAGACACAACCCAAACCCGAATATGAAGCGTCGCAATAAACCACAAAATCATCAGTACCTTCTGGTAATGCTAAAATCGGGGTCTGACACAACAATTGTTTCAATGTCTGAAAAGCTTGCTCCTGTTGATCAGTCCACACATACTTCTCCTCTTTACGGG
The DNA here is from genome assembly GCA_949592205.1 of Helichrysum umbraculigerum. Taxonomy (NCBI): domain Eukaryota; kingdom Viridiplantae; phylum Streptophyta; class Magnoliopsida; order Asterales; family Asteraceae; genus Helichrysum; species Helichrysum umbraculigerum. The sequence goes on along the minus strand of CATIUR010000005.1, from coordinate 1,467,327 downwards.
TTAACTTAGTTAACGGACCTGCTATCTTAGAAAAGTCTTTGATAAATTTCCGATAATATCCTGCTAACCCAAGAAAACTTCTTATCTCAGAAACAGATTTCGGCGCATTCCAATTCATCACAGCTGCAACTTTTGATGGATCCACTTTCACACCATCTCGACAAATTATATGACCCAAAAACTGAACTTCTCGAATCCAAAATTCACATTTGGAAAACTTTGCATACAACTGTTCTCGTCTCAATGTTTCAAGAACCAATCTCAAATGTGTGGCATGCTCAGTTTCAGATTTCGAATAAATAAGTATATCATCAATGAAAACAATCACAAATTGATCCAAGAATGGTCGACACACACGGTTCATCAAATCCATAAATACCGCTGGTGCATTTGTTAAACCAAAAGGCATAACCAAAAATTCATAGTGACCGTACCAAGTGCGAAAAGCAGTTTTTGGTATATCCTCTTCACGAACACGAACCTGATGATAACCCGATCTCATATCGATTTTAGAATACACTGAAGAACCTTGTAACTGATCAAACAAATCATCTATTCTGGGCAATGGATATTTGTTCTTCACAGTCCTCTTATTTAATTCCCTATAATCAATGCACATCCGCAATGACCCATCTTTCTTTTTCACAAACAACACTGGTGCACCCCACGGCGAGGAACTAGGTCTGATAAAACCTTTATCCAACAATTCCTGAATCTGATTCATCATTTCACGGATCTCAGAAGGAGCTAATCTATAAGGAGCTTTAGCAATCGAAGATGAGCCCGGAACAAGATCAATTCTGTATTCTACTTCCCTAACTGGCGGTAACCCAGGCAACTCATCGGGGAACACTTTAGGGTACTCACAAACAACAGGAACATCCGAAACAGTTTTCCTTTCTAATTTGGCATCGACTACATAGGCTAGGTATGACTCGCAACCTTTTGACAATGACTTCCTAGCTTTCATCAACGAAATCAAAGGAATAGCTACACCATCCCGTTCTCCTCGAGCCACAACATATGACCCTTCGGAGATTGGGATCCTAACCAACTTCTGGTGACAATCAATACTAGCCTTATTCTGACTCAACCAATCCATACCAATTATTACATCGAAACTAGGGATTGGCATCAACAAGAAGGAAATAGGAAAAACGTGATCATCAATAGTAATATTAGCTCCAGTCACCGAGGTGGTAACAGGAACTAACTTACCACTAACTATTTCTACTTCTATAGGCTTTGTTATCACAGTAGGGGCTAATTTCAACTTATCACAAAATTGCACAGAAATGAAAGTACAATTAGCACCCGAATCAAACAATACACGTGCAGGTACAGAGTTTATAAGAAATGTACCCGTGATAACATCTTCAGTACGCACGACCTCATCAACCGTCATCTGAAAAGCCCTACTAGTTGCTGGAGGAGGGTTCTTTCTTTTCTGACCGGAAGATCCCGAACTCCCGACCGAACCCGACCCCGTCGACCTTGCCTCCGGACATTGACCAACCCTATGCCCTTCTTTCTTACAAGTCCAACAAACAAAATTTGGATAACGGCAACTTTTTATCTCATGACCTAATTCACCACACTTCATACATTTGTTTGTCTTAGCCGTACACGGACCATCATGCCGAGACCTACACGAACTACACCAGTTGGAACTATTAAAACTTCCAGAAGAACTACTTCTTCCAACAAATTTCTTACTGCCCTGTCGATTCCCTTGCCACTTAGATTTATTCTTACCCGACGATTCAGTTCTTGCTTTAGAGAAACTTGTATCCCTTCCTTGCCATAATCGCAAACCTCTCAAATCACTATCGGCGGATCTTGCAAGATTGAAAGCATGCGATAAATCCTTAGCCAATCTCACAACCGTACGGTAGTTATCCGGTAAAGCATCCACAAATAGTTCGATTTGAGTTTTCTCATCCGGAACCCATTGTTGCACGAACCTAAGCTTATCCGTAAACTGTGAAATCAATTCATCAATAGTCATGTCATCCTTTAATTGAAGATTCACAAACTCTCTTCGAATCCTAGCAATATCAAAATCCGAACAGTATTGGTTACGAACAACTTGATGAAACTGAGACCAACTAATAGCTTCTTTCTATTGTTGAGTGAAATGACCGGTAATGGAATCCCACCAAACCATGGCATCATCCTTCATGCATTGAACCGCATATTTGACTTTAAGTTCCTCATCACAGCAAGTCACATCAAATTTTCGTTCCATATCCCTAAGCCAATTCAAAGTTATTGTTGGATTTTTACTTCCCTGAAATTCCGGTGGTCGACTAGCCATAAAAGTCTTGTATGAACACTTCTTTTCTGATTGAGAGGATGAACCAGAACCAAAGACTGGGGTTTGCTGAAATAACTGTCTGGTCGCAGCTTCCTCAGCTTTTCTCTTGAATTCCCTAAGGAATACTAACTCGTCTTCCATCTCATGAATATACTCATCTCGGTTAGATTGTTGTCCGGTTGGTTGAGAAGTACCATTATGATCATGTTGCTCGGTATGAGTCCCGATTTGAGGAGCGACGATCCTGGAGGCATTGTTGGGGTTGGTGGTCGGTGGTTCGTTATCTGCCATTTCTGAAATTCAACACAACACTTGAACTTTTGTTAATCGTTAGCATCTAAATACTAACTACCTTCAACCAATACTAATCCCATACCCAAGAATGTTTGATATATCACGCTCGAGTTTTGGGATTGATTCAGCAATGAACAATTATCTCAAAACTATGCTCTGATACCAATTTATAACACCCCTCATTTACTTGTAATAATATTAAAGATAATAAGGAAGCGCAGGTAAATAAAACCCAATACTTCATTACATATTTTTCCAAAGTACCAAAACAGTTTAGATGGTTAAGTTACTACGATTTAAAACTTGTTCAAAAGACTAGCATGTCGGGGTATTATATAAACTAAACTGAGTTGTTACAAAAATAATCAGAGTAGCTTGAATATCAAACATTCCATGCTTCCAAGGTTTGACCTTCCTGCTACCCACCCGCATGCATAAACAAAAGTCTGCAGGAAGTAACAACGAGGGATTAGCACATAGCTAATTGAGTAAATCCAACACCCCACATTCAACTTAGCTAAACCAATTAACTACAACAAATATTCGCAAACACAACAGTCAACAACAACTTAATGAGGATCGGCGGATCCGGGGATAACCTTAGTACCCGGGCGGCTCCCCAAGATCACTTATCCAAACATATCCGTATGGCCATAACGGACGAGACCGATAGCTAGTGTTTATTATACTTAGGTACAGTTCAGCACACACAACAAATGAAGTACATCCCTGTACCATTCACACAACAACACACTAGCCCAACCAACAGTTCATCAACTCGTTAACCTCATTAACAACAATGCACGAAGGCCACACAAAGCACATATAGGCATATGATCAACAATAACAACTAATCAACTCAATAATCAAGTCTACGTTTACCCATTGTAATCAAATGATTACAACTAAGCCAAACGGTGAGTTTTGAATCCACTCACCAATACCTTCGTCTTCACTAACTCAGATTCTCGGGGCAACGTTATCTTTCGGAGGATCTGAGATTCAACATCAAATAAAAGTTAGTAATCGTTAAAGTCCAAATATAACTTATAGAAAGTTCGACACATTTGGAGCTCATTATCCTAAACACTTATATTATCGACTACTAATCATACACATCAAATAATTACATGTACTAACACTTGAAAGGTTTTAAAAACTAAAAATGAGAAATCCCTGGAAACAGCCAGAAGCCGCCGGCTTGGCCATGGAAGCCGCCGGCTTCCCATGGCTAGCCGCCGGGTCATGCCCTTCACCCGCCGGGTGAATTAAGTTTTTCATCAACAGAAATTTATTGCGTTTTAAAGCCTCTAGCGTCTGCCGGTTTGAGTCATTGACCCACCGGTTGGGGGTCATAAGCCGCCGGCTTGGTGTTGAAGCCGCCGGCTTCACCAACTTGAAGCAGAAGCCGCCGGCTAGGCTTATGAATCCGCCGGCTTCATTTCCAGATCAAGAACAGCAGCAGCAGAAATGAAATATGCACGAACCAAAAACTTCCAAAATCTCAATTTCGAACCAATTATGCAACAAACTCAATTTCCAAGCTTGTAACAACTTCATACAACACCTATCCAACATATATCAACTTCCATAACATCTAAATCTTTAAGATTACACCAAATTTATGAAATTTCTTTAGGTTAACCACTAACATTAATCATAGCTCAAGAACATGGATTAATCCACTTAACTAACTACGAATCATCACATATAATCATATATAACAAGTTATCATCATACAATGGCAAGAACAAATTCAATTAATCATTTATTCATCAATCCTAACATTTAAAATAAACTCCACTTACCTTTTACAAATGAAGAAGATGATAACTAGTAGGTGTAGAAGATGATGATAACTAGGTGATGAGGATGATAATGCTAGAAAAAGATCACACTTCGATTTGATGATTTACTCTAGAATTTAAATTAGGGTTTATATGTTTTATTTGAAAGGGAAAATTGAGGAAAGGAATTGGTAAAGTGATCCCAAAAAGGGATCGGCCCATTATTTAACCGACCTCATCACGTGGGTATTTTATACCCGCTCTAAATCTATTGTCTGGCACTTAATTACTAAATGCGAGAAATTTATTTTATTGTTCCGTCAACTTTAATAATTTAATTCAAGCCACATTTCATTATTCACAAAAAGTCCTAAGACCTATTTCACCAACTTTTACAATTAAACAATTATATCGCAAAGTTATTTAAAACAATTAAATACGCAATTATAAATAGAAAAATACCAGGCTACCGGAGAGGATGTTACAATAACTTGTATAATCCGCCCAATTAACACGTTTTGAAGTTAAGTTATGGTGGTTTATGAAACTTGTCGTTTTGTAATAGTTTGAGTTTGAAAGTCAAAGACGAATGTAAAATATGTACATTGTGGTCTTGGAAGTAAATGATAATTGGAAATGTTAAACTTGTTGTTTTGATATATTACGAAAAGTGGTTAAGGGTTAAATAAAGTTTTGGTTGGAATTTGATAGTGACATATAGTCAACTACTACATATGGGTCAATTGTGAGTAATAGTTAAAGATGAATGAGTCAAAATATTGTTAGTTTGTAAACGGGTCAAAAAGTGCCCAAATGGATCACTAATGAACCCGTAAGCTCAATTGAGTTAGAACAAAAGTAGAGTTTCTTTGTCGTTGGTTTTGAATTTGTTTTGAGTTGTTAGTTGTGTGGACAAAAAGTCCAGACCTCAATGTGTATGGTTTGTGGGTTGGTTGTCACCAAAAAGTGGTCAAAACGACCATAAATTGGTCATACGTCCAAATCTTTCGTTAACGTGTAATTTGAAAAGTGCAAAAAGCAAAACCTTCATTTTGGTATAGTGGAGGTATATGTAAAATTTCAGGTCCTAACTTCTAATGAGTTAAAAGTTATGCGCGTTTGAATTTGGGTAAAAAAATCTGAGTTTGGTCAATGTGTCAGCTGTCAGGGATCAGTACGCGATCGCGTGGTACATATGCAAAACATGCACTAAATTGGTTACAGTCCATTTCACATTATTATTAAGCAATTGCGTGAATTATAAAGGATCGCGTATAAAGGCTTAATACGTGATCGCGTATCTAGCAGAGAATCGCGTATATGTTGCAAAATTTAAAAATGCATAAGTGTTTAGTAGTACTGTTGGAACCTCTAATAATTCATAGTTTTTGGTTGTTTTGTGTTGAGTCCGGTATTGACTACAAGTTTCGTTATAAAGGTTGTGTAGTTTTATATAGTCATTTGAACACTTGTAAAAAATAAAAAAAAAAATTTTAGGGCATTTCATTTCAACTCTCTTTCCTATTTTCGATTGTAAACCTCCAACAAAGCAATTAACTATTTCCAATTCATTCAAACTGGTTATCTTGCTAATCAAGGAGCTAAATGCCTCATAATATTCCCGAATAGAGCCATATTGTTTGAGATTTATTGTGCTTGACATTTCATCAAGCACCATGTATGCATTCTTATTCATCTCATGAATACTTCTATTTTAATTCATATTTTCCCCAAAGTATGCTTCCTGATTACCTTGACTAGCCAACAATGGCCTCAGTCCAATCACCATGCACAAATTATAACTCATATTGCTCATATCATAACAAGAAGATTGATTAATTTGAGGATTACCTCGGTTTATTTTGGTAAGCTGATGCATTTCGTTCACCTGCTGATTACCTTTGAACGTAGGTATATTTCTCTTCAATTCTTCAATCTTTGATTTAACCGCTTCAAAGATAAATTTCTTCAAATTCGTCCACAACAGTGTTCTTTTTGACAATAGAGATCGTTTAAGAACTGATTTGGAAATTGGAATTGATTAGAATAACAATTGAACGGTTTTGATTGGAATTGACCTAGCGAGTTGCCAGAATCGGGCTTTGAAACCACTGATACGAATCTCCTTAGAAATTAATTAAGAAATGAAATTAACAAAGGAATCACTGGATCAAGAAAGTAATTTGAATGAAAATTGAATGAGTTACAGTTCTAAGAACTCAATTACAATTACAGATAAAGGAGAACGAACTCAACTGAGTTATCATCAAAAACTTACTTAATCTGTTACAAGCTATTGCTATATAATTTCTAACAAAAACCCATAAGCTACTCACGTGACCCCTCTCCAATTCGTTATTTTTGTGAGCTCACATGCCAAGCACATGACTGAATTGATCTGTATCACTTCTTTCATGTTAGTCTTGACTCTTGACTAGGTGTATCATTCTTATTGTGTACCCTCATATTTAATACGGAGTAATATTCTGAATGTTGCTGCCAAGTGAAATTCTATGTGAAAAAGAGAAAGACTAGTGCATAACAACAAAATCATCAAGGGATGAAAAAGTTAGCGGGGCCATAATCCACCATATTGTGGCTCATTAGAATATAATTATTATTAATAAAATCAGGTTATAAAATCGGTCTTTCTAGAATATAAAAAGTACGTAGGTAGAACACATTTTAAATATAAAAATCCTATTTAATATAAAAAAACACATTTTTAATGTCATCAATTAAATAACATTTCAATTGATCAATCAAATCCTTTTATTTTCTTAAATTTAAAAATAACACCACTCAAAATTTTAAATATTTATAAAAAGGAATTTACAACATAGTTATCAATAGGAATTCTTAAGGATGCGTGATTCGAATAAGTTGAGTATATAATTTTGAGATAAGTTTAAGGTTAATATTTAATTATTTGGTCCATTCTAGGTTCTCGAGGTATGCCTCGAAATGTTACTATGTTTTACAGCGTGGGAGTCCCACGACCCGTTATGTATCAAAGATAATCTTCTTTAGTTTATAAAGTTTTGCCGGAGGTACCGCCCTCTTGTACTAAAAAAAAACTATCATAACATTCTTATAAGCTAATAACTATTAAAGATAAGATATTTGATTTCTTCTTTTTATTAACCTTTATTTTGTCAATTAAACAATCAAACTTATTATTTGGAATCGATATATGACTACTAATTAGATTGCTTTGATTAGGGTTATTCACAGTTCGGATGAAACCGGATTATCCAATAGGATAACTTGGATCAGACCATATGGTTTGGATACTTGGATTTTTGGATCAACTCGGATCATAACCAAACTTATTATTTTTGATCACGAATTGGTTTTGGTTAGTAAATTACAAACCGGATTATCCAAAAAAAACAAATAACAAATAAATATTTATTTTTCAAACATTATATGTATACATGCACATACAAAATAGTTTACTAACTTATTAATATTATATAAATATCCAAATATAATAGGTAGTTTATAGTTTACAAAATTGTTTACTTATATATGTAGGTAATTTATAGTTTCGTTTTGCATTTTACTATTATATTACACACATATGTTTATGTATTGGGAGGTTCAAATGAGAACCATCCATTATGTATAAGTTTATTATAATATCTAACATATTTTTAGTAGATATTGTAAATATTTATGTATGTGTTTGGATATCCAAAAACCAAACCGATCCATTCAAATAGTAATATAGATGGATTGGTTCGGTTTTTGAATTTGTTTGGACGGATCGGATTTATATTTTTGAAACCATAATCCATTTGGATTCATGTTTACAGATCGCTTTTGAACCGATCCATCCATTTGAACACCCCTAGCTTTGATACAACCATAATTTAGTAACAAGTTTCATTGTCAGATATAAAACGAAGATAAAATGTCAAAATTTAATCATATAATTTTTTCATAATTACAAAAATTAATAAAAGTTTAACCGTCCGTGTATACACAGGTTTAAAAGCTACTTATATATATAAGTTGATGATGATAAGGCAGGAATGGCGCCACCATTTGCGGTTAACAAAACATATTTGATGGGGCCGAGCCCGGCCAGGCCAGGTACATAATAAGTGTTCCAAAAAATATACTCCTACATTATGATAAAATAATATTGGGAAATGCTATTGACAGCCCTTAGGGCTGTCAATAAGATACATCCAATGCATTAATTAAAGTTAAAGTTTCCTTATTCAGTCAGGATTATATATAATTTAATTTATGTTTGCATTTAATTCACTGAAACTTTCTATTTATTTGTGATGTATTAAATGATATATTTATCCAATGCATTAATTAAAGTTAAAGTTTCATTTTTAATCAAATATATCATTTAATACATCACAAATAAATGGAAAGTTTCAGTGAATTAAATGCAAACATAAATTAAATTATATATAATCCTGACTGAATAAGGAAAGTTTCAACTTTAATTAATAAATTGAATGTGTCTTATTGACAGCCATAACATTTCCCAATAATATTTAGTACATAAATAAAGTATATCTTTATCATAGTACTCCACTCCGTATAACGTAAATAAAAAATATATTCCAAAAAGTAAAGGTAAATGGAGAGACAGAGAGAGGGGTACAACTGGAAGAAAAGAAACGTTGGTTTCATCTGACGCTTCCTAGAATAGAATTCATATAAAAAGAGCCGTTAAGTTACACACTATCCATCGCCGCTGCGCTCCTCTCTTTCTTTTGTATTTAACTAAATAACTAATTCGTAATTAATTACTTATGTTTCCACATACAAAAATGACACTAAGAGCATCCATAATTATTTATTTTGAAAGCGTTTAAAATTTTATCAATCAAACAATGCACTAGATTGAGCTTTTAAAAGAATTGAGCTAGTTAAGAGAGACATTAGAAAATAATTCATATTTTTTTTCCTTTTTCTTTTTAGAAAGATATGTATACACACTTTACTATCACGAATATATACAATTGTTCTATTCCCAGGACTCGAACCACCAATTTCTTACTTGAAAAGGTCACTATGATACCTATAGACCATTTTGTATCATTCATATTTGTGAATAGTAACTTCTACAATTACAAGATGATTATTATGTTATGTAATGTATATCCGGCCATTACACAGAAAACTTTTAGTGTTCACGACATAAATCAAATTAAATTAAATAATATATATCGGAGATGGAGATTTCTCTACTAGGTGAGGTTCAAATGAGAATATAAATTTTTGTTAAAATGAAAGAACCAATAAAAATGCGACATGTGGCATAAAAAATCATTTTCCCCATTTTTTAAAAATTAAATATCTCAAGTATGACTCATTGAAAATTTATAAAAATTGCACCATAAAAATTAACATTTTTTTCTCTTCGATTTGCCATCTCACAAGGTATACTTTCGACGATTTTTTTTTCGGTTTTATAAATCGTAGTAACACATGTGTTACCCGCTGGTATCTCATGTGTTATTAGTTTTTCAAAACCAACCGAAAAACGAAAAAAAAAGTCCGTCGAAAGTATACCTTGTCACATCCCTAAGAGAAAAGAATGCCGATTTTTATGGTGCAATTTTTATGATTTTGCAACTTACCGTCGTGAGATATTTTATTTTTAAAAACGTGGGGAAAGTGGGTTTTAAGACACGTTGCGCATTCCTATTAGTTCTTCCATTCTTACACAATATTGATGTACTCATTTGAACCTTACTTTATACTACTTGTGTAAACAAACTTGATTTATTCTTTCGTTATATATTAAATAAATTATAAACTGTATAAAATTTAATATATAAATGAAGAATAAATCTAAAAAATTATCAAATACTCGTGGCTACGTGTGAATATGTAAGAGAAGATTTGTTTTAGTTTGTCACTATCAGACAACACATGGAAATGTGTGATAAGCTTTTTCCTAAAAATGCCGTATGCTCACAAAAGCTTTCCCACACAAACAAAAGTTAACCCAACAATTCTTTTTTATCTTTTTCTTTTTTCCTCCTTCCAAATAACTACTAGATAATAACAGGGGCGAGACAATGCAATTTGCTCCAATTTTTAATTCGTATTACGGCTTCAGAGTGTATATACTACACATCATTTTAAAATGTTTATTATATTATACATTAGAACATCCGCAGTGGCATTAACAACCCACGCAATCACACTTGGCACATTAACATCACTTTAGATTTTCACTAACTTTTCATTTCAACCGCTATCAACTCCATTTTCACCCAATAGACCCCTTTCAAATCTTTTTCCTTTTCACTTTTTAATATTAAAAATATATATATTTAACACCTAGCCAACCTTGAAGTTTGTGAAAAAAATAATAACTAAAAAAACGGAACAAGCTCGAGATCCTGATGAAAAAGTGGTTTGTTTCATTTCAAACCCAAATTGACCCTAACCCAACTTCTCCCAACCCCGCTGATGTGGCAAGCCAACCCCAAGCCACTACGAATGCTCTTAAGATTATCATGGGCAGAGAGCATAGATGCCATTGATTTTATTATCTGAATTTGAAGACTTCGGTCTTTTATTAAAAAAATTGAAGTAAAGATATTTCATTATATTTATATTTTGATATTTGTAGATTAGAGAATAGATATCGTATTTTGATAGGATAGTTATTTTATTATCTGTTTTTGATTTGCTTATTTTAGATAATGATACTTCCGTTATTTTTTCTAATAATTTCTTGACAAAAATATAATACGATACTAAGTGTATTATAACCTTTACCATAGTTTAATTGTTTATATTATTTATAAATTATTATTATATTTAATGTATTTATCATATATAGTAAAAATTAAGTTCGTTATGCAAAAGCTCAAAATTGTCATTTTAACTAATTGAGAGTGTTTATTCAAATCACACAGTTTATCTTGTTCGGAATTATGATATTCAGCAATTTGAATTATTCAACCCTAAATCATTTAGTCTTATTAAACAAATTTTAAGAAGCAAACAAAAATCTTGTGACTTGTTTTACTCCTTCCTTCCCCAACAAATCTTCATTCTTTCAAGAATAAATTGCATGAATTGTACTTATCGTTTACACACATTCTTAATTTTAGTCCTCGTACTTTGTTTGTTGCATTGACAGTTCAAAAATTTATTAATATTTGCCTTATAAAGGATTAATTATTTTGACTATTCCCATTTCATTGCTTGTCTTAATTATGTAGTTATTATAGGAACAATTTAGTTATTGACTCTAGTTGAGTCTAATTTTAAGATTAGCAACAAAATGTTTTATATGTATAGAGATATATATAAAGAGATATGAGCTAAGGTAACAACTTGAACCATAACTCCATAAGGTTTTAGCTCCAACCACATCTAGTTAAAGATACGAATTATCTTAGAGTGAAAACTAGCCGGAGCTCAATTTGTTAAAGATTGACAGAGTTCTAACTCGATCTCGGTTTGTTTCGAGCCTATTATATAAAGCTCGAGCTTTGTTTGATTGATATTATACAAGTTTGAGTTTAACTCGAGCTCAACTCGTTTATTAATAATATTATTGTACTGCTTTGTGTAGTTTTTATCAAAATGTAATAAATTGTTATTATTATTTGATTTAGGATAAGAGGATAATAGATGTTAAAGAGGGTAAAGGGCCATTTTGCAATTTATGCAAAATAAGAAAAGTTGGGGGAACTCACTTTCTTTCTCCATCAACACAAATCATACGCAAACCCCCTCAACGCTCTCTCTCTCTCTCTCTCTCTCTCTCTCTCTCTCTCTCTCTCTCTCTCTCTCTCTCTCTCTCTCTCTCTCTCTCTCTCTCTTCACAAAGCTCATACAAACATTAACACACCACCACTAACAACCCACTAGTACATAAATGGATATTTATGGCGGTGAAAAAGGCCATCTGAAGCGGTGATCTAACCGCCCCTGATGCCGGCGACACAAAAGCCTGAACATCTTTTAAAGCGGTCAAACGACCGTTTCAAAAGCATGAATTTGAAGTGGTTACTTTGCTTTAATAAAACGGTTGTTGGACAATAAATGAGGTGTTTGTTGGGCTAATGAACCACTTCAAAAGTCAAACGAAAATTCAAAAGAAATTCACTTTTACCCCCAAAAGCATATATTCATTTTCAGTTTCCCGCTAATCACCCAAATATATTCATTAGTTTTACTTCAACTTATACTTCAAATTCAAATTAATTTTCTTTCATGAAAAAAAAATAGATTCCTTTTCAACTTATGTAAATATACATATACAATAACTGAAATGAAAAATATCAACCTGTTTTAATCGAACAAAAAATTACACATATCTTAAATAAACATTCCAAATTACAATAAATCAAAAATACATAGATTTGAATATAGTAATACAGTATTACAAGTCCTCAACCATATATTTATAAAGTAAAACTTCTTCAATTGCACTAGCAATACACTGCAACTCATCGCCCTTTCAGTATCCACTAGTCCACTCACTCATTTGTTTCTTGAGGATACTACAATAGAAATAAACACACTATAAATTATACTCCCTCCGTCCCAAATCTATTGTCCCCTTGTTGACTTTGGAGTCTTTCTCTTCCAACTTTGACCTTCAATATTTTTGTTTGTGTTATATAATACTTGATGCAAATTATACCAATGAAAATACATTCAAAATTCAATCAATTCATATATTCTGCATCAAATATTATATAACACAAACAAAAATATTGAAGGTCAAAGTTGGAAGAGAAAGACTCAAAAGTCAACAAGGGGACAATAGATTTGGGACGGAGGGAGTATATTATTTTTATGTTTATTGTATCTATATATACATAGAATAAACATATGCTCACCACAGCAACCGATGAAGTACAACTAGATGTGAGCCATCATTACGGACGAGATCTGAACACAAATACAGATATGTAAGAACACAGATCTGATGAACCAAAAGACAGATCTAAAAAAAATATTAATTCATAGTTTCTTTTAATCTTACATTAAATTATTGGTTTGCTGCCACCGTGACGCACTGTTATTCATCACCGGAAACACTTCAATCTATTTTTTATAGTGGGAAATAACTAAAATAAATCTTGCTATTGTAAGTTAGTGGGTAGGTACTGGAGATAATATGTGTGTGGTGGAGAAGATATGTGTGTATGTTTATTTATAAGTAAAATGAGAAAAGAAGAGCGGTTATTTGTTATTTTATAGCACGTTCTGAAACAACGTGCTATATAATTATTTTGGAGCGGTCCTTGTTATTTTATAGAGCGGTTCATGTGAACCGCGCTATAAAATACTTTTTATGGGGTGGTCATTTGTTATTTTATAGCGCGAAATACTTTTTATGGGGCGGTTATTTGTTATTTTATAGCCCGGTTCACAAAGAACGTGCTATATAATTATTTTATGGAGCGGTTCTTAGTTATTTTATAGCGCGGTTCACAAACTCATTTTTTTACTTTGTTAATAACTGCTCAATTTTATTCTCGTTCTAAAATTGCACTTTTTTGAAGCGGGTTGTTTTAAACCGCCACAAATAATGGTACCTAGAGGTCCCAAGTTCGAACCCTCTAACCATGAGGAGGCGGCCTAGTGGTAAAGGCTTGGTCTCTAAGGTGTAATACCTAGAGGTCCCAAGTTCGAACCCTAGGAGCAGCAAAAATCTTCCTTGTGGCCACGGAGGTTCACCCGCGATGACTCCGGGCTACTCGCAAAGCGAGTAGTCGCCCTGGGATTAGTCAGCTCGCAAAGCGAGTTGGAACCCAGGTATACCCAAAAAAAAATAATGGTACCTTTTGGAGCGGTATTTACTAAACCGCTATAAATATAAGTAATTAGAGCTTTTTTTTTTTTAAACCGATACAAGTAATGCTATTAAACCGTTTCAAAAAAAAATTTTGGACCAACTTTTTACTTTTTATAGCGGTTTTCACGTAAAACCGCTATAACACTGCGCTTTAAATAGTCATTTTTGTACTAGTGACCGTCCACCACATCCCTCAACACCGCTCCACCAAATTTGTCATTGCCGCTTCACCGCCACCACCGCAACTCCATTGCCACCATCTTCGTGACCGAAGAAAAGAAGCCGAGAAAATGACGACGGATTTTGTTTACGGAGAGTTGATTTGCAAACCACCACATTCGGTGAACCAACCTCCACCGGATGTAATAAATCGTGATCGTTTCTCCATCTTTTTCGCTGCTCCACCACCACCATTTACCGCCATCACCGCCACTACACCACCACCACCAATATATAGATTTAGATCTGGAAACTCGTAGATCTAGATCTAAAAAGTAGATCTATTTTTAAATCTGAAAAAATCAACTATATCGTACACTTACATTACTGCATCGTACTTTTTTGACATGAAAAAAACTACTAGCTTTATTACTGCATCTTTTGTATATTGTTACTCATTTAATTTTTAGCATTGTGATGTTTTAATAAATTTTGATTTTATTCTTGAATTTAATAAAGCAATATTACTTTGTTTACAGCATCATGTATATCTGTTACTGCATATTTTAATATTTGAACTGACGTTCTATATCATTTTGACTGAATCTTACATATTAAAAAGTGTTATGATTGAACAAAATTTTAGAGAATTTTTGGATATATTTTCGGATAATTTTGCAGGGAGATCCAAAATTTTGTCAAAATTGCAAAATTGTCACTCTCTCATTTTCTCTTGCTTCTCTGATCCGTTCCCTTATTATTTTAAGTATTATATATATAGCTAAATGTTCAAATAAGAACCACAAAAAAGTACACAACTGCGAGAACTTTTAAATTATAGAGATTTTAACATGTTTAATGATTCAGTTACATGTGAACATTGATCTAGATTAAGCTGAAAAGCAAAATAGTTTGAGAAAATATCAAAATAACCTTTAAAATCAATTTTATATATTTCGTTCACATGTGCACATCTGATATGTGCACATGTGAACACTTCATATATTTTAAAGTTTAACACGTCTTTTATGGTTTTTAACTTTTATTTGTCAATAATATGAACATTAAATAACACTTATGTGTAATTTGTTGCGTTTACATGTATAAAAACAATGTAATCTAAAGTTCTCGCAGTTCTGTACCTTTTGTGGTTCTCGTTTGAACCTACCCCAGAAAGGTTCAAATGAAACCAACTAAAAGTTGAGAACCTTGAGAACTACTATATTACATGTTTGTTCACATGTGATTAAATTCAATCATATGTGAACATTGATGTACATTTAATTGATAAAGAAAAAAGTTAAAAAAATCCTAAAATTATATCGAAAAACACAAAAAACAAATATATGTCCACATGTGGGCGATAATGTGAACAAATTAGGTCAAACGTGCTTTAAGATGTAATTTTAGGATTTTTTGACATTTTTTTCTTTCTCAGTCTAACCTAAATCAATGTTCACATGTGAATGAAGTTAATCACATTTGAACAAAAATGTAATATAGTAGTTCTCAAGGTTCTAATCTTTTAGTTGGTTCTCATTTGAACATAACCATATATATATATATATATATATATATATATATATATATATATATATATATATATATATATATGAGTTTTTTTAAGAATGCTAAAAAAGTAGAGAATGGGAGAACCAATAGGATTCTTCCATTTCTCTACAAAACTCACTTCTATTTTTTACCCCCTTGGTTAATTATCTCACAAACAGTAAGTCCATAAATTATAAAAATTACATATTCGGAACCAGCGCGTTTTTCTCTTCGATTAGAAATGTCATAAGATATACTTTCGACGAATTTTTTTTCTTCGCTTTTTTTACCGGATTTCACAATATAATCACATGTGATTTATGATAAAAAATTAAAATTTGTTCACGATTATTTATTCATGGTATTTGCTACTTAACACGTGATTATAACTTAATATTCACCCACATTAATAGTTATAAATAAAAAATTAAAAATTGTAATAGTTTTCATTAAAAATCACATGTGATTGTTATTTGTACACTTAATCACAAGTGATTTGTTATATAATCACATATGATTTTGCATATAATCACATATGATATTCATTTAAAATTTGATATTTGATGAGAAATTTACCGATATATGATAATTCATGTATGATTTCAACTTGATTTTACTTGATTGTATAATTCTTAGTCAATGATATGAAAATCCGTATTTTATTACTCTTTAAACACATGTGATTGATAGTTTGATATTCAATCGTATGTGATTACACCTTAGTTTTTCATGTCTTAATCTATTTACATCATCAATGATTTGAATTTAAAGTTTAATCAAAAATATAAGCGGGTGTGATTATTTTTTAGTGTTAAATCACATGTGATTTCACATTAAAAGTTTCCAAAACCCCAAAAAATGGAAAAAAAAAAAAAAAAAAAAAAAAACTTCGTCGAAAGTATATCTTGTTCAATCTAGAATCGAAGATAAAAAGACGCTGATTCCAAGTATGTAATTTTTATAATTTATGGACTTACGGATTGTGAGATATTTAGCTTTGAAAAAAAAAAGGTGAAAATGGGTATTTGAAATGGAGCAATCCTATTGGTTCCTCCATTCTCCATTTTTTTACCATTCTTTTTTGAACTTTCCTCTATATATATATATACTTATAAAGCATGTCCAATAATTGAATATTAAAACTCTTAAATTAAATAATGACGAATTTGCCCATCTTACATCTCCCATCTAAATATATATATATATATATATATATATATATATATATATATATATATATATATATGCCCCTCTTACATCTCCCATCTAATAGACTAATACTACTTATTTCCTTATTTATATATAGACACTTTTAATTTTAATACTAAAATTAAACATTTCCAAATTTAACTTATGTAAATTTACCCTTTTTCATTATTAATTTTCACTCTTCACCATCGAATTTTAAATCCTCAACTATATATAAACGATCACACTATCGTTATTGAGTCATCTTCGTGAATAGTCTTTGAAGAATAGACATTATATACAAATATCGTATTCCGCTGCATAGCGCGGGTATTACGTTAGTTAGATATAATACTTAAAATAATTTATATAATTATATCAAAAGTAATAATAAATCGTGGGTAGGGTTCAAATGAGAATAGGAATTTGTGTGAGAATGAGGGAACCAATGATATCAAGCCATGTGTACAAAGAGAATGTTCCACATGTACAAAACTCATTTACCCCCAACATCAATTATCTCACAAACGACAAATCCAAAAATTATGAAAATTGCACCATTAAATTTAGCGTTTTCTCCTCTTCGATTTGCCGTCCCTCAAGGCATACTTTCGACGAATTTTTTTTTTTTCATTTTTTTGGTGGGTTTCACATTTACTAACACATGTGTTACTGTGACACCCGTCAAAATTAGGACTAGTTATTAGTTCCTAATCATTTTGTAATACATGTAATTAGTGCTATGTATTAGGCTAATTGTGTGTATCAATATGTATATTGATTAATATATTTATCAGTACGCGATTAAATTTAATCGTGCATTTTATTATATCGGCCGAATTCCGATACATTAATGCGGACGTTGGTGAACTCAAAATATTAAATAATATGAAATTATTTAATAAACATAGTGATTTTCTAAATATTATTTCGATAATATTTCATAAGTATTTCGTATCGTATCAATTAAGTTATACGCGACCAAAACGCGAGGAAAGCGCCCGACAAACGAAATTTATGAAAATTATATTTTTATAATTCATTTTCAAGTATTTTGATAAAATACTTCAATTAAAATTTACGCGATTACGCGCAACCAATTATAACGTTTAATACCGTTACGCGATTTATTAATCGTTAAACGATCACGCAAATCAATACCGTCACGATACCAAACATTTTAATAAATGTTTTTAAGTGATATTAAGTATTATCTCAAGTTAAAAATATCGAAATTTAATCATTACTTAAAACACATACGTATTTCATTTAACGCGCGAATTAACGTTTGAACGACCGGGGAAACGAACACCGCACGGAGTGCGAACTTGGGCAACAAAATTTAGACAAAACACACCCTTGTGGGGGCCCACATGGGCTGGTTTTTCCCAGCTCCAAACAAGATCCACAAAATGTGGATCTTGTTTCTTTCATGTTGACTTAAGTCACACCATTCCATCCCCTCATTTTCTCACAAACAACACCCACCTTATCCACTCTAACCCCTCTTTCCTCTCTGCCACCAGACCCAACCACGACCACCACAGCCTACCACCACCTCCTCCAAGCACTCTAGTCATCCCCATCATCGTTTACATCACCCCGAGCAAGGAGAACAAGCAGGGAAAAGGAAACGAGTTGCTGCAGTCCTCTTCTCGTCTTTTTCAGTCCTAGATCACGTTTTTATTGTAAGTTTCCTTCTAGATTTCGTTTATACTTCCTTGGAACATGTTTATACACATGCTAGAACTTCATATCTGCTTGTTATGTCCAAACTCAACCCGAAATTGTAACCGAAACAAGAAAACCCGTTGGGTAAATCGATTTCCTACTGGATAATAAAATAGATCGGATTAGATCGACCATAACCGAACCATTTCTTGATGAAATCTTGCATTTCTTGAGCCTAAACTTAAGTTTAAAGAGTCTATTTTCTAAATATCCACGCCTTGAAGTCGTGTGAATTTGTTTGGTATTTCTAAAATGGTAAACAAAAGTACAACTACAGGCTGTATTTTCTGACCAGAAAATTGGTCAAAAAGATCTGAGTGTATCTCGACTTGTAGAACGAATTAGGATCTCAAACCACTTGGAAAATCTTTGTTTTTATGTCCTCTACAAGTTTCATAGAGACCACTTTGACCAGAAACACACGGATTATGAGCTAGATGTTGGTTTGTACACCAAAGTCTAAAAATGGAGCTGCGAGACACTTCCTAAAACTTAATTTATTTGGACACTATAAACACCACTATAAGTGACGGGAAAATTTGTTAGTAAACTAGACTAATAGATGATGAAGTATGATTTTTTGGTTAGACTTGATTCGGATTAATAGTAGTGAAAACGGAAGAGTTATAAAGTCGAAAAATCGAAACATATAAAAAAAAGGGGCTGTTTTGATACAACTTCTAAAACCGACACTTTGGGTTAACCCCGACACGAACCAACAATTTTTATGAACTCATTTAACCATTTTAAGGGTTGGGTAAAAGTCTCGGGTCAAACCGAAGTCGTTTGACCACAAACCCGAACCAAGAAACCACTAAGCTTGTGTCGCCAAAAACTATTAAGTGTCGCCATAGAGTGTCGCCAAAAATGAAAGACTTATAACTTATTTTTACACTAAGTGTCAAATGACATAATACCTTCAATACTTATACGATACGAATACTAATCATTTCAAATATACTTTATGAAACGCCCCGAAAACGTGGACATTTTTTTTTTTTTTTTTTTATCGACATAACTTTTGACTGGGTTAAGACCCTCATGCTAGACATGATAAAATCTATAATATGACTTTTAGAATCATCACTCAGGTCCCTGTCTTAGATTAGACCCTTAAATAGGACATTATGAAAATCTGCAATATGGCTCAGAAAATCATCCATATGGTATTAAAAATCTACATTATGGACTTTAAAATCAGCATTCAGGTCTTTGTCTGAAATAAGGCCCTTGTTCAAGACAATTTTCAACACCACCAATCTCAGATTTTTGGCGAATTTCAATTGTGCATAACTTTTAACTTGTTAAGAGTTATGACCTGAAATTTTGTGTACACCTTCAAATGGACCATATAAATGTTTCCCTTTTCACACTTTTCCAAAATTCTCGTTTTATCGAAATCTGGACCGTTGACCACTTTTCGTCCATTTTGGACCAAAAATCTTGACATGTCATATTTCAAACCACACATACTCTGGCTTTCAAACTTTGACACTAACATTGGCTATCAAAATGGGACTTAACTCAATTCACACATCATTCGTACCATATCTAGAACCCATTTTGACACGTTGACCCATTTAGTACCCATTTGGGCACCCTTTGACCCATTTCTCATTTCAAGCATACTTTGACCATTATTTCTTACATCTTTCATTTACAATTGACTATTTCAAAGTAGTTGACTATATGTCACTACTCGTTTTAACCAATGACCTCTTTTCACCACTTAACCTCATTTCACTTTTAAGATTTCTTGACTTTCTCATACATATACACTAACAATGTTCTTGACCCTTTCTCCTTTGACCTTTCAAAGTCAAAGATACATATCATGACCATTTACAACTTTACATTTTAAAACATTTCTTTGGGCGATTTACACAATGGCTAATCATAACGATCATTCAAGGAAAAGGAGCTAATCTAACCGTAAAGCAAGCTCTATTCCACGCTAACCTCTTGCATCCATCTTCTACCCACTTTAGCCATTTGGTTCAATCAATCCCATCACCTACAACATGAACATCTAACGGGGTAAGCATTAAGCTTAGTGAGTCCATAAGCAATTAAATGAATAATTTCATAACCTTTTTACATACAATAATATCAAAGATAATTGTTTACTTTACCACATAACCATTGAGTGAATACCAAGATCACTCTTAATCTGACCTTTACCATATTGCATAAATATAGAAATCATTCTTACATCTTTTCAATTAGTATCATACCTCTCGTGGCATGAATACTAATACATATTCTGCACACAGTTAAGGATCCTCAACATCTAACATGCCAATTTATACAATTTGACATCAAACTAAGCTAATGACATAGTCATTACTTAGATACCGCCAAGCCAATGATAACATCGTTCCTTGGCTCCACAATCTAACATGCCAATTCATAAGAATTGACACAAAACTAAGCTAGTGACATTGTCACTACTTAGATACCCAATTATACACGTATATCATACGTGTTCTTCACATACCACGTGCAAGGCACGTACTCTTCATATGCCGCGTTACCTGTCCACCACTTACTTTCACATATAACATGTGTTATCAATACTTACCATAGCAACACTTACATAATCGATATTTGACCACATCACAAACATAACAACACTTTATTTGGTTGCATGAACCTTTTGCTCT
This sequence comes from Helichrysum umbraculigerum, assembly GCA_949592205.1. Lineage (NCBI taxonomy): Eukaryota > Viridiplantae > Streptophyta > Magnoliopsida > Asterales > Asteraceae > Helichrysum > Helichrysum umbraculigerum. The sequence continues at coordinate 1,445,829 of CATIUR010000005.1, read as the reverse complement.
CGAGCAATCCGGAACATACAACTATTATCCATTTAATCCTCATATAACTCACCTTAGCTTTTTAGGCAATTAGGCGATCTAACACTTGCTTTAGGGCTTCCATATCATTTGATCACCTATCATATAACATAATCACATAACAACACATTTAGCATCAACCGGTGATCAAATCATCTAATCATCATTACTAACTCTTTACTTTCATAAGTTGATCTTTAAATCGACTAATCATAGCTTCACTTTACTTTACATAATCATGTGAGCTAGTAACAATATTAACTCACTTTCTAACCATTTCACATCAACAATTTAACTAATTTAAACCTTTAAAGATAACTAATCCAATTCATATCATTTACATCTTTCCAAGTTATGATCAATATGATCACAACTATACTTTAATCACTTTAACCATCACTAATTAACCATATTTAATCATTAACAAGGTTAATTAACATCAATCACCATGAATCCAACAAAACCCCATATTAGGTTTAGTGAATTCTCATTCAATTTCATTATCTTTACATGAATTAGTGTTAATATTATCATCATCAAGCTTTACCAACACTAATTTAACATTAACTTCACTTTACTATTCATTATCATCTTCATGATCAACCTAACCATCATAAACACCTCAACAACCCTTAATCCAAATTAGGGTTCTTCATTTCTATCTTGATATTAGATTAAGAATCATAATAAATGAACTTGACTAACATCAATTTAACATATATAAACCCTAATTTCGTATTTGAACTTCTTACTTTCTTAAAACTCATAAAACCCATTTCTAGGGTTAAGGAAATTAAAGAATAACACTTACTTGAGGTTATGAACAATCAATAGAAGCTTAATCATGTGTTTCTAGCTTTGATTTCATGTTTCTTCCTTGAATTCTCCTTCCTTTCTTCTCCCTGAGGTTTCTTTCTTTTCATTCTGTTTAATTCTGTATGTATGTACGTACTGTAACAAACATGGATATGTATGGGACTTTAAACCGACTCTGTAAGTGAAATAAATTACACTCCGTATTTATCATTGTCTGGAACTTAAAAACCATTCTCAGTTATTACTATTTTATTTTACTTAAAATAATAATAACTCAAAAGAATTACTGTTATTTTTATCATTATAATACTTTTAGATTTTGGTGTGTTACACTTTATAAGTATATCATTACAACATTCTAATAATAATGTTTTAAGATTATTATTACAATTAATCACAAATGGGCCGTACATATTTTTGCAATCGTACCTAATCAAATCAAATCATTGGACATTACTAGTTGGATGAACAACTAGCATAGATGGTCTGTTAGGACATTTAATCATTATTATAACCTTGTGCGTCTAAGACGCCCAGCAGGTTTCAGTCGTTGGAGACGACATCATTTCCCTTGTATACCATCATTAGTGCTTGATAGCATCTCATCAGACTCAGGTGAGTCTCATAGCCCCTATTTTAAATGCTTTTACCTAGGGGTGAGATACATGCTCTGTTTTGTTTTACATGTGAACGCAAGTATCAAATTATCACGTATGCTGCATGAGTTGTTTTTATCTAATCAATCAAAGTCCTCTGAAGCATAGTTCTGTTAATATGATTTAGCGTGAATGTTAGTGTATGGTACCATATGGGATTGACAATCCCTGTCCGAGTTAGCAAGCACTAACCTGTCAAACGGACGCATGATCATTTGTTTAGTATTGAGTGTAGATTAGGCACTCATAGAGAGGCACCTCGCTCAGGTCCTTAAAGGTGGATCCTGACCCCTCAGTTAAGCTCAGACTATGTGCTCTTGGCAGTGATACTCATTATTCATTTATTTACATGTTTTGTAAATCAACTCATTAAATCTTGCGGTTCATAAATCATATCTTATCATATTAAACCTGTGAGCTCACCAGCTTTTTAGCTGACCTTTTAGCATGTTATCTCAGGTACTCAGCAGTAGGTTGGACTGCCCATCAGGATACTGTAGCTCGAGTCGCATGCAATCATATAAACATCAAGAGATTTCTCTGCATTTCTATATTTTGTATAAATTAGATATGTATTAGAATCTCTCAAATATCTATGCGAACTCGTCTTTTGTAAAACATATGTAGACTTTTACGTTAATCAATGTAAGTTGTAAAACGACGCATGTAGTGGTCGTTCATTATATATCTTGTGTGCTTTGTATATTGATTAGTCGCGCCCCGACCCAATTCACTTTCGCAACCAGAATTAGGGGGTGCGACAGATTGGTATCAGAGCCTAAGGTTATAGTGAACTAGGTTGCATTAGTGGGCCTAGACTATGACCGTTAGGCAGTATTTTCTGTTAAGTGTGATTGGTTCAAGAGTTACGTCATACAAGTTTAATTTAACATAGCTTGATCAACTATGTACAATTAAATAAAGATGATGTAAGGCTTGAAATGGTTATGCTGGAATAGGAATACATTAGTTGACTCTGACCTCGAGAGAAACCGGAACTCATAATTGTTTGTGCTAGACACTCATAAGACTATTATGTGATATATGTATGTATACATGGATAGTCATCGCTCAAGCACTGTATGCTAGTCTATTATATATATAGGCACTCACATTTCTAAACACTTTGTCATAGAGATGGCAAACACACCCACCGAAACATCTTCTACTTCATCCCACTCTCGACAACATCTCTTGGGATCACGAAACTCATAGGTAGCTAGGAGGACCACCGAGTCACTTCGAGCTAGACCCTATCCAACTAACAACAATTCAAATAACCAGGCTAGTTGTAACATCCCAAAAACTAAAAGTAATATTGTGAATAAAGTAATATTAAACACCCCAATATTTGAGGTATTATTTTAGTGTATCCAGAAATATACATCTTTTGAATTAATATTAACTAAATAATAAGATATAATAGAAAACGTATGTTGGTTTGAAAGTTCCAGACAATGATAATCACGGGAATAAAATTTATACAAATATATCTGTTATTATCTATACATGTACGTATCATATGTATTATTCCAGAAAACAAATCCAGAGGCTTCACAAATGAAGAAAAATCGCTAGAACCCTAACCCTAAATCAAATTCACTTTCAAAACATGATATCAAAGCAAAGAGACTCGAATTCAACAAGGATTAAGCATCTTGAACACAAGGTAATCATGATTCTCTTCTAAATTCGAATTTAAAATTAGGGTTCATGGGAATTTCGAATTTTATGAAGTATTAATGGATTTTAATACGAAATTAAGCTTGAAATATGTTGAATTGGACTTAGTAAAACTTATTAGTGATTGAATTAACACTAGAACGAATTAAAAATCAAGAATCTTGAATTGTGTTCTTGGGGTTTTGATGAAATAATGGATTATTGAAATATAAGGTTAGTAATCAAGTGGGTTTTGATGAATTAGTTGAATTAGTTGAATTATATGATTTGTAATCAAGAAAGTTTGATCATAGTGATATGATTTGGTGTAAATACACCTTAATTAGTGATTATACATGTTGTTGGAATATGATTAAAGGTTTTTGAAGTATAATTACAAGAATTGAAGTATTAACTTAAAGAATTATGTAATTGGATGAATTATGATTATGAGATTGATTATGATTAAATGGATAAATATGAAATAATCATCTAAGGTGGATATTTAAATAATGAAATAAAGAGAATTATGAAATAAAGAATTTTATGTAATATGATCAATCCAAGATGGGCTATGGATTGATAATGTTGATGTATTAGTTATGATGATTGCTAGTTATTAAATGTGTTATTGTATCAATAGGTTATATACTAAGAGATCAAGAATGGTGATTTAGCTATTTGGATGTAATATCAAGAAATTGCTTAAAAGGCAAAGGTGAGTGATACGAGGACTACTTGAATAATGATTGTATGTTCCGGATTGCTTACGAGCAAGAGGTTCATACAATCGTTTGGAATATTGTTTGTCTCTTCTAGTTGTTCTTATTGTTTGTTTCTTATAATTGTATCTCATGTGTGTTTCTATATTGTATTATGTTTCGTATCTTAAGAAATATTGGTTGTTGACCGTAGTTGTGGATTGTTGTTAATAGTTGAGTTATTTGGAAATAGTATAGTATTATGTGGATTATTGAATTATGTGGATTATGTGAATTAATTGGACTATATGGATTTAGTATTGTAGAAAATAAATATCACGAAATAAGTGCTTGGCACTACTCGGTATCTATTAAGCTTGGTACCCATATGGGATTAGTGCCATGCTTACTTGTATCTATTGGATCATGGATCCATACGAAATATTGTCGAATCTTTATTGTTGTTCAATAGTTTCTATTTCAAGAAATAAGTAGTTATTGATAAATTGTATCTTGTTTGTGAATTATTTATTTAGTTGCTTGTATACTCACTAAGCTTTATGCTTACTCGTATCAGTTGTTTTATGTTGTAGGTATTTGATTTTGTTGAACCAATTGGATGAAAGGATTCAAGAAGGTAGTGTGGATAGAAACTTGTAATGTTATTAGACAAGTTTCTTATTCTATTGAATTATCGTTTTGTATTACCATTGTATAAATCGCCCAAACTGATATGATTTTGATATAATGTGTCATTGTTGTATTCATTTGAATATGTAAAATCAAATGTGATGGAATAATTTTTATAAGCGATATGGTTTCATAAATTGTAATATGTTTATAAAAAAAAAAAAATAAAAAAATAAAAAAAAAAAAAAAAGAATATTTTCTACTGAAATAGGGGCGTTTCAAGTTGGTATCAGAGCGATGGTTTAAGAGAATTAGGTAATCCACAATAGGATTGCTTAAGCTTAAACCAATATGAATTACTTGAATTGTTATCTTAATTATGAGTAGTAATAGAATTGATTGCTTGAATTGATATGATTCCCTGTAGCGAAATATTTGATGGTTAATATGTGTAGAATTAATAATTGAATGTTTAATGAGGTCTAGAACCTTATGTAATAGGATTTGGAATTTCATGATTGGTTAAAATAGTAATTAGCCTAGTCGTTGAAAAATGTATCTTTGACTTAAAAAAAGTCAATCTGGAATATGAGGGTTTCAAGTTGGTTATTAGAAATATTATATAGTGATAAATGTATTAGATGTGGAAATAAGTGAGTATTGATCATAATTATAGTGAGGATTTTGATCAATGTGTCAATTATTGTATTTTGATCTAAATAAGTGATCATGGAATTAAGAATTGTAATATATTGTTGAAATGAATTAAATTCAAGAGTCAATTAGTTGAATTGGGTTAGATTTCGTGAAAGTGTCCAAATGGACCCCCAAATGGGTCAAGGAGTCAAAACATGATAGAATGGGTGTATGAGAGGGATGATTATGCCCACAAGTCACAAATGGATATAGGAATATGTTGGCAAAAGACCAGAATCTAAAACCAAGTGGTTTGGAATATGAGTTGTCCACTAAATTGGTCCAAAATGACCATAATTTGGTGAGACGTCCGTTTTCTCGTAAAATGTGAATTTTGAAAAAGTGTAAAAATGGAAAGTTGCATTTTGACTATATGAAGGTGCCTGCGAAATTTCAGATTCTAACTCTTCACGGTTTGGGAGATATGTGCGTTTGAATTTCAGAAAATTGTAATAAAGTTGCAGGTCTGAAAATACATAGGAACGCGATCCAGGTGTGGGATCCGGATCGCGTTAGTATGTTGAATTTGGTTACAGAATATTTTTGGTCTATGGAACGCGATCCCAGTAAATTTTTCCGGATCGCGTTTTCATGTGTATTTCGTTATCAGAATTTTTGTTCTTGGAAACGCGATCCCGCTTTGTTCTCCGGATCGCGTTTGAATGCTTAATTTGGTTACAGAACTATGGAACGCGATCCTGAACACGTTCCTGGATCGCGTTAGTAAGTAGAAAAAGTTTTTTTTGATGTTCGAATTAATATTTGACGTAGAAATTTCCGTAATAAAATTTCGGTGTCCGATTAAGACGAAATTTACAAGGTCACTCGGAAACGGCCCAACGATCAAAGCTCATCGCTTTGCCATGAGCCCTGTCAGTTTTCGGCACTTCGGGGTCATTTAGGGCCCGAAAATGACATTTTATTGTTTTTCGGACCTTATTTTGAATTTTTGACTTGTGTTTCGAATTAGCCTTTTGTTTCTTTAAGCCTCAGGGATCATTCTGTTGAATAAATGTATCATTAGAGCCTGTTTTTACGATGTTATGCGAATTTTGAGTATTGATTGAATTAAACGAAATACAAAAATAATTGTATAAGTATTTAAGGAATAGTTGAAAACTTTAATCAATGATTAGGAAATATGGATTGCTTCCTTAGGAAGAATATGGAATATGTGAATTGATAAATATGTATTTGTTAGTATCATTGTATATTGTGAATTTTGTATCATGATATGCTTTTATTATGAATTGTGAATTTGAGTTTTTGTGTAGAGAATCTTTGTTACGAAATATTAATTATACGAAATATGTGCTAAGCACAAGGATATTTATGGACTGCGGGTCTGTTTGAGAGTTTAATCTCTACCTAAGCTCAATTGTTGTTTGATTTTGACTATATGTGTAAGTGTGAAATAAATAATGTAAAATAATGACATGATTAATATATGTCATCATTATATGATTAGTTGTTGTGTGATCAGAAATATATGTATTTAATTGACTGATGAATGAATCAAAAGATAAATTCATCAGAGATAAGTTGGAAGGTGAAATAAATGATATTGACTGGAATATGTGAAATCTATTAATTGATATAAGTTAGATATATGTGATCAAAGTGTTAGCAAATGTTTGCTTGTTGGGAATCATTGTATCATGTGTTTATATGGAAATTACATTAAAACTGGATGGTGTGAAATAGCCTGAGAAGGAAGTGTGTATGACATAATCTGACGACGTCTGGCCAACGTAGTTATATTATGCTATTCACATGGAATTGTTGAGGCTGCTGAATATCAAAGGAATTTAATGTAATTTTAGAAAGGTAGTATTGAATTGTATCGGATAAAGACATAAACATGTAAGCTTATGCCTTATAAATGAATATAGTATCAATATGATGTGATTTCAGTATGGAATATAGAAATAGTAAACCACTAGACTATAGTCATAATGTGATACCTATTATAAAAGAAATAGATGTTAGTCGACATAAAACATGTGTTTACCCCTAAACTATTATCTTATTATGAATTCTGTTATTAAAAGTAGTATGATGAATCTTAAGTGGGGGAGAATTTTATTAAGTGACATGTAATAGGTTAACAGAAATAGCATTTGATTGCGAAATAACATAATATAGAAATATTGTTATGGATTTATGATTGATCATTGCTAGCTGCAGGTAGTACTGATCCTGTATTAGAGTTAATTACGAAATATGATGATCTTGATAATCATACTTCGCTGACGTAGCTAGTATGATAATACGAAATATGTTGTTGTTAGTACTCATGTTAGTGTAGCTGGTGCTAACCTGGGTTGTGTCTAGTATCTATCTTAGTGTGAATTAATGCTAAATGATTATGTAATTATGGTAATATATGAGTACTAGCTTACTGGCCAGTTATGATTTGAATTAAATTCTTCATTGTTGAAATATATATTGTGGTTTTTATAACCACTAATGTGATAATTATAAAGAAATAAAATTGTTATGTATTTCACTTATATCAAATGTTTACGTGTTTCAAAGTATCTATAGAACTAATAATAACAAATGACCCAGAAAAGTGGTCAGTATGAAATAGGATATATGCACAGTACATGTGCGTGGGTAAGAATAGAAGTATGCACATTCATTGAAATGTGAATGTGGAAAGAATTCAAAACATGTATCTATATTATAAGTTACTCAAAGGGGTGACGTAGGCTATATGTATTAGTTATGATGAAATAATTGATATTATTACATATTGTACTTTGTGCTAGTAAGAGAAATAGAATTAAAAGCGAAGTTAGGTGTTTAGGATTTATGGATTTAATTGAAATATACCCTAGATATGTGCAAATTAATGAAATAAAACGTATATATATAAGAGAATTATTAAGCATACATATCTTGTGTCTATTTGGATAGAAATATATGTTTACCTATCTAAGAAATATGTATAATGTATCTGTATATAATAAAAGATGATTTATGTAATATACGTATTAAGTTGTCTGGAACTAAATGAAATAGGAATAAAAGAGATTTCGTGGATATATGAGTGGTGTATAGTATCATCTATGAAATAAACGCTTCCGCACCTATAGAGAAAGTATCACTATGAATCTAAGTAAGTGACATTCGTGAGGACACGAATGAAATAAGTGGGGGAGATTTGTAACATCCCAAAAACTAAAAGTAATATTGTGAATAAAGTAATATTAAACACCCCAATATTTGAGGTATTATTTTAGTGTATCCAGAAATATACATCTTTTGAATTAATATTAACTAAATAATAAGATATAATAGAAAACGTATGTTGGTTTGAAAGTTCCAGACAATGATAATCACGGGAATAAAATTTATACAAATATATCTGTTATTATCTATACATGTACGTATCATATGTATTATTCCAGAAAACAAATCCAGAGGCTTCACAAATGAAGAAAAATCGCTAGAACCCTAACCCTAAATCAAATTCACTTTCAAAACATGATATCAAAGCAAAGAGACTCGAATTCAACAAGGATTAAGCATCTTGAACACAAGGTAATCATGATTCTCTTCTAAATTCGAATTTAAAATTAGGGTTCATGGGAATTTCGAATTTTATGAAGTATTAATGGATTTTAATACGAAATTAAGCTTGAAATATGTTGAATTGGACTTAGTAAAACTTATTAGTGATTGAATTAACACTAGAACGAATTAAAAATCAAGAATCTTGAATTGTGTTCTTGGGGTTTTGATGAAATAATGGATTATTGAAATATAAGGTTAGTAATCAAGTGGGTTTTGATGAATTAGTTGAATTAGTTGAATTATATGATTTGTAATCAAGAAAGTTTGATCATAGTGATATGATTTGGTGTAAATACACCTTAATTAGTGATTATACATGTTGTTGGAATATGATTAAAGGTTTTTGAAGTATAATTACAAGAATTGAAGTATTAACTTAAAGAATTATGTAATTGGATGAATTATGATTATGAGATTGATTATGATTAAATGGATAAATATGAAATAATCATCTAAGGTGGATATTTAAATAATGAAATAAAGAGAATTATGAAATAAAGAATTTTATGTAATATGATCAATCCAAGATGGGCTATGGATTGATAATGTTGATGTATTAGTTATGATGATTGCTAGTTATTAAATGTGTTATTGTATCAATAGGTTATATACTAAGAGATCAAGAATGGTGATTTAGCTATTTGGATGTAATATCAAGAAATTGCTTAAAAGGCAAAGGTGAGTGATACGAGGACTACTTGAATAATGATTGTATGTTCCGGATTGCTTACGAGCAAGAGGTTCATACAATCGTTTGGAATATTGTTTGTCTCTTCTAGTTGTTCTTATTGTTTGTTTCTTATAATTGTATCTCATGTGTGTTTCTATATTGTATTATGTTTCGTATCTTAAGAAATATTGGTTGTTGACCGTAGTTGTGGATTGTTGTTAATAGTTGAGTTATTTGGAAATAGTATAGTATTATGTGGATTATTGAATTATGTGGATTATGTGAATTTGTAGGATTATGTGAATTAATTGGACTATATGGATTTAGTATTGTAGAAAATAAATATCACGAAATAAGTGCTTGGCACTACTCGGTATCTATTAAGCTTGGTACCCATATGGGATTAGTGCCATGCTTACTTGTATCTATTGGATCATGGATCCATACGAAATATTGTCGAATCTTTATTGTTGTTCAATAGTTTCTATTTCAAGAAATAAGTAGTTATTGATAAATTGTATCTTGTTTGTGAATTATTTATTTAGTTGCTTGTATACTCACTAAGCTTTATGCTTACTCGTATCAGTTGTTTTATGTTGTAGGTATTTGATTTTGTTGAACCAATTGGATGAAAGGATTCAAGAAGGTAGTGTGGATAGAAACTTGTAATGTTATTAGACAAGTTTCTTATTCTATTGAATTATCGTTTTGTATTACCATTGTATAAATCGCCCAAACTGATATGATTTTGATATAATGTGTCATTGTTGTATTCATTTGAATATGTAAAATCAAATGTGATGGAATAATTTTTATAAGCGATATGGTTTCATAAATTGTAATATGTTTATAAAAAAAAAAAAAAAAAAAAAAAAAAAAAAAAAAAAAAAAAAAAAAAAAAGAATATTTTCTACTGAAATAGGGGCGTTTCACTAGTTAGCACGCAGTTGCTAGTCAGTAGAGATGATTATTCAATACCCCTCGATTGTTCTATAATGTTGATTGACATATTATGATGTTGTATATTGCCGCATTTATGTATGTACATCTATGATAATCATCATTTATAAACAATCTCTCACGAACATATTCCTTCTGTTCTCAGAAAATCATGCCGCCAAAGTCAAGGACTTACACTGATGCCCAGATGACATCTATCATCTCGCAGGCTGTAACTGAAGCCTTGGCGCGACAGTCGTCAGAGACCTCCAGAAGGAATAGTGATACTGTCGATACCACTCCTACTGCCAAGCCTTGTTCCTACAAGGACTTCCAGAACTGCAAACCCTTGAACTTTAAAGGAACTGAAGGAGCCATCGGCCTAATCAGATGGTTCGAGAAGATGGAGTCCGTCTTCCGCATCAGTAAATGTGCGGAAGGGGATAGAGTTCAGTTTTCCACATGCACCCTTGCTGACGGTGCCCTCACCTGGTGGAACTCGTATGCCCAGTCTGTGGGTATCGACACCGCCTATTTACTCCCATGGGAGGATCTGAAGAAAATGCTCACGGATGAGTATTGCCCAACTGAAGAACTCCAAAAGCTAGATGAGGAGTTCTGGCATCTCAAGGTTCAAGGAACCGACATTGTTGGATACATTACCAGGTTCCAACAACTTGCAACCCTTCGCCTAGCCTTAGTGAGCACTGAGACCGACAAGGTCAAGAGGTACATCCGCGGTCTTCCGGAACCTGTCCGGGGGAACGTCGCCTCTTCTAGCAAAACCACTATTCAGGGGACAATTCGATTAGCTCATGAGCTCATGGCTATGCAAGAGAGCCAAGGAAACCCTGTCTCGTCTTCTGGGAACAACAACAAGAGAAAATGGTCTGGGAATCAGAACCAGCAGACCTTCAAAAAGATCGAGACTGTCAAGAGTGACACATCAGGTTCTGGGGAGAGGAAAGGGTACACTGGAAGTAAACCCTACTGTTCAAAGTGCAATCGTCATCATGATGGTCCTTGTGGTACACCCTGTAACAACTGCAAGAGATATGGACATCTTACCAAAGACTACCGAACACCTGCAACCAACCCCACCACCAACACCAACAACAACCAACCCCGAGCCTGCTATGAGTGTGGAAACACTGGACACTTCAGGAATGTGTGTCCAAAGTTGAAGAATAAGGGGAACAACAACAACAATGCTAGGGGCAGAGCTTTTGTGCTGAATGCTGGAGAGGCCCGTGAAGACCCTAATGTGGTCACGGGTATGTTTCTTCTCAACAATTTAACTGCTTCAGTTTTGTTTGATACTGGTGCTGATAGGAGTTTTATATCTGAGGAATTTAGCTCACTATTAGACATTTCCCCAGTTGCCTTAGAAGCTAAGTACACTGTAGAGTTAGTTAATGGCAAATTGATTGAGGCCGATAGTGTGTTACCAAATTGCACCCTAAACCTCGCAAACGAACTATTTCCCATAAACCTCATACCCATCGAGATTGGAAGTTTTGACATAGTAGTAGGCATGGATTGGCTATCCAAGCATCGAGCTGAAATTGTCTGTCATGACAAAATCGTTCGTATTCCTCTCGTCACTGGTAGTACTTTGATCATACAAGGGGAGACCGGTGGAACAAGATTGAATATCATATCCTGCATGAAGACTCGCAAGTACCTTAGGAAAGGATATCAGGCAATCATCGCTCATGTTATTGAGAAGAAGTCAGAAGAGAAGCGACTTGAGGATGTGCCCATCGTCAGAGACTTTCCAGAAGTCTTTCCTGAAGAATTGCCTGGTCTTCCACCACCAAGGCAAGTTGAGTTCTCAATAGACCTTGTGCCTGGGGCAGCACCCGTGGCACGAGCACCATATCGTTTAGCCCCTTCAGAACTGCAGGAATTGTCTATTCAGTTACAGGAACTCCTGGATAAGGGTTTCATAAGACCGAGTTCTTCACCCTGGGGAGCTCCGGTCCTGTTTGTGAAAAAGAAGGACGGTTCATTCAGGATATGTATCGACTACAGAGAGTTGAACAAATTAAACCGTTATCCACTTCCCCGTATTGATGACCTGTTCGACCAACTCCAAGGGTCAAGTGTTTATTCAAAAATAGATCAACGATCGGGTTATCATCAGTTACGAGTTCGCGATGAAGATATTCCGAAAACCGCTTTCCGAACTCGCTATGGTCATTATGAGTTTCAGGTTATGGCCTTTGGTTTGACTAACGCACCGGCAGTATTCATGGATCTTATGAACCGAGTGTGCAAACCATACCTCGACAAGTTTGTCATTGTTTTCATTGATGACATTCTTATCTACTCACGTAATGAGCAAGAGCACGAGCAGCATCTCAAAACCATTCTAGAACTCCTTAGACACGAGGAATTATATGCTAAGTTCTCCAAGTGTGAATTCTGGATTCAGACCGTTCAATTCCTTGGTCATGTGATTGACAGTCAGGGAATTCATGTTGATCCCTCAAAGATTGAGGCTATCAAGTGCTGGCAAGCACCGACAACGCCGACAGAGGTACGCCAATTTTTAGGATTGGCTGGTTATTATCGGCGCTTCATTGAAAATTTCTCCAAAATAGCTCAACCTCTCACAACACTGACTCAGAAAAGAAGAAGTTCAATTGGACTGATAAGCAAGAGTCAGCATTTCAGCTATTGAAGCAAAAGCTTTGCAGTGCACCTATCCTATCATTACCCGAAGGCAATGAAGACTTCGTGGTATACTGCGATGCTTCACATCAAGGTCTTGGTTGCGTGTTGATGCAACGAGAAAAAGTCATAGCCTACGCCTCCCGACAACTCAAAGTTCACGAGAAGAACTACACAACCCATGATCTCGAATTAGGAGCCGTAGTGTTCACACTCAAAATCTGGAGACATTATCTGTATGGCACGAAATGTACCATCTTCACTGATCATAAAAGTCTTCAGCATATATTTGATCAGAAGGATCTCAACATGAGGCAACGACGCTGGGTAGAGTTGCTCACCGATTATGACTGTGAGATCAAGTACCATCCGGGAAAAGCAAATGTAGTTGCTGATGCCCTAAGTCGAAAAGAGCGCACCAAACCCCTTCGAGTCCGAGCCCTCAGTATTACCATTCATAATGATCTAATCATTCAAATCCTCACCGCCCAACTCGAAGCATTGAAACCTGAAAACATCAAAGACGAGGCCTTGCGAAACATGGAGAATCAATTCGAAACCAAACCCAATGGGGTCAAGTACTTCGCAAATCGAATCTGGTTACCTAAGTTTGGAAACCTTCGAGACTTAGTGATGGATGAAGCTCACAAGTCCAAATACTCTATACATCCTGGATCGGATAAGATGTATCATGGCATCAAGGGACTGTACTAGTGGCCGAACATGAAAGCAGAGATTGCCACGTACGTCAGCAAATGTCTCACATGTTCCAAGGTTAAAGTTGAATATCAGAAACCCTCCGGCTTGCTCCAGCAACCGGAAATCCCTCAATGGAAATGGGAGCAAATCTCCATGGATTTCATCACGAAACTCCCTAAAACAGCTAGTGGTTACGACACCATTTGGGTGATCGTTGATCGGCTCACCAAATCAGCTCATTTCCTCGCCATGAAGGAAACTGACAAAATGGAACGTCTCACGCGAATCTATATGAAGGAGATCGTATCAAGACACGGCGTTCCAATCTCAATTATCTCTGATAGAGACAGCCGATTCACATCTAACTTTTGGCAATCATTACAAAAGTCATTGGGTACTCGTTTAGATATGAGTACAGCCTATCATTTACAAACCGATGGCCAAAGTGAAAGGACAATTCAAACGCTGGAAGATATGTTACGCGCCTGTGTAATTGACTTCGGTGCGAATTGGGAACAGCATTTGCCATTCTGTGAATTCTCATACAACAACAGCTACCACACCAGTATTGGAGCTGCACCTTTTGAGGCACTGTACGGTCGTAAGTGCCGATCGCCTATCTGTTGGACCGAAGTTGGAGATAGTCAACTCACTGGTCCTGAAATCATTCATGAAACCACCGAGAAGATCGTTGGTATCCAGCAACGACTGAAGGCCGCACGTGATCGTCAGAAGAGTTATGCCGACGTGAGACACAAGCATCTCGAGTTCCAGGTTGGGGATCGAGTATTGCTCAAAGTATCACCTTGGAAAGGTGTCCTCCGATTCGGCAAACGTGGGAAGTTAAATCATAGGTACATCGGACCTTTTGAAATCCTTGAAAGGATTGGTCCAGTCGCATATCGATTGCAGCTACCTCCTCAGCTCAGTAGCGTGCATCCCGTATTCCACATTTCTAATCTTAAGAAATGTCTGTCCGATGAGACACTCATTATTCCCCTCGAGGAGATTCAGATTGACGACAAGCTTCATTTCGTCGAGACACCAGTGGAGATCATGGACCGTGAGGTCAAACAACTTAAGCAAAGTCGTATCCCAATCGTCAAAGTTCGGTGGAATTCACGACGTGGTCCGGAATTCACCTGGGAACGAGAGAACCAAATGCGACTCAAATATCCACATCTATTTTCAGACTCCACTCACACGCCGGCTTCGAGCTGAATTTCGGGACGAAATTCTCTTAACAAGGGGAGAATGTGACACCCGTCAAAATTAGGACTAGTTATTAGTTCCTAATCATTTTGTAATACATGTAATTAGTGCTATGTATTAGGCTAATTGTGTGTATCAATATGTATATTGATTAATATATTTATCAGTACGCGATTAAATTTAATCGTGCATTTTATTATATCGGCCGAATTCCGATACATTAATGCGGACGTTGGTGAACTCAAAATATTAAATAATATGAAATTGTTTAATAAACATAGTGATTTTCTAAATATTATTTCGATAATATTTCATAAGTATTTCGTATCGTATCAATTAAGTTATACGCGACCAAAACGCGAGGAAAGCGCCCGACAAACGAAATTTATGAAAATTATATTTTTATAATTCATTTTCAAGTATTTTGATAAAATACTTCAATTAAAATTTACGCGATTACGCGCAACCAATTATAACGTTTAATACCGTTACGCGATTTATTAATCGTTAAACGATCACGCAAATCAATACCGTCACGATACCAAACATTTTAATAAATATTTTTAAGTGATATTAAGTATTATCTCAAGTTAAAAATATCGAAATTTAATCATTACTTAAAACACATACGTATTTCATTTAACGCGCGAATTAACGTTTGAACGACCGGGGAAACGAACACCGCACGGAGTGCGAACTTGGGCAACAAAATTTAGACAAAACACACCCTTGTGGGGGCCCACATGGGCTGGTTTTTCCCAGCTCCAAACAAGATCCACAAAATGTGGATCTTGTTTCTTTCATGTTGACTTAAGTCACACCATTCCATCCCCTCATTTTCTCACAAACAACACACACCTTATCCACTCTAACCCCTCTTTCCTCTCTGCCACCAGACCCAACCACGACCACCACAGCCTACCACCACCTCCTCCAAGCACTCTAGTCATCCCCATCATCGTTTACATCACCCCGAGCAAGGAGAACAAGCAGGGAAAAGGAAACGAGTTGCTGCAGTCCTCTTCTCGTCTTTTTCAGTCCTAGATCACGTTTTTATTGTAAGTTTCCTTCTAGATTTCGTTTATACTTCCTTGGAACATGTTTATACACATGCTAGAACTTCATATATGCTTGTTATGTCCAAACCCAACCCGAAATTGTAACCGAAACAAGAAAACCCATTGGGTAAATCGATTTCCTACTGGATAATAAAATAAATCGGATTAGATCGACCATAACCGAACCATTTCTTGATGAAATCTTGCATTTCTTGAGCCTAAACTTAAGTTTAAAGAGTTTATTTTCTAAATATCCAGGCCTTGAAGTCGTGTGAATTTGTTTGGTATTTCTAAAATGGTAAACAAAAGTACAACTACAGGCTGTATTTTCTGACCAGAAAATTGGTCAAAAAGATCTGAGTGTATCTCGACTTGTAGAACGAATTAGGATCTCAAACCACTTGGAAAATCTTTGTTTTTATGTCCTCTACAAGTTTCATAGAGACCACTTTGACCAGAAACACACGGATTATGAGCTAGATGTTGGTTTGTACACCAAAGTCTAAAAATGGAGCTGCGAGACACTTCCTAAAACTTAATTTATTTGGACACTATAAACACCACTATAAGTGACGGGAAAATTTGTTAGTAAACTAGACTAATAGATGATGAAGTATGATTTTTTGGTTAGACTTGATTCGGATTAATAGTAGTGAAAACGGAAGAGTTATAAAGTCGAAAAATCGAAACATATAAAAAAAGGGGCTGTTTTGATACAACTTCTAAAACCGACACTTTGGGTTAACCCCGACACGAACCAACAATTTTTATGAACTCATTTAACCATTTTAAGGGTTGGGTAAAAGTCTCGGGTCAAACCGAAGTCGTTTGACCACAAACCCGAACCAAGAAATCACTAAGCTTGTGTCGCCAAAAACTATTAAGTGTCGCCATAGAGTGTCGCCAAAAATGAAAGACTTATAACTTATTTTTACACTAAGTGTCAAATGACATAATACCTTCAATACTTATACGATACGAATACTAATCATTTCAAATATACTTTATAAGTATATCATTACAACATTCTAATAATAATGTTTTAAGATTATTATTACAATTAATCACCAATGGGCCGTACATATTTTTGCAATCGTACCTAATCAAATCAAATCATTGGACATTACTAGTTGGATGAACAACTAGCATAGATGATCTGTTATGACATTTAATCATTATTATAACCTTGTGCGTCTAAGACGCCCAGCAGGTTTCAGTCGTTGGAGACGACATCATTTCCCTTGTATACCATCATTAGTGCTTGATAGCATCTCATCAGACTCAGGTGAGTCTCATAGCCCCTATTTTAAATGCTTTTACCTAGGGGTGAGATACATGCTCTGTTTTGTTTTACATGTGAACGCAAGTATCAAATTATCACGTATGCTGCATGAGTTGTTTTTATCTAATCAATCAAAGTCCTCTGAAGCATAGTTCTGTTAATATGATTTAGCGTGAATGTTAGTGTATGGTACCATATGGGATTGACAATCCCTGTCCGAGTTAGCAAGCACTAACCTGTCAAACGGACGTATTATCATTTGTTCAGTATTGAGTGTAGATTAGGCACTCATAGAGAGGCACCTCGCTCAGGTCCTTAAAGGTGGATCCTGACCCCTCAGTTAAGCTCAGACTATGTGCTCTTGGCAGTGATACTCATTATTCATTTATTTACATGTTTTGTAAATCAACTAATTAAATCTTGCGGTTCATAAATCATATCTTATCATATTAAACCTGTGAGCTCACCAGCTTTTTAGCTGACCTTTTAGCATGTTATCTCAGGTACTCAGCAGTAGGTTGGACTGCCCATCAGGATACTGTAGCTCGAGTCGCATGCAATCATATAAACATCAAGAGATTTCTCTGCATTTCTATATTTTGTATAAATTAGATATGTATTAGAATCTCTCAAATATCTATGCGAACTAGTCTTTTGTAAAACATATGTAGACTTTTACGTTAATCAATGTAAGTTGTAAAACGACGCATGTAGTGGTCGTTCATTATATATCTTGTGTGCTTTGTATATTGATTAGTCACGCACCGACCCGATTCACTTCCGCAACCAGAATTAGGGTGTGCGACAGTTACAGTGTTGCATTTAGGGTTTAGGGTTTGGGGTTTAGGGGTTTGGGTTTAGGGTTTGAGGTTTGAGGTTTCTCCCCGAAACCCCAAACCTCAAACCGGGAGAAACCCCAAATCTCAAACCCCAAATCCCAAACCCTAAACCCTAAACGCTTAATAAAACTCTAAACCATAAATCATGCTAAACCCTACTAAACCCTAAACCCTAATAAACCCTAAACCCTATTAAACCCTAACCCTAACCCTAAACCCTAACTTTAACCACAAATTAAATGTATAACCAATCACTAATACATGTGTTACTAATTTGTAAAACCCATCAAAAAATGAAAGAAAAAAAAAAGTTGTCGAAAGTATGCCTTGATGGACGGCAAATCGAAGAGGAGAAAACGTTAAAATTTATGGTGCAATTTTCATGATTTTTCGACTTACCGTTTGTGAGATATTTAATTTTAAAAAATGTGAAGGAGAGAGAATAAAGTGACACATGGCATAAATCTATTGGTTTCCTCATTCTCACTCAAAATTGGTGTACTCATTTGAACCTTATTCTATGAATCGTTTAAACTCGCAAGCTTATTTGAACTTATTTATTGAACAAGGTTCAAAATTTATTGAAGCTGACTTTGATTTCGAGCAGCTCAATTGAGCTCGACTCCAACGAAGGTGTTAGTGAGACGAGCAGGAATAGGTTGCGAGGAGCGTGACTGATATTCACCTCTATCGATCACCTATATTTAGAAACAGGTAAATATGCATTAAAGTTGAATGAACTAAAATTAGGCAATAGCAATAAATAGAATTAATGAAAAGAAAAAAGACATCCCAATATTTTGAAAATGAAATAGAATTATATTATTATTATTACGGAGTATTATTATTATTAATTATTATTATTATTATTATTATTATTATTATTATTATTTATTATTATTATTATTACAGTGTGGCACGCTTATAAAGACGACAGTAGTCCTCTTCTTCTATTCCCATTCGTCCCTCTCTATCTCTCACAGTGTGGGCACTGGATGTCCTCTTCTTCCTCCTTACAAATATCATCATCATCATCTCATTCATATTCTTATTATATTATATTAATAATTAATTAAGGGGGACTAATAATAATAAATAAATGGGTTCATCCTGTTGTTTTATGGTGTGGTTAGTGGTGGCAGCAATTGCAATTATTGATCCACCACCAGCATCATGTTTAGGAATAGGAATGAAAGGAACATACATCGTTCAGATGAATCATCATCTTAAACCCTCATCCTTCCTCACTCATCATGACTGGTACTCTCGCACTCTCAATTCAATTCAATCCACCACCACGACTCAAAATGAAAACCTAAATGAGAATGCTGACGACCCAATCCTCCTCTATTCCTACTCAAATGCATATCACGGTTTCTCAGCATCGCTGGATCTGAACCAGGTAGAAGCCCTCCGACAATCCGATTCCGTTATCGGTGTCTACGAGGATACCGTCTACCACCTCCACACCACTCGCACTCCTGAGTTCCTAGGTATTGAAAATGAATTAGGCTTATGGTCTGGTCACACACCTCAACAACTCAATGCTGCTTCCCATGACGTCATCATCGGAGTGCTCGATACCGGTGTTTGGCCCGAGTCCAAAAGCTTTGACGATTCCGGGATGCCTGCCGTTCCTAGTCGGTGGCGCGGCGAGTGTGAGCAAGGTGAGGATTTCAAGGCGAGCGCGTGTAATAAGAAACTCATCGGTGCACGTAAGTTTTCAAAAGGCTTTCGTTTGGCAGCAGGTGTTATCTCCAAAGAGAAAGAGTCGCCACGTGATCAAGACGGTCACGGCACACACACTTCCACCACCGCAGCGGGAGTTCAAGTGGGTAACGCCAGTCTCTTTGGTTTTGCTAGCGGGACGGCGCGTGGTATGGCGGTTCACGCGCGTGTGGCCACCTACAAAGTTTGCTGGAAAACAGGTTGCTTTGGTTCTGATATCCTGGCAGGTATGGATCGTGCGATTGCAGACGGTGTAGATGTGCTGTCGATGTCGCTAGGTGGAGGTTCTGCCCCGTATTATCGCGATACGATTGCGATAGGCGCTTTTAAAGCCATGGAGAAGGGTGTGTTTGTGTCGTGTTCTGCGGGTAACAGTGGGCCCTCAAAGTCATCACTTGCCAACGTGGCTCCATGGATAATGACAGTCGGTGCCGGTACCCTAGACAGAGACTTCCCGGCGTATGCGATTTTAGGAAACGGGAAACGTGTGACTGGAGTGTCTTTGTATAGTGGGGAAGGCATGGGTAATCAACCGGTTCAATTGGTTTATTTTCCTAGTAACAGTAATAACAAGAGAGGAGGTAATGGTAATAGTAATAGTAATAGTAATTCTAATAGTGCTAATTTGTGTATGCCTGGTTCACTTGAACCGGAAGCTGTACGTGGTAAGGTGGTATTTTGTGACAGAGGTGTGAACCCACGTGTTGAAAAGGGTCAAGTGGTGAAGGATGCGGGTGGGATTGGGATGATACTTGGGAACACGGCTGAGAGTGGTGAGGAGTTGGTGGCAGACAGTCATATGTTGCCGGCGGTTGCTGTTGGAAGAAAGATTGGTGATGAAATAAGAGACTACTTGAAAACAGCAGGTAACCATGCGAAAGCCGTGTTAAGCTTTGGAGGAACGGTGTTGGGGGTGAAACCATCGCCGGTGGTGGCTGCATTTAGTTCAAGAGGTCCAAACATGGTGACGCCCCAAATACTGAAACCAGACGTAATCGGTCCGGGAGTCAACATCTTGGCTGGATGGTCCGAAGGAATTGGACCCACCGGGTTGGAGACCGATGCCCGCAAAACCCAATTCAACATCATGTCAGGTAATTGTAATTGTAATTGTAAATTGTAGTTGTAATTCAATGCCCAACGGTTGCTTGCCTTATTAACATTAACAACGGGTATAATTATAATAATTTATAATTTATTTACTACTAATTAATTATGAGCATTAACTAACTTTAATATGAATGCATGTGATTTATTATATAATGTATGTACGTATTGGTGTCAAGCTCACCTTGTTTTAAGTTGTCGTCTGTCAATGAGTGCACATGGTGGAGTGAAGTGGAAGTGGAAGTGGTCTCCACTCTCCACTAAACTTAACTTACTTTAAGAGTGCCTTTTCCTATTATTATTAAAATTAAAAATTAAATTAACTAATAAGTTGATATAAGAGCAAAAGAAAGGACCTCCAAACATATACTCCACTAGCCGAGTTTCAACTTAAACGGACTGCATTTGAACTTGACTTGGCCACTCTTTCAAGTCAAACCGCGTATCAAACTCGACTAGTTGAGACGAGCTTCAACTTGTTTCATTGAAAAGCTCTTTTCCATAAATGGTGTTTGCAGGCAGTCGTTTCTAAATGGATCTAACCTCTTTTCCATAATATCAATTAATCATGTTTCAGGTACATCCATGTCCTGCCCACATATCAGCGGCTTAGCAGCACTCTTGAAAGCAGCACATCCAGAATGGAGCCCCAGCGCCATCAAGTCTGCTCTCATGACCACCGCATACACCCTTGACAACACCAAATCCCCCCTCCGTGATGCCGCAGCTGGTCAACTTTCAACCCCATGGGCACATGGAGCCGGTCATGTTGAACCACACAAGGCCATCTCTCCTGGTCTTGTATATGATATCACAACACAAGAGTACATTGCATTCGTTTGCTCTTTGAGCTACGACATCAAGCAAGTACAAGCTGTGGTCAACCGTGCAAATGTCACTTGTACCAAAAGACTAGGAGACCCTGGTCGATTAAACTACCCGTCGTTCTCGGTTCTATTTGGGAAGTCGAGAGTAGTCAGATACACCCGTCAGCTAACCAACGTTGGGCCTGCTGGGTCTGTTTATGATGTCACAGCAGAAGCACCCAAAGGAGTTCAAATTAGTATTAAACCAAAACAGCTTGTTTTTAAGAATGTGGGGGATAAGATGAGGTACACAGTTACATTCGTCTCCCAAAAGGGTGGTAGTGGGGATGCGTTTGGGTCTATAACTTGGAAGAATGCCCAGAATCAAGTTAGGAGCCCTGTTGCTTTTGGGTGGTCAAGGCTCATATAAGATGTGTATATTGGCTTGCTTGCACATGGAAACCTCAGAACCATATATAGGGCCTTGTTTCTTGTGCTTAAAAAAACTAATGTAATAGAAGTAGGTGTAATTCACTATGCCTAAGGAATGCAATGAAGATTTTTGCTTTCAAAGAAATCCGTCATTCTGTATGTTTATTATTTCATAGGTACATTAGCAACATTGACAATAAGAATAACAGCAGTTTAGGCTACAACAACCGCAACTTGAACATTTAGGGAGTTTTGGACGCAAGCACTTGGTTGGCCAACATGAGAAACAATATTTGCAGCGACAACTGCAATCTGGACATTTTGGGCAACAATTATCACTACAGTTGGGGCAATAGATGCGAGTTGAAGGGCACCGTGGCTTAAAACAACAAGTGCACTTTGGTAGTGAGCAAGAACAACAGCCAGGTGAGGAGCAGGAGCCACAGCAACTTGGCGTTTCAAGACAACGGCCACAACAGCAAACCGATGACATGCTGAAGCAGGAATTTCCACTGCAAAAGAACAAGTCCAAAAATATGTTGTTGACCCACAAGTAGAAGAAAAAAAAAAAAAAGGGAGAGGCATTAAGAAGTGTTATACCATAGCCACTTCCAGAAACCACAAGATTTATGAGTCTTCCTACATCTGGTTTTGGTATGAAAACAAACAAAAGAATACATATAATGACGATGGTCATTGATTTAATTACACTTAACTTTGATAGAAAGGTGGATAAGGTAAGTAGATGGGTCTTACACAGTGATCAATGGTTCAGGATTTGTGACCACATAATTGGCGACCCTGTCAATGAAGTTCCACAGCTTCAATTGGATTGTAAAAATCAAAAAGCTCATGAGGGTGAGGAAGTCACAATAAACGATTGCTTACTCTTTAATGCAAAAAGATGCAGGCTGTAACGTTTCAATCGACTTTAACTCTTCCTGCAAAATTACAAATTAGACAAGAAAGCAACCAGCTTAACTTCGACAATCCAGCTTAACTTGCACATTGTAAGCCAAAGTGATGGAGGATGAAAGCGCATGAGATATACAGTAGTTTATCTAGGTAATAATTAATATTATTTCATAATGTTTCTTTTATGAATGTGACTAGTCATCATATTATTGAAAGTAGTGAAATTCATTTACCCAACATAGTATAGAACTTCATAATTTCACATGATTTAATTTAATTATTACATGTATAAAAAGGATAATAATTCTCAAGCAATGGAATTTGGGGAAAACGGCTAGGCCCCCGGAATAAATGTGAACACAGGTTGTGCAACTGTTTTTGAATAGAAAGTTATGTACATATGGTATATGTTGTGGTTGCTCCATGAATGTCTTAGCTAGCTACCTACCTAACTCCTGATCAAATAAATGGTTACATATATGATACAGTATATCCTCATGTTAATCACTCTTTTTCATTTTATTACTCCATAAATGAGAGCCAATATATTTGTTAAAAATCAAAATGTTGGACTGAACATACTACTACTGGTAGTATAATATAAATAGTACATATATATGTTGTGTAAATGTGGTATGACTAACACTGCTGTTAATCAAGCCTATACCCAAGAGCCAGTTATTACTGATACAAACAAGCAAGGCTGTTTGATTTAATTTTTTTTTTTTTTTTTTTTTGGGGTAAAGTAGGTAGTTTTTGGTGGAATGATGATGCAATTATTATTTATTTATTATTAGTAAAAAATGTAATAAAGCACCCAAATATAGCAATTGAAAGGTAGTGTATAACCGAATTGAACATATAATAAAGAGTAAGAGTAAGTAGGTAAGTAACCTGAAGGAAACCAATTTCTCTTTCCAACATGACAAGCTTTGCGAGGTCCCTCCGTTTAGCGTACAACTCCGGCGGAGACTTAGGTCTGGGAAGGGACAACGACGGAGGAGATCCTTCCGGTGAACCCATTACTCACTCAATTACTTAACTCTACTACCAGTACTAGTAGTAATTAAATTAAAGAGAAAGAGACAGCAGCAAGTAAGTAATAATTAATAATAGTCCAGACAGAGAAACAAGGAAATAAAAGAGTGAGTGAGTGAGTGAGTAGGTATAGATATATATGAAGGAGGTAAGGGATTGATTATATTTACGGAGACGGAGGACGGAGGAAGGGAGGAGTATATGTATTTATTTACTCCATTATTAATTACTCACTGCTGGAGTATTATTATTACTATTGCTATTATTGTCTCTCTGTTGTGACAGTCGACTAGTGGGGATGGATAATTGGTACATACACATACACATACACACACAGAGTGAAACCTTACTGGTACACTCACACAATAATGTTAATTCATAATATATACATATTTAATAATTGTTAATTAATAATATACATATATAATAAATAAATGAATACATATCTGAGTTTAAGATACAAGGGTGTTATTCTGGAAGAAGATGAATGCAAATTAAATTAATAATAAATTAATTAACATAATATAGTTACTCCATAGTAGTCTGTCTACTCGCACATCGCAAATGGCGGGTGGGCAGAAGAAGGCTGTTACTGACGCACTGCACGTGACTGCCTTTGTACATACTCCAATCCCACACAACTAAACGAATCGACCCACAATAACCTCCACCTCATTTCAATTTTAGATACTTTCAGATTCACTTCTCTAAACTTTATGCTCGCCTCATTTCATATTTTACACTTATCATTCAACTCACTTTATTACATAACGTCATTTACTTTTTATTATGTTCAATTAGATTTAGATGTAATATATCATAGCCTTTTATATACGATAGTATTTATCATATCATATACGGAGCGCGAATAAAAACCTTTAACTCGATTGTTAAATGGGCGTTAAAATATGTTCAAACTCGAGCGCGAATAGTAAACCAACTATTCAAGCTCAAGCGCAAACTCGTATAAGCTCTATCCGAGTTGAGCTTTTATCAAGTTATGCCTCAACTAATATATGCCTCGACTTGATAAATTATTCGAGTTGACCAAAGTACCCTCCGCGTGCCTGGCACATGACATGCTTTAACGGAAGTTTTTAACGTCGTTAGGGCAAAAGACGGAATGTGAGCGAAAATGACAAATATAATGACCACTAGCGACATTTCGTGAATTCAAGGACGAGACGTGATTTTTTGAACAAACACATGGATGAAACGGACAATTTTGTCTTTTTATATTTAGTCGATGTATATGGAGAATGAAAAATGTTGGATTGGGTGAGCTAATTTTAGGGTTCTTGATATTTGAGGGATATAATTATCGAAAGAAGAAGGGTATAACGGTCAATAAAGAATTTTTATAATATTATAACATGTTTTAATGTTTTTGTAATGAAAAAAGTATTTATTTGGGTATATTGGATATATTTAGGGTTTTATGAGTAGCATATATGATATTTTTAAATTAAGTTGGGAAAATATGATACTTTACACTTTGTCAATGGCATATGTGAAATGCACCCTTATTATTATTATTATTATTATTATTATTATTATTATTATTATTATTATTATTACTATAATTATTTTTGCATGCGTTTATTAACTTACTAGATTTTTAACCCCGTGTATACACTATATACCCGAGGTGTTGATTATTTGCTTAAAAATATGTTTTAAGTATTTAATATAATTTAAACATATGAACCAAATCGATTAATTGAATATGATTTTAGTTGTTGATGATATAACCTCACTTCTTATATTACACAAATCATCATTTAAGTTTTCCCTAAATTTCACCGGTAGTCCTTTACAAAATATAATTACACCAATCATCATTTTTTTGAAATTTGTTACGCAAATAGTCCTTTAAACTAACGACCGTTAACTATTTATTAAAAAAGACCACATGTGATATATTTGTTATTTCTTTTACTTTATTTACTTTTGAGTAAAATATATAAAAAGTATAAATACATTATTAGGTGTACAGAACATCAATTTTATCTTTTCCATTTCACTTAGCAAATTCATCACTAATTCGAGTTCCCTTTGTAACACCCGCCAAATTAGGACTAGTAATTAGTGCCTAATCATATGTTAATACATGTAATTAGTTCCTTGTTAGGCTAATTAATGTATCGAATTATATATATTGTGAATATATACGAATATGCGATTTGATTAAATCGTACGCAATTTAAATCGGATGTATTTCGATTCAATATTATACGGACGTTGGTGACTCATTTTATTAAATAACGCTTTTATGTCAAAAATATTATTTTGATAATATTTCGTATTCATTCGTATCGTACAAACCAAACTTACACGATTTAAAACATTAAACCGCGCAAACGAAATAAACTAACTTACGTTTTATAACACAAATATAAAATGATTTGTAAAATATTTAAATAATATATCGCGTAATAAATCGTAATTTAAAACTTATAATTAAAATGTAAATAATTATTTAACGATTAAACGACGGAGCAAACGAACACCGCACAGAGCGGGAACGCGGGGCGAAAATGGGAGGATAACCTCCCATTCCCACCTTTTCTTTCTTCATTTCACCCATTACTTCTCTCTCTCTCTTTTCTTTCCTCTCTTTCACCAACACACCCCAAAATCCACAAAATCCGCAAAATACTACCACGAAACGCGACCGGATCACAAATATTTTTAGAGATTAACGACCACCTCGCAACGATCTACCTTTCTACCTTTCCGGATTTTCATTTCGGCAAATTGTAAGTTTCCGACAAAATCCCGAAATCACTCGATTCTTAGTATTTTTCATTTGTGGTTGTTATTATAACTAGTATATGTCCATTACAATGAATAGAACACGAATTTATAGCTTGAAAACGGGTTAAAAACGGATTTTTGGCCGGAAAATGTTGAACAGCCGGACTTTCTGGGCTGATGTTCTTCCATGCGACACAAGCCTTGTGTCGCATGTTGTGTCGTATTTTGGCCTTTGTGTCGCATAAAATCCCTTGTGTCGTACCTTATGTCGTACCAAAGATTTAGTGTCGCAAGTCTTGCGACACAACCACTATGTCGCATACCCCATACGACACAATCACTATGTCGCTGTTGAATCAGCATCTCGCATCCATGCGACACAACCCTTGTGTCGTATGGACATTGTGTCGCACTCCTATGCGACACAACCCTTGTGTCGCATAACATCTTTAGTGTCGCATATTGTGTCGCAAAACACAGAAAACTCAGATTTTTACTAAGTGTCGAGACCTAAAATTTTAACACCTGATTTTACCTAAATTCGGATCCAGATGCGTTTTTTTTCGTCAAAGCAATATAGTAGAAATAAAAATTTTCCAAGCTGACCTGGCAGCTCGACCCCAGCCAGGGGCTCTGCCCCTTGGACCCCGCCAGGGGCTGCCGCCCCTTGGACCCCGCTACCAGGGGCGCTGCCCCCGGACCCCCGTACTTAGATTCCTTAACGGCTTCAAGAACACATTTTTCAAGTAAAACGCCACGAAATCAAAATAATAATAGTTGAGATTATTATTACAAATCCGTCACCAACGGGCCGTACACGTTTTCAAACACTTATCAAATCAATCAAATCGAAGTAAGTTGGACATATATAGTTGTGTAACAACTACAAGGGTGATCTTTTGAGATACCCAATCATGATTATAACCATCGCGTGTCGTGGACACCCTCAGGTTACAAGTCGTTGGACTTCATTTCTCGCTAATCAACTTACGTTTGTTTAAACGCATTCAGACTCAGGTGAGTTTCATAGCCCCTCTTTTACTGTTTTACTCAGGGGTGTGATATACTGCTCAACTTTTAACATGTGAACGCAAGTACCAACTTTTCATATACTACATGAGTTTTTCGAAACTAATCATTTAAAGTCCTCCGTCAGCATAGTTGTTAATACGTTGTAGCGTGAATATTAGTATATGGTACCATATAGGATTGACCCTCCTCGTCCGGGTTAGCAAGCACTAACCGGGTAAACGGACGTACTAATATTTGGGAAGACGAATGTTGATTAGGCATTCGTGGAGGCACCTCGCCCGGAATTCTCTATAGGGGACCCGGCCCTCGAGTTAAGCTCAACTATGTGCTCATGGCTGTATACACGATGATTATCATTTAATTGCTGGATGCAATTCATTATTTAATTGCTGGATGCAATTCATTATTTTATTGCTGGATGCAATACATTATTTAAATCTTGCGGTTCATACGATATAACTTGATTTCAAACCTGTGAGCTCACCAGCTTTATAGCTGACCTTTTAGCATATATCGCAGGTACCCAGCAGTAGGATGTTTCTGCTTCAGGATTTAGCTCGAGTCAGCATACAGAAGTTTGAGATTTTCTTGCATTAGTATATTTTGTATAAGTACTTATGTACTGAAATCTCATTTTATTTAACTCGAGCTATGTAAAGCTTTAAATGTTGTAAACATTTCGGTTATCAATATATTTTGTTAAAACGACGCATATAGAGTCGTTTGCTATTTATCTTGGTGCTTTGTTATTGATTAGTAACACCCAAATCAAGCTTCCGCAAATCATCAAATTTGGGGGTGTTACACCCTTCTCCACTTAAACATCAAATTTTATATTCCACCACCGAAACCTATATATATAGACTTGGGATCTAGTGAGAACACAATGATTACGTGAGAACGGTAAGAACATATCCCGACCTTCCATCAGGTTTGATCAAAATTATCAATTTTGGAGGTGGCATTTCTGTAAATATTTGGAAGTTTGATTTTGACGGGTTCACATAAGGGTTGCTAGTGTGAAGTATTTTTTTTATTCATAAAAGCTTTTACATGGTGAAGCTTTATTTATTTTTGGTTAATAGTGGGTTTAGAGTAATGAATATTTTTTTAATATTGATTCACACAAGTTATCCTAAACTATGAATATTAAAAATACGGATTCATCATTTGAAAGGGTGATGTGAAGGAAAACAAAAAAGGTAATATCATTATAGTCCATTCTTAACATTTGCACCATGTATGCTAACCATGATTCGTTATTTCTTTAGTTATTACTAGCAGTTGCCCGCGCAAAGCAGCGGGTAGTTATCACAATTTATTTCGTTGATATGAACGAATTAAAATGAAAATTAAATCTCCATATAAGAATACTACTTGTAATATTTTATAGATAGTTTATGTATATTTTTGTTTGTTTAATGATTTGAGAGTATTATCAATAAATGATATACAGATAATAGTAGAAAGAGATATAATGAAAAATGTTTCCTTAATAAAAGTTTCCATTCTTGTATATTTGAGGGTAGTAATGTAATTTCCCATCTTGAAAACCTTAAGGTACTAAACAAAAAGGCAAAATAAATTATAATGTAGTATAGATATAAAGAAAATATGTTGCTACCAAATGCTCTATCAATTTGACACATCATCAAATCTTTTTATCCTTTTAATTTCTTTTTTATGTTAAACTTTTTAAGATAAATTAATAACAACAACAATAATAATAATAATTTATTAAATAACTAATTCTTAACTCCTAAAATTTTTATCATCTTCATGTTTAATTTTTTGACACATCTACATCTTCAGATCTTTAATCAACCACTTTCGTTATTTCATTCAACGTTTATTAGCAAATTTTGATTAACCTATTTAAGAATTTATCATTTCACGTCTTCTGTATTGAGACATTGAAACGCCCAATTTTTTTTATTTTTTATTTTATATATATACCACAAGACTCAAACGATTTCATTTGTAAAATCATATTATTCAAAACATATCCCATTTACATTTTTGGTCCCATATTAAATCAATCACAACCTGCATCATTTGACATCACCATTTAACTTTACAAAATCAATCATAATTCATTCCAAATCATTTTCAGTTTCAAACCAAAGACTAACTTAACATTTTAAATACAATTCCATCATTCACTAAACACTTTAGGTCCCGTTTGGTTCATAGAATGTTTTTAGATGGAATGGAATATGTCAAAGGAATGGAATTTAAAGGAATTGAAATCCAACGGAATATAAATCTGTAACGTGTTTGGTTACCAAAATACGATGGAATCTGAATCTAATTCATAATGATAAATTACTAAATTACCCTTTATTATTCTATACAAACTTTGTACTATTAATTTTATTATCCCTTTTAAGACTTCTTATGTACGAGTATCATACCATCATCTATTTCATCTGTATTCAATTTAATCATAATTTAATCAATATACACAATCACTACTAAATCCATTGAACAACACCCCAAATATCATATGAACCTTCGCCATAAACCATCACCAACAACCACTAAATCATTCCCATATCACCAACAGATCTGTCCATTCAAACCCTGTTACTACCATCATCAAGATCTATAACCAAATCTTAAAAGAAAAAAAGATCTTAAATAAATATATTCAAACATAACCCTAGAAACCCCAAATTGAAGAAAGAAGAAGAACACGAAAGAACCAACGACTGTAATTATGTGCGGCGTTGGACTGTTGTGACGACGGTTGCGTGTATGAAGGTGGATTGGTGCGACGATGGTGTATCCAGCGGTGACCGGTGATATGACGGTTGTGTGCGGCGGTGAGTAGTGCGATGGTAGTTGCTTGTGGATGCTATTGACGCTGTGGGAATTGGTCCGACGATGACCGGTCCGACGAGGGATATGGGTAGCCGGCCGGAGATTATAGGGAGGTGAAAATGTTGATTAAAGACCGATGCAGAGAAATATGAAATATGAAATATGATATGATGTATTTAATTTGAGGGTAATTTTGTAATTGGAAGATTCAAGGAGTAAATGGAATTAAATTCCTTCACATATCATAAGGAATGAACATTCCGTGAATAAAGGAATGTAAATATTCAGTTGGAATTTGATTCCTCCAATTTTGACTACCAAACACGACTCAGAATGGAATTGAATTCCAATTCCATCAGAATCCCTCCTGAATCCGTGAGCCAAACATGCCCTTATAGTTTAATCCACTCATGTCACTAATACATCTTTTTGCGCGATTTACACAAGTGATAACTAAAACGATAATTCAAAAGAAATGGAGCTCATCTAACCGTAAAGCAAGCTCCATATCCACGCAACCTTCAAGCAAACACTGTTTATCCACTTGGTTCAACCGAACCATTCACCTACAACATAATACAACAGAAGGGGTAAGCACATCGCTTAGTGAGCACATAGGCAATTAAATGAATAATCCACATAATCTACACTGTAACAACACTTATCACATATCAATCACATATCTGCTAACTCACAAAACTACTGAGCACTGTAGAGATTATTCTGAACACTATGCGGATCCGCGGCTATTAGAAACAGGTACACTTGGCACCATATCACGTCGATATGCATACCAAGATCAACATAACGTGCAAGCACGTATTCATAAACAACACTATGCTAACCGCAGTTTGCGCTCTGGTCAACACTGAATCTCTACATATGCTCAATCCACATAATTCCACATAATTCAACAACTAATCAACAATCAACAACAATGATCAACAATAAACTTTAGCGAAAGATACAAGCACTAGATACCCGCGTATGAAACAAGTATAAGAAACAAGCTTAAGAAACAAGTAATACACCACACGATTGTATGATCCTCTTGCTCGAAAGAAATTCTGAAACACATACAACCGATACAATCATAAGAAACAAATATAATCCCCTTGATCGTGCAAACCTCTTGCTCGGAAGCAATCCGGTACATACACAACCATTACCCATTTAACCCCCATATCACTCACCTTGGCTTTTAGACGATTTCACATAATGATCACAAAGCTTCCACGTCTTTAGTCAACTATTACATAAACACATAATTATAACGACACATTTAGTTCCTAATAATCATTAAAATCAACTAATCATAATTGTAAATCCATAACTCCCATGAAACTATCAAACTTAACCTTTTAAACTTAACTACATAATTATACTTTTCATAATAATCTCATTAACTTTTAAATCATTTGTTACCATGTTTAATCGTTACCACTCGACTAAACTATGCCTTTAATAACTATAAACGACTCAAAGATTCATCTCAAGTTTCTATCCAAATTTAATTCTA
The DNA here is from genome assembly GCA_949592205.1 of Helichrysum umbraculigerum. Taxonomy (NCBI): domain Eukaryota; kingdom Viridiplantae; phylum Streptophyta; class Magnoliopsida; order Asterales; family Asteraceae; genus Helichrysum; species Helichrysum umbraculigerum. Next base: position 1,413,536 of record CATIUR010000005.1, on the reverse strand, counting down.
TATTATGTCCATAACAATTCCTGCATAACCAAGAGTCAAAAACTGGGCTCAACACGCGATCGCATAGCGTTAATACGCGATCGCGTTGTTTTCTAGTCATGATCGTGTCGCGATATACACACGATCGCGTCGCGATCCTAAGTTCATCCACAGACCCCTGCGCTGTTCAGTTCTACATACCAACTCAAATTTCTTTCAACAATTTATACTGTAACCAGATTGTTCATTATCACCAACAAGCTACTTAACATCAATATAACATCTTCCTAAACCCAATTTCATATCAAAATCATTAAACCATATCAATTTCACTAATCAAACTTTTAGGGCAAAACAAAAAGGAAGAATCACTTACAATTAGAGTAGGAAGAAGATAGAGATGAAGATGATGAATTTAATTCTTGAATTGGAAATCAGATTGATGGTTTCTTGTTCCTGGTTACATCGCAAGTCACAGGGACGATTTCCTATTTCTATTTCTTTATGTGTTTGTGTCTAGAATAAATGAGAAGGGAGGGAGTAAATATCACACGTACACACACACACACACACACACACACACACACACACACACACACACACACACACACACACACATATATATATATATTTATTTATTTATATTAGTTTGATCCCCTTTAAGACCTATTGTCCGGAACTTAAAAACCATTCGCGATTTCAACTATTTTATTTTTCTTACAATAATATCAACTTAGAACAACTATCTATTTATCCGTCACAATAATACTTTCAAATTTTGGGGTGTTACAGACATACACATCTTGGTATATTAGTGCTTTTATAACAAATTTTCTTTAATGTTTTTCAAGTTTTTCATATTCATTCTACCATTTTGACACATATAATATAATATATATATATATATATATATATATATATATATATATATATATATATATATATATATTATTTATTTATCTGTCAAAGGTTTTCGCTTTCTCAATGTGTTTTGCCAAAAAGATAAAATATAAGTCTTTCTGAGCATTTACAATGTACGATTTGTTTAGAAGGTTCTTGTTAGAGTACCAAATTTCAGATAACTTTTCCATTGGAGATAAGGGCTATTTTTTATAACATTGAAAAAATTGAGTCTTTACTCAAGACTTTTTAGTAACGTGTGTATAGTTTTTGAAGAAATAGTTATTATGGTGCATAATTACTTTTATAAATAAAACTTGATAAAATTGAGACGTCAACTAAAATGGGCATTAATAGTTTTTTTTTTCTTTTTTTTTTTTTATTGTAAATGTTGTGGGATATTTAGATGTGCACTCAAATTACTCACTATGAACACTTTAGCTTATATAAAATGACATGTAAATTACCTATTTTAGAAAAATCTATGAAATTATATTATTTTAATTCACATGTATGAGTGATACAATTACATGATGAAGGTGAAAAATCTAAAAACTATAAATTATTTCATTTGAAATAATCAATTGTTACAAATATGAGAAATCATTGCTATCATTTGATTTCAATACATTATAAGATTTCCGGTTAATGTTATAATTGATTTTATTTTCACACAATTTAAGATCTATTAAATGAGGTTATTGAAAGTGTTTGATATTTTTTTTTATAATTCTAGGCAATTGTAGATATGAATACACAAACGTTCTTTTTTCGTTTCGATTAATCTCAAATTTTGAGGACTATACATATTAAATTTGTAAAATTTTGATATTAACTTTTTTGAATATGGGCCGTGCATCGCACAGTCTATTAATTGACTAGTATATATAAGGAAATGCCATTTGATTATTAGGAGGACACATGTCCTCATTTTATTAATTTTTAGAGTTTAATATATTTTTCCTTTTACCCTTTATTCCATGTTTTTACTCTTTATTTTTATCTCTCTACACTACTACATGAAGTGAACATAAACTCATTTATGATGGTCATGTATGTTTTGAAGAGTAAGGTTCAAATTAGTCCATGATTTTTGAGTAAGACTAAGGGAACCAATGATATCATGCCACATGTACAAAGAGAATGTCCCATACTACAAAACCCATTTACCCCAAACATCAATTATCTCACAAACGACAAATCGAAAAATCATGAAACTTGCACCATATTTTTCAGCGTTTTATCCTCTTCGATTTGCCGTCCCTTAAAGCATACTTTCATTCATTCCCATTTCTCCAAACTTATACTCTAAGGGTATGTTTGGTACGAGTGAATCGTTGACAATGGAAACATAATAGAGAATGGAAAGGGTGAGAAAGGGAATAGTCTTGTAGAATGAAAATAAATTCTATTGTTTGGTATAAATTGAGAATCGATGTGACAAAAGGTGCTATAGACTGATTATCTTGTTTGGTTGTATAAGACAATAGAATGGAAACAGATTACATTGGTAGATCTGTCTTCCTCATTGACGGTTTATCCAACAAATCTCATCACCAGTCATGCAATTTCTCATTTTTAATGTTACTCATATGTGTAGATCTATTTTTGAAACATACTTTGAAACTTTACGGAATCAAAAATTACGTAAATCAACACCAACTTTGAACAAGCAAATATCAACACCTTATCACATTGGGAACGTGATGACAACAACAAAAGATGAAATTCTGGAAAGAGTGGTGTGTGACTACGTGTATTAGAACAAGCTAGGGTTCAAGAAATTAATTCAGATTTATAAAATTCTTTAAATGTGTAGAAGGTAAATAAATTAAGAGAAGATCAACAGTTTAAAGAATCAGAATAAAATTCTTAACGAGAAACAAGATTGATGAAAAGCACAAAAGCCGATTATGTTTGAGGTTGAAATCGCCGGAGAGAGAACGAGTTGGGTTTGCTTGAAAATTGTTATGGTTTGGGATAAATGTGCAAGTCACGTGCTGATGGGTATTTATACCCCTCCCTGTTTCTAAGTTGCTCCTCATTCACATGAGAATGGAAAGTGAGACATGCTCCGTTCAAATTTCCATTCACTACTTTTCTCCACTTTTTTTAGAGAATTAAAATGAGGGAATGAGAATGAATATTTGATTCCTTGTTTCCATTCTTTACATACAACAAACAAGGGAAAACAAGGAAAGTGTTTCCCTTTCTCTGCTTTCCTTTCCATCGTACCAAACACACCCTAAGGGTAGGGTTCAAATGAGAATAGGAATTTGTATGAGAATGAGGGAACCAATGATATCAAGCCATGTGTACAAAAAGAAAGTTCCACATGTACAAAACCCATTTACCCCCAACATCAATTATCTCACAAACGACAAATCCAAAAATTATGAAAATTAAACCATTAAATTCAGCGTTTTCTCCTCTTCGATTTGCCGTCTCTCAAGGCATACTTTCGACTAAATTTTTTTTTTTTTTCATTTTTTTGGTGGGTTTCAGATGAGAAACCCCAAACCTCAAACCCTATACCCCAAACCCTAACCCCTAAACCCTAAACACTTTACAAAACTCTAAACCCTAAATCATACTAAACCCTCAACCTTAAACCCTACTAAACCCTAAACCATAATAAACCCTAAACCCTACTAAACCCTAACCCTAACCCTAAACCCTAACCTTAACCACAAATTAAATGTATAACCAATCACTAACACATGTGTTACTAATTTGTAAAACCCACCAAAAAATGAAAAAAAAAAAAGTTGTCGAAGGTATGCCTTGAGGGACGGCAAATCGAAGAGGAGAAAACGCTGAATTTTATGGTGCAATTTTCATGATTTTTCGACTTACCGTTTGTGAGATATTTAATTTTAAAAAATGTGGAGGAGAGAGAATAAAGTGACACATGGCAGAAATCTGTTGGTTCCTTCATTCTCACTCAAAATTGGTGTACTCATCTGAACCTTACTCTATACTCTAATATGCAAATTAACAAATTTGATTCACATTTCTTTTTAATTACTCCAACTCAACATTTTAAGAGTCCTATACATGTATGTCTTCAGCATAACAAACTTAAAAATATTTAGAAATTAAAAAAATTATCCCACTAATTATTTGTCTAATTCTCATGAGCTACGTTAACATGAAACCATAAACATATTGGATTACATATTTTCATATTTATTGTCACTAGGTAAAGTACCCGCGATAACGCGGGTTTTGATATTTTTCTTTGTTAAATAACGTTTTAAGTATAATTTTGTTTTTTTTACAAAAAATATCATGTGTACTAATAACAATTCTTATTATTGTATTAATGTGAAGACGAAAGACTGTTTTATTTATTCAATTTCAGTATTTTCTTTTATATGTCAAATTATTTAATACAATAAGTAACACAATTTTAATACAATTCGTCCCAATCAATATATGAAGGTTTTATTTGATTTAAGTTTTTGTTTTCAATAGTAAGTGTGAAAGCTACATTTATTATATATGTTAACCTTTAAAAAAGTTATCAGGTTTACTAAAATATTTATTTTAATAAATTATTTTAATATATTATATACAATAATTTATTAAAATATTTTGTAACAGTTATCAAATTAAATATTAAAATCCAGATATTATCCTTGTGTAAATTACTTTGTGTTGAATCGGATTTAGGAAGATTACTTTGGCGTTCAATTTTCAATTAATGTATTATTTCATCTTTGGTTTTATGAACATATATATGAAAATATCATTACTCACGATATAAGCTTTTAACCATTGACAGTGAGAAGAATATAGCATAAACTTGTGCAGTACACAGCACGTTGCTAATGTAAGCATAAAATTTTAGAAATAAGATGGATGGCAGCAGCTAATAGATAATTGAAAAATGGTAGACGAACGGAATAAAGGTATTTAACTTGGTTTACAGTGCTATGTGACAATTGATTTCTTTTCATTTCCTCGCTAGGTTGCTAGAATAATAGAAATAGGGGACACTTCTTAACTTTTCAGTCCGTGTATAAAATTATGAGCATCGAAATATATGTATCATACAACAATTTTTTAGTTGCAGGTTGGATGATACTTTTCCAATTATACAGAAATTAATTAGACGGACAAATAAGCCTATAACGACAATAAGTTACACATTACAGAAAACATTATAACCCCTTTACCCGTACAGAAAACATTCATGGCTTGACCTTTTAGGTTTGTCTTCCTTTAAACTTTATGGTATGTTATATGCAACATATCATTCTTGATCATTATAAGACACTGACCTGGCTAAATATGGACAGAAAGTCCATAGTCAATGGCTTTATGAGGCGAGTGTTCATCCATAGCAATATAAATCGAGACAAAAGAAAGAAAGCATCATCAATTATTTTGAAATTCAGAAGTCAATACCTATTTTTAGTATTGTAGTTAACAAATACTCTTAAAATGCCAAGAAAAAAATAGAATCTTTGACTTGACTCATAGTTATAAGGAATGGTTTGACTAATGATTAGGGATTCACGGTTAGATAGCTTACTTGGATAAGACCAACAGAAAGACCCAAGAAGTGATGAACACGACCCATCCACTCAGCAACACGTTGAGCAAGATAATCATTGACGGTTATTACCACTATAAATCAATAAATCATGTGTCATCAGATTTGGGGTGTACATAAATGGTCCGGAACCGCTAGAACCGGTAAACCGAACCAGGACCGGACCAGAACCGAACCGGACCGTAGCACAATGGTCCGGTTCTCGGTTCTATATTTTAGCTTTAATGGTTCACGGTGCGGTTCGGTTCTAGAACCGGTAAAAATGGTTCGAACCGCCAGAACCGGTTTCATAGGAAAAGAGAGATATATACTTGATATATATATCTTTTAATATCGATAGAAATTGAGTTATATACTTAGATTTTATAAGTTGTTATATTAATTATAAGTATATATGTTTTTTTAGATTTTTATCTTCTATATTCCATGCACCGAAAAAATTCAACTTACATTTTCTTTCTGTTATTCGTCGTCTGGATACTTCCCCGATGATGTTTTTTCGATAGATTGTTAACGATTGATCCATTTAATAAATCTTTTTGGCAACTTAATCCACCGTATTCTTTTGTATTCGACATACATGTATGTTTTGTTTGAAAAAAAACATAGATGTATCCAAGGGCAGAGCCATGTACATGGTATGGGTAATAGTTGCTACAAGTCCATTCGCTACATATAATATAAATTTCTTATAAAAAAATTGCACTTTTTGTTACATTCTTTGTTTGTGCTACGGGTTCAAAAAAACTAAGATACCAATGTTACGGGTCACTATAAATCCTGGATACGCCACTAGATGTATCCATATTATGTTAGAATTACAACGTTTCAATAATTATTATTAGACGATTTTAAGTTTTTTCTGATTCCTTAATTATTTTATTTAATTTGATAACTATATGCTTTTACATATCTTTTTCTTTATAAAATACACGCGTATATTATTTGGTTCGCGGTTTTAAACCAAAACCGCAAGAACCGAACCGGAACCAAACCGGACAAGAACCGAATTACATGGTGCGGTTCATGGTTCTTGATTTTTCATTTAATGGTTCGCGGCCCGGTGCGGTTTTGATCCGGTTCGGTGCGGTTTTTGGACCACGTACACCCCTACATCAGATCAACTCTTAAACTTTCACTTTGTTCAATTATGCACTACAGCTTTGCAGAAAATTAGCTTCTGTGAAAACAATTACAAACATACCTCTAATGTTCATGCAGATGGCGTTCTAGTACCAAAATAAAAAAGATGAATCAACTTGCAATTGTTAGTTTGTTACACCATTTGGCTTGCAAGAACAACCATTTATGATACACATACCATGAACACCTTCGCAACTTTGAGCATTGAGATATGCAGTCAATGTCAAAACTAATGTTTTTCATTCTCCGGTTTTTCATCTCAGCAATAGACCCATCATTAAGCACCGCACCACCAATAATCTAACGATTGCAAAACCAAACTATGATAAGTTCATTAACAAACTCTAACACTTAAAAATGCATAACCAAACCTAACACTTTTAAACGTATAAATAAATAGAATGAACTTTATCTAATTTGCTTCAAGTTCATTGGAAGAGACCTGAACATCATATGAGTATATGACACCTAAATGTTGTAATGAACTCATCCATCATTTATAATTGCTTACCAAAATACTTGTTCACTACTTTTGAATAATCACCGTGTATTTTTAGTACATAAACATTACTAATATCTTTATTTGGTTAGTAAAATGACATATATCATTGACCAATTGTTATTTAAAATTTTTAAAGAAGTATAAAAGAAAGTGTTATGTTTCCAATGCAGGCATATCCTTTTCAATTGATACAAAAACATCATTACATGTGGTCACCCAAACCCGTTTTGACACCATCACACCGGAAAAATACTTCTTATAAGAAAATGGTGACCTATCTTTTATCCAGAATTAGACACATGAATAACATTTGAGGATATAGGTGTTTGACCCATTCATTTCTTAAATGGGTTGATATCAGTAGGTTTTCTTGAATCTCAGACGGTTCAAATTAGTCAAATAAATTATAAATATTTCAGCAAATATAGGAACATGTTAGGATATTCAATGCCAGTATTAAAATCTACTTTTATGGAAGCACCCTCCTAGATTCATTTTATTTGAAGACTTGGAGTATTAGTTATATTGTATTGTAAATTTGTAATATAATAACAACGTTAACTATTAATAAGTCAATAAAGACAAAATTATTTGCAGGTCATCCCAACCCGACCTGTCCAACTCCAACCCATACTAATAAGTGACCCACTTCAACCCAAATTCGTATTTACCCATTCCCCAACCCTTGAAACATGCCTGTCTTGCAACCTCTAAGCACAGCCACCTAATAGGTAGCGAAGGTAGGCCAGCAGTTTACAATCTAATCACCTTAGTGTCGTTGAAGAAATCTGCATCCAACATACTAAAACCACGTTTTAAAGCCTGAATCATCATCACAGTTTTTGAAGTGCTTGTCACGAAGGCTAGAAAACTCAGGTCTCGCACTGTCCTGATCAAAAGTTGTCAAATTTAGTTGAAAAGTAGGAAACTTTTAAGATATCGACAGGCAATCACATTTTCACAAACTATCAGATGCGTTTATTACCTGGATAAAATGGTCCTCGAAAGAGTTGAAAATTTCTGTAATAACATTTTTCCCATTTTATTATATGTATTCACCTGTTGCATTGAAAATGTAGTAGATATATGCCCTTTTTATTCAAACCAAAACTACGTTAACCTTTTAGATTGTGAAGGTCCAAATGCTGTCCATTTCAGGAAATCCTGTTTTGTTGTCAAACAAAGGTAGATGTCGTGGATGTCAGGTTCTCGTCAAATGATTTGGCCATACTAACAACATCTTTACCAAGACAAAAACCTTCTGCATTCTGTTAGGCACTGCTTTTGTGAATGTTAGAGGTGCATTTCGATAATACTAATGGTCCCAAACACCATCAACACATAACTTTCGAGAAATAAACTTAAATCTTTTACCGAAGGAACCTTCACGAATTTGATACTTGTCACTTTTCCACTTTTTATTTTGGCACCTGCCCTGCAACTAACAAAGAAAAACGTTTACCAGCTGAAACATATGATCAAAATTTGAAAATAAAGTAAAATAAAATAACAACTAATAGCATCAATCAATTATCCTGCATAAATAAATAACCGCACATGTAGTTGATATCATACCAAACAGACCTAAAATAAGTTACATTACAAACAGTAATAATCATTTTAAAGTGGCCTTAACGATGACCCATTGATATGTAAATCGGTAAATAATTGCCACCCGTAAAGCAATTAATTTAACCTCCTTTTCTCAGATTTCACCCCCCTCTGTATGTGGAAACAAAGTGACACGTATAAAACACACTTCTAAGTTATGTAAGTTACCATAATATGGATTTATGGTTCAACAGCTTACTTGGATAAGACCAACGAAAAGACCCACGAAGCGATGAACACGACCCATCCACTGAGCATCTATTGAGTAAAATAATCATTGACGGTTACCACTATCAATTATTGAATTATGCGTAATTAGATCAAATCTTGAACTTGCACTTTGTTCATGCTTGCGCTGCAACTTTGCATGATATTAGCTTTCGTGAAAACAATTACAAACATATATGTCTAATGTACATGAAGATGCCGTTGTAGTTTCAAAATAGAAAAGATAAACTAACTTTGATTTGGTTACACCATTTGGCTTGCAAGAACTTAAAAGAAGATCCATAGAGCAGCTGTGATGTTATCGAAAATAAGAAGCAAGAGGTTAATGTAAGTGTATATATATATATATATATATATATATATATACCTCATGAGTAATAAATCAAAATTCTACCTTCGATGTGAGAGCTGGTAATGATGTTATGAAATTTTGCAGCTACATGCATAAGCAACAACAACAAAAAAAGTTAGCAAGATAAATATACAAACATTATAATTCGAATTAATAACAAAAGGTAATAATCAATGATGTAATGATGCTTAATTAGTAGATACAAACAGTAAGATATATGTAGATATATATTTAGCTTTAAAGAAAAGCATGATCTAACCTTCTTCTGAAAGATGATCAAGGCAAAGAATGACCCCCTGAAATCAGAAATTAATTTTAGAAGAAAACAAAAAAAAAATTGTTGGGTAAACTTGAGGTTGTTTAAGATGGCAGAAAGTCGTACACATAAGTTTTCTAAACGCTTCAATATGGCAGAAAGTCATGTACCTACACAAATTATCATTTGTATCAATATGAATATGCATCTAAATGAGCTTGACCTTTAGTAAAAGTAAAAACATAAGTTTTCTAAATGATATGATTAAACCAAAGTGATTATTATTGTATAGCAGATTAGATATACCCATCACACATCGATATATAGCCTGAGAACCCTATCAGAAATCTTTGTTACTTACAAACTTACATATATAAACAATATAACCCAATCAAAAGTTTACTTGTATTCGAAAATTAACTTCCAAGTCAAAAAGAGAATGTGCAGATATACCCGTTGTTGGATGTGGATAACAATCTATTTCACCTTAACTGCCATGAATATTCCATTCAAAATCTACAAAGGATTACCTGCAACCACATCCATATGAATTGAGCATCAAGTGACAATATATGAATATTATTAATAATAATCAATACCTTCCTTAAACATTTGGGTATATGCTGCAACGTGCTTTCTTACTTGAAGAGGATCAAAAGAGATCAATAAAGGTATTTGGGGTACCATATTCGTGCATTCTTATCATAGCATATATGGTCAACAATAATTAAACAAAATAGGAACATAAAGACAAAGAATTAGCAACCAAAATTACACCTTGTTAGATGTACAGCAGATTCGACGGCGAGCAGAGCAACGACGGAGTAGGCGAGTGCAGCTAGGGTAGGGTTTTGCGAAAGTGACGAACGGGTTTACGGTTTTGGGGACGGGATGTAATTACAAAATAAAATAAAATCATCAAATAAATTAATAAATGTCTCCAAAAATATTTTCAGATTGTTTTATTATTTTATTAAGATTAAAATCTTAATATAACTTTAATTTAATATATTATTTTATTTTATTTATTTTATTTAATATTTAAGGGGTTTAGGGGGCTAAGTGTAACAATCAACAAATTAATCTACATCGTTAGATCGATTTGAGCAAACCCAATTAAGGGTCGAGATTTCTCCATTGTATTTTGCTTTAAGTATAGTTTATAGATAGATATTCAAGATAATACATACACTAATCCACGTCATTGATCTATATAAAAGTTTACGGTTATAAACATTTTTAATATATATTAATACATGCCATATAATCAAAACTATAGAATCTAGGATTATGTCAATATATATGGTTCATCCTAAAAACAAAAAATAAATATGAATTACAAATAACACAAAATTATTTAAATGGAATATTAACATGAATACATATACAATTAAGACCATGAAAAATAGGGTTGTGCTTAGCACAGCCCATAAACTTACTAATTGTTAATATGGTATTATGGTACAAAGGAAGAAAGCATGCATATGAAGAAACGTTATAAACCGAAGACAACTGGCAGCTTAAATTACTTGACCATCTTGCATTCCCTAAGAAACTATTAATTGATCAGATGCATGCTTTAGGTTCTTATGATTTAATGTTCTCAAGGTAAATAATATATTAATATGATGACTTATGTTTGCGAAGATGTATGAAATTAATTGGTGGGAAATTCATTGTTCAATCGGAGGAGGAAAATTTGAGTCGTACACGTACTGTACGTAAATATTTACAAAAGTGTAGGTAATATGCATTATGAAATCAACTCACGTAGTTTTAGAGTTTAGGAGTTAAGTTAGGGTTTAGGAATTAAGTTTAGGGTTTAGGAATTTAGGCTTTATTATGTGAATCTATAAAGATTCACAATTTCAAGAAGTGAGGTGAACATAAAAAAATAGTTTAACTGGAGTATTAACTAGTGTGAACCAAGGTTGTAAAAGTCGGCCGACTAGACCGACTAGTCGGTGACTAATCGGGTTTGGGAAGTACTCCGACTCGCCTACCCTCAAATCAGTCAAAAAAGTCGGTCAACGGTGGTCAACGCCGGTCAACGACGATCAAATACTCAGAATCGTTCGATTTAGGGCTTTATGTGTTTCTCCATTGCTTTTTGTTGTTAAATATGAAAGAAAATAAAGGAAAATGTGGTAGAAAGGGGTAGAAGATGAAGATGATGAAGAAGTAGGAGGTAGAAGAAGATATGAGATCTAGATGTGGACAAAATAGGTACAAGGAAAAAGAAAGTGGTAGTTTTTAATAAAAAGTTAGAAAAAAGTTACAACTTAGTCCTTCATCTTTAATATATATCTATTTTTACACACAAATTTATAATTTATTATATAATTGTAAAAAAGTCAACAAAAGTCAAAATCCGACTAGTCCCCGACTAGTCCCGACTAGTCCTTCTGAGGTTCCGACCGACTCGCCCCCGACTTCCGACTTTTTCAACCTTGGTATGAACATAAAAAATATAATGCTTCATTCTTTCTTAATTGTAGTGAAGAAAAACAAAAACAAAAAAATTCACTGAACAAGTAAATGGTGATGGATAACCGAAGTTTACAAAATTTACCATATAGCCACTGCCAATTTCCTTACTTTTCAATAATTACAAAAATGTCACTTCTATTTTGGATCCTTGATTTCGAATGAATGGCTATGATGTGTTCTCACCGTTCTCACGGAATCTCCTTGTTTTCACCAGAACCCATATATATACGTATATATGAGGGAGGTTCAAATGAGAACCAACTAAAAGTTGAGAACCTTGAGAACTACTAGATTACATGTTTGTTCACATGTGATTAACTTCAATCATATGTGAACATTGATGTACATTTAATTGATAAAGAAAAAAGTCAAAAATGTGTGTGTGTGTGTGTGTGTGTGTGTGTGTGTAAAGTTTTATTTTAGAACTAACCATATACGTTAATGTGTAATTAGGTAGCTAGGGGCCGGCCGGTTAATTAACCAATTAATAATTATGTAGTCTATAGTATTACTTAATTAATTAAGTTCCCACGTCATATATGATGATAAATCATGATCATAATAATATCGATGGATTAGTTTCTTGGTATTTTTGTCCATCGAATTGAAATAACTTGCAGAATACGTACTTCTTTTCATCCCACACTCAAAATATAAATATGATAATTAGCATGCATTTAACATGTAGTAATTAATTGCTATCTAATCTTCTAGATTCTAGTATATAAATAAATAATGATTAATACTAGTCAAGACTTGCCAAACATTTGATTTTGATTGCAATATATATCCACATCCATTCTTTCATCTTAACTAATTTCATGTGCGCGCGTTGTCAAACAACAAAAGCTTTATTAACTTTGAGTAAAATAAAGCAATGGGTACAAAAGTAATAATCAGGGAGATGGCAGTAGTAAGCAAGATGTTTTGTTCATCAAGTGAGGTGGTTCTAAGTGTTCGAACACGGCCACATGTTGTGGGTGGTGGTGGCTTTGTGGTTACTGATTTGCATAGCCATGAGGTTGTATTCAAGGTGGATGGTTGTGGTGTTCTTGGCAAAAAGGATCATATCACTCTCACCGATGCCTACAAAACACCTTTGCTTCTCATCCGTCGAAAGGTACCTACATACGTACTAGCTAATCATTCATTCGATCAATGTATTAATTATAATCATATTGATCTAAATTACGTACTATGCTTATATCATACCTTATGATATAATGATTATTATATATAATATATAGGGTGGGATTGTTGAAGCTTTAAGCCTGGATAAACAATGGGGAGGTTATAGCTCAAATTACGTAGGATCCCAAAAGTTGGTTTTTACGTTGAAAGATCCAAAACCATGCCTCCCAGATAGACCCATAAGGGTTTCAATTGAACAAAACATCATCTACTGCAAAAACCTTCAAATACGGGGTTACTTTCAGGATAGAGATTGCACCATCGTCGACTCTGGCGGTAACATCATAGCCCAGGTACATAAAGTTACGTGTATATTAATTAAGTATTCAGTTGATTAGATTAATAATATATTTGTTATACGTACAATAATAATACATGTAATTTTAGGTTGAGGTGATTAAAGAAATGAAAGAAGTGATGGAGAAGAAAGATGTTTATCAAGTGGTGGTGAAACCAGGGATTGATCAAGCGTTTGTTGTGGGTGTCATTGCGGTTCTTGATTACATTCATAATGGATCTACAAGATGTTAATTTCATTTCCATTTCCATTTCCATTTCCATTTCCATTTCATACTGTAAGATTAATAAATCAAGATTAATTTCATTCAATTCATTGATCGAATTGCTAACTACAGTAATTAATTGCTTTCCTTGCATGTAACAATTAAATTAAATTGGATCAACTAGCTAGCTAGTTACCTAGTTTTGTACGTACGTGTTGAGTGTTGATTAAGACGTAGTTTACGTAGAGGTCAAGAAAAGAATTTTGTTTCGTGAGAATATATTTTATTTATATACGTATGTATGTTTTTGTTGACTTATATTCAACATGATCGAGTTTCTGTTTATCCACGTCACCACTCTAATTTTAAATGCTTCTCTACCTACCCCATTCCCCCGCCCTCAATTATCACACGTTTTTATTAACTTTTGTTCACTTCCCCCGGCCCCGGCTCCAAACCAATATGATCGAATTGCTGAACTCAAATTTTAGCTTTAAGATTTCAATTCATTTTTAATAAATAAATTTGACGGACCGGCCTCTTTCTTGATGTAAATGTACAAATTAAAATTAGATACAGCTAATGACTTGTATAAGAGTAACCAACTTCTTTTATTTATCATTCAACCGGCAATTCCATCATTTTTCAACAAAACCATTAACCATTTTAATTTCTTCTCTTCATTCAGCAATTAATGCTCAATTTATTAATCAAAAATACTAACAAAATCATCTAGTTATTACTAACATATAAAAACAACTTGACTAAATGGTCCAGTGGTATGTTGGGCTCTTGACTTTCTAGAGGTCAGGGATTCAATCCTGCCCCGGGTAAACATTTAACATGTTAGATTCCCACACCCGTAAAACACATGGGGCTCTGGGAGAACTTGCGGATAAAGGTTCATTCTAACTCCAGACGCCCCCACTGTGCCAGGGGAGTTACCAGGAGTCATCCTTGTGGGGTGGACAATGACTGATGCCAAAGGCACACGGGACCAGGGTGTTTCCGCCAATTTACACCTTTTGCGGACTAACATATAAGATCTTTTTATAAACTATAGCACCAGCTGTAGAATGAAAATAAAAATTAATCGAATCTTAATATGAAATTCCAGTAGCAGCAACTTGTTCCCCAAGACCTCCATGTGTGTTTAGTAATTCCTTGGCTGATCTTTCTTCTATAACAATCTATTCTCCAGAAGACAGTGACAAATCTACCCATGTCAAGGGTGCAGCAACATAAAACACAACACCATGATGTTTAGCAGATAAGGCAAGACTGTAGGTTCCAATCTTATTCGCACTGTCACCTGCAATTATTTTTTATATATCTGGGTCAATAATGGGTTTCATTACGTGATAAATGTATGAGGCACTCGCTAGTGATGTACTATTAGCAGCAACACGATCAACTTCAACTATTATAGAATGCAGAATCTGCTATAAGAGTGGCTGGTGTTTTGTCATGCACCAACTCAAAAGTCGTCAATCTAGATCCCTATACTTGCACAAGTAAAAAAAATGACAAAAATAATGTCTTTGAACTAATGATTATTTGGTCATGTTGCACCAACTGTTGATAGATATATCATATATAGACATGCATCAATACAGGCTCTAGCATAAACTAGTACTACATTTTTTACTTTACTCCAAATATCTAGCATGCAGCTGGTGTCTATTACTTGAAGTTCTGAAGATGAGAAAATGAACTTTTAAACAGGGGAAATATAGATGTTCTTGAAAGGGTTTAGCGTCTAGGAATGTACCGAACTTGCACCAAATCTCTATTGTGTGTATCGAACTTTCAAAACGCAATAATAATGCACCCAACTTGTAAAAACCCAAAAAAGTGATGTACTTTGAGGATGTGTCAATCTCTCGTTGCGCCACGTGGCACGCTATGTTCTCGACACGTCATCAAAGTACATCACTTTTTGGATTTTTACAAGTTGAGTGCATTATTATTGCGTTTTGAAAGTTCGATACACACAATAGAGATTTGGTGCAAGTTCGGTACATTCCCAGACACTAAGGCCTTCTTGAAAACTCAAAAGGCGAGGAAAAGTAGATCTCTCACTCCAAATTTCATCGTTGAGTTCAGAAGATTCGTCTATTTTTTGTTTACTTGAGGGTATTTTAAAGATGACACATATAACTGAATCTTTTCCTTGAGCTACATGTTATACCGAGATAGCAACTTAGGGGTATGAAGGGAGTACAAAATTATTTAGGTAAGAATAAAAAAATCCAAAAAGTAGAACAAATTGCTTACTTGTTTAAATGGGCGTGTTACTGTGCAATACGCACTTTCTAGTACTCCATCAGCGTGAAGTGCATGGATTACTCCTAAAGCAGTTCCATATCCAGCTGTTGCCAGACTATCGAAAAGACAGATAAGAAAATATGAGAACATGCACAGCTTGAGACTAGAAAGAGGTTGCACTACATCGGAATATGAAAGAAAATGGCTAGCGATCGAGAGTCACCTGCCAGTATTGCAATGTGTTAAAATAGATAATTTCTCAAGATCATCCTTTTATTGATTATGAATGAATGAAGATCCATATGACCCTATTGCTTTATTGGAAGCAACATCACCTTTCAGCATTATTTCAGCAGCCTCAATGTAAGCCTGATATGTCGCAACCCCAAATTATGATGCGGAAGCGATTCGGGTCGGGACGCGACTAATCAAATATCAACAGCACATAAGATATAATGAACGACTCTATATGCGTCGTTTACAATACACTGATATTATAAAAGTTTTACACAATTATAATAGTATACACAAGCTCGATATTTAATGAAAGAGATTCTATGGCATCACTAATTTTACAAAATATAGTAATGCATGTTAATCTCCTGATGTTTGCATGAGACTCGAGCTAATAGGCATCCTGAGTGAGCAGACCTACTGCTGCTGCGAACCTGAGAATACACGCTAAATGGTCAGCTAAAAGCTAGTGAGCTCACAGGTTTAATGATAAGTAATATGTATGAACCGCAAGATTTAATTTTGATGATTTGCAATTAAGCAAATAAGTAAATGATATATGATGTATATAACTGCCATGAGCACATATTCTGAGCTTAACTGAGGTGTCAGGATCACAATCAAGTGCCTGAGCGAGGGTGCCTCTTTGCGAGTGCCTAATCTACACTCGTATGAACAAATGATAATGCGTCCGTTTGACCAGTTAGTGCTTGCTAAACTGGACGGGGATTGTTAATCCCATATGGTACCGTACACTAACATTCACGCTACAAAGTATTACCAAACTATGCTTGGAGGACTCAAATGATTAGATGATAAACTCATGTAGAATATAGCGATATTTGATACTTGCGTTCACATGTATAACAAAACAGGCATGTATTCTCACATCTAGTGTAAAAACAGTAAAATAGGGGCTATGAGACTCACCTGAGTCTGATAAGTTGCTATCAAGCACTAGTGATGGTGTACAAGGGAAATGATGTCGTTTTCAACGACTGAAGCCTGCGGGGCGTCTTAGACGCGCAAGGTTTATAATAATGATTAGATGTCATAACAGATCATCTATGCTAGTTGTTCATCCAACTAGTAATGTCCAAATGATTTGGTTTGATTGTTTAGGTTTGAGTTTTGAAAACATGTACGGCCCGTTGGTGAGTTTTCGTAATAATAAATTCAATTTATTATTATTATGTGTTCGTTGTTTTGTATACTTATCAAAGTATATTCGTATGCTAAAGTATGTATATGTTTACTTAGTATTTCCGAAGGTATAAATATATATATATATATATGTATATATATATATATATATATATGTATATATATATATATATATATATGAGTTTCCGAAAGTATTTAAGTCCGAATGTATATATATATATATGTGTGTGTGTGTGTGTGTGTGTGTGTGTGTGTCCGAATATGTATATATATATATATATAGGTCCGAAAGTATGTCTAAGTCCGAAAGTTCGTATCCGAATGTGTATATATATGTATCCGAAAGTATCCGTGCGTTTATATCCGAAAGTGTAAAAATTCAAGATTTTGGGCCAAAAATACTATTCATTCTAATTTAGCAAAAGTCAACTCCGAACTTTGACTTTCGGAGTCAAAAATCCGAATTTGACATGAAAGTCCGAAAGTCAACAAAAGTCAAAGTTCGGAGTAAAAATTAGTCCGAATTTGTGATTTTTATTTGACTAAGAAAACGTTATCGAAATGTTCCGAAATTTTTACACGAGGTTCCCATATATCTTATGTACTTCCTGTATTTTTTTCTTGACTTTTGCATGTCGGTTGATATTTTTTAAAAATTCACAAAATATCACAGTCTAGTTTGGTCCTAATTTTAAACCTTTGTTCACAAATCTAATTTTCTGGAAGAATTAGTATTGTTAGAAAGCGCCAAAGAAGAACTTTTTGTAGATAATATCCATACGAAGATTTCGGTATATGATTCATGCATTTATTCAACCTAGAACTCAAGTTATGGCTCCGAGAAGGATGTGCAACTTTTTGTCTCCTGAAGACAGAAAGTATATGTTGTCGTAGAAAATTATTTTTGTGTACTAAACGGAGTCGGAATGTTACGAAACAATTTTTGTTAGAAATCTTACTTCTTGTACTTCATTTTAGGCTTAAGAAACGTCCATTTTCATATTGTAATGATTTTTATAAAAATCGTGGAAGCAGGAGCAAAAATCTGGACAGATTTACTGTTTAAGTGTATTTGTTCCAAAAATGTTTTTAAGCTTATGATTAGAACATTATCTTGCTAAATGAACTTACTAACATGTATATAAATGTTAAGAAAGTAAATCTAATTAGAATTTGATGGTTCTTACTTAGAAAGATGATGATTGAGAGGCGAAAACAAGATATGGTGCACGATTTTGCTTCTTCCTCTTCTTCCTAGCTTTCCTTCTTCAAATATGGAGGTGTTTGGAAGGTGGAAGATGGTGGTGTTCTTGAGGTATTAGAGAGAGAGAGAGAGAAAACGATTTAGAGAGAGAGATGGGTGATGGTGAATGAGAAAAATGGTGGTGATGTTGGTTGTTATTGTCAAGAAACAAGATCCACATTTGGTGGATCTTGTTGGCTGATTTTAATAAACAAATGGGGGCAAGATTTTGTTTAAATCTTGTCTCCATACTTGATATTATATCCGTGTTTGTTTACCCGATCGTTTAAATGTATAATTAGACGTTATATATATCATACGTACTTTTTTTAAATAAAGAATGAACTTTCGATATTTTTGAATGAAGTATTTTATCACAATACTTATTAATGAGTTATAAAAATATAACTTTGGTTTGTTTCATTGATCGAGCGCGTTTTATGTATTTTTGGTCATGTAGGAGTTAATTATACGATACAAAATACTTTTGCAATATTATCAAAATAATATTTATAAACAATTATGTTTATTAAATAAATCCATATTATCTAATAAAATAGGTTCACCAACGTCCATATTAATGGATCGGAATTTTTTGCCGATATAAATGACACGATTTAATTAATCATGTAAATGCGTATATATAACAATACACGTAATGATACATACAATTAGCTTAACACAGAACTAATTACATGTATTAACAAAATGATTAGGACCTAATAACTGGTCCTAATTTGACGGGTGTTACATTCTCCCCTTGTTAAGAGAATTTCATCCTGAAATTTAGCTCTCAGTCGTGTGAGTGGAGTCGGAGAAAATATGTGGATATTTGAGTCGCATCTGGTCTTCTCGTTCCCAGGTAAATTCTGGACCGCGCCGCGAATTCCACCGAACTTTGATGATAGGGATACGACTTTGCTTAAGTTGTTTGACCTCACGGTCCATGATCTCCACTGGTGTTTCGACGAAATGAAGCTTGTCGTCAATTTGAATCTCATCGAGAGGTATAATGAGTGTCTCATCGGACATGAATTTCTTAAGATTAGAAATGTGGAATGTGGGATGCACGCTACTGAGCTCGGGTAGTAGCTGCAATCGATATGCGACTAGACCAATCCTTTTGAGGATTTCAAAAGGTCCAACGTATCTGGGATTCAATTTCCCACGCTTGCCGAATCGGATGACACTTTTTCAAGGTGATACTTTGAGTAATACTCTATCTCCAACCTGGAACTCAAGATGTTTGCGTCTCACGTCAGCATAACTCTTCTGATGATCACGAGCGGATTTCAACCTTTGCTGGATACCAACGATCTTCTCGGTGGTTTCGTGGATGATTTCAGGACCAGTGAGTTGGCTGTCTCCCACTTCGGTCCAACAGATAGGCGATCGGCACTTACGACCGTATAGTGCGTCGAATGGTGCAGCTCCAATGCTGGTATGATAACTGTTGTTGTACGAGAATTCGCATAATGGTAAGTGATGTTCCCAATTTGCACCGAAGTCAATAACGCAGGCTCGTAGCATATCCTCCAGTGTTTGAATTGTCCTTTCACTTTGGCCGTCAGTTTGTGAATGATATGCAGTACTCATATCCAAACGAGTACCCAAGGATTTTTGTAATGATTGCCAAAAGTGAGATGTAAAACGGCTGTCTCTATCAGAGATAATTGAGATTGAAACGCCATGTCGAGATACGATCTCCTTCAAATAGATTCGTGTGAGACGTTCCATTTTATCGGTTTCCTTGATGGCAAGGAAATGAGCAGATTTGGTGAGCCGGTCCATGATCACCCAAATGGTATCGCAACCGCTTAATGTTCTTGGGAGTTTAGTGATGAAATCCATAACGATTTGCTCCCATTTCCACTGGGGGATGTCTGGTTGTTGAAGTAGGCCGGATGGTTTCTGATATTCGGCTTTGACTTTAGAACATGTGAGGCACTTGCCGACGTATGTAGCGATCTCAGCTTTCATGTTTGGCCACCAGTATAATCCTTTGATGCCATGATACATCTTGTCGGATCCGGGATGTATATAGTATTTGGACTTGTGAGCTTCATCCATCACCAAGTCTCGTAGGTTCCCAAAACTAGGTAACCAGATTCGATTAGCGAAGTATTTGACTCCATTGGGTTTGGTTTCAAACCGTTTCTCCATGTTGCTCAAGGCCTCATTTTTCAGGTTTTCAGTATTCAATGCTTCGAGTTGAGCGGCGAGGATTTGAACGATAAAATCATTATGAATGGTAATACTGAGGGCTCGGACTCGAAGTGGTTTGGTGCGCTCTTTTCGACTTAGGGCATCGGCAACAACATTTGCTTTGCCCGGATGGTACTTGATTTCGCAGTCGTAATCGCTAAGCAACTTGACCCAGCGACGTTGCCTCATGTTGAGATCCTTCTGATCGAATATATGCTGTAGACTTTTATGATCGGTGAAGATGGTACATTTTATGCCATACAGATAGTGTCTCCAGATTTTGAGTGCAAACACTACGGCTCATATTCAGGTCATGAGTGGTGTAGTTCTTTTCGTGAACTTTGAGTTGTCGGGAGGCGTAGGCAATAACCTTGTCCCGTTGTATCAACACGCAACCAAGACCTTGGTGTGAGGCATCGTAGTAAACCACGAAGTCATCGTTGCCTTCGGGTAATGATAGAATGGGTGCACTGCAAAGCTTTTGTTTCAATAGCTGAAATGCTGACTCCTACTTATCAGTCCAATCGAATTTCTTTTCCTTCTGAGTCAGGGTCGTGAGAGGTTGGGCTATTTTTGAGAAGTTCTCTATGAAACGTCGATAGTAACTAGCCAGTCCTAAGAATTGGCGTACTTCGGTCGGCGTTGTCGGTGCTTGCCAGTACTTGATAGCCTCAATCTTTGATGGATCTAAGTGAATTCCCTGACTGCCAATCACATGACCAAGGAATTGAACGGTCTGCATCCAGAACTCACACTTGGAGAACTTAGCATACAACTCTTCGTGTCTAAGAAGTTCTAGAAGGGTTTTGAGATGTTGCGCATGTTCCTGCTCATTGCGCGAGTAAATGAGGATGTCATCGATGAAGACAATGAAAAACTTGTCGAGATATGGTTTGCACACTCGGTTCATAAGGTCCATGAATACAGCCGGTGCGTTGGTTAAACCGAAAGGCATCACCTGGAATTCGTAATGCCCGTAGCGAGTTCGGAAAGCTTGAATACAAGTTGTGAGTTTTCAAATGATTACAGGACATGGATTTACAAAAGATGTCGGGAATTAGTGCATCGAGATTCAGAATTCGTCCAGATGGAAATGATGCTATCAACAGTACGCGCGGGATAAAGCTTAGTTTGTGGAGACCTAGCAGTTCTCCTAGTGGTAGGTTTCAATCGTGATCCCGAAGGAATAAAATGGTAGGAAGAATACGAAACGATATCTTCCTAGTGAGCGCCTGACGGTACAGTAGGATGGGTCGTAAAATTTTGTACGCGTATAAATAGATAGACGGTATTAGATGAGAACAAAGTCCCGTTCTATATATCGAGTGACGTTGTAGTAGCTATACTTGTCGTCTTCGATGGTGTAAGTGTTTGCGAGTATATTATCGTGTGTGGCCTATTCATATATCTTCAATATATAATAGCCTAGATAGTAGTACGTAGGTGAGGCCTATGTATGTATATACACCTATATCACATAATAGCCTAGTGTGTGTCTAGTACAAAACAAGTAAGAGTCTCGGTTCTCTCGTGGTCAGAGTCAACTAGTGTATCCCTATTTCAGCATAACCTCTTTCAGATATCACATCAACTTTATTTATTGCACATAGTTAGCTAGGCTATGTTAAATTAAACTTGTATGATGTAATCCCTGAACCAGCTACACCTTAGGCTCTGATACCAATCTGTCGCACCCCAAATTATGATGCGGAAGCAATTCGGGTCGGGGCGCGACTAATCAAATATCAACAGCACATAAGATATAATGGACGACTCTATATGCATCATTTTCAATACACTGATATTATAAAAGTTTTACACAGTTATAATAGTATACAAAAGCTCGATATTTAATGAAAGAGATTCTATGACATCACTAATTTTACAAAATATAGTAATGCATGACAATCTCCTGATGTTTGCATAAGACTCGAGCTAATAGGCATCCTGAGTGAGCAGACCTACTGCTGCTGCGAACCTGAGAATGCACGCTAAATGGTCAGCTAAAAGCTGGTGAGCTCACAGGTTTAATGATAAGTAATATGTATGAACCCTCAAGATTTAATTTTGATGATTTGCAATTAAGCAAATAAGTAAATGATAAATGATGTATATAACTGCCATGAGAACATAGTCTGAGCTTAACTAAGGTGTCAGGATCACAATCAAGTGCCTGAGCGAGGGTGCCTCTTTGCGAGTGCCTAATCTACACTCGTATGAACAAATGATAATGCGTCCGTTTGACTAGTTAGTGCTTGCTAACCCGGACGGGGATTGTCAATCCCATATGGTACCATACACTAACATTCACGCTACAAAGTATTACCAAACTATGCTTGGAGGACTTAAATTATTAGATGATAAACTCATGTAGAATATAGCGATATTTGATACTTGCGTTCACATGTAAAACAAAACAGGCATGTATTCTCACCCCTAGTGTAAAAACAGTAAAATAGGGGCTATGCGACTCACCTGAGTCTGATGAGTTGCTATCAAGCACTAGTGATGGTGTACAAGGGAAATGATGTCGTTTTCAACGACTGAAACCTGCGGGGCGTCTTAGACGCGCAAGGTTTATAATAATGATTAGATGTCCTAACAGATCATCTATGCTAGTTGTTCATCCAACTAGTAATGTCAAAATGATTTGGTTTGATTGTTTAGGTTTGAGTTTTGAAAACATGTACGGCCCGTTGGTGAGTTTTCGTAATAATAAATTCAATTTATTATTATTATGTGTTCGTTGTTTTGTATACTTATCAAAGTATATTCGTATGCTAAAGTATGTATATGTTTACTTAGTATTTCCGAAGGTATAAATATATATTTATATATATATTTATATATATGAGTTTCCGAAAGTATTTAAGTCCGAATGTATATATATATATATATATATATATATATATATATATATATATATATATGTCCGAATATGTGTATATATATAGGTCCGAAAGTATGTCTAAGTCCGAAAGTTCGTATCCGAATGTATATATATGTATCCGAAAGTATCCGTGCGTTTATATCCGAAAGTTTGAGGTCCGAAAGTGTAAAAATTCAAGGTTTTGGGCCAAAAATACTATTCATCAGAATTTAGCAAAAGTCAACTCCGAACTTGGACTTTCGGAGTCAAAAATACGAATTTGACATGAAAGTCTGAAAGTCAACAAAAGTCAAAATTCGGAGTAAAAATTAGTCCGAATTTGTGATTTTTATTTGACTAAGCAAAGTTATCGAAATGTTCCGAAATGTTTACAAAACGTTCCCATATATCTTATGTACTTCCTATATTTTTTTCATGACTTTTGGATGTCGTTTGATATTTTTTAAAAATTCACAAAGTATCACAGTTCAGTTTGTTCCAAATTTTAAACCTTTGTTCACAAATCTAATTTTCTGAAAGAATTTGTGTATTTTTAGAACGCGCCAAAGAAGAACTTTTTATAGATAACATCCATACGAAGATTTCGGTATATGATTCATGCATTTATTCAACCTAGAACTCAAGTTATGGCTCCGAGAAGGAGGTGCAACTTTCTGTCACCAGAAGACAGAAAGTATATGTCGTCGTAGAAAATTATTTTCGTGTAGTAACGGAGTGGGAATGTTACGAAACAATTTTTGTTAGAAATATTACTTCTTGTATTTCATTTTAGGCTTAAGAAACGTCCATTTTCATGTTGTAATGATTTTTCTAAAAATCGTGGAAGTAGGAGCAAAAATCTGGACAGATTTACTGTTTAAGTGTATTTGTTCCAAAAATATTTTTAAGCTTATGATTTGGACATTATCTTGCTAAATGAACTTACTAACATGTATATAAGTGTTAAGAAAGTAAATCTAATTAGAATTTGATGGTTCTTACTTAGAAAGATGATGATCGAGAGGCGAAAACGAGAGATGGTGCACGGTTTTGCTTCTTCCTCTTCTTCCTAGCTTTCCTTCTTCAAATATGGAGGTGTTTGGAAGGTGGAAGATGGTGGTGTTCTTGAGGTATTAGAGAGAGAGAGAGAGAGAGAAAATGATTTAGAGAGAGAGAGATGGGTGATGGTGAATGAGAAAAATGATGGTGATGTTGGTTGTTATTGTCATGAAACAAGATCCACATTTGGTGGATCTTGTTGGCTGATTTTAATAAACAAATGGGGGCAAGATTTTGTTTAAATCTTGTCTCCATACTTGATATTATATCCGTGTTTGTTTACCCGATCGTTTAAACGTATAATTAGACTTTATATATATCATACGTACTTTTTTTAAATAACGAATGAACTTTCGATATTTTTGAATGAAGTATTTTATCACAATACTTATTAATGAGTTATAAAAATATAACTTTGGTTTGTTTCATTGATCGAGCGCGTTTTATGTATTTTTGGTCGTGTAGGAGTTAATTATACGATACAAAATACTTTTGCAATATTATCAAAATAATATTTTGAAATAATTATGTTTATTAAATAAATTCATATTATCTAATAAAATAGGTTCACCAACGTCCATATTAATGGATCGGAATTTTTAGCCGATATAAATGACACGATTTAATTAATCATGTAAATGCGTATATATAACAATACACGTAATGATACATACAATTAACCTAACACAGAACTAATTACATGTATTAACAAAATGATTAGGACCTAATAACTGGTCCTAATTTGACGGGTATCACATGATAAAAGTAAGAAATAGAACATAACTAGATGATTAAGATAAATACTTCGTGGTCGTGGCAATGAGAGAACTATAACTTGTAAGACTTGATTGACATCTTTAGCTGTTGCAGCAGAACTCATTACATTATCTGTAAGTTTAGTTGCAGCATCCGAAAGATTGACAGCTGTTGGACGGCTAAGGAAATTTATAGTAGAAAATAATCATGATCAATAAAGTATATAATCTTAGGAGGAGACAGATAAAAAAGAAAAGGTGGTTTAATATGAACAGATTAAGCCAGCCGGCAGTAGTTACCTTGAGACAAGATATTCCAGTTTGTCTTTAAGGAAAAGATGTTGCATCATCTGGTGTTCCGCTAAATCCCTCGAGTTTAGATATTTCTACAGACAAAGACATCGGCTATGGCAATCGCAGGTGCCCCACGCACCACCATATCTCTTATTGCTTCCCTGGATATATAATATTATATATTTATATATATATTGTAACCTCATCAATAGGAAGTTTTCTTTTTGAAAAACAAATAATAATAGTTGACTTAATTAAAGCACAACACATCATTTGATAGATTTTACATACATAACACAACGGATTTACTTTGAATACAAAGATCAAAATTAGAAATTAGAATATGATGCGATATTCAAGAGATATTTTTATATACCTTTGTTCCTCTTTCAATATATTTGACTGCAAGTAACTCTTTACTTTTTGTTGTGTAATGTAGTAAAACTTAATTCAAGTACTTACAACTATGTGCAAGGTTGTATCTTAACAATGACTAATGAAATAACATCAATCATCATCAGGTGACAAGCATGCCTTTATTCATAATTTTGTCAAATTGCCTACAAATATATAATCAGTAAACAAACATTTGCAACTTGCAAATACACTTGTATTGGTGTACGTATGTAGGTATACAAGTTCTTACAAGTCCACCACATAACCAAAAGGCAATAGACCATGCTACCATGGTTTGCTTGGATTTTGAGTTCTATAAAGACTTTTATACTACCTCGTGGGCTCCTGTTTTCACACAAGTGTAACACCCCAAATTTTGTAAGTACGTAAACCTTTAAGTTTGAAAGAAAACATGTATATATATTATTATTGTTATTAATATTGTGTTTAGTAAGTTAAGGAGGTTAAAAATTTAACATCTTGTAATAAGCAAGTTTAGTGGTCAAAATATGAATAATAAAACTTGAGAATGTTATGGTGGCAAAAGTAGGAAAGATGAGACTTGGGGGTAGAAACTGAAAATATATTAATTAAATCCCCTTTTCATTAAAAATATGGAAGAAACAAGAAAATTGTGTGTGTTGTGTGGTTCGACCGGCCAAAAGGGGGAAGAGAAGAACAAGTAGAAATTCACCAAATGTAGGCTTAATCTATGTGTTTTCTTGCTTCTAAGTTCGATTTTAGCATCATCATCAAGGAAAGAATCATCTTCTAATACCTTTAAATTTATTATTTTGGTTGAGTCTTACATGAACCCTAAAGAGGGTTTTGAGAATTGGTTAAGTTTTTGGAAGTAGGAATGTTTGATGATGATTGTTGTGTGTAAAAGAGCTTGTGTAAGTGCAAGATAATGAGCTTTATTGTGAAACTTGAGTTTTGATGATGTTGGTCAATTTAGAGAATTTTATTGATGATGATTATGATAATAATTGTAGCTTATATGTTGTTGTTATTGTATTGTCATCAATTTAACCAATTGCATGCCAAATCCTTAAGAAGAATGAGAATTTGGTAGTTGGATTAATTTTGCATATTTTGGATGAGTGTGAGCTTAAATATGAGATTGATGTTCTTAAGTAAACATAAGAGTTTAATTGTATAAGTTACAAGAAGAGCTTAATTGGTTACTATTGAGAATTTGATATGTAGAAGGTTGTCACTTTGAGTAGTGAATAGCCTTGTTTGTATATTTATGTGTTTAGGTGGTTATTGAGCTAACTTGAGAACTTGTTAGTGGAGGGTAGATTATTGTAAGTGTGGCATTTGAGTATACCATTTATGTAGCCTACAATAGGGGATTCAAGAATGGCAATGGGGCTTGAGAAATATCATTGTTTATGTCTTGACACCATTGTAGTGTTCCTTTGAGTAGGGACACCATTGTAGATTAAGGATCCTTAATATTGTAGTTGGTTAGTCATTTGAGTATGATCACCATGTTATTTGTTATAGTTGTTAATATTTTCTTGTTTTCCATTACTTATTAAGCATACATGCTTACCCCTTTTAGTGTTGTTGTTGTATTGATGTGTGTAGGTACAAGTGGGTCAAGGGGTAATACGGGTAAAGAGCCAAGAAACGACTAACGGTGGACTTACTAAAAAGTTAGTAAGTTGAATCCTTTTATTTTGTAGAAATCGTGCTCTAGATACAATCGTGAAAGCCCCTTTTTGTTGTAATGATCTTGTGGATTTAATCCTACTTTTGATGCAAATGTTTTGACCAGTTCTTGTGAAGTTGTAGATGTAAATGAAGTAATGGTAGTGTGGGTCAAACATAGTAGTTGCATTATTTAGAGAAGTATGAAAGTCTTAGTAATATGTATGGTAAAACTTTTGAACAAATGGTTATGTTAATTTAAGTGGTGTTATTGGTGAAATTGATGAGTTGAGTATGAATTTGAATCCTTGTAAAAATTTAAAATGTTGTTTTCATATTGGGAGTTTGGTCATTAGAAATGCAGAATTTTGAAAAAATAAAAAAAATTGGTGTTTTGGTTGTACAAAAATTAAGTTTGAAATGATTTAGAATCTGGGCATAAACTTGAGTCTGCTGGCATTTCATGAGTTAAGTTCAGGTACGAGATAGCATGGGGTATATGCGTACGCGTACCATACACTATTTCGGTCACAGAATACTTCATGCCTTTAGTACGCGATCGCGTGAGTTTCCTAGGATCGTGTATCCATTGTAAGTACGCGATCGCATGGTGAGTAGAAGTCCGCATACCTATAACTAAAACGAATACATAAGTCATTTAACGATAAGTACGCGATCGCGTGGTTTAAACCACGATCGCGTACTATACTGATTTTTCAAATGGTTCGTTTTGTGATCGAGTTAAATTTTATAATGTGTAATGTGAGTTAATAGAGACGTTTTAATTTAAAGGGGACATTATTATATAAATATTTGAGTAAAAAAAATCAGGGCGTTTCAAGAAGAAACAATTTCCATTATATAGCTAATTAAGACACCCAAAGAAGAATAAAAACGAGTGTTAAAATACCGAGGATAGGACATTAACATTCAAGCTTTTTATCAAGCAAGTGGGGTGCATCATCAAACATGTCTTCCTACAATACTTAAGCAAAGTTATGATATTCTACACATCAGCAATCGTAAAAGTTGTGCCCTTGTTGCGTGAAAATGGGTGAATTAGTAGGAGGCGAGATTAAAAAGCATGAAAGGTAGAATGTCTTAAGTTAAAAGTATTCAAAAGATGTTATGGAAAAAATAATTGATTCTGTATATACATCCCTAAGATATTTATGTTTTTCAAAGATTTTGAAAAAACCAATAGCCATAAAGGAAGACGATCTTGTGGAAGTATGGCATACAAGCGGTGCGAAAAAATAGCACATCACCGCCCTTCCCCATAATAGGTAGCACTTTCACATATAACGACGAGGACACATCACCGCCCTTCCCCATGATATCTAAACATATGATCTTTTTGATTGAAAATTGCCCATACTTTTATTTTGCAGCTCAAAAGTGGTGGCAAAAAAAATTAGGGTTTTTGGTTTGTTAAAAAAGATTATGGAAGAAGAGAAAAGAGAAAGGGGGTTTAGGTTTTATTACCTGGTCAAGTAGGGCCACGGTCATAACGGATCAGATGGACTAGAGAGACTCTCCAGCTCTCCTCCTCCTCCCATTGATTTTGATTTTGATTTCGATTAAATTAATTTTTTATTTTAATTTTAACTTGCAGACACCAGAGAAGAGAAGAGAAGAGAAGATGAAATGGCGCAGGTACTACTATTATGAGGTTTGTTCGGGTAAATTAGGTTTTCTGACTACATGAATGAATCTAGAAAAACCAAAATAAACACATTCTTACCGGCTTTTGAGCATACGTTATTTACAACTACTAAGCCATATAAATAAACAAACATTCCTAATAAATAAACAAACATGCAAGTAAGCCATATAAATAAGATTTTTATACTATACAAACATTCCTAATAAATAGGGAAGGGATGGAATTTGTGATCATACTACTCCCTTCTAATCCGCCAATTACCTGCTCACAAAAAGGTATCCTAATGCTGGCCTTGCAATTTTATTTTATTATATACTAGTGTTAACACTGTGCGATGCACGGCTAGCAAAGATAACTTTATATACACCGATCATAATGTAAAATGGTATATTAAATGTTTTAATGAATATATTAAATAATTTTGTATTGTATACATTTTATACACATGTGATGGTTAGTACATCATCATATTTTCTTTTACAACACTGTAAAACATATTTTGTGGTATATGGTTTAAAAATGTGATGTACAAATCACCTCCCTTTATATAATCTTTTTTCATAACATTTAAAATATAAAAATATTGAGTAAATATCGGGGGACGGATGATAGCTAGCCCTTTAAAAACTTTCAAATTGTGTAAAAAAATAGTTTTTTTACCGATATTAATAATACTTTATAAGTTTTGACCCATTAAAATTTAAAATATGAACAACATTTTGCCCCCACAATATATTAATAAATCGAAAAGGTTAAAATGTAAAGTGACATTTTCTAGCTAAAAATAATTGTTTGGTCATGGTAACCTTTTTCATTGCTAAAGTTGCAATAGCAATGTGCATGTTCATAGTTTTAGCAAAGATAAATAGCTGAACATTGCCTGAGGTGTAGTCCTTGAGGAAGGGTCGCATCGGATCCAAATGATACGATGTTAAGGTTGCCCGTTGAAACAACCTGTCAAAAATATAACTATTTAGACGTTTTATTGGACAACTAATGCGCATCCACATGTACAAAACAGAAATCATTCTACTTTGCGGTCAAAGTTATACAAATACACAAATAAGACATCATATAGATTTGAAAATTAATATAGAAATTACAAAATCACACCTCTCACCCGTCGCATACAAAATTAAACTTACTTTGTGAGTAAAACTAATAAACCCTTTTTAAAAAAAAAAAATTAGAGAGACGATGAACTTGATTTACATATTCACGAATGTTGTATTTAGATTACAAAATAAACGAAATTGTGATTCCTGAGTTTGCAAGATGATAAAAATATTGTCATATTGACAAAATTACGATGAAAGCTATAATGATATCAAAAGTAAGTTATCGTGATTTAATTTATGGAGTTAGAGAATGAATGACGAAGATTAAGATGAAGAAGAATAAAAAAATTATATAACTTCAAATTAGAGTGAAAAAATAGATAAATAAATTCATGATTTTCGGCTACAACTAAAAAACTATCTATTGTTTTAGTTTAGATTAAATTGGCTATAATTTAATTATCTATTGCATTATTTATCATTAAAAATAATGACACATTAAATTAAATTGATCATAATTTGATTTTTTAATAAAATATTACCTTATATACCTTTTAGGTGTAGGAGAATCCACCTCATCAAATTGTTTAATATAATGATGACACATAGGATATAGATGATGTGGCATGGGTGAATAGTTGACAAATAATTGGAGGTCTCCTCCTTTAGTTATATAGATAGATAGATATAGATATATAAGATTTAAGATTTAAGATTTAAGATATATATGTATTATAAGAATTAAGATTAAGGTATGAAGCGAGTTTAGTTCAACATACGTGTTCCAAACTTCATTAAGTATAATTATAATTACATGTACCAAAAAAATTATACATTATATGATTGTATTCCTACAAAAATAAAATATGTTAGAATTGGATATAAGGAATACTATAGTTATAAACATATAATACAAACAAAAGTTACAAACTGAGGTGTCACTATTTCATTGATTTCTTTTTTCTCACTCATCTTTCTCTCTCTTATTTTTATTGGGGACATATACCATTTTATATCCCAAAGTTTGTAAAATATTTGTATCTATATCATTTCTCTTTGGATATTATGTCTTAGAAAGTCATTTCAAAATGCATACCCATATATGTGTGAATTTTGACGATACATTTATAAAAAATCATATTCACCTGCTTATCATATTCAAAACTCAATTGAAGCCTTGAAGGGTTCACAATATCATAGTATACTTATTAATCGGGGTAGCTCAAATGATACCATCATCGCAAATGTTTAGGTTCAACATATGTGACCGACAGGTCAAGAATTTGAATCCGTGCCTCATCACATGTGGGTGATTGTGAAAAGATTATTTTTCCGGTTTTAGTGCTCCTTATGGATTGGACGGACTCGCACCAATGAAATACGGTACCACAGTTAGGATACACTTCAAATGACACCCTTATCAACTAAAAAATGTTTTCGTTAAATATATAACATATGACGATAAAATTTATGTCGAAATATAGATAAAATTACACTGATCATGAATATATATTCGGAATTATTTTAAACATTGTATAGAAAAAGTTATCAAAGAAAAACGAAATACTAAGTAAATTAAATAGGAAAATATAATATATTAAAAATGTTTTTTTTTTTCTCGTTTCCTCTCTGTCGCGCCGAATGTCAAATTGTACGCTCCATGGCTCACTTTTTATTTTTTTTTCACGCACCATTATTCAACACATGATGTGTCAGGCGCGCCGGGCCCACACTGACACACGCCCAGCCACCAAATTTTGAAATAATCAGGTTTTTTGGTTTGTCTTATTGCGTTCGCACGTTGCTTGTTTGGTATGGCGTGAAAGGTAGGATTAGTTTGTTAAAACACATGGTCAAAGGATTATTTTGTTAAATTAGTTTGGTCAAAGGATCAAATTTATGATTTTCCCTTTTTATAAATATATAATCTACATAATCTTTATAAAGCGTGAAAATGCACGAATATGATTTCATGTCATGCTGTTTTCTTTTCTAATTTCTAAATTTAAAGGGCGTTAAAATTTTCATGGGCACCTTTTATTCGTACATAGGCAAATCCACGTATAATACTCCGATGGTAAAACCACATGTACGAGCCAAATGGAAGAAGCATTTAATTTAATATTAATTAATTAATATATTAAAAGAAAATTTTTGAGAAAATAATAACCATTAGATAGAGATCAATTTGATGATCTAACCTTTGATAAAAATAATGACATATTTAATCCCATTTTTTGTGTAATTAAAGACTAATATGTTCTTCTATATTTACAATATAAATCCATTATTTTTTCCATTATTCTAGATCGCTCCTCCAAATATTTTATGAAAAATTTAATTTTAATAACTACTTCATTATTTCATCCATAATTCAAACTATTCCTTCAATCTAAAAAAACTCCAATTTGTAATTTTCAATTCCAAAAAATTCATGGCTCCAATACAATCACCTTTTAGTTTTTCTAATTCTTTTATCAATTTCTAATTTCCAATTCTTGGATTAGAGATGACAACGGGTCGGGTTCGAGCGAGTTTTATTGTATCTGTACCCATAGCCGTTCAAAATATTCATACTCATACCCGGCCCAATACCCACTTGGTACCCAATTAGTATTACCTATCGGTTTTTCGGTATTTATTCACGGGTTTCGGTTATCCCCACGTATGTAACTTTGGCTGAACAAAAAATTGTATAGTTGTTGAAAATACGATACAAATTTGAAACGCGGCAAAAAAACAAAACCAAAATACCGTAAACTATAGTATATTCAAGATTTCAAATCTTAAAGCTAACAATTTAACTATTTAATTAACTTATTCAAAGTTTCAATACGTTCAAGATATCAAACAATTTCATGTTTTCATATCATACAAAATTAAAATGTAAATAATCATGAAAATTCAAATATAAAAGAGAATGGTATAAAGTTCATCAGTTAATATGTACATTATCTTCTTATACATAATAAATATGTGTTTTATTTAAAACTCTAATTAATAATAACAATTATGTGGGTATGAATACAGGTAAATGGCTATGGATACGAGTACAGGTAATTGGGCTCTATTACCAAAACTCATCACCATACCCATACCCGCGAAATAAAAAAATATGTACCCAAAACGCATCCAAACCCGCTATAATTCGTAATTAATTGACCCTTAACGTACATTGATAATAAAACTTAGTCATGACGTATATATATATGAAGCGACATAAATATTTTTCATGGTCGATCCCACGAATTTTGCGGGTCCAAAACTAGTTTTACTAGAAAAAGAAACTACGTGGAAATAATTCAATAAATATACGTATAGGCTATAGCAGATTATTAGCAGCTAGAAGCCTTGAGCCCTTGATAGACGTAAAAAATTAGCCTTGGGCCTTTCGAAAAGTGGACTTGAATAATTAAAATCAAAATGAAACTCAAAAGGTTGGGTCTCGGGCCAAGTAGTTGGATATAATGAGAACTCGGTTTAAATGGACATATATACAAAAAATATGGTTAAAATTGGAGGGCCTTTCAAAGTGAGGGTTATGTGTAATAGCCCAACTTGCACATCTTGATCAACGGCATGTGATTTACCATGCTTGAAGGCAAACTAGACCGCTAAGCGCATCTAACGTTTATCGAATATTTCGTGAAATGTTTGTTCGTTTAGTGAAAGAGCAATGATACACTTACAAAATATTTACTAAAATATGTATACAAAATTATGTGTACCAATCATGCTAGTAGAGAGAATCAGGAAAGAGAAAAAAATCTTTATTTTCATTGATCCACATCTTGTGTCACATCATATTGTAAGAAAGTGTTTGTAAATTTTTTGTAACCATATCATTTCTAGGGGTGTTCAAAAATATCCGTATCCGAATCCGTATCCAATATATCCGATAATCCGGTCCGAAAATATCCGAAAATTTGGATATCAAAAATTTCGGATACCCGAAATTCGGATATCCAAACTTTCGGATTCGGATTCGGATAGTATTTTTCACAAATTTCGGATAATCGGATATTCAAAAATCCGAAAACTTGTATATTATCTTATTTGTTTTTCCCTATTTTGAAACCCTAAATACATTTTACACTCACACCTTTAAATATCTATAACAAAAATGTATTTCTCTCGCATCTCAGCTTTGATTTCTTCCTCCCGTCAAAGCGTGGTAGACGTACACATGACTACATGAGCTTCTTGTTTCTTCAATTTCTTTAATTATTCGAACTCAATCTTTTTTGTTAGTTGCTTTTTCTTGCTGCAAGCTTTGGTCCATCTGATTTTAATTCATCTGCTTTCTTTCTTTTTGAATCTGAAAGTCAAAGTAATTGGTATCCACTTGGTTGTTTTTTTTGCAACTTTTGTATACATATCCTCGAAGATATATGAATGCAAGCGATTGAAGTTTTATTTTTGTTCTTCTACTCTTTTTAGTCGATTTCATCAGATGGGTTTGGTATTTTCGGATATTCGGATATCCAAGTTCGGATATCCGAAATTTTCGGATATCCGAAATTTCGGATTCAGATAGTGAAATTAGATATCCGAAATTTCGGATATCCGAATATCCGAAATTTCAGATATCCGACTTTGAACCCCCCTAATCATTTCTCTTAGTGAAATAAACTAACACGAACATGATTTCCATCCGTTCA
Source organism: Helichrysum umbraculigerum (assembly GCA_949592205.1). Classification (NCBI taxonomy): domain Eukaryota; kingdom Viridiplantae; phylum Streptophyta; class Magnoliopsida; order Asterales; family Asteraceae; genus Helichrysum; species Helichrysum umbraculigerum. The sequence goes on along the minus strand of CATIUR010000005.1, from coordinate 1,378,289 downwards.
ATTACCCTCATTAAAATTTATTTGTTATACTTTTATATTATATTATTATATACAAGTGTTAAACGTGTCCGTTGGACGGCCAAAATAATAACTTTATACGATAAAAACTTATAAAATGCTAATATGTAAGGTTCATACAGTTTCTAAAGTAAAAAAAATAGTTCTTAAGAAAAATATGAAGCACATCTTGTTAACTTCCATTTCATGTGGTTAAAATAACAATAAAAATCAAATTATTTTTATGATAATACTTAGTAACATGAATATATATACTAATGAGTTCCTATAATTATAGGTCGAATTTAATCACTCTTTCATAATCATTGATGAAAATTTGTTTTTGGATAGTAAATAAATATATTTTTTTCCGTCTCACACATTAGTATGCTATAAATATACTAGTTACAGTTCTCGCCGTGCGTAACGCACGGCCCAAGTAAGATTGCAAATTATAATTGATTAGTTCACCAATATACTTTGAGCAAAGTTATCTACTAATGATTGATAGTGTCTTACAATAATTATAGCATTATTCAAAAATAAGAGCACAGCTACTAAATAAAGACCAATAAATTCTCTAATGTATTAAAATTGATGTTCTTTGCATAATATTTCTGAAAAACTCCTCACTATCTTTGATCTTGCATGCACCATTCCAATGTTCTACGGAGTATTATAAACTCTCATGTCTGAGAACTTCTGAATCCACCGTATCGTATAATTAATTAGTCTTTCCTATGTTTCAATAATTTTCCACGTCGTTGTGTTTGTGCAAACATATTACGTAACCTTGTACACAAAAAAATAGAATTTATTATGACAATATCATTAATCTTTTTTGAATCTCAATCATCTTTTTTTTCCAACTGAGACGGATACAGGTAAATGACGAACATAACATTTGCATAAATTTGTTGATATAATATTAAATTTGTAGAGAAGAGTTCAATTGAGACCACTTATTTTGTGTGAGAATGGGGGAACCAACCACAATATGTCATGTGTCACTTTTTTCTCTCTCATCCACGTTTTTAAAAATTAAATATCTCACAAATGACAAGTCGAAAAATCATGAAAATTGCATCATATTTTTCAGCGTTTTATCCTCTTCGATTTGCCGTCCATCAAGGCATACTTCCGACGAACTTTTTTTTTCCATTTTTTTGTGGGTTTTACATATCAGTAACACATGTGTTATTGATTGATTATACATTTGATTTAGGGTTTAGGGTTTAGGGTTAGGGTTTAGAGTTAGGGTTTAACAGGGTTTAGTGTTAGGGTTTAACAGGGTTTAGTGTTAGGGTTTAGCAGGGTTTAGGGTTTAGTATGATTTAGGGTTTAGAGTTTTATAAAGCGTTTAGAGTTTAGGGTTAGGGTTTAAGGTTGGGAGTTTGGGGTTTCGGAACCCAAGATGTCCCATTAAATGGTAACAACATTAACCAACCAGTCTACACTACTCTACGACATAGTATTGTTTATTGTTGCGTTATATTTCAATTAAACAAGTCCAAAGCCGACTTTTTTTTATCCTACTAAAAACATGCCAAATGTCACCTGAAGAGCATGATACAGTAAAAAGTGGCCTTTTTCTATATATAGAAAGATATATTTCAATTAAACAAGTCCAAAGCCGACTTTTTTTTATCCTACTAAAAACATGCCAAATGTCACCTGAAGAGCATGATACAGTAAAAAGTGGCCTTTTTCTATATATAGAAAGATATCATTTTATAAGATATATGTTATTTATCACTTCTTAGCATATATTTAAACACAACATTATGATATATAATATCATAGTATGTCTTAAATATACAATAATTTTATATAATGGAAAGAACTTTTAAACGTACGATTATATCAAGCAGATCGTCAACGTGTTTACTTAGTAAGGAAACAACCTAGAATGAAAAATAAAAATGTTTTAATAATGCTAAAATCACCACTCAAAATTAAATCATTACATAGACATTGAAATATTGTGATTGTGATCTTGATTTGATCCTTTTTGTTCTTATAGTAACAATTCATACACTTAGTTTATACTTGTAGATATATACAATGAAATTATGTAGTTTTTATGTTTTAGTATTTTTTTTTTTTTCCGTTGGTTTTGTTCACGCTTTTGGCATCTTTTTTTTCTTTCACTTTCCCCCACTAATATTTGTAAAGATATTAGTCAACATTATAAATATATTACGATTATTTTTAGAAAAACTATATATACTTACCAGATCTTGATTTCTTCGAATTATTCGATTTCTTCAATTCATTCAAATTCCTATAAAATAATATTAGTCAATCTGTCAATGAACAATAAAAAATGATAGATGTAAAAAGAACACGATTTAGATTTTCTCAACTCCTTCGTGTTTCTATACACAATAATAGAAAATAGAAAATCTATATGTTGGTAAAAAGTAAGTACAATACATGTAGATGTTACATATTCTTGTTTGTTGATATGAAACTCATTAAATTTTTACTTTAATACATGAAAAATGCAAATAAAAATTCTAAAGAAAGACAAAATGACTAAAATTAAAGACGTTATACCTTTATGTTGTTAGATATCTTACTCTACTTTTACATCGTGAGAATTATGAAAATGATGAAGATAGTAAATTCATTTATTTCATTCATAAATGTAGTAGTGTTTGACACCAATATGTCAAATACATAATTCAAAATTTTTGGAAGATATTGACACACAAGAGTTTTTAAGAAGTTACTTACATTATTAAGATCTATATTAGGCATTTTTTTTTTACTTTCATTTTATGTAGTGTATTTGATAATGAAATGGAGCTTATTTTATCTTTCTTTATAACTACCTACATTCCAATAATATACGATAAACTTCATGAAGTCACTAATAATAATGACTTTCTAAAAATATAGTCTTGTATGATGTGGCACATATATTTGACAATTGAAGAAAATGATGACACATACGACGTTTGCTTACTTGTCAAGAGAATATATATATATATATATATATATATATATATATAAAGTAGATAATTGTAAGTTTAAAAATTATATACACTTTATGTTTATTTTATTTACTTATATAATTGATTAGATATGCATGTACACGCGCGCGCGCGCACACACACACACATATATATATATATAGGGTTTGGATCAAATAGAATAATTATTATCGTAGAATAAATAGAATAAGACACAAGTTTGGCAATTTTAATATTTGGTCAAGAGGTGCTTTGGAAATTTACCCAAACGATTAATAACCGTAATAAACTATTTTTTGAGCCGCCATTACATCATGAACTCAAAACATACCTCTGTCCCACAAAGTCACAAACATCTCCCTTCTACTCCTTGTTGCTATCTCCGATTCAACAAAAATTAAAGATCGTGGTGTTTACACCAACTCATACACCGATTGCTAACCACCGGAGCACAACCACCAGTCAACAGCGCTACCACAGCTACTAGCGGCCAAATGACATCAAACCACCCTCGAAACTCTTAGACGCCGACAGGTTGCGCAAGTGTTTCAGGCAACAGGTTATTCATTTTCATTGTGAATCAATCTTCTCCGATGTGTATATATAAATATAAAGTAGATAATTGTAAGTTTAAAAATTATATACACTTTATGTTTATTTTATTTACTTATATTATTGATTAGATATGCATGTACACTCACACACACATATATATATAGGGTTTGGATCAAATTGAATAATTATTATCGTAGAATAAATAGAATAAGACACAAGTTTGACAATTTTAATATTTGGTCAAGAGGTGCTTTGGACATTTACCCAAACGATTAATAACCGTAATAAACTATTTTTTGAGCCGCCATTACATCCTGAACTCAAAACATACCTCTGTCCCACAAAGTCACAAACATCTCCCTTCTACTCCTTGTTGCTATCTCCGATTCAACAAAAATTAAAGATCGTGGTGTTTACACCAACTCATACACCGATTGCTAACCACCGCAGCACAACCACCAGTCAACAACGCGACCACAGCTACTAGCGGCCAAATGGCATCAAACCACCCTCGAAACTCTTAGACGCCGACAGGTTGCGCAAGTGTTTCAGGCAACACAGGTTATTCATTTTCATTGTAAATCAATTATCTCCGATGTGCATCAACCGTTTACATTGTGCACCAGCTTTTTCCAACATGCTCCAATGTGCATCATCAGTCTTCTAGTTGTTGTGCATCAGTGTTTGATTTTCGGCGTGCATCAGTTTTTCCGATGTGTGCTTGGGTTTTTCCTGGTGTAATGAATGTGCACCAGCTTTTTCCAAAAGTCCTAAGTAGTTGCTGTTTTACTGAATGTGGTAGAATCAAATTATGATGATTGACGAGGTTGTCAAATTAATCAGTCTTGTAATTGTTAGTGGGTGGGGTTTTGTTTAAAAATAATAATTTGTATGGATTATATGTATGCGTATCAGATTGCTAATGGCATTTTATATTAGGTGCATCGAGAGATGAATTATGTGAATCATAATACCGTAAACGTAAAATGCCCTTTTTACCCTTTAAGTATATTGAATGAGCCGTTGATGTTAAAAAGAAAGTGAAATGATGAGATCTTGATCTAATGGTTGATATTTTATTTTATTTATTCTATTCAAAGGTTTATTTTACAATAACCAAACCCTATATATATATATATATATATATATATATATATATATATGTTTGTGTGTGTGTGTGTGTGTGTAAAAGTATAATATAGACAGGAATGTAATAAAAGTATAATAACGATTGTTGACTCTGCGTTTTAAAAACCCAATGTGTGTAACAAATTTGTATTCTATTTATTTATTTTGAGTAAAATTCAAATTATAAAATCTAACATATGTATAGATACATTATTAGGTGAACATAATTATTTTCATTTCCCTTACTTTGTTATTATCAAATTTGGTCCTATTCTCCTCTAATACATCCAACTTTATATTCAACCACCTAAATTTACCACCATCTTTCTCGATATAAATTACAAGTGTGGCTTACCTAGTGATGCATGTGAAAGCGTCTAGTTTTATTATTTATAAAGTACAGGATATACCAATCACTACTATCACACAACCAGGCAAGAATACCCGATCGGAATAATATAGCTATGGTAAGTCCGGGTCGAACACAGGAACACATGAACGATGTTATTCAATTAAATTGGAATTATTCAGAAAGCAGTAAAATAGGGGTACGTTTTAGTTCCGTAAGAACGTTCAAGATGAACTAAATAACCAAACCAACAACATAAAACAAGATAAGAGGAACAGATAAACAATTGGAGATAGACATGTAATTGCTTAGAGTCTTCCACTCAGATTCATATTATCCGGTTCATGTGTTTTGATTGTTTGATTGTGATTTCTTTTTTATTAACTTAGTTACTAATCAAAGAATCCAAGTTAAAATGTATATTAGTCTCCGGTTCTGGTTTACTAATATCTACAATCTAGAGTCCCACATTAAACATCGATCCGACGTCGCAAGAATGTTGCTCTATTGCATGCTTTTCCCTAGATTGTGCATTAAGTATTCACGACTTGTTACGATTATTCCTCGCGGTATGACTCAACAATACCTACTAATAATCTCTCATTAGCTTGCTCATTTTAGATTGATTAGTTACTATTCTCTTAACTGACGTCGCTTATGAAAGCGCGTCTTGTTTTACAATTTATAAATAGAAATACCTAATAAATACTTTCAAGCAATCAGGCAAGAATACCCGATCAATTGTAAATATAGATTTGGTAAGTCAGATTCGAACACAGGGAAATGGTGGAATATTTAAAATAGAAATTAACAATTAACTAGAAAGCAGTAAATATGGGGGGCGTTTTAGTTCCGTACGAACAATTGTTTAGAAAACATTTAATTTAAAATAAACAACTTAAATAAAACTTAAAATTAAAATAATAAATAAATAATAACAATAAATCCTAATTGGAATGAATAAGTAATTGTATAGTTAATGTCACTTAGATTCATATTTCCCGATTTATTACGTATTGATTATCTAATTGTGATTCTTTTAGATCAACTTAATACCAAATTCTTCAATGAATACTAAGTCAAATGTGAACTAGCCAACGTTTCGGGTCCAACTAATTCCTATAATCTAGGGTCCAACATGAAACACTGGTTCCAATGTCACAAGATGATCAGTCAATTGTGTGCCTTTCCCTAAATTATGCATTAAACATTCACAACTCGTTATAATTAACTCTATGGTATGACTCAACAATACCCAATAATTAACTTATTGTCTTGTTCATTTTAAAGTAGATAATTATTGTATACTCGACCTATCAGACTCAACGTATTTAGTGATAGTCCAAAACCCTAAGGTAGTACTAGCAATAATTAATAATCTTAAAGGAACTCAATCTCATTAATATTATTAATCACGTGAAGCAACAATAATAACTAGTTACCAATAAACAAGTGTCCACGAGCAATATAACCGTTTTCAATTAAATAACTTAGTCAATACGCAATTATAATCGTTCAATAATCATAATCTAAGTTAAATTAACTACACAATCACTTTGGATATTCAACTCATCATCAAAACAGAAATAATCATATTATTCAATGACAAATTCTTCAATGAAATCGAATAAAAGAATTATACCGAATCGAAAACGATGAACTACGAAAGATTTGGATGAACTATCCTCGATCTTCACCCTTCGTACCTCCAAACTAACCCTAATTTACGAAATATTAACCCCTAAAGTCGTCTGGAATACAAAAATACGAAAAAAAAACAAAAACTATCGAATTAAGGTTTAAAACGCGTTTTTATACTTCCTGGAATTTTGATCCATACGGCGTATGGATTTCCATACGGCGTATGGATTGATTTCAAGCCCAGCCCATGTCCGCGTAACCTGGGCCTCCACTGCTGCAATCCATACTGCGTATGGATTTCCATACGGCGTATGGATGACTTTTTCAGCCGATTTCTCTACTTTTCTTCATTTCTTCTTTTCTTCAACTTCGGCTTCACATGTTTCTTCAAATATGTATCATTTAACTTATTTATTGACCGTTTTCCTTCCTTTCTTCATAAACGCTCCATTTCCACATCTATTTGCAAATATGAACGAAATTAATATCTATTCTTAATTAAATGCAATAAAAACATTCAAGAATAGGGGTAAAATACTACTAAAATATAGTACTTTTGAGCGTTTATCAAACATCTCCCACTTGAATCCTACTTGTCCTCAAGTAGACTATCGATTCAAAAATCAAATTCTTAAGAAAACAGTTATCTCTATTAATCTAAATAACTAACAAATGAATTACACAACATCGTCCATCTTCAACTCAAATGCTTAAATTTAAAAATCTGTTAATTCTAAAAACAATTATTAAGAAACTACGAGATTTACAAAAATTGATCTACACAAAAAGTCGTTATTTTTAAACATCACATAGTTCACAATGATTACTGATATTGTTATCCACTTAAACAATCTATATTTGAATACTTGAGCTCAACTTATTATTATCCGTGTAAATATTCCCTTAGATTCCCTAAAACTATATACTTTCATACTAATAACATGCCAATATTACATTTCTTGAAATTTAATCAAAACAATCATTTTTCAAATCAAGACAGAGGTGACAGGTCTGTGCCTCAACACAACAAAGCAACATAACTTGATTTTGGTTTAGCAATAATGTTTTTAGTCAAACCATTGGTGACAGGTCTGTACCTCAATACAACAAAGCGACTTAATTTGACCACATTTTAAAATCATGAGTTATTAAACTCTTTTGCTCTTTTTTATTAGATATACTGACAGAGACCAGGTCTGTACTTTCGTACAACAGAGGAAACAACACCCAGTATATCCCCAAATGATATTAATTAAATTCCCAAAAATATGGCATATCACACATTACTAATATGAAAATTAAGACATACGTCATACATAGCTAAAGTTCATCTAAAAAGTAATATCCACTCCTTAATTTCATTTCTTAAAAGCTCAAACATCTCATATAAATTGCCTATCAATACATCATATAATGAAGCTAAATAACATTTTTCACAATTTAATATTTAATTGAAAAGTGTAGAAAATTTTAAAATTAACCGACATTGTTACAAAATAATTATCTCTAGAAAACAAAAATTTTAATGCAAAAATTTGGTTGAAAAATGGGCAACTCATAACCTCCTAGTTACTTATTTTAATAAGATAACTATTAACCAAATTACAAAATCATCTACTTATTAACAGAACAATTATGTGGAAATTAAACTTCCTTTTCTCTCCCATCCCCCGCTTAAAGATGTATAATGCCCTCATTGTACAAATAATGAAATACTTAAAACGGGAAAAAGAGAAAAGAACTTAGAACAGAAAAACTCCCCTGGAATAAAGTGCAGTGTAATGAGTATGACAAGGATGATACGAATTTCCCACATCCTCTCGATTTAATTTTTCGTTGCGCTGAACTTACTGCCAGCATAACACGTACTCATAACACAATTTTGAGGGAACAATCAACAAACAGAATTAAATAATACCAGATTTAAACATCCTAATTAATAAACACAACCAAATCCTAAAACTACAAATCCACAGCACTATTAATAAATCCTACAATTAATAAAAACAGTCATAATAATAATAATTAATAATAATAATAATAGTGTTTGGAACCATAAACCATTTAGGATGAACATCATCCTAATCACTGTTATCATCCTGGCGGTACTGGTACTGGTGAGAAGGCGCTCCATACTCTGACTGTGGTGGTGGTGGTCGTCGCATGAACTCTGGTGGCATCTGGTACTGGAATGGCTGATACGCGGGTCCAGAAGGAAACTGACCAAACAGCTGCTCAAACAGGCCATCCTGGTAGTCCAAGTGTGCACTGGTCTGATGGAAATGCTGTCTCTGCATAAGATCTATCTGATCAAACCTCTGAGTCTGGTGTAACTCCATCTGGTGCAACTGCTGAGATAGATGATCAAACTCCATAGCATAACCTCTGTTATGGCCTCGTGCCGTATCTCTACCTCTATCACTGCCACTCGTATCACCCCTAGCTCTAGCCTGCCTCGACTGCAAAGTCTGTCCAACCGGAGTAATCGGAACCCAATAATACATCTCTACAGGACCACCATAAGTAATGCATGGCTCAATAAGAGCAAACGCCTCCAACCGGCGTGTAGTCAACCATCCCATGCTAGGCTGAACAATGGTGCATGACCCCATCTCATCCTGAGTAGCCAAACCAAAGTATCTAGCCAACCGTGTAACAAAGTGACCTCCACACAAACTACTCCCATCTCTAGTACCAGTAGCTCTCTTCGACATCCACTTCGCCAACCTCCAAGGTACATTCACTAACCTCTTCCTGATAATCGAGCTCAAATAAAACAAGTCAGGCCTCGAAACTTTCTCAGGCCCCTCCTTGCGACCAACAATGGATTAAGTCAACAATCTGTGAATGAGTCGATGACGAGGATCTCGAATACGCGTGTAAGAAGGTGTCGAACTGCCATAATTACCCTGGGCAATAAACTGCCACTCCTGCTCAACTTCCAAGTCAGTGAACTTCTTCACAGCACCTGCAGAAATGTGGTTTAAAAAGTGAGGGTTATCCAGCTCATTGGGCTCATAAAGCCCCAATCCCAAAGCAAACTGAACCAAAGTCATCTGTCTGGGCTGTCCCCCTAGCTGGAAGAAAATGGAGTTCTCAGTCCATTGAGTCGACCTGGACTCAAACCTAAAAGTGCTATAAAACTCAACAACCAGCTCTCTGTAGATATCCTCCCTGATACTGAACAACCGGGACCAAGCATAAGAAACAAATCCAATGTTTCCATCCTCTAGTACATATGGAATAGCAAGTAAATTCCTAATGGCCTCAGCACCATTAGTGAACCCCTCTCTAGCAACCACATGCTCCAAAACATTCCAGTTAACAGCATCAAAAACCTCAATTGACTGGCCAATATTAGAAGCCAGACGATCTCTAAACTGCACCCTGGCGGTCTCTGAATACGTCCCATGAAAAGTGAGATATCTATGGGCTCTAATCAACGGGTTTCCCAAAGCTTCACCTCCTCGTGCTCTCCTGTTAGACATGATAACTGCTAAACAAAACAATTGTTAATAATACTAAATAAGCAGTTAATTGCAAAAGGGTTACTAAAAATTTCGGCAGCATTTTGGCTTAAAATTGAATAATCCACCATAAAGGTTTAGCCTAAAATTACCGCAACAACCAATTTCATGAACCTAAATTGCAATTTTTAAACAAAAACCACTCAAATTGCATATATGTATATACTTAATTAAATATTCATGACAATTGCCTAATCAAATGCATTATAATAACTTGGTACCATTATGAATATACGAAATTGCACAATCACTAAACTCGAGTATTAGCAACTAGCAAACATCCATACAATCTCAAAATGAATTATCATAACACATTTAATCAAAATCACATAACCGTAATCACAAACACTTGTGTACCAAACAAATATTTGCATTAATCATCATGTGGTCAGAAAATTAATAAGCACTAAATTAAAACATTTTGCACAATTGAGCATATCTCATAATCACATTTCATCATTACTAACGGATAATTCGATTAACTTAATATATGTAACATATTAGCAAAACGAGCATGACATTGCAATGTATATATCAATTAGAACATAAATCAATCAAAACATGCCAATCATCATACCTACATTCGAAATACCCAAAATTCTATCATAAACCCTAACTTCCAAACGAGTGATTTAACCAACGAAAATGAAAATGGGAAGTTATACCTTGTAGAGGAAAGTGCGTGTAACACGAATACGCAAATATGGAGATGAATGCATGCCCGGAAGTGGTTATTTGGTGGTGTGGGGGTTAGAGCCGTAGGTGGTGAAAAAATGGGGTTTTAGGTTTGAAAATGGGGAAGAAAAAGAGCTGCTAGCGGTTTTCTGCATTTTTGATCCATACGGCGTATGGATTCCATACGGCGTATGGATTAAGCAGGCCCAAGTCAAACTCATTAAACCCAGTCAACGACCCGGCCCAGTGGCCCAACCAATCCATACGGCGTATGGATTCCATACGGCGTATGGATTGAAAAATCAGACTTTTCCAGAAAATGATTTTCAAACCCATTTTTAACCCAAATTCATCACTAACTTTATATAATTAAATCTCAAACCTGGAGGATAATCACGACTTCAAAATCTTCACAATTCCACACTATAAAATAAATAACAATAATTAACAAACTTTAAATAACATAACATTCAAATTAAATACTTAATATTCAAATCACACAATAAAAAAAAAACTAAAATCCAAAACAACGGAAAGTCTAACATAATCCAAAATAAACCAAAATGTTAGAAACAATCCAATAGCATAAGAAACAAAAGAAATGATTAGAATCACTGCTTAGGATAGAGAGCAAGGAAACGCTCAGTGATTATGGGAATGACGTTAATGATCCCATGACCAAAACTTGGAAAATTTGCCAAGTGCTCATTAACCACGTGTTGAAAATAAACCAAGTCCCAACTGATTTTATTAATCTCCTTATTATTTACTCCCTCTGGTGCCAATACCAACTTATCATCTTCCAACTCGTACTCACGTTCAAAAGGGTTTTCTTCTAACTCACTTATAAAGTCCAAACATGCCTCAGTTATTCCATAATGATTTCTCATCAAGAAACTTTTTCTCAAGCACCTCACTTGTCTTTCTACCTTTTGAAGAACTATCTCTTGCCTATTGCTAAGTTCTAGCCCCGAATGTTTGAAAATATTAACCAGCTTAGTATAGATCTCTATCATTCCATGATTGAAATGTTCCCAAGGGGTTGAGACTTTACTCTTGTCAATAAGAACATCCAAGTGAACTCCAAAGTAACTAGCCAAATCAATCTCATTATTAGGGTGAATGAAATCTGGGCGAGGCCTATCCAATTCTTCCTTAGCAAGACGATCTACTTTCGTCACCATTTCTTGAAGATAGTAATGAATAGTACTCTTCACAATGAACCGATGAGGTGTAATATCCGTCAAATGGTCACCTGAATGTAGCAATCGAACCAACTCTTTTAGACTAAACCTAAATTCTTTATCTGCTTCTGCACTAGGATGACCAATTACCTCATACAAAGCCCTAATCATTCGACCAAGACACGCAGTTTGATTTGCCGAATATGGAAACGCAGAATGCCTCAGAATCTCATAAATCTCCGTGTATCTTTTCTTCTGAGCAGTGTAGAATTTCTCTTCCTCCTTAATCCTAGTTTCTAGAGATTCCCCAAAAGTAGTCAGGGAAATATATAATTGCCTATCAATCCCATACTGACTCTTAATCAAAACTGCCTCTAACACATCATCAACCAATGCCTGTTGATTACCAGAAAAATCAATTGTGAAACTCCTAATAATCTCTGAACAGAAAGGGATATCTCCTCTGAACTCCTCAAGTGCAGATAGCAATTCCTGACAAGTTGAAACAATAGGAACGGGACTGCGCCCTAAGCGAGTACAGGGAGATACTATCTCAGTGGAACTAGCATCAGACTTAGCAGACTGATCTCTCTTGACCAAATCATTATCGTTTGCATCACTTTCAAAGCTCCTTGCCATTGGATAAACCTAATAAAAAATAAATCTGGAAATACAAAACACCACTAACGAAAAACAAGTTAGTTCACACTAATAATAATTTTAAATAACATGTACAATATTATAATAAATGAAACTCCAACCGGCGGACGGATTCCCATCCGCCGGTTGAAACTAAAACCCCAAAAGTTTAACCAATTAAAGGATAATTAGTTTCAACCAATGAATTAATGAAAACTTGTTACACAATTACTTAATTTACTTTAAACAACTTTACAAAATTATTTGTTTAATAAAATTATTTTAGAAATCAAAGTTTACAAATCACTAACTCCTATTTAAATAATCACAACCGCTTCCTCGGTAGCGGCGTCAAAAACTTGATGTCGCTTATGAAAGCGCGTCTTGTTTTACAATTTATAAATAGAAATACCTAATAAATACTTTCAAGCAACCAGGCAAGAATACCCGATCAATTGTAAATATAGATTTGGTAAGTCAGATTCGAACACAGGGAAATAGTGGAATATTTAAAATAGAAATTAACAATTAACTAGAAAGCAGTAAATATGGGGGGCGTTTTAGTTCCGTACGAACAATTGTTTAGAAAACATTTAATTTAAAATAAACAACTTAAATAAAACTTAAAATTAAAATAATAAATAAATAATCACAATAAATCCTAACTGGAAGGAATAAGTAATTGTATAGTTAATGTCACTTAGATTCATATTTCCCGATTTATTACGTATTGATTATCTAATTGTGATTCTTTTAGATCAACTTAATACCAAATTCTTCAATGAATACTAAGTCAAATGTGAACTAGCCAACGTTTTGGGTCCAACTAATTCCTATAATCTAGGGTCGAACATGAAACACTGGTTCCAATGTCACAAGATGATCAGTCAATTGTGTGCCTTTCCCTAAATTATGCATTAAACATTCACAACTCGTTATAATTAACTCTATGGTATGACTCAACAATACCCAATAATTAACTTATTGTCTTGTTCATTTTAAAGTAGATAATTATTGTATACTCGACCTATCAGACTCAACGTATTTAGTGATAGTCCAAAACCCTAAGGTAGTACTAGCAATAATTAATAATCTTAAAGGAACTCAATCTCATTAATATTATTAATCACGTGAAGCAACAATAATAACTAGTTACCAATAAACAAGTGTCCACGAGCAATATAACCGTTTTCAATTAAATAACTTAGTCAATACGCAATTATAATCATTCAATAATCATAATCTAAGTTAAATTAACTACACAATCACTTTGGATATTCAACTCATCATCAAAACAGAAATAATCATATTATTCAATGACAAATTCTTCAATGAAATCGAATAAAAGAATTATACCGAATCGAAAACGATGAACTACGAAAGATTTGGATGAACTATCCTCGATCTTCACCCTTCGTACCTCCAAACTAACCCTAATTTACGAAATATTAACCCCTAAAGTCGTCTGGAATACAAAAATACGAAAAAAAAACAAAAACTATCGAATTAGGGTTTAAAACGCGTTTTTATACTTTCTGGAATTTTGATCCATACGGCGTATGGATTTCCATACGGCGTATGGATTTCCATACGGCGTATGGATTGATTTCAAGCCCAGCCCATGTCCGCGTAACCTGGGCCTCCACTGCTGCAATCCATACGGCGTATGGATTTCCATACGGCGTATGGATGACTTTTTCAGCCGATTTCTCTACTTTTCTTCATTTCTTCTTTTCTTCAACTTCGGTTTCACATGTTTCTTCAAATATGTATCATTTAACTTATTTATTGACTTTTTTCCTTCCTTTCTTCATAAACGCTCCATTTCCACATCTATTTGCAAATATGAACGAAATTAATATCTATTCTTAATTAAATGCAATAAAAACATTCAAGAATAAGGGTAAAATACTACTAAAATATAGTACTTTTGAGCGTTTATCATTAACCTATCAAACTCAATATATATTTAGCAATGACTGGAAACCTAGATTCATAATCATCAATAATCAATAGCATCAAAGGAACTCAATCTCAATGACACTATTAACCACGTTAAGTAATAACTAACAATCACCAATAAACAAGGTTCTACGGACAACGTAACAATCTTCAATCAGTCAATTGATTCAAAACACAATTATAACCTTCAAACAATCATAATCAAAGGTTCTTAAACTAAACAATATACATAAAGTCTAATTCATGATTCAATTGTACAAAATCAGATTCATAATCTCAAATAAAACACATAGACATGTTTAAATTGAAATCGTAAGATATGCAAACCGAATCATAAACCGAATGAAGTAAAATCAATAGGAATTGATCCTAGCCTTTTCCGCCTCCGAATTGCCATCGTTTCGCTCCCAAAATGAGGGAAAACCCTCTGCTTGTTGACTGCTATTATGTGGTTTATGGTATTGGAAGTTAGGGTTAAAAATGAGGCAAATGAGGTTATTAAACTAATCTGCAGAATTGATCCATCCGGCGGATGGAAATTCCATCCGGCGGATGGATTGAAAATAAGCCCAGCCCAGCTTTGCGTAGCCTGGGCCTCCACCGCCTTGATCCATCCGGCGGATGGATTGATTTTCAGGAATTTTTCCATATTTTCTTCATTTAATCTTCTCATGTCTATTGTTTTATTCTCATAGCAACATTTCTTCGCGATTAGCTCGTTTCTAGTTTCTTTTCGATCCAAGCTCCGATTAAACTCCTAAATGCAAATATGAACGAAATAAGTATCTTATTCACATCAAATGCATAAGAAATCTACTGAACAAAGGGGTAATTAATACTGCAATCTAGTACATTTTGACGTTTATCACCTAGTTTCTACTGTATATGTTTGGTTTGCTTAGTTTCCACTTTTCAACGTTGTTTCACTTTGAAGCTAGGATCATCAGAATGGATACAAAAGAGAAGAGATGGTGGCCACCAAAGTCATGAAGAGGTAAGATGAATGGGTGACGGAGGGTCCTGGAGTGGTGAAAGACAATTGTGAACTATAAAATCTAATGTTTCAATGCATAAGAGGAACAATTTGATGATGAAATTGCTAAGTGAAATGTGAAAGATGAAAATGATGTTTGTGCACTTAATAATGTATATATACATATTGTAGATTTTATAATTTATATTTACTCAAAAAATTTAAACTAATAAAAAAGATTACACACATGGTCCTTTTAAATGGAGAGTTAACAATCGTTAGTCTAAAGGACTATTAACGTAACAAGTTTCAAAAGAAAGGATGAACGGTATAATTAAATTAATTAAAAGATTGCGAGCGAAATATGAACCAAACTACAAGGACAGTTTATGTAACTTTCTTTAAATACTTTTTTTAGTAGTTAACTCATGAGAGAAGAATTTATGTTAATACCTCCGTCCTATTACAAGTGTCATGTTTTGACTTTTCAAAGTCTTTGTTTTTCAACTTTGACCTTAAATATTTTTGTTTGTGTTTAATAATACTTGATGACAATTATACCAATGAAAATACATTTAAAACACAATCCATTCATATATTTTAAATGGTGTATTATATAACACAAATACAAATATTTAAGGTAAAAATTGAAAGAAAAATACTTCAAAAACTTAAAACATTACACTTGTAATGAGACAGAAGGAGTATTACAAGGTTTTAATAAAAGAGTTTCTTTATATGAATTTTGCATATCGTTATGTGAAGTAAAATATAGTAAGTAAGTTATGAATCATATTGTAATAAATCCAAGAAGGTTAAGTAAGTGGTTTGTACTTTGTATGATTTCATATAGGGTTAGTGTGCGTAAATGTAACAAACTATAATATGATATTCATAGTATGTAGCGAACCATGTAACGAACTTGAAATTTCTTTACATTGTATATAATTTATGGTATTTTTTTCGTGTGTCAAATTTATACGCTGCCACGTGGTGTCCCTTAGAGCCGTTAATCTGACAAAAATACATACAATGTAAATAAATTACAAGTTCGTTACATACAATGTAACTTTGAATAGTTCGCTGCATACTACAAATGTCAGACTATAATTTGTTACATTTGTGCGCACTAAACCCTTTCATATACATATATAGCTACTCACAAATGTGGACTATCAATTAAAGCAAGTTTCATCAAACAATCAAATATACAATGGATAGGGTAAATATATTTTGTCGGCATCGTACCCTCTGTTTGTTCCGAGTTAAGCAACATACCCCTAAAACTCTCAATGTATGCATTAAACTGGTTAATGTTGTATCGATATCGGCAATATTGTAACCGGTTACCGGGGGAACCGGTAAAATTACTTACGTGTCATTTTTTAAGCCACATGATGTGGTTGCCACGTCATCATTTTGTAGGTTGTAACATGTAAAAACATAGTTTGCAAAGATTGTAGCACATAAATAACCGGTTTGTTGCATACATTGGGAGTTTTAGGGGTAGGTTGCTTAACTCGAAACAAATAAGGGGGTACGATGCCGACAAAATATATTTACCCCAATGGATAACATCCCTAAGAGATGGACTTTAAGATCCAAAAGATGAGGGGAGTCGAGAAATTGAGACTAAAGTTTGGAGTATATATTATTATATAATAATTATAAAAAAAATAATAATAATAAATAAATATAAAATGATAGATAGATTGCTAAAAGCGTACATAAAGTATACAATCAAATGACAACGAAATCAACATCAACATAATAATACGTATTTTAGTGGAGCGACTAAAACAAACTTGAAGCTGATAAGGATGATTTTTTTCCCACTCCGAACATACTATTGGGTGTTGGGATTTATTATTATTATTATTACTAGATAAAAGACCCGCAAAAACACGGGTGTGTCTAATTTTTATAAATATATTTTATATTATAATTGAGTGAGATCAGTAATATTGGAGATATATGTATCAAGAAATCATATTGAATTAATTAATTTTTTTTTTGTTGTGTATGAAATGAGTATTGTTAATTGGTGTGTACAAATATTAAAGTTTTATGTTATGAAATAACTTATTCTATTGCTACTATATTTGCAAATCTCTTAATGAAAGTGTAATAAGCTACCAATCGCAATTGAGTATGCATATATCAAATTGTCAATTCGTAACCATCTACAAAGGGTGGTGATATTTTCACCTTCAATTTTGATAAATCCAGCAATATTATGCATTAGCAGTTTGCACTGTACATGTATATAATGCACATATGTTATGGATTTATCAAAATTGAAGGTAGATATATCACCACCCATCTACAAATACTTCTACACATACTTCTACAAAGAAATGGTGGATGCTAAAACTTTAACAAATTTGGTGTTTATATGGTCATTAATGGCTTTTAAATACGTACTATAATATACGTTAGTAATTCATATATTAATATACCTAACACTATATACACCAAGACAAATTGAAAACATCTTCATAGTATCATTTAGCATTCATTCAATAGATCAATAAATAATATCTAAAAACACACACAAATTACAATCCTACTTCCTAACAAATATCCCCAAAATACAAACTAAAAAAAACGCAAATTAAGGACAACAACAAACAAATTAGAATCCTACTTCCTATCAAATATCCCCAAAATACAAACTAAAAAAAAACGCAGAAGGAAATTTTTATAAAACTTACATGCTCATCGGCAACAACAATGTCCATGGAAGCTACCACAGTGATGTTATTCTTAAAATACTGCTTCCACATGTTGAGAATTTGTACTTTTATGGTTATGGAAGCTACCACAGTGATGTTATTCTTAAAATACTGCTTCCACATGTTGAGAATTTAAACTTTTATGGTTGAATTTTCGGAATCAGAATCGATATCTCTAACACAGGTTAAAATATCTTGTGAAGCCATTGAAGAGCCGCTATGGTTTTTTAGGGATTTTTTTGCCTTCCGTGAGAGCGTGATGTGATTACAATGCGAGGGGTTTTTTAAGGTTTGTAAGACTGACGTTAGGTTTTTCTTCCTTCCGTGAAAACCTTAACAATTTATAGGCAACTATGAGATTGAATTGTAAGCTTATTTGGATTCCTTAAAATATATCTAATAAAATATTTATAAAATATATGTATTAAAAATACTCATAATATTTGTTTCAATATTAATTTAAACCGACTTTAAAGTCTGTCCGACTTTGTTGTAATCAAATATCGTTTTCTAAAATTTGATTTATTAATTTAATTTAATTTAATATTATAAAAATGGATATATTTTAATTCAAATACAAAAGGGTGCTAAGTGTAACCATCATTAAATTAATCTAGATCGTTGGATTAGGATGGAAAAAACTAATTAAGGGCTGAGATTTCCCTAAGTTATTTTGCTTTAAGTATATTTTATTATAGATTTATAGATTATTATTATTATTATTATTATTATTATTAAATTAAATAAATAATAATAGCAAAGCAATTGGTCCTTGTTGGAGGGTGTAACGGCGAATGAATATGAATATGAATATGAAACTCCAAAATTAAAAACTAAAAAGTACGGAGTAATTAGAAATGGACTGGAGTTGACTGGCCCTAGACTCATTCATTCCATTCATCATCATCATCATCATCATCATCATCAATCAAATTGAAGGTGGAAGGACAGGAGACTGCAATAGCAATAGCAATACACCAGTCAATTCAAAAAGTCCCAAAACCCTTGTAAATTCCATGTCTTCCGATGATTTTACCAGAGGCGTTGAAGACGGCCTTCGCCTCTCCAAACGTGTTTACTTCGGTAAAGACCGATCCGTAGCACCCCCAAAACCCATCACTCCAATCGACAAATCATCATCTTTTTATTACCCCACTTCACCAATGGTTTACGCCGTCATCTCAAATCCAGGGATCGTTGATAATCCTGACGTCCCTAGCTATCAGCCTCACGTCCACGGCAGATGCGATCCCCCCGCCTTGATTCCCCTTCACATGCTTGCCATTGACATTCACGCCGACTGCTATCTCGACACCGCATTCCTAACCATGAATGCTTCTTGGAGACTTCACTGTGTTATGTCAAGCGCCACCTCTGAATGTCGTCTCGCTATTCCTATGCCGCCTGCTCTACAGGTTCTTTCTTTCCTTTTTTTTTTTTTTACTTTTCCATTCATTTCCACCCAACTAACTAGTGTTATACCCGGGCAAACCAAATTACTTGTATTTTTTAAAATTAATTCATTCATATCAGATTTGAGCTTCATAAAAGGGATAAAACACCTACAAATACACAAATTCTACGGTATATCTTAATTCATTCATATTTTCATCCTACTAAAAACAGGGGAATGTTTTGTTACCTGGAAAAAAATATATGGCCGGCCTTTAGGATCTGAATGCACTTTTAATTGGCATATTATCTAAGTAGGTCTTTTAATACATGGATGTATCCCAATTCCATACCTAAACAATCCATGAACAATCAATGAGTAAAACAAATCACTATAAATGTTTTGAAATCCAATTGGTAATGCACATGCTAATATTGATCATAGGTTGGTGATTGCTAGAGCTGATCACAAATAGTCACTTGATGTTTTTGGGTGACTTCAAGATTCAATCATATTAACTGCGCGGTGTTGCAAATTTAGTATATTTTCAATTTCAACTGTGGTTAAAATAAAGACAGAAAACCCCGGAAACTATTATAATAGCCGAAACCAACAATAAGATATATGATAAACTTATTCAGAGTGTAACATTGATCGACAACTGAGTTGCTCAAGTACATTCATCAATATAGGGAAAAAAAGATTATGCATAATGAACTCCAAATTACCAAGAACCTAATCACATTTCTGCACTACAAAAACACGGGCACTACTCATACTGTGTATCGGTTTTAGGCACCTCTGTCAAATTTGTTTGCATCTTTTTGCATACGGCAGAATGTCAGTAAAGAAAAGTACAACCAAACCAACTCTAAGAAAATGGGAACTGAAGGTTTGACATTAAATTTGAAGCCTATGGTGTCATTGTGATCAAGGAACTCCTTCCACTGCTTCACAATGCTCATCTGCAAATAAAGCCACCATATCTCGTCATAAGTTGAAGGAAATATCTCGCTGAGAGATAACATTTCAAGTAATTGTTTTACCCAAATATACAAGATGGGAGACAACAAAACTTAAATTACGCTGCGCATTCATATTAATATTACAGTACCTGAGCACTCTCATTAACATCATCATTTGGCCAGATAGATATTTTCTCCTGCATTGGTCTAAGAAACTTTGAACAATTAGGAAGTTACTGTAAAATTACGAGGTTCTAGAAATCAAAATTAGCTCTAAAAAGAGATGAGATAAATATAATAGAATATAGATAGCAATCCCAAATAATGATGTCCTAACGGCACCAATCCCAGTTCCTTAAATTATGTAACACTCGAACACACTCACTTAAGGCCAGAAATACCTCCATTCATTAAAGAATAAAACTTTATTCAACCTAGTTCATTTGCGACTGACTCATGTTTCTTTCCTTAATATAGAGTTTTAATTCATCATTCTTAACGAAGAATGTATGTACCTGATTGAAACCGTCTGGTTAGGGTATTGATTGACCTGACGAGTGATGAGGGAAATGAGGGAAAAAGGGGGTATTCTTGCAGCTAGAAATTTAGGGATTTTAGGTTAGTTGATTAAGGAAAGGGAGGTGGAAAAGACGTGAGACGACGGTTTTAAGGGAGTTGGATACGGAGAGGATAAACACGGTTTGAGAAGGTAACTGTCCAATTTCTAACTGCTTATTGATCTCTATTGGACTGGCTGGATCAGAAGTCAACAAAAATGAACGGCAAGCATGATAGAGTCAAATGATTGAGCGCTGTCCATATAGTATAGTAATTATTCCCTAATTGGGAATTCAGTTCAACCCTCAACTTAACTCAACTAAACTAATTCATTCATTTGGCTAATAACAGGGTTCAATTCTAGGTGTAGAGGTTCAAGTTACCAGAAAATCATATAGCACACAGTTAGTTGTCATGGATGAAACCACCACTACTACTACTCTAGCCAAACCTCAAGACGGAGGCTTTCTTAAACCTCACATCTTTACTTTGACAATACCACAGGTTTATTTTTCTTTTCATTTCTTTTCATCATTTATTTATTCATTCAAATTATTATATCTGACTAGCATGAACTTTGTCCAGGTTGATGGTGGTTCAAATCTTTCAGTCAAAGTAAGATGGTCTCAGAAAATTAGTTATAAAGATGGCGACTTCACATTACACATTCCTTTCACTTTCCCAGAGTATGTCACTCCTGCCGGAAAGAAATTCTCCAAAAAGGAAAAGATACAACTCAATGCCAACATTGGCTTGGGTACACAAGTCGTCTGTCGGACAGCTACCCATCCTCTCAAGGTGCAACCTTGTTTCAGCATTCATTTTTCACCGTTTCTCACAATTTTGCTTAATACTTTGTGGTTTCTAAGTGAACAAACTTTACTCCTGTTTCAGGAGCAAAAGCGGGAAGTAGGGAAACTGGCTTTTTCGTATGAAGCAGAAGTTCTTGCATGGTCAACTACTGATTTCATGTTTACATACTCGGTAAGTTTTCACTATGTTGACTAAAAATCTATAATGGTAAAAGTTGTATCAAGCGAATTGTGAAGCATACCGGATGGATTGTATCTTCATAGAGCATTATATAGTTGCGTTAAGAGGAACATTCACCATGTTTCAGGTTCCTACAAGCAGTGCATTTGGTGGTATTCTTTTGCAGTCTCCATCATCACTCAGTATAGACCAAAGGGAGGTGTTTTCTCTGTACTTGTTTCCAGGGCCTGGTCTCAGCAAAAAGGTGGGGTTTTAAATTCGCATGTGTCTGTTGAATACATCTGAAACTGATCAATGGATGCTTGAATAGAAAAGTAGTTTTCTTGAAATGTTGATTTTTTGCTTTCTGTATAAAAGGTTATTAAGAAGGAAGTACTTTTTGTCGTCGATATAAGTGGAAGCATGAAGGGAAGGACAATCGAGGCTACAAAAAGCGCGGTTGTTGCAGCACTTTCAAAACTGGATCAAGGGGACTCATTTAGTATAATGGCATTTAATGACCAGACTTACTTGTATTCATCAACCCTGGAGTTGGCAACCAAAGAAGCGCTTGAAAAAGCAAGCGATTGGATTGGCATGAATTTTATTGCTGGTGGTGGTACTGACATGTCAATCGCTCTAGATCAGGTTATTTTCTTCTTTCAGTTGTCAGTCAAAGATGTTTCATGACACCATAACAACAACATGAACATCTTTTTTTATTACTATTTTTAATTCTCACTAATTTTGATGCTATTGGATTCGGTTCTAACCTGTGGTGGACCTTTAAATGATTTTTGAGACTATAACTTTACTTGATGAGATGAGATGCCCTTTGTTTGATGGATATCTAGGCACCGTCCATTTGTGTACAAGATAATGGTGATATTCATGTTAATGGGTTTTTCATTGTGATTTTATGCTTTATCAGGCCATAGAGATGTTATCTGGGGCCAAACACGCAATTCCAATGATCTTCTTTGTGACTGATGGGGCTGTTGAAAATGAGAGACAAATTTGTGAAGTTATGATCAAGCAACTAAGAAATCAAGGATCAAATTTGTGTCCGCGAATATACACCTTTGGTATAGGTAATGATTTTGTTTTGAGTTCTTAATACTTGTTGTTACAAGTACATCAAATAAATTTATTTTTTTACTTAATGAGGGCGGGGTAGATACTTTAAAATGGTTGAACTTTAATACGCATTTATGCTTTAGAAAAAGGTGTCTTGTGATTCTTATTATGATGCCACATTAGATGACCTATATTACAGGATTTAGATGACAATATTATTTTTTCTTTAGTGAATTTTGAGGTTCAGCTGCATTATCTTTTCTGGTCGTTTATCAAGAATTTTGTAGTTAGCTTGTTCTATGAATTTCTTTGTAGGTTCGTTCTGCAATCACTACTTTTTGCGAATGCTTGCAATGATTGGCAGAGGACGTTTTGAGGCTGCATCCGATCCAGGTAATCCATGTCTCACAAGGGAAAGAGTTTGTGCAAAAAGTTCATTGTTTTGATGCTATATGAGTCACATAATTTCCTTACTCAATGGAATAATGGTTAATATTGAACAGTTACTGATATTTTGCTGCCAATATGTCTGTTCAGAGTCAATTGTAGCTCAAATGGAAGCTTTGTTTTCTAGAGCTGCTTCTACGGTTTTGTTGAACATTTCCATTGATGGTTTTGACGATCTTGATGCTCTTGAGGTTTGCTTTTATGTATCTGCCCTATTATGGATTCACGGTCAATTCTTTGTCCGAAAACTGTATTCCTCAATTCCTACACGGGTTAGTTAAATGGCAACGTGAAACATATCCATTTGTGGCATGAGTCAAACATTGCTTAATCTACTTTTACCAATATACCTTTCCCTGAAACAGCTGCTTGTCCATGAATGGAGCTGAAAGGAATATAGGACACAGGACAAGGAATCATTTTGAATAATTTTAAATTGTCATTTTACTATAGTCAAATTCGAGTTGGATTTGCTTGGTGCAAAATTATTGAATCTGTTATCCAATAACGCAGTTTACAAAGATATTCTTGTTCCATTTTGTTCTTCCAGAGAAGTAACTATAGCCTGTCTTTTTCAGGTTTATTCTTCAGTTGTTCCAGATCTTTGTTCCGAAGGGCCACTTATCATATTTGGGCAGTACAGGGGTGGTTTTCCTGACACACTGAAAGCTAGGGGTATCCTAGCAGATATGAGTGACATCACCATTGACCTGAAGGTGCAACGAGCAAAAGACATACCTCTTGACAAGGTAGGTCTTATGACCAAAATATCTGTGAAATTTTCTATTTAACTTTTTTACAAACTACAATATTAGTGCTATAATGACATCCAGTTGCATGTTTATCTCAACACCGCTTGCTAGCTCTAACTTATATCAGTGAATACACTACATATATAATTATGTTTTTCTTTCATTATATGATCATAATGCTTCTTAGAGGCGCAACCTTTAGCAAGCAAGAAACTATAATTCCTTATCTTTTTTGCACTTTGAGTTGTGTGCCTGGTTTATCTTTATTATCAAAAAATAACTTTTGCTTCACTATTTCATTTTTAACCGTCTATTTGATATCATCCTGGTTTGTCACCAGGTCTTGGCGAAACAGCAAATCGAACAATACACAACGCAAGCATGGTTTTCACAAGATAAAAAGCTTGAGGAGAAGGTGAGTAACTCAAAATCTTCTACTTTTATCTCTTGAAGGATAAGAGTGAGGTGGACATAATGTCACTCCATAGTTATACTGCAAATTTGCTTACAAGTGTCAAAAGCTGTGTATGTTCGCTGAATTTTTAGCTTAGGCTTGGCATCACAAAACTCGATTTCACCTGTGTGACCGTTTCAAAATCTGGATTGTTCATCTAATTATTCATTATAGTACTTAACCTGCTTCTTCATGGACCAACTAAATCCACATCACTTGCCAATATGTCTGAGCTTTAATCATTTATCATCAAAATTTTTTTTGGGTTAAGCTATGTGCTACATTCTTTTGTGGGCAGGTAGCAAAAGTCAGCATGCAGACCGGTGTTGTTAGTGAGTATACACGTATGATCTTGTTGGAAACAGTGCAAGATAAGCATGCAACATCATCTGGCATAAAACAGGTAAATATCATCTATGTTGGCATTTGTGGTTATAACGTTGCTTGACATCTGTGTGATTGGTAGCTTGTAACTTTTTTTTATCATCTTGAGCCTTAGACAAGTTTCTCTTGTAACTTATAAATACAAGGTAAGATTGCTGGCTAAAAAAGTAGAAGGATTTATATATCTGATTTACAAACTATGTATAATGCAGGGTGAAAAAGGAACGAATACTCAGAAAATGGAAAAATCTGAGATGATAAAATTGTTGCAGCCGCTGGGTGTAGGATTTGGCAACTTGATTGCAACAATTGAGAACACCCCTCCGGGTTACGAACCAAAATTACCAGACCAAGCAGAAATGTTAGTGAGAGCAGCTGGCAACTGTTGTGTTAATGTATGTGGCAAGTGCTGTTGTGTGTGCTGCATTGAAGCCTGTACAAAGATAAATGACCAATGTGCAATTGTTGTCACACAGTTTTGTGGTGCCTTGGCCTTTTTAGGCTGTTTTGTCTGCTGTGAGTTGTGCTGCGGCTCAGACTAACCGCTATGTAACGTAACATATATATATATATATATATATATATATATATATATATATATATATATGTAAACATTTATTATTATTATATATATATCAATCAAGTATATTGAATAGAATGCTCCAGTGTTGACATTGTAATACACAAAAATGTGTAACTAAAAAGCCAATTTGACTGTCCCAAGTTTTTTTTTAATGTTTGTTAGTTGTACTAGAGGTTTGGGAATAAAATTCAATTGCCATTATATTGTTTGTGATCTGTTGTGTTATTAGATGTATGTACGTTTGTTTAGGATGAAAAATCACCATCACCATCCTTATGAGTATGTATAGCTGTTCATTGACCTCTTTTCACTGTTAGTAGGTGGACGTATATAGCAGCTGTTGGATAACGAGATGTATAAAAAAGGGAGGTGATAAATACAACAACTTTTATGATTCAAACACCAATTTAATGCTTTATAATACTTGTACTGCCAGCTTTATTGATTGTACAGTTTGTTGTAGAAAGTAATTTATTTGTTGTATCATAGTCACAGGATTCGCTGGGTTAGGGGTGAATTTCGAATTGGTTCGATCGAACCCATTCGCGGTTCGATAGCGACTCCATTCGCACTCGATTCGCGAATTCAAGTCTAAAAACGGCGAACCGCATGGAGCGAATTCAGCGAACCCCATCAGCTTTGGTTCAGCGAATTTTGAGTTTCGATACGCGTGTCCAGAGGTTTGGGTTCGGTGAATCCAGAGGCGGTTCAGTGTATTCGATATTAGAAATCTATTTTAATGTATATATGAGTTGCAGGTGGGTTTTGGTGGGGTTGATAACTTTTGGTCAGTTTCTAAATTACACCCCTCAACTAATGTGTGACTTTCATTTTTAGTCTTTCAATTTGGTAGTATGTCATCGACCCCATATATTTACAAACAACACATACAAGAATCAAAAATTAGTCTGGGCCCATATTTGCTTATATTGATTTGTACATATCCGCATAAAATAATACGGAGTACTTAAATATAATATAAAATTAATTATTTAAAAAAATAGACTGATGTTGAAGAATATTACTATTATTTAGGTGGACTAAAAATGGTTAGCATTTTTTAGTATACTTTGTATTCAA
Organism: Helichrysum umbraculigerum; assembly: GCA_949592205.1. Taxonomy (NCBI): domain Eukaryota; kingdom Viridiplantae; phylum Streptophyta; class Magnoliopsida; order Asterales; family Asteraceae; genus Helichrysum; species Helichrysum umbraculigerum. The sequence continues at coordinate 1,351,281 of CATIUR010000005.1, read as the reverse complement.
GACTCGTAATCGTTTTTGATTTTTGAAGTATTGTATACATTTTGAAATTTGGAGTATTTATCATTCGAACCTATTATTGTATTTTAACTTCAGGTACATCGTACCGGATCGTACCGAAGCGAACCGAAATGAACCTACCCCCTTCGAACCGAATTTTAAGGACCTAGCGAATTGAGAATCCGTACCGCGAATTCGTACCGGAGCGAACCGCGAATCAGGTGACTATGGTTGTATATATCAACTCCCATAACAAAAAGGTTTTTAGGGATGGCGTTTAAAGTTTGTTCAAGTACAAATAATCGTGTAGCAAAAACGGAAAGTGCCTGGGTTGGTGCATGTGGTGGTAAACATACAGTAATTAAAAAAAGGGAAATGGGGTGTGTTTAATTACAGAGAAAAATTTTCATTTTTCTTTTTTCATCTCACTAGAGAATATGAAGTGTTTTAGTTCTCTAGAAATGTAAGGATTTATTATTTTTTTTTCAAGGAAGAGTAGATATGGAATACTTAGAAAACCATCAAAGGTAGTATTCAACTTTGTAGTTATAAAAATGAAAACATGAATTTTCTCTTTCTTAGAAAAGTTTGTTAGAAAACTTGAATTTAAACTCATTTTCTAATTTTTTTAGAAAATTTTCTTGAAAAAATGAGAAATTTTCTGTAACTAAACGCGCCCTTAATTTGGGGTGGTTTTTTCTATAAGATGGTTCAATTGACTTGACACTTTGGGAAAGCGACGTAGTACGTACTTGTTTAATTAGTGTATGCAATGCAACTTGCAGCCGGCTGTGTACGAGTATTATTAACCTATTGGTGTTTTCCTTTATTAATTTATAAATATAAGTTAGAGATAGGATCAAGAAAGTATAAGGATTTTATAGAGTATGGAAGAATCAACGAGAATGCTCCACATATATACAAAGAGAATGTTTCACATGTACAAAACTTATTTACTCCAACATCAATTATATCACAAACGCCAAATCGAAAAATTATGAAAATTGCACCATAAAATTCAGCGTTTTCTCCTCTTCGATTTGTCGTCCCTCAAGGCATACTTTCGACAAGTTTTTTTCCCCTTCTTTTTTGGTAGGTTTCACATTTTACTAACACGTGTGTTAAAGTGTTGCGTTTAAGATTTAGGGTTACCCTAAACCCCAAACCCTAAACCCTAAACGCTTTACAAAACTCTAAACCCTAAACGCTTTACAAAACTCTAAACCCTAAATCCTACTAAATCCTAAACCCTTCTAAACCCTAAACCCTACTAAACCCTAAACCCTTATAAACCCTAAACGCTAAACCCCACTAAACCCTAAACCCTAAATTAAATGTACAACCAAGCACTAACACATGTGTTAATAATTTATAAAACCCACTAAAAAACGAAAAAAAAGATTGTCGAAAATATGCCTTGAGGGACGGCAAATCGAATAGGAGAAAACGCTGAATTTTATAGTGCAATTTTCATAATTTTTCGATTTGCCGTTTGTGAGATAATTGATGTTGGGGGTAAATGGGTTTTTGTACATGTCGAACATTATCTTTGTACATGTGGAGCATTCTCATTGTTCTTCCATACTTACTTATGGTTTGCGTTTAATATTACTATTACTACTGGTACTATATAGGGGTGTAAACGAGCCGAGCCGAGCTCGCCTCGTTTGAAATTTACTGAGCTCGAGTTCGAGCTCGGCTCGTTTCGAGCCTAGTATATAAAGCTCGAGTTCGGCTCGCTTGATATTATACAAGCTCGAGCTCGGCTCGGGCTCGACTCGTTTATTCCTAAATAATATTTAATTAATTATTATTTTATTAATATATAATATTTATTTAGTTTTTTTTTCCTTCTAATTTTTAGCTATATATAATACGATTATCGTCATTATATTAAAAATTTTATAGGTAGATTAATACTATTATATAATTATATATTATATATAAAATTATTAATGTATATAAATGAAAAGCTCGTTTAGGCTCGCAAGCTTGTTCGAGCTCGATATAAGAAGCTTGAGCTCGAGCTTGTTTATTAAACAAGCTTTTAACTATGTTCAAGTTCGGACTCGAGTAGCTCGCGAGCAGAATCGACTCATTTACACCCCTAGTACTATACTATACTTTTGATCACTTGACTGAATTAAAGTTTGAGATTGAGACATGTATTTCCATTTCCAAAGCCATTGCTAATTTGTGTTCTATATCTCGAGGACGGAATTCTTGGCATTTGCATCGATCCATTTCACTCTGCCTCTCTCACTTTATTACTCTATTATTATTATTGTTGTTGTTGTGTCTTTCTTTCTTACATTTAGCTTTAAGCTAGATTCCTAAATTTTATAAAAAGATCGATCGGTGGAGTTAATTTATTTTATGATCAAAGGGAACGTAAGCTATGGTGACAATTGGTCATGCTGCCTCAGTTCTGATGGATGTTGACTTCTTATTTTTTATACGGAGTATAATTTATATATATTTATAATATATAAAACATAACTTTAATTGATTGATGGACCACTGGCAGGCAGGCAGGCAGGCTCTATATGGATGGAATGTTTCAAGATAATTATATGCCAGAAGACTATAGTTGGGTAATTCCCCTTATCTATGGCTCCGAAGTAGTAAAACCAAAGGTTAAGTGTTTGTAAATGTATATAACTATGTGTTGACTTCTTTAGTGTGTACGTAACTAAATTGACCTCCATTGTATGTACGAAACTATTTATTGTCGTACATTGTATGTATTTTGGTGACGTGTTATCAAATGTAAGGTGACAAGTGGCATCTTTACCAGTTGATACGTCACCAAAATACATACAATGTACGACAATATATAGTTTCGTACATACAATGGAGGTCAATTTAGTTACGTACACACTAAAGAAATCAACGTATAGTTACATACATTTACAAATACTTAACCCTAAAACCAACTCAGCAGTTATTTTTATCACTGACTTGCAATCTGAACCATTAGATCACGTTGACTTGGAATCTCAACCGTCCTTTATTACATAATTTCTAGTATTTTGCTCCACAGTCGGTTTTCTCCCAGGCTCCAACCGCCCCCCACGATCTTCTTCTTCCGCTTTTCAAGGAAGCCAAGCTAATTAAACAGGCACCATATCTACTATCCGCTCTTTAACACCTCTCGATCAATAAGCCCTAAATTGTGTCAGACACAAATCAACATTCTCCGAGATATCAAATCCAGAATTGCGAACAAGGTTTAATGCGGGGGAAATTATGGTAATTTTTTACATGTTATCTTCTTCAATCACAATGATTTGAGTAAAGGGTTTCGAATTCAAGAATCGATTGTGGGATACTATTCCATTAGTTGGTTTCATTACGACAATCAAATTGATCAAGTATTGAACATAGTAAATAAATTATGTTGCGAGTAAGTATTGATCATATGAAAAGTTCTTTATTTTTATCTTCTTCTTCTTCTCCTTGTGTATTATTTGTGTTTTTATTACGGTACTAAATTTTGTTATTATTTTATTGAACCATACAAATAATTCGATGTTAGCAAATCACAGTTGTGAGAATCTTTGAATCTTCATGTCTGCTGTTTAGTTTATACTTTTTTATGTAGTTCTAATTTTTTGGTTAAATTACCTCTTCAATGTTCATATTCTATAGTTTTTATGATTATGGTCATGGAAGCTTTTTCGGATTGTGTATTATTAGGATGTAACCTTCGTTTTTCATATTCTATGCTCCATTTGTCGTATTGTAAATTTGTCAAAAAATTAAGTTTATGATTTGCACTGAGGATGATCCACATCTATAATAGAAACCTCGCTTTTGAAAGAATTGCAGCATGAAAACATTGTCAGGTACTCCTATTAACCAATGCTAGGAAACTTGTATGAATTTAATTGAGCAATAGTCGGCTATTTATGTGGTTGTCCGAGTGTAATTTTGATTACTAGCATCTATGATTAGCTGCTCTGTTAGAAGTTTGGTAATCACAGGTTACATGACGTCGTTCATACTGAAAAACGATTGTATCTGGTATTTGAGTAGCTATTGTGTATCACCATTCTCACCGAGTGTTGCATAGAGCTGATAGATCCTAATACCACCTTCGGGTTTCCTCAGGCCTTTGCTATTCTTGTCTGGACGTTAAGCCACGAGGTAACTTTAATGATCTTGAGATTTTGTTTGATACTACCATATGAGTAGATGACGTCAACAGTTGCTATTTTGTAATCACAGGTTTCAACACTATTGGTCTGGACTTCCTCAAGCTACTGCAGGGCTGAACTTTTGGAATCTCTCTCTGTAACTAAGAGAGAATTGAAGCTTTCTAATGCAACTTGGGCCTTAAGAGTGTGGTAGGCATTTTCCAGCCATATGTGTGCAAATAACATGGGCTTTGATGATCAATTTTGCAATCCATTTTTGAGTATGATACTAAACACCAAAAGGTTTTGGCATTGGTGTTAAGGAAGAAGACACAACCAATTCCATAGGGTCCTTTTAACAGGACCAAGAGGCTTCTATTGAATCACCTCTAGTGGCATCAAGTCCTACGTTGCTCCATAAACTTTCTGATATGAACAGTCCCGCCGGAGGCCATGAGTCAGGTGAGCAAAAAGATATTGAATATTCAGTTAACAGACAAGTAGACGTTTGGTTTAACTGATAAAGAAAAATGTCAAAAGAGGACGGTACAAAGTTCAAGCATCCAACTCATTTGGTTACTCCTGCTGAATTGATGGCCAAGTCTCCGTCTGAGATAAATCACGTTTATGAGGTGAAGAATGACGTGGATCTAAATGTACGTGACATGACCAGGAGTGTAACACCCCCAAATTTAGTGATTTGCGGAAGCATACTTGGGTGTTACTAATCAATATACAAAGCACAAGATATACAGCAAACGACCTCTAAATGAGACGTTTTGTAAAATAATTACATTTCATAATTAAATCGTTTGAAAACATATAGTTTTCTTTACAAAAATATGTAAGCCTAGAGTCCGCGTATGTGGCAGGAGATTCTATTACATAACCATAGTTACAAAAGATAATGCCAAAGAATCTCCGTTAAATGCAGTTTGGAAATCATGCGACTCTAGCTAGTAATCCTGGAGTGATCCTACTCCGTAAGTGTACCTGAGAATACATGCTAAAAAGGGTCAACCAAAAGGTTGGTGAATCTCACAGGTTTATCAGTAAATAATCAGTTTGAACACAAGATTTCATCAGTAGTGCCCGTAGGCGTATATCAAGTATTTGCAAATCTCGCAAAAGTAAAGAAATCAAGTTATACCGTTGCCATGAGGCTCACAATCGAAGCTTAACCCGTAAATAATCAGTTGCTCCCGTGACATGCTCAAACTTGAGCAAGCATAAGTAACGAAATAATAGTCACCCGTTTCTACGTGTAAATCAGTACGTGGTAGCGCTACTACCCCGGGCAGGGAGGGTCATTTCCCTAATGGATCCATTAACTACTGTTCGCGCTTAAGTCCATAACTAACGATATATGATGGAGAGACTTCAGTAATTAGTAATTAACTCATGCAATTCCGTTTGGTATTGAAATCAGTTTAGTACTTGTGTTCAGGAAAAATAAGTAGCATGTATCTCCCCCAATAAGATAAAACAGTAAAAGTGGGGCCGTAAGACTCACCTGAGTCTTTGCAAGTGCGTTTATATCAATAAACGAGTAAGTAATATCAACAGCTGGTTCTCCGAACCCGTAACCTTTAAATGCCTAAACATATAAAGTTAAGTAAGTAGATGTCTCGCAAGACCATCTAGGCTAGTTGTCTACACAACTCGTTATGTCCAAGTGTTTGTTTAGTAATCCGTTTGTAGCTTGAAAACAAGTATGGCCCGTTGGTGACGGTTCGTAATAATGATTCAAAGTGTTATCATTATTTGTATCGTTGAATCAGGTTTCGTTATTTGTAAGTGTTCAACACTTAGTGTGAAAAGTATTTACAACATTTAATGACGGGGGTCCGGGGGCAGCGCCCCTGGTAGCGGGGTCCAAGGGGCGGCAGCCCCTGGCGGGGTCCAAGGGGCAGAGCCCTGGCTGGGGTCGAGCTGCCAGGTCAGCTTGGAAAATTTTTATTTCTACTATATTGCTTTGACGAAAAACGCATCTGGATCCGAATTTGGGTAAAATCAGGTGTTAAAATCTTGATTCCGACACTTAGTAAAAATCTGAGTTTTCAAAGTTCTGTTTTGTGCGACGTTGGGTGCGACGTCGGGTGCGACGTCGGGTGCGACGTCGGGTGCGACGTCGCAGATCCTGACTGCGACGTTGAGCATGGCGTCGCTATACGCGACGTCGCAACTTAATGCGACGTTGTGACTGACGTCGCACAATGCGACGTTACGAAGGGTTGTGCGACGTTGAGGCTGACGTCGCATGGATCTGGGTCCAAATGCGACGTCGCGGTCTGTTGGCCGGAAAATGTGCCGAAAACAAGTTTTCCGGTTTCCGTTCGGTCCAAATCTTTTACCCAACCCATTTTTGGACATATCAAGACATTATAAACCATAAACAAGTATAAATGATCAAAAACGAGAGATGTCGGGATTTTGTCGGAAACTTACAAGGTGTCGGATCAAAAATCCGAAAAGATAGGATGATAGATCGTGATGCGGTGGTCGTTTTCTTCCAAAGGGATAATGAGATCCAAGGTCGTTTGGTACGTTTATTTGGTGATTTTGTGAGGTTTTTGGTGATGAAACTTTGAGAGAAAAAGTGAAAGAGAGAGAGAGAGAAAGAGAATAATGAAAGAAAAGGTGGGGGAAATGGGAGGTTATCTCCCATTTTCGCTCCGCGTTCTCGTTCCGTGTGGTGTTCGTTTGCTCCGTCGTTTAAACGTTAAATAATCATTTTATATATTAATTGGTACGTTTTAAAATACAATTTATTACGCGATATTCTATTTAAATATTTTACAGTTTAATTTATATTTTAGTTATAAAATGTACGTTAATTTATTTAGTTGCGCGTTTTAACCTTTTAAATTGTGTAAGGTTTGTTTGTACGATACGAATGAATACGAAATATTATTATAATAATATTTTTGACATCAAAGCGTTATTTAATAAAATTGGTCACCAACGTCCGTATTAAATTGAATCGAAATACATTCGATTTAAACTGCGTACGATTTAACCAAATCGCATTTTTGTATATATTCAACAATATATATAATTCGATACATAAATTAGCCTAACACAGAACTAATTACATGTATTAACGAAGAATTAGGCACTAATTCTAGTCCTAATTTGCCGGTTGTTACAAGGAGTCAGTTCATATGTCCCATCTGCTGAATCGATACTTTCACAACTTCATTCTATGCAAGAAAAGATTACTCAGGTGAGTATCTCTGAATGTAAACTACATCATTTTTTGCTTTTTTATGTTTCAAATAAATCTTTATGTTAGTTTAATAGTAAGTATAGATCAATGCTAAATCTTAGAGGCGGAAATGTCTTCCCCTTTGTGTGGAAACTGGTCATGCAGATCAGACACAAATATGGCTAAAATGGAAACAGGTTGAATCGGCCCCACGGGTTAAATGTTTATGACGCCCTACATCAATTTTTGAAAGCTAATATCTATCTTTTTATTTTGTAATATCACTTTGTAATTATATCTATCTTTTTATTTTGTAATATCACTTTGTAATTATAATCGAGAAGGACCAAAAGAGCTGGCTGGTCGACCCTACATAACATGTGCCCATTTTGGCACCTCTACAAAACGTGTATGATATCTGATCTTGCTTTTATAATCTAACCATTATATAAATAATTATATTGAATAAATGACATTTTATTACCCAGCATTATGCTTTGCATAAATGGTGCCATGACTCCATGAGAATCCTAAACTTTTTCACAGTTTAATATTGTACTTCCCTACTATCTGCATGATCAATAAATCTTTAAAGGATAATTGAAATTTTCTTTTACAACAATATAACAACACCATCACCTAAAGTTAGAGGTGGTCATTAAGACCCATTTATTTGTGAATATGTTGTCAACTTTTGTTTAGAGCATAAGAAAGTTGTTGCTATACTCGCCAAACGAAAAACAAGAAACAAGGTACAATATTGCCTGAAGGTACCACTATCACCACCCACCCATGAATAAATTTATATCAATCTACCCGATTCTTACTGAGAATAATATACAATCATTTTAATTTTGATATTGTAAAACTTAAACAATCAAATTAGGTTTTCAGGTATGAGAAGAAATTAAATACGGAGTATTTAGTTATTTGTAACAACTTAATATATCATTGGAAATTTTATTTCGATACGTAAAAGCTTCCCTTCCCTTCTACTTAACTTTTTAAAATATATTTTTTACTTGCTTTCATTACATGCCATCATATTTAACATCTCTTCAAATGATGGGGTTGTTCATTATTAGAGCTGAAATTGGTCCACATTCATGGGTAATTTGATGTTCAATATCACAAGCACAGCTTCTATGATTCCACAATGCAATATACTCATTCATATGTATTTTAGTCTCTGCTTTTAGATGACTCACTTATCGCCTTATAATCCTAAGTTTGGAGGTAATATGCTTGACAAAGAGGGCAGTCCACTATGGGTTCTTCTCTGGATCATCAGAATATTACCACTCCACTATCTCTACCAATTTAAGTGTATTTGAAAGTTGTATGTTCCTGGAATCCAACAACAGTAGAAAAAAAAGAGTAAAAGCAATAGCTATTATGATTGGGGAGAATTCATGTGGCAACTTTTGTAGTACTTTTTGCTTCCATACGTATGATGGAAAGCTTATACCAACAGTGAACGATCATGATTCTTCTCCAAGCACTATGACCAAAGCCAAGGACCAAGGTGCACTAATAATTGACTCGAGTCTGAAGTGTGCCTCGGGGAAGTTTGTCCTTCATAACGGGTTTAAAGATAATATTGTTTCACTCCAAGATCAGATGGATGCTTCAATTTGGGTTATGTTTATTTTAAGCAAAGTTAAAGTATAATAAATGTAGCTGAGAACAAAATAGGTCAAAATGGATGTGGGTCATTATATATTGATGTTGCAAGTTTCTGTTTGTCTCTTCAATTTCTGTTTACTAATAGAGAGTATTATTGTACTCTTGGTCCTTTTTTATCCTCCTAAATAGAAGTTTAATGTGTTGATGGGTTGGATTGGACTGCAATGTCATTTGATTGAATGGATGAAAAATGTTTGTAGTCGTGAATTCTACCCGCTAACAGCACCACTTCTGTCGTTGCAGATATGCAGCTGAAACAAAATGATGCTAAAAGTTGCAGTGGGAAGCAATATCTTCGGCATTACATGAGCGCGATCAAAGAGATTGGGCTAGGTTTTGACATTGCCGAAATCAGGTTAAGCGAATTCATATGTATCATAAATATCCTTTTTGAGGAAGTTAGTAACCATTCTTTAATCTTAATGTTTGTGTGTCATGACACAAGAATCTCTCTAATAATGTGATCGTTATTGAAAAAATTGGTATGATTATGTAAGATAACGATTTCAACTTGTACGAAAAAGGTTCATAGCTCAAGATTGAGAAACAGGGGAGTGGAGTTGGGATTATGTGCATTTCATATCAAATTTAATACTCTTTAATGGCTCCAAGGTATATCAATGACATGTATGGATTATCTCTAACTTTGTACATTTTAGTTTGTAAAATATAATAGTTTGGTGATTTGATATACAATTGCCAAAAGGCGTTAAATAACCATTTGATTAATAACGCTATTGTGCATGTTTACTTTGTACATCTTTATTGGTCTCAATAAACAACAACGCACAAATATGCCGGTGGATTGTAATAGGGAGATGATCTTCACACACTTAATTTTTAATCCATACACACCATTTAATATAAGTTCCCTATTTTACCCTTTTACTTTAATACTACTACATTAATACGGAGTAATATACTTCAGAAAATAATATACTCCATTTCCGATTCAAAAGCAAAAGTCAAAACCCACCCACCATTTTTCACCCAACCCACCTCCACACACCATGATACCACCACTATTCTGCAATTGGGGTTTTAAACCCAAGTTCATGACAAACACATTGACTACACGGAATTTAAATCACACAGAATTTAAATTGTTCACCGCTACTCTAAAAAAGTTTATTTTTATGTAATTGGAGTCTTATATAAAAATGATACCATATACATTGTATGATAATACAAACTCAAACATAATGTATATGGCTGCCGGTTAACTCGGGCAACGCCCGGGTATTATACTAGTTAGTTTAGGTCAATTCATGTGATTAGGGGCTGGTCCTTTCTTACATCAATTCAATTTCAATTTCAATTTCAATTTCAATTTCTAGATTAAATTAATCAATTAAATTAGCATTATTACAATTGACTACTTGAGATGGGTGATAGCTAGGTGCACTGCTTGTATGGGGGATTGGGACGGAGACATAGATAATCTACATTTGATTGGAAACCGTAAATTAAAAAAGCTGTGTATCCATTCGTATTTAAATCCATACGACTAGCTTGTATTTTCTTTACTTATTATTATCATTGTATAGGAGAGATGAGGATGAGGATTATTATTATACTCCCTCCGTCTCAATTATATTGTCCACAGACAAAAAACACGCAGTTTAAGAAAATATAATCATCTCTCTTACTTTTTGGTAAGATGACAGTTTTACCCTCTACTTTTTACCTACTTTTTTGTCTTATATATATACACACTAGGGGTAAAAAAGAACTTTATCGCCTTATTCTTATCTATTTATGGAAGTGGACAATTAATTTGGTACATCCCAAAATGAAATAGTGGACAATCGATTAGGGACGGAGTGAGTATAATATATTACTCTAGTGGGGTTGATGATTTTTGGGAATGTACTGCATGCATGTGTTATTAAATACTCCAATACCTATATTGAGCTAGCTTAATTAGCTTAGCTAGATTTGATTAATGGGATACGTACAGGTGTTGGTCTGACATTGTACGATGAACATTAATCACCATGTTGTCTGATGGACACGACGCAAAAGCCCGTGTTAAGATCAGTGGCGGATTCAGGAATACGTCGTTGGGTATGCACAATTTGATGAATTTTTTTATTAATCATGACAATCAACCATAAGTTGTACGTTTTTCTCGGTTCAAGTTTTCTCTGGTCAATTTTTGACTCCATTAGTGAATTAATATTATTTACTTACGATTTACCCCAAAATCAGTAGATCAATGAGCTCTTGAGTGCAAAATTTTCTCTTTCAATGAACCAATCTTAGATTTAGGATCTATAAAGAATGTTAGAAAGTATATACGTAAAAGATCTTTAAGAATAGTATCAGTTGATAGTATTAACACTAAAGGCATAAACAAGTCTAGTGCAAAATAGTAACAAGCAATTGGCTCTAAAAATTTAGTTACATATATAGAAACGTGTTTATACTTTTTACTTCTAAATTGAGGAGAAATGAAAGGCCAACAGGCGAGATGCGGTGCAGAAGCTATACAGAGCTTTATAGAAAGCGCCAAGAACTGGACGACGGAGAACAGAGGGCGACCACCGACTACACAAAGCGAGGCTCGGGATTGTCAGCGAGGAACGAAATAGTGAGTATTTGGTGAAGACTAACGTAAGAAAAGAAAATGAAGTGAATAAAATCTTTAACGAAAAGTTGAGCATTAGCTTTTATGTGTTAATTTTACTATAAATTGTTAACTTGAGCATAGATCTAATGTGAATGCAAATCATTTATTCAAGGTATGCAAATCATTTACTATCAATTTTACTATAATGTACGTTCACTAATAAATGTTAGACTCATCTATTATCTTCTGAAGTGGGGTATGCACATCATTTATTCAAGGTATGCACTTATTGTAAAGATTCTATTAACCTCATGAATAATTAGATTTTTTTTCACTACTAAAATTGCTCATAGGGTATGCAAGTGCATACCCTAGCTCTCACACACATCCGCCACTGGTTAAGATGAACCAAGTTGCATCATGAGCAAGCAGTGATTTATATATTATGTTGGCCTGGGTGGTGAAATATATATAAATGAGTACCAAGACGATGATGAACCTAGCTATATGGACAACTTCACGTGCCTCTTAGTTGGGATTCCTTGTCTTGTGGTAATGGTAATGGTAATGTATGTATGAGAGATAATAGGTCACGTAATGTGATACTATTTATTAATGTATTTTCAGGCATCAACATACAGTTGATAAAGTTAGGTCGGTGCAACTAAATTTCCATTACAAATTCTGATGCTACCGTAATTCACACCGGGCTTCGTAGATGTGGATCTAGTGCTAGCCTTGGTAACGAACCCGTCTTGAACCTGGTAACACTCAACAAAACAAGTAGGACGTCGTGAGTATACGGGACTTTATCCCCGTAAGACACTCCGACGCTCAAGTCAGATTTGGAACTTTAAGTAATGTATTAAGAAACACAGTTATAGTAGAAGAGATTCAAGAATGTTGTTGTACCTTGAATGAACTAAGTAGGTCTATTTATAGGCAAGAATACTATCAAAATATATTGATAAGATATCTTGGCAAGGTCAGAAGGAAGATTGTATCTTATCCGGAAGATTGGTCTCTGTCGAGTAGATTACTACCTGTTCGGAAGATTGCTATCTGTGCAGAAGGTATGTAGTGGTAGGGGTGTAGAAGGTATGTAGTGAAAGGTAGGGAGCTGAGTCATGATTCATGCATATAATAGATATTTAATGTGTTCATTGTATATGTTATACGTACTAGCTAGCAAGTATGCATGTGGAGGTAATATTTAATTATAGTATATGTATTTAGTAGTCATCCTAATAAATTCATTATTTGTTAGTAATTCTGGGGTTCTTAATATATTGCATCTATTTATTTTTTTAAATAAAGTTAGCGGTGGCTGGCAGAGGGGCAGTCATGGATATATGGTTCGGTGAGTAGAGAAAATCTGATCTTCACAATCAAGTCCCATTCTTTTTTCATATGCAGTGGAAATGAGTTTTATAGGATTCTAGCTAGTTTCTTATAATCTCTGGTCCTCCTGCCCAATGCTAAATGCATGTCTACTGTATTTATTGAATTACAATAATAACAGTATATGCTTTAAAACAAAGGATCCTATATTTGACACATGCTCCGCACTCCATATCAATGTAGGTTTAGTAAGTGCACATAACTCAGTTCATCGTGCGACATGTCAATTGCACTACAATTATATGTGTCAATATTCATGTATAATGTGTTTCGGTTATGATGATCAACGTCCTTTTTTTTTTTTTTGCAAAACCAAAGGCTCCACTGAATCTTACGGGATAGACAAGTTGAATATAGAAATAGATCATGTTGGTCATTTATTTGTGCGTACATATATAATTACACTTGGGCACATTCTTGTGTTACACATATGTGTGACCAGAACCATACTAAAGGAGTAGTTGAAGCTGCGGGTGTAAATAAAGTGAGATGATAAATTAAGAAAAGAAAAAGGCGGCAAATTAAAAGGCAATGTATGGGAACTTGAACCTGTGGAAGCTACCAGCTTGGAGCAAAGTGGAAGTCCTCCCAACCCCGCCAATATATAACATCCCCGAGTCTGATGCTCTAGTTGTGGTGGTTCAATTGTATCCTCCCTGTAACTTTTTCTTCTACAACCTCTAGCCTGATAGAGTTTCTTAACAATGAAGGTAGAAGGAGTTAACCTCTCAGCTGTGTCTAATCTCTTTAATTTCTCCCTACCAAACGTGCCCTTATATGCTTATCAAAGTAGTTGAAGTAAAAGTTTTATGTGTTTGATTTTAGATATTCAGTTGGAGGCAAAGCAAGCTAAATGGAAGGCAAGTGACAAAAAAGCCTAACACATCAGCAGCTAACAGTAAGCATTTTCCTCTTTTTAGCTGATAGAGTAAATGTTGTCAAAATACAGTGGTAGAGATAAGTGTTGGAAAATTAAACTAAACATATTTAGTGTGTAATTGTAATTACAAATTAGTTTAGGGATTAGATGGTTATTAGATTAAAATGAAGAGGTGCAATGGTTGACAAAAAGGTACAACCGTTAACCACCATTTGAAGGGTGGCGGTTACCACCAAAAGCCACCACCAAACGATGCAATGGTTCACTCGCAACCATTCATCATGTATAAATATGTATGTATCCGTAGGACAAAATATGTGTAACAAAAAACATCAGATTCATGTAATATATCATAGTTTTCTTTTGTTCTTGATTACCCCTGGGACAACAGTGGTATCAGAGCACAGATAGAGACACATACCGATTGCCGTTTACAATCGCCGTCATACGATTGCCGCTACCAATCGCCGTTTTCAGATTTTACGATTGCCGTTTACAATCGCCATTTCCAGTATTCATACGATTGCCGTTTACAATCGCCGTTATACGACTGCCGTTTTCCAGTCGCCGTTTGAAAAATACCGTTCTAGATTTGTTTGCCGTTTCCAAACAACAGGAAAATCAGAAGTTAATATTTGTTTGCTGTTTCCAAACAACAGATTATCAAGAAAAAGGATAGAGATAAACATACCGATAAGCATCGCCGCCATAGATTGACCGGAAGACAACCGGAGAAGAAACCCAAAATTGTGAAACCCAAACTTTCGCAATTCAGAAAATCAAGGGGAATCAAAGAGGACTCCAACAGTTGAATATGAACAACCGCCGCCACCGTCATAGCAAAGATTCCAACGATTCAAATCAAATCAACAATCATTGAAAGAGAGATTGAAACAAAGAGAGAGAATAGCGACGGTTGAACAACCACCACCGATTGAAAGAGAGAAGAGAGAATAGGGTTGGTTACACCGCCGATTAACCGGAAAAAGAAAAAAAAAAGGACCAACCGTCGCAACATTGAAGAAGATGAAAGGAAACGGTGCAAGTGAGAAGAAAGAGACACATCGAAAAAAAGGGGATCGAGTCAAACAAAAAAGAATACCCACCGTTATTGCCAAAACGAAAGGAATAGTTATTGCCAAAGATGAAGACATAGTTATTGCCAAAGATGAAGGCACAGTTAATGTTAAAAGGGAAGGCACAGTTAATGCCAATGAAGATGGTGCGAAGTCATCAAAGAGTTATTCAAGACAAAGTGTAATTGTATGAGACTACTCAACAAGATACAAAGAAGACTTAGCAAGGATACGCCACCAAAATGAAAGCAAGTCGTTTGCAAGAGTTTATGATGATGAAGACACAAAGTTTGAAAAAAATTATGCTAGACAAAGATAAAGG
Source organism: Helichrysum umbraculigerum (assembly GCA_949592205.1). Classification (NCBI taxonomy): domain Eukaryota; kingdom Viridiplantae; phylum Streptophyta; class Magnoliopsida; order Asterales; family Asteraceae; genus Helichrysum; species Helichrysum umbraculigerum. The sequence continues at coordinate 1,336,000 of CATIUR010000005.1, read as the reverse complement.
AAGATATGATCAAGAAGTAAAGGAGGACTATGATGAACCAAGTATGAAAGATGAACAAGACAAAGAAAATGACGTTTATGAGAAAGGAAGAAAGCCTAAAGTCATACATTTTGGAGCACTATTATTTCAAAGGCACTTCAAAAAGGTCAAACATAAGATGAAGGGAAATTTGAAGCCAAAGTGAAGAATTGAAGACCTCACTTAAACTATGTTTAGTTTAAGGGGGAGAATGTTGGAAAATTAAACTAAACATATTTAGTGTGTAATTGTAATTACAAATTAGTTTAGGGATTAGATGGTTATTAGATTAAAAGGAAGAGGTGCAATGGTTGACAAAAAGGTACAACCGTTAACCACCATTTGAAGGGTGGCGGTTACCACCAAAAGCCACCACCAAACGATGCAATGGTTCACTCGCAACCATTCGTCATGTATAAATATGTATGTATCCATAGGACAAAATATGTGTAATAAAAAACATCAGATTCATGTAATATATCATAGTTTTCTTTTGTTCTTGATTACCCCTGGGACAACAATAAGCAGCATCTCACATAGTCTGTGTAGGATCTGAAATGATTGTTCGCCTGTCCATCTACTATGTATATACTTTGATATTTCATGAAACTAGAGTAGTCTTTTGTATGCAAGGCATTATTCCATGTAGTTTCTTGTATACTCTGCTGCATATTTGGATCATAAAATTCGGGACCAAATGACATAAATCTAATGGGCCAATTTGTGGTGGACCATTAGTGGAATAGGACCATTTCCTTGAGTGAAATTAATCAGAATTCCTAATAGCAAGTGGCACTGACATATACCTCTTCTACTGATAAATGAATATTCATTTGTTTACATCATCTATTACTATGACATCACACACAAAAAACACAGCTGAAATTGGTTCCTGTATATATATGCTAAAAAGAATATGGACGTGTTACTAGCTTTTCATGAAATGTTGGATGTAATAAGATGAATTTCCGTGCAATATTTTTCATTCATGTAGTCTGTATTGTCAAACAAAGATAATTCATAATTGCATTTCAATGCTATAATCTCAGTTAGGCCAGTAAATGGATTAACAAGTTATGTTCATATTAAATTTTGATAGATCATATGGGCCAAGCTACTTCAAAAGAAGAATTTAGTGATTGGCCTCAATCACTACTGGCGATTGGAACATTTGGAATGAGTAATATGAAAGGAGATCCAGAAAGTCCATGTCAAAGTCTTCCACAGACTCCAACTTCTGAAGAAGAAGTTGGTGAACTCCAAAAAGAATTAGTATCTTTCTTGGACGCAGAAGAATCAGAGACACGGGAAGTTCCACCAGAGCCAGTTTGTGAAGAGCTCCTATTAAACAGAGATCTGCGTCTGCAACGTAGCATCTCTGGTATGTTCTCTAGAGGGAAGGACATTTTAGTGGATCAAAGAAACAATGTCATCCGAAAGAAGTCCCTGGCTTTTCTTCTCAAAAAAATCTTCAAATCCGGAATTAGGTTTAACCTTGTAAGAGATTCGTTACCCGACCCACACTATGACAAGTCAAGAATGGAAAATGTATGCATCAATGCTCTTTCTTTTGATTGCACCATATGTATGTTCTTTACAAGATCTCAAGTTATTGTCAAAATTAACATGCATTTGCTTATAGGTATTGAGGGCTATACTTAATAAGAAGATACATCCACAGACTTACACAGCCAGGGCAATGCCAAACAAGTACTTGGTGACAAAAGATGTAACCATGAGTGATGATGAGTCCACTGATGATAACGAAGGAAGCACATGGGTTAAGACAGATTCTGAATGTAAGCTTTTCCTACTTATACCTAACATTCCAATGGAATGGAGCAAGACTAATTGATTTCCTATACAACGTTGTGGGTGCAGATATTGTTCTAGAGATTTGATTGGCAATCTTGATTTTGCATGTACAAATCGATCAACTTTGGTTCTCAGATATTGGTTTATAAGATGAAGAAAAAAAGAAGAGCATACAAGGATATCTCATCATGAAGAAGTGTTACTTGCACCAACGGTGGTTGGTTTTTTTTACTTTTATTTTTGTGACATATATTGATGATGATGATGTCTTTCCGGTAAGGAATTTTTATCTATGATTCAGAATCATTAATTTTCTGTGATATATGACTCTCTCACACAATCCATAACACAAAGGATCTTCCTTCTTCATAAAAAGAATCCCACAAAGGTTGAGTTTGTTGGTAATAAGTGTCATGTAACAAGAACAGAAATAGTCTATCAATCACCAAAACTTGATGAATGAGAGATGAGACAACAAAATTAATTAAAATCATTTCCCCATTTTGATAATGCATTCATCTATTGATATCATGCCATTTTGCCTTACTGAAACAGTTGTATATATGTTGTATGATCCACAGATAATGATATACAAGAAAGATACAATTGCTACCTTTGCCCGTTAATGATATTTTTCAAGCGACAGAGAGATCACACTCATAGCTAAACATCATGACAAAAGTACGAAAAGAGACTATTACCTCAGGTCTCAGAAAAGATAAGCAATGAGACAAAGTATTGGTTATACTTGCTACATTTAAGAAGCCATTTTTTATAACCTAACGAAACTATTAAGCCTGAGTACTTCTTATGAGAAAGAAAATGATGCTGGCAAAAACTGTCAATCTGCAAACTCCAAATTCCAGCCTAACAGCCTTTCTTAGTAAATCCTTGCAATGAACCTCCAACCCCTGCACCGACAGCTTCTGCAAAATATTTCACCTGAAAGATCACCCACAAAATACGTTATAATTCAAGAGTGCAAGCGTACAACATCACGTTCTCATATAAACCTCCAACTAGACAACCTCTTGAAATGTCTTCTTTATATCAAAAGCATCTCTGACACGGTCATTTAAGAATATCCATGTATCATGAAAATCTGAAAGAAAAAGAAAACCAAACACCATCATCAATCACTAGTACCATGTGAAAGAATTAACACCCACATATGCTTGGTCCTACAGAACCCCAAGTCTACTTATTTTAAGTTGCCGACTTTACAAAACTATAAAAAAAAAAAAAAAAACAAGAAAAAGAAAAGAAAGATACACTTTCATAACCGGCCCATGAATAATCCACAAGATAAATATATTTTGTATGCATTTGTTTGTATGCATAGCATTGCTCAATCCGCAAAGCCATGGAACCAGGCAAATCACCTATCCAAGGATAATGGAGGGTTGGTCAACGCTCAGCCACGTCCTTAGAGGTTAAAATGCAATATGATCCCTCCCATATATTTCTCAGGGATAGAAACAGTGGTGAGATGGCTTTAATGTTTCCCATATAAAGGGGTTCAAGTTGCCACCTCTGATGTCTTTTCGAACAAGGACATTGTGATTAATAGACCATACAATAAATGTTCATAAAGTCTTCAAGTTGCCAACTTCCGAGACAACTAAAGACATATCAAGCAGAAGAGATGACAGTGAGAAAAAAGAAACCTGTAGAATTATCGGTTAGCATGTATAATTCAGTTGTTGAATATATCCCACCAAGAACAGTGCGCTTTAGGTACCAATCCACACCACTTCCTTCGTCACTTGAAGCATGCCAGAACTCATCAACCAGCATTGCTCGTTGTTTGAAGCTTGTTGGGAAATTTGAAGGTTGCGCCTACGATCAATCGATCATAATTAGGATTATTTATTTTATTTTAGGGTTATATAAAAGAATCTATCTGGAGAGCAAAACTTGCTAATAACTTACCTGAATGCTAAGAGCTTGAGGCCACTTTGATATGTATGGAACTTGCAACAGTAAGCGAGCTTTAACAAGCTTTGCAATGCGCTCACTTGGTACCAGATCTTGTAACTGTAACTCACCAGAGTCGACTATATCAACAAGTCTTTGCAAACACTCGTCCATAAAGAACTGTAGCAAGAGTAAGGGCAATAGAATGTTAGAGAGTCTGTGAGAGCCACCATCAAACTCAGTAGATGGTTGTAATTTTCTCACAACAATTCTAAGATAGCTTAACACCAATGAATCATCACATATTACAAGCAGAACTGTTCCAAAAGCATATGAACAATTTGAGAGTCATGGAGAGCTCCACTAGACTAGAATTTCTTCTCTAATATAATCATCAGTTCGATTGTAGAACATCAATAAAAGTTTGCTATAATTACTATATCAAGCTCTGTACAAAACAACAGGTAAGCTAGCCCTCACCAGAAGGGAAAAAGAAAGAAAGTAACATACATGAACATGCATAAAGAAAGTAACATACATGAACATGCATATAGAGCTTAGTGTAGAGTCGTGTAGAGAAGTAAACAATTAGGGACACAATACACAAAGAAGAAATAAACAGTAGAGAGATTATGTTCATGTAGATTGTACATAAAACCGCAGTCTAACGTGATAAATGATAACATAATGGTAAAGAGAGGTGAAAGCAGTAGTAGATGCACCTCGACTAGGGCAGCTTCTTTACGTGGAATAGCTCCAACAATGGAAGGGGAAACACCAACATCCCTAGCACCAGCAATCATGGCTGCTTCAGTCCATCCCAACCTAATCTGCAAAGAAAGGTACAATTATGGTTGTTCATACTCCATACAAACAAGAAAATGAATGGAGAAAAACAAATGACATGATTGCACATATGATTGGATAGGAATGAAGGATTGCTATTACAATAGTTGATAAGTTGCCCCTCTCTCTACAGAGTGTATGCCAATTCCAATTCCAATTCCAATCCCAATCGCATTAGCAAACTACTGGTGTAATTAATTAATTAATTAATTAATACTGCAAATAAAAACTAAACACTAAAACCTAAGAAGCGAGACATTGAATTGAATTAGCAAACAGAGACAATTGGAAAGCAAAAATGAATGAAAGTAAAGGTACCACGTGCATAAGAGATGCGGCCAGAACTCGAGCTTGCTCGTCTTGGAAATTATTATTATTATTATTATTATTATTATTATTATTATTATTATTATTATTATTATTATTATTATTATTGATATTAGGTCTAGGTCTATTAGTATATGATGATGATGATGCATCTCCTTGGGTGAATGATGATGATTTGAAACCAAAATCATTGGGGGTGCTTTGATTAGGGAAAGGAGGTGGTGGTGGTGCTTCGGTTGAAACAAAACGATCACCAAAACCAAAAGGAAGAAGACGATTAGGTTTAGCATACAAACACGGATTTGATTTTGATGAATACCGAATAACCAACCGTCTCGCTGCCAATCGATACATTATTATTATGATCGGATAGAATAGATTCAACAAACAAACGCTAAAAAAAACTACTCCCTATCTCTATTTCTATTTCTATTTCTATTTCTGAGTTATTTGCAAAATTTTTTTTGGGGAATTTCTTGATCCCACCTTGCATTTATTTTGTTTATTATTCGGTTTCGGTCCGTAATTGTCCACGTTAAGCTTTTACAAGTGTCGTTAGGCTTTTACAAGTGTGGAAAGTGAAAGCGTAAACTTAATTTAAGGTTGAAATATGGGTATACTTGTTTATAACATTTAAATATCACAATTATACTACATACTACATATATTATTAATTTAATATATTATTAAATTGAATTCGGTTTAACCAAATTAAAAAATTTAAAAATCGAAAACCGAATTCAAAATTATTGACCGAACCGAAACTAAATCGATAATCAAAATTGAATTAAGTTTGATTTTTTCGATTTTAATTCGGTTTGGTTTTCGGATTAAACAGTTTCAAACCAAATATTGAACACCCCTACATCATATCAAATCAGGGTATCAATCTATAATATGTTACTCACTCTATGTAGCGAAATGCTTTAATGAATTAGGTATAGACAAAAATGCTTTATACACTTTATGATTATGATTTATGATGACCATAAGTATAAACTATATAAACATTTTAAAGTTATTAATAGTTGTAACATCCTCTACACGGGTCTGGTAATTTCTTAATTTTAAATTGATTATTTAAATGTTTTAGAAATTACTTTATATATTTGTTTATTTGTGAAACTTAGATAAATAAGTCAAATGACTTATTGTGAATAGTAAAATATTACTTGTTTTAAATGGTTATAGTTGACGGTAAAATAAAATAATAGTTCTCGCAAATTGTTTTTAGGTTCCAGACAAAAGATTGGAAAGAGACTGTTTTAAGTGGATACGGGTTTTGTTTGTGATTGAGCCGACTTATATCACCCTTCCCAAATTAGAAGGTTTCCTTATTTGAAACCTAAGAACTTCAAATACTTTAAAATCAAAACCTAAGAAACCAAGAAATCTAAACTAAGTTGAAATCAAGTTGGTGCTGTGATCTTGAATCAATTCTATCATTATCATCACCTTGTTCTTCCCTTTAAATTGTAAGTGATTTTGAATTATTTTGATTATGCCTAAAATCATAAGTGTTCTTGATTGACGTGTAAATCAAAATGGAAAAGTTGATATATGATGTTAGGAAATGATTGCTTGATGTTATATGTTATTGTTATTGTGTTGAGTTGATCATAGAGACTGAATCTATGATGTTAGATATGAGATTTTAGGAATTGGGTTGGAGCTGATATGCAGGTCGCTGGTTCAGGGTCGTTACCCGGCAGGTAGACACATTACCCGGCGGGTAGGTTAGCCCAACGGGTAACCCGACGGGTAAAATCAATCTAACGGATAGGCCTACTGTAAATTGTTACTGCGAACTGGACTTTGGTTTTGGGTTGGGTTACTCGGCGGGTACGCCCTTCTACCCGGCGGGTACCCTGCTGGCAATGTTGATATCTGGTTAAGTTTTAAGATCAAAACTTTAATAGTTCTAATGACCTTTGTTAAGTTATATAATTATAATGAATATGTTTTGTATATGATTAAGCTATGTAATACCTAATTAGTTAAGGTTATTGTCGCGTTCCTAGCGGTCGGTCAGATTTTTAGTCTGGTCGTTGTTCCGGCACAACCAGGACTCGCGGCAGAGTGAGCTTTAAATTTATAAGAGCTGTGGCTTAAACTATAAGTACTACCTACCTTGGAGTAAGCAGTAAGTATAACTCGAGGTCGTTCTTAAATCAGAGCGAATTGAAACGAAGCGGATTCACCAAAGATTATTTTCACTAATAGGATGAGGGTAGGTAGATTGAATTTTGATAGGTTTTTATTTTATAATTATCCTAAATGCAGAAAAGTAAATAACATGAAATAAAGCTAGGGTTTAAGCAGACAGGTAGAGATGTGATTGCTGAAACTTCGATAATTAGGGTTTCGGGATGATGTTCATTATAGATTAGATTAGATTAGAGACTTGCCAGATAAAAGACAGACAAATTTTTGGTGTAAACACTAGGACCCTACGTCTCAGGATTAAAACCCTAAAAGCATATGTCACTGGAATCCTAGGCTATCATGATTCTGATCAGATCGGGCTGCTTTCAACCCCCCTGAACTAGTCTTGGGTAAGACCTTAGTAACCCTAAAGTATCTAGGGATCAGGCAAGAGGCAATAGACCGCAATTGTATTCACTGACCTTTCTTAACACCTAATCATCTATTTGGTTTTATCGTGGCAGGTACTGATTGTATCCTATGTGTGTTAAACTATCGGTCTTAGTAGAGTTAAGCAGTGTGATGGAGTATTAGACTCTCTTGACAAAACTCTGTATTAATTCTATTTAAGCATTTATTCTACCGTCATAATTATAGACCCTCCTTTACATTCAGGACTTCATCCCTAGGAATAATCACGGTGTACAGGGCGAATTTGGCATTTTCAGAGTGTTCCTGACTCAAGGCATACTCACGGTGTACAGTGCATTGGCATATCCACAGTGTTCCTGACTCAAGGCATACTCACGGTGTACAGCACATTAAGTAGTTCCACAGCTTGTATTTAAACCTTGGTGTACTAACGGTGTACGGTGCATCGAGCAGTTCCACAGCTTGTATTTAAACCTTGGTGTACTAACGGTGTACAGGGCAGCGAAGCATTTCCACAGTTTTGATTCCTAGACCCGAGTTCTAGAAGGGTCACTTCTAGGTATTCCACGATGAAACAGTCCCATGGCATTTCCTTATCTTCCACGTATTTGTACTCCACCAGTGGTGTTTCCAACGCTATACGAAGTACTGTTCCGTTTTATGGAAAGTTCATAGCTTCATACTGTAACTGGAGATGACTGTATCTACGTAGTATTAGGGTTGATCAGATCCTATCCTAAGGGCAACAGTCACGTGAAAGTCTGGAAAGGGTGTCGAGAAACTAGATCTATAATCAGAATAAGTTTAACCTAAACATACAGCATAACAATCTCCAATCATGTAAATAAGATATTAATATAACATCACCCCTATTCCTAATATCTACATTTCAACAATCACAATATTAAACTACTCTATAAACATGGCAATAAACAAAGTACAAACTGAAATAACATAAAGTGCAAGCATTATAACAGTAAGTAAAAGTTTAGATATCACCGGGAATACAGCAGTGTAATACTGAGGATTACAAATAGTCTGACTTGAAAAACTTGTTACAACAAGATTACCAAGCTAAAACCTCCTCTAGACTCGAACCGTAAGCTCAACTCTAAACTTTCTCCTCTAGAACTCTAGAGAGAAACTAGAGAGAGAAAGTACAGAGAGAGAAAATGAGAGAAAATGTGAAAGTGAGGAAATGAATGGAATGAAGAATTGTGTGAAAGGTGTGTGGAATGAGGAGGGGGTATCCTCTATTTATAGGCAAAGCTCAAAATCACACATACAAGCAAACGAATCAGAATACAGGGTACAGGGGGCCGTATATGGCCTTGGTGGGGCCGTATACGGTGTCCATCTGATTTCGTTCGTTGCTTAAAACGCGCGTATCTCCTTCGTTATGCGTCCGTTTGACCTTATTCTTTCGCCCATGGCTTCGTAATTCCGTTACGCTTCTAATGATGACAACTTCATGGTAATTGGATGTATAGAGCTTAGGCGTAGCTGGAATGACTTTATAGGTGTCCGAAATCGTCGTGTCTTCTCCGTTCTTTACCCTTTTGGCATGATTCTTGATTCTTCGGTCTCGTTTTTACCTTTATTATCATATGATGAGGTTAGAATATGTGCCTCATAAGATAGATGAGTTAGAAGGAATCAATGCACGTATATTTGTCCTATTTTGCTCGTTATTTTGATGCTTTTGGTGATTTTTGCAGCATCGCCTATATTTGGACCACTTTAGTGAATTTTAGTAAATAATGATCATTTTGGAATGTTTTAACTAAAGATGTGCCCAAAAAGTATGAAATATTGCCCTTAAAAACATGACTTATTGAGTCACATCAAGTTATCCCACATTTAAACGTTGCTTGTCCTCAAGCAATACTCAGTTTGAGAGAGAAAACATTTTAAAATCTGGTTTTTAAGGGTGAGTTAAAATAATCTCAAAAGATACCACTTCTAATACAACAAAGATTATTTAAGAATAAGAGGAAGGATAAGATGATCCTTTCAGAAGCAAGAAGCAATTTTCCTCGGGCATACTACCAATCCTCGTGATCTTGGAGTACACATGACTAGGCGATCTCACTATAGGTGGTCACTTAATTCACTCAAAGTGTATCGGGTTTTCTATCAATCTAGAACAAACGAAATCGCTCAAATAAGCCAGTCATGCAGCACTCATCGTCATAGGCTTGGTCGAGAATCGGATCTCCACCACTTAGGTGAGGACGGTGCTAATTATCCCAAGACATTCAACGGGTTGTGGTGTTAGGTGAGGATTTAAGGGTATGGATAGTGGTATGTTTTTGGGTTGTAGTGGTTTGACTCATCTTAAAACTCTAAGATAGTGAAAAACTTTATTTGAGAACGGAACGGAGGATTCTGTAGCTGCTCGTCTTCTATCGAATTTTTCTTGAGAAGGTGATACTTTGAAGCACTCAGCTTTATTTGATGGAACTATTTCTTTTTCTTTTCTTGATTTTCTATTTTTATTTTGTTTTCTTCTTCAGAATTTCTTTGCCAGAGAATTTCTAACGATATTTTTTTGTTTTGTTTATTTAGAAATCCGTTTTTGGAACTATGATCTTTGATCTTGAACTTCGAGTCTTTTCGAGGTGCCATATTTTGGACCTTGTTGAGATTTGACTTTTTAGAGAACACGAAAGAGGAAGACTTGAGAGCATAATTTTGAAGAGAATGTTCTAAAAGATGTTCTTCACGACCTTAGAAATTCTAAGATAAGTTTTTGGAAATTTTGGGTGAGTAGGGTTTGCATTACGGTTTTTATAGAAACGAAAGGTTTAGGCTCAACAGGGTTAACTAGGCGGATCATCGATACTGAGAATAAGTATCGGAAGGGTTTTGGGCTTGAAGAGATATGTAAGAATTGGGTTTAAGTCCTAGGGAATGTCAAGGTCATCTAACTGCACCTATACCGCGTACGGTACACACCAATGTGGTCTCGAAACGTACGTCTGGAGCAAGTTCTAATTCAGAGATTGATGAACGCCAAAATGTACTACATTATAGTACTAATTACCCATGTGTTTAATAGGTTTCTAATGCATTTTGTATGAATAAGATACTTATTTCGTTCATATTTGCATTTAGGAGTTTAAATGGAGCTTAGATCGAAAAGGAACGGAAAACGAGCTTTTTATGAAGAATGGTAGCTAAAAGAGTGAAGATAGACATGAGAGGATTGGAATAAGTGTATATGAAGCTTGAATCGGAAAGAAAACGGAAGATGAGCTGAAAATGAAGAAAAGTGTAAAAGCTGAGTTTTCTGCGCGCTGTTAGTATTTTGGCCATAACTTCCTCATACGAACTCCGATTGAGATGATTCAAGTTGGAGAATTTAGCTAACAGAGAGGGCTACAACATATAAAAAATTCAGATCTTTTGGAGAAAGATTTAGCCAGCGGCTAAAGCATTTAGCCGGCGGCTAAAATGCAAAATCAGCTATTTAAATTCGATTTTAGGGTTTTCAATTCATAACTTCAATACACAAACCCTAATACGATTACAAACGACCAGAGGGGGTTTTTCCCCAATTGTGAGCACTTTTGAAGGTAGAAACGAAGAGGAATTGAAGCCCTTTCGATTGTTCAATCATTCTTTCGGTTTTGTCGGTTCGAATACTTTAATCCTTTTCATTTGATTATGATTTCGGTTATGTTTATGGATCCGAGTTTCTGTAACAACATGATTGGCTAAATCTTTATTGTATTCACTTAGATGATAATACTTTGATTATGGTTTGATTATAGATTTGCGGAATACATTGGATTTTATGAATGTTTATGTGTTTATTTGATGATCCTTAGTTATTGATTGATTATTGTTGATTACCTAGCGTGGTTTCTTGATTGATTGTGATTGAGTTCCATTTGGTTAAGAGATTATTGATAATTGTTGATTTTGGTTAGCAATTATTGCTGAATAGATTGAGTTTGACAGGTTAGGGTTAATAATCAAGAGTAATCATTAATAAATAAGATAACTATTAGTTATAGACTTTGTTGATTCAAGTCATAAGAGTAAATCACATAAACGACGTAGGTTTAATATAGAATGCAATTCGGTGGGCAACGTTACTTGAATGTTGACGTGTTGAAAACAACCTAGTGTCTTTCTTGATTGTATTTGGTCAACTTTCCTCGTAAAGGGGGTTATCTTATTAGTTATGTCGCAATAAAATCCATGTTTGAAGCAAATCAATAAAGTGATAACCAGATTCTAAGGAAAGTAGTCTAAGTGAATACATTTATTCTATCATTTGAATCAAGTAATTTTATTTGATTAATTGTTTACTAATTATTTTCTTTTAAGTTTTATTTAATAAATTAGTTTTATTATGATAGTCCCGTACACGTATAGATCTGATCGGATCGCTTAATCAATGAATAACAAACGATAATGATTCACGAACACACAAACAATTCTCTATAATCTTGTATATATTCACACTTGAACGTATAAAGATTACAATCACCAAATACAAACTCGTTTTCTCTGTCTCTCTGACCACAAAAACGGCTCACCTCACTCTCTAAAACGCTAACCCTAAACTTACTTCTAACTTCTCTATTTATATCAAGGCTATTGGGCCCTGCGACATTAGGCCCAACGTCGCAGGCCCAACCCAATGCGACATAGCCCATGTTGTCGCCATGTATATTCTATATAATTACATTTCGTTGACACACTAAACACTATACATATGCAGACTAATTGACTTTGACAATTACAATAGTTTGACCAACTGACTGACACACAAAATGCACCAACAAACTCCCCCTTGTCAGCAGCTTGGTCAAATAAGTTTTAATTAGTATTCATCAACAAACTCTTTCATGTCTCTGACAATCAGAAACTCCCCCTTTGAGATAGCATGGTCTTCCAAGAAATCTTGATGTCCAAATTCATGTGACTGACACAAATTTATCATACAATAAGATCTTCAAACTCTGTGACCATCTCTCAATCATCAGCAGCTTCTCCGATAGAATTATCTTCACAATCTTTGGAGAATAACCGACATCCTTTGCATCTTCAATATTTGACTTTAACAAGATATGTGATATTGAAGAAAATAACATAGAAATAAAATCTTTTTGAATTTTTCTTTATAAATGAAAAGTAAAGAACGAAGATTAAAATAACATTGGGGATAGGATTGTTTTAAGTCTGCTTAGGGATCATATCAGGCCAACATGCAATTATTAGGAAATAGTAAGTGTTATTTCAATCATCAGTATATTTGTCCACTTTAAATTTACTTGACATATTTAAAGCACCTTTTATAAAAATTAGTTCAAGACGATCATCGGTATTGTTTGTCCACTTAAACATGTTACATCCGTATCTGTGAGCTAACCTTTATTGTTAGTATGAATATTAATTTTGTGAAACCTATTATATGATATACTGATAAACTTTAGTAAAACGCATAACTCTGCATATTTTACAGACAAGGTAGATATTACAAGACCAAGTTTATCTCGGCTATCTCGTAACATACACTTGACCTTCAAATTTAGGCATACATCAAACTGATTATGAAGATACTAGTGGCCCCAGATCTGTACTTAGTACAACAGAGGGTCCCTTAGTATGAACATAACAAGTTTGAGACTATTTGCATAACTAATGGATTCAGGTCTGTACGTGAGTACAACAATAGTCACCATTAGTTAGGCGAATAACCATATTATTACTATATGCCAATTTTACATTTACATAATCATTATGACAGTATATGACGTTACTTCCATTTATCAATTAAGAATTATGTCATACATCATATAACAATTTTCACAAAGTAATAGACAAGTTTTTATATTACTTCTTACTCACTCACAAATCGGTGTGTACCATGCCTACCAATACATCATATGATGAAGCTAATGTTTATAAAAGATGTGTTAAATATACCAGATAAACCTACTGACACATCAAACATAAACCTTAAAATTTCCATTTTTATGCATGTCACCCGATGTACTATCATATCCCAAGTTGTTTACAGACACAACCCATCGTCTTTTCAAGACTTAAGAATCTTGCTGTTCACATTTCTGAATTAAATAATCGGAATTTTTAATATTCAGAATTACTCCCCCTGAACAGCAAATTCTTATATCCAATCCAAAAATACTCCCCTTAAACATTAAACATATTTTTGTATTTTTTAATTGAATAAATTTCGCAACATTGCATTTCTTTAATACTAAAAAGTATAAAGAATGACTGTTGCACTAATAATTTAATTAAAAAAAAATTTCAAAATCACATATCAAGTCAAATCAAATCCTTTTAACGCTTTTACCACCTCGAAACTTCAATATACTCATCCAAATCACAACTCATCACACATAACCACCATGACAAAATCTTTCAAAAATGTCCACATCCTTGCAGTCACTAAAAATATTAGCTATTAAAACCTGACTGCACCACCACAAACAATTAAACGTTAGTACTTGTGGGACACCTAAGCCTTGATAGACTTAGGTTGTCCATGATCATCCATAACCATCACATCAATGAGTTTATGATATTTTAAAAACTCAGAGGATTTCATTGATGTGTTGTTTGTGGATTTGGGTTTCCAAACCTTTGTAGGTCCAGATGAGTTGTTTTCAACAATGTTGTGCTGTTGAACTTGAGGTTTATTAGGCACAACTTTGTTTACTCTAGCCACGGGTTTTGGAGAAGAGGATGCATATCTTGATATAGGCGAATACGAAGCACGCCTAGAAAACGATTTTGAATAAGAATTCCTAAAGGAGGAAGTTCTTGGCATCCCTCTACCAAACCTATCTAGGGATAATAACCGACAATCCCTAATTATATGTCCTTGTTGTCCACAATGGAAACAAGAACGTCGTTCAATGTACGACTTATTCCAATGATTACCCACAAAAGGTTGAGGTGGAGAATGAACTGTAGGAAGCTTAGAAGATGAGGCATTTACAGGACGTGAACACTTATGTGTACACGTTGATGTAGAAGCCTCAGAAGTTGAACAAGTTGATGTTGAAGGTTGTTCACTTTTAGATTTTATATTTGAATCCTTCATTTGATGTTGAACTCTTTTGGATTCATTTTCAACCTTGTTTTTACCCTTTGTAGTTGAAACCTTTACAGTTTCATTGGTAAGTATATGATTTTCTGGCTTTACATTAACTTTTTCAACTTTGATTTCAGCCTCTTCCGGTAGATCCTCTATCTCAACACCCTCCTCTACACTAACTGGAGGTGTACTATCAGACTTAACAAAAGTAGGCAAGGGATACTCTGTCCGTTTAGTTTTCTCCTTTGCCTGCCTTTTGGGATTGAATGTAGCTTCTTTAGACTTTGTAGCTGGCCATGATGAATAGTCAGCCACAAGTTCTTCGGTGCCTTCCTTAACAGGCTTAGGATAATAGTTAGTGGGAGGTGGATACCCAAGTCCCACTTTACTTTTATCTGTCCTCATCTTGTCAACCATTTCATCGAAGAGTTTATGAGAATTTGAGAAATTTGTGATACCCTTTTTAAAATTGTCAGACTCAGACTTTAGCTCAGAAAGTTCTTTATTCAAAAGTTCAATTTCTTTAAAATAGCTATTAATAGCATCTTGTTGGCTAAAAACTTTAGACTTGTATTTTTCAGTGTCTAACTTATAAGCCTCAATTTGTTTTTCATAAAGAAATTCATTAGCTTTCAAAAACTTGTTTGAGTCGGTGAGTTTAACAACTTTATCTCTCAAATCCTCATTGTCTATTTGAGCACATTTTAAAGAAGCATCAAGCATAATACATGATATACAATTAACGGGTTCCTCAGGTTCATTATGTACCTTATGTATCTTTACCAAGAGTGCACCATGTTGAACCTTTCCTTGAAGTGCACTAAAATCAAACATTCCTTGATTAAACACCACCAACGCCTGTGATGTTGAATCTTTCTCTGGAGTCTTGGGAGCTGAAGGTGTAGTGAAACCAGATGATGGATATCTTTCTTTTTCACACTCCTTAGCAAAGTGTCCATAACTCTGACAGCTTTTGCATTTCACTTTCCTTTTATTAAAACCAAAACCTGTATCACCATCATCATCCAGGTCCGTTTTGCCCGTTCTCTGAAGAAATTTCTTTGTCCTTTGGGTTATCATGGCCATACTCCATTTGATGTCCATTTGCTCGAGATCATCAGAATCGATCTGTTCAAAGTCTTCTTCAGTAAGCTGTAGAGTACTAGCCTTCTTAGAAAGAAAATTCTCATAAGAGTTGAGGAAAGCTGCAAAGATTGTAGCATGATCCTCAGTAGCCTTTGAAGGAGCTGTATGAGAGATATAGGAAGCATATGAAGTGCTACCAGAAGGAGATGTAGCTGACTTGGAATTAGATATGGAATTATCATTGAGACTAGGATTTTGAGTGGAAGCCGCTGACATCTTTTCTTTCTTCTTCATGTCAAGAGCATCAGCCTGTAACTTTCTGATGAGTTCTTCCAAATCCATGATTTCAATTTCTGGATCTTGTTCCAAAATCTCCACATTGGTAGCCCAGTCCTTAGGTAATGCCCGTAATAGCTTCTTATTTACCTCTCCATTATTAAGTACTATTCCTCCATTAGCCACTTCATCTACGAGTTGGGAATATCTTTTGAAGAATGCTTCTAAAGATTCATTTGATAGTAAATCAAATGTGTCAAACTGTTTCTTGACAAGTTCCACTCTATTTCTCCTATATTTTTCATATCCACCACATCGTGTTTCAATTGCATGCCAGAGGTCGTATGCAATATCATAATGGTTGAACAATTGTTTAACTTCATTTGACATACATTTTAATATTGTGGCATGGGTTTTCTTTTCAATATCCCAAGCTTTTCTCTCCTCAAGTGTCATGCTGTGACACCCCCAAATTTGATTGATTTGCGGAAGCTCGATTTGGGTGTCATTAATCAATATACAAAGCACATAAGATAATAATGAACGACCACTATATGCGTCGTTTTAAACTTGTATAAATAAAGTAAATGTTTACATCAAAACAATGTTACATTAGCTCGGTTCCTGAAATTGAGAGATTACATGGCATAATTACTTTTACAAAATATAATAATGCAATCAAATCTCGAGTTGTATGTATGCTGACTCGAGCTAATAATCCCTGCTTGTGCAGCCAACCTACTGCTGGGTACCTGTGATAAATACTAAAATGGGTCAGCGAAAACGCTGGTGAGCTCACAGGTTTGTATGTCAATGTATAGTTGTCAGATTCGCAAGATTTATATTGAATTTAAAATGCAATTAAGCAAAATAAAAGTTATACAATCCATGAGCACATAGTCTGAGCTTAACTTGAGTGCTAGGTCCAATTAAGGAAACCTAACTGGTTTGCCTCCTACGAGTGTCTAATCCACACTCGTCTTCCCAAATGCTAATACATCCGTTTGACCGGTTAGTGCGTGCTAACCCGGATGAGGATTGTCAATCCCATATGATATCATATACTAACATTCACGCTATAAATACTAGAGACTATGCTATGGAGGACTTTAAATTGATTAGCTTGAAACTCATGTAGTATTTGAAGTTTGGCACTTGCGTTCTACTTGTAAAACAAAATGAAGTAGTAATATCACACCCCTGGTAAAAGTAGTGAAAATGGGGCCATGAAACTCACCTGAGCCTTGAGTGGTTATTGGAATAAACTTGAATTGTTTAGCTGTGATGTGTTGTCCGAAGACTTGTAACCTGAAGGTGTCCATGACACGCGATGGTTATTAATTGATTAGGCATCCCGAAAGACTACCCTTGCAGTTGTTTGTCCAAATTACCCCGATTTGGTTGATTGACTTGTCCAAATTACTATGATTTGGTTGATTGACTTGAATATTTGAAAGTATGTACGGCCCGTTGGTGACGGATTTGTAATAATAATCTCAACTATTATTATTTTGATTTCGTGGCGTTTTACTTGAAAAATGTGTTTTGATTATGTTTTAGAAGCCGTTACGGAATCTAAGTACGGGGGTCCAGGGGCAGCGCCCCTGGTAGCGGGGTCCAAGGGGCGGCAGCCCCTGGCGGGGTCCAAGGGGCAGAGCCCCTGGCTGGGGTCGAGCTGCCAGGTCAGCTTGGAAAATTTTTATTTCTACTATATTGCTTTAAGGAAAAACGCATCTGGACTTGAAATTGGGTGAAATCGAGTGATAAAATTTAGGGTCTCGACACTTAGTGAAAATCTGTGTTTTCTGGTTTGTGCGACGTTGGGTGCGACGTGAGTGTTTGCGTCGCATTTTGCGACGTTCGCAATTCAATGCGACGTAGGGTGCTGCGTCGCTAATGCGACGTTGGTTAAGTTGGCGACGTTAAGGTCTGCGTCGCTATGTGCGACATTCGCAAGTCAATGCGACGTAATAGGCTGCGTCGCTATATGCGACGTCGAGGATTCGTGCGACGTAAGTCGCTGCGTCGCATTTGCTCCAGGCCAAATGCGACGTACGGGATCTGATCGGAGTTTCAACTTCAAAATCGCATTTTCCGGCCATCGATCAGCCTAATATTTTTACCCAACCCATTTTAGGACATTACAAGGTTATACAAACAACTAGCAAGTGATAATACTTAGAAACGAGAGTTTTCGGAGTTGTGTCGGAAACTTACAAATCGCCGAAATGAAATTTCGGAAAGATAGAAAGATAGATCGTTGCGTGGTGGTCGTGAATCTCTAAAAATTTTGAAGATCCGAAGTCGTTTGATGCTAGTTTTTGGCGATTTTTATGATGATGTTAAAGATGGTGGTGGTGGTGGGTAAGTAGAGAGAAAAAGAAAGAAAGAGAGGGAAAGAGAAATGAAAAATGAAAGAAAAAAAATGAAAGTGGAGGTGGTTTTGGTTGAGAGTTCCAACTCTCAGCCTGAGCCTCCGCGCTCCGTGCGGTGTTCGTTTACTCCGTCGTTTAAACGTTAAATATTTATTTTATATGTTTTATTATTCGTTTTAAAATACGAATAATTATCCAGTATTTTTGTTGAAGCATTTTACTAAATGTTTAATAATCACATTATAAAAGGTGACTTGTCTCATTTTGTTTGCGCAATTACATTTTTATTCGCGTTTATATTAATTGTGTGATAACACTTGGATACTAACTATTATTGACATAGTGTTTTTAAGCCCGATAACATTATTAATAATCCTTGTATTACTTAATAAAATTGTTCACCAACGTCCGTATTTATTGAATCGAAATACATTCGATTTGAAACTCGTACGATTTAAACAAATCGTATAATTGTGTAGATATATATTCAACAATATATAATAATTGATACATTAATTAGCCTAACACAGAACTAATTACATGTATTAAAACTTGATTAGGCACTAAATTCTAGTCCTAAATTATCGGGTGTCACACATGCCATTGTAAGACTTTTGTTTTTGTGGTGATACTCTTAAATTCTTTGTTCCAAATACTGGTCTTTCATATCTTTCAACCAATGAGTTCCACATATCTGGATCGTTTTCAGATATGAAAGCTTCGAACTCAAATCTCCATGTAGCATAATCAGTATCATATGTAAGCATGGGGGGGTTCAATCTCATTAACAGCTCCACTATAGTAACGCATAAGAGCTTTAGAAGACATCTTCAAACCAGAAAGATATTTGGCCTCTTGCGACTTTCCCTCCAAAATTGAAAATTTCGAAGACTACCCGAGTATAGCGAAACTTATTCGACACTAAAATTAAGCTATTTTAACCTCAAAAACAAAATTTGAAATTACAAAAATTTTCGCGTTTTTCCCGCCAAAATTTCGTCCGAAAACGTCAAAAAATGGCCGGGTAAAATGAAACTTTTTCCAGGCCAAAATTGAACACTTTTAAGCCTATGGAAAAATTTTGAAAACGCAAAAATTTTCCGAAGTTTCCCGCCAAATTTTTTTTTTTTTGTTTTTACGAATCTAGTAGGAAGTGATGTCGCACTCAACGTCGCACTCGACGTCGCAGAAGCTAGCGCCGTCGCACGCAATGTCGCAAGGACCACTTAAGGTCAAAATAACGACGTCGCTAACTACGTCGCAAGACCACTTAAGGTCAAAATCAATAACGTCACAAGCGACGTCGCAGGTGATGTCGCAAAATCAAGCGACGTCGCACCTGACGTCGCGGCTAAGGTCGCAGTGACCAATTAAGGTCAAAAGTGAGACGTCGCACACAACGTCGCTAGTAACGTCGCAGAACTTAGCGACGTCGCAGCTAACATCGCAAAAACGCGACTGCAGGAGCCAAAAACCCAAAAACCCAAAAACCGAAAATTTTCGAAACCCTAACGAATTTCGAACGAAAATCGACGAACAAACCCAGAAAACACCTTCAGAAATCGAAATCTTCAAGCAACCTAAACCAGAAACGAAGATTAATCAATAAAACCTTCGCGAATCAAACCGAAAACATCTAAAATAACGATCCGAAACCAACGAATCCTTGATTCTATGGCTCTGATACCAGTTGATAGTCCCGTACACGTATAGATCTGATCGGATCGCTTAATCAATGAATAACAAACGCTAATGATTCATGAACACACAAACAATTCTCTATAATCTTGTATATATTCACACTTGAACGTATAAAGATTACAATCACCAAATACAAACTCGTTTTCTCTGTCTCTCTCACCACAAAAACGGCTCACCTCACTCTCTAAAACGCTAACCCTAAACTGACTTCTAACTTCTCTATTTATATCAAGGCTATTAGGCCCTGCGACATTAGGCCCAACGTCGCAGGCCCAACCCAATGCGACATAGCCCATGTCGTCGCCATGTATATTCTATATAATTACATTTCGTTGACACACTAAACACTATACATATGCAGACTAATTGACTTTGACAATTACAATAGTTTGACCAACTGACTGACACACAAAATGCACCAACATATTAATTGTTAATTAATTGTTCGATCGAAACTAAAACGCCCCCCAATATTTATCGCTTTCATTATTTGCATCAATTTCCAATTTATTTAATTTGACATCCGTTCCCTGTGTTCGACTCGGACTTACCAAGTCTATACTAACATTCGATGGGGTATTCTTGTCTGGTTGTGTGAGAAGTATATATAAGGTATTTCCATTTTATAAATTAATAAACTAGACGCTTTCACACGCAACAAGTTTTTGGTGCCGCTGCCGGGGAGCGGTTTGATTCAATTGGATAAATTGGAATTTGTTTTCTGTAAATTATCAGTTTTAGTTTAATCTTTATTTACCTGTTTATTTGTATTATCTGTGTATAGGATTAGTTTATAATTTATGTTATATTAAGAGTCTTGTTCTACCCTTTCGTATTTGGAGGACGATTTCGGAGAATATTTACGAGCTCTCTTTGAACCACCCATCGATCAATCGGAACCAGATTTAGAAATGGCAGACGACATTGCCAATATGACTCTCGAGGAATATTCGTGCAGAAGACGTAGCGACCTTGGCCCAGGAGTTGTGAGGCCCACAATTGCAGAAAACGTCGAGTTCGAGATAAAGGGACAATTCCTAAAACAGCTTAGGGAAAACCCGTTTCGAGGAGAGGAGAGAGAAGATGCTAACGAGCACGTGGAAAAGATTGAGGAGATTGCCGATATGTTCAGCATCCCTAACATTACAAGTGATCAAGTCATGCTCCGCGTGTTCCCAAGAACACTCAAGGGAGCCGCAAAAAGATGGATTACTAATGAACCAGCTTGATCCATCACCACGTGGGAAGATCTCCGCATAAAGTTTCTAAAGATGTACTGTCCGCCATCCAAAACGTCGAAGATGATCGACGAGATTAGGAATTTCAAGCAAGAAGTTGATGAGTCGCTACACCAAGCGTGGGAAAGGTACCAGGACTTGATGCATAAATGTCCACAGCACGACCTAAACGACCAGCAAATTATAAAGGTATTCTACAGAGGAGTGGATCGTGCTACAAGACAGCAATTAGATGCTCAAGGACATATCCCGAAGAAGATTCCTAGGGACGCCTTAGCAGCTATTCGCGACCAAGCAAAGCATTCTCGGTTATGGGATGATGGTTCCTCTAGGAGAAAGAGGTCAATTAGCAATAACGATGGACTCGCCGTCATAACTGCCAAGCTGGACAGCATGGGAAGAGACATAAAAAAGGTGACTGAGATTGTCCATGCAATCCAAGTAGGGTGTGACAACTGTGGAGGAACGCATTTAGTCAAGGATTATCCCGAAATAAATTCTGTAGAAGTGAGAGAGGAAGTTAAATGTGTGGAAACTCACGGAACCTACTGCCAAGGCAGTGGGGAATTTTTCCTAAGACCATACCATTGGCTTGCCACCCCATACGTACTTGCGGATGGCAACATTGGGTTTGTTTCATACGCTTAGTCTCAGTTGTTCAGTATCAGGGAGGATATCTACAGGGAGTTGGTTGTTGAGTTTTATAGCACATTCAGGTTTGATCACAGGTCGACTCATTGGACTGAGGATTCTGTTTACTTTCAGCTGGGGGGACAGCCTAGGCAGATGTCGTTGATTTAGTTTGCTCTTGGGATTGGGTTAGATGAGCCAAACGAGCTTGATAATCCCGAATTTCTAAATCATATTTCTGCAGGTGCCGTGAAGAAGCTCACTGACTTGGAGATTGAGCAGGAGTGGCAGTATATTGCCCAGGGTCATTATGGGGATACCACGCCTTCTTATACGTGTATTCGTGACCCCCGTCATCGACTCATCCACAGATTGTTGACTTACACCATCGTTGGTCGTAAGGAGGGGCCTGAGTAAGTTTCTAGGCCTGACTTGTTTTATTTGAGCTCGATTATCAGGAAGCGGTTAGTGAATGTGCCCTGGAGATTGGCGAAGTGGATGTCCAAGAGAGCCACCGGTACTAGAGATGGGAGCAGTTTGTGTGGAGGTCATTTTGTTACTAGGTTGGCTAGACATTTTGGGTTAGCGACTCAGGATGAGATGGGCTCATGTACGATTGTTCAGCCTGGCATGGGTTGGTTGACTGCACGACGGTTGGAGGCTTTTGTTCTTATTGAGCCGTGTAGTAATTATGGTGGTGCTGCGGATATGTATTATTGGGTTCCTACCACTGCTGTGGGGCAGACTTTGCAGTCCGGGCAGGGTAGAGGCAGAGGAGATACTAGTGGGAGTGATAGAGGTCGAGGAGCGGCTCGTGGCCGAAATAGAGGTTATGCTGTTGAGTTTGATCAGTTGCAGCAGCAACTTGTGCAGATGGACCTCCGCCATACTTAGAGATTTGACCAGATTGAGTTTATGCAGAGGCAGCACTTCCACCAGACTAGTGCTCATTTGGATTATCAGGATGGCCTATTTCAGCAGCTGTTTGGTCAGTATCCTGCTGAGCTTACCTATCAGCCTTTCTAGTACCATATGCCGCAGGAGTTTATGCGACCACCACCACCACAGCCAGATCAGGCCGGCCCATCCTATACATATCAGCAGCAGGAGCCATCCCATCAGTACCGGAGCCATGAGGATGATAGTGATTAGGATGTTGTTCATCCTATGTGATTTATGATTCCAGACACTATTTCTATTTTTATTATTATTATGACTGATTTTATTTGTAGTATTTTTAATTATGTTGGATTGGTAGTTTTAGGTTTGATTGTTTTTATTTTAGATGTTTATATTTGGTATTGTTTAATCTTGTGTGTTGATTGATCCCTCAGAATTGTGTTGTGAGTACGTGTTATGCTGGCAGTAAGTTCAGCGCAACAAATTGAATCGAGAGGATGTGAGAATTTCATATCATCCTTGTCATGACCGTTAAGCACACTATTCCAGGGGAGTTTTTCTGTCTTATTTCTTTTCTCTTTTTCCCGTTATAGCAATTCATTTTTGTACAATGAGGGCATTGTACATTTTTAAGTGGGGGGATAGGAGAGAAAAGAGTTGACTTTCCACATAATTGTCCTGTTAGATAAGTAGATAATGTGTAATTTGGATTAATAGTATCTCATTAAGATACGTAACTAGGAGGTTATAAGTTGCCCATTTTTCAACCAAAATTTTAAATTAAAATTTTTGTTTTTCTAGAGATAATTATTTTGTAACAATGTAGGTTAATTTAAAAATTTTCTACACTTTAAATTAAATATCAAATTATGGAAAATGTTATTTAGTTTCATTATATGATGTATTAATAGGCGATCTACGTGAGAATTCTTGAGCTTTTAAGAAATGAAAATAAAGGAGTGGATGTTACTTTTAGATGAACTTTAGGTATGTATGACGTATGTCTTAATTTTCATATTATTAGCGTGCGATATGCCATAGTTTTGGAATTGAATTAACATCATTTGGGGATATATTGGGTGTTGTTTCCTTTGTTGTACTAAGGTACAGACCTGCCACCAATGGTTTGACTAAAAATTTTATATTGTCAAACCAAAATCAAGTTATGTCGCTTTGTTGTGTTGAGGCACAGACCTGTCACCTCTGTCTTGATTTGAAAAATGATTGTTTTGATTAAAATTTTAAAATATGTAATATTGGCATGTTATGAGTTTGAGAGTATATAGCTTTTGGGAGTTTAAGGGAACATCTACGTGAATAATAATAAGTTGAGCTCAATTATTTAAATATAGATTGTTTAAGTGGATAACAATATCAGTAATCATTGTGAACTATTTGATGTTTTGAGAATAATAACTTTATGTGTAGATTATTTTTGTAATCTCGTAGTTTCTTAATGATTGTTTTTAGAATTAACAGATTTTTAAATTTAAATGTTTGAGTTGAAGAAGGGTAATGTTGTGTAATTCCTTTATTAGTTATTTAGATTAATGGAGATGACTGTTTTCTTAAGAATTTGATTTTGGAATCGATAGTCTACTTGAGGACAAGTAAGATTCAAGTGGGGGATGTTTGATAAACGCTCAAAAGTACTATATTTTAGTAGTATTTTACCCCTATTCTTGGATGTTTTTATTGCATTTATTTAAGAATAGATATTGATTTTGTTCATATTTGCAATTAGATGTGGAAATGGAGCGTTATCAAGAAAGGAACGGAAAACAGTCAATAAACGAGTTAAATGATGCATTTTTTAAGAATAAAGCGAAGCCGAAGTGAAGTAAAGATTAAAAGAAGAAAATATTGAAAAACCGGCTGGAAAATGCATCCATACGCCATATGGATCATCCATACGCCGTATGGATGTGGCGGTGGAGGCCCAGGTTTACGCGGACATGGGCCGGGCTAATAATCAATCCATACGCCGTATGGAAATCCATACGCCGTATGGATCAAAAACACGGGAAGTATAAAACGCGATTTTAACCCCAGAAAATAGAGAGTTCGGCTAGGGTTTCTTTCCAGTTGACTATTTTCGAAGTTTAGGGTTTATTTACGAATTTAGTTGGTACTTTGGAGGCACGTAGAGTCAAGATTGAGGATAGTTCGTGTTAATTCTTCGTGATTCGTCTTTTATATTCGGTATAACTTCTTTTATTTGATTTCATTGATGATTTTGATCTTTAATAAATCTGAGTTTACTGTTTTTATGATGAATTGAATATCCAAAGTGATTGTGTAGTTAATGAAACTCGGATCATGATTATTGAATGATTATAATTGCGTATTGACTAAGTTATTTAATTGAAAATTATTATATTACTTGTAAATCCTTGTTTATTGGTAACTAGCAATTATTGTTGCTCAACGTGGTTGATAATGTTAATGAGATTGAGTTCTTTTAATGTTATTAATCATCGATGGTTATAATTTTAGGGTTTGGACCATTGCTAAATATGTTGAGTCTGATAGGTTGAGTAAATGATAATTATCTACTTTAAAATGAACGAGACAATAAGCAATTATTGGGTATTGTTGAGTCATACCACTAGAGTTAATTATAATGAGTTATGAATATTTAATGCTCAATTTAGGGAAAAGCACACAATTGGCTGATCATCTTGTGACATTGGACCGATGTTTCATGTTGGACCCTAGATTGTAGGAATTAGTTAGACCCAAAACGTTGGCTAGTTCACATTCAACTTAATATCATTGAAGAATTTGGCATTAAGTTGATATAAAAGAAATCACTATTAGATAATCAATACGTAATAAATCGGGATATATGAATCTGAGTGAAATTAATTATACAATTAATTATTCCTTCCTATTAGTATTTATTATTATTTATTTATAATTTTAATTTAAGTTTTTATTTCGTTTGTTTATTTAAATTTAATATTTTATAAACAACTGTTCGAACGGAACTAAAACGCCCCCTGTTTACTGCTTTTACAGTTAATTAATATTTTCTGTTTATATAAATGTAACATCCTCTCTTCTGGTCTGGTAATTTCTAATTTTAAATTGATGTATTTAATTGTATTAGAAATTATTTGATAAATATGTTTAAATTGCGAAACTTAATTAAATCAGCATTAGGACTTATCGTGCTTAGTAAATTATTGATTATTTTGATTTACTATAGTTGACGGTGCAATAAAAGAAGTTTCTCGCAAATGGGTTTTAGGTTCCAGGCAATAGATTGAAAAAGGGACTAGTTTTAAGTGGATACGGGTCGGTGTAAAATCTTAACCGCCTTAAATATTTCCTTTTTAGGAAAGTTGGTAACTTTCCCTTTTTGGAAACCTTAAACCCTAAAGCTAAAACTCTCAAAACCCTTAAACCCTAAAGCTAGAAATCAAGTGAATCAAAGAGTTTGCTGTAATCTTGAGCTGATTGTGAGCTTGTGTTATCATAATCATCATCTTGTAAACATCTAATTTGGTAAGTTTTGATCATTGTTAGTTTCATGAACTTGATTTTATTGAAATAAGGTTACTAATTGATTTTGGTAGTCAATAGATGTGTGAAATGTTGTTATACAATGATATGTGGTGTTATTTGAGTGTTTAGTAACTTCAAAACTGAGATTCATATGATGGAAATGATGATATATGAAAATGGGTTGAGCTGTGTGTTTGCAGGTCTGCACCTGAGCTAAAACGCGTAGGAACGCGATCCTGAACTCTTGCCCGGATCGCGTTTCCTAATGAAAATTTGATTTCATAACGTTTTCTTCTTATGAACGCGATCCAGCCCTAGTTCCCGGATCGCGTTGCTAAGTGTAAAACGGTGACAGAACTTTTTGCAAAGGGTGAACGCGATCCCACCACCCTTGCCTGGATCGCGTTTGCATGAATAAAATTGATGATCATTTTAGTTTGTGAACTTAAATAAATACTATATATAAATAGTATTGTTGTATGTTGGAATTGATTAATGATGTGATTATTTATGTAATGTGTTTAATTACATAAGTACCATTAGTTGAAAACAAATTACTAATTTATGATTGATTTTATGTTCTCAGATAATCCAAGGGCTCAGCGAGATAAGACTGCTGAGTAAGTAACTGAGACGAATCAGGTGAGTGGATTTGAGACTCACAGTTTGATTTGGTTGTGTCAGTTTGATTTCAATCAGTAATTATAGGATTACTATTGATAGTATGCTAACTTTGAAATGATATGCCATTAGATTGGTTGTTTGACGAACATTGAATTGAAACGTATAATCCAGAGGTCAACTAGATTGTCAGTTGGACTTGATTGCTAATGTTGTTCAACACAGGGTTGCGTACATGTGTTGATGGAGATTAGCATTTAGTTAGCGGTTAATCACTGTTTTGGCCTACAGTTGATTTAAGTGTTCTGATGGGGCCACCCGGAACAGGGTCTCTAGGAACCACCGTTCCTCTTGACGATATTTGTTGCATTATTGATTGTGAACAGATTGCTAGCTAAATTGAATTGTAGTTGATTATTCATTCACTTAGCTTCGTGCTAATCCCTCAATTTACTTCCTGCAGGTGATGTATATTATGTGGGTAGTCAGGAAGGATGTTTTGATGCTGGGAATGTTTGAAACTTGCAACTCTGATCCAGTTTGTAATAAATAATGTTTTATAGTATATAATGCCCCGGGTTTGTAAACATGTTAATTATGGTTGTTTAGTAGTTAAACATATTGTATAAAGGGTTGCGAAAATTTCTAGCAGGTTTTAATAGAATATGTATTTCCAGTAGTCGCTTCTGCCAGTTTTAATATTATATTGTTGTATTAAATGAGGGGCGTTATAAGTTGGTATCAGAGCAATAGTTTGGGGCAATTGAATATGATTGTATGTTCAATCCTAAACTTTGATTGTGTTGTGTCAAACATTCTTGGGAAAGGGATTATGTACTGAATGTGAATTGGTTAGTAGAATAGGTGCTAACGACTAATGATTTGTAAGCTGTTGTGGTGTTTACAGATATGGCGGATAACGAGCAACTACCTGTGAACCCTAATAATGCCTCAAGGCCTGAAGTTGCTGCTGAGACTCATGATGACCGGAATGAGAATGTTGGTACTTCTTTCCATGCTAGAGAGGAGGCAGAGAGGGATCAGTATCTGCTTCAATTGGAAGAAGAAAACCAAGCACTTAGAATGTATAAACAACAAAAAGAGGCTGAATCATCTCATCCTGTGTTTGGTACGATTTCACCGTCAAAACAAAAGGTGTGTTCATTTAAAACCTTTATGAGCAGTAATCCGTCTGTGTATTCGGGTAGTACGAATCCTTCTGTAACTCTAGATTGGTTGAGAGATGTTGAAAAGAAATTTGAAGTCTGTCAATGTGAGGAAGAACTGAAAGTTCCTTATGCAACTCAACTTTTAAAAGGAGCAGCTATGAATTGGTGGGATTCGATTACTTCTGTTTTATCTTCTTTTCAGAAAGCATCTATCCGATGGTCTGATTTTCGTAATGAAGTTTGTAAGCAGTATTGTTCAAACTATGATATAGCTCGGATTAGAAAAGAGTTTATGGATTTGCAATTAACTGATAACATGTCAATGGATGATTTGATAAATCAGTTTACAGAGAAACTCAGGTTTGTTCAGCAGTGGGTTCCTGATGAGAGAACTCAAATAGAACAGTTTGTGGGTACTTTACCTAATCATTATCGAACTTCAGTGAGATTAGCGAGCTCTCTTCCTCAAGCTTTTATGTTAGCTCGATCTGTTGACAGTGATTTGAAACCTCAACAAGTACCAAGTAAAGAAATAGTTTCTCAGAAATCTAAGAGTGAATCTTCTGGTAAAGGTAAGCAACGGTGGCAAGGAAATCAGCAGGGTAAGAAACAAGAAAGTCGTGGTGGTACTTCTGATCATCCCAATTGGTGTATTAAATGTAGAGCTAGACATTTTGGGCCGTGTACTGTGCAAACCACTAGATGTGTAAAATGTGGTGTGATTGGGCATGAAGCCAAAGATTGTGTTTTCCCTACTTATGTGTGTTGGAATTGCCATAAGGAAGGTCATCGTGCAAATCAGTGTTCTGAGGCTAAGAGACAGGGTTCGGGGACAGTTGTTGGTTCATCAGCTTCTTCCGGTCAGAAGAGGAAGAATCCGCCATCTGCAGTTAGTAGAGCTTTTCAAATGACAGTTGATGAAGCTGTCCATACCGATGACGTGATCACGGGTACTTTTCTTGTAAATTCTGTACCAGCTCGTGTTTTGTTTGATTCTGGTGCAAATTGTTCTTTTGTATCCGTGTGTTTCTGTGATAAGTTGAAAATGATGCCTACTGTGATAACAAACCCAGTTGAAGTAGAAATAGCTAGTGGCAAATCGGTTCCTGTTACCACCTCGGTAATTGGAGCTAGTATTATGATAGATAGCCAGACTTTCCCAATTTCCTTTCTGTTGATGCCAATTGCTAGTTTTGATGTGATTATTGGTATGGATTGGTTAAGTCAGTATAAAGCAAGCATAGATTGCCACAATAAGCTGATTAGAATTCCAATCTCTGAAAAGTCATATGTCGTGGCTCGAGGAGAACGGGATAATGTTTGTATACCTTTGATTAGTATGATGAAAGCTAGGAAATCTTTGTCCAAGGGCTGTGAATCGTATCTAGCTTATGTGATTGATGCTAAGTTAGAAAAGAAGTCTCTTTCTGATGTACCGGTTGTTTCTGAGTATCCGGAAGTATTCCCTGATGAATTACCTGGTTTACCACCGGTTAGGGAAGTTGAATACCAGATTGATCTTGTTCCTGGCTCTTCACCTATAGCCAAAGCCCCTTATAGATTAGCTCCGTCTGAGATACGTGAAATGATGAATCAGATACAGGAGTTGTTAGATAAAGGGTTTATTAGACCTAGTTCTTCTCCCTGGGGTGCACCAGTTCTGTTTGTGAAAAAGAAAGATGGGTCTTTTAGAATGTGCATTGATTATAGGGAATTGAATAAAAGGACAGTAAAGAATAAATATCCTCTGCCTCGAATAGATGATTTATTTGATCAGTTGCAGGGATCTTCATTTTATTCAAAGATTGATTTGAGATCAGGTTATCATCAAGTTCGTGTTAGGGATTGTGATATTCCTAAAACTGCATTTAGAACCAGATATGGTCATTTTGAATTTCTGGTTATGCCTTTTGGTTTGACGAATGCTCCCGCAGTTTTTATGGATTTGATGAACCGTGTTTGTCGACCTTTTCTTGATAAATTTGTGATTGTGTTTATCGATGACATTTTGGTATATTCTAAATCCGAATCAGAGCATGGAATGCATTTGAGGTTGGTATTGGAAACCTTAAAGAGAGAACATTTGTATGCAAAGTTTTCTAAATGTGAATTTTGGATTCGGGAAGTACAGTTTTTGGGTCATATTATTTGTAATGATGGTGTTAAAGTTGATCCTTCGAAAATTGAAGCTGTAATGAATTGGAAAGCTCCGAAGTCTGCTTCAGAAATAAAAAGTTTTCTTGGTTTGGCGGGTTATTACCGGAAGTTTATTAAAGATTTTTCTAAAATTGCCGGTTCATTGACTAAACTAACCCGTAAGGATGAAAAATTTGTATGGACTGAACAACAGGAAGCTGCTTTTCAGACTCTGAAACAGTTGTTATGTCAGGCTCCGGTGTTAGCATTGCCAGATGGGTCCGATGATTTTGTTGTTTATTGTGATGCATCTATTGCTGGTTTAGGTTGTGTATTAATGCAGCGAGATCGTGTGATTGCTTATGCTTCTCGTCAGCTCAAACCTCATGAAAGAAATTATCCTACCCATGATTTAGAGCTTGCAGCGGTTGTGTTTGCTTTGAAAATCTGGAGGCATTATTTGTATGGTACCAAATGTGTTATTTGTACAGATCACAAGAGTCTTCAGTATATATTTTCGCAACAAGAGTTGAATATGCGTCAGAGACGATGGTTGGAATTAATCAAAGATTATGATTGTGAAATTAAATACCATCTAGGGAAAGCCAATGTGGTTGCTGATGCTTTAAGCCGCAAGGTGACTCCTGATCGAGTTTATGTTATGCGTTTAGAAGTTTCTTCTGATTTGGTGTCTCAGATAAAAGCTGCACAGTTAGAGGCTTTGTTAGATCATAATTTGAAATCTGAAATTATGTTGAATCGAAAGGAATTGTTATTGGATGATTCGAGAGGATTAAAAACCTTTCAGTCTCGTGTTTGGATTCCTTTGTTTGGTGGTCTTCGGGATATTATTCTGAATGAAGCCCATAAGTCCAGATTGTCTGTACATCCAGGAAGCACTAAAATGTATAATGACTTGAAACCTTTATATTGGTGGCCTACAATGAAGATGGATGTAGCAAGGTTTGTTAGTTCTTGTCATATTTGTTCTCAAGTTAAAGCTGAACATCAGAAGCCGTATGGATCGTTGAAACAGCTTGAGATTCCTGAATGGAAGTGGGAACATTTGACTATGGATTTTGTAACCAAACTGCCTAGAACTGTCCGTGGAAATGACATGGTTTGGGTCATTGTTGATCGGTTAACCAAGAGTGCTCATTTTCTAGCTACTAGTGATACTGCATCTCTGAGTAAGCTTGCACAGTTGTATATGAATGAGATTGTTACTCGGCATGGTATTCCATTATCGATTGTATCTGATAGAGATCCAAGGTTTGTATCTCATTTCTGGCAGAGTTTGCAGCATGAATTGGGTACACGTGTGAATCTTAGTACTGCTTATCATCCTCAAACAGATGGTCAGTCAGAACGTACGATTCAAACATTGGAGGATATGTTAAGAGCTTGTATTCTAGAGTATGGTGGTTCTTGGGATTCTCATTTGCCATTGGTTGAGTTTGCTTATAATAACTCATATCATTCTAGTATTGGCATGCCTCCATATGAAATGCTTTATGGACGCCGTTGTAGAACTCCAACTTGTTGGCTAGAGGCAGGTGAGAAGCAGTTTGCAGGTCCAGACATTGTTCAGATGACAGCTGATAAAGTAGCAGTGGCTCGTGAAAAGTTGAAAGCTGCACGTGATAGACAGAAACAATATGCAGATCCTAAACGTAGACCTGTTAATTTTGTTGAAGGTGAACTTGTTTATCTGAAAGTTTCGCCTTGGAAAGGGGTAATACGGTTTGGGAAACGTGGCAAATTGGCTCCTAGATATATTGGACCGTTTAGAATTCGTCAGATTGTTAATGATCAGTCTGTTACATTGGATCTTCCTCCAGAGCTTGCTGGTATTCATGATACGTTTAACATTTGTTATTTGAGGAAATGTAACGTTGAAGACCAGTCTCAGATTCTTCCGTTGAAAGATTTGAAAGTTGATCAGAGTCAGAAGTTAGTTGAAGAACCAGTAGAACTTCTTGATAGAAAAGTTACCAAACTTAGGAAGAAACAGATTCCCATGGTGTTAGTGAAATGGAAACATAGTTTAGGTGAAAACCTAACTTGGGAAACTGAGGAAAGTATGAGATCCAGATATCCTGGATTATTTGATCGTGATGAGATTTCGGGGACGAAATCTTTCTAAGGGGGGGAGAATTGTAACATCCTCTCTTCTGGTCTGGTAATTTCTAATTTTAAATTGATGTATTTAATTGTATTAGAAATTATTTGATAAATATGTTTAAATTGCGAAACTTAATTAAATCAGCATTAGGACTTATCGTGCTTAGTAAATTATTGATTGTTTTGATTTACTATAGTTGACGGTGCAATAAAAGAAGTTTCTCGCAAATGGGTTTTAGGTTCCAGGCAATAGATTGAAAAAGGGACTAGTTTTAAGTGGATACGGGTCGGTGTAAGATCTTAACCGCCTTAAATATTTCCTTTTTAGGAAAGTTGGTAACTTTCCCTTTTTGGAAACCTTAAACCCTAAAGCTAAAACTCTCAAAACCCTTAAACCCTAAAGCTAGAAATCAAGTGAATCAAAGAGTTTGCTGTAATCTTGAGCTGATTGTGAGCTTGTGTTATCATAATCATCATCTTGTAAACATCTAATTTGGTAAGTTTTGATCATTGTTAGTTTCATGAACTTGATTTTATTGAAATAAGGTTACTAATTGATTTTGGTAGTCAATAGATGTGTGAAATGTTGTTATACAATGATATGTGGTGTTATTTGAGTGTTTAGTAACTTCAAAACTGAGATTCATATGATGGAAATGATGATATATGAAAATGGGTTGAGCTGTGTGTTTGCAGGTCTGCACCTGAGCTAAAACGCGTAGGAACGCGATCCTGAACTCTTGCCCAGATCGCGTTTCCTAATGAAAATTTGATTTCATAACGTTTTCTTCTTATGAACGCGATCCAGCCCTAGTTCCCGGATCGCGTTGCTAAGTGTAAAACGGTGACAGAACTTTTTGCAAAGGGTGAACGCGATCCCACCACCCTTGCCTGGATCGCGTTTGCATGAATAAAATTGATGATCATTTTAGTTTGTGAACTTAAATAAATACTATATATAAATAGTATTGTTGTATGTTGGAATTGATTAATGATGTGATTATTTATGTAATGTGTTTAATTACATAAGTACCATTAGTTGAAAACAAATTACTAATTTATGATTGATTTTATGTTCTCAGATAATCCAAGGGCTCAGCGAGATAAGACTGCTGAGTAAGTAACTGAGACGAATCAGGTGAGTGGATTTGAGACTCACAGTTTGATTTGGTTGTGTCAGTTTGATTTCAATCAGTAATTATAGGATTACTATTGATAGTATGCTAACTTTGAAATGATATGCCATTAGATTGGTTGTTTGACGAACATTGAATTGAAACGTATAATCCAGAGGTCAACTAGATTGTCAGTTGGACTTGATTGCTAATGTTGTTCAACACAGGGTTGCGTACATGTGTTGATGGAGATTAGCATTTAGTTAGCGGTTAATCACTGTTTTGGCCTACAGTTGATTTAAGTGTTCTGATGGGGCCACCCGGAACAGGGTCTCTAGGAACCACCGTTCCTCTTGACGATATTTGTTGCATTATTGATTGTGAACAGATTGCTAGCTAAATTGAATTGTAGTTGATTATTCATTCACTTAGCTTCGTGCTAATCCCTCAATTTACTTCCTGCAGGTGATGTATATTATGTGGGTAGTCAGGAAGGATGTTTTGATGCTGGGAATGTTTGAAACTTGCAACTCTGATCCAGTTTGTAATAAATAATGTTTTATAGTATATAATGCCCCGGGTTTGTAAACATGTTAATTATGGTTGTTTAGTAGTTAAACATATTGTATAAAGGGTTGCGAAAATTTCTAGCAGGTTTTAATAGAATATGTATTTCCAGTAGTCGCTTCCGCCAGTTTTAATATTATATTGTTGTATTAAATGAGGGGCGTTATAATAAATACCACCGTTCCCTGTGATCGACTCGGACTTACCAAGTCTATACTTACATTCGATCGGGTATTCTTGCCTGGTTGTGTGAAAAGTATTTATTAGGTATTTCCATTTATAAATAAATTAAACTAGACTCGTTTCGCACGCATCACCAAACTATGTTGTGGAGGACTTTAAATTGATTAGTGAAAACAACTCATGCAGTATTTGATTTTGATTTGTACTTGCGTTCAAATGTAAATAAAACGAGCATTGATATCACACCCCTGAGTAAAACAGTAAAATAGGGGCCAGGAGACTCACCTAAGTCTTGAAGTGTTTATCTAGATAAACTGAAATTGATTAGCTGTGAATTGATGTCCGAAACTTGTAACCTGAGGGTGTCCATGAGACGCGATGGTTATTAATATGTGTAGGTAGTTACAAAGACTACCTTTGTAGTTGTTCGTTCAACTAGAATGTCCAAATTACTACGATTTGGTTGATTAACTTGTCCAAATTACTACGATTTGGTTGATTGACTTGAGTTTTGAAAACGTGTACGGCCCGTTGGTGATTGTTTGTAAGAATAATCTCAATATTATCATTATGTTTTTGAAGTGTTCTACTTAAAAGTGTATCCCAAAGTGTTTTAGAAGTCGTATCATATAAGTGTTTGAGGTTGTAAAAGTTCGACACTTATGATGAAAATAATTTGTCAACTCTCTGTTTTTGGCGACACTGGGCTAGTGTCGCTATAGGCGACTGATGCGCCCCCAGCGGTCGGTTCAGGAATCGCTTCCCGTCGTTGCAGACCGGTGGTGGTTTTAAATTTATAATAGTCGGGGGAGCCTAAACCTCCGTACTGCTTACTAACACTGGGTATGAATACCTGGTATGAGTATGCAGTAAGGATGATCCAGGGTCGTTCCTCACGACGGTAGAATTGAAACAGAGCTAGTTCTTATAACTTAGTAATTAAGCTAGGGTTTTTAAAGATTGAAAGGTGATTGGTTTTAGGTTTTTATTTATTTAAACTACGGAAACTAAGAAAGCATAAAAGGTAAAGGGAGGCTAGCAGATATGTAACACTTACAGATAACAAAGACGTGGTTCACCATGATTTAGGATAGCATATTATTGGAATGATGATTATTGGGGACACATTTAGCTAACAGACAAATAAACTTAGGTGTAAACACTAGGTCCCTACATATTTAGTTCCGGCTCTAAATTAGTATGTCACTGAGTACCTTGGTTATCGTGATTCTGATCAGAACAGGTTGCTCAACCCCCCAACACTGACCTTGTGACGGTACAGAGACCCTTGCTCAACTACCCTGTTACGGAATAGTGAGTCTCTGGAAATAACTCCGGGGTGTATGCATGAGGTAACAAACTGCCATTAAGGATACTCTGACCGTTCTTAACACCTATGTCTAAATGTTATTACCTAATTGTGTACTGATTGTTTACTTTGTTATTCTAAACTGTCGGGTAAGCGGAATTAAGCGGTTTAAGCATCTTAGACTACTGATGAGTCTTTGCTTTCTTTTCAGAATTCCTTATTCAAACATTTTAAGCTCAAGTACTTCCATCATGAATTAGACCCTCCTTTACAATCAGTCGTTCATCCCTAGGTATACTTACGGTGTACACTGCATTAAGTATTTCCACAGCTTGTATAAATCTAAGTATACTCACGGTCTACAGTACTTTTTAAGGTTTAGCATTTCCACAGCTTTATGTATCCTAGACCATGTTCTAGAAGGGTGGCTTCTAGGTAATTCACGATGAGATGATCCTACGACATTTCCTTGGCTTCCACGTATTTGTACTCCACACGAGGTGTTTCCAATGCTATACAAAGTGCAGTGCTGTTTTACGGAGTCTCATAGCTTCATACTATAACAAAGATGACTATATCTATGTAGTATTCGGGTCTACAAAGTCCTGTCCTATGGGCAATAGTCACGTGAAAGACTGGAAAGGGTGAACAATAAAGTCTATATTCAGGATAAGTTTAGACTGATAACAACGTATAACAACTTCCATTTATATAATAATCGGGAACATTATTCCACAACGGATTGTGCCCACGACTTTCATAGCTTTCACGTACCGTACTCCACACATTAGTGATGTTTCCGGCGCTATACAAATGAAATCCGTATAACGTTACTTTCGTTGTTTCATAATGATATCATCCCAATCACAAAAAACTACTCATTAATCATGGCAAACATACAAGCACACTACTCACAATGCATAGCAATAAACATTTCTAATATTAATAAATCACATACATCAAACAAGAACAATATGACAAATTAATAATAGAAAGGATAGAAAATACCGATAGGAATTGCGAGCAGAATAACACTTGTATTTCTTCATTAATATCCAAGCATTACATAAGTTAGCCTCTACTAATTAACTTCATAACTAATCTAAAAGAAAGGTTTCCCTCCCTAATCATCTCACTAGTCCAAGGGTTTAAAACCCTAGCAAGAAACTAGAGAGAAAGACTAGAGAGAGAACCTACAAAACTAATTCTCCTCTAACTCTTAAGAGTAGTGCTAGAGAGAGAAACTATACTAGAGAGAGAGTGAAATGTGAGAATGAGGTGTGTGGAATGAGGTAGAGATGCCCTCTATTTATAGGCAAGCCTTGGATGCAAGAGTACAGCCCACAAGCATGCACGTATACGCGAACGAAGCAAACGAAGCAAGATGAGAGTGCACGAAGAGCAACCATGCCGTACACGGCCTTGCCAGAGCCGTACACGGCCTCCAACAGTCCGTACACTGTCATTTCCAGGCCGTACACGGCCTCACCCCTTCAATACAGGGCCGTGTGGTAGGCCGTGTGATTTTTCGGCTTTTCTCGTTGCTTCGGACGGCCATAACTTCTTCGTTTCTTGTCTGTTTGACTCGATTCTTGCGCCCACGGTCTCATAATTCCGTTACGCTTCTAATGATACCAATTTTGTAGAAATTGGAGCTGTGGAACCCAGGCATGTTAGGAATACGTTTCGTGGTCTTCGGATGCATTGTTCGGCTTGTAACTTTCCCATCCTTGATCCAAATTGAGATTTCTTTATATCCACGCTCTCGTAATCTCCATAGCTACAAAATAAGATAAGAATGAGGTCTTGGTATCGAGTTTACAGTAGATTTGAAGTGTTGCTCAATTCGGTGCCTATTTAGGTTAGTTTTCCGACCTTTTTGCATGATTTTCGAAAGACCGGCAAGTTTATAGCTTTATAACAAAAGTTGATTAATAATTATGATTTTAAGATGTATTTGTTAGAAAAGAGCTAAATATGGGATAAATAATGTATGTAAAAATGTGACTTTTTGCTACACATCAAATATCCCATACTTAAGCTTTTGCTTGTCCTCAAGCAAACCTCATTTTGAAAAATAATTTTTGAAAAATTATTTTGGATGCTCAGAGTATCTTCTGCAAAAAGTCACTTTCTTCAAATCAGATAAATATTTTCAGAAAGTAAGCATCAACAAAAATTAACTATACTTAAAAATAAAACTGATTAACCCTTTTTGGCATACTTTGCAACTCTCGAAACGTAGATGTACATGACTGGGCGATTCTCACAAGTGGGTCACTCAATTCACTCAAGGTGTTTTGGGTTACCTATAATCTAATAGAAACGAAATCGCTCATTGCCAGTCATGCAGTGCTTATCGTCATAGGCTTGGTCGAGAATCGAATCTCCACCACTCCTTTGAGAACGGTGATAATCATCCCAAGGCATTTTGATCGGGTTGTGTGAATAAGGGTAAGGTGTGTATGGACAGTGATAGGTTGGTTAATGGTTTGAGGGTTTAGAACTTCAGACTCGGAATTTCAAGGATCAAAGAAAGTTTCACTTAAGATAACTACTAGAGTAGGCTCATCTCCTAGAGGAATAATCTCTGCTGAATATGATGTTTCTTTTGATATCTGATGGATTTTTCGTCTTTGGAGAATAGTCTTCTTATTTGAGGTCTTCTAGGAGTTCTCTAAGGTCTGTTTTTTCTTTTCTTTTCTTTTTTCCTTTTTTTTTTTCTTCTTTTTATGACCTTATAGATCCTTCATGTAGTGAGACATCTTTTGACTTCTCTTTCGACAAGTACCAATTTTTCGTATTGGTCATTTGCGGAAAATATCTTCGTGATGGGTACTAACTTCGCTTTTGTACCATTTCTTCTTCTTCTTCTTTTCTTTTTATTTTTTATTTTTCTTTAAGCTCTTGAAAGGTACGGAGAGATGTTCGAAGATGAGACACCAATAGAAAGATATCTTAAGCAATCCTTTACTTATAACCTATGGAGTTCACGAGCTGGAATGGTGTTTGTGGGAAAGTGTTTGTGTGTGGGGAAGTTTTAGGGTTTTAAGGTTTTAGAAATGAAATGGCTAAGGCGCAAAGGGTTTTCTAATCGGATCATCAACAATCTTAAAAAGAAAGTTGGAAGGGTTGGCTTGAAAAGATATGAAAGAAAGGGGTTAATCCTAATAAATGCCAAGATCATCTAATTGCGCCTATACCGCGTACGGCACTCATTGGTATGGTCTCGAAACGCATTACAGGAGCAAGTTCTAATTCAAAGACACATGCATCGGCGCACACTCCGAAATGAAAGTGAACTATTTAAAGATGAATGCTTATCATGGTCTCAAATACCTCACATCAAAGGGGTCATATGCACCAAGTCATGCGATGCCTAGAAGATTTCTCATTTTCAGTTTAACATACGTTGTTATTTTTGCCTTATCTTACTTTTCAAAGCAATTTATTTATTTTGACAGAAAGTTCATTTCTTTGAAAGAATCTTCTAAGACTAAAATCTTTTGAAAATTACTCGAAATCAAACGAATGGATGTCAAACACCGTCGAGGTTGGGTTTTCGAATGTTTTGGTGATTAAAATCTCAACCTTTTAGGTTGGTTTTGCAAAAATTTTGAAATTTTTTGAATGAAAACGGAGGTATTACTTTGGACAGGCAAATATAAACTTGCGGTATTTATATAGCGTGTATCCCACACTTAAAACAACATTGTCCTCAATGTTCATTGCTAAGACGTAGGATTTTCTTCGGGGAAAATCCCACACTTAGGTTTTGAAACAGTGGAACAATTTAAGTGTTTTTGAAAAATGGTGGGATGGGATCCCACACTTAGAAATTTAGGCACTTAGGATATATGGTAATGATACGAGGAATTTCAAAGTCAGATAAAAGGTATAGAAAGAAACTCCCCTACGATTGAGGCAAGAGATGGTTTTAAGAAAGATGCCGCAGTCTGCCGATAGTTGGAATTTCTTTAGCTGGCTCATTGCAAAATGCGGTTTCTTCATGAACGTCCGTCATCTCTTTGCTCAATATTTCATTCGCAACCTCACAAGTTGCCGGCACATACGTGAGCTGAGGATCTGAAAAGTAGACTGAGTTAACAGTTGTGTCTGCTGAATCAAAGTCAGTCTTCATGTTGTGCACTCGAGCTCACACTGGCATACTCTTCATCCAATCCTTCCACTAACTTCTCTATGAAAATAACTAAAACAAAAGGGATAGATTGTAGAAAGTGAACCGAAGTGATGTCTTCTTCCGGATACATGTAGAATCAACCAAGATACACCATATGTTGGGTGGAAATAATGGACGATGATTCTAATCATCAAGTGCTGCTGATGTAGACTAACTGCTCTTAGATGATCTGAGAGTGCTGAATCCAACGACCATAAATCTTTATCACCGATATCTTCTCCGATGAACTGATGAAATGAAGCTAATGTTGTTGTTATCGGCAGAGATCTCTAGCTTACATCATGTACATTTTGTATCCATTCCTTGGTTACATGGTGAACAAATGGTCCCAGATGGTGATGATGGATGGATGGGCGAATGTGGGTGGATATGGTGATGGTGGATGGTAGTGATGATTTTAGGTTCCATGTAACACCATGATAATAACCAAGGAAAATGTAAGGTATGTCTCTGGGATGTGGAACATATGGTGAATTTTGATGTGATCTTCTCGATGACCTAGTCATAGACAACTAGAATGTAATCATCTATGTGCCTGAAATTGCCATCTCTTCTCCCAAAAAGCAATGCTCTAAAGTTTCCTCATTTAATGAACTTGTAAGCTCCCCTTGTCTTCTTTCCATTGTACTCAAAAGTTCTTCATCCATAGGCTTTAGTCTCTGTTTAATAGAACAAACAAGCATGATCTAACAAACAAGTGATCATTCTCCAAATCACATATTCACTGGTTTGTAAAGGACCTATCAAAGTTAGTACTTTGAAGAAACAAACCAGTGTATGACTTAGAGTTTAATCTCACACATATAAGTGTTAGTTGCCTATAATTTCACTACAAACAACAGATATGGGAATATTAATATGAGCAATTAAATCAGGCAACCAAGTATAAAGATGTTCACATCACATATTTTTAAACGAGTTCGAGCATAATACAAATATTGACATACAAATCATGTTACCAGATAGATCATTTAAAGATCTTTTATGTATGTTCACAGAAATATATGTAAGTACCTCAAATACTCGAAATATGTGGGTGAGTAGTGTAAGATTACTAAGGTTGCTAATCCCATGTTTGTGAGTGAAAGGATATGTAAGAACTTTTAGATAATGGAAAAATAGATGTTGCAATAAAGTTCAAACAAGTGGGAGAAGGAAGTTTTGAAGGTTTTGACAAAAGTTTGAAGTTCATTTTGAAAAATCTTCCTTATTGTTCATAAATATGAAGAAAACTTTGAACATGCAATTTAGGGTTTCATTTTCTACTTATTCAGGTTAGCATACTACTTATCCTAAATTAACTACTATTATTATCACTACTATTAAAACTACGTTAGACAAGGGTTGCCTCCCGAGAAGCGCTTGTTTTTGTTCGAGTCACTAGCTTGACTCTAGCACTATTTATCATGAAATCCTAGCGGCTTCCTTGCATCCATCAGTAGACACAAGTAATATTGGTACATACCTAAGAGTTTAAAGCAAGTTAAGGCCAGGGTATGTCCAATATTAGGAGATGGTTCAAAGTGAGGGAATTGCTTTACCGAAGGTATAACAAATTTCTCAACTTTGATTACCTCCTTGAGTTGGATTGGCAGAATGGGTTGGTCAATGGGGTCCTTACTTCTCCTAGACGTATACGTCATTATGTGATGGAGAGTTGGTTTGTAGGGAGACCATGACGCATAACCCACCTTACTTCCTATGGTCTTTGATTCAATGATAATGTTGGACATTGGGCATGGAGGTGGGACAGATTCCGCTAACGTCTCCAATCTTGTAACAACATTTTCATTGATAATTTGGGTAGAAGGTTGATCAAGGGGTGATTCATCCGAAAGGCCATGTGGGATATAATCAACCACAACTAGTTGTGGGATAGCATCAACCACGTCGGTTTGATTTGGGATAAGATCACTGCTTAGAGTTGGTGCACGATCCTCTAGTCCTTCTGAAGCTGAGTCTTCTGTGTAGATATCCTCCTCCGAGTTCTCCATTTCTAACTCCTCGTCTACCTAGTTGTACTCGTCACCCTGGCTAGTAGTTTCGAGTTGCAGTGGTTCGGAAAGTTCTTCTAGAATGAACTCCTCGTTGGTCTCAGATGATGATAGGTTAAGAATGGATGGAAGTAAGGATTCAGAAGGTTGTGTAGGTGAAGGAGTGATGTGACCAAACTCAAGAGAGTGCAAGTCTGTGTTGAGTGTATTAGATGTGGAGTGTGGGTTAACTTCGAATGATAAAGACTGAGATTGATGTTGAGTGGGGCTATAGGGGTTGGATTGAGAATCTAAGTGTCCTATGCCTAACATCATATGTCCCTCACATTCTCCTTCAAAGTGGGGAACACTGCATATCCTACATCCAATTTGAAATATTTGAGCAAGACTTTGCACTTGATCATTTA
The DNA here is from genome assembly GCA_949592205.1 of Helichrysum umbraculigerum. Classification (NCBI taxonomy): domain Eukaryota; kingdom Viridiplantae; phylum Streptophyta; class Magnoliopsida; order Asterales; family Asteraceae; genus Helichrysum; species Helichrysum umbraculigerum. The sequence continues at coordinate 1,293,874 of CATIUR010000005.1, read as the reverse complement.
TTGTTTCTACCCATGTGTTTAGTAAAGACGACATCTGAAGAAGGTTTAAGAATTAAAGTTGTAGTATGGAGGGAAGTTATTCTAAGCTATGCTAATTTAATTTAACTACGCTAATCTACAGGCAGAAAGTAACTTCGGATAGGGATGGTGAATCCCAGTCTAAAAGGATCGCTTAAAAACTAAATTTGTCTTACACAGGCTCCGTATCGTACTACCGTCCCCGGCAGCGGCGCCAAAAACCTGATGCGCCCCCAGCGGTCGGTTCAGGAATCTCTTCCCGTCGTTGCAGACCTTTCCGCTAGGCGCGGCACCAGTGGTGGTTTTAAATTTATAATAGTCGGGGGAGCCTAAACCTCCGTACTACTTACTAACACTGGGTATGAATACCTGGTATGAGTATGCAGTAAGGATGATCCAGGGTCGTTCCTCACGACGGTAGAATTGAAACAGAGCTAGTTCTTATAACTTAGTAATTAAGCTAGGGCATTGAAAGATTGAAAGGTAATTGGTTTTAGGTTTTTATTTATTTAAACTACGGAAACTAAGAAAGCATAAAAGGTAAAGGGAGGCTAGCAGATATGTAACACTTATAGATAACAAAGACGTGGTTCACCATGATTTAGGATAGCATATTATTGGAATGATGATTATTGGGGACACATTTAGCTAACAGACAAATAAACTTAGGTGTAAACACTAGGTCCCTACTTACTTAGTCTCGGCTCTAAATTAGTATGTCACTGAGTACCTTGGTTATCGTGATTCTGATCAGAACAGGTTGCTCAACCCCCCAACACTGACTTTATGATGGTACAGTGACCCTTGCTCAACTACCCTGTTACGGAATAGTGAGTCTCTGGAAATAACTCCGGGGTGTATGCATGAGGTAACAAACTGCCATTAAGGATACTCTGACCGTTCTTAACACCTATGTCTAAATGTTATTACCTAATTGTGTACTGGTTGTTTACTTTGTTATTCTAAACTGTCGGGTAAGTGGAATTAAGCGGTTTAAGCATCTTAGACTACTGATGAGTCTTTGCTTTCTTTTCAGAATTCCTTATTCAAACATTTTAAGCTCAAGTACTTCCGTCATTAATTAGACCCTCCTTTACAATCAGTCGTTCATCCCTAGGTATACTTACGGTGTACACTGCATTAAGTATTTCCACAACTTGTATAAATCTAAGTATACTCACGGTCTACAGTACTTTTTAAGGTTTAGCATTTCCACAGCTTTATGTATCCTAGACCATGTTCTAGAAGGGTGGCTTCTAGGTAATTCACGATGAGATGATCCTACGACATTTCCTTGGCTTCCACGTATTTGTACTCCACACGAGGTGTTTCCAACGCTATACAAAGTGCAGTGCCGTTTTACGGAGTCTCATAGCTTCATACTATAACAAAGATGACTATATCTACGTAGTATTCGGGTTTGCAAAGTCATATCCTATGGGCAATAGTCACGTGAAAGACTGGAAAGGGTGAACAATAATGTCTATATTCAGGATAAGTTTAGATTGATAACAACGTATAACAACTCCCATTTATATAATAATCGGGAACATTATTCCACAACGGATTGTGCCCACGACTTTCATAGCTTCCATGTTCCGTACTCCACACATTAGTGATGTTTCTGGCGCTATACAGATGAAAGCCGTATAACGTTACTTCCGTTGTTTCATAACGATATCATCCCAATCACAACAAACTACTCATTAATCATGGCAAACATACAAGCACACTACTCACAATGCATAGCAATAAACATTTCTAATATTAATAAATCACATACATCAAACAAGAACAATATGACAAATTAATAACAGAAAGGATAGAAAATACCGATAGGAATTGCGAGCAGAATAACACTTGTATTTCTTCATTAATATCCAAGCATTACATAAGTTAGCCTCTACTAATTAACTTCATAAATAATCTAAAAGAAATGTTTCCCTCCCTAATCATCCCACTAGTCCAAGGGTTTAAAACCCTAGCAAGAAACTAGAGAGAAAGACTAGAGAGAGAACCTACAAAACTAATTCTCCTCTAACTCCTAAGAGTAGTGCTAGGGAGAGAAACTATACTAGAGAGAGAGTGAAATGTGAGAATGAGGTGTGTGGAATGAGGTAGAGATGCCCTCTATTTATAGGCAATCCTTGGATGCAAGAGTACAAGCCCACAAGCATGCACGTACACGCGAACGAAGCAAACGAAGCAAGATGAGAGTGCACGAAGAGCAACCAGGCCGTACACGGCCTCCAACAGGTCGTACACTGTCATTTCCAGGCCGTACACGGCCTCACCCCTTCAATACACGGCCGTGTGGTAGGCCGTGTGATGTTTTCGGCTTTTCTCGTTGCTTCGGACGGCCATAACTTCTTCGTTTCTTGTCCGTTTGACTTGATTCTTACGCCCATGGTCTCGTAATTCTGTTACACTTCTAATGATACCAATTTGGTAGAAATTGGAGCTGTGGAACCCAGGCATGTCCGGAATACATTTCGTGGTCTTCTGATGCATTGTTCGGCTTGTAACTTTCCCGTCCTTGATCCAAATAGAGATTTCTTTATATCCACGCTCTTGTAATCTCCATAGCTACAAAATAAGATAAGAATGAGGTCTTGGTATGGAGCTTACAATAGATTTGAAGTGTTGCTCAATTCGGTGCCTATTTCGGTTAGTTTTCCGACCTTTTTGCATGATTTTCGAAAGACCGGAAAGTTTATACCTTTCTAACAAAAGTTGATTAATAATTATGATTTTAAGATGTATTTGTTAGAAAAGAGCTAAATATGGGATAAATAATGTATGTAAAAACGTGACTTTTTGCTACACATCAGCGACACTAGTTAGGCGACACTAGGTGAGTGTCGCTATCGGCGGCACTTGTTAGGCGACACTTGGTGAGTGTCGCTAGATTCCTTATTTTCAATTGATGGGCGACACTTGAGTAGTGTCGCTATAGGCGACACTTCTAAATTTTTGGTGTCACTAAGGTAATGCCGCTAATATAAATCTGATTAAGTAATTCAGCGACACTTAAGTAGTGTCGCTATAGGGGAGACACTTGGCATAGCGACACTTAGCTAGTGTCGCTAGCACTGTTTTTGGCACACTAGCGACACTTACGACTGTTCGTCGGAATTTGAGCCAAAAATGAGTTTTCCGGCCACCGTTCGGTCCAAATCTTTTACCCAACCCATATTTGGACATTTTAAGCTTATATAAACAACAAACAAGCATTATAACAAGGAATTAAGCGTTTTTGAGAATTTGTCGGAATCTTACAAATTCGCGCGAGGAGAATCCGAAAAGATAGGATTGTAGATCGTTGCGTGGTGATCGATGTTCCCTAAATGAGCTTTGCGATTTGGTGGCGTTTGGTGGTGTTATTTGGTGGATTTAGATGATGGTGGTGGTGGTTATTTTGAAAGAGAAAAGAGAGAGAGAGAGAGGGAAGAGTGTAGGTGATGATGATGTTGAAATGAAAGAGTGGGGAGGGAAAATGGGGTTTTTGTGAAAGCCTCCCTATTTTTCAGTCCCCGTCTCCGTGCCCCGTGCGGTGTTCATTTTCTCGTTAAATCATTTTATGTACGTTTAATTATAGGTTTTAAAATACGAATAATTACTCAATATTTTTATTGAAGTATTTTATAAAATACTTTATATTTGAGTTATAAAATTATAATCTTTAACTTGTTTTGGTTGGTCGCACGTTTAATATTTTAATCGCGTAAAATGTCGCTTGTACGATACGAGTTTGAATTGAAATATTATAACAATAATATTTTGGGATATAATAATGGTATTAAATAATAATAGATTATTTAATAAAATTGTTCACCAACGTCCGTATTTAATTGAACCGAGTTACATTCGATTTGAATTGAGTACGATTTAATCAAATCGTATACTTGTATATATTCAACAATATATATATTGATACATTAATTAGCCTAACACAGAACTAATTACATGTATTACACTTGATTAGGCCTTAATTAATAGTCCTAATTTGACGGGTGTCACATATTTGCTATACCTAAAATGCCCCTACCTGGTCAAAGTCACTCTTCGTTATATTATCGTATTCTATTTATTCTATTTTAAGTTTTATTCTGTTTGATCCAAATCCTATATATATATATATGATCAATCATAAATCTCTATCAAGTCACCATTATTTAGTTCCATGCTACGTCAGTAAAATACTAAAACACATAATATACCATAAATATGCATGTATTCAATATTACCCACATCATGCCAATCGTAGTTAGCTGACCTCTACAATTGCTTATTTCTTATTTTAATCCTTATTAGTTGCAACTTACTATGTTATTTCGCCATTAAGTATACCACATTATAACTAACCGTGTATAAACTCCTTTTAATGGCGATATCATTATTTATTATGTGTTATCAATTGTTATTACTCATAGCATCTTATTCCTTTATTGACACAATTTCAAATCATTCCCTTACTATAGGCTATTCGAGTCGTTAAAACTCTCATCTACCCTTTATCATCATAATTCTATAACCATATTTCTATACCAGGTTAATTCATAATCAAATTCTATTTCTCTCAACATCTTACATGTCATTTAATTATATATTCCTCCCCCTTTAAGATTCAATTTACCACCTTTTCATAGCAGAAATCATATTAAAACACTAATTAAGTGGGTGAACACTGTTATATCCCAACTAATATCTATTTCTTTTATAACAGGTACCACATTATAACAATAGTTTAGTGGTTTACTACTACTTTATTTCAATTATTCTCTGATTCTTTCTCAACTATATTTCAACATTCTTTCGGAAGCACATTTCCTTAAATATTAGATACAACATTGACTCTCTTTTTATTTCAAACTTGTATACTCACATATATTAAAGCTGCTTAAGGTCGGCTATTAATGTTGGATTACAACTTTAATACTAATTCACAATTAAATTCAAGTATTTTACTCTCTTGCCGACAACAACTTATCATATTTATAAATATTTCGTATCCAATTTATTACTTTCTTTATTTCTATATTTATACATAAACCACATGGTTTAGACTCTTTTTCTTAATTACAAGACATATGCTCATTTGCTTCTACCTTTACTCGATACAAATTGTTAGTACATGTTTAGTGTCTGTCAGTTGGTCTAGCTCGTAGTTTGTAATTAGAATTAGTGTTCCTGACTCCTGCGACGTAGCGTGCAACGTCGCAGGTGCGACGTCAGGTTTTGGGCCTGCGACGTAGCCAACGTCGCATGGGCTTGGGCCTGCGACGTAGCGTGCGACGTCGCAGGTGCCAGATTTTGTATAAATTCGTTTTATGTTTTCTGTTTTAGGGTTGACGAAACCCTAAACGCAATTAGTCGAAATCTCTGTAATCTGACCGATTATAATACAATATAATACGTTTCGTTTGATATTCATTGCGTATTGATTGTTCGTGTGTTTAGTGTATAACTTAATCGTTGATTCCGCAAACGATTGAGTAACTCGGTTCGTACTAGATCCTAAGTAAGGGACAAACAACTGGTATCAGAGCATAAAGTGCTCGTTTTGGCGATTCGGATCGAGTTTGGGATTTAAAAGGACGTGATATTCGTGTGTTTTTGGGTTTATCACGTTTGTTTTGTGTTTTTACAGGTTTTCGATCAGTATTACTGGGATTATTGAAGGTTTCCGTCGTTCAACATTTGTGGTTTTCGTTTAGGGTTAAAAAATTCGTTTTTAGGGTTTGTGGCCGCTGCTCAGCGCGTTTTGCGACGTAAGCTGCGACGTCGCGTGCGACGTAGTGATTTGGACTTTAATTAGTCTGTGCGACGTCGTGTTGCGACGTAGTGTGATTCTGCGACGTCCTCTGCGACGTACTTCTCAACGTCGCATAGTGTGATTCTGCGACGTCCTCTCCGACGTCATCTGCGACGTACCTCTCAACGTCGCATAATTCTGATTCTTAATTGAATCCTTTGCTTTTTGCGACGTACCTCTCGTCGTCGCATAATCTTGGTGCGACGTACTCACCTAAGTCGCTAAGATCAGAAGTTTGTTTTTCGATTAAGTAATTACAATGGCAGCTGATAAAGAGGATATTAGAGGTCTAAGAGAAATGATTAAACAAAGTAATGACATAGGTTCAAGTAATAAACCTCCATTATTTACTGCGGACATGGATTATGTATACTGGAGAGACCGAGTTGAACAATACATTGATTTTCATTGTCCAGAATTATGGGGACCATTACGCGAACGTTATGTACCTCCATTAGCTGAAGGAGAATACCGTAATATTTGTCCTGCTAAGACCTATAAAGCGATGTCTCCCGAGGAGAAGAAAGATTTTGATACTGAAAGAAAATCTTTTTCAATGATTAAAATGTGTCTAACTAAGGATGTTCTTTGGCTTTTCAGAACTCATGAAACAGCCTTTGATTTATGGAAGGCAATTGAAACTCGTTGTGGAGGAAACGATAAGTACAAGGAAGCCAAGCTTGAACTGATTAAGAAACAGTACGATATCTTTGACATCCTTCCAAATGAAGACACGACTTCGTTATTCACTAGGTACTCACGGTTAGTTGGTGAGTTGTTTGAAGAGGGTTATACTTTTCCTTCAATTGAAGTAAATAAGAAGCTACTGGATGTGTTGCCAAGTTCTTGGGATGTTAAAGTTCAATTTTTAAAGGAAAATGAAGAACTTGCAAACATGTCGTTGGATACGCTAATCGGGGATCTTCAAGCTCACGCGATGGAGATTAAGAAGAAAGAAACTAGGTCTGGTGCTGCTGTTCAGAATCCTAGTGTGTATGGTGTTCAGATCAACTCTGGGAAGACTTATGGATCTGGAGTCGCTTTTGTAACAAATACAAATGCTTCATCGACTTCTTCTTCTTCCGATGGGATTCATTCTGTTTTCATGACTGGACCTTCTTCAAATCAACAACAGGTTCAGGTCTCACCTGCTATTCAGGAACAAGCTGCAATTTATACAGCTTTCTTAAGCTCATACAAGGATTTGGTTACTCAACCAAATCTTACTTTGGAGCTGACTAAGGAAGACTATGCTCAGCTTGATGATGATGATCTCGAGCAAATGGACATCAAATGGAGCATGGCCATGATAACCCAAAGGACAAAGAAATTTCTTCAGAGAACGGGCAGAAAAGACCTGGATGACGATGGTGATACAGGTCTTGGTTTTAATAAAAGCAAAGTGAAATGCAAGAACTGTCAGATTCATGGGCACTTTGCTAAGGAGTGTGAGAAAGTAAAATATCCTTCATCTGGATTCACTACTCCTACAGCTCCAACGACTCCAGAGAAGAATACAACATCACAGGCTATGACGGTGTATTCTCAGGGAGTGTTTGATTTTAGTGCACTTCAAGGAGAGGTTCAACACAGTGCGCTTTTGGCAAAGATACATGCGGTACATGATGAACCTAAGGTACCCATAAACTGTGTTTCTTGTTTAACATTGACTGAATCTCTTAAGAATTATCAATATGACAATTTAGAGTTGCGAGAAAAAGTTGTTAAACTCACCGAGTCAAACAAGTTTTTGAAAGCTAATGAATTTCTTTATGAAAAACAAATTGAGGCTTATAAGTTAGACACTGAAAAATACAAGTCTAAAGTTTTTAGCCAACAGGATGCTATTAATAGCTATCTTAAAGAAATGGAACTTTTGAATAAAGAACTTTCTGAGCTAAAGTCCGAGTCTGACAATTTTAAAAAGGGAATCACGAATTTCTCAAATTCTCATAAACTCTTCGATGAAATGGTTGACAAGATGAGGACAGATAAAAGTAAAGCGGGACTTGGGTATCCACCTCCCACTAACTATTATCCTAAGCCTGTTAAGGAAGGCACCGAAGAACTTGTGGCTGACTACTCATCATGGTCAGCTACAAAGTCTAAAGAAGCTACATCCAATCCCAAAAGGCAGGCAAAGGAGAAAACTAAACGGACAGAGTATCCCTTGCCTACTTTTGTTAAGTCTGATAGTGCACCTCCAGTTCGTGTTGCGGAGGTCGTTGAGGTAGAAGATATACCTGAAGAGTCTACCATTAAGGTTGAGAAAATAAATGTCAAACCTGAAAATTTCATCATTACAACTGAAAATGATGATTGTTTTACATGCAAAGGCAAAGCTAAGGTTGACAATGAATCCTCAAAAGTTGAAGTTGATAAATCTGAAAAGAATAAACCTTCAAAATCAACTAACTCAACCTCAGGAACATCTACTTCAACATGTTCTCCTAAGAGTGCATGTTCAACAAATGTTCCTGGTCATAGACCTTCTGTGTATTGTCCTCCACCGAAACGATTTGAGGGAACTCATTGGAATCAATCTTATGTTGAGAGACGTTCTTGTTTCCATTGTGGACAACAAGGACATATAATTAGGGATTGTCGGTTATTATCCCTAGATAGGTTTGGTAGAGGGATGCCAAGAACTTCCTCCTTTAGGAATTCTTATTCAAAATCGTTTTCTAGGCGTGCTTCGTATTCGCCTATATCAAGATATGCATCCTCTTCTCCAAAACCCGTGGATAGGGTAAACAAAGTTGTGCCTAGTAAACCTCAAGTTCAACAGCACAACATTGTTGAAAACAACTCATCTGAACCTACAAAGGTTTGGAAACCAAAATCCACAAACAACACATCAATGAAATCTTCTAAGTTCTTAAAATATCATAAACTCATTGATGTGATGATTATGGATGACCATGGACAACCCAAGTCAATTAAGGCTTGGGTGTCTCATAAGTACTAACGTTTAATTGTTTGTGGTGGTGCAGTCAGGTTTTAATAGCTAATATTTTTAGTGACTGTAACGATGTGGACATTTTTGAAAGATTTTGTCATGGTGGTTATGTGTGATGAGTTGTGATTTGGATGAGTATATTGAAGTTTCGAGGTGGTAAAAGCGTTAAAAGGATTTGATTTGACTTGATATGTGATTTTGAAATTTCTTTTAAATTTTGTTACTCTATGCAACAGCCATTCTTTATACTTTTTAGTATTAAAGAAATGCAATGTTGCGAAATTTATTCAATTAAAAAAATACAAAAATATGTTTAATGTTTAAGGGGAGTATTTTTTGGATTGGATATAAGAATTTGCTGTTCAGGGGGAGTAATTCTGAATATTAAAAATTCTGATTATTTAATTCAGAAATGTGAATAGCAAGATTCTTAAGTCTTGAAAAGATGTTGGATTGTGTGTCTGTAAAACAACTTGGGATATGATAGTACATCGGGTGACATGCATAAAAATGGAAATTTTAAGGTTTATGTTTGATGTGTCAGTAGGTTTATCTGGTATATTTAACACATCTTTTATAAACATTAGCTTCATCATATGATGTATTGGTAGGCATGGTACACACCGGTTTGTGAGTGAGTAAGAAGTAATAATAAAACTTGTTTATTACTTTGAGAAAAATGTTATATGATGTATGACATAAGTCTTAATTGATAAATGGAAGTACTATCATACACTGTCATAATTATGTAAATGTAAAATGGGCATATAGTGATAATATGATTATTCGCCTAACTAATGGTGACTATTGTTGTACTCACGTACAGACCTGAATCCATTAGTTATGCAAATAGTCTCAAACTTGTTATGTTCATACTAAGGGACCCTCTGTTGTACTAAGTACAGATCTGGGGCCACTAGTATCTTCATAGTCGGTTTGATGTATGCCTAAATATAAATATCAAGTGTATGTTACGAGAAAACCGAGATAAACTTGGTCTTGTAATCTCTACCTTGTGTGAATATGAAGTGTTTGTTTTACTGAAGTTTATCAGTATATCATATAATAGGTTTCTCAAAATTAATATTCATACTAACAATAAAGGTTAGCTCACAGATACGGATGTAACATGTTTAAGTGGACAAACAATACCGATGATCGTCTTGAACTAATTTTTATAAAAGGTGCTTTAAATATGTCAAGTAAATTTAAAGTGGACAAATATACTGATGATCGAAATAACACTTACTATTCCCTAATAATTGCATGTTGGCCTGATATGATCCCTAAGCAGACTTAAAACAATCCTATCCCCAATTTATTTTAATCTTCGTTCTTTGTTTTTCATTTATAAAGAAAAATACAAAAAGATTTTATTTCTATGTTATTTTCTTCAATATCACATATCTTGTTAAAGTCAAATATTGAAGATGTAAAGAATGTCGGTTATTCTCCAAAGTTTGTGAAGATAATTCTATCGGAGAAGCTGCTGATGATTGAGAGATGTTCACTGAGTTTGAAGATCTTATTGTATGATAAATTTATGTCAGTCACATGAATTTAGACACCAAGATTTCTTTGAAGACCATGCTATCTCAAAGGGGGAGTTTCTGATTGTCAAAGACATGAAAGAGTTTGTTGATGAAGACTAATTGAAGACTTCTTTGACCAAGCTGCTGACAAGGGGGAGTTTGTTGGTGCATTTTGTGTGTCAGTAAGTTGGTCAAACTATTGTAATTGTCAAAGTCAATTAGTCTACAAATGTATAGTGTTTAGAGTGTGTATTCGAGTCTGTAAATGAAATATATATAGAATGGTGACATTGTAATTGGGCCTGCGACGTCGGGTCAGACGTCGCAAGGATCTGGGCCTGCGACGTTGGGCCTAACGTCGCAGGGTCCAGTAGGTCGAGTATAAATAGCGAGTTAGAGTTTCATTTATGGGTTGATCAAACCCTAGAGAGTGAGAGCCGTGAGGTGAGAAACGAGTTGGTGAGAAACGAGTTTGTGAAAGTCTGTAATCGTTATATTATCAATTGTTAATATATACAAGATTATAGAGAATCGTTTGTGTGTTCGTGAATAAATCAATTATCATTTGTTTATCATTATTCACCAACGATCCGATCAGGTCTGGCTATACGGGACTATCACAAATTAATACTACTCTTACACTTAATCTCTACAATTACATCAAATCTCTCTGATACTTGGCAGCCTCAACAATTCCATGTGAATAGCATAATATAACTATGTTGGCCAGACGTCGTTAGATTATTTACACACACTTGCTTCTCAGGCTACTTCATATCATCCAACTTTAATGTAATTTCCACTTAAACACATAACACAATGATTCACAACAAGCAAAACACTTAATAACACCTTAACCACGTATGCACGATTAGGAATTAACTTGCTGCACTATCCACTTTATACAAATCTGAGTACAAATTACTCATAATTGTCAACTTCATATAAGCAAGTAATTCCATTAAATCTTTCACATATCAACATTCAAAAACAGCTGACAACCACTTTTAGTATTTCGCGTCATATTCACATTTCGTGAGATACAAACCACTAGTCACATGATACATATTCATATTTCAATTAGAAACAAATTAAGAAACAAGCCATACACCATTTAATCATTGGTAATGACTTTTAACTATTCCATGCAATAAATTAATCAACTCTTATATTACTTATTTCATATTGATTGTTTCGGGGCAACGCCGTTAAACGACGGAGGTCCGGGGCAGCGCCCGTGGTAGCAGGGTCCAAGGAGTGGCAACCCCTGGCGGGGTCCAAGGGGATGAGCCCCTGGCTGGGGTCGAGCTACCAGGTCAGCTTTGAAAATTTTTATTTCTGCTTATATTACGTTAATAAAAAAGCATCAGAAATTTAAATTCGGGACAATCCACAGTTGATTTGTATACATATTAGATCCCTACATAACCCGAACAATCAAACTTAGACTCAAAAATAAAAATCCACTGAAAACAGTCACTACCCGCCGGGCAAGTATAGTACCCGCCGGGTACAAATGCACACTCAACACACCTTTGGTCCAGACTTAAACTTATGTTACCCGTTCTCTTTTACCCGCCGGATTAACCTTTACCGGCCGGATAGTGTTTTACCCGCCGGGTACTCATGTTTTGGCCAGATTCTGTAAAGATGGTTGCACTAATACCCGCCGGGTACTCCCTCCACATAGCAGATCTGCACAGCTTAGTGCAAAAACACGAATTTCAATCGAGCATAATTCCTAAACCGTAAAGAGTTAGACTCTAAAATTTTGCAGGCACATCCACTATGGCAAAACGAAACTTTCTCTTTTTACACTTTTTCAAAATACGTATTTTACGAGAAAACGGACGTCTCACAAATTTATGGTCGTTTTGAACCATTTTAGTGAACAACCCATATTCCAATCCACTTGGTTTTAGATTTTGACCTTTTGCCAACATATTCCTACATATATTTGTAACTTAAAGTAATGATCACAAGCACCATACTTATATCATTACTCATTTTGACTCATTAACCCGTTTACGGTCCATTTGGACACTTTCATCAAATCTAACACATATTAACCATTTGACACTTGATTTCAACTCGTTTTGACAAGATATCATGATTAATGATTCGTGACCACTCAAATGCACCATATTTCAATAATTGATACTTTGATCACAATTCCACCAAAACCATGATCAATATCCACATATTTCAACATCTAACAACATTTATCACTATACAATACAGCCCTTGCTCATTTTGACACCCCTATATTTAACTTTGACTTTCCCAAGTCAAACACATATTTTTAACCACTAGGCCATTTACTCTTTAGCCAACAATATGACTCCAAAACGTATTGTTTGAGATACTAGGTCTCATGAAACTTTCTATTTCTACTTCAACACATAATAACCATCAAATATTTCGTTACGGAGAATATTATAAATTCAATCAAATCAATTCCATTACTACTATTAATTAGGATAACAATTCAAATAATTCATATAGGTTTAAGCTTAGGCAATCCTATCGTGGATTACCTAATTCTATTAAACCATCACTCTGATACCAACTTGAAACACCCCAAACTCTTTTTTTTTATTATTACATTCTTTTACATTTGGTCCCATATAAAATATACCACAATCTATTCCATTTAAAATCCACATTTGATTTTACAAATTCAAATGAATATTACGATGACACATTACACTGAATTATAATCTTTTGGGCGATTTATACAATGGCAATTCAAAACGACAATTCAAAAGAACGAGAAGCTTGTCTAACCACATTGCAAGCTCCAATCCACACTATTTCCTTGTAATCACATTTCATCCAGTTGGTTCAACCGAACCAAACACCTACAACATAACACACTTAAACGGGTAAGCATAAAACTTAGTGAGTATACAAACAATTAAATGAATAATTCACCAAAATCACCAACATGAAACAATTATCAATTAACCACTTATCTCCTTAAGTAAATACTATTGAGCAACTGTAGAGATTTCTCCATATTTCGTACGGATCCGCGGTCCAATAGATATAAGTAAGCATGGCACCAAATCACATCGAAATGAATACCAAGCTTAATAGATACCAAGTAGTGCCAATCACTTATTTCGTAACAATCAATTATTTCGTAACAATCAAATCACTACAATACTCAATCCACATAATCCATATAATTCCACATTAATTCCAAATAACTCAACAACTTGCAACAATTAACAACAATGGTCAACAACGAATATCAACTTAAGATTCGAGATACGATTCAATGTGAGAGCAATTATAAGAAACAAGTATAAGAACCAAACGTAATCCACTTGATTGTATGAACCTATTGCTCGTAAGCAATCCGGTACATACAATCATTACTCATTTAATTCTCGTATCACTCACCTTTGCTTTTTAGGAAAATACATAATGTCACACTTGAGCATGGAAGCACCAATCTTGATCACCTATTACATAGCATGTCAAGATAACAACACATTCAACAACTAATAATCATCATAACCAATTAATCAACATTATCAATCCATCACCCTTTTGGATTGATTAAACTACACACGATCTCTCTTTTTATAATCATCTTCATTTCACTATTTCATTACTTGCATAATCACATTAATGATCATTTCTTATCATAATTCAAGACTCATCGTAAACCAACCCCAAGGTTATGAAGAACCTTATCAAACTTCATTAATTCATATCAACTTCTTAAATTCATTATTCCTTTACTTAAACCATAACCATATACATGATTTAATCACTTGTATTCTATTTCAATCATCACTAATGATCACCATAATCATTTTATCCTCTTAATCATAATCAATCGCATAATCATAATTAATCCAATTGCCAAATCTCTTGATTCCATATTTCAATTTTCATAATCAACACTCTAACAACATTTGTAATCACTAATTAAGGTGTATTAACATGTTGAAAGTGATGAAATCATGATTTAGTGTTTATGAGAAATCATATTCAATCATATTCAATCCCTAAACATTTGACACTTTTAGACACTAATAATTATCGACTTCAATCATATTCAATCCCTCCCCCACTTTGATTACACTTACTTTGATTCTTTAATTAACTACACTAGACTTCATCATATGATCACTTATAAGTTTTCACTAATCAAACTCTTGCCACATAATATTCATCATCATAATCATACTCTATAAGTATCACTAATTTCATAATTAAACTCATTAACATAATCTTAACATAATACACATGAATCGCCATGAACACTCTTTTAATAATTCATCACTTATCAACTTTACTACTTTGAATTCATGTTCTATCTTCATAATTATACTCTATTAGCATTACTAATCATGTGTTTAAACTTATTTCATCATTCCATACAATTTAGCATAAACCCTAGAATTTCTCATAAACACTAAATCATGATTTCATCACTTTCAACATGTTATATTATTACCCATGGTCATAAAAACACCTACTAACATCAAATCATTCAATTTAGAACCCTAATTTCGGATTAAAACGCTCAATTTTACAAAACCCATCAAAATCTCATAAAACCCCAAAACCCTAGGTTAAATACATGAAGAAATCAACTTACATATGGTTCATGATGATCAAAGATTGATAATTCCAATTTCTCTAGCTTCAATTTATGATTTAGAAACTGATTTTAATTTGCCCTAGCTCCTCCCACGTTTTCTTCCTCGCGTATGTGAAAGTCAGAGTGTTTTGGAACATTTTAGAAGGAAATGAATTAATTCAGGAAGCTGCACATACATATCTGTTAAATTATATCCCCCTTTAAACTCTATTGTCTGGAACTAAGAAACTATTCTCGTATTCTATTATTTCGTATCATTTAAAACTATAACACTTTAAATAAATATATCCCCGTGCACCAAAATAAAACCTTTTATATTTTTGGGGTGTTACAAAAAATCTTATAATATGCTGTATGATGAACAAGAAATGATGATGAACGTTTCGTTATATACAATACGTCAATCTACATATGTGACATCATAAGAAAAGTATCATCAACCTAACTATAAATGGTTGTGCGATTTTACTTACTATTTCCTACTTACAATTGCATGCAGAACATAAGGCTATGAGATACAATTTAACACAACAATTCACATACAACGTACTATCCGTTTTTATTTTCTATATTGCATCGTCAATAATACTATGATCCAATCAACACTAGGGTTCATCGCAGGACTCAAATGTCTAACAAATTGATAAGCTCATTACTAATGATTAGTCTCACACACCGAAAGGTTCTAGTGCAAGCTACAAAATTACTAACAATATATCTCAAAAGATGAAACCTTAACTATAGAGAATGTTGATGTATAAGAATATTGTAGGAAATAATGTGACGTACCCGAATATAATTTCATTTTTATTATAAAAACGAATTCACTATGAATCAAATACGGTACAATTACAAACCGTATGATACAAAAATAATTCCAACGAAATTAAACAAACAAATAAGCGCGAGTAGAAAATAGAAAGAATATTCATCGACAAATGATGAGCCGAGGCACGTGTTTAACACAATTCCCTTAAAACAGATTCGTCGTCTGTTTCCCAGGGTACAATGACCGAAGCAGTAGTACTGCCGGACTTGAACCATATGCCGAAAAATAATGTCATAGTTGTTATTTGTAAGCTAACATACATGTTCGTTCCCTATTTGACCAAAACGTTAGGTCCATATGTAACAAGAACAAACTCTTAATCTTACAAAACTAACAAGTGAACTTTGTGTGTGTGTTTGTATCTCTTTTGTAGGTAAGGTTTTTTTATCTCTTCATCTCTCAAGTTAGAGAATGCCTCTCTAAGTTATATAAATACAAGAGAACATGAAAGGTGAAGATAAATGACAATCAAATGTCATTATTAATCATATCATAGGTTTTGAAAGATAATAGGTCACATTAAAAGTTGCAACCTTTCAAAATACCTTAAGCATCAATATTCATTCATAAAGGAATTTATTCCAACAAATATAAGGGTTAATACACAAATTTGTTACTGTATTTTACCAAACTGTTCAATTTTATTACCGAACTATTATTTTGTTCAATTGAATTACTCAACTTACGAAACCGGGTTACAAGTAGGATATCCCCATTATAACCAAATTGATGCTAAATGACCAAATCAATGGTTGAAAGAAATGATGTATTATATCCATTTGTATTAGAGGAATGCTCAAGAGAAGATTATTTATATGATGGAATAAATAAAAAAGGATATCATTCTATAAAAAAGAAAGTTCGGTAGCTAAATTGAACATTTCGTAAACTACAGTAATTAATATGTATATTGGCATATTACGTGGAATGACGTGGACGAGTAATTAGAAATTTAACTAAAAATTTAATCAACTATTTAAATGTTCAGTAATTCAATTGAACAAAATAAAAGTTCGTTAACGAAATTGAACATTTTGGTAAAGTACAGTAACCAATACGTATATTAACCATAAGAATAAATTATATGTAAATAATTGTTTGGAAAATGATTGGTAGGCATAAATGTATATGACTGAATATAGACCTAAATATGTGATTGATAGGTTTGAAAAACTCATTGGATGTGATTAAGAGAATAAAAAAATTCAACGAATCAAAAAATTAGAACTTATTGTAGATCTACATAGGTATCACTATTTAGCATAATAAGACCATTCCCAACCCAAAATTCAACTGACTGAAACTGACAGAGCCACGTCAGCGCTACGTCAGCTTTTTCAGAAAACTGACAGAAACTGACAGACCCCTCCCATCCCTGATCCATCACTTCATTTTTCTGGGACCCACTGACCAATTCTTTAATCAATTAAAACAAAACTATTTAAATTAAACACAATAATTTAAATTAAACACATTCCATTAAAAATAAAAAATACCACAATTCCTAAAAATAAAAATTACAACAATTCCTAAAAATATAATTACAACAATTCCTAAAAATAAAAATTACAACAATTCCTAACGAACACGGTAATTTGGTGGAAGTTGCGAAATGTGTTGGATTAGAGCATTGCGAAGTCGATGATGAACATCCCGATCCCGTAATTCCTTGTCCATACGCAATGAAGTTGCAACTCTTTCTTCCCATGAGCGATTTGGTATATTTGACGGCTCAGAGGGATAATCTTCTTCCAGTTTACACATATTTCGCCCGTTGTCCTCCGTTATCATGTTGTGTAGAATCACACAAGCATCATGATTCCTTTTATTTTGTTAGTGCTATATGGTCTAGCCGGGTTCTTGATGATTTGCCAATGGCCTTGAAGCACACCAAATGCTCGTTCCACATCTTTCCTTGCAGATTCTTGATATCTCTTGAAGCGAGCCTCGGCTTCAGTTAGTGGATGCCTGAACGACTTTACAATAGTCGCCCATTCCGGATAAATTCCATCCCCAGATAATACCCCTTTGTGAAATGTTGTCCGGAAATCGTAAAGTTAACTTGGGGAGCTCTATCTTGTAGCAAATCGGAGAACAAATCCGATTGATTAAGAACGTTAATGTCGTTGCTCGAGCCCGCTGGACCAAAGAAAGCGTGCCAAATCCACAAATCATAAGACGCAACTGCTTCGAGCATGATTGTTGGATGACCTTGATCACCTCTAGTGTGTTGACCTTGCCATGCTACTGGACAATTTCTCCAAGGCCAATGCATACAATCGATGCTTCCGAGCATACCTGGAACATGCAACTCGGAATGACGTTGATGTAAACGTTGCACATCTTGTAGTGTTGGTTTTCTTAAATACACCGTAGAGTACAAATGAAATACACATTTACAAAAATTATCCAAACACTCGTATGAAGTATGTTCACCCATATGCAAGTATTCATCAAACGTATCCGCGGCACAACCATACGCTAGTTGGCGTACGGCGGAAGTGTATTTTTGAAAAACATTAAAACCGGGTCTGCCGAGTACGTCAATACGTTGATGAAAATATGCAAAGTATTCCGGTAACGGATTTTGAGAATAAGATATAATATTTTGACATATACGGATAAATAATGGCTTACTCATCCGAAAACGACGTCGAAATACATCTGCCGGAAATGTTGGGGTGTCGGCAAAGTAATCTTAAAACAAACTTTGGCTTGTTGCTTCGCGATCTCTTGGAAAGTATCGACGGGGAGCTCTCGGGATCGGAATTACTTCTTCGTCTTCCGATTCGGAGGATATGGCGTTGATAACATTAATCGCCCATTCCGGATCGAAAATGTCGTTGAGCGCCTACAAATCTTTAAGATCGGAATCGGAAGACATTTAAAATTTTGAAAGTGTATAAAAATGTTGAAAAGATTGTGTGAATTGTATGAAATAGTTAGAAAGATTGTGTGAATTGTTTGAAAATGAGGTATGTATTTATAGTTGAAAAGGTGATATTTAAAAAAAAAAAAAAATTAAAAAAACCCCAAACTGCTCTATGATCGTTGGGGAAAAAATTAAATTTTTTTTTTGTTTCAACGGCTACCAACGAAAAAAGCAAAAAAAAAAAAAAAGGAAATGGCCCCACTCAAAACCGATGATACACTTCGGAAAACCGAAGAAGCAAACCGACCGACGAAACCGACGAGGGCGTGCCATTCCTGTCGGTTCGTCGGTTTGAAGCCGACGAGAACCGAATATAACAAATTAAATGCAGCACCAAGAAAATATGAAATAATATTATTATTTTAATTTTAAAATCTTGTATGTGGGTGTGGATGTAAATGAGCCGGTGTCACGCACGGACGCTACAACCAAACAAAATCAAATTAAACGGGATTTTCAGATCACGGAGTCATTTCTTGTTCTTATTGTGAAATAACTAGTGTTGTTGCCCAGCTTTGCTCGGCATATGTATGCGATCTATATAATATGAAATATGAAATTTTATTTTCTATAAAGAAGTTACGACTATTATTATTGTTCATTTGTGTTTCAAAATAACATGTAATAGTTTTTATCAGCCTGCGATATAGGGAAATTAATCAAAATGTCATATTTTTAAAAAGTATATATCGTTTTGCCCTCGGAAAAAAGAAGTTGACGACTTGCCCCTTGAAATCGCAAAGCGCAAATTTGCTTTTGCGATCCAGAATTTGCTTTTGCGACCCGTGAACGTTACTGATCCATGACCGAGAATATAGTGCCATCGCAAATCGCTAACTTGCGATTTGCTCTTTGCGATTTACCTATGCCGACCACCACCAAATATGACCGAGAATATATGTTGCTTTTTGTTCTTTGTTATAGTAAGGTGTATCATGTGCATTAGTGATTGTACTTTGAGATGAATCGGATTCATTAAGAGCACACGGAGTGGTGATGGCCTAAACACAGTGTTCTGAGTGAGAATTTTGTGGTGAGGATTTTGTGGAGTGGTAACAGTGTTCTGGACAGTGTTCTCAAAACTTATTTTTGTTTTTATATTTATTGTTTGTGTGGGGAAAATCTAAAAAAAATGAGAACATTGTATGGAATAACATCTCATTTTAGACACTGATTGATGAACATTGACGAGAACACTGACGAGAACACCGAGGCGGAATGGGAGAACACTGTGTTGGATGGAGAATTTTGTGAGAACACCATCCACTCCCTCTGCTCTAAGAGGACCGTAAAAAGTCAAAAACGTCAATCATGAAACAGATAATCCAAAATGATGGGGCCAGATGGATACATTTGTTACATATGAGTACGTGTATTTTAATTAAAGATATTGAATGATCACTAGGTTGACAACATTTATTTTAAAACTTTCAAAATATTTGAATGTACCTTTTATTTTTAGACAGGGTAATATTCTACACTTTATCTATCAATAAATAGTACCTCGTTTCTTCGTTCAAAATCTAACATACAACAACTTTGACAATATAGACAGAGATTCAGAGAGATTCGTTAAAATCATTATTGCTAAATGAATTTTATTCAAGGCTTGTAAATTCAACGCATTTTACAAAAAACTAAAAGAAAAGACGTTAATTATAAGGATGCTATAGAATAATTGTTTTTGCAGAACGTTGTTAACCGACAACACTGACTGGTCCTCATGCCTCATCTCGTGAATAATATGTGGAAGGCAATGTTGAGCATCGCTCTAGACTGTCACAACTGCAAGCTAAGGAGAGTGTCAACCCATTTTGGGAAACATGAATAGTTACTTGCAACGTCCTTCTCTTCGAAATCAACTGGACTCCGCACCTGAGGGCTAACCTCAAATGGAGATTGAACCTAGGTCTTCTATGGAACAAGTATTGTTTTTTGTAAACTAGATATTATTTGGTATCAATGTGACCCTCTATTTATGATATTGTGGGTTCAAGTCTCGAGATTAAATAAATGTATATATCCATGATGGTATGTGAAAAAAAGCATTTTATCCGATCTTGTTTTGCACGACATTTTAATACATCCTCTCCCAACTATTTTATACATTCCTTGTAATCAAAAATCATGATAAAACCAAAACTTATTTCCATTTCACATTCTCTTTGAAAAGGTCAACATCAAATATATAAAACTCACTTCTTTTTTAAGAAAAAGAATTAGTCAAAGATGATAAATAAAACAAGAGTTCGTATATAGTTTGATCAAAACCACAAGGGTTTATTTGTTCAAATTCACAAATCTTAGAGGGTTG
This sequence comes from Helichrysum umbraculigerum, assembly GCA_949592205.1. Lineage (NCBI taxonomy): Eukaryota > Viridiplantae > Streptophyta > Magnoliopsida > Asterales > Asteraceae > Helichrysum > Helichrysum umbraculigerum. Next base: position 1,272,854 of record CATIUR010000005.1, on the reverse strand, counting down.
ATATGCAATTTATTCAGCCACCACAATGGAAGTCCTTTCTAATTTCAAAAACAACATATATTCTCAATCATATTTGGTGGTGGTCGGCATAGGTAAATCGCAAAGAGCAAATCGTAAGTTTGCGATTTGCGATGGCACTATATTCTCGGTCACGGATCGGTAACGTTCACGGGTCGCAAAAGCAAATCCTGGATCGCAAAAGCAAATTTGCGCTTTGCGATTTCAAGGGGCAAATCGTCAACTTTTTTTTTTCGAGGGCAAAACGATATATACTTTTAAAAAATATGGCATTTTGATTAATTTCCCTGCGATATAATCGTGGATATGTTTATTGATAAAAATTGCAATGTTACATTTATCAAATGTTTTAGTCTATACATACATACTCGGTTACTATTAGGTAAATTTAAATTTGAATATAGGAAGACTAAATATTTATGCTTTCGTAGCTGGCCAACATGATTTAAGAAAGTTAATTTATATACTTCTTATCGACTAACTTATAACGTTATTATGATGATACTTTGTATAATAAAATACTATTGAGAAAACCATAATTTAAAATATAGGGAGTAATAATCAACATTTATGTTTATTTATTTATTTTATAAACGTGAATATAAAATATGTGTGCAATTTCTAAACATTAGACCATCTGTAACGCGCTTGATGGCGTTCTCAACCTCCACAACGCCAGAACGCCGGTAACGCGGCGTTCTGGCCGGCGTTATGGACGGCGTTCTGCGTCGGATAACGAGGATAAATTAAGCGTTCTGGTGTTTAAATCGACGAAAAAAAAAAAGTGGCGTTCTGGTGTTATGATTAGGGGTGTTATGATATTATGGTGTTATGCTGATGTGGCGCTGATGTGGCACCTGAAAAAATGGCGTTCTGGTGTTATGGTTACGGATGGTCTTACATGTCACTACAGTTATACCACCTGTCCTTGTTCTCTTGCCAAGTGTGGTTTCCTCACCCACAATCACCTCCACCTCCACTACGGCGATACAAAAATAAAAACAATGAAAACAATATGCTTTAACAATTTAAAACGGGAATTGATGGATCCGAACTCGAAAGCCAAACTGCATTGAAGCCGACCACCATCGCAGGTCAAACCACCATTTCCGGCCATGTCGTCTTCTTCTCACAAATCCATAAATCGAAAGCAAAACTAATCCAATTGACAGTTAATCGAAAGCAAGAAATATAACCAACCCCAAATTCAAGTAGATTTGAGAAATATAGGAGGGATAAGAATTTCGTTTCTTTCAAATTTTCATGATTTTCTTTTTGTTGGAGACGATGCCGACGGCCGGAAAGAGCCGACATACCTCAGTATTGCACATAGGTACATGCTTTTCACTTTTTCGGTTGATTGTAATTATCATCCCTGCCGTTCACCTTCTATCTCTCTTTAAAAGGAGTAAAAGCTAGGCGTTTCCATTTTGAAGGTCAACTCCGGCTCGGGTGCTGTGAAAAGTGGCCGAAATATTTCCCAGCAAAACTCTGCCGCCGGAAAACTCATACGATTCCGACAATGGCTATATCCGACAACATTGAGGGGTTGTTTTATGGTTTTATGATCAGCAAATATTATTTTACGACTTTCAATTTTTGTTGTGCAAAACTTTGCCTATTTTACGAGCAATAACTTTTAATCTTGTGTTTTGATTATGTATTTTGGTCAGTGGTGAGGGTGGTAGTTGATTATGTCCTTGTTGTTTTGAAATGAAATTGAAAATTGAAAACTGAATATTACATTCAAACCCCTGTGAAAAGTGAATATTACATCATTGTTCCCTTCATGGAATGTCGTTTTGTTAAAAACGACAATATTTGCATTCAAAACGACATCAAACCACTACAACAAATATGTTGATTGTTGACACCATTTTCTTTACGCTTTTAAAAAATGTGAAATATATAATCAAGTTTTTCACACTTATTAATGTGTATAAAATATTCACACTTACAAGCGTGAAGAATTATACAATCTTGACATTTATAATTTTGGGGAAAAAATATTCACACTTACAAACGTGAACAAATTCAAACTTGTTCACACTTATAAATGTGAAATTCATTTGTTACACCTAATTTCTTCAGACAAGAGGAAGAAGAAATTGAGTGTCACAAAATAATTTCTACTCTATAAAGTGTGAAATTTTTTTACCTTTTTTCACACTTACAAGTGTGAATATATATTTTCCACTATTATAAGTGTGAACAATATTAGGACTTATTACATTTCTTCACACTTAAGAATGTAAATATATTCTACACATATATAAGAGTGATTAACATAATAAAAAAGTTCACAGTTTTTAAAAGTGTGAAGAAAAATGTGTGAAGAATGAACATTTTTGTTATAGTGAACCCACCACAAATGTATATAAGGTAAATTACAACCACGCTATTTTTCTTTATTAATTAAGAAATTCAATGCAGTGTTAATAATAACAAGTTACCGTATGAGATTAATTCTACAATATACTACGTATAATAACAAGTTAATACATGACAACAGATCGATGGAATGGAATGGAATGGAATGATTTTATATTAATATATTATATATACAATTGAGAGTAATTTCATTCCTATCTGATCATACTTATTGTTATTATGATATGATATGATATGAATAGGCTGGCTAGTAGACATGATCAGTAGTCCACAACTGAACTACATTACCGTCTAACACCATTAAATCTTGATACTTGTACCACCTCATCTCTCTTGTCTTGAGCTTCAATACGGCTTCCCAGTTTTCTTTTTCAGCTAATTGGAAATAAGTTCTTCTTCTATGACTCATATCATCATAGTCCGCTGCAGCAATATCTATATGATTATGAATAATATCGATATGTTGAAAATCATCATCATCATCATTATCATCATCATCATCATCATCATCATCATCATCATGCTTGGTCTTGCCGGTAATATTCAAGTCATCATCAACAGCTTGTCTAGTACCGTTATAGTAATAGAGGCTAAACTTGCCACTTTTCCTACTATACTCCAACGTCTTTGACTTTGATGATGAGGTGAAGCTGGAAGGGGTGGGGGTGGTCGTGGTAGAGTTATAAGAGTATTCATCATCATCATCATCATTATGATGTAGTTGATGATGAATCTCAGATTGTGGTACTAATGGTGATGATGATAACTGGTGTGGAGAATGATGATGATGATTTGAAGAAGGAATAATGGAAGAGCAGTCGCAGTATTTCATTATCATCATCTTCCAGAAGCTAATAGTTGTTGTGGTTGTGGTGGTAACAAAGGCTATCCAGGCCCACACATAGTCGTGCCACACCACCTGGTTGTTATTGCTAATAATAATATTCATCATCCCGACACCCCAATCCAACATCTTCATTTCGATCCTTCTCATTAACTATTTAATAATATTCAATATTAACTAACTCACCCTCTCCCTCCCTGTGTGTGTAGGATTGTAGAGAAAAGCCCGAATGTCTCGTATTTAATTATAAAAAAAAAAAAATCACAACCGTTGATTTGGAAGAGGAGATTAAGGATCAAAAGGAGATGCCTTGGTATCTAGATCTAGATGCCTGGATTTTTAACAAGATATCTTCCTTGTGGCCCCACAATTTTATTGTTTTTTTATGTATTAAATTTTACATTTTTTACTATCGTATGAGATATATTTTCATTTGTTCTATTGTATATAATGAACTTGTAAATATCGTCTATTGTATGTATATTTTCCTTTTAGGGTAAGGTAAAAAATGAAACTTTTCTATTTTGACTTTACTCAAAAAGGGAAAGTTTACATACAATAGACGATATTTATAATAAGTTCAATACATACAATATACGTTTTCAAAGTTTGACTCATACAATAGTAAAATGTGTAAGATTTAATACATAACGAAACAATAAACTCTACCTTTAATTCATTATACTATACTACTACTACTATATGTACTTGGTATTTCTCATCTCTAGCTCCCTCTCTAGTCCTGTAGTATACCATAAAAGATGTACTCAGTTTAATTTGAGTAGTCATTTATCTAATGAGATCGAATATAAAACCTCTTGTAAAACATAAGGACTCACTAGGCCACCCATATATACATCTACTATTTCTATTTATTTATTTACATAAATTTAACATTATAAACTCAAGGGCGCATGGTTTAAATGGGAATGAGAAAGGTAAAGAGTATTACCTTTATGTTTGTTGTTGCTAGCTCGGTACTTTGAACTAATATTGTGTAATTTTATTTTGCATATATGTTTAAAGTATAAAAATACTATTTATGTAATTGTTACACTGCTTACATAACTTAAAATAAGCACTATAAATAATTATATATTATATATACTTCGTTAAATGTAGATAATCAGGCATGATATCTTGTATCATATAACGTTGGTATACAAAATATATGTTTATTTATTTTTAACTATATATGAGTATATCTAATGCAACAAATATGTTATTAGAGCATCCCAATAATAAAAAGCTTTTAACAACTTTTTTGGATGTCACTTTATCATTTATTAAAAAAGTTTTTGGTAAAAGACTTGATATATCTCAAGCTATGGAACAAAAAAACTTTTCACCCAATGTTAAAAAGCTATTCAGAAACTTTTTTGCATAAAAAAGTTTTTGAAAAAACTTTCATTGGAGGTGCCCTTATAGTTGAATTTGGTTGAGTGTCAAATTAATGACGACATACAAATCGAAAATTGTACTACTATTATAGGTGTTGGAAACTTGGAATATTTTGTGATACTATTAATGTGAAACGCCCCGATTTTTTATTTTTTTTATAACACTCTCGATTGGTCCCAGTCATATTTTAAAAACAACACAATACTCGACAACTCGCTTTATAATACTTAAAACAAAAAGACACCAAAATCTGACTCTACCCGCCGGGTACAAAGAGTACCCGCCGGGTACTCTACTCTTTCAGCAACAACTTTTGCTCAGACCAAAAATTAAGCAATCCGGCTTATGAATCCGCCGGATTCCCTACCATTTTGACTCTATTACAACAAAGACATCTAACATTTCATGACTTTTACTCATTTTAACCATTCAAACCATTGGTGACCCATTTGGGCACCAAAACGACCCATTTGGCCACTTATCAGAATCGACATCCATTTAACGCCAAACACTACACATTACACTTTTGAAAACCATTTCTAACTTCAAGATCATCACATTAGAAACTTTTAAACTTACATGTATACATTACAACCTTTACCAAAAGACTCGATTCTTCCATTACTTATAACATACTCAAACCATTCATTTCTACCGTTTCATACCCAAAATATCACTTTATACAAATGGGGCTTTCAGTTCTACCAAGAGCATGATTCTACAAAATAAGGGATTCAACTTACTAGTGAGCTATCAAGTTCCACCCTTAGTCGATTCCTTGTATTCCTTGCCCAACTTACCACCGGACCCGTTTACCTACACATCATAATCAACAATAACGGAGTAAGCACAACTTGCTTAGTAAGTAATAGAAACATAACATACAATTTTCACATTAAACGTAACACATAATAATTTACTACCGTTATTGTAACATACTCATACGTTCTTTCTTTCACTTACCGATAGGTTTTCACACTCGTGTGAGACACCTAATACGTACCTTACCATGATGTCAAGACATGATCACGAGATTTTCTCAAGCCTCGTCTCAAGCTTGACATCCTTACAAACTTACCAATGGGGTACTCGTACACCCTATCAACATACATTTGAGGATCCTCATCATTCTCATACTTGTCCTTCTCGAAGGAACCTTACCATGATGTCAAGACATGAACAACGAGATTTCTCAAGCCCCGTTGTCATACTTAACATCCTTACAAAACATACAGTTGGTGTGCTCGCACACCCTTACTTCCTTACAATCTGTACAATGGTATGCTCGCATACCTTACCTGCACAAAACTTAGCAAATAGCTTATTTACCAAATACTAGAATTCAAGTTAGCTATTATTTACTTTCACATAACTTTACCAACGATTTCTTACTTCATACATCATTTTAAATTACTATTACTTACCTTAGCAAAATGGATGATTAAGTAGCTCAAGCAATGCTTCTATGTCTCTTAATCACTTAGTCACAACATCATATAATACAAAGTTACTTACAACTCGATTATAAATAAAGTCTCATCTAATCATTTACATCCTCTCATGAACCTTACTTGCTTTGATGATATTATTATCACATACTAAATTTTTACCACATAAATCTCATGTTTACTCAAGCATATTACCTTACTTGTAACTTATTTTCATCTCAAACACATATTTACTACAACTATCATCTTTCATCTTTATAGGAAACTTTACTTGCATTAGACTAATTTGGTAATTCTTTAACAACAACAATGCTTAAGCATCATTATATCATCATCATAATCCAACTTCTCTAATTTAACCAAAACTATCATTATTCAAAATACCATTTAATTCATCTCTTTTAACATACAATTATCAAGATTTACTACCATATGATTACCACTACTCAATAACATCTAATTTATCATCATCACTTTCATCAATAAAGTTTAGCTAAATCCACCAACATCATTTGTGTATAAGAACTACAATAAAACTCATTATTTTACACTTACATAAGTTTCTTTACATACAAGAATCATCATCTACATCTCTATATCCATAATTTCAATAATTCTACAAAACCCATTTTAGGGTTGATAAGAAACTCAACCAAATCATTCAATTAAAAGCAATAATAGTTAGTTCTTACCTCAATGTTGATTATTGTTTGATTGAAAATATGAAAATCACAAGAATTGAACCCTAATTTGATGATACTTGCACTAGCTTCTCCTCCCCCTTTTTCCTTGTAAAAATCGCCATCACCAAACCCCCTCTTGAAATATATTTGGTAACTTCCAGATTTTGCAAGAACGTGGGGTTTTTAATTATGATATTTTCATTTTTAGTCCCCAAGTCTAGGTTTCTACACTTTGGCCACCATCTACACATTCTTAAGTTTAAAAGTTTCTACTTTGACCACCACTAACTTCTTGTTTACATTTAACTCATGACTAACTAGATACTTACAATAATATTATTACTAAACATAATGTAAGATAAATAAAATAATACTTACTAAATTTTGGGGTGTTACATAATGTTGTACAAATCGAAAATTGTACTACTATTATAAGCAATGTTTTGAAACCAGGGTTGACCCGACCGGTTGAACCGGTTAACCCGCGACCCGGCCATCTAATCGGGTTAACTAAGAGCGGGTTTTCAATACTTTTCAACTCGGGTTGGCCCGGCTGATTTTTCGGTCGAACCGTTGACCCGGTGACCCGGAACCTGGCGGGTTAACATTTTTATTTACAAAATTTTTTTCGTTGACCAATTGACTTAGAAATAAGGGATAATTTCGCTCATATCCTTGTAAAGTCTTAATATTACACTAATATTTCATAAATGTCTACATTATCGATGTACATATCTTTATTTAAAAGTATTATAGTACTAAACTTACATATAGGCTCCTCAATTATGATGTGTAACATATATTAAATATAAACTATTATAAATCACAAAAAAATCCAAACCGATTGACCCGGTGATTCAACCGGTTGAACTGGACCCAACACTTAGACCGGGTCAACTCGAAAACCGGATTTTTAAACATTGATTATAGGTGTTGGTATATATTGTGATACTATTAGGGTGTGCTTGGTTGAGGGTATTGAACTATAAGGAATGGTAAAGATAATGAATGAAGAGGCTTGATATACTATAATGCAATCATTCATTGCTTAAAAGTGAGTAATGAGCCATACCCACTGATGTTGTGTTGATTGTTATATTTAAAGTATACAACTGCTAGAAGAGAATGGTGGAGACAATATTGAAGGAGTGAGAAATACATAATTAATTTGATTATTGATTACTCTCAAATTAGTAGGGAATGGTGAATTAGTCACTAGTAGGTAATGGTATAATACCTTATAAAAAATCAAAGTTAATCATTAGCATCATTAGTCCTTATCTCTTAAAAATTACACCGATCATCCTTGAACAATAAAACAGTGCACGGCGATAATCCTTATCACTAACTACCGTTAAAAAAACTAGTTAACATGGTCATTTTAGCCCTTTCTTTTACTGTACCAAAACATCCTCTTTTTCTGTCTCCTTTTCTTTCCTTTGTCAAACCACCACCAACCACCATTAACACCTTCCTATTTCCTTCTTTGACCACTAACTTTTTTCTTAAATCACTTAAAAAAACGTAATATGCAACAACAGGACAAACACACTCGTCGCACTTTTATACTTCCCAGGCATAAAGTTTTCGACTGATTCCAGCAATGTTCGCCTTTCAATCAACTCCACTGGAAGAATTAGAAAAAAGATTTCGATCTGAAAAATAAAAATCAATTAAACACGTTATTAAACAAAACTCAAACACCCATCACCGTTGGTGGTGTCGTTTCCGGCGGTGGTTACTTAGGAACTTTCAGATCTCAACTGCCATGCATTTTTATTGTTTTGACAGTGGCTTCGGTCCTCAATATTGTTGAATGTTTCAAGAGGATGGTCGCTGGAAAGTACTGTCGGAGACGTCACCACCACCTTCTGTTGCTGCGATTGTATTGCGGTGGTTGCGGTATTGTGGCCGATAATTACGATAAATCTAGAAAATAGTTGATTTGGTTACAAATACAAAGTGAGACTTGTATGTAAATCAGTAAATGTAACACTACCTCCGTCCCAAAATAATTGTCCAGTTTTTACTTTTTAAAGTCTTTCTTTCTTAACTTTGACCTTAAATATTTTTGTTTGTGTTGTATAATACTTTATGTAAAATATAAGAATGACTTGGGTTTTAAATGTATTTTCATTGGTATAATTTTCATCAAGTATTATATAACACAAACAAAAATATTTAAATTCAAAGTTGAAAAAAAAAAAGACTTCAAAAAGTCAAACATGGACAATTATTTTGTGACGGATGAAGTATCAATATATGTATGTATATAAAGATTTGGGAAAGAAAAATTTGGGTATGAAATAGTTGATTTATTATTTAATATAGGGGTTAGTACGTGCAAATGTAACAAACTATAGTCTGACATTCATTGTATGTAGCGAACTACTCGGGCTTCCATTGTATGTAACGAACTTGTAATTTATTTAATTGTATGTATTTTGGTCAGATTAACGGTTTTAAGGGACACCACGTGTCGGCTTATATAATCGGCACGTGGAAAAAGTACCATAAATTACATACAATGTAAGGAAATTACAAGTTCGTTACATACAATGGAGGCCCGAGTAGTTCGCTACATACAACGAATGTCAGACTATAGTTTGTTACATTTGCGTGCACTAACCCCATTTATATAATATAAAGATTTGGGGAGGAAGAAGAAAATGCAAGTGAAGACTTAACTAATATTTTTAATGGTCGTTATTAGAAAAGAAGAAGGTAAAATGAACCTTCTACCCTCACAAGTTTGACACATGTGAAGACTTATCTAATATTTTTAATGGTCGTTATTAGGAGCGACTATCGCCGTTCACTTTTTTATTTTTTAGGGATGATCGGTTTAATTTTTCAGAGATAAGGACGGCCCATGTAATTTCGCGCAAACCATATGGACGATTCATGTAATTTAATAATAATAATAATAATAATATTATTATTATTATTATTATTATTATTGTTATTATTATTATTATTATTATTAAAATGGTAAATTGTATGAGTGATGAATGTAAACTTTTTATTCAAAAATATCAAATTTAAAACAAATTATAAGTTTAGTTAACCGTAATCATTTGGTAATAAGTCATTTATATTTATGAACTCTATGAATTTAGCTACGTTTTTACATATGTGACTGTATAATTAGATCGTTACTAATTGACTCATTTATCTAAATAGTTGTTAGACTCTTACGAGTCACGAGGCTACTCTTACGATTCGAGTCAAAAATTCAAAAAACGAGACGACTCGACACCAACTTTTAGATGACTTTGACCCTTACGAGTTGTTCCGACTCTTCCTAGTTTTATATGAGTCAGAACATTCAGACAAACTTTTAGTATAATGTAATAGAAAAATAGAAAAATACAAAAAGAAATGTCAAAACGTTTAATGTAAGAAAAAGACAGAAACAAAAAAAAAAAAAAAAAAAAAAAAAAAAAACACACTATATCTATTAAAATTATTAATTACTAGGCAATTAAGCCTAAATCATATCAACCCCACTAATCAAAACCAAACTCGTGTCCATGTAACAATCCTGAGTGATTCTAGCTTGATTTAATGGTTTACAAGGAGATCACAACTCTGGTGTTGCTCCTATGTGGGATTTCCACAACAAACAAGTTCCAACACTAACTACTTACCGATCATTTTATATTACATTCTTTTGCTTGTGAGTGACAAAAAAACAAAAAAAAAAGAAAAAGAAAGAAAGATGTTGATCCATGTATCGATTTACAGAGTACTCATATACCAATAAAGATAGTTGCTTTTATCACTAGTTTATGAATGATTCTCAGCATATGATAAACATGGTTATACTTCTTTTTCTACCTTAACTCTGGTACAATCACAATAATCAATCAATTAAACAGAAGAAGCTCTATGGTTTAATAATATACATACTCGTATAGCTCAAAGAGTCTGAAGCAACTTCAACGTCTCATCAATGTGCTTCTCAGGCTGGAACTGGTTATTATAGATAAGCTGAACCACTCCGTTCTTGTCAAGAACATACGTCTGCCGCCCAGGCAACGTACCAAAAAGATCGGAAGGAACTCCCCACTCTTTTCTGACTTTGTTACCTTCATCACTTAGTAATGTAAATGGGAGTCTGTATTTTTTCGCAAATGCCTACATTAAATCAACCACTGGTGTCAATATCATTTCTGACTTTGTTAACTTGATTTTTAATTTTTCCATTAGAGCAAAATGAAACACAATGCGAATGTATATGCATTCATAATCTCAAGGGAGCTGTGTTGGCAAGAAGATTGAATTGTAACCAATATATAATCATAGCATGTCGTATTTAAGATGATTAATACATATGCAAGACCGGGTATACTAGGTAAGTGATACGTGTGTGCGTGTACCAAATTAAAGCAAGTTTGTTGCCACATCGATCTTAATTGGTGTAGTGAGAGTCATTTATAAAATCGATAATACAAAGAAGATATTCACGGATAAATTTCATTTGTAAGTCATAACATTAGTTGATAAATATTTATTTAATAAATTGTTATTATTCATCATAATTAATGTTAACTAACATTCATGACGATGAATGTTAAAACGTAACTTTATTTTATGAATATATTTAATTAACATTCATCATCATGAATGTTAACTAACATCCACCGCGATGAATATTAACGGTTTTGAATCTAATATTCATAGATTGATGTTATAACATACATAAAGAATTTATTAAGGAAGCATCGATTTTCATAGTAACGTTTCCCCCAGAAAAAAACATTTCCCTCTCGATCACTCCCCTATCAGTAGTAATCAGGAGAAATTACTTAAGCGGTGCTCTAGATTACCTTGTGTGATTCTGCATCATCACCGCTGATTCCAACAACCTGAGCTCCAGCTTTCTTGAATTTTTCATATGAGTCCCTGAATGCACATGCCTGCAGGTTGCATCACAGATATGAAGCTCTGACGAATGATATATATATATATATATATATATATATATATATATATATATATATATATATATATACATTGAATGGAAGCCACTTTGTTAGTTGTCAGCTGCATATAACAAATAGATCATAGATAAAAATTATCATATTAATCAAAAGTTGACCATTTGGTATGAACGTGGCAGTTGCTGCTTGCGTAAGTGAAACAACAAAATCATCCGCCTTAAGGAACTTAAGATAATTACTAAAACACTAAAACATTTTCCTATGTCAGATCCTGTGTCATCATGCTTCATCTTGATCTTGAAATCTTGAATGTGATATGCTGATTGTAGAAATATTGGCCATCTTCTAAAATCAGTAACTTAAAAGTACTGTGTATTTACAATAAGGGTTAATAAACATATATGTTATTGTACTTTGCGAAAATATTCAAGCAAGTTATTAGACGACTAATTTGTTCAATTGATGTACTGAACTATCTTCATATCTAAATTAGACCTTTTTACGTTGTAATATTTATAAGTTTGGTAAACTGATATTGGTGTTAATATCTATATGTTAAGTAACATGCATATCATGATTTATTAAGTTTAGTAATTCAATCGAATAATAGTCCAATAACTTAGTTCAACATTATCGCAAAGTAGAATAACATATTTGTCTATTAACCCTTACAATAATTAATAGTCCATTGTTTCAGTAACGATATGTTTACTGTCGGGATAATCATCTTGACATCATATATTCACCAATTGAAGATGTAATGGTGTAGGACTGTTGCTATCGGAATAAAGTTGAAAAATATTAGTTTAGATGAACCACTACCAGCCATCGTTAAGAAAGATATTACTGAGGTCTGAGGCTTATGATGCCTTTATTAAACATAATGTAAATGTAAATTCTCTGACCAATTATTAGTTTTTTTAGTTAGGTGTAAGGCCAGTGTAAAATCAATGAGCAGATATTGGGAGTTTGAGACTACAGATTTTGAACATTTTGTATATCAAATTTATTCAAAACGGCTCCCTTGCCTCCCTGCTCCCTAGGTGGCAATATGGGCGGGTTGCGTAATTGTTCAAAACGGATCATTTCTTGTGCAAGACTTAACGATCATGTTGGGAAGATGACCCGAAATACGTTTTGTCCAAAATCCATATAATATATGCACATTAAATTAGTTCAATAATCAATATACTTTATACAGTTTACAGGAGAACGTCCCCAATTGCTGTTGCTGCAATTTGCAATCTTTGGGCTGGAAATGGTAATGAGAAAAGCATGAAATCAGTATCTAATATATCATTGGTCATTTGTTTCCTAAGCACAATAATTTTAATATATTTTTGAACGTTATCCTTCCCCCAGGCTTTGCTGATATATTATTGGGAGGCATTTGGAAATAATAAGTTCCCTTCTAATACAAACATCTTTTGCAGGGTCCCTTGCCATGGCAACTTCTGGTTGCTAAGTGTCTGTCGGGTAATCTTTGTGCAATATCTGTTAAACCTTTTTTTTTTCACATCACTTGCAATCATTAATTAGCACTCCAGTTTGCATAATATAGTTACACATTGGCTGTCCTTTTTTGTTATATAGCTAAACATTCTCAGTAGACTAACTATCGAGTTAGCCTGCACCTGTCTGGTTTTAATGGAGTTTCTCATTAAGTTGGGCCCAAAATTTGGAATGTTTGGATGGTATAAATAGGGCCCAAAACAGTGAACAACAATTTCAACGAGCTTCATATGTAACTAATCCTTTTTTTAAAACTGTAAGATAAACATTAATCAACTAAATGAGTAGAAATAGCCACATGTTGTAAATGTGCTACAATTTCTGAGCTACTGAGGACAATATGCATTCATAAGTCCCGCCTCATAAGCCACTGTATCACTTGGAAATATTGTTTTCTCATAAGTCTATCGAGTTATAAACGTGTGCGTTCTCTAATGTAAAATGTTGTGATGTCAATATATTCCTTAAGTCAACATAAAACTTGATCTATAATTGTACCCACCTGCGGGTTTCAATGCCAGCCCATTTCGATCCTTTTTAGATGTTTTTGCGGTGGAGTAGGTGATTGTTATAATTATAATTATAGTTCAAAATTTGTCTTATTTCTGTCAATCAGATGAGTATGACATCGTGATTCTTCATTTTCAAACACTAATATTGAATTTGACATATTTATTTTATACAAAACTTATTAGATACCTTTTTTTTTTTGTCACAACCACTAGTTATAGTTTATAATACAAGAGTGATCATGTCTGTTGGCGTTGAGGAGTACTAGTTGCAAATGTAATTAAATTATAATTCTTGACACATGTTAGAAGGGGAAACTAATCGCGTTTATCTGCTTAAGAAATAAGCAGGGTAACATATGTAGAATAAGCAGCTTCTAAAAGAGAGTTTGGTCTAGTTTAAATTTAAAATAAACAAATAAGCGATTATTATAGATATGAACCTGTTTGGTGCAACCAGGGGTTTCATCAGCAGGGTAGAAATAGACCACAACAGGTTTTCCTTTGAATTTGGAGAGACTCACATTCTTACCCTCTTGATCTTTCAGTGTAAAGGATGGGGGTACGGACCCTTTGTTTACCTACATTATATTATTAATTAAGATTAAATTACCGGATTAATATATAATAGATAGAAATGATGAGGCGGGGGGGTGGGGAGGATTGGGGTGGGGGGGGGGGGGGGGGGGGGGGGGGGGGTGGATGAACAACGTAACGTACCTTAGCAGCTACAATGAGAGAGGTGTAGGTGTTGGTGTTGGATTTATGAATAACAGAAGATGGGCTGACAGAGAGAGATAGATTGAGGTTAAGGCGATGTCCATGGAAGTTGGATTGAGAGGATCTGACAAACAGGTAGTTGTTGTTACGTGCATTGCTACTAGTACAGGCAGACAATGGCAACAAACAACAAGAAGATGATGATAGACTTTGAGTTGCCATTAATCCAGATCGATATGAGGAGATAGGAAGGATAGGGTGGGATATGATGATGGGTTTTTGGTTTCCAGGATGACTTTACTAGATATAAAAGGGAGTCCACGAATTGACGTGGATATCAAACACGCCTCAAACATACTATGACTAGGGGTGTTCACAAATATCCGTATCCGAATCCGTTACCCGAAAATCCAAAAATCCGATCCGAAATTATCCGAAATTTCGGATATCCGAAAATTCGGATACCCGAATTTCGGATATCCGATTTTTCGGATTCGGATTCGGATACCACATTTCAGAAAATTCGGATAGTTCGGATATCCGAACTATCCGAAAGTTTGATTTTAATCGGAATATTATTGGAATTAGGTGGGGTATTAGTTGCTTTTAAAAACCCCTTTTCTCCAATAGTCCAATCAAATCAAAACCACTGCTTTTCTCCAACCTTTCTTTGTCTGGGATGTATTCATAGTTTCATACTTGTTTTCTGCTTGTTGAAGAAAAGCGTTAGTTTCAGAGTTTGTAACTTCATCATATATTTCTTCTAAAATTCTAACCCCACACACTTTCTACCACAACCACCATTTTTCTGAAACTCCTTCGCCAGCACTTAGTCGGAATCCGTCTACCACCAACACCGAAGAACACTTTTACATGAGAGAAAGATAGAGGGATTTCGAGATCTGGTTAGTACTCCATCATCACGATCGGAAAAAGCCATCACTTTCATCATCTTGATCTCTTGATCATCGTCGGCATTAGAACGAAGAACTAAGTACCGGTGGTGGTTTAGTACCTTTGAAGAAACGGCGGCGGCCGACGATGGCTGTGCAAAGACGGGAAGAAAACTCCAAAAAATGGGACTTGCAACCTTCGATTTCAGATTTTTCAGAATTTGTACCTGAAATTGAAATGGAAAGAGAAGACAAAAAAAGATTAATATTTTCTTTATTTATTTTCGGATATTCGGATACCCGAGTTCGGATATCCGAAAATTCGGATATCCGAATTTCGGATTCGGATTTCGGATAGTGAAATTCAGTATCCGAAATTCGGATATCCGAATTTTCGGATATCCGACTTTGAACAGCCCTAACTATGACGGTATCTCGTGAGGGTTTAAAAAAATTTACTTACGGCAGCTCGCAATTTCCTACTCGACTCGAAACTCAACACCAACCCAATTCGAATATAATTGGGTTTGTGTCAGGATTTTTGAAGCGCCAACCCGTTAACCCGAAACCCACCAACCTTATATCTTTTCCGGATCAGCAAATGAATTTTTGGGTTGAAGTCAGACAACCCAAATTTTTATTAATATCATTATAAACCTCTTTCTTTTTTCACACTACAATTCACACAAAAATGTCTGACCAACACAACAATTCCGATAACTATTTTCAAAATTCACTCCACACTCCTATGTTTTACCCCAATTCACCGACTAATTCATCTTCGGCAAATCAATCGACCAGTTCACCAACCGGGTTCGCATCATATCAATCCCAACAATGGTATCCACAACAACTACAATACAACTACTAGCCACCACCACCACAATACGGATACCAACCATACTCACAACCACAATTCGACCAACACTCACAACCCCAAACTCATTTCGAAACATAAACCGAAAACCAAGAAGACCAAGATAATGGGAAGGCGGAGACGAGGTTAATGTCAAAAAAAAAAACCGAAATGGACGGACTATGAAGTAAAAGTATTAGACGAGCAATGGGTCGACCAATCCCAAAACCATGTCGAAGGAAAGTTCGCAATCGGAATCCGTTTTTTGGAATAAAATGCACGAGGACTACAATCGGTTAATTGATGTGAAACGTTCAAAAAATCAACTAACCAGTAAATGGAATTAAATTAAAAACCGACGTAAAGAAATTCAGCAGCGTCTACAAAAATTAGAACGAGCTTCGGCTAAGCGAGTTCCAAGACGAAGACGTTGTGAGGGTGGCAAAAGAACACTTCAAGCAACAAACAAAAGGAACTTTATTTACCAATAAGCGTGTGTGACACCCGTCAAAATTAGGACTAGTTTTTAGTTCCTAATCATTTACAAATACATGTAATTAGTGCTATGTGTTAGGCTAATTTTATGTATCAATAAATATATATTGTTTAATATATATATCAGTACACGATTTTGTTAAATCGTGCAATTATCAAATCGGCCGAATTTCCGATTCAAATATACGGCGTTGGTAAAACTCAAGTATTAAGTATTGAAGAATCATTATTTAATACTCACATCATTTATTATATATTATTTTGATAATATATATCAAGTATTACGTATCGTACAAATCA
This sequence comes from Helichrysum umbraculigerum, assembly GCA_949592205.1. NCBI lineage: Eukaryota > Viridiplantae > Streptophyta > Magnoliopsida > Asterales > Asteraceae > Helichrysum > Helichrysum umbraculigerum. The sequence goes on along the minus strand of CATIUR010000005.1, from coordinate 1,255,838 downwards.
AAACGTTCGCGACAAAACTCATAAACAATGAATTATTATTTGAAATAATAATTACTAGTTACTTTGTTTGAAATAAAACACATTTTTGTTTTATATCATTTTACCCAAACGCGACGCAACCAATTGAATCGTATCCGTCTCTAAAACGTAAAACAAAGATATATTAGTATATCTCACCAAAGGTATTTTTATAAAATACTTCAAATGAAAATACGTACGATATCATTTTTAGAAAATTATCGTTTTAAAATATTATACTACTTTTCGATCGGGTACAAAAACACGGGTATTTTGTACTACGAATTTTGGCCAACTAACTCAAATAATTGAGTTAGCCGGCTATACCAACACACCCTCTTATTTTTCATTTTATTTTTCTTCTTCACTCCTCAACTCTCTCTCTCTCGGCTCCCTCTTGTTTCCCAAATCGAGCAACAACAACAAACTACAATATCATCAAGCATAATCATCATCATTATCGTGATCATCTCCATCATCGTCTTCTTCGTTTTTCATCATTATCGTCATCTCCTCTCCATTTTAAATACGTAAGGAATCGTTAACCTAAACTTTGTAAATTCGTATGTAAGTAGCATATTTTATCATGTAATAATGTTAGATTAGATGATTGATTGTTGATTTCGGATTTAAATATGGGTTTGGGTGAATTTTGGAATGACAGACTCGAACCAGACCTTTGAATCCGGCGGATTCATGGTGAATCCGGCGGATTCCCACCCAGAACCAAGAACAACCCGGTGGGTGCAGTTTGTACCCGGCGCGTCCTTTAAATTATCATGAATCCGGTCGGATTCATGGGAATCCGGCGGATTCCAGCCCAGAAAACATGAATCCGGCGGATTCAATAGAATCCGGCGTATTCCCCACAAATGCCACCAATCCGGCGGATTCAAGGGAATCCGGCGGATTCCCCCTATATATTTCATGATCCAATGGATCAATAAACTAGCCCTGCGAATTCTAGCTAAAACATAACATGTAAATTTTCGAAAACGTCGACGATTTAACAACTTAAAACAGGGTAGCTTCTCGATGAAAAATTTATTATAACGGATTGAGCTCAAATTCGCACGGTTATTCAAAAACAGCCAAATGATCAAAGCTAAGTACCTTAGCCTAGTCGGTTTTAGGCCATTCGGGGTCATCTAGGGGTCGAAAATGGCATATTACTGTTTTCAGACTCGTACCAAATTTTGTAAATTATGAAATAAAGTGTAACGGATATACTGAACTTGATTAACAACTAAACTTATACGATACGACTTTTACTCGAAACACATACACTTTTATAAGCACAACAAATCAAGTATAATAATAATAGTTTGAAATTATTATTACAAACCGTCACCAACGACCCGTATACATTTTCACAAACTCAAACATAATCGACAACCAAAGTATTTGGTCAAAACTAGTTAAGGGGATAACTAGCATAGATGGTCCGTAGTGTCATCTAATCAATCAAAAACCTTGCGCGTTTGATACGCTCGGCAAGTTTTAAGAATCTAATCATTTATCAAAACCTCGCGCGTCTCAGACGTCCTGCAGGTTCAGTCGTTGTAACGACATCAAATCATTGTGAATCATTATAATTGTTGGCTAACAATTCATCAGACTCAGGTGAGTCTCATAGCCCCTATTTTAAATGCTTTTACCTAGGGGTGAGATACATGCTCTGTTTTGTTTTACATGTGAACGCAAGTATCAAATTATCACGTATGCTGCATGAGTTGTTTTCATCTAATCAATCAAAGTCCTCTGAAGCATAGTTCTGTTAATATGATTTAGCGTGAATGTTAGTGTATGGTACCATATGGGATTGACAATCCCCGTCCGAGTTAGCAAGCACTAACCTGTCAAACGGACGCATTATCATTTGTTCAAACGTATGTTGATTAGGCATACGCATAGAGGCACCCTCGATCAGGCACTTGATAGTGATCCTGACCCCTCAGTTAAGCTCAGACTATGTGCTCATGTTAGTTGTATCAATCTTTACTTATTTGTTTAATTACAAATATTCATGTGATACCCATCAATCAATTATTTACATGCTTTGTAAATCGAATCATTAAATCTTGCGGTTCACAAATCATATATTATCATATCAAACCTGTGAGCTCACCAGCTTTATAGCTGACCTTTTAGCATGTTATCTCAGGTACTCAGCAGTAGGTTGGACTGCCCATCATGATACGGTAGCTCGAGTCGCATACAATCATATAATCATATAGAGATTTCCTTGCATTTCTATATTTTGTATAAATTAGATATGTATTAGAATCTCTCAAATATCTATGCGAACTCATCTTTTGTAAACCGTATGTATACTCTTACGTTAATCAATGTATTTGTAAAACGACGCATGTAGTGGTCGTTCATTATGTATCTTATGTGCTTTGTTTATTGATTAGTAACACCCAAAGTATGCTTCCGCGAACAGTAAATTTGGGGGTGTTACAGCGTGGCACGTAGTAAAAGATATCCCAAAGTTCTATGTTGATCACGGTGTCATGAACAACAAATGCGGGTTCCAAGATGACGCGGAACCAATTAATCTAGCCGAGGACGACACAAATGAGAATCTGAACATCACCGTCGACCTTGCTAACAATATGCAAAGGTTATTCCAAAATGACGTGATTCGTCGTCCACACGGTCGTGACACCGGTCGAAGAAGATAATGAAGTTCGGGTTCATCGGATGCAACTTCTTCAAGAAATCCGAGCGACGCGACCCGTGCTCCGTAAAATATTTTGGTAATATATAAAGAAGCGCGGGAAAGGTTTTGGGGATAGCAGTGTAGAAGAGATTGAAAAATGGGTGGGAATTTGGAGATTGAGAAATCACGGTTGATAAGTTTAGCTCTTTAATTTAGATTCGATCAACGATCTGCTTGCCTTTGCTTAGATCGTCTTGTTCATCTCTACGGTATTGTATAATTTTATTTTTATATATTTTTTTCAATAATTAAAACCCTAAAAATTGTATGTTTATTCGTATATCAAATAGCTTAATCTGACATGGTAACTACACACCAGCTAGATGCCTTGAATAAAAACACAACCCACACTGGACACGAAAATCGTATTACTTTATAAAGCATTTTTGTATGTTTGATTCTTAACATCTTAAAAAAATTACTAATTTACCCGTATTAATGAAAATGACTTCAAATAGGAAAGTCACTCAATAATATACTACTTAGCATTTTGATATATTATGTATTTTTGATTGATTCCTTTTACATTTTAGATATTTGTATTGCTCCATCCATCTCAATTTAATTGTCCAGTATTTCATTTTGAAATTTCCTAAAACTATTTTCCGCTTTTGATTTCTACCAATCATAAAGTGTTTTAGTAGGTATATATTACATCGTATTGGTTGACACTGTAATCAATAAACTTTTTAAAAATTGTGTGCATTTCAGTAATGAACAATTTAATTGGGACGGAGGATGTACTATTCATTCAAAGAAGATAAGTTGCTTGATTCGGATGCATCATCTGGTTTATTTAAGACTATGATCCTGAAGAAGGTCATTGGAAGCTCTTAGAGCAATCAGGAGATGGTGGAAATTGTAACAATGTCATATCTCATGAGGGCATATACATAAACGTTAAGAGTCCTCTTCCATTTGATGTTGGGTGTAACGATGACATGATTGAACCAGCATATGTTATATTAGATGCTGAAGGTGTTGAGTGTAACGATGACATGATTGAACATATGAAAATTAGAACCGAAGAAAAACCTGAAATTAGTGGATGCTGCATCAGTGGTGCTGATGCAGTATGTCAGAATATTAATAACATTGGAGGGTTGAAGTTTTCCGAAGAATACAAGCAACTGACATGGAGGATATGGCATCCATGCTGAGAAAGGAGTTAGAGGACGTTGTAAATATAATTTCACTGGCTGTAGTACATGACGGACAGCATATAATGTCATGAGATGGTGAGAAATTGGTTGGACCTGGTAATCTGCAAGCTGAGCATATAGTAGATGCCATCTCTTCAGCTGTTCAGGCCACTAAATATATGAAAGAAGTGATTACAGTTGGTATTGTTGTAGGTTTAAGCCTAGCTTCTCTGAGATAAGTGTTCAACATTGCTGTAGCAGATTCTATAGAAAGCACTAAAGTAGCTGAAAGAGATCAAGGCAGAGACTCTCAGAATGGATATCAATTACAAGCAGATTGGATGGTTTCTGATGAAATGCCTCTGGATAAAGTCAACCAGAACAATGATTTATACAGTGAAGATGATGGATATGAGGAGAAAGGTGTTAAGTAGCCTAGGAAGTGACAGTGTCATGGTCGGAGCAGTTACTGCGGCCCTAGGAGCATCTTCTTTATTCATTCATCAACAAAGTAAGGATTCTATTTCTGTTTCCTCCTTAAGTTTAATTGTTTTATAGATTAATTGTCTCTAAATATGGTTACATATGCTATATATTCAGAGAATGTGTGATCACGATGAATGTATAGAACTTATTGTAATATTGGCAAATTGCAAAGTTCGAAATTTACGGGGCGATAAATTGGGATTTATCTCTTTGAAGAGGCATGTCTCCATTCTCCATAACTGCATTACACGTGGTCTAGCGTCTACATGTAAATTTATAACCTTTTAGTTTTACTCTGAACTTTGTTCTGCTTCCAAATTTCATATCACACACGAAGGCATGCTTACGATCTACGTCTGATGTGCTTGCCTACATCCACAATCACCTTCTTCATAGCATTTCAGTGTAATATTTTACTCTCAAACATTAGATTGATTGGAGTGATTCTTCTACTCGGTAAACGGTTGTGCTATTCCAGAACAATTCATCACTCCAGGCTATTGATTATATGATCAAATTATTACATTATTAATAAAAGTAAATGATTAGTTTCGTTGCATATTTTTTCTCCTCTTTGCATTTACCTACATTGATGCATAAAGTGTATAATTCCTGGAAGGATTCATATGTGATGGACTTAAAGTTCCACAACTTCCTCTTTGTCTTTCAATCAAAAAGAGAATCATGAGGAGGATGGAAAGCTTGAGGAAGAAACATCCAAAAGTAGTGACCATAATATAGTCACAAGTCTTGCAGAGAAAGCCATGTCAGTTGCCGCTCCAGTAGGGCCTATGAAGGAAGGTGGTGATGTGGATCAAGATAGGTTTGCTTACAGAACATTGCTCATCAACTCGTTTAGTCCATCCCCCACCCCCACCCATATATCTATATTTATGTTATAACCAAATTTTCTTGTCTGGATCGGTTGGTTGCACTGCTGACAGACTTGGGTCAAAGAGCTGGCATCTTGAAGCTGGTCGGTAAAGTTGCATTACTTTGGGGTGGAATACGTGGTGCTATGAGTTTGATCGCGAAGCTCTTCTCTTTTCTTCGCCTTTCTGAGCGTCCTTTGTTTCAAACGTATGCAGTAACTCTGAGAGTATTAACTATGTGTATCCATCTACTCGCTCCACACATGCTCCATTTCTTGAGATCCTTCTGCGCCTTCAATTGTAAAAATGTAAGTGTATTACGTTCATAGGCTTTATAAATGTGCCAAACTTGAGAATAAATGAGTGCAAGCAAATAGCCAAATATGGTGCCTTGTATGTAATGGCAATTTTAAGAATAGAATTTCAAATTTCAGGCTGTAATGGCAATGTTAAGTGTAGAAGTTCAAATTTTAAGTTAAATTGAATTCAACGAGTACATACGTTTTCATACTCTACACCAAATAATATTTTTTTAGAAGCACTTCTCCTATATGTCTTTATCATCCATTTTTACAGGTTCTGTAAGTCCAATGAGCTCTGCATTAGTCTATCATTGCATCTTCGTCCCTTGGAAGATCTGGTTATTTCTTATATATATATTTTCTTTTAATTCTCTTTCCTCACCTTAGGATTTTGGGGTTTGTCTCGATGGTGCTTGTATTGTGGACACCGGTTGTTGTTCCGTTGCTTCCAAGTTCCAACACTCGTACAAAATTTGGGCAGCACATAGCTCCTCAAAAATTGCAAAGCTTGCTTGCATAATTGGTCCTTATATATCTGTTATGGTACTGGTTGTGCTATGGGGCAAAAGAATTAGGGGTTATGACGATCCACTTGAAAGATATGGGCTGGAGTTGGCATCAGCAAGTCAGGTATTATTATTATTACTATTATTATATAAACTTAATAATACGATCTTCATGTTTCTTTTCTTTCTTCTTTCAGTGCTTTCAGATCTGCTATCTGTGATAACATATTCTCACGGATCCGACCTCCCTACCAAAAAAGAATAACGAAAAAATAGAAACCAAAAAGACTGAACTGAGGGCTGGGGGTTGGGACTTGGGAGGAGGTTCTACTTATGGAAGATATTAAGTTATTTTCTCCTCTGACCAATTTCCAAGTGTTGATGGCTATTTGTGTGCCTCTTCTTTGAACTTCCGACGATCAATTTAGAATCTCATATCTCGGTGGGTATGAATTGGGTGTCTGTGTGGGTGCGGCTTCACACTGACAAATACACACCCACAATCCACCCAATTTTCAAGAGAAAGAACAAAAGCTATCGATTCAAGCCTTTATTTATAGAAGCATAAAATATTGGCAAACACCAATTGATAATAAATTTGACAATTTTTGTTTTACTATTTACTTATCATATATACTTGTCTTCTCTGCTTGTTTTATTTCTCATGTAGGCTTTTGGTTTATGTGTTTGTGGCATATGACTATAAGTGGCAAATTGAATGGGTTGGGTCAGGTCGGGTCACGGGTCTAAATGAGTTTGGGTTTAAATGAGTCCGGGTCTAGATGGGTCATTTAGGTGGATGGGTCTAAACGGGTCCGAGTCAAATGGGTCTCGGGTTTGGTCGACCCATCGGGTTTCCACAAATTTTTTTTTATTTGAGTGAAAAATAAAAAAAATGAAATGAGGTGGAAAAAAAAAATTACCCGCTAGACCCGTTGGTTAATTGTTATACAATTGGAGGTTATATTAAATATCCATTTAGACCCATCCAAAAAAATGGGGAAGACCCAACAAACTCATCCCCTCATAAATATTAACCAAATAGACCCAAAAATAACCAATGGGTCTAAAATTGCCACCTCTAGTTTAGACCCATCCACCTAAATATATGACATTATAGTGACACATAGCAATTTGATATTGGTTGGCCCACATCAATATTTATATGTATTGGCAGTTGAAGCTTGTAACTCCACTTCCTCAATCATACTGGTTTTTATTATCTGATCTTTTGAGAGATATTGCACTTGCCAAAATGTAACTGACAAGTACTTTCTGGGTTAAGTTTTGTACACTTAAGCAGATTACTGTATTGCACATCGCTTGGATGGAAGAGCTAATGTTGTTCTTTTTAACTTTTGTATTTCAGATTTAAAATGTTGTATGTGGCTTGATCGGAGGGCTGATGCTTGTCTGTTGATACAGTCCACAAATTTGTTACTTGGTTTTGTCTACCTATCGTGGCCTACGATTCCATCTTCCACAGATGCAGTTGCCCTGCTTAAGATGTTTGCGGAAGTGCTTAGGTATGTTGTTCAAGGGCTTGTAACAACACTTTGTGTTGCTCTTGTAGAAGAGTTGCTCTTCATGTCATGATGGCCTAAGGAAATTGCAGATGATCTTGGCTACAATCAAGGAATAATCCTTTCAGGACTTGCATTTTCGATATCTCAATGGTATTTTTGCTATCTTATCAAAGTAACTGACATTTAAAAATACTTGCTTACAAAGTTCAAGCATCTTTGTAAGAGCCAAAGTCATGTTCTAAAAATGTAGCATATATTTGTGGACACCTGCAGTTAGAAAAGGAGGCAGTACTATAGGGAAGTGAATGTAATGGTTGCATTCGAATATGATAATCAGTTTGATAAGGGTTTAATACGGATTTGATACTGGATCACACAAGAACAGCTTGTTGATCTTAATTCACAAAGAGAACGGCTCTTTGGAAATTCAAGAATAGAGAGCAACTCTCAAATTGGTATTCAATTAGAAAAATGATCCCTGATATTACTGTTACATGGACTCCTATTTATACTAATACAGATATGTGTCACTCACTAAACACGTGCCTAACTACCTAACTAATTACACTTGTTCCTACCACTCACATACAGACATGTGTACACTAATCTAACTGATTAGGATGAAGTCTATTTTGACCCATATCAATTTCCCACTCCTTCAAAACATCCTTGTCCTCAAGGATGTAGATCATGACATTCGTCCTTCTGGTTGTTCTTCGAATCAATGGTTGACTCTTGCATTCGATAGTTTGAAATGGCTGCTTGTCCGCTGATGTGAATATTGAAGGAAGTACAAAAGAATTATTGCTGAACTCAACTGAGTAAAAATAGGTAGCAGAATGAAAAGCTCTTCTGATTGCTCTCAGGTCTAAGTTTTTCTTAAATGCATCATGGCTGCTAAGTGGATCCCCATGTTTAGCTTGCTCGACCCAACTATCTTCTTGACCAACTTTGATAACTATCATCTCCATATAAGCATATTGGATGCCCAGTGGCTTCACATTTTCTTCCCAATTAACCCAAGTAGCATCCTTCTCATACCAACCTGATATCCAAGTTGTTTCAGAAGAACAGACAATAAAATGTCCAAACTTCAATTCATTAATCTGAAATAAGAACATCATATGGAACCCATCACACCCATCAACTTTGACCCATTCTATCACAAAACTTTGTACAAGGACTACTGATATAGTTTTTTTGTATTCAATCGCACCATTGTCCTTCACAACCACTTGTCCAACCAATTTCACACCCACATTTTTCCCTGGCTCAATCCATTTTACCTCTTCGGTAAGTGTAATGTCATTGGGAACTTTAGAGCATGTGAAAATCATTGTGTGAGCAGAAAGTAATATGTCAACTCCAACTGTTGTTTTCCATAAGCCACTTTCTGAACTGATTAGTCGGCTAGGATGACTAATTGTAACAATCTTCAGTGCCCAATGCATACTAATGACACTGCCCAGATAGATGCTAACAGTAGCAATCTTCTCAAGTCTGATGATGAAAATTATTGCAGACATATTCCTACTACAAAAATGCCACAAAAATGGCAGCCAATAACGACGTACGAGGTCAAGGAATGTTAACCTGTGCAACCTGTTACTACTTGAGTACCAAGGAACTAGTGGTGCGGGAAAACTCAAATTCTCCTTTGATTTTGGAAACTTAAAACTCACAGGTGCATACAAAGCAACATTGTTATAAGAGTCGTCTGGTGGTTTAGGTGGTTTCCTTTGCTTGTAATCCGTGTATGTTAAATTGTCCAGGGGTGAGGAATAAAAAAATTTAGAGATTGGTAACGCAGTGAACACGGAGATTTTAGAAGTATACATGAAAGAATCAGGCTGCTTCGAAGAAGAGATGGTATAATCTGGGGGTTTAGGTGGTTTATGACCCCAATAAGCATACACAAATAGCAACCTAAATCTTTCCGACCAAGCTATCTCAAAACTTTCTTCAGAGAAGTGGTATGCACTCTTACATGACCAACCTTTTGAAATGTAAGTCTTGGACTTTACCAGCTGATGCATCATCTTATAATCAACATTTTTTATGTTTGACTCTAGTAGCAATTCATCAGAAACAATTAATTGATTACCAATGGAATTGAATTGCAACTGAGATGCACTTACAGATGGTTTAGATATTCGTTCTTTCCTCAATATATATTACTGTTACATGGACTCCTATTTATACTAATACAGATATGTGTCACTCACTAAACACGTGCCTAACTACCTAACTAATTACACTTGTTCCTACCACTCACATACAGACATGTGTACACTAATCTAACTGATTAGGATGAAGTCTATTTTGACCCATATCACAGTTTTGTTTTCTTGTGATTTTTCACGAGTAGATAGTGCATTTTTTTTATCATACTTTAGTGATGTTCGTTTGTTTCGAATATAAGGTCACTGTCAGGTGTTAGGCAGAGGTGCCAAGGGAGCCTCTCTCTTCTATTGGATTGCGTGCAGGGATTATGGCATCTAATTATTTTATAGACGGTGGTTTTTTGATTTTTCAACCCATTTATCCATTGTGGGTAAGTGGTGGTGCCCTTTCCAACCTTATAATGGCATAGTTGGTATTGCTGTGGCTTTATCATTGGCAATAACTCTCTATCCAAGAAAACATCAAAATGCACAAGACAACATCAAAATTACCAGAAATGAATGTAATGCAAATATTCAGGAAAGTAATTATTCGGTTTGCAGACGGAATGAGAAGTTTTCTTCAGAAAAAAAAATGCTTTCTCTTACTTTCTGCGGGAAGAACAGTTCTATTATTATAGTGTAAAAAGAAACCTGTATGTGTATATTTATAATGAACTTTTCTCGGACTGGACCTGCACGTCAGAGCAGTATACATAGATGTTCTGGCAATTTTCAATCTTTCATAGACCTGCATGTTGGTGCGGTATATGTACATGTAAATCACTATTTGGCTTTTTTGATATTACATCCTCCAATCTCAAATTGGGTGGTATAGACAAATGCACTGAATGCACAAACCATGTTGTTTATCTATCTATCTGTAAACAGCAAAGAGGTAGAGGTTGATGAGGTCAATAAACCTGTGTTGAGGCTCCTCCTCTTTTACAATCTTTGGCATAGAGACCACTGCAGAGGGGTAAGTCCGTTGACCTTAACCATTCATCGGCTCCATGTAAAAAGGAGTGTATGGTGAACTTGTCAATATCTGTACTAGAATTGCTGTGATAACCAGCCCATTGAACCCTGTTTCTTGTATCTGCACCAGGCCCAAAGTTCATATATTCAATGTATTCCACCGTGTTGAGGTTGCTGTATTTATCCCATGCACACCAACCTTGTGGATCAATGATATCCCCTAGATAGCTCCTCATGACGATGGTCCTGGAATAGTTCCTCCATGGCCTACCAAGAAATGTTGAGAAATTAGCCCTTTCAGTAATTGAAAAATCTGGTGCAGCCATTATAGTGCAGTCCTGTAGTGATATGCCTGTGTTCTGGTTTGGGTCTAATCTCCCTTGTGCGGTGATGACGTTTCTCTGACCTAGGATTGGCTTGCGAACGAGTATGAGACATCTTTCGAAGATAGCTGCTGCATTGCCAAAGATGAAATCAACGGTGCCATGGATTGCACACTCACGATATAGTTGGCTAAGAGAGTGAGCGTAGAGGGTATCTTGATGGGAGATGAATTGGCAATGATAGAATGCAGCATCTGATGTGACTCTCAGGGCTACTGCCTGATGCTTCTCGGGGCCAGAGGTGTTGATGACTGTTAGGTCCCTTGCCAAGAAATTATTCCCAATAACAGCTGCAGGCAACCACAAGTTCATTTCAATTCATATATTCATGTTTATAAGTAAAAATCAACGAAAATAGGACTCTATAATTACTACTGTACTACTTACTTAGGGTTGCGGAGGTGAAGGTGGTGTAGCCGTCGACATAGTTTCTTGAGCCGGTGAGTATTGTTGAGTTCATGCCTTGACCAACGAGCATGATGTTAATCTTGTGTCTGGGAATCACTAGATTTTCATAGTAGATGCCAGCTTTGATTTGGATAACATAGCGAGTACTAGTACCAGTGGTGGTTCGGTTGGGGGCGGATAAAACCGCAGTGGTGATGGTGGTGAAATTACCTGTGCCATCTAAGGCTACAATGACGGTGGGAGGGGGAGGTGTCTGCATGAGTCTACGGTCGGCAGCGGTCATCCAAGATGGGACATGATGGTGATGATGATCTCGATCTCGATCACGATCATGATCACCAAGGCCAAGAAAGTCTTGTTGTCTGGAGACAAGACGAGTAGTAGTGGCAGCGGCTATGGTGTCTTCGATGTAGTTAATGATGGCTAAGCAGTTACTGATCATACGCATGATGGGTGTCAGAGATTTCTGCAAGTAGCGACCAAGACGACGGCTGTGGTTTGTTTGGGGGATGTCAGAGAAACCTTCAATGCAGGTGTTTTCGTTAGTCATGGCGGCACTCAGAAGATTCTTGATGGCGGAATAAGAAGTAGAAGGTGATGAAGAATTATTATCAGAAGGAGGAGGAGAAGAAGGGTATAATAATAAGGGTTTGATAGATTCTTGGAGTTCATAGAGGGTTTGATCAAGCAATTCGATACAGTTGTCAACCCAAGTGGTGGTGTTAGGTGGTTGTTGAGTAAGAGCGGCCATTATTCTTGAACGGGATTTAGTAACACGGTTAATGGTTTTGTGGATGGAGAATTGAAGGAGATGGCGGAGGGTTGAATGGTTGTTGTTGTTATCTCGTTCTTGTTGGTGGTAGTTAATAGTAATGTTGTTAAGAAATGATGATGATGAAAGGGTATGAAAACAGAGAGAAGGGTAGAGAGTGTTGATGCAGGTGTTTTTGATGAACGGATGTAAATGGTGATTTGGTGGAGGTGTGAATTGCGCCGGCGATGTTAATGTTGTATTTGAAGAAGATGAAGATGAAGATGAAGGTGAATGTGAATGGTAGGAGAATAACAAGGGAGAGAGAAGGAGTATGAATGCTACTGGGATAATTGTTGTCAAAACAAGTGACCAAGATAACAATGATGATGACGATCTTGATGATGACGAGTACTTCTTCCAACAACAACAACACTCCATTCTTTTTCTTGGGAAGACGATGGTGAAAATGCAGACTCTTTATATTGTCTACTGTTTATCATTTATTTTATTTCTTTCAATTTTCATTATATATACGGAGTAATAAATAATAAAATAATTATTATTAATAATTAATAATAATGAATAATGAATAATTAATAATCTTATATTGAGAAATACATAAGTTTCAATTTGTCAATTAAGTCATCTAATTTTAATAAATTTTATAAAAAATCTCTAACTTATTAAAAAAAATTTCTTTTAATCAACTACTCACTTACCTATAAAAAAAAATAATTTATTAATTGAAACATTATCTAAATCGATCTATAATATTTTTTACTTTCTTTTATTAATTCACCGAGTAAGAATAATATTACTTGAAAATGTTAATATAGACTTAAAATAATTAATTTATTTTCACTAACTTGGTTTCAAAATCTTTTACTTTTTTTAATCTCTATTAATATAAATCCATTTACATAAAGTAATATTATTATGAATCCAACTAAATGATTAATATACCTATTAACTTACACTATTTAATATTAGAAACAAGATAGTAAATACGAAATTTCATATTAAAAATCAACGGCTCGTATGTATATACGGGTTTAAAGTATAGTACATTAATTAATGATAGGAGATGGGTAGTTTTTTTTTCATCCGGAACCACAATTAGAAATCCAAACAGCCCAAGAAATAAAAATGTCCAAAGTAAGCGGTCCATTAATATATGGACCATTAAAAGGTCCAATAAGCAACCCTAGCAAAATCCTGGTGTAGTTTGTGTGTTGGTTGTCGAGTGAATTTGAAGAAGAACGATAGATAGAAAGAAAGATGGGAAGAGAGGTGCAGTCGGTGTCGTCTCAATCACAAATGTCATACACCGTGGAGCAACTCGTTTCCGTCAATCCCTACAACCCTGACATACTTCCTGATCTCGAAAATTATGTCAACGAACAGGTACACTCAATCCCCTTTTCTCGATTCATATATTACACTACACTACTTGATTCTTTCTACTCTACGAATTACTATTACTATTACTATACTACTTGTAATAGAATAGATAGATATGAATTCTGATTCCTGGTCACTCAATGAGTCGGTCCCTTGAAGCTTAACCTCTTACTCGTCTCAACCAATATCAACTTATTGACTTTGATATAAATATATATGACTTGACGATACCTACCTCTAGTATATATTACCTTCACTTGATCATTTGGTGCTTAATTATTCTTGTGCCTCTTTATATATCTAACTTTACTTTTGCTTCCATATATTTGTTTTAAGTTTAAGATTTCATTCATCGTTGATTCCATTCAGGTTTCATCGCAGACCTACAGTTTAGATGCAAATCTTTGTCTTCTTCGTCTCTATCAGGTGCTTTGATTTGCTCGTTTGTTTCTGAATTCTTTTTTTTTTTTTTTTGATTTGGTATAGCTCCATGAAATCTTCTTTAACTTTTCTTTCATTCTTCAATGAATATTGAATTGTTTTTCTTGGTTTTATATATCATTTGTACTACCATTATACAGTTTGAGCCAGAGAGGATGAGCCTTCAGATTGTTGCCCGCATATTGATCAAGGTTTGTATGTCTTAATTTTTGATGTAGCATTTAGAATTTTTTTTTTTTTTTTTTTATCCTGAGGTATCCCACATTATGAAAATTGCTTGGGGTAAGACGTTTCCCTAGACACCAGCAGGCAGGGACGGAGCTTGAACCATTTTATTGGGGGGTGGGGGGAATTGTTCTAACTGAAATGTAGTTTTATACTCTGTATATACATTTTTTTATATCCATTTATCATTAGAAACAAATACCGTACATGAAATAAACAATAAAAAACCCTCGACACGTTAAAAACTTTTTATATCAGACTATACTTAATACTTAATGTTACCTTATTTTTAAAAAAACTTAGACGTATGATCAGGAGTTGCAAGCATGACATAAGTTATGAGGTACACATTGTTAAAAGAACAAGCCTATTAATAAAGCAATGTCATTTGCTTTATTCTTGAGGGACTAAAGAGATAAATATAAATTTTTGTTATACATTGACACACAGTAGTATGAATTTTATACTTAGGACTCAATTTTTTTTTTGAGGGGGTGGGGGGCAATAATCCTCTCTAGCCCCCAATATACTCTGTCCTTGCAAGAAGGGATACAATTACACGTGTTAGGGTCATGCCTGAAGTTTGACAATGTTTCTATTATCTTTTCTATCTGAACCTTTATGTTTTAATCACTATTCTTCTATTTAGGCTCTTATGGCAATGCCTGCCCCAGACTTCAGCTTGTGTCTCTTTTTGATTCCTGAAAAAGTGGTACTTCTTCTTTCATGGTCATTTTGTAGATGGTCTTCGCCTCTTTGGTTTTCATATATTATGTTGATTGAATGTTGTGGCGTAATTTTGGCTTAATAAGGCTTCTCGTTTTCCTTTTTCCGAATCGTCAGCAAATGGATGAACAGTTGAAGACTCTCATCGTTCTCTCCCACTATTTGGAGGTACATTTGTTATCTGTAGATATTGTGTTTTAATGGGTCATTTAGACTCTTGTAGTTGCTCTCTACTGCTCCTTTTGGGTGTCTTTTGCTAGTCTTGGATGAGCTTTGAGATTTAAAGTCCTCTGGGGTTGATATTATAGACTGCCAAATTTTGTATGCAGACTGCTAAATTTCGTCAGTTTTGGGATGAAGCAGCTAAAAGCCGCAATATTCTAGAAGTTGTGCCAGGTATGTAGGCTCACATCATCTAGTTGCTTCTTTAATGATAGTATGGCTTGTCTTGAGCAAATAAATGTTTTGAATTTCATTCTTTGCTCATACGCCACCTGCAAGGTGCGAGTATCAAGAGTTAAATAGTAAAGTTCCACATACTATTGTTTTTTAAACGTCTATATTGATGTTGGATGTAAACCTTGAGGCTAGTGGAGGATAATGGTAACTACATCAAAATTAATTGTGGTTCGTTGTTTTTAGTTGTGCATATGGAAGTGTAACAAGTGGGAGTACAACACTAATAGTATAATGTATGTACATTGCTAATTGCTTATTGACTTCTGATGTTTTGAGTTGGACTAGCATGATGGTAACTAAGAATTTGTTTTTCTTAACGATGTTGATCAATAGTAGGATACCAGAAATATCATCTAACGCTGTAATCTTTGGTGCTGTTATATTCTACGCTCGAGCATGTAAATTTTACTAAGTCAACATGGAGCTTGATAGTCTCCTACCTGCCAAATTAACTAACAACTTACCCTTGTGTTTTAATAATTCTGTTTTCATTTCTATCTCCACCTTTTTTCTTTAGTCGACTTTGTAAATTGCATGATGAAACCGTGTTTTGTTTTACACTGATAATTTCGGGTAAAGGAGGATTCCCCTGGCAAACTTTTATAAATAAAATGAATAAGCGTTACAAACACAAAACCTTAATCTATCGCTACTGAAAGATTAAGGACACATGCATGACATGCCATGAATATGACAACCAAAACTCTAAGATCAACAAAAGGTCCCGAGATCAGTTATTGTTATACTTTGTTATGCTCTCTCATAGTCTCGTAACTGGTTAAAAAACTTGGATGCAGGATTTGAGCAAGCAATTCAAGAATATGCTGTGCATGTCCTGTCACTGTCATACCATAAGGTCCCGAGATCAGTTATTGCTGAGGTATTTTGTTTTCTCTTGTTCTTGCTCTCTTAGTTCATTCTGTTAATCCCAAGTGATCGAGTTTTGTTCTCTGCAAATTCATATCACTACAAAACACATGCTTGTGACAATATGCCTTGCTCTCTTATATCACTCTAATCTCATAGTAGCTTTCAAGTGTTTTGCCTTTAAATATTCTAATCTGCCTTTCTATCCCCTTACAGTCTTGATAATATTATTATTAGTATTATTGTTGTTTTCTATTTTGAATTAAAAAACGCCATGCATATTTCTCAATTCTGCTGGGGCTCTCCTCTTGCAAAGCTGTGTAATATGTTATTGCTCACTTTCAGCCTATCTTTGCCATACCAGTTTTGGCCAACTTGTTATTGTGTTTTTTGTGTTTGTTAACTTCTTCTTCTTCTTTTTCTTTCTTTTTTTCCCTTTTATTTGTAAATTTTTAACCTATAGTAGATCATAATATCATATCCCAAATTCATTTCTTAGTGTGTGTGTGTGTGTGTGTGTGTTTTTCTTTTTTCTTTTTCATATATTTAAGCGAAGGAAAACAGTCTTGTAACTGCTCCCTGTTTATATAAATAGAAGCTACTATTACATGATTGACTAGACTTCTAGCAGGTAGGTTTGGGGTTTGGGTCTACAAAGGACCTAAGTACCATGTATGCCAATTTTGACCTTGATCTCTGACCCAATTTTGACCTATTATGCCAAAGTTTAGTCAAAACTACGCCTTATAGGAACTTGAGAAGGCTCAAAATAAAAGGTGATAAAACCAAGAACATTGGTGGGTGTTCTCTAAAGTATAATAAAAAAGGGGGGGCATCCAGAAATCGGGGTATAGTTATTAGAGGGTGTTGAGGGTTTGAATATATGGTTTGTTTGGGGTAATGATGTTGCAATCAATATGTCTAAGAATCTTGAACCTGGTCACTTGGTACCGATGATTTGTCTACTGCTTTGTAATTCATTATTGTTCATCTAATAATTGCCTAGTGTGCGTAATGTCAATGTTTTTGTTGTATTGCTGGAGAGTGGAGACTAATGGTAGGAATTGTGTAACAGGCTATTAATGTTGAGGGTCTGTCTTTGGATAAATTTCTTGAGCATCATGTAGCAAATAATGGTTGGATGTTGGAGAAGGGGCAAGGCAAAGGCAAACTTGTTTCACTGCCTCAGAATGAGTTTAATCATCCTGAGCTGAGGAGAAGTGCTGCCGACAGCATTCCGTTGGATCATATTACTCGTATTTTCCCCGTTCTTGGTTAATTGAAATCAATGATTATCTTACATTTAATTTGATTGGAATCATCTTTCTACGTAAGTTCTGCCAAATGTAATGAGGGTGCTATGGGAACCCTGAAAAAGAATTTAACTGCCGTTGGAACTTTATTTGCAGCATTAACAAAGCCAGTTGAAACTTATTTGCAGCGTAATTGAAAGATATGCTTTTAGATTTGGCGGGCATTGGTGCTAGCAAAATCACTTAGGCCTTGTTTGGTAGGAGGAATTTGAAGGAATGTTAATGGAATTGGAATTGAATTCCTTAGTGAATTGTCTTTGGTTGACATTTTCACATGAATTTAATTCCTTTGGAATGTTCACATTCCCTAAATGTACAGAATCTTCATTTCTTTCAACGGGGTGAAGGATTTTAATTTCATTCAATCATTAATATCTTAAAGACCAAAATACCCTAAATTTTTATTTTCATCATTATGTTCTTCATGTCGTCCATCACCATTACCAATAAACTTTACTCCCTCCCTCCCTGCTAAAAACCTACGTCCACCATACCAATGACCACAACCACACATGTCACCCTCGTGCCTTTGCGAAGTTTCCCTTTTTGGTCTTGTCTAAAAAGAAAAGTTACAATAGATGATAATTACAACTTCAACATATATAATACAAGTTTTAAAAGTTTGACTCATGCATAACGAAACAATGAACCTTATTAACTACGTATTTTTTATTTTATTTTATTTTATATTTTTTGTTATCATTTTCCATTCAGATGTATATTAAAGTTGTGGGAAATGTTGATTTTGTAGAGTTTAGATTTAGTGACGGAATAAGATTCGAATTTGCGTTATTATAACACGAACGTGGTTGATGTTTTGAATAATCGGTTAAAGGTTGTGATGTAATTGTGAACAAATATGTTTCTAAGTGAAATCGATGAAAAAGGAACACATGAAGTTGTTTGTTATGAAAAATTATTTATACGCTTACTAGCGTTAAACCCTGCGATGCACGGCTAGAAATATATAATGTCGTAATATGTGGATCATAAGTTAAAACGGTATATAAAATATTTCAATCATATTCATCTTTATGTTGCATACACTTTATATAAGAGTAATGATTATTATATTGTAGTTTTGTAGCCGAACACCATCAATTATACTTTTAAGATGTTTTACTGTACAACTGTGTAAATCATGTTTGTGGTGTACGGCTAAAAAAATGTGGTGTACGAATCGCTTATCTTTATATAATCCTTTTTGTTAACATTTAAAAAATAAATAATATTTAGTAATATTTTATAATATTTTAACCTCGCAAAAATAAAATAAGAATAATGGTTATATCAATGAAATGAGAAGTTTAAAAAAGATGTATATGCTATAAAATGAACTTTTTCTTGCTAATAATAATTGTCTGGTCATTGTAACATTTTTGTTTCTAGTAGTTATAATATGCTAAGGTTGCAATAATTTGATGAACAATGTTTATATTCATAGTTTTGGGAAACATAAATTGTAACAATTACTATAACAATTTATACGTTTTATTGAATAAATAATGTGCATATATATATATATATATATATATATATATATATATATATATATATATATATATATATATATATATACTAAACGTAGATTATAAGTGTTATCACATGATACATAATTCAAATTAAATTGGTTATAATTTTAATTTTATCAATTACCTTATTAAATGAAATTAGTTGTAATATTAATTTTAATTAAGTATTACCTTATTTAGAATAATGGTGTAGAAAAATCCACATCATCAAATTGTTTTGTATGGTGATGACACATAGGATGTGTATGATGTGACATGGGTAAAAACCTGACAAATAATTTGGAGTCTCCTCCAGTCCTCCTTTAGTTATAATAAAAGATAAAAGATTTTAGTGAGTAATTAAATAATGTTTATTTAAATTGAAGATATGACGTAAAAAATATCAAATTACTCATGTCCCTCTGTATATAGTATATATACATAAATAAAGGACAAACAAGACGCCGGAAGTTTTGATAACAAGGAAATCCATGGTGATGATTGCACTTCTCCTCTATCATCAAGATTACAGCTTCCCACTCCATCATTTCCATATATAAATTATACTTGTATATTGACTTCCTTTTTTGGGTTATTCAGGCTAACAAAACTCAAAAATTTATATCTGTAATCCGATCCAAATAAGATTTGGACTACATAATGTTGTTACTTATAACAACAATCAAGAATCACACTCCTTGATCTACATTCACAATCTTTTAAATTTCATCATGCTTAGGATCAAGTTAGTTTATACAAGCGTGCACCACGTACCTCCTAACTCGTATTCTAACTTTATTTGAAATTCTCTTGGTCTTAGGTAAATCTCAATCACACAAAATGATTGATTACACTAAAAATACCTACAATAACTTTAGAAAAAGATTTATGAATGTTAGGTACGGTGAGATTTATACGTAGATATGTAAAAAGAGTACATGATAATTTGTGAATAAGTTTAAATTAAAAATCTGATTAAAAGAGTACATGGCCACGAAGATATTGAGGGCAAAGCCTAATTAACAAACTGCTTCTGCAACAAGTCTCTTTTTAGGGCCTTTACAGTTTATGGATCCAAATATGGCTTCATCTGCTTTAACCCCACATTTCTCCTTGCCAACGCATTCCTGCAAGCATATATGACGTCAAATCTAGGGATGTTCATGATTTGACTGAAACCGTTTAAACCGGTCAAACCGAATTGTTTTTACACTTTGGCTGGGTTCATTTTTCTTAATTGGTCTGGTAGTTTGGATTTTTTCAAACCGTCATATATGGTTCGGTTTGTGGTTTCAAGGCTCAAACCGGCCGTCTAACCAAACCGGACCGCATTATACTTTCTTATATAAATCGTGAGGTATATACGTTTAACTTAAAAGATTGAGTATGTCTTTAACAAACAAACTTCAAATTTGCTTCTTATCCAAAGTGTTCAAATATGCAAACCATTAGCCCGATAATGCAACTAATCGTAAAGAAACTTCTGATTATGTAACAATGTTATGAAATAAATTTCTATTGAATGATATTGTTAAACATTTTTTTATCAATATTATACAATACAATGTAGTTATTTATATCTTTAAAAACTACTAGGATACTAACAGTCGAACGAAATATATGAACGATTACTCGTATTATGTAACTTAAATGCTAGCAAAACATTTTTTTCATTAGAAATCGAATAAAAAGATAATTGGTTCAAACCGTCAAACCGGACGAACCAAACAATTTTGGTTTGAAAAAATGTCAAACCGTATTTACTGGTTTGGTTGAAATTTAATCATCAAACCATCCAAACCGGATCATGAACATCCTCAAATCCATATTAGTTAATTCTCCGTACCTAGCTACTAATTACTAGTGGAGTAACTAATGAAATTTCTAAAAATTAAAGTATATATATATATATATATATATATATATATATATATATATATATATATATATATATATATATATATAGAGGATAGGAATGGCTAGCTATTCCTTATTTATTATGTCCATTGCATTCTTTTCCTCTTGGCAAGTCCCCTTTCTGAAGGAGTGAACAAACTTAAGATACCAAAACAATCGATCGAGAACACACAGGAATATGAATAACTGCACTTGATTAAACCAACCGGTCAAAGACCAAAAACAAGACAAAAAAACCTCACTTACAATCAAAACTCTCAATAATATATCATCAATAGATGATAATCATTCACACAACTAATCTATATAATGATGTGTATCAAGATGATACAAATCTAATAATCTGGAATCTGGAATATGAAATATATGAATACAATAAAGATCACAAACGGCTGAGACAATGGAGAAGATAGATTTTAACCCTATTAGAGTTTACAACTACCTATTTATACTACCTAACTATTACAAATAACAAATATAACCTTTAACTTTCTTTCTTCACAATATGACCACCAAACTTCACTTGTATTCATAATAACTTCTGGAAATGACAGTTTAACCCCTGAAACAATAAAAACTTAACAAACCAAGTTATAAATAACATAAGTAATCATAATTAGATTGATTACTTTGAACACCCTCCCTCAATCTAATTATGCAAACAAATCAAATAACTTTAATTTCTTACACAAGAAATTATGTTGATATACAGACAAACTTTTTGTAAAAACATCAGCAACATTTTCAGTAGAACTTACTTTGATAGTCTCTAACACACCAGCTGCAATTTTTTCTCTAACAAAATGAAGATCAATCTCAAAATGTTTTGTTCTTTCATGAAAAACTGGGTTTGCTGCAATCTGTATTGCAGCTTTATTATCAATAAAAATCTTAACTGGAATCAAATTCTGGACCTTGAAATCATTTAGAAGTTTAAGAATCCATATTATTTCACAAGCAACAGCAGCTAATGCTCTGTACTCTGCTTCAGCAGATGATCTAGAGACAGTAGCTTGCTTCTTACTTTTCCAAGAAATTAAGGAACCATTTAAGAATACACAAAAACCAGTAACAGATTTTCTAATCATCATAGTTTTCCCCCAGTCAGAATCAACATAAGCATGCAAATCAAAACTAAAATCCTTAGAAATAACTAATCCTTTACCTGGATTACCCTTCAAGTATCTCAGAATTCTCAATGCATGTTTTAAATGTGATTCCAAAGGCTTATGCATAAACTGACTCAATACATGAACTGCATAGCTTATATCTGGTCTTGTTAAAGTCAAATAAATAAGCTTACCAATCAACCTTTGATATTCATTGACATTTAACAAAACAGAATCATTAGCAGGCATATTCTCAACAGTATTAACAATCAAATTTGCTTCCATAGGAGTTTGACTTGGTTTACAGCCAAGTAGACCAAACTCATTTAAAAGCTCTAAACAATACTTTCTTTGTGAAAGACATAACCCATTCTCAGTTTTAAGAACCTCTATTCCAAGAAAATACTTTAAATTTCCTAAGTCCTTAATCATAAATTTAGAACTTAGAAATTGTTTAACTTTTTTAATCTCTTCAACATTATTTCCAGTTATAACAATGTCATCAACATAAACCAAAAGTGCTATAAACACTTCTTTATCAGACTTAATAAACAAAGAATAATCATTTTTACTTCTTTCAAAACCATTTTCAACAAGAGCACAAGTTAACTTTTCATTCCATTTCCTTGGTGCCTGTTTTAAGCCATAAAGAGATTTAATCAGCTTGCACACTTTATTACTAGACTGATCATAATAACCAGGAGGCAAAGACATATAAACATCTTCACTTAAATCACCATAAAGAAAAGCATTATTTATATCTAAGTGATATAATTCCCAATTATTTTGAATAGAAATATTAAGCATACATCTAACAGTCACCATTTTCACAACAGGAGAGAAAGTTTCATCAAAATCAATTCCTTCCCTTTGGCTAAAACCCTTAGCCACTAATCTAGCTTTAAACCTATCTACCTCACCTGTTGATTTATACTTAACTTTATAAACCCATTTACAACCAATTGGTTTTCTACCTTGAGGTAAATCTGTAATTTTCCAAGTACCATTTCTATGTAATGCTTCCATTTCAGCATTCATAGCATCAACCCATCTACTGTCTTTACAGGCCTCCCAAAATGTACTAGGTTCAGTAGTTTTGTTTAAGTTTGAAACAAAACAATAATTCTCAAATGACAAGTTAGAATAGTTAACAACCTTTTCAACACCATATCTAACTTTACCCTCAACAATATAATCACCAATTTTTTAGGTAAAGAAGTATCTCTAGAAGATCTTCTTAAACCAATGTTACTTGTATCATCACTACTATGAATTGACTCATTTTGATGTGTAACAGGAATGCCCTCAGGGTTGATATCATCTTCATTCAGTGTTGCAGAAGGTATATCATCACTAGTATGCTCATCAGAACTATCTAATGAATCAACACAACTACCATCACTGTTAGAATTATCTTTCCCTTCATCCTTGGGACTTAAGTCATGATTGTCAAAAAAATTTAAAGTATTAATACTTTGATTTTCAGAAACAGTAGATTCTTTGTCAACAATTTTTCTTTTAAAAGGAAATATTGATTCATAAAACTTCACATCTCTAGAAAAAATGATAGCATTTTGATCAAGGCTATAAAGTTTATAGCCTTTCTTAACAGTTGAATAACCAATTAACACACACTTTTCAGATCTACTCAAAAACTTATCAGAATTATTCAGAATAGTTGCAAAACAAAGACAACCAAAGACTCTTAGGTGGGAAAGATTTGGACTTCTTTTGTAAACCAATTCATAGGGACATTTTCCAAGTAACACTGATGAAGGTAACCTGTTAATAAGATAAGTAGCAGTTAAAATACACTCACTCCACATATTTAAAGGCAACCCCCCTTGAAACATAAGAGCTCTTGCAACATTTAGCAAATGCCTATGTTTCCTTTCAACAATCCCATTTTGTTGAGGTGTATAAACACAAGAAGTTTGATGAACAATTCCATGATTTTTAAGATAAGAATTCATATTATTATTAACAAACTCTGTCCCATTATCACTTCTAATTGTCTTAATAGTTTTTCCAAACTGTGTCTTAATAAGATTATAAAAAACTTCAAAATTAGTAAACACTTCATCTTTTGATTTCAAAAGAAATACCCAGACAGCCCTGGTATAATCATCTACAATAGTTAAAAAACTTTTATAACCTTCTCTTGACTGTATTCTATAAGGACCCCAAACATCTAGATGAATTAATTCTCCTAAGTGTTTTGATTTATGTTCACTTAATGGAAAAGGTTCTCTAGTTTGTTTAGCTTTATGACATATTTCACAAGGAGACATCTCAACATTATCTTCTAATTTTAAACTATTTCTTAAAACTTGTAATATTTGATCAGCAGGGTGTCCAAGCCTATCATGCCAAATTTTTTTTTGACAAAAAACAAGTTTTAAAACTATCAGAATTAAAACTTATACCTTTATTCACATTATTGAAAACATACAGACCATCAAACTGACTACCGGTCCCCAGCACCTGCTTGGAACTCAAATCCTGAATTGTACATAAATTTTCATCAAAGTTCACATTTAACTTATTATCTCTAGCCAAACAATGCACAGATAATAAACTAACACAATATTCAGGTACAATCAACACATTATACAAAATTAATTTTTCTGCTAACTTTAAGTTTCCAATTTTATAAACTTTAGCTTTAGTACCATTTGGATGACCGATAGTCAAATTTAAATCAGAAACATCAATCACACTTTCAAAATTCTTATCATTATTTGTCATATGTTGATTTGCACCAGAATCTATTATCCAACCTAAACTTTTATTCTCAGATATACTTGCTCTATTAGCAACAAAAAACCTTTCAAAATTTTGATTAAAAAATAGATTAAAATTATAAAATTCACCTGCCATATTAGCATGTGCTTGTTTTGTATCTTTTTTATCATCCAGAAGACTCAACAGTCTATTTAGTTGATCACTTGTTAAAGAAACTGAAGAAGAAGAAGAAGAAGATCCTGCATGCTCATTCACCACATTACTTGAAAAACTTTTAGTACCAACAGATTGATTATTCTTCCTTTTAAAATTAGGAGGATAACCCACAACTTCAAAACATTTATCAACATTATGATTTGTCATACCACATTTAGTACACTTAAGATTATTATTTCTAGGTGGATATCCAACTATTTCATAACACCTTTCAATTGTATGTCCAGTTCTTTGACACCTTTTACATTTCAATTCATTATTACTACCAGGTTTCTTAAAAGTGTTAGAATAAAAAGCTATAGATTCTCCACCAGTTTTAACTTCTTTACTATGTGTACCTCTATGTGATTCTTCTCTTGATATAATAGCAAAAGCAGTTTTAACACTTGGCAATGGATCTCTGGTTAAAATGTTACTTCTGATTGGTTGATAAACATCATCCAAACCCATTAAAAACTGCATTAGTTTTAATAAGCTTGTATGATCTTGAAAACTTTTAGCAGCAGTACATGTACAAGTTGGAAGTTTTAACAAAACATCATATTGTTTCCATAAAGAATTCAGTTTATGATAATAATCAGAAACAGAACTACCATTTTGAGTTAATGAATTAATTTTATGATGTAGATTAAAAACCACAGATCCATCAACCTTATCATATGTTTCTCTTAATTCTTCCCAAACCACAGATGCAATTTTTGAAAAAATTTGACCATTATATAATTCATCAGATATAGACCCAAGAATCCATGACAAAACCACAGCATTACATCTATCCCATTGTCTACTTAAAACTTCATCATCTTCAGATTTATCAAAACTACCATCAACAAAACCAATCTTATTTTTCGTTTGTAAAGCAAGTTCCATAGCACATACCCATGACTTATAATTTTCAGTTCCTTTTAGCTTAAAATTTATCAATGGTGTACTACTAATATCACTAGCATGCAAATAAAGAGGA
The DNA here is from genome assembly GCA_949592205.1 of Helichrysum umbraculigerum. NCBI lineage: Eukaryota > Viridiplantae > Streptophyta > Magnoliopsida > Asterales > Asteraceae > Helichrysum > Helichrysum umbraculigerum. Next base: position 1,229,682 of record CATIUR010000005.1, on the reverse strand, counting down.
TCTCCAAAATTCAATTTACTAATCTCTGTTATACCTGAACTACCAACTTTATCATTATTAGGAGGTTTATCCCCTTCTTTAGTCATTTTATTAACCAAATAATAGCAACAACTTATTAATCAATATAAACAAGCAGACAAAGTGATCCAAATAATAGCAGACAAACAAATTGCAGATACTAGCAATTACAAATACACAGTCAAATATTCACATAAAAACAGATACACAGACAGATAATCACTTAAACAAATAACCACAGAATCACTTAATCAAATAAACAATAAGAGTTAAGAGATTGAAACAGCCTCACAGAGTACTCCGTGCAAAGCTAAAAGAAAATAGAAGAATCAGCAACAGCAATAGAAAGCGGAAGACTTCAGATAATCACTCTGGAACAGCAAAGAGTGAATCAGCAACAACAATTTGTTTCGAGTTGAAACCCTAGAAAACCCTATTCTGAAAATTAGAGTTATAGAAGAAATATAGCGAGCCAGTCAGATTCCACCGATGAATCGATGAAACAATCACCACAAATCACAATCGAACCCAAACAAACAACCAGATCTCAAAGAATCGTGAAACCCTAATTTTGGATCTCAAATCACTCGAACCTCAGATCGTACCAGGCTCTGATACCATGAACAAACTTAAGATACCAAAACAATCGATCGAGAACACACAGGAATATGAATAACTGCACTTGATTAAACCAACCGGTCAAAGACCAAAAACAAGACAAAAAAACCTCACTTACAATCAAAACTCTCAATAATATATCATCAATAGATGATAATCATTCACACAACTAATCTATATAATGATGTGTATCAAGATGATACAAATCTAATAATCTGGAATCTGGAATATGAAATATATGAATACAATAAAGATCACAAACGGCTGAGACAATGGAGAAGATAGATTTTAACCCTATTAGAGTTTACAACTACCTATTTATACTACCTAACTATTACAAATAACAAATATAACCTTTAACTTTCTTTCTTCACAATATGACCACCAAACTTCACTTGTATTCATAATAACTTCTGAAAATGACAGTTTAACCCCTGAAACAATAAAAACTTAACAAACCAAGTTATAAATAACATAAGTAATCATAATTAGATTGATTACTTTGAACAAGGAGCCACAAGTCCCTTGAACGTCACCATAGGAAGCAAATCGAATCCCTGAGATGGTCCTTCCTTGGCATGATATCTCCATGGTGGTGTTCTCGTAAGCATTACCACATACACTTCCAACCCTCACTGTCTGGAAGTTGACCAAAGATGGGTCGCCTCCAAACTCCTCAAACAAAACCAACTCATTTTCTCCATCCACCAAGAAGGATCGTGGAACATGATACCACTTCTGGGTGGGTATACCACAATGCCCAACACATTTTGTGTTGTCATATTTACCTCGATAATCACAATAAGGCTTCTCTGAGCAATTATTGTCGCGTGCAATGATGCTAGGCCAGTATCTACCGATGCTCTTCCCATTCACCCAAGCATGTCCTTTACCCAATCCTTCCAGATCCAATGACACTGGGTCTCTTCCTAATGGAGACTTAAACGTTGTCTATATATATATAGTCATTCATATGTCCGAAAACAAAATTGTTTAATCAAATGAATTGAACTGAATTGAAGCTAGCTAGCACACGTATTTAGATTTATTTAATGAAAACCAATATATATATATATATATATATATATATCGATTTATATATATATTGGAATGATCCAGAGAGAAGTGCATTTTTTGGAGGAAGAGGGGAAGCGTTAGTATCCATCAGGAAGCATATTACCTTCACCCATACGAATCTCGAAAAAAGCAAACTGAAATTTAGTAAATGTAAATCATAATCGATGCTATGAATGTTAAGCTTCCTTGATAAATTCTTTCTTCAAGTTATAGCATCGATTTATGAATATTAGATCCAAATCCGTTAATATGCATCGCGGTGCATATTAGTTAATATGCTTTGTGATGCATATTAACAATAAAAATATCTTTCAAATAATGTGAAGTTTTAATATACATCGCGATGCATATTAGTTAATATGCATCACATTGCATATTAACAATTTATTAAATAAATATTCATCAATTAATGTTAAGACTTAAAAATGAAATTCATTTGTTAAAATATTCTTTGTAGCATCGATTTTGATTACTATTTACCAATAAAAATAATTTTTTGTTGACGTTTTGATTGATAATTGTAATATGCTTCTTGATGCATACTAACGCTTCCCCCTTCCCCCCAAAAAGGCACTTCCCTCTTGATCACTACCATATATATATATATATATATATATATATATATATATATATATAAAACTTTATATATATATATATATATAGTAACAGGATCAAAAAAGAAGAAAAATTAGGTGGAGAAGAGGGAGAAAGCAATATGATTCAGTGTTTTTATACTATGATTCATTTTTTTATTATAATAGTAAAAAAAATGAATCATAGTATAAAAACACTGAATCATATTGCTTTCTCCCTCTTCTCCACCTAAATTTCCTTCTCCCTTGATCCTAATCCTATATATATATATATATATATATATATATATATATATATATAAAGCATTTTTTGGGGGAAGGGGAAGTGTAATATTCCCGAAACCTCAAACTCCCAACCCTAAACCCTAACCCCTAAGCCCCAAACCCTAAACCCTAAACGCTTTATAAAACTTTAAACCCTAAACCCTAAACCCTGCTAAACCCTAACACTAAACCCTGCTAAACCCTAACTCTAAACCCTAACCCTAAATCAAATGTATAATCAATCACTAACACATGTGTTACTAATATGTAACCCACCAAAAAAATGAAAAAAAAAAGTTCGTCGGAAGTATGCCTTGATGGACGGCAAATCGAAGAGGATAAAACGCTGAAAAATATGGTGCAATTTTCATGATTTTTTGACTTGTCGTTTGTGAGATATTAAATTTTTAAAAACGTGGATGGGAGAGAAAAAAGTGACACATGGCATATTGTGGTTGGTTCCTCCATTCTCACACAAAATAAATGGTCTCAATTGAACTCTTCTCTATATACATATAAATAAATACCATGTACACTCCATTAGTCGTTCGAAGAATATCAATCCCCCGCATGTTGTGCAACCACATCGGGAAGCCTCTGAACCATTTTATCAAGCAGGTAGCATTAGATTAAAAACATGTTATCACAAAAGGGTAAAAGTTGCACGAACAAATTTTCACTTTTACACCGAATTAGGTACATTAGCCATTTTATTACTAATATAGATAGCGAACTTTCAAATTTTGTATCAAGTAAGGTAATATGTATTACGTGACATTATTAAAAATGCTTTATGTGGGATCACGGTGATAACATATTACCTAACTCAACACAAACTTTGAAAGTTCGACACGTACATTAGTATACAAAATTGGTTCATTATCTAAATCGGTATAAAAGTGAAAGTTCATTGCCTACCTACAGCTTTAACCTAATACGAAAACATTTTCAATCATTAAGGTAGCATACTTTGCATCTTAATCGTCACGCACATGCACATATATATATATATATATATATATATATATATAAGGGGTGGAGATAAAAAAAACGGTGAAATGAAAAAAAAAGTTCATATTTGATAATTTATGTGAAGTAACAAAATAAAGGATCACACAAAAAAAATATATTTTTTGTGAAAAAATATATAATAAAGTCAAATCCGTAAACCCAAACAAAAAAATTAAGGTTCCCACTTGAAAAACTTAAAAACTTTCTTTGAACAAAAAAAAAAAAGGTTTACAATTGAAAAGGTTAAAAACTTTCCGTGAACCCAAAAAAAATTAAGGTTCACACTTGAAAAACTTAAAACTTTCTTTGAACAAAAAAATAATAAGGTTTACAATTGAAAAGGTTAAAAACCTTCCGTGAACCCAAAAAAAATTAAGGTTCACAATTGAAAAAGTTACAAACTTTCCGTGAACCCAAAAAAAATTAAGGTTCACAATTGAAAAAGTTAAAAACTTTACGTGAATCTAAAAAAAATTAAGGTTCACAATTGAAAAAGTAGAAAACTTTCCGTGAACCCCCCAAAAAATTAAGGTTCACAATTAGAAAGTAAAAAAAAAATTGTGAACCATTTTGTTTTAAGGTTCGTAATTAAAAAAGTTGTAAACTTTTGTGAACCTAAACAAAAAATTAAGCTTCACAATTAAAAAAGTAAAAACGATTTTGTGAACCAAAAATATATAAAAAAAAAAAACTACACTGTTAGAAATTTTGAAATTTGTATGTGAAATAAAAAATTAAGATTCACAATAAAACAAACTTAAAAAAGTTTCATGAAGAAAAAAATTAAGCTTCACAAAAAATTTATGTGAAAAAATAAGGTTCACAATTAAAACAGTTAAAAACTTTGTGTGAAGTAAAAAACTTAAAATTAAGGTTCATGATGAAAATTTATGTGAAACAAAAAAAAAAAATATAAGGATTCACAATTAAAAACATATGTGAAGCAAAATAAAATAAAATTACAACTTAAAAAAATTGTGAATCAAAAAGTATTTTCATCGTTTTTTTTATTCACCACCCCTTTTACATATATATAAGGTGGATTAAATCTGTTTTACCTTTTTTATATCTCCTTGTTTTCACCAGAAAACATCCTTATCCATATATATAAACAGATAAAGAAGTTTCAAAAAGTTTGACCTTAGATTATATAAATCGATAAGTACCCGTAATTCCATTCAACACAGACATAAGGTCCGATACGGAGAATAGCATATAAGCCGTGCTCTTGAATGGTTTTTATAAACCTTATGAAATCCAAATTGCCAGAAAAGTCGTATTGGCGACGAAAAGGCTCATGAGCGTTCCAAACAATGTTTTAAAACTCGGTTTTTTAAGCGAACCGGAAAGGTGGCCGATTTCGGTCGAGCCGGTTCAACCGGTCGGCCGGACCGGTTCACAAATAAAATAAAAAAAAATATATATATTTTTTGTTTTATGCATTTTTCTAAGTATTTTTTTTAAAAAATAATATTTTCTAAGATTTTTTCCTTGTTTCCAACAACTATAACATAATAAAGTTATAATAAAAATATAAAAACAAAAAAAAAAAAAAAAAAAAAAAAAAAAAACCAGTTCAACCGGTTCGTCCAAAACCGGTTCAACCGGAAAAGTCAACGGTCTAACCCGAATTGGAAAAAAGTCAAAAACCGGTCCATTCTCACTCGTTCTCTCTTCCGGATCCGGTCGAACCGGTCGAACCGGCCGGTTCGAACCGGTTTTCAAAACATTGGTTCCAAAAGACATATGTATCAATTGCATCCACACCACCCTCTTTAGCTTTCTTAATCAAATCAGGCCACATCTAAATATTCAAATAATAAAACTTACATTGAGTTAACAAAAGGCTATATATTGGCCTAGCGGTAAGTAAGATAATTAAATTACACAAGTAATTAAGATAAATGAGGAAGATCGAAAAAGATATCGTGATTAGCTCGGTGTCTTGAAAATCCAAAATTGAAGATGTACAGTACTCTTACCTCAGGTGTGCTACGTGGATAATGAATGGAGCCGGAGATAATAATTCTACGTTGACCATCTATTATAATGGCCCTACCATCGTGATCAACTTTGGCGGCGTTAAGGCATTGCAAAAACATAAATAGCAAAACTAAACTAGTAAAGTTTGAACTCAACATATACATCTTGTCATGCGAGAATGAATAGAAAAATGTAATTAATCATCAAGTTAATTAATTAATTAATTAGATTAAATCATCATCAAATAATTACTAGGTAGATATGTCTAATTATTTATTTATTAATAGGGGTTTCTTCTGTTATATACTCCGTATATAGTAAAAATAACTGTGGAGTAGTTCAAATCTCATCCAAATTCGGCGTTTGAAGTGGTATAAATTTAATCAAGATCCGGTATTGGTTATAATGATTTAGAAAACAACAAATATCAAAATATATATATATATATATATATATATATATATATATATATATATATATATATATATAGACACATACACACACTAGAAGTCTGCCCGCGCATAGCAACGGGTGCATACGTTTTATTGTTTACACTTTACACTACTCATATTTTTTTATTGCGATTTTTGTTAGTGATAATATAAAATGTTTTCGATGCAACGATTCACTCATTTTAATAAACAATATTGTTTTTAACAGTTGCACACTTGCACTATGTACATCTACTTTATATTTTGATATTTCATGGCTAAATTTAACGTTGATGGAATGATAGATTGCCATAAACATTACCTATTCAAACATTTGCCTTAAGTTTTTTGCACAAGAAAATTTGCCATAAATATGTAGTCTTATGATTTTTCCATATGTAGGGTAGTGATCTAGGGGGAAGTGCAAAAAATGGAGGAAGGGGGAAGTAAATCACCACCACTAATCTCATGAAGTCTATAATAATTAGTGTAGGAGTGCACACATATGATCACTACTATAATAATCAAAACCCATTTACCTATTTACCCCTAAAACAAATTATCTCACAAACGACAAGTTGAAAAATTATGAAAATTACACCATAAAATTCAGTGTTTTCTCCTCTTCGATTTAAGATCTATCAAGGCATATTTTCGACGAGTTTTTTTTTTCCCCTTTTTTGGTGGGTTTTACATATACTAACACATGTGTTAGTGACTTAGTGTTGCGTTTAGGATTTAGGGGTAATGGTTTTTTTTTTTTTTTTTTGGGTAAAGGGGACAGTACCCCGGCAAAATGCATTAAAGTAAGTAATGAAAAAATGTACAAAAAACTAGAGGCATACCTCTAGGGGTAGTTTTTAGTGTACCACCCAAACTCGTATACAAAATTTTAACTTCATAATAACACAAGCAGAGTTGAACCTATAACCTATCATATCAATACAATGCACATTTATAGCATTACTAAAGTTCAACTCTGCAACCAAAAATGTTCTATAAGTATACCAACAATTTCCACTGCTAATTCCACAATTTCCTTTGTTACCATTGCTGCTTTCACTGCTGTTTCCACTACTACCTTTGTTTTCACAGCCCAATTCAAATGTAAGCCTATCCATCTGCACATTATTAAACCAAATGCTGCTAGCCAATCCATAACCATTAACTATCATTTGAACAAACAGGTTATTAGTTTCCTCCAATTCCCTGATTCTTGCCGTCAACTGCATCCTTATCAATATTCATAAACTTGGTAGTTCCATCAATTTCAGATGCTACATTCATGAAGACAGCAGTGCCATTGGAATCTGAGACCACATCATCTTCATTAAAATTAAAATCTAAACCATAATCGTGACACTTTCTTTGCCAATACTCCACTTGGGCAGCCGTCCAATCTTTCCTTACACCGTTATTCGGATATCGTTTAATATCAAGATATGCATCCACAGCTCTCTTTTGAAAAGTGTACATGCCAAGCTCAGTGTCCCAGTCATCTTCTGCATCTGACTCATTAATATCACCTGTATCATAACCCAAAACACTATACATATTTGAAACAGGAACCTCAGACTCTTTTGTACTAGACCCATGCGTTTTTTTGATATCTTTAACTTTATCCACAGCCCTTTGCTTACCTCTGTTATCATGCACTATTCTATACCTTAAATCACTCTGCTGTCCAAGTGGATTACTCTTCACTCCACTAATTGATGCATCCTTGGATCCAGTATTTTGCAAATTACTTCTGATTCTGCTAAAGACATTGCCTCTATTTGGTAAAATACCCTTGTTACCCTGATGTTTTGCAGGTACACCATAACCCCTTTTTCCATAATCTATATTCCTTCTACCCACCATTTGGAACCCCTCATCTTCATTTTGATTCCTTGTACTAGTACAATCTCCTTTAACATTCAAAGTTTCTTTTAACACTTTTGCTGCTTCCTCTTCAACAGATAAAGTCCTGACTTTACACTGCTTAAAGCAATGACCAAATACCTTACAATGGGTGCAAAGTGGAGGCTTCCATTGATAGGTAACATTCAAGTTACCCACTTTTGAGTAAAAATTTCCAAATGCAGGGTATGCAAATTCTATTGAACCTGGTAATTCCTCTTCTGCATTGACTTCAATTAAAATTCTAGCATAACTCAGTCTACCACTCTTGTTAACACATCGATCCATTGTAACTTTATCCATCAACACTGGTTTTCCCACACTACTTGCAAGCTTACCAATTCCTTTCCCATTCCATAATTCAATTGGGATGTTATGAATACAAACCCAGATTGGTACTGTTTGTGTTTCAATTTTTTCCAACCAAACTCCTGGTTCCCACTTGTTAATAAAGAATGGAACATTGTTAACTAGCCATGGTCCACTCTCAAGCACATCCCTCATACCTTGTTCACTTTTAAACTTACATAAGTAAAACCCTGCAGCAGTTTTCATAACCTCTTTAAAATCATATTTCCTCCACATTCTCCTAAGACTTAAGTTCACCATTTGATAATCCATTGAAGTTCCAATAAAATACCCATACAACTGAAGTTTAAAATGACTGCCACCATGTTGAATTTCATCAGCCGTGAACATCACTCTTTTATGACCATTAGCAAGCTTAACAGGTGGAGTATATTCCATTTTCAATTCTTCCATCCCATGTCCCTTTTTCAACAATTCAGCAAATGAGACACTGCTTGCATTCCACACATTTGGCATAGATATATTGTCAGTCTCCTCAAGACTAGAATTACCAACATGTTTCTCATTACCAATACTATCATTTTTACCTTTATCTATAAACACAAAATTACTCACAGTAGCTCCATTATTTCCCACCTCAATACCTTTACCTGAAATACCATCATCCGTTGTAGCATTCATTTCAATATCACCTTCACTTAAAACACCTGTTCTATTCAGCTTAACAAAAGTATTTCCACCATTACCCACATTATCAAAATTACTCATACCTTCCTTACCATTAAACTCCTAACTATTAACACCAACATTATCAGCAACCCCATCACTCTTAAACACATTAGACACATATGTAACAGCCTTTTGATAATTTACATCATGATTTACGGATATTGAGTGATTCTGAACAATTGGTGTGTCAGAGTTATCAACAATTCTATTCTTAATACAAACAGGAATAGTCGATTTACCTGCATCATTGATATCATCCATATGCACATCACTTTTAGCTTCAAATAGTCCAATAGTTTCTTTAACAGAAAGACCCACCACAGTTTGAACCCCTGAACTTTGAGTATCAGCTATTAATGCTTCTTCACCTTGGGACACATGCACTTGAGAACTACCAAATGCTTCCTTCACCGATTTAATCGTAGAAACACCTTCCAATTGAGTTACAGAACATTGAACATCAACCCCATTATCAACAACAACATGAGCATCAGGAACAGATGAAACCCCAACATGAAATTGGAAATCACCCGAAGGAAGATTCAATAGTGGAAAAGATTCCACCGGTTGTTTGTTCTTTTTAGGGACATTATCGGGATCAGAATACCCTTGAACCACAGCACCCTTCTTCATCTTCTGTTTACGCTTTCTAGCAATAGACATCTTCTTCTTGATCCAAGATTGAATGGAATTAATCACAGGTGTCTTTGAAACATCATCTTCAACCGATTCATGCTTTGCAGCTCTGAATTTAGCTCGTGTTTGAGCTGGAGTTGGTTGAAATACAGGCGTAAAATCAGACAATCGAGTAACGGGGGTATGAAAATGCTCCAAATCGCTTGGATCTGGAGGCTTAGGAGGCCGATCAAGTGATGCAACAGAGTTATTTGATGGATTCATGAGGTTAAACAGTGAATTATGTAGGTTTTAATTTGAAAAAAAGGCAGGATTCGATGAACAGTGGCCAATCGCCAAAAATCGCCCACACAAAGCAGAGAAAATACTAGGGTTTTATGTTTACAGATTTTAGGGGTAATGGTTTAGGGTTTAGGGTTTGGGGTTTAGCAAAAGCCCTAAACCTCAAACCCCAAACCCTAAACCTTAAACCCTAAAAAACCCTGAAGTATTTTCTCTGAATGTGTGTGGGCGAAAAGGCGATTTGTACGGACATCGTCTTTCTCGTTGATTCCGACCAATTAATTCAACATCCGACCAATTAATTATACCTTAAACTTCATAAATCTTCACTGAATCCATCCATGAATCCTTCTACAATCACTGATTCGAAGAACAAACCTCCAGATCCACCAGATTCGTCTAAGATTGAAAGTTTTCATACGCCTACACAAAGACTATCTGAACCACCTCCTGTGAATCGATTAAGTCCGGCTCAAATTAGAGCTCAAACTCGTGCTTCTAAGCGTGCAGTGATGAAGAAAGATGAATTGCAGAAGGGTGTTTTTAAAAACATTCAATCGAAAATTAAATCTGAATTTTCTAAGCCTAGAAAACGTAAGCAAAAGATGAAGAAGGGTGCAATTGAGCAGGGATATTCTGATCCTGATAATATTACGAAGAAGAATCGAGCTATTGAACAATTTCCACTTCTGGATTTACCTATGACTGGTAACAAATTTCATGTGGGTTCTGTGCAAACTCAATCTAAAGGTGAAAATGAAGTTGCTATGGAGGATACTTGTGTTGATGGTACTCAGGATGCAGTTGTTCGGTCTGTGAAGGAAACAATTGGATTATTTGAGTCTAGAGTTGATGCTAGTATGGTTAATCCAGCAAGTTCAGGTATAAATTCCGAAATTCTTGATTGCACTATTAATAAGCAGGTTGATGGTTTGGATACACCTATTGCTCAATGTTATTCTCAGCCTTTGAATCATGATGCTATTTATCATTCGGCTGCTACATATGTGTCTAAAGTGTTTAAGGGTAATGAGACCTCTAATACTGTTTTGTTTAATAGTCAAAAGAATACTAGTGTTGTAAGGACTGATGTTGAGAGTGAGGTGAATGCACAGGTTGAGCTGCGTGATAATGATACTGACATGTTGTTTAAAGATGGGAAAGGGCCTGATACAACCACTAATTCTTGTGTACCTGATAATGATAAAAATGATAAGGAGACAGTTGTTAGAGGGTCTGAGAATATTGGTGATAATGTTAATGGTTTAAACATGCAAGGGCAGGGTGTATGGGCTAGTGCTAAGGTATCATTTGCTGAGTTAGTAAAAAAATATAATGAAGAAGATGAGCTTAAAATGGAGTATACCCCACCTGTGAGGCTAGCAAATGGGCAAAAAAGAGTGCAGTTTACAGTAGAGGAAGTGCAAAAAGGGGGTAGTCATTTTACTTTGCAACTATATGGTTATTTCATAGGTACTTCTATAGATTACCAGGTAGTTAATAGCAATTTAAGAAGAATGTGGAGGGGATTTGATTTGAAGGAGGTTGTGAAGACTGCAGCAGGATTTTATCTCTGTAAATTTAAGAGTGAGAAGGGAATGAGAGATGTATTGGAGAGTGGACCATGGTTGGTCAATAATGTTCCATTTTTCATAAACCAATGGCAACCTGGTGTATGGCTTGAGAAGGTAGAGCCACTGAAAGTTCCTATTTGGGCATGCATTCATAATCCACCAACTGAATTATGGAATGGCAAGGGCATTGGTAAGCTTATGAGTGGAATTGGTAAGCCATTGCTTATGGATAAAATAACAATGGAAAGGTGTATTAATAAAACAGGAAGACTTAGTTTTGCAAGAGTATTGGTTGAGGTAACTGCTGAAGAGGAATTACCTGATGTGATTGAGTTTGCATATCCTGAAATGGGGAATTTACCTGCTAAAGTAGGTAAACTTCAAGTAACTTATCAATGGAAACATCCTCTGTGTGTGCATTGTAAAGTTTTTGGGCATACCTTTAAGAGTTGTAAAAGTAGACCTCTAACTGAAGAGGAAAAAGCTGAGAAAGTCATAAAGGAGGCATTGAAAGTAAAGGTGAATGAAGGGGGTAATGTGAGAACTAATGATGAAGTTGATGATGGTTTCCAAACTGTGGGTAGAAGGAATAAAGTTGTGGACAAAATGAATGTGAAATGGCAGCAGAGTATTAATAATGGTATGAATTTGAATCAAGGAAGAGATGGACAGCAGAGTATTCCTAATAGAAGAAGTGTTTTTGATAGAATTAGGGGTAATATTCAAACAAATAGGAATCCAGTTGGTATTGCAAAGGTGAGTGATAGTATTATGAAGACAGCAGAGAAGTTGAATTTAAATGCTAAGCAGAATGTGGGTGGTAGTGGTAACTATGGGACAAAGAAAGTATGGTTACCAACTGGTGGTAGTAAGGATACAAGTAAGGATTTTCATGGTGATAATAGAGCAGGTGAACCCTCAGTTTCTGGAATATCTACAGTGAGGGAGCAAGATCTTAAGCATGTTAAAAGCAATGATGTTCATTCTGGTGATAGGGAGGGCAATGGGATAGCTACTGCAAATAAGTATAGTGTGTTAGTTGATGAACAAGAGGATGATCGGATGAATGATTCAGATTCAGGAGATGATTGGGATACGGAATTGGGTATGTACATTTTTCAACAAAGAGCTTGATGGCATACCTTGAGCTAAAAAGATACCCTGATCAGCAAGTTAAGAAGGATTGGACTTCTGCTCAGCTTGAGTATTGGATGGAGAAATGTCAGGAGTATGGTATGGATCCAAATTTTGATGAGGATGATGTGGGATCTGATACTAATGGAACTGCTGCATTCATGAATGTGGAAGAATCTGGTAATGTTACCTTGGACCAGGGCATTGAAGGTAACAACATTTTAATTGTTAATTAATGGATCTTAAAATTCTTGCATGGAATGTTAGGGGCATGAGTAATATAACTAATCAAAATCAAGTTTTAAAAGTTATGAATGAAGGTAGTTATAGTATTTGTTGTTTGATTGAAACTCATGTATATAAAAATAATTTGATTAGAATAGGAAATAGAATGTTTGGGCATTGGGAATGGGTGTCAAATAACTCCTCTCATCAAGGTGGAACTAGGATCATGTTGGGTTGGGATCCTAACTCAGTTAGAGTTATGATTCTTAATCAACACTCCCAAGCTTTGCATTGTCTTGTTGAAGCTGTTAATGGGCAAAAAAGGTTCTACTGCTCTTTTATATATGGCTACCATAGAATGATTCCAAGGAGGCAATTGTGGAAAAGTTTAAATATGCACAAAAAGGTAGTTAAGGACCAGCCATGGGTGCTTTTAGGTGATTTTAATGCTACACTTGACCCTAGTGAGCATTCTTCTGGTACTTCTTTTATAACTAAGGGTATGGAGGAATTTTTAGAATGTGCAAGTGGTATTGAAATTGATGATATTGCAATGTCTGGTTTGAAGTTCACTTGGAATCAAAAACCTGGTAAGACTTCAGGTGTTTTAAAGAAGTTAGATAGAGTTATGGGTAATATGGAGTTTGTGAGTGTATTTCCTGGTGCACATGCACAGTTCTTGCCATTTTTGTTGTCTGATCATAGCCCTATGGTACTTTCTATTCCAGAAATTGAAAAAGCTAAACCAAGGCCTTTTAAGTTCCCGAATTACTTGACTAGTAAAAAGGAATTTATACCGTTGGTTACTGAGTATTGGAATGATAGGGTAAATGGATATGCTATGTATATTTTGGTGTCTAAATTGAAGAGGTTGAAGAAGCCACTTAGGAAATTAAATTATAGTCAGGGTAATTTGTTTAAAGTGAAGAGATTAAAGCTTGAGTTGGAAAGGGTGCAAGCTGAGGTTGTAAATGATTCTAAAAGTGAAGTGTTAAGGTCTGCAGAAGCTGTTTGCATTAAAGCTTATAATGAAGCTGTGGTGGATGAAGAGTGTTTTCTTAAACAGAAAGCTAAGGTTGAATGGCTAAGAGAAGGAGACCAAAATTCCAAATACTTTCATAGAGCTGTTAAAGGGAGAATCAACAAGGGCAGAATTGAAATGGTGGAAGACATGATGGCAAATGTATATCATGGGCAACAGGTAGCTAATCAATTTGTTAGCCACTTTCAAAATGTTCTTGGGCAATGTAAAGAGGTATTACCTTTTGAGAATGCACCTGAGTTGTTCACAAGGAAAATTTCATTTGAAGATGCAAATCAAATGGTGAGGTATGTTAGTGATAATGAGATTAAAATGGCCATGTTTGATATTGATGATGATAAAGAACCAGGGCCTGATGGTTTTTCTTCAAAGTTTTTTAAAAGTGCATGGAGTGTTGTTGGAAATGAAGTGTGTAAAGCTGTGAGAGAATTTTTTCAGAATGGGAGTGTGACAACCGTCAAACCTCAGGTCATTATCACACTAGAATCGTAAATTACATGTACCGCATTCCTTAAATCCGAGTGAAATTCCTAGGTTACGACTTCGCAAGCTTATTAAGCCATAGAACGACTTAGAGATTGCTTAGTGAACCATAAGTTCTTTTAGAGATGTTATAATAGGTTACTAAGTGCCAAATTAATCAAAGAAAAGTTCATCCCTTGATGCTTTAATAAAACCCTTAACGGTTCACAAAACTGAAATTTTCGTAACTCGACAACGCAAACTTAATCGGATGAATAATACATGGACATTAAAAATAGACAAATTAAGTGTATCATAACTTAAGTCAAGAACTTAAAATTTCTCACTTTTCAAAACTCAAATTTTAATCACCAAAACATCACAAAATAAACCTCATAAAATACATATATTTATACCAAATTAATACAAATTAATTAGATAACTTTTATACACTTTATTTAACAAAAAAAAATAAAATAAATATAACAACAATAATAGCTGAAAATTTCGGCACTCCCCCCCCCCCCCCTACATTTAATTCTTTTATTTCCCCTAAATCCCTAACCACTTCTTCATTCTTCCAAAACACACACACCCTTTCATCTCTCCCTCTCTCTCTAAAAACACACACACATCTCCTTCATCTTCTCTCTAAAATTCCAGCAAACATTCAAGAGAAATCCAAGAATTTAAAGGTGTTCATCACCAAATACTAACAAGAAAGGTAAACTACAACATTTAATCTTGCTATCTATCATTTCTTCTTATGTTTCCTTCAAAAATTTCGGATTTTATGCCTTTCCATGGCTAAAATCCTCATGCAAACCTTGATGTTTGTAGGTTATCTCTTTTCACATCCATATGTGTTAAAAGAAAGAGTAACCCATGATCAAACCGAAAATCAAGTGAAAAATCGTGTAATTGCTTATAATCTTGTTAGATCTTGTTCATCTTTGTGTATATCTTTCTTTTTTTATGCTAAAAATCATCTCTAACACATCTTAGATGTAATCCAACACCATGCATGTGTTAGAAAATGGATTTAAAGGTCAAAATAATCAAGAACCACTTCTATTTTATGTTTAATGTTTTTCATTTTGAACAAAACATCATTTTGGGGCTTGTTTGGTTTCTGCCCAGATTTGAGTACGAGATTCACCAAGGTGTTTCTCCCTCTCAACATAACCAAAATGGACGTTTTATGAGCCAAAAATCAAGTTCAAGATGTCAGCTTTCAAACCCCACTGGCCTCATGTCATTTTGAGTTCGTTTACTATTTTTAATAATTTTTGTTTGAACATGGGTATAATCTGTCTAAAAAGTCAGAAAAGCCACCCTTAGTATTTTTGTGATATCTTGAGTTATACAAATCCAAAAGACTTGAAACCACCACCAAAAGTTTACAATTTTTGTCTGGAACAAAAGTTATTAGGATGAGTTTTTCTAGAAATGCATGCATTTTTCTCAATAATCAATGCTTCTTGCATGTGTCCAGATTGGTCAATTTCTGGACCTCATAGGATAACGTATTTTCCTAAAAATACTAAGACTTTTCTAACAATCCTATAAAAATTACAGGAACTATTTAAGACCTTGGGTATCATCTATGATTTTTCTCAAATTCTAATTCGGACTCTAAACTTTTGAAATCGAACCACCAAATTGATATATTTTCTGGAAAAACAGAAAAGTGGACTGTTTTGAGCATATAGAATAAACCAACACTTGTAAGCATACTAAAAGTGAAAGGAATCATTCTTTTGACATATGAACATTTTTAAGGGTTGGGTAAAGATTTTGGGTCAACCGAAGAGGTTTGACCGAGTCAACAAAAATAGGACTCGACACTTGGAACATTGACCAAACTATTCGAAACTAAATATTGTAATTGCACAACTCGACAACACCCGACGCATTGTAAAGTATACAACTAACAAGCTCAATATGACTAGTATGGTATGCTTGACAAATTTTAGATGTTGTAACTTGTGAATTAATTATTATACTCAAACATGATTATTGAAAATTAACAAACTTCAAAACAAACAAACCATTTTGGCACCTTGTAATCTAATTATTTAGCTAAGCAATCCTATCAAACCAAACTCGTCAAGAATCTAAAATTGAAACCTCATTTTCATAGGACTTGGATAGGAGTCATACCCGGCAAACACGCGCGTTACATCCATCAGTTTACGCTTACGCTCAATTGTGAGTTCTCACAGCCCCTTTTTCACTTGTTTAATATTTTGGGGTGAAAAGCATGATTCTAAATTTTTACTAAATTGGTTGTACATTCATGAACTTGTTAAATCTTTGCCATGCTACTTATGCGAATTGGTGTGTATACTATTGTTATGCTTGAGTACTATCGTGCTAAAGTCCCCGGAAATACCTTTACACTACTTATTAACTCGTCCGAGAGCCAGACGAGCCGTTAATATTTATGGATAGCGCTATTTAGGGTAGACCATCCCTCACTCACACTGTAACGTGGGTGCATAGTATTACTTTTACTCATGTTACCGATAGAACATGGAGCTTGGGGCATGTATCGGTCTAATCGGTTTAGTAGTGGCCTCATTGCATTAACGTTCATATATACTACTTTCCTATTCGCAATATTTACAACCAATCATTTATATTTATATACTTGATGAACAAAGCTTTTGATTCATTTATCTATAACATTAAACCTGTGAACTCACCAACTATGACCATAGTTGACCGTTTGTTTATCATGCTTTTCAGGAAATCGACAGTAAGACGCATTCTAGGAGTACTTTTGTGTGGATGCATTCTCGCATGCGTTTGCTTTAATTTGGATTATGACTAACTTTTGGAAACTTTTATGAACTTGTTGTAATCACCTTTGGAATTATGTTTTGAACTTGTGGTAACTTGTAATACTTTTGCTAAATTATGTATGGTATTACTTCTATATCTTGTGCATTTGTTACCCGGTACTGTTACACCTCGTGTTTCCGCTTTAGCGGGGTGTGACAGGGAGGTTATTGAAAGAGGTAAATGCTACTATTATTTCTTTGGTCCCTAAGACTAGTGCTCCTCAAAAGGTTTCTGACTTTAGACCAATTGCATGTTGTAATGTGATTTATAAATGCATAAGTAAAGTCATTACAAACAGAATCAAAGGAATATTAGATCATATTGTGGATGGGAATCAGAGTGCTTTTATCCCTGGGAGGCAAATCAGTGATAATATTCTCTTGACTCAAGAGTTAATGAGAAATTATCATAGAAATAGGGGAGAGGAGAGATGTGCTTTCAAGATAGACATTCAGAAGGCTTATGATAGTGTTGAATGGGGTTTTTTAAGAAGTTGTCTTGTGAATTTTGGTTTCCATCCTTGTATGATTGACTGGATCATGAACTGTGTTACTTCAACATCATTCACAATCAATGTAAATGGAGAGCATAAGGGTTTTTTCAAAGGAGCTAGGGGTTTGAGACAAGGTGATCCTATGTCTCCTTATTTATTTACACTTGTGATGGAAATATTAAATTTGATGATTAAAAGGAGAGTAGGAGCTGATGAGGATTTTGAATATCATTGGGGGTGTGATGAAATTGAATTAACACACCTTTGTTTTGCAGATGATTTGCTCCTGTTTTGTCATGCAGATAGGCATTCTGCTTCTGTTCTGGGGGATGCTTTAACTGAGTTTAGTGGTGTTTCTGGTTTGGCAGTCAATATGGACAAGAACTCAAGCTATTTTGGAAATGTAAAGAAGAGAATTCAGAGGGATATTCTTCAGGTAATGCCTATTAACACTGGTATTCTACCTGTTAGATATCTTGGAGTGCCTTTAATTACATCTGGTTTGCATTCAAAAGGTTGTAGTTCTTTGATTGACAAGGTCAAAAAGAAATTGTATGACTGGAAAAATAAGGCATTGTCTTTTGCTGGAAGACTGCAACTCATTAATTCTGTTTTGAGTTCTCTTCAAGTTTATTGGTCTTCAATGTTTTTACTGCCTAAAAAGGTGTCTAAAGATATTGAAAGGTTATTGAGAGGCTTCCTGTGGTGTCAAGGAGAATTTAAAAAAGGGAAGGCAAAGGTTAATTGGAATGATGTTTGCAAGTTAAAAAGGCAGGGTGGTTTGGGTATTAAAGCACTCCATACATGGAATATTGCTTTGATATCAAAACATGTTTGGAATGTTGTGAATAATAAGAATTCAGTTTGGGTTAAATGGATTAAGTTAATGAAATTGAAAAGGAGGAATTTTTGGGATTATTCTGGTCCAAAGGATGCTAGTTGGTCATGGAGTAAAATTTTGGAATCTAGAAAGAAGTTAAGGAAATTTATGGTGATAAGACTTGGAGATGGAAGGCAAGCTTCTGCATGGTATGACAATTGGCACCCCTATGGTCCTATAGGTAGTGTTATTGATTATATGGAGTTGTATGCTACTGGTTTTGATAAACAAGAGAGGGTATCAGATATTGTTTTCAATGGGGAATGGAGAGTACCTGATGAGTGGAGAAGCAGGTTCAGTGCTATATTTGATGTACCACCTCCTGTGTTGATTCAAGGTAGGAATGATAGATACATGTGGAAGACAGGAAAGAATAAAGCCACAAATTTTTCTATCAAGAATGTGTGGCTTGATCTTATTGAGAATTATGAAGATGTGAAATGGGCGAAATTGGTATGGTTCAGTCAGTGCATTCCTAGGCACTCATTTATTACTTGGGTTGCATTGAATTGTAAGCTTAGAACTCAGGATAAGTATATGAGTGTTGAGGGTAATAACAGCCTACTTTGTCCTTTCTGTAAGTTCCAAATGGATAGTCACAATCATTTGTTTTTTGAATGTGAATATCCATGTGTAGTCTGGAGTAATTTGAAAGAGATGGCTAGATTGGACAATGCACCTGATGTATGGGAAGAAATCATTGATTATGTTCAAAATAGGCCTATTAACAAGTCTATTTGGAGTATAATTCAGAGATTGGTTTTAAATGCATGTGTTTATTTCATTTGGCAAGAAAGAAATCTGAGGCTATTTCAGAATAAAGCTAGAACTTCTGATGCTTTGATTAAGATAATTAAAGATTTGATTAGATTGAAGCTGATGGGGTTAAGAATTAGAAAGTCAAAACAGTCTTTGAATGCTTCTGAAATCTGGAATCTGCATATTGAAGATCAGGGAGCTGATACTGTGAATGGTAATGGAAAAGAGGTTGATGAATCAAATGGTAGGTGTTGAAAAAAGAGTTGTACAGGGGTGGTCTATTAAAGACTGGAATGATCAGCAGTATGTATTGTGTGGGAGTATAATCAGATTTCCAAATGGGTGGGGTTATAATATGGTTTGGGTTGGAGTTATAAGGGGTGTATGGGTAGTGGTGTCTTCTACAATGTGTCTAAGAATTGAGTGTGTCATGATCAATATTGAGTCTGATATTATTATCATGTCATGGTCACCTGCAAATGACATATTTGATCTTGTTTTGTTTGAGTCAGTGTGTCTAAAAGATGAGTATGTTATTGTTGCTAATGGGTCTGATCATAGTATTAAGTGGACACCTATAGGATTTATGATGATGAAGTCTGATGTGCTGGAGGTTAGCACAAAATTAGAAACCCTTGGTGATATATGGTTGGTTGTGATTTTTTATTCTTCATTTTATTTTACCAATTTTCAAATTCCCAAACCTATATTGCTAAGAATTGTTAGGATTGCCAATGAGATAAATCATATTTTGTTGAAACTACTTGTGATAAGGTGTAGTAGAAGTACCTTTGTGCTGCAATGCAGGCAAGAGTTGAAGATGCATGATATGGATTTTATCTATTGGCCAACTGGTGAGGAGTGTTTTGGTGTCTTGTGTACAGAATTTTCATATTGGGATGGGGGGATTATTGGAGTAATAAGGTGGAGATGGGTAGGTCATATGTCTCTGGTTTCATGTTTTTTATATCAATATGTCTGTGATTATTTCAAAACATTTAAGTCTGTACTCATTCACAGGCTTATTTGGATTTTATGTGTCAAAAATCATGATCAGAGATGCATAGGATTGGAGAATTTGGGATTTATGCAGGGGTATGGCATACTACTCTTTTTTAAAGGTGTAATAAGGATGGAAAAATTTCACTTTTTCATTTGGAAGACATTTGAGCTTAAACTGTTATTTGGAGGTGAGATAGTGATGTGGTTGGTGAGCTTTCCTGTTAAAAGCAGTGTAAGAAGATGCTTTTACATATTTGGGGATGAGCAGGAAGTTATGACCCAACTATATGCACTAGGCTGCCATTTGGTTTTTGGTCATTCCCATTTTTGGAATGATAACAGAATTGTACATTTTTTCTGCAATTCTCATGGTATAGGATTAGAGTTTCAGGTCTGTGTCTTATTTGAGTTGCAATGCTAGTTTCAAAGCTATTGGTGGTGGTGGAAAAGAAGCATCAAATCTGCTGAATGGATTGGTATATGGAGCAGCTATGTCAGGGTGGGAATGAAGGCTACATGTTTGATTTTATTTGATAAGTCAACTAAAGTTAGAGGTAATGCTTTGAATTGTAATGCTAGAGGTTCTAATCCAAATTGTGGTGTGGAAAGTTTAATGGGATTTGTATCAGTTGTGTGGCCTGGTA
Organism: Helichrysum umbraculigerum; assembly: GCA_949592205.1. Lineage (NCBI taxonomy): Eukaryota > Viridiplantae > Streptophyta > Magnoliopsida > Asterales > Asteraceae > Helichrysum > Helichrysum umbraculigerum. The sequence goes on along the minus strand of CATIUR010000005.1, from coordinate 1,208,767 downwards.
TTAGTAAAGCTGTTATTTGGGTTAATGTTGTTAAGAATTCTGCTCATGGGATTATTGATATTATTAGATGTCATGTTACCTTTAGTGCTTATGGCATAGTTAGTAATTATGAGGTAAATGATATTAAAAAGTTTGTTGGAAGGAAAATTATGGCTGATAAAAGGATTGAGCTTAGATGTTATGTTTTTGATGTAATGAGGATATTTATGCAAGTAATGTGCGAAAGGAAAATGCAGGAATCATATGGTTTATATAAGGTAAGTTTGATTTTTCCAGGTCAATCTTGTTTTTGTTGTGATTCCTGTAAAATGCAGGAATTGGATGGGTCTGATACAGCAGATTTGACTTTTTAAGTCAATTTAACTATTGGAATAATATGCGTAGGAAATGTTATCCTTTTGGAATGGTTTATGACAAAGATGGGATGAGTGTGTTTAGGATAAGCATATTGAAGTTGACTAATAAATCTGTGCAATTTTGGTTGACTTTTATAAGTCAAAAACGAAGTTTGAGTAATACAGGGTATGGTATTATGTATGGTGATATTGTTGACAGTCTAAATGTGGATCGGATTATTGAGCAAATGGATCAGATAAGTAAGTGTAAAGACAAGGTTTGGGCTGATGTTATGGTTGTTGGGCTGTTGATATATCTTGATTGGGCTTATGGTATAGTGGAGCAAGGCAGATTTGGAATTCAGGGATGTTGGAGTGAACGAAAAATTGTTTGGCTGGATAGGAGCGTACAAAGCACAAGCACAAATGACTTAGGGGCTGGGTTGAAGAATTTTGATACAAAGATGCATAGCTATAGATTGATAGTTTGAAATTTCAATTTTGATATGTTTTATGTTTTATTTCGTTGTATTAGTTTTACTTTGGGCGTTTTTGATAGTAGTGACTTTTATGTATATGTTTGGGATGTGCATTAAAAACATCCTCTTTGGGTATGCCCAAAGTAAAGTGTAAATACATTATTTCATTTTTTAATATATAGTTTTTGCCGGGGTACCGTCCCCTTTACCAAAAAAAAAAAAAAAAACCTTAAACCCTAAACGCTTTAATAAACCCTAAAACCTAAAGCATACTAAACCCTAAACCCTACTAACCCCTAATCATAACCCTAAATCTAATTTATAACAAAATAGTAACATATGTGTATAATTTGTAAAACCCACCAAAAAATGAAAAAAAAATTAAACTCGTCGAAAGTATGTCTTGAGTGATCTTAAATCGAAGAGGAGAAAACGTTGAATTTAATTGTGCAATTTTCATAATTTTTCGACTTGTCATTTGTGAGATATTTTGGTTTTAGGGGTAAATGGGTTTTCTTTGTACACGTGGCGTATTCTCATTGGTACTTCAATGCTTCCATTAAATTATGAAAGTCCCGTACGCGTAGGATCTGATCGGATCGTTGATGAATAATAAACAATCGATAAATGATTCACGAACACACAATTTCTATATAACCTTTGTATATATTCACAATTGAATAATAAAGATTACAAGATACTGTGACACCCGTCAAATTAGAACTAGTAATTAGTGCCTAATCAATTGTAAATACATGTAATTAGTTCAGTGTTATGCTAATTAATGTATCAAAATATATATTGTTGAATATATACGATTATGTGATTTGATTAAATCGTACGCAATTTAAATCGAATGTAATTCAGTTAAATAAATACGGACGTTGGTGAACAATTTTATTAAATAATATAACATTATTTAATAACGCTATTATATCCAAAATATTATTTTTTTATAATATTTCATACACAAATCGTATCGTACAAACAGTGATTACGCGATTAAAAGATTTAACGCGCAAAACAAACGAAACAAGTTAAGTATATTTTATAACTCTAATATTATGTATTTTGGGTAAAATACTTCAACTAAATTATCAAGTAATTATTCACATTTTAAAACGTATAATTAAATGTTTTAAATAATAATTTAAAATTTAAACGACCGAGAAAACGAACACCGCACGGAGCACGAATATAGAAAATGAAAATTGGTGAAGTCCACCTCCGTGGACCCCACCATGGCCGGCCCCCCTATACCCCTCCCCACCATTTTGATTTTTCTCATTTCTCTTATCTTTCCTCTCTCTTCTTTCTTCTTTTTCTCTCAAACAACAAAACACCACCATCTCACAAAATCTTCATATAACACCCTTAAACGACCTCAGATTTCAAGACTCGTTTGGAAGAAAAGAACCACCTCGACACGATCTACCTTCCTATCTTTTCGGATTTTCACGGCGTTGATTTGTAAGTTTCCGACCAAACCCGAAAACGCTCCGATTTCATTCATTTTTATATAAATGTTGTTCCTATAAGTTCATAATGTCCAAATATGGGTTGGGTAAAAGTATTGGATCGAACGGTAGCCGAAAAACTCGTTTTTGGCTCAAATTCCGGCGAACAATTGGAAGTGTCGCTAGTGTGCCAAAAACAGTACTAGCGACACTAGCTAAGTGTCGCTATGCCTAAGTGTCGCCCCTATAGCGACACTACTTAAGTGTCGCTGAAATACTTAATTAGATCTATCCTAGCGACACTCCCTTAGTGACGCCGAAATTCATAAGTGTCGCCTATAGCGACACTAATCAAGTGTCGCCCCACAATTGAAAATCAGTAATATAGCGACACTCACCAAGTGTCGCCAAACAAATGCCGCCTATAGCGACACTCACCAAGTGTCGCCTAACTAGTGTCGCCTATAGCTACACTAGCCCAGTGTCGCCAAAAACAGAAAGTTTATAAACTATTTTTATACTAAGCGTCGAACTTGTACAACCTCAAACACTTATACGATACGACTTCTAAAACACTTCGGAATACACTTGTAAGTATAATACTTCCAAAACATAATGATAATATCGAGATTATTATTACAAACAATCACCAACGGGCCGTACACGTTTTCAAAATAATAGTTAACCAAACAACCAAATCGTAGTAAGTTTGACATTATAGTTGAACGAACAACTACAAAGGTAGTCTTTGCAACTACCTACTCATATTAATAACCATCGCGTGTCGTGGACACCCTCAGGTTATCTGTCTGCGTACATCCCACTGCTTGGGTAAGCATCGTATGTTTATTGACTAAACGCTCAAGACTCAGGTGAGTCTCATAGCCCCTCTTTTACCGTTTTCACTCAGGGGTGTGATTCAATGCTTATTTTTAACATGTGAACGCAAGTAAAAACTTTACAATATACTACATGAGTTGTTTTCAACTAATCATTTCAAAGTCCTCCGTCATCATAGTTTGGTAATACGTTGTAGCGTGATTATTAGTATATGGTACCATATAGGATTGACCCTCCTCGTTCGGGTTAGCATGCACTAACTGGTTAAACGGACGTACTAATAATTGTTCAGACGAGTGTAGATTAGGCACTCGTGGAGGCACCTCGCTCGGAATTCTCTATATGGGACCCGACCCTCGAGTTAAGCACAGACTATGTGCTCATGGCTGTATACATTACTATTTATTTGCTGGATGTAAATCACTACTTAAATCTTGTGGTTCATACGATATTATCTGATTTCAAACCTGTGAGCTCACCAGCTTTTAGCTGACCCATTTTAGCATGTATCACAGGTACCCATCAGTAGATTGGACTGCCTCAGGATTACTATAGCTCGAGTCAGCATGCAGACATTAGAGATTTTATTGTATTAGTGTATTTTGTACAAGTACTTATGTACTGAAATCTCTCATTTAATGGAACATGAGCTATGTACAGCTTCAAATGTTGTAAACATTTCTTATATTAATATATTTTGTTAAAACGACGCATATAGAGTCGTTTGCTATATCTCTTTGTGCTTTGATTATTGATTAGTAACACCCAAAGTATGCTTCCGCCAAACAGTAAAATTTGGGGGTGTTACAGATACAAACTCAAACTTTCGTTCTCTCCTCTCCTCTCTCTGAAAACGGCTCACACACTCTCACAAAGTCTAACCCTAATTTTGACCTTGGCTCTTCTATTTATACTTACAATTTGACCTACCTGTGACACTAGCCAAGTGTTGCAGGAGCCGACCCGTGCGACACTAGCTAAGTGTCGCATTCTGCGACACTGACCCAAGTGTCGCATGAACAGTGTTGTGTATATTTTCTATTTCACTATATATTACAGACTCGCATATACACACTAAACATTATACATACACAGACTAATTGACTTTGACAATTACAATAGTTTGACCAACTGACTGACACATAAAATGCACCAACAAACTCCCCCATGTCAGCAGCTTGGTCAAATAAGTCTTCAATTAGTCTTCACCAACAAATTCATTCATGTCTTCAACAATTAGAATCTCCCCCATTGAGATAGCATGGTCTTCAAGAAAAATCTTGATGTCCAGATTCATGTGACTGACGCACATTAATCATACAATAAGATCTTCAAATTCAGTGACCATCTCTCAATCATCAAGCGCTTCTCCGATAGAATTTATCTTCACAGTTGTTGGAGAATAACCGACATCCTTTACATCTTTAATATTTGACTTTAACAAGATATGTGATATTTGAAGAAAATAACATAGAAATAAAATCTTTTTGTATTTTCTTTATTAATGAAAAGTAAAGAATACATAAAAATAAAGATTAAAATAAATTGGGGATAAGATTGTTTTAGGTCTGCTTAGAGATCATATCAGGTCAACATGCAATTATTAGGAAATAGTAAGTGTTATTTCGATCATCAGTATATTTGTCCACTTTAAATTTACTTGACATATTTAAAGCTCTTTTTATAAAAATTAGTTCAAGACGATCATCGGTATTGTTTGTCCACTTAAACATATTACATCCGTATCTGTGAGCTAACCTTTATTGTTAGTATGAATATTAATTTTATGAAACCTATTATATGATATACTGATAAATTTTAGTAAAACGCATAACACTGCATATTTTACAGACAAGGTAGAGATTACAAGACCAAGTTTATCTCGGCTATCTCGTAACACACACTTGACCTTTAAATTTAGACATACATCAAACCTATTATGAAGATACTAGTGGTCCCAGATCTGTACTTAGTACAACAGAAGGTCCCTTAGTATGACCAAAACAAGTTTGAGACTATTTGCATAACTAATGGATTCAGGTCTGTACGTGAGTACAACAATAGTCACCATTAGTTAGGCTAATAATCATATTATTACTATATGCCAATTTTGCACTTACATAATAATTATGACAGCGTATGGTAGTACCTTCATTCATCAATTAAGACTTATGTCATACATCATATAACAGTTTTCACAAAGTAATAGACAAGTTTTAATATTACTTCTTACTCACTCAGAGACCAGTGTGTATCATGCCTACCGATACATCATATGATGAAACCAATGTTTATAGAAGCTATTTTAAATATGTCAGATAAATCTACTGACACACCCAAGATAAACCTTAAAATTCCATTTTATGCATGTCACCCGATGTACTATCATATCTCAAGTTGTTTACAGACACAACCCATCATCTTTTGAAGAGTTAAGAATCTTGCTGTTCACATTTCTGATCCAAATAATCAGAATTTTTAACTTTTAAAATTACTCCCCCTGAACAACAAATTCTTTTCGCAATTCTAAGTCAAAGGTACCCTCCTTAAATATAAAACATATATTTTTGAATTTTTAATTTAACAAATTTCGCAACATTGCATTTCTTTGATACTAAAAAGTACAAAGAATGGCTGTTGCATTACTAACAAATAAATTTTTTTTTATCAAAATCACATATCAAGTCAAGTCAAATGCCTTTTAGCACTTTTACCACCTCGTAACATCGAAAATCTCATCCATCCAATCAAAATCATCACACATGACCACTTTGAAAACAATCTTCCAAAAATATTCACATCCTTGCTGTCACTAAAAATATTAGCTACTAAAAACCTGACTGCATTACCACAAACAAACAAATATTAGTACTTATGGGACACCTAAGCCTTGATAGACTTGGGTTGTCCATGGTCATCCATAACCATCACATCAATGAGTTTATGATATTTTAAAAACTCAGAAGATTTCATTGATGTGTTGTTTGTGGATTTTGGTTTCCAAACCGGCTTAGGTTCAGATGATTTGTTTTCAGCAATGTTATGCTTTTGAACTTGAGGTCTACTAGGCACAACGTTGTTATAACAACCCTCAATTTTCAAGGTCATATTTTTTTTTTAAACATATCGGAAGCGCACGATTAAATATATAACGTTAGGTTTCCTACTTACCTTTCAAAATAGTAATTCGTTTACGTACAAACTCTAAAACTATATTATCATAACAAGTATCAATACCAGGTTGGGTGTTATATTAAAATCCATGACATAATTATTTTCAATCCAAAACGTTTCCAAATAGATCAGAGAGGGTTCCAAACATTCCTTCAAGCCAAACTTCTAACAACCCACAACCACAAGCTAAACCTGCAAGAAGTTGGGAGGTGGGATTAGCACAAAGCTAAGTGAATGAATCCAAGGCTAACATTCTAACTCAGCTTAACAAATGCCTACAACCAAGTAATGCACAAGCAACATAGAAGGATCGGTGGTCCTTGAGGTACCCTCATGCCGCGGTGGTCCCCCAAGTAACACTTAAAACCAACTGAAGGCCAATCAGCGGTTAAACCGATAGTTTGGTACTATTACTATATACAACGCAATTGCAGTGTCCAACACATGTACAAGGCACTTGCGATGTCCAAGTAATAGTACCCAAACCCAACACATTAGTTGACCTCCACCAATCAAATAGTCCACAACTATCATAGTTTGTAGGACACCAATAATCAATCAAGGGTCAGTCATCATGGCAATATAATATTAAAGCAATCATTGCAATAAATCAAGTTTACCCTTTGTAACATGTTGTTACAACTAACTTAGACTGAGAGTCCAAGATCCACTCACCCTTGACAATCTCCGTCTTCACTCAATGGTCTAATATTATTGAGTCTTTGTCTTATCTGGAAACACAACAGAATAATATCAGTCAGTACCCATCTCAAATATTCACAATTTGAATAAAAGTGCACCATTGTCATCAAACATGATAATTCAATTTACAACATCTAAACATGTATATAATTCACAAATTTACTTATCATGATACCGCATTGCAGGTTACTAATCATATAAACATATAACATATCAGTTACCAAAGAATTTAAACCGAATACAAGCATGCTGAAATGGCCCATGAAACACGGCTAGGGTCTTAAAGCCGCCGGCTCCACCACATGAACCGCCAGGTCAGACCCCCCCCAGCAGCCGGGTTGTTAGGATTTATTAATTTGATAAGACAAAATAAAAGACGAAAGTTAAGGGACTAAAGATGAATTGTTTTATTTTAATTAGTCTCCTAGTATAATTATGATTTCTTGTAACCCTAATGTCTCTAGTATATAAAGAGACATAGGGACGTAGGAAAAAGTGTGCACACATAATGTAGACGTCTAGGGTTTTGGTTTAGCCTCAAGATCAAGGTTTCTTGATCCTGTTATATTTGTATAACCGTGTTATTCTGATCAAATAATATTGGGGCTTGTTGTGATAACATTGTTCTTATTGTTATTTCGCTGCAAATTATTATCATTGTTATCATTGTATTCTAGATCAAGACCTAAAAAGTCTAGAGCTTAAACGATCTTACATTTTCACAATTGTTATCAAAGCAAGGTTGCTCGTGATCTAGGATATACAAGGTGTACGAGATAAAAGAAGCCGTATCGAAGAAACCCTAGAAGATTGCAAGAAAAATTCGTAATTCGTCACTTTCTGCACAACCATGGTAAAAATTCCGGATCTCATTCGTTAACCGTTAGATTGTCGTGAAATTTAAACTGTAAGTTCTTAACATACAGACGCACATTCTGACTGGAGGGATTTTCGATCTGAGCTTTTGATTGAGAGATATTTATTGTCGAAATTGGTTGCTGAAAGTTTAGGGTTTTTCAGAACGGCAGAAGTAAAATGGTCACTGTGTCTTCGTTATTCAATGAAAGTTTATGATTTTTGGATATGTTAGAGAAGACATACGTTTCTACATTGTGTAAAAATTTCATTGTGATCGGATGTTTTTACATAGAGATATTAAAATTCGAATTTGCTGCAGTATGTTTGTGGTTTCTGTTTGTGCAGCTGCTGTGTATTAATTGTTTTGTATTCGTTAACCGTTGGATTGACTTGATTTTTGGATATGTGGTTAATGAAACATTGATGGACTTCGTGTAAAAATTTGAGAAAGATCAGATACGTCATCAGAGAGATATGAAATTCTGAAGTTGCCACTGCTCGTCAAGGTACCGCTGCTAGAATATTCGTACCACTGTTAGTATAAGCTTACCGCTGCTAGCACATCCTTACCGCTGTTAGTACAAAATTTGATGATTGCCACTGTTTGCGTAATGTATCATTGTTGCCACTGTTAGTGGAATTCAAAGGACATTACCACTGTTAATGCAAAGTGGTTACCATTGTTCGTGAATTTGGAAGCTATTAAAACTGCTTGTTATCACTGTTAGTGAGTAGCTAAAACTGTTAGTGGGTTATTATTAACACTGTTTTTTGAAGATTTTACCACTGTTTTTGGAGTTCGAGATAATTAAGTTATAACTGTTTGTGGAAGTAGAATAAAGTTTCCACTGTTTGTGAAATTGGTGAAGTGGTTAAAACTGTTAGAACAAAACAGTTGATAGTTTGGATCTCAAATGGAAATGTATTGATTTAATGGCTCATTCTTGAAGATGTGATTACGAAGAAAATTGATTATAGCTTATTTGATATTGTAGTTGAGTTTGACAGGTTTGTATCTTATCATATCTCAAAGTGGGGGATGATACACTTTGAAGATAACTTGTTTTGGTTTGTATGGTGACGACGAAGACTTGACAAAATCTAGCAAACGTGTGAGATTTACAAAATGATGATGCTCAATGCTCACATTTGCTATCACTTGGAAGAGTTTGGGTTGCTCGGTGACTTATTATGAAGAATAAGGATTTTTGTCAAAGAGATTGCGGTCTACTTATACATTGGATTATAAGTTCGACGTCGTGGATAGTACAAGATATAAGGTACAAGTTTGGAAGATTTAACTTCTTTATTAAATTTGTTATACTCTATTTTCTTCACCGACCAGTAATCATTACATAGAGCTAATAAAAGTTTGAGATTCAAGAGATGGTTAACATATTGATTTGAGGGGAAGCTTATTGAAAAAGTGTTTAACCATCGGGAGATGTTCATGCATAATTTGAGGGATAAATGTTTTATTACTACTGCTAGTTGTATATTACAACTACTAGTGTAAGTTTCTAATGCTCAAATTCATTATTCTGAGGATGCGTCATGGAGGGTAATTTGAGACATTTGAAGGTTGGATTAGTAGTGTAATATATAGCGTGTAGTTGTAACGATTCAAAGTTGCTTATCTTCATGAAGACCCCTATTGGATTATGACAAAAAGGGGAAGAAGAATTAAAGATCAAGATTTGCAACTTATTACATGGAATTAAACCTTTTGAATCCATTCTGCAACAGATAATCTGAAAAAGTATCATACCAAGCTCTAGGTGCTTGATGTAATCCATAAAGAGCTTTTTCAAGTTTGAAAACTTTATCAGGAAACTTGGAATCTTCAAACCCTGGTGGTTGGCATACATAAACTTCTTCCTGTATAGTGCCATACAGAAAAGCACTCTTAACATCCATCTGATACACAATGAATCCCTTGAATGAAGCATAAGCCAAAAACAATCTGATTGCCTCTATTCTTGCAACAGGTGCAAAAACTTCATCATAATCAATTCCCTCTTCTTGTGAATATCCCTGTGCAACCAATCTAGCCTTGTTTTTGATCACTATACCTCTTTCATCTTTCTTGTTTTTGAAAATCCATTTAGTACCAATTGCCCTCTTCCCTTTGGGCAAATCAACCAATGTCCAGACTTCTTGAATCTTAAACTTAAGCAACTCCTCTTGCATAGCTTCAATCCAACTAGGATCTCTCAAAGCTTCAGTAACCTTCTTTGGTTCTGTTTGAGACAGAAAACAAGCAAACTAAGAAGTATTAACTGCTTCTGTATCAAGATTTACTTCATCCTCATTTGCTGAAGCTTCAAACACCTGACTTTGATTTCTTGTTTTAACAGCAGATTCAATATCTCCTATTACATTCTCAAGTGGATGATCTTTATGAGTAATGTATTTAGATGCTGCTGTTTCTTGAATCTCCACCTCCAAGTTGGTATAATTTCCTTCTTGTCCAGACTCACTACTTGACACTTCTCTTGAAATTCTCTTTGACAAAGGAGTAGTGCTCATCAAATGTAAATAATTCAATTGTTCCTGCTCCTTGTCAAGTTGCTTTGTTGGTGTCTGATCAACATCCACATCTACCTTTGAATACTTCTGTGCTGGACTCATATCACTGTCTTCTGCACTGTCTTCCATAACAGGTCTATCAGAATCATCAACCTGAGTAAATGATGTTTCATCTGATTTTTCTGATTCCACATTCTGTGATGTCTTTGGTTGATCAGTTTCTAACACTTCTGGGGGATCAGGAGACCAAATTGGAAACAATATGTATTCCAATGAATCATTCTTCTTTCCAGCTGGTATTCCTGAGTCTGATCTACCTTCTCCAGCACCTGTTCCTGTATTTGTACCTGTACTTATACCTGCACTAGTATCCAAATTTGTATATCTAAAAGCAGTATTAAGTGCATCAATATCAAACAGTGATTCAGGACCTTTTCCATCAGGATTAACAGTGTTTTCATTAAAAGTGATGTTCATTGATTCTTCTATGATCCTGGTCCTTTGATAGAATACCCTATAAGCTTTACTTTGAATAGAGTAACCAACAAATATCCCCTCATCTGCCTTACTCTCAAACTTACCTAAGTGATCTTTGGTATTTAAGATTGTACAAGGACACCCAAAAGATTTTAAGAAACTAACCAAAGGCTTTTTCTTAAATTACAGTTCATATGGTGTCTTGTTATGAGGCTTAACAACTAATACCCTATTCTGAACATAGCAAGCTGTGCTAACTGCCTCTGCCCAAAAGGACATAGGTAGCTTTGCATCAGATAGCATGGTTCTAACAGCCTCAATCAGTGTCATATTCCTCCTTTCAGCTACTCCATTTTGTTGAGGAGTTCTAGGTGCACTAAATTCTCTCTTAATACCTTTAACTTCACAGAATTTATCCATCTCATGATTTTAAAATTCTGTTCCATTATCACTTCTGATGATCTTTACTCTTTTATCCAATTGATTTTCCATCTTAGTTATAAATGATCTAAGTATTTCACCTGTCTCATCCTTTGTCCTAAGAAAGAAAACCCATGTAAATATAGTGTAATCATCAATAATCACAAGGCAATAAGATTTTTTCCCCATACTACTTATACTGGTTGGTCCAAATAAGTCCATATGCAATAAGTGTAAGGGTGTGCAGTTTGAGTTCACAGTTTTGGACTTAAATGAGGATTTGTGTTGCTTTCCCTTTTGACAAGAAATACAATGATCATCACATGAATAGACCTTTTCAGGCAAACCTCTAACAAGCTTGTTTTTGACAAGTTTATTAATGGTTTTGAAATTCATGTGACACATCCTCCTATGCCCTAGTTCAGATTCATTCACACTTGCTTTAGAAATAAGACAGTTTAAATCGGGTTGAGGTGTCATATTTGCTAAGTCACACTTATATACATTATCTTTCCTTGGAATTCTCATTAAAATCATGTTTTCAGGTATTTTGAATTCCTTGGACAAGATAAGGCATTCAGTGTCAGTAAAATGAACTGGGTTCTTTTTATCTGTGATTTGACTCACACTTAGCAAATTATACCTCAGTTGTTCCACAAAATAAACATTATCAAAACTTAGCTTTTCACTCTGAACTGTCCCTTTGCCTATGATCTTGCCTCCTTTTGGATTGCTTCCAAAAGCTACATATCCACCATCAAAAGATTTGAAATCCTGTAGCTTTTCTTTGTCTCAAGTCATGTGCCTTGAGCATCCACTATCAATATGCCATAAGCTCTTTGGCTTGCCCTGCACAAACAGTCAAAAAGAGAATTAATTTCTCTTGGGAACCCAAACCAATTTGGCTTTGGGTTTCCCATGTGCATTCACATACTCAACTTTCTTGAAGATTATTGATTGTGATGCACTGTTGGTATTTGGATCTGTTAATTTATCAGACTTAATAGGTGTCCAAATCCAACTTATTTTAGACTTAACAGTGTTTTTTGGCTTAACAGTTTTAACTGTTTTACCAAATGAAGAGTCAGTGTTAATTTTGTTAACACTGTTTTTGTATTTGGTTACCACTGTTTTAGTCTTTAAGCTTTTGGCTAAATTTGTTATTACTGCTGCAGTAGATTTACCTGTAACAGTGCTTAACATGTTAGCCTTTGAGTTTATCTTCTGAACTCTGGCAGTATGATTAACTTTTGATTGAAAATTTTGTTTGTTAATCATATTTGCTTTTGTCCATGACTGTTTTCTAATCCTTTGAACATTCTCCGGATTATGATAACAGTTATATTGAAGATGACCCATTTTTCCACATATACAGCAAGTCATTTCTTTTATCACAGTAACATTATTACCCAGTTTCTGTGAAATCATTTGATTCCAGTTTCTTTGATTACCTCTGGGTTTTTGATTTTGAAAATTCTGTGAAGAAGAAGTACTTGCTTTACATTTACAATTAACACAGTTATTCACAACAGATTTAACAACAGGTTTAGTAACTGAATTAACTGTATTACTAACATATCCTAACCCATGTTTAGATTTGTTAGTATTCAAGCTCACATTCTCTAAGGCCAGTTTAGCCTTTTCCTTAAACATTTTCTTACCCTCTTCTAGTTTATCAGTTTTAAGCTTAGAAACTAGACCAGTAATTGCTCTCTTCACATTCTCACATGTTGACTCAGACTTAGATGATTCAGATTTTACACTCTTCTCACTAACAGATGTCCTATCACTCTGATCATCTTCTTCAGTCCAATCACTAACTTCACCTTCTACAAACAACTCATCATCAGATAAAGTTTTAATTGGATCAGCCTTTTTAACCTCATCTGTCATTCCTCTTTTAAGTGAATTGATATCAATTTCACTTTTAGGAGGAAAGTAGGTGTGATTATAAGGTGGAGGTACATTATTGTACCCTAATCCAGTCTTAATTTTATCATGAATCTGTGAATCAATAAGTTTATTGACACTCTTAGAAGCATATTCTAATTTATTTACATCAAGTCTTATGCTATCTCTTTCACATGTGACCTCAGTAAGTTTCTTAGATAACAACTCGACTTTATCTTTAAAAGTTTCTCTCTCCCACCTAGCATATTCAATGTCATATTTAAACTGTGTTGCATTTACTTCATATGCCTTTATTTGATTTTCCAGATTTTCAATGACTGCTTTGGTGTGTTTATTTTTGATTTCCCATTGTTTTAGTTCCTCACACACTTTTATATTATGTTCCCTGTAATGTTTAACAGTTTGTTTACAAACAGCAGAACATAATTTATTCTGTACCTCAGTAGGAACTTCTGACTTTTTGTCAGATTCTGCAATGGCCATGAGACATTGATTCTTCACTACATGTTCTTCTTGATCACTCCAGTCCCATCCACAGCCATCCATAGAAACCAATGCATTTGCTGAAGCACCCTGAATTGGTATATTTCTTGTTTGAGTTCCATTGCTTCCAGCTCTCTGACCATTACCATTCTGCTCTTGCCTAGGGTTTCTGCATTCTCTAGCAAAGTGTCCCATCTTGTGACAGTTGAAACACTCAATCTTGCTCTTATCAAACCAATTTGCATCATTTCTCTTGTATGCAAAGTTGTTCCTACCAGTCCTCTGCATGAACCTTTTTGCTCTTTGAGTAATCAATGCAATCTGCCACTGTATACTTGTATTTTTGTTTGCACTAACACTGCAGGTTATATTACTATGCCTTGGAGTTTAACTACTGCAGGTGTATATGTTGGCGTTTTACTGCTTGTTGGAGTTTAGCTTTTGATAAAAAAAAAAAAAAAAAAAAAAAAAAAAACCAACCACTGCTTTGTTTATATGATTTTGCTAGATCTGAAGTACTACTTGTATTAAGTTAGCACTGCCTTGGTCGGTTGGTACTGCTTGTACAAGTGAGCACTGCTAGCTTTATTATGTAAATGATGCATTTGAAAAACCAAGTGTTGCTTACCACTGATGGTTATTCTCACAATTACCACTGAACGTGTTATTTTTCTTGATTAACACTGTTTTAGTTGTAATTGGGGATCTGGTCAAATTAGGATTTAAAACTGATTTAATTTCAGTACTTAACTCTCAACACTTAGGGTTTTTCATTACACTTTCAAAATTACACACACAAACCACTGTGCTAAGTCTCATACATTCTAAATTCTATAAATCATCTTTGATTCTCTTCGATTTCGTGATTTCTTATCATGGCATCTACTTCGTCTACTGTTCAACTACCGATTGGAAAAGATCATAATATGATCGCCTTCTTGATGAAACCTGCTGAGGCAAACGAGTATGTGGAAATCATTGATTTCCTTCGTGCTTCACATATTATCATGCTCTTACTGTGGCACCCAGAATATCTCATGATCATATCAACAATTTCTGGGTGAATGCTACGATTGAAGAGGAATATGGGATTAAATGAATCGTTTCAAAAGTCATGGATACACGAGTTGTAGTTACTGAAGCTACTGTTAGATCTTCATTACAACTAGATGATGAGGCAGGTATAACTTCTTTAGATGATACTGTTATGTATGATACTTTACGCTTGATGGGTTATGAGGGTTCTTTTGAAGTTTTTACTTTTCAGAAAACTTTATTTTCTCATCAGTGGAGGTTTTTGATACATACAATTTTACACTGTTTATCATCAAAAAGATCATCTTTTGAACAGTTTGGAAGCAACATTGCTTATGCAATTGCTTGTCTTGCAACTGGTCAAAGATTTAATTTTTCAAATCTGATATTTGCTAGTATGCTTAGAAACATTGAGCAACCAAAGATTAAATTTTTGATGTATCCACGATTTGTGCAGTTGTTCTTAAATGAACAAATTCCTAATTTGACTGCACTTGATAAAGTTATTGGTATTGTCTCTTTTAAACCAAAAGTTTTTGTAAATATGAAGAGAGATACTAAATTTTCTGGGAAGGTTACAACATTATTTTCTACTATGCTTCCTGCACCTTCCACCACAGCATCAGTACCACCAACTGAAGCTGAACCAGCTACTGAGAGAATGGTTCCACCCACCACTTCTCAACCCACAGTAGCTGGGGGTATTAAAAGAAAACAAGGGACCACAACAGCTAAATCTTTTAGAGCAAAAAAGGCTAGAAAACAGGCATCTGAGGCTGCTGCTGCTCAGGTGTCTCAGTCAAATGATTCATCACAGCAGATGATCAATGAGGAGGAGGTTGATCATTCTGAGAGGGCTGCTTCTACTGCTTCTAGCCCACTGGCAGAGCATGACAAAAGTAACATAAATAAGACCCAATCAGAGGCAACACCTGGACATGATTCTACACCTGTAGATGATCCTAGTGGTCCCAGTACCAAGAACCAAGGGGACTTTGATGATCATGCTAGGCATGAGTCAGAGTTTGATAATGTCAATGATTCACCAAAGGATTCACATCCTGAAGGTGTTGAGGCTAGAACTAACTCAGAATTGACGGCTATGATTGACTATGTATGGTCAAAATTTGTCAAGGAGAGGAAGAAGAATAGAGCTAAAGATGAGATTGTAGCTCAATTGCAGAGGAGAGTGCAGCAGTTGGAATTGATTGTCATTGGGTGTTTGAAGAAAGAAAGAAAGTATGTGGTTCATGATACTTCTGAACCTGAGGATGCTTATCAGTTTCAACAAAATGCTTTCAAAAAGGGGGAGAAGGTTTGGACAAACTTGGGTGATAAGGTAAATAAGGATGATAAGGTTGTGTCTGATGATGAGAAAGTTGATGAGGAGATTGAAATGGAGCAACCAGAAGATGATGAGTTTGTACATACACCTCCAACACCACCAACAGAGCCAGAAATGAATGAGTCAGTATATGAAACAGTGGAAACAGAGATGAATGAACCAGTGGCAGATGATAATATATCTGAACATACTGAGGTTATTGGTTTAATGGATCAAACTGCAGAGGTTGATATGGGTGATAAGACTGAGGAGCTAAAGATTGATGGTGATGATGGTGATGAGGTTAATAAACCAGAGGTAGCAGTGGAAAAAGAAAAGACTGATGCTCAAATTGATGCTCAACAACAAGTTGAAAAAACTAGGAAAAAGAGCATTCCAGTTAAAACTGCTAAGATGACAGGAATAGGGAAGAAGGTTGAAACACCAAAGAAACCATCTACACAACCATCTTTGCCTGGATTTCAGATCAGAGAACCTGCTGCAGCTCCTGTTCATCAGAAGAAAGAATTGCCAAAGATTGATCCAAAAGATAAAGGCAAGGGAAAGCTGGTAGAAGAACCAAAGAAGAAAAAGCAAAAGCTAGTGTCAGCTGCTGTAACTGCTCATGATACTGAATATGCACAAAGACTACATGCTGAGCTTAATGCAGAAGATTTGATTGATGTTGAGATTGAGCAGGGTAAGTTTGTCAAAATGACTAAGGAACAGGTAGCAGAATGGGATGAGTACTTGTTGAAAGAGCAGAAGCAGGATGATATTGAGTATTTGGTTGATCAACTCAAGAAGAAGAAAGCAGAAGAGGCTAGAAAGAAAAAGGCTGCAAAACCACCAACAAAAGCTCAGATGAGGAAGAATTTGATTGCAAAGCTAAAAGGTGGGTATATTTCTATGAGTGCTTTGAAGCAGATGAGCTTGGAGAGATTGCAGAATTTGTGGGATAAGGATGATATGAATCCTGAAGTGATTGAGAAGAAAGAAAAAGAAAAGCAAGAAGCAGAAAAGGAAAAGAAAAAGGCTGAAAAAGAAAAGAAATTAAAAGAAAAGGAAGAAAAGGAAAAGAGAGAAAAGAAAGAAGCTGAGAAGAGAAAGAAAGATGAAATTGAAAGAAAGAAAAGAGAATTGGATGAAATTCCTGATAGAGAAAGGAATATTGATGAATTGAAGGAATTTATTCTGTTACAACCAGTGGAGTCAGAGGTAATTAATGTTGATTTGCCTGGTATCGTTGATTGGTCAATTGAACAATTTGTCAATGCTGTTAAGATTCACAAGATTAAAATTGAAAGAGCAGATGGAAATGTATCTTGGTGGAGATCTTTTAGGGATTTGATAAAGAGGATCAGTAGAACTGATTTGGTCAGAATATATGAGATTGGGATGGAGAAGAATTTGGATTTAAAGGAGTTTGATAATCTGGTTGAGAAGGTTACATGGCATTGGATTAAGGCTATGTTTGAACCAGAAGAGTTTCCATTTCAGTTTACTACTTTAAGCAAGGTCAGAAATTGGATTTATCATGCTAAACCAGGAGTACATCAGATTGTTATGGATGATGCAGTGTTTATGTGGATGCTGACAGATAGATTTTATGATATAAATCTGAGATTTTTGATGAGTATGAGAAATGCAAGGTTACAAGCTGCAGTTTTAGATGATGTAGCTCTGGAATTGGTATATATGGTGCTGAATCAGATCTATAAGAAGGAAGAAAAGAAAAGACTGACAGTTTTGAAAGAATTTTGTGAAGCTCATAATGGAGAATTAGAAGAAACTTAATGCTGTGAATGACAAATTAAGTTTAGGGGGGAGATTGTTGGGTCAAAACTGTTTCTGGTATGAAGAAGATTGTTGATGAAAAGACAAAGAGTACAAAGTGTTTAAAACTGTTTGTGTTGAAGGATAAAACTGTCTTTACAAAGTTACAACTGATAGAAGAAATCTGAAGAGAAGACAAGTGTTACAACAGATTGAAGATAGATTTCAACTGATAGTTATGTGTCCGTAAGTAGTTAAAACTGCTTATGTATTTGTAACTGTTAGTTATATATGTAGCAGTTAACACTGATTATATATTTGTACTTGGTCTTATATTACAATTGAAGCAGTTACCACTGAATGTGTAATAGTCACAACTGTTTACTTCAGAATGGTAGTTACAACTGTTTATGATTTTGTGATAAGTATGAGTCGGTTATGGAAGTTATTTTATTTCATATTCGTAGGAGATTGTGTAGGACTCTATGTGTTATAAATAGAGATCCTTTAGACCTAGACAGGTTAACATTTTGCGCAGCTTCAAGGTTTTCTGTAACCCTAATACATAGAGTGTATTCGTCTTATATCATTAATAAGATTGAAGCTTTCGATATATTCTTGTGTTCATTATAATAATTTATATTCGTTGATCTTCTTAATATTATTGAGTGTGATTCCGCAACTTCTCAATAATATATTCAAGGCTTATTATATAAGATTGTTTATTAAGTTAAACAGGGACTAACACGGGTGAATTAGATTTTTCACAAACGGGAGATAAATGCGTTTTAAAGGCTACAGAAGCCACCGGCTTGGCTAAGTAGCCGCTGTGAAATCCGTCACCAAAAATGTAATTCGAAAATCTCAGTTCAAAATTATTTCTTATTTGTATTCAAGTTCGTTAATGATAACTTATATATTCGCTTTGGGCATGAAAACATTTCCTTAATAATTTATGGAAGTTATACGATTAGATAAATATACGCGAATACGAACATAATTAAATTGTGAGTATTAAATCTTAAAACATCACGGGCTAACTTAGTTCATGATTTGTCAATTTTGGGCCCAAAGAAAATGATCCAACTCCCGAAAGCCAAACCCAACTAAACCCAACACCTCTTGAACCCTAGACCTATAAATATACCCTTAAATCTAACCCTAAAACTTTTCTATCACAAAAACATACAAAATCCCGTCCCAAAAATTCCAGTCACGAACATAGGTCGATTTGACCCATTTACGTTCGTTTTCAGCCTTCGGTCAAAACTACAAAGTTGTAGATCTCGAAGTTTTACTTTAAAATAGCAAGTTTCGGCCTCTGAAACACTCTAGATTATTTTAAAAAAATTATTTCGTAAACTGCTGCTGTTGGTGACGAATTTTCAGAAACTTTGGTAAGTTTTCGATCCTATAATTCTCGTATACGTTTGATCGATCCACGAAAACGAATTCTAAGGGTTATGCTCTCAATATTTACAGATTCTAAGGGTTATCATCGTGCGTTTTTCTCGTTGGTTGGTATAATTCTCTATCCGAATCTTCCATATAAACGTATGTGATTATTTCGTATTGTTGTTTATTTTTGGTTCGATTCCATTGTATTCCGGGTACATGAAATCATTAGGATAATATTAAAATCAGTGTATAAGTGGTAGAATCGAGAAATATGATTGTGTTTGCGGTTTGGATTGTTTATACGAATGATTAGGGTTGATTATCTATAAACCCTAATCTGATCAGATTTTTATTTCGGTGTGAGAAGCTTGTAACTTGTTCATTTCATGGTAATTTTTGATGAAAAATGAGTCTAAACTTAAGTACTTTGAGTCTACTTTCAAATGGCTTCAGTTTCATGGATAAATGTGGAGAATAAGTTGGTCAAAATGATTTTACAAGTTTGTGTGTCAATTCTGAGTTTCTTGGTTCCAGATTTCGGTTAAGTTGTAGATTTTTGAAACGTGCCTTAAACTAAGATTTAGGTCTTGAGATTTTTACTGGAGTGTCTTTAAAGTGTTAAGTATTTTCTGTAAAAATATGATAATCATTTGAAACATATAAGTATTTTAAGTAAATTAAAACTTTTGTGAAGTCAGAAAGAGTTAACGGTTTTGAGCAGATTATTTTGATGAATTTTTAAAAATAGTAAACTATTGAAATAAGTTCTGGAAAAACTACAGGATGTTCTTAACACCATGAAATGTCACTGGTATAATTTGTAGAGTCAAATAATTTTATTAAGTCATAGTTTAAAATTCGTGAAGTGGTATGAAATTTCTGGACATATTCTGAAATGCAAGATAGAGTAAAGTTACTGATATTTTGAATAAACGAGGATTAAATTTTGTAAAGCTACTTGAGGATTGGTTGTGAGGAAACCTAGTAAAGGTGATTTGGACTTGGGATACAATGGAAGGACATAGGTATGTCTAGGTTGTAACCCGTATACGTATATATTCGTTTGTAGATTGCGAGTTGTTTGGTGGATTCTTTTGAGAGAGATACTTACTTTGGTATTCAAGGTGAGTTTTCGTGGCCCATTTTCATTTACATATTTTCAAATTGGGGGAAAAGTATGCTCACATGTTTTACCAACTGTTTTATGCTGTGAACGTATTCATTTCTATTTTTGGACATATGCTTGAAATGTGTGACACTATGTGACTTATATGCATTGAGACTTGTTGCTTACATCCGTGCTGTACTTCCTTGTGGGGTATTTGCCGTACATTGAGATTTGTTGCTTACATCCATGCTGTACTTCCTTGTGGGGTATTTGCCGTACATTGAGATTGGTTGTTTACATTCGTGCTTTACCTTGTGGGGTATTTGCCGTACATTGGGATTGTTGCTTACATTTGTGCTTTACTTCCTCGTGAGGTAATTGCCGTACATTGAGATATACTGGCTGCATTATTTCACATTTGTGTACATTTCTATTGCATTGTCCTAACTTATTATCATCACAGCAAAATGTTTATTTTTATGGTGTCTGGTTAAACCTACGAAACTCACCAACATTCGTGTTGACGTTTTTGAGCATATCTTTTCAGGTTATACTAGTGGACTTAAAGCAGTGGATAAGAGAACTTAGTGGACCTTTAGGGTTGCATTAAGAGTGATTCAAGACTTGTGGTACATTATTAAGGTTGTTTGTGAAGGCTTGTTTTGCCTTAACATTATAGTGTACGTTTGTTTGTAAGATGTCGAATTCATTGTTGAAATGTATGCATGACATGAACCGTTATTCATGTTATTGGCATCATGACACATTGGATATTGTATTTCATATAGAATTCTTTATAATGATGTGTTGTGATCCTATCACCGTTATACCCCGTTGTTTCCGCTTTAGACGGGGTGTGACAGATTGGTATCAGAGCCGTTGTTTATAGAGATCTAGGTGGATTGGCCTAGACTATAAATAAGGAACCTACATATAGGACATGAGTTAAGAAGTTATGTGTGCATACAATTCTGTGAAGCTAGTTGTTGCTAGTGTCGATCATTCATCTTAACCATTTCAAGTAAGAAAGACGTTATAAGCGTTTCTTCAACATCTTACGACTCTTTATGTGGTTTGTCTACATGTTACTTAGGATTCTATAAATATCCGATCTCTTTACGCAAATTCAAAGTTTATTGTGATACAAAGTCTTGGAAGATAAGTATGTGTATGAAAGAATGCTTTCACAATTACGGCTGCAGACGTAATTGACAAAGGTGTTCTGACGTATGTATGCTTATCCGACCATGTTCACGTGTCTCATGTGCTATCTCCGTGTCGTCTTGTAATAAAATCCCAATTGCATTCGTTACCGAATCAATCAAATGGTTGTGAGTCTTGTGCATTTATGCCTTGACAAACTCCAAAGCATTTAACTATTCTAAACTCATATTAATTCGGAATTATAACAAGCATACTACTAAGACGCAATACACGTAAATTTTACTCGTGGAGAAGAAACACTCAGTGGTGGTCATACAAGTGATAGTGGTGATTGAACAGATGGTTGAACTGGAGAAATTTGTTGTATTGAAGGCAAGAACTCCAATGTTGTTGTGATCATTACACGACAGTGGTGGGCCTTTATATTCAAAGTTGTCATACAAGTTGGTAACAACATATTGAATCATGGTAGAGCTAACGACACCGAAGGAGAAAATGGAACTAATATTCGAGAATTCAAATGATGGAAGTGGTGATGGCGCGAAAAATAAATAAAATAAAATAAAATTAATAATAATAATAATAATAAAATAAATAAATAAATAAATAAATAAATAGATAAATAAATAAAATAAATAAATGCACTGTTTAAGAAGAAATATTCTTTCAATAACGAAATGAAGAAGTTAGTGAACAAGTTTTGGATTTTCTCTACGATGGGAGTTAACCATGCAACATATATCGGATAATTTTATGAGTTGGCAAGAATTATACCTTATCCCGTGGCACTTGAAGCTAACAAAATGGGGAAGTACATCAACAGATTTATTCTGGAAATTAGCAGGACGGTAGAAGTGACTAAGTCTCTTACCATCCGAGGAGCAATATTGATGGGTGGATTGTTAATTGATGAAACCCCTAAGGCTGGAAATGTAGAAACAATACCAAGAATGAAAGGGAATTTAAGAGACTGGTAGATACCAACACATGAAGAGATGGTTACACTTGTTCACATCTTTTGTGTGTAAGGTGTAACTACTATCATCACACATCTACATCATGTTGTATTTATTCAAATTACAACCGAAGAGGTCACTTTACAATTGAATATCGAATGACAGCTCGTCAAGTGGCGCCAATCAACACAGTAGAAAACTTGATGGCTTGTCTTGAGTGTGAGACTTTGAAACAATTTTATTAATGGGAGCACATAGAGACTAAAAGACTTTACATAAGGGTATACTCTAGTGCTAGAAGAATACACTTTTAGCATTGACTTGTTACCCTTCGGACTCGGAAGCTTTGGTGTAGTTGTGGGAATGGATTAGTTGATGAGTAGAAATTGCATGTTTGGGAAATTATTTCGTATACCACTCAAATGGTGGTGTAATACCTGAAATTTTCATAGAACACTTTAAAGACGAAATGAAACAACTCGTGAGCGTTAAGGCTAATAAGTT
This sequence comes from Helichrysum umbraculigerum, assembly GCA_949592205.1. NCBI lineage: Eukaryota > Viridiplantae > Streptophyta > Magnoliopsida > Asterales > Asteraceae > Helichrysum > Helichrysum umbraculigerum. Next base: position 1,185,837 of record CATIUR010000005.1, on the reverse strand, counting down.
AAAATTTCAAAACATTCTATTATCAACGATTTCCTCGAGGTCTTCTCAAAAGATTTAGGAGGATTACTTCATTCTTTACTCGTAAAGTTTTGTATCGATCTTATTCTTGGAGCAACCCCAGTTGCAAAAGCTCCATATCGCTTAACACTATTTGAATGCAAGAATTATTTAATCCACTTTAAGATGCTCTAAGACAAAGGTTTTATTCGCCCTAGTCATTTCTCAATGGGAGCACCTGTCTTATTTGTCAAAAAGAAAGATAGTTCTTTTCATATGTGCATTGATTATCGTGAACTTAATTAACTTACGGTCAAGAATCGTTGTCCTCTTCCAAGGATATATGATTTGTTCGATCAACTTCAAGGTGTTCAGTGGTTTTCAAAAATCAATCTTTGTTCTGGTTATCATCAATTGATGGTACATGAATTAGATATACCAAATACTGCATTTAGGACTCATTATGGGTCTTTTGGATTTCTTGTTATGACTTTCGGTCCTACTAATGCGTCTATAGCATTCATATATTTAACGATCACGTATATAAACCGTATCTCGATGAATTTATCATACTTTTCATTTGCGACGTTCTAATTTATTAACTAACGAAGAGCATGAAGTTCCTTTAAGACTAATTCTAGAGTTACTTTCGAACGAAAGATCTATGCAATATATTCGAAAATCTTGATTTCAAGCTAGAGGATTGTTTTTCTTGGGCACTTTGTGAGCAAAGAAGTTATACTTAAGGATCATAACAAGAGCAAAACAGTAAAGGGATGGAAGATCCCACGGTCATCATTGGAGGTTCGTATAGCATTTAGGATTCACGGGCTATTATCGGCATTTTATCGAGAGTTTTTCAAAGACTCCTCAACTACTCACATATATATGTAAGAAGTTGTTGGGGTAAGAACTAAGAATAATCTTTTCAAACATTGAAGGATGCCTTGTGTAATCCATAAATTCGGACTCTTCCCGATGGATCGCAGGATTTCGTTGTGTATTGTGATGCATCCGACCGAGGTCTAAGTTGTGTGTTAGTTAAATGGGAGAGGTAGTCTCATTCGTCTCTCAACAACTTAAGGTACATGAAAGTTACTATACTACCCACGAATTGGAACTTGGAGTGGTGGTGTTCGTACATATGTGTTGAAAACACTACTTGTATGACGTAAAGAATTTTGTTTATACCGATCATAGGAGCTTTTAACACATTGGTATGTTGTTTGTTCTAAAGAAGTTGAACATGAGGCAAATGAGGTAGCGCGAATTGTTTAGCGGTTACGATTGTGAAATTCAATACCACCCGGGGAGGATGGACGGAGTGAGCGAACTATTCAAACATTTAAGAATATCCTTAGAGTGTGTTATCGATTTTGGTAGCAGTTGGGATACTCACTTACCATTAGACGAGTTATCATACAGCATAGTTATCATTCTAGTATTCAATGCGCATTATATCAAGCACTTCAGGAATGTAGGAGTCATTCATGGTAGTGTGGGCAGAAGTTGGATTAGAATCAGTTGATTTGATTGAAATAGTTCATGAAGCTATTGACAAGATCATTCAAATCAAGGAGAGGTTGGAAACAGTACGAGACAGGCAAGAGAGTTACGCAAATAAATGTCGAAAGCAGTTAGAATTTTATGATAGAGATCATATATTGCTTAAATTATTGCTTTGGAAAAATACCATATATTTTGGGAAGAAGGGGAAAATTTATACATAGGTTTGTTAGATCGCTCTAAATTGTTGAGCGTGTATAACATATCGATTGAAAGTTTTCACAAGAGTAAAGTGCTGCTCACGAACTATTTCATGTGTCAATTCTACGAAAGTGTTGGCCGATAAGGTCTTACACATGTTTCTAGGAGGAGTTTAAAGGGAACCACAAATAACGATGTGTAGAGAAAACTGGTAGGAACCATGGATTGAGAGGTCAACATGTTGGAGCACATGTAATTTTAATTATCAAGGTCCGATAGAACGTTGACCTGAGTATAATTGCAAATGAAAATATCAAGCCAAGCTTATATATATGCACTTATTCAGTGATCGTGGTGACAATACGGCTCCGATTGAATTTCGGGACGAAATTCCCTAAACGGGGGGATACTGTGACATCCGTCACCAAAAATGTAATTCGAAAATCTCAGTTCAAAATTATTTCTTATTTGTATTCAAGTTCGTTAATGATAACTTATATATTCGCTTTGGGCATGAAAACATTTCCTTAATAATTTATGGAAGTTATACGATTAGATAAATATACGCGAATACGAACATAATTAAATTGTGAGTATTAAATCTTAAAACATCACGGGCTAACTTAGTTCATGATTTGTCAATTTTGGGCCCAAAGAAAATGATCCAACTCCCAAAAGCCAAACCCAACTAAACCCAACACCTCTTGAACCCTAGACCTATAAATATACCCTTAAATCTAACCCTAAAACTTTTCTATCACAAAAACATACAAAATCCCGTCCCAAAAATTCCAGTCACGAACATAGGTCGATTTGACCCATTTACGTTCGTTTTCAGCCTTCGGTCAAAACTACAAAGTTGTAGATCTCGAAGTTTTACTTTAAAATCGCGAGTTTCGGCCTCTGAAACACTCTAGATTATTTTAAAAAAATTATTTCGTAAACTGCTGCTGTTGGTGACGAATTTTCAGAAACTTTGGTAAGTTTTCGATCCTATAATTCTCGTATACGTTTGATCGATCCACGAAAACGAATTCTAAGGGTTATGCTCTCAATATTTACAGATTCTAAGGGTTATCATCGTGCGTTTTTCTCGTTGGTTGGTATAATTCTCTATCCGAATCTTCCATATAAACGTATGTGATTATTTCGTATTGTCGTTTATTTTTGGTTCGATTCCATTGTATTCCGGGTACATGAAATCATTAGGATAATATTAAAATCAGTGTATAAGTGGTAGAATCGAGAAATATGATTGTGTTTGCGGTTTGGATTGTTTATACGAATGATTAGGGTTGATTATCTATAAACCCTAATCTGATCAGATTTTTATTTCGGTGTGAGAAGCTTGTAACTTGTTCATTTCATGGTAATTTTTGATGAAAAATGAGTCTAAACTTAAGTACTTTGAGTCTACTTTCAAATGGCTTCAGTTTCATGGATAAATGTGGAGAATAAGTTGGTCAAAATGATTTTACAAGTTTGTGTGTCAATTCTGAGTTTCTTGGTTCCAGATTTTGGTTAAGTTGTAGATTTTTGAAACGTGCCTTAAACTAAGATTTAGGTCTTGAGATTTTTACTGGAGTGTCTTTAAAGTGTTAAGTATTTTCTGTAAAAATATGATAATCATTTGAAACCTATAAGTATTTTAAGTAAATTAAAACTTTTGTGAAGTCAGAAAGAGTTAACGGTTTTGAGCAGATTATTTTGATGAATTTTTAAAAATAGTAAACTATTGAAATAAGTTCTGGAAAAACTACAGGATGTTCTTAACACCATGAAATGTCACTGGTAAAATTTGTAGAGTCAAATAATTTTATTAAGTCATAGTTTAAAATTCGTGAAGTGGTATGAAATTTCTGGACATATTCTGAAATGCAAGATAGAGTAAAGTTACTGATATTTTGAATAAACGAGGATTAAATTTTGTAAAGCTACTTGAGGATTGGTTGTGAGGAAACCTAGTAAAGGTGATTTGGACTTGGGATACAATGGAAGGACATAGGTATGTCTAGGTTGTAACCCGTATACGTATATATTCGTTTGTAGATTGCGAGTTGTTTGGTGGATTCTTTTGAGAGAGATACTTACTTTGGTATTCAAGGTGAGTTTTCGTGGCCCATTTTCATTTACATATTTTCAAATTGGGGGAAAAGTATGCTCACATGTTTTACCAACTGTTTTATGCTGTGAACGTATTCATTTCTATTTTTGGACATATGCTTGAAATGTGTGACACTATGTGACTTATATGCATTGAGACTTGTTGCTTACATCCGTGCTGTACTTCCTTGTGGGGTATTTGCCGTACATTGAGATTTGTTGCTTACATCCGTGCTGTACTTCCTTGTGGGGTATTTGCCGTACATTGAGATTGGTTGTTTACATTCGTGCTTTACCTTGTGGGGTATTTGCCGTACATTGGGATTGTTGCTTACATTTGTGCTTTACTTCCTCGTGAGGTAATTGCCGTACATTGAGATATACTGGCTGCATTATTTCACATTTGTGTACATTTCTATTGCATTGTCCTAACTTATTATCATCACAGCAAAATGTTTATTTTTATGGTGTCTGGTTAAACCTACGAAACTCACCAACATTCGTGTTGACGTTTTTGAGCATATCTTTTCAGGTTATACTAGTGGACTTAAAGCAGTGGACAAGAGAACTTAGTGGACCTTTAGGGTTGCATTAAGAGTGATTCAAGACTTGTGGTACATTATTAAGGTTGTTTGTGAAGGCTTGTTTTGCCTTAACATTATAGTGTACGTTTGTTTGTAAGATGTCGAATTCATTGTTGAAATGTATGCATGACATGAACCGTTATTCATGTTATTGGCATCATGACACATTGGATATTGTATTTCATATAGAATTCTTTATAATGATGTGTTGTGATCCTATCACCGTTATACCCCGTTGTTTCCGCTTTAGACGGGGTGTGACAGCCGCCGGCTAGGATCATTAACTCGCCGGCTTGGTTGTCTCACCCGCCGGTTCCCATTTAATCACAAGGAACCCGCCGGCTAGGTATAGCGACCCGCCGGCTTGATCGTCTGGAACAGCAGCATCAGCAGATTAACAACCCCCAAACCATGAACCAAAACCCTCCAAATCACAAATTCGAACACTAGATAAGATTTTTACCAACAAGCAACCTCAAGTATCATCATATATCATGTTATAACAACAGATCACTTTATCAAACATCAAATCTATACATGTTTACTTATTCCATTTAATTTCTTCAAACCCTAAGTTATATACATATATTTTTAGAGTAAATTAAACTTACAATCAAGATGCTAACAAGTTGATGATGAAGATGCTAAGTAGTTAACCACGAATCCAAGCTCAATCGATTTGCAATGCTTCTCTCTTTTGATTTCTTAAATCTTCAAGTGTATGTGTGTGTGTTTAGTTTGAAAGAGATGAGGAAAACAAAAAGAAAAGGAAAGGGAAATTAGTTAGGTCGACTTCCCCAATTATGCAGTGCAAGGTTGGTGTACATATTATACCCGCTCTAAACCTACTGTCTGGAACCTAGAAACCTTTTGCGAGAAATACATTTTATTAGGCTTTCAACTAAGGTTCTTTAAAACGAGCAATAATTCATTTAACACAATAAGTCATTTGACCATTTGACCTATTTATTTCAGTTATCAAAATACACCAAGTATTTAGAATACAATTTAAATATCAATTTAAAATAAGGAGATTAATGTATTTCCACTAGGCCCATTTCGAGGATGTTACAAATCTACCCCCCTTAAAAGGATTTCGTCCTCGAAATCTAATCATACCCGATCCAAGCAAAATTTCATATAATCATATAAGACCTGAATAACAATACAATTTATTGCTCATATCACGAATCACATATCCACAACATTTCCCACTAATGAACAATTCTATAATAATCCCATCACTTTTATGCAACACCCTCCCCCTGAGCCCATCCGCATATGTAGGCTCCCTCAGGAGGAATGTTAATATAGACGTCATAATCACATTTTCAACACAACAACTATGTTATTCCTAAGTGAATTACCATCACTTTCAATAATAACAGCTACTAGATACAATCGAAGTTCATCAACGATTAGCATGTACCACTCCACTGATTTACTAATTTAAAACATTAAACTAAGATGTACTTAACACGTATCCATACTCAAATCACATATCGCGAACATAAACAAGGAAGTTTATTACATATCACGCACACATGATCTACAGATAAACAATCCAGTTCCATTAACCCAATAACTCCAATTTTTGACATATCACTCTAATCATATAATTCCTTAAATGATTATAATTAGCAATTACAAGAGTACTATCATAAGTATAAACTAGCAACATGCCGAGATCTTTAAGCCAATATAAATACTTATACTCTTTCCCTTTAACTTTAACAACGTCAGCTTTTATAAAACTACAAGACTCATATCCATAATGAGAACTTAATTTAGATTATGCAAGTAACCTATTTTGTTGGCATAAATCACGCTTAAAGATGAAATATCTCTCATCCATATCGCCGCAGCTATTTATCTTAAGGTCATTTCCTATAGTTAACACTATAACTATTTAATTATTACGGGGTACTTTATTATACTAGCACACGTACCACATTATCAAGTATGCTAATCACTAGCACCCTTTCAATAATATTCACATATTAAATAAATTTTAGTTGATCTCTACTTAAACTATTTTCTCATATAGCTTTTCTAAATTGTAACTTACCACTTCATCTATTCATTAGATATACAACAATACGGACAATTTCATGTAATTCGCACATAATGATAATAAAATTATCAATTCCACAGTTTAAACCCTTATTCATCAAGAAACCAAATTCATATAACCTTTCATATATTAATAAGCATAGTAGATGTCACATTTTAAAGGCATCACTATAACTATAACTATGCCATTACTTAGCAACAATTTCATCTAACCAGATGTTAATACCACATCAACTAGTACTATGTCACCAACATAAGTACTACCACATTTCAATGTGCTATTCATAAGTACATTTTCCACTAGATCAATATCATATTGATATCATATAATAGACCCCTAGGTTGGCTTGATTCATATTCAAACTTTTCTAGTTACGGTTTATTACTTCATTACGCTATCAGGTGTATAATCACATATAAATTTCACATAAATCTCAAGTAATGGAAATATAATCATTAATTTTTTTTTTTATATTTTAGCTATTACTTTCATGACAATTCTCCTTTCTTATCGGCCTCACTTCACATTTATTTCCTAAAATAGACTACTTAGGCTATTAAAGCCTTTATTAAGCCGTCAACAACCTAAACAAATGCACATGTATTCATACCAATCAGTAATCAATTAATTACAAGTTAACCAACTCCGTATATTTCATTATATCATAATATCTTTCATGATATTTCAATTCCTTTAATCATTGACTTTAAGAATAAGATTGTACATAATTGGGCAATATTCAAATTTTAATATAAGTAAGCATGGCAAAACTAAATTTAAGTCAAAATTCTTAGATTAATGATTCAACCAATCATCAAAACGCTTTGTGATTAATCCAAATCACGGCGCGTTTCCTAATCAATCACGGGCAATTTCACACAATTGCAACTACAAATCTACAAATTGCCAAATAGTATTATTAAACAATCAATCCTTTTACTTGATAACATATTAGACACAAAATTTTGGACATACTTTCATTATTCCATAATAACAGCTTCTTTTCTACTTTTGGTTAGCAACTTTTATCATAAACCGGTTACTGATGAGTTTAAACTCTTTACGCACTCACTCGGCACATTTAGATGAACTTAAACAATTAACCAATGTTTCATAACCTTTGACAACTCTTTTAACTCATTTGGGTCATGGATAACCCATTTTGACACTAATTGATCCTTTAAGGAAAAGTAAGTCACATATCAAAGCTAAATTTCACCTATGTTTGACTATTTCGACATCGTCGACTATTTGTCTACTTCAAATTTACCCAACCAATTGGTGATCACTCATAACCATTTTCCACAAGGTTAACTCAAACAAGTCCAATCATATTCAATTGATTTTATACATTTCTATACACATACAAACAAAAACTCACTATGACAATTTGACTTTCAAAGTCAACATACCACACATAAATTTTATATCATTAAGTCTTACTTCAATTCATGTGCTTTATCTTAAGCACTTACGCTAACACAATTGACACCTATAATCCATAATGGATGATATATTTTCTAATCTTTCAACTTGATACATTTCAAGGCGAATTTCCAACTCAATTGGGACACTATTTGGTTCGCTTAGATAATACATTTTGCTTATCACCTAAGTTTATCAATATTCTAACTTTTCATGGTTTAGGTTTAACCTGCATTAATAACTTTTAATCAAAGCATTTAGGAATACAATAATTCCTTTTATAATAATTAAAATCTCAATCTCGGCTTAATACAAGCCTTAAACTCAATAGTGACCCATTTGGACACTACATAACCCGATAATGGGTAATCCATTTCCATATAATCAAACAACCGCAATTTCAACAAAGGCAACTTGAATATATACAACTGATCATATCAAGACAATTGTTAAACAATTAACGCAATACAATCTTCTATTCCTACAACATATTTAAATCTTAATGATACTTGGTAGCCTCAACAATTTCCCGTGACATAGCATAATAGGGCAACGGTGATCAAGCGTTGCAATATTATGTTCCTTCACATTTCACTTTCAGGCTACTTCGTATCATAATTACCAATAGGATTTTTTTTTCTCTTAATCACATGCCACCAATAATTTAAACAATGTCAACACGTTTGCTACTTCTTTACAACATCTATTTATTTAAATCGTCTCACATCTTATCCAATCAAGTTTACCTAATCCGATTATTTCATACAACTCATTACAACCTTTATCAGGGGTTCATTCCTAAATAATTCAATTCAGCAACCTACTTATTTCATTACCCATGTTTATCCGAATTCTGAAACATATAATTTTCTATATCCTTTCATCATTTGAGGTGTTATCAAACACTATTGCTACCACACACGATCGACCTAGAACTTACTACAACCTCCAATCAAACTCATTATCCCAAAATTATTCATTTCTCATAAGCAATTAATTCTATGTTTACCATATCAATAATTCATTATATACGAGTAATTTTAATTACTCAGTTAACCACATTATCGGCATTTCTACTTGCCTCTAATCACGTAACAACTAACCGCAGGTAATAACAAATATAATCATGTCATCATTTATATCATTAACTCCTGTTAACATATTATTTACTAGTTTAGTCTTGACTAAATATACTCACTTCTTTCTTAAGCCAATAGACTATTTCACAATTCACATGTTTCATAAACATATTTAAACACTTCTTCATGGAACAATTATACTTTCAACAATAGCTACACAATTTCATTAACAAAGATTTATAGCCTCGCTTTTTATTCAATATTCCATAAATGATCCTAAATCACACATTACTCAATAATTTCGACACATCCCTATACATCCAAATTCATTTCAAGCAATTTCTAGTGCAAACATCACATTCAACCCTTCTATCATCACCTTATCGTGTAATAACCACCAATGATTCATAACTAGGAAAATTGGCTATTCTAACCAAATAACTCTGCTAATACACACATATCATCATAGCAAGTGGCAACTCTCCTTAATTTAAATTCAAGAAAGTTTATCGTGAATTTACCTTACGGAGGAAAAGCCATGAGTACCGGTTGGTTGCTCATCTCCTACCTTCTCTGCACCCAAAGAACATCTCACAAAGTTTAAGCGTTAGCACACAATATTCTACCCGATTCGCCTACAGTGGCTAATCCCGCACCTTGGAATGTTTGACAAATACACAATAGATTTTGGATTGAACATTTACCAATGTTCAATTCACCCAAACCTACGCTCTAATACCAATTTATAACAACCCTCAATTTTCAAGGTCATATATATATTTTTAAACATATCGGAAGCGCACGATTAAATATATAACGTTAGGTTTCATACTTACCTTTCAAAATAGTAATTCGTTTACGTACAAACTCTAAAACTATATTATCATAACAAGTATCAATACCAGGTTGGGTGTTATATTAAAATCCATGACATAATTATTTTCAATCCAAAACATTTCCAAATAGATCAGAGAGCGGTGCCAAACATTCCTTCAAGCCAAACTTCTAACAACCCACAACCACAAGCTAAACCTGCAAGAAGTTGGGAGGTGGGATTAGCACAAAGCTAAGTGAATGAATCCAAGGCTAACATTCTAACTCAGCTTAACAAATGCCTACAACCAAGTAATGCACAAGCAACATAGAAGGATCGGTGGTCCTTGAGGTACCCTCATGCCGGGGTGGTCCCCCAAGTAACACTTAAACCCAACTGAAGGCCAATCAGCGGTTAAACCGATAGTTTGGTACTATTACTACATACAACGCAATTGCAGTGTCCAACACATGTACAAGGCACTTGCGATGTCCAAGTAATAGTACCCAAACCCAACACATTAGTTGACCTCCACCAATCAAATAGTCCACAACTATCATAGTTTGTAGGACACCAATAATCAATCAAGGGTCAGCCATCATGGCAATACAATATTAAAGCAATCATTGCAATAAATCAAGTTTACCCTTTGTAACATGTTGTTACAACTAACTTAGACTGAGAGTCCAAGATCCACTCACCCTTGACAATCTCCGTCTTCACTCAATGGTCTAATATTATTGAGTCTTTGTCTTATCTGGAAACACAACAGAATAATACCAGTCAGTACCCATCTCAAATATTCACAACTTGAATAAAAGTGCACCATTGTCATCAAACATGATAATTCAATTTACAACATCTAAACATGTATATAATTCACAAATTTACTTATCATGATACCGCATTGCAGGTTACTAATCATATAAACATATAACATATCAGTTACCAAAGAATTTAAAACGAATACAAGCATGCTGAAATGGCCCATGAAACCGCCGGCTAGGGTCTTAAAGCCGTCGGCTCCACCACATGAACCGCCGGGTCAGACCCCCCCAGCAGCCGGGTGAATTAGATTTTTCACAAACAGGAGATAAATGCGTTTTAAAGGCTACAGAAGCCACCGGCTTGGCTAAGTAGCCGCCGGCTAGGATCATTAACCCGCTGGCTTGGTTGTCTCACCTAGGGATGGCAAAAACATCCGAACCCGATGGGGAAAACCGAACCCGACCCAATTAATACCCGCACCCGTATGGGTAGATGGGTTTGGATACGGGTTTGGGTACAAGTTTTTCTTTCTTCGCGGGTTTGGGTTTGGGTACGGGTTTTAGTAATACCCGCCCCGATTACCCGTACCCGTACCCATACCCAATTACCCGTACCCGTATCCGCATAATTGTTATTCTTAATTATATGTAATCTATATTATATATATAATATAATTAAAGCATAATTAATTTGTGGATGAAAATTGAATAATGAAGATTAAGAATGATCATATTATCTATATATTTTGCATCTATTATTTTGAATTTGAATGATCATGACATTTGAATTTTGTACTTTCAAAAACATGTAATTGTTTGTATTATGACCAGTTTGAACAACCATTCTATTATTTAGGGTATCTTGGTTTGCTTCTTTTATTTTGTCACGTTTCCGTTTTAAGACATCATTTATAATCGCCATACTTTCTATTTTATATGCGGAATAGTCAAACGGGGATAACCGATACCCGTGGGGAAACCCGAAAAACCGTTGGGTAATATTAAATGGGTACCCGCTAGCTATTGGGTTGGATTTGGGTATGCATATTCTAAATGGGTCTGGGTACGGGGTCATTAAAACCCGACCCGAACCCGACCCATTGCCATCCCTAGTCTCACCCGATGGTTCCCATTTAATCACAAGGAACCTGCCAGCTAGGTATAGCGACCCGCCGGCTTGATCGTCTGGAACAGCAGCAACAGATTAACAACCCCCAAACCATGAACCAAAACCCTCCAAATCACAAATTCGAACACTAGATACGATTTTTACCAACAAGCAACCTCAACTATCATCATATATCATGTTATAACAACAGATCACTTCATCAAACATCAAATCTATACATGTTTACTTATTCCATTTAATTTCTTCAAACCCTAAGTTATATACATATATTTTTAGAGTAAATTAAACTTACAATCAAGATGCTAACAAGTTGATGGTGAATATGCTAAGTAGTTAACCACGAATCCAAGCTTAATCGATTTGCAATGCTTCTCTCTTTTGATTTCTTAAATCTTCAAGTGTATGTGTGTGTGTTTAGTTTGAAAGAGATGAGGAAAACAAAAAGGAAAGGAAAGGGAAATAAGTTAGGTTGACTTCCCCAATTATGAAGTGCAAGGTTGGTGTACATATTATACCCGCTCTAAACCTATTGTCTGGAACCTAGAAACCTTTTGCGAGAAATACATTTTATTAGGCTTTCAACTAAGGTTCTTTAAAACGAGCAATAATTCATTTAACACAATAAGTCATTTGACCATTTGACCTATTTATTTCAGTTATCAAATTACACCAAGTATTTAGAATACAATTTAAATATCAATTTAAAATAAGGAGATTAATGTATTTCTACTAGGACCATTTCGAGGATGTTACAGTTGTTTACTCTTTCCACGGGTTTGGGAGGAGAGGATGCATATCTTGACATAGGCGAATACGAGCCACGCCTTGAATAGATTTTGAAAATGAATTCCTAAAAGAAGAAGTTCTTGGCATCCCTCTACCAAACCTATCTAGGGATAATAACCTACAATCCCTAATTACAGGTCCTTGTTGTCCACAACGAAAACAAGAATGCCGTTCAACATACGATTTATTCCAATGAGTACCTACGAAAGGTTGAGGTGGAGAACGAACTGTAGGAGGCTTAGGAGATGAAGCATTTACATGATGTGAACTCTTGTGTGTACATGTTGATGTAGATGCCTCAGAAGTTGAGCAAGTTGATGTTGAAGGTTGTTCATTTTTACAATATAAATTTGAATCCTTCATTTGATTTTGAACATTTTTGGATTCATTTTCAACCTATTTTTTACCCTTTTTATTTGAAATCTTTACAGTTTCATTGGTAAGTATATGATTTTCAGACTTAACATTAACTTTTTCAACTTTAATTTCCGCCTCTTCCGGTAGATCCTCTATCTCAACACCCTCCTCTACACTAACTGGAGGTGTACTCTCAGACTTAACAAAAGTAGGCAAGGGATACTCTGGCCATTTAGTTTTCTCCTTTGCATGCCTTCTGGGAGTAGATTTAGCTTCTTTAGTCTTTGTAGCTGACCAAGAAGAGTAGTCAGCTACAACATCTTCGGTGCCCTCTTTAACAGGCGTGGGATAGTAGTTAGTAGGAGGTGGGACTCCTTCATATCCCAAACCAGCCTTACTATTCTTGTCTGTAATTTGCTTGTTAACGATTTCATCGAAAACGTCAAGAGACTCTGAGAAACTTGATATTTTTCTATTAAAATTCACAGACTGAGACTTTAACTCATTTAGTTCTTTATTCAACAAATCAATTTCTATTAGATAGCTTTTAATAGCATCTTGTTGACTAAAAACTTTTGATTTAAAAGTCTGAGTGTCTAACTTATGAGCCTCGATTTGCTTATCATAAAGTTTTTCATTTGCTTTTAAAAACTTATTTGACTCAGTAAGCTTAACGACCTTTTCTCTCAAGTCTTCATTATCTATTTGAAAACATTTTAAAGAAGCTTCCAATTTAATACAAGATATGCAAGTAAAAGGTTCTTCAGGTTCCGTTTCTACCTCATGTATCTTTGCCAAAAGCGCACGGTGTTGAACCTTTCCTTGAAGCGCACTCCAATCAAACATTCCTTGATTAAACACCACCATCACCTGTGATGTTGTGCTGTTCTCTAGAGTCTTGGGGGCTGAAGGTGTAGTGAAACCAGATGATGGATATTTATTCTCCACACATTCCTTAGCAAAGTGTCCATAAATATGACAGATTTTACATTTCACCTTGCTTTTATTAAAATCAAGACCTGTATCACCATCATCATCCAAATCCTTTCAACCCGTTCTCTGAAGAAACTTCTTGGTTCTTTGGGTTATCATGGCCATACTCCATTTGATATCCATTTGCTCTAGATCATCAAAATCGATCTGTTCAAAGTCTTCCTCAGTAAGCTGCAGAGTACTAGCCTTCTTTGTAAGAAAATTCTCATAAGAGTTGAGGAAAGCTGCAAAGATTGTGGCATGATCCTCAGTAGCCTTTGAATGAGCTGTATGAGAAGTATAGGAAGCATATGAAGTGCTCCCAGAAGGAGATGTAGATGACTTGGAATTAGATCAGGAAGTATCATTGAGACTAGGATTTTGAACGTTAGCAACTGACATTTTTGCTTTCTTCTTTATGTCAAGAGCGTACGCCTATAATTTTCTAATGAGATCTTCCAAATCCATGAGTTCAAGTTCTGGATCTTGTTTCAAAACTTTCACCTTGGTATCCCAGTCGTTAGGTAAAGTACCTAATAACTTCTTGTTTACTTCTCCATTAGTAAGTACTATTCCTCCTTCAGCCAATTCACTTACGAGTTGGGAGTATCTCTTAAACTCAACGTCCAAAGATTCAGTAGATAGTAAATCAAATGTGTCAAACTGTTTCTTGACAAGTTCCAATTTACTAATCCTGTATTTTTCATATCCACCACATCGTTTTTCAATTGCATTCCATAGGTCGTATGCAATATCATAATGTTTAAACAATTTTTTAACTTCAGTTGATAAACATTTGATAATTGCGGCATGAGTTTTCTTTTCAGTATCCCATGCTTTTCTCTCCTCAAGTGTCATGCCATTGTAAGACTTTTGTGGTGATACTCTTAAATTCTTTGATCCAACTACTGGTCTTTCATATCTTTCAACCAATGAGTTTCACATATCTGGATCGTTTTTAGATATGAAGGCTTCGAACTCAAATCTCCATTCAGCATAAACTTTATAAGATGAAAACATAGGGGGTTCACTCTCACTAACATCTCCACTGTTGAAACGCATAACAGCTCTAGAAGACATCTTGAAACCAGAAAATTATTTGCGATTTTTCCCTTCAAAATTGAATTCAAAAATTTCAAAAACGACCCGAGTGTAGCAAAACTTTTCCGACACTAAAATTAAGCACTTTTAAGCTCAAAAACAAAATTTAGTACTATAAAATTTTTCGCGAATTTCCCACCAAAATTTCGTCCGAAAACGTCCAAAAATGCCCGGGTAAAATGAAACTTTTTCAAGCTAAAATTGAACTATTTTAAGGCTAAGGAAAAATTTTGGGAACGCAAGATTAAGTGTCGCTAAGTAGTGTCGCTAAAAGACAAGTGTCGCTATCAAGTGTCGCTGGAACCCTAATTGGCGACACTCAAGGAAGTCTCGCTATGGAAGTGACGCTGGTGAGGAAGTGACGCTGGTAAGTGACGCTAAGTCGCGGCCAGCAGCCCCAAAAACCCCAAAAACCCCAAAAACGAAATTTTTCAAAACCCTAGGAGAAAATGACGAACGGCCGATGAACAAGCACCAATAATCCACCCAAAATTCGATATAATCAACACAAATAACCTAGTAACTAATTATAATCAATTAATACCTTCGCGAATCAACCGAAAAACGTTTCTTTCACGATCCGAAACCGACGAATCTTTGATTCTTGACTTTGATACCAGTTGAAAGTCCCGTACGCGTAGGATCTGATCAGATCGTTTATGAATAACAAACAATCGATAAATGATTCACGAACACACGATTTCTATATAACCTTCGTATAAATTCACAATTGAATAATAAAGATTACAAGATACAAACTCAAACTTTCGTTCTCTCCTCTTCTCTCTCTGAAAACGGCTCACACACTCTCACAAAGTCTAACCCTAATTTTGACCTTGGCTCTTCTATTTATACTTACAATCTGACCTACCTGCGACACTAGCCAAGTATCGCAGGAGCCGACCCGTGCGACACTAGCTAAGTGTCGCATTCTGTGACACTGACCCAAGTGTCGCATGAACAGTGTTGTGTATATTTTCTATTTCACTATATATTACAGACTCGCATATACACACTAAACATTATACATACGCAGACTAATTGACTTTGACAATTATAATAGTTTGACCAACTGACTGACACACAAAATGCACCAATAAATTCTCATGAAGTGCATACCACAAGAATATGGTGCACCTTAATTTGGTTTGATGAGATGTATGGTTAGATCAACACTTCCCCCTTCCTCCAAATTGTACTACTTCCCTATGGATCATGCCACTATATATAGTGGAATGATTGACAGGGAAGTGCATTTTTTGGAGGAAGGGGGAATTGTTGATCCAACCAATCATTTCATCTAAGCAAATTAAGGTGCACCATATTATTGTAGTATGTACCTCATGGGAATTTAATGCAAGCATGGAGGTACCAATGAGAATATGACACGTGTACAATGAAAACCCATTTACCCCTAAAACAAATTATCTCACAAACGACAAGTCAAAAATTTATGATAATTGCACCATAAAATTCAGTGTTTTCTCCTCTTTGATTTAAGATCACTCAAGACATATTTTCGACGAGTTTATTTTTTTCCATTTTTTGGTGGGTTTTACAAATTATAAACACGTATGTTACTTTTTTGTTATAAATTAGATTTAGGGTTAGGGTTTAGTGTTTATTAGGGTTTAGTAGAGTGTACTATGGTTTAGGGTTTAGTAGGGTTTATGGTTTAAGGTTTAATATGCTTTAGGTTTTAGGGCTTAGTAAAGCGTTTAGGGTTTTAGGGTTTAGGGCTTTTGCTAAACCCCAAACCCTAAACCCTAAACCCTAAACGCAACACTAAGTCACTAACATATGCGTTAGTATACGTAAAACCCTCCGAAAAATGAAAAAAAAATTGAAAATATGTCATGATAGATCTTAAATCGAAGAGGAGAAAACGCTGAATTTTATGGTGCAATTTTCATAATTTTTTGACTTGTCGTTTGTGAGATAAATTGTTTTAGGGGTAAATGGGTTTTTTTAGTTATAGAGGTGATCACATGGGTGCACCTGCACACCAATTATTATAGACTTCATGAGATTAATGATGATGATTTATTTCCCCTTTCCCCCATTTTTTGCACTTCTCCTTGATCACTACCCTATATATATATATATATATATATATATATATATATATATATATATATATATATATAGTGGGAGGATCTAAAGGGAAGCCCTTAATCTTAGGGAAGGGGGAAGTGCTCTTACAACCGTCAGATTAGTTCTACTTTGCAGCTCCAATGCCTCTTTTCCTTGTTACTGGTTTAGCCTATTTAAAGGTGATGAGGGTACATATGTCTTTTGACATTTTATTTTTCAATTTAATTAAATATTGTTTTATTAAAAATGTAAAGAGAAGCACGAGGGTTTTATTCTGTTTCTGTTTCTGGTATCTCTTCACACAATTCACTTTAGCATTCAGTAGCGATTAATTGAATCATGCAATTAAATTCAAGTTCGTTTCTCAACACAACGATTAAGAAGCTACTGATTTAGAATTCAATTTCGTTACTCCTCTTCGCGATTAATCGATTCGTTCAAGCAAATCCATTTAGTTATCAATTCTAGGTCAGTGATTCGCTAATTTTGTGTTTATGATTTCAATTTTGATTTCAATTGTTCAATGTTTCAGTTTTCATTGAGTTCAATTGTCCACTTTTTTAGGTTTTAACTTTGTAATTGTGTTTTTGCAGCTATTGTGATGAAATCTAGCTCCAATCTCTCGTTAGAGTCAAATTCGGATGTTCTTCATTCTATGGGTAACTATCACAAATTAAAATTTCAAAGTTGAAAACTTATTTGTTCACGATGCTGTTCTCAGTTAATGATAATATTACTTGTGATGAATCTTATCTATTTTTAATATCTTTGTGTATTTAATCTGTTTGTGGATTTTTATAATGTTGTTTTGGTAGCTTCCATGATGCTTCTAGTTCCAATGTTCCTTTAGAATCGAATTCATATGGTTTTTGTTGTTGTTGTTACTTAGAATGTTCATTAAAAATAGATAAGATTCATCACAAGTAATATTATAAATAGATAATATTACTGTAACATCTAAATCACTTTGAAGGTTATATGATAATGATAATATTACTTGTGATGAATCTTATTCATTTTTAACATCTAAATTCATCATATGCTTATATTTTTAATATCTTCAAAATAGATAATATTACTTGTGATGAATCTTACTGTAACATCTAAATCATTTTGAAGGCTATATGTTGAAATACAGATAAATTCCTCATGGAAATTTTCATTGTGATCAGCAAGATAATGTCTCATGTTCACACAAGTTGTTGATATTAGCGAAACGAAAGAAAAAACCATACCCAACATGTAAATTTTCAGCATGCTTATTAATATGTACAATGAAAAATATGTCTTTCTAAAGAACCCAAGTTCTATTAGTTCATACCGTTTGTAACTATGTATATTGGCTTTTATATTTCATAATTGTTTAATGTTCACGAGTTGATTATATAGTATAGATCTTTCATATTTTGATTATGTAATTTGACCAAGATTTTTCACTAAAATTTAAAAATTGTGGTATTTATCCGTTGCACTCTTTTTATGAAGAAGTTCAAAAATTATTTCCAATCAACTATTGCCATCTGGGTGGGTATGAGATTATGCTTTTGTTCAATTATGGTGTCTTACACATTGTTGGATATTAGGATAAACTCTACATATTGCATCAGGTTATATCACATGAAGTTGTACTCCAATAGATTAAGATATCATCAGATAATATATCCCACTAAAACATTCCTTCTAATTCATCAATTGAAAGTTTACTAGTTTATTGTAACACCCCCAAATTTGATGATTTGCGGAAGCTTGATTTGGGTGTTACTAATCAATAACAAAGCACAAAGATATATAGTAAACGACTCTATATGCGTCGTTTTAACAAAATATATTGATAATAGAAATGTTTACAACATTTAAAGCTTTACATGGCTCGAGTTTAAATAAAAGGAGATTTCAGTACATAAGTACTTGTACAAAATATACTAATGCAAGAAAATCTCAATCTTCTGTATGCTGACTCGAGCTAAAGTCCTGAAGCAGAAACATCCTACTGTTTGGTACCTGCGATATATGCTAAAAGGTCAGCTAAAAAGCTGGTGAGCTCACAGGTTTGAAATCAGTTAATATAGTATGAACCGCAAGATTTAAATAATGAATTGCATCCAGCAATTAAATAATGAATTGCATCCAGCAATTAAATGATAGTCATCGTGTATACAGCCATGAGCACATAGTTGAGCTTAACTCGAGGGCCGGGTCCCCTATAGAGAATTCCGGGCGAGGTGCCTCCACGAATGCCTAATCCACATTCGTCTTCCCAAATATTAGTACGTCCGTTTACCCGGTTAGTGCTTGCTAACCCGGACGAGGTGGGTCAATCCTATATGGTACCATATACTAATATTCACGCTACAACGTATTAACAACTATGCTGACGGAGGACTTTAAATGATTAGTTTCGAAAAACTCATGTAGTATATGAAATGTTTGTACTTGCGTTCACATGTTAAAATTTGAGCAATATATCACACCCCTGAGTAAAACAGTAAAAAGAGGGGCTATGAGACTCACCTGAGTCTGAAAGCGTTTAAACAAACGTAAGTTGATTAGCCGAGTACGAAGTCCAAAGACATGTAACCTGAGGGTGTCCACGACACGCGATGGTTATAATCATGATTGGGTATCTCAAAAGATCACCCTTGTAGTTGTTACACAACTATATATATGTCCAAATTACTACGATTTGGTTGATTTGTTAAGTGTTTGAAAACATGTACGGCCCGTTGGTGACGGATTTGTAATAATAATCTCAACTATTATTATTTTGATTTCGTGGCGTTTTACTTGAAAAATGTGTTTTGATTATGTTTTAGAAGCCGTTACGGAATCTAAGTATGGGGGTCCGGGGGCAGCGCCCCTAGTAGCGGGGTCCAAGGGGCGGCAGCCCCTGGCGGGGTCCAAGGGGCAGAGCCCCTGGCTGGGGTCGAGCTGCCAGGTCAGCTTGGAAAATTTTTATTTCTACTATATTGCTTTGACGAAAAACGCATCTGGGATCGGAATTCGGGTAAAATCGAGTGATAAATTTCGAGTCTCGATACTTAGTAAAAATCTGAGTTTTCTGTGTTTTGCGACACAATATGCGACACAAAAGTGGTTATGCGACACAAGGGTTGTGTCGCATAGGAATGCGACACAATGTCTATGCGACACAATGGTTGTGTCGCATAGATGCGAGATGCTGATTCAACAGCGACATAGTGATTGTGTCGTATGGGGTATGCGACATAGTGGTTGTGTCGCAGGTCTTGCGACACTGATTATCGGGTACGACACAAGGTACGACACAAGGGATTTTTATGCGACACAAAGGTCAAAATACGACACAACATGCGACACAAGGCTTGTGTCGCATGGATGAACACCAGCCCAGAAAGTCCGGCTGTTAATGTTTTTCCGGCCAAAATTCCGTTTTAAACTCGTTTTTAAGCTATGAAATCGTGTTATATACTTAGTAAGGGACATATATATGTTATATAAACAACCACAAGTGAAAAATACTAAGATTCGAGAGATTTCGGGATTTTGTCGGAAACTTACAATTTGCCGAAATGAAAATCCGGAAAGATAGCGTTGTAGATCGTCGCGAGGTGGTCGTGAATCTCTAAAAATATTGATGATACGAGTGCGTTTGGTAGTAGTATTTTGCGATTTTAATGGTTTTGGGGTGTTTTTCTTTTTAGAGAGAAAAGATAAGAGAGAGATAGAAGAAAGAGATGAAATGAAGAAGAAAAGTGGGAGGTGGGGGTTTATCCCCACTTTTCAGTTTTCTCCCCGCGTTCCGCGCGGTGTTCGTTTTCTCCGTCATTTAACGTTTGAAACAATTATTTACATTTTAATTATAAGTTTTAAAATACAATTTATTACGAAATGTTTTGTTTAAATATTTTACACATCAATTTATATTGGAGTTATAAAATGTAAGTTTGTTTATTTAGTTTGCGCGTTTTAATATTTTAAATTGTGTAAGTTCGGTTTGTACGATACGAATGAATACGAAATATTATCATAATAATATTTTTGACATAAAAGCGTTATTTAATAAAATTGGTCACCAACGTCCGTATTAAATTGAATCGAAATACATTCGATTTAAATTGCGTACGATTAAATCCAATCGCATTTTCGTATATATTCAACAATATATATAATTCGATACATTAATTAGCCTAACACAGAACTAATTACATGTATTAACATACGATTAGGCACTAATTACTAGTCCTAATTTAGCGGGTGTTACATTTATGAATTATAACTTCATGTAATTACATATATTGATTCAAGAAGTGTTATAAATTTATTGGCCAATTAAGTTGAGAGTGTCCCTGGTAGTGGATCTTGATGATTGATGACAATGATTGTAAGGCGGAAACAAACAATCACTTAAACAATATATAATCTCAAACCGAAAACAAGAATATACGAATTGAATCACTTTGTATTGATGAATATAGCTGATTAGATTGATTACAAGAGTGTTTGGTCGACAAATGGTGCTAGGGTTTCGTCAACCCTAGCCGAAAACCCGTAGGTTTATATTTATACTAAAACTAAATCGGCAGACATGCGTCACTTGGGAAGTGTCGCATGTCGCCGCGCTCATGCTTCACTTACTTAAGTGATGCTATGCGACACTAAGGCAAGTGTCGCCTAACACAGAAGCTAAGTGTCGCTTTACATGAAAATGACTTTTCAATTAAAACTAACTAACGACACTTACAACTCAATAGACCAACTGACAGACACACTAATATACATCAACAAACTCCCCCGTGTCTTCAGCTTGGTCTTCAAAAACATCTTCAGTCAAACCCAACCTGGTGGAAATACTCCACCAGCATGAATACCAACTTTTATACAAATCTCAACCACCTTCTCAAACTTTGAAGCCTCTTCTTGATCAAATCGAAGATACTCCATTTTGCATTTGTGAAGAGCTTTCAAATCTTTCTTTGTCAGATTAATAAGCCTGATCGGATCAAAAACACGAAGAGTCTTTCCATACTTCGCCGGTAAATGCCACTTACCCTTTTCGATAACCGGATCTTCATCAGAAAGATATTCAATAACCGCTTCTTGAGTAATAGAATCAAACCACTAATATCGTAATCTCTTGAGAAAATCAAGTGGCAGAGACTGTAGTTGCATAGTTTTCTGACTAGTAGCTGGAGGATAACGATATTTGATGATCGGTTCCTGAGTTCTCGGATCCAACTTTTTCTTGTAAGAATAACGAACTCCCAGCTCTGGTCTAATCCACAAATACTTCTTGCTGTAGATATCTCTTCTAAGAATCTTCTGAAACATGTTACCACGAAAGTCATCGGTATGGTTAACGATGTTCAGATGAGCAAGACAATTCAACTCTTCCTTCGGCAAAGTACTGATACAGTTAAATCGAGGTCTGAAATACTGTACCCCATCTCTTCGCTTGATAAGAATCAGAAAGTTGTCAGCATCAAATTTCCAACTTCTGATCAAACCAGTTAACTTACCTTTAACCTGATAAGTTTTACAAATCTTCAACTCAGGTTTAAGCTTTCGAAACATCGGAAGATCTGAAGATGTAGACGGTTGTGATTGTTTAGGAACGGATTCAGCAGCTGGTTGTTCCTAAGTAGTATCTGTTGGAGGTTCTTTATCATCATCAGAATCATCGGACTCAATGATTGGTGCATCAAAATCATATGGTTGAGCCGGTTGTTTCTGAACAGGTTCCGGTTCTCGCTCAGGCGCCTGTTCCTGATTCGGATTATCCAAATACTCTTCATCCGGCCCTGGAACCTCTGCATTCATCTCAATATCACCCGGATCAATTGATCTGTCTTCTTCATCTACCGGATTTATCAAGCTCTGAAGATACGTGAGATTAACATTTGAATAATCAACCGAAATTGGTCTCGGTTGTCCTGGAACATCAACAAAGTAATCCAAAGCAATATTTTCATTAATCGGATCTGGAATTACATTTTCAGGTTCTGGGGGAGGAGTTACATTTGTTTCCAAGGTTCTTTATGACCTTCCTCCCCCGAAACAATAGTAACCGACTCCAGCTCTAGCAACCTAGACTCAAGATTTGTCACTTGGAGCTTCAATTCATCAACCTGAGCAACCTGCAATCTAAGAGAATCAACCTCTACAGCTTTAACCTCTAGATCTTTGATCTGTGCAGCTTGAGCTTCAACCACTGCAGCCTGATCATCAAAACGTTGATTCAACTGAGCCATCTGATCAAGAAACCGCTGAACCATTGCAGGCGTAGGTTCCTGTTGTTGTTGACGTTGCTGACCAGGTTCCTGAATATGAACACCTGTTCTCTGGTGTCTTCTCAGTGGTAAGTCAGCGTAAGACGGAGAAGACCCAGCTGGTCGCTTGCCAAGATTTGGCGGTACATGAACACGGCCCTCAGAAATCCTTCTCAAGATATGCTTAAAGCGTCAAGGATCTGCAAGCTGAATACCATCCAAAGCATTTTGAGGTGGAACATCACCTGGAGAGTCAGGTGGTGTGGGTCCACCATCAGATTCTTCTGTCGTAACTTCCTCAACCTGCTCAATATCTTCTAAGTCCTGAGCAACAACAGCATCAACCAAGTCAGCTTCATTGACCGGAGGCACAACAATATCCTCAAATCCGTCCCCAGGCGGCGCAACATAGTTTTCGTTTACTATGTGCCCGAACAGCTAGCGATCAGGTAAAACTGCAGAATCTTTCGGTGGCAGTTTGCAGTCATTGAAAACACGTAACAGCATTGGCGTCGCAACCAATAACGACCTCTGATCCGGAGCTATTCCCAAATCCAAATCATTCAATAACAACTGAAGAAACCGTGGATAAAGCAGCCACTTATCCTTACCAGCTCTGACATTTTCTACCATGTTCCCAAAAACATAACCGCTAAAGTTATACGGTTTGTTGTAAACTAACGCCAACATCAAAGAAAGAGTTGTATGACTCGCAGCATCGTAACCTCCTTTCCTAGGAGATAAACAAACGATAACGATATGACACAGATATCGCCAGACCCTGCATAGATACTGTTTCCTGAAATCCGTAAGCTGATCCTCAGGATAACCCATTCTCTGAAGACCCCCGTAGATAAACTTAGTCTCAAATGCAGTCGGCATTTCGTGCGTATCATTAAACTGTAAAACACGACGTATAGAATCCTCCGTAATCTCAATCTCACGGCCAAACATAGTGGAAACAATCCTTGGGGTATCGTTCTCAGTTCTGATAAATGCATGATCATAGAATTCCTCGATCTGATTCATGTAAACCGGAGTAGACGCGGTAATAGCATGATGAATCCTAGATCTACAAAGAAACGCAATCATTGGCCGGAATGGAAGCGAGTTCTTGTGCGTCGAATCCAGAAACGCAACAATATTATGTCGAGAGTTGGTGCGGAGATAATAATCCTGAAGATTTTCCATCTGTAACTAAAAAACATAAAAGAACACTAGAAAAATCGTTACAGAATAAGCTCAAACATAACATGGAATAATTCTGATTTTTTTTTAGCGTCACTAAGCAAGTGACGCCCCAAGCACTACCGACACTCTAAGAGTGCCGCAATAAAATCAGAAATCAAGTGATGCGTCACTTGAGGTAAGTGACCCATTCAAAGCGTCACTGGTGTAAGTGACGTTACCACAACATGCGTCATTCAAGGCGTCACTGAACAAGTGACTGTTAAAAGTATGCGGCAATAAAGGCGTCATTTAATAAGTGATGGGTAAAAAATAGCGGCACTAACAGCGTCACTCAAAGAAGTGACGATATGAGTGAAAGTATAGACCTAGGCGGCACTAAGGGAGTCAATTTAAAAAGTGACGCGTATAGGCGTCATTCAGAAAGTGATCGTGTAAGTGACGTTTAGCCTATCAAATTACCATTTAGAGTCACTTAATGGAAGTGACGCTTGAAGTGATGCAACGATGAAGATCATCGTGTCACTGTTCAAGCCCAGAAATCACGAAGAACACAATTTCGGGTTTTCGCAAACGGAGTTAACCACAAGGTGCGCAATTTGTAAACGAGTAAAATGCACCAAATAGTAACACAAAACATAAACGAATAATGCCCCAAATCGAGTGTTTTTAGTAAACCCTAAAAACCCGTAACTTTAACATTCAATTAAATCATGAATACGCAATAATAGACGATAAAAATTGTACCTAATGATGCGTAATGATAAGGGGAACAAGTTCACCGAAGCCGATTGCACGCAAAACGCTTGAAAATCCACAAATCAATCGAAAACCGCTAACAGTCGAAGTGACGCAACGATGGGAGAAGTGACGCTAGATCAGTGGAAGTGACATGTAATGAATAGGGTTGGTGGTGATAATGAGTTCCGGTTAGGGAACTATTTATACCAAAACCCTAATATGCGTCACTTAGAACGTCTCTTGGTGCGTCACTTAAAGCGTCACTAGAAGCGTCACTAAGTAAGTGACGCGTATAGACACTTAGTGAAAAATTTTCAAAATTTTGTTGATCTTTTGCGTAGTACTCAATTTGAAAGTAAATGTGACTTGGGTATAACTAAAGTACAAATTAAATTAACACAAAAATAATGCAAAAATACAAATATAAAGCCAAACTTAATAAATTCTTTTTGGTGACGGAGTTGATTGAGTCTGGTTAGGGATCATATCGGAATAACATGCAATTATTAGGAATAGTAAGTGTTATTTCGATCATCAGTATATTTGTCCACTTTAAATTTACGTGGCACACTTAAAACACCTTTTATAAAAGTTATTTCAAGACGATTATTGGTATTGTTTGTCCACCTAAACATGTTACATTCGTATTTGTGAGCTAACCTTTATTGTTAGTATGAATATTAATTTTGGAAAACCTATTATATGATATACTGATAAACTTTAGTAAAACACAAAACACTGCATATTAAACAAGGTAGAGATTACAAGACCAAGTTTATCTCGGCTTTCTCATAACATACACTTGATATTTAAACTTAGGCATACATCAAACCGATTATGAAGATACTAGTGGCCCCAGATCTGTACTTAGTACAACAGAGGGTCCCTTAGTATATACATAACAAGTTTGAGACTATGTGCATAACTAATGGATTCAAGTCTGTACGTGAGTACAACAATAGTTACCATTAGTTAGGCGAATAATCATATTATTACTATATGCCAATTTTGCGTTTACATAATGATTATGACATCGTATGGTAGTACCTTTATTTATCAATTAAGACTTATGTCATACATCATACAATATTTTTCACAAAGTAATAGATAAGTTTTAATATTACTTCTTACTCACTCACAAACCGGTGTGTATCATGCCTACCAATACATCGTATGATGAAGATAAAGTTTATAAAAACTGTGTTAAATATGTCAGATAAACCTACTGACACATCCAAGATAAACCTTAAAATTCCATTTTGTGCATGTCACCCGATGTACTATCATATCCCAAGTTGTTTACAGATACAACTCAACGTCTATTTTAAAAATGTAGCAACCGTGCATTTCTTTTATACTAAAGAGTATAAAGAGTGGCTGTTGCCATTTTTTTTTTAAACACACATAAAAGCAGATTAATTTACTTTCCATGTCACAAATTACTTTTTATTCTGAAAGAATCTTAAACCAATCATGTTGATCAGTTCATCAAATCGAGCACGTGAAAAAGCTTTGGTGAATAGGTTGGCACTTTGCTTAAGGGTGTCTATATGGACCAGGTCTATCAAGTGTTTTTCATAGCAATCCCGTATGAAGTGGAACCTAAGTTCTATATGTTTAGTCTTAGAGTGCTGTACGGGATTGAGTGTGATAGATATGGCAGCAGTGTTATCTATGTGAATAGGAGTCATAGTAAGAAGTAACCCGTAATCGCGTAGTTGGTGCTGAATCTAGAGAACTTGGGCACAGCAGCTAGCAGCAGCAACATACTCAGCCTCTGCTCTAGAAAGAGAAACCGTAGTCTGCTTCTTGCACTGCCAAGAGACCAAACGCGATCCCAGAAATTGACATCCACCAGTTGTTGACTTCTTATCTATACTGCAACCGCCATGATCCGAATCCGAATAGGCTGTAAGAGCGAAAGTTTTCTCATTTGAATACCATAGACCAAGAGTAGGTCTAGCTCTGAGATAACCAAAAATTCGCTTTACTGCCTTCATATGAGACACCTTTGGCTTAGCATAATAGCGTGAGCAGATTGACACGGCAAATACGATGTCCGGCCTAGAGGCAGTCAAATACATAAGGGAACCTATCATAGAACGATAGTCCCTCTCTTTGCAATCTTCGTCTTCCTCAGCAGGTCTAAGATTGTAATTAAGCTCGATAGGAGTCCCACAGGTTTAACAATTGAGCAGGTCATACCTAGTCAACATGTCATTGACATATTTTGACTGATGTATATAAATACCTTTAGCAAGCTGCTCAACTTGTACATCTAAAAAGAATGTGAGCTCCCCCATCGCGCTCATCTTAAACTCAGACTTCATGATTTTCTCAAAGTTCTTGCACATTGCCTCATTTGTAGAGCCGAAGATAATATCATCCACGTAAACCTGCACAAGTAACATATCTTCCCTATCCCCAGACTGTTCTCAAAGAATGAATAGCGTGCTATCAATGTTGCCTCTCACAAAACCATGCTTAATCAGATGCGTAGTAAGCCGCTCATACCAAAGCCTCGGAGCTTGGTGAAGACCATATAACGCCTTGTTTAACTTGCAGACGTATTCCGGATGTGTGGGGTCTTCAAAACCAGGAGGCTGCTTAACATACACATCTGTATCTACTTGTCCATACAGAAACACACTTTTCACATCAAGTTGATTGACGCGAAATTCCTTGAAGGACGCGTATGCCAGAAAAATGCGAATGGATTCCAATCGAGCAACAGGGGCAAATACTTCATCATAGTCCAGACCTTCAATTTGACTGAAGCCTTGAACTACCAGACGTGCTTTATTACGAATCACAATGCCCCGATCGTCCATCTTATTACGATATACCCAACGAGTGCTGGTCAAGTGGGCACCCTTGGGTAATGGAACTACTTCCCAGACTTGCAACTTTTCAAATTGCAACAGTTCCTCTTGCATAGCCTCGACCCAGGATGGATCTTTTAAGGCCTCTTCAACCTTCTTGGGTTCAATTTGTGATAGATGGCATGAATTGATATTAGCTGCTAGACCCAAAAGTTACTGAGTATTAGTCTGCTTCACTTGATGTCGCGTTTGAACTGGAGCATGAGGATCACCAAGAATATTGTCAATGGGGTGATCCTTATGTATCCGAGTCACTGGAATTGGATCCGGCACAAGATTCAGTTCCAAGTTGTTCAAATCTCCTTCAGTTGCAGGAATGTTCGGTGAAGCCTCATCATCTTCATCTCCTTGAGTATAGTAATGAGAATAGGTCGCCTTTTATGCTTCCTTTTCCTCATCCTCTTCCTCCCTTTCTTTCTCTAATGATAGCATGCGTGGATCATAGGGAAGCTCCTTCGTATAGATAGACTTAGAAGTAGAAGTAGAAGGAGCATCCGAAGATGGTGTAGTGGGAGATGGTTTATTTGTGGGTGTAGGTGAGGGTGTAGATGTAGATGCAGATGCGGGTGTTGGACTAGGTGTTGTGGTAGGTGTGGGAGTGGGTGTTGGAGTAGGTTTTGAGGTAGATGTTTGATTGGATGCCGATTCAGGGTTTGGGTTAGATGGTTTTTAAGGGAGAATCGGGTGTCTCTTGAGAGAGACTGATTCCATGGAGTAGGGTAACCAATTCTTCCTCTTGATCTACTTCCGGTATGTTGAAAGAGTTAAAGACACCCTCATAGTTGAAAAACCAATCCGGACCCGTTCCTTGAGGAGGATCCGTATAACGCAAACATTTAACCTCAAAGTGCTCCTCAATCTGACTTGTTGATTTGTTATAAACTCTCTTATTCAGAGAGTTCACCGAATAACCAAGAAAAATCCCTTCAACTGCTTTATCATCAAACTTTGAGATTTTATCTTTAGTAATCAAAATTAAACAAGGACACCTAAATGGCTCCAGAAAATGCAGGTTTGGCTTACGGTTATTAAAAAGTTCATAACATGTTTTGTTCTTCTTCTTAACCGTGAGCACCCGATTCAGAACATAACAAGCAGTATTAACTGCCTCAGCCCAGAAGATTATAGGTAACTTAGAATCAGCTAGCATGGTCCGAGCAGTTTCGATGATAGTCCTATTTTTACGCTCTGCAACTCCATTCTGTTTAGGAGTTCTTGGAGTACTGAATTGATGTTCAATGCCTCTTGCAGCACAGAATAACTCGAGAGTAGAATTCTTGAACTCGGTACCATTATCACTACACAGTCTCTTCACCTTTAAGTTGCACAGATTTGTCAACTTATCCAACAGATATACCAGAATGTCCGCAGTCTCACCCTTTGAAGCTAGAAAGTAAACCCACGAAAATCTTGAGTAGTCATCCGTAACTACCAAGCAATAAGATCTGCCACCAATGCTCTTAGTTGAAATGGGACCAAAAAGATCCATATGCAAGAGTTCTAGTGGTGCAGCAATAGAATTCACTATCTTAAACTTATGGGACTTTTTGTGAAGTTTGCCCTTGTGGCAAGAAGTACAGTCATCCTTTAAAGAAAAGGACTGTTTTGGAACTCCATTCACCAAATCATTCTTTATGAGGAAATTCATTTTTCGGAAATGAATATGTCCCATCCGTCTGTGCCAAAGAAGTGATTCTTTCTCTGAAGCCTTTGAAAGGAGACAAGTATACTCATTAGTAGTCTCAACAGTTCGCATATTTAGAATGTAGGTGTCATCTTTCCTCGGTGCTCGCATTAGCACCCATTCCTCAAGAATGACAAAACCCAGCTTCAGTATAACACATTCAGTCTTTGTGAATGCAGTGGTGTAATCCTTATCACAAACTTGTGAAATGCTCAACAAGTTGTGATTGAGTTGTGCCACATAATTCACATTCTCAAAGCTAACGTTCCCATTTGTTAGCGTTCCATGACCCAAAATCGTTCCTCCTGTATGTCCAGCAAAGGCAACATATCCTCCTGCAAATGGTTTAATATCTACAAGAAGAGACACATCGCCAGTCATGTGTCACGAGCAGCCACTGTCTAAATACCATTTACTATCTCTCACACGTTCAGACTGTCGCAACACATAAAAGTAAGGAGATTAGTGAGAAACGGTGACCCAGGCCTTTACAGACTTAGGTACACCGGAGTCATCAACAATAATCACATCAGATAGAATTTTATTTTTTAACAAATCAGAATTTTCATCTGATGGATTATTGTTGACGACTTTAGAGTCAACAGAAGACTCTTTTCTTTTCCAAACCTTAGATGGTTCGAAAATTAGTTTGGGAGTAATGTCAGGCTTTTGTTTTGGCAAAGGATTTTACCCAATATTACTTTGCCTCTTAACCGGCTTGGGAGAGTTAGAATAACGCCTAGGTGGGGATTGTGAAAACGAATTCTTATAAAATGAAGTTCTAGGCATTTCTTTCCCATAGCGCTGGTTAGAGAGCTTGGGACAATCACATATTAAATGTCCCTGTTTCTTGCAATAGAAACAGGAACGCTTCTCAACG
The DNA here is from genome assembly GCA_949592205.1 of Helichrysum umbraculigerum. Lineage (NCBI taxonomy): Eukaryota > Viridiplantae > Streptophyta > Magnoliopsida > Asterales > Asteraceae > Helichrysum > Helichrysum umbraculigerum. The sequence continues at coordinate 1,155,228 of CATIUR010000005.1, read as the reverse complement.
AATGGTTGAGGCTGAGGACTTATCGGAGGAGGTGGAGAAGCATTTCTTGAACATGCACAATGTGCACACGTTTTAAGTGGTGCTATCTCAGGTTTATTGGTTGAAGTAGAAGGTTTGTTATGAGAAACGTTATCATTATTAACATTTAAACTTCGTTTCAAAATCTTTACAGGTGTCTGTAAAGTTTTAGTGTTCTCATTTAAAACCTTTTCTTTTACTTTTTGAACCTTAACTGGTTTAGTTTGCAAAATTTCAGGTTTAACTTCAACCCTTTTAACCTTAGGATACTCCTGTTCGGTAATATCCTCAATCTCAACGACCTCCTCTAAACTAACAGGAGGTGTACTCTCAGACTTAACAAAAGTAGGCAAGGGATACTCTGGTCGTTTAGTTTTCTCCTTTGCCTGCCTTTTGGGATTGGATTTAGCTTCTTTAGACTTTGTAGCTGGCCATGATGAGTAGTCAGCTACAAATTCTTCGGTGCCTTCCTTAACAGGCAGAGGATAGTGATTGGTAGGAGGTGGGACTGAGTTATACCCTAGTCCTGCCTTACTACTTGTATCTGTCCTCTGCTTGTTAACGATTTCATCGAAAACATCACGAGACTCTGAGAAATTTGAGATTTTTCTATTGAAACTCACAGACTGAGACTTTAATTCAGAAAGTTCTTTATTCAACAAATCAATTTCTGTTAAATAGCTTTTAATTGAATCTTGTTGACTAAAGACTTTTGCTTTAAAAGTCTGAGTATCTACTTATAAGCTTCAATCTGCTTATCATAAAGTTTTTCATTAGCTTTTAAAAACTTATTTGACTTAGTAAGTTTCTCGACCTTTTCTCTCAAGTTTACATAGTCTATTTGAAAACATTTTAAAGAAGTTTCCAATTTAATACAAGATATACAGGTAACAGGTTCTTCAGGTTCATTATGTACCTCAGGTGTGATGTGAGCCATTAAACATTGTTGATACTGCTGAGCTTGAGCGCTCCAATCCAGACTAGTAGGCTCGATCACAATCAGAGCATTAGAAGCTCCAATCTTCGGTACATCTTTCTCAGGAGTCTTGGGAGGAGATGGTTTAGTGAGACCTGATGGTGGCATCTTTGGTTTCTCACATTCTCGGGCAAAGTGTCCCAAGTTCTGGCAGTTGTAGCAACGAACCTTGCTCTTATCAAATCCAAAGCCAGATTTACCAGCTCCTTCCAAACTCTTGCGTCCAGTTCTTTGCAAGAATTTATGTACCCTTCTCGTGATCATGGCGATATTCCAATTTAAATCCATCTGTTCAAGATCATCATCATCCAGCTGGCCGTAGTCCTCCTTTGTCAATTCCAGAGTGGTGTTTGGTTGTGACACCAAATCTTTATAAGAACTAAGAAAAGCTGTATAAATGGCAGCTTGTTCTTCGATGGCTGGTGAAATAGGAGTCTGTGCACCTTGTGAAGTGCCAGCAGAATAAACTGATGAATAACCCCCAGTGGAGCTCAGTTGAGTAGTGATATCAGACACAAACGCCAATCCACCGGGAGTATTTCCAGAATTAACTTTATCCCCATACAAAGATGGATTTTTTACAAAACCCCCACTCTTACATTCTTTCTTCTTCAACTCTATAGCATGTGCTTGGAGTATCCCAACTAACTCATCCAACTTCCACGTAGCCAACTCTTGATTTTCCTTCAACATCTGTACCTTGACATCCCAATCTTTAGGTAGTGAATCCAAAAGCTTCTTATTAATTTCTAATTCTGTAAAGGTATAACCACCTTCAAGCAAATCACCCACAAGCTGGGTGTATCTAGTGAACAAACTAGCGGTGGTCTCATTAGGCATAATATCAAAGAGATCGTATTGTTTCTTGATCAACTCTAACTTTGCCTCTTTGTATTTCTCATTACCACCGCAGCGAACCTCAATTGCCTTCCAAAGATCATAAGTAATGTCATGTTGTTTAAACATACGTAGAACATCTGGAGTTAAGGCCATCTTTATTGCTGAAAGGGATTTACGTTCAATGTCATACTCCTTACGTTCCTCAGGAGTCATAGCCTTATAAGTTTTGGCTGGAGGAACGCCACGGTAATTTCTCTCAGCTAACGGTTTTTCCTATCGTTCATTGAGTGGACCCAACAATTCCGGACAATGAAAGTCAATGTACTGTTCAAAACGTGATCTCCAATAAGCATAGTCCAAATCAGCAGTAAAAACTGGAGGTTTACTACTGCTTCCAACATCATTATTCTGTTTAATCATTTTCCTAATGCTTATATGAGTATCCTTATTTTGAGACATTGTAGTGCACCTGTAAAATCAACTCAAAACAAGACTAGAAAGCTGATTAGTAACAAAGGCGTCACTAGGTAAGTGACGCACCGAAGTGTTGCAAAGAGTAGCGGCACTAGGTAAGTGACGCTATCAAGTGACGTTAAACTGAAAGAATGGCACTAGAGATTAGTGTCGTATATCCAATTAAGTGACGCACTCAAGTGACGGACTTGAGTGACGCTCGGCAATAACAGGCGTCACTAAGATAAGTGACGCTTTGAGTGACTCACAGAATTAAATGCGTCACTAGTAGCAAGTGACGGGTGATACACAAGTGTCGTCCTAAGTGACGCAATTAAGTGTCGGAAAGTACAGTAGACGTCACTAGAGTAAGTGACATGTAATCTTCAAGTGACGTTACTGAGTGACGCACTTGAGTGTCATTAAAACCCTAATTGAACCTTACACAAGTGTCGCTCGAAGTGCCGCAAGAAGTGACGCGAGGAGTGACGCAGAAACGGCCGTGAATGCCCAAAAACCCTAAAAATTGAATTTTCGTAAACCTAACGAAAATTCTTTGATCCCAATCGAATGAAAACTGTAAATATGAAGCAATAACACCTGTTTTGCACCAAATCAATGCCAATAACTCCAATAAGATTGATTTTCTTCACGAATCGAACCGAAAACACTCAAAATTCACAATCAATACGTCAATCAAACCACCTCGAGGCTCTGATACCAGTTGAGAGTGCCCCTGGTAGTGGATCTTGATGATTGATGACAATGATTGTAAGGCGGAAACAAACAATCACTTAAACAATATATAATCTCAAAACGAAAACAAGAATATACGAATTGAATCACTTTGTATTGACGAATATAACTGATTAGATTGATTACAAGAGTGTTTGGTCGACAAATGGTGCTAGGGTTTCGTCATCCCTAGCCGAAAACCCGTAGGTTTATATTTATACTAAAACTAAATCGGCAGACATGCGTCACTTGGGAAGTGTCGCATGTCGCCGCCCTCATGCGTCACTTACTTAAGTGACGCTATGCGACACTAAGGCAAGTGTCGCCTAACACAGAAGCTAAGTGTCACTATACATGAAAATGACTTTTCAATTAAAACTAACTAACGACACTTACAACTCAATAGACCAACTGACAGACACACTAATATGCATAAACATAAGTAGAAGATTATATTCCTTTATTAATTGATTTTCTTATTAACATTCATTTCGCTCAATTCCCGTACACATTCAGTCACGATTAACCGATACAATCGCCTAAACTCAATATCATTCTGAATCTTAGTGCAGTTAATTTCTAATTGTGTGCTTATGATTGAATTACTTTTCAATTATAATTTCAATCGTTCTTGATTGTGATTTTTCATAGATTTCACTTCTTTTCTTTTTCTGTTATGTTTTCTTCAATTTTCATTATACATACGATTCTGATTCCTTTTTATCGATTTGTATCATTCGTATTTAGGTTTAATTAGCATATACATTCGGTTTTAGGTTATAACTTTTGTAATCGTGTTTGTGTGCTGCTATTATGATGAATTATGGTTCCAATATTCAGTTTGAATCAAATTCAAGTGTTATTGACTCTACAGGTCCGTTATTTATAAAGTAATTTGTGTTATTTGTTGAGTTATGTGTTCATGATGCTGATTTGAAATAATGATAATATCACTCATGATGAATGTTACTTTCTTTTAATACTTTTGTATATTTAATTAATGTGTGTATCTTTGTAATCGTGTTTCTACAACTTCTATGGTGTATTCTAGTTCCGAATTTCCGATTGAATCGAATTCAGGTGCTCCTAATTCGGATGATAAGTTATTTTAATGATAATATTACCCATGATGAATGTTACTTACCATTAGACATGAATGTTGGGTTTTATATCTCGATATTCTCATTGAGGAGTAACAAGTAGTTATATATTGCGTTTTACTTTTGGTATGTGAATGTAGAATCTCAGATCTGACTATAACATTTAGTCATTCTCCAAAAGCTCCCAATTCAAATGTATATATAAAGGTATTGAAGTTGTGATACACCCATATGTAGTTCTAAGGGCACTTCTATGATTGTTGGTAGTTCTTTAGCTTTTGACATTGAGAATTGTACTACTCTCTATAATGCATATAGTTTAAGTGTTGGTGGGTTGGTTGTTCCGAATATGGTGCTACTGTGCTAAACCTTAGAGTCAATAGAGGTGGACTTCAATAAGAAAACAACACCATTGAAAGATGGAGCTACATTACATGTTGGATGTATTCTTTGTGATGAGTTGCTACTTTCACTTGTGGAAATGAAGCATGGGAAGTCGTTCTTTAGACGTAGTGGAGGGAGAGGAAGAGGAAGAGGAAGAGGTAGGGGAAGAGGTAGAGGTAGAGGATGGGGAAGAGGCGGTAGGAACCAAGATCCCAAAATGAGTTTTAGGGATTTCTAAACTCAGTTGTATTTCCGTGTTTGTATACTTGGGTTTTTCTTTTCGTAAACATGTATGAGATGATAGACTGTAAGAAATTAATTGAATTTTGTACTTTTACAATCTTAAAAAAATAGAACACAATGCTAGAAAGATATAATTTGTATTTTTACCATTTCATTATACATCATATATATGAAAACACACAAAACAATTGTTTATGGGAAAGTAATTGTAGTAAAAATGTCAAATAATATTCGGTCTGTTCAGTGAAGAAATCATCTTGTCTGTCAAAAATCAGGAGGAACAACATGAGTTGCTGCTTTTTGATCCATCGGAACCATCATTTAAAAGGGTTACCATGTTCAACGATAACTCAGCTTTATACGAATCAGAATTCAACACTTTACGACTGACCTTGTTGTAGATCTCATGAATGACCATTTCAAACGCTGTTTTCACATTGGTGGTATCAAGAGCAGATGTTTCAATGAAGAACAATCCTTCTCTCTCTGCTAGGTTTCTGTCATCTTCAACACGAATGACCATTTCAATTTTCCTTCAGGTATGTACCTCTATGTTATTGTCAGTTATCCTTCTGAAGTAAATATGCTAGAGCTATGGGTCCCAATCCAGAAGTTAACAATGGTATTAATATTCCGCGGTACCTTAATGTGGATAATTCTCGTAGGTGGGTCTACATTGGTTTAGCCATGGTATCTGCAATTGTGATATTTTCATTGGTGTTATAGGTCTTATATGATCGAGAAAGAAGGCATCGAAAGTATACAAAACTTGTGGTTCCTGCGTCATTGAAGTGAAACAAGTGTATAGATATTCTAGTGAGTGTAGAGTTTGATCGATTCTGTTATCGTACAGTGATTATACTATAGTTAGTTTTAGTTGAAGGTGTTTTGGCTTGTTAATAATGTTGTCATTTTTTTTATCTCACTTATTTGAATCCTTTGTTGGTTTTAAAAGGTTGTGACATTCACTCTTTGTGAGATAAATAGAGATTCTTTATAGCACCTCGAGTTTGCCCTGCAACTTTAAGAGATCGGCAGTGAAATTCATATATATAAAAGATTTAGTTGATAAACGAGCATTAAGGGGTCGACATTTTGAAAGTGGATATTTGCATGGATTGACTGAGAACGCAATTTTCTCACAGATTTTGAACCCACAAGGAACAAGGATGTTAGCTAAAATGTAGATTGAGGTGTATCTAGAGTTAGAAAGTTCAAAGTCAACATTCAACGATTTGTAAAACACATAATCATACATTCTAACATTTATCCTAAATGATTTTAAACACACATAATTAGTTCAAATTCCATGATGAATATAAACTGATAACATTCATTGAGATGAATATTAAGTGATAACTACTATTTCAGTTGTTATAACGATAAATATTAAGTGACAATATTTACAATTTAATGTTATAATATAATTTTGATTTTTATTTTGATAAATATTAATTTATGCCATTCATTTTAAATGAGTATTAAGTGATAACATTTACTGATAAATGTTATAATTAAATTAATCTTGTAATAATTTTAACATTCATATTGATGAATGTTATTAGATAACATTCATTTAGATGAATATTAAGTGAGCATTCATTAATGTTATAACTTAATTTCAGTTTTTTAACATTCATCAATGGATCTTTCTACATATATATTTTATAACTTAACATACATTAAGTAATATCAATTTACAATTAGTAATAAGATGAATATAATAAATATAACTTGACAGTTGTCTATAAATTTTAGTCTATTAATTTTTCTAACTTGACATATATTCAAGAAATTTCAAAGTCAACATTCAGTGATTTGTAAAACACATAATTATACATTCTAACATTTATCATAAATGATTTTCAACACACATAAATAATTAGTTCAAACTCCATGATGAATATTAAGTGATAACATTTATTAAGATGAATATTAAGTGATAATACTCATTTAGACGAATAGGGTAATTTGGAGGGTACAATTAAGACGTATATTAAGTGATAAGATTTAGTGAAATTAATAATATTGCGTTTTACTTTTGGTATGTGAATGTAGAATCTCAGATCTGACTATAACATTTAGTACTTCTCCAAAAGCTCCCAATTCAAATGTATATATAAAGGTATTGAAGTTGTGATACACCCATATGTAGTTCTAAGGGCACTTCTATGATTGTTGGTAGTTCTTTAGCTTTTGACATTGAGAATTGTACTACTCTCTATAATGCATATAGTTTAAGTGTTGGTGGGTTGGTTATTCCGAATATGGTGCTACTGTGCTAAACCTTAGAGTCAATAGAGGTGGACTTCAATAAGAAAACAACACCATTGAAAGATGGAGCTACATTACATGTTGGATGTATTCTTTGTGATGAGTTGCTACTTTCACTTGTGGAAATGAAGCATGGGAAGTCGTTCTTTAGACGTAGTGGAGGGAGAGGAAGAGGAAGAGGAAGAGGTAGGGGAAGAGGTAGAGGTAGAGGATGGGGAAGAGGCGGTAGGAACCAAGATCCCAAAATGAGTTTTAGGGATTTCTAAACTCAGTTGTATTTCCGTGTTTGTATACTTGGGTTTTTCTTTTCGTAAACATGTATGAGATGATAGACTGTAAGAAATTAATTGAATTTTGTACTTTTACAATCTTCAAAAAAATAGAACACAATGCTAGAAAGATATAATTTGTATTTTTACCATTTCATTATACATCATATATATGAAAACACACAAAACAATTGTTTATGGGAAAGTAATTGAAGTAAAAATGTCAAATAATATTCGGTCTGTTCAGTGAAGAAATCATCTTGTCTGTCAAAAACCAGGAGGAACAACATGAGTTGCTGCTTTTTGATCCATCGGAACCATCATTTAAAAGGGTTACCATGTTCAACGATAACTCAGCTTTATACGAATCAGAATTCAACACTTTACGACTGACATTGTTGTAGATCTCACGAATGACCATTTCAAACGCTGTTTTCACATTGGTATTAATATTCTGCGGTACCTTAATGAAGAACAATCCTTCTCTCTCTGCTAGGTTTCTGTCATCTTCAACACGAATGACCATTTCAATTTTCCTTCAGGTATGTACCTCTATGTTATTGTCAGTTATCCTTCTGAAGTAAATATGCTAGAGCTATGGGTCCCAATCCAGAAGTTAACAATGGTATTAATATTCTGCGGTACCTTAATGTGGATAATTCTCGTAGGTGGGTCTACATTGGTTTAGCCATGGTATCTGCAATTGTGATATTTTCATTGGTGTTATAGGTCTTATATGATCGAGAAAGAAGGCATCGAAAGTATACAAAACTTGTGGTTCCTGCGTCATTGGAGTGAAACAAGTGTATAGATATTCTAGTGAGTGTAGAGTTCGATCGATTCTGTTATCGTACAGTGATTATACTATAGTCAGTTTTAGTTGAAGGTGTTTTGGCTTGTTAATAATGTTGTCATTTTTTTTATCTCACTTATTTGAATTCTTTGTTGGTTTTAAAAGGTTGTGACATTCACTCTTTGTGACATAAATAGAGATTCTTTATAGCACCTCGAGTTTGCCCTGCAACTTTAAGAGATCGGCCATGAAATTCATATATATAAAAGATTTAGTTGATAAACGAGCATTAAGGGGTCGACATTTTGAAAGTGGATATTTGCATGGATTAACTGAGAACACAATTTTCTCACAGATTTTGAACCCACAAGGAACAAGGATGTTAGCTAAATTGTAGATTGAGGTGTATCTAGAGTTAGAAAGTTCAAAGTCAACATTCAACGATTTGTAAAACACATAATCATACATTCTAACATTTATCATAAATGATTTTAAACACACATAATTAGTTCAAATTCCATGATGAATATAAACTGATATCATTCATTGAGATGAATATTAAGTGATAACACTCATTAAGACGAATATTGAAAAGGGTAATTTGGAGGGTACAATTAAGATGAATATTAAGTGATAAGATTTATTGAAAATTATAATTTAAAAGGGTCTTATCTTGAATATTAGCCTTCTTTCCTTTCTTCTGTTACAGTAGGCTACTATTTCAGTTGTTATAACGATGAATATTAAGTGATAGTATTTACAATTTAATGTTATAATATAATTTTGATTTTTATTTTGATAAATATTAATTTATGCCATTCATTTTAAATGAGTATTAAGTGATAACATTTACTGATAAATGTTATAATTAAATTAATCTTGTAATAATTTTAACATTCATATTGATGAATGTTATTAGATAACATTCATTTAGATGAATATTAAGTGAGCATTCATTGATAAATGTTATAACTTAATTTCAGTTATTTAACATTCATCAATGGATCTTTCTACATATATATTTTATAACTTAACATACATTAAGTAATATCAATTTATAATTAGTAATAAGATGAATATTATAAATATAACTTGACAGTTGTCTATAAATTTTAGTCTATTAATTTTTCTAACTTGACATATATTCAAGAAATTTCAAAGTCAACATTCAGTGATTTGTAAAACACATAATTATACATTCTAACATTTATCATAAATGATTTTCAACACACCTAAATAATTAGTTCAAACTCCATGATGAATATTAAGTGATAACATTCATTAAGATGAATATTAAGTGATAATACTCATTTAGACGAATAGGGTAATTTGGAGGGTACAATTAAGACGTATATTAAGTGATAAGATTTAGTGAAATTGATAATATAAAGGGTTTAATCTTGAATTTTGGTTTGCTTTCATTTCTCCCGTTGTAGTAGACTACTATTTCAGTTATTATAACTTAACATTCATTCTGATGAATTTTAAGTGTTAACATGTATTATTAAATGTTATAATCTAAGTTTGATTTTTATTTTTGATAAATATTAATTTATTCCATTCATTTAGATGAATATTAAGTGAATACATTAACAAAAAAATGTTATGATTAAATTAATCTTGTTAAAATCATAACATTCATATTGATGAATGTTATTAGATTACATTCATTTGGATGATAATTAAGTGAGCATTCATTAATAAATGTTATAATTTAGGGCTTAGTGTCTACAAATGTATCAAACTTTAACAAAATCTCTATTGTATGTATCGTTTTTTACGCGTCCCTATTAAATGTATTTAACTCGTAAATGTGACACCCGGTCAAAATAACCCAAAATTAGCTCCTAATTTAAACTTTTAAAACACGTAATTACATACGTGTCAGTACTCAAGTACACAAGTATTATATATATTTATATATATAAACCGAAACGATTAATTGAATAATCGCAAATACACGAATCAAACAAAACGTAGAAACCCAAAATAAAATTTGGTGAAAAACATTTTTAAACAAAGTATTATTATTGAGAATAATAACCACGTACTCCGTTTGAAATTTAAATACATTTTAGATACAGAAAACTATCCGTCAATCGGGACAAAAACAAAGATATATTTTTATATCTCTTTAAAAGTATTTTTATAAAATACTTTGATTGAAAACGTATACGATTATATTTTTAGAAAATTATCATTTTAAAAGATTTTACTATTTTACGATCGGGTACGCAAACACGGGTCGAAAATACCTCAACTACCTCAATAATTGAGGCCGGTATATACAACCGACCTCAATTATTTTACACACACACGCACCCATTTTTGATCACTCTCTCGGCTCCCTCCTCTCCTCTCTTTCGGTTTCATTTCAAGCAACAACAACAACATAAACAAAATCATCATCATCTAGTTACTTCATCATCATCATCATCGTGATCTTCATCATCATCAACATCCGTTTCGTTTTCAAAATTGTAAGAATCGTTCACCATTTCTTTTTAATTTAATGTTTAAAATACGTAGTATAACATGTACTAGCTTAGTATTAATTTGTTGTTTGCGGAAATAGGATTTAGAACTGGTTTTATATGATTTTCGGATGAACAGACACGAACCAGATAGATGAATCCGGCGGATTCATGGGAATCCGGCGGATTCCCGCCCAGAAACTTGAATAATCCGGCGGATCTTCTTCAAACTCAATGAATCCGGCGGATTCGGGTGAATCCGGCGGATTCCCTTCGAGATCATTGAATCCGGCGGATTCAAACCAATCCGGCGGATTCCCCTCTTTGGACACTGATCCGGCGGATTGTCTAAGGATCCGGCGGATCCAACTCATTTCCAACAAATTTTCGTTTTATAAACTAAGTCTCGATTTGTACAAACACAATACTAATTGTAAACAATACAATGATAAAATATACAAATACATTATACAAAGTATATTTTCTTGGAACATTTGTAATTATATTTTTCAAATATAATTGTAACCCGACACCAACGGGCCTTGCACATTTTTCAAACTACAAACTTAATTGGATTACAAACGCGTAAACGTAAACCTTAGACAAATACGTTGAATACAATCAATTAAGTAAACAAATATACGAATGAACTACTAGGCGTACACTTACAAATATGTAATCTCGCGTGTTTAGGGCATTAGGAGGTTACGATTGATACACGCGCGCACATTAGGATTGCTTGCTCTACAGGTGAGTCTCACTACCCCTTTTTACTGTTTTACTTTGGGGGAGATGCATCACTTGTATACTAAATGTATTGTTACTGAATATACTTGTTTACTGTATGTACTTGTTTACTGAAAGTGATTGTTTCCTAAGATTACTTGAATTACTAAATACATTTACAAATGTATTGTTTTACAAACATGTTTATTTACTGATTTGAATACAAGTACAAAATGTATTGTTTTAACCGACTTTAATACTAATACAAAAGGTATTATTTTACAAACTATAATACAAGTACAAAATGTATTATTTTACTGATGTGAATACAAGTACAAAATGTATTGTTTTACCGACTTTAATACCAGTACAAAAGGTATTATTTTACAAACTATAATACAAGTACAAAATGTATTATTTTACCGACTTTAATCCAAATACAATGTATTAATTACCGACGTATTGCCTTACTGAACTGCATGAGTTTCTATTTAATCCAATGAAGTCCTCTGATTATAGTCGTCAGTTATAAGATAAGCGCGAATTTTAGTATATGGATCCATATGGGACAGACAATCCCCGCCTGGGGTGGTAGCTCCACCACGAACCGCACTAGTATAAACAGGCGTTTCTTATTCGTTTGATATGAGTATTTTTGGATTAGTACTCACGGGGGCAAAAACTACAGACGTGTTAAGCTTCGACTATAATGGCTCATGACATGGCAATAAATTGACCGACTACACCGACTTTACTATGTTTGTGAAATACCATTTTACTAAATTACTACTGTTGTACAATTATACTTTACTGTTTTACTGATTGTAAACGTTTTACTTACTGATTTACTCAACTGCTTATTACTGTATACTATAAACCTGTGAGATTCACCAACCATTTTGGTTGACCTTTTAGTGATGTATTCTCAGGTACTCATCAATAGTAGGAATGGCCTACAGGATAAGCTAGCTATCACGAGTCGCATGCATCCATTTAGACATGAAGATTTTCTTGCATTATATTTTGTATAATGGTTATGTATTAAAATCTTCTGCAATCATTTTGCGAACTCACTACTATGTTTCAAACTTATGACTTAAGCTTTGTATTACTTTTGAAAACTTATGTAATGTAATATATTTTCTACAACGTCTCATTTAGAGTCGTTTGCTTGTACTTTGGTGTTTTGATATTAGATTAGTGACACCCAAAACTCGCTTCCGCAAAGCATTAAATTTGGGGGTGTCACAGTAAAAACACCTAATCAGTGTATGCAACCGGATATAGCAGGTAATTTCAAATTTTTAGCCGGTTACAACACTTTTCGGTCATCTTCTCCGGTGAGATCAAGTTTCCAGTCATCTTCTCCGGCGGAGCTAACTTTCCGGTCTTTTCCGACGAGCATTATATTTGGGTTGTCCTCTCCGGCGAGACAATGTGTTCCGGTCATCATTAACAAGTGTAAGGAACGAACAGAGATTCTAGCGAAATACATTTTAGGAAAGCACCCCAACAACCTCCATTAATTCTGGCAACCTCCATTAATTCTGGCGAGCTTCATTTCCGGCGAGATTCATTTCCGGTTTGCATTCATCAAACTTAAGTTCTATTTTTTCCGGAAAGCTCCATTTGCAGTTTTATCATTTTCAAAGATTGTTCAAGTTTTCGGATCTTGAATTTTCATTTGTCGGATTCATTAGTTTTAGATCTTGAATTTCGGTTTTTAGTGTGGTGATGGAAGTTGTAGGTGTAAAGGATTAGAGGTCACCTGGAGAGTATTAAAGACTGTCGGAAAAAGTTTTAGGTGGCCGGAAAATCAATGAAGAAGATGATCGGTGACTGGTTAAGGGTTAAACAAGTTACCCGTTACACTGATTAGGTGTTTTTACGAGTTAAATACATTTAATAGGAACGTTTAAAGGACGATACATACAATAGATATTTTGTCAAAGTTGAATACATTTGTAGACACTAAGCCCTATAATTTAATTTGTGTTATATAACATTGACCAATGAATCTTTCTGCATATATATTTTATAACTTAACATACATCAAGTAATCTCAACTTACAATTAGTAATAAGATGAATATTATAAATATAACTTGACAGTTGTATATAAATTTTAGTCTATTAATTTTTCTAACTTGACATATATTCAAGCAATTTCAAAGTCAACATTCACTGATTTGTAAAACACATAATTATACATTCTAACATTTATCATAAATGATTTTCAATACATATATTTATTTAGTTCAAACTACATGATGAATATTAAGTGATAACATTCATTAAGATGAATATTAAATGATAACACTCATTTAGACTAATATTAAAAAGGGTAATTTGGAGGGTACAATTTAGACGAATATTAAGTGATAAGATTTAGTGAAATTTATAATATAAAGGGTCTTATCTTGAATTTTGTTATGCTTTCCTTTCTCATGTTGTAGTAGACTACTATTTCAGTTGTTATAGCTTAACATTCATTCTGATGAATATTAAGTGATAACATGTACTATTAAATGTTATAATCTAATTTTGGTCTTTATTTTGATGAATATTAATTTATTAATTTATACCATTCATTTAGATGAGTATTAAGTGATATCATTTAGTAATAAATGTTATGATTAAATTAATCTTGTTATAATCTTAATATTCATATTGATGAATGTTATTAGATAACATTCATTTGGATGATAATTAAGTGAGCATTCATTGATAAATGTTAAAATTTAATTTCTATTATATAACATTCATCAATGAATCTTTCTACATATATATTTTATAAGTTAACTTACATCAAGGAATATCAACTTACAGTTAGTAATAAGATGAATATTATAAATATAACTTGATAGTTGTCTATACATTTTAGTCTATTGATTTTTCTAACTTGACATATATTCAAGAAATTTCAAAGTCAACATTCAGTTATTTGTAAAACACATAATTATACATTCTAATATTTATCATAAATAATTTTCAACACATACAATTACTTCAAACTTCATGATGAATATTAAGTGATAACATTAGTTATGAAGAATATTAAGTGATAACACTCGTTTAGACGAATATTAGAAGGGGTAATTTGGAGGGTACAATTAAGACGAATATTAAGTGATAAGATTTAATGAAAAATATAATTTAAAGGGTCTTATCTTGAATATTGGTATGCTTTTTTACAATTTTAGTTGTTATAACTAATGAATATTAAGTGATAACATTTACTATTAAATGTTATAATCTAATTTTGGTTTTTATTTTGATAAATATTAATTTATACCATTCATTTTAGATGAGTATTAAGTGATAACATTCACTGATAAATGTTATAATTGAATTAATCTTGTTATAATCTTAACATTCATATTGCTGGATGTTATTAGATAACATTCATTTGGATAAATATTAAGTGAACATTCATCGATAAATGTTTTTTAACCAGTTTAATTAACACGAGCTGACTTGCATTCAAAACTTTTATAAGTACATAAACAATTATAAACACGATATAACAAATAGATCAAAGTGAACCCAATACCATATCAATACTAAATTTTCGTACAACCTACGAACAATAGTTAAAACTAAAAGCGTACATACATCTAAACACTGACTCAACCGAAGTAATTCTAAAACTATAGAAGAATACATATTTGATCAAAGAAGCATCTGGTTTCTCATGTTCCTTTTTTTGACTCCTCATGGTTGATAATAAAATCATTTGCATTGATATCATCAAGTTCAATGGGTTTCAACGAGCTCTTTTGCTGTCGGGTAGTCTAAATTCCTTGTACACTATATCAAAAACAGGCATGTGATCAAAATCAAAACAAAAAACATTGAAAAACAATAATACATCAAACTAAAACAAGCTATATTCATCAACACAATCAAACGACTACAAAGTTAGTCCAAATATTGGAATCCAAAAGTAAAGATTAATTGTTGGTAGCTCTTTTTTGGAGTCCTTAAATATATCAAAAGGTACTTAAATGGCCCCAAAACTTATGGGCTAACCGATAAAGTCACTCGGTTTTTTTATCGTCTCATAAAAAGACCAAAACTTAATATTCATCATGTAAAACTAATATTCGTTGCTTTTAATTGGACAACGATTAAGAGTGAAACACATTTTTTGGGGTGAAGTAGTGAAGCATTTACTATTCGTCACACACTGTTACTATTCATTTCAGTGAATATTAAAAGAAACTAGTATGTGTTAATCAAAATCGACTTTATTAAAAGATTGAGTATTCATCACTAAATTGCCCCGTGACCACCCAACAGACATGTACTGACCCAGGTTGCCCATTTTACACCTCAAGTATACTTGTTAAAATAGAATGGTATGTTAATAAAGTGGGTCACTACATTAGACATTCCGGTTCATTATTCACATTTGCACCATATATACATGTATACTTAGCTTTTGGACATACACATCTCTAAAAATTGCGTTTAGGACAAAAATGTATGCAAATACATGTGAGGAGAAAGAGATCAAGTTATACTTGAACTTGGATAAACCCATCCTCCTGGTTAATTAATAGAAGAGACAAAGTTCCCTTCAGATTAATCAGCTTAAGGATGCCCTTCAGATTAACCGAAACATCCATTAAAAACCTTGTCATTCTAATTACTCGAAGCGTAATTAGCAGCGACAACGCGTGGATCAAAGTTACCCAAAAATGAAGGAAGTTTTAGCTATACTACCAGCAATATTAGCCAACAAAACCATCTTAATTCACTTGTAAATTAAACTCATTATATGGACAATGTACCACCAGTTTAACATGCCAACTAGTATGATTACTAACCTCAAGAAGATTTAATCCCCTAATAACTTCCAATGGAAAAGGCCCCACTTCTCTTTATAGGTTTCCAACAAATGAGGCAGCTATACGAAGTAGTGCTAGCGTAGTGATTAAACCCACAGCAAATGCAAGACAGTCCCCTACAATAAAATTTTTGAACGAGTCAAACGCATATAAATACCATATACAAAACCAAACCACTCAACATTTAGCAATTATCTTATAAATCTAGATTTCACCTTACCACCACTTAAAAGTATCTTAAACTTTATTGGGTTTACATATTAATCCAAATAGTTTGACCCATATGAAAAATTGGTTGTAATGACCGTTTATCTAACTCATCTGACCTCACATGTTTTCTCCACTATACAAAGCTAACAAAGATGGGACAAAAAAGGGTTAAAAACCTAATCAATCATCAGATTAGTTGCTACATGCATGTACATCATTATCATATATTACAGGATGCAACATTAAGAAAAAAAAATATTCATCTAATACTTGAAAATTCAACCCATGTTACCGATATAACCAAGGGTCGGCGATAAAACACTTATGCACATAACTCTTTTGTGCAAGGGGAAAGGCTAGTAGCTTCGAGTCCTCCCTTTTCTATTGTACGGTACTAAAATGAAAAGGTACTAGGCCAGGGCCAAATATAACGTATTGCCAGATTGTGAAAATAATATTAGGAGACAATATAATATAGTATGATTATTATATAACTTATTGTAACACCTAAATATGCTAAAATTAATTTTGACGCAACTTGTACAATATAGAGCTCCCAACTAACCTTCATCTGCATAAAGTCAAGCTCAATACATGAGACATCCAAACCAAGCTCCAATTCTTCCATCAGCAAAAGTGTAAACTGAAGCCTTCCATCAACAAAAGTGTAAACTGAATAATCTGTAACAATTTTTGATCTTATATTCAGTGTTCGCTATTATCAAATAACATATTTGATATAATCAATATTTGACTAATTTGTAACAATTCCTCTTTGATATTTATAGCTGCTAAATACTCAATATAATATAATTAAAATTCATCACAGTGAATAATAATCATCCACTACAGTAACACAACTAGATATATGTGACAACTCTCCAAATTAGGTGATAATTAACATCTAATCACGTGCATTCTTACGCTAATTTCCTGATTAAGTTTAAACAAAACTTTCGATGTGATTTAAGCCTAGCAAGCCCAAATACTTTTAAACAAAAAGTACTACATATTATGTGATTAATTATAATCGTGTACAAACGTATCGGAACGAATCCGACAAAATAAATAACAAAAGTGGGTGACACAAAAATAATTAATAATTCAATTATTAATTACGAGTATTAATATATCTATAACATAAAGATAAAACGACTTAGATATACGTTTTATATAAAACGTATTACAAAACGAACAGAAACAATTGTAAAAGGTACCTAGAGATCACAAATCATAAAAGTTCTATTTTTGTCATACGTTTGAAAGTATTTGGAACATTACCTCAAAATATGAGTTCGTAATTTAACTGAAATTTGGCGCCCAATTGGATACGCGCAGTAAAATGTACAAATTTGTACAACAGTCTAAAATAATGAAAATCTCATTATTCTAAATTTAAATAACAAACCAGGAGAACATCTACAAAATAAAAATATAAAATGTTATAATTTATATTGCTATAATTATACCCGTACCCGAAATTAACGGGGCAAAATTTGCCACCAAACTTCAATAATTGGTGAGACCACCTCCTGTAGTATACCATACTCGTTTGATTTTATTACTCCCTCCATTTCCCTTCTGAAGATCATCTCAACACACACACACATTATCAATCATCATCTCCAATCTTCTTCTTCTTCACTGAGTTAGAGCAGAAACAACAACAACAACAACAAGAAGCAGCAGCTTCAACTCCATCATCACTTTCTCCATCATCAAGAATCATCATCACACAACCTCATCTTCGTCATCATCATCAACCGTGATCATCATCACCATAAACTCATTGTAAGAATCCTTGATCTTTTACCTTCTTTCACTTTTCTTTCATGATTATTGCTTGTTTACATGTTAAATGTTCATAACTTCAAAGATAATACATGAAAACATAACTAAAACTAAAGAACACAAAACCTTAGAGCTAACGGTTTTCTGGGCAGATTTCTGTTCCTCAGTAGAATAATCGCAGAAAATCATAGGAGTTGAATTAATGCATGAAACTAGCGCCAAAATCTTCGTATTTCAGTTTGGAACAACTTTCGTGTAGAACGTTTCGCTTGAAAATGAACGGATTGTGATCTAGTAACTGATTTATAAAAGTATAGCATGAAAAACGAGTTCTGGACAGGCATAATCACGATTTTTTTAAAAATATTGTGTATGTCCAAAAATCATAAAAATAATACTGGAAGTAGGTGATATATGTGGGAACATCGTGTAAAAATTTAGGATTGGTTCGTGTTGAGACCTGAGACATTGTCAGATCTGCTCAGAATACAAGTCTTGTGCCACTGCTAAAAGAAGTTCAAGTTCACCGCTGTTAGTTTAGTTTTGTATTGACAGTACCACTGTCAATTAATTTTAGTCTAACAGTACCACTGTTGAACGTGTAACTTGTATTGTGTATATACTCAACCTCTGTTAGTAATATACGAGTACTACCCCTGTTAGTTATATAGACAACCACTGTTGGTTAGATATAGTCGGTTAGAGATAATTATGGAATAGATAGGATTTCATAATAGTTTGATTCTGTAAAGGACTCTATATGTTATAAATAGAGATCCTGTAAAACTCGAGAAGATACGAGTCATTCTAGTTCTTAGCTTCAAGGTTGTAAACCCTAACACAATTGTGTGTTCGTATTATTGATAATAATATTGAAGCTTTTGATTAGATATTATTTTTACAAGTTTGTTCTTCAAGTTATTAATAAACTATTCCGCAAGCTTATTAATAATCAATCAAAGTAACACATACTAAGATCTCTAAACTGGGATCATCAAGTGGTATCAGAGCTTGATATTGCTTTGATCTTGAAGAAGGTAATTGAATTTCGCAGCTCTTTTTCAACAAATAACAAGATGTCTACTGAAACAATGGAAGGTATACAAGCTACAAAGATTCCCATGCTCAAACCTGATGAGTTTGAGCTATGGCAGACTAGGATTATGCAATACATGTTGCTTACGGATTATATGATGTGGGAGGTGGTTACTAATGGACCAAACTATCCTAAGGATGCAGATGGTAAAAAGGAGGAAAGACCACCACCAAAGACTGATGCAGAGAGGAAAGAAAGAGCAACAGAGTGGAAGGCATTAAGTACTCTACTTTTGTCTATTCCTAATGAGTATCAAAGGAAATTTGAAAACTGTGAAGATGCTAAGGTTCTCATGGAAGCAATTTGTAACACCCCCAAATTTGATGATTTGCGGAAGCTTGGATTGGGTGTTACTAATCAATAACAAAACACAAAGATATATAGTAAACGACTCTATATGCGTCGTTTTAACAAAATATATTGATAATAGAAATGTTTACAACATTTAAGCTTTACATAGCTCGAGTTTAAATCAAATGAGATTTCAGTACATAAGTACTTGTACAAAATATACTAATGCAAGAAAATCTCAATCTTCTGTATGCTGACTCGAGCTAAAATCCTGAAGCAGAAACATCCTACTGCTTGGTACCTGCGATATATGCTAAAAGGTCAGCTAAAAGCTGGTGAGCTCACAGGTTTGAAATCGGTTAATATAGTGTGAACCGCAAGATTTAAATAATGAATTGCATTCAGCAATTTAATAATGAATTGCATCCAGCAATTAAATGATTGTCATCGTGTATACAGCCATGAGCACATAGTTGAGCTTAACTCGAGGGCCGGGTCCCCTATAGAGAATTCCGGGCGAGGTGCCTCCACGAATGCCTAATCAACATTCGTCTTCCCAAATATTAGTACGTCCGTTTACCAGGTTAGTGCTTGCTAACCCGGACGAGGTGGGTCAATCCTATATGGTACCATATACTAATATTCACGCTACAACGTATTAACAACTATGCTGACGGAGGACTTTAAAATGATTAGTTTCGAAAAACTCATGTAGTATATGAAATGTTTGTACTTGCGTTCACATGTTAAAAGTTGAGCAATATATCGCACCCCTGAGTAAAACAGTAAAAGAGGGGCTATGAGACTCACCTGAGTCTGAGTGCGTTCAAACAAACGTAAGTTGATTAGCCGAGTATGAAGTCCAAAGACTTGTAACCTGAGGGTGTCCACGACACGCGATGGTTATAATCATGATTGGGTATCTCAACAGATCACCCTTGTAGTTGTTCGTTCAACTATAATGTCCAAATTTCCACTATTTGGTTGATAAGTTTAAGTACTTGAAAAGTGTACGGCCCGTTGGTGACGGATTTGTAATAATAATCTCAACTATTATTATTTTGATTTCGTGTCGTTTTACTTGAAAAATGTGTTTTGATTGTGTTTTAGAAGCCGTTACGGAATCTAAGTACGGGGGTCCGGGGGCAGCGCCCCTGGTAGCGGGGTCCAAGGGGCGGCAGCCCCTGGCGGGGTCCAAGGGGCAGAGCCCCTGGCGGGGGTCGAGCTGCCAGGTCAGCTTGGAAAATTTTTATTTCTACTATATTGCTTTGACGAAAAACGCATCTGGGATCTGAATTTGGGTAAAATCGAGTGATAAATTTCGAGTCTCGACACTTAGTAAAAATCTGTGTTTTTGAGGTTCTGGTTTGTGCGACGTTGGGTGCGACGTCGCAGGTAGGATTGCGACGTTGAGCATGACGTCGCTAAAGGCGACGTTTCGCAATTTAATGCGACGTTGTACGTGGCGTCGCTATATGCGATGTTGTTGATTTCTGCGACGTAGGGGCTTGCGTCGCTAAGTGCGACGTAGTGAGGTATTGGCGACGTTAAGGCTGATGTCGCTATATGCGACGTCGCAATTTAATGCGACGTTGTGACTGACGTCGCACCATGCGACGTCACGAGGGGTTTTGCGACGTTGAAGCTGACGTCGCATAAATTCTGGGCCAACTGCGACGTAGCGGTCTGTTGGCCGGAAAATGTGTCGAAAATGAGTTTTTCGGTTTCCGTTCGGTCCAAAACTTTTACCCAACCCTTATATGGACATTATAAGTTGTTACAAACTACTAACAAGTGAAAACATTTAAAAACGAGAGATTTCGGGATTTGTCGGAAACTTACAAAGTGTCGGATGAAAAATCCGAAAAGATAGGATGGTAGATCGCGAGGTGGTGATTCTTTTGTTCCAAACGAGCGAGGAGATCCGATCGTGTTTAGTGGTAGTATTATGTGATTTAATGAGGTGGTGGTGGATGGTGAAATTGAAAGAAAAGGGAGAAAAGGGAAAGGAGAGAGAGAGAGTGGGTTGGAGAAATTAGGAAGAAAGGTGGAGAGGTGGAGGTTATCCTCCACTTTTCCGTCTCCGTCCCCCGCGCGGTGTTCGTTTTCTCCGTCTTTTAACGTTTAATAAATATTTTTCATATTAAATGGTACGTTTTAAAATACGAATTATTACACGATATTTTATTTAAACATTTTACAAATCAATTTACATTTGAGTTACAAAATGTAAGTTTGTTTATTTAGTTTGCGCGTTTTAATATTTTAAATTGTGTAAGTTTTGTCTGTACGATACGAGTGAATACGAAATATTATCATAATAATATTTTTGATATAACAACATTATTTAATAAAATTGGTCACCAACGTCCGTATTAAATTGAATCGAAATACATTCGATTTAAATTGCGTACGATTTAACCAAATCGCATTTTCGTATATATCCAACAATATATAAAATTCGATACATTAATTAGCCTAACACAGAACTAATTACATGTATTAACATATGATTAGGCACTAATTACTAGTCCTAATTTGGCGGGTGTTACATTCTCCCCCTGTTAGAAGAATTTCGTCCCGAAATTTAGTTCGAAGTCGGGTTTGATGTAGAATCAGTGAAAAGTTGAGGATATTTGAGTCGCATCTGGTCTTCCCGTTCCCAGGTGAATTCCGGACCACGCCGCGAATTCCATCTGACCTTGACGATGGGAATACGACTTTGTTTCAGTTGTTTGACCTCACGGTCCATAATTTCAGCGGGTTCCTCAACTAAGTGAAGTTTATCGTCAACACGAATTTCATCTAGTGGAATAATAAGTGTCTCATCAGACAGACACTTCTTCAAATTTGAGATATGAAAAGTGGGGTGCACGCTGCTGAGTTCGGATGGCAGCTGCAATCGATAAGCTACGGGGCCAATCCGTTCGAGGATTTCAAAAGGCCCGATGTAACTGGGATTTAACTTCCCGCGTTTGCCAAAACGGATGACGCTTTTCCAAGGCGATACTTTTAAGAGTACTCGATCCCCAACTTGGAACTCGAGTGGTTTGCGTCTCACGTCAGCATAACGTGCAGCCTTAATGCTGGCGTGATAGCTGTTATTGTACGAGAATTCGCACAACGGTAGGTGTCTTTCCCAGTTTGTACCAAAATCAACTACGCAGGCGCGTAACATATCTTCCAGGGTTTGGATGGTTTTCACTTTGGCCGTCGGTTTGAGGATGGTACGCGGTGCTCATATCGAGACGAGTACCCAATGCTTTTTGAAGTGATTGCCAAAAGTGAGAGGTAAAGCGGGCATCTCTGTCAGAGATGATTGAGATTGGAACGCCGTGATGAGAAACGATTTCTTTGATGTAGATTTGTGCAAGGCGTTCCATTTTATCGTTTTCTTTGATTGCCAGGAAATGAGCAGATTTGGTGAGACGATCGACAATCACCCAAATGGTATCGCAACCGCTCGCAGACTTGGGTAGTTTGGTTATGAAATCCATGGCAATTTGTTCCCATTTCCATTCAGGGATTTCAGGTTGTTGGAGTAAACCAGAAGGTTTCTGATGTTCGGTTTTGACCTTCGAGCAAGTAAGGCACTTGCTGACGTAAGTGGCGATTTCGGCTTTCATATTTGGCCACCAATAAAATTCCTTGATGCCGTGGTACATCTTATCGGATCCCGGATGGATAGAATATTTAGACTTGTGAGCCTCGTCCATCACCAAGTTTCGTAGGTTTCCGAAATTAGGCAACCAGATTCGGTTTGAGAAATACCTAATCCCGTTAGATTTGGTTTCAAATTGTTTGTCAATACCCCGTAAGGCTTCGTTTTTGATGTTTTCAGGTTTCAGGGCTTCGATCTGAGCGGTATGAATTTGAATAGTAAGATCGTTATGAATGGTCATACTGAGAGCTCGGACTCGAAGTGGTTTCGGTCGTTCCTTTCGGCTGAGGGCATCGGCTACAATATTAGCCTTCCCTGGATGGTACTTGATCTCGCAGTCGTAATCGGTAAGCAACTCGACCCATCGACGTTGCCTCATATTGAGATCCTTCTGATCGAATATATGTTGGAGGCTTTTATGATCGGTAAAGATGGTGCACTTAGTGCCGTAGAGATAATGTCTCCAGATTTTGAGAGCAAAAACGACAGCTCCAAGTTCGAGATCATGAGTGGTGTAGTTCTTTTCGTGAATTTTCAGCTGTCGTGAGGCATAGGCAATAACTTTATCTCGTTGCATCAATACGCAACCGAGACCTTGGTGAGAAGCATCACAGTATACCACGAAGTCATCGGTGCCTTCGGGTAAGGATAGAATTGGAGCACTGCAAAGCTTTTGTTTCAGAAGTTGGAATGCTGACTCTTGTTTATCGGTCCAATTGAACCTTTTGTCCTTCTGAGTCAGTACCGTGAGTGGTTGAGCTATTTTAGAGAAGTTTTCGATAAATCGCCGATAGTACCCAGCAAGACCCAAGAATTGTCGTACTTCAGTTGCAGAGGTGGGTGCTTGCCATTCTTTGATAGCCTCGATTTTTGATGGGTCAACGTGAATTCCTTGACTGTCGATCACGTGACCAAGGAATTGAACAGTTTGGATCCAGAACTCACACTTAGAGAATTTTGCATACAGCTCCTCGTGTCTAAGTAGTTCAAGGATGGTTCTGAGGTGTTGCGCATGTTCTTGCTCGTTGCGCGAGTAAATGAGTATGTCATCAATAAAGACGATGACAAACTTATCGAGGTAAGGTTTGCACACCCGATTCATGAGGTCCATGAATACAGCCGGTGCGTTGGTTAGACCAAAGGGCATCACTTGAAATTCGTAGTGCCCGTAACGAGTTCTGAAAGCAGTTTTTGGAATATCGGTGTTGCGAACTCGTAACTGATGATAGCCTGATCGCAGGTCGATTTTTGAGTAGAAGCTTGAACCCTGAAGTTGGTCGAATAGATCATCAATGCGAGGAAGTGGATAACGGTTCTTGAAGGTCAATTTGTTCAACTCTCGGTAGTCGATGCACATTCGAAATGAACCGTCCTTCTTTTTAACAAATAAGACCGGAGCTCCCCAAGGCGAAGAACTCGGCCTAATGAATCCTCTATCCTGAAGTTCCTGTAACTGAGAGGACAACTCCTGAAGTTCGGATGGGGCTAAACGGTACGGTGCACGGGCCACCGGTGCGGCACCCGGCACGAGATCAATTGAGAACTCAACCTGTCTAGGCGGAGGTAAACCAGGTAGTTCTTCCGGAAAGACTTCTGGAAAGTCTCTAACAATTGGCACATCCTCAAGTCGCTTCTCCTCCGACTTCTTCTCTGTGATGTGTGCGAGTATTGCAGGGTAACCCTTTCTCAGAAATTTTCGGGTTTTTAAGCAAGAGATGATATTGAGTCCCGTCCCACCGGTCTCCCCCTGTATGATCAAGGTTCCACCGGCAGCGAGTGGAATGCGGACGATCTTATCGTAACAAACGATTTCAGCTCGGTGTTTGGACAACCAGTCCATTCCAATGATGACGTCGAAACTTCCGATTTCAACGGGTACAAGATCGATTGGAAAGGTTTCGTCAGCTAGGTTTAAAGTGCAATTAGGTATCACACTATCGGTTTCTATAAGTTCGCCATTTGCTAGTTCTACAGTGTACTTAACATCTAAGGCAACAGGATTGATGTCAAGTAGTGGGCAAAAGTCATCAGAGATAAAGCTTCTATCAGCACCAGTATCAAATAGAACAGAAGCATTTAAGTTGTTGAGGAGGAACATACCCGAGACCACATTCGGGTCTTGGCGGGCGTCCCCAGATTTGATGACGAAGGCTCTGCTTCAGGTGTTGTTGTTGTTGTTGCTGTTGTGGTTGTTGTTGTTGTTGTTATTCTTCAGCTTTGGGCACGTATCCCTGAAGTGCCCTGGTTTCCCACACTCAAAACAGACTTTGGGTGGTCTGGTGTTGTTGTTGGAATTGTTGTTGGCAGGAGAATTGCAATCTTTGGTGAGATGGCCGTACCTCTTGCAATTGTTGCAAAAGGGACCACAGGAGCCTTCATGGTGACGGCTGCACTTGGAACAATAGGGTTTGTTCCCAGTGTAGCCCCGTGTGATGTCAGTGGTGGTGTTGTAGGCTTTGATGGTGTCGGGTTTCTTGTTTTGTTGGTTGGAGTGGTTGTTGTGGTAGTCAGACCACTTTCGCTTGTTGTTTTGGGAGGATGAAGTGGGTGGTTCAGAATCTTGGCTCATGGACATCAGATCTTGGGCCAATAGGATTGCACCGTCAATGGTGGTTTGGTTGGAGGAGGCAACATGCCCCCGAACAGGCTCAGGAAGGCCGAGGATGTACTTCCTGATTTTATCAGGTTCTGTGCTTACCATGGCTGGGCGGAGGGCAGCGAGTTGCTGGAATCTGGTGGTATAACCATCGATATCACCACCCTGAACCTTTAGGTTCCAGAACTCCTCGTCCAGCTTTTGGAGTTTGGCGATTGAGCAGTATTTGGCAGTGAGTTTTGCTTTCAAGTCCTCCCAAGAGAGTTGGTAGGCAGTGTCAGCACCCACTGATTGGGTATATGAATTCCACCAAGAGTGGGCATCATCTTCAAGAGAGCAGGTGGCGAAGTTTACTTTGTCGTTCTCCGCGCATTTGCTGACACGGAAAACAGTTTCCATTTTCTCGAACCATCTGATAAGTCCGATGGCTCCTTCGGAACCCTTGAAGCTGGAGGGTTTGCAACTTTGAAAGTCCTTGTAAGAACAAGGTTTAGCAGTAGTGGTTTTAGCGGCATCGCTGTTTCTGGTGGAGTTTTGGGGGGTATTCCGAGCCAAGGCTTCAGTAACAGCCTGGGTTATAAGCGATGTAAGCTGAGCATCGGTGTATGGTCTTGACTTTGGCGGCATGATTCTTCAATAAAAGAAATGAAGATACATGAGATTTCGTAGGAAAGTTGTATTTGTTATAGATGTACGTGTATAAAAGCAGTAATACATGACATCAACAAGGAAAAATGACAATTAATATGAGTTGAACAACAAGGAATATTTGATAGCAAATATGAGTTCAAAGGTTACATCCTACAGAGTTATTACAAAAGGTGTCGGGAATTGTTACATCCGACCGAATTTTAGAGTAGCGCGTAGATAGTTACTAGATTATAGGATAGATTACAAGACAAAGACTACACTAGTCTTAACGTAGATTAATTTGTTCCATCATCGTGACAAGACGGTCCACAGTGTTTGCAAGTCTGCTAGCTTGACGGGCGTTATCTTCTGCTAGTGCTAGTCGTTGTGTTAGTCCACGGGCATACTCTTCTCCTTCATGTGAACGCTGTTCACATTCTTCCATCCTTTGACGCAGGAGGGCATTTTCCACGCTTATCGCTATTACTTGGTTGCGAAGGACATCCATGTTGTTGTTTGTGGTTTCCAGGTCGTCGGAGACTTGTTCGATGCGTTCAAGGGATGTAAGTCTCCAGTTTTCGTTTGTTTCTTGCAACACGACATCCATGGTGCGAAGTCGCTGCTCGTGTTGGTTCACCCTAGCGGCTAAGGCCGGAAGGGTGAAGTGAGTGGGGTACGGGCCAGCTCGAGGCAACCTGGCGTTCCTCCTAGCTACCCTTGGGTTCTGCGACCCGGATTGAGGGCGAGATGAATTTGATGGTGTGTTTGCCATTTCTGAGACAAAACGTTAGTAAGATTGAGGCCTATATTCATATAGCTCCTATATAATATAGCCTATTGAGTGTCTAGCATAAACATGTTTAAGTCTCGGTTCTCTCGAGGTCAGAGTCTTCTATTGTACCCAGTTCAGCCATAACTACTTTCAGATCTTACATCATCTTTGCTTAATTGTACATAGTTGATCAGGCTATGTTAAATTAAACTCGTATGATGTAATCACTGAACCAGTTATACCTAATAAGGAATACCGCCTAATGGTCATAGTCTAGGTCCACTAAATGCAACCTAGTTCACTATAACCTTAGGCTCTGATACCAATATGTAACACCCCCAAATTTGATGATTTGCGGAAGCTTGGATTGGGTGTTACTAATCAATAACAAAACACAAAGATATATAGTAAACGACTCTATATGCGTCGTTTTAACAAAATATATTGATAATAGAAATGTTTACAACATTTAAGCTTTACATAGCTCGAGTTTAAATCAAATGAGATTTCAGTACATAAGTACTTGTACAAAATATACTAATGCAAGAAAATCTCAATCTTCTGTATGCTGACTCGAGTTAAAATCCTGAAGCAGAAACATCCTACTGCTTGGTACCTGCGATATATGCTAAAAGGTCAGCTAAAAGCTGGTGAGCTCACAGGTTTGAAATCGGTTAATATAGTGTGAACCGCAAGATTTAAATAATGAATTGCATTCAGCAATTTAATAATGAATTGCATCCAGCAATTAAATGATTGTCATCGTGTATACAGCCATGAGCACATAGTTGAGCTTAACTCGAGGGCCGGGTCCCCTATAGAGAATTCCGGGCGAGGTGCCTCCACGAATGCCTAATCAACATTCGTCTTCCCAAATATTAGTACGTCCGTTTACCCGGTTAGTGCTTGCTAACCCGGACGAGGTGGGTCAATCCTATATGGTACCATATACTAATATTCACGCTACAACGTATTAACAACTATGCTGACGGAGGACTTTAAAATGATTAGTTTCGAAAAACTCATGTAGTATATGAAATGTTTGTACTTGCGTTCACATGTTAAAAGTTGAGCAATATATCGCACCCCTGAGTAAAACAGTAAAAGAGTGGCTATGAGACTCACCTGAGTCTGAGTGCGTTTAAACAAACGTAAGTTGATTAGCCGAGTATGAAGTCCAAAGACTTGTAACCTGAGGGTGTCCACGACACGCGATGGTTATAATCATGATTGGGTATCTCAACAGATCACCCTTGTAGTTGTTCGTTCAATTATAATGTCCAAATTTCCACTATTTGGTTGATAAGTTTAAGTACTTGAAAAGTGTACGGCCTGGTGACGGATTTGTAATAATAATCTCAACTATTATTATTTTGATTTCGTGTCGTTTTACTTGAAAAATGTGTTTTGATTGTGTTTTAGAAGCCGTTACGGAATCTAAGTACGGGGGTCCGGGGGCAGCGCCCCTGGTAGCGGGGTCCAAGGGGCGGCAGCCCCTGGCGGGGTCCAAGGGGCAGAGCCCCTGGCGGGGTCCAAGGGGCAGAGCCCCTGGCTGGGGTCGAGCTGCCAAGTCAGCTTGGAAAATTTTTATTTCTACTATATTGCTTTGACGAAAAACGCATCTGGGATCTGAATTTGGGTAAAATCGAGTGATAAATTTCGAGTCTCGACACTTAGTAAAAATCTGTGTTTTTGAGGTTCTGGTTTGTGCGACGTTGGGTGCGACGTCGCAGGTAGGATTGCGACGTTGAGCATGACGTCGCTAAAGGCGACGTTTCGCAATTTAATGCGACGTTGTACGTGGCGTCGCTATATGCGATGTTGTTGATTTCTGCGACGTAGGGGCTTGCGTCGCTAAGTGCGACGTAGTGAGGTATTGGCGACGTTAAGGCTGATGTCGCTATATGCGACGTCGCAATTTAATGCGACGTTGTGACTGACGTCGCACCATGCGACGTCACGAGGGGTTTTGCGACGTTGAAGCTGACGTCGCATAAATTCTGGGCCAACTGCGACGTAGCGGTCTGTTGGCCGGAAAATGTGTCGAAAATGAGTTTTTCGGTTTCCGTTCGGTCCAAAACTTTTACCCAACCCTTATATGGACATTATAAGTTGTTACAAACTACTAACAAGTGAAAACATTTAAAAACGAGAGATTTCGGGATTTGTCGGAAACTTACAAAGTGTCGGATGAAAAATCCGAAAAGATAGGATGGTAGATCGCGAGGTGGTGATTCTTTTGTTCCAAACGAGCGAGGAGATCCGATCGTGTTTAGTGGTAGTATTATGTGATTTAATGAGGTGGTGGTGGATGGTGAAATTGAAAGAAAAGGGAGAAAAGGGAAAGGAGAGAGAGAGAGTGGGTTGGAGAAATTAGGAAGAAAGGTGGAGAGGTGGAGGTTATCCTCCACTTTTCCGTCTCCGTCCCCCGCGCGGTGTTCGTTTTCTCCGTCTTTTAACGTTTAATAAATATTTTTCATATTAAATGGTACGTTTTAAAATACGAATTATTACACGATATTTTATTTAAACATTTTACAAATCAATTTACATTTGAGTTACAAAATGTAAGTTTGTTTATTTAGTTTGCGCGTTTTAATATTTTAAATTGTGTAAGTTTTGTCTGTACGATACGAGTGAATACGAAATATTATCATAATAATATTTTTGATATAACAACATTATTTAATAAAATTGGTCACCAACGTCCGTATTAAATTGAATCGAAATACATTCGATTTAAATTGCGTACGATTTAACCAAATCGCATTTTCGTATATATCCAACAATATATAAAATTCGATACATTAATTAGCCTAACACAGAACTAATTACATGTATTAACATATGATTAGGCACTAATTACTAGTCCTAATTTGGCGGGTGTTACACAATTGTTAAGAGATTTGGTGGTAATGACAACACCAAGAAGAATAAGAGATCTCTTCTCAAACAACAATTTGAAAACTTTGCAGGTGTAAAGTCTGAAACTTTGACTCAGACTTTTGACAGATTTCAAAAACTTGTGGGTGAACTTGAACTTCTTCTAGCAGTGGCACAAGACTTGTATTCTGAGCAGATCTGACAATGTCTCAGGTCTCAACAATCTCCCCCTAAACTTGATCATTCTCAGCAATGAATCAAGTTTCTTCATCTTTCTTTTCATCTTTCTGAGTTTGATTATGTTTTTTCCTTTTCTCCTCCTCTCTCATTCTTTCCAACTCCATTCTTTTATGGAACTGATTGAGCACCATATATAAAGCATTAAATGCTCCTTCTGAAATCACTGTAGTTCTCAGTTGAAATGCAAGCACATTTCTTAGAGTCTGAGTTCCCAGAACATATCTTCTTTCATCAAGCATGTAGATTGACATTCCACTTCTGAATAGAATCATATGAACTCCAGCTCTAACAAAATGTCTCCATGTATTCACAGCATCAATATAATTCAAGAACAAATTGATGAATGGCTCAGGCTCAAACAGCATATTCAGACATCTTCCCAATTCTCTTTCCATAATCACCAGTGAAGCCTGCCTATCTCCTTGACTGTTTAGCTCAAACAGATCTAGAATGTCTAATCTATTCACATTCTTAAGCACATCAGCAACAGATGCCAAGTATTGCTCATTCCCATCCTCTCTAACAATCTTGATCTGTTCTTTATCACCATCAGCAACTTTTAATTTTATTCCTTTCCATTCAATTATCTTTGATGATCTATGATGATTGATGTGAATATTTTCTTTATAATCCTTCACTTCTTTGATATATTTCTTCAACTCTTCTGCATCTCTCTCTAAATCAGGAACTACACTATCAGAAGTAAGAACTCCATTCCATCTGCTCTTTATATTTTGATCAGAAAGCCTTTTTAACTCTCTTTCTTTGGCTTCTATTTCCTCTTGCTCTTTCTTTTCAATTCTCTCTTGCTCCTCTCTTCTCACTTGTTCAGCAATCTTCTTTCTATCCTCTGCCAACTTTTTCTTAATGAATTTGTCTTTCTGAATCCTTTTCTCAAAATCTTCCTTTTCCTCATTATGATATTTTTCATAAGCTCTTTCCAATTTCTCTACATCCCATCCTTCAAGCACACTTCTTGGTGCATATCTATCACCAAGAATTCTGAGTAAATCCTTTTTCCTCTGAGCTGTAGTTGGTTGTTTGTTTCTTTTCTTCTCAAGCTCAGCTTGTCTTTTCAGTTTTTCCTTTTCTTCAGCAGCTTGTTTGAGCTTTGCAAACCCTGGATCCAAACCATCATTACCAACCTTTTTGTTGATCATGTCACGGACCTTTTGAGCAGACAACCCTTGACCTTTTGCAGCCATATCATTCAGCATCTGTGCAGCCTTTTGTGATAAGGTTACCATACTCAAGTCTTCCAGTATAACATCAACATCAGGACCTTCCTTTCTCTTAGACTCAACTGCCATTCTTAACATTCTCTCATCATGCTCCTCCTGAGCTCTCCTGGCCTCATCCAAATCAATTGGATGATCTACAACCTTCTTAACCTTTCTTTCCTCTTTCAATTTTCCATTACCTTTGTCCTTAGAATCAATCTTTGGAAGATTAGACTTAGGTTTGGGTGGTTGTGTAGGTTCTCTTATTGTAACAGGCACTTCTAGAGCCCTGGCAGTGGTAGTTGCTGTAGCAGTGGTGTAAATTGGAGTAACAGTAGTTGTGACAACAGTTGTGGGAATATTTGAAGTGTTAACAGAGGTTGATATAACAGTGGTTGATTTTGTGATAACAGGGGTAGGATTTGTTGTAACAGGGGTTGTATTAACAGGGGTTGCTGTTGAAGTACCAACAGTGGTAGATACCTCAACAGGGGTAGATTCCAAACTACTAGCAGAGGTAGAAACACTACTAGCAGTGGTCAAAGATTGAGTTTCAACAGGGGTTTGTACCTTAGCAGAGATAGACTTTCTCTTTGGAATTGATTTCTTTCTATTATAAATCTTCACTCTTTCTTCCTCTTTAGCTTCAGGTTTTGACTCTATAAACTCCCCCTCAACCTCTACATCATCAGTTTCCATCTCCTCTGTTTCAACAGATTTATCATCCTCATTATCACTCTTTTCTTCATATACCAACCTATCACTAAAACTCACTCTTTTGCACATATCAAGATTTGCTCCCATAACATCCCAGAAATACAAATTAGCCACAGCCTTAAAAGGTAATCCTTTGTTTAATGGAAAAACATTTAAAGCTGGACCACTTTGTATATTATCATCTGCAACATTTTCACTTGTTTGAACATTTCCACCCACATATACCACCATTCTTCTATCATGCTCAGCATCCACCATCTGTTCATCCATGCCTTCATTAATCACATAATCTGAACACTCAATTCATCTTCAACACCTCTATCATCCTCATCATTAAACTCAGGTATATCCATGAAGCTAATATCACCTGCACCTCCAGTATCACCATCATTGTTATCATCTTGACCATCTGAATCATCACCATTATTCTTCTTATCTTCAGGCATATCATTCTGCTCATGATCATCTTTATTCTCCCCCTTGCCTAAAGATTCCCCAATGTTAGCAGCAGGCAACAAAACTTTATCAACTGCATCTTCAACAACTGCCAACCTGTTTTGTAAATCAATGATTTCCTCCCTCTGCTTCTTTATCAATTCATCCTGGGCAACCAACATAACCTGTTGCTCCCTTCTCAAAGCTCTTTCCTTCTCAAACTTAGTCCAAATCAGCTTGACATCATGTACCAGATCATCAATAGTCAATTCCCTAGTTACATTACTAGCCTCATCAACATTGGAGTGTGACCTCCTAGATAAATCATCGACTACATCTGCCACTGCAGATGTCCCTTTGTTATTGGTACTGGGACCTACATTTGAATCATCACCCATAGGTTCATCAAGTATAGTTGCCTCTGGTTGGGTCTTATTGATGTTACCACTATCCTGCCCTGCCAGTGGGCTAGAAACAGTAGTGGCAGCCCTTCCAGAATGAACATTTTCATCAAGTATGTTCACCTGTTGTGGTGGATCATTTGACTGAGACTGTGGAGAAACAGGAATCTCCATAGCCTGTTTAGCCTTCTTGGATATCTTGGCTTTACTTTGGGTAGGCTGTTGGTTCCCTTGTTTTCTTTTGGTGCCACCTCCTGATGTATGTTCAGAACCAACCTGTGTTGTTGTCCTGTCATCATTTGATCCAAGTGATGTTGGTAATACACCACCAGTGGCAAAAGGAGCAACTAACATTGTAGAAAATAATGCAGTTTCCTTCTTGGAAAAAGTATTCTGATACTGGTTCATGGCTCTAATAGTCCGCAAGGATAGAGTAGAACTAACTATTACACTATCCTCTGCTGGCAAATTTGACAATTGAGTATTCAACAAAAGCTGAACAAATCTAGGGTACATAATGAATGTATCACCCTTTACATTCCTAATCATATTATCTAAGATAAACTTAGACATATTAAATTTAATACCCTGTGCCAAGCAGATAATAGGATATGCAATACTAGAACTAAATTCATTAAAACTAGTTCTCTTTTGTGACAAACATACCAGAAAAGTATGAATGTAGAACTTCCACTGAGGACAGAACCATGACTTCAAGAAAGTATATTCTGATCTTGCTTTTCCAGAACCTTCATACCCCATATCCTTTATACCTTGAAACAAATCATCTCTTGATAATTCCAGAATTCCTCCTTCATCATCAAACTGCAGAAGTTCTCTAAGAACAATCTCAGTCACCATTACCTTCTTCCCTTTTACAGTAGAATGAATGTGAGAAATTCCATTAATATTCCCTTCCTTCGCATTCTTCCAGAATTCTTGAATATGAGATCTTATCAATCTCGGGGCAACAGTAAGGGCATATGTAACTGGACAGTTACGCAAGAAATCGATAATACGGTGAAAATACTCATCTGCAATTTCTTTGTTCAAGAAAGCCCTCATGTTATGTTCAGAATGAACACTCAAAGTAGAAGTACCAGAATCAGACGAAGATGATGATGCCATTGAAGAAATTGATGAAAGAAAGAAAAGCGGTTTACTAAGAACAAATCCAAACAAGAGCGATTATTGAAGGGTTTTGAGAATTTTGAAAGCGTAATTGAAAAAGTGAAGTATTTGAGTACTTATATGATGACAGTGCCAAGCCCTAAAAATAGAACTAACAGTGGCACTGCTGGTTATACCCAGCAGGGGCACAACTTACAAATAAGCCCAACAGGGGTACCTCACTTGGTCAATTATAGTCAACCCTTTTTAACCATCTAACAAAGCTAACAGCGGCTGATAGTCTAGCAGGGGCATCCAACCAAGGAAACTCCAGCTTAGAACTAACAGGGGCATAAACTTAGCTTATTAGAAAAAGAACCTTTTTTTTTTTTTTTAATCAAAATAAGAAGCAACAAAGAAAACATTAGACTCCAGCTCAAGTGATGTCTCTTGACAGTGGCTGAGTCCTGCAATATTAAACTAAGAAAAACAACCAGCAGGGGTTAATCTACACACATATACAGCAGGGGTTGAAAGTACATTGACAGTGGCGTAAGTAAACTAACAGAGGCACCAACTGTTATCATGATGAAGCTAACAGTGGCAACACTTGACCCTGTCACATACAAAATACTTCGTCCCTATTAGTATCAAATCCTGACCAAAACACTAAGTGAGATTGATCATACCAATATTAGTTATCAAAAATGTAAATCTTCCTACATCAAATGCTTTTGTAAAAAGATCTGCAAGTTGATTATCAGTATGAATTTTAAAAATATGAATCAATCTTTTATCATAACAATCTCTTATAAAATGATATATGATCTCAATGTGTTTGGTTTTTGAATGCTTAACCGGATTTTGAATGATACTAATAGCAGAGGTATTATCAATATAAATAGGAGTGTTCATGAAAGTCAAACCATAATCCAACATTTGATTCTGAATCCAAAGAACCTGTGCACAGCAACTTGATGCTGCAACATATTCTGCTTCTGCTGTAGATGTGGAAACTGTGGTCTGCTTCTTGCATTGCCATGACACTAGCCTATTTCCAAGAAATTGACATCCTCCACTTGTTGATTTTCTATCCATGTTCTCACCACCATAGTCACTATCTGTGAAAGCCTTAAGCTCAAAATCTGATCCTTTAGCATACCAAAGTCCCAAATCTGGTTGACCTTTCAAGTATCTAAAGATCCTTTTCAAAGCATACATGTGTGACTGCTTTGGATTGGTTTGGTACCTAGCACAAAGACATACTGCAAACATAATATCAGGCCTAGATGAAGTTAAATACATCAAAGAATCAATCATTGACCTGTACAAGTGCACATCTACTTCCTCTCCCTCAGGGTCAGAATTAAGATGTTTGTGTGCCTCCATAGGAGTGCTAGCTATCTTTACATCTTTATAACCAAATTTATTCAAAATATCCTGCACATACTTCCCTTGGTTAATAAAGATTCCGTCTGTCTTCTGTTTAACCTGCAATCCTAAAAAGAAAGTGAGTTCACCCATTGAACTCATTTTGAATTTCTTATGCATTAAGCCCTCAAACTCTTTGCACAATGAATCCCTAGTTGACCCAAAAATAATATCATCAACATAAACCTGTACCAACAATATATCTCTCTGAACCCTCTTGGTAAACAAAGTCTTGTCAATAGTACCTCTCTTGAATCCATTCTTGGGAAGATACTCAGATAGAGTATCATACCAAGCTCTTGGTGCTTGATGTAACCCATACAAAGCTTTCTTCAATCTGCACACTCTATCTGGATATGTTGGATCTTCAAACCCTGGTGGTTGGCATACATACACCTCATCATCAATTAGACCATGAAGAAAAGCACTCTTCACATCCATTTGATAAACTTTGAAATCCTGATAGGATGCATAAGCTAAAAATAACCTACTAGCTTCTATTCTAGCAACAGGAGCAAAGACATCATCATAATCAATTCCTTCTTCCTGTGTGTACCCCTGTGCTACCAACCTTGCTTTATTCTTTATCACTATTCCTCTTTCATCTCTCTTGTTCTTGAAGATCCACCTTGTGCCTATAGCTTTCTTTCCTTTTGGTAGATCAACCAAATCCCATACATCTTGCAGTTTGAACTGCAACAATTCTTCTTGCATTGACTCTATCCAACTTGGATCTTTGAGAGCTTCCACTGCCTTCTTTGGTTCCATCTGAGAAAGAAAACAAACATATAGTGAAGTATGTAAATCTTCTTCTCTTACCTTGGTTTGATGTCTAGTCTGAACAGGAGAGCTAATATCACCAATGACCAAATCCAAGGAATGATTTTTATGAACCAGATACTTAGATGTGGATGTATCAAGTAGTTCTCTTTCCAAATTTGGACCCAAAAGATTATCCATCTATGATTCTGAAAAAGAATCTCTTTCCTCTCTTTCTTTTGATGGCTTTGGAGTTGTTTCAGAATCTGACAAAGAAGTCCTTTCCAAGACTTGAAATGGAGGACTTTGTTCAAAATACTTTGGAGATTCATGCTCTCCTTCTGAATCATGCTCTGAATCTGTATGAGAACCCTTTGAAGTAAATGGTTGATGATCTGTTGGAGTTGAACCATCTTCATCCTTGTTTGAACCATTTTTGCCAGTTGACCCACTTGTATCATCTGAAGGTCCATCTTTCTCTTGTTGCTCTGATTGGAATGCTGCTGGTGGATCTGGAGACCAAATAGGAAACAATACATACTTCAAGTCATCCTTTTTAGTCTGACTTGAGCTTGAAGGCCCATCTTCACCTGCATCATTACCTGCATCTGTACCTGCAATAGTTGACAAATCTGGATATCTAAAAGCATGGGTTAGTGCATCAATATCAAACAATACTTCTGGACCTTTTCCTTCTACATTTGATGTATTTTCATTAAAGGTCACATCCATGGTCTCCTCTATGATCCTAGTCCTTTTATTAAATACTCTATAAGCCTTGCTTTGAATAGAGTATCCAACAAATACAGCCTCATCTACCTTACTCTGAAACTTACCAAGGTGATCCCTGGTATTTAAGACAGTACAAGGACATTCAAATGGTTTTAAAAAGCTAACTAAAGGTTTTCTCTTAAAAAATAACTCATAGGGTGTCTTGTTATGAGGTTTAATGATCAAAATCCTATTCAAAACATAACAAGCAGTGCTGACTGCCTCTGCCCAAAAGGACATTGGAAGTTTAGCATCTGCTAGCATGCTTCTAGCAGCCTCAATTAGTGTCCTATTCCTCCTTTCAGCTACTCCATTTTGTTGTGGAGTCCTAGGTGCACTAAACTGTCTTTCTATACCTTTCTCCTCACAGAACTTATTCATCTCACGATTCTTAAATTCTGTCCCATTATCACATCTGATGATCTTAACCTTTTGATTAGTTGAATTCTCAATCCTAGTTATGAATGATCTAAGTATTTCACCTGTCTCATCCTTGGTCCTAAGAAAGAATACCCAACTCATTCTAGAATAGTCATCAGTTATCACCAAACAGTAAGATTTCTTCCCTTGACTAGATATATTGGTAGGGCCAAACAAGTCCATATGTAACAGGTGTAAGGGAGTGGTATTGGTATTCACAAGCATGATCTTATAAGAGGTCTTGTGTTGCTTGCCTTTGAGACACGCTACACAGTGGTCACTACATTCAAATAACTTTTCAGGTAAGCCTCTCACTAGCTTATTCCTAACAAGTTTATTCATGGTCTTGTAATTCAAGTGACACATCCTCCTATACCATAGTTCAGATTCAGAAACAGTAGCTTTAGAAATAAGACAGTTAACATTTTGAGATTCCATCTTGTTTAAATCACTACAGTATACATTATCCTTTCTTGGAACTCTAATTAAAATTTTATCTTCAGGTATTTTGAGTTTTTCAGAAAGTATAAGGCATTCTGTGTCACTGAAATAAACAGGATTTTGCTTATCTGTGATTTGACTCACACTAAGCAAATTATATCTCAATTGCTCTACATAATACACATCATTGAAAGTGAGCTTACTGCTTTTTACCTTACCTTTTCCAGTGATCTTTCCTCCTTTAGGATTGCTGCCAAATGCTACATCTCCTCCATTAAATGCTTTGAAGTCCTGCAGCTTTTCCCTATCTCCAGTCATGTGCCTTGAGCAGCCAGAATCAATGTGCCATAAGCTCTTTGCCTTGCCCTGCACATATAAAAAGAGAAAATATTAGTTTCTCTTGGGAACCCAAACCAATTTGGCATTGGGTTTCCCATGAGCATTTTTGATATCAACCCTCTTAAAGGTGATTGATCTCGATGCTCCATTGATTTTGGATACATTTGATGTATATGCATTCTTATGTTTCCAAAAACAATCTATTTTAGACCTGACAGGGGTTAATGGTCTGACAGTGGTCACCATCAAATTCGTATTTATTACCCTAGCAGTGGTAGCTTTACTTGGTATAAATATTCTTTTGAAATATTTAACACCAGCAGAGGTACCATGCCTGACAGTGGTCAAACCCTCCCTTGTTCTTGTCTTGCCTCTGTTAGCCTCTGACAGTGGCACTGCTGTAGCATTAACAGGGGCTGCAGCCTTACCTCTGTTTGGCTTAATTCTCAACATTTGCCTTTTACCACTGTTCCTATTATTTTTAGGATTGTAGTAACAGTCCTGTTGAAGATGATTATACCTACCACAAATAAAACATGATTTTCTTTTCACACATTCAAACCCATTACCCAGCCTTTGTGAAACCAATTGGTTCCAATTTCTCTGATTACCCCTGGGAATGGATTTATTTACATTATTTGCAGTATTTAAATCAGACCTGTTTGATTTACATGCACATTTATCACACTCAGATTTATCTTTTGACATATCTTTTGATTCAAGATTGACTCTTTTGTGCACATAACCTAGACCAGATCTAGATTTATTGGATTTTCTAACTTGATCTATCTGAGCCTTTGCTTTCTCAACAAACAGCTTTTTACCCTCTTCTAGTTTAGTACTATTTAGTTCAGAAACTAGACCAGTAATAGGCTTAACACAACCATCCATAGCATTACCACTAGATGAGCTATCACTATCACTCTCATCTTCCTCAGTCCAATCAGATACATCCACTTTATCAAAATTTACATTATTAGCACAATTAACTACTGAATCTACCTTTTTAACCTCCTCAGACACATCTACCTTAAGTTTTTCTAGGTCAAACTCAATTTTAGATGGGAAGTAAGTATGATTATAAGGTGGGGGTACAGCATTAAGGTTGTAACCTAATCCAGTTTTTAATTTATCATGAATTTGAGACTTGATTAAGTTTTAAACACCTTTTGAAGCATTTTTCAATTCATTAACTTTCAACCTTATTGACTCTTTATCAGAAATTGCCTCCGCCAACTTTGCACTTAGCATATCAACTTTTGTTTGTAAAGCTTTCTTTTCCCAATTCAGATATTTAATATCTAAGTGAAATTGTGATTCATTCTTTTCAAAAGCTTTTATCTGTCTTTCTAAGTTTTCAATAGCAAAAGTTGCATGTTGACTCTTTTCCTCACAAGCTTTCAATTCATTACACACAACCATATTATGATCCCTATAAAATTTAACCATTTTCTTGCATGTAGGAGAACATAATTTAGATTGTACCTCATATGGAATGTCTGAAGGCTCTGGTTCTTCTGTGACAGCCATTAAAGCTTGATTCTTGACTACAAGCTCTTCCTAGTCACTCCAGTCAAATCCTCCCATTCCATCTTGAGCAACCAATGAATCTGAAGTGGTGTTCTGAACAGGTACCAATCTTCTTTGAGGACCAGAACTATTTCTTACAATGCCCTTAGAAGTATTCTGAGATCCTCCAGTCTGTGTGCTCTTGCACTCTCTAGCAAAGTGTCCCATTTTGTGACAGTTGAAACAATCCACCTTGCTCTTGTCAAAACCAGCTACACCATCTCTCTTGTAAGTAAAGTTTCTGTTCCCTGACCTCTGCATAAACCTTTTTGCCCTTATAGTAATCATAGCCATCTGCCATCTCAAATCCATCTCTTCAAGATCCTCTTCATTAACCTATTCCAAATCCTCTGTTGTTAAGGATGAATTCACATGACTTGCAAAGAAAGCTTCCAAGACATTATCATTAGCACCAGATGTGCTACAACTACCAGATTCACCAACAGACACAAAAGCAGCATTGTTAGAGCTACCATTGGACTGTTTTAGAGCCAAAACCTCAGGCTCAAAATTCCTCAGATCATTGTATAGATCTTCAATCTCCTTTTCTTCAAGATCTGCACTTTGTCTAAGTCCCACGGTGTACATATTCCAATCTGTACCTAGTGATCTTAGAAACTTCCTATTCAAATCATCCTTATCAATCTTGACATTGTGATCAAATAAAATTGAGGCTTGAAGTGATAACATCGATTTGTTCTTATTCCGCTGCAAATTATTGTCTTTGTTATCATTGATCCTAGGTCAAGATCTAAACAATCTGAGCTAGATCGTTATTAGGTTTTCACAATTGGTATCAGAGCTTGATATTGCTTTGATCTTGAAGAAGGTAATTGAATTTCGCAGCTCTTTTTCAACAAATAACAAGATGTCTACTGAAACAATGGAAGGTATACAAGCTACAAAGATTCCCATGCTCAAACCTGATGAGTTTGAGCTATGGTAGACTAGGATTAGGCAATACATGTTGCTTACGGATTATATGATGTGGGAGGTGGTTACTAATAGACCAAACTATCCTAAGGATGCAGATGGTAAAAAGGAGGAAAGACCACCACCAAAGACTGATGCAGAGAGGAAAGAAAGAGCAACAGAGTGGAAGGCATTAAGTACTCTACTTTTGTCTATTCCTAATGAGTATCAAAGGAAATTTGAAAACTGTGAAGATGCTAAGGTTCTCATGGAAGCAATTGTTAAGAGATTTGGTGGTAATGACAACACCAAGAAGAATAAGAGATCTCTTCTCAAACAACAATTTGAAAACTTTGCAGGTGTAAAGTCTGAAACTTTGACTCAGACTTTTGACAGATTTCAAAAACTTGTGGGTGAACTTGAACTTCTTCTAGCAGTGGTACAAGACTTGTATTCTGAGCAGATCTGACAATGTCTCAGGTCTCAACAGTTCGATAAGTTTTGACCCCCGAAAACAGTCCCGAAAGTTGTCAAAAAAATCAGAAAAAGGGTTCGGGGACTGTTTTAGTATTACATTAAATAACAACATTTTCGGGTTAACCACAAAAAGCAACGACAATTTTTCCGAGCTCAAATAACATATTTAAGTGACATGTAAAAGTTTCGGGTCAAACTGAGCATGTTTGACCAAGTCGATATAAACGAGACACAAACGATAAACCTAAACCGACAAATATTAAACATAAAAACTTTGGACCAAAAATATATCGGGTTGAGATAGATTGGGCCGTGACATTTATACTGGACCGAGAGAGTAGCTAAATGGGATCAAGGGGTAAATAATTTGGGCCGCGAAAACTGGGCCAACCGTGTGATTTTTTAACGGGCCGGAAATTATTATGTTTTTATTTGGGCCAAAACTATCTCAATGGGCCGAATGTATATATTGGACTAAAATCACTAATATTAGGCCGAATGGGTTTAACAAATGGGCCAGACTAGTTATATTATTATTTGGCTAAAACCATTACATTTATATCAGGCCCAAACAAGTAAATGGGCCAAGTGTTGGGCCAAGCCCAGTGAGTCGTTTAATTATAAAACATACACGAGACGTGAGTAATATTTGGAACATGAAATTATAAACAAAAACGAACAATCTATTTTAAAGCATTATGACATATATATATATATATATATATATATATATATATATATATATATATATATATATATATATATATATATATATATATACACACATACATACGACATTTGTAACTATATATCTTTATGAACAAATGAAGAACACATTTTACAAACGTACGACTTAATAATATACAACAAGTATATTTGCATAAGTATACATATATAGAACAAGTATATGTACAATGGAGACGAAACAACATTCAAATATATATACGACTATAACATGTTTGTATATACATTTAACAAAATATACGACACAAGAAATAACAACAATGTTTCAACATAACGTCAAACGATTATTTAAACAATTTAAGAAATCAACAATTTCTTTAAACAAACTGTTAACATAAGTTGATCAAACAAATCAACCGTACTTATGTTAATACACATTTTGTATATAGGTTAACATACCTTGGGCAAATCTATCAGCTGCTAGCATTCACACCGAGCAAACTACAGTGAGTTCACAGCCCCTACTTTGCAATATTTTATGCTTTTAAACATAGGGCTGTAAACATAGAAACTGCATGCGAACACATGCAGCAAACTATATAAATGCTTTATTGCTTTATACAAACTGTTTGATATGAAATGATATGTTCACAACTGTTTTGGGAATTAGACAACGAATCCTAGTACGGACCCAGACTCACAATGTATGCATGAAAATTCCTTATGTCATTCAAACTATAACCATTAGCTAGGTGACTCTAGCCATTGAGTATACGAATAGTACTATTGCCGTGACGACCCTCCTACTGGATTGGAGCGTATACTTACATGTCATGTAGGCAAACAACATACTGATTGGTCATGGTTTGGTTATAGGGTTAGGTCGCGTTACTTTAACCTGCGAGGTTTAGCTCACCTTTCAGAGGATCATAGTCTAAGTATTTCCCACATACTGTATAGGATGAACGTATCCTACAACTGTTTTATACCGGAAAAACATTCTGGTTACCTTTAAATACTGGTAAACAACCAGACTTACATTTTGGGTAACAACCCACATAAAACTGTATTTTGGGGTAACAATCCTACAATCTTGTACTTTGCAAAACCTGCAAATATTTATTTATTGAACGACATTTCAATAAATCAAACATAAATGGTTTAACATACCTCACATTTATACAAAACCTGTGAATTCACTCAACATATTTGTTGACGACTTTCTTTCTATGTTTTACAGGAAATTAGCTACGTAAGTAAGAATTGCATGCATTCAGGATGGACAACCCTGGACTACCTAAGATGTCACATACTTTTGGGGACAGCTTTTGAGGATTTCCCTAGTATAACTGCAGTCATTGCAGTCATACTTGTGAAATCTTATTTTAAAACTTATGGATTGTAAAACTTAAATGTTTTAAACTCTACAACTACTGTTACAACTTACATAGTCGTATTACTTTTGTAACAACTATTTAAACTGACATCTTAATCTATTATGTTGCGCAATAGCCATATGCTCTGAGTATGTATGTAATGTTTGGTTGATTACTGCTCTCGCCCCGCCACGTCACCAAAGCTTCCGCATACTTAATTAGTAATGATTGTAATTACCGTTTGGCGGGGTGTGACAGACTTGGTATCAGAGCCATTGGTTATAGCGAACTAGAAGTCTTTAGGTGACTGAAAACCTTAGAGACCTAGACTATAGCCTTGGCTAGAAACATTCATGCATTCATACATACATACGATTGCATACAACTGACATATGACTGACACGTCACACACGATTCTTTTGTCTCAATATGTCGAGACAAGCGCCTATCTACATCTCCGACTCGGAGGAGGAGCCTATGGGGGAGTCCTTTGTGCCCGAGAGTCCGTCTGTACACGATAGGGCTACATCTGATGACACTTATGTACCACCACCTACATAGCGTGTCACTACTCCTACCCTGGCATGTCCTGTTGACGAGCCACACTATCATTTAGGA
This sequence comes from Helichrysum umbraculigerum, assembly GCA_949592205.1. Classification (NCBI taxonomy): domain Eukaryota; kingdom Viridiplantae; phylum Streptophyta; class Magnoliopsida; order Asterales; family Asteraceae; genus Helichrysum; species Helichrysum umbraculigerum. The sequence continues at coordinate 1,111,241 of CATIUR010000005.1, read as the reverse complement.
GAGACCTCCTGTAGATCTCGGTTAGTCCGTGCACCTAGAAAGTGCATCCGAGACCTTCCCACTGGATTACTTGCGCCACGGGGCAAGGCGCCTATGACCGATACTGAGGAGCCACCACAGAGGCGGTTCCCACACCTAGACTGGATGCCCGATATGCTCAGGCGTTGGAGAGTACTTGAGGACGTTCCCTCTACTTTGGAGATTGGGGAGTCTTCACGTCCACTACCTATCACTGGTGAGCCACTGGAGCTCACAGCTATCACTCTAGTTGTTGTGGTACATGCCCTATTCGGGTTACACTATGGCACGCGTAGCTATATCAGAGAGTTGCACGGTGACACTTCCCAACTGGATGGGGATATGATGTCTATCTATGGACGTGTCAGCACTGTGGAGACCCATATTGACGTAGACAGAGAGTCAGCTGATGCTACTCGCGCACGTGTGGCTGTACTGGAGAGGCGTGCTAGAGTAGTGGGGATTGTTCTTGGAGTTTGTTCGATGTTGGTAGTGATGGTGACTACCGTGATGTTGTGTTTGTCTTATTTTCAGTAGACCCTCTGGATAGGGTTGTACATAGTATGTAGTAGGTTTGGAAACCTTTGGGATTGACAGATATATAGATAGATCTGTCATGTTTTGTATAGCATCTTGTATCGATGGGTGTATGACTTTTGTATAGCACTAACTGCTGATGGGCGTATTAGGGATCCCATCTTGTTTGTACGAAACTGTTGTAACGGCGTTGTACTTTTGATATAATATGATGTATGTTTGGTTTATATTTCATGATTATTACATTTGTCGACCACTATAGTATTTTATCTATACCCATATGCGTGTGATTGAAAGATAGCCACTCGATAATAATTGTAACCATTTCTTGCAACTTTGAAAACATACCACACCTTGAATTATTGATTTTATCTTGAATTCCATTGAATATCGATTGTGTTAAATGATGATGAAAAGAAATATGTATTTGGCATTATATAATGACGCCTGGCCAACGTGATTATATTGTACTAAGTACATATGGGCGTTTCAAAGTCGTGCGACACGTAATGTGAAGCCTTGTTCTTCAACCTTCCATACTATTCATTTGTTATACAATGTGAAATCTTGTCCAATTCACATTCACAATCTTGGCATTGACTTCTGCATTTTCTTAACCACAGAACGGAATCATGCCACCAAAACGAAGAATGACTAAGAATAGTCAACGGATGACTACACCTCCTGTCCCGGAAAACACTCCACCACCGAACAACGAGGAAACTACTGAGCAAATGATCGCGAGACGAATAGCTGAAGGTATTGCTCAGTATGAAGCAAGCCGTAATCCCGAAAATGTGAAATAACAGCGGATCTACCCCTGTTAACACTGAGACGCCTGTGAATACTCGACGTGGGTGTTCATACAAAACCTTTCTGGCATGTAAGCCAACAACTTTCCGCGGCACAGAGGGTGCTATTGGTATCATTCACTGGATAGAAAATATGGAGTCAGTGTTGGATATCAGTGACTGTTTACCCGACTGTATGGTGAAGTATGCCACCTACACCTTGGCTGACAAGGCGTTAACATGGTGGAACAGTCAACTCCAATCCATGGGAAGGGACGCTGCCCACTCCATGTCTTGGGGAGTGCTGAAAAATATGATGCTGGAAGAATTCTGTCCCCGTAGTGAAATGCAGAATGTTGAAACTGAATTATGGGACATTAAGATGGTTGGTGCTGATATCACTGGGTACACCACTAGGTTTCAGGAACTTGCACTATTAGTGCCACACATGGTGACACCCGAGTTTAAACGCATTGAGCGTTACATCTGGGGGTTGGCACCTCAGATCCGTAGTTGGTTACTTCATCAGAACCTAGCTCAGAGGTTGACCGAAGAGGCGGTCAGAATGGGAACCTTAACCAAAAAGGTTGGGACTGGAAAAGTTGAGCCAAGCAACACTGAAGCGGATAGTTCTGGGGGTTTGAAGCGTAAATGGAACGGCAAAGGAAGTGACCGTCAGGGTCAAACAAGTAAGAAAGGATCTGGAAACCCAAAGTCCTATGCTGCCACCACTGTGAAACCAAAGCCATACTTGGGTAACAAACCTAATTGTGATAAGTGTAACAAACACCATGAGGGTGAATGTTGGTTTTGCAACAGTTGTAGAGGTTGGGGTCATAAAACTCAAAACTGTAAGGTTAACCCTACACCTAGGGAAAACACAGAACACCAATATCAAGGGTGTTTTGAATGTGGTGACATGAGGCATTATCGGAACCGTTGCCCTCAACTCAACAACCAAAACCATAACAACAACAACCGGAATAACCAGAACAGCAATGCCAACAACCCCAATAACCGCAACAACAATGATAACAATCGCGGTAACACCAACAACAATCAGCCAACTCGTGGACGTGCGTTTGTGGTAGCAGCAGCAGAAGCACGTCAGGATCCTAACACAGTTACTGGTACGTTTCTAGTAAACAACCACTTTGCATCTGTGCTATTTGATTCTGGTGCTGATTTAAGCTTTGTGTCCACTGAGTTTAGACCACTGTTAGAGATCGAATCCCTTAAGCTAGATAATAAATATACTGTAGAGCTAGCCGATGGTAAGTTGATTGAATAAGGAGAAATAGTACCAGGATGTACCTTAACATTGGAAGGACATTCTTTCAAAATAGACTTACTACCGGTAGAACTAGGGAGCTTCGATATAGTGGTTGGCATGGACTGGTTGTCGAAAAACCGTGCAGAAATTGTATGTTATGAGAAGTTGGTAAGCTTACCACTACCAACAGGAGAAACTCTTGTGGTTCAAGGAGATAAACGAAAGAGTGCCACAAAAATGATTTCATGCTTGAAAGCCAGTAAGTATCTTCGAAAGGGATACCAAGCATTTTTAGCACACGTTGTAGAAAATAAACCCGAGGAGCGATGCATAGACGATGTGCCCATTGTGCGTGACTACCCGGGGGTATTTCCTGACGAGTTACCAGGATTACCACCCCCGCGACAGGTTGAATTCCATATCGACCTAGTGCCTGGAGCAGCACCAATTGCTCGTGCACCTTATCGTCTAGCTCCATCAGAGATGCAAGAATTGTCTGCACAGTTGCAAGAACTTTTGGACTTAGGATTCATCCGACCGAGCTTTTCGCTTTGGGGAGCTCCGGTTTTGTTTGTCAAGAAGAAGGATGGATCAATGCGGATCTGTATCGATTATCGGGAACTGAACAAAGTGACTATCAAAAACCGATACCCATTACCACGCATCGATGATTTTGTTGGTACATGTTTGTGTCTGTCAGTTTGTCTAGCTCGTAGTTTGTAATTAGAATTAGTTTTCCTGATTCCTGCAACGTTGCGTGTAACATCGCAGGTGCGACGTCAGGTTTTGGGCCTGCGACGTAGCCAACGTCGCATGGGCTTGGGCCTGCGACGTCGTGTGCGACGTCGCAGGTGCCAGATTATGTATAAAAACGTATTTACGTTTTCTGTTTAGGGTTGACGAAACCCTAAACGCCATATGTCGAAATCTCTAATATAATACGTTTCGTTTGATATTCATTGAGTATTTGATTATTCGTGTGATTGTTTGATTAGTCAATTGTTGTTTCCGCCATCAATTGATTGACTCGGTTCGTATAGATCCAAGGTTAGGGACAAGCAACTGGTATCAGAGCAGAAAGTGCTCGTTTTTGGCTTAACGGATCGAGTTTGGGATTTAAAAGGACGTGATATTCGTGTGTTTTCGTGTTTATCACGTTTGTTTTGTGTTTTTACAGGTTTTCGATCATTATTACTGGGGATTATTGAAGGTTTTCGTCGTTCGACATTCGTGTTTTTGGTTTTTGGGTTAAAAATTCGTTTTTAGGGTTTTTGGCCGCAGGTTTTCGCGTTTTGCGACGTTACCTGCGACGTCATCTGCTACGTCGCGTGAGACGTTAGTGATTTGGACTTTAATTAGTCTGTGCGACGTACTGTTGCGACGTCATCAGCGACGTCGCTATTTTGACTTTAATTAGTCTTTGCGACCTAGTGTTGCGACGTCTTGTCGCGACGCCGTGTGACTCTGCGACGTCCTCTGCGACGTCATCTGCGACGTGACTCTCAACGTCGCATATTTCTGATTCTTAATTGAATCCTTTGCTTTTTGCGAGGTCACTATCGTCGTCGCATAATCTTTGTGCGACGTTATCATCAACGTCGCTAGTACCAGAAGATTGTTTTTTCGATTAAGTAATTACAATGGCAGCTGATAAAGAGGATATTAGAGGACTTAGGGAAATGATAAAGCAAAGTAATGATATTGGTTCAAGCAATAAACCTCCACTATTTACAGCTGATATGGATTATGTATAATGGAGAGACCGTGTTGAACAATATATTGACTTTCACTGTCCGGAATTATGGGGACCATTACGTGAGCGTTATGTACCTCCATTAGCTGAAGGGGAATACCGTAGTTTTCGCCCTGTCAAGACTTATAAAGCTATGACTCCCGAGGAGAAGAAAGATTTTGATACTGAGAGAAAGTCGTTTTCGATGATTAAAATGTGTTTAACCAAAGATGTTCTATGGCTTTTCAGAACTCATGAAACAGCATTTGATTTATGGAAGGCAATTGAAACTCGTTGTGGAGGAAATGATAAGTATAAGGAAGCCAAGCTCGAACTAATTAAGAAACAGTACGATATCTTTGACATCCTTCCTGATGAAGACACAACTTCTTTATTCACTAGGTACTCACGGTTAGTTGGTGAATTGTTTGAAGGGGGTTATACTTTTCCTCCTATTGAAGTCAATAAGAAGCTACTGGATGTGTTGCCGAGTTCTTGGGATGTTAAAGTTCAATTTTTAAAAGAAAATGAAGAACTTGCAAACATGTCTTTGGATACTTTGATAGGGGATCTTCAAGCTCACGCAATGGAGATTAAGAAGAAAGAAACAAGGTCTGGTGCTGCTATTCAGAATCCTAGTGTGTATGGTGTTCAACTTAACTCTGGAAAGACTTATGGATCTGGAGTCGCCTTCGTGACAAATACAAATGCTTCATCAACCTCTTCTTCTTCTTCTTGCGATGGGATTCATTCCGTTTTCATGACTGGACCTTCTTCAAATCAACAACAGGTTCAAGTCTCACCTGCTATTCAGGAGCAAGCTGCCATTTACACAGCTTTCTTAAGCTCATACAAGGATTTGGTTACTCAACCGAATCTTACTTTGGAGCTGACTAAGGAAGACTATGCTCAGCTTGATGAAGATGATCTGGAGCAAATGGATCTAACTTGGAATGTGGCAATGATCACCCGAAGAATTCAAAAGTTTTTGCAGAGGACAGGGCGTAAAAGCTCGGAAGGTGACAGGAAGACTGGCTTCGGATTTAACAAAAGTAAGGTCCGGTGTTACAATTGCCAAAACTTGGGTCATTTCGCCAGGGAATGCGAGAAACCCAAAATGCCAGCATCGGGATTCACAACACCTTCTACTCCTCCAAAGACCAAAGAAATGGAAGTTACCAAGAAAGGGCCTGCTGATAATGCCCTGATTGTTTTCGAGCCCACAAGTCAGGATTGGACGGCTGTCTCCCAGCAATATCAACAGTGTTTGATGGTTCACATTGTGAATGAGGTACCTGATGAACCATTAAATTGTATCTCATGCATTAAGTTAACTGAATCTCTAAAGGCATTTCAGAATGAAACCGTAGAGTTGAGGAAAAAGAATGAAAAACTAACCGAGTCAAATAATTTCTTAAAAGCTAATGAGAAACTTTATGAAAAACATCTTGAGGCTCATCGGTTAGATACTCAGAAATATAAATCTAAGGTCTTTAGTCAAGAAGATGCCATTAAAAGCTATCTTGTTGAAATTGAACTGCTAAATAAAGAACTTACAGATTTAAAAAATGAGTATGAGAATTATAAGAGTAAAATCTTAGGTTCAAATTCCTCAACGGTTGTCTTTAATGAAATTCTTAGCAAGCATGGTACTAGTGGAAAAAAGAATGAGGGATTGGGATACCACGCAGTCCCTCCTCCTACTACTCACTGTCCCCTGCCTGTTAAGGAAGGCTTTGAAGAGATTCCAGTTGATTGGTCAAAGCTTTATGGTTTAAAAGCTAAATATGCTAAAGAGACCAAACACAACAAACCGGCAAAGGAGAAAACCAAGCGGCCAGAGTACCCCTTGCCAAGGTTTGTTAAGTCTGTGAATGAATCTCCTGTTATAGTTGAGGAGAGTGTTAAGCTAAAGAATGAATCTCCAATCTGTGTTGCGGAGATTGTTGAGATTGAGGACATTACGGATCAGGAGTATCCTGAGGTTAAGAAAGTTGAAGTTAAACCTGAAAAAGTGATTTCAAAGGTTGAACCTAAAATTAAGGCTCAACCAAATAAGGGAAAAGCCAAGGTTTTAAACTCGAAACAACAAACTTTACAGTCACCTGTAAAGATTTTGCAAAGAAAATTAGTAAATGAAAATGTTTCGTATGATAAACCTTCAACTTCAACCTCTCAACCAAAACAAACACTTTCTAAGACGTGTACGCAATGTTCATGTTTTAGAAATGTTTCTCCATCTCCTGTAGTAATTCCTCAGCCTCAACCGTTTGTTGAGACTCGTTCTTGTTTCTACTGCAAGAAACAAGGACATTTAATTCGTGAATGCCCAAAGCTGTCAAATCAGCGCTATGGGAGAGAGATGCCTAGGACATCTGTTTATAGAAATTCTTTTTCAAAATCTCCACCTAGGTGTTACTCAAACTCTCCTAAGCCTGTTTTAAAGCCAAGTAATGTTGAGCAAAAATCTTTGCCAATTCAAAAGCCCAACATTACTTCTAATACCAATTCCGAACCTTCTAAAGTTTGGAAACGAAAAGAGTCTGATGTTGACTCTTCAGTCGTCAACAATAACACATCAGATAAAAATTCTAATTTGTTTAAAGATAAAATCCTATCTGACGTGCTTATTGTTGATGACCACAGTCGACCTAAGTCTGTAAAGGCTTGGGTCACCGTTTCTCACTAATCTCCTCCGTTTGTGTGTTGCAGCAGTCAGAACGCGTTAAAGATAGTGAATGGTATTTGGATAGCGGCTGCTCGCGACATATGACAGGCGATGTATCTCTTCTTGTGGATATTAAACCATACGCAGGAGGATATGTTGCCTTTGCTGGAGATACTGGGGGAACCATTTCTGGAAGAGGAACGCTAACTAACGGAAATGTTAGTTTTGAAAATGTGAACTACGTGGAACAGCTTACGCACAACTTGCTAAGTGTTTCACAGGTCTGTGATAAGGATTATACTACTACGTTCACAAAGACAGAGTGCGTAATACTGAAGCCTGGGTATGTCATTCCGGAAGAATGGGTGTTACTGAGAGCACCAAGAAAGAATGACACATACATTTTGAACATGAGAACTGTTGAGACCTCGAATGAGTATACGTGTCTCTTGTCTAAGGCTTCTGAAAAGGATTCACTGCTTTGGCACAGACGAATGGGACACATTCATTTCTGAAAAATGAATTTCTTGACTAAAAATGACCTAGTGCTAGGAGTTCCAAAACAGTCATTTGCTCTAAAGGATGACTGTATCTCCTGCCAAAAAGGAAAGCTACGTAAGAAGTCCCATAAGTCTAAGCAGGTGAATTCCATTACTGCACCATTGGAACTACTGCATATGGATCTTTTTGGTCCAGTTTCTACAAAGAGCATTGGTGGTCGGTCTTACTGCTTGGTAGTTACTGATGACTACTCAAGGTTTTCGTAGGTTTACTTTTTGACCTCGAAGGGAGAGACTCCTGATATTCTGGTGTATTTGTTGGACAAGTTGGCAAATCTGTACAACTTGAAGGTGAAAAGGATACGAAGCGACAATGGAACTGAATTCAAGAACTCAACTCTCGAATTGTTTTGTGCTACAAGAGGTATTGAGCATCAATTCAGTGCTCCAAGGACTCCACAACAGAATGGAGTCGCAGAAAGAAAGAATAGAACAATCATCGAGACAGCTCGGACTATGTTAGCTGACTCCAAGTTACCAATCATCTTCTGGGCTGAGGCGGTTAATACTGCCTGTTATGTTCTCAACAGAGTGCTCACGGTTAAGAAAAAGAACAAAACGTGTTATGAGCTTTTTAATAACCGTAAGCCAAATCTGCAGTTTCTAGAACCCTTTGGGTATCCATGCATGATCATGATTACAAAAGATAAGATCTCTAAGTTTGGTGATAAAGCTGTTGAAGGGATTTTTCTTGGATATTCAATCAACTCTCCGAACAAAAGAGTCTTCAACAAATCAACGAATCAGATTGAGGAACAGTTTGAGGTAAAATGTTTAAGGTATACGGAACCTCCTCAAGGAACAGGTCCGGATTGGTTTTTCAACTATGGAAACCTCTTCAACTCATTCAATATTCCGGAAGAGGATGAAACGGAAGAATTGGTTTCTATACTTCATGGGCTTGATCTTACTCAAGATACACCTGTGAATAATAAACCATCCGACCCATCTCCCAATGCAACACCCGAACCTCCACCAACTACACCTACACCTTCACAAACAACACCTACACCATCACAACCAACACCCACACAACCACAAACAACAACCAAATCACCACCATCTACACCTACACCATCTCCTACTCCACCATCTTTGGCTGCTCCTTCTAAAACAGTTTATAACTACACAAAGGAGCTTCCATATGATCCAAACATGCCTCCTTTAGAGGAACCTCAAGAAGAAGATGAAGTGGAAGAAACAATGGCCTACTCTCACTTATTTTCTCCTGAAGATGAAGGAGAAGAAGAAGAGTTAGCCATTCCTGAGTCTGCTGCTACTCCTGAAACTGAGGGAGATTTGAACATTCTGGGTGTGGATGTTGTGCCAACTGCCATACCAGAAACTCGTATACATAAGGATCACCCCATTGATAATATCATTGGTGATCCTCATGCATCTGTTCAAACACGATAACAAGCAAAGCAGACTTCAGCTCAGCAGCTTTTGGGACTTATAGCACATATCGATTCATGTCATTTGTCTCAAATTGAACCTAAAAAGGTTGAACAAGCCTTAAAAGATCCATCTTAGGTCGAGGCTATGCAGGAGGAACTACAGCAAATAAATAAGATGAATGTTTGGGAAATTGTTCCTCTACCCAAGGGTGCTCACTTGACGGGTACTCGTTGGGTTTACCGTAACAAAATGGATGATCGTGGGGCGGTTATTCGAAATAAAGCCCGTCTGGTAGTTCAAGGGTATAGTCAACTGGAAGGTATTGACTATGATGAAGTTTTCGCTCCTGTCGCTCGTTTGGAATCTATTCGAATTTTTCTAGCCTATGCTTCTTTTAAAGGATTCCGTGTGTATCAACTTGACGTGAAGTGTGCCTTTCTATAAGGAGATGTCGACGCAGTGATTTATGTGTGTCAGCCTCCTGGTTTTGAAGATCCAAAGCATCCTAATCATGTTTGTAAGCTGAAGAAAGCTTTGTATGGTCTTCATCAATCTCCTCGACTTTGGTATGAGAGACTTGCCAAGTACTTACTGAAGAATGGTTTTGATACAGGACAGATTGATAGCACGCTTTTCATCAAAAGGGAAGGAGCGGATTTATTACTTGTTCAGGTCTATGTGGACGACATAATTTTTGGATCAACTAATGATCAGTTGTGCAAGGATTTTGAAAGACTGATGAAATCTGAGTTTGAAATGAGTGCTATGGGAGAACTCACGTTCTTTCTGGGACTACAGGTTGAGCAATCTGACAATGGAATTTATATACACCAGTCAAAATATGTCACTGACATGTTGAAGCGGTATGAATTGCTCAATTGTAAACACTACGGCACTCCAATTGAAGTGAAACACAATCTTGGACCTAATGAGGACTATGAAGATTGCAAGGAGAAAGACTATCGCTCAATGATAGGCTCTCTCATGTACCTGACTGCCTCAAGACCAGATATAGTGTTTGCTGTTTCACTCTGCTCACGGTTTCAAGCAAATCCGAAGGTGTCTCATATGAAGGCAGTAAAACGAATTTTTGGATATCTCGCTTTTAGGCCATCTCTGGGTCTATGGTATTCAAACGAGAAAAACTTCGAGTTAACTGCCTATTCGGATTTGGATCTTGGTGGCTGCAAGGTAGATATGAAGTCAACTACTGGAGGATGTCAGTTCCTTGGATCGCGCTTAGTTTCTTGGCAGTGCAAAAAGCAGACTGCGGTTGCTATTTCCACAGCTGAAGCCGAGTATGTTGCTGCTGCAAGTTGCTGTTCTCAGGTTCTTTGGATCCAGCACCAGCTGCGCGATTACGGGTTCAATCTCTCTATGACTCCTATTTACATTGATAATACAGCTGCTATATCTATAACTCACAATCCCGTACAGCACTCTAAGACCAAACATATCGAACTTAGGTTCCACTTCATACGGGATTGCTTTGAGAAACACCTTATAGATGTCGTACATATAGAAACCCTTAAGCAGTGTGCGGACCTTTTCACAAAAGCCTTTTTGCGATCACGTTTTATTGAACTGGTCAATCTGATAGGTTTAAGGTTCTTTCAGTCAAAGAATTGATTTGTGACTTGGATTTTTAAGTTTAAATTTTAAATTCATAAAAAAATAATAATAATAAAAAAAAAAAAATTGGCAACAACCACTCTTTATACTCTTTAGTATTAAAGAAAACGCGAGGTTGCAACATTTTTAAAATAGACGTTGAAGTTGTGTCTGTAAACAACTTGGGATATGATAGTACATCGGGTGACATGCACAAAATGGAATTTTAAGGTTTATCTTGGATGTGTCAGTAGGTTTATATGACACACTTAAAACAGTTTCTATCTAAATTGTCTTCATTACACGATGTATTGGTAGGCATGATACACACCGCTTTGTGAGTGAGTAAGAAGTAATATTAAAACTTGTCTATTATTTTGTGAAAATTGTTATATGATGTATGACATAAGTCTTAATTGATAAATGGAAGTACTGTCATACACTGTCACAATTATTATGTAAATGTAAAATTGGCATATAGTAATAATATGGTTATTTGCCTAACTAATGGTGACTATTGTTGTACTCTCGTACAGACCTGAATCCATTAGTTATGCAAATAGTCTCAAACTTGTTATGTTCATACTAAGGGACCCTCTGTTGTACTAAGTACAGATCTGAGGCCACTAGTATCTTCATAGTCGGTTTGATGTATGCCTAAATTTGTAGGGCAAGTGTATGTTACAAGAAAGCCGAGAAAACTTGGTCTTGTAATCTCTACCTTGCATAAATATGTAGTGTTTTGTGTTTTACTAAAGTTTATCAGTATTGTTAGTCCCTGTTTAACTTAATAAACAATCTTACGTAATAAGCCTTGAATATATTATTGAGAAGTTGCGGAATCACACTTAATAATATTAAGAAGATCAACAAATATTAATTAATATGACGAACACAATAATATACCAAAAGCTTCAATCTTATTAATGATATAAGACGAATACACTTGATGTATTAGGGTTACAGAAAACCTTGAAGCTGCGCAATTAACATTAACCTATCTAGGTCTAAAGGATCTCTATTTATAACACATAGAGTCCTATACAATCTCCTACGAATATGGAATAAAATAACTTCCATAACCCACTCATACTTATCACAAAATCATAAACAGTTGTAACTACCATTCTGAAGTAAACAGTTGTAACTGTTACACATTCAGTGGTAACTGCTTCAATTGTAATATAAGACTAAGTACAAATATATAATCAGTGTTAACTGTTTCATATATAACTAACAGTTACAAATACATAAGCAGTTTTAACTACTTACAGACACATAACTATCAGTTGTAATCTATCTTCAATCAGTTGTAACACTTGTCTTCTCTTCAGTTTTCTTCTATCAATTGTAACTTCGTAAAGACAGTTTTAACCTTTAAAACAAACAGTTTTAATCACTTATACTCTGTCTTCATCAACAACTTCAACTCAGACCTGAAACAGTTTTGACCCAACAATCTCCCCCTTAACTTAATCTGTCCTTCACAGCATTAAGTTTCTTCTAATCCTCCATTATGAGCTTCACAAAATTCTTTCAAAACTGTTAGTCTTTTCTTCTCTTCCTCCTATCAATCTCCTCCTTCTTATGAATCTGATTTAACACCATATATACCAATTCCAGAGCTACATCATCTAAAACTGCAGCTTGTAATCTTGCATTTCTCAAGCCCATCAAAAATCTCAGATTTATATCATAAAATTTATCTGTCAATAACCACATAAATACTTCATCCTCCATAACAATCTGATGTACTCCAGGTTTGGCATGATAAATCCAATTTCTGACCTTGCTAAAAGTAGCAAACTGAAATGGAAACTCTTCTGGCTCAAACATAGCCTTAATCCAATGCCATGTAACTTTTTCAACCAGATTATCAAACCTTTTCAAATCTAAATCCTTTTCCATCCCAATCTCATACATTCTCACCAAATCAGTCCTACTGATCCTCTTTATCAAATCCCCAAAAGATCTCCACCAAGATACATTTCCATCTGCTCTTTCAACTTTAATCTTGTGAATCTTTACAGGATTGACAAATTGCTCAATAGACCAATCAATGATACCAGGTAATTCAGCATTAATTACCTCAGATTCCATAGGCTGTAACAGAATAAACTCCTTCAATTCATCAATATTCCTTTCTCTATCAGGAATTTCATCTAATTCTCTATTCTTTCTTTCAAGTTCATCTTTCTTCCTCTTCGCAGCTTCTATCTTTTCTCTTTTTTCCTTTTCTTCCTTTTCTTTCAATTTCCTTTCTTTTTCAGCCTTTTTTCTTTCCTTTTCAGCTTCTTTCTTTTCTTTTTCTTTCTTTTCAATCACATCAGGATTCATATCATCTTTATCCCATAACTCCTGCAATCTCTCTAAACTCATCTGTTTCAATGCATTCAAAGGAATATACCCACCTTTCAGCTTTGCAATTAAGTTCTTCTTCATCTGAGCTTTTGTTAGTGGTTTTGCAGCTTTTTTCTTTCTTGCTTCTTCTGCTTTCTTTTTCTTAACCTGATCAACAAGATATTCAATATCATCCTGTCTCTGCTCTTTCAGCAAATATTCATCCCATTCTGCTACTTGCTCCTTTGTCATTTTCACAAACTTTCCTTCTTCAATCTCAACATCAATCAAGTCCTCTGCATTTAGCTCAGCCTGTAACCTTTGAGCATATTCAGTATCATGAGCAGTTACTTCTGGTGGCACTGGTTTTTGCTTTTTCTTCTTTGGTTCTTCTACCAGTTTTCCCTTGCCCTTATCTTTTGGATCAATCTTTGGCAATTCTTTCTGTTGAACAGGAGCAGCAACAGGTTCTCTAATCTGAAATCCAGGCAAAGATGATTGTTGTGTAGATGTCTTCTTTGGAGTTTCAACCTTCTTTCCTGTTCCAGTCATCTTAGCAGTTTTAACTGGAATGCTCTTCTTCCTAGTCTTTTCAACTTGTTGAGCATCAGTTTGAGCATCAGTCTTTACTTCTTCTTTTTCTACTGCTATCTCTGGTTTACTCACCTCATCACCATCATCACCATCAATTTTTAACTCCTCAATCTTTTCATCCAAATTAACCTCTACAGTCTGCTCCACTGACCCAACAACCTCAGTATGTTCAGAGTTATTTTCATCTGCCACTGGGTCATTCATCTCTGTTTCCACTGTCTCATATACTGACTCATTAATCTCTGGCTCTGTAGGTGATGTTGGAGGTGTATGCATGATGATCCCAGCTAGAGATCTTAGTATGTATTACTTTGATTGATTATTAATAAGCTTACGGAATAGTTTATTAATAACTTGAAGAACAAACTTGTATATAACAGAATATCTAACCAAAAGCTTCAATATTATTAATAATACGAACACACAATTTGTGTTAGGGTTTACAACCTTGAAGCTAATAACTAGAATGAATTCCTCATATTCTAGGGTTTTACAGGATCTCTATTTATAACATATAGAGTCCTTTACAGAATCAAACTATTATGGAAATCCTATCTATTCCATAATTATCTCTAACCGACTAACCAACAGTGGTTGAGTATATAACTAACAGGGGTAGTACTCGTATATTATCAACAGTGGTTGAGTACTTGATACAAAATACAAACTATACACTAACAGTGGCCCTGTTAGACAAATGTACTAACAGCGGTTGTCTTCTTCTAACAGTGGTTGACTTCTACTAACAGTGGTTGAAGTCTTATACCAACAGCGGCATGATACTTGTATTCTGAGCAGATATGACAGTGTCTCAGTTCTCAACAATCTCCCCCTAAACTTGATCATTCAGAGTAATGATTCAAGTTTCAATCCTTCTTTTCTTCTTCTTTCTCCTTCATCGTTTGCCTCTTATGCAGTTGATTGAACACCATGTACAAAGCTCTGTAAGCTCCTTCAGTAATGATGGTTGTAGATAACTTCAAATCAACCAATCTATTCAGCAGCCCTGTTCCCAGCACATAATGTCGATCATCAAACATGTAGATCACCTGCCCATTATTAAATACTACCATGTGTACTCCAGCTCTGGCAAAATATCTCCAGGTTATAACCCTTTGATAACAATGAAAGAATAAGTGATACAAGCTGGCTGGTTCAAACAGGCTCTGCAATAACTCCATCATTTGTCTTTCAATCACTGCTTCAGAGTTCTTTCTATTCCTAATTCTGCTCACTTGATACAACTCCATAAGATCATCTCTTGTACAAATTCTGAGCAAATCAACCATACTCCCAACATGGTCATCAAATCCTCTTTCCCTTTCAATCTTGATCTCAAGGATCATTTTTCTGAAACCATAATCAATTGCTACTCCTTCCCAATTTATAATTCTAGCCTTTCTTGGTCCTTCAGAAATCTCCTTGCTATCAGTCAGAATCTTGATTCTCTTTTTCAGCTCTGGATCAAATCTTGGAATATCAGGAATAACATTATCTTTGGAAATCTGATTTTTCCATGAATTTCTTCTGACTTCATTCTGCTTATCCTCTAAATCTTTCTCTGCTGCTTCAACAGCTGCCTTTTCTCTTCTTTCTTCTTCTTCCTTCAAAAACTTTACCATTTCCTTATCTGCCTTTTCTTTCTTCTCCTTCATCAATGCATTCAAATGTCTATTCTCTTCCATTTTCTTTGTCCACTCTTCATCTCTTCCCATATACCTATCATATGCCTGTTGCAGCTTCTGCATATTCCATCCTCTAACAATTTTAGCTGGGGCATAATTTTCAGACAGTGCATTGATCATTTGTCTTCTCCTTTCAGCATATGGTAAAGGTTTACTTCTCTTTTTGGCTAATTCCTCTTGCTTTTTCTTTCTAGCCCTTTCCTCATTTGATCTTTTCATCAACAAAAATCCAGAAGATAACTCTTCCTCTTCATTACCTTTCTTCTTCTTTAAATAATCATGAACTCTCTGAGCAGGAAGCTTTAATCCTTGTGCAGTCTTTTCTTTAACAATCTCTGCAGCTTTCTGTGTAATAGTCACTACACTCAGATCATCCAAAATCATTTTCACATCATCACCCTCTTCTTCAGCTTTAGCTTCTGCAGCTCTCCTTATCAACCTTTCTCTTTCTTCTACTTGCATCCTCAGCATATCATGAGACTCAATATGAGGTTCTTTAATTTCTTTCACCTTTGATTTTTCTTTTAACTTTCCTTTACCTTTGTCTTTTGGATCAATCACAAGCAATTTAGACTTAGGTTTGAGTGGTGAAGTTGGTTCTCTTATTGTAACAGGTACCTCTCTTGGTCTTATTGTTGTTGTAGTTGTGGCAGGGGTTGATATGATAGCAGTGGTGATTGGTGTATCAACAGTGGTAGGTGTTGGTGTACTAACAGGGGTAGATGTAACAGTGGTTGTGTTAGTGTTGACAGGGGTTGAAATTGTGACAACAGAGGTAGAAGTTTTGACAGGGGATAAACTTTTAGTTGACTTTCTTCTTGGAATTGATTTCTTTCTTGTAAAAGTCTGCAACTTCTTCTCTTCATCAATTTACTTTGATTGCTCCCCCTTAACCTCAACTTCTCCTTTCATCTCTTTTTCAACATCATCAACCACCTCATACACTGACCTATCACTGAAACTAACTCTTTTCTTATCATCCAGGTTAGCACCCATCACATCCCAAACATATAATCTAAGTGCAGCTTTCTCAGGCAACCCTTTATTCAATGGAAATACCTGATAAACTGTTTCATCAGTCTGCTCTGCTCCTGCACCATCAACCACCTCATCATCTAAATTTTCATGTATCACATAATCAGAGACATTGAGCTCCTCCTCAGTCTTATCCCTGCTCTGCACATAATCATCATCTTTATCATCAAACACTAACTCCACAGTGTCTTCTGATTGTGCCTCATTATGCTCACAAATATCCATCTCAACTGTGTTATCATCAAACTCAAGCACCTCTGTAGCTGTATTATCATCAAACACCTCTGTAGCTGCAGAATCATCATTCATCTCATCAATATTTATCATTGCCCCATCCATATCATCATGAGGTCCATATGAATCATCATCATCATCATCACCTGCTTTTCTTGAACCATCATCTTCAGGCATAATATCATCATCTGCTTTCTTCTCCCCCTTGCCTGAAGATTCCTTTAACCTATTTGCAGGTAGAAGAATATTGTTGACAGCCTCCTCAAGCACTAACAACCTATTCTTCACATCAAGCAACTCTTCCTTCTGATGATCAATGAGCTCCTTCTGCTTAGCAATTAACTCATCCTGAGCTTGAATTTTCTGTTGAGCCTCTTTTCTGTAAGCCCTTTCCCTCTCATATTTGCTCCACAGTTTATTGACATCATGTACAAGATAGGAAATCGTCAATTCATCAGTATCACTAGGCTCATCAACATTAGAGTGTGACCTCTTAGTTAAATCCTTGCCCACATCTGCCACTGCAGATGTCCCTTGGTTATTGGTACTGGGACCTACATTTGAATCATCACCCATAGGTTCATCAAACATAGTTGCCTCTGGTTGGGTCTGATTAATGTTACCACTATCCTGCCCTGCCAGTGGGCTAGAAACAGTAGTGGCAGCCCTTCCAGAATGAACATTTTCATCAAGTATGTTCACCTGTTGTGTTTGGACAATTGACTGAGACTGTGGAGAAACAGGAATCTCCATAGCCTGTGTAGCCTTCTTGGATTTCTTGGCTTTAGATTGGGTAGGCTGTTTGTTCCCTTGTTTTCTTTTGATGCCACCTCTTGATGTGTGTTCAGAACCAACTTGTGTTGTTGGTCTGTCATCATTTGGTCCAGATGGTGTTGGTAATACACCACCAGTGGCAGAAGGAGTAACTAGCATTGTAGAAAATAATGCAGTTTCCTTCTTAGAAAAAGCATTCTGATACTTATTCATAGCCTGAATAGTCCTCAAAGATAGAGTAGAACTAACAATCACACCATCCTCTGCTGGCAGATTTGACAATTGATTATTCAACAAAAGCTGAACAAATCTAGGGTACATAACGAATGTATCACCCTTTACATTCCTAACCATATTATCTAAGATAAATCTAGACATATTAAATTTGATACCCTGTGCCAAGCAGATAATAGGATATGCAATAGTAGAACTAAATTCATTAAAACTAGTTCTCTTTTGAGACAAACATACCAGAAAAGTATGAATGTAGAACTTCCATTGAGGACAAAACCATGACTTCAAGAAAGTATATTCTGATCTTGTCTTTCCTGAACCTTCATACCCCATATCCATAATTCCTTTAAACAAATCTTCTCTCGATAATTCCAGAATTCCACCTTCATCATCAAACTGTAAAAGCTCTCTTAGGATAATCTCAGTAACCATTACCTTCTTACCCTTGACAGTGGAATGAATATGAGTAATGCCATTAACATTCCCTTCCTTTGCATTCTTCCAAAATTCTTGAATATGCGATCGAATCAATCGTGGAGCGACAGTAAGGGCATAAGTAACTGGACAAATACTCAAGAAATCGATGATAGGGTGAAAATACTCATCGGCAAGTTCTTTATTCAAGAAAGCCCTCATGTTGTGTTCAGAATGAACACTTAGCATAGAAGTACCAGAATCAGACGAAGATGACGATGCCATTGAAGAAATTGATGAATGAACAAAGAGTGAATTACAATAAACAACTCAAAGCGAGAGCGAATATTGAAGGGTTTTGAAAATTTTTGAAAGCGTAATTGAAAAAGTGAAGTATTTGAGTATTTATTTGATGACAGTGCCAAGCCCTAAAAATAGAACTAGCAGTGGCACTTCTGGTTATACCCAACAGGGGTACCTCACTTGATCAATTTATAGTCAACCCTTTCTAACCATCTAACAAAGCTAGCAGCGGCTGATAGTCTAGCAGGGGCATCCGACCAAGGAAACTCCAACTTAGAACTAACAGGGGCATAAACTTAGCTTAGTTAGACAACTAATTTTTTTTTTTTTTTTTTTTTTTTTTTTTTTTTTTTTTTTAACCAAAAGAAAATAAGAAGAAACAAATAAAACATTAAATTCCAGCTCAAGTGATGTCTCTTGACAGTGGCTGAAACCTGCAATATTAAACTAAGAAAAACAACTAGCAGGGGTTAAATTACACACATATACAGCAGGGGTTTAAAATACATTGACAGTGGCACAGGTAAACTAACAGTGTCACCATCTGTTATCATGATGAAGCTAACAGTGGCATCACCTGACCCTGTCACATACAATATATTTTACCCCTGTTAGTATCAAATCCAGACCAAAACACTACGTGAGATTGATCATACCAATATTAGTTATCAAAAATGTAAATCTTCCTACATCAAATGCTTTTGTAAAAAGATCTGCAAGTTGATTATCAGTATGAATTTTAAAAATATGAATCAATCTTTTATCATAACAATCTCTTATAAAATGATATCTGATTTCAATGTGTTTGGTTTTTGAATGCTTAACTGGATTCTGAATGATACTAATAGCAGAAGTATTATCAATATAAATAGGAGTGTTCATGAAAGTCAAACCATAATCCAGCATTTGATTCTGAATCCAAAGAACCTGTGCACAGCAACTTGATGCTGCAACATATTCTGCTTCTGCTGTAGAAGTGGAAACTGTGGTCTGCTTTTTACATTGCCATGACACTAACCTATTTCCAAGAAATTGACAACCTCCACTAGTCGATTTCCGATCCATATTCTCACCACCATAGTCACTATCTGTGAAGGCCTTTAGCTCAAAATCTGATCCTTTAGCATACCAAAGGCCCAAGTCTGGTTGACCTTTCAAGTATCTAAAGATCCTCTTCACAGCATACATGTGTGACTGCTTTGGATTGGTCTGATATCTAGCACAAAGACACACTGCAAACATTATATCAGGTCTAGATGAAGTTAAATACATCAATGAACCAATCATTGACCTGTATAAGTGCACATCTACTTCCTCCCCCTCAGGATCAGAATTAAGATGTTTATGTGCCTCCATGGGAGTGCTAGCTACCTTCACATCTTTATAACCAAATTTATTCAAAATATCTTTCACATACTTCCCTTGGTTAATAAAGATTCCATCTAACTTTTGCTTGACCTGCAATCCTAAAAAGAATGTGAGTTCACCCATTGAACTCATCTTGAACTTCTTATGCATTAAATCCTCAAACTCTTTGCACAATGAATCCCTTGTAGACCCGAAAATAATATCATCAACATACACCTGTACTAGCAATATATCTCTTTGAACCCTCTTGGTAAACAATGTCTTGTCAATAGTACCTCTCTTGAATCCATTCTTGAGCAAGTACTCAGATAGAGTATCATACCAAGCTCTTGGAGCTTGATGTAATCCATACAATGCTTTCTTCAATCTGCACACTCTATCTGGATATGTTGGATCTTCAAACCCTGGTGGTTGGCAAACATACACCTCATCATCAATTAGACCATGAAGAAAAGCACTCTTCACATCCATTTGATAGACTTTGAAATCCTGATAAGATGCATAAGCTAAAAATAATCTAATAGCTTCTATTCTAGCAACAGGGGCAAAGACATAAATCATAATCTATGCCTTCTTCCTGTGTGTACCCCTGTGCTACCAACCGAGCCTTATTCTTGATCACTATTCCTCTTTCATCTCTCTTGTTCTTGAAGATCCATCTTGTGCCTATAGCTTTCTTTCCTTTTGGAAGATCAACCAAATCCCACACATCTTGCAGTTTGAATTGCAACAATTCTTCCTGCATAGATTCAATCCAGCTTGGATCTTTGAGAGCCTCCACTGCCTTCTTTGGTTCCATCTGAGAAAGAAAACATACATATAATGAAGTATGTACATCTTCTTCTCTTACCTTGGTTTGATGTCTTGTCTGAACAGGAGTACTAATGTCACCAATGATCAAATCCAAGGAATGATCTTTATGAACCACATATTTAGAGGTAGAAGGATCAAGTAGTTCTCTTTCCAAATTAGAACCCAAAAGATTATCTATCTCAGAGTCTGAAAAAGACTCTCTTTCCTCTCTTTCCTTTGATGGCTTTGGAGTTGCTTCAGAATCTGACAAAGAAGTCCTTTCCAAAACTTGAAATGGAGGACTTTGTTCAACAAATTTTGGAGAATCATGCTCTTTCTCTGACTCATGCTCTGGATCTGTATGAGATCCCTTTGATGTGAATGGTTGATGATCTGGTGAAGTTAAATCATCTGCACCCTTGCTTGCACCAGTTTTACCAGGTGAACCATTTGAATCATCAGAAGAAGCATCTTTCTCTGGTTGATCCTGTTCCTGTTGAAATACTTCTGGTGGATCTGGAGTCCAAATAGGAAACAAGACATACTTCAAGTCATCCTTTTTAGTTTGACTTGAGGTTTAATGCCCATCTTTACCTGCATCATTACCTGCATCTGTACCTGCATCTGTACCTGCACTAATAGACAAATCTGGATATCTAAAAGCATGGGTTAGTGCATCAATATCAAACAAAACTTCTGGACCTTTTCCTTCTACATTTGATGTATGTTCATTAAAGGTCACATCCATGGTCTCTTCTATGATCCTAGTCCTTTTGTTAAATACTCTATAAGCCTTGCTTTGAATAGAGTATCCAACAAATACACCCTCATCTACCTTACTCTGAAACTTACCAAGATGATCTCTGGTATTTAAGACAGTACAAGGACATCCAAATGGTTTTAAAAAGCTAACCAAAGGTTTTCTCTTAAAGAATAACTCATAGGGTGTCTTGTTATGAGGTTTAATAATCAAAATCCTATTCAAAACATAACAAGCAGTACTAACTGCCTCTGCCCAAAAGGACATTGGTAGTTTAGCATCTGCTAGCATGCTTCTAGCAGCCTCAATTAGTGTCCTATTCCTCCTCTCAGCTACTCCATTTTGTTGTGGAGTCCTAGGTGCACTATACTGTCTTTCTATACCTTTATCCTCACAGAACTTATTCATCTCATGATTCTTAAATTCTGTCCCATTATCACACCTGATGATCTTAACCTTTTGATTAGTTGAATTCTCAATCCTAGTTATGAATGATCTAAGTATTTCACCTGTCTCATCCTTAGTCCTAAGAAAGAACACCCAACTCATTCTAGAGTAATCATCAGTTATTACCAAACAGTAAGATTTCTTCCCTTGACTAGCTACATTGGTAGGGCCAAACAAATCCATATGTAACAGGTGTAAGGGAGTGGTATTGGTATTTACAAGCTTGGTCTTATAAGAGGTCTTGTGTTGCTTGCCTTTGAGACATGCTACACAGTGGTCACTACATTCAAATAACTTTTCAGGTAAGCCTCTCACTAGCTTATTCCTAACAAGTTTATTCATGGTCTTGAAATTCAAGTGACACATCCTCCTATGCCATAGTTCAGATTCAGATACAGTAGCTTTAGAAATGAGACAGTTAATATTTTGAGATTCCATCTTGTTTAAATCACTACAGTATACATTATCCTTTCTTGGAACTCTCATCAAAATCTTATCTTCAGGTATTTTGAGTTTTTCAGAAAGTATAAGGCATTCTGTGTCAGTGAAATATACAGGATTTTGCTTATCTGTGATTTGACTCACACTAAGCAAATTGTATCTCAATTGCTCAACATAATAAACATCATTGAAAGTGAGCTTACTGCTTTTTACCTTACCTTTACCTGTGATTTTACCTCCTTTAGGATTGCTTCCAAATGCTACATCTCCTCCAGCAAACGCTTTAAAGTCCTGTAGCTTTTTCCTGTCTCCAGTCATGTGTCTTGAACAGCCAGAATCAATATGCCATAAGCTTGGTGGCTTGCCCTGCACATATATGAGAAAAACAATTAGTTTTTTTTGGGAACCCAAACCAATTTGGCTTTGGGTTTCCCATGAGCACCTTTGACATCAACCCTTTTGACAGTGATTGATCTCAGTGCTGCATTGGTTTTGGACACTTCAGATTTACACTCATTATTATGTTTCCAAAAACAATCAATTTTAGACCTGACAGGGGTTAATGGTTTGACAGTGGTCACCTTTAAATTTGTATTGATTACCCTGGCAGTGGTAGCTTTACTTGGTATAAACATTCTTTTGAAATGTTTAATACCAGCAGAGGTACCATGCCTGACAGTGGTCAAACCCTCCCTTGTTCGTGTCTTGCCTCTGTTAGCCGTTGACAGGGGCACTGCTGTAGCATTAACAGGGGCTGCAGCCTTGCCTCTGTTAGGCTTATTTATCAACACATGACCTGTACCACTGTTCCTATTATTTTTAGGATTGTAGTAACAGTCCTGTTGAAGATGATTATATCTACCACAAATAAAACATGACTTTCTTTTCACACATTCAAACCCATTACCCAACCTTTGTGAAACCAATTGGTTCCAATTTCTTTGATTACCCCTGGGAATGGATTTATTCACATTATTTGCAGCATGTAACTCAGACTTCTTTGATTTACATGTACACTTATCACACTCAGATTTCAACTTGTCTTTTGATTCAGTATTGACCTTTTTGTGTACATACCCTAAACCTGAACTATCCTTGTTGGTTTTCCTGACTTGATCTATTTGAGCTTTTGCTTTCTCAACAAACATCTTTTTACCCTCTTCTAGTTTAGTACTATTAAGTTCAAAAACTAGACCAGTAAAAGACTTAACACTACCATCTACAGAATTACCACCTGATGAGCTATCATTATCACTCTCATCTTCCTCAGTCCAATCAGATACCTCAACTTTATCAAAATTCACATTATCAGCACAATTAACAACTGGATCTACCTTTTTAACCTCCTCAGACACACCTACCTTAAGTGTTTCTAAAACAAAATCAGTTTTAGGTGGGAAATAAGTATGATTATAAGGTGGAGGAACAGCATTAAGGTTGTAACCTAATCCAAGTTTTAATTTATCATGAATTTGAGACTTGATTAAGTTTTGAACACCTTTTGAAACATTTTCCAATTCATCAACTTTCAATTTTATTGACTCCTTATCAGAAATTGCCTCAGCCAACTTAGCACTTACCATATCAACTTTTGTTTGTAAAGCTTTATTTTCCCAATTTATATACTTAATATCTAAGTGAAATTGAGATTCATTCTTTTCATAAGCTTTTATCTGATTTTCTAAGTTTTCAATAGCTAAAGTGGCATGTTGACTCTTTTCCTTACAAGCTTTTAATTCATTACACACAACCATATTATGATCCCTATAAAATTTAACCATTTTCTTACATGCAGGAGAACATAATTTAGATTGTACCTCATATGGAATGTCTGAAGGCTCTGGTTCTTCTGTGACAGCCATCAAAGCTTGATTCTGAACTACAAGCTCTTCTTGGTCACTTCAGTCAAATCCTCCCATTCCATCTTGAGCAACCAATGAATCTGAAGTGGTGTTCTGAACTGGTATCAATCTTCTTTGAGGACCAGAATTATTTCTTACAAAACCATTCTGAGATCCTCCAGCCTGTGTGCTCTTGCACTCCCTAGCAAAGTGTCCCATCTTGTGACAGTTGAAACACTCCACCTTGCTCTTGTCAAAACCAGCTACACCATCTCTCTTGTAAGAAAAATTTCTGTTCCCAGAATTCTGCATAAACCTCTTTGCCCTGATTGTAATCATGGCCATCTGCCATCTTAAATCCATCTCTTCCAGGTCCTCTTCACTAACCTGCTCCAAATCTTCTGTAGTTAATGATGAATTCACATGGCTTGCAAAGAATGCTTCCAATACATTATCATTAGCACCAGATGTGCTACAACTTCCAGATTCACCAACAGAAACAAAAGCAGCATTGTTAGAACTACCATTGGACTGTTTCAACGCTAGAACTTCAGGCTCAAAATTCCTCAGATCATTGTACAGGTCTTCAATCTCTTTCTCTTCAAGATCTGGACTTTGTCTAAGTCCCACAGTGTACATATTCCAATCTGTACCAAGTGATCTTAGAAACTTCCTGTTCAAGTCATCTTTATCAATCTTGACATTGTGATTTTCTAAATCACCCACAAGTTTTTGAAATCTATCAAAAGTCTGAGTCAGAGTTTCAGACTTTACACCTGCAAAGTTTTCAAACTGTTGTTTGAGAAGAGATCTCTTATTCTTCTTGGTGTTATCATTACCACCAAATCTCTTAACAATTGCTTGCATAAGAACCTGAGCATCTTCACAGTTTTCAAACTTCCTTTGATACTCATTAGGAATAGACAAAAGTAGAGTACTTAATGCCTTCCACTCTGTTGCTCTTTCTTTTCTCTCTGCATCAGACTTTGGTGGTGGTCTTTCTTCCTTTTTACCATCTGCATCCTTAGTATAGTTTGGTCCATTAGTAACCACCTCCCACATCATATAATCCGTAAGCAACATGTATTGCCTAATCCTAGTCTGCCATAGCTCAAACTCATCAGGTTTGAGCATGGGAATCTTTGTAGCTTGTATACCTTCCATTGATTCAGTAGACATCTTGTTATTTGTTGAAAAAGCTGCGAAATTCAATTACCTTCTTCAAGATCAAAGTAATATCAAGCTCTGATACCACTTGATGATCCCAGCTAGAGATCTTAGTATGTATTACTTTGATTGATTATTAATAAGCTTGCGGAATAGTTTATTAATAACTTGAAGAACAAACTTGTATATAACAGAATATCTAACCAAAAGCTTCAATATTATTAATAATACGAACACACAATTTGTGTTAGGGTTTACAACCTTGAAGCTAATAACTAGAATGAATTCCTCATATTCTAGGGTTTTACAGGATCTCTATTTATAACATATAGAGTCCTTTACAGAATCAAACTATTATGGAAATCCTATCTATTCCATAATTATCTCTAACCGACTAACCAACAGTGGTTGAGTATATAACTAACAGGGGTAGTACTCGTATATTATCAACAGTGGTTGAGTACTTGATACAAAATACAAACTATACACTAACAGTGGCCCTGTTAGACAAATGTACTAACAGCGGTTGTCTTCTTCTAACAGTGGTTGACTTCTACTAACAGTGGTTGAAGTCTTATACCAACAGCGGCATGATACTTGTATTCTGAGCAGATATGACAGTGTCTCAGTTCTCAACAATGCACAAATTCATCATCCACTGGTTGTTCCATTTCAATCTCTTCATCAACTTTGTCATCATCAGACACAACCTTATCCTCCTTATTCATCTTATCACCCAAATTTGTCCAGACCTTCTCCCCCTTTTTGAAAGCATTTTGTGGAAACTGGTAAGCATCCTCAGGTTCAGAAGTATCATGAACCACATATGTCCTCCCTTTCTTCAAACATTTAATAACAATCTTCTCCAACTGCTGCACTCTCCTCTGCAACTGAGTGATAATTTCATCCTTAGCTTTATTCTTCTTCCTCTCCTTTACAAATTCATCCCAAACATAATCAACCATTTTCGTCAATTCCAAGTTAGTTCTAGCCTCAACACCTTCAGGATGTGAATCCTTTGGTGAATCATTGACATCATCAAACTTGTTGGTACATCAATGTGTGTCTGTCAGTTGGTCTCAGTCTGTAATTGTGTCGAAATTGTAATTACGTATTGAATTGTTTAAGTTCTAGTTTATTTACAGTTTCTGTCATCATGCGACACAAGCACTGTGTCGCAGAAGCATTCTATGCGACACAAGGCTTGTGTCGCAGAATCATCTCATGCGACACAATGCTTATGTCGCATAAGCCTTCATGCGACACAAAGCTTGTGTCGCATACAGTTTGGTCCAGGCTATAAATAGAGACTCGCTAGTTTCTGTTTACCAAGCCTCAACACAAAAACACACACATAACACCACGAAAATCACTGAAGAAAAACTTCATTATTGTGTTATTTTGATCTTTGTGTGTCTAGTATAAAGTGTTTGTAATCTTACTTGTTGATTATATATAAACTCACACTTTGTGTTTTGGTCATTTACTTGTGAACATCTAGCATATCTTGTGTGTTTAATTTCCGCTTTTATATACAAGTTCAAGCTACTCGATTTGGTCCGTATATGGAACCTACAATTGGTATCAGAGCCGCATACTCTTGAGTTGCGGTTTCGAGTTAGTTTGGTGCTAGATTTTAGTCCAAAAACATTATTTTCATAATTTATGTTTTTAAATGTTCTTGGTGTTCTTGATGTTCTTGGTTCAAAAAGGGTTGTTTTGATCATATTTGGTTGTTAATCTTCAAAGATTTTTGTTGTTGATTTGTTTGGTGAAAAGTTAGTAATCATTTTGCTTAAAAGTTTGAAAAACCAGTCTGATGAAGCATGGTGTAGTTGGTTTGTAATGATTTGTTTTGAAAATTGAAACTTTTTGTAGGATCAAAAACTGTCTGCACGTGCACTTTTGCGACACAAGGCTTGTGTCGTATCACTGTTCATACGACACAACAATACGACATTAAATTGTCTGCGACATAACGTGCGACATATCCTTGCGACATAACACTTTTTGATCAAAAACTCCACTCACTCCTCATCCAGCTGTCATTCAGGAGCTCCTGTCAAAGATTGAAAAGATGCAGCAGACTATGGAAGCTCAAGCATCAGTTTCTGAAGCTCAGGATGCTAGGATCTCTCGCTTGGAGAAAGAGAATGAAGAATTGAAGACAAAGGTTCTGCAGCTGGAAACCCAAGTGTGACACCCGGTAAAAAATGGCCAAAATTAGGGGCCAATTTAAACTTTAATTATTCGTACTCGGTACGAATCAAAAACAAAGTATTCGGATAATATATATATAACGATATATATAACACGAAATGATTTTTTAATAACCACAACGCGAACAAATCTGAAACCACTCAGGAAACATAAAAATAAAAGTTGTCCCAAAACATCTCCAAATAGAATATTATTAACAGAAATAATATTACGGTACTCGGAAAATTTGCAAAACTCTTTTTGGATAATTAAAACTATCCGTACATTTTAGGTAAAACAAAGTTACAATTTTAAACATCCGTAAAAACATTTCTATAAAATATTTCAATTAAAAACCTATACGATTCTATTTTTAGAAAATTATCATTTTTAAGTATTATACCGCATAACGATCGGGTACACAAACACGGGTCGGAAAACACCCACTCACCTCAATAATTGAGGCCGGTTATAACAACCGACCTCAATTATTTCACACACTCTTGATCACTCTCGGCTCCCTCCTCTCTTCTCTTTTTCTCTCGGTTAATCATCAAACAACACCAACAATAACAATCAACAACAACTTCAGTAACAATCATCATCATCATAATCTGGATCATCATCATCGTCTTCATCGTTCATCAACATCAAACTTCATTTTCGGTTCCAATTTCAATTAGTAAGAATCATCAACTCTTTTTTGTTAATTTCATGTTTTTAATACGTTACATATCATGTATTAGCTTTGTATTAAGTTGGTTATATGCGAAAATGGTTTTAAAATGGGTTTGGGTGTGTTTTGGAACGAACAGAGTCGAACCAGACCTCGGAATACGGCGTATTCAAGGGAATACGGCGTATTCCCGCCCAGAAAACATGAACACGGCGTATTCAAGGGAATACGGCGTATTCCCTCCATTTTTCATGAATACGGTCGTATTCAAATGAATACGGCGTATTCCCTCTATTTTTCATGAATACGGTCGTATTCAAATGAATACGGCGTATTCCCATCAAATGTCACCAATCCGGCGTATTCAAACGAATACGGCGGATTCCCCCTATAACTTTCATGATCCAACGGATCAATAAACTAGCCCTGCGAATTCTAGCTAAAACTGAACAAGTAAATTTCTGAAAACGTCGACGATTTAACAACTTAAAACAGGGTAGCTTCTCGATGAAAAATTTATTGTAACGGATTGGGCTCAAATTCGCTCGGTCATTCAAAAACAGCTAAATGGTCAAGGCTAAGTACCTTAGCCTAGTCAGTTTTAGGCCATCCGGGGTCGTCTAGGGGTCGAAAAAGGCATATTTCGGTTTTCGGACTCGTGCCAAATTTTGTAACTTATGAAATAAAGAGTAACGGATATAATGAAACTTCAAATGTAATACAATTTGAATACATTGAACGTAAGTAACTTCAAGAACAACTAAACAAACGAATTATTACGTGTACACTTACAAACATACAATCTCGCGTGTTTAGGACATTAGGAGACTTTGGACCGTACGTTCCTCGTTGGATATATTCACTGCTCGGATAGACTCAGGTGAGTCTCACGGCCCCATTTTCAATGTTTACATGTTTTAATAATTGGGGGAGATGCAACACAAATTATTTTCGTGATCACTGTTATTCGGTTAGTTAATTTAGTTGTTAACTTAATTAACTGCATTGTTACTTGTATTCGGTTTACCATTTTGGTACATGGTTCGGTTATCATTGTCGGTCTTGATTTTCATTGTTCGGTATATGCACGAGTGTTTTAATTCGGTAAAAGTCCTCAACAGTGTATGATTCATTAACTTAATAAGGCGCGGTTACTAAAGGATAGTACTATCATGGGAGTGACGTCCCCGTCCGGGTTGCTAGCTACAACCAAGTTAAAAATGGGCACTTTAGTAATTGTCATGGGTGTGTCACCAAATCGGGAGGCAAAGATCGGGTTAGGCTTTGAATCATAGCTCAGTGCAATACAAATTGTTATTATCGGTAAATCATTGTTCGGAAACCTTAATTGGTTTAATCATTGGTCGGTAACCCTAATGGGTTAATCATTGTTCGGTTACATTGTTTATCATGGTTCGGTACATTGTTATTCATTGATCGGTTTATACTGTTAAATTATCGTCGGATAATCATGTTGATCACATCAATGTTTATTTAAACCTGTGAGATTCACCAGCTTTATAGCTGACCTTTTAAGTGTTGTATTCTCAGGTGCTCATCAACAGTAGAAATGGTCTACAGGATAAGCTAAGCTATCACGAGTCGCATGCTTTCAAACATTTGGGACCACATTGCATTTACTTTTGTATTTTCAAATTATGTATTTTGGAAATTTCCTATAAACCTCGCAGCTTTGTAAAACTTATTTGGTAATGTAATATCTATTTTCAAAACGTCTCATTTAGAGTCGTTTGCTTGTACTTTGGTGCTTTGAATATTGATTAGTCACACCCAAATCGTCGCTTCCGCAAATCATGAAATTGGGGGTTGTGACAGATTGGTATCAGAGCCTGAGGTTATAGCGAACTAGGTTGCATTTAGTGGACCTAGACTATAACCGTTAGGCTGTATTCCTCATTAGGTATAACTGGTTCAGAAATTACATCATACGAATTTAATTTAACATAGCCTAGCTAACTATGTACAATTAAATGAAGA
The DNA here is from genome assembly GCA_949592205.1 of Helichrysum umbraculigerum. Lineage (NCBI taxonomy): Eukaryota > Viridiplantae > Streptophyta > Magnoliopsida > Asterales > Asteraceae > Helichrysum > Helichrysum umbraculigerum. The sequence goes on along the minus strand of CATIUR010000005.1, from coordinate 1,081,351 downwards.
TGATGTGAAGTCTGAAAGGGGTTATGTCGAACAGGAAGACGATAGTAGACTCTGACCACGAGAGAACCGGGACTCATGATTGTTTTGTGCTAGACACAACTAGGTGGATATATGTACGTATATATGGTTTATATATATACGAAGTGACTATTATATATATTGTAGATATATATATATGAATAGGCCTCGATTGTTTGGTAAAATACTGGATATACATGATAATCGGTTATTCCTAGGGCGACATTGTACGGATACCCCGTCAGTGGTCTAGTTCGGTTGATACATAGATAATCACGTTCGGTTAGCACTTCGGATATATAATTCGGAAATATACTTGGTATGTATATTAACAAGCTTCGGGCACGGAATATGTTATAGACTATTAAAAATAGTATTTATATTTGTAGACTTCGGATAATCAGAATTGTACTCGATGTTCGGGTATTGATTTAGGTTTCGTGTCTACCCAGTTTAGACCACTATTAGAAACTAAATCGCTTAAGGTAAACAGATGCACCATAGGGCTTGCTAATTGTAAGTTGATCTAATCAGGATAAATAGTATCGGGATGCACCCTAGTTTTAGAGGGTCATCTTTTCAATGTAAACTTACCCCGGTAGAGTTAAGAAAATTTTTACATCGTATTCGGTACACTGATTATTGAAAAATTTTCATTCCATCGTCGTATTGTTTTCATTCGTAAATCGGTCTTTCTCTAAGAACTAAAAATTTTCCTATTATATCTATCAAGTTCATTTGAACAGTAATGGCAAACCTTACAATGGATAACCCTGCGTCGAATGACGAATCTGTGACACCCGACCAATTAGGGCTACTGTTAGTTCCTAATCATTGTGCTAATACATGTAATTAGGGTGAATTATGTGTATCATTATGTGTATTAATATATGTTATTATATTTGCACACATTTGCGATTTGTTTAAATCGTACATTTTATTATCGGATGGAGTCCGACACAGTTTAAACACGACGTTGGTGAAAACATTTCTATAAATAACTTTAATCTATTTTTTAGAAGTTATTTATCATTATCTATTATTTTGCTAAAATAATACTCGAAAAATCTAGACGTTTCGGTTAAAACGTCTCAAACACAACGATAACGCGCGAATTTATTTCGACAACCAAACGAACGTCAATAATTAAATTGACAACCTAAATTAAGTATTTTAAATAATACTTCAATGGAAATTTATCCAAATTATATCGTTAATCTAAACGACTCAAAATAACGTTACGCGATTAAATCGCCGTAGAACAAACACGCAAATCGAGGCCGACAAATTAACGGAACATTTTTATAAATGTTTTTAAGTATTTTGATAAATATCTCAATCAAAAATATCGAAATTTAGGTCGTCACTTAAAAACGCGCATAAAACGTTTAACGTATAAATAAACGTTTAAACAATCGGGTAAACGAACGAAAAACGCAACGATTTAAGCTAGAAATCAAAAATGACCAAAATACCCCTGGTGGGCCCCCCCCTTGGCCGGCCCCCTTGCTGCCCCCATGTGCCCACCATCCTTCCAAACCCATACAAACTTCATGCAAAGTGATGATGGCTAGCCATGATCACTTCACCACTCCACCTCACTTACACCTCATTTCAACATTCTAATTTTTCATAATTCTCTCAAAACTCTCTCTCTCATTTTCTGGAAAAACTCCAGCCCCTAATCACCACCCCATCACCACCTAAAACCACCCTCAAACACCACCATTGGAAAGGAAAGATCAAGAACAAGAAGGAAACCATCATCATCTTCATCCTTTCTTCATCAACTTCTTTGTAAGAACACCTAATCTTTCTTTAGATTCTGATATATGATGATTATTAAGATGTTATAATGTTCATCTAACATGTTTATGTCCAAGAACAAGCTTAAAAATCGTTTTTATACAACATATTTGAACATGCAAAATGTGACAGAATCTGTCTCCAGAAAATCAGTCCACAAAATCGGCCATAACTCGAGCTCTGTTAAGGGTTAGACAATGAATTTTTTTTTAAAAGTTGCGTATTGAAAAGAGCTACAACTTTCGTGTTTTGCACTTTTTCCAGATCCGTACTTATTTTTGTATATATTCTGATCTTTGCGACTGCATGATATTTGTCGAAAACCGAGTACGGTTCTTTCGTAAGATTTATTATCTATCTAAATGGACATTATAGATCTTGGAAAAATCAGGTTATAAACTAGATACACTCATGAACATCTGGTAAAAATTTTGGAATCAAATTCAGACTAGAACATGTTAAAATCGAGTGCCGAAGTAAACCGACAAAAACCGAAAACATGAAAATCTTAAGTTTTGACATGCGTATTAAAAACCGACATCTCGAAACGACTACAATATGAAATAGTAACTTTTATAACCTTTATTTACTGGAATATGACTTGAGAAAAAGGTTCGGGTCAAACCGTCATAGTTGACCACGTTTTTGACTTAGCAAAATCCAAACAGACTTAAGTGACGCATGATCACTGGAATTATAGCGACACTTGGCAAGTGACGCTTGTAGTGACGCTACTTTATTATTAACGACACTCCCATAGTGACGCCCTTATTATCTGAAAATGCTTATGTACGACACTACTTAAGTGACGCTTAGTCACCTTACCCGACACTTCCTAAGTGACGCCTGAAGTGACTGAACTATTATATTAGCGGCACTTACCCTTAGTGCCGCCATGCCTTAGTGACGCCCGTACCCGACACTTCTTAAGTGACGCTATTTAAATCTGAAAACGCATATCATGCGGCACTTCCTAAGTGCCGCCCCTAACTAGCAAGTGACGCATGAAGTGTCGCATGAAACAGAATCTTTAAAAACTAGTTTTCTCACTAAGTGTTAAACTTCAAGCAACGTTAATACTTATACAATGCAACGTTATAACTCATGAAACATACTATACATATGAAAGTATAACATCATTCTAATAATAATGTCTTAACGAATTATTATTACAAACTTTCACCAACGGGTCGTACACGTTTTTGATAAACAACATGAACAACTTATTTGGACATACTAGTTGGATGAACTAGCCTTAGGTGGACATTAACCCTCCACCTACATTGTGAATTAAGTGGACATTAACCCTCCACTTACATAGATGATCTTTCTAGACATCTACTCATACAACCTTATACGTTTAGGACGTTAGAAGGTTGCACTTTGGACCACACATTGCTTGCTAATTGATATTGCTTGCTTACATTTTGCTAGAACTCAGGTGAGTTTCATAGCCCCTCTTTTTACAGTTTTATAACTATTTTGGGGGAGAATACATACTACAACTGTTTTATACAATTGCTTTGCAACTGCTTTGTATACATTTGAATTACACAACTGCTTTTATGAACACAAGTACCATAAACAACGCTATACGGATTGCATGAGTTACACACTAATCCACAAAGGCCCTACACATCATAGTTTGTTAGTTTTGCTAAAGCGTGAATATTAGTAAATAGATCTATTTGGGACTGACAATCCCCGTCCGAGTTAGTCGCGCTAACCTGTCAAACGGACGTATTAATATTTGTTCATAACGAGTGTACCGGATTAGACACTTGCATTGGGGCACCCACGATCGTGTACTCGAAAGGGGCACGGCACACATTGTTAAGCTTCGGACTATGAGCTCATGGCAAATGGTATACATCTTTTTGCATTCGTGCAACTACATATTTACTTATCGTTTGTTAACGATACATCTTTTTGCATTCGTGCAACTACATATTTACTTATCGTTTGTTAACGATACATCTTTTTGCATTCGTGCAATTACATATTTACCTATCGTTTGTTAACGATACATTTACTCAACACATTTACTTATCGTTTGTTAACGATACATTTACTTATCATTGTTGAATGATACAACGATTAAAATCTTGTGTTTCATAACTCGTGTTTCATAACAATTGGTTTGATACCAACATTTAACAACTCTATGAACTCACCAACTTTATGTTGACCTTTTAGTATGTATTTCTCAGGTAACCCACAGCAGTAGGACGCTTATGGATAGCGTAGCTCGAGTCGCATTGCTTTCAAAATCAAGGGACTTAAATTGCATTTTACTATAATTAGTAGTTATGTAATCTACGCATTGTATGCGAACTCCATTGTTTTGTATAACGATTGTAAACAATTTAAACTTATGGAATGTAATGTTCTCAAACGTCTCATATAGAGGTCGTTTGCTTTAATCTTTGTGTAATGATATTTGATTTGGTCGGCGCCCCCATGACAACTCATGTTTCCGCTGCCACGTGTTTTGGGGGTGCGACAGATTGGTATCAGAGCCTAAGGTTATAGCGAACTAGGATTGCATTAGTGACCTAGACTATAACCGTTAGGTTAGTATTCCTCATTTGTTATGACTGGTTCAGCAATTGCATCATTTGAATTTAATTTAACATAGCTTGATCAACTATGTACAATTAAACAAGAATCGATGCAAGACCTGAAATGGTTATAGTAAACGAGGGTGCGGTAGACAACGCGAACCGAGGATAGAACGGGACCAACCTTATACGTGCTTATGTGCTAGGTTATTATATTGCTATATATGACCTCAACTTCCCGTATATTAAACTCCTTGCCACTCTATATGGCAACCACTCCCACAACTATGTCGCGTGACATCGAACACGAAACACAAACCTTACTTACCACTGTGGAGACTTTCGCGGTACCACTCGCTCAACCGAATCGGGCAACGATATAATCGAATCGAACTCACTTGGGGAGAATCCACCTTTGGATTCGCCACCCAAACAAGTGACACCTATTTCACTTTCTTCTTTCCGCTCACAACTAAATCACTTGGGGAGAACGATATAGAACTTAGACCCATAAGGCATGCGTGCTACACACGACTAGAGGAATAGACACACCTACTTATCGGAAATGATTTTTCCAACAATTGAATGAACTTCAACAATCCACTCAACTCTTTACTTGATCATGATTGATCACTCCTTGACTTGTATGTCAACAATCCTTTCAAACACGAGACTTACTACTTGATCATGTTTGGTCACCATTTTGACACGTTTGTCAAACAATTTACTCATAACTTGATTCGCGACTTTGTCTGTTCCAAACATCACTGGATTAGTATCACGAGGGATACTCACAACGACGAAGCCCATAAACTACTTCAAACTATTTCAAACTATGATTTGAACATTCTAATCACTACTGCAAGGACTACCCGCAGCTATGAATTTATCAATTGTCTAAACACCTTCACCAAGCATTGGTTCATTTCCAAACAACATAGTCATGGGTGACTACTTTGGAAACACTACCCTGTCATTTTTGTGACTACTCTTTGAAACTACGACATTGACTAAACCTTCTTATTGTTGATTCATTGTCTTGATAGAACGCCCTCCCGAAAAAGATGGCAAACTCCCCTAAGAACGACTACTCGTCAGATGACGACCTAATCTGTGAAGAACAGATTCAGTACTCATACCTCGATGAGGAAATAGCACCAATGGAAGAAATCATTATGGAGGAAAACGAGCAACACAACTTCGGAATGATTGACATCGAGGAATACGAAAGAGTGAGAGATCAGGCCGAAGATTTAGATGGCCGCAATTGGGAGCTCAAGCTTAGGTGCAAGACCTACGAGCAAGAATTGAGGATTCTGAAAAGGTCTATTCCCGACCGAATCAGGGATAGGATTCACTACTGGAAGGAAGTGGCCACTCATTTTAAGCAAATAACAAAAACGTGGATCAAAGGGATGTGCCAACACTCAACAGACAATATCTTACTCCACTCTGCACTCCCGCGATACAGTGACATGCTCGAAGCACGTTACTATCCACACGACCTGAACTTAGAATAGATTAGAAGTAGACTCGAACAACGGTGAACATGGCTGGTGTTAGCTCGATGATCTATCGATGGGTGTATAAAACCCCATCACATTTTGTATAAAACTTATGTATTCGTCCGGATGTATCGATGCCCGGCATGTTTTGTAAACTTTGAATTCTATATGCTATCAACCTAAACCTTGCGCCTTATTAGTTACAAATCATATTACCTTGTACTGATTTACCATCGTACTATGAAGCCACATATTACTCTTAATCATGAATGTGACAATCTTAGCTCTCATACTAAGATCTAATTCATTCTTTTGTCCCCCTTTCGTTTAAGGAGACACCACTATAAGAATCAACTAAAACTTTCAACACTTTACAATAACAAGAGTTTTCAAGAGATTTTTCAACAGATTTCTACCGATTCAAGTTTTCAAAGAATTTTCACCAAACAACTACCCGGAACTATTTACAACTTCTAACGTTCAATTAAATTGGCTAGATAGAAATTTTCAACGTCTTATTGACAACCAGATTTTTCCAACATATTTTGAATTACTCAAGTTTTCAACGGACTTAATGGTTCCAAGCAAACTATTATCATAGAAATTTATCGACTGATTTTACACCATCGCAAGCGAACATTTCCCACATAGATCTCATAACCGTCAAAATCGATTATCCATATCATCATAAGCATGGACCGATTATCCATATCATCATGCTGAAATTGTCTGTTTTGAAAAGATTGTGCGTATACCTCTCGCTACCAGTGGAACCTTGATCATACAAGGGGAGACTGGTAGGCGAAACTTAAACATCATCTCGTGTATGAAAACCCAAAAGTACCTGAGGAAAGGGAACCCGGCAATCCTTGCTCATGTAACCGAAAAGAAGTCGACTGAAAAGCGACTTGAAGATGTACCCATTGTACGAGACTTTCCTGAAGTCTTTCCCGAAGACTTGCCAGGCCTTCCCCCGTCTAGACAAGTCGAATTCCAAATCGACCTTGTGCCCGGTGCTGCACCCGTGGCCCGAGCCCCATACAGATTAGCCCCATCCGAGTTGCAGGAGTTATCCACCCAATTACAGGAACTCCTGGACAAGGGATTTATTCGACCAAGTTCCTCACCTTGGGGAGCTCCGGTCTTATTCGTTAAAAAGAAGGATGGATCCTTCCGCATGTGTATCGATTACCGTGAACTAAATAAACTCACCATCAAAAACCGATACCCACTTCCTAGAATCGACGACCTGTTTGACCAACTTCAAGGTTTGAGCTTTTACTCAAAGATCGACCTTCGGTCTGGTTATCACCAACTTCGCGTTCGAGACGCCGACATCCCGAAAACCGCTTTCCGAACCCGCTACGGGCATTACGAATTCCAAGTGATGCCTTTTGGCTTAACCAACGCACCGGCTGTATTCATGGATCTTATGAATCGGGTGTGCAAACCATACCTGGATAAGTTTGTCATCGTCTTCATTGACGACATTCTAATCTACTCTCGCAACGAAACAGAACATGGCCAACACCTGAAAACTATCTTGGAATTACTCAAACACGAGGAGCTATACGCCAAGTACTCCAAGTGTGAGTTCTGGATGCGAACAGTACAGTTCCTAGGGCATGTCGTTGACAGCCAAGGGATACGTGTTGATCCAGCAAAAATCGAGGCCATCAAGTGCTGGAAAGCACCAACTACTCCAACCGAGGTCCGACAATTCTTAGGTCTCGCTGGATATTACCGGCGATTCATAGAGAACTTTTCCCGAATTGCTCAACCATTAACCTCCTTGACTCAGAAAGATAAGATATTCGACTGGACCGACAAACAGGAGTCGGCTTTTCAACTCCTTAAACAGAAACTCTGCAGTGCACCAATCCTGTCCTTACCCGAAGGCACAGATGATTTCGTAGTTTACTGCGACGCCTCACATCAAGGACTAGGTTGTGTGTTAATGCAACGTGATAAAGTCATCGCTTATGCCTCTCGGCAACTGAAAATCCATGAGAAAAACTATACCACTCACGATCTCGAATTAGGAGCCGTTGTTTTTGCGCTCAAAATTTGGAGACACTACCTATATGGTACCAAGTGTACTATCTTTACCGACCACAAAAGCCTTCAACATATCTTTGATCAGAAGGACCTAAACATGAGACAACGTCGTTGGGTCGAGTTACTTAGTGACTACGACTGCGAAATCCGATACCACCCGGGTAAGGCTAACGTTGTTGCCGATGCCCTAAGCCGAAAAGAACGAGTGAAACCCCTTCGAGTTCGAGCCCTTGGTTTAACCATCCACAACGATCTTATTGCTCAAATTCATTCCACTCAACTCGAAGCACTCAACGAGAAAAACATCAAAAATGAGGCCTTGCGAGGCATAGAAAAACAATTTGAAACCAAATCCGATGGAACCCGATACTTCTCCAACCGAATTTGGTTACCTAACTTTGGGAACCTACGAGAATTGGTCATGGACGAAGCTCACAAATCCCGATACTCCATACATCCTGGTTCTGACAAGATGTATCATGACGTCAAACAACGATATTGGTGGCCCAACATGAAAGCTGACATAGCCACGTATGTTAGTAAGTGTCTAACCTGTGCCAAGGTTAAGGCCGAATACCAGAAACCTTCTGGGTTACTTCAACAACCTGAGATACCTCAATGGAAATGGGAAAACATAACCATGGACTTCATCAACAAGCTACCAAAAACACCGAGCGGTTGCGATACCATTTGGGTGATCGTAGATCGTCTCACAAAATCCGCCCATTTCCTAGCTATCAAAGAAACCGACAAGATGGAGCGCTTGGCTCGCATCTACATCAAAGAGGTTGTAGCACGACACGGCATACCCATCTCGATCATCTCCGATAGAGACAGCCGCTTCACCTCTCGATTTTGGCAAACACTTCAGAAAGCTCTCGGTACTCGCCTTGATTTGAGTACTGCTTATCATCCGCAAACCGATGGTCAGAGTGAACGGACCATTCAAACTCTCGAAGATATGCTTCGAGCATGTGTAATCGACTTCGGAAACACATGGGAAAACCACCTACCTTTGTGTGAGTTTTCCTACAATAACAGTTACCACACCAGCATTGATGCTGCACCATTTGAGGCACTTTATGGGAGAAGGTGCCGATCACCCATTTGTTGGACCGAAATCGGCGATAGCCAACTCACTGGTCCTGAAATCATCCATGAAACGACCGAGAAAATCGTGACCATTCAAAACCGGCTGAAAGCCGCCCGTGATCGCCAGAAAAGTTATGCTGACGTGAGACGCAAACCGCTCGAGTTCCACGTTGGGGACTGAGTACTTCTGAAAGTATCACCTTGGAAAGGTGTCATTCGTTTTGGCAAACGAGGCAAACTAAACCTTAGGTACATCGGACCTTTTAAGATTCTTGAAAGAATTGGTCCGGTGGCATATCGACTGCAGCTACCACCACAACTTAGTAGCGTGCACAACACTTTTCACATTTCTAACTTAAAGAAATGTCTGTCTGATGAGACACTTGTTATTCCTCTCGACGAAATCCATATCGACGATAAACTCCACTTTGTAGAGGAACCGATAGAAATCATGGACCGTGAGGTCAAACGATTGAAACAGAGTCGTATTCCCATCGTTAAAGTCCGGTGGAATTCTAGGCGCGGTCCTGAATTCACTTGGGAACGGGAAGACCAAATGCGACTGAAATACCCACATCTATTCTTAGATGCCTCTCAGACCACGACAACAAGCTAATTTCGGGACGAAATTCTCCTAACAGGGGGAGAATGTGACACCCGACCAATTAGGGCTACTGTTAGTTCCTAATCATTGTGCTAATACATGTAATTAGGGTGAATTATGTGTATCATTATGTGTATTAATATATGTTATTATATTTGCACACATTTGCGATTTGTTTAAATCGTACATTTTATTATCGGATGGAGTCCGACACAGTTTAAACACGACGTTGGTGAAAACATTTCTATAAATAACTTTAATCTATTTTTTAGAAGTTATTTATCATTATCTATTATTTTGCTAAAATAATACTCGAAAAATCTAGACGTTTCGGTTAAAACGTCTCAAACACAACGATAACGCGCGAATTTATTTCGACAACCAAACGAACGTCAATAATTAAATTGACAACCTAAATTAAGTATTTTAAATAATACTTCAATGGAAATTTATCCAAATTATATCGTTAATCTAAACGACTCAAAATAACGTTACGCGATTAAATCGCCGTAGAACAAACACGCAAATCGAGGCCGACAAATTAACGGAACATTTTTATAAATGTTTTTAAGTATTTTGATAAATATCTCAATCAAAAATATCGAAATTTAGGTCGTCACTTAAAAACGCGCATAAAACGTTTAACGTATAAATAAACGTTTAAACAATCGGGTAAACGAACGAAAAACGCAACGATTTAAGCTAGAAATCAAAAATGACCAAAATACCCCTGGTGGGCCCCCCCCTTGGCCGGCCCCCTTGCTGCCCCCATGTGCCCACCATCCTTCCAAACCCATACAAACTTCATGCAAAGTGATGATGGCTAGCCATGATCACTTCGCCACTCCACCTCACTTACACCTCATTTCAACATTCTAATTTTTCATAATTCTCTCAAAACTCTCTCTCTCATTTTCTGGAAAAACTCCAGCCCCTAATCACCACCCCATCACCACCTAAAACCACCCTCAAACACCACCATTGGAAAGGAAAGATCAAGAACAAGAAGGAAACCATCATCATCTTCATCCTTTCTTCATCAACTTCTTTGTAAGAACACCTAATCTTTCTTTAGATTCTGATATATGATGATTATTAAGATGTTATAATGTTCATCTAACATGTTTATGTCCAAGAACAAGCTTAAAAATCGTTTTTATACAACATATTTGAACATGCAAAATGTGACAGAATCTGTCTCCAGAAAATCAGTCCACAAAATCGGCCATAACTCGAGCTCTGTTAAGGGTTAGACAATGAATTTTTTTTTAAAAGTTGCGTATTGAAAAGAGCTACAACTTTCGTGTTTTGCACTTTTTCCAGATCCGTACTTATTTTTGTATATATTCTGATCTTTGCGACTGCATGATATTTGTCGAAAACCGAGTACGGTTCTTTCGTAAGATTTATTATCTATCTAAATGGACATTATAGATCTTGGAAAAATCAGGTTATAAACTAGATACACTCATGAACATCTGGTAAAAATTTTGGAATCAAATTCAGACTAGAACATGTTAAAATCGAGTGCCGAAGTAAACCGACAAAAACCGAAAACATGAAAATCTTAAGTTTTGACATGCGTATTAAAAACCGACATCTCGAAACGACTACAATATGAAATAGTAACTTTTATAACCTTTATTTACTGGAATATGACTTGAGAAAAAGGTTCGGGTCAAACCGTCATAGTTGACCACGTTTTTGACTTAGCAAAATCCAAACAGACTTAAGTGACGCATGATCACTGGAATTATAGCGACACTTGGCAAGTGACGCTTGTAGTGACGCTACTTTATTATTAACGACACTCCCATAGTGACGCCCTTATTATCTGAAAATGCTTATGTACGACACTACTTAAGTGACGCTTAGTCACCTTACCCGACACTTCCTAAGTGACGCCTGAAGTGACTGAACTATTATATTAGCGGCACTTACCCTTAGTGCCGCCATGCCTTAGTGACGCCCGTACCCGACACTTCTTAAGTGACGCTATTTAAATCTGAAAACGCATATCATGCGGCACTTCCTAAGTGCCGCCCCTAACTAGCAAGTGACGCATGAAGTGTCGCATGAAACAGAATCTTTAAAAACTAGTTTTCTCACTAAGTGTTAAACTTCAAGCAACGTTAATACTTATACAATGCAACGTTATAACTCATGAAACATACTATACATATGAAAGTATAACATCATTCTAATAATAATGTCTTAACGAATTATTATTACAAACTTTCACCAACGGGTCGTACACGTTTTTGATAAACAACATGAACAACTTATTTGGACATACTAGTTGGATGAACTAGCCTTAGGTGGACATTAACCCTCCACCTACATTGTGAATTAAGTGGACATTAACCCTCCACTTACATAGATGATCTTTCTAGACATCTACTCATACAACCTTATACGTTTAGGACGTTAGAAGGTTGCACTTTGGACCACACATTGCTTGCTAATTGATATTGCTTGCTTACATTTTGCTAGAACTCAGGTGAGTTTCATAGCCCCTCTTTTTACAGTTTTATAACTATTTTGGGGGAGAATACATACTACAACTGTTTTATACAATTGCTTTGCAACTGCTTTGTATACATTTGAATTACACAACTGCTTTTATGAACACAAGTACCATAAACAACGCTATACGGATTGCATGAGTTACACACTAATCCACAAAGGCCCTACACATCATAGTTTGTTAGTTTTGCTAAAGCGTGAATATTAGTAAATAGATCTATTTGGGACTGACAATCCCCGTCCGAGTTAGTCGCGCTAACCTGTCAAACGGACGTATTAATATTTGTTCATAACGAGTGTACCGGATTAGACACTTGCATTGGGGCACCCACGATCGTGTACTCGAAAGGGGCACGGCACACATTGTTAAGCTTCGGACTATGAGCTCATGGCAAATGGTATACATCTTTTTGCATTCGTGCAACTACATATTTACTTATCGTTTGTTAACGATACATCTTTTTGCATTCGTGCAACTACATATTTACTTATCGTTTGTTAACGATACATCTTTTTGCATTCGTGCAATTACATATTTACCTATCGTTTGTTAACGATACATTTACTCAACACATTTACTTATCGTTTGTTAACGATACATTTACTTATCATTGTTGAATGATACAACGATTAAAATCTTGTGTTTCATAACTCGTGTTTCATAACAATTGGTTTGATACCAACATTTAACAACTCTATGAACTCACCAACTTTATGTTGACCTTTTAGTATGTATTTCTCAGGTAACCCACAGCAGTAGGACGCTTATGGATAGCGTAGCTCGAGTCGCATTGCTTTCAAAATCAAGGGACTTAAATTGCATTTTACTATAATTAGTAGTTATGTAATCTACGCATTGTATGCGAACTCCATTGTTTTGTATAACGATTGTAAACAATTTAAACTTATGGAATGTAATGTTCTCAAACGTCTCATATAGAGGTCGTTTGCTTTAATCTTTGTGTAATGATATTTGATTTGGTCGGCGCCCCCATGACAACTCATGTTTCCGCTGCCACGTGTTTTGGGGGTGCGACAGAATCAATTTTTAAAATATCACTCCGGATGTGATAGCTTTCGGCATTTTTGTAAACTTTAACTCTTGCAATCTTTGGATACATATGTTTAATAATCTTCAACTATGATTTCATTTAGGGTTAAACTTCGGTTTTAGAAACGGTGTACTTTGATTTGGCATATGTGTCAACTTTGAAAACTCTGACAATTTTAAAAATTCTGACAAACTTTGAAAACTCAGGGATTTAAACTACGATTTTTATCTACGATTTCAACTACAACCTAAACTACAGTCTTTACAATGTTTTCAATTATGATTTGTGACTCTGTTTTATAAACTACGTATCTCTCTTTTATGAACTATTTGGAACTATTTTACGAACTACGTTAGTTACTACGTAAGTTTTAAATCGGACGTAACGACCATTTTATTCCCTTATACGGTTAGTATACAATGAGATTAGCAAATTGTGGCTAATTGAATCCGGTAGTGTAATACGTAATTACACTTTAAAATTCAATGGCTAGGCTTTCTGTCTAGATCGGTAGCTTATATATCATTGTTAATATACATGGTCAAATCGGCCATCTTGTCGGAATCATTCATTCGGAGGAAAACTAATCGTTTTCCTAATCATGGATAAATCATTGATAGTATAAGACATAGCATTCGGTTAACTAATACGGTATAAAATTCGGTATACATGATTATGTATGCAAATCGGTTAAGATGTAAGTTCGGTATTCACTTCGGTGATCCGGTTCGGTGATATTATTCGGTTTAGGTACTCGAAAACTATATTTGTTAATATAGGACGTTTATACTTCATGTACGGTGTCGGTAGTTACATTGAACTCTAAGAACACCGTAGGAACTCATTGAATTCGGCGGATTATAAATCCAAATCATAGTGATACTTGTTAAGACGGACCGACCGTGTCACATGGGTAACGGTCGGGTAAAGAATCGGACTTCTCCATTATTCAATTGAGATCAGTAGGTTTAAGCCTAACAAGGGGAAAAGGATAAATCGGATGTCTTAGTATTAGACATATCACATAGTCGGCCTTATTAACACGCGAGCATAGGTTTCACTTGAATTTCGGGACGAAATTCTCCTAACAAGGGGAGAATGTGACACCCGGTCAAAAATGGCCAAAATTAGGGGCCAATTTAAACTTTAATTATTCGTACTCGGTACGAATCAAAAACAAAGTATTCGGATAATATATATATAACGATATATATAACACGAAATGATTTTTTAATAATCACAACGCGAACAAATCTGAAACCACTCAGGAAACATAAAAATAAAAGTTGTCCCAAAACATCTCCAAATAGAATATTATTAACAGAAATAATATTACGGTACTCGGAAAATTTGCAAAACTCTTTTTGGATAATTAAAACTATCCGTACATTTTAGGTAAAACAAAGTTACAATTTTAAACATCCGTAAAAACATTTCTATAAAATATTTCAATTAAAAACCTATACGATTCTATTTTTAGAAAATTATCATTTTTAAGTATTATACCGCATAACGATCGGGTACACAAACACGGGTCGGAAAACACCCACTCACCTCAATAATTGAGGCCGGTTATAACAACCGACCTCAATTATTTCACACACTCTTGATCACTCTCGGCTCCCTCCTCTCTTCTCTTTTTCTCTCGGTTAATCATCAAACAACACCAACAATAACAATCAACAACAACTTCAGTAACAATCATCATCATCATAATCTGGATCATCATCATCGTCTTCATCGTTCATCAACATCAAACTTCATTTTCGGTTCCAATTTCAATTAGTAAGAATCATCAACTCTTTTTTGTTAATTTCATGTTTTTAATACGTTACATATCATGTATTAGCTTTGTATTAAGTTGGTTATATGCGAAAATGGTTTTAAAATGGGTTTGGGTGTGTTTTGGAACGAACAGAGTCGAACCAGACCTCGGAATACGGCGTATTCAAGGGAATACGGCGTATTCCCGCCCAGAAAACATGAACACGGCGTATTCAAGGGAATACGGCGTATTCCCTCCATTTTTCATGAATATGGTCGTATTCAAATGAATACGGCGTATTCCCTCTATTTTTCATGAATACGGTCGTATTCAAATGAATACGGCGTATTCCCATCAAATGTCACCAATCCGGCGTATTCAAACGAATACGGCGGATTCCCCCTATAACTTTCATGATCCAACGGATCAATAAACTAGCCCTGCGAATTCTAGCTAAAACTGAACAAGTAAATTTCTGAAAACGTCGACGATTTAACAACTTAAAACAGGGTAGCTTCTCGATGAAAAATTTATTGTAACGGATTGGGCTCAAATTCGCTCGGTCATTCAAAAACAGCTAAATGGTCAAGGCTAAGTACCTTAGCCTAGTCAGTTTTAGGCCATCCGGGGTCGTCTAGGGGTCGAAAAAGGCATATTTCGGTTTTCGGACTCGTGCCAAATTTTGTAACTTATGAAATAAAGAGTAACGGATATAATGAAACTTCAAATGTAATACAATTTGAATACATTGAACGTAAGTAACTTCAAGAACAACTAAACAAACGAATTATTACGTGTACACTTACAAACATACAATCTCGCGTGTTTAGGACATTAGGAGACTTTGGACCGTACGTTCCTCGTTGGATATATTCACTGCTCGGATAGACTCAGGTGAGTCTCACGGCCCCATTTTCAATGTTTACATGTTTTAATAATTGGGGGAGATGCAACACAAATTATTTTCGTGATCACTGTTATTCGGTTAGTTAATTTAGTTGTTAACTTAATTAACTGCATTGTTACTTGTATTCGGTTTACCATTTTGGTACATGGTTCGGTTATCATTGTCGGTCTTGATTTTCATTGTTCGGTATATGCACGAGTGTTTTAATTCGGTAAAAGTCCTCAACAGTGTATGATTCATTAACTTAATAAGGCGCGGTTACTAAAGGATAGTACTATCATGGGAGTGACGTCCCCGTCCGGGTTGCTAGCTACAACCAAGTTAAAAACGGGCACTTTAGTAATTGTCATGGGTGTGTCACCAAATCGGGAGGCAAAGATCGGGTTAGGCTTTGAATCATAGCTCAGTGCAATACAAATTGTTATTATCGGTAAATCATTGTTCGGAAACCTTAATTGGTTTAATCATTGGTCGGTAACCCTAATGGGTTAATCATTGTTCGGTTACATTGTTTATCATGGTTCGGTACATTGTTATTCATTGATCGGTTTATACTGTTAAATTATCGTCGGATAATCATGTTGATCACATCAATGTTTATTTAAACCTGTGAGATTCACCAGCTTTATAGCTGACCTTTTAAGTGTTGTATTCTCAGGTGCTCATCAACAGTAGAAATGGTCTACAGGATAAGCTAAGCTATCACGAGTCGCATGCTTTCAAACATTTGGGACCACATTGCATTTACTTTTGTATTTTCAAATTATGTATTTTGGAAATTTCCTATAAACCTCGCAGCTTTGTAAAACTTATTTGGTAATGTAATATCTATTTTCAAAACGTCTCATTTAGAGTCGTTTGCTTGTACTTTGGTGCTTTGAATATTGATTAGTCACACCCAAATCGTCGCTTCCGCAAATCATGAAATTGGGGGTTGTGACACCAAGCTATTGCTTCGGGGGAGACAGCCCAACCGGCCTTAGAATCAATTCCTAGGGTTTCCGCCGAAGGCGAAGAAAATGTAAATCCTGAAAATGTAAATGCTTCTGAAATTAATGAAACAACTCTTATTCTTGAGTATATTATTGAGCAACCAGGGCAACCAAAACCGTTAGCTATAGATTACACGTATTGTAATCTGACTTACTTTCAATCTGCGGTTGACGATGACGATCGTGCGCCTGAAGAACATTTTGACTTCAACTCAGCTGATAATGACGATGATGTTGATGTTGAACGAGAAGAGCTTAATCCTGATGAAGAATATTCTGATTGTCCAGCCTATCCTCAAGAGGGTGTTGTATTATCTGATTCTTCAGACGATGAGTCAGGGCCAGCATTCAATTACGTTCCAGGATCTACTTCTCAACCTGGTCCTGCTCAAGAATCTTCTGCACCCTCCAGTTCTTCACAAGCACAACCAGTCCCTGTTCGAGAAACGACAAATTACAATGACATTTTCCCTCTTGATACATCTGAATGTGTATCTTTTGACAAGGAAATGCCCATCAGAGAAAGGGATAACTGGTTTCCAAAAGGAAAAAATCCAGAACCTGCTCCAGTTACATGCAAGAAATATCAGGTTGGTGGTAATTATACAGGCCTGATAAAAAGCTGGAAGGTGAGCAAAGGAAGGTTGATGATTAAAAGACTTGACGGTATCCAGTACTTTCGTCGATCACTGAGGATATTGAGTACATTGCCAAAGCATGACATCGTTCGTCTTACTCAGCTTCAGTTGATAAATCCTTACGATGATGGAGTTGCAGATGTTATTCAAAAGGTCATGCGTGAGGAAATTAAACGAAAGAAATATCATTATGTCAAACCAGTACTGGGTACAAGGTACACGTTCAAGAAGAAGCTCGATCCAAAGACCAAGCAGCCAATTGTAAAAGTTCACTATCCGCCTGCTAAATGTCTGACTGAAATAGCTCTGGAAACAGTTCCATTCAATCTACTGAAACGTTTTCATTACTGGGAACTGGATGCTCACACTGGCGAAGCCGTCTTAGTTTTTGTACCAGATTCAGAGCCTCAGACAGGATCTTTGTGGGGTCTAAGAAAAGCTAACTTCCGAATATTTGACCCAATGAGCTTGATTAATCTGTCAAGAGATGACATGAAGAAGCTATTCGACAATCGGATTCGCTACAATCCAGGAAACGAGTTCAACTCTGTTTTAGCGAAACGATTTCAGAAAATTGTTGATATATGCTTCACCAACGGCATACACGCTGGTGGAAACTTTCCACCAGGATGGGTTTGAAGACTGAAGAAAATTGAAGAATTTTTCGAAGACCAAACTGAAGACACGGGGGAGTTTGTTGGTACATCAATGTGTGTCTGTCAGTTGGTCTCAGTCTGTAATCGTGTCGAAATTGTAATTACGTATTGAATTGTTTAAGTTCTAGTTTATTTACAGTTTCTGTCATCATGCGACACAAGCACTGTGTCGCAGAAGCATTCTATGCGACACAAGGCTTGTGTCGCAGAATCATCTCATGCGACACAATGCTTATGTCGCATAAGCCTTCATGCGACACAAAGCTTGTGTCGCATACAGTTTGGTCCAGGCTATAAATAGAGACTCGCCAGTTTCTGTTTACCAAGCCTCAACACAAAAACACACACATAACACCACGAAAATCACTGAAGAAAAACTTCATTATTGTGTTATTTTGATCTTTGTGTGTCTAGTATAAAGTGTTTGTAATCTTACTTGTTGATTATATATAAACTCACACTTTGTGTTTTGGTCATTTACTTGTGAACATCTAGCATATCTTGTGTGTTTAATTTCCGCTTTTATATACAAGTTCAAGCTACTCGATTTGGTCCGTATATGGAACCTACAAAACTCTGACTCATGCCTAGCATGATCATCAAAGTCCCCTTGGTTCTTGGTACTGGGACAACTAGGATCATCTACAGGTGTAGAATCATGTCCATGTGTTGCCTCTGATGGGGTCTTATTAATGTTACTTCTGTCCTGCTCTGCCAGTGGGTTAGAAGCAGTAGAAGCAGCCCTCTCAGAATGATCATCCTCCTCCTCATTGATCATCTGCTGTGATGAATCATTTGACTGAGACACCTGAGCAGCAGCAGCCTCAGATGCCTGTGTTCTAGCCTTTTTGGCTTTAGTAGATTTAGCTGTTTTGGTCCCTTGTTTTCTTTTATTACCCCCAACTACTGTGGGTTGAGAAGTGGTGGGTGGAACCATTCTCTCAGTAGTTGGTTCAGCATCAGTTGGTGGTACTGATGCTGTGGTGGAAGGTGCAGGAAGCATTGTAGAAAATAATGATGTAACCTTCCCAGAAAATTTAGTATCTCTCTTCATATTTACAAAAACTTTTGGTTTAAAAGAGACAATATGTAACAACCGCCAAATTAGGGCTAGTATTAGCGCCTAATTCTTTGTTAATACATGTAATTAGTTCTGTGTTAGGCTAATTATGTATCGAATTATATATATTGTTGAATATATATACGAATATACGATTTGTTTAAATCGTACGCAATTTAAATCGGATGCATTTCGATTCAATTTTTATATGGACGTTGGTGACAATCTTATCAAATAACGTTTTATTTCAAAAATACTATTATTATAATATTTCGTAATTATTCGTATCGTACAATCAGAAATTATACAATTTAAAAATATTAAAACGCGCAAACTAAATAAACTAACTTACATTTTAACGCAAATATAAAGTGATTTGTAAAATGTTTAAACAATATGTCGTGTAATGAATCGTATTTTAAAAACTTATAATTAAAATGTAACTAACTATTTAACGTTAAACGACGGAGCAAACGAACACCGCACGGGACGCGGGGCGAAAGTGGGGATAACCCCCACCTCCCACCTCACCTTTCTCATTTCTCTTTCTTTCTATTCCTCTCTCTTACTTTCTTTCTTTCATTTCACCAAAAACACCAAACTCACAAAACCGCAAAATACTACCACGAAACGCGACCGGATCACAAATATTTTTAGAGATTCACGACCACCTCGCGACGATCTACATTTCTACCTTTCCGGATTTTCATTTCGGCAAATTGTAAGTTTCCGACAAAATCCCGAAATCTCTCGATTCTTAGTATTTTTCATTTGTGGTTGTTATTATAACTAGTATATGTCCATTACAACATTTAGAACACGATTTCGTAGCTTAAAAACGGGTTTAAAAACGGATTTTGGCCGGAAAAAGTCGTGACAGCCGGATTTCTGGGCTGGTGTTCATCCATGCGACACAAGCACTGTGTCGCATGTTGTGTCGTATTTTAGCCTTTATGTCGCATAAACTCCCTTGTGTCGTACCTTATGTCGTACCAGATATTTTGTGTCGTAAGTTCTGCGACACAACCACTATGTCGTATACATCATACGACACAATCACTATGTCGCTGTTGAATCAGCATTTCGCATCCATGCGACACAACCTTTGTGTCGTATGGACATTGTGTCGCATTCCTATGCGACACAACACTTGTGTCGCATAACCCATTTAATGTCGCATGACTATGTCGCATAAAACAGCAGGTTTTCAAATCTCAATTTCACTAAGTGTCGAAACTATATAACCTCAAACACTTATACGATACGACCTATAAAACACATTGGGACACACTTTTAAGTGCAAAATGCCAACTTCTAAATAAAAACACTTAAAGTATATTATCTCAAATCCGTCACCAACGGGCCGTACACATCTTCAAACACTTATCAAATCAACCAAATCGAAGTAATTTGGACATATATAGTTGTGTAACAACTACAAGGGTGATCTTTTGAGATACCCAATCATGATTATAACCATCGCGTGTCGTGGACACCCTCAGGTTACAAGTCGTTGGACTTCATTATTCGCTCATCAACATACGTTTGTTTAAACGCATTCAGACTCAGGTGAGTCTTACAGCCCCACTTTTACTGTTTTATACTTTGGGGTGAGATACTTAGCAACTGTTTTACGCATGAACACAATGTACTGAACTGAAAACATTACTGATTACAAACGAACGCATGAGTTACTTTTATCCACTGAAAGCCTCCTTATCGTAAGTTGTTAGTTATGGTCTTAAGCGCGAGTACTAGTAAATGGATCCATTTGGGACTGACAATCCCTGTCTGGGGTGGTAGCGCCACCACGTACTGATTTACACGTAGAAACAGACATATTAGTATTTGTTACATATGAGTGTGCGGATAGCACTCACGGGGGTACGTGAATTATTTCACACTACACGGTTAAGCTTCAACTTATGAGCTCATGGCACTGTACTGATATACTGATTAACTTACTTTGCTGGATAGCAATACGGGTACATACTTGTGGTTCATGACACTTACTTATTACTAAACCTGTGAGATTCACCAACCTTTTTGGTTGACACTTTTTAGCTTTGTATCTCAGGTACACATACGGAGTAGGATCACTCCAGGATTACTAGCTAGAGTCGCATGATTTCCAAACTGCATTTAACGGAGATTCCTTGGCATTATCTTTTGTAACTTTGATTATGTAATAGAATCTCCCGCCACATACGCGGACTCTAGGCTTACGTATTTTTGTAAAGAAAACTATATGTTTTCAAACGATTCAAATTATGAAATGTAACCATTTTACAAACGTCTCATTTAGAGGTCGTTTGCTATATATCTTGTGCTTTGTATATTGATTAGTAACACCCAATGTATGCTTCCGCAAACCATTAAATTTGGGGGTGTTACAGATTGGTATCAGAGCCTAAGGTTGTAGTGAACTAGGTTGCATTTAGTGAGCCTAGACTATGACCATTAGGCAGTATCCCTTATTAGGTATAACCGGTTCAGTGATTACATCATACGAGTTTAATTTAACATAGCCTGATCAACTATGTACAATTAAGCGAAATTGATGTAAGATCTGAAAGGGGTTATGGCTGAACAGGGTACAATAGAAGACTCTGACTTCGAGAGAACCGAGACTTAAACATGTTTATGCTAGACACTCAATAGGCTATATTATATAGGGACTATATGAATATAGGCCTCAATCTTACTAACGCTTTGTCTCAGAAATGGCAAACATCCCATCCGATTCATCTCGTTCTCAATCCGGGTCGCAGAACCCAAGGGTAGCAAGGAGGAACAACAGGTTGCCTCGAGCTGGCCCGTACTCTACTCACTTCACCGTGCCAGCCTTAGCTGCTAGGGTGAACCAACACGAGCAACGACTTCGCACCATGGATGTCGTGTTGCAAGAAACCAACGAAAACTGGCGACTTACATCTCTTGAACGCATCGAACAAGTCTCTGAGAATCACGAAACCACCGTTACTAATGTGGACATTCTTCTCAACAGAGTGGTGGAGATAAGTGTGGAAACCACTCTTTTGAAACGCAGACTTGATGAGTGTGAACAACGCTCACGGGAAACGGAAGAATATACCCGCGGATTGGTACAGCGACTAGCATTAGCTGAAGATAATGCTCGACAAGCTAGCAGACTTGCAAATACTGTGGATCGTCTCATCGAAATGATGGAGCAGATTAACCTACGTTAAGACTAGCTTAGTCTTTGTTTTGTAAACTATCCTGTAATCTAGTAACTATCTAAGTACTACTCTATGTTTCAGTCGGATGTAACAATTCCCGACATCTTTTGTAATACATCTGTAGGATGTAACCTTTGAACTTGTATCATCTATCAAATATTTCTTACTGATTCAACTCATATTAATTGCCATAATTCTTTTTCATGTTGATGTTATGTATTACCACATTTATACATGTACATCTGAAATAAATACAACTTTCTTGCAAAATCTCATTATCTTCATTTCTTTTATTGAAGAGTCATGCCGCCAAAGTCAAGACCTTACACTGACGCTCAAATCACCTCACTCATAACCCAGGCTGTTACTGAAGCCTTAGCTCGGAATACTCCACCAGGTTCCACAAGAAACAGCGATGCCGCTGAAACCTCTGCTACAAAACCTTGTTCATACAAGGATTTTCAAAACTGCAAGCCCTTGAGCTTCAAGGGGATCGAAGGAGCCATCGGACTTATCAGATGGTTCGAAAAGATGGAATCCGTTTTCCGCATCAGCAAATGTGCGGAGGACGACAAAGTCAAGTTCTCCACCTGCACCCTCGAAGATGGTGCCCTCTCGTGGTGGAATTCCTATACCCAGTCTGTGGGTATTGATACAGCTTATCTACTCCCTTGGGAGGATCTGAAGAAAATGCTCACTGATGAGTATTGTCCGGCCGAACAACTTTACAAGCTGGACGAAGAGTTCTGGAACTTGAAAGTGCAAGGAACTGATATCGTTGGATACACCACCAGATTCCAACAACTCACCGTCCTTCGCCCAACTATGGCGGGTACTGAGCCCGACAAGATCAAGAAATACATCCGCGGCCTTCCGGAACCTGTCCGGGGGAATGTCGCCTCATCAAAACAAACCACTCTTCACGGTGCCATCCGGTTGGCCCATGAACTTTTAGCCATGAACGAGGACCCCGAACCACCCACTCCATCCTCCAACAACAACAAAAGAAAATGGTCCGACAACCACAACAACCACCAAAACAAGAAACCTGAAACCATTAAAGCCTACACCTCCAGTTCTGATGACAAGGGGGCATACAAGGGAACCAAGCCCTATTGCTCAAAGTGCCAACGACACCACCATGGTTCGTGTCCCTGTAGCAAGTGTAAGAGATTTGGACACTTGGCTAGGGACTGTAGATCAAACACCACTGACACCAACACCTCGGCACCAAAGACTTGTTATGGGTGCAACGGAACGGGGCATTTCAAGAAAGACTGCCCGAAGCTGAACAACAACAACAACAGGAACAACAACAATGCTCGAGGAAGAGCTTTTGTGCTGAAATCTGGGGAAGCCCGTCAAGACCCGAATGTAGTCACGGGTACGTTTCTTCTCAACAACTTGACTGCATCTGTATTATTCGATACTGGTGCTGATAAGAGCTTTATTTCCGACGAATTTTATCCACTACTTGACACTACACCTATTGCCTTAGATTCTAAGTACACAATAGAATTGGCAAACGGAAAACTTATTGAGGCCGACAGTGTAATACCTAATTGCACTCTGAACTTAGCTAACGAGCTCTTTCCCATTGACTTGATACCTGTCGAAATCGGCAGCTTTGACATCATCGTCGGTATGGATTGGTTGTCCAAGCACCGAGCCGAAATCGTTTGTTTCGAGAAAATTGTACGCATTCCTCTCGTCACCGGTGGAACTTTGAGCATACAAGGGGAGACCGGTGGGACGAGAATCAATATCATTTCTTGCATGAAAACCCGAAAATACTTGAGAAAAGGGTACCAGGCAATCCTCGCACACGTTATGGAGAAAAAGTCGGTGGAAAAGCGACTTGAGGATGTACCTATTGTTCGAGACTTCCCAGAGGTCTTTCCTGAAGACTTGCCTGGCCTTCCGCCACCTAGACAAGTCGAATTTTCTATTGACCTTGTGCCCGGTGCTGCACCCGTGGCACGAGCCCCTTACCGATTAGCCCCATCCGAACTTCAGGAGTTGTCTACTCAGTTACAGGAACTCCTGGACAAGGGATTTATTCGACCAAGTTCCTCACCTTGGGGAGCTCCGGTCCTATTTGTGAAAAAGAAAGACGGTTCTTTCCGCATGTGCATCGACTACCGTGAACTCAACAAATTAACTGTCAAGAACCGTTACCCACTTCCTCGCATTGATGACCTGTTTGACCAACTTCAGGGATCGAGTTTTTATTCAAAGATCGATCTACGGTCAGGTTATCATCAACTCCGAGTTCGTGACGATGACATTCCAAAAACTGCTTTCCGAACTCGCTACGGGCATTATGAATTCCAAGTGATGCCCTTCGGCTTAACAAACGCACCGGCTGTATTCATGGACCTTATGAATCGGGTGTGCAAACCTTACCTTGACAAGTTTGTTATCGTCTTTATCGATGACATCTTGATTTACTCGCGCACTGAACAAGAACACGCGCAACACCTGAAAACTATCCTAGAGCTGCTCAAACACGAAGAGTTATACGCCAAATTCTCTAAGTGTGAGTTCTGGATGCAAACCGTTCAATTCCTTGGACACGTCATTGATAATCAGGGAATTCATGTCGATCCTTCGAAAATCGAGGCTATCAAGTGTTGGCAAGCACCTACAACACCAACCGAGGTACGCCAATTCTTAGGACTCGCCGGATACTACAGGCGGTTCATTGAGAACTTTTCGAAAATAGCCCTACCGCTCACTGCACTGACTCAAAAAGAAAAGAAGTTCGATTGGACTAACAAACAGGAGTCGGTTTTTCAACTACTAAAACAAAAACTCTGCAGTGCACCTATCTTATCTTTACCCGAAGGCAACGATGACTTCGTGGTATACTGTGATGCTTCACACCTAGGTCTTGGTTGCGTGCTGATGCAACGAGACAAGGTCATCGCTTACGCCTCTCGACAACTCAAGGTCCACGAAAAGAATTACACAACTCATGACCTAGAGTTGGGGGCTGTTGTATTCGCTCTAAAAATCTGGAGACACTACTTATACGGTACCAAGTGTACAATCTTTACTGACCATAAAAGTCTCCAACATATCTTCGATCAAAAGGATCTCAACATGAGGCAACGTCGATGGGTCGAGTTGCTTACTGATTATG
Source organism: Helichrysum umbraculigerum (assembly GCA_949592205.1). Lineage (NCBI taxonomy): Eukaryota > Viridiplantae > Streptophyta > Magnoliopsida > Asterales > Asteraceae > Helichrysum > Helichrysum umbraculigerum. Next base: position 1,055,766 of record CATIUR010000005.1, on the reverse strand, counting down.
ACTGCGAAATCCGCTATCATCCGGGCAAGGCAAATGTTGTTGCCGATGCCTTGAGCCGAAAGGAACGAGTGAAACCACTTCGAGTTCGAGCTCTCGGTATGACCATTCACAACGATCTCATCAATCAAACTCTCGCCGCTCAACTCGAAGCACTCAAACCAGAAAACTTGATAAACGAGGCCTTGCGGGGCATGGATAAACAATTTGAAACCAAATCTAACGGGGCCAAATACTTCTCAAATCGAATCTGGTTACCAAGTTTTGGGAACCTTCGAGACTTGGTGATGAATGAAGCTCACAAGTCTAAATACTCTGTACACCCCGGTGCCGACAAAATGTATCACGGCATCAAAGAAATGTACTGGTGGCCCAACATGAAATCTGACATTGCAACCTATGTTGGCAAGTGTCTTACTTGTTCCAAAGTTAAAGCTGAACACCAGAAACCTTCCGGTTTGCTACAACAACCCAAAATACCACAATGGAAATGGGAGCAGATCACCATGGATTTCATTACTAAACTCCCGAAAACTCCTAGCGGTTGTGATACCATTTGGGTGATCGTCGACCGACTCACTAAATCTGCTCATTTCCTAGCCATCAAGGAAACTGATAAGATGGAACGTTTGACACGGATCTACCTGAAAGAAATCGTGTCAAGACACGGCGTGCCCATCTCAATCATCTCCGACCGAGACGCTCGGTTTACTTCTCGCTTCTGGCAATCATTACAGAAATCTCTTGGTACTCGTCTGGATATGAGTACGGCTTACCATCCTCAAACCGATGGCCAGAGCGAACGAACCATACAAACACTGGAAGACATGCTACGAGCCTGCGTAGTTGACTTCGGTAAAAACTGGGAAAACCACTTGCCGTTGTGCGAGTTCTCGTACAACAACAGTTATCACACCAGCATAAAGGCTGCACCCTTCGAGGCACTGTACGGTCGTAAGTGCCGATCACCTATCTGTTGGACTGAGGTGGGGGATGCACAACTCACCGGTCCAGAAATCATACATGAAACAACCGAAAAGATCATCAGCATACAAAACCGATTAAAAGCCGCGCGTGATCGTCAGAAAAGCTATGCTGACGTGAGACGCAAACACCTCGAATTCCAGGTTGGAGATCGAGTACTTCTGAAAGTCTCACCCTGGAAAGGTGTCATTCGATTCGGAAAGCGAGGCAAACTGAATCCCAGGTACATCGGACCATTCGAAATCCTTGAAAAGATTGGTCCAGTAGCATACCGCCTGCAACTCCCTGCTGAGCTTAGCAGCGTTCACAACACATTCCACATTTCTAATCTGAAGAAATGTCTGTCCAACGAGACGTTGATTATACCGCTCGACGAAATTCAACTCGATGATAAACTTCATTTTGTCGAGGAACCTATGGAAATAATGGACCGCGAGGTCAAACAACTAAAACAGAGTCGTATTCCCATCGTTAAAGTCAGGTGGAATTCTAGACGTGGTCCTGAATTCACCTGGGAACGGGATGACCAAATGCGACTGAAATACCCACATCTCTTCCCAGACAACGCACCGACCGTGCAATCGAGCTAATTTCGGGACGAAATTCTTTTAACAAGGGGAGAATGTTGTTTGTCCCTTACTTAGATCTAGCACGAACCGAGTCAATCCAATCGATGGCGGAAACAACGATTAGATTATTAACTAAACACACGAACAATCAATACGCAATGAATATCAAACGAACGTAATATTATTGATTATAGTCGATCAGATTACAGAGAATTTCGACAAATAGCGTTTAGGGTTTCGTCAACCCTAAAACAGAAAACACAAATCGTTTTTATACAAACACTGGCACCTGCGACGTAGCACGCTACGTCGCAGGCCCAAGCCCATGCGACGTTGGCTACGTCGCAGGCCCAACACCTGACGTCGCACCTGCGACGTAGTGCGCTACGTCGCAGGAGTCAGGAATCCAAAACTAAATACGAACTACGAGCTAGACCAACTGACAGACACTAAACATGTACTAACAAACTCCCCCGTGTCTTCAGCTTGGTCTTCAAAAATCTTCATTAAACCCAGCCCGCAGGAAACTGGCCGTCGGCATGAATTCCATTAGCTACGCAAACAGTAACAACATTGTAGAACTGCTGTGCTAATCGTCTGTTGAATTCATTCTTCTGACCAACTCGAATCCGATTATCATAGAGTTTTCTTAAATCTTTTTCATGAAAATTAATTAAACTCATCGGATCATACAGCCTAAACGTCGCTTGCTTCAAATTCCATATACCTCCAACTTCTGGCCACGGTTCAGAATCTGGAACGAAAGTAATAACCGCTTCGCCAGTCTGTGGATCAAGTTCCCATTTCACAAGTCTTCTCAGAAAATAATAAGGAACTGATTCCAGAGGTATCTCAGTCAAACATTTAGCCGGCGAATAGTGAATTTTAACCAAAGGCTTCCTGGTGACTGGATCAATCTTTTTCTTCCACGTATACCGAGTTCCCAACGTCGGCTTCAATTTCGAATAAGTCTTTGTTAATACTTCCCGACGTAGACATCTTTGAATGAACTCAGCATAATCATTCTCGAAAGGATTAATCAATTTAAGCTGAGCTAATCGATTAATCTCTCCTTTTGGCAACGTGCTCAATCTATCAAAACGCATCCAAAAATACTGAACTCCATCTTCTCTCTTGATCATAAACAAATTCCTCTGACACTTCCAGCTTTTAATAACACCGGTATAATTCCGACTAACCCGGTACACTTGACATTTCACTGGAATAGGAACTGAATTTCGTCCCTTAGGCCACCATTTCTTGTTTCTCTCTCTCTTTTCTTCAGCAGATAACTTCTTTGCTGCTGAGTCCGGTGCCTGTGTCTCTGAAGCTGGAGTTGCAGCAGAACTAGATTCTCCATGTTGCGCTTTATCAGGACTCTCGTCTTCACTTGAATCAGATTCAATAATAGGTGCATCATCATAAGTTTCCCCAGATTGTGCATCATCATACGTTTCATCTGCATTCAACTGTTCCTCTTCAATCGAGACATCCTCGTTCATCTCAAACACATTCTCAGTTTCTTCCTCAGAGCCAACTCCACTGGCCATCCTTTGAATAAATGATAAGTCAGCGAATGAGTAATCAACTGCCAGTGGTCTCGGTTGCCCTGGAATATCATCAACAGAAAAGTAATCCAAAACAGAAATATTTTCATTAATATTTTCAATTACAGGGTTGGGATTTACAGACTCAGGTTGACTTGACTCTAAAGTGGGTATCCCAGACCCAGACTCCCCCGAGGCAAGTAACCTGCCTTCCAAAACATGAACCCTATTCTTCGTTTCCTCAAGCTCTTTAGATTGAACCGCGATCAAAGCAGCTTGTTCAGCAATCTTCTCATCCTGAGCCTCCAGCTTTTGCTTCATCAGCTGCATATCTTCCATGATCTTTTGCATGAAAGCTGGAGTCGGTTGAATCTCAAAGACATCCTGTTGCTGTGGATTAACTGGAACGCGTGTAGATGAAGAGCGACGAACACGACGAGGCGGTCGATAAGTCTCATCAGAAGGATCATCACCGTCGCGTGTACGCTTTCCAGTATCCCTTGGAGGCACATACTTGCGTCCTTGTCTGATCCGACGCTGAATACGTAGATATCTAAATGAATCTGAAAGCCTGATACGTTCCATCTCAGAGGGATGCGGAACAGTACCATCAGAATGCTCAGGCGTCAGACCCCCATCCTGAGGACCTGCAGTGACCGGTTCTTCAGAATCAGAACTCTCAACCGTATCATGCGATGCTGGATTGTCCGAGTCAACGTGCCCGAACTGCTCGATATTCTCCAAAATAGCATCCACGTTCTCCCCCGCAGCTTGAGCAGGAATGTTTTCCCCCGCAGCTTGAACAGGAATATTCACTAACGGTTGCTGCGGTTGCTGAGGTGCTGGAACATCCATATATTGAGGTTCCGGTGGCGGTACATAATTCGCGTCCACAATGGCACCAAACAAGGGAACATCCGCTGCTGCCGCAACCCCTTTCTCAAAACTTGCACAAATGGTGAAAATCCGACTCATCATCGGTGAAATCTTTAATAACTGATCGGGATCACCCTGTGCCTGAAGATTTGGGTGATGACGATTAATGTGCAACTGAACAAAACGTGGATATAAAATCCATTTCTGATCCCCTGCATTCGCGTTATCAACCATTGCCTTGAAGATAAATCCCGAGAAGTTGAACGGCTTGTTGTATACTAACGCCAACATAGCAGAAGCTAAACTTCGACTCATCCCATCCGTTCCACCTTTTCTATTCCCCAAACAAACGATAATCACGTGCATCAGATATCTCCAAACACGCGTGAGATTCGCTTTGCGATACTGATCGGAGGGAATCCCAGGATATCCAATCCGTTGCATAGCCCCGGTAACAAAAATATGATCAAAACTGATAGGCATATCCGGTTGATCGTTCAATTGTAAAAGTTCCCGAATGCTCTGTTCTGTAATAATGATCTCCGTACCCAGAACAGTAGAGACCAAGCGTATAACGTCGTTTTCAGTAACGACAGTTGCGTTCCGCCAGAATGGGTTGATCAGATTTCCAAAAACCACCGTGGTATCGGAAATAGCGTGGATTACCCTAGAACGTCTCAAAAATGCAATCATCGGACGATACGGTGCAGCTTTATCAGCAGTATCAACAAGATAAGCAGCCGTATTGTGACGAGCTTCAAAAATCAAAGCCATATCTGCAAAAACAGAAACATATTGCAACTCGAAAAAGGTTAGCAAAAAATTTTCATTTTTCATACAACCTTTTTCAAACTCCTGGAACTAGCGACGTAGCACCATACGTCGCATAAACACAGAGCGACGTAGTAATGTACGTCGCCTAAAATCAAAATAAATCGAAAAGCGACGTAAGCCCGTACGTCGCATAAAAATCGAGCGACGTAAAGCGGGACGTCGCATTTTGCAATTTATTGTGAATTTAATCACTTTATTTAAAATAGCGACGTAGAGAGCTACGTCGCATCGGACGTCGCAGAAAAAACGACGTAGGGAAAGGCGACGTAGGAATTAATAATAACTAATTTAAAGCGACGTAGGCGACTACGTCGCATCGTACGTCGCAACGATGAACATTCATCCCCAACCCAGAAACCCTAACCTCGAATTTAGGGGTTTTCAAAATCAAACGCACTACAAGGTGCGGCTTACGATGATGATCACGAAAAAATAAGTTATAACCATTATAACAACCAATTGACCATCGAATTCAACCCAAAACTAAAACCCTTGAAACCCGTAACACTTATATAGCAATTAAACATATAATACACGGTGAAAACAGGTAAATATGGTACCTAAGTGTGCGGAATAACGAGTATATGAAAACTACGTGAGTGAATAGGAACGACAACAGCTACAAATCACGAAAAAGCTCGAAGAATTGCTACGTCGCAAATCGCCGGTTGGTACGTCGCAGGCTACGTCGCACTTGAATAGTGAATACTGTGACGAGGTACGTCGCAGTGGATACTATTTAAAGTATAACCCTATGTGCGACGTAGGCTGGGACGTCGCAGGCGACGTAGAGCCGAACGTCGCAGGCGACGTAGAGCCGTACGTCGCATACAACAGTTTTGATCCAATTTCGAAATTTTCAAACCGTGTACTCGTTATTTTTAGCAAATAATTTCCAAATAACTCGTGACTTGGGAAAATAACATAGAATAAAAATAAAATAAAATAACTAAACTAAAAAATCTTTTTGGTATTTTCTTTAATTTTACAAAAAAATAAAAATAACTAACACTCTATTTTTGGTGACGGAGTTGTTTTGTCTGATTAAGGATCATATCGGAATAACATGCATTTATTAGGAATAGTAAGTGTTATTTCGATCATCAGTATATTTGTCCACTTTAAATTTACTTGGCACATTTAAAACACCTTTTATAAAAATTATTTCAAGACAATTATTGGTATTGTTTGTCCACCTAAACATGTTACATCCGTATTTGTGAGCTAACCTTTTATTGTTAGAATGAATATTAATTTTGTGAAACCTATTATAGGATATACTGATAAACTTTAGTAAAACAAACACTGCATATTCACACAAGGTAGAGATTACAAGACCAAGTTTATCTCGGTTTTCTCGTAACATACACTTGACATTTATATTTAGGCATACATCAAACCGACTATGAAGATACTAGTGGCCCCAGATCTGTACTTAGTACAACAGAGGGTCCCTTAGTATGAACATAACAAGTTTGAGACTATTTGCATAACTAATGGATTCAGGTCTGTACGTGAGTACAACAATAGTCACCATTAGTTAGGCGAATAATCATATTATTACTATATGCCCATTTTATATTTACATAATTATGACAGTGTATGATAGTACTTCCATTTATCAATTAAGACTTATGTCATACATCATATAACATTTTTCACAAAGTAATAGACAAGTTTTATCATTACTTCTTACTCACTCACAAACCGGTGTGTAGCATGCCTACCAATACATCGTATGATGAATATAATTTAGATAAAAACTGTTTTAAGTGTGTCAGATAAACCTACTGAGACATCCAAGATAAACCTTAAAATTCCATTTTGTGCATGTCACCCGATGTACTATCATATCCCAAGTTGTTTACAGACACAACTTCAACGTCTATTTTAAAAATGTAGCAACCTTGCGGTTTCTTTATTACTAAAGAGTAGAAAGAGTGGCTGTTGCGATTTTTTTTTTTTTTTTTTTTTTTTTTTTTTTTTTTTTTTTTTTTTTTTTAAATTGAATTTAAAAAATCTAAAAAAAAATCCAAGTCACAAATCATTTCTTTGACTGAAAGAACCTTAAACCTATTAGATTGACCAGTTCAATGAAACGTGATCGCAAAAAGGCTTTTGTGAAAAGGTCCGCACACTGCTTAAGGGTCTCTATATGTACGACATCTATAAGGTGTTTCTCAAAGCAATCCCGTATAAAGTGGAACCTAAGTTCAATATGTTTGGTCTTAGAGTGCTGTACGGGATTGTGAGTTATGGATATAGCAGCTGTATTATCAATATAAATAGGAGTCATAGAGAGATTGAACCCGTAATCACGCAGCTGATGCTGAATCCAGAGAACCTGAGAACAGCAACTTGCAGCAGCAACATACTCGGCTTCAGCTGTGGAAATAGCAACCGCAGTCTGCTTTTTGCACTGCCAAGAAACTAAGCGCGATCCAAGAAACTGACATCCTCCAGTAGTTGACTTCATATCTATCTTGCAGCCACCAAGATCCGAATCCGAATAGGCAGTTAACTCGAAGTTTTTCTCGTTGGAATACCATAGACCCAGAGATGGCCTAAAAGCGAGATACCCAAAAATGCGTTTTACTGCCTTCATATGAGACACCTTCGGATTTGCTTGAAATCGTGAGCAGAGAGAAACAGCAAACACGATATCTGGTCTTGAGGCAGTCAGGTACATGAGAGAGCCTATCATTGAGCGATAGTCTTTCTCCTTGCAGTCTTCATCGTCCTCATTAGGTCCAAGATTGTGTCTTGCTTCAATTGGAGTGCCGTAGTGTTTACAGTTGAGCAATTCATACCGTTTTAACATGTCAATGACATATTTTGACTGATGGATATAAATTCCCTTGTCAGATTGCTCAACCTGTAGTCCCAGAAAGAACGTGAGTTCCCCCATAGCACTCATTTCAAACTCAGACTTCATCAATCTTTCAAAATCCTTGCACAACTGATCATTAGTTGATCCAAAGATTATGTCGTCCACATAGACCTGCACAAGTAACAAATCCGCTCCTTCCCGTTTGATGAAAAGCGTGCTATCAATCTGTCCTCTATCAAAACCATTCTTCAGTAAGTACGTGGCAAGTCGCTCATACCAAAGTCGAGGAGATTGATGAAGACCATACAAAGCTTTCTTCAGCTTGCAAACATGATTAGGATGCTTTGGGTCTTCAAAACCGGGAGGCTGACACACATAGATCACTGCGTCAACATCTCCATAGAGAAAAGCACACTTCACGTCAAGTTGATACACTCGGAATCCTTTGAAAGAAGCATAAGCTAGAAAAATCCGAATTGATTCCAAACGAGCAACAGGAGCGAAAACTTCATCATAGTCAATACCCTCTAGTTGACTATATCCTTGAACTACCAGACGGGCTTTGTTTCGAATAACAGCCCCACGATCATCCATTTTGTTACGGAAAACCCAACGAGTACCCGTCAAGTGAGCACCCTTGGGTAGAGGAACAATTTCCCAAACATTCATCTTGTTTATTTGCTGTAGTTCCTCCTGCATAGCCTCGACCCAAGATGGATCCTTTAAGGCTTGATCAACCTTTTTCGGTTCAATTTGAGACAAATGACATGAATCAATATGAGCTATAAGTCCCAAAAGCTGCTGAGCTGAAGTCTGCTTTGTTTGCTGTCGTGTTTGAACAGATGCATGAGGATCACCAATGATATTATCAATAGGGTGATCCTTATGTATACGTGTTTCTGGTATGGCACCTGGCACAAGATCCACACCCAAATTGTTCAAATCTCCCTCAGTTTCAGGAGTAGCAGCAGACTCAGGAATGACTATCTCTTCTTCTTCTCCTTCATCTTCATGAGAAAATAAGTGAGAGTAGTTCATTGTTTCTTCCACTTCATCTTCTTCGTGAGGTTCCTCTAAAGGAGGCATATTTGGATCATATGGAAGCTCCTTTGTATAGTTGTAAACTGTTTTAGAAGGAGCTGCCGAAGATGGTGGAGTAGGAGATGGTGTTGATGGTGGTGATTTGGTAGTTGTTTTCGGTTGTGTGGGTGTTGGTGAAGGAGTAGGTGTAGGTTGTGGAGGTGTAGGATTAGTCGGTGGAGGTGCGGGTGTTGCATTAGGAGATGGGTCGGATGGTTTATTAGTAACGGGTGTATCTTGAGAAATATCAAGCTCATGCAGTATAGAAACCAACTCTTCCGTTTCATCTTCTTCCGGAATATTGAAAGAGTTGAAGAGGTTTCCATAATTGAAAAACCAATCCGGACCCGTTCCTTGAGGAGGTTCCGTATACCTTAAACACTTCACTTCAAAATGCTCTTCGATCTGATTCGTTGATTTGTTGAAGACTCTTTTGTTCGGAGAGTTGACTGCATATCCAAGAAAAATCCCTTCAACAGCTTTATCACCAAACTTAGAGACCTTATCTTTTGTAATCATGATCAGGCATGGACACCCAAATGGTTCTAGGAACTGTAGATTTGGCTTACGGTTATTAAAAAGTTCATAGCACGTTTTGTTCCTTTTCTTAACCGTGAGTACTCGGTTGAGAACATAACAGGCAGTATTAACTGCCTCAGCCCAGAATATGATTGGTAACTTGGAGTCAGCTAACATAGTCCGAGCTGTCTCGATAATTGTCCTATTCTTCCTTTCTGCAACTCCATTCTGTTGTGGAGTCCTTGGAGCACTAAATTGATGCTCAATACCTCTTGTAGCACAAAACAATTCGAGAGTTGAGTTCTTGAACTCAGTTCCATTATCACTTCGTATCCTTTTCACCTTCAAGTTGCTCAGATTTGCCAACTTGTCCAACAAATACACCAGTATCTCAGGAGTTTCCCCTTTCGTGGTCAAAAAGTAAACCCACGAAAACCTTGAGTAGTCATCAGTAACTACCAAGCAGTAAGACCGACCACCAATGCTCTTTGTAGAAACTGGACCGAAAAGATCCATATGCAGCAATTCCAATGGAGCATTTATGGAATTCACCTGCTTAGACTTATGGGACTTCTTACGTAACTTTCCTTTTTGGCAGGAGATACAGTCATCCTTTAGAGCAAATGACTGTTTTGGAACTCCTAGCACTAGGTCATTTTTAGTCAAGAAATTCATTTTTCGGAAATGAATGTGTCCCATTCGTCTGTGCCAAAGCAGTGAATCCTTTTCAGAAGCCTTAGACAAGAGACACGTATACTCGTTCGATGTCTCAACAGTTCTCATATTCAAAATGTAGGTGTCATCCTTTCTTGGCGCTCTCAGTAACACCCATTCTTCCGGAATGACATACCCAGGCTTCAGTATCACACACTCAGTCTTTGTGAACACAGTTGTATAATCCTTATCACAGACCTGTGAAACACTTAGCAAGTTGTGCGTAAGCTGTTCCACGTAGTTCACATTTTCAAAACTAACATTGCCGTTAGTTAAGGTTCCTCTTCCAGAAATAGTTCCCCCAGAATCTCCAGCAAAGGCAACATAACCTCCTGCATGTGGTTTAATATCCACAAGAAGAGATACATCGCCCGTCATATGTCGCGAGCAGCCACTATCCAAATACCATTCGCTATCTTTAACGCGTTCTGACTGCTGCAACACACAAACAAAGGAGATTAGTGAGAAACGGTGACCCAAGCCTTTACAGACTTAGGTCGACCGTGGTCATCAACAATAATCACGTCAGATAGAATTTTATCTTTAAACAAATTAGAATTTTTATCTGATGTGTTATTGTTGACGACTGAAGAGTCAACATCAGACTCTTTACGTTTCCAAACTTTTGAAGATTCGGAAATGGTAATAGAAGTAATGTTGGGCTTTTGAATTGGCAAAGATTTTTGCTCAACATTACTTGGTTTCGAAACAGGCTTGGGAGAGGTAGAGTAACGCCTAGGTGGAGATTTAGAAAAAGAGTTTTTATAAACAGATGTCCTAGGCATCTCTCTCCCATATCGCTGATTTGACAGCTTTGGACAATCACGGATTAAATGTCCTTGTTTCTTGCAGTAGAAACAAGAACGAGTCTCAACAAACGGTTGAGGCTGAGGAATTACCACAGGAGGTGGAGAAACATTTCTAGAACATGAACATTGAGTACACATCTTAGAAAATGTTTGTTTTGGTTGAGAGGTTGATGTTGATGGTTTATCATACGAAACATTTTCATGTACTGATTTTCTTTGCAAAATCTTTACAGGTGACTGTAAAGTTTGTTGTTTCGTGTTTAAAACCTTTGCTTTTCCTTTATTTGGTTGAACCTTAATTTCAGGTTCAACCTTTGAAATCACTTTTTCAGGTTTAAATGCAACCTTCTTAACCTCCGGATACTCCTGATCCGTAATGTCCTCAATCTCAACAATCTCCTCAACACTAACAGGAGATTCATTCTTTACTTCAACTTTCTCCTTATCACTAACTGGAGATTCATGCACTGACTTAACAAACTTTGGCAAGGGGTACTCTGGCCGCATGGTTTTCTCCTTTGCCGGTTTGTTATTTTTGGTCTCTTTAGCATCTTTAGCTTTTAAACCATAGAGCTTGGACCAGTCAACTGGAATCTCTTCAAAGCCTTCCTTAACAGGCAGGGGACAACAAGTAGTAGGAGGGGGAACTGAGTTGTATCCCAATCCCTCATTCTTTTTCCCTTTAGTACCATGCTTGCTAAGGATTTCATTGAAGACAACTGTTGAGGAATTTGAACCTAAGATTTTACTCTTATAATTCTCATACTCAGCTTTTAAATCTGTAAGTTCTTTATTTAAAAGTTCAATTTCAACAAGATAGCTTTTAATGGCATCTTCTTGACTAAAAACCTTAGATTTATATTTCTGAGTATCTAACCGATGAGCCTCAAGATGTTTTTCATAAAGTTTCTCATTAGCTTTTAAAAAATTATTTGAGTCGGTTAGTTTTTCATTCTTTTTCCTCAATTCAGCTGTCTCTGTCTGATATGCCTTTAAAGATTCAGTTAACTTTATGCATGAAATACAATTTAACGGTTCATCATGTACCTCATTCACAATGTGAGCCATCAGACACTGTTGGTAATGCTGAGAGACAGGCGTCCAATCTTGACTTGTAGGCTCAAAAGCAATCAGGGCATTATCAGCAATCCCTCTCTTGGTAACTTCCGTTTCTTTGGCCTTTGGAGGAGTAGACGGTGTTGTAAATCCCGATGCTGGCATTTTGGGTTTCTCGCACTCCCTGGCGAAGTGACCCAAATTTTGACAATTGTAACATCGGACCTTACTCTTGTCAAATCCAAAGCCAGTCTTTCCATCACCCTCCAAGCTTTTACGCCCTATTCTCTGCAAAAACTTCTGAATTCTGCGGGTGATCATTGCCACATTCCAAGTCAAATCCATTTGCTCCAGATCGTCTTCATCAAGCTGAGCATAGTCCTCCTTAGTCAACTCCAAAGTTAGATTCGGTTGAGTAACCAAATCCTTGTAAGAGCTTAAGAAAGCTGTGTAGATGGCAGCTTGCTCCTGAATAGCAGGTGAGACTTGAACCTGTTGTTGATTTGAAGAAGGTCCAGTCATAAAAACCGAATGAATCCCATCAGAAGAAGAAGAATTCGATGAAGCATTTGTATTTGATACAAAGGCAACTCCAGATCCATAAGTCTTTCCAGAGTTGATCTGAACACCATACACACTAGGATTCTGAACAGCAGAACCAGACCTAGTTTCTTTCTTCTTGATCTCCATCGCGTGAGCTTGAAGATCCCCTATCAACGCATCCAAAGACATGTTTGCAAGTTCTTCATTTTCCTTTAAAAATTGAACTTTAATATCCCAAGAACTCGGCAACACATCCAGCAGCTTCTTATTTACTTCAATTGAAGGAAAAGTATAACCCCCTTCAAATAACTCACCAACTAACCGTGAGTACCTAGTAAATAAAGAAGTCGTGTCTTCATCAGGAAGGATGTCAAAGATATCGTACTGTTTCTTAATCAGTTCGAGCTTTGCTTCCTTGTACTTATCATTCCCTCCACAACGAGTTTCAATAGCCTTCCACAAATCAAAGGCTGTTTCATGAGTTCTGAAAAGCCATAGCACATCCTTCGTTAAACACATTTTAATCATTGAGAAAGATTTTCTTTCAGTATCAAAATCTTTCTTTTCCTCGGGAGACATGGCTTTATAGGGCTTAGCAGGCCGAATACCCCGGTATTCTCCTTCAGCTAATGGAGCTACATAACGCTCACGTAATGGTCCCCATAATTCTGGACAATGGAAATCAATATATTGCTCAACTCGGTCTCTCCAGTACACGTAATCCATGTCCGCAGTAAAAAGTGGAGGTTTATTACTTGAACCTATGTCATTGCTTTGTTTAATCATCTCCCGAAGTCCTCTAATATCCTCTTTATCAGCTGCCATTTTAAATACTTAATCGAAAAATCAAACTTCTGATCTTAGCGACGTAGAGGGGTACGTCGCACAAAGAATATGCGACGTAGATTGGTACGTCGCAAAAAGGATATGCGACGTAGATGGGTACGTCGCAAAAAGCAAATGATTCAATTAAGAATCAGAAAGTGCGACGTAGAGTGGTACGTCGCAGAATCAGGCTACGTCGCAACGCAGCGTCGCAAAAGACTAATTAAAGTCAAAATAGCGACGTAGAGAGGTACGTCGCAACGGTACGTCGCACGAACTAATTAAAGTTCAAAAACACTACGTCGCACGCGACGTCGCAGCTTACGTCGCTTTGCTACGTCGCAAAACGTGCTGAGCAGCGGCCAAAAAACCCTAAAAACGAATTTTTAACCCTAAAATCAAAACCACGAATGTCGAACGACTGAAACCTTCAAGAATCCCAATAATACTGATCGAAAACCTGTAAAAACACAAAACAAACGTAATAAACACGAAAACTCACGAATATCACGTTCTTTTATATCCCAAACTCGATCCAAATCGCCAAAACGAGCACTTTCTGCTCTGATACCAGTTGTTTGTCCCTTACTTAGATCTAGCACGAACCGAGTCAATCCAATCGATGGCGGAAACAACGATTAGATTATTAACTAAACACACGAACAATCAATACGCAATGAATATCAAACGAACGTAATATTATTGATTATAGTCGATCAGATTACAGAGAATTTCGACAAATAGCGTTTAGGGTTTCGTCAACCCTAAAACAGAAAACACAAATCGTTTTTATACAAACACTGGCACCTGCGACGTAGCACGCTACGTCGCAGGCCCAAGCCCATGCGACGTTGGCTACGTCGCAGGCCCAACACCTGACGTCGCACCTGCGACGTAGTGCGCTACGTCGCAGGAGTCAGGAATCCAAAACTAAATACGAACTACGAGCTAGACCAACTGACAGACACTAAACATGTACTAACAAATGTAACAACCGCCAAATTAGGGCTAGTATTAGCGCCTAATTCTTTGTTAATACATGTAATTAGTTCTGTGTTAGGCTAATTATGTATCGAATTATATATATTGTTGAATATATATACGAATATACGATTTGTTTAAATCGTACGCAATTTAAATCGGATGCATTTCGATTCAATTTTTATATGGACGTTGGTGACAATCTTATCAAATAACGTTTTATTTCAAAAATACTATTATTATAATATTTCGTAATTATTCGTATCGTACAATCAGAAATTATACAATTTAAAAATATTAAAACGCGCAAACTAAATAAACTAACTTACATTTTAACGCAAATATAAAGTGATTTGTAAAATGTTTAAACAATATGTCGTGTAATGAATCGTATTTTAAAAACTTATAATTAAAATGTAACTAACTATTTAACGTTAAACGACGGAGCAAACGAACACCGCACGGGACGCGGGGCGAAAGTGGGGATAACCCCCACCTCCCACCTCACCTTTCTCATTTCTCTTTCTTTCTATTCCTCTCTCTTACTTTCTTTCTTTCATTTCACCAAAAACACCAAACTCACAAAACCGCAAAATACTACCACGAAACGCGACCGGATCACAAATATTTTTAGAGATTCACGACCACCTCGCGACGATCTACATTTCTACCTTTCCGGATTTTCATTTCGGCAAATTGTAAGTTTCCGACAAAATCCCGAAATCTCTCGATTCTTAGTATTTTTCATTTGTGGTTGTTATTATAACTAGTATATGTCCATTACAACATTTAGAACACGATTTCGTAGCTTAAAAACGGGTTTAAAAACGGATTTTGGCCGGAAAAAGTCGTGACAGCCGGATTTCTGGGCTGGTGTTCATCCATGCGACACAAGCACTGTGTCGCATGTTGTGTCGTATTTTAGCCTTTATGTCGCATAAACTCCCTTGTGTCGTACCTTATGTCGTACCAGATATTTTGTGTCGTAAGTTCTGCGACACAACCACTATGTCGTATACATCATACGACACAATCACTATGTCGCTGTTGAATCAGCATTTCGCATCCATGCGACACAACCTTTGTGTCGTATGGACATTGTGTCGCATTCCTATGCGACACAACACTTGTGTCGCATAACCCATTTAATGTCGCATGACTATGTCGCATAAAACAGCAGGTTTTCAAATCTCAATTTCACTAAGTGTCGAAACTATATAACCTCAAACACTTATACGATACGACCTATAAAACACATTGGGACACACTTTTAAGTGCAAAATGCCAACTTCTAAATAAAAACACTTAAAGTATATTATCTCAAATCCGTCACCAACGGGCCGTACACATCTTCAAACACTTATCAAATCAACCAAATCGAAGTAATTTGGACATATATAGTTGTGTAACAACTACAAGGGTGATCTTTTGAGATACCCAATCATGATTATAACCATCGCGTGTCGTGGACACCCTCAGGTTACAAGTCGTTGGACTTCATTATTCGCTCATCAACATACGTTTGTTTAAACGCATTCAGACTCAGGTGAGTCTTACAGCCCCACTTTTACTGTTTTATACTTTGGGGTGAGATACTTAGCAACTGTTTTACGCATGAACACAATGTACTGAACTGAAAACATTACTGATTACAAACGAACGCATGAGTTACTTTTATCCACTGAAAGCCTCCTTATCGTAAGTTGTTAGTTATGGTCTTAAGCGCGAGTACTAGTAAATGGATCCATTTGGGACTGACAATCCCTGTCTGGGGTGGTAGCGCCACCACGTTCTGATTTACACGTAGAAACAGACATATTAGTATTTGTTACATATGAGTGTGCAGATAGCACTCACGGGGGTACGTGAATTATTTCACACTACACGGTTAAGCTTCAACTTATGAGCTCATGGCACTGTACTGATATACTGATTAACTTACTTTGCTGGATAGCAATACGGGTACATACTTGTGGTTCATGACACTTACTTATTACTAAACCTGTGAGATTCACCAACCTTTTTGGTTGACACTTTTTAGCTTTGTATCTCAGGTACACATACGGAGTAGGATCACTCCAGGATTACTAGCTAGAGTCGCATGATTTCCAAACTGCATTTAACGGAGATTCCTTGGCATTATCTTTTGTAACTTTGATTATGTAATAGAATCTCCCGCCACATACGCGGACTCTAGGCTTACGTATTTTTGTAAAGAAAACTATATGTTTTCAAACGATTCAAATTATGAAATGTAACCATTTTACAAACGTCTCATTTAGAGGTCGTTTGCTATATATCTTGTGCTTTGTATATTGATTAGTAACACCCAATGTATGCTTCCGCAAACCATTAAATTTGGGGGTGTTACACAATACCAATAACTTTCTCAAGTGCAGTTAAGTTAGGAATTTGTTCATTTAAGAACAACTGCACAAAACGTGGATACATCAAAAATTTAATCTTTGGCTGCTCAATGTTTCTAAGCATACCAGAAAATATCAGATTTGAAAAATTAAAACGTTGACCATTTGCAAGACAAGCAATTGCATAAGCAATGTTGCTTCCAAACTGCTCAAAAGATGATCTCTTAGATGATAAGCATTGTAAAATCGTATGTATTAAAAACCTCCACTGATGAGAAAATAAGGTTTTCTGAAAAGTAAAAACTTCAAAAGAACCCTCATAACCCATCAATCGTAAAGTATTATACATAACAGTATCATCTAAAGAAGTTATACCTGCCTCATCATCTAGTTGTAATGAAGCTCTAACAGTAGCTTCTGTAACTACAACACGTGTATCCATAACTTCTGAAACGATTCTTTTAATCCCCTGTTCCTCTTCTATTGATGCATTTACCGAGAAATTGTTGATATGATCGTGAGATATCCTGGGTGCTACAGTGAGAGAATGACGAATATGTGAAGCACGAAGGAAATCAATGATTTCCACATACTCGTTTGCCTCTGCAGGTTTCATTAAGAATGCAATCATATTGTGATCTTTTCCAATCGGTAGTTGAACAGTAGACGAAGTCGATGCCATGATAAGAAATCAAGTAATCGAGAAGAATCGAAGATGATTTTACAGAATTGAGAATCGATGAGACTTAGCGCAGTTGTTTGTATGTGTAATTTTGAAAGCGTAATGAGAAACCCTAATTGTTGAGTGTTAAGTACTGAAATTAAATCAGTTGTAAGCCCTAATTTGATCAGATCCCCAATTATAACTAAAACAGTGTTAATTAAGTAAAATAACACGTTCAGTGATAATTGTGAAAATAACCATCAGTGGTAATCAACACTTGGTTTCTCAAATGCATCATTTACATAATAAAGCTAGCAGTGCTCACTTGTACAAGCAGTACCAACCGACCAAGGCAGTGCTAACTTAATACAAGTAGTACTTCAGTTCTAGCAAAATCATTTAAACAAAGCAGTGGTTGATTTTTTTTTTTTTTTTTTTTTTATATACCGAAAAGTAAACTCCACAAGCAGTGAAACTTCATAAACACCTGCATAAGTTAGACTCCAAGACATAGCAATATAACCTGCAGTGGTAATTCCAAACAATAATACAAGTATACAGTGTTAACTATACACCAACAGTGGTGAAGTGATTATTACCACTGTTTATACTAAACGTAGGAAACAGTGATAACGAAACACAATACACACAATCAGTGTTTAATTAACAAATCAGTATAAACCCAAATTGAAATCACAGTAGATATTATTCACAGAATGCAGTGATAAGAAAAATAACTTATGACAAATTGATCATTCCAATACTAGTAACCAAGAATGTGAATCTGCCTACATCAAAAGCTTTTGTAAACAGATCAGCAAACTGATTATCAGTATGAACTTTCAAAATTTGAATAAGTCTTTTCTCATTACAATCTCTAATGAAATGATATCTGATTTCAATGTGCTTTGTTTTAGAATGTTTAACTGGGTTATTAATAATACTGATTGCAGAGCTATTATCAATAAAAATAGGAGTATTAAGAAAGGTAAAACCATAATCTAACATCTGATTCTGAATCCATAGCACTTGCGCACAGCAACTTGCAGCTGCTACATATTCTGCCTCTGCTGTAGATGTAGATACAGTGGTTTGTTTCTTGCATTGCCATGAAACCAATCTTTCTCCCAAAAATTGACAACCTCCTGATGTAGATTTCCTGTCCAGATTAGCTCCTTCATAATCACTATATGTGTAAGCTATCAGATCAAAAGAAGTAAACTTTGGATACTAAAGGCCCAATTTTGGTTGACCCTTTAAATATCTAAATATTCTTTTGACTGCAAGAAGATGTGACAGCTTTGGATTAGCTTGAAATCTAGCACATAAGCACACAGCAAACATGATGTCAGGCCTTGATGAGGTGAGATACATAAGAGATCCAATCATTGATCTGTAAAGATGTTCATCCACACTCTCCCCCTCAAGATCTGCATGTAATTTCTTGTTTGTCTCCACTGGTGTGCTTGCAACTTTAGCATCTTTGTACCCAAACCGATCCAGTATATCATTAACATACTTACTTTGATGAATAAAGATTCCTTCTTTCTGTTGCTTTACTTGCAGCCCCAAGAAAAATGTTAATTCCCCCATGGAGCTCATCTTGAACTTTTCATGCATCAATGATTCAAACTCCTTGCAAAGACTATCCTTTGTTGAACCAAAAATGATATCATCTACATAGACTTGAACCAGTAGTATATCATTCTTAATTCTTTTAGTAAACAAAGTTTTATCTATTGCACCCCTTTTGAATTCATTCTGCAACAGATAATCTGAAAAAGTATCATACCAGGCTCTAGGTGCTTGATGTAAGCCATAAAGAGCTTTATCCAGTTTGAAAACTTTATCAGGAAACTTAGAATCTTCAAACCCTGGTGGTTGACATACATAGACCTCTTCCTGTATAGTGCCATACAGAAAAGCACTCTTTACATCCATTTGATACACAATGAATCCCTTGAATGAAGCATAAGCCAAAAACAATCTAATTGCCTCTATTCTTGCAACAGGTGCAAAAACCTCATCATAATCAATCCCCTCTTCTTGTGAATACCCCTGTGCAACCAATCTAGCCTTGTTTTTGATCACTATACCTCTTTCATCCTTCTTGTTTTTGAAAATCCATTTAGTACCAATTGCCCTCTTCCCTTTAGGCAAATCAACCAATGTCCAGACTTCTTGAATCTTAAACTGAAGCAACTCCTCTTGCATAGCTTCAATCCAACTAGGATCTCCCAAAGCTTCAGTAACCTTCTTTGGTTCTGTTTGAGACAGAAAACAAGCAAACAAAGAAGTATTAACAGCTTCTGTATCAAGATTTACTTCTTCCTCATTTGCTGAAGCTTCAAACACCTGACTTTGATTTCTTGTTTTAACAGCAGATTCAATATCTCCTATTACATTCTCAAGTGGATGATCTTTATGAGTAATGTATTTAGATGCTGCAGTTTCTTGAATTCCCACCTCCAAGTTGGTAAAATTTCCTTCTTGACCAGACTCACTACTTGACACTTCTCTTGCAATTCTTTTTGACAAAGGAGTAGAGCTCATCAAATGTAGATAATTCATTTGTTCCTGCTCCGTGTCAAGATGCTTTGTTGGTGTTTGATCAACATCAACACCTGCCTTTGTATTCTTCTGTACTGGACTCATATCACTGTCTTCTGTACTGTCTTCCATGACCGGTCTATCAGAATCATCAACATGAGTAAATGATGTTTCATCTGATTTTCCTGTTTCAAGATTCTGTGATGTCTTTGGTTGATCAGTATCAAACACTTCTGGGGGATCAGGAGACCAAATTGGAAATAATATGTATTCCAATGAATCCTTCTTCATTCCAGCTGATATTCCTGAGTTTGCTCTACTTTCTCCATCACCTGCTCCTGCATTTGTACCTGCACTTGTACCTGCACTAGAATCCACATTTGTATATCTAAAAGCAGTATTAAGTGCATCAATATCAAACAGTGATTCAGGACCTTTTCCCTCAGCATTAACAGTGTTTTCATTAAAAGTGATGTGCATTGATTCTTCTATGATTCTGGTCCTTTGATTGAATACCCTATAAGATTTACTTTGAATAGAATAACCAACAAATATCCCCTCATCAGCCTTACTCTGAAACTTACCTAAGTGATCTTTGGTATTTAAGATTGTACAAGGACACCCAAAAGATTTTAAGAAACTAACCAAAGGCTTTCTCTTAAACAACAGTTCATATGGTGTCTTGTTATGAGGCTTAACAACTAATACTCTATTCTGAACATAGCAAGCTGTGCTAACTGCCTCTGCCCAAAAGGACATAGGTAGCTTTGCATCAGATAGCATGGTTCTAGCAGCCTCAATCAGTGTCCTATTCCTCCTTTCAGCTACTCCATTTTGTTGAGGAGTTCTAGGTGCACTAAATTCTCTCTTAATACCTTTAACTTCACAGAATTTATCCATCTCGTGATTTTTAAATTATGTTCCATTATCACTTCTGATGATCTTTACTCTTTTATCCAATTGATTTTCCATCTTTGTTATAAATGATCTAAGTATTTCACCTGTCTCATCCTTTGTCCTAAGAAAGAAAACCCATGTAAATCTAGTATAATCATCAATAATCACAAGACAGTAAGACTTTTTCCCCATACTACTTATACTGGTTGGTCCAAATAAGTCCATATGCAATAAGTGTAAGGGTGTGCTATTTGTGTTCACAGATTTGGACTTAAATGAGGATTTGTGTTGCTTTCCCTTTTGACAAGAAACACAATGATCATCACATGAATAGACCTTTTCAGGCAAACCTCTAACAAGCTTGTTTTTGACAAGTTTATTAATGGTTTTGAAATTCATGTGACACATCCTCCTATGCCACAGTTCAGATTCATTCACACTTGCTTTCGAAATAAGACAGTTTAAATCAGGTTGAGGTGTCATATTTACTAAGTCACACTTATATACATTATCTTGCCTTGGAATTCTCATCAAAATCATGTTTTCTGGTATTTTGAATTCCTTGGACAAGATAAGGCATTCAGTGTCAGTAAAATGAACTGGGTTCTTTTTATCTGTGATTTGACTCACACTTAGTAAATTATACCTCAGTTGTTCCACAAAATAAACATTATCAAAACTTAGCTTTTCACTCTGAACTGTTCCTTTCCCTGTGATCCTTCCTCCTTTTGGATTGCTTCCAAAAGCTACATATCCTCCATCAAAAGATTTGAAATCCTGCAGCTTTTCTTTGTCTCCAGTCATGTGTCTTGAGCATCCACTATCAATATGCCATAAGCTCTTTGGCTTGCCCTGCACAAACAGTCAAAAAGAGAATTAATTTCTCTTGGGAACCCAAACCAATTTGGCTTTGGGTTTCCCATGTGCATTCACATATTCAACTTTCTTGAAGATTATTGATTGTGATGCACTGTTGGTATTTGGATCTGTTAATTTATCAGACTTAATAGGTGTCCAAATCCAACTTATTTTAGACTTAACAGTGTTCTTTGGCTTAACAGTTTTAACTGTTTTACCAATTGAAGATTCAGTGTTAATTTTGTTAACACTGTTTTTGTATTTGGTTACCACTGTTTTAGTCTTTAAACTTTTGGCTAAATTTGTTATTACTGCAGCAGTAGATTTACCTGTAGCAGTGCTTAACATGTTAGCCTTTGGGTTTATCTTCTGAACTCTGGCAGTACGATTAACTTTTGATTGAAAATTTTGTTTGTTACTCATATTTGCTTTTGTCCATAACTGTTTTCTAATCCTTTGAACATTCTCAGGATTATGATAGCAGTCATATTGAAGATGACCCATTTTTCCACATATAAAGCAAGACATTTCTTTAATCACAGTAACATTATTACCCAGTTTTTGTGAAACCATTTGATTCCAATTTCTTTGATTACCTCTGGGTTTTTGATTTTGAAAATTCTGTGAAGAAGAAGTACTTGCTTTACATGTACAATTAACACAGTTATTCACAACAGATTTAACAACAGGTTTAGTAACTGAGTTAACTGTATTACTAACATATCCTAACCCATGTTTAGATTTGTTAGTATTCATGCTCACATTTTCTAAGTCCAGTTTAACCTTTTCCTTAAACATTTTCTTACCCTCTTCTAGTTTATCAGTTTTAAGATTAGAAACTAGATCAGTAATTACTCTCCTCACATTCTCACATGTTGACTCAGACTTAGATGATTCAGATTTCACACTCTTCTCACTATCAGATGTCCTATCACTCTGATCATCTTCTTCAGTCCAGTCACTAACTTCACCTTCTACAAACAGTTCATCATCAGATAAACTTTTAATTGGATCAGCCTTTTTAACCTCATCTACCATTCCTCTTTTAAGTGAATTGATATCAATTTCACTTTTAGGAGGAAAGTAGGTGTGATTATAAGGTGGAGGTACATTATTGTACCCTAATCCAGTCTTAAGTTTATCATGAATCTGTGAATTAATAAGTTTATTTACACTCTTTGAAGCATGTTCTAATTTACTTACATCAAGCCTTATACTATCTCTTTCACATGTGACCTCAGTAAGTTTCTTAGATAACAACTCAACTTTATCTTTAAAAGTGTCTCTCTCCCACCTAGCATATTCAATGTCATATTTAAACTGTGTTGCATTGACTTCATATGCCTTTATTTGATTTTCCAGATTTTCAATGACTGCTATGGTGTGTTTACTTTTGATTTCCCATTGTTTTAGTTCCTCACACACTTTTATATTATGATCTCTGTAGTGTTTAACAGTTTGTTTACAAACAGCAGAACATAATTTATTTTGTACCTCAGAAGGAACTTCTGACTTTTTGTCAGATTCTGCAATGGCCATGAGACATTGATTCTTCACAACATGCTCTTCTTGATCACTCCAGTCCCATCCACAGCCATCCATAGACACCAAAGCATTTGCTGAAGCCCCCTGAAATGGAATGTTTCTTGTCTGTGTTCCAGTGCTTCCAGATCTCTGACCATTACCATTCTGCTCTTGCCTAGGGTTTCTGCATTCTCTGGCAAAGTGTCCCATCTTGTGACAGTTGAAACACTCAATCTTGCTCTTATCAAACCAATTAGCATCATTCCTCTTGTATGTAAAGTTGTTTCTACCAGTCCTCTGCATGAACCTTTTTGCTCTCTGAGTAATCAAAGCAATTTGCCACTTAATGTCCATCTCCTCTAGATCATCACCATCAAATTGTTCCAGATCTTCATTAGTAAGTGAAGAATTCACATTACTTGCAAAGAAAGATTCTAATATCTGATCATTAGAACTATTTGATGATGATCCTGCTCCTCCTGAAACATAAGTAGAACCCATTTGACTTTATTCTACCTTTGTTCCAGCCATAGACATAAAAGCAGCATTATGACTATATCCAGTTGCTTGCTTCTTACTTTCCACCTCAGACTCAAAGTTCCTCAGATCATTGTATATATCTTCTAGTTCCTTAACTTCAATGTCTGAACTCTGCCTCAATCCAACATTATAGATTGTCCATTCATCACCTAATGATCTTAAGAACTTTCTGTTAAGATCTTCTTTGTCAATCTTAACCTTGTGATTTTCCAATTCTCCAACTAATTTAGTAAACCTATCAAAGGTTTGAGTTAGAGTTTCAGTTTTCACATGGCTAAAATTTTCAAATTGTTGCTTTAACAGAGATCTTTTATTCTTTTTGGTGTTATCATTACCACCAAACCTCTTCTCAATCGCCTCCATTAGTACCTTGGGATCTTCACAATTATCAAATCTGCTCTGATGCTCATTCGGAATGGATAGCAACAAAGTACTAAGTGCCTTGTACTCAGTAGATCTGATTTTCCTCTCTGCTTCAGATGTTGGTGGTGCTCTTGGTTGCTTTTCTCCATCACCATCAAGCGTTAATGGAATACCATTAACAACAACTTCCCACATCTGATAATCCGTGAGAAGCATATATTGCCTGATTCTGACCTTCCATAGGTCAAACTCATCAGGTTTAAGCATTGGAATCTTTGTTGCTTGAATTCCTTCATTACCTTCAGTAGCCATTGAAATCAAAACTTAATATATGAACTAAAACTCAAATACTAATACTAATAATCCCAGATCTTCATGTCTTCAAAGCTTCACAAGCTCTGATACCACTTTGTTAGTCCCTGTTTAACTTAATAAACAATCTTACGTAATAAGCCTTGAATAGATTATTGAGAAGTTGCGGAATCACACTCAATAATATTAAGAAGATCAACAAATATTAATTATTATGATGAACACAATAATATACCAAAAGCTTCAATCTTATTAATGATATAAGACGAATACACTTGATGTATTAGGGTTACAGAAAACCTTGAAGCTGCGCAATTAACATTAACCTATCTAGGTCTAAAGGATCTCTATTTATAACACATAGAGTCCTATACAATCTCCTACGAATATGGAATAAAATAACTTCCATAACCGACTCATACTTATCACAAAATCATAAACAGTTGTAACTACCATTCTGAAGTAAACAGTTGTAACTGTTACACATTCAGTGGTAACTGCTTCAACTGTAATATAAGACTAAGTACAAATATATAATCAGTGTTAACTGTTTCATATATAACTAACAGTTACAAATACATAAGCAGTTTTAACTACTTACAGACACATAACTATCAGTTGTAATCTATCTTCAATCAGTTGTAACACTTGTCTTCTCTTCAGTTTTCTTCTATCAATTGTAACTTCGTAAAGACAGTTTTAACCTTTAAAACAAACAGTTTTAATCACTTATACTCTGTCTTCATCAACAACTTCAACTCAGACCTGAAACAGTTTTGACCCAACAAGTATATCATATAATAGGTTTCACAAAATTAATATTCATACTAACAATAAAGGTTAGCTCACAAATACGGATGTAACATGTTTAGGTGGACAAACAATACCAATAATCGTCTTGAAATAATTTTTATAAAAGGTGTTTTAAATGTGCCACGTAAATTTAAAGTAGACAAATATACTGATGATCGAAATAACACTTACTATTCCTAATAAATGCATGTTATTCCGATATGATCCCTAATCAGACAAATCAACACCGTCACCAAAAATAGAGTGTTAGTAATTCTATTCTGTTATTTTTTTACTTTTTGTAATATTAAAGAAAATACCAAAAAGAATTTTTCGTTATTTTATGCTTTATTTTTATTCTATGTTATTTTTCCCAAGTCACGACTCATTTGGATATTATTTGCTAAAATAACGAGTAAACGGTTTTTGAAAAATTCAAAATCGACTCAAATCGCATCCTAACTGCTCTATGCGACGTCCCACTCGCCGTCGCCTGCGACGTCCCAGTCTACGTCGCAAATAGGGTTAGACTATATATAGTCTCAACCGCGACGTAACACGTCACACTATTCAATATCCACCTGCGACGTAGCCTGCGACGTACCATCTGGCGATTTGCGACGTAGCACTTTTTCGAGAATCTTTGTGATTTGTAGCTGTTTTCATTCCGAGTTATTCACGTAGCTTTGATCTACTCGTTATTCCGCACACTTAGGTACCAATCTTACCTTTTCTCACCGTGTATTTTAGCTTTAATCGTTAAATGTATATTGCGGGTTTTAGGGTTCTCGGTTTGGGTCGAATTAGTTGTGTAATCGTGATCTAAACATCGTATAATCTATGTTTTTGTGATCACCATTTGTTGCCGCACCGTGTAGTGCGATTGATTTTGAAAAACCCCAAATTTCGAAAGTTAGGTTTTCTGGGTTGGGACGACTGTTCGTCGTTGCGACGTACGCTGCGACGTCGTGGCCTACGTCGCTATACTTAACTATTATTAATTGCCTACGTCGCCCTTCCCTACGTCGCCTTTTACCGCGACGTCCTACGCGACGTCTCTCACTACGTCGCTACTTTTATTAATGTGATTAAATTCACAATAAATAGCAAAATGCGACGTCCCCTTTAACGTCGCTCGAATTTTGTGCGACGTCAAGGGCTACGTCGCTATTGTTATTATTCTGATTATCTGCGACGTCCTTTCCTACGTCGCTATCTGACATGCGACGTCATAGGCTACGTCGCCTCTTACAGGAAAAATGACAAATTTTGTTATAAACCAATTGTTGCGTTTTTCTGACTGTTCAATTCTGTCCAGCAATGGCGGGTGATTTCTTTCAGTTCCTCGCTGAATCAGAAAGACAGTGTTCACTGCTTCTGCCCAAAGAGTGTCACCACTCGCCCGTCCGCGGCTAGAAGGATCCTCTTCCGGTCGTGGATTTTTTTGTGCTTTCTGGTGGTCATGCGCCTTAAAGTTTCTATCTGGTCACTTAGATATGACCATTTTTGTCTCCGTTGGTCAATGATCCGGTGGAATTCTCTCTTTGTCCTGAATCTTGGTTTTCTGGTCTGGAGGAATTCCTTCATTATCCTGGATCTCGGCCTTCTGGTCTGGTGGGATACCATCCCTGTCTTGGATTTTAGCCTGTCCTTGTCTTGGATTTTGGCTGTATTCGTTTAACCGGGATCTTTGGTCTAGGTTTAGGTTTAGGTTTAGGGTTTAGGATTTGATATGTGTGTCTGTAACTTTGTACTTATTTAACATATCAATGAAACCTTTCGTTTGTGATAAATTTGGTATACTTTGTTTGTTCTAACGCTTTTCGAGAATATCTTGTATGCTTCTGTTTTTACAGATATGGCTTTAGTGTTTGAGGCGCGTCATAATACTGCTGCTTACCTTGATGATACTTCTGATAAAGCTGCACCGTATCGTCAGATGACTGCATTTTTGAGACGCTCAAGGGTATTCCACGCCATTTCCGATAACACTATGATTTTTGGAAATCTGATCAACCCTTTCTGGAGGAACGCAAATGTTGTTACTGATAACAACGTTCGACGACTGGTCTCTACAGTTCTTAACACTGAGATCATAATTACAGAACAGAGTATTCGAGAACTTTTACAGCTGAACGATCAACCGAATATGCCAGTCAGTTTTGATCATATTTTCGTTACGGGAGCTATGCAACGGATTGGATATCCCGGGATTCCCACTGATCAGTATCGCAAAGCAAATCTTACACGTGTTTGGCGATATTTGATGCACGTTATTATTGTTTGTTTGGGAAACAGGAAAGGTGGAACGGATGGTATGAGCCGAAGTTTGGCTTCTGCCATGTTAGCGTTAGTGTACAACAAGCCGTTTAACTTCTCGGGATTTATCTTCAAGGCTATGGTTGATAATGCGAATGCCGGGGATCAGAAATGGATCTTATATCCGAGATTTATTCAGTTGCACATCAATCGTCATCATCCAGATCTTCAGGCACAGGGTGATATCGATCAGCAACTAAAGATTTCACCGATGATGAGTCGGATCTTTACTATTTGTGCAGGTTATGAGAAAGGGGTTGAGGCGCCAAGGGATGTTCCCTTATTTGGTGGTATTGTTGATGAGAATTATGTACCCCCACCGGAACCTCAGTATATGGACATTCCGGCACCACAGCAACCGCAGCAACTGCTTGTGAACATTCCTGTTCCAGCTGCGGGGGAGCATGTGAATGCTCTTTTGGAGAATATTGAGCAATTTGGACATGTTGATTCGGACGATTCAGCTTCTCACCATACAGTCGAAGGATCTGATTCTGAAGAAAATCCTGTTCAACAACCTGATGATGGCGGGCCAACGCCTTCGGATTCTGATGGTGCGGTCCCGCACCCGTCTCAGATGGAAACAATTCGACGTCAGTTTTCTCTGAGGTACAAAAGAATTCAGCGTCGTTTGAAACAGGGGCGTGTGTATGTTCCAAAGAATACTGGCAAACGTATTCGAGACGGTGATGATCCTGAGGATGTAGACTTTGAGCCTCGTCGTCGTCGTCGTTCTCGTCAATCTACTTCTTCCAGAGCTCCTGTTAACCCGACACCTCAAGATGCTTTTGAGATTCAACCGACACCAGCTTTTATGCAAAAGATGTTGAATGATATCCAGAGTATGCAGCAAAGGATGATAGCTCAAGATGAAAAGATTGCTGAGCAAGCTGCGCTGATCGAGGTTCAATCTAAGGAGCTCGAGGAAACGAAGCTTAGGGTTAATGTTTTGGAAGGCAGGTTACTTGCCTCGGGGGAGTCTGGGTCTGGGGTACCCAATTTAGAGTCAAGTGAACCTGCGTCTGTAAACCCCAACCCTGTACTTGAAAATGTTAATGAAAATATTTCTGTTTTGGATTATTTTTGTGTTGATGATATTCCAGGGCAACCGAGACCACTGGCTGTTGACTATTCATTCGCTGACTTATCGTTTATTCAGAGAATGGCCGGTGGAGTTGGCTCTGAGGAAGAAACGGAGAATGTTTTTGAAATGAATGAGGATGTTTCGATTGAAGAAGAACTGTTGAATTCAGATGAAACGTATGATGATGCACAATCTGGGGAAGCTTACGATGGTGCACCAATTATAGAATCTGATTCAAGTGAAGATGAGATGCCTACTAAAGCTCAACATGGAGGATCAAGTTCTGCTGCAACTCCAGCTCAAGAGACACAGGCACCGGACTCAGCAGCTCAAGAATCTACGGATATTCCAAGGAAATATACTGCTGAAGAAAAGAAAGAAAGAAACAAGAAATGGTGGCCTAAGGGACGAAATCCAGTTCCTATTCCAGTTAAATGTCAAGTGTACCGGGTTGGTCGAAATTATACCGGAGTTATTAAAAGCTGGAAGTGTCAGAGGAATCTTTTTATGATTAAGAGAGAAGATGGAGTTCAGTA
The DNA here is from genome assembly GCA_949592205.1 of Helichrysum umbraculigerum. NCBI lineage: Eukaryota > Viridiplantae > Streptophyta > Magnoliopsida > Asterales > Asteraceae > Helichrysum > Helichrysum umbraculigerum. The sequence continues at coordinate 1,026,797 of CATIUR010000005.1, read as the reverse complement.
CTTTAGAATGCGTTTTGATAGATTAAGTACGTTGCCAAAAGGAGAGATTAATCGATTAGCTCAGCTTAAATTGATTAATCCGTTCGAAAATGATTATGCTGAGTTCATTCAGAGAAATTTACGTCGGGAAGTGTTATCGAAGACATATTCTAAATTGAAACCGACGTTGGGCACTCGGTATACGTTAAAAAGGAAGATTGATCCAGTCACTAGGAAGCCTATGGTTAAAGTTCATTATCCGCCTGCTAACTGTTTGACTGAGATACCTCTGGAACCAGTTCCTTATTATTTTCTGAGAAGACTTGTAAAATGGGAACTTGATTCACAAACTGGTGAAGCGGTTATTACTTTTGTTCCAGATTCTGAACCGTGGCCAGAAGTTGGAGGTATATGGAATTTGAAGCAAGCAACGTTTAGACTGTATGATCCGATGAGTTTGATTAATTTTCATGAAAAAGATTTAAGAAAACTCTATGATGATCGGATTCGTGTTGGTCAGAAGAATGAGTTCAATAGACGTTTAGCCGAGCAGTTTTACAATGTTGTTACTGTTTGTGTGGCTAATGGAATTCATGCTGATGGCCAATTTCCTGCGGGCTGGGTTTAAAGAAGATTTTTGAAGACCAAGCTGAAGACACGGGGGAGTTTGTTGGTACATGTTTGTGTCTGTCAGTTGGTCTAGCTCGTAGTTTGTAATTAGAATTAGTTTTCCTGATTCCTGCGACGTTGCGTGTAACGTCGCAGGTGCGACGTCAGGTTTTGGGCCTGCGACGTAGCCAACGTCGCATGGGCTTGGGCCTGCGACGTCGTGTGCGACGTCGCAGGTGCCAGATTATGTATAAAAACGTATTTACGTTTTCTGTTTAGGGTTGACGAAACCCTAAACGCCATTTGTCGAAATCTCTGTAATCTGATCGATTATAATTCAATATAATACGTTTCGTTTGATATTCATTGAGTATTTGATTATTCGTGTGATTGTTTGATTAGTCAATTGTTGTTTCCGCCATCAATTGATTGACTCGGTTCGTATAGATCCAAGGTTAGGGACAAACAGATTTGTTTGACCAACTACAAGGGTCAAGTTACTACTCAAAGATCGATTTGCGATCTGGTTACCACCAACTGAAGGTACGGGATGAGGATATCCCAAAGACAGCGTTTAGGACTCGATACGGACATTATGAGTTCCTGGTCATGCCGTTTGGATTGACAAACGCACTAGCAGTGTTCATGGACCTCATGAATCGAGTATGCAAACCTTATCTTGATAAGTTCGTCATTGTGTTTATCGACGACATATTGATATACTCACGAACGAAGGAAGACCATGAACAACATCTGAGACAGATTCTGGAATTACTGGAGAAAGAGAAGCTTTATGCTAAGTTCTCTAAATGCGAGTTTTGGATGCGTGAAGTTCATTTCCTTAGTCACGTGATCAATAACAAAGGAATTCACGTGGACCCATCCAAAATTGAGGCAATTAAAAACTGGGAAGCCCCGAAAACTCCATCTGAGATACGACAATTTCTTAGGCTAGCCAGCTATTACCGACGATTCATCGAGAACTTCTCGAAAATAGCTCAACCACTTACCACCCTAATGCAAAAAGACAAGAAATTTGATTGGGGAGAAAAGCAAGAGAACGCTTTTCAATTACTGAAACAGAAACTGAGAACTGCACCTATCCTGTCACTACCGGAAGGAGTAGAAAACTTTGTTGTCTACTGTGATGCTTCACATCAAGGATTAGGTTGCGTGCTAATGCAAAATGACAAAGTCATTGCTTATGGGTCTCGTCAATTGAAGATTCATGAGAAGAACTATACGACGCATGACTTAGAGCTGGGAGCAGTCGTTTTTGCGCTTAAAATTTGGAGACACTACCTGTACGGTACAAAGTGTACGATCTTCACCGATCACAAAAGTCTCCAACATATACTTGATCAGAAAGAACTCAACATGAGACAAAGACGTTGGGTTGAACTGCTGAATGATTACAACTGTGAAATCAAGTATCATCCGGGTAAAGCTAATGTAGTAGCAGATGCCTTGAGTCCTAAGGAAAGAGTAAAACCTCGAAGAGTTCGAGCGTTAGGATTAACGATCCACTCGAGTCTCATTTCACAAATTTGTGACGCTCAACAAGCTGCCTTTACTCCAGAACGTATGAAGGATGAATCCCTCAAGGGGATGGAAAAACAACTAGAGTCTAAAGATAATGGAGTATTGTATTTTATGAACCGAATTTGGGTTCCTTGTGTTTAGGAACTGTTAGTACATGTTTAGTGTCTGTCAGTTGGTCTAGCTCGTAGTTTGTATTTAGATTAGCATTTCTGACTCCTGCGACGTAGCGCACTACGTCGCAGGTGCGACGTCAGGTATTGGGCCTGCGACGTAGCAGACGTCGCATGGGCTTGGGCCTGCGACGTAGCGTGCTACGTCGCAGGTGCCAGTTTTTGTATAAAAACGATTTGTGTTTTCTGTTTTAGGGTTGACGAAACCCTAAACGTAATTTGTCGAAATTCTCTGTAATCTGATCGACTATAAGCAATAATATTACGTTCGTTTGATATTGATTGCGTATTGATTGTTCGTGTGATTATTCGTGATCTAATTGTTATTTCCGCTAGCAATTAGAGTGACTCGGTTCGTTCTAGATCCAAAGTAAGGGACAAACAACTGGTATCAGAGCAGAAAGTGCTTGTTTTGGCGTTTCGGATCGAGTTTGGGATTTAAAAGAACGTGATATTCGTGAGTTTTCGTGTTTATTACGTTTGTTTTGTGTTTATACAGGTTTTCGATCAGCATTATTGGGATTCTTGAAGGTTTCAGTCGTTCGACATTCGTGGTTTTGGTTTTAGGGTTAAAAATTCGTTTTTAGGGTTTTTGGCCGCTGTTCATCGCGTTTTGCGACGTACCACTGCGACGTAAGCTGCGACGTCGCTAGCGACGTAGTGATTTGGACTTTAATTAGTCCGTGCGACGTCCTCTGCGACGTCATCTGCGACGTACCTCTCTACGTCGCATAGTGTGGTTCTGCGACGTCCTCTGCGACGTCATCTGCGACGTACCTTTCAACGTCGCATTTTCTGATTCTTAATTGAATCCTTTGCTTTTTGCGACGTACCTATCTACGTCGCATTAACTTTGTGCGACGTACCTCTCTACGTCGCTAAGATCAGAAGTTTGATTTTTCGTTTAAGTATTTACAATGGCAGCTGATAAAGAGGATATTAGAGGACTTAGGGAGATGATTAAACAAAGTAATGATATAGGTTCAAGTAATAAACCTCCACTATTTACTGTGGACATGGATTACGTATACTGGAGAGACCGAGTTGAGCAATATATTGACTTTCATTGTCCAGAATTATGGGGACCATTACGTGAGCGTTATGTAGCTCCTTTTGCTGATGGGGAATACCGTAATATTCGTCCTGCTAAGACCTATAAAGCTATGTCTCCCGAAGAGAAGAAAGATTTTGATACTGAAAGAAAGACTTTTTCAATGATCAAAATGTGTCTAACCAAGGATGTTCTATGGCTGTTCAGAACCCATGAAACAGCTTTTGATTTGTGGAAAGCAATTGAAACTCGTTGTGGAGGAAATGACAAGTATAAGGAAGCCAAGCTCGAACTGATTAAGAAACAGTACGATATCTTTGACATCCTTCCTAATGAAGACATGACTTCTTTATTCACAAGGTACTCACGGTTAGTTGGTGAGCTGTTTGAAGGAGGTTATACTTTTCCTTCAATTGAAGTAAATAAGAAGCTGCTGGATGTGTTGCCGAGTTCTTGGGATGTTAAAGTTCAATTTTTAAAGGAAAATGAAGAACTTGGAAACATGTCTTTGGATACGTTGATAGGAGATCTTCAAGCTCACGCTATGGAGATTAAGAAGAAAGAAACTAGGTCTGGTTCTGCTGTTCAGAATCCTAGTGTGTATGGTGTTCAGATCAACTCTGGAAAGACTTATGGATCTGGAGTTGCCTTTGTATCAAATACAAATGCTTCATCGAATTCTTCTTCTTCTGATGGGATTCATTCGGTTTTTATGACTGGACCTTCTTCAAATCAACAACAGGTTCAAGTCTCACCTGCTATTCAGGAGCAAGCTGCCATCTACACAGCTTTCTTAAGCTCTTACAAGGATTTGGTTACTCAACCGAATCTAACTTTGGAGTTGACTAAGGAGGACTATGCTCAGCTTGATGAAGACGATCTGGAGCAAATGGATTTGACTTGGAATGTGGCAATGATCACCCGCAGAATTCAGAAGTTTTTGCAGAGGACAGGGCGTAAAAGCTTGGAGGGTGATGGAAAGACTGGCTTTGGATTTGACAAGAGTAAGGTCCGATGTTACAATTGTCAAAATTTGGGTCACTTCGCCAGGGAGTGCGAGAAACCCAAAATGCCAGCATCGGGATTTACAACACCGTCTACTCCTCTAAAGGCCAAAGAAACGGAAGTTACCAAGAGAGGGATTGCTGATAATGCCCTGATTGCTTTTGAGCCTACAAGTCAAGATTGGACGCCTGTCTCCCAGCATTACCAACAGTGTCTGATGGCTCACATTGTGAATGAGGTACATGATGAACCGTTAAATTGTATTTCATGCATAAAGTTAACTGAATCTTTAAAGGCATATCAGACAGAGACAGCTGAATTGAGGAAAAAGAATGAAAAACTAACCGACTCAAATAATTTTTTAAAAGCTAATGAGAAACTTTATGAAAATCATCTTGAGGCTCATCGGTTAGATACTCAGAAATATAAATCTAAGGTTTTTAGTCAAGAAGATGCCATTAAAAGCTATCTTGTTGAAATTGAACTTTTAAATAAAGAACTTACAGATTTAAAAGCTGAGTATGAGAATTATAAGAGTAAAATATTAGGTTCAAATTCCTCAACAGTTGTCTTCAATGAAATCCTTAGCAAGCATGGTACTAAAGGGAAAAAGAATGAGGGATTGGGATACAACTCAGTTCCTCCTCCTACTACTTGTTGTCCCCTGCCTGTTAAGGAAGGCTTTGAAGAGATTCCAGTTGACTGGTCCAAGCTCTATGGTTTAAAAGCTAAAGATGCTAAAGAGACCAACCATAACAAACCGGCAAAGGAGAAAACCATGCGGCCAGAGTACCCCTTGCCAAAGTTTGTTAAGTCTGTGCATGAATCTCCGGTTAGTGTTAAGGAGAATGTTGAAGTAAAGAATGAATCTCCTGTTAGTGTTGAGGAGATTGTTGAGATTGAGGACATTACGGATCAGGAGTATCCAGAGGTTAAGAAGGTTGCATTTAAACCTGAAAAAGTGATTTCAAAGGTTGAACCTGAAATTAAGGTTCAACCAAATAAAGGAAAAGCAAAGGTTTTAAACTCGAAACAACAAACTTTACAGTCACCTGTAAAGATTTTGCAAAGAAAATCAGTAAATGAAAATGTTTCGTATGATAAACCTTCAACTTCAACCTCTCATCCAAAACAAACATCTTCTAAGACGTGTACTCAATGTTCATGTTCTAGAAATGTTTCTCCACATCCTGTGGTAATTCCTCAGCCTCAACCGTTTATTGAGACTCGTTCTTGTTTCTACTGCAAGAAACAAGGACATTTAATCCGTGAATGTCCAAAGCTGTCAAATCAGCGATATGGGAGAGAGATGCCTAGGACATCTGTTTATAGAAACTCTTTTTCTAAATCTCCACCTAGGCGTTACTCAAACTCTCCCAAGCCTGTTTCGAAACCAAGTAATGTTGAGCAAAAACCTTTGCCAATTCAAAAGCCCAACATTACTTCTATTACCATTTCCGAATCTTCAAAAGTTTGGAAACGTAAAGAGTCTGATGTTGACTCTTTAGTCGTCAACAATAACACATCAGATAAAAATTCTAATTTGTTTAAAGATAAAATCCTATCTGACGTGATTATTGTTGATGCCCACGGTCGACCTAAGTCTGTAAAGGCTTGGGTCACCGTTTCTCACTAATCTCCTTTGTTTGTGTGTTGCAGCAGTCAGAACGCGTTAAAGATAGCGAATGGTATTTGGATAGCGGCTGCTCGCGACATATGACGGGCGATGTATCTCTTCTTGTGGATATTAAACCACATGCAGGAGGTTATGTTGCCTTTGCTGGAGATTCTGGGGGAACTATTTCTGGAAGAGGAACGTTAACTAACGGCAATGTTAGTTTTGAAAATGTGAACTATGTGGAACAGCTTACGCACAACTTGCTAAGTGTTTCACAGGTCTGTGATAAGGATTATACAACTGCGTTCACAAAGACTAAGTGTGTGATACTGAAGCCTGGGTATGTCATTCCGGAAGAATGGGTGTTACTGAGAGCACCAAGAAAGGATGACACCTACATTTTGAATATGAGAACTGTTGAGACATCGAACGAGTATACGTGTCTCTTGTCTAAGGCTTCTGAAAAGGATTCACTGCTTTGGCACAGACGAATGGGACACATTCATTTCCGAAAAATGAATTTCTTGACTAAAAATGACCTAGTGCTAGGAGTTCCAAAACAGTCATTTGCTCTAACGGATGACTGTATCTCCTGCCAAAAAGGAAAGTTACGTAAGAAGTCCCATAAGTCTAAGCAGGTGAATTCCATAAATGTTCCATTGGAACTACTGCATATGGATCTTTTCGGTCCAGTTTCTACAAAGAGCATTGGTGGTCGGTCTTACTGCTTGGTAGTTACTGATGACTACTCAAGGTTTTCGTGGGTTTATTTTTTGACCACGAAAGGGGAAACTCCTGAGATTCTGGTGTACTTGTTGGACAAGTTGGCAAATCTGTGCAACTTGAAGGTGAAAAGGATAAGAAGCGACAATGGAACTGAATTCAAGAACTCAACTCTCGAATTGTTTTGCGCTACAAGAGGTATTGAGCATCAATTTAGTGCTCCGAGGACTCCACAACAGAATGGAGTTGCAGAAAGGAAGAACAGGACAATAATCGAGACAGCTCGGACTATGTTAGCTGACTCCAAGTTACCAATCATATTCTGGGCTGAGGCAGTTAATACTGCCTGTTATGTTCTCAACAGAGTACTCACGGTTAAGAAAAGGAACAAAACGTGTTATGAACTTTTTAATAACCGTAAGCCAAATCTACAGTTCCTAGAACCATTTGGGTGTCCATGTCTGATCATGATAACGAAAGATAAGGTTTCTAAGTTTGGTGATAAAGCTGTTGAAGGGATTTTTCTTGGATATGCAGTCAACTCTCCGAACAAAAGAGTCTTTAACAAATCAACGAATCAGATCGAGGAGCATTTTGAAGTGAAATGTTTAAGGTATACGGAACCTCCTCAAGGAACGGGTCCGGATTGGTTTTTCAACTATGGAAACCTGTTTAACTCTTTCAATATTCCGGAAGAAGATGAAACGGAAGAGTTGGTTTCTATACTGCATGAGCTTGATATTTCTCAAGATACACCCGTTACTAATAAACCATCCGACCCATCTCCTAATGCAACACCCGCACCTCCACCGACTAATCCTACACCTCCACAACCTACACCTACTCCTTCACCAACACCCACACAACCGAAAACAACTACCAAATCACCACCATCTACACCATCTCCTACTCCACCATCTTCGGCAGCTCCTTCTAAAACAGTTTACAACTATACAAAGGAGCTTCCATATGATTCAAATATGCCTCCTTTAGAGGAACCTCAAGAAGAAGATGAAGTGGAAGAAACAATGAACTACTCTCACTTATTTTCTCATGAAGATGAAGGAGAAGAAGAAGAGATAGTCATTCCTGAGTCTGCTGCTACTCCTGAAACTGAGGGAGATTTGAACAATTTGGGTGTGGATCTTGTGCCAGGTGCCATACCAGAAACACGTATACATAAGGATCACCCCATTGATGATATCATTGGTGATCCTCATGCATCTGTTCAAACACGACAGCAAACAAAGCAGACTTCAGCTAAGCAGCTTTTGGGACTTATTGCTCATATTGATTCATGTCATTTGTCTCAAATTGAACCGAAAAAGGTTGATCAAGCCTTAAAGGATCCATCTTGGGTCGAGGCTATGCAGGAGGAACTACAGCAAATAAACAAGATGAATGTTTAGGAAATTGTTCCTCTACCCAAGGGTGCTCACTTGACGGGTACTCGTTGGGTTTTCCGTAACAAAATGGATGATCGTGGGGCTGTTATTCGAAACAAAGCCCGTCTGGTAGTTCAAGGATATAGTCAACTAGAGGGTATTGACTATGATGAAGTTTTCGCTCCTGTTGCTCGTTTGGAATCAATTCGGATCTTTCTAGCTTATGCTTCTTTCAAAGGATTCCGAGTGTATCAACTTGACGTGAAGTGTGCTTTTCTATATGGAGATGTTGACGCAGTGATCTATGTGTGTCAGCCTCCCGGTTTTGAAGACCCAAAGCATCCTAATCATGTTTGCAAGCTGAAGAAAGCTTTGTATGGTCTTCATCAATCTCCTCGACTTTGGTATGAGCGACTTGCCACGTACTTACTGAAGAATGGTTTTGATAGAGGACAGATTGATAGCACGCTTTTCATCAAAAGGGAAGGAGCGGATTTGTTACTTGTGCAGGTCTATGTAGACGACATAATCTTTGGATCAACTAATGATCAGTTGTGCAAGGATTTTGAAAGATTGATGAAATCTGAGTTTGAAATGAGTGCTATGGGGGAACTCACGTTCTTTCTGTGACTACAGGTTGAGCAATCTGACAATGGAATTTATATCCATCAGTCAAAATATGTCATTGACATGTTAAAACGATATGAATTGCTCAACTGTAAACACTATGGCACTCCAATTGAAGCAAGACACAATCTTGGACCTAATGAGGACGATGAAGACTGCAAGGAGAAAGACTATCGATCAATGATAGGCTCTCTCATGTACCTGACTGCCTCAAGACCAGATATCGTGTTTGCTGTTTCTCTCTGCTCACGATTTCAAGCAAATCCGAAGGTGTCTCATATGAAGGCAGTAAAACGCATTTTTGGATATCTCGCTTTTAGGCCATCTCTGGGTCTATGGTATTCAAACGAGAAAAACTTCGAGTTAACTGCCTATTCGGATTCGGATCTTGGTGGCTGCAAGATAGATATGAAGTCAACTACTGGAGGATGTCAGTTCCTTGGATCGCGCTTAGTTTCTTGGCAGTGCAAAAAGCAGACTGCGGTTGCTATTTCCACAGCTGAAGCCGAGTATGTTGCTGCTGCAAGTTGCTGTTCTCAAGTTCTCTGGATTCAGCATCAGCTGCGTGATTACGGGTTCAATCTCTCTATGACTCCTATTTATATAGATAATACAGCTGCTATATCTATAACTCACAATCCCGTACAGCACTCTAAGACCAAACATATTGAACTTAGGTTCCACTTCATACGGGATTGCTTTGAGAAACACCTTATAGATGTCGTACATATAGAGACCCTTAAGCAGTGTGCGGACCTTTTCACAAAAGCCTTTTTGCGATCACGTTTCATTGAACTGGTCAATCTAATAGGTTTAAGGTTCTTTCAGTCAAAGAAATGATTTGTGACTTGGATTTCTTTTTTAGATTTTTTAAATTCAATTTAAAAAAAAAAAAAAAAAAAAAAAAAAAAAAAAAAAAAAAAAAATCGCAACAGCCACTCTTTATGCTCTTTAGTATTAAAGAAAACGCAAGGTTGCTACAATTTTAAAATAGACGTTGAAGTTGTGTCTGTAAACAACTTGGGTTTGAATTCGATGGTCAATTGGATGTTAAAATGGTTATAACTTATGTTTTCGCCATCACCATCGTAGGGCGCACCTTATTGTGTGATCAATTTTGAAAACCCCTAAATTCGACAATTAGGTTTTCTGGGTTGGGGATGAATGTTCGTTAGTGCGACGTACGATGCGACGTAGTCGCCTACGTCGCTCTAATTCGCAATTAATTAATTCCTACGTCGCCCTTCCCTACGTCGCCTTTTATGCGACGTCCGATGCGACGTAGCACTCTACGTCGCTATTTTAATTAATGTGATTAAATTCACAATAAATTGCAAAATGCGACGTCCCCCTTTACGTCGCTCGACTTTTATGCGACGTACGGGCTTACGTCGCTTTTCAATTTATTTTGATTTTAGGCGACGTACAGTTCTACGTCGCTCTGTGTTATGCGACGTACGGTGCTACGTCGCTAGTTCCAGGAATTTTGATAAAGGTTTTTCTAAAAAATGTAAAATTTTTGCTAACCCTTTTCGAGTTGCAATCTGTTTCTGTTTTTGCAGATATGGCTTTGACTTTTGAAGCTCGTCACAATACGGCTGCTTATCTGGTTGACACTTCTGATAAAGCTGCACCGTATCGTCAGATGATTGCATTTTTGAGACGTTCTAGGGTATCTCACGCCATTTCCGATACCACGGTGGTTTTTGGAAATCTGATCAACCCATTTTGGAGGAACGCAACTGTCGTTACTGAAAACGAAGTTAGACGATTGGTCTCTACCGTTCTGGGTACGGAGATCATTATTACAGAACAGAGCATTCGGGAACTTTTACAGCTCAACGATCAGCCGGATATGCCTATCGGTTTTGATCATATTTTTGTTACTGGAGCTATGCAACGAATAGGATATCCAGGAATTCCCTCTGATCAGTACAGGAAAGCGAATCTCACGCGTGTTTGGAGATATCTGATGCACGTGATTATCGTTTGTTTGGGGAATAGGAAAGGTGGAACGGATGATATGAGCCGAAGTCTGGCTTCTGCTATGTTAGCATTGGTATACAACAAGCCGTTCAACTTCTCAGGATTTATCTTCAAGGCTATGGTTGATAATGCGAACGCTGGGGATCAGAAATGGATTTTATATCCACGTTTTGTTCAGTTGCACATTAATCGTCATCATCCAGATCTTCAGGCACAGGGTGATCCCGATCAGCTATTAAAGATTTCACCGATAATGAGTCGGATTTTCACTATTTGTGCAAGTTTTGAGAAAGGGGTTGCGGCAGCAACGGATGTTCCCTTATTCGGTGCTATTATTGATGAAAATTATGTTCCGCCCCCAGATCCTCAGTATATGGATGTTCTAGCACCTCAGCAACCGCAGCAACCGTTTGTGAACATTCCAGTTCAAGCTGCGGGGGAGAACATTCCTGCTCAAGCTGCGGGGGAGAACGTGGATGCTCTTTTGGAGAACATTGAGCAGTTCGGGCATGTGGATTCGGACAATCCAGCATCGCATGATACGGTCGAGAGTTCTGATTCTGAAGAACCGGCCAATGCAGGTCCTCAGGATGGGGGTCCGACGCCTGAGCATTCTGATGGTACTGTTCCGCATCCCTCTGAGATGGAACGTATCAGGCTTTCAGATTCATTCAGATTTCTGCGAATTCAGCGTCGGATCAGACAAGGACGCAAGTATGTGCCTCCACGGGATACGGGAAAACGTACACGCGACGGTGATGATCCTGCTGATGAGACTTATCAACCAAGACGTCGTGTTCGTCGTTCTTCGTCTACACGCGCTCCAGTCAATCCACAGCAGCAGGATACTTTTGAGATTCAACCGACTCCAGCTTTCATGCAAAAGATAATGGAAGATATGCAGCTGATGAAGCAAAAGCTGGAGGCTCAGGATGAGAAGATTGCTGAACAAGCTGCTTTGATCGAGGTTCAATCTAAAGAGCTCGAGGAAACGAAGAATAGGGTTAATATTTTGGAAGGCAGGTTACTTGCCTCGGGGGAGTCTGGGTCTGGGATACCCACTTTAGAGTCAAGTGAACCTGCGTCTGTAAATCCCAACCCTGTAATTGAAAATATTAATGAAAATATTTCTCTTTTGGATTATTTCTCTGTTGATGATATTCCAGGTCAACCAAGACCGCTGGCAGTTGATTACTCATTCGCTGACTTATCATTTATTCAGAGGATGGCCAGTGGAGTTGGCTCTGAGGAAGAAACAGAAAATGTGTTTGAGATGAACGAGGATGTCTCGATTGAAGAGGAACAGTTGGATGCAGATGAAACGTATGCTGATGCACAATCTGGGGAAACTTATGATGATGCACCAATTATTGAATCTGATTCAAGTGAAGACGAGAGTCCTGATAAAGCGCGACATGGAGAATCTAGTTCTGCTGCAACTCCAGCTCCAGAGACACAGGCACCGGACTCAGCAGCAAAGAAACTAACTGCTGAAGAAAAGAGAGAGAGAAACAAGAAATGGTGGCCTAAGGGACGAAATCCAGTTCCTATTCCAGTGAAATGTCAAGTGTACCGGGTTAGTCGGAATTATACCGGTGTTATTAAAAGCTGGAAGTGTCAAAGGAATCTGTTTATGATAAAGAGAGAAGATGGAGTTCAGTATTTTAGGATGCGTTTTGATAGATTGAGCACGTTGCCAAAAGGAGAGATTAATCGATTAGCTCAGCTTAAGTTGATTAATCCTTTCGAGAATGATTATGCTGAGTTCATTCAAAGATGTCTACGTCGGGAAGTATTATCGAAGACTTATTCGAAATTGAAGCCGACGTTGGGAACTCGGTATACATGGAAGAAAAAGATTGATCCAGTCACCAGGAAGCCTTTGGTTAAAGTTCACTATTCGCCGGCTAAATGTTTGACTGAGATACCTCTGGAATCAGTTCCTTATTATTTTCTGAGAAGACTTGTGAAATGGGAACTTGATCCGCAGACTGGCGAAGCGGTTATTACTTTCGTTCCAGATTCTGAACCGTGGCCAGAAGTTGGAGGTATATGGAATTTGAAGCAAGCAACGTTTAGGCTGTATGATCCGATGAGTTTAATTAATTTTCATGAAAAAGATTTAAGAAAACTCTATGATAATCGGATTCGAGTTGGTCAGAAGAATGAATTCAACAAACGATTAGCACAACAGTTTTACAATGTTGTTACTGTTTGCGTAGCTAATGGAATTCATGCCGACGGCAAGTTTCCTGCGGGCTGGGTTTAAAGAAGATTTTTGAAGACCAAGCTGAAGACACGGGGGAGTTTGTTAGTACATGTTTAGTGTCTGTCAGTTGGTCTAGCTCGTAGTTTGTATTTAGATTAGCATTTCTGACTCCTGCGACGTAGCGCACTACGTCGCAGGTGCGGCGTCAGGTATTGGGCCTGCGACGTAGCAGACGTCGCATGGGCTTGGGCCTGCGACATAGCGTGCTACGTCGCAGGTGCCAGTTTTTGTATAAAAACGATTTGTGTTTTCTGTTTTAGGGTTGACGAAACCCTAAACGTAATTTGTCGAAATTCTCTGTAATCTGATCGACTATAAGCAATAATATTACGTTCGTTTGATATTGATTGCGTATTGATTGTTCGTGTGATTATTCGTGATCTAATTGTTATTTCCGCTAGCAATTAGAGTGACTCGGTTCGTTCTAGATCCAAAGTAAGGGACAAACAGGAACTACGTAGCCTGATATTGGACGAAGCACATAAGTCCAACTATTCGATACATCCTGGTGCAGATAAGATGTATCACGATTTGAAAGGTTTTTACTGGTGGCCTGGTATGAAACGAGATATTGCCACCTATGTTAGTAGATGCCTGACTTGTGCAAAAGTAAAGACTAAATATCATAAGCCGTCTGGGCTTTTGCAGCAACCTGAGATGCCCAAATGGAAATGGGAACACATCACGATGGACTTCATTACGAAGCTACCAAAAGCATCATCTGGAATGGACACCATATGGGTGATTATGGATCGATTGACAAAGTCAGCTCATTTTCTAGCCATCAAAGAAACGGATAAGATGGAAAGGTTGACTAGAGTCTACATTAAAGAAATTGTTACTAGACATGGAGTGCCATTATCCATCATCTCTGATAGAGATGTACGTTTCACCTCTCGCTTCTGGCAAACTCTTCAACAAGCACTGGGCACTAGACTCGACATGAGCACTGCCTATCATCCACAAACTGAAGGCCAAAGCGAGCGAACAATACAGACGCTCGAGGATTTGCTGCGAGCATGTGTGATAGATTTTGGGGGAAACTGGGATATTCATCTCCCTCTAGCCAAATTCTCGTACAACAATAGTTATCATACGAACATACAAATGGCACCTTTTGAGGCGTTGTACGGACGCAAGTGCCGATCTCCACTCTGTTGGGCAGAGTTGGACGACAGACAGTTATCAGGTCCTGAGATAGTCCAAGAAACTATGGACAAGATATCTCAAGTACTTAATCGATTGAAAACGACACGAGACCGACAAAAGAGTTATGCCGACAACAGACGGAAACCTTTGGAGTTCCAAGTAGGTGACAAGGTCCTATTCAAAGTATCTCCTTGGAAAGGAGTTGTACAATTTGGGAAACGCGGTAAACTGAATCCACGTTACGTTGGACCTTTTGAAATCCTAGCAAGGATTGGTCCTGTAGCTTATAAGCTTAAACTACCGCAGGAACTTCGTAATATTCACGACACCTTTCACGTGAGTAACCTTAAAAAGTGTCTATCGGACGAGACACTAATTATCCCTCCTGATGAAGTTTTCATTGATGCAAAACTCCATCAGGAGGAACCCATCGAAATAATTGATCGGAAAACACATAAACTTCGACGCAGTCGGATCAAACTAGTCAAGATTCGATGGAACTCAAAACGCGGTACAAAGTCTACATGGGAACGTGAGGATGAAATGCGAAAGAAATATCCTCACTTATTCGAGAGCGTGACCGCGACTCACGACACGACCTAAATCTCGGGACGAGATTTCTCTAACAGGGGGAGAATGTGACAACTCTCCAAATTAGGTAATAATTAACATCTAATCACGTGCATTCTTACGCTAATTTCCTGATTAAGTTTAAACAAAACTTTCGATGTGATTTAAGCCTAGCAAGCCCAAATACTTTTAAACAAAAAGTATTACATATTATGTGATTAATTATAATCGTGTACAAACGTATATGAACGAATCCGACAAAATAAATAACAAAAGTGGGTGACACAAAAATAATTAATAATTCAATTATTAATTATGAGTATTAATATATCTATAACATAAAGATAAAACGACTTAGATATACGTTTTATATAAAACGTATTACAAAACGAACAGAAACAATTGTAAAACGTACCCAAAGATCACAAATCATAAAAGTTCTATTTTTGTCATACGTTTGAAAGTATTTGGAACATTACCTCAAAATATGAGTTCATAATTTAACTGAAATTTGGCGCCCAATTGGATGCGCGCAGTAAAATGTACAAATTTGTACAACAGTCTAAAATAAAGAAAATCTCATTATTCTAAATTTAAATAACAAACCAGGAGAACATCTACAAAATAAAAATATAAAATGTTATAATTTATATTGCTATAATTATACCCGTACCCGAAATTAACGGGGCAAAATTTGCCACCAAACTTCAATAATTGGTGAGACCACCTCCTGTAGTATACCATACTCGTTTGATTTTATTACTCCCTCCATTTCCCTTCTGAAGATCATCTCAACACACACACACATTATCAATCATCATCTCCAATCTTCTTCTTCTTCACTGAGTTAGAGCAGAAACAACAACAACAACAACAACAAGCATCAGCTTCAACTCCATCATCACTTTCTCCATCATCAAGAATCATCATCACACAACCTCATCTTCGTCATCATCAACAACCGTGATCATCATCACCATAAACTCATTGTAAGAATCCTTGATCTTTTACCTTCTTTCACTTTTCTTTCATGATTATTGCTTGTTTACATGTTAAATGTTCATAACTTGAAAGATAATACATGAAAACATAACTAAAACTAAAGAACACAAAACCTTAGAGCTAACGGTTTTCTGGGCAGATTTCTGTTCCTCAGTAGAATAATCGCAGAAAATCATAGGAGTTGAATTAATGCATGAAACTAGCGCCAAAATCTTCGTATTTCAGTTTGGAACAACTTTCGTGTAGAACGTTTTGCTTGAAAATGAACGGATTGTGATCTAGTAACTGATTTATAAAAGTATAGCATGAAAAACGAGTTCTGGACAGGCATAATCACGATTTTTTTAAAAATATTGTGTATGTTCAAAAATCATGAAAATAATAATGGAAGTAGGTGATATATGTGGGAACATCGTGTAAAATTTTTGGATTGGTTCGATAAGTTTTGAACCCCGAAAAGAGTCCCGAAAGTAGTCAAAAAAATCAGAAAAAGGGTTCGGGGACTGTTTTAGTATTACGTTAAATAACAACACTTTCGGGTTAACCACAAAAAGCAACGACAATTTTTCCGAGCTCAAATAACATATTTAAGTGACATGTAAAAGTTTCGGGTCAAACCGAGCACGTTTGACCAAGTCGATATAAACGAGACACAAACGATAAACCTAAACCGACAAATATTAAACATAAAAACTTTGGACCAAAAATATATCTGGTTGAGATAGATTGGGCCGTGACATTTAAACTGGACCGAGTGAGTAGCTAAATGGGCTCAAGAGGTAAATAATTTGGGCCGCGAAAACTGGGCCAACCGTGTGATTTTGTTAATGGGCCGGAAATTATTATGTTTTTATTTGGGCCAAAACTATCTCAATGGGCCGAATGTATATATTGGACTAAAATCACTAATATTGGGCCGAATGGGTTTAACAAATGGGCCAGACTAGTTATATTGTTATTTGGCTAAAACCATTACATTTATATCAGGCCCAAACGAGTAAATGGGCCAAGTGTTGGGCCAAGTCCAGTGAGTCGTTTAATTATAAAACATACACGAGACGTGAGTAATATTTGGAACATGAAATTATAAACAAAAACGAACAATCTATTTTAAAGCATTACGACATATATATATATATATATATATATATATATATATATATATAAAGTTATTTATATAGATATATATATATATATATATATATATATATATATATACATACGACATTTGTAACTATATATCTTTATGTACAAATGGATAACACATTTTACAAACGTACGACTTAATAATATACAACAAGTATATTTGCATAAGTATACATATATAGAACAAGTATATGTACAATGGAGACGAAACAACATTCAAATATATATACGACTATAACATGTTTGTATATACATTTAACAAAATATACGACACAAGAAATAACAACAATGTTTCAACATAACGTCAAACGATTATTTAAACAATTTAAGAAATCAACAATTTCTTTAAACAAACTGTTAACATAAGTTGATCAAACAAATCAACCGTACTTATGTTAATACATATTTTGTATATAGGTTAACATACCTTAGGCAAATCTGTCAGCTGCTAGCATTCACACCGAGCAAACTACAGTGAGTTCACAGCCCCTACTTTGCAATATTTTATGCTTTTAAACATAGGGCTGTAAACATAGAAACCGCATGCGAACACATGCAGCAAACTATATAAATGCTTTATTGCTTTATACAAACTGTTTGATATGAAATGATATGTTCACAACTGTTTTGGAAATTAGACAACGAATCCTAGTACGGACCCAGTCTCACAATGTATGCATGAAAATTCCTATGTCATGCAAACTATAACCATTAGCTAGGTGACTCTAGCCACTGAGTATACGAATAGTACTATTGCCGTGACGACCCTCCTACTGGATTGGAGCGTATACTTACATGTCATGTAGGCAAACAACATACTGATTGGTCGTGGTTTGGTTATAGAGTTAGGTCGCGTTACTTTAACCTGCGAGGTTTAGCTCACCTTTTAGAGGATCATAGTCTAAGTATTTCCCACATACTGTATAGGATGAACGTATCCTACAACTGTTTTATACCGGAAAAACATTCTGGTTACCTTTAAATACTGGTAAACAACCAGACTTACATTTTGGGTAACAACCCACATAAAACTGTATTTTGGGGTAACAATCCTACAATCTTGTACTTTGCAAAACCTGCAAATATTTATTTATTGAACGACACTTCAATAAATCAAACATAAATGGTTTAACATACCTCACATTTATACAAAACCTGTGAATTCACTCAACATATTTGTTGACGACTTTCTTTCTATGTTTTACAGGAAATTAGCTACGTAAGTAAGAATTGCATGCATTCAGGATGGACAACCCTGGACTACCTAAGATGCCACATACTTTTGGGGACAGCTTTTGAGGATTTCACTAGTATAACTGCAGTCATTGCAGTCATACTTGTGAAATCTTATTTTAAAACTTATGGATTGTAAAACTTAAATGTTTTAAACTCTACAACTACTGTTACGACTTACATAGTCGTATTACTTTTGTAACAACTGTTTAAACTGACATCTTAATCTATTATGTTGCGCAATAGCCATATGCTCTGAGTATGTATGTAATGTTTGGTTGATTACTGCTCTCGCCCCGCCACGTCACCAAAGCTTCCGCATACTTAATTAGTAATGATTGTAATTACCGTTTGGCGGGGTGTGACAATATAATACACTAATATCCATCAATAGTAAATGAAATAGTTAAACAATGTCATTCTTATACGCAACTAGTAATATTCATATGTTATATGCTAATTTACTAATTTTAATGAATTGTTAACAAATGGTTCATATCAAAAACAATTTATAATGAATATATAGTTGATGTTCATTTATTCTTACCGATTTCTTCTTCTTCTTCTTTTTCTTCTTCTTCTTCAGGTTTTGATTTCGATTTATCATATTGAACAACCTTTTTACCTTTATTTGATGAATCTTCCGCCATTCCTTTACTTTGCACTATTTTTTCGATTAATCTTCAATCGCTTAGTTCGAAGGCTAATTGCAACTTCTGAATTGTCAATTTAGAAATTAGGAACCCTAAATTCTTGTTTTAATCGCATAAATGTTAGAATTCATTAAGCCAAAACCCTAATTTTTTTTTTTTTTGGGTAAAGGGGACGGTACCCCGGAAAAATTTTATACCAACCAAAACAAAATAATTACACGTTTACAACGGGCATGCCCGAGGGGACGTTTTTAGTGAACGTCCCAAACACGTACATAATAACCTATTACTATAACTAGACTTCTATCGAACCTACTTTGGCCACTTTTACAAAATTCCCGAACAAAACTAAAATGGCCAAAACTAGTACCAAAATTTAAACTAAAATGACCATTTATATAAACATGATCATTTTTACAATAACGCCTAGAAAATGACAAACAAAAATTCTTCAAATCTTCGGCGTCTTCAATCTTCATTGCACATGCAGAGATCATTTCCATAACCAAGCCGCCTCAAACCAACAACCATCATTTGATAATCTCCCTTTTTGAACCCGTATATCACCCAATCTAAATTTCCAAATATCAGCAACAATCTTTGACTGCACAGTTTCATGAACTTTCAACCCCATCAATCTCATTCTAGTTACTTCATTAACTCGCTGCACAAGTACATCACAACTCCTTTCTTTTCCTTGAAATAAACGCATGTTCCTTTCCTGCCATATATAATAGATCACAGCAGCTACCATAATTCGCTGCACTACACTCCATACTGATTTAAACTCACAACCAATATAAAGGTCCAATTCCCAGAAAACAAAATCCGATATAATTAATGGGCCATATACAAACACAATACTTGACCCAGCTCTGCCATCCAGTACCATTTCATACCAAAACAGTTTCCATAACATGCTCCATAAGCTTCTACCATTAATCCAACCACAACTAATCCACTTCAATATAATCCAGCAATTCCAATCACCATATCCCAAATAAACACAATAAAATCGACCATATTTAGCCACCAAAGCAACCTTTCTCCCACACACAATTATAATCCAGACCACAGAACAACCCAAAACATATTTATACTTCCATTCATGCTTTGACAGTCTATATTGACCCATATAAAAACACCACCCGGACCATATATAACCCACTTCAAAACAATACCCAAACTGACATCTAACCCATTTAGATCTAACACCAAAATTTCTTAAACCCATATGCAAATGACCATCAGACAGCACAAAAATTATACCATCTAAAGTACAAATACATAACATACCTTTACCCTTTGACTTCAACAGCAATGACCCATTACCATTCGACTCTTCTTTGAAACCACAGAAAGTCAACCACTGGTTTCTATTTAAAACCTCATTAACAGCAACTCTTATCATCAATAAGGTTTGACATTTGGACCCCGCATGTCACACAATCCAAAATTCCATATATCAGCAACAATTTTCGACTGAGATGTAGTATGAATTTTCAGACCAACCAATCTCATTCTGATCACTTCATTAATTCTCTGCACAAGAACATCATAGCTTCTTTCTTTACCTTGAAACAACCTCATATTCCTTTCTTGCCATAAGTAATAAATCACAGCAGCCACCATAATCCTTTGCACTATACTCCACACAGATTTAGTACAAGGATATTCAGACAATATTTCCACCAATTCAAACCATCCCAAATTTCCACCTGTAATCTGATCAATCAATCCATCCAGTTTAGCCTTACCCTTATATTGCTTCCATACCTCTTTTGCAAAATCACACCCAACAAAAATATGATCATGATAATCTTTAGTAACTTTACAAAAAGGGCATTTTTCATCATTCTGCACTTCCCAACTTTCTAGCCTATCCTGAGTACACAATCTACCATTAACAGCAACCCAAAATACAAATGCATGTCTGGGAATATTCTGAGAAAACCATACCATTTTGTACCATTTAACTTTCTCCCTACTTTGTCTCATAATCTTCCAGACAAATACAGTACAAAATTCTTTTAAATTACCCTGTTCATCTCTCCATTTTAACTTATCTTTGAACCCATTTTTCAGAATAGGATTATAAGATAATAACACCTGTCCATACTTATCTAGTAACTCCTTTGGCCAAACCCACAAATTATTAACTCTTAAATTACTCACTTTACATCCCAGAGCTAATCTTACACTATAAATATCTCTCTCAGATATAAACTTAGACAAAGGCCCATTTGGGTGCCAATAGTCATACCAGACAGAAGTACCACTACCATCTCCCAATTCACTAAAGAAATTCATCCTCACAGAATCTTTCAACTTAGTAATGCTCCTCCAACAACATGAAGCATCAGAATCAGCTTTTATATTCCAGAAATTCTTTCCTTCTAACTTGTTAACTTCAATCCATCTGACCCACAAAGACTTTTTCTTTGAAACTATGTTCCAAATATGCTTGATGATCAAAGATTTATTCCAATCATGTATTGATCTAATACCCAAACCACCCTGAGATTTAGCATAACATACATCATGCCAAGCAACTTTGGCCATACCCTTCTTATGTTCTGACCCACCCTAAAGGAAATCCCTCATCAACTTTTCCAGATCATATATAACAGATTTAGGAAGCATGAACATAGAAAGCCAATATACCTGAATTGAAGACAAAACAGACTGTATAAGCTGCAACCTGCCTGCAAAAGATAATGCTTTGTTCTTCCAGTCTTTAACTCTTTTCTTCACTTTATCAACCAGACTGTGACAGTCCTTAGCATATAAACGTGTTGATATTAATGGTACACCTAAATATCTGACAGGAAAACTACCAACTTCCAATGGCATAATACCAACAATTTCTGCCTTACACGTTTCATCAACATTACCAAAAAAGGTAGTACTTTTACCAAGATTTGGTCTCAACCCAGAATAATCACCAAATTCATCAATAGCTTTCTTTATTATCATAACAGACCTCTTATCACTTTTGCAGAACATCAAGAGGTCATCTGCAAAGCATAAATGAGTCAATCCAAGCCTCTCACAACCTGGATGATACTTAAAACCCCCTTCCATTCTAATTTTCCTTTTAAGACACAGATTAAGTATTTCCATTACCAGAGTAAACAAATAAGGGGATAACGGATCCCCTTGTCTCAAACCTCTCTTTCCTTTAAAAAATCCATGCTGCTCACCATTCACAGATATTGCAAAAGCAGGAGATGTGACACAAGCCATCAACCAATTAATCATTTTCTCATGGAAACCAAAAAATTTCAGTATAGTCCCTAAGAAATCCCAGTTAACTGTGTCATATGCTTTTTGTATGTCAATTTTAAAAGCACATCTGTCCTTTCCTTTTTTCCAATTATACCCTCTCATCAACTCTTGAGCCAATAAAATATTATCACTAATCTGTCTTTCTGGAATAAAAGCAGATTGATTCACATCAACTATAACATCCAAACAATCTTTAATCCTATTTGCTAAGATTTTGCTAATGATCTTATACAATACATTACAGCAAGAAATGGGTCTAAAATCTGCAACATTTTTTGGACATTGAGATTTTGGAACCAAAGCAATTAATGTAGCATTCACTTCAGAAAGCAACTTACCATTAGAAAAGAACTCTTTAATGGCTTTAGTAACATCACCTCCAATGACCTCCTAAGCAGCTTTAAAGAACTTAGACGAATAACCATCCGGACCAGGTGCTTTGGTATCATCTATACTCCATAATGCATTTTTTATCTCATAATTTTCAACATTTCTGATCATATGAGTTGCATCCTGCTCACAGATTCTCTTTTGAAACAAACCCTCAGGTTGGTAAATTGGAGTAACAGGACTGCTTTTTCCAAGCATTTGTTCAAAGTGCTTAACAAATTGCCTTGGAACATCATTCCCATCAAATCTTAAACCCTGCATGTCTTCAATAGCCTCAATTCTGTTTCTATTTAGCCTCCCTTTTATAACTTTATGAAAATAGGCAGTATTTGCATCCCCCTCCTTCAACCATTGCACCTTACTCTTTTGTATTAACAACCTTTCTTCATCAATTAATGCCTTCTTAAATGCTTTAAAACACAAACTCTCCTCTTTCCTCAACTCATTATTTTCAGGATCTTCAATAACCCTCCTTTGAACAGTTTGCAATTTCTCTCTCAACAACTGTACATTCACAAACACATTACCCTTTTCCTTATTTAACACTCTCATCTTCTGCTTAATTCTTTTCATTTTTGTAACAACAGAGAACATGGTATACCCTGCAATCTCTTGATTCCAAACATGACTTACAGCAGGTAGAAATTCAGCATAACCAGTCAAATGATTATTAAACTTGAATGGTTTTGGCTTTTTCTTGTTCATCTCAGGAAAGAAAATCATCATAGGACAATGATCAGATATGCCAAAAGGCATAAATTCAACATAAGCCCTAGGAAACATCCTACCAAAACCATTACTACCCAAAACTCTATCCAATTTTTTCAGGACACCTTTATCAGGCCCCTCTGCATGCATCTTTTGTATCCATGTAAAATGACATCCAACCTGATTAATATCTTCCAATTCAGTCTCTTCTAAACAATCTCTAAAGTCCTGCATTTCTCTAGGCACAAAAGAAGATCCAGTTGATTTATCTTCTGGGTTCAGACCAACATTAAAATCACCAACAACAATCCAGGCCTCATCACCCACAGCATGCTTATGAACATTCAGATCTCTCCATAACTTTCTCCTCCATGTATCATCATTTGATGCATACACAAAGGTACAAAAAAACTGCTTACCACTTGATAATTGCATAATCTTGCAATGCATCAACTGGTCAGTCTGATGAATGACATTACATCCCATTTCATTTGGATCCCAACCAATAATTATTCTTGTTCTACCAGCACACTGAGAATTATTTGCAGCCCAATTCCATTTTCCAAAAACCTTACTAGTCACCTTATCCAGATTTTTTGTTAATACTTTGGTTTCAACAATGCAACAAAAACTACATCCACCATCCACAATTAAATTCCTAACCTCATCTTGTTTTATGGTCTCATTGAGACCTCTAATATTCCAACATGAAACTTTAAACATTACTAACCTTTTTTGTTTTGATGCTCTCCCCATCTTGCATCTCTTCATCATTACCCATATAATCATCCTTCATCATTTGACTAGTACCATCATCTTCTGATTCAACTTCATCATCACCCTCTTTATTAAGATTAATAACAATACCTGCACATTCACAATGATATAAAAAAAAAAGTAATCTCAGTAGGTTTCCATTTTTTAATCACAGCTTTTGCAGGCAAATTCTCCTTGTCAATTAATTTCTTCAATTCTTCCTTTCTACTTTTCCATAACTTCCATTTCCCATCAAAAGTATCATCAACTTGTTCCTCAATAACAGCTTCATTACCCTCCAAAGATGAAAAAGGATTAGAAGTTAACACTGGATCAGCCCCTTTACTTTGACTATTAGATGTCTGCCCTGTATCTTTATTTCTAGCAGAATTTTGCCCAATTTGACCCCCATTTGACTGACCTGTAACATTCTGCTGTCTCTTCAAAATTTTCACATTATCTTGTATATTACCACCATTAAACCTATTCACAGGTTTAAAATTTGAACCAAAATTATTCCCCTGCACACCCTGCTTGTAAACTGGAATCCCACCTTGAACATTTCTTTGATTATTAAATTGCCTATTAACTTGAGGAGGTTTAAACACTACACTTCCGTTCACATCTTTGATAACCCTATTCCTTCTTCCCATAATCTGCCACCCATTAACACCCTCCTCAACTTGCTTCTGTAACTTTTCTTTCTCTTCATCTTCTTTTTTCTTTTTGATAGCCAACTCTTCAACAGTCAGTGGTCTATTAACACATCTACCAAAGGAATGTCCAAACACTTTACAGTGTGAACATCTCATTGGTTTCCATTGATATCCAACCTTAATCTTCAACATTCTACCAGGTAAACCATCCTTTGAAGGATATATTACAGTAACACAATCAGGTAATTCCTTATCAGCAAATACTTCCACAAGGATTCTGGCATAACCAGCTTTACCTGCTTGTCTAACACATCTTTCTTTTGTAATTTTATCCATAACGATTGGTTTTCCAACCCTGCTAACAATCTGACTAAGACTACCAGCATTCCACAAATCAAATGGCAAATCAACAAGCGAAATCCATATAGGAACCATAGCAGGTTCTGGTTTAACCAAGCTCAATCCAGGCTCCCACTTTTTAAGAAACAAAGGAACATTTTCTATCATCCAAGGGCCACTTTCCAATACCTTCATCATACCAGCTTCTTCACTGAACTTAAAGAAAAAATACCCTGAAGTATTGACAGAAATGTCTCTAATACCATATACCCTCCACATTCTTCTCAGATGCATGTTAACAGTTGCAAAATTCATCTTAGTCCCAACAAAATAACCATATAATGATAGAGAATAAGCAGCACATCCTTTCTCAATATACTCACCCTTCAAATGTACTATTTCATCTCCATTAGGCAAAGTTTGAGGGGGCATATATTCCATTTTGGTTAAATTATCATCATTAGAATTACCTTTCACAGCATTAGCAAACGTTTTCAATCCAGTTTCTCCACTCTCCTGATTAACCTCCATAATAACATCATCTCCATTACCTCTGTTACCAAACACAGTAGGAGGAGCCCCTAAAATTGATATAGTCTGCCTAAAAACATTTTGAGGATTTTCAGTAGGTATATCCTCATATTGGCCACAAGAAAATGACAAATTAATAGACTCCATACTTCTCTTAAACTCATCACTAACAGCATTTCCATTTTTCATAACCTCAGCAGGTGAAATCGGACCACCACTACGTTGAAGTTTACCCATTAATGTTCTCATAATACTGCGTGTTCTAGGAGTAACAAGTTTATCAACACCCTTAACTCTAACCAATTTAGTATGCTCAAGAGCATTTACATCAGCAGATCGAGTAAGAGTTTTAGATGATACTAGCTTACCAGAATCCTCACTTCTACGCAATTTGTAATGATGCCCAGGATTGAACGGCTTCTTCCTCTTTAGACTCACCATGCCCTGTTCAAGATCCATAGATTCCGACATCACAGATTTCGGTGTAACAAAGCTATCCATGGACTCATTCACACCACTATTAATAGGCGTATTTAGTGGAAAAGATACCGCATCAACCTTAGCCCCAACTTGCTTATCAGATGAAACTTCACTCTCCGTACTGACATGAACATTGTCAGACTTTGATTTCGTTGATACAACATGAATTGTAGGATTTCCGGTGTTTGCAATGGCTATAGATGTTGCTTGAGGTTGATTATCACTAACCCCCTTATCAATTTCAGCTGCAATTAGAGATTTCTTCGATTTATCATTCCTGACATCATTTTTAGCTAACGTCTTTTTTCTGGGTTTTTGCTTAGATTTGCGTTTGGATACATCAGGAGGATCCGGAGGATCATTCCCTGATGATTTCATGGTTTGGATGATGGAAATCAATAAAAAAACACAACGAATTTCAGTGAGAAATCAAGGAAAAAACGATTGAACAAAGCTCGTAGCTCAAATCGCCCAGGAGAGAGAATTTTAGAGTGAGAAAGTTAGAGAGAGAAAATTTTTGACCAAATGATTTTCCATACCAAAACCCTAATTTCTCCTTGTAATTGAGGGTATGGCTTTTGTTCCTCAGATTTGTCTGTATTATTTTTTTCTAAACAGCCTATTTATGAAATGACCTTTAATTTATGTCCTTCTACCCTTTTTTTTTAAATGAGTAGATCCAATGGTCCAGGATTTACTTTCCTCTTCCCTTTAGATCTTGCTTCCTCATTGAACCACTCCTTTTATATATATATATATATATATATATATATATATATATATATATATATATATATATATATATATATATTCCTCATTGAACCACTCCTTTTATATATATATATATATATATATATATATATAATACACTTATTTATTTATATAGTGATTTCACTAAATTTTTAGTTTAATTTGTTGAATCTATTTATCACGATAAATAGAATTAACAAATCAAAGTAAAATTTAAACTCATATGTTTGCGGAAATTTAATTCAATGCAAATACCATTTTAGATTTAAATACTAGCTTTAATTTAAAGTCGTGGATTTACACGGATTCTCAAAGTAAACATCATATTATTGTGCAATATTAAAATCTATCAACCAACTCTGTATATACAATTAAAAAACAACTTACCACAAAACATAAATTCACAAAGCACTAATTAAATATTATACCTTGCATATAGTGGTAATAACATCATCGAAAAACATCGTATGTTCTTCGTCTGGTTAATCTTCTTTCCGAGTAGCATTATATCATTCTCAAGTATATATTTGCGAAGTTTTTACAGGCGATTAAAAAGTTTAACCATCTACCCAAAATGAAATTAACAAAACATAAAATATCAATATTCAGTTATCTATCTATATATATAAAACAAAGATTTTAACTTGATTATTAGAGCATGATATTTTTGGTAACGATGACTTATCATTAATTTACAAACTTTTAAATTAATCTTAATTTTTAAATATGCCACATGGCTTTCCATATATCAAATTATTTAATTTAATAATAATAATAATAATAATAATAATAATAATAATAATAATAATAATAATAATAATAATGAAATTATGATTGAATCCATTATATATCTTACACACGAAGGTCAAGCCACCTAAATATCATATCAAATTAATTAATAACGATGAAAAATGAACTTGCCACCTAAATATCATATCAAATTAATTAAAAACGATGAAAAATGAATTAATTTATCTTAATGAATAATCATCAAAAGTAAATAGATAGATTGAATTTCAATAATAAATTTTAAACTTTCAATAATATTAAGATACAGTTGAAAACTTAATAAACATATGATTAATTTTTATTTTTTAAATTACCCTGCATTGCATAGGCTCAACAAATGTATGAAAACTTAATATAATAACTTACAAATTAATTTAATTGTATTATGTATTCAAACTTAAACATAATAACATACAAACTAATTTAATGGTATTATATAAATGGTCGTGTATTGCACTGGCTCAATGCTTAGTTTTCATGTATAAAATAAAATTTTTAATTGCCTATTATTAGAGCGTATTATTTTAGTTAATGATTATGTGTTATTAATTTACAAACTGTTGAACATTATTTGCAAAGAAGTTTGGTTTATAAGTAAATGAATGATATATATGAAAAATATTGACGTAAACGTAAAGTAATTAGTCAACAACACAAATTAATTGTGTTATCAATAACACTTATTATATGCCCATTAATATATTTGCCTACTTACAAATTACTATATAACTGTACTTTTTAAACGACCGTGCATCGCACGGGCTCAATGCCTAGTATATATATATATATATATATATATATATATATATATATATATATATATATATATATATATATATATATATATTGTACATAATATTATACGTAGATTCATAGTCGTAAGAAATGGAGATATAGATTTGGATTATATATAGTTTAATACAATCTATGAAACTACTAGAAGAAACACTTTTAGCAACGATAAAAATCATCACAAAAGATCTAAAAATCGTCGCAAGGACAATTCTTGACGATAAGTCATCGCTAAATGTCCTCGTATGGAATTTTTTACTGAAATAGTACTATTTCGGAAAAAATTCCCTCGTATGAGATGAATTTTATGGACGACATGTACCTAGCTTGTTTGTGACGACTTGCTAAGCCCACATTTGACTTACTCCGAAACCTTTTAAAGACGACATTGTTGCTAAAATACCCGGGGGGAAATTTCATTGTGGAGCAAATAACAAAAATTTAATAAAATACAACTGTCGTCGCTAAAAGTACCCAGGAAAACTTTTCAAAGAAATAAATACTTATAGCAACGATGGTGTTAGTAAAAAAAGATTTTTTTATCACGTAGCAACTTTTAGCGACAACAGATGTCGTCACTAAAAGTGCTTGCCCTTTTTCTCGTTTTCCATGCAGTGACTGATCAACGTGATTAATTGATTATCATGTTGAATCATGTTAAGATTTGATATAATGACTTGAAAAGAATCAATAGTTTGGCCAAAACTATGGCCATGCAGGAGAGTTTTAAGTATGATTGATTAATTGAAAAAATTATCAAATACTTTATTATTTAATTTAATTTGTGTTTTTCGGTCGCAAATTGCTAGTAGTTGACACATGCGTTGAGATTGAACATTATCGTACAAGTGTCGATTATCTATTATCTATTATCTATTACTACATATAAAGGGTCTTCAATTGTTGAATCTTAATTCTTAATAATTAATTAAAATGACTCATTTACCCCTATTGCCTAAAAGGAAACTTACATTTTTACTAATTACATCATTGTTTACTTGATACTTTCCAAATAAAACTTGCCAATTGTATAATAATAATTAAAAAAAAGTATTTTGGTGACCTCAAAACATATTTAACAAGTTCGTTGTCGACATTGGTAATAAAATTAGTTCGTTGGTGACATTGAGACAAAAGTGAAAAGTTTGGTGTTGACCTTGGTAATAAAACTGATTCATTTGTGACATTGGGACAAAAAGTAAAGTACGTTGGCGATCTGGTCCATAAACCCTAACTATGACATGCTATTTAACGAACTTATTATTGAATTAAACTAAATTAGATAAATCACCGCTGCATTGCGCGGGTAATGTGCTAGTTTAAAAGAAGGCAAGAAAGGGTTTGACATTGTCAATCAACTTATAACCGGTATCTACAATCTGGTACTTCGGTATTGACTATACATTCGGATCAAGTTGTCAAACTTTCCAGTTTCTAGCCACCAATCATTGTTTTTCTCTTACAACAAAACAATCACAATTACAATGACCATGCATCATCAAAATTTATTACTGTATTATTGTTACAATATCTCCAAGAAACCGTTAATTTTATTTTTGCTCTTTGTCGTCTTTCAGACAACGGCCACCTGTTTCTTCACGGAGCTTTGTTCCTCCCCTCACCCGCACCCTCTCCCTCCCGGCATAAGCAAACATGGCCGTTGTTTGCCGTCGCCACCTTTTCCTCTTCCATTCTTTCATTCATATAATAATAATTATCTTCCTAATAATTCCGTATCGTGTCGTCTCCCAACCAACAAATTACTCCAACGAGGCTCTCCTTCGGTTCAAGAAATCTTTAACCAAATCGGATTCTTTATATAACTGGAAAGACGATGGATCCAACCCATGTGACCCGAATGACGTGTGGGTTGGCATCATATGTGCAAATGGCATGATTAGTAGCATCAATCTCTCTGGTATGGATCTTGAAGGCCAACCAGACATTGGTGTCTTGGAGGGCGTTGATGGCCTTAAAGCCATTAGCATCGAAAATAACTCTCTCGCGGGACCCATGCCTGAGATCAATCGGCTTCGTTACTTAAAAGCTTTTTATGCAGGTAGCAATTGGTTTTCAGGTGTCATACCTTCAGACTTTTTCCAAACATTGGGTTCCTTGAAGAAACTATGGTTACAACATAATAACTTTTCTGGACAGATTCCATTATCGATTGGAGAATTACCGAATCTTAAGGAACTTCATTTGGAATACAATGAATTCTCAGGACCCATTCCCACATTCTCGGAAGCAGCGGATATCTTAACAATCCTTGATCTATCCAACAATAAACTACAAGGTGAGATACCTACCAGTTTGAACAAGTTTGATAAAAAAGCTTTTGAGAATAATGCTCAACTCTGCGGACCAAAACTCTCAAAAGATTGCAACCAATTACCTTCAACACAACCAGAACAACAGCAACAACAACCAGATTCAAAATCAAAATCGTCAGTCCCATTGATCGTCATGGGTGTGGTTGTAGCCCTGTTACTGATGATCATATGGGCCAGAGCAAATCAAATGGATCAAGAAGCTGATAAAAGATCACTAGGTAAAGGAAACATTAATGAAGCTGTTGTCAATATACCAACTGTCACAAAGAAGACCACAACTAATCCTAGAAGTAACGCATCATCATCATCATCAACATCATCAACATCATCATCTTCATATAACAACAACAATAATAATAATAATAACACCACCGACAGCGGCAGTAGTACGAGTACCAATATTATTAATAAGGACAACAAAGATGCATCATCATCATCCGGAAAAGGTGGAGGAGGAGCTATTGGTGGTGTGACTTTACCCGGGAAATCAGTGGGGGACCTAGTGATGGTGAATGAAGAAAGAGGAGTATTTGGGTTGCAAGACTTGATGAAGGCTGCAGCTGAGGTGCTTGGAAATGGAGGGTTGGGGTCTGCGTATAAGGCAATGTTAGGTAGTGGAGTCTCGGTTGTGGTGAAAAGGGTGCGAGAGATGAACCAGATGACTAAGGAAGTGTTTGATTCAGAGATGAAGAAGCTTGCCAAATTGAGGCACCAAAACATATTAACACCATTGGCATATCATTTTAGAAAAGAAGAGAAACTATTGGTGTCGGAATATGTCCCCCAAGGCAGTCTGCTATATCTTTTACATGGTACATCTCCGTATTTAATTAATTCACATGTGTAAATATATATATATATATATATATATACATACATATATATATATATATATATACATACATATATATATATATATATATATATATATATATATATATATGATGATGATATGATTCTTTATATATGTATATATACAGGAGATCGTGGGAACTCCCATGCAGAACTGAATTGGCCTAATCGGTTAAAGATTATAAAAGGAGTTGCACGAGGAATGGGTTTCCTTCATAAGGAATTTGCATCTTATCCGTTGCCTCATGGGAATCTTAAGTCGAGCAATGTACTTATCGGGTCAGACTATGAACCACTTCTTAGTGATTACGCATTCCATCCTTTGCTTAATAACACCCCCACAGTACAATGCATGTTTGCTTTTAAATCCCCAGAAGCTACACTTAATCAGATTGTTTCCCAAAAAAGCGATGTGTACTGCCTGGGTATCATCATCCTCGAAATCATTACAGGGAAGTATCCATCCCAGTATTTCAATAATCAAAAGGGTGGAACCGATGTAGTCCAATGGGTTAAGTCTGCTCTTGCAGAGAATAGACAAAAGGAGCTAATTGATCCAGAAATATCATCGTCATCATCCACAGAATCCATTGAAGAAATGGAGAAGCTTCTCCATATTGGAGCTGCTTGTACCGAAAGTGAGCCTGATGAAAGAATCGACTTAAAAGAAGCGATTAAAAGAATACAGGAGGTAAGTGTTTGAGGAAATCAAGTTAAAATTGGGATTGTTTGTTTGTATGTATTTATTGCATAAATGGGACTCGAAGAACTGAAGCCATAGAGATTAAGGTAATTATTGGAGGGTACGGTACGTCAAGCCGATGATCAAATCAAGGAATGAATGATTGCGTAAGAGCTCTCGACTTCACAAGAACGCATAAATCATAATCATAATCTTAATTATTTTGTTTTGATAATTAGATCCATAATTCTTGTCAGGTGAAGTGTACGTGCGGAAACAAACTAAAGTTGTCTGAAATCAAATAATGGATTATGCATGTTTCTAAATGCAATTTTTAGTCTATTTACTATCGTTTATATACTATATACTAGGCACATACGGCGCCGTACTAATCACGGCCCATTACATTATAAATTATACATCCGAAAATACTTGTAACGAATTTATCAATTTATTTATTCATAAAATTTTATCAAAAAGCAAGAGAATATGCTATGAACGTATTCACTTTATAATAATACATAAAGATTGCATTTGGTTCGCAGAATTTCTTAAGGTGTTTGGTTCAAGAATGAATTAAATGATAAGTCACCAAAATATCTCGATCACTATAAGAAATTCACATTCCTTAGAAGTTAGAATTACAATTTCTTTAAGGGCTTAGTCCCTCGAAATGCAACGAACTTTGCCCAAAAGTCTATTGTATGCGACCAACTTTCGATGAGGCATAAGAATGCAACCTACTTGAAAAAGTGAGGTTTTTGATGTAACTTGCTGATGTGGCGATGAGTTGTCAAACTCTCCGTAAAGCCACGTGGCACATCCGTACGCCACGTGTCACCTTCAACGAACGACACATCAGTAAGTTACATAAAAAACCCCACTTTTTCAAGTAGGTTGCATTCTTATGCCTCGTCAAAAGTTGATCGCATACAATAGACTTTCGGGCAAAGTTCGTTGTATTTCGAGGGACTTATCCTTTTCTTTAATGTATTCTAATTCCATTACATTGAAAACAATTTGCAAACTTAAAGCACCAAAAGTGTAAGAGAAAAAGAATATAAGAGAATTAAGAATCCAAACATAAGTATAAGAATAATATGCCAAATTATGAACATCATGTTCATTTTTGAAGACAGATAGTGTTATAAAAAAAGTCTATGTTAGGCAATAATATAGATTTATAAATGATGAATAATATTAAATTTACTCTACTACATTTACCAAGGTAAATACAACTATTTCTAACCTATTGCAACTCAAAAATGTGCTATAGCAACTCATAAATAGTGGTAAAAGAATAAATAAATTACATATAATATTGTTGTTGGTTTGATTAGGTAATAATAATAATAATAATAATAATAATAATAATAATGATGATGATGATGATGATGATAATGATGATGATGATGATAACTACTCTCACCCTCATTTATTTTAATTAGTAACCTATTTTTGCTTCAATTTTAATTTCAAATTTCATTTTTAACTACGTCTTAAACTTTTAAGTTTGTGTATTAGTTATACCAATTAATACTTGTAGTTTCTTTAGGTAATAGCTACAACTCATACATAAAAATAGTAATATAAGACAAAAATTATAAAAGCTATTTGTATCTTCGATAATACATTATACGAAGTACAATAACAAAATGTAGCATATACAAATAACAAGTGTTTATTTAATTTTAAGACACACATCAATTCTCTTAACATTTTTAATTTTCTCATGTAATTTGCATAAAAATTAAATTTCATAAATAGTTTTCAATTATTTAACAATTTTAAAAATGGTTATATTATAGTCAAATTTGTTTTATAGATTGTTGCACGATGGTCCATATATCATTTCGAATGGATCAAACTTAATATAAATTGAAAATCGCAAATCTCTTAACATACCCTTTTTCAATTACGTTTTTTTCCGATTTTATCAAATTTCGTTTAGAGTGTTTAAATTAAGTATGTAGTTTTCAATATCATACTAAACATGTATATATCTTTATTTTAAATATCTACTTTAATATGTTAGGTTATATGTCATTACTATATGTTATATGTGTTATTAGGATGCATATAAATTATATCATTTATGACGTTAATTTGAATAACTTTATATTAATTTCTACTATAATCTACTATATTTTACAAGTAATATATTGCATAACTTTTATATTTTGATATTTCTTTGTTAATGTGTAATTTTTAAAATAAATGTATAATGTTAAAGCTCCGCTGCAACGCGCGGGTTAAAAATCCTCGTTGAGAACAAATATCATCTTGAAAAAGAATGTTATCTTTTTCTAAGGATGAAAAAGTTGTTTGGTGTAATCATAGTTGTTAGACTCGTACGAGTCGAGTCAAAAACCTAAAAAAAGAGTCGACTCGACGTTTGACTCGTTTTTGCTTTGACTCGCATCCTGACTCGGAATTTCTAGACCGACTGGGACCGAGTCGACTCGATTCGTGAATTTAACGAGTTGGGAAAAACATAGCATGTCAAGTTGTCAACCCATAACTTCTAAGAAACGAGACTTCCTTGAATATTTAGAAAATATAGCCAACTACGGGAGTCGATATAATTCCAGATTGTACAAAAACATGTATGATCCTTCTGGCTAGCTGGAAAAGTACAATTCACCAGTCCAATCCCATCAACTTTGTTTCTATCATCAACAATGTATGTGTGTTTTTTTGACAAATAAAACAATTTCTTAAGAGGGATGAAGGTTGAAGTGTTTACAGAGAGGATAGAGGAAGTGTTTAGAAAAAGGTGAAGAAGGAGGTGTATCGGTTAGAAGGGGGTGCATGTATAAACAAAACTCTAGTTCTCTTGGCCTCTTCCTTAGCTGTACTAGTGCTACCTGAAAAGAAATGCTCAAAAATGTCAACACAAAGGTTGGTGAGCTTCGCAGGTTTACACATTGACACACATAAAATCAGTTGTTGTGATTAGTAAGCATGATAGGACAAATGCAATGAAAAGTACACATAAATGAAATCAGCATATAAGTTCGTCTCACATGTTATCAGACCACATTCGATTTGATGGTATGCATTTTGTCACTGCCCTTGAAAGAACAAGACTTAGCACGTGCGATCGATGTTGGTATGCATTTTGTCAATACCCTATACGGGCAAGCCTCAACATGAACACTTGATGTTGGTATGCATTTTGTCAATACCCTAGATGAGTAAGACTCAGCATGATTCATTCAACATTTATCAGTAAGCATTCAGTTTCACATAGTTGTCACATAATTTCACAGTGTCACACAATTCATTCATATGTCCAAAAAGAAATCAAATAGGTTGACAGCAGGAAAAACAATTTAAAATCAGTTGAGCATTCTTTTCCCCCAAAGGAAAATAAGTAAAGAAAATGGGGCCACAAAAACTCACTTTGAAAAGCAAAGCTAGTACACCTTCCCGAACTAAACCGTATGATGATCTACAAACACATATGCATATATGTAGGTTACAATTTAGACAGGCTAAATGCCCTGTTTAACATTTATAAAGTCCCCTCACGTAGATTGAAATGCTTAGTGCAAATCACTGATTTAAGATTTCATTCCAACATAATTTAGTGTTACTTTGATTACCTTGAACCATGGTCAAATAATTTTATTAGACTTCCAAATTTTAATCACAGACACTATAAAGTGTTTAAAACTTAAAATAATTTTCTCAAAATTAATCTCATTAACTTAATTGTAGGGAACTATGAAATTGTAGAGAACCAAGGAACCAAAGGGTAGAATAGGAAACCTAAATATATACGGAGTATCTCGTGACTATTGTCACGTAAAAATCTCTCTCTCCAACACCAATCTCTCCTTCACCAACTGATTCTCACATACACATACGTCTCATCTTTCTAACCTTTGGCCATCGCTTATCAAGCTTCTCATCGTTGATCATAGATCATAGAACAATATTGCAACGATCGACAAACCGATTATAGATCGAAGAGTAAGATCAAAACAACAAACAACATCCTCTACTATCGTACTCTGCAACCTGTGACTTTCACGAAGATGAAAACTGATGTCGTGTAAACGGGGCTTTAGTTTTTAAAATGGAAATTACCTTACTTGCTAATACACAACTCAGGCAAGAATACCTAATCGCATAATAGTATAGTTTGGTAAGTCCGGATCGAACACAAACACTCACTAGGTTGTGAGTTAGTTCTTCAACATAGTTCACATCCTCAAGAGTCAAAGTTTCATTTGAAACTTTTCCTTTTCCCGTAATTACTCCTCCTTTGTCTCCTACAAAATTGACTTTTTGCTTGAGACCTTCCTTGAAGTCTGTCAATAGACTTCGTTCTCCTGTCATGTGTCTTGAGCATCCACTGTCTACATACCACCAGCTATCTTTGTTCACAGTCTGCTCCTGCACATAACAAGTTGTACACAATTAGTTTTCAAGAGGGACCCAAGCCATTACGGTCTTGGTTTGTCCCTTATCATCAACAATCTGAACTTCCTTGAAATAACCATAACTATTCTCATCGGGAGTCTTGGTTACTTTCACATGAGTTTGAGGCTATTGATGATCAGAAGTCTTTTGCCTATGAGAGAGTGAGTAGAAAACCTCCTAGGCACATAACTTTGTCCTTGTGCACGTGAAGTAGAACCACTCTCAAACTGACTGTGTTTTCTACTAGGGGTCCTAAATCTCGACGGTGTCTTATCTCTAGATTTATTTAAAACATTATCAGATTGAGCATAAGGCCGTTTAAGTTTAGGTGGAGAGACACTATGATTACCATTTCTTTTCAGAATATTTACAGGTTTACTACCTAATCCTGGTTTGGTACCTAACCTGTCCATAACTAAACTAGAATTGGTCTGTGTCTGTTCATTAATCACTAACTTATGTGATGCTTCCGGCTTTTTGTTTGGACAACACGAAGCTACATATCCCTTTTGGTGACATTTGAAGCAAGACATCTGTTTACGTGATTTACTAACTTTTGCTTTCTCATTTGGAGTCTTAGGCACTAAAGGATCAGATGTTTTCTCCTTATTAACCTTATCATCAGTCTTAGTATCATTGATCACTCCACCCGATACGAACTGTATTTTGGTGTGATGTGATATCTTACTATTATCAGATGACAGATTCTTAACAGAAACCTTCTGTGCCTCTGACTGTTCAGGTTTGTTAGTTACTTCTTTCTCAGGATTAGCATCTGTCATTTCAGAATCTTCAGGAGTACTAATGTAATTTGCATTAAAAGGATGAGGTACATCAATGTATCCTATCCCAGTCTTGTCCTTTACACTACGTTGAGCATCTAGCATTTTATCCATTTCTAAGGTTCTATAAGACTCAATCTTACGATTTTGCTCAACTAACTTATGCTTAAGCTCAGCTAGCTCTCTATCCCTATCAGCTATTGTTTGATTTAAGTCATCAATGTTCATATAGAGACCATCTATGATTATTTCCTTTTCATTTATGGTATCTCTAAGAGCAATCTTATCAGAACTATCAGACTTAATCTTATTTTTAAGATCTACCTTATCTGTACTTAACCTAAGAACATCACTTTTAGCTTGTTCAAGTTCAGATATTATAGTCTTATTAGAATCATTAAAAGTGCTAACTTGGGATGACAAATTCTGATTAGACACAGTTAAGACACTTAATTGAGATTGTAAATCAGTAACTAGGTAACAAACATCAGCAAGAGTAAGAATATCCAAACATACCCTTTTCTTGTCAGTTTGTACTTCAGCCATGCGTGCCACAAAGTCATCTGGACTCATATCAGCAGTTGAATCCATATACAGCACGTCATCATCACTTGCTTTCTCTTGAATCTCCGGCACCTTTACTTTAACATCAGTAGGCATATAGCTTTTGGACTCAGCAGCTATCTCTTGATCTTCAATCTCAGCCATGAGAGCTTCCTCAGACTGAGCTTGCCAATCATAAGATCCATCTAACTGTTTCACAACTAAGGCTTTGGAAGCTAGAGTACTTCCCAAACCTTGTTTGCTATTGCCAGTTTCAACCTCAGGTCTTTGACACTCACGAGCAAAGTGTCCATAACCTTGACAGTTAAAACACTTGATCTTGGTTTTATCAAACCCTGATCGATTTCCCACCACTTTTCTACCAGTTCTCTTTAAGAAATTTTTAACTCTCCTAGATAACATTGCAAGTTGATCCTGGAGATCTATTTCCTCAAGATAATCAGGGTCTATCTGATCATAGTCTTCATCAAACATAATCGGATCATTGATTTTACCCTAAATGTAGTTTTCATAGGAAGCAACAAAGGATGCAAGGACAGATAACTGTTGCTCAGCAGATTTCACACTCATCGGCATCTTTTGATGTCCTTGAGTTGACTTCTCAACAG
Organism: Helichrysum umbraculigerum; assembly: GCA_949592205.1. NCBI lineage: Eukaryota > Viridiplantae > Streptophyta > Magnoliopsida > Asterales > Asteraceae > Helichrysum > Helichrysum umbraculigerum. The sequence continues at coordinate 988,349 of CATIUR010000005.1, read as the reverse complement.
ATGTACCTTTAGTTTCATTACCTGATGAGGTAAGAAGGCACAAGTCATCTGTTATCATTTCACCATTTTCATCCGCATTACCAACTAATAGTGCAGTGGTCGAACTAGATGAAGAAGTTGAGAGATTTGATTTCCCATGATATAGCCCAAGATTCTGAACCTGATCTGAATCGGTTTCTCTCGATTTCTTAGTGAAATCATAGCCTTTTAGCTTGTCAATGACCTGCTCTAAGGTCATGGTTGCATACCTTTCATCGTTGTCCTTGAGCATTACACCATACATTTCCTACTTAGATGGTAAACCCTCAATAAACTTGTCGGTTCTTTCAGTCTCAGTAGTAACAATCTCATGGTTGTCAAGCTCACTTTACAAGTGGTAGAATCTAGTGATATAAGCATCAAGATCTTCTCCCTTTAAAGTTTTTATAACAGTAAACTGTTTCTTGAGAAGATTCTTCCTGCTTGCCTTCACTTGAGGACTTCCCTCACATCTTTTCTCTAACGCTTCCCAGAGCATTCTAGCAGTTTGAAAAGACTTGAATTGATGGTTTATCTCCTTTGGTAAACTCATCTTGATTGCAGAATGAGATTTATTCTCCAATTTATATTCCTCTTTTTGTTGATCACTCATCCGGGCATAAGTTAAAGTAACAATTGCATTATTAACCGTTTGAGTAGGTGCCGTGTATCCATTCTTGATACACATCCAGATTGACAGATCATGAAATCTATAGTAAGATTCAAATCTATCCTTCCAGTTATAGTAATCTTCGATTTTCAACAACTTAGGTGGAACGTTTGATTTTCCCACCTCGTGTTCCATCTCGATCATTTTACTTAAATCAGACATCTAAAAAACGTAAAGTTAAACTGTTTCACGAATTCAGAAAATCTCGATTCACAAGACTCAGCTCAACTCGTAACCTCGGCTCGACTCGCAGAATCTCGGTTCGCAAGTCTCAGTTTGGATTGCAGTGATGTCGGTTCGCAAGTGATCTCGATTCGCAAGAGATCTCGGTTCGACTCGCAAGTCACAATTCGACTCGCAAGCTCAACTCGGTTCTCAGATGACGCTGAAACCCTAATCTCGACTCGCGAAACGGCTGAAAAACCCGAAAACGAAAATTTAAGGTATTTTTACGATTGAAACAGGAAATTTCGACCGTAAACAAACCCTAAATCGTCCAGAGAATGATTTTGATCGTTAATATGTACTAATGCACGTAAAAACAATCCGAATCAAACGCGATTAATCCTAAAACTTAAAACTTTACTCGTATTTAGCCCGAAAGCTCTGATACCAGATGTAAGTCCCTAGTTCTTAGGATCGATAACTTCGTTATCTGTAGTATTAAGGTGCGGAATCCCTCAATACGATGTTATCTTACTAACAACGAATAAGTTCACGTTTATAGGATTAATAACTAATATGCTTTGCTTTAATCTTTAGACAATCAAAGCCTAGCCGTTAGTCGTTAGGTTTATCTCTGGATTCTCAATTCGCAGATATTGAAATCGGAATAGCCAAAAGTTGTTTTCAATGTTATATTTTTCACAGACTGAAAAACATTATATATTTCATCCAGCTCGTCTCGGTTCGCATGGGCCTGCGAGTCCAACTCGCAGCCCAAGCCCACTCATGGACTCGGCTCGCCAAGACCGTTATGACCCTTTGCGAATTCAGGTATCACCTCGCAGCTCAACTCGATGGGACTTGAGAACTCGACTCGCACCAAACGTATATTTATTTCGTATTTAACATTCGTCTAACTTTAACACACTAATATATTTAACGAATATTACTAACAAAAACAAATATTCATTTACAAATCTAAGCCAATATACAAACATGATAATAATTACATGTGACACCCGTCAAATTAGGACTAGTGTTTAGTTCCTAATCATTTAGAAATACATGTAATTAGTGCTAAGTATTAGGCTAATTGTATGTATCAATATATATATTGTTGAATATATATCAGTTCACGATTATATTTAATCGTTCATTTTCAAATCGGCCAAATTTCCGATTCATATATACGGCGTTGGTGAAAAACAAATATTAAGTAATATGAAACTATTATTTAATAACTCATTATTTATTATATATTATTTACATAATATATAAAGTATTTCGTGTCGTACGAATCAAATGGTCATGACAAAACTCATAAGTAATGTATTATTATTATTGGAAATAATAATTACTAATCACTTCGATTAGAATAAAACACATTTCGTTTTATATCATTTTACTCAAACGCAACGAAATCAATTAAATCGTATCCGTCTCTCCAACATAAAACAAAGATATATTTTTATATCTCACAAAAAGCATTTTTATACAATACTTCAAATAAAAGTAAATACGATTTCATTTTTAGAAAATTATCATTTAAAAACATTATACTACTTTTACGATCGGGTAAACAAACACGGGTATTTTGTACTTCGAATTAAGCCAACCAACTCCAATAATTGGAGTTGGCCGACTATACCAGACGCACCCTTTCCATTTCATTTCATTATCTCTATCTCTCGGTCTCTTCTCTCGGCTCCAAACCGAACAACAACAATAACAATTAACAACAACAATTGATCATCACCACCTTCATCATCTTCATCTTCATCATCGTGGTCATCATCTTCATCACCAAGCTCCATCTCCATTTTTAGCTCCATTTTAATTGTAAGGAATCGTTTACGTTTTTGTTAATTTTACATGTTTAAATTACATATATTAACATGCTAGGATGTTCTATGAACTGATTATATCCCCAAATCAAACCCAAATTGTTGTTTGTGAATTTTCGTTCGAACAGACCCAGTTTTTGAACCAGGATCCGGTGACTCTAGAGGGGATCCGGCGGATCTATCTCCAGTTCATGCGGATCCGGCGGATCTAAGTAGGATCCGGCGGATCACCCTTCAAAATCGACCCGATCCGGCGGATCCAAACCAAACACACTCAATCCGGCGGATCAACACATGATCCGGCGGATCCCCCGTTATATTTCATGATCCGGCGGATCAACAAACTGATCCGGCGGATCAACAAACTGATCCGGCGGATATTAGCTAAAACAGAACAAATATTTTTTCGAAAACGTCGACAATTTCACAACTCATTTCAGGGTAGCTTCTCGATGAAAAATTTATTGTAACGGATAGGGCTCAAATTCGCACGGTCATTCGAAAACAACCAAATGGTCAAGGCTAAGTACCTTAGCCTAGCCAGTTTTAGGCCATCTGGGGTCGTCTAGGGGTCAAAAATAGCATATTACTGTTTTCAGACTTGTACCCAATTTTGTAAATTATGAAATAAAGTGTAACGGATATAATGAACTTGATTTACAACTAAACTTATACGATACGACTTATATACGAAACACATATACTTTTATAAGCACAACAAATCATGTATAATAATAATAGTTTGAAATTATTATTACAAACCGTCACCAACGACCCGTACACATTTTCACAATTTCAAACATAAACATTAACCAAAGTATTTGGGCATAGCTAGTTGAGGGAACAACTAGCATAGATGGTCCGTTGTGTCATCTAATCAATTAAACCTTGCGCGTTTAATACGCCCGGCAGGTTTCAATAATCTAATCATTTATCAAAACCTTGTGCGTCAAAGACGCCCTGCAGGTTTCAGTCGACTGAACGACATCATTTATCTTGTATACCATCATTTGTGCTTGTTAGCATCTCATTAGGCTCAGGTGAGTCTCATAGCCCCTTTTTAAATGCTTTTACCTAGGGGTGAGATACATGCTCATTTTGTTTTACATCTGAACACAAGTATCAAAACATCGCTATATATTACATGAGTAAATCATCTAATCATTTTAAGTCCTCATAGCATAGTTTGGTAATACTTTGTAGCGTGAATGTTAGTGTATGGATCCATATGGGACTGACAATCCCCGTCCGGGTCAGCAAGCACTGACTAGTCAAAACGGACGCATTATCATTTGTTCATACGTATGTTGATTAGGCATACGCATAGAGGCACCCTCGCTCAGGCACTTAATTGTGATCCTGACATCTCAGTTAAGCTCAGACTATGTGCTCATGGCTATATATACATTACATTTGATTAATTTCAAACATCATTATTAAATCTTGTGGTTCATACATCATATCTTATCATTAAACCTGTGAGCTCACCAGCTTTATAGCTGACCTTTAGCATGTATTCTCAGGTTCTCAGCAGCAGTAGGACTGCCATTCAGGATGCCCATTAGTTCGAGTCGCATACAGACATCAAGAGATTTTCATGCATTACTATATTTTGTATAATTTAGTTATGCCATAGAATCTCTATCATTTGAACTCAAGGGCTTTTGTAAACTATATTATAACGGTGTAAAACCTTTATTTTATTAATGTATTTGTAAACGACGCATGTAGTGGTCGTTCATTATGTAATCTGGTGCTTTGTGTATTGATTAGTCGCGCCCCGAACCGACCCGCTTCCGCATCATAATTTGGGGGTGCGACATTACACCAGTCCTATTTCAAGCTAGATCTGTTGTCACAAACTATGTTTCAACATGGGTGAATGTGGGGTGGGTATGGTGATGTGGATGGTAGTGATGGTTTCGGGTTCCATTATGTGGTAAGGTTTAGCTATAGGATTTGGAATTTGTGGGCGCATATGATGAGTATTAAGCTGATTAACTTAATGAACTAGTCATAGACAACTAGAAATCATCTTCGTGTCTAGAAGTGTCATCTCTTATCCCTTGCAAAGCAATGCTCCAAAGATTCCCATACTTAATGGACTGTAAGCTCCCCTTGTCTTCTTTTCATTATTCTTGAAGATTCTTTATCCATAGGCATCAGTCCCTGTCTGTTAGGCATTTGTACAAGAACAAACAAACGTGATCTAACAAATAAGTGATTATTCTCCAAATCATAGATTTACTGGTTTGCAAAGAACCTATCAAAGTAAGTGTTTTGTAGATGAAATAAACCAGTGTATGACTTGGAGTCTAATCCCACACAAAAAGTGTTAGTTGCCTATAATTTCACCGCAGCACAAATAGCAGATATGGAAACACTAGCATGAGCATTTAAATCAGGCAACCAAGTATAGAGATTTCCAAAGCACATATTTTTAAACGAGTTCGAGCATAATACACATATTAGCATACAAATCAGGTTTTCAGATGAATCATTTAAGGATCTTATATGTATGCTTACAAAAATATATGTAAGTACCTCCAATGCTCGAAATATGTGAATGGGTGTATAATATGACTAAGGCTCCTAATTCTCATTCTAGTAGGTTTCCAAAGTTTGTGAGTGAAGGGGATATTAAGAACTTGAGATTTTAGATAATGGTAAAAATTGAATGTTGCAATAGAGTTCAAACAAGTGGGAGTAGGAAGTTTTAAGGTTTGACAAAAATTTGACTTTTAAAGAATTAATTTCGCAAACCATCCTATTTGTTCATAAAAATAGAAAACTTGGAACATTCATTTTAGGATTTCATCTTCTACTTATTGGGTTAGCTTCCTATTTAACTACTATTACTGAAACTATGTTAGACACGGGTTGCCTCCCGAGAAGTGCTTGTTTTTGTTCGAGTCTCTAGCTTTACTCTAGCATTATTTCTCAGGCAATCCTAGGGGTTTTCTTGCATCCATCAGTAGACACAAGTAGTAATATTGGTACATACCTAAAAGTTTAAAGCAGGTTAAGGCTAGGGTATGTCCAATATAAGGAGATGGTTTGAAGTGAGGGAGTTGTTCTAGCGGAGGTATCACAAATCTCTCAACTTCTAGCACCTCCTTGGGTTGGATTGTCAGAATGGGTCTGTTAGGATATTTTAATTTGATGATACAAAATAATTAAAGATGAGGGACTAAAACTGTAGTTTGTTTAATTAGTTTTCTCCTACGATTAGGATTTCTTGTAACCCTAATATCTCTATTATATAAAGAGACATAGGGACGTAGGTTTTCGGAAAACACATAATGTAAACCCATAGGGTTTTTGTTTAGCCTCAAGGTCAAGGTTTCTTGATCCTGTTGCAATCGTGTAACCATTCTATTGTGATCGACTAGAATTGAGGCTTGATTGATAACTTTGATGTTCTTATTATTATTCCGCTGCATATTATCATCATTGTTTATTTATCCTAGATCAAGACCTAAAAAGTCTCGAGCTAGATCGTTATTGGGTTTTCATCAATTGGTATCAGAGCAAGGTTGCTCGTGATCTAGGAAAAGGTGTGCACGAAAATATGTAGACGCCTAGGGTTTTGGTTTAGCCTCAAGATCAAGGTTTCTTGATCCTGTTATATTTGTATAACCGTTTTATTCTGATCAAATAAAAATTGGGGCTTGTTGTGATAACATTGATGTTCATATTGTTATTCCGCACTTTATGATTAATTCAATGTTATTGTATCCTAGATCAAGATCTAAACAATCTGAGCTAGATCTTTATTACGTTTTCACAGGGTCGGTCGAAGGAATCCTCATCTCTCAATGGTGTATAAGACATTATATGGTGGAGAGATAGTTTGAAGGGAAACCATGATGCAGAACCTACCTTGCTTCCTATGGTCTTTTGGTCAATGATAGTGTTGTACTCTGGGCATGGAGGTGGGACAGTATCCGTTTTTGTCTCCAATCTTGTAGCAACACTCTCATCAACTACTTGGTCAAAGGCAATTAAGGGTTCAACTAGATCATTGGGTGATTCATTCGGAAAGATAGATGGGACATCATCAACCACAAGTTGTTGCGGGATGTTGTTAACCATATCGGTTTGAATAGGAATGAGATCACTTCTCAGAGTCGGTGCGCATTCCTCCGGTCCTTCTGAAGTTGGGTCTTCTGTGTAAATTTCCATCTCTGGGTTCTCTACTTCTATCTCTTCGTCTACCTCGTCATACTCGTCACTCCGAACGGAAGTTTCAAGTTGCAATGACTCGGAAAGTTCCTCTAGAATGAACTCCTCATCGGTTTCGGATGTAGATAGGTTGAGAATAGGTGGAAGTGAAGATTTAAAAGACTGGGTAGGTGAAGGGTTTGAAGGAGTTTTGCAACCATACTTATGAGAATGAAAGTCTGAATCAGTCGTTGTAGTATAGTGGTAAGTATTCCCGCCTATCACGCGGGTGACCTGGGTTCGATCCCCGGCAGCGGCGCCAAAAACTTGATGTGCCCCCGGCGGTCAGTTTAGGAATTGCGTCCTGTCGTTGGACCTTCCGCTGGCAGCAACACCAGTGTGGTAGTTTTAAAATTTGTAATAGTCGGGGGGAGCCTAATCCTACGTACTACCTACTGGAACTGGTATGAATACCTGATACGAGTAAGCGGTAAGAATGATCCAGGGTCGTTCCTCACGACGGCAGAATTGAGACAGAGCTAGTTCTGATAAGTCGGTATTTAAGCTAGGGTTTTTATAACTGGAAGGGTGTTTGTTTTTGGATTTTTATCTAATTTAACTAAACTACTGAACTAATAAAACAATAAACTAAAGGGAGACTAGCATATATAACACTTAAGGATGACGAAGACGTGGTTCACCATGACTTTATATAGCTGAGATGATGTTTTAGTTTGAAAACGTCTTTTAAAGATTTGTGTCTTGCTTTCACGTAGATATCTTGTAGTGTAAACACTAGCACCCTACTAATCAGGTGAACCGATCAGTATGTCACTGAGTGCTAGGTTATCGAGAGTATGGTCAGATCGGACTGCCTTAAAACCCCCCTCACCGTCTCTTGTGATGAGACCAAGTGACCCTCCAGATGGGGTGCAGGAATAAGGCGACAGTCCGCGATTTATCCACTGACCTTTCTTTAACACATACAGAGATATCTAAGCTGGGCAAGGCATTTAAGATTTAAGACAGGTGGTGACAGATTAATGTATACATTAGTGGTTATGATTGAGTTCAGAGATATTCGGCTGTGATACAGTCTTCAACCCACAGAGTTTTCCACAGTTACATTGTGTATTCACCCGTATTACGGTCTTTCCTGGATCACAGACTCAGCCAGGATGTAATACAGTGTTCAGCCTACGGCCTTTCCAAGTCTTACCGGATACTCGGACGTTTTAGGGCTTTATCCTGGATTACATACTTTACGGCTATCTGAACTCAGTATATCTAAGCTTGTATTACAGTAAAACCATCAATGATAGCTAAACAACCCGTTCACTTAATAAATCCCATCCCAATAAGTCCCTAATTAATTCACGATGTACTATACGATAAGTTTAGGCAGTATTTCCACAGCTTCAGAATCAGACCATGTTTATTTTGGAAAACTTAGATAGGTAGTGACCGTTTGATCAATGGTTCATGACTCATTTGTCATAAAGGTTCTAACCACGTTTATTGGAGAAAAGGTGATGGTTTAGTTTAAAATCATAAATGTATAGTTAAACAGCACCACAAGTTTTCTATCGTAATATATAATAATTGGGAACATTATTCCACAGCGGATTGTGCCCACGACTTTCATAGCTTTCACGTTCCGTACTCCACACATTAGTGATGTTTCCGGCGCTATACAAATGAAAGCCGTATAAAGTTACCTCCGTTGTTTCATAATGATATTATCCCAACATCATATATTTAAAGTAACATCATTACTACTATCTAAATCATGGCAAACATACAAGCACACTACTCACAATGCATAGCAATAGACATTTCTAATATTAATAAATCACATACATCAAACAAGAACAATATGACAAATTAATAATAGAAAGGATAGAAAATACCGATAGGAATTGCGAGCAGAATAACACTTGTATTTCTTCATTAATATCCAAGCATTACATAAGCTAGCCTCTACTAATTAACTACATAACTAATCTACTAGAAAAGGAATGGTTTCCCTCCCTAATCATCTCACTAGTCCAAGGGTTTAAAACCCCTAGCAAGAAATTATAGAGAAAGACTAGAGAGAGAACCTACTACAAGACTAATTCTCCTCTAACTCCTAAGAGTAGTGCTAGAGAGAGAATCTAAACTAGAGAGAGAGTGAAATGTGAAGGATGGTGTGTTTTGAAATGTGAAATGGAGGTTGGTATTTATAGGAGAAGGATGAAAGTCTTGGTACAAGTCTTGAAGCATCAAATACAAGCGTCAAAGCAGCATACGAGGCAAGCGGACCAAGGGGGTCAAACGGCACCCAACAAGGCAAAAGACCCCGTATACGGCACCTTAAGGGCCGTATACGGCACTTAGGGTACCGTATACGGTACCTAGGTGTCCGGGGGGGGGGGGGGGGGTGTTGGTGCACCGTTTGGCCTCCGTTGACTTCTCGGTTGCTTGGTTCGTCCGTATCTTCTTCGTTTGGAGTCCGTTTTGCTTGATTCTTGTGCCGTTGACTTCGCTTTTCTGTTACGCTTCTAATGACACTAATTTTTCTAAATTTAGAAGTGTTTGACTTTTGCGTGTTCCGGATGACGATTAGCGCGCTTCCAGACTGCACATCTTCTCCGTTCTTTGTCCGTTTCTTCTGATTCTTTCACCTCCGGTCTTGTATTTTCCTATGGAATCATAAAATATGAATTAAGATCTAATTACATAAGAAAATCATGAAGAGAATATTTAAGGTGATAGTTTTGCCTCGGTTTGCGTGTTATTTGGACGTTTTAACCGATTTTTGCAGCAACGTCTATATTTAGACTGCCTTGGTGATTTTTAGTAAATAATGATGGTTTGGAAATGTTTACACCAAATAATAGTCCAAAAAGTGCAGAAATATATACATATATACTTAAAAACATGAATTTTTAGGTCACATCAACAAGTATGTAACTTGTTAGGATAAATGATAAAAAATCAGCTATGTACTGCCACAATTTATTCCAAGTATGCAATCTACTCAATTTATTGTTCAAGTATGCAACAAACCGGAAGATTTCGTGCTGGAATCTTTGCAAAGTTCATTTTTACCTTTTCAAATTTGAAAAGGCTGACTGGACTAACACGTCAACCTCTAGCTGTACCACTTTTGCCACGTCATACGTACATTTGTCATTATGTGCCAACTAGATTGTTTTGTAACAATATGTACAACTTATAATACTTGTAGTACAACTCATTATGCCAAATAAATAAACAAAAAATAATCATCATCATCAACAAATAAGATCATCAATGATTCAGTGTAAACACGATCGTCTCATTACTTATAGTCAGAAACAAAAATAATCATCATCATCAACAAATTTCATTTTCATCTGCATTTCTCAAATTCATTTTCATTTTCAAAAATTAAAGAAACAAACAAATGGAAGTACACCTCACATAATCAATGTAAACGTTAATCACAATTTCGATTCTATAAACGTTACGTTACAAAATCAATGTCGTCAATCCTCATTATCATAATCAAATTGTAAAATATTTCCCCATTTTTCTATTTGTTACCTAACATTAATACTAATTTTAGTGACATTATCTAAAAATCATGTCATCACCAAAACTCAGTGACAAAAAATTCTACCACCACCGTTGTTACCAGTGTCGCCACCACCAGACCAGTCGCCACCTACTCTGCTTGCACCACCACCGCATATCTGAACCTCCGGATCTGACCGACCGAATTTAGAGTGCAAACGTATCCGAACCATATACCATTTTCAAGCACACCTCCATGGCGTATTTTTCGATGACGAAATCTATGAAATTTCTGGTGACTTCAAACACGTACAAATAAACATAATTTCAGTGATTATTGTTCTTTTTTCTATAATACTGGTTTGAAAGTTAGTTTTTCCACAAAAACCCTACTTTTCCTCCCGACTTCACCTCCTCATCTTCCACCGAGTACGAATCCGACGATGATGACGTCACTTGGTTTGACTTCACCTCCTCATCCTCCACTGTGTTGGGAAATGACCATGTAAAATAATCGCATGTCCGGAAATGTTTAAGCCTACGGGGTCACACGCGTTAACACGTAGATACCACTTATTTAACCAAGTTAAGTTAACTGTAATAACTAGTTGAGTTATTTGTTAATTTGAGATCATTTAATAAATGTTATTAAATTGTAAGGTTCAAGGTGAAAGTTATTAGGACTAAAATGTTACTTCTAATTACTTAAGGGGTTTTATAATTAATTAATAATAAAAGGTTATTATTATTTAATTATATATATATATATATATATATATATATATATATATATATATATATATATATTAATATAATAACCCTAGAATAAAATATAACCACCGATTCCTTTAGAAACCACCGACATTTTCTTTGTTTTATACATTCGCACGGACGAAAGGAATTAAAAACCTAAGTTGTTTTCCTTGTGTTTTGGCAATCGACAAAAACAAAAACCCCAAGTGGGTATTTTCCTTTTGACGTAAAACGTAAAAGAGAAAAGTGTATTAACTTGGTTAATTGAACTAGCATTCAGTTGGTGATCAATAACGTGTTGTGTGTGCGATCGTAGAGGGTTTTACTTTAAACCCTAAACTATATAATTATAGTTTTACTGGAGCTTTGCTAAAAGGTACAATTGTAACACCCGCCAAATTAGAACTAGTTAATAGGTCCTAATCATTTTTATAATACATATAATTAGTGCCAAGTTAGGCTAATTGTGTGTATCATTATGTGTATTATTATATATACGCATTTACACGATCAGATTTAATCGTGTCATTTATTATCGGCCGAATTCCGATACAAATTTATACGGACGTTGGTGAAACTTTTATTAAATAATATGGAACTATTTAATAACATTACTTATTACTTTATATTATGGTTATAATATAACAAACATATACGTTTTGCTTAAAACGTAACCGAATGCGACGAAACGCGCCCGACGAACGAAATTTATAAAAATGATATTTTTATAACTCATTTCCAAGTATTTTGATAAAATACTTCAATTAGAATTAACGCGATTTCACGCAAACATTTATAACCTTTAAAAACGTTACACAATTCAAACGAACACACGTTTCGCAACCGACGACCAAAAAAAAAAACCGAATATTATTTTGGCAACATAAAATACATCCTCTTGAATGAGACTATCATTTAAAAATATCGAGTTTTAAACCGTTACCGAATTTTATTGTATATAACGTATAACGTACGAATTAACGTCTAAACGATCGGGTAAATGAACACGGGTATAATACCAATAATTTGAGACAAGATTTAACAAAATCTATCTCCTTTTAACCTTGAGAAAAATCGGCCAAACATGATCCACTTTTTGTGGATCATGCTCTTGAATAGCACATACATACATACCATATTCAGTATTATTATCCATCCTCACCTCTCTCTCTACTCTCTCACTAAAAACACACACTAAATCTCTCCCTCTCCTCCTCTTCCATTCGGCACCATCATCATCCATATCAACCACCATCACTTAGCTTCATTGGAAGGAAGAAATCACAAGAAGGAGAACTAGACTCATCTCTTCCATCTCTCTCTCTAGACACGATTTTTGGTATGATCTAACACTACTCTCTCTCTAGATTTTTATGGTTTTAGTAGATCTTCATGTTAACATGCTCATACAACAAGTTAATGTCCAAATATAAGCTCAAAAACGTTTTTATGAACACATATATAAAAGTGTATAATCTGCCCAAGAATTTCGTCTCACCAAATTTTGTATATCTCGAGTTCAAGACCGAATTAGAAGGTGTATCATATACCGAAATCTTCGTATGGAAGTCTTCTACAAAAAGTTTTTCTATTACCCGACTTGAAAACCCACGTATTTTTGTATAGGAACCGATTTGTGGACTGAGATTGTTTTTAGACCAAATCCGACCACCTTCCATTCTTATTTTCGTTTAAAATAGTAAACGGACTTATAAAATTTTCATAAAATGCAGAAATCAATTAGACACCTAGAGGAACATATTTGATTTTTGGTTAGGCTTGATTCGGCTTAAAAAGTGGTTAAAACGAGAGTTAATTTGGGTACAAAATCTGGAAAACATAACTACAAGGGCTGTTTTGGTAATTTTATAAAACCGACACTTCGGTTGAACCCCGACACGAACCAATAATTTTATTGAACACTTGGAACCATTTTAAGACTTGTGTGAAAGTCTCGGGTCAAATCGAGCACGTTTGACCATCAAACCGAAATTGAAAACATGATCAGCCGCTAGTGACGCTAGAGGGCCAAATCCGATAGCGACACTAGCCCAATGTCGCCTAATCTGATTTAGTGTCGGCCTAGCGACACTCAACCCAGTGTCGCTAAAAATCAATTATGTCGCAGATAGCGACACTTACCGAATGTCGCTACCTTATCCAATGTCGCCTATAGCGACACTAAGCCTAGTGTCGCCAAAATCAATTTGACGTCGCATATAGCGACACTGACCATAGTGTCGCCATAATTGAAGAAGTGTCGCCTATAGCGACACTAATCTAATATCGCTAATCAATTAAAAATCATGAATCCAGCGACACTCACCTAGTGTCGCCTATAGCGACATTAGCCCAGTGTCGCCAAAAACAGAATTGAATTATTTTCCTAAGTATGGGACTATGTTACACTAAACAAAATCAAACACGATACAACTTATACACAAGACATATATACTCTATTAAGTATACAACAACACGAGTATAATAATAATAGTTGAGATTATTATTATTATTACAAACCTTCACCAACGGGCCGTACACGTTTTCAAAACCCAAACTAATCAATCACAACCAAATCATTTGGACATTACTAGTTGGATGAACAACTAGCATAGGCGATCTCTCGAGATACCTACACATATATATAACCTTGCGCGTTTTGAACACCCGGCAGGTCACAGTCTTCGGACACCTCATTGTACTGCATCACATTTGCTTCACTGCAAATCACCAGACTCAGGTGAGTCTCATAGCCCCTCATTTTACTGTTTTAAACAAAGGGGTGGGAATACATGCTCAGTCTTATTTACATGTGAACACAAGTACAAAACCTCGATATATTGACTGCATGAGTTGTTTTTACTAATCATGAAGCCCTCCACATCATAGTTTGTTAGTATGGATTTAGCGCGAGTGTTAATGTATGGTACCATATGGGATTGACAATCCCCGTCCAGGGTAGTCGCGCTACCACGACTGCGGTCAAATGGACACATTATCATTTTTTCACATGTGTGTATGATTAGGCACACGCAGGAGGCAAACTCGATCAGGCACTTGATTGTGATCCTGCCACCTCAGTTAAGCTCAAACTATGAGCTCATGGCAGTAATATACACATTTATTTGATTGATTTCAAATCATTATACTAAATCTTGTGGTTCATACATTGTTGTTTCATCAATACAAACCTGTGAGCTCACCAGCTTTTTAGCTGATCCTTTTAGCATGTATTCTCAGGTACCCAGCAGCTGTAGGCTTGCACTCAGGATTTAGCATAGCTCGAGTCAGCATGCAAATACGAACATCAAGAGATTTTTCCTGCATTATTATAATTTGTATAAATAGTAATGCTTTAGAATCTTTCAAATCAAGAAGCCGAGCTATGTAATCATTATTACTATTGTAAACTTTATTACAATCAATGTATTTTGTAAAATGACGCATGTAGTGGTTGGTGCGTGTGAAAGCGCGTCTTGTTTTATAATTTATAAATGGAAAATACCTTATTAATACTATCACACAACCAGGCAAGAATACCCGATCGAATGTTAGTATAGACTTGGTAAGTCCGAGTCGAACACAGGGAACAGAAGTCAAATTAAATAAATTGGAAATTGATACAAATAATGAAAGCAGTAAATATTGGTGGGCGTTTTAGTTCCGATCGAACAATTAATTAACAATTATAAAAGCTAATTTATTAAATAAAACTTAAAATAAAATAATTAGTAAACGATTAATCAGCTAAAATTACTTGATTCAAATAATAGAAGAAATGTACTTACTTAGATTACTTTCCTTATAATCTGATTATCACTTTATTGATTTTCTTCAAACATGGATTTTATTGCGACATAACTAATAAGGTAACCCCCTTTACGAGGAAAGTCGACCTAATACAATTAAGAAAGACACTAGGTTGTTTTCAACACGTCAACATTCAAGTAACGTTGCCCACCGAATTGTATTCTAGATTAAACCTACGCCGTTTATGTGATTTACTCTTATGACTTGAATCAACATAGTCTATAACTAATAGTTATCTTGTTCATTAATGATTACTCTTGATTATTAACCCTAACCTGTCAAACTCAATCTATTCAGCAATAATTGCTAACCAAAATCAACAACTATCAATAATCTCTTAACCAAATGGAACTCAATCACAATCAATCAAGAAACCACGCTAGGTAATCAACAATAATCAATCAATAACCAAGGATCATCGAATAAACACAAAAACATTCATAAAATCCAATGTATTTTGCAAATCAATAATCAAACCATCATCTAAGTATCATCATCTAAGTAAATACAATAAAGATTTAGCCAATCATGTTGTTACAGAAACTCAGATCCATAAACATAACCGAAATCATAATCAAATGAAAAGGATTAAAGTATTCGAACCGAGAAACTGAAAGAATGATTGAACAATCGAAAGGGCTTCAATTCCTCTTCGTTTCTACCTTCAAAAGTGCTCTCGAATGGGGAAAAAGCCCCTATGGTTGCTGCTGTACGTACTAGGGTTTTGGTGGTGAAGTTCTGGTTAAAAAATGGTGAAAATCGGACTTAAAACCCTCTGGCCGACATAGGATCCCGTCGCGACCATGTACGGTCGCTGTGCGACCAAGCTTCAATAGAGGCGCGACCTTCCCGAAATCCAATTTATCTGAATTTTTGATATGTTGTAGCCCTCTCTGTTAGCTAAATTCTCCAAGTTGAATCACCCCAATCGGAGTTCGTATGAAGAAGTTATGGCCAAAATACTAACAGCATATCCGAAAACTCAGCTTTTACACTTTTCTTCATTTTCAGCTCATCTTTCATTCTCTTTCCGATTCGAGCTTCATTTACACTTATTCCAATCCAATATTGCCTATCTTCACTCTCTTAGCTTCTTTTCCTCGATACAATCTTATCTCTTGTCCAATGCTTTATTCTTTTAGCAACTTTTCTTCATAAAAAGTTCGTTTTCCGTTCCTTTTCGATTCAAGCTCCATTTAAACTCCTAAATGCAAATATGAACGAAATAAGTATCTTATTCATACAAAATGCATTAGAAACCTATTAAAAACAGGGGTAATTAGTACTATAATGTAGTACATTTTGGCGTTCATCAAACATCCCCCACTTGAATCCTACTTGTCCTCAAGTAGACTATCGATTCAAAAACTTCAACACTTTAAATTTGAACGGCAAACAAAAGTGCAAAAGGACTTACATACTACACAGCATTCTACAAACCAAATTCTTACCTTAAAATAGATTCTACCTTAAAGCTTCACAATCAAGAAACTCTCTATGGGAAACAACTTCTAATACATTCTTATTAGGCATAAACGATAATTCACTCAGATTACCAATATTGTTGTCCACTTAAACAATCTAAATTTCAGAAATTGAGCTCAACTTATTATTGTTCTAGCAGACCTTACCCTTGATTCACAATAGCAAAATACTCTCATACAAATAACGTGTCACAATTCTCCAAATAATGAACATCTAAATAAATCAATCATTTTTCAAACCAAGACATTGGTGACAGGTCTGTACCTCAGTACAACAGAGCGACATAACTTGGCTTTGGTTTTTCAATTTATGAGTCCTTTGTACTCATTTATTTTTATCTATTTTGATATCAAATATACTGACGGAAACCAGGTCTATACTTTCGTACAACAGAGGAGACAACACCCAGTATATTCCCAAATGATGATAATTAGGATCCCAAAATTATGGATTATAACACGTTATCATACAAGAATTAAGACTAAGGTCATACCTTGCTAAAAGATCTTCATAGGATAAATCCCTACTTAATGCATTAAATTTCTTAATAGCTCAACAACCTTCATATAGATTGCCTATCGATACATCACAAGATGAACTATGTAATATTTAAAAATTAAATTCATTTCATTCTTTGCATTGCCAAAATATGTTACAAGATTCGCTAAACTTTAACGCAGAAAACAATTTTAAAAGAAAAATTTGGGCTGAAAGATGACTAACACGTAGAAAGCCCTTTAGCTTTAAAATTTGCCAATATTTACCATTCATATCCTAAGGACAAATAGACTTACTTCTTTTCCCCCATCCCCCACTTAAAAGTATGCAGTGTCCCCATTGC
Source organism: Helichrysum umbraculigerum (assembly GCA_949592205.1). NCBI lineage: Eukaryota > Viridiplantae > Streptophyta > Magnoliopsida > Asterales > Asteraceae > Helichrysum > Helichrysum umbraculigerum. The sequence goes on along the minus strand of CATIUR010000005.1, from coordinate 971,059 downwards.
AAAAGAAAACAATAATATAGGGAATAGAAAAGAAGTGAAACAGAAAAACTCCCCTGATTAAGAAGAAAAATTCATGAATGAACTGGTTCTGAAATAAAATACAACAGCACACTTCCGTAGGCATCACGGTTGCATTTAGCGTATACAACAAGCCTTTAAACCCCTCAGTATCCTGAGTGGACGAGTTGTAGTCTCGTGAGGGTTTCCAGGGAACACACCCACAAAGTTCAAACCTGCAATTAAAAACAATAAAACAAAATAACTAAATAACCGGTTGTCTCCCGAAAGCGCTTTTGTTTATCACGTCGGTAAGCTCGACCTCTTGCTTCTTAACTCAATTTCATCTCCAAATCACGCTTGGAGTCCCTTGCATCACCATAGTATTTCTTCAAACGACTTCCATTAACCTTGAAAGTTTTTCCAGAATGTCCTTTTTCAAATAAACAATTTGATTTAAAGCGTGAATCATGCCATTTCTTGGTGCGCTCCATATATAGTCGAGCGTTAACATAAGCATTCATCCCTAACACTTTTTCCAATTGTGCATTCGTAAAATGCGTTTCACTATCACTGATCAAAACCTTCGGCGTTCCAAATCGTGAAAACAATCGCTTACGGAACTTCACCACAACCCGTGCATCTTTTATAGGTAATGCCTTCGCCTTCAACATCTTTCGTGACGTGTAATTAGGTCCCTTATGCACTCTAGTAGGACCATTGTGACAATGACTTAGAATTCGCAGCTCCGTTTTGATCGAGATTCCATTTGTCAAGATTGACTCTTTACTCTCCTTTTGCTTGACGCCCTCATTTTCCAACTCCTCATCGCAAGTTGTCTCTATCTCCTCGATCAATTTATCGAATTCTTCGAGGTCACGGATTTCCTCGAGGCTTCCCGTCCATCCTTCAAGAACCATTGGGTCTAAATCTACGTCATCCTTCAAACTTTGCAAACTCTCATCATCCTCAGATAATTCTCTCATGCTAGCAAAGTAACAAGTCTCATCCACTGATTCCGGATATTGCATAGATTCATTCACATTGAATACAACCTTCTCATCCTCCAATATCATGGTTATTTTCCTATCAAAAACATCGATCAACGCTCTAGAAGTGGCTAGGAAGGGTCTACCTAGAATAATAGGCACCTTAGGATCCTCTACCATGTCAAGAATCACAAAGTCACAGGGAAGCACAAACTTATCAACCTTGACTAAAACGTTCTCAACAATCCCTCTAGGGTATTGAACAGAGTGATCAGCCAACTCGATGCACATTCGGATGGACTTAGGTTTTCCTAGCCCAAGTCTAGCATACATAGTATAAGGCATAATAGATATGCTAGCCCCGAGATCCGCTAGTGCATTCGCGATGTCTAACTTACCAATTAAACAGGGAATAGTGATACTCCCCGGATCCTTAATTTTTGGTGGTAGCTTGTTTTGCATCACGGCCGAGCATCGCTCGTTCATTGTTACAGTGGTTGCTTCAGGCAACTTGCTCTTATTAGTCAAAAGCTCCTTCAAATATCTTGCATACTTAGGTATTTGAGCAATGGCCTCCACAAACGGAATGTTAATGTGGAGTTGCTTCAAATTCTCAAGAAATTGATGGTCATGAGCTTCATATTTTCCTCTCCTCAAAGCTGCTGGGTAAGGTGGTGGTGGCACATGATCCTTCACATATTGCTTATCCTTAGCAATTTGATCAGCTTTTGTGTCCACCCTTGGACTGTTGACAACTTCTGCTTCCTTCTCTTTCTTGGGCAAAGGCTGAGGTGCAGGCTTCTTCTTAATAATTGGGTTTTCATGAACGTTTCCACTTCTGGTAATCACAGCTTTCGCCTGATCACGTGGATTAGTTTCAGTGAATCCGGGAAGAGTTCCCGGGGGTCTCTCTTGGAGAACTTTAGCTATGCTGGAAATGGTTTTCTCAATTTGCTTGATCGTCGCTCCCTGATTTCGAACCAATGCTTCGATGGTGTCCATCCGTTGTCCAGACCTAGCAATAAATTTCTCGTTGGCGGTCAAAAACTTCCCCATCATTTCTTCCAAATTGGATTTCTTCTCGGGGAAGGTTGCTAAGGGTTGTTCCTTAGTGAAAAGACCTGGCTGAGTCTGGCGGAACTGGCGACCTCCTTCCTGGTATGGTCTTAGGAAAAATTCCCCATTGCCTTGGCAGTAGGTTCCGTGAGTTTCCACACATTTAACTTCCTCTCTCACTTCTCCAGAATTCATTTCGGGATAATTCTTGACTAAATGCATTCCTCCACAGTTGTCATATCCTACTTGGATTGCATGGATAGTCTCGGTCACCTTTTTTATGTATCTTCCCATGCTGTCCAGTTTGGCAGTTATGGCGGCGAGTCCATCGTCATTGCTAATTGTTGAGACCTGAGACACTGTCAGATCTGCTCAGAATACAAGTCTTGTGCCGCTGTTAGAAGAAGTTCACCGCTGTTAGAGTTTTTGTATTGACAGTGCCACTGTCAATAAGTGTTAGTCTAATAGTGCCACTGTTGAACATGTAATTTATATTTTGTATCAAGTACTCAACCTCTGTTAGTAATATACGAGTACTACCCCTGTTAGATATATAGATAACCACTGTTGGTTAGATAAAGTTGGTTAGAGTTATGTTAGGAGTAGATGAGGATTCCTAATATGTTTGATTCTGTAAAGGACTCTATATGTTATAAATAGAGATCCTGTAAAATCCTAGAAGGGACGACGATTCATTCTAGTTATTAGCTTCAAGGTTGTAAACCCTAACACAATTGTGTGTTCGTATTATTGTTAATAATATTGAAGCTTTTGGTTAGATATTCTGTTATATACAAGTTTGTTCTTCAAGTTATTAATAAACTATTCCGCAAGCTTATTAATAATCAATCAAAGTAATACATACTAAGATCTCTAGCTGGGATCATCAAGTGGTATCAGAGCTTGATATTACTTTGATCTTGAAGAAGGTAATTGAATTTTGCAGCTTTTTCAACAGATAACAAGATGTCTACTGAAACAATGGAAGGTATACAAGCTACAAAGATTCCAATGCTCAAACCTGATGAGTTTGAGCTATGGCAGACTAGGATTAGGCAATACATGTTACTTACGGATTATATGATGTGGGAGGTGGTTACTAATGGACCAAACTATACTAAGGATGCAGATGGTAAAAAGGAGGAAAGACCACCACCAAAGACTGATGCAGAGAGGAAAGAAAGAGCAACAGAGTGGAAGGCATTAAGTACTCTACTTTTGTCTATTCCTAATGAGTATCAAAGAAAATTTGAAAACTGTGAAGATGCTCAGGTTCTCATGGAAGCAATTGTTAAGAGATTTGGTGGTAATGACAACACCAAAAAGAATAAGAGATCTCTTCTCAAACAACAATTTGAAAACTTTGCAGGTGTAAAGTCTGAAACTTTGACTCAGACTTTTGATAGATTTCAAAAACTTGTGGGTGATCTTGAAAATCACAATGTTAAGATTGATAAGGATGATTTGAATAGGAAGTTTCTAAGATCATTAGGCACAGATTGGAATATGTACACTGTGGGACTTAGACAAAGTGCAGATCTTGAAGAAAAGGAGATTGAAGATCTATACAATGATCTGAGAAACTTTGAGCCTGAGGTGTTGGCTCTAAAACAGTCCAATGGTAGCTCTAACAATGCTGCTTTTGTGTCTGTTGGTGAATCTGGTAGTTGTAGCACATCTGGTGCTAATGATATTGTCTTGGAAGCTTTATTTGCAAGTCATGTGAATTCATCCTTAACAACAGAGGATCTGGAACAGGTTAATGAAGAGGATCTTGAAGAGATGGATTTGAGATGGCAGATGGCTATGATTACTATAAGGGCAAAAAGGTTTATGCAGAGGTCAGGGAACAGAAACTTTACTTACAAGAGAGATGGTGTAGCTGGTTTTGACAAGAGCAAGGTGGAGTGTTTCAACTGTCACAAGATGAGACACTTTGCTAGAGAATGCAAGAGCACACAGGCTGGAGGATCTCAGAATACTTCCAATGGTATTGTAAGAAATAGTTCTGGTCCACAAAGAAGATTGGTACCTGTTCAGAACACCACTTCAGATTCATTGGTTGCACAAGATGGAATGGGAGGATTTGACTGGAGTGACCAGGAAGAGCTTGTAGTCAAGAATCAAGCTTTAATGGCTGTCACAGAAGAACCAGAGCCTTCAGACATTCCATATGAGGTACAATCTAAATTATGTTCTCCTACATGTAAGAAAATGGTTAAATTTTATAGGGATCATAATATGGTTGTGTGTAATGAATTGAAAGCTAGTGTGGAAAAGAGTCAACATGCAACTTTAGCTATTGAAAACTTAGAAAGACAGATAAAAGCTTTTGAAAAGAATGAATCACAATTTCACTTAGATATTAAATATCTGAATTGGGAAAAGAAAGCTTTACAAACAAAAGTTGATATGCTAAGTGCAAAGTTGGCTGAGGTAATTTCTGATAAAGAATCAATAAGGTTGAAAGTAGATGAATTGGAAAATGCTTCAAAAGGTGTTCAAAACTTAATCAAGTCTCAAATTCATGATAAATTAAAAATTGGATTAGGTTACAACCTTAATGCTGTACCCCCACCTTATAATCATACTTACTTCCCATCTAAACTTGAGTTTGACTTAAAAAAACTTAAGGTAGGTGTGTCTGAGGAGGTTAAAAAGGTAGATCCAATAGTTAATTGTGCTAATAATGTAAATTTTGATAAAGTAGATGTATCTGATTGGACTGAGGAACATGAGAGTGATAGTGATAGCTCATCTAGTGGTAATTCTGTGAATGATTGTGTTAAGCCTATTACTGGTCTAGTTTCTAAACTAAATAGTACTAAACTAGAAGAGGGTAAAAAGTTGTTTATTGAGAAAGCAAAGGCTCAGTTAGATCAAGTTAGAAAATCTAATAAATCTAGATCTGGTCTAGGTTATGTGCACAAAAGAGTCAATTCTGAATTAAAAGATATGTCAAAAGATAAATCTGAGTGTGATAAATGTGCATGTAAATCAAACAGGTCTGATTTAATTACTGCAAATAATGTAAATAAATCCATTCCCAGGGGTAATCAGAGGAATTGGAATCAATTGGTTTCACAAAGGCTGGGTAATGGGTTTGAATATGTGAAAAGAAAATCATGTTTTATTTGTGGTAGGTATAATCATCTTCAACAGGACTGTTACTACAATCCTAAAAATAATAGGAACAGTGGTAAAGGACAAATGTTGAAAATTAAGCCAAACAGAGGCAAGGCTGCAACCCCTATTAATGCTGCAGCAGTGCCACTGTCAAAGGCTAACAGAGGCAAGACAAGAACAGGGGAGGGTTTGACCACTGTCAGGCATGGTACCTCTGCTGGTGTTAAATATTTCAAAAGAATATTTATACCAAGTAAAGCTACCACTGCTAGGGTAATAAATACGAATTTGATGGTGACCACTGTCAGACCATTAACCCCTGTCAGGTCTAAAATAGATTGTTTTTGGAAACATAAGAATGCATATACATCAAATGTATCCAAAATCAATGGAGCATCGAGATCAATCACCTTTAAGAGGGTTGATATCAAAAATGCTCATGGGAAACCCAATGCCAAATTGGTTTGGGTTCCCAAGAGAAACTAATATGTTCTCTTTTTATATGTGCAGGGCAAGCCAAAGAGCTTATGGCACATTGATTCTGGCTGCTCAAGGCACATGACTGGAGATAGGAAAAAGCTGCAGGACTTCAAAGCATTTAATGGAGGAGATGTAGCATTTGGCAGCAATCCTAAAGGAGGAAAGATAACTGGAAAAGGTAAGGTAAAAAGCAGTAAGCTCACTTTCAATGATGTATATTATGTTGAGCAATTGAGATATAATTTGCTTAGTGTGAGTCAAATCACAGATAAGCAAAATCCTGTTTATTTCACTGACACAGAATGCCTTATACTTTCTGAAAAACTCAAAATACCTGAAGATAAAATTTTAATGAGAGTTCCAAGAAAGGATAATGTATACTGTAGTGATCTAAACAAGATGGAATCTCAAAATGTTAACTGTCTTATTTCTAAAGCTACTGTTTCTGAATCTGAACTATGGCATAGGAGGATGTGTCACTTGAATTACAAGACCATGAATAAACTTGTTAGGAATAAGTTAGTGAGAGGCTTACCTGAAAAGTTATTTGAATGTAGTGACCACTGTGTAGCTTGTCTCAAAGGCAAGCAACACAAGACCTCTTATAAGACCAAGCTTGTGAATTCCAACATCATTCCCTTACATCTGTTACATATGGACTTGTTTGGCCCTACCAATGTAGCTAGTCAAGGGAAGAAATCTTACTGTTTGGTGACAACTGATGATTATTCTAGAATGAGTTGGGTATTCTTTCTTAGGACCAAGGATGAGACAGGTGAAATACTTAGATCATTCATAACTAGGATTGAGAATTCAACTAATCAAAAGGTTAAGATCATCAGATGTGATAATGGGACAGAATTTAAGAATCATGAGATGAATAAGTTCTGTGAGGAGAAAGGTATAGAAAGACAGTTTAGTGCACCTAGGACTCCACAACAAAACTGAGTAGCTGAAAGGAGGAATAGAACACTAATTGAGGCTGCTAGAAGCATGCTTGCAGATGCTAAACTTCCAATGTCCTTTTAGGCAGAGGCAGTCAGCACTGCTTGTTATGTTTTGAATAGGATTTTGATCATTAAACCTCATAACAAGACACCCTATGAGTTATTCTTTAAGAGAAAACCTTTGGTTAGCTTTTTAAAACCATTTGGATGTCCTTGTACTATCTTAAATACCAGGGATCACCTTGGTAAGTTTCAGAGTAAGGTAGATGAGGCTGTATTTGTTGGATACTCTATTCAAAGCAAGGCTTATAGAGTAATTAATAAAAGGACTAGGATCATAGATGAGACCATGGATGTGACCTTTAATGAAAATACATCAAATGTAGAAGGAAAAGGTCCAGAAGTATTGTTTGATATTGATGCACTAACTCATGCTTTTAGATATCCAGATTTGTCTACTAGTGCAGGTACAGATACAGGTAATGATGCAGGTGAAGATGGACTTTCAGGCTCAAGTCAAACTAAAAAGGATGACTTGAAGTATGTATTGTTTCCTATTTGGTCTCCAGATCCTCCAGAAGCATTCCAATCAGAGCAAGATGAACCTTCAGATGATACAAGTGGGTCAACTGGCAAAAATGGTTCAAACAAGGATGAAGCTGGTTCCACACAGATTCATACAGATTCAAAGAGTTCTCATACAGATTCAGAGCATGATTCAGAAGGAGAGCATGAATCTCCAAAGTATTTTGAACAAAGTCCTCCATTTCAAGTTTTGGAAAGGACTTCTTTGTCAGATTCTGAAGCAACTCCAAAGCCTTCAAAAGAAAGAGAGGAAAGAGATTCTTATTCAGAATCAGAGATGGATAATCTTTTGGGTCCTAATTTGGAAAGAGAATTACTTGATACATCCATGTCTAAGTATCTGGTTCACAAAGATCACTCCTTGGATTTGGTCATTGGTGATATTGATTCATCTGTTCTAACCAGACAGCAGTCAAAGGTAAGAGAAGAAGATTTACATACTTCACTATATGTTTGTTTTCTTTCTCTGATGGAACCAAAGAAGGCAGTGGAAGCTCTCAAAGATCCAAGTTGGATAGAGTCAATGCAAGAAGAATTGTTGCAGTTTAAACTACAAGATGTATGAAATTTGGTTGATCTACCAAAAGGAAAGAAAGCTATAGGCACAAGGTGGATCTTCAAAAACAAAAGAGATGAAAGAGGAATAGTGATAAAGAATAAAGCAAGGTTGGTAGCACAGGGGTACACACAGGAAGAAGGAATTGACTATGATGATGTATTTGCTCCTGTTGCTAGAATAGAAGCTATTAGGTTATTTTTAGCTTATGCATCTTATTAGGATTTCAAAGTTTATCAAATGGATGTGAAGAGTGCTTTTCTTCATGGTCTAATTGATGATGAGGTGTATGTATGCCAGCCACCAGGGTTTGAAGATCCAACATATCCAGATAGAGTCTGCAGATTGAAGAAAGCCTTGTATGGGTTACATCAAGCACCAAGAGCTTGGTATGATACTCTATCTGAGTATCTTCTCAAGAATGGATTTAAGAGAGGTACTATTGACAAGACTTTGTTTACCAAGAGGGTTCAGAGAGATATATTGTTGGTACAGGTTTATGTTGATGATATTATTTTTGGGTCAACTAGGGATTCATTGTGCAAAGAGTTTGAGGGCTTAATGCATAAGAAATTCAAGATGAGTTCAATGGGTGAACTCATTTTGTTTTTAGGATTGCAGGTTAAACTGTAACACCTGCTAAATTAGGATAATTATTTATGCCTAATTGATTGTAACTAGTTGTAATTAGTATGTAATAGGACTAATTACAGGCTCTATTTGTATATATATAAGTTGATTTATATATATATGTGTGTTTTTACGTGATTTGGATAAATCGTACTAATTAACCGGACGGAGTCCGACACAATTATTTTGACGTTGGTGACAGAAACTTACCTAAATAATGAGAACGTATTTTATTATATAAAATACACAGCGAACAAACATTGATTATAATATCGCGACGACATTTTAAATAATTTAGCGAATACGTATTAAACGCAAGTTAAGAATTTTAATACTTCGACAAATGTTTTTATAATTAATTTCAAGGTATTTCATTAAAATATTCCCGACACCTTTTAAAAATATAACTGCTTGATATAGCGTTTAAAACGACGGAGGAAACGAACACCGCGCAGAACTCGAAACGCAGGGAACAAAATTTGGTGAAGTCCACTCGGTGGACCCCACCGATTTTCAGCCAAAAAGGGGGGAACCCCCCCTCCCCACTCTCATTTCATCATCATCATCTTATCTCTCATCTCTCTTTCTCTCCATTTTCTTTCAAAATAAACAAAAACCCACCACCTCACTAAATCGCAAAATAACACCACGAAACCTCGCCGAATCATACCACTCTTTTGGAGAAAAGTGACCACGACAACACGATCTACATTCCTATCTTTTCGGATTTTCTATCCGACATTTTGTAAGTTTCCGATAAAACCCGAAACTCTCCGTTTTTACTCATTTTTACGTTTTTATGGTTTATATATGCTTAAAATGTCCAAAAATGGGTTGGGTAAAAGATTTGGACCGAACGGAAGCTTTTCGACCGATTTTCCGGCCACCAAATTCCGATCAGACCGCTACGTCGCAGAGACGCTGGACTATCTGCGACGTAGCTCAAAACGTCGCATTTAGCGACGTCGCGGCCTACGTCGCACAAAAATCCCAACGTCGCACTAGCGACGCAGCCTATTACGTCGCATTAACTTGCGGACGTCGCACATAGCGACGTAGACTTTAACGTCGCCTCCTACGTCGCATTGATTTGCGAAGGTCGCATCATGCGACGTACCACCCTACGTCGCATGCTACGTCGCATGCTACGTCGCACAAACCAGAACCTTGAAAAGTCAGATTTTACTAAGTGTCGAACTTACACAACTTCAAATACTTATGTCATACGACTGAACAAACGTCATAGAACATACTTTCTATTACAAATACACTAAATTGCGTTATAAATGATAATGCTTTGAATCATTATTACAAACCGTCACCAACGGGCCATATTTGTTTTCAAACTACGAACGGATTACTAAACAAACACTTGGACATAATGAGTTGTGTAAACAACTAGCCTAGATGGTCTTGCGAGACATCTACTTACTTAACTTTATATGTTTAGGCATTTGAAGGTTACGGGTTCGGAGAACCTACGGTTGATATTATTTACTCGTTTATTGATATAAACGTACTTGCAAGGACTCAGGTGAGTCTTACGGCCCCACTGTTACTGTTTTATCTTATTGGGGGAGATACATGCTACTTATTTTTCTTGAACACAAGTACTAAACTGTTTACTATACCAAACGGAATTGCATGAGTTGTTACTATTTACAGAAGTCTCTCCATCATATATCGTTAGTTATGGACTTAAGCGCGAACAGTAGTTAATGGATCCATTAGGGAAATGACCCTCCCCACCCGGGGCAGTAGCGCTGCCACGTACCGATTTACACGTATAAACGGGTGACAACTTATTCGTTACTGATGCTTGCTCACTTACGAGCATGTCACGGGAGCAAACATATTATTACGGGTTAAGCTTCGATTATGAGCCTCATGGCAACGGTATAAACTTATTTATTTACATTTGCTGGATTGCAAATACTGATTTTACGATTGCTGGATTGCAATGGCTGATTTTACGCCTACGGGCACTACTAATGAAATCTCGTGTTCAAAGCCGATATTACTTACAAACCTGTGAGATTCACCAACCTTTTGGTTGACACTTTTTAGCATGTTTTCTCAGGTACCCGGATGGAGTAGGATTACTCCAGGATTTTAGCTAGAGTCGCATGATTTCAACACAACTGCATTAACGGAGATTCTTAGCATTATCTTTTGTAGATTACGATTATGTAATAGAATCTCCCGCTATACGCGTGGACTCTAGGGGAAACTACATTTTGTATACGAAAACACTAAGTTTTCAAACATTATATCTATGGAATGTACTAATTTACAAAACGTCTCATTTAGAGGTCGTTTGCTTTATCTTTGTGCTGTGATATTTAATTAGTAACACCCCAAACTATGCTTCCGCAAAACAGTGAATTTCGGGGGTGTTACAGATTGGTATCAGAGCCTAAGGTTATAGTGAACTAGGTTGCATTTAGTGGGCCTAGACTATGACCATTAGGCAGTATTTCCTTACTAAGCATGATTGGTTCAGGAATTACATCATACGACTTTAATTTAACATAGCCTGATCAACTATGTACAATTAAGGAAAAATGATGTGAGGTCTGAAATGGTTATGTCGAACAGGAATGCGTTAGTAGACTCTGACCACGAGAGAACCGAGACTCTTACTTGTTATGTGCTAGACATACTCTAGGCTATTACGTGATATACGAGTATATACATACATAGGCCTCACTCGCTGACTATACTACTAGGCTATTATATATGTGAATAGGCCTCGCACGTAAATACACTCGCTATAGAGATAGCCGACGTTTCCCTGGTGACACTTACGAATTTCTCTCAGCGGTTTGCACCGACCATGACAGACTTGATTACCGTCACACCACCTTGTGGCGCACTCTAATGATTTTACGAAAATCACATCTAACACCCTGAAACAACGTACTTCCAAGGACTAAAATCCTCTCTCTGTCATTTCTATAGAACTCAAAGACACGAATTCCCAAATGGACGACTACATGTCTGATAGTGACCAAGTCCACGGGGAACAAATCCAGTACACGTATCTCGATGAGGACATCGTACCAGAAGAAGAAATCATGCTGGAGGGAAACGAAAATCAGAATTTCGGAATGACTGGCATCGACATAGAAGAATATGAGAGAGTGCGAGATCAGGCCGTGGGACTAGACGGCCGAAATTGGGCACTTAAGCGTAAGTGCATAGACTATGAACAAAGATTGAGAATCTCAAACCGATCTGTCCCTACACGAATCAAAGATAAGATCCGTTACTGGAAGAAAGTAGCCACCAACCTAACCCGTAGGACCAAAACATGGATCAAACGTTTGGGCAGGAAATCAACGGAGGAGACTAGGTACCGCTCCACGACTCAAAGATACAGGGACATGCTTGAAGCACGCTACCACCCACACGACCTGAACCTGGAGTCAGAAGACGAATCCGAAGGCCAGGAACCCTAACTAAGAAGGAACCAATCGACTAGCAAACTGTGGACCGCCTTGTCACGCTAATGGAACCAATTAATCTACATTAAGATTAGTGTAGTTTTTGTCTGTAATCTATCTCGTAATCTAGGGACTATCTAGCACTACTCTATAAACTAGTCGGATGTAACCATTCCCGGCACCCTTGTAATATCTCTGTAGGATGTAACTTTTGAACTCACTTTATCTATCAGATATCCTTTGTTATCTCAACTCACCTTAATTGTCATTTTCCATATTGATGTTATGTATTACTGCTTTTATACATGTACATCTGTGACAATTACCAGCTCATACAAAATCTCATGTATCTTCATTTCTTTTATTGAAGAATCATGCCGCCAAAGACACGACCGTACACCGATGCCCAGATCACCTCCCTTATAACCCAGGCTGTTACTGAAGCCTTGGCTCGGAATACTCCACCAAATTCCTCGAGAAACAGCGATGCCGCTGAAACCACTGCTGCTAAACCTTGTGTAACACCCGCCAAATTAGGACTAGAGATTAGTGCCTAATCGAATGTTAATACATGTAATTAGTTCCTGGTTAGGCTAATTAATGTATCGAATTATATATATTGTTGAATATATACGAATATGCGATTTGATTAAATCGTACGCAATTTAAATCGGATGTATTTCGATTCAAATTTAATATGGACGTTGGTGACAAATTTTATTAAATAACGTTGTTATGTCAAAAATATTATTATTATAATATTTCGTATTCGTTCGTATCATACAATCAGAAATTAGACAATTTAAAATGTAAAACGCGCAAACTAAATAAACCAACTTACATTATTAACTCAAACGTAAACTTATTTGTAAAATAATTAAATAAAATATCACGTAATAATTTGTATTTAAAACGTACCATTTAATATTTAAAATAATTAATTAACGTTGAAACGACGGAGCAAACGAACACCGCACGGAGCGGGAACGCGGGGCGAAAAATGGGAGGATAACCTCCCATTTCCCACTCTCTTTTTCTCACTTTCTCATCTCTCTTTCTCTTTCTCCTTTCTTTTCTCTCAACTCCACCAACCACCCCCACCTTCAAAAATCTCACAAAAACGCAAAATAAACATATCAAACGACTTCGGATCTTCAAGATTTTTAGAGATTCACGACCACCGCGACACGATCTATCTTTCTATCTTTCCGAAATTTCATTTCGGCGATTTGTAAGTTTCCGACACCTCTCGTTTTTAAGTGTTTTTACTTGTTTGCGGTTTGTATCGACTTATAATGTTCAAATAAGGGTTGGGTAAAAGTTTTGGACCGAACGGAAACCGAAAAACTCGTTTTCGACCCATTTTCCGGCCAACAGACCGCTACGTCGCATTTGGCCCGGAATTTATGCGACGTCAGCCTCTACGTCGCAAAACACCTCGTGACGTCGCATAGTGCGACGTCAGTCACAACGTCGCATTAAATTGCGACGTCGCATATAGCGACGTCACCCTTAACGTCGCCAATACCTCACTACGTCGCATTTAGCGACGTAAACCCCTACGTCGCAGAAATCACCTACGTCGCATTAGCGACGTAGCACCCTACGTCGCATTAAATTGCGAAACGTCGACTTTAGCGACGTCATGCTCTACGTCGCAATCCTACCTGCGACGTCGCACCCTACGTCGCATAAAACAGCAGGTTTTCCAACTTTAATTTCACTAAGTGTCGAACTTTTATAACTTCAAATACTTATACGATACAACTTATAAAACACTTTGGGAAACTTTTGTAAGTGCAAAACGTCAATAACTTGATAATAATACTTAAAGTTTATTATTTCAAACCGTCACCAACGGGCCATACACTTTTCAAACACTTAAACATATCAACCAAATAGTGGAGATTTGGACATTATAGTTGGATGAACAACTACTGGGGTGATCTTTTGAGATACCCAATCATATTTATAACCATCGCGTGTCGTGGACACCCTCAGGTTACAAGTCTTTGGACTTCATTTTGGCTAATCAACTTACGCTTGTATAAACGCATTTCAGACTCAGGTGAGTCTCATAGCCCCTCTTTTTACTGTTTTACTCAGGGGTGTGATATACTGCTCAAACTTTTAACATGTGAACGCAAGTACCAGCTTTTCATATACTACATGAGTTTTTCGAAACTAATCATTTAAAGTCCTCCGTCAGCATAGTTGTTAATACGTTGTAGCGTGAATATTAGTATATGGTACCATATAGGATTGACCCTCCTCGTCCGGGTTAGCAAGCACTAACCGGGTAAACGGACGTACTAATATTTGGGAAGACGAATGTTGATTAGGCATTCGTGGAGGCACCTCGCCCGGAATTCTCTATAGGGGACCCGGCCCTCGAGTTAAGCTCAACTATGTGCTCATGGCTGTATACACGATGATTATCATTTAATTGCTGGATGCAATTCATTATTTTATTGCTGGATGCAATACATTATTTAAATCTTGCGGTTCATACGATATAACTTGAATTCAAACCTGTGAGCTCACCAGCTTTATAGCTGACCTTTTAGCATATATCGCAGGTACCCAGCAGTAGGATGTTTCTGCTTCAGGATTTAGCTCGAGTCAGCATACAGACGATTGAGATTTTCTTGCATTAGTATATTTTGTATAAGTACTTATGTACTGAAATCTCATTTTATTTAACTCGAGCTATGTAAAGCTTTAAACGTTGTAAACATTTCAGTTATCAATATATTTTGTTAAAACGACGCATATAGAGTCGTTTGCTATTTATCTTTGTGCTTTGTTATTGATTAGTAACACCCAAATCAAGCTTCCGCAAATCATCAAATTTGGGGGTGTTACAGATTGGTATCAGAGCCTAAGGTTATAGTGAACTAGGTTGCATTTAGTGAGCCTAGACTATGACCATTAGGCCGTATTCCTTATTAGGTATGACTGGTTCAGGGATTACAGCATACGAGTTTAATTTAACATAGCCTGATCAACTATGTACAATTAAACAAAGATGATGTAAGATCTGAAAGTAGTTATGGCTGAACAGGGTACAATAGAAGACTCTGACCTCGAGAGAACCGAGACTTAAACATGTTTATGCTAGACACTCAATAGGCTATATTATATAGGAACTATATGAATATAGGCCTCAATCTTACTAACGCTTTGTCTCAGAAATGGCAAACACACCATCAAATTCATCTCGTTCTCAATCCGGGTCGCAGAACCCAAGGGTAGCAAGGAGGAACTCCAGGTTGCCTCGAGCTGGCCCGTACTCCACTCACTCCACCTTGCCGGCTCTAGCCGCTAGGGTGAATCAACACGAGCAACGACTTCGCACCATGGATGTCGTGTTGCAGGAAACAAACGAAAACTGGAGACTTACATCCCTCGAACGCATAGAACAAGTCTCCGACGATCTTGAAACCACTAACAACAACATGGATATCCTTCGTAATCAAATAATAGAAATAAGGGTGGAAAATGCCCTTCTGCAACAAAGGATGGATGAATGTGTGCAACGCTCACTTGAGGCAGAAGAATATACGCGTGGACTAACACAACGACTTGCACTAGCAGAAGACAACGCCCGACAAGCTAGCAGGCTTGCAAACACTGTGGACCGTCTTGTCACGATGATGGAACAAATTAATCTACGTTAAGACTAGTGTAGTCTTTGTCTTGTAATCTACCCTGTAATCTAGTAACTATCTACGCGCTATTCTATAATTCGGTCGGATGTAACAATTCCCGACATCTTTTGTAATACATCTGTAGGATGTAACCTTTGAACTCGTATCATCTATCAAGTATTCTTGCTGTGTTCGACTCATATTAATTGCCATTATTCCTGTTGATGTTATGTATTACTGCTTTTATACATGTACATCCGAGATAAATACAACTTTCTTGCAAAATCTCATGTATCTTCATTTCTTTTATTGAAGAATCATGCCGCCAAAGTCAAGACCTTACACCGATGCACAGATTACTTCACTCATAACCCAGGCTGTTACTGAAGCCTTGGCTCGCAATACTCCACCCAACTCCACAAGAAACAGCGATACCGCTGGAACCTCTGCCACCAAACCTTGTTCTTACAAGGACTTCCAAAGCTGCAAACCCTCGAGTTTCAAGGGTTCTGAAGGAGCCATCGGACTGATCAGATGGTTCGAGAAAATGGAAACTGTTTTCCGTGTCAGTAAATGCGCGGAGAACGACAAAGTAAACTTTGCCACCTGCTCTCTTGAAGATGATGCCCACTCTTGGTGGAATTCATATACCCAATCAGTGGGTGCTGACATTGCCTACCAAATCACTTGGGAGGAATTGAAAGCCAAACTCACTGCCAAGTACTGCTCTATCGCCAAACTCCAGAAGCTAGATGAGGAGTTCTGGAACTTAAAGGTTCAGGGTGGTGACATCGATGGTTATACCACCAGATTTCAACAATTAGCTGCCCTCCGCCCAGCTATGGTAAGCACTGAACCTGATAAAATCAGGAAGTACGCCCTTGGTCTCCCTGATTTTGTTCGGGGACACGTCATCTCTTCAAAACCAGCCACCATTGACGGTGCAATCTCATTGGCCCAAGACCTGATGTCTATGAGCCAAGATTCTGAACCACCCACTTCATCCTCCCAAAACAACAAACGCAAGTGGTCTGACTACCACAACAACCACTCCAACCAACAAAACAAGAAACCTGACACCATCAAAGCCTACAACACCACCACTGATATCATCCGGGGTTACACTGGGAGCAAGCCATATTGTCCCAAGTGCAACCATCACCATGAGGGTTCCTGTGGTTCCTTTTGTAACAACTGCAAGAGGTACGGCCATCTCCCCAAAGACTGCCGCTCACCCACCAACAACAACTCCAACAACAACACCAGGCCACCCAAAGTATGCTTTGAGTGTGGAAACCCCGGGCATTTCAGGGATACGTGCCCAAAACTGAAGAACCGCAACAACAACAACCGCAGCAACAACAACAACAACAACAACCGCAGCAGAGCTTTCGTCATCAAATCTGGGGACGCCCGCCAGGACCCGAATGTGGTCTCGGGTATGTTCCTCCTCAACAACTTAACTGCTTCTGTTCTATTTGATACTGGTGCTGATAGAAGCTTTATCTCCGATGATTTTTGCCCACTACTTGACATCACTCCTGTTGCCTTAGATGTTAAGTACACTGTAGAGCTAGCCAATGGAAAACTTGTAGAAACCACCAGTGTGATACCTAATTGCACTTTAAACCTAGCGGACGAGACCTTTTCGATCGATCTTATACCCATTGAAATCGGCAGTTTCGACGTCATTATTGGAATGGACTGGTTGTCCAAACATCGAGCTGAAATCGTTTGTCACGATAAGATCGTCCGTATCCCACTCGCTGTCGGTGGAACCTTGATCATACAGGGGGAGACCGGTGGGACGGGACTCAATATAATCTCCTGCTTAAAAACCCGAAAATTTCTGAGAAAGGGTTACCCTGCCATACTCGCACACATCACAGAGAAGAAGTCGGAGGAGAAGCGACTTGAGGATGTGCCGATTGTTAGAGACTTTCCCGAAGTCTTTCCGGAAGAACTACCTGGTCTACCTCCGCCTAGACAGGTTGAGTTCTCAATCGATCTCGTGCCGGGTGCCGCACCGGTGGCCCGCGCACCATACCGTTTAGCCCCATCCGAACTTCAGGAGTTGTCCTCTCAGTTACAGGAACTGCTGGATCGAGGATTCATTAGACCGAGTTCTTCACCTTGGGGAGCTCCGGTCTTATTTGTCAAAAAGAAGGACGGTTCATTCCGAATGTGCATCGACTATCGAGAGTTGAATAAATTGACCGTCAAGAACCGTTATCCACTTCCTCGCATTGATGATCTATTCGACCAACTTCAGGGTTCAAGTTTCTACTCAAAAATCGATCTGCGATCAGGTTATCATCAGTTACGAGTTCGCGACACCGATATTCCAAAAACTGCCTTCAGAACTCGTTACGGGCACTACGAATTCCAAGTGATGCCCTTTGGTCTAACCAACGCACCGGCTGTATTCATGGACCTCATGAACCGGGTGTGCAAACCTTACCTCGATAAGTTTGTCATTGTCTTTATCGATGACATACTCATTTACTCGCGCAACGAGCAAGAACATGCGCAACACCTCAGAACCATCCTTGAACTACTTAGACACGAGGAGCTTTACGCTAAATTCTCTAAGTGTGAGTTCTGGATTCAAACCGTTCAATTTCTTGGTCACGTGATCGACAGTCAGGGAATTCACGTGGACCCATCAAAGATCGAGGCTATCAAAGACGGGCAAACACCCACCTCTGCAACTGAAGTACGACAATTTTTGGGTCTTGCTGGGTATTATCGACGATTTATCGAAAACTTCTCCAAAATAGCTCAATCACTCACGGTACTGACTCAGAAGGACAAAAGGTTCGATTGGACCGATAAACAAGAGTCAGCGTTCCAACTTCTGAAACAAAAGCTTTGCAGTGCTCCAATTTTATCACTACCCGAAGGCACCGATGACTTCGTGGTATACTGCGATGCTTCTCACCAAGGTCTTGGTTGCGTGCTGATGCAACGAGACAAGGTCATTGCTTATGCCTCACGACAGCTAAAAATTCACGAAAAGAACTACACCACTCATGATCTCGAGCTTGGAGCTGTCGTTTTTGCTCTCAAAATCTGGAGACATTATCTCTACGGCACTAAGTGCACTATCTTTACCGACCACAAAAGTCTCCAACATATCTTCGATCAGAAGGATCTCAATATGAGGCAACGTCGTTGGGTCGAGTTGCTTACCGATTACGATTGCGAGATCAAGTACCATCCAGGGAAGGCTAATGTTGTAGCTGACGCCCTCAGTCGAAAGGAACGACCTAAACCACTTCGAGTCCGAGCCCTCAGTATGACCATTCACAACGATCTTACCATTCAAATTCATACCGCTCAGATCGAAGCCCTGAAATCCGAAAACATCAAAAATGAAGCCTTGCGGGGCATTGACAAACAATTCGAAATCAGACCTAACGGGATTAGGTATTTCTCAAACCGAATCTGGTTGCCCAGTTTTGGGAACCTAAGAGACTTGGCGATGGACGAGGCTCACAAGTCTAAATATTCTATTCATCCGGGATCCGATAAGATGTACCACGGTATTAAGGAATTTTATTGGTGGCCAAACATGAAAGCCGAAATCGCCACTTATGTCAGCAAGTGTCTTACTTGCTCGAAAGTCAAAACCGAACATCAGAAACCTCCTGGTTTACTCCAACAACCTGAAATCCCCGAATGGAAATGGGATCAAATTGCCATGGATTTCATAACCAAACTACCCAAGTCGTCGAGCGGTTGCGATACTATTTGGGTGATCGTCGATCGTCTCACCAAATCTGCTCATTTCCTGGCAATCAAGGAAAACGATAAAATGGAACGCCTTACACAAATCTACATCAAGGAAATCGTTTCTCATCACGGTGTTCCAGTCTCAATCATCTCTGACAGAGATGCCCGTTTCACTTCTCACTTTTGGCAGTCACTTCAGAAAGCTTTGGGTACTCGTCTTGATATGAGTACCGCATACCATCCTCAAACTGACGGCCAAAGTGAACGAACCATTCAGACCCTGGAAGATATGCTACGCGCCTGCGTAGTTGATTTCGGTACAAACTGGGAAAAACATCTACCGTTGTGCGAATTTTCGTACAATAACAGTTATCACGCCAGCATTAAGGTTGCACCTTTTGAGGCACTGTATGGTCGTAAGTGCCGATCACCGATCTGTTGGACTGAGGTGGGAGATAGTCAACTCACTGGTCCTGAACTCATACACGCCACCACTGAGAAAATTGTGGAAATCCAAAACAGACTCAAAGCCGCACGTGATCGTCAGAAAAGTTATGCTGACGTGAGACGCAAACCACTCGAGTTCCAAGTTGGGGATCGAGTACTCTTGAAAGTATCGCCTTGGAAAGGCGTCATCCGTTTTGGCAAACGCGGGAAGTTAAATCCCAGATACATCGGACCTTTTGAAATCCTTGAAAGGATTGGCCCCGTAGCTTATCGATTGCAGCTGCCATCCGAACTTAGCAGCGTGCACCCGACTTTTCATGTTTCAAATCTGAAGAAGTGTCTGTCTGATGAGACACTTATTATTCCATTAGATGAAATTCGTGTTGACGATAAACTTCACTTCGTTGAGGAACCCGCTGAAATTATGGACCGTGAGGTCAAACAACTGAAACAAAGTCGTATTCCCATCGTCAAGGTCAGATGGAATTCGCGGCGTGGTCCGGAATTCACCTGGGAACGGGAAGACCAAATGCGACTCAAATATCCTCAACTTTTCACTGATTCTACATCGAACACGACCTCGAGCTAAATTTCGGGACGAAATTCTTCTAACAGGGGGAGAATGTAACACCCGCCAAATTAGGACTAGAGATTAGTGCCTAATCGAATGTTAATACATGTAATTAGTTCCTGGTTAGGCTAATTAATGTATCGAATTATATATATTGTTGAATATATACGAATATGAGATTTGATTAAATCGTACGCAATTTAAATCGGATGTATTTCGATTCAAATTTAATATGGACGTTGGTGACAAATTTTATTAAATAACGTTGTTATGTCAAAAATATTATTATTATAATATTTCGTATTCGTTCGTATCATACAATCAGAAATTATACAATTTAAAATGTAAAACGCGCAAACTAAATAAACCAACTTACATTATTAACTCAAACGTAAACTTATTTGTAAAATAATTAAATAAAATATCACGTAATAATTTGTATTTAAAACGTACCATTTAATATTTAAAATAATTAATTAACGTTGAAACGACGGAGCAAACGAACACCGCACGGAGCGGGAACGCGGGGCGAAAAATGGGAGGATAACCTCCCATTTCCCACTCTCTTTTTCTCACTTTCTCATCTCTCTTTCTCTTTCTCCTTTCTTTTCTCTCAACTCCACCAACCACCCCCACCTTCAAAAATCTCACAAAAACGCAAAATAAACATATCAAACGACTTCGGATCTTCAAGATTTTTAGAGATTCACGACCACCGCGACACGATCTATCTTTCTATCTTTCCGAAATTTCATTTCGGCGATTTGTAAGTTTCCGACACCTCTCGTTTTTAAGTGTTTTTACTTGTTTGCGGTTTGTATCGACTTATAATGTTCAAATAAGGGTTGGGTAAAAGTTTTGGACCGAACGGAAACCGAAAAACTCGTTTTCGACCCATTTTCCGGCCAACAGACCGCTACGTCGCATTTGGCCCGGAATTTATGCGACGTCAGCCTCTACGTCGCAAAACACCTCGTGACGTCGCATAGTGCGACGTCAGTCACAACGTCGCATTAAATTGCGACGTCGCATATAGCGACGTCACCCTTAACGTCGCCAATACCTCACTACGTCGCATTTAGCGACGTAAACCCCTACGTCGCAGAAATCACCTACGTCGCATTAGCGACGTAGCACCCTACGTCGCATTAAATTGCGAAACGTCGACTTTAGCGACGTCATGCTCTACGTCGCAATCCTACCTGCGACGTCGCACCCTACGTCGCATAAAACAGCAGGTTTTCCAACTTTAATTTCACTAAGTGTCGAACTTTTATAACTTCAAATACTTATACGATACAACTTATAAAACACTTTGGGAAACTTTTGTAAGTGCAAAACGTCAATAACTTGATAATAATACTTAAAGTTTATTATTTCAAACCGTCACCAACGGGCCATACACTTTTCAAACACTTAAACATATCAACCAAATAGTGGAGATTTGGACATTATAGTTGGATGAACAACTACTGGGGTGATCTTTTGAGATACCCAATCATATTTATAACCATCGCGTGTCGTGGACACCCTCAGGTTACAAGTCTTTGGACTTCATTTTGGCTAATCAACTTACGCTTGTATAAACGCATTTCAGACTCAGGTGAGTCTCATAGCCCCTCTTTTTACTGTTTTACTCAGGGGTGTGATATACTGCTCAAACTTTTAACATGTGAACGCAAGTACCAGCTTTTCATATACTACATGAGTTTTTCGAAACTAATCATTTAAAGTCCTCCGTCAGCATAGTTGTTAATACGTTGTAGCGTGAATATTAGTATATGGTACCATATAGGATTGACCCTCCTCGTCCGGGTTAGCAAGCACTAACCGGGTAAACGGACGTACTAATATTTGGGAAGACGAATGTTGATTAGGCATTCGTGGAGGCACCTCGCCCGGAATTCTCTATAGGGGACCCGGCCCTCGAGTTAAGCTCAACTATGTGCTCATGGCTGTATACACGATGATTATCATTTAATTGCTGGATGCAATTCATTATTTTATTGCTGGATGCAATACATTATTTAAATCTTGCGGTTCATACGATATAACTTGAATTCAAACCTGTGAGCTCACCAGCTTTATAGCTGACCTTTTAGCATATATCGCAGGTACCCAGCAGTAGGATGTTTCTGCTTCAGGATTTAGCTCGAGTCAGCATACAGACGATTGAGATTTTCTTGCATTAGTATATTTTGTATAAGTACTTATGTACTGAAATCTCATTTTATTTAACTCGAGCTATGTAAAGCTTTAAACGTTGTAAACATTTCAGTTATCAATATATTTTGTTAAAACGACGCATATAGAGTCGTTTGCTATTTATCTTTGTGCTTTGTTATTGATTAGTAACACCCAAATCAAGCTTCCGCAAATCATCAAATTTGGGGGTGTTACACCTTGTTCTTACAAGGACTTCCAGAACTGCAAACCTCTAAACTTTGCAGGTACCGAGGGAGCTATCGGTCTAGTACGCTGGATCGAGAAAGTTGAGTCTGTATTTCTTATCTGCAACTGTGCGGAGGGAGATAAGGTTAAGTTCTCCGTTAGTACTTTTACTGACACCGCACTCACCTGGTGGAACACTTATGCCCAGACTGTGAGTGTTGCTACTGCTTACCAACTCCCGTGGGAGGAGTTGAAGAAGATGTTGAGGGGCGAGTATTGCCCCAGGGATGAATTGAAACAACTAGAAGTGGAATTCTGGAACCACAAGATGCAGGGTGATGATATCACCGGCTACACCAACCGTTTCCACCAACTGGCACTTCTGTGCCCAACCATGGTCGATCCTGAGTACAAGAGGATCGAGAAATTTGTTGATGGTCTTCCTGAGAGACTCCAAGATCTGGTAACTTCTTCCAAACCGGGTACTATTCAGAGCGCCATCCGTATGGCCCATGAACTAACGGCAAATTCTGTCCGCCGTGGTACAACTCCAACCCCATCTACAAACAACAAACGCAAGTGGGAAGGTAACCCCAACTCATCCAACCAAACCTCCAACAAAAAGCATGAGTACATTAAGGCTTATTCATCTGGAACTTCGGAGAAGAAAGGGTACAGCGGGAGCAGACCCTACTGTCCCAAATGCAACCGCCACCATGACGGTTCTTGCCCTTGCTCCAACTGCAAACGGTTCGGGCATCTAGCCAAGGATTGTCGAACCAACATTCCCACCCCCAACACTAATGCACCAAAGGCCTGCTTTGGGTGCGGAAATACAGGGCATTTCAAGAAAGATTGCCCAAAACTGAAAAACAACAACAACCCTGCACGCGGCAGATCATTCGTTATCAAGGCTGGGGAAGCCAGACAAGACCCGAACGTCGTGACGGGTACGTTCCTTCTCAACGACCTTACCGCTTCTGTGTTATTTGATACCGGTGCCGATAGAAGCTTCATATCTGAGAAATTTAGCCCTTTACTTGATATTACTCCCACTGCCTTAGATGCTAAATACATTGTAGAATTAGCTAATGGCAACCTGATTGAGACTGATAGCATCATACACAACTGTACACTTAACCTCACGAACGAAACGTTTCCCATTGATTTAATCCCTGTCGAGATCGGCAGCTTCGATATTATTGTCGGTATGGATTGGTTATCCAAGCACCGAGCTGAAATCATCTGTCATGACAAACTCGTTCGCATACCTCTTGTCTCCGGTGGAACCTTAGTCCTACAAGGGGAGACCGGCAGACGGAATCTGAATATTGTCTCCTGTCTGAAAACTAGAAAGTATCTACGAAAAGGGTATCAAGCCATCCTCGCACATGTAACGGAGAAGAAGTCGGAGGAGAAGCGACTTGAGGATGTTCCGATCGTGCGGGATTTCCCGGAAGTCTTTCCTGAAGACTTGCCCGGACTTCCGCCACCTAGACAAGTTGAATTTCAAATCGAACTTGTGCCCGGAGCTGCACCCGTGGCACGAGCCCCTTACCGTTTAGCACCATCCGAAATGCAGGAGTTGTCTAACCAACTACAGGAACTCCTGGACAGAGGATTCATTCGACCAAGTTCCTC
The DNA here is from genome assembly GCA_949592205.1 of Helichrysum umbraculigerum. Classification (NCBI taxonomy): domain Eukaryota; kingdom Viridiplantae; phylum Streptophyta; class Magnoliopsida; order Asterales; family Asteraceae; genus Helichrysum; species Helichrysum umbraculigerum. The sequence goes on along the minus strand of CATIUR010000005.1, from coordinate 946,812 downwards.
GCCTTGGGGAGCTCCGGTCTTATTCGTGAAAAAGAAAGATGGATCTTTCCGCATATGTATCGACTACCGAGAGCTGAATAAGCTAACCATAAAGAATCGGTACCCACTTCCTAGAATCGATGACCTGTTTGACCAACTCCAGGGATCGAGTGTTTACTCGAAGATTGATCTACGGTCGGGTTATCATCAACTCCGAGTCCGTGACAATGATATCCCAAAGACAGCTTTCCGAACTCGTTATGGGCATTATGAATTCCAAGTGATGCCATTCGGGTTAACCAACGCACCGGCCGTATTCATGGACCTTATGAATCGGGTGTGCAAACCATATCTTGACAAATTCGTCATTGTGTTCATCGATGATATCCTGATTTACTCTCGCAACAAACAGGAACATGCTCAACATCTGAAAACCATTCTAGGACTTCTGAAACACGAAGAGTTATATGCCAAATTCTCTAAGTGTGAGTTCTGGATTCGAACCGTTCAATTCCTCGGGCACGTGATTGACAGCCAAGGAATTCATGTTGATCCCGCCAAGATCGAAGCAATCAAGGGCTGGGAGTCACCGACCACTCCAACCGAAGTGAGGCAATTCTTAGGTCTTGCTGGTTATTATCGCCGATTCATCGAAAACTTTTCAAGAATAGCTGTTCCCCTAACCACACTGACTCGGAAAGATAAGAAGTTCGATTGGACTGATAAACAAGAGTCAGCCTTCCAGCTATTGAAAAACAAACTTTGCAGTGCACCAATCTTGTCCTTACCCGAGGGCACCGACGATTTCGTAGTTTACTGCGACGCCTCACACCAAGGACTTGGTTGTGTGTTAATGCAATGGGAGAAAGTCATTGCCTATGCCTCACGACAACTGAAAATTCACGAGAAAAACTATACGACCCACGACCTCGAGTTAGGTGCTGTGGTTTTCGCATTGAAAATCTGGAGACATTATCTCTACGGTACGAAAAGCACTATCTTTACCGATCACAAAAGTCTCCAACACATATTCGATCAGAAAGATCTAAACATGAGGCAACGTCGCTGGGTTGAGTTACTTAGTGACTACGACTGCGAGATCAAATACCATCCGGGCAAGGCGAACGTAGTTGCCGATGCCTTAAGCCGAAAAGAACGAGTGAAACCCCTTCGAGTTCGAGCACTTTCTATGACAATTCATAACGAGCTTCCTGCTCAAATCCTTACCGCTCAACTTGAAGCACTCAACGATGAAAACTTGAAAAATGAAGCCTTGCGAGGCTTGGATAAACAATTCGAAATCAAACCCGATGGAACTCGATACTTCTCTAACCGGGTGTGGTTACCCAAATTCGGAAACTTTCGAGATTTGGTGATGGCTGAAGCTCACAAATCTCGATACTCAATACATCCTGGATCTGACAAGATGTATCATGACGTCAAAGGGTTGTATTGGTGGCCTAACATGAAAGCTGACATCGCCTTGTACGTCAGTAAATGCCTAACCTGTTCCAAAGTAAAGACCGAACACCAAAGACCCTCTGGGTTGCTTCAACAACCTGAAATTCCTCAATGGAAATGGGAACAGATTTCCATGGACTTCATTACCAAACTACCGAAAACTTCGAGTGGTTGCGATACCATTTGGGTGATCGTGGACCGTCTCACGAAATCTGCTCATTTTCTGGCCATCAAGGAAACCGACAAGATGGAGCGTCTGACTCGCATCTATGTCAAAGAAATCATCTCACGACACGGGGTACCTATCTCGATCATCTCGGATAGGGACAGCCGTTTTACTTCTAACTTTTGGCAATCGCTACAGAAATCTCTTGGTACTCGTCTGGATATGAGTACTGCTTATCACCCGCAAACCGATGGCCAAAGCGAGCGAACTATTCAAACACTGGAGGATATGCTACGAGCCTGCGTAGTCGACTTCGGTACTTCTTGGGAAAATCATTTACCGTTGTGCGAGTTCTCGTACAACAACAGTTATCATACCAGCATAAAGGCTGCACCCTTCGAGGCACTTTACGGACGTAAGTGCCGATCACCTGTCTGTTGGACTGAGTTAGGAGAATCCCAACTCACGGGTCCAGAAATCATTCAAGAAACTACTGAGAAAATCGTTGGTATTCAAAACCGGCTGAAAGCCGCACGTGATCGTCAGAAAAGCTATGCTGACGTGAGACGCAAACACCTTGAGTTCCAGGTAGGAGACAAGGTACTTCTCAAAGTGGCACCGTGGAAAGGTGTTATTCGATTCGGGAAACGAGGCAAACTAAATCCTAGATATATCGGACCATTCGAAATCCTCGAAAGGATTGGTCCAGTGGCATATCGCCTGCAACTTCCTGCTGAACTTAGCAGCGTACACAACACATTCCACATTTCTAACTTGAAGAAATGTCTGTCTGACGAGACGCTGATTATACCGCTCGACGAAATTCAAATCGATGATAAACTTCATTTCGTCGAGAAACCTTTGGAAATCATGGACCGAGAGGTCAAACAATTGAAACAGAGTCGTATTCCCATAGTAAAAGTCAGGTGGAATTCTAGGCGCGGCCCTGAGTTCACCTGGGAACGGGAAGACCAAATGCGACAGAAATACCCACATCTCTTCCCAGACAACGCACCGTCCGTGCACTCAAGCTAATTTCGGGACGAAATTTCTTTAACAAGGGGAGAATGTAACACCTGCTAAATTAGGATAATTATTTATGCCTAATTGATTGTAACTAGTTGTAATTAGTATGTAATAGGACTAATTACAGGCTCTATTTGTATATATATAAGTTGATTTATATATATATGTGTGTTTTTACGTGATTTGGATAAATCGTACTAATTAACCGGACGGAGTCCGACACAATTATTTTGACGTTGGTGACAGAAACTTACCTAAATAATGAGAACGTATTTTATTATATAAAATACACAGCGAACAAACATTGATTATAATATCGCGACGACATTTTAAATAATTTAGCGAATACGTATTAAACGCAAGTTAAGAATTTTAATACTTCGACAAATGTTTTTATAATTAATTTCAAGGTATTTCATTAAAATATTCCCGACACCTTTTAAAAATATAACTGCTTGATATAGCGTTTAAAACGACGGAGGAAACGAACACCGCGCAGAACTCGAAACGCAGGGAACAAAATTTGGTGAAGTCCACTCGGTGGACCCCACCGATTTTCAGCCAAAAAGGGGGGAACCCCCCCTCCCCACTCTCATTTCATCATCATCATCTTATCTCTCATCTCTCTTTCTCTCCATTTTCTTTCAAAATAAACAAAAACCCACCACCTCACTAAATCGCAAAATAACACCACGAAACCTCGCCGAATCATACCACTCTTTTGGAGAAAAGTGACCACGACAACACGATCTACATTCCTATCTTTTCGGATTTTCTATCCGACATTTTGTAAGTTTCCGATAAAACCCGAAACTCTCCGTTTTTACTCATTTTTACGTTTTTATGGTTTATATATGCTTAAAATGTCCAAAAATGGGTTGGGTAAAAGATTTGGACCGAACGGAAGCTTTTCGACCGATTTTCCGGCCACCAAATTCCGATCAGACCGCTACGTCGCAGAGACGCTGGACTATCTGCGACGTAGCTCAAAACGTCGCATTTAGCGACGTCGCGGCCTACGTCGCACAAAAATCCCAACGTCGCACTAGCGACGCAGCCTATTACGTCGCATTAACTTGCGGACGTCGCACATAGCGACGTAGACTTTAACGTCGCCTCCTACGTCGCATTGATTTGCGAAGGTCGCATCATGCGACGTACCACCCTACGTCGCATGCTACGTCGCATGCTACGTCGCACAAACCAGAACCTTGAAAAGTCAGATTTTACTAAGTGTCGAACTTACACAACTTCAAATACTTATGTCATACGACTGAACAAACGTCATAGAACATACTTTCTATTACAAATACACTAAATTGCGTTATAAATGATAATGCTTTGAATCGTTATTACAAACCGTCACCAACGGGCCATATTTGTTTTCAAACTACGAACGGATTACTAAACAAACACTTGGACATAATGAGTTGTGTAAACAACTAGCCTAGATGGTCTTGCGAGACATCTACTTACTTAACTTTATATGTTTAGGCATTTGAAGGTTACGGGTTCGGAGAACCTACGGTTGATATTATTTACTCGTTTATTGATATAAACGTACTTGCAAGGACTCAGGTGAGTCTTACGGCCCCACTGTTACTGTTTTATCTTATTGGGGGAGATACATGCTACTTATTTTTCTTGAACACAAGTACTAAACTGTTTACTATACCAAACGGAATTGCATGAGTTGTTACTATTTACAGAAGTCTCTCCATCATATATCGTTAGTTATGGACTTAAGCGCGAACAGTAGTTAATGGATCCATTAGGGAAATGACCCTCCCCACCCGGGGCAGTAGCGCTGCCACGTACCGATTTACACGTATAAACGGGTGACAACTTATTCGTTACTGATGCTTGCTCACTTACGAGCATGTCACGGGAGCAAACATATTATTACGGGTTAAGCTTCGATTATGAGCCTCATGGCAACGGTATAAACTTATTTATTTACATTTGCTGGATTGCAAATACTGATTTTACGATTGCTGGATTGCAATGGCTGATTTTACGCCTACGGGCACTACTAATGAAATCTCGTGTTCAAAGCCGATATTACTTACAAACCTGTGAGATTCACCAACCTTTTGGTTGACACTTTTTAGCATGTTTTCTCAGGTACCCGGATGGAGTAGGATTACTCCAGGATTTTAGCTAGAGTCGCATGATTTCAACACAACTGCATTAACGGAGATTCTTAGCATTATCTTTTGTAGATTACGATTATGTAATAGAATCTCCCGCTATACGCGTGGACTCTAGGGGAAACTACATTTTGTATACGAAAACACTAAGTTTTCAAACATTATATCTATGGAATGTACTAATTTACAAAACGTCTCATTTAGAGGTCGTTTGCTTTATCTTTGTGCTGTGATATTTAATTAGTAACACCCCAAACTATGCTTCCGCAAAACAGTGAATTTCGGGGGTGTTACATAAACAGATGGCAGATGGAATCTTTATTAACCAAGGAAAGTATGTGCAGGATATTTTGAATAAGTTTGGTTATAAAGATGTAAAGATAGCTAGCACTCCTATGGAGGCACACAAACATCTTAATTCTGACCCTGATGGAGAGGAAGTATATGTGCACTTGTACAGGTCAATGATTGGTTCTTTGATATATTTAACTTCATCTAGACCTGATATTATGTTTGCAGTGTGTCTTTGTGCTAGGTACCAAACCAATCCAAAGCAGTCACACATGTATGCTGTGAAAAGGATTTTTAGATACTTAAAAGGTCAACCAGTTTTGGGACTTTGGTATGCTAAAGGATCAGATTTTGAGCTTAAGGCTTTCACAGACGGTGACTATGGTGGTGAGAACATGGATAGAAAGTCAACAAGTGGAGGATGTCAATTTCTTGGAAATAGGCTAGTGTCATGGCAATGCAAGAAGCAGACCACAGTTTCCACTTCTACAGCAGAAGCAGAATATGTTGCAGCATCAAGTTGCTGTGCACAGGTTCTTTGGATTCAGAATCAAATGTTGGATTATGGTTTGACCTTCATGAACACTCCTATTTATATTGATAATACCTCTGCTATTAGTATCATTCAAAATCCAGTTAAGCATTCAAAAACCAAACACATTGAAATCAGATATCATTTTATACGAGATTGTTATGATAAAAGATTGATTCATATTTTTAAAATTCATACTGATAATCAACTTGCATATCTTTTTACAAAAGCATTTGATGTAGGAAGATTTACATTTTTGATAACTAATATTGGTATGATCAATCTCACGTAGTGTTTTGGTCTGGATTTGATACTAACAGGGGTGAAGTATATTGTTTGTGACAGGGTCAAGTGTTGCCACTGTTAGCTTCATCATGATAACAGTTGGTGCCACTGTTAGTTTACTTCTGCCACTGTCAATGTATTTTCAACCCCTGCTGTATATTTGTGTACATTAACCCCTGCTGGTTGTTTTTCTTAGTTTAATATTGCAGGACTCAGCCACTGTCAAGAGACATTACTTGAGCTGGAGTCTAATGTTTTATTTGTTGCTTCTTATTTTGGTTAAAAAATATATATATATTTCGTTTTCTAATAAAGCTAAGTTTATGCCCCTGTTAGTTCTAAGCTGGAGTTTCCCTGGTCGGATGCCCCTGTTAGACTATCAGCCGCTGTTAGCTTTGTTAGAAGGTTAAAAAGGGTTGACTATAATTGACCAAGTGAGGTACCCCTGTTGGGCTTATTTGTAAGTTGTGCCCCTGCTGGGTATAACCAGCAGTGCCACTGTTAGTTCTATTTTTAGGGCTTGGCACTGTCATCATATAAATATTCAAATACTTCACTTTTTCAATTACGCTTTCAAAATTTTCAAAACCCTTCAATAATCGCTTTCGTTTGTATTTGATTATTGTAAACCGCTCTTCGTTCTTTCATCAATTTCATCAATGGCATCGTCTTCTTCATCTGATTCTGGTACTTCTACGCTAAGTGTTCATTCTGAACACAATATGAGGGCGTTCTTGAACAAAGAACTTGCAGATGATTATTTTCATCCTATTATCGATTTCTTGAGTAACTGTCCAGTTACTTATGCTCTTACTGTCGCTCCAAGATTGATACGATCACATATTCAAGAATTCTGGCAGAACGCAAAGGAAGGGAATGTTAATGGAATTTCTCACATTCATTCCACTGTCAAGAGTAAGAAGGTAATGGTGACTGAGATTGTTCTTAGAGAACTTCTGCAATTTGATGATGAAGGAGGAATTCTGGAATTATCAAAAGTTGATTTGTTTAAAGGTATAAATGATATGGGGTATGAAGGTTCTGGAAAAGCAAGATCAGAATATACTTTCTTGAAATCATGGTTCTGTCCTCAATGGAAGTTCTACATTCATACGTTTCTGGTATGTTTGTCACAAAAGAGAACTAGTTTTAATGAATTTAGTTCTACTATTGCATATCCTATTATCTGCTTGGCACAGGGTATTAAATTTAATATGTCTAGGTTTATCTTAGATAATATGATTAGGAATGTAAAGGGTGATACATTCATTATGTACCCTAGATTTGTTCAGCTTTTATTGAATACTCAATTGTCAAATTTGCCATCAGAGGATAGTGTAATAGTTAGATCTACTCTATCTTTGAGGACTATTAGAGCCATGAATCAGTATCAGAATACTTTTTCTAAGAAGGAAACTGCATTATTTTCTACAATGTTAGTTGCTCCTTCTGCCACTGGTGGTGTATTACCAACACCACCTGGACCAAATGATGACAGGCCAACAACACAAGTTGGTTCTGAACACACATCAGGAGGTGGCACCAAAAGAAAACAAGAGAACCAACAGCCTACCCAAAGTAAAGCCAAGAAATCCAAGAAGGCTAAACAGGCTGTGGAGATTCCTGTTTCTCCACAGTCTCAGTCAAATGATCCACCACAACAGGTGAACATACTTGATGAAAATGTTCATTCTGGAAGGGCTGCCACTACTATTTCTAGCCCACTGGCAGGGCAGGATAGTGGTAACATCAATAAGACCCAACCAGAGGCAACTATATTTGATGAACCTATGGGTGATGATTCAAATGTAGGTCCCAGTACCAATAACAGAGGGACATCTGCAGTGGCAGATGTAGTCGATGATTCATCTAGGAGGTCACACTCAAATGTTGATGAGGCTAGTAATGAAACTAGGGAATTGACTATTGATGATTTGGTACATGATGTCAAGCTGATTTGGTCTAAATTTGAAAAGGAAAGAGCTTTGAGAAGGGAGCAACAGGTTATGTTGGCAGCCCAGAGTGAATTGATAAAGAAGCAGAGGGAGGAAATTGTTGATTTACAAAACAGGTTGGCAGTTGTTGAAGATGTAGTTGCTAAAGTTTTGTTGCCTGCTAGGGAATCTTCAGGCAAGGGGGAGAATAAAGATGATGATCATGAGCAGAATGATATGCCTGAAGATAAGAAGAATAATGGTGATGATTCAGATGGTCAAGATGATAACAATGATGGTTATACTGAAGCTGCAGGTGATTTTAGCTTTATGGATATACCTGAGTTTAATGAGATGAGTGATAGAGGTGCTGAAGATGAATTGAATGTCTCAGATTATGTGATTAATGATGACATGGATGAACAGGAGATGGATGCTGAGAATGATAGGAGAATGGTGGTGTATGTGGGAGAAAATGTTCAAACAGGTGATAATGTTGCAGATAATAGTACACAAAGTGGTCCAGCTTTAAATGTTTTTCCATTGAACAAAGGATTACCTTTTAAGGCTGTTGCTAATATGTATATCTGGGATATTATGGGAGCAAATATGGATATGAGCAAAAGAGTAAGTTTTAGTGATAGGTTGGTTTATGAAGAAAAGAGTGATGATAAAACTGTTGAAACAGAGAAGATGGAAACTGATGATGTAGAGGGTAATGGGGAGTTTATAGAGGCAAAACCTGAAGCTAAAGAGGAAGAAAGAGTGAAGATTTATAATAGAAAGAAATCAATTCCAAAGAGAAAGTCTACCTCTGCTAAGGTACAAACCCCTGTTGAAACTCAATCTTTGACCACTGCTAGTAGTGTTTCTACCTCTGCTAGTAGTTTGGTATCTACCCCTGTTGATGTATCTACCACTGTTGGTACTTCAACAGCAACCCCTGCTACTACAATTCTTACCCCTGTTATCACAACCCCTGTTACTACAAATTCAACCACTGTTGTATTAACCTCTGTTAACACTTCAAATATTCCTACAACTGTTGTTACACCTACTGTTACTCCAGTTTACACCACTGCTACAGCAATGACCACTGTCAGGGCTCTAGAAGTGCCTGTTACAATTAGAGAGCCTACACAACCACCTAAACCTAAGTCTGATCTTCCAAAGATTGATTCAAAGGACAAAGGTAAGGGAAAATTGAAAGAAGAGAGAAAAGTTAAGAAGGTTGTAGAGCATCCAATTGATTTGAATGAGGCAAGGAGAATTCGGGAAGAGCATGATGAGAGAATGCTAAGAATGGCAGTTGAGTCTAAGAGAAAGGAAGGACCTGATGTTGATGTTATATTAGAAGACTTGAGTATGGTAACCTTATCACAGAAGGCTGCACAGATGCTGAATGATATGGCTGCAAAAGGTCAAGGGTTGTCTGCTCAAAAGGTCCATGATATGATCAAGAAAAAAGTTGGTAATGATGGTTTGGATCCAGGGTTTGCAAAGCTTAAACAAGCTAATGAAGAAAAGGCAAGACTGAAAAGACAAGCTGAGCTTGAAAAGAAAAGAAACAAACCACCAACTGCAGCTCAGAGGAAAAAGGATTTACTCAAAATTCTTGGTAATAGATATGCACCAAAAAGTGTGCTTGAAGGATGGGATGTAGAGAAGCTGGAAAAAGCTTATGAAAAATATCAGAATGAGGAGAAGGATGATTTTGAGAAAAGGATTCAGAGAGATAAATTTATTAAGAAAAAATTGGCTAAGGATAAAAAGAAAATTGCTGAGCAAGTGAGAAGAGAAGAACAAGAGAGAATTGAAAAGAAAGAGCAAGAAGAAATAGAAGCCAAAGAAAGAGAGTTAAAAAGGCTTTCTGATCAAAATATTAAGAGCAGATGGAATGGAGTTCTTGCTTCTCATAATGTAGTTCCTGATTTGGAGAGAGATGCAGAAGAATTGAAGAAATATATCAAAGAAGTGAAGGATTATAAAGAAAATATTCACATCAATCATGATAGATCTTCAAAGATAGTTGAATGGAAAGGGATAAAATCAAGAGTTGCTGATGGTGATAAAGAACAGATCAAGATTGTTAGTGTGACACCCGGTCAAAATAACCCAAAATTAGGTCCCAATTTAAACTTTTAAATCACGTATTACATACTTGTTAACACTTAAGCATTCAAGTATTATATATATATATATATGTATATATATAAACCGAAACGATTATTTAAATAATCGCGAATACCAAATTTAACAAAACGTAGAAACTCAAAATGAAAGTGAGCGAAAAACATTTTTAAATCAAGTATTATTATTAAGGATAATAATTACATAATCCGTTTGAAATTTAAATACAGTTTAGATACAGAAAACTATCCGTACATTTTAGGTAAAACAAAGTTACAATTTTAAACATCCGAGAAAACAGTTTTATAAAATATTTTAATTAAAAGCTTATACGAATCTATTTTTAGAAAATTATCATTTTAAAACATTATACTACATAACGATCGGGTACGCAAACACGGGTCGGAAAATACTACCAAACTTCAATTATTGAGGCCGGTATATACACCCGACCTCAATAATGCAAAACACACACCCGCTCACATTTCATTCTCTCGGTCTCTCCTCTCCCTCTCGGTTTCAATTTCAAAACAACAACAACACCATCAAATCATCATCTACATATTTATCTTGGATCATCATCATCATCTAGCAACATCATCATCATCTTCATCGTTCATCATCATCCTCCTCGACCCCAATTTTTCATTGTAAGAATCACTCACCATTTTCTTTAATTTCTGGTTTAAAATACGTAATATAGCATGTATTAGCTTTGTATTAAGTTGTTATAAGCGGAAATAGGATTTAGAAATGGTTTTGTATGTTTTCTGCACGTACAGAGTCGAACCAGTTACGTGAATCCGGCGGATTCGGGTGAATCCGGCGGATTCCTGCCCAGAAAACATGAACACGGCGTATTCAATGGAATACGGTCGTATTCCCGTGGTTTGTCATGAATACGGTCGGATTCTTGGGAATCCGGCGTATTCCCTCTATTTTTCCGGAATACGGCGTATTCAAGGGAATACGGCGTATTCCCCACAAATGTCACCAATCCGGCGGATTCAAGTGAATCCGGCGGATTCCCCCTATATATTTCATGATCCAACGGATCAATAAACTAGCCCTGCGAATTCTAGCTAAAACAGAACAAATAAATTTTCGAAAACGTCGACGATTTTACAACATATTATAGGGTAGCTTCTCGATGAAAATTTTATTATAACGGATTGGGCTCAAATTCGCTCGGTCATTCAAAAACAACCCAATGATCAAGGCTAAGTACCTTAGCCTTGTCAGTTTTAGGCCATCCGGGGTCGTTTAGGGGCCGAAAATGGCAGATTACTGTTTTCAGACTCGTACCAAATTTTGTAAACTCAAACATAAACATTAAATAATACATTGGACAATCCATTTACTCATTAGAATCTCGCGTGTTTAGGACTCTAAGGGATTTCAAAGATTGTCTATTCCACGTCGAATATATTCATTGCTCGGATTGACTCAGGTGAGTCTCACAGCCCCATTTTTACTGTTTTAAATATTGGGGTGAGATACAATGCTTACATGTTTTCGTGATCATATGTTATTTGATTAGTTAATTTAATTATTAACTCATGGAATTAAATGATTATTTAGTTCGGTTAACTATATTAGTTACATTGTTTGGCTACCATTCTTTGGTCCTGATTAGCATTGTTAAACTTCACATTGTTCGGAAACCTGCGTTGGTTTGTTCCATGTTGCGAAATCTGCGTTGGTTTCATCATTGTTTAATTGCACATTGTTCGAAGACCTACGATGGTTTGTTCAATGTTACGAAACCTGCGTTGGTTTCATCATAGTCTAAGTTCATATTGTTCGCAAACCTGCGTTGGTTTGTTACATGTTGCGAAACCTGCGTTGGTTTCATCATTTTCTAATTGCACATTGTTCGAAAACCTGCGTTGGTTTGTTCAATGTTCCAAAATCTGCGTTGGTTTTATCCTAGTTGATTTTGTTATTGTTTAAGGAACCTGCGTTGGTTTAAAATCATTGTTTGAGTAAACTGCTTAAATCACTATTCATTTATAACTTTCTATTATCGTCGGATAATCATATTGATCACATCAATGTTTATATTAAAACCTGTGAGATTCACCAGCTTTATAGCTGACCTTTTAGTGTTGTATTCTCAGGTACTCATCAACAGTAGGAATGGCCTACAGGATAAGCTAGCTATCACGAGTCGCATGCATCCATTTAGACATGAAAATTTTCTTGCATTATATTTTGCATAATGGTTATGCATTAAAATCTTCTGAAATCATTTTGCGAACTCACTACTATGTTTCAAACTTATGACTTAAACTTTGTACTACTTTTGAAAACTTATGTAATGTAATATATTTTCTACAACGTCTCATTTAGAGTCGTTTGCTTGTACTTTGGTGTTTTGATTATTGATTAGTCACGCCCCAAAACAGTCGCTTCCGCAAAGCATGAAATTGGGGGTGTGACAGATTGGTATCAGAGCCTAAGGTTATAGCGAACTAGGTTGCATGTAGTGGGCCTAGACTATGACCGTTAGGCAGTATTCCTCATTAGATATAACTGGTTCAGGGATTTCGTCATACGAGTTTAATTTAACATAGCCTGATCAACTATGTACAATTAAATGAAGATGATGTAAGATCTGAAAGGGGTTATGTTGAACAGGAATGCAATAGTTGACTCTGACCACGAGAGAACCGTGACTTGTACTTGTTCTGTGATAGACACAACTAGGTGGATAATAAGTATATATAGGTTACACCTATATGATTAGGCTTATTAAGATCCTCCGATATTTAGTAACACACTCACTGTACAAACACACTTTAGATTAGGCCTATGGTAAGTTGATCGAATCAGGAAAAGAGTACCGGGATGTGCCCTGACAGAGAGGGTCGTCTCTTCGAAATAGAATTTCCCTAGGTAGAGATTAAGAATTTCGACACCTTATTCTGCACAAACTGGTCATCAGAGGACCATCCTTCGCTCACCCATCAGCTTTAACATTCAAATCCAGTATTTCTTTAAGTACAAATCTTTTCCTACCACCTATCACATTCCGCATAACTGCTGATACATGTACGGATGTAATATCCCTTTCACTTTTGTAAACCTTAACCCTCGTAATCATTTGAACTCACATGTTAAATGATTGCAATCTTCTTTATTCTACACCGTTGATTGTCATTTGTGTTGTAATATATTACTGTTATATATGCAACTAAGATGATCATATTCTTATACGAAATTCTGACATGTCCCTTATCTTCATTGAAGGAACATGCCTCCACGTCGCCAATTCACTCAAGCTCAGGTCGATCGACTGGTTGCTGACGCAGTACTTGCCGAGAGACAACGATCTGAAAGTGCTGAAACACCATCAAATGCCCCTGTAGTGAAACCCTGCACCTACAAAGACTTCATTAACTGCAATCCTTTGAGCTTCAAAGGCACAGAAGGTGCCATTGGGTTGTTGCGATGGATGGAGAAGACAGAGGCAGTCTTTCGCATCTGCAGTTGCCCTGAGAACTGTAAGGTCAAGTTCTCCACCTACACTTTCATGGATGATGCTCTGACGTGGTGGAACACTTATGCTGACTCCATAGGCCAAGACATTGCTCTGGAAACTCCTTGGGATGAGCTGAAGAAAATGCTCAAAGATGAGTATTGTCCCAGGGATGAAATTCAACAGCTTGAGGCAGAATTCTGGAATCTCTCCACTCAAGGGAACGACATTGCTAGCTACACCTCTCGATTCAATCAGTTAGCACACCTGTGTCCATCTATGGTGGATACAGAATCCAAGCGAATTGAGCGCTATGTCTGGGGACTTCCTTCTCAAATTCAAGGAATGGTTACTTCATCCAACTCTCCTACATTTCATGGTACTGTGCGCATGGCACATAAGCTGATGACACAGATCGTTCGCCAAGGAACGTCTGTTGTCAAGAGTACTGTAAACCACCATAGTGATAACAAGAGAAAACTTGAGGGAAATCCTGATAATCAAAGCCCGGCTACCAAAAAGCCTGCAACCATTAAGGCCAACACCTCTGGGTCTGAAAACAAGAAAGAGTACGCTGGAACCAAGCCCTTCTGCTCAAAGTGCAAACGCCATCATGATGGGCCTTGTGGCGACCACTGTGATAAGTGCAAGCGTTTTGGGCATCTTGCTAAAGATTGCCGTGTGAAAGCCTGTTTTGAATATGGAACTGTAGGTCACTACAGAAATGACTGTCCGAATCTAAAGGACAAGAACATCGGCCCTGCTCGAGGAAGAGCCTATGTACTCAGAACTAGGGAAGACGACCAGAACCCTAGACTCATTGACTTGCTCAACACGGGTATGGTCACTCAATAATGACCTAATTACTTTACATTGTTTACATGGATAGATATTACTTGCTGCTTGATATCTTTTATGTTTTCCCTAAATCCTAAGTGCACAATAGAGTTAGGGAAAGACGACAAGCGAGTTCTATAGTTTCTTTATGAGATGAAGTTTAGCTTACATAAGTATAGGAATAACATATCCTACAGTGTGTATACCGGAAAACATACCGGTTAACTTTTATACACTGAGTAACATTCCACGTAAAAACTAATGTATGCTAAATTTAGTTTCTGTAGGAGACTGATAGAGTCTAGTTTACGCAACAATCCTACTGACTATTACAAATTGTATGAACACAGTACGGCTCACTGAATTCGAAGGATTGTAAATACAAATCATAGTGATACTTATTAAGACGGACCGACCGTGTCACATGAGTAACGGTCGGGTAAAGAATCGGACTTCTCCATTATTCAATTGAGATCAGTAGGTTTAAGCCTAACAAGGGGAGAAGGATAAATCGGATGTCTTAGTATTAGACATATCACATAGTCGGCCTTAGAAACACGCGAATCTAGGTTTCACTTAAATTTCGGGACGAAATTCTCCTAACAAGGGGAGAATGTGACACCCGGTCAAAATAACCCAAAATTAGGTCCCAATTTAAACTTTTAATCACGTATTACATACTTGTTAACACTTAAGCATTCAAGTATTATATATATATATATATATATATGTATATATATAAACCGAAACGATTATTTAAATAATCGCGAATACCAAATTTAACAAAACGTAGAAACTCAAAATGAAAGTGAGCGAAAAACATTTTTAAATCAAGTATTATTATTAAAGATAATAATTACATAATCCGTTTGAAATTTAAATACAGTTTAGATACAGAAAACTATCCGTACATTTTAGGTAAAACAAAGTTACAATTTTAAACATCCGAGAAAACAGTTTTATAAAATATTTTAATTAAAAGCTTATACGAATCTATTTTTAGAAAATTATCATTTTAAAACATTATACTACATAACGATCGGGTACGCAAACACGGGTCGGAAAATACTACCAAACTTCAATTATTGAGGCCGGTATATACACCCGACCTCAATAATGCAAAACACACACCCGCTCACATTTCATTCTCTCGGTCTCTCCTCTCCCTCTCGGTTTCAATTTCAAAACAACAACAACACCATCAAATCATCATCTACATATTTATCTTGGATCATCATCATCATCTAGCAACATCATCATCATCTTCATCGTTCATCATCATCCTCCTCGACCCCAATTTTTCATTGTAAGAATCACTCACCATTTTCTTTAATTTCTGGTTTAAAATACGTAATATAGCATGTATTAGCTTTGTATTAAGTTGTTGTAAGCGGAAATAGGATTTAGAAATGGTTTTGTATGTTTTCTGCACGTACAGAGTCGAACCAGTTACGTGAATCCGGCGGATTCGGGTGAATCCGGCGGATTCCTGCCCAGAAAACATGAACACGGCGTATTCAATGGAATACGGTCGTATTCCCGTGGTTTGTCATGAATACGGTCGGATTCTTGGGAATCCGGCGTATTCCCTCTATTTTTCCGGAATACGGCGTATTCAAGGGAATACGGCGTATTCCCCACAAATGTCACCAATCCGGCGGATTCAAGTGAATCCGGCGGATTCCCCCTATATATTTCATGATCCAACGGATCAATAAACTAGCCCTGCGAATTCTAGCTAAAACAGAACAAATAAATTTTCGAAAACGTCGACGATTTTACAACATATTATAGGGTAGCTTCTCGATGAAAATTTTATTATAACGGATTGGGCTCAAATTCGCTCGGTCATTCAAAAACAACCCAATGATCAAGGCTAAGTACCTTAGCCTTGTCAGTTTTAGGCCATCCGGGGTCGTTTAGGGGCCGAAAATGGCAGATTACTGTTTTCAGACTCGTACCAAATTTTGTAAACTCAAACATAAACATTAAATAATACATTGGACAATCCATTTACTCATTAGAATCTCGCGTGTTTAGGACTCTAAGGGATTTCAAAGATTGTCTATTCCACGTCGAATATATTCATTGCTCGGATTGACTCAGGTGAGTCTCACAGCCCCATTTTTACTGTTTTAAATATTGGGGTGAGATACAATGCTTACATGTTTTCGTGATCATATGTTATTTGATTAGTTAATTTAATTATTAACTCATGGAATTAAATGATTATTTAGTTCGGTTAACTATATTAGTTACATTGTTTGGCTACCATTCTTTGGTCCTGATTAGCATTGTTAAACTTCACATTGTTCGGAAACCTGCGTTGGTTTGTTCCATGTTGCGAAATCTGCGTTGGTTTCATCATTGTTTAATTGCACATTGTTCGAAGACCTGCGATGGTTTGTTCAATGTTACGAAACCTGCGTTGGTTTCATCATAGTCTAAGTTCATATTGTTCGCAAACCTGCGTTGGTTTGTTACATGTTGCGAAACCTGCGTTGGTTTCATCATTTTCTAATTGCACATTGTTCGAAAACCTGCGTTGGTTTGTTCAATGTTCCAAAATCTGCGTTGGTTTTATCCTAGTTGATTTTGTTATTGTTTAAGGAACCTGCGTTGGTTTAAAATCATTGTTTGAGTAAACTGCTTAAATCACTATTCATTTATAACTTTCTATTATCGTCGGATAATCATATTGATCACATCAATGTTTATATTAAAACCTGTGAGATTCACCAGCTTTATAGCTGACCTTTTAGTGTTGTATTCTCAGGTACTCATCAACAGTAGGAATGGCCTACAGGATAAGCTAGCTATCACGAGTCGCATGCATCCATTTAGACATGAAGATTTTCTTGCATTATATTTTGCATAATGGTTATGCATTAAAATCTTCTGAAATCATTTTGCGAACTCACTACTATGTTTCAAACTTATGACTTAAACTTTGTACTACTTTTGAAAACTTATGTAATGTAATATATTTTCTACAACGTCTCATTTAGAGTCGTTTGCTTGTACTTTGGTGTTTTGATTATTGATTAGTCACGCCCCAAAACAGTCGCTTCCGCAAAGCATGAAATTGGGGGTGTGACAGTTAGAGAGAATGGGAATGAGCAATTATTGGTATCTGTTGCTGATGTGCTTAAGAATGTGAACAGATTAGACATTCTAGATCTGTTTGAGCTAAACAGTCAAAGAGATAGGCAAGTTTCACTGGTGATTATGGAAAGAGAATTGGGAAGATGTTTGAGTATGCTGTTTGAGCCTGAACCATTCACTAATTTGTTTTTAAACTGTATTGATGCTGTGAATACATGGAGACATTTTGTTAGAGCTGGAGTTCATATGATTCTATTCAGAAGTGGAATGTCAATCTACATGCTTGATGAAAGAAGATATGTTCTGGGAACTCAGACTCTAAGGAATGTGCTTGCACATCAACTAAGAACTACAGTGATTTCAGAGGGAGCATTTAATGCTTTGTATATGGTGCTCAATCAGTTCCATAAAAGAATGGAGTTGGAGAGAATGAAAGAGGAAGAGAGAAGAAGAAAACAGAATCAAACTCAGAAAGATGAAAAGAAAGATGAAGAAACTTGATTCATTGCTGAGAATGATCAAGTTTAGGGGGAGATTGTTGAGACCTGAGACACTGTCAGATCTGCTCAGAATACAAGTCTTGTGCCGCTGTTAGAAGAAGTTCACCGCTGTTAGAGTTTTTGTATTGACAGTGCCACTGTCAATAAGTGTTAGTCTAACAGTGCCACTGTTGAACATGTAATTTGTATTTTGTATCAAGTACTCAACCTCTGTTAGTAATATACGAGTACTACCCCTGTTAGATATATAGATAACCACTGTTGGTTAGATAAAGTTGGTTAGAGTTATGTTAGGAGTAGATGAGGATTCTGTAACACCTGCATAATTAGGATAATTAATTATGCCAAATTGTTTGTAACTAGTTGTAATTAGTATGTAATAGGACTAATTACAGGCTCTATTTGTATATATATAAGGTGATTTATATATATATGTGTGTACTTACGCGGTTTAGATGAATCGTACGAATTAACCGGACGGAGTCCGACACAGTTTACTTGGACGTTGGTGACAGAAATTTACTTAAATAATGAGAACGTATTTTGTTATATTAAATACGCAATTGAACGAACACTATTTATATATTATCGCGACGACATTTTAAATAATGCAACAAAACGTATTAAACGCGAATTAATAATTTAAATACTTCGACAAATGTTTTATTATTAATTTCAAAGTATTTTTATTTAAATATTCCAGTTACATTTTAAAATATAACGGTTTGGTTAAAATACTAAAAACAAAGGATTAAACGATTAGGACACGGTGTAAACACTGAGTTTTAGGGAGCGTTTTCCCCTCCCTCCCCCTTTGGATCAGCCAACCCCAACCAACCCCTCCTCCCATTCTTTCATTTTCACCATTTCAAACACACACACATCTTCCAAACACTCTCAACCAAATCCACACCAAATTTTCGGAATACAAACCGACCCACGAAAATTACATATTCGGAATCACCAACACGAGTGGAACAAGAATATCAAGATCGTTTTCATCATCTCATCCTCCATTTAGCTCGAATTGCAAAAGTAAGAAATTTCTAAAATCTTAGATCTATTCAATTTGGTGTAATGTTTTGATGTTTTGATGTGTACACAACTTAGATATAACCTAATACATGAAGAATACACGATTTTATAGCTCAAAAATGGGTTAGATTTGCGTTTTTGGTCGGAAAATCACGAAACCCGAAAGTTTCTGGACTGATGTTCATCTTTGCGACACAACGTTTGTGTCGCATACTATGTCGCATAAACCATGTTGTGTCGTATTTTATGTCGTACTCTGTGTCGTACGTTATGTCGCACTATTGTGTCGCACTTTTTATGCGACACAACCCTTATGTCGCTATTAAATTAGCATCGCAAGCTTTTGCGACACAACCACTGTGTCGCAGAGCTCTTGTGTCGCACTTTATGCGACACAACCACTATGTCGCATACCAAACTTTAGTGTCGCAGATTGTGTCGCAAAAACACAGAAAACCAGAATTTTAAAGTCAAAGTTACTGTACAAAAAAGTCAAATTTTACTGTAGCAGTACTGTAGCAAATCTACTGTAGCAAAGTCAACATTTTAGAATTTTTGCTACAAACCGTCACCAACGGGCCAAACATGTTTTCCAACAAACAAACAATTACAAACATACGGACAAACACTGGATATACTAGTTGTGTACAACTAAACGAAACGTCTCGTGAGACGCATACTTACATAACTTCATATGATTAGGCATTTGAAGGTTACGGGTTCAGAGAACCTACTTGCTTTACTTACTACTTGCTAATTGCAACTGATTACTACAAGACTCAGGTGAGTCTTACGGCCCCACTTTTACTGTTTTATCTTATTGGGGGAGATACATGCTACTGATTTTCTTGAACACAAGTACTAAACTGTTTACTATACCAAACGAAATTGCATGAGTTTACTTACAAACAGAAGTCTCTCCATCATATATCGTTAGTTATGGACTTAAGCGCGAACACTAGTTAATGGATCCATTAGGGAAATGACCCTCCCCACCCGGGGCAGTAGCGCTGCCACGTACTGATTTACACATAGAAACGGGTGACTACTTATTCGTTACTGATGCTTGCTCATTTACGAGCATGTCACGGGAGCAAACTTATTACTTACGGGTTAAGCTTCGATTATGAGCCTCATGGCAACGGTATAAACTTACTTACTTACATTTGCGGGATTGCAAATACTGGTTTACGATTTCTGGACTGAAATTGCTGATTTTACGCCTGCGGGCATTAATGATGAAATCTCGTGTTCAAAGCTGATATTACTTACAAACCTGTGAGATTCACCAACCTTTTGGTTGACACTTTTTAGCATGTTTTCTCAGGTACTCGGATGGAGTAGGATTACTCCAGGATTCTTAGCTAGAGTCGCATGATTTCAACACAACTGCATTAACGGAGATTCTTAGCATTATCTTTTGTATATTACGATTATGTAATAGAATCTCCCGCTATACGCGTGGACTCTAGGGGAAACTACATTTTGTATACGAAAACACTAAGTTTTCAAACATTATATCTATGGAATGTAACTAATTTACAAAACGTCTCATTTAGAGGTCGTTTGCTTTATCTTTGTGCTGTGATATTTGATTAGTAACACCCCAAACTATGCTTCCGCAAAACAGTGAATTTCGGAGGTGTTACAGATTCCTAATATGTTTGATTCTGTAAAGGACTCTATATGTTATAAATAGAGATCCTGTAAAATCCTAGAAGGGACGACGATTCATTCTAGTTATTAGCTTCAAGGTTGTAAACCCTAACACAATTGTGTGTTCGTATTATTGTTAATAATATTGAAGCTTTTGGTTAGATATTCTGTTATATACAAGTTTGTTCTTCAAGTTATTAATAAACTATTCCGCAAGCTTATTAATAATCAATCAAAGTAATACATACTAAGATCTCTAGCTGGGATCATCACTAATTGACCTCTTTCTCCTAGAGGTATCATCATCCCATAACCGAGAATGCTTTGCTTGGTCGTGAATAGCAGCTAAGGCGTCCCTAGGAATCTTCTTCGGGATATGTCCTTGAGCATCTAATTGCTGTCTTGTAGCACGATCCATTCCCGTGTAGAATACCATTATAATTTGCTGGTCGTTTTGGTCGTGCTGTGGACATTTATGCATCAAGTCCTGGTACTTTTCCCACTCTTCGTGTAGCGACTCGTCAACTTCTTGCTTGAAGTTTCGAATCTCGTTGATCATCTTTGACGTTTTGGATGGCGGGCAGTACATCTTTAGAAACTTTGTGAGGAGATCTTCCCACGTGGTGATGGATCCAGCTGGTTCATTAGTAATCCATCTTTTCGCGGCTCCCTTGAGTGTTCTTGGGAACACTCGGAGCATGACTTGATCGCATGTAACGTTAGGGATGCTGAACATATCGGCGATCTCCACTATTATCTCCACGTGCTCGTTAGCATCTTCATTCTCCTCTCCTCGAAACGGGTTTTCCCTAAGCTCCTTTAGGAATTGTCCCTTTATCTCGAACTCAACATTTTCTGCAATCGCAGGCCTCACTACTCCAGGGCCAAGGTCGCTACGCCTTCTGCTCGAATATTCCTCGAGAGTCATGTTGGCGATGTCGTCTGCCATTTCTAAATCTGGTTCCGATTGATCGATGGGTGGTTCAAAGAGAGATCGTAAATATTCTCTAAAATCGTCCTCCAAATACGAATGGTAGAACAAGACACTTAAATACAAAACAACTAAACAATTAATCCCTAAACGCAAAATAATACAAATAGACAGGTAAACAAAATTAAATTAAAACTGATAATTTACAGAAAACAAATTCCAATTTATCAAATTGAATCAAACCGCTCCCCGGCAGCGGCGTCAAAAACTTTGGTGCGTGTGAAAGCGCGTCTTGTTTTATAATTTATAAATGGAAAATACCTTATTAATACTATCACACAACCAGGCAAGAATACCCGATCTAATATTAGTATAGACTTGGTAAGTCTGAGTCGAACACAGGGAACGGAAGTCAAATTAAATAAATTGGAAATTGATACTATAAGACCCCTCGTTTAAATATAAACAATAATATAATATTTGCGACTCGGAAGCGTATATTTCAAAACATACTATCAATGTTTTACATTACTTAAAATGTCACTAAACTTTTTCAAACTTATTACACATGACATTTCAACAAAGTCGGTGTTATATAATTCAAAACATTTCTTTGATTATCAAAATCAAATCAGAGTAACAGCCTGTCAAACATTCCATCCAGTCCCACAACCTCCTGCCCAATATGTCCCATCTATTTAACCTGCAGGAAGAACTGTGGTGGGGTTAGCATAAAGCTAAGTGAATGAAACTATAAGCAACAGTCCAACCTAGCATAACAATCTGTTTACATCAAATAACAATAAACAGAAAATCAATCAATCAATCACTCGACATTCAATCAATGTCCTACAAGCAACACCAATCAAGCATTATCAATCGTCATGAGGATCGGTGGCTCCTGAGATACCCTAATACCGGTTTGGTACTCAAGGAACACTTATCAATCATCTGTATTGGCCTATACAGAACTACCGATAACCAGTTGTTAATCACACACGACCTAGATCTCTAAACTGACATTTCAAGTTTCAAGATCTCCTGTCGTCTACAATAACAACCAAGCTCAACTGTCAAGTCAAGTTGACCTCAGAATCTTACATACTAGCTCAAACAGCCAAGTAAGCAAACAACCAAACTTAACATGGCAAGATATCTCAGACAAAGCATCATATCAAAGTAATACTATAAATTACTTGTTGTAAATCAAATCATTACAACTAAATCACACTGAGGTTACAGATCCACTCACCGACACCTCAGGCCTCCATTCAGTAGTCTAATATCACTGAGTCTTCTCCACATCTGAGAATTTACAATCAAATATAAGTTAGTAATCCATATCAATACATAACTTATATCAATCCATACTATTAGGAACTTAACATAATAATATGAATATTACTAGTTCCTAATCATATATTAGTTATTACAACATAACTATTATCATATATGAACCTGAACATATATCAAATAACAATCACATTACTTATAAAAAATCAAACAAGAAATGTGACACCAGCCTATCAAGCCGCCGGCTTCTCTATGAAGCCGCCGGCTCCAAACCACCACCCGCCGGCTTCACCTTCCAAACCGCCGGGTCAATTACCAAATGTGGTAACAGAACTAAACTTCGTTTTAAAGCTTACACTACCCGCCGGGTCGGGTTTATACCCGCCGGGTTCCTGCCAGATTAACCAAGCCGCCGGCTTGCCCCACGAAGCCGCCGGCTTCAATCAAGTGAGCACAAGCCGCCGGCTTCCTATAGAAGCCGCCGGCTTCTATCGTCGTCCCAGCCATCTGCATCCTGTTCAAACCCTAACTCACGGGTTTAATACCCAAATCACTCAAAACTCGATTTCAAACAGTTTTAAACCACTAGAAACATCAGGTAATCATCATATAACACTTATAACATGTTTCTAACATCCAATTCTTCCAAATCATCAATTATCCTAATTTCAATCAAATGGAAATAATTAAACTTACTTCTTGATTTGAAGAACACTGAATTGAGAATTGATATTGGTGAAACTTCAATCAATCTCACTTCCAATTCTAAGTTTTCAATTCCTGATTTGGATTTCATAGAGTTTTTGATAGTTTTGAAGTTTCTAAAATGAAACTTTCCTAAAAAGGAAATGATATATATAAGTCGGCCTCATCAAACCGCCTTCAATATACGGGTATAATTTAATACCCCATCTCAATCTATTGTCTGGA
Source organism: Helichrysum umbraculigerum (assembly GCA_949592205.1). Lineage (NCBI taxonomy): Eukaryota > Viridiplantae > Streptophyta > Magnoliopsida > Asterales > Asteraceae > Helichrysum > Helichrysum umbraculigerum. The sequence continues at coordinate 923,090 of CATIUR010000005.1, read as the reverse complement.
ACCCGAAAACCATTTGCGAGTCCAAACATTTTATTGCACCGTCAACTATATTAATTTACAACAATTAATAATTTACTTATCACATTGGAATATACGGCTCCTATTCCAATTCAAGCAATATTATTTCCAAACACATTTAAATATTAATTTAAATCAAGAAATAATATATATATAAACAACTAGGTCCATTTCGAGGATGTTACAACTCTCCCCCCCTTAAAGAGATTTCGTCCCCGAAATCTAACCTCAATCAACCTAACTAATGTGATATAATCACATATATCTTAACATACATTTGTCCTCAATAGCAACTTACAACTATACTTAGACTAGTTGAATTCTTTCCACATGCACATATCCAAATGTACATGCTTCTATCTTTTCCTATGCACACTTACAGTGCATCCAACCAACATCTCATAGGAATCAAGCATCTATCTAATTCCTTTATCACCAATCAGATAAAAGTTTAAAGTACCCAATCACTTTAACCAACAACAATAAGTGAAACCTAACATCACTTACTAGGTCTACACAACCAGAAATTTGCAACATACTAAAATCTTTAACCTACTCTCACTGTTCATCACTGGTAACAATAAAACAGCAGTAACAATATCACAACAACAGTGTTTATTAAACCACAATGTACCTAGCAACACTGAAATATAATTCAGCTCACGACCAACAATCAGTCTAATATACAGATCACAATCTTAAATCTCTACCATCAAAGATTTGAAATTCAAATCTAGGTTAACTTTTCATCCAAAAGTTTCATACCTATACTCTTTTGAACAACCTATCATATTCACATGTCACTATTACTATCATATGAAATCCTTTACTTAGAAGTAATCCAGATTCATATCACTTTAATAAGCACAGTAGAGGTCACACTCAGTAGGTAAAACTACAATCAACAAGTACTTTGCTCAATCAACAATAGTACCACAATCAAATATTACCTACATTCAACCAACCTCTACATTGACTTATTTCTACTTGTAATTCCTTTCATTACAACCTATCAATTGTTAACAACAACAATAACACTTCCAATAATCACAACACTAATGATTATACAGTTCAGTACATCTATCAATACTCACTATATATCTCCAAAGTTTAACTAACCATCAAGTTAGAATTTGTATATTACTTAAACTGGTAAGACATCAGAATCTTATCTTAGCAACCAGTTAATTACTTTAAAATCTCAAGCTACTAATCACAAGCAATTAGAATTTATACGACTTTAATCACCCAATCACTTAGTACTAAATTCCATCAATTTAGCAGTTAAGTCAACATTAATCAATATTATGATACTACAGGTTAAGTATCACAATATCACAATGTGCTACTTTTCAACACATTTCTAATAAAATCTTCATCAAGTTAATCACAGTTAACTGACCTCCACGTATCTTATGGCATGTTTTAATTCATTCTATTAAAACTTATCATGCCATTTATTATTATGTATACCACACATACATACCTACACAACTTCAGGTACTCTCTTAAATGGACATATACACATCAATTTCATTTCATTCTATACACTAGGCCATTCAAACTATTAAAGCCTTTATCAAGCCTTCATATTACTACTAGTCATCACATATCCATACCACAGGACATGGAACAATTCCAAATCCACTACTCTATGTTTCACTTATATACATACCACTTAGTATATAACTTAAACAATTTAGTCCAAACTTACAAGGTGGACACCATCATCATCTATCAATTTCAAGGTTTCCTTTAATTTCTATCATCTACAATTATACACACATAATTTCTTAAAATATGAACAACTTTCCAATTCATATTCCTTAATTTATCAACCAAGGTCAAACTAGACCTTTAACACAGTTCAACTCCAGATATACTATCATATCATTTCTTATTTGGATCTACTCTCAATCTATCACTTTATCACTTACTTTACTTGTATACTATCAACAATTAACAAAAGAATTTTATTCAATTCTTTCAATACTTAAGTAATTTACCATAAGGTATCAATCAACCTACACAATCATTAATAATAACTTTCAATTATTTCACTTCTCATATTCTTACCCAATCATGGCTGTCATCACAAGCCTCATACACTGGTAAGATTTTCTCATCACAATTCTAATCAATGTGATTTAATTATTCTAACATATCTTAGCAATTATAACTGTCATATCAAACAATGACTTCATATCTGTATAATTCTTCAACACATATTCAGTTCAAATATTAAATATTACCCAACTGAATACTCAATTATACTTAACACTATTTCAATTACTTAATACTAGCTTTAAATAATAACTCAAGTCTCATAAACTTAGACCATTCATCTATCTCCTTTGGATCTTACACGACCCATCTCAACATCATTTGACTAATCTAGGAATTCAATCACATTCCACCTAATCATAACATTACAATCTATGTTAGACTATTTCAACACACACAGTTGACTACTTGTCAACTTCAGTTTCAATAAATTAATCAATAAAATTCTCTAATTGCTTTTCTCAAGTTTGACCCAACCTCAAACTAATCACAAGCAATTAATTTTATACACAATTCCCTATTCATGGTTTGACTTTCAAAGTTAACATACCATCAATATCAACTCACAACAAACCATTTCATCTTATATGTTCACTTTCAAACATATATTCTAAATTATTACTTTCAATAATTTTATCAATCCTTCACAAGGATAAAATTAACCTACATCAATCTTGGCTCCATACAAGCCATTTCATATTGTATGTTTACCATCAAACATTGACTTCTAATTATTACATTCAATAATTACTAGGAATTCCTCAAGCAAGACAATATCAACCTATCTCAACTTTGGTTTCATACAAGCCAGATACAAAATAGTGATTCATTTAAACACTATCAAATCTACCTAAGGTCAATGTAACACAATCAGTTACAATTACATATTCAACAAAATCAAATTAGTCAATTAGGTGTATCATCAAAACCTCTATCAATGACCATTATTATTTACACTCTCACCTTTACAGTCTAAAGGTCACAGTTCTATCAACTGATTGTTTTCTTAATAAAACAACTATTAAACCACTTAGCAGACTTTCATGCTTAATTATTCAAATCACATTACATTTCTTTTATACCAAGTAGCCTCAACAAGTTCATGTGACACAACATAATATAACAACGGTGATCAGGCGTTGCAAGATTATGTTCTTCACAATCCATTCGCAGGCTACTCTACATTATAATTATCAATGTGATTTATTCTTATGATTTCAAGTCAATCAAAATCCTTTTAATAATTTCTAACAGCTGACACATACTCAAAATCAGCTTACTACTTACATATTCAACCTTACATATGTAAGCCATCTCACATACACACAATGTTCTAATTTTCAACAACTGAATTACTCAGTATATCACTTATCTGAAACCTCAAACACATGATAACTCATCATCATTGTTTCATTACTTACACTAATCAATGTCCCTATTTACATTCAAAATTCAGGACACTTCTTACTTAATTATTATTATCACTTTGACATATGCTATCATATCAAGCATCACTGTCACAACAAACCTACTCAATCATGTTACTTTTAAATATTTCATCTATTAATTTACAATTAACCAGAAAGACCTATCACTTTCTCAATCAATTTAGCTTTATCATAAGCTATATTTCTCATAAACCTATCATTTTGTTGGTTTATATCAAGTGTTTAGCTATAATCCTAACACATCATATAGCCACATAAACAAATATTTTCTCAAATAGCAGTCATTCTCAAATCAAATGACACCACTATCCTTAAACAGGATTCAAATCACACCTTGTGATCAATCTAATAATATAGTGTTATCAATTATCTTGTCTCCCAATAAAGACACTCCTTAGGTTCTAACATCAATCATGTTAAACCTTAATCAACTCGTTTTCTACTCATTTAATCACATTTCTGCATTTTTCAATTCAATCAGAAATACTAGCAACAATGAGCAACTCATTTAATACCTCTATCTGATATCAACATATAACAATCATAGTTGACTCAAACTGGGGAATCATATCAGTCTGACTCAATTAACTTCTCAACAAAGCTTACTCAACATAACAGAGTAAACAATTCAAGTTAATATAATATAACATAGGCTTATCGAAGATTACCTGACAATCTTAAGCCCACAAGCGTTGAGGAAACATGAAATATTCTAATCAGATACTCATGTTCCTCCGTCTCTGAAATCAAACACAACTTCACAACTTGTTAAAGGTTAGTACATACTCAACTAAACACTTTCTCATGCATCAACTAATCAACTAAACCCACACCCACTGGAATGTTTGACTCAACTCATCAAAGTTTAGGATTGAACATTCTATCAAGTCCAATTCACCCAAACTATTGCTCTGATACCAACTTATAAGACCCCTCGTTTAAATATAAACAATAATATAATATTTGCGACTCGGAAGCGTATATTTCAAAACATACTATCAATGTTTTACATTACTTAAAATGTCACTAAACTTTTTCAAACTTATTACACATGACATTTCAACAAAGTCGGTGTTATATAATTCAAAACATTTCTTTGATTATCAAAATCAAATCAGAGTAACAGCCTGTCAAACATTCCATCCAGTCCCACAACCTCCTGCCCAATATGTCCCATCTATTTAACCTGCAGGAAGAACTGTGGTGGGGTTAGCATAAAGCTAAGTGAATGAAACTATAAGCAACAGTCCAACCTAGCATAACAATCTGTTTACATCAAATAACAATAAACAGAAAATCAATCAATCAATCACTCGACATTCAATCAATGTCCTACAAGCAACACCAATCAAGCATTATCAATCGTCATGAGGATCGGTGGCTCCTGAGATACCCTAATACCGGTTTGGTACTCAAGGAACACTTATCAATCATCTGTATTGGCCTATACAGAACTACCGATAACCAGTTGTTAATCACACACGACCTAGTTCTCTAAACTGACATTTCAAGTTTCAAGATCTCCTGTCGTCTACAATAACAACCAAGCCCAACTGTCAAGTCAAGTTGACCTCAGAATCTTACATACTAGCTCAAACAGCCAAGTAAGCAAACAACCAAACTTAACATGGCAAGATATCTCAGACAAAGCATCATATCAAAGTAATACTATAAATTACTTGTTGTAAATCAAATCATTACAACTAAATCACACTGAGGTTACAGATCCACTCACCGACACCTCAGGCCTCCATTCAGTAGTCTAATATCACTGAGTCTTCTCCACATCTGAGAATTTACAATCAAATATAAGTTAGTAATCCATATCAATACATAACTTATATCAATCCATACTATTAGGAACTTAACATAATAATATGAATATTACTAGTTCCTAATCATATATTAGTTATTACAACATAACTATTATCATATATGAACCTGAACATATATCAAATAACAATCACATTACTTATAAAAAATCAAACAAGAAATGTGACACCAGCCTATCAAGCCGCCGGCTTCTCTATGAAGCCGCCGGCTTCAAACCACCACCCGCCGGCTTCACCTTCCAAACCGCCGGGTCAATTACCAAATGTGGTAACAGAACTATAAACTTCGTTTTAAAGCTTACACTACCCGCCGGGTCGGGTTTATACCCGCCGGGTTCCTGCCAGATTAACCAAGCCGCCGGCTTGCCCCACGAAGCCGCCGGCTTCAATCAAGTGAGCACAAGCCGCCGGCTTCCTATAGAAGCCGCCGGCTTCTATCGTCGTCCCAGCCATCTGCATCCTGTTCAAACCCTAACTCACGGGTTTAATACCCAAATCACTCAAAACTCGATTTCAAACAGTTTTAAACCACTAGAAACATCAGGTAATCATCATATAACACTTATAACATGTTTCTAACATCCAATTCTTCCAAATCATCAATTATCCTAATTTCAATCAAATGGAAATAATTAAACTTACTTCTTGATTTGAAGAACACTGAATTGAGAATTGATATTGGTGAAACTTCAATCAATCTCAGCTTCCAATTCTAAGTTTTCAATTCCTGATTTGGATTTCATAGAGTTTTTGATAGTTTTGAAGTTTCTAAAATGAAACTTTCCTAAAAAGGAAATGATATATATAAGTCAGCCTCATCAAACCGCCTTCAATATACGGGTATAATTTAATACCCCATCTCAATCTATTGTCTGGAACCCGAAAACCATTTGCGAGTCCAAACATTTTATTGCACCGTCAACTATATTAATTTACAACAATTAATAATTTACTTATCACATTGGAATATTCGGCTCCTATTCCAATTATTTCAACTAATTCAAGCAATATTATTTCCAAACACATTTAAATATTAATTTAAATCAAGAAATAATATATATATATATATATATAAACAACTAGGTCCATTTCGAGGATGTTACAGATACAAATAATGAAAGCAGTAAATATTGGTGGGCGTTTTAGTTCCGATCGAACAATTAATTAACAATTATAAAAACTAATTTATTAAATAAAACTTAAAAGAAAATAATTAGTAAACGATTAATCAACTAAAATTACTTGATTCAAATAATAGAAGAAATGTACTCACTTAGATTACTTTCCTTAGAATCTGATTATCACTTTATTGATTTGCTTCAAACATGGATTTTATTGCGACATAACTAATAAGGTAACCCCCTTTACGAGGAAAGTCGACCTAATACAATTAAGAAAGACACTAGGTTGTTTTCAACACGTCAACATTCAAGTAACGTTGCCCACCGAATTGTATTCTAGATTAAACCTACGCCGTTTATGTGATTTACTCTTATGACTTGAATCAACAAAGTCTATAACTAATAGTTATCTTGTTCATTAATGATTACTCTTGATTATTAACCCTAACCTGTCAAACTCAATCTATTCAGCAATAATTGCTAACCAAAATCAACAATTATCAATAATCTCTTAACCAAATGGAACTCAATCACAATCAATCAAGAAACCATGCTAGGTAATCAACAATAATCAATCAATAACCAAGGATCATCTAATAAACACATAAACATTCATAAAATCCAATGTATATTGCAAATCAATAATCAAACCATCATCTAAGTATCATCATCTAAGTAAATACAATAAAGATTTAGCCAATCATGTTGTTACATAAACTCATATCCATAAACATAACCGAAATCATAATCAAATGAAAAGGATTAAAGTATTCGAACCGAGAAACCGAAAGAATGATTGAACAATCGAAAGGGCTTCAATTCCTCTTCGTTTCTACCTTCAAAAGTGCTCTCGAATGGGGAAAAACCCCCTCTGGTTGCTGCTGTACGAACTAGGGTTTTGGTGGTGAAGTTCTAGTTAAAAAATGATGAAAATCGGACTTAAAACCCTCTGACCGACATAGGATCCCGTCGCGACCATGTACGGTCGCTGCGCGACCAAGCTTCAATAGAGGCGCGACCTTCCCGAAATCCAATTGATCTGAATTTTTGATATGTTGTAGCCCTCTCTGTTAGCTAAATTCTCCAAGTTGAATCACCCCAATCGGAGTTTGTATGAAGAAGTTATGGCCAAAAAACTAACAGCATATCTGAAAACTCAGCTTTTACACTTTTCTTCATTTTCAGCTCATCTTTCATTCTCTTTCCGATTCGAGCTTCATTTACACTTATTCCAATCCAATATTGCCTATCTTCACTCTCTTAGATTCTTTTCCTAAATCCAATCTTCTCTCTTGTCCAATGCTTTATTCTTTTAGCAACTTTTCTTCATAAAAAGCTCGTTTTCCGTTCCTTTTCGATCCAAGCTCCATTTAAACTCCTAAATGCAAATATGAACGAAATAAGTATCTTATTCATACAAAATGCATTAGAAACCTATTAAACACAGGGGTAATTAGTACTATAATGTAGTACATTTTGGCGTTCATCAGTGGTCGTTCATCATTATCTTATGTGCTGTGATTATGGATTAGTAGCACCTCAAAGTATGCTTCCGCTAAACAGTAAATTTGGGGGTGTTACATATTGGTACCAGAGCCTAAGGTTATAGTGAACTAGGTTGCATTTAGTGGGCCTAGACTATGACCGTTAGGCAGTATTCCTTATTAGGTATGACCGGTTCAGGGATTGCAACATACGAGTTTAATTTAACATGGCGTAGCTAACCATGTACAATTAAATGAAGATGATGTAAGATCTGAAATTGGGTTATGTCAAACAGGAATACACTAGTTGACTCTGACCACGAGAGAACCGGGACTTATACTTGTTTTGTGCTAGACACACACTAGGCTATTATGTGATATATGTGTATATACATAAATAGGCCTCACGTACTACTCTCTAGGCTATTATATATTGGATATATATGAATAGGCCTCACACACTGATACGCTCGCTATATAATAGCTGACTCTTCTCTCGTGACACTTGCGAAATACACTCATCGATTTGCACAATCACGCCAACCCGATTAACGTCACATCAACGCACCACTTTTGACGAACTCTAATGATTTCATAGAAATCACATCTAACACGCGACACCGACATTTTTCTAAGGACTAAAATCCTTTTCCTGCCATTTCTATAGAACTTACCCTCGCGGAAAATGGCAAACCTCCCAATGGATGATTACGCATCAGATAACGACCAAATCAATGATAAACAAATCCAGTACACATATCTTGATGAAGATATCGCTCCTATGGAAGATATAGTGAATGAAAATATTGAAAACCACTACTTTGGATTGGTCAACATCGAAGAGTATGAAAGAGTACGAGATCAGACCGAAGACTTAGATGGCCGCAACCGGGAGCTGAAACTAAGATGCAAGCTCTACGAGATGGAGCTGAGAATTCTGAGGAGATCCTTCCTCGAACGAATTCAGGATCAGATCCTCTACTACAAGGAAGTGACCACAAACTTGTACTACCAGACAACCACCTGGTTTAAAGGGATGTACCAGCAAGCAATTGAAGATGTTTTGGTTTACCATGCACCTCCACGATACCGCGACATACTCGAAGCTCGCTACTACCCTTACGAACTCGATCTAGAATAGACCAATGATAACTATAACCACCTTGTATAGCGGATAGTTGTGTATGTAGTAGGTCGTAGTTAGGACCTCTAATCTAATGGGTATATTAAAATCTCATCCCCTTTTGTATAACCCTCACTATCTGCCGGAAGTGATAATTCCCGGCAACTTTTGTAAACTCTAACTCCTGTAATCTTTTGGTCACACATGTTGAATTATTACAATCCTATTATCTTTTATTATTATCAATTGATACATCATGCCTCGACACTTTATCTACGATGATAGAAATGAACACGCTAATCGCTCCCTTAATTATAACAAACAGCAACATTACTGTGAATAACCCATCCAAAGAGAACCTACTTGAGGAGGTTCCGTCTGAGAATAAACGAACGAAACTCCCATCTCATGAGAGATTCATCACAGAGGCGTGTTACATCGACTATTCATGTGTTCTTTTCACTCGCATTCGTTGTCATGCAGACAACCGCCAATTGAATTGGTCAACTGCAACACTCACGTCCTGGAATATTCTTCCATCAACTGAACTGAACCCAACGACTTATGCGCGCCCCGATTTCAATATTTATCTCACTGGTTACCACTGGATTAGTATTGCGGGAGACACTCGCAATGACTAAGTCCACAAAAACCTTCACAACCACAATCGAATCATTTTGATCATCACATTACCTCGGTACTTACCTGATTTAGTACTTCGGTACTTACATGGTGACATTTGCGCGCACACATAGAAAGTTTATAAGAAACACCATTTTAGCCTCGCGCTACACACGAAAACCTCACAGTTTGTACTTACTTGGCCCTTGTGCCACCTCTACAAAATTTTGTGATCACGCTCTACTATTAACCCTAGAGCTGCACTTTAAGGACACGAGATCCACACATACTTACAGCACACTAGTGCTGCACTCAGAGTACGTTGATACTGCATCACGGCACTTAGCGCCGCATTTCATAGTACATTGGTACTACATTCATAGTACATTGGTACTACATTCATAGTACATTGGTACTACGTTACTGTGCATCTAGCACTGCATTCACAGTACATTAGTACTGCACCCCAGTACCTTGAGTACTACACTTCGACACCATAGGGCTACACACAGTACGAGGGTACTGCTTCATTTTCTGTTGTTCTACTATAATGATATCGTCTTGGTTAACTACATCGAACACACTACTCGATCTCTATCCTGACTACACGTTAAAACCAACAACTACACTAACCATAAAACTTGAAAACGTGGTAAAACACAAGAACATAACCGAGGATCGACTCGACAGACTTACATGCTACACGCGACACCGAAGACTTCGACTCCATTGGAGATAAAATAATTCCGCCTCGTGAATTGTCCTGGTTATAACAACTTCAAACATTCTTCATAAACTTTGAAGTCTGAAATCTTACAACTCATACCTTGAATGGTTTCTGATCCTTATAGTCGCACATCATCAAACTCCACGTTGTACAGTGGTACATTACCTCTGGTATGAATATTTATGATAACCTTGATTTAAACCTCATGTATCCCTTCATCCTTGTCATTAAGACTCTCATCATGTCGCCTCAACGACACTACTTCCGTCAAGTCGAGCTTGACCAATACTTTACCCAACGAGTGACTACTGTTTTAACTATTCAAGGCTTGCAAACAAGCGGCGAGGAGACACCGAACAACACACCTCCAGTCCGACCACGTACGTACAAGGATTTTCTGAACTACAAACCTCTAAACTTCGAAGGCACTGAAGGTTACATCACCCACCTCAATCAGTTGGCACTGCTGTGCCCATCCTTAGTTGATCCGAAATATAAAAGGATCGAACGTTACATCTAGGGACTTTTCCCCCCACATATTCAAAGTATGGTCACTGCCTCAAACTCCACAACCACTCTAGGTGCCGTTTGTATGGCACATAACCTTTTGGTACAAGTGGTTCGCCAAGGAACACCTGCTGCCAAAGACACTTCAAACCTGTCTAGAGATAACCAGCGTAAATGGACTGAGACCTCCAACCAACAAAAAGTCTGCCGCTACTAAGCCCTACTTTTGACTCTGACGAATTAAAATCAAACAAGGGGAGCAAACCCTACTGCTTCCGTGCTACATGCTTTGATAAATCTTCCCTACCAGTCAGTGTTTCATTTGTTTCCTTAGGATTTAAATAATCAATAGGACTAAGAAATGACAAACCTTTTCAGCCGTCAGTGCAGCCCACGATTTCACGATATGACTCCCTCCCGCTTATCTCATATTGTTGAGACCAGGAACATCGGAATTACCAGTAATACGCATCGACTGTCCTAACACCATACCGCGAACCTTCATTCGGAGGGACCATATACCTTCTTACCGTATTTTAGTAATGACCGTTGTACATATTTGTGATGAACCTGTTTCGTGCATCGAAGTTTTACATGTCTTTAAATTGACGGCGTCTATCGCGAAAACCTGTCTTAACATGAAAACAATGATTTCATAGGAAATGACCGACCACTCTAGCAATAACCTCACATCAGACAACGATCAACCCCGTGAGGAACAGACGATGTTTCCTTATCTTCTCACTTTGGAAATCGACACTGAATCCTTGAAAGACGAACCAATAGAGCAAATGTCAGCACAGGCACTGCCTACCGTTGAGGGAACTGCTGAATCAACTTGAGCAAGTTCCACTCCCAACCTCACCACTACTGACCTTGCTACTGCTACTTTTGCCACCCGTTCGCTCACAAAGGGTGCACTTGCTACTAATAACCCCAACATCGAAAGTACCCAACGTACTGACATAACTCTTGACACTCTACGCAAACAACTAGCTGAGCCACAAGAGGAAATCGCTGACCTCCGTGACTACATTGAACAAAACAATGTACACCTCCTCAACCATGGCACCCGCCTGATCTCAATGGAGAACACATTGGGAAAACTACTGTTATTACAACCAATAATTCAAAACACAAATATTATTGTCGATAACAAAACGGCACAGGCTGCCCGACCGAATGCTCATACTAAAATGGGTACTGAGATTCAAGTTCCAAACCCTAAAAGGAATCCGGGAGAGAATCCCAACATTTTCCTTACTCAGTCCGAAGCCAAAAGGGCGAAAACTATTCCAAACAACACGGTTGAAATCGAAACGAGGAACTACAAAGGACGCAAACCCTTTTGTTCACTGTGCAATCGACACCATGATGGACCATGCGTACTACCCTGTAAACGATGCAAGGTCTATGGACACCAAGTTCAGGACTGCAAATTCCCTCCTACAGGCACTAACCTTAAGGGGCCGAGAGTTTGTTTCAAATGCGGAATTGCTGGGCACTACAAAATTGACTGTCCACTATTAAATCTCGAAGATAACAACAGCAAAGGGAAGAACATTCGTGTTGAAACCCCTACAAACAATGTCGCTGAAACCGAACTTGACCCAAACAATGACGCGGGTACATCTCTACGCGATAACTTAACTCCTGTTACAATATCGATAGAGTTTGGTTTACTCTACGACATTTCCATGTATCACAGACTTTGTGAACATTATAGATTTCTCTAGGCTACTATTACACAAAGTAGCTACTCTATGGTCACCTACTGACCAACTATCTGACCTTGTCCTTTGGACATCATGGGTGACCACACCTAAACCTTCCCTCCTCCTTTCCCTATTAGACATCTGGGCTTTCGCCTAACAAGGGGAGGAACAAATTTCGGGACGAAATTCCCTTAACAAGGGGAGAATGTAACACCCGCCAAATTAGGACTAGTTAATAGGTCCTAATCATTTTTATAATACATATAATTAGTGCCAAGTTAGGCTAATTGTGTGTATCATTACGTGTATTATTATATATACGCATTTACACGATCAGATTTAATCGTGTCATTTAATCGGCCGAATTCCGATACAAATTTATACGGACATTGGTGAAACTTTTATTAAATAATATGAAATTATTTAATAACATTACTTATTACTTTATATTATGGTTATAATATAATAAACATATACGTTTTGCTTAAAACGTAACCGAATGCGACGAAACGCACCCGACGAACGAAATTTATAAAAATGATATTTTTATAACTCATTTCCAAGTATTTTGATAAAATACTTCAATTAGAATTAACGCGATTTCACGCAAACATTTATAACATTTAAAAACGTTACACAATTCAAACGAACACACGTTTCGCAACCAACGACCAAAAAAAAAACCGAATATTATTTTGGTAACATAAAATACATCCTCTTGAATGAGACTATCATTTAAAAATATCGAGTTTTAAACCGTTACCGAATTTTATTGTATATAACGTATAACGTACGAATTAACGTCTAAACGATCGGGTAAACGAACACGGGTATAATACCAATAATTTGAGACAAGATTTAACAAAATCTATCTCCTTTTGACCTTGAGAAAAATCGGCCAAACATGATCCACTTTTTGTAGATCATGCTCTTGACTAGCACATACATACATACCATATTCATTATTATTATCCATCCTCACCTCTCTCTCTACTCTCTCACTAAAAACACACACTAAATCTCTCCCTCTCCTCCTCTTCCATTCGGCACCATCATCATCCTTATCAACCACCATCACTTAGCTTCATTGGAAGGAAGAAATCACAAGAAGAAGGAGAAAGAAGGAGAACTAGACTCATCTCTTCCATCTCACTCTCTAGACACATTTTTTGGTATGATCTAACACTACTCTCTCTCTAGATTTTCATGGTTTTAGTAGATCTTCATAAACATGCTCATACAACAAGATAATGTCCAAATATAAGCTCAAAAACGTTTTTATGAACACATATATAAAAGTGTATAATCTGCCCAAGAATTTCGTCTCACCAAATTTTGTATATCTCGAGTTCTAAACCGAATTAGAAGGTGTATCATATACTGAAATCTTCATATGGAAGTCTTCTAAAAAAAGTTCTTCTATGGCCCGACTTGAAAACCCACGGATTTTTGTGTAGGAGCTGATTTTTGGACTGAGGTTGTTTTTAGACCAAATCCGACCACCTTCCATTCTTATTTTCGTTTAAAATAGTAAATAGACTTATAAAATTTTCATAAAATGCAGAAATGAACTAGACACCTAGAGGAACATCTGTGATTTTTGGTTAGGCTTGATTCGGCTTAAAAGGTGGCTAAAACGAGAGTTAACTTGGGTACAAAATCTGGAAAACATAACTACAAGGGCTGTTTTGGTAATTTTATAAAACCGACACTTCGGGTGAACCCCAACACGAACCAATAATTTTATTGAACACTTGGAACCATTTTAAGACTTGTGTGAAAGTCTCGGGTCAAACCGAGCACGTTTGACCATCAAACCGAAATTGAAAACATGATAAGCCGCTAGTGTCACTAGAGGGTCAAATCCGATAGCGACACTAGCCCAATGTCGCCTAATCTGATTTAGTGTCGCCCTAGAGACACTCAACCCAGTGTCGCTAAAAATAAATTATGTCGCAGATAGCGACACTTACCGAATGTCGCTACCTTATCCAATGTCGCCTATAGCGACACTAAGCCTATTGTCGCCAAAATCAATTTGACGTCGCATATAGCGACACTGACCATAGTGTCGCCATAATTGAAGAAGTGTCGCCTATAGCGACACTAATCTAATGTCGCTAATCAATTAAAAATCATGAATCCAGCGACACTCACCTAGTGTCGCCTAACTAGTGTTGTCTATAGCGACATTAGCCCAGTGTCGCCAAAAACAGAATTGAATTATTTTCCTAAGTATGGGAATATGTTATACTAAACAAAATCAAACACGATACAACTTATACACAAGACATAAATACTTTATTAAGTATACAACAACACGAGTATAATAATAATAGTTGAGATTATTATTATTACAAACCTTCACCAACGGGCCGTACACGTTTTCAAAACCCAAACTAATCAATCACAACCAAATCATTTGGACATTACTAGTTGGATGAACAACTAGCATAGGTGATCTCTCGAGATACCTACACATATTTATAACCTTGCGCGTTTTGAACACCCGGCAGGTTACAGTCTTCGGACACCTCATTGTACTGCATCACATTTGCTTCACTGCAAATCATCAGACTCAGGTGAGTCTCATAGCCCCTCATTTTACTGTTTTAAACCCAGGGGTGGGAATACATGCTTAGTCTTATTTACATGTGAACACAAGTACAAAACCTCGATATATTGACTGCATGAGTTGTTTTTACTAATCATGAAGCCCTCCACATCATAGTTTGTTAGTATGGATTTAGCACGAGTGTTAGTGTATGGTACCATATGGGATTGACAATCCCCGTCCGGGGTAGTCGCGCTACCACGACTGCGGTCGAACGGATGCATTATCATTTGTTCACACGTGTGTATGATTAGGCACACGCAGGAGGCAAACTCGATCAGGCACTTGATTGTGATCCTGACACCTCAGTTAAGCTCAAACTATGAGCTCATGGCAGTAATATACACATTTATTTGATGATTTCAAATCATTATACTAAATCTTATGGTTCATATATTGTTGTTTCATCAATACAAACCTGTGAGCTCACCAGCTTTTTAGCTGATCCTTTTAGCATGTATTCTCAGGTACCCAGCAGCTGTAGGCTTGCACTCAGGATTTACGAACATCAAGAAATTTTTCCTGCATTATTATAATTTGTATAAATAGTAATGCTTTAGAATCTTTCAAATCAAGAAGCCGAGCTATGTAATCATTATGACTATTGTAAACTTTATTACAATCAATGTATTTTGTAATCATTATGACACTGGTTGTGGTACTCACATTTGTAATTCCCTATAGGGGTTTAGAGGAATGGAGAAACTGAAAAGTGAGGCACTCTACTTGTACAATGGTGTACGTAAAGTAGTAGAACCCAATGGAAGTTTGACTTGATTTTGCCCTCGAGCCTAATCATTGTATTAGACAATTGTTATTTTGCACCTATTATTACTAGATGTGTTGTTTCAGTTTCACTTTTGAAAGATAATGGATTTATCAATGTTTTCACTGATTATGGTATTTCAGTTTCTAAAAATGATGTTCATTATTTTAATGCTATTCCTTGTGATGGTATTTTTGAAATTGATATGCCTAATCATGTTTCAAAAGTTAATTCTATGTGTTCTGTTAGCAATAAAAGAGTCAAGCTTAACTTGGACTTTACCTATCTTTGGCATTGTCATCTTGCATACATTGGAAAGAAACGCATTGAAAGGCTTTAATGTGAAGGACTCTTTAAAATCAAATGATGATAGATCCTTTGATAAATGCGTATCTTGTGTTTGTGGCAAGATGACAAGGAAACCCTTTCCACAACAAAAGCAAAGGGCTAAAGATCTACTTGGAATTGTACATACGGATGTTTGTGGTCCATTTAGACATGTGTCAAGACAAGGTGTTAGCTACTTCATCACTTTTACTGATGATTTCAGTCATTATGGTTATGTTTACTTGCTTAAACATAAACGTGAATTCTTAAGAAACATTTAAAGTGTTTAAGAGTGAAATAGAAAATCAACTCGGTAGGACCATCAAGATCCTTCATTCGGATCGAGGTGGTGAATGCTTAAGTCAAGAGTTTAAGGATTATATGAAAGCGTGTGGAATTGTCCAACAGCTTACCCCTCCATACACACCACAACATAATGGAGTGTTGGAGAGGAGGCATCGAACCCTGTTAGACATGGTAAGATCTGTGATGAACCTTAAATTCTCCCATTATCATTTTGGGTTTATGCTCTTGAATCTGCTGTATGTATTCTGAATATGGTTCCAACTAAGAAGATTGATAAAGACACCACATGAACTGTGGCACGAAAAAGTCCTTAATTTGTCTTACTTAAAGATTTGGGGATGTGAGGCGCTTGTGAAGCGGGATACGCCTGAAAAATTCGAGCAAAGATCTATTAAGTGCATCTTTGTAGGATAACCAAAGGAAATAATGGGTTACTACTTCTACATTCCTTCTGAAAATACTGTTAAAGTTGCTAGATATGTTGAGTTCTTTGAGAAGAATCTGATAGCTCAAGAAAACAGTAGGAGGATAGTAGAACTTGATGAGAATCAAGAGGAAGATGCATCACCTTCTACAAACACTAGCGAACATCAACTTGGGGAGCAAAGTATTCAAAGTGTTGAACCTCAAGTCGATGTTGTTCCAATTCGTGGGTCCGCAAGGATAATACGTGGTCTGAAAAGTTGTGTCTAAATGTAGAAACTGAGGAGCACATGTTAGGGGATCTTAATGAACCTCCTGATTTCAAAGTTGCATGATCAGATCCAGAATCTGAAAAATGGCTTGAAGCTACGAATGTGGATGGGAATGTACACATCTATAAAGCTCATCTCGTAGCGAAGGGTTATACTCAAATCGATAGAGTTGACTATGATGAAACCTTCTCTCCTGTAGCGGACGTTAGAGCTATTAGAATTCTCTTAACCATATCAACGTACTATGACTATGAGATTTGGCAAATGGATATAAAGACTACCTTCTTGATAGGTTATTTAGATAAGGATGTCTATATGGTTCAACCTGAAGGTTTTGTTGATCCAAATCATCCCAGTAAAGTATGCAAGCTTCATAAGTCCATTTATGGACTAAAGCAAGCATCAAAGAAGCTGGAATAAGAGGTTTGATGAGGAACTAAAAAGTTTGAATTTACTCAAAACCCTGATGAGCCATGTATATATCAAAAAACTAGTGGGAGTAATGTTAGTTTCATTGTCTTATATGTTGTGGACATATTGATCATAAGGAAATCACATTCCAATGTTACAAGATGTAAAATCCTACCTTGGAAAGTGTTTCACTATGAAAGACTTGGGAGAAGCAACATTTATTCTTGGAATCAAGATCTATAGAGATAAAACTAAGCGGTTAATTGGACTAAGTCAAAGTGCTTATATTGATAAGATCTTAAAGAGATTTAAGATGGAGAATTCTAAGCGTGGAATGTTCCAATGTTAGAAAGCCTTGACTTAAATAGCAAACAATGTGCTTCTACACCTGCTGAGGTGAAGCGTATGCAAATGGTTCCTTATGCTTCGGCTGTTGGATTAATTTTGTAAGCGGTTAGATGCACTAAACCTGATGTGGCGTTCGCACAGAACATAGCCAGCCATTTTCAACAGAATTCGGGTGAAAGTCACTCGACTGCTGTGAAGAATATCCTCAAGTATCTGAAGGCTACTAGTGAGATATTCTTGGTGTATGGTTGAAATCCTAAAGTTGAGCTCAAAGTGACTAGTTACAGTGATGCTGAATTTCAGACCGATAGAGATGATATGAAATCTCAAACAGGATACGTCTTCATGTTGGATGGAGACTCAGTGGAAAGGGTTCCTTATGAAGCAATCAAAACTGCCATGTCCACAACTGAATCAGAGTACATAGCATCTTCGGAAGCTGTGATGGAAGCTGTCTGGATTAGGAAATTTATTTCTGGGCTTGACGTGGTACTCATAAATAAAAACCCCATAGAGTTATACTGCGATAACTCAGGAGCAATAGTCATTGCCAATGAACCCGGAGTTCAGAAAGGGGCCAGACATTATCCTAGAAGATATCACTATGTTCGAGTGCAGATCGAAATAGGTGAAATCAATCTACTCAAAGTTCACACAGATGATAATCTAGTTGATCCATTTACGAAGGCTTTACCTAAGGGAAAGTTTAATCAACATGCCGAGGTCATAGAACCTCGTATGGCTAGTTATCTCATGTAAATCTGTGTTTTAGTATTTGGATAAAGGATGTTAAACAATTATTATCCAATAAATGAATTAAAGTACCTGGTATGTTTGTTTTCATTTGATAATTAATTGTATCCTATTTTTGCATGTTTAAATCCTTGAATAATTGTTATATTATTCTAAAATGTCCATTATCGATTAACTATGTGGGAATATAGTTAAACTAAGATGAATTTGAGTGATTGGTATGGATGGTCCCTCCAAACTCACATGGTATTCATGAGATGCATATCGGACTACCCTAACTCACAAGTTATCTCTTTATGGATCGGCGTCATTAAGTGAAACTTGTAAATGGTTGCTTTACTTATCCTTAGACTTGAGATGCAAGTAGGTCTTGCATGTATAGATTGCATATTCTTGATATAGTTCTAGCTATCCTGAATAAGGTGGTAATAAAGGGCTATTTTTAGAAGTGTAGTGAAGTACATGACACGTGTAGTCAAGATATAATTTCTTCCTTCAACTAGCTACTGAAGTATGATACCACCGGGCTCTTTCATTAGAATTAATTAAGATGTGTGTATGGCCATACCCAAATGAAATCCAGATGTGTCTCGATTGATTTGGTAATCTTAATTGATTATTGGAATGAGAAACATAATCGTTAAATTATGGAATGACTTTGATCCATATTCATATTTAACAAAGGTATATGAAACAAAGAGATAATAAACACTGGAATCATTTTAATATACTTCAAGAAACTATACTTAAATATTTCTGGGAGCATTGGCGTGTTGCTAGACGCTTACCAATGTTATCGCCTTTATTATGACATGCTCAAGTGGGAGCTGTTGGGAAATGACCATGTAAAATAATCGCATGTCCGGAAACGTTTAAGCCTACGGGGTCACACGCGTTAACACGTAGATACCGCTTATTTAACCAAGTTAAGTTAACTGTAATAACTAGTTGAGTTATTAGTTAATTTGAGATCATTTAATAAATGTTATTAAATTGTAAGGTTCAAGGTGAAAGTTATTAGGACTAAAATGTTACTTCTAATTACTTAAAGGGTTTTATAATTAATTAGTAATAAAAGGTTATTATTATTTAATTATATAAGGATTATAATATATATATATATATATATATATATATATATATATATATATATATTAATATAATAACCCTAGAATAAAATATAACCACCGATTCCTTTAGAAACCACCGACGTTTTCTTTGTTTTATACATTCGCACGGACGAAAGGAATTAAAAACCTAAGTTGTTTTCCTTGTGTTTTGGCAATCGACAAAAACAAAAAACCCAAGTGGGTATTTGCCTTTTGACGTAAAACGTAAAAGAGAAAAGGGTATTAACTTGGTTAATTGAACTAGCATTCGGGTGGTGATCAATAACGTGTTGTGTGTGCGATCGTAGAGGGGTTTTACTTTAAACCCTAAACTATATAATTATAGTTTTATTGGAGCTTTGCTAAAAGGTATAATTCTATCTTAACTGGTTACATATACGTGTTTATTTAATTCCGCAATTGTGTGACAATTTGAATCTTGATATATGATATATTCTAACACACTGAGAGTGAAAGGCCAACAATATTAATAACTAACGATGATGACGACGCTTGATGTATGTGACCGTAGATATGATATTGAAAATTGAGATATTTGTATCAATTTTACTCGATTTTTGTTGTTGTGTTGTGTTTTGATACATTTAGTTGAAATTATGCAACTCGATGATGTTGAAATTATGCAACTGATTTTTGTTTATGATGTTGATACGAAAATAATAAAAAGAATAATAAAAAAGAAATGCAATTTTCATCCTTTTTAATATAAAAATGGCAAATAATGTATGTATAATATCCACGTCATATTTTTTAAAAAATTGAAAAATACTTAAAAATCCAGTTTACCAGGTCAACCGGTAACTGGTTATCATCTTGCTTACATAGGTACAAGATCTTCCGGTTTGTTGCATACTTGAACAATAATTTGGGTAGGTTGCATACTTTGAATAATTTAAGGCAGTACGTTGCCGATTTTTATCATTTACCCAACTTGTTATTATTGCTTTAAGTGTCAAATCTATGGTATAATAAGTTGGCAAAAGGTCAAAGTCTGAAGATGAGTAGTTTGTGTTTTGACATGTCAAGAAAAAGTGCCGAAAATGACCATAAATTAGATTACGGTCCATATTTTAAGTTAAAGCGTATTTTGAAAAAGTGTAAAAAGGGAAACCTTTATATTGTCATTGTGGATGTGTGTGCAAAATTTGGTATCCAAATGTTTAGCGAGTAAAAAGTTATGCGCGTCCGAATTTGGTCAAAAATCTGAGTTTAGCTGAGTTTCAAAATGCACTATGGTACGCGATCCCAGAACATTTCCAGGATCGCGTACCCAAGGAAAAAATGGTCACAGTGGATTTTCAACATAACTACGCGATCCCACCACTTCTCAGGATCGCGTATGATAGTGAAAAATGAAATTTTGGGGTTTTAAAAGCTTGTTTCAACTAGGAAAATTTATTAAGAATAAAATATACAAATGGGGTAGTTATGGGACATTGTCGAGAGTGTAAAATAAAAAATGTTCACTTTTTCAGGGCGTTTCAAATAGGAATCCAAGTTTTCAGGAAACAATTAATACGGACGACTTTGAAACCTAGGCTTTAATGCAATTTTTACCGAATCAATTTCTTAAATCTTGCAAAAAATAAAAACTGAAACGCAAGCCTAATCATCTATCGATATACGATTCACAATGTGGATTCAATTGAACACCTCATCTTCAATTGAAATCTGTAAATTGTTATTCAGAATTGAAGAACAAACCCTTCAATGGTTGGGGTAAATTGTTCCTATATGTAAGGTTTTAAGACAGGTGGTATCTGATACGTAGCAAATTCTATAAGCAACATGTAAATTGGGTTCACTCTTTTTTTTTTCATGGGCTATTCAGATAAGGAAAAGAAGGCTTGAAAAGTATTATATATGTGTTTGTCCAAATTATTGTACTGTTGTGATGAAGTATAAGTTATACATTATACATAGACATAAAAGGGCGATATATAATGTTTACAATTTGAATTAACTCATTTAAATGTGACTCGAGGTATAGCATCGAGTTGACACCATTCTTATATTTGTGATAGACCCATTGATAAAGTTTTATTTGTGAATTGTGATGGTTTATTGTGCCACTTTTAGTTATGTTATTTCAAAGGCACCTCTGAAAAACTCACCCCACTTATTTAACTTGATCTGTCTACAAAATATGTAAATAACTTTCGGCTTTAAACTACTACTATAATTATTTAGTGCGTGTATCATAGAATCGATATTAAAGTCTGTTATGTGTATACTTCTTCATTAAACCCATGTATTGCATGTCTTCTAATCATTACTCTCTACATGCAATCTATCTGCATTTGTAACGGACATAAACGTATGTTATTATCACGAACATTAATAAAACAAAAGACATAAAACTAAACTCTGAGATGACAATCATTTATTGTAATTTCATATATGAAAAACGGGTTAATAAACAAATTAGTTACGGTACTTTAGCAAAATGTTCAATTTCATTACCAAACTTTTATTTTGTTCAATTTAATTACTCAACTTACGAAACCAGTTTACAAGTGTGATGTCCTCGTTATAACTAAATCGAGGCTGAATTACCAAATCGATGGTATCAAGAAAAGATGTAATATATCTATTTGTATTTGAGGATTGCTCAAGAGAAGATAATTTATATGATGAAATAAATAAAATAGGATAATATTCTACAAAAATGAAAGTTCAGTAACGAAATTGAACATTTTCGTAAACTACAGTAACTAATATGTGTATTTACATATTACGTGGCATGACATGGACGAATGATTAGAAACTTAAGGAACTATTTAATCAATTATTTAAATGTTTAGTAATTCAATTGAACAAAATGAAAGTTTAGTAACGAAATTGAACATTTTGATAAAGTACAGTAACCAATCTGTATATTAACCCTATGAAAAACTATTATATTTAATTCCGCGAATTCGCGGGTTATATTCTAATATAATATAATAACTAGGTAAAAGACCCGCGACAACGCGGGTTTTTGACATTTTTTATTTTGTAATTTTGTGTTCTAAAAAAAAGTTTTGTTAATGTTTAATTTTTTTTTTCATTTTTTATTTTTAGTTTCATAGTAGTAAAGCTTTAAAAACTTTTTGTATTTTTATTGTGCATTTAATCAACCCAATCCATAATTAAAGTATTTGGTCCTTTTAGTAGTAGTAGTAGTATATATAGAGAAGATGAGCTCGAGTTAGATGTGAGCTATCCCAATAAATATATATATAGATGAGTTGGAGTTAGATATTAGTTATCCTTGTAAAATGGTACTGGTATTCTATATGGAAATATTTTGACTTTTAGAAGTCAATTTGCATGCAATAATCCTTAAAACAGAATTATGATCCTCTAAATTCTTGTATTCCAGACCATTCATCAAGACATTAGATTCATCAATGTTATGCATAAGATAGAACCATGATCTGTATTTCTAATTATTTGAGTTTGTTAACTTGAGAAAGTCAAACTTTAGGAATAATCCTTAAACTGATTCCACAGGAGATGGCTTGTCTAGCAACTACGGGCGTTTCATCTCTAAGGAAAATTATCAATAAAGGAACAATATCAGGTAACAATTATGTATAACTCATCCCAAGATCACCAGCAATCCTACATTTAATGAAATTCAACAAAGCATACTTATCATATCTTTGAAATAATGAGTTTATAGTCTAAAAGATAAAATTCAATTTATTTCATAATTGTTTGTCCCTTACTTAGGATCTAGTACGAACCGAGTCACTCAATCGTTTGCGGAATCAACGATTAAGTTATACACTAAACACACGAACAATCAATACGCAATGAATATCAAACGAAACGTATTATATTGTATTATAATCGGTCAGATTACAGAGATTTCGACTAATTGCGTTTAGGGTTTCGTCAACTCTAAAACAGAAAACACAAAACGTTTAAATACAAAACTGGCACCTGCGACGTCGCACGCTACGTCGCAGGCCCAAGCCCATGCGACGTTGGCTACGTCGCAGGCCCAAAACCTGACGTCGCACCTGCGACGTTGCACGCTACGTCGCAGGAGTCAGGAATAAACATGTACTAACAAACTCCCCCGTGTCTTCAGCTTGGTCTTCAAAAATCTTCATTAAACCCAGCCCGCAGGAAACTGGCCGTCGGCATGAATTCCATTAGCTACGCAAACAGTAACAACATTGTAAAACTGCTGTGCTAAACGTCTGTTGAATTCATTCTTCTGACCAACACGAATCCGATTATCATATAGTTTTCTTAAATCTTTTTCATGAAAATTAATCAAACTCATCGGATCATACAGTCTAAACGTTGCTTGCTTCAAATTCCATATACCTCCAACTTCTGGCCACGGTTCAGAATCTGGAACGAAAACAATAACCGCTTCGCCAGTCTGTGGATCAAGTTCCCATTTTACAAGTCTTCTCAGAAAATAATAAGGAACTAATTCCAGAGGTATCTCAGTCAAACAGTTAGCAGGCGAATAGTGAACTTTAACCAAAGGCTTCCTGGTGACTGGATCAATCTTCTTTTTCCACGTATACCGAGTTCCCAACGTCGGTTTCAATTTCGAATATGTCTTCGATAACACTTCCCGACGTAAATTTCTCTGAATGAACTCAGCATAATCATTTTCGAACGGATTAATCAATTTAAGCTGAGCTAATCGATTAATCTCTCCTTTTGGCAACGTGCTCAATCTATCAAAACGCATTCTGAAGTACTGAACTCCATCTTCTCTCTTAATCATAAACAGATTCCTCTGACACTTCCAGCTTTTAATAACACCGGTATAATTTCGACTAACCCGGTACACTTGACATTTAACTGGAATAGGAACTGGATTTCGTCCCTTAGGCCACCATTTCTTGTTTCTCTCTCTCTTTTCTTCAGCAGTTAATTTCTTCGCTGCTGAGTCCGGTGCCTGTGTCTCTGAAGCTGGAGTTGCAGCAGAACTTGATTCTCCATGTTGAGCTTTATCAGGACTCTCGTCTTCACTTGAATCAGATTCTATAATTGGTG
Organism: Helichrysum umbraculigerum; assembly: GCA_949592205.1. Taxonomy (NCBI): domain Eukaryota; kingdom Viridiplantae; phylum Streptophyta; class Magnoliopsida; order Asterales; family Asteraceae; genus Helichrysum; species Helichrysum umbraculigerum. The sequence goes on along the minus strand of CATIUR010000005.1, from coordinate 898,070 downwards.
CACCATCGTAAGCTTCCCCAGATTGTGCATCATCATACGTTTCATCTGCATTCAACTGCTCTTCTTCAATCGAAACATCCTCATTCATCTCAAAAACATTATCTGTTTCTTCCTCAGAGCCAACTCCACTGGCCATCCTCTGAATAAATGATAAGTCAGCAAATGAGTAGTCAACTGCCAGCGGTCTCGGTTGCCCTGGAATATCATCAACACAAAAATAATCCAAACGAGAAATATTTTCATTAACATTTTCAATTACAGGGTTGGGATTTACAGACGCAGGTTCACTTGACTCTAAAGTGGGTATCCCAGACCCATACTCCCCCGAGGCAAGTAACCTGCCTTCCAAAACATTAACCCTAAGCTTCGTATCCTCAAGCTCCTTAGACTGAACCTCGATCAACGCAGCTTGTTCAGCAATCTTCTCATCCTGAGCCTCCAGCTTTTGCTTCATCTGCTGCATATCTTCCATAATCTTTTGCATGAAAGCTGGAGTCGGTTGAATCTCAAAATCAGGTTGTCGCTGAGGATTGACTGGAGCTCGTGTTGACGAAGAGCGACGAACACGACGACGAGGACGATAAGTTTCATCAGCAGAATCATCACCGTCTCGTGTACGTTTCCCAGTATCCCTTGGAGGTACATACTTGCGTCCTGCCCGGATCCGACGCTGAATTCTTAGATATCTGAATGAATCGGAAAGCCTGATACGTTCCATCTCAGAGGGATGCGGAACAGTACCATCCGAATGCTCAGGCGTCGGACCCCCATCCTGAGGACCTACATTGGCCGGTTCTTCAGAATCAGAACTCTCGACCGTGTCGTGAGATGCTGGATTGTCTGAGTCCACATGCCCGAACTGCTCGATGTTCTCCAATAGAGCATCTACATTCTCCCCCGCAGGTTGAACTGGAATGTTCACAAGCGGTTGCTGCGGCTGCTGAGGTACTGGAATATCCATATACTGAGGATCTGGGGGTGGTACATAATTTTCATCCACAATAGCACCGAATAAGGGAACATCCCTTGGTGCCTCGACCCCTTTCTCATACCCTGCACAAATAGTGAAAATCCGACTCATCATCGGTGAAATCTTTAGCGGCTGATCGATATCACCCTGTGCCTGAAGATCCGGATGATGACGATTGATGTGCAACTGTACAAATCTCGGATATAAAATCCATTTCTGATCCCCGGCATTCGCATTATCAACCATAGCCTTGAAGATAAATCCCGAGAAGTTGAACGGCTTGTTGTATACCAACGCTAACATAGCAGAAGCCAGACTTCGGCTCATCCCATCCGTTCCACCTTTCCTATTCCCCAAGCAAACAATAATCACATGCATCAAATATCTCCAGACGCGTGTGAGATTCGCTTTTCTATACTGATCAGAGGGAATCCCGGGATATCCTATCCGTTGCATAGCTCCGGTAACGAAAATATGATCAAAACCGACAGGCATATCCGGTTGATCATTCAGCTGTAAAAGTTCCCGAATACTCTGTTCTGTAATAGTGATCTCCGTACCCAGAACGGTAGAGACCAATCGTCTAACGTCGTTATCAGTAACAACAATCGCATTTCTCCAAAAAGAGTTGATCAGATTTCCAAACGCCATAGTGTTATCAGAAATGGCGTGGAATACCCTTGAACGTCTCAAAAACGCGATCATCTGACGATACGGTGCAGCTTTATCAGAAGTGTCAGTAAGGTAAGCAGCCGTATTGTGACGAGCTTCGAAAATCAAAGCCATATCTGCAAAAAAAACAGAAACAGATTGCAACTCGAAAAAGGTTAGCAAAAATGTTACATTTTTAAGAAAAAACCTTTTCAAACTTCCTGGAACTAGCGACGTAGCCACTTACGTCGCATTAACACAGAGCGACGTAGAACTGTACGTCGCCAAAAATCAAAATAAATTGAAAAGCGACGTAAGACCGGACGTCGCAGAAAATTCGAGCGACGTCAAGAGGGACGTCGCATTTTGCAATTTATTGTGAATTTAATCACTTTATTTAAAATAGCGACGTAGAGTGGTACGTCGCATCGGACGTCGCAGTAAAAGCGACGTAGGGAAGGGCGACGTAGGAAATTAATAATAATTAATTAAAGCGACGTAGGCCACGATGTCGCAGCGTACGTCGCACTGACGAACAGGCGTCCCCAACCCAGAAACCCTAACCCTCGAATTTAGGGGTTTTCAAAATCAAACGCACTACAAGGTGCGGCTAACGATGGTGATCACGAAAACATAATTTATAACCAGTAATTTACACGATAGACCATCTAATTTATCCCAAAACCGAAACCCTTTTAACCCGTAATACATACATAGCAATTAAACATAATATACACGGTGAAAAATGGTAAAATCGGTACCTAAGAGTGCGGAATAACGAGTAGATCGAAACTACGTAAGTGAATCGGAATGAAAACGGCTACAAATCACGAAAAATGCTCGAAAATTGCTACGTCGCAAATCGCCAATGGTACGTCGCAGGCTACGTCGCACGTGAATAGTGAATAGTGTGACATGTTACGTCGCAGTTGAGACTATATATAGTCTAACCCTACATGCGACGTAGACTGGGACGTCGCAGGCGACGTAGAGTGGGACATCGCATAGAGCAGTTTTGATTCAATTTCGAATGTTTCAAAAACCGTTAACTCGTTATTTTAGCAAATAATTTCCAAATAACTCAATAAAACGCTGATTTTTATGGTGTAATTTCAGTCAAAGAGTGGCTGTTGCGATTTTTTTTTTTTTTTTTTTTTTAAATTGAATTTAAAAACTTAAAAATCCAAGTCACAAATCATTTCTTTGACTGAAAGAACCTTAAACCTATCAGATTGACCAGTTCAATAAAACGTGATCGCAAAAAGGCTTTTGTGAAAAGGTCCGCACACTGCTTAAGGGTCTCTATATGTACGACATCTATAAGGTGTTTCTCAAAGCAATCCCGTATGAAGTGGAACCTAAGTTCAATATGTTTGGTCTTAGAGTGCTGTACGGGATTGTGAGTTATAGATATAGCAGCTGTATTATCGATGTAAATAGGAGTCATAGAGAGATTGAACCCGTAATCACGCAGCTGATGCTGAATCCAGAGAACCTGAGAATAGCAACTTGCAGCAGCAACATACTCGGCTTCAGCTGTGGAAATAGCAACCGCAGTCTGCTTTTTGCACTGCCAAGAAACTAAGCGCGATCCAAGGAACTGACATCCTCCAGCAGTTGACTTCATATCTATCTTGCAGCCACCAAGATCCGAATCCGAATAGGCAGTTAACTCGAAGTTTTTCTCGTTTGAATACCATAGACCCAGAGATGGCCTAAAAGCGAGATATCCAAAAATGCGTTTTACTGCCTTCATATGAGACACCTTCGGATTTGCTTGAAATCGTGAGCAGAGAGAAACAGCAAACACTATATCTGGTCTTGAGGCAGTCAGGTACATGAGAGAGCCTATCATTGAGCGATAGTCTTTCTCCTTGCAATCTTCATCGTCCTCATTAGGTCCAAGATTGTGTCTTGCTTCAATTGGAGTGCCATAGTGTTTGCTGTTGAGCAATTCATACCGCTTTAACATGTCGGTGACATATTTTGACTGGTGGATATAAATTCCATTGTCAGATTGCTCAACCTGTAGTCCCAGAAAGAACGTGAGTTCTCCCATAGCACTCATTTCAAACTCAGATTTCATCAGTCTTTCAAAATCCTTGCACAACTGATCATTAGTTGATCCAAAAATTATGTCGTCCACATAGACCTGCACAAGTAACAAATCCGCTCCTTCCCGTTTGATGAAAAGCGTGCTATCAATCTGTCCTCTGTCAAAACCATTCTTCAGCAAGTACTTGGCAAGTCGCTCATACCAAAGTCGAGGAGATTGATGAAGACCATACAAAGCTTTCTTAAGTTTGCAAACATGATTAGGATGCTTTGGGTCTTCAAAACCGGGAGGTTGACACACATAAATCACTGCGTCGACATCTCCATAAAGAAAGGCACACTTCACATCAAGTTGATACACACGAAATCCTTTAAATGAAGCATAGGCTAGAAAAATTCGAATTGATTCCAAACGAGCAACAGGAGCGAAAACTTCATCATAGTCAATACCTTCTAATTGACTATATCCTTGAACTACCAGACGGGCTTTATTACGAATAACTACCCCACGATCATCCATTTTGTTACGGAAAACCCAACGAGTACCCGTCAAGTGAGCACCCTTGGGTAGAGGAACAATTTCCCAAACATTCATCTTGTTTATTTGCTGTAGTTCCTCCTGCATAGCCTCGACCCAAGATGGATCTTTTAAGGCTTGATCAACCTTTTTAGGTTCAATTTGAGACAAATGACATGAATCGGTATGTGCAATAAGTCCCAAAAGTTGCTGAGCTGAAGTCTGCTTTGCTTGTTGTCGCGTTTGAACAGATGCATGAGGATCACCAATGATATTATCAATGGGGTGATCCTTATGTATACGAGTTTCTGGTATGGCACCTGGCACGAGATCCACACCCAGATTGTTCAAATCTCCCTCAGTTTCAGTAGTAGTAGCAGACTCAGGAATGACTAACTCTTCTTCTTCTCCTTCATCTTCAGGAGAAAACAGGTGAGAGTAGGCCATTGTTTCTTCCAATTCATCTTCTTCTTGAGGCTCCTCTAAAGGAGGCATGTTTGGATCATATGGAAGCTCCTTTGTGTAGTTATAAACTGTTTTAGAAGGAGCAGCCGAAGATGATGGAGTAGGAGATGGTGTTGATGGTGGTGATTTGGTAGTTGTTTGTGGTTGTGTGGGTGGTTGTGTGGGTGTTGGTGAAGGTGTAGGTGTAGTTTGTGGAGGTGTAGGATTAGTCGGTGGAGGTGCGGGTGTTGCATTGGGATTTGGGTTGGATGGTTTATTATTAACAGGTGTATCTTGAGTAAGATCAAGCTCATGAAGTATAGAAACCAATTCTTCCGTTTCATCTTCTTCCGGAATATTGAAAGAGTTGAAGAGGTTTCCATAGTTGAAAAACCAATCCGGACCCGTTCCTTGAGGAGGTTCCGTATACCTTAAACATTTCACTTCAAAATGCTCCTCAATCTGATTCGTTGATTTGTTAAAGACTCTTTTGTTCGGAGAGTTGACTGAATATCCAAGAAAAATCCCTTCAACAGCTTTATCACCAAACTTAGAGACCTTATCTTGTTGATACATGTTCGGTGTCTGTCAGTTGGTCTAGCTCGTAGTTTGTATTTAGATTTAGTATTCCTGACTCCTGCGACGTAGCGTGCAACGTCGCAGGTGCGACGTCAGGTTTTGGGCCTGCGACGTAGTCTACGTCGCATGGGCTTGGGCCTGCGACGTAGCGTGCGACGTCGCAGGTGCCAGTTTTGTATAAATTCGTTTTGTGTTTTCTGTTTTAGGGTTGACGAAACCCTAAACGCAATTAGTCGAAATCTCTGTAATCTGACCGATTATAATACAATATAATACGTTTTGTTTGATATTCATTGCGTATTGATTGTTCGTGTGTTTAGTGTATAACTTAATCGTTGATTCCGCAAACGATTGAGTGACTCGGTTCGTACTAGATCCTAAGTAAGGGACAAACATCTGGTATCAAAGCAGAAAGTGCTCGTTTTGGCGATTCGGATCGAGTTTGGGATTTAAAAGGACGTGATATTATTGTGTTTTTGTGTTTATCACGTTTGTTTTGTGTTTTTACAGGTTTTCGATCAGTATTACTGGGATTATTGAATGTTTCAGTCGTTCAACATTCGTGGTTTTCGAGTTAGGGTTAAAAATTCGTTTTTAAGGTTTTTGGCCGCAGATTTTCGCGTTTTGCGACGTACCATTGCGACGTAAGCTGCGACGTCGCGTGCGACGTAGTGATTTGGACTTTAATTAGTCTGTGCGACGTCGTGTTGCGACGTAGTGTGATTCTGCGACGTCATCTGCGACGTACCTCTCAACGTCGCATAGTGTGATTCTGCGACGTCCTCTGCGACGTCATCTGCGACGTACCTCTCAACGTCGCATATTTCTGATTCTTAATTGAATCCTTTGCTTTTTGCGACGTACCCCTCGCCGTCGCATAATCTTGGTGCGACGTACTCACCTACGTCGCTAAGATCAGAAGTTTGTTTTTCGATTAAGTAATTACAATGGCAGGTGATAAAGAGGATATTAGAGGTCTAAGAGAAATGATTAAACAAAGTAACGACATAGGTTCAAGTAATAAACCTCCATTATTTACTGCGGACATGGATTATGTATACTGGAGAGACCGAGTTGAACAATACATTGATTTTCATTGTCCAGAATTATGGGGACCATTACGCGAACGTTATATACCTCCATTAGCTGAAGGAGAATACCGTGGTATTCGTCCTGCTAAGACCTATAAAGCGATGTCTCCCGAGGAGAAGAAAGATTTTGATACTGAAAGAAAATCTTTTTCTATGATTAAAATGTGTCTAACCAAGGATGTTCTTTGGCTTTTCAGAACTCATGAAACAGCCTTTGATTTATGGAAAGCAATTGAAACTCGTTGTGGAGGAAACGATAAGTACAGGGAAGCCAAGCTTGAACTGATTAAGAAACAGTACGATATCTTTGACATCCTTCCAAATGAAGACACGACTTCTTTATTCACTAGGTACTCACGGTTAGTTGGTGAGTTGTTTGAAGGGGGTTATACTTTTCCTTCAATTGAAGTGAATAAGAAGCTACTGGATGTGTTGCCAAGTTCTTGGGATGTTAAAGTTCAATTTTTAAAGGAAAATGAAGAACTTGCAAACATGTCTTTGGATACGCTGATAGGGGATCTTCAAGCTCACGCGATGGAGATTAAGAAGAAAGAAACTAGGTCTGGTGCTGCTGTTCAGAATCCTAGTGTGTATGGTGTTCAGATCAACTTTGGGAAGACTTATGGATCTGGAGTCGCTTTTGTAACAAATACAAATGCTCCATCAACTTCTTCTTCTGCTTCCGATGGGATTCATTCTGTTTTCATGACTGGACCTTCTTCAAATCAACAACAGGTTCAAGTCTCACCTGCTATTCAGGAGCAAGCTGCCATTTACACAGCTTTCTTAAGCTCATATAAGGATTTGGTTACTCAACCGAATCTTACTTTGGAGCTGACTAAGGAAGACTGTGCTCAGCTTGATGAAGATGATCTGGAACAAATGGATTTAACTTGGAAGGTGGCGATGATCACCCGAAGAATTCAAAAGTTCTTGCAGAGGACAGGGCGTAAAAGCTTGGAAGGTGATGGAAAGACTGGCTTCGGATTTGACAATAGTAAGGTCCGATGTTACAATTGTCAAAATTTGGGTCACTTCGCCAGGGAGTGCGAGAAACCCAAAATGCCAGCATCGGGATTCACAACACCATCTACTCCTCCAAAGGCCAAAGAAATGGAAGTTTCTAAGAAAGGGCTTGCTGATAATGCCCTGATTGCCTTTGAGCCTACAAGTCAAGATTGGACGCCAGTCTCCCAGCATTACCAACAGTGTCTGATGGCTCACATTGTGAATGAGGTACATGATGAACCGTTAAATTGTATTTCATGCATTAAATTAACTGAATCTCTAAAGGCATATCAGACAGAGACTGCTGAGTTGAGGAAAAAGAATGAAAAACTAACCGACTCAAATAATTTTTTAAAAGCTAATGAGAAACTTTATGAAAAACATCTTGAGGCTCATCGGTTAGATACTCAGAAATATAAATCTAAGGTTTTTAGTCAAGAAGATGCCATTAAAAGCTATTTTGTTGAAATTGAACTACTAAAGAAAGAACTTACAGATTTAAAAGCTGAGTATGAGAATTATAAGAGTAAAATCTTAGGTTCAAATTCCTCAACGGTTGTCTTTAATGAAATTCTTAGCAAGCACGGTACTAAAGGGAAAAAGAATGAGGGATTGGGATACAACTCAGTACCTCCTCCTACTACTCACTGTCCCCTGCCTGTTAAGGAAGGCTTTGAAGAGATTCCAGTTGATTGGTCAAAGCTTTATGGTATAAAAGCCAAAGATGCTAAAGAGACCAAACATAACAAACTGGGAAAGGAGAAAACCAAGCGGCCAGAGTACCCCTTGCCAACGTTTGTTAAGTCTGTGCATGAATCTCCTGTTAGTGTTAAGGAGAGTGTTGAGTTAAAGAATGAATCTCCTGTTATTATTGAGGAGATTGTTGAGATTGAGGACATTACGGATCAGGAGTATCCTGAGGTTAAGAAGGTTGCTGTTAAACCTGAAAAAGTGATTTCAAAGGTTGAACCTGAAATTAAGGTTCAACCAAATAAGGGAAAAGCCAAGGTTTTAAACTCGAAACAACAAACTTTACAGTCACTTGTAAAGATTTTGCAAAGAAAATTATTAAATGAAAATGTTTCGTATGATAAACCATCAACTTCAACCTCTCAACCAAAACAAACATCTTCTAAGACATGTACTCAATGTTCATGTTCTAGAAATGTTTCTCCACCTCCTGTGATAATTCCTCAGTCTCAACCGTTTGTTGAGACTCGTTCTTGTTTCTACTGCAAGAAACAAGGACATTTAATCCGTGAATGTCCAAAGCTGTCAAATCAGCGATATGGGAGAGAAATGCCTAGGACATCTATTTACAGAAATTCTTTTTCAAAATCTCCACCTAGGCGTTACTCAAACTCTCCCAAGCCTGTTTCGAAACCAAGTAATGTTGAGCAAAAACCTTTGCCAATTCAAAAGCCCAACATTACTTCGATTACCAATTCCGAATCTTCAAAAGTTTGGAAACGTAAAGAGTCTGATGTTGACTCTTCAGTCGTCAACAATAACACATCAGATAAAAATTCTAATTTGTTTAAAGATAAAATCCTATCTGACGTGATTATTGTTGATGACCACGGTCGACCTAAGTTTGTAAAGGCTTGGGTCACCGTTTCTCACTAATCTCCTTCGTCTGTGTGTTGCAGCAGTCAGAACGTGTTAAAGATAGTGAATGGTATTTGGATAGCGGCTGCTCACGACATATGACAGGCGATGTATCTCTTCTTGTGGATATTAAACCATACGCAGGAGGATATGTTGCCTTTGCTGGAGATACTGGGGGAACCATTTCTGGAAGAGGAACGTTAACTAACGGCAATGTTAGTTTTGAAAATGTGAACTACGTGGAACAGCTTACGCACAACTTGCTAAGTGTTTCACAGGTCTGTGATAAGGATTATACAACTGCGTTCACAAAGACAGAGTGTGTGATACTGAAGCCTGGGTATGTCATTCCGGAAGAATGGGTGTTACTGAGAGCACCAAGAAAGAATGACACATACATTTTGAACATGAGAACTGTTGAGACTTCGAACGAGTATACGTGTCTCTTGTCTAAGGCTTCTGAAAAGGAATCACTGCTTTGGCACAGACGAATGGGACATATTCATTTCCGAAAAATGAATTTCTTGACCAAAAATGACCTAGTGCTAGGAGTTCCAAAACAGTCATTTGCTCTAAAGGATGACTGTATCTCTTGCCAAAAAGGAAAGCTACGTAAGAAGTCCCATAAGTCTAAGCAGGTGAATTCCATAAATGCTCCACTAGAACTACTGCATATGGATCTTTTCGGTCTAGTCTCTACAAAGAGCATTGGTGGTCGGTCTTACTGCTTGGTAGTTACTGATGACTACTCAAGGTTTTCGTGGGTTTATTTTTTGACCACAAAAGGGGAAACTCCTGAGATTTTGGTGTATTTGTTAGACAAGTTGGCAAATTTGTGCAACTTGAAGGTGAAAAGGATACGAAGCGATAATGGAACTGAATTCAAGAACTCAACTCTCGAATTGTTTTGTGCTACAAGAGGTATTGAGCATCAATTTAGTGCTCCAAGAACTCCACAACAGAATGGAGTTGCAGAAAGAAAGAACAGGACAATCATCGAGACAGCTCGGACTATGTTAGCTGACTCCAAGTTACCAATTATCTTCTGGGCTGAGGCAGTAAATACTGCCTGTTATGTTCTCAACAGAGTACTCACGGTTAAGGAAAAGAACAAGACGTGTTATGAACTTTTCAATAACCGTAAGCCAAATTTGCAGTTCCTAGAACCATTTGGGTGTCCATGCCTGATCATGATAACAAAAGATAAAGTCTCTAAGTTTGGTGATAAAGCTGTTGAAGGGATTTTTCTTGGATATTCAGTCAACTCTCCGAACAAAAGAGTCTTTAACAAATCAACGAATCAGATTGAGGAGCATTTTGAAGTGAAATGTTTAAGGTATACGGAACCTCCTCAAGGAACAGGTCCGGATTGGTTTTTCAACTATGGAAACCTCTTCAACTCTTTCAATATTCCGGAAGAAGATGAAACGGAAGAATTGGTTTCTATACTTCATGAGCTTGATATTACTCAAGATACACCTGTTAATAATAAACCATCCAACCCAAATCCCAATGCAACACCCGCACCTCCACCGACTAATCCTACACCTCCACAAACTACACCTACACCTACACCTACACCTACACTCACACAACCACCCACACAACCACAAACAACTACCAAATCACCACCATCAACACCATCACCTACTCCATCATCTTCGGCTGCTCCTAATAAAACAGTTTATAACTACACAAAGGAGCTTCCATATGATCCAAACATGCCTCCTTTAGAGGAACCTCAAGAAGAAGATGAAATGGAAGAAACAATGGCCTACTCTCACTTATTTTCTCATGAAGATGAAGGAGAAGAAGAAGAGTTAGCCTTTCCTGAGTCTGCTGCTACTCCTGAAACCGAGGGAGATTTGAACAATCTGGGTGTGGATCTTGTGCCAGGTGCCATACCAGAAACTCGTATACATAAGGATCACCCCATTGATAATATCATTGGTGATCCTCATGCATCTGTTCAAACACATCAACAAGCAAAGCAGACTTCAGCTCAGCAACTTTTGGGACTTATTGCTCATATTGACTCATGTCATTTGTCTCAAATTGAACCTAAAAAGGTTGAACAAGCCTTAAAAGATCCATCTTGGGTCGAGGCTATGCAGGAGGAACTACAACAAATAAACAAGATGAATGTTTGGGAAATTGTTCCTCTACCCAAGGGTGCTCACTTGACGGGTACTCGTTGGGTTTTCCGTAACAAAATGGATGATCGTGGGGCTGTTATTCGAAATAAAGCCCGTCTAGTAGTTCAAGGATATAGTCAACTAGAAGGTATTGACTATGATGAGTTTTCGCTCCTGTTGCTCGTTTGGAATCAATTCGAATTTTTCTAGCCTATGCTTCATTTAAAGGATTCCGCGTGTATCAACTTGATGTGAAGTGTGCCTTTCTTTATGGAGATGTCGACGCAGTGATTTATGTGTGTCAACCTCCCGGTTTTGAAGACCCAAAGCATCCTAATCATGTTTGCAAACTTAAGAAAGCTTTGTATGGTCTTCATCAATCTCCTCGACTTTGGTATGAGCGACTTGCCAAGTACTTGCTGAAGAATGGTTTTGACAGAGGACAGATTGATAGCACGCTTTTCATCAAACGGGAAGGAGCGGATTTGTTACTTGTGCAGGTCTATGTGGACGACATAATTTTTGGATCAACTAATGATCAGTTGTGCAAGGATTTTGAAAGACTGATGAAATCTGAGTTTGAAATGAGTGCTATGGGAGAACTCACGTTCTTTCTGGGACTACAGGTTGAGCAATCTGACAATGGAATTTATATCCACCAGTCAAAATATGTCACCGACATGTTAAAGCGGTATGAATTGCTCAACAGCAAACACTACGGCACTCCAATTGAAGCAAGACACAATCTTGGACCTAATGAGGACGATGAAGATTGCAAGGAGAAAGACTATCGCTCAATGATAGGCTCTCTCATGTACCTGACTGCCTCAAGACCAGATATAGTGTTTGCTGTTTCTCTCTGCTCACGATTTCAAGCAAATCCAAAGGTGTCTCATATGAAGGCAGTAAAACGCATTTTTGGATATCTCGCTTTTAGGCCATCTCTGGGTCTATGGTATTCAAACGAAAAAAACTTCGAGTTAACTGCCTATTCGGATTCGGATCTTGGTGGCTGCAAGATAGATATGAAGTCAACTACTGGAGGATGTCAGTTCCTTGGATCGCGCTTAGTTTCTTGGCAGTGCAAAAAGCAGACTGCGGTTGCTATTTCCACAGCTGAAGCCGAGTATGTTGCTGCTGCAAGTTGCTGTTCTCAAGTTCTCTGGATTCAGCATCAGCTGCGTGATTACGGGTTCAATCTCTCTATGACTCCTATTTACATTGATAATACAGCTGCTATATCTATAACTCACAATCCCGTACAGCACTCTAAGACCAAACATATTGAACTTAGGTTCCACTTCATACGGGATTGCTTTGAGAAACACCTTATAGATGTCGTACATATAGAGACCCTTAAGCAGTGTGCGGACATTTTTACAAAAGCCTTTTTGCGATCACGTTTTATTGAACTGGTCAATCTGATAGGTTTAAGGTTCTTTCAGTCAAAAAAATGATTTGTGACTTGGATTTTTAAGTTTTTAAATTCAATTTAAAAAAAAAAATAAAATCGCAATAGCCACTCTTTATACTCTTTAGTATTAAAGAAAACGCAAGGTTGCTACATTTTTAAAATAGACGTTGAAGTTGTGTCTGTAAACAACTTGGGATATGATAGTACATCGGGTGACATGCACAAAATGGAATTTTAAGGTTTATCTTGGATGTGTCAGTAGGTTTATCTGACACACTTAAAACAGTTTTTATCTAAATTATCTTCATCATACGATGTATTGGTAGGCATGGTACACACCGGTCTCTGAGATATTAAGAAGTAATTTAAATACATGTTTATGATCATGTGGTAAACACCTTGTGATGTACGACTCTATGTCTTAATTCCTTAGCATAGCTTGACATACTTCTATTTTTAGATTGTATATATGAGATCTTTTGGGGGAGTATGCTGATTGTTTCCTCTGTTGTACGTAAGTGCAGACCTGGTCTCAATTCAGCTTACTCTCAAAACTAAGCAAACGTGAGTCAATGCACTTGCAAAGTCTTAAATTTAAGGTACTAAACAAGGTCGCCACAAACTTGGTTTGACTGCGTTTGGTTTTGCTTATACCTGAATCAAGTTATGTTGCTTTGTTGTACGCAAGTACAGACCTGTCACCGCTGGCTTGATTCTTAAAATTGATTCTCTTATATTCTTTCTAAATTTAGAAACTATGTTCATGTCTAAGTTATAGGGGTATATCTATGGTGGGGACCACGGAGAAATACTCATGTTAACAATAAAAGGTTAACACACAGACACGGAAGTAACGTGTTTAGGTGGACAAACAATACCAATAATTGTTTTGAAATAATTTTTATAACAGGTGTTTTAAATGTGCCACGTAAATTTAAAGTGGACAAATATACTGATGATCGAAATAACACTTACTATTCCTAATAAATGCATGTTATTCCGATATGATCCCTAATCAGACAACTCAACTCCGTCACCAAAAATAGAGTGTTAGTATTTTTATTTTGTTCATTTTTTACTTTTTGTAAAATTAAAGAAAATACCAAACAGATTTTTTAGTTTTATGCTTTATTTTTATTCTGAGTTATTTTTCCCAAGTCACGAGTTATTTGGAAATTATTTGCTAAAATAACGAGTTAACGGTTTTTGAAACATTCTAAATCGAATCAAAACTGCTCTATGCGACGTCCCACTCTACGTCGCCTGCGACGTCCCACTCTACGTCGCCTGCGACGTCCCAGTCTACGTCGCATGTAGGGTTAGACTATATATAGTCTCAACTGCGACGTAACATGTCACACTATTCACTATTCACGTGCGACGTAGCCTGCGACGTAGCATTGGCGATTTGCGACGTAGCAATTTTCGAGCATTTTTCGTGATTCGTAGCCGTTTTCATTCCGATTCACTTACGTAGTTTTGATCTACTCGTTATTCCGCACACTTAGGTACCATATTCACCTTTTTTCACCGTGTATATTACGTTTAATTGCTATATATGTGATATGGGTTTAAAGGGTTTCGGTTTTGGGTTAAATTCGATGGTTAATTGGATGTTGTAACTATTATAACTTATATTTTCGTAATCACCATCTTAGGCCGCACCTTATTGTGTGATTGATTTTGAAAACCCCTAAATTCGAGGGTTAGGGTTTCTGGGTTGGGACGCCTGTTCGTCAGTGCGACGTACGCTGCGACGTCGTGGCCTACGTCGCTTTAATTAATTATTATTAATTTCCTACGTCGCCCTTCCCTACGTCGCTTTCACTGCGACGTCCGATGCGACGTACCACTCTACGTCGCTATTTTAATAAAGTGATTAAATTCACAATAAATTGCAAAATGCGACGTCCCTCTTGACGTCGCTCGAATTTTCTGCGACGTCCGGCCTTACGTCGCTTTCCAATTTATTTTGAATTTTAGCGACGTACAGTTCTACGTCGCTCTGTGTTAATGCGACGTAAGTGGCTACGTCGCTAGTTCCAGGAAGTTTGTAAAAATGTAACATTATTTTTCTAATCTTTTTCGAGTTGCAATCTGTTTCTGTTCTTGCAGATATGGCTTTGATTTTCGAAGCTCGTCACAATACGGCTGCTTACCTTACTGACACTTCTGATAAAGCTGTACCGTATCGTCAGATGATCGGGTTTTTGAGACGTTCAAGGGTATTCCACGCCATTTCCGATAACACTATGGCGTTTGGAAATCTGATCAACCCTTTTTGGAGAAATGCGAATGTTGTTACTGATAACGACGTTAGACGATTGGTCTCTACCGTTCTGGGTACGGAGATCACTATTACAGAACAGAGTATTCGGGAACTTTTACAGCTGAATGATCAACCGGATATGCCTGTCGGTTTTGATCATATTTTTGTTACCGGGGCTATGCAACGGATAGGATATCCCGGGATTCCCTCTGATCAGTATAGAAAAGCGAATCTCACACGCGTCTGGAGATATTTGATGCATGTGATTATTGTTTGCTTGGGGAATAGGAAAGGTGGAACGGATGGAATGAGCCGAAGTCTGGCTTCTGCTATGTTAGCATTGGTATACAACAAGCCGTTCAACTTCTCGGGATTTATCTTCAAGGCTATGGTTGATAATGCGAATGCCGGGGATCAGAAATGGATTTTATATCCGAGATTTGTACAGTTGCACATCAATCGTCATCATCCGGATCTTCAGGCACAGGGTGATATCGATCAGCCGCTAAAGATTTCACCGATGATGAGTCGGATTTTCACTATTTGTGCAGGGTATGAGAAAGGGGTCGAGGCACCAATGGATGTTCCCTTATTCGGTGCTATTGTGGATGAAAATTATGTACCACCCCCAGATCCTCAGTATATGGATATTCCAGTACCTCAGCAGCCGCAGCAACCGCTTGTGAACATTCCAGTTCAACCTGCGGGGGAGAATGTAGATGCTCTATTGGAGAACATCGAGCAGTTCGGGCATGTGGACTCAGACAATCCAGCATCTCACGACACGGTCGAGAGTTCTGATTCTGAAGAACCGGCCAATGTAGGTCCTCAGGATGGGGGTCTGACGCCTGAGCATTCGGATGGTACTGTTCCGCATCCCTCTGAGATGGAACGTATCAGGCTTTCCGATTCATTCAGATATCTAAGAATTCAGCGTCGGATCCGGGCAGGACGCAAGTATGTACCTCCAAGGGATACTGGGAAACGTACACGAGACGGTGATGATTCTGCTGATGAAACTTATCGTCCTCGTCGTCGTGTTCGTCACTCTTCGTCAACACGAGCTCCAGTCAATCCACAGCAGCAGGATGCTTTTGAGATTCAACCGACTCCAGCTTTCATGCAAAAGATAATGGAAGATATGCAGCAGATGAAGCAAAAGCTGGAGGCTCAAGACGAAAAGATTGCTGAACAAGCTGCGTTGATCGAGGTTCAGTCTAAGGAGCTTGAGGAAACGAAGCTTAGGGTTAATGTTTTGGAAGGCAGGTTACTTGCCTCGGGGGAGTATGGGTCTGGGATACCCACTTTAGAGTCAAGTGAACCTGCGTCTGTAAATCCCAACCCTGTAATTGAAAATGTATGAAAATATTTCTCGTTTGGATTATTTTTGTGTTGATGATATTCCAGGGCAACCGAGACCGCTGGCAGTTGACTACTCATTCGCTGACTTATCATTTATTCAGAGGATGGCCAGTGGAGTTGGTTCTGAGGAAGAAACAGAGAATGTTTTTGAGATGAATGAGGATGTTTCGATTGAAGAAGAGCAGTTGAATGCAGATGAAACGTATGATGATGCACAATCTGGGGAAGCTTATGATGGTGCACCAATTATAGAATCTGATTCAAGTGAAGACGAGAGTCCTGATAAAGCTCAACATGGAGAATCAAGTTCTGCTGCAACTCCAGCTTCAGAGACACAGGCACCGGACTCAGCAGCGAAGAAATTAACTGCTGAAGAAAAGAGAGAGAGAAACAAGAAATGGTGGCCTAAGGGACGAAATCCAGTTCCTATTCCAGTTAAATGTCAAGTGTACCGGGTTAGTCGAAATTATACCGGTGTTATTAAAAGCTGGAAGTGTCAGAGGAATCTGTTCATGATTAAGAGAGAAGATGGAGTTCAGTACTTCAGAATGCGTTTTGATAGATTAAGTACGTTGCCAAAAGGAGAGATTAATCGATTAGCTCAGCTTAAATTGATTAATCCTTTCGAGAATGATTATGCTGAGTTCATTCAGAGAAATCTACGTCGGGAAGTATTATCGAAGACATATTCGAAATTGAAACCGACATTGGGAACTCGGTATACGTGGAAAAAGAAGATTGATTTAGTCACCAGGAAGCCTTTGGTTAAAGTTCACTATTCGCCTGCTAACTGTTTGACTGAGATACCTCTAGAATCAGTTCCTTATTATTTTCTGAGAAGACTTGTAAAATGGGAACTTGATCCACAGACTAGTGAAGCGGTATTACTTTCGTTCCAGATTCTGAACCGTGGCCAGAAGTTGGAGGTATATGGAATTTGAAGCAAGCAACGTTTAGACTGTATGATCCGATGAGTTTGATTAATTTTCATGAAAAAGATTTAAGAAAACTCTATGATAATCGGATTCGTGTTGGTCAGAAGAATGAATTCAACAGACGTTTAGCACAACAGTTTTACAATGTTGTTACTGTTTGCGTAGCTAATGGAATTCATGCCGACGGCCAGTTTCCTGCGGGCTGGGTTTAAAGAAGATTTTTGAAGACCAAGCTGAAGACACGGGGGAGTTTGTTGATACATGTTCGGTGTCTGTCAGTTGGTCTAGCTCGTAGTTTGTATTTAGATTTAGTATTCCTGACTCCTGCGACGTAGCGTGCAACGTCGCAGGTGCGACGTCAGGTTTTGGGCCTGCGACGTAGTCTACTTCGCATGGGCTTGGGCCTGCGACGTAGCGTGCGACGTCGCAGGTGCCAGTTTTGTATAAATTCGTTTTGTGTTTTCTGTTTTAGGGTTGACGAAACCCTAAACGCAATTAGTCGAAATCTCTGTAATCTGACCGATTATAATACAATATAATACGTTTTGTTTGATATTCATTGCGTATTGATTGTTCGTGTGTTTAGTGTATAACTTAATCGTTGATTCCGCAAACGATTGAGTGACTCGGTTCGTACTAGATCCTAAGTAAGGGACAAACATATCTTTTGTTATCATGATCAGACATGGACACCCAAATGGTTCTAGGAACTGCAGATTTGGCTTACGGTTATTGAAAAGTTCATAACACGTTTTGTTCTTTTTCTTAACCGTGAGTACTCTGTTGAGAACATAACAGGCAGTATTTACTGCCTCAGCCCAGAAGATAATTGGTAACTTGGAGTCAGCTAACATAGTCCGAGCTGTCTCGATGATTGTCCTGTTCTTTCTTTCTGCAACTCCATTCTGTTGTGGAGTTCTTGGAGCACTAAATTGATGCTCAATACCTCTTGTAGCACAAAACAATTCGAGAGTTGAGTTCTTGAATTCAGTTCCATTGTCGCTTCGTATCCTTTTCACCTTCAAGTTGCACAGATTTGCCAACTTGTCCAACAAATACACCAGAATCTCAGGAGTTTCCCCCTTTGTGGTCAAAAAGTAAACCCACGAAAACCTTGAGTAGTCATCAGTAACTACCAAGCAGTAAAACCTACCACCAATGCTCTTTGTAGAAACTGGACCAAAAAGATCCATATGCAGTAGTTCCAATGGAGCATTTATGGAATTCACCTGCTTAGACTTATGGGACTTCTTACGTAACTTTCCTTTTTGGCAAGAGATACAGTCATCCTTTAGAGCAAATGACTGTTTTGGAACTCCTAGCACTAGGTCATTTTTGGTCAAGAAATTCATTTTTGGGAAATGAATATGTCCCATTCGTCTGTGCCAAAGCAGTGATTCCTTTTCAGAAGCCTTAGACAAGAGACACGTATACTCGTTCGAGGTCTCAACAGTTCTCATGTTCAAAATGTATGTGTCATTCTTTCTTGGTGCTCTCAGTAACACCCATTCTTCCGGAATGACATACCCAGGCTTCAGTATCACACACTCTGTCTTTGTGAACGCAGTTGTATAATCCTTATCACAGACCTGTGAAACACTTAGCAAGTTGTGCATAAGCTGTTCCACGTAGTTCACATTTTCAAAACTAACATTGCCGTTAGTTAACGTTCCTCTTCCAGAAATGGTTCCCCCAGTATCTCCAGCAAAGGCAACATATCCTCCTGCGTATGGTTTAATATCCACAAGAAGAGATACATCGCCTGTCATATGTCGCGAGCAGCCGCTATCCAAATACCATTCACTATCTTTAACACGTTCTGACTGCTGCAACACACAGACGAAGGAGATTAGTGAGAAACGGTGACCCAAGCCTTTACAGACTTAGGTCGACCGTGGTCATCAACAATAATCACGTCAGATAGGATTTTATCTTTAAACAAATTAGAATTTTTATCTGATGTGTTATTGTTGACGACTAAAGAGTCAACATCAGACTCTTTACGTTTCCAAACTTTTGAATATTCGGAATTGGTAATCGAAGTAATGTTGGGCTTTTGAATTGGCAAATGTTTTTGCTCAACATTACTTGGTTTCGAAACAGGCTTGGGAGAGTTTGAGTAACGCCTAGGTGGAGATTTTGAAAAAGAATTTCTAAAAACAGATGTCCTAGGCATCTCTCTCCCATATCGCTGATTTGACAGCTTTGGACATTCACGGATTAAATGTCCTTGTTTCTTGCAGTAGAAACAAGAACGAGTCTCAACAAACGGTTGAGACTGAGGAATTACCACAGGAGGTGGAGAAACATTTCTAGATCATGAACATTGAGTACACGTCTTAGAAAATGTTTGCTTTGGTTGAGAGGTTGAAGTTGATGGTTTATCATACGAAACATTTTCATTTACTAATTTTCTTTGCAAAATCTTTACAGGTAACTGTAAAGTTTGTTGTTTCGAGTTTAAAACCTTGGCTTTTCCCTTATTTGGTTGAACCTTAATTTCAGGTTCAACCTTTGAAATCACTTTTTCAGGTTTAACAGCAACCTTCTTAACCTCAGGATACTCCTGATCCGTAATGTCCTCAATCTCAATAATCTCCTCAATAATAACAGGAGATTCATTCTTTAACTCAACACTCTCCTTAACACTAACAGGAGATTCATGCACAGACTTAACAAACGTTGGCAAGGGGTACTCTGGCCGCTTGGTTTTCTCCTTTGCCAGTTTGTTATGTTTGGTCTCTTTAGCATCTTTAGCTTTTAAACCATAAAGCTTGGACCAATCAACTGGAATCTCTTCAAAGCCTTCCTTAACAGGCAGGGGACAGTGAGTAGTAGGAGGAGGGACTGAGTTGTATCCCAATCCCTCATTCTTTTTCCCTTTAGTACCATGCTTGCTAAGAATTTCATTAAAAACAACCGTTGAGGAATTTGAACCTAAGATTTTACTCTTATAATTCTCATACTCAGCTTTTAAATCTGTAAGTTCTTTCTTTAGTAGTTCAATTTCAACAAGATAGCTTTTAATGGCATCTTCTTTACTAAAAACCTTAGATTTATATTTCTGAGTATCTAACCGATGAGCCTCAAGATGTTTTTCATAAAGTTTCTCATTAGCTTTTAAAAAATTATTTGAGTCGGTTAGTTTTTCATTCTTTTTCCTCAACTCAGCAGTTTCTGTCTGATATGCCTTTAGAGATTCAGTTAACTTAATGCATGAAATACAATTTAACGGTTCATCATGTACCTCATTCACAATGTGAGCCATCAGACACTGTTGGTAATGCTGGGAGACAGGCGTCCAATCTTGACTTGTAGGCTCAAAAGCAATCAGGGCATTATCAGCAGGCCCTTTCTTAGAAACTTCCATTTCTTTTGCCTTTGGAGGAGTAGAAGGTGTTGTGAATCCCGATGCTGGCATTTTGGGTTTCTCGCACTCCCTGGCGAAGTGACCCAAATTTTGACAATTGTAACATCGGACCTTACTCTTGTCAAATCCGAAGCCAGTCTTTCCATCACCTTCCAAGCTTTTACGCCCTGTCCTCTGCAAGAACTTTTGAATTCTTCGGGTGATCATCGCCACATTCCAAGTTAAATCCATTTGCTCCAGATCATCTTCATCAAGCTGAGCATAGTCTTCCTTAGTCAGCTCCAAAGTAAGATTTGGTTGGGTAACCAAATCCTTGTATGAGCTTAAGAAAGCTGTGTAAATGGCAGCTTGCTCCTGAATAGCAGGTGAGACTTGAATCTGTTGTTGATTTGAAGAAGGTCCAGTCATGAAAACAGAATGAATCCCATCAGAAGCAGAAGAAGAAGTTGATGGAGCATTTGTATTTGTCACGAAGGCGACTCCAGATCCATAAGTCTTTCCAGAGTTGATCTGAACACCATACACACTAGGATTCTGAACAGCAGCACCAGACCTAGTTTCTTTCTTCTTAATCTCCATCGCGTGAGCTTGAAGATCCCCTATCAACGTATCCAAAGACATGTTTGCAAGTTCTTCATTTTCTTTTAAAAATTGAACTTTAACATCCCAAGAACTTGGCAACAAATCCAGTAGCTTCTTATTTACTTCAATTGAAGGAAAAGAATAACCCCCTTCAAACAACTCACCAACTAACCATGAGTACCTAGTGAATAAAGAAGTCATATCTTCATTAGGAAGGATGTCAAAGATATCATACTGTTTCTTAATCAGTTCAAGCTTGGCTTCCTTGTACTTATCATTTCCTCCACAACGAGTTTCAATTGCCTTCCACAGATCAAAGGCTGTTTCATGAGTTCTGAAAAGCCAAAGAACATCCTTGGTTAGACACATTTTAATCATTGAAAAAGATTTTCTTTCAGTATCAAAATCTTTCTTCTCCTCGGGAGACATCGCTTTATAGGTCTTAGCAGGACGAATACCACGGTATTCTCCTTCAGCTAATGGAGGTACATAACGCTCACGTAATGGTCCCCATAATTCTGGACAATGAAAATCAATGTATTGCTCAACTCGGTCTCTCCAGTACACGTAATCCATGTCCGCAGTAAATAGTGGAGGCTTATTACTTGAACCTATGTCATTACTTTGTTTAATCATTTCTCTCAGTCCTCTAATATCCTCTTTATCAGCTGCCATTTTAATTACTTAATCGAAAAAACAAAATTCTGATATTAGCGACGTAGATGGGTACGTCGCACAAAGATTATGCGACGTAGATAAGTACGTCGCAAAAACAAAGGATTCAATTAAGAATCAGAAATATGCGACGTTGAGAGGTACGTCGCAGATGACGCCGCAGAGGACGTCGCAGAATCACGCTACGTCGCAACACAGCGTCGCAGAAGACTAATTAAAGTCAAAATAGCGACGTCGCAGATGACGTCGCAACGGTACGTCGCACGAACTAATTAAAGTCCAAAAACACTACGTCGCACACGACGTCGCAGCTGACGTCGCAATGGTACGTCGCAAAACGTGAAAATCTGCGGCCAAAAACCCTAAAAACGAATTTTTAACCCTAACACGAAAACCACGAATGAAGATCGACGAAAACCTTCAAGAATCCCAGTAATAATGATCGAAAACCTGTAAAAACACAGAACAAACGTGATAAACACAAAAACACACGAATATCACGTCCTTTTAAATCCTAAACTCGATCCGAATCGCCAAAACGAGCACTTTCTGGCTCTGATACCAGTTGTTTGTCCCTTACTTAGGATCTAGTACGAACCGAGTCACTCAATCGTTTGCGGAATCAACGATTAAGTTATACACTAAACACACGAACAATCAATACGCAATGAATATCAAACGAAACGTATTATATTGTATTATAATCGGTCAGATTACAGAGATTTCGACTAATTGCGTTTAGGGTTTCGTCAACTCTAAAACAGAAAACACAAAACGTTTAAATACAAAACTGGCACCTGCGACGTCGCACGCTACGTCGCAGGCCCAAGCCCATGCGACGTTGGCTACGTCGCAGGCCCAAAACCTGACGTCGCACCTGCGACGTTGCACGCTACGTCGCAGGAGTCAGGAATACTAATTCTAATTACAAACTACGAGCTAGACCAACTGACAGACACTAAACATGTACTAACAATAATATAAAATACAATTTATCAAGCAAATAAATTTAGGATAAAATTTATGAAATTCACTTACTTGATCATGTCGTGGTTCATGCCCATTCAAGAATATATATGACTGAAGCTCTGAATCATCCTTTAACCCTTCTTCATTTGCCTTCGAATAGTGTTGCAAAAGTTGAGGCTCTCGTGTTATAAGATCAGCTAAATAATTCAAGGAAGAAAACAATCAAGTGAAGTTCTTCAAGAGCATATATAAGATGAGGGACACAAAAGTATACTCATGGAAGTGAAAGTGCGATGTATGGTATATCATCACGGTACAACGAAAATATGGATGGCTACTAATTATGATAGGTTCTCCTTCACATGATTTGATACACCTAAGGGAAATGATAATAGAGATATTATAGTTGTAAAAACTATCAAACTAAAAAAAAAAATCATAAAGCTAACATCAAGGTGAACAAAACAACAACTAATAACTATCACACAATTCATTAACCTATTGCCCGAAATCAGGCTTACCGCACACAAAATGAAACTGATGGAGTTAAAGCACCTAAAATTAAATAATTTGAATTAAAATGTAAAGATCATAAAAGAACCCAATTATAAATTTCATCCTTTTTAACAGTTTCTCACCATTCGTAGATGTCCTTACGGATCGCTGCATAATCATCAATGCTCCTCATCAACGCTCCTCATAACATGTACCAGGTTTTGTCATATACTATTGCTATAAACTACACTACCTTGCCTATTTATTCTAGTCATCCCTTTCATAGTTGGTAAAAGGTCTCCACCACAATTGCGCAGGATAGTACAAAAGCTAATTGGGAACCATTGATGCCAAGTTATCTGACCTCCAACCTGCCCAATAAGGCATACCTACAATTACAACTCCTGCAAAAGGATTAACACAATTTTCCATTAATAAAAGTTCAAAACAACAATTGGTTGAAAGGATATTAGGAATCGTTAATTACAACAGTAATTCAATTAATCATAAATGTATATAAAGATTTAATAACAACCGATAACGCAGAACACGAAAACAGGATTGAATGTAACAAATTCTTAAAATTAAACATTACCCGAATGAATTGATGGAAGAACCTACTGATTGAAGAATCGGGTTGAATTAAAATTGACCAGTGGATTGAAATTGATAGATGGTTCATAATCGGTAAGCACAAACTTCCATAGCATGCTAGCACCATTAAAGATATCCAAAGCAACTTCATCCATGTAGGTGTCAATATTTTTTTCTTCGATGGCGTCCATGATTATGTAAAAGTGATAACAATGGAAAACTTTTTGAGTATTTGCACTCCATAATTTCAAAATCATGGAGGTCGTTGTAGGTGTTCACCCTTCTTAACATACTAACATCAATATATTTGTTTATAATTAGTTTAAGATTAAAAAATATAATAAAAAAAAAAAATTGAAGACACCATAAGTTCTCACATGCTTTGTTAAAGGCAACAACGACAAAGTTACCAACCGCATTCACAATCGGATGATTAGCTTCGGTTGACCTTCTCTCTTCATTATCAAAGTCAATTTATGAGCTCAGCTTCATGCTTCCAATTAAAGACGTGATTTATACTAAGATGTGTATAACATCAAAACAAAAAGAGAGATGAAAAACTATCATATACATATATACAGTCCACTTGTTAAACTTCAGACATATTTTTTGCTCATCATTTATTAGGGGAATGCGGCATACCTGAACGGGAAACTTACCATGAGCATACCAAGCAAATAACAATGACAAGTAGTGATTGAATTGCTTTTTAGCACAAGTAACATCAATCAGAATGAAAATTTCCAAATAGAATAATAGAGATGAATACCAAGTCCGATCAGAAGATAGAGATATACCGAGCGTCTGGAGATACCTTGCATTGAAGGACGCAGTGGCTAATTTCCGGCGACAATGTTGTATATTGCTAGGGTTTTTTTTGAGGTGGTAAAACTTATTAGGTAATTAAAATATAATCCGGTGTATAAAATTAATCATATTAGGGCTTTTTTTTTCTTTTAAGATTTAATCTATATCCCTCATTCCATCTATTACATTTTGCCGACTAATTTTCTTTTAGGATATATTTGATTTAATATTTAATATTTAAAATAGAATTAAATTAATATATTTAGTGGTAATTTTTTTTTTTATAAATACGTGTATTGAAATATATTTTTGTTTACTAAAATATTAGAATCTTCGGAATTAAGGAAATAAGGTGAGCTTCAAAACCTAAAATTAAATATATTTAATAAATAATGAATATAAATATAATAGGGGGTTAAGTGTAAGTATCATTAAATTAATCTTAATTGTTGGATTAATATAGGGAAAACTAATTAAGGGTTAGGGTTAAATTAGTCTCCCCGAAACCCCAAAACCCAAACCCTAAACCCTAACCCCTAAACCCCAAACCCTAAACCCTAAACGCTTTATAAAACTCTAAACCCTAAATCATACTAAACCCTAAACCCTAATAAACCCTAAACCCTACTAAAACATAAAATCTAAACCCTAAACCATGAACCCTGCTAAATCCTAACCCTAACCATGACCGTAAATAAAATGTACAATCAATCACTAACACATGTGTTACTAATTTATAAAACCCACCAAAAAACCAAAATTTTTTTTTATCGAAAGTATGCCTTGAGTGACGGCAAATCGAAGAGGATAAAACGCTGAAAAATATGGTGCAAGTTTCATGATTTTTCGATTTGTCATTTGTGAGATAATTAATGTTTGGGGTAAATGGATTTTGTAGTATGGAACATTCTCTTTGTACATGTGATATGATATCATTGGTTCCCTTAGTCTCACTCAAAAATTATGTACTCGTTTGAACCTTACTCTATATAGATATAATTATAAAAACAAAATAAGAAAGGGAAAATATATATCGTAGATGGGTTATATAGTTACGGTAGCCCAAACCTTGACACGACCCTTTTCTCATACAAAAAACAAAAATAAAAAATCCCCCAAGAAAAATTATAGATTCCGTGAGGTCTATGGTGAGTTGTCTTTCAAGTTTCAACGAAGAATTAAAGCAAGTTCTTAAAGAAATCGCTAAACCCTTTTAAACCGGTTGAAAACTCAGGTGGTTCCTTTGATCTACCTATGCCCTCTGTAGATTTCACAAGGTAATATTTATTTATTTATCATCTTCGTCTTCATGTGATCATGTCTACATATTTATTTATGTTTATCTGCATAAATAACAAAATCTCATTTATTGAAAAATCTGTAATTTCAATCACCAGAAAATATTACTACATGTTATGCTCAACTTCCGATTATATGTAATATTGATATTAACTAAGATGAAGCAATAGTTCTTCGCTTGCGATTGAAGGTAATTTTATTTTGGGTTTCCTTTGGGCTATCAATCCCTTTCCTTACTTATGCAATTAGTGCTTTAGTGACTTCTGATTTTGTTAAATATCTGATGACTGCTATACCATTTATTTATATAACGAATATAACAAATGGATAGTCTTTCTTTTTAATTGAATTCTTTCTTATTTGATCTGGATGAGTCTTGGAGGATGACTCAACGCTCTTTAAATTCAATTAAGAGGGTGCACTTAAAAACATTATAAAAACTATAATCAATAATCAAGTTTGAGGTTTCTTTTTGAGGATAATTTGAATTTCATTAGTTTTTTTGTATGTGTAACTGTATTAGAATTTAGCGGAACTACAAACATAAGCTGTACTTTGTACACATTTTACATTATTCTTGTTTCCGTACGTTAATTTATTTGAGCCAGCATAGTAAGGGAGTTGATCTTGTATCTGTGATGCAGCTTGCGCTGTTACTTGTTAGATGCATGAGTCGTTATTATGAGTACATATGAACAAAAAGTTCTACGTTCTTCATTTGCGGTTGTGGACATGGAGAAGAACAATTACTTGATTGATGACTATACTGATTCTGTATGGGCTGTTCCAGAAGACCAAGCTACTTTCCAACATGTCAAAAGATCAATCGGACTTGACCATCCTTACAAAGGTTCTCATGAGTTCGAAGATTTTGTTGATGATGATTATGAATCTGGTCATGAGCATTGCAACTCTGTTCCACAAGATGCTCCTGAGGTGAATTTGAAAAATGTATTGAGCGGGATTATGGCAATTGTCACGGGTCGTAACAAGGAAGACATTTCTTTAGAAGTTCCTGGTTCAGACGTTGCGTTTATCGGGTCCGCGAAGAATGGAGATACTTACTTGCACCCATCTGTCTACATTCCCAGTGCCCCCCCACTACTTGAACAAAGTGGAATTAACTATAATACATACAAACAAGTGATGGAAGCCGATCCGCCAGATTGGCTTAGGGACAGCTCTACTTCAGTTTGTATGCAGTGCAAGGCTCCCTTCACTGCCCTCACTCGTGGTAGACATCATTGCCGATTCTGTGGAGGGATATTTTGTAAGGCCTGCTCAAAGGGAAGATGTTTGTTACCTATTAAGTTCAGAGAGAGGAATCCACAGAGGGTGTGCGATACCTGTTATGATATGCTTGACCCGTTTCAAGGTTTATTGATCAATAGCATTAGCAACGCTGTACAGGTTGCGAAACATGATGTCATGGATTGGACTTGCACAAGGGGATGGCTAAATCTTCCAGTTGGTTTGTCTATGGAACATGAAATTTATAAATCTTCTAATACGCTTAGGAATTATTCTCAGGTACTTGTTTTATTACCTGATGTGAGCCCTTTCCTACATGATGTGTGTGTGTGTGTGTGTATATATATATATGTATGTATATATATATATATATATGTATGTATGTATGTATGTATATATATGTATGTATGTATGTATATATATATGTATGTATATAGGTAGGCATGGGATCCAGTTTATTTTTATTTGTGAGAACGGCGAGAACACTTTTGGTTTTCATGAGAACGGTGAGAACACTTTTGGTTTTCATTCACAATGTATTTTTATTTGTGAACCTTTATTATTTTTTGGCTTCACAGAAATATACAGTGTCAAGCTTTATATTTGTTCTCACCGTTCTCATTTTAACATTGTGTTCTCACTGAAATCCAACCACATATATATATATATATATATATATATATATATATATATAGGTGGGTTAAAATGAGAAGACTAATTTTCATGAGAACGTGAGAAACACTTCAAAATTACTTTTAACTATTCGAAACACATTTTACTATAAAACTTTTTCAATGATTACTATTAAAATAACTTTTGGAAGCTATGATATAAATATAAATAAAAAATATTAACTTATTTTTTTTCGAACTTATTTTACGGTCTTTATTGTTGTGATTATTTAAGATAATCACAAAATATAACATGATTATCACATGTGATTATTCTCTAATATAATGTGATTATCATGTGTTCGAGATAATCACAAAATATGGCATGATAATCACATATTATTCATGTGATCATCAAGTTATAAAATGTGATTATTATGAATAAAAAATTTAATAAAAAATAATTAAAAAAATAATAAAACGTAAAAAAAAAAATTATTTGAGAAATAACTTCAAAAAGTTATTTAAAAAAGAAGCTACGAAGAAAATTTTGTAAAATAACATGTTTTGGATAGTTAAAAAGTGATTTTAAAGTGTTTCTCACGTTCTCACGAAAATTAGCCTTCTCATTTGAACATGGGACTATATATATATAGGAATAACCGAATGAGATGGGGTGAAAACAAGGAGTTAAAATAAAAACAGTGAAACTCCGTCCTTGGATCAAAATATATACTCCGTATATAAAGAGGGGTGGAGATGAAATAGAAACGGTGAAAAAAATAAAATAAGGGTTCACATTTGAAAAATTATGTGAAGCAAAAAATAAAATAAAAATATAGGATCACAAAAATATATATATATATATATATATTGGGCAAATAAATTGTACAGTTGACTGCATCATTCAATGGTGTTGTTGATCTATCATCTTTTCTCCAAAATTACATAATTTACTTTTTTAATCCTTCAACTTTTATATATATACACATATATGACTCCTCTAATAACACTAACAACACATTTGTTTTGTGCATTTCAACATTACAAAACATTTATGAAGCAAAAATAAGATAAAAAATAAAGGTTCTCAATTTTTTTTTGTGAAGCAAAAAAAATGAAGGTTCATTCCTTTATAAAAATATGCGAAGCAAAAAAGTTTAAGGTTCACTGTTAATTTTATTTAAATATCTGTGAAGTAAAAAAATAAAGGTTCACAATAAAAACTTTTTGGAAAACAAACAAAATATGAGGGTTCATTATAAAAAATGTAGGTGAAGCGAGAAAAATAGAAGTTGACAACTAAAAAAAGTTGTAAATAAAAGTTGAGATTGTTTTCACTGTTTTTATTTTAACTTTTTGTTTTCACCAGAACCCATCCCACAATGATGCCTCCTACGTAAATAAGGA
This sequence comes from Helichrysum umbraculigerum, assembly GCA_949592205.1. Taxonomy (NCBI): domain Eukaryota; kingdom Viridiplantae; phylum Streptophyta; class Magnoliopsida; order Asterales; family Asteraceae; genus Helichrysum; species Helichrysum umbraculigerum. The sequence continues at coordinate 868,969 of CATIUR010000005.1, read as the reverse complement.
GCTGCACAGCAGTTACAAAATGGTACTTCGATAGAATATAGAATAAAGATATACAAACAAAAACCAATCCTAACGAAGAGGCAGAATAAATGGGATTAGGAAGTAATACTACTCCCCGAGCCATATATATATATATATATATATATATATATATATATAGGGTAGTGATCAAGAGGGAAGTGTTTTTTTTTTGGGGATGGGGGAAGCGTTATTATCCATCATGAAGCATCTTACAATTATCAATCAAAACGTCAACAAAAAATTATTTTTACCGGTAAATAGTAATCAAAATCGAAGCTATGAAGAATATGATAACGAATGAATTTCATTTTAAAGTCATAACATTAGTTGATTATTATTTATTCAATAAATTGTTAACATTCACCGTGATGAATGTTAACTAACATTCATTACGATGAATGTTAAAACATCACATTATTCGAAAAATATTTTTAATTTTGACATTCATCACAGTGAATGTTAACTAACATTCACCGCGATGAATATTAACTATTTTAGGTCTAATGTTCATAAAATGAGGTTATAACCTGCCGAAAGGATTTATCAAGGAAGATTAACATTCATAGCATCGATTCTGATTAACATTTACTATATTTCAGTTCGTTTTTTGTGAGATTTGTATGGGTGAAGGTAATATTCCACTATATATACACTTAAATATGTGATAGTTCACATATGATAATGTCAAAATATATATAAAAATGTTAATAAGAATCAATAAGACCTTGAAATTCGAGAAATTGAGTGTAAAAACTTGTTTTAACTAACTTTAACCGATTTGTTCACATGTGAACTGTTCATTTGTGAACATATGTGTTTTTACGAGTTTTTATACGTAATTTTACATTTTTTGACGTCTTTTTGTTTCTCATTTGAACAAATATTAATGTTCACATGTGTATAAAGTGAATTACACGTGAACAATTACATATTCCTTGTGATTCTCAAAGTTCTCGACTTTATAATGGTTCTCATTTGAACCTTCCCCTATATATATATATATATATATCAGTACCAACAAATTGTTATGATCTGGCCAGGTTGCCAGGTTGAATCCTGAAAGGTCTATTCCTGCTGCAGTTATGAAAGGAGCTAAAGGTCTCGCTATTCTTACAGTCGCTAAAGGTGGAATGCTACTTACATACAAGCTTGGTACTGGTTTGGTCATGGCACGAAGGGCAGATGGTTCATGGTCTGCACCTTCTGCTATAATTTCAGCTGGTCTAGGATGGGGTCCTCAGGTATAACTACCAAGAACCATGTCATTATTAACAATGTTGTTGGTATTTTTCTTTTCTTTTCTGGACAATTTGTTGCCTGTATAGTAGATGTGTTCTTGCAGTATGATTTTTGGGGACGTAAGAGTTTCGTTGTTGGAAACGGTTAATAATCTAGATACAAGTGATCCAAGCATTGTTGTTAACAAGATTTAGTTTTGATGTGCTTGACTGCATGTGGTTTCAATAATGAGATTATTAGATGCTTGCTCTGTTACTTGTTAGTATCATTCCACTATAACTATTAAATCCTTAATGACACAGATCCTGTAAGATAAAATATATATTTTCAAGACAATTAATATGTATTGTTGTTAGTTGTTGGAATCTACATTATTAAGTTATCATGACTTAATGTTATGTGTATAATTTATTTATTTAACAGATAAGGTTATGTAAAAGATAAGTGTGTAATATAATTTTTAGTGATATAATATTCGCATAATTTTTTCATTCACGTAAAATGAGATAGTAATACTTTTGTAAAGAAAAAGAAAAAACATATTTGAAATAATTATTTTGTTATGGTCTTCATTTTCATATCCCTTTTGAATTGAATACTGAACAATACGTATGAATTGTTTTGTGAACGGCTGAACGATACTCTACACTTTATTCATTTTCTGTCTTTATAACTAATAATGAATGATATTGTCAAACCTCATTTTAAAGTGTCAAGTTTGAAAGATCTATTATAAATTTTATATTTGTTATTCAAATAGAGTTCTTATTGGAATAATATAATTTGATTAGTTAATAAGTTGTCGAGTGAGAGAAGGATATGATTGGTTGATAGATTGATAAGTTAAAAGTTTGAAGTGGTGTTGGTAAAGGTTTTTTTATATTAATTTAGAGATGTTGCTGATTTAATCAGGTTTTTTGGTTAGACAGATTATTACTATATTGCTTTTGTAGGTCGGAGGTGAGCTTATGGACTTCATAATTGTGCTTCATGACTTAAAAGCTGTAAAAACATTCTGTAGTCGCATGCATTTTTCTTTTGGAGCTGGTTGCAGTGCTGCAGCAGGACCAATTGGGAGAGTTCTGGAAGCTGATCTTCGAGCTGGTGATAAAGGCTCGGGCATGTGTTACACATACAGTTGTAGCAAAGGTATATAGGATTCCTTTGTTGTTAACGAACTTGTGTAATTAATTATATGAGGAGGATTTAATCAACTAATTAGAGAGATCATGAATTGGTGAATAAGTATTGCAGTGATATGAAGTTTAGGTAATGCAGCTACTCCTCACGACCCACCTCAGTTGTGTCCCTTTTTGTTTAAGTAAACCTTTACCGACTGAATAAGTCTTTAAATTGATATTCTTGTCTCCTCTCAAAATCCTCTTACTAGAAAACAAGAGTCATATGATTAAAACAGGTGGCTACATGACTTGATCCACTACATCATAGTATTAGTGGTTAAATCCATGTTTGATTTGTTTAAATTTTGTGGCAAAATTGTGGTCTCAACTGATGAAGCCTGTTGATCTCTTGATGGTTTTAGGGTGGTCTAAGAGTTGTAATAGGTCTTCATTGCATCTCTTTACTATTACTAATGTGATTTTTAGAGGAGATATTTCTCATGTTGCTAGCATTCTGGTTCAGGTGCATTTGTTGGAGTGTCACTGGAAGGGAATATTGTTGCAACAAGAATGGACACTAATCTTCACTTCTATGGCGATCCATATCTTACAACTGATGACATACTTCTTGGGACCGTGGACAGACCAAAGGCTGCTGAACCGTTGTATGCTGCCCTGGAAGACCTTTACTCTAAATTTCACTGTTAGACATCCTGTTGAATCAGGATATAAATGTTCTATATGTAGATATTACATCTGTACAAAGTTGTTCTTGAATTCCCAAAATACTTAAAAACACTTGTTATAACTTGTGATTTTATCATTTGCAAATGGAAAACATGCTTGCTCTATGGAGTATTTAGTGAAATTGTAGATCTACGGAATGTAGGAGACGTGAGTTAATATAATAAGCTAATATTTTAGGTGGTTGCACCGGTTAAAAAGCACATCCGTGGAAGGTGATCCTGCTTGTTGTTCCATTGGTCAAAAAGCGATTTATTTTATTCAGTAAAAAATGTACGACGGCGAGGGTTGTGGGGACGCTTCTGTGAGGGTGTAGGTTGCTAAGATGAACCAGCATGTATTATCTCTCTTTCTTTTTTATTCCTTTATAGTAACAGCTTATTCTGCTTCTTTGAAAAAAAAAACAACTGTATTTTTACTGGCAGAATAACGTATCTTAGATAAAGGATGTCGAGATCTAGCCACTCCTGTAGCCATGTAGGTAAGTAAATGCCACACTGTCTCTTTGTTGCAACAAATATTAGATTACATCATTAAACCCAATCATCGTAAGGTAAGGATGTAGAGTCTAGCCATTCGCGTCCCGTAATAAGTTGTGATACTGTGAAATTAGAAGCTTCATAATGATCCATGAGGTGATGACCCGGCCATGTGACCCGGCCATCCGCCCTGGAACCAGGACCAACATTTCCGTACTCATCATAATATAGTGTCCAAACCTTGATCAACGGACCAATGGATCCACCCCACGGGGTCAATTAAGTCATCAATGTATGAATCTATGAAGACGGTCCGAGAGTATGGCTTCCATGGCCTGCCAAGATAGCTTTTCACTAGGGTAGTAGTATTACGAAGGTCCTCTGTAGCCAAAATGGAGCAATTTTGAAATGAGATCCCTGTTTGTTGGTCAGGAGAGTCCCTGGAGTTGGCGGAGATGACGGTGAACTGGCCACGCATGGGCATTCTGGATATAATGTTACATCCCTGAAACACGACAGCTGCATTCCCAAATATGTAATCGATGGTTCCATAAATATCACACACTGTAAAATTGCCTGAAGGAGTGGACATACAAGGTGTCTTGATAACCACTTATAGCACATCTGTAGACTGCTGCAAAGTCTGCATTGATACGAAGAGCGACAGCCTGGTGTTTTTCTGCTCCCGCTGTGTTATGGAACCCGATGTCACGTGCCAAAAATCCTTCTCCTGACACAGCTGATATTATTCAACTAATTAGTGTATCATACAATAATTTTAAATAGCTAGCTAGTTGTTAAAGTAATTAATAGGTTCATTTCAATTTTGAAAACATTGATGCCTATGAAACCAATGTATGCAACTATGTATGTATGTATGTATGTATGTATGTATGTATGTATAAGGGAATATTGTTACCAACAGTGGTGGATCTGAAAGTAGTCCACCCATCAACCACGCTTCTATTACCAGTGATAGTAGTGATATCATTTCCTTCTCCAAGAAGAACAATGTTGGGTTTGTAACTTGGAATCTCTACATTTTCTCGATACAACCCCAGTTTAATGTAGATGATGACCCGGTCAAGACTATTGTTTGGGGAAAAGTTAATGGCATCAGTGATGGTGGTGAAATTACCGCTCCCATCCGTGGAGGTCTATCTTTGAGACGAGTGAAAGAGAATTGCTAACGTGCTTGTAAGCAGCGGTTACTGTTGGATTAATCCCGATCATCACTAAGAAGAAGAGTGTTAGAAACGGGCCAAAGCCCGGTTTGATTTTGAAGAAGGCCGCCGGCCATTAGACACAATAGAAAGAAACGGGCAGTTATAAACGAACAGGTGCAAGGAAAGGGCGTGACTTTTGGCAAGGGATACAACCGCCAATAATTACCAACCGAACCTTTGCAATGGTTGGAATGGCACCGGTTCATCATGTATATATATGTATTAGATTAACAGAAAACATAACACAAAAGTTACAGCAATTGTAACATAGAAAACATTATAGTGATTGTAATTTGTTCTTGATTAATAAAGAGTGATTCTTTATGCGTTTGTGTTCAATTAAATTCCTGAGCAACAGTGGTATCAGAGCAGGAACAAAGAAATCGAAAGGATTGTTTGTTTGTGATAAACAACAATCAGAAAACTTGTTACAAATCGAGTGAATCGATCATAACAAGAAAAAAAATCGAGTGACTCGATTACAAAGAAGAAGGAAAGGAAAAATAGAGAGAGATAAACGGTTTGATTGAGTGAATATCGAATCAGAGAAAGATAAAGGGAGAAATAGACATACCGGTTGCGTGAAGCCGCCGTATAGTCGCCGGAGAAGAAGAAAACACACCACCACCGTCGCCATAGACAATTAACTGGACTGACAAGCGACTTGGAGGAGTCGCAGAGGAACAGGCACAACGATTTAGTGTTACAGAGGAGAAGGCATCGGTTAAAAAAAAAAGGAGGAGGCGCCGCTTATCAGGAAGAAGAAGAGGCATTTGGGCCAGTAGCATTTGGGTCAGTAAAGTTGGGCCACAAAAAAAAAAAAAACCCATCAGGTTCAAAATTTATATATATCGAGATAAATATATATATATATATATATATATATATATATATATATATATATATATATATATATATATATATTATAGGAAATTAAATTCTAATTTATTTTTTAAGAATAGATTAAAATTTAAATTTGCCCGTTACAATTCGCGTTGGGAAAACGTTAGAATTGCTTGAGAATTATTGTGGTTAGACAGAAAAGTTAAGTGGAAAGATTTATATTGGTTTTAGAAGAAAAACCAAATTAAAGGAATATGACGGGAGATAAAAACGAAAAAATTGTGTATAGAGAAGTTGCCACACCGTTATCATCATATCAATGCCCAGTTCTAAACAATACGAACTACACATTATGGGCATTAAGAATGAAGAAGATATTAGTGGCAAATGGAGTATGGGATTTAGTGAAAGGAACAAGTACATCAAAGGATATTGATGTAAAAAAGGATAGTTCTACGTCAGCATACTTATTTCAAGGGTTACAAGAGGATTTGCAAATGCAAGTTGCGAGATGTGAAACAGCAAAAGAAATTTGAGACTCTCTAAAGTCCAAATTTATTGGGACAGAAGATGTACAACAGGCACACTCGCAACAACTTAAATAAGAATTTGAAAGACTTGTGATGAAAGACAATGAATCAATATATTCATTTGCCGGAAAGTTGATAAGTATTATTACAAAAGGTGCTACATGTGGATTAATGTTTGACGTGCAAACGAAAGTACGGAAAATACTTAATGCAGTACCAGATAAATTTCTACCAGTAGTAGCAACCATTGAAATGATTGTTGATTTTAAGACTGTAAAGTTGGAGGAGATTATCGGGAAACTTAAGACCTATGAAGAGAGGATTAAGTTCAGAAAAGGAAGTCAGGAAGATAATAGTGAGAAGTTGTTGTTCACACGTCAAGGGAATGACATAAATTATAAACGCAACTATGGAATATATGGACAAGATTCGTCGCGAGGACGAGGAAGAAGGAGATATAAAGGTGAAGGATACACCTCAAATGAGTCGGAAGGAACCAACGCAAATAAATTGTTACAAGTGTGGAAAGCTTGGGCACTATGCTTATGAATGTGCAAGCAAGAAAAAGAAGGAAGATACAACACTCATAATGGAGAATGATGATGAAGCGGCACTACTAATGTGCCTAATTAAAGACAATTAGAAAGTTTAGAAGGCTTGGTCGTGCGATATGATGAAAGCAAAGTCCTGTGATACGATCAAAGTAAAGCCGTGTGATGCGGAAAATAACCTGTGAAAGGTGTAGTGTTTGTCCCTAACCTTGGATCTTGCACGAACCGAGTCAATCAATTGATGGCGGAAACAACAATTGAATAATCAAACAATCACACGAATAACAAATACGCAATGAATATCAAACGAAACGTATTATATTCAGTAATAATCGGTCAGATTACAGAGATTTCGACTAATTGCGTTTAGGGTTTCGTCAACCCTAAAACAGAAAACACAAAACGTTTTTATACAAAATCTAGCACCTGCGACGTAGCACGCTACGTCGCAGGCCCAAAACCTGACGTCGCACCTGCGACGTTGTGCGCTACGTCGCAGGAGTCAGAAACACTATTTCTAATTACAAACTACGAGCTAGACCAACTGACAGACACTAAACATGTACTAACAAACTCCCCCGTGTCATCAGCTTGGTCTTCAAAAATCTTCTTTAAACCCAGCCCGCAGGAAACTGGCCATCGGCATGAATTCCATTAGCTACGCAAACAGTAACAACATTGTAAAACTGTTGTGCTAAACGTATGTTGAATTCATTCTTCTGACCAACCCGAATCCGATTATCATAGAGTTTTCTTAAATCTTTTTCATGAAAATTAATCAAACTCATCGGATCATATAGTCTAAACGTTGCTTGCCTCAGATTCCATATACCTCCAACTTCTGGCCACGGTTCAGAATCTGGAACGAAAGTAATAACCGCTTCGCCAGTCTGTGGATCAAGTTCCCATTTCACAAGTCTTCTTAGAAAATAATAAGGAACTGATTCCAGAGGTATCTCAGTCAAACATTTAGCCGGCGAATAGTGAACTTTAACCAAAGGCTTCCTGGTGACTGGATCAATCTTTTTCTTCCACGTATACCGAGTTCCCAACGTCGGCTTCAATTTCGAATAAGTCTTTGTTAATACTTCCCGACGTAGACTTCTCTGAATGAACTCAGCATAATCATTCTCGAAAGGATTAATCAATTTAAGCTGAGCTAATCGATTAATCTCTCCTTTTGGCAACGTGCTCAATCTATCAAAACGCATTCTAAAATACTGAACTCCATCTTCTCTCTTTATCATAAACAGATTCCTTTGACACTTCCAGCTTTTAATAACACCGGTATAATTCCGACTAACCCGGTACACTTGACATTTCACTGGAATAGGAACTGGATTTCGTCCCTTAGGCCACCATTTCTTGTTTCTCTCTCTCTTTTCTTCAGCAGTTAATTTCTTTGCTGCTGAGTCCGGTGCCTGTGTCTCTGGAGCTGGAGTTGCAGCAGAACTTGATTCTCCATGTTGAGCTTTATCAGGACTCTCGTCTTCACTTGAATCAGATTCAATAATTGGTGCATCATCATAAGCTTCCCCAGATTGTGCATCATCATACGTTTCATCTGCATTCAACTGTTCCTCTTCAATCGAGACATCCTCATTCATCTCAAACACATTCTCTGTTTCTTCCTCAGAGCCAACTCCACTGGCCATCCTTTGAATAAATGATAAGTCAGCGAATGAGTAATCAACTGCCAGCGGTCTTGGTTGCCCTGGAATATCATCAACAGAGAAATAATCCAAAAGAGAAATATTTTCATTAATATTTTCAATTACAGGGTTGGGATTTACAGACGCAGGTTCACTTGACTCTAAAGTGGGTATCCTAGACCCAGACTCCCCCGAGGCAAGTAACCTGCCTTCCAAAACATTAACCCTAAGCTTCGTTTCCTCAAGCTCCTTAGATTGGACCTCGATCAACGCAGCTTGTTCAGCAATCTTCTCGTCTTGAGCCTCCAGCTTTTGCTTCATCAGCTGCATATCTTCCATTATCTTTTGCATGAAAGCTGGAGTCGGTTGAATCTCAAAAGTATCCTGCTGCTGTGGATTAACTGGAGCTCGTGTAGACGAAGAACGACGAACACGACGTCTCGGTTGATAAGTCTCATCAGCAGGATCATCACCGTCGCGTGTACGCTTTCCCGTATCTCGTGGAGGCACGTACTTGCGTCCTTGTCTGATCCGACGCTGAATTCGCAGATATCTAAATGAATCTGAAAGCCTGATACGTTCCATCTCAGAGGGATGCGGAACAGTACCATCAGAATGCTCAGGCGTCGGACCCCCATCCTGAGGACCTGCATTGGCCGGTTCTTCAGAATCAGAACTCTCGACCGTGTCGTGAGATGCTTGATTGTCTGAGTCAACGTGGCCAAACTGCTCAATGTTTTCCAGTAGAGCATCCACATTCTCCCCCGCAGCCTGAACCGGAATGTTCACAAACTGTTGCTGCGGCTGCTGAGGTGCTGGAACATCCATATACTGAGGATCTGGAGGCGGTACATAATTTTCATCAATGATAGCACCGAATAAAGGAACATCCCTTGGTGCCTCAACCCCTTTCTCATACCCTGCACAAATAGTGAAAATCCGACTCATCATCGGTGAAATCTTGAGCGGATGATCGATATCACCCTGTGCCTGAAGCTCCGGATGATGACGATTGATGTGCAACTGTACAAATCTTGGATATAAAATCCATTTCTGATCCCCGGCATTCGCATTATCAACCATAGCCCTGAAGATAAATCCCGAGAAGTTGAACGGCTTGTTGTAAATCAACGCTAACATAGCAGAAGCCAGACTTCGGCTCATTCCATCCGTTCCACCTTTCCGATTTCCCAAACAAACAATAATCACATGCATCAAGTATCTCCAGACGCGTGTGAGATTCGCTTTTCGATACTGATCAGAGGGAATCCCGGGATATCCTATCCGTTGCATAGCTCCGGTAACAAAAATATTATCAAAACCAACAGGCATATCCGGTTGATCATTCAGCTGTAAAAGTTCCCGAATGCTCTGTTCTGTAATAGTGATCTCCGTACCCAGAACAGTAGAGACCAATCGTCTAACGTCGTTTTCAGTAACGACAGTTGCGTTTCTCCAAAAGGGGTTGATCAGATTTCCAAACGCCAAAGTGTTGTCGGAAATGGCGTGAAATACCCTCGAACGTCTCAAAAACGCGATCATCTGACGGTACGGTGCAGCTTTATCAGAAGTGTCAGTAAGGTAAGCAGCCGTATTATGACGAGCTTCGAAAATCAAAGCCATATCTGCAAAAAACAGAAACAGATTGCAACTCGAAAAAGGTTAGAAAAAAATGTTACATTTTTAAACAAAAACCTTTTCAAAATCCCTGGAACTAGCGACGTAGCAACGTACGTCGCATAACACAGAGCGACGTAGAACTGTACGTCGCTAAAATTCAAAATAAATTGAAAAGCGACGTAAGGCCTGACGTCGCATAAAATTCGAGCGACGTCAAGGGGGACGTCGCATTTTGCAATTAATTGTGAATTTAATCACTTTAATTAAAACAGCGACGTAGAGCGGTACGTCGCATCGGACGTCGCAGTAAAAGCGACGTAGGGATGGGCGACGTAGGAAATTAATAATAATTAACTAAAGCGACGTAGGGCACTACGTCGCAGCGTACGTCGCACTGACGAACATTCATCCCCAACCCAGAAAACCCGAACCCTCGAATTTAGGGGTTTTCAAAATCAATCGCACTACAAGGTGCGGCTAACGATGGTGATCACGAAAACATAAATTATAACCAGTACTTTACACGATATACCATCTAATTTATCCCAAAACCGAAACCCATTTAACCCGTAATACATACATAGCAATTAAACGAAATATACACGGTGAAAAATGGTAAAGTCGGTACCTAAGTGTGCGGAATAACGAGTAGATCAAAAGTACGTAAGTGAATCGGAATGAAAACGGCTACAAAGCACAAAAATTGCTCGAAAATTGCTACGTCGCAAATCGCCTCTCGTACGTCGCAGGCTACGTCGCACGTGAATAGTGAATAGTGTGACGAGTTACGTCGCAGTGGATACTATTTAAAGTCTAACCCTATGTGCGACGTAGGCTGGGACGTCGCAGGCGACGTAGAGCCGGACGTCGCAGAAAACAGTTTTGATCCAATTTCGAAATTTTCAAACCGTTTACTCGTTATGTTAGCAAATAAAATCCAAATGACTCGTGACTTGGGAAAATAACTTAGAATAAAAATAAAACATAAAATGAAATAACTAAACTAAAAAAAATCTTTTTGATATTTTCTTTAATATTCAAAAAGTAAAAAGAAAATTACTTAACACTCTATTTTTGGTGACGGAGTTGAGTTGTCTGATTAGGGATCATATCGGAATAACATGCATTTATTAGGAATATTAAGTGTTATTTCGATCATCAATATATTTGTCCACTCTAAATTTACGTGGCACATTTAAAACACCTTTTATAAAAATTATTTCAAGACAATTATTGGTATTGTTTGTCCACCTAAACATGTTACATCCGTATTTGTGAGCTAACCTTTATTGTTAGAATGAATATTAATTTTGTGAAACCTATTATATGATATACTGATAAACTTTAGTAAAACAAACACTGCATATTCACACAAGGTAGAGATTACAAGACCAAGTTTATCTCGGTTTTCTCGTAATATACACTTGATATTTATATTTAGGCATACATCAAACTGACTATGAAGATACTAGTGGCCCCAGATATGTACTTAGTACAACAGAGGGTCCCTTAGTATGAACATAACAAGTTTGAGACTATTTGCATAACTAATGGATTCAGGTCTGTACGAGAGTACAACAATAGTCACCATTAGTTAGGCGAATAACCATATTAACACTATATGCCCATTTTACATTTACATAATTATGACAGTGTATGATAGTATTTCTATTTATCATTTAAGACTTATGTCATACATCATATAACATTTTTCACAAAGTAATAGACAAGTTTTATTATTACTTCTTACTCACTCACAAACCGGTGTGTATCATGCCTACCAATACATCGTATGATGAAGATAATTTAGATAAAAACTGTTTTAAGTGTGTCAGATAAACCTACTGACACATCCAAGATAAACCTTAAAATTCCATGTTGTGCATGTCACCCGATGTACTATCATATCCCAAGTTGTTTACAGACACAACTTCAACGTCTATTTTAAAAATGTAGCAACCTTGCGTTTTCTTTAATACTAAAGAGTATAAAGAGTGGCTGTTGCGAATTTTTTTTTTTTTTTTTTTTTTTTTTTTTTAAATTGAATTTAAAAACTTAAAAATCCAAGTCACAAATCATTTCTTTGACTGAAAGAACCTTAAACCTATCAGATTGACCAGTTCAATAAAACGTGATCGCAAAAAGGCTTTTGTGAAAAGGTCCGCACACTGCTTAAGGGTCTCTATATGTACGACATCTATAAGGTGTTTCTCAAAGCAATCACGTATAAAGTGGAACCTAAGTTCAATATGTTTGGTCTTAGAGTGCTGTACGGGATTGTGAGTTATAGATATAGCAGCTGTATTATCTATATAAATAGGAGTCATAGAGAGATTGAACCCGTAATCACGCAGCTGATGCTGAATCCAGAGAACTTGAGAACAGCAACTTGCAGCAGCAACATACTCGGCTTCAGCTGTGGAAATAGCAACCGCAGTCTGCTTTTTGCACTGCCAAGAAACTAAGCGCGATCCAAGGAACTGACATCCTCCAGTAGTTGACTTCATATCTATCTTGCAGCCACCAAGATCCGAATCCGAATAGGCAGTTAACTCGAAGTTTTTCTCGTTTGAATACCATAGACCCAGAGATGGCCTAAAAGCGAGATATCCAAAAATGCGTTTTACTGCCTTCATATGAGACACCTTCGGATTTGCCTGAAATCGTGAGCAGAGAGAAACAGCAAACACTATATCTGGTCTTGAGGCAGTCAGGTACATGAGAGAGCCTATCATTGAGCGATAGTCTTTCTCCTTGCAGTCTTCAACGTCCTCATTAGGTCCAAGATTGTGTCTTGCTTCAATTGGAGTGTCGTAGTGTTTACAGTTGAGCAATTCATATCGCTTTAACATGTCAGTGACATATTTTGACTGGTGGATATATATTCCATTATCAGATTGCTCAACCTGTAGCCCCAGAAAGAACGTGAGTTCCCCCATAGCACTCATTTCAAACTCAGATTTCATCAGTCCTTCAAAATCTTTGCACAACTGATCATTAGTTGATCCAAAAATAATGTCGTCCACATAGACCTGCACAAGTAACAAATCCGCTCCTTCCCTTTTGATGAAAAGCGTGCTATCAATCTGTCCTCTGTCAAAACCATTCTTCAGCAAATACTTGGCAAGTCGCTCATACCAAAGTCGAGGAGATTGATGAAGACCATACAAAGCTTTCTTCAGTTTGCAAACATGATTAGGATGCTTTGGGTCTTCAAAACCTGGAGGTTGACACACATAAATCACTGCGTCGACATCTCCATAAAGAAAGGCACACTTCACGTCAAGTTGATACACGCGGAATCCTTTAAAAGAAGCATAAGCTAGAAAAATCCGAATTGATTCCAAACGAGCAACAGGAGCGAAAACTTCATCATAGTCAATACCCTCTAATTGACTATATCCTTGAACTACCAGACGGGCTTTGTTTCGAATAACAGCCCCACGATCATCCATTTTGTTACGGAAAACCCAACGAGTACCCGTCAAGTGAGCACCATTGGGTAGAGGAACAATTTCCCAAACATTCATCTTGTTTATTTGCTGTAGTTCCTCCTGCATAGCCTTGACCCAAGATGGATCCTTTAAGGCTTGATCAACCTTTTTAGGTTCAATTTGAGACAAATGACATGAATCAATATGAGCTATAAGTCCCAAAAGCTGCTGAGCTGAAGTCTGCTTTGCTTGCTGTCGTGTTTGAACAGATGCATGAGGATCACCAATGATATTATCAATGGGGTGATCCTTATGTATACGAGTTTCTGGTATGGCACCTGGCACAAGATTCACACCTAGATTGTTCAAATCTCCCTCAGTTTCGGGAGTAGCAGCAGACTCAGGAATGGCTATCTCTTCTTCTTGTTCTTCATCTTCAGTAGAAAATAAGTGAGAGTAGGCCATTGTTTCCTCCATTTCATCTTCTTCGTGTGGTTCCTCTAAAGGAGGCATATTCGGATCATATGGAAGCTCCTTTGTGTAGGTATAAACTGTTTTAGAAGGAGCAGCCGAAGATGATGGAGTAGGAGATGGTGTTGATGGTGGTGATTTGGTAGTTATTTGTGATTGTGTGGGTGGAGGTGTAGGTTGTGGAGGTGTAGGATTAGTTGGTGGAGGTGCGGGTGTTGCATTGGGAGATGGGTCGGATGGTTTATTAGTAACAGGTGTATCTTGATTAAGATCAAGCTCATGAAGTATAGAAACCAATTCTTCCGTTTCATCTTCTTCCGGAATATTGAAAGAATTGAAGAGGTTTCCATAGTTGAAAAACCAATCCGGACCCGTTCCTTGAGGAGGTTCCGTATACCTTAAACATTTCACTTCAAAATGCTCCTCAATCTGATTCGATGATTTGTTAAAGACTCTTTTGTTCGGAGAGTTGACTGAGTATCCAAGAAAAATCCCTTCAACAGCCTTATCACCAAACTTAGAGACCTTATCTTTTGTTATCATGATCAGGCATGGACACCCAAATGGTTCTAGAAACTGTAGATTTGGCTTACGGTTATTAAAAAGTTCATAACACGTTTTGTTCCTTTTCTTAACCGTGAGTACTCTGTTGAGAACATAACAGGCAGTATTAACTGCCTCAGCCCAGAAGATAATTGGTAACTTGGAGTCAGCTAACATAGTTCGAGCTGTCTCGATGATTGTCCTGTTCTTTCTTTCTGCAACTCCATTCTGTTGTGGAGTCCTCGGAGCACTAAATTGATGCTCAATACCTCTTGTAGCACAAAACAATTCGAGAGTTGAGTTCTTGAATTCAGTTCCATTGTCGCTTCTTATCCTTTTCACCTTCAAGTTGCACAGATTTGCCAACTTGTCCAACAAATACACCAGAATCTCAGGAGTTTCCCCTTTTGTGGTCAAAAAATAAACCCACGAAAATCTTGAGTAGTCATCAGTAACTACCAAGCAGTAAGACCGACCACCAATGCTCTTTGTAGAAACTGGACCGAAAAGATCCATATGCAGTAGTTCCAATGGAGCATTTATGGAATTCACCTGCTTAGACTTATGGGACTTCTTACGTAGCTTTCCTTTTTGGCAGGAGATACAGTCATCCGTTAAAGCAAATGACTGTTTCGGAACTCCTAGCACTAGATCATTTTTGGTCAAGAAATTCATTTTTCTGAAATGAATATGTCCCATTCGTCTGTGCCAAAGCAGTGATTCCTTTTCAGAAGCCTTAGACAAGAGACATGTATACTCGTTCGATGTCTCAACAGTTCTCATATTCAAAATGTATGTGTCATCCTTTCTTGGTGCTCTCAGTAACACCCATTCTTCCGGAATGACATAACCAGGCTTCAATATCACACACTCTGTCTTTGTGAACACAGTTGTATAATCCTTATCACAGACCTGTGAAACACTTAGCAAGTTGTGCGTAAGCTGTTCCACGTAGTTCACATTTTCGAAACTAACATTGCCGTTAGTTAACGTTCCTCTTCCAGAAATAGTTCCCCCAGAATCTCCAGCAAAGGCAACATAACCTCCTGCATGTGGTTTAATATCCACAAGTAAGGATACATCGCCTGTCATATGTCGCGAGCAGCCACTGTCCAAATACCATTCACTATCTTTAACACGTTCTGACTGCTGCAACACACAAACGAAAGGAGATTAGTGAGAAACGGTGACCCAAGCCTTTACAGACTTAGGTCGACCGTGGTCATCAACAATAATCACCTCAGATAGGATTTTATCTTTAAACAAATTAGAATTTTTATCTGATGTGTTATTGTTGACGACTGAAGAGTCAACATCAGACTCTTTACGTTTCCAAACTTTTGAAGATTCGGAATCGGTAATAGAAGTAATGTTGGGCTTTTGAATTGGCAAAGATTTTTGCTCAACATTACTTGGTTTCGAAACAGGCTTGGGAGTGTTTGAGTAACGCCTAGGTGGAGATTTAGAAAAAGAGTTTCTATAAACAGATGTCCTAGGCATCTCTCTCCCATATCGCTGATTTGACAGCTTTGGACATTCATGGATTAAGTGTCCTTGTTTCTTGCAGTAGAAACAAGAACGAGTCTCAACAAACGGTTGAGGCTGAGGAATTACCACAGGAGGTGGAGAAACATTTCTAGAACATGAACATTGAGTACACGTCTTAGAAAATGTTTGTCTTGGTTGAGAGGTTGAAGTTGATGGTTTATCATACGAAACATTTTCATTTACTAATTTTCTTTGCAAAATCTTTACAGGTGACTGTAAAGTTTGTTGTTTCGAGTTTAAAACCTTAGCTTTTCCCTTATTTGATTGAACCTTAATTTCAGGTTCAACCTTTGAAATCACTTTTTCAGGTTTAAATGCAACCTTCTTAACCTCCGGATACTCCTGATCCGTAATGTCCTCAATCTCAACTATCTCCTCAACACTAACAGGAGATTCATTCTTTACTTCAACATTCTCCTTATCACTAACTGGAGATTCATTCTTTACCTCAACATTCTCCTTAACACTAACAGGAGATTCATGCACAGACTTAACAAACTTTGGCAAGGGGTACTCTGGCCGCTTGGTTTTCTCCTTTGTCGGTTTGTTATGTTTGGTCTCTTTAGCATCTATAGCTTTTAAACCATAAAGCTTGGACCAGTCAACTGGAATCTCTTCAAAGCCTTCCTTAACAGGCAGGGGACAGTGAGTAGTAGGAGGAGGAACTGAGTTGTATCCCAATCCCTCATTCTTCTTCCCTTTAGTGCCGTGCTTGCTAAGAATTTCATTAAAGACAACCGTTGAGGAATTTGAACCTAAGATTTTACTCTTATAATTTTCATACTCAGCTTTTAAATCTGTAAGTTCTTTATTTAAAAGTTCAATTTCAATCAGGTAACTTTTAATCGCATCTTCTTGACTAAAAACTTTAGACTTATATTTTTGAGTATCTAACCGATGAGCCTCAAGATGTTTTTCATAAAGTTTCTCATTAGCTTTTAAAAAATTATTTGAGTCGGTTAGTTTTTCATTCTTTTTCCTCAACTCAGCGGTCTCTGTCTGATATGCCTTTAGAGATTCAGTTAACTTAATGCATGAAATACAATTTAACGGTTCATCATGTACCTCATTCACAATGTGAGCCATCAGACACTGTTGGTAATGCTGGGAGACAGGCGTCCAATCTTGACTTGTAGGCTCAAAAGCAATCAGGGCATTATCAGCAATCCCTTTCTTGGTAACTTCCGTTTCTTTGGCCTTTGGAGGAGTAGATGGTGTTGTGAATCCCGAAGCTGGCATTTTGGGTTTCTCGCACTCCCTGGCGAAGTGACCCAAATTTTGACAATTATAACAACGGACTTTACTCTTGTCAAATCCAAAGCCAGTCTTTCCATCACCCTCTAAGCTTTTACGCCCTGTCCTCTGCAAGAACTTTTGAATTCTGCGGGTGATCATTGCCACATTCCAAGTTAAATCCATTTGCTCCAGATCGTCTTCATCAAGCTGAGCATAGTCCTCCTTAGTCAACTCCAAAGTTAGATTCGGTTGAGTAACCAAATCCTTGTAAGAGCTTAAGAAAGCTGTGTAGATGGCAGCTTGCTCCTGAATAGCAGGTGAGACTTGAACATGTTGTAGATTTGAAGAAGGTCCAGTCATGAAAACAGAATGAACCCCATCAGAAGAAGAAGAAGTCGATGAAGCATTTGTATTTGATACAAAGGAAACTCCTGATCCATAAGTCTTTCCAGAGTTAATCTTAACACCATACACACTAGGATTCTGAACAGCAGAACCAGACCTAGTTTCTTTCTTCTTAATCTCCATCGCGTGAGCTTGAAGATCCCCTATCAACGCATCCAAAGACATGTTTGCAAGTTCTTCATTTTCCTTTAAAAATTGAACTTTAATATCCCAAGAACTCGGCAACACATCCAGTAGCTTCTTATTTACTTCAATTGAAGGAAAAGTATAACCCCCTTCAAACAACTCACCAACCAACCGTGAGTACCTAGTAAATAAAGAAGTCGTGTCTTCATCAGGAAGGATGTCAAAGATATCGTACTGTTTCTTAATCAGTTCGAGCTTGGCTTCCTTGTACTTATCATTCCCTCCACAACGAGTTTCTATAGCCTTCCACAAATCAAAGGCTGTTTCATGAGTTCTGAAAAGCCATAGAACATCCTTAGTTAAACACATTTTAATCATTGAAAAAGATTTTCTTTCGGTATCAAAATCTTTCTTCTCCTCGGGAGACATGGCTTTATAGGTCTTAGCGGGACGAATACCACGGTATTCCCCTTCAGCTAATGGAGGTACATATCGCTCACGTAATGGTCCCCATAATTCTGGACAGTGAAAGTCAATATATTGCTCAACTCGGTCTCTCCAGTACACATAATCCATGTCAGCAGTAAATAGTGGAGGCTTATTACTTGAACCTATGTCATTGCTTTGTTTAATCATCTCCCTAAGTCCTCTAATTTCCTCTTTATCTGCTGCCATTTTAATTACTTAAACGAAAAAATCAAACTTCTGATCTTAGCGACGTAGACGGGTACGTCGCACAAAGAATATGCGACGTAGATGGGTACGTCGCAAAAAGAATATGCGACGTAGATGGGTACGTCGCAAAAAGCAAAGGATTCAATTAAGAATCAAAAAGTGCAACGTTGAGAGGTACGTCGCAGATGACGTCGCAGAGGACGTCGCAGAATCAGGCTACGTCGCAACGCAGCGTCGCAGAAGACTAATTAAAGTCAAAATAGCGACGTAGATAGGTACGTCGCAACGGTACGTCGCACGAACTAATTAAAGTTCAAAAACACTACGTCGCACGCGACGTCGCAGCTTACGTCGCTATGGTACGTCGCAAAACGCGCTGAGCAGCGGCCAAAAACCCTAAAAACAAATTTTTAACCCTAAAACCAAAACCACGAATGTCGAACGACTGAAACCTTCAAGAATCCCAATAATACTGATCGAAAACCTGTAAAAACACAAAACAAACGTAATAAACACGAAAACTCACGAATATCACGTCCTTTTAAAACCCAAACTCGATCCGAATCGCCAAAAACGAGCCTCACTGCTCTGATACCAGTTGTTTGTCCCTAACCTTGGATCTTGCACGAACCGAGTCAATCAATTGATGGCGGAAACAACAATTGAATAATCAAACAATCACACGAATAACAAATACGCAATGAATATCAAACGAAACGTATTATATTCAGTAATAATCGGTCAGATTACAGAGATTTCGACTAATTGCGTTTAGGGTTTCGTCAACCCTAAAACAGAAAACACAAAACGTTTTTATACAAAATCTAGCACCTGCGACGTAGCACGCTACGTCGCAGGCCCAAGCCCATGCGACGTCTGCTACGTCGCAGGCCCAAAACCTGACGTCGCACCTGCGACGTTGTGCGCTACGTCGCAGGAGTCAGAAACACTATTTCTAATTACAAACTACGAGCTAGACCAACTGACAGACACTAAACATGTACTAACAAACTCCCCCGTGTCATCAGCTTGGTCTTCAAAAATCTTCTTTAAACCCAGCCCGCAGGAAACTGGCCATCGGCATGAATTCCATTAGCTACGCAAACAGTAACAACATTGTAAAACTGTTGTGCTAAACGTCTGTTGAATTCATTCTTCTGACCAACCCGAATCCGATTATCATAGAGTTTTCTTAAATCTTTTTCATGAAAATTAATCAAACTCATCGGATCATATAGTCTAAACGTTGCTTGCCTCAGATTCCATATACCTCCAACTTCTGGCCACGGTTCAGAATCTGGAACGAAAGTAATAACCGCTTCGCCAGTCTGTGGATCAAGTTCCCATTTCACAAGTCTTCTTAGAAAATAATAAGGAACTGATTCCAGAGGTATCTCAGTCAAACATTTAGCCGGCGAATAGTGAACTTTAACCAAAGGCTTCCTGGTGACTGGATCAATCTTTTTCTTCCACGTATACCGAGTTCCCAACGTCGGCTTCAATTTCGAATAAGTCTTTGTTAATACTTCCCGACGTAGACTTCTCTGAATGAACTCAGCATAATCATTCTCGAAAGGATTAATCAATTTAAGCTGAGCTAATCGATTAATCTCTCCTTTTGGCAACGTGCTCAATCTATCAAAACGCATTCTAAAATACTGAACTCCATCTTCTCTCTTTATCATAAACAGATTCCTTTGACACTTCCAGCTTTTAATAACACCGGTATAATTCCGACTAACCCGGTACACTTGACATTTCACTGGAATAGGAACTGGATTTCGTCCCTTAGGCCACCATTTCTTGTTTCTCTCTCTCTTTTCTTCAGCAGTTAATTTCTTTGCTGCTGAGTCCGGTGCCTGTGTCTCTGGAGCTGGAGTTGCAGCAGAACTTGATTCTCCATGTTGAGCTTTATCAGGACTCTCGTCTTCACTTGAATCAGATTCAATAATTGGTGCATCATCATAAGCTTCCCCAGATTGTGCATCATCATACGTTTCATCTGCATTCAACTGTTCCTCTTCAATCGAGACATCCTCATTCATCTCAAACACATTCTCTGTTTCTTCCTCAGAGCCAACTCCACTGGCCATCCTTTGAATAAATGATAAGTCAGCGAATGAGTAATCAACTGCCAGCGGTCTTGGTTGCCCTGGAATATCATCAACAGAGAAATAATCCAAAAGAGAAATATTTTCATTAATATTTTCAATTACAGGGTTGGGATTTACAGACGCAGGTTCACTTGACTCTAAAGTGGGTATCCTAGACCCAGACTCCCCCGATAGATCATAAAAGGAAAACTATGTGAAGCAAAGTTTGTTATGAAGCAAAGTTCGTGAGAAGCAAGTTTGTGTGAAGCAAAGTTCGTGAGGAACAAGTTAAATTGAAGAATGAAGATGGTGTGAAGTCATCAAAGATTTATTCAAGAACATTTATTAGAGTCAAAGATCTACGACAAGATGATCGAGATTAAGGGGGTGAATGTTGGATTAATCCCGATCATCACAAAGAAGAAGAGTGTTAGAAACGGGCCAAAGCCCGGTTTGATTTTGAAGAAGGCCGCAGGCCATTAGACACAACAGAAAGAAACGGGCAGTTATAAACGAACAGGTGCAAGGAAAGGGCGTGACTTTTGGCAAGGGATACAACCGCCAATAACTACCAACCAAACCTTGGAATGGTTGGAATGGCACCGGTTCATCATGGATATATATGTATTAGATTAAAAGAAAACATAACACAAAAGTTACAGCAATTGTAACATAGAAAACATTACAGTGATTGTAATTTGTTCTTGATTAATAAAGAGTGATTCTTTATGCGTTTGTGTTCAATTAAATTCCTGGGCAACAGTTACAGTGTCTACTAAGAGTGGTTTTAGAGGACCGGATGCAGACTCCAGGCCTTCTAGACAAGTATTTTTATCGGTCACATCTGCCGCCAGGAAGGCTTTGGCATCTGCTAATTTGTTGTTGAAAGGAGATGAAGATATTGTCATTGCGGCGAGTCTCGTGAGGGACCTATTTAAGGAGGAAGGAGTTATTTGATGGAGTTCGTTGCAATCTTGAATGGTTCCCTTATGTTTCTCAAGGATACCACTATTACTGTTTGATAACATATTTAATAGATTTACACCTTCTGATATAGCAACCTTGAGAGATTGCTGGATGATATTATTGATATTGATATTTATGGAAAGTGAGATTTAGCAATTAGTGGAATTGGGATGAGAAGCTATAGAGAGAGCCTGCTGATTTTTTAGCAACAAGCATAATATAAATATTATTATGTGGAACTGAAATGAGATAATTTGTTCTGGCAAATTAGACATGAACATGTATCTGTGTGTATATCTTTCCATCAGTTCCATACCATCTCATCAATTTAAGCATTGTAATTTAAGGACAGTACTGGACATACAAAAGCAAAACAACGAATTAATAATCATCTTGACCCGTCATGTTCATTTTAGATTATTTCGCCATAATTGGACTCATTCAGCCTGATTTAGACTTAATTCAACTATTACACCACTTTATAGTCTAAATTAGACTACTTTCAGCCTAAAATAGACTACTTTCGGCCTAAAATATACTACTTTCACCAGCAAACTCAGTTTTTAATAGGAACTTTGGACGCACATAACTTTTGACTCAGTAACATTTAAGACATGAAAATTTGTAGGCACCTCCACTATACCATTATAGAGGTTACCCTTTTTACACTTTTTCAAATTTCGCATTAATGAGGAATTCGGACGTGTCACCAACTTGTAGTCATTTTGACCACTTTTTGGGAACAAGTCATATTACAATTCATGTACATTCAAACTTAGACATTTTGCTAACACATTCTACTACCCATTTGACTTCTAAGACAACAACAAAAAGCAACATAACTCCATCTTAATTCGTTTTGACACATTACACTTTGGTGACCCATATGGACACCATTTGACCATTTCAAGGTGTTTGACTATATACCACTACCAATCTCAACCAAAAACTCTATTTCGACACTTGACCATATTTCATCACTTACAAATCATATCATACAACCTTTCTAATAACCATTGACTTCCATCATCCACCTTGACTTTACCAAGTCAAAGGTATACATCATCAATTTATTATGGACTCGACACATTAACCAACTCATGTTCACAAATCGTGTTTTGGGCGATTTACACAAATGGCAATTCACAACGACAATTCAAAAGAAAGAGAAGCTTGTCTAACCATAAATAAAGCTCCATTCCACGCTACCTTCTTGCAACCACAATCTACTCATTTTAGCCATTTGGTTCAATCAAACCAAACACCTACAACATAAAACAACTAAAGGAGTAAGCGAAACGCTTAGTAAGTACATAGAAAATTAAATGAACAATTCACCAACAATTTAACGTATAGCAAATATCAACAACGCGCATTTACTTAGACACATAACTATTGAGTATTTGTAGAGATTGTCCTTTCGCAAATAACATTACTTAGTATCATACTACGACAGTATGCATACTAAAACATCATCCACAATATTAAGGATCCTTAACTACATCCACATGTTAATTCGTAAGAATCAACATTTTTCATCAAGCTAATGTCATGATCATTACTTGGCTAATCATCAAGCTAATCTCATAATCATTACTTGGCTAAATATCAAACTAATGCCAATTGATCATTATTTGACTAATCATCAAGCTAATGCCAATTGGTCATTACTTGAATCGATATTCATCCATCTACTTACTTGGATCCACATACTAAAACATAACCACGTGCAATATCAAGCACGTTGTCGCGATCCTAGCGGTCGGTCGGATTTTACTCTGATCGTTGTACCGGCCACCGAGATGCACGGAAGTGGGTGTTTTATATTTATAATGTGAGTATCCTAAGTTTTATACTACTTATAGACCTAACAGGGCAGTAAGCAGTACGTATAACTCAGGTGTCGTTCTTCAAACTACAACGGGCATGGGATCTTAGGCGGATTAATTATCTTTTGTAATTTAGCTGGGATTTTTAAAACTTTTGGCTTGGTTTGTTTTGGTTTCCTAATTAACTACTGAAATTAAAAGTAAATAAAGATGGGTTGTACGGAGAACGCAGAGAAATCAGGATAAGGAATATGTTTACTATGACTTCGGCAAATGTTATTGGCGGATAGTTATGAGGGATAAGGCTACTAGGTGCGATGACTAATCTAGTGGGATCGAATACTTGGAAACTTAACTGGTATAAAGTATTGTGCCTACGGCCTTTACTCGGCTTCCACGTGTTTGTACTTCACCAACTGGTGGTTCCAACGCTATACCGGATACTCGGACATTTTAGGGCTTTTCCGTTATACCAATTAGGGTTCCATATTACTCTACTGGACATTTCCTATATTTCTTAATGAGCTATAACTACGATCCTATTATATACCTAACGTAGAGTTGTCCGCAATCAGATACATAATATGTCACATGGATAACAATTATAGAGTGTCAAATACACCGAAAGTTCTCCCAAATGTACAGACCAATTCAATTGATGACTATCCTCGAATCCAGGTCCCCAATCTCAGACATCAGAGACGTCTGTTTCATGGCATGAATTGTTCAGTGAACAATAACATGAAAAGGGGTTAACCCGTGGAACCGGTTGGGAAAGTTTGTCTAACGATCAGTTGAATTGTTCATCATTAATCATATAAATCACCACAACTTGTTGGTACCAGACTATGTCAAGCAACATGGATAACCATTTATAATATAGATTGTAAAAGTTTAGACTTAGTGATTTTGTAAACTGCTATGCGTATATGTGTATATGCACATTTGGTTAAGTGCGCATATGCGTACTTGATCAGATACGCATATGCGTATTTGTCAAGCAGTATATAGGTGATTGTAATTTGTTTGTCATTAAGTCTTTGCATATTATAGTAGCTGGATTGTAAGCAAAGCCGATTCTCTGTAATTTTCACTAATTGATATCAATACAAGAATCGTTTATTTAGCTTGCTGTGTCTCATTGTGTACATACAAAAAGTACAAATTCAATAACTAAGTGGAGATTCCGCTAACACTTAGTTATTAGATTAATTCACTTGAAGATCGATCGGCACCTTCATGTGGTATCAAAGCTAATCGAAGTGAATTTGATCATGATTTTGTGCTTTGTGTATCATCTATGTTTTGATCCGGTACGGAACAAGGTGACGGAAGATGTTTTTGGTGTTTTTGTGTGAATTTGACTGAATTTGTGTTACGATCAGGTTTATCGATCATCATTCAATCATTTGTGATTATGTATACGCATTGATTTGTTTGAATTTAATTGATTTTATTTTGCGTTCTTGAGCCGAAGGATTGAAGCTAAATTTTGATCAAATTACAACACCTGCTTACGTGAATTTGGTATAATTCAACTCGGTTTCAACTCAGTAGTCGTTTGCAACAAATTTCGATGACTGTTTCGAAGTTTTGTGAGATTTTGGTTTTGAACAACTTTCTGATAGTATCTGCGTACTTGACTGCGCATTTGCATTGTTGTGCGCATCTGAGGAAGTTACCGCCTATTTTGCGCACTTAGTTTGAATCTACACGGGAAGATGTTTCTGCGTACTTCTCCTTATACGCATTATTGTTTCTGCGTGTTTTCTTAATATGCATTACTATATCTGCATATTTGTTGTACTACGCATCAAGACTTGGACTTAAGCGTAGTTGTTTCACAACTGCGTATTTGTTCTTATACACATTCCATTGTTGCGTATTTGTTCTTATACGCACCTATTTGAGAACTTGGTAAAATTCAGTATCTGTGAAGCTTAATTTCTTAAAGATCAAAATGTCGTTAGCTCAGTTTCAAACCATGATGAAACATGATCAAGAGACGGGGACTACGAATAAGCCTTCGACATTCCTATGCCAAAACGATTACGATGATTGGAAGTATCGTTTTGAATCTTTTATTGCCTTATATGATCCAGATTTGATGATTCCTATTACGGAAAAGTACATTGACCTCGAGCAGAAGGAACATACAGAGATGAAGTTCCTCCCAAACCGCTCAAGTTAATGTCAGCTGATGAGAGAAAAGAATATGATCGTGATAAGAAAGCAAAATCTGTGATTTCCATGAGTTTACCACAGGATGTTTTAGCATGTTCGAAAACATTGGACACAACATTCGAACTATATGAACTATATGAGGCTAGAGCAAAAAGATTTGCTGGGAATGACAAGTTAAAGAAAAGCAAGAAAGATCTCTTGAAAAAGCAATTTGATGTATTTGCTTGCATGCCAAATGAGTCTTTCAATGATTTGATTATTCGTTACTCACAGTTGATTAGTGAGTTAAAAAGACATGGAATGTAGTTGGAGATGCTTGAAGTTAATGAAAAGCTTATTGAATCTTTACCTTCCAGATGGGATGTTAAAGCTGATATTTTGATGGAAGACGAAGCTCTAGCTACATATGAACTTGAGGACTTGATCAATAAACTTCAAGTTTATGACATTGCACTAAAAAAGAAAGAAACTGGAAAGTTGCAGCAATATGTCCAAGATCCAAGTTTATATATGGTTCCAAAGTGACTCAACATACCACAACTGCTTTGTTCTCTGATCATCTTTCTTTATCATCTGGATGTGCTAGTGGAGGATTTGTGTAACTGTAACACCCCCGAAATTCACTGTTTTGCGGAAGCATAGTTTGGGGTGTTACTAATCAAATATCACAGCACAAAGATAAAGCAAACGACATCTATATGCAACGTTTGTAAATTAGTTACATTCCATAGATATAATGTTTGAAAACTTAGTGTTTTCGTATACAAAATGTAGTTTCCCCTAGAGTCCACGCGTATAGCGGGAGATTCTATTACATAATCGTAATATACAAAAGATAATGCTAAGAATCTCCGTTAATGCAGTTGTGTTGAAATCATGCGACTCTAGCTAAAATCCTGGAGTAATCCTACTCCATCCGGGTACCTGAGAAAACATGCTAAAAAGTGTCAACCAAAAGGTTGGTGAATCTCACAGGTTTGTAAATAATATCGGCTTTGAACACGAGATTTCATTAGTAGTGCCCGTAGGCGTAAAATCAGCCATTGCAATCCAGCAATCGTAAAATCAGTATTTGCAATCCAGCAAATGTAAATAAATAAGTTTATACCGTTGCCATGAGGCTCATAATCGAAGCTTAACCCGTAAATAATCTGTTTGCTCCCGTGACATGCTCGTAAGTGAGCAAGCATCAGTAACGAATAAGTAGTCACCCGTTTCTACGTGTAAATCAGTACGTGGCAGCGCTACTGCCCCGGGCGGGGAGGGTCATTTCCCTAATGGATCCATTAACTAGTGTTCGCGCTTAAGTCCATAACTAATGATATATGATGGAGAGACTTCTGTTTGTAAGTAAACTCATGCAATTTCGTTTGGTATAGTAAACAGTTTAGTACTTGTGTTCAAGAAAATCAGTAGCATGTATCTCCCCCAATAAGATAAAACAGTAAAAGTGGGGCCGTAAGACTCACCTGAGTCTGGTAATATGCCGTAGCAAATAGCAAGTAGTAAATATAGCAAGTAGGTTCTCCGAACCCGTAACCTTCAAATGCCTATTCATATGAAGTTAGGTAAGTATGCGTCCCACGTGACGTTTCGTTTAGTTGTACACAACTAGTATAGCCAATGTTTGTCCGTATGTTTGTAATTGTTCGTTTGTTGGAAAACATGTTTGGGCCCGTTGGTGACTTAGTTGAAATGTTAATCTCGAAATTTATGTATTTGTTTAGAGTGTTATACTTGAAAATAGGTTTCAATATCCCTTAGATATCATTTCGTATAGTCGTTTGAAGTCCAAAAGGTATAACACTTAACTTGGAATTAAATTTGTAAATCTGCTGTGTTTTGCGACACAAAATGCGACACTAAAGTTGTCATACGACACAAGGATTGTGTCGCATGAAGGATGCGACACAAGGGCCCTGCGACACAGTGGTTGTGTCGCAAAAAGGCTTGCGATGCTAATTCAATAGCGACATAAGGGTTGTGTCGTATAATATACGACGTAGTATGCGACATAGAGTGCGACACAATATTGTGTCGCAAAGATTACGACACTAAAGGATCAGTACGACACAAGGTGCGACATAAACGGGTTTATGCGACATAGAATGCGACACAAGGCTTGTGTCGCATGTATGAACACCAGCCCAGAAACTTTCGACCAAAAACGCAAATCTAACCCATTTTTAAGCTATAAAATCGTGTATTCTACATGTATTAGGTTATATCTAAGTTGTGTACACTTCAAAACATCAAAACACTACACCAAATTGAATAGATCTAAGGTTTTAGAAATTTCTTACTTTTGCAAATCGAGCTAAATGGAGGATGAGATGATGAAAACGGTCTTGATATTCTTGCTCCACTCGTGATGGTGATTCCGAATATGTAATTTTCGTGATCGGGATTTGATTCCGAAATTTGGGTGTGAATTGAGGTTGAGAGAGTTTATGTGTTTGTGTGTTTTTGGTAGAAATGAAAATGAAAGAGAAATTTGGGGTGGGGTGGGGTTGATGGCTGATCCATCAAGGAAAGAGGGGAAAATACTCCCCAAAACACAGTGTGGACTCCGTGTCCTAATCGTTTAATCACTAGTTTTTAATATTTAGCCGAACGTTTATATTTTTTTTTTTTTAAATGTAACTAAAGTATTTAAATAAAAATACTTTGAAATTAATAGTAAAACATTTGTCGCAATATTTTAATTATTAAGTCGCGTTTATTACATTTTGTTGCGTTAGTTAAAATGTCGTCACGATAATAAATAAATAATGCTCGTTCGGTTGCGTATTTTATATAATATAAAATACGTTCTCATTATTTTAAGTAAATTTCTGTCACCAACGTCCAAGTAAACTGTGTCGGACTCCGTCCGGTTAATTCACACGATTTATCCAAATCGCGTAAGTACACACACATATATATAATTCACCTTATATATACATACAAATAGAGCCTGTAATTAGTCCTATTACATACTAATTACAACTAGTTACAAACAATTAGGCATAATTAATTATCCTAATTATGCAGGTGTTACATTCTCCCCTTGTTAAAGAAATTTCATCCCGAAATTAGCTTGAGTGCACGGACGGTGCGTTATCTGGGAAGAGATGTGGATATTTCTGTCGTATTTGGTCTTCCCGTTCCCAGGTGAACTCAGGGCCGCGCCTAGAATTCCACCTGACCTTTACGATGGGAATACGACTCTGTTTCAATCGCTTGACCTCGCGGTCCATGATTTCCATAGGTTCCTCGACAAAATGAAGTTTATCATCGATTTGAATTTCGTCGAGCGGTATAATCAGTGTCTCGTCAGACAGACATTTCTTCAAGTTAGAAATGTGGAATGTGTTGTGTACGCTGCTAAGTTCAGCAGGAAGTTGCAGGCGATATGCCACTGGACCAATCCTTTCCAGGATTTCGAATGGTCCGATGTATCTAGGATTTAGTTTGCCTCGTTTTCCGAATCAAATGACACCCTTCCACGGTGCCACTTTGAGAAGTACCTTGTCCCCAACCTGGAACTCAAGGTGTTTGCGTCTCACGTCAGCATAGCTTTTCTGACGATCACGTGCGGCTTTCAGCCGGTTTTGGATACCGATGATTTTCTCAGTAGTTTCCTTAATGATTTCTGGACCCGTGAGTTGGGAATCTCCTAACTCAGTCCAACAGATAGGTGATCGGCATTTACGCCCGTAAAGTGCCTCGAAGGGTGCAGCCTTTATGCTGGTATGGTAACTGTTGTTGTACGAGAATTCACACAACGGTAAGTGATTTTCCCAAGAAGTACCGAAGTCAACTACGCAAGCTCGTAGCATATCCTCCAGTGTTTGAATAGTTCGCTCGCTTTGGCCATCGGTTTGCGGGTGATAAGCAGTACTCATATCCAGACGAGTACCAAGAGATTTCTGTAGTGATTGCCAAAAGTTGGAAGTAAAACGGCTGTCCCGATCCGAGATGATCGAGATAGGTACACCGTGTCGAGAGATGATTTCTTTGACGTAGATGCGAGTCAGACGTTCCATCTTGTCAGTTTCCTTGATGGCCAGAAAATGAGCAGATTTCGTGAGACGGTCCACGATTACCCAAATGGTATCGCAACCACTCGAAGTTTTTGGTAGTTTGGTAATGAAATCCATGGTAATCTGCTCCCATTTCCATTGAGGAATTTCAGGTTGTTGGAGCAACCCCGAGGGTCTTTGGTGTTCGGCCTTGACTTTGGAACAGGTTAGGCATTTACTGACGTACAAGGCAATGTCAGACTTCATGTTAGGCCACCAATACAACCCTTTGACGTCATGATACATCTTATCAGAACCAGGATGTATAGAGTATCGAGATTTGTGAGCTTCAGCCATCACCAGATCTCGCAAGTTTCCGAATTTGGGTAACCATACCCGGTTAGAGAAGTATCGAGTTCCATCGGGTTTGATTTCGAATTGTTTATCCAAGCCTCTCAAGGCTTCATTTTTCAAGTTTTCATCGTTGAGTGCTTCAAGTTGAGCGGTAAGGATTTGAGCAGGAAGCTCGTTATGAATTGTCATAGAAAGTGCTCAGACTCGAAGGGGTTTCACTTGTTCTTTTCGGCTTAAGGCATCGGAAACTACGTTAGCCTTGCCCGGATGGTATTTGATCTCGCAGTCGTAGTCATTAAGTAACTCAACCCAGCGACGTTGCCTCATGTTTAGATCCTTCTGATCAAATATGTGTTGGAGACTTTTGTGATCAGTGAAGATAGTGCTTTTCGTACCGTAGAGATAATGTCTCCAGATTTTTAATGCGAAGACCACAGCACCTAACTCGAGGTCGTGGGTCGTATAGTTTTTCTCGTGAATTTTTAGTTGTCTTGAGGCATAGGCAATGACTTTTTCCCGTTGCATTAACACACAACCAAGTCCCTGGTGTGAGGCGTCGCAGTAAACTACGAAATCGTCGGTGCCCTCGGGTAAGGACAAGATTGGTGCACTGCAAAGTTTGTTTTTCAATAGCTGGAAGGCTGACTCTTGTTTATCAGTCCAATCGAACTTCTTATCTTTCTGAGTCAGTGTGGTTAGGGGAACAGCTATTCTTGAAAAGTTTTCGATGAATCGGCGGTAGTAACCAGCAAGACCTAAGAATTGTCTCACTTCGGTTGGAGTGGTCGGTGACTCCCAGCCCTTGATTGCTTCAATCTTGGCAGGATCAACATGAATTCCTTGGCTGTCAATCACGTGCCCGAGGAATTGAACGGTTCGAATCCAGAACTCACACTTAGAGAATTTGGCATATAACTCTTCGTGTTTCAGGAGTCTTAGAATGGTTTTCAGATGTTGAGCATGTTCCTGCTCGTTGCGAGAGTAAATCAAGATATCATCGATGAACACAATGACGAATTTGTCAAGATATGGTTTGCACACCCGATTCATAAGGTCCATGAATACGGCCGGTGCGTTGGTCAACCCGAATGGCATCACTTGAAATTCGTAATGCCCATAACGAGTTCGGAAAGCTGTCTTTGGGATATCATCGTCACGGACTCGGAGTTGATGATAACCCGACCGTAGATCAATCTTTGAGTAAACACTCGATCCCTGGAGTTGGTCAAACAGGTCATCGATTCTAGGAAGTGGGTACCGATTCTTTATGGTTAGCTTATTCAGCTCTCGATAGTCGATACACATGCGGAAAGATCCATCTTTCTTTTTCACGAATAAGACCGGAGCTCCCCAAGGCGAGGAACTTGGTCGAATGAATCCTTTGTCCAGGAGTTCCTGTAGTTGGTTAGACAACTCCTGCATTTCGGATGGTGCTAAACGGTAAGGGGCTCGTGCCACGGGTGCAGCTCCAGGCACAAGTTCGATTTGAAATTCAACTTGTCTAGGTGGCGGAAGTCCGGGCAAGTCTTCAGGAAAGACTTCCGGGAAATCCCGCACGATCGGAACATCCTCAAGTCGCTTCTCCTCTGACTTCTTCTCTGTTACATGTGCGAGGATGGCTTGATACCCTTTTCGTAGATATTTTCTAGTTTTCAGACAAGATACGATATTTAGATTCCGTCTGCCGGTCTCCCCTTGTAGGACTAAGGTTCCACCGGAGACAAGAGGTATGCGAACGAGTTTGTCATGACAGATGATTTCAGCTCGGTGCTTGGACAACCAATCCATACCGACAATAATATCGAAGCTGCCGATCTCGACAGGGATTAAATCAATGGGAAACGTTTCGCTCGTGAGGTTAAGTGTACAGTTGTGTATGATTCTATCAGTCTCAATCAGTTTGCCATTAGCTAATTCAACAATGTATTTAGTATCTAAGGCAGTGGGAGTTATATCAAGTAAAGGGCTAAATTTCTCAGAAATGAAGCTTCTATCGGCACCGGTATCAAATAACACAGAAGCAGTAAGGTCGTTGAGAAGAAACGTACCCGTCACGACATTCGGGTCTTGTCTGGCTTCCCCAGCCTTGATAACGAATGATCTGCCGCGAGCAGGGTTGTTGTTGTTTTTCAGCTTTGGGCAATCTTTCTTGAAGTGCCCTGAATTTCCGCACCCAAAGCAGGCCTTTGGTGCATTGGTGTTGGGGGTAGAAATGTTGGTTCGGCAATCCTTGGCTAGATGCCCGAACCGTTTGCAGTTGGAGCAAGGGCAAGAACCGTCATGATGGCGGCTGCATTTGGAACAGTAAGGCTTGTTCCCGCTGTACCCTTTCTTTTCCGAAGTCCCCGATGAATAAGCCTTAATGTACTCAGGCTTTTTGTTGGAGGTTTGGTTGGATGAGTTGGGGTTACCTTCCCACTTGCGTTTGTTGTTTGCAGATGGGGTTGAAGTTGTGCCACGGCGGACAGAATTTGCTGTTAGTTCATGGGCCATACGGATGGCGCTCTGAATAGTACCCGGTTTGGATGAAGTCACCAGGTCCTGTAGTCTCTCGGGAAGTCCATCAACGAATTTCTCGATCCTCTTGTACTCAGGATCGACCATGGTTGGGCACAGAAGTGCCAGTTGGTGGAAACGGTTGGTGTATCCGGTGATATCATCACCCTGCATCTTGTGGTTCCAGAATTCCATTTCCAGTTGTTTCAATTCATCCCTGGGGCAGTACTCGCCCCTCAACATTTCCTTCAACTCCTCCCACGGGAGTTGGTAAGCAGTAGCAACACTCACAGTCTGGGCATAAGTGTTCCACCAGGTGAGTGCGGTGTCAGTAAAAGTACTAACGGAGAACTTAACCTTATCTCCCTCCGCACAGTTGCAGATAAGAAATACAGACTCAACTTTCTCGATCCAGCGTACTAGACCGATAGCTCCCTCGGTACCTGCAAAGTTTAGAGGTTTGCAGTTCTGGAAGTCCTTGTAAGAACAAGGTTTAGCAGCAGAGGTTTCAGCGGCATCGCTGTTCCTCGTGGAATTTGGTGGAGTATTCCGAGCCAAGGCTTCAGTAACAGCCTGGGTTATAAGGGAGGTAATCTGGGCATCGGTGTATGGTCTTGTCTTTGGCGGCATGATTCTTCAATAAAAGAAATGAAGATACATGAGATTTTGTAGGAACTTGTAATTGTCACAGATGTACATGTATAAAAGCAGTAATACATAACATCAACATGGAAAAATGACAATTATTATGAGTTGAAATATCAAGGGAAGTTTGATAGATAATGTGAGTTCAAAGGTTACATCCTACAGAGATATTAAAAAAGTTTTGGGAATTGTTACATCCGACTAGTTTATAGAGTAGCGCTAGATAGTCATTAGATTACGAGACAAAGACTACACTAGTCTTAATGTAGATTAATCTGTTCCATCAGCGCGACAAGGCGGTCCACGGTTTCTGCTAGTCTGTTGGTTTGCCTGGCGTTGTCTTCCACCAAGGCCAGTCATTGTGCTAGTGTTCGAGAGTGATCCTCAGTCTCCTGTGAACGCTGTTCACATTCCTCTAGTCGGTTTCGTACAAGTTCATCCGCACCTAATTCGGCGGTCATTGAATCCTGAATTATGCTTACAGAGAGGTTGGTATCCTCTTGTTCTCGCTGGAGTTGGGATATGTGATCAAGTGCTTGGCGAAGCAGGTAGGTCATTCGGTGTTGTTCCCGTTCGAGACTTTCGAGCCTTTGCTCTTGACGGCGGAATTGGGTAGCCAAAACTGGCAACGTGAGATGTGCCGAGTTCTGAGAGTTATGTACAGGATAAGGGCTGTTTCGAGGCGACCTTGTGTTCCTCCTGGCTACTCGTGGGTTCCGTGACCCATGTGAGTGAGAGTGTGACGGATTAGGTGGTGTGTTTGCCATTCCTGTGGCAGAATGTAAGTAAGACGAGGCTAATATATATACATATATCATATCCAGCCTATTGTCTAGCATGTATCAAGTAATGGTCCGGTTCTCTCGTGGTCAGAGTCAACTAACGTATCCCCGTTCAACATAATCATTTCAGACCTTACATCATCTTTCCTTAATTGTACATAGTTGATCAGGCTACGTTAAATTAAAGTCGTATGCTGTAATTTCTGAACCAGTCATGTCTAATAAGAGAATACTGCCTAACGGTCATAGTCTAGGCCCACTAAATGCAACCTAGTTCACTATAACCTTAGGCTCTGATACCAATCTGTAACACCCCCGAAATTCACTGTTTTGCGGAAGCATAGTTTGGGGTGTTACTAATCAAATATCACAGCACAAAGATAAAGCAAACGACATCTATATGCAACGTTTGTAAATTAGTTACATTCCATAGATATAATGTTTGAAAACTTAGTGTTTTCGTATACAAAATGTAGTTTCCCCTAGAGTCCACGCGTATAGCGGGAGATTCTATTACATAATCGTAATATACAAAAGATAATGCTAAGAATCTCCGTTAATGCAGTTGTGTTGAAATCATGCGACTCTAGCTAAAATCCTGGAGTAATCCTACTCCATCCGGGTACCTGAGAAAACATGCTAAAAAGTGTCAACCAAAAGGTTGGTGAATCTCACAGGTTTGTAAATAATATCGGCTTTGAACACGAGATTTCATTAGTAGTGCCCGTAGGCGTAAAATCAGCCATTGCAATCCAGCAATCGTAAAATCAGTATTTGCAATCCAGCAAATGTAAATAAATAAGTTTATACCGTTGCCATGAGGCTCATAATCGAAGCTTAACCCGTAAATAATCTGTTTGCTCCCGTGACATGCTCGTAAGTGAGCAAGCATCAGTAACGAATAAGTAGTCACCCGTTTCTACGTGTAAATCAGTACGTGGTAGCGCTACTGCCCCGGGCGGGGAGGGTCATTTCCCTAATGGATCCATTAACTAGTGTTCGCGCTTAAGTCCATAACTAACGATATATGATGGAGAGACTTCTGTTTGTAAGTAAACTCATGCAATTTCGTTTGGTATAGTAAACAGTTTAGTACTTGTGTTCAAGAAAATCAGTAGCATGTATCTCCCCCAATAAGATAAAACAGTAAAAGTGGGGCCGTAAGACTCACCTGAGTCTGGTAATATGCCGTAGCAAATAGCAAGTAGTAAATATAGCAAGTAGGTTCTCCGAACCCGTAACCTTCAAATGCCTATTCATATGAAGTTAGGTAAGTATGCGTCCCACGTGACGTTTCGTTTAGTTGTACACAACTAGTATAGCCAATGTTTGTCCGTATGTTTGTAATTGTTCGTTTGTTGGAAAACATGTTTGGGCCCGTTGGTGACTTAGTTGAAATGTTAATCTCGACATTTATGTATTTGTTTAGAGTGTTATACTTGAAAATAGGTTTCAATATCCCTTAGATATCATTTCGTATAGTCGTTTGAAGTCCAAAAGGTATAACACTTAACTTGGAATTAAATTTGTAAATCTGCTGTGTTTTGCGACACAAAATGCGACACTAAAGTTGTCATACGACACAAGGATTGTGTCGCATGAAGGATGCGACACAAGGGCCCTGCAACACAGTGGTTGTGTCGCAAAAAGGCTTGCGATGCTAATTCAATAGCGACATAAGGGTTGTGTCGTATAATATACGACATAGTATGCGACATAGAGTGCGACACAATATTGTGTCGCAAAGATTACGACACTAAAGGATCAGTACGACACAAGGTGCGACATAAACGGGTTTATGCGACATAGAATGCGACACAAGGCTTGTGTCGCATGTATGAACACCAGCCCAGAAACTTTCGGGTTTCAAGAATTTCCGACCAAAAACGCAAATCTAACCCATTTTTAAGCTATAAAATCGTGTATTCTACATGTATTAGGTTATATCTAAGTTGTGTACACTTCAAAACATCAAAACACTACACCAAATTGAATAGATCTAAGGTTTTAGAAATTTCTTACTTTTGCAAATCGAGCTAAATGGAGGATGAGATGATGAAAACGGTCTTGATATTCTTGCTCCACTCGTGATGGTGATTCCGAATATGTAATTTTCGTGATCGGGATTTGATTCCGAAATTTGGGTGTGAATTGAGGTTGAGAGAGTTTATGTGTTTGTGTGTTTTTGGTAGAAATGAAAATGAAAGAGAAATTTGGGGTGGGGTGGGGTTGATGGCTGATCCATCAAGGAAAGAGGGGAAAATACTCCCCAAAACACAGTGTTGACTCCGTGTCCTAATCGTTTAATCACTAGTTTTTAATATTTAGCCGAACGTTTATATTTTTTTTTTTTAAAATGTAACTAAAGTATTTAAATAAAAATACTTTGAAATTAATAGTAAAACATTTGTCGCAATATTTTAATTATTAAGTCGCGTTTATTACATTTTGTTGCGTTAGTTAAAATGTCGTCACGATAATATATAAATAATGCTCGTTCGGTTGCGTATTTTATATAATATAAAATACGTTCTCATTATTTTAAGTAAATTTCTGTCACCAACGTCCAAGTAAACTGTGTCGGACTCCGTCCGGTTAATTCACACAATTTATCCAAATCGCGTAAGTACACACACATATATATAATTCACCTTATATATACATACAAATAGAGCCTGTAATTAGTCCTATTACATACTAATTACAACTAGTTACAAACAATTAGGCATAATTAATTATCCTAATTATGCAGGTGTTACAGTAACACCCCCAAATTTACTGTTTAACGGAAGCATACTTTGGGTGTTATTAATCAATAATCAAAACACAAAGATATATAGTAAACGACTCTATATGCGTCGTTTTAACAAAATATATTAATATAAGAAATGTTTACTACATTTGAAGCTGTACATAGCTCGTGTTCGTTAAAATGAGAGATTTCAGTACATAAGTACTTGTACAAAATATACTAATGCAAGAAAATCTCTAATGTCTGCATGCTGACTCGAGCTATAGAAATCTTGAGGCAGTCCAATCTACTGCTGGGTACCTGTGATACATGCTAAAATGGGTCAGCTAAAAGCTGGTGAGCTCACAGGTTTGAATATCAAATAATGTTGTATGAACCACAAGATTTAAGAAATTGAATTGCATCCAGCAATTGATAATGTAAGTGTATACAGCCATGAGCACATAGTTGAGCTTAACTCGTGGGTCAGGGTCAAAGCCTGAGCGTTTTTGCCTCCATGAGTGCCTAATCAACACTCGTCTTCCCAAATATTAGTACGTCCGTTTACCCGATTAGTGCTTGCTAACCCGGACGAGGAGGGTCAATCCTATATGGTACCATGTACTAATATCCACGCTACACCGTATTAACAACTATGCTGACGGAGGACTTTAAATGATTAGTCGTGAGTAACTCATGTAGTATATGAAAAAGTTGTACTTGCGTTCACATGTTAAAAACGAGCATTGTATCACACCCCTGAGTAAAACAGTAAAAAGAGGTGCTATGAGACTCACCTGAGTCTTGCGAGTTTAACTTAATAAACTTGAGTTGATTAGCCGAGTAATGAAGTCCAAAGACTTGTAACCTGAGGGTGTCCACGACACGCGGTGGTTATAAACATGATTGGGTATCTCAAAAGATCACCCTTGTAGTTGTTCGTCCAACTAGAATGTCCAAATTACATTTGGTTTGATTGTTTGTTTGTTTGTGTTTTGAAAACATGTACGGCCCATTGGTGACGGTTTTTAATAGTAATCTCAAAGTATTGTTACATGTTTCGTTGTATTGTATAAGGTTTTGTTGCAGTAACTGTTCGACACTTAGATGGAAAAGTGATTACAACTTTCAATGACGGGGTCCGGGGGCAGCGCCCCTGGTAAGCGGGGTTCCAGGGGTGGCAACCCCTGGCGGGGTCCAAGGGGCTGCCCCTGGTTGGGGTCGAGATGCCAAGTCAGCTCGAAAATTTTTTATTTCTACTATATTGCTTTGGTGAAAAACGCATCTAGGATTTGAATTTGGGTAAAATCATGTGATAAATTTTGAGTCTCGACACTTAGTAAAAATATGTGTTTTTGAGGTTCTGATCTGTGCGACATTAGGTGCGACGTAAGGCTTGATGTCGCAGGCCATTACTGCGACATTGATCATGGTGTTGCTAAGTGCGACATCCGTAATTTAATGCGACGTAAGATGTAATGTCACTATATGCGACGGATGCGTGTGAAAGCGCATCTTGTTTTATAATTTATAAGGTATAGGAAATACCAATCACTACTATCACACAACCAGGCAAGAATACCCGATCGGAATAGTATAGCTATAGTAAGTCCAGGTCGATCTTAGGAACACAGGAATGGTGGTTTATAAATAATAATGGAAAATACTAATTATCCTAGAAAACAGTAAACAAAGGGGGACGTTTTAGTTCCGTGCGAACATTAAATTGAAATTAAATATAAAACAATATAAAAAATTAAATTAAAATAGCAGATAGGGAACACTAGGAAGGAACAAGTATTTGTGTAAACAATTCCACTCAGATTCATATATTCCAATTCATTGCACGTTAATTGTTTAATTGTGATTTCTTTTATATCAACTTAATGCCAAATTCTTCAATGATATTAAATTGAATGTGAACTAGCCAACGTTTCGGGTCCAACTAATTCCTACAATCTAGGGTCCAACATGAAACATCGGTCCGATGTCACAAGATGATCAGTCAATTGTGTGCCTTTCCCTAAATCATGCATTAAATATTCACTATTGATTATAATTGATCCTCGCGGTATGACTCAACAGTACCTACTAATAATTACTTATTAGTCTTATTCATCTTAGGTTATTTAATTATTAGTCTCATAACCTGTCAAACTCAATCTATTCAGCAATGATCAAAACCTAAGTTCTAACCATCAATAATCAACAATCTCAAAGGAACTCAATCTCAATGACATAGTCAACCACGTTAAGTAATAACTAATAACCACTAATAAATAAGGATCAACGGATAATATAATCATCTTCAATCAAACAATTTAATAAACGTGCAATATAATCGGTCAATAATCATTATCCAAGTTTCATTACTACACAAATACTAAATATCAATTCATATTCAAATATGCATAAAACAAAATATTCAATATCAAAAACATAGTTGCAATTGAATTAAATAAAAAGTAGATACAAACCGAATAATGAATCACAAAAAGATAAAGTGAAATGGCTTCAACCGTAGCTTTTCGTGCCTCCAAAAGTAACCTAAAATTCGTATTTTATAAACCCTAGTCGAAATATATATTAAAAAGTATGAAAAAGAGTCTCCAACAATCGTAAACAACAGCTGCGTTTTATACTTGCTGGGGATCAAATCCATACGGCGTATGAATTAATCATACGGCCTATGGATTGTAACTTCGTACTCCGCAAGAAAAGGCTGCACCTACTCCACGTTTGACTTCATTTGATTTTTCATGTGCAAATGTCCAAGCTACTTTGACCAAGCCAAACATCGTTTGACTTGGGCCAACTCATTCCAAACGTGATCCATTTTATTCACGGACCAATCATTTAATTAATCCCGATTCGGTCCAGCTGCTTCTTTTCTTGCTCGGCCCAACTTTCATCCTGTTAAGACTTTGATCTTTGACTTGGCTTATGGATCTTTGACTGGGCCCCCCTTACACTTTCTTCTGCCCACTTAACGTGAAACCTATACAACAAACATAGATCATCATCATTATTTGTTATCATTAATATTCACTTTATTACTATTTATTATTATTAAACGTACTAGTTACTACTACTATATTTTTATGATATTAACATACTAGTACTACTTAAGACTAATATATTATTATTAATTATTAGTGTTATTATATTAACATTAGTGCTAATACTAACTATATAATTATTACTAACTACTATTATTTAGCCTAACTAATTATTTGGTCCAACTCATAAACTCCAATAAATATACAATCTGACTATTTTTGCTTAACTCAACTATCTTTTCGAACTCAAATATTTACAAACTTTATTTATTTTTTATCACTCTTTTAACCACTTTATCCCAATCATATTTAGGTACAATCAACTTTTATACAAAAATTACTCTATTTAACTTATTTTTATTCATTTTCTAATTTAAGCTCTATTTCTACCTACTTTGTAAATATGAACGAAACACATATATTTTATCAAGTAAATGTAATACAAAAGTATACACAAACTAGGGAATATTAGTATATAAATATAGTACTATTTGATGTTATCAAATATCCTCACACTTAAGTTCTGCTTGTCCTCAAGTAGAATACATTTTCATCATCTAAAACTGATAAGCATCAAACTAATATTTAAGAATCAAAATACTCAAATTAAAAATCTGTTTCATAATGTAAAACTTTAAACAATTTAATTAACATGGATAACTATAATGTACAAATAAAAATTATTATTATTAATGCAGCGTATCGTTCATGAATGATTACTAATATATTTGTCCACTTTAAACAATCTATACTTATATTTCTGAACACACCTTTATTGTTAGTATATATATTATTTATGATTTCCACATATGATATACTCTTAAACTTAATCATGCAAATTACTTCTATATTCAAAATAAATACATGAAATCCATTTTTAAGAATCAAGACATTGGTGACAGGTCTGCATTTTCATGCAACAAAGCGACATAACTTGATTCAGGTTTAAGTAAAACCAGACTTGGTCAAACCATTTTGGCGACCTCATTAGGTATCTTTTATTTTTAAGACTTTTCAATTACTTTTGACTTGTGTTTGCTTAATGTTAAGTATATATTAATAGAGACCAGGTCTATACTTTCGTATAACAGAGGAAACCATCAATATATACCCCCAAATGTATTCATATAAGTATCAAGGCATATAAAATTATCGCATGATAAATCTAAGAATTAAGACTTTTATGTCATACATCATAATATGTATCATAAAATAATATACAAGTTATTTTATTAATTTCTTAAAATTCAGAAATTTTCATATAGATTGCCTATTAGTACATCATATCATGTAACTATATATCACTCATTATTAAGTTTATTATGTTATATGTACAAAACAGTTAATCCACATTAAAGTCTAAACTTTTAAATATAAAACAAAACTTTAACAAAAAGTATTCTAACTAATAAATACCTAGTTTTTAACACAAAATTTTTAAAATTGATGAAAATTTAACAAAATTATAATATAAGGACAAGTAAACAAAAGTAAAATAATATTTCTTTTCTACCGATCTCATCCCCACACTTAAATTATACAATGTCCTCATTGTATATAAACAAGTAAAAATAAAAGTGAGAAAAGGAAGAAAAGAAATTAGAACGAAAAACTCCCCTGAATATGACGCGAATATCTTGATCTGGTTTAGCGTAATGGGTTATCTTCCGATCTTTATTCAAAAAAATATACAACAGCACACACTTTCGTAGTTAATCACGATTGCATTTAGCATATGCAATAAGCCTTTAAACCCCTCGGTATCCCAAGTGGACGAGTTATAGTCTCGTGAGGGTTTCCAGGGAACACACCCACAAAGTTCTTTTATTTTCCAAAAATTCCAATTTCAACTGAATTGGTTGCCAACTTCAAAAAGTAGCAAAGAACATAAAACGTATAAAAACAAAATACCAAAAACGGAAAATAAAAATTATACATAATGTACAAGCACGCGTTGCCTTCCGAGAAGCGCTTGTTTTTGTTCGAGTCACTAGCTTGACTCCGACCTTACTTACCTAAAAATATGTTGACTTTCCCCACACTTAAAAGTAAGCATGGATGGCAATATCTAAAAATTATCCAAAAATGTAAATTTATTAAAATGAAAGAAAATAGATACTTATCGTTTATAGCAGGCATTGATCCAAAAATTGATGCTCCATGATTTTCCAAAAATTGTGAGAAACTTTCCTTCCTATCGAATTGCCAAAAAGGATCTTCATACTCGTAAAACAATGAACTTGTGCTTATAGATACTTCAACCGTTGGCAGAGTTTTAATCCAACTGCTGGTTGATGTCAGATTACCACAAGTTCTGTTTTCAATTTCTCCTCTAATCCTTACCACTGCTTGATCATCATTTTCCTGATTATTCACCTCCGGATGTGATGACGAAATTTCACTAATAGCTGGATCCAAAATGACTATTAATTCTTCTTCTGTCATAACCCCATATTGGGTTCTCAATTCAAGGATTTCCTCTTCATTACAATCAAGTAACGAGAGTATTTCCTCATTAGAATCATAATGATCAACTCTTGGCAAAGGCAACCAATCTACCTCCATATCTTCTTCCTGTTCAATTTCACTAAAAATTTCGTTAGAAAATAAAGAGTCAGAAGATTGAGAATACTTATCTATTTGAATCATCTCCTCAAGTTGTTGAATGGAATTTCCTTGACTATGGCCAATAGTCTTCATTTCTTCCACTCTTTTACTTGATGTCTCCATAGATTGCGTAGCTTTCATAATCAGTGGACGAGATAAACTTTTAACCGTATCTGTAACACCCGCCAAATTAGGACTAGTAATTAGTGCCTAATCAGATGTTAATACATGTAATTAGTTCCGTGTTAGGCTAATTAATGTATCGAATTATATATTGTTGAATATATACGAAAATGCGATTTGGTTAAATCGTACGCAATTTAAATCGAATGTATTTCGATTCAATTTAATACGGACGTTGGTGACCAATTTTATTAAATAATGTTGTTATATCAAAAATATTATTATGATAATATTTCGTATTCATTCGTATCGTACAAACAGAACCTACACAATTTAAAATATTAAAACGCGCAAACTAAATAAACAAACTTACATTTTATAACTCAAATATAAATTAAATTGTAAAATATTTAAATAAAATATCGCGTAATAATTTGTATTTTAAAACGTACCATTTAATATGTAAAATAATTATTTAACGTCTAAACGACGGAGTAAACGAACACCACACGGAGCGGGAACGCGGGGCGAAAAATGGGAGCTTAACCTCCCATTCCCCACCATTTTCTTTCTCATTTCTCTTATCACTCTCTCTCTCTTACACTCTCTTTCTTTCTTTTCTCTAACCACCACCACCTCCAAAATACTCACAAAATCACCAAATAAACATACTAAACGCACTCGGATCATAGCATCGCTTTGGAGAAAAACGACCACGACACCACGATCTATTATCCTACCTTTTCGGATTTTTGATCCGACACTTTGTAAGTTTCCGACAAATCCCGAAATCTCTCTTTTTTAAATGTTTTCACTTGTTAGTAGTTTGTAACAACTCATAATGTCCATAAAAGGGTTGGGTAAAAATATTGGACCGAACGGTGGCCGGGAAACTCGTTTTCGACACAAAATCCGGCCAACAGCCCGTAACGTCGCATCTGGCCTGGAGCCTTTGCGACGTCGCGTATAACGTCGCACAGAAATCAATAACGTCGCCTTAGCGACGTCGCACATAACGTCGCATTGAATTGCGAAGTCGCACATAGCGACGTCGCCTACTACGTCGCTAGAATCAACAA
This sequence comes from Helichrysum umbraculigerum, assembly GCA_949592205.1. NCBI lineage: Eukaryota > Viridiplantae > Streptophyta > Magnoliopsida > Asterales > Asteraceae > Helichrysum > Helichrysum umbraculigerum. The sequence goes on along the minus strand of CATIUR010000005.1, from coordinate 825,553 downwards.
CGTCGCGTATAGCGACATCATCCTTAACGTCACATTAAATTGCGAAACGTCGCCTTTAGCGACGTCATGCTCAAGCAATCCTTACCTGCGACGTCGCACCCAACGTCGCACAAACCAGAAAACTCAGATTTTTACTAAGTGTCGAAACCTAAAATTTTAACACCTGATTTTACCCAAATTCGGATCCAGATGCGTTTTTCGTCAAAGCAATATAGTAGAAATAAAAATTTTCCAAGCTGACCTGGCAGCTCGACCCCAGCCAGGGGCTCTGCCCCTTGGACCCCGCCAGGGCTGCCGCCCCTTGGACCCCGCTACCAGGGGCGCTGCCCCCGGACCCCCGTACTTAGATTCCGTAACGGCTTCTAAAACACAATCAAAACACATTTTTCAAGTAAAACGCCACGAAATCAAAATAATAATAGTTGAGATTATTATTACAAATCCGTCACCAACGGGCCGTACACTTTTCAAACACTTAAACGTATCAACCAAATAGTGGAGATTTGGACATTATAGTTGAATGAACAACTACAAGGGTGATCTTTTGAGATACCCAATCATGATTATAACCATCGCGTGTCGTGGACACCCTCAGGTTACAAGTCTTTGGACTTCATACTCGGCTAATCAACTTACGTTTGTTTAAACGCTTTCAGACTCAGGTGAGTCTCATAGCCCCTCTTTTACTGTTTTACTCAGGGGTGTGATATATTGCTCAACTTTTAACATGTGAACGCAAGTACAAACATTTCATATACTACATGGGTTTTTCGAAACTAATCATTTTAAAGTCCTCCGTCAGCATAGTTGTTAATACGTTGTAGCGTGAATATTAGTATATGGTACCATATAGGATTGACCCACCTCGTCCGGGTTAGCAAGCACTAACCGGGTAAACGGACGTACTAATATTTGGGAAGACGAATGTGGATTAGGCATTCGTGGAGGCACCTCGCCCGGAATTCTCTATAGGGGACCCGGCCCTCGAGTTAAGCTCAACTATGTGCTCATGGCTGTATACACGATGACTATCATTTAATTGCTGGATGCAATTCTTTATTTAAATCTTGCGGTTCATACTATATTAACTGATTTCAAACCTGTGAGCTCACCAGCTTTTAGCTGACCTTTTAGCATATATCGCAGGTACCAAGCAGTAGGATGTTTCTGCTTCAGGACTTTAGCTCGAGTCAGCATACAGAAGATTGAGATTTTCTTGCATTAGTATATTTTGTACAAGTACTTCTGTACTGAAATCTCCTTTTATTTAAACTCGAGCTATGTAAAGCTTTAAATGTTGTAAACATTTCAGTTATCAATATATTTTGTTAAAACGACGCATATAGAGTCGTTTACTATATATCTTTGTGCTTTGTTATTGATTAGTAACACCCAAATCAAGCTTCCGCAAATCATCAAATTTGGGGGTGTTACAGATTGGTATCAGAGCCTAAGGTTATAGTGAACTAGGTTGCATTTAGTGGACCTAGACTATGACCATTAGGCGGTATTCCTTATTAGGTATAACTGGTTCAGTGATTACATCATACGAGTTTAATTTAACATAGCCTGATCAACTATGTACAATTAAACAAGGATGATGTAAGATCTGAAAGTAGTTATGGCTGAACAGGGTACAATAGAAGACTCTGACCTCGAGAGAACCGAGACTTAAACATGTTTATGCTAGACACTCAATAGGCTATATTATATAGGAGCTATATGAATATAGGCCTCAATCTTACTAACGTTTTGTCTCAGAAATGGCAAACACACCATCAAATTCATCTCGCTCTCAATCCGGGTCGCAGAACCCAAGGGTAGCTAGGAGGAACGCCAGGTTGCCTCGAGCTGGCCCGTACCCCACTCACTTCACCTTGCCGGCCTTAGCCGCTAGGGTGAACCAACACGAGCAGCGACTTCGCACCATGGATGTCGTGCTGCAGGAAACGAACGAAAACTGGAGACTTACATCCCTTGAACGCATCGAACAAGTCTCCGACGACCTTGAAACCACAAACAACAACATGGATGTCCTTCGCAACCAAGTAATAGAAATAAGCGTGGAAAATGCCCTTCTGCGACAAAGGATGGAAGAATGTGAACAGCGCTCACATGAAGCAGAAGAGTATGCCCGTGGACTAACACAACGACTAGCACTAGCAGAAGATAACGCCCGACAAGCTAGCAGACTTGCAAACACTGTGGACCGTCTTGTCACGATGATGGAACAAATTAATCTACGTTAAGACTAGTGTAGTCTTTGCCTTGTAATCTATTCTGTAATCTAGTAACTATCTAAGCGCTACTCTATAATTCGGTCGGATGTAACAATTCCCGACGCCTTTTGTAATACATCCATAGGATGTAACCTTTGAACTCATATTAGCTATCAAATATACCTTGTTGTTTCAACTCATATTAATTGTCATTTTCCCATGTTGATGTCATGTATTACTGCTTTTATACATGTACATCTATTACAAATGCAACTTTCCTACAAAATCTCATGTATCTTCATTTCTTTTATTGAAGAATCATGCCGCCAAAGACAAGACCATACACCGATGCTCAGCTTACATCCCTTATAACCCAAGCTGTTACTGAAGCCTTGGCTCGAAATACTCCTCAAAACTCCACGAGAAACAGCGATGCCGCTGAAACCCCTGCTGCTAAACCTTGTTCTTACAAGGACTTTCAAAGTTGCAAACCCTCAAGCTTCAAGGGTTCTGAAGGAGCCATCGGACTGATCAGATGGTTCGAAAAGATGGAAACTGTTTTCCGTGTCAGCAAATGCGCGGAGAACGACAAAGTAAACTTCGCCACCTGCTCTCTCGAAGATGATGCCCACTCTTGGTGGAATTCATATACCCAATCAGTGGGTGCTGACATTGCCTACCAACTAACTTGGGAGGACTTGAAAGCAAAACTCACTGCCAAATACTGCTCAATCGCTAAACTCCAAAAGTTGGACGAGGAGTTCTGGAACCTAAAGGTTCAGGGTGGTGACATCGATGGTTATACCACCAGATTTCAACAACTTGCCGCCTTCGCCCAGCCATGGTGAGCACCGAACCTGATAAAATCAGGAAGTACATCCTTGGCCTTCCTGAGCCTGTTCGGGGGCATGTTGCCTCTTCCAACCAAACCACCATTGACGGTGCAATCCTGTTGGCCCAAGACCTGATGTCCATGAGCCAAGATTCTGAACCACCCACTTCATCCTCCCAAAACAACAAACGAAAGTGGTCGGACTACCACAATAACCACTCCAGCCAACAAAACAAGAAACCCGACACCTTCAAAGCCTACAACACCACCACAGACATCACACGGGGCTACACTGGGAACAAACCCTATTGTTCCAAGTGCAGTCGTCACCATGAAGGTTCCTGTAGTCCCTTTTGCAACAACTGCAAGAGGTACGGCCACCTCACCAAAGATTGCAATTCTCCTGCCAACAACAATTCCAACAACAACACCAGACCACCCAAAGTCTGTTTTGAGTGTGGGAAACCAGGGCACTTCAGGGATACGTGCCCAAAGCTGAAGAATAACAACAACAACAACAACAACCGCAACAGCAACAACAACAACAACACCCGAAGCAGAGCCTTCGTCATCAAATCTGGGGACGCCCGCCAAGACCCGAATGTGGTCTCGGGTATGTTCCTCCTCAACAACTTAAATGCTTATGTTCTATTTGATACTGGTGCTGACAGAAGCTTTATCTCTGATGACTTTTGCCCACTACTTGACATCAATCCTGTTGCCTTAGATGTTAAGTACACTGTAGAACTAGCAAATGGCGAACTTTTAAACCTAGCTGACGAAACCTTTTCAATCGATCTTGTACCCGTTGAAATCGGAAGTTTCGACGTCATCATTGGAATGGACTGGTTGTCCAAACACCGAGCTGAAATCGTTTGTTACGATAAGATCGTCCGCATTCCACTCGCTGCCGGTGGAACCTTGATCATACAGGGGAAGACCGGTGGGACGGGACTCAATATCATCTCTTGCTTAAAAACCCGAAAATTTCTGAGAAAGGGTTACCCTGCAATACTCGCACACATCACAGAGAAGAAGTCGGAGGAGAAGCGACTTGAAGATGTGCCAATTGTTAGAGACTTTCCCGAAGTCTTTCCGGAAGAACTACCTGGTTTACCTCCGCCTAGACAGGTTGAGTTCTCAATTGATCTCGTGCCGGGTGCCGCACCGGTGGCCCGCGCACCGTACCGTTTAGCCCCATCCGAACTTCAGGAGATGTCTGCCCAGTTACAGGAACTTCTGGATAGAGGATTCATTAGATCGAGTTCTTCACCTTGGGGAGCTCCGGTCTTATTTGTTAAAAAGAAGGACGGTTCATTCAGAATGTGCATCGACTACCGAGAGTTGAACAAATTGACCGTCAAAAACCGATATCCACTTCCTCGCATTGATGATCTATTCGACCAACTTCAGGGTTCAAGTTTCTACTCAAAAATCGACCTGCGATCAGGCTATCATCAGTTACGAGTTCGCGACACCGATATTCCAAAAACTGCTTTCAGAACTCGTTACGGGCACTACGAATTCCAAGTGATGCCCTTTGGTCTAACCAACGCACCGGCTGTATTCATGGACCTTATGAATCGGGTGTGAAAACCTTACCTCGACAAGTTTGTCATTGTCTTTATCGATGACATACTCATTTACTCGCGCAACGAGCAAGAACACGCGCAACATCTCAAAACAATTCTAGAACTACTCAGACACGAGGAGCTTTATGCCAAATTCTCTAAGTGTGAGTTCTGGATACAAACTGTTAAATTCCTTGGTCACGTGATCGACAGTCAGGGAATTCACGTTGACCCATCAAAAATCGAGGCTATCAAAGACTGGCAAGCACCCACCTCTGCAACTGAAGTACGACAATTCTTGGATCTTGCTGGGTACTATCGGCGATTTATCGAAAACTTCTCCAAAATAGCTCAACCACTCACGTTACTGACTCAGAAGGACAAAAGGTTCGATTGGACCGATAAACAAGAGTCAGCATTCCAACTTCTGAAACAAAAGCTTTGCAGTGCTCCAATTCTATCCTTACCCGAAGGCACCGATGACTTCGTGGTATACTGCGATGCTTCTCACCAAGGTCTCGGTTGCGTGCTGATGCAACGAGACAAAGTTATTGCCTATGCCTCACGACAGCTAAAAATTCACGAAAAGAACTACACCACTCATGATCTCGAACTTGGAGCTGTCGTTTTTGCTCTCAAAATCTGGAGACATTATCTCTACGGCACTAAGTGCACAATATTTACCGATCACAAAAGTCTCCAACATATATTCGATCAGAAGGATCTCAACATGAGGCAACGTCGATGGGTCGAGTTGCTTACCGATTACGATTGCGAGATCAAGTACCATCCAGGGAAGGCTAATGTTGTAGCCGACGCCCTCAGTCGAAAGGAACGACCAAAACCACTTCGAGTCCGAGCCCTCAGTATGACCATTCACAACGACCTTACCGTTCAAATTCATACCGCTCAGATCGAAGCCCTGAAACCTGAAAACATCAAAAATGAAGCCTTGCGGGGTATTGACAAACAATTTGAAGTCAAATCTAACAGGATTAGGTATTTCTCAAACCGAATCTGGTTGCCTAATTTCGGGAACCTACGAGACTTGGTGATGGATGAAGCTCACAAGTCTAAATATTCTATCCACCCGGGATCCGATAAGATGTACCACGGAATCAAGGAATTTTATTGGTGGCCAAACATGAAAGCCGAAATCGCCACTTATGTCAGCAAGTGTCTTACTTGCTCGAAAGTCAAAACCGAACATCAGAAACCTTCTGGTTTACTCCAACAACCTGAAATCCCTGAATGGAAATGGGAACAAATTGCCATGGATTTCATAACCAAACTACCCAAGTCGGCGAGCGGTTGCGATACCATTTGGGTGATCATCGATCGTCTCACCAAATCTGCTCATTTCCTGGCAATCAAAGAAAACGATAAAATGGAACGCCTTGCACAAATCTACATCAAAGAAATCGTTTCTCATCACGGCGTTCCAATCTCAATCATCTCTGACAGAGATGCCCGCTTTACCTCTCACTTTTGGCAATCACTTCAAAAAGCATTGGGTACTCGTCTCGATATGAGCACCGCGTACCATCCTCAAATCGATGGCCAAAGTGAACGAACCATTCAGACACTGGAAGATATGCTACGCGCCTGCGTAGTTGATTTCGGTACAAACTGGAAAAGACATCTACCGTTGTGCGAATTCTCGTACAATAACAGCTATCATGCCAGCATTAAGGCTGCACCTTTTGAGGCACTGTACGGTCGTAAGTGCCGATCACCGATCTGTTGGACTGAAGTGGGAGACAGTCAACTCACTGGTCCTGAACTCATACACGCCACCACTGAGAAAATTGTGGAAATCCAAAACCGACTCAAAGCCGCACGTGATCGTCAGAAAAGTTACGCTGACGTGAGACGCAAACCGCTCGAGTTACAAGTTGGGGATCGAGTACTCTTAAAAGTATCGCCTTGGAAAGGTGTCATCCGTTTTGGCAAACGCGGGAAGTTAAATCCCAGGTACATCGGGCCTTTTGAGATCCTCGAACGGATTGGCCCCGTAGCTTATCGATTGCAGCTGCCATCCGAACTCAGCAGCGTGCACCCCACTTTTCATATTTCAAATTTGAAGAAGTGTCTGTCTGATGAGACACTTATCATTCCACTAGATGAAATTCGTGTTGACGATAAACTTCACTTCGTTGAGGAACCCGCTGAAATTATGGACCGTGAGGTCAAACAACTGAAACAAAGTCGTATTCCCATCGTCAAGGTCAGATAGAATTCGCGGCGTGGTCCGGAATTCACCTGGGAATGGGAAGACCAAATGCGACTCAAATATCCTCAACTTTTCACTGACTCTACCTCGAACACGACTTCGAACTAAATTTCGGGACGAAATTCTTCTAACGGGGGGAGAATGTAACACCCGCCAAATTAGGACTAGTAATTAGTGCCTAATCAGATGTTAATACATGTAATTAGTTCCGTGTTAGGCTAATTAATGTATCGAATTATATATTGTTGAATATATACGAAAATACGATTTGGTTAAATCGTACGCAATTTAAATCGAATGTATTTCGATTCAATTTAATACGGACGTTGGTGACCAATTTTATTAAATAATGTTGTTATATCAAAAATATTATTATGATAATATTTCGTATTCATTCGTATCGTGCAAACAGAACCTACACAATTTAAAATATTAAAACGCGCAAACTAAATAAACAAACTTACATTTTATAACTCAAATATAAATTAAATTGTAAAATATTTAAATAAAATATCGCGTAATAATTTGTATTTTAAAACGTACCATTTAATATGTAAAATAATTATTTAACGTCTAAACGACGGAGTAAACGAACACCACACGGAGCGGGAACGCGGGGCGAAAAATGGGAGCTTAACCTCCCATTCCCCACCATTTTCTTTCTCATTTCTCTTATCACTCTCTCTCTCTTACACTCTCTTTCTTTCTTTTCTCTAACCACCACCACCTCCAAAATACTCACAAAATCACCAAATAAACATACTAAACGCACTCGGATCATAGCATCGCTTTGGAGAAAAACGACCACGACACCACGATCTATTATCCTACCTTTTCGGATTTTTGATCCGACACTTTGTAAGTTTCCGACAAATCCCGAAATCTCTCTTTTTTAAATGTTTTCACTTGTTAGTAGTTTGTAACAACTCATAATGTCCATAAAAGGGTTGGGTAAAAATATTGGACCGAACGGTGGCCGGGAAACTCGTTTTCGACACAAAATCCGGCCAACAGCCCGTAACGTCGCATCTGGCCTGGTGCCTTTGCGACGTCGCGTATAACGTCGCACAGAAATCAATAACGTCGCCTTAGCGACGTCGCACATAACGTCACATTGAATTGCGAAGTCGCACATAGCGACGTCGCCTACTACGTCGCTAGAATCAACAACGTCGCGTATAGCGACATCATCCTTAACGTCACATTAAATTGCGAAACGTCGCCTTTAGCGACGTCATGCTCAACGTCGCAATCCTTACCTGCGACGTCGCACCCAACGTCGCACAAACCAGAAAACTCAGATTTTTACTAAGTGTCGAAACCTAAAATTTTAACACCTGATTTTACCCAAATTCGGATCCAGATGCGTTTTTCGTCAAAGCAATATAGTAGAAATAAAAATTTTCCAAGCTGACCTGGCAGCTCGACCCCAGCCAGGGGCTCTGCCCCTTGGACCCCGCCAGGGCTGCCGCCCCTTGGACCCCGCTACCAGGGGCGCTGCCCCCGGACCCCCGTACTTAGATTCCGTAACGGCTTCTAAAACACAATCAAAACACATTTTTCAAGTAAAACGCCACGAAATCAAAATAATAATAGTTGAGATTATTATTACAAATCCGTCACCAACGGGCCGTACACTTTTCAAACACTTAAACGTATCAACCAAATAGTGGAGATTTGGACATTATAGTTGAATGAACAACTACAAGGGTGATCTTTTGAGATACCCAATCATGATTATAACCATCGCGTGTCGTGGACACCCTCAGGTTACAAGTCTTTGGACTTCATACTCGGCTAATCAACTTACGTTTGTTTAAACGCTTTCAGACTCAGGTGAGTCTCATAGCCCCTCTTTTACTGTTTTACTCAGGGGTGTGATATATTGCTCAACTTTTAACATGTGAACGCAAGTACAAACATTTCATATACTACATGGGTTTTTCGAAACTAATCATTTTAAAGTCCTCCGTCAGCATAGTTGTTAATACGTTGTAGCGTGAATATTAGTATATGGTACCATATAGGATTGACCCACCTCGTCCGGGTTAGCAAGCACTAACCGGGTAAACGGACGTACTAATATTTGGGAAGACGAATGTGGATTAGGCATTCGTGGAGGCACCTCGCCCGGAATTCTCTATAGGGGACCCGGCCCTCGAGTTAAGCTCAACTATGTGCTCATGGCTGTATACACGATGACTATCATTTAATTGCTGGATGCAATTCTTTATTTAAATCTTGCGGTTCATACTATATTAACTGATTTCAAACCTATGAGCTCACCAGCTTTTAGCTGACCTTTTAGCATATATCGCAGGTACCAAGCAGTAGGATGTTTCTGCTTCAGGACTTTAGCTCGAGTCATCATACAGAAGATTGAGATTTTCTTGCATTAGTATATTTTGTACAAGTACTTATGTACTGAAATCTCCTTTTATTTAAACTCGAGCTATGTAAAGCTTTAAATGTTGTAAACATTTCAGTTATCAATATATTTTGTTAAAACGACGCATATAGAGTCGTTTACTATATATCTTTGTGCTTTGTTATTGATTAGTAACACCCAAATCAAGCTTCCGCAAATCATCAAATTTGGGGGTGTTACAGTATCTTTCTTAAGCTTTGGAAAAATTGATCCTTCATTGTAATTTCTGTTCAAAACAGCTGGATAAGGAGGCGGAGGTGTGTACTTTTTAACAATTTCTTCCGATAAAGGTGAAGGCGTATATTTTTTTAAATTTGGTTTTGCCTTATATCCTTCATCTTTTGGTTTTTCAAAATTTTCCACCTTGTCGCTTTCCATATCCTTCACAATTAGATCTTTATTCCAATATGCTATCATCTCATCTAAATATTGCTTCAGATCCTCTTTACTCATCATGGAAATGTTTCTCGACTTTTGAAAATTCTTAGGAACATTATTCATGTTTTGATAAATACCTGTCAAAATAAAATAAATAGAAAAAGAGTAGAAAAGAAAATAAAATAAAATAAAAACTAACTAAAAAAATTTCCAATTTTTTTTTTTTAACTAAAATAAATTTCCTATTTAAATAATAAACAACACTATTCCCCGGTAGAACAAAAGTCCAACCGGTTAAGTGTTCCCCGGCAGCGGCGCCAAAAACTTGGTGCGTGTGAAAGCGCGTCTTGTTTTATAATTTATAAAGTATAGGAAATACCAATCAATACTTTCACACAACCAGGCAAGAATACCCGATCGGAATAGTATAGCTATAGTAAGTCCAGGTCGATCTCAGGAACACAGGAATGGTGGTTTATTAATAATAATGGAAAATACTAATTATCCTAGAAAACAGTAAACAAAGGGGGACGTTTTAGTTCCGTGCGAACATTAAATTGAAATTAAATATAAAACAATATAAAAAATTAAATTAAAATAGCAGATAGGGAACAATAGGAAGGAACAAGTATTTGTGTAAATAATTCCACTCAGATTCATATATTCCAATTCATTACACGTTAATTGTTTAATTGTGATTTCTTTTATATCAACTTAATGCCAAATTCTTCAATGATATTAAATTGAATGTGAACTAGCCAACGTTTCGGGTCCAACTAATTCCTACAATCTAGGGTTCAACATGAAACATCGGTCCGATGTCACAAGATGATCAGTCAATTGTGTGTCTTTCCCTAAATCATGCATTAAATATTCACGATTGATTATAATTGATCATCGCAGTATGACTCAACAATACCTACTAATAATTACTTATTAGTCTTATTCATCTTAGGTTATTTAATTATTAGTCTCTTAACCTGTCAAACTCAATCTATTCAGCAATGATCAAAACCTAAGTTCTAACCATCAATAATCAACAATCTCAAAGGAACTCAATCTCAATGACATAGTCAACCACGTTAAGTAATAACTAATAACCACTAATAAATAAGGATCAACGGATAATATAATCATCTTCAATCAAACAATTTAATAAACGTGCAATATAATCGGTCAATAATCATTATCCAAGTTTCATTACTACACAAATACTAAATATCAATTCATATTCAAATATGCATAAAACAAAATATTCAATATAAAAAACATAGTTGCAATTGAATTAAATAAAAAGTAGATACAAACCGAATAATGAATCACAAAAAGATAAAGTGAAATGGCTTCAACCGTAGCTTTTCGTGCCTCCAAAAGTAACCTAAAATTCGTATTTTATAAACCCTAGTCGAAATATATATTACAAAGTATGAAAAAGAGTCTCCAAAAATCGTAAACAACAGCTGCGTTTTATACTTGCTGGGGATCAAATCCATACGGCGTATGAATTAATCATACGGCGTATGGATTGTAACTTCGTACTACGCAAGAAAAGGCTGCACCGACTCCACGTTTGACTTCATTTGATTTTTCATGTGCAAATGTCCAAGCTACTTTGACCAAGCCAAACATCGTTTGACTTGGGCCAACTCATTCCAAACGTGATCCATTTTATTCACGGACCAATCATTTAATTAATCCCGATTCGGTCCAGCTGCTTCTTTTCTTGCTCGGCCCAACTTTCATCCTGTTAAGACTTTGATCTTTGACTTGTCTTATGGATCTTTGACTGGGCCCCTTTACACTTTCTTCTGCCCACTTAACGTGAAACCTATACAACAAACATAGATCATCATCATTATTTGTTATTATTAATATTCACTTTATTACTATTTATTATTATTAAACGTACTAGTTACTACTACTATATTTTTATGATATTAACATACTAGTACTACTTAAGACTAATATATTGTTGGTGCATTTTGTGTGTCAGTCAGTTGGTCAAACTATTGTAATTGTCAAAGTCAATTAGTCTACGAATGTATAGTGTTTAGTGTGTATATTCGAGTCTGTAATTATAGAATATACATAGAATGATGTCATTGTAATTGGGCCTGCGACGTTGGGTCAGACGTCGCAAGGGTCTGGGCCTGCGACGCTGGGCTTAACGTCGCAGGGTCCAATAGGTTGATATAAATAGAGTGTTATAACTCATTTCTAGGGTTAGCGTTTTAGAGACAGAGAGAGAGCCGTGAGGTGAGAAACGAGTTTGTGAAAGTCTGTAATCGATATATTATCAATTGTGAATATACAAGATTATAGAGAATTGCGTTTTTGATTCGATTAATACGTTCATATATCTGATTGCTTGTTATTCCGCACTAGCAATTGAGCGATCCGATCAGATTCGAAGTGTACGGGACTATCAACTGGTATCAGAGCCATTCTTTATACTTTTTAGTATTAAAGAAATGCAATGTTGCGAAATTTATTCAATTAAAAAAAATACAAAAATATGTTTAATGTTTAAGGGGAGTATTTTTGGATTGGATATAAGAATTTGCTGTTCAGGGGGAGTAATTCTGAATATTAAAAATTCTGATTATTTAATTCAGAAATGTGAACAGCAAGATTCTTAATTCTTGAAAAGATGTTGGATTGTGTGTCTGTAAAACAACATGGGATATGATAGTACATCGGGGAACATGCACAAAATGGAAGTTTTAAGGTTTATCCTTGATGTATCAGTAGGTTTATCTAGCATACTTAATACAGTTTTTATGAAAATTATCTTCATCATATGATGTATTGGTAGGCATGATACATACCGGTCTATGGGTTATTAAGAAGTAAGTCTAATACATGTCTATGATCTTGTGGTAAACACCTTGTGATGTACGACTCTAAGTCTTAATTCCTTAGCGTAGCTTGACATACTTCTAATTTTTGGATCGTATATCTGAGATCTCTTGGGGGAGTTTGATGATTGTTTCCTCTGTTGTACGTAAGTGCAGACCTGGTCTCAATTCAGCTTACTCTCAAAACTAAGCAAACGTGAGTCAATGTACTTGCAAAGTCTTATATTTAAGGTACTGGTCAAGGTTGCCAATTGAATAAATCAAGTTTGGTTTGACTGCGATCGGTTTTGCTTAAACCTGAGTCAAGTGTATGTTGCTCTGCTGTACATCAGTACAGACCTGTCACCGCTGGCTTGATTTTTAAAATTGATTCTCTTATATTCTTTCTAAATTTGGAAACTATGTTCTTGTCTGGGCTAAAGGGGTATGTCTATGGTGGGGACCACGGTGAAATATTCATACTAATAATAAAAGGTTAGCTCGCAGACACGGATGTAATATGTTTAAGTGGAAAAACAATACCAGTAATCGTCTTGAAATAATTTTTATACTAGGTGTATTAAATGTGTTATGTAAATTTAAAATGGACAAATATACTGATAATCGAGATAACACTTACTATTTGCTAATAATTGCATGTTGGCCTGATATGATCCCTAATCAGACTTAAAACAATCCGATCCCCAAATTTATTTTAATCTTTGTTATTTACTTTTCATTTATAAAGAAAAATACAAAAATATTTTATTTCTATGTTATTTTCTTCAATATCGCATATCTTGTTAAAGTCAAATATTGAAGATGCAAAGAATGTCGGTTATTCTCCAAAGATTGTGAAGATAATTCTATCGGAGAAGCTGCTGATGATTGAGAGATGGTCACAGAGTTTGAAGATCTTATTGTATGATAAATTCGTGTCAGTCACATGAATTTGGACATCAAGATTTCTTGGAAGACCATGCTATCTCAAAGGGGGAGTTTCTGATTGTCAAAGACATGAAAGAGTTTGTTGATGAAGACTAATTGAAGACTTATTTGACCAAGCTGCTGACAAGGGGGAGTTTGTTGGTGCATTTTGTGTGTCAGTCAGTTGGTCAAACTATTGTAATTGTCAAAGTCAATTAGTCTACGAATGTATAGTGTTTAGTGTGTATATTCGAGTCTGTAATTATAGAATATACATAGAATGGTGTCATTGTAATTGGGCCTGCGACGTTGGGTCAGACGTCGCAAGGGTCTGGACCTGCGACGTTGGGCTTAACGTCGCAGGGTCCAATAGGTTGATATAAATAGAGTGTTATAACTCATTTCTAGGGTTAGCGTTTTAGAGACAGAGAGAGAGCCGTGAGGTGAGAAACGAGTTGGTGAGAAACGAGTTTGTGAAAGTCTGTAATCGATATATTATCAATTGTGAATATACAAGATTATAGAGAATTGCGTTTTTGATTCGATTAATACGTTCATATATCTGATTGCTTGTTATTCCGCACTAGCAATTGAGCGATCCGATCAGATTCGAAGTGTACGGGACTATCATATATTATTATTAATTATTAGTGTTATTATATTAACATTAGTGCTAATACTAACTATATAATTATTACTAACTACTATTATTTAGCCTAACTAATTATTTGGTCCAACTCATAAACTCTAATAAATATACAATCTGACTATTTTTGCTTAACTCAACTATCTTTTCGAACTCAAATATTTACAAACTTTATTTATTTTTTTATCACTCTTTTAACCACTTTGTCCCAATCATATTTAGGTACAATCAACTTTTATACAAAAATTACTCTATTTAACTTATTTTTATTCATTTTCTAATTTAAGCTATATTTCTACCTACTTTGTAAATATGAACGAAACACATATATTTTATCAAGTAAATGTAATAAAAGTATACACAAACTAGGGAATATTAGTATATAAATATAGTACTATTTGATGTTATCAGCGACGATGTTGGTTCTCAAGCCGTCGGGGTCGGCGTCGCTATGTGCGACGTTAGCAAATTAATGCGACGTTGGGGTTGATGTCGCACCATGCGACATCGTGAGGGGTTTTGCGACGTTGTGGCTGATGTTGCAATGTCGCTGGGACAAATGCGACATCGGCGTCTGATGGCCGGAATTTGTGTCGAAAACAAGTTTTCAGGTTTCCGTTTGGTCCGACTATTTTACCCAACCCATAAATGGACATTACAAGTTATTACAAACAACAAACAACTAAAAATAGAGAGGTTTCAAGATTTTGTCGGAAACTTACAAAGTGTCGAATGGAAATTCCAAAAAGATAGCGTTGTAGATCGTGTTGCCGTGGTTGTTTTATTCCAAATAAGCATGAGGATTGGAGGTCGTTTGATGGTAGTATTTGGTGATTTAGTGTGGTGGTGGTGGTAGTTGTATAGAGAGAAAAGAAAGAAGAGAAAGAGTGGAGATGGTGAGAATGAGGGGGAAAAGGAGGGAGTTGGGGGTTTTGGTGGAAGCCTCCAACTTCCAGTCCCCGCTCCGTGCTCCGCGCGGTGCTCGTTTACCCCGTTCGTTTAAACGTTAAATAATTATTTTTCGCGTTAGTTATTCATTTTAAAATACGAACTTTTGTTAAATAAATTGCTTGAATTATTTTATTAAATCTTTGATAATTTGGATTAATTTGCGTATTTATCATTTTTAAATCGCACAAATCTTAATCGTGCGGTACGAGACAATTAGGAAGTATTATAATAATATTATTTCGGATATAATAGTGTTATTAAATAAAGTCACGTTATTTAGAAAAATTGATCACCAACGTCCGTATTTTACTGAATCGAATTACATTCGATTTAAATTGCGTACGATTTAATCAAATCGCTTAATTGTATATATTCATCAATATATTTCGATACATTAATTAGCCTAAAACCGAACTAATTACATGTATTAACAAATGATTAGGCACTAATCACTAGTCCTAATTTGGCGGGTGTTACATTCTCCCCCTGTTAGGAGAATTTCGTCCCGAAATTTAGCTCGAGGTCGCGTTTGATGTAGAATCAGTGAATAACTGAGGATACTTGAGTCGCATTTGGTCTTCCTGTTCCCAAGTGAATTCCGAACCATGCCGCGAATTCCACCTGACCTTAACGATGGGAATACAACTTTGTTTGAGTTGTTTGACCTCACGGTCTACGATTTCAGCGGGTTCCTCAACAAAATGAAGTTTGTTATCGACGCGGATCTCATCAAGTGGAATAATAAGTGTCTCATCAGACAGACATTTCTTCAAGTTAGAAATGTGAAAAGTGGGGTGCACGCTGCTGAGCTCTTGTGGAAGCTGCAATCGATATGCCACTGGACCAATCCTCTCGAGGATCTCGAATGGTCCAATGTACCTGGGATTTAACTTCCCTCGTTTGCCGAATCGGATTACGCCTTTCCAAGGCGATACTTTGAGTAGTACTCGGTCCCCAACCTGGAACTCGAGGGGTTTGCGTCTCACGTCAGCGTAACTTTTCTGACGATCACGTGCTGCTTTGAGTCGGTTTTGGATTTCAACAATTTTCTTGGTGGTTTCATGTAAGAGTTCAGGACCAGTGAGCTGACTATCTCACACTTCGGTCCAACAGATCGGTGATCGGCACTTACGACCGTACAGTGCCTCAAATGGTGCAACCTTAATGCTGGCGTGATAGCTGTTATTGTAGGAAAACTCGCACAATGGTAGGTATCTTTCCCAGTTTGCACCGAAGTCAACTACGCAAGCTCGTAGCATGTCTTCCAGTTTCTGAATAGTTCATTCACTTTGGCCATCGGTTTGAGGGTGGTATGCGGTACTCATATCGAGACGGGTACCCATTAATTTATGAAGTGATTGCCAAAAGTGAGAGGTGAAGCGGGCATCTCTATCGGAGATAATCGAGGTTGGAACACCGTGTCGAGAAACAATTTCCTTGATGTAGATTTGTGCGAGGCGTTCCATTTTATCGGTTTCCTTGATTGCCAGGAAGTGAGCAGATTTTGTGAGACGATCGACGATCACCCAAATGGCATCGTAACCGCTCGACGACCTTGGTAGTTTGGTTATGAAATCCATAGCGATTTGTTCCCATTTCCATTCAGGAATGTTAGGTTGTTGGAGTAAACCAGAAAGTTTTTGATGTTCGGTTTTGATTTTCGAGCAAGTAAGACACTTGCTGACGTAAGTGGCGATTTCGGCTTTCATGTTTGGCCACCAATAAAACTCTTTGATGCCGTGGTACATTTTATCGGATCCCGGATGAATAGAATATTTGGATTTGTGAGCTTCATCCATCACCAAGTCCCGGAGGTTCCCAAAACTAGGCAACCATATTCGATTGGAGAAGTATTTAACCCCATTAGATTTGGTTTCAAATTGTTTATCCATGCCCCGCAAGGCTTCGTGTTTGATATTATTGGGTTTTAAAGCTTCGAGTTGAGCAGCGAGAATCTGGATGTTTAGATGATTGTGAATAGTCATACTGAGGGCTCGGACTCAAAGTGGTTTCGATCGTTCCTTTCGACTGAGGGCATCGGCAACAACATTTGCCTTCCCTGGATGGTATTTGATTTCGCTATCGTAATCGGTAAGCAACTCGACCCATCGACGTTGCCTCATATTGAGATCCTTTTGATCGAATATGTGTTGGAGACTTTTGTGGTCGGTAAAAATTGTGCACTTAGTGCCGTAGAGGTAATGTCTCCAGATTTTGAGAGCGAACACGACAACTCTAAGCTCGAGGTCATGAGTGGTGTAGTTCTTTTCGTGAATTTTCAGTTATCGTGAGGCGTAAGCAATGACTTTGTCTCGTTGCATCAGGACGCAACCGAGACCTTGATGAGAAGCATCGCAGTATACAACGAAGTCATCGGTGCCTTCGGGTAACGATAGAATGGGGGCACTGCAAAGCTTTTGTTTTAACAGTTGGAATGCTGACTCTTGTTTATTGGCCCAATCGAACTTCTTTTCCTTCTGAGTCAGCACCGTGAGTGGTTGGGCTATTTTTGAGAAATTTTCGATGAATCGCCGATAGTACCCAGCAAGACATAGGAATTGCCGTACTTCGGTTGGAGTGGTTGGC
The DNA here is from genome assembly GCA_949592205.1 of Helichrysum umbraculigerum. Classification (NCBI taxonomy): domain Eukaryota; kingdom Viridiplantae; phylum Streptophyta; class Magnoliopsida; order Asterales; family Asteraceae; genus Helichrysum; species Helichrysum umbraculigerum. The sequence continues at coordinate 807,945 of CATIUR010000005.1, read as the reverse complement.
GATTGCCAGTCTTTGATAGCCTCAATTTTTGACGGATCAACATGAATTCCTCGACTATCAATGACGTGTCCAAGGAATTGAACGATCTGCATCCAGAACTCACACTTGGAGAATTTGGCGTAAAGCTCCTCATGTTTAAGCAGTTCTAGGATGGTTTTGAGGTGTTGCGCGTGTTCCTGTTCGTTGCGCGAGTAGATGAGGATGTCGTCAATGAAGACGATGACAAACTTGTCAAGGTAAGGTTTGCACACCCGATTCATGAGGTCCATGAATACAACCGGTGCGTTGGTTAGGCCAAAGGGCATCACTTGGAATTCGTAGTGCCCGTAACGGGTTCTGAAAGCAGTTTTTGGAATATCAGTGTCGCGAACACGCAGTTGATGATAACCTGATCGCAGATCGATTTTTGAATAGAAACTTGAACCTTGAAGTTGATCAAATAGGTCATCAATACGAGGAAGTGGATATCGGTTCTTGACGGTTAATTTGTTCAACTCTCGGTAGTCGATACACATTCTGAATGAACCTTCTTTCTTTTTAACAAATAAGACCGGAGCTCCCCAAGGCGAAGAACTCGGTCTGATGAATCCTTTATCTAGGAGTTCCTGTAACTGGGTGGACTGCTCCTGAAGTTTAGATGGGGCTAGGCAGTATGGTGCTCGGGCTACCAGTGCGGCACCCGGTACGATATCGATCGAGAACTCAACCTGTCTAGGTGGAGGTAGACCAGGTAGTTCTTCTGGAAAGACTTCAGGAAAGTCTCTAACAATAGGCACATCCTCAAGTCGCTTCTCCTCCGACTTTTTCTCCGTGATGTGTGCGAGGATTGCAGGATAACCCTTTCTCTGAAATTTTTGGGTTTTCAGACAAGAGATGATGTTGAGTCTCGTCCCACCGGTCTCCCACTGTATGATCAAGGTTCTATAGACGGCGAGAGGGATGCGGACGATTTTGTCATAACAGATGATTTCGGCTCGATGCTTGGACAACCAGTCCATACCCACGATGACGTCAAAACTTCCAATTTTAACAGGCATGAGATCGATTGAAAAGGTTTCGTCGGCTAGGTTTAAAGTGCAATTAGGTATTACACTATCGGTTTCTATGTGTTTACCATTTGCTAGCTCTACGGTGTACTTAGCATCTAAGGCAACAGGGGTGATGTCAAGTAAGGGATAAAACTCATCAGAAATAAAGTTTCTATCGGCATCAGTATCAAACAGAACAGAAGCAGATAAGTTGTTAAGGAGGAACATACCCGAGACCACATTCAGGTCTTGACGGGCATCCCCAGAGTTGAGTACGAAGGCTCTACCTCTTGCGTTGTTGTTGTTGCGGTTGTTGTTGTTGCCCTTGTTCTTCAGTTTTGGGCACCCATCCCTGAAGTGCCCAGGGTTCCCACATTCGAAGCACACTTTGGGCGATCCAGCGTTGTTGTTGGAATTGTTGGTAGGGGATCGACAATCTTTAGTAAGGTGGCCGTACCTCTTGCAATTGTTGCAAAAGGGACCACAAGAACCTTCATGGTGGCGGCTGCACTTGGAACAGTAAGGTTTGTTCCCAATGTAACCCCGTTTTTTGTCAGTGGTTGTGACACCCAGTCAAAAATGACCCAAATTTTCGTCCAAATTTTAACTTTTAAGACGCGTATTACATACGAGTTAATACTCAAGTATTCAAGTACTATATATATAAATATATATAACTCGAAACGAATATTTAATAATCGTATACATACGAATCTGACAGCACGCGGGTACCTAAAATAAAAGTCGGTACAAAACATCTCCAACTGAAATATTATTGTTAGAAATAATATTACTAAACTCAGAAAATTATTTAAATACAATTTGAACACATAAAACTCTCCGTATGTTCAAAGTAAAACAAAGATACAATCTTATATCACATTAAAAATATTTTTATAAAATATTTCAATTAAAAACTTATACGATTATATATTTAGAAATTTACCGTTTTAAAATATTATACTACTTTACGATCGGGTACGCAAAAACGGGGTTTAATGCTACATCGTTTGAATTATTGGACAGACAAGATCCACATTTAGTGGATCTTGCCCCGTATACACACAGAACCAAAAGCCAGTCTCTTTCTCACTTTCATTTCATTTTCCCTCTCAATCTCTTCTCTTCTGCTCTCTCTCGGTTTCTTCTTCTTCAACAAATTCAAACAATAACAACAATCAATCAACAACAACATCATCTCCATCATCACCATCTTCATCTTGATCATCATCATCATCGTGGATATCATCATCACCATCACTTTCGGTTCTCCATTTTCGTTGTAAGGAACACTTTTCCATTTCTAATTCTTGCATGAATTTCGAATTTTACATTATACACATTATGATTTACTTGATCATTATTATGAGTTGAAAATGAAAAACAAATTAAAATCCAAGTTGGTGATGAGGATCAGAGAACAAAAACATATGTATATGCTCTGTACAAAAACGTATATTGAGAGTGCCCCCTGGATGTGGATCTAAGTGTTGATCGATAGTAATAGATTGGCGGAATCAATCAATTACACAAACAAGTAATAAACTCAAACCGAAAACAATGATTAATCAAAGTAAACGAGTATATTAGCTTGTAAATCGTATTGGAACTGTTTACAGAAGTGCTTAGTCGACAAATGGTGCTAGGGTTTCGTCAACCCTAGCCGAAAACCCGTAGGTTTCAATTTATACTAACAAAATCAGCAGACATGCGTCACTTGGGAAGTGTCGCATGTCGCCGCCCTCATGCGTCACTTACCTAAGTGTCGCTATGCGTCACTGAGGCAAGTGTCGCCTAATGCTAAACTTAAGTGTCGCAAATACATAAAATGACTTTTCTATTAAAACTAACTAACGACACTTACAACTCAATAGACCAACTGACAGACACACAAACATGTATCAACAAACTCCCCCGTGTCTTCAGCTTGGTCTTCAAAAACATCTTCAGTTTAAACCCAACCTGGTGGAAATACTCCACCAGCATGAATACCCACTCGAACACAAATCTCGACCACCTTCTCGAACTTTGAAGCTTCTTCTTGATCATAACGATGATACTCCATCTTACTTTTGTGAAGAGCTTTCAAATCTTTCTTCGTCAAATTGATAAGGCTGATCGGATCAAAAACACGAAGAGTTCTTCCATACTTTGCAGATAAACTCCAATTACCCTTCTCAATCACTGGATCTTCAACTGAAAGATATTCAATGACTGCTTCTTGAGTAACAGAGTCAAACCACCAATATCGTAATCTTTTCAGAAAATCAAGTGGTAATGACTGCAAAGGCACAGTTTTCTGACTAGCAGCTGGAGGATAATGATACTTCACAATCGGTTGCTGAGTTCTTGAATCCAACTTTTTCTTGTATGAATAACGAACTCCCAACTCTGGTCTAACCCACAAATACTTCTTGCTGTTAATATCTCTTCTGAGAATCTTCTGAAACATATTACCACGAAAATCATCAGTGTGGTTAACGATATTCAGCTGAGCAAGACGATTTAATTCCTCCTTTGGCAATGTGCTGATACAGTTAAATCTTGGCCGAAAATACTATACTCCATCTCTTCGCTTAATAAGAATCAGAAAGTTGACTTCATCAAACTTCCAACTTCTGATTAATCCAGTCAAATCACCTCGAACCTGATATGTTTTGCAAATCTTCAATTCAGGCTTGAGCTTTCGAAACATTGGGCGCTCTGAAGATGTAGACGGTTGCGCTTGTTCAGGAACAGATTCAGCAGTTGGTTGTTCCTGAGTAGTATCTGTTTGAGGCTCTTGGTCATCATCAGAATCATCGGACTCAATGACCGGTGCATCAAAATCATACGGTTGAGCCGGTTGTTTCTGAACTTGTTCCGATTCTCGCTCAGGTGCTAGTTCCTGATGAGGATTAACCAAATATTCTTCGTCTGACTCTGGAACCTCAGCATCCATCTCTATATCATCCGGATCAACTGATTTATCTTCTTCATCATCCGGATTTATCAAACTCTGAATGTATGTGAGATTAACATTCGAATAATCAACCGAAATGGGTCTCGGTTGTCCTGGAACATCAACGAAATAATCCAAAGCAATGTTTTCATTAATAGAATATGGATTTACATTTTCGGATTCTGGGGGAGGGGTTACATTTGTTTCTAAGGTTCTCTGACCTTCCTCCCCCGAAACAACAGTAACCGCTTCCAATTCTAACAACCTAGACTGCACATCTTTCAATTCTAGCTGCAACTCCTGCACATGAGCTGCTTTTATCTCCAAATCTTTTATTTGAGCAGCTTGAGCTTCAATCACGGCAGCCTGATCATCAAAACGCTTGTTCATCTGAGTTATCTGATCAAGTAACTGCTGAAGCATCGCAGTCGGCGGTTGTTGTTGTTGTTGTTGTTCATCTTGGTGACCAGGTTCCTGAATAGTAATTCCTGTTCGCTGGCGTCTTCTCAATGGTAAATTAGCATAAGACGGAGAAGACCCAGCTGGTCGCTTTCCAAGATTAGGCGGTACATGAACACGCCCCGCAGAAATCCTTCTCAAAATACGCTTAAAGCGTCGAGGATCAGCCAACTGTATTCCATCCAATGCATCATGAGGTGGTACATCACCCGGAGAATCAGGTGGTGTAAGACCACCATCAGATTCCTCAGCTGGAACCTCTTCAACTTGCTCAATATCCTCCAAATCTTGAGCTACAGCAGCATCAACTAAATCTGCCTCATTGACCGGAGGAGCAACAACATCCTCATAACCATCCCCGGGCGGCGCAACATAGTTTTCGTTTACTATGTGCCCAAATAACTCACGATCAGGTAAGATCTGAGAATCTTTTGGTGGCAGCTTACAGTCATTGAAAACACGTAACATCATGGGCGTTGGAAATAGTAACGATCTTAGATCCGGAGCTATTCCCAAATTCAAATCATTTAACAACAGCTGAACAAAACGAGGATATAACAGCCATTTTTCTTTTCCAGCTCGAACATTATCAACCATATTCCCAAAAATATAACCGCTGAAGTTATACGGCTTGTTATAAACTAACGCCAGCATCAGAGATAAAGTCATGTGACTAGCAGCATCGTATCCTCCTTTTCGCGGAGATAAACACACAATTACGATGTGAGCTAAGTATCTCCAAACTCTACAGAGATACTGTTTACGAAAATCAGTAAGCTGATCAGCCGGATAACCCAATCTCTGAAGACCCCCGTAGATAAAAGTGGTCTCAAAAACGGTCGGCATATCGTTTGCATCATCAAACTGCAAAACACGGCGAACTGAATCCTGTGTAATCTGAATCTCACGACCAAACATAGTGGACACAATCCTCGGAGTGTCGTTCTCTGTTCTGATAAATGCGTGGTCATAAAACTCCTCGATTTGATTCATATACACTGGTACTGAAGCTGTAATAGCGTAATGAATCCTCGAACGTCTAAGAAACTCGATCATCGGCCGAAAAGGCAACGAGTTCTTATGCGTAGATTCCAAAAATGCAACAATGTTGTGCCTGGTGTTTGTGCGACGATAATAATCCTGAAGATTCTCCATCTGTAACTATAAACCAGACAAGAACACGAAAAATCGTTACAGAATAAGCTCAAAATCATAATCGAAAAATCTGATATTATAGCGTCACTGAAGAAGTGACGCACGTAACATATCCGACACTTAAAGAGTGCCGTATAAAAATCAGAAATCAGAAGGATGCGTCACTTAAGGTAAGTGACGCATTGAAAGCGTCACTGGTGTAAGTGACGTTGCCGCAACATGTATCATTCAAGCGGCACTTAACAAGTGACGGGTATGCGTCATTTATAAAATGACGGTTAGTAATAGCGGCACTGACAGCGTCAGTTAAGGAAGTGACGGATCAAAGCGTCACTCGGTAAGTATGATGTGGGAGTGACGCATAAAGGCGTCACTCAGCAAAGTGACGTTTAAAGGCGTCACTTGTGGAAGTGACATTTATCCTGTGAAATTACCATTAAGCGTCACTTAAGGAAGTGACGCTTGAAGTGACGCAACGATGAAGATCATCGTGTCACTGTTCAAGCCCAGAAATCACGACGAACCAAATTTGGGGTTTTTTGAAAACGAGTTAACCAAACGGTGCGGCAAGTGAAGACGAGTAAAACACACCGTTTATTAACACAAAACAATAACAAAACGATCCCCAATAATCATGATTTCATAAACCCTAAAAACCCGAAACTTCAATCGACGATTAAATCATGAATACGCAATTTTAATAGATAAGAATGGTACCTAATGATGCGTATAAGTGAGATGAACAAGTTAACGGAGACCGATTGCACGAAAAATACACGAAAAGCCGTAGATCGATCGGAAAGCACGAACAGTCGAAGTGACGCAGCGACGAGAGAAGTGACGCAAGGGTAGTGGAAGTGACGCGTAGTGAATAGTGTTGGTGGTAGAAATAAGTGCCGGATACGGACTATTTATACCAAAACTCTAATCAGCGTCACTTAGAACGACTCTTAAAGCGTCACTTTTATGCGTCACTATGAGCGTCACTTATGAAGTGACGCATATCGACAGTTTTTAACGAAATTTAAAATTTTATCGATCTTTTGCGTAGTACTCAATTTGACGGTAAATGTGACTTGGTAAAAAAATATAATTTAACAAAATTACAACAATAAAAACCAAACTAAATACATTCTTTTTGGTGACGGAGTTGATTAAGTCTGGTTAGGGATCATATCGGAATAACATGCAATTATTAGGAATAGTAAGTGTTATTTCGATCATCAGTATATTTGTCCACCTTAAATTTACTTGGCACATTTAAAACACCTTGTATAAAAATTATTTCAAGACAATTATTGGTATTGTTTGTCCACCTAAACATGTTACATCCGTGTCTGTGAGTTAACCTTTTATTGTTAAAATGAATATTTCACAATGGTTCCCACCATAGATATACCCCTATAACTTAGACATTAACATAGTTTCCAAATTTAGGAAGAATATAAGAGAATCAATTTTAAGAATCAAGCCAGCGGTGACAGGTCTGTACTTGCGTACAACAGAGCAACATAACTTGATTCAGGTATAAGCAAAACTAAACGCAGTCAAACCAAATTTGTGGCGACCTTGTGTAGTATCTTAAATTTAAGACTTTGCAAGTGCATTGACTCACGTTTGCTTAGTTTTGAGAGTAAGCTGAATTGAGACCAGGTCTGCACTTACGTACGACAGAGGAAACAATCAGCATACTCCCCCAAAAGATCTCAGATATACGATCCAAAAATAGAAGTATGTCAAGCTATGCTAAGGAATTAAGACGTAGAGTCGTACATCACAAGGTGTTTACCACATGATCATAGACATGTATGTAAATTACTTCTTAAAACCTCAGAGACCGGTGTGTACCATGCCTACCAATACATCGTATGATGAAGATAATTTAGATAAAAACTGTTTTAAGTGTGTCAGATAAACCTACTGACACATCCAAGATAAACCTTAAAATTCCATTTTGTGCATGTCACCCGATGTACTATCATATCCCAAGTTGTTTACAGACACAACTTCAACGTCTATTTTAAAAATGTAGCAACCTTGCGTTTTCTTTAATACTAAATAGTACAAAGAGTGGCTGTTGCGATTTTTTTTTTTTTTTTTTTTTTTTTTTTTTTTTTTTAACACACATAAAAGCAAATAACGTTAACTATCCAAGTCACAGATTACTTTTTAGACCCAAAGAATCTTAAACCGATCATGTTGACCAGTTCATCAAATCGAGCACGTGAAAAGGCTTTGGTGAATAGGTCAGCATTTTGTTTAAGGGTGTCTATGTGGACCAGGTCTATCAAGTGTTTTTCATAGCAATCCCGTATGAAGTGGAACCTAAGTTCAATATGTTTTGTCTTAGAGTGCTGTACGGGATTGCGTGTGATAGAAATAGCAGCAGTGTTATCTATGTGAATGGGAGTCATAGTAAGAAGTAACCCGTAATCGCGTAATTGGTGCTGAATCCAGAGAACTTGGGCACAGCAACTAGCGGCAGCAACATACTCAGCCTCTGCTGTAGAAAGAGAGACTGTAGTTTGCTTCTTGCACTGCCACGAGACCAAACGCGATCCCAGAAACTGACATCCACCCGTTGTAGACTTCTTATCGATACTGCAACCTCCATGATCCGAATCTGAATAGGCTGTGAGAGCGAAAGTCTTCTCATTTGAATACCAAAGACCAAGGGTAGGTCTAGCTCTGAGATAACCAAAAATTCGCTTTACTGCCTTCATATGTGACACCTTTGGTTTAGCCTGATAACGTGAGCAAATCGACACGGCAAATACAATATCCGGTCTTGAGGCAGTCAAATACATAAGAGAACCTATCATTGAACGATAGTCCCTCTCCTTGCAATCTTCATCTTCCTCAGCAAGTTTGAGATTGTATAAGCTCGATGGGAGTCCCATAGGTTTTACAAGTGAGCAGGTCATACCTAGTCAACATGTCATTGACATATTTTGACTGATGTATATAAATACCTTTTGCAAGCTGCTCAACTTGTACACCTAAAAAGAAAGTGAGCTCCCCCATTGCGCTCATCTCAAACTCAGACTTCATGATTTTCTCAAAGTTCTTACACATTGCCTCATTGGTAGACCCGAAGATAATATCGTCCACGTAAACCTGCACAAGTAGCAAATCTTCCCTATCCTCTGACTGTTCACGAAGAATAAATAGCGTGCTATCGATGTTCCCTCTCACAAAACCATGCTTAATCAGATGTGTAGTTAGCCTCTCGTACCAAAGTCTTGGTGCTTGGTGAAGACCATACAACGCCTTGTTCAATTTGCAGACGTATTCAGGATGCGCAGGGTCTTCAAAACCAGGAGGCTGCTTAACGTACACATCGTTGTCAACCTTTCCATACAGAAACGCACTTTTCACATCAAGTTGATTGACGCGAAATCCCTTGAAGGACGCGTATGCCAGAAAAATGCGTATGGATTCCAATCGAGTAACAGGGGCAAATACATCATCATAGTCCAACCCCTCAATTTGGCTGAAGCCTTGAACTACTAGACGTGCTTTATTACGAATTACAACGCCCCTATCATCCATCTTATTACGAAAAACCCAACGAGTGCCAGTCAAGTGGGCACCCTTGGGTAATGGAACTACTTCCCAGACTTGCAACTTTTCAAATTGTTGTAGTTCCTCTTGCATGGCCTCGATCCAGGATGGATCTTTTAAGGCCTCTTCAACTTTCTTAGGTTCATTCTGCGAAAGATAACATGAATTAACATTAGCCACCAGACCCGAAAGTTGTTCAGTATCAGTCTGTTTCGCTTGATGTCTTGTTTGAACCTTTGCATGAGGATCACCAATGATATTATCAATGGGGTGATCCTTATGTATCCGAGTCACTGGAATTTGATCTGGCACAAGATTCTGTTCCAGATTACTCAGATCTCCCTCATTTGCAGAAATATTCGGAGAAGCATCATCATCTTCATCTCTTTGAGAAAATAAATGAGAATAATTCATATTTTCTGCTTCCTCTCCCTCATCACTTACCTCATCCTCTCCTCCTTCCTCTAATGATGGCATGTTTGGATCATACGGAAGCTCCTTGGTGTAGTTATACACTGTTTTAGAGGTAGAAGGAGCATCTTTCGAAGGTGTAACTCGAGAAGTAGATGTTGGAATAGGTGTTGTTGATGGTGGTGTGGGTGTTGGTATTGGTGTAGTATCAGTTGGTGGTGGTTCGGGTGTTGCATTAGGAGATGGGTCGGATGGTTTACTAACTGGTGTATCTTGAGAAAAATCAAGTCCATGTAGCATGGAAACTAACTCTTCCGTTTCATCATCATCAGGAATTTTGAAAGAGTCAAAGAGATTTCCATAGTTGAAGAACCAATCCGGACCTGTTCCTTGAGGAGGTTCCGTATACCTTAAACATTTTACTTCAAACTGTTCCTCAATCTGATTCGTTGATTTGTTAAAGACTCTTTTGTTCGGAGAATTGACTGAATATCCAAGAAAAATCCCTTCAACAGCTTTGTCACCAAACTTAGAGACCTTATCTTTTGTAATCATGATCATGCATGGACACCCAAATGGTTCTAAGAACTGAAGGTTTGGCTTACGGTTATTGAAAAGTTCATAACACGTCTTGTTCTTTTTCTTAACCGTGAGCACTCTGTTGAGAACATAACAGGCAGTATTAACTGCCTCAGCCCAGAAGATGATTGGTAATTTGGAGTCAGCTAACATAGTCCGAGCTGTCTCTATAATTGTCCTGTTCTTTCTTTCTGCAACTCCATTCTGTTGTGGAGTCCTTGGAGCACTGAATTGATGCTCAATTCCTCTTGTAGCACAAAACAATTCGAGAGTTGAGTTCTTGAATTCAGTTCCATTGTCGCTTCGAATCCTTTTCACCTTTAAGTTGCATAGATTTGCCAACTTATCCAACAAATACACCAGAATATCAGGAGTCTCCCCCTTTGTAGTCAAGAAATATACCCACGAAAACCTTGAGTAGTCATCAGTAACTACCAAGCAGTAAGACCGACCACCAATGCTCTTTGTTGAAACTGGACCGAACAGATCCATATGCAGTAGTTCCAACGGAGCTGCAATAGAATTCACAACCTTAGACTTGTGGGACTTCTTGTGGAGTTTTCCTTTGTGACAAGAAACGCAGTCATCTTGTAGAGCAAATGACTGTTTTGGAACTCCCCTCACTAAATCATTATTAATCAGAAAATTCATTTTACGGAAATGAATATGTCCCATCCGTCTGTGCCAAAGGAGTGATTCCTTTTCTGAAGCCTTTGAAAGAAGACAAGTATAGTCACTTGTAGTCTCCACAGTTCGCATATTCATCACATAGGTGTCATTCTTTCTAGGTGCCCGCATCAATACCCAATCCTCAGGAATGACATACCCCGGCTTCAATATTACACATTCTGTCTTTGTGAATAACGTGGTATAGTCCTTGTCACAAACTTGTGAAACGCTCAGCAAGTTGTGAGTCAGCTCAGCCACATAATTCACATTTTCAAAGCTAACTTTTCCATTTGTTAGCGTTCCCTTTCCCGAAATCGTTCCTCCTGAATCTCCCGCGAAAGCAACGTATCCTCCCGAGTATGGTTTAATATCCGTCGAAGAGACACATCGCCAGTCATGTGTCGCGAGCAGCCACTATCCATATACCATAAACTATCCTTCACACGTTCCGACTGCTGCAACACATCAAAGAAAGAGATTAGTGAGAAACGGAGACCCAAGCCTTTACAGACTTAGGTCTTCCATGGTCATCAACAATAAGCACATCAGATAGGACTTTATCTTTAAACAAATTAGAATTTTTATCTGAAGTGTTATTGTTGACGACTGAAGAGTCAGCATCAGACTCTTTTCGTTTCCAAACTTTTGAAGGTTCGGAATTGATATCAGAAATAATGTTGGGCTTTTGAATTGGCAAAGGTTTTTGCTCAACATTACTTAGCTTCAGAACAGGCTTGGGAGACTTTGAGTAACGCCTAGGTGGAGATTTTGAAAAAGAATTTCTATAAACTGATGTCCTAGGCATCTCTCTCCCATAGCGCTGATTTGACAGCTTGGGACAGTCACGGATCAAATGTCCTTGTCTCTTGCAGTAGAAACAAGAACGAGTCTCAACTAACGGTTGAGGCTGAGGCATTACCACAGGAGGTGGAGAAACATTTCTAGAACATGAACATTGAGTACATGTCTTAGAAAATGTTTGCTTTGGTTGAGAGGTCGAAGTTGAAGGTTTATCAGACAAAACTTTTTCATTTACTAATTTTCGTTGCAAAATCTTTACAGGTGACTGTAAAGTTTGTTGTTTTGAGTTTAAAACCTTGGCTTTACCCTTATTTGTTTGAACCTTAATTTCAGGTTCAACTTTTGAAATTACCTTTTCAGGTTTAACTTCAACTCTCTTAACTTCAGGATACTCCTGATCCGTAATATCCTCAATCTCAACGATCTCCTCAAAACAAACTGGAGATACATCCTTTTGCTCAACAATCTCCTCAGCACTAACAGGAGATTTATTCAATGGCTTAACAAACTTAGGAGTGGGATACTCTGGCCTCGTGGTTTTCTCCTTCTCCTGTTTGTTAGATTTAGCCACTTTACCCTTGATACCCAACAACTTAGCATAATCAACTGGAATTTCATCAAGGCCTTCCTTAACAGGTAAAGGAGTATAAGTAGTAGGAGGTGCTATTTCAACAAAACCTATTCCTTTTCCTCCCTTACTTTTCCTATCCTGCTTATGATTGCTAATAATTTCATTAAAGATCATTGTCGCAGAAGTTGACCCTAAGACTTTATCTTGATAATTACCATACTCACTTTTTAAGTCTGAAAGCTCTTTGTTTAACAGTTCAATTTCAGTAAGATAACTTTTAATTGCATCCTGTTGACTAAAAACTTTAGCTTTATAAGTTTGAGTATCTAACTTATGAGCTTCAATATGTTTTTCATAGAGTTTTTCATTTTCTTTCAAAAACTTATTTGACTCATTAAGTTTTGCAACTTTATCTCGCAACTCTTGGTTATCCTTTTGAAAAGCCTCTAGAGATTCAGTTAGATTAATGCATGAGATACAGTTTAAAGGTTCAGGTGATTCATTTTGTACCTCAGGTGTAATATGAGCCATGAGACACTGTTGAAACTTTGTAGCCTCCGCATTCCAGTCATGAGTAGTTGGCTCAAAAACCACCAAAGCATTGTCCACAACTAACGTCTTGCCCTCTTCTTTCGTTTTTGGAGGATCAGGTTTAGTAAGGCCCGACGGTGGCATCTTGGGTTTCTCGCATTCCCTAGCGAAATGACCCAAATTCTGGCAGTTATAACAACGGACCTTGCTTTTATCAAAACCAAATCCTGACTTCCCATTGCCTTCTAAACTCTTGCGTCCAGTTCGTTGCAAGAATTTTTGAACCCTTCTTGTTATCATAGCAATGTTCCAATTCAAGTCCATCTGTTCTAGATCATCTTCATCCAATTGTCCGTAATCCTCCTTGATCAGTTCCAAAGTTGTATTTGGTTGAGTAACCAAATCTTTGTAAGAGCTCAGAAAAGCTGTATAAATTGCAGCTTGCTCTTGTATTGCTGGTGAAACTGGAGCCTGTTGTTGATTTCCTTGAGATGTACCAGAAAGATAAGCTGTATGATGACCTCCAGAAGAAGCAGAAGATGAATTGGTATCCGTTATAAATGCTACTCCACCGTAACTCTTGCCAGAATTGACTAGTCCAACTCCACCAGTTGTGGCATTCTGTACAGATCCACCTGACTTACATTCTTTCTTCTTCAATTCCATCGCATGAGCTTGTAGAATACCTATCAATTGATCCAAAGTCATCCTCTGTAATTCTGGATTTTCTTTTAAAAATTGGACTTTCACATCCCAAGCACTTGGCAACACGTCTAGCAACTTCTTGTTTACCTCAAGTGCAGGGAGATTGTATCCTCCTTCATTTAACTCACTAACCAGATGTGAGTATCGAGTGAATAAACTGGAAGTCAGCTCATTAGGAATCATGTCAAATAGATCATACTGCTTTTTGATTAATTCTAGCTTAGCCTCCTTGTACTTTTCATTTCCTCCGCATCTTGTCTCAATTGCCTTCCACAGATCATAAGTTGTGTCATGAGATTTAAAGAGTCTCATAACATCCTTTGGCAAACACATACAGATAGAAGAATGAGCCTTTCTTTCTGTTTCATACTCCTTTTTCTCTTGAGGTGACATAGCATTATATGTTTTAGCTGGAGGAACACCACGATAATTTCCTTCAGCCACTGGAGCAACATATCGTTCTTTTAAAGGTCCCCACAGTTCAGGACAGTGGAAATCTATATACTGTTCATATCTATCTCTCCAATACACATAATCTAAATCTGGTCCAAAGAACGGAGGTTTATTACTGGAGCCAATATCATTGCTCTGTCTGAGCATCTCTCTAATTCCTCTAATATCTTCCTTATCAGACATTGAAGCGTACCTGTAAAATCAACTTAAAAAAAACTTGAAAGCTGATTAGTAACAAAGGCGTCACTTGGTAAGTGACGCACCTTAGTGTCGCAAAGAGTAGCGGCACTTGATAAGTGACGCTATCGAGTGACGGATAAACAAACAGAACGACACTAGAGATGAGTGTCTTATAAACACGTAAGTGACGTACTCAAGTGACGGACCTGAGTGTCGCTTAGCAATAGCAGGCGTCACTAAGGTAAGTGACGCTTTAAGTGACTGACAGAAGTAACGCGTCACTCGTAGTAAGTGACGGATGATACACAAGTGTCGTATCAAAAGACGCAGTAAAGTGTCGGATTGAACAGTAGGTGTCACTAATGTAAGTGACGTATAATACTCAAGTGACGTTACTAAGTGACGCACTTGAGTGTCGTAAAAACCCTAATTGTTCCTTACAGAAGTGTCGCTCGAAGTGCCGCACAAAGTGTCGAAGTGACGCTCTGAGTGACGCAGAAAACGCTGTGAACACCCAAAAACCCTAAAAATCGAATTTTCGTAAACCTAACGAAAATTCTTGAGTCCCAATCGTACGAAACCTGTAAATCTTTACTCAAAACACAGTAATAGCACCAAATCGATCCTAATCTTGCTAGAATGTCTTTGATCTTCACAAAATCGAACCGAAAACACTTCAATACACGTACACACGTCGATCAAATCAACTCCGAGGCTCTGATACCAGTTGAGAGTGCCCCCTGGATGTGGATCTAAGTGTTGATCGATAGTAATAGATTGGCGGAATCAATCAATTACACAAACAAGTAATAAACTCAAACCGAAAATAATGATTAATCAAAGTAAACGAGTATATTAGCTTGTAAATCGTATTGGAACTGTTTACAGAAGTGCTTAGTCGACAAATGGTGCTAGGGTTTCGTCAACCCTAGCCGAAAACCCGTAGGTTTCAATTTATACTAACAAAATCAGCAGACATGCGTCACTTGGGAAGTGTCGCATGTCGCCGCCCTCATGCGTCACTTACCTAAGTGTCGCTATGCGTCACTGAGGCAAGTGTCGCCTAATGCTAAACTTAAGTGTCGCAAATACAGAAAATGACTTTTCTATTAAAACTAACTAACGACACTTACAACTCAATAGACCAACTGACAGACACACAAACATGTATCAACATATATATATATATATATATATATATATATATATATATATATATATATATATATATATATATAAATTGTGTGAAGTTGACATTAACAAACTATAAAGTGATGTGAAGCAAAAGTTATAAAAGCTTCACGTGACATTTTGGTGTTAACATGAAGGAAATGAAAAGCTTCACATGGTGTAAAACCATGTTAAGCTATTTTTTTTTAAACTTCACAAGGTATTTTGGTATTAACATAGATGAAAGGAAAAGCTTCACATGGTTTAAAACCATGTTAAGCTGTTTGTGTGAAAAGCTTCACATGGTTTTAAAACCATGTTAAGCTAACTTTGAGAAAATATTCTAGCTGGGTCGATTGGTTTTGAATGATAATGGGCCGGACATGTTATTTCAGTAATGGACCAAATTAATTCCTATTTTATTTGGGCCAAAACTATTGGAAAATGACTTGGGCTGATTATGTGTAAATGTTGTTGGGCCGAATTGATTTTGGGCCAAAACCATAAATGGGTTAAACGAATAAAGATTGGGCCGAGACAAATTGGACCAAGTTCAATGGGCCGTATAACGATTAAAACATAAACGCGACTCGAGTTAATATTTTGGAACATTATATATATACAAGATGAATATTCTTACGAAAACAAACCAAATTGTATTTTTGGAATGTGATTTCAAATTGCCACCAACGGACCGTACATTTTACAAAACTTCAAACGTAAATACGAGGCGAATACTTTGGACTCAATTAATCAAACAAACTACTATACGAATGATTAATTAAAGTATTCACTTACACTTATACAATCTTGCGTGTTTAGGACACTAGGAGATTACGTTGGTTCACGCGCGCACTTTAGGATTGCTTGCTCTACAGGTGAGTCTCACAGCCCCATTTTACTGCTTTACTATTTTGGGGGAGATGCATTACTTGTATTTACTTGTTATATAAAATTATCAACTTTACTAGATTACTTTATAGACTTACTTTAATGGAATTTACTTTACAAACTTAGTGATTTACTGTTTTACTACTCTACCGACTTATTTACTTACCGACTTACTGACAGACTTTACTGTCTTCTAAACTTACAGACTTACCATTTACAGACCTACTGATATACTGAATTGCATGAGTTACCTTTTAATCCAATGAAGTCCTCTGAATCATAGTTGTTAGTTATGGGATAAGCGCGAGTTTTAGTATATGGATCCATATGGGACTGACAATCCCCGCCTGGGGTGGTAGCGCCACCACGAACCGTTACTCGTATAAACAGGTGTTTTCTAATCGTTACATATGAGTGTTTTTGGATTAGCACTCACGGGGGCAAAATTACAGACATGTTAAGCTTCGACTATGATGGCTCATGGCAGAACAAACTTACCTAATTACTGTTGTGTAATTGATGTTACTTACTTAATTACCCGTGTGTAATTGAACTTGCTTACTTAATCACCGGCGTGTGATTGATACGAACTTACTTAATTACATTGTGTAATTGTTACTATTGTTACAAACCTGTGAGATTCACCAACCTTTTGGTTGACGTTTTTAGTAATGCATTCTCAGGTACACAACAACAGTAGGGTTGCTCAGTAAGGATGCCCAGCATGACTGCTTGATAGCTTGAGTCGCATGCATACATTCTTGGAGATTTTATTACATTACTTTTGTACTAACCGTTATGTTTTAAAATCTCTAGATACTGCTAGCTGAACTCCAAGCTATGTAAACCTTTTGAAACTTATGTAATGTACTGTGTTGCAATGTATTTTCTAAAACGTCTCATTTAGAGTCGTTTGCTTATACTTTGGTGTTTTGATATTTGATTAGTGGCACCCCAAAACTCGCTTCCGCAAACCATGAAATTGGGGGTGTCACAGTGGTGGTGTTGTAGGCTTTGATGGTGTCGGGTTTCTTGTTTGGGTGGTTGTTGTGGTTGTCGGACCACTCTCTTTTGTTATGGTCGGAGGATGAAGTGGGTGGTTCTGGATCCTCATTCATGGCCATGAGTTCATGGGCCAATCGAATAGCACCATCAATGGTGGTTTGGTTTGAGGAGGCGACGTTCCCCCGAACAGGTTCCGGGAGACCGCGGATGTACTTTCTGATTTTGTCGGGCTCGGTGCTTACCATTGCCGGGCGCAGGATGGTAAGCTGGTTAAACCTTGAGGTGTATCTATCAATGTCGGTTCCCTGCACCTTTAGGTTCCAAAATTCTTCCTCCAGTTTTTGGAGTTGTTCGATCGGGCAATACTTAGCGGCAGGGCCGGCCCAACAATGTTACAGGTTTAGGCCATCGCCTAGGGCCCCTAATTTTATGATATGTTGGGCTTACAAAATTTTTATGATATTTTGGGCTTACCAAATTTTTATAATATTTTGGGCTTACCTATTTTAGGGCCTCAAATTTTTATGATATTTTTGGCTAACCAAATTTTTATGATATTTTGGGCTTACCTATTTATGATATTTTGAGCTTACCAAATTTTTATGACATTTTGGGCTTACTATATTTTTATAAATATTTTGGGCTTACCTATTTTAGGGCCTCAAATTTTTCTAAACTAAAAATTATAAAAAAATTATTTACAGACTATGCCCCGGATAAAGGTACGTGATTAATTTTTTTTTTTTTTATGCTAACGGACTAGGCCCCAAAATTGATCCCGCCACCTAAGGCCCCCAAAAAGGTTAAGCCGGCCCTGCTTAGCGGTGAGCATTTTTTTCAGATCCTCCCAAGGTAGCAAGAAGGCGGTGTTGATACCCACGGACTGGGTATATGAGTTCCACCAAGAGAGGGCATCATCCTCGAGGGTACAAGTGGAAAATTTGACCTTGTCGTCCTCCGCACATTTGCTGATGCGGAAAACAGCTTCCATTTTCTCGAACCATCTGATCAGTCCGATGGCTCCTTCAGTACCCTTAAAGCCCAAGGGTTTGCAGTTCTGAAAGTCCTTGTAGGTACAAGTCTTGGCGGTATTGGTTTCAGCGGTATCGCTGTTTCTCCCGGAGTTCTGTGAAGTATTCCGAGCCAGAGCTTCAGTCACAGCCTGAGTTATGAGTGATGTAAGCTGAGCATCGAAGTATGGTCTCGTCTTTGGCGGCATGTTTCTTCAATAAGAGAAATGAAGATACATGAGATTTTGTATGAAAGTTGTATTTGTCACAGATGCTTATGTATAAAAGCGGTAATACATAACATCACTATGAAATGACAATTAATATAAATTGGAACAGTAGGAATATTTGATAGATAATACGAGTTCAAAGGTTACATCCCATGGATGTATTACAAAAGGTGTCGGGAATTGTTACATCCGACCGAATCATAAGGTAGCGCTTAAGTAGTTATTAGACTACAAGATAGATTACAAGACAAGGACTACACTAGTCTCAACGTAGATTATTCTGCTCCATCATTTCAATGAGACGATCCACAGTATTTGCAAGTCTGCTGGCCTGACGGGCGTTGTCTTCAGCCAATGCTAGTCGCTGTACCAATCCACGGGCATATTCTTCCGATTCCCGTGAGCGTTGTTCACACTCTTCTAGTCTGTGTTTCAGAAGGGCAGTTTCTACGCTTATCTCTACCACTTTGTTGAGAAGAACGTCTACATTGTTAATGGTGGTTTCGTGATCCTCGGAGACTTGGTTAATGCGCTCGAGGGATGTAAGTCTCCAGTTTTCATTGGTTTCTTGGAGTTCGATGTCCATGGTGTTAAGCCATTGCTCATGTCGGTGTAGCCTAGCGGCTAAACCTGGTAGAGTGAAATGCGCGGGATATGGGCCAGCTCGAGGCAACCTGGGGTTCCTCCTAGCTACCCTCGGGTTTTGGGATCCATGAGGACGAGTTTGCGATGAGTTGGATGGTGTGTTTGCCATTCTGAGACAAAGCGTTCGAGAAAGTGAGGCCTATATTCATATGATACGTATATAATATAGCCTATTGAGTGTCTAGCACAGACAAGTTTAAGTCTCGATTCTCTCGAGGTCAGAGTCAACTAGTGTATTCCTGTTCAACATACCCGTTTCAGACCTCACATCATCTTTCCTTAATTGTACACAGTTGATCAGGCTATGTTAAATTAAAGTCGTATGATGTAATTCCTGAACTAGTTATATCTAATAAAGAAATACTGCCTAACGGTCATAGTCTAGGCCCACTAAATGCAACCTAGTTCATTATAACCTTAGGCTCTGATATCAATCTGTAACACCCCCAAATTTACTGTTTAGCGGAAGCATACTTTGGGTGTTACTAATCAATAATCAAAACACAAAGATATATAGTAAACGACTCTATATGCGTCGTTTTAACAAAATATATTAATATAAGAAATGTTTACAACATTTGAAGCTCTACATAGCTCGTGTTCGTTAAAATGAGAGATTTCAGTACATGAGTACTTGTACAAAATATACTAATGCAAGAAAATCTCTAATGTCTGCATGCTGACTCGAGCTATAGAAATCCTGAGGCAGTCCAATCTACTGCTGGGTACCTGTGATACATGCTAAAATGGGTCAGCTAAAAGCTGGTGAGCTCACAGGTTTGAATATCAAATAACGTTGTATGAACCGCAAGATTTAAGTAATTGAATTGCATCCAACAATTGATAATGTAAGTGTATACAGCCATGAGCACATAGTTGAGCTTAACTCATGAGTCAGGGTCAAAACCTGAGCATTTTTGCCTCCACGAGTGCCTAATCAACACTCGTCTTCCCAAATATTAGTACGTCCGTTTACCCGATTAGTGCTTGCTAATCCGAACGAGGAGGGTCAATCCTATATGGTACCATATACTAATATCCACGCTACACCGTATTGACAACTATGCTGACGGAGGACTTTAAATGATTAGTCGTGAGTAACTCATGTAGTATATGAAAAAGTTGTACTTGCGTTCACATGTTAAAAATGAGCATTGTATCACACCCCTGAGTAAAACAGTAAAAAGAGGGGCTATGAGACTCACCTGAGTCTTGCGAGTTTAACTTAATAAACTTGAGTTGATTAGCCGAGTAATGAAGTCCAAAGACTTGTAACCTGAGGGTGTCCACGACACGCGGTGGTTATAAACATGATTGGGTATCTCAAAAGATCACCCTTGTAGTTGTTCGTCCAACTAGAATGTCCAAATTACATTTGGTTTGATTGTTTGTTTGTGTTTTGAAAACATGTACGGCCCGTTGGTGACGGTTTGTAATAGTAATCTCAAAGTATTATTACATGTTTCGTTGTATTGTATAAGGTTTTCTTACAGTAACTGTTCGACACTTAGATGGAAAAGTGATTACAACTTTTGTTAGTACATGTTTAGTGTCTGTCAGTTGGTCTAGCTCGTAGTTTGTATTTAGATTTGTGTTTCCTGACTCCTGCGACGTAGCGTGTAACGTCGCAGGTGCGACGTCAGGTTTTGGGCCTGCGACGTAGCCAACGTCGCATGGGCTTGGGCTTGCGACGTAGCGTGCGACGTCACAGGTGCCAGTTTTGTATTTAAGTAATTTACGTTTTCTGGTTTAGGGTTGACGAAACCCTAAACACCATTTGTCGAAATCCCTGTAATCTGACCGATTATTATTCAATATAATACGTTTCGTTTGATATTCATTGTGTATTGATTATTCGTGTGTTTAGTTTATAACTTAATCGTTGATTCCGCAAACGATTGAGTGACTCGGTTCGTACTAGATCCAAGGTTGGGGAGAAACAACTGGTATCAGAGCCAAATCTGTTAATAACCGGAAGCCAAATCTGCAGTTCCTAGAACCATTTGGGTGTCCATGCCTGATCATGATAACAAAAGATAAGGTCTCTAAGTTTGGTGATAAAGCTGTTGAAGGGATTTTTCTCGGATATTCAGTCAACTCTCCGAACAAAAGAGTCTTTAACAAATCAACGAATCAGATTGAGGAACATTTTGAAGTGAAATGTTTAAGGTATACGGAACCTCCTCAAGGAACGGGTCCGGATTGGTTTTTCAACTATGGAAACCTCTTCAACTCTTTCAATATTCCGGAAGAAGATGAAACGGAAGAATTGGTTTCTATACTTCATGAGCTTGATCTTAGTCAAGATACACCTGTTAATAATAAACCATCCGACCCATCTCCCAATGCAACACCCGCACCTCCACCGACTAATCCTACACCTCCACAAACTACACCTACACCTTCACCAACACCCACACAACCACCCACACAACCACAAACAACTACCAAATCACCACCATCAACACCATCTCCTACTCCATCATCTTCGGCTGCTCCTTCTAAAACAGTTTATAACTACACAAAGGAGCTTCCATATGATCCAAACATGCCTCCTTTAGAGGAACCTCAAGAAGAAGATGAAATGGAAGAAACAATAGCCTACTCTCACCTGTTTTCTCCTGAAGATGAAGGAGAAGAAGAAGAGTTAGTCATTCCTGAGTCTGCTACTACTACTGAAACTGAGGGAGATTTGAACAATCTGGGTGTGGATCTCGTGCCAGGTGCCATACCAGAAACTCGTATACATAAGGATCACCCCATTGATAATATCATTGGTGATCCTCATGCATCTGTTCAAACGCGACAACAAGCAAAGCAGACTTCAGCTCAGCAACTTTTGGGACTTATTCCACATATCGATTCATGTCATTTGTCTCAAATTGAACCTAAAAAGGTTGATCAAGCCTTAAAAGATCCATCTTGGGTCGAGGCTATGCAGGAGGAACTACAGCAAATAAACAAGATGAATGTTTGGGAAATTGTTCCTCTACCCAAGGGTGCTCACTTGACGGGTACTCGTTGGGTTTTCCGTAACAAAATGGATGATCGTGGGGCAGTTATTCGTAATAAAGCCCGTCTGGTAGTTCAAGGATATAGTCAACTAGAAGGTATTGACTATGATGAAGTTTTCGCTCCTGTCGCTCGTTTGGAATCAATTCGAATTTTTCTAGCCTATGCTTCATTTAAAGGATTTCGTGTGTATCAACTTGATGTGAAGTGTGCCTTTCTTTATGGAGATGTCGACGCAGTGATTTATGTGTGTCAACCTCCCGGTTTTGAAGACCCAAAGCATCCTAATCATGTTTGCAAACTTAAGAAAGCTTTGTATGGTCTTCATCAATCTCCTCGACTTTGGTATGGGCGACTTGCCAAGTACTTGCTGAAGAATGGTTTTGACAGAGGACAGATTGATAGCACGCTTTTCATCAAACGGGAAGGAGCGGATTTGTTACTTGTGCAGGTCTATGTGGACGACATAATTTTTGGATCAACTAATGATCAGTTGTGCAAGGATTTTGAAAGCCTGATGAAATCTGAGTTTGAAATGAGTGCTATGGGGGAACTCACGTTCTTTCTGGGACTACAGGTTGAGCAATCTGACAATGGAATTTATATCCACCAGTCAAAATATGTCACTGACATGTTAAAGCGATATGAATTGCTCAACTGTAAACACTACGGCACTCCAATTGAAGCAAGACACAATCTTGGACCTAATGAGGACGATGAAGATTGCAAGGAGAAAGACTATCGCTCAATGATAGGCTCTCTCATGTACCTGACTGCCTCAAGACCAGATATAGTGTTTGCTGTTTCTCTCTGCTCATGATTTCAAGCAACTCCGAAGGTGTCTCATATGAAGGCAGTAAAACGCATTTTTGGATATCTCGCTTTTAGGCCATCTCTGGGTCTATGGTATTCAAACGAGAAAAACTTCGAGTTAACTGCCTATTCGGATTCGGATCTTGGTGGCTGCAAGATAGATATGAAGTCAACTACTGGAGGATGTCAGTTCCTTGGATCGCGCTTAGTTTCTTGGCAGTGCAAAAAGCAGACTGCGGTTGCTATTTCCACAGCTGAAGCCGAGTATGTTGCTGCTGCAAGTTGCTGTTCTCAGGTTCTCTGGATTCAGCATCAGCTGCGTGATTACGGGTTCAATCTCTCTATGACTCCTATTTACATTGATAATACAGCTGCTATATCTATAACTCACAATGTAACACCCGGTCAAAAAGTCAACTTTCGCGCCAAAATTTAACTTCAAATAATTGTATTATATATATGCGATTTCATCAAAATATTCAAAAATGTAAGTCGTTTAAATTTAAAACGCATTTTAATTATCCGAAATCGCGCGAAAACAAATTATTAAACCTTAAATCCCAAAATAATATTTTATAAAATATTCCGGTACAAAAACATTTCGAGAGAATATAAATAAATTTTTGAACTTTAAAAGTTATCTTAAATCACATCGGATAAATAAACACGAGTATTTTGTACTGCAATTTGGGAGACGGTGTCTCCACCGAGTCAGTCAAAAAGGTGGAAACCCCCCTCCCCCTTTCTCCATTTCCACCTCTCTCACTCTCTCTCTTCTCTAACTTTTCTCTCATCTCTCTCTCTCTAACACCACACCACCACCACCATAATCCGCCAAAAACCACCGTCAAACGACCTCCAATCTCGAAGCTCCTTTAGGGAAAAACGATCACCACGCAACGATCTACAATCCTATCTTTTCAGATTCTCCGCGCGCGGGTTTGTAAGTTTCCGACAATTCTCGAAATCTCTCAAAACTTTGTTATTTTACTTGTTTGCGGTTTAGATAAGCGTAAAATACTTAAATATGGGTTGGGTAAAAGAATCGGACTCAACGGGAGCCGGAAAACTCGTTTCCGACTCAAACTCCGGCGAACAGTCTGCTACGTCGCAGGGACCAAAAACAGTGCTGCGACGTCGCAGCCGACGTCGCAGCCAACGTCGCAAAAACATCCCGACGTCGCATAATGCGACGTAAGTCCCTACGTCGCCATCAAATTCTACGTCGCACATTGCGACGCAGGACACAACGTCGCATTAGATGGCGAACGTCGCACATAGCGACGTAACACCCTACGTCGCATCTGACGTCGCATCTGACGTCGCAGAACCTTAAAAACCTATGTTTTTCACTAAGTATTGACAACAAAATTTTACCACTCGATTTTAACCGAATTTGGATTTCGAAAGCGTTTTCATTAAAGCAATATAGTAGAAATAAAAATTTTCCAAGCTGACCTGGCAGCTCGACCCCAGCCAGGGGCTCTGCCCCTTGGACCCCGCCAGGGGTTGCCACCCCTTGGACCCCGCTACCAGGGGCGCTGCCCCCGGACCCCCGTACACCATTCCCAGACTTCAACAACAAATGCATACATGAACAACTCGCTTAGACAAACTGATTGTCTCATACTTATATAACCTCACGTGTTTAGGACACTAGAAGGTTACCATTCGGACGACGCGCGTATCATCGTATCGCTAACAACTCACAGGTGAGTTCATAACCCCACTCTTTTACTGTTTTCAACTGATTTCAGGGTGGGAATGCATACTCCTGTTTTACTACTTTCCACTGTATAAATCTTTACAAACGTTTTACAATAGTTTATGGTAACGGTGTTAGATTACGACAGCTACGAACCACTTGACCATACTTAGAGATATTAAGTATGACCGTGTTAGAGACATCTAGAATTATATTACATATGATATCTAGGGAATAAACGCCTCACTACATCAGTGACTTGCTAAGTACTAGAAATGACTAGTGGACTTGTGAATACCAACTAGAGGCACCGACTTGCTAGTTCAGTGATGACTATCTTTACGAACTAACGGATGACTTTAACTAAGTACTGAAAGTACTTCCCTACAGTTAAGTGACTTAGACTTTACACATCACTTCAGGCAAACTAGGTGACGTAGATACGTACCTACTAATTGATTACGATCATCCCTTACATCTAGGTGACGCTCCTACATTTCTTAGTATGATATACTACTGTGAATTTCGTAACAACTTGAGGTACTGTTGAGTGCCTGTAACATTTTACTAGCCTTGGGCTAAACTTACTTATGGGCACGTCGTATACTGCCAAAATGATTACTTGCATCTCCTGCGGGAGAATAACGGACGCTGTCACTATATGTGAAGCAACGATACCACGGTGGGTGGTACAACTGACTTACGAGCTGGATGCTCACGATACCACGGTGGGTGGTACAACCGACTTACGAGCTGTGGGCTCACGATACCACGGTGGGTGGTACAACTTACTTACGAGCTAAATGCTCTCACTCAGCAACGGACCTACGAATTATTACGGTCGGGGTCGTTGGCTCAGCATGTGGATTCATGCTCTATCGTAGTTCTGCGGAACTGCACGGTTACTCATACTCAGCATATGGATTATGCTTTACTTACTTTCAGCAACGGACCTACGAATTATTACGGTCGGGGTCGTTGGCTCTATAACTGGTTAATTTACTTAAACATGGTCCTGCGGGACATAACTTGACACTTCCCTTGGGGGATAACCATTACCATCACTGTAGGTGATTTCTAGATTCTTATGAGTCGGTGACTCAGGAAATTACGAGCTTTTGCTCACTTGACCGTGCTTGTAAACCGTACGATATGACACTACTACAAAACAGATAACTTGATAACGTTGCCGGGGTGCAACCTTTCATGCCAGGTGGCATCGTGACCTAGTAGTATCCGTAGTACTAATACTTGAAACCGTACAAACTATCCGCACCGTATTGCCGGGGAGCAATACCGACTGTCTAAGAACTTTCCTGCTTGATTGCTTTCGGCCAGTAGCACGACAGATAGTCATCTTACGCTACTCTCGTATACATATTGCCAGGCGGTAATATCTTACAGGATAATACACAGGCTGGGGATTGGTTCCCTTTACTTGACTAGAAACCTATTGATTAGGTTCACCTGCTTACCATAAACTACTCATAACTGCCTCGAAGGGCAACCGTTGTTATTTAAACTGTTAAACTTGATTGATATTTCTGAATGAAATATTTATTACTCGAACTACTTGTTTCTACGAATTACTTGTGAACTCACCAGCTTTCCAGCTGACCCTTTTAGTGTGCATTCTCAGGTACACTGCTGTAGTAGGATTGGCCTACAGGATTCTAGCTCGAGTCGCATGTTTTCAACAATCAGGATATTTATTGCATTTACTTCAGTACTAGTAGAATGTAATATTACTTTTATGCGAACTCGCAACTTGTAAATACTTTAATTTCAGAAATGTATAACTATTTTCAAACGTCTCATTTAGAGTCGTTCACTATGTACCTTCGTGCTTGTGATATTTAATTTGGTAACACCCGACTCGATCGCTTCCGCAAACCGAAATTTGAGGGTGTTACACACAATCCCGTACAGCACTCTAAGACCAAACATATTGAACTTAGGTTCCACTTCATACGGGATTGCTTTGAGAAACACCTTATAGATGTCGTACATATAGAGACCCTTAAGCAGTGTGCGGACCTTTTCACAAAAGCCTTTTTGCGATCACGTTTTATTGAACTGGTCAATCTGATAGGTTTAAGGTTCTTTCAGTCAAAGAAATGATTTGTGACTTGGATTTTTAAGTTTTTAAATTCAATTTAAAAAAAAAAAAAAAAAAAAAAAAATCGCAACAGCCACTCTTTATACTCTTTAGTATTAAAGAAAACGCAAGGTTGCTACATTTTTAAAATAGATGTTGAAGTTGTGTCTGTAAACAACTTGGGATATGATAGTACATCGGGTGACATGCACAAAATGGAATTTTAAGGTTTATCTTGGATGTGTCAGTAGGTTTATCTGACACACTTAAAACAGTTTTTATCTAAATTATCTTCATCATACGATGTATTGGTAGGCATGGTACACACCGGTCTCTGAGATATTAAGAAGTCATTTAAATACATGTCTATGATCATGTGGTAAACACCTTGTGATGTACGAATCTAAGTCTTAATTCCTTAGCATAGCTTGACATATTTCTATTTTTGGATCGTATATCTGAGATCTTTTGGGGGAGTATGCTGATTGTTTCCTCTGTTGTACGTAAGTGCAGACCTGGTCTCAATTCAGCTTACTCTCAAAACTAAGCAAACGTGAGTCAATGCACTTGCAAAGTCTTAAATTTAAGATACTAAACAAGGTCGCCACAAATTTGGTTTGACTGCGTTTGGTTTTGCTTACACTTGAATCAAGTTATGTTGCTCTGTTGTACGCAAGTACAGACCTGTCACCGCTGGCTTGATTCTTAAAATTGATTCTCTTATATTCTTTCTAGATTTAGAAACTATGTTCATGTCTAAGTTATAGGGGTATATCTATGGTGGGGACCACGGTGAAATATTCATACTAACAATAAAAGGTTAACTCACAGACACGGATGTAACGTGTTTAGGTGGACAACAATACCAATAATCGTTTTGAAATAATTTTTATAAAGATGTTTTAAATGTGCCACGTAAATTTAAAGTGGACAAAATATTCTGATGATCGAAATAACACTTACTATTCCTAATAAATGCATGTTATTCCGATATGATCCCTAATCAGACAACTCAACTCCGTCACCAAAAATAGAGTGTTAGTAATTTTATTTTGTTAATTTTTTACTTTTTGCAATATTAAAGAAAATATCAAAAAGATTTTTTACCTTTATGCTTTATTTTATTCTAAGTTATTTTTCCTAAGTCACAAGTCATTTGGAAATTATTTGCTAACATAACGAGTTAACGGTTTCTGAAACATTCAAAATTGAATCAAAACTGCTCAATGCGACGTCACACTCTACGTCGCCTGCGACATCTCAGTCTACGTCGCTTTTAGGGTTAGACTATATATAGTCTCAATCGCGACGTAACATGTCACACTATTCACTATTCACGTGCGACGTAGCCTGCGACGTACCATTGGCGATTTGCGACGTAGCAATTTTCGAGCATTTTTCGTGATTTGTAGCCGTTTTCATTCCGATTCACTTACGTAGTTTTGATCTACTCGTTATTCCGCACACTTTGGTACCGATTTTACCATTTTTCACCTTGTATATTATGTTTAATTGCTATGTATGTATTACGGGTTAAAAGGGTTTCGGTTTTGGGATAAATTAGATGGTCTATCGTGTAAATTACTGGTTATAAATTATGTTTTCGTGATCACCATCGTTAGCCGCACCTTGTAGTGCGTTTGATTTTGAAAACCCCTAAATTCGAGGGTTAGGGTTTCTGGGTTGGGGACGCCTGTTCGTCAGTGCAACGTACGCTGCGACGTCGTGGCCTACGTCGCTTTAATTAATTATTATTAATTTCCTACGTCGCCCTTCCCTACGTCGCTTTTACTGCGACGTCCGATGCGACGTACCACTCTACGTCGCTATTTTAAATAAAGTGATTAAATTCACAATAAATTGCAAAATGCGACGTCCCTCTTGACGTCGCTCGAATTTTCTGCGACGTCGGGCCTTACATCGCTTTTCAATTTATTTTGATTTTTGGCGACGTACAGTTCTACGTCGCTCTGTGTTATTGCGACGTCAGTGGCTACGTCGCTATTTCCAGGAAGTTTGTAAAAATGTAACATTATTTTTCTAATCTTTTTCGAGTTGCAATCTGTTTCTGTTCTTGCAGATATGGCTTTGATTTTCGAAGCTCGTCACAATACGGCTGCTTACCTTACTGACACTTCTGATAAAGCTGCACCGTATCGTCAGATGATCACGTTTTTGAGACGTTCAAGGGTATTCCACGCCATTTCCGATAACACTATGGCGTTTGGAAATCTGATCAACCCTTTTTGGAGAAATGCGACTGTTGTTACTGATAACGACGTTAGACGATTGGTCTCTACCGTTCTGGGTACGGAGATCACTATTACAGAACAGAGTATTCGGGAACTTTTACAGCTGAATGATCAACCGGATATGCCTGTCGGTTTTGATCATATTTTTGTTACTGGAGCTATGCAACGGATAGGATATCCCGGGATTCCCTCTGATCAGTATAGAAAAGCGAATCTCACACGCGTCTGGAGATATTTGATGCATGTGATTATTGTTTGCTTGGGGAATAGGAAAGGTGGAACGGATGGGATGAGCCGAAGTCTGGCTTCTGCTATGTTAGCATTGGTATACAACAAGCCGTTCAACTTCTCGGGATTTATCTTCAAGGCTATGGTTGATAATGCGAATGGCGGGGATCAGAAATGGATCTTATATCCGCGATTTGTTCAGTTGCACATCAATCGTCATCATCCGGAACTTCAGGCACAGGGTGATATCGATCAACAGCTAAAGATTTCACCGATGATGAGTCGGATTTTCACTATTTGTGCAGGGTATGAGAAAGGGGTCGAGGCACCAAGGGATGTTCCCTTATTCGGTGCTATTGTGGATGAAAATTATGTACCGCCTTCGGACCCTCAGTATATGGACATTCCGGCACCACAGCAACCGCAGCAACCGCTTATGAACGTTCCTGTTCAGGCTGCGGGGGAGAATGTGGATGCTATTTTGGACAACATCGAGTAGTTTGGCCACGTTGACTCAGACAATCCAGCATCTCACGACACGGTTGAGAGTTCTGATTCTGAAGAACCGGCCAATGTAGGTCCTCAGGATGGGGGTCCGACGCCTGAGCATTCGGATGGTACTGTTCCGCATCCCTCTGAGATGGAACGTATCAGGTTATCCGATTCATTCAGATATTTGAGAATTCAGCGTCGGATTAGGACAGGACGCAAGTATGTACCTCCAAGGGATACTGGGAAACGTACACGAGACGGTGATGATTCTGCTGATGAAACTTATCGTCCTCGTCGTCGTGTTTGTCGTTCTTCATCAGCCAGAGCTCCAGTCAATCCACAGCAGCAACCTGATTTTGAGATTCAACCGACTCCAACTTTCATGCAAAAGATAATGGAAGATATGCAGCAGATGAAGCAAAAGCTGGAGGCTCAAGACGAAAAGATTGCTGAACAAGCTGCGTTGATCGAGGTTCAGTCTAAGGAGCTTGAGGATATGAAGCTTAGGGTTAATGTTTTGGAAGGCAGGTTTCTTGCCTCGGGGGAGTATGGGTCTGGGATACCCACTTTAGAGTCAAGTGAACATGCGTCTGTAAATCCCAACCCTGTAATTGAAACTGTTAATGAAAATATTTATGTTTTGGATTATTTTTGTGTTGATGATATTCCAGGGCAACCGAGACCGCTGGCTGTTGACTATTCATTTGCGGACTTATCGTTTATTCAAAGAATGGCTAGTGGAGTTGGCTCTGAGGAAGAAACGGATAATGATTTTGAGATGAATGAGGATGTTTCGATTGAAGAGGAACAGTTGAATTCAGATGAAACATATGATGATGCACATTCTGGGGAAGTTTATGATGATGCACCTATTATAGAATCTGTTTCAAGTGAAGATGAGATGCCAGCTAAAGCTCAACATGGAGAATCTAGTTCTGCTGCAACTCCAGCTCCAGAGACACAGGCACCGGACTCAGCAGCGAAGAAATTAACTGCTGAAGAAAAGAGAGAGAGAAACAAGAAATGGTGGCCTAAGGGACGAAATCCAGTTCCTATTCCAGTTAAATGTCAAGTGTACCGGGTTAGTCGAAATTATACCGGAGTTATTAAAAGCTGGAAGTGTCAGAGGAATCTTTTTATGATTAAGAGAGAAGATGGAGTTCAGTACTTCAGAATGCATTTTGATAGATTGAGCACGTTGCCAAAAGGAGAGATTAATCGATTAGCTCAGCTTAAATTGATTAATCCGTTCGAAAATGATTATGCTGAGTTCATTCAGAGAAATTTACGTCGGGAAGTGTTATCGAAGACATATTCAAAATTTGAAACCGACGTTGGGAACTCGGTATACGTGGAAAAAGAAGATTGATCCAGTCACCAGGAAGCCTTTGGTTAAAGTTCACTATTCGCCTGCTAACTGTTTGACTGAGATACCTCTGGAACCAGTTCCTTATTATTTTCTGAGAAGACTTGTAAAATGGGAACTTGATTCACAGACTGGTGAAGCGGTTATTACTTTCGTTCCAGATTCTGAACCGTGGCCAGAAGTTGGAGGTATATGGAATTTGAAGCAAGCAACGTTTAGACTGTATGATCCGATGAGTTTGATTAATTTTCATGAAAAAGATTTAAGAAAACTCTATGATAATCGGATTCGTGTTGGTCAGAAGAATGAATTCAACAGACGTTTAGCACAGCAGTTTTACAATGTTGTTACTGTTTGCGTAGCTAATGGAATTCATGCCGACGGCCAATTCCCTGCGGGCTGGGTTTAAAGAAGATTTTTGAAGACCAAGCTGAAGACATGGGGGAGTTTGTTAGTACATGTTTAGTGTCTGTCAGTTGGTCTAGCTCGTAGTTTGTATTTAGATTTGTGTTTCCTGACTCCTGCGACGTAGCGTGTAACGTCGCAGGTGCGACGTCAGGTTTTGGGCCTGCGACGTAGCCAACGTAGCATGGGCTTGGGCCTGCGACGTAGCGTGCGACGTCGCAGGTGCCAGTTTTGTATTTAAGTAATTTACGTTTTCTGGTTTAGGGTTGACGAAACCCTAAACACCATTTGTCGAAATCCCTGTAATCTGACCGATTATTATTCAATATTATACGTTTCGTTTGATATTCATTGTGTATTGATTATTCGTGTGTTTAGTTTATAACTTAATCGTTGATTCCGCAAACGATTGAGTGACTCGGTTCGTACTAGATCCAAGGTTGGGGACAAACAACTTTCAATGACGGGGGTCCGGGGGCAGCGCCCCTGGTAAGCGGGGTTCCAGGGGTGGCAACCCCTGGCGGGGTCCAAGGGGCTGGCCCCTGGTTGAGGTCGAGATGCCAAGTCAGCTCGAAATTTTTTTATTTCTACTATATTTCTTTGGTGAAAAACGCATCTAGGATTTGAATTTGGGTAAAATCAAGTGATAAATTTCGAGTCTCGACACTTAGTAAAAATCTGTGTTTTTGAGGTTCTGATCTGTGCGACATTAGGTGCGACGTAAGGCTTGATGTCGCCATTACTGCGACATTGATCATCGTGTCGCTAAGTGCGACATCCGCAATTTAATGCGACGTAAGATGTAATGTCACTATATGCGACGATGTTGGTTCTCGCGCCGTCGGGGTCGGCGTCGCTATGTGCGACGTTAGCAAATTAATGCGACGTTGGGGTTGATGTCGCACCATGCGACATCGTGAGGGGTTTTGCAACGTTGTGGCTGATGTCGCAATGTCGCTGGGACAAATGCGACATCGGCGTCTGATGGCCGGAATTTGTGTCGAAAACAAGTTTTCCGGTTTCCGTTTGGTCCGATTATTTTACCCAACCCATAAATGGACATTACAAGTTATTACAAACAACAAACAAGTAAAAATACTAAAAATCGAGAGGTTTCTAGATTTTGTCGGAAACTTACAAAGTGTCGAATGGAAATTCCGCAAAGATAGCGTTGTAGATAGTGTTGTCGTGGTTCTTTTATTCCAAATAAGCGTGAGGATTGGAGGTCGTTTGATGGTAGTATTTGGTGAGTTAGTGTGGTGGTGGTGGTAGTTGTATAGAGAGAAAAGAAAGAATAGAGAGAGTGGAGATGGTGAGAATGAGGGGGAAAAGGAGGGAGTTGGGGGTTTTGGTGGAAGCCTCCAACTTCCAGTCCCCGCTCCGTGCTCCGTGCGGTGCTCGTTTACCCCGTTCGTTTAAACGTTAAATAATTATTTTTCGCGTTAGTTATTCATTTTAAAATACGAACTTTTGTTAAATAATTTGCTTGAATTATTTTATTAAATCTTTGATAATTTGGATTAATTTGCGTATTTATCATTTTTAAATCGCACAAGTCTTAATCGTGCGGTACGAGACAATTAGGAAGTATTATAATAATATTATTTCAGATATAATAGTGTTATTAAATAAAGTCACGTTATTTAGCAAAATTGATCACCAACGTCCGTATTTTACTGAATCGAATTACATTCGATTTAAATTGCGTACGATTTAATCAAATCGCTTAATTGTATATATTCATCAATATATTTCGATACATTAATTAGCCTAAAACCGAACTAATTACATGTATTAACAAATGATTAGGCACTAATCACTAGTCCTAATTTGGCGAGTGTTACAATTTGGTAGTTCGGTAGGAAGTTATTCTAGTTATGGACATATACCTTCCCCAGTGTCAACCAAGAAGGTATCCAAGCTTACAGAAGAACATGCTGCTGTTGTTACCGCATTTTTGGCATCATATGAGGATTTCATTTCTGGGAAAGTTGCAAATATTGACTTAACTGAAGAGGACTATGATCAGCTCCATCTGGATGATCTTTAGGAAATGGATCTCCAATGGAATCTGGCCATGTTAACGAGAAAATTCAAGAAATTTCTGCAAAGAACTGGGAAGACAAAGTTTGGAGGAAGATCGGGTTTTGATAAATCCAAAGTAAGATGTTACAAATGTCAAAATTTGGGACATTTTGCTAGAGAGTGTGAGAAAGGAAAACTTCCAGCATCTGGATTTACAAAACCGACTCCTTCATCTTCTGGATCTGAGAAAAGTAATTCATCTACCTTAAAAGCATTAGTCACCATGACTGATGAATTTTATGACTGGGGTGCTACTGGAGATGGGTTTTCAAATCAAGCTTTTATGGCAAAGATTTCAGAAATGGACATGTCTTCTAGCTCAGACAGTGATGCATCTTCACAGGATTCTCCCGCATATGAGGAAAAGGTTGATAATTCTTCATTTACATCTTTATGTTCTAAATGTGCTAACTTGCAAGATCTCATTAGCACATATCAAACTCAAAATGAGAATCTTTTGGATGATGTTACAAGATTAAAGGGTGATAACAAGAATTCGATGATAAATGAAAAGCGTTTTCTTGAAAAGTTTGAGACTTCAAATATTGAACTTCATAATTTAAAAGTCAAAATTTTAAATCAACAAGTTGTTATTGATAGTTATTTAACTGAGATATCACTGTTGAATAAAGAGAAAGCTGAAGCTCAAATTGAAATTTTAGATCTCAAAAGAAAACGTTCAAATATCTCAACATCTTCACTAGTTTTAGATGATCTTATTCATTCTCAAAGATTGGATACTAAATCTAAAACCGGCATTGGTTATCATGCTTGTCCTCCTCCAACATCTTATTCACAAATGCCATCATCTGATGATGATTCGAGTTTGATATTCATGTTTCCAAAGAAAAACGGGTTGCGAAAGAATAGTGTAGACACAACTACCGATATAGTTTGTAAATATGAAGCTTATATAGTTTCAAATTTGGTTGATGAATGCAAGAAAAAGACAGAAAAAGCCAAAGTAGTTTTGGAAACTCATTCAAAGATTTTAAATAAATCCGAAGAAAAAGTTTCAAAACCTAAAACTACTCAGAAGTTTGTCAAAACTGAAAAGAATTTTCAAAAACCAATTGTTTTTGTTAAATCTTCATCGGTTGATTCATCATCCACTGATTCTAAATCAAGCAATGATTCTTCACAATACTGTTCATCACATGATTGTCACTTCACTAGAACATCTGAATTTTCATATGAGTCATCTTCACATGTACAGCATGCTTCACTCAGAATAGGTCACTGATTGTTAAAAGACATGGTAAGACAGCATATGAGGTATTAAGGGGGAGAAAACCTAATATAAGTTTTCTTCATGTTTTTGGCAGTACCTGTTATGTCTTAAACAAAAGAGATCACTTAGGCAAGTTTGATCCAAAAGCTGATGAAGGTACATTTGTTGGTTACTCAATGATCTCTAAAGCTTTCAGAGTTTATAATAAAAGAAGAGAATGCATTGAAGAATCAATGGATGTAACTTTTGATGAAGCTTATGATGAGTCACTCACTGATCCACAAGAGTATGAATCTCTTGATTTTAATGATTTAACTAAAAAGAACAGTGACTCGTCAATCAGCAACAAAGTTAATGATAAGAAATATGAAAATTTCTCATCGGATTCTGAAAGGGAAGATAATGTCCCTAAAGATATTTCTGGCTCTACTTCAACTGGGAATAATTCAGGAACATCATCTTTGCCTACTCACAACCTAACATCACCAATTCACTGTCCAAACCAAAGCACACAAAATGATAACACTCACTGTCCCAATGTTGATCAGTCTTCAGGACAAACAATGGATAAAACAGTCACTACTGAACCTCAGTGAATGACTAAATGGACAAAGCATATTGATAATCAATTGATTATTGGTAATCCAAAATCCAAAGTCTAGACTAGATCAGCAACTGCTAACTTCTGTTTGTTTGTTAGCTTTATTTCACTGATGGAACCAAAGAAGGTGGATGAAGCACTCACTGATCATAACTGGATATCAGCTATGCAGGAAGAACTTGCTTAGTTTGAAAGAAACAAAGTGTAGAAATTAGTGCCTCAGCCTGCTGGTAAATCAGTAATTGGAACAAGATGGGTGTTTAGAAATAAAATGGATGCTGATGGTGTTGTGGTCAGAAACAAGGCTAGACTGGTTGCACAAGGTTACTGTCAGCAAGAAAGCATTGATTATGATGAAACCTTTGCACCAGTTGCTAGACTTGAAGCAATCAGGCTATTTCTAGCCTATGCAGCTCACAAGAAATTCAAAGCATATCAGATGGATGTGAAGAGTGCCTTTCTCAATGGCAAGCTGCAGGAAGAAGTGTATGTCAAGCAGCCACCTAGATTCATTGATCCAAAGCATCCTGGTTATGTATATAAACTTGATAAAGCCCTGTATGGACTAAAACAGGCTCCTTAAGCCTGGTATGATACTCTCTCTGTCTATCTGATAAAATGTGGCTATGTCAGAGGTAAGATTGACAGCACATTGTTTATTAAGAGAGATAAGAGAGATGTCATACTAGTTCAAATATATGTTGATAATATCATTTTCGGGTCTACTAACAGTGACATGTGCAAGGAATTTTCTGATCTCATGACCAAAAGTTATGAGATGAGCATGATGGGTGAATTAACATTTTTCCTTGGTTTGCAAATAAAGCAAACCAAAACTGGAATTTTTATAAGCCAAGGAAAATATGTTAAAGATTTACTAAAGAAATTTGAATTCACTAACTGCTCATCCCTTGCTACACCAATGTCACCAGCAGTGAAACTACATGCTGATCCTGATGGTAAATCCTGTAAACATCACTGCTTACAGAGGTATGATCGGATCACTGCTGTATCTTACTGCAAGTAGGCCAGACATTATGTTTGCTACATGTCTCTGTGCTAGGTATCAAGCTGATCCAAAGGAATCACATCTACTTGCAATTAAAAGAATATTCAGATATCTGAAGGGTACACCAAATCTTGGTCTCTGGTACCCAACTGGTTCAGATTTCTCACTGAAGGGATATTCTGATTCCGATCATGCTGGATGCAAACTGGATAGAAAGAGTACATCTGGTAGCTGTCAGTTTCTAAGAGAAAAGCTTGTTAGCTGGTCCAGCAAGAAACAAAATTCAGTTTCAACCTGAACCGCTGAAGCTGAATATGTCGCTGCTGCATGTACTGCTCAAATTCTCTGGATGAGAAATCAACTTACTGACTACGGATTTGACTTTACTGAAATACCAATTTACTGTGATAGTCAAAGTGTCATAGCTATTGCAAACAATCCAGTGATGCACTCGAGGACAAAGCACATTGATGTCAGATATCATTTCATCAGGGACCATGTGATGAAAGGTGACATTGAACTGCATTTTATTCCAACGGATTATCAACTCGCTGACCTGTTCACAAAACCTTTGGATGAAAAGAGATTTAACTTTCTTGTCAGCGAGCTTGGTATGCTAAACTTAAATGAATAAGTAAATTCTTTGAATTTACTTATTTATTTTTGTCTTATCCTTTACAACTGCTTTGAATAATTTGACTATATAAATTATAACATTAGAAGAATATATTCACTTATCAACGGACTCTCACTGATCCATTCAGCAAGCTCAGTAATCAGTAAGTTATGTTCATATTCTATTATAACTCGTAAAGTCACATGAATATCTTTTATGTCTCTTGGTTTAAAGTAATGTTATTTCTCTATGTTATCTCTAGCTGATCTAGTCAGTATTCTAAGTTGTGACTTGATGAGTGAGTTCTAACTCTAGAAACCTAATATACTTTTATCCTCAGACATAACCCATATTCATTTCTTTTTAATAAAGTGTATCAATCTAAAATTGATAACAGTGATCTATATTAAATCTGAAACTTAATCTAAATAATTTAATCAGTATTCTAAGTTGTGGTTAAATCAGGAAGACTGATGTAATGTAAAAAGTCATGTTTTTACATACATATTTCTGCACTTTTTGGACTTAATCTTGGTGAAAACATTTCAAAAACTCATTTTATATCAAATATTACCAAGGTGGTCTAATTATAGGCGTTGCGATAAAAATCAATAAAACATCCAATTATCGAGCAAAACAAGCAAATAAAGCCACTCCGGTTTATACCCATTATTTCTCACCCTATGGAAACAGGTCTTAATTCATATATTATTATTACATAGGAAAATACAAGACCGGCAGTTCAAGAATCATGGAAAACGGATGAAGAATGAAGAAGAGAGCGTTTGGTGTACAGCCGATTGTCATCCGGAACACACAAAAGCTATACACCTCCAAATCTGGAAAATTTAGTGCCATTAGAAGTGTAATGGAAAGACAAATCCAACGTCGCAAGAATCAAGCAAAACGGACTCCAAACGAAGAAGATACGGACGAAACAAGCAACGGAACAGGAGCGCGGATCAAGAAGCAAAATAATTGGCCCTTGACCCCCTTGTGGGTGTCGTATATGGCACCACACAGGGCTGTATACGGCCCTTAGACCCCAAATATTGGGGATTTTTCCTTGATATTTAGGACCCTCTAGGCTTTTGACCCCCCCCCCCCCCCCCTTGTGTTTCTGATTCGTTAGAGCTTGTTCTTCATGCATTGATACTTGTACATCTCCACCTCCTCCTCCACTATATATAGAGGGCTTACCTCCTCATTTTTACACACACCAAAACACCTCACTTTCACACTCTTCTCTCTCTCTCTAGAATTTTCTCTCTCTAGATTTTCTCTTTTTAGTTTTGTAGTTAATTTAGCATTAGAGTAGTTTCTCTCTCTAGAGAACTAGAGAGAAATAAGTAGTGGTTCGAGCTAGAGGAAGTTTTGTAGCTTGGGTATGTCTATGTAATCAAGTTCAGAACGTTGTAATCCTCTGTATTACTCTACTAATCTGGTATTACTATCTTTCTCTCTCACTGTTATAATGTTTGCTTTGCATATTATTGCGGTACGATTTGTGATTGTTGCCATGATGATTACGTAGATTAATATGTGATTGTTGGAATGTAAATGTTAGGATTAGGGATGATGTTTGATTAATATTATATACGATTGGAAGTTGTTATGCTGTGTACATGTTTTAAGCTTATCCCGAATATAGACTTAATTAATCACCCTTTCCGGTCTCTCACGTGACTATTGACTTAGGATAGGATCTGATTAACCTTAACTACGAATATATAGTTATCTCTAATATTGTATGAAGCTGTGGGATCGCCGTAAAACGTCAGAATACTCGGTATAGTACTGGAACCACCACTGGTGTAGTACAAATGTATGGAAGCCAAGGAAATGCCGATGGTCTATCTCACCGTGGATTACCTGGAAGTCACCCTTCCAGACACGGGTCTAGGTCTTGTCAAACCGTGAAAATGCTAGAGTACACCGTTAAACTACCCCTGGTTATAAAGCTGTGTAAAGACTTACACGATCTTTAAAACACCTTAAATATACCTAGGGTTAGAGTACTGTGGAAGATAAACGCACTATACACTGTACACATGCCTAGGGATGAACGACCGATGGCAAAGGAGGGTCTAATTCACGACGGAAGTATTAGCACTTAATAAGATATAAAATGAGTTTTGAAAAGAAAGCAACGATGCCGGCTGTGCTCCAAGATGCTTAAACCCCTTAACTCTACTTAACCGATAGTTTAACTTACATAACATACAACCAGCATTACCCTGTTAAAATAAAATAGACATAGGTGTTAAGAAAGGTCAGTAAAAGTGGACTGTCGCCCTTTTCCTGCACCCCATTTAGAGGGTCACTTGGTCTCCGAAAGAGACAGTGTTGGGGGGGGGGGGGGGGGTCTTAAGACATTCTTAGCTTATCAGAATCACGATAGCCTAGGATTCAGTGACATATGCTTTTAGGGTTACACCTAGAACGTAGGGTCCTAGTGTTTACACCGACCATTTAGATGATTCTTGATTAGGTTAATCTCCAGTCAATTATATACTATCATCCCGAAACCCTAATATTGAAGTTCCGGCAATCACTCTCTACCTGCTACTTATTATCTCATTTACTTTTCTGTCATTTACTTTCTATTAGTAGTTTAGATAATACCAAAAACTACCTACCTTGTTTAAAACCCATACTATTGTGAAAATATCTTTGGTAGGCCACAATTCAATTCAATTTGTTCCGATTTTGACGACACTCGAGTTATACTTGCCACCTTACCCACAAGGTAGGTAGCACGGGTAATTTGAGCCCCGCAAACATAAATTTTAAAACTTGACACACTATTCGTCACCTCTGTTGTAGTTGGAGCGACGACTCAGGGTGAAATCCGACCGACGGACGGGGGTGACGAAATGATGATGGATGAGATAACGGCTATAGGAGATACGAAATTCTTTGACTATCCAGAGTATGAGTCAAACTCCTCTGACATCAAAGAGGTCTGTGTTAACCATGAAGTTGAGAGCCCAAAAATATCGAGCTTAGACTTAGGTTTTGATGGATCTCAGCAGAAGATTTCAGCTTCTGTCACTATTGCATTAAGTGGTCAACCTACACTTGACCCTGAGATTCTGTCAATCCTGTCAAACTATCCCCATTACCTTAGACCTACCACCTTACCAGTTGATGAACCATTTGGAATCGAAGTGTTCTTTCATCCGCCCATGCCCTGGATGGATTTAAATGAACGTCTTCATTGCCTAGATGAATATTATGAATACGATCTCCCCGATATTTTACGAGCCCACCTAATAAGCATAAAAAAGATAGTATATTTTATAGTAATTTATCCCTATATTTATATACATTTTAGTGCATTTATATGATTTTAGATACTTATTTTGTTAATATTTGCATAGATGTGTTTTAATTGAAGATTGAAGAAAAAGGAACAAGAACGAATCCAAAACTGAAAGAAACTGAAGAAAATGAAGAAATGAAGAAAATGGAGCTTAAACCTTAAAGAATTGAAGACTAAAATGTTAATATTGAAGAAATGGGTCAAGATGAAGATTAAAATCCGTTAAAGAAAAGAAGAAGCCCAAATTGAAGCCCAAACCCGAAGTTGGAACATTCTGGAATTGAGGTCCAACCGCCGGTTGGAAAGCCCAACCGGCGGTTGGAGTGTAAAGGGTTTAAGGCGGTGGAGACATGTGGAGTTGGACCAGGATTCAAAAAGTCCAACCGGCGGTTGGAGGTCCCAACCGGCGGTTGGGAGGTCGACCAGAAAATGTATAAATAGAGGCTTAAGGTTAGGTTTTTGATATTAATTTCAAGAATACCAAAACCGATTACTAGGGTTTAAGGTCGACTTAAGGTGCGATTTTGGAGGTTAAGGAGCTAGGGTTTGAAGGTTTTTAACCCTAGGAAAAGCTAGTTCGACAATTGGCTCAGTTTTTTTATCCTTGTAACTTTAATAACCTTATTTTTTTTGGAAATGACAAATATTATTAACTTAGAAAGAGACTAAGGACGGCGAAAGTACATGAAACTTTAATAACCTTATTGAGTTAATTTATGGATATTGTTTATTTAAATTAATTGTTAATTAGGTTTTCATTATAGTTATTGGAATGAATGTTTATTGAGTTTATTATATGAATTATATGTTTATGTTGGAACTATATTATTGAATGTTTATTATACAAGAATTGTCTTTATTATGATATATTGATTATTGTTCTTGACATAGTTAGACTGATTTATATTAAACGAGGATGGCCATATTAAGTTTATATTAATTAAGTGATTGTGTTTATGTCTTGATCTTAACCTTATGCGATAGACGAAGAATGATTTATTAATATAAAGTAATATTGTGATTCAAGCCTAACCTTAGAAATTGTATTAATAAACTGATGATAGATCTTATTAATTAGTGATACTTTGCGTAACCTTATGACTGTATTGCTATGATGAAGATTAGCTTAACCTTAAGTAATTTTCTACATTAGTAATTCAAAAGTAATAATAGCCAACAAAGCAAATAGACATAAGTACATATAATAGGTTTAATAAATAATAGTTTGAATAATTATAATCTTCTATCCATCTGAGTATTATTAAGTTGTTCCTGAAACTTATTTATAAGAATCTTTATCAAAATATAAATATAAATATGTTCGTTCGGAACTAAAACGTCCCCCTTATCTTGTATATTATTCTAAATTGGATCCTTTATTCATTTGTATTATAATTGTAAATATTTGTAATTAGAAATAAATAGATAATTAATTATAAATCAGAATCACGTTTCTTGTGTTCCTTGTGTTCGAATTTGGACTTACTTATTAAGCTATATTACATGAACGGGTCAATCTTGCCTGAATTGTGTGATAGTATCATTTAGTATTTCCTTAATTTAAAACTTGTGATTATAATTGCCTATACTTAGCACACATCAAGTTTTTGGCGCCGCTGCCAGGGAACACTTAACCGGTTGAACTCTTGTTTTACCGGGGGAGCGGTGTATTTTAATTAAACTAATTATTTTACTTGTATAATTTTTATTTCTGATACTTTGCAAAATCAATAAGAAATATCGGCTCACCCATTGAGAATACTGACAAAAACAAAGGTATAAGGAGAGTAAAGCCCTATCTCATTGATTTATCATATAAGAGGTAAGGTGCTTCTCGAAAAAAATAGGTTTTTAATAAGCTTCGCGCTGACCCATTTCTCCTCTTTTGTGTACTATCAGTGGAGCTACCGAAATCTATTGACTAGCGTTGTAAAAGAAATTTAACAAAACCCACTGTAATTTCAAACTATTGTATAAATAACTAATTTGCATAACTAACAAATAGGAAATTTGGGTTGGGGTATTCTTTTTCGATTATTTAATTTTGAATGTGTTTTATTATTAATTATCGGGATTCATAAACACCAACTTGAATATTACTAACATATTATTAACATTTACTTTTGAATTTAAAGTACTACTAAATTATGTTTTTATTGCAGATTGTGACACCCGTCAAATTAGGACTAGTGATTAGTACCTAATCAACTGTTAATACATGTAATTAGTTTTGGTGTTAGGCTAATTAATGTATCAATCAATATATATATTGTTGAATATATACAAGTATTATGCGATTTGATTAAATCGTACAAGTTTCAAATCGAATGGATTTCGATGCAATTAATTTCGGACGTTGATGAACGATTTTTATTAAATAATATGATATTATTTAATAACGCTATTACATCCAAAATATTATTTTAATAATATCTCGTACACAATTCGTATTGTATGAACCATGGCTTCGCGACGAAAACGTTAAACGCACAAACAAACGAAACAAGTTAAAGTTATATTTTATAACTCAATTATTGAGTATTTGATGAAATACTTCAACGAAAATATCGAGTAATTATTTGAATTTTAAAACGCATAATTTAGCGTATAAAATAATTATTTAACGTTTAAACAATCGGGAAAACGAACACCGCACGGAGCGCGAATACACGGAGTTAAAAGTTAGGAGCCAACCACACTTGGGTGGGGCCCAAGTGGGCCGGCCCCATATCACCAACATCACCATCATCTTTTTTTTCATTTTATCATCTCCTCTCTTTCTTTTTCTCTCAAACAACCACACCACACCACCACCTAAAATCACACAAAACTACCACCAAACGTTACCGAAATTCGAGACTCATTTAGAAGAAAACGACCACCTCATCGCGATCTACAACTTCATCTTTCCGGAATTTCATTTCGGCACTTTGTAAGTTTCCGACAAAATCTCGAAACCTTTCATTTTTGATTATTTTTGACATATTATTGTTTATCTAAGCTTAGAATGTCCAAAAATGGGTTGGGTAAAAGATTTAGACCGAAAGGAAGCCGCTCGGCTGTTTTTCCGGCCACAGGAATCGTGACAGACCCCGACGTCGCATTTGGCTTGGCCCGATTGCGACGTCAACCACAAGGTCGCAAAACCCATCACGACGTCGCATATAGCG
This sequence comes from Helichrysum umbraculigerum, assembly GCA_949592205.1. Classification (NCBI taxonomy): domain Eukaryota; kingdom Viridiplantae; phylum Streptophyta; class Magnoliopsida; order Asterales; family Asteraceae; genus Helichrysum; species Helichrysum umbraculigerum. The sequence continues at coordinate 764,539 of CATIUR010000005.1, read as the reverse complement.
ACGTCACCACTAACGTCGCCTTAATTGGCCAACGTCGCATATAGCGACGAAATCCCTTACGTCGCAGAAATCAACAACGTCGCATATAGCGACGCCACGCACAACGTCGCATTAAATTGCAAAAGTCGCACATAGCGACGCCATGCTCAACGTCGCAGTCAGGACCTGCGACGTCGCACCCAACGTCGCACAAACCAGAAAACACATATTTTCACAAAGTGTCGAGACCCTAAATTTTATCACTTGATTTCACCCAATTTCAAGTCCAGATGCGTTTTTCACCAAAGCAATATAGTAGAAATAAAAATTTTCCAAGCTGACTTAGTAGCTCGACCCCAACCAGGGGCTCTGCCCCTTGGACCCCGCCAGGGGCTGCCGCCCCTTGGACCCCGCTACCAGGGGCGCTGCCCCCGGACCCCGTACTTAGATTCTCTAAGCATATTTCTCACCAAGTGTTGAACTTGCACAATTTCAAATACTCGTGTGATACGACTTCTAAAACACATTGAAACATACTATTCAAGTATAACGTTTCGAGGCCAAAATTATAATGATGGGATTACTATTACAAACCGTCACTGACGCGCCACCAGCGGTCGGTTAGGAATTAACCTGTCATTGCACCGACTACTGGCGACGTGTCAGTGGAGTTTTAAATTTGTAAAATGTTGGGGCCTAAGTTTACTAGTGCTAAAGGTGTATAGCAGCAAGTATGACCTAGGGTCGTTCTTTAAAACCAACGGTATTGTGAAACAGAGAAATCAAGATGTCCGAATCTAGCTAGTGAAGGTTGTTTTAAAAGCAGTTGGAGGTTTGTTTTTGTTTGTTTTCTAATTTATACTACTAATTAAACTACACAATAAAATAAAATAAAGGGATAGCAATCAGGATAGAGGGGGTGTTTGTTGTGACTTCGTTAGCCTTGCATTGGGATGATGTTTTAGTTTAAGTTATGAAAACGTCTTTCTAAAGATTTGTATTTTATTTGTCTTAAGTATTTGTGGTGTAAGCATTAGCACCCTACTGATTGATTGCTCAATCAGTATGTCACTGAGTAACTAGGCTATCGTGATTCTGATCGGAGGAGGCTGCTCAACTCTCAACACTGCCCTGTTACGGAACAGTGACCCTTTTCTGGAATACGAAGTTTCCTGGGCGCATGCATAGAGTAACAGACCCACTAACGGTCCGACCGTTCTTAACACCACAGTGATACTCAATTGAATAAAACATTTAGGTTTAAGACTTGGTTGGTGTTTGATTACTTTCCATCAATGGTTTTGTAGAATCCAGGGGTGATAGACAAATTTGGAATACTAGATGATTCCTCGTCTTCCTTTCTGGATTCATAAACTGAGTTTGTATTTTAGATTAGAGATCCCCCATTTATGATTTAAACCAGCCCTCACTTATATTTAACCAATAAATCCCTAGTTTATTCACAGTGTACAATACTTGTTTAAAACAGCATTTCCACGGCTTCAAAACCAGACCATGTTATTTGAACACAGATTATTTAATCAGAAGTTTATTCACGGTGTACAATACGTATAAAGTATTTCCACAGATCCAAAACAAAAACACAGATAATTAATTACCCCCGATATGACGTCTTATCAAAAGGTTTTAACCACGTTTATTGGTAGAAAGGCGTTAGTTGAATATGCGGTTTAAAATCATAGATGGAACGCGTAATCAAAGCACCGAGTTTTCATTTATAATATATAATAGTTTGGAACATTAATCCACAACAGATTGTGCCCACGACTTTCATAGCTTCCACGTTCCGTACTCCACACATTAGTGATGTTTCCGGCGCTATACAAATGAAAGCCGTATAACGTTACTTCCGTTGTTTCATAATGACATCATCCCAATTAACGACTAACTACATCACAACAAACACACAATATAACTACTCACTACGCATAATAACAGATCCTAAATCTAGCATAATAACAATAGCAATCATCATTATAATAGATAAGGAAAGAAGTAACCATTAATAAAGCGTAGATTTAATAAACGTTAGAGAGAGAGTACAAGCAGAATCTCCGCAATATCTTCGACAATATTACAAATAAGCCCCTGAACTATTCCCTACGCTATTACAAAAGTAGTCCCTCCGTTAGTCCCAGTTAAATATTAACTGAGAACTAACTGATGCTAACCCTAATTCTAGAGAGAGAAAAAGAAGAGAGAGAGAGAGAGTAGAGAGAGAGAGAGTGTGTGTGAGAGAGAAAGTGAGAGTGAGGAAATGAGTGGAATGAAGAATGGTGTGAAAATGTGGAGGAGGTGACTCCTATTTATAGGCAAAGTCCCAAATCAGCCGTACAAGTCGCGAAGCACCAACGTACAAGCAAACGAAGCACAAACGAGCACCAATTGGGGTAGGGAGGGCCGTATACGGCCTTGCAGGGGCCATATACGGTCTTGCAAGGGCTGTATACGGTCTTGGTAGGGCCGTATACGGTCTCCGTCTGATTTCGTTCGTTGCTTAAAACGCCCGTATCTCCTTCGTTACCCGTCCGTTTGACTTGATTCTTTCGCCCACGATCTCGTAATTCCGTTACGCTTCTAATGGTGTTAATTTCACAGAAATTGGATGTGTATATCTTAGGCATATCCGAAATGACTTTTAACGATCTGTAGAAGCCGTATCTCTTCCGTTCTTTATCCAATTTGCATGATTCTTGATTCTCCCGTCTCGTTTTTACCTATTACATCATACCATAAGGTTAGAATATGTTTATCATAAGGTAAATGAGGGTGTGAGAATTGGTTGTTGTTTATTCGCTCTGTTTTGCTCGTTATTTGGACGTTTTTAGTGATTTTTGCAGCAACGCCTATATTTGGAGCACTTTAGTGAATTTTAGTAAATAATGATTGTTTTTGAATGTTTTCACTAAAGATGTGCCCAAAAAGTGTAGAATATCGTACTTAAAAACATGACTTTTTGCGTCACATCAAGTTATCCCACACTTAGACGTTGCTTGTCCTCAAGCAACACTTAGTTTTTGAAAACATTTTAAAACATTTTAGAGCGAGTCACAACATGTTTTAAGAGTTACCACTCTCAGATGTAAGTAAGATAATGTCAGAATATAGGGAAAGATAAGATGATCCTTTCAAAAACAAGAAAAGATTCTCTTAGGCATACTTCCAAATCTCATGATCTTGGAGTACACATGACTAGGCGATCTCACTAAAGGTGGTCACTCAATTCACTCAATGTGTATCGGGTTTCCTATCATTCTAGAACAAATGAAATCGCTCAAATAGCCAGTCATGCAGCATTCATCGTCATAGGCTTGATCGAGAATCGGATCTCCACCACTTAGGTGAGGACGGTGCTAATTATCCCAAGACATTCATGAGGTTTGTAGTGTTTGGTGAAGGTTGAAGGGTATGAAAAGTGGTATATTTGGGTTGTACGGGTTTTGCTTATCTTAAAACTACTGAGATCATGAAAAACTTTATTTAGAACGGAAAGGAGATAGCTGTTTGTCTTCTATCAGATTCTTCTTGCGAGGGTGATACTTCGAAGGACTTTGTAGCTTTATTCCTGCGGAACTATATATATATATTTTTTTTCTTTTCTTCTTTTTCTTCTTTTTTCAATTTTCTTTTTCTGCATTTTCTATTTTTTTTTTCTTCTTAGAACTTCTTTGCCAAAGAATTTCCAAGGATATTTTCTTTTGATTCTTTTAGAAATCCTTTTCAGAACTATGATCTTTGATCTTGAACACCTTTTAGAGATATATATCTTTTAGAGAACACGAAAGAGGAAGACTTGGGAGCATAATTGAAGCGGATGTCCTAAAAGATGTTTTTCACAACCTCGGAAATTCTAAGATAAGTTTGGGGATATTTTTGGGAAGTAGGGTTTAAAGATGAGGGTTTTATGAAATGAAAGGTTTAGGCTCAATAGGGTTTACTAGGCGGATCATCGATACTAAAAATGAGTATCGGAAGGGTTTGGGGATTCAAGAGATATGAGAAAAGGGGTTTAAATCCTAGGGAATGTCAAGGTCATCTAATTGCACCTATACCGCGTACGGTACACACCAATGTGGTCTCGAAGCGTATGTCAAGAGCAAGTTCTAATTCAGAGATACATGCATCGGCACGCACAAGAAATGAATAGTGAAGCATTAAAGATGAACGCTTTTAGGCTCAAGATACCTCACTGCAAATAGGGTTGTATGTGCTTTGTCATGCTTCCTATTAGATTATCATTTCTTGCTTAAGAAATTTCTACCTTATTTTCCCTAGATTCCGAAATATATTACTCATATTTGAAAATAGCTCCTCTCAAAAGATATTATGACTCAAAATTAGCAGAGTTAATCAGGTGATTAGGCTCATACTTTTTAATTTTCTTGAAAAATTTTAAAAAATTTGAGGAACATTTTCTGAATTTGCTACTTCGGACATTAAAAACCATAAAAACTAACCAATGTATTCTATACCTGCTATCCCACACTTAGAGGAACATTGTCCCTAATGTTCTCTTGAGTTGAGATTTACTGAAAGTAAAATCCCACACTTAGAGTTTGAACATGTAAGAAAATGTTTCTCAAGTGTTTGTTTTGGGCTGGAATCCCACACTTAGCGATAAGCTTAGGATAGAGTATAGATTATATAACAAACTTAACAAAGCAAATAATATACAGAATCATAAACAAAAGAGGGTAAAGGGTTAAGACACTCCCCAGATAGCGAGCTGCAATGAAGCTGAGAGTCTGAATTTGTTGAAAAGAGATGTTGCCAGGATCCTTTTCTGCATACATGAAGAGCGTCTCGGCTTCAAGCGTCTTGCTATTGGTTTTCTTCAACCATCATTCTTCTTGTGAATCAATCTCATAAGTGTCAACACGTTGATCGTACCCTTTTTATAAACTCAAAGTATTTGCAAATGAAGAGATAAATCACTGTCTCAGAGTTTGAAAAGATATTTTCTACTATATATCAGTTTTTATAAAACATGTGTTTTTAAACGAGATCGAGCATAATGCATAAAAGTAGTATGCAAGTACCGCAAATGCTCGAAACGCATGAATTACCAATTTATTAAATTGATTTCCTATGTTCTGAGACGAGTGGTTTTATTTTGCAAATGAGTTGTAAAATCAGAAGGTTTTTCATAAAGTATTTTGGTAATGACCAAGTGTGAAGGATAGTCAGAGATTTTCTTCACTTATTGACATGTTTCTCTCTACACGTCTTATTCCACGGGTTGCCTCCCGAGAAGCGCTGCTGTTAGAGTCGAGAGCTCGACTTTACTCCTTTGAGTTTAGGTGTACGGGAAGGAGCTCCCAGGGCGAGTGATGGTGACATTATGTGCCCTGGGTTGTGGTAAAGAGTATCGCGGAGGATAGATCTTTTGGAAGTGGCAGGCCATGGTTGAGATTAGATCTAGCGGTTCCATGGTATCCACTTTGAAGTTTCGAAGTTGTTCTGAGGTTGCTCTAGAAAGACCTAGTAATCCTTGCGTGATGTAATCAACTGCCTTAGTGATTGGCCCATTGGGATCAATCTGCGTTGTTTTTCTTGTCTTGATCACTTCCCTACTCGGATACCTAAGTCTGAAGGAGTCCATAAATTCTAGTAACTTCAACTTCAGATCTTCGAATTCTTCACTATGAGGATCTCCTTCGAATATAGTTGTAGCCTTGCACAAGCCTTTGATTAGCTGGTGCTGATGCAGGGTGAAAGGAAAGCCAGAGTTTTTGAAAATATGAATCATTTTGTTGAATATCTCGCGATATCCAGCCTGGAGGATATACTCTGCTTTGTCGGTGTCTTCTGCATTCAATATCTCATGGAATCGAGTTATCACAAAAGTGACAACATCGAGTAGAGACATATTTTTAACAATGAGAGGGTGATTACGCCTGCTTTCGTCCCTTATGATGTACCTAAGCTCTTCGATTATCATTTTAATATGATGTTCTAAAGTAGACTTGATGATAAATCGATTGCTTTCTTTGGTACTCAGGTGATCTTTCTCAGCTAATAAGTCAAGGAATCCCTGTAGATTTCTCATCACCATGAAGTCAGTAGCATCTTCAATATTTCTTCTGATAGCACCCAACTTCTCCCTCTGTTTTGATGAATAAGGAAACGCAGAGCCCATGAGAACATCATACACCTTGCGGTATATTTGTCTCCGTTCAATGTAGAAGAGTAGTTCATTTGCTTTATTCCTTTCTTTCTTGAGCTGAGATTTGAGTGCATCGGTGAATGTTCTGATGCAATGTCTAAGGTTGAGTGGATCTTCGGTTCCTTTACTAGTGAGACAGATAGTGGATGCTGCCTCAATAACCGCTATTAACCATCTTTCATGCATAGTGTAATCATTGGTAGAATTTCTAATAGCTGCTATTATGATGTGAGGATCACCATCATACTTGTCAATCACAGAAATCATTTGCTCATGAGTAGAGACGATTGGGATGCAGATGATTTCTTGAGATAAGGCTTGTGGATCAGGCAATTCTGGAGAATCAAGAGGATAAATATCTTCATTGGCAAGGGGCTCATTTTCTTCTTTCATATCTTGTTCCTGCTTAGCTCCTGGTTCAGAGATCTCATCATCTGATGTGTCTTGGCTAATAGAGACCGTATAAAGCTCAGCATTCTCCATCGGAACACAGTCGTTCTTATTGGTTTTGAATGTGATGCTTTCTCCGTGGGCGCGTAAGCTGATCGTCTGAGAGTGCACATCGATGACTGCTCTGGCTGTGTTCATAAAAGGTCTACCTAGGATTATAGGAATGTTTATATCTTCCTGAATATCCATTACCACAAAGTCAGTTGGGAAAAAGAACTTGTCGACTTTAACCATGATGTTCGCAGCTATTCCCTTAGGATATCTAATAGATTGGTCAGCTAGCTGGACACTCATTTTAGTGGGTTTTTGGTCTCCTAATTCTAGTCTTTTGAATAATGAATGTGGCATTAGGTTGATACTTGCTCCTAGATCGGCCAAAGAGCGAATATCACCAGATTGGTTGATAGAGCAAGGAAGGGTAAAACATCCAGTATCTCCTAGTTTTTCCGGCAGACGATTTTGAAGGATAGCTGAACATTCAGCAGTTAGCGGGACATTAGGTACTTCGGGTACCTTGTCTTTGTTTGATATAAGTCTCCTAACATATTTAGCGTATTTGAAAGCTTTGACTTCATTAGATTGTTGCTTGAGGCGTCCTGGAAATGGTAAGCTTTCCTTTTTAGGCTTTGGAGAAGACTTTTTCTCAACTGTCTGTATGACAGGAGGTTGTTCTTTCACCGGAGAAAGAACTGAAGGTTGGCTCGGTGCCACCTTGGAGTCTTGGTTGGTTACGTGGTTGGCTTCCATAGTATGTGGGTTATGAAAGGTGCTACTAGGCAGACTACCCTGTGGTCTAGTGTCGATACGTTCTGCTAGTCGACCTACTTGGGTTACAAGAGTGTTTAGTAAAGTTAGTTGGTCTCTTAGGAAGAGATCAACCTGGTCTTGTCTAGCCGTAATCGTTTGGATGATTTGTATGAGGGTGTCGTCTGGACTAGTAATTGGCCTAGTGGGTTCAGAAGATTGGGCCATCTCAGATGTGGTTCCGGGAAGCAATGGTGGTTGGTTATAACTAAGTTGAGGTTGTTGTGGGAAGGTTAGGTATTGGAATTGGTTGGGTGGTGGAATTGGTAGGTATTGGTTGTCTCGAGGAGGAGAGGTTTGAGTATAATCAGGTGGACGTGGGTGAGTTCGGAACTGGTCATAGTAGGTTGTGTCATCAACAGGGTTCGTAGCTTGTGGATTGGTACAGTTCTGACATGACTGAATATGGTAGACCTGTTGAGGAGGTTTCTTCAGCTTTCCTATTTCCTCGGCTAGCGTTCCGATGTGTTCCGTCAGAGATTTGATCGCCTCAGTTTGCACGGGATTGGGAAGGGCAAGCGGTGCCGATGATGAGGAATGCTCATCAGTGTTCCAATCCTTGTGATTCATGGTCATGCTCTCAATCAGATTCCATGCTTCGTCATCCGTGCAACGTGTGAAGTTTCCTCGAGCAGCGGCATCGAGCATTGGCTTGTGGTGCGGTGCGAGACCATTATAAAACGTGCACAACTGAGTTGATCGTCCGATTTGGTGGTTAGGACATCTTCTAAGCAACCTCTTAAATCTTTCCCATGCACTGTAAATTGATTCATCATGAAACTGTTGGAAGTTCAAGATGTCTTTCTTTAACTTAATTCGTTTGAATGGGGGAAAGTACTTTGTTAAGAACTTATCTTCCATTTCTGCCCATGAGGAGATAGAGTTGGTCTCTAGTTCCTCGAACCAAGTCTGTGCGTGATGAGAAAGAGAGTAGGGGAACAGATATAAGCGGATTGTATCTTGCTCAACCCCATTTTGCTTGAAAGAGTCAGATAGGGTGAAAAATTTATTGAGGTGGGAGTAGGGATCATCGTTCGGTAGTCCGTTGAATTGGCAGCGATTCAGGATCAGCTGCACTACGTCATGCTTGAGTTTGAATGATGCTTCAGTCTCCGGGTAGCGTATGGGTCCTCCTCGAACTTCTATCGAGGGTTTGTTTCTATCAGCGAGAGTGATGCGTGCGGTGGTTGTAGGATTGTGGGAAGATGATCGCTTTTCTCGTTGGATGGGTACGACGTATGATTTAGGATTGGGGAAAGGAAGGATTGAAAGAATTTTTAGGGGTTTAAGAAGAGAGAACCATCCTAATGGTTCACTAGCAAGAAAGTTCATTATGACGTCTCTGAGTTTTACAGTTGATTCCCCGGCAGCGGCGCCAAAAACTTGACGCGCCACCAGCGGTCGGTTAGGAATTAACCTGTCGTTGCACCGACTACTGGCGACGTGTCAGTGGAGTTTTAAATTTGTAAAATGCTGGGGCCTAAGTTTACTAGTGCTAAAGGTGTATAGCAGCAAGTATGACCTAGGGTCGTTCTTTAAAACCAACGGTATTGTGAAACAGAGAAATCAAGATGTCCGAATCTAGCTAGTGAAGGTTGTTTTAAAAGCAGTTGGAGGTTTGTTTTTGTTTGTTTTCTAATTTATACTACTAATTAAACTACGCAATAAAATAAAATAAAGGGATAGCAATCAGGATAGAGGGGGTGTTTGTTGTGAATTCGTTAGCCTTGCATTGGGATGATGTTTTAGTTTAAGTTATGAAAACATCTTTCTAAAGATTTGTATTTTATTTGTCTTAAGTATTTGTGGTGTAAGCACTAGCACCCTACTGATTGATTGCTCAATCAGTATGTCACTGAGTAACTAGGCTATCGTGATTCTGATTGGAAGAGGCTGCTCAACTCTCAACACTGCCCTGTTACGGAACAGTGACCCTTTTCTGGAATACGAAGATTCCTGGGCGCATGCATAGAGTAACAGACCCACTAACGGTCCGACCGTTCTTAACACCACAGTGATACTCAATTGAATAAAACATTTAGGTTTAAGACTTGGTTGGTGTTTGATTACTTTCCATCAATGGTTTTGTAGAATCCAGGGGTGATAGACAAATTTGGAATACTAGATGATTCCTCGTCTTCCTTTCTGGATTCATAAACTGAGTTTGTATTTTAGATTAGAGATCCCCCATTTATGATTTAAACCAGCCCTCACTTATATTTAACCAATAAATCCCTAGTTTATTCACAGTGTACAATACTTGTTTAAAACAGCATTTCCACGGCTTCAAAACCAGACCATGTTATTTGAACACAGATTATTTAATCAGAAGTTTATTCACGGTGTACAATACGTATAAAGTATTTCCACAGATCCAAAACCAAAACACAGATAATTAATTACCCCCGATATGACGTCTTATCAAAAGGTTTTAACCACGTTTATTAGTGGAAAGGCGTTAGTTGAATATGCGGTTTAAAATCATAGATGGAACGCGTAATCAAAGCACCGAGTTTTCATTTATAATATATAATAGTTTGGAACATTAATCCACAACAGATTGTGCCCACGACTTTCATAGCTTCCACGTTCCGTACTCCACACATTAGTGATGTTTCCGGCGCTATATAAATGAAAGCCGTATAACGTTACTTCCGTTGTTTCATAATGACATCATCCCAATTAACGACTAACTACATCACAACAAACACACAATATAACTACTCACTACGCATAATAACAGACCCTAAATCTAGCATAATAACAATAGCAATCATCATTATAATAGATAAGGAAAGAAGTAACCGTTAATAAAGCGTAGATATAATAAACATTAGAGAGAGAGTACAAGTAGAATCTCCGCAATATCTTCGACAATATTACAAATAAGCCCCTGAACTATTCCCTACGCTATTACAAAAGTAGTCCCTCCGTTAGTCCCAGTTAAATATTAACTGAGAACTAACTGATGCTAACCCTAATTCTAGAGAGAGAAAAAGAAAAGAGAGAGAGTAGAGAGAGAGAGTGTGTGAGAGAGAAAGTGAGAGTGAGGAAATGAGTAGAATGAAGAATGGTGTGAAAATGTGGAGGAGGTGACTCCTATTTATAGGCAAAGTCCCAAATCAGCCGTACAAGTCGTGAAACACCAACGTACAAGCAAACGAAGCACAAACGAGCACCAATTGGGGTAGGGAGGGCCGTATACGGCCTTGCAGGGGCCGTATACGGTCTTGCAAGGGCCGTATACGGTCTTGGTAGGGCCGTATACGGTGTCCAGGGCCGTATACGGTCTCCGTCTGATTTAGTTCGTTGCTTAAAACGCCCGTATCTCCTTCGTTACACGTCCGTTTGACTTGATTCTTTCGCCCACGATCTCGTAATTCCGTTACGCTTCTAATGGTGTTAATTTCACAGAAATTGGATGTGTATATCTCAGGCATATCCGGAATGACTTTTAACGATCTGTAGAAGACGTATCTCTTCCGTTCTTTATCCAATTTGCATGATTCTTGATTCTCCCGTCTCGTTTTTACCTATTACATCATACCATAAGGTTAGAATATGTTTATCATAAGGTAAATGAGGGTGTGAGAATTGGTTGTTGTTTATTCGCTCTGTTTTGCTCGTTATTTGGACGTTTTTAGTGATTTTTGCAGCAACACCTATATTTGGAGCACTTTAGTGAATTTTAGTAAATAATGATTGTTTTTGAATGTTTTCACTAAAGATGTGCCCAAAAAGTGTGGAATATCGTACTTAAAAACATGACTTTTTGCGTCACATCAGTCACCAAAGGCCGTCCATGTTTTCAAAACGCAAACAAACAAACAATCAAACCAAATGTAATTTGGACATTCTAGTTGGACAGACAACTACAAGGTAGTCTTGATAGATACCTACTCACATTTATAACCATCGCGTGTCGTGGACACCCTCAGGTTACAAGTCTTTGGACTTCATTACTCGGCTAATCAATCAAAGTTTATTAAGTTAAACTCCCTAGTCTACGGTGAGTCTCATAGCCCCTCTTTTTACTGTTTTACTCACGGGTGTGATACAATTGCTCGTTTTTAACATATGAACGCAAGTACAACTTTTTCATATACTACATGAGTTACTCACGGCTAATCATTTAAAGTCCTCCATCAGCATAGTTGTTAATACGTTGTAGCGTGAATATTAGTATATGGTACCATATAGGATTGACCCTCCTCGTTCGGGTTAGCAAGCACTAACCGGGTAAATGGACGTACTAATATTTGGGAAGACGAGTGTTGATTAGGCACTCGTGGAGGCAAAAACGCTCAGGCTATGACCCTGACCCACGAGTTAAGCTCAACTATGTGCTCATGGCTGTATACACTTACATTATCAATTGCTGGATGCAATTCAATTACTTAAATCTTGCGGTTCATACGACTTATATGTTATTTCAAACCTGTGAGCTCACCAGCTTTTAGCATGTATCGCAGGTACCCAGCAGTAGGTTTGGACAGCATTAGGAAATCAATAGCTCGAGTCAGCATGCAAACAATAGAGATTTTCTTGCATTAGTATATTTTGTACAAGTGCTTATGTACTGAAATCTCTCATTTTATCGAACACGAGCTATGTAAACATTTCTTATATTAATATATTTTGTTAAAACGACGCATATAGAGTTGCTTACTATGTATCTTGGTGCTTTGATTATTGATTAGTAACACCCAAAGTATGCTTCCACTAAACAGTAAATTTGGGGGTGTTACACAGATGGATGTATGACCCGGACACTTCATCCGGATCCACTTAGTCCATTTGACGGACCAGAACGAGAATTTCATTCTAGAAGACGATTATCATACGCGCCACCTAATTCGCCAGAACACGGAATTTCATCTGAGGAAGACGACTTAATATTTCATAACAGTTTAGTCAAAACGGCTAAAAGAGGGTATTATTCCGATTCGGAGTTAGATAAAGTACCTTCTAGACAACATACAGTATATCCAACTGATTCTGAACCAGAACAAAGAAACATGGCAGACATAGCTAACATGACGCTTGAGGATTACACGATTCAAACTCGTGGAGATCCGAGACCGGGAGTGGTTAGGCCTGCCATAGCTAGAGAAGTAGAGTTTGAGTTAAAGGGGCAATTTCTGAAAGAATTAAGAGAAAATCCTTTCAGAGGAGAAGATAAAGAAGATGCAAATGAGCATGTTGAGAAAATTTTAGAGATTGCAGATATGTTTAATATTCCTAATGTTACAAGAGATCAGGTTATGTTACGAGTATTTCCTTTAACACTAAAGGATGGAGCTAACAGATGGATTAATAATGAACCAGCCGGATCTATTAATACTTGGGAAGATCTTCGTACAAAATTTATAAAAATGTATTGTACACCTTCCAAGACTTCGAAGATGATTGATGAGATTAGGAACTTTAAGCAGAAACCTGACGAATCTCTATATCAAGCTTGGGAAAGATATAAGGAGATGTTACATAAATGTCCACAACATGATTTGAATGTCCAACAAGAAATAACGGTATTCTATAAAGGAGTTGATCGAGCAACATGTCAACTGTTAGATGCACAAGGCCTAGTACCTAAGAAAACTCCAGTAGTAGCAAAAGCCAGAATTGAAGAATTAGCTAAGCATTCTCAGTTATGGGATGATGGTTCATCTGGAAGAAAAAGGATATCTGAAGACAGTGATGGTCTCGTAGCTATCACAGCAAAATTGGAAAGTATGGGAAGAGATATTAAGAAAGTGAATGAACAAGTCCATGCAATCAGAATTGGTTCTGAAATATGTGGAGGAAATCATCTAAAGACAGAATGTCCTAATAATGATAGTGAAATGAATACTGAAGAAGTTATGTATGGGAATTTTCAAGGAAATCCAAATTATCATCAAGTTTCTAATTATAGAAGAGTTAATCAACCAGGACAACAGTATCAACAAGGAGCACCAGGTTTCTATGTCAAAACGGGACAAAATCCGTCCTATTCTGATAGGATCAATTCGCTAGAAAGTATTTTGGGAAAAATGGTTGAAGTAAGTAATAAAAGAATGGATGATCATGATGCAAGGATGCGTAATAATGAAGCATCAATCAAACAAATTGAAGGATCAGTTCATCAGATTGCTAAAACATTACAGGAGAGATTTCCAGGAACATTGCCTGGATTTACTTAAACAAATCCAAAGGAGCAAGCTAAAGCAGTAATTACCAGAAGTGGTAAGAATGTTGACTCTCCTGTTATAACTAATAAAATTGTTGAATCTGAGCAGGTTGAAAAAGAAACAATTGATGAAGACGTACAACCAAACAAAAAGAGCATTGGAGAAAATAAGGTTAAAGAAGTCATCAAAGACTATACACCCCCACCTCCATATCCAGCTGCTCTAAGGAAGGACAAAGAAGATGAACAATACCACAAATTTCTGGAAAATCTGAAACAACTTCATATTAATATTCCTTTTGTTAAAGCTATAGCTCAAATGCCGAAGTATTCAAAATATCTTAAGGAGCTGCTGACTAACAAAAGTAAACTGGATAATGTGACGAAGGTGACCATGAATGCGAGATGTTCAGCAATAATGCAGAATAAGCTACCTCCAAAAGTCAAAGATCCAGGGAGTATTACTATACCTTGCAAAATTGGTGAAATTACTATTGAAAATGCATTAGCAGATTTAGGTGCTAGTATTTCATTAATGTCATACACTCTTTATATGCGATTAGGATTAGGAGAACCAAAACCTATTCGTATGTGTATTGAATTAGCTGACCGATTTGTGCAATACCCTAGGAGAATAGTTGAAAATGTTTTAATTAAAGTTGATAAATTTGTTTTTCCATGTGATTTTGTAATCTTAGATATGGTAGAAGACCCTAAAGTCCCTATTATATTAGGAAGACCATTTTTAGCAACGACACATGCCCTAATAGATGTTTTCAATAGAAAAACTACCATGAGATTAGGGAATGATAAAATTGTTTTTGATGTTAATAATTCCATGAAATTTCCTGATTATGTGGATGATACTTGTTATAATTTAAATTCATATGAATATATGGATAACCATTCTTTTCAAGATTTTTTAGGAAAAGATCAAGCAGATACAGGAATTCTTAATGGATGGACTGAAGAGTTTGACACTGCAAAGGATTTAGCAGAATTTGATAAGTTATTAGAGGAAGATGAAGATTTGGAAGAAGTAACCGTGGTTATTCAACAACATCCTGAAGAGGAAGCAATACAGCCAGTTGCTAAAATTATTAACCAAGAATTGATACCATATTCTGTCAACAATATTCCTTGTTTTAAAGAAGAGATATTTGAGATCAAGACATCTATTGAAGAACCACCACTGCTGGAACTTAAAGAGCTACCATCGCATTTGGAATATGCTTATTTACAAGGCACATCAGACTTTCCAGTTATAATATCTTCAAAACTATCAAAAGCAGAGAAAGAACGATTAGTTCAGGTTCTTAAACAGCATAAACAAGCAATAGCATGGAAAATCACGGATATCAAGGGAATCAGTCCTACATACTGTACTCATAAAATTTTGATGGAAAAAGATTTTAAGCCAGTCGTACAACCATTAAGAAGATTGAATCCGAATGTTAAAGACGTTGTCAGGAAAGAAATTATTAAATTGATGGATTCAGGATTAATCTATCCTATTTCAGATAGTCCATGGGTAAGTCCAGTACATGTTGTACCAAAAAAAGGCGGAATAACAGTTATACCAAATGAAAAGAATGATTTGATACCAACAAGGACGGTAACGGGATGGAGAGTTTGTATTGATTATAGAAAATTAAATGATGCTACTAGGAAAGATCATTTCCCATTACCATTTATTGATCAAATGATAGAAAGGCTACCATGAAAGGAGTTCTATTGTTTTCTGGATGGATTTTTAGGATATTTTCAAATACCAATTGCGGTCGAAGATCAAGATAAAACAACATTTACTTGTCCGTTTGGTACTTTTGCTTATAGAAGGATGCCGTTTGGTTTGTGTAATGCACCAGCTACATTTCAGCGTTGCATGATCGCAATATTTCACGATATGGTAGAAGATTTCATGGAAGTATTTATGGACGATTTCTCGGTATTTGGTGATTCATTTGATTCTTGTTTAAATAATTTACAGAAGATGTTGCAGAGATGTAAAGGGGCAAATCTAGTTCTTAACTGGGAAAAATGTCACTTTCTGGTTCGGGAAGGAATTGTTTTAGGTCATAAAATTTCTAAAATAGGAATTGAGGTAGATCAAGCAAAGATTGAAGCTATTTTAAAATTACCTTATCCTACAAATGTAAAAGGAATAAGGAGTTTTCTAGGACACGCTGGATTTTACCGGAGATTTATACCAGATTTTTCAAAAATAGCAAGACCGTTGAATCATTTGTTGGAAAAAGATGCCAAATTTGAATTTACAGACAAATGCAAACAATCGTTTGATACATTAAAAGAAAAGTTAATATCTGCTCCAGTTATGACAGGTCCAAACTGGAATCTACCTTTTGAACTAATGTGTGATGCTAGCGATTATGCGGTTGGAGCTGTTTTAGGACAGAGAATTGATAAGAAGTTTAAGCCAATCCATTATGCCAGTAAGACATTAACAGATGCTCAGGAAAATTACACAACTATGGAAACGGAACTTCTGGCAGTGGTTTTTGCTTTCGATAAATTTCGTTCATATCTTGTTTTAACTAAAACTGTGGTTTATACTAACCATTCTGCTTTGAAGTATTTGTTTAATAAGCAGGATGCGCGCCCTCATTTATTGCAATGGATTCTTTTATTGTAGGAATTTGATATTGAAATCAAAGATAAGAAAGGAGCTGAAAATGTCGCAGCTGATCATTTGTCAAGGTTAGAAAATCCAGAGTTGGAAGCATTAGATGAAGAGGAAATTCAAGATTCATTTCCAGATGAAAAACTTATGACAGTACAAGAATTAACAGAGATACCTTGGTTTGCGAATTATGCAAATTATTTGGTTACTAAAATTCTACCGACGATGGATTACCAGAAGAGGAAGAAATTCTTTTCTGATTTAAAGTATTATTTTTAGGAAGATCCATTTCTTTTCAGATACTATGCAGATGGCATAATTGGAAGATGTGTAGATGGTGGAGAAGCTCAACAGATTATAAAGCATTGTCATGAAGGACCAGTAGGCGGTCATAATGGACCAAGTTACACTGCAAAGAAAATATTTGACGCATGTTTTTATTAGCCGACGATTTTTAAAGATACATATGCATTCGTTAGGAATTGTGATTCTTGCCAAAGAGCTGGGAACATTTCTAAACGTGATGAAATGCCGCAGACTAGTATACAGGTTTGTGAAATTTTTGATGTCTGGGGTATTGATTTTATGGGACCATTTCCTATGAGTCACGGTAATAGGTACATATTAGTAGCTGTGGATTATGTTTCTAAATGGGCTGAGGCAAAAGCATTACCTACAAATGATGCTAGAGTTGTGGTGAAATTTCTTAAACAATTATTCTCCAGATTTGGAACTCCCAAGGCATTGATTAGTGATCGAGGTACTCATTTTTGTAATACTCAATTAGAGAAGGTATTAAAAAGGTATGGAGTTAGTCATCGATTTGCTACACCTTATCATCCACAGACTAGTGGACAAGTTGAAAATACAAATCGTGCATTAAAACGTATTTTGGAACGTTCTGTTGGTTCTAACAGAAAAGAGTGGTCGGAAAAATTAGATGATGTACTTTGGGCATATAGGACAGCATTTAAGACACCTACAGGTTGTACTCCGTATAGATTAATTTATGGAAAAGCTTGTCATTTATCAGTGGAAATAGAACACAAAGCATATTAGGCATTTTGAGAATGCAACATGGATACCGATGAGGTTGGTAAGCATCGCTTTTTACAGTTACATGAGTTAGATGAGCTTCGTTGGAATGCTTATGAGAATTCAAGATTTTATAAAGAAAGGACGAAGAAATGGCACGATGCAAGACTTCGAGGAGATAAAGAGTTTGTTGCTGGAGAACGTGTGCTTTTATACAATTCACGTATTCGGTTATTTCCGGGTAAATTGAAATCCAGATGGAGCGGACCGTTTGTTATTCACCAAGTTCATACAAATGGAAGTGTGGATTTAGTAGCCTTCGATGGAGTTATTTTTACAGTTAATAGACATCGTTTAAAGAAATATTATGAAGATACTGTTATTGAACATACGTCAGATGTAACTCTGCAAGAATAATTTATCAGACCATGTCGAACTTACCGACACTTAAACAAAAGTGCTTCTTGGGAGACAACCCATGTTTATTTTTATATATGTTATGTTTTTCTTTTATTTTCAGGATTGAACTTTGTGGGTATGTTCACTGGAAACCCTCACGAGACTATAACTCGTCCACTCGGGATACCGAGGGGTTTAAAGGCTTATTGCATATGCTAAATGCAATCGTGATTAACTACGAAAGTGTGGATGTTGTATATTATTTTTCAAGAGATGAAGGAACCAACCAAGCAGATTTTTCTTAGCCGATGATGAAATTCGTAATTTCAGTCAGGGGAGTTTTCTGTTCTATTTTTCTTTCCCTTACTCACTTTTGTTTATCAATTTTTATACAATGAGGGCATTGTATAATTTAAGTGTGGGGATAGGGTTCGTAAGAAAAAGAATTTCTTTAATTAATCATTTAAGTTTCTATTGTTCTTAAATTTTATTAAAAATTTAAAATTTTAAGTGAATAACTAAGTATTTATTAGTTAGAATACTTTTGTTAAAAGTTTTGTTTTGTATTTAAAAGTTTAGACTTTAATATGGATTAACTGTTTTGTATATATAACGTAAGCTACTTAATAATAAGTGATATATAGTTACATGATATGATGTACTAATAGGCAACCTACATGAGGATTTCTGGATTTTAAAAAATTAATAATATAACTTGTTTATTATTTTATGGTACATAATATGATATATGACATAAGTCTTAAATTTTAAATTTATCATGCAATAATTTTATATCTTTTTACTTATGTGAATACATTTTGGGTATATATTGATGGTTTCTCTGTTATACGAAAGTATAGACCTGGTCTCTATTAATATATACTTAAAAATTAAGCAAACGCAAGTCAAAAGTACTTGAAAAGTCTTAAAAATAAAAGATACCTAATAAGGTAGCCAAAATGGTTTGACCAAGTCTGGTTTTGCTTAAACCTGAATCAAGTTATGTCGCTCTGTTGCATGAAAATGCAGACCTGTCATCAATGTCTTGATTCTTAAAAATGTATTTTATATATTTAATGGGAATATAAAAGTAAATTGCATGATTAAGTTTAAGAGTATATCATATATGGAAATCATAAGTAATATACATACTAACAATAAAAGTGCATTTAGAAATATAAATATAGATTGTTTAAAGTGGACAAATATATTAGTAATCATTCATGAGGTATATATTACACAAATAATAAATAATTTTATTTATACATTATAATTATTCATGTTAATTAAATTGTTTAAATTTTAATTTATGAAACAGATTTTTAGTATTGGTATTCTGATTCTTAAATATTAGTTTGATGCTTATTTTTAAATTTTATTCAGTATTCTACTTGAGGACAAGAAGAACTTAAGTGTGGGGATATTTGATAAGCATCAAATAGATAGTATATTTTATAGTAATTTATCCCTATATTTATATACATTTTAGTGCATTTATATGATTTTAGATACTTATTTTGTTAATATTTGCAGAGATGTGTTTTAATTGAAGATTGAAGAAAAAGGAACAAGAATGAATCCAAAACTGAAAGAAACTGAAGAAAATGAAGAAATGAAGAAAATGGAACTTAAACCTTAAAGAATTGAAGACTAAAATGTTAATATTGAAGAAATGGTCCAAGATGAAGATTAAAATCCGTTAAAGAAAAGAAGAAGCCCAAATTGAAGCCCAAACCCGAAGTTGGAACATTCTGGAATTGAGGTCCAACCACCGGTTGGAAAGCCCAACCGGCGGTTGGAGTGTAAAGGGTTTAAGGCGGTGGAGACCCTTGGAGTTGGACCAGGATTCAAAAAGTCCAACCGGCGGTTGGTGGTCCCAACCGGCGGTTGGGAGGTCGGCCAGAAAATGTATAAATAGAGGCTTAAGTTTAGGTTTTTGATATACGATTCAAGAATACCAAAACCGATTATTAGGGTTTAAGGTCGACTTAAGGTACGATTTTGGAGGTTAAGGAGCTAGGGTTTGAAGGTTTTTAACCCTAGGAAAAGCTGGTTCGACAATTGGTTTGGTTTCTTTATCCTTGTAACTTTAATAACCTTATTGAGTTAATTTATGGATATTGTTTATTTGAATTAATTGTTAATTAGGTTTTCATTATAGTTATTGGAATGAATGTTTATTGAGTTTATTATATGAATTATATGTTTATGTTGGAACTATATTATTGAATGTTTATTATACAAGAATTGTCTTTATTATGATATATTGATGATTGTTCTTGACATAGTTAGACTGATTTATATTAAACGAGGATGACCATATTAAGTTTATATTAATTAAGTGATTGTGTTTATGTCTTGATCTTAATCTTATGCGATAGACGAAGAATGATTCATTAATATAAAGTAATATTGTGATTCAAGCCTAACCTTAGAAATTGTATTAATAAACTGATGATAGATCTTATTAATTAGTGATACTTTGCGTAACCTTATGACTGTATTGCTATGATGAAGATTAGCTTAACCTTAAGTAATTTTCTACATTAGTAATTCACCAGTAATAATAGCCAACAAAGCAAATAGACATAAGTACATATAATAGGTTTAATAAATAATAGTTTGAATAATTATAATCTTCTATCCATCTGAGTATTATTAAGTTGTTCCTGAAACCTATCTATTAGAATCTGTATCAAAATATAAATATAAATATGTTCGTTCGGAACTAAAACGTCCCCCTTATCTTGTATATTATTGTAAATTGGATCCTTTATTCATTTGTTTTATAATTGTAAATATTTGTAATTAGAAATAAATAGATAATTATTTATAAATCAGAATCACGTTTCTTGTGTTCCTTGTGTTCGAATTTGGACTTACTTATTAAGCTATATTACATGAACGGGTCAATCTTGCGTGAATTGTGTGATAGTATTATTTAGTATTTCCTTAATTTAAAACTTGTGATTATAATTGCCTATACTTAGCACACATCACCACCCCACTACACTTATATCAGGTGTAGTTGAGGAAGAGAGTCTCCAATATCAGGTTGAGACTAAGCCTAAGACAGAAACACCAAGCATTAGCAATATTGAATTTTGGAACAATCAACCAGAATCTTAGATTGGCCATCACCTAGGAATATCTCAAAGCCCCGATAGGAGAATGGATATATGTGTTGACTTCCTTAGAAATCTTAATATATCCGACTTCCCCTTTTCGTACGAACAGAGAAAAACCTTTGAAGAAATTGATAGGATGTTGAGATCTCTCCGTAGTGATTATAACCGAACAAACGAGTTGTCATTAAAATCAGAGATAGATCTCTTAATGGATTTGTTAGCCAGCACCGATTATTCACCTATTTCACAAGCAAAGATAAATCGTTATGTTGCGGCCCTGATTGATGAACTCGAATATTGGATAGAGAGAAACCCTATTAAACCTATCTCGATTTCTGTAGATATTCCATTCTTTGCTGATCTTGCTTCTTATTTAATTAACGAATTGCGAGTTATTTTTCCTGAATCGACTGAGGAAGCTATTGAGTATGCTTTCTTTGCAAAAGGAAGGAGCTTCGTGTCCAGCTAATTCAGTTGTTTCAACAAACTAAATTTCCGTTTACAGTCCAACAAAAGATTGACATCAGGGAACTTTCACAAGTGGTACATACTACTTATGGAAACCCTGACTCTAACGAAGAAACGGAATTTCTAAAAGTCTTAGGAAAATTACTCTTTGATCTTTGTTATATAGACACGGGATTCAGGGATGGTATTTCGAACCCAAAGAAGGTAAAACGAGAGTTTAACCGTTTCATTTATGCATTGCTGCAACTCGGTAAGGTAGAAAGAGAATTCTTAACTGAATTTAAGCGATACTATATTAATCCTGCCGACTCACATTACAATGTCATCCGAGCTCTTAAAGGTACGTTTATCTCTCGCCACACCTTATCTTTGTCTGAAGCTTCAACCGTATCCAAAAGTGTCATCTCGGGACACTGACAGGTAAAGCGGGAATGTTTGGTAAGGACGAGCTCTCGTCTTTAACAGAGCACTATTGGGAGGCACCCCAAGCTTATCTAGGTTAAGTAGTATTAATTAGTTTAAATTTAATTAATTTTTAATTTATCATTTTAAAGCTTTCGTTTAAAAATAGAAGAAAACGTTCTCTTAAACTTTAATTCACGCAATTCGCGTACGTTCGAAATTTTCAGAAAATTTAACAAAGTTTTATTTTAAAATTTTGGTAAATTAATTTTGAACTTGTTTTTATGTTTAAAGAACACAAAAATATTGTTTCGTTTTAAATAAACTCGTTTCGTTTAAACGAAAGAGACTTTTCGCGCGCAATGTAAAAATACAATTTTAATTCCGGAAAGTTTTTATAAAGTTACGTATTTACTTTTGGTTACTTTATTAAAAATCTTAAAACCTTTCGAAAACCAATCTTACGTATCATAGCATTCGCGTTTTAAACCGAAATGTATTTAAACCAAAGAGAGGCACTCCACATAAGACAAAAAGTCAAAAATTCAAAATTTTCTCTCCTCCTTCCTTCCCCAAAACCGACGGTCACCACCACCATCTCCATTTTTCTTCAATTTTCCACCATTTTTGATGATTTCAAGCTTCTCATTCTTCATTTAATCATCTCTCTTGCATAAATAACATCATTACATCACTTGCAAGGTAATTCGTAACTCAAATCTTTAAATTTCATTAACTTTTATAAAGTTAGGGTTTCAAAATTAGATCTATAAAATCCATGGTGAAAACTTGTGTTTTATTGTTCAAATGTGTTCTTGCATAGTTGCTTAACATGATTATATGCTTGATTGAGTAAATTACTTGATGATTTGTGATTTTGATCTTCAAGTGTTGACTTTAGTTGTCAAAGTTGCTAGAAATGTTGACTTTTGATAGTTAGTAGCTTATGTTAATTTGTGTTGATTGATTCATGCTTAGTATGATTAGTTAAACATAGTTACATTGATTGCTAGCATTTTATGAATGGTTTAAGCATCCGTTGAAAATTAAAGTGAGCTATTTTTTTTTTCAAAAACTCAATATTTTTCGCTTTTAGCTAAAAAGCATTTTATTAAAACCTTTTTGCACTTAGCTAAAATACTACAAGCTTACAATATTTTCAAAAAGATGCTAGTTAGCTTTTGGTCCTTTACCGTTTTAATTTTCACCACTTTAATTAATAAAGTGTTTGAAGACTTTAAACGTGACCATCACATTTAAGCTACCGCCATTCATTCATCAAAGTCATTGATTCTTGCAAAATTAAAAGTAACCGAATAAGTCTACACGTGTCTTTAATCATATGGTAATTGCATGACTATTTGTTTATGCTCGTTTATTGTTGACTTGATATATTTGAGGTAATTATGTGGTTTTCATAAACCTCATGCTCACTTAGATTAAGTTGCCATGAACGAAAGTAGAAATGATTGCTAGATGTTTTAAAATGACAAGTTTACTTGGATTAAAATGCTAGTATTATTTATGCTTTATTACCCTTGGAATAGATTAGGCACTAATGGAATTGAAAATTGCGGTTTGAGGATTGGGTATGCCATAGGTTTAGTCTTGATAATTTGCGGATATATCCATATTCTAAAGACTACATTTCCAATTTTTGTTTAAATTTGGAAATGACTTAGCAATTTATTGTGACTTACGCTTCTAATTTATTGTTTCAGATGAATCTACAGCACCCTTCGCTTAAGAAACTTGCTGCATCCCCAGAAAATATTGAGGAAATTGAAACAAGGATGTCACAGTTCTTGGTTAGTAATAGGGTGATCATTTGGCAAGACATGAGAAGGTTGGCAATCAAGGATGAGTTGGAAAGTTTATTGAAGTATGAGACAAGTGATCAAGAGCACAATGCATTCCTCCATCTTTTCAGTATAGACGAGGCTATTTACCGAGAGGTTGTCATGGAGTTCATGATGACCTACGTGTTCCGAGAGAGACTAGATATCATAGACAGAAAGAAAATCTCTTTTAGATACCGTGGGAGGAAGCACTACATATCCGTTGGCGAGTTCGGGATGCACCTTGGTCTTTACACACAGTCACAAGTGCAATCTGAGTGGTTTACAAAGAGCTTCCAGTCTATCTCCAGCCTACCATCACGAGGACATAGGGAAATTTGGAGAGAGTTAGCCGGTACAGAGTTTTGGAGTTGTATCAAAGCCTCTACTATGTCCCGACCAGCTCATCACGCCCTCCATAAGCTCTTATGTTGTACTATCTTCGGAAAAAGAGAAGGTGGAGCTGCCATTGCAGAAGAACTGAAGTTTATGGATGCTATCATAGGGAGAAGAAACTTGAATGTAGCATACATTCTAGCAGAGAGACTGATTAAGGAGAAGGAGGGAACCAAGTCAGTGTTTATGGGAGCGATTATCAAGAAGTTATTAGTTGGTATGGGGATTCTCACTGATAGTCATCGGGATGAGTATACACATCATGCTAGTTCGCAGCCGTTTGATCTTGACTACTGCAAGCTCATTCACATGATTGATTATAATGATGATGGGTAGTGAATTTGGTATCATACTCGGCAGCGTATTCCTGGATGTTTCAGAAGACGCAGAGATGCAGAGATTTTGATCCGAGATCCGAGCCACCTACAACAGATGCAGCAGAGACAGCTGAGGTTCGAGAGAGAGGAGCCGACACTTTAGTCCCGCCTACACAGGCCGTGGTTCACCACATGGACCCGGTGACCCCACTCACCCATTATTATCTTTTACATGCTTTGCAGGTTACTCGTGAGCACCAGGCCATGATGGCTCAAAGATTCAGTATGCCAGACTCGTAGCACTTTCTGTACCGATGTGGACCACCACCATCACCCACTACTCGCCCACATACCATTACCCATCCACGACCACCATCATACAGACGCCCCCGCACACCTACCACATACTCCGCTCCATTACCCTCCTACCGCCCCACATTCGATACCGACAGAGTCTATTCAGTCCATACCTCGAGTCTAGCCCATAGGCAAGCATCATTGCCTCGACCAGCCACATCATCTCATGCACCTGATCAGCATCCAGCAGCTAGCACATCTTACAGGCCAAAACTGCTCTACCTAGGCACCGACAGCACCGGCCCTTGGTTGGATTTGGGTCTCATTCCTTCGGACCAGGTCCTCACCGAGAGCATGCTCCGGCAGACATATCTTGGTATGTTAGAGGCTGCTCGTGTTACTACCCAGGACATGCTTGAGCTTGGATATTATGATGTGATGTCCATTCCGGCGATTACTCTCCGACAGATATTGATTCAGAAGGGCTTACTTCCTGAGGATGAGAACAGAGTATCGAGTGGTCAGCAGTCAGTCGTTGGACTGTTTGATCCATTTTCCTTGTATGATGATGCACCTGTCCAGGATCCACCTATCTAGACCACTCCTTTATCTTGATCTATGTTTCATATTAGTGACTTTTGTATTATGGATTATTGTGATTTCTCTGACTTGTGATTTACTTTTTGGGATTTTACTCGACCTTTATATGGTTGAGCTTTATTATTATATTATTATCATTATCGTAGTTACTTATTATGTTTATTTCTATGTTTTGAATAAGTGTTTGAATGTGTTGTGACGAATGAGCGAGAAGCCTCTAGAGAGATGACGAGCATTCAAGGAAGAAACCGTGGCCAAAGGCAGACGCACAACGCTTACACAACTTGTTGATGCAATTTGTGTGTCTGTCAGTTGGTCTAGCTTGTAGTTCGTTTTGTTAAATGTTTTGAGTTTCCTGATTCCTGCGACGTTGTTTGTAACGTCGCAGGTGCGACGTCAGGTTTTGGGCCTGCGATGTAGTCTACGTCGCATGGGCTTGGGCCTGCAATGTTGTGAGCGACGTCGCAGGTGCCAGAGTTTGTATAAATTCGTATTTACGTTTTCTGTTTAGGGTAGACGAAACCCTAAATGCCATTTGTCGAAATCCCTGTAATCTGATTGATTATAATCGAATATACAACGTTTGGTTTGATTATTATTGTGTTTTGATTATTCAAGTGATTGTTTTACTATTCAATTGTTGATTCCGCAAACAATTGATTGACTCGTTTCCGTTAGATCCAAGTATAGGGACAAACAACTGGTATCAGAGCAGTGATTTGCTCGTTTTTGACGTATCGGATCGAGTTCGGGATTAAGAGGCGTAATATTCATATTGTTATTGTGATTACTACGTTTGTTTTTGTGGTTATACAAGTTTTTCGGATCAATTTTACTGGGAAAATTGAAGGTTCTCGTCGATTTTCGTATGAAGGAGAAGAAGAGTTAGTCTTTCCTGAGTCTGTTGCTACTCCCGCAACTGAGGGAGATTTGAACAATCTGGGTGTGGATCTTGTGCCAACCGCCATACCAGAAACTCGTATACATAAGGATCACCCCATTAATAATATCATTGGTGATCCTCATGCATCTGTTCAAACACGACAACAAGCAAAACAGACATCAGCTCAGCAGCTTTTGGGACTTATAGCTCATATAGATTCATGTCATTTGTCTCAAATTGAACCTAAAAAGGTTGAACAAGCCTTAAAAGATCCATCTTGGGTCGAGGCTATGCAGGAGGAACTACAGCAAATAAACAAGATGAATGTTTGGGAAATTGTTCCTCTACCCAAGGGTGCTCACTTGACGGGTACTCGTTGGGTTTACCGTAACAAGATGGATGATCGTGGGGCGGTTATTCGAAATAAAGCCCGTATGGTAGTTCAAGGATATAGTCAACTAGAGGGTATTGACTATGATGAAGTTTTTGCTCATGTCGCCCGCTTGGAATCAATTCGAATTTTTCTAGCCTATGCTTCTTTTAAAGGATTCCGTGTGTATCAACTTGATGTAAAGTGTGCTTTTCTATACGGAGACGTCGACGCAATGATTTATGTGTGTCAGCCTCCTGCTTTTGAAGACCCAAAGCATCCAAATTATGTTTGCAAGCTGAAGAAAGCTTTATATGGTCTTCATCAATCTCCTCGACTTTGGTATGAGCGACTTGCCAAGTACTTGCTGAAGAATGGTTTTGATAGAGGACAGATTGATAGCACGTTTTCATCAAAAGGGAAGGAGTGGATTTATTACTTGTGCAAGTTTACGTGGACGACATAATATTTGGATCAACAAATGATCAGTTGTGCAAGGATTTTGAAAGACTGATGAAAGCTGAGTTTGAAATGAGTGCTATGGGGGAACTCACGTTCTTTCTGGGACTACAGGTTGAGCAGTCTGACAAGGGAATTTATATACACCAGTCAAAATATGTCACTGACATGTTGAAGCGGTATGATTTGCTCGATTGTAAACATTATGGCACTCCAATTGATGTGAAACACAATCTTGGACCTAATAAGGACGATGAAGATTGCAAGGAGAAAGAATATCGCTCAATGATAGGCTCTCTCATGTACCTGACTGCCTCAAGACCAGATATAGTGTTTTCCGTTTCACTCTGCTCTCGATTTCAAGCAAATCCGAAGGTGTCTCATATGAAGGCAGTAAAACGCATTTTTGGATATCTCGCTTTTAGGCCATCTCTGGGTCTATGGTATTCAAACGAGAAAAACTTCGAGTTAACTGCCTATTCGGATTCGGATCTCGGTGGCTGCAAGGTAGATATGAAGTCAACCACTGGAGGATGTCAGTTCCTTGGATCGCGCTTAGTTTCTTGGCAGTGCAAAAAGCAGACTGCGGTTGCCATTTCCACAGCTGAGGCCGAGTATGTTGCTGCTGCAAGTTGCTGTTCTCAGGTTCTTTGGATTCAGCACCAACTACGCGATTACGGGTTCAATCTCTCTATGACTCCTATTTACATTGATAATACAGCTGCTATATCTATCACACACAATCCCGTACAGCACTCTAAGACCAAACATATCGAACTTAGGTTCCACTTTATACGGGATTGCTTTGAGAAACACCTCATAGATGTTGTACATATAGAAACCCTTAAGCAGTGTGCGGACCTTTTCACAAAAGCCTTTTTGCGATCCTGTTTTATTGAACTGGTCAATATGATAGGTTTAAGGTTCTTTCAGTCAAAATAGTGATTTGTGACTTGGATTTTTAAGTTTTTTTTTTTAATTCTTTAAAAAAAAAAAAAATCGCAACAGCCACTCTTTATACTTTTTAGTATTAAAGAAAACGCGAGGTTGCAACATTTTTAAAATAGACGTTGAAGTTGTGTCTGTAAACAACTTGGGATATGATAGTACATCGGGTGACATGCACAAAATGAAATTTTAAGGTTTATCTTGGATGTGTCAGTAGGTTTATCTGACACACTTAAAACAGTTTCTATCTAAATTATCTTCATCACACGATGTATTGGTAGGCATGCTACACACCGGTCTCTGGGATGTTAAGAAGTAAATCTAATACATGTCTATGAACCTGTGGTAAACACCATGTGATGTATGACTCTATGTCTTAATTCCTTAGCGTAGCTTGACATACTTCTAATTTTGGATCGTATATCTGAGATCTATTGGGGGAGTTTGCTGATTGTTTCCTCTGTTGTACGTAAGTGCAGACCTGGTCTCAATTCAGCTTACTCTCAAAACTAAGCAAACGTGAGTCAATGTACTTGCAAAGTCTTATATTTAAGGTACTGGTCAAGGTCGCCAATTGAATAAATCAAGTTTGGTTTGACTGCGATCGGTTTTGCTTAAACCTGAATCAAGTGTATCTTGCTCTGTTGTACACAAGTACAGACCTGTCACCGCTGGCTTGATTCTTAAAATTGATTCTCTTATATTCTTTCTAAATTTGGAAACTATGTTCTTGTCTGGGCTAAAGGGGTATGTCTATGGTGGGGAACATGGTGAAATATTCATAATAACTATAATAGGTTTAACCAAAGACACGGATGTAACATGTTTAGGTGGACAAACAATACCAATAATCGTCTTGGAATAATTTTTATAAAAGGTGTTTTAAATATGCCATGTAAATTTAAAGTGGACAAACAATACCAATAATCGTCTCGAAATAACACTTACTATTCCTAATAATTGCATGTTATTCCGATATGATCCCTAATCAGACAAAACAACTCCGTCACCAAAAACAGAGTGTTAGTAATTTTACTCAATTTTATTTTTATTTTTATGTTGTATTTTATTCTATGTTCTTTTTCCCAAGTCACTAGTCATTTGGATATTATTTGCTACATAAAATTACGTGTTAACTGTTTTGAAAATTCAAAATCGACTCAAGTTACATCCTAACTGATTTGTGCGACGTCAACCTTGCCGTTGCTAGCGACGTCCCAAACTACGTCGCACTTAGGGTTAGACTATATATAGTCTCAACCGCGACGTATCACGTCACACTATTCCCCATTCACTAGCGACGTAGCGTGCGACGTCAGCTTTGGCGATTGCGACGTAGCGAGTTTTTCGTGCATATTTGGTTCGTTTGTGATTTAGAGCCGTTTTTATTCCGATTCATTCACGTAGTCTTGTTCCACTCGTTATTCCGCACACATAGGTACTAACTACACCTCTTTTCACCATGTATTTTTCGTTAAATTGCTATTTATATGTTACGGTTTTATGGGTTGTGGTTTTGGGTTAAATTAAAGGGGTAAGTGCACGAAAATGTAATGAACTATGCTCTGACATTCATTGTATGTAACGAACTATTCTGACATTCATTGTATGTAACGAACTTGCTAATTTCCTTCATTGTATGTAACGAACTTGTATTTTGGGCAGATCAACGGTCCTAAGAACGCCACGTGTCGCCCTACATAATCAACACTTGGAAAAATCAAGGAAAATACTAGTTTGTTACATACAATGGAGGAAATTAGCAAGTTCGTTACATACAATGAATGTCAGAATAGTTCGTTACATACAATGAATGTCAAAGCATAGTTCATTACATTTTCGTGCACTTACCCCTAAATTAAATGGTGTATTGTGTGGTTTATATTGTATAAATTGTTTTCGTGATCACCATTCATTGCCGCATCCTGTGATGTAGTTGTTTTTGAAAACCCCTAAATTTGAGGGTTAGGGTTTCTGGGTTGGGGACGACTGTTCGTCGTTGCGACGTCAGCTGCGACGTCGTAGCCTATGTCGCATTATTTAATTATTATTTATTTGCATGCATCGTCCCTTTCTACGTCGCATTCTCCGCGACGTCTTACGCGACGTCAGTTCCTACATCGCAGTTTTTAATAAAGTGATTAAATTCACAATAAATTGCAAAATACGACGTCCCTCTTGACGTCGCTCGAATTTTCTGCGACGTCATGTGTTACGTCGCTTTGTAATTTATTCTGATTTTTGTCGACGTACATCTCTACGTCGCTATGTGATATGCGACGTCAGTAACTACGTCGCTAATTCCAGGAAGTTTGATACACTTTTGCTAATATGTTTCGAGTTGCAATATGTTTCCGTTTTTGCAGATATGGCTTTAGTATTTGAGGCGCGTCATAATACTGCTGCTTATCTTGATGATACTTCCGATAAGGCGGCACCATATCGTGAAATGATCGCATTTTTGAGACGTTGGAGGGTATTTCATGCCATTGCTGACAACACGGTTGTTTTTGGGAATCTGATAAACCCATTTTGGAGAAACGCCAACGTTATTACTGATAACAACATTCGACGGTTGGTGTCCACAGTTCTTGGCACTGAGATCACGATTACTGAACAGAGCATTAGGGACCCTCTTCAGCTAAACGATCAACCAGATATGCCTGTTAGCTTTGATCCTAATTTTGTTGCGGGGGCTATGCAACGAATTGGATATCCTGGAATTCCCACTGATCAATACCGAAAAGAGAATCTAACACGTGTTTGGAGATATTTGATGCACGTTGTTATCGTCTGTTTGGGAAATCGAAAAGGTGGTACGGACGGGATGAGCAGGAGTTTGGCTTCTGCTATGTTAGCTTTGGTCTACAATAAGCCTTTCAACTTTTCTGGTTTTATATTCAAGGCCATGGTAGATAACGCAAACGCCGGAGATCAGAAATGGGTCTTATATCCGCGTTTCATTCAGCTTCACATCAATTGCCATCATCCAGCTCTTCAGGCACTGGGTGATATTGATCAGAGACTGAAGATTTCACCGATGCAGGTTATGAAAGAGGGGTTCAGTGCCTGAAGAGCTGGATGATGGCGATTGATGGGTCTTATATTTCACCGATGCAGTGCTGAAGAGCACAAACAGTGCCGGAGATCAGAAATGGGTCTTATATCCGCGTTTCATTCAGCTTTACTGTTTGTGCTGGTTATGAAAGAGGGGTTCAGGCGCCACCAGATGTTGCTTTATTTGGTGCTATTGTGAATGAGAATTACGTGCCGCCTCCGGAACCTCAGTACATGGATGTTCCAGCACCACAGCAACCGCATCAACCATTAGTGAACATACATGTTCAAGCTGCGGGGGAGCATGTTGAAAAGGTAGTTCAGCAGATCGAACAGTTTGGACGTGTAGAAGACGTTCATCATACTGAGGAGGAGTCTTCTGGTAATACTGATACAGATGACGGTGGTTCAACTCCTCCTGGTTCTGATGGTGCTGTCCCGCACCCAAATCAGATGGATTTCATTTAACGCACACAACCGCGTCGAGCCAAGAGAATTGCACGTCGTATCAGTGAAGGTCGACGTTATGTTGCACGGGATACCGGGAAATGCATTCGAGGCGGTGATGACCCAACCGACGCAGATTTTCAGCCTCGTCATCGCCGTCCTCGTCAGTCTTCTTCTGCAACAGCTCCTGTTATTACACCTCCTCAGCAGGTAGTCGCTGTTGAGCCCACTCCAGCATTTATGCAAAAAATGATGGATGATATGCTGATGATGCAGAAAAAGATGGAGGCTCAAGATGAAAAGATTGTTGCGCAAGCTGCACTGATCGAGGTTCAAGCTAAGGAACTTGAGGAAACAAAGCTCAGGGTTAATGTATTGGAGGCTAGGTCTAGTGCCTCGGGGGAGATTGGGTCTGGGGGCCCAAATGTAGAGTCACTAGGACCTGAAAATGTAACCCCCACTCCTGTAATCGAAAATGTTAATGAAACTGTTCCTCGTTTTGTGTTGATGATATTCCAGGACAGCCGAGACCGCTGGCCGTTGACTATTCATTCGCTGATTTATCGTTTATTCAGAGAATGGCCAGTGGAGTTGGTTCTGAGGCAGAATCTGAGAATGTTTTCGATATGGATGATGATGTTTCGATTAAAGATGAACAGTTAGATTCAGATGAAGCTTATGATGATGCACAATCCGGGGAAGCTTACGATGGTGCACCGATTATAGAATCTGACTCGAGTGAAGATGAGAGGCCTGCTAAAGATCAACGTGGAGAATCAAGTTCTTTTGCAAAGCCTACTCAAGAATTGACATCAACTCCAGCTCAAGAGACACAGGCAACGGACTCAGCAGCTCCTGAACCTGAATCTACGGATATTCCAAGGAAATACACTGCTAAAGAAAAGAAAGAAAGAAACAAGCAATGGTGGCCTAAGGGACGAAATCCAGTTCCTATTCCAGTTAAATGTCAAGTTTACCGGGTTGGTCGAAATTACACCGGAGTTATTAAAAGCTGGAAGTGTCAGAGAAATCTGTTTATGATTAAGAGAGCGGATGGAGTTCAGTACTTCAAAATGCGTTTTGATCGATTAAGCACATTGCCGAAAGGAGAGATTAATAGATTAGCTCAGCTTAATTTGATTAATCCGTTCAAAAATGATTATGCCGAGTTTATTCAGAGGAATTTACGTCGAGAAGTTTTATCGAAGAAATGTTCCAAGTTGAAACCGACGTTGGGTACTCGGTATACGTTCAAAAAGAAAATTGATCCAGCTACCAGGAAGCCAATGGTTAAAGTTCATTATCCACCAGCTAACTGTTTGACTGAGATACCTCTGGAACCAGTTCCTTATTATTTTCTGCGAAGACTTGTTAAATGGGAACTCGATTCACAAACTGGTGAAGCGGTTATTAATTTTGTTCCAGATTCAGAACCGTGGCCAGAAGTTGGAGGTATTTGGAATTTGAGACAATCAACGTTTAGATTGTATGATCCGATGAGTTTGATTAACTTTCATGAAAAAGATTTGAGAAAACTCTATGATGATTGGATTCGTGTTGGTCAGAAGAATGAGTTTAACAAACGTTTAGCCGAACAATTTTATAAAGTTGTTACTGTTTTGTAACTTATGGAATTCATGCTGACGGACAATTTCCTACGGGATGGGTTTAGATGATGAAACTTTTTGAAGACCAAGCTGAAGACACGGGGGAGTTTGTTGATGCAATTTGTGTGTCTGTCAGTTGGTCTAGCTCGTAGTTCGTTTTGTTAAATGTTTTGAGTTTCCTGATTCCTGCGACGTTGTCTGTAACGTCGCAGGTGCGACGTCAGGTTTTGGGCCTGCGACGTAGTCTACGTCGCATGGGCTTGGGCCTGCGACGTTGTGAGCGACGTCGCAGGTGCCAGAGTTTGTATAAATTCGTATTTACGTTTTCTGTTTAGGGTAGACGAAACCCTAAACGCCATTTGTCGAAATCCCTGTAATCTGATTGATTATAATCGAATATACAATGTTTGGTTTGATTATTATTGTGTTTTGATTATTCAAGTGATTGTTTTACTATTCAATTGTTGATTCCGCAAACAATTGATTGACTCGTTTCCGTTAGATCCAAGTATAGGGACAAACACAACTGCATACCGCAAAACTTAAACACATCTCTGGAAGGAACGTGGACTATCTTCTTCTGAAGCTCGCACGTGCTAAAGATCTAAGTGTGGGATCTCAACCCATACCGCAACCACTCAGTAAGAATCGCCTCCAAATATTTAAACACTAAAGTGTGGGATTCACCAATGTAACACCCCCAAATTTAATGATTTGCGGAAGCTTGAATTGGGTGTTACTAATCAATAACAAAGCACAAAGATATATAGTAAACGACTCTATATGCGTCGTTTTAACAAAATATATTGATAACTGAAATGTTTACAACATTTAAAGCTTTACATAGCTCGAGTTTAAATAAAATGAGATTTTAGTACATAAGTACTTGAACAAAATATACTAATGCAAGAAAATCTCGATCGTCTGTATGCTGACTCGAGCTAAAATCCTGAAGCAGAAACATCCTACTGCTTGGTACCTGCGATATATGCTAAAAGGTCAGCTAGAAAGCTGGTGAGCTCACAGGTTTAAAATCAGTTAATATAGTATGAACCGCAAGATTTAAATAATGAATTGCATCCAACAATTAAATAATGAATTGCATCCAACAATTTAATGATAGTCATCGTGTATACAGCCATGAGCACATAGTTGAGCTTAACTCGAGGGCCGGGTCCCCTATAGAGAATTCCGGGCGAGGTGCCTCCACGAATGCCTAATCAACATTCGTCTTCCCAAATATTAGTACGTCCGTTTACCCGGTTAGTGCTTGCTAACCCGAACGAGGAGGGTCAATCCTATATGGTACCATATACTAATATTCACGCTACAACGTATTAACAACTATGCTGACGGAGGACTTTAAATGATTAGTTTCGAAAAACTCATGTAGTATATGAAAAGTTGGTACTTGCGTTCACATGTTAAAAGTTGAGCAATATATCACACCCCTGAGTAAAACAGTAAAAGAGGGGCTATGAGGCTCACCTGAGTCTGAAAGCGTTTAAACAAACGTGAGTTGATTAGCCGAGTATGAAGTCCAAAGACTTGTAACCTGAGGGTGTCCACGACACGCGATGGTTATAATCATGATTGGGTATCTCAAAAGATCACCCTTGTAGTTGTTCATCCAGCTATAATGTCCGGATCTCCACTATTTGGTTGATACGTTTAAGTGTTTGAAAAGTGTATGGCCCGTTGGTGACGGATTTGTAATAATAATCTCAAAATTTTTATTTCTACTATATTGCTTTGACGAAAAACGCATCTGGATCCGAATTTGGGTAAAATCAGGTGTTAAAATTTTAGGTCTCGACACTTAGTAAAAATCTGAGGTTTCTGGTTTGTGCGACGTTGGGTGCGACGTTGGGTGCGACGTGAGTGTTTGCGTCGCATTTTGCGACGTTCGCAATTCAATGCAACGTAGGGTGCTGCGTCGCTAATGCGACGTTGGTTAAGTTGGCGACGTTAAGGTCTGCGTCGCTATGTGCGACATTCGCAAGTCAATGCGACGTAATAGGCTGCGTCGCTATATGCGACGTCGAGGATTCGTGCGACGTAAGTCGCTGCGTCGCATTTGCTCCGGGCCAAATGCGACGTACGGGATCTGATCGGAGTTTCAACTTCAAAAACGCAATTTTCGGCCATCGATCAGCCTAATATTTTTACCCAACCCATTTTAGGACATTACAAGGTTATACAAACAACTAGCAAGTGATAATACTTAGAAACGAGAGTTTTCGGAGTTGTGTCGGAAACTTACAAATCGTCGAAATGAAATTTCGGAAAGATAGAAAGATAGATCGTTGCGTGGTGGTCGTGAATCTCTAAAAATCTTGAAGATCCGAAGTCGTTTGATATGTTTATTTGTCGATTTTTGATGGATGGTGGAGGTGGTGGTGTTTAGAGAGAAAAGAAAGAGAGAGAAAAGAGAAAGAGAGAGGTGAGTGAGAAATGAGAGGAGGAGGAGGAGAGTTGGAGGTTATCCTCCAACTTTTCAGTCTCCGTTTCTTCGTGCGGTGTTCGTTTGCTCCGTTGTTTAAACGTTAAATAATTATTTTACGTATTATTTATAAGTTTTAAATTACAATTTATTATGCGATATTTTGTTTAAATAGTTTACAAATCAATTTATATTTGAGTTATATAATGTAAGTTTGTTTATTTATTTTGCGCGTTTTAATATTTTATATTGTGTAAGTTCTGTTTGTACGATACGAATGAATACGAAATATTATCATAATAATATTTTTGACATAAAAGCGTTATTTAATAAAATTGGTCACCAACGTCCGTATTAAATTGAATCGAAATACATTCGATTTAAGTTGCGTACGATTTAACCAAATCGCATTTTTGTATATATTCAACAATATATATAATTCGATACATTAATTAGCCTAACACAGAACTAATTACATGTATTAACGTATGATTAGGCACTAATTACTAGTCCTAATTTGGCGGGTGTTACAACCAATAAGAATCCCCACTTACATGATGGAACGATTCTCTGCTGAGTACGGATACAAGGCATTATGCACCAGTTTGACATGTCCAAGGCTGAACCATTCTTCGGAGGATCAAAGTTACACTTCATCTCCTCTGATTTACCGAGCCCAGCTTCATAATGACAATCGTCATCTAGGGAGTTTCTTAACCATCACTCCACTTTCAAGATTTTATTTCTCTTTGTTAGCTCTAAAGTACAAAGTAATCTATACTCTATCCTAAACTAATCACTAAGTGTGGGATTCCAGCCCAAACCAAACACTTGAAAAACATTTTCTATATGTTCAAACTCTAAATGTGGGATTGTACTTACAATACAATCTCAACTCAAGAGAACATTAGGGACAATGTTCTTTTAAGTGTGGGATAGCAGGTATAGAATACCTTGGATTGGATGTTTAAGATTTTTATATCCAATATAGCTCAACTCATGAAATGTTCCTCAAATTTTCAATTTTTTTCAAAAAATTAAAAGAAAAAAAAATAATAAAGTATGAGCCAAATCATCCGATTAGCTCTACTAGTTTTGAGTTATATAATTGATGTGCTAAATCCAGTTATTAAATTTATCGTTGATAAGTAAACCAAAAAGTACCAAGCTAGACCAAAACACAACCGGGCAGTGGACCCTGTCGAGTGGTAGTAAAGTATTGCAAGTTCGGGTTCGAACACAGGGAACTAGATTGGATGATCAATGTAAGTGTGAGCAATTTAAAGAGAGAAAGTAAAATGTGGTTGGTTGTGTGACCGAATTGTCACAATGCTTAAAACTACAATTTTTAAGTTAAACTAGGCAAGTGGACTTTTTAGAGTCAAAGTGATTTATTTGGAACTTTCAAATATTAAAAACTATACTTGCTTGGATTAGATCGTTAGTGATTTCGGGGTGTAAAGTTAAAACCGGTTATTCTATGCAAACAATTTTCCATCAAACCTAGGCTTAACATTTGCCATCACCTAGTGATTCAACTTCAATTTACAAACCCATGATTTAATCAAATAACGGACATTCGCCATAGCTACCTACTTGCATATTTGAGCTCAACTTGTTAACCCATTTCAAAACCACATCCGCAATCAAGTTCAACAATTTATAGACAAAAAGTTGACAACAATTCACTAGATAGAAAACATTCGCTATATCTATTAGCAAATTATCAAACAAGTTAATTAATTGACATCAAGCTCAAATACACAAGTTGGAGATTAAATATAAGTTCAAGCTACAAGAGTTTATGATTCATCCAAACGAAAAACATTCGCCAAATCCGCTAACTCATATCATACTAGTTAACTCGCCTTACTTGTAACAATTTTCACATTCGCAAAAGAAGATTCATTCATATATTTCATACAAATAAAAAGTATTTTTATTAAACAACAAACGTTCGCTATAGTTGTTTAGCCAAAATACCAACAAGTTTAACAAATCACACTAGCTACATACAAATCCATGGAGGAATCATAAACTCAAAGCATAAAATTAACACCAAAAATATAACACCCCTAGTCACTAACTAGTTCATCCAAGCAAGTATAACAAACCCCTAGCCAACAATCATACTAACATCATCACAAATACATATAATCAAAGAAATAAGAGAAAACATGATTGTATTAGAACGAAAAGTGCAAACCAAGTGACTACAATGTCGGAATGATGAATGTTTGTAACCGAGAGATGCTAAATGAAAGGAAATCTTCAAAATTGTGAAAGAAACCTTCCAAGCCCTCAAAATCGCCCAAAAAATGGACTGGTTTTCGTGTATGTGAAGTTGGATGAGAAATTTGGTGAGATCAAAATGAAAAAGGTACTTTTCTAAGGAAAAGGTGTTCTTCCGCCCACCAAGCCGGCGGCTCATTGTGTGAAGCCGGCGGTGTCGCACCCCCAAAACACGTGGCAGCGGAAACATAAGTTGTCATGGGGGCGCCGACCAAATTAAATATCACAACACAAGATTACAGCAAACGACCTCTATATGAGACGTTTTAATAAAAAGTTACATTACCGTACTTTCAAATGTTTACAATAAGTCTGGAGTTCGCATAAACCGCTAAGAGATTTCTAGTACATAACTGATTATACAAAATACAGCTAAATGCAATCTAATCTCTTGAAATTTGAAAACAATGCGACTCGAGCTAGGCTTTCCATAAGCTTCCTACTGCGGCGGGTTACCTGAGAAATACATACTAAAAGGTCAACATAAAGTTGGTGAGTTCATAGGTTTGTAAACAATCGTTTAGTTATGATCCACAAGATTTCAAGTTGTATCATTCAAAAATGATAGTTAAAAGTATCGTTATTCAACGATAAGTAAAAGTATTGCATAATGCAACATAAGTATACCATTTACATGAGTCTCATAGTCAAGCTTAACGTTGTTTGCCTCCGGTAAGTGTACTAATCCGATACACTTCTAAATCACAAGTAATACTGCGCCCGTGGGTTGGCTAGAGCGACTAGCCCGGACGAGGTTTGTCAAACCCTGATAGATCTATCCAATAATACTCACGCACATATTTTAATGACTATGATGGGTAGAGGACTTTAGTGGATTATTCAGGTCTCATGCAATCCGTACGAAAAATGTTTCAAGTTACTTGTGATCATATAAGCAGTTGTATAAAACAGTTGTATGTATTCTCACCCCAGTTGAAAAACAGTAAAAAGGGGCTATGAAACTCACCTTAGATTAGCAAGTAGCAAGCAAATATCAAATAAGCAAGCAAGCCGGTGTGCAACCTTCTAACGTCCTAAAAACGTATAAGGTTGGGTATAAGTAGATGTCTCAAAAGACCATCTATAGCGATTGTATAAGTGGGGGTCAATGTCCACTTAAGCCAATCGTGTAGGTGGAGGGTTAATGTCCACCTAAATCACAATGTAGGTGGAGGGTTAATGTCCACCTAAGGCTAGTTCATCCAACTAGTATGTCCAAATAAGTTGTTCAAGTTTGTTTATCAAAAACGTGTACGACCCGTTGGTGAAAGTTTGTAATAATAATTCGTTAAGACATTATTATTAGGATGATGTTATACTTTCATATGTATAGTATGTTTCATGAGTTATAGCATTGCATTGTATAAGTATTAACGTTACTTGAAGTTTAACACTTAGTGAGAAAACTAGTTTTTAAAGATTCTGTTTCATGCGACACTTCATGCGTCACTTGCTAGTTAGGGGCGGCACTTAGGAAGTGCCGCATAAAATGCGTTTTCAGATTTAAATAGCGTCACTTAAGAAGTGTCGGATATGGGGCGTCACTAAGGCATGGCGGCACTAAGGGTAAGTGCCGCTAATATAATAGTTCAGTTACTTCAGGCGTCACTTAGGTAGTGTCGGTATTAATAAAGTTTTAATAACAAAGGCGTCACTTATCGAGTGTCGCTACAAATCATATTCAGAAAAGTAAGGGCGTCACTATGGGAGTGTCGCTATAATTCCTGGGTTTATGCGTCACTTAAGTCTGTCTCGATTTTGCTAAGTCCAAAAACGTGGTCAACTATGACGGTTTGACCCGAACTTTTTACCCAAGTCATATTTCAGTAAATAAAGCTTATAAAAGGTGTCGGTTCGTGTCGGAGTCATTCGAGATGTCGGTTTTTAATACGCATGTCAAAACTTAAGATTTTCATGTTTTCGGTTTTTGTCGGTTTACTTCGGCACTCGATTTTAACATGTTCTAATCTGAATTTGATTCCAAAATTTTTACCAGATGTTCATGAGTGTGTCTAGTTTATAACCTGATTTTTCCAAGATCTATAATGTCCATTTAGATAGATAATAAATTTTACGAAAGAACCGTACTCGGTTTTCGGCAAATATCAGGCAGTCGCAAAGATCAGAATATATACAAAAATAAGTACGGATCTGGAAAAAGTGCAAAACACGAAAGTTGTAGCTCTTTTCAATACGCAACTTTTAAAAAAAAATTCGTTGTCTAACCCTTAACAGAGCTCGAGTTATGGCCGATTTTGTGGACTGATTTTCTGGAGACAGATTCTGTCACATTTTGCATGTTTTCGGTTTATGTCGGGTCATTACGCCAACTGATTTCACCTATCTATAGTCCAAATCAAACTTCAAAATTTTTACCAACTGATTTAATAAGTGTCTTAACTAACATATCAAATTTTCAGCTTCTAACAAGTCCATTAACATAGTTAAATAAAGCCGCGTAACAACCGAACACATTTTATCGAAAAACTTCCTGGTCAGTCTTATAAATTGGTTCGTATAGAAAAACGAGTACGTTTCTGGAAAAAGTACAAAACATGAAAGTTGTAGATCTTTTCGATACGCAAATTTTAAAAAAAAATGCATCGTCTAACTCTCAGTATTTGATTTTATACGAATATTTTTGTAAACTGTCGATTTTTAGGCAGATTTCATGCATGTTCTTGTATGTGTTATAAAAACGATTTTTAACAACAAATCTTGGACATATTCATGTTAGATGAACATTATAACATCATAATTAGTAGATTAAAAGTAAAATAAGTAAAAGGTTTGATGATTTATACCAAGCAAATGATGAAGAAAAGATGGTGGTGATGAAATGGAGCTTGATTCTTGTTTCTCCTTCTTCCTTGTTCTTGATTAATGGTGGTGATCAATGGTGGTTTATGGAGGTGTTTGGGCTGTGTTTTTCTCCAGAAAATGAGAGAGAGAGTTTTGAGAGAAACTTGGGGAAAGGAGTTGAGTGAAAATGGAAGTGAAATGCATGTGGGTTGAGTGAAGGATCAAAGGGAATATCATCATGAGTCTTTGCATGCATATGGATAGGGTGTGGTGTGGGGTGGCACATGGGGCATGGGGGCCGGCCATGGGGGGGGCCCACACAAGGGTATTTTGGTCATTTTCCATTTCTAGCTTAAGTCGTTGCGTTTTTCGTTCGTTTACCCGATTGTTTAAACGTTTATTCGTACGTTAAATGTTTAGTTGACGTTTTTATTTAACGATTTGAGTTTCGATATTTCTACTTGAAATATTTAATATAGTACTTGGAAACACTTATAAAAATGTTTCGTTAAATTATTGGCCTCGATTTGCGTGCACGTTCTACGGCGGTTTAATCGCGTAACGTTATTTTGAGTCGTTTAGATTAACGATATAATTTGGATAAATTTCCATTGAAGTATTATTTAAAATACTTAATTTAGGTTGTCAATTTAATTATTGACGTACGTTTGGTCGTCGAAATAAATTCGCGCGTTATCGTTGCGTTTGAGACGTTTTAACCGAAACGTCTAGGTTTTTCGAGTATCATTTTAGCAAAATAATAAATAATGATAAATAACTTCTAAAAATAGATTATAGTTATTTATAGAAAGTTTTTCACCAACGTCCGTATTTATACTGTGTCGGACTCCGTCCGGTCGTTTTGCACAATTTCACCAAATTGCGTAAGCGTAATTACAACTAATTACGTAAGCGTAATATATATCAATTACGGGAGTGTATATTCACACAAATATACAAATAGTTACAAGTAATTACAAGTATTTAGCCTAATACTAAACTAAACACACGTAATTAGGGTTTCAAGTAGGATTATCAGTAACCCTAAATCGTCGGGTGTCACAGGCGGCTTCAACTCAAAAGCTCAAGACGGCGGTTTCCTTCCGTCAACCCGGCGGCTTCAACACTTTATCTCAAGCCGGCGGCTTCTTTAACAGAGCCGGCGGCTTCATCATATTTTCAGCAGATCAGCCCTTTCAAGCCCAAGACTTCAAAACTTTACACACATGCTCGAATCTTAACCAAAATGCAGTCCAAACAACGATTCATCCAGGTTGACACCTATAATTCAATTCAAGCAATATTAAGTACCAAAAGTTCACCATATTTACTCGAAACAAATGCAAAATAAATGATATTGCGAAAGATAGACATGTACAAAATGAGCGATATCAAATATCCCCACACTTGAACTTTGCTTGTCCTCAAGCAAACCGTTATTCATCATTTCATTACCCACTCTTGCAACATGTTGAAGTGAAGATCAAGTTTACCAAAATAATGCTAACACTAACTACCGAGGCAATTAGGCTAGTAATCATGTGTATAATCAATAAAACTAGAGATGATGAGTTTGTCAAGCTCGAATGCACGACCTAGCACCTCACATAAGGATAAGTGTTTAGTCACTCACTCTCAATCTATAAGACTACAAGGTAAGGAAGTAACTAATGTAACACTCAATCAAGCCAAGTCGTGATGCATTGTTACCA
This sequence comes from Helichrysum umbraculigerum, assembly GCA_949592205.1. Taxonomy (NCBI): domain Eukaryota; kingdom Viridiplantae; phylum Streptophyta; class Magnoliopsida; order Asterales; family Asteraceae; genus Helichrysum; species Helichrysum umbraculigerum. Next base: position 722,406 of record CATIUR010000005.1, on the reverse strand, counting down.
TAGGCTTGCAAAAGGATCAAATCTCCACCGACTTGGCGTGAGCACCAAGTGAGATCTCAAAGGAGGTATTCTAGCATGTGTTGTAACAAATGTAGGCTAATTATCGAATAGGGGTATGATAGACACAATAATTGGTGAAAAGTGATAGTCAAGACCCGTGAAAAATGCGGAAATGTTACCTATTGGTTTAAACACGTGACAGTAATGAAATTTAGGATTCTCGTGCTAAATCAATTCAAATTATTATTTGTTCTCATTTATAACTCATACTTCAACAATTGCACGCAAATAACTCAAATTGATTTTTCACATTTTATTGGAATAATTGCATTCTATGACTTTCTATGAATCCTGTGTAACGAACTTTCGGACCAACCATCCTAGACTGGATAAAGGCCTTCGGTGGCTAGGTGTAGAACACCCCTCGGGAACTACTTGCTCAGGAATTCAAAGGCCATTTAGTTGACTACAATCATCCTAAACTTTAAGCTCAATAGTTAACTTCTATTCATTTAATTGTTTCCAACCTCAATCATAGAATTTAACACTAGAATCCCAATTCAAAACGATTTAAGTCACATTTTGGTAAAATTCATCATAAGTTCCAACTAGGCAACATCTTAGAAAAGTGATGGTTCGGGAATTGACTACACAAAAATAAGGCTAATATTTAGTGGATTGAATCTGGAAGTTTTCTATGGGTTTCTTAGCACTAAAAATGAGTGCTAACGACCTGTGTAAACTGGATATAAATAGTTTTAAAACAAAATAAGATCAAAAATCCTAAGAATACCTCCCCGTCTTTGACCCCACCTATATCACATTTCTGTGATCCCACAGCGGTCTCAAAATGCATCACTAAGGCAAGTTCTAGAACAAACTACAATCACCGGCACACTCATAGCAATCAAACAATATAAACACTAAAGGTAAGTGTTTTTCTCAATAAGGCTCAAATTTCTCAGAATTTTTCATAGTGGAGGCTACAAGTGTGATAGTCATGCAATTCACCCTATTAGGTTGCTTTTTATGACACATCTCAAAAGGTTTAGTTGCAAGAGGGAAGATTAAATCACTTCTAATCAATTTCCAAAGTTTAAGATTTCCAAAGCAATCAATCTTTTAAGGACAAGCACACCCCTAGCAAATTATCATTTCCCGGCCTTTCATTGGAATTTGCAAAAATCTATCGGACCCAAGATCAATAACAGACCCAATAAGTGACCAATAGCCTGTTAATGGGATTCGTAAAGTTCGATTGGAGAGCCAATAGATTTCCTAAACCCAATAAAAGGTGAGAAACAACAATTTAATAGGAATGGAATTCAAGTGAATACTTCCCCACACTTGAGATTTGCATTGCCCTCAATGCAAAAACAGTATAAAAGTACGAGTGCGAAGGGGCAAAGGGAACGAGAACTTCCCCGGGGTTTTGTTTGCAGGGCGAGTGCATTTGCTGAACTTATTGCCAGCCGGCGCACGAGTTCCAAATCCAATAAGTAAGAACTTTATCCATTACCTAAATAGAGATAAAACCAAACATAGGGGGTTGGCTTGAGTGACATTGTACAAAACAGCACCCGAATGTCACACGAGTCAAATAGTGCCAAATACCAACTAAAATAAGTAGCAAGTTATGAAAAAAAAATGTCTAACAACTGAGGCACGTAGGCACTCTTAATTGAAAACATAAAGATAGTGATGATAATATCCGAAAATGGGCCAAAGAGCGAACTAATAGGGCCATCCCCAACCCCCGGAACTCGGTCCCTGAGAACCGCCCTGATGGTCGCCGGGCTGGGTCCATGGATCCCAGCTCTGATATCCAGAAGAGGCATCATGAGACATCCGTTCTCGCTGCAACTGCCGCTCATATTCCTCCTGGTGTTGATGTTGAGCCTCCTCTAAAGCAGTAGCATGATCATAAACAGGGGGTGGGTGGTCGCGGGACTCAGGTGTACCCCATTGGTACAAGGGCTCAGCATAAGTAGTTTGATAGCCTTGTTGCTCGGCCATCCAGTTGAGATTACCAACAGTCCAATCAGTGCGGTATTCGAGGTTTCCCATCCGGTAACCCATCTCATGCCTAAAGTCGTTGAAATCATCCCGAAACGCATTATGACACACTTCAATTCTTCCAATGCCCTGCATAAGATCAAAAAGAGATGGTTGGGCTTGAACATCCTCATGCACCGGTGCTTCTTCTTGTACTCTATCTTGGCGAGGAGATTGTTGTTGCTCCTCTGGTGCCGGCTGGTCAGGATATGGAATATAGCGCCCTCTCTTATCCTTGGCCACCGCCTCGGTCGCGTTATACATCAAGTAGCCCAGGCTCTTTTGTGGCACATCGATCAAAGTCAACCCCCGAATTAGGCCCAAAGTTAATATCAAATGATCGTGCAATCAATGTGACGAAATGCCCACCAGAAATCGGGCTTTTTCCTTTAACCCCAGCAGAAGAAACACTCAAATAGGACCCAACACCTTAAGGAATGTTCACATTATTCCGTTCTCTGATTTGTCTCAAATACCAAAGGTCTGCTTGGGTAATCTTTTCTCTGTTCTCCCTGCGATTCTGGAGGGTATGTGCTATAAACCGATGAATGATCCAAATCCGAACATCGTGCATGTCCTTGTGTGATACCCCACTAGGCGAATAGTCTTTCTCACTAAGCTCCTCCCTGAAATCATCTTCTATAAATGTGTAGGTTTCAAGAACCCAAGCACCAGACCATAGATAATAATCAAAGCAATCGTATGAAAGTTCTTCCGGTGTATAGATCCCCAAACAGGTGGCCAACTCCTTCATTGACATAGACCTCGGCTGTCCACCCAATCTAAACCTCATGAAAGTACGGTCATTAACTGATTATGGATTATGTTTAAACCCAAGAGTAGCATGAAACTCGTAGCATAACTCCTTGTAGACGGGCACCCGGATAGCAAACAGTCTCTCCCAGTCGGTGAAATGATATAGGTGTCCTTGATGCTCAAAATGTTGGGTGAGAAGCTCCCGAATCTGACCGGCTAAACTAATAGTCTCAAGTGGCTCCCAATCCACATAGCGTGCCAATTCAAATTGCTTTTGCATCACAAAATACAGATTTCGGGAGTATTGGTTAAAGAGTACCCAATTGCGATCAAACCAAAGCCAAGGGTGAACATTTTCCGGAATTAAAAGGGCTTCAACACTTTCCGGGTCAGGTCGGACCAATTCCTCCTCGTCTTGTAGAGCTGAAGTTGAGGTTTCAGCATCACGTTTTGAAGTATTGGTTTTGCGCCCCTTTCTTGGCTTAGGTGCCATTGAAACAAGAATTAGTGGATGAAAATAGGTGAAGATTTTTGAATTTGGGTGTGGGTGTCGGAGGTGTAGCAGCCGGTTGAGAGAATAAGGTAGGTTTGTGAGAAATAAAGAGTAAAAAATCGACTTTAAAACTGCAGATACAGACGCAAAGCCGCCGATTTGGCGGTTCGACCCGCCGGCTTGGCCGGGTTGGGCGCGGGTTGGTCCCGGGTTAGACCAGAATTCGGGTCGTGACAATGATGTAGACCCGCCGGTTTTAAAGTCAAATATGCCGGCTTGAGTAGTTGACCCGGCGGCTGATGAGGGAAACCCGGCGGCTAGAAATGGCTTAATTAGGCCATTTTTTTCTGTTGATGAAATACACGTATTAGCCGCCGTATTGGGGTCTGAAGCCGACGGATGGATAAACCAAGCCGCTGTCTTGGTTAACTTACCCGGCTGCTCACCTTCAGTTAAAAAAAATCGATTTTTTTTTTCAAAGGAAACAACAATAATAATACTATCAATAATAATAATTATAATACACATTATAACTAAAAGGATACGAAACGGGTTTTCTTGGACCCGTTTGGACACTTTGTTTATTAACGAGTCGAAAGCTTGACTCGACCCCGAATTCATTTGTCCTTGGGGTAGGCCGCGAGCTCCTCCCACTCGCTCTCCTTTTCTTCCTCATGGTATAGTTTCAAACGATGCCCATTCACAATAAAGGTCCCACCATCTGAACCGAAAAGTTCCACATATCCGGATGGGTAGCCATGTTTTACCACATATGGACCGGTCCAACGAGGCTTGAACTTTGGTTGTTTTAGCTTGAAACGTGATTGAAAAAGAAGAACTTTGTCGCCGGCTTTGAATTCTTTTCTCATTTTTAGCTTACGATCGTGCAACACTTTGGTACGTTCTTTGTAGAGACGAGAATTTTCATAAGCTTGCAACCGAAGCTCATCCAACTCATGAAGTTGCAACATTCTCCTCTCTCCCGCCTCAAGTAAATCCATATTGCAATTTTTCAAAGCCCAATAGGCCTTGTGTTCAACTTCAAGAGGCAAATGACAAGTTTTGCCATAAAGTAACCGGTAGGGTGTCGTCCCAATAGGTGTCTTGTAGGCGGTTCTAAACGCCCACAATGCATCCTCAAGCTTCTTTGACCAAATTGCCCGATTATCTTTTACCGTCTTCTCAAGGATTCGTTTCAACGCCCGATTGGTGTTCTCAACTTGACCACTCGTTTGTGGGTGGTAGGAAGTCGAGAACCGGTGGTTGACCCCATATCTCTTGAGCATTTTTTCTAATTGGGCATTTGCAAAGTGACTTCCCCGATCACTAATCAATGCCTTGGGCATCCCAAATCGACAAAACAAACTCTTCAAGAAGTCGATTACCACTCTAGCATCATTCTTGGGCAAAGCCTTGGCTTCCGCCCATTTGGACACATAGTCAACCGCCACCAAAATATACTCATTCTTGAAAGATGGTGGGAACGGTCCCATGAAGTCTATGCCCCAAATATCAAACACTTCGCAAACTTGAATGCTAGTTTGTGGCATTTCATCCCTTTTTGAGATGCTTCCGGTTCTTTGACAAGCATCACAAGTTTGACATAAAGTATTCGCTTCCTTGAAAATCGTCGGCCAATAGAAACCCGCATCATAAACTTTCTTAGCGGTGATCGAAGGGCCATAATGTCCACCAGTGGGCCCATAGTGACATTCATCCAAAATCTTCCTTGTTTCACCACCCGAAACACACCTCCTCACCATGCCATCCGCACAAACCCGGAACAAATAAGGTTCTTCCCAAAAATAGTATTTGAGGTTGGAGAAGAATTTGTTCTTTCCTTGATGGCTCATCCCTTTCCTCAACACACCACCAACCAAATAATTTGCCAAGTCGGCATACCAAGGTGCTTCATCCATGTCCTCCTCGCTTGTACCTACATGAGACAAAAATTCCTCCGGGAAAGAGTCATCAATGTTAGTATCGCCTTGCTTGTCAATATTTGGATTCTCCAATCTCGACAAGTGATCGGCGGTAAGATTTTCGGCACCCCTCTTATCTTTAATTTCAATGTCGAATTCTTGCAAGAGAAGAATCCAACGAATAAGACGCGGTTTTGCATCTTGTTTGGCAAAAAGATATTTGAGGGCCGAATGATCGGTAAATACAACGGTTTTAGAAAGCACAAGATATTGCCTAAACTTGTCAAAGGCAAACACAACCTCAAGCAACTCTTTTTCGGTCGTGGTGTAGTTTTGTTGGGCCCCATTTAATGTTTTGCTAGCAAAGTAGATAGGCTTGAAATGTTTGTCCTCTCTTTGTCCTAGGACGGCTCCTAAGGCAAAGTCGTTAGCATCACACATCAACTCAAAGGGCTTGGACCAATCGGGTGAGACAATTATGGGTGCATTGGTCAAATGGTCTTTAAGGGTCAAAAATGCACTCAAACATGGTCCATCAAACACAAAAGGGGCATCCTTTTCAAGTAGCTTAGTCATTGGACGGGTGATCTTCGAAAAATCCTTAATGAATCTACGGTAAAAACCGGCATGACCAAGAAAACTTCTAATGCCCTTAACATTGGTTGGTGGAGGTAATTTGGCAATAACATCAATCTTAGCCCTATCAACTTCAATTCCTAAGCCCGACACTTTGTGCCCCAACACAATTCCCTCTTTCACCATAAAATGGCATTTCTCCCAATTCAAGACCAAGTGGGCTCTCTCACACCTCTCAAGCATTTTGTCCAAGTTTTTTAAACATGACTCAAATGAATCGCCAAATACCGAAAAATCATCCATGAAGACTTCCATGGAAGTTTCAACCATATCGTGAAAAATGGCAATCATGCAACGTTGGAATGTGGCGGGGGCATTGCAAAGACCGAAAGGCATCCTCCTATAGGCATAAGTACCGAAGGGGCAAGTGAATGTGGTCTTTTCTTGATCTTCAGGGTCTATGGGGATTTGAAAGTATCCCGAGAACCCATCTAAAAAGCAATAGAATTCATTGCCCGCAAGCCTTTAAAGCATTTGGTCAATGAAGGGCAAAGGGAAGTGATCTTTCCTAGTGGCGTCATTTAGCTTTCTATAGTCAATGCACACACGCCACCCGGGCACGGTCCTTGTGGGAATCATTTCAATTTTATCATTGGCCACAACCGTCATACCCCCCTTTTTCGGCACACAATGTACCGGGCTCACCCAAGAACTATCCGCAATATGGTAAATGATACCCGCATCAAGAAGCTTAATTACTTCTTTCTTGACCACATCCACCATATTGGGATTAAGCCTCCGTTATCTTTGGACAATGGGTTTAAAATCATCAACAAAATTGATTTTGTGTTTACAAAAGGATGGGCTTATTCCCGGTATGTCGGATGTCCGCCAAGCGAAAGCTCTTTTGTGAGCCTTGAGTACATTCAACAATTTAATTTTTTCATCATTCACAAGGGAGGAGGAAATGATTACGGGTAGGAGATTTTCCTCATGGAGGTAAGCATACTCCAAATGGCTTGGAAGTTCTTTCAACTCCAAATCATGTGGTGGATCCTCTAATGATGTCTTGATCCTCATATTGTCATCCTTTATGAGCTCCTCAAAAGCGTCCTCACCATCGAGCTCTTCTTCATCATTTGTCTCTTCCATGCTCATGACCAACTCCTCCTCGGTCATTCCTTCAACATTTGACTCTAGCAAGTCAACAAGCTCCGATTCCAATCCAAGCACGCTTTCCAATTCTTCCTCCACCGTATCATCTATCACATCAATTCTAAAACACGAATCATCATTAGAATAAGGATGCTTCATGGCCTTATCGACCATGAATGCGATCCTTTCATCCCCCACCCCCAAGGTCAATTTCTTATCTTTAACCCCAATTATGGCATCCGAGGTGTGTAGGAAGGGTCGTCCTAAAATCAAGGGCACTTTACTATCCTCCTCCATTTCGAGGATAACAAAGTCAACCGGGAAGGTAAATTGCCCTACCTCTACTAGCATGTTCTCCGCAATCCCAACGGGATATTGGAAAGATCTATCGGCAAGACGGATGCTCATGCGAGTGGGGGTTAGGGATCCTAGGGCCAATTTAGCGTAAAGTGAATATGGCATTAAGTTTATACTAGCACCTGTCCGTAAGCGCATCACAAGTAATGATTTTACCCAATGTACAAGAAATGATGAAACTCCCGGGATCCCCAAGCTGGGGTGGAATTTGGTTTTGGACAAGTGCCGAGCATTCCTCATTCAAAAACATTGCCGAAGAACCGACAATTTTTCTTTGTTGCTCACCAAATCCTTGATGAATTTGGCATAATTCGGCATCCCGGCTAATACATCAACCAAAGGCACATTGATTCGAATGCCCTTGATCATGTCCACAAACTTCCCATATTGAGCCGCAATCTTTTCTTTCCTTAGCCTTTGGGGATAAGGAATCTTCGGCTTGTAAGCTTTCACAACCGGAGTAGGTGACACCGGTGTGACCGTTGGTCTAGGAGCATCAACATTCTCTGTAAGTCCCCTAGTTTTAGGATCGATAACTTCGTTATCTGTAGTATTAAGGTGCGGAATCCCTCAATACAGTGTTATCTTACTAACAACGAATATGTTCAAATTGCGTTTTAATAAAGCTTAACTTTAAACAATGAATTGTCAAAGCCTAGCCTTTAGGTTCGGTTTTTCTCTGGGTTTGTCGAGTTCGCAGAAGGCAAAAGTATCAAAAGTTGTTAAAAGGTTGTGTTTTTCAAGCCGTGAAAAACATTATATACGTCCAGCTCAACTCGGCTCGCATGGGCCTGCGAGTTCGGTCCAAATTGCAGCCCAAGCCCAACACAGAGCTCGGCTCGCCAGACTAATGCCTCGCGAGTTCAGATCTCATCTCACAGCTCAACTCGCTGCGACCTGAGATCTCGACTCGCCTCGCATTAAACGTCTATTATTTATTTCGTCTTTAAACATTCGTCTAACTTAGCACAATAATATGTTTTAACGAATATTACTAACAAAACAAATATTTATTTACAAATCTAAACCAATATACAAACGTAATAATAATTACACCAGTCCTATTTCAAGCTAGATCTGTTGTCACAATCTATGTTCCAACAGACTCCCCCTTGACAATAGCTCTAGCGTCTTTATCTTCACGCTGTCTTTGGTCTTCATTTGTAAATCTTACTTCCTGCAAAAATTTTAAGCTTGATGCATGTTTTAACCATCCTGTGATAATCTCGTGCTAAATCACCCCAACCAATAGTAGATTTGATCTTGTTCTTGTATAACATAATCAGATCTTCCTTTGATAAGTTCATCAGATGTCTGTGATCATATACACGAAGAATCTCTTTTTCGCCATCAGGATAATCATCATCAGCTTCAATCATAAAGGCTTCTCCTGTTCCAGCATCTACCCCCCAATATTTCAATTTACCCAAAATATTCTGAGGCATAGTCTTCATCGGTATTTGCTTAATACAATTGACCGCTGGATAAACCTTCTTTCTTCTTCTTCTTCCAGTTCTTTGACTGAGTTCGTTCAGCTTTATCGTTTTTCCTTTCCTTGGCTTAATCTTGGAGAACTTCATAGATAATCCTTCAGTCCTAATGATATGCTCAACATACTTATCATAATCATCATCACTTGGATTTATCATATCTAATCTAGCCAAGTCTCGAATCTCATATCGAGGCAATGAACTAAACACTGCAAGCTTCTTCTCAAAATATTGAACCCCGTCAAACCTTTTGATCGCGAAGAGCTTCAGGTCAGAGTCATAATACCATCCAATAATGCCAGTTTTAAGTACACGCTTTCCAGTAATATCAACTTCTTTCAAAATGCGTGGCTTATTTTCCTTTTTCTTCTTAAGCATTCCTTGGATAAACATTGGATTACCAATCAAATGTTTGTATTTGTCCTCTATTTCTTCAACTTCAGTATCCGAATCTTCAGAAGCATTCTCAAAAGCTTCTAAATCAATAACTGATTCTCCTTGTTCATTTACAAAAACAAATTCAGTCGTTGATGAATTCACAACATGTTCATCTACATTTGCATCCAGATCAACACCTTCATCTATCACAGATTCAAATACTGCAGTCCAGTCTTCAGGAAGTTTGAACTCTCCTTCTTCAATATCATAATCAATCTCTTCATCTATCTCATCCAAAATGTCATCATCCGAATCTGATAGATCTAGCATTTCCATTCCTAGAGAAAAATGTAAATACAAATATATTAATAATTCAAATTCTTCATTGATTTCCCTGAACCATTCCAAGAATTTCTTTATTAATTCTTTTGTATATTTTAACCTAACATATAAACGCAATTTACATATAACTTATAAAATCTTTTATTGATTACCCTGAATCAATCCAAAATCTCTTAAGTCTACTTAACAAATATTAATTAACTTTAAATTCTAATGCATCGTGAATAATCACCAAACATTTAAATTTACTATTAATTACCTTATATAATTTCCAAGTGTTAATTGATCTCCTTCATTATCAACTTAACCTTTAAATTATATATCATTTGTCTAGTTAATACGAATACATTTTTAATTTGTTAATTACTTATATACCTTACGGTCTTAAGTCCATAATCAAATCTAAAATGCATATGTTATTATAAAATTTTGACCGCCGAAATTAATCGGAACACGCCGCTCGACTACTCAATGAGTCGGAAGTCTTTCGATCACTATTTTATCTTAACATGATTATATAAACTTAAATTACATCAAATATATTTTACTTAAAATAATAATAACCCTAAGCCAAATATATTTACACAATAAATTAAGTTTACATTTGTTCACTACAAACTATTACAAATATTACAGTACTATGATAATACTAAGCTATCTTACCAGCTTCAGTATCACCCGGTACAGTCTTATCTGCACTTGTATCCACTCCAGAACCACTAGCACCAGCACCAGCACCAGACTCCCCCTAAGTTGTAGCTTGCTCACCAGTCTTTGAAGGACCGGTCTGCTCACCACTCGGTGCATTGGGATCATCGTCCTTGTCTTGATCTCTCTTCCTCTTCAACTCATTTTCTCTGCAAGACTCCAGATATACCAATATCTCCCCCTGAGTAGACTGTCCTGAATGCGATCTCAAGACCAGACTCTCCAAAGAAGATAACTTCAGTCTCTGTACATTGAAGTCCGCAAGCAAAGTCTCATGAGTCTTCATCAACAGATTGTACGATTGACTCTGCTTGAGAATCTGCTGAGAAAGAAGAAGATTGCTCGACACCAGCTCTGGAATCTGAGAAGTAAGCTTCTCTAAATCCTTTACCCTCGACTCTAAGGATGTAATCCTTTCAGCATCAGTCATCGGAGTAACAGGTATCGTCGTTGGTCCAGGCGGTGTGAGAGACTCAATATGCCAGTCTCTGGTCAGCGGTGTATGAGGTTGAGACAAAGCTTGTGTAAGCAAGCTTGTCGCAAATCTAGCTGTTTTGTTCGTCGGAAAATTAGCTCCATGAACTAGATCAGCAACCTCATGCTGTAAAGTTAAACACAATTAAAATCAGTTATTGTTACAGATTACTCTGTCTCAAACTCTAATTAATTGCATAACACTCATAGTTAGAGAACTTATATCTCATACCTGAAGCGGTACAGACATCGATTCAGTAACCACCGGTGCATCCATATCCACCTGTGATGTATCCTGAGCAACTATATACAGAATTAACTGTCTCAGTTCAACTCCTGATAAACAACAAGTTAAGATTATTTAACTTTTATAATCAATACTAACCTTCTCGAATAGTAAGCGTTCTCGGACGCTTCATCAAAGGAATCTCAACTTCCTCAGTACCTTCCTCCAGAATACTCTTACCTTTTCTCTTCCTTTCAGAAGCAAATGGAGAAGGAGAAGGTGTATTCTCAGAATCATCATCTGAAGCCGTCTCACCATCACGACCTCTAGATGATCTAACAGGATCCTAAAGTTTAAATATATTAAACATTTATGATTAGCGTAAGCTCTATCATACAAGTTCTATATATTTAAGATTAATCAGATATAATACCTCAGTTGGTACAACAACGGATCCATCAAGCTGTATCTGCTCATCCTCAAGTAATATAACTTCTGGATTTGCAGCCTCAGCTTCAGCTTCCTGTTCGTGTAATGATATTTATATTTTAAAATCAGAAATAATATCCAATTTACTAAATATCTAATATCAGAATCATTATATAATAATATTATGCATCTATGATTAATAAAAACAATCTATCAACTAAGCATCTATATTATCACATAAATAAAAAATTACTTCAGGTGGTGCTAAATAACTCTCAATGTCTTGAAGCAAAGGATTGGTCGCATCGTCATTCTGCTCCAAAACCTCTTGCACAACCTGTGCAGCAACCTCTTGGTTCACTTGCTGATCAACCTGACCAGCCTGAATAAGAACATCCTCAAGGAGCCCTTGTGGATCTTCAGGTTGAGCTTCCTCAGCTGCAGGTTCTGGTACAACATCAGCATCAGCAGGAGCAACAGCAGCAGCAGGAGCAACGTCTAACCACCCATGATTTGGCGGTGCAACGTAGTTCGGGTCAATAACATACCCGAAAAGTGGTCTAACTTCCGGTTTCACCACTCCTTCCTTCCTGACCGTCTGCATGAACATGGCGTTGTACCCACGATGGTCAATCGTATTAACCACTAGATGTGGTTCTGGTATAGCCAAATCCGGTAGACGTGCACGGATAATCAGCATGCAAAATCGCGGGTAAACCAAAAATCTTGATCTAACAGACCCCGATATCTGTTTCGCAATCTCACCAAAAAGATAATCACAAAAACTGTATGGTTTATTATAAACCAGTGACAGTGCAGCCGATAGAATCGCAGGGCTTAACTCATCAAAACCACCCTTCTTCGCTGCAAAAACGATATTTATCACGTGCCAAAGAAACCTCCACTGACCAATAACCAGAGGCTTCTGGAACTGACGTCCACGTCTATCTCCGGTATATCCCATACGACCTATAGCACCCTCAATAAAATCCATAGGATACTCAATATCCCCGTTCTCCTGTTCTACGGTACCTAGGTGCAAAATCTCACGGAGATTACCAGCTGAAAAGGTAACAGGTTGTCCACTAACCGTAGCTCGAATCTCAGGTGGGGTGACAGATTCGTCATATACTATATCTGTCCAAAAATCGTTCAGAATAGCCTGAGAGATCGGAGGATTGGCCGTAATGGCGTATCTAATCCTTGATCGTGCTAGAAAACGTAGAATATTAGCAACCCTGTCAGCCCGCTTGGCCTCAAGGTTCAGATCAACCAAAATGTTGTGACCCTTATCAAATGCTCTAGCCATATCTGTAAAATAAACACAAACAACAGATATAATTTAATGCACAATTAAAAATATTTAAACTATTACGTATGATGAATCGAGATTCATCAAACATCTTAGTTTAAAATTGAAATTATATATAACTTGTTACAAAAATAGTCTCAAGTCGTATATAAAAAATTTAACTTATAACTAAAAGTCTTAAGTCTAATTTAAATTTATTACTTAAAAAGTCTTAACATTTATATCACTACTTTAAAAAAAATAAAATTTTTCTAAGTACTGGACTCGCATAAACTGGCCTAACGAGTTGAGTTCAACTCGTTTCGCTTATCAACTCGCTATACTCATCAACTCGCTACATTGATCAACTCGCTATACTCATCAACTCGCTACATTGATCAACTCGCTAAACTTATCAAGCAGCTATTGAAGTGAACTCGCTAATCACACCGATTAGCTAGTCAACTCGCTACGAGTTGATTCACAATGTCAACTCGTTCGATGAACTGCCGTCGCGAATTTCCAATTAAAATCGATTAATCTTGTAATTTTAACATGATCTATCGATTGATTCACGTTCATTAATGTTCGTTTAACATAAACCCTAAAGATCTATGTCCAATAACATCGTAATCGACGCAAATTGTTTAAACTTCAAAACCGAGACCCTAAGTTTAAAAACCTTTGATTTCGTGCAATTTAAACGGTGAAATCCGTTGATATATACCTCAAAATGTGCGCAAATAAGTCTTGAATATAATCTACGGATTGAAAAACTCGTTCCCGTACTATAAAAATCGAAATCAAAAGAAAAGATAAAATCGCCTCGTTTCGCCTGTGTGACGGATTCGCAAAGTTTTACTGAACTCGCGAAGTTTGTGGGTTCGGTGGGTTGGTTTGACTCGTTTGACCCCCTTTATACTTTATATCCAATTCGCGAGATTTGAAGTGGACTCGCAAGTTGATGTCAACTCGCAGAAATAATAAAAACGCGAATTTAATTCTAAGTATAAATAAAAACCCGATATTTTTACAAGTCTAAATTATAATTAATTTTCACTTGTATTTGTCACGTTTGTTCAACTTAAAAATATTCAGTATAATTTAATTCCGAAGGGTTAATTCAGATAAACATAAAAACTTAAATAAAAATAAATAAATAAATAAATAAACATACGATAAAAATACAACGATATAAACATTGGTATCAAGTACCATTTTATTAATCACTCGAAACAAAGTAAATATACAAAGTAAATAAGATTTTATCTGCTTAGGGATCATATTAGTAAGAATAAGCAATTAATTATATATTAAAAAGTCTAAGCAGATTGGTAGTATACATACCTCATGAAATTCAAATAAATTACTATAAAATTACAACTAAATTCATCATTGATATATTTATATTTATAAAACTATATCTTAGGTACCTTTATTCACATAGCATAATTAATAAATGCATTACTCACATAAAGTGAATTTTTTTTTTAAATTATAGACAGTTCAAGACGATTACCGGTATTATGATCCACATAAACAAATTATACTCAATTTTCTAAGCAAACACTTTATTGTTAGTATGAATATTATCAAGTGCTTCATATCATATGACATACTGAAGAATTCAAGTAAAACACATAACACTGCATCATTAAATTTCAAGGTAGCGGTTACTAAATGATGTATCTTTTCGAAACATATGACATACACTTGAATTTTAAATATTAGACAAATATCAAACATATTTTGAATATGCTATGTTATCTAAGTCTGTACGTAGTACAACAAAAGATCCCTTCTAGCATAATTTAAAATATATTTGAGAATATTAATTTAATTAAAGGTTTCAGTTCTGTACTTAGTACAACAAAGTTACCAGTAATTAAGTTAATACCCATATTACTACTATTTGTCACTTTAAATTAAGATGCAAGATAACAGTGTATAGTAATACCATCACTCAACATTTAAGACTTAATGTCATACATCATAGAATAGTAACACAAAATAATAAACAAGTAGTTAATTTACTTCTTAAGGCTTAGAAAATTTCATATAATTTGCCTACCAGTACATCATATGATGAAGCCATCTAATGTTTTCACTAAAAATAGACAAATTATAACTTGTGGATATAGGTGTATAATCAAATAAATATAAACACATACCTGATAGAACCTCTGTAGTTCTAAAGCAACTTTATGATGATCCCAGCTAGAGATCTTAGTATGTATTACTTTGATTGATTATTAATAAGCTTGCGGAATAGTTTATTAATAACTTGAAGAACAAACTTGTATATAACAGAATATCTAACCAAAAGCTTCAATATTATTAACAATAATACGAACACACAACTTGTGTTAGGGTTTACAACCTTGAAGCTAATAACTAGAATGAATTCGTTCTGTGTTCCTCATTCTAGGTTTTTACAGGATCTCTATTTATAACATATAGAGTCCTTCACAGAATCAAACTATTATGGAAATCCTATCTATTCCATAATTATCTCTAACCGACTAACCAACAGTGGTTGAGTATATAACTAACAGGGGTAGTACTGGTATATTATCAACAGTGGTTGAGTACTTGATACAAAATACAAACTATACACTAACAGTGGCCCTGTTAGACAAATGTACTAACAGCGGTTGTCTTCTTCTAACAGTGGTTGAAGTCTTATACCAACAGCGGCATGATACTTGTATTCTGAGCAGATATGACAGTGTCTCAGTTCTCAACAATCTCCCCCTAAACTTGATCATTCAGAGTAATGATTCAAGTTTCAATCCTTCTTTTCTTCTTCTTTCTCCTTCATCGTTTGCCTCTTATGCAGTTGATTGAACACCATGTACAAAGCTCTGTAAGCTCCTTCAGTAATGATGGTTGTAGATAACTTCAAATCAACCAATCTATTCAGCAGCCCTGTTCCCAGCACATAATGTCGATCATCAAACATGTAGATCACCTGCCCATTATTAAATACTACCATGTGTACTCCAGCTCTGGCAAAATATCTCCAGGTTATAACCCTTTGATAACAATGAAAGAATAAGTGATACAAGCTGGCTGGTTCAAACAGGCTTTGCAACAACTCCATCATTTGTCGTTCAATCACAGCTTCAGAGTTCTTTCTATTCCTGATTCTGCTCACTTGATACAACTCCATAAGATCATCTCTTGTACAAATTCTGAGCAAATCAACCATACTCCCAACATGATCATCAAATCCTCTTTCCCTTTCAATCTTGATCTCAAGGATCATTTTTCTGAAACCATAATCAATTGCTACTCCTTCCCAATTTATAATTCTAGCCTTTCTTGGTCCTTCAGAAATCTCCTTGCTATCAGTCAGAATCTTGATTCTCTTTTTCAGCTCTGGATCAAATCTTGGAATATCAGGAATAACATTGTCTTTAGAAATCTGATTTTTCCATGAATTTCTTCTGACTTCATTCTGCTTATCCTCTAAAGCTTTCTCTGCTGCTTCAACAGCTGCCTTTTCTCTTCTTTCTTCTTCTTCCTTCAAAAACTTTACCATTTCCTTATCTGCCTTTTCTTTCTTCTCCTTCATCAATGCATTCAAATGTCTATTCTCTTCCATTTTCTTTGTCCACTCTTCATCTCTTCCCATATACCTATCATATGCCTGTTGCAGCTTCTGCATATTCCATCCTCTAACAATTTTAGCTGGGGCATAATTTTCAGACAGTGCATTGATCATTTGTCTTCTCCTTTCAGCATATGGTAAAGGTTTACTTCTCTTCTTGGCTAATTCCTCTTGCTTTTTCTTTCTAGCCCTTTCCTCATTTGATCTTTTCATCAACAAAAATCCAGAAGATAACTCTTCCTCTTCATTACATTTCTTCTTCTTTAAATAATCATGAACTCTCTGAGCAGGAAGCTTTAATCCTTGTGCAGTCTTTTCTTTAACAATCTCTGCAGCTTTCTGTGTAATAGTCACTACACTCAGATCATCCAAAATCATTTTCACATCATCACCCTCTTCTTCAGCTTTAGCTTCTGCAGCTCTCCTTATCAATCTTTCTCTTTCTTCTACTTGCATCCTCAGCATATCATGAGACTCAATATGAGGTTCTTTAATTTCTTTCACCTTTGATTTTTCTTTTAACTTTCCTTTACCTTTGTCTTTTGGATCAATCACAGGCAATTTAGACTTAGGTTTGAGTGGTGAAGTTGGTTCTCTTATTGTAACAGGTACCTCTCTTGGTCTTATTGTTGTAGTTGTGGCAGGGGTTGATATGATAGCAGTGGTGATTGGTGTATCAACAGTGGTAGGAGTTGGTGTACTAACAGGGGTAGACATAACAGTGGTTGTGTTAGTGTTGACAGGGGTTGAAATTGTGACAACAGAGGTAGAAGTTTTGACAGGGGATAAACTTTTAGTTGACTTTCTTCTTGGAATTGATTTCTTTCTTGTAAAAGTCTGCAACTTCTTCTCTTCATCAATTGACTTTGATTGCTCCCCCTTAATTTCAACTTCTCCTTCTTTCATCTCTTTTTCAACATCATCGACCACCTCATACACTGACCTATCACTGAAACTAACTCTTTTCTTATCATCCAGGTTAGCACCCATCACATCCCAAACATATAATCTAAGTGCAGCTTTCTCAGGCAACCCTTTATTCAATGGAAATACCTGATAAACTGTTTCATCAGTCTGCTCTGCTCCTGCACCATCAACCACCTCATCATCTAAATTTTCATGTATCACATAATCAGATACATTTAGCTCCTCCTCAGTCTTATCCCTGCTCTGCACATAATCATCATCTTTATCATCAAACACTAACTCCACAGTGTCTTCTGATTGTGCCTCATTATGCTCACATATATCCATCTCAACTGTGTTATCATCAAACTCAAGCACCTCTGTAGCTGCATTATCATCAAGCTCAATCACCTCTGTAGCTGCAGAATCATCATTCATCTCATCAATGTTTATCATTTCTCCACTCATATCATCATGAGGTCCATGTGAATCATCATCATCATCATCATCTGCTTTTCTTGAACCATCATCTTCAGGCATAATATCATCATCTGCTTTCTTCTCCCCCTTGCCTGAAGATTCCTTTAACCTATTTGCAGGTAGAAGAATATTGTTGACAGCCTCCTCAAGTACTACCAATCTATTCTTCACATCAAACAACTCTTCCTTCTGATGATCAATGATCTCCTTCTGCTTAGCAATTAACTCATCCTGAGCTTGAATTTTCTGTTGAGCCTCTTTTCTGTAAGCCCTTTCCCTCTCATATTTGCTCCACAGTTTATTGACATCATGTACAAGATAGGAAATCGTCAATTCATCAGTATCACTAGGCTCATCAACATTAGAGTGTGACCTCTTAGTTGAATCCTTGCCCATATCTGCCACTGCAGATGTCCCTTGGTTATTGGTACTGGGACCTACATTTGAATCATCACCCATAGGTTCATCAAACATAGTTGCCTCTGGTTGGGTCTGATCAATGTTACCACTATCCTGCCCTGCCAGTGGGCTAGAAACAGTAGTGGCAGCCCTTCCAGAATGAACATTTTCATCAAGTATGTTCACCTGTTGTGTTTGGACAATTGACTGAGACTGTGGAGAAACAGGAATCTCCATAGCCTGTGTAGCCTTCTTGGATTTCTTGGCTTTAGATTGGGTAGGCTGTTTGTTCCCTTGTTTTCTTTTGATGCCACCTCTTGATGTGTGTTCAGAACCAACTTGTGTTGTTGGTCTGTCATCATTTGGTCCAGATGGTGTTGGTAATACACCACCAGTGGCAGAAGGAGTAACTAGCATTGTAGAAAATAATGCAGTTTCCTTCTTAGAAAAAGCATTCTGATACTTATTCATAGCCTGAATAGTCCTCAAAGATAGAGTAGAACTAACAATCACACTATCCTCTGCTGGCAGATTTGACAATTGATTATTCAACAAAAGCTGAACAAATCTAGGGTACATAACGAATGTATCACCCTTTACATTCCTAACCATATTATCTAAGATAAATCTAGACATATTAAATTTGATACCCTGTGCCAAGCAGATAATAGGATATGCAATAGTAGAACTAAATTCATTAAAACTAGTTCTCTTTTGAGACAAACATACCAGAAAAGTATGAATGTAGAACTTCCATTGAGGACAAAACCATGACTTCAAGAAAGTATATTCTGATCTTGTCTTTCCTGAACCTTCATACCCCATATCCATAATGCCTTTAAACAAATCTTCTCTCGATAATTCCAGAATTCCACCTTCATCATCAAACTGTAAAAGCTCTCTCAGAACAATCTCAGTAACCATTACCTTCTGACCCTTGACAGTGGAATGAATGTGAGTAATGCCATTAACATTCCCTTCCTTTGCATTCTTCCAAAATTCCTGAATATGTGATCGAATCAATCGTGGAGCGACAGTAAGGGCATAAGTAACTGGACAACTACTCAAGAAATCGATGATAGGGTGAAAATACTCATCGGCAAGTTCTTTATTCAAGAAAGCCCTCATGTTGTGTTCAGAATGAACACTTAGCATAGAAGTACCAGAATCAGACGAAGATGACGATGCCATTGAAGAAATTGATGAACGAACGAAGAGTGAATTACAATAAACAACTCAAAGCGAGAGCGATTATCGAAGGGTTTTGAAAATTTTGAAAGCGTAATTGAAAAAGTGAAGTATTTGAGTATTTATTTGATGACAGTGCCAAGCCCTAAAAATAGAACTAGCAGTGGCACTTCTGGTTATACCCAACAGGGGCACAATTTACAAACAAACCCAACAGGGGTACCTCACTTGATCAATTTATAGTCAACCCTGTCTAACCATCTAACAAAGCTAGCAGCGGCTGATAGTCTAGCAGGGGCATCCGACCAAGGAAACTCCAACTTAGAACTAACAGGGGCATAAACTTAGCTTAGTTAGACAACTAATTTTTTTTTTTTTTTTTTTTTTTTTTTTTAACCAAAAGAATAAGAAGAAACAAATAAAACATTAAATTCCAGCTCAAGTGATGTCTCTTGACAGTGGCTGAAACCTGCAATATTAAACTAAGAAAAACATGTAGCAGGGGTTAAATTACACACATATACAGCAGGGGTTTAAAATACACTGACAGTGGCAAAGGTAAACTAACAGTGGTACCATCTGTTATCATGATGAAGCTAACAGTGGCAACACCTGACCCTGTCACATACAATATATTTTACCCCTGTTAGTATCAAATCCAGACCAAAACACTACGTGAGATTGATCATACCAATATTAGTTATCAAAAATGTAAATCTTCCTACATCAAATGCTTTTGTAAAAAGATCTGCAAGTTGATTATCAGTATGAATTTTAAAAATATGAATCAATCTTTTATCATAACAATCTCTTATAAAATGATATCTGATTTCAATGTGTTTGGTTTTTGAATGCTTAACTGGATTCTGAATGATACTAATAGCAGAAGTATTATCAATATAAATAGGAGTGTTCATGAAAGTCAAACCATAATCCAGCATTTGATTCTGAATCCAAAGAACCTGTGCACAGCAACTTGATGCTGCAACATATTCTGCTTCTGCTGTAGAAGTGGAAACCGTGGTCTGCTTTTTACATTGCCATGACACTAACCTATTTCCAAGAAATTGACAACCTCCACTAGTCGATTTCCTATCCATATTCTCACCACCATAGTCACTATCTGTGAAGGCCTTTAGCTCAAAATCTGATCCTTTAGCATACCAAAGGCCCAAGTCTGGTTGACCTTTCAAGTATCTAAAGATCCTCTTCACAGCATACATGTGTGACTGCTTTGGATTGGTCTGATATCTAGCACAAAGACACACTGCAAACATTATATCAGGTCTAGATGAAGTTAAATACATCAATGAACCAATCATTGACCTGTATAAGTGCACATCTACTTCCTCCCCCTCAGGATCAGAATTAAGATGTTTATGTGCCTCCATGGGAGTGCTAGCTACCTTCACATCTTTATAACCAAATTTATTCAAAATATCTTTCACATACTTCCCTTGGTTAATAAAGATTCCATCTAACTTCTGCTTGACCTGCAATCCTAAAAAGAATGTGAGTTCACCCATTGAACTCATCTTGAACTTCTTATGCATTAAATCCTCAAACTCTTTGCACAATGAATCCCTTGTAGACCCGAAAATAATATCATCAACATACACCTGTACCAGCAATATATCTCTTTGAACCCTCTTGGTAAACAATGTCTTGTCGATAGTACCTCTCTTGAATCCATTCTTGAGCAAGTACTCAGATAGAGTATCATACCAAGCTCTTGGAGCTTGATGTAATCCATACAATGCTTTCTTCAATCTGCACACTCTATCTGGATATGTTGGATCTTCAAACCCTGGTGGTTGGCAAACATACACCTCATCATCAATTAGACCATGAAGAAAAGCACTCTTCACATCCATTTGATAGACTTTGAAATCCTGATAAGATGCATAAGCTAAAAATAATCTAATAGCTTCTATTCTAGCAACAGGGGCAAAGACATCATCATAATCTATGCCTTCTTCCTGTGTGTACCCCTGTGCTACCAACCGAGCCTTATTCTTGATCACTATCCCTCTTTCATCTCTCTTGTTCTTAAAGATCCATCTTGTGCCTATAGCTTTCTTTCCTTTTGGAAGATCAACCAAATCCCACACATCTTGCAGTTTGAATTGCAACAATTCTTCCTGCATAGATTCAATCCAGCTTGGATCTTTGAGAGCCTCCACTGCCTTCTTTGGTTCCATCTGAGAAAGAAAACATACATATAATGAAGTATGTACATCTTCTTCTCTTACCTTGGTTTGATGTCTTGTCTGAACAGGAGTCATAATATCACCAATAATCAAATCCAAAGAATGATCTTTATGAACCAAATACTTAGAGGTAGAAGTATCAAGTAAATCTCTTTCCAAATTAGAACCCAATAGATTATCTACCTCAGAGTCTGAGAAAGACTCTCTTTCCTCTCTTTCTTTTGAAGGCTTTGGAGTTGCTTCAGAATCTGACAAAGAAGTCCTTTCCAAAACTTGAAATGGAGGACTTTGTTCAACAAATTTTGGAGAATCGGGCTCTCCTTCTGAATCATGCTCTGAAACTATATGAGAACCCTTTGAAGTAAATGGTTGATTTTCTGTTGGAATTGAACCATCTTCATCCTTTGAACCATTTTTGCTACTTGACCCACTTGAATCATCTGAAGGTTCATCTTGCTCTAACTGGAATGCTTCTGGAGGATCTGGAGACCAAATAGGAAACAATACATACTTCAAGTCATCCTTTTTAGTTTGACTTGAGGTTGAATTCCCATCTTTACCTGCATCATTACCTGCATCTGTACCTGCATCTGTATCTGCACTAATAGACAAATCTGGATATCTAAAAGCATGGGTTAGTGCATCAATATCAAACAAAACTTCTGGACCTTTTCCTTCTACATTTGATGTATGTTCATTAAAGGTCACATCCATGGTCTCATCTATGATCCTAGTCCTTTTGTTAAATACTCTATAAGCCTTGCTTTGAATAGAGTATCCAACAAATACACCCTCATCTACCTTACTCTGAAACTTACCAAGATGATCTCTGGTATTTAAGACAGTAC
Source organism: Helichrysum umbraculigerum (assembly GCA_949592205.1). NCBI lineage: Eukaryota > Viridiplantae > Streptophyta > Magnoliopsida > Asterales > Asteraceae > Helichrysum > Helichrysum umbraculigerum. The sequence continues at coordinate 700,110 of CATIUR010000005.1, read as the reverse complement.
AAGGACATCCAAATGGTTTTAAAAAGCTAACCAAAGGTTTTCTCTTAAAGAATAACTCATAGGGTGTCTTGTTATGAGGTTTAATAATCAAAATCCTATTCAAAACATAACAAGCAGTGCTAACTGCCTCTGCCCAAAAGGACATTGGAAGTTTAGCATCTGCTAGCATGCTTCTAGCAGCCTCAATTAGTGTCCTATTCCTCCTCTCAGCTACTCCATTTTGTTGTGGAGTCCTAGGTGCACTATACTATCTTTCTATACCTTTATCCTCACAGAACTTATTCATCTCATGATTCTTAAATTCTGTCCCATTATCACACCTGATGATCTTAACCTTTTGATTAGTTGAATTCTCAATCCTAGTTATGAATGATCTAAGTATTTCACCTGTCTCATCCTTAGTCCTAAGAAAGAACACCCAACTCATTCTAGAGTAATCATCAGTTATTACCAAATAGTAAGATTTCTTCCCTTGACTAGCTACATTGGTAGGGCCAAACAAATCCATATGTAACAGGTGTAAGGGAGTGGTATTGGTATTCACAAGCTTGGTCTTATAAGAGGTCTTGTGTTGCTTGCCTTTGAGACATGCTACACAGTGGTCACTGCATTCAAATAATTTTTCAGGTAAGCCTCTCACTAGCTTATTCCTAACAAGTTTATTCATGGTCTTGAAATTCAAGTGACACATCCTCCTATGCCATAGTTCAGATTCAGATACAGTAGCTTTAGAAATGAGACAGTTAACATTTTGAGATTCCATCTTGTTTAAATCACTACAGTATACATTATCCTTTCTTGGAACTCTCATTAAAATCTTATCTTCAGGTATTTTGAGTTTTTCAGAAAGTATAAGGCATTCTGTGTCAGTGAAATATACAGGATTTTGCTTATCTGTGATTTGACTCACACTAAGCAAATTGTATCTCAATTGCTCAACATAATAAACATCATTGAAAGTGAGCTTACTGCTTTTTACCTTACCTTTACCTGTGATTTTACCTCCTTTAGGATTGCTTCCAAATGCTACATCTCCTCCAGCAAACGCTTTAAAGTCCTGTAGCTTTTTCCTGTCTCCAGTCATGTGTCTTGAACAGCCAGAATCAATATGCCATAAGCTTGGTGGCTTGCCCTGCACATATATGAGAAAAACAATTAGTTTTTCTTGGGAACCCAAACCAATTTGGCTTTGGGTTTCCCATGAGCACCATTGACATCAACCCTTTTGACAGTGATTGATCTCAGTGCTGCATTGGTTTTGGACACTTCAGATTTACACTCATTATTATGTTTCCAAAAACAATCAATTTTAGACCTGACAGGGGTTAATGGTTTGACAGTGGTCACCTTTAAATTTGTATTGATTACCCTGGCAGTGGTAGCTTTACTTGGTATAAACATTCTTTTGAAATGTTTAATACCAGCAGAGGTACCATGCCTGACAGTGGTCAAACCCTCCCCTGTTCGTGTCTTGCCTCTGTTAGCCGTTGACAGGGGCACTGCTGTAGCATTAACAGGGGCTGCAGCCTTGCCTCTGTTAGGCTTATTTATCAACACACGACCTGTACCACTGTTCCTATTATTTTTAGGATTGTAGTAACAGTCCTGTTGAAGATGATTATATCTACCACAAATAAAACATGACTTTCTTTTCACACATTCAAACCCATTACCCAACCTTTGTGAAACCAATTGGTTCCAATTTCTTTGATTACCCCTGGGAATGGATTTATTCACATTATTTGCAGCATGTAACTCAGACTTCTTTGATTTACATGTACACTTATCACACTCAGATTTCAACTTGTCTTTTGATTCAGTATTGACCTTTTTGTGTACATACCCTAAACCTGAACTATCCTTGTTGGTTTTCCTGACTTGATCTATTTGAGCTTTTGCTTTCTCAACAAACATCTTTTTACCCTCTTCTAGTTTAGTACTATTAAGTTCAGAAACTAGACCAGTAATAGACTTAACACTACCATCTACAGAATTACCACCTGATGAGCTATCATTATCACTCTCATCTTCCTCAGTCCAATCAGATACCTCAACTTTATCAAAATTCACATTATCAGCACAATTAACAACTGGATCTACCTTTTTAACCTCCTCAGACACACCTACCTTAAGTGTTTCTAAAACAAAATCAGTTTTAGGTGGGAAATAAGTATGATTATAAGGTGGAGGAACAACATTAAGGTTGTAACCTAATCCAAGTTTTAATTTATCATGAATTTGAGACTTGATTAAGTTTTGAACACCTTTTGAAACATTTTCCAATTCATCAACTTTCAATTTTATTGACTCCTTATCAGAAATTGCCTCAGCCAACTTAGCACTTAGCATATCAACTTTTGTTTGTAAAGCTTTCTTTTCCCAATTTATATACTTAATATCTAAGTGAAATTGAGATTCATTCTTTTCATAAGCTTTTATCTGATTTTCTAAGTTTTCAATAGCTAAAGTGGCATGTTGACTCTTTTCCTTACAAGCTTTTAATTCATTACACACAACCATATTATGATCCCTATAAAATTTAACCATTTTCTTACATGCAGGAGAACATAATTTAGATTGTACCTCATATGGAATATCTGAAGACTCTGATTCTTCTGTGACAGCCATCAAAGCTTGATTTGTGGTTACAAGCTCTTCTTGGTCACTCCAGTCAAATCCTCCCATTCCATCTTGAGCAACCAATGAATCTGAAGTGGTGTTATGAACTGGTATCAATCTTCTTTGAGGACCAGAATTATTTCTTACAAAACCATTCTGAGATCCTCCAGCCTGTGTGCTCTTGCACTCCCTAGCAAAGTGTCCCATCTTGTGACAGTTGAAACACTCCACCTTGCTCTTGTCAAAACCAGCTACACCATCTCTCTTGTAAGAAAAATTTCTGTTCCCAGAATTCTGCATAAACCTCTTTGCCCTGATTGTAATCATGGCCATCTGCCATCTTAAATCCATCTCTTCCAGGTCCTCTTCACTAACCTGCTCCAAATCTTCTGTAGTTAATGATGAATTCACATGGCTTGCAAAGAATGCTTCCAATACATTATCATTAGCACCAGATGTGCTACAACTACCAGATTCACCAACAGAAACAAAAGCAGCATTGTTAGAACTACCATTGGACTGTTTCAACGCTAGAACTTCAGGCTCAAAATTCCTCAGATCATTGTACATGTCTTCAATCTCTTTCTCTTCAAGATCTGGACTTTGTCTAAGTCCCACAGTGTACATATTCCAATCTGTACCAAGTGATCTTAGAAACTTCCTGTTCAAGTCATCTTTATCAATCTTGACATTGTGATTTTCTAAATCACCCACAAGTTTTTGAAATCTATCAAAAGTCTGAGTCAGAGTTTCAGACTTTACACCTGCAAAGTTTTCAAACTGTTGTTTGAGAAGAGATCCCTTATTCTTCTTGGTGTTATCATTACCACCAAATCTCTTAACAATTGCTTGCATAAGAACCTGAGCATCTTCACAGTTTTCAAACTTCCTTTGATACTCATTAGGAATAGACAAAAGTAGAGTACTTAATGCCTTCCACTCTGTTGCTCTTTCTTTTCTCTCTGCATCAAACTTTGGTGGTGGTCTTTCTTCCTTTTTACCATCTGCATCCTTAGTATAGTTTGGTCCATTAGTAACCACCTCCCACATCATATAATCCGTAAGCAACATGTATTGCCTAATCCTAGTCTGCCATAGCTCAAACTCATCAGGTTTGAGCATGGGAATCTTTGTAGCTTGTATACCTTCCATTGATTCAGTAGACATCTTGTTATTTGTTGAAAAAGCTGCGAAATTCAATTACCTTCTTCAAGATCAAAGTAATATCAAGCTCTGATACCACTTGATGATCCCAGCTAGAGATCTTAGTATGTATTACTTTGATTGATTATTAATAAGCTTGCGGAATAGTTTATTAATAACTTGAAGAACAAACTTGTATATAACAGAATATCTAACCAAAAGCTTCAATATTATTAACAATAATACGAACACACAACTTGTGTTAGGGTTTACAATCTTGAAGCTAATAACTAGAATGAATTCGTTCTGTGTTCCTCATTCTAGGTTTTTACAGGATCTCTATTTATAACATATAGAGTCCTTCACAGAATCAAACTATTATGGAAATCCTATCTATTCCATAATTATCTCTAACCGACTAACCAACAGTGGTTGAGTATATAACTAACAGGGGTAGTACTCGTATATTATCAACAGTGGTTGAGTACTTGATACAAAATACAAACTATACACTAACAGTGGCCCTGTTAGACAAATGTACTAACAGCGGTTGTCTTCTTCTAACAGTGGTTGAAGTCTTATACCAACAGCGGCATGATACTTGTATTCTGAGCAGATATGACAGTGTCTCAGTTCTCAACACTTTATTTGAACCTACTTACGATATCATACTTAGGACTTAAGCTTATTATTATGAAGCTTATTCTCCTAATGTACTATCATTTCCCTTAGTTTTTGCAAATAAAAGCTTAAATGAAGGCGATTCCCCTTAGGTAACAAGCAAATGAATGCCATACGCCTTTTTTTTTTTTTTTTTTTTTTTAATGAACACAGAAATACTAACTATTACAAAAATACCCTTGGAAGACTAATCACTCTGGATTTCTCATTCCGTTCAGTTGAACCAACGTCTCAAATCTTGCTCTGTGGAACGCCTTTGTGTATAAGTCTGCTAAGTTATCCAATGATGGTACCTTAACTAACTTTATCAACTTCTTCTCAGCACAATCTCTAATAAAATGATGTCGAATATCAATATGCTTAGTTTTACTATGCTTCACTGGATTATTGGTGATCGACATAGTAGATTCGTTATCAATCATCATAGGAGTATTGGTTATATTTAACCCGTAATCCCGCAGTTGCTGTTGAATCCAAAGTACTTGCGAGCAACAGCTGCCAGCTGCAACATACTCAGCTTCACATGTAGAAATGGCTACCGAGGTTTGCTTCTTGCACTGCCAGGATACTAATCTACCTCCTAGGAATTGACATCCTCCGGTCGTAGATTTCCTATTCTGATTGCATCCTCCGTAATCCGAATCAGTATATGCTACGAGATCTAAGTCTCCATCAATCGGATACCAAAGTCCCAGCTTAGGTTTACCTTTGAGGTAACCAAAAATCCGTTTAACAGCTTGCATGTGTGACTCTTTCGGATTAGCCTGATATCTTGCGCATAAACAGACAGCAAACATTATGTCAGGCCTAGAGGCTGTAAGATACATTAGTGATCCGATCATGGCTCTATAAAGAGTTGGATCCACATCGCTATCACTCGATGTATCTGGACCTAGTCCATGATTGACTGGAATTGGAGTATTGTAGACCTTACTTTCATCCATCTTGAAGCGTTCTAATAGCTCATATGTATATTTAGATTGATAAATAAAGAGTCCATCCTTCTTTTGATCAACTTGTAATCCTAAGAAGAAATTCAACTCTCCCATTGCAGACATTTCAAACCTTTTTCTCATGACTTGCTCGAATTCTTGACACATCTTTTCATCAGATGATCCAAAGATAATGTCATCAATATAAACTTGCACGAGAAGAAAGTCTTTCTTTTTTCACTTCACAAATAGTGTACTATCAATCGATCCTCTTGTAAATCCATTCTCAAGTAGATACGTTGACATTGTTCCATACCACATCCTTGGTGCTTGATGTAATCCATATAGAGCCTTATTCAAACGATATACTCTATCTGGATACTCAGGATCAGCAAACCCTGGCGGTTGTGAAACATACACCAATTCTTCTACTTTGCCATACAAAAAGGCACTCTTAACATCCAACTGATACACTTTTATACCATAGTATGATGCGAATGCTAAGAACACTCTAATTGCTTCTAGCCTAGCAACAGGTGCAAACACTTCATTGTAGTCAATACCTTCTTGTTGATTAAAACCTTGAACTACCAGACGAGCTTTATTGCGAGTAATAATTCCTTTATCATCTCTCTTGCACTTAAATACCCATCTAGTTCCAATTGGATATTCTCCCTTCGGTAGGTCAACCAACTCCCATACTTGTAGTTTAGAGAACTGAGACAGTTCTTCTTGCATTACTTCTACCCATGAACTTTCTTTTAAAGCCATTTGAACATTTTTAAACTCGATTTGTGAGATAAAGCATGAATATAGACATTGATTAGGAATCCCTGTCTCTTTCATTGCAGTATACAAGCTTTGGTATTCTAAATTCTCAGATGTACTAGCTTTGGATTGATGTCTAGTTTGAACCGGAGTATTAATATCACCGATGATGTTTTCAACGGGATGATTCTTACTCGTTCTAGTTGTAGTAACTGGTTCAACCGGTATCTCATCTTCCAAATTAGTACCAATCTCTTCCAATTCAGGTACATCTTCCGTACGTGCTGAAGATATCCTTAAATGTTTCAAAGGAGTAAGTATATCATCAAACTTTGTAGAAAGATCATCAGGATCTTCTGTTTCTTGAGACTTATCCTCTGAAGGTTGTTGTGACTCACTTGTGGAAGCTTTATCTGAGTCAACATTAGTCTTAATTCCAGATTGCTTAACACTTGATGTTGAAGCGGGACCAATATTCTCATCTTCAAACAATAAATGTTCAGCTATCTCTGAATCACTGAAATAGTCACTGATAGGAACTTTAAATGATGCAAAAAGATCAGAATAATCAAATTGCCAGTCTAAGCCCTTATGAACATCAGGTGAGTAGCTCGTAACCTCAATATTATAAACTACCTCCAAACGTCCTGTGACTTTATTAAAGACTCTCTTGTTTGGCGAATTGGGCATATAACCTAGGAAAAATCCTTCGTCAGCCTTCTCACCAAATTTAGCTTGATGTCCAGTCTTTAATATGGTGCATGAAACTCCAAAGGGTTCAAACCCTTTTAAGTTAGGTTTCTTATTGTTCAATAGCTCATAACAAGTCTTGTTATGTCTCTTAACCGTAAGAACTCTATTAAGAACATAACATGCTGTATTCACTGCTTCTGCCCAAAAGATGACCGGAAGCTTTGAATCAGCAAGCATTGTTCTAGCAGCTTCAATCAACGTTCTATTTTTCCTTTCAGCAACACCATTCTGTTGAGGTTCATAAGGTGCACTGAATTGATGTAATATTCCTTTGCTTAAGCAATAGATATTCAACGTTGAATTCTTAAACTCTGTTCCATTGTCACTACGAATACGCTTAACTCTCTTTTTATAGACATTCTCTACTAGATCAAAGAACTCAATTAGAATTCCAGGAGTCTCATCCTTTGATCCCAAAAAGAATACCCATGAGAATCTAGAATAATCATCTGTGACAACCAAACAGTACCATTTGCCACCTATACTTCTCTTGCTTATTGGGCCTAAGAGATCCATATGTAGCAATTCAAATGGCGAGGAGATAGAGTTTTCAGTCTTAGGTCTGTGTGGTTTCTTGTGCTGCTTTCCTTTCATGCAAGGAACACACTTATCCTCAGACTCGAAACATTTTTGTGGTACACCTAGAACCAAACCATTTTTGGTTATATAATTCATCTTTTTCCAGTTCAGGTGTGCCATTCTCCTATGCCATAATAATGCGTCTATTTCCGAAGCCTTGGATAATAAACATGTAGACACCATTGAAGAGTTAGGAACACCCATGTTGATAGCATAGTTGTCCTTCTTCCTTGGAGCCCTCATCAATATCCATTCATCAGGAATTTTGAAACCTGGCTTCAGGACTAAGGCCTCCTTTTCATTAAAATAAACTGGATGACCTTTATCACAGACTTGGGAAACACTCACTAGGTTGTGAGTTAGTTCTTCAACGTAGTTCACATCCTCAAGAGTCAAAGTTCCATTTGAAACTTTTCCTTTTCCCGAAATTACTCCTCCTTTATCTCCTGCAAAGTTTACTTTTTGCTTGAGACTCTCCTTGAAGTCCTTCAACAGACTTCTTTCTCCGGTCATGTGCCTTGAGCATCCACTGTCTACATACCACCAGCTGTCCTTATTCACAGCATACTCCTGCACATAACACAAGATACGATCAGTTATCAAGAGGGACCCAAGCCATTACGGTCTTGGTTTGTCCCTTATCATCAACAAACTTAAGCTCTTTAAAATAACCATCCTTCCCATCAGGAGCTTTGGTTACTTTCGAAGTAGCTTTAGGTTGTGGACGATCAGCCTTAAGAGGTGAATTTGAGAAGAACCTCTTAGGCACATAATTATGAGCTCTATTATGATAATTATAATTAAACTCATGTGATCGCGAAGTAGTACCACTCTCATAATGACTATGGCCTCTACTTGGAGTTCTAAACCTCGACGGTGTCACATCTCTAGACTTATAGACAGAATTATCACCTTGAGTATATGGCCGTTTAGGTTTAGGTGGGGAGACACTATGTTTACCATCTCTTTTAAGAATGTTAACAGGTTTATTACCTAACTTAGGTTTGATATCTAACCCATCTACAGTCATACTAGAGTCGGTCTGTGTCTTTTCATCCATCACAAGCTTATGTGGTGTTTCAGGCTTTTTGTTAGGACAACACGAAGCCACGTGTCCCTTTTGATGACACTTGAAACATGACATCTGCTTGCGTGATTTACTCACTTTTGCTTTCTCATCCGGAGTCTTAGGCACTAAAGGTTTAAGCTGTTCTTTATTAACCTTATCATCAGTCTTAGCATCGTTAATCACTCCACCCGATACAAATTGTATTTTGGTGAACTGAGAAGCCTTGCTATTATCTAATGATACGTTCTTAATAACATCTTTCTGTGCCTCTGACTGTTCAGGTTTATCAGCTACTGAACTCTCAGGATTAACTTCAGTCATTTCAGAATCTTCAGGAATAGGAGTGTAATTGGCATTAAAAGGCGGGGATACATCATTGTAACCTAACCCAGTCTTGTCCTTTACACTACGTTGAGCATCTAACATTTTATCCATTTGAGATGTCCTATAGTTCTCAAGTTTATGGTTTTGCTCAATTAACCTTAAGTTAAGGTTCACGATTTCCTGATCCTTACTAGCAATCGTCTCATTTAAGTCTTTGATATTCATATAGAGACCATCTATGATAACTATTCTGAGATTGTAAATCAGTAACTAAGTAACAAACATCAGCAAGATTAAGAATATCTAAACATACCTTCTTCTTGTCAGTTTGTAATTCAGCCATGCGTGCCACGAATTCTTCAGGACTCATATCTGGAGCTGAATCCATATATAGCACGTCATCATCACTTGCCTTCACTTCAGACTCAGGCACCTCTACTTTCTGTTCCATATCAGTGGGCATGTAGGACACTGATCCAGCAGTTGTCTCTTCGATCTCGGCCATCAAAGCTTCCTCAGAATGAGCTTGCCAATCATAAGAGCCATCCAACTGCTTCACCACTAAGGCTTTGGAAGCGAGAGTACTTCCCGAACCTTGTTTTCCTTGTGCTTCTACTTTAGGTCTTTGGCATTCTCTAGCAAAATGACCAATACCCTGACAGTTAAAGCATCTGACCTTGGTTTTGTCAAACCCTGATCTATTGCTCAACACCTTTCTACCAGTTCTCTTGAGGAAATTCTTCACATTTCTAGATATCAACGCCAGTTGATCTTGAAGCTCCAATTCCTCAAGATAATCAGAATCTATCTGTTCATAATCCTCATCAAACAGAATAGGATCATTGATCTTTCCCTCTATATAGTTCTCATATGATGCCACAAAGGAAGCAAGAACAGACAGTTGCTGTTCAGCAGATTTCACACTCATCGGCATCTTCTAATGCTCTTGAGGTGACTTCTCAGAATTCTTTCCCTTTGTCTCATCACCAGAGGAGGAAATAAAGCACAGATCTTCAGAAATCAGTTCTCCAATTTCACTAGTATCACCAACTAACAGTGTAGTGGTCGAACTAGATGACGCAGTCGAAAGACTTGACTTTCCATGATACAACCCAGGGTTCTGAACCTGATCAGAATCACTATCTCTTGACTTCTTGGAGAAATCATAACCTTTCAGCTTGTCAATGACTTGCTCTAAGGTCATAGTAGAATACCTAGTTTCGTTATCCTTAATCATAACGCCATACATTTCCCATTTAGAAGGCAAACCCTCAAGAAACTTGTCGGTTTTAGATACTTCTTCTTCAACAATCTCATGGTATTCTAATTCACTTAGCAGATGGTAGAAACGCGTGACATAGGCATCAAGATCTTCTCCTTTTAAAGCTTTAAACATAGTAAACTGCTTTTTAAGAAGACTCCTCTTGCCAGCTCTCACCTGTGGACTTCCCTCACCTCTTTTCTCTAGAGCTTCCCAGAGCGTTCTAGCAGTATGAAAAGATTTCAGTTGATGAGCAATCTCTTTAGGAAGACACATCTTTATGCATGAATGTGCTTTATTCTCATTTCTGTAAGCTTCCTTCTCTTGATCACTCATGTTCGCATAGGTAAGAACCACAGTGGCATTCTAAACAGTTTGAGTAGGTGCGGTGTATCTACTCTTGATACACATCCAGATTGACAGGTCATGGAATCTACAGTAAGATTCAAATCTGTCCTTCCAGTTGTAGTAATCCTCGATTCTTAACAACTTAGGTGGAACGTTTGACTTTCCCACCTCGTGGTCCATTTCGATCATTCTACTTAAGTCGGACATCTTAAAAACGCAAAATTAAACTGTTTCAGCGAATTCAGAAAACTCAACTCGCAAGACTCAGCTCAATTCGCAATCTCAGCTCGACTCGCAGAATTCGCGGATTCTCAAGCCTCAGTTCGGATTGCTAAAGATGTCGATTCGCAAGTGATGTCGATTCGCGAGGGATCTCGGTTCGACTCGCAAGCCTCAGTTCGACTCGCTAGTTCAACTCGGTTAGCAGGCGACGCTGGAACCCTAATCTCGACTCGCGAAACGGCTGTTAAACCAGAAAAACGAATGTTAAGGTATTTTTACGACTGAAACTAAGAATTTCGACCGTAAACAAACCCTAAAACGTCCAGAGAATGATTTTGATCGTTAGTATTGCAAAAACGCACGTAAAAACGACCCGAATAAAAAACGCAATAACACTAAAACTTATGAACACACTCGTATTTTAGCCCGAAAGCTCTGATACCATATGTAAGTCCCCTAGTTTTAGGATCGATAACTTCGTTATCTGTAGTATTAAGGTGCGGAATCCCTCAATACGGTGTTATCTAACTAACAACGAATATGTTCAAATTGCGTTTTAATAAAACTTAACTTTAAACAATGAATTGTCAAAGCCTAGCCTTTAGGTTCGGTTTTTCTCTGGGTTTGTCGAGTTCGCAGAAGGCAAAAGTATCAAAAGTTGTTAAAAGGTTGTGTTTTTCAAGCCGTGAAAAACATTATATACGTCCAGCTCAACTCGGCTCGCATGGGCCTGCGAGTTCGGTCCAACTTGCAGCCCAAGCCCAACACAGAGCTCGGCTCGCCAGACTAATGCCTCGCGAGTTCAGATCTCATCTCACAGCTCAACTCGCTGCGACCTGAGATCTCGACTCACCTCGCATTAAACGTCTATTATTTATTTCGTCTTTAAACATTCGTCTAACTTAGCACAATAATATGTTTTAACTAATATTACTAACAAAACAAATATTTATTTACAAATCTAAACCAATATACAAACGTAATAATAATTACACCAGTCCTATTTCAAGCTAGATCTGTTGTCACAATCTATGTTCCAACATTCTCTTCATTGTCTTCCTCCTCAATTTCCTGCACAAAAGAGTTAGAAACATTTTTGTCTTTGGCTTGAGGTGGTGGAAGCTCTTTTCCACTTCTTGTGGTTATAGCATTCACATGCTCATTTCTCGCGGGTGGTGGTTGGTAAGGTTTGGAACCGCTAGAGGGTGAAGGTTGTTGTCTTGGGTTTTGTTGTGTATTAATTGGTAAGCTACCGGTTGGCCTACTACTTTGCCCCTCGGACAACCTCTCCATTTTTCGCTCCAAATCTTGAATTGAAGCTTGTTGATTCTTTTGCCCTTGTTCCATGCTCAACCGAATATTTGTCATTTGAGTTTTCATACTCTCGGTGGCGGTTTCTTGCTTTGCCATAAACTCCTTCATCATTTGTTCCATTGGAGTCAAGGTTGGTTCTTGTTTTTGAACCGGTGGTGGTTGTTGTTCTCTAGATGGGCTTTGGTGTCGATTTTGGTTGTAATTTTGGCTTTGGGATTGGTTTTGATTGTATGATTGGTTTTGAGATTGATTGGAGTTTTGGTTGTAAGGTTGGTTAGGTCTAGAAAATCGGATTTGGTTTTGGTTTTGGTTATAGCCTCCTCCTTGGTAACCTCCCGAATTTCGGTTTTGATAACCCCCTCGTTGGTAGTTTCCGCCTTGATAATTACCTTGTTGAATAAAGTTAACACCTTCCTCATCTCCTACCATTGGCAAATTGTCTTGTGTACAATTCACCGTGGCATGATTACCGGCACAATTACCACAACCATCTCGAAACTCTTTGATCTCTCCCTTGAGTGTTTGAATTGAGCTTCAAATTTAGAAGACATAGCCTTGATCTCTTTCATCATTGCCGAGTCATTGGAGCTCCCGCTTCCACTACTAGTACCCTCGGCAAATGCAACATGCTTTCTCACCGGCTTTCCTCCTTTGTCTTTCGCCCAATTCAAGCTTTGTGTGACTTTATCTTCCAACACCTTCCAAGCTTCATTAGGTGTCTTGTAAAGAAATAGACCTCCTCCGGAGGCATCAAGAACATTAGCCGATTCAATGCCAAGTCCATTGTAAAACAATGTAATTATCTCCGCCTTCGATAGCCCATGTCCGTGACAATTTCTCAACATTACCTTTAATCGACACCAAGCTTCTACTAAAGTTTCGCCTTCTTGTTGTTTGAAGGCTCTAATCTCATTCAACAAACGCTCGGCCAATGCCGGAGGATAAAACCGTCTCACAAAAGCTTCTCTCATCTCGTTCCATAATCTAATGGTATTTGGCTCCAATTCTTGGTACCAAATCTTAGCTTCACCACATAAGGACATCGGAAAAGTCCTTAGTCTAATACCCTCATCCATGTTTTGACCATACTTGAAATAACTCCCTATCTCAAGAAAACTAGCAATATGTTTGTGCGGATCGGCCCGCACCCTTCCATCAAATTGGGTATCTCGGATGAGTTGCATATGATGACCCATCAAGGAAAAATTATCATTTTCATTATCTTGAACCCGTATGGCCGACCCCGGTGTAGGCGCAACGGTTCTTTCCCGTGAGAAAATAGGAGTATCATCCTCATCCGCCATCTCTTCTTCACCTTCGGAAGGTGTTAAAAGATCTTCTTCGGGTGATGGAAATTCCTCCACAAAAGTCTCTTCCACCTCAACGGTGTTTCCCGAAGATGTATCGGTATCCGTTTGACTACTAGATGATTCCGATGATCTTTGCTTTGGCTTCCTCCTTCGTTTAATCCTTTTGGTCTTCTCCGGATTGGACAAAGGACTTAGAAGCTCTTTACCCGAGCTCCTTGCGTTCATCCACTACCAAATCACACATGAAAGTATACAAAAGATAAAACCATAAACGCACCGGGGCAATACAAACAAAGGTAACTTTCCATGAATTAATTCTAGAAAGGATCAATTAATCACACTTAAATCAATTTTCACAAATCAAATTCCCCGGCAGCGGCGCCAAAAACTTGATGTGCTAAATCCAGTTATTAAATTTATCGTTGATAAGTAAACCAAAAAGTACCAAGCTAGACCAAAACACAACCGGGCAGTGGACCCTGTCGAGTGGTAGTAAAGTATGGCAAGTTCGGGTTCGAACACAGGGAACTAGATTGGATGATCAATGTAAGTGTGAGCAATTTAAAGAGAGAAAGTAAAATGTGGTTGGTTGTGTGACCGAATTGTCACAATGCTTAAAACTACAATTTTTAAGTTAAACTAGGCAAGTGGACTCTTTAGAGTCAAAGTGATTTATTTGGAACTTTCAAATATTAAAAACTATACTTGCTTGGATTAGATCGTTAGTGATTTCGGGGTGTAAAGTTAAAACCGGTTATTCTATGCAAACAATTTTCCATCAAACCTAGGCTTAACATTCGCCATCACCTAATGATTCAACTTCAATTTACAAACCCATGATTTAATCAAATAACGGACATTCGCCATAGCTACCTACTTGCATATTTGAGCTCAACTTGTTAACCCATTTCAAAACCACATCCGCAATCAAGTTCAACAATTTATAGACAAAAAGTTGACAACAATTCACTAGATAGAAAACATTCGCTATATCTATTAGCACATTATCAAACAAGTTAATTAATTGACATCAAGCTCAAATACACAAGTTGGAGATTAGACATAAGTTCAAGCTACAAGAGTTTATGATTCATCCAAACGAAAAACATTCGCCAAATCCGCTAACTCATATCATACTAGTTAACTTGCCTTACTTGTAACAATTTTTACATTCGCAAAAGAAGATTCATTCATATATTTCATACAAACAAAAAGTATTTTTATTAAACAACAAACGTTCGCTATAGTTGTTTAGCCAAAATACCAACAAGTTTAACAAATCACACTAGCTACATACAAATCCATGGAGGAATCATAAACTCGAAGCATAAAATTAACACCAAAAATATAACACCCCTAGTCACTAACTAGTTCATCCAAGCAAGTATAACAAACCCCTAGCCAACAATCCTACTAACATCATCACAAATACATATAATCAAAGAAATAAGAGAAAACATGATTGTATTAGAACGAAAAGTGCAAACCAAGTGATTACAATGTCGGAATGATGAATGTTTGTAACCGAGAGATGCTAAATGAAAGGAAATCTTCAAAATTGTGAAAGAAACCTTCCAAGCCCTCAAAATCGCCCAAAAAATGGACTGGTTTTCGTGTATGTGAAGTTGGATGAGAAAGTTGGTGAGATCAAAATGAAAAAGGTACTTTTCTAAGGAAAAAGTGTTCTGCCGGCGGCTCATTGTGTGAAGCCGGCGGCTTCAACTCAAAAGCTCAAGACGACGGTTTCCTTCCGTCAACCCGGCGGCTTCAACACTTTATCTCAAGCCGGCGGCTTCTTTAACAGAGCCGGCGGCTTCATCATATTTCCAGCAGATCAGCCCTTTCAAGCCCAAGACTTCAAAACTTTACACACATGCTCGAATCTTAACCAAAATGCAGTCCAAACAACGATTCATCCAGGTTGACACCTATAATTCAATTCAAGCAATATTAAGTACCAAAAGTTCACCATATTTACTCGAAACAAATGCAAAATAAATGATATTGCGAAAGATAGACATGTACAAAATGAGCGATATTAATAATCGACAGACCTGCGACACTTGGCCAGTGATGCAGGTGGCCGCCTTCATGCGTCACTTACCTAAGTGTCGCTATGCGACACTAAGGTGAGTGTCGCCTAACACAGAAACTTAATCAAAATTCATTTCTAATCTATACAGACTTTAGACCAACTGACTGACACACATAATGTACCAACAAATAATTATAGCTCGGCGAGTTTTCACACGGATTGTTCATGAATTTCTTCCTTTTCTTCATTTTAGCATCAAAACTTCAGTTTATTCAAATATCAACATATAAGTGGAATTTACTTCTCAATTTATTCAATAAACTAACTAAAATACCCTATAAAAACATGTATAACTTTGCACTTATCAATTGATTTATGGAATTAATCAACAAAGAATATATTCAATAAGTATGTTTATTAATTATTATTGAATGTCGAATGTAGGGATTACAATTACATGAGTTAGGTTTTTCGTAACCTAATGATCCCTATTTATACACGTATATGAGATAAGAAACACAATCCTATCGTATCTCAAATATATCAGTTTGTAACAATTTTAACATATGTGTATGGAAAGTAGATAAATACAAGAATAAATAAATATTCTAAGTATGTGTAGATATCTTTGAATCCTTCAAATGCTAGCTGTTTTCGAATTCTGGATATGAAATTCTAAGTCTATAATCGTCATAATCTGAAATCCTTGTAAAGCTTGTCAGAGTTTGAAACATGTCACTCACTCAGTCGCAAAATGTTTTTTCAAACTGAAAGTTAACTCTTAGCTAATTTTTCGATACTTAGATATTTTGACTCATCAAATTATGAGATAGGTTTGATACATTGTTTTTCTCAACAAAACAAGAAACCCAAATCATATATGAACTAAAGTTTTAAAACAAAATGAGTATATGATACGTGCATAAAAGCCCATGACCAAGTCATATCTAGTTTCTAAATGTATGAACCCACGTCTATAGTTTATTTAGTATTCTTGAAGTTTAGTTCTTAGAAGTAATATAACGTAAGTCGTATTCTCTAGCTTTAGCAAGTAAATTCCATTGTTCAATTAACTTCTATTATTTTCTTTATTATTTTCTTTGTAAATATTGTACTTACTCTTTGGGAAAATTAAGAAGAGAAAATTGAAAGAAGTATTAGGTTAGTTTGGTTTAGTTAGTTTAGTTTTAAATTGAAAGAAGTATTAGGTTAGTTTGGTTTAGTTAGTTTAGTTTTAAATGAGAGATTAACCATACTGAATCGGTTTCTATCAACGGTGCTTTCATTGAGTCGATCTCTATCCGAAGAATCATTGGCTTCCTTTGCCGAAACCATGGAGACCGGTAGCGTACCGCTACCGTACCGGTGCCGTACCGAACCGGTACCGTACCACTTTAAGTGGTCCGGTATTTGGTACTCACTTTAGGGTCAAAAAGATAACCGGTACCAACCGGTTCGGTACCGGTATTTTACCACTTTTCCCGCTTTAGTACCATATCCGATATATACATGTTTTTATTTGTTATAGGTCCGTTGGTTCTTTCTATAGTTTGCAAAGATTTATTTATAACCTCATTTCTATGATCATATGATATGTCTATTAATATAAAAATGATATTTTTTAGGTAATTAAGAAGTATAAAATATAGTTAGACTCTCGCGTATGAATACAATTGTAATTTTATAGAAGTATAGCTAGTTTTCTTTGCTACACAAACAATCACCATTTTAGCATCCTCACTTGAATCGGATTCCAAACATATTGCTTGTTAGTATAAAGGTAAGGATCATGACGTGTGTCATTACCAAAACACTTAACACAGTACAATAACGTCGTATATATATTTGTTTTTCTTCGTCAATATCCATCTATGTCAGTTAGTGATGTTTTAATTAATTTGAGATTCATTAATATTTATCTTCTGTGAATTTTAGCGAGTACAAAATACGTAACCAGGTTTATTTATTATTCTACTATGTTTTGGTACCAAAGCGGTATAATACCACTTTTACCCGTACCGGTATCGGAACCGTACCGGTATCGTACCGCTTTAAACGGTCCAGTATTCGGTAGTACTCACTTTATGGCCAAAAAAATAAGCGGTACCAACCGGCTCGGTACGGTTCGGTACCGGTTCCGTACCATGCTCACCCCTACATGGAGTCCTTCGCGAAGACCATGGCTAAGTTGGTCATCGCCTCCACTGCATATACTATAAACTGGAACTTACTCGAAACATATCACCATCCAAACTGCCATTAACACCAATTTGGTGAGAGCCATCACCAAGACTAAAACCGATGTCACCACACATCCGTCCTCACTCCCTGCCTTGTTGACACCTCCACTAACCTACACAGGTCATAATATGCCTCCAATTCAATCGGAAAATGTCATCGTGCATCCAACAATAAATCCGCCTCACATTATCAACACCACAAACCGTCTTCCTAGCAAACCAAACCAAATTGTTTCACTACTGTTACCACGCCAAAAAATCACCGAGATCAAAGCCTATCGCAGCCCGAGACTTTGTATTCGTTACCCAGAGAGATTTCATCACGGTCATCAATTCCACCCACCTAAGTTTATCCTTCTCCAATCCGAACACAAACCACCTTGGGAGTCGCGGGTGAGGACAAGGCTCGTTTTAAGGCGATGGGTATTGATACGTGCATAGAAGCTTTGATACCACTTTGACGTGTATTTTGTTATGGAAATAGCGGATCATTGATAAGCTTTCTTAAACGAACAAATTATTTCAAACGATACACCAAAACATAGTACAATTACACAAAACGATGTAATACAAGATAAAAGAATGCACCGGTCTGAATGATAAAGTCTAAGGCAACACACACGCGAAGATAAAAGGAATGCCCCTTTCAACAATTTCGAAGCTAACTCTTTGATCAAATCGTCATAGTCAATCTTTTTCAAATCTCATTCATTATGCATTCCATTACCACCCCATTAAGAATTTCCTATAGTCGAGCATAAGTAAGAAGTTATTAGCTATAAGCCTATAAACGTTTCTCTTAACGGTCACGAGAATATTTAATACAACTCTATCTAATTAGTGTATAGTAAAACAATCAAATATTTAATAAACCGTAGAATATTAACATGTACCAATTTTTATGAGGCAAAGAATGTATAAGTAGTTCTAACTCAACGTATATAACTTTTTCTGAGGCCCTATATATCATAGACTCTGAAGAGTCGTCCATTTCATTCACCCTCAAAGACGATAATTTCAACGAGTAATAGATTTACGCAATATATACAACAATAATTTTCAAAATAAAATACATATTGCAGTTGGATGTATTTGGGTACGGTAAATCTATCTATCTATCTATCTATCCAAACAATTAAAAAGGGATATTAAATCTTAAATAGCACACAATTGTGCTGCCACGTTGCAAATTTTCCCGCCAAAAATATGGATCGATATGACATGCTTTCTATAATCGATTAGTATTATTTTCCAACCGTCATATCGGTTACTTTTAACAATGAAAGAAATACGTACTTTCCATCCCAACCGTGTCCCGGTCTCTTTCTCCTAACTTTTCTTTAAATTTGACTTTCGCTGCAAATATAAAAATCATCACTTTACAATAATCTCCATATATTAAAATACACATTTAAATAACTCTTTTCTTTCTACATGATCCAATTATTGACAATTTATATATAAATTGTTATACCATATGTTTGTGAATGACATATTTGTGAATTTTGATCGTCGATAGAATTTATATATATTTTCTTAAAGTGAAGATTGAACCTTTGATATGGCTTACCGTTTGTGTATCTACTAATTTCTTCATGTACAATTTTTTTTTTTTCCAATATAAAGATGGATAGAATTTATTTTTTTCATCATCAATACTATAGGGAAAGATGGGGTTTTTTTTGTGTTAGATATTTTGTGATGATGCTATGGACATGCCATTCGGGAAACAAGTACGGGTACGATATCATTATGTAAAAGATCTATTGTTCACGGACGATTGCGTCAATTTTTATTAGTTAAACAAGTCTTTGATCGTCCTATGTGTATCTCCAAGATGGCACGAGGCAATAGGTAAGTATTCAAATTTGCTATACCAGAAAGGTTCTTTTCAACCGAGTTGATATAATTGGGCTTGCATTCATTCACAAGAGCTTTAATTTAGAAGAGAAATGGACTTGCTATAAAACATTGTGATGCAAATAGGTAGATTATGAATACCAAGTCATGGAGCATAAGTATTTGTTTTCATTTGATGACATCTGAAGTCTTAGAAATTAAACTTACAACAATATGATTACAAGAAATAAACTCTTACTCTTTTTTTTTTTCTTTTTTTTTTTTTTTGCATTACTTTATATTTACTTATTTATGACATGTTAGCTCTATATTTTACAAACATTTAATAAACAATTTAAGTATAACCGTGCATCACACGGGTAATAGACTAATATGATATAATCAGTGGACCCATATATCATTGGAAAAATCACTAATTACATCTTTTGACCAAGCCTATTTAATAAATTATCCTTTGACCAAGCCTATTTAGGAGGTGAATTGTCACTTAAGATTAAGGGTAAATAATGGTTTAATCCTCAAACTTTATTTTTTTTTTCATTTTAACCATTCAACTTTTTTTATAACGTTTTAAAATCTTAACTTATTGTTTGACCAAAATTTAATCCTTTTAGTTTGTTTGACCGTTTAAAAATACCCTTTGGTTACCGGTAACCGGTTAAATAGGTAACGTGGAAATAATTGACTTCATTTAGTTAATGATTTAATCCTTAAACTTTCAATTTTTTTCGTTTTAACCCTTCAACTTCTTTTTAATGTTTTAACACGTTAACATACAAGTTGACAAATTTTTAAACCTTTCAATTATGTACATGCTAATTTGTAACACCCCGAAATTTCAGAAAATTATTTTCGTACGCGGATATATAATTATTACTCCCTCCGTCCCAAATTGTTTGTCACCAAGTTGAAAATACAAATATTAAGAAAATCACATTAAATGCAACTTTGACCTTAGTATAATGAAAACTTTAACCCCCAATAATTAATTAAATTGTTTTCTTTGAAGTATGTGTAGTTTTAAAGTTAAGGGTAATATGGGAAATCTAATCACTAATGCATATTTAATTTTAGAAGTGGACAATAATAATGGCACAAATATAAATAGTAAGGTGGACAAACAATTTGGGACGGAGAGAGTATGAGGTATGGTTATTTAAACAATAAGATATAATAGAAAACGTAAATGGTTTACCAGTTCCAGACTGTAAGAAGTAAAGGAATTAAATTAAATAAATAGATATATATGTGGGATGCCAGTGGTTATCCTATATTGTTCTAAAACATTCTTGAGATATCACAGAAGCTTCAGAAAAATTGCAGAACAAGAACCGACTTTCAAATCTTGATTTCAATTCATGATTCAAGTTACAATCTTTCAATAATCATCTTCTTTGATCATCTTCATTATTCCTCTAACCATTGTAAGTGATTTTCTATATCAATTTCACTTAGCTTTTGGGGTTTTGATGAGTTTTATAAAATTGGTTAAATTAATACGAAATTAGGGTTATAAATTGATGAAGTTAGTATTTATTAATGTTATTAAGCTTGTTAGTGATTGTAATACAACCTAAAAGTAATGAAATCTATAATTGTATTCTTGAATGATTTCTAGGTTTAGTTAAATGGTGGTGAATTGATATAATTCAACTAAAAGTATAACTAGTGATGTTGATAGAGTGTTTATATGATGTTAATATAGTATAAATGATATGTTTAAATAAAGATTCAAGTAAATAAATAGTGATATTGATTATGATTATGATTATGATTTTAATGATAGAGCTAGTGATTATGTTAGTTGATTAATAATATAAATTGAGTATGGAAATGATGGTAGAATAAGATTCAAGTGTTAAGTGTTAATAATTTGATAATAGAAGTGATTACGAAAGATTAACCTTAGTTAGTTAGTTAGTTAATGATTTGGGTAGATTAATCAAAGTGGGGGAGGATTAATGCTCAATTAACCCAAAACTATACTCTGATACCAACTTATAACACCCTTCTTTCTATACAATAATATTCTATTATTTTCTTCGGAAGCGTAAAAATTTAAAACATATTTATATTATGTACAGTAAGATAATGTACATACACAGTTACAAATTCCAAACACACCAACTTAGAACTGTTTAAAGACTAGATATGTCGGGGTATTATATATTACAAAACTAGGATTATAACAAAAACCATATCAGAGTCATAATCTGTCAGACATTCCCTGCGAAAGCATCCTTTCCTGACACCCACATATATATATCAAAAACCTGCAGGAAGTAGGATGAGGAATTAGCACGAAGCTAAGTGAATGAATTTATCACACACAATTCAACTTAGCATAACAATCCGTTTACAACAAATAATCGTAGACACATTTATGTTTCAATTTCAAAGAGGATCGGTGGCTCTGGAGATATCATAATACCCGGGGATTCTCCAAGAACACTTAACGTCAATCTGTATGGCCATTACAGAATAGACCGATAACTATTGGTTATTAAACTCATACACAGATCTCAAACACAACAGATGAATCAAAACCTGTGTAATTCACATAATAACCAAAAAGTCCAACTACGTGTTGACCTCAATAATCTGTACACATAGATTCACATATCACGTAGATTTATAATCAGTAACAAAGACTAAACAGTCTATAATCAATCTACGTTTACTTGTTGCAACCAAATAGTTACAACTAAATCAAAGGTGAGTTATAAATCCACTCACCGATACCTCTGTAGATTCCACACTCAGCAATCTTATATTACTGAGTCTTTGGAGTATCTGAAACACCACATAATACACAAGTTAGTAACTTGTTCTATAATCATCATTCTAACATATTTAGTCAAGCAGGTAAATCCCTGAAGTCTAGGCAAACAAAAAGTCAATTAGAAATAAAATCAGAAAATCCCGAATTGACGTTTGAAAACTGAAAAATGCCATTTTCGACCCCTAGATGGCCCCGAATGGCCAAAAACTGACTAGGCTATTAAAATATAGCTTTGATCATTGGGCCGTTTCCGAGTGACCATGTAGTTTTTAGCCCAATCCGTGTTCAAAGAAAATTTGTAAATTTTCCGTGGGTAAAAATGCTACTAAACACTTGTGCACTTTTGAAATTTGCAAAACTCATTAAAATTGTTCATGCAAACTCCATTCTAAGGTTACAAATAACTCAATTAACGCCACATATCAGTATATATCAACATTCCAAACATCAATCGGCTATCAAACTCAATTACTAACCTAATTTCAATAGAACTAAGTTCATGAGACATGATACTTACACTATGAAGAAGATGATGAGAATTAGGGGTGTCGAAAATATCCGAATCCGAAAATCCGATCCGACTTTAATCGGATTTGGGTAAAACGGATTGGATTATTTGGTTAATCGTATCCAAATAACCCGAATCCGAGTAATCCGAATCTTATTTGGATTGGATAACGGATAAATAATTTTGAATTCGGTTAATCCGAATAATCCGAATAACCCGAAAAAGGTACTAAATTTAGAAATATAATTTTATACATATGTTATTAATGATTTATACGAGTATATTTATATACAATCAACATATACATCACTTATAATGATTTATATAAAGCTTTTAGTGTTATTTTGTGAAGTTTAAATTATGTTAAAGACGTGGAAGTTTAAGATATTCTCTTATTTGGATAAAAATGTAATATCCGAATCCGAACCAATCCAATCCGAATCCGTATAAACCGAAACCGAATAATCCGAATCTTATTCGGATTGGATTACGGATAAATTATAAACTTGCAAAATCCGAATAATCCGATCCGAACAACCCGAAATCCGAACAGTTTATCCGAACAACACCCCTGATGAGAATCAGGGAGATGCCAGCTCAACAAGATTAATTCACAGCTTCAATTCTAAATGATCTTGATTATGGTTTTGATTTTAACTTTGAATTTGAAGGATATGTGTGTGAGTTCTTGAGGTTTCTGAAAGTTTGGAAATAAACAAAAGAGGAGGTCGGCCTCTTTACTTAACCGACCCAATTCTACGGGTATAAAATATCCGTCTTAAATCTATTGTCTGGTACCTAAATACCAACCGCGAGAAACTTATTTTATGGTACCGTTAACTATAGTAAATTAAAACAAGCACTAATTTACTATTCACAATAAGTCCTTGGACCTATTTAATTAAGTTTCACAATTTAACAATTAATGTCACAGTTTAACAGATAATGCCAGGTAATTTCTAAAACAATTAAATAATCAATTAAAATAATAGAAATTACCAGACCGCGGGAGAGGATGTTACAAATCCCCCCCCCCCCCCCTAAAGAAGATTTCGTCCCCGAAATCTCATCACGATCAAACAATCCAGGATATCTGGATTTCATAGATTCCTCGGTCTCCCAGGTCAAATTAGAACCTAAACTATGTCTCCATTTCACTAAAACCATAAGAATTTTTTTCTTCCTAAGTTTAGTAACTTTTCGATCAAAAATTTCAATAGGTTCTTCAACTAATTTCTAGTTCTGGTCGACTTTCAAGTCTTTCAAAGGGAGAATCTGCGACTGATCTTCAACATTGCATTTTCTCAAATAACAGGTATTGAATGTGCTATGAATACCAGCAAGTTCTGAAGGAAGATCAAGCATAACCGACTGATCATTAACAACTTGACTGATTCTGAATGGTCCAATGTATCGTGGAGCCAATTTACCTCGTTTTCCAAATCTGATAACACCTTTCCACGGTGATACTTTAAGATAAACTAACTCACCTGCAGAGAAAATCACTGGTCGTCTGCGTGGGTCAGCATACTGCTTCTGTCTGTCATGTGCAGCTTTTAACTTTTCTCGTGCTACTGCCACTTTTTCAACCGTTATCTGAACAATGTCTGGACCCGCATACTGTTTCTCACCGGCTTCCAACCAACAAGTAGGCGTTCTGCAACGTCTACCATATAACATCTCATATGGAGGCATACCGATACTGGAATGATAGGAATTATTATAAGCAAATTCCACTAACGGTAAATGAGAATCCTAAAAACCTCCATATTCCAAAACACAAGCCCGTAACATATCCTCAAGCGTCTGAATCGTACGTTCTGACTGACCGTCGGTCTAAGGATGATAAGCTGTACTGATATTTACACGTGTACCCAATTCTTGCTGCAAACTCTGCCAGAATTGAGAAATAAACCAAGAATCTCTATCTGACACAGTCGACAAAAGAATTCCATGTCTCGAAACTATTTCATTCACATACAACTGTGCAAGTTTACTCAGAGATGCAGTTTCACTGGTAGCTAGAAAATGAGCACTTTTGGTCAATCGATCAACAATGACCCAAATCATATCATTACCTCGAGACGTCCGCGGAAGTTTAGTCACAAAGTCCATAGTGATATGTTCCCACTTCCACTCTGGAATTTCTAACTGATTCAATGACCCATACGGTTTCTGGTGTTCAGCTTTAACCTGAGCACAAATATGACAAGCACTAACAAACTATGCAATATCGGTTTTTATCGTGGGTCACCAATACAAAGGTTTCAAGTCATTATACATTCGGGTACTGCCGGGATGAACAGATAACCGTGACTTATGGGCTTCAGTCAAAATCATATCCCGAATACCACCAATCAGAGGAATCCATACACGAGACTGAAAAGTCTTCAATCCTCTAGAATCATCAACCAACAAATCTTTTCTTTTTAACATGATTTCTGACTTTAGATTAGGATCTAATAAAGCTTCTAGCTGTGCATCTTTAATTTTTTCCACTAAGTCAGAAGAAACGTCAACTTTCAAATAATAAATTCGATCAGAAATACCTTTTCAGCTTAACGCATCAGCAACCATGTTCGCCTTTCCTGGATGGTAACGAATTTCACAATCATAATCTTTGATTAATTCTAACCACCTTCTCTGACGCATATTCAGTTCTTTTTTGAGAAAACATGTACTGAAGACTCTTGTGATCTGTACAGATTATACACTTTGTACCATAGAGGTAATGTCTCAAGATTTTCAGTGCAAACACAACTGCTGCCAATTCTAAATCTTGAGTGGGATAATTTCTTTCATGCTGTTTCAATTGCCGAGAAGCATAAGCAATAACTCTGGCTCTCTGCATAAGAACACCATCCAAACCAGCATAGGACGCATCACAATAAACAATAAAATCATCTGAGCCATCTGGTGTGACAACCATCACGAAACCGTTATCATAGTTCAATCCGTAAAAATACATTTTTCATGTTAAGGCTCATCTCACGGATTTCTTTACATCAAAATATTCGTTTTCGAAAAACGAATCCAACATAAAAAGAATCATCGCAATCACACATGTAATGAAAAAGATACGAGGCTAAACGTAAATTCTTTAATTATTGGAAACTATACGATTTATTAAAACTACGCGAAATACGAAAATAATTGGATTGGGATCATTTATTCTTAGACCGTGTGACCCGAGTTTTTCTTGTGTGTCTTCCTTGTTTGGCCCAACAATCGACCCAAAGCCCCTCTTTATTTTGGTGAATCATTCGGCCCAACCCAACCCAACCCAACCCAACCAACACAACCCTAGAACTATAAAAGGCATCCTAAAACAAACCCTAACATTTTTTTCATCACCAAAATCGTCCATGTTGCTGCCCTAAAATTTTAGTCACAAACATAGGCCGATTTGACCCATTTCCGTTGGTTTTCAGGCTTCGGTCAAAACTAGAAAGTTGTAGATCTCGATGTTTTACATAAATTCTCATGGTTTCGGCCTCTGAAACGCTCTAGATTATTTTATAAAAATTATTTCGTAAACTGCTGCTGTGGGTGACGAAATTTCAGAAACTTTGGTAAGTTTCGATTCTATAATCCTCATCTACGTTTCATCTAATCTCAAAAATGAATTCTAAGGGTTTATAAACTCAATGTTTACAGATCCTAACGAAGATTCTCGTGCGATTAATTGATAGTTGGTATTATTCTTATCCGATTACATTTGTTATCATTCGATTTCGATTGTTTCGTATTGTCGGTTTTATTCGGTTCAATCCATTGTATCCCTCTTAATCATGAACATGTTAGGATGGATAAAAATCAGTATATAAGTGTTTGTCCCTATACTAGGATCTAAACGGAACAAGTCACTCAATCGTTTGCGAAATCAACGATTAAGTTATAAACTAAACACACGAATGATCAATACGCAATGAATACGAACCAAAACGTTTATATATTGATAATAATCGATCAGATTACAGGGATTTCGACAAATGGCGTTTAGGGTTTCGTCAACCCTAAACAGAAAACGTAAATACGAATTTATACAAAATCTGGCACCTGCGACGTCGCACACGACGTCGCAGGCCCAAGCCCATGCGACGTTGACTACGTCGCAGGCCCAAAACCTGACGTCGCACCTGCGACGTTACAGACAACGTCGCAGGAGTCAGGAAACACAAATCTAAATAACAAAACGAACTACGAGCTAGACCAACTGACAGACACACAAATTGCATCAACAAACTCCCCCGTGTCTTCAGCTTGGTCTTCAAAAAGTTTCATCATCTAAACCCAGCCCGTAGGAAATTGTCCATCAGCATGAATTCCATGAGTTACACAAACAGTAACAACTTTGTAGAATTGTTCGGCTAAACGTTTGTTAAACTCATTCTTCTGACCAACACGAATCCGATCATCATAGAGTTTTCTCAAATTTTTTTCATGAAAGTTAATCAAACTCATCGGATCATACAATCTAAACATTGATTGTTTCAAATTCCAAATACCTCCAACTTCTGGCCACGGTTCTGAATCTGGTACAAAAGTAATAACCGCTTCACCAGTTTGTGAATCGAGTTCCCATTTAACAAGTCTTCGCAGAAAATAATAAGGAACTGGTTCCAGAGGTATCTCAGTCAAACAGTTAGCTGGCGGATAGTGAACTTTAACCATAGGCTTCCTGGTAACCGGATCAATTTTCTTTTTGAATGTATACCGAGTACCCAACGTATGTTTCAACTTAGAATATTTCTTTGATAACACTTCTCGACGTAAATTCCTCTGAATAAACTCGGCATAATCATTCTCGAACTGATTAATCAATTTAAGCTGAGCTAATCGATTAATCTCTCCTTTTGGCAACGTGCTTAATCGATCAAAACGCATTTTGAAGTACTGAACTCCATCTTCTCTCTTAATCATAAACAGATTTCTCTGACACTTCCAGCTTTTAATAACTCCGGTGTAATTTCGACTAACCCGGTAAACTTGACATTTAACTGGAATAGGAACTGGATTTCGTCCTTTAGGCCACCATTGCTTGTTTCTTTCTTTCTTTTCCTCAGCAGTGTATTTCCTTGGAATATCCGTAGATTCTTGAGCTGCTGAGTCTGGTGCCTGTGTCTCTTGAGCTGGAGTTGATGTTGATTCTTGAGCAGGCTTTGCAAAAGAACTTGATTCTCCACGTTGATCTTTAGCAGGCCTCTCATCTTCACTCGAGTCAGATTCTATAATCGGTGCACCATCGTAAACTTCCCCAGATTGTGCATCATCATAAACTTCATCTGAATCTAACTGTTCTTCTTCAATTGAAACATCATCATCATTATCAAAAGCATTCTCAGATTCTGCCTCAGAACCAACTCCACTGGCCATTCTCTGAATAAACGATAAATCAGCGAATGAGTAGTCAACGGCCAGCGGTCTCGGCTGTCCTGGAATATCATCAACACAAAAGTAATTCAAACGAGGAATAGTTTCATTAACATTTTCAATTACAGGAGTGGGAGTTACATTTTCAGGTCCTAGTGACTCTACATTTGGGCCCCCAAACCAATCTCCCCCGAGGCACTAGACCTATCCTCCAAAACATTAACCCTGAGCTTTGTTTCCTCAAGCTCCTTAGCTTGAACCTCAATCAGCGCAGCTTGCTCAGCAATCTTTTCATCTTGAGCTTTCATCCTTTGCTGCATCCTCAAGATATCATCCATCATCTTTTGCATGAACGCTGGAGTCGGTTGAATCGCAAAATCATCTTGCGGCGACGGGTTGACTGGAGCTCTTGCTGACGAAGAACGACGAGGACGACGACTAGGTCGATAAGTTACATCTTCAGAATCATCGTCACCTCGAGTACGTTTCCCAGTATCCCGAGGAGGAACATACTTACGTCATGCCCTGATCCGACGCTGAATTCTCAAATATCGGAATGAATCGGTAAGCCGGATATTTTCCATCTCTGAGGGGTGCGGAACTGTACAGTCCGAATGCTCAGGCGTCGGACCACCATCCTGAGGACCTACAGTTGCTGTAGCTTCAGAATCAGAACCCTCAACAGTGTCATGAGATGCTGAATTGTCCGAGTCAACATGCCGAAATTGCTCAATGTTTTCCAAAATAGCATCCACATGCTCCCCCGCAGCTTGAACAGGGATGTTCACAAGCGGTTGCTGCGGTTGCTGTGGTGCTGGAACATCCATGTACTGAGGTTCCGGAGGCGGCACATAATTCTCAGTCACAATAGCACCAAATAAAGCAACATCTGGTGGCGCCTGAACCCCTCTTTCATAACCAGCACAGACAGTAAATATCCGATTCTGCATCGGTGAAATCTTCAGTCTCTGATCAATATCACCCAGTGCCTGAAGAGCTGGATGATGGCGATTGATGTGAAGCTGAATGAAACGCGGATATAATACCCATTTCTGATCCCCGGCGTTTGCATTGTCGACCATAGCCTTGAATATAAAACCAGAGAAATTGAATGGCTTGTTGTATACTAAAGCCAACATAGCAGAAGCCAAACTCCTGCTCATCCCGTCCGTACCAGCTTTCCTATTTCCCAAACAAACAATAATCACGTGCATCAAATATCTCCAAACACGTGTGAGATTCGCTTTCCGATATTGATCAGTGGGAATCCCGGGATATCCAATCCTTTGCATAGCCCCCGTAACGAAAATAGGATCAAAACTAACCGGCATATCTGGTTGATCGTTCAGCTGAAGAAGTTCCCTAATACTCTGTTCAGTAATCGTGATCTCAGTATCAAGAACTGTAGAAACTAACCGTCGAACGTTGTTATCAGTAACAACATTGGCGTTTCTCCAAAATGGGTTTATCAGATTCCCAAAAACAACTGTGTTGTCAGAAATGGTATGAAAAACCCTCGAACGTCTCAAAAATGCGATCATTTGACGATAAGGTGCTGCCTTTTCAGAAGTATCATCAAGATAAGCAGCAGTATTATGACGCGCCTCAAATACTAAAGCCATATCTGCAAAAAAAAAAAAAAACAGGAACATAGTGCAACTCGAAACAGATTAGCAAAAATGTTACACATTTTAGTTACAAAGTTCCTGGAAGTAGCGACGTAGTTACTGACGTCGCAGACTCCATAGCGACGTAGGGATGTACGTCGTCAGAAATTAGATTAAATTACCAAGTAACACTTAACGTCGCAGAAAATTCGAGCGACGTCAAGAGGGACTTCGCATTTTGCAATTTATTGTGAATTTAATCACTTTATTAAAAACAGCGACGTAGTAACATACGTTGCATAGGACGTCTCGGTATAAGGCGACGTAGGGAAGGGCGACGTAGACAATTAAATAATAACAAATTAGTGCGACGTAGGTAACTACGTCGCAGCTGACGTCGCAACGACGAACAGTCGTCCCCAACCCCAGAAAACCTAACCCTCGATTTTAGGGGTTTTCAAAACGAAACACACCCTAAGGTGCGGTTTGATAAGGTGAACACGAAAACATAAATTACACTATGTTTATCACACATTTACATGGGTAATTTAACCAAAACCCGAAACCCTCCGCAACCGTATCATATATATAGCCATTAAACAAAATATACACGGTGAAAAGAGGTAAAAGTAGTACCTAAGTGTGCGGAATAACGAGTGGAACAATACTACGTGAATGAAAATGACTCTAAATCACAAACGAACCAAATATGCACGAAAAATCGCTACGTCGCAAATCGCTGATGCTTACGTCGCACGCTACGTCGCTAGTGTATAGTGAATAGTGTGACGTGTTACGTCGCGGTTGAGACTATATATAGTCTAACCCTATGTGCGACGTAGATTGGGACGTCGCAAGCGACGGCAAGAATGACGTCGCATAAAGCAGTTAGGATGTAATTTTGAGTCGATTTTGAATTTTCAAAACAGTTGACTCGTTATTTTAGCAAATGATATCCAAATGACTAATGACTTGGGAAAAATAACGTAGAATAAAATAAAACATAAAATAAAATAAAATAAAAATAAAAATAAAAAAAATCCTTTTGGTATTTTCTTTAATATCACAAAAAGTAAAAATATAACAGAATAAAATTACTAACACTCTATTTTTTTTTTTTTTGGTGACGGAGTTGTTTTGTCTGATTAGGGATCATATCGGAATAACATGCAATTATTAGGAATGATAAGTGTTATTTCGATCATCAGTATATTTGTCCACTTTAAATTTACGTGGCACATTTAAAACATCTTTTATAAAAATTATTTCAAGACGATTATTGGTATTGTTTATCCACCTAAACATGTTACATCCGTATTTGTGAGCTAACCTTTATTGTTAGTATGAATATTAATTTTGTGAAACCTATTATATGATATACTGATAAACATTACAAACAAGGTAGATATTACAAGACCAAGTTTATCTCGGCTATCTCGTAACATACACTTGACCTTCAAATTTAGGCATACATCAAACCGACTATGAAGATACTAGTGATCCCAGATCTGTACTTAGTACAACAGAGGGTCCCTTAGTATGATCATAACAAGTTTGAGACTATTTGCATAACTAATGGATTCAGGTCTGTACGTGAGTACAACAATAGTCACCATTAGTTAGGCGAATAACCATATTATTACTATATGCCAATTTTACATTTACATAATAATTATGACAGTGTATGACAGTACTTCCATTTATCAATTAAGACTTATGTCATACATCATATAACAATTTTCACAAAGTAATAGACAAGTTTTAATATTACTTCTTACTTACTCACAAACCGGTGTGTATCATGCCTACCAATACATCGTGTGATGAAGACAATTTAGATAGAAACTGTTTTAAGTGTGTCAGATAAACCTACTGACACATCCAAGATAAGCCTTAAAATTCCAGTTTGTGCATGTCACCTGATGTACTATCATATCCCAAGTTGTTTACAGACACAACTTCAACGTCTATTTTAAAAATGTTGCAACCTTGCGTTTTCTTTAATACTAAAGAGTATAAAGAGTGGCTATTGCGATTTTTTTTAAATGAATTTAAAACTTAAAAAATCCAAGTCACAAATCATTTCTTTTATTGAAAGAACCTTAAACCTATCATATTGACCAGTTCAATAAAACGTGATCGCAAAAAGGCTTTTGTGAAAAGGTCCGCACACTGCTTAAGGGTTTCTATATGTACGACATCTATAAGGTGTTTCTCAAAGCAATCCCGTATAAAGTGGAAC
The DNA here is from genome assembly GCA_949592205.1 of Helichrysum umbraculigerum. NCBI lineage: Eukaryota > Viridiplantae > Streptophyta > Magnoliopsida > Asterales > Asteraceae > Helichrysum > Helichrysum umbraculigerum. The sequence goes on along the minus strand of CATIUR010000005.1, from coordinate 668,140 downwards.
TGATGTCGCCTGTGAAAGCGCGTCTTGTTTTATAATTTATAAATAGAAATACCTAATAAATACTTTCAAGCAACCAGGCAAGAATACCCGATCAATTGTAAATATAGATTTGGTAAGTCAGATTCGAACACAGGGAAAGGTGGAATATTTAAAATAGAAATTAACAATTAACTATTAACTAGAAAACAGTAAATATGGGGGGCGTTTTAGTTCCGTACGAACAATTCAGAAAACATTTAATTAAAATAAACAAACGTAAATAAAACTTTAAATTAAAATAATAAATAAATAATAACAAGAAATCCTAATTGGAAGGAATAAGTAATTGTATAATTAATGTCACTTAGATTCATATTTCCCGATTTATTACGTATTGATTATCTAATTGTGATTCTTTTAGATCAACTTAATACCAAATTCTTCAATGAATACTAAGTTGAATATGAACTAGCCAACGTTTCGGGTCCAACTAATTCCTATAATCTAGGGTCCAACATGAAACACTGGTTCCAATGTCACAAGATGATCAGTCAATTGTGTGTCTTTCCCTAAATTATGCATTAAACATTCACAACGCGTTATAATTAACTCTATTGGTATGACTCAACAATACCCAATAATTAACTTATTGTCTTGCTCATTTTAAAGTAGATTATTATTGTATACTCGACCTATCAGACTCAACGTATTTAGTGATAGTCCAAAACCCTAAAATTATGACCATCAATAGCTAATAACATTAAAGGAACTCAATCTCATCAACATTATTAACCACGTGAAGCAACAATAATTACTAGTTACCAATAAACAAGTGTCCACGAGCAATATAACCGTTTTCAATCAAATAACTTATTCAATACGCAATTATAATCGTTCAATAATCATAATCTAAGTTAAATCAACTACACAATCACATTAAATACTCAATTCATCATCAAAACAATATATATCAGATTCAATATAACAAATTCTTCAATGAAATAAAGAAACGAAAATATACCGAGTCGATTAACGATAAACTACGAAAGATTAGAGCGAATTATCCTCGTTCTTCACCTTCGTACCTCCAAACTAACCCTAAAATACGAATTATAAACCCTAAAAGTTGTCTGGAACTGAAAGAAAATGAAAACCTTGCAAAAACTGTCGAAATAGGGTTTAAAACGCGTTTTTATACTTTCTGGAATTTTGATCCATACGGCGTATGGATTGATTTCAAGCCCAGCCCAAGTCCGCGTAACCTGGGCCTCCACTGCTGCAATCCATACGGCGTATGGATTCCATACGGCGTATGGATGCTTTTTTCAGCCGATTTTTTTGATTTTTCTTCATTTCTTCTTTTCTTCGACTTCGGCTTTACTTTATTCTTCAAATATGTATCATTTAGCTTGATTATTGACTGTTTTCCTTTCCTTTTCCATAAACGCTCCATTTCCACGTCTATTTGCAAATATGAACGAAATCAATATCTATTCTAAACAAAATGCAATAAAAACATTCAAGATTAGGGGTAAAATACTACTAAAATATAGTACTTTTGAGCGTTTATCAAACATTCCCACTTGAATCCTACTTGTCCTCAAGTAGACTATCGATTCAAAAATCAAATTCTTAGGAAAACAGTCATCTCTATTAATCTAAATAACTAAAATAGGAATTACACAACATCACCCATCTTCAACTCAAATGTTTAAATTTAAAAATCTGTTAATTCTAAAAACAATTATTAAGAAACTACGAGATTTACAAAAACTGATCTACACATAGAGTTATTATTCTAAAACATTAAATAGTTCACAATGATTACTGATATTGTTATCCACTTAAACAATCTATAATTGAATACTCGAGCTCAACTTATTATTATTCGTGTAAATATTCCCTTAGACTCCCAAAAACTATATACTTTCATACTCATAACATGCCAATATTACATATTTTGAAATTTAATCAAAACAATCATTTTTCAAATCAAGACAGAGGTGACAGGTCTGTGCTTCAACACAACAAAGCAACATAACTTGATTTTAGTTTAGCAATAATGTTTTCAGTCAAACCATTGGTGACAGGTCTGTACCTCAGTACAACAAAGCGACTTAATTTGACCACATATTAAGATCATGAGTTATTAAACTCTTTTGCTCTTTTTCATTAGATATACTGACGGAAACCAGGTCTGTACTTTCGTACAACAGAGGAAACAACACCCAGTATATCCCCAAATGATGTTAATTAAATTCTCAAAAATATGGCATATCACATATTACTAATATGAAAATTAAGACATACGTCATACATAGCTAAAGTTCATCTACAAGTAACATTTACTCCTTAATTATCATTTCTTAACAGCTCAAACATTCTCATATAAATTGCCTATCAATACATCATATAATGAAGCTAAATAATATTTTTAATAGCTTTAGTATTTAATTAAAAGTGTAGAAAATTTTAAGTTCAACCTACCAAGTTACAAAATAATTATCTCTAGAAAACAAAAATTTTAATGCAAAAATTCGGTTGAAAAATTGGCAACTCATAACCTCCTAGTTACTTACCTTAATAAGATAACTATTAACCAAATTACAAAATCATCTACTTATTAACAGAACAATTATGTGGAAATTAAACTTCTTTTCTCTCCCATCCCCCACTTAAAGATGTACAATGCCATCATTGTACAAATAATGACATATTTAAAACGGGAAAAAGAGAAAAGAACTTAGAACAGAAAAACTCCCCTGGAATAGTGTGCAGTTTAATGACAAGTGATGAACGCCAAAATGTGCTATTTTATAGTACTAATTACCCCTTAGTTTGATTAATTTCTTATGCATTTTATTTGAATTCGATACTCATTTCGTTCATATTTGCATTTAGGATTTAATTGGAGCTTGAATTATAAAAGAAGCGGAAATCGAGCGAATATCGAAGAAAAGTGGTGAAAAGTTTAAAGTTTGAAGATTGGAGGTCGTGGAGCTGAAAAGTTACATTTTCTAATCCATACGGCGTATGGAATCCATACGGTGTATGGATTGAGTGAGCCGGGCCGCCAGAAGTCGCGGGTCAGATCCATGGGCTTTGCAATCCATACGGCGTATGGAAATCCATACGGCGTATGGATCGTTTCGGCAGAAAATCTAAAAAACTCATTTTGCCTCATTTGAAACACACACTTCAACCACTTTTTCTCCAGTCGATTTTCTCTGCAAAAACCTAAGTTTCTGGAGTATTTTGGAGGAAAAACATCAAGGATAATCAAAGGCTTTCATTCTTTCATTCGTTACTTCATTATTTCGGTTCGATTTCTTTTATATCTTTCATTCGATTATGATTACGGATATGATATTGAATCTGATTTTCTGTTATATTATGATTGGCTAAGTCTATTATGTATTTGCTTAGATGATAATACTTATTTGATGGATTGATTGTTATAATTGCGAACGTATTGGATTTTATTCAATGTTTATGTGTTTATTCGTTAATCCTCGGGTATTTAATGATTGTTGCTGATTACCTAGCGTGAGTTCATAATCAGTTGAGATTGATTTCCTATTGGTTGTGGATTTATTGATAGTTGTTGATTTTGGTTGATAATTATTGCCGAATATATTGAGTTTGACGGGCTAGGGATAATAGTTAGTAATGATTATTAATGGACGAGATAATCTTAATCGGTTATAGACTTTGTTGATTCAAGTCAAAAGAATAAATCACATAAACGGTGTTGAATTAATTTAGAATACAGTTTTGTGGACAACGTTAAATTGAACTGTTAATGTGTTGAAAACAACCTTGTGTCTTTCTTAATTGTATTGAATTCAGTTTATCTTGTAAGGAGGATTGATATATTTGAACGGGCACGATAGAATCCATACGTGAGCAATTGAATGAAATGATATCCAGATTTTAAGGAAACTAGTCTAAGCAAATGCATTTCTTTTATCATTTGAATCCAATCTTTTCTTTAATTAAGTTATTTTACTATTTCTTTATTTTCTAATTAAGTTTTAGTTAATAAATCATTTCTTTTATAACTGTTTATCAATTGTTCGATCGGAACTAAAACGTCCCCACTTTTTACTGCTTTAATTATTCGTATTGATTTCCAATTTGTTAATATTGACATCCGTTCCCTGTGTTCGACTCGGACTTACTGAGCTATACTATATATGATCATGTATTCTTGCCTGTGTTGTGTATAGTAAGTTAGGTATTTTCCATTTTAAAATAAAACCCCGTTTACACGACATCAAGTTTTTGGCGCCGCTGCCGGGGAACGATTTGTTTTAATTTGACAAATTGGAATTTGATCTTTGTATATTGTTATTTAAGTTCAGTTCTGCTTTATTTAATTTTCGAATTATATTTGTTTAGGATTGTTTAGTAAGTAATTCAACTAGGGTCTTGTTCTACTGATTCGGGAATTATATCACAGGAAGTTTATGACCCGATCAAGGAACCCTAATCTCGCTGATCCTTTTGAAGAACCTGAAAGAGTTTTTCGTCAGAGAAGACGGTTTGCTTCTGTACCCCCCAACTCAAGTTTACACCACAACCTTCCGTCGTATTTAGAAGGAGATTTTGGAGAGTATCTTCGGTCCTTATTCGAACCTCCGATCAACCAAGGAAACCCAAGAGACGCAATGGCAGAAGATATTGCCAACATAACGCTTGAAGAATATTCGAGTCGGATGCGTAATGACTGTGGCACTGGAGTAGTAAGGCCAGCGATTGCACAAGATGTGGAGTTCGAAATCAAGGGACAGTTCCTCAAGGAGCTTAGGGAGAACCCTTTCCGAGGAGAAGAAAAGGAAGATGCTAATGATCATGTGGAGAAAATCGTTGAGATAGCCGATATGTTCAACGTTCCCAACATCACACGCGATCAAGTTATGCTCAGGGTATTCCCAATCACACTCAAGGGAACTGCTAAGAGATGGATTCAAAACGAGCCAGCTGGATCCATAACCACATGGGAAGACCTTCGCACGAAGTTTCTGAAGATGTATTGTCCTCCTTCCAAAACTTCAAAGATGATTGATGAGATCAGAAATTTCAAGCAGGAAATGGATGAATCATTACACCAAGCTTGGGAGAGATATAAGGACCTGATGCATAAGTGCCCGCAGCACGACCTGAACGATCAGCAAATCGTGAGTATTTTCTATAAAGGAGTGGATCGTGCTACGAGACAGCAACTGGATTCCCAAGGGCCTATTCCCAAGAAAGTCCCTCGTGATGCTTTGACTGCCATTCGCGATCAAGCGAAACACTCTCAGCTATGGGATGATGGAACTTCTAGACGGAGGAGGTCTGTGAATGATGAAGATGGATTTGCAGCTATCACCGCTAAGCTAGATAACATGGGCAGAGATATCAAGAAGGTTACTGAGACTGTCCATGCTATACAAGTGGGATGCGACAACTGTGGAGGAAGTCATTTAGTAAAGGATTGCCCCGAGACGCGAACGGGAGAACATACTGAGGAAGTCAAGTATGGAGAAGCTCAAGCACCATATCGTCAGGGCGGTGGAAACTTTTTCAGAAGACCATATCAAGATGGAGGGCGACCGTTTTGCCAAACTCAACCTGGATTTTTCACCAAGGAGCAGCCAGGTGCCTCGTCGTCAGACAAGCAAGCTAATTTAGAAGAAATGATGGGTAAGTTTCTCACGTCCAATGAGAAATTCATTACGAGCTCTGGACAAAGGATGGATGCCACCGATGCTGCATTGAGAAACCAAGGAGCTGCGATTAAGCAAATTGAAGGGAATGTGTCCAACATAGCCAAAGTTCTTCAAGAAAGATTCCCTGGGACCCTACCTGGATACACTGAAACCAATCCACGAGATTAGGCGAAAGCAGTGATCACCCGAAGTGGAAAGGGTTTTGAAGACCCCATTCCAAAGAAGAAACCTGTTTCTCAACCCCTACCGCAGAAAGAGAAGGAAGTAGAAGTTGTGGAAAGTCCCAAGGTGGACACTGAGGCTGAACAAATTGCAAGAGATAAGCAATATGCTAAGGAGCATGCACCACCACCACCTTATCCAGCAGCTTTGAGAAGAGGGAAAGATGATGCTCAATACCACCAATTCCTAGAGAATCTGAAGCAACTGCACATTAACATCCCATTTGTGGAAGCCATTGCTCAAATGCCAAAGTATGCAAAGTATCTGAAGGAACTTTTAACTAATAAGAGTAAGTTGGCGGAGGCGACCACGGTGACAATGAACGAAAGATGTTCAGCGGTTATGCAAAATAAACTTCCACCGAAAATGAAAGACCCTGGGAGTATTACCCTTCCTTGTCTGATTGGAAGTTTAGACCTTACTCATGCATTGGCTGATTTGGGGGCAAGCATATCAATAATTCCTTACACTATGTATGCCAGACTCAAGTTAGGGGAACCAAAGCCAATTAGAATGTGCATTGAGTTAGCAGATCGTTCGGTTCAATATCCTAGAGGGATGGTAGAGAATGTGCTAGTTAAGGTGGATAGGTTTGTTTTTCCGTGTGATTTCATCATTCTGGACATGGTCGAAGATAAAAAGGTACCTATCATTATGGGAAGACCTTTTCTAGTCACTGCAAGGGCATTGATTGATGTTCATGACAGAAAAATCACTCTGAGATTAGGAGAGGATGAAGTAGTATTTGATGTCAACAAATCAATGAGATATCCTGCTGCAGTTGATGATACGTGCTACTTTGTGAGTGCAAGAGAAATGACTGATGAGGAAGAATTCCTTCAAAGTCTCATGGAAGATGAAGATCTTGATCCCATGATCTTGGAAGGATGGACGGGAAGCATAGAAGCAATTAGAGATATCGAAGAATTCGATAAAATGCTTGAGGAGTTAGAGTTCGAGAGTGATGAGGAAGTAAAAGATGATCAGCCGGCTGAGACTGAAGAATCGATTGAAACTAATGGTATTTTAGTCAAGAGAGAGAACCGCATCTCTATGCATGGGATTCCCTGCTCACGAGAAGAGGTGTTGGCATGTAAATCTTCTTTTGAAGAACCACCAAGGTTAGAACTGAAAGATTTACCGACCCATTTGGAATATGCATATCTACAAGGAGAGTCGGATTTGCCAGTTATCATTTCAAGCTATCAGCAAACGAGAAAGAAAGTCTGCTAAAGTTCTTAAGGAACATAAGCATGCTATAGCATGGACGATCAGTGACATCAAGGGAATTAGTCCATCGTATTGTACGCACAAGATCCTTATGGAGTCTGATTTCAAACCGGTTGTGCAACCATTAAGACGATTAAATCCTAAGGTTACGGATGTTGTGAGGAAGGAAATCATAAAATTGCTTGACTCCGGACTGATATACCCGATTTCTGATAGTCCATGGGTCAGTCCAATTCATGTTGTGCCTAAGAAAGGAGGTATGACAGTGGTTGCTAATGAGAAGAATGAGTTATAATTCCCACAAGAACTGTTACTGGATGGAGGGTCTGTATAGATTATAGAAAGCTGAATGATGCGACACGCAAGGATCACTTTCCTTTGCCGTTCATCGATCAGATGCTAGAACGTCTAGCTGGAAAAGAGTATTATTGCTTTCTAGACGGATTCTCCGGGTACTTTCAAATCCCAATTGATGCAAATGATCAAGATAAGACTACTTTCACCTGCCCATTCGGAACTTTCGCTTATCGGAGAATGCCTTTCGGTCTGTGTAATGCACCCGCCACATTTCAACGGTGTATGATGGCAATATTCCTTGATATGGTAGAAGACAGCATGGAAATATTCATGGATGACTTCTCTGTGTTTGGAGATTCTTTTGATAAGTGTCTGGTGAATCTGAAGAGGATGTTGCAAAGGTGTGAGAGTTCAAATCTCGTCTTAAATTGGGAAAAATGTCATTTCATGGTACGAGAAGGAGTTGTGTTGGGGCATAAAATTTTGAGAGCTGGTATTGAAGTTGATCAAGCAAAGATTGAGGCGATAGCAAAGCTACCTCATCCGACGAATGTTAAAGGAATACGAAGTTTCTTAGGACATGCTGGATTCTATAGGAGATTCATCAAGGATTTTTCAAAGATAGCACGTCCTATGAACAAGTTGTTTGAAAAGGAAGCTAAGTTTGAGTTTTCGAAGGAATGACAAGATGCGTTCAAGATTTTAAAGGAGAAATTGGTTTCTGCACCAATTATGATAAGTCCGAATTGGGATCTTCCATTTGAATTGATGTGTGATGCCAGTGATTACGCTGTGGGAGCAGTTTTAGGTCAGAGGGTTGATAAGAAGTTTCAACCTATTTACTACGCGAGCAAGACTTTGACAAGTGCACAAGAGAATTACACTACGACTGAGAAGGAATTGCTTGCTGTTGTTTTTGCATTTGATAAGTTTCGCTCTTACCTGGTCCTGTCAAAAACGGTTGTTTTTACCGATCACTCTGCATTAAGATACTTGTTTGGAAAACAAGATGCAAAACCAAGGTTGTTGCGATGGATTTTGTTATTGCAGGAGTTTGACATTGAGATTCGTGATAAGAAGGGAGCGGAAAATCTAGCTGCAGATCATCTGTCAAGACTAGAGAATCCGGAATTGGATAGGTTGGACGAAACGGAAATTCGAGATAAGTTTCCCGACGAAAGCTTGTTGAAGGCAATGCTGAATGAATTTCCATGGTTCGCTGATATTGCAAACTTTCTAGTTACAAAGACTCTGCCACCCGGATTGGACTTTAACCAAAGAAAGAGGTTTTTCTCATCTTTACGATATTACTTTCGGCAAGACCCATATCTGTTCAGACAGTGTGCTGATGGAATTGTTCGACGCTGTGTTGCTGGAGAAGAATGCGATATTATCTTAGAGCACTTTCATGATGGTCCGGCTGGAGGACATCATGGTCCAAACTACACTGCAAGGAAAGTGTTCGAGGCAGGTTTTTATTGGCCAACAGTTTATAAGGATGCATTCAAGTATGTGAAGGAATGCGATGCCTGCCAACGTACTGGGAGAATTTCAAAGAAGGATGAAATGTTGCAAAACCCAATTTTGGTAAGCGAGATTTTTGATGTATGGGGTATAGACTTTATGGGTCCGTTTCCACCTAGCAATGGAAACAAATACATCATTGTGGCTGTGGATTATGTTTCTAAGTGGGCCGAAGCGAAGGCATTACCCACGAATGATGCTCGCGTTGTGGTAAATTTTCTTAAACAGTTATTTTCGCAATTTGGAGCACCAAAAGCTTTGATTAGTGATCGAGGGACGCATTTCACAAATCTGCAATTGGAAAAAGTGCTGCAAAAGTACGGAGTTAGACATAAGTTTTCTACTGCTTATCATCCGCAGACAAGTGGTCAAGTGGAAGTGACTAATAGAGGGTTGAAGCGTATTTTAGAACGTTCAGTTGAAGGAAACCCTAAGAATTGGTCATACAAGTTAGATGATGCATTATGGGCGGCACGAACAGCATTTAAGTCGTCAATTGGAACGACTCCTTACCTCCTTGTTTATGGAAAAGCTTGTCATTTACCTTTTGAGTTAGAGCATAAAGCATATTGGGCTTTGCAGAAGTGCAATCTTGATGAGAAGTTAGCTGGAAAGGAAAGAATGGAACAGCTAAATGAGTTGGATGAATTAAGAATAAATGCTTATGACAATTCGAGATTGTTCAAGGAGCGAACTAAGAAGTGGCATGATGCTCGTCTTAAGTCGAACCATACATTCGAGAAAGGTGATAAAGTTTTATTGTATAGTTCTAGATTGCATCTTGTAACAACCCCAAAATTAGGGTAAATTTAAAATTTTCCTAATTACTTGTTTACTACTGTATTTAGTATGAAATAGGACTAAGTACGATAATTACTTACTATATATGTATATAGGTGATATATATATATATATATATATATATATACACATATACGATTCGTTCAAATCGTATGAGATTACAAAAATACAAAATATGAACGTTGGTGACAACTTTTAAAAATAATGTGGATTTATCCAAACAAACATTATTTACTTTATTATATTACGAAAATATATTACACGTTATACGCTTTGTTTAAAACGTGACTTTACAGTACAAAAATGCGCGAGACGCGCCCGACACACGAAATACACTTAAGTTATATTTTATAACTTCATAATAAGTATTTTGATAAAATACTTCGGCTAAAAATATTGCGATTACACGCGTACGGTTAACACGTTTAGAAACGTTACACAATTCGAATAAACGCACGATTCGCGACCGATGACCAAACAAAATCTCGAATATTATTTTAGTAACTTAAAACATGTTATTTGAGTAAAACTTTTATATAAAATATCGGGTTTTAAATCGTTAACAAAACGTATCAAAGAAAACGTTATACGATTAAATAAAACGTAAAACGATCGGGTAAACGAGCACCGCACTTAACGTAACTTTGGGGAAACAATTTAAACACCAAGTGGGGGTGGGACCCATGAGATTTCTGCTGAAATCTTCCCTCCCATACCTTTTCCCCCTTTTTCCTTTGATGATCTACTCACTCCATCCACCATATCTCATTTCATCTACTCCCACACTCCATCCAACTCTCTCCAATCTCTCTCCCTCCCTCCCCCTGCGATTTTAATCAGTCCAAGACCACCACCATCATCCACCACAAGCCACCACACTCATCTCCCTCATCCACCATCGGTTTTTGAAGCTCCAAGCAAGGAAACGAAGCTAGTCACCTCCTCATCACGTTTTCGACTCTAGATCTTTGATCTCCTTGTAAGGATCTCTCTTCTTTTGCTATATTTACTTGGTTACTACTTATTAACATGTTTAGTTGCTTACTTAACAAAGAAATGTCCAAATCTTTGGTTAAAACTCGTTTTTAAAACACTTATGTACATACCACTTCCTGGCCAGAAAAACCGTCGCACGAAAACAACCATAACTCGAGTTGTAGGTTAAATAAACGAGTGAGACCACTTGGAAAAGTTTGGTATTTTCGTCTTGAACAAAAAGTTCTTCTTTAGCTACTTCCATAAATACACCCATTTTCGGCTATTACTTGATCTTTCGACATAGGTCTGTTCTGGACCGAATCCGACCCCTCGACATATTTTTTTTTTTTTTAAATATTAAACGGACATATGAAAATACCATAAAATGCAGAAATGAACATTACATATAGTAGAACATGTGTGATTTTTGGTTGGACTTGAATCGGACTAAAAATAGGTTAAATCGAGGGTGGAAACCGAGTAAAATTTCTGAAAACTAAAAATAGGGACTGTTTTGGTAAATTTGCAAAACCGACACTCCGGGTGAACCCTGACACGAACCGATAATTTTCTTAGGCTCTATAAACTATTTTAAGACTTCCCTAAAAGTTTCGGGTCAAACCGAGCTCGTTTGACCAAGTTACGATAACAAAAACACCAACAGTTGACTTCTGCGAGTTGACTTCTGCGAGTTGACTTTGACTGGCGAGTTGAAGACTTGCTAGTTGACTTTGACTTGCGAGTTGAAGACTTGCGAGTTGACTCTTGACTTGCGAACTGAAGACTTGCGAGTTGACTTTTGACTTGCGAGTTGACTTTGCGAGTTGACTTTCAGAAAATTGTATTTTGACCCTTAATGTAAATTTTGACACCTTCGGACACATATATATATATATAAGTATACTTTCGGATAAAATAATAGAAAATCTAAGGATACTTACACATGGTTTGGGATTACACCCACGTTACGACGAGCTTACACTCGAACCACTTGTTATATAAAGACGAGCTTACACTGGCACGAATTTACACTCGCACGGACTTACATCCGAACAACAGTTATATGTCACGTTACAAATAATCAACTTATGTATATGCTTTATAAGTATACAAACACAATGAATTACATAATAATAATATTTGAATTATTATTACACCTCCGTCACCAACTGGCCACACTTAATTACAAAAGATTACAAACGTACAAACAAATACTTGGACATTAACTAGTTTGGGAACAACTAGCATGGATACCTTACAAGTATTTCATTTACTTACTAAACCTTATGCGTATTAGGACGCTAAGGGTTGCTAGTTCGGGATACTACTTTGCTTGCTTACTGCATTGTCTGCTAGACTCAGGTGAGTCTTACAGCCCCTACTTTACTGTTTTTAACTCAGGGGTGAGATGCATTACTTGTTTTCATAAAAACTAATAATGGCCGAGTTAACGCATAATTAGCATGACCTGCAATTATGGTGGCTCATGGCCGAGTTAACGCATGATTAGCATGACCTGCAATCATGGTGGCTCACGTTTCTTACCTGTTTTATATGAATGTTTTGAATTACATTTACTGGTGTGCTATTATTTACTGTATGTTAAGCTTCTATTATGATAGTTCGTGGAAACGCATGATTAGCATGACCTGCAATCATTATGGAGTGAACGATTGGCATGACCTGCGATCGTTACTCATTACGGTTAGCAAGACCTGCAACCACCTACTTACAAAGGATTAGCATGACCTGCAATCAATACTTAAGTGAACGATTAACATGACCTGAAATCGTTACTTACTGGCTGGCTTACGATTTACAATTACTACTTGTGTGTTCAAACTGTTTACTTACTTACAAACCTGTGAGATTCACCAACCTTTTTGGTTGACCATTTTAGTAATGCTTCTCAGGTACACAGCATCAGTAGGGATGCCCAGCAGGATAAGCTTACTTAGCTCGAGTCGCATGCATATTCAAGCTTGGAGATTTTATTACATTACTTTTGTACTTACTGTTATGTATTAGAATCTCTAGGAATTTACTCGAAACTCGAGCTTGTATTTTGAATTACTTATGTATTAATGTAATACTTTTCGAACGTCTCATTTAGAGTCGTTCACTGTATCCTTTGTGCTTGTGATTATTGATTAGTAACACCCAAAACATCGCTTCCGCAAACTGTTAAACTTGGGGGTGTTACAGATTGGTATCAGAGCCTAAGGTTATAGTGAACTAGGTTGCATTTAGTGGGCCTAGACTATGACCGTTAGGCAGTATTCCTCATTAGGTATAACTGGTTCAGGAATTACAGCATACAAGTTTAATTTAACATAGCCTGATCAACTATGTATAATTAAATGAAGATGATGTGAGTTCTGAAAGTGGTTATGTTGAACCGGAATACATTAGCTGACTCTGACCCCGAGAGAACCGGGACTTTTACTTGATTGTGCTAGACACACACTAGGCGGTTATGTGTTATATATAAATGCATAGGCCTCTTTTCCCCGATACGATACTCTCTCTCGACCACTGCGAAATTCATTTTTCAAATTACACCAAACAAACGACAACTCGATTCTCGTCGTTCCATCCTTACTTAACTTTTATGTTTCAATTATAACAATCCTACTACTTTTGTTAAACTATCCACGTATCAACTTTTGGCGTAAATTCTTTGTACGAAACCAATCATCACGATCATAATTCTTGCTCGAACCTTCACATGTTCTTTATTTGTTGTTTCAAGGAACATGCCTCCTCGACGAAAAATCACACTTACTGAAGCCGAAGTTGCGGGTATTATTGCCCGTAGTGTGGCTCAAGCCTTAGCTGTCCGAGAAACCACTCCTGGTAGCGAAGATACGGCTAACAACACACCACCACCCAAAACCTGCACCTACAAGGACTTCCAAAACTGCAAACCCTTGAGCTTTGCAGGTACTGAAGGAGCAATCGGTCTAATATGATGGATCGAGAAGATAGAATCAGTATTCCTTATCTGCAACTGCGTTGAGGACGACAAGGTCAAGTTCGCAGCCAGCACATTTTCTGACACTGCCCTTACTTGGTGGAACACCTACGCTCAGACTGTGAGTGTTGCCAATGCCTACAAACTTCCATGGAATGAGCTGAAGATTATGCTGAGGGGCGAGTACTGCCCAAGAGATGAACTGAAACAACTGGAGATAGAATTCTGGAATCACAAGATGCAGGGAAATGACATCACTGGTTACACCAACCGTTTTCACCAGCTGGCACTTCTCTGCCCAACTATGGTTGATCCTGAGTACAAAAGGATCGAGAAATACGTCGATGGACTTCCTGAGCGACTTCAAGATCTGGTGACTTCATCTAAACCAGGAACTATCCAGAGCGCCATTCGCATGGCCCATGAGTTAACGGCCAATTCTGTCCGCCGTGGCTCGACTTCAACCCCACCTGCAAATAACAAACGCAAATGGGAAGTAAGTCCCCACTCGTCCAACCCGACTTCTGATAAAAAGCCTACAACAGTCAATGCCAATGACTCAAAGGCTTACAAGGGGAGCAAACCTTACTGTTCCAAATGCGGTTTACACCATGATGGCCCCTGTCCCTGTTCCAATTGCAAGAAATTCGGGCACCTGGCCCAAGACTGTCGAACCAACCCCACTGGCACTGATACCCCTGCACCCAAAACCTGCTATGAGTGCAACGGTATCGGGCACTTCAGGAAGGACTGCCCAAAGCTGAAAAACAACCCTGCTCGAGGAAGAACTTATGTACTCAACGCTAGGGAGGATGAAAACCCGAGACTTGTTGACTTGCTTAACCCGGGTATGCTTATTTAAAATTCTCGTCTAAATTACTTTTGTCTGATTTCCTCATATTCCGTGTATACTTTCTTAGATCCTAAGTACCCAATAGGATTAAGAAACAAGCGATTACTACTTCGAACAAATTTCGGGACGAAATTCTCCTAACAAGGGGAGAATGTAACAACCCCAAAATTAGGGTAAATTTAAAATTTTCCTAATTACTTGTTTACTACTGTATTTAGTATGAAATAGGACTAAGTACGATAATTACTTACTATATATGTATATAGGTGATATATATATATATATATATATATATATATATATATATATATATATATATATACACATATACGATTCGTTCAAATCGTATGAGATTACAAAAATACAAAATATGAACGTTGGTGACAACTTTTAAAAATAATGTGGATTTATCCAAACAAAGATTATTTACTTTATTATATTACGAAAATATATTACACGTTATACGTTTTGTTTAAAACGTGACTTTACAGTACAAAAATGCGCGAGACGCGCCCAACACACGAAATACACTTAAGTTATATTTTATAAATTCATAATAAGTATTTTGATAAAATACTTCGGCTAAAAATATCGCGATTACACTCGTACGGTTAACACGTTTAGAAACGTTACACAATTCGAATAAATGCACGATTCGCGACCGATGACCAAACGAAATCTCGAATATTATTTTAGTAACTTAAAATATGTTATTTGAGTAAAACTTTTATATAAAATATCGGGTTTTAAATCGTTAACAAAACGTATCAAAGAAAACGTTATACGATTAAATAAAACGTAAAACGATCGGGTAAATGAGCACCGCACTTAACGTAACTTTGGGGAAACAATTTAAACACCAAGTGGGGGTGGGACCCATGAGATTTCTGCTGAAATCTTCCCTCCCATACCTTTTCCCCCTTTTTCCTTTGATGATCTACTCACTCCATCCACCATATCTCATTTCATCTACTCCCACACTCCATCCAACTCTCTCCAATCTCTCTCCCTCCCTCCCCCTGCGATTTTAATCAGTCCAAGACCACCACCATCATCCACCACAAGCCACCACACTCATCTCCCTCATCCACCATCGGTTTTTGAAGCTCCAAGCAAGGAAACGAAGCTAGTCACCTCCTCATCACGTTTTCGACCCTAGATCTTTGATCTCCTTGTAAGGATCTCTCTTCTTTTGCTAGATTTACTTGGTTACTACTTATTAACATGTTTAGTTGCTTACTTAACAAAGAAATGTCCAAATCTTTGGTTAAAACTCGTTTTTAAAACACTTATGTACATACCACTTCCTGTCCAGAAAAACCGTCGAACGAAAACAACCATAACTCGAGTTGTAGGTTAAATAAACGTGTGAGACCACTTGGAAAAGTTTGGTATTTTCGTCTTGAACAAAAAGTTCTTCTTTAGCTACTTCCAGAAATACACCCATTTTCGGGTATTACTTTATCTTTGGACATAGGTCTGTTCTGGACCGAATCCGACCCCTCGACATATTTATTTTTGTTTAAAATATTAAACGGACATATGAAAATACAATAAAATGCAGAAATGAACATTACATATAGTAGAACATGTGTGATTTTTGGTTGGACTTGAATCGGACTACAAATGGGTTAAATCGAGGGTGGAAACCGAGTAAAATTTCTGAAAACTAAAAATAGGGACTGTTTTGGTAAATTTGCAAAACCGACACTCCGGGTGAACCCCGACACGAACCGATAATTTTCTTAGGCTCTATAAACTATTTTAAGACTTCCCTAAAAGTTTCGGGTCAAACCGAGCTCGTTTGACCAAGTTACGATAACAAAAACACCAACAGTTGACTTCTGCGAGTTGACTTCTGCGAGTTGAATTCTGCGAGTTGACTTTGACTGGCGAGTTGAAGACTTGCTAGTTGACTTTGACTTGCGAGTTGAAGACTTGCGAGTTGACTCTTGACTTGCGAACTGAAGACTTGCGAGTTGACTTTTGACTTGCGAGTTGACTTTGCGAGTTGACTTTCAGAAAATTGTATTTTGACCCTTAATGTAAATTTTGACACCTTCGGACACATATATATATATAGATACATATATATATATATATATATATATATATATATATATATATATATATATATATATATATATATATAAGTATACTTTCGGATAAAATAATAGAAAATCTAAGGATACTTACACATGGTTTGGGATTACACCCACGTTACGACGAGCTTACACTCGAACCACTTGTTATATAAAGACGAGCTTACACTCGCACGAATTTACACTCGCACGGACTTACATCCGAACAACAGTTATATGTCACGTTACAAATAATCAACTTATGTATATGCTTTACAAGTATACAAACACAATGAATTACATAATAATAATATTTGAATTATTATTACACCTCCGTCACCAACGGGCCACACTTAATTACAAAAGATTACAAACGTACAAACAAATACTTGGACATTAACTAGTTTGGGAACAACTAGCATGGATACCTTACAAGTATTCCATTTACTTACTAAACCTTATGCGTATTAGGACGCTAAGGGTTGCTAGTTCGGGATACTACTTTGCTTGCTTACTGCATTGTCTGCTAGAATCAGGTGAGTCTTACAGCCCCTACTTTACTGTTTTTAACTCAGGGGTGAGATGCATTACTTGTTTTCATAAAAACTAATAATGGCCGAGTTAACGCATAATTAGCATGACCTGCAATTATGGTGGCTCATGGCCGAGTTAACGCATGATTAGCATGACCTGCAATCATGGTGGCTCACGTTTCTTACCTGTTTTATATGAATGTTTTGAATTACATTTACTGGTGTGCTATTATTTACTGTATGTTAAGCTTCTATTATGATAGTTCGTGGAAACGCATGATTAGCATGACCTGCGATCGTTACTCATTACGGTTAGCAAGACCTGCAACCACCTACTTACAAAGGATTAGCATGACCTGCAATCAATACTTAAGTGAACGATTAACATGACCTGAAATCGTTACTTACTGGCTGGCTTACGATTTACAATTACTACTTGTGTGTTCAAACTGTTTACTTACTTACAAACCTGTGAGATTCACCAACCTTTTTGGTTGACCGTTTTAGTAATGCTTCTCAGGTACACAGCATCAGTAGGGATGCCCAGCAGGATAAGCTTACTTAGCTCGAGTCGCATGCATATACAAGCTTGGAGATTTTATTACATTACTTTTGTACTTACTGTTATGTATTAGAATCTCTAGGAATTTACTCGAAACTCGAGCTTGTATTTTGAATTACTTATGTATTAATGTAATACTTTTCGAACGTCTCATTTAGAGTCGTTCACTGTATCCTTTGTGCTTGTGATTATTGATTAGTAACACCCAAAACATCGCTTCCGCAAACTGTTAAACTTGGGGGTGTTACACATCTGTTTCCAGGAAAGTTAAAGACACGCTGGACTGGCCCATTTGTTGTTGAAAAGGTTTATCCGTTTGGAGCTGTTGATTTACAAGGATATTCTGGAAAAACTTTCAAGGTCAATGGAAGTAGAGTGAAGAAGTACTATGGTGATATAAGGGACTCCAAGCGTGATTTGGAGATGGATTTGAATTAAGTGGCAAAGCAAGATGTCGAGCTTACCGACGTGATAAACAAAAGCGCTTTCGGGAGACAACCCGTTATTTTGATAATTTGTATTTTGTTTTATTGTTTTTGTTTTCAGGTTTGAACTTTGTGGGTGTGTTCTCTGGAAACCCTCACGAGACTACAACTCGTCCACTCGGGATATCGAGGGGTTTAAAGGCTTATTGCATGTGCTAAATGCAATCGTGTTGCCTACGGAAGTGTGCTTTGTATTTTATTTCTGAATGAAGTCCTTCAAGCAAATTGCCTTCTAATCAGGGGAGTTTTCTGTTTCACTTCTTTTCTATTCCCTTTAATTTTTGTTTACTTTTGCAATGAGGACATTGCATATTTCTAAGTGGGGGATGGGGGAAAAGAAGTCTAGTTTTCCTTAACTTATGAATGGTAGCTATTGAAATATTGAGGTTAAGAGGCATTCTATGTGTTAGTCATTTTTCGGCCGAATTTTTGTTTTAAAATTGTTTTCTTTGTAAAGTTTAGCAATCTTGTAACATGCTGTGGGAATGCAAGGTATGATAGTTCATCTTATGATGTATCGATAGGCAATCTTTGTGGAAGTTTTTGAGCTAATAAGAAATTTAATGAATAAAGTAGGATTTATCCTATGAGGATCTTTTAGCAAGGTATGATAATCTTAATTCTCATATGATAGCGTGTTATAATCCATAATTTTGGGATCCTAATTATCATCATTTGGGAATATACTGGGTGTTGTCTCCTCTGTTGTACGAAAGTACAGACCTGGTTTCCGTCAGTATATTTGAAAATTAAAGAAAATAAAGAAGAGTACAAAGGACTCATAAATTGAAAAAAACCAAAGCCAAGTTATGTCGCTCTGTTGTACTAAGGTACAGACCTGTCACCAATGTCTTGGTTTGAAAAATGATTGATTTATGTGGATGTTCTTTATTTGGAGAATTGTGACACGTTATCTATATAAGAGTATTTTGCTATCTGTGAATCTAGGGTAAGCCCTGCTAGAATAATAATAAGTTAAGCTCAATTTCTGAAATTTAGATTGTTTAAGTGGACAACAATATCGGTAATCTGAGTGAATTATCTTTTATGGGTAATAATAATCTGTTAGAATGGCTTCCCATGCAGAGTTTCTTGATTGTTGGGTTTTAAGGAATATTCAATTTTAAGATGAAAATTTGGTTTGTCGAATGCTATGTAGTTTGTAAGTCCTTTTATCCATTGTTTGCCGTTCATATTTAAAGTTTTGAATTTTTGAATCTCTAGTCTATTTGAGGACAAGTAGGATTCAAGTGGGGGATGTTTGATGAACGCCAAAATGTGCTATTTTATAGTACTAATTACCCCTTAGTTTGATTAATTTCTTATGCATTTTATTTGAATTCGATACTCATTTCGTTCATATTTGCATTTAGGATTTAATTGGAGCTTGAATTATAAAAGAAGCGGAAATCGAGCGAATATCGAAGAAAAGTGGTGAAAAGTTTAAAGTTTGAAGATTGGAGGTCGTGGAGCTGAAAAGTTACATTTTCTAATCCATACGGCGTATGGAATCCATACGGCGTATGGATTGAGTGAGCCGGGCCGCCAGAAGTCGCGGGTCAGATCCATGGGCTTTGCAATCCATACGGCGTATGGAAATCCATACGGCGTATGGATCGTTTCGGCAGAAAACCTAAAAAACTCATTTTGCCTCATTTGAAACACACACTTCAACCACTTTTTCTCCAGTCGATTTTCTCTGCAAAAACCTAAGTTTCTGGAGTATTTTGGAGGAAAAACATCAAGGATAATCAAAGGCTTTCATTCTTTCATTCGTTACTTCATTATTTCGGTTCGATTTCTTTTATATCTTTCATTCGATTATGATTACGGATATGATATTGAATCTGATTTTCTGTTATATTATGATTGGCTAAGTCTTTTATGTATTTGCTTAGATGATAATACTTATTTGATGGATTGATTGTTATAATTGCGAACGTATTGGATTTTATTCAATGTTTATGTGTTTATTCGTTAATCCTCGGGTATTTAATGATTGTTGCTGATTACCTAGCGTGAGTTCATAATCAGTTGAGATTGATTTCCTATTGGTTGTGGATTTATTGATAGTTGTTGATTTTGGTTGATAATTATTGCCGAATATATTGAGTTTGACGGGCTAGGGATAATAGTTAGTAATGATTATTAATGGACGAGATAATCTTAATCGGTTATAGACTTTGTTGATTCAAGTCAAAAGAATAAATCACATAAACGGTGTTGAATTAATTTAGAATACAGTTTTGTGGACAACGTTAAATTGAACTGTTAATGTGTTGAAAATAACCTTGTGTCTTTCTTAATTGTATTGAATTCAGTTTATCTTGTAAGGAGGATTGATATATTTGAACGGGCACGATAGAATCCATACGTGAGCAATTGAATGAAATGATATCCAGATTTTAAGGAAACTAGTCTAAGCAAATGCATTTCTTTTATCATTTGAATCCAATCTTTTCTTTAATTAAGTTATTTTACTATTTCTTTATTTTCTAATTAAGTTTTAGTTAATAAATCATTTCTTTTATAATTGTTTATCAATTGTTCGATCGGAACTAAAACGTCCCCACTTTTTACTGCTTTAATTATTCGTATTGATTTCCAATTTGTTAATATTGACATCCGTTCCCTGTGTTCGACTCGGACTTACTGAGCTATACTATATATGATCAGGTATTCTTGCATGTGTTGTGTATAGTAAGTTAGGTATTTTCTATTTTAAAATAAAACCCCATTTACACGACATCAACAAGGATGATAAGAATTCCCTACATCCTTTCGATTCAATTTTTCGTTGCGCTGAACTTACTGCCAGCATGACACGTACTCACAACACAATTCTGAGGGAACAACCAACAAACATAAGTAAATAATACCAAATTAAAACATCCTAATTAAAAACAACTACTACCAAGTCCTAAAATTACCAATCCAACATAATTAATAAAACCCAAAAATAAAAACAGTCATAATAATAATAATAAAACAATAATAATAATAGTGTCTGGAATCATAAACCAAATAGGATGAACATCATCCTAATCACTGTCGTCATCCTGGCGGTACTGGTACTGGTGAGAAGGCGCTCCATACTCTGACTGCGATGGTGGTGGTGGTCGTGGCATGAACTCAGGTGGCATCTGGTACTGGAATGGCTGATACGTGGGTCCAGAAGGAAACTGACCAAACAACTGCTCAAACAAGCCATACTGGTAGTCCAAATGTGCACTGGTTTGATGGAAATGATGTCTCTGCATCAGATCTATCTGATCAAACCTCTGAGTCTGCTGTAACTGCATCTAGTGCATCTGCTGAGACAACTGATCAAACTCTGTAGCATACCCTCTGTTACGGCCTCATGCCGTACCTCGACCTCTATCACTGCCACTCGTATCTCCTCTAGCCCTAGCCTGCCTCGACTGCAGAGTCTGTCCTACTGGAGTAATCGAAACCCAGTAATACATCTCTGCAGGACCACCATACATGATGCATGGCTCAATGAGAGCAAACGCCTCCAATCGGCGTGCAGTCAGCCAACCCATACTAGGCTGAACAATCGTGCATGAACCCATCTCATCCTGGGTAGCCAAACCAAAGTATCTCGCCAATCGAGTAACAAAGTGACCTCCACACAAACTACTACCATCTCTAGTACCAGTAGCTCTCTTCGACATCCACTTAGCCAACCTCCAAGGTACATTCACTAACCTCTTCCTGATAATCGAACTCAAATAAAACAAGTCAGGCCTCGAAACTTTCTCAGGCCCCTCCTTGCAACCCACAATGGTGTAAGTCAACAATCTGTGAATGAGTCGATGATGAGGATCTCGAATACGCGTGTAAGAAGGTGTCGAACTACCATAACTACCCTGGGCAATAAACTGCCACTCCTGCTCAATCTCCAAATCAGTGAGCTTCTTCACAGCACCTGCAGAAATGTGGTTTAGAAAGTGAGGGTTATCCAGCTCATTGGGCTCATAAAGCCCCAGTCCCAAAGCAAACTGAACCAAAGTCATCTGTCTGGGCTGTCACCCTAGCTGGAAGAAAATGGAGCTCTCCGTCCATTGGGTCGATCTGGCATCAAACCTAAAAGTGCTATAAAACTCTACAACCAACTCTCTGTAGATATCCTCCCTGATACTGAATAACCGGGACCAAGCATAGGAAACAAACCCAATGTTTCCATCCTCTAGTGCATACGGAACAGCAAGCAAATTCCTAATGGCTTCAGCACCATTAGTAAACCCCTCTCTAGCAACCACATGCTCCAAAACATTCCAGTTAACAGCATCAAACACCTCAATAGACTGGCCAATATTGGAAGCCAGACGATCTCTAAACTGCATCCTAGCAGTCTCAGAATATGACCCATGAAAAGTGAGGTATCTATGTGATCTAATCAACGGGTTTCCCAAAGTTTCACCTCCTCGTGCTCTCCTGTTAGACATGATAACTGCTAAACAAAACAATTGTTAATAATACTAAATAAGCAGTTAATTGCAAAAAGGTTACTAAAAATTTCGGCAGCATTTCGGCTTAAAATTGAATAATACACCATAAAGGTTCAGCCTAAAACTACCGCAACAATCAATTTCATGAACCTAAATTGCAATTTTTAAACAACAACTACTCAATATGCATACATGTATATACTTAATTAAATATTCATGACAATTGCCTAATTAAATGTATTATAATAACTTGGTACCATTATGAATATACGAATTTGCACAATCACTAAACTCGAGTATTAGCAACTAGCAAACATTCATACAATCTCAAAATGAATTATTGTAACACAATTAATCAAAATAACAATTTATCACATAACCGTAATCACAAACACTTGTGTACCAAACAAATATTTGCATTAATCATCACGTGGTCAGAAAATTAATAAGCACTAAATTAAAACATAGCACAATTGAGCACAACTCATATTCTCATTTAATCCTCACTAATCGAATAATTCGAATAACACCAAATATGCAATACAATTGAAAAACGAACATGACATTGCAATGCATATAGCAATTAGAACATAAATCAATCAAAACATGCTAATAATCATACGCATATCCGAAATACCCAAAAATTTACAATAAACCCTAACTTCCAAACGAACGATTTAACCAACGAAAATGAAAACTGGAAGTTATACCTTGTAGAGGAAAGTGCGTGTAACACGAATATGTAAAAATGGCGATGAATGCGTGGCCGAAATTTCCGTTTGGGGGTTGTAGGTGTGAGAGCCGTGGGTGGTTATGAGAAAAAGGGTTTTGGAATGAAAAATGGGGAAGAAAGTAGCTGCTGGCGGTTTTCTGCATTTTTGATCCATACGGCGTATGGATTCCATACGGCGTATGGATTAAATAGGCCCAGGTCAACTCATTAAACCCAGTAAACGGCCCGGTCCAGCGGCCCAATCAATCCATACGGCGTATGGATTGAAAAATCAGAATTTTTCAAAAAACGATTTTCAACCCAATTTTAACCCAAATTCATCACTAACTATATATAATTAACTCTCAAACCTGGATGATAATCACGACTTCAAAATCTTCACAATTCCACACTATAAAATAAATAACAATAATTAACAAACATTAAAAAGAAAAATATTCAAAATAATACTTAATATTCAAGTCACACATTCAAAAACAAAAATTCAAAACAAACAAAAGTCTAACATAATTCAAAACAAACCAAAATGTTAGAAGCAATCCAATAGCATAAGGAATATAAAAGAGAATGAAACGATGAAATTAGTTCAATGGATAGAGGACAAGGAAGCTCTTCATCATTTCAGTAACTACATTTTCAACCCCATTACCAAAAGTCGCAAAACTTTCTAAGTGTCCATTGGTAACATGTTGAAGATAGACCAAGTCCCAGCTGATTCCTTTTATCACCTTATTAATTACTCCCTCAGGTGCCAATACTAACTTATCACCTACCAGCTTGTACTCACGATCGGGATGATTCTTCTCAAACTCACTCATAAACTCCAAACAATCTGCCACTATCCCAGCATGCTTACTCAGAAACGGTTCTTTCCTTAAACTTCTTATTCTAGTTTCAATCCCTGCAATTACCTCATTCTGAACATAAGTTAGTTCTAATCCTGAATCTTTGAAGATTTCCTCCAATTTAGTGTATATTTCCACCATCCCATAGTGGAAATGCTCCCTCATAGTTAGAACCTTATTGTTATCAACTAAAACATCCAAGTTCAGTACCACATAAGTAGCCAAATCAATATCGAAATGAGGATGAATGAAATCCGGGTGTGGCCTTTCTTCCTCTTCCTTAGCAAAGCGATCCATTTTTGTCACCATTTCATGAAGATAGTAATGAATATTACTCGTAACAATGAACCGATGAGATGTAACATCCGTCAAATGGTCATCTGAATGTAGCAATCGAACCAGTTCTCTTAAACCAAACCTAAATTCCTTGTCTGCTTCTGCCTTTGGATGACCAGTAGCCTCGTACAGAGCCCTAAGCATACGGCCAAGACACGCGGTCTGATTTGACGAATAAGGAAATGCAGAATACCTCAGAATCTCATAAATCTCTGTGTATCTTTTCTTCTGAGCATTGTAGAATCTCTCTTCCTCCTTAATTCTAGTTTCTAGAGATTCCCCAAAAGTAGTGAGAGCAATATAGAATTGCCTATCAATCCCATACTGACTCTCAATCAAAGCTGCCTCTAACACATCATTTACCAAAACCCTCTGACTATCAGTGAAATCCACAGTGGACCTGCTAATAATCTCAGAACTGAAAGGAATATCCCCTCTAAACTCCTCAAGTGCTGATAGCAACCCCTGACAAGATGAAGTAATAGGAACGGGAATACGGCCTAATTGAGTATAAGGAGGCACCCTCTCGGCGGAACTAGCATCCGAAGTAACAGACTGATCCCTCTTAACCATGTTATTATCATTTGCATCACTTTCAAAACTCCTCGCCATTGGACAAACCTAAATAAAAATAAATCTGGAAATACAAAACACCACTAACGAAAAACAAGTTAGTTCACACAAGATAAACAAAAATTAAATAACATGTACAATCTTAAATAAATGGAACTCCAACCGGCGGACGGATTTCCATCCGCCGGTTGAAACTAAAACCCCAAAAGTTTAACCAATTAAAAGATAATTAGTTTCAACCAGTGATGTATTAAAAACTTTTTACAAAATTAATTAAACTAATTAAAACAACTATACTGAAACTTAATTAACAAAAGTAGCTTTTAAAAAGAAAGAATTAAAAATTATTAATTTCTATTTAAATAAACACAACCGCTTTCCTCGGCAGCGGCGCCAAAAACTTGATGTCGCCTGTGAAAGCGCGTCTTGTTTTATAATTTATAAATAGAAATACCTAATAAATACTTTCAAGCAACCAGGCAAGAATAACCGATCAATTGTAAATATAGATTTGGTAAGTCAGATTCGAACACAGGGAAAGGTGGAATATTTAAAATAGAAATTAACAATTAACTAGAAAACAGTAAATATGGGGGGCGTTTTAGTTCCGTACGAACAATTCAGAAAACATTTAATTAAAATAAACAAACGTAAATAAAACTTTAAATTAAAATAATAAATAAATAATAACAAGAAATCCTAATTGGAAGGAATAAGTAATTGTATAATTAATGTCACTTAGATTCATATTTCCCGATTTATTACGTATTGATTATCTAATTGTGATTCTTTTAGATCAACTTAATACCAAATTCTTCAATGAATACTAAGTTGAATATGAACTAGCCAACGTTTCGGGTCCAACTAATTCCTATAATCTAGGGTCCAACATGAAACACTGGTTCCAATGTCACAAGATGATCAGTCAATTGTGTGCCTTTCCCTAAATTATGCATTAAACATTCACAACGCGTTATAATTAACTCTATTGGTATGACTCAACAATACCCAATAATTAACTTATTGTCTTGCTCATTTTAAAGTAGATTATTATTGTATACTCGACCTATCAGACTCAACGTATTTAGTGATAGTCCAAAACCCTAAAGTTATGACCATCAATAGCTAATAACATTAAAGGAACTCAATCTCATCAACATTATTAACCACGTGAAGCAATAATAATAACTAGTTACCAATAAACAAGTGTCCACGAGCAATATAACCATTTTCAATCAAATAACTTATTCAATACGCAATTATAATCGTTCAATAATCATAATCTAAGTTAAATCAACTACACAATCACATTAAATACTCAATTCATCATCAAAACAATATATATCAGATTCAATATAACAAATTCTTCAATGAAATAAAGAAATGAAAATATACCGAGTCGATTAACGATAAACTACGAAAGATTAGAGCGAATTATCCTCGTTCTTCACCTTCGTACCTCCAAACTAACCCTAAAATACGAATTATAAACCCTAAAAGTTGTCTGGAACTGAAAGAAAACGAAAACCTTGCAAAAACTGTCGAAATAGGGTTTAAAACGCGTTTTTATACTTCCTGGAATTTTGATCCATACGGCGTATGGATTTCCATACGGCATATGGATTGATTTCAAGCCCAGCCCAAGTCCGCGTAACCTGGGCCTCCACTGCTGCAATCCATACGGCGTATGGATTCCATACGGCGTATGGATGCTTTTTCCAGCTGATTTTTTTGATTTTTCTTCATTTCTTCTTTTCTTCGACTTCGGCTTTACTTTATTCTTCAAATATGTATCATTTAGCTTGATTATTGACTGTTTTCCGTTCCTTTTCCATAAACGCTCCATTTCCACGTCTATTTGCAAATATGAACGAAATCAATATCTATTCTAAACAAAATGCAATAAAAACATTCAAGATTAGGGCTAAAATACTACTAAAATATAGTACTTTTGAGCGTTTATCAGGAACCTAAGTTCGATATGTTTGGTCTTAGAGTGCTGTACGGGATTGTGTGTGATAGATATAGCAGCTGTATTATCAATGTAAATAGGAGTCATAGAGAGATTGAACCCGTAATCGCGTAGTTGGTGCTGAATCCAAAGAACTTGAGAACAGCAACTTGCAGCAGCAACATACTCGGCTTCAGCTGTAGAAATGGCAACCGCAGTCTGCTTTTTGCACTGCCAAGAAACTAAGCGCGATCCAAGGAACTGACATCCTCCAGTGGTTGACTTCATGTAGGTTCCACTTATACGGACCAAATCGAGTAGTTTTACTTGTGTATTTAAAGCGGAAATCAAACACACAAATATATGCTAGATTAACACATAAAATGACCACAACACAAAGTGTATGTTTATATATATATAATGCTAGCAACAATACATACACTTGGACACAAACACACAAAGAACAAATAACACTTAGAGAGTATTCTGTGATAGTAGAAGTGATATGTGTGTGTAAAATGTCTTACCAAAACAGAAGCTGGCGAGCTTCTATTTATAGCCTGATCCAAACTTTATGCGACACAAGCCTTGTGTCGCATAGACTCTTCTGCGACACAATGCTTGTGTCGCATAGAATGATTCTACGACACAATGCTTGTGTCGCATGGATACAAAAATTGTAATTAAACTAAATCTAAAACTATACAAAACGTAATTACAATTTTGACACGATTACAGACTGAGACCAACTGACAGACACACATAGATGTACCAACAAACTCCCCCGTGTCTTCAGCTTGGTCTTCAAAAATTCTTCGATTAGCTTCAGTCTTCTAAAATGCAGATCTTCAAATGTCTGGATTTCAAACCCATCCAGGTGGAAAGTTTCCACCAGCGTGTATGCCATATGATGCATCCCGAAACGGTCGTTCATGCAACGGGACACATCGGTGGGATAGTTTTAAATTT
Organism: Helichrysum umbraculigerum; assembly: GCA_949592205.1. Classification (NCBI taxonomy): domain Eukaryota; kingdom Viridiplantae; phylum Streptophyta; class Magnoliopsida; order Asterales; family Asteraceae; genus Helichrysum; species Helichrysum umbraculigerum. Next base: position 640,046 of record CATIUR010000005.1, on the reverse strand, counting down.
ATAAGAGTCGGGGGGAGCCTAATCCTCCGAACTACCTACTAATACTAGGTACGAATACCTGATATAAGTATGTGGTAATGATGATCCAGGGTCGTTCCTCACAACGGCAGAATTGAAACAGAGCTAGTTCTGACAAATCAGTAATTAAGCTAGGGTTGAATAGATTGAAAGGTAGTTGTTTTGGTTTTTATCTATTTATCTAATTAAACTACTAAAACTAATAAAGCAGAAAAGTAAAAATGGAGGGTTGTGCTTGCTATGACTTCATTAGTTTATGCATGGGGTGATGTTTAAGATTTAAGTATGAAAACGTCTTTTAAAGATTTGTGTCTTGCTTTCGTCTAAGTATTCACAGTGTAAACACTAACACCCTACTGTTTGATTTCTCAGACAGTATGTCACTGAGTAGTTAGGTTATGGTGATTCTGATCAGAGGAGGCTGCTCAACTCTTCAACACTTTCCATATGGTGGAGAAGTGACCCTTCTTGGAATAGTATTCCTGGGCGCATGAGATAGAGTAACAGACCCACTAAAAGTTCTGACCGTTCTTAACACTGTGAGGATACTAAGGCTAGGCAAGGCATTTAAGATTTAAGACTTGGTTTGGTGACTGCTAACTTTACATTAATGGTCTTTGTTTAGTCCAGAGCTGTGTGGTTCAACCAGGATGTGACACAGTCTTCAACCTACGACAGTTCCTTAGCTTTCCCACGTATTTAAACGTTATACGAAGTACTGTGCCGTTTTACGGTCTTTCCGGTGCCACATACTTTATGGTCACTCTGGACTAGTTTAACTAAGTTTGTATTAACGTTTAACCATCTATGATATAAACCAGCCCTCACTACAATCCCAATAAATCCCTGATTGATTCACGGTGTACTATACGAAAGGTTTTGGCAGTATTTCCACAGCTACACAATTCAGACCATGTTGATTTGTTTGATTTGAAAACACAGATAGGTAGTGACCGGTTGATCAAGGTACATGACTCCTTGTCATACAGGTTCTAACCACGTTTATTGGAGGAAAGGCGTTTAGGTTTAGAAATTCATAAATGTAAAGTTAACAGTACACCGGTTTTCAATATGTAACAATTGGGAACATTATTCCACAACGGATTGTGCCCACGACTTTCATAGCTTCCACATTCCGTACTACACACATTCGTGATGTTTCCGGCGCTATACAAATGAAAGCCGTATAACGTTACCTCCGTTGTTTCATAACGATATTATCCCAATTGTATATTTAAAGTAACATCACCCGCAATACATAAGCTAACTACATCATAACAAGCACAAGGTAACTACTCCCTACGCATAACAAACAATCCTAAATCTAGCATAGCAACAATAATAATAATCATCATTATGAAAGATAAGGAAAGAGATAACCGAATGTAACGCGTAGTTTGAATAATGTTGAAAGAATACACGAGCGTAACTTCCGCAATATCTTGGACAATATTACAAATAAGACCCTCGAAATATCCCTAACACTATTACAAGAGTAGCCCCTCCGTTAGTCTTGGTTAAATATTAACCAAGAGCTAACGAACTAAACCCTACTATTTCTCCTCTAACTCCTAAGAGTAGTGCTAGAGAGAGAAAGCTAAACTAGAAAGAGAAAGAAAGAGTGTGTGAGAGAGAAAGTGAGAATTCTTGTTGAAGAATGGTGTGTGGAATGAGGATGGAGAGCTCTCTATTTATAGGCAAGCCTTGGATCCAAGAGTACAAGCACACAAGCACACGTACAAGCAAACGAAGCAACAATGAGGGGGTGTGAGGCCAAAACAGGCCGTGTACGGCCTTCATATGACCGTGTACGGATAGAAACAGGCCATGTACGGCCTTATCATGGCCGTGTACGGCCCTGTGGTGGCCGTGTGGTAGGCCGTGTGATTTTTCTGACTTTTCTCGCATCTTCGGAAGGCCGTATCTTCTTCGTTTCGCGTCCGTTTGACTTGATTCTTTCTCCTACGGCTTCGTAATTCCATTATGCTTCTAATGATGCCAATTTGGTAGAAATTGGATGTGTGGGGCCCGGGCGTGTCCAGAATACGTTTTGTGGCCTTCGGCTGCGCTGTAACTTGCATAACTTCTTCGTCCTTGATCCGTTTTGAGCAATCCTTATATCCACGTTCTCGTAATCTCCATAGCTTCAAAATAAGATAATTGTGAGGTCATGGTATGGAGTTTACAGTAGATATAGGGTTTGGCTCAATTCGGTGCCTATTTCGGTTAGTTTTCTGACCTTTTTGCATGATTTTCACAGGACCGGCAAGTTTATACCTTTCTAACAAAAGTTAATGAATAATGATTATTTTAAGATGTATTTGATAGAAACGAGCTAAATATGGGATAAATAATGCAGGTAAAAACGTGACTTTTTGTGCTACATCAAATATCCCACACTTAAGCTTTTGCTTGTCCTCAAGCAAACCTCATTTGGAAAATAATTTTGAAAATTGTTTTGGATGCTTAGAGTATCTTCAGCAGAAAGTCACTTTCTTCAAACTAGATAAATATTTTTAGAAAGTAAGCATCAACAAAAATAACTATACTTAAACATAAAACTGGTCAACCCTTTTTGGCATACTTTTGCAACTCTCGAAACGTAGATGTACATGACTGGGAGATTCTCACAAGTGGGTTACTCAATTCACTCAAAGTGTATCGGGTTACCTATAATCTAATAGAAACGAAATCGCTCAATGCCAGTCATGCAGTGCTTATCGTCATAAGCTTGGTCGAGAATCGAATCTCCACCACTCCTTTGAGAACGGTGCTAATTATCCCAGGGCATTTTAGTGGGTTGTGTGAGTAAGGGTAGAGTGGGTATGGATAGGGGTAGGTTGGTGAATGGTTTTAGGGTTTTTGAACTTCAGACTCGGAGCTTTCAAAGATTAAAGCAAGTTTCACTTGAGATAACTTCTAGAGCAGACTCATCTCCTAGAGGAATAATCTCTTCTCTTGATGTTTCTTTTGAGTTCCGATAGATTTTTCTTCTTTAGAGAGTAGTCTTCTTCTTCTAGGAGCTCTCCAAGGTCTACTTTTCTTTTCTTTTTCTTTTTCTTTGCTTTTTCTTTTTCTTATTTTTATGACCTTGGAGATCCTTCGTATAGTGAGACATCTTTGACTTCTCTTTTGACAAGTACCAATTTTTCGTACTGTCTTTGGCGGGTAATATCTTTGTGATGAGTACTAATTTCGCTTTTGTACCGTATCTTCATTTTGGATTTCTTTCTTTAAACTCTTGATAGGTACGGAGAGATGTTTGAAGATGAGACACCAATAGAAAGATATCTCAAGCAGTCCTTTACTTATGATCTATGAAGTTCACGAGCTGGAATGGTGTTTGTGGGAAAGTGTTTGTGTTGTGGGGAAGTGTTTAGGGTTTTAAGAAATGAAATAGGCTAAGGCGCAAAGGGTTTTCTAGTCGGATCATCAACAGTCTTCAAAAAGAAAGTTGGAAGGGTAGGCTTGAAAAGATGTGAAAGAAAGGGGTTAATCCTAAGGAATGCCAAGATCCTCTAATTGCACCTATACCGCGTACGGCACTCATTGGTATGGTCTCGAAACGCATTACAGGAGCAAGTTCTAATTCAAAGACACATGCATCGGCGCACACTCAGAAATGAAAGTGAAGCATTAAAAATGAATGCTTATTAAAGGCTCAAGTACCTCACAATCAAAGGGTCATATGCACCAAGTCATGCGATGCCTAGAGGATTTCTCAATTTCAGTTTAAGATACGTTCTTATTTTTGCCTTATCTTACTTTCCAAAGCAACTTATTTATTTTGACAGAAAGTTTATTTCTTTGAAAGAATCTTCTAAGTCTAAAATCTTTAGAAAATCATTCGAAATCAACCGAATGGATGTCGGACACCGTCGAGGTTGGGTTTTCGAATGTTTTGGTAGTAAAAATCTCAACCTATTAGGTTGGTTTTGCGAAAAATTTTGAAAAAGTTTGAATAAAATGGAGGTATTACTTTGGATAGGCAAATACAAACTTGCGGTATTATATACCGTGTATCCCACACTTAAAACAACATTATCCTCAATGTTCATTGCTAAGATGGAGGATTTTCTTTGGGAAAAATCCCACACTTAGGGTTTGAAACAGTAGAACAATTTTTAAGTGTTTTTCAAAAGATGGTGGGATTGAATCCCACACTTAGAATTTAGGCATATTAGGATGTATGGTAATGGAGAAAATCATAACTAGAAAGGAAAGGAACTTCCCTACGATAGAGGCAAGAGATATTTTGAAGAAAGAATCTGCAGTCTGCCGATAGTTGGGATTTCTTTAGCTGGCTTCTTGCAGAATGCGGTTTCTTCATGAACGTCCGTCATCTCTTTGCTCAATATTTCAACCTCACAGATTGCCGGCATAACGGTGAGCTGAGGATCTGAAAAGTTATACTGATTTGGCAGCAGTGTTTGTTGGATCAAAGTCAGTCTTCATGAAGTGCACTCGAGCTCGCAATGGCAGATTCTTCATCCAATCTTGTCACTAACTTTCCCACGAAAATAACTAAGACAAAAAGGATAGATTGTAGAAAGTGAACTGAAGTGATGTCTCCTTTTGGGTACACGCAGAATCAACCAAGATACACCATATGTTGGAGATAATGGACGAGGATTCTAATCGTCAAGAGCAGCTGATGTAGATTAACTGCTCTAGATGATCCAAGAGTGCTGACTCCAACGACCATATCATCCGAGATCTGCTCCCACAAACTGATGAAATGAATTTGATGTTGTTCTTATCGGAAGAGATCTCTAGCTTACATCCCATCTATTCTGTACTCATTCCCTGATTACATGGCGAACAAATGATCCCGGATGGTGATGGTGAATGTGAAGGGGTGGATGGATGGGCGAATGTGGGTGGATATGGTGATGTTGGATAGTGATGATTTCGGGTTCCATGTAACACCATGCTAGCAACCAAGGAATTTGTAGAGTGTAGCTCAGGATGTGGTGAATTTTGATATGATCTACTCGATGACCTAGTCATAGACAACTAGAATGTGACCATCTATGTGCCTGAAAGAGCCATCTCTTCTCCTGAAAAGCAATGCTCAAAAGTTTCCTCATTTAATGAACTTGTAAGCTCCCCTTGTCGTCTTTCCACTATACTCAAAAACTCTTTATCCATAGGCGTCAGTCCCTGTTTAATAGAACAAACAAGCATGATCTAACAAACAAGTGATCATTCTCCAAATCACATATCACTGGTTTGGTAAAGAACTATCAAAGCGAGTACTTTGAAGAAGCAAACCAGTGTATGACTTAGAGTTTGATCTCACAAAAAAGTGTCAGTTGCCTATAACAACAAATATGGGAATACTAGCATGAGTAATCAGGCAACCAAGTATAAACATTTCCAAATCACACATTTTTAAACGAGTTCGAGCATAATACACACATTAACATACAAATCAGGTTTTCAGATAAATCATTTAAAGATCTTATATGTATGTTTACAGAAACATATGTAAGTACCTCCAATGCTCGAAATGGGTGGTATAAGATGACTACGGTTCCTAATTCTCATTCTAGTAGGTTTCCATGTTCGTAAGGGATAGTAAGAACTCGAGATCTTAGATAATGGTTAAAATAGATGTTACAATGAAGTTCAAACAAACGGGAGTAGGAAGTTTTAAGGTTTTGACAAAAATTTGACTTTCAATGAAGTAATTTCGCAAACCATCCTTTTTGTTCATAAAAATAAAGAAAACTTTGAATCATGCAATTTAGGGTTTCATTTTCTACTTATTCAGGTTAGCATACTACTTATCCTACAATTATGATTACTACTATTAAAACTACGTTAGACACGGGTTGCCTCCCGAGAAGCGCTTGTTTTTGTTCGAGTCTCTAGCTTGACTCTAACACTATATATCAGGAGATCCTAGCGGCTTCCTTGCATCCATCAGTAGACACAAGTGGTAATATTGGTACATACCTAAGAGTTTAAGGCAATTCAAGGCTAGGGTATGTCCAATATGAGGAAATAATTCAAAGTGAGGGAATTGTTCTACCGGAGGCGTAACAAATCTCTCAACTTTTATTACCTCCGTAGGCAAAATGGGTTGGTCAAAGGTGTCCTTACCACTCCAGGACGTATACGTCATTATGTTGTGGAGAGATGGTTTGTAAGACAACCATGATGCAAAACCCACCTTACTTCTTATGGTCTTTGAGTTGGTGAGAATGTTGTACTCTGGGCATGGAGGTGGGACAGTATCCGTTGACGTCTCCAATCTTGTAGCAACATTCTCATCAACTACTTGGGCAATTGGCTGGTCTAAGGTAGAGTGATCAACTAGATTAGTAGGTGATTCATCAAGAAAGATATGTGGGATATCCTTAACCATAACTGGTTGTGGGATAGTATCAACCACGTCGGTTTGAATTGGGATGAGATCACTACTCAGAGTTGGTGCGTATTCCTCTGGTCCTTCTGAAGCTAGGTCTTCTGTGTAAATCTCCATCTCCGGGCTCTCTAATTCTATCTCTTCGTCTACCTCGTCATCCTCGTCACTCCGGCCAAGAGTTTCAAGTTGCAATAACTCGGAAAGTTCCTCTAGAATGAACTCCTCATCGGTTTCGGATGTAGATAGGTTGAGAATAGGTGGAAGTGAGGATTTAGAAGATTGGGTAGGTGAAGGGTTTGGAAGAATTTTGCAACCAGGCTCGTGAGATTGAAAGTTTATGTCAAGTGAAGTAGATGTGGTGTGTGGGTGCCTCTCGTCTTCCTGTAGCCTATGGTCAGTTTTAACTTGATCTTTAATTCCCTTACTTCTCACTTGGACTAGTGTTTGTATTTTAGACAGCCTATCATTGCATCTTCTAAGCATGTCGTCTTGTTCTTTAAGTAATTGTTCAAGTGGGTCGTAAGTGGGTGAGAAAGTAGCATTACTGCTGAGATAAGCTATGGGCATATCTCTCAAGTCAGAACTTTCATACGATTGTGGTTCATGTACAGGGTAAGATGAGTGTGGGTAGACTTTGAATGGTTCAGGATAGTAAGTTTGGTATTGCTGTTGTTGGACAGCATAAGGGTCATACTGGTATTGTGATTGAGGATCTAAATACCCTATGTTATCAGAACAATTCATACTATACCTTTGACATTCATTATCTAAGTGGGCATCACTCCTACGTCTATCTTGGATTGACTTAACAAGACTATCTAATTGATCTTTTAGTTGTTGTAAAGTTGCCATTGCCAAGTTATCAGTAAAGACAGCACAAGAAGAAGGTTTTTTTTTTTTTTTTTTTTTTTTTTTTTTTTTTTTTTTTGAATTAAAGTTGTTGTGTGGTGGGAAGTTATTCTAAGCTAATCTAATCACGCTAATCTACGGGCAGAAAGTAACTTCTGACAAGGACGGTGAATCCAAGTCAAAAAGGATCGCTTAAAAACTAATCTATCTAAACAGGCTCCGAATCGTACTACTGTCCCCGGCAGCGGCGCCAAAAACTTGATGCATCCCGAAACGGTCGTTCACGCAACGACACATCGGTGGGATAGTTTTAAATTTATAAGAGTCGGGGGGAGCCTAATCCTCCAAACTACCTACTAATACTAGGTACGAATACCTGATATAAGTATGTGGTAAGGATGATCCAGGGTCGTTCCTCACAACGGCAGAATTGAAACAGAGCTAGTTCTGACAAATCAGTAATTAAGCTAGGGTTGAATAGATTGAAAGGTAGTTGTTTTGGTTTTTATCTATTTATCTAATTAAACTACTAAAACTAATAAAGCAGAAAAGTAAAAATGGAGGGTTGTGCTTGCTATGACTTCATTAGTTTATGCATGGGGTGATGTTTAAGATTTAAGTATGAAAACGTCTTTTAAAGATTTGTGTCTTGCTTTCGTCTAAGTATTCACAGTGTAAACACTAACACCCTACTGTTTGATTTCTCAGACAGTATGTCACTGAGTAGTTAGGTTATGGTGATTCTGATCAGAGGAGGCTGCTCAACTCTTCAACACTTTCCATATGGTGGAGAAGTGACCCTTCTTGGAATAGTATTCCTGGGCGCATGAGATAGAGTAACAGACCCACTAAAAGTTCTGACCGTTCTTAACACTGTGAGGATACTAAGGCTAGGCAAGGCATTTAAGATTTAAGACTTGGTTTGGTGACTGCTAACTTTACATTAATGGTCTTTGTTTAGTCCAGAGCTGTGTGGTTCAACCAGGATGTGACACAGTCTTCAACCTACGACAGTTCCTTAGCTTTCCCACGTATTTAAACGTTATACGAAGTACTGTGCCGTTTTACGGTCTTTCCGGTGCCACATACTTTATGGTCACTCTGGACTAGTTTAACTAAGTTTGTATTAACGTTTAACCATCTATGATATAAACCAGCCCTCACTACAATCCCAATAAATCCCTGATTGATTCACGGTGTACTATACGAAAGGTTTTGGCAGTATTTCCACAGCTACACAATTCAGACCATGTTGATTTGTTTGATTTGAAAACACAGATAGGTAGTGACCGGTTGATCAAGGTACATGACTCCTTGTCATACAGGTTCTAACCACGTTTATTGGAGGAAAGGCGTTTAGGTTTAGAAATTCATAAATGTAAAGTTAACAGTACACCGGTTTTCAATATGTAACAATTGGTAACATTATTCCACAACGGATTGTGCCCACGACTTTCATAGCTTCCACGTTCCGTACTACACACATTCGTGATGTTTCCGGCGCTATACAAATGAAAGCCGTATAACGTTACCTCCGTTGTTTCATAACGATATTATCCCAATTGTATATTTAAAGTAACATCACCCGCAATACATAAGCTAACTACATCATAACAAGCACAAGGTAACTACTCCCTACGCATAACAAACAATCCTAAATCTAGCATAGCAACAATAATAATAATCATCATTATGAAAGATAAGGAAAGAGATAACCGAATGTAACGCGTAGTTTGAATAATGTTGAAAGAATACACGAGCGTAACTTCCGCAATATCTTGGACAATATTACAAATAAGACCCTCGAAATATCCCTAACACTATTACAAGAGTAGCCCCTCCGTTAGTCTTGGTTAAATATTAACCAAGAGCTAACGAACTAAACCCTACTATTTCTCCTCTAACTCCTAAGAGTAGTGCTAGAGAGAGAAAGCTAAACTAGAAAGAGAAAGAAAGAGTGTGTGAGAGAGAAAGTGATAATTCTTTTTGAAGAATGGTGTGTGGAATGAGGATGGAGAGCTCTCTATTTATAGGCAAGCCTTGGATCCAAGAGTACAAGCACACAAGCACACGTACAAGCAAACGAAGCAACAACGAGGGGGTGTGAGGCCAAAACAGGCCATGTACGGCCTTCATATGGCCGTGTACGGCTAGAAACAGGCCATGTACGGCCTTATCATGGCCGTGTACGGCCCTGTGGTGGCCGTGTGGTAGGCCGTGTGATTTTTCTGACTTTTCTCGCATCTTCGGAAGGCCGTATATTCTTCGTTTCGCGTCCGTTTGACTTGATTCTTTCACCTACGGCTTCGTAATTCCATTACGCTTCTAATGATGCCAATTTGGTAGAAATTGGATGTGTGGGGCCCGGGCATGTCCAGAATACGTTTTGTGGCCTTCGGCTGCGCTGTAACTTGCATAACTTCTTCGTCCTTGATCCGTTTTGAGCAATCCTTATATCCACGTTCTCGTAATCTCCATAGCTTCAAAATAAGATAATTGTGAGGTCTTGGTATGGAGTTTACAGTAGATTTAGGGTTTGGCTCATTTCGGTGCCTATTTCGGTTAGTTTTCTGACCTTTTTGCATGATTTTCACAGGACCGGCAAGTTTATACCTTTCTAACAAAAGTTAATGAATAATGATTATTTTAAGATGTATTTGATAGAAACGAGCTAAATATGGGATAAATAATGCAGGTAAAAACGTGACTTTTTGTGCTACATCACCATAGGTGAAGCATATATCAACAATTTTCTGAAATCGTTTCGCTAAAACAGAGTTGAACTCGTTTCCTGGATTGTAGCGAATCCGATTGTCGAATAGCTTCTTCATGTCACTTCTAGAGAGATTAATCAAACTCATTGGGTCAAATATTCTGAAGTTGGCTTTTCGTAGACCCCACAAAGATCCTGTCTGAGGCTCTGAATCTGGTACAAAAACTAAGACGGCTTCGCCAGTGTGAGCATCCAGTTCCTAGTAATGAAAACGTTTCAGTAGATTGAAAGGAACTGTTTCCAGAGCGATTTCAGTCAGACATTCAGCAGGCGGATAGTGAACTCTTACAATTGGCTGCTTGGTCTTTGGATCGAGCTTCTTCTTGAACGTGTACCTAGTACCCAGTATTGGTTTGATGTAATGATATTTCTTTCATTTAATTTCCTCACGCATGACCTTTTGAATAACATCAGCTACTCCGTCTTCGTAAGGATTTATCAACTGAAGCTGAGAGAGACGAACGATGTCATGCTTTGGCAGTGTACTCAATATCCTCAGTGATCGACGAAAGTACTGGATACCGTCGAGTCTTTTAATCATTAACCTCCCTTTACTCACCTTCCAGCTTTTTATCAAGCCAGTATAATCACCACCAACCTGATATTTCTTGCATGTAACTGGGGCAGGTTCTGGATTTTTACCTTTTGGAAACCAGTTATCCCTTTCTCTGATGGGCATTTCCTTGTCAAAAGATACACTTTCGGATGTATCCTGAGGGAAAATGTCATTATAGTTTGTCGATTCTCGAACAGGGACTGGTTGCGCTTGTGAAGAACTGGAGGGTACAGACGATTCTTGAGCAGGACCAGGTTGAGAAGTAGATCCTGGTATGTAATTGAACGCTGGCCCTGACTCATCGTCTGAAGAATCAGATAGTACAATACCCTCTTGAGGATAAGCTGGACGATAAGTATATTCTTCATCAGGATTAAGCTCTTCTTTTTCAACATCAACATCATCATCATTATTAGCAGAGTTGAAGTCAAAAGATTCTTCAGGCGCACGACCGTCATCATCAACCGCAGATTGAAAGTAAGTCAAATTACAATACGTGTAATCTACAGCTAGCGGTTTTGGTTGCCCTGGTTGCTCAATAATATACTCAAGAACAAGAGTTGTTTCATTAATAGCAGAAGCATTTACATTATCAGGATTTACATTTTCTTCGCCCTCGGCTGAAACCCTAGGTGTTGATTCTATAGCTGGTTGGGCTGTCTCCCCCGAAGCAATAGCTTGGGTTTCCAGTTGCAGAATCTTCGACTTCAGTTCTTCGTTCTCTTTTTCAATGCGAGAGATTCTGGCATCCTGAGCTTCAAAAACTGATGCTTGAGCTTCCATAGACTGCTGCATCTTTTCAATCTTTGCCAGGAGCTCCTGAATGACGGCTGGATGAGGAGTGATCGGAGTTTCAGTCGTCGGGAGCTCAGAAGATGTAGACGTGGAAGTACGAGAACGTCTGACCAAAGGATTCAGATCAGCAACGTCCGAAGTGTCTCGAGGCCTTTTTCCTCGGTTAGAAGATTCAGGACGTGGAGAAGGTGGTCGATAAGCATCGATCTCACGATCGAGATCCACCAACTCCGGATCCTCGAGAGCTGGCTGAGCTGGTGGTTGTTGAGCCTGAGGTTGTTGAACTGGAGGCTGCTGGATAGGTTGTTCAGGAGCTGGATCATTGAATTGCTCACCAGGAAGAGCAACATAATCAGGATCCACAATGTGACCAAAAAGAGCAACCTCACGTTCTGGTGGTTGTCCCTGCTTCGCAAAAGTGGTACAAGTAATGTAGATCTTTGTATTCATCGGTGTCTGCTTGAAAGTGAAAGATGCGACCACCGGAAGATCTGGATGAAGATGATTGAGCAGCAGCTGAGTGAACCTAGGATAAAGAGCCCATTTATCTTTAGCATCCAAGGCATTGTTCACAAAACCCCTGAAGATATAACCGGAGAAGTTGAAGGGTTTGTTGTATATCAGGGCAAGAATAGCAGAGGCAGTCGAAAATTTCATCCCTTCGAGACCTGCCTTGTGACTGGATAAGCAGACGATGACAATGTGAGCAAGATATCTCCAGACCTTTGTCATGTAGGTCTTCTTGTAATGATCAACTGGAATATCTTGATATCCAATCGATCGCATGCCCTGTGCAATTGCAGCTGGAGTAAACTGGGTGATCATGTCAGAATTATCACCGAATAGAAAGAAATCCCGAATAAGCTGCTCGGTGAAGATAACTTGGCGGCCGCGGACAGTAGAAATGATATGAGTATCCGCTTCATCATAGTTGACCACCGCGTTGTCCCAAAACTCGGTGGTATGATTTGTCAAGATCCGAGTATCAGCAGTGATAGCTTTGTGAATTCTGGAGCGACGAAGAAATGCTATCATTGGTCGGTATGAGCGAGAAGTCACGACAGATGTATTCATGAAAGCCACGATATTGTGACGTGGCTCCCAGAAATATTTAGAGACATCGATCTCTGGGAGTGCTGGAGCAGCTGGAGCAGCTTGAGCAGGTTGTTCAGCCATTTCTACAAAAAATAACAATAATACAGCCAAAACTCGAAATGCGTTAGCGTTAGTACCAAAAAAATAATTCACGTTTTATCTAACCCTACGACACTGTGTCGTAGAAGGACACTACGACACAAGCCTTGTGTCGTATGACACGTGTCACGCGGACAGCATTTCCCCTGCATTTAGCAATTTTTGTGAAATTAATCACGGATGTGACATAGTCCATGTGTCGTATGGTGTGTCGTATAAAACTGGTACGACATAACATTTGTGTCGTATAATAAATACGACATAAGCACCTGTGATCAGTACGACATAAAATCCATGAATCTATACGACACAACCGTTGTGTCGTATGTTATGTCGCAAAGATAAACATCAAAGCAAACCCAGATTCGATCGATGAACAAATTTGGGGTTTTCAAAAACTACGCATACCCTAGAGTTCGTGATCAACAGGGGATCAATAATATGTATTTATCTAACCCTAATAACCCCTAAACCCTAAATAATTTAACGAAAAACCAAAACCCTAAAAACGTAATACGGGTTGATCGAATTCAAGGCATAATACGCGATAAAAACATGAAAGAATTATACCTAAAGATGCGCAAACAGATGATGAACAAGAATCGTTCAACAAATCGACGTGAAAAGCCCTCGAAAACACGAATCCGATCGAAAATCGCTTGTGTCGCAAAATCGCCTTTGTGTCGTATAATTTGTGTCGTGAAAGTTTTGAAAACGTAAATGATTATGTCGTATGATGTGAATAGTTAACCCCTGACCCGCATACGACATAGTATACGACACAAAGTAACGGACGAATACGACATAAGTGTTGTGTCGTATAGCTTGAGTACGACACAGTGGTTGTGTCGCACAGGACAAAGAGTAAAATTTTGAAGATAAAGAATTTGATTTCGATGCCGATTCGGATTTTGATTTTAGAAATTTCGCAAAGAAGATGACTTGTGACTTAAAAAAAATAAAATTAAAAAGAAAAATACAATTTAATAAATATTAAAGAGATAAAACTAAATATAAACATAAAAGATAAGAAACAAATACAACTAAAAGCAAGAAATTTATAAAATCTTTTTGGTGACTGAGTTGAGATTCTGGTTAGGGATCATACCGAAATAACATGCAATTATTAGGAATAGAAAGTGTTATTTCGATTATCAGTATATTTGTCCACTTTAAATTTACGTGGCACATTTAAAACACGTTTTAAAAAAATTATTTCAAGACGATTATCGATATTGTTTGTCCACTTAAGCATGTTACAACCGAGTCTGTGGAGTTAACCTTTTATTGTTAGTATGAATAAGTCTCTGTGGCCCCCACCATTGATATACCCCTATAATCCAGACAATAACATAGTTTCCATATTTAGAAAGAGTAAAGAAAGATCATTTTTAAGAATCAGGCTAGAGTTGACAGGTCAGTACGGAAGTACAGCAAAGCAACCTAACGTGATTCAAGTATAATCAAAACCAATCGCAGTCAAACTGAAGTTGGAGTTTCCCAAACAGCGACCTTGTTTAGTATGATTTAGGATTAAGCAAAACCGATCGCAGTCAAACTGAATTTGGAGTTTCCCAAACAACGACCTTGTTCAGCATTATCAAGATTTTTCAAGTGCATTGACCTGTAATTGCTTAACCCCAAGTTTATAGAAACTGTTACCAGTTCTGTACTTTCGTACAACAGAGGAAACAACCAGCATAAACTCCCAAATGATTTCAGATAAAAGTTCCAAAGATAGAAATATGTTAAGCTACGCTAAGGAATTAAGACATTGAGTCGTACATCACACGGTGTTTACCACAAGATAATAGACACGTATTTAAATGATTTCTTAACATCCCAGAGACAGGTGTGTAGCATGCCTACCGGTACATCGCATGATGAAGACAATTTTCATAAAAACTGTTTTAAGTGTGTCAGATAAACCTACTGACACATCAAAGATAAACCTTAAAATTCCATTTTGTGCATGTCACTCGATGTACTATCATATCCCAAGTTGTTTACAGACTTAACTCAACGTCTATTTTAAAAATGTAGCAACCATTGCATTTCTTTGATACTATCGAGTATAAAGAGTGGCGGTTGCCCTGTTTTTTTTTTTTTTTTTTTTTTTTTTTTTTTTTTTTTTTTTTTTAACCAAAACAATAAGGCAAATAAACTGTACAGAAATTAAGTCACAAATCATTTCTTGAGATCAAGGGAAATCATCCCTATCATATCCACAAGTTCGTCGAAACGAGCACGCGAAAATGCTTTAGTGAATAAGTCGGCTTTTTGCTTAAGGGTATCTATATGAATGAGGTCAATTAAATGTTTCTCATAGCAATCTCGAATGAAATGAAACCTAATCTCTATGTGCTTAGTCTTAGAGTGTTGAACGGGATTGCGAATAATAGATATAGCAGCAGTATTATCAATATGAATAGGAGTTAAAGTAAGAAGTAACCCATAGTCACGCAATTGATGTTGAATCCAAAAAATCTGTGAACAACAGCTTGCAGCAGCAATGTATTCAGCTTCCGCTGTTGAGGTGGAAACTGTGGTTTGCTTCTTACATTGCCAAGACACCAATATAGAACCGAGATATTGGCATCCTCCTGTAGTTGACTTTTTATCCGAATTACAGCCGCCATAATCAGAATCAGAATAGTAAGTGAAAGCGAAATTTTTCTCATTCGAGTACCATAGACCAAGTGATGGTCTATATTTGAGGTAACCAAAAATTTGCTTTACAGCCTTCATGTGAGAAACCTTGGGCTTTGATTGATATCTGGAACAGATAGACACAGCAAACACAATATCTGGTCTGGATGCAGTGAGATACATCAGTGATCCTATCATAGAACGATAGTCCCGCTCCTTGCAATCTTCTTGGTGTTCAGCGGGTCCGAGTTTGTGATAAGTTTCAATGGGAGTACCATATGGCTTACAGTCATGGAGTTCATACCGAGTCAACATGTCATTGACATATTTGGACTGATGAATGTAGAAACCCTTTTCAGACTGCTCAACCTGTACACCTAGAAAGAACTTAAGTTCTCCCATGGCACTCATCTCAAACTCGGACTTCATAATCTTCTCGAAGTCTCTGCACAAAGAATCATTTGTTGAACCAAATATGATGTCGTCCACGTAAACCTGCACAAGTAACAAATCTTTTCCAACCCTTTTTATGAAGAGAGTGCTATCAATTTGGCCTCGTGAGAAGCCATTTCTCGTGAGATGATTTGCCAACCTCGCATAACAAGCTCTTGGAGCTTGATGAAGACCATATAATGCCTTGCCTAACTTGCACACATAATCAGGATGGTTTGGATCTTCAAAACCAGGAGGTTGCAAGACATACACATCCTTCAGAAACTCTCCATACAGAAATGCGCTCTTGACATCGAGCTGATAAACCCGAAAACCTTTAAATGTCGCATAAGCCAGAAAAATGCGAATGGATTCCAATCTTGCAACTGGAGCAAACACATCATCATAGTCCAAACCCTCAATCTGAGTAAAACCTTGAACAACCAGCCGAGCCTTATTCCGAATAACTACGCCTCTGTCATCTTTCTTCACGCGATAAACCCAGTGAGTTCCAATTGGATCGACATCTTTTGGTAAAGGAACCAACTCCCAGACATCAAGCTTTTTGAATTGATTCAATTCTTCCTGCATAGCCTCAACCCAGTATGGATCTTTCAAAGCTTCAGCTATTTTCTTTGGTTCATGCTGAGACAAGAAGCATTCTTCCAATTCTTCTTCAACACAGGCAAAATTGGCAGATGAAGATTCTTCACGGAATTCATTAGCAGCAGTTTGATGCCTAGTTAAAACACCTTGTTGAAGCTCACCAATGATATTTTCAGTGGGGTGAGTAGAATGAATTCTAAGCTGAGGAATCGGATCAGGCACAATGATCAAATCCAAATTTGACTGATCACCTCCAGGATTTTCAATTTCAACTGAGCTATCAGTGGCAGTACCCTCATTGTCAATTGGTATGACAATATCAGTTTCGGTTTAAGCATTAGATTCAGAAGCCACTTGATCAACATCGGAGGGATTGTCATCATTGACAATATTCTCTGGAGGTACTACTCTAGAATTGGAGATTGAGACGTCAGAAGAAAGATCCAATCCATGAAGTAGAGACACCACCAGTTCTTCTTCATTAAATTTGGGAAGATTGAAAGAGTCCACCAACTTATCATACTCAAACAAGGACTCAGGTCCCTTGGCTTTTGGAGAATCAGTATTGTTTGTCCCTAACCTAGGATCTAACAGAACCGAGTCACTCAATCGTTTGCGGAATCAACGATTAAGTTATCACACGAACACAATGAATAATCAAACACAATAGAATAAGGACCAAACGTTTGTATATTGATTATAACCGATCAGATTACAGGTGAATTCGACTAATTGCGTTTAGGGTTTTGTCAACCCTAAAACAGAAAACGTAAAACGCTTAAATACAAAATCTGGCACCTGCGACGTCGCACACGACGTCGCAGGCCCAAGCCCATGCGACGTAGACTATGTCGCAGGCCCAATACCTGACGTCGCACCTGCGACGTTAAAGCCAACGTCGCAGGAATCAGGAAACTCAATTCTAATTACAAACTACGAGCTAGACCAACTGACAGACACCAACATGTACCAACAAACTCCCCCGTGTCTTCAGCTTGGTCTTCAAAAATCTTCTTTATACCCAGCCCGCAGGAAATTGACCGTCAGCATGAATTCCATTAGCCACACAAACAGTAACAACATTGTAAAACTGCTCGGCTAAACGTCTGTTGAACTCATTCTTCTGACCAACACGAATCCGATCATCATAGAGTTTTCTTAAATCTTTTTCATGAAAATTAATCAAACTCATCGGATCATACAGTCTAAACGTTGCTTGCTTCAAATTCCATATACCTCCAACTTCTGGCCACGGTTCTGAATCTGGTACAAAAGTAATAACCGCTTCACCAGTCTGTGAATCAAGTTCCCATTTTACAAGTCTTCTCAAAAAATAATAAGGAACTGGTTCCAGAGGTATCTCAGTCAAACATTTTGCAGGCGGATAGTAAACTTTAACCATAGGCTTCTTAGTGACTGGATCAATCTTCCTTTTCCATGTATACCGAGTGCCCAACGTCGGTTTCAATTTAGAATATGTCTTCGATAACACTTCCCGACATAAATTTCTCTGAATGAACTCAGCATAATCATTTTCGAATGGATTAATCAATTTAAGCTGAGCTAATCGATTAATCTCTCCTTTTGGCAACGTACTTAATCTATCAAAACGCATTCTAAAGTACTGAACTCCATCTTCTCTCTTAATCATAAAAAGATTCCTCTGACACTTCCAGCTTTTAATAACTCCGGTATAATTTCGACTAACCCGGTACACTTGACATTTAACTGGAATAGGAACTGGATTTCGTCCCTTAGGCCACCATTGCTTATTTCTTTCTCTCTTTTCTTCAGCAGTTAATTTCTTCTTAGGAACATCAGAAGATTCAGTTTCAGGAACTGCTGAGTCCGGTGCCTGTGTCTCTGGAGCTGGAGTTGCAGCAGAACTAGATTCTCCATGTTGAGCTTTAGCAGGTCTCTCATCGTCACTTGAATCAGATTCTATAATAGGTGCACCATCATAACCTTCCCCAGAATGTGCATCATCATACGTTTCATCTAAATTCAACTGTTCCTCTTCAATCGAAACATCCTCATTCATCTCAAAATCATTATCCGTTTCTTCCTCAGAGCCAACTCCACTGGCCATTCTTTGAATAAACGATAAGTCAGCAAATGAATAGTCAACAGCCAGCGGTCTCGGTTGCCCTGGAATATCATCAACACAAAAATAATCCAAAACAGAAATATTTTCATTAACAGTTTCAAGTACAGGGTTGGGATTTACAGACGCAGGTTCACTTGACTCTAAAGTGGGTATCCCAGACCCAGACTCCCCCGAGGCAAGTAACCTGCCTTCCAAAACATTAACCCTAATCTTCGTTTCCTCAAGCTCCTTAGATTGAACCTCGATCAGCGCAGCTTGTTCAACAATCTTTTCGTCTTGAGCCTCCAGCTTTTGCTTCATCTTCTGCATATCATCCATAATCTTTTGCATGAATGCTGGAGTCGGTTGAATCTCAAAATCAGCTTGCGGCGATGGGTTGACAGGAGTTCTTGCAGACGAGGAACGACGAACACGACGACGAGGCTCAAAGTCTACATCCTTAGGATCATCACCGTCTCGAATACGTTTGCCAGTATTCTTTGGAACATACACACGCCCCTGTTTCAAACGACGCTTTATTCTTTTGTACCTCTGAGAAAACTGACGTCGAATTGTTTCCATCTGGGACGGGTGCGGGACCGCACCATCAGAATCCGAAGGCGTTGGCCGCCCTCATCAGGTTGTTGAACAGGATTTTCTTCAGAATCAGATCCTTCAACCGTGTCATGAGATGCTGAATGATCCGAGTCAACATGCCCAAACTGCTCGATGTTCTCCAAAAGAGCATTCACATGCTCCCCCGCAGCTTGAATAGGAACGTGCACAAGCGGTTGATGCGGTTGCTGTGGTACCGGAATGTCCATATATTGAGGTTCCGGAGGCGGCGCGTAATTCGCATCAATAATAGCACCGAATAAGGGAACGTCCCTTGCCGCCTGAACCCCTTTCTCATACCCTGCACAAACGGTAAAGATCTGACTCATCATCGGTGAAATCTTTAATTGTTGATCAATATCACCCTGTGCCTGAGGGTCTGGATGATGACGATTGATGTGCAGCTGAATAAACCTCGGATACAAGATCCATTTCTGATCCCCGGCATTTGCATTGTCGACCATAGCCTTGAATATAAAACCCGAGAAGTTGAACGGCTTGTTGTACACTAATGCTAACATAGCAGAAGCCAAAATTCGACTCATACTATCCGTTCCACCTTTCCTATTTCCTAAACAAACGATAATCACATGCATCAGATATCTCCAAACACGTGTGAGGTTCGCTTTCCTGTACTGATCAGTGGGAATCCCAGGATATCCAATCCTTTGCATAGCTCCCGAAACAAATACATGATCAAAACCGACTGGCATATTCGGTTGATCGTTCAGCTGTAACAGTTCTCGAATACTCTGTTCTGTAATAGTGACTTCCGTACCAGCAACCGTTGAAACCAGTCTTCGAACGTCGTTATCAGTAACAACATTTGCGTTTCTCCAGAAAGGGTTGATCAGATTTCCAAAAGCCACAGTGTTATCCGAAATGGCATGGAATACCCTTGAACGCCTCAAAAACGCAATCATCTGACGATACGGTGCAGCTTTATCAGAAGTATCATCAAGGTAAGCAGCAGTATTATGACGCGCTTCGAAAACAAGAGCCATATCTGCAAAAACAAAAACATACAAGATATTCTCGAAAAGCGTTAGAACAAACAAAGTATTCCAAACTTATCACAAACGAAAGGTTTCATTGATATGTTAAATAAGTACAAAGTTACAAACACACATATCAAATCCTAAACCCTAAACCCTAAACCTAAACCTAGACCGAAGATCCTGGTTAAACGAATACAGCCAAAATCCAAGACAAGGTATGGCTAAAATCCAAGACAGGGATGGTATCCCACCAGACCAGAAGGCCGAGATCCAGGATAATAAAGGAATTCCTCCAGACCATAAAACCAAGATTCAGGGCAAAGAGAGAATTCCACATAACGGTAAAGGGATTCCTCCAGACCAGAAAACCAAGATTCAGGACAAAGAGAGAATTCCACCGGATCATTAGCCAACTGAGACAAAAATGGTCATATCTAAGTGACCAGATAAAAGCTTTAAGGTGTTGGACCACCAGAAAGCGCAAAAGAATCCACGACCGGAAGAAGATCCTTCTAGCCGCGGACGGGCGAGTGGTGACACTCTTTTGGGCTGAAGCAGTAAGCACTATCTTTGTCGTTCAGCTAGGAACTGAAAGAAATCACTCGCCATTGCTGGACAGAATTTAAAAGTCAGAAAAACGTAACATTTGATTGTTAACAAAAAAATGTCATTTTTCTGTAATAAGCGACGTAGGCGATGACGTCGCATTTCAAATAGCGACGTAGGAAAGGACGTCGCAGAAAATCAGAATAATAACAATAGCGACGTAGACCGTGACGTCGCACAAAATTCGAGCGACGTAAAAGGGGACGTCGCATTTTGCTATTTATTGTGAATTTAATCACAGTAATAAAAGTAGCGACGTAGCGAGGGACGTCGCGTAGGACGTCGCGGTAAAGGCGACGTAGGGAAGGGCGACGTAGACTATTAATATTAATTAAGCAGAGCGACGTAGGCCATGACGTCGCAGCGTACGTCGCACCGACGAACATTCATCCCCAAAACCAGAAACCCTAACCATCAAATTTAGGGGTTTTCAAAATCAAACACACGAAAAGGTGCGGCTAACAATGGTGATCACAAAAATATAATTTATAAAACGTAAATCTTACAATACACCATCGAATTTATCCCAAAACCCGTAACCCTTTCCATTCTGTTGTGGAGTCCTCGGAGCACTAAATTGATGCTCAATACCTCGTGTAGCACAAAACAATTCGAGAGTTGAGTTCTTGAATTCAGTTCCATTGTCGTTTCGTATCCTTTTCACCTTCAAGTTGCACAGATTTGCCAACTTGTCCAACAAATACACCAGAATCTCAGGAGTTTCCCCCTTTGTGGTCAAAAAGTAAACCCACGAAAACCTTGAGTAGTCATCAGTAACTACCAAGCAGTAAGACCGACCACCAATGCTCTTTGTAGAGACTGGACCGAAAAGATCCATATGCAGTAGTTCCAATGGAGCATTTATGGAATTCACCTGCTTAGACTTATGGGACTTCTTACGTAGCTTTCCTTTTTGGCAGGAGATACAGTCATCCTTTAGAGCAAATGACTGTTTCGGAACTCCTAGCACTAGGTCATTTTTAGTCAAGAAATTCATTTTTCGGAAATGAATATGTCCCATTCGTCTGTGCCAAAGCAGTGATTCCTTTTCAGAAGCCTTAGACAAGAGACACGTATACTCGTTCGAGGTCTCAACAGTTCTCATGTTCAGAATGTATGTGTCATTCTTTCTTGGTGCTCTCAGTAACACCCATTCTTCTGGAATGACATACCCAGGCTTCAGTATCACACACTCTGTCTTTGTGAACACAATGGTATAATCCTTATCACAGACCTGTGAAACACTTAGCAAGTTGTGCGTAAGCTGTTCCGCGTAGTTCACATTTTCAAAACTAACATTGCCGTTAGTTAGCGTTCCTCTTCCAGAAATGGTTCCCCCAGTATCTCCAGCAAAGGCAACATATCCTCCTGCGTATGGTTTAATATCCACAAGAAGAGATACATCGCCTGTCATATGTCGCGAGCAGCCGCTATCCAAATACCATTCACTATCTTTAATACGTTCTGACTGCTGCAACACACAAACAAAAGGAGATTAGTGAGAAACGGTGACCCAAGCCTTTACAGACTTAGGTCGACCGTGGTCATCAACAATAAGCACGTCAGATAGGATTTTATCTTTAAACAAATTAGAATTTTTATCTGATGTGTTATTGTTGACGACTGAAGAGTCAACATCAGACTCTTTTCGTTTCCAAACTTTAGAAGGTTCGGAATTGATATTAGAAGTAATGTTAGGCTTTTGAATTGGCAAAGATTTTTGCTCAACATTACTTGGCTTTAAAACAGGCTTGGGAGAGTTTGAGTGACGCCTAGGTGGAGATTTTGAAAAAGAATTTCTATAAACAGATGTCCTAGGCATCTCTCTCCCATAGCGCTGATTTGACAGCTTAGGGCATTCACGAATTAAATGTCCTTGCTTCTTGCAGTAGAAACAAGAACGAGTCTCAACAAACGGTTGAGACTGAGGAATTACCACAGGAGGTGGAGAAACACTTCTAGAACATGAACATTGAGTACAAGTTTTAGAAAATGTTTGTTTTGGATGAGAGGTTGAAGTTGAAGGTTTATCATACGAAACATTTTCATTTACTAATTTTCTTTGCAAAATCTTTACAGGTGACTGTAAAGTTTGTTGTTTCGAGTTTAAAACCTTGGCTTTTCCCTTATTTGGTTGAACCTTAATTTCAGGTTCAACCTTTGAAATCACTTTTCCAGGTTTAACGATAACTTTCTGAACCTCAGGATACTCCTAATCCGTAATGTCCTCAATCTCAACAATCTCCTCAACACTAACAGGAGATTCATTCTTTAGCTCAACACTCTCCTTAACACTAACAGGAGATTCATGCACAGACTTAACAAACGTTGGCAAGGGGTACTCTGGCCGCTTGGTTTTCTCCTTTGTCGGTTTGTTATGTTTGGTCTCTTTAGCATCTTTGGCTTTTATACCATAAAGCTTTGACCAATCAACTGGAATCTCTTCAAAGCCTTCCTTAACAAGCAGGGGACAGTGAGTAGTAGGGGGAGGGACTGAGTGGTATCCCAATCCCTCATTCTTTTTCCCACTTGTACCATGCTTGCTAAGAATTTCATTAAAGACAACCGTTGAGGAATTTGAACCTAAGATTTTACTCTTATAATTCTCATACTCATTTTTTAAATCTGTAAGTTCTTTCTTTAGCAGCTCAATTTCAACAAGATAGCTTTTAATGGCATCTTCTTGACTAAAAACCTTAGATTTATATTTCTGAGTATCTAACCGATGAGCCTCAAGATGTTTTTCATAAAGTTTCTCATTAGCTTTTAAGAAATTATTTGATTCGGTTAGTTTTTCATTCTTTTTCCTCAACTCAGCGGTGTCTGTCTGATATGCCTTTAGAGATTCAGTTAACTTAATGCATGAAATACAATTTAACGGTTCATCAGGTACCTCATTCACAATGTGAGCCATCAGACACTATTGGTATTGCTGGGAGACAGCCGCCCAATCCTGACTTGTGGGCTCGAAAACAATCAGGGCATTATCAGCAGGCCCTTTCTTAGTAACTTCCTTTTCTTTGGTCTTTTAAGGAGTAGAAGGTGTAGTGAATCCTGAAGCTGGCATTTTGGGTTTCTTGCATTCCCTGGCGAAGTGGCCCAAGTTTTGACAATTGTAACATCGGACCTTACTCTTGTCAAATCCGAAGCCAGTCTTTCCATCACCTTCCAAGCTTTTACGCCCTGTCCTCTGCAAGAACTTTTGAATTCTTCGGGTGATCATTGCCACATTCCAAGTTAGATCCATTTGTTCCAGATCATCTTCATCAAGCTGAGCATAGTCTTCCTTAGTCAATTCCAAAGTAAGATTCGGTTGAGTAACCAAATCCTTGTATGAGCTTAAGAAAGCTGTATAAATTGCAGTTTGCTCCTGAATAGCAGGTGAGACTTGAACCTGTTGTTGATTTGAAGAAGGTCCAGACATGAAAACAGAATGAATCCCATCGTAAGACGAAGAAGAAGTCGATGAAGCATTTGTATTTGTTACAAAGGTGACTCCAGATCCATAAGTCTTTCCAGAGTTAAGTTGAACACCATAGACACTAGGATTCTGAACAGCAGCACCAGACATAGTTTCTTTCTTCTTAATCTCCATCGCGTGAGCTTGAAGATCCCCTATCAAAGTATCCAAAGACATGTTTGCAAGTTCTTCATTTTCTTTTAAAAATTGGAGTTTAACATCCCAAGAACTCGGCAACACATCCAGTAGCTTCTTATTGACTTCAATTGCAGGAAAAGTATAACCCCCTTCAAACAACTCACCTACTAACCGTGAGTACCTAGTGAATAAAGAAGTTGAGTCTTCATCAGGAAAGATGTCAAAGATATCATACTGTTTCTTAATAAGTTCGAGTTTGGCTTCCTTATACTTATCATTTCCTCCACAACGAGTTTCAATTGCTTTCCATAAATCAAAGGCTGTTTCATGAGTTCTGAAAAGCCATAGAACATCCTTGGTTAAACACATTTTAATCATTGAAAAAGATTTTCTTTCAGTATCAAAATCTTTCTTCTCCTCAGGAGACATAGCTTTATAGGTCTTAGCAGGACGAATACCACGGTATTCCCCTTCAGCTAATGGAGGTACATAACGCTCACGTAATGGTCCCCATAATTCTGGACAATGAAAATCAATGTATTGTTCAACTCGGTCTCTCCAATACACGTAATCCATGTCCGCAGTAAATAGTGGAGGTTTATTACTTGAACCTATGTCATTACTTTGTTTGATCATTTCTCTCAATCCTCTAATATCCTCTTTATCAGCTGCCATTGTAATTACTTAATCGAAAAATCAAACTTCTGATATTAGCGACGTAGTGGATAACGTCGCACAAAGATTATGCGACGGCGATGGTGACGTGTTGGGTCAAAACTGTTTCAGGTCTGAGTTGAAGTTGTTGATGAAGACAGAGTATAAGTGATTAAAACTGTTT
This sequence comes from Helichrysum umbraculigerum, assembly GCA_949592205.1. Lineage (NCBI taxonomy): Eukaryota > Viridiplantae > Streptophyta > Magnoliopsida > Asterales > Asteraceae > Helichrysum > Helichrysum umbraculigerum. The sequence continues at coordinate 615,060 of CATIUR010000005.1, read as the reverse complement.
GTTTTAAAGGTTAAAACTGTCTTTACGAAGTTACAACTGATAGAAGAAAACTGAAGAGAAGACAAGTGTTACAACTGATTGAAGATAGATTACAACTGATAGTTATGTGTCTGTAAGTAGTTAAAACTGCTTATGTATTTGTAACTGTTAGTTATATATGAAACAGTTAACACTGATTATATATTTGTACTTAGTCTTATATTACAATTGAAGCAGTTACCACTGAATGTGTAACAGTTACAACTGTTTACTTCAGAATGGTAGTTACAACTGTTTATGATTTTGTGATAAGTATGAGTCGGTTATGGAAGTTATTTTATTCCATATTCGTAGGAGATTGTATAGGACTCTATGTGTTATAAATAGAGATCCTTTAGACCTAGATAGGTTAATGTTAGTTGCGCAACTTCAAGGTTTTCTGTAACCCTAATACATCAAGTGTATTCGTCTTATATCATTAATAAGATTGAAGCTTTTGGTATATTATTGTGTTCATCATATTAATTAATATTTGTTGATCTTCTTAATATTATTGAGTGTGATTCCGCAACTTCTCAATAATATATTCAAGGCTTATTACGTAAGATTGTTTATTAAGTTAAACAGGGACTAACAAAGTGGTATCAGAGCTTGTGAAGCTTTGAAGACAGGAAGATCTGGGATTATTAGTATTAGTATTTGAGTTTTAGTTCATATATTAAGTTTTGATTTCAATGGCTACTGAAGGTAATGAAGGAATTCAAGCAACAAAGATTCCAATGCTTAAACCTGATGAGTTTGACCTATGGAAGGTCAGAATCAGGCAATATATGCTTCTCACGGATTATCAGATGTGGGAAGTTGTTGTTAATGGTATTCCATTAACGCTTGATGGTGATGGAGTAAAGCAACCAAGAGCACCACCAACATCTGAAGCAGAGAGGAAAATCAGATCTACTGAGTACAAGGCACTTAGTACTTTGTTGCTATCCATTCCGAATGAGCATCAGAGCAGATTTGATAATTGTGAAGATCCCAAGGTACTAATGGAGGCGATTGAGAAGAGGTTTGGTGGTAATGATAACACCAAAAAGAATAAAAGATCTCTGTTAAAGCAACAATTTGAAAATTTTAGCCATGTGAAAACTGAAACTCTAACTCTAACTCAAACCTTTGATAGGTTTACTAAATTAGTTGGAGAATTGGAAAATCACAAGGTTAAGATTGACAAAGAAGATCTTAACAGAAAGTTCTTAAGATCATTAGGTGATGAATGGACAATCTATACTGTTGGATTGAGGCAGAGTTCAGACATTGAAGTTAAGGAATTAGAAGATATATACAATGATCTGAGGAACTTTGAGTCTGAGGTGGAAAGTAAGAAGCAAGCAACTGGATATAGTCATAATGCTGCTTTTATGTCTATGGCTGGAACAAAGGTAGAATCAAGTCAAATGGGTTCTACTTATGTTTCAGGAGGAGCAGGATCATCATCAAATAGTTCTAATGATCAGATATTAGAATCTGTCTTTGCAAGTAATGTGAATTCTTCACTTACTAATGAAGATCTGGAACAATTTGATGGTGATGATCTAGAGGAGATGGACATTAAGTGGCAAATTGCTTTGATTACTCAGAGAGCAAAAAGGTTCATGCAGAGGACTGGTAGAAACAACTTTGCATACAAGAGGAATGATGCTAATTGGTTTGATAAGAGCAAGATTGAGTGTTTCAACTGTCACAAGATGGGACACTTTGCCAGAGAATGCAGAAACCCTAGGCAAGAGCAGAATGGTAATGGTCAGAGATCTGGAAGCACTGGAACACAGACAAGAAACATTCCAATTCAGGGGGCTTCAGCAAATGCTTTGGTGTCTATGGATGGCTGTGGATGGGACTGGAGTGATCAAGAAGAGCATGTTGTGAAGAATCAATGTCTCATGGCCATTGCAGAATCTGACAAAAAGTCAGAAGTTCCTTCTGAGGTACAAAATAAATTATGTTCTGTTGTTTGTAAACAAACTGTTAAACACTACAGAGATCATAATATAAAAGTGTGTGAGGAACTAAAACAATGGGAAATCAAAAGTAAACACACCATAGCAGTCATTGAAAATCTGGAAAATCAAATAAAGGCATATGAAGTCAATGCAACACAGTTTAAATATGACATTGAATATGCTAGGTGGGAGAGAGACACTTTTAAAGATAAAGTTGAGTTGTTATCTAAGAAACTTACTGAGGTCACATGTGAAAGAGATAGTATAAGGCTTGATGTAAGTAAATTAGAACATGCTTCAAAGAGTGTAAATAAACTTATTAATTCACAGATTCATGATAAACTTAAGACTGGATTAGGGTACAATAATGTACCTCCACCTTATAATCACACCTACTTTCCTCCTAAAAGTGAAATTGATATCAATTCACTTAAAAGAGGAATGGTAGATGAGGTTAAAAAGGCTGATCCAATTAAAAGTTTATCTGATGATGAACTGTTTGTAGAAGGTGAAGTTAGTGACTGGACTGAAGAAGATGATCAGAGTGATAGGACATCTGATAGTGAGAAGAGTGTGAAATCTGAATCATCTAATTCTGAGTTAACATGTGAGAATGTGAGGAGAGTAATTATTGATCTAGTTTCTAATCTTAAAACTGATAAACTAGAAGAGGGTAAGAAAATGTTTAAGGAAAAGGTTAAACTGGACTTAGAAAATGTGAGCATGAATACTAACAAATCTAAACATGGGTTAGGATATGTTAGTAATACAGTTAACTCAGTTACTAAACCTGTTGTTAAATCTGTTGTGAATAACTGTGTTAATTGTACATGTAAAGCAAGTACTTCTTCTTCACAGAATTTTCAAAATCAAAAACCCAGAGGTAATCAAAGAAATTGGAATCAAATGGTTTCACAAAAACTGGGTAATAATGTTACTGTGATTAAAGAAATATCTTGCTTTATATGTGGAAAAATGGGTCATCTTCAATATGACTGCAATCATAATCCTGAGAATGTTCAAAGGATTAGAAAACAGTCATGGACAAAAGCAAATATGAGTAACAAACAAAATTTTCAATCAAAAGTTAATCGTACTGCCAGAGTTCAGAAGATAAACCCAAAGGCTAACATGTTAAGCACTGCTACAGGTAAATCTACTGCTGCAGTAATAACAAATTTAGCCAAAAGTTTAAAGACTAAAACAGTGGTAACCAAATACAAAAACAGTGTTAACAAAATTAACACTGAATCTTCAATTGGTAAAACAGTTAAAACTGTTAAGCCAAAGAACACTGCTAAGTCTAAAATAAGTTGGATTTGGACACCTATTAAGTCTGATAAATTAACAGATCCAAATACCAACAGTGCGTCACAATCAATAATCTTCAAGAAAGTTGAATATGTGAATGCACATGGGAAACCCAAAGCCAAATTGGTTTGGGTTCCCAAGAGAAATTAATTCTCTTTTTGACTGTTTGTGCAGGGCAAGCTAAAGAGCTTATGGCATATTGATAGTGGATGCTCAAGACACATGACTGGAGACAAAGAAAAGCTGCAGGATTTCAAATCTTTTGATGGAGGATATGTAGCTTTTGGAAGCAATCCAAAAGGAGGAAGGATCACAGGGAAAGGAACAGTTCAGAGTGAAAAGCTAAGTTTTGATAATGTTTATTTTGTGGAACAACTGAGGTATAATTTACTAAGTGTGAGTCAAATCACAGATAAAAAGAACCCAGTTCATTTTACTGACACTGAATGCCTTATCTTGTCCAAGGAATTCAAAATACCAGAAAACATGATTTTGATGAGAATTCCAAGGCAAGATAATGTATATAAGTGTGACTTAGTAAATATGACACCTCAACCTGATTTAAACTGTCTTATTTCAAAAGCAAGTGTGAATGAATCTGAACTGTGGCATAGGAGGATGTGTCACATGAATTTCAAAACCATTAATAAACTTGTCAAAAACAAGCTTGTTAGAGGTTTGCCTGAAAAGGTCTATTCATGTGATGATCATTGTGTTTCTTGTCAAAAGGGAAAGCAACACAAATCCTCATTTAAGTCCAAATCTGTGAACACAAATAGCACACCCTTACACTTATTGCATATGGACTTATTTGGACCAACCAGTATAAGTAGTATGGGGAAAAAGTCTTACTGTCTTGTGATTATTGATGATTATACTAGATTTACATGGGTTTTCTTTCTTAGGACAAAGGATGAGACAGGTGAAATACTTAGATCATTTATAACAAAGATGGAAAATCAATTGGATAAAAGAGTAAAGATCATCAGAAGTGATAATGGAACAGAATTTAAAAATCATGAGATGGATAAATTCTGTGAAGTTAAAGGTATTAAGAGAGAATTTAGTGCACCTAGAACTCCTCAACAAAATGGAGTAGCTGAAAGGAGGAATAGGACACTGATTGAGGCTGCTAGAACCATGCTATCTGATGCAAAGCTACCTATGTCCTTTTGGGCAGAGGCAGTTAGCACAGCTTGCTATGTTCAGAATAGAGTATTAGTTGTTAAGCCTCATAACAAGACACCATATGAACTGTTGTTTAAGAGAAAGCCTTTGGTTAGTTTCTTAAAATCTTTTGGGTGTCCTTGTACAATCTTAAATACCAAAGATCACTTAGGTAAGTTTCAGAGTAAGGCTGATGAGGGGATATTTGTTGGTTATTCTATTCAAAGTAAATCTTATAGGGTATTCAATCAAAGGACCAGAATCATAGAAGAATCAATGCACATCACTTTTAATGAAAACACTGTTAATGCTGAGGGAAAAGGTCCTGAATCACTGTTTGATATTGATGCACTTAATACTGCTTTTAGATATACAAATGTGGATTCTAGTGCAGGTACAAGTGCAGGTACAAATGCAGGAGCAGGTGATGGAGAAAGTAGAGCAAACTCAGGAATATCAGCTGGAATGAAGAAGGATTCATTGGAATACATATTATTTCCAATTTGGTCTCCTGATCCCCCAGAAGTGTTTGATACTGATCAACCAAAGACATCACAGAATCTTGAAACAGGAAAATCAGATGAAACATCATTTACTCATGTTGATGATTCTGATAGACCGGTCATGGAAGACAGTACAGAAGATAGTGATATGAGTCCAGTACAGAAGAATACAAAGGCAGGTGTTGATGTTGATCAAACACCAACAAAGCATCTTGACACAGAGCAGGAACAAATGAATTATCTACATTTGATGAGCTCTACTCCTTTGTCAAAAAGAATTGCAAGAGAAGTGTCAAGTAGTGAGTCTGGTCAAAAAGGAAATTTTACCAACTTAGAGGTGGGAATTCAAGAAACAGCAGCATCTAAATACATTACTCATAAAGATCATCCACTTGAGAATGTAATAGGAGATATTGAATCTGCTGTTAAAACAAGAAATCAAAGTCAGGTGTTTGAAGCTTCAGTAAATGAGGAAGAAGTAAATCTTGATACAGAAGCTGTTAATACTTCTTTGTTTGCTTGTTTTCTGTCTCAAACAGAACCAAAGAAGGTTACTGAAGCTTTGAGAGATCCTAGTTGGATTGAAGCTATGCAAGAGGAGTTGCTTCAGTTTAAGATTCAAGAAGTCTGGACATTGGTTGATTTGCCTAAAGGGAAGAGGGCAATTGGTACTAAATGGATTTTCAAAAACAAGAAGGATGAAAGAGGTATAGTGATCAAAAACAAGGCTAGATTGGTTGCACAGAGGTATTCACAAGAAGAGGGGATTGATTAAGATGAGGTTTTTGCACCTGTTGCAAGAATAGAGGCAATTAGATTGTTTTTGGCTTATGCTTCATTCAAGGGATTCAATGTGTATCAAATGGATGTAAAGAGTGCTTTTCTGTATGGCACTATACAGGAAGAGGTCTATGTATGTCAACCACCAGGGTTTGAAGATTCTAAGTATCCTGATAAAGTTTTCAAACTGGATAAAGCTCTTTATGGCTTACATCAAGCACCTAGAGCCTGGTATGATACTTTTTCAGATTATCTGTTGCAGAATGGATTCAAAAGGGGTGCAATAGATAAAACTTTGTTTACTAAAAGAATTAAGAATGATATACTACTGGTTCAAGTCTATGTAGATGATATCATTTTTGGTTCAACAAAGGATAGTCTTTGCAAGGAGTTTGAATCATTGATGCATGAAAAGTTCAAGATGAGCTCCATGGGGGAATTAACATTTTTCTTGGGGCTGCAAGTGAAGCAACAGAAAGAAGGAATCTTTATTCATCAAAGTAAGTATGTTAATGATATACTGGATCGGTTTGGGTACAAAGATGCTAAAGTTGCAAGCACACCAGTGGAGACAAAGAAGAAATTACATGCAGATCTTGAGGGGGAGAGTGTGGATGAACATCTTTACAGATCAATGATTGGATCTCTTATGTATCTCACCTCATCAAGGCCTGACATCATGTTTGATGTGTGCTTATGTGCTAGATTTCAAGCTAATCCAAAGCTGTCACATCTTCTTGCAGTCAAAAGAATATTTAGATATTTAAAGGGTCAACCAAAATTGGGCCTTTGGTATCCAAAGTTTACTTCTTTTGATCTGATAGCTTACACAGATAGTGATTATGGAGGAGCTAATCTGGACAGGAAATCTACATCAGGAGGTTGTCAATTTTTGGGAGAAAGATTGGTTTCATGGCAATGCAAGAAACAAACCACTGTATCTACATCTACAGCAGAGGCAGAATATGTAGCAGCTGCAAGTTGCTGTGCGCAAGTGCTATGGATTCAGAATCAGATGTTAGATTATGGTTTTACCTTTCTTAATACTCCTATTTTTATTGATAATAGCTCTGCAATCAGTATTATTAATAACCCAGTTAAACATTCTAAAACAAAGCACATTGAAATCAGATATCATTTCATTAGAGATTGTAATGAGAAAAGACTTATTCAAATTTTGAAAGTTCATACTGATAATCAATTTGCTGATCTGTTTACAAAAGCTTTTGATGTAGGCAGATTCACATTCTTGGTTACTAGTATTGGAATGATCAATTTGTCATAAGTTATTTTTCTTATCACTGCATTCTGTGAATAATATATACTGTGATTTCAATTTGGGTTAATACTGATTTGTTAATTAAACACTGATTGTGTGTATTGTGTTTCGTTATCACTGTTTCCTACTTTTAGAATAAACAGTGGTAATAATCACTTCACCACTGTTGGTGTATAGTTAACACTGTATACTTGTATTATTGTTTGGAATTACCACTGCAGGTTATATTGCTATGTCTTGGAGTCTAACTTATGCAGGTGTTTATGAAGTTTCACTGCTTGTGGAGTTTACTTTTCGGTATAAAAAAAAAAAAAAATCAACCACTGCTTTGTTTATATGATTTTGCTATAACTAAAGTACTACTTGTATTAAGTTAGCACTGCCTTGGTCGGTTGGTACTGCTTGTACAAGTGAGCACTGCTAGCTTTATTATGTAAATGATGCATTTGAGAAACCAAGTGTTGATTATCACTGATGGTTATTTTCACAATTATCACTGAACGTGTTATTTTACTTAATTAACACTGTTTTAGTTATAATTGGGGATCTGATCAAATTAGGGCTTACAACTGATTTAATTTCAGTACTTAACTCTCAACACTTAGGGTTTCTCATTACGCTTTCAAAATTACACATACAAACAACTGCGCTAAGTTTCATCGATTCTCAATTCTGTAAAATCATCTTCGATTCTTCTCGATTACTTGATTTCTTATCATGGCATCGACTTCGTCTACTGTTCAACTACCGATTGGAAAAGATCACAATATGATTGCATTCTTAATGAAACCTGCAGAGGCAAACGAGTATGTGGAAATCATTGATTTCCTTCGTGCTTCACATATTCGTCATGCTCTCACTGTAGCACCCAGGATATCTCACGATCATATCAACAATTTCTGGGTAAATGCATCAATAGAAGAGGAACAGGGGATTAAAAGAATCGTTTCAGAAGTTATGGATACACGTGTTGTAGTTACAGAAGCTACTGTTAGAGCTTCATTACAACTAGATGATGAGGCAGGTATAACTTCTTTAGATGATACTGTTATGTATAATACTTTACGATTGATGGGTTATGAGGGTTCTTTTGAAGTTTTTACTTTTCAGAAAACCTTATTTTCTCATCAGTGGAGGTTTTTAATACATACGATTTTACACTGCTTATCATCTAAGAGATCATCTTTTGAGCAGTTTGGAAGCAACATTGCTTATGCAATTGCTTGTCTTGCAAATGGTCAACGTTTTAATTTTTCAAATCTGATATTTTCTGGTATGCTTAGAAACATTGAGCAGCCAAAGATTAAATTTTTTATGTATCCACGTTTTGTGCAGTTGTTCTTAAACGAACAAATTCCTAACTTAACTGCACTTGAGAAAGTTATTGGTATTGTCTCTTTTAAACCAAAAGTTTTTGTAAATATGAAGAGAGATACTAAATTTTCTGGGAAGGTTACAGCATTATTTTCTACAATGCTTCCTGCACCTTCCACCACAGCATCAGTACTACCAACTGAAGCTGAACCAACTACTGAGAGAATGGTTCCACCCACCACTTCTCAACCCACAGTAGCTGGGGGTAATAAAAGAAAACAAGGGACCAAAATAGCTACATATTCTAGAGCCAAAAAGGCTAGAAAATAGGCATCTGAGGCTGCTGCTGCTCAGGTGTCTCAGTCAAATGATTCATCACAGCAGATGATCAATGAGGAGGAGGATGATCATTCTGAGAGGGCTGCTTCTACTGCTTCTAGCCCACTGGTAGAGCAGGACAGAAGTAACATTAATAAGACCCCATCAGAGGCAACACATGGACATGATTCTACACCTGTAGATGATCCTAGTGGTCCTAGTACCAAGAACCAAGGGGACTTTGATGATCATGCTAGGCATGAGTCAGAGTTTGATGATGTCAATGATTCACCAAAGGATTCACATCCTGAAGGTGTTGAGGCTAGAACTAACTTGGAATTGACGAAAATGGTTGATTATGTTTGGGATGAATTTGTAAAGGAGAGGAAGAAGAATAAAGCTAAGGATGAAATTATCACTCAGTTGCAGAGGAGAGTGCAGCAGTTGGAGAAGATTGTTATTAAATGTTTGAAGAAAGGGAGGACATATGTGGTTCATGATACTTCTGAACCTGAGGATGCTTACCAGTTTCCACAAAATGCTTTCAAAAAGGGGGAGAAGGTCTGGACAAATTTGGGTGATAATATGAATAAGGAGGATAAGGTTGTGTCTGATGATGACAAAGTTGATGAAGAGATTGAAATGGAACAACCAGTGGATGATGAATTTGTGCATACACCTCCAACACCACCTACAGAGCCAGAGATTAATGAGTCAGTATATGAGACAGTGGAAACAGAGATGAATGACCCAGTGGCAGATGAAAATAACTCTGAACATACTGAGGTTGTTGGGTCAGTGGAGCAGACTGTAAAGGTTAATTTGGATGAAAAGACTGAGGAGTTAAAAATTGATGGTGATGATGGTGATGAGGTGAGTAAACCAGAGATAGCAGTAGAAAAAGAAGAAGTAAAGACTGATGCTCAAACTGATGCTCAACAAGTTGAAAAGACTAGGAAGAAGAGCATTCCAGTTAAAACTGCTAAGATGACTGGAACAGGAAAGAAGGTTGAAACTCCAAAGAAGACATCTATACAACAACCATCTTTGCCTGGATTTCAGATTAGAGAACCTGCTGCTGCTCCTGTTCAACAGAAAGAATTGCCAAAGATTGATCCAAAAGATAAGGGCAAGGGAAAACTGGTAGAAGAACCAAAGAAGAAAAAGCAAAAACCAGTGCCACCAGAAGTAACTGCTCATGATACTGAATATGCTCAAAGGTTACAGGCTGAGCTAAATGCAGAGGGATTGATTGATGTTGAGATTGAGGAAGGAAAGTTTGTGAAAATGACAAAAGAGCAAGTAGCAGAATGGGATGAATATTTGCTGAAAGAGCAGAGACAGGATGATATTGAATATCTTGTTGATCAGGTTAAGAAAAAGAAAGCAGAAGAAGCAAGAAAGAAAAAAGCTGCAAAACCACCAACAAAAGCTCAGATGAAGAAGAACTTAATTGCAAAGCTGAAAGGTGGGTATATTCCTTTGAATGCATTGAAACATATGAGTTTAGAGAGATTGCAGGAGTTATGGGATAAAGATGATATGAATCCTGATGTGATTGAAAAGAAAGAAAAAGAAAAGAAAGAAGCTGAAAAGGAAAGAAAAAAGGCTGAAAAAGAAAGGAAATTGAAAGAAAAGGAAGAAAAGGAAAAAAGAGAAAAGATAGAAGCTGAGAAGAGGAAGAAAGATGAACTTGAAAGAAAGAAGAGAGAGTTAGATGAAATTCCTGATAGAGAAAGGAATATTGATGAATTGAAGGAGTTTATTCTGTTACAGCCTATGGAATCTGAGGTAATTAATGTTGAATTACCTGGTATCATTGATTGGTCTATTGAGCAATTTGTCAATCCTGTAAAGATTCACAAGATTAAAGTTGAAAGAGCAGATGGAAATGTATCTTGGTGGAGATCTTTTAGGGATTTGATAAAGAGGATCAGTAGGACTGATTTGGTGAGAATGTATGAGATTGGGATGGAAAAGGATTTAGATTTGAAAAGGTTTGATAATCTGGTTGAAAAAGTTACATTGCATTGGATTAAGGCTATGTTTGAGCCAGAAGAGTTTCCATTTCAGTTTGCTACTTTTAGCAAGGTCAGAAATTGGATTTATCATGCCAAACCTGGAGTACATCAGATTGTTATGGAGGATGCAGTATTTATGTGGTTATTGACAGATAAATTTTATGATATAAATGATGTAGCTCTGGAATTGGTATATATGGTGTTAAATCAGATTCATAAGAAGGAGGAGATTGATAGGAGGAAGAGAAGAAAAGACTAACAGTTTTGAAAGAATTTTGTGAAGCTCATAATGGAGGATTAGAAGAAACTTAATGCTGTGAAGGACAGATTAAGTTTAGGGGGAGATTGTTGGGTCAAAACTGTTTCAGGTCTGAGTTGAAGTTGTTGATGAATAAGTGATTAAAACTGTTTGTTTTAAAGGTTAAAACTGTCTTTACGAAGTTACAACTGATAGAAGAAAACTGAAGAGAAGACAAGTGTTACAACTGATTGAAGATAGATTACAACTGATAGTTATGTGTCTGTAAGTAGTTAAAACTGCTTATGTATTTGTAACTGTTAGTTATATATGAAACAGTTAACACTGATTATATATTTGTACTTAGTCTTATATTACAATTGAAGCAGTTACCACTGAATGTGTAACAGTTACAACTGTTTACTTCAGAATGGTAGTTACAACTGTTTATGATTTTGTGATAAGTATGAGTCGGTTATGGAAGTTATTTTATTCCATATTCGTAGGAGATTGTATAGGACTCTATGTGTTATAAAAATTGAGATCCTTTAGACCTAGATAGGTTAATGTTAGTTGCGCAGCTTCAAGGTTTTCTGTAACCCTAATACATCAAGTGTATTCGTCTTATATCATTAATAAGATTGAAGCTTTTGGTATATTATTGTGTTCATCATATTAATTAATATTTGTTGATCTTCTTAATATTATTGAGTGTGATTCCGCAACTTCTCAATAATATATTCAAGGCTTATTACGTAAGATTGTTTATTAAGTTAAACAGGGACTAACATGACGTCGCAAAAAGCAAAGGATTCAATTAAGAATCAGAAATAAGCGACGTAGAATACCACGTCGCAGATGACGTTGCAGAGGACGTCGCACAAGTACACTACGTCGCAACAAGACGTCGCAACACAGCGTCGCAGAAGACTAATTAAAGTCAAAATAGCGACGTCGCGGATGACGTCGCAACAGTACGTCGCACAGACTAATTAAAGTCCAAATCACTTACGTCGCACGCGACGTAGTAGATGACATCGCAGGTAACGTCGCAAAACGCGAAAACCTGCGGCCAAAACCCTAAAAACGAATTTTTAACCCAAAAACCAAAACCACGAATGAAGATCGACGAAAACCTTCAATAATCCCAGTAATATCGATCGAACACCTGTAAAAACACAAAAAACAAACGTAATAATCACAAAATAATATGAGAATCACGTCGCTTTATCCCAAACTCGATCCTAATCGCCAAAAACGAGCACTTTCTGCTCTGTTACCAGTTGTTTGTCCCTAACCTAGGATCTAACAGAACCGAGTCACTCAATCGTTTGCGGAATCAACGATTAAGTTATCACACGAACACAATGAATAATCAAACACAATAGAATAAGGACCAAACGTTTGTATATTGATTATAACCGATCAGATTACAGGTGAATTCGACTAATTGCGTTTAGGGTTTTGTCAACCCTAAAACAGAAAATGTAAAATGCTTAAATACAAAATCTGGCACCTGCGACGTCGCACACGACGTCGCAGGCCCAAGCCCATGCGACGTAGACTACGTCGCAGGCCCAATACCTGACGTCGCACCTGCGACGTTCTTCAAAATGTTCCTCTATTCTCCCAGTAGACTTGTTGAACACTCTTTTATTCGGCGAGTTCACAGAATATCCCAAAAATAACCCATCGACTGCTTTTTCATCAAATTTGCCTACCGAGTCCTTAGTGATTAAGATTGTGCAAGGACACCTGAAAGGCTCAAGAAACTTCAAATTTGGTTTGCGATTATTCAGCAATTCGTAACATGTTTTCTTTCGCTTTTTAACAATCGAAACCCTATTTAACACATAGCAGGCAGTGTTAACAGCTTCTGCCCAAAAAGTGGTTGGCAGATGCGCATCAGACAATATGGTTCTTGCTGTCTCAATGATTGTCCTATTCTTTCTTTCAGCTAATCCATTTTGCTAAGGAGTACGAGCAGCACTAAACTGATGAAAGATTCCCTTTCGAAGACAATACATTTCCAAGGTTCTGTTCTTGAATTCGGTTCCATTATCACTGCGCAGTTTCTTGATTTTCAGATTGCACAGATTTTCCAGTCTGTCGAACAAGTAGATTAAAGTATCAGTTGTTTCATCCTTTCCAGCCAAGAAATACACCCAAGAAAACCTTGAGAAATCATCAGTAACAACCAGACAGTACGATTTTCCACCAATACTTTTCTTATTCACAGGACCGAACAAATCCATGTGAAGCAGCTCCAATGGAGATTCAATAGAGTTCACCAGCTTAGACTTACGGAACTTCTTGTGTTGTTTCCCTTTGAGACAGGAAACGCATTCATCATCAGTTACGAATGATTATTTAGGCACACCTAACACAAGATCATTATTAACAAGATAATTCATTATGCGAAAATGAATATGTCCCATTCATCTGCGCCAAAGCAGTGAATCTGTAGAAGATGCTTTTGATAGCAAACAAGTATGCTCCTTGGTAACCACAGTTTGCATATCCAAAATGTACGAGTTGCGTACACGGGGTGCTCTCAGTAACACCCATTCCTCGGGAATAACAAATCCCGGCTTCAGAATTAAACATTCAACATCTGTAAATGCGGTAGTGAACTTCTTGTCGCAGACTTGAGAAACACTGATCAGATTGTGTTGCAGTTCCTCGACATAGTTCACTTTATCAAAACTCACTTGCCTATTAGAAAGTGTACCCTGACCCGTTATGTTACCACCTGTATCTCCCGCAAAAGCAACATGTCCTCCGCGATATGGTTTCACATCAGACAGAAGAGACATGTCACCAGTCATGTGCCGTGAGCAGCCACTATCCACATACCATTTACTTCTTTGTATATGATCTGACTGCTACAGCACAACATAGAGAGAGAGAGTTAGTTAGAAATGGAGACCCAGGCCTTGACAGACTTGGGTACTCCAGAGACCTCATCAATAATAACTACATCAGTTAAAACTTTGTTTTTCAATAAATCAGGTGCAATTCCTGATGCAGTATTACTTGATGATGAGTCTTTTAACGACTCTTTTGGTCCCCAAATTTTCACAGGAACAATATTGGGTTGCTTGTTAACATTGTCAGGCTGTTTAACCAGAGGTTTACTAGGCCTAGCAGCATTAACTTTCGGGATAGAAGTATGAGAAAGTGAACCCTTCTTTGAAAAAGATTTAACAGATGAATTTTTGTAAACAGAATTTCTGGGAACACCTTTTGAAAACTTCTTTCTCAAAAGCAACGGGCATTGATTAATCAAGTGACCTTGTTTCTTGCAGTAGAAACATGATCGTCTTTCCTTAAAGGTTCGGTCGTTACTGCCTAAAAATTGAGGTGAGACAGGTAACTTATGTGAGCATGTTGAAGTGGATGCCCCAGAATGTGAAACAGAAGGTTTAACAGAATTCTTAATTGATTTGTCATTAGTATTCTGTAAATCTTTCCTTTTATGTTCAGCCTTAACCTTAGTATTCATTTGAAAAGTTTCATCATCTATTTCAGTAGTAAGGATGTGATGTTCAGGCTTAATGTTTTTCTTTTCACATTGAGGCACAAACTTACAGGGAACATCCTCAATCTCGACCTCTTCTTCAATAGTTTTTAAGGGAGCAGGCGAAAAAATACCAAAGGGGGTAAACTTGACGGTTCCTGAGGGGTTAAATCTAACAGGTTCAAAAGGCTTCACAGGTTCAGCCTTAATTGTCTTAGGTTTCTTCATATCATGGTTTACTTCTATGTTGGCTTTATAGAATTCAGGCAACTTAAACGGATTCAAACTAACAGGTTCACATACAGGCATAGCTACTTTCTTAACAACAGGCTCATTAACTGATATTTCAATGGGCTTTGCATCTACTAACGCAGTAGGCACAAAATCTTTAATTTCATCCTTAGACGGTCTACACAAATTCACATCTAAAGACGGAGGCGGTTGATGATGATAACCATAACCGGACTTATCTTTAAAACTAGTTCTACCCGTCTGTAGGATATCAGTAAAGACCAAGGCTGAAGTGTTGATATTCTTGAGTTTTCGTTGCAAATCAACAGCTTTGGCTTGAGAGTCAGCCAATTCCTTTTTTAAATGAGCAATCATTTTTAAGTAACTGTCAATTTCATCTTGATTACTGAAAATTAGAGCTTTTAGCTCCTTTTTATCTTCAATAAGTTGATTAATGTTACTTTCAAAGTGTTTCTCATTATTTTTTAAATTCAGCAAATGGTATCAGACTTCAAGTTTTCATTATGTTCCATAAGCCCATTTACTTTACCAGTTAAACTAATACCTGAATCACAAGTAAATTTAGCAAATGGTACCTCATTGTTGATGGCCATGAAGCATTGCTCTTGAGTTTCATGAGCAGAGAAATCATAAGCATCTCCATCCTCAATCAACAATGCAGCCTTAGCAGTAGAATGCTCAATCAGTTTTGGAGCAACAGATGGTTTTGTGAAACCCGAAGCAGGCTGTCGTCCTTTCTCACATTCGCGGGCAAAGTGACCAAGATTCTGACACTTATAACACTTGATTTTGCTTTTATCGAATCCCATTGGTGTTCGGTCAGCTGCATCTTCAAGAGATCTCTTTCCAGTTCTTCTTAGATAGTTTTTGGCTCTGCGAGTGAGCATAGCCATATTCCATCTAATGTCAATCCTTTCTAACTCATCGGGATCAACCTGATTGAAGTCTTCATCAGTCAGCTCCAATGTACTGACTCTTTTAGAAAGAAAGTCTTCATATGATGATAAGAAGGCAGTAAACATGGCTGCATGTTCATCGGTGGTTGCTGAAGAAGGAACATATGAAGATGAATATGTACTACTTGAAGAAGCATTATAAGCTGGTAGGGCTGAAAATGTTCCTACAGTAGGATTACTGTAAGACGAGGATCTCTGAGAATTTGACTCAGCTGAGATGAAAGCCGTTCCACCAAGACTTGATTCTGATGCACGAGCAGTGGATCTTGTTTCCTTCTTTTCAACATCCAACGCACCAGCTTCAAGTTTTCCAATAAGATCATCCAGAGACAATTGCCTTGTCTTTGGATCGTTTTCTAATAACAAAACTCGTGTTTCCCAACTTGGTGGTAGAGCAGCTAAAGCCTTTTTGTTAATCTCAAAATTTTTGAGATTATATCCGCCAGCTTTCAGTTCATTTACTGTGCGAGTAAATCTGCAAAGCATGTCTCTGACAGTTTCATTCTTCTGGATATAGAAATAATCAAACCGAGTTTTGACTAATTCCAATTTGCTTTCGATGTACTCAGTGTTGCCACAAAATCTCTTCTCAATTGCATTCAAAAGATCATAAGCAATAGTTTGTGGAAACATATCCAAAACGTCAGTTGGAAGTGACATAGTAATAGCAGAATGAGTCTTGCGTTCAATTTCCCATGCTTTTCGTTCTTCGGGAGTGTATGAACGAACGGGTTTGGGTGGAGGAACACCGATATGTTCTCCAAGAGCAACAGGAACAACATATCGTTCAAGAAGAGCCAACTCCATATCAGGATCAGTGAATAATACAAACGACATGAAACGTTGTTTCCATGCTCGAAATGGCAAACCCGGTGCAAAATAAGGAGGTTTATTTGCACTACCGATCGTAGCATTATGTTGTAAAACTGCATCAACGCTTTGAAGAGACATGATGAAAATCTGCAAAAAAATCAGAAAATACACAACAAACAAACTGATTTTTGTCTAAGTCTGGAATTATGCGACACAGTGTTGTGTCGCAGAGAACCAATACGACACAGGCGTTGTGTCGCAGAGTAACAATACGACACAGGTGTTATGTCGCTGAAGTTAATCAGACAGAAGACAAAAATGCGACACAATCGTTATGTCGTAGGTTATGTCGCAACTTGTGTCGCAGACCAGTCAAGGTCAAAATAAGTTGTGTCGTAGGCTTATGTCGCAGAAAATTTAATGTCGTATAGCTGTGTCGTATGAACAGTGTTTACGACACAAGTATTGTGTCGCAAAAATGCACGTGCAGACAGTTTTTGAGCCCACAAAAAATTTCAATTTTCAACATACATCATTACAAACAACACCATGCTTTTTATCAGACTGAAAAAATAACCTTTTGAAGCAAAATGATTACCACCTTTTTACCAAACAAATCAACAAGTTTGACAAACACAAAACATGAAGATTAACACCCAAAATATGATCAAAAACAACTTTTTTTGAACCAAAAACATCAAGAACACCAAGAACATAAAATGTGAAAATACTATTTTTAGACCAAAATCTAGCAAAAACTAACTCGAAACCGCAACTCAAGAGTATGCGGCTCTGATACCAATTGTAGGTTCCACTTATACGGACCAAATCGAGTAGTTTTACTTGTGTATTTAAAGCGGAAATCAAACACACAAATATATGCTAGATTAACACATAAAATGACCACAACACAAAGTGTATGTTTATATATATAAAATGCTAGCAACAATACATACACTTGGACACAAACACACAAAGAACAAATAACACTTAGAGAGTATTCTGTGATAGTAGAAGTGATATGTGTGTGTAAAATGTCTTACCAAAACAGAAGCTGGCGAGCTTCTATTTATAGCCTGATCCAAACTTTATGCGACACAAGCCTTGTGTCGCATAGACTCTTCTGCGACACAATGCTTGTGTCGCATGGAATGTTTCTGCGACACAATCCTTGTGTCGCATAGAATGATTCTGCGACACAATGCTTGTGTTGCATGGATACAAAAATTGTAATTAAACTAAATCTAAAACTATACAAAACGTAATTACAATTTCGACACGATTACAGACTGAGACCAACTGACAGACACAGATAGATGTACCAACACTTCATATCTACCTTGCAGCCACCGAGATCCGAATCCGAATAGGCAGTTAACTCGAAGTTTTTCTCGTTTGAATACCATAGACCCAGAGATGGCCTAAAAGCGAGATATCCAAAAATGCGTTTTACTGCCTTCATATGAGACACCTTCGGATTTGCTTGAAATCGAGAGCAGAGTGAAACGGCAAACACTATATCTGGTCTTGAGGCGGTCAGGTACATGAGAGAGCCTATCATTGAGCGATAGTCTTTCTCCTTGCAATCTTCGTCATCCTCATTAGGTCCAAGATTGTGTTTCACATCAATTGGAATGCCATAATGTTTACAATCGAGCAATTCATACCGCTTCAACATGTCAGTGACATATTTTGACTGGTGTATATAAATTCCATTGTCAGACTGCTCGACCTGTAGCCCTAGAAAGAACGTGAGTTCCCCCATAGCACTCATTTCAAACTCAGCTTTCATCAGTCCTTCAAAATCCTTGCACAACTGATCATTTGTTGATCCGAATATTATGTCGTCCACATAAACCTGTACAAGTAATAGATCCGCTCCTTCCCTTTTGATGAAAAGCGTGCTATTAATCTGTCCTCTATCAAAACCATTTTTCAGCAAGTACTTGACAACTCTCTCATACCAAAGTCGAGGAGATTGATGAAGACCATACAAAGCTTTCTTCAGCTTGCAAACATGATTAGGATGCTTTGGATCTTCAAAACCAGGAGGCTGACACACATAAATCACTGCGTCGACATCTCCGTATAGAAAAGCACACTTTACATCAAGTTGATACACACGGAATCCCTTAAAAGAAACATAGGCTAGAAAAATTCGAATTGATTCCAAACGGGCGACAGGAGCGAAAACTTCATCATAGTCAATACCCTATAGTTGACTATATCCTTGAACTACCAGACGGGCTTTATTTCGAATAACCGCCCCACGATCATCCATTTTATTACGGTAAACCCAACGAGTACCCGTCAAGTGATCACCCTTGGGTAGAGGAACAATTTCCCAAACATTCATCTTGTTTATTTGCTGTAGTTCCTCCTGCATAGCCTCGACCCAAGATGGATCTTTTAAGGCTTGTTCAACCTTTTTAGGTTCAATTTGAGACAAACGACATGAATCTATATGAGCTATAAGTCCCAAAAGCTGCTGAGCTGAAGTCTGCTTTGCTTGCTGTCGTGTTTGAACAGATGCATGAGGATCACCAATGATATTATCAATGGGGTGATCCTTATGTATACGAGTTTCTGGTATGGCGGTTGGCACAAGATCCACACCCAGATTGTTCAAATCTCCCTCAGTTTCGGGAGTAGCAGCAGACTCAGGAAAGGCTAACTCTTCTTCTTCTCCTTCATCTTCAGGAGTATATAAGTGAGAGTAGGCCATTGTTTCTTCCACTTCATCTTCTTCTTGAGGTTCCTCTAAAGGAGGCATGTTTGGATCATATGGAAGCTCCTTTGTGTAGTTATAAACTGTTTTAGAAGGAGCAGCCGAAGATGGTGGAGTAGGAGATGGTGTAGGTGTAGGTGTAGATGGTGGTGGTTTGGTTGTTGTTTGTGGTGGTGTGGGTGTTGTTTGTGAAGGTGTAGGATTAGTTGGTGGAGGTGCGGGTGTTGCATTGGGAGATGGGTCGGATGGTTTATTAACAGGTGTATCTTGAGTAAGATCAAGTCCATGAAGTATAGAAACCAATTCTTCCGTATCATCTTCTTCTGGAATATTGAAAGAGTTGAAGAGGTTTCCATAGTTGAAAAACCAATCCGGACCCGTTCCTTGAGGAGGTTCCGTATACCTTAAACATTTCACTTCAAAATGTTCTTCAATCTGATTCGTTGATTTGTTGTAGACTCTTTTGTTCGGAGAGTTGACTGAATATCCAAGAAAAATCCCTTCAACAGCTTTATCACCAAACTTAGAGACCTTATCTTTTGTGATCATGATCATACATGGACACCCAAATGGTTCTAGAAACTGCAGGTTTGGCTTACGGTTATTAAAAAGTTCATAACACGTTTTGTTCTTTTTCTTAACCGTGAGCACTCTATTGAGAACATAACAGGCAGTATTAACTGCCTCAGCCCAGAAGATGATTGATAACTTGGAATCAGCTAACATAGTCCGAGCTGTCTCGATGATTGTCATGTTCTTCCTTTCTGCAACTCCATTCTGTTGTGGAGTCCTCGGAGCACTAAATTGATGCTCAATACCTCTTGTAGCACAAAACAATTCGAGAGTTGAGTTCTTGAATTCAGTTCCATTGTCGCTTCGTATCCTTTTCACCTTTAAGTTGCACAGATTTGCCAACTTGTCCAACAAATACACCAGAATATCAGGAGTCTCCCCCTTTGTGGTCAAAAAGTAAACCCACGAAAACCTTGAGTAGTCATCAGTAACTACCAAGTAGTAAGACCGACCACCAATGCTCTTTGTAGAGACTGGACCGAAAAGATCCATATGCAGTAGTTCCAATGGCGCATCAATGGAATTCACCTGCTTAGACTTATGGGACTTCTTACGTAGCTTTCCTTTTTGGCAAGAAATACAATCATCCTTTAGAGCGAATGACTGTTTTGGAACTCCTAGCACTAGATCATTTTTAGTCAAGAAATTCATTTTTCGGAAATGAATGTGTCCCATTCGTCTGTGCCAAAGCAGTGAATCCTTTTCAGAAGCCTTAGACAAGAGACACGTATATTCATTTGAAGTCTCAACAGTTCTCATGTTCAGAATGTATGTGTCATTCTTTCTTGGTGCTCTCAGTAACACCCATTCTTCCGGAATGACATACCCAGGCTTCAGTATCACGCACTCCGTCTTTGTGAACGCAGTGGTATAATCCTTATCACAGACCTGTGAAACACTTAGCAAGTTGTGCGTAAGCTGTTCCACGTAGTTCACATTTTCAAAACTAACATTGCCGTTAGTTAGCGTTCCTCTTCCTGAAATGGTTCCTCCAGTATACATAGTCCATGTCTGCTGTAAATAGAGGAGGTTTATTACTTGAACCAATATCATTACTTTGCTTTATCATTTCCCTAAGTCCTCTAATATCTTCCTTATCGACAGCCATTTATTATACTTGAACTAAAACAGATAATCTGAAACTAGCGACGTTGAGAGAAACGTCGCAGAAAATTGATGCGACGGCAAGAGTAACGTAAAAATCCAATGATTCAATTAAGAATCGAAATAAGCGACGTTGAGATATACGTCGCAGAAAAAGTCGCAAAACTGAAGTACGTCGCAGAAAGACGTCGCAGAACCACTTAAGGTCAAAATAACGACGTCGTTAACGACGTCGCAACTTTACGTCGCAAAGACTACTTAAAGTCAAAATCAATAATGTCGCAAGTGACGTCTCAAGTGAAGTCGCAGGTAACGTCGCAAAACGTGCTGCTGCGGCCAAAAACCCTAAAAACGAAATTTTTTAACCCTAATCAAATACACGAACAAAGATCGACGAAAACCTTCAATATTCCCAGTAATGTTGATCGAAAACCTGTAAAAACACAAAAACAAACGTAATAATCACAAGATAATATGAGTATCACGTCCTTTAATCCCGAACTCGATCCGTTACGCCGAAAACGAGCACTTTCTGCTCTGATACCAGTTGTTTGTCCCTATACTAGGATCTAAACAGAACAAGTCACTCAATCGTTTGCGGAATCTATGATTAAGTTATAAACTAAACACACGAATGATCAATACGCAATGAATACGAACCAAAACGTTTGTATATTGATAATAATCGATCAGATTACAGGGATTTCGACAAATGGCATTTAGGGTTTCGTCAACCCTAAACAGAAAACGTAAATACGAATTTATACAAAATCTGGCACCTGCGACGTCGCAGGCCCAAGCCCATGCGACATTGACTACGTCGCAGGCCCAAAACCTGACGTCGCACCTGCGACGTTACAGACAACGTCGCAGGAGTCAGGAAACACAAATCTAAATAACAAAACGAACTACGAGTTAGACCAACTGACAGACACACAAATTGCATCAACAATAAGTGATTAGAAATGAAATATATGATTGTATTGGTGTTTTGGATTGGTTATATGAATATTTAGGGTTGATTACTCAAAACCCTAATCTGTCCAGATTTGTGTTTCGGTTTGGGAAGCTTGTAACTTGGTCATTTCATGGTGATTTTCAATGAAACAGGAGTCTAAACTTAAGTATTTTGAGTCTATTTTCAAATGGAATTGGTTTCATGGTTAAATGTTTAGTATAAGTTAGTCAAAATGATTTTATAAGATTGTGTGTCAATTCGGAGTTCTTCGGTTCCAGATTTCGGTTAGATTGTCAATTTTTGAAATGTACCTTAAACTAAGAATTAGGTCTTGAAAGTTTTACTGAAGTGTATTTAAGGTGTTAAATATTTTCTGTAAAAATATTATAATCAATTGAAGTTCCTAAGTATTTTAAATAAATTATAACTCTTGTGAAGTCAGAAAGTGTTGTCGGTTTAGAGCAGTTCATTTTGGTGAATTTTTAAAAATAGTAACACACAATATTTCATTTTGGAAAAATTACAGGTTATTCTAAACATATTTAAATGTCATTGGTAAAATTTATAGAGTCAAATAATTCCATTAAGTCATGTTTAAAAATTTATGAAGTAGTACAAGAATCTGGATAGAATCTGAAATACACTATAGAATTTATTTTGAGGTTTGGAAGTGAGGAAACTTATGTAGAAATGACTTGGACTTGGGATACAACGGAAGGACATAGATATGTCTAGGTGGTAACCTATATGTTATACATTCACTTGTAGATTGCGATTATTTGGTGGATTCATTTAAGGGCAATACTTACATCTTTACTCAATGTGAGTTTTGCGGCCCCATTTTCTTTACTTATTTTCCGTTGGGGGAAAAGAATGCTCAAACTGATTTCGAACTGTTTTCTTATGATGTGTAAACTATCTGATTTTCTGATTTGGACATTATGATTGAATAAGTGACATGCTGATTGTTGTGGACTGATTGTTGATTGTTCGGATGAGTCTTGTGTCTTAGGGACCTTGACAAAACTCCATATTACTTACTTTTCGGATGAGTCTTGTGTCTTTGGGACCATGACAACACTCCATATTTCTTACTAATACGGATATGATTATTGTGACATCCGTCACCAAAAGGGAGATTTGTAAAAATTCCGATTTAAAAATCGAACTCTTAGTTATTATAGAATTTATAATGGATGACATATTTAAACTATGCGGACACAAACCTATATATCCTAAAAAGTAGCTGGAATTTTATAAGCAGTATAATGTATAGCTTATTTATATGTTTCAATATTGAAAACGACAAAGTATACGAAGTTAAAAATATATCAATATTATACTTGTTCCGATCGTATTCGAAAGATCTCTACAAATAAAATATGTGTTTGTACTAATCTATGATAAAAGTTGAAGTGTATAACAAAAAGAGAAATTACTAGAATATAAAAGAAATAATGAATTGTAATATTGAAATACTAAAAGGTTAAAATATAACATTTTATAGATATACAGGGGGGCTTGTTGAAAGTTTCATTAAAATAATAATGAAGAGCTTCTTTTGAAATGAAAGAATAGAAAAAAATAATAATAAAATAATAATAATCAGCATCATCAAATAATATTAAAATAATAATAATGATAAAATAATGCAAAGAAATGCAGACAAGCGAATATGCGTTTGATCATGAAAATTTGAATATGAACACTTTTGCTTTTTGGTTATCAAATTAAGTTGGACAGCCAAAAGTGAGATTACGTTTATTTAAGATAAATATATACTTCCTCCGGTGGATTCATATTTTAAGCATCATATCACATATCATCTATAATAATATATATGGAATATAGATCCTGTCAGATTTCAGACTATATACATATACGTGATTCACTTCCTAAAAACGATTTACAAACTAAAACCACTCAAAATTCTTCTCTCCTATCTCATTCCAGCCGTGACCAGCCCTCCATCATCAAACACAAATCATTTTTTATCTTTGATCATCAATTATCAATTATTCAAGGTATACAAGTTCACTTTGGTTATCTTTCAAATCCTAATAAGGTCAAAGTTACTAAGAAGATTCAGGCATCTCCAAATCCTTCTGTTGGTAAAACGCTCAACCGATTTCAATTCTTCCGATGTTATGCCTCATATATATTTCTTTGTTGTTTTATTTTTCTATTATAATCTATTTGATTAAACTATATAACTACAGTAACTAATATGATAAATTAATAAAAATAAATAATTATATACGAAAACTGGTGTAAAAATGTTATACATAAAAGTAAAAGTTAGATCAAAATCAAAAAGTCATAACATGATTTTAACATAATATTTTTTTTAACGATTCTTGTGTCTATAATAAATACTATGAATCTACTTCCACTTCCAACTAGCCTTGTGTCAAAATAATGAGTTTAAGTGATTCAAAAGATTTTTGTACGACAAGTGGTCGAATCTTAGTTTTCGTCACAAAATTTTAGTCAACTTTGTAGAATTTTCGTAAATTATGGGATGAGACCTGGAACTTGGTTTTTGGATACAATTGAAGGATTTTTTTTTATCTACCTAGATTGTAACAAACGATACATGTATGTTGTAGATTTATCGTGAGGAATTCGTTTGGGAACATTTATTTGCTTTGTTATTCAAGGTGAGTTTTCGTGGCCCCATTTTCATCTACTTATTTTCATATTGGGGGAAAAGTATGCTCATGTTTTATCAACTGTTTTATGCTGTGAACGTATTCATTTCTATTTTTGGACATATGCTTGAAATGTGTGGCACTATGTGACTTATATGCATTAAGACTTGTTGCTTACATCCGTGCTGTACTTCCTTGTGGGGTATTTGCCGTACATTGAGATTGGTTGTTTACATTCATGCTTTACCTCCTTGTGGGGTATTTGCCGTACATTGGGATTGTTGCTTACATTCGTGCTTTACTTCCTTGTGAGGTAATTGCCGTACATTGAGATATATTGACTGCATTATTTCACATTTGTGTACATTTCTATATGCATTGTCCTAACTTACTATTATCACAGCAAAATGTTTATTTTTCTGGTGTCTGGTTTCAAACCTACGAAACTCACCAACATATGTGTTGACGTTTTGAGCATATCTTTTCAGGTAGCACTAGTGGAACTAAGGCTGAGGACAACAAAACTTAGTGGACCGTTTAGGTTGCATTAAGTGTCACTTCAAGATACATGAAATGTTTGGTTAGCATTTTGGTTGTTTGGAAAGACGTGTTTCACCTTAACTATGTTGAAAACACTTATTGATTATTTGTAAGACTTTGATTCATTGTTGGAATGTATGCTTGGCACGAACCGCTATTCGTGTTAATGACATCATGACACATTGATCTTTATATTTCATATAGAGTTCTTTATAATGGTGTGTTATGATCCTGTCATAGTTGTACCCCGTTGTTTCCGCTTTAGACGGGGTGTGACAATTATTGATAGTACTATCGGACGACGGTCCCGCTCTTGTGATAGATACGTTATCCTTGAGTGAATATTATCCAGGAACGGAATGGTTTGCTTATGGTGGATGAGTTGGTTACTTTATGTACTTATTTCATATCATATGTCCTACTTATTGATTATCACAGCAAACTGTATTTTCTCATGTGTCTTATTAAACCTGCGAAACTCACCAACCATTGTGTTGACATTTTCGAGCATTTCTTTTCAGGAAACGCTAGTGGCATTAAGATCGAGGACAAGAAAACTTAGTGGACCTGTTAGGTTGCATTAAGTATTGTTGCAAGACTTATGATACAATTATTGTTTGTGACACATTGTTTCTTTGTTGGCGTGAATGCTATGACACGACCCGACATTCGTGTTAATAACATCACAACACATTGGTTTGATTTCATTTAGTAATCTCTTATTATTGATGTGTTGTGATCCTATCATGGTTGCATTCCGTTGTTTCCGCTTTAGACGGGGTGTGACTGATGATCCCAGCTAGAGATCTTAGTATGTATTACTTTGATTGATTATTAATAAGCTTGCGGAATAGTTTATTAATAACTTGAAGAACAAACTTGTATATAACAGAATATCTAACCAAAAGCTTCAATATTATTAACAATAATACGAACACACAACTTGTGTTAGGGTTTACAACCTTGAAGCTAATAACTAGAATGAATTCGTATATCACTACCTCTAGGGTTTTACAGAATCTCTATTTATAACACATAGAGTCCTTTACAAAATCAAACTATTATGGAAATCCTATCTATTCCATAATTATCTCTAACCGACTAACCAACAGTGGTTGAGTACTTACAAAATACAAACTATACACTAACAGTGGCCCTGTTAGACAAATGTACTAACAGCGGTTGTCTTCTTCTAACAGTGGTTGACTTCTAACAGTGGTTGAAGTCTTATACCAACAGCGGCATGATACTTGTATTCTGAGCAAATCTAACAGTGTCTCAGGTCTCAACAATCTCCCCCTAAACTTGATCATTCAGAGTAATGATTCAAGTTTCAATCCTTCTTTTCTTCTTCTTTCTCCTTCATTGTTTGCCGCTTATGCAGTTGATTAAACACCATGTATAAAGCTCTGTAAACTCCTTCAGTAATGATGGTTGTAGATAACTTCAAATCAATCAATCTATTCAGCAACCCTGTTCCCAGCACATAATGTCGATCATCAAACATGTAGATCACCTGCCCATTGTGGAATACTACCATGTGTACTCCAGCTCTGGCAAAATATCTCCAGGTTATAACCCTTTGATAACAATGAAAGAATAAGTGATACAAGCTGGCTGGTTCAAACAGGCTCTGCAATAACTCCATCATTTGTCTTTCAATCACTGCTTCAGAGTTCTTTCTATTCCTGATTCTGCTCACTTGATACAATTCCAAAAGATCATCTCTTGTACAAATTCTGAGCAAATCAACCATACTCCCAACATGATCATCAAATCCTCTTTCCCTTTCAATCTTGATCTCAAGGATCATTTTTCTGAAACCATAATCAATTGCTACTCCTTCCCAATTTATAATTCTAGCCTTTCTTGGTCCTTCAGAAATCTCCTTGCTATCAGTCAGAATCTTGATTCTCTTTTTCAGCTCTGGATCAAATCTTGGAATATCAGGAATAACATTATCTTTAGAAATCTGATTTTTCCATGAATTTCTTCTAACTTCATTCTGCTTTTCCTCTAAGGCTTTCTCTGCTGCCTCAGTAGCTGCCTTTTCTCTTCTTTCTTCTTCTTCTTTCAAAAACTTTTTCATTTCCCTATCTGCCTTTTCCTTCTTCTCCTTCATCAATGCATTCAAATTCCTATTCTCTTCCATTTTCTTTGTCCACTCTTCATCTTTTCCCATATACCTATCATATGCCTGTTGCAGCTTCTGCATATTCCATCCTCTAACAATTTTAGCTGGAGCATAATTTTCAGACAATGCATTGATCATTTGTCTTCTCCTTTCAGCATATGGTAAAGGTTTACTCCTTTTCTTGGCTAATTCCTCTTGCTTTTTCTTTCTAGCCCTTTCCTCATTTGCCCTTTTCATCAACAAAAATCCAGAAGATAACTCTTCCTCTTCATTACCTTTCTTCTTCTTTAAATAATCATGAACTCTCTGAGCAGGAAGCTTTAATCCTTGTGCAGTCTTTTCTTTAACAATCTCTGCAGCTTTCTGTGTAATAGTCACTACACTCAGATCATCCAAAATCATTTTCACATCATCACCCTCTCCTTCAGCTTTAGCTTCTGCAGCTCTCCTTATCAACCTTTCTCTTTCTTCTACTTGCATCCTCAGCATATCATGAGACTCAATATGAGGCTCTTTAATTTCTTTCACCTTTGATTTTTCTTTTAACTTTCCTTTACCTTTGTCTTTTGGATCAATCACAGGCAATTTAGACTTAGGTTTGAGTGGTGAAGTTGGTTCTCTTATTGTAACAGGTACCTCTCTTGGTCTTGTTGTTGTTGTAGTTGTGGCAGGAGTTGGTATGATAGCAGTGGTGATTGGTGTATCAACAGTGGTAGGAGTTAGTGTACTAACAGGGGTAGACATAACAGTGGTTGTGTTAGTGTTGACAGGGGTTGAAATTGTGACAACAGAGGTAGAACTTTTGACAGGGGATAAAGTTTTAGTTGACTTTCTTCTGGGAATAGATTTCTTTCTTGTAAAGGTCTGCAACTTCTTCTCTTCAGCAATTGATTGCTCCCCCTTAACCTCAACTTCTCCTTCTTTTTCAACATCATCAACCACCTCATACACTGACCTATCACTGAAACTCACTCTTTTCTTATCATCCAGATTAGCACCCATCACATCCCAAACATACAATCTAAGTGCAGCTTTCTCAGGCAACCCTTTATTCAATGGAAATACCTGATAAACTGTTTCATCAGTCTGCTCTGCTCCTGCACCATCAACCACCTCATCATCTAAATTTTCATGTATCACATAATCAGATACATTTAGCTCCTCCTCAGCCTTATCCCTGCTCTGCACATAATCATCATCTTTATCATCAAACACTAACTCCACAGTGTCTTCTGATTGTGCCTCAATATTCATCTCAACTGTATTATCATCAAACTCAAGCACCTCTGTAGCTGTATTATCATCAAACACCTCTGTAGCTGCAGAATCATCATTCATCTCATCAATATTGATCATTTCTCCATCCATATCATCATGAGGTCCATATGAATCATCATCATCATCATCACCTGCTCTTGAACCATCATCTTCAGGCATAATATCATCATCTGCTTTCTTCTCCCCCTTGCCTGAAGATTCTTTTAACCTATTTGCAGGTAGAAGAATATTATTGACAGCCTCCTCAAGCACTAACAACCTATTCTTCATATCAAGCAACTCTTCCTTCTGATGATCAATGAGCTCCTTCTGTTTAGCAATGAACTCATCCTGAGCTTGAATTTTCTGTTGAGCCTCTTTTCTGTAAGCCCTTTCCCTCTCATATTTGCTCCATAGTTTATTGACATCATGTACAAGATAAGAAATCGTCAATTCATCAGTATCACTAGGCTCATCAACATTAGAGTGTGACCTCTTAGTTGAATCCTTGCCCACATCTGCCACTGCAGATGTCCCTTGGTTATTGGTACTGGGACCTACATTTGAATCATCACCCATAGGTTCATCAAACATAGTTGCCTCTGGTTGGGTCTGATTAATGTTACCACTATCCTGCCCTGCCAGTGGGCTAGAAACAGTAGTGGCAGCCCTTCCAGAATGAACATTTTCATCAAGTATGTTCACCTGTTGTGTTGGAACAGTTGACTGAGACTGTGGATAAACAGGAATCTCCATAGCCTGTGTAGCCTTCTTGGATTTCTTGGCTTTAGATTGGGTAGGCTGTTTGTTCCCTTGTTTTCTTTTGATGCCACCTCTTGATGTGTGTTCAGAACCAACTTGTGTTGTTGGTCTGTCATCATTTGGTCCAGATGGTGTTGGTAATACACCACCAGTGGCAGAAGGAGTAACTAGCATTGTAGAAAATAATGCAGTTTCCTTCTTAGAAAAAGCATTCTGATACTTATTCATAGCCTGAATAGTCCTCAAAGATAGAGTAGAACTAACAATTACACTATCCTCTGCTGGCAGATTTGACAATTGATTATTCAACAAAAGCTGAACAAATCTAGGATACATAACGAATGTATCACCCTTTACATTCCTAATCATATTATCTAAGATAAATCTAGACATATTAAATTTAATACCCTGTGCCAAGCAGATAATAGGATATGCAATCGTAGAACTAAATTCATTAAAACTAGTTCTCTTTTGAGACAAACATACCAGAAAAGTATGAATGTAGAACTTCCATTGAGGACAAAACCATGACTTCAAGAAAGTATAGTCTGATCTTGTCTTTCCTGAACCTTCATACCCCATATCCATAATGCCTTTAAACAAATCTTCTCTCGATAACTCCAGAATTCCACCTTCATCATCAAACTGTAAAAGTTCTCTTAGAACAATCTCAGTAACCATTACCTTCTGACCCTTGACAGTGGAATGAATGTGAGTAATGCCATTAACATTCCCTTCCTTTGCATTCTGCCAGAACTCCTGAATATGTGATCGAATCAATCGTGGAGCGACAGTAAGGGCATAAGTAACTGGACAATTACTCAAGAAATCGATGATAGGGTGAAAATACTCATCGGCAAGGTCTTTATTCAAGAAAGCCCTCATGTTGTGTTCAGAATGAACACTTAGCATAGAAGTACCAGAATCAGACGATGATGAAGATGCCATTGATGTAATCGATGAACGAACGAAGAGTGAATTACAATAAACAACTTAAAGCGAGAGCGATTATTGAAGGGTTTTGAAAATTTTGAAAGCGTAATTGAAAAAGTGAAGTATTTGAGTATTTATTTGATGATAGTGCCAAGCCCTAAAAATAGAACTAGCAGTGGCACTTCTGGTTATACCCAACAGGGGTACAATTTACAAACAAACCCAACAGGGGTACCTCACTTGTCAATTTATAGTCAACCCTTTCTAACCATCTAACAAAGCTAGCAGCGGCTGATAGTCTAGCAGGGGCATCCGACCAAGGAAACGCCAACTTAGAACTAACAGGGGCATAAACTTAGCTTAGTTAGACAACGAAATTTTTTTTTTTTTTTTTTTTTTTTTTTTTTTTTTTTTTTTTAACCAAAACAAATAAGAAGAAACAAATAAAACATTAAATTCCAGCTCAAGTGATGTCTCTTGACAGTGGCTGAAACCTGCAATATTAAACTAAGAAAAACAACTAGCATGGGTTAAATTACACACATATACAGCAGGGGTTTAAACTACATTGACAGTGGCACAGGTAAACTAACAGTGGCACCATCTGTTATCATAATGAAGCTAACAGTGGCAACACCTGACCCTGTCACATACAATATATTTTACCCCTGTTAGTATCAAATCCAGACCAAAACACTACGTGAGATTGATCATACCAATATTAGTTATCAAAAATGTAAATCTTCCTACATCAAATGCTTTTGTAAAAAGATCTGCAAGTTGATTATCAGTATGAATTTTAAAAATATGAATCAATCTTTTATCATAACAATCTCTTATAAAATGATATCTGATTTCAATGTGTTTGGTTTTTGAATGCTTAACTGGATTCTGAATGATACTAATAGCAGAAGTATTATCAATATAAATAGGAGTGTTCATGAAAGTCAAACCATAATCCAGCATTTGATTCTGAATCCAAAGAACCTGTGCACAGCAACTTGATGCTGCAACATATTCTGCTTCTGCTGTAGAAGTGGAAACTGTGGTTTGCTTCTTGCATTGCCATGACACTAACCTATTTCCAAGAAATTGACATCCTCCACTAGTCGATTTCCTGTCCATATTCTCACCACCATAGTCACTATCTGTGAATGCCTTTAGCTCAAAATCTGATCCTTTAGCATACCGAAGGCCCAAGTCTGGTTGACCTTTCAAGTATCTAAAGATCCTCTTCACAGCATACATGTGTGACTGCTTTGGATTGGTCTGATATCTAGCACAAAGACACACTGCAAACATTATATCAGGTCTGGATGAAGTTAAATACATCAATGAACCAATCATTGACCTGTATAAGTGCACATCTACTTCCTCCCCCTCAGGATCTGAATTAAGATGTTTATGTGCCTCCATGGGAGTGCTAGCTATCTTCACGTCTTTATAACCAAATTTATTCAAAATATCTTTCACATACTTCCCTTGGTTAATAAAGATTCCATCAAACTTTTGCTTGACCTGCAATCCTAAAAAGAATGTGAGTTCACCCATTGAACTCATCTTGAACTTCTTATGCATTAAATCTTCAAACTCTTTGCACAATGAATCCCTTGTAGACCCGAAAATAATATCATCAACATACACCTGTACCAGCAATATATCTCTTTGAACCCTCTTGGTAAACAATGTCTTGTCAATAGTACCTCTCTTGAATCCATTCTTGAGCAAGTACTCAGATAGAGTATCATACCAAGCTCTTGGAGCTTGATGTAATCCATACAATGCTTTCTTCAATCTGCACACTCTATCTGGATATGTTGGATCTTCAAATCCTGGTGGTTGGCAAACATACACCTCATCATCAATTAGACCATGAAGAAAAGCACTCTTCACATCCATTTGATAGACTTTAAAATCCTGATAAGATGCATAAGCTAAAAATAATCTAATAGCTTCTATTCTAGCAACAGGGGCAAAGACATCATCATAATCTATGCCTTCTTCCTGTGTGTACCCCTGTGCTACCAACCTAGCCTTATTCTTGATCACTATTCCTCTTTCATCTCTCTTGTTCTTAAAGATCCATCTTGTGCCTATAGCTTTCTTTCCTTTTGGAAGATCAACCAAATCCCACACATCTTGCAGTTTGAATTGCAACAATTCTTTCTGCATAGATTCAATCCAGCTTGGATCTTTGAGAGCCTCCACTGCCTTCTTTGGTTCCATCTGTGAAAGAAAACATACATATAATGAAGTATGTACATCTTCTTCTCTTACCTTGGTTTGATGTCTTGTCTGAACAGGAGTCATAATATCACCAATAATCAAATCCAAGGAATGATCTTTATGAACCACATATTTAGATGTAGAAGTATCCAGTAGTTCTCTTTCCAAATTAGAACCCAAAAGATTATCTATCTCAGAGTCTGAAAAAGACTCTCTTTCCTCTCTTTCCTTTGATGGCTTTGGAGTTGCTTCAGAATCTGACAAAGAAGTCCTTTCCAAAACTTGAAATGGAGGACTTTGTTCAACAAATTTTGGAGAATCGTGCTCTCCTTCTGAATCATGCTCTGAAACTATATGAGAACTCTTTGAACCATTTTCTGTTGGAATTGAACCATCTTCATCCTTTGAACCATTTTTGCTACTTGACCCACTTGAATCATCTGAAGGTTCATCTTGCTCTAACTGGAATACTTCTGGAGGATCTGGAGACCAAATAGGAAACAAGACATACTTCAAGTCATCCTTTTTAGTTTGACTTGAGGTTGATTTCCCATCTTTACCTGCATCATTACCTGCATCTGTACCTGCATCTGTACCTGCACTAATAGACAAATCTGGATATCTAAAAGCATGGGTTAGTGCATCAATATCAAACAAAACTTCTGGACCTTTTCCTTCTACATTTGATGTATGTTCATTAAAGGTCACATCCATGGTCTCTTCTATGATCCTAGTCCTTTTGTTAAATACTCTATAAGCCTTGCTTTGAATAGAGTATCCAACAAATACACCCTCATCTACCTTACTCTGAAACTTACCAAGATGATCTCTGGTATTTAAGACAGTACAAGGACATCCAAATGGTTTTAAAAAGCTAACCAAAGGTTTTCTTTTAAAGAATAACTCATAGGGTGTCTTGTTATGAGGTTTAATAATCAAAATCCTATTCAAAACATAACAAGCAGTGCTAACAGCCTCTGCCCAAAAGGACATTGGTAGTTTAGCATCTGCTAGCATGCTTCTAGCAGCCTCAATTAGTGTCCTATTCCTCCTCTCAGCTACTCCATTTTGTTGTGGAGTCCTAGGTGCACTATACTGTCTTTCTATACCTTTATCCTCACAGAACTTATTCATCTCATGATTCTTAAATTCTGTCCCATTATCACACCTGATGATCTTAACCTTTTGATTAGTTGAATTCTCAATCCTAGTTATGAATGATCTAAGTATTTCACCTGTCTCATCCTTAGTCCTAAGAAAGAACACCCAACTCATTCTAGAGTAATCATCAGTTATTACCAAACAGTAAGATTTCTTCCCTTGACTAGCTACATTGGTAGGGCCAAACAAATCCATATGTAACAGGTGTAAGGGAGTGGTATTGGTATTCACAAGCTTGGTCTTATAAGAGGTCTTGTGTTGCTTACCTTTGAGACATGCTACACAGTGGTCACTACATTCAAATAACTTTTCAGGTAAGCCTCTCACTAGCTTATTCCTAACAAGTTTATTCATGGTCTTGAAATTCAAGTGACACATCCTCCTATGCCATAGTTCAGATTCAGATACAGTAGCTTTAGAAATGAGACAGTTAACATTTTGAGATTCCATCTTGTTTAAATCACTACAGTATACATTATCCTTTCTTGGAACTCTCATTAAAATCTTATCTTCAGGTATTTTGAGTTTTTCAGAAAGTATAAGGCATTCTGTGTCAGTGAAATATACAGGATTTTGCTTATCTGTGATTTGACTCACACTAAGTAAATTGTATCTCAATTGCTCAACATAATAAACATCATTGAAAGTGAGCTTACTACTTTTTACCTTACCTTTACCTGTGATTTTACCTCCTTTAGGATTGCTTCCAAATGCTACATCTCCTCCAGAAAACGCTTTAAAGTCCTGTAGCTTTTTCCTGTCTCCAGTCATGTGTCTTGAACAGCCAGAATCAATATGCCATAAGCTTGGTGGCTTGCCCTGCACATATATGAGAAAAACAGTTAGTTTTTCTTGGGAACCCAAACCAATTTGGCTTTGGGTTTCCCTTGAGCACCATTGACATCAACCCTTTTGACAGTGATTGATCTCAGTGCTGCATTGGTTTTGGACACTTCAGATTTACACTCATTTTTATGTCTCCAAAAACAATCAATTTTAGACCTGACAGGGGTTAATGGTTTGACAGTGGTCACCTTTAAGTTTGTATTGATTACCCTGGCAGTGGTAGCTTTACTTGGTATAAACATTCTTTTGAAATGTTTAATACCAGCAGAGGTACCATGCCTGACAGTGGTCAAACCCTCCCCTGTTCGTGTCTTGCCTCTGTTAGCCGTTGACATGGGCACTGCTGTAGCATTAACAGGGGCTGCAGCATTGCCTCTGTTAGGCTTATTTATCAACTCATGACCTGTACCACTGTTCCTATTATTTTTAGGATTGTAGTAACAGTCCTGTTGAAGATGATTATATCTACCACAAATAAAACATGACTTTCTTTTCACACATTCAAACCCATTACCCAACCTTTGTGAAACCAATTGGTTCCAATTTCTTTGATTACCCCTGGGAATGGATTTATTCACATTACTTGCAGTATGTAACTCAGACTTCTTTGATTTACATGTACACTTATCACACTCAGATTTCAACTTGTCTTTTGATTCAGTATTGACCTTTTTGTGTACATACCCTAAACCTGAACTAGCCTTGTTGGTTTTCCTGACTTGATCTAACTGAGCCTTTGCTTTCTCAACAAACATCTTTTTACCCTCTTCTAGTTTAGTACTATTAAGTTCAGAAACTAGACCAGTAATAGACTTAACACTACCATCCACAGAATTACCACTAGATGAGCTATCACTATCACACTCATCTTCCTCAGTCCAATCAGATACCTCAACTTTATCAAAATTCACATTATCATCACAATTAACAACTGGATCTACCTTTTTAACCTCCTCAGACACACCTACCTTAAGTGTTTCTAAAACAAAATCACTTTTAGGTGGGAAATAAGTATGAATATAAGGTGGAGGAACAGCATTAAGGTTGTAACCTAATCCAAGTTTTAATTTATCATGAATTTGAGACTTGATTAAGTTTTGAACACCTTTTGAAACATTTTCCAACTCATCAACTTTCAATTTTATTGACTCCTTATCAGAAATTGCCTCAGCCAACTTAGCACTTAGCATATCAACTTTTGTTTGTAAAGCTTTCTTTTCCCAATTTAGATACTTAACATCTAAGTGAAATTGAGATTCATTCTTTTCATAAGCTTTTATCTGATTTTCTAAGTTTTCAATAGCTAAAGTGGCATGTTGACTCTTTTCCTTACAAGCTTTTAATTCATTACACACAACCATATTATGATCCCTATAAAATTTAACCATTTTCTTACATGCAGGAGAACATAATTTAGATTGTACCTCATATGGAATGTCTGAAGACTCTGGTTCTTCTGTGACAGCCATCAAAGCTTGATTCTGAACTACAAGCTCTTCTTGGTCACTCCAGTCAAATCCTCCCATTCCATCTTGAACAACCAATGAATCTGAAGTGGTGTTCTGAACAGGTACCAATCTTCTTTGTGGAGCAGAATTATTTCTCATAATACCATTCTGAGATTCTCCAGCCTGTGTGCTCTTGCATTCTCTAGCAAAGTGTCCCATCTTGTGACAATTGAAACACTCCACCTTGCTCTTGTCAAAACCAGCTACACCATCTCTCTTGTAAGAAAAGTTTCTGTTCCCAGACCTCTGCATAAACCTCTTTGCCCTGATTGTAATCATGGCCATTTGCCATCTTAAATCCATCTCTTCCAGGTCCTCTTCACTAACCTGCTCCAAATCTTCTGTAGTTAATGAAGAATTCACATGGCGTGCAAAGAATGCTTCCAATACATTATCATTAGCACCAGATGTGCTACAACTACCAGATTCACCAACAGAAACAAAAGCAGCATTGTTAGAGCTACCATTGGACTGTTTCAATGCTAGAACTTCAGGCTCAAAATTCCTCAGATCATTATACAGGTCTTCAATCTCTTTCTCTTCAAGATCTGGACTTTGTCTAAGTCCCACAGTGTACATATTCCAATCTGTACCAAGTGATCTTAGAAACTTCCTGTTCAAGTCATCTTTATCAATCTTGACATTGTGATTTTCTAAATCACCCACAAGTTTTTGAAACCTATCAAAAGTCTGAGTCAGAGTTTCAGACTTTACACCTGCAAAGTTTTCAAACTGTTGTTTGAGAAGAGATCTCTTATTCTTCTTGGTGTTATCATTACCACCAAATCTCTTAACAATTGCTTGCATAAGAACCTGAGCATCTTCACAGTTTTCAAACTTCCTTTGATACTCATTAGGAATAGACAAAAGTAGAGTACTTAATGCCTTCCACTCTGTTGCTCTTTCTTTTCTCTCTGCATCAGACTTTGGTGGTGGTCTTTCTTCCTTTTTACCATCTGCATCCTTAGTATAGTTTGGTCCATTAGTAACCACCTCCCACATCATATAATCCGTAAGCAACATGTATTGCCTAATCCTAGTCTGCCATAACTCAAACTCATCAGGTTTGAGCATGGGAATCTTTGTAGCTTGTATTCCTTCCATTGATTCAGTAGACATCTTGTTATTTGTTGAAAAAGCTGCGAAATTCAATTACCTTCTTCAAGATCAAAGTAATATCAAGCCCTGATACCACTTGATGATCCCAGCTAGAGATCTTAGTATGTATTACTTTGATTGATTATTAATAAGCTTGCGGAATAGTTTATTAATAACTTGAAGAACAAACTTGTATATAACAGAATATCTAACCAAAAGCTTCAATATTATTAACAATAATACGAACACACAACTTGTGTTAGGGTTTACAACCTTGAAGCTAATAACTAGAATGAATTCGTATATCACTACCTCTAGGGTTTTACAGAATCTCTATTTATAACACATAGAGTCCTTTACAAAATCAAACTATTATGGAAATCCTATCTATTCCATAATTATCTCTAACCGACTAACCAACAGTGGTTGAGTACTTACAAAATACAAACTATACACTAACAGTGGCCCTGTTAGACAAATGTACTAACAGCGGTTGTCTTCTTCTAACAGTGGTTGACTTCTAACAGTGGTTGAAGTCTTATACCAACAGCGGCATGATACTTGTATTCTGAGCAAATCTAACAGTGTCTCAGGTCTCAACAGTGACATCCGGTAAAGCTAACACGGGTGCTTGACACAATAACTGCTTTAAGGTCTGAAAAGCTGTCTCCTGTGACTCATCCCACTGAAACTTAACATCTTTTCTTGTCAATTTTGTTAACGGACCAGCAATCTTTGAAAAGTCTTTAATGAATTTTCGATAATATCTGGCTAGCCCAAGAAAACTTTTAATTTCAGAAGGATTCTTTGGAACATTCCAATTCATAACAGCTTCAATTTTAGCAGGATCTACTTTGACACCATCATTACAGATAATATGACCCAGAAACTGTACTTCCCGAATCCAGAACTCACATTTAGAAAATTTGGCATATAAGTGTTCTCTTTTCAATGTTTCCAACACTATTCTCAAATGCATTTCATGTTCTGATTCAGATTTAGAATATATCAGAATATCGTCGATAAACACAATAACAAATATATCGAGAAAAGGCCGACAAACACGGTTCATGAAATCCATAAAAACTGCTGGAGCATTAGTCAAACCAAAAGGCATAACCAGGAATTCAAAATGACCATACCTGGTTCGAAAAGCAGTTTTAGGAATATCCTGTTCACGAACACGAACCTGATGATAACCTGATCTCAAGTCAATCTTAGAATAGAATGAAGATCCCTGCAACTGATCAAACAAATCGTCTATGCGAGGCAGTGGATATTTATTCTTTACTGTTCGTTTATTCAGTTCCCTATAATCAATACACATTCGAAAAGACCCATCTTTCTTTTTCACAAACAAAACTGGTGAACCCCAAGGAGAAGAACTATGTCTAATGAATCCTTTATCCAATAACTCCTGTATCTGATTCATCATTTCACGTATTTCAGAAGGAGCTAATCTATAGGGAGCTTTGGCTACAGGCGACGAACCAGGAACAAGATCAATCTGATATTCAACTTCCCTAACTAGTGGAAACCAGGCAGTTCATCGGGAAACACTTCCGGATATTCAGAAACAACCGGAACATCATAAATGGATTTCTTTTCTAATTTTACATCAATCACATAAGCCAGGTAAGACTCACAGCCTTTAGACAACGACTTCCTAGCTTTCATCATGGAAATCAGAGGTATACACTCACCATCCCTTTCTCCTCGAGCCACAATGTATGACTCTTCAGAGATTAGGATTCTAATCAACTTATGGTGGCAATCAATACTTGCTTTATACTGACTCAACCAATCCATGCCAATAATCACATCAAAACTTGGAATCGGCATTAACAGAAACGAAATTGGAAAAGTCTGGCCATCTATTACAATATTATCTCCAGTCACCGAGGTGGTAACAGGAACTAGCTTACCACTAACAATCTCTACTTCTAAGGGCTTAGTTATCACAATAGGGATCAGTTTCAACTTATCACATAAACACATAGATATAAATGAGCAGTTTGCTCCAGAATAAAATAAAACACGTGCTGGTATAGAGTTTATAAGAAAAGTACCAGTAATCACATCATCTGTGTGAACAGCCTCATCGACTGTCATCTGAAAGGCCCTACTAGTAGCTAGTGGAGGATTCTTCCGCTTTTGCCCGAAAGATGACGAACTCCCGACCGAAACCGAACCCTGTTTCCCTGCCTCTGGACACTGACCAACACGATGCCCTTCTTTCTTACAATGCCAGCACACATAATTAGGAAACTTGCAGTTCTTGAATTCATGACCAAGCTCACCACATTTAACACATTTATTTGTCTGAGGTGTACACGGCCCAGTATGTTTAGACCTGCAAGTACTACACCAGTTGGAACTACCAGAAGAAACACTTTTACTACCACTTTTCTGGCTCTGTCGGTTACCCTGCCACCTTTGTTTCCCTTTTCCGGAAGATTCATTTCTAGATTTCTGATCAGATCTATCCTTAGCTTGATAACCTGTACCTCTCATATCACTATCAACAGAACGTGCGAGATTAAAATGTAACACCCTCAAATTTCGGTTTGCGGAAGCTGTCGGGTCGGGTGTTACTAAATCAAATATCACAGCATAAGATACATAATGAACGACTCTAAATGAGACGTTTGAATATAATTATACATTTCCCAAAATAGAACGTTTACAACGTTATGAGTTTGCCAGTAAATTCCAAATACATAATTTGAAAATACAAAAGTAAATCAGAGTTGTCCCAAATGTTTGAAATAATGCGACTCGAGCTAGCATAATCTTGTAGTAATCCTAATCCTGCTGGGCACCTGAGAACACATGCTAAAACAGGTCAGCTATAAAGCTGGTGAGTTCATAGGTTTGTTTGTTGAAAACATAAAGTATAAATCTTGTATGTTTTGAGAAGTTGTTCAGAATCCACGATCCTGATTTGTAGCAAATTGTAGTTGTAATTACCAATGTGTAATTCGAAAGTTTAGGTGTCTAATACCTAAGCAATTGTAGTCCGTACCTAAGTACACAATAATTGAGGCATACCGAGCCTGAATACCAATCTGGTATGAGTAAGTGTATAACGGGAGGCAATGCCTGCCTAAGTTGTAACCAAATAACTGTATGACCACGTCATATGATAGTAAGTAACTGTAGTCCCGCAGAACTATGATTTAATATATGAGGTGTTGCATCCAGCAACAAGTGATTGTAGATCCGCAGATCTATGTTTGAACGTTTAGCGTGTCCGTTTACCCGATTAGCATAAGCTAACCCGGACATGAATTGAGCTAACGGCCTCGCGTGGCAGCACCACCGATCCGTTAACTTATTGTGAATCCCGAGTATAACTCGCTGATCCATTGATTGAAATTTCGTCCACTGCAATACCGTGGTTTCGTTTTGTGCCCACTTTACCGTGGCATCGTTTGGTGCCCGCTGCAATACCGCGGCATCGTTTTTGAAGTTGCTCGCAAGCAATTTGTAATTGAGCCGGCAGTACAACGACATGCCCGACTAAGTTGTTTGAGAGCCAGTAGTACTCGACATGCCTGACTAAGTAGATCGTATAATAGTATGTAGATATTCATCAGGTGACACCCCCACGGTTGGATTACATCCTGGGCCGGGGGACCATCCCTGGTTGGATTACATCCTGAGCCAGAGTCGTCACCAGTTGAGTCGTTTTGATATAAGGAGTCTGTACTGACTTGTGATAATATTGTATACTCCTAGCCTAAAGCCTAGCAAGTATATATAACGGAGTCTTGGGAAAATGTTCACTTAAGTTCAGTTCCCATACTAATGATAATGGAGTGTGTCGACAGTTTTAGTTCTTAAAGAATAACTAAACTTGTAACAGTATAGATGTTGTTCAGTGTAGGTAGAACTAACTAGTTCTAATGTATTCAATGATATTGTCCCGTGACAATATGGCCAAAAGATTGTGATAACTAAATCAAGTTATGTGTTGGTAATCGTTTTCCAACGACCTAACCGGGTACGATTGTAACCTATCTAGGTTAAGTATTGATATTGTTCTAAAACAATATTGCGGGTGTAATTCCTAAGTATTACACATTTCGTATTACATACAGTAATATAAATAGTTGTAAATTATAAACGATTGTTAATATGATTTGAAAACAGCAATTGAGCATGTGTTTCACCCCGAAAATAGTAAAACAGTTGAAAGAGTGGGGCTATAAAACTCACCTGTGAGTTGTTAGCGATGCGATGATACGCGCATCGTCCGAATGGTAACCTTCTAGTGTCCTAAACACGTGAGGTTATATAAGTATGAGACAAATCAGTTTGTCTAAACGAGTTGTTCATGTATGCATTTGTTGTTGAAGTCTAGGAATGGTGTACGGGGGTCCGGGGGCAGCGCCCCTGGTAGCGGGGTCCAAGGGGTGGCAACCCCTGGCGGGGTCCAAGGGGCAGAGCCCCTGGCTGGGGTCGAGCTGCCAGGTCAGCTTGGAAAAATTTTATTTCTACTACTTTGCTTTAAAGAAAATGTATTCGAAATCCAAATTCGGGTAAAAATCGAGTGGTAAAATTTGGATGTCAATACTTAGTGAAAAACATAGGTTTTTAAGGTTCTGCGACGTCAGATGCGACGTCAGCTGCGACGTCAGAGGCGACGTAGGGTCTTACGTCGCTATGTGCGACATTCGCAATCTAATGCGACGTTGTGTCCTGCGTTGCAATGTGCGACGTAGAATTTGATGGAGACGTAGGGGCTTACGTCGCTATGTGCGACATTCGTAAGTCAATGCGACGTAAAAGCTTGCGTCGCTAAATGCGACGTTGAGGTTTTGTGCGACGTTGGATGCGACGTTAACTGCGACGTCGCAGCACTGTTTTTGGTCCCTGCGACGTAACGGACTGATCGCCGGAGTTTGAGCCGAAAACGAGTTTTCCGGCCTCCGTTGAGTCCGATTCTTTTACCCAACCCATAATTAAGTATTTTAAGCTTATCTAAACCGCAAACAAGCAAAATAACAAAGTTTTGAGAGATTTCGAGAATTGTCGGAAACTTACAAATCCGCGCGAGGAGAATCCGAAAAGATAGGAGTGTAGATCGTTGCGTGGTGATCGTTTTTCCCTAAAGGAGCTTCGAGATTGGAGGTCGTTTAGTGGTGTTAAATGGCGGATTTAGGTGGCGGTGGTGTGGTGTTAGAGAGAGAGATGAGAGAAAAGTTAGAGAAGAGAGAGAGTGAAAGAGGTAGAAATGAGAAAAGGGGAGGAGGTTTCCTCCTTTTTGACTGCCTCGGTGGAGACACCGTCTCCCCATTTGCAGTACAAAATACCCGTGTATTTGTACTCGATCAAAATTTAAAATAGCATTTTAAATTCTAAAATTTATTTATTGTATCTCGAAATGTTTCCTAGTGAAAGTATTTTGTATGAATACTTTATTGAAAATTTAGCTTTATGTTTGTTCCTGCGTTGTCCCAACTGAATAAAATCGTGTGTTAAACTCAAAACGGATGAAATTTTCGAATGTCTAATATTTTCCCAAACATGTAACATTTATTTGAAGTTTAAATTTGGCGCGAAAGTTGACTTTTTGACCGGGTGTTACATTCTCCCCCTGTTAAGAAAATTTCGTCCCGAAATTTCGTGTGAAGTTGTGATTGCGCGGAGTGTGGGAGACATGTACGTATGAGATGTTTGCCGAATAGATTTGTAGACATACAGTGTCTATGTTGAGTTAGAAGACAGTCATTTCATAAATGTGTCGTAGTTTATCATTGTAGTCACATTCTGACCGTATTGTTTGTTTGGTGTATGATTATTTTGTGGTTACTAGGTAACCGTTTACGTTGTAGTCCATTCGGGACTAGATAGTTGTCACATAGTGACCGTTTAGTGAATAGTCCCATTAGGACTAAGTA
This sequence comes from Helichrysum umbraculigerum, assembly GCA_949592205.1. Taxonomy (NCBI): domain Eukaryota; kingdom Viridiplantae; phylum Streptophyta; class Magnoliopsida; order Asterales; family Asteraceae; genus Helichrysum; species Helichrysum umbraculigerum. The sequence goes on along the minus strand of CATIUR010000005.1, from coordinate 572,224 downwards.
GTTGGTGCACGTTAAGTTGATCAGTCTGCTGAAAGCAAACTTTGAGCTTCTCGTTGACCTAGATTAACTAACCCTATGATGCATTCGGAATTAAATTGATAATAGTGATATTGGGGAGTAAAAGTACACGCTTAGCGTGACTGCAATTGGAAAGATTATATTTTCGAGGAAGGATGTACCTACATTATTGTCGGAGTTTCGCTTGGCTCATTCAGAGTCGATCAGGTGTATTTTGCGTTTCTTTGGACAATCCTTCTTGTAATGACCAGGTTCTTTACATTTAAAACATATCCTTCGAGAGTCGGGATTGGCGGGAACTCTGCAGTCCCGGATTACGTGTCCGTATCGTTGGCATCTTTCGCAGGGTAATCCGCATAATCCGTCATGATGACGTTTACAGCCGTGACAAAATGGTTTGTTACCCGCATAGCCTTTTCTTTCGTTGGGTTCGACAGCATAGTACCCCAAGGGTTCAGGTTGATTGGTTGGATTTTGACTAGTGATGGGATCCCCATTCCCTTTTGTTGGGTTGTTTTCAGTTGCAGTTGTTTCGCGTCGTTCCCTCTGTGCCATAAGTCTGTGGGCCATACGAATGGCCTCTTCAATGGCGGTGACCATTCCCTCAATTAGTAGCGGGAGTCCACCGGTGTACCTTGCGATTCGTTGACTTTCAGGGTTTACTATGGTTGGGCAAAGGAGTGCTAGTTGTTGGAAACGATTGGTATATGTTTCGATGTCGTTGTCTTTTACGGTGAGGTGCCAAAGTTCGTCCTCAAGTTTGTGAAGTACTTCGATGGGACAATACTTGTCCTTCATGATTCGTTTCAGGTCTTCCCACGGAAGTTCGTGAGCAGTGTCGATTCCTACAGTTCGGGCATGAAAATTCCACCAGGTAGAGGCGTCATCCTGAAGGGTGTATGTGGCGTACAAGACTTTGCAATCGTCGGGGCAGTTGCAAACGTGAAATATAGATTCCATTTTCTCGAACCATCGAATTAATCCGACAGCTCCTTCAGTTCCGACGAAGTTTGGTGGCTCGCACCTCAGGAAATCCCTAAAAGTGCAAGGCTTTACTTGGTTCTGAGCAGCTAGAGTCGCAGTCACTGCTTGATTAATGATTTGATCTTGCTCAGCTCGAGTGAAAGTTGGTCGTTTAGGAGGCATGATTCTTGAACAAGAATGAAATGACAAAGTGTGAGATCTTTAATCAAAGATGATGATTATTATAACGACATAAATAGCTGACTTGAGTTGGAATTTATGATACACGGGATCCTACGATCCTTGACGTTGAAGTTTTTGATATTGTAGGTGGCAGACGTATCTCTGCCCTTTTGTATTGTTGGTACAACAGTTTAAGTAACCGTTGTCTAGTTTTCTTTAGTAAAGTTATCATGAATTTCATGTTTTTCGAGTGTTGTGACCAGTTGAGTTGTAGTTTCTAGGTGCGGTCGTACCATGACCGAGTTGTGTTTTCTATGTAGTCAATCCAAGACTATGTTGTTGTGAGTAGTCCAATGGACTATATCGTAGTACTATAATGTCGTACGGCCATTCATGCCTGTGTATGTGACAACTACAGTGTCCTCGGTGGTGTTGAAGCAGGGTCCACCAACACAACCCATGTGTGTGGTGACATCATTGTGTATTTATTGATTAAAGCATTACATGCTTAATTGGTCATATACACATATATGGTGTACGTAACTATACAAGTATACGTACATAATAAAAGTCAGGTGTGGCACCTCGTGCCCAGTTAAGTAAGTGTATATGTATATATGTAAGTCGTACATGCAACTATAACAAGTCTACATGCATAATTGAAGTAGCACCTAATGCTATAATGCAGTGCTATCAGCACAGTAATTGAAATACTAATGTTTTGTAATTGTAGTACCAAAGTACCATGAAACGCAGCACCACGTGCTGTAATGAAGTGCCCGCGGCATTGAAATTGTAGTACCCATGTATTATGAGTGTGGCATCAACATGCCATGATTGTAGTATCGACGTACTGTGAAGGTTGCACTAACGTGCTAAAGTTGTGGTATCAACATACCTTGAAATCGTAGCACTACGTGCCATGTATTGTTTGATTTGTAGCCCCAAGGCGAAAATGTGTTTGAAGTTCGAATTTCTCAGTTGTAGCACAAAGGCAAAATGTAGGGGTCAAAGTACCGCATGATTGAATTTGTTGATCTACGTGATCAAGTTGTGATTCGAGATAATTTTGTTGTGGACTTAGTCAACACTAATCCAATTGTGATCCATATGGTCAAGATTTAAAAGTTGTTAGTTTGTTTTAAGTTTCGTGAAGGTTTAGCATGTGCGGGTTTCCATTCCCATTGATAACGTTTGTACCTCCTTCCCGAGGCTCAGTGATAAATGTGATATTCTCCTACGCGTGCATATGGAGAAAGGTGTCGAGTCGCGATAGTTAGGAAGACGGCGATGTGCCTCTTCGCGAGTATGTATTGGTTCAGCGGAATTGATTGTATATATATACTCAATATATATATAAGTACGTAAAATTATTACACATGTAAGGCCTATTCATACATACCTACAGTACATATAATAGCCTAGGATGTCTAGCACATAACAAATCAGAGTCAACTACGCATTCCTGGTCCAGTATAACCCCTTTCAGATATCGCATCATCTTTATTTAATTGTACATAGTTAGCTACGCTATGTTAAATTAAACTCGTATGATGTAATCCCTGAACCAGTCATACCTAACGAGGAATACTGCCTAACGGTCATAGTCTAGGCCCTCTAAATGCAACCTAGTTCACTATAACCTTAGGCTCTGATACAAATCTGTAACACCCTCAAATTTCGGTTTGCGGAAGCTGTCGGGTCGGGTGTTACTAAATCAAATATCACAGCATAAGATACATAATGAACGACTCTAAATGAGACGTTTGAATATAATTATACATTTCCCAAAATAGAACGTTTACAACATTATGAGTTTGCCAGTAAATTCCAAATACATAATTTGAAAATACAAAAGTAAATCAGAGTTGTCCCAAATGTTTGAAATAATGAGACTCGAGCTAGCATAATCTTGTAGTAATCCTAATCCTGCTGGGCACCTGAGAACACATGCTAAAACAGGTCAGCTATAAAGCTGGTGAGTTCATAGGTTTGTTAGTTGAAAACATAAAGTATAAATCTTGTATGTTTTGAGAAGTTGTTCAGAATCCACGATCCTGATTTGTAGCAAATTGTAGTTGTAATTACCAATGTGTAATTCGAAAGTTTAGGTGTCTAATACCTAAGCAATTGTAGTCCGTACCTAAGTACACAATAATTGAGGCATACCGAGCCTGAATACCAATCTGGTATGAGTAAGTGTATAACGGGAGGCAATGCCTGCCTAAGTTGTAACCAAATAACTGTATGACCACGTCATATGATAGTAAGTAACTGTAGTCCCGCAGAACTATGATTTAATATATGAGGTGTTGCATCCAGCAACAAGTGATTGTAGATCCGCAGATCTATGTTTGAACGTTTAGCGTGTCCGTTTACCCGATTAGCATAAGCTAACCCGGACATGAATTGAGCTAACGGCCTCGCGTGGCAGCACCACCGATCCGTTAACTTATTGTGAATCCCGAGTATAACTCGCTGATCCATTGATTGAAATTTCGTCCACTACAATACCGTGGTTTCGTTTTGTGCCCACTTTACCGTGGCATCGTTTGGTGCCCGCTGCAATACCGCGGCATCGTTTTTGAAGTTGCTCGCAAGCAATTTGTAATTGAGCCGGCAGTACAACGACATGCCCGACTAAGTTGTTTGAGAGCCAGTAGTACTCGACATGCCTGACTAAGTAGATCGTATAATAGTGTGTAGATATTCATCAGGTGACACCCCCACGGTTGGATTACATCCTGGGCCGGGGGACCATCCCTGGTTGGATTACATCCTGAGCCAGAGTCGTCACCAGTTGAGTCGTTTTGATATAAGGAGTCTGTACTGACTTGTGATAATATTGTATACTCCTAGCCTAAAGCCTAGCAAGTATATATAACGGAGTCTTGGGAAAATGTTCACTTAAGTTCAGTTCCCATACTAATGATAATGGAGTGTGTCGACAGTTTTAGTTCTTAAAGAATAACTAAACTTGTAACAGTATAGATGTTGTTCAGTGTAGGTAGAACTAACTAGTTCTAATGTATTCAATGATATTGTCCCGTGACAATATGGCCAAAAGATTGTGATAACTAAATCAAGTTATGTGTTGGTAATCGTTTTCCAACGACCTAACCGGGTACGATTGTAACCTATCTAGGTTAAGTATTGATATTGTTCTAAAACAATATTGCGGGTGTAATTCCTAAGTATTACACATTTCGTATTACATACAGTAATATAAATAGTTGTAAATTATAAACGATTGTTAATATGATTTGAAAACAGCAATTGAGCATGTGTTTCACCCCGAAAATAGTAAAACAGTTGAAAGAGTGGGGCTATGAAACTCACCTGTGAGTTGTTAGCGATGCGATGATACGCGCGTCGTCCGAATGGTAACCTTCTAGTGTCCTAAACATGTGAGGTTATATAAGTATGAGAAAAATCAGTTTGTCTAAACGAGTTGTTCATGTATGCATTTGTTGTTGAAGTCTGGGAATGGTGTACGGGGGTCCGGGGGCAGCGCCCCTGGTAGCGGGGTCCAAGGGGTGGCAACCCCTAGCAGGGTCCAAGGGGCAGATCCCCTGGCTGGGGTCGAGCTGCCAGGTCAGCTTGGAAAAATTTTATTTCTACTACTTTGCTTTAAAGAAAATGTATTCGAAATCCAAATTCGGGTAAAAATCGAGTGGTAAAATTTGGTTGTCAATACTTAGTGAAAAACATAGGTTTTTAAGGTTCTGCGACGTCAGATGCGACGTCCGTTGCGACGTCAGAGGCGACGTAGGGTCTTGCGTCGCTATGTGCGACATTCGCAATCTAATGCGACGTTGTGTCCTGCGTCGCAATGTGTGACGTAGAATTTGATGGCGACGTAGGGGCTTACGTCGCTATGTGCGACATTCGTAAGTCAATGCGACGTAAAGGCTTGCGTCGCTAAATGCAACGTTGAGGTTTTGTGCGACGTTGGCTGCGACGTTAACTGCGACGTCGCAGCACTGTTTTTGGTCCCTGCGACGTAACGGACTGATCGCCGGAGTTTGAGCCGAAAACGAGTTTTCCGGCCTCCGTTGAGTCCGATTCTTTTACCCAACCCATAATTAAGTATTTTAAGCTTATCTAAACCGCAAACAAGCAAAATAACAAAGTTTTGAGAGATTTCGAGAATTGTCGGAAACTTACAAATCCGCGCGAGGAGAATCCGAAAAGATAGGAGTGTAGATCGTTGCGTGGTGATCGTTTTTCCCTAAAGGAGCTTCGAGATTGGAGGTCGTTTAGTGGTGTTAAATGGCGGATTTAGGTGGCGGTGGTGTGGTGTTAGAGAGAGAGATGAGAGAAAAGTTAGAGAAGAGAGAGAGTGAAAGAGGTGGAAATGAGAAAAGGGGAGGAGGTTTCCTCCTTTTTGACTGCCTCGGTGGAGACACCGTCTCCCCATTTGCAGTACAAAATACCCGTGTATTTGTACTCGATCGAAATTTAAAATAGCATTTTAAATTCTAAAATTTATTTATTGTATCTCGAAATGTTTCCTAGTGAAAGTATTTTGTATGAATACTTTATTGAAAATTTAGCTTTATGTTTGTTCCTGCGTTGTCCCAACTGAATAAAATCGTGTGTTAAACTCAAAACGGATGAAATTTTCGAATGTCTAATATTTTCCCAAACATGTAACATTTATTTGAAGTTTAAATTTGGCGTGAAAGTTGACTTTTTGACCGGGTGTTACATAAAAGCTTGAGATAAAGTACCCGCTAATCTCACAGTGGTACGATAATTAGAAGGTAGAGCATCAACAAACTGTTCAATTTTTTGTTTTCTCATCATGGACCCACTGCTGAACAAACCGTAACTTCTCGGTAAACTGGGTTATTAACTCATCCATTGTCATTTTATCAGTTAATTGAAGATTTATAAACTCCCGTCTGATCCGAGCCATTTCAAAATCTGAACAATACTGATTTCGAACCGCTTGATAAAATTCAGACCACTGGATAGTTTCCTTTTGTTGTTGGGTCAAATGGCCGGTAATAGAATCCCACCAGACCATAGCTTCATCCTTAAGACACTGTACTGCATATGGAACTTTAAACTTTTCCTCACAACAAGTCACTTCAAACTTTCTTTCAATATTTCTCAACCAATTTAAAGTAACAGTCGGATTAGGACTACCAGAATATTCAGGAGGTTTACTGGCCATAAAGGTCTTGAAAGAACATGTCTTATTAGCCTGGGATGAAGGAATAGTGCCAAATGGATAGATAGGTTGTTGAAACCGTTGCTGAGATGACGCAGCTTCAGTTTGTCTTTTGAATTCTCTAAGGGAAATCAATTCATCTTCCATTTCGTGCATATACTCATCCTGATTTGATTCTTCACCAACACGAGCAGAAGTACCATCATGAGCCGGTGGTTCACTCTGAATGTGCAAAGGAGGAGCATCGGTTCTTGAGGCATTGTTAGGGTTGGCGGTCGTTTGCTCGTTATCTGCCATATCTGTTTTTATCACAACAACTCAACAATTGTTAATCGTTAGCACCTAACTATTAACAAATTCACAATCAAGGCTAATTCTCATACTCAGGAATGTTTGACAAAACATGCTACATAATTGGGGTTGAACACTTTACAATGCTCAATTAACCCAAAACTATGCTCTGATACCAACTTATAACACCCCTCTTTCTATACAATAATATTCTATTATTTTCTTCGGAAGCGTAAAAATTTAAAACATATTTATATTCTGTACATTAAGATAATGTACATACACAGTTACAAATTCCAAACACACCAACTTAGAACTGTTTAAAGACTACATATGTCGGGGTATTATATATTACAAAAGTATGTTTATAACAAAAACCATATCAGAGTCATAATCTGTCAGACATTCCCTGCGAAAGCATCCTTTCCTGACACCCACATATATATATCAAAAACCTGCAGGAAGTAGGATGAGGGATTAGCACGAAGCTAAGTGAATGAATTTATCACACACAATTCAACTTAGCATAACAATCTGTTTACAGCAAATAATCGTAAACACATTTCTGTTTCAATTTCAATGACGATCGGTGGCTCTGGAGATATCATAATACCCGGGGATTCTCCAAGAACACTTAACGTCAATCTGTATGGCCATTACAGAATAGACCGATAACTATTGGTTATTAAACTCATACACAGATCTCAAACACAACAGATGAATCAAAACCTGTGTAATTCACATAATAACCAAAAAGTCCAACTACGCGTTGACCTCAATAATCTGTACACATAGATTCACATATCACGTAGATTTATAATCAGTAACAAAGACTAAACAGTCTATAATCAATCTATGTTTACTTGTTGCAACCAAATAGTTACAACTAAATCAAAGGTGAGTTATAAATCCACTCACCGATACCTCTGTAGATTCTACACTCAGCAATCTTATATTACTGAGTCTTTGGAGTATCTGAAACACCACATAATACACAAGTTAGTAACTTGTTCTAATCATCATTCTAACATATTTAGTCAAGCAGATAAATCCCTGAAGTCTAGGCAAACAAAAAGTCAATTAGAAATAAAATCAGAAAATCCCGAATTGACGTTTTAAAACTGAAAAAAGCCATTTTCGACCCCTAGATGGCCCCGAATGGCCAAAAACTGACTAGGCTATTAGTATATAGCTTTGATCATTGGGCCGTTTCCGAGTGACCATGTAATTTTTAGCCCAATCCGTGTTCAAAGAAAATTTGTAAATTTTCCGTGGGTAAAAATGCTACTAAACACTTGTGCACTTTTGAAATTTGCAAAACTCATTAAAATTGTTCATGCAAACTCCATTCTAAAGTTACAAATAACTCAATTAACGCCACATATCAGTATATATCAACATTCCAAACATCAATTGGCTATCAAACTCAATTACTAACCTAATTTCAATAGAACTAAGTTCATGAGACATGATACTTACACTATGAAGAAGATGATGAGAATCAGGGAGATGCCAGCTCAACAAGATTAATTCACAGCTTCAATTCTAAATGATCTTGATTATGGTTTTGATTTTAACTTTGAATTTGAAGGATATGTGTGTGAGTTCTTGAGGTTTCTGAAAGTTTGGAAATAAACAAAATAGGAGGTCGGCCTCTTTACTTAACCGACCCAATTCTACGGGTATAAAATATCCGTCTTAAATCTATTGTCTGTTACCTAAATACCAATCGCGAGAAACTTATTTTATGGTACCGTTAACTATAGTAAATTAAAACAAGCACTAATTTACTATTCACAATAAGTCCTTGGACCTATTTAATTAAGTTTCACAATTTAACAATTAATGTCACAGTTTAACATATAATGCCAGGCTATTTCTAAAACAATTAAATAATCAATTAAAATAATAGAAATTACCAGACCGCAGGAGAGGATGTTACACCATGGGTCAAAGTTTAGAAGTCAAACATAACACGTGTCTTTTGTTCAATGGTTTGTTGACTTCGAAAGTCAACTATGGCGTAAAGTCGAATATGTATATGTTTTGAAGTTTATATGTATGTAAGTAGTCGTGTGTGCTTAAATGAGTGAAAAATATTGAAAGGTCAAAGTCTTGTGGGATTGGTTAATGGAAATCAAAGTATGGTCAACTATGTTGAAACAGTCAAACATGATTAGGATTGGTTGAAGTTTTAGTCAGAATTCGATCATTTAGTTGAACGGGTCAAAATGGTGTCTATTTGGGTCAAAGAAGCGTGTAAGTACTATGTTTGAATAAAATGGTGTTATGGCTTTTTGGTTTAATGCTCTAAGTTTGTTTTGACATGATAATGAAGTGTGCAAAGAGTCATAACCAAATTGTAAGTGGTGTGCATTTTGGTATGTTAATTAAAAGTGGCATTTTGGGTCTAAAATGGTCATTGGTCCAGATTTGACGTTTTTGAGGAAATTGAAGAGGTCCAAAAAGGAAAACCTTCATTTTAGTCATACGAAGGTGTCTGCAAATTTTCATGGTCTATGTCTTTGTAGTTTGGTAGTTATGCCCGTCGGAAGTTAGCTTCTTAAAACTAAGTTTGCAAGTCTGCTGTAACATAAGGTCGCGACGCGACGCTTGTTAATCGCCACGCGATTTCACTAAATCGCGACGCGATTTATAGGTATTGCGACGCGATTATGGTTTATTTTTGAAAAGTCAGTTTTGTTTAAGTTGTGTATTTAGTTGATATATATTATGTAAATGGGACCACAAATTAAGTGTTAGTGTAAAAAAAATAAAAAAATTTGGGCGTTTCATAATTGTTCGACTATTTTAACAAAATATATTATGTTTACAAAGGTTTAATATACAGCAGGGGTATCAAACTTTCACAAAATGTTTAATTTAAGGAATTATCGTAAATTATCTACTTGAATCAACCTTAACTATATGTAATGTGTTTAATATTAACTAAAGTTTATTAAAATGTGTACAAGGATAACTAAATATAAAACTGTTCAAAATGATAAATCCTTATTAGTTCATTTTCCACTTGGGAATGTTTTTAAAAGTTAGGTTATTTTTCAGTTAAAAATATTAGATTGCTCCCTAAATTGAACAGTTTATGAAAGTTTGATTCACTACATGTATGTTAACCCTTTACACAATATTTGTATTGTCTGTACATTATAATCAACACGATAAATGTAAATTTCATTATAAGCATAATATGTTGTATATATAATGTATTTTTATATATCATTTTAGTTATATTTCTAGATATAAGATATATTTTTATGATGTTTTCATGTATAGTATTTCTTGTTATAAAAAGCTATTTATAATGAATGTATGATGATATCTTATACAAAAAGTCTTGAAAAAAATATTTATTAATATGTGAAAACATTATTATTATATATTGTTGATACATGTTTGTGTGTCTGTCAGTTGGTCTATCGAGTTGTAAGTGTCGTTAGTTGATTGTAATAGAAAAGCCATTTTAGTATATAGTGACACTTAGCTTCTGTATTAGGCGACACTTGACTTAGTGTCGCATAGCGTCACTTATGCAAGTGACGCATGAGGGCGGCGACATGCGACACTTCCCAAGTGACGCATGTCTGCCAATTTTGTTTTAGTATAAATTGAAACCTACGGGTTTTCGGCTAGGGTTGACGAAACCCTAGCACCATTTGTCGACTAAGCAATCTGTAATTCATTTCCAATACCTATTCCAAGCTAATAAACAAGTATTCTTTGATTAATCATTCGTTTCGGTTAACGTTTATTAGTTATTTGTGTAATTGATTGATTCCGCCAATCTATTACTAACGATCATCACTTAGATCCATAGAACGGGGCACTTTCAACTGGTATCAGAGCCTCGGAGTTGATTTGATCACGTGTGTTCGTGTATTGGAGATTTTTCGGTTCGATTTTGTGAAGATCAAAGATATTCTAGCAAGATTAGGATCGATTTGGTGCTATTATTGTGTTTTGAGTAAAGTTTTACAGGTTTCGTACGATTGGGACTCAAGAATTTTCGTTAGGTTTACGAAAATTCGATTTTTGGGGTTTTTGGGCGTTCACAGCCGTTTCTGCGTCACTTCGACACTGTAACAACCGCCAAATTAGGGCTAGTTATTAGCGCCTAATTCTTTGTAAATACATGTAATTAGTTTTGTGTTAGGCTAATTTATGTATCGGATTATATATTGGTAAATATATACAACTTTGCGATTTGACTTAAATCGTACGCAACTTAAATAGAATGAAATTCTATTCGATTAAAATGGACGTTGGTGAACAAATGTTTATAAACTAAATAACGCAATTGTGCCCAAAATGCTATCTTCTAAAAATTAGTAATTATCTCGTATCACTCAATTAAAGTTTATACGATTTAAAAACAAAAGTACTTAAATTTATTTAAACTATATCATACTTCAAACCATTAAGGATTTAAAGAAATAATACAAGTAAATTATTTAACAAAAGTTTGTAATTTTAAAATATATAATTAAACGCGTAAAATAAATATTTAACGCCTAAACGACGGAGAAAACGAACACCACACGGGGCACGGAACGGAGACTGGGTGAGGTGAGGCTTTCACCAACACCCCACCACCTCCCATTTCTTTCTCATTTCTTTCTTTTCTCACTCTCTTTCTTCTCCCTTTTCTCTCAAATATCACCATCACCACCAACATCACACAATCGCAAAATAACACACCAAAACGACGCCGGATCATACCCCTCCTTTGGAATAAAAGAACCACGGCATCACGATCTACATTCCTACCTTTCCGGATTTTCATTTCGGCATTTCGTAAGTTTCCGACAAAACCCGAAACTCTCCGTTTTTACCCATTTTTACGTTTTTATGGTTTATATGTGCTTAAAATGTCCAAATATGGGTTGGGTAAAAGATTTAGACCGAACGGAAACCGGAAAACTCGTTTTCGGCACATTTTCCGGTCAACAGACCGCGACGTCGCATTTGGACCCAGATTCATGCGACGTCAGCCTCAACGTCGCACAACCCCTCGTAACGTCGCATGGTGCGACGTCAGTCACAAAGTCGCATTAAGTTGCGACGTCGCGTATAGCGACGCCACGTACAACGTCGCATTAAATTGCGAAAGTCGCACATAGCGACGTCATGCTCAACGTCGCAGTCAGGATCTGCGACGTCGCACCCAACGTCGCACAAACCAGAACCTCAAAAACACAGATTTTTACTAAGTGTTGAGACTCGAAATTTATCACTCGATTTTACCCAAATTCAGATCCCAGATGCGTTTTTCACCAAAGCAATATAGTAGAAATAAAAATTTTTCGAGCTGACCTGGCATCTCGACCCCAGCCAGGGGCCAGCCCCTTGGACCCCGCCAGGGGCGCTGCCCCCGGACCCCCGTACTTAGATTCCGTAAGCACATTTCCCACCAAGTGTCAAACTTGTACGACTTCGAAACGCTTATATGATACAACTTTTCAAACTTAATGGAATATACTTTTCAAGTATAACACTTCAAAATCAATGTGATAACATCAAGACCATTAATACAAACCGTCACCAACGGGCCAACCATGTTTTCTAAGAACAAACAATAACGAAACAACATTGGACATAACGAGTTGTGTAGACAACTAGACTAGATGGTCTTGCGAGACATCTACTTACTTGACTTTATATGTTTAGGCATTTAAAGGTTACGGGTTCGGAGAACCTACTCACTACTTACTGATTTCCACCGCTTACTACTCGACTCAGGTGAGTCTTACAGCCTCACTTTTACTGTTTTACATACGGGGTGAGATACATTGCTTACTTTTCTTGAACACAAGTACTAAACTGCTTACTATACCAAACGGAATTGCATGAGTTATTTACTACTTACAGAAGTCTCTCCATCATATATCGTTAGTTATGGACTTAAGCGCGAACACTAGTTAATGGATCCATTAGGGAAATGACCCTCCCCGCCCGGGGTAGTAGCGCTACCACGAACCGTTCTGTATAAACGGGCGACTATCATTCGTTACTTATGCTTGCTCAGTTACGAGCATGTCACGGGAGCAAACTATTACTTACGGGTTAAGCTTCGATTATGAGCCTCATGGCAACGGTATAACTTACTTACTTTACATTTGCTGGATTTGCAAATACTTGATTTACGCCTGCGGGCACTATTGATGAAACATTGTGTTCAAAACTGATATTACTTACAAACCTGTGAGATTCACCAACATTCGTGTTGACCTTTTAGCATGTATTCTCAGGTACTCATATGGAGTAGGATTCACCCAGGACATAGCCAGAGTCGCATGAATTCAACTAAACTGCATTTAACGGAGATTCTCAGCATTATCTTTTGTACATGTTGATTATGTAATAGAATCTCCCGCCATACGCGTGGACTCTAGGGAACTATTTTTGGATACGAAAACATTAAGTTTTCAAACATATATTTCTATGAAATCGTTTTACAACGTCTCATTTAGAGGTCGTTTACTGTATATCTTGTGCTTTGTATATTGATTAGTAACACCCAAGTATGCTTCCGCAAATCATTAAATTTGGGGGTGTTACAGATAGGTATCAGAGCCTAAGGTTATAGGGAACTAGGTTGCATTTAGTGGGCCTAGACTATGACCATTAGGTAGTATTTCCCATTTAGTACTATTAGTTCAGAAGTTACATCATACAAAGTTAATTTAACATAGCCTGATCAACTTTGTACAATTAAGCGAATATGATGTGAAGTCTGAAAGAGTATACTGGAATAGGAATACATTAGTTGACTTTGACCACGAGAGAGACCGAACTTGAACGTGTCTGTGTTAGACACCCTAGGCTATATGTTATATGTATTATGAATATAGGCCTCATTTCTTTCACGCTTTGTCTCAGAATGGCAAACACACCACCCAGTTCGTCACGCTCTCACTCACATGGATCACGAAACCCGAGGGTGGCTAGGAGAGACAGCAGGTTGTCACGAGCTAGCCCGTACCCCACCTACCCCACTCTACCGGAATTAGCATCTAGAGTACAACACCACGATCAGCAACTTCACGAGATGGATATCGAACTACAAGAAACACGCGAACTCTGGAGACTTACAGCAATGGAACAAATCGAGCAAGTCTCCGAAGATCACGATCACACTGTTAACACCATGAACACTCTTCAGAATCAGGTGGGAGGAACAGTCGAAACCATGGAGGTTGTCCACAACCAAGTGATTGGCAACCGAAATGAGATTGATGTCCTACAATCGAGATTGCACCAGTGCGAGACACGTCTAAGGGAAACCGAGGACGCTCTCCGAACAGCCAACAGACTTGCATAATCTGTGGACCACCTCAACGCACTGCTGCCACAACTAAACTTGCATCAGAATTAGTTTAGGTTGAATCTGTATTTTCTTATGCTTTCGTAGGATTTATGTAATTCGACTGGATGTAATAATTCCCGGCACTTTTGTACTACTATTACTCTGTAATCTTTTGGAAAAACCCGTACCTTGTATCCAACTTGTTTATCTAAATGAAATGTGATTGTCACTTCGTACTGTTATCGTGTATCATTCACACTTGTGACATATCATAATATCTTATCCCTCTTTCTTTGTTCTTTTCTTGTTCAGCATCATGCCTCCTCGCCGGCAAATCACCCTCAGTGAAGCCGAAATTGCGGGTCTGATTGCCCGTAGTGTGGCCCAAGCCCTAGCTACCCGAACATCAACTCCTGGTAGCGAAGATACAGCTAACAATGGACCACAACCCAAACCCTGTTCTTACAAAGACTTCTAGAACTGCAAACCTCTGAACTTTGCAGGTACTGAGGGAGCTATCAGTCTAGTACGCTGGATCGAGAAAGTCGAATCTGTGTTTCTTATATGCAACTGTGCGGAGGGAGACAAGGTTAAGTTCTCCGTTAGTACTTTCACTGACATCGCTCTTACCTGGTGGAACACCTATGCCCAGACTGTGGGTATTGCGAATGCTTACAAACTCCCGTGGGAGGAACTGAAGGAGATGTTGAGGGGTGAGTACTGCCCTAGGGATGAACTGAAACAACTGGAGTTGGAATTTTGGAACCACAAGATGCAAGGTGATGATATCACCGGGTACACCAACCGTTTTCACCAACTGGCACTTCTGTGCCCATCCATGGTCGATCCTGAATACAAGAGGATCGAGAAATATGTCGATGGACTTCCCGACAGACTACAAGACTTGGTGACATCATCCAAACCGGGTACGATTCAAAGCGCCATCCGTATGGCCCATGAGCTAACGACAAATTCTGTCCGCCGTGGCACAACTTCTACCCCTTCTGCAAACAACAAACGCAAATGGGAAGGAAACCCCAACTCATCCAACCAACTCACCAACAAAAAGCCTGAGTCTGTTAAGGCTTATTCATCAGGGACTACTGAAAAGAAAGGGTACGGCGGGAACAAACCCTACTGTTCCAAATACAATCATCACCACGACGGTTCCTGCCCTTGCACCAACTGCAAAAGGTTCGGGCACCTAGCCAAGGATTGCCGAGCCATCATCCCTACCCCCAACACCATTGCACCAAAGACCTGCTTTGGGTGCGGAAATTCTGGGCATTTCAAGAACAACTGCCCCAAGCTGAGGAACAACAACAACAACAACCGCAACAACACTCGGAGCAGAGCCTTCGTGATCAACTCAGGGGACGCCCGTCAAGACCCGAATGTGGTCTCGGGTATGTTCTTCCTCAACAACTTATCTGCTTCTATTCTATTTGATACTGGTGCTGATAGGAGCTATATTTCTGATGAGTTTTGCCCACTACTTGACATCACTCCCGTGGCCTTAGATGTTAAGTACACCGTAGAACTTGCAAATGGTAAACTCATAGAAACTGATAGTGTGATACCTAATTGCACTTTAAACCTTGCCGACGAAATCTTCTCAATCGATCTTATGCCTGTTGAACTAGGAAGTTTCGACGTCATCGTGGGTATGGACTGGTTGTCCAAGCATCGGGCCGAAATTGTTTGTTATGATAAGATCGTCCGCATCCCTCTCGCCGTCGGTAGAACCTTGATCATACAGGGGGAGACCGGTGGGTCGAGACTAAACATAATCTCTTGTCTGAAAACCCGGAAATTTCTGAGAAAATGTTACCCAGCAATTCTCGCGCACATCACAGAGAAAAAGTCGGAGGAGAAGCGACTTGAAGATGTGCCAATCGTTAGAGACTTCCCTGAAGTCTTTCCAGAAGAACTACCTGGTCTACCACCACCTAGACAGGTTGAGTTCTCGATTGATCTCGTGCCGGGTGCCGCACCAGTGGCCCGAGCACCGTACCGACTAGCCCCATCTGAACTTCAGGAGCTGTCCACTCAGTTACAGGAACTTCTGGATAGAGGATTCATCAGACCGAGTTCTTCACCTTGGGGAGCTCCGGTCTTGTTTGTCAAAAAGAAAGACGGTTCATTTCGAATGTGTATTGACTACCGAGAGTTGAACAAACTAACCGTCAAGAACCGATACCCACTTCCTCGAATCGATGATCTGTTCGACCAACTTCAAGGATCAAGCTGTTATTCAAAGATTGATCTTCGATCAGGTTACCATCAATTGCGTGTTCGCGATGCCGACATCCCAAAAACCGCATTCAGGACCCGTTATGGGCATTACGAATTTCAAGTGATGCCATTCGGTCTAACCAACGCACCGGCTGTATTCATGGACCTTATGAATCGGGTGTGTAAACCTTATCTCGACAAGTTTGTCATTGTCTTCATCGATGACATCCTCATATACTCACGAAACGAACAAGAACACGCACAACACCTCAGAACCATCCTAGAACTACTTAGACACGAGGAGCTTTACGCCAAATTCTCTAAGTGTGAGTTCTGGATAAAAACCGTTCAATTCCTTGGACACGTGATTGATAGTCAGGGAATTCATGTAGACCCATCAAAAATCGAGGCCATCAAGAACTGGCAAGCGCCAACCACTCCCACCGAGGTACGCCAATTCTTGGGATTGGCGGGGTATTATCGCCGATTCATCGAGAACTTCTAAAAAATAGCCTTGCCACTCACAACACTGACTCAGAAAGACAAAAAGTTCAATTGGACTGATAAACAAGAGTCAGCATTTTAGCTATTGAAACTAAAGCTTTGCAGTGCACCCATTCTATCCTTACCACCAAGGTCTCGGTTGCGTGTTGATGCAACGAGACAATGTCATTGCTTACGCCTCCCGACAACTAAAAATCCACGAGAAAAACTATACGACCCACGACCTCGAGTTAGGGGCTGTGGTATTCGCCCTCAAAATCTGGAGACATTACCTTTATGGCACCCGAAGTACCGTGTTCACCGACCACAAAAGTCTTCAACACATCTTTGATCAAAAAGATCTTAACATGAGACAACGTAGGTGGGTTGAATTACTCACCGATTACGATTGTGAGATCAAATATCATCCAGGCAAGGCAAATGTGGTTGCTGATGCTCTCAGTCGTAAGGAACGTACAAAACCACTTCGAGTCCGGGCCCTCAGCATGACCATTCACAAAGATTTGAATATCCAGATTTTCACCGCTCAACTCGAAGCTCTCAAACCCGATAACGTCAAAAACAAGGCCTTGCGAGGCATGGATAAACAATTCGAAATCAGACCCAACGGAGTTAGGTACTTCTCTAACCGAATCTGGTTGCCTAGTTTCGGGAACCTGCGGGACTTGGTGATGGATGAAGCTCACAAGTCCAGATATTCTATCCACCCGGGATCCGATAAAATGTATCAAGGGATCAAAGAGTTTTATTGGTGGCCGAACATGAAAGCTGAAATCGCCACGTACGTCAGCAAGTGTCTTACTTGTTCGAAAGTCAAAGCCGAATACCAGAAACCTTCCGGCTTACTCCAACAACCTGACATTCCTGAATGGAAATGGGAACAGATTGCCATGGATTTCATAACCAAACTTCCTAAGTCATCAAGCGGTTGCGATACTATTTGGGTGATCGTCGATCATCTCACCAAATCAGCTCGTTTCTTGGCAATCAGAGAAACCGATAAAATGGAACGCCTCACACAAATCTACATCAAAGAGATCGTTTGCCAACATGGTGTCCCTATCTCGATCATCTCTGACAGGGATGCTCGTTTCACATCTCGCTTCTGGCAATCACTCCAAAAATCATTGGGTACCCGTCTCGATATGAGTACCGCGTACCACCCTCAGACCGATGGCCAGAGCGAACGAACTATTCAGACACTGGAAGATATGCTACGAGCCTGCGTAGTTGATTTCGGTACCAACTGGGAAAGACACCTACCGTTGTGTGAGTTTTCCTACAATAACAGTTATCATGCCAGCATTAAGGCTGCACCTTTTGAGGCACTGTACGGTCGTAAGTGCCGATCACCGATCTGTTGGACTGAAGCGGGAGATAGTCAACTCACTGGTCCTGAACTCATACACGAAACCACCGAGAAAATTGTTGAAATCCAAAACCGAATCAAAGCCGCACGTGATCGTCAGAAAAGTTACGCTAACGTGAGACGCAAACCACTCGAGTTCCAGGTTGGGGATCAAGTACTCTTAAAAGTATCGCCATGGAAAGGCGTAATCCGATTCGGCAAACGCGGGAAATTAAATCCCAGGTACATTGGACCTTTTGAGATCCTCGAGAGGATAGGTCCAGTGGCATATCGACTGCAGCTGCCCTCTGAACTCAGCAGCGTGCACCCTACCTTTCACATTTCTAACTTAAAGAAATGTCTGTCTGACGAGACACTTATCATACCACTTGACGAGATTCGCATCGATGACAAACTTCATTTCGTTGAGGAACCCGCGGAAATCATGGACCGTGAGGTCAAACAACTCAAACAGAGTCGTATTCCCATCGTAAAAGTCAGGTGGAATTCTAGACGTGGTCCTGAATTCACTTGGGAATGGGAAGACCAAATGCGACTCAATTATCCCCACTTATTCACTGATTCTACCCCGAACGCGACTTCGACTTAAATTTCGGGACGAAATTCTTTTAACAGGGGGAGAATGTAACAACCGCCAAATTAGGGCTAGTTATTAGCGCCTAATTCTTTGTAAATACATGTAATTAGTTTTGTGTTAGGCTAATTTATGTATCGGATTATATATTGGTAAATATATACAACTTTGCGATTTGACTTAAATCGTACGCAACTTAAATAGAATGAAATTCTATTCGATTAAAATGGACATTGGTGAACAAATGTTTATAAACTAAATAACGCAATTGTGCCCAAAATGCTATCTTCTAAAAATTAGTAATTATCTCGTATCACTCAATTAAAGTTTACACGATTTAAAAACAAAAGTACTTAAATTTATTTAAACTATATCATACTTCAAACCATTAAGGATTTAAAGAAATAATACAAGTAAATTATTTAACAAAAGTTTGTAATTTTAAAATATATAATTAAACGCGTAAAATAAATATTTAACGCCTAAACGACGGAGAAAACGAACACCACACGGGGCACGGAACGGAGACTGGGTGAGGTGAGGCTTTCACCAACACCCCACCACCTCCCATTTCTTTCTCATTTCTTTCTTTTCTCACTCTCTTTCTTCCCCCTTTTCTCTCAAATATCACCATCACCACCAACATCACACAATCGCAAAATAACACACCAAAACGACGCCGGATCATACCCCTCCTTTGGAATAAAAGAACCACGGCATCACGATCTACATTCCTACCTTTCCGGATTTTCATTTCGGCATTTCGTAAGTTTCCGACAAAACCCGAAACTCTCCGTTTTTACCCATTTTTACGTTTTTATGGTTTATATGTGCTTAAAATGTCCAAATATGGGTTGGGTAAAAGATTTAGACCGAACGGAAACCGGAAAACTCGTTTTCGGCACATTTTCCGGCCAACAGACCGCGACGTCGCATTTGGACCCAGATTCATGCGACGTCAGCCTCAACGTCGCACAACCCCTCGTAACGTCGCATGGTGCGACGTCAGTCACAAAGTCGCATTAAGTTGAGACGTCGCGTATAGCGACGCCACGTACAACGTCGCATTAAATTGCGAAAGTCGCACATAGCGACGTCATGCTCAACGTCGCAGTCAGGATCTGCGACGTCGCACCCAACGTCGCACAAACCAGAACCTCAAAAACACAGATTTTTACTAAGTGTTGAGACTCGAAATTTATCACTCGATTTTACCCAAATTCAGATCCCAGATGCGTTTTTCACCAAAGCAATATAGTAGAAATAAAAATTTTTCGAGCTGACCTGGCATCTCGACCCCAGCCAGGGGCCAGCCCCTTGGACCCCGCCAGGGGCGCTGCCCCCGTACTTAGATTCCGTAAGCACATTCCCACCAAGTGTCAAACTTGTACGACTTCGAAACGCTTATATGATACAACTTTTCAAACTTAATGGAATATACTTTTCAAGTATAACACTTCAAAATCAATGTGATAACATCAAGACCATTAATACAAACCGTCACCAACGGGCCAACCATTGTTGGGACATAGAGTGTGACAACAGATCTAGCTTGAAATAGGACTAGTGTAATTATTATTATGTTTGTATATTGGTTTGGATTTGTAAAAGAATATTTGTTTTGTTAGTGATATTCGTTAAACATATTGTTTTGTAAAGTTAGACGAATAATTAAATACAAAATAAATAATAGACGTTTGATGCGTAGCGAGTCGAGATCTCAGGTCGCAGCGAGTCGAGCTGTGAGGTGAGATCTGAACTCGCGTAGGTTGAGTCTGGCGAGCCGAGTCCTTTATTGGGCTTGGGCTGCGAGTTGGACCGAACTCGCAGGCCCATGCGAGCCGAGCCGAGACTAAGTATATAATGTTTTTTTTTACTCCGTGAAAAACAAAACTTTTGCCATATTTTCTGATCTGCGAATTCGACAAACTCAGAGAAAACTTAATCCTAACGACTAGGCTTTGACGATTTATCGTTTAAAGCTAAGTCTTATTAAACGCAATACGAACATATTCGTTGTTAGTAAGATAACACCGTATTGAGGGATTCCGCACCTTAATACTACAGATAACGAAGTTATCGATCCTAAAACTAGGGGACTTACATCTGGTATCAGAGCTTTCGGGCTAAATACGAGTGTGTTCATAAGTTTTAGTGTTATTGCGTTTTTGATTCGGGTCGTTTTTACGTGCATTCTTGCAATACTAACGATCAAAATCATTCTCTGGACATTTTAGGGTTTGTTTACGGTCGAAATTTTAAGTTTCAGTCGTAAAAATACCTTAAAAATTCGTTTTTTCGGGTTTAACAGCCGTTTCGCGAGTCGAGATTAGGGTTCCAGCGTCGCCTGCGAACCGAGTTGAACTAGCGAGTCGAACTGAGGCTTGCGAGTCGAACCAAGATCCCTCGCGAATCGACATCACTTGCGAATCGACATCTTTTAGCAATCCGAACTGAGGCTTGCGAATCGACGAATTCTGCGAGTCGAGCTGAGATTGCGAGTTGAGCTGAGTCTTGCGAGTTGAGTTTTCTGAATTTGCTGAAACAGTTTAATTTTACGTTTTTAAGATGTCTGACTTAAGTAGAATGATCGAAATGGACCACGAGGTGGGAAAGTCAAACGTTCCACCTAAGTTGTTAAGAATCGAGGATTACTACAATTGGAAGGACATATTTGAATCTTACTGTAGATTCCATGACCTGTCAATCTGGATGTGTATCAAGAGTGGATACACCCCACCTACTCAAACTGTTCAAAATGCTATTGTGGTTCTTACCTATGCGAACATGAGTGATCAAGAGAAGGAAGCTTACAGAAATGAAAATAAATCACATTCTTGCATAAAGATGTGTCTTCCTAAAGAGATTGCTCATCAACTGAAATCTTTTCATACTGCTAGAACGCTCTGGGAAGCTCTAGAGAAAAGAGGTGAAGGAAGTCCACAGGTGAGAGCTGGCAAGAGGAGTCTTCTTAAAAAGCAGTTTACTATGTTTAAAGCTTTAAAAGGAGAAGATCTTGATGCCTATGTCACGCGTTTCTACCATCTGCTAAGTGAATTAGAATACCATGAGATTGTTGAAGAAGAAGTATCTAAAACCGACAAGTTTCTTGAGGGTTTGCCTTCTAAATGGGAAATGTATGGTGTTATGATTAAGGATAACGAAACTAGGTATTCTACTATGACCCTAGAGCAAGTCATTGACAAGCTGAAAGGTTATGATTTCTCCAAGAAGTCAAGAGATAGTGATTCTGATCAGGTTCAGAACCCTAGGTTGTATCATGGAAAGTCAAGTCTTTCGACTGCGTCATCTAGTTCGACCACTGCACTGTTAGTTGGTGATACTAGTGAAAATGGAGAACTGATTTCTGAAGATCTGTGCTTTATTTCCTCCTCTGGTGATGAGACAAAGGGAAAGAATTCTGAGAAGTCACCTCAAGAGCATCAGAAGATGCCGATGAGTGTGAAATCTGCTGAACAGCAACTGTCTGTTCTTGCCTCCTTTGTGGCATCATATGAGAACTACATAGAGGGAAAGATCAATGATCCTATTCTGTTTGATGAGGATTATGAGCAGATAGATTCTGATTATCTTGAGGAATTGGAGCTTCAAGATCAACTTGCGTTGATTTCTAGAAAGGTGAAGAATTTCCTCAAGAGAACTGGTAGAAAGGTGTTGGGCAATAGATCAGGGTTTGATAAAACCAAGGTCAGATGCTTTAACTGTCAGGGTATTGGTCATTTTGCTAGAGAATGCCAAAGACCTAAAGTAGAAGCACAAGGAAAACAAGGTTCGGGAAGTACTCTTGCTTCCAAAGCCTTAGTGGTAAAGCAGTTGGATGGCTCTTATGATTGGCAAGCTCATTCTGAGGAAGCCTTGATGGCCGAGATCGAAGAAACAACTGCTGGATCAGTTTCCTACATGCCCACTGATATGGAACAGAGAGTAGAGGTGCCTAAGTCTGAAGTGAGGGCAAGTGATGATGACGTGCTATATATGGATTCAACTCCAGATATGAGTCCTGAGGAATTCGTGGCACGGATGGCTGAATTACAAACTGACAAGAAGAAGGTATGTTTAGATATTCTTAATCTTGCTGATGTTTGTTACTTAGTTACTGATTTACAATCTCAGAATAGTGTCTTAACTGTGTCAAATAGCAATTTGTCATCACAATTAAATATGGATAAGGAATCCTATAAGACTGTTAGATCTGAACTTGATCAAGCTATTATGGATATTCGTAGATTAAGTGATGATAAACAGGTCTTAAAAGATAAAATTAAGTCTGATGCGTCGGATAGAACAAAACTTAGAGATACCATAAGTGAAAAATCTGTTGTCATAGATGGTCTCTATATGAATATCAAAGACTTAAATGAGACGATTGCTAGTAAGGATCAGAAAATAGTGAACCTTAACTTAAGGTTAATTGAGCAAAACCGTAAACTTGAGAACTATAGGACATCTCAAATGGATAAAATGTTAGATGCTCAACGTAGTGTAAAGGACAAGACTGGGTTAGGTTACAATGATGTATCCCCACCTTTTAATGCCAATTACACTCCTATTCCTGAAGATTCTGAGATGACTGAAGTTAATCCTGAGATTTCAGTAGCTGATAAACCTGAACAGTCAGAGGCACAGAAAGATGTTATTAAGAACGTATCATTAGATAATGGCAAGGCTTCTCAGTTCACCAAAATACAGTTTGTATCGGGTGGAGTGATTAACGATGCTAAGATTAATGATAAAGTTGATAAGGAACAGTTTAAACCTTTAGTGCCTAAGACTCCGGATGAGAAAGCAAAAGTGAGTAAATCACGCAAGCAGATGTCATGTTTCAAGTGTCATCAAAAGGGACACGTGGCTTCGTGTTGTCCTAACAAAAAGCCTGAAACACCACATAAGCTTGTGATGGATGAAAAGACACAGACCGACTCTAGTATGACTGTAGATGGGTTAGATGCCAAACCTAAGTTAGTTAATAAACCTGTTAACATTCTTAAAAGAGATGGTAAGCATAGTGTCTCCCCACCTAAACCTAAACGGCCATATACTCAAAGTGATAATTCTGTCTATAAGTGTAGGGATGTGACACCGTCGAGGTTTAGAACTACAAGTAGAGGCCATAATCATTATGAGAATGGTACTACTTCACGATCACATGAGTTTAATTATAATTATCATAATAGAGCTCATAATTATGTGCCTAAGAGGTTCTCCTCAAATTCACCTCTTAAGGCTGATCGTCCACAAACTCAAGTTACTTCGAAAGTGACCAAAGCTCCTGATGGGAAGGATGGTTATTTTAAAGAGCTTAAGTTTGTTGATGATAAGGGACAAACCAAGACCGTAATGGCTTGGGTCCCTCTTGATAACTGATCGTGTTTTGTGTTATGTGCAGGAGCATGCTGTGAACAAGGACAGCTGGTGGTATGTAGACAGTGGATGTTCAAGACACATGACAGGAGAACGAAGTCTACTGAAGGACTTCAAGGAGAGTCTCAAGCAAAAAGTCAATTTTGCAGGAGATAAAGGAGGAGTAATTTCGGGAAAAGGAAAAGTTTCAAATGGAACTTTGACTCTTGAGGATGTGAACTATGTTGAAGAACTTACTCACAACCTAGTGAGTGTTTCCCAAGTCTGTGATAAAGGTCACCCAGTTTATTTTAATGAAAAGGAGGCCTTAGTCCTGAAGCCAGGTTTTAAAATTCCTGATGAATGGATATTGATGAGGCCGCCAAGGAAGAAGGACATCTATGCTATCAACATGGGTGTTCCTAACTCTTCAATGGTGTCTACATGTTTATTATCCAAGGCTTCGGAAACAGACGCATTGTTATGGCATAGGAGAATGGCACATCTGAACTGGAGAAATATGAATTATATAACCAAAAATGGTTTGGTTCTAGGTGTACCACAAAAACGTTTCGAGTCTGAGGATAAGTGTGTTCCTTGCATGAAAGGAAAGCAGCACAAGAAACCACACAGACCTAAGACTGAAAACTCTATCTCTTCGCCATTTGAATTGCTGCATATGGATCTCTTCAGCCCTATAAGCAAGAGAAGTATAGGTGGCAAATGGTACTGTTTGGTTGTCACAGATTGTAACACCCCCAAATTTGATGATTTGCGGAAGCTTGATTTGGGTGTTACTAATCAATAACAAAGCACAAAGATAATAGCAAACGACTCTATATGCGTCGTTTTAACAAAATATATTGATAATTGAAATGTTTACAATATTTAAAGCGTTACATAGCTCGAGTTAAATAAAATGAGATTTCAGTACATAAGTACTTATACAAAATATACTAATGCAAGAAAATCTCAGTAGTCTGCATGCTGACTCGAGCTAATATCCTGAAGCAGAATCATCCTACTGCTGGGTACCTGCGATATATGCTAAAATGGTCAGCTATAAAGCTGGTGAGCTCACAGGTTTGAAATCAAGTAATATCGTATGAACCGCAAGATTTAAATAATGTATTGCATCCAGCAATAAAATAATGAATTGCATCCAGCAATTTAATGATAATCATCGTGTATACAGCCATGAGCACATAGTTGAGCTTAACTCGAGGGCCGGGTCCCCTATAGAGAATTCCGAGCGAGGTGCCTCCACGAATGCCTAATCAACATTCGTCTTCCCAAATATTAGTACGTCCGTTTACCCGGTTAGTGCTTGCTAACCCGGACGAGGAGGGTCAATCCTATATGGTACCATATACTAATATTCACGCTACAACGTATTAACAACTATGCTGACGGAGGACTTTTAAATGATTAGTTTCGAAAAACTCATGTAGTATATGAAAAGTTGACACTTGCGTTCACATGTTAAAAGTTGAGCAGTATATCACACCCCTGAGTAAAACAGTAAAAGAGGGGCTATGAGACTCACCTGAGTCTGAGAGCGTTTAAACAAACGTAAGTTGATTAGCGAATAATGAAGTCCAACGACTTGTAACCTGAGGGTGTCCACGACACGCGATGGTTATAACCATGATTGGGTATCTCAAAAGATCACCCTTGTAGTTGTTACACAACTATATATATGTCCAAATTACTACGATTTGGTTGATTTGTTAAGTGTTTGAAAACATGTACGGCCCGTTGGTGACGGATTTGTAATAATAATCTCAACTATTATTATTGTGATTTCGTGGCGTTTTACTTTGAAAAATGTGTTTCGATTGTGTTTTAGAAGCCGTTACGGACTCTAAGTACGGGGGTCCGGGGGCAGAGCCCCTGGCTGGGGTCGAGCTGCCAGGTCAGCTTGGAAAATTTTTATTTCTACTATATTGCTTTGACGAAAAACGCATCTGGATCCGAATTTGGGTAAAATCAGGTGTTAAAATTTTAGGTCTCGACACTTAGTAAAAATCTGAGTTTTCTGTGTTTTGCGACACAATATGCGACACTAAAGATGTTATGCGACACAAGGGTTGTGTCGCATAGAAAATGCGACACAATGTCTATACGACACAAGGGTTGTGTCGCATAGATGCGAGATGCTGATTCAACAGCGACATAGTGATTGTGTCGTATGGGGTATGCGACATAGTGGTTGTGTCGCAAGACTTGCGACACTAAATCTTTGGTACGACATAAGGTACAACACAAGGGATTTTATGCGACACTAAAGCCAAAATACGACACAACATGCGACACAATGCTTGTGTCGCACGGATGAACACCAGCCCAGAAAGTCCGGCTGTTCAACATTTTCCGGCCAAAAATCCGTTTTTAACCCGTTTTCAAGCTATAAATTCGTGTTCTATTCATTGTAATGGACATATACTAGTTATAATAACAACCACAAATGAAAAATACTAAGAATCGAGTGATTTCGGGATTTTGTCGGAAACTTACAATTTGCCGAAATGAAAATCCGGAAAGGTAGAAATGTAGATCGTTGCGAGATGGTCGTGAATCTCTAAAAATATTTGTGATCCGGTCGCGTTTCGCGGTAGTATTTTGCGGTTTTGTGGATTTTGGGGTGTGTTGGTGAAAGAGAGGAAAGAAAAGAGAGAGAGAGAAGTAATGGGTGAAATGAAGAAAGAAAAGGTGGGAATGGGAGGTTATCCTCCCATTTTCGCCCCGCGTGCCCGCTCTGTGCGGTGTTCGTTTGCTCCGTCGTTTAATCGTTAAATAATTATTTACATTTTAATTATAAGTTTTAAATTACGATTTATTACGCGATATATTATTTAAATATTTTACAAATCATTTTATATTTGTGTTATAAAACGTAAGTTAGTTTATTTCGTTTGCGCGGTTTAATGTTTTAAATCGTGAAAGTTTGGTTTGTACGATACGAATGAATACGAAATATTATCAAAATAATATTTTTGACATAAAAGCGTTATTTAATAAAATGAGTCACCAACGTCCGTATAATATTGAATCGAAATACATCCGATTTAAATTGCGTACGATTTAATCAAATCG
The DNA here is from genome assembly GCA_949592205.1 of Helichrysum umbraculigerum. Classification (NCBI taxonomy): domain Eukaryota; kingdom Viridiplantae; phylum Streptophyta; class Magnoliopsida; order Asterales; family Asteraceae; genus Helichrysum; species Helichrysum umbraculigerum. Next base: position 545,127 of record CATIUR010000005.1, on the reverse strand, counting down.
CATATTCGTATATATTCAACAATATATATAATTCGATACATTAATTAGCCTAACAAGGAACTAATTACATGTATTAACATATGATTAGGCACTAATTACTAGTCCTAATTTGGCGGGTGTTACATTCTCCCCCTGTTAGAAGAATTTCGTCCCGAAATTTAGTTCGAAGTCGTGTTTGATGTAGAATCAGTGAAGAGTTGAGGATATTTGAGTCGCATTTGGTCTTCCCGTTCCCAGGTGAATTCCGGACCACGCCGCGAATTCCATCTGACCTTGACGATGGGAATACGACTTTGTTTCAGTTGTTTGACCTCACGGTCCATAATTTCAGCGGGTTCCTCAACAAAATGAAGTTTATCGTCAACACGAATTTCATCTAATGGAATGATAAGTGTCTCATCAGATAGACACTTCTTCAAATTTGAAATATGAAAAGTAGGGTGCACGCTGCTGAGTTCGGATGGCAGCTGCAATCGATAAGCTACGGGGCCAATCCGTTCAAGGATCTCAAAAGGCCCTATGTATCTGGGGTTTAACTTCCCGCGTTTGCCAAAACGGATGACACCTTTCCAAGGCGATACTTTCAAGAGTACTCGATCCCCAACTTGGAACTCGAGTGGTTTGCGTCTCACGTCAGCATAACTTTTCTGACGATCACGTGCGGCTTTGAGTCTGTTTTGGATTTCCACAATTTTCTCAGTGGTGGCGTGTATGAGTTCAGGACCAGTGAGTTGACTATCTCCCACCTCAGTCCAACAGATCGGTGATCGGCACTTACGACCGTACAGTGCCTCAAAAGGTGCAGCCTTAATGCTGGCATGATAACTGTTATTGTACGAAAACTCGCACAACGGTAGATGTTTTTCCCAGTTTGTACCGAAATCAACTACGCAGGCTCGTAGCATATCTTCCAGTGTTTGAATGGTTCGTTCACTTTGGCCGTCTGTTTGAGGATGGTACGCGGTACTCATATCGAGACGGGTACCCAACGCTTTTTGAAGTGATTGCCAAAAGTGAGAAGTGAAACGGGCATCTCTATCCGAGATGATCGAGATTGGAACACCGTGATGAGAAACGATTTCCTTGATGTAAATTTGTGTAAGGCGTTCCATTTTATCGTTTTCTTTGATTGCCAGGAAATGAGCAGATTTGGTGAGACGATCGACGATCACCCAAATGGTATCGCAACCGCTCGACAACTTTGGTAGTTTGGTTATGAAGTCCATGGCAATTTGATCCCATTTCCATTCAGGGATTTCCGGTTGTTGAAGTAAACCAGGAGGTTTCTGATGTTCGGTTTTGACTTTCGAGCAAGTAAGGCACTTGCTGACATAAGTGGCGATTTCGGCTTTCATGTTTGGCCACCAGTAAAATTCCTTGATGCCGTGGTACATCTTATCGGATCCAGGATGAATAGAATATTTTGACTTGTGAGCCTCGTCCATCACCAAGTCTCTTAGGTTCCCAAAACTGGGCAACCAGATTCGGTTTGAGAAATACCTAATTCCGTTAGGTCTGATTTCAAATTGTTTGTCAATGCCCCGCAAGGCTTCATTTTTGATATATTCAGCTTTCAAGGCTTCGATCTGAGCTGTATGAATTTGAATGGTAAGATCGTTATGAATGGTCATACTGAGGGCTCGGACTCGAAGTGGTTTAGGTCGTTCCTTTCGACTGAGGGCATCGGCTACAACATTAGCCTTCCCTGGATGGTACTTGATCTCACAATCGTAATCGGTAAGCAACTCGACCCATCGACGTTGCCTCATATTGAGATCCTTCTGATCGAAGATGTGTTGGAGACTTTTATGATCGGTAAAGATTGTGCACTTAGTGCCGTAGAGATAATGTCTCCAGATTTTGAGAGCAAAAACGACAGCTCCAAGCTCGAGATCATGAGTGGTGTAGTTCTTTTCGTGAATTTTTAGCTGTCGTGAGGCATAAGCAATGACCTTGTCTCGTTGCATCAACACGCAACCAAGACCTTGGTGAGAAGCATCGCAGTATACCACGAAGTCATCGGTGCCTTCGGGTAGTGATAAAATTGGAGCACTGCAAAGCTTTCGTTTCAGAAGTTGGAACGCTGACTCCTGTTTCTCGGTCCAATCGAACCTTTTGTCCTTCTGAGTCAGTACCGTGAGTGATTGAGCTATTTTGGAGAAATTTTCAATAAATCGTCGATAATACCCAGCAAGACCCAAGAATTGTCGTACTTCAGTTGCAGAGGTGGGTGCTTGCCAGTCTTTGATAGCCTCGATTTTTGATGGGTCCACGTGAATTCCCTGACTGTCGATCACGTGACCAAGAAATTGAACAGTTTGGATCCAGAACTCACACTTAGAAAATTTAGCATAAAGCTCCTCGTGTCTAAGTAGTTCCATGATAGTTCTGAGGTGTTGCGCATGTTCTTGCTCGTTGCGTGAGTAAATGAGTATGTCATCGATAAAGACAATGACAAACTTATCGAGGTAAGGTTTGCACACCCGATTCATGAGGTCCATGAATACTGCCGGTGCGTTAGTTAGACCGAAGGGCATCACTTGGAATTCGTAGTGCCCGTAACGAGTTCTGAAAGCAGTTTTTGGAATATCGGTGTCGCGAACTCGTAACTGATGATAACCTGATCGCAGGTCGATTTTTGAATAAATACTTGAACCCTGAAGTTGGTCGAATAAATCATCAATGCGAGGGAGTGGATAACGGTTCTTGACGGTCAATTTGTTCAATTCTCGGTAGTCGATGCACATTCGGAATGAACCGTCCTTCTTTTTGACAAACAAGACCGGAGCTCCCCAAGGTGAAGAACTCGGTCTAATGAATCCTCGATCCAGAAGTTCCTGTAGCTGAGAGGACAACTCCTGAAGTTCGGAAGGGGCTAAACGGTACGGTGCGCGGGCCACCGGTGCGGCACCCGGCACAAGATCAATCGAGAACTCAACCTGTCTAGGCGGAGGTAGACCAGGTAATTCTTCCGGAAAGACTTCGGAAAAGTCTCTAACAATTGGCACATCTTCAAGTCGCTTCTCCTCCGACTTCTTCTCCATGATGTGTGCGAGTATGGCAGGGTAACCCTTTCTCAGAAATTTTCGGGTTTTTAAGCAGGAGATTATATTGAGTCCCGTCCCACCGGTCTCCCCCTGTATGATCAAGGTTCCACCAACGGCGAGTGGGATACGGACGATTTTATCGTGACAAACGATTTCAGCTCGATGTTTGGACAACCAGTCCATTCCAATTATGACGTCGAAACTTCCGATTTCAATGGGTATAAGGTCGACCGAAAAGGTTTCGTCAGCTAGGTTTAAAGTGCAATTAGGTATCACACTGGTGGTTTCTACAAGTTTTCCATTGGCTAGCTCTACAGTGTACTTAACCTCTAAGGTAACAGGAGTGATGTCAAGTAATGGGCAAAAATCATCGGAGATAAAGCTTCTATCAGCACCAGTATCAAATAGAACAGAAGCAGTTAAGTTGTTGAGGAGGAACATACCCGAGACCACATTCGGGTCCTGGCGGGCGTCCCCAGATTTGATGACGAAAGCTCTGCTGCGGGTGTTGTTGTTGTTGTTGTTGCTGCGGTTGTTGTTGTTGTTGTTGTTGCTGCGGTTGTTGTTGTTGTTGTTGTTGCGGTTCTTCAGTTTTGGGCACGTATCCCTAAAGTGCCCGGGGTTTCCACACTCAAAACATACTTTGGGTGGTCTGGTGTTGTTGTTGGAGTTGTTGTTGGTGGGTGAGCGGCAGTCTTTGGTGAGATGGCCGTACCTCTTGCAGTTGTTGCAAAAGGAACCACAGGAACCCTCATGGTGATGGTTGCACTTGGGACAATATGGCTTGCTCCCAGTGTAACCCCGGATGATATCAGTGGTGGTGTTGTAGGCTTTGATGGTGTCAGGTTTCTTGTTTTGTTGGTTGGAGTGGTTGTTGTGGTAGTCAGACCACTTGCGTTTGTTGTTTTGGGAGGATGAAGTGGGTGGTTCAGAATCTTGGCTCATAGACATCAGGTCTTGGGCCAATGAGATTGCACCGTCAATGGTGGCTGGTTTTGAAGAGATGACGTGTCCCCGAACAAAATCAGGGAGACCAAGGGCGTACTTCCTGATTTTATCAGGTTCAGTACTTACCATAGCTGGGCGGAGGGCAGCTAACTGTTGAAATCTGGTGGTATAACCATCGATGTCACCACCCTGAACCTTTAAGTTCCAGAACTCCTCATCTATCTTCTGGAGTTTGGCGATAGAGCAGTACTTGGCAGTAAGTTTGGCTTTCAATTCCTCCCAAGTGATTTGGTAGGCAATGTCAGCACCCACTGATTGGGTATATGAATTCCACCAAGAGTGGGCATCATCTTCAAGAGAGCAGGTGGCAAAGTTTACTTTGTCGTTCTCCGCGCATTTACTGACACGGAAAACAGTTTCCATTTTCTCGAACCATCTGATCAGTCCGATGGCTCCTTCAGAACCCTTGAAACTCGAGGGTTTGCAGCTTTGGAAGTCCTTGTAAGAACAAGGTTTGGTGGCAGAGGTTCCAGCGGTATCGCTGTTTCTTGTGGAGTTGGGTGGAGTATTGCGAGCCAAGGCTTCAGTAACAGCCTGGGTTATGAGTGAAGTAATCTGTGCATCGGTGTAAGGTCTTGACTTTGGCGGCATGATTCTTCAATAAAAGAAATGAAGATACATGAGATTTTGCAAGAAAGTTGTATTTATCTCAGATGTACATGTATAAAAGCAGTAATACATAACATCAACAGGAATAATGGCAATCGATATGAGTTGTAACAGCAAGGAACATTTAATAGATAGTACGAGTTCAAAGGTTACATCCTACAGATGTATTACAAAAGATGTCGGGAATTGTTACATCCGACTGAATCATAGAGTAGCGCGTAGATAGTTACTAGATTACAGGATAGATTACAAGACAAAGACTACACTAGTCTTAACGTAGATTAATTTGTTCCATCATCGTGACAAGACGGTCCACAGTGTTTGCAAGCCTGCTAGCCTGTCGGGCGTTGTCTTCTGCCAGTGCTAGTCGTTGTGTTAGTCCACGCGCATATTCTTCTGCTTCATGTGAGCGTTGCTCACATTCTTCCATCCTTTGTTGTAGAAGGGCATTTTCCACCCTTATTTCTATTATTTGGTTACGAAGGACATCCATGTTGTTGTTTGTGGTTTCAAGGTCGTCGGAGACTTGTTCGATGCGTTCAAGGGATGTAAGTCTCCAGTTTTCGTTTGTTTCCTGCAACACGACATCCATGGTGCGAAGTCGCTGTTCGTGTTGATTCACCCTGGCGGCTAAGGCCGGCAAGGTGGAGTGAGTGGGGTACGGGCCAGCTCGAGGCAACCTTGAGTTCCTCCTTGCTACCCTTGGGTTCTGCGACCCGGATTGAGAACGAGATGAATTTGATGGTGTGTTTGCCATTTCTGAGACAAAGCGTTAGTAAGATTGAGGCCTATATTCATATAGTTCCTATATAATATAGCCTATTGAGTGTCTAGCATAAACATGTTTAAGTCTCGGTTCTCTCGAGGTCAGAGTCTTCTATTGTATCCTGTTCAGCCATAACTACTTTCAGATCTTACATCATCTTTGCTTAATTGTACATAGTTGATCAGGCTATGTTAAATTAAACTCGTATGCTGTAATCCCTGAACCAGTCATACTTAATAAGGAATACTGCCTAATGGTCATAGTCTAGGCTCACTAAATGCAACCTAGTTCACTATAACCTTAGGCTCTGATACCAATCTGTAACACCCCCAAATTTGATGATTTGCGGAAGCTTGATTTGGGTGTTACTAATCAATAACAAAGCACAAAGATAATAGCAAACGACTCTATATGCGTCGTTTTAACAAAATATATTGATAATTGAAATGTTTACAATATTTAAAGCGTTACATAGCTCGAGTTAAATAAAATGAGATTTCAGTACATAAGTACTTATACAAAATATACTAATGCAAGAAAATCTCAGTAGTCTGCATGCTGACTCGAGCTAATATCCTGAAGCAGAATCATCCTACTGCTGGGTACCTGCGATATATGCTAAAATGGTCAGCTATAAAGCTGGTGAGCTCACAGGTTTGAAATCAAGTAATATCGTATGAACCGCAAGATTTAAATAATGTATTGCATCCAGCAATAAAATAATGAATTGCATCCAGCAATTTAATGATAATCATCGTGTATACAGCCATGAGCACATAGTTGAGCTTAACTCGAGGGCCGGGTCCCCTATAGAGAATTCCGAGCGAGGTGCCTCCACGAATGCCTAATCAACATTCGTCTTCCCAAATATTAGTACGTCCGTTTACCCGGTTAGTGCTTGCTAACCCGGACGAGGAGGGTCAATCCTATATGGTACCATATACTAATATTCACGCTACAACGTATTAACAACTATGCTGACGGAGGACTTTTAAATGATTAGTTTCGAAAAACTCATGTAGTATATGAAAAGTTGACACTTGCGTTCACATGTTAAAAGTTGAGCAGTATATCACACCCCTGAGTAAAACAGTAAAAGAGGGGCTATGAGACTCACCTGAGTCTGAGAGCGTTTAAACAAACGTAAGTTGATTAGCGAATAATGAAGTCCAACGACTTGTAACCTGAGGGTGTCCACGACACGCGATGGTTATAACCATGATTGGGTATCTCAAAAGATCACCCTTGTAGTTGTTACACAACTATATATATGTCCAAATTACTACGATTTGGTTGATTTGTTAAGTGTTTGAAAACATGTACGGCACGTTGGTGACGGATTTGTAATAATAATCTCAACTATTATTATTGTGATTTCGTGGCGTTTTACTTTGAAAAATGTGTTTCGATTGTGTTTTAGAAGCCGTTACGGACTCTAAGTACGGGGGTCCGGGGGCAGAGCCCCTGGCTGGGGTCGAGCTGCCAGGTCAGCTTGGAAAATTTTTATTTCTACTATATTGCTTTGACGAAAAACGCATCTGGATCCGAATTTGGGTAAAATCAGGTGTTAAAATTTTAGGTCTCGACACTTAGTAAAAATCTGAGTTTTCTGTGTTTTGCGACACAATATGCGACACTAAAGATGTTATGCGACACAAGGGTTGTGTCGCATAGAAAATGCGACACAATGTCTATACGACACAAGGGTTGTGTCGCATAGATGCGAGATGCTGATTCAACAGCGACATAGTGATTGTGTCGTATGGGGTATGCGACATAGTGGTTGTGTCGCAAGACTTGCGACACTAAATCTTTGGTACGACATAAGGTACAACACAAGGGATTTTATGCGACACTAAAGCCAAAATACGACACAACATGCGACACAATGCTTGTGTCGCACGGATGAACACCAGCCCAGAAAGTCCGGCTGTTCAACATTTTCCGGTCAAAAATCCGTTTTTAACCCGTTTTCAAGCTATAAATTCGTGTTCTATTCATTGTAATGGACATATACTAGTTATAATAACAACCACAAATGAAAAATACTAAGAATCGAGTGATTTCGGGATTTTGTCGGAAACTTACAATTTGCCGAAATGAAAATCCGGAAAGGTAGAAATGTAGATCGTTGCGAGATGGTCGTGAATCTCTAAAAATATTTGTGATCCGGTCGCGTTTCGCGGTAGTATTTTGCGGTTTTGTGGATTTTGGGGTGTGTTGGTGAAAGAGAGGAAAGAAAAGAGAGAGAGAGAAGTAATGGGTGAAATGAAGAAAGAAAAGGTGGGAATGGGAGGTTATCCTCCCATTTTCGCCCCGCGTGCCCGCTCTGTGCGGTGTTCGTTTGCTCCGTCGTTTAATCGTTAAATAATTATTTACATTTTAATTATAAGTTTTAAATTACGATTTATTACGCGATATATTATTTAAATATTTTACAAATCATTTTATATTTGTGTTATAAAACGTAAGTTAGTTTATTTCGTTTGCGCGGTTTAATGTTTTAAATCGTGAAAGTTTGGTTTGTACGATACGAATGAATACGAAATATTATCAAAATAATATTTTTGACATAAAAGCGTTATTTAATAAAATGAGTCACCAACGTCCGTATAATATTGAATCGAAATACATCCGATTTAAATTGCGTACGATTTAATCAAATCGCATATTCGTATATATTCAACAATATATATAATTCGATACATTAATTAGCCTAACAAGGAACTAATTACATGTATTAACATATGATTAGGCACTAATTACTAGTCCTAATTTGGCGGGTGTTACACAGATGATTATTCTAGATTCTCATGGGTATTCTTTTTGGGATCAAAGGATGAGACTCCTGGAATTCTAATTGAGTTCTTTGATCAAGTAGAGACTGTCTATAAAAAGAGAGTTAAGCGTATTCGTAGTGACAATGGAACAGAATTCAAGAATTCAACGTCGAATATCTATTGCTTAAGCAAAGGGATATTACATCAATTCAGTGCACCTTATGAACCTCAACAGAATGGTGTTGCTGAAAGGAAAAATATGACGTTGATTGAAGCTGCTAGAACAATGCTTGCTGATTCAAAGCTTCCGGTCATCTTTTGGGCAGAAGCAGTGAATACAGCATGTTATGTTCTTAATAGAGTTCTTACGGTTAAGAGACATAACAAGACTTGTTATGAGCTTTTGAACAATAAGAAACCTAACTTAAAAGGGTTTGAACCCTTTGGAGTTTCATGCACCATATTAAAGACTGGACATCAAGCAAAATTTGGTGAGAAGGCTGACGAAGGATTTTTCCTAGGTTATATGCCCAATTCGCCAAACAAGAGAGTCTTTAATAAAGTCACAGGACGTTTGGAGGTAGTTTATAATATTGAGGTTACGAGCTACTCACCAGATGTTCATAAGGGCTTAGATTGGCAATTTGATTATTCTGATCTCTTTGCATCATTTAAAGTTCCTATTAGTGACTATGTCAGTGATTCAGAGATAGCTGAACATTTATTGTTTGAAGATGAGAATATTGGTCCCGCTTCAACATCAAGTGTTAAGCAGTCTGGAATTAAGACTAATGTTGACTCAGATAAAGCTTCCACAAGTGAGTCACAACAACCTTCAGAGGATAAGTCTCAAGAAACAGAAGATCCTGATGATCTTTCTACAAAGTTTGATGATATACTTACTCCTTTGAAACATTTAAGGATATCTTCAGCACGTACGGAAGATGTACCTGAATTGGAAGAGATTGGTACTAATTTGGAAGATGAAATACAGGTTGAACCAGTTACTACAACAAGAACGAGTAAGAATCATCCCGTTGAAAACATCATCGGTGATATTAATACTCCGGTTCAAACTAGGCATCAATCCAGAACTAGTACGTCTGAGAATTCTGAATACCAAAGCTTGTATACTGCAATGAAAGAGACAGGGATTCCAAATCAATGTCTATATTCATGCTTTATCTCACAAATCGAGCCTAAAAATGTTCAAATGGCTTTAAAAGAAAGTTCGTGGGTAGAAGCAATGCAAGAAGAACTATCTCAGTTCTCTAAATTACAAGTATGGGAGTTGGTTGACCTACCAAAGGGAGAATATCCAATTGGAACTAGATGGGTATTTAAGTGCAAGAGAGATGATAAAGGAATCGTTACTCGCAATAAAGCTCGTCTGGTAGTTCAAGGTTTTAATCAACAAGAAGGTATAGATTACAATGAAGTGTTTGCACCAGTTGCTAGGCTAGAAGCAATTAGAGTATTCTTAGCATTCGCATCATATTATGGTATAAAGGTTTATCAGTTGGATGTTAAGAGTGCCTTTTTGTATGACAAAGTGGAAGAATTGGTGTATGTTTCACAACCGCCAGGGTTTGCTGATCCTGAGTATCCAGATAGAGTATATCATTTGAATAAGGCTCTATATGGATTATATCAAGCACCAAGGATGTGGTATGGAACACTATCAACGTATCTACTTGAGAATGGATTTACAAGAGGATCGATTGATAGTACACTATTTGTGAAATGGAAAAAGAAAGACTTTCTTCTCGTGCAAGTTTATGTTGATGACATTATCTTTGGATCATCTGATGAAAAGATGTGTTAAGAATTTGAGAAAGTCATGAGAAAAAGGTTCGAAATGTCTGCAATGGGAGAGTTGAATTTCTTCTTAGGATTACAAGTTGATCAAAAGAAGGATGGATTCTTTATTCATCAATCTAAATACACATATGAGCTATTAGAACGCTTCAAGATGGATGAAAGTAAGGTCTACAATACTCCAATTCCAGTCAATCATGGACTAGGTCCAGATACATCGAGTGATAGCGATGTGGATCCAACTCTTTATAGAGCCATGATCGGATCACTAATGTATCTTACAGCCTCTAGGCCTGACATAATGTTTGCTGTTTGTTTATGAACAAGATATCAGGCTAATCCGAAAGAGTCACACATGCAAACTGTTAAACGGATCTTTCGTTACCTCAAAGGGAAACCTAAGCTGGGTCTTTGGTATCCGATTGATGGAGACTTAGATCTCGTAGCTTATACTGATTCGGATTATAGAGGATGCAATCAGAATAGGAAATCTACGACCGGAGGATGTCAATTCCTAGGAGGTAGATTAGTATCCTGGCAGTGCAAGAAGCAAACCTCGGTAGCCATTTCTACATGTGAAGCTGAGTATGTTGCCGCTGGCAGCTGTTGCTCACAAGTTCTTTGGATTCAACAGCAACTGCGGGATTACGGGTTAAATATAACCAATACTCCTATGATGATTGATAACGAATCTACTATGTCGATCACCAATAATCCGGTGAAGCACAGTAAAACTAAGCATATTGATATTCGACATCATTTTATTAGAGATTGTGCTGAGAAGAAATTGATAAAGTTAGTTAAGGTTCCATCATTGGATAACTTAGCAGACTTATACACAAAGGCGTTCGACAGAGCAAGATTTGAAACATTGGTTCAACTAAACGGAATGAGAAATCCAGAGTGATTAGTCTTCCAAGGGTATTTTTGTAATAGTTAGTATTTCTGTGTTCATTAAAAAAAAAAAAAAAAAAAAAAAAAAAAAAAAAGGGCGTATGGCATTCATTTGCTTGTTACCTAAGGGGAATCACCTTCATTTAAGTTTTTATTTGCAAAAACTAAGGGAAATGATAGTACATTAGGAGAATAAGCTTCATAATAATAAGCTTAAGTCCTAAGTATGATATGGTAGTAGGTTCAAATAAAGTTGCTTTAGAACTACAGCGGTTCTATCAGGTATGTGTTTATATTTATTTGATTATACACCTATATCCACAAGTTATAATTTGTCTATTTTTATTAAATCTTTAGATGGCTTCATCATATGATGTACTGGTAGGCAAATTATATGAAATTTTCTAAGCCTTAAGAAGTTAATTAACTACTTGTTTATTATTTTGTGTTACTATTCTATGATGTATGACATTAAGTCTTAATTGTTGAATGATGGTATTGCCATACACTGTTATCATACATATTAATTTGAATTGACAAATAGTAGCAATATGGGTATTAACTTAATTACTGGTAACTTTGTTGTACTAAGTACAGAACTGAAACCTTTAATTAAATTAATATTCTCAAATATATTTTGAATTATGCTAGAAGGGATCTTCTGTTGTACTACGTACAGACTTAGATAACATAGCATATTCAAAGTATGTTTGATATTTGTCTAACCTTAAAAATTCAAGTGTATGTTGTATGTTTCGAAAAGATACATCATTTAGTAACCGCTACCTTGAAAATTTAATGATGCAGTGTTATGTGTTTTACTTGAATTCTTCAGTATGTCATATAATAGGAAGCACTTGATAATACTCATACTAACAATAAAGAGTTTGCTTAGAAAATTGAGTCTAATTTGTTTATGTGGATCATAATACTGGTAATCGTTTTGAACTATCTATAATTAAAATATTCACTTTATGTGAGTAATGCATTTATTAATTATGCTATGTGGATAAAGGTACCTAAGATATAGTTTTATAAATATAAATGTATAACTGATAAATTTAGTTGTAATTTTACAGTAATTTATTTGAATTTCATGAGGTTTGTATACTACCAATCTGTTTAGACTTTTAAATGTATAATTAATTGCTTATTCTTTCTAATATGATCCCTAAGCAGATAAATTCTTATTTATTTTGTTTATGTATTTTATTTTGATCAAGTGATTAATAAAATGGTACTTGATACCAATGGTTATGTAATTTTGTTTTATCTTATTTTTATTTTTTTTAAAATTTTTGTGTTTATTAGGTTTTACCCTTCGGAATTCAATTATACTGTATATTTTTGAGTTGAACAATGTGACAAATACAAGTGAAAATTAATTATAATTTAGACTTGTAAAATATCGGGTTTTTATTCATACTTAGCATTAAATTCGCGTTTTTAATTGTTTCTGCGAGTTGGCATCAACTTGCGAGTCCACTTAAATCTCGCGAATCGGATATATAGTATAAAGGGGGTCAAACGAGTCAAACCAACCCACCGAACCCACACAAACCTAGTGAGTTCACTACACTTTGCGAATCCGTCAAAAAGGCGAAACGAGGCGATTTTCACTTTTCGTTTAATTTCGAATTTTAGAGTACGGGAACGAGTTTTTCAATCCGTAGACTTTATACACCTTCAAATTACGAACATTTTGAGGTATATATCCACGGATTTCACCGTTTAAATTGCACGAAATCGAAGGTTTTTTAAACTTAGGGTTTCGGTTTTAAAGTTTAATCGATTTGAGTCGATTACGATGTTATTGGACATAGATCTTTAGGGTTTATGTTAAACGAACATTAATAAACGTAAATCAATCGATAGATCATGTTAAAATCAACAGATGAATCGATTTTAAGTGTAAATTCGCGACGGCAGTTCATCGAACGAGTTGACATTGTAAATCAACTCGCAGCGAGTTGACTAGCGAATCCATGAGATTAGCGAGTTCACTTCAATAGCTGCTTGATAAGTTTAGCGAGTTGATAAGTTTAGCGAGTTGATCAATGTAGCGAGTTGATGAGTATAGCGAGTTGATAAGCAAAACGAGTTGACCTCACCTCGTTAGGCCAGTTTATGCGAGTCCGGAATTTACAATCATTTTAATTTTTTTTGTAATAACTTTTATTTAATTAATTTAAATTAGACGTAAGACTTTTTAGTTATAAGTTAAATTTTTATATACGACTTGAGACTATTTTTGTAACAAGTTATATATGTAACACCCGCCAAATTAGGACTAGTAATTAGTGCCTAATCATACGTAAATACATGTAATTAGTTCTGTGTTAGGCTAATTAATGTATCGAATTATATATATTGTTGAATATATACGAAAATGCGATTTGGTTAAATCGTACGCAATTTAAATCGAATGTATTTCGATTCAATTTAATACGGACGTTGGTGACCAATTTTGTTAAATAACGCTTTTATATCAAAAATATTATTATGATAATATTTCGTATTCATTCGTATCGTACAAACAGAACTTACATAATTTAAAATATTAAAACGCGCAAACTAAATAAACAAACTTACATTTTATAACTCAAATATAAATTGATTTGTAAAGTATTTAAATAAAATATCGCGTAATAAATTGTATTTTAAAACTTACCACTTAATATGTAAAATAATTAATTAACGTTTAAACGACGGAGTAAACGAACACCGCACGGAACACGAACGCGGGACGAAAATGGGGCTCCAAAACCCCACTCCCCTCCCACTTTCTTCTCACTTTCTCTTTTTCCTCTCTCTCCTCTCTTTCTTTTTCTCTTAAACAAATCACCACCAACATCACACTAAATCGCCAAAAACTAGCATCAAACGACTTCGGATCTTCAAGATTTTTAGAGATTCACGACCACGACGCAACGATCTATCTTTCTATCTTTCCGAAATTTCATTTCGGTGATTTGTAAGTTTCCGACACAACTCCGAAAACTCTCGTTTCTAAGTATTATCACTTGCTAGTTGTTTGTATAACCTTGTAATGTCCTAAAATGGGTTGGGTAAAAATATTAGGCTGATCGATGGCCGGAAAATGCGTTTTTGAAGTTGAAACTCCGATCAGATCCCGTACGTCGCATTTGGCCTGGAGCAAATGCGACGCAGCGACTTACGTCGCACGAAGTCTCAACGTCGCATATAGCGACGCAGCCTATTACGTCGCATTGACTTGCGAATGTCGCACATAGCGACGCAGACCTTAACGTCGCCAACTTAACCAACGTCGCATTAGCGACGCAGCACCCTACGTCGCATTGAATTGCGAACGTCGCAAAATGCGACGCAAACACTCACGTCGCACCCAACGTCGCACCCAACATCGCACAAACCAGAAAACACAGATTTTCACTAAGTGTCGAGACCCTAAATTTTATCACTCGATTTCACCCAATTTCAAGTCCAGATGCGTTTTTCCTTAAAGCAATATAGTAGAAATAAAAATTTTTCAAGCTGACCTGGCAGCTCGACCCCAGCCAGGGGCTCTGCCCCTTGGAACCCGCCAGGGGCTGCCGCCCCTTGGACCCCGCTACCAGGGGCGCTGCCCCCGGACCCCCGTACTTAGATTTCGTAGACACATTTCCCACCAAACCTCAAACTTGTATAACACTTTGAAACTAACAAAATGACATCAATATCATTATTACCAATAATCACCAACGGGCCGTACGCGTTTTCAAACACTTAAACTATTCACCGAATTGGGAACATTTGGACATTTTAGTTGGACGAACAACTACAAGGTAGTCTTATTAGATACCTTCGCATATTATAACCATCGCGTGTCGTGGACACCCTCAGGTTACAAGTCTTTGGACTTCGATTCTCGGCTAATCATTCTCAGTTTATTTTCATAAACTCAACGACTCATGTGAGTCTCATAGCCCCTCTTTTACTGTTTTACTCAGGGGTGTGATATATTGCTCAACTTTTACATGTGAACGCAAGTACAAACATTTCATATACTACATGAGTTTTTCGAAACTAATCATTTAAAGTCCTCCGTCAGCATAGTTGTTAATACGTTGTAGCGTGAATATTAGTATATGGTACCATATAGGATTGACTCACCTCGTCCGGGTTAGCAAGCACTAACCGGGTAAACGGACGTACTAATATTTGGGAAGACGAATGTGGATTAGGCATTCGTGGAGGCAACCTCGCCCGGAATTCTCTATAGGGGACCCGGCCCTCGAGTTAAGCTCAACTATGTGCTCATGGCTGTATACACGATGACTATTATTTAATTGCTGGATGCAATTCATTATTTAATTGCTGGATGCAATTAATTATTAAATTGCTGGATGCAATTCATTATTTTAAATCTTGCGGTTCATACTATATTAACTGATTTCAAACCTGTGAGCTCACTTGCTTTATAGCTGACCTTTTAGCATATATCGCAGGTACCCAGCAGTAGGATGTTTCTGCTTCAGGACTTTAGCTCGAGTCAGCATACAGACGATTGAGATTTTCTTGCATTAGTATATTTTTGTACAAGTACTTATGTACTGAATTCTCATTTTATTTAAACTCGAGCTATGTAAAGCTTTAAATGTTGTAAACATTTCTATTATCAATATATTTTGTTAAAACGACGCATATAGAGTCGTTTACTATATATCTTTGTGCTTTGTTATTGATTAGTAACACCCAAATCAAGCTTCCGCAAATCATCAAATTTGGGGGTGTTACATATTGGTATCAGAGCCTAAGGTTATAGTGAACTAGGTTGCATTTAGTGAGCCTAGACTATGACCATTAGGCGGTATTCCTTATTAGGTATAACTGGTTCGGTGATTACATCATACGAGTTTAATTTAACATAGCCTGATCAACTATGTACAATTAAGCAAAGATGATGTAAGATCTGAAAGTAGTTATGGCCGAACAGGGTACAATAGAAGACTCTGACCTCGAGAGAACCGAGACTTAAACATGTTTATGCTAGACACTCAATAGGCTATATTATATAGGGATTATATGAATATAGGCCTCAATCTTACTAACGCTTTATCTCAGAAATGGCAAACATCCCACCCAATTCATCGCGCTCTCAATCCGGGTTGCAGAACCCAAGGGTAGCAAGGAGGAACAACAGGTTGCCTCGAGCTGGCCCGTACCCCACTCACTTCACCTTGCCGGCCTTAGCCGCTAGGGTGAACCAACACGAGCAGCGACTTCGCACCATGGATGTCGTGTTGCAAGAAACAAACGAAAACTGGAGACTTACATCCCTTGAACGCATCGAACAAGTCTCCGACGACCTGGAAACCACAAACAACAACATGGATGTCCTTCGCAACCAAGTAATAGCGATAAGCGTGGAAAATGCCCTCCTGCGTCAAAGGATGGAAGAATGTGAACAGCGTTCACATGAAGCAGAAGAGTATGCCCGTGGACTAACACAACGACTAGCACTAGCAGAAGATAACGCCCGTCAAGCTAGCAGACTTGCAAACACTGTGGACCGTCTTGTCACGATGATGGAACAAATTAATCTACGTTAAGACTAGTGTAGTCTTTGTCTTGTAATCTATCCTGTAATCTAGTAACTATCTACGCGCTACTCTAAAATTCGGTCGGATGTAACAATTCCCGACGCCTTTTGTAATAACTCTGTAGGATGTAACCTTTGAACTCATATTAGCTATCAAATATTCCTTGTTGTTCAACTCATATTAATTGTCATTTTTCCATGTTGATGTCATGTGTTACTGCTTTTATACATGTACATCTATAACAAATACAACTTTCCTACGAAATCTCATGTATCTTCATTTCTTTTATTGAAGAATCATGCCGCCAAAGTCAAGACCATACACCGATGCTCAGCTTACATCGCTTATAACCCAGGCTGTTACTGAAGCCTTGGCTCGGAATACCCCACAAAACTCCACCAGAAATAGCGATGCCGCTGAAACCACTACTGCTAAACCTTGTTCTTACAAGGACTTTCAAAGCTGCAAACCCTCCAGCTTCAAAGGTTCTGAAGGAGCCATCGGACTTATCAGATGGTTCGAGAAAATGGAAACAGTTTTCCGTGTCAGCAAATGCGCGGAGAACGACAAAGTAAACTTCGCCACCTGCTCTCTCGAAGATGATGCCCACTCTTGGTGGAATTCATATACCCAATCAGTGGGTGCTGACATTGCCTACCAACTAACTTGGGAGGAATTGAAAGCAAAACTCACTGCTAAATACTGCTCAATCGCCAAACTCCAAAAGCTAGACGAGGAGTTCTGGAACCTCAAGGTTCAGGGTGGTGATATCGATGGTTATACCACCAGATTCCAACAACTTGCCGCCCTCCACCCAGCTATGGTGAGCACAGAACCTGACAAAATCAGGAAGTACATCCTTGGCCTTCCTGAGCCTGTTCGGGGACATGTTGCCTCTTCCAACCAAACCACCATTGACGGTGCAATCTCATTGGCCCAAGACCTGATGTCTATGAGCCAAGATTCTGAACCACCCACTTCATCCTCCCAAAACAACAAACGAAAGTGGTCTGACTACCACAACAACCACTCCAACCAACAAAACAAGAAACCCGACACCATCAAAGCCTACAACACCACCACAGACATCACACGAGGCTACACTGGGAGCAAACCCTATTGTTCCAAGTGCAGTCGCCACCACGAAGGTTCCTGTGGTCCCTTTTGCAACAATTGCAAGAGGTACGGCCACCTCACCAAAGATTGTCACTTTCCTGCCAACAACAATTCCAACAACAACACCAGACCACCCAAAGTCTGCTTTGAGTGTGGGAAACCCGGGCATTTCAGGGACACATGCCCAAAGCTGAAGAATAACAACAACAACAACCGCAACAGCAACAACAACAACACCCGAAGCAGAGCCTTCGTCATCAAATCCGGGGACGCCCGTCAAGACCCGAATGTGGTCTCGGGTATGTTCCTCCTCAACAACTTACATGCTTCTGTTCTATTTGATACTGGTGCTGATAGAAGCTTTATCTCTGATGATTTTTGCCCACTACTTGACATCACTCCTGTTGCCTTAGATGTTAAGTACACTGTAGAGCTAGCAAATGGGGAACTTATAGAAACCGATAGTGTGATACCTAATTGCACTTTAAACCTAGCTGATGAAACCTTTTCAATCGATCTTGTACCCATTGAAATCGGAAGTTTCGACGTCATCATTGGAATGGACTGGTTGTCCAAACACCGAGCTGAAATCATTTGTTACGATAAGATCGTCCGCATTCCACTCGCTGCCGGTGGAACCTTGATCATACAGGGGGAGACCGGTGGGACGGGACTCAATATCATCTCTTGCTTAAAAACCCAAAAATTTCTGAGAAAGGGTTACCCTGCAATACTCGCACACATCAAAGAGAAGAAGTCGGAGGAGAAGCGACTTGAAGATGTGCCAATTGTTAGAGACTTTCCCGAAGTCTTTCCGGAAGAACTACCTGGTTTACCTCCGCCTAGACAGGTTGAGTTCTCAATTGATCTTGTGCCGGGTGCCGAACCGGTGGCCCGCGCACCGTACCGTTTAGCCCCATCCGAACTTCAGGAGCTGTCTGCCCAGTTACAGGAACTTCTGGATAGAGGATTCATTAGACCGAGTTCTTCACCTTGGGGAGCTCCGGTCTTATTTGTTAAAAAGAAGGACGGTTCATTCAGAATGTGCATCGACTACCGAGAGTTGAACAAATTGACCGTCAAAAACCGATATCCACTTCCTCGCATTGATGATCTATTCGACCAACTTCAGTGTTCAAGTTTCTACTCAAAAATCGACTTGCGATCAGGTTATCACCAGTTACGAGTTCGCGACACCGATATTCCAAAAACTGCTTTTAGAACTCGTTACGGGCACTACGAATTCCAGGTGATGCCCTTTGGTCTAACTAACGCACCGGCTGTATTCATGGACCTTATGAATCGGGTGTGCAAACCTTACCTCGATAAGTTTGTCATTGTCTTTATCGATGACATACTCATTTACTCGCGCAACGAGCAAGAGCATGCGCAACACCTCAAAACCATCCTTGAACTACTTAGACACGAGGAGCTTTACGCCAAATTCTCTAAGTGTGAGTTCTGGATCCAAACTGTTCAATTCCTTGGTCACGTGATCGACAGTCAGGGAATTCACGTTGACCCATCAAAAATCGAGGCTATCAAAGACTGGCAAGCACCCACCTCTGCAACTGAAGTACGACAATTCTTGGGTCTTGCTGGGTACTATCGGCGATTTATCGGAAACTTCTCTAAAATAGCTCAACCACTCACGGTACTGACTCAGAAGGACAAAAGGTTCGATTGGACCGATAAACAAGAGTCAGCATTCCAACTTCTGAAACAAAAGCTTTGCAGTGCTCCAATTCTATCCTTACCCGAAGGCACCGATGACTTCGTGGTATACTGTGATGCTTCTCACCAAGGTCTCGGTTGCGTATTGATGCAACGAGATAAAGTTATTGCCTATGCCTCACGACAGCTGAAAATTCACGAAAGAACTACACCACTCATGATCTCGAACTTGGAGCTGTCATTTTTGCTCTCAAAATCTGGAGACATTATCTCTACGGCACTAAGTGCACCATTTTTACCGATCATAAAAGTCTCCAACATATATTCGATCAGAAGGATCTCAATATGAGGCAACGTCGATGCGTCGAGTTGCTTACCGATTACGATTGCGAGATCAAGTACCATCCAGGGAAGGCTAATGTTGTAGCCGACGCCCTCAGTCGAAAGGAACGACCAAAACCACTTCGAGTCCGAGCCCTCAGTATGACCATTCACAACGACCTTACCGTTCAAATTCATACCGCTCAGATCGAAGCCCTGAAACCTGAAAACATCAAAAATGAAGCCTTGCGGGGTATTGACAAACAATTTGAAGTCAAATCTAACGGGATTAGGTGTTTCTCAAACCGAATCTGGTTGCCTAATTTCGGGAATCTACGAGACTTGGTGATGGATGAAGCTCACAAGTCTAAATATTCTATCCACCCGGGATCCGATAAGATGTACCACGGAATCAAGGAATTTTATTGGTGGCCAAACATGAAAGCCGAAATCGCCACTTATGTCAGCAAGTGTCTTACTTGCTCGAAAGTCAAAACCGAACATCAGAAACCTTCTGGTTTACTCCAACAACCTGAAATCCCTGAATGGAAATGGGTACAAATTGCCATGGATTTCATAACCAAACTACCCAAGTCGTCGAGCGGTTGCGATACCATTTGGGTGATCGTCGATCGTCTCACTAAATCTGCTCATTTCCTGGCAATCAAGGAAAACGATAAAATGGAACGCCTTGCACAAATCTACATCAAGGAAATCGTTTCTCAACACGGTGTTCCGATCTCGATCATCTCTGACAGAGATGCCCGCTTCACTTCTCACTTTTGGCAATCACTTCAGAAAGCAATGGGTACCCGTTTCGATATGAGTCCCGCATACCACCCTCAAACCGATGGCCAAAGTGAACGAACCATTCAGACACTGGAAGATATGCTACGCGCCTGCGTAGTTGATTTCGGTACAAACTGGGAAAGACACCTACCGTTGTGCGAATTCTCGTACAATAACAGCTATCACAAAGCTGCACCTTTTGAGGCACTGTACGGTCGTAAGTGCCGATCACCGATCTGTTGGACTGAAGTGGGAGATAGTCAACTCACTGGTCCTGAACTCATCCACGCCACCACTGAGAAAATTGTGGAAATCCAAAACAGACTCAAAGCCGCACGTGATCGTCAGAAAAGTTATGCTGACGTGAGACGCAAACCACTCGAGTTCCAAGTTGGGGATCGAGTACTCTTAAAAGTATCGCCTAGGAAAGGCGTCATCCGTTTTGGCAAACGTGGGAAGTTGAATCCCAGATACATCGGGCCTTTTGAGATCCTCGAACGGATTGGCCCCGTAGCTTATCGATTGCAGCTGCCATCTGAACTCAGCAGCGTACACCCTACTTTTCATATTTCAAATCTGAAGAAGTGTCTGTCTGATGAGACACTTATCATTCCACTAGATGAAATTCGTGTTGACGATAAACTTCACTTCGTTGAGGAACCCGCTGAAATTATGGACCGTGAGGTCAAACAACTGAAACAAAGTCGTATTCCCATCGTCAAGGTCAGATGGAATTCGCGGCGTGGTCCGGAATTCACCTGGGAACGGGAAGACCAAATGCGACTCAAATATCCTCAACTTTTCACTGACTCTACCTCGAATACGACTTCGAACTAAATTTCAGGACGAAATTCTTCTAACAGGGGGAGAATGTAACACCCGCCAAATTAGGACTAGTAATTAGTGCCTAATCATACGTAAATACATGTAATTAGTTCTGTGTTAGGCTAATTAATGTATCGAATTATATATATTGTTGAATATATACGAAAATACGATTTGGTAAAATCGTACGCAATTTAAATCGAATGTATTTCGATTCAATTTAATACGGACGTTGGTGACTAATTTTGTTAAATAACGCTTTTATATCAAAAATATTATTATTATAATATTTCGTATTCATTCGTATCGTACAAACAGAACTTACACAATTTAAAATATTAAAACGCGCAAACTAAATAAACAAACTTACATTTTATAACTCAAATATAAATTGATTTGTAAAGTATTTAAATAAAATATCGCGTAATAAATTGTATTTTAAAACTTACCACTTAATATGTAAAATAATTAATTAACGTTTAAACGACGGAGTAAACGAACACCGCACGGAACACGAACGCGGGACGAAAATGGGGCTCCAAAACCCCACTCCCCTCCCACTTTCTTCTCACTTTCTCTTTTTCCTCTCTCTCCTCTCTTTCTTTTTGTCTCAAACAAATCACCACCAACATCACACTAAATCGCCAAAAACTAGCATCAAACGACTTCGGATCTTCAAGATTTTTAGAGATTCACGACCACGACGCAACGATCTATCTTTCTATCTTTCCGAAATTTCATTTCGGCGATTTGTAAGTTTCCGACACAACTCCGAAAACTCTCGTTTCTAAGTATTATCACTTGCTAGTTGTTTGTATAACCTTGTAATGTCCTAAAATGGGTTGGGTAAAAATATTAGGCTGATCGATGGCCGGAAAATGCGTTTTTGAAGTTGAAACTCCGATCAGATCCCGTACGTCGCATTTGGCCTGGAGCAAATGCGACCCAGCGACTTACGTCGCACGAAGCCTCGACGTCGCATATAGCGACGCAGCCTATTACGTCGCATTGACTTGCGAATGTCGCACATAGCGACGCAGACCTTAACGTCGCGGACTTAACCAACGTCGCATTAGCGACGCAGCACCCTACGTCGCATTGAATTGCGAACGTCGCAAAATGCGACGCAAACACTCACGTCGCACCCAACGTCGCACCCAACGTCGCACAAACCAGAAAACACAGATTTTCACTAAGTGTCGAGACCCTAAATTTTATCACTCGATTTCACCCAATTTCAAGTCCAGATGCGTTTTTCCTTAAAGCAATATAGTAGAAATAAAAATTTTCCAAGCTGACCTGGCAGCTCGACCCCAGCCAGGGGCTCTGCCCCTTGGACCCCGCCAGGGGCTGCCGCCCCTTGGACCCCGCTACCAGGGGCGCTGCCCCCGGACCCCCGTACTTAGATTTCGTAGACACATTTCCCACCAAACCTCAAACTTGTATAACACTTTGAAACTAACAAAATGACATCAATATCATTATTACCAATAATCACCAACGGGCCGTACGCGTTTTCAAACACTTAAACTATCCACCGAATTGGGAACATTTGGACATTTTAGTTGGACGAACAACTACAAGGTAGTCTTATTAGATACCTTCGCATATTATAACCATCGCGTGTCGTGGACACCCTCAGGTTACAAGTCTTTGGACTTCGATTCTCGGCTAATCATTCTCAGTTTATTTTCATAAACTCAACGACTCAGGTGAGTCTCATAGCCCCTCTTTTACTGTTTTACTCAGGGGTGTGATATATTGCTCAACTTTTACATGTGAACGCAAGTACAAACATTTCATATACTACATGAGTTTTTCGAAACTAATCATTTAAAGTCCTCCGTCAGCATAGTTGTTAATACGTTGTAGCGTGAATATTAGTATATGGTACCATATAGGATTGACCCACCTCGTCCGGGTTAGCAAGCACTAACCGGGTAAACGGATGTACTAATATTTGGGAAGACGAATGTGGATTAGGCATTCGTGGAGGCAACCTCGCCCGGAATTCTCTATAGGGGACCCGGCCCTCGAGTTAAGCTCAACTATGTGCTCATGGCTGTATACACGATGACTATTATTTAATTGCTGGATGCAATTCATTATTTAATTGCTGGATGCAATTCATTATTAAATTGCTGGATGCAATTCATTATTTTAAATCTTGCGGTTCATACTATATTAACTGATTTCAAACCTGTGAGCTCACCAGCTTTATAGCTGACCTTTTAGCATATATCGCAGGTACCCAGCAGTAGGATGTTTCTGCTTCAGGACTTTAGCTCGAGTCAGCATACAGACGATTGAGATTTTCTTGCATTAGTATATTTTTGTACAAGTACTTATGTACTGAAATCTCATTTTATTTAAACTCGAGCTATGTAAAGCTTTAAATGTTGTAAACATTTCTATTATCAATATATTTTGTTAAAACGACGCATATAGAGTCGTTTACTATATATCTTTGTGCTTTGTTATTGATTAGTAACACCCAAATCAAGCTTCCACAAATCATCAAATTTGGGGGTGTTACAATATATACTTTCAATTTTAAACTATGATGTTTGATGAATCTCGATTCATAATACGTAATAGTTTAAATATTTTTAATCGTGCATTAAATTATATCTGTTGTTTGTGTTTATTTTACAGATATGGCTAGAGCATTTGATAAGGGTCACAACATTTTGGTTGATCTGAACCTTGAGGCCAAGCGGGCTGACAGGGTTGCTGATATTCTACGTTTTCTAGCACGATCAAGGATTAGATACGCCATTACGGCCAATCCTCCGATCTCTCAGGCTATTCTGAATGATTTTTGGACAGATATAGTATATGACGAATCTGTCACCCCACCTGAGATTCGAGCTACGGTTAGTGGACGACCTGTTACCTTTTCAGCTGGTAATCTCCGTGAGATTCTGCAGCTAGGTACCGTAGAACAGGAAAATGGGGATATTGAGTATCCTATGGATTTTATTGAGGGTGCGATAGGTTGTATGGGATATACAGGAGACAGACGTGGACGTCAGTTCCAGAAGCCTCTGGTCATTGGTCAGTGGAGGTTTCTTTGGCACGTGATGAATATAGTTTTCGCAGCGAAGAAAGGTGGCTTTGATGAGTTGAGCCCTGCGATTCTATCGGCTGCACTGTCACTGGTTTATAATAAACCATACAGTTTTTGTGATTATCTTTTTGGTGAGATTGCGAAACAGATATCGGGGTCTGTTAGATCAAGATTTTTGGTTTACCCGCGACTTTGAATGCTGATTATCCGTGCGCGTCTACCAGATTTGGCTATACCTGAACCACATCTAGTGGTTAATACGATTGACCATCGTGGGTATAATGCCATGTTTATGCAGACAGTTAGGAAGGAAGGTGTGGTGAAACCGGAAGTTAGACCACTTTTCGGATATATTGTTGATCCGAACTACGTTGCACCGCCAAATCATGGGTGGTTAGACGTAGCTCCTGCTGCTGTTGCTGCTCCTGCTATTGCTGATGTTGTACCAGAACCTGCGGCTGAGGAAGCTCAACCTGAAGATCCACAAGGGCTCCTTGAGGATGTTCTTATTCAGGTTGGTCAGGTGGATCAGCAAGTGAATCCAGATGTTGCTGCACAGGTTGTGCAAGAGGTTTTGGAGCAGAATGATGATGCGACAAATCATTTGCTTCAAGATATTGAGAGTTATTTAGCACCACCTGAGGTAATCTTTTATTTATGTAATAATATAGATGCTTAGTTGATAGATTGTTTTATTAATCATAGATGCATAATATTATTATATAATGATTCTGATATTAGATATTTAGTAAATTGGATATTATTTCTGATTTTAAAATATAAATATCATTAACCGAACAGGAAGCTGAAGCTGAGGCTGCAAATCCCGAAGTTATATTACTTGAGGATGAGCAGATACAGCTTGATAGATCAGTTGTTGTACCGACTGAGGTATTATATCTGATTAATCTTAAATATATAGAACTTGTATGATAGAGCTTACGCTAATCATAAATGTTTAATATATTTAAACTTTAGGAGCCTGTTAGATCATCTAGAGGTCGTGATGGTGAGACGGCTTCAGATGAAGATTCTGATAATACACCTTCTCCTCCTCCATCTGCTTCTGAAAGGAAGAGAAAAGGAAAAGATATTCTGGAGGAAGGTACTGAGGAAGTTGAGATTCCTTTGATGAAGCGTCCGAGAACGCTTACTATTCGAGAAGGTTAGTATTGATTATAAAAGTTAAATAATCTTAACTTGTTGTTTATCAGGAGTTGAACTGAGACAGTTAATTCTGTATACAGCTGCTCAGGATACACCACAGGTGGAGATGGATGCACCGGTGGTTACTGAATCGATATCTTTACCGCTTCAGGTATGAGATATAAGTTCTATAACTATGAGTGTTATGCAATTAATTAGAGTTTGAGACAGAGTAATCTGTAACAATAATTGATTTTAATTGTGTTTAACTTTACAGCATGAGGTTGCTGATCTAGTTCGTGGAGCTAATTTTCCAACGAACAAAACAGCTAGATTTGCGACAAGTTTGCTTACGCAAGCTTTGTCTCAACCTCATACACCGCTTACCAGAGACTGGCATATTGAGTCTCTTACACCGCCTGGACCAAGAACGATACCTGTTACTCCGACGACTGATGCTGAAAGGATTACATCCTTAGAGTCGAGGGTAAAGGATTTAGAGAAGCTTACTTCTCAGTTTCCAGAGCTGGTGTCGAGCAATCTTCTTCTTTCTCAGCAGATTCTCAAGCAGAGTGAATCGTACAATCTGTTGATGAAGACTCATGAGACTTTGCTTGCGGACTTCAACGTACAGAGACTGAAGTTATCTTCTTTAGAGAGTCTGGTCTTGAGATCGCATTCAGGACAGTCTACTCAGGGGGAGATATTGGTATACCTGGAGTCTTGTAGAGAAAATGAGTTGAAGAGGAAGAGAGATCAAGAAAAGGACGATGATCCCAATGCACTGAGTGGTGAGCAGACTGGTCCTTCAAAGACTGGTGAGCAAGCTACTATTCAGGGGGAGTCTGGTGCTGGTGCTAGTGGTTCTGGAGTGGATACAAGTGCAGATAAGACTGTACCGGGTGATACTGAAGCTGGTAAGATAGCTTAGTATTATCATAGTACTGTAATATTTGTAATAGTTTGTAGTGAACAAATGTAAACTTAATTATTGTGTAAATATATTTGGCTTAGGATTATTATTATTTTAAGTAAAATATGTTGGGTAATTTAAGTTTATATAATTATGTTAAGATAAAATAGTGATCGAAAGACTTCCGACTCATTGAGTAGTCGAGCGGCGTGTTCCGATTAATTTCGGCGGTCAAAATTTTATGATAACATATGCATTTTAGATTTGATTATGGACTTAAGACCGTAAGGTATATAAGTAATTAACAAGTTAAAAATGTATTCGTATTAACTAGACAAATGATATATAATTTAAAGGTTAAATTGATAATGAATTAGATCAATTAACACTTGGAAATTATATAAGTTAATTAATAGTAAATTTAAATGTTTGGTGATTATTCACAATGCATTAGAAATTAAAATTAATTAATATTTGTTAAGTAGACTTAAGAAATTTTGGATTGATTCAGGGTAATCAATAAAAGATTTTATAAGTTATATGTAAATTGCGTTTATATCTTAGGTTAAAATATACAAAAGATTTAATAAAGAAATTCTTAGGTTGATTCAGGGAAATTGATAAGAGAATTTTAATTATTAATATTTATTTGTATTTGTGGTTTTCTCTTAGGATTAGAGATGCTTGATCTATCTGATTCGGAAGATGATATTTTTGATGAGATAGATGAAGATATTGATTATGATCTTGAGGATGGAGAATTCCAACCACCTACAGATTAGACTGCTGTACCTGAGAATGTGCAAGACATGGGTGTAGATCTAGATGCAAACATTGATGAACACCATGTGAGCCCATCTAGGACAGAAGTTGTTATTGAAAATGAACAAGGCCCAACAATTGTCGATATAGATGAAGATATTGATGATTCAACCTCTGATGAAGAAGAAGAAGTTCTTGTTCAAACCAAAAATCCTGTTGTTGTACTTAGGAAACTTCCAAAGAAGAAGAAGAAGATTGGAATTTCTGAAGTTGATGTTACGAAAAAGCGTGTACCACGTAAAGGGATTATTGGTTGGTACTTTGACTCAGAACTAAAGCTTTTTGCGATCAAAAGATTTGACGGAGTTCAATATTTTGAAAGAAAGCTTGCAGTTTTTAGTTCTCTACCACGTTATGAAATACGTGATTTGGCTAGATTAGAGATTAACAATCCAAGTCGTGATGATTATGCTGATCGTGTTGAAAGAATCATTAGACATGAGGTTGGTACGAATAAGTTTGTTCAGATTAAGCCAAGAAAGGGAAAAACTGTGAAATTACAAGAGAGAAGTCAAAGAACAGGAAGAAGAAGAAGGAAGAAGATATATCCAGCTGTTAGATGCATACAGCAGATTCCACTGAAGACAATGCCACAAGATATTCTGGGTAATATGAAGAGATGGCATGTAGATTCAGGAACTGGAGAAGTTGTTATGGTTGAAGCTGATGATGAGGTTGACGGTGGTGAAAGAGAAATCTTCAGAGTTTATGACCATCGACACATAATGAACATGTCGAAGAAAGATTTGATTAAGTTGAATGAAAATAGAATCTTGACGACAGACGCATGGGGTGATTTAGGACGAGATTATCAGATGATGGTTAAGACGTGTATCAAGATGAAGATTTACGCAGGCAGTAAGATTTACAAATGAAGACCAAAGACAAACGTGAAGATAAAGACGCTAGAGCTATTGTCAAGGGGGAGTCTGTTGGGACATAGAGTGTGACAACAGATCTAGCTTGAAATAGGACTAGTGTAATTATTATTATGTCTGTATATTGGTTTGGATTTGTAAAAGAATATTTGTTTTGTTAGTGATATTCGTTAAACATATTGTTTTGTTAAGTTAGACGAATAATTAAATACAAAATAAATAATAGACGTTTGATGCGTAGCAAGTCGAGATCTCAGGTCGCAACGAGTCGAGCTGTGAGGTGAGATCTGAACTCGCGTAGGTTGAGTCTGGCGAGCCGAGTCCTTTATTGGGTTTGGGCTGCGAGTTGGACCGAACTCGCAGGCCCATGCGAGCCGAGCCGAGACCATAGTATATAATGTTTTTTTTTACTCCGTGAAAAACAAAACTTTTGCCATACTTTCTGATCTGCGAATTCGACAAACTCAGAGAAAACTTAATCCTAACGACTAGGCTTTGACGATTTATCGTTTAAAGCTAAGTCTTATTAAACGCAATACGAACATATTCGTTGTTAGTAAGATAACACCGTATTGAGGGATTCCGCACCTTAATACTACAGATAACGAAGTTATCGATCCTAAAACTAGGGGACTTACAACCATGTTTTCTAAGAACAAACAATAACGAAACAACATTGGACATAACGAGTTGTGTAGACAACTAGACTAGATGGTCTTGCGAGACATCTACTTACTTGACTTTATATGTTTAGGCATTTAAAGGTTACGGGTTCGGAGAACCTACTCACTACTTACTGATTTTCACCGCTTACTACTCGACTCAGGTGAGTCTTACAGCCCCACTTTTACTGTTTTACATACGGGGTGAGATACATTGCTTACTTTTCTTGAACACAAGTACTAAACTGCTTACTATACCAAACGGAATTGCATGAGTTATTTACTACTTACAGAAGTCTCTCCATCATATATCGTTAGTTATGGACTTAAGCGCGAACACTAGTTAATGGATCCATTAGGGAAATGACCCTCCCCGCCCGGGGTAGTAGCGCTACCACGAACCGTTCTGTATAAACGGGCGACTATCATTCGTTACTTATGCTTGCTCAGTTACGAGCATGTCACGGGAGCAAACTATTACTTACGGGTTAAGCTTCGATTATGAGCCTCATGGCAACGGTATAACTTACTTACTTTACATTTGCTGGATTTGCAAATACTTGATTTACGCCTGCGGGCACTATTGATGAAACCTTGTGTTCAAAACTGATATTACTTACAAACCTGTGAGATTCACCAACATTCGTGTTGACCTTTTAGCATGTATTCTCAGGTACTCATATGGAGTAGGATTCACCCAGGACATAGCCAGAGTCGCATGAATTCAACTAAACTGCATTTAACGGAGATTCTCAGCATTATCTTTTGTACATGTTGATTATGTAATAGAATCTCCCGCCATACGCGTGGACTCTAGGGAACTATTTTTGGATACGAAAACATTAAGTTTTCAAACATATATTTCTATGAAATCGTTTTACAACGTCTCATTTAGAGGTCGTTTACTGTATATCTTGTGCTTTGTATATTGATTAGTAACACCCAAGTATGCTTCCGCAAATCATTAAATTTGGGGGTGTTACAGACACTTTGTGCGGCACTTCGAGCGACACTTCTGTAAGGAGCAATTAGGGTTTTAACGACACTCAAGTACGTCACTCAGTAACGTCACTTGAGGATTATACGTCACTTACCTTAGTGACGCCTACTGTTCATTCCGACACTCTTTTGCGTCATTTGATACGTCACTTTCACTTGTATATCATCCGTCACTTACTACTAGTGACGCGTTACTACTGTGAGTCACTTAAAGCGTCACTTACCTTAGTGACGCCTGTTATTGCTAAGCGACACTCAAGTCCGTCACTTGAGTGCGTCACTTCTTTAGTTATACGACACTAATCTCTAGTGCCGTTCTGTCTGTTTATCCGTCACTTGATAGCGTCACTTAGCAAGTGCCGCTACTCTTTGCGACACTAAGGTGCGTCACTTACCAAGTGACACCTTTGTTACTAATCAGCTTCCTAGTTTTTGTTTTAAGTTGATTTTACAGGTACGTTTCAATGTCTGATAAGGAAGATATTAGAGGAATAAGAGAGATGCTCAGGCAGAGCAATGATATTGGTTCTAGCAATAAACCTCCATTTTTTGGACCGGAATTGGATTATGTATATTGGAGAGATAGATATGAACAGTATATAGATTTCCACTGTCCAGAACTTTGGGGACCTTTAAAAGAACGATATGTTGCTCCAGTGGCTGAAGGAAATTATCGTGGTGTTCCTCCAACTAAAACATACAATGCTATGTCACCTCAAGAAAAGAAAGAGTATGAAATTGAAAGAAAGGCTCATTCTTCCATTTGTATGTGTTTTGTTGGTGCATTTTGTGTGTCAGTCAGTTGGTCAAACGTTTGTAATTGTCAAAGTCAATTAGTCTACGTATGTATAATGTTTAGTGTGTATATGCGAGTCTGTAAACGAATAGTGAAATAGAATATATACACAGAATTAGTGTTTATGCGACACTTAGCTAGTGTCGCACGGGTCGGTTCATGCGACACTTAGCTAGTGTCGCATGTAGGTCAGATTACACTATAAATAGAAGTGTTAAACTCAAAATTAGGGTTAGACAATTTGAGAAAGTGGAGAGCCGTTTTTGTGTGTGAGGAGGAGAGAAAACGAGTTTGTGAGTTTGTATTTTGTAATCTTGATTATTCAACTGTGAATATACAAAAGATTATAGAGAATTGTGTGTTTGATTCGATTAATACGTTCATATATTCAATCAAACGATCCGATCAGATCCAAGATCAAAAACGGGACTTTCAACTGGTATCAAAGCCAAGAATCGAGGATTCGTCGGTTTCGGATCGTTATTTTGAGCGTTTTCGGTTGATTCGCGAAGGTATTAATCGATTATAATTAGTTTCTGGGTTATTTGTGTTGATTATATCGTGTTTTGGGTTGATTTTTGAGCCCTGTTCATCGTTCGTTCGTCAATTTTCGTTAGGGTTTCGAAAAATTCGTTTTTGGGGTTTTTGGGGCTGCTGGCCGCGACATAGCGTCACTTACCAGCGTCACTTCCTTACTAGCGTCACTTCCATAGCGACACTTCCTTAAGTGTCGCCAATTAGGGTTTCAGCGACACTTGATAGCGACACTTGTCTTTTAGCGACACTACATAGCGACACTTAATCGAGTGTCGCCATTTGACTTTCTGCGGTACTTCATGCGTCACTTCATGAGTCACTTCAGTGAGTCACTTCAGTGAGTCACTTCAGTGCGTCACTTCAGTGCGTCACTTACCAAGTGTCTCAGCAAGTATCTCATACCGTCACTTCAGTGCGTCACTTCAGTGCGTCACTACGGTGCGTCACTTCAGTGCGACACTTCTTAGCGACACTAACCTAGTGTCGCGCTAGATTCGAAGAAAAAAAAAAAAAAAAAAAAAAAAAAAAGAAAAAAGAGTTTTTTGGCGGGAAATCTCCGAAAAATTTTGCATTTCCAAAATTTTTCCTTAGCCTTACAACTGTTCAATTTTAGGCTGGAAAAAGTTTCATTTTACCCGGCCAATTTTTGACGTTTTCGGACGAAATTTTGGCGGGAAATTCGCGAAAATTTTTGTAGTACCAAATTTTGTTTTTGAACTTAAAAGTACCTAATTTTAGTGTCGGAAAAGTTTCGCTACACTCTGTCGGTTTTCGGATATGGCTTTTGGTGCGAAAATGCCTCCTACATCTTTGTTCTATAGTGATTTTGCGAGTTGGAAGATTAAGTTATGCAATTTCATGGAATACAATGATCCAAATCTGTGGAATTGGTTTAACACCATTGATCGATATGAGCAACCAAAACTCGATGGAGTGCTTAAGTCAAGAGCACAAATGTCAGTCAAAGAACGAGAAGAGTTTGATAAAGACAATAGAGCGTATGAGATGATTACCAAGTGCTTGCCAGAAGTTGTGATTAATAAATTTAAAGATCAAGCAACTTCTATAGGGTTATGGGATGCTCTTATAGCGGCTTACGATCAAAAGGAAAAGAAGTCAGAGGCTAATATTCAAATTCCTAGTCTAAATGATACTTCGAGATCTACTTCCAACTCAGCAGCATCTACTTCTACTAGCACTTCATATGCTTCTTATATCTCTCATACAGCTCCTTCAAAGGCTACTGAGGATCATGCTACAATCTTTGCAGCTTTCCTCAACTCTTATGAGAATTTTCTTTCCAAGAAGGCTAGTACTCTACAGCTTACTGAAGAAGACTTTGAACAGATTGATTCTGATGATCTCGAGCAGATGGACATCAAATGGAGTATGGCCATGATAACCCAAAGAACTAAGAAGTTACTCCAGAGAACGGGTAGAAAAGACCTGGATGATGATGGTGATACAGGTCTTGGTTTTAATAAAAGCAAAGTGAAATGCAAGAACTGTCAGATTCATGGGCACTTTGCTAAGGAATGTGTGGAGAATAAAAATCCCTCATCTGGATTCACTACACCTTCAGCTCCCAAGACTCCAGAGAATCACACAACATCACAGGCGATGACCGTGTATTCTCAGGGAATGTTTGATTCAAGTGCGACTCAAGAAAAGGTTCAACACAGTGCATTCTTGGCAAAGATACATGAGGTAGAAACAGAATCTGAAAAACCTTTTACATGTATCTCATGTATTAAATTGGAAGCTTCTTTAAAATGTTTTCAAATAGACTATGTAGACTTGAGAGAAAAGGTTGAGAAACTTACTGAATCAAATAAGTTTCTAAAAGCTAATGAAAAACTTTATGATAAGCAGATTGAAGCTTATAAGTTAGATACTCAAACCTTTAAAGCAAAAGTCTTTAGTCAACAAGATGCAATTAAAAGCTATTTAACAGAAATTGATTTGTTGAATAAAGAACTTTCTGAGCTAAAGTCTGAGTCTGACTCTTTTAAAAAGGGAATCACAAGTTTCTCAAACTCTCATAAAATCTTCGATGAAATTGTTGACAAGCAGAGGACAAATACAAGTAGTAAGGCCGGAATAGGGTATAACTCAGTTCCACCTCCTACTAATCACTATCCTCTGCCTGTTAAGGAAGGCACCGAAGAACTTGTGGCTGACTACTCATCATGGCCAGCTACAAAGTCTAAAGAAGCTACATCCAATCCCAAAAGGCAGGCAAAGGAGAAAACTAAACGGACAGAGTATCCCTTGCCTACTTTTGTTAAGTCTGATAGTACACCTCCAGTTAGTGTAGAGGAGGGTGTTGAGATAGAGGATCTACCGGAAGAGGCTGAAATCAAAGTTGAAAAAGTTAATGTAAAGCCAGAAAATCATATACTTACCAATGAAACTGTAAAGGTTTCAAATACAAAGGGTAAAAACAAGGTTGAAAATGAATCCAAAATGGTTCAACATCAAATGAAGGATTCAAATGTAAAATCTAAAAGTGAACAACCTTCAACATCAACTTGTTCAACTTCTGAGGCTTCTACATCAACGTGTACACATAAGTGTTCACGTCCTGTAAATGCCTCATCTTCTAAGCTTCCAACAGTTCATTCTCCACCTCAACCTTTTGTGGGTAATCATTGGAATAGGTCGTACATTGAACGACGTTCTTGTTTCCATTGTGGACAACAAGGACATATAATTAGGGATTGTCGGTTATTATCCCTAGATAGGTTTGGTAGAGGGATGCCAAGAACTTCCTCTTTTAGGAATTCTTTTTGTAGAACTTTTCCAAGGCGTGGTTCGTATTCGCCTATGTCAAGACATACATCCCCTTCTCCCGAACCCATGGCTAGAGTAAACAAAGTTGTGCCTATTAGACCTCAAGTTCAACAGCACAACATTGTTGAAAACAAATCATCTGAACCTACACAGGTTTGGAAACCCAAATCCACAAACAACACATCAATGAAATCATCTGAGTTTTTAAAATATCATAAACTCATTGATGTGATGGTTATGGATGACCATGGACAACCCAAGTCTATCAAGGCTTGGGTGTCCCATAAGTACTAATGTTTGTTTGTTTGTGATGTTGCAGTCAGATTTTTGATAGCTAATATTTTTAGTGACTGCAAGGATGTGAATATTTTTGGAATATTGTTTTCAAAGTGCTCGTGTGTGATGATTTTGATGGATGAGATTTTCGATGTTACGAGGTGGTAAAAGTGCTAAAAGGCATTTGACTTGACTTGATATGTGATTTTGATAATTATCTATTTTTATTTGTTACTAGTGCAACAGCCATTCTTTATACTTTTTAGTATCAAAGAAATGCAATGTTGCGAAATTTGTTAAAATTAAAAAATCCAAAAATATATGTTTTAAGATTTAAGGGGATTGCCTTTGACTTAGAATTGCGATAAGAATTTGCTGTTCAGGGGGAGTAATTTTAAAGTATTAAAAATTCTGATTACTTGGATCAGAAATGGAACAGCAAGATTCTTATTTCTTGAAAAGATATTGGATTGTGTCTGTAAACAACTTGGGATATGATAGTACATCGGGTGACATGCATAAAATTTGAAATTTTAAGGTTTATGTTTGATGTGTCAGTAGGTTTATCTGGCATATTTAAAATAGCTTTTATAAACATTGGCTTCATCATATGATGTATTGGTAGGCATGGTACACACCGGTTTGTGAGTGAGTAAGAAGTAATAATTAAAACTTGTCTATTACTTTGTGAAAAATGTTATATGATGTATGACATAAGTCTTAATTGATAAATGAAGGTACTGCCATACGCTGTCATAATCATTATGTAAATGCAAAATTGGCATATAGTATTAATATGATTATTAGTCTAACTAATGGTGACTATTGTTGTACTTACGTACAGACCTGAATCCATTAGTTATGCAAATAGTCTCAAACTTGTTATGTTCATACTAAGGGACCCTCTGTTGTACTAAGTACAGATCTGGGGCCACTAGTATCTTCATTATAGGTTTGATGTATGCCTAAATTTAAAGGTCAAGTGTATGTTACGAGAAAGCCGAGATAAACTTGGTCTTGTAATCTCTACCTTGTTTGTAAAATATGCAGCGTTATGCGTTTTACTAAAGTTTATCAGTATATCATATAATAGGTTTCACAAAATTAATATTCATATCAACAATAGAGGTTAGCTCACAGATATGGATGTAATATGTTTAAGTGGACAAACAATACCGATAATCGTCTTGAACTAATTTTTATAAAAGGTGCTTTAAATATGTCAAGTAAATTTAAAGTGGACAAATATACTGATGATCGAAATAACACTTACTATTTCCTAATAATTGCATGTTGGTCTGATATGATCTCTAAGCAGACCTAAAACAATCCTATCCCCAATTTATTTTAATCTTTATCCTTTACTTTTTATTTATAAAGAAAAATACAAAAAGATTTTATTTCTATGTTATTTTCTTCAAATATCACATATCTTGTTAAAGTCAAATATTGAAGATGTAAAGGATGTCGGTTATTCTCCAAAGACTGTGAAGACAAATTCTATTGGAGATACTACTGATGATTGAGAGATGGTCACTGAGTTTGAAGATCTTATTGTTTGATAAGTTTGTGTCAGTCACATGAATTTGGACATCAAGATTTTATTTGAAGACCATGCTATCTCAATGGGGGAGCTTGTGATAGTTGAAGACATGAAAGAGTTTGTTGATGAAGACTAATTGAAGACTTATTTGACCAAGCTGCTGACATGGGGGAGTTTGTTGGTGCATTTTGTGTGTCAGTCAGTTGGTCAAACGTTTGTAATTGTCAAAGTCAATTAGTCTACGTATGTATAATGTTTAGTGTGTATATGCGAGTCTGTAAACGAATAGTGAAATAGAATATATACACAGAATTAGTGTTTATGCGACACTTAGCTAGTGTCGCACGGGTCGGTTCATGCGACACTTAGCTAGTGTCGCATGTAGGTCAGATTACACTATAAATAGAAGTGTTAAACTCAAAATTAGGGTTAGACAATTTGAGAAAGTGGAGAGCCGTTTTTGTGTGTGAGGAGGAGAGAAAACGAGTTTGTGAGTTTGTATTTTGTAATCTTGATTATTCAACTGTGAATATACAAAAGATTATAGAGAATTGTGTGTTTGATTCGATTAATACGTTCATATATTCAATCAAACGATCCGATCAGATCCAAGATCAGAAACGGGACTTTCATGTTTGCCAAAGGATGTTATGAGACTCTTTAAATCTCATGACATAACTTATGATTTGTGGAAGGCAATTGAAACAAGATGTGAAGGAAATGAAAAGTACAAGGAGGCCAAGCTAGAATTGATCAAAAAGCAGTATGATATATTTGACATCATTCCTAATGAGCTGACTTCCAGTCTATTCACCCGATACTCACAATTGGTTAGTGAGTTAAATGAAGGAGGATACAATCTCCCTGCACTTGGGTAAACAAGAAACTGCTGGATGTGTTGCCAAGTGCTTGGGATGTGAAGGTCCAATTCTTAAAGGAAAATCCAGAACTACAACGGATGACTTTGGACCAATTGATAGGTATTCTACAAGCTCATGCAATGGAATTGAAGAAGAAGGAATGCAAGTCAAGTGGATCTGTACAAAATCCCACAATTTATGGTGGACAAGTCAATTCTGGCAAGAGCTATGGTGGAGTGGCATTTATAACAGATACCATTTCATCTTCTACTTCTTCAGGAGGTCAACATACTGCCTATCTCTCTGGTACATCTCAAGGAAATCAGCAACAACAGGCTCCAGTCTCACCAGCAATACAAGAGCAAGCTGCAATTTATACAGCTTTTCTGAGTTCTTACAAAGATTTGGTTACTCAACCAAACACAACTTTGGAGCTGATCAAGGAGGATTACGGACAACTGGATGACGATGATCTAGAACAAATGGACTTGAATTGGAACATTGCTATGATAACAAGAAGAGTTCAAAAATTCTTGCAACGGACTGGACGCAAGAGTTTAGAAGGCAATGGGAAGTCAGGATTTGGTTTTGATAAAAGCAAGGTCCGATGTTATAACTACCAGAATTTGGGTCATTTCGCTAGGGAATGCGAGAAACCCAAGATGCCATCATCGGGTCTTACTAAGCCTGATCCTCCAAAAGCGACAGAAGAGGTCAAGTCGTTAGCTGTGGATAATGCTTTGGTTGTTTTTGAGCCAACTACTCATGACTGGAATGCGGAGGCAGCAAAGTTTCAACAGTGTCTGATGGCTCATATTACACCTGAGGTACAAAATGAATCAATTGAACCTTTAAACTGTATCTCATGCATTAATCTAACTGAATCTCTAAAGGCTTTTCAAAAGGACAACCAAGAGTTGCGAGATAAAGTTGCAAAACTTAATGAGTCAAATAAGTTTTTGAAAGAAAATGAAAAACTCTATGAAAAACATATTGAAGCTCATAAGTTAGATACTCAAACTTATAAAGCGAAAGTTTTTAGTCAACAGGATGCAATTAAAAGTTATCTTACTGAAATTGAACTATTAAACAAAGAACTTTCTGACTTAAAAGCTGAGTATGGAAATTATCAAGATAAAATCTTGGGTTCATCTTCTGCAACAATGATTTTTAATGAAATTGTTAGCAACCATAAGCAAGATAGGAAAAGTAAGGGAGGAAAAGGAATAGGTTTTGTTGAAATAGCACCTCCTACTACTTATACTCCTTTACCTGTTAAGGAAGGCCTTGATGAGATTCCAGTTGATTATGCTAAGTTATTGGGTATCAAGGGTAAAGTGGCTAAAACTAACAAACATGAGAAGGAGAAAACCACGAGGCCAGAGTATCCCACTCCTAAGTTTGTTAAGCCAATGAATGAATCTCCTGTTAGTGTTGAGGAGATTGTTGAGCAAAAGAATGAATCTCCAATCTGTTTTGAGGAGATTGTTGAGATTGAGGACATTACGGATCATGAGTATCCTGAAGTTAAGAAAGTTGAAATTAAACGTGAAAAAGCGATTTCAAAAGTTGAACCTGAAATTAAGGTTCAACTAAATAAGGGAAAAGCCAAGGTTTTAAATCCGAAACAACAAACTTTACAGTCACCTGTAAAGATTTTGCAACATAAAGAAGTAAATAAAGAAGTTTCGTATGAAAAACCTTCAACTTCAACCTCTCAACCAAAGCAAACATTTTCTAAGACGTGTACTCAATGTTCATGTTCTAGAAATGTTTCTCCACCTCCTGTGGTAATTCCTCAGTCTCAACCGTTTGTTGAGACTCGTTCTTGTTTCTACTGCAAGAGACAAGGACATTTGATCCGTGACTGTCCCAAGCTGTCAAATCAGCGCTATGGGAGAGAGATGCCTAGGACATCTGTTTATAGAAATTCTTTTTCGAAATCTCCACCTAGGCGTTACTCAAACTCTCCCAAGCCTGTTTTGAAGCCAAGTAATGTTGAGCAAAAACCTTTGCCAATTCAAAAGTCCAACATTACTTCTAATATCAATTCCGAACTTTCCAAAGTTTGGAAACGAAAAGAGTCTGATGTTGACTCTTCAGTCGTCAACAATAACACATCAGATAAAAATTCTAATTTGTTTAAAGATAAAATCCTATCTGACGTGCTTATTGTTGATGACCATGGAAGACCTAACTCTGTAAAGGCTTGGGTCTCTGTTTCTCACTAATCTCTTTCTTTTTATGTGTTGCAGCAGTCGGAACATGTGAAGGATAGCTTATGGTATATGGATAGTGGCTGCTCGCGACACATGACTGGCGATGTGTCTCTTCTAACGGATATTAAACCATACTCAGGAGGATACGTTGCTTTTGCGGGAGATTCAGGAGGAACTATTTCAGGAAAGGGAACGCTAACAAACGGAAAGGTTAGCTTTGAGAATGTGAATTATGTGGCAGAACTGACTCACAACTTGCTGAGCGTATCACAAGTTTGTGATAAGGATTACACCACGTCATTCACAAAGACTGAATGTGTAATATTGAAGCCTGGGTATGTCATTCCTGAGGAATGGGTATTGATGCGTGCACCTAAAGAGAATGACACCTATGTGATGAATATGAGAACTGTGGAGACTACCAGTGACTATACTTGTCTCCTTTCAAAGGCTTCTGAGAAGGAATCACTCCTTTGGCACAGACGAATGGGACATATTCATTTCCGTAAAATGAATTTTCTGATTAATAATGATTTAGTGATGGGAGTTCCAAAACAGTCATTTGCTTTAAAAGATGACTGCATTTCTTGTCACAAAGGAAAACTCCACTGTTGGTGCATTTTGTGTGTCAGTCAGTTGGTCAAACTATTGTAATTGTCAAAGTCAATTAGTCTACGAATGTATAGTGTTTAGAGTGTGTATTCGAGTCTGTAAATGAAATATACATAGAATGGTGACATTGTAATTGGGCCTGCGACGTCGGGTCAGACGTAGCAAGGATCTGGGCCTGCGACGTTGGGTCTAACGTCGCAGGGTCCAATAGGTTTCGTATAAATAGCGAGTTTGAAGTCAGTTTAGGGTTGGACGTCTAGAGAAAGAGAGAGAGCCGTTTTGTGTGTGTGTAAGAGAGGAGAAAAACGTTTTTGTGGTTTGTGTTTGTAAAGCTTTATACTCAATTGTTAATATATACAAAAGATTATAGAAATCGTTTGTGTTCGTGAATCAATTATCATTTGTTTATAATTATTCACCAACGATCCGATCAGGTCTGGCTATACGGGACTATCAACTGGTATCAGAGCCGTAGAATCAAGGATTCGTCGGTTTCGGATCGTTATTTTGGGCGTTCTCGATTGATTCGCGAAGGTATTAATTGTTGTTAATCGTTTCTAAGTTGATTTGCTTGATTAAGATCGATTTCTGGAGGTGTTTTTGGGTTATATCGACGTTTGGTTTTCGAAATTTCGTTAGGGTTTCGAAAATTTTCGATTTTTAGGGTTTCTGGCCGCTGCAGCCCGACTGTGCGACGTCACCTGCGACGTCACCTGCGACGTCACCTGCGACGTCGCTTGCGACGTAACTGATCTTGACTTTAATTAGTCTTTACGACGTAGAGTTGCGACGTTACCTGCGACGTCGTTATTTTGACCTTAAGTGGTTATTGCGACGTAGGCTGCGACGTCGCTAGACTCTGCGACGTTGGACTGCGACGTTATACACTACGTCGCATTTTCGATTCTTAATTGAGTCATCGGACTTCTGCGACGTACCGCTGCGACGTTGCTATTTTTCTCCGACATTAACCTCGTTCTAAGTTCGGTAAAAAAAAAAAAAAGAGTTTTTTGGCGGGAAACTCCGAAAAATTTTAGCGTTTTCAAAATTTTTCCATAGGCTTAAAACTGTTTAATTTTAGTCTGGAAAAAGTTTCATTTTACCCGGCCAGTTTTTGACGTTTTCGGACGAAATTTTGGCGGGAAAAACGCGAAAATTTTGTAATTTCAAATTTTGTTTTTAGGCTTAGAATAGCTTAATTTTAGTGTCGGAAAAGTTTCGCTACACTCTGTCAGTTTTCGAAATTTTCGAATTCAATTTTGGAGGGAAAATTCGGATATGGCTTTTGGTGCGAAAATGCTTCCTTCTACATCTTTATTCTATAGTGATTTTGCAAGTTGGAAGATTAAGTTATGCAATTTCATTGAACACAAAGATCCAAATCTGTGGAATTGGTTTAACACCATTGATCGATATGAGCAACCAAGACTCGATGGGGTGCTTAAGTCAAGAGCACAAATGTCAGTCAAGGAACGAGCAGAGTTTGATAAAGACAATAGAGCATATGAGATGATTACCAAGTGTTTGCCAGAAGTTGTGATTAATGAATTTAAAAATCAAGCAACTTCTATAAGTTTATGGGATGCTCTTATAGCGGCTTACGATCAAAAGGAAAAGAAGTCAGAGGCTAATATTCAAATTCCTAGTCTAAATGATACTTCCAGATCAACTTCCAACTCAGCAGCATCTACTTCTACTGGCACTTCCTATACTTCTCATACAGCTCATACCGCTCCTTCAAAGTCTACTGAGGAACATGCTAAAATCTTTACAGCTTTCCTCAATTCTTATGAGAATTTTCTTTCCAAGAAGGCTAGTACTTTGCAGCTCACTGAGGAAGACTTTGAACAGATCGATTCTGATGATTTGGAGTATATGGACATCAAATGGAGCATGGCCATGATAACCCAAAGGACAAAGAAATTTCTTCAGAGAACGGGCAGAAAAGACCTGGATGACGATGGTGATACAGGTCTTGGTTTTAATAAAAGCAAAGTGAAATGCAAGAACTGTCAGATTCATGGGCACTTTGCTAAGGAGTGTGAGAAAGTAAAATATCCTTCATCTGGATTCACTACTCCTACAGCTCCAACGACTCCAGAGAAAAACACAACATCACAGGCTATGACGGTGTATTCTCAAGGAGTGTTTGATTTTAGTGCACTTCAAGGAGAGGTTCAACACAGTGCGCTCTTGGCAAAGATACATGAGGTAGAAACAGAATCTGAAAAACCTTTTACTTGCATATCCTGTATTAAATTGGAAGCTTCTTTAAAATGTTTTCAAATAGACTATGTAGACTTGAGAGAAAAGGTCGAGAAACTCACTGAGTCAAATAAGTTTCTAAAAGCTAATGAAATACTTTATGAAAAGGAAGTTGAGGCTCATAAGTTTGACACTGAGAAATATAAAGCTAAAGTTTTCAGTCAACAAGATGCCATTAACAGCTATTTAACAGAAATTGAGTTGTTAAATAAAGAACTTTCTGAGCTAAAGTCTGAGTCTGACTCTTTTAAAAAAGGAATCACAAGTTTCTCAAACTCTCATAAAATCGTCGATGAAATTGTTGACAAGCAGAGGACAAATACAAGTAGTAAGGCTGGAATAGGGTATAATTCAGTTCCACCTCCTACTAATCACTATCCTCGGCCTGTTAAGGAAGGCACCGAAGAACTTGTGGCTGACTACTCATCATGGCCAGCTACAAAGTCTAAAGAAGCTACATCCAATCCCAAAAGGCAGGCAAAGGAGAAAACTAAACGGACAGAGTATCCCTTGCCTACTTTTGTTAAGTCTGATAGTACACCTCCAGTTAATGTAGAGGAGGGTGTTGAGATAGAGGATCTACCGGAAGAGGCTGAAATCAAAGTTGAAAAAGTTAATGTAAAGCCAGAAAATCATATACTTACCAATGAAACTGTAAAGGTTTCAAATACAAAGGGTAAAACCAAGGTTGAAAATGAATCCAAAAGGGTTCAACATCAAATGAAGGATTCAAATATAAAATCTAAAAGTGAACAACCTTCAACATCAACTTGTTCAACTTCTGAGGCTTCTACATCAACGTGTACACATAAGTGTTCACGTCCTGTAAATGCCTCATCTTCTAAGCTTCCTACAGTTCATTCTCCACCTCAAC
Organism: Helichrysum umbraculigerum; assembly: GCA_949592205.1. Classification (NCBI taxonomy): domain Eukaryota; kingdom Viridiplantae; phylum Streptophyta; class Magnoliopsida; order Asterales; family Asteraceae; genus Helichrysum; species Helichrysum umbraculigerum. The sequence goes on along the minus strand of CATIUR010000005.1, from coordinate 502,651 downwards.
CTTTTGTGGGTAATCATTGGAATAGGTCGTACATTGAACGACGTTCTTGTTTCCATTGTGGACAACAAGGACATATAATTAGGGATTGTCGGTTATTATCCCTAGATAGGTTTGGTAGAGGGATGCCAAGAACTTCCTCCTTTAGGAATTCTCATTCAAAATCGTTTTCTAGGCGTGCTTCGTATTCGCCTATATCAAGATATGCATCCTCTTCTCCAAAACCCGTGGCTAGAGTAAACAAAGTTGTGCCTAGTAAACCTCAAGTTCAACAGCACAACATTGTTGAAAACAACTCATCTGAACCTACAAAGGTTTGGAAACCCAAATCCATAGACAACGCATCAATGAAATCTTCTGAGTTTTTAAAATATCATAAACTCATTGATGTGATGGTTATGGATGACCATGGACAACCCAAGTCTATCAAGGCTTGGGTATCCCATAAGTACTAACGTTTAATTGTTTGTGGTGATGCAGTCAGGTTATTGAAAGCTAACATTTTTAGTGACTGCATGGATATGGATATTGTTGGAAGAATGCGATGATGATTTGTGATTGGATGAGATTTTCGATGTTATGAGGTGGTAAAAGTGTTAAAAGGCATTTGACTTGACTTGATATGTGATTTTGATAATTATCTATTTTTATTTGTTACTCAATGCAACAGCCATTCTTTGTACTTTTTAGCGTTTTCAAAATTTTTCCATAGGCTTAAAACTGTTTAATTTTAGTCTGGAAAAAGTTTCATTTTACCCGGCCAGTTTTTGACGTTTTCGGACGAAATTTTGGCGGGAAAAACGCGAAAATTTTGTAATTTCAAATTTTGTTTTTAGGCTTAGAATAGCTTAATTTTAGTGTCGGAAAAGTTTCGCTACACTCTGTCAGTTTTCGAAATTTTCGAATTCAATTTTGGAGGGAAAATTCGGATATGGCTTTTGGTGCGAAAATGCTTCCTTCTACATCTTTATTCTATAGTGATTTTGCAAGTTGGAAGATTAAGTTATGCAATTTCATTGAACACAAAGATCCAAATCTGTGGAATTGGTTTAACACCATTGATCGATATGAGCAACCAAGACTCGATGGGGTGCTTAAGTCAAGAGCACAAATGTCAGTCAAGGAACGAGCAGAGTTTGATAAAGACAATAGAGCATATGAGATGATTACCAAGTGTTTGCCAGAAGTTGTGATTAATGAATTTAAAAATCAAGCAACTTCTATAAGTTTATGGGATGCTCTTATAGCGGCTTACGATCAAAAGGAAAAGAAGTCAGAGGCTAATATTCAAATTCCTAGTCTAAATGATACTTCCAGATCAACTTCCAACTCAGCAGCATCTACTTCTACTGGCACTTCCTATACTTCTCATACAGCTCATACCGCTCCTTCAAAGTCTACTGAGGAACATGCTAAAATCTTTACAGCTTTCCTCAATTCTTATGAGAATTTTCTTTCCAAGAAGGCTAGTACTTTGCAGCTCACTGAGGAAGACTTTGAACAGATCGATTCTGATGATTTGGAGTATATGGACATCAAATGGAGCATGGCCATGATAACCCAAAGGACAAAGAAATTTCTTCAGAGAACGGGCAGAAAAGACCTGGATGACGATGGTGATACAGGTCTTGGTTTTAATAAAAGCAAAGTGAAATGCAAGAACTGTCAGATTCATGGGCACTTTGCTAAGGAGTGTGAGAAAGTAAAATATCCTTCATCTGGATTCACTACTCCTACAGCTCCAACGACTCCAGAGAAAAACACAACATCACAGGCTATGACGGTGTATTCTCAAGGAGTGTTTGATTTTAGTGCACTTCAAGGAGAGGTTCAACACAGTGCGCTCTTGGCAAAGATACATGAGGTAGAAACAGAATCTGAAAAACCTTTTACTTGCATATCCTGTATTAAATTGGAAGCTTCTTTAAAATGTTTTCAAATAGACTATGTAGACTTGAGAGAAAAGGTCGAGAAACTCACTGAGTCAAATAAGTTTCTAAAAGCTAATGAAATACTTTATGAAAAGGAAGTTGAGGCTCATAAGTTTGACACTGAGAAATATAAAGCTAAAGTTTTCAGTCAACAAGATGCCATTAACAGCTATTTAACAGAAATTGAGTTGTTAAATAAAGAACTTTCTGAGCTAAAGTCTGAGTCTGACTCTTTTAAAAAAGGAATCACAAGTTTCTCAAACTCTCATAAAATCGTCGATGAAATTGTTGACAAGCAGAGGACAAATACAAGTAGTAAGGCTGGAATAGGGTATAATTCAGTTCCACCTCCTACTAATCACTATCCTCGGCCTGTTAAGGAAGGCACCGAAGAACTTGTGGCTGACTACTCATCATGGCCAGCTACAAAGTCTAAAGAAGCTACATCCAATCCCAAAAGGCAGGCAAAGGAGAAAACTAAACGGACAGAGTATCCCTTGCCTACTTTTGTTAAGTCTGATAGTACACCTCCAGTTAATGTAGAGGAGGGTGTTGAGATAGAGGATCTACCGGAAGAGGCTGAAATCAAAGTTGAAAAAGTTAATGTAAAGCCAGAAAATCATATACTTACCAATGAAACTGTAAAGGTTTCAAATACAAAGGGTAAAACCAAGGTTGAAAATGAATCCAAAAGGGTTCAACATCAAATGAAGGATTCAAATATAAAATCTAAAAGTGAACAACCTTCAACATCAACTTGTTCAACTTCTGAGGCTTCTACATCAACGTGTACACATAAGTGTTCACGTCCTGTAAATGCCTCATCTTCTAAGCTTCCTACAGTTCATTCTCCACCTCAACCTTTTGTGGGTAATCATTGGAATAGGTCGTACATTGAACGACGTTCTTGTTTCCATTGTGGACAACAAGGACATATAATTAGGGATTGTCGGTTATTATCCCTAGATAGGTTTGGTAGAGGGATGCCAAGAACTTCCTCCTTTAGGAATTCTCATTCAAAATCGTTTTCTAGGCGTGCTTCGTATTCGCCTATATCAAGATATGCATCCTCTTCTCCAAAACCCGTGGCTAGAGTAAACAAAGTTGTGCCTAGTAAACCTCAAGTTCAACAGCACAACATTGTTGAAAACAACTCATCTGAACCTACAAAGGTTTGGAAACCCAAATCCATAGACAACGCATCAATGAAATCTTCTGAGTTTTTAAAATATCATAAACTCATTGATGTGATGGTTATGGATGACCATGGACAACCCAAGTCTATCAAGGCTTGGGTATCCCATAAGTACTAACGTTTAATTGTTTGTGGTGATGCAGTCAGGTTATTGAAAGCTAACATTTTTAGTGACTGCATGGATATGGATATTGTTGGAAGAATGCGATGATGATTTGTGATTGGATGAGATTTTCGATGTTATGAGGTGGTAAAAGTGTTAAAAGGCATTTGACTTGACTTGATATGTGATTTTGATAATTATCTATTTTTATTTGTTACTCAATGCAACAGCCATTCTTTGTACTTTTTAGCGTTTTCAAAATTTTTCCATAGGCTTAAAACTGTTTAATTTTAGTCTGGAAAAAGTTTCATTTTACCCGGCCAGTTTTTGACGTTTTCGGACGAAATTTTGGCGGGAAAAACGCGAAAATTTTGTAATTTCAAATTTTGTTTTTAGGCTTAGAATAGCTTAATTTTAGTGTCGGAAAAGTTTCGCTACACTCTGTCAGTTTTCGAAATTTTCGAATTCAATTTTGGAGGGAAAATTCGGATATGGCTTTTGGTGCGAAAATGCTTCCTTCTACATCTTTATTCTATAGTGATTTTGCAAGTTGGAAGATTAAGTTATGCAATTTCATTGAACACAAAGATCCAAATCTGTGGAATTGGTTTAACACCATTGATCGATATGAGCAACCAAGACTCGATGGGGTGCTTAAGTCAAGAGCACAAATGTCAGTCAAGGAACGAGCAGAGTTTGATAAAGACAATAGAGCATATGAGATGATTACCAAGTGTTTGCCAGAAGTTGTGATTAATGAATTTAAAAATCAAGCAACTTCTATAAGTTTATGGGATGCTCTTATAGCGGCTTACGATCAAAAGGAAAAGAAGTCAGAGGCTAATATTCAAATTCCTAGTCTAAATGATACTTCCAGATCAACTTCCAACTCAGCAGCATCTACTTCTACTGGCACTTCCTATACTTCTCATACAGCTCATACCGCTCCTTCAAAGTCTACTGAGGAACATGCTAAAATCTTTACAGCTTTCCTCAATTCTTATGAGAATTTTCTTTCCAAGAAGGCTAGTACTTTGCAGCTCACTGAGGAAGACTTTGAACAGATCGATTCTGATGATTTGGAGTATATGGACATCAAATGGAGCATGGCCATGATAACCCAAAGGACAAAGAAATTTCTTCAGAGAACGGGCAGAAAAGACCTGGATGACGATGGTGATACAGGTCTTGGTTTTAATAAAAGCAAAGTGAAATGCAAGAACTGTCAGATTCATGGGCACTTTGCTAAGGAGTGTGAGAAAGTAAAATATCCTTCATCTGGATTCACTACTCCTACAGCTCCAACGACTCCAGAGAAAAACACAACATCACAGGCTATGACGGTGTATTCTCAAGGAGTGTTTGATTTTAGTGCACTTCAAGGAGAGGTTCAACACAGTGCGCTCTTGGCAAAGATACATGAGGTAGAAACAGAATCTGAAAAACCTTTTACTTGCATATCCTGTATTAAATTGGAAGCTTCTTTAAAATGTTTTCAAATAGACTATGTAGACTTGAGAGAAAAGGTCGAGAAACTCACTGAGTCAAATAAGTTTCTAAAAGCTAATGAAATACTTTATGAAAAGGAAGTTGAGGCTCATAAGTTTGACACTGAGAAATATAAAGCTAAAGTTTTCAGTCAACAAGATGCCATTAACAGCTATTTAACAGAAATTGAGTTGTTAAATAAAGAACTTTCTGAGCTAAAGTCTGAGTCTGACTCTTTTAAAAAAGGAATCACAAGTTTCTCAAACTCTCATAAAATCGTCGATGAAATTGTTGACAAGCAGAGGACAAATACAAGTAGTAAGGCTGGAATAGGGTATAATTCAGTTCCACCTCCTACTAATCACTATCCTCGGCCTGTTAAGGAAGGCACCGAAGAACTTGTGGCTGACTACTCATCATGGCCAGCTACAAAGTCTAAAGAAGCTACATCCAATCCCAAAAGGCAGGCAAAGGAGAAAACTAAACGGACAGAGTATCCCTTGCCTACTTTTGTTAAGTCTGATAGTACACCTCCAGTTAATGTAGAGGAGGGTGTTGAGATAGAGGATCTACCGGAAGAGGCTGAAATCAAAGTTGAAAAAGTTAATGTAAAGCCAGAAAATCATATACTTACCAATGAAACTGTAAAGGTTTCAAATACAAAGGGTAAAACCAAGGTTGAAAATGAATCCAAAAGGGTTCAACATCAAATGAAGGATTCAAATATAAAATCTAAAAGTGAACAACCTTCAACATCAACTTGTTCAACTTCTGAGGCTTCTACATCAACGTGTACACATAAGTGTTCACGTCCTGTAAATGCCTCATCTTCTAAGCTTCCTACAGTTCATTCTCCACCTCAACCTTTTGTGGGTAATCATTGGAATAGGTCGTACATTGAACGACGTTCTTGTTTCCATTGTGGACAACAAGGACATATAATTAGGGATTGTCGGTTATTATCCCTAGATAGGTTTGGTAGAGGGATGCCAAGAACTTCCTCCTTTAGGAATTCTCATTCAAAATCGTTTTCTAGGCGTGCTTCGTATTCGCCTATATCAAGATATGCATCCTCTTCTCCAAAACCCGTGGCTAGAGTAAACAAAGTTGTGCCTAGTAAACCTCAAGTTCAACAGCACAACATTGTTGAAAACAACTCATCTGAACCTACAAAGGTTTGGAAACCCAAATCCATAGACAACGCATCAATGAAATCTTCTGAGTTTTTAAAATATCATAAACTCATTGATGTGATGGTTATGGATGACCATGGACAACCCAAGTCTATCAAGGCTTGGGTATCCCATAAGTACTAACGTTTAATTGTTTGTGGTGATGCAGTCAGGTTATTGAAAGCTAACATTTTTAGTGACTGCATGGATATGGATATTGTTGGAAGAATGCGATGATGATTTGTGATTGGATGAGATTTTCGATGTTATGAGGTGGTAAAAGTGTTAAAAGGCATTTGACTTGACTTGATATGTGATTTTGATAATTATCTATTTTTATTTGTTACTCAATGCAACAGCCATTCTTTGTACTTTTTAGTATCAAAGAAATGCAATGTTGCGAAATTTATTCAATTAAAAAAATACAAAAATATGTTTAATGTTTAAGGGGAGTATTTTTGAATTGAATTTAAGAATCTGCTGTTCAGGGGGAGTAATTTTAATGTTTTAAAAATTCTGATTATGGATCAGAAATGAGAACATCAAGATTCTTAATTCTTGAAAAGATGTTGGATTGTGTGTCTGTAAACAACTTGGGAAATGATAGTACATCAGATGACATGCACAAAATGGAAATTTTAAGGTTTATCCTTGATGTATCAGTAGGTTTATCTAGCATACTTAATACAGTTTTTATGAAAATTATCTTCATCATATGATGTATTGGTAGGCATGATACATACCGGTCTATGGGTTATTAAGAAGTAATTCAAATATGTGTCTATGATCTTGTGGTAAACATCTTGTGATGTACGACACTAAGTCTTAATTCCTTAGCGTAGCTTGACATACTTCTAATTTTTGGATCGTATATCTGAGATCTCTTGGGGGAGTTTGCTGATTGTTTCCTCTGTTGTACGTAAGTGCAGTCCTGGTCTCAATTCAGCTTACTCTCAAAACTAAGCAAACGTGAGTCAATGCACTTGCAAAGTCTTAAATTTAAGGTACTAAACAAGGTCGCCACAAATTTGGTTTGACTGCGTTTGGTTTTGCTTAAACCTGAATCAAGTTATGTTGCTCTGTTGTACACAAGTACAGACCTGTCACCGCTGGCTTGATTCTTAAAATTGATTCTCTTATATTCTTTCTAAATTTGGAAACTATGTTCTTGTCTGGGCTAAAGGGGTATGTCTATGGTGGGGACCACGGTGAAATATTCATACTAATAATAAAAGGTTAGCTCGTAGATACGGATGTAACATGTTTAAGTGGAAAAACAATACCAGTAATCGTCTTGAAATAATTTTTATACTAGGTGTATTAAATGTGCTAAATAAATTTAAAGTGGGCAAATATACTGATAATCGAGATAACACTTACTATTTGCTAATAATTGCATGTTGGCCTGATATGATCCCTAAGCAGACTTAAAACAATCTTATCCCCAATTTATGTTAATCTTTGTTCTTTGTTTTTCATATATAAAGAAAAATACAAAAAGATTTTATTTCTATGTTATTTTCTTCAATATCACATATCTTGTTAAAGTCAAATATTGAAGATGTAAAGGATGTCGGTTATTCTCCAAAGATTGTGAAGATAATTCTATCGGAGAAGCTGCTGATGATTGAGAGATGGTCACTGAGTTTGAAGATCTTATTGTATGATAAATTTGTGTCAGTCACATGAATTTGGACACCAAGATTTCTTTGAAGACCATGCTATCTCAAAGGGGGAGTTTCTGATTGTCAAAGACATGAAAGAGTTTGTTGATGAAGACTAATTGAAGACTTCTTTGACCAAGCTGCTGACAAGGGGGAGTTTGTTGGTGCATTTTGTGTGTCAGTCAGTTGGTCAAACTATTGTAATTGTCAAAGTCAATTAGTCTACGAATGTATAGTGTTTAGAGTGTGTATTCGAGTCTGTAAATGAAATATACATAGAATGGTGACATTGTAATTGGGCCTGCGACGTCGGGTCAGACGTAGCAAGGATCTGGGCCTGCGACGTTGGGTCTAACGTCGCAGGGTCCAATAGGTTTCGTATAAATAGCGAGTTTGAAGTCAGTTTAGGGTTGGACGTCTAGAGAAAGAGAGAGAGCCGTTTTGTGTGTGTGTAAGAGAGGAGAAAAACGTTTTTATGGTTTGTGTTTGTAAAGCTTTATACTCAATTGTTAATATATACAAAAGCTTATAGAAATCGTTTGTGTTCGTGAATCAATTATCATTTGTTTATAATTATTCACCAACGATCCGATCAGGTCTGGCTATACGGGACTATCATCCACAAAAATTCCCACAAGTCTAAGGTTGTGAATTCTATTGCTGCTCCGTTGGAACTACTGCATATGGATCTTTTCGGTCCAGTCTCAACAAAGAGCATTGGTGGTCGGTCTTACTGCTTGGTAGTTACTGATGACTACTCAAGGTTTTCGTGGGTTTATTTCTTGACCACAAAGGTGGAGACTCCTGATATTCTGGTGTATTTGTTGGATAAGTTGGCAAATCTATGCAACATAAAGGTGAAAAGGATTCGAAGCGACAATGGAACAGAATTCAAGAACTCAACTCTCGAATTGTTTTGTGCTACAAGAGGTATTGAGCATCAATTTAGTGCTCCGAGGACTCCACAACAGAATGGAGTTGCAGAAAGAAAGAACAGGACAATCATCGAGACAGCTCGGACTATGTTAGCTGACTCCAAGTTACCAATCATCTTCTGGGCTGAGGCAGTTAATACTGCCTGTTATGTTCTCAACAGAGTGCTCACGTTTAAGAAAAAGAACAAGACGTGTTACGAACTTTTCAATAACCGTAAGCCAAACCTGCAGTTATTAGAACCATTTGGGTGTCCATGCATGATCATGATTACAAAAGATAAGGTCTCTAAGTTTGGTGATAAAGCTGTTGAAGGGATTTTTCTTGGATATTCAGTCAACTCTCCGAACAAAAGAGTCTTCAACAAATCAACGAATTAGATTGAGGAACAGTTTGAGGTGAAATGTTTAAGGTATACGGAACCTCCTCAAGGAACAGGCCCGGAGTGGTTTTTCAACTATGGAAACCTCTTTAACTCTTTCAATATTCCGGAAGAAGATGACACGGAAGAGTTGGTTTCCATGCTTCATGGACTTGATCTGTCTCAAGATACACCAGTTAGTAAACCATCCAACCCATCTCCTAATGCAACACCCGAACCACCACCAACTAATACTACACCACTACCAACACCCACACCATCACCAACAACACCTAATCCAACATCTACTTCTCCAGTTACACCTTCGAAAGATGCTCCTTCTACCTCTAAAACAGTTTATAACTACACAAAGGAGCTTCCTTATGATCCAAACATGCCATCATTAGAGGAAGGAGGAGAGGATGAGGTAGATGATGAGGGAGAGGAAGCAGAAAATATGAATTATTCTCATTTATATTCTCAAGGAGATGAAGATGATGATGCTTCTCCGAATATTTCTGCAACTGAGGGAGATCTGAACAACCTGGAACAGAATCTTGTGCCAGATCAAATTCCATTTACTCGGATACATAAGGATCACCCCATTGATAATATCATTGGTGACCCTCATGCCCATGTTCAAACAAGACATCAAGCGAAGCAGACTGATACTGAACAACTTTCGGGTCTGGTAGCCAATATCAATTCATGTTATCTTTCGCAGAATGAACCTAAGAAAGTTGAGGAGGCCTTAAAAGATCCATCCTGGATCGAGGCCATGCAAGAGGAACTACAGCAATTTGAAAAGTTGCAAGTCTGGGAAGTAGTTCCATTACCCAAGGGTGCCCACTTGACTGGCACTCGTTGGGTTTATCGTAATAAGATGGATGATAGGGGCGTTGTGATTCGTAATAAAGCACGTCTAGTAGTTCAAGGCTTCAGCCAAATTGAGGGTTTGGACTATGATGATGTATTTGCCTCTGTTGCTCGATTGGAATCCATACGCATTTTTCTAGCATACGCGTCCTTCAAGGGATTTCGCGTCAATCAACTTGATGTGAAAAGTGCGTTTCTGTATGGAAAAATTGATACCGATGTGTACGTTAAGCATCCTCCTGGTTTTGAAGACCCTGCGCATCTTGAATACGTCTGTAAATTGAACAAGGCGTTGTATGGTCTTCACCAAGCACCGAGACTTTGGTATGAGAGGCTAACTACACATCTGATTAAGCATGGTTTTGTGAGAGGGAACATCGATAGCACGCTATTCATTCTTCGTGAACAGTCAGAGGATAGGGAAGATATGCTACTTGTGCAGGTTTACGTGGACGATATTATCTTCGGTTCTACTAATGAGGCAATGTGCAAGAACTTTGAGAAAATCATGAAGTCTGAGTTTGAGATGAGCGCGATGGGGGAGCTCACATTCTTTTTAGGTGTACAAGTTGAGCAGCTTGCAAAAGGTATTTATATACATCAGTCAAAATATGTCAATGACATGTTGACTAGGTATGACCTGCTCACCTGTAAAACCTATGGGACTCCCATCGAGCTTAATCACAATCTTAAACTTGCTGAGGAAGATGAAGATTGCAAGGAGAGGGACTATCGTTCAATGATAGGCTCTCTTATGTATTTGACTGCCTCTAGACCGGACATTGTATTTGCCGTGTCGATTTGCTCGCGCTATCAGGCTAAACCAAAGGTGTCACATATGAAGGCAGTGAAACGAATTTTTGGTTATCTCAGAGCTAGACCTACTCTTGGTCTTTTGTATTCAAATGAGAAGACTTTCGCTCTTACAGCCTATTCAGATTCGGATCATGGAGGTTGCAGTATCGATAAGAAGTCTACAACTGGTGGATGTCAATTTCTGGGATCGCGTTTGGTCTCGTGGCAGTGCAAGAAGCAGACTACAGTCTCTCTTTCTACAGCAGAGGCTGAGTATGTTGCTGCTGCTAGCTGCTGTGCCCAAGTTCTCTGGATTCAGCACAAATTACGCGATTACGGGTTACTTCTTACTATGACTCCTATTCACATAGATAACACTGCTGCTATATCTATCACACGCAATCCCGTACAGCACTCTAAGACAAAACACATTGAACTTAGGTTCCACTTCATACGGGATTGCTATGAAAAACACTTGATAGACCTGGTCCACATAGACACCCTTAAACAAAATGCCGACCTATTCACCAAAGCCTTTTCACGTGCTCGATTTGATGAACTGGTCAACATGATCGGTTTAAGATTCTTTGGGTCTAAACAGTAATGTGTGACTTGGATAGTTAACTTTATTTGCTTTTATGTGTGTTAAAAAAAAAAAAAAATGGCAACAGCCACTCTTTATACTCTTTAGTATTAAAGAAAACGCGAGGTTGCAACATTTTTAAAATAGAAGTTGAAGTTGTATCTGTAAAGAACTTGGGATATGATAGTACATCGTATGACATGCACAAAATGGAATTTTAAGGTTTATCTTGGATGTGTCAGTAGGTTTATCTGACACACTTAAAACAGTTTTTATCTAAATTATCTTCATCATACGATGTATTGGTAGGCATAATACACATCGGTCTCTGAGATATTAAGAAGTAATTTAAATACATGTCTATGATCCTGTGGTAAACACCTTGTGATGTACGACTCTAAGTCTTAATTCCTTAGCGTAGCTTGACATACTTCTATTTTTGGATCATATATCTGAGTTCTTTTGGGGGAGTATGCTGATTGTTTCCTCTGTTGTACGTAAGTACAGACCTGATCTCAATTCAGCTTACTCTCAAAACTAAGCAAACGTGAGTCAATGTACTTGCAAAGTCTTAAATTCTAAGATACTGATCAAGGTCGCCAATTGAATAAAAACAAGTTTGGTTTGACTGCGATCGGTTTTGCTTAAACCTGAATCAAGTGTATGTTGCTATGTTGTACGCAAGTACAGACCTGTCACCGCTGGCTTGATTCTTAAAATTGATTCTCTTATACTCTTTCTGAATTTGGAAACTATGTTCATGTCTGGGTTACAGGAGTATATCTATGGTGGGGACCACGGTGAAATATTCATACTAACAATAAAGGTTAACTCATAGACACGGATGTAACATGTTTAGGTGGACAAACAATACCAATAATCGTCTTGAAATAACTTTTATAAAAGGTGTTTTAAATGTGCCAAGTAAATTTAAAGTGGACAAATATACTGATGATCGAAATAACACTTACTATTCCTAATAATTGCATGTTATTCCGATATGATCCCTAACCAGCCTAAATCAACTCCGTCACCAAAAAGAATGCATTTAGTTTATAGCATTAATTTTGTGTTTATCTTATTTTATTTTTAGTTTTAATTTTATTTTTTAACCAAGTCACATTTACTGTCAAATTGAGCACTACGCAAAAGATCGACAAAATTTTAAATTTTTTCACAAACTGTCGATATGCGTCACTTCCTAAGTGACGCTGATAGTGCCGCTACAAGTGACGCTTAAAGAGTCGTTCTAAGTGACGCAGATTAGGGTTTTGATATAAATAGTTCCATATCCGGCACTTATTTTCACCACCAACCCTATTCATTACGCGTCACTTCCACTGCCCTAGCGTCACTTCGACTGTTCGTGACTTCCGATCGATTTGTGGCTTTCTGTGTATTTTGCGTGCAATCGGCCTCCGTGACCTTCTTCCTCTTACTCATACGCATCATTAGGTACAATTTTTATCATCTATAATTGCGTATTCATGATTTAATCGTCGATTGTAGTTTCGGGTTTTTAGGGTTTACGAAATCACGAAGATTGGGGATCGATTTGTTATTGTTTTGTGTAATGAAACGGTGTGTTTTACTCGTTTTCACTTGCCGCATCGTTTGGTTAACTCGTTTTCGAAAAACCCCAATTTTTGTTCGTTGTGATTTCTGGGCTTGAACAGTGACACGATGATCTTCATCGTTGCGTCACTTCAAGCGTCACTTCCATAAGTGACGCTAAATGGTAATTTTACAGGTTAACCGTCACTTTGCTGAGTGACGCCTATATGCGTCACTCTTGTACCTTACTTACTAAGTGACGCTTCACTCCGTCACTTACTTCAATGACGCTATCAGTGCCGCTATTACTATCCGTCACTTTCTAAATGACGCATACCCGACACTTGGTCACTGACGCTATGAATGACATGTGTTGTGGTAACGGCACTTACACCAGTGACGCGTTGAATGCGTCACTTACCACAAGTGACGCTTCACTTGATTTTCAATTTTAGTGGGACACTCTCTGAGTGTCGGTACTTCTTTATGCGTCACTCTATAAGTGACGCTAAAATCGGAGGTTTTTCAATTATTTGCGTGAGCTTATTCTGTAACGAAATTTCTGGTTATCTTTTGTATTTTAGCTTACAGATGGCAGCTCTACAAGATTACTATCGTCGCACCAACTCTAGGCACAACATTGTTGCATTTTTGGATTCAACGCACAAGAACTCGATGCCTTTTTGGTCGATGATCGAGTTTCTCAGACGTTCATGGATTCATCACGCTATTACAGCTTCGGCACCAGTGTATATGAACAATATCGAGGAGTTTTATGACCACGCGTTTATCAGAACCGAGAATGACACTCCGAGGATTGTGTTAACTATGTTTGGACGCGAGATTCAGATTACACAGGATTCGGTTTGCCGCGTTTTGCAGTTTGATGATGCGAACAATATGCCGACCGTTTTTGAGACCGCGTTTATCTATGGGGGTCTTCAGAGAATGGGTTATCCGGCAGATCAGCTTGTGGATTTTAGAAAACAGTATCTCTGCAGGGTTTGGAGATACTTAGCTCATATTGTTATTGTTTGTTTATCTCCGCGAAAAGGTGGATACGATGCTGCGAGTCATACGACTCTCTCTTTGATGCTGGCTTTGGTGTACAACAAACCGTACAATTTCAGCGGTTATATTTTTGGGAATATGGTGGAAAACGTTCGAGCTGGGAAGGATAAGTGGCTGTTATATCCTCATTTTGTTCAGCTATTGTTGAATGACTTGGATTTGCGAATCGATCCAGATCTGAGGTCGTTATTGGTTCAAACGTCAATGTTATTACGCGTTTTCAACGACTGCAAGCTGCCGCCAAAAGATTCTGCGGTCTTACCTGATCGTGAGCTATTCGGGCACGTAGTGAATGAAAACTACGTTGCGCCACCTGGGGATGCTTATGAGGATATTGTTGTGCCTCCAGTGAATGAGGAGGATTTGGTTGATGTTGCGGTTGCGCAAGATTTAGAAGATATCGAGCAAGTTGAAGAAGTTTCCGTTGAGGAATCTGATGGTGGTTCCACACCACCTGACTCTCCAGGTGATGTACCACCTCAGGATGCGTTGGATGGAATTCATTTGGCAGATCCTCGACGCTTTAAGCGTATTTTGAGAAGAATTTCTGCAGGGCGTGTTCATGTACCGCCTAATCTTGGCAAGCGACCAGCTGGGTCTTCTCCTTCGTATGCGGATTTACCTCATAGGAGATGCCAGAGAACAGGAATTAGTATTCAGGAACCTAGTCAGCAAGCTCAACAACAACAACCGCCGCCTGCGATGCTTCAGCAGTTCCTTGATCAGATAAGTCAGATGAATAAGCGTTTTGATGATCAGGCTGCCGTGATTGAAGCTCAAGCTGCTCAAATAAAAGATTTGGAGATCAAGGCAGCTCATGTGCAGGAATTGCAGCTTGAATTGAAGGATGTGAAGTCTAGGTTATTAGAGTTGGAAGCGGTTACCGTTATTTCGGGGGAGGAAGGTCAGAGAACCTTAGAAACAAATGTAACCCCTCCCCCAGAACCCAAAAATGTAAATCCAGATTCGATTAATGAAAATATTGCTTTGGATTATTTCGTTGATGTTCCAGGACAACCGAGACCCATTTCGGTTGATTATTCGAATGTTAATCTCACATACATTCAGAGTTTGATAAATCCGGGTGGTGAAGAAGATAGATCAGTCGATCCGGATGATATAGAGATGGATGCGGAGGTTCCAGGGTCAGACGAATATTTGGATAATCCTAATCAGGAACCGGCACCTGAGCGAGAATCGGAACCAGTTCAGAAACAACCGGCTCAACCGTATGATTTTGATGCACCGATCATTGAGTCCGATGATTCTGATGATGAACAAGAACCTCCAACAGAACCTACTCAGGAACAACCATCTGCTGAATCTATTCCTGAACAAGCGCAACCGTCTACATCTTCAGATCGTCCAATGTTTCGAAAGCTTAAACCTGAGTTGAAGATTTGCAAAACTTATCAGGTTCGTGGTGATTTGACTGGATTGATCAGAAGTTGGAAGTTTGATGAAGTTAACTTTCTGATTCTTATTAAACGAAGAGATGGCGTACAATATTTTCGGCCGAGATTCAACTGCATTAGCACGCTGCCGAAGGAAGAATTAAATCGTCTTGCTCAACTGAACATTGTTAACCACACTGATGATTTTCGTGGTAACATGTTTCAGAAGATTCTCAGAAAAGATATCTACAGCAAGAAGTATTTGTGGGTTAGACCAGAGCTGGGAGTTCGTTATTCATACAAGAAAAAGTTGGATTCAAGAACTAAGCAACCGATCGTGAAATATCATTATCCTCCAGCTGCTAGTCAGAAAACTGTGCCATTGCAGTCTTTACCACTTGATTTTCTTAAAAGATTAAGATATTGGTGGTTTGATTCCGTTACTCAAGAAGCAGTTATTGAATATCTTTCAGTTGAAGATCCAGTGATTGAGAAGGGTAATTGGAGTCTATCTGCAAAGTATGGAAGAACTCTTCGTGTTTTTGATCCGATCAGCCTTATCAATCTGACAAAGAAAGATTTGAAAGCTCTTCACAAAAGCAAAATGGAGTATCATCGTTTTGATCAAGAAGAAGCTTCAAAGTTCGAGAAGGTGGTCGAGATTTGTGTTCGAGTGGGTATTCATGCTGGTGGAGTATTCCCACCAGGTTGGGTTTGAACTGAAGATGTTTTTGAAGACCAAGCTGAAGACACGGGGGAGTTTGTTGATACATGTTTGTGTGTCTGTCAGTTGGTCTATCGAGTTGTAAGTGTCGTTAGTTGATTGTAATAGAAAAGCCATTTTAGTATATAGCGACACTTAGCTTCTGTATTAGGCGACACTTGACTTAGTGTCGCATAGCGTCACTTATGCAAGTGACTCATGAGGGCGGCGACATGCGACACTTCCCAAGTGACGCATGTCTGCCGATTTTGTTTTAGTATAAATTGAAACCTACGGGTTTTCGGCTAGGGTTGACGAAACCCTAGCACCATTTGTCGACTAAGCAATCTGTAATTCGTTTCCAATACCTATTCCAAGCTAATAAACAAGTATTCTTTGATTAATCATTCGTTTCGGTTAACGTTTATTAGTTATTTGTGTAATTGATTGATTCCGCCAATCTATTAATAACGATCATCACTTAGATCCATAGCACGGGGCACTTTCATATATATTAAATGTGGTTTGCAAAAATATTAAAATGAATTTTGGTTTAAAAATGTAATTTTTTTAAATTTTAAAAGTTTTAACCTGTGATAAAAGGTCGTAATGGTTTTTTTAACATGTTATATAAAGTTAAAATGTTAGAAAAAAAATTGAGTGGTTAAAACGAAAAAAAAAAAAGTTGAAAGTTTGATTATTAAACCATTATTAACCCTAAGATTAAATGTTGTATTTCATGTATGTAAATTCAAATGACATATATGAGGATCTAGATGTGTCAAATCATGTTCTTGTAAGGCCTACCAAGTCCATAGGTAAAATCATTAATTTGATGTCCTCCGAAATTCGATGATAATATACAAGGATTAATCCTCTAAGAGCACACGGAGTGGATCGATGTGGCATCATCGTTCAACGACGAGAACGCCGTGCGACGGCGTTCTGCCGCACCGTGTCGGCGTTCTTCACAGCGTTCAGGTCACAGCGTCCCTTTTCGGATGGCGAGGCATGTCGACTGTCGCACTCCCAAGACACGTGGCAGCGGAAGTAGGAGGTGTCACGGGGGCACCGACCAAATCAAATATCACAACACAAAGATTAAAGCAAATGACCTCTACATGAGACGTTTGAAAACATTATATTACCAAATTTAAATGTTTACAAAATATCTGGAGTTCGCATAAACCGATTAGAGATATCTAATACATTACTGAATAACAAAATACAGCTAAATGCAATCTAATCTCTGGATGTTTGAAAACAATGCGACTCGAACTAAGCTTTCCAAAAACTTTCCTACTGCGACGGGTTACCTGAGAAATACATACTAAAGGGTCAACATAAGGTTGGTGAGTTCATAGGTTTGCAGAAAATAAACAGTTGTGAACACAATCAAGTTAAAATATTGCACAAGTACAATATAGTGAATATACAATTGTCATGAGCATCATAGTCGAAGCTTAACACGACTGTAAAGTACAATCAAGTACTCGAAATTTGCCCCCGTGAGTGCTAATCCAAAAACACTCATGTGAAACGAGTAAGAAACGCCCGTTTATACAGTACGGTTCGTGGTAGTGCGTGCTACCCCGGGCGGGGATGGTCAGTCCCAAATGGATCCATTTACTAATACTCGCGCTTAAGTCGATAACTAACAACTATGATTCAGAGGCCTTCATTGGATTAAACGTAACTCATACAATCCGTATATTAGTAGTTCAGTATATCAATAGTCTGTAAGTCTGTAAAATAGCAAGTTTGTACATGTGTTCAAGTAAAAGTAGTTGTGTAAAGCAGTTGTAGTATGTATTCTCCCCCAAAACAATTTAAAACAAGTAAAAATGGGCTATGAAACTCACCTGAGTTTAGCAAGTAGCAAGCAAATAGTCAAATAAGCAAGCAATGTGTATAAGTAATCGAGTGTAGCGGATGTAATTCCGTGCGTTGGTTCTCAGAACCCTGTAACCTTTGAGCGTCGTAATCGCGTAAGGTTGTAAGTAAGTAAGTAAGTAAATGGATATCTTAATGACTATCCATGCTAGTTGTCCACTCAACTAGTTATGTCCAAATAAGTTGTTCAAGTTTGTTTATCAAAAACGCATATGACCCGTTGGTGAAAGTTTGTAATAATAATTCATTTAGATATTATTATTAAGTTTTTTTTTTGTTGTATACTATTGATTAGTACATGTCGTACATTGCAAACAGATTATTTTAGTTTGTATAAGCCTTAAACCGTAGGTCAAAGCTGGTCAACTCGTTGGTCAAAGTTGGTCAAACCTGGTCAAAGTTGGTCAAAGACATTAATTAATTCATTCAAACCCAATTTTGTTACCATTTTCCAAAAATAGTAAGTTTTGTCGGTTTTTAGATATCGAACCGCTTTTGTTGATTTGGTCAAACCATCTCGGTTTGACCCAAAAATTTTACCCAATTCTTAAAATAGTTTATTAAGCCTTAGAAAGCTGTTGGTACACTTTATAGTCGGTCCAAGGTGTCGGTTTTTACACTTGGTACAAAATCAGTCCAAAAAGAGGGTTGTTTCGGTTTTGTCGGTTTGTTTCACCATTTTATTTCTACATTTCTGCTCTTTATCAAATCTCACAAAAATTTACAGATGTTCTACCATATATCTAGCCTAACATATAATTTTTCCAGAAGTTTTAGTGTCCATTAACATAGGTAATTAAAGTTCACAAAAGTTCTTAGCTCAGATTCTGATGTTACCCAGACCAGTCCCTTAAATCGGTTTCTAGCCAAAACTCCGTATGGTTATGGTAAAAGTGCAAAACATGAAAGTTGTAGATCTTTTAAATACTCAAATTTGAAAAAAAAAATGCATCGTCTAACTCCTCCTGGAACTCAAGATATGACGTTTTTACTAAACAGTATTTTTGGAGACAGATTTATGCATGTTTGTATAAAAATTATAAAAACGTATTTTAACACATATTTTGGACAAAATCTTGTTGATAGAGCTATGTAACATGTAAATAAGTATTTAGAAGGAGGAATAGGGTTCCTTACAATGGAAATGAGATGAGGAGAAGGAGGTGATGTTGTAGAGCTAGTTTCCCTTGCAAAAATGATGATTTTAAGGTGGTGGTTCTTGGTGGCTCAATGGTGGTTTATGGTGGTGATTGAGGTGGATTATGGTGGGTTCTTTGACTGATTATTTTCATTTGGAGGAGAGAGTAAAGGAACTAGAGAGAAAATTAAAAATGCAAGTCTTTTGGTGGAGTGATGAAATGATGCATATGCATGAAAATCTAGTGGGAATCAAGAGGAGGAAGTAATGATGGGAAATTGCATGGATCCCTAGTGGATGGTGAGGGAGGTGAACGACCATGGGCCCCCACTAGGTGGGTTTTTGTGATTTAATTTCAGTTTTTACACTGTGTTTACGTATCGTGCTCGTTTATCCGTTATTCGTGCTTAAACGTTAAATCGCGTAACGTTATTTTGAGTCGTTTTAATTAACGATATAATTTGGGTAATTTTTTCATTGAAGTATTATTTCAAATACTTAATTTAAGCTGTCAAATTAATTTTTGACGTTCGTTTGGTTGGCGAATTAAATTCGCGCGTTATAGTTGCGTTTGAGACGTTTTAATCGAAACGACTAGGTTTTCGTGTATTATTTTAACAAAATAAAAAAATAATGATAAATGACTTCTAAAAATAGATTTAAGTTATTTATAGAAATATATTCACCAATGCCGTATATTGTGTCGGAATCCGTCCGATCGTTTTGCGTAATTACAGCTAAACACATAATCACGTAATTGTGTGTAACACCCTGTTTCTGGGTCTGTTAGTATGTTAATATTTTCAGACTGTGAGGTATTATTTAATGTGTCAGAAAACAGGTTCGGTAGTTTATTTGAAAATAAATGGGTAAAAGAGCCTAATAATTTATTGTGACTAATAAATTATTAACCGATTTAAATTAATTTAGTTGACGGTAAAATAAAATGGTATTTCCCCGCAAATGATTTTTAAGTTCCAGACAATAATAAACACGGGGAATGAAAATTACACACTTATATGCTATAATCTATGGAATAAATTGGTTTTTATTCCCACACAATACATACATACGTACGTTCATACATACCTATGAAACCCTAGATGGATTCACCTCCTCTCTTCAAATCAAAGCTCTCAAGCTCCAATCCAAGCTTCAAACACATAGATTAATCATCCTTCAACCTTTCTAATTGCTTGGTAAGTTTTATTTCTCTAATTTTATAAACCTAGAAATGATGTTTTGGGGTTTTAGCAAATTAGTGACATTAAATTCGAAATCAAGGGTTGAGGTTGCTAAAATGATGCTACTTGAGCTTATTAATGATGATGATTAACATCAATGAAGCTAGGGTTTATGAATTGTTTGAGTGTTCTTGATATTGATGATGATTAAGATAAAAGTTGTTTGATTAATATGAAATTGAAGTTTGTAATGATCATATAGTTGTTAGTTGATGAGTATATGTGGATTATAATCTAAACCTAGTTTAGAAATGGTGAATTTGATATATGATCATTAATAAAGTTAAAGGGTTTAGTTGATTATGATGATCAAAGCTTATAAGCTTGTGTAATTAGTGTATGTTTGATAATTATTGTTAGTGATCATGTTAGAGTTGATACATGATGATGATTAGTTGTATTCAAACTAAATTGTGTAAAGTTGATTAGGTGTTCATGGTGTTTATGATTGATTCATGAAGATGATTATGAGGGGTTTGATTAATTGTTGATGTTAGATGTTATTAATCTTGTTAATGGGTTAATTAAATTAGTTAACAATGATTAAGATGGATAAAGGTGAGAATGTGATACTAATGATCATAATTTGATAATTGATTATGAATATTGATGTTTATAATGGCTATTCATAATCTTGGAAACTTACTTGATTTGATGTTGAAAGATGATCATAGTTTATTAAGTGATTGTGAATTGAAATGATACAATTTAAGTGATTAACGAAATGAGTAATAACTCAATGAAATAGAGATTATGAATCATGTTGTATGACTTTAACATGAGTTAATTATTATGAATGAGTTACTAACTCATTTTGCTTGATTATATTGTCAGATGTGCAGAAGGCTCAGTGATATTAGACTACTGAGTGGATGCATGAGGTGGTCGGTGAGTGGATCTCTAATCCTCAGTATAACTTGGTTGTAACGAGTTTGGTTACAACAAGTAACATATTATTACTATTGTAGTTGCCATGATGATTATTATAGTTAGTAATAATATGGTTGATATAATAACGTTGACCTGATGAATATGTGATTTGTTGATTATGTGATCACTGGACTTGTTGTTGGCCTTCGGGCATCAGTTGTTAATGAGGTCAACGAGTTGTTGAATTGTTGGTTGGGCTAGTCGGTTATTCAAGGTTTAACACACCTCCTGTGTTAGTTGAGAATAACCACTAGCTATCGGTCTCGTCCGTTATGGCCATACGGATATGGTTGGGTAAGTGTTCTTGGGGAGCCTCCCGGGTATTATGGTTATCCCCAGAGCCACCGATGCCTCATTATGAAGTCCGTTGCTTGTTGAATAGTTGCTTTGATGATAAGTTGACCAGTTGAACAGTTGCCCTGTTGCTTTGCTAAATGGTGGTATTGTCTACTTTGTTGGTTATGTGTTAATTGTTGTATGCAAAGTTGTTGAGCTAAGTTAGCCTGTTGATTAGTTATCTACTCACTTAGCTTTATGCTAATCCCCCACTTAACACTTCTTGCAGGTTATTGATATATTTGGGTGGGCAAGAAGTTGGACTAGAAGGAATGTTTGACCGTGAAGCGTTACTCTGATAGTGGATTTGTTTAAAATAATGTTTTATCACGTTTTATATAACACCTCTGTTGTGAAATTATGTTTTGAAAAGGTTGAATTTTATATTTTGAAAAAAATGAGGTAAATTATTACTAGCTATTTGGACTTACGCTTCCGAATTACTATATTTAAATGATTATAAATGAGGGGTGTTATAAGTTGGTATCAGAGCATATGTTTGGGCGAATTGGACATTGCAAAGTGTTCAATCCCAAATCTATGGTAGTGTCAAGTCAAACATTCCTGGGAGTGCGGGATTAATAGTTGCATGAGAAATTAGTTGTTGAAAAAGTACTAACCTATAACATGTTGCAAAAGTGTTGTTTTGTTGCAGAGACGGAGGAATGTGAGAAACCGAAGGGTATTCTCAATGATTCCTCAATACTTGTGGGCCTAGATATATCAGGTATTTTCTAATAAGCTTGGTGTATTTAATAAGCTTGAATTGTTTGATTTGCCATGATATGATTATTAGTAGAGTAAACTGGATCAAACTGCTATGATTTCTCAGTGATGAATCCTTGATAATAGTTGCTTGTAAATCTGATGAGGAGATACTAAATGAGATGTTTAACATCATAAAAAGGTGTAGTATATTGTTGAATTGAGTATACACATTATTGAATAAGTTGTAATAGTGCTATTATGTGAATTTGGTGTTTCGAGGTTATAATGTGACACCGATGGTGGAAGTAAAGTTGTTTGACTTGGTAAAGTCAAAGAAGTGTATAATGGGTGTTAAATTAGTGAACATATTGGTTGAAACCCAAATGGGTTGTTAAAGTGCCCAAATGGGTCACTTGATGGTTAAAAGGTTAAAGTGAGTAGTGGTTTGATTAAAAAGAATGTTAAAGTGGCTTTAAGTCATAAAGATAGTAGTAAAAGGTGATGAAAATGATTTGGGTAGTCAATGTGATTATTTTCTTAAAAGCGTCCATTTGGACCCCTAAACGGGTCAACGTGTCAAAACAATGTAGAATGAGTATTTGTAGGTGACGAATATGCCCACACGTCACTAATGTATATAGAAACATGTTGGTAAAAGGTGGAAGTCAGAAACCAAGTCGTTTGAAATATAGGGTGTCAACCAAAATGGTCGAATATGGTCAAAAATGAGTCGTACGTCTGTTTTATCGTAAAACGTGTAAATTGGAAAAGTGTAAAAAGGGAAAGTTTCATTTTGGCATAGTGGACGTGCCTGCAAAATTTTAGAGTCTAACTCTAAACGAGTAAAAAGTTATACGCAATTGAAATTGGCTAAAAATATGAATTTTGCTGAAACTCAGATTTCAACTTGGGAACGCGATCCCAACAATCTTTTCTGGATCGCGTTCGTATGTGTTATTTTGTCACAGATTATTTTATGCTTGGGAACGCGATCCCAGCCATTTTCCAGGATCGCGTTTGTGTGTGTATTTCGGGTCTAGATGCGTTTTCTCTTGGGAACGCGATCCCGCTCACTTCTCCGGATCGCGTTTGTATGCTTAATTTGGTTACAGAACATTTTTAACTAGGGAACGCGATCCTGACCCGTATTCCCGGATCGCGTTAGTTAGTAAAAAAAAAAAAAAAAAAATTCTTGCGACGTTCGACGTAATACTTGACGTAGAAAATTTTTTGAAAATTTCGGTGTCCGATTAAGACGAAATTTACAGGGTCACTTGGAAACGGCTCAGCGGTCAAAGCTCATCGCTTTGCTATGAGCCCTGTCAGTTTTCGGCACTTCGGGGTCGTTTGGGGCCCGAAAATCGCATTTTATTGTTTTTCGGACCTTATTTTGAACTTTTAGCTTACGTTTTGTATTGGGTTTTTGTTTCATTGAGCTCAGAGATCATTCCTGTGACTATATGTAATATTAAAAGTTGTTTTAAGAGGTTCACACCTTTTATGGTATATGAGTTAGTTGTAGGTAGTTTATTTAACTGCAAAATATGCCAGTAGATGATATTGTTGATTGTTGCTAACAAGGGTTAGTAAACATTGAATATGAAATCATGTGAACTATATTATGTGGACTAATTGAAATGAGATGAAGTAATTGAATTACTTAGAGTATGATAAAATGTTGAATTAAGCGTTTTAAGAAATTACGAAATAAGCATAGGAGCTTATATTGATGTAATAGTTGAGCATGAAATACTCAATTGAGATTTGATTAAAGGTACATAGATTGCTGATTATGTGTTGAATATCACATATATTATTGATGAATTGTTTAGTACTAAATGTACTATAAGTATTAAGCTATATAAATAATACTTGATATTGAATCGGGTAATAAAGAAGTTGACTGATGTATTGTGTCAGACATTGGTGTTGTATGCTTGTATTGTTAATATCTACATGATGATATGAGTAGTTTACCTTTAAAGTGATAAGTTGAGAATAGTAACGAGTTAATACATAGTTGTATACCTGTTGCACGGTGTTGCTATATATGTGTAAACTGTTGATATCAGTGTTATGATATATGGTAGAGTAAAGTAATAACTTTGAAAATGAATGGTATGAAGTGACCTGAGAATAAAGTGTGACTGACATAATATGACGACGTCTGGCCAACGTATTTATATTATGCCATTTCACATGGAGTTGTTGAGGTTACTAAGTACCAGAAAAAGTTAAGTGGTTGTAAATTAACAGGTAGGATATGTTGACTTGCAGTTGGGTGATAGTCAATGATTGACTAAAAGAAAAGAATAATAGACTGTTAATCTGTGTTGCTAGTGTTGTATTGAACAAGTGATGTGTATAGGTGATGCATTGCCAATAGTATGAATTAAAAGATGATTTAAGCAAAGTAGAGGTCAGTTGACTTTGAATTATTTGGTTGTTAATAATGTTGAATAGATGATTAATGATAGCACCTTGTGTCGTTGAAATACCATTGATGATGATACATGGTATAACAGGTGTTGTCGTAGCATCCAAATTGGTGTGATAGGATGCTAGTTGATTATATAATAATAGTTTTAACCATAAGAATTGACCTCTACCTATTGCTTATTATTTATTCTATATGTGATTATGATTATATAAATTGTGATTCTTTGCGAATAAGAGTTTCATATAATCAAGTTATATTTGTAATTACAAGTTGTAAAGTTGAAATTAGTTACTTGCAAAAGTGAAAATCTCTAACAAGTTGTTAGTTGTAAATTGAGTTTAACTGTTATTGTTAATGTGTATGTTGTGGTATTCCTTACCACGTGTTGCAGTTGTTGTAGAGTTGAAATATTCACATGGATTTGTGTTACAGTTGTTACCGGTGATTATGTGTTTTAAATTGTATACATGATTAAGTATGAAAGGTCATGTAAGTGGTCAGTTGACTTATTAGAGATATGATTTAAGTACAATATATGTGCAGGGTAAAAGATAGAATCATGTACATATGAATATGTGCATGTGGAAAGAATCGAAAGAGTATATGTATATAAATAAGTTATTCAAGGGAGTAATGTATGATATGTATATGATGTGATTAAGTATTTGATGATATGATACTGGTTGTTGGATGGTGTCCTTTATGATAGTAAATTAAAGTACAACTTAAGTGTTTGGGTGAATTTAGGTGAAATACATACGAGTGATGTATAAGCTGATCAAATAGTATATGATTATATAAATCCAGGGATATATCTTTGATGTTGGGTAATGGAAAGATATGCACATGATGATACCCTTGGGTGAATTAAATTGTAACTACATATTGGGTGTATAGTAATAAACAAGGAAGTGGTTAGAAGTGTATAAGAATATGACTAGTGATTTAAAACAGTCATACATATTGTATGCATATAGTGATGAACATACATGTAGTTGGAATTGTAAAAGGGGTATAGTCTTATTAAATTGAAGATATAATATAAGATGAAGCTCTCATGAGAAGTGAGAGTTAGTATGTGATTGAGTTTCCTAGATCAATTAGGGATGATCAGATTTCGAGGACGAAATCTCTTAAGGAGGGGAGATTTGTAACACCCTGTTTCTGGGTCTGTTAGTATGTTAATATTTTCAGACTGTGAGGTATTATTTAATGTGTCAGAAAACAGGTTCGGTAGTTTATTTGAAAATAAATGGGTAAAAGAGCCTAATAATTTATTGTGACTAATAAATTATTAACCGATTTAAATTAATTTAGTTGACGGTAAAATAAAATGGTATTTCCCCGCAAATGATTTTTAAGTTCCAGACAATAATAAACACGGGGAATGAAAATTACACACTTATATGCTATAATCTATGGAATAAATCGGTTTTTATTCCCACACAATACATACATACGTACGTTCATACATACATATGAAACCCTAGATGGATTCACCTCCTCTCTTCAAATCAAAGCTCTCAAGCTCCAATCCAAGCTTCAAACACATAGATTAATCATCCTTCAACCTTTCTAATTGCTTGGTAAGTTTTATTTCTCTAATTTTATAAACCTAGAAATGATGTTTTGGGGTTTTAGCAAATTAGTGACATTAAATTCGAAATCAAGGGTTGAGGTTGCTAAAATGATGCTACTTGAGCTTATTAATGATGATGATTAACATCAATGAAGCTAGGGTTTATGAATTGTTTGAGTGTTCTTGATATTGATGATGATTAAGATAAAAGTTGTTTGATTAATATGAAATTGAAGTTTGTAATGATCATATAGTTGTTAGTTGATGAGTATATGTGGATTATAATCTAAACCTAGTTTAGAAATGGTGAATTTGATATATGATCATTAATAAAGTTAAAGGGTTTAGTTGATTATGATGATCAAAGCTTATAAGCTTGTGTAATTAGTGTATGTTTGATAATTGTTGTTAGTGATCATGTTAGAGTTGATACATGATGATGATTAGTTGTATTCAAACTAAATTGTGTAAAGTTGATTAGGTGTTCATGGTGTTTATGATTGATTCATGAAGATGATTATGAGGGGTTTGATTAATTGTTGATGTTAGATGTTATTAATCTTGTTAATGGGTTAATTAAATTAGTTAACAATGATTAAGATGGATAAAGGTGAGAATGTGATACTAATGATCATAATTTGATAATTGATTATGAATATTGATGTTTATAATGGCTATTCATAATCTTGGAAACTTACTTGATTTGATGTTGAAAGATGATCATAGTTTATTAAGTGATTGTGAATTGAAATGATACAATTTAAGTGATTAACGAAATGAGTAATAACTCAATGAAATAGAGATTATGAATCATGTTATATGACTTTAACATGAGTTAATTATTATGAATGAGTTACTAACTCATTTTGCTTGATTATATTGTCAGATGTGCAGAAGGCTCAGTGATATTAGACTACTGAGTGGATGCCTGAGGTGGTCGGTGAGTGGATCTCTAATCCTCAGTATAACTTGGTTGTAACGAGTTTGGTTACAACAAGTAACATATTATTACTATTGTAGTTGCCATGATGATTATTATAGTTAGTAATAATATGGTTGATATAATAACGTTGACCTGATGAATATGTGATTTGTTGATTATGTGATCACTGGACTTGTTGTTGGCCTTCGGGCATCAGTTGTTAATGAGGTCAACGAGTTGTTGAATTGTTGGTTGGGCTAGTCGGTTATTCAAGGTTTAACACACCTCCTGTGTTAGTTGAGAATAACCACTAGCTATCGGTCTCGTCCGTTATGGCCATACGGATATGGTTGGGTAAGTGTTCTTGGGGAGACTCCCGGGTATTATGGTTATCCTCAGAGCCACCGATGCCTCATTATGAAGTCCGTTGCTTGTTGAATAGTTGCTTTGATGATAAGTTGACCAGTTGAACAGTTGCCCTGTTGCTTTGCTAAATGGTGGTATTGTCTACTTTGTTGGTTATGTGTTAATTGTTGTATGCAAAGTTGTTGAGCTAAGTTAGCCTGTTGATTAGTTATCTACTCACTTAGCTTTATGCTAATCCCCCCACTTAACACTTCTTGCAGGTTATTGATATATTTGGGTGGGCAAGAAGTTGGACTAGAAGGAATGTTTGACCGTGAAGCGTTACTCTGATAGTGGATTTGTTTAAAATAATGTTTTATCACGTTTTATATAACACCTCTGTTGTGAAATTATGTTTTGAAAAGGTTGAATTTTATATTTTGAAAAAAATGAGGTAAATTATTACTAGCTATTTGGACTTACGCTTCCGAATTACTATATTTAAATGATTATAAATTAGGGGTGTTATATTGTGTATTCAAATACATATGAAATTACAAACATTTAGCCTATTTCAAACTAAATACAAGTAATTTAGAGTTTCAAGTAGGTAAATCAGTAACCCTAAATCGTCGGGTGTCACATTCTCTCCCTGTTAGGAGAATTTCGTCCCGAAATTTGCTTTTAGTCGTAGTTTGTATGGGACCTTAGGGGAAGTAAGTGCGTGTTTCTAGCGTAAGTTTGTGTAATGGGTTAAACTCGTTCGGTAGCGAATAAGATCTGAAGTTGTTTGGTGATCGAAAAGAAACGTACCCGTAACAAAGGTATGGGTTCTGTCGGGAGTTGTTGTTCAGCTTTGGACATTCAATCCTGAAATGTCCAGCGTTCCCATACTCGAAACAAGTTTTCTCCTTACAATTCATGGTTTCTATCGGTTCCTTGACGAAATGGAGTTTATCATCGACGTGGATTTCGTCGAGAGGGATAACAAGTGTCTCATCAGACAGACATTTCTTCGGATTAGAAATGTGGAATGTGTTGTGCACGCTACTGAGTTGTGGAGGTAGCTGTAGTCGATATGCCACTGGGCCGATTCTTTCCAGAATCTCGCGTGGTCCAATGTACCTAGGGTTCGGACTTGAAGGAGGTTTCACTCGTTCTTGTTGGTTCAAGGCAGCGGCAACAATGTTAGCCTTGGCCGGATGATGACGGATTTCGTAGTGAAAAGTTAACTTTGTGGTAGGTCATTGCTCGATTATTTCTTATATGATTGTTTGCTTTGAAATCGATGGCTAATTCATGGGAAAGAACATTTTAGGAAATTATAACGATATCTATGGGTTCAGTTTGTCGCGTTTACCAAAATAAATGACACCCTTTTCAAGGTGACACACTCCCGAGTAGCTTCTACGTGATGCGATGTTCAACCTTGCTTTGCTGGTTTCCCTAGGTTAGACAATCGTTCTCTGATATAGAGTGGTGTACAAGCGATTTCCTCATCGTAGACGTTGTAGATGCGAATTTTAAAGGTTCCAAATGATGGCAATGATGTTATCAAGAAGAGAAATGAGGGGGAAAGATTTCAATTTCAGTGGGTGTTAAGTCTCGTGTCTTGGATGTATCGTTGACGTACAAGTCAGAGTAATAGTTAATTGAGGTCAAGAAATTTGTTTCGCATGAGTATGGCTAAAAAACATTCCAACCATGAGTTCGTGTAGTCGTGTGTAAGTCGTTGGGTTGCACCTAATATAGGTCGTTGAAACGCGCTTCCGATGAGTAGAATGTTAGAAATCCGCAGGTGTTCAAGAGCATGAGTTGTTATCGTACGTTTGAAAATATAGATTGAAGTCTAGAAGTTTGTGTGGGGGAAGTTTGTTTTGCTAAAGCTCAATTCCAAGGTTTTCTGTTGGCTTAAATCAGTTTGGTCAGTTCTGAGTTACACTTAGCATTCATGTCGGTCGGGTGTTATTATGCCAGGATGACTAGTTTATTTAGTATCGTAGGAGGTTGAAAACGTCAAGTCATTAAAAAGGAATGTACTCATATCAAAGTTAAGGTTCATCACAGAGTTGGTCGTCATCAGACACGTGTTTGTCTATAGAGGGACTCGCCATTTCCTATGAGAAAATTGTTTTATTAAAACTGTGAATTTGGAAAGAGGATTTAGTCTCTAAAGCAACATAAATTTCTGATATACGAAAAGAGTGGTAACTATCTCATGTATTAACCCAAACCTGCCGATACTATTTCTGGTTAAATTAACGTTGCGATCTGTCTTTTAGAAAGACTGAGTAAAAAGCAAGTGTTTAATCTTACGTAAAATTTTCGCCAAATAAAATGTCAGTAAAAATCCTTGCTAAGAATTTTAAGATTTGGACTTTGTACAAATGTTTAGATAAGTAGTTTAATAGTTTTTGAAAAATTTCTATGATGTATTTTGTAAAAGAACTGGTGTAAAATTTACCGAGAATTTATATGATGAAAATTGTTTGAAATTTTAATGTCCGTTGAAAACTCGAGTTGATTGACTATCTTGAAAACTTCTTGTTATTGTAAAGTGTTAGGAAAATTCTGTTGTTTCTCGTAGTGGCGTATCATTGAATGAAAGGGGGATAAAAGAATGAATTGGATCTTTGCATGAGAATTAAGATTATCGTAGGCGTGTTCGGAAGTCTATTTCTAATCAATTCTAGGTTCAGGTCGTGTGGATAGTAACGTGCTTCAAGCATTTCACTGTATCGCGGAAGTGAAAGGTAGAGTAAGATATCGTTGGGTAGGATTTAAAGTCATTGCAGGTGAATAAAAGAAAGTAAAACATGTGTTTATGACGCGTCGAAATAATTAAGTAAAACAAGGAAGCAAATTTCTATAACCACACTAAGGAGCAAGTTCAAAATGATTACAAGACTTAGAAGGTTCTCAAAATATGTCGGGCAGTGTTACATCCGGTCTTAGTTCAAGAGTTTACAAAGATAACAAAGATAGATAGTTGGGCACATCCCGCCCCAACAAGTTACAATGTCGAGAGATAAACTAATCCTGAGGGGAACTTGGTGGTGGAATAAGTGTAACGACCTGCTCCTTGGTTGCAAGCATTCATTGCGGCAGCGATCGAAATGGTTTAGTTGTTATTAAGATAGTTGTGTTCAGAGTAGTTAAAGTCATAAACCGAGTTATGCGTAAGTTGTTGAAATCCTTTTAGGTGTTGGAAATATTATTCTTAATGTGTTGGTGTTGTGGTTAGCCAATTTCATTGGCGGACATCTGTGGAAAGACGGTTCTTAAGGTTGAAGTATCGGTAGTAGTGGTAAGAATAGGATAAAGCCTAGTTCGAAGTGATGTACATGTCCTTCTAATCGTGTGTAGCACACATGCTCTATGGGTCTACGATATAGGTGGGAGCGATGAGTGCGTAATGACGGAAGTAGGTGTACGATTTAAGTTCTATACGTGTTCTCATTTGGGTGGCAAATCCTTTGGTGGATTCTCCTAAAGTGAGTCCTATTCGATTATATCGTTACCCGGAGCGGTTGGGCAAGCGGGTATCATGGACATCTCTATAGTAGTAAGTGAGGTTTGTGTTTCATGTTCGATGTCATGTGACATAGTTGTGGAAGTGGTTGCCATTCTTATACTACATTGATGGAGCCAAGTAAACTGCCTGAGTTGACTATAGGATCTCTACCGTCCAAAGTCACAAAAAACTGGTTTACTTTAAATCCTGTCCATTTAAAGTATTTACAGCAGTTATACAACGGTTACCCATAATCAGTTTCTCAAACTACGACCTCTCAAACTACAACCGTCTTTGGCTTCCACCTCCCTTCAAATCCGCCAACCATTCAATCAGAAAATTTGTTGTTGATTGTGGATAATACTATATTGTTTGAGTTTTGGTTTTAATCGATTAAGAAACTTTCTTTCTACAAGTTATGTGGATGAACTTATTACGAACACGTCCTTCTGCATCTCTGCTTTCACAAATAAATCATCGACATTTCATAATTGGAGTTAAAGATGGTTGATAATTTGATCTTCTGCTCAAATGTTTCTACCCGCCAGGTGTTCGACGAAATGCCTAAGAAGCCGTTCATACTTAATGTTTATGCCATCTGGTTATCGGAGTTTAAAGAAACTGTTGTGATTGTTCCAGGTAATTTTTTTCATAGTTGGTCATCTCATTTTCGGTTGCTCAATTTGATGTATTTTTAAACTATTTTACTCATTGCTCTAAAGACCATAGAGTATACATGGCTTACTTCATAAGACTTGCCTAAATGCTTGGTTGTTATCGTCATTTGATTAATTGATTTTTTGCTATGAGGAGGCCAGTTCATGTTCGGCTTTGATTTGAGATTTGATGAATATTTTATAGGTAAATAAATGTGAAAACTCATCGAAGATGCAATGTTTGTTTCATTGTGAAAATACTAATTTAATTTTCTATTACTACATATAAAGCATCTTTTTAATTTGTTGTGGTAGATCAGTTGTTTTTTCATTTAGTAGTTTACCTCATTTGTAATTTTATGATTATGCAATATCACAATTAATGTATAGTTTGACAATTCTTGTCATAGGAAAACTTGACATTGGGAAATCTTCCGAATGACCGGTTATAGTCGATGCCCTCCAGCCAATTCTAATAACCTCGATTCCACAACTGATATGGGTATGACCATACGTATCAAACAACCTACCAATAATTGGTGCACATAGTAGTCTATATCAAATTAGGTGGTATGTAGTGTGTCAACGGGGTTCAATGAATGTTATCAGAAAAGAGTAAACAAATTTTAGCTGAAAGGGTAGGAGTCCAATGTGTTGTAGCTATTATCTAGGTTGTGTTTTTTTTCTTCCAAAGATGTGCTCTCATCTAGGTCCATTTGAAGTTATCATTATATGGAAATTCAAAATGATTGATATACGTGTCTTTCTATCATAATTTTCATTTTATATATCTAATGACGTTTATAGGCACAAAAGAGTTACAATGGAGTAACAGTCACTACAGCGTCGGTTAACCTTATACAAATAGTTTATGGATCATGCCAAGAGGACTCTTAAGACCCTTCCCACAAAACTGAATCTCTGTTGTGAAGGCTGTGAAGGCCGGGTCCATCAATAAGGTAGATGAGTTTATGTAGTATATTATATTGTATAACTCATATTCGGTGATGCATTACAGTGTTTGTGCATGTGCATGCTGGTTGAATTGGTGGCTCAAATACATGGGTCCCAAACAACATTACGATCGTCAAACCAATTATTGTAATATTTACCTTTTTTTTTCATTAACGATCTGATCCAACAATATGTGTGTGGGGGTTTTGATAGAGAGGGCAAAATCGGATTCTTGGATTGGGTCATGGGTCAAAATGGGTATTTTTCATTAACGTATTAGTATGGGTTTGGGTGTACGAGTTGACTTGTGTTTACTTATTCTGAAAACTTTAATAGATAGCTAATTTTTCAAAATATCATTAATAATCTGGTAGAGTGGATTGAGAAGATTGACTTATTTTTATAAATTACTTATAATACTAACATTGGTCAACGAGGGTCCATTGAGTTTTTTCTACACTCCCCCACAAAGTTAAGGTAGCACCACTTAAAACATGCTATATCGTATATAAATAAATGTTTTGTACAATTTTGAGCAACAAGGTTTACATCTTCATCGTTTGTAGTGAAGTTGAGTGGGGTGCAACTATGAACCCAGTGCAAGTCGATGGCTTTACTAATTTAGGCTAATTAACAATACTACTTTTGAGGCTTGTATAAACTTTGTACACCAAACTTTCTATTAACATTGAACTTGTGTTCTATACTCATGTTGTTTTTGTAAATAGGTACTTAATTCAGTGTTATTTCTTCCTTCATTAAGTATAAATTTCACAATTTATTGTTGTTTAACGGTATTTTGTCACTTTCATTTTGTTACGTCATTTTATTGTTTTTTATTTTACACTTGCACCACAACACAAACTAAATTTCTTACGTTAGAAATATAGAGTTTCTGGGGCACCGCCCGGGTATTACACTAGTTGTAGAGTGGCAAAGAGTTTAGTATACGAAAAGTTAAGGTTATATATAGAAATATAATAACCTAGCACATAAGCACGTATAAGGTTGGTCCCGTTCTATCCTCGGTTTACGTTACTACCGTTTTCTCATTTGCTATCACCGTTTCGGGTCTTGCATCGAATCTCCGTTAATTGTACATAGTTGATCAGGCTATGTTAAATTAAGTTCAATTGATGCAATCGCTGAACCAGTCATACCAAATAAGAATACAAACTTAACGGTCATAGTCTAGGTCACTAATGCAATCCTAGTTCGCTATAACCTTAGGCTCTGATACCAATCTGTCGCACCCTCAAGACACGTGGCAGTGGAAGTAGGGGGTGTCACGGGGGCATCGACCAAATCAAATATCACAACACAAAGATTAAAGCAAACGACCTCTACATGAGACGTTTGAAAACATTACATTACCAAATTTAAATGTTTACAAAATATCTGGAGTTCGCATAAACAGATTAGAGATATCTAATACATTACTGAATAACAAAATACAGCTAAATGCAATCTAATCTCTTGATGTTTGAAAACAATGCGACTCGAACTAAGCTTTCCAAAAACTTTCCTACTGCGGCGGGTTACCTGAGAAATACATACTAAAGGGTCAACATAAAGTTGGTGAGTTCATAGGTTTGCAGAAAATAAACAGTTGTGAACACAATCAAGTTAAAATATTGCACAAATACAATATAGTGAATATACAATTGTCATGAGCATCATAGTCGAAGCTTAACACGTCTGTAAAGTACAATCAAGTACTCAAAATTTACCCCCGTGAGTGCTAATCCAAAAACACTCATGTGAAACGAGTAAGAAACGCCCGTTTATACAGTACGGTTGGTGGTAGTGCGTGCTACCCCGGGCGAGGATGGTCAGTCCCAAATGGATCCATTTACTAATACTCGTGCTTAAGTCGATAACTAACAACTATGATTCAGAGCCGTTCATTGGATTAAACGTAACTCATACAATCCGTATATTAGTAGTTCAGTATATCAATAGTCTGTAAGTCTGTAAAATAGCAAGTTTGTACATGTGTTCAAGTAAAAGTAGTTGTGTAAAGCAGTTGTAGTATGTATTCTCCCCCAAAACAATTTAAAACAAGTACAAAGGGGCTATGAAACTCACATGAGTTTAGCAAGTAGCAAGCAAATAGTCAAATAAGCAAGCAATGTGTGTAAGTAATCGAGTGTAGTGGATGTAATTCTGTGCGTTGGTTCTCCGAACCCCGTAACCTTTGAGCGTCGTAATCGCTTAAGGTTGTAAGTAAGTAAGTAAGTAAATGGATATCTTAATGACTATCCATGCTAGTTGTCCACTCAACTAGTTATGTCCGAATAAGTTGTTCAAGTTTGTTTATCAAAAACGCGTATGACCCGTTGGTGAAAGTTTGTAATAATAATTCATTTAGATATTATTATTAAGTTTTTTTTGTTGTATACTATTGATTAGTACATATCGTACGTTGCAAACAGATTATTTTAATTTGTAAAAGCCTTAAACCGTAGGTCAAAGCTGGTCAACTCGTTGGTCAAAGCTGGTCAAAGTTGGTAAAACCTGGTCAAAGTTGGTCAAAGACATTACTTAATTCATTCAAACCCAATTTTGTTACCATTTTCTAAAAATAGTAAGTTTTGTCGGTTTTTAAATATCGAGCCGCTTTTGTTGATTTGGTCAAACCATCTCGGTTTGACCCGAAATTTTTACCCAAGTCTTAAAATAATTTATTAAGCCTTAGAAAGTTGTTGGTACACTTTATAGTCAGTCCAAGGTGTCGGTTTTTACACTTGGTACAAAATCAGTCCAAAAAGAGGGTTGTTTCGGTTTTGTCGGTTTGTTTCACCATTTTATTTCTACATTTATGGTCTTTATCAAATCTCACAAAAATTTACAGATGTTCTACCATATATCTAGCCTAACATGTAATTTTTCCAGAAGTTTTAGTGTCCATTAACATAGGTAATTAAAGTTCACAAAAGTTCTTAGCTCAGATTCTGATGTTACCCAGACCAGTCCCTTAAATCGGTTTCTAGCCAAAACTCCGTATGGTTATGGTAAAAGTGCAAAACATGAAAGTTGTAGATCTTTTAAATACTCAAATTTGAAAAAAAAAATGCATCGTCTAACTCCTCCTGGAACTCAAGATATGACGTATTTACTAAACAGTGTTTTTGGAGACAGATTTATGCATGTTTGTATAAAAATTATAAAAACGTATTTTAACACATATTTTGGACAAAATCTTGTTGATAGAGCTATATAACATGTAAATAAGTATTTAGAAGGAGGAATAGGGTTCCTTACAATGGAAATGAGATGAGGAGAAGGAGGTGATGTTGTAGAGCTAGTTTCCCTTGCAAAAATGATGATTTTAAGGTGGTGGTTCTTGGTGGCTCAATGGTGGTTTATGGTGGTGATTGAGGTGGATTATGGTGGGTTCTTTGACTGATTATTTTCATTTGGAGGAGAGAGTAAAGGAACTAGAGAGAAAATTAAAAATGCGAGTCTTTTGGTGGAGTGATGAAATGATGCATATGCATGAAAATCTAGTGGGAATCAAGAGGAGGAAGTAATGATGGGAAATTGCATGGATCCCTAGTGGATGGTGAGGGAGGTGAACGACCATGGGCCCCCACTAGGTGGGTTTTTGTGATTTAATTTCAGTTTTTACACTGTGTTTACGTATCGTGCTCGTTTACTCGTTATCCGTGCTTAAATGTTAAATCGCGTAACGTTATTTTGAGTCGTTTTAATTAACGATATAATTTGGGTAATTTTTTCATTGAAGTATTATTTCAAATACTTAATTTAAGCTGTCAAATTAATTTTTGACGTTCGTTTGGTTGGCGAATTAAATTCGCGCGTTATAGTTGCGTTTGAGACGTTTTAATCGAAACGACTAGGTTTTTGTGTATTATTTTAACAAAATAATAAATAATGATAAATAAATTCTAAAAATAGATTTAATTTATTTATAGAAATATTTTCACTAATGCCATATATTGTGTCGGAATCCGTCCGATCGTTTTGCGTAATTACAGCTAAACACATAATCACGTAATTGTGTATTCAAATACATATGAAATTACAAACATTTAGCCTATTTCAAACTAAATACAAGTAATTTAGAGTTTCAAGTAGGTAAATCAGTAACCCTAAATCGTCGAGTGTCACATCGACGTTCGGGCTTTTTTTTGTTTTCTTCTTCTTTTTCTGTGAGGCACGAGTGAAGTATAAAAAAAATATATTTGTTGCAGTGGGTGTGTTTTGTGTGTGTATATATATTTGGTGTGTGTTATACGATCTGCAGGGTACAGGAAGTCAGGAAGGAGGAGTTTTAAATAATTTATGGGTTGTGCTAAATAATTAATGGTGTGTGTTTTAAAAGGAATTTTAATGGGCTAATATATTAAGGATGTGGGCCAAATGGGTTAAATAATTTATGAATTAAATTTATATATGCATTTTATCTTTTAGAACTTGTAATTTTTTATATTTTGTTTTAATGAATAAAATGTTGTTTATTTGTTTTTCATATATTAATTTATACAATTATCTTTATTAAAAAATCAAATAAAACAAATAATAAAAAACTCCAGAACACTGTGAATTCAGTTTCACCATATCACAAAATCCTCACTTTCAATATTCTCCATAACACTATCCAGAACACCGTGTACCACACCCTGTGCTTTAAAGAAAACATGTGGTGGATTTTATAACATTTGTTTACGGACAAAGGAAGTTTCATGTAATCAGTTTCCTACTCCAGGTTATTGATCCTTCAATCAAGACATGTTATGATTCGTCATTTAGCGGATTATATTAAGGGGCTTCTTAGATAGGTTCAATTTCTTATTGGTGAGTTTAGTTTTGATTCTAGTGTTGGTTTTTAGTTTTTGTGGATGTTTTTTGTTTAGTCTAGTCCCTAAATGCACAGGGTGTGGTACACGGTGTTCTGGACAGTGTTCTGGAGAATGTTGAAAGTGAGGATTATGTGGTGTGATGAAACTGAATTCACAGTGTTCTGGACAGTGTTCTGGAGTTTTTTATTATTTGTTTTATTTGATTTATTAATAAAGATAATTATATAAATTAATATATAAAAAATAAATAATTTAAATAAAACTAATAATATAACTTATTTATAAATTTTATAATTAACAAAAAATTACAAATTTTGTTGTTTTTGATTGTTTCTTTCCACCAACATGTCACCTTCCTTTTATTATTTATTATTATTATATTATCATTATATTTACTATGTATATATATGTATGGTCCTGCCAAGTGTCACCTACCACCCTTTCTTCATCTTCTTATTTCTTCTCCAACTCATTTCCAACTCGTCGGAGCAACAATTTACAGGTAAAAAAAAAAATGCATACAACATAGAAACAAGAAAACAAGTAAAGAAAAAAGGAAAAAGAAGAAAAAGACAAGAGAACGGTGAAGGGATCGGCGTACGTAGAGGGACGGCGAGGCTTGAACGCCGACGAGAACACCGGGACGGTGCGGCCGAACACCTTCTCACAGCGTTCTCGTCGTTGAACGGCGATGCCACCTAAGCCCACACTGTGTGCTCTAACAACTTTGTTGAAGAGATTTGACTTAAGATATTTTTTATTTTTACCAAAAGAAAAAAAAAGGAAAAAAAAAAACATTTACGTTATGGAAAATTGATGTAGGATGACACCAGTTTTTCCTAAATTTAAGTATGGACAGGGTATCACGTGGGTGGGGCTAAACTTTTATCTAAAACCGCGTTAAAAGGTCACTGTACAGTAGTGCTTTATCTCAGATCTGCCCACTTGCTTTGGTCGCTGTCCTGTAAACCCCATATCACCTTTTGCCCTCTTTCCTACATCTAATCCAATATGTCAGTCAAATTTTAGTTTGCAAGAGCACAGGGGCGGAGCCACTCAGGGCAACCGGGGTCAAGTGCCCCCTACGATCCAATTTCTTTTAGTATATTTTGATGTGGATTTAGTGTAATTAAATGTAGATTTGTTACTTAGCCCCCACCTCTCTTGTTGTTAAGCTCTTTGCTAAGTTGATAACGAAGAACTAAAACATAAAATAAAGGGGGGAAAGAGATAAACGGAACTAAGTTAGCAATTTTCATGGAGTTGATGAAAGGGGTTTGAGGTAAAAAAAAGTTGCAGGAAAATACGGTGGGGAAGATAACCAAGTGGCCCCACTATTTTCTTTTTTAATCTATTATCATATTTTCCTTTTTAAGTGCCTTATTTTTGTTTATATATACATTTTAACCTTCAACTTTAAAGACAATTAATAACTACTAGCCGATAACCCGAGCAATGCGGCGGGAATATATTTGAAATTCATGAAAAAAAAGGTGGTGAAAGGGGAGTTGAAAAATTGATATAAAATATACGGCTTAAATCAAGCAAATAATAATAATAATACGAATTAATATGATGAACACCACTATAACAAATTGAAAAAACACTGCATGTCTAAGATGTGTGCATTATAAATGTCATATTCATATGATTACGTGAAAAAATTATATAACAGATAATTGAAAATAAATTTAAACTTCAAATAGCAAAATCCAAACGCACATGAATAGATTGGTATTTTTTTCACGAGTACAAGTGCGTTTATATAGTATTAATTTTACTATGTTTTTTTTTTTTGTGTAGTGATTTTGTAATTGATTGAGTAGTGAATGTTTTGATGTAATTGATTTTGTAGAGTTATTGTATAGTTGACTTGCCAAAATAAGTTGACAGGTTAGGTGACAGCTGGTACCAAAAGTTGGTAATAGAAAGAGTCATTTGTCCAGCTGATCTAGCTCAGTGGTTGAGCAAGTGGTTTTCAAACCACAGGTCAGGGGTTCAAACCCCGTAATGGACATATGGAAAATCCCTTGGGCCTTTGGGCTCCGGGGTGAGGAGTTTTACCCGCTTCGGCAACCGGATCTGTCGGCACTTGGGCCGGGGACGGAGTAGGGTTTCTTCTCGAGGGTGCATAATGGTGATGATCGGGTGGGTGGCTAATGGGCCCCCGTCAGTGATCCAAAAACTGCCTTTCAAAAAAAAGAAAGAGTCATTTGTGTTAACATTATTTTTTTTATTTAAGATTAAATGGAAGGGTATTATGGGAATTTCCCATATGACATAAGGTCAACACATGAAAATGCTTAATAAAGGGGTATAGATACTTCAACTAACATATTCACATGAACACTAAAACATCATAAAATTACAATCTACAACACAAACCACCCCCCCCCCCCCCCCCCCCCCCCCCACCCCCTTGTATTTGTACATCTATTTTGATTATTTTGACTAATAACTTGATGAAATTTAAACTTCTTAATTACATTATTGTTCAAAAAATGCCATGTCCTCTTGATTTTTTTTCTTTATTTGGATAAAGATGTTCTTTTAAGTTTATGAATATCATCTTTATATACATACACAAAGTTAAATTACAATTATATGTATGATTCTTGTAAATACATATATAAAATCTAGTAGATTCAATTAAACACCCTAAACTAGTTGTTTAAAGTTATTTTTAATTTGTGTATTGTAACACCCCCAAATTTAGTGATTTGCGGAAGCATACTTGGGTGTTACTAATCAATATACAAAGCACAAGATATACAGCAAACGACCTCTAAATGAGACGTTTTGTAAAATAATTACATTTCATAATTAAATCGTTTGAAAACATATAGTTTTCTTTACAAAAATAAGTAAGCCTAGAGTCCGCGTATGTGGCGGGAGATTCTATTACATAACCATAGTTACAAAAGATAATGCCAAAGAATCTCCGTTAGATGCAATTTGGAAATCATGCGACTCTAGCTAGTAATCCTGGAGTGATCCTACTCCGTAAGTGTACCTGAGAATACATGCTAAAAAGGGTCAACCAAAAAGGTTGGTGAATCTCACAGGTTTATCAGTAAATAATCAGTTTGAACACAAGATTTCATCAGTAGTGCCCGTAGGCGTATATCAAGTATTTGCAAATCTCGCAAAAGTAAAGTAATCAAGTTATACCGTTGCCATGAGGCTCATAATCGAAGCTTAACCCGTAAATAATCAGTTGCTCCCGTGACATGCTCGTAATTGAGCAAGCATAAGTAAACGAAATAATAGTCGCCCGTTTATACATAACGGTTCGTGGTAGCGCTACTACCCCGGGCGGGGAGGGTCATTTCCCTAATGGATCCATTAACTACTGTTCGCGCTTAAGTACATAACTAACGATATATGATGGAGAGACTTCAGTAAATAGTAAGTAACTCATGCAATTCCGTTTGGTATAGTAAACAGTTTAGTACTTGTGTTCAAGAAAAATAAGTAGCATGTATCTCCCCCAATAGGATAAAACAGTAAAAGTGGGGCCGTAAGACTCACCTGAGTCTTTGCAAGTGCGTTTATATCAATAAACGAGTAAGTAGTATCAACAGTTGGTTCTCCGAACCCGTAACCTCCAAATGCCTAAACACGTAATGTCAAGTAAGTAGATGTCTCGCAAGATCATCTAGGCTAGTTGTTCATACAACCCAATGTGTCCGAATGTTGGTTTGCTATCGTTTGTATAAAAATGTACGACCCGTTGGTGACGAGTTTGGAATAATAAACTTTAAGTATTATTATCAAATTATTGATGTTTTGCACTTACAAAAGTGTCCCAAAGCGTTTTATAAATCGTATCGTATAAGGATTTGAGGTTGTAAAAGTTCGACACTTAGTGAAAATGTGAGTTTTCAAGGCTCTGATTTGTGCGACGTAGCATGCGACGTAGCATGCGACGTTGCAAGCGACGTAAGGTGCGACGTAGGCAGGTACATCGCATGATGCGACCTTCGCAAATCAATGCGACGTAGGGGGCGACGTCGCTAATGCGACGTTGCTTCGGTTTGCGACGTTAAAGTCTACGTCGCTACGTGCGACGTCCGCAAACTACGTCGCTAGTGCGACGTAAGGAGCTGCGTCGCTAGTGCGACGTTGGGATTTTTGTGCGACGTAGGCCGCGACGTCGCAGAGGCCCCTGGCCAGGTGCGACGTAGCGGTCTGATGGCCGGAATTTTTGTCGAAAACGAGTTTTTCGGTTCCCGTTCGGTCCAAAACTTTTACCCAACCCATATATGGACATTTTAAGTGTATGCAAACAACAAACAAGTGATAATACTTAAAAACGAGAGTTTTCGGAGTTTTGTCGGAAACTTACAATTTGCCGAAAAGAAATTCCGGAAAGATAGGATTGTAGATCGCGAAGTGGTGAACGTTTTCTCCTAAAAGAGCTTTGAAATCCGAGGTCGTTTGGCGGTAGTATTTTGCGTTTTTGAGAGATTGTGGAGGTGGTGGTGATTTAGAGAGAAAGGAAGAAAGAGAGTAAGAGAGAGAAAGAGATAGATGAAAATGAGGAAAGAAAGAGGGAGGTGGGGGTTTTATCCCCACTTTTCAGTTTTCGCCCCGCGCTCCGTGTGGTGTTCGTTCGCTCCGTCGTTTATACGTTAAATAATTATTTTAAATATTAACTGGTACATTTTAAATACAAATTATTACGTGATATTTTATTTAATTATTTTACAATTAAGTTTACGTTTGAGTTATAAATGTAAGTTGGTTTATTTAGTTTGCGCGTTTTACATTTTAAATTGTGTAACTTTCTGATCGTACGATACGAATAAATACGAAATATTATTATAATAATATTTTTGACATAACAACGTTATTTAATAAAATTTGTCACCAACGTCCATATTAAATAGAATCGAAATACATTCGATTTA
The DNA here is from genome assembly GCA_949592205.1 of Helichrysum umbraculigerum. Classification (NCBI taxonomy): domain Eukaryota; kingdom Viridiplantae; phylum Streptophyta; class Magnoliopsida; order Asterales; family Asteraceae; genus Helichrysum; species Helichrysum umbraculigerum. The sequence goes on along the minus strand of CATIUR010000005.1, from coordinate 460,433 downwards.
AATTGCGTACGATTTAACCAAATCGCATTTTCGTATATATTCAACAATATATATAATTCGATACATAAATTAGCCTAACACGGAACTAATTACATGTATTAACAAAGAATTAGGCACTAATTCTAGTCCTAATTTGCCGGTTGTTACATTCTCCCCCTGTTAAAGGAATTTCGTCCCGAAATTTAAGTCGAAGTCGCGTTAGGGGCAGAATCGGTGAATAAGTGTGGATACTTGAGTCGTATTTGGTCTTCCCGTTCCCAAGTGAATTCTGGACCGCGTCTAGAATTCCACCTGACTTTGACGATGGGAATACGACTCTGTTTCAGTTGTTTGACCTCACGGTCCATAATTTCGACTGGTTCCTCAACGAAATGTAGTTTGTCATCGATGCGGATCTCGTCAAGGGGTATAATGAGTGTCTCGTCAGACAAACATTTCTTTAAGTTAGAAATGTGAAAGGTAGGGTGCACGCTGCTGAGTTCAGAGGGCAGCTGCAATCGATATGCTACTGGACCTATCTTCTCGAGGATCTCAAAAGGTCCAATATACCTGGGGTTTAGTTTTCCGCGTTTGCCGAATCGGATTACGCCTTTCCAAGGCGATACCTTTAAGAGTACTCGATCCCCAACTTGGAACTCGAGTGGCTTGCGTCTCACGTCAGCATAGCTTTTCTGACGATCACGCGCGGCTTTGAGTCGGTTTTGGATTTCAACGATTTTCTCTGTGGTTTCATGTATGAGTTCAGGACCAGTGAGTTGACTATCTCCCACTTCAGTCCAACAGATCGGTGATCGGCACTTACGACCGTACAGCGCCTCAAAAGGTGCAGCCTTTATGCTGGCATGATAGCTGTTGTTGTACGAGAACTCGCACAACGGTAGATGTCTTTCCCAATTTGTACCAGAATCAACTACGCAGGCTCGTAGCATGTCTTCCAGTGTCTGAATAGTTCGTTCGCTCTGGCCATCGGTCTGAGGATGGTACGCGGTACTCATATCGAGACGGGTACCCAGTGATTTTTGGAGTGATTGCCAGAAGCGAGATGTGAAACGGGCATCCCTGTCAGAGATAATCGAGAGAGGGACACCATGTTGGCAAACGATTTCTTTGATGTAAATTTGTGTAAGGCGTTCCATTTTGTCGGTTTCTCTGATTGCCAAGAAATGAGCCGATTTGGTGAGACGATCGACGATCACCCAAATGGTATCGCAACCGCTCGCCGATTTAGGTAGTTTGGTTATGAAATCCATGGTAATTTGCTCCCATTTCCATTGAGGAATTTCAGGTTGTTGGAGCAATCCAGAAGGTCTTTGGTGCTCGGCCTTGACCTTGGAACAAGTTAAGCATTTACTGACGTACAAAGCAATGTCAGCTTTCATATTCGGCCACCAGTAAAACTCCTTGATGCCGTGATACATTTTGTCGGATCCCGGGTGGATAGAATATTTGGACTTGTGAGCTTCATCCATCACCAAGTCCCGAAGGTTCCCGAAATTAGGCAACCAGATTCGGTTAGAGAAATACTTAACTCCGTTGGGTCTGATCTCGAATTGTTTATCCATGCCCCGCAAGGCCTCGTTTTTGAAGTTATCGGGTTTCAGGGCTTCGAGTTGGGCAAGGTGTATTTGGGTGGTGAGGTCGTTATGAATGGTAATACTGAGTGCCCGGACTCGGAGTGGTTTTGTTCGTTCCTTAAGGCTGAGAGCATCAGCAACCACGTTTGCTTTGCCCGGATGATATTTGATCTCACAGTCGTAATCAGTGAGTAATTCAACCCATCTACGTTGCCTCATGTTAAGATCCTTCTGGTTGAAAATGTGTTGGAGACTTTTGTGGTCGGTGAATACAGTGCTGCGGGTACCATAAAGATAATGTCTCCAGATTTTTAAAGCGAACACCACGGCCCCTAGCTCGAGGTCGTGAGTTGTGTAGTTTTTCTCGTGAACTTTAAGTTGTCTGGAGGCGTAAGCAATGACCTTGTCTCGTTGCATCAGCACGCAACCGAGACCTTGGTGAGAAGCATCGCAGTATACCACGAAGTCGTCGGTGCCTTCGGGTAGTGATAGAATAGGTGCACTGCACAGCTTGGATTTCAACAGTTGAAATGCCGACTCTTATTTATCGGTCCAATCGAATTTCTTTTCCTTCTGAGTCAGCATGGTGAGGGGTTTGGCAATTGTTGAAAAGTTTTCGATGAAGCGGCGGTAGTAACCGGCCAATCCCAAAAATTGGCGTACCTCGGTTGGAGTAGTCGGCGCTTTCCAGTTCTTGATTGCTTCGATTTTCGTCGGGTCTACATGAATTCCCCGACTGTCGATAATGTGTCCAAGGAATTGAACGGTGTGTATCCAGAACTCACACTTAGAAAATTTGGCGTAAAGCTCCTCGTGTCTAAGTAGTTCTAAGATGGTTCTGAGGTGTTGTGCATGCTCCTGTTCGTTTCGCGAATATATAAGGATGTCATCGATAAAAACAATAACAAACTTGTCGAGGTAAGGTTTGCACACCCGATTCATAAGGTCCATGAATACAGCCGGTGCGTTGGTTAGACCAAAGGGCATTACTTGGAATTCGTAGTGCCCGTAACGGGTTCTGAATGCGGTTTTTGGGATGTCAGCATCGCGAACACGCAACTGATGATAACCTGATCGAAGATCAATCTTTGAATAACAGCTAGATCCTTGGAGTTGATCGAACAGATCGTCGATTCGAGGAAGTGGATATCGGTTCTTGACGGTTAGTTTGTTCAGCTCTCGGTAGTCAATACACATTCGAAATGAACCGTCTTTCTTTTTAACAAACAAGACCGGAGCTCCCCAAGGTGAAGAACTCGGTCTGATGAATCCTCTATCCAGGAGTTCCCGTAACTGCGTGGACAACTCCTGAAGTTCAGATGGAGCTAGGCGGTACGGTGCTCGGGCCACCGGTGCGGCACCCGGCACGAGATCAATCGAGAACTCAACCTGTCTAGGTGGAGGTAAACCAGGTAGTTCTTCTGGAAAGACTTCGGGAAAGTCTCTAACGATTGGCACATCTTCAAGTCGCTTCTCCTCCGACTTTTTCTCCGTGATGTGCGCGAGTATTGCTGGGTAACCCTTTCTCAGAAATTTTCGGGTTTTTAAACAGGAGATTAAGTTTAGTCTCGACCCACCGGTCTCCCCTTGTATGATCAAGGTACTACCGGCGGCGAGAGGGATTCGGACGATTTTATCGTGACAAACAATTTCAGCCCGATGCTTGGACAACCAGTCCATACCCACGATGACATCAAAACTTCCTAGTTCAACAGGCATTAAATCGATTGAGAAGGTTTCGTTTGCGAGGTTTAAAGTGCAATTAGGTATCACACTACTGGTTTCTATGAGTTTACCATTTGCGAGCTCTACAGTGTACTTAACATCTAAGGCCGAAGGGGTGATATTAAGCAGTGGGCAAAACTCATCAGATATGAAACTTTTATCAGCACCGGTATCAAATAATACTGAAGCAGTAAGATCGTTGAGAAGAAACGTACCCGTTACAACATTCGGGTCTTCCCTAGCTTCCCCAGCTTTGATGACAAATGCTCTGCTACGAGCTGGGTTGTTGTTCCGTTTGTTGCTGTTGTTGTTGTTGTTGTTGTTGTTGTTGTTGTTTCTCTGCTTAGGGCAATTATTCTGAAAATGCCCAGGACTTCCGCACCCATAACAAGTCTTCGGGGCACTGGTGTTTCGACAATCCTTGGCCAGATGCCCAAAACGCTTGCAGTTTGTGCAAGGGCAGGAACCGTCGTGGTGACGATTGCATTTGGGACAGTAGGGCCTGCTTCCGACGTACCCTTTCCTTTCTGAAGTGCCAGATGAATAAGCCCTAAGGGGCTCAGGCTTTCGGTTGGTGATTTGGTTGGATGAGTTGGGGTTTCCTTCCCATTTTCGTTTGTTGTTTGCAGGTGGGGCTGAAGTTGTGTTACGGCGGACAGCGTTTGCCGTGAGTTCATGGGCCATACGGATGGCGTTCTGGATAGTACCTGGTTTGGATGAAGTCACCAGGTCCTGGAGTTTCTCGGGCAGTCCATCAATGTATTTCTCGATCCTCTTGTACTCAGGATCGACCATGGTTGGGCACAGAAGTGCCAGCTGATGGAAACGGTTGGTGTAACCGGTGATATCATTACCTTGCATCTTATGGTTCCAGAATTCCAGCTCCAGTTGTTTCAGTTCATCCCTGGGGCAATACTCACCCCTTAACATCTCCTTCAACTCCTCCCACGGGAGTTTGTAAGCATCGGCAACGCCCACAGTTTGGGCATAGGTGTTCCACCACGTGAGTGCGGTGTCAGTAAAAGTACTAACAGAGAACTTGACTTTGTTCCCCTCCGCACAGTTGCAGATAAGAAATACCGATTCAACTTTCTCTATCCATCGTATCAGACCGATTGCTCCCTCGGTACCTGCAAAGTTTAGAGGTTTGCAGTTCTGGAAGTCCTTGTAAGAACAAGGTTTAGCAGCAGTGGTTTCAGCGGCATCGCTGTTTCTCGAGGAATTTGGTGGAGTATTCCGAGCCAAGGCTTCAGTAACAGCCTGGGTTATAAGGGAGGTAATCTGGGCATCGGTGTATGGTCGTGTCTTTGGCGGCATGATTCTTCAATAAAAGAAACGAAGATACATGAGATTTTGTATGAGCTGGTAATTGTCACAGATGTACATGTATAAAAGCAGTAATACATAACATCAACATGGAAAATGACAATTAATGTGAGTTGAGATAACAAAGGATATCTGATAGATAAAGTGAGTTCAAAAGTTACATCCTACAAAGATATTACAAAAGGTGTCGGGAATTGTTACATCCGACTAGTTTATAGAGTAGTGCTAGATAGTCCCTAGATTACGAGATAGATTACAAGGCAGAAACTACACTAATCTTAATGTAGATTAATTTGTTCCATTAGCGTGACAAGGCGGTCCACAGTTTCTGCTAGTCGGTTGGTTCATTCTTAGTTAGGGTTCCTGGCCTTCGGATTCGTCTTCCGACTCCAGGTTCAGGTCGTGTGGGTGGTAGCGTGCCTCAAGCATGTCCCTGTATCTTTGAGTCGTGGAGCGGTACCTAGTCTCCTCCGTTGACTTCCTGCCCAAACGTTTGATCCATGTTTTGGTCCTACGGGTTAGGTTAGTGGCCACTTTCTTCCAGTAACGGATCTTATCTTTGATTCGTGTAGGGACAGATCGGTTTGAGATTCTCAATCTTTGTTCATAGTCTATGCACTTACGCTTAAGTGCCCAATTTCGGCCGTCTAGTCCCATGGCCTGATCTCGCACTCTCTCATATTCTTCAATGTCGATGCCAGTCATTCCGAAATTCTGATTTTCGTTTCCCTCCAGCATGATTTCTTCTTCTGGTACGATGTCCTCATCGAGATACGTGTACTGGATTTGTTCCTCGTGGGCTTGGTCACTATCAGACATGTAGTCGTCCATTTGGGAATTCGCGGCTTTGAGTTCTATAGAAATGACAGAGAGAGGATTTTAGTCCTTGGAAGTACGTTGCTTCCGGGTGTTAGATGTGATTTTCATAAAATCATTAGAGTGCGCCACAAGGTGGTGTGACGGAAAACAAGTCTGTCATGGTCGGTGCAAACCGCTGAGAGAAATTCGTAAGTGTCACCAGAGAAACGTCGGCTATCTCTATAGCGAGTGTGTTCACGTGCGAGGCCTATTCATATATATTCAATATATAATAGCCTAGTAGTATAGTCAGTGAGTGAGGCCTATGTATGTATATACTCGTATATCACATAATAGCCTAGTATATGTCTAGCACATAACAAGTAAGAGTCTCGGTTCCCTCGTGGTCAGAGTCAACTAACGCATTCCTGTTCGACATAACCATTTCAGACCTCACATCATCTTTCCTTAATTGTACATAGTTGATCAGGCTATGTTAAATTAAAGTCGTATGATGTAATTCCTGAACCAATCATGCCTAATAAGGAAATACTGCCTAATGGTCATAGTCTAGGCCCACTAAATGCAACCTAGTTCACTATAACCTTAGGCTCTGATACCAATCTGTAACACCCCCAAATTTAGTGATTTGCGGAAGCATACTTGGGTGTTACTAATCAATATACAAAGCACAAGATATACAGCAAACGACCTCTAAATGAGACGTTTTGTAAAATAATTACATTTCATAATTAAATCGTTTGAAAACATATAGTTTTCTTTACAAAAATAAGTAAGCCTAGAGTCCGCGTATGTGGCGGGAGATTCTATTACATAACCATAGTTACAAAAGATAATGCCAAAGAATCTCCGTTAGATGCAATTTGGAAATCATGCGACTCTAGCTAGTAATCCTGGAGTGATCCTACTCCGTAAGTGTACCTGAGAATACATGCTAAAAAGGGTCAACCAAAAAGGTTGGTGAATCTCACAGGTTTATCAGTAAATAATCAGTTTGAACACAAGATTTCATCAGTAGTGCCCGTAGGCGTATATCAAGTATTTGCAAATCTCGCAAAAGTAAAGTAATCAAGTTATACCGTTGCCATGAGGCTCATAATCGAAGCTTAACCCGTAAATAATCAGTTGCTCCCGTGACATGCTCGTAATTGAGCAAGCATAAGTAAACGAAATAATAGTCGCCCGTTTATACATAACGGTTCGTGGTAGCGCTACTACCCCGGGCGGGGAGGGTCATTTCCCTAATGGATCCATTAACTACTGTTCGCGCTTAAGTACATAACTAACGATATATGATGGAGAGACTTCAGTAAATAGTAAGTAACTCATGCAATTCCGTTTGGTATAGTAAACAGTTTAGTACTTGTGTTCAAGAAAAATAAGTAGCATGTATCTCCCCCAATAGGATAAAACAGTAAAAGTGGGGCCGTAAGACTCACCTGAGTCTTTGCAAGTGCGTTTATATCAATAAACGAGTAAGTAGTATCAACAGTTGGTTCTCCGAACCCGTAACCTCCAAATGCCTAAACACGTAATGTCAAGTAAGTAGATGTCTCGCAAGATCATATAGGCTAGTTGTTCATACAACCCAATGTGTCCGAATGTTGGTTTGCTATCGTTTGTATAAAAATGTACGACCCGTTGGTGACGAGTTTGGAATAATAAACTTTAAGTATTATTATCAAATTATTGATGTTTTGCACTTACAAAAGTGTCCCAAAGCGTTTTATAAATCGTATCGTATAAGGATTTGAGGTTGTAAAAGTTCGACACTTAGTGAAAATGTGAGTTTTCAAGGCTCTGGTTTGTGCGACGTAGCATGCGACGTTGCAAGCGACGTAAGGTGCGACGTAGGCAGGTACGTCGCATGATGCGACCTTCGCAAATCAATGCGACGTAGGGGGCGACGTCGCTAATGCGACGTTGCTTCGGTTTGCGACGTTAAAGTCTACGTCGCTACGTGCGACGTCCGCAAATTAATGCGACGTAAGGAGCTGCGTCGCTAGTGCGACGTTGGGATTTTTGTGCGACGTAGGCCGCGACGTCGCAGAGGCCCCTGGCCAGGTGCGACGTAGCGGTCTGATGGCCGGAATTTTTGTCGAAAACGAGTTTTTCGGTTCCCGTTCGGTCCAAAACTTTTACCCAACCCATATATGGACATTTTAAGTGTATGCAAACAACAAACAAGTGATAATACTTAAAAACGAGAGTTTTCGGAGTTTTGTCGGAAACTTACAATTTGCCGAAAAGAAATTCCGGAAAGATAGGATTGTAGATCGCGAAGTGGTGAACGTTTTCTCCTAAAAGAGCTTTGAAATCCGAGGTCGTTTGGCGGTAGTATTTTGCGTTTTTGAGAGATTGTGGAGGTGGTGGTGATTTAGAGAGAAAGGAAGAAAGAGAGTAAGAGAGAGAAAGAGATAGATGAAAATGAGGAAAGAAAGAGGGAGGTGGGGGTTTTATCCCCACTTTTCAGTTTTCGCCCCGCGCTCCGTGTGGTGTTCGTTCGCTCCGTCGTTTATACGTTAAATAATTATTTTAAATATTAACTGGTACATTTTAAATACAAATTATTACGTGATATTTTATTTAATTATTTTACAATTAAGTTTACGTTTGAGTTATAAATGTAAGTTGGTTTATTTAGTTTGCGCGTTTTACATTTTAAATTGTGTAACTTTCTGATCGTACGATACGAATAAATACGAAATATTATTATAATAATATTTTTGACATAACAACGTTATTTAATAAAATTTGTCACCAACGTCCATATTAAATAGAATCGAAATACATTCGATTTAAATTGCGTACGATTTAACCAAATCGCATTTTCGTATATATTCAACAATATATATAATTCGATACATAAATTAGCCTAACACGGAACTAATTACATGTATTAACAAAGAATTAGGCACTAATTCTAGTCCTAATTTGCCGGTTGTTACATGTATAATTAATGTTGATTGACAACTTTGATGATGTTTGGATGGTGTTTTATGCTTCTTTTGTGTTACATAATTTTTTTAAGTAATTTGTTTACGTCCCCGTCAACGAAAATTTCTGGATCCGCCACTGCAAGAGCACCCCAATGGTTTGAGTTATTCAAAAGTTTTTTTAAGAACACATCACTTTGCGCTAGTTTTTATGTATGACTAAGCTTTACATTCCAATAGCAAAAGCTTTTTTAAAGATTTTTGTTCAAAGTTTATACACACAAACTAGTTTTTTATTTAAAAACTAAATACACATACTATTAATTGAGCTATTGAGTAAAAACTCAATTTTGGCAAACCCATCGCCACAAAAAGCTTTTGACTCCAATGATATAGAGCTTTTAAAAAGGTTTTTTGTACAAAAAAAACCTCAAAAAACCCCTTGTTGGAGATGCTCTAAGAGCATTCCAATAATCTAAAGCGTTTTGCTAAAATGTGTAAGAACTCAAAAAATAAAAAAACTTTACAAGATGTTTTACCTCCAACAATAACAAGCTTATTTTACAACAAAATCATTGAAAAATTAATTAAATTATAGAAACGGGAAATTGCAAAAGCTTGAGATTTATAAGAGAAAATCACTAAAATACTCTTTCTCACTCAAAACACTTTTTCTCTCACCTATATTATCAAAACACTCATCTGATTAGCGAAATAAAAATCGATTGTACAAGATATTTCGATGCTGTTAACTTTTTACTTTTTGTTTCAAGAAAGGTCCAACCTGACAAATCAACAAAAAAAAAGTAACCATCGACATTCACGATTATTTATATATTCGTGAACCCCATTTGATGGTTTAATGGTTGGGAGGATGCCACCTCACCATAGAACATATTCCCAATGCACTTACCAGCGATGATTAAAGAGGTTTCTCTGTTGACATGACATTTTCGATGAAAATGGGAGCACCATCGAAATGGTTAAATATTTCGATGAATGCATTAGATATCAGTACGAGCGACTTTTTATTGTACCATTGAATAATCTTTCGATGGTTGACAATTGTCATCATTTTGTTGGACTTTAATCTAAACAAAAAGTAACAAGTTTACACCATCGAAATATCTTGCACAATCGACTTTTATTTCACTGGTCAGATGAGTGTTTTGTAATATAGGAGAGAGAAAGAGTGTTTTGGTAAATGTGAGAAGTGAGAAATAGTATTTTAGTGGTTTTCTCAATTTATAAAGCTTTTACACTCTCTTTATCTTTATTTTATTGTTTTTAATAAACTTTGTGTAAGAAAAACTTTTTGTTGTTGGATGTAAAACTTTTTATAAAGCTTTTCTTTATAAAGCTCTTACACATTTTAGCAACAAAGGTTATATAAAAAGCTTTTCTTTGTAAAACTTGTAGGAAATAATGTAACGTACCCGAATACAATTTCTTTATAATAACGGATTGTATTACGATACGATTACAAACCTTCTAAAACAATAGTAGTTATCATACAATTACTACAATGTAATAAAATAAACAAAAGAAATGAGTAGAATCAAAAGGATATCGCAAAGTAATATGTCGAGGCCCGTGTTAGACACGGTTCCCTTAAAACAGATTCGTCAAATGTTTCCCAAGGTACAACGGCAGAAGCAGTAGTACTGCCGGACTTGAACCACATGCCTGAAAATTTTGTCATAGTTTTTCTTCGTAAGCAAACTCAAATGTTTGATCCTAGATAGACCAAAATCCGTAGGTCCAAGCTCTTAAGCTTACAAAACTACATATGAATTTGTGTGTGTTTCTTTAGAGCTAAGGATTCATTAGTGTATATATATATATATATATATATATATATATATATATATATATATATATATAGCCAAAAGTTCAAATGAGAATCACAAAAGGTACAGAATTGCGAGAACTTTTAAATTATAGAGATTTTAACATGTTTAATGATTTAATTACATGTGAACATTAATCTAGATTAAGGTTAAAAGTAAAATAGGTTGAAACACGTCTTTTGTGGTTTTTAACTTTTGTTTGTCAATAATATGAACATTAAATAACATTTATGTGTAATTTGTTGCGTTTACATGTATAAAAACAATGTAATTTAAAAGTTCTCTATTATATATTGTCATGAAGGAGAAATTCAAAAGGTAGATATAATGACCATCATTTAGTTACATAGGTTATGTGAATATGAAAGATCACACTGTTTGTAACTAATGAGACATTTTTTACAACAAATATCACATTTACTTGCAACAAATGCCGATATTTTTCCAAAAATCCCCCACATGAACGAAATTGGTAAATGGTACAAATCAATTACTCATTTTCTCATCCTCCTTAGCTCGATTTAACTCGATCTCAGTGATCATCGATATCTCATTCACCTAAAATCTACTTTGGACGTATAATATACCATTATGAAGCCTTAGCCACCGACTACATAACCATATAAAATATTATTCGTTATAATTATATAACTTCAAAGTTGGTGAAAAACTCATTTTCACCTAGATTTACCATATGAATAGAAATCGATCTCTAAAGTACACAAATTCCGACAAAACTTTAGTTTGTAAGAGCACCCACTTGATTTTGGAGTTGGATGGTTGGAGATGAAAAGTTTTGGAAGAATAATATTCTAAAAAGATACTATTTTTTCCGCATATTTGGAGATGGAGAAAATGAGATGATTGAAGAAGGCCTAAGAAAAAATATTCATTAGGGATGCTCTAAGCATGAGAAGAAAAATTGCCATCCAGAGTTCATACACTCTGCTTACGTCAAAGTACTTTTTTTTAATCAACGTCATTTTAGTTATAGTAATAACGAGTTATTTTTACCCTTGTATTGCGGAGGGGTGTTAGAACAGTATATTTTTCATACACACGAATCTAATTATTTCTAAGGTTGTTAGTTCATTTTGCGAACTTAAGACATAAAAGAACTTCATTTTTCAAGTATTATAGTAGGGGATCATCGGTTTAAGTTTCAATTTTCTCCAGTCATTACAACTCACCAATTGAGTTGTGTTGTTTATTATGGATTTGTAACAATTAGATAACTAATTTACATTTCTATTGAACTTTTAATCGATTTTTTCCTCAAGTTCACTCCAAATCAAGTTCGTTGTAAAGTTATGTGGTCATGTTGAAACACTGTTTGCTTACTATGTAAAAGGAACCAGATTTTTCACGTTATAGTTTAATCGATTAGAGCCACATTGTCTAGATGAAGAGGTTAATAATGGCCTTTTAAACATTAAATGCCGAATGCCGATCACCCGTGTATGTATTTTTATAAGTAGGTGAAAGACTAAGGCCCTGTTTGGTTCACGGAATGTTTTTGATGGAATTATAATTTATTGAGGGAATTGGAATTTCAATGAATTGGAATTTGGTGGAATTGGAATGTAGATTCTAAATCCTGTTTGGTTCGGAAACCTCTCAAAAGGAATTGGAATTTAAATTAACATCTATCTATACTATATACTAAAGGGTAAATTACGCTGATGTCATGCCGCTGCCTTCGACCAATCATGAGCTGCTTTTGTGATGACGTGGACATGCTAAAATTCATGGAATTTTCTCATAGTTTTGATTTATTTATAAAATTAAATGAAAAATATACTCATACTACCTTTCAGGTCTATTTATGTAAGCAACCATTTTCTCTTGATTTTATTGGATAATGATATCCTAAAAAGCATATATATGGATGTTTTTGTAAGCAACCCAAAAAAGTGCATTTAAAACAAATTTTGCAGACTTGTACTTGATGAGAAATATATTTTTATTTTTTTTAAATCGATAAAGATAAAGATAGTCCATTTAGTCAAAAAGACTGTGCATTCTTTTAATTTGATTGGGCCCTATCACAAATTCACAACCAAATATCAGAGGATATGGATATCTGAACAAGTAATCCATTTTTCTCATTTTTTAGTTTTTAAATAACAAAATAGCTATTGGTGATTTAGATTTGTGTGTGATTTCCCGTAAAGTCATAAGTGATTATTTCCTCTCCACGCTTGACGTGTGGAGTTAACTCAGGGATTTCTTTGCAAGCTTTTAACATATTTCTCTATCATCTTCAAAGAGACATCTTGATCATCTTCATTTTTAATCTATCAATCTTTCTGCTTGCGGTTTGCATCTGCGATTTCTTGGGTTCTTACATTTGACCAGATTCTTGCTTAATTGAAGGTTAGTATCTGCATTTTTTAAGGTTTCTGCATTTTGTACACATATATTTTTTCCTTCAATGTTTAATTTGGGTTTTTGATCTCAAAATTCTAAGAGAGTAAGAGACACAAAGGAGTTCCTTCATAATATTCTTTCAGCTTCTACCATACCCACCATATGATATGTTTTTTTCATCTTCGTCATGGAATTTGGGTTTAGGATATACATCAGGTATGTTTTCACTTTTAATGTATTTAAGGTTTGCAAGTTTGTTTGTTGTTCCGTTTTTGTGATTTTGTAACAGGTTTATGAGCTGGTTTGTTACTTAGTCTCTGTAGTTCGATTTCATCGCGTTGTGTTATACGGAGCAGTTACGAAGGAAATGTTTGATTTCAATTTAAAGTTTCACCTAGACATGCTTTGGTTTCACTAATTTGAATTTTTAAGCCCTTTATATATATATATATATATATATATATATATATATATATATATATATATATATATATATATATATAAATCAGTATTTTTTTCATCACTTTTAACATATATCCCACTTATGATTATTCTCTTCTAGGTATTTCAATTGTTTGATGATTTTTGGTATTGCTGAACCAGACATGAAGACAAGGTGTTTGATGAAATGCTCAAGTGAGAAATGACATTTCTGATTGAGTTGGAATTCTCACAAATGGTATGTAATTTACTTCATTCACTATTTTCATCTTTCCAAGTGTCATATGATACGTGTTTGAAGCCAATTAGCTATTTGAGGATATCATATTTGCATATATCAAGCGTCTAATGAAATACTCAAATGTAAATTTGGAATTTGTACAAAAGGTTATAAACATCTAACGTTTAATTTGAGTCTTACATTTGTTTCTTTATCATTTGATATTGATTTACATCTTGACATGATTATGGTTTGGATAGGTTTCTTGCTGATCACACTTTGATGCCTAATAAATAATTAGAAGTGCATGTCATCTTTTGAGAAGTTACAACTACATGATGATGAACAAGGTTATTTTTGTTTTTGTCCAAATCAGCATTTGGTACACATCATGTTCCTTCAAATGTTCCTCATACCTTATATTTTGAGTATTTTGTGATGTACAATTGTGTTATCTGTAGTGAATGTAATGTGCTTTTGTATCTTCTCCATCTCCTTCAATTCCTTTTCTTTCAGGTTTTTGAGTTTCTAGAGGTCCATAAAACATGTTGTGAAGTCAAGTTCAGTTACTGTTTTGCTTTATTGCTGATTTTCTATATTGCTGATTTGCAGGTATGATTTTCTCAACGATAAATAAATTGCTTATGGGGTCGTTAATGGAACCCCCTGTAAGAAACTACTAGATGATGTGAATCTTCAATCTTGGATCATCATTTTAAGGTGTTTATTATTCACTTTTATCATAAGGTATCTGTTTATTTTATATTTCTTATTCAATTTACTTTCTTCACACTAATAAGGTCTTGATTTATAGTTATATACTTTCTATTATATGACAGTAGATATAGAAAGTGCTTAAAAATTCAAATCAATGAAACCAAAACATGTCTATTTGAAACTTTAAATTGAAATCAGACATTTCCTTCGTAACTATGACACAATGCGATGAAATTGAACTACAGATCAGTCTCTAAGCTTCTGTTTATATTATATTTCTTATTCAATTTACTTTCTTCACACTAATAAGGTCTTGATTTATGGTTATATACTTTCTATTATATAACTGTAGATATATAAAGTGCTTAAAAATTTAAATCAGTGAAACAAAAACATGTCTAGGTGAAACTTATAATTGAAATCAAACAAGAGAACATAACCTTGAAGTGTTTTATGAATCGTGGAAGAAGTTTTTGGTTAGGTTTCCAAATAACTATTGTTTGGTCAACTATGATTGTATGAACATCGGTTTGATGGCAAAGGAAATAGTTTTTTTTTTACCATTTTTTACAGGTAGTGAAACCGATTTTGAATTCATAGGTTATGAAAATTTTAATTGGTTTTTTTTTTAGTATATTTGAAATTGTAAAGAAAAATGAAACGCTGGTTCAAAATATGCAGGTTTTGAAAGTAAATGTATATGCATATGTATCTGTGTTGTGATGATTTTTTGGGTGTGTGAATAAGCATGTATGCATATGGTTCATCGTTTTAGTGCGTGATTGAAGATTTTTACAAGCTTGTATGATTGTTTTTGAGAATCCAGCTATAGGCTTAATTTAAATTCTCTATATCTTAAAGGATTAAGTCTACTTGAGTTTCAATGGAATTTTTGAATCGTGTTTGATTCTTGGTTTCATATGTGTAGTGTAGTTCCTTCGCTATGTGGGTTCCTTCATTCAATTTGTATGTCTAGGGGTGTGTTAACTTTTTAAATAATGAAGTTCCTAAATGTTGTTTATATGTGTTAAGATTGGGAGCCTAGAAAACTCATTTGTACAAGGTACACGAAGAAATAAAAGAGGACTAATAATCAGTCAATATCATTGCTTAACGTAGGTTTGCACTCTGCAGGTAACTTTAAGTATCTGATATGTTTTATTATGTTCGACATCATTTTAATGTTTTCTTGATGCTTTTAGTTGTATTAGAGGGTGGATAATTTGGATTTATTCTATCTCCAGTTTGGTTCCAGTTATGTACTAAGGAATTTATATATTTGATTGGTCCATTTGTTTAGTTTTGACAGTGACATGTCCATTTGTTTGTTTAATGATGTTTTGTTACTTTTGATGGGTCGATTTGTTTTTACATTCTTTGAACTTTAAACAATACAGAGTAGTAAGAGAACTCTAGCAAAGAGACATTCCAATTCTTCCACATTATTTTAAAAGAATGATGGTGTTGCAGTCCTCTTGCCATGCTAAAACAGTTATTGAGGCCATATTAATGGTAATGTCAGCGAGTAATGAGATCACTTAATATATGAGTCTGGCACACGTAGATATTATATATATGCACACATTCTTTAATGTCCATGATAAGCATTGGAAAAGTGTACTCTTATGTTAACTTTGTTATAGTTGACCCGTTCAAACCATTTGATACACCTTTAACTCTTTTTGTTGGTTTTCATATTTGCCTATTAGAAATAATATAAAACCTCCATTAACCCGTTCATAACTTTTCATGTAAGAATATAATTGTAATGGTATAGTTTCTCTCTACACTGTTTGAGACTGTATGCCGTTTAAGTTTTCCTTTTCTGATGTGTTACTTGACATTTCCTTTTATGTTTTCATTTCGTTTGTAGTCTATGGGTTGTTGATCTAATGCTGCCTCGAAAGATCAAACACGAGCAGCCTTAATATAGCCTCTGTGATGACTATTATGCAAATGGTTTAGGCATTGCGGTTGGGTCTGGATGGCAATCGTATGTAGCATACATAAACATAGGATGCTACTCTTTGATAGGAGTCCCAGTGAGTCTTGCCATGGGATGGCTATTTCATCTCGGGTTCATGATATGTATCAACCGATCATCTAATTCTAACTTCATTGACGTTTGTTTAAAGGTTGTTTATGTGGAAGAAGGTGACATTTAAATGGGTCTTGAAGTGTAAGATTTCAAAACGTTTGTTTAAATGTTGTCTGATAATTGTTACTGATATGACCCAAAAGACTAGACCTTTTCTTTAATTCACCGACTTTGGACATAGTGTTACCAATGTTTACTACATATTTGCATAATAACGTTTCACAAACCAAGTTAAATGTAGAGGATTTTGAGTTCTCTTTCAAAATTTAATTTATTGATGTGTGGCACCACTAATTGTAGTAGTTATACATTATAGGACATGATACTTTTATATATTTATCATATTACTAGCTTAATATCAGAATATTGTACCATATGCATGGTGAAGATGATAATGAAATGAAGGACCAAGTCAACATTGGCAAAAGGCGCAACATGAAAAGAAAGTGCTCCAAACATTACTTAGGTGTCATATATTTACAATTTCTTTAGTAGGTGCCTCAAGTTCTTATACATTCAGGTATCTGCATATACAGTTTAATGTGATACTAAATAGTGAAACTACAAGTTATCTCATAAATATGCATTTTTATGAAGATTATTTAAATATGCATGACTTAGCTAATTAATACAGTTGGGTTCTATACTAAAGTATAGTCTATTTGTTTAGTTGTCGAAACAGTCTCCCTGTACTGGATCCGACCCGTTTGATGATGTTATCACCAAAGCTGTCAAGAATGCATATGTTTTGCTAGAACTCATTTTTGCGATTTACAAATTGACTTTAATGGTTACTTAATGAATCTTAGAGATTTAAAAGGAGTGTAGAGACATTTGCAGACGTTCTATCATCTCGAAAGAAAGAAGGTATGTTGGTTGATGTTGCAACTTTTGTAGGTAAATTGATGAATGCTAAATTGATGATCTTGCTATGCATCATAATTTGTTCAGATGCCGGACATGTTCAATTGGTTCGGCTGGCGCACGTGGGATGCCTTTTACACCGAGGTTACTTCTGAAGGTGTCAAGGTAAAGTTACTATCATTTATCATTTTCGATAGGGGTGGCAAAATGGGTGTGTAGGTTCTGGTCAGGGGTCAAAATGGGTCTTGCACTCACGGTTCAGATGCGTCCGGTGCAAAATAAAGTGAATTATATTGAGTGATTTATAGTAACTCGTGATTATATGACGATTACAATTTCGAGAAAGGAGGGATTTCATCAAAATTTATTATTGTTGATGATGATGGCAATCGGTTGGTATGCATCCCAGTAGTGTTGAAGCTAAAGTTGATAATACATCTAAGTGAGTACTTCAAATCCTCATAAATTTCATCTAGATTTATTAGTTACTAACAACATAATTGTTTTGTATAGTTTTGCAAATAGGCAAATTCATATAAAGAATCACAATTCCAGAAAGATGGTAAAGAAGGTCGTAGAGTGGAGGATCCATCCATGGGACTTTGTCAAGTTCTTATAGACATTAAAGACCATCATAACATCAAGTACAAGTTTTTTTAATTGATAATCACGTGTCCTTATCTAATTATATTATAATTTATAGCCATTCTAACGGTAATTAATAGGTATGCTTATGTCTGTCATGTTATAACCGGATATTGGGGTGGAGTGTGACCAGGAGTGACTGAAATGAAGCATTACGGTTCCAAGTTATTCCCGGTTTCATCTCCAGGAATTGGATCCAACAAAAACTGTGATGCTTTCGAAAACTAAATGTAACATTTACATATATAATAACTTTCGTATTTTGCATAATAGTTCTTATTTATCTGTTATTTACAGTAGTCCATACGTATGGCTTGAAATCCACTCTACTTTTTATATATGTTTTTTACATAAAAATATAATCTACACAATGTAATGATAGTATAGTAATAATAAACAACCATTTTCTTATATTGATGATCACATAAATGTCACTAAATTGACTACAAAATGTAATTATACAAAATTTTTACATATAACTATATTCTACATTATTATGATTAAAACATAATCATATAACTTTATTTTTGGGTCAAACCCGTGTAATCACGGGTCAATAATCTAGTCAATAAACATTTACCCTTATTATAGCTTATTGTTTGTTTTATAAATACATAATATCAGACTGAAGTACGGTGTAAATTTTAAAATCGATTATATTTTGCCCAAATTATTAAACTTTTTGCTTATTTATTCATTCATCAAATAAATAAGAACATAAATAAAATTATGAATAGCTAAATATATTAATCATGTTCACGGAGGTTCTAAAAATTAGGAATCATTAATGGGGTGACTGATGTAGAACCCAGCAAATATCAGGAAACAAAGAACACCAACAAAATTATATATCGCCTGGTTGAAGAATTAAAGGCCTGCACCATATCCAATTATTTCATTGGATCAATCATTTCATCTGGTCACAGAGACGTGATACAGACTGATCGAGAGCAGCGATTGAAAACGACGATGGTGTTCTCTTTGTGTCAAAGTTTTCAATTCTTTGGAATTTGAAACATTCCTGTCAAAATGGGATGGATTCTTGAATTCAGCTGAACAATGTAATGTGATGGAATTCAAAACTTTCCAATTCCATCCTTTATCCAACCAAACAGACTAAGGAATTGGAATTCACATTCCAATTCCATCAAATTCCAATGAAATCCGCGAACCAAACGCAGCCTAATAGTTTTGTTGAGTTATCCTAATATAAGTCATGCACTTGTATTTTTTTTAGTTATCCTAACATCATCTTGTTGTGTTTATATTGCTACTATCTCACATATGCAAAAACTAATATTACATACATAAAAAATAATTATTTACGCATGCATCATCTCTGTTAGAAAAATCATTAACCCATCTTTTCTTTGACCAACTCATACTTGTGCTGCCATACAACATTACAACTTCCTATATAATATATTCCCTCAGTCCCAAAATTATAGTTCATGTATTCTTTTTTGGACATCCCAAATTAATTGTACACTTCCAAAAATAGATAGGAAAGTTTGATTGTGATTACCATAATACCCTTACCTATAAAATTATTATTACAAACTTATAAGTATGGATTAATTAATTGGTTTAGGGTAAAATTGTTATTTTGCAAAAAGTAAGAAATAGAAAGCAGTAATGAGTGTGTTATTATTAAAGTGCGTGTTTTTTGTAGGGTAACAATTATTTTGGAATGGGGGGAGTAATTAATTACATACACTAAGAGCACTGGGTGTGGTGACACTGTGTTGTGTTTACAGTGTTCTGGAGAATGTTGTGAGTCAGGATTCTGTGGTGTGGTGACAGTGTTCTGGAATATTTTATTATTTGTTGTTTTTATATAATTAAATGTATAAATTAATATTTAAAAAAACATAAATCAAATTAAAACAACATTTAATACATTAAAACAAAATAAAAAAAGTTACAAGTTCTAAAAATTAAAATGCATAATTTAAACACACAATTTAAAAAGTCCTAAAAATTGAAAATACAATACGATCCTAAATAAGTCATCTCCGGCCCTCGATCCCGAACCCGAAGCACCACCTCCCGCTCCCGTTCCGTATGTCCATTCCATCGTCTGGGAAATCTTCATCTTCTCCATTTTCAAGATGAACCTCTCTTGCTGCAGTAAATTCACAGTCGACATGGCCAAAATTCTAAGTTTGGCCTCGAGATCCTTCGTCTTGTAGTAGCCTTATTTGTCGCTTCAGATGCCTTCAAAGGTTGTTGCGAGTGATTCATCAAACGAAGCACGAGAGGAATTGGCCGAACTAGAAGACGTGATTTTTTGGGACTTTGGTTTTCTTGACTTTCCTTGCGGACGTGGATGCGGATCATCACCAAATAAACCCTCATTCGGGTTTCGATCCGTTTCTTGCTCCAGTTCATCATCAAAGTGCAAGTCTTCCAAATTCACCGTCTCGCGGCGTTTGGGGACATTTCATCTACCGATGACAATCAGATTAGGATGGAGCCACTTTTGTTTATTCTTCAAAAAGTCCCACGCCATCAAATTTGTGAAAATTTTTTGTTTGTTTTCCAGCTTGTATTGATGGTGACAACGGATCATCAAATCGTCTGCGCCTTCACCACTCCTTTTTTGGTCGTTAAGCCATTTTTAAACCCCTTGAAACTTGTTGCAATCCGCGTTGAGTTTTAGCCATTTTGACGACAACGCGTCTTTTCCCCGTACGAATGGTGGATTGAGGGCATTAGAGGAATCCATAACGAGATACCAAAACGAAGACCCATCATGGTCAGTTCCACGTTGGGAATTTTTGGATACCGAAATCCAACTTTGCGCCAAACGAAGCTCATCCTCCTGTGACCAAAGGTTGCGGTTTGGAACCACTTTCTTTGTTTTGGCCGGAGAGTCTTATTTAGACTTTCTGCCTTTGCCTCTTTTGGATGATTCGGGTGTCGGATTGGTTTCTTCAACAGATTGGACGTCAGGTTGTTGTTGACTTTGACGCCACAGTTGAAATTGAGCATAGTCATCGGGTGACATTTGCGGTGGTGGTTGCTTGGGTTGTGGTTGTTGATTGTATACGGAAGTATATGGTGGTGGTGTCGGGTAAGCGTATGAAGCGAAACCTTGGATTTGTGGGTTGGAAGATGGTGGATTTTGTAGCGGTTGTGTGGATTGCCACTCGTTCGTGAACGGGTTCCAAGTGAATTGTAAATGATACAGGTTGTTCGGGTTGTTTGACATGATTACGAAAGAGTTTTTGATTGTTGAATTGTGTATGTGAAAAAGTTTTGAGAGAAAGTTTATGAATTGTGATTTGAGATTGTGTTTGAAGTGTGTTTAAATAGAAAAAAAAAGTTTTTTTTTTTTTTAATTCTAGCCGTTTAAACGGCTCTTTTTTTAATTTTTTATTTTTTTTATTTTTAGCCGTTAACCTCACAAAGAAAAAAAAAGTAAAAAAAAAAAAGGGAACGACGTCCAAATTTGGACGGTGACACGTGAACGGCGTCGGGAACGTTGTTCCGATACGGCGGAATGCTGTCCGACGGCGTTCTCGACCATGAACGGTGAAACAAACACGCCTCTACACCCGGTGCTCTAATAAGTAATTATTTGTATATGCATCATCATATCTCTATTAAGAATTTTTTTCAAAAATCCCTTTTTCCCTTGCCAACTCTTACTTGTGCCATACAACTTTCTATACAATACTATTATGTATATACATTAATAAGTGCTCCATCTGTTCCATTTTTATTGTCCTGTTTTGAATTTTAAAGTTTTTCTTTTTCAACTTTGACCTTAAATATTTTTGTTTGTGTTATATAATACTTGATGAAAATTTTATCCAATGAGAATACATTTAAAACTCAATCCATACATATAATTTGCATCAAGTATTATATAATACAAACAAAAATATTTAAGGTCAAACTTTAAAAATAAAGACTTTAAAAGTCCAAACATGACAATAAAAATGGGACGGGAGTGAGTCGTAAATATAGAAAAAATAACAAAGTATATATGGTTCTAGACTTGAAGATGCAACCTCCATTATAAAATCTAACTCATTAACGACTTGGCTACATCTCTTTCATTGTGAATAGGTAAGAAATAGTGAATTACCTTTGATAATTGCTATAAAGATAATATATGCTCTTACTGTATATCGTTATAACTGTTTTGTAAGTCATCAAAAAGTTGTACGCAATGTTCAAAATAACACATCTTATCTTAAATATAATATATGATTAACCTTTATGATGTCATCAATTAAATAAATTTTTAATTGGTCAATTGAGTCCTTCAATTTCATTAGAATTTAAAAATAACACCCTTCAAATTTCTCAATTTTTTAAAAACAGGACTTTACAACATAATTATCAACGAAGTCTATAAAATGCATGATTCAAATAAGTTGAGTATATAATTTGAAGATAAGTTTAAAGTTAATATTTTTTTAAATTGACAATTCTTAACTATTAGAACATCATTATATGCTAATAATTATTAAAGATATTATTTTTTCATTTTTTTATCAACCTTTTTTCCTTTCGATTTTTTTTGTCAACTAAACAACCAGATCTATTACTCGAAATTGATATATAATTATCGATTATATTGCTTAAGATATAGATTTATCATAAATAATTTAGTTTCAAGCACCAATGAAAACTAGAACTAACATAAAAATGTTAGAATTTAATCGTATACCTTTTTCATACATATAAAAATTAAATAAAAGTTTAACAGCCCGTGTGTAAACACGGGTTTAAAAGCTAGTACTACAATATTACAATTGTAAATAAAACCCATCTAGATTGAAC
Source organism: Helichrysum umbraculigerum (assembly GCA_949592205.1). Classification (NCBI taxonomy): domain Eukaryota; kingdom Viridiplantae; phylum Streptophyta; class Magnoliopsida; order Asterales; family Asteraceae; genus Helichrysum; species Helichrysum umbraculigerum. The sequence continues at coordinate 438,051 of CATIUR010000005.1, read as the reverse complement.
CCTAAACGGTTTCCTTATGTCTTAAGAAATTTTTAGACAGATTCGTTTTTCCTACGTATAAGAGAAACAATATCTTTAAAAATCTAATCGATACCTTTTTGTATGTTATTATCGTTAATACCACGTAAGTGTTATTAATTAGCATTATCGTGTATACACACGACCCGCTGATTTTTACTATGATATTTTGTATTTAGTATCTTGTTTCTAATAATAAAATGTAATTTAATATGTATATTAAGCATTTAGTTCTTTCATGATAACATTACTTTATGTATACATATTTATATATGTAGAGATTAAAAAATTCAAAGATTCTAAACAAAGTTAGTGAAAAGAATTACGAGTAATTTTATTTAATCAGTATTAACCTTTTCAATTAATTTTATTCATACTTGCTGAATTAAAAATAGAAACATTACATATCGATTTTGATAATGTTTATATTAATGTATTAAATATGAAATATATTGTTTACTAAATATAAAGTATTTAATTGACAAATTAAAACTTTATTAGTATAATGATGTTATCATAGAGGTGTTTCATATATTATAATTAAAATTATCATTAACAAATAAATAGAATAAAACTATTGAGGGGATCTAATAATAAATAAATCTAAATATTAATAAAAGAAAACTTGTCCTATGCAAATTTATTGCAAAATTGAGAACTATTGACCAATCAAATTGCTTATTTTTAATACTCTCAATTAACCAATCAAATACACTCATTACCTAAAAAATCTCTTTTGAAAAATCCCTCAATATAATTAATAATTAGGGTAGGGTTCAAATGAGAATAGGAATTTGTGTGAGAATGAGGGAACCAATGATATCAAGCCATGTGTACAAAGAGAATGTTCCACATGTACAAAACCCATTTACCCCCAACATCAATTATCTCACAAACGACAAATCGAAAAATTATGAAAATTGCACCATTAAATTCGTCGTTTTCTCCTCTTCGATTTGCCGTCCCTCAAGACATACTTTCGAAAAGTTTTTTTTTTCATTTTTTTGGTGGGTTTCACATTTACTAACACATGTGTTAAAGTGTTGCGTTTAGGGTTTAGGGTTTGGGGTTTAGGGGTTAGGGTTTAGGGTTTGAGGTTTGGGGTTTCTCCCCGAAACCCCAAACCTCAAACCCTAAACCCTAAACCCTAACCCCTAAACCCCAAACCCTAAACCCTAAACGCTTTACAAAACGCTAAACCCTAAATCTTTCTAAACCCTAAACCTTGAACCCCTTCTAAACCCTAAACCCTTGTAAACCCTAAACCATAAACCCTACCTAACCCTAAACCTAACCCTAAACCCTAACCTAACCACAAATTAAATGTACAACTAATCACTAACACATGTGTTACTAATTTATGAAACCCACCAAAAAATGAGAAAAAAAAAGTTGTCAAAAGTATGCCTTGAGGGACGGCAAATCGAAGAGGTGAAAACGCTGAATTTTATGGTGCAGTTTTCATGATTTTTCGACTTACCGTTTGTGAGATATTTAATTTTTAAAAATGAGGAGGAGAGAGAATAAAGTGTGGAGGAGAGAGAATAAAGTGACACATGGCAGAAATCTGTTGGTTCCCTCATTCTCACTCAAAATTGGTGTACTCATTTGAACCTTACTCTTAATAATTAATAAATTCATTAATTTCCTAAAACTTTACTAAATAATTTTTTTTTGATAATCTACGTACAACATTTTATTTAATTATCTTATATTTATTAAATTTTATCCAAAATATTTTTTCCATGATTTCTCTAAAACCTTACCAATTAGTTATTCCATCTCTCTTTTAGTAATCTAAGTAAAGAAATTACGTTGTCATTTAATTTTTGTGGAAAATCAAATTTTAACTATGTAATATATATTTAATTATTTAATATTTAATTAGTATTACTATGTAATGTGGTACGAGTATTTATATAATATAAGCTGAAACATCTCCCGAATACTACAATAAAGATAACATTTATTCACATTTTTTTCTTACTTCTAAAAAATGTTTGAAATTTTGTTGAATTATTCACACTTATAATTGTGTAGAAAAATTTTACATCAAAAAGTGTGAATAAATATCAACAATCATCACAATTTTCACATATATAAGTGTAAGGAGAAAAAATTACACTTAAAAGTGTGGTAAAATCTACATCTATCATTTATAGGTTTGAACTTCAAATTGTAACACCTAATTTATTCACACTTCCTCTTGCGTGATAAAATCATGTATTACAAATTAAGGGATAAGTATTAATAAATATATTTAACTTTAGTCAAAAATATATAGTATGTATCCAAGTTATATCACTTAATTATATTGTATGTATCCAACTTTCAAATATCTCTATTGTATGTATTCGACAGAATTTTTTATGATGTGTTAAGTTATGTGTATGACTTGCGGCATATTCTAGGAATCACACGTCATCAAAAATATTGTCTAATACATACAATAGAGATTTTTAAAAGTTAGATTCATAAACTGTTATAAGTTGGATACATTTATAAATAATTAAGTACACACTTTTAAGTGTTGAAAAGTTATAATTTTTCACACTTACAAGTGTGAGTTTTTCTTCTATATATATATAGGTGTGAAAAATCTTAGGGTGTGTTTAGTTGTGGAAGTGGAAAATTTTCCACAATTTTCCTTTTCCAATTTTCTATAGAAAATCATTCTCCAGAAAAGTGTTGAAAAATTAGAAAACGCGTTCAAATGTTGGAAAAGTGGATTTTGGAAAATTAGTTATATCTTGGAAATTTTGGAAAAGTGTGGGGGAATTGTATAAAGGAAAATTTGGAAAAGTGTGGGGGGGGGGGGGGGTGTTTTCCACCTCCAAGTTATATTTTGGAAAAGTGGATTTTCCATTTTCTTGGAAAATTTTCTCAGAAAAATTCATTTTGAACGTGTTTTCCACTTTTTCACTTTTTTTGGAAAAATTTTCTAGAAAACACCCCATTTTTTCCACAACTAAACACACCCTTAACATTTTTAAAAAGTTTTACACACTTCATACAATCATGGAGATAAAAAAAATAAGGTAAATTTATATTTTTTACTGGAATCAAGTTTTTCCATTGAGTATATATAAAGTAGGATTTAAACTACATTATAAAACTAATATCTAACCTAAATATCATTATATCATTAACTCTTTTTAAGATATTTCTAAAATCTAAAATCCAGTTTTATCAATTAATCAATTTTCTTCATTAAAAATGGGAGTTGATATATACAACATGAAAATTGTTTCACGTAACACATAGTACAATAGTTTTAGCTTACTATTTCAAAAATATCACAAAATTCATTTATTAAACTTACTAATTTCCTATTATACATGTATATTAATTTTGTTTCATGTTATTTATGAAAAATTTACATCATAACGAACTTTAAACTGTGCCCTTAGAGCATATTAGTTAGATAAACCCAATTATTTAATTACTATTAAACTATACATAATATATCGTATCATTATCTACACATTTGAATATGATGATCTAAAACTTTCTAATTAATATTGTTGTTGAGAGTAAAATATGCTTTATTTTGTAGATTGTATTAAACAACATTTTATTCGCATGTTTTTTACAAATACTCATACGAATACATCTTACTCATTATTTTTAAACTTTGACTAGAATAACATGGTTTTAGAACCACGAATAATAAGACTTAAGTGCGAGAAAATAAAAATTAGCATTAGAAGAAACATAAGATAGTTCTACTTAACATTTGTGTATATTCACAAGTTTAACCTTTAAACAAATGAAGATAGTTGTATTCGATATCCATGTGTAGTCGGGTTTGAATTAACATTCAAAATTGATTTAATATCATTAATATAATTCATTCTAACTTCAAAGTAGAGTAAATTACATTCCCCGTCCCTGAAGTATGCCATAAGTTTCACTCCCCATCCCTGGGTCGGGTTTTTTGCGGGTTTGGTCCCTTGACCCGGCTTTTTGTTTCATTCCCAGTCCTCAGTTCCCCTAAAATGACTAATATACCCTCCACCATTATTTTTTCATATAGTTTTAAAACGTTGTGTATTTATATTGTGCCAATTGTTAAAATCTGATTAGTCCACTTCCAAATTTTTTAATAAAAACGAAAACTTAAATAAATTGAAAAGAAAAAGGAAAAATAAAATCCAAACCACTACTGCTTTTCCTTTCTGCAGCTTCTTTGATATGTTCAACCACCACCACCATTATTCATTTTCAGTCCACTTCACAAACCCCCTATATGTTGGTTCCATGGTGGTTGATTGGTGGCGTAATGGAGTATTGTTTGTGATTTTTATATGTAGTGACGATTACAAACCGCCAGCCACCATTCACCGTCTACACCGCCGCCCACCCCCTTCTTTGTTCAGATCCGAAATCAACGCCACCATCCTCAGTCGAAGATCGGTAAGTCGCTACCACCATTGTTTTTCAACTTTAAAACGTAAATCGTGTTCCAGAACGTAAATCGGTGATGTTGACGAACATATGAGGGATGAACGCCGGAAAGTGATTGTCTGTTTTTTACATATTCGATTTCGATTTTGGGATCCTTGATTTGGTGGTATACGGCGTCCAAGGGTGGTGGTTTTAAAGGATGGGTAAATAAAATAATCAGCGATGGCGACAGTGGTGGATTACGATGGCCGATTACGATGTCCGGTGGTTATAAAATGGCGACACTACAGGTTGTTGGAAGAAGTGACTGTATTTGTTGATTTGAGTATGTGGGTTCCTCGAGGAGGAAGAACAAAAGAATTGAAATTAACATATATTATCCTTTTGATTTTTTAATCAAAGAAAATTCGAAATCAAAAAGATAAGAAAAAGACTTTTTTACCCTTTTTCTAATTTGAAGAGGGGAGTGAAATAAAAATCCGGGTCAAAGGACTGAATCCGCAAAAATCCCGATCCAGGGACGGGGAGTGAAACAAATGGCATACTTCAGGGATGGGGAACGTAATTTACTCTTCAAAGTATATGTAAAAATTGAGACCTCTTAACTAATTATAGTATTTCTTTCATTTATATTATTTACTTATACAACTAGGTACATAACAAATATGATGTTTTCATCTTTACGACAAAACAAAATTGACATTTAAATAAAGGAAAATAAAAATGCAAATAAGCGAAAGATATTTTATGTGACATCATCGTATCCAAAGATTTAGTTTAAAATTCAAATAATCGGAGATAGTTTTATGTGGCATACACGCGTAATCACGGATTTAACATTTACATAAATAAATGAAAAATGTATTTATATTTAATTAATTTATTTCTTACAAAGCCCGTGTATACACGGGTTTTTAACCTAGTAAATATTAATAAAAGAAAACTTTGCTAGCTTCAATTTTGCTTCAAAATCAACTCTATTAACCAATGAGAATAAAGTATTTCACCAAATACTTAATTAGCCAATCAAATGAAAGAATTTACCTAAATAATCTATTTTTAAAAAAAAACCCATTATTTTATAACCCCCATAATTTTATAAAAAAATAAGATAACAATACTAATCTTCGTCAAAGACTTAACCATTACTTAATTTGAATTAACATAAAATTGGAGTTACGGTAACATAACAATAAATAATATATATTAAATTAAATTAAATATATAATATAATATTGAATTGAATTTGAACCAATGGTAAATTATCTAATGTGATTGTATCGTATGCCTATGGTATACTTGTAATAATATTAGTTAAATACTCCGTAATATTTTCACTGCAAATATTATATTCCAATACAATTATTTAGGATAGCACTAATAGATTGTAACACCTGCTAAATTAGGATAATTAATTATGCCTAATTAATTGTAACTAGTTGTAATTATTATGTAATAGGACTAATTGCAGACTCTATTTGTATATATATAAGGTGATTTATATATATATGAGTGTACTTACGCGATTTGGATTAATCGTACGAATTAACCGGACGGAATCCTCGCACATGTAACGGAGAAGAAGTCGGAGGAGAAGCGACTTGAGGATGTTCCGATCGTGCGGGATTTCCCGGAAGTCTTTCCTGAAGACTTGCCCGGACTGCCGCCACCTAGACAAGTTGAATTTCAAATCGAACTTGTGCCCGGAGCTGCACCCGTGGCACGAGCCCCTTACCGTTTAGCACCATCCGAAATGCAGGAGTTGTCTAACCAACTACAGGAACTCCTGGACAGAGGATTCATTCGACCAAGTTCCTCGCCTTGGGGAGCTCCGGTCTTATTCGTGAAAAAGAAAGATGGATCTTTCCGCATGTGTATTGACTACCGAGAGCTGAATAAGCTAACCATAAAGAATCGGTACCCACTTCCTAGAATCGATGACCTATTTGACCAACTCCAGGGATCGAGTGTTTACTCAAAGATTGATCTACGGTCGGGTTATCATCAACTCCGAGTCCGTGACAATGATATCCCAAAGACAGCCTTCCGAACTCGTTATGGGCATTACGAATTCCAAGTGATGCCATTCGGTTTAACCAACGCACCGGCCGTATTCATGGACCTTATGAATCGGGTGTGCAAACCATATCTTGACAAATTCGTCATTGTGTTCATCGACGATATTCTGATTTACTCTCGCAACGAGCAGGAACATGCTCAACATCTGAAAACCATTCTAGGACTTCTTAAACACGAAGAGTTATATGCCAAATTCTCTAAATGTGAGTTCTGGATTCGAACTGTTCAATTCCTAGGGCACGTGATTGACAGCCAAGGAATTCATGTTGATCCCGCCAAGATTGAAGCAATCAAGGGCTGGGAGTCACCGGCCACTCCAACCGAAGTGAGACAATTCTTAGGTCTTGCTGGTTATTACCGTCGATTCATTGAAAACTTTTCAAGAATAGCTGTTCCCCTAACCACGCTGACTCAGAAAGATAAGAAGTTCGATTGGACTGATAAACAAGAGTCAGCCTTCCAGCTATTGAAAAACAAACTTTGCAGTGCACCAATCTTGTCCTTACCCGAGGGCACCGACGATTTCGTAGTTTACTGCAACGCCTCACACCAAGGACTTGGTTGTGTGCTAATGCAACGGGAAAAAGTCATTGCCTATGCCTCACGACAACTAAAAATCCACGAGAAAAACTATACGACCCACGACCTCGAGTTAGGTGCTGTGGTCTTCGCATTGAAAATCTGGAGACATTATCTCTACGGTACGAAAAGCACTATCTTTACCGATCACAAAAGTCTCCAACACATATTCGATCAGAAAGATCTAAACATGAGGCAACGTCGCTGGGTTGAGTTACTTAGTGACTACGACTGCGAGATCAAATATCATCCGGGCAAGGCTAACGTAGTTGCCGACGCCTTAAGCCGAAAAGAACGAGTGAAACCCCTTCGAGTCCGAGCACTTTCTATGACAATTCGTAACGAGCTTCCTGCTCAAATCCTTACCGCTCAACTTGAAGCACTCAACGATGAAAACTTGAAAAATGAAGCCTTGCGAGGCTTGGATAAACAATTCGAAATCAAACCTGATGGAACTCGATACTTCTCTAACCGGGTGTGGTTACCCAAATTCGGAAACTTGCGAGATTTGGTGATGGCTGAAGCTCACAAATCTCGATACTCTATACATCCTGGTTCTGACAAGATGTATCACGACGTCAAGGGGTTGTATTGGTGGCCTAACATGAAAACTGACATCGCCTTGTACGTCAGTAAATGCCTAACCTGTTCCAAAGTCAAGGCCGAACACCAAAGACCCTCGGGGTTGCTCCAACAACCTGAAATTCCTCAATGGAAATGGGAACAGATTTCCATGGACTTCATTACCAAACTACCAAAAACTTCGAGTGGTTGCGATACCATTTGGGTGATCGTGGACCGTCTCACGAAATCTGCTCATTTTCTGGCCATCAAGGAAACCGACAAGATGGAGCGTCTGACTCGCATCTACGTCAAAGAAATCATCTCGCGACACGGGGTACCTATCTCGATCATCTCAGATAGGGACAGCCGTTTTACTTCTAACTTTTGGCAATCACTACAGAAATCTCTTGGTACTCGTCTGGATATGAGTACTGCTTATCACCCGCAAACCGATGGCCAAAGCGAGCGAACTATTCAAACACTGGAGGATATGCTACGAGCCTGCGTAGTTGACTTCGGTACTTCTTGGGAAAATCACTTACCGTTGTGCGAGTTCTCGTACAACAACAGTTACCATACCAGCATAAAGGCTGCACCCTTCGAGGCACTTTACGGGCGTAAGTGTCGATCACCTATCTGTTGGACTGAGTTAGGAGATCCCCAACTCACGGGTCCAGAAATCATTCATGAAACTACTGAGAAAATCATCGGTATTCAAAACCGGCTGAAAGCCGCACGTGATCGTCAGAAAAGTTATGCTGACGTGAGACGCAAACACCTTGAGTTCCAGGTAGGGGACAAAGTACTTCTCAAAGTGGCACCGTGGAAGGGTGTCATTCGATTCGGAAAGCGAGGCAAACTAAACCCTAGATACATCGGACCATTCGTGATCCTTGAAAGGATTGGCCCAGTGGCATACCGCCTGCAACTTCCTGCTGAACTTAGCAGCGTTCACAATACATTCCACATTTCTAACCTGAAGAAATGTCTGTCTGACGAGACACTGATTATACCGCTCGACGAAATCCAAATCGATGATAAGCTTCATTTTGTCGAGAAACCTATGGAAATCATGGACCGAGAGGTCAAGCAATTGAAACAGAGTCGTATTCCCATCGTAAAAGTCAGGTGGAATTCTAGGCGCGGCCCTGAGTTCACCTGGGAATGGGAAGACCAAATGCGACAGAAATACCCACATCTCTTCCCAGACAACGCACCGTCCGTGCACTCAAGCTAATTTCGGGACGAAATTTCTTTAACAAGGGGAGAATGTAACACCTGCTAAATTAGGATAATTAATTATGCCTAATTAATTGTAACTAGTTGTAATTATTATGTAATAGGACTAATTGCAGACTCTATTTGTATATATATAAGGTGATTTATATATATATGAGTGTACTTACGCGATTTGGATTAATCGTACGAATTAACCGGACGGAATCCGACACAGTTACTTGGACGTTGGTGACAGAAACTTACCTAAATAATGAGAACGTATTTTATTATATAAAATACACAGCGAACAAACATTATTTATAATATCGCGACGACATTCTGAACAATTTAACGAATACGTATTGAACGCGAGTTAAGAATTTTAATACTTCGACAAATGTTTTTTTTTATAATTAATTTCAAGGTATTTCATTAAAATATTCCCGTCACCTTTTAAAAATATAACTGATTGACTTAACATTTAAACGACGGAGGAAACGAACACCGCACGGAGCGCGGAGGCGCGGACTGAAAATGGGAGGCTTAACCTCCCACCTCCTTTTCTTTCCTTTTTATTTTCTCATTTCTTTCTCTTTCTTTCTCTCTTTTCTCTCTAATTTAAAAACCACCACCATTACCATAAATCGCCAAATAACAACACGAAACGACACCGGATCACACCACTCCTTTGGAATAAAAGAACCATGGCATCCCGATCTATCTTTCCATCTTTTCGGATTTTCGATCCGACATTTTGTAAGTTCCCGACAAAACCCGAAACTCTCCGTTTTTACTCATTTTTACGTTTTTATGGTTTATATATGCTTAAAATGTCCAAAAATGGGTTGGGTAAAAGATTTGGACCTAACGGAAGTTTTCCGACCGATTTTCCGGCCACCAATTTCCGATCAGACCGCTACGTCGCAGAGACGCTGGGCTATCTGCGACGTAGCTCAAAACGTCGCAATACACCTCACAACGTCGCACATAGCGACGTCGTTACCAATGTCGCATTAAGTGGCCGACGTCGCATTAGCGACGCCACCCCCTACGTCGCATTGATTTGCGAAGGTCGCATCATGCGACGTACATGCCCACGTCGCACCCTACGTCGCTTGCAACGTCGCATGCTACGTCGCACAAACCAGAAACTAGAAAAACACATATTTTTACTAAGTGTCGGAACCAAGATTTTAACACCTGATTTTACCCAAATTCAGATCCAGATGCGTTTTTCGTCAAAGTAATATAGTAGAAATAAAAATTTTCCAAGCTGACCTGGCAGCTCGACCCCAGCCAGGGGCTCTGCCCCCGGACCCCCGTCATTAAATGTTGTAAATACTTTTCACACTAAGTGTTGAACACTTACAAATAACGAAACCTGATTCAACGATACATATAATGATAACACTTTGAATCATTATTACAAACCGTCACCAACGGGCCATATTTGTTTTCAAACTACAAACGGATTACTAAACAAACACTTGGACATAATGAGTTGTGTAAACAACTAGCCTAGATGGTCTTGCGAGACATCTACTTACTTAACTTTATATGTTTAGGCATTTGAAGGTTACGGGTTCGGAGAACCTACGGTTGATATTACTTACCCGTTTATTGATATAAACGTACTTGCAAAGACTCAGGTGAGTCTTACGGCCCCACTTTTACTGTTTTATCTTATTGGGGGAGATACATGCTACTACTTTTTCTTGAACACAAGTACTAAACTGTTTACTATACCAAACGGAATTGCATGAGTTGTTACTATTTACAGAAGTCTCTCCATCATATATCGTTAGTTATGGACTTAAGCGCGAACACTAGTTAATGGATCCATTAGGGAAATGACCCTCCCCACCCGGGGCAGTAGCGCTGCCACGTACTGATTTACACGTATAAACGGGTGACTACCTATTCGTTACTGATGCTTGCTCAATTACGAGCATGTCACGGGAGCAAACTTATTACTTACGGGTTAAGCTTCGATTATGAGCCTCATGGCAACGGTATAAACTTACTTACTTACATTTGCGGGATTGCAAATACTGGTTTACGATTTCTGGACTGAAATTGCTGATTTTACGCCTGCGGGCATTACTGATGAAACCTCGTGTTCAAAGCTGATATTACTTACAAACCTGTGAGATTCACCAACCTTTTGGTTGACACTTTTTAGCATGTTTTCTCAGGTACCCGGATGGAGTAGGATTACTCCAGGATTTTAGCTAGAGTCGCATGATTTCAACACAACTGCATTAACGGAGATTCTTAGCATTATCTTTTGTATATTACGATTATGTAATAGAATCTCCCGCTATACGCGTGGACTCTAGGGGAAACTACATTTTGTATACGAAAACACTAAGTTTTCAAACATTATATCTATGGTATGTAACTAATTTACAAAACGTCTCATTTAGAGGTCGTTTGCTGTATATCTTGTGCTTTGTATATTGATTAGTAACACCCAAGTATGCTTCCGCAAATCACTAAATTTGGGGGTGTTACAGATTGGTATCAGAGCCTAAGGTTATAGTGAACTAGGTTGCATTTAGTGGGCCTAGACTATGACCATTAGGCAGTATTTCCTTACTAGGCATGATTGGTTCAGGAATTACAGCATACGACTTTAATTTAACATAGCCTGATCACCTATGTACAATTAAGGAAAGATGATGTAATGTCTGAAATGATTATGTTGAACGGGGATACGTTAGTTGACTCTGACCACGAGAGAACCGGACCATTACTTGATACGTGCTAGACACTAGGCTGGATATGATATATGTATATATATATTAGCCTCGTCTTACTTACACTCTGCCACAGGAATGGCAAACACTCCACCTAATCCGACACACTCTCACTCACATGGGTCACGGAACCCACGAGTAGCCGGGAGGAATACAAGGTCACCTCGAACCAGCCCCTATCCTGTACATAATTTTCAGAACTCGGCACATCTCACGTTGCCAGTATTGGCTACCCAATTCCGCCGTCAGGAACAAAGACTCGAAAATCTTGAACTGGAACAACACCGAATGACCTACCTGCTTCGTTAAGCTTGTGACCGCATATCACAACTACAGCGAGAACAAGAGGATACCAACCTCTCTGTAAGCATAATTCAGGATTCCATGACCGCCGAACTGGGTGCGGATGAACTTGTAAGAGACCGACTAGAAGAATGTGAACAGCGTTCACAGGAGACTGTGGATCACTCTCTAACACTAGCACAATGACTGGCCTTGGTGGAAGACAACGCCAGGCAAACCAACCGACTAGCAGAAACCGTGGACCGCCTTGTCGCGCTGATGGAACAAATTAATCTACATTAAGATTAGGGTAGTTTTTGTATTGTAATCTATCGCGTAATCTAGGGACTATCTAGCACTACTCTATAAACTAGTCGAATGTAACAATTCCCGACACCTTTTGTAATATCCCTGTAAGATGTAACTTTTGAACTCACTTTATCTATCAAATATCCCTTGTATTCTTAACTCATATTAATTGTCATTTTCCATGTTGATGTTATGTATTACTGCTTTCATACATATACATCTGTGACAATTACAAGTTCATACAAAATCTCATGTATCTTCATTTCTTTTATTGAAGAATCATGCCGCCAAAGACACGACCATACACCGACGCCCAGATTACCTCCCTTATAACCCAGGCTGTTACTGAAGCCTTGGCTCGGAATACTCCACCAAATTCCACGAGGAACAGCGATGCCGCTGAAACCTCTGCTGCTAAACCTTGTTCTTACAAGGACTTCCAGAACTGCAAACCCCTAAACTTTGCAGGTACTGAGGGAGCTATCGGTCTAGTACGCTGGATCGAGAAAGTTGAGTCTGTATTTCTGATCTGCAACTGTGCGGAGGGAGACAAGGTTAAGTTCTCCGTTAGTACTTTTACTGACACCGCACTCACCTGGTGGAATACTTATGCCCAGACTGTGAGTGTTGCTACTACTTACCAACTTCCGTGGGAGGAGTTGAAGGAGATGTTGAGGGGCGAGTACTGCCCCAGGGATGAATTGAAACAGCTGGAAATGGAATTCTGGAACCACAAGATGCAGGGTGATGACATCACCGGATACACAAACCGTTTCCACCAACTGGCACTTCTGTGCCCAACCATGGTCGATCCTGAGTACAAGAGGATCGAGAAATTTGTTGATGGTCTTCCTGAAAGACTCCAAGACCTGGTAACTTCTTCCAAACCGGGTACTATTCAGAGCGCCATCCGTATGGCCCATGAACTAACGGCAAATTCTGTCCGCCGTGGCACAACTTCAACCCCATCTTCAAACAACAAACGCAAGTGGGAAGGAAACCCCAACTCATCCAACCAACCTCCAACAAAAAGCCTGAGTACATTAAGGCTTATTCATCTGGAACTTCGGAGAAGAAAGGGTACAGCGGGAGCAGACCCTACTGTCCCAAATGCAACCGCCACCATGACGGTTCTTGCCCTTGCTCCAACAGCAAGCGGTTCGGGCATCTAGCCAAGGATTGCCGAACCAACATTCCCACCCCCAACACTAATGCACCAAAGGCCTGCTTTGGGTGCGGAAATACAGGGCATTTCAAGAAAGATTGCCCAAAGCTGAAAAACAACAATAACCCTGCTCGCGGTAGAGCATTCGTTATCAAGGCTGGGGAAGCCAGACAAGACCCGAACGTCGTGACGGGTACGTTCCTTCTCAACGACCTTACTGCTTCTGTGTTATTTGATACCGGTGCCGATAGAAGCTTCATTTCTGAGAAATTTAGCCCTTTACTTGATATAACTCCCACTGCCTTAGATACTAAATACATTGTTGAATTAGCTAATGGCAAACTGATTGAGACTGATAGTATCATACACAACTGTACACTTAACCTCACGAACGAAACGTTTCCCATTGATTTAATCCCTGTCGAGATCGGCAGCTTCGATATTATTGTCGGTATGGATTGGTTATCCAAGCACCGAGCTGAAATCATCTGTCATGACAAACTCGTTCGCATACCTCTTGTCTCCGGTGGAACCTTAGTCCTACAAGGGGAGACCGGCAGACGGAATCTGAATATTGTCTCCTGTCTAAAACTAGAAAATATCTACGAAAAGGGTATCAAGCCATCCTCGCACATGTAACGGAGAAGAAGTCGGAGGAGAAGCGACTTGAGGATGTTCCGATCGTGCGGGATTTCCCGGAAGTCTTTCCTGAAGACTTGCCCGGACTGCCGCCACCTAGACAAGTTGAATTTCAAATCGAACTTGTGCCCGGAGCTGCACCCGTGGCACGAGCCCCTTACCGTTTAGCACCATCCGAAATGCAGGAGTTGTCTAACCAACTACAGGAACTCCTGGACAGAGGATTCATTCGACCAAGTTCCTCGCCTTGGGGAGCTCCGGTCTTATTCGTGAAAAAGAAAGATGGATCTTTCCGCATGTGTATTGACTACCGAGAGCTGAATAAGCTAACCATAAAGAATCGGTACCCACTTCCTAGAATCGATGACCTATTTGACCAACTCCAGGGATCGAGTGTTTACTCAAAGATTGATCTACGGTCGGGTTATCATCAACTCCGAGTCCGTGACAATGATATCCCAAAGACAGCCTTTCGAACTCGTTATGGGCATTACGAATTCCAAGTGATGCCATTCGGTTTAACCAACGCACCGGCCGTATTCATGGACCTTATGAATCGGGTGTGCAAACCATATCTTGACAAATTCGTCATTGTGTTCATCGACGATATTCTGATTTACTCTCGCAACGAGCAGGAACATGCTCAACATCTGAAAACCATTCTAGGACTTCTTAAACACGAAGAGTTATATGCCAAATTCTCTAAATGTGAGTTCTGGATTCGAACTGTTCAATTCCTAGGGCACGTGATTGACAGCCAAGGAATTCATGTTGATCCCGCCAAGATTGAAGCAATCAAGGGCTGGGAGTCACCGACCACTCCAACCGAAGTGAGACAATTCTTAGGTCTTGCTGGTTATTACCGTCGATTCATTGAAAACTTTTCAAGAATAGCTGTTCCCCTAACCACGCTGACTCAGAAAGATAAGAAGTTCGATTGGACTGATAAACAAGAGTCAGCCTTCCAGCTATTGAAAAACAAACTTTGCAGTGCACCAATCTTGTCCTTACCCGAGGGCACCGACGATTTCGTAGTTTACTGCGACGCCTCACACCAAGGACTTGGTTGTGTGCTAATGCAACGGGAAAAAGTCATTGCCTATGCCTCACGACAACTAAAAATCCACGAGAAAAACTATACGACCCACGACCTCGAGTTAGGTGCTGTGGTCTTCGCATTGAAAATCTGGAGACATTATCTCTACGGTACGAAAAGCACTATCTTTACCGATCACAAAAGTCTCCAACACATATTCGATCAGAAAGATCTAAACATGAGGCAACGTCGCTGGGTTGAGTTACTTAGTGACTACGACTGCGAGATCAAATATCATCCGGGCAAGGCTAACGTAGTTGCCGACGCCTTAAGCCGAAAAGAACGAGTGAAACCCCTTCGAGTCCGAGCACTTTATATGACAATTCGTAACGAGCTTCCTGCTCAAATCCTTACCGCTCAACTTGAAGCACTCAACGATGAAAACTTGAAAAATGAAGCCTTGCGAGGCTTGGATAAACAATTCGAAATCAAACCTGATGGAACTCGATACTTCTCTAACCGGGTGTGGTTACCCAAATTCGGAAACTTGCGAGATTTGGTGATGGCTGAAGCTCACAAATCTCGATACTCTATACATCCTGGTTCTGACAAGATGTATCACGACGTCAAGGGGTTGTATTGGTGGCCTAACATGAAAACTGACATCGCCTTGTACGTCAGTAAATGCCTAACCTGTTCCAAAGTCAAGGCCGAACACCAAAGACCCTCGGGGTTGCTCCAACAACCTGAAATTCCTCAATGGAAATGGGAACAGATTTCCATGGACTTCATTACCAAACTACCAAAAACTTCGAGTGGTTGCGATACCATTTGGGTGATCGTGGACCGTCTCACGAAATCTGCTCATTTTCTGGCCATCAAGGAAACCGACAAGATGGAGCGTCTGACTCGCATCTACGTCAAAGAAATCATCTCGCGACACGGGGTACCTATCTCGATCATCTCAGATAGGGACAGCCGTTTTACTTCTAACTTTTGGCAATCACTACAGAAATCTCTTGGTACTCGTCTGGATATGAGTACTGCTTATCACCCGCAAACCGATGGCCAAAGCGAGCGAACTATTCAAACACTGGAGGATATGCTACGAGCCTGCGTAGTTGACTTCGGTACTTCTTGGGAAAATCACTTACCGTTGTGCGAGTTCTCGTACAACAACAGTTACCATACCAGCATAAAGGCTGCACCCTTCGAGGCACTTTACGGGCGTAAGTGTCGATCACCTATCTGTTGGACTGAGTTAGGAGATCCCCAACTCACGGGTCCAGAAATCATTCATGAAACTACTGAGAAAATCATCGGTATTCAAAACCGGCTGAAAGCCGCACGTGATCGTCAGAAAAGTTATGCTGACGTGAGACGCAAACACCTTGAGTTCCAGGTAGGGGACAAAGTACTTCTCAAAGTGGCACCGTGGAAGGGTGTCATTCGATTCGGAAAGCGAGGCAAACTAAACCCTAGATACATCGGACCATTCGTGATCCTTGAAAGGATTGGCCCAGTGGCATACCGCCTGCAACTTCCTGCTGAACTTAGCAGCGTTCACAATACATTCCACATTTCTAACCTGAAGAAATGTCTGTCTGACGAGACACTGATTATACCGCTCGACGAAATCCAAATCGATGATAAGCTTCATTTTGTCGAGAAACCTATGGAAATCATGGACCGAGAGGTCAAGCAATTGAAACAGAGTCGTATTCCCATCGTAAAAGTCAGGTGGAATTCTAGGCGCGGCCCTGAGTTCACCTGGGAACGGGAAGACCAAATGCGACAGAAATACCCACATCTCTTCCCAGAAAACGCACCGTCCGTGCACTCAAGCTAATTTCGGGACGAAATTTCTTTAACAAGGGGAGAATGTAACACCTGCTAAATTAGGATAATTAATTATGCCTAATTAATTGTAACTAGTTGTAATTATTATGTAATAGGACTAATTGCAGACTCTATTTGTATATATATAAGGTGATTTATATATATATGAGTGTACTTACGCGATTTGGATTAATCGTACGAATTAACCGGACGGAATCCGACACAGTTACTTGGACGTTGGTGACAGAAACTTACCTAAATAATGAGAACATATTTTATTATATAAAATACACAGCGAACAAACATTATTTATAATATCGCGACGACATTCTGAACAATTTAACGAATACGTATTGAACGCGAGTTAAGAATTTTAATACTTCGACAAATGTTTTTTTTTATAATTAATTTCAAGGTATTTCATTAAAATATTCCCGTCACCTTTTAAAAATATAACTGATTGACTTAACATTTAAACGACGGAGGAAACGAACACCGCACGGAGCGCGGAGGCGCGGACTGAAAATGGGAGGCTTAACCTCCCACCTCCTTTTCTTTCCTTTTTATTTTCTCATTTCTTTCTCTTTCTTTCTCTCTTTTCTCTCTAATTTAAAAACCACCACCATTACCATAAATCGCCAAATAACAACACGAAACGACACCGGATCACACCACTCCTTTGGAATAAAAGAACCATGGCATCCCGATCTATCTTTCCATCTTTTTGGATTTTCGATCCGACATTTTGTAAGTTCCCGACAAAACCCGAAACTCTCCGTTTTTACTCATTTTTACGTTTTTATGGTTTATATATGCTTAAAATGTCCAAAAATGGGTTGGGTAAAAGATTTGGACCTAACGGAAGTTTTCCGACCGATTTTCCGGCCACCAATTTCCGATCAGACCGCTACGTCGCAGAGACGCTGGGCTATCTGCGACGTAGCTCAAAACGTCGCAATACACCTCACAACGTCGCACATAGCGACGTCGTTACCAACGTCGCATTAAGTGGCCGACGTCGCATTAGCGACGCCACCCCCTACGTCGCATTGATTTGCGAAGGTCGCATCATGCGACGTACATGCCCACGTCGCACCCTATGTCGCTTGCAACGTCGCATGCTACGTCGCATGCTACGTCGCACAAACCAGAAACTAGAAAAACACATATTTTTACTAAGTGTCGGAACCAAGATTTTAACACCTGATTTTACCCAAATTCAGATCCAGATGCGTTTTTCGTCAAAGTAATATAGTAGAAATAAAAATTTTTCAAGCTGACCTGGCAGCTCGACCCCAGCCAGGGGCTCTGCCCCCGGACCCCCGTCATTAAATGTTGTAAATACTTTTCACACTAAGTGTTGAACACTTACAAATAACGAAACCTGATTCAACGATACATATAATGATAACACTTTGAATCATTATTACAAACCGTCACCAACGGGCCATATTTGTTTTCAAACTACAAACGGATTACTAAACAAACACTTGGACATAATGAGTTGTGTAAACAACTAGCCTAGATGGTCTTGCGAGACATCTACTTACTTAACTTTATATGTTTAGGCATTTGAAGGTTACGGGTTCGGAGAACCTACGGTTGATATTACTTACCCGTTTATTGATATAAACGTACTTGCAAAGACTCAGGTGAGTCTTACGGCCCCACTTTTACTGTTTTATCTTATTGGGGGAGATACATGCTACTACTTTTTCTTGAACACAAGTACTAAACTGTTTACTATACCAAACGGAATTGCATGAGTTGTTACTATTTACAGAAGTCTCTCCATCATATATCGTTAGTTATGGACTTAAGCGCGAACACTAGTTAATGGATCCATTAGGGAAATGACCCTCCCCACCCGGGGCAGTAGCGCTGCCACGTACTGATTTACACGTATAAACGGGTGACTACCTATTCGTTACTGATGCTTGCTCAATTACGAGCATGTCACGGGAGCAAACTTATTACTTACGGGTTAAGCTTCGATTATGAGCCTCATGGCAACGGTATAAACTTACTTACTTACATTTGCGGGATTGCAAATACTGGTTTACGATTTCTGGACTGAAATTGCTGATTTTACGCCTGCGGGCATTACTGATGAAACCTCGTGTTCAAAGCTGATATTACTTACAAACCTGTGAGATTCACCAACCTTTTGGTTGACACTTTTTAGCATGTTTTCTCAGGTACCCGGATGGAGTAGGATTACTCCAGGATTTTAGCTAGAGTCGCATGATTTCAACACAACTGCATTAACGGAGATTCTTAGCATTATCTTTTGTATATTACGATTATGTAATAGAATCTCCCGCTATACGCGTGGACTCTAGGGGAAACTACATTTTGTATACGAAAACACTAAGTTTTCAAACATTATATCTATGGTATGTAACTAATTTACAAAACGTCTCATTTAGAGGTCGTTTGCTGTATATCTTGTGCTTTGTATATTGATTAGTAACACCCAAGTATGCTTCCGCAAATCACTAAATTTGGGAGTGTTACAGATTGGTATCAGAGCCTAAGGTTATAGTGAACTAGGTTGCATTTAGTGGGCCTAGACTATGACCATTAGGCAGTATTTCCTTACTAGGCATGATTGGTTCAGGAATTACAGCATACGACTTTAATTTAACATAGCCTGATCACCTATGTACAATTAAGGAAAGATGATGTAATGTCTGAAATGATTATGTTGAACGGGGATACGTTAGTTGACTCTGACCACGAGAGAACCGGACCATTACTTGATACGTGCTAGACACTAGGCTGGATATGATATATGTATATATATATTAGCCTCGTCTTACTTACACTCTGCCACAGGAATGGCAAACACTCCACCTAATCCGACACACTCTCACTCACATGGGTCACGGAACCCACGAGTAGCCGGGAGGAATACAAGGTCACCTCGAACCAGCCCCTATCCTGTACATAATTTTCAGAACTCGGCACATCTCACGTTGCCAGTATTGGCTACCCAATTCCGCCGTCAGGAACAAAGACTCGAAAATCTTGAACTGGAACAACACCGAATGACCTACCTGTTTCGTTAAGCTTGTGACCGCATATCACAACTACAGCGAGAACAAGAGGATACCAACCTCTCTGTAAGCATAATTCAGGATTCCATGACCGCCGAACTGGGTGCGGATGAACTTGTAAGAGACCGACTAGAAGAATGTGAACAGCGTTCACAGGAGACTGTGGATCACTCTCTAACACTAGCACAACGACTGGCCTTGGTGGAAGACAACGCCAGGCAAACCAACCGACTAGCAGAAACCGTGGACCGCCTTGTCGCGCTGATGGAACAAATTAATCTACATTAAGATTAGGGTAGTTTTTGTATTGTAATCTATCGCGTAATCTAGGGACTATCTAGCACTACTCTATAAACTAGTCGAATGTAACAATTCCCGACACCTTTTGTAATATCCCTGTAAGATGTAACTTTTGAACTCACTTTATCTATCAAATATCCCTTGTATTCTTAACTCATATTAATTGTCATTTTCCATGTTGATGTTATGTATTACTGCTTTCATACATATACATCTGTGACAATTACAAGTTCATACAAAATCTCATGTATCTTCATTTCTTTTATTGAAGAATCATGCCGCCAAAGACACGACCATACACCGACGCCCAGATTACCTCCCTTATAACCCAGGCTGTTACTGAAGCCTTGGCTCGGAATACTCCACCAAATTCCACGAGGAACAGCGATGCCGCTGAAACCTCTGCTGCTAAACCTTGTTCTTACAAGGACTTCCAGAACTGCAAACCCCTAAACTTTGCAGGTACTGAGGGAGCTATCGGTCTAGTACGCTGGATCGAGAAAGTTGAGTCTGTATTTCTGATCTGCAACTGTGCGGAGGGAGACAAGGTTAAGTTCTCCGTTAGTACTTTTACTGACACCGCACTCACCTGGTGGAATACTTATGCCCAGACTGTGAGTGTTGCTACTACTTACCAACTTCCGTGGGAGGAGTTGAAGGAGATGTTGAGGGGCGAGTACTGCCCCAGGGATGAATTGAAACAGCTGGAAATGGAATTCTGGAACCACAAGATGCAGGGTGATGACATCACCGGATACACAAACCGTTTCCACCAACTGGCACTTCTGTGCCCAACCATGGTCGATCCTGAGTACAAGAGGATCGAGAAATTTATTGATGGTCTTCCTGAAAGACTCCAAGACCTGGTAACTTCTTCCAAACCGGGTACTATTCAGAGCGCCATCCGTATGGCCCATGAACTAACGGCAAATTCTGTCCGCCGTGGCACAACTTCAACCCCATCTTCAAACAACAAACGCAAGTGGGAAGGAAACCCCAACTCATCCAACCAAACCTCCAACAAAAAGCCTGAGTACATTAAGGCTTATTTATCTGGAACTTCGGAGAAGAAAGGGTACAGCGGGAGCAGACCCTACTGTCCCAAATGCAACCGCCACCATGACGGTTCTTGCCCTTGCTCCAACTGCAAGCGGTTCGGGCATCTAGCCAAGGATTGCCGAACCAACATTCCCACCCCCAACACTAATGCACCAAAGGCCTGCTTTGGGTGTGGAAATACAGGGCATTTCAAGAAAGATTGCCCAAAGCTGAAAAACAACAATAACCCTGCTCGCGGTAGAGCATTCGTTATCAAGGCTGGGGAAGCCAGACAAGACCCGAACGTCGTGACGGGTACGTTCCTTCTCAACGACCTTACTGCTTCTGTGTTATTTGATACCGGTGCCGATAGAAGCTTCATTTCTGAGAAATTTAGCCCTTTACTTGATATAACTCCCACTGCCTTAGATACTAAATACATTGTTGAATTAGCTAATGGCAAACTGATTGAGACTGATAGTATCATACACAACTGTACACTTAACCTCACGAACGAAACGTTTCCCATTGATTTAATCCCTGTCGAGATCGGCAGCTTCGATATTATTGTCGGTATGGATTGGTTATCCAAGCACCGAGCTGAAATCATCTGTCATGACAAACTCGTTCGCATACCTCTTGTCTCCGGTGGAACCTTAGTCCTACAAGGGGAGACCGGCAGACGGAATCTGAATATTGTCTCCTGTCTGAAAACTAGAAAATATCTACGAAAAGGGTATCAAGCCATCCTCGCACATGTAACGGAGAAGAAGTCGGAGGAGAAGCGACTTGAGGATGTTCCGATCGTGCGGGATTTCCCGGAAGTCTTTCCTGAAGACTTGCCCGGACTGCCGCCACCTAGACAAGTTGAATTTCAAATCGAACTTGTGCCCGGAGCTGCACCCGTGGCACGAGCCCCTTACCGTTTAGCACCATCCGAAATGCAGGAGTTGTCTAACCAACTACAGGAACTCCTGGACAGAGGATTCATTCGACCAAGTTCCTCGCCTTGGGGAGCTCCGGTCTTATTCGTGAAAAAGAAAGATGGATCTTTCCGCATGTGTATTGACTACCGAGAGCTGAATAAGCTAACCATAAAGAATCGGTACCCACTTCCTAGAATCGATGACCTATTTGACCAACTCCAGGGATCGAGTGTTTACTCAAAGATTGATCTACGGTCGGGTTATCATCAACTCCGAGTCCGTGACAATGATATCCCAAAGACAGCCTTCCGAACTCGTTATGGGCATTACGAATTCCAAGTGATGCCATTCGGTTTAACCAACGCACCGGCCGTATTCATGGACCTTATGAATCGGGTGTGCAAACCATATCTTGACAAATTCGTCATTGTGTTCATCGACGATATTCTGATTTACTCTCGCAACGAGCAGGAACATGCTCAACATCTGAAAACCATTCTAGGACTTCTTAAACACGAAGAGTTATATGCCAAATTCTCTAAATGTGAGTTCTGGATTCGAACTGTTCAATTCCTAGGGCACGTGATTGACAGCCAAGGAATTCATGTTGATCCCGCCAAGATTGAAGCAATCAAGGGCTGGGAGTCACCGACCACTCCAACCGAAGTGAGACAATTCTTAGGTCTTGCTGGTTATTACCGTCGATTCATTGAAAACTTTTCAAGAATAGCTGTTCCCCTAACCACGCTGACTCAGAAAGATAAGAAGTTCGATTGGACTGATAAACAAGAGTCAGCCTTCCAGCTATTGAAAAACAAACTTTGCAGTGCACCAATCTTGTCCTTACCCGAGGGCACCGACGATTTCGTAGTTTACTGCGACGCCTCACACCAAGGACTTGGTTGTGTGCTAATGCAACGGGAAAAAGTCATTGCCTATGCCTCACGACAACTAAAAATCCACGAGAAAAACTATACGACCCACGACCTCGAGTTAGGTGCTGTGGTCTTCGCATTGAAAATCTGGAGACATTATCTCTACGGTACGAAAAGCACTATCTTTACCGATCACAAAAGTCTCCAACACATATTCGATCAGAAAGATCTAAACATGAGGCAACGTCGCTGGGTTGAGTTACTTAGTGACTACGACTGCGAGATCAAATATCATCCGGGCAAGGCTAACGTAGTTGCCGACGCCTTAAGCCGAAAAGAACGAGTGAAACCCCTTCGAGTCCGAGCACTTTCTATGACAATTCGTAACGAGCTTCCTGCTCAAATCCTTACCGCTCAACTTGAAGCACTCAACGATGAAAACTTGAAAAATGAAGCCTTGCGAGGCTTGGATAAACAATTCGAAATCAAACCTGATGGAACTCGATACTTCTCTAACCGGGTGTGGTTACCCAAATTCGGAAACTTGCGAGATTTGGTGATGGCTGAAGCTCACAAATCTCGATACTCTATACATCCTGGTTCTGACAAGATGTATCACGACGTCAAGGGGTTGTATTGGTGGCCTAACATGAAAACTGACATCGCCTTGTACGTTAGTAAATGCCTAACCTGTTCCAAAGTCAAGGCCGAACACCAAAGACCCTCGGGGTTGCTCCAACAACCTGAAATTCCTCAATGGAAATGGGAACAGATTTCCATGGACTTCATTACCAAACTACCAAAAACTTCGAGTGGTTGCGATACCATTTGGGTGATCGTGGACCGTCTCACGAAATCTGCTCATTTTCTGGCCATCAAGGAAACCGACAAGATGGAGCGTCTGACTCGCATCTACGTCAAAGAAATCATCTCGCGACACGGGGTACCTATCTCGATCATCTCAGATAGGGACAGCCGTTTTACTTCTAACTTTTGGCAATCACTACAGAAATCTCTTGGTACTCGTCTGGATATGAGTACTGCTTATCACCCGCAAACCGATGGCCAAAGCGAGCGAACTATTCAAACACTGGAGGATATGCTACGAGCCTGCGTAGTTGACTTCGGTACTTCTTGGGAAAATCACTTACCGTTGTGCGAGTTCTCGTACAACAACAGTTACCATACCAGCATAAAGGCTGCACCCTTCGAGGCACTTTACGGGCGTAAGTGTCGATCACCTATCTGTTGGACTGAGTTAGGAGATCCCCAACTCACGGGTCCAGAAATCATTCATGAAACTACTGAGAAAATCATCGGTATTCAAAACCGGCTGAAAGCCGCACGTGATCGTCAGAAAAGTTATGCTGACGTGAGACGCAAACACCTTGAGTTCCAGGTAGGGGACAAAGTACTTCTCAAAGTGGCACCGTGGAAGGGTGTCATTCGATTCGGAAAGCGAGGCAAACTAAACCCTAGATACATCGGACCATTCGTGATCCTTGAAAGGATTGGCCCAGTGGCATACCGCCTGCAACTTCCTGCTGAACTTAGCAGCGTTCACAATACATTCCACATTTCTAACCTGAAGAAATGTCTGTCTGACGAGACACTGATTATACCGCTCGACGAAATCCAAATCGATGATAAGCTTCATTTTGTCGAGAAACCTATGGAAATCATGGACCGAGAGGTCAAGCAATTGAAACAGAGTCGTATTCCCATCGTAAAAGTCAGGTGGAATTCTAGGCGCGGCCCTGAGTTCACCTGGGAACGGGAAGACCAAATGCGACAGAAATACCCACATCTCTTCCCAGACAACGCACCGTCCGTGCACTCAAGCTAATTTCGGGACGAAATTTCTTTAACAAGGGGAGAATGTAACACCTGCTAAATTAGGATAATTAATTATGCCTAATTAATTGTAACTAGTTGTAATTATTATGTAATAGGACTAATTGCAGACTCTATTTGTATATATATAAGGTGATTTATATATATATGAGTGTACTTACGCGATTTGGATTAATCGTACGAATTAACCGGACGGAATCCGACACAGTTACTTGGACGTTGGTGACAGAAACTTACCTAAATAATGAGAACGTATTTTATTATATAAAATACACAGCGAACAAACATTATTTATAATATCGCGACGACATTCTGAACAATTTAACGAATACGTATTGAACGCGAGTTAAGAATTTTAATACTTCGACAAATGTTTTTTTTTATAATTAATTTCAAGGTATTTCATTAAAATATTCCCGTCACCTTTTAAAAATATAACTGATTGACTTAACATTTAAACGACGGAGGAAACGAACACCGCACGGAGCGCGGAGGCGCGGACTGAAAATGGGAGGCTTAACCTCCCACCTCCTTTTCTTTCCTTTTTATTTTCTCATTTCTTTCTCTTTCTTTCTCTCTTTTCTCTCTAATTTAAAAACCACCACCATTACCATAAATCGCCAAATAACAACACGAAACGACACCGGATCACACCACTCCTTTGGAATAAAAGAACCATGGCATCCCGATCTATCTTTCCATCTTTTCGGATTTTCGATCCGACATTTTGTAAGTTCCCGACAAAACCCGAAACTCTCCGTTTTTACTCATTTTTACGTTTTTATGGTTTATATATGCTTAAAATGTCCAAAAATGGGTTGGGTAAAAGATTTGGACCTAACGGAAGTTTTCCGACCGATTTTCCGGCCACCAATTTCCGATCAGACCGCTACGTCGCAGAGACGCTGGGCTATCTGCGACGTAGCTCAAAACGTCGCAATACACCTCACAACGTCGCACATAGCGACGTCGTTACCAACGTCGCATTAAGTGGCCGACGTCGCATTAGCGACGCCACCCCCTACGTCGCATTGATTTGCGAAGGTCGCATCATGCGACGTACATGCCCACGTCGCACCCTACGTCGCTTGCAACGTCGCATGCTACGTCGCATGCTACGTCGCACAAACCAGAAACTAGAAAAACACATATTTTTACTAAGTGTCGGAACCAAGATTTTAACACCTGATTTTACCCAAATTCAGATCCAGATGCGTTTTTCGTCAAAGTAATATAGTAGAAATAAAAATTTTCCAAGCTGACCTGGCAGCTCGACCCCAGCCAGGGGCTCTGCCCCCGGACCCCCGTCATTAAATGTTGTAAATACTTTTCACACTAAGTGTTGAACACTTACAAATAACGAAACCTGATTCAACGATACATATAATGATAACACTTTGAATCATTATTACAAACCATCACCAACGGGCCATATTTGTTTTCAAACTACAAACGGATTACTAAACAAACACTTGGACATAATGAGTTGTGTAAACAACTAGCCTAGATGGTCTTGCGAGACATCTACTTACTTAACTTTATATGTTTAGGCATTTGAAGGTTACGGGTTCGGAGAACCTACGGTTGATATTACTTACCCGTTTATTGATATAAACGTACTTGCAAAGACTCAGGTGAGTCTTACGGCCCCACTTTTACTGTTTTATCTTATTGGGGGAGATACATGCTACTACTTTTTCTTGAACACAAGTACTAAACTGTTTACTATACCAAACGGAATTGCATGAGTTGTTACTATTTACAGAAGTCTCTCCATCATATATCGTTAGTTATGGACTTAAGCGCGAACACTAGTTAATGGATCCATTAGGGAAATGACCCTCCCCACCCGGGGCAGTAGCGCTGCCACGTACTGATTTACACGTATAAACGGGTGACTACCTATTCGTTACTGATGCTTGCTCAATTACGAGCATGTCACGGGAGCAAACTTATTACTTACGGGTTAAGCTTCGATTATGAGCCTCATGGCAACGGTATAAACTTACTTACTTACATTTGCGGGATTGCAAATACTGGTTTACGATTTCTGGACTGAAATTGCTGATTTTACGCCTGCGGGCATTACTGATGAAACCTCGTGTTCAAAGTTGATATTACTTACAAACCTGTGAGATTCACCAACCTTTTGGTTGACACTTTTTAGCATGTTTTCTCAGGTACCCGGATGGAGTAGGATTACTCCAGGATTTTAGCTAGAGTCGCATGATTTCAACACAACTGCATTAACGGAGATTCTTAGCATTATCTTTTGTATATTACGATTATGTAATAGAATCTCCCGCTATACGCGTGGACTCTAGGGGAAACTACATTTTGTATACGAAAACACTAAGTTTTCAAACATTATATCTATGGTATGTAACTAATTTACAAAACGTCTCATTTAGAGGTCGTTTGCTGTATATCTTGTGCTTTGTATATTGATTAGTAACACCCAAGTATGCTTCCGCAAATCACTAAATTTGGGGGTGTTACATAGATCAAGAAAGACATTTTTCAAGAATATGTTAAGTTGCAAAACATGTATTTCTATACTATATATACGCACATAAGTGCTACTAGCTAATCTTGAATCAAAAGAGTATTTCATATTTCTTCACACTTCTAATTTTTTGAGTAAAAAAAGTCTATACAAATTAACACATGTAAAACCACCTCCTAGATACTTAAAATAATATCGATCAAATGTTCTTTGTATTCTCTTAATTCAACTTCAAATTACCTACACAAACTACAACGATTAATATTCAATATAAATTCAACGATCTGATGTATACACCGGTTTAAAAACTATAAGAAGTTGTTTTCACGTAATGTTTTAGAGGAATACATCCACAACGTGAAATGAAAAATCAAGACGGTTAAAAATAACTACTATAAATGTCTATTTACATATTACGTTAAATACAATCACATAAACAAATTTCATGTTTTATTAGGTATTCAATCTTTCTAATAAAGCATATATGTATACACACACTCTTTAAATATTATATTCGATATTCGATTTCATAATATGTAAGTCCCGTGTGTTATGGATCGATAACGAGGTTATCTTTAGGTATTAAGGTGCGAAATTCCTCAATACTTGGTTCACGGATTGTGAACGAATTGTTTTGCAAGATAATAGCGAATTGATTACTCAACAAGGTTTTGTATCGATTAATTAATGTTAAACGATCAATACCTAACCTTAGAATGCTTAGAATTGCAATAGAAAACCTCTGGAAATTGAATTGCAAAAGTCACTTATGGTTTAAACCTAATTTTGTATATATATGATTTCTGCCGACTCGACTCGTAGCCCGATGGGCTCTGCGAGTCGACTGACTTCGCAGCCCAAAACCAAGCCCATTCTGGTCTCGGTTCGTTGCCACCTCTGCGAGCCCAGATCTCGATTCGCAGAACTCAATCCTGCGACTTGAGATCTCATCTCGCAGACAGACTTTAGTTTGCATTTTCATTCTCGATATTCGTCTAACACTTTATCTTACTAATATATTTAACGAATATTAACAACAAACTAATATCATATCAATTATTACAATTCAAAATCAATTGTACACACTTGATTACAATAATCACTAGTATTATTACAAGCTAGATCTGTTGTCACAAATACATGTCCCAACATAATATTTACAATAACACTAACAGATGAGGAAAGACAGTCGTGAAGAAAATTGTATTGTTAAGTTTTAAAACACGTACTCCCTCTTCCCCTTTTATTGTCTCCTAAGAATTTTTATGAGATTTTATATAAGTTAGATGAATGCCAAATTTGCCCTTATATTCTACGTAAGTTTGACTGAAAATTATTATGAAATAATTGATTGAGAGTATGAATGACGTTATATAGGGAGTTTAATGGATTTTTATAGTTAAATTTTGCAAGTAGACAATATTTTTGAGACAGACAAAAATAGTAATGTGAACAATATATAAGTCTAAGAATACTCAAAGAATATATAATATTGAACTTAATTCATTAAACTTTTTAGGTTTATCTTTCTAGCTAACTAAAAGTTCTACTAAATAATACAAATATAAATTAAACTAAATAGAATTTCAATATTTATAAAGTATACAAAGTTTGTGTATTAAAAATCATATATTAATCAATCATATTCCTCTATGTTTGCCAATAGTATGTAGCTTACTTGATATTGGGTGCCACTACCTAGACGCGTAAACATCATATATTTAGACCCAAAAGAGTATTTTATATTTCTTCACACTTTTAATTTTTCGAGAAAAAAAGTCTATAGAGATTAACACAAATAAACACCTCCTAAATGGAAAATGATTTGTAGACCTAAATTGATAAGCCTAAATATAGACCTACGAATTTGATTGGTTAATGTGAAAAATTGATTGGTGGAGATTAAGAGAGAGAAAAAATTTAACCAATCAGAAAGTTAGGTCTATTTGTAGGTCTGTGTAAGTAGTCATGTATAGCATTACTCCTCCTAAATACTTAAAGTAATATCGATCGAACATTCTCTATATTCTCTTAATACAATTTCGAATTAACTACACAAACTACAACACTTAATATCCAATATAAAAACTAATCTTATCGATATATTAACATTAAAAGATCCGGTCTATACACAGGTTTAAAAATTATAAGAAGTTGTTTCCACGTAATGCTTTGGAGGAATACATATGCAACCTATTTTTAAGTTTAACATCCTATGTTTAAGCATTATAATTTTTTTTACTTCTTAATGATAATTCCTAAATACTTTGTTATATAATCTTAGTCATGTTCAAATACTCTAAGCTACATCTATAGTTGTATATATCTACAAAATAAAAACATTAGAATGCTATTATAATAGCCTACCATTAAAGTTTTTCCTATCAAGATATCATGTTTATATTCTTCTTTTTTAAATCCAGTGTATTGCACTTGTCATCATCTTAATATATAAGATATAAACATTAATACTTAAAAATAAAAAAAATCATTTTATCAATATGTTTATATTAAATACCCGTGTGTATACA
Organism: Helichrysum umbraculigerum; assembly: GCA_949592205.1. NCBI lineage: Eukaryota > Viridiplantae > Streptophyta > Magnoliopsida > Asterales > Asteraceae > Helichrysum > Helichrysum umbraculigerum. The sequence goes on along the minus strand of CATIUR010000005.1, from coordinate 408,068 downwards.
CGGGTTTATAATCTAGTAATATAATAAAAAATTAATATGTTATAGTATTACACTAGAATGATTGCAATGAAACAAAAATAATTAAATTAAAGAAACTTATACTCATGAAACTCTTATAAATGTAGTCTAAACATGAATTAAGTATACTATAATTTGTAGAGTTGTATTTTTAAAGTAGATGGTTGATAAAAGTTAAATATTTAAATTATTATTATACTAGCTATTAAACACCCAATACACAAGAGAAAATTGTCCGTTTCGTCCCTGTGTTTATTCAAAAAATCATGTCCCGTCCTTGAGTTCACGAAATGTCACCGGTGATCTCTATATTTTTCATTTTCGCTCGGCAACCGTCCCTCTTAACGAATTTCGTTGGTTTTCTCCGTTAAGTCAAACAAAATGACCAAAATACCCTCTATCTTCTTAAAAACACAACCACCACATTTGAAAGATGAAATCCCAGCGGTTCTATAACTCTGTCATCCTTAAGACCTTAAACCATTTCTTCCCCTAATTAAATTTTATATTAATTATTTTTTTAACAAAATAAAACCCCACAATCCCTACCCAAGGTTTTCTACACAACTTAATCCACCATTTCCAAACACCAAAATAAATCATTAAGAGGGTGTTTGGCTTGGCTTTTGAATTTCAGCTTTTAGCTTTTTAGCTTTCTAACTTTTTAGCTTTTGCTGTAATATAATGCAATTTTTAAGATAGTGTTTGGATTAGCTTTTGATGTAAAAAGAGCTTGTTCCATGTGAAAAACTTAAAAAGCCAGGATTTGATGGCTTTTAGAAAGGAGCTTTTTAAGGATAAGAAAAGCTAAAAAGCAAAATGTGTTTGAATTGAACAAATTGTGAAAATAGCTTTTTAGTGGTATCTAACCTCTAAAAAGCTAAAAAGCTTTACACTAACGTCAGGCCAAACACCCTCTAACACGCCGTCCACACATCAAACCCATATTATAAACTTTTACATACCATGATATAGATGTAGAATCCATATAGGTATATGATTTAATCCATTCTTCCATACGCTATTACATTACATCTTTAGATATATTAACAATTAAACCACAGTAATGATGCTTTTACACAATCAAAGTCGCTTCCATCGTTTTGAACTTGAACTATAACGGTGGGAGAAGATTGAACGACGACCGGTAAATGACGACGGAAAGTAAAGGGAAAAAGTTGCGTTCTGATCAGAATATACCACCAACAACGACGGTTCTAGAGGTGATAAGTTACTCGCCGGAAATCGAAGTAGATCTGAGAAAATATATCAGATTTCGGCGAGTTTTAGGGTGGTCTGTAGCGTCACGTTGATGGATGATGTGGCAGCGACGTTTCTTTTACGCGTTATCGATATATATACAAATCGTTCTTTTTCTTTTTCTACTTCGAATCTTGTGGCTCAAGGACTGTTGGTGTAGACGCCCATTGCCACCGTCGCGAAGCCACATCGTTGTCGTTGTTACTGTGGTTGGGAATGTAATCATTGATCAGGTCTAAAAGAGAACTTACGTAACTTGAGTTTTGGCTTACTTGGTCGTGAGTTTTTGGTTTAGTGTTGGCATTTGTGTAAGAATTTCAATTAGAGTTTGAGGATGAATAAAAAAGGTTGGGTATAATTAGGGTTTCAGCATAAAAGGAGGTGGTGCGTGTTTGAGTATTAAGATGAAGAAAATGAGGGTATTTTGGTCATTTCATTTGACTTAACGGAGAAAATTAACGAAATTCGTTAAGAAGGACGGTTGCTGAGCGAAAATGACAAATATAGGGATCACCAGTGACATTTCGTGAACTCAAGGACGGGACGTGATTTTTTGGACAAACACAGGGATGAAACGGGCAATTTTATCAATACACAAATAAACTTTAGTTTTTGTCACAAAACACTTTAAATATTCAACCATTGAGTTTTTGAATTAGAGCATCCACAACAACTAGTTTTTCTAAAGCTTTTTTATGAAAATGGTGTAAGAGTTTTTTTAAGAAAAGCTTTTACTCCAATGACAAAAAGCTGTGTGTATATATAAAACTATTAAAAAGTACAAATTTTATAAAGAAAGGGATTGTAAAGCTTTACATTTTCAAAGTCTTTTACTCTCTCACCTTACTAATTTAGTCCTTTTAATTTTTATAGTTTTATATAGATGTAAAGCTTTATATCATTGGAGTAAAAGCTTTTCTTAAAAAAGCTGTTACACCATTTTGATAAAAAAACTTTAGAAAATCTAGTTGGTGTGGATGCTCTTACAACAATAGTTGCAAATCACACGGTTGAATTCCTTTGTTCTTGCAAATGTATCAATTTTTAAATAAGTTATTATCCGCTATTTTGGTGAGAACACAAGGATTACGTAAGAACGGTGAGAACACATCCTAGCCATTTATTTAAAGTCAAGGGTCCAAAATGGAGGTGACATTTTTGTAATTATTTAGAAGTCCGGAAAAAGGTGGTAACATTTTTGTAAATAAGTGAAACTTCGATTTTCGTTCATAGTATATCTTTCTTTGTGAATCATTTTTTTTGTTGGGTTCGCGTCAATTTTGAAGTAATGAATTTTTATTTTTTATGTTCATATAACATTTTGAAATGACGAAGTTATACTTTTAACCTTTAACAGTTTATGATAACTTTTGTGAACCAATAAAAAATAAAACTTCATCTTTCAGAAATTTGTGTGAAGCAATAAAATGTAAACATTTACTATTTTAAACCTACTGTCTACGAAAAACAAATAAACCTTCACAGTTAAATAAACCTTCACAGTGTAGTAACTTGTGTGAAAAAGAGAGAAAAGAAAATCAACAATAAAAATAAACTGTAAATACAAATCAAAGTGCACATTATTTACGAAAATGCCAACACGTCAGAACTTTAATTTAATTACGAAATTACCACTGTCATTTTTTAATTTAGATGAAATCAAGGGTTGAGATGTGTTTTCACCGTTTTCACGTAAATATTGTGTTCTTACTATATACCAAGTCTCCCCCCCTTCTCTCTCTCTCTCTCTCTCTCTCTCTCTCTCTCTCTCTCTCTCTCTCTCTATATATATATATATATATATATATATATATATATATATATATATATATATATATATATATAGTGGGATGATCGAAGGGAAACACTTTTTTTTTGAAGGAAGATAGAAGTGTAATATTTATCACGCAGCATTTTAATTCTCATCGATACAAATGTCAAAAAGTAAAAGGTGAAAATTAATAAATGTTTATCAAAATCGATACTATGAATGTTAAGCTTCTTTGATAAATTCTTTTTGTAGTTTATAATATCAATTGATGAATATTATATCATAAATCGTTATTATTCATCGTAATGAATGTTAGTTAAAATTCATTATCAAGAATGTTAAAACTAAAAATATTTGTGAAATTGTTATTTTTTTACCATTTATCGTGAATAATGTTAAGTAAACATTCATTATGATGAATGTTAACATTTTTTTAAATAAATATTTACCAACTAATGTTATGACTTAAAAATTAACTTCATCTGTGAATATATTCTTTATAACATCGATTTTGATTACTATTACTATTAAAATTATTATTATTATTTTTAAAAAATTTGTAATGGCGAACTTAAGATGCTCCGTGATGAATATTACACTTCCTCAAAAAAGTGATTCGCTCTTGAACGCTCTCCTATATAAGTAGATGTTTAAACTGGATTTAAAGACATGTATAATTATTATAGTAAAATAATAAAGAATACTCGTGTGTATATATATATATATATATATATATATATATATATATATATATATTATTGTTGATAACTTAACAAATGTGATAAATTTATCCTTAAAGCATCAATCCTGCTGTGTACTTGACTCCGGTTGATGGCAACCATGAGTTGCCTAACAGGAATTGGGCGACTGTGAAGTTGTTGGCCTGAGTGGAATCATTGATGGCATGAAGACCAGGCCAGGTGACGCGACCTCCTAAGCCAGCACCTGGACCATAGTTCATGTACTCTGCATAGTAAAGAGTATCGAGAGCAAAGTCACCATTCCATTCTAGCCAGCCTTGAGGCCGGATGAGGGGACTCATGTAGGATTGCATGAAGATGGTGCGAGAATACAGCTTCCATGGGCGTCCAAGATATGTGGGCATACTAGTATTGGAGTCGATCAAATCAGGCTCCACGGATATGTTGGAAAACTGGATAGAAAATCCTGAAGGTTGAGTTGGTTCCTTACGGCCTTGTGCTGTAATGGTGTTCTTTTGGTTAGGTAGGCCCTTCTTGGCTAGTATCTGACAATTTTGAAAGACGACAACTCCATCTCCAAATATAAAATCAACCGTCCCTGTAATTAAACACTCTCTGTAGAATTGACGCATTGAGTGGGCATATAGAGTGTCCTGGTACCCCGTAATAGCGCACCGAAAAATAACAGAAAGGTCTGAATCAGATCGAAATGCAACTGCTTGGTGCTTCTCAGGGCCTGCCGTGTTCTCAAATCTCATATCACGAGCTATAAACCCTTTGCCCTTCACAGCTGTACATGTATCCATGTAGTAGTACTAGTACTAGTTAATCAATGTAATTAATTAATTACGATGTATAGTAGTAGTGTAATATTATAAATTCGTAAAGCAATTATCAATTGCTTACCGAATGTAGCAGAACGATAGGTGGTCCAACCATCACCGAAGCTGTGGTTACCAGAAATAATGGTGAGATCCATGCCATCACCAATCATCATGATGTTGGTTTTCTTTTTACTGATCTCCACATACTCCCGGTATACACCCTTCTTGACGTAAATCACATAGCGGCGGCTGTTATAATCTGGTACTAGAGAGATGGCATCCATCACCCTGGAGAAGTTGCCACTACCGTCTGCTGCCACAACCACATCAGCTGCTACGTTATTGGCTTGGAGGAGTTTCCGATCAGTTGGATTTAGCCATCCAGGTAGCTTCCTCCTACTAGATGGAATTTGATGATGAGCTGGAAGCTGCTGGCGTACCATACCAAGTACATCACGCACTAACGAGGTGACCTGGTCAAGGCTACCGGCTACCAACGTCTTTACAAAGCTGTTTGTACCCTCAAATCCATCCATGCAGGTGTCTTGATTACCTAATGCCCCGCCAAGCCAAGTTGTCATATCAGCCCCCATGTTACCGGTGCTGTTATATTTGCCTAATTGATTGAAATAAATACAACCACAAAATTAAGATAATGGAAAATCAAACATAAGGTTGAGACACCCAAGTTTTTTAAATTTTTGTTATTGAGGTTACTGCTGGTTACCTGTTGTGGGGCTCTGAGAAGCAGAGAGAGTCCATGTGAGTTCATCAGCAGAGAAATCGAGGAGATCAAGACAATCAGAAATGGCATTAGCAAGCCGGAAATCCCCACCTAAATTACCACTGAATTTAGAAACAACAGAGATCACATCTCGGACTGTTTGAATGGTAGACCGTAGAGAATCTACAAAATCAGATCGGGTAACTTTCAAGCACTCATCGCTGCTGTATTTGTAAGAAGCAAATATGGGAGTGGAAAGAGTGGATACTAATACTAATATCATGACAAGTTTTTTGGTTCTTAAGAAACAAGCCATATATATATATATATATATATATATATATATATATATAATTGTATAATTATAAGTGTACTAATTGGATATCGGAGGAGGAAGAGGAACTTAACTAACTTATTGATCAAGGGTGAGTGTAATATATATGTATCGACCGATCCTTACCTTGATCCCATTAAATTTAATGATCTAGGGAGCCTTACCTTGATCCCATTAAATTTAATGACTAGGAAGTTAAACTAAACAGGGTATATGTACCTGTCTTCGAGTGGTGGGTGGGTGGGGTAAAATTTAATTAATTGGGTTTGGGAGACAGGTAAGGGATATTTAATGCTGCAAGGAAATGAAGAGGACCGGAAGTTGTGTCATATATAGTTATATACTGTACGTATGTGGTAGCAGCATTTGTGTTTAAAGGTAGCTCCTCCGATCCGCCCCTACGGATTCGATCCATCTTTGTATTGTGTGCCAGCTAGCCTATTATAGTTAAACAAGTATATATGCTTTCCTTTACTTACACACTTTAATTGTGCGTTTAGTTGTGGAAAATTTTCCATAATTTTCTATTTCCAATTTTCTAAAGAAAATCATTTTCTAGAAAAGTGTTGAAAATTTAGAAAACACGTTCAAATGTTGGAAAAGTGAATTTGGAAAACTAGTTATATCTTGGAAAATTTGGAAAAGTGTGAAGGAAGTTTATAAAGGAAAATTTGGAAAAGTGAGGGGAACTTGTTTTCCACCTACAAGTTATATTTTGGAAAAGTGGATTTTTCATTTTCTTGAAAAATTTTCTTAAAAAAATTCATTTTGAACGCGTTTTCTAGGGTGCTTTTAGTTACAGAAAACTCTCCACTTTTCTAGAAAAATTCTCTAAGAAAACAGCAAAATTAGAAAACGTGTTCAAATTCGAGTTTTCAAAAAAACTTTTCTAAGAAAAGGAAAATCATTGTTTTCTTTTTTATAACTACAAAGTTGAAAACTACTTTTAGTGGTTTTCTAAGTTTTTCATCTCTACTATTCTTTGAAAAAGGAAAACTCCACCCCTTGTAACTAAACACGTTTTCTAGATTTTTCATGCTTTTCTAGAGAGGTAAAACACTTCTCATTCTCTAGGGATATGGAAAAAGAAAAATGGAGAAAATTTTCTGTAACTAAACGCACCCCTAGTTTTCCACTTTTCTTGGAAATTTTTTTTAGAAAACTCCCCATTTTTTTCACAACTAAACGCACTTAATTTCCCCTTTCTTTCCATTCCTTGTTGCCTAGCTATTTAGATTGAAGATCCTCTTCTATCCTCCATTATTATGTCTTTTTATTACATTTCTTTTTTCTTTTTTTGTGGCGAAAAACAGTATAATATAAAATAAATCCTTTCAACAAAAGTTGAAAAAGATCGAAAAATACATCAAAGATTGAAAGATACATCGAAATTTCAAGACAAAGCAAACCGCAAAAACTACCGAAGCTATCACAAAAACAATAAGACTAGGCCTAATAAATCTAAAGCTAGTAGCCTTTAAATGTTGTAAAGATGTGCATCCATATAGAATTCCCAGGAAAATGAACGTAAAATGAGATCAGCTCCAACTTCAATCAAGTAGTGGGAAAAATGAACGTAAAATGAGATCAGCTCCAACTTCAATCAAGTAGTGGGAAGATTTGGACAAAAGCTCTTACAGAAATCGAAGCAACTTCAAGAAAAACTCCTTAAGCGAAAGAACCTTCATAATTCCTTTGATTTGAAAACGAAAACTTGCAAAGTCCATATCATTATTTCTTTTTTGAAGGAGAGTTGTCACTTAAAATCAATCATTCAATAAAACTTTCAAACGAGGCCATCTCATCTTTGGTCGACTTCATATTAATGAGTTTACCAATTGCTTTGGTAGGCTTAGCAAGAGCTAGGACCGAAGCAACATGAACAGTAGAAACGTCTTCACCATATACATCATTATCTAATGCATCAACACAATAGTCCTTCGCTGAATGTTTCTTTTGATATTGAGAGGTCTTGCTAACACTAGGTTTTGTCTTTCCTTTGACTTTTTTATCCCTATGTTTTTGAACAGTCTTTCTAAATAAAACACATGAAGAATGACATTCTTTATCCCTACATTGTTCATCAACACGATCGGCGATAGCACAAGAAGTATCCAACTCATCGTGAGTAGGAATAACTCCTAAAGAAAGGCTAGTAGTAGTTTATTGAAGATATGGCCAACTATGAAAAAGAAATTTAAACCTTTTGGTCACTACATCATTCATGTTGAGAAAGATTAATGTAGGCCTTTCAATTAGATCACTTCAAGATCTTTATTATGTCATAGTTGCATTATCTATTTTGTACCGTTCTAATTTCTTCATGTAGTTCTATGTGTTTTAAATGGTCTTTGACTGTGGCATGTAATGTGCATAGTCAAGATGCACTCACTCACTTTTGTAATTCCTGTGTTTTCTTTCAACTTTTGTTGAAGTAACACTTTTTTATATATTTATGTTTTTTGCCAAAAAAAAAAAAAAAGTCATTGCTAGTATTTTATTAGCAGAATACCGCATCAAACATCATTTTTCTTTTAGTACCAGACATACATGTATCCCGTAAAATACATGATGTTTTAAGAAAAGACCAATCCACTATATTGTACATATTTGTTGGAAATTATAGACATGGTATATAATTCAATAACCGGATATTTCTCTGTTAATTGTGATTGGATATCTCGTTCCAAAGACAATATTTCGACCCTAGAATTACCCGGGTTCACGAAATCCATCTTAGGATAATTAAAGAGAATATTGAAACTTTTGACAATCGAATCCTTCAATCCGTGTGTTAACATGTTTTTGAATTATGCAGAAAGGATGAGATTAGAAGCTCACATTTTGATCACTTACTATCAAATTCACCCGAACCAATGTTCAATGGGATCGGTTATCATATTTGGCCTATTACACTAATTTGAAGTGGTGAACATAGTTGTATACTCATACGTCTTTATGGTTAAACCCAAGTATTGTTTGAATCGTATGGACTCAATGGTTCAAAGTGTTAAAATAGTGTCCAAGTTCATAACTAATTGGTAAGACTATCGTTAAAAGTGTAGTCCTTTTTGGGTTGCCCTCGATGAACAGTAATAGAAACTAATTGAGCGATAATATTAATTAGAATTAATATTGTAGTTAAATAATTAGTTTGTTAATTTATCAAAGTTGATAAATTAATTGGAAACTAAAAGAAATTAACATAAACTATAAAGAATATTTAGTTAATTTATTAATTGAATATTAATAAGAAACTAATAAGAATATTCTGGAAGCGATTTCTGATGCGTGTGAAAGCGCGTCTTGTTTTATTATTTATAACTGAAAATACCTTGTTAATACTATCACACAACCAGGCAAGAATACCCGATCGGAATAGCATAGCTATGGTAAGTCCAGGTCGAACACAGGAACACATGAACGATGTTATTCAATTAAATTGGAATTATTCATGAAAGCAGTAACATAGGGGGTACGTTTTAGTTCCGTACGAACGTTCAAGATGAACTAAATAACCAAACCAAACAACATAAAACAAGATACAGAGGAAAAGATAAACAATTGAAGATAAACATGTAATTGCTTAGAGTCTTCACACTCATATTCATATTATTCAGTTCATTGTGTTTTGATTGTCTGATTGTGATTTCTTTTATATCAATTTAATGCCAAATTCTTCAATGATATTAAATTGAATGTATATTAGCCAACGTTTCGGGTCCAACTAATATCTACAACCTAGGGTCCCACATTAAACATCGATCCGTTGTCATAAGGATGGTGCTCTATTGTGTACTTTTCCCTAGATTGTGCATTAAGTATTCTCGACTGATTATGATTTATCCTCGCGGTATGACTCAACAATACCTACTAATAATCTCTTACTAGCTTGCTCATTTTAGATTGATTAGTTACTAGTCTCTTAACCTATCAAACTCAATCTATTTAGCAATGACTATAAACCTAGATTCATAATCATCAATAATCAATAACATCAAAGGAACTCAATCTCAATGACATTATCAACCACGTTAAGTAGTAACTAACAACCACCAACAATCAAGGTTCTACGGATAACATAACAATCTTCAATCAGACAATTGATTCAAAACACAATTATAACTTTCAAACATTCATAATCAAAGGTTATTCAACTAAACAATTAACAATAAATCTAATCCATGATTCAATTATACAAAATCAGATTCATAGTCTCAAAACAAACACATAGACATGATTGAATTGAAATCGGAACAAGATAAGCAAACCGAATCATAAACCGAACGAATTAGAATCAATAAGAATCGATCCTAGCTTTTCCGCCTCCAAATCGCCATCGTTTCACCCCCAAAATGGGGGAAAAACCCCTCTGGAACTTGCTGAAGTCAAACTAGGGTTTGTGGTTCAAGTTATGAAGTGAAAACCCTAAAATCGGACTTAAATGGCTGAAAAAGTGATCCATACGGCGTATGGATGTAAAAGCCCAAAAAGTCCAGCCCGCGATAACAAGTTTCAGCCTAGTTTTCAATCCATACGGCGTATGGACATCCATACGCAGTATGGATGCATTTTCAGCTAAAATGAAAAAAACAAAAGTTGTAGCCCTCTCTGTTAGCTAAATTCTCCAAGTTGAATCACCCCAATCGGAGTTCGTACGAAGAAGTTATGGCCAAAATACTAACAGGTGTCTGAAAACTCAGCTTTTACATTCTTCCTCCATTTTCAACTCATCTTTCATTCTTTTTCCGATTCGAGCTTCATTTACACTTCAATCCAATCCAATCCTGACTATCTTCACTCTCTTAGCTTATTTTCTTCGATCCAATCTTCTCTTGTCCAATGTTTTTATTCTTTTAGCAACTTTTCTTCCAAATAAGCTCGTTTTTCGTTCCTTTTCGATCCAAGCTCCATTTAAACTCCTAAATGCAAATATGAACGAAATAAGTATCTTATTCATACAAAATGCATTAGAAACCTATCAAACACGGGGATAATTAGTACTATAATTTTGTACATTTTGGCGTTTATCAAACATCCCCCACTTGAATCCTACTTGTCCTCAAGTAGACTATCAATTATAAACTTATAAACGACAAAATTTAGTAGGCAGACAATGGCGCATAGGGACTTACATACAAGCTAGCATTTTGCAAACCAAATTTTTAGCTTAAAAACAATTCAACTTTAAGATTTAGCTATCAAGAAACTCTTCTAGGAAAAACAAATTATCTCATTCATTATTATTATGCATAACAGATAGCTCACAATGATTACCGATATTGTTGTCCACCTAAACAATCTATACTTAGGTAATTGAGCTTGACTTATCATTATTCTAACAGATTTACCCTTGATTCCCAATAGCAAAATACCCTCATACATATAACGTGCTAATATTTCACATATTATGGATATCCAATTAAAACAATCATTTTTCAAGTCAAGACATTGGTGACAGGTCTGTGCCTCAACACAACAGAGCGACATAACTTGACCTTGGTTTAGCAATAATAAATTTTTAGTCAAACCATTGTTGGCAGGTCTGTACCTTAGTACAACAAAGCGACATAATTTGACTACATTTTTAAATCATGAGTTGTTAAACTCTTTTGCTCTTTTTCATTAAATATACTGACGGAGACCAGGTCTGTACTTTCGTACAACAGAGGAAACAACACCCAGTATATCCCCAAATGATATTAATTAAATACCAAAATTATGGCATATCGCACGCTATCATATATAAGAATTAAGACTAAGTCATAAATTGCTAAAGTTCCTCTCGGAATATCGCATACTTCTTGCATTAATTTTATTTAATAGCTCAACAACTTACACATATATTGCCTATTGATACATCACATAATGAACAATCTAATATTTTAGTTCAATTTATCCTTTGAATTTCCCAGATTTATTACAAGATTTTCTAAACTTAAAAAGAATACATTTTTAAAAGAAAAATTTGGGTTGAAAAATGACTAACATAGAATGCCTTATACCTTTAGTCTACCAATATTTATCGAATTATAAATCAGGACAAACACACTTCTTTTCCCCCATCCCCCACTTAAAATAAAGCAATGTCCTCATTGCAAAACAAGGAATCGTAAAAAAGGGAATAGAAAAGAAGTGAACAGAAAACTCCCCTGGACTTGAAAAAAATGCTTTATTGATCTGATTCTGAAAATATACAACAGCACACTTCCGTAGGCATCACGGTTGCATTTAGCGTATGCAACAAGCCTTTAAACCCCTCGGTATCCCGAGTGGATGAGTTATAGTCTCTTTAGGATTTCCAGGGAACATACCAACAAAGTTCAAAACTGCAAACAAAACCAAGAAAACAAAAAGTAGAACAAGAAAACAAAATATAAAACAACTAAAAGTTAAAACTACTTATTAACAAATAGAGCAGACAACAGAATCTTGTCGCAGAACAGCCCTTCCAACCGCTGGCTGGTGCACACAACCACCGGTTGAGAGTCTGTGCAAACCAAATTCAAAATCTTCGCTCCATTAAAATATATAACAAGCATATAAATATAATTAACATATAAACAATTTTATATAAAACAATTTTTTTTAGTTTTTAAATTTTATAATTTTTAAATTTTTTTTAAATATATATATTTTTATTTTTTATTTTTAAATTCCAACTTAATCGAATAAGAACCCGTTCCCCGATAGAACATCAGTCCAACCGGTTAAGTGTTCTCCGGCAGCGGCGCCAAAAACTTGATGCGTGTGAAAGCGCGTCTTGTTTTATTATTTATAACTGAAAATACCTTGTTAATACTATCACACAACCAGGCAAGAATACCCGATCGGAATAGCATAGCTATGGTAAGTCCAGGTCGAACACAGGAACGATGTTATTCAATTAAATTAGAATTATTCATGAAAGCAGTAATATAGGGGGTACGTTTTAGTTCCGTACGAACGTTCAAGATGAACTAAATAACCAAACCAAACAACATAAAACAAGATACAGAGGAAAATATAAACAATTGGAGATAAACATGTAATTGCTTAGAGTCTTCACACTCAGATTCATATTATTCAGTTCATTGTGTTTTGATTGTCTGATTGTGATTTCTTTTATATCAATTTAATGCCAAATTCTTCAATGATATTAAATTGAATGTATATTAGCCAACGTTCCGGGTCCAATTAATATCTACAACCTAGGGTCCCACATTAAACATTGATCCGTTGTCATAAGGATGGTGCTCTATTGTGTACTTTTCCCTAGATTGTGCATTAATTATTCACGGCTGATTATGATTTATCCTCGCCGTATGATTCAACAATACCTACTAATAATCTCTTACTAGCTTGCTCATTTTAGATTGATTAATTACTAGTCTCTTAACATATCAAACTTAATCTATTTAGCAATGACTATAAACCTAGAATATTCATAATCATCAATAATCAATAACATCAAAGGAACTTAATCTCAATGACATTATCAACCACGTTAAGTAGTAACTAACAACCACCAACAATCAAGGTTCTACGGATAACATAACAATCTTCAATCAGACAATTGATTCAAAAAACAATTATAACTTTCAAACATCATAATCAAAGGTTATTCAACTAAACAATTAACAATAAATCTAATCCATGATTCAATTATACAAAATCAGATTCATAGTCTCAAAACAAACACATAGACATGATTGAATTGAAATTGGAACAAGATAAGCAAACCGAATCATAAACCGAATGAATTAGAATCAATAAGAATTGATCCTAGCTTTTCCGCCTCCAAATCGCCATCGTTTCACCCCCAAAATGGGGGAAAAACCCCTCTGGAACTTGCTGAAGTCGAACTAGGGTTTGTGGTTCAAGTTATGAAGTGAAAAACCTAAAATCGGACTTAAATGGCTGAAAAAGTGATCCATACGGCGTATGGAATTCCATACGGCGTATGGATGTAAAAGCCCAAAAAGTCTAGCCCGCGATAACAAGTTTCAGCCCAGTTTTCAATCCATACGGCGTATGGACATCCATACGCCGTATGGATGCATTTTCAGCTAAAATGGAAAAAACAAAAGTTGTAGCCCTCTCTGTTAGCTAAATTCTCCAAGTTGAATCACCCCAATTGGAGTTCGTATGAAGAAGTTATGGCCAAAATACTAACAGCTGTCTGAAAACTCAGCTTTTACATTCTTCCTCCATTTTCAACTCATCTTTCATTCTTTTTCCGATTCGAGCTTCATTTACACTTCAATCCAATCCAATCTTGACTATCTTCACTCTCTTAGCTTATTTTCTTCGATTCAATCTTCTCTTGTTCAATGTTTTTATTCTTTTAGCAACATTTCTTCTAAATAAGCTCGTTTTCCGTTCCTTTTCGATCCAAGCTCCATTTAAACTCCTAAATGCAAATATGAACGAAATAAGTATCTTATTCATATAAAATGCATTAGAAACCTATCAAACACGGGGGTAATTAGTACTATAATTTAGTACATTTTGACGTTTATCAATTTCCAACCTGCGGTTGGGGAGGCCAACCGGCGGTTGGAGGCTAGGGTTTGTAAGGCGGTGTACGCTTGTTGTAACGTGGGAAGGAATCAAACTGTTAATGCAAAAATGTCTAAGGCTTGATTTTATTTTGTTTATGAATCTGTCTAAGTGTTGTATTGGTGCGACAATAGAGAGTCCGTGAGTAATATGTTACGTGAATGGTTTATTGTCCGTGAATGGTCTATTGTCGGAGCTGTAGTCAATCCGTGAATAAGCATTGACGGATTGACCTGGTCAAAGTTTCTTATGTATTTTCGCATAAGTCATTTTGCAAGAGTCTATAAATAGGTTGTTAATAGCTCATTTTGGTTAAGTCTTTTGTAAGTTTGTTCCAGAAACTCTCTCAGTGATTTCTGATTAATACAAAAGTACATTTGATCAAATACTTCTTGTTATCACTTTCTAATTCATTTCTCTTGTTAGATTAACTTGAATTCCGCACCTGTTAATCTGTTCTAATTGCGATTCGGAGATCTACGGCGTTCACAAAGTGGTATCAAAGCCGTACGAATAGAAATTAGGACTGTTTGAGAGAATTAGAAGTTGTTTTGAGGTATTTGTTTGAATAAACGGACTCGGAAGCTTCAACATTGCTCGTTTAGTTGTTGTTTGACACTGTTTGATTGATTTAGACATCTTCTGAGCTTGATTTGCTTCGGATTTGGATGAATTTCTGCTGTACTGTGATTCTGTGATCATAATTCATCTGAATTTGATCTGAATTTACTTCAATTTGCTTCAGATTTGCTACGGATTGTTTATGTGATTATCGTCAAGTGTACGGATTCCTATATTTGACGGTAAAAGATCAAATTGAGTATCTACGAGTGTCAGAAATCAAATTCCGAGTTCAGTGATATCAATTTTAGCCAAAACGAGCTAGAATTGAAGGTTCTACAACACTTTTCAATTTCTGGAAAATAATTCCGTGATTAGTGAAATAACCGTTTTCCTCCGTGAATAAGTGTTCCGTGATTACTTCTGAGTGTGCGGTCCGACAATAGCTTATTGTCGCATGAATAGTACCTATTGTCGCATGAACAGTAGTTGATATTCACGGATTGTATTGACGGACTTGTATTGACGGACTTGTATTCTCGGATTCTCATTGACGGATTGGTATTGACTTATAAATAGTAACTAGTATTCACGGATTAATTATATTCGCGGGTTGTTTGTTATTCACAGATTGATAGTATTGATGGAGTATTAGTATTCACGCAATATCAGGATTCACAGATAGTTGGTATTGACGGACTTCTGACAGATTGTGATTCACGCATAAGTGTTATTCTCGGATACTTGTTATTCTCGGATTTCTTATTCTCGGACTTCTACTCTCGGATTTCTTCTAAGTGTTTACAATGGCTCAAGTAAATTGGCAAGCCATGATGAAGAATGAATAGGAAACTGGAACTACAACCAAACCATCAAAGTTCTTGTATCAGAATGATTATGACGATTGGCGGTATCGGTTTGAGTCATTTATTGCTCTATATGATCCAGATCTTATGATTCCTATCTTGGAACAATACATTCATCCTCGCGCTGAAGGAGTGTATAGGGATAACAATCCTCCTCCAAAGTCACTCAAAATGATGACTTCTGAAGAACGGAAAGAACATGATCGAGACAAAAAGGCTAAATCAGTAATCTCTATGAGTCTTCCTAGTGATGTTCTTGCGGGATGGAAGGATTTGACCACTGCTTATGAACTCTACAATGTAATGGCTCAATGTTTTTCTGGTAACGACAAGTTGAAAAAGAGTAAACGTGACTTGTTGAAGAAGCAATGGGATGTATTCACATGCATGCCAAATGAATCTTTCAATGACTTAATTGTCCGTTATTCTCAGTTGATCAGTGAACTCAAAAGACATGGTTTGATTATGAAACGTCTTGAAATCAATGAGAAGTTGATAGAAGCCTTACCTTCAAGATGGGATATAAAGGCTAACATTTTGCTGGAAGATGAGTCATTGGGTGAATATGCATATGAAGACTTGATCAACAAATTGCAAGTATATGATGTTGCTTTACAGAAAAAGGAGACTGGAAAGATGATGCAATATTCTCAATTTGGTTCTAAGAAGTCTTCAGAAACAACAGCCTTGTTCTCTGGTAATGAGGCATTCAATGTTGGGAATGCTAGTGGGACTACAAGTGGTTATTCTAGCTATGGATTTTATGGAGTTGGAGGTGCTTCAACTTCCAATCATCAACAACAAAATTCCAACCAACATGTTTCAAAGATTACCGAAGATCATGCAAATGTTGTCACAACTTTTCTTTCATCATATGAGGCCTTTATTGCTGGAAAAGTTGGCAATATAGAATTGACAGAAGAAGACTATGATCAGTTACATCCTGACGATCTTGAAGAAATGGATCTTCAATGGAATCTTGCTATGTTAACAAGAAAGGTCAAGAAGTTTCTTCAAAGAACTGGAAAAAGCAAGTTGGGGGGTAAACTGGGATTCGATAAATCAAAGGTCAGGTGTTACAATTGTCAGAATTTGGGACACTTTGCCCGAGAATGTGAGAAAAGCAAAGCACCTTCTTTTGGTTTCACCAAGCCTTCTACCTCCAAAACTTATTCTTCTTCAGCTCCACAACAATTTTCTGGAAAAGACACAACTCCTGCTCCTACATCATCAGCACTAGTTTCTACAGTTGATGAATTCTATGATTGGAGTGCACATGTGGAGGAATATTCTCAAAACCAAGATTTCATGGCACATGTCTCTGAGGTTGATTCTGCTCCATTTGAACAAATCTGTTCAAAATGTACTGACTTGAGTGATCAACTCAGTCTTTACAAAACTCAAAATCAAAAGTTTTTTACTGACATTGAATTAATTAAAAGTCAAAATAAGGAGTTGGTGGAAAACCACAAGCTTTTCACTAAGCGTTTTGAGTCAAATGATGTTGAGAAACATGATTTGAAAGCTAAAATTTTAAATCAGCAAACCATCATCAATAGTTATTTGGTTGAGATAGATTTACTTAAACAAGAAAAATCTGAAGCTGAATTTAAAATTTTAGATCTTGAAAGACAATTGTTGAATGTTTCTACATCAGCAGTTGTTTTTGATGAGATTATTCATAAACAGCATTTAAATACTAAATCTAAATCTGGTCTTGGATATCCAAACGATTTTCAAGAAAAATCCAAAGCATCACAGGCAGCTTCTAAAGCTGGAATTGGTTATCATTTTGTTCCACCACCAAAATCTTATTCTCAATTGCCAGTTAAAGATGAATCTGATTCTGAGTTTGTGTATGGGAAGGGAAAAGTTGATGACTCAAAACCTCAAAATGAAGTAACTCAAAAGGTTTCTTCTAATGAGAGTTCTGAATCACCACAAATGACTCAAAGTTCCGAGATGAAGAAAAATGATTGTGATGATTGCAAAAAGAATAAGAAGTGTGTTTTGAATCAAAATAATAAAGAAAAATCTAAAACTTGTGATATTCCGAAAACACCTTTCAAGATTTTGAAAAGGACTTCTTTTTTTATCAGTTCACAATCATCTTCTTCATCAACAAAAGGTCAATATCATGCTTTCAAATGTGAAACTTCAACATGTGAAGCTTCTACTAGTAAAAGCTCATATTCTAAAAATGATGCTTCTACAAGTAAAGTTTCACATCATGGTTCTTATAATCGTTTTCATACTCAAAGAAAGTATGAAACACGAAGTTGTTTCTATTGTGGTATTCGTGGACATCTTTTGAATAATTGTCATAAACTTGCTAAAAAACATTCAAGACAAAATTTAAAGCAAGATAAATCTTCAAATATCAAAGATGTTCATAAATCCACAATATTTGAGAACCTACAGAAATCAAGACCAAATACCTTTGTTTCTTCAAAGAAGAAATCATCATTTAATGATGCGTCAATCAATCATTCCAATGACTTCAAAATGAATTTCAAAGAGATTGACGTTTTCATCTTAGATGAAGTCACTGGACGACCCAAAGCCTCCAAGGCTTGGGTCTATTTTAGCAACTAACCATTTTCATCAAATGTCTTGCAGTCATCCCGAGCTATCGATAATGTGTGGTACATTGATAGTGGCTGCTCAAGACATATGACCGGGAATCTCTCCTTACTTGAAGATGTTAAAACCAAAAATGGAGGGTTTGTTGCTTTTGCGGGAGATAAAGGAGGAATGATTTCAGGAGAAGGAACCATTACTAATGGTGAAATAAGCTTTGACAAAGTGAATTATGTTGAACAACTTCAACATAATTTACTTAGTGTTTCTCAAGTGTGTGACAAAAAGCTGTCAACTTGGTTCAATGATGAAGAATGTTTGATTCTCAAGCCAGGATTTGTTGTACCGGAGGAATGGATTCTTATGAGGACTCCTAGGGTTAAAGATATGTATGTTCTTGACATGCGTTCTATAACTCGTTCAGTGGAGCATACTTGTTTGTTATCAAAAGCATCAGAGAAAGATTCAGTTTTATGGCACAGAAGGATGGGTCATATCAACTTTAGGAAAATGAACTTTTTAGTCAAAAATGATTTAGTGATTGGAGTTCCTAAACAGACTTTTTCACTAAATGATCATTGTATTTCCTGTAAAAAGGGAAAACAAACTAAAAAGTCTCATAAACCTAAGTTGGTAAACTCAATTAACACTCCATTGGAACTTCTCCATATGGATTTGTTTGGCCCTGTTAGTGTGAGGAGTATAGGTGGTAAATCCTATTGCTTGGTAATTACTGATGATTACTCAAGATTTTCATGGGTTTACTTTCTGAGTTCTAAAGATGAGACAGCTGAGAAAATTAAGTATCTAATTTTACGATTAGAGACTTTATTTTCATTAAAAGTAAAGAGGTTACGAAGTGATAATGGAACGGAATTTAAGAATTACATCATGGAAATGTTCTGTCTTCAACATGGTATATCTCAACAATTCAGTGCTCCTCGAACTCCACAGCAAAATGGAGTTGCTGAAAGGAAAAATAGAACATTGATTGAAGCTGCAAGGACTATGTTTTTGGATGCAAAATTACCAACAACTTTTTGGGCAGAAGCAGTTAACACGGCTTGTTTTGTGTTAAATAGAGTTCTTGTGGTCAAAGACAAGAAGAAAACGAGTTATGAGTTATTGAATAATCGAAAGCCGAATATTCACATTCTGGAACCTTTCGGATGCCCGTGTTTATTGATGAAAATGAAAGATCATCTTTCAAAGTTTGCTGAGAAATCTGAATCTGGATTTTTCTTAGGATATTCAGCAAATTCTCATAATAAAAGAGTTTATAACATAGCATCTCATCGAATAGAAGAATGTTATGAGGTTGAATTCTTACGACATTCTTCTCCATCCGATGGGATTGGTCCAGAATGGTTATTTGACTATGACTCGTTCTTCAATTCTCTTTCTCCTTTTCAAGAAGATGTGTCATCTTCTGTTGCAGCTTATAATGATTTTGTTATTCCGGTTCTTTCTTCTCTTGCTGAGCCAATTCTTACTTCTGTCACACCAGTGTCTACTTCTGATCTTACTCCGCCACAATCAACAGAGGATTCTGCTGTTCAAGAATCTTCTCCAACTATGGCAAATGATGCAGATGATACAACCTCAAATCCTGATGATACTGATATTTTTCAAGAACCTTCTACTGAACTAGAAAACACCAATCATGATGATTCTAGTGATGAAGTAGTGAGTAATCCTGAGGATTCACAATTAGGAACCAACTTGCATGTGGATCCTGTTCCTACGTTGCGTGTTAATTCTGAGCATCAACATCCACTCACAAATGTGATTGGAGCTGTTTCTGATGGAATCAAAACTCTTCATCAACACCAAACTTCTGCTTGTTTCTTATCACAAATTGAACCAAAGAATGTTCAGATAGCTTTGTTAGATTCTTCTTGGGTTCAAGCAATGCAAGAAGAATTGCAACAGTTTGTTAAGTTGCAAGTTTGGACATTGGTGGCACCTCCCAAAGATATCCATCCAATTAGCACGCGTTGGGTTTTCAGAAATAAGAAAGATGATCGAGGAATTGTGGTTCGCAATAAAGCAAGATTAGTGGTTCAAGGATTCACTCAAATTGAAGGTTTGGATTATGATGAGGTTTTTGCTCCGGTTGCTAGACTTGAATCCATTCGGATTTTTCTAGCATATGCTTCATTCATGAAATTCAAAGTGTATCATTTAGATGTCAAGTGTGCATTTATGTATGGGAAAGTGCATGAAGAAGTGTTTGTCAAACAACCACCAGGTTTTGAAGATTCTAAATTCCCAAATTATGTGTTTAGATTGGATAAGACCTTATACGGATTACATCAAGCTCCTCGAGATTGGTATGAGATTTATCTCAACATCTTCTTGCTAATGGGTTTTCTAGAGGTCAAATTGATAGTACACTCTTCATTCGGAAAACAAAAGCTGATTTGCTTCTCGTTCTAGTATATGTGGATGATATTATATTTGGGTCTACGAACGATAGTTTGTGCAAAGAATTTGAGAGTATCATGAAGTCTAAGTTTGAGATGAGTTCAATGGGGGAGATGGCTTTCTTTCTAGGTTTGCAAGTTCAGCAACTAGATAAGGGCATTTTCATACATCAAACAAAGTATGTTAATGACATCTTAAAGAAATTTAAGATGTTGGATGCCAAAACTATTTCCACTCCCATTGATCTTGTTGAGAAAATTGGACATGCTATTGATGATACACCAACAGATCAAAAGGAATATCGGTCAATGATTGGTTCTCTCATGTACTTAACTGCTTCTAGACTTGATATAATGTTTGCTGTATCTATTTGTTCGAGGTATCAAGCAAATCCCAAAGTCTCCCATTTGAGGGCCGTACACGGAATCTTGAGATATTTGAAGGGCAAACCTGATCTTGGTATATGGTACTCGAATGATGATGATTTTGCACTTTCAGCATACTCTGATTCTGACTATGGCGGATGTGGTATTGACTTCAAATCAACGTCATGAGGATGTCAATTTCTGGGAAATAGACTTGTGACATGGCAATGCAAGAAACAAAACACGGTTTCTACCTCTACTGCGGAGGCAGAATATATTGCTGCTGCCAGTTGTTGTTCGCAAATCCTTTGGATTCAACAACAACTTCGGGATTCCGGTCTATTACTTACCAAAACTCCTTTAAATATTGACAATACTGCAGCCATAAGTATCATACGCAATCCCGTTCAACACTCAAAAACTAAACATATTGAAATTCGTTTTCATTTCATTCGGGATTGCTATGAGAATAACTTGATCATTATGGTTCATGTTGAAACATCGAAACAAATAGCTGATTTGTTTACCAAAGCTTTTTCAAAATCACGTTTTGAGGAACTGATTTCGATGCTCGGCATGAAACATTTGGATCAAATTGAGTAAACTTTGGATATGTAATTTTCTATTTTTGTTTGTTGTTTGCTTGTTTTTCTTTTATAAAAAAAAAATAAAAAATCCAAAAACATCAGAAAATCTATAAAATCCAAAAACATTTGAAAAATAAAAAATCGGGGGAGATTTTGTGTAAAAATGTTGGGAAATGATAGTACATTGGGAAATGTATTAATAAATAATACCTAAAAGAAATGATAAGTACTATATTTGATGTGTTAGTAGGTTTACATAGCATTTTTAAACCAAATTTTCTACTAATTAATTTTATATGTGATATATTGGTAGGCATTTTTGCATTTAAAGTATTTAGTCTAAGAAATTATAATAATATATGCATATTATTTTATATAATCCAAAATAATTAGTATATGACAATCAAAGGTCTAAAAAAAAGATCAAATGTTATCAAAATGATAACAAAATGTCTTAAATTTTGAAGGATTAGTATATTATGATTCATGATTTAGGGTCTTAATATTATGATATCTGGGGAAATATATTGACTATTTGTTGTACTAAGTACAGACCTTAGTTGGTATATTTTTATAAACGGACTTGCAAATATTCCAAATGTTCATATATCAAATTAAAATAAACTCTATCACTTTGTTATACTATGTATAGACCTGTGATACAGTTTATAAGTCCAACCAGGGGTATGACATATGTGACTAAGTGTCATTCCAACATATGTGTGTACTTCTAAAGATATCATCATATTCTCATCCTTTATATGGAAATACTAATATATTATGAACTCAAAAGTATATTATTATTTAGATTATATAAAGTAATATGGATACTAATAATAAAAGAATTAAAGATATTTAAATGCAAGAGTGTTTAAGAGGACAAACATACCAATAATCACATATAGAATGATTTTTAGAAAGTATGTTTTATTAATGCTAAGTAAATTTAAAGAGGACAAAAATACTAACAATCAAAATAGACTTTCATTTCTAAACAATAAAATAAATACATTCATTTATCCCAATATGATCCCAACTCATGAGATTTACCCCAACAAAAATATTTTGCTTTTATTTTGCTTTGTTTCTGTTTGTATATATTTTGTTTAAAGTGTTGGTGCATTTTGTGTGTCAGTCAGTTGGTCAAACTATTGTAATTGTCAAAGTCAATTAGTCTACGAATGAGAAGTTGTTGATCAGAGAGAGGATAAGTGCTAGCAGATACTCAAGCTAAAGTTGAAGATTTGAAGACATATCCAAGCTATTGCCAAGGGGGAGTTTGTTGATGCAAAATCAACATGGTTTGTCAATATCTTGTATAGAATATTTAGCTTGAATTTGTAATTGAAATTATACGTGTTTGGGCCTGCGACACTCTCAATGTCCCAATGGGCTTGGGCCTGCGACATTGAGCCCAATGTCGCAGGGTCCAATGGTCCAACGTATAAATAGTCAATTAGGGCTTCATTTGTAAGAGTTCGTTCATTGTGTGTGTGTGTGAGACGAATTAGAGAGAGAGAGCCGAATGTGTGAGAGCAGAGAGGAGAGAAACGAAAGTTTGTATTGGTGATTGTAATCTTTATTATTCAATTGTGAATATATACAAAAGATTATAGAGAAAACGTTTGTGTTTCGTTTGTTTGGATTCCGCACTAACAATCGATTAATCGATCCGATCAGATCCCACGGCACGGGACTAACAACTGGTATCAGAGCCGTAGAATCAAGGATTCGTCGGTTTCGGATCGTGCTTTAGAACGTTTTCGGTTTGATTCGCGAAGGTTTTATTGTTTAATCTTCGTTTCTGGGTTGATTGGCTTGAAGATTCCGTTTTTCTGAAGAGTTTTTCTGGGTTTGTTCGTCGTTCGGTTTTCGAAATTCGTTAGGGTTTCGAAAATTTTCGATTTTTGGGGTTTTGGCCGCTGCAGCCCGACTGTGCGACGTCACCTGCGACGTCACGTGCGACGTCGCGTGCGACGTAACTGATTTTGCGACGTAGAGTTGCGACGTTACCTGCGACGTCGTTATTTTGACCTTAAGTGGTTATTGCGACGTAGGCTGCGACGTCGCTAGCCTCTGCGACGTTGGACTGCGACGTCGCTAGCCTCTGCGACGTTGGACTGCGACGTCGCTAGCCTCTGCGACGTTGGACTGCGACGTAGGACGCTACGTCGCATTTTCGATTCTTAGTTGAGTCATCGGACTTCTGCGACGTACCGTTGCGACGTTGCGATTTTTCTCCGACATTAACCTCGTTCTAGATTAAAAAAAAAAAAAAAAGTTTTTTGGCGGGAAACTCCGAAAAATTTGTGTGTTTTCAAATTTTTTCCATAGTCTTAAAAGTGTTCAATTTTAGGCTAGAAAAAGTTTCATTTTACCCGGCCATTTTTTGACGTTTTCGGATGAAATTTTGGCGGGAAAAACGCGAAAATTTTGTAATTTCAACTTTTGTTTTTAGGCTTAGAATAGCTTTATTTTAGTGTCGGAAAAGTTTCGCTGTACTCGGATATTTTTTGAAATTTTTGAATTCGATTTTGGAGGGAAAATTCGGATATGGCTTTTGGTGCGAAAATGCTTCCTTCTACATCTTTGTTCTATAGTGATTTTGCGAGTTGGAAGATTCAGTTATGCAATTTCATTGAATACAAAGATCCAAATCTGTTCAATTGGTTTAACACCATTGATCGATATGAGCAACCAAGACTCGATGGGGTGCTTAAATCAAGAGCACAAATGTCCGTCAAGGAACGAGCAGAGTTTGATAAAGACAATAGAGCATATGAGATGATTACCAAGTGCTTGCCAGAAGTTGTGATTAATGAATTTAAAAATCAAGCAACTTCTATAAGTTTATGGGATGCTCTTATAGTGGCTTACGATCAAAAGGAAAAGAAGTCAGAGGCTAATATTCAAGTTCCTAGTCTAAATGATACTTCCAGATCTACTTCCAACTCAGCAGCATCTACTTCTACTAGCACTTCATTTGCTTCTGATACTTCTCATACTGCTCATACTGCTCATACAGCTCCTTCAAAGGCTACTGAGGATCATGCTACAATCTTTGCAGCTTTCCTCAACTCTTATGAGACTTTCCTTTCAAAGAAGGCTAGTACTCTACAGCTTACTGAAGAAGACTTTGAACAGATTGATTCTGATGATCTCGAGCAGATGGACATCAAATGGAGTATGGCCATGATAACCCAAAGAACCAAGAAGTTTCTTCAAAGAACGGGTAGAAAAGACCTGGATGATGACGGTGATACAGGTCTTGGTTTTAATAAAAGCAAGGTGAAATGCAAAATCTGTCAGACTCATGGACACTTTGCTAAGGAATGTCTGAAGGAAAAGTGTCCTCCATCTGGATTCACTACACCTTCAGCACCAATGACTCCAGAGAAGAACACAACACCACAGGCGATGTCGGTGTTTAATCCAGGAACGTTTGATTTTAGTGCACTTCAAGGAGAGGTTCAACACAGTGCACTTTTGGCAAAGATACATGAGGTAGACACAGAATCTGAAAAACCTTTTACTTGCATATCCTGTATTAAATTGGAAGCTTCTTTAAAATGTTTTCAAATAGACTATGTAGACTTGAGAGAAAAGGTCGAGAAACTCAATGAGTCAAATAAGTTTCTAAAAGCTAATGAAATACTTTATGAAAAGGAAGTTGAGGCTCATAAGTTTGACACTGAGAAATATAAAGCTAAAGTTTTCAGTCAACAAGATGCTATTAATAGCTATCTTAAAGAAATTGAACTTTTGAATAAAGAACTTTCTGAGCTAAAGTCTGAGTCTGACAATTTTAAAAAGGGGATCACGAATTTCTCAAATTCTCATAAACTCTTCGATGAAATGGTTGACAAGATGAGGACAGATAAAAGTAAAGCGGGACTTGGGTATCCACCTCCCACTAACTATTATCCTAAGCCTGTTAAGGAAGGCACCGAAGAACTTGTGGCTGACTACTCATCATGGTCAGCTACAAAGTCTAAAGAAGCTACATCCAATCCCAAAAGGCAGGCAAAGGAGAAAACTAAACGGACAGAGTATCCCTTGCCTACTTTTGTTAAGTCTGATAGTACACCTCCAGTTCGTGTTGAGGAGGTCGTTGAGGTAGAAGATATACTGAAGAGTCTACCATTAAGGTTGAGAAAATAAATGTCAAACCTGAAAATTTCATCATTACAACTGAAAATGATGATTGTTTTACATGCAAAGGCAAAGCTAAGGTTGACAATGAATCCTCAAAAGTTGAAGTTGATAAATCTGAAAAGAATAAACCTTCAAAATCAACTAACTCAACCTCAGGAACATCTACTTCAACATGTTCTCCTAAGAGTGCATGTTCAACAAATGTTCCTGGTCATAGACCTTCTGTGTATTGTCCTCCACCGAAACGATTTGAGGGAACTCATTGGAATCAATCTTATGTTGAGAGACGTTCTTGTTTTCGTTGTGGTCAACAGGGACATATAATTAGGGATTGTCGGTTATTATCCCTAGATAGGTTTGGTAGAGGGATGCCAAGAACTTCCTCCTTTAGGAATTCTTATTCAAAATCGTTTTCTAGGCGTGCTTCGTATTCGCCTATATCAAGATATGCATCCTATTCTCCAAAACCCGTGGCTAGAGTAAACAAAGTTGTGCCTAGTAAACCTCAAGTTCAACAGCACAACATTGTTGAAAACAACTCATCTGAACCTACAAAGGTTTGGAAACCCAAATCCACAGACATCGCATCAATGAAATCTTCTGAGTTCTTAAAATATCATAAACTCATTGATGTGATGATTATGGATGACCATGGACAACCCAAGTCTATCAAGGCTTGGGTGTCCCATAAGTACTAACGTTTAATTGTTTGTGGTGGTGCAGTCAGGTTATTGAAAGCTAACATTTTTAGTGACTGCATGGATGTGGATATTGTTGGAAGAATGCGATGATGAATTGTGATTGGATGAGATTTTCGATGTTATGAGGTGGTAAAAGTGATAACAGGCATTTGATTTGACTTGATATGTGATTTTGATAATTTTCTATTTTTTATTTGTTATAATGCAACAGCCATTCTTTATACTTTTTAGTATTAAAGAAATGCAATGTTGCGAAATTTATTCAATAAAAAAAATAAATACAAAAATATGTTTAATGTTTAAGGGGAGTATTTTTTGGATTGGATATAAGAATTTGCTGTTCAGGGGGAGTAATTCTGAATATTAAAAATTCTGATCATTTAATTCAGAAATGTGAATAGCAAGATTCTTAAGTCTTGAAAAGATGTTGGATTGTGTGTCTGTAAAACAACTTGGGATATGATAGTACATCGGGTGACATGCATAAAAATGGAAATTTTAAGGTTTATGTTGGATGTGTCAGTAGGTTTATCTGGTATATTTAACACATCTTTTATAAACATTAGCTTCATTATATGATGTATTGGTAGGCATGGTACACACCGGTTTGTGAGTGAGTAAGAAGTAATAATAAAACTTGTCTATTACTTTGTGAAAAATGTTATATGATGTATGACATAAGTCTTAATTGATAAATGGAAGTACTATCATACACTGTCATAATTATGTAAATGTAAAATGGGCATATAGTGATAATATGATTATTCGCCTAACTAATGGTGACTATTGTTGTACTCACGTACAGACCTGAATCCATTAGTTATGCAAATAGTCTCAAACTTGTTATGTTCATACTAAGGGACCCTCTGTTGTACTAAGTACAGATCTGGGGCCACTAGTATCTTCATAGTCGGTTTGATGTATGCCTAAATATAAATATCAAGTGTATGTTACGAGAAAACCGAGATAAACTTGGTCTTGTAATCTCTACCTTGTGTGAATGTGCAGTGTTCGTTTTACTGAAGTTTATCAGTATATCATATAATAGGTTTCTCAAAGTTAATATTCATACTAACAATAAAGGTTAGTTCACAGATACGGATGTAACATGTTTAAGTGGACAAACAATACCGATGATCGTCTTGAACTAATTTTTATAAAAGGTGCTTTAAATATGTCAAGTAAATTTAAAGTGGACAAATATACTGATGATCGAAATAACACTTACTATTTGCTAATAATTGCATGTTGGCCTGATATGATCCCTAAGCAGACTTACAACAATCCTTTCCCCAATTTATTTTAATCTTTGTTATTTGTTTTTCCTTTATAAAGAAAATACAAAAAGATTTTATTTCTATGTTATTTTCTTCAAACATCACATATCTTGTTAAAGTCAAATATTGAAGATGCAAAGGATGTCAGCTATTCTCCAAAGTTTGTGAAGATAATTCTATCGGAGAAGCTGCTGATGATTGAGAGATGGTCACTGAGTTTGAAGATCTTATTGTATGATAAATTTGTGTCAGTCACATGAATTTGGACATCAAGATTTCTTGGAAGACCATGCTATCTCAAAGGGGGAGCTTGTGATTGTTGAAGACATGAAAGAGTTTGTTGATGAAGACTAATTGAAGACTTATTTGACCAAGCTGATGACAAGGGGGAGTTTGTTGGTGCATTTTGTGTGTCAGTCAGTTGGTCAAACTATTGTAATTGTCAAAGTCAATTAGTCTACGAATGAGAAGTTGTTGATCAGAGAGAGGATAAGTGCTAGCAGATACTCAAGCTAAAGTTGAAGATTTGAAGACATATCCAAGCTATTGCCAAGGGGGAGTTTGTTGATGCAAAATCAACATGGTTTGTCAATATCTTGTATAGAATATTTAGCTTGAATTTGTAATTGAAATTATACGTGTTTGGGCCTGCGACACTCTCAATGTCCCAATGGGCTTGGGCCTGCGACATTGAGCCCAATGTCGCAGGGTCCAATGGTCCAACGTATAAATAGTCAATTAGGGCTTCATTTGTAAGAGTTCGTTCATTGTGTGTGTGTGTGAGACGAATTAGAGAGAGAGAGCCGAATGTGTGAGAGCAGAGAGGAGAGAAACGAAAGTTTGTATTGGTGATTGTAATCTTTATTATTCAATTGTGAATATATACAAAAGATTATAGAGAAAACGTTTGTGTTTCGTTTGTTTGGATTCCGCACTAACAATCGATTAATCGATCCGATCAGATCCCACGGCACGGGACTAACATAAAGATTTTTCATTTTACAAATTTCTAGTGTAAATAAGTTTAGATTTTATCCAAAGTAAATTTAATTTGATAAAAGTGTTTCATTTAAATGCTAATTGACGGATATTTTTTTATTGTCGGATCTCATTATCGGATAATTAAAACTGAAAAAGAAGTGTATATATACTACAAAATTTAAACTTTTCACACTTCACATTTTTATCCGTCAATCCCTTTTACTCCGACAATAGGAAATTTTCCGACAATACGCAGCAGGCCATCTCTTTCTTCAATTACTTTCTGTGTGGTGACTTTCACTCGATTCTGTTCCGATAGAAGTGTACGCCTTTTCTTTACGCTTCGATCGGTATAAGTTTCCCTCTTTATCTCTCTGTAAATATGCTTTAATCGTTGATTTTATACGAAAAACACTGTTCATGAATAGTACCCTAACCCGTTTGTCCGACAATATCATTCACGGATGAACAGTTGAATTAGGGTTTATGCGTGAATAGCCTATTCACGCATGAACAGTGTTCCGTAAATGTGACTTAGTTGACCATTGACTTGTTTGACCATGACTTTCCGACAATACTGTATTCTCGTATGAACAGTACTTATTCACGCATGAATAGTACTCCGACAATGTTATTCACGGATCACTTGTGTTGATACTCTTATATTCCGAGATTAATTATTGTCATATTGTTATTGTCGGAAGTACAGTACTCCGATAATGATAATCACGGACTATTTGTATTGTCGTATTGTTATTGACGGATGAATAATTCCCATTTGTTATTGTCGCATGGCTTTCACACTTAGGATATTTTTTCAGTTTTTGAAAAACTTGAAACTTTTTAAAGTATAGTTAGGTTTGTTGCTTAACATATACTTTGTGCAGCTTGTTTGTATATATCAAGGCAGAACCAGATCCTGTTGCTGCTGCACAACCTGATGTGCAAAGAAGTGCCGTTATTTTTGAAAAAAGACACAATTCCACTGCTTATCTTCTTGAGGCTCCGGATAAACCTGAAAATAGGAAATTCTTTCCTCTAATTAGGTTTTTGTTACGATCTAGGATTTCACATGCCCTATCAGTTCCAGTGGCGAATATGTATGAAGATCATATGAATGATTTTTGGTTGACTGCTAAATATCATACTGATGTT
This sequence comes from Helichrysum umbraculigerum, assembly GCA_949592205.1. NCBI lineage: Eukaryota > Viridiplantae > Streptophyta > Magnoliopsida > Asterales > Asteraceae > Helichrysum > Helichrysum umbraculigerum. Next base: position 378,240 of record CATIUR010000005.1, on the reverse strand, counting down.
CAACCACTTTGTATTACGGCCACAGTGGATGGAAGACCACTTGTACTTACGGAGGAATTGATTAGGTATACTTTGCAGTTAGGAGATGATGTCAACGCTATAAATGATATTCCTAGAAATATTATTGACGATTGTCTTCAACAAATGGGTTATACAAAAGGACCACAAGATGTGCAGATTTTGAAAAATCATTTTTGTCCACATTGGAAGTTTCTGGCACATACATTGATTTGCTGTATCTCTCCAAGAAAGGCTGGGTTTGACGCAATGAGTTATTATTTAGCCGGATTGATGACAGCTTTGGTGCTCAATATTCCTTACAATTTTTCACAGTATATCTTTGAGAATTTGATTAGGAACATTAATGAAGATGGATTTTTTATGTATCCACGATTCCTTCAGCTGATTTTTGATCAACATATTCAAGGAATCACTTATCATGGAGATGTTATCCATTATACTCCTATTCCGAAGAGAGTGTTTGCTGATTGCAATAGTTACCGTGGTAAACCTACACCACCAACTGTTGATCTCTTTGGACATATTATTGATGAAGGATTTCTCCCTCCACAGATAGACTTCCAGATGGAGTCTGATGATGATAGTGAAGAAGCAATGTCACAGGGGGAGCCAGAGCATGAGGAACAACCTTTACTGGAAAATGAGGAACAACCTTTGGTAGAGCAAGAGGATGAACTTCCTGTACATCCTGAGATTGAGGTTGATGATGATGTTCCACAAAATCCTGATGCTATCACTGAGATTGAATCATCTAGTTCTGAGGATGACGAACCTATTCGTACTCAGACCATTGCAGAGTCTTTGGAATCTCAAAGACCGACTGAGGAACGTATAGAACAAGAACGACAAGATTTAAGACGTCAACGAGAGGAGGCTCGGGATCCTGAATATGTACCTGAGCCTAGACCTACTCAACGACGGAAATTGATTGTGACCAGAACTTTTGATTTTCAGACTGGGTCTTCATCAACTTCATTACCAGTGACTTCTTCTGCATCTACTTCTTCTATATCTTTGCCAGTATCTTCATCCATGACTTCTTCAGCTACAATGTCTTCTGTTTCTGAATCTGTATTATCTTCTGTGACTTCATCAGCAATCTTTTCTTCTATCTCTATGCCTGTTATGTCTGCTGCAACTGGTATTTCTACTACTCTTCCTATTCCATCATCAATACCTGTTTCTTCATTTTTTGCAGCTGCTGGAACTTCATCTACTACATTAGCTATTCCCAATGTGAGTATGGCAGATCTTGATGCATCTCTTCAAAGGGCTGTAAATCCTTTGATGAACGTAGTGGATAAGCTAAGAAATGAATTATTTCATGCCTTAGGAAGAATTGGTGCTCAGGATGTTCTTATTGCAAATCAAAGCCAACAAATCCATACTCAGACCTTACGGATTGAATCACTTGAACAAGAGATCTTTCTTTTGAAAGAAAAATTAGGTGATCAGGGGGAGAATGTACATGATGTTGATGATGCAAATGATGATGATCAGGATGATGATAATGATCAAGGAAATATGGGATTAAATGATGATCAGATTGTTGGTAATGAAAATGAGAAGGTGCATGATAAGGGTTCAAGTCATCATGATGATGATAATGGACAGGATGGACATACTGGTGATCAGCCGGATTTTTCTCAAGCTATGGTACTTTTTGAACATGTTGATATGGAAGAACCCATTAATGTTGAACCAATCAGTGCTGTTCCTCCTTCTATGGTTTTGACTCCCGAACCAAGCTTTGAGAATGTTGATTTCGATGATCTTGGAGATGCAGATTTAGAGTCTTTGCACATTGGAAATATGTTTGATGATCTTGAAGTCGGTGAAACTTCTGCTTTCGAGCTTGGAGAATCTTCGCAAAAGTTTGATAAAGAAGAATTGTCGGATAGTGTGGAAGAGGAAGAGATTATGTGTCCTACTCCATTGAATGTTATTGTTGATGACTTAATTCCATTTGTGGAATTATGCAATAATGGAGATTACGAGTTTGATGAATCTGATTCAGAGTTTCCACCGGGGTTTGAACTAAGAGATGATTATGTGAACATTGAAGATTGGGTGGATTCTGAAGATGAATTACATCCAGAAGGTATTTTTGAGCATCCTAATACTTTTACGGGTTCTCATGATAGTTTTTGGATTAACTCAGATGAAGAACAAGTGCCAGAACGAACCTTTCCTTGGTGGTTTCCGAAACAACCTGATCAAACGAAGACGATTAAAGTTAGAAGATTTTTCAAGATACCGAAACGAGAATGTGTTGGAAGAATAATCAGTTGGAAATATGATAATGACAATAAAGTCTTTATTGTCAAAAGAACTGATGGACTTCAATATTTTCGTAGATCGTTCAAAGAATTGGGGAGACTTCCAAAATGTGAGATAAATCATATCGCTCAACTCAACATCATAAATCATTCTGAAAATGAGTTAGTTGATTGGATGGCTGGAGCGTTATTTCGAGAATTTAAGAAAGAAAAGTATACGTGGGTGGATGAGGTATTTCCAAGAAGGAGAGTGGATAATTTTGATGTAGAACCAATTTCAAATCAACCAAGAGTGATTACTACTTATCCACGGGTGAAATGTTTGAGGAAAATTCCACTTGAAAAGCTTCCAATTAATTTTTGGAAATTCATCAGTTATTGGAGGTATAATGGAAGTACTGGAGAAGCAGAGATTGGTTGCTACGACAGAGATTACAATGAGATATAATGTGAAATCGTGAAACCATCGTATATGTGTTTGATCCCTTGAGTTTGATTAATCTCTCAAAAGATGATTTAGAAGCTCTAAGAGATAATCACATCACTTATGAAGATTCATTTGATGATGAAGCTATGGCCTTAAAGTTTCAACGAGTGGTCGATGTGTGTTGTGCCCAAGGTGTTCATGCTGGTTGTAATCTGCCGGGATATAAATAAAGTTCAAGTTTCAAGAAAATCAAGCATTATCCAAGGGGGAGTTTGTTAATGCAAAAATGTCTAAGGCTTGATTTTATTTTGTTTATGAATCTGTCTAAGTGTTGTATTGGTGCGACAATAGAGAGTCCGTGAGTAATATGTTACGTGAATGGGTTATTGTCCGTGAATGGTCTATTGTCGGAGCTGTAGTCAATCCGTGAATAAGCATTGATGGATTGACCTGGTCAAAGTTTCTTATGTATTGTCGCATAGGTCATTTTGCATGAGTCTATAAATAGGTTGTTAATAGCTCATTTTGGTTAAGTGTTTTGTAAGTTTGTTCCAGAAACTCTCTCAGTGATTTCTGATTAATACAGAAGTACATTTGATCGAATACTTCTTGTTATCACTTTCTAATTAATTTCTCTTGTTAGATTAACTTGAATTCCGCACCTGTTAATCTGTTCTAATTGCGATTCGGAGATCTACGGCGTTCACACAAACTCAACCACCGGATGGATGCTCCAACCGGCGGTTGGAAGCTGAAGTTTAGAATCCTACATCGGCCAAGGGATAAAACCCTGGGGTCTCCTCTTCCCTATAAATAGAGGCCATCCCTAAGCTTTCCAATCATCCCAGTTTCGAATTTAGTTCGATACTTTTTCTCTTTTTCATTCCTAATCCTTGTAAGAGTTTACACGACTTAGAGTCGGAATCTTAGGATTTGGAATTTCTCTTGGTTCATGGGTGTGAACCAATAGAGGTATTCTGGTTTGGGTACTTGCCTCCAAAGCATGGAAGCTCGAGCAAGGTGGTCTGCGCGTGAGAAATTGGTTTTCTCAAAGGTTAGTATTTTCTCATTTATCTATTTATTTTGTTTTATCGCTTTCTTTATTAAGTTAAGGTCCTTTAGGGTTTAGTTTCCTAGTTGCTCTAGATTAATTCTTATTTTCCGCTGCTATGTTAATCTAGTTAGGGAATAGAAAACCCATCAGTGGTATCAGAGCCATAGCTTAATAATGTTAGCAATACAAAATGTAGATAAAATATTTTTCGAAATAAAGTTGTGTTTATTTTGTCCAAATAATTAAATTAAGTATATATGTTTAATAGATTTGTATATGTATGCAGTTAATTTATTTACTAATCAGACCTTAGTATTTTAATTGTTTAAAATATACACTCAATTTTAAAATGTTTTAAAATAGAACCCTGAACCTTAAATGTTTAAGAGAGACCTTATATATAATATAATTTATATATACGTATCATTAAAGTCTAAATACATCATCAGTCAATTGATAAATCGGCTCACCCATAGTGAACAAACTAGAGAGAGGTAAAAGGCAGGCCACTTTGCTTCCCTAAAGAAGTAGGTTTCTAATAAGCTTCATGCTGACCTGCTTCTCCGCCTCTTTGTGCGTTCAATGGAGCTACCGAGGACTTTTGATAGAATGATGGGGTTTACTATCTGGGGTCTGGGGTCTGGGGGGGTCTGGGGTTTGGGGTTTAGGGTTTAGGGTTTTTTTTTTTTTTGGGTAAAAGGGCCGGAACCCCGGTAAAAACTATATTAATAAAAATAAAATATTTACAAACTTACGTTAGGCATTCCTAACGGGGAGTTTTAATGGACATCCCAAACCAATACATATGTGTTTAAACTAGATACTATATCTATTGCAACTATAACTTTGTTTTTCCTATCTATACATTTCAAAAATATAAAATGATTTCTAGCAATCAAAAACGCTTCCAGTTTCCTGTCTTCCGCTTTAGCCCACAAAATCTTGATTCAAAACAATTCTGATTCTTATCTATATCCGTGATAGCCCAACAGTATTTTCCAATTGCAAGCCCAATCCGAAACTGACATAACCCATTACAAGCCCAATAACTCATTAACCTATGTTGTTCCTTTCTTAAGCTGTTATCGGCCCAAAGTAATTTAATGTCCAACCCATCGTGTTCACAAGCCCAATCAAGCTTAAACCTCAGCCCATTTTCACATTCTGAATTCCAGCTATGGCCCATATATACAGAAGCCCATTTCATATTCTCCTTAGCCCAGCTCAATCCATCGACTTCACTATCCAAATTTACGTCTTTAACCCGAACTTTAATATTCACTGCTTGACATAAGTGAGCCAAATTCATCCACTTTTGAAACCATATATTGCCATCATATATGCTATTATAGCCCGTTTGACTATGATACATTTGACCCAATAAAATCAAATCCTTTTTATCTATTTCTGTTTTCAAACCAACTTTTAATTGCAATAACCCGTAATCAATCTTGACCAAAGTACTACCCAAATTAGTATATACTTTCCAAGAGAAATTCATATCCAAATTACTACCCAAAACATTGATATACTCATCCTGTTCAAACCAATGTTGACCCAGCAAAATAAAACCTCCAAACCTCTGACCATGATGAACAATCCCATAGTTTATCCGAATCATACCATCATCATTTTTGCCAGAATAGTCATGCTGACTATAATCTGCTTGACTTGAACATGGCATCAAACCCCTATCTAATAAATTCCAAAATGATTCCTTTAGCTACCCAAACCAACTTACCACCCTTTTTAATGAACCAGAACCACTGGTTTACAATAGTTTGCCCTTCAATAAACAATAAATCAGTACCTGGCTCAATATTAAACCATTTACAGCAGATCAAGTACCACACCTTCAAATCCATTTCAAACTTTCTTACTGCTCGTCCAGTACACTGCATATTACAGACCTGGCATTGACCTTGAACCTTCCACATATTACAGCAGCAGTCATCTATCATGATTAGGCTGCTTTGATTGCTTATTATCCATTCCCTGAAGTACATCCAAATCCCAGATTTCAGAAGCTTCAAGAGACTGTTTTGAGTATCTGATGTTCAATCCCATCAACTTCAATCTCACATTCTTCTTAATAATATCCAATAGCTTTTCTAGTGGCCTAGTCTTTTTCTGAAATAACCTCAGATTTCTTTCTTGCCAAATAAAATACACACATGCACCTAGAATTAATCTTTGAATTATACTCCAATTAGACTTATTAATGGGTCTGTTTTTCATATAATCAATGATATCCCTCCAAGTGTTGGGTGCATTGTCAATTCTTGCCATCTCTTTCAGATTACACCAGATTTCCATTGGATAATCACAATCAAAAAACAAATGATCATGACTGTCCTCTTGAAGATTACAAAAAGGACAATTCAGATCAGCATTACTCTCTACTCTCATGTACTTATCTTGAGTCCGGAGGTTACAATTCATGGCCACCCAAGTAATGAAAGAATGCCTTGGGATACACTGACTAAACTACACTAATTTAGCCCAATCAACATCCTCAGTCTCCTCACACAAATCTTTCCAGGCATCTTTAACAGAAAAATTAATTAACTTTCCTGTTCTAGTTCTCCAAAACAATCTATCAACCTTATTCTGAATTAACAATGGAGGGGCCAAATCAAAGAACATACTAAATTTACTCCTCCACTCTTCTGGAATACACCACTAACCATGTACCACAATGTCAGAAACTTTTGCATTTGCATCCAAGTCTTCTCTGTATAAGTCTATTCTTCTAATGAACTTGCTCAATGGGCCATTTGGATGCAAATGATCAAACTAGGCTGATGTATTATTACCATTGCCCAATCTGCATATTATGTATTTTCCCAATATATCTCGGCTATCCATAATGGTCCTCCAACTCCAACATGAATCATCAAGAGCTTTGTAGTCCCAAAAATTCCTATCCTTCATCTTTTGTGTCCTTATCCATCTAACCCAAATGGACTTCTTGTTAGACACAATATTCCAAGTGTGCTTAGACATCAAAGCGACATTCCAAGTATGCAAGGACTTTATACCCAATCCACCCTTTCTTTTAGGCCTACAAACATCAACCCAATTTACCTTTGCCTTTCCTCTTCTAAATTCACCTTGACACCACAGAAATCCTCTCAACAGTCTTTCAATGTCATTTGTCACATTAGCTGGTATCATAAACATGGAAGACCAATAGACTTGAAGTGAACTTAAAACATAATTAATCAGTTGCAACCTACCAGCAAATGACAATGACTTGTTCTTCCAATCCAATAATTTTTTCTTAACTTTATCAATCAAAACCATACAATCTTTTCTATGAAGCATAGTGGAAAGTAAAGGTACACCTAAATACCTGACAAGAAGTTTTCCCACAGCAAATGGCATGACACTAGATATTTGGGCCTGTTCTTCACTGTCAACATTGTTAAAAAATGTAGTGCTTTTCTCCATACTTACCTTCAAACCAGAAACACTCCCAAATTCATCCAAAGCTGACCTCAATTCATAAGCAGAATGATGATCTCCATGACAAAATAACAACAAATCATCAGCAAAGCATAAGTGAGTCAATTCCAACTCTTCACACCTCCAATGATACAAAAATTCCTCATCATTCCTAACCTGCCTCTTAATGATTAAAGTGAGTACTTCAATTACAAGAGTAAACAGGTATGGTGACATTGGATCACCTTGCCTCAAACCTCTTTTGCCTTGGAAATATCCGTTGTGATCACCATTGACACTTATGGTAGAATATGTAGAAGTCATACAATTCATTATCCACATTACCATAATAGGATGAAAACCAAAATGATTCAAACAGCTTCTCAAAAAAGGCCACTCAACAGTATCATAAGCCTTTTGATATCAATCTTAAAAGCACACTTTGAAGGCCCTACTTCTTTCCTATGGTAATTCCTCATAAGTTCTTGTGTAAGTAATATGTTATCACTAATTTGTCTTCCAGGTATGAATGCACTTTGATTTTCATCAACAATGCCATTCAAAACACCCTTAATTCTATTAGTAATAACATTACTAATACATTTATACAGAACATTACAACAAGCTATTGGTCTAAAATCAGACACCTTTTGTGGTGACTGAATCTTAGGAACCAAAGCAATCACAGTTGCATTCAACTCTTTTAGCAACTTTCCATTTTGAAAAAATTCTCTAATTGCTTTACAAACCTCAGGACAAATAATATTCCTTGAAGATTTAAAGAACTTAGAAGAGTACCCGTCAGGTCCAGGAGCTTTGTCATCTTCAATATCATACATAACAGCTTTAATTTCTTCATCAGCCACATACCTCACCATGTAGCTTGCATCTTCATGTGATATCTTTCTGATAAATAATTGATCAGGCTCAACAATAGGATTATTCTGAAAATGGATCACAAATTGATCAGCTACTTGCTGCCCAAAATATCTAACTCTCTGCATGTCCTCAACAGAGTCAATTCGGTTTCTATTTAACCTTCCTTTGACAGCCTTATGAAAATACCTTGTATTCTGATCACCTTCCCTCAACCACTCAACTTTTGCCTTTTGTTTCAAGAACAATTCTTCATCTCTGACTGCTTCATTATATGCTTTTGTGTACACAGCCTTTTCATGCCTCAATTCTTTGTTTTCTGGATCCTTTGTAACTTCTAATTGAATTCTTTCAAGCTCAACTTGTAACTTTTTGACTTTAAGAAACAAATTGCCTTGTTCATAATTCAGCTTCCTTAATGACTTTTTCAACCTTTTCAATTTAGACACAACACTAAACATTGAAAATCCTTGAACATTCTGTGCCCAGCCTTCTTTGACTACAGAAATGAACTCAGGTTTAAAAGTCAAATAATTAGGAAATTTAAAAGGCTTGGGTTTAGCCTTTTCAATTTCAGGAATGGTGAGTACCATTGGGCTATGATCAGATTGCAAAAATGGTAAGAATTGTGCAGTAGCATTTGGAAAACCAGCCATAAACCCCTCATTTACCATTATCCTATCCAACTTCTTCATTATACCATCATGCCTACCAGGAGCTTGATTCCATGTAAAATGCAAGCCTGACCTTCCCAAATCATCAATTGCTAAATCATTAGCACACTCCATGAACTCACACATACTTTTGGTAATAAATGATGAACCAGCAGAGTGCTCACTAGGACCTAAAGTAGCATTAAAATCCCCAAGTAATACCCATGGTTCTTCTTTTACAACCCTATGATGCATTCTTAAACTCTTCCATAATTCCCTTCTAGGAACTGATGCGTGTTAAGTATATGCAATTATAATAACAAGTTTAAATTAAGGAAATACTAAATAATACTATCACACAATTCAGGCAAGATTGACCCGTTCATGTAATATAGCTTAATAAGTAAGTCCAAATTCGAACACAAGGAACACAAGAAACGTGATTCTTATTTATAACTAATTACAATTATAATACAAATAAATACAAGGATCCAATTTACAATAATCTACAAAATAAGGGGGACGTTTTAGTTCCGAATGAACATATTTATATTTATATTTTTGATACAGATTCTAATAGATAAGTTTTAAGGAACAACTTAGGTATACTCAATTGGATAAAAGATTATAATTATTCAAACTATTATTTATTAAACTTATTATATGTACTTATGTCTATTTGCTTTGTTGGCTATTATTACTGGTGATTTACTAATGTAGAAGATCACTTAGGGTTAAGTCAAATCCTCATCATAGCAACACAATCATAAGGTTACGCAAAGTGTTACTAATTAATACGATCTTTCATCAATTTATTATACAATTTCTATGGTTAGGCTTGAATCGCAGTATTACTCTATATTAATGAATTATTCTTAGTTTATCGCATAAGGTTAAGATCAAAACATAAACACAATCACTTAATTTATATAAACAGGTTATGGTCATCCTAGTTTAATATAAATCAGTCTAATTATGTCAAGAATAATCACAAATATATCATAATAAAGACAACTCTTGTATAATAAACATTTAATAATATAGTTCCAACATAAACATATAATTCAAATAATAAACTCAATAAACATTCATTCAAACAATTATAATGAAAACCTAATTTACAATTAAATCAAATAAACAATATCATAAATAACTCAATAATGTTATTAAAGTTACAAGGATAAAGAAATCGAACCAATTGACGAACTAGCTTTTCCTAGGGTTAAAAACCTTCAAACCCTAGCTCTTTAGCATCCAAAATCGCACCTAAAATCGACCTAAAACCCTAACTTTCGGTTTTAGTATTCTTGAATCGTATATCGTTTAAGCTAATTTGAGCCTCTATTTATAGTTTTCAAAACCGACCTCCTAACCGCCGGTTGGGTTCTCCAACCGCCGGTTGGAGTTATTTGTTTTCGGGTCTAACTCCACGTGTCTGCACCGCCTTTAAACCCTAAAGCCCAACCGCCGGTTGGTTAATCCAACCGCCGGTTGAATATAAATTCCAGAATATTCTATTTTCGGGCTTGGGCTTACTTTTGGACTCTCAATCTTCATATCAGGACTTTATTCTCTTTTTGGCCCAATTCTTCATTTTAACTCTTTTGGTCTTCATTTCTTCAAGGTTTAAGCTCCTTTTTCTTCATTCTTTCATTTTCTTCAGTTTCTTTCAATTTCGGATTAGTTTTTGCTCATTTTTCTTCAATCTTTAATTAAAATACATTTCTGCAAATATTAACAAAATAAGTATCTAAAATCATATAAATGCACTAAAATATATATAAAAATAGGGATAAATTACTATAAAATATACTATCTATTTGATGCTTATCAAATATCCACACACTTAAGTTCTGCTTGTCCTCAAGTAGAAAACTGAATAAAATTTAAAAATAAGCATCAAACTAATATTTAAGAATCAGAATACCAATACTAAAAATCTGTTTCATATCTTAAAAACTTAAACAATTTAATTAACATGGATAACTATAATGTATAAATAAAATTATTATTATTTGTGTAATATATAGCTCATGAATGATTACTAATATTTTTGTCCACTTTAAACAATTTATATTTATATTTCTGAATACACTTTTGTTGTTAGTATGTATATTACTTATGATTTCCATATATGATATACCTTTAAATTTAATTATACAATTTACTTTTATATTCCAATTAAATATATGAAATACATTTTTAAGAATCAAGACATTGGTGACAGGTCTGCATTTTCATGCAACAGAGCGACATAACTTGATTCAGGTTTAAGCAAAACCAGACTTGGTCAAACCATTTTGGTGACCTCATTAGGTATCTTTTATTTTTAAGACTTTTCAAGTACTTTTGACTTGCGTTTGCTTAATTTTTAAGTATATATTAATAGAAACCAGGTCTATACTTTCGTATAAAAGAGGAAACCATCAATATATACCCCCAAATGTACTCACATAAGTAAAAAGATATAAAATTATTGCATAACAAATTTAAAATTTAGGACTTTTTATGTCATACATCATATTATGTATCATAAAATAATAAACAAGTTATATTATTAATTTATTAAAATTCAGAAATCCTCATATGGATTGCCTATTAGTACATCATATCATATAACTATATATCACTTCCTTTATTAAGTATCTTACATTATATATACAAAACAGTTAATCCACATTAAAGTCTAAACTTTTAAATATAAAACAAAACTTTGAACAAAAGTATTCTAACTAATAAATACTTAGTTATTAACTTAAAAATTTTAATTTTCAAAAATTTTAGACAAGACAAACTTAATTGTTTAATTAAAGAAATTCTTTTTCTTACGAACCCTATCCCCACACTTAAATTATACAATGCCCTCATTGTATAAAAATTGATAAACAAAAGTGAGTAAGGGAAAGAAAAATAGAACAGAAAAACTCCCCTGACTGAAATTATAAATTTCATCATTGGCTAAGAAAAATCTGCTTGGTTGATTCCTTCATCTCTTGAAAAATAATATACAACATCCACACTTTCGTAGTTAATCACGATTGCATTTAGCATATGCAATAAGCCTTTAAACCCCTCGGTATCCCGAGTGGACGAGTTATAGTCTCGTGAGGGTTTCCAGTGAACATACCCACAAAGTTCAAACCTGAAAATAAAAACATAACATATAAAAATAAACATGGGTTGTCTCCCAAGAAGCACTTTTGTTTAAATGTCGGTAAGTTCGACATTATCTGATAACTTATCCTTCCAAAGTTATATCTGAAATATTTTCAATAACATTATCTTCATAATATTTCTTCAAACGATGTCCATTAACTGTAAAAATAGTTCCATCAAAAGCTATCAAATCCACACTCCCATTTGTATGAACTTGGTGAATAACAAACGGTCCGCTCCATCTGGATTTCAATTTACCCGGAAATAACCGAATACGTGAATTATACAAAAGCACACGTTCTCCAGCAACAAACTCTTTAACTCCTCTAAGTCTTGCATCGTGCCATTTCTTCGTTATTTCTTTATAAAACCTTGAATTTTCATAAGCATTCCAACGAAGCTCATATAACTCATGTAACTGTAAAAAAGCGATGCTTACCAACTTCATCGATATCCATGTTGCATTCTCGAAGTGCCCAATATGCTTTGTGTTCTATTTCCACTGGTAAATGACAAGCTTTTCCATAAATTAATCTATACGGAGTACAACCTGTAGGTGTTTTAAATGCTGTCCTATATGCCCAAAGTGCATCATCTAACTTTTCCGACCAATCTTTTCTGTTAGAACCAACAGAATGTTCCAAAATACGTTTTAATGTACGATTGGTATTTTCAACCTGTCCACTAGTCTGTGGATGATAAGGTGTAGCGAATCGATGACTAACTCTATACCTTTTTAATACTTTCTCTAATTGAGTATTACAAAAATGAGTACCTCGATCACTAATCAATGCTCTGGGAGTTCCAAATCTTGAGAATAATTGTTTAAGAAATTTCACCACAACTCTAGCATCATTCGTAGGTAATGCTTTTGCCTCAGCCCATTTAGAAACATAATCCACAGCTACTAATATGTACTTATTACCGTGACTCATAGGAAATGGTCCCATAAAATCAATACCCCAAACATCAAAAATTTCACAAACCTGTATACTATTTTGTGGCATCTCATCACGTTTAGAAATGTTTCCAGCTCTTTGGCAAGAATCACAATTCCGAACAAATGCATATGTATCTTTAAAAATCGTTGGCCAATAAAAACCTGCATCAAATATTTTCTTTGCAGTGTAACTTGGTCCATTATGTCCTCCTACTGGTCCTTCATGACAATGCTTTATAATCTGTTGGGCTTCTTTACCATCTACACATCTTCTAATTATGCCATCTGCACAGTATCTGAAAAGAAATGGATCTTCCCAAAAATATTATTTTAAATCAGAAAAGAATTTCTTCTTCTTCTGGTAATCCATCCTTGGTAAAATTTTAGTAACCAAATAATTTGCATAATTTGCAAACCACGGTATCTCTTTTATTTCTTGTACTATCATAAGTTTCTCATCAGGAAATGAATCTTGAATTTCCTCTTCATCTAATGCTTCCAACTCTTGATTTTCTAACCTTGACAAATGATCAGGTGTGACATTTTCAGCTCCTTTCTTATCCTTGATTTCAATATCAAATTTCTGCAATAAAAGAATCCATCGCAATAAACGAGGGCGAGCATCATGCTTATTAAACAAATACTTCAAAGCAGAATGATCAGTATAAACCACAGTTTTAGTTAAGACAAGATATGAATGAAATTTATCGAAAGCAAAAACCACTGCCAGAAGTTCCTTTTCCGTAGTTGTGTAATTTTCCTGAGCATCTGTTAATGTCTTACTGGCATAATAGATTGGCTTAAACTTTTTATCAATTCTCTGCCCTAAAACAGCTCCAACCGCATAATCACTAGCATCACACATTAATTTAAAAGGTAGATTCCAATTTGGACCTGTCATAACTGGAGCAGATACTAATTTTTCTTTTAATGTATCAAACAATTGTTTGCATTTGTCTGTAAATTCAAACTTTGCATCTTTTTCCAACAAATGATTCAATGGTCTTGCTATTTTCGAAAAATCCGGTATAAATCTCCGATAAAATCCAGCGTGTCCTAGAAAACTTCTTATTCCTTTTACATTTGTAGGATAAGGTAATTTTGAAATGGCTTCAATCTTCGCTTGATCTACCTCAATTCCTATTTTGGATATTTTATGACCTAAAACAATTCCTTCTCTAACCATAAAATGACATTTTTCCCAGTTAAGAACTAAATTTGCCCCTTCACATCTCTGCAACATCTTCTGTAAATTCTTTAAACAAGAATCAAATGAATCACCAACTACTGAAAAATTGTCCATAAAAACTTCCATGAAATCTTCTACCATATCATGAAATATTGCGATCATGCAACGCTGAAATGTAGCTGGTGCATTACATAAACCAAACGGCATCCTTCTATAAGCAAATGTACCAAACGGACAAGTAAATGTTGTTTTGTCTTGATCTTCGGCCGCAATTGGTATTTGAAAATATCCTGAAAATCCATCCAGAAAACAATAGAAGTCTTTTCCTGCTAGCCTCTCTATCATTTGATCAATAAATGGTAATGGAAAATTATCTTTCCTAGTAGCATCATTTAATTTGCTATAATCAATGCAAACTCTCCATCCTGTTACCGTCCTTGTTGGTATCAAATCATTCTTCTCATTTGGTATAACCGTTATTCCGCCCTTCTTTGGTACAACATGTACTGGACTTACCCATGGACTATCTGAAATAGGAAAGATTAATCTTGAATCCAGCAATTTAATGATTTCTTTCCTGACAACGTCTTTAACATTCGGATTCAATCTTCTCAAAGGTTGTACGACTGGCTTAAAATCTTTTTCCATCAAGGTTTTATGAGTACAATACGTAGGACTGATTCCCTTAATATCCATGATTTTCCATGCTATTGCTTGTTTATGCTGTTTAAGAACCTGAACTAATCGTTCTTTTTCTGCTATCGATAGTTTCGAAGATATTATAACTGGCAAGTCTGATGTGCCTTGTAAATAAGCATATTCCAAATGTACTGGTAGCTCTTTAAGTTCCAACTGTGGTGGTTCTTCAATAGATGTCTTGATCTCAAATATCTCTTTCTTCAAACAAGGAATATTGTTCACAGAATATGGTATCAGTTCCTGGTTAATAATTTTAGCAATTGGCTGTATTTCTTCCTCTTCAGGATGTTGTTGAATAACCACGGTTGCTTCTTCCAAATCTTCATCTTCCTCTAATAACTTATCAAATTCTGCTAAATCCTTTGTAGTGTCAAACTCTTCAGTCCATCCATTAAGGATTCCTATATCTGTTTGATCTTTTCCTAAAAAATCTTGAAAAGAAGAGTTATCCATATATTCATATGAATTTAAATAATAACAAGTATCATCCACATAATCAGGAAATTTCATCGAATTATTAACATCAAAAACAATTTTATCATTCCCTAACCTCATGGTAATTTTTCTATTAAAAACATCTATTAAGGCATGTGTAGTTGCTAAAAATGGTCTTCCTAATATAATAGGGACTTTAGGGTCTTCTACCATATCTAAGATTACAAAATCACATGGAAAAACAAATTTATCAACTTTAATCAAAACATTTTCAACTATTCCCCTAGGATATTGCACAGATCGGTCAGCTAATTCAATACACATACGAATAGGTTTTGGTTCTCCTAATCCTAAACGCATATAAAGAGTATATGGCATTAATGAAATACTAGCACCTAAATCTGCTAATGCATTTTCAATAGTAATTTCACCAATTTTGCAAGGTATAGTAATACTCCCTGGATCTTTGACTTTTGGAGGTAGCTTATTCTGCATTATTGCTGAACATCTCGCATTCATAGTTACCTTTGTCACATTATCCAGTTTACTTTTGTTAGTCAGCAGCTCCTTAAGATATTTTGCATACTTCGGCATTTGAGCTATAGCTTCAACAAAAGGAATGTTAATATGAAGTTTTTTCAGATTTTCCAGAAATTTGTGGTATTGTTCATCTTCTTTGTCCTTCCTCAAAGCAGCTGGATATGGAAGTGGGGGTGTATAGTCTTTGATGACTTCTTTAACCATATTTTCTCCAATGCTCTTTTTGTTTGGTTGTATGTCTTCATCAATTGTTTCTTTTTCAACCTGTTCAGACTCAACAATTTTATTAGTTATAACAGGAGAATCAACATTCTTACCACTTCTGGTAATTACTGCTTTAGCTTGCTCCTTTAGATTTGTTTCAGTAAATCCTGGCAATGTTCCTGGAAATCGCTCCTGTAATGTTTTAGCAATTTGATGAACTGATCCTTCAATTTGTTTAATTGACGCTTCATTATTACGCATCCTTACATCATGATCATCCATTCTTTTATTACTTGCTTCAACCATTTTTCCCAAAATGCCTTCTAACGTATTGATTCTGTCAGAATAGGACGGATTTTGTCCCGTTTTGACATAGAAAGCTGGTGCTCCTTGTTGATATTGTTGTCCTGGTTGATTAGTTCTTCTAAAGTTAGAAACTTGACGATAATTTGGATTTCCTTGAAAATCCCCATACATAACTTCTTCAGTGCTTATTTCATTGTCATTATTAGGACATTCTGTCTTTAGATGATTTCCTCCACATATTTCATAACCAATCCTGATTGCATGAACTTGTTCATTTACTTTCTTGATATCTCTTCCCTAATTTCATCGATCATCTTCGACGTTTTAGAAGGTGTACAATACATTTTTAGAAATTTTGTACGAAGATCTTTCCAAGTAGTAATAGATCCGGCTGGTTCATTATTAATCCATCTCTTAGCTCCATCCTTTAATGTTAAAGGAAATACTCGTAACATAACCTGATCTCTTGTAACATTAGGAATATTAAACATATCTACAATGTCTAAAATTTTCTCAACATGCTTGTTTGCATCTTCTTTATCTTCTCCTCTGAAAGGATTCTCTCTCAATTCCTTCAGAAATTGTCCCTTTAATTCAAACTCTACTTCTCTAGCTATAGCAGGCCTAACCACTCCCGGTCTCGGATCTCCACGAGTTTGAATCGTGTAATCCTCAAGCGTCATGTTAGCTATGTCTGCCATATTTCTTTGTTTTGGTTCAGCTTTTCTTGGATATACTGAATGTTGTCTCGAAGGTACTTTATCTAACTCTGAATCGGAGTAATACCCTCTTTTAGCCGTTTTGACTAAACTGTTATGAAATATTAAATCGTCTTCGTCAGATGAAATTCCTTGTTCTGGCGAATTAGGTGGCGCATACGATAATCGTCTTCTAGAATGAAATTCTCGTTCTGGTTCGTCAAATGGACTAAGTGGATCCGGATGAAGTGTGCGGGTCATACATCTATCTGCAACAAAAACAGAATTTAGTAGTACCTTAAATTCAAAAATAAATGTTAATAATAAGTTAGAAATATTCAAGTTGGTGTATATATATCCCGATAATTAATAATAAAATACATTCAAAATTAAATAATCAAAGAATAATACCCAACCCAGAATTTTCCTATTTGTTAGTTATGCAAGTTAGTTATTTATACAACAATTCGAAATTACAATGGGTTTTGTTAAATTTCTTTTACAAAGCTAGTCAATAGATCTTGGTAGCTCCATTGATAGTACACAAAAGCGAAGAAACAGGTCAGCACGAAGCTTATTATCATATAAGAGGTAAGGGCTTTACTCTCCTTATACCTTTGTTTTTGTCAGTATTCTCAATGGGTGAGCCGATAATTCTTATTGATTTTGCAAAGTATCAGAAATAAAGATTATACAAGTAAAATAATTAGTTTAATTAAAATACACCGCTCCCCCGGTAAAACAAAAGTTCAACCGGTTAAGTGTTCCCCTACAGCTGCGCCAAAAACTTGATGTGTGCTAAGTATATGCAATTATAATAACAAGTTTAAATTAAGGAAATACTAAATAATACTATCACACAATTCAGGCAAGATTGACCCGTTCATGTAATATAGCTTAATAAGTAAGTCCAAATTCGAACACAAGGAACACAAGAAACGTGATTCTTATTTATAACTAATTACAATTATAATACAAATAAATACAAGGATCCAATTTACAATAATCTACAAAATAAGGGGGACGTTTTAGTTCCGAATGAACATATTTATATTTATATTTTTGATACAGATTCTAATAGATAAGTTTTAAGGAACAACTTAGGTATACTCAATTGGATAAAAGATTATAATTATTCAAACTATTATTTATTAAACTTATTATATGTACTTATGTCTATTTGCTTTTTTGGCTATTATTACTGGTGATTTACTAATGTAGAAGATCACTTAGGGGTAAGTCAAATCCTCATCATAGCAACACAATCATAAGGTTACGCAAAGTGTTACTAATTAATACGATCTATCATCAATTTATTATACAATTTCTATGGTTAGGCTTGAATCGCAGTATTACTTTATATTAATGAATTATTCTTAGTTTATCGTATAAGGTTAAGATCAAAACATAAACACAATCACTTAATTTATATAAACAGTTTATGGTCATCCTAGTTTAATATAAATCAGTCTAATTATGTCAAGAATAATCACAAATATATCATAATAAAGACAACTCTTCTATAATAAATATTCAATAATATAGTTCAAACATAAACATATAACTCAAATAATAAACTCAATAAACATTCATTCAAACAATTATAATGAAATCCTAATTTACAATTAAATCAAATAAACAATATCATAAATAACTCAATAAGGTTATTAAAGTTACAAGGATAAAGAAATCGAACCAATTGACGAACTAGCTTTTCCTAGGGTTAAAAACCTTCAAACCCTAGCTCTTTAGCCTCCAAAATCGCACCTAAAGTCGACCTAAAACCCTAACTTTCGGTTTTAGTATTCTTGAATCGTATATCGTTTAAGCTAATTTTAGCCTCTATTTATAGTTTTCAAAACCGACCTCTCAACCGCCGGTTGGGTTTTCCAACCGCCGGTTGGAGTTATTTGTTTCCGGGTCCAGCTCCATGTGTCTACACCGCCTTTAAACCCTAAAGCTCAACCGCCGGTTGAATGTAAATTCCAGAATATTCTATTTTCGGGCTTGGGCTTACTTTTGGACTCTCAATCTTCATATCCGGACTTTATTCTCTTTTTGCTCCAATTCTTCATTTTAACTCTTTTGGTCTTCATTTCTTTAAGGTTTAAGCTCCTTTTTCTTCATTCTTTCATTTTCTTCAGTTTCTTTCAATTTCGGATTAGTTTTTGCTCCTTTTTCTTCAATCTTTAATTAAAATACATTTCTGCAAATATTAACAAAATAAGTATCTAAAATCATATAAATGCACTAAAATATATATAAAAATAGGGATAAATTACTATAAAATATACTATCTATTTGATGTTTATCAGGAACCATTTTGTGAAAACCATAAACAACAGAACAATAGAATCCTTTTAATCCACACACAGGTTCAACATATAAATGCATAACCTGTGAATGTTGATCTAACAACATTACTCTAACAGAGTCAGAATCCCAACCCACCATAATTCTAGTACCACCAGAACAAACAGAACTATTTGAAATCCATTCCCAATATCCAAACATTTTGTTGCCTATCCGAAGTAAATTATTTTTATATACATGTGTTTCTAACAAAGCACAAATACTAAATCTACCATCATGCATAAATTGTAATACCTGTTTTTGACTAGAGGTGTTACTCAGCCCTCTTACATTCCATGCCATTTCTTTAACAATCATTGGAAACAATTGAGTTGTTATTGCCACCAATACTCTTTATCTTGGCATCACAACCATCTTCCTCAATCCTCATATAAGCCGCCATACCATGATCTTCAGATGCAACATCTTCATTATCAATAATTGGCAACAAACCAAATTCTTGACAATTGGCATTAAAATAATCAATCTGAGGAACAGACCATGTATTTCCAATATCTTTTGAAGGTTGCACTTTATCATTTAAAATAGCTAAGACCTCCTTTTTTTGATAACCATACATTCCCATATCAACTTCCCGTTCATCATCAGAATCAGACTCTACCATATCTTCATTTTCATCATTTAAGGTACTAAACTGATTTGAAGTTAGGATTTCATTCAACTCAAGGACAGAATCCCTACCCTTTCTCAACCCACTGGAATCACCCAAATACTCCTTGGAATGAGTACTTGTTGACCCCTTTCCATCATTATTTACAAAACTACTTTGCTGTCTAATTTTGTTTTCAACACCCCCTTGCTTTGAAGATTGACCTAATTTCATTCCCATCTGATTTTTACTCACCACTTCATTTTCCATTGGTCTTGAAACACTATTTAGTAAATCACCCAAACCCTGCTTTTTTACATTTGCATCTGATTTTGATACCCCTTCACTTTTATCACTCACATTAACAGCCCTATACACCATTTTATTACTCTGACTTTTTCCCCTAATTCTATCAAATACACTTACCCTGTTCTGAGGTTGATACATGCCTTGACCATTATACCCCTGCTGCCCTCTGTTAACATTACTTGAACCATTCCCCTTAGCCATGCTCTGTTTCCAATTCCCATTCAACCTATCAACAATCTTATTTCTTCTGCCCACCAATTGAAATCCCTCATTATCAGTCCCATTATTCACATCATCCATTGCATCATTTCCATTAACATTCAAAGCTTCTTTTAAAACTTTAGCAGCCCATTCTTCTTCATTTTCTGGCCTCACTTTACATTGCATAGTGGTGTGACCAAACACTTTACAGTGAGTACACAAAGGTGGTTTCCATTGAAAACTAACCACAAGCCTACCCACTTTAGGTTCAGAATTTCCCATGGCTGGATATTCAAACTCTATGAAACTAGATAACTCTTCATCAACATTAACCTCAACCAACACTCTAGCGTAACCCATTCTCCCACTCTTATTAATACATCTATCCATTGTAACCTTATCCATCAATAAAGGCTTACCAACACTACTAACTAACTTGCCAATGCTTTTCCCATTCCATAATTCAATAGGAATATTGTGAATACATGCCCACAATGGAACTCTTTGTGGTTCAATTTTCTCAAGCCAAACTCCTGGTTCCCATTGATTCAAGAAAAAAGGAACATTATTGACCAACCAGGGACCACTTTCTAGCACAGATTTCATACCGTTCTCACTTTTAAACTTGCATAAATAGAATCCAGCACCTGTTTTAGTCACTTCCTTTAAAACATAGTTCCTCCACATTCGTCTAAGGCTAGCATTTACCAATTGGTAATCCATAGATGTACCTATAAAATAGCCATAAAGTTGTAAACTAAAACAGCTACCCCCTTTTCTAATTTCTTCTTCTGAGAACTGCACTCGTTTCTGCCCATCTTGAAGTCTAACTGGTGGAACATATTCCATCTTTACCTCATCTTGTTCATTACTCTTTTTGACTAGATCAGCAAAAGATACCCTAGCAGTAGCCCATACACTTTTACTCGGTGCACTACCAGACTTAGCACCTTGTTGAAAATTATTGCTCTGCTGTCCACCATTCTGTTGAACACCCTTATGAAAATCAGAATTAGCACTAACAATCTTGCCATTACCAAAACTGTTATCCACATTATCACCATTCCCCTTTGCATTGTGCACTTCTAGTATTGGGTCAACAGAATCACCATTAACAGTTGCATTCTTAGAACCTTTCTCCTCTCTGGACTCCAACTCCATATCAGTGTCACTATACACATATTTATCACCACTACTACCAACTTCCAAGTTTACCATATTCTCAGCCTGATTATTCTCCATTTCCACATCATTTCTATTCCTATCACCTTCATTTGAATGATATTCATTTCCAGTTTCAAACCCAGTTACAACAACTTCATTTGTTTTAACATCATTACCCCTCCCCTGAGCTTTCTCAAAAGCCATTTCATCTCGCTTACGCATTTTAACTACAGATTGAGCAGTAGCCTTATAATTCAAAGCATAAGTAAGTGATGGTAAAGGATCCTTATCACATGGAGATTCAGGAGCATCAACTTGCTTATTCTTATTACACACCAACGGAATAGTACAAGGTTGCACAGATTCAGTAGTAGTACCAATAGTATCATCAACTTGAGATTCAAAAAAACCAATTACCTCTTTCACAGATTTCGATGAATTAGCTTGTTGTTGTTGCAGATTAAACTCATTCACAATAGGTTCAGAATTACCAGACATTAAAGATTCATTAAGCAATTTTGTTTTAGTAGCAGAAATACCTGTGTTCTTCGCTAACTTGATACGTTGTTTTCTCTTTTTTGATTTCATAGATTTACCAGATGTAATTCGAACTTCAACATCATGATTTGCATCAATAGCATTCCTAACAGAGCTTCTTAGCTTGATTCGACGTTCCGCAGGAGACAAAGTTGGCAACGGAGGCAATTCAGATACATTAGAAATCGGGGTTTGGAAAGTCTCATATCCAATTTGATCCGGTGGATCTAGAGGTCGATTGATTGATGCAGTAGGGTTTTGTGATGGAATCATTGCAACAAACAAAGAAATCAAAGAAGAAAATGAAGGATTACAGGTTGAAATCGATGGAATAGAGCTTACGTACAAGATCGTAGCTAGAGAGAATTTTAGAGAGAGAAAGTTAGAGAGAGAAAAAAATCATGCAAATGAAAATCCATAGGGTTTAGGGTTTAGGATTGAGGGTTGAGGGTTGAGGGTTGAGGGGTTCGGGGTCTAGGGGTCTGGGGTCTAGGTCTAGGGTCTAGGTGTAGGGTCTAGGGTCTAGGGTCTAGGGGTTAGTGTTTAGGGGTTAGGGTTTTGGGGTTAGGGGTTAGGGTTTAGGGTTTAGGGGTTAGGGGTTAGGGTTTAGGGTTTTTTTTTTTTTGGGGTAAAGGGGACGGTACCCCGGCAAAATTTTATTAATCACAAAAAAATAGTTACACATTTACAACGGGTATTCCCGAGGAGACATTTTTAAGTGAACGTCTAAAACACATACAAAAAACCTATACTAATCTTAATCTAATCCATTTCCTATGCCAACCGATTTTACAAAAATTCCTATAATATCTAAATCGGTCAACACTAGAAAAACAAAATAACAATCTAAAATGGTCATTAAAATGACCATTTTTACAATAAGTCCTATGAAATAAAAACAAAAAAGTCTTCAAGTTCAGTCTTCTAATCTTCATATCTTTAGTCTTCTGATCTTCAAACCCCTTAGCAACCGATCCAGCTTGAACCACATAACCATTCACATCTTCATACTGCCTGTCTTCATTTCCATATCTCACTCGGCCCCAACTACAAAGCCCAGAATCACAGTCCAAAATCCGCATAGTAACAGCCCAAAACCAACCTTTCCAGCCCATTAAGTCTTTTCCGCCCTTATTAAACCCATTACATCCATTACCCATCACACATCCAACATTACTACTAGTAGCAGTAACAATAATTCTCCCATTAGCATATTCAATACCCATTAATTGACCAATTTGACTAGCATACAATATTACCATACAATCTAGCTTGGTTCCGTTCAACATTTTTAATGTTTCCTGTACAGTAGTCCCTATCAACATTGTAACACCCGCCAAATTAGGACTAGTAATTAGTACCTAATTCTTTGTTAATACATGTAATTAGTTCTGTGTTAGGCTAATTAATGTATCGAATTATATATATTGTTGAATATATACGAAAATGCGATTTGATTAAATCGTACGGAATTTAAATCGAATGTATTTCGGTTCTATAAATACGGACGTTGGTGACACAATTTATATTTAAGTATAAAACATTTTCTGAAAGCATTACTGGGTCCTAACTACTGTTTAAATTTTATTTCCAAAAGTTATCCCGCTACAGTACAAATAAAAACTTACCTAATTAACAACAAAATACGCAAATTAACTAAATCACATTTTAAATCTTTCAATTATTAGAAAAATTTGTAAAACAATTTAAGTAAATTATTAAACGAAATTCGTATTTTAAAATGGTTAATTAACGCGCAAAATATTTATTAAAACGTTAAATGTCGGAGAAAATGAACACCACGCGGAGCGCGGGGCGAAGACTGAAAGTGGAGGATAACCTCCACCTCCCTCCTCATTTCTTTCATTTCTCTCTTTTCTCTCTCTCACTTACCCTCTTTTCTCTCTTTTATCCAAAACCACCACCATCCACAAAATCGCCAAATCACACCATCAAACGCACTCGGATTTCACTACTCCTTTGGAAGAAAACGTTCACCATCTCACGATCTACAACGCTATCTTTTCGGATTTTCAATCCGGAAATTTGTAAGTTTCTGACAAAATCCCGAAACCTCTTGATTCTTTGTATATTGATAGTCCCGTACACGTAAGATCTGATCGGATCGCTTAATCAATTGTAAGCGCGGAATCCAAACAATTGAATAATAAACGTTAAACGAATCAAACACGATTTCTATAAGCTTTTGTATATTCACAATTGATAATATATCGATTACAGACTTTCACAAACTCGTTTCTCACCAACTCGTTTCTCACCTCACGGCCCTCTCTCTGTCTCTAAAACGCTAACCCTAGAAATGAGTTATAACACTCTATTTATATCAACCTATTGGGCCCTGCGACGTTAGGCCCAACGTCGCAGGCCCAACCCAATGCGACATAGCCCATGTCGTCGCCATGTATATTCTATATAATTACATTTCGTTGACACACTAAACACTATACATATGCAGACTAATTGACTTTGACAATTACAATAGTTTGACCAACTGACTGACACACAAAATGCACCAACAAACTCCCCCTTGTCAGCAGCTTGGTCAAATAAGTCTTCAATTAGTCTTCATCAACAAACTCTTTCATGTCTTTGACAATCAGAAACTCCCCATTTGAGATAGCATGGTCTTCCAAGAAATCTTGATGTCCAAATTCATGTGACTGACACGAATTTATCATACAATAAGATCTTCAAACTCTGTGACCATCTCTCAATCATCAGCAGCTTCTCCGATAGAATTATCTTCACAATCTTTGGAGAATAACCGACATTCTTTGCATCTTCAATATTTGACTTTAACAAGATATGCGATATTGAAGAAAATAACATAGAAATAAAATCTTTTTGTATTTTTCTTTATAAATGAAAAGTAAATAACAAAGATTAAAATAAATTTGGGGATCGGATTGTTTTAAGTCTGATTAGGGATCATATCAGGCCAACATGCAATTATTAGCAAATAGTAAGTGTTATCTCGATTATCAGTATATTTGTCCATTTTAAATTTACATAACACATTTAATACACCTAGTATAAAAATTATTTCAAGACGATTACTGGTATTGTTTTTCCACTTAAACATGTTACATCCGTGTCTGCGAGCTAACCTTTTATTATTAGTATGAATATTTCACCGTGGTCCCCACCATAGACATACCCCTTTAGCCCAGACAAGAACATAGTTTCCAAATTTAGAAAGAATATAAGAGAATCAATTTTAAGAATCAAGCCAGCGGTGACAGGTCTGTACTGATGTACAGCAGAGCAACATACACTTGACTCAGGTTTAAGCAAAACCGATCGCAGTCAAACCAAACTTGATTTATTCAATTGGCAACCTTGACCAGTACCTTAAATATAAGACTTTGCAAGTACATTGACTCACGTTTGCTTAGTTTTGAGAGTAAGCTGAATTGAGACCAGGTCTGCACTTACGTACAACAGAGGAAACAATCATCAAACTCCCCCAAGAGATCTCAGATATACGATCCAAAAATTAGAAGTATGTCAAGCTACGCTAAGGAATTAAGACTTAGAGTCGTACATCATAAGGTGTTTACCACAAGATCATAGACATGTATTAGACTTACTTCTTAATAACCCATAGACTGGTATGTATCATGCCTACCAATACATCATATGATGAAGATAATTTTCATAAAAACTGTATTAAGTATGCTAGATAAACCTACTGATACATCAAGGATAAACCTTAAAACTTCCATTTTGTGCATGTTCCCCGATGTACTATCATATCCCATGTTGTTTTACAGACACACAATCCAACATCTTTTCAAGAATTAAGAATCTTGCTGTTCACATTTCTGAATTAATAATCAGAATTTTTAATATTTAGAATTACTCCCCCTGAACAGCAAATTCTTATATCCAATCCAAAAATACTCCCCTTAAACATTAAACATATTTTTGTATTTTTTTTAATTGAATAAATTTCGCAACATTGCATTTCTTTAATACTAAAAAGTATAAAGAATGGCTATTGCATAAATAATTTAATTTAAAATAAAAGTTTCAAAATCACATATCAAGTCAAATCAAATCCTTTTAACGCTTTTACCACCTCGAAACTTCAATAAACTCATCCAAATAACAACTCATCACACATAACCACCATGACAAAATCTTTCAAAAATGTCCACATCCTTGCAGTCACTAAAAATATTAGCTATTAAAACCTGACTGCACCACCACAAACAATTAAACGTTAGTACTTATGGGACACCCAAGCCTTAATTGACTTGGGTTGTCCATGGTCATCCATAATCATCACATCAATGAGTTTATGATATTTTAAAAACTCAGAAGATTTCATTGATGTGTTATTTGTGGATTTGGGTTTCCAAACCTTTATAGGTTCAGATGATTTGTTTTCAACAATGTTGTGCTATTGAACTTGAGGTTTACTAGGCACAACTTTGTTTACTCTAGCCACGGGTTTTGGATAAGAGGATGCATATCTTGATATAGGCGAATACGAAGCACGCCTAGAAAACGATTTTGAATAAGAATTCCTAAAGGAGGAAGTTCTTGACATCCCTCTACCAAACCTATCTAGGGATAATAACCGACAATCCCTAATTATATGTCCTTGTTGTCCACAATGGAAACAAGAACGTCTCTCAACATAAGATTTATTCCAATGAGTTCCCTCAAATCGTTTCGATGGAGGACAATACACATGTTTGTCCCTTACTTAGATCTAGAACGAACCGAGTCAATCCAATCGATGGCGGAAACAACGATTAGATTATCAAACAAACACACGAACAATCAATACGCAATGAATATCAAACGAAACGTATTATATTCAATAATATTCGGTCAGATTACAGAGATTTCGACTGATTATGTTTAGGGTTTCGTCAACCCTAAAACAGAAAACGTAAAACGTTTTTATACAAAGTTTGGCACCTGCGACGTAGGCTACGTCGCAGGCCCAATACCTGACGTCGCACCTGCGACGTAGTGCGCTACGTCGCAGGAGTCAGAAATGCTAATCTAAATACAAACTACGAGCTAGACCAACTGACAGACACTAAACATGTACTAACAAACTCCCCCGTGTCTTCAGCTTGGTCTTCAAAAATCTTCTTTAAACCCAGCCCGCAGGAAACTGGCCGTCGGCATGAATTCCATTAGCTACGCAAACAGTAACAACATTGTAAAACTGCTGTGCTAATCGTCTGTTGAATTCATTCTTCTGACCAACTCGAATCCGATTATCATAGAGTTTTCTTAAATCTTTTTCATGAAAATTAATTAAACTCATCGGATCATATAGCCTAAACGTTGCTTGCTTCAAATTCCATATACCTCCAACTTCTGGCCACGGTTCAGAATCTGGAACGAAAGTAATAACCGCTTCGCCAGTCTGCGGATCAAGTTCCCATTTCACAAGTCTTCTCAGAAAATAATAAGGAACTGATTCCAGAGGTATCTCAGTCAAACATTTAGCCGGCGAATAGTGAACTTTAACCAAAGGCTTCCTGGTGACTGGATCAATCTTTTTCTTCCATGTATACCGAGTTCCCAACGTCGGCTTCAATTTCGAATAAGTCTTCGATAATACTTCCCGACGTAGACATCTTTGAATGAACTCAGCATAATCATTCTCGAAAGGATTAATCAACTTAAGCTGAGCTAATCGATTAATCTCTCCTTTTGGCAACGTGCTCAATCTATCAAAGCGCATTCTAAAATACTGAACTCCATCTTCTCTCTTTATCATAAACAGATTCCTTTGACACTTCCAGCTTTTAATAACACCGGTATAATTCCGACTAACCCGGTACACTTGACATTTCACTGGAATAGGAACTGGATTTCGTCCCTTAGGCCACCATTTCTTGTTTCTCTCTCTCTTTTCTTCAGCAGTTAGTTTCTTTGCTGCTGAGTCCGGTGCCTGTGTCTCTGGAGCTGGAGTTGCAGCAGAACTAGATTCTCCATGTCGCGCTTTATCAGGACTCTCGTCTTCACTTGAATCAGATTCAATAATAGGTGCACCATCATAAGTTTCCCCAGATTGTGCATCATCATACGTTTCATCTGCATTCAACTGTTCCTCTTCAATCGAGACATCCTCGTTCATCTCAAACACATTTTCTGTTTCTTCCTCAGAGCCAACTCCACTGGCCATCCTTTGAATAAACGATAAGTCCGCAAATGAATAGTCAACAGCCAGCGGTCTCGGTTGCCCTGGAATATCATCAACAGAAAAGTAATCCAAAACAGAAATATTTTCATTAATATTTTCAATTACAGGGTTGGGATTTACAGACGCAGGTTCACTTGACTCTAAAGTGGGTATCCCAGACCCATACTCCCCCGAGGCAAGTAACCTGCCTTCCAAAACATTAACCCTATTCTTCGTTTCCTCGAGCTCCTTCGATTGAACCTCGATCAACGCAGCTTGCTTAGCAATCTTCTCATCCTGAGCCTCCAGCTTTTGCTTCATCAGCTGCATATCTTCCATTATCTTTTGCATGAAAGCTGGAGTCGGTTGAATCTCAAAAGCATCCTGCTGCTGTGGATTGACTGGAGCTCGTGTCGACGAAGAACGACGAACACGACGTCTCGGTTGATAAGTCTCATCAGCAGGATCATCACCGTCGCGTGTACGTTTTCCAGTATCCCTTGGAGGCACATACTTGCGTCCTTGTCTGATCCGACGCTTAATCCTCAAATATCTGAAAGAATCAGTAATCCTGATACGTTCCATCTCAGAGGGATGTGGAACAGTACCATCAGAATGCTCAGGCGTCGGACCCCCATCCTGAGGTCCTACATTCACAGTATCTTCAGAATCTGAATTCTCAACCGTATCATGCGATGCTGGATTGTCCGAGTCAACGTGCCCGAACTGCTCAATGTTTTCCAGAAGAGCATCCACGTTCTCCCCCGCAGCTTGAGCAGGAATGTTCTCCCCCGGAGCTTGAACAGTAATGTTCACAAGCGGTTGCTGCGGTTGCTGAGGTGCTAGAACATCCATATACTGAGGATCTGGGGGCGGTACATAATTCTCGTCCACAATTGCACCAAATAAGGGAACATCCGTTGCTGCCGCAACCCCTTTCTCAAAACTTGCACAAATAGTGAAAATCCGACTCATCATCGGTGAAATCTTTAATAGCTGATCGGGATCACCCTGTGCCTGAAGATCTGGATGATGACGATTAATGTGCAACTGAACAAAACGTGGATATAAAATCCATTTCTGATCCCCAGCGTTCGCATTATCAACCATAGCCTTGAAGATAAATCCTGAGAAGTTGAACGGCTTGTTGTATACCAATGCTAACATAGCAGAAGCCAGACTTCGGCTCATACCATCCGTTCCACCTTTCCTATTCCCCAAACAAACGATAATCACGTGCATCAGATATCTCCAAACACGCGTGAGATTCGCTTTCCTGTACTGATCGGAGGGAATTCCTGGATATCCTATTCGTTGCATAGCTCCAGTAACAAAAATATGATCAAAACCGATAGGCATATCCGGCTGATCGTTGAGCTGTAAAAGTTCCCGAATGCTCTGTTCTGTAATAATGATCTCCGTACCCAGAACGGTAGAGACCAATCGTCTAACTTCGTTTTCAGTAACGACAGTTGCGTTCCTCCAAAATGGGTTGATCAGATTTCCAAAAACCACCGTGGTATCGGAAATGGCGTGAGATACCCTAGAACGTCTCAAAAATGCAATCATCTGACGATACGGTGCAGCTTTATCAGAAGTGTCAACCAGATAAGCAGCCGTATTGTGACGAGCTTCAAAAGTCAAAGCCATATCTGCAAAACAGAAACAGATTGCAACTCGAAAAGGGTTAGCAAAAATTTTACATTTTTTGGAAAAACCTTTTTCAAAATTCCTGGAACTAGCGACGTAGCACCGTACGTCGCATAACACAGAGCGACGTAGAACTGTACGTCGCCTAAAATCAAAATAAATTGAAAAGCGACGTAAGCCCGTACGTCGCATAAAAGTCGAGCGACGTAAAGGGGGACGTCGCATTTTGCAATTTATTGTGAATTTAATCACATTAATTAAAATAGCGACGTAGAGTGCTACGTCGCATCGGACATCGCATAAAAGGCGACGTAGGGAAGGGCGACGTAGGAATTAATTAATTGCGAATTAGAGCGACGTAGGCGACTACGTCGCATCGTACGTCGCACTAACGAACATTCATCCCCAACCCAGAAAACCTAATTGTCGAATTTAGGGGTTTTCAAAATTGATCACACAATAAGGTGCGCCCTACGATGGTGATGGCGAAAACATAAGTTATAACCATTTTAACATCCAATTGACCATCGAATTCAAATCAAAACCAAAACCCTATTAACCCGTAACACATATATAGCGATTAAACATAAAATACATGGTGAAAACAGGTAAATATGGTACCTAAGTGTGCGGAATAACGAGTATATGAAAACTACGTGAGTGAATCGGAACGAAAACATCTACAAATCACGAAAAAACTCGAAGAATTGCTACGTCGCAAATCGCCGGTTGGTACGTCGCAGGCTACGTCGCACTTGAATAGTGAATACTGTGACGAGTTACGTCGCAGTGGATACTATTTAAAGTCTAACCCTATGTGCGACGTAGGCTGGGACGTCGCAGGCGACGTAGAGCCGGACGTCGCATAAAACAGTTGTGATCCAATTTCGAAATTTGCAAACCGTTTACTCGTTATTTTAGCAAATAATTTCCAAATAACTCGTGACTGGGGAAAATAACATAGAATAAAAATAAAATAAAATAACTAAACTAAAAAATCATTTTTTTTTGGTATTTTCTTTAATTTTACAAAAAAATAGAAATAACTAACACTCTATTTTTGGTGACGGAGTTGTTTTGTCTGCTTAGGGATCATATCGGAATAACATGCATTTATTAGGAATAGTAATTGTTATTTCGATCATCAGTATATTTGTCCACTTTAAATTTACGTGGCACATTTAAAACACCTGTTATACAAATTATTTCAAGACGATTATTGGTATTGTTTGTCCACCTAAACATGTTACATCCGTATTTGTGAGCTAACTGTTATTGTTAGTATGAATATTAATTTTGTGAAACCTATTATATGATATACTGATAAAGTTTAGTAAAAACCCAAACACTGCATATTTACACAAGGTAGAGATTACAAGACCAAGTTTTCTCGGCTTTCTTGTAACATACGCTTGCCCTTCAAATTTAGGCATACATCAAACCAACTATGAAGATACTAGTGGCCCCAGATCTGTACTTAGTACAACAGAGAGTCCCTTAGTATGAACATAACAAGTTTGAGACTATTTGCATAACTAATGGATTCAGGTCTGTACGAGAGTACAACAATAGTCACCATTAGTTAGGCGAATAACCATATTATTACTATATGCCACTTTTACATTTACATGATAATTATGACAGTGTATGACAGTACTTCCATTTATCAATTAAGACTTATGTCATACATCATATAACAATTTTCACAAAATAATAGACAAGTTTTAATATTACTTCTTACTTACGCACAAACCGGTGTTTATCATGCCTACCAATACATCGTATGATGAAGATAATTTAGATAAAAACTGTTTTAAGTGTGTCAGATAAACCTACTGACACATCCAAGATAAACCTTAAAATTCCATTTTGTGCATGTCACCCGATGTACTATCATATCCCAAGTTGTTTACAGACACAACTTCAACGTCTATTTTAAAAATGTAGCAACCTTGCGTTTTCTTTAATACTAAAGAGCATAAAGAGTGGCTGTTGCGATTTTTTTTTTTTTTTTTTTTTTTTTTTTTTAAATTGAATTTAAAAATCTAAAAAAAATCCAAGTCACGAATCATTTCTTTGACTGAAAGAACCTTAAACCTATTAGATTGACCAGTTCAATGAAACGTGATCGCAAAAAGGCTTTTGTGAAAAGGTCCGCACACTGCTTAAGGGTCTCTATATGTACGACATCTATAAGGTGTTTCTCAAAGCAATCCCGTATGAAGTGGAACCTAAGTTCAATATGTTTGGTCTTAGAGTGCTGTACGGGATTGTGGGTGATAGATATAGCAGCTGTATTATCAATATAAATAGGAGTCATAGAGAGATTGAACCCGTAATCACGCAGTTGATGCTGAATCCAGAGAACCTGAGAACAGCAACTTGCAGCAGCAACATACTCGGCTTCAGCTGTGGAAATAGCAACCGCAGTCTGCTTTTTGCACTGCCAAGAAACTAAGCGCGATCCAAGGAACTGACATCCTCCAGTAGTTGACTTCATATCTATCTTGCAGCCACCAAGATCCGAATCCGAATAGGCAGTTAACTCGAAGTTTTTCTCGTTTGAATACCATAGACCCAGAGATGGCCTAAAAGCGAGATATCCAAAAATGCGTTTTACTGCCTTCATATGAGACACCTTCGGATTTGCTTGAAATCGTGAGCAGAGAGAAACAGCAAACACGATATCTGGTCTTGAGGCAGTCAGGTACATGAGAGAGCCTATCATTGATCGATAGTCTTTCTCCTTGCAGTCTTCATCGTCCTCATTAGGTCCAAGATTGTGTCTTGCTTCAATTGGAGTGCCATAGTGTTTACAGTTGAGCAATTCATACCGTTTTAACATGTCAATGACATATTTTGACTGATGGATATAAATTCCATTGTCAGATTGCTCAACCTGTAGTCCCAGAAAGAACGTGAGTTCCCCCATAGCACTCATTTCAAACTCAGATTTCATCAATCTTTCAAAATCCTTGCACAACTGATCATTAGTTGATCCAAAGATTATGTCGTCCACATAGACCTGCACAAGTAACAAATCCGCTCCTTCCCTTTTGATGAAAAGCGTGCTATCAATCTGTCCTCTATCAAAACCATTCTTCAGTAAGTACGTGGCAAGTCGCTCATACCAAAGTCGAGGAGATTGATGAAGACCATACAAAGCTTTCTTCAGCTTGCAAACATGATTAGGATGCTTTGGGTCTTCAAAACCGGGAGGCTGACACACATAGATCACTGCGTCAACATCTCCATATAGAAAAGCACACTTCACGTCAAGTTGATACACTCGGAATCCTTTGAAAGAAGCATAAGCTAGAAAGATCCGAATTGATTCCAAACGAGCAACAGGTGCGAAAACTTCATCATAGTCAATACCCTCTAGTTGACTATATCCTTGAACTACCAAACGGGCTTTGTTTCGAATAACAGCCCCACGATCATCCATTTTGTTACGGAAAACCCAACGAGTACCCGTCAAGTGAGCACCCTTGGGTAGAGGAACAATTTCCCAAACATTCATCTTGTTTATTTGCTGTAGTTCCTCCTGCATAGCCTCGACCCAAGATGGATCCTTTAAGGCTTGATCAACCTTTTTAGGTTCAATTTGAGACAAATGACATGAATCAATATGAGCAATAAGTCCCAAAAGCTGCTGAGCTGAAGTCTGCTTTGTTTGCTGTCGTGTTTGAACAGATGCATGAGGATCACCAATGATATTATCAATGGGGTGATCCTTATGTATACGTGTTTCTGGTATGGCACCTGGCACAAGATCCACTCCCAAATTGTTCAAATCTCCCTCAGTTTCAGGAGTAGCAGCAGACTCAGGAATAACTATCTCTTCTTCTTCTCCTTCATCTTCATGAGAAAATAAGTGAGAGTAGTTCATTGTTTCTTCCACTTCATCTTCTTCTTGAGGTTCCTCTAAAGGAGGCATATTTGGATCATATGGAAGCTCCTTTGTATAGTTGTAAACTGTTTTAGAAGGAGCTGCCGAAGATGGTGGAGTAGGAGATGGTGTTGATGGTGGTGATTTGGTAGTTGTTTTCGGTTGTGTGGGTGTTGGTGAAGGAGTAGGTGTAGGTTGTGGAGGTGTAGGATTAGTCGGTGGAGGTGCGGGTGTTGCATTAGGAGATGGGTCGGATGGTTTATTAGTAACGGGTGTATCTTGAGAAATATCAAGCTCATGCAGTATAGAAACCAACTCTTCCGTTTCATCTTCTTCCGGAATATTGAAAGAGTTGAAGAGGTTTCCATAGTTGAAAAACCAATCCGGACCCGTTCCTTGAGGAGGTTCCGTATACCTTAAACACTTCACTTCAAAATGCTCTTCGATCTGATTCGTTGATTTGTTGAAGACTCTTTTGTTCGGAGAGTTGACTGCATATCCAAGAAAAATCCCTTCAACAGCTTTATCACCAAACTTAGAGACCTTATCTTTTGTAATCATGATCAGGCATGGACACCCAAATGGTTCTAGGAACTGTAGATTTGGCTTACGGTTATTAAAAAGTTCATAGCACGTTTTGTTCCTTTTCTTAACCGTGAGTACTCTGTTGAGAACATAACAGGCAGTATTAACTGCCTTAGCCCAGAATATGATTGGTAACTTGGAGTCAGCTAACATAGTCCGAGCTGTCTCGATAATTGTCCTATTCTTCCTTTCTGCGACACCATTCTGTTGCGGAGTCCTCGGAGCACTAAATTGATGCTCAATACCTCTTGTAGCACAAAACAATTCGAGAGTTGAGTTCTTGAACTCAGTTCCATTGTCACTCCGTATCCTTTTCACCTTCAAGTTGCTCAGATTTGCCAACTTGTCCAACAAATACACCAGTATCTCAGGAGTTTCCCCTTTCGTGGTCAAAAAGTAAACCCACGAAAACCTTGAGTAGTCATCAGTAACTACCAAGCAGTAAGTCCGACCACCAATACTTTTCGTAGACACTGGACCGAAAAGATCCATATGCAGCAACTCCAATGGTGCATTTATGGAATTCACTTGCTTAGACTTATGGGACTTCTTACGTAACTTTCCTTTTTGGCAGGAGATACAGTCATCCTTTAGAGCAAAAGACTGTTTTGGAACTCCTAGCACTAAGTTATTTTTAGTCAAGAAATTCATTTTTCGGAAATGAATGTGTCCCATTCGCCTGTGCCAAAGCAGTGAATCCTTTTCAGAAGCCTTAGACAAGAGACACGTATACTCGTTCGATGTCTCAACAGTTCTCATATTCAAAATGTAGGTGTCATCCTTTCTTGGTGCTCTCAGTAACACCCATTCTTCCGGAATGACATACCCAGGCTTCAGTATCACACACTCAGTCTTTGTGAACGCAGTTGTATAATCCTTATCACAAACCTGTGAAACACTTAGCAAGTTGTGCGTAAGCTGTTCCACGTAGTTCACATTTTCGAAACTAACATTGCCGTTAGTTAACGTTCCCCTTCCAGAAATAGTTCCCCCAGAATCTCCAGCAAAGGCAACATAACCTCCTGCATGTGGTTTAATATCCACAAGAAGAGATACATCGCCCGTCATATGTCGCGAGCAGCCGCTATCCAAATACCATTCGCTATCTTTAACGCGTTCTGACTGCTGCAACACACAAACAAAAGAGATTAGTGAGAAACGGTGACCCAAGCCTTTACAGACTTAGGTCGACCGTGGTCATCAACAATAATCACGTCAGATAGGATTTTATCTTTAAACAAATTAGAATTTTTATCTGATGTGTTATTGTTGACGACTAAAGAGTCAACATCAGACTCTTTACGTTTCCAAACTTTTGAAGATTCGGAAATGGTAATAGAAGTAATGTTGGGCTTTTGAATTGGCAAAGGTTTTTGCTCAACATTACTTGGTTTCGAAACAGGCTTGGGAGAGTTTGAGTAACGCCTAGGTGGAGATTTAGAAAAAGAGTTTCTATAAACAGATGTCCTAGGCATCTCTCTCCCATATCGCTGATTTGACAGCTTTGGACATTCACGGATTAAATGTCCTTGTTTCTTGCAGTAGAAACAAGAACGAGTCTCAATAAACGGTTGAGGCTGAGGAATTACCACAGGATGTGGAGAAACATTTCTAGAACATGAACATTGAGTACACGTCTTAGAAGATGTTTGTTTTGGATGAGAGGTTGAAGTTGAAGGTTTATCATACGAAACATTTTCATTTACTGATTTTCTTTGCAAAATCTTTACAGGTGACTGTAAAGTTTGTTGTTTCGAGTTTAAAACCTTTGCTTTTCCTTTATTTGGTTGAACCTTAATTTCAGGTTCAACCTTTGAAATCACTTTTTCAGGTTTAAATGCAACCTTCTTAACCTCCGGATACTCCTGATCCGTAATGTCCTCAATCTCAACAATCTCCTCAACACTAACAGGAGATTCATTCTTTACTTCAACATTCTCCTTAACACTAACCGGAGATTCATGCACAGACTTAACAAACTTTGGCAAGGGGTACTCTGGCCGCATGGTTTTCTCCTTTGCCGGTTTGTTATGGTTGGTCTCTTTAGCATCTTTAGCTTTTAAACCATAGAGCTTGGACCAGTCAACTGGAATCTCTTCAAAGCCTTCCTTAACAGGCAGGGGACAACAAGTAGTAGGAGGAGGAACTGAGTTGTATCCCAATCCCTCATTCTTTTTCCCTTTAGTACCATGCTTGCTAAGGATTTCATTGAAGACAACTGTTGAGGAATTTGAACCTAAGATTTTACTTTTATAATTCTCATACTCAGCTTTTAAATCTGTAAGTTCTTTATTTAAAAGTTCAATTTCAACAAGATAGCTTTTAATGGCATCTTCTTGACTAAAAACCTTAGATTTATATTTCTGAGTATCTAACCGATGAGCCTCAAGATGATTTTCATAAAGTTTCTCATTAGCTTTTAAAAAATTATTTGAGTCGGTTAGTTTTTCATTCTTTTTCCTCAATTCAGCTGTCTCTGTCTGATATGCCTTTAAAGATTCAGTTAACTTCATGCATGAAATACAATTTAACGGTTCATCATGTACCTCATTCACAATGTGAGCCATCAGACACTGTTGGTAATGCTGGGAGACAGGCGTCCAATCTTGACTTGTAGGCTCAAAAGCAATCAGGGCATTATCAGCAATCCCTCTCTTGGTAACTTCCGTTTCTTTGGCCTTTGGAGGAGTAGACGGTGTTGTAAATCCCGATGCTGGCATTTTGGGTTTCTCGCACTCCCTGGCGAAGTGACCCAAATTTTGACAATTGTAACATCGGACCTTACTCTTGTCAAATCCAAAGCCAGTCTTTCCATCACCCTCCAAGCTTTTACGCCCTGTCCTCTGTAAAAACTTCTGAATTCTGCGGGTGATCATTGCCACATTCCAAGTCAAATCCATTTGCTCCAGATCGTCTTCATCAAGCTGAGCATAGTCCTCCTTAGTCAACTCCAAAGTTAGATTCGGTTGAGTAACCAAATCCTTGTAAGAGCTTAAGAAAGCTATGTAGATTGCAGCTTGCTCCTGAATAGCAGGTGAGACTTGAACCTGTTGTTGATTTGAAGAAGGTCCAGTCATAAAAACCGAATGAATCCCATCAGAAGAAGAAGAATTCGATGAAGCATTTGTATTTGATACAAAGGCAACTCCAGATCCATAAGTCTTTCCAGAGTTGATCTGAACACCATACACACTAGGATTCTGAACAGCAGAACCAGACCTAGTTTCTTTCTTCTTAATCTCCATAGCGTGAGCTTGAAGATCTCCTATCAACGTATCCAAAGACATGTTTCCAAGTTCTTCATTTTCCTTTAAAAATTGAACTTTAACATCCCAAGAACTCGGCAACACATCCAGCAGCTTCTTATTTACTTCAATTGAAGGAAAAGTATAACCTCCTTCAAACAGCTCACCAACTAACCGTGAGTACCTTGTGAATAAAGAAGTCATGTCTTCATTAGGAAGGATGTCAAAGATATCGTACTGTTTCTTAATCAGTTCGAGCTTGGCTTCCTTATACTTGTCATTTCCTCCACAACGAGTTTCAATTGCCTTCCACAAATCAAAGGCTGTTTCATGGGTTCTGAACAGCCATAGAACATCCTTGGTTAGACACATTTTGATCATTGAAAAAGTCTTTCTTTCAGTATCAAAATCTTTCTTCTCTTCGGGAGACATAGCTTTATAGGTCTTAGCAGGACGAATATTACGGTATTCCCCATCAGCTAAAGGAGCTACATAACGCTCACGTAATGGTCCCCATAATTCTGGACAATGAAAGTCAATATATTGCTCAACTCGGTCTCTCCAGTATACGTAATCCATGTCCACAGTAAATAGTGGAGGTTTATTACTTGAACCTATATCATTACTTTGTTTAATCATCTCCCTAAGTCCTCTAATATCCTCTTTATCAGCTGCCATTGTAAATACTTAAACGAAAAATCAAACTTCTGATCTTAGCGACGTAGAGAGGTACGTCGCACAAAGTTAATGCGACGTAGATAGGTACGTCGCAAAAAGCAAAGGATTCAATTAAGAATCAGAAAATGCGACGTTGAAAGGTACGTCGCAGATGACGTCGCAGAGGACGTCGCAGAACCACACTATGCGACGTAGAGAGGTACGTCGCAGATGACGTCGCAGAGGACGTCGCACGGACTAATTAAAGTCCAAATCACTACGTCGCTAGCGACGTCGCAGCTTACGTCGCAGTGGTACGTCGCAAAACGCGATGAACAGCCGCCAAAAACCCTAAAAACGAATTTTTAACCCTAAAACCAAAACCACGAATGTCGAACGACTGAAACCTTCAAGAATCCCAATAATACTGATCGAA
Organism: Helichrysum umbraculigerum; assembly: GCA_949592205.1. NCBI lineage: Eukaryota > Viridiplantae > Streptophyta > Magnoliopsida > Asterales > Asteraceae > Helichrysum > Helichrysum umbraculigerum. The sequence goes on along the minus strand of CATIUR010000005.1, from coordinate 339,503 downwards.
AACCTGTAAAAACACAAAACAAACGTAATAAACACGAAAACTCACGAATATCACGTTCTTTTAAATCCCAAACTCGATCCGAAACGCCAAAACAAGCACTTTCTGCTCTGATACCAGTTGTTTGTCCCTTACTTAGATCTAGAACGAACCGAGTCAATCCAATCGATGGCGGAAACAACGATTAGATTATCAAACAAACACACGAACAATCAATACGCAATGAATATCAAACGAAACGTATTATATTCAATAATATTCGGTCAGATTACAGAGATTTCGACTGATTATGTTTAGGGTTTCGTCAACCCTAAAACAGAAAACGTAAAACGTTTTTATACAAAGTTTGGCACCTGCGACGTCGCACGCTACGTCGCAGGCCCAAGCCCATGCGACGTAGGCTACGTTGCAGGCCCAATACCTGACGTCGCACCTGCGACGTAGTGCGCTACGTCGCAGGAGTCAGAAATGCTAATCTAAATACAAACTACGAGCTAGACCAACTGACAGACACTAAACATGTACTAACAACACAGAAGGTCTATTAACAAGAACATTTGTTGAACATGCACTCTTAGGTGGACATGTTAAAGTAGATGTTCCTGAGGTTGAGTTAGTTGATTTTGAATGTTTATTCTTTTCAGATTTATCAACTACAACTTTTGAGGATTCATTGTCAACCTTAGCTTTGCCTTTGCATTTAAAACAATCATCATTTTCAGTTGTAATGATGAAATTTTCAGGTTTGACATTTATTTTCTCAACCTTAATGGTAGACTCTTCAGGTATATCTTCTACCTCAACGACCTCCTCAACACGAACTGGAGGTGCACTATCAGACTTAACAAACTTAGGTAAAGGATACTCTGGCCTTATAGTTTTCTCCTTTGCCTGTTTGTTTTGCTTAGCTTCTTTAGCTTTAATACCATAAAGCTTCATATAATCAACTGGAATCTCTTCAAGACCTTCCTTAACAGGCGTAGGACAGTATTCGGCGTGGGAAGGTGGTGGTACTTGATTATAACCAAGTCCTGCCTTCTTTTTACCGCATGTCCCTTGCTTATTAACGATTTCACTAAAGACAAAAGTTGCAGATGAAGAACCTAAAATTTTGCTTTTATGGTTGTTAGTACATGTTTAGTGTCTGTCAGTTGGTCTAGCTCGTAGTTTGTAATTAGAAATAGTGTTTCTGACTCCTGCGACGTAGCGCACAACGTCGCAGGTGCGACGTCAGGTTTTGGGCCTGCGACGTAGCAGACGTCGCATGGGCTTGGGCCTGCGACGTAGCGTGCTACGTCGCAGGTGCTAGATTTTGTATAAAAACGTTTTGTGTTTTCTGTTTTAGGGTGGACGAAACCCTAAACGCAATTAGTCGAAATCTCTGTAATCTGACCGATTATTACTGAATATAATACGTTTCGTTTGATATTCATTGCGTATTTGTTATTCGTGTGATTGTTTGATTATTCAATTGTTGTTTCCGCCATCAATTGATTGACTCGGTTCGTGCAAGATCCAAGGTTAGGGACAAACAACTGGTATCAAAGCAGTGAGGTTCGTTTTTGGCGATTCGGATCGAGTTTGGGTTTTAAAAGGACGTGATATTCGTGAGTTTTCGTGTTTATTACGTTTGTTTTGTGTTTTTACAGGTTTTCGATCAGTATTATTGGGATTCTTGAAGGTTTCAGTCGTTCGACATTCGTGGTTTTGGTTTTAGGGTTAAAAAATTCGTTTTTAGGGTTTTTGGCCGCTGCTCAGCGCGTTTTGCGACGTACCATAGCGACGTAAGCTGCGACGTCGCGTGCGACGTAGTGTTTTTGAACTTTAATTAGTTCGTGCGACGTACCGTTGCGACGTACCTCTCTACGTCGCTATTTTGACTTTAATTAGTCTTCTGCGACGCTGCGTTGCGACGTAGCCTGATTCTGCGACGTCCTCTGCGACGTCATATGCGACGTACCTTTCAACGTCGCACTTTCTGATTCTTAATTGAATCCTTTGCTTTTTGCGACGTACCCATCTACGTCGCATATTCTTTTTGCGACGTACCCATCTACGTCGCATATTCTTTGTGCGACGTACCCGTCTACGTCGCTAAGATCAGAAGTTTGATTTTTTTTTCGTTTAAGTAATTAAAATGGCAGCTGATAAAGAGGATATTAGAGGACTTCGGGAGATGATTAAACAAAGCAATGACATAGGTTCAAGTAATAAACCTCCACTTTTTACTGCGGACATGGATTACGTGTACTGGAGAGACCGAGTTGAGCAATATATTGATTTCCATTGTCCAGAATTATGGGGACCATTACGTGAGCGATATGTACCTCCATTAGCTGAAGGGGAATACCGTGGTATTCGTCCCGCTAAGACCTATAAAGCCATGTCTCCCGAGGAGAAGAAAGATTTTGAAACCGAAAGAAAATCTTTTTCAATGATTAAAATGTGTTTAACTAAGGATGTTCTATGGCTTTTCAGAACTCATGAAACAGCCTTTGATTTGTGGAAGGCTATAGAAACTCGTTGTGGAGGGAATGATAAGTACAAGGAAGCCAAGCTCGAACTGATTAAGAAACAGTACGATATCTTTGACATCCTTCCTGATGAAGACACGACTTCTTTATTTACTAGGTACTCACGGTTGGTTGGTGAGTTGTTTGAAGGGGGTTATACTTTTCCTTCAATTGAAGTAAATAAGAAGCTACTGGATGTGTTGCCGAGTTCTTGGGATATTAAAGTTCAATTTTTAAAGGAAAATGAAGAACTTGCAAACATGTCTTTGGATGCGTTGATAGGGGATCTTCAAGCTCACGCGATGGAGATTAAGAAGAAAGAAACTAGGTCTGGTTCTGCTGTTCAGAATCCTAGTGTGTATGGTGTTAAGATTAACTCTGGAAAGACTTATGGATCAGGAGTTGCCTTTGTATCAAATACAAATGCTTCATCGACTTCTTCTTCTTCTGATGGGGTTCATTCTGTTTTCATGACTGGACCTTCTTCAAATCAACAACAGGTTCAAGTCTCACCTGCTATTCAGGAGCAAGCTGCCATCTACACAACTTTCTTAAGCTCTTACAAGGATTTGGTTACTCAACCGAATCTAACTTTGGAGTTGACTAAGGAGGACTATGCTCAGCTTGATGAAGACGATCTGGAGCAAATGGATTTAACTTGGAATGTGGCAATGATCACCCGCAGAATTCAAAAGTTCTTGCAGAGGACAGGGCGTAAAAGCTTAGAGGGTGATGGAAAGACTGGCTTTGGATTTGACAAGAGTAAAGTCCGTTGTTATAATTGTCAAAATTTGGGTCACTTCGCCAGGGAGTGCGAGAAACCCAAAATGCCAGCTTCGGGATTCACAACACCATCTACTCCTCCAAAGGCCAAAGAAACGGAAGTTACCAAGAAAGGGATTGCTGATAATGCCCTGATTGCTTTTGAGCCTACAAGTCAAGATTGGACGCCTGTCTCCCAGCATTACCAACAGTGTCTGATGGCTCACATTGTGAATGAGGTACATGATGAACCGTTAAATTGTATTTCATGCATTAAGTTAACTGAATCTCTAAAGGCATATCAGACAGAGACCGCTGAGTTGAGGAAAAAGAATGAAAAACTAACCGACTCAAATAATTTTTTAAAAGCTAATGAGAAACTTTATGAAAAACATCTTGAGGCTCATCGGTTAGATACTCAAAAATATAAGTCTAAAGTTTTTAGTCAAGAAGATGCGATTAAAAGTTACCTGATTGAAATTGAACTTTTAAATAAAGAACTTACAGATTTAAAAGCTGAGTATGAAAATTATAAGAGTAAAATCTTAGGTTCAAATTCCTCAACGGTTTTCTTTAATGAAATTCTTAGCAAGCACGGCACTAAAGGGAAGAAGAATGAGGGATTGGGATACAACTCAGTTCCTCCTCCTACTACTCACTGTCCCCTGCCTGTTAAGGAAGGCTTTGAAGAGATTCCAGTTGACTGGTCCAAGCTTTATGGTTTAAAAGCTATAGATGCTAAAGAGACCAAACATAACAAACCGGCAAAGGAGAAAACCAAGCGGCCAGAGTACCCCTTGCCAAAGTTTGTTAAGTCTGTGCATGAATCTCCTGTTAGTGTTAAGGAGAATGTTGAGGTAAAGAATGAATCTCCAGTTAGTGATAAGGAGAATGTTGAAGTAAAGAATGAATCTCCTGTTAGTGTTGAGGAGATAGTTGAGATTGAGGACATTACGGATCAGGAGTATCCGGAGGTTAAGAAGGTTGCATTTAAACCTGAAAAAGTGATTTCAAAGGTTGAACCTGAAATTAAGGTTCAATCAAATAAGGGAAAAGCTAAGGTTTTAAACTCGAAACAACAAACTTTACAGTCACCTGTAAAGATTTTGCAAAGAAAATTAGTAAATGAAAATGTTTCGTATGATAAACCATCAACTTCAACCTCTCAACCAAGACAAACATTTTCTAAGACGTGTACTCAATGTTCATGTTCTAGAAATGTTTCTCCACCTCCTGTGGTAATTCCTCAGCCTCAACCGTTTGTTGAGACTCATTCTTGTTTCTACTGCAAGAAACAAGGACACTTAATCCGTGAATGTCCAAAGCTGTCAAATCAGCGATATGGGAGAGAGATGCCTAGGACATCTGTTTATAGAAACTCTTTTTCTAAATCTCCACCTAGGCGTTACTCAAACACTCCCAAGCCTGTTTCGAAACCAAGTAATGTTGAGCAAAAATCTTTGCCAATTCAAAAGCCCAACATTACTTCTATTACCGATTCCGAATCTTCAAAAGTTTGGAAACGTAAAGAGTCTGATGTTGACTCTTCAGTCGTCAACAATAACACATCAGATAAAAATTCTAATTTGTTTAAAGATAAAATCCTATCTGAGGTGATTATTGTTGATGACCACGGTCGACCTAAGTCTGTAAAGGCTTGGGTCACCGTTTCTCACTAATCTCCTTTCGTTTGTGTGTTGCAGCAGTCAGAACGTGTTAAAGATAGTGAATGGTATTTGGACAGTGGCTGCTCGCGACATATGACAGGCGATGTATCCTTACTTGTGGATATTAAACCACATGCAGGAGGTTATGTTGCCTTTGCTGGAGATTCTGGGGGAACTATTTCTGGAAGAGGAACGTTAACTAACGGCAATGTTAGTTTCGAAAATGTGAACTACGTGGAACAGCTTACGCACAACTTGCTAAGTGTTTCACAGGTCTGTGATAAGGATTATACAACTGTGTTCACAAAGACAGAGTGTGTGATATTGAAGCCTGGTTAAGTCATTCCGGAAGAATGGGTGTTACTGAGAGCACCAAGAAAGGATGACACATACATTTTGAATATGAGAACTGCTGAGACATCGAACGAGTATACATGTCTCTTGTCTAAGGCTTCTGAAAAGGAATCACTGCTTTGGCACAGACGAATGGGACATATTCATTTCAGAAAAATGAATTTCTTGACCAAAAATGATCTAGTGCTAGGAGTTCCGAAACAGTCATTTGCTTTAACGGATGACTGTATCTCCTGCCAAAAAGGAAAGCTACGTAAGAAGTCCCATAAGTCTAAGCAGGTGAATTCCATAAATGCTCCATTGGAACTACTGCATATGGATCTTTTCGGTCCAGTTTCTACAAAGAGCATTGGTGGTCGGTCTTACTGCTTGGTAGTTACTGATGACTACTCAAGATTTTCGTGGGTTTATTTTTTGACCACAAAAGGGGAAACTCCTGAGATTCTGGTGTATTTGTTGGACAAGTTGGCAAATCTGTGCAACTTGAAGGTGAAAAGGATAAGAAGCGACAATGGAACTGAATTCAAGAACTCAACTCTCGAATTGTTTTGTGCTACAAGAGGTATTGAGCATCAATTTAGTGCTCCGAGGACTCCACAACAGAATGGAGTTGCAGAAAGAAAGAACAGGACAATCATCGAGACAGCTCGAACTATGTTAGCTGACTCCAAGTTACCAATTATCTTCTGGGCTGAGGCAGTTAATACTGCCTGTTATGTTCTCAACAGAGTACTCACGGTTAAGAAAAGGAACAAAACGTGTTATGAACTTTTTAATAACCGTAAGCCAAATCTACAGTTTCTAGAACCATTTGGGTGTCCATGCCTGATCATGATAACAAAAGATAAGGTCTCTAAGTTTGGTGATAAGGCTGTTGAAGGGATTTTTCTTGGATACTCAGTCAACTCTCCGAACAAAAGAGTCTTTAACAAATCATCGAATCAGATTGAGGAGCATTTTGAAGTGAAATGTTTAAGGTATACGGAACCTCCTCAAGGAACGGGTCCGGATTGGTTTTTCAACTATGGAAACCTCTTCAATTCTTTCAATATTCCGGAAGAAGATGAAACGGAAGAATTGGTTTCTATACTTCATGAGCTTGATCTTAATCAAGATACACCTGTTACTAATAAACCATCCGACCCATCTCCCAATGCAACACCCGCACCTCCACCAACTAATCCTACACCTCCACAACCTACACCTCCACCCACACAATCACAAACAACTACCAAATCACCACCATCAACACCATCTCCTACTCCATCATCTTCGGCTGCTCCTTCTAAAACAGTTTATACCTATACAAAGGAGCTTCCATATGATCCGAATATGCCTCCTTTAGAGGAACCACACGAAGAAGATGAAATGGAGGAAACAATGGCCTACTCTCACTTATTTTCTACTGAAGATGAAGAACAAGAAGAAGAGATAGCCATTCCTGAGTCTGCTGCTACTCCCCGAAACTGAGGGAGATTTGAACAATCTAGGTGTGAATCTTGTGCCAGGTGCCATACCAGAAACTCGTATACATAAGGATCACCCCATTGATAATATCATTGGTGATCCTCATGCATCTGTTCAAACACGACAGCAAGCAAAGCAGACTTCAGCTCAGCAGCTTTTGGGACTTATAGCTCATATTGATTCATGTCATTTGTCTCAAATTGAACCTAAAAAGGTTGATCAAGCCTTAAAGGATCCATCTTGGGTCGAGGCTATGCAGGAGGAACTACAGCAAATAAACAAGATGAATGTTTGGGAAATTGTTCCTCTACCCAAGGGTGCTCACTTGACGGGTACTCGTTGGGTTTTCCGTAACAAAATGGATGATCGTGGGGCTGTTATTCGAAACAAAGCCCGTCTGGTAGTTCAAGGATATAGTCAATTAGAGGGTATTGACTATGATGAAGTTTTCGCTCCTGTTGCTCGTTTGGAATCAATTCGGATTTTTCTAGCTTATGCTTCTTTTAAAGGATTCCGCGTGTATCAACTTGACGTGAAGTGTGCCTTTCTTTATGGAGATGTCGACGCAGTGATTTATGTGTGTCAACCTCCAGGTTTTGAAGACCCAAAGCATCCTAATCATGTTTGCAAACTGAAGAAAGCTTTGTATGGTCTTCATCAATCTCCTCGACTTTGGTATGAGCGACTTGCCAAGTATTTGCTGAAGAATGGTTTTGACAGAGGACAGATTGATAGCACGCTTTTCATCAAAAGGGAAGGAGCGGATTTGTTACTTGTGCAGGTCTATGTGGACGACATTATTTTTGGATCAACTAATGATCAGTTGTGCAAAGATTTTGAAGGACTGATGAAATCTGAGTTTGAAATGAGTGCTATGGGGGAACTCACGTTCTTTCTGGGGCTACAGGTTGAGCAATCTGATAATGGAATATATATCCACCAGTCAAAATATGTCACTGACATGTTAAAGCGATATGAATTGCTCAACTGTAAACACTACGGCACTCCAATTGAAGCAAGACACAATCTTGGACCTAATGAGGACGATGAAGACTGCAAGGAGAAAGACTATCGCTCAATGATAGGCTCTCTCATGTACCTGACTGCCTCAAGACCAGATATAGTGTTTGCTGTTTCTCTCTGCTCACGATTTCAGGCAAATCCGAAGGTGTCTCATATGAAGGCAGTAAAACGCATTTTTGGATATCTCGCTTTTAGGCCATCTCTGGGTCTATGGTATTCAAACGAGAAAAACTTCGAGTTAACTGCCTATTCGGATTCGGATCTTGGTGGCTGCAAGATAGATATGAAGTCAACTACTGGAGGATGTCAGTTCCTTGGATCGCGCTTAGTTTCTTGGCAGTGCAAAAAGCAGACTGCGGTTGCTATTTCCACAGCTGAAGCCGAGTATGTTGCTGCTGCAAGTTGCTGTTCTCAAGTTCTCTGGATTCAGCATCAGCTGCGTGATTACGGGTTCAATCTCTCTATGACTCCTATTTATATAGATAATACAGCTGCTATATCTATAACTCACAATCCCGTACAGCACTCTAAGACCAAACATATTGAACTTAGGTTCCACTTTATACGTGATTGCTTTGAGAAACACCTTATAGATGTCGTACATATAGAGACCCTTAAGCAGTGTGCGGACCTTTTCACAAAAGCCTTTTTGCGATCACGTTTTATTGAACTGGTCAATCTGATAGGTTTAAGGTTCTTTCAGTCAAAGAAATGATTTGTGACTTGGATTTTTAAGTTTTTAAATTCAATTTAAAAAAAAAATAATAAAAAAAATAAAAAAATAAAAAATAAAATTCGCAACAGCCACTCTTTATACTCTTTAGTATTAAAGAAAACGCAAGGTTGCTACATTTTTAAAATAGACGTTGAAGTTGTGTCTGTAAACAACTTGGGATATGATAGTACATCGGGTGACATGCACAACATGGAATTTTAAGGTTTATCTTGGATGTGTCAGTAGGTTTATCTGACACACTTAAAACAGTTTTTATCTAAATTATCTTCATCATACGATGTATTGGTAGGCATGATACACACCGGTTTGTGAGTGAGTAAGAAGTAATAATAAAACTTGTCTATTACTTTGTGAAAAATGTTATATGATGTATGACATAAGTCTTAAATGATAAATAGAAATACTATCATACACTGTCATAATTATGTAAATGTAAAATGGGCATATAGTGTTAATATGGTTATTCGCCTAACTAATGGTGACTATTGTTGTACTCTCGTACAGACCTGAATCCATTAGTTATGCAAATAGTCTCAAACTTGTTATGTTCATACTAAGGGACCCTCTGTTGTACTAAGTACAGATCTGGGGCCACTAGTATCTTCATAGTCAGTTTGATGTATGCCTAAATATAAATATCAAGTGTATATTACGAGAAAACCGAGATAAACTTGGTCTTGTAATCTCTACCTTGTGTGAATATGCAGTGTTTGTTTTACTAAAGTTTATCAGTATATCATATAATAGGTTTCACAAAATTAATATTCATTCTAACAATAAAGGTTAGCTCACAAATACGGATGTAACATGTTTAGGTGGACAAACAATACCAATAATTGTCTTGAAATAATTTTTATAAAAGGTGTTTTAAATGTGCCACGTAAATTTAGAGTGGACAAATATACTGATGATCGAAATAACACTTACTATTCCTAATAAATGCATGTTATTCCGATATGATCCCTAATCAGACAACTCAACTCCGTCACCAAAAATAGAGTGTTAAGTAATTTTCTTTTTACTTTTTGAATATTAAAGAAAATATCAAAAAGATTTTTTTTAGTTTAGTTATTTCATTTTATGTTTAATTTTTATTCTAAGTTATTTTCCCAAGTCACGAGTCATTTGGATTTTATTTGCTAACATAACGAGTAAACGGTTTGAAAATTTCGAAATTGGATCAAAACTGTTTTCTGCGACGTCCGGCTCTACGTCGCCTGCGACGTCCCAGCCTACGTCGCACATAGGGTTAGACTTTAAATAGTATCCACTGCGACGTAACTCGTCACACTATTCACTATTCACGTGCGACGTAGCCTGCGACGTACGAGAGGCGATTTGCGACGTAGCAATTTTCGAGCAATTTTTGTGCTTTGTAGCCGTTTTCATTCCGATTCACTTACGTACTTTTGATCTACTCGTTATTCCGCACACTTAGGTACCGACTTTACCATTTTTTACCGTGTATATTTCGTTTAATTGCTATGTATGTATTACGGGTTAAATGGGTTTCGGTTTTGGGATAAATTAGATGGTATATCGTGTAAAGTACTGGTTATAATTTATGTTTTCGTGATCACCATCGTTAGCCGCACCTTGTAGTGCGATTGATTTTGAAAACCCCTAAATTCGAGGGTTCGGGTTTTCTGGGTTGGGGATGAATGTTCGTCAGTGCGACGTACGCTGCGACGTAGTGCCCTACGTCGCTTTAGTTAATTATTATTAATTTCCTACGTCGCCCATCCCTACGTCGCTTTTACTGCGACGTCCGATGCGACGTACCGCTCTACGTCGCTGTTTTAATTAAAGTGATTAAATTCACAATTAATTGCAAAATGCGACGTCCCCCTTGACGTCGCTCGAATTTTATGCGACGTCAGGCCTTACGTCGCTTTTCAATTTATTTTGAATTTTAGCGACGTACAGTTCTACGTCGCTCTGTGTTATGCGACGTACGTTGCTACGTCGCTAGTTCCAGGGATTTTGAAAAGGTTTTTGTTTAAAAATGTAACATTTTTTTCTAACCTTTTTCGAGTTGCAATCTGTTTCTGTTTTTTGCAGATATGGCTTTGATTTTCGAAGCTCGTCATAATACGGCTGCTTACCTTACTGACACTTCTGATAAAGCTGCACCGTACCGTCAGATGATCGCGTTTTTGAGACGTTCGAGGGTATTTCACGCCATTTCCGACAACACTTTGGCGTTTGGAAATCTGATCAACCCCTTTTGGAGAAACGCAACTGTCGTTACTGAAAACGACGTTAGACGATTGGTCTCTACTGTTCTGGGTATGGAGATCACTATTACAGAACAGAGCATTCGGGAACTTTTACAGCTGAATGATCAACCGGATATGCCTGTTGGTTTTGATAATATTTTTGTTACCGGAGCTATGCAACCGATAGGATATCCCGGGATTCCCTCTGATCAGTATCGAAAAGCGAATCTCACACGCGTCTGGAGATACTTGATGCATGTGATTATTGTTTGTTTGGGAAATCGGAAAGGTGGAACGGATGGAATGAGCCGAAGTCTGGCTTCTGCTATGTTAGCGTTGATTTACAACAAGCCGTTCAACTTCTCGGGATTTATCTTCAGGGCTATGGTTGATAATGCGAATGCCGGGGATCAGAAATGGATTTTATATCCAAGATTTGTACAGTTGCACATCAATCGTCATCATCCGGAGCTTCAGGTACAGGGTGATATCGATCATCCGCTCAAGATTTCACCGATGATGAGTCGGATTTTCACTATTTGTGCAGGGTATGAGAAAGGGGTCGAGGCACCAAGGGATGTTCCTTTATTCGGTGCTATCATTGATGAAAATTATGTACCGCCTCCAGATCCTCAGTATATGGATGTTCCAGCACCTCAGCAGCCGCAGCAACAGTTTGTGAACATTCCGGTTCAGGCTGCGGGGGAGAATGTGGATGCTCTACTGGAAAACATTGAGCAGTTTGGCCACGTTGACTCAGACAATCAAGCATCTCACGACACGGTCGAGAGTTCTGATTCTGAAGAACCGGCCAATGCAGGTCCTCAGGATGGGGGTCCGACGCCTGAGCATTCTGATGGTACTGTTCCGCATCCCTCTGAGATGGAACGTATCAGGCTTTCAGATTCATTTAGATATCTGCGAATTCAGCGTCGGATCAGACAAGGACGCAAGTATGTGCCTCCACGAGATACGGGAAAGCGTACACGCGACGGTGATGATCCTGCTGATGAGACTTATCAACCGAGACGTCGTGTTCGTCGTTCTTCGTCTACACGAGCTCCAGTTAATCCACAGCAGCAGGATACTTTTGAGATTCAACCGACTCCAGCTTTCATGCAAAAGATAATGGAAGATATGCAGCTGATGAAGCAAAAGCTGGAGGCTCAAGACGAGAAGATTGCTGAACAAGCTGCGTTGATCGAGGTCCAATCTAAGGAGCTTGAGGAAACGAAGCTTAGGGTTAATGTTTTGGAAGGCAGGTTACTTGCCTCGGGGGAGTCTGGGTCTGGGATACCCACTTTAGAGTCAAGTGAACCTGCGTCTGTAAATCCCAACCCTGTAATTGAAAATATTAATGAAAATATTTCTCTTTTGGATTATTTCTCTGTTGATGATATTCCAGGGCAACCAAGACCGCTGGCAGTTGATTACTCATTCGCTGACTTATCATTTATTCAAAGGATGGCAAGTGGAGTTGGCTCTGAGGAAGAAACAGAGAATGTGTTTGAGATGAATGAGGATGTCTCGATTGAAGAGGAACAGTTGAATGCAGATGAAACGTATGATGATGCACAATCTGGGGAAGCTTATGATGATGCACCAATTATTGAATCTGATTCAAGTGAAGACGAGAGTCCTGATAAAGCTCAACATGGAGAATCAAGTTCTGCTGCAACTCCAGCTCCAGAGACACAGGCACCGGACTCAGCAGCAAAGAAATTAACTGCTGAAGAAAAGAGAGAGAGAAACAAGAAATGGTGGCCTAAGGGACGAAATCCAGTTCCTATTCCAGTGAAATGTCAAGTGTACCGGGTTAGTCGGAATTATACCGGTGTTATTAAAAGCTGGAAGTGTCAAAGGAATATGTTTATGATAAAGAGAGAAGATGGAGTTCAGTATTTTAGAATGCGTTTTGATAGATTGAGCACGTTGCCAAAAGGAGAGATTAATCGATTAGCTCAGCTTAAATTGATTAATCCTTTCGAGAATGATTATGCTGAGTTCATTCAGAGAAGTCTACGTCGGGAAGTATTAACAAAGACTTATTCGAAATTGAAGCCGACGTTGGGAACTCGGTATACGTGGAAGAAAAAGATTGATCCAGTCACCAGGAAGCCTTTGGTTAAAGTTCACTATTCGCCGGCTAAATGTTTGACTGAGATACCTCTGGAATCAGTTCCTTATTATTTTCTAAGAAGACTTGTGAAATGGGAACTTGATCCACAGACTGGCGAAGCGGTTATTACTTTCGTTCCAGATTCTGAACCGTGGCCAGAAGTTGGAGGTATATGGAATCTGAGGCAAGCAACGTTTAGACTATATGATCCGATGAGTTTGATTAATTTTCATGAAAAAGATTTAAGAAAACTCTATGATAATCGGATTCGGGTTGGTCAGAAGAATGAATTCAACAGACGTTTAGCACAACAGTTTTACAATGTTGTTACTGTTTGCGTAGCTAATGGAATTCATGCCGATGGCCAGTTTCCTGCGGGCTGGGTTTAAAGAAGATTTTTGAAGACCAAGCTGATGACACGGGGGAGTTTGTTAGTACATGTTTAGTGTCTGTCAGTTGGTCTAGCTCGTAGTTTGTAATTAGAAATAGTGTTTCTGACTCCTGCGACGTAGCGCACAACGTCGCAGGTGCGACGTCAGGTTTTGGGCCTGCGACGTAGCAGACGTCGCATGGGCTTGGGCCTGCGACGTAGCGTGCTACGTCGCAGGTGCTAGATTTTGTATAAAAATGTTTTGTGTTTTCTGTTTTAGGGTGGACGAAACCCTAAACGCAATTAGTCGAAATCTCTGTAATCTGACCGATTATTACTGAATATAATACGTTTCGTTTGATATTCATTGGGTATTTGTTATTCGTGTGATTGTTTGATTATTCAATTGTTGTTTCCGCCATCAATTGATTGACTCGGTTCGTGCAAGATCCAAGGTTAGGGACAAACAATGGTTATCGTACTCACTTTTTAAATCAAAAAGCTCTTTATTCAACAATTCAATTTCAGTAAGATAACTATTAATTGCAACTTGTTGACTAAAGACTTTTGCTTTATAAGTTTGTGTGTCTAACTTATATGCCTCAATTTTGTTATCATAAAGTTTCTCATTAGCTTTAAGAAAATTGTTTGATTCAGTAAGTTTGACAACTTTTTCTCGCAACTCTAAATTGTCATATTGATAATTCTCAAGAGATTCAGTCAATGTAAAACAGGAAACACAGTTTATGGGTACCTCAGGTTCATCATGTACCGCATGTATCTTTGCCAAAAGCGCACTGTGTTGAACTTCTCCTTGAAGTGCACTAAAATCAAACACTCCCTGAGAATACACCGTCATAGCCTGTGATGTTGTGTTCTTCTCTGGAGTCGTTGGAGCTGTAGGAGTAGTGAATCCAGAGGAAGGATATTTTACTTTCTCACACTCCTTAGCAAAGTGCCCATGAATCTGACAGTTCTTGCATTTCACTTTGCTTTTATTAAAACCAAGACCTGTATCACCATCGTCATCCAGGTCCTTTTTGCCCGTTCTCTGGAGAAACTTCTTGGTTCTTTGGGTTATCATGGCCATGCTCCATTTGATGTCCATCTGCTCGAGATCATCAGAATCAATCTGTTCAAAGTCTTCTTCAGTAAGCTGTAGAGTACTAGCCTTCTTGGAAAGAAAATTCTCATAAGAGTTGAGGAAAGCTGCAAAGAGTTTAGCATGGTCCTCAGTAGCCTTTGAAGGAGCTGTATGAGCAGTATGAGAAGTATCAGAAGCATATGAAGTGCTAGTAGAAGTAGATGCTGCTGAGTTGGAAGTAGATCTGGAAGTATCATTTAGACTAGGAATTTGAATATTAGCCTCTGACTTCTTTTCCTTTTGATCGTAACCCGCTATAAGAGCATCCCATAATCCTATAGAAGTTGCTTGATCTTTAAATTTATTAATCACAACTTCTGGCAAGCACTTGGTAATCATCTCATACACTCTATTGTCTTTATCAAACTCTGTTCGTTCCTTGACTGACATTTGTGCTCTTGACTTAAGCACCCCATCGAGTCTTGGTTGCTCATATCGATCAATGGTGTTAAACCAATTGAACAGATTTGGATCTTTGTATTCAATGAAATTGCATAACTTAATCTTCCAACTCGCAAAATCACTATAGAACAAAGATGTAGAAGGAGGCACTTTGTTACCAAAAGCCATTTACGAATTTTCCCTCCAAAATCGGATTTGAAAATTTCAAAAAAATATCCGAGTACAGCGAAACTTTTCCGACACTAAAATGAAGCTATTCTAAGCCTAAAAACAAAATTTGAAATTACAAAATTTTCGCGTTTTTCCCGCCAAAATTTCGTCCGAAAACGTCAAAAACTGGCCGGGTAAAATGAAATTTTTTCCAGCCTAAAATTGAACACTTTTAAGCCTATAGAATTTTTTTTTTTTTTTTTTTTTTTTTTTTTTTTTTTTTACAAATCTAGAGCGAGGGTAATGTGGCAGGAAAAATTAGAAGTCCGATGACTCAATTAAGAATCGAAAATGCGACGTAGTGTATAACGTCGCAGTCCAAAGTCGCAGAGGCTAGCGACGTCGCAGACTACGTCGCAATAACCACTTAAGGTCAAAATCAATAACGTCGCAAGCGACGTCGCAGGTGAGGTCGCAAAATCAAGCGACGTCGCACCTGACGTCGCGGCTAAGGTCGCAGTGACCAATTAAGGTCAAAAGTGAGACGTTGCACACAACGTCGCAGTTAACGTCGCTAGTAACGTCGCAGAACTTAGCGACGTCGCAGCTAACGTCGCAAAAACGCGACTGCAGGAGCCAAAAACCCAAAACCGAAAATTTTCGAAACCCTAACGAATTTCGAACGAAAATCTACGAACAAACCCAGAAAAACTCTTTAGAAAACGAAATCTTCAAGCAACAAATCCCCAAAACGCAATTAATATACCAAAAACACCAAACTCTAAACCGAAAACGTTCAAAAACACGATCCGAAACCAACGAATCCTTGATTCTATGGCTCTGATACCAGTTGATAGTCCCGTACACGTAAGATCTGATCGGATCGCTTAATCAATTGTAAGCGCGGAATCCAAACAATTGAATAATAAACGTTAAACGAATCAAACACGATTTCTATAAGCTTTTGTATATTCACAATTGATAATATATCGATTACAGACTTTCACAAACTCGTTTCTCACCTCACGGCTCTCTCTCTGTCTCTAAAACTCTAACCCTAGAAATGAGTTATAACACTCTATTTATATCAACCTATTGGGCCCTGCGACGTTAGGCCCAACGTCGCAGGCCCAACCCAATGCGACATAGCCCATGTCGTCGCCATGTATATTCTATATAATTACATTTCGTTGACACACTAAACACTATACATATGCAGACTAATTGACTTTGACAATTACAATAGTTTGACCAACTGACTGACACACAAAATGCACCAACATATATTCACTTGTTAGTTGTTTATATAACATATATATGTCCATTACAAAGTGTAGAACACGATTTTATAGCTTAAAAATGAGTTAGATTTGCGTTTTGGCCGGAAAAATCTCGACAGTCGGACTTTCTGGGCGCTGATGTTCTTCGATGCGACACAAGCCTTGTGTCGCATGTTGTGTCGTATTTTACCTGTTGTGTCGCACGTTATGTCATATTTCGCATGTTGTGTCGTATTTAACCTGTTATGTCGCATCTTGTGTTGTACCAAAGAATTAGTGTCGTAAGTTTTGCGACACAACCATTATGTCGTATTCTATGTCGTATTTTCATACGACACAATCGCTATGTCGCTGTTGAATCAGCATCTCGCATCTATGCGACACAACCCTTGTGTCGCATAGACATTGTGTCGCATTTCTATGCGACACAACCTTTGTGTCGCATAACAACTTTTGTGTCGCATATTGTGTCGCAAAACACAGAAAACTCAGATTTTTACTAAGTGTCGAGACTCGAAATTTATCACTCGATTTTACCCGAATTCAGATCCCAGATGCGTTTTTCACCAAAGTAATATAGTAGAAATAAAAAATTTTCAAGCTGACCTGGCATCTCGACCCCAGCCAGGGGCCAGCCCCTTGGACCCCGCCAGGGGCGCTGCCCCCGGACCCCCGTACTTAGATTCTGTAAGCACATTTCTCACCAAGTGTCAAACTTGTTTGACTTCAAAACGCTTATACGATACAACTTTTCAAACATAATGGAATATACTTTTCGAGTATAACACTTCGAAATCAATGTGATAACATCAGGACTATTATTACAATTAATCACCAACGGGCCGTACACGTTTTCGAACACTTAACA
This sequence comes from Helichrysum umbraculigerum, assembly GCA_949592205.1. Taxonomy (NCBI): domain Eukaryota; kingdom Viridiplantae; phylum Streptophyta; class Magnoliopsida; order Asterales; family Asteraceae; genus Helichrysum; species Helichrysum umbraculigerum. The sequence goes on along the minus strand of CATIUR010000005.1, from coordinate 322,432 downwards.
AATCAACCAAATCGTAGTAATTTAGACATATATATGGTTGTGTAACAACTACAAGGGTGATCTTTTGAGATACCCAATCATGTTTATAACCATCGCGTGTCATGGACACCCTCAGGTTACAAGTCTTTGGACTTCATTACTCGGCTAATCAACTCAAGTTTATTCACAAGACTCAGGTGAGTCTCATAGCCCCTCTTTTTACTATTTTACTCAGGGGTGTGATATATTGCTCATTTTTAGCATGTGAACGCAAGTACAAACATTTCATATACTACATGAGTTTTTCACAACTAATCATTTAAAGTCCTCCGTCAGCATAGTTGTTAATACGTTGTAGCGTGAATATTAGTATATGGTACCATATAGGATTGACCCTACTCGTTCGGGTTAGCAAGCACTAACCGGGTAAACGGACGTACTAATATTTGGGAAGATGAATGTTGATTAGGCATTCGTGGAGGCACCTCGCCCGGAATTCTCTATAGGGGACCCGGCCCTCGAGTTAAGCTCAACTATGTGCTCATGTCTGTATACATATACATTATCAATTGCTGGATGCAATTCAATCATTATTAAATCTTGCGGTTCATACTATATTACTTGATTTCAAACCTATGAGCTCACCAGCTTTAGCTGACCCATTTAGCATGTATCGCAGGTACCAAGCAGTAGGTTGTTTCTGCTTCAGGACTTCTAGCTCGAGTCAGCATACAGACGTTGAGATTTTCTTGCATTAGTATATTTTGTACAAGTACTTATGTACTGAAATCTCATTTTATTTAAACTCGAGCTATGTAAAGCTATAAATGTTGTAAACATTTCAATATTAATATATTTTGTCAAACGACGCATATAGAGTCGTTTACTATTTATCTTTGTGCTTTGTTATTGATTAGTAACACCCAAATCGTGCTTCCGCAAATCATTAAATTTGGGGGTGTTACAAACATGACACTAAACCTGGGACATATTTGGACATTCCACCAATCCATAAACCACATGGTAACAATGACCCATATTCTGCACTCACTAGGCCTGCTAATTCCGCAAACAATATTAAAGCTATGGCTAACAGCAGTAAAAACGCCAATTCCATTAGCATTATGAAACAAACCAGTAGCACCAAATAAACCAACAGACCAATAAGTCAAATAATACCATGCATTTGGGTTTTGTGTTTGACCATAAAAAGTCAAATCACACATACATACACTAACAGACCAACAATCTGTCAACACAGCAGCCTTAGAATTGCCAACTCCAGCAATATTAAATAGACTACATAACTCCAAATAATGCGGACAGAATTTTACCTTGCCAATTCCACTAGTAGCACCAAATAAACCAATACTATTATCCCCATTTTTCTCATCAATAACCCAGGGATAACAAAATACATCATGCTTAAGCATTCCACAGGCAACAGAGGTGCAATATGAACCCATAAACATTCCACAGGCAACAGAGGTGCAATATGAGCCCATGAACATACAGAATTCATAATACAACATAGAATTACCAGGAGAATGAAAAAATGACTTACCTTGACAACAAGCAAAATTCAGCCTCCCATGTAAAACCTTGCCAAAACCAGTAATATTGACATTATTATGCTTCATGATGACACTGATTTGTAGCATTCCTGTTGAGGTTGTCAACGGGTTGTTTTAAATTTTATAATTGCTGGGGTCTAAGTGTGACTTACTGGTACTGAACCAAAAGGTTAGTAGGCGGTAAGTTGGACCTAGAGTCGTTCTTAAAGAGAAACTGAATTGAAACGGAGGTGTTCCAATCAATCTTTCTTTTCTAGTAAATGTTTTAAAAGAGTGCGTTGGGGGGTTTTGGTTCAGTTAATTAGGTAAACTAAATAAAGTGAATAAAATGTAATAAGATGTCAGATAATATTGCAAAGTAGTATTTGTTGTGAGTTCGTTAGTTAATAATCATGGGATGATGACTCTTACAGGAAAACGATTAACTAAATTGGGTTGCTTATGAGATTCATTAACTTATGGTATAACCAATAGATTCCTTATTAGTCGGTTATCAACTAATATGTCACGAGGAACTAAGGTATCATGATTCTGACCAGACAGACAATGCTCAACTCTCCACACTCTCCTGTGAGGGAGTCAGTGGCCCATATTATTGAACGTATTCGCTCGTGGGCGAAGGAATAGAGTAGCAAGTCCATAACATGTCTAGCCGTTCTTAATACCACAACGATTATGAATCCATTAAACAACTAACTTAGAACTTGTGTCCGGACTTATTTAATCAATTTTATCCATGAAACTTAAGCGTGATAAACGAGGGAAAACATTTAGGTTTCTTGCATACCGTACTTTAGGTTTCATGGTTTTTTAGGAAAAAGTATTGGTTTAAGTTGGATTTCAAACTTGCCTTTCTCAATACAATTAACAAATCCCTAGGTTTTCGTAAATGGTCATTTAGCCTTTAGCCTACCTAATCTAATCTAATTTAAACTAAAACAACTAATTAAAATGCTGACGGCTTTTTACAGAAAGTTAAACCCAGACCATGTCGGAAAATACTATGGTAGTTCACAACGTATTAAATTGTTTACCAATGTTTCCGTTGTGAGTTTAATTGCTTCGCGATGTTTACATGATAAGTACGATGTGATCAGAAGTGTACAATACTCGTGGCAAGTCCACATAATCACATTGCATTTTATAATGCTTGCATGACGTTACAATTAAAAACATAGTTTTTACACAGATAACTATTGACCGAGTATTGAGGTTCGCGACTCCTCTTTACAAGGTTACAATCACGTTTGTTAATCGAAAGGCGAATATAAGTTTTAGGTTTAAAACATAAGATAAGTCCATTCACAAAGTTTTCAATTTTATAACGTCGATCAATAATACAACTACCTTCGGTCGTTACTGGCTTCCATATATTTGTACTATGCTCAAAAGCATTTCCAATACTATACCGAGTAATCAGTCGAATAGGGGCCGTCATATTATCTCACGACGTATTCAAAGTCATCCCACAATTATATACTAACTACATCACAACAAATACAATAGTAATCTACTCGCTAATCATGGTAATAACGATCGCAAACATAATTAAAGCAAACATGTTTAATTAAGATAGATAAGGATAGAGATAACCGAGATTAATATGCGAGAAGGAATAGACTTGAATTAATGAGCGTAACTCCAAGCGTACACCAAAGATTACAACAACGTTCCTAGCTTTCTTTTCTATTCTAAACAAAATGCTAAACTAATCTAATGCTAATTTTAAAGTAAGAAAGTAGAATGAGAAAGTAAGAAAGTTATATGACTAGTGCATATGGGACACTTTGAAATGAAGCCTAAAGCCTCCTATTTATAGGTGAGCTTTGGCTCACATTAGCACCATGAGGTGCATGTTAGAGAGCTTGCCAAAAATGGTGTGTACAACACGAAAAGTAGGTGCACCGGGTACGGTACAACACAAAAAGTAGGCGCACCGGGTACCAAAAGTTACCAAAAATGGAAACCGGGGTGGGACGCTGGTGGCCGGAGGCGGTAGTAGCCAAACGGCGGCGGTGGACTGGTGGCCGGCGGCGGTGGGCCCACCCCCGCCCCGTTGCGTTGTTTGTTGCTTCGTTTCTTGATTCGTGCGTGTTTTCTTCGTTATACGCCCGTTTGAGTTGATTCTTTTTTTGTTGGATTCGTAATTCAAAAACGAAGATTTTGACATAGGATAGGCACTGAGATGAGGTCCCTAGCTCCAGATATTGCATACGGATCATTTGGATCTTCCGGCGGGCGCGAAATCTTCATTTTTTACCCGTTTCAGTTGATTCTTCTTCTGTTGGATCCGAATTTTGAAAACGAACATCTTGGAAATAATGGATGTTGGTGGAGGGCACCTTAGTCTTGAAATCTCATTTTTATGCCTTGAATCTTCAAACGTGTGTGGAATCTTCGTTTCACATCCGTTTTACTTGATTTTTATCGTGCAACCTCGTTTTGACCATCTTGGCATAATGTTACAGATTTGTACTATATTTGAATTAAAATGCCAAGACTCGTTCCAGAATGAGAGAGATATCGGTAGTAAAAACGTGACTTTTTACGCGATATCAAGTATCCCACACTTAGAACTTTGCTTGTCCTCAAGCAAACTAATGTTCAATATGGTTATAGATAAGTAGATAATGAAATTATTTTAAGACGGGAACTTTTTACTAAGGGGGTTTCGAAAAAAAATAAAGATATTTGATACTTTTTAGAAAGCAAGGTTGTAATCTTTAGGAGCATGCTTTTGATCATTGATCGTTGATACATGACTAGGCGATCCTCTCAAGGTGGTCACTCCAATCACTCAAGGTGTTTAGGGTTTCCTATTCTATTATATCAATCGCTTAGAACGCCAGTCATGTATTGTTTATCGTTATAGGCTTGATCGAGTATCAAATCGTTACCTTTTTGGTGAGCGCGAAGTCGATCTAGCCACAATCATTCTAAGGGAAGTGATGTAGGGTTTTTAGTGGTGGAATGTTGGTGGTGTGAGAGGGGTTTTGTTGGGTTTTTTTTTTTTTTTTGTGAAGTTGGAAAGCTGAAGTTTTTGACTTTTTAGGACGATTGACGCCCTTTTTCTTCTGGTTATTTTCTCCACTTTGACTTTCTTTTCTTCGAGTTTTCTTGGGTAGTTTTGACTTCGTATCCTTGTAGTTTTTCTTCTTTCATCTTTGAAACTCTTTATGAGGTTTGAGGGATGCTTTTGAGTAGGTACGGGATGACGTGTTTATTTTGGGGTGTATAGAAGGGTTCAAGAATGATGTGATTTGATCTCCTTTTTACTCACTAGTTTGGCTTCGAAATGCATTACAAGAGCAAGTTCTGATTCTAAACGCATACATCGGCACACTCAAGAATCGAAAAAGTGAAGCATTAAAAGTGAATGCTTTTTATATGGCTCAAGATACCTCACGAATCGAAAGTTGGGTTATTGTGTGCTTAGTCATGCGATGCTCTTTATGGGATTGTCAAACTCGTTTTTCAAAAGAACTTTTATTTTTCTTTCTTCCCCAAAGTAAATCATCCTTTTAAAATTTTCCATTTTCCATCTATTTTTAACTTAATTTTTGAAAAATTTTGTTTACTTTTATGAAGAAGCAAGGTCTAATAAAGAGCAACGATTTAGAATCAAGTATATATCAATATTCATTTAACAGTAGTGCAACTACTGCTATCCCACACTTAAAGGAACATCGTCCTCGATGTTCTACTAAGCTCTGCATGGGGTAAAATCCCACACTTAGTGTTTTGAACATCCAGGATTCATTCTTTCAGTGTGTGTGTTGGGTTTGAATCCCATACTTAGTGATAAGCATAATGGATATGACATATTTAAAACGAATGAAAGAGATGGCATAGAAGCACTCCCCGATAGTTGCAGTGTTCTTTTGGTTGCATCTGCCGGTCTTTGTCTTCTTTGGTGCGCTCTTGGTCAAGTCTTCTTGTGATTAGTCTCGTAAGTGTGAACACGTCGGATTTGCGATTCTTCAGGGTTTTATGCTTCCTTGCAGGCTGGAGCATTCTTTGCAAGATCCGAGTGTGAAAGATAGTCGGAGATGTCATCACTTCTTGGAAAGTAAAATAGCAGAAATAAAAACACGGGTTGCCTCCCGAGAAGCGCTCTTTTAAAGTCGAGAGCTCGACTTAGTCCTTTTTTTTCTTCAGATGATGCTTGATGCATCAGTAGTGGTGGCGTGGTCACTGTGGTTCCTTGGTAGAGAGTATCGTGGTGGATAGTACTGTAGGAATTGCTCTATCATGTCAGCAATGAGAGTTGGTGGGTTGGTGGATAGCATCCTGAAGCTTTTGAAGTGATCGGTGGCGAGTCGGTCGAGGATTGCCATTCCATAGCAGATGTATCGAACTGCCCTTGTGACTGGTCCGTTAGGGTCAATTCGAGTGCAGGTGTAAGTTCGAACTATTTCACGCTGTGGGTGGTTTCTTCCTATCGAGGCGATTAAAGCCATGAATTCGGTTTTCACTTCTTCAAAATCATTAGCCCAAGGGTCTCCTCCGAAGGATCTGGTTGCTTGGCACACTTGTCTGATTAGTTGATGTTGCTCGCGATTGAAGGGAAAATCCGAGTCGGTGAAGATGCAAATTAACTTGCTGAATATCTCGCGATATCCATTTCGGTAGACGTCGAGTTCTACGTCTTCTTCTTGGTACATTTCGCGTAGTCGGGTAGTCACATAAGTGGCTAAATTTATTTGCGACATGTGCGGGATGAATCTCGGTACCTCACGAGTTTCCTCTTCATAGGCTGGCTCGTTCAGCTCATCAATTATTAGTTCAATGTGGTGCCCAATGGTGGATTGAATGACGATCCTGTAGTTCTCTGATGCTGTGAGGTGCTCTCCAGTTTCGATGAGATCTAGAAGAGTTCTAAGATCTCCCACCATTCTGATGTCGGCATAACTTCTTGGGTTCCCTGTGGCTCTTTCCAGATTGGTTCTCATTGATGCAAGAATAGCTTTTTGACTTGATGAGTACGGAAAAGCTGACCCGGCTAAGGCACAATATACTTTTTGGTATATTCGCCTTTGGTTTCCGTAGAATTCGATTTCTCCCATTGGGTAGTTGGGTCTTTCTCGCTGTCGAGCTTCTCTTGTAAGTTGTTCTTGAAGCAGATCAGAGAATGCTCGAATGTTTCTCCGAAGAGTGCTAGGCTCTGGTTCTCCATAATTGGCGAGGTATGAATCGTAGTCTCGTATGATCACCCTTATCATGTGTCTCTGTGCGGTGTTGTAGTCGTTAGTTGACTCTTTGATGGCTTCTACGATGATTCGGACATCGTTGTATTCGTCAATCATCTCGATCATGTCTTGATGAGTATCTATAAGAGGAATTTCTAGTCTCTCAGTTGCGACAGCAGGGGAATTAGGGGGAGCAAGAGGAGGTTGTGGAATAGAGCGTTCATCAAGAGTGATGTTGACGTAGTCGTCATCACATTCACTGTTGCAGTCGGAGTCCTTATCACGTGAATCTGGAAATTGGTGGAGTTCTTCGTCTGAGGGCGCGTTGTTGAAGGGTCGAGAACTATCGATTTCGATGGTTCGGACTTCGGTTGTTATGTCATAAATGTTCTCTTTGGCAAAGCTTCCTGGTTGACGTGCCTTATATGCCGAAATTCTCTGTAGTAGTTTGGCATACTGGTCTAGGTGTGGTGATGATCGGAGTCCTTCTTCAAAGATTTCTATGTCTCGGAGTCGGGTTCTGGTAAAGGGTTTTGATGGATCGAGATAGGAATTTAGGATGTTTCCCATTCTTTTAAGATGAGAGGATCTGAGTTCTTGGCGGATGACTCCGTAATCAACTGATTCTTCTGATGAAGAGCAGTCATCGCAGTTTTGTATCCTTTTAACTTCGGCCATTTGTGGCGAATCAGTGTGATCTTCATCTTCTTCCATTTCTTCCTCTTCCTCTTCTTCTTCCTCTTCATGGTAGGATTCAATTTCTTCATCTGCTTCCTCGTATTCTTCCTCTTCTGGGTCGTATTCAGTGTCAGAAATGAGAACTGATGATCGGGTGAATTGTGGTTCCTCCTCTGGTTCTGATTCATCATCGGAACAGACTTTTCCTGTGGATATAGCACAACATTCTTCCTCTTCTGGGGTGCATTCCGGTTGGTCGATCTTGTAAGTGATGCTTTCACCATGCGATCGTAAAACAATCGTGTGGTTATACACATCAATCACTGCTCTAGCTGTATTCATGAATGGTCTTCCAAGGATAATTGGGATGTTTATGTCCTCGTGGATATCCATTACCACGAAATCCGTTGGAATGAAAAATTTGTCAACTTGAACAAGGACATTCTCAGCTATTCCCTTGGGGTATCTAACAGATTGGTCGGCTAGCTGGACGGTCATCTTAGTGGGTTTCAAGTTTTCAAGTTCTAGCCTTTTAAACAGGGAGTAGGGCATAAGGTTAATGCTGGCTCCTAAGTCGGCTAAAGCGCTCATATTTTCGGAATTGTAGATAGAACAAGGGAGTGTAAATCTACCAGTATCTCCTAGTTTTTCGGGAAGGCTATTTTTAAGTAGGGCTGATGTTTCAAAACTAAGGGGAATGTTGTTCACTTCAGGCAATTTATCTTTGGTGGATAGCAATTTTCTAATATACTTATTACGACCAGGAACTCTAGACATGGTATCAAGGAATTTTCCATCTAGTTTAAAGGATGATAGTTTCTTGGGTTGAACTTTAAGTCTAGCGGGGTAAGGGATTCTAACCTCTTTGTTCATGGTTTGAGTGGTTTCCACAGCTGGTATCTTGACCTTTGGTTCTTCCTTTACTGGAATAGCAGCAGGTGGAGTAGTGGCTGCCTCCTTGGGTGTCGTAAGTTGCTTTGCTTCCTCAATATGCGGATTTTGAACCGTGTTGCTGGGCAAACTTCCTCGGGGTCTATTCTCAAGACGTTGTGCCAATTGTCCAATTTGAGCTTCCAAATTCTTTAGCACAGCCAATTGATTTCTCATGAAGAGGTCGGCTTGATCTTGTCTAGCGGACGTCTTTTGGTTGAGCAGGTGTTGACTGATGCGTGTGAAAGCGCGTCTTGTTTTATAATTTATAAATGGAAAATACCTTATTAATACTATCACACAACCAGGCAAGAATACCCGATCGGAATAGTATAGCTATAGTAAGTCCAGGTCGATCTCAGGAACACAGGAATGGTGGTTTATTAATATAAATAGGAAATAATAATTAACTAATAATACAGTAAAAAGGGGGACGTTTTAGTTCCGTACGAACAATTGTTGTAAAACAATAAATGAAAATAATTAAACTAAGTAAAACTTAAATAAAAGAAATAAATAAATAAAACAATAGGAAGGAATAAGCAATTGTGTAGTAACTCCACTCAGATTCATTTATCCCGATTGATTGCATATTGATTATTCAATTGTGATTTCTTTTATATCAACTTAATACCAAATTCTTCAATGATTATAAGTTGAAAATGAATTAGCCAACGTTCCGGGTCCAACTAATCCCTACAATTTAAGGTTTCCCTAAATTGTGCATTAAGCATTCACGATCTATTATAATTCACCCTCGCGGTACGAATTCTTCAACAATACCTATTAATAATCTCTTATTAACTTATTCGTTTTAGGTTATTAACTTTACTTTTTTAACCTATCAGACTCAACATATTTAGCAATGATTAAATAAACCTAGATTCACTAATCATCAATAATTAATAACACTAAAGGATCAATCTCATTAATATTATTAACCACGTTAAGGAGTAAAAGCTAATAAGCACCAACAACTAAGGTTACACGGGGAATATAATAATCTTCAATCAAATAACTTAGCCAATATGCAATATAATCATTCAATAATCATAATCTAAGTTTCACTACTACACAAATACTAAATATCAATTCATCATCCGATATGCATAAAACAAAATATTCAATATCAAAAACATAATTGTAATTGAATTAAATAAAAAGTAGATATAAACCGAATAATGAATCACAAAAAGATAAAGTGAAATGGCTTCAACCGTAGCTTTTCGTGCCTCCAAAAGTAACCTTGAAACTTGAAATAATAAAACCTAAACTAAATTATTTCGTACCCTAATATTATTATACATAAAAAATGATGAAAAAGTCTCTGGAAAAGTCCCTCAATTCGTTTGCAAATGGCTGCTATTTATACTCGCTGAGGACAAGATCCATACGGCGTATGGACATTGATCCGCCGTATGGATCAAAAATGGCGTAGAGAACAAGATTTGCCAGCCCACTCCATTTAATGCTCCACCGTCCTATGCATATCTCACGCGTTTTCTTCTTTCTCAAATGATGTTTGACTTAGGCATGGGCCCCACTATGACCATAGACTTGGACCTTTCCCCTTTTGCTTCACGTGGGTTGCCAGACTTTCTACTTCTCGTTACCTTCAAATAAAACTAAAGAATCATCATCATTTATCACATATATTCTATTACTATTATTACTTTATTATATTACTAATGTTAATGTTAGTATATTATAAGATTATTAAAATACTAACCTATTAATTGTACTAACGTGAGTTGGTATTTAAAAGATTATTATCATTATTAATTAAATACTAATACTAATATTATTTAGTCTAACTAGTTATTTGGTCTAACTCATAAACTCCAATAAATATACAATCCAACTATTTTTACTCAACTCATTTAACTTTTTGAACTCAAATATTTATAAACTTTATTTATTTTCTCCAATCTTTTAGCCACTTTGTCCCAATCATATTTAGGTACAACTAACTTTTATACAAAAATTATTCTATTTAACTTATTTTTCGTATCTTTTCTAATTTAAGCTCTATTTCTACCTACTTTGTAAATATGAACGAAATACATATATTTTATCAAGTAAATGTAATAAAAGTATACAAAAACTAGGGAATATTAGTATATAAATATAGTACTATTTGATGTTATCATTGACCTTGCATGAATTGAGTGAAGGCGTCGTCTGAACTTGAAGCTGGGGCATTTGTCTTGGTGGTTTGTTCAGTGGTTTGGTTTGTGTCGAAAGTGGGTGCAGGAAGTGCAAGGGGTTGATTGTAAGGAAGTTATGATTGTTGTTGGTAGGGTGGATATCTAGGTGGGTATCGGGGTTGGTATGGTTGTTGGTTGTTTCTCGGCGGAAAGGGAGGTCCTCTAGGTTGGTTGTTGTTCTGGTTGAAACCGGGTGGTCGAGCTGGAAACTGAGCATAGTAGACGGTGCCATCTGCTTCTTCGTATTCAACTTGGTATTGGCCAGATGGTTGCGGGTTGGTGCAGTGTTGACAGACTTGCACTTGGTGTACTTGGTGCTGTTGTTTCTTAAGTTCTCCAAACTGTTTGACGAGCGAGTCCATTTTCTCTGTCAGTGTCTTAATTGCTTCGACTGGAATCGGGTTTGCAGCAGCGATAGGTTTGGAAGATGTTGAGTGATCTCCAGAATTCCAATCGTGGTGGTGCATAGTCATGTTTTCTATATGGTTCCATCCTTCTTCGTCGGTCTTTGCCATGAAGCTTCCTTGTGCAGCAGCATCGAGGGTAGTTCGGTGGTTAGGATCTAAACCATTGTAGAAGGTGCACAATTGTGCAGACTTATCGAGTCGGTGATTAGGGCATTTCTTCAAGGCTCCTTTGAATCGTTCCCATGCGGTATATAATGACTCATCGAAAGCTTGTCGAAAGTTCATGATGTCATTTCGGAGTTTGGTTTGTTTAGAAGGCGGAAAGTACTTGGTTAGAAACTTTGTCGCCATCGCAGTCCATGAATGGATAGAGCCGGTCTCTAAACCTTCAAACCATGTTTGCGCATGATGGGTGAGCGAATAAGGGAAAATGTATAAACGGATTGTGTCTTGGCCAATTCCGTTTTGCTTGTAGGAATTTGAGAGAGAGATGAACTTGTCGAGGTGAGAGTTTGGGTCATCACTAGGCAATCCATGGAATTGACAGTGGTTTTGGATTAGTTGGATGATGTGGTGTTTAAGCTCAAAAGATTGACCAGGGGTTTCAGGGTAGAGAATTGGTCCTCCTCTTCCTTCGATAGAGGGCTTACTGTTGTCAGCGAGAGTGATGCGTTCAGCCATTGCTTGCTTAAGTGCAGATTGCTTCTTTTCTCGTCGAATAGTGCGTTTTATAAGTTCTGGATTGGGAAAGTTAAACAGTGGTGCAGATCTAGGGGAACAGGTCATAAACTAAAAGAAAAGACAATAAAGAAAATAAACAATAAAGGAAATGTTTTTGTTTTTTTTTTAGAAGGTTTTATCCTAAGGGTTTACTAGAATTGTGTGACACCCCCAAATTTAATGATTTGCGGAAGCTTGATTTGGGTGTCACTAATCAATATACAAAGCACATAAGATATAATGAACGACCACTATATGCGTCGTTTTAAACTTGTATAGATAAAGTAAATGTTTACATCAAAATATAGTTACATTAGCTCGATTCCTGAAATTGAGAGATTACATAGCATAATTACTTTTACAAAATATAATAATGCAGTCCAATCTCTAGTTGTATGCATGCTGACTCGAACTAATATTTCTTGCTTGTGCAGCCAACCTACTGCTGGGTACCTGTGATAAATACTAAAATGGGTCAGCGAAAACGCTGGTGAGCTCACAGGTTTGTATGTCAATGTATAGTTGTCAGAACCGCAAGATTTATATTGAATTTAAAATGCAATTAAGCAAAATAAAAGTTATACTGTCCATGAGCACATAGTCTGAGCTTAACTTGATTTGTCAGGCCCACTTAAGGAAACCTAACTTGAAATGCCTCCTACGAGTGCCTAATCAACACTCGTCTTCCCAAATGCTAATACATCCGTTTGACCGGTTAGTGCGTGCTAACCCGGATGAGGATTGTCAATCCCATATGATATCATATACTAACATTCACGCTATAAAATACTAGAGACTATGCTTATGGAGGACTTTAAATTGATTAGCTTGAAACTCATGTAGTATTTGAAGTTTGGCACTTGCGTTCTACTTGTAAAACAAAATCGAGTAGTAATATCACACCCCTAGTTGTAAAGCAGTGAAAATGGGGCTATGAAACTCACCTGAGTCTTGGAGTGTTCAAGTTAATAAACTTGAAGTAATTAGCGGTGAATTGATGTCCAAAGACTTGAAACCTGAATGTGTTCACGACACTTGATTGTTATTAATTGTACCGGTATCCCGAAAGACTACCTTTGTAGTTGTTATACAACTATATATATATATATGTCCAAATTACTACGATTTGGTTGATTGAATTGATACAAGTTACAACGACTTGTTTGATTTAATTGATACAAGTTACAACGACTTGTTTGAGTGAATTTATACAAGTTACAACGACTTGTTTGATTCTGAAGTATGTTTTGAAAACGTGTACGGCCCGTTGGTGATTTAGTTGAAATAATAATAATTCTAAAATGTTGACTTTGCTACAGTACTGCTACAGTACTGCTACAGTAAATTTGACTTTTTTGAACAGTAACTTTGACTTCAAAATTCTGGTTTTTCTGTGTTTTGCGACACAACATGCGACACAAAGATTTGACATGCGACACAATGGTTGTGTCGCAGACGTCATGCGACACAAGGATACGACACAGGGACTGTGTCGCATCGAATACGAAATGCTAATTTAATAGCGACATAGTGGTTGTGTCGTATAGAAGTATGACATAGTTTGTGACATAGAGTGCGACACAATATTGTGTCGCATGAGTTACGACACTAAAGGATTTATACGACACAAGGTGCGACATAAAGGGCAAAATACGACACAACATGCGACACAAGGCTTGTGTCGCATGGATGAACACCAGCCCAGAAAGTCCGGCTGTTCGCGATTTTTCCGGTCAAAACTCAATTTAAACTCGTTTTTAAGCTATAAAACTGTGTTCTAATTTTTGTAAAGGGACATATATAAGTTGTGTAAACATCAAAACATCAAAATATTACATAAAACTAAACAAATCTAAGTTTTTAGAAATTTCCTTACAAATGCAAATCGAAGAAGATGGAGGCCGAAAACGATGGTAGAGCTTTTGTTATTCTTGTTCCCCTTGAAATGGTGATTCCGAAAATATGGTTTTTGTTGTCGGTTTAGCGAGATCCGAAAATTTGGTGATTTTTGGTTGAGAGGTTTTTGGGTGTAAGTGTGTGTTTTATGGAAAATGGAAATGAAAGAAAGAGGAAAGGAGAGGTGGGGTGTAGGTGAAAGCCTCACCTCGCAGTCTCCGTCCGTGCTCCGCGTGGTGTTCGTTTTCTCCGTCATTTAACATTAAATATTTGTTTTATTCATTTAATTGTCCGTTTTAAATTACAAATCATTATAGAATGTTTTATTGAAATATTTTACCAATTATCTATTTATGGTATTAAAAATGAATTTCGTTTTATTTGTTTGCGCGTTTGTATTTTTAATTGCGTATACATTAATTGTGTAATAAAACTTGGATACGAAATGTCACAATAAATAATATTCTGAATAACATTTAGTTATTAAATAATATTTGTATTACTTAATAAAATTGTTCACCAACGTCCGTGTTTATTGTATCGAAATTCATTCGATTTGAAACTCGTACGATTTAAACAAACCGCATAATTGTGTAGATATATATTCAACAATATATATGATAATTGATACATTAATTAGCCTAACACAGAACTAATTACATGTATTAAAACTTGATTAGGCACTAAATTCTAGTCCTAAATTGACGGTTGTCACAAATTGGGATTGGTTGGGCCTCTGGATCGGACAGTTAGTCTCCCCGGCAGCGGCGCCAAAAACTTGTTGAGGTTGTCAACGGGTTGTTTTAAATTTTATAATTGCTGGGGTCTAAGTGTGACTTACTAGTACTGAACCAAAAGGTTAGTAGGCGGTAAGTTGGACCTATAGTCGTTCTTAAAGAGAAACTGAATTGAAACGGAGGTGATCCAATCAATCTTTCTTTTCTAGTAAATGTTTTAAAAGAGTGCGTTGGGGGTTTTGGTTCAGTTAATTAGGTAAACTAAATAAAGCGAATAAAATGTAATAAGATGTCAGATAATGCAAAGTAGTATTTGTTGTGAGTTCGTTAGTTAATAATCATGGGATGATGACTCTTACGGGAAAACGATTAACTAAATTGGGTTGCTTATGAGATTCATTAACTTATGGTATAACCAATAGATTCCTTATTAGTCGGTTATCAACTAATATGTCACGAGGAACTAAGGTATCATGATTCTGACAAGACAGACAATGCTCAACTCTCCACACTCTCCTGTGAGGGAGTCAGTGGCCCATATTATTGAACGTATTCGCTCGTGGGCGAAGGAATAGAGTAGCAAGTCCATAACATGTCTAGCCGTTCTTAATACCACAACGATTATGAATCCATTAAACAACTAACTTAGAACTTGTGTCCGGACTTATTTAATCAATTTCTATCCATGAAACTTAAGCGTGATAAACGAGGGAAAACATTTAGGTTTCTTGCATACCGTACTTTAGGTTTCATGGTTTTTTAGGAAAAAGTATTGGTTTAAGTTGGATTTCAAACTTGCCTTTCTCAATACAATTAACAAATCCCTAGGTTTTCGTAAATGGTCATTTAGCCTTTAGCCTACCTAATCTAATCTAATTTAAACTAAAACAACTAATTAAAATGCTGACGGCTTTTTACAGAAAGTTAAACCCAGACCATGTCGGAAAATACTATGGTAGTTCATAACGTATTAAATTGTTTACCAATGTTTCCGTTGTGAGTTTACTTGCTTCGCGATGTTTACATGATAAGTACGATGTGATCAGAAGTGTACAATACTCGTGGCAAGTCCACATAATCACATTGCATTTTATAATGCTTGCATGACGTTACAATTAAAAACAGAGTTTTTACACAGATAACTATTGACCGAGTATTGAGGTTCGCGACTCCTCTTTACAAGGTTACAATCACGTTTGTTAATCGAAAGGCGAATATAAGTTTTAGGTTTAAAACATAAGATAAGTCCATTCACAAAGTTTTCAATTTTATAACGTCGATCAATAATACAACTACCTTCGGTCGTTACTGGCTTCCATATATTTGTACTATGCTCAAAAGCATTTCCAATACTATACCGAGTAATCAGTCGAATAGGGGCCGTCATATTATCTCACGACGTATTCAAAGTCATCCCACAATTATATACTAACTACATCACAACAAATACAATAGTAATCTACTCGCTAATCATGGTAATAACGATCGCAAACATAATTAAAGCAAACATGTTTAATTAAGATAGATAAGGATAGAGATAACCGAGATTAATATGCGAGAAGGAATAGACTTGAATTAATGAGCGTAACTCCAAGCGTACACCAAAGATTACAACAACGTTCCTAGCTTTCTTTTCTATTCTAAACAAAATGCTAAACTAATCTAATGCTAATTTTAAAGTAAGAAAGTAGAATGAGAAAGTAAGAAAGTTATATGACTAGTGCATATGGGACACTTTGAAATGAAGCCTAAAGCCTCCTATTTATAGGTGAGCTATGGCTCACATTAGCACCATGAGGTGCATGTTAGAGAGCTTGCCAAAGATGGTGTGTACAACACGAAAAGTAGGCGCACCGGGTACGGTACAACACGAAAAGTAGGCGCACCGGGTACCAAAAGTTACCAAAAACGGAAACCGGGGTGGGACACTGGTGGCCGGCGGCGGTGGGAGGCCAGCCGGTGGCGGTGGGCTGGTGGCCGGCGGCGGTGGGCCCACCCCCGCCCCGTTGCATTGTTTGTTGCTTCGTTTCTTGATTCATGCGTGTTTTCTTCGTTATACGCCCGTTTGAGTTGATTCTTTTTTTGTTGGATTCGTAATTCAAAAACGAAGATTTTGACATAGGATAGGCCCTGAGATGAGGTCCCTATCTCCAGATATTGCGTACGGATCATTTGGATCTTCCGGCGGGCGCGAAATCTTCATTTTTTACCCATTTCAGTTGATTCTTCTTCTGTTGGATCCGAATTTTGAAAACGAACATATTGGAAATAATGGATGTTGGTGGAGGGCACCTTAGTCTTGAAATCTCGTTTTTATGCCTTGAATCTTCAAACGTGTGTGGAATCTTCGTTTCACATCCGTTTTACTTGTTTTTTATCGTGCAACCTCGTTTTGACCATCTTGGCATAATGTTACTAATTTGTACTATATTTGAATTAAAATGCCAAGAATCGTTCCAGAATGAGAGAGATATCGGTAGTAAAAACGTGACTTTTTACGCGATATCAATTCCCATTCATACTCTGGTGTAAGTAGAGATCCCACACTTCTGATGCTTCAAGAGCCTGCCTTGTGCTTCGAATTTGCAGACCCAAAAGCTTAAGTCTAACAGTTCTTTTAATTTGTTCCACCAACATTTCCACAGACCTAGATTTACCTTGAAACAATCTCAAGTTTCTTTCCTGCCATATAAAATAAACACATGCACCCACAACCAATCTCTGAATTATACTCCATATAGACTTATTTATAGGTCTATTTTGGAGATAATTAATCAAATTAATCCATGAATTAGGTGCATGATCCAGTCTAGACATTTCCTTCAAACTATTCCACACCTCATTAGGATAATCACACTCAAAAAACAGATGAGTATGGCTATCTCTTTGCGACTTACAAAATGAGCATACTTGATTCTCATACTTCTCCACCCTCATATACTTATCTTGGGTTTTCAACTTACAGTGCAATGCAACCCATAAAATGAAAGAGTGTCTAGGTATACATTGACTATACCAAACCAATTTAGCCCAACCCACAGTTTCATGTTCATCAAAAATATCTTTCCAAACATTATGCACAGAAAAAGGAATAGTTTTACCTTTCCTTGTTTTCCAAAGCACTCTGTCACTTCTGTTATTAATAAGCAGTGGTGGTGGTAAATCAAAATATTCTTTAAAACTGATCTTCCACTCAGCATGCACATTCCACTCCTCATGGACAACAATATCAGCAACTTTGCATGTTGGCAATAACCTTGCAGCATACAAGTCTTTCCTTTCAATTGCTTGATTTAATGGTCCTAATGGATGCCAATTGTCAAACCAAGCAGAGGTTTGTGACCCATTACCAAGCTTCACAACAATAAAGTTCCTAAGAATTTTCCTACATTGTAATATCTTTCTCCAACTCCAACAATAATCATTTACAATAGGAAATTCCCAGAAGTTTCTCTCCTTTATCTTCACATCTTTAACCCATTTAACCCACACTGAATCTCTGTTAGTAGCCAAATTCCATACATGTTTGGACATTAGAGCAATATTCCATTCATGCAATCTTTTCACACCCAAACCTCCATGAATCTTAGGCTTACATACATCCTCCCATTTCACTTTTGCTTTACCTCTTTTAAATTCACCATGACACCACAAAAAACCCTTATAAGTCTCTCAATGTCATATGCCACTCCTTTTGGGATAATAAACATTGACGCCCAATATACTTGAAGTGAACATAATACAGAAGATATTAATTGTAATCTTCCTGCAAATGACAATGATTTATTTTTCCAATCTAGAATTTTCTTTTTCACCTTATCAATTAAACTTGAACAGTTTTTTGCTTTAAGTTTAGTTGATAATAATGGGACACCTAAATACCTCACAGGAAGCTCCCCCACATCAAATGGCATTTCCATTCTGATCTCATTTTGAACACTCCTTCTGACATTTCCAAAAAAGGAGGTACTCTTCTCCATGCTAGCAACTAGACCAGATACATCTCTAAACTCATCCAATGATTTCCTCAGGATAGATGCAGAGTGCCTGTCACTATTACAAAACAAAAGCAAATCATCTGCAAAACATAAATGGGTTAGTTGCAACTCCTCACATCTCCAATGGTATCCAAAGTTACCATCTTCCTGAATCTGCCTTTTAATCATAAGGGTTAGAACCTCCATCACCAATGTAAACAGGTAGGGTGACATTGGGTCACCTTGCCTTAAACCTCTTGACCCGTGGAAAAAACCATTATGATCTCCATTCAAACTTACAGTAAAGGAAGTACTGGTTATACAGTTCATGATCCATATAACCATATTTGAATGGAATCCAAAATTGACAAGGCAGTCCTTCAAAAAACTCCACTCCACCGTGTCATATGCCTTTTGTATATCAACTTTAAATGCACACCTGGATGGACCCCTGCTTCTATGATATCCCCTCATTAATTCCTGTGTGAGCAAGATATTATCACTAATATACCTTCCAGGAATAAATGCGCTCTAATTCTCATCAACAATAGTATTCAAACACCCTTTAATTCTACTGGCAATCACCTTACTTATGCACTTATATACAACATTACAGCAAGCAATAGGTCGAAAATCAGACACCTTTTGTGGATAACTGATTTTAGGCACTAGAGCTATTACTGTTGCATTGATTTCTTTCAGAATTTTGCCATTGTGGAAATACTCCTTGACTGCCTTGCATACATCAGGCCCAACTATCCCCCAAGCTGCCTTGAAATATTTTGCAGAATACCCATCTGGTCCAGGAGCTTTATCATCCTCAATTTCAAAAATAGCTGCTTTTATCTCCAAATCAGTAACAGGTCTAACCATAAAAGCAGCTTCAGATTGAGAAATCTTTTTAGTGAACAGTTGCTCTGGATAATTCATTGGTAATACATTTCTTTTATTTCCCAAAACATTCTTAAAATGCAATACAAATTGCTCAGCAACTTGTGACCCAAAAAATCTATTTCCTTGTAAGTCTTCAATAGTCTCCATCCTTCCTTTATTTATTCTCCCTTTTACTGCTTTGTGAAAATATTTTGAATTACGATCTCCTTCTTTTAACCACTCTATCTTTGCCTTTTGCTTCAAAAATAACTCCTCATCCCTCACAGCATCATTATATGCTTTAACATATGCAGCCTCCTCAAACCTTAAGTCCTTATTAGTATGATCCCTTTCAACAACACATTGGATCTTTTCCAACTCAGACTTAAGATGTTTAACTTTGATAAACAGATTACCTTGAGCAAAGTTAAGCTTCCGCAACTGTTTCTTCAATTTCTTTAATTTGGAGACCACCTGATACATATCACACCCCTCAACTCTTTCCTACCAAACATTCCTCACAACTGGTAAGAAATCATCTTTATCCACAAGATAGTTTGGGAATTTAAAGGGCTTGGGTTTTGCTTTTAAGATTTCAGGAATAGTTAACACCATTGGACAGTGATCTGAGTGCAGATAAGGTAAAAATTGAGCATGTGCATTTGGGAACCCAGTCATAAAACCTTCATTTGCCATTATTCTATCCAGCTTTTTCAGAATTCCTTCAGGTCTACCTGTGTGACAACCGTCAAACCTCAGGTCATTATCACACTAGAATCGTAAATTACATTTACCGCATTCCTTAAATCCGAGTGAAATTCCTAGGTTACGACTTCGCAAGCTTATTAAGCCATAGAACGACTTAGAGATTGCTTAGTGAACCATAAGTTCTTTTAGAGATGTTATAATAGGTTACTAAGT
This sequence comes from Helichrysum umbraculigerum, assembly GCA_949592205.1. NCBI lineage: Eukaryota > Viridiplantae > Streptophyta > Magnoliopsida > Asterales > Asteraceae > Helichrysum > Helichrysum umbraculigerum. The sequence continues at coordinate 302,344 of CATIUR010000005.1, read as the reverse complement.
GCCAAATTAATCAAAGAAAAGTTCATCCCTTGATGCTTTAATAAAACCCTTAACGGTTCACAAAACTGAAATTTTCGTAACTCGACAACGCAAACTTAATCGGATGAATAATACATGGACATTAAAAATAGACAAATTAAGTGTATCATAACTTAAGTCAAGAACTTAAAATTTCTCACTTTTCAAAACTCAAATTTTAATCACCAAAACATCACAAAATAAACCTCATAAAATACATATATTTATACCAAATTAATACAAATTAATTAAATAACTTTTATACACTTTATTTAACAAAAAAAAAAAATATAAAATGACCAAAATACCCTCCAAAAAACCGGCCCCCCCCCTTTTATTTCAAATTCATTTCATTTTCCAAACAAAAAAACCTCATTATCTCTTTCATTTCTCCCAAAACCCATTTACTTCCATTTCCTCATCTCTCTCTAAAAACACACACACATCTCCTCCATCTTCTCTCTAAAATTCCAGCAAACATTCAAGGTATAACAAAAGATTTGAGGGTGTTCTTGCATCAAAGGAACCTTTAAAGGTAAACCAAAGCATCTACACTCATCTATCTTCCATTTTCTTGCATTATTTCTTCATAATAATCGGATTTTATGCCTTTCCATGGCTAAAATCCTCATGCAAAGCTTGATGTTTGTAGGTTACACCTTAAAACACCTTTTAGGTATTAATAGAAAGGATAACCCATGATCAAACCGAAAATCAAGTAAAAAAAATCGATTATTGTTTGTAAAGTTGTTGATATATTGTTCTTAGTATGTAGAAATCTTGTTTTTATGATAATAATCACCTCTAGCACATCATGGATGTATTTTAATACCATGCATGTGTTAGATCATAGATTTAAAGGTCAAAGGAGCAAAAACTTCTTTTATTTCATGATTGGTGTTCTTCACTATGAACAAAACACCCATTATGAGTCTGGAATGCTTCTGTCCAGAAACTTTCATCTACTTCCACGATTTTTATAAAAATCATTTCTTCATGAAAATGGACGTTTTTATAGTCTAAATTCAAGTTCTGGAAGTTAGCTTTCCAACCCCGTAAACCTCATATTGATTTGAGTTTGTTTGATATTTTTAATAATTTGTGGGACAAAAGATATACAAACTGTTGAAAAGGGTCAGAAACTTTTATCTTGGTATTTTAATCATATCTAGAGCCTCACACCTCCAAATAACTTGAAACCAACGCCAAAAGTTTACAAATTTTGTTGGTTACAACGTTTCTGTTGATCACTTTTTCTGGAACCCAATGTATTTTACTCAGATGTAATGATTGCATGCATGTGTCCCTAATTGGACACAGAAGATAAAAGAAAATATTAAAAACATTTGCACTAATTTTTAAATATTGGAAAAATTACAGTAACTATATAACATGTTGGGGATAATCTGTGATTTTTTCTATATTTGATTTCAAATCAGAAGTATTTTTAATAAATACAACAAACAGAAATAAAATTCTGAAAATAAGAATGTTGACTGATTTTGGTAAAATTGAAAAACCGACACTTGCGGACTTGTCATTTAGGGAAAGAATAACTTTTTATGACTTATGAACATATTTAAGGGTTGGGAATAAGTCTCGGGTCAAACCGAGGAGTTTTGACCGAGTCAACAAAAAAATGAGTCTCGGTTTCGGAGACGGAAAACTTACTATTTTCGGAAATAATGCTAACAAGAAGGTTATGGGGTGTCTTATGTGGTATAATCGGGTTATGGGTTTAATAAACATAAAATTGTAAGGAACCAATGTTCCAACACTCAAAACAATATGAAATATGGACATTACAATCACGTGACATTATACGACTTGTATGAGACGTTCGACAATTTTTCTTTGTGTAATATATTAGTATTCATTATTGTACACAAACGCGATAATCGGACATTAACAAACTTCAAACCAATCAAACCAAAAAGGCACTTTGTAATCTAGATATTTAACTAAGCAATCTTAACAAACCAATTTACCAAGAATCTAACTAGAGACCTCGTGTTCATAGGACTTGGATAGGGGTCATACTCGTCAAGCACACGTGTTACATCCGTCGATTCACGCTTACGCTCAACAGTGAGTTCTCACAGCCCCTTTTTCACTTGTTTAATATTTTGGGGTGAAAAGCATGATTCTAAATTTTTACTAAATTGGTTGTACATTCATGAACTTGTTAAATCTTTGCCATGCTACTTATGCGAATTGGTGTGTATACTATTGTTATGCTTGAGTACTATCGTGCTAAAGTCCCCGGAAATACCTTTACACTACTTATTAACTCGTCCGAGAGCCAGACGAGCCGTTAATATTTATGGATAGCGCTATTTAGGGTAGACCATCCCTCACTCACACTGTAACGTGGGTGCATAGTATTACTTTTACTCATGTTACCGATAGAACATGGAGCTTGGGGCATGTGTCGGTCTAATCGGTTTAGTAGTGGCCTCATTGCATTAACGTTCGTATATACTACTTTCCTATTCGCAATATTTACAACCAATCATTTATATTTATATACTTGATAAACAAAGCTTTTGATTCATTTATCTATAAGATTAAACCTGTGAACTCACCAACTATGACCATAGTTGACCGTTTGTTTATCATGCTTTTCAGGAAATCGACAGTAAGACGCATTCTAGGAGTACTTTTGTGTGGATGCATTCTCGCATGCGTTTGCTTTAATTTGGATTATGACTAACTTTTGGAAACTTTTATGAACTTGTTGTAATCACCTTTGGAATTATGTTTTGAACTTGTGGTAACTTGTAATACTTTTGCTAAATTATGTATGGTATTACTTCTATATCTTGTGCATTTGTTACCCGGTACTGTTACACCTCGTGTTTCCGCTTTAGCGGGGTGTGACAGATTTGGTATCAGAGCCTAAGGTTATAGAGAATGCCGGTTTTTCCAAACAAAAACCCCAACTATAACCAACATTTTTTTTAAAAATCTTTTCTTAAAACTCCAAAGGTATTACCAATTAAACTAAACCGAGCATAGTACTAGTATAGCTAAACCATGTGTTGCATTATTGGACCTCAATTAGGCATAGCCTGATCACCTATGTTTAATTTAGGTAAGATTATGCGAGACACGGAATATGTATACTACGATTATGTTGATTTTTCTTTCCTGTTTAAACATTTGGAAAGCAAACGTTGTGTGTGTGCATTGCATATCGTAGGCATCCATAGTAGCACTATTAGTAACTAAGTATATCTTTAGGAACTAAGTTCTCCTTTTTATACAGACTTACCATGTCACACTCATCACTTCACGCTCTTGGATCGGCTGACGATTCTGGCTACTACACTGGTCGCCCTCGCGACAACACCTTGAGTTCCGAGCCAGAGGAGGCCCCCTATGAGGATTCTGAGCCAGAGGAAGCCCCCTATGAGGACCATGAGTCAGAAAACGAAGTTAGTAGCCGAGAGGTCACCCGAGAGAATACGAGGGTGACTCCGACACCCATCTCACCTCAGCCACCTCAGAATGGTGTGCGCTTGAGGACCACTGCTCGTATGAGCGTTGCCCCACCTGTCAGATTTGCAGTACGAGACTTCCCTCCAGGGACTGGACCTTCAGGAACTGTACCTCCTGAGACTGTTTCTGGGATCCCGATTTCACGAGATCCCAACATGACTTATTGGATAGCACGCAGGGTAGATGAAATAAGTCATGAACTTCATGCTCATAGGACTGGCCTTGCCCAACATGAACAGATGTTGGGTAACATAGCAGACCTAACAGACCGGTTAATTTATCGTGCAAATGATGCCAGGGACACAGCAAGTACAGCGATATTTTGGTGCAGAGTGTTGGCAGGACTCACGTTTCTTTTAGCTGCAATGCTTATGTGGGTAGTTTGGTTTAGGATGTAGTGCTTGTTGTATGTGTCAACTTTCCAATTCTAGTGAATGTCTTTTGTTTCAGTTAATTATGAAAAATTGTAATGTAATGGTTGATCCAAATTTTCAAATCCAGGTTTATTAATGGAAAAACCTTACCTTGTTTATTTTATATGACTATGGCAATTACTTACACACTTACTTGAATGTAAAACTTTTACTGTAACTTAGTTTCAATTGATTACTAAAATATTAAAGTTTTAATGATACAAATATACAATACAAGCACTAACCAATAGCTTTTACCTGACTTAGAATCATGCCTCCGAGGAGAAACACAGACAACGTAGCTGAACGAGTAGCACAAGAACTTAACGCGGCACTACCTAACCTCGTTGCTCAAATCACCGCGGGTATCAATGCAGCTCAAGGGAACCCGGGAGGACAACCTACTAACAACAATCAAGGATGCAGCTACAAAACCTTCATGTCATGCCGTCCCAAGGAGTTCTTCGGGACAGAAGGTGCTGTTGGGCTGTTATCCTGGATTGAAAGCATGGAGTCAGTGCTCCACATCAGCAAATGCTCACCTGAAAGCCAAGTTGAATATGCGTCATGCATGTTTCAGGGAAGAGCATTGACTTGGTGGAATAACCAAATTCAAACCAGAGGTCGCGAAGCTGCGTATAACCTTTCATGGGAGGAATTGAAGAGGATGTTGATCGAAGAGTACTGTCCAAAAGATGCACTTCAGAAATTGGAATCTGAATTCTGGAATCACGCCATGACTGGAACTGACATCGATAAGTACACTGCCCGATTTCATGAGCTTGCAAGGCTAGTACCCCACATGGTTACCCCAGAGGAGAAAAGAGTGGACAGGTACATATGGGGTTTAGCTCCAGAAATACGAGGGATGGTTACCTCGGCAAACCCATCAACCATTCAGGCGGCTGTAGTCTTGGCTAACCGCCTGACAAATGATGTGATTAGATCAGGTGGATCATCGAAAGGGAAAGATAATGGAAAGAGGAAGCAGGAGAACCAACCAAGGAACAGGGGTGGTGGTAACCCAGATAAGAAACAGATGGTGGCGAAAAATTTTGGTGTGTGTGACAACCGTCAATTTAGGACTATAATCTAGTGCCTAATAAAGTTTTAATACATGTAATTAGTTCTGTGTTAGGCTAATTAATGTATCAATTATTATATATATTGTTGAATATATATCTACAATTGTACGGTTTGTTTAAATCGCACGAGCTTTAAATCGAATGAATTTTGATACAATAAATACGGACGTTGGTGATCAATTTTATTAAATAACGCTATTATGTCAAAAATATTATTATTATAATATTACGTATTCATTCGTATCGTACAATCAGAAAGTTACACAACTTAAAATGTAAAACGAGCAAACAAATTTACTTACCTTTTATAATTCAAATATTAAGTGGTTAGTAAAATATTTAAATAAAATTTAACGTAATACGTTGTATTTTTAAAAGTAACAACTAATATATAAAATAATTATTTAATGTTTTAACGACGGAGCAAACGAACACCGCACGGAGCGGGAACGCGGGGCGAAAATGGGGATTTAACCCCCACTTCCACCCACTTTCTTCCATTTCTTTTTTTCTCTATCTCTCACCTCCCTATTTTCTCTCAACAAAACCCAAACCAAAAATCATCAAAATCGCAAAATAAACACCTCAAACGACCTCGGATCTTCAAGCCCCTTTTACAATAAACGACCACCTCGCGACGATCTACACTTCTATCTTTCCGGAATTTCATTTCGGCGATTTGTAAGTTTCCGACACAACTCCGAAAACTCTCGTTTTTAAGATTTATAACTTGCTAGTTGTTTGTATAACCTTGTAATGTCCTAAAATGGGTTGGGTAAAAATATTATGCCGATCGATGGCCGGAAAACGCGTTTTTGGGGATGAATTTCCGATCAGACCCCGTACGTCGCATTTGGTCTGGAGCAGATGCGACGTAGCGACCTACGTCGCATTATATCCCCAACGTCGCATACAGCGACGCAGCCTACTACGTCGCATTGACTTGCGAACGTCGCACATAGCGACGCAGACCTTAACGTCGCAAAAACGAACCTACGTCGCATAAGCGACGTAGCACCCTACGTCGCTATTGACTTAGCACTGTTGACCTTAGCGACGTAACCCTTTACGTCGCAAAACTCTTACGTCGCAGCCTACGTCGCAGGCTACGTCGCACAAAACAGAATCTTGAAAACTCTAATTTTTACAAAGTGTCGAGCTTATACAACTTCAAATGCTTATGCAATATGACTTCTAGAACATAATGGGACTTGTATTTCAAGTGTAACACTTCAAAAACAAGACGACAACAATAACACTTTTATTTTCAACTAATCACCAACGGTCCGTACGCGTTTTCAAAAACATACTTCAAAATCAAACAAGTCGTAGTAACTTGTAACAATACAATCAACCAAATCGGGGAAATTTGGACATTAAGTTAGACAAACAATTTCAATGGTAGTCTTTCGAGATACCAATACAATTAATAACAATTCAAGTGTCGTGGACACATTCAGGTTTCAAGTCTTTGGACACCAACACACTGCTAATTACTTCAAGTTTATTAAGTTAAACACATCAGAAACCAGGTGAGTTTCATAGCCCCATTTTCACTACTTTTACCAGGGGTGTGATATTACTGAATCATTTTGTTTTACAAGTAGAACGCAAGTGACAAACTTCAAATACTACATGAGTTTCAAGCTAATCAATTTAAAGTCCTCCATAAGCATAGTCTCTAGTATTTTATAGCGTGAATGTTAGTATATGATATCATATGGGATTGACAATCCTCATCCGGGTTAGCACGCACTAATCGGTCAAACGGATGTATTAGCATTTGGGAAGACGAGTGTTGATTAGGCACTCGTAGGAGGCAAATCAGTTAGGTTTCCTTAATTGGGCCTGACAAATCAGTTAAGCTCAGACTATGTGCTCATGGACAGTATAACTTTTATTTTGCTTAATTGCATTTTAAATTCATTATAAATCTTGCGGTTCTGACAATTATACATTGACTTACAAACCTGTGAGCTCACCAGCGTTTTCGCTGACCCATTTTAGTATATATCACAGGTACCCAGCAGTAGGTTGACTGCACAAGCAGGGATTTCTAGCTCGAGTCAGCATACATACAATTAGAGATTTGACTGCATTATTATATTTTGTAAAAGTAATTATGCCATGTAATCTCTCAATTTCAGGAACCGAGCTAGTGCTATATTATTTTTGATGTAAACGTTCACTTTATTAATACAAGTTTAAAACGGCGCATATAGTGGTCGTTCATTATTATCTTTGTGCTTTGTATATTGATTAGTGGCACCCAAATCAAGCTTCCGCAAATCATTAAATTTGGGGGTGTCACAGATTGGTATCAGAGCCTAAGGTTATAGTGAACTGGGTTGCATTTAGTGGGCCTAGACTATGACCGTTAGGCAGTATTCCTTATTAGTTATGACTAGTTCAGGGATTACATCATACGACTTTAATTTAACATAGCCTGATCAACTATGTACAATTAAAGAAAGATGATGTGAAATCTGAAAGAGTTATGTTGAACAGGAATGCATTAGTTGACTCTGACCTCGAGAGAAACGGGACTCAAAAACACTTCTGTGCTAGACACTCAATAGGTTATTATGTGATATACATATATTTACATGAATAGACCTCATTACAACTTTAGGCTATATCGTATTATATTATATGAATATAGGCCTCTTTCTTTCAAACGTTTTGTCTCGGAATGACAAACACACCACTAGTTCATCATACTCGGACTAGTATCTTATTTCATTTCCTTGTTCTTTCTTACTCAGCATCATGCCTCCTAGTCGTCAAATTACCCTTAGCGAAGCTGAGATCGCGGGAATCATTGCCCGCAGTGTAACCGAAGCCTTGGCTACCCGAACACCACCCGGTAGCGAGGACACAGCAACCAATACTCCACCACCCAAACCTTGCTCCTATAAGGACTTCCTTAGCTGCAAACCACTATACTTCAAGGGCACGGAAGGTGCCATTGGCTTGATCCGTTGGATTGAGCGCATGGAATCTGTTTTCAGTCTTTGCGACTGTACTGAGAACAACAAAGTCAAATTCGCTGCTTACACCTTTCAGGAAGGTGCACTCACGTGGTGGAAAACCCACGCAAACTCCGTAGGCCTTGAGGTTGCAAACCGACTTCCTTGGGCCGAACTGAAGAAGAAGCTGACAGAGAAATACTGTCCTGAAGAGGAATTGCACAGGCTGGAAGAAGATTTCTGGCATCTGGAGGTGCAGGGAAATGATGTCGCTGATTATACCACCAAATTTCAGCAGTTTGCTCTATTATGCCCGAGTTTGGTCGAACCAGAAAGTAAGGGCATCAAGAAATACATTCGTGGACTCCCCGAGAACATCCAGGGAAACGTCGCCTCATCCAAACCAACCACTACTGAGAGTGCCATTCGATTGGCCCACGAACTCATGGCCCTAGTTGTCAGCCGTGAGACCTCCAACACCTCATCCTCCAACAAACGCAAATCCACTGAACACCACCACAACTCAAACAAGAAAAACAACGCCATCCAAGTCTACACCTCCAACTCTGAAACCACCCACAGCTACACCGGGGGCAGACCTTATTGTCCCAAGTGTAACTACCATCATTTTGGTCAGTGCGGTACTCCTTGCAACAACTGCAGGAGGCAAGGGCATTTGACTAAGGATTGCCGATCCCCCAAATCCAACAACAACCCCTCTGACAGAAATACCCGACAACCTAGGTCCTGCTATGAATGTGGAAACCCAGGACACTTCAGGGATTCTTGCCCAAAGTTGAAGAATAAGGGCAACAACAACAACAACCCCCGCAACAACAACAACGCCAAAAGTACTGCTTTCGTGATCAACTCAGGGGACGCCCGTCTGGACCCGAATGTGGTCACGGGTATGTTCCTCCTCAACAATTTAACTGCTTCCATTCTGTTTGATACTGGTGCCGATAGGAGTTTTATTTCCGATGAATTTTGCCCTCTACTTGACATTACACCTGTTGCTTTAGACGTTAAGTACACCGTAGAGCTAGCAAATGGCAAGCTGATAGAAACCGATAGTGTGATACCTAATTGCACTTTAAATCTAGCCGACGAAACCTTCCCCATAGATCTTATGCCTATTGAGATAGGAAGTTTCGATGTCATCGTAGGCATGGACTGGTTGTCCAAACATCGAGCCGAAATCATCTGCTATGACAAAATTGTTCGCATACCTCTCACTGTCGGTAGAACCCTAGTCATACAGGGGGAGACCGGAGGGACGAGGCTCAACCTCATATCTTGTTTAAAAACCCGAAAATTTCTGAGAAAGGGTTATCCTGCAATCCTCGCGCACATCATGGAGAAAAAGTCGGAGGAGAAGCGACTTGAGGATGTTCCAATTGTTCAAAACTTTCCAGAAGTCTTTCCTGAAGAACTACCTGGTCTACCACCACCAAGACAGGTTGAGTTCTCAATCGATCTTGTACCAGGTGCTGCGCCTGTGGCCCGAGCACCATACCGTTTAGCTCCATCCGAACTTCAGGAGTTGTCCACCCAGTTACAGGAACTCCTGGAACGAGGGTTTATCAGGCCGAGTTCTTCACCTTGGGGAGCTCCGGTCCTATTTGTTAAGAAGAAAGATGGTTCTTTTCGAATGTGTATCGACTATCGAGAGTTGAACAAGTTAACTGTCAAGAACCGGTATCCACTCCCTCGAATCGATGATTTGTTCGACCAACTTCAAGGGTCGAGTTGTTATTCAAAGATCGATCTCCGATCCGGTTATCACCAATTACGTGTCCGAGATGCCGATATTCCAAAAACCGCTTTCAGAACCCGTTACGGGCATTACGAATTCCAAGTGATGCCATTCGGCCTAACCAATGCACCGGCTGTATTCATGGACCTTATGAATCGGGTGTGTAAACCTTACCTTGACAAGTTTGTCATTGTCTTCATCGATGACATCCTCATATATTCACGAAGCAAAGAAGAACATGCGCAACACCTCAGAACCATCCTTGAACTACTTAAACACGAGGAGCTCTATGCCAAGTTCTCTAAGTGTGAGTTCTGGATCAAAACCGTTCAATTTCTTGGTCACGTGATTGACAGTCAGGGGATTCACGTCGACCCGTCAAAAATCGAGGCTATCAAAGACTGGCAATCGCCAACCACTCCGACCGAAGTACGGCAGTTTTTGGGACTGGCCGGATACTATCGACGCTTCATTGAAAATTTCTCCAAAATAGCCATACCACTCACGACTTTGACCCAGAAAGACAAAAAGTTTGACTGGACTGATAAACAAGAATCGGCATTCCAACTCTTAAAACAAAAGCTTTGCAGTGCTCCTATCCTATCTTTACCCGAAGGCACCGATGACTTCGTGGTATATTGCGATGCTTCTCATCAAGGTCTCGGTTGTGTGCTTATGCAACGAGACAAAGTCATAGCTTATGCTTCCCGACAGCTCAAGATTCATGAAAAGAATTACACCACCCACGACCTCGAGCTAGGAGCTGTCGTTTTTGCCCTCAAAATCTGGAGACATTACCTTTACGGTACCAGATGTACAATTTTCACCGACCATAAAAGCCTTCAACACATATTCGATCAGAAGGATCTCAACATGAGGCAACGTCGATGGGTCGAGTTGCTTACCGATTACGACTGTGAACTCAAATATCATCCAGGCAAAGCAAATGTTGTTGCTGACGCCCTCAGTCGAAAAGAGCGAGTGAAACCACTTCGGGTTCGAGCCCTCAGTATGACCATTCACAACAATTTAAACATTCAAATTCTCACTGCTCAACTCGAAGCCTTAAAACCCGAACATGTCAAAGATGAAGCCTTGCGGGGCATGGATAAACAGCTTGAAATCAGACCTAACGGGATTAGGTATTTCTCAAACCGAATCTGGTTGCCTAAATTTGGGAACCTACGAGACTTGGTGATGGATGAAGCTCACAAGTCCAAATATTCTATCCATCCGGGATCCGATAAAATGTACCACGGCATCAAGGACTTCTACTGGTGGCCGAACATGAAAGCCGAAATCGCCACCTATGTCAGCAAATGCCTTACTTGCTCCAAGGTCAAAATCGAATATCAAAAACCTTCTGGTTTACTTCAACAACCCAGTCTTCCGGAATGGAAATGGGAACAAATTGCCATGGACTTCATAACCAAACTACCCAAATCCTCAAGCGGTTGCGATTCCATTTGGGTGATCGTGGATCGTCTCACAAAATCTGCTCACTTCCTGGCAATCAAGGAATCCGACAAAATGGAACGCCTCACCAACATTTATCTGAAGGAAATCGTGACCAAACACGGTGTTCCAATCTCAATTATCTCCGATAGAGATAGTCGTTTCACTTCACAATTTTGGCAATCACTTCAAAAATCTCTGGGTACTCGACTTGATATGAGTACCGCATATCATCCTCAAACCGACGGCCAAAGTGAACGAACCATTCAAACACTGGAAGACATGCTACGGGCCTGCGTAGTAGACTTCGGTGTAAACTGGGAAAAACATCTACCATTGTGCGAGTTCTCGTACAACAACAGTTATCATACCAGCATCAAAGCTGCACCTTTCGAGGCACTGTACGGTCGTAAGTGCCGGTCACCTATCTGTTGGACTGAAGTTGGGGATAGCCAACTCACAGGTCCAGAAATCATTTATGAGACGACCGAGAGAATCGTCGAAATTCAAAACAAGCTCAAAGCCGCGCGTGATTGTCAGAAAAGTTATGCTGACGTGAGACGCAAGCCACTCGAGTTCCAGGTTGGGGATCGAGTTCTACTCAAAGTATCGCCTTGGAAAGGCGTAATCCGATTTGGCAAACGAGGGAAGTTGAATCCCAGATACATTGGACCATTCGAGATCCTTGAAAAGATTGGTCCAGTGGCTTATCGATTGCAGCTGCCATCTGAACTCAGCAGCGTGCATCCCACGTTTCATGTTTCAAATCTGAAGAAGTGTCTGTCTGATGAGACACTTATCATTCCACTCGATGAAATTCGAGTTGACGAGAAACTTCACTTTGTTGAGGAACCCGCCGAGATCATGGACCGTGAGGTCAAACAACTTAAACAAAGTCGTATTCCCATTGTCAAGGTTAGGTGGAATTCGCGGCGCGGTCCGGAATTTACCTGGGAACGGGAGGACCAAATACGACTCAAGTATCCTCAACTCTTCACTGATTCAACGTCAAACACAACTTCAACATAAATTTCGGGACGAAATTCTTCTAACAGGGGGAGAATGTGACAACCGTCAATTTAGGACTATAATCTAGTGCCTAATAAAGTTTTAATACATGTAATTAGTTCTGTGTTAGGCTAATTAATGTATCAATTATTATATATATTGTTGAATATATATCTACAATTGTACGGTTTGTTTAAATCGCACGAGCTTTAAATCGAATGAATTTTGATACAATAAATACGGACGTTGGTGATCAATTTTATTAAATAACGCTATTATGTCAAAAATATTATTATTATAATATTACGTATTCATTCGTATCGTACAATCAGAAAGTTACACAACTTAAAATGTAAAACGAGCAAACAAATTTACTTACCTTTTATAATTCAAATATTAAGTGGTTAGTAAAATATTTAAATAAAATTTAACGTAATACGTTGTATTTTTAAAAGTAACAACTAATATATAAAATAATTATTTAATGTTTTAACGACGGAGCAAACGAACACCGCACGGAGCGGGAACGCGGGGCGAAAATGGGGATTTAACCCCCACTTCCACCCACTTTCTTCCATTTCTTTTTTTCTCTATCTCTCACCTCCCTATTTTCTCTCAACAAAACCCAAACCAAAAATCATCAAAATCGCAAAATAAACACCTCAAACGACCTCGGATCTTCAAGCCCCTTTTACAATAAACGACCACCTCGCGACGATCTACACTTCTATCTTTCCGGAATTTCATTTCGGCGATTTGTAAGTTTCCGACACAACTCCGAAAACTCTCGTTTTTAAGATTTATAACTTGCTAGTTGTTTGTATAACCTTGTAATGTCCTAAAATGGGTTGGGTAAAAATATTATGCCGATCGATGGCCGGAAAACGCGTTTTTGGGGATGAATTTCCGATCAGACCCCGTACGTCGCATTTGGTCTGGAGCAGATGCGACGTAGCGACCTACGTCGCATTATATCCCCAACGTCGCATACAGCGACGCAGCCTACTACGTCGCATTGACTTGCGAACGTCGCACATAGCGACGCAGACCTTAACGTCGCAAAAACGAACCTACGTCGCATAAGCGACGTAGCACCCTACGTCGCTATTGACTTAGCACTGTTGACCTTAGCGACGTAACCCTTTACGTCGCAAAACTCTTACGTCGCAGCCTACGTCGCAGGCTACGTCGCACAAAACAGAATCTTGAAAACTCTAATTTTTACAAAGTGTCGAGCTTATACAACTTCAAATGCTTATGCAATATGACTTCTAGAACATAATGGGACTTGTATTTCAAGTGTAACACTTCAAAAACAAGACGACAACAATAACACTTTTATTTTCAACTAATCACCAACGGTCCGTACGCGTTTTCAAAAACATACTTCAAAATCAAACAAGTCGTAGTAACTTGTAACAATACAATCAACCAAATCGGGGAAATTTGGACATTAAGTTAGACAAACAATTTCAATGGTAGTCTTTCGAGATACCAATACAATTAATAACAATTCAAGTGTCGTGGACACATTCAGGTTTCAAGTCTTTGGACACCAACACACTGCTAATTACTTCAAGTTTATTAAGTTAAACACATCAGAAACCAGGTGAGTTTCATAGCCCCATTTTCACTACTTTTACCAGGGGTGTGATATTACTGAATCATTTTGTTTTACAAGTAGAACGCAAGTGACAAACTTCAAATACTACATGAGTTTCAAGCTAATCAATTTAAAGTCCTCCATAAGCATAGTCTCTAGTATTTTATAGCGTGAATGTTAGTATATGATATCATATGGGATTGACAATCCTCATCCGGGTTAGCACGCACTAATCGGTCAAACGGATGTATTAGCATTTGGGAAGACGAGTGTTGATTAGGCACTCGTAGGAGGCAAATCAGTTAGGTTTCCTTAATTGGGCCTGACAAATCAGTTAAGCTCAGACTATGTGCTCATGGACAGTATAACTTTTATTTTGCTTAATTGCATTTTAAATTCATTATAAATCTTGCGGTTCTGACAATTATACATTGACTTACAAACCTGTGAGCTCACCAGCGTTTTCGCTGACCCATTTTAGTATATATCACAGGTACCCAGCAGTAGGTTGACTGCACAAGCAGGGATTTCTAGCTCGAGTCAGCATACATACAATTAGAGATTTGACTGCATTATTATATTTTGTAAAAGTAATTATGCCATGTAATCTCTCAATTTCAGGAACCGAGCTAGTGCTATATTATTTTTGATGTAAACGTTCACTTTATTAATACAAGTTTAAAACGGCGCATATAGTGGTCGTTCATTATTATCTTTGTGCTTTGTATATTGATTAGTGGCACCCAAATCAAGCTTCCGCAAATCATTAAATTTGGGGGTGTCACAGTGTGGTTGCCCAAGGACCGAAGCAATACACCGGGCCGCATCCAAAGTGTAACAAGTGCAACTATCACCATTCTGGAAATTGTCCGGTGTGCGACAAGTGTAAACGGACGGGCCACTATTCCAAGTACTGCAGGAGTGGTAATGGGAACAATGGGCAAAAAGCAGCATGCTTCGAGTGTGGAAGCCTGGACCATCTCAAGAACACTTGCCCTAGGCTGAATAGAGCCCCTAATAACAATGCTGGAAATCAAAGGGGCCCAGCACGAGGACGGGCGTTTGTCATTGGAACTGAGGAAGCAAGGCAGGATCCGAACGCTGTGACAGGTACATTCCTCTTAAACAATCACTACGCGTCTGTACTGTTTGACTCTGGAGCAGAAAGAAGTTTTGTCTCACTAGAGTTTAGGCCACTGATTAATTTAAGGCCAGACAAACTAAAGGAGATCTATATTATCGAGTATGCTAATGGTCATGAATTTCAGGCTAGGGACATAATTCTAGGTTGTACCTTGAACCTAGCTGATAAGTCATTTAATATCGACCTAATTCCAATCGAACTGAAAAGTTTCGATGTAGTGGTGGGTATGGACTGGCTCACCAAGGTCCGAGCGGAGATTGTCTGTTTTGAAAAAGTTATCCGAATACCTCTCAAAGACGGAGAAACTCTTGCTGTGCAAGGAGATAAACCCGATCGAGAGCTCAAAATTGTGTCTACTATAAAGATGCGTAAATATCTGGAGAAAGAGTGCCATGCATTTCTGGCTCACGTAGTGGAAAAGAAACCGAAGGAGAAGCGTATCCAAGATATACCTGTAGT
Organism: Helichrysum umbraculigerum; assembly: GCA_949592205.1. NCBI lineage: Eukaryota > Viridiplantae > Streptophyta > Magnoliopsida > Asterales > Asteraceae > Helichrysum > Helichrysum umbraculigerum. The sequence goes on along the minus strand of CATIUR010000005.1, from coordinate 286,933 downwards.
TAGAGATCACCCCGAAGTTTTCCCGGAAGATTTACCTGGACTTCCCCCGCCAAGGCAAGTCGAATTTCGAATCGATCTAGTTCCCGGGGCAGCACCTGTAGCTAAAGCACCATATCGCTTGGCACCGGCTGAGATGCAGGAACTATCAGAACAATTACAAGAACTTCTGAGCAAAGGTTTGATTCGGCCAAGCTCATCGCCCTGGGGAGCTCCCGTTCTCTTCGTCAAAAAGAAAGATGGGTCATTCCGGATGTGTATCGATTATAGAAAACTAAACAAGTTAACTATTAAGAATCGTTACCCTCTTCCCCGAATAGATGATCTATTTGATCAGCTACAAGGCGCATCCTACTTTTCAAAAATTGATCTACGGTCTGGATACCATCAAGTGGGTGTGCGCGAGGAAGACGTTCCTAAGACAGCCTTTAGAACTCGATATGGACACTACGAGTTCTTGGTAATGCCCTTCGGATTAACAAACGCGCCTGCAGTTTTCATGGATTTGATGAATAGGGTATGCAGACCATACCTAGATAAGTTCGTGATAGTGTTCATCGACGACATATTGATTTACTCACGGAATAAGGAAGATCACGAACATCATTTGAAGTTAATACTAGAACTACTCAAGGACCAGAAATTGTATGCAAAGTTCTCAAAGTGCGAATTTTGGCTCCGAGAGGTACACTTCCTTGGTCACGTGGTCAACGAAAAAGGAATCCAGGTGGACCCAGCTAAGATTGAAGCAATTAAAAAGTGGGAGGCTCCGAGAACCCCTACAGAAATTCGTCAATTTCTGGGATTGGCTGGTTACTACCGGAGATTCATTGAGAACTTTTCAAAAATCGCTAAGCCTTTAACAGAATTGACCCAAAAGGCGAAGGAGTTTGTTTGGGGGAAAATGCAGGAGGAAGCATTCCAAACACTGAAGCATAGGCTATGCGACGCACCAATCTTGGCGTTACCTGAGGGAACAGAGGATTTTGTCGTATACTGTGATGCGTCACACCAGGGATTGGGATGTGTGCTGATGCAAAAGAATAAGGTCATCGCTTATGCATCAAGGCAGCTCAAGGAGCATGAGAAGAATTATACAACACACGACTTGGAGCTAGGAGCTGTAGTCTTTGCCCTTAAGATCTGGAGACACTATCTGTATGGTACAAAGTGCACTGTGTTTACTGACCATAAGAGTCTTCAACATATCTTTGACCAGAAAATGCTCAACATGAGGCAAAGGAGATGGGTAGAATTGCTTAGTGACTACGATTGTGAGATCAAGTATCATCCAGGCAAAGCGAATGTGGTAGCAGATGCTTTAAGTAGGAAGGAAAGGTTAAGACCCTCACGAGTACGAGCATTGGGTATGATGGTTCAAACAAATTTAAAAACTCGAATCCTTGACGCTCAAAGAGAAGCAATGAGACCTGAAAATATAAAGAACGAGACTCTACACAACCTAGACCAGAAATTTGAAATTAAGACTGATGGAGTTCGTTACTTCAAGGAGAGGGCATGGATTCCGAGAACCGACAATCTAAGGGATGTCATCATGGATGAAGCCCATAGATCCAGGTATTCAATCCACCCAGGAGCTGATAAGATGTACAGGGATTTAATGGAATACTATTGGTGGCCGGGGATGAAGAAAGATATTGCCCTGTATGTTGGGAAATGTTTAACATGTTCTAAGGTCAAAGCAGAGTACCAGAAACCATCCGGTTTGTTACAACAGCCAGAAATTCCCCAATGGAAGTGGGAGCAAATATCAATGGATTTTATAACCAAGTTGCCCAGGACGGCAAGGGGACATGACTCGATTTGGGTTATAGTGGATCGGTTGACGAAATCCGCACATTTTCTTCCGATCCGAGAAGACTACAAGATGGAAAAGCTCGCACAGGTCTATATTAATGAAATTGTTGCACGTCACGGAATACCTCTTTCCATCATTTCTGATAGGGATAGTCGATTCACGTCGCGCTTTTGGCAATTACTCCAGAAAACCCTAGGTACTCAACTGAACTTAAGTACTGCCTATCACCCCCAAACTGACGGGCAAAGTGAGCGAACCATACAAACTTTGGAAGACATGTTACGAGCCTGCGTGATTGACTTCGGAGGAAGCTGGGATACTCACTTACCTTTAGTGGAGTTTTCCTATAACAACAGTTATCACACTAGCATTGAGTGTGCTCCATTTGAAGCCTTGTATGGGCGTAAATGTCGTTCACCGCTTTGTTGGTTGGAGGCAGGTGACAGACAGTTGACGAGACTAGACATCATACAAGAAACAACTGACAAGATCACGGCTATCAGGGAAAGACTGAAGACAGCCAGAAGTCGTCAGAAAAGCTACGCAGATAACCGTAGGAAACCTCTAGAATTTCAAATCGGTGATAAAGTACTCCTAAAGGTGTCACCGTGGAAAGGCGTTATCCGCTTTGGAAAGCGAGGAAAACTAAGCCCGAGATATATTGGACCTTTCGAGGTACTGCAAAGGATTGGTCCGGTAGCTTACCGACTCAAACTGCCGCAAGAGCTCAGCGGCATCCACGACACATTCCATGTTTCTAACCTAAAGAAATGCTTATCTGATGAAACACTCGTTGTCCCTCTCGAGGAAGTTCGAATTGACGATAAACTCCACTTCATAGAAGAACCACTCGAAATCATAGACCGCGAAGTCAAGAGATTGAAGCGAAGCCGAATTCCCATAGTTAAAGTCCGGTGGAATTCGCGACGGGGTACTGAATTCACTTGGGAGCGCGAGGATCAATTCCGACGCAAGTATCCGCATCTATTCTCGAGTGCTTCGTAGCACAATGGGACGAGTTGAATTTCGGGACGAAATTCATTTCAACGGTGGGATATTGTGACAACCGTCAAACCTCAGGTCATTATCACACTAGAATCGTAAATTACATTTACCGCATTCCTTAAATCCGAGTGAAATTCCTAGGTTACGACTTCGCAAGCTTATTAAGCCATAGAACGACTTAGAGATTGCTTAGTGAACCATAAGTTCTTTTAGAGATGTTATAATAGGTTACTAAGTGCCAAATTAATCAAAGAAAAGTTCATCCCTTGATGCTTTAATAAAACCCTTAACGGTTCACAAAACTGAAATTTTCGTAACTCGACAACGCAAACTTAATCGGATGAATAATACATGGACATTAAAAATAGACAAATTAAGTGTATCATAACTTAAGTCAAGAACTTAAAATTTCTCACTTTTCAAAACTCAAATTTTAATCACCAAAACATCACAAAATAAACCTCATAAAATACATATATTTATACCAAATTAATACAAATTAATTAAATAACTTTTATACACTTTATTTAACAAAAAAAAAATATATAAAATGACCAAAATACCCTCCAAAAAACCGGCCCCCCCCCCCTTTTATTTCAAATTCATTTCATTTTCCAAACAAAAAAACCTCATTATCTCTTTCATTTCTCCCAAAACCTATTTACTTCCATTTCCTCATCTCTCTCTAAAAACACACACACATCTCCTCCATCTTCTCTCTAAAATTCCAGCAAACATTCAAGGTATAACAAAAGATTTGAGGGTGTTCTTGCATCAAAGGAACCTTTAAAGGTAAACCAAAGCATCTACACTCATCTATCTTCCATTTTCTTGCATTATTTCTTCATAATAATCGGATTTTATGCCTTTCCATGGCTAAAATCCTCATGCAAAGCTTGATGTTTGTAGGTTACACCTTAAAACACCTTTTAGGTGTTAATAGAAAGGATAACCCATGATCAAACCGAAAATCAAGTAAAAAAAATCGATTATTGTTTGTAAAGTTGTTGATATATTGTTCTTAGTATGTAGAAATCTTGTTTTTATGATAATAATCACCTCTAGCACATCATGGATGTATTTTAATACCATGCATGTGTTAGATCATAGATTTAAAGGTCAAAGGAGCAAAAACTTCTTTTATTTCATGATTGGTGTTCTTCACTATGAACAAAACACCCATTATGAGTCTGGAATGCTTCTGTCCAGAAACTTTCATCTACTTCCACGATTTTTATAAAAATCATTTCTTCATGAAAATGGACGTTTTTATAGTCTAAATTCAAGTTCTGGAAGTTAGCTTTCCAACCCCGTAAACCTCATATTGATTTGAGTTTGTTTGATATTTTTAATAATTTGTGGGACAAAAGATATACAAACTGTTGAAAAGGGTCAGAAACTTTTATCTTGGTATTTTAATCATATCTAGAGCCTCACACCTCCAAATAACTTGAAACCAACGCCAAAAGTTTACAAATTTTGTTGGTTACAACGTTTCTGTTGATCACTTTTTCTGGAACCCAATGTATTTTACTCAGATGTAATGATTGCATGCATGTGTCCCTAATTGGACACAGAAGATAAAAGAAAATATTAAAAACATTTGCACTAATTTTTAAATATTGGAAAAATTACAGTAACTATATAACATGTTGGGGATAATCTGTGATTTTTTCTATATTTGATTTCAAATCAGAAGTATTTTTAATAAATACAACAAACAGAAATAAAATTCTGAAAATAAGAATGTTGACTGATTTTGGTAAAATTGAAAAACCGACACTTGCGGACTTGTCATTTAGGGAAAGAATAACTTTTTATGACTTATGAACATATTTAAGGGTTGGGAATAAGTCTCGGGTCAAACCGAGGAGTTTTGACCGAGTCAACAAAAAAATGAGTCTCGGTTTCGGAGACGGAAAACTTACTATTTTCGGAAATAATGCTAACAAGAAGGTTATGGGGTGTCTTATGTGGTATAATCGGGTTATGGGTTTAATAAACATAAAATTGTAAGGAACCAATGTTCCAACACTCAAAACAATATGAAATATGGACATTACAATCACGTGACATTATACGACTTGTATGAGACGTTCGACAATTTTTCTTTGTGTAATATATTAGTATTCATTATTGTACACAAACGCGATAATCGGACATTAACAAACTTCAAACCAATCAAACCAAAAAGGCACTTTGTAATCTAGATATTTAACTAAGCAATCTTAACAAACCAATTTACCAAGAATCTAACTAGAGACCTCGTGTTCATAGGACTTGGATAGGGGTCATACTCGTCAAGCACACGTGTTACATCCGTCGATTCACGCTTACGCTCAACAGTGAGTTCTCACAGCCCCTTTTTCACTTGTTTAATATTTTGGGGTGAAAAGCATGATTCTAAATTTTTACTAAATTGGTTGTACATTCATGAACTTGTTAAATCTTTGCCATGCTACTTATGCGAATTGGTGTGTATACTATTGTTATGCTTGAGTACTATCGTGCTAAAGTCCCCGGAAATACCTTTACACTACTTATTAACTCGTCCGAGAGCCAGACGAGCCGTTAATATTTATGGATAGCGCTATTTAGGGTAGACCATCCCTCACTCACACTGTAACGTGGGTGCATAGTATTACTTTTACTCATGTTACCGATAGAACATGGAGCTTGGGGCATGTGTCGGTCTAATCGGTTTAGTAGTGGCCTCATTGCATTAACGTTCGTATATACTACTTTCCTATTCGCAATATTTACAACCAATCATTTATATTTATATACTTGATAAACAAAGCTTTTGATTCATTTATCTATAAGATTAAACCTGTGAACTCACCAACTATGACCATAGTTGACCGTTTGTTTATCATGCTTTTCAGGAAATCGACAGTAAGACGCATTCTAGGAGTACTTTTGTGTGGATGCATTCTCGCATGCGTTTGCTTTAATTTGGATTATGACTAACTTTTGGAAACTTTTATGAACTTGTTGTAATCACCTTTGGAATTATGTTTTGAACTTGTGGTAACTTGTAATACTTTTGCTAAATTATGTATGGTATTACTTCTATATCTTGTGCATTTGTTACCCGGTACTGTTACACCTCGTGTTTCCGCTTTAGCGGGGTGTGACAACCTGGTGTTTGATTCCATGTAAACCTCATGCCAGACATGCTAAGATCATCAACCTCAATATCTTCTAAACACTCCATAAATTCCTCCATACTTTTAGTAATGAAAGAAGTTCCAGTAGAATGTTCATTAGGGTCAATTGTAGCATTAAAATCACCTAATAAGACCCATGGACTATCCTTCACAACTCTTTTATGCAATTTAAGACTTTCCCACAGCTTTCTCCTTGGCACCATTCTGTGATATCCGTAAACAATAGAACAGAAAAACCCTTTCTGACCATTAATTGGTTCAACAAAGCAATGCATTGCTTGTGCATGCTGATCAATTAACATAACCTTTAATGTATTAGGATCCCATCCTACCATTATCATGGTACCTCCATCACAACTAGAACTATTAGACACCCAACTCCAACTACCAAACATTCTATCTCCAATCTTGCTAAGACTCTTCTTATGAACATGAGTCTCAACAAAACCACACATACTATAACCACCTACATTCATAAACTGAGCAACTTGATTTTGATTAGAAGCATTGCTCAAGCCTCTAACATTCCATGCAAGTATTTTAACAATCATTGGAAACAGTTAGAGGCTTTGTGCTCTTAATTCCAAGATTCTGAGCACAATCATCCATAGTATCTAACCCCAGGGTTTAGGGTTTAGGGGTTAGGGTTTTTGGTTTAGGGGGTTGGGGGTTTAGGGGGTTGGGGGGTTTAGGGTTTTTTTTTTTGTTGGTAAAGGGACGATACCCGGCAAATTTTATAAAACAAAATTAATATTTACAAAATTTCTTTAGGCCTACCTAAAGGGGATTTAATGGACAACCCAACCATAAACATAACTACCAATACTATCTAAAATGACCAAAATAAACTCTATACATCCCATACAATCATAAAAAATAACACTAAAATCTAGATCACGATCTAATAACTCTTCATGCTCCATATTTGTAGACCTTTTCTTCAGAAAGTTCTTTATATCTCTAACCGCATCACACATTTTAAACAAACAATCAATCTGGTTACACACTGAAGTCCAGCCCATGTGATTGCAATCATAGTCCACTCCATCTTTTTTATACCAAGTCAGCCCACCACTCAATCTATAACCAGCCCAAATCCAATGCCATCTCAAATCAATGTTATGCCTACTTCTCAAATTAATAATCCAATTCCTGATATCAGCTGTGCATATAATTTTCCACAATAACATAATAATCCGTTAGGCTTACATCTTTCACAGAAATTGTTTACATGCTTAACTTGACTTTTAAAAGTCATTCACCCCCTATTTAAAAGCCATCTGTCCACAATATTCTTATGAACCAGATGCCATACATTCACCTCACTAATCTTAGCTTTCTGCCATACATTCTCACAATAGTAATTTCCCAAAATACCAGCACCTAACTTAATAATATAAAGCTTTGACTTATCATCAAGCCTTGATAAAGTCAAAAAACTGAGAGTCCCGTAATCACTATTAGTTAGTGATTTGGAATCACAAAGTGTAAAGTTTAATTGAAAAAGGGGGGGTTGAATACAATTTAAAAACAATTTCAGATTTTACCAAGTGTTTCAGCTTGTTTTAAATTGATTATCTATAACAGAGTATGACGGTATTGGAATAACAGATTAAAGATATAACAGTATCAAAGAACGACAAGTAATAGTAGCTGAAAGTGAATTGTATTGATTAAATTCACGAAGTGTTGAATGCGGAATGGATTAACCAAAGTTAATCCAATTCAAACACTTAGCTAAATTATTACAATGAAGAGTATTAACTACAGTGGACATACACGCTGATAGTTAACCTCGCTGAGTCTTAATACACACCTAGACAAACTAGTTCTCTGACAAACAGAAGAACGGTGCATATAACGACTAGCCTCTACAGTACAAAACACTGAACTATTTATACTACAAGAGTTCCTAAAATATCTCCTACAAAATAGGATCTTGGAAGGACACGTATCGTTGCTTGATTGGTCCTGATCTCTGATAAACCGACATTCTGCGGGTCCCAATTCTGTTACCGCAAATATCTCGTTACCTTAAAACCAATCACTTGCTGCCACGTAATATTTCGGACATACTTCGAACTGGAACATTCTTGCTGATGTATAGATAAGTACAGTACTTTTTAGTACTAGATGATTGAGAGGCTTTATTGAATAGTCCCTGAAGATGCAGCAATCCTCCTCACTCACTGCGAGCTAACATGCTCTTGTAGAATGAATTGAACAGAAGATCTTCAGTGACTAGCTGTTATTCTGGCAGTGACTTTTGCCTTTATTGATTTGAAGAAGTAAGGCTCTCGCTGTCGTTGATCAGCGACACACCAAGTTGAGCTTTAAATCTTCCTCAGAATATCTAACAGAAAGAATGATGATCAGCGAAACTCATTATCAGCAACAGCAGCTTCGATACAATCCATTTCTTCATCGAGTAGTGAACAGTTGAGTTGGTCAGCGACCAGTGACTTCATCATGGTCAGCGACCAGTGACTCAACAATCTCCTCCTAAATGATTGTGATTGAAGCTCCCTAGACAAACTTGTTGCTGTGAAAGTTTGTAGTCAGTGTTTAAGATTTTAAACATTCAGTGACTTATACTTATGATCCATTCATTTTTCTTTTTGGATTCTTTTGATATGATCTGAGTTTTGCACTAAAGTTCAAATATTATTAAAACTAAAAATATAAAGTACATGATCATTTTTAGTTACAATACTCTAATCTGATTTAGATAAGTCAATCTTCTTCAGCGATCAAGAGATTCAGCAACTTTTGATATCTTCAGCTTTGACTCACATTCCTTTGATAGAAGTCATTTTGTGAATGGGAAGACCTTCAACCATAGTGAAATCAGGCCTGAAATTCGTCCTTCTTGGCATATGATTCAAAGTTTTATCAGGGAAAGATATAGAGATAGCGTTAGTTAACACAATCTCATCAGTGAGAATATATATATCATCACAGTGCACTTGTCATCAGAGAGAAGACACCTGTGAAGGAAATTTTATATGCAAATATCCTTCTCATGCAGCTTTAACCGACTGAAAATCAATGAGACACATCTGAGCTGCAGTTGATGGAGAAGGATTCATTGCTAAGCTGATATGGAATAAAAATTGCCAAGAAAATTGCAACTCCAATACAGGGAATATGTATTTTTTGAGATAGAAGCCGCAAAGATGATTCCCATGTATCAGCAACTTTCATAGCGTCAGCAATTTTTTCATATAGCGTCAACAACTTTTCTATATGGTTCTAATAGCGTCAGCAACTTTTCCACATGAGTTGTAAATATGTTGTCCCTGCGATAGGATCCAAATAGATGATTTCCAATCAGCAACAATTCTTCATATGAGCACCATTGGTTTTTGCATTCATTTGCACGTTTTCTCCCCCTTGATGATATCAGAAAGTAGATTAACATTTTTCTGTAAGCATCAGCAATTTCTTCATGTAGATATCTGTGACACCCGGCAATTTAGGTTAACTTTTAAACTTAACCGAAACCCTAATTACGTGTATTTAGATGTGATTTAGGCTAAATACTTGTAATTACTTGTAACTATTTGTATATTTATGTGAATATACGCCTACGTAATTAGTTGTAATTACGCTTACGCAATTTGATGAAATTGTGCGAAACAACCGGACGGAGTCCGTCTAATTATACGACGTTGGTGAAAATATTTCCATAAATAACTTGAATCTATTTTTAAAAGTTATTTATCATATATTGTTAATTGGTTAAATTAATACACGAAAAACTTAGGCGTTTTGGCTAAAACGTCTCAAACGCAACGATAACGCGCGAATTTATTTCGACAACCAAACGAACGTCAATAATTAAATTGACAACCTAAATTAAGTATTTTAAATAATACTTCAATGGAAATCTATCCAAATTATATCGTTAATCTGAACGACTCAAAATAACGTTACGCGATTTAACCTCCGTAGAACGTGCACGCAAATCGAGGCCAATAATTTAACGAAACATTTTTATAAGTGTTTCCAAGTACTATACTAAATATTTCAAGTAGAAATATTGAAACTCAAATCGTTAAATAAAAACGTCAACTAAACATTTAACGTATAAATAAACGTTTAAACAATCGGGTAAACGAACGTAAAACGCAACGATTTAAGCTAGAAATGTAAAATGACCAAAATGCCCTTGGTGGGACCACATGGGGGCCGGCCACCCCATGTGCCACCCCTCCCTTCCTCCACTCTTGATCCATGCAAGGTGATCATCACTCTTGAACACCACAACCACATGCACCTCTTACACTTTCATTCTTACACTCCATCTTTTCTTTCTTCATCTCTCAATAACTCACAAACACTCTCAAAAATCTGGAGAAAAGCTCAGCCACATCCACCCCAAAAACCACCTACAACCACCATTAAACACCACCAAATTAAGAAAAGAAATCACAAGAAGGAAGCTAGGAGCAACACTTTCTTCATCTCCTTTTGTTCTCCATCATTTGCTTGGTATAAATCATCAAACCTTTTACTTATTTTACTTTTAATCTACTGATTATGATGTTATAATGTTCATCTAACATGAATATGTCCAAGATTGTTGTTAAAAATCGTTTTTATAACACATACAAGAACATGCATGAAATCTGCCTAAAAATCGACAGTTTACAAAAATATTCGTATAAAATCAAATACTGAGAGTTAGAAGATGCATTTTTTTTTAAAATTTGAGTATCGAAAAGATCTACAACTTTCGTGTTTTGTAATTTTTCCAGAAACGTACTCGTTTTTCTATACGAACCAATTTATAAGACTGACCAGGAAGTTTTTCGATAAAATGTGTTCGGTTGTTACGCGGCTTTATTTAACTATGTTAATGGACTTGTTAGAAGCTGAAAATTTGATATGTTAGTTAAGACACTTAGTAAATCAGTTGGTAAAAATTTGGAAGTTTGATTTGGACTATAGATAGGTGAAATCAGTTGGCGTAATGACCCGACATAAACCGAAAACATGCAAAATGTGACAGAATCTGTCTCCAGAAAATCAGTCCACAAAATCGGCCATAACTCGAGCTCTGTTAAGGGTTAGACAACGAATTTTTTTTTAAAAGTTGCGTATTGAAAAGAGCTACAACTTTCGTGTTTTGCACTTTTTCCAGATCCGTACTTATTTTTGTATATATTCTGATCTTTGCGACTGCCTGATATTTGCCGAAAACCGAGTACGGTTCTTTCGTAAAATTATTATCTATCTAAATGGACATTATAGATCTTGGAAAAATCAGGTTATAAACTAGACACACTCATGAACATCTGGTAAAAATTTTGGAATCAAATTCAGATTAGAACATGTTAAAATCGAGTGCCGAAGTAAACCGACAAAAACCGAAAACATGAAAATCTTAAGTTTTGACATGCGTATTAAAAACCGACATCTCGAATGACTCCGACACGAACCGACACCTTTTATAAGCTTTATTTACTGAAATATGACTTGGGTAAAAAGTTCGGGTCAAACCGTCATAGTTGACCACGTTTTTGGACTTAGCAAAATCGAGACAGACTTAAGTGTCGCATGAAACAGAATCTTTAAAAACTAGTTTTCTCACTAAGTGTTAAACTTCAAGTAACGTTAATACTTATACAATGCAATGCTATAACTCATGAAACATACTATACATATGAAAGTATAACATCATCCTAATAATAATGTCTTAACGAATTATTATTACAAACTTTCACCAACGGGTCGTACACGTTTTTGATAAACAAACTTGAACAACTAATTTGGACATACTAGTTGATGAACTAGCTCTAGGTGGACATTAACCCTCCACCTACACGATTGGCTTAAGTGGACATTGACCCCCACTTATACAATCGCTATAGATGGTCTTTTGAGACATCTACTTATACCCAACCTTATACGTTTTTAGGACGTTAGAAGGTTGCACACCGGCTTGCTTGCTTATTTGATACTTACTTGCTACTTGCTAATCTAAGGTGAGTTTCATAGCCCCACTTTTTACTGCTTTTTACTTTGGGGTGAGAATACATGCTCTGTTTTATAAACTGTTTTACATATGAACGCAAGTAACGAAAACTCTTATACTAATTGCATGAGTAACTAAACCAAACTACGATGGCCCCTAACAAATATCATAGTACGTTAATACTAAGCGCGAACATTATGGATAGATCTATCGGGACCTGACAATCCGCCATCCGGGTTAGTCGCTCTAACCACTATACGGATGCATAATATTTCGTACAACCGAGTGTACTGGTTACACACTCACTGGGGGTAAACAACTACGGTTAAGCTTCGGACTATGAGCTCATGGCAATAGTATACTATGATTTACTTTGGCATTCGTGCAACTTTGACAACTAAGAAATCTTGTGATTCATACTATGATTTTAACTGCGTAAACCTATGAACTCACCAACTTTATGTTGACCTTTTAGCATGTATTTCTCAGGTTCACAGATGCAGTAGGACTTCCCACAGGAAACAAGGCAGTAGGATGCTTTTGGAAAGCATTAGCTCGAGTCGCATGTTTTCATAAACAACAAGAGATTAGATTGCATTACGATATTTTGTATCAACATTTATGTATTAGAAATCTCTAACGGTTTATGCGAACTTCAGATATTTTGTAAACATTTGAATTATGGTAATGTAATATTTTTCAAACGTCTCATATAGAGGTCGTTTGCTTTAATCTTTGTGTTGTGATATTTGATTTGGTCGGCGCCCCCGTGACACCTCATACTTCCGCTGCCACGTGTTTTGGGGGTGCGACAGATTGGTATCAGAGCCTGAGGTTATAGCGAACTAGGATTGCATTAGTGACCTAGACTATAACCATTAGGTTAGTATTCCTTGTTTGGTATGACTGGTTCAGCGATTGCATCATTTGAATTTAATTTAACATAGCCTGATCAACTATGTACAATTAAAGGAGAATTGATGCAAGACCTGAAATGGTTATAGTGAACAAGAGTACAGTAGCAGACGTAGACCAAGGATAGAACGGGACCAACCTTTATATGTGCTTATGTGTTATGCTTCTATGTGTATATATATGTATAACCTTACGTACACTAAACTTATTTGCCACCCTTCACGGCAACCACTCCCACAGCTACGTCACCCAACTCTGAAAACGAGGCTCTAGCCTTACTCACTACTGTGGAGATTTCCATGGTACCTACTCGCCCAACCGAATCGGGCAACGATATAACTAAATAGGACTCACTTGAGGAGAATCCACCTAAGGATTCGCCACCCAAAATAAGTGACGCCTACTTCACCCGCTTCTTTCCGCTCACAACCAAATCACTCGGGAACACGTATAGAACTTCAACCGTACGATACTTCGTCACTTCATACTCTTCATACCCACTTTTATTGTAGACCTATGAATCGCGTGCGTTACACACGACTAGAAGGACGGACAGACCTCCTCGAACTAGGCCTTATCCTATTCATACTACCTACTCGAAATAATATCTCCAACACTTGGATAGATTCCAATGACTTAGCTATGACTCGTTTTATGACTTTAACTACTCTGAACACAACTATCTTAATAACAACTAAACCACTTCGATCGCTGCCGCAATGAATGCTTGCAACCAAGGAGCAAGTCGTTACACTTATTCCACCACCAAATTCCCCTCAGGATTAGTTTATCCCTTGACATTGTAACCTGTTGGGGCGGGATGTGCCCAACTATCTATCTTTGTTATCTTTGTAAACTCTTGAACTAAGACCGGATGTAACACTGCCCGGCATATTTTGAGAACCTTCTAAGTCTTGTAATCATTTTGAACTTGCGCCTCAGTGTGGTTATATAAATTTGCTTCCTTGTTTTACTTAATTATCTCGACGTGTCATAAACATCTGTTTTACTTTCCTTTATACACCTGCAATGACCTTAAATCCTACTCAACGACATCTTACGTGCCTCTCATTTTCTTACTTTTAGAATCATGGCACCAAAACGTCAAATGAACTCCACCGATATCGAGCGACTCATCAATCAGAGGGTACAAGCGGCCCTAGAAGCTGCCAGAAATGACCTTAACCCGAACCAAGGAAACCCTGGAGGGGCAGGCAACAATCCACCCGCGCCAAAGCCCTGCACCTACAAAGATTTCACAAATTGTAATCCCCTTAATTTCAAAGGAACCGAAGGAGCCGTCGGTCTCATGCACTGGATTGAGAAAATGGAGTCTGTTTTTCGAATAAGTAACTGCCAAGAGGAAAACAAAGTAAAATTCTCTACCTGCACACTAGCTGAGAGTGCACTCACTTTTTGGAACTCATACGCCCAAACCCATAGTATTGATGCTGCCTATCAAATATCCTGGGATGAACTCAAAAACCTGCTGAGGGAAGAATACTGTCCTCGTGAGCAACTCCAACAGCTCGAACAAGAATTCTGGAACCTCACAGTTCGAGGAAACGACATCACCAGCTACACAACCAGGTTCCACCAGCTTGCTCTTCTTTGTCCATCCATGGTGGACCCCGAATACAAACGTATTGAGAGATACATTTGGGGTCTTCCAGAAACGATCCAGGGAAATGTAACCTCTTCGAAACCCGGAACCATCCAAAGTGCCGTCCGTATGGCACATGAACTCATGGCGCAGATTGTCCGTCGTGGTACACCCGCTGAGAAAAGCACTGGAGATAACAAGAGGAAATGGCAGGGAAACAATCAGGGTCAACAACAAACTAAGAGGTCGGAAATTACTAGGGCCTATGCTGCTGGAACTGAAGAGAAACGGTACAAAGGGAACAAGCCTTTTTGCTCCGAATGCAACAGTCATCACGAAGGACCCTGTGGCACTCCATGTGACAAATGCAAAAACTATGGGCATTCAACCAAAGATTGCAGAGTGAAAACTTGTTTCGGTTGTGGTAACACTGGACATTTCAGGAATAACTGTCCGAAACTGAACAACAACTCCCGACAGAACCCATAACTCTTTTTCGGGTACGATACTTCCTGATAACTTAACTTAATTATTTCACTCTTATTCGATACTGGACGAGTTTAGTCTACTACACGATTACACCCACTGATTAAGGTGCCAAGTACATTGTAGAACTTGCACTTTAAATTTAGCAAGCAAGTTAGTCCATAGACCTTTTGAGGATTACGACTTACATTCTTTGATGACTTTTACATTAGACCATCTTTGGGTCTCTTAAGGGTATACATATTGGAAATGCGTTTCCGGCAATTTATATTGGATATAATCCAACTAACTGTTCACACTCACACGAACTACGAACCACATAGGAATGTTTTACTACTACGAACCATTTGAACTCTGTTTTAAGAACTATTTGAACTTCGATTTATGAACTATTTGAACTTTGATTTACCAACTTGAACTCCGCTTTATGAACGATTTTGTACTATACCGTGAACTATGTTTATGAAATTACTTTTACGTATTGTATAATACGACTATGAAACAACTATGATAACAACTATGAGCCCCACTACGATAACAATTATGAGAACAACTACGATAACAACTATAGGGGAACTACGATAGCAACTACGAGCCCCACTACGATAATAACTACGATTCCAACTACGATTACATCTGTAATTAAACTTTGGAAACTTTGACAACTTTGAAAACTTGAGACTTGTACTCCGATTTTAGAACTATGCTTTGAACTATGATCTCAACTATGACCTTTTCTTTGATTTCAACTACGATTCCTACTACGAACCACATTGGAATGTTTCCTACTACGAACCATATAGGAATGTTTTCCTACTACGAACCATATAGGAATATTTTCATACTATGAACCATACAGGAATGTGTTCATACTACGAACCACATAGGAATGTTTTCCTACTACTACCAACTTTATAGCAAACGACCTTACTACGACTGACTATCTAGGAATATTTGTCCTACTAATAGTACACGGAGATAATTCTCCAAACGTATACAAATGGATGCGTTGCATCACAACAACGAACTTTCCTTTTGTGGACTTAGTTAAACGTTAGAATTACTCACACTTTCTCTAGATCCCACACAAACTATGACTACGAGCAAATTTCGGGACGAAATTCTCCTAACGGGGGGAGAATGTGACACCCGGCAATTTAGGTTAACTTTTAAACTTAACCGAAACCCTAATTACGTGTATTTAGATGTGATTTAGGCTAAATACTTGTAATTACTTGTAACTATTTGTATATTTATGTGAATATACGCCTACGTAATTAGTTGTAATTACGCTTACGCAATTTGATGAAATTGTGCGAAACAACCGGACGGAGTCCGTCTAATTATACGACGTTGGTGAAAATATTTCCATAAATAACTTGAATCTATTTTTAAAAGTTATTTATCATATATTGTTAATTGGTTAAATTAATACACGAAAAACTTAGGCGTTTTGGCTAAAACGTCTCAAACGCAACGATAACGCGCGAATTTATTTCGACAACCAAACGAACGTCAATAATTAAATTGACAACCTAAATTAAGTATTTTAAATAATACTTCAATGGAAATCTATCCAAATTATATCGTTAATCTGAACGACTCAAAATAACGTTACGCGATTTAACCTCCGTAGAACGTGCACGCAAATCGAGGCCAATAATTTAACGAAACATTTTTATAAGTGTTTCCAAGTACTATACTAAATATTTCAAGTAGAAATATTGAAACTCAAATCGTTAAATAAAAACGTCAACTAAACATTTAACGTATAAATAAACGTTTAAACAATCGGGTAAACGAACGTAAAACGCAACGATTTAAGCTAGAAATGTAAAATGACCAAAATGCCCTTGGTGGGACCACATGGGGGCCGGCCACCCCATGTGCCACCCCTCCCTTCCTCCACTCTTGATCCATGCAAGGTGATCATCACTCTTGAACACCACAACCACATGCACCTCTTACACTTTCATTCTTACACTCCATCTTTTCTTTCTTCATCTCTCAATAACTCACAAACACTCTCAAAAATCTGGAGAAAAGCTCAGCCACATCCACCCCAAAAACCACCTACAACCACCATTAAACACCACCAAATTAAGAAAAGAAATCACAAGAAGGAAGCTAGGAGCAACACTTTCTTCATCTCCTTTTGTTCTCCATCATTTGCTTGGTATAAATCATCAAACCTTTTACTTATTTTACTTTTAATCTACTGATTATGATGTTATAATGTTCATCTAACATGAATATGTCCAAGATTGTTGTTAAAAATCGTTTTTATAACACATACAAGAACATGCATGAAATCTGCCTAAAAATCGACAGTTTACAAAAATATTCGTATAAAATCAAATACTGAGAGTTAGAAGATGCATTTTTTTTTAAAATTTGCGTATCGAAAAGATCTACAACTTTCGTGTTTTGTACTTTTTCCAGAAACGTACTCGTTTTTCTATACGAACCAATTTATAAGACTGACCAGGAAGTTTTTCGATAAAATGTGTTCGGTTGTTACGCGGCTTTATTTAACTATGTTAATGGACTTGTTAGAAGCTGAAAATTTGATATGTTAGTTAAGACACTTAGTAAATCAGTTGGTAAAAATTTGGAAGTTTGATTTGGACTATAGATAGGTGAAATCAGTTGGCGTAATGACCCGACATAAACCGAAAACATGCAAAATGTGACAGAATCTGTCTCCAGAAAATCAGTCCACAAAATCGGCCATAACTCGAGCTCTGTTAAGGGTTAGACAACGAATTTTTTTTTAAAAGTTGCGTATTGAAAAGAGCTACAACTTTCGTGTTTTGCACTTTTTCCAGATCCGTACTTATTTTTGTATATATTCTGATCTTTGCGACTGCCTGATATTTGCCGAAAACCGAGTACGGTTCTTTCGTAAAATTATTATCTATCTAAATGGACATTATAGATCTTGGAAAAATCAGGTTATAAACTAGACACACTCATGAACATCTGGTAAAAATTTTGGAATCAAATTCAGATTAGAACATGTTAAAATCGAGTGCCGAAGTAAACCGACAAAAACCGAAAACATGAAAATCTTAAGTTTTGACATGCGTATTAAAAACCGACATCTCGAATGACTCCGACACGAACCGACACCTTTTATAAGCTTTATTTACTGAAATATGACTTGGGTAAAAAGTTCGGGTCAAACCGTCATAGTTGACCACGTTTTTGGACTTAGCAAAATCGAGACAGACTTAAGTGTCGCATGAAACAGAATCTTTAAAAACTAGTTTTCTCACTAAGTGTTAAACTTCAAGTAACGTTAATACTTATACAATGCAATGCTATAACTCATGAAACATACTATACATATGAAAGTATAACATCATCCTAATAATAATGTCTTAACGAATTATTATTACAAACTTTCACCAACGGGTCGTACACGTTTTTGATAAACAAACTTGAACAACTAATTTGGACATACTAGTTGATGAACTAGCTCTAGGTGGACATTAACCCTCCACCTACACGATTGGCTTAAGTGGACATTGACCCCCACTTATACAATCGCTATAGATGGTCTTTTGAGACATCTACTTATACCCAACCTTATACGTTTTTAGGACGTTAGAAGGTTGCACACCGGCTTGCTTGCTTATTTGATACTTACTTGCTACTTGCTAATCTAAGGTGAGTTTCATAGCCCCACTTTTTACTGCTTTTTACTTTGGGGTGAGAATACATGCTCTGTTTTATAAACTGTTTTACATATGAACGCAAGTAACGAAAACTCTTATACTAATTGCATGAGTAACTAAACCAAACTACGATGGCCCCTAACAAATATCATAGTACGTTAATACTAAGCGCGAACATTATGGATAGATCTATCGGGACCTGACAATCCGCCATCCGGGTTAGTCGCTCTAACCACTATACGGATGCATAATATTTCGTACAACCGAGTGTACTGGTTACACACTCACTGGGGGTAAACAACTACGGTTAAGCTTCGGACTATGAGCTCATGGCAATAGTATACTATGATTTACTTTGGCATTCGTGCAACTTTGACAACTAAGAAATCTTGTGATTCATACTATGATTTTAACTGCGTAAACCTATGAACTCACCAACTTTATGTTGACCTTTTAGCATGTATTTATCAGGTTCACAGATGCAGTAGGACTTCCCACAGGAAACAAGGCAGTAGGATGCTTTTGGAAAGCATTAGCTCGAGTCGCATGTTTTCATAAACAACAAGAGATTAGATTGCATTACGATATTTTGTATCAACATTTATGTATTAGAAATCTCTAACGGTTTATGCGAACTTCAGATATTTTGTAAACATTTGAATTATGGTAATGTAATATTTTTCAAACGTCTCATATAGAGGTCGTTTGCTTTAATCTTTGTGTTGTGATATTTGATTTGGTCGGCGCCCCCGTGACACCTCATACTTCCGCTGCCACGTGTTTTGGGGGTGCGACAATATCTCTCCCCCTTGATGATATCAGAAAATGCGATAGTAACTATGTGATCATGTTGTGAATCAGTTTTGGTTTTCTCATCATCAGCTTGTGTTTTAATTGATGGATCTTTAAAAACAGAAAGTGCAGCCTGTATCACTCTCTGTGACTGGAGAGCGACATTGACAGCTGGTGTGGTGATAGAAGAGAGTTGGCCCGGGTCTGTAGCCAGTGATGTGACACCAGATATGAGTGTGTTATCACCCACTGATGTCACTTGCCCTTTGAATGAATCAGCATCCTTTTGTGAGGATGATGAGTGGCTCATGGGTTGACTCGATAAGTAAGTTTTGGTTTTAGCAAGAGTGCCCATAGAGACTGAACGTTCAGTGACTATTTCACTCTTGATCCCTTGATTTGTTAGAAACAGGGCCTTTATT
The DNA here is from genome assembly GCA_949592205.1 of Helichrysum umbraculigerum. NCBI lineage: Eukaryota > Viridiplantae > Streptophyta > Magnoliopsida > Asterales > Asteraceae > Helichrysum > Helichrysum umbraculigerum. Next base: position 267,064 of record CATIUR010000005.1, on the reverse strand, counting down.
TTCAAACTTTTGGTAGAAGAGTTTGAGTTTTTCTTGGATGGAGGATGATCAGCTTTGGTCACTGGGGGTGTGAGCAGTGACGTGATCGATGAGGGGGGGGGGGGGGGGGGGGGCAGAATCAGACGGGTGTACAGCAGTTTCATACTGGATTACAAGAAAACCTTGTAATCCCAGCAGAGTAGATAAAAATGGCATCACTAGACCAAGTAAAAACAAGGCGATTATAGACCAGGTTGATTTTAAAAGAGAAATTTACCCTGATCTATCAAGTGATGAGATTAATTTCATACTCTGTTTTTATGAAAAAGAGATTTTATGGTGATGAAAGTGGTTTTGAATGCTGTAATGACAAAATTCCTTATCAACTGAAAGAAGTAGAAGATTTCCAGTGATGTATGAAGATTTTAAAACGTTTGAATTTGCCGTTACAGAAATCGGAAAGACTTTTATTGGTTTGGGTATTTGAAAAGGATCATGAAAATCAAGAGTTTGTTTTGATTTGAAAAATGAAATCATTTTGTTTGATTTATTGAAACTCTTGATTAATCATGTGGTTAAGATTAGGAAAACGTGGTTGATGGTGGTGGTAAGTAGGGGTGGCATAGGGGTGATAATTTATGATGTTTAAATGGAATAGGGGTGATGATTGTGGAGCTTGGTGGTATTAATGGTGATTTGAGAGGTGCGCCGGAAAAGTATATGTGACGTAAGGAAGAAATAGTGTCAGAGGTGCAATTTTGTGACACATCCCTTCAAATAATGATGAAAGAATCAGGGAGACCCTGAATAAAAAAAATAACACTTATATTCAAAAAAAAATTAATCATAATTTTCAATTTGCCTGAGATGTTATCTCACTGATTTGGTCACAATTTAGAATACTAACTAAGTCAGAGAGAGTTGATCACTGGTAAATATGAATCATAATTTTTTTATTCATTGAGTATGAGTGTTGTTTTAAAATAAAGTTTATAGAGACTTATCTTTCGCTGAAAGAGTTACAGCTTAGAATACTAACAAGATCAGCTAAAGAATAGGTCTCCTCCTTTTTTTTTTTTTTTTTTTAAATGTGTATAGATTATGTCTGATATGAACTATGTAATGTTTTACTATATTTATCTTTCACTGATCTAGTTACAACTTAGAATACTAACACGATCAGCAAAACAAAATATAGGACAATAACAATATAGGTCATATAGAGACATAACAGATAATTAAAAAAAATTTTAAACGAAAATAACTAACTGAGCTTGATAGCTGAGCTAGTCATTTAAGTTTAACATGCCAAGCTCGCTGATAAGAAAATTAAATCTTTTCTCATCTAAAGGTTTTGTAAATAAATCAGCGAGTTGGTAATCAGTTGGAATAAAATGCAATTCAATATCACCTTTCATCACATGGTCCCTGATGAAATGATATCGGACATCAATGTGCTTTGTCCTTGAGTGCATTACTGGATTGTTGGCAATGGCTATAGCGCTTTGAGTATCACAGTAGATTGGTATTTCATTGAAGTCAAAGCCATAGTCAGCAAGCTGATTTCTCATCCAGAGAATTTGAGCAGTACAGGCACTTGCAGCAACATATTCAGCTTCAGCAGTTGAAGTTGAGACTGAGTTTTGTTTCTTGCTGGACCAGTTTACTAGCTTTTCTCCAAGAAATTGACAGCTACCAGATGTACTTTTTCTATCCAGTTTGCATCCAGCATGATCAGAATCAGAGTATCCTTTCAGGGAGAAGTTTGAACCAGATGGGTACCAGAGACCAAGATTAGGAGTACCCTTCAGATATCTGAATATCCTTTTGACAGAGAGCAAATGTGATTCCTTAGGATCAGTTTGATACCTAGCACAGAGACATGTAGCAAACATAATGTCTGGTCTACTAGCAGTTAGATACAGCAGCGACCCGATCATTCCTCTGTAAGCAGTAATGTTTACAGATTTACCATCAGGATCAGCATGTAGCTTTACTGCATGTGACATGGGTGTAGCAAGGGTTGAGCAATTTGCAAATTCAAATTTCTTTAACAAATCTTTAACATATTTTCCTTGACTAATGAAAATTCCAGTTTTGGTTTGTTTTATTTGCAAACCAAGGAAAAATGTTAATTCGCCCATCATGCTCATCTCATAACTTTTGGTCATGAGATCAGAAAATTCCTTGCACATCTCACTGTTAGTAGACCCGAAAATGATATCATCAACATAGATCTGGACTAATATGACATCTCTCTTATCTCTTTTGTTAAATAATGTGCTGTCAATTTTGCCTCTGACGTAGCCACATTTTATCAGGTAGACATAGAGAGTATCATACCACGCTCTGGGAGCTTGTTTTAGTCCATACAGGGCTTTATCAAGTTTGTAAACATAACCCGGATGTTTTGGATCAATGAATCCAGGTGGTTGCTTGACATACACTTCTTCCTGCAGCTTGCCATTCAGAAAGGCACTTTTCACATCCATTTGATATACTTTAAACTTTTTGTGAGCTGCATAAGCAAGAAATAGCCTGATTGCTTCAAGCCTAGCTACTGGTGCAAAGGTTTCGTCATAATCGATGCCTTCTTGCTGACAGTAACCTTGTGCAACTAGTCTAGCTTTGTTTCTTGTAACCACACCATCAGCATCCATTTTATTTCTGAACACCCATCGTGTTCCAATCACTGATTTACCAGTGGGATGTGGTACAAGCTTCCAAACTTTATTTCTTTCAAACTGAGATAGCTCTTCTTGCATGGCAGCTATCCAGTGATGATCAGTAAGTGCTTCATCAACCTTCTTTGGTTCTATTAGAGACACTAAACTTACAAACAAACAAAAGTTAGCAGTTGCTGATCTTGTCTGAACCCTGGATTGTGGATTACCAATAATCAATTGATTATCAATATGTTTTGTCCACTTAGTCATTCGCTGAGGTTCAGCAGTGACTTGATTACTTTGTGAGGGTTCAGAGGGCAAATCAACATTTGTAGCATGAGTATTGTTGTTATGCGAGTTTTGGTTTGGACATTGAGTTGATGATGATGGGACATCTGTAGGTAAAGATGATGTTCCTGAATTATTCTCAGCTAAAGTAGAACTGGAATTGATTTCAAGAACATTATCTTCACCTTCAGAATCAGATGAGAAATTTTTATATTTCTTATCATTTGATTTGATTTCATTTGATAAGTCACCATCCATTTTGTTAAAAACAAGATTTTCATATTCTTTTGGATCAGTGAGTGACTCATCATATGATTCATCAAAAGTAACATCTATTGATTCCTCAATACATTCTCTTCGTTTATTATAAATTCTGAAAGCTTTAGAGATGATTGAGTAACCAACAAATATTCCTTCATCAGCTTTGGGATCAAACTTTCCTAAGTGATCTCTTTTGTTTAGAATGTAGCAGGTACTACCAAAAACATGAAGAAAACTTATATCAGGTTTTCTCCCCCTTAATAGCTCATATGCTGTCTTACTGTGCCTTTTGACAATCAGTGACCTATTTTGAGTGTAGCAGACAGTACTCACTGCTTCAGCCCAGAAATAGGTCTTAAGACCAGCATCAATGAGCATTGACCTTGCAGATTCAATCAAGGTTCTATTTCTCCTTTCTGCCACCCCATTTTGTTGAAGTGCTCTTGGTGCTGAAAATTTTTGAGAAATACCTTTTGAATCACAAAAATTTTCAAGGTCAAAATTTCGAAATTCAGTACCATTATCACTTCTCAGATGTTTTACCGTGACATCATTTAGATTTTCTATTTTCCTGACAAAGGATATGATCTCGCTGGCAGCTTCACTTTTGGCTTTTAGAAAAAAATACCCAAGTGTATCTGGAGTATTCATCTACTATCACCAAACAGTACCTTTTTCCTCCAAGACTTGATGTACTCACTGGTCCAAACAGATCCATATGTAGTAAGTAAAAACATTCTGTTACGGATGAAGTCTATTTACTTTTGTAAGTCCCCTAGTTTTAGGATCGATAACTTCGTTATCTGTAGTATTAAGGTGCGGAATCCCTCAATACGGTGTTATCTTACTAACAACGAATATGTTCGAATTGCGTTTTAATAAAGCCTAACTTTAAACGATGAATCGTCAAAGCCTAGCCTTTAGGTTCGGTTTTTCTCTGGTTGTCGAGTTCGCAGATTAGAAAGACGAATAGCAAAAAGTTATGTTTTTCACCCTATGAAAAACATTATATACGATCAGCTTGTCTCGGCTCGCATGGGCCAGCGAGTTCGGTCCAACTCGCAGCCCAAGCCCAGTAAAGGACTCGGCTCGCCAGACTCAAGCTTCGCGAGTTCAGGTCTCACCTCACAGCTCAACTCGTTGCGACCTGAGATCTCGACTCGCCTCGCATTAAACGTCTATTATTTATTTCGTCTTTAAACATTCGTCTAACTTTAGCACAATACTATGTTTAACGAATATTACTAACAAAACAAATATTTATTTACAAATCTAAACGAATATACAAACGCAATAATAATTACACCAGTCCTATTTCAAGCTAGATCTGTTGTCACAATCTATGTCCCAACAGACTCCCCCTTGACAATAGCTCTAGCGTCTTTATCTTCACGCTGTCTTTAGTCTTCATTTGTAAATCTTACTTCCTGCAAAAATTTTAAGCTTGATGCATGTTTTAACCATCCTGTGATAATCTCGTGCTAAATCACCCCAACCAATAGTAGATTTGATCTTGTTCTTGTATAACATAATCAGATCTTCCTTTGATAAGTTCATCAGATGTCTGTTATCATATACACGAAGAATCTCTTTTTCACCATCAGGATAATCATCATCAGCTTCAATCATAAAGGCTTCTCCTGTTCCAGCATCTACCCCCCAATATTTCAATTTTCCCAAAATATTCTGAGGCATAGTCTTCATAGGTATTTGCTTAATACAGTTGACCGCTGGATAAACCTTCTTCCTTCTTCTTCTACCTGTCCTCTGACTGAGTTCGTTCAACTTTATCGTTTTTCCTTTCCTTGGCTTAATCTTCGAAAACTTCATAGATAATCCTTCAGTCCTAATGATACGCTCAACATACTTAGCATAGTCATCATCACTTGGATTTATCATATCTAATCTAGCCAAGTCTCGAATCTCATATCGAGGCAACGAACTAAACACTGCAAGCTTCTTCTCAAAATATTGAACCCCGTCAAACCTTTTGATCGCGAAGAGCTTCAGGTCAGAGTCATAATACCATCCAATAATGCCAGTTTTAAGTACACGCTTTCCAGTAATATCAACTTCTTTCAAAATGCGTGGCTTATTTTCCTTTTTCTTCTTTAGCATTTCTTGGATAAACATAGGATTACCAATCATATGTTTGTATTTGTCCTCTATTTCTTCAACTTCAGTATCCGAATCTTCAGAAGCATTCTCAAAAGCTTCTAAATCAATAACTGATTCTCCTTGTTCATTTACAAAAACAAATTTAGTCGTTGATGGATTCACAACATGTTTATCTACATTTGCATCCAGATCAACACCTTCATCTATCACAGATTCAAATACTGCAGTCCAGTCTTCAGGAAGTTTGAACTCTCCTTCTTCAATATCATAATCAATCTCTTCATCTATCTCATCCAAAATGTCATCTTCTGAATCAGATAGATCTAGCATTTCCATTCCTAGAGAAAAAAAACATAAAATACAAATATATTAATAATTCAAATTCTTCATTGATTTCCCTGAACCAATCTAAGAATTTCTTTATTAATTCTTTTGTATATTTTAACCTAACATATAAACGCAATTTACATATAACTTATAAAATCTTTTATTGATTACCCTGAATCAATCCAAAATCTCTTAAGTCTACTTAACAAATATTAATTAATTTTAAATTCTAATGCATTGTGAATAATCACTAAACATTTAAATTTACTATTAATTAACTTATATAATTTCCAAGTATTAATTGATCTCATTCATTATCAATTTAACCTTTAAATTATATATCATTTGTCTAGTTAATACGAATACATTTTTAACTTGTTAATTACTTATATACCTTACGGTCTTAAGTCTATAATCAAATCTAAAATGCATATGTTATCATAAAATTTTGACCGCCAAAATTAATCGGAACACGCCGCTCGACTACTCAATGAGTCGGAAGTCTTTCGATCACTATTTTATCTTAACACATAATTATGTAAACTTAAATTACATCAAACATATTTTACTTAAAATAATAATAACCCTAAGTCGAATATATTTACACAATAAATTAAGTTTATATTTGTTCACTACAAACTATTACAAATATTACAGTACTATGATAATACTAAGCTATCTTACCAGCTTCAGTATCACCCGGTACAGTCTTATCTGCACTTGTACCCACTCCAGAACCACTAGCACCAGCACCAGACTCCCCCTGAGTTGTAGCTTGCTCACCAGTCTTTGAAGGACCAGTCTGCTCACCACTCGGTGCATTAGGATCATCGTCCTTATCTTGATCTCTCTTCCTCTTCAACTTATTTTCTCTGCAAGACTCCAGATATACCAATATCTCCCCCTGAGTAGACTGTCCTGAATGCGATCTCAAGACCAGACTCTCCAAAGAAGATAACTTCAGTCTCTGTACAGTGAAGTCCGCAAGCAAAGTCTCATGAGTCTTCATCAACAGATTGTACGATTCACTCTGCTTGAGTATCTGCTGTGAAAGAAGAAGATTGCTCGACACCAGCTCTGGAATCTGAGAAGTAAGCTTCTCTAAATCCTTTACCCTAGACTCTAAGGATGTAATCCTTTCTGCATCAGTCGTCGGAGTAACAGGTATCGTTCTTGGTCCAGGCGGTGTGAGAGACTCAATATGCCAGTCTCTGGTAAGCGGTGTATGAGGTTGAGACAAAGCTTGCGTAAGCAAACTTGTCGCAAATCTAGCTGCTTTGTTCGTTGGAAAATTAGCTCCACGAACTAGATCAGCAACCTCATGCTGTAAAGTTAAACACAATTAAAATCAATTATTGTTACAGATTACTCTGTCTCAAACTCTAATTAATTGCATAACACTCATAGTTATAGAACTTATATCTCATACCTGAAGCGGTAAAGACATCGATTCAGTAACCACCGGTGCATCCATCTCCACCTGTGGTGTATCCTGAGCAACTGTATACAGAATTAACTGTCTCAGTTCAACTCCTGATAAACAACAAGTTAAGATTATTTAACTTTTATAATCAATACTAACCTTCTCGAATAGTCAGCGTTCTCGGATGCTTCATCAAAGGAATCTCAACTTCCTCAGTACCTTCCTCCAGAATATCCTTTCCTTTTCGCTTCCTTTCAGAAGCAGATAGAGGAGGAGAAGGTGTATTATCAGAATCTTCATCTGAAGCCGTCTCACCATCACGACCTCCAGATGATCTAACAGGATCCTAAAGTTTAAATATATTAAACATTTATGATTAGCATAAGCTCTATCATACAAGTTCTATATATTTAAGATTAATCAGATATAATACCTCAGTCGGTACTTCAACTGATCTATCAAGCTGTATCTGCTCATCCTCAAGTAATATAACTTCGGGATTTGCAGCCTCAGTTTCAGCTTCCTGTTCATTTAATGATATTTATATTTTAAAATCAGAAATAATATCCAATTTACTAAATATCTAATATCAGAATCATTATATAATAATATTATGCATCTATGATTAATAAAAACAATCTATCAACTAAGAATCTATATTATTATATAAAAAAAATTACCTCAGGTGGTGCTAAATAACTCTCAATGTCTTGAAGCATAGGATTTGTCGCATCATCATTCTGCTCCAAAACCTGTTGCACAACCTGTGCAGCAACATCTGGATTCACTTGCTGATCCACCTGACCAACCTGAATAAGAACATCCTCAAGGAGCCCTTGTGGATCTTCAGGTTGAGCTTCCTCAGCTGCAGGTTCTGGTACAACATCAGCAATAGCAGGAGCAACAACAGCAGCAGGAGCAACGTCTAACCACCCATGATTTGGCGGTGCAACGTAGTTCGGATCAACAATATATCCGAAAAGTGGTCTGACTTCCGGTTTCACCACTCCTTCTTTCCTAACTGTCTGCATAAACATGGCGTTATACCCACGATGGTCAATCGTATTAACCACTAGATGTGGTTCAGGTATAGCCAAATCCGGTAGACGCGCACGGATAATCAGCATGCAAAATCGCGGATAAACCAAAAATCTTGATCTAACAGACCCCGATATCTGTTTCGCAATCTCACCAAAAATATAATCACAAAAACTGTATGGTTTATTATAAACCAGTGACAGTGCAGCCGATAGAATCGCAGGACTTAACTCATCAAAGCCACCTTTCTTCGTTGCGAAAACTATATTCATCACGTGCCAGAGAAACCTCCACTGACCAATGACCAGAGGCTTCTGGAACTGACGTCCACGCCTGTCTCCTGTATATCCCATACGACCTATAGCACCCTCAATAAAATCCATAGGATACTCAATATCCCCGTTCTCCTGTTCTACGGTACCTAGCTGCAAAATCTCACGGAGATTACCAGCTGAAAAGGTAACAGGTCGTCCACTAACCGTAGCTCGAATCTCAGGTGGGGTGACAGATTCGTCATATACTATATCTGTCCAAAAATCGTTCAGTATAGCCTGAGAGATAGGAGGATTGGCCGTAATGGCGTATCTAATCCTTGATCGTGCAAGGAATCATAGAATATCAGCAACCCTGTCAGCCCGCTTGGCTTCAAGGTTCAGATCAACCAAAATGTTGTGACCCTTATCAAATGCTCTAGCCATATCTGTAAAATCACAAACAACAGATATAATTTAATGCACGATTAAAAATATTTAAACTATTACGTATTATGAATCGAGATTCATCAAACATCTTAGTTTAAAATTGAAATTATATATAACTTGTTACAAAAATAGTCTCAAGTCGTATATAAAAATTTAACTTATAACTAAAAAGTTTTAAGTCTAATGTAAACTAATTATATAAAAGTTATTACTTAAAAAAAATTAAAATGTTTGTAAATTCCGGACTCGCATAAACTGGCCTAACGAGTTGAGTTCAACTCGTTTAGCTTATCAACTCGCTATACTCATCAACTCGCTACATTGATCAACTCGCTAAACTTATTAAGCAGCTATTGAAGTGAACTCGCTAATCACACCGATTCGCTAGTCAACTCGCTGCGAGTTGATTCACAATGTCAACTCGTTCGATGAACTGCCGTCGCGAATTTACACTTAAAAACGATTAATCTTGTAATTTTAACATGATCTATCGATTGATTCACGTTCATTAATGTTCGTTTAACATAAACCCTAAAGATCTATGTCCAATAACATCATAATCGACTCAAATCGTTTAAACTTCAAACCGAAACCCTAAGTTTATAAAAACTTTCGATTTCATGCAATTTAAGCGGTGAAATCCGTTGATATATACCTCAAAATGAGCGCAAATAAGTCTTGAATATAATCTATGGATTGAAAAACTCGTTCCCGTAATCTAAAATTTGAAATCAAGCGAAGATCAATAATCGCCTCGTTTCGCCTTTGTGACGGATTCGCAAAGTTTAGTGAACTCGCGAAATATGTGTGGGTTCGGTGGGTGAGCTTGACTCGTTTGACCCCCTTTATACTTTGTATCCGATTCGCGAGAATTTCAAACGGATCCGCAAGTCGATGTCAACTCGCATGAATAAATAAAAACGCGAATTTAATGCTAAGTATAAATAAAACCCGATATTTTACAAGTCTAAATTATAATTAATTTTCACTTGTATTTGTCACGTTGTTCAACTCAACAATATACAGTATAATTGAATTCCGAAGAGTAAACATAATAAACACAAAAATTAAAAATTAAAATTAAAAATAAATAAAAATAAGATAAAAATACAACTATATAAACTTTGGTATCAAGTACCATTTTATTAATCACTTGAAACAAAGTAAATATACAATGTAAATAAGATTTTATCTGCTTAGGGATCATATTAGTAAGAATAAGCAATTAAGTATATATTTAAAAGTCTAAGCAGATTGGTAGTATACATACCTCATGAAATTCAAATAAATTACTGTAAAATTACAACTAAATTTATCATTTATACATTTATATTTATAAAACTATATATTAGGTACCTTTATCCACATAGCATAATTAATAAATGCATTACTCACATAAAGTGAATATTTTATTATAGACAGTCCAAGACGATTACCGGTATTATAATCCATATAAACAAATTATACTCAATTTTCTAAGCAAACTCTTTATTGTTAGTATGAGTATTATCAAATGCTTCCTATTATATGACATACTGAAGAATTCAAGTAAAGCTCATAACACTGTATCATTAAATTTCAAGGTAGCGGTTACTAAATGATGTATCTTTTCGAAACATATAACATACACTTGAATTTTTAAGGTTAGACAAATATCAAACATACTTTGAATATGCTATGTTATCTAAGTCTGTACGTAGTACAACAAAAGATCCCTTCTAGCATAATTGAAAATATATTTGAGAATATTAAGTTAATTAAAGGTTTCAGTTCTGTACTTAGTACAACAAAGTTACCAGTAATTAAGTTAATACCCATATTGCTACTATTTGTCACTTTAAATTAAGATGCATGATAACAGTGTATAGTAATACCATCATTCAACATTTAAGACTTAATGTCATACATCATAGAATAGTAACACAAGATAATAACCAAGTAGTTAATTTAATTCTTAAGACTTAGAAAATTTCATATAATTTGCCTACCAGTACATCATATGATGAAGCCATCTAAAGTTTTACTAAAAATAAACAAATTATAACTTGTGGATATAGGTGTATAATCAAATAAATATAAACACATACCTGATTGAACCGTTGTAGTTCTAAAGCAACTTTATTTGAACCTACTACCATATCATACTTAGGACTTAAGCTTATTATTGTGAAGCTTATTCTCCTAAAGTACTATCATTTCCCTTAGTTTTTGCAAATAAAAACTTAAATGAAGGCGATTCCCTTTAGGTAACAAGCAAATGAATGCCATACGCCTTTTTTTTTTTTTTTTTTTTTTTTTTTTTTAAATGAACACAGAAATACTAACTATTACAAAAATACCCTTGGAAGACTAATCACTCTGGATTTCTCATTCCGTTAAGTTGAACCAACGTCTCAAATCTTGCTCTGTCGAATGCCTTTGTGTATAAGTCTGCTAAGTTATCCAATGATGGTACCTTAACTAACTTTATCAACTTCTTCTCAGCACAATCTCTAATAAAATGATGTCGAATATCAATATGCTTAGTTTTACTGTGCTTCACTGGATTATTGGTGATCGACATAGTAGATTCGTTATCAATCATCATAGGAGTATTGGTTATATTTAACCCGTAATCCCGCAGTTGCTGTTGAATCCAAAGTACTTGCGAGCAACAGCTGCCAGCTGCAACATACTCAGCTTCACATGTAGAAATGGCTACCGAGGTTTGCTTCTTGCACTGCCAGGATACTAATCTACCTCCTAGGAATTGACATCCTCCGGTTGTAGATTTCCTATTCTGATTGCATCCTCCGTAATCCGAATCAGTATAAGCTACGAGATCTAAGTCTCCATCAATCGGATACCAAAGTCCCAGCTTAGGTTTCCCTTTGAGGTAATGAAAGATCCGTTTAACAGCTTGCATGTGTGACTCTTTCGGATTAGCCTGATATCTTGCGCATAAACAAACAGCAAACATTATGTCAGGCCTAGAGGCTGTAAGATACATTAGTGATCCGATCATGGCTCTATAAAGAGTTGGATCCACATCGCTATCACTCGATGTATCTGGACCTAGTCCATGATTGACTGGAATTGGAGTATTGTAGACCTTACTTTCATCCATCTTGAAGCGTTCTAATAGCTCATATGTGTATTTAGATTGATGAATAAAGAATCCATCCTTCTTTTGATCAACTTGTAATCCTAAGAAGAAATTCAACTCTCCCATTGCAGACATTTCAAACCTTTTTCTCATGACTTGTTCGAATTCTTGACACATCTTTTCATCAGATGATCCAAAGATAATGTCATCAACATAAACTTGTACTAGAAGAAAGTCTTTCTTTTTCCACTTCACAAATAGTGTACTATCAATCGATCCTCTTGTAAATCCATTCTCAAGTAGATACGTTGATAGTGTTCCATACCATGCCCTAGGTGCTTGATGTAATCCATATAGAGCCTTATTCAAACGATATACTCTATCTGGATACTCAGGATCAGCAAACCCTGGCGGTTGTGAAACATACACCAATTCTTCTACTTTGCCATACAAAAAGGCACTCTTAACATTTAACTGATACACTTTTATACCAAAATAAGATGCAAATGCTAAGAACACTCTAATTGCTTCTAGCCTAGCAACTGGTGCAAACACTTCATTGTAGTCAATACCTTCTTGTTGATTAAAACCTTGAACCACCAGACGAGCTGTATTGCGAGTAACGATTCCTTTATCATCTCTCTTGCACTTAAATACCCATCTAGTTCCAATTGGATATTCTCCCTTTGGTAGGTCAACCAACTCCCATACTTGTAATTTAGAGAACTGAGATAGTTCTTCTTGCATTGCTTCTACCCACGAACTTTCTTTTAAAGCCATTTGAACATTTTTAGGCTCGACTTGTGAGATAAAGCATGAATATAGACATTGATTAGGAATCCCTGTCTCTTTCATTGCAGTATACAAGCTTTGGTATTCTAAGTTCTCAGACGTACTAGCTCTGGATTGATGCCTAGTTTGAACCGGAGTATTAATATCATCGATGATGTTTTCAACGGGATGATTCTTACTCGTTCTAGTTGTAGTAACTGGTTCAACCGGTATATCATCTTCTAAATTAGTACCAATCTCTTCCAATTCAGGTACATCTTCCGTACGTGCTGAAGATATCCTTAAATGTTTCAAAGGAGTAAGTATATCATCAAACTTTGTAGAAAGATTATCAGGATCTTCTGTTTCTTGAGACTTATCCTCTGAAGGTTGTTGTGACTCACTTGTGGAAGCTTTATCTGAGTCAACATTAGTCTTAATTCCAGATTGCTTAACACTTGATGTTGAAGCGGGACCAATATTCTCATCTTCAAACAATAAATGTTCAGCTATCTCTGAATCACTGACATAGTCACTAATAGGAACTTTAAATGATGCAAAAAGATCAGAATAATCAAATTGCCAGTCTAAGCCCTTATGAACATCAGGTGAGTAGCTCGTAACCTCAATATTATAAACTACCTCCAAACGTCCTGTGACTTTATTAAAGACTCTCTTGTTTGGCGAATTGGGCATATAACCTAGGAAAAATCCTTCGTCAGCCTTCTCACCAAATTTTGCTTGATGTCCAGTCTTTAATATGGTGCATGAAACTCCAAAAGGTTCAAACCCTTTTAAGTTAGGTTTCTTATTGTTCAAAAGCTCATAACAAGTCTTGTTATGTCTCTTAACCGTAAGAACTCTATTAAGAACATAACATGCTGTATTCACTGCTTATGCCCAAAAGATGACCGGAAGCTTTGAATCAGCAAGCATTGTTCTAGCAGCTTCAATCAACGTCCTATTTTTCCTTTCAGCAACACCATTCTGTTGAGGTTCATATGGTGCACTGAATTGATGTAATATCCCTTTGCTTAAGCAATAGATATTCAACGTTGAATTCTTAAACTCTGTTCCATTGTCACTACGAATACGCTTAACTCTCTTTTTATAGACATTCTCTAGAAGATCAAAGAACTCAATTAGAATTCCAAGAGTCTCATCCTTTGATCCCAAAAAGAATACCCATGAGAATCTAGAATAATCATCTGTGACAACCAAACAGTACCATTTGCCACCTATACTTCTCCTGCTTATAGGGCCAAAGAGATCCATATGTAGCAATTCAAATGGCGAGGAGATAGAGTTTTCAGTCTTAGGTCTGTGTGGTTTCTTGTGCTGCTTTCCTTTCATGCAAGGAACACACTTATCCTCAGACTCGAAACGTTTTTGTGGTACACCTAGAACCAAACCATTTTTGGTTATATAATTCATCTTTCTCCAGTTCAGGTGTGCCATATTCCTATGCCATAACAATGCGTCTGTTTCCGAAGCCTTGGATAATAAACATGTAGACACCATTGAAGAGTTAGGAACACCCATGTTGATAGCATAGATGTCTTTCTTCCTTGGCGCCCTCATCAATATCCATTCATCAGGAATTTTAAAACCTGGCTTCAGGACTAAGGCCTCTTTTTCATTAAAATAAACTGGATGACCTTTATCACAGACTTGGGAAACACTCACTAGGTTATGAGTTAGTTCTTCAACATAGTTCACATCCTCAAGAGTCAAAGTTCCATTTGAAACTTTTCCTTTTCCCGAAATTACTCCTCCTTTATCTCCTGCAAAATTTACTTTTTGCTTGAGACTCTCCTTGAAGTCCTTCAGTAGACTTCTTTCTCCAGTCATGTGCCTCGAGCATCCACTGTCTACATACCACCAGCTGTCCTTGTTCACAGCATGCTCCTGCACATAACACAAAACACGATCAGTTGTCAAGAGGGACCCAAGCCATTACGGTCTTGGTTTGTCCCTTATCATCAACAAACTTAAGCTCTTTAAAATAACCATCCTTCCCATCAGGAGCTTTGGTTACTTTCGAAGTAGCTTTAGTTTGTGGACGATCAGCCTTAAGAGGTGAATTTGAGGAGAACCTCTTAGGCACATAATTATGAGCTCTATTATTATAATTAAACTCATGTGATCGCGAAGTAGTACCATTCTCATAATGACTACAGCCTCTACTTGTAGTTCTAAACCTCGACGGTGTCACATCTCTAGACTTATTGACAGAATTATCACCTTGAGTATATGGCCGTTTAGGTTTAGGTGGGGAGACATTATGTTTACCATCTCTTTTAAGAATGTTAACAGGTTTATTACCTAACTTAAGTTTGGTATCTAACCTATCTACAGTCATACTAGAGTCGGTCTGTGTCTTTTCATCAATCACAGGCTTATATGGTGTTTCAGGCTTTTTGTTAGGACAACACGAAGCCACGTGTCCCTTTTGATGACACTTGAAACATGACATCTGCTTGCGTGATTTACTCACTTTTGCTTTCTCATCCGGAGTCTTAGGCACTAAAGGTTTAAGCTGTTCCTTATCAACTTTATCATCAATCTTAGCATCGTTAATCACTCCACCCGATACAAATTGTATTTTGGTGAACTGAGAAGCCTTGCTATTATCTAATGATACGTTCTTAATAACATTTTTCTGTGCCTCTGACTGTTCAGGTTTATCAGCTACTGAACTCTCAGGATTAACTTCAGTCATCTCAGAGTCTTCAGGAATAGGAGTGTAATTGGCATTAAAAGGCGGGGATACATCATTGTAACCTAACCCAGTCTTGTCCTTTACACTACGTTGAGCATCTAACATTTTATCCATTTGAGATGTCCTATAGTTCTCAAGTTTACGGTTTTGCTCAATTAACCTTAAGTTAAGGTTCACTATTTCCTGATCCTTACTAGCAATCGTCTCATTTAAGTCTTTGATATTCATATAGAGACCATCTATGACAACAGATTTTTCACTTATGGTATCTCTAAGTTTTGTTCTATCCGACGCATCAGACTTAATTTTATCTTTTAAGACCTGTTTATCATCACTTAATCTACGAATATCCATAATAGCTTGATCAAGTTCAGATCTAACAGTCTTATATGATTCCTTATCCATATTTAATTGTGATGACAAATTGCTATTTGACACAGTTAAGACACTATTCTGAGATTGTAGATCAGTAACTAAGTAACAAACATCAACACGATTAAGAATATCTAAACATACCTTCTTCTTGTCAGTTTGTAATTCAGCCATGCGTGCCACGAATTCCTCAGGACTCATATCTGGAACTGAATCCATATATAGCACGTCATCATCACTTGCCTTCACTTCAGACTTAGGCACCTCTACTCTCTGTTCCATATCAGTGGGCATGTAGGACACTGATCCAGCAGTTGTCTCTTCAATCTCGGCCATCAAAGCTTCCTCAGAATGAGCTTGCCAATCATAAGAGCCATCCAACTGCTTTACCACTAAGGCTTTGGAAGCAAGAGTACTTCCCGAACCTTGTTTTCCTTGTGCTTCTACTTTAGGTCTTTGGCATTCTCTTGCAAAATGACCAATACCCTGACAGTTAAAGCATCTGACCTTGGTTTTGTCAAACCCTGATCTATTGCCCAACACCTTTCTACCAGTTCTCTTGAGGAAATTCTTCACCTTCCTAGATATCAACGCCAGTTGATCTTGAAGCTCCAATTCCTCAAGATAATCAGAATCTATCTGCTCATAATCCTCATCAAACAGAATAGGATCATTGATCTTTCCCTCTATGTAGTTCTCATATGATGCCACAAAGGAAGCAAGAACAGACAGTTGCTGTTCAGCAGATTTCACACTCATCGGCATCTTCTGATGCTCTTGAGGTGACTTCTCAGAATTCTTTCCCTTTGTCTCATCACCAGAGGAGGAAATAAAGCACAGATCTTCATTAATCATTTCTCCATTTTCACTAGTATCACCAACTATCAGTGCAGTGGTCGAACTAGATGAAGCAGTCGAAAGACTTGACTTTCCATGATACAACCCAGGGTTCTGAACCAGATCAGAATCACTATCTCTTGACTTCTTGGAGAAATCATAACCTTTCAGCTTGTCTATGACTTGCTCTAAGGTCATAGTAGAATACCTAGTTTCGTTATCCTTAATCATAACACCATACATTTCCCATTTAGAAGGCAAACCCTCAAGAAACTTGTCGGTTTTAGATACTTCTTCTTCAACAATCTCATGGTATTCTAATTCACTTAGCAGATGGTAGAAACGCGTGACATAGGCATCAAGATCTTCTCCTTTTAAAGCTTTAAACATAGTAAACTGCCTTTTAAGAAGACTCCTCTTGCCAGCTCTCACCTGTGGACTTCCTTCACCTCTTTTCTCTAGAGCTTCCCAGAGCGTTCTAGCAGTATGAAAAGATTTCAGTTGATGAGCAATCTCTTTAGGAAGACACATCTTTATGCAAGAATGTGATTTATTTTCATTTCTGTAAGTTTCCTTCTCTTGATCACTCATGTTCGCATAGGTAAGAACCACTGTAGCATTTTGAACAGTTTGAGTAGGTGGTGTGTATCCACTCTTGATACACATCCAGATTGACAGGTCATGGAATCTACAGTAAGATTCAAATCTGTCCTTCCAATTGTAGTAATCCTCGATTCTTAACAACTTAGGTGGAACGTTTGACTTTCCCACCTCGTGGTCCATTTCGATCATTCTACTTAAGTCAGACATCTTAAAAACGTAAAATTAAACTGTTTCAGCGAATTCAGAAAACTCAACTCGCAAGACTCAGCTCAACTCGCAATCTCAGCTCGACTCGCAGAATAAGTCGATTCGCAAGTCTCAGTTCGGATTGCTAAAAGATGTCGATTCGCAAGTGATGTCGATTCGCGAGGGATCTCGGTTCGACTCGCTAGTTCTACTCGGTTCGCAGGCGACGCTGGAACCCTAATCTCGACTCGCGAAAAGGCTGTTAAACCCGAAAAACGAATGTTAAGGTATTTTTACGACTGAAACTAAGACTTTCGACCGTAAACAAACCCTAAAACGTCCAGAGAATGATTTTGATCGTTAGTATTGCTAAAATGCACGTAAAAACGACCCGAATCAAAAACGCAATAACACTAAAACTTATGAACACACTCGTATTTAGCCCGAAAGCTCTGATACCAGATGTAAGTCCCCTAGTTTTAGGATCGATAACTTCGTTATCTGTAGTATTAAGGTGCGGAATCCCTCAATACGGTGTTATCTTACTAACAACGAATATGTTCGAATTGCGTTTTAATAAAGCTTAACTTTAAACGATGAATCGTCAAAGCCTAGCCTTTAGGTTCGGTTTTTCTCTGGTTGTCGAGTTCGCAGATCAGAAAGACGAATAGCAAAAAGTTATGTTTTTCACCCTATGAAAAACATTATATACGATCAGCTTGTCTCGGCTCGCATGGGCCAGCGAGTTCGGTCCAACACGCAGCCCAAGCCCAGTAAAGGACTCGGCTCGCCAGACTCAAGCTTCGCGAGTTCAGGTCTCACCTCACAGCTCAACTCGCTGCGACCTGAGATCTCGACTCGCCTCGCATTAAACGTCTATTATTTATTTCGTCTTTAAACATTCGTCTAACTTTAGCACAATACTATGTTTAACGAATATTACTAACAAAACAAATATTTATTTACAAATCTAAACCAATATACAAACGCAATAATAATTACACCAGTCCTATTTCAAGCTAGATCTGTTGTCACAATCTATATCCCAACAACTTTTGAAGGACGAGCTATGATGCTTTCCCTTTTCACATGCTGAACAAAGCTTGTCTTTGTCATAAGACATCTTTGGTAGTCCAGTGACTAAACCATTCTTGCTCAGTTTGTTAATTGCTTTGAAGTTCAGATGAGAAAGTCGCTTATGCCATAACCATTTTTCTTCTGAAACGGTTCTGGAGTAAAAACATGTTCCTGATTGTGCTGAATCCATATTGACCACATAAGTATTCCATTTCCTGTTTGCAGCAAGAACAACACTTCCCTTTTTGTTGTAAACAACACCAGCTTCATGATCAAAAAGTACCTTGTTCTTGGAGTCACAAAACTGACTGATGCTTAATAAATTGTGCTTCAAACCTTCTACATATGCTACTCGCTTGAACATTACATTACCATTAGTTAAGACACCATAACCTTTGGTTTTCCCAACTTTGTTATCACCAAAAACTACATCAGGACCTTTTTCATCCTGATAATCACTGAGCAGCGACTTACATCCTGTCATATGCCTGGAACATCCGCTGTCCAAATACCAGATGGTTTCTATAAGAATGCTTTTGTAGATGCTGTCAGAGTCCCATCCTGATGCTGAACATTTCTGAGCTACTTCCTTGATGTTTTCATGGAATTTAGCATCATTAGCCATTAAACAATAATCTTTGTCTAGGCAAAGCATTGCTTCTTCATCATCAGATGAAGAGGATGAATCAAAGTCGCTGAGTGAACTTTCTTCAGCAACAAATCCTTTTCTCTTCTTCTTTCCAGATTTTGACAATTCTTTCAGCTTCTTATATTTTGCCTTGTACTTGTTGTACTTATCGTTTCTGACATTTGGCATGGGTTCAGGAACTTGATTCACTGATTTTGATCTGCATTCAGCTGCAAAATGACCAATTCTGCCACACTTATAGCATTCACCTTTAGATTGAAATTTATCAGATGATGGAGCACCAGCGAATCTTCTTGATCTGGTGTTCCTTCTGAAATTAGCAACCATCATGGCCATATCCTTCTCAAGCTTCTCCAATCCTTCATCATACTCATATTCTAACTCTTCTTCATTCTGACCACCTTCTTCTTCAGCTATCAGTGACTTCGAGCTTTTCTTAGACACTTTTGACTTCTGTCTTTGATCGATTTCATCAAGCTCCGCTACAAGGGCATTGGATATCTTCTGACTTCCAAGAGTAGCACGAATATGCTCACTCTGATCAGCTTGCTTTTCAGACTGCTCCCAGTTGAGCAAAATACCATAGACCTGAGTTAAATTCAGAATTGAATAATCATTTCTCTGTCTGGTACACGTTGCAATGGTTCCCCAGATTTTCCTTGGCAGCAACTCAAGAAACTTTTCAACAACAAATCTTTGTTCTTTGCCTATACCAGCCTTCTCCATTTTGTTCATCAGTGACTGGTATCTGGTGTAAGTGGAAGACAGAGATTCATTTGGTTCCATTGCGAACAGCTCATACTGGCGAGTGAGATTGACTTCCCTGCAGCAAATAATATCAGGAGTTCCAATATATATATTCTTAAGGGTATCCCACATATCTTTAGCAGTACTACAAAGCCTGATTGATTCGAACACTTCATCAGGAAGTGCCATGCCTATGTAGATTTTAGCTTGTTTATCAAGTCTAACCAATCGCCTATCCTCATCAGTCCATTGTTCCTCTCTTTTAGGTAAAACCATTTCTGGTATAGCTGGAGTAGTAGCTGTTGCAATTACAGCAGGAATAATAGTAGTTGGGATATGTGGACCATTGGTTATGATATTACAAAGACGGTCATCAACTAAGTCCAAAAACATCATCATCCGGGACATCCAAGTTTCAATCCTTGAAGGATCAAAAGCTGGAGGTTTGGTTGTGGAACCATTTCCCTTTTGATAATCAGAGTCAACACAGCTGTACTTTACTGATTCCATAGCAGACCTGGTTAATTGAATTTAAACCAACTCTGCTCTGATACCAATTGAGAGTCCCGTAATCACTATTAGTTAGTGATTTGGAATCACAAAGTGTAAAGTTTAATTGAAAAAGGGGGGCTTGAATACAATTTAAAAACAATTTCAGATTTTACCAAGTGTTTCAGCTTGTTTTAAATTAATTATCTATAACAGAGTATGACGGTATTGGAATAACAGATTAAAGATTTAACAGTATCAAAGAACGACAAGTAATAGTAGCTGAAAGTGAATTGTATTGATTAAATTCACGAAGTGTTGAATGCGGAATGGATTAACCAAAGTTAATCCAATTCAAACACTTAGCTAAATTATTACAATGAAGAGTATTAACTACAGTGGACATACACGCTGATAGTTAACCTCGCTGAGTCTTAATACACACCTAGACAAACTAGTTCTCTGACAAACAGAAGAACGGTGCATATAACGACTAGCCTCTACAGTACAAAACACTGAACTATTTATACTACAAGAGTTCCTAAAATATCGCCTACAAAATAGGATCTTGGAAGGACACGTGTCGTTGCTTGATTGGTCCTGATCTCTGATAAACCGACATTCTGCGGGTCCCAATTCTGTTACCGCAAATATCTCGTTACCTTAAAACCAATCACTTGCTGCCACGTAATCTTTCGGACATACTTCAAACTGGAACATTCTTGCTGATGTATAGATAAGTACAGTACTTTTTAGTACTAGATGATTGAGAGGCTTTATTGAATAGTCCCTGAAGATGCAGCAATCCTCCTCACTCACTGCGAGCTAACATGCTCTTGTAGAATGAATTGAACAGAAGATCTTCAGTGACTAGTTGTTATTCTGGCAGTGACTTTTGCCTTTATTGATTTGAAGAAGCAAGGCTCTCGCTGTCGTTGATCAGCGACACACCAAGTTGAGCTTTAAATCTTCCTCAGAATATCTAACAGAAAGAATGATGATCAGCGAAACTCATTATCAGCAACAGCAGCTTCGATACAATCCATTTCTTCATCGAGTAGTGAACAGTTGAGTTGGTCAGCGACCAGTGACTTCATCATGGTCAGCGACCAGTGACTCAACAAAAACACCTATCAGAACACATATCACCAGCACAGAAATGCAATTTGACCCAACTTTCAACACCCATATAAATCATATTCCTATTAGCAGTTTTAGACATTCCACCATTTTGCTCTACCTTACTGATTTGACTATCAATATCCAACATTATACTTCCAGATAAAACAAACAAAATCCCAGCATTGTTTAACACCTCTGCATTCTGACCCAAATCCATATTATCACAAAGAAACAGAAAATTGTCTCTTTCACTTTTACAGCATTGAATCATAATAAGCAGACTAACAGCACCTTCTTTATAGTATTTCCTCGTCAAATTATCAAAATTCAGCCACATAACCATAGTCCAAATCAGCCACATCAAACCATATGCATCAAAAGACAATGACATCAAACTCTAATCCTAGAACAGAAAGAATGTAACATTTGTTGGTACATCAATGTGTGTCTGTCAGTTGGTCTCAGTCTGTAATCGTGTCGGAATTGTAATTACGTATTGAATAGTTATAGTTCTAATTTAATTACAATTTTTGTATGTCATGCGACACAAGCAATGTGTCGCAGAAGGATTCTATGCGACACAAGCATTGTGTCGCAGAAGCAATCTATGCGACACAAGGACTGTGTCGCATGAACATTCTATGCGACACAAAGCTTGTGTCGCATACAGTTTGGTCCAGACTATAAATAGAAGCTCGCCAGTTTCTGTTTGGAGAGCCAAAAACACAAAACACACACATATCACCACGAAAATCACAGAAGAAAAACTCTATTATTGTGTTATTTTGATCTTTGTGTGTCTAGTTCAAAGTGTTTGTAATCTTCCTTGTTGATTATATATAAACTCACACTTTGTGTTTTGGTCATTTACTTGTGAACATCTAGCATATCTTGTGTATTTAATTTCCGCTTCTATATACAAGTTCAAGCTACTCGATTTGGTCCGTATATGGAACCTACAATTGGTATCAGAGCCGCATACTCTTGAGTTGCGGTTTCGAGTTAGTTTGGTGCTAGATTTTGGTCCAAAAACATTATTTTCATAATTTATGTTTTTAAGTGTTCTTGGTCAAAAGTGCTAGTTTAATCCATCTTGTTGCTTGATCTTCAAAGAAAAGTTGTTAGTCTAACTTTTTGGATTTGGTTGGTAAAAGTTGATGATTATTTTGCTTCCAAAGCTGGTTTTTCGTCTGCAGAAAAGTATGGGTTGTAGGTTATGATTTACTTTGAAAGTTGAAATTTTTGTGGGCTCAAAAACTGTCTGCACGTGCACTTTTGCGACACAAGGCTTGTGTCGTATCACTGTTCATACGACACACCAATACGACATTAACTTGTCTGCGACATATCGTGCGACATAACGTGCGACACCGTATACGACATAAGCCTACGACACAATTATTTTGACCTTGACTGGTCTGCGACACACTTTGCGACATAACATACGACATAACGGTTGTGTCGCATTTTTGTCTTCTGTCTGATTAACTTCAGCGACACAACACCTGTGTCGTATTGCTTCTCTGCGACATAACCACTGTGTCGTATTGATACTTTGCGACATAACACTGTGTCGCATAATTCCAGACTTAGACAAAAATCAGTTTGTTTGTTGTGTATTTTCTGATTTGTTTTGCAGATTTTCATCATGTCTCTTCAAAGCGTTGATGCAGTTTTACAACATAATGCTACGATTGGTAGTGAAAATAAACCTCCTTATTTTGCACCGGGTTTGCCATTTCGAGCATGGAAACAACGGTTCATATCGTTTGTTTTATTCACCGATCCTGATATGGAGTTGGCCCTTCTTGAACAATATGTTCCGCCTGTTGCCCTTGGAGAACACATGGGTGTTCCTCCACCCAAACCCATTCGCTCATACACTCCCGAAGAACGTAAAGCATGGGAAATTGAGCGGAAGACTCATTCTGCTATTACTATGTCGCTTCCAACAGACGTTTTGGATATGTTTCCACAAACTATTGCTTATGATCTTTGGACTGCAATTGAAAAGAGATTTTGTGGCAACACTGAGTACATCGAAAGCAAATTGGAATTAGTAAAAACTCAGTTTGATTATTTCTATATCCAGAAGAATGAAACTGTCAGAGACATGCTTTGCAGATTTACCCGCACAGTAAATGAACTGCAAGCTGGCGGATATAATCTCAAAAATTCTAAGATTAACAAAAAGGCTTTAGCTGCTCTGCCATCAAGTTGGGAAACACGAGTTTTGTTATTAGAAAGGGATCCAAAAACAAAGCAATTGTCTCTGGATGATCTTATTGGAAAACTTGAAGCTGGGGCATTGGATATTGAAAAGAAGGAAACAAGATCTACTGCTCGTGCATCAGAATCAAGTCATGGTGGAACAGCTTTCATCTCAGCTGAGACAAATTCTCAGAGATTCTCTTCTTACAATAATCCTACTGTAGGAACATTTTCAGCCCTACCAGCTTATAATGCTTCTTCAAGCAGTACATGTTCATCACCATCTGTTCCTACTTCAGCAACCACTGATGAACATGCAGCCATGTTTACTGCTTTCTTGTCATCATATGAAGACTTTCTTTCTAAAAGAGTCAGTACATTGGAACTGACTGATGAAGACTTCAATCAGGTTGATCCCGATGAGTTAGAAAGGATCGACATTAGATGGAATATGGCTATACTCACTCGTAGAGCCAAAAACACAAAACACACACATATCACCACGAAAATCACAGAAGAAAAACTCTATTATTGTGTTATTTTGATCTTTGTGTGTCTAGTTCAAAGTGTTTGTAATCTTCCTTGTTGATTATATATAAACTCACACTTTGTGTTTTGGTCATTTACTTGTGAACATCTAGCATATCTTGTGTATTTAATTTCCGCTTCTATATACAAGTTCAAGCTACTCGATTTGGTCCGTATATGGAACATACAATTGGTATCAGAGCCGCATACTCTTGAGTTGCGGTTTCGAGTTAGTTTGGTGCTAGATTTTGGTCCAAAAACATTATTTTCATAATTTATGTTTTTAAGTGTTCTTGGTGTTCTTGGTCAAAAGTGCTAGTTTAATCCATCTTGTTGCTTGATCTTCAAAGAAAAGTTGTTAGTCTAACTTTTTGGATTTGGTTGGTAAAAGTTGATGATTATTTTGCTTCCAAAGCTGGTTTTTCGTCTGCAGAAAAGTATGGGTTGTAGCTTATGATTTACTTTGAAAGTTGAAATTTTTGTGGGCTCAAAAACTGTCTGCACGTGCACTTTTGCGACACAAGGCTTGTGTCGTATCACTGTTCATACGACACACCAATACGACATTAACTTGTCTGCGACATATCGTGCGACATAATGTGCGACACCGTATACGACTTAAGCCTACGACACAATTATTTTGACCTTGACTGGTCTGCGACACACTTTGCGACACACTTTGCGACATAACATACGACATAACGGTTGTGTCGCATTTTTGTCTTCTGTCTGATTAACTTCAGCGACACAACACCTGTGTCGTATTGCTTCTCTGCGACATAACCACTGTGTCGTATTGATACTTTGCAACATAACACTGTGTCGCATAATTCCAGACTTAGACAAAAATCAGTTTGTTTGTTGTGTATTTTCTGATTTGTTTTGCAGATTTTCATCATGTCTCTTCAAAGCGTTGATGCAGTTTTACAACATAATGCTACGATTGGTAGTGAAAATAAACCTCCTTATTTTGCACCGGGTTTGCCATTTCGAGCATGGAAACAACGGTTCATATCGTTTGTTTTATTCACCGATCCTGATATGGAGTTGGCCCTTCTTGAACGATATGTTCCGCCTGTTGCCCTTGGAGAACACATGGGTGTTCCTCCACCCAAACCCATTCGCTCATACACTCCCGAAGAACGTAAAGCATGGGAAATTGAGCGGAAGACTCATTCTGCTATTACTATGTCGCTTCCAACAGACGTTTTGGATATGTTTCCACAAACTATTGCTTATGACCTTTGGACTGCAATTGAAAAGAGATTTTGTGGCAACACTGAGTACATCGAAAGCAAATTGGAATTAGTCAAAACTCAGTTTGATTATTTCTATATCCAGAAGAATGAAACTGTCAGAGACATGCTTTGCAGATTTACCCGCACAGTAAATGAACTACAAGCTGGCGGATATAATCTCAAAAATTCTGAGATTAACAAAAAGGCTTTAGCTGCTCTGCCATCAAGTTGGGAAACACGAGTTTTGTTATTAGAAAGCGATCCAAAAACAAAGCAATTGTCTCTGGATGATCTTATTGGAAAACTTGAAGCTAGGGCATTGGATAATGAAAAGAAGGAAACAAGATCTACTGCTCGTGCATCAGAATCAAGTCATGGTGGAACAGCTTTCATCTCAGCTGAGATAAATTCTCAGAGAATCTCTTCTTACAATAATCCTACTGTAGGAACATTTTCAGCCCTACCAGCTTATAATGCTTCTTCAAGCAGTACATGTTCATCACCATCTGTTCCTACTTCAGCAACCACTGATGAACATGCAGCCATGTTTACTGCTTTCTTGTCATCATATGAAGACTTTCTTTCTAAAAGAGTCAGTACATTGGAACTGACTGATGAAGACTTCAATCAGGTGGATCCCGATGAGTTAGAAAGGATCGACATTAGATGGAATATGGCTATGCTCACTCGTAGAGCCAAAAACACAAAACACACACATATCACCACGAAAATCACAGAAGAAAAACTCTATTATTGTGTTATTTTGATCTTTGTGTGTCTAGTTCAAAGTGTTTGTAATCTTCCTTGTTGATTATATATAAACTCACACTTTGTGTTTTGGTCATTTACTTGTGAACATCTAGCATATCTTGTGTATTTAATTTCCGCTTCTATATACAAGTTCAAGCTACTCGATTTGGTCCGTATATGGAACCTACAATTGGTATCAGAGCCGCATACTCTTGAGTTGCGGTTTCGAGTTAGTTTGGTGCTAGATTTTGGTCCAAAAACATTATTTTCATAATTTATGTTTTTAAGTGTTCTTGGTGTTCTTGGTCAAAAGTGCTAGTTTAATCCATCTTGTTGCTTGATCTTCAAAGAAAAGTTGTTAGTCTAACTTTTTGGATTTGGTTGGTAAAAGTTGATGATTATTTTGCTTCCAAAGCTGGTTTTTCGTCTGCAGAAAAGTATGGGTTGTAGCTTATGATTTACTTTGAAAGTTGAAATTTTTGTGGGCTCAAAAACTGTCTGCACGTGCACTTTTGCGACACAAGGCTTGTGTCGTATCACTGTTCATACGACACACCAATACGACATTAACTTGTCTGCGACATATCGTGCGACATAACGTGCGACACCGTATACGACATAAGCCTACGACACAATTATTTTGACCTTGACTGGTCTGCGACACACTTTGCGACACACTTTGCGACATAACATACGACATAACGGTTGTGTCGCATTTTTGTCTTCTGTCTGATTAACTTCAGCGACACAACACCTGTGTCGTATTGCTTCTCTGCGACATAACCACTGTGTCGTATTGATACTTTGCGACATAACACTGTGTCGCATAATTCCAGACTTAGACAAAAATCAGTTTGTTTGTTGTGTATTTTCTGATTTGTTTTGCAGATTTTCATCATGTCTCTTCAAAGCGTTGATGCAGTTTTACAACATAATGCTACGATTGGTAGTGCAAATAAACCTCCTTATTTTGCACCGGGTTTGCCATTTCGAGCATGGAAACAACGGTTCATATCGTTTGTTTTATTCACCGATCCTGATATGGAGTTGGCCCTTCTTGAACGATATGTTCCGCCTGTTGCCCTTGGAGAACACATGGGTGTTCCTCCACCCAAACCCATTCGCTCATACACTCCCGAAGAACGTAAAGCATGGGAAATTGAGCGGAAGACTCATTCTGCTATTACTATGTCGCTTCCAACAGACGTTTTGGATATGTTTCCACAAACTATTGCTTATGATCTTTGGACTGCAATTGAAAAGAGATTTTGTGGCAACACTGAGTACATCGAAAGCAAATTGGAATTAGTCAAAACTCAGTTTGATTATTTCTATATCCAGAAGAATGAAACTGTCAGAGACATGCTTTGCAGATTTACCCGCACAGTAAATGAACTGCAAGCTGGCGGATATAATCTCAAAAATTCTGAGATTAACAAAAAGGCTTTAGCTGCTCTGCCATCAAGTTGGGAAACACGAGTTTTGTTATTAGAAAGCGATCCAAAAACAAAGCAATTGTCTCTGGATGATCTTATTGGAAAACTTGAAGCTGGGGCATTGGATATTGAAAAGAAGGAAACAAGATCTACTGCTCGTGCATCAGAATCAAGTCATGGTGGAACAGCTTTCATCTCAGCTGAGACAAATTCTCAGAGATTCTCTTCTTACAGTAATCCTACTGTAGGAACATTTTCAGCCCTACCAGCTTATAATGCTTCTTCAAGCAGTACATGTTCATCACCATCTGTTCCTACTTCAGCAACCACTGATGAACATGCAGCCATGTTTACTGCTTTCTTGTCATCATATGAAGACTTTCTTTCTAAAAGAGTCAGTACATTGGAACTGACTGATGAAGACTTCAATCAGGTGGATCCCGATGAGTTAGAAAGGATCGACATTAGATGGAATATGGCTATGCTCACTCGTAGAGCCAAAAACACAAAACACACACATATCACCACGAAAATCACAGAAGAAAAACTCTATTATTGTGTTATTTTGATCTTTGTGTGTCTAGTTCAAAGTGTTTGTAATCTTCCTTGTTGATTATATATAAACTCACACTTTGTGTTTTGGTCATTTACTTGTGAACATCTAGCATATCTTGTGTATTTAATTTCCGCTTCTATATACAAGTTCAAGCTACTCGATTTGGTCCGTATATGGAACCTACAATTGGTATCAGAGCCGCATACTCTTGAGTTGCGGTTTCGAGTTAGTTTGGTGCTAGATTTTGGTCCAAAAACATTATTTTCATAATTTATGTTTTTAAGTGTTCTTGGTGTTCTTGGTCAAAAGTGCTAGTTTAATCCATCTTGTTGCTTGATCTTCAAAGAAAAGTTGTTAGTCTAACTTTTTGGATTTGGTTGGTAAAAGTTGATGATTATTTTGCTTCCAAAGCTGGTTTTTCGTCTGCAGAAAAGTATGGGTTGTAGCTTATGATTTACTTTGAAAGTTGAAATTTTTGTGGGCTCAAAAACTGTCTGCACGTGCACTTTTGCGACACAAGGCTTGTGTCATATCACTGTTCATACGACACACCAATACGACATTAACTTGTCTGCGACATATCGTGCGACATAACGTGCGACACCGTATACGACATAAGCCTACGACACAATTATTTTGACCTTGACTGGTCTGCGACACACTTTGCGACACACTTTGCGACATAACATACGACATAACGGTTGTGTCGCATTTTTGTCTTCTGTCTGATTAACTTCAGCGACACAACACCTGTGTCGTATTGCTTCTCTGCGACATAACCGCTGTGTCGTATTGATACTTTGCGACATAACACTGTGTCGCATAATTCCAGACTTAGACAAAAATCAGTTTGTTTGTTGTGTATTTTCTGATTTGTTTTGCAGATTTTCATCATGTCTCTTCAAAGCGTTGATGCAGTTTTACAACATAATGCTACGATTGGTAGTGAAAATAAACCTCCTTATTTTGCACCGGGTTTGCCATTTCAAGCATGGAAACAACGGTTCATATCGTTTGTTTTATTCACCGATCCTGATATGGAGTTGGCCCTTCTTGAACGATATGTTCCGCCTGTTGCCCTTGGAGAACACATGGGTGTTCCTCCACCCAAACCCATTCGCTCATACACTCCCGAAGAACGTAAAGCATGGGAAATTGAGCGGAAGACTCATTCTGCTATTACTATGTCGCTTCCAACAGACGTTTTGGATATGTTTCCACAAACTATTGCTTATGATCTTTGGACTGCAATTGAAAAGAGATTTTGTGGCAACACTGAGTACATCGAAAGCAAATTGGAATTAGTCAAAACTCAGTTTGATTATTTCTATATCCAGAAGAATGAAACTGTCAGAGACATGCTTTGCAGATTTACCCGCACAGTAAATGAACTGCAAGCTGGCGGATATAATCTCAAAAATTCTGAGATTAACAAAAAGGCTTTAGCTGCTCTGCCATCAAGTTGGGAAACACGAGTTTTGTTATTAGAAAGCGATCCAAAAACAAAGCAATTGTCTCTGGATGATCTTATTGGAAAACTTGAAGCTGGGGCATTGGATATTGAAAAGAAGGAAACAAGATCTACTGCTCGTGCATCAGAATCAAGTCATGGTGGAACAACTTTCATCTCAGCTGAGAAAAATTCTCAGAGATTCTCTTCTTACAGTAATCCTACTGTAGGAACATTTTCAGCCCTACCAGCTTATAATGCTTCTTCAAGCAGTACATGTTCATCACCATCTGTTCCTACTTCAGCAACCACTGATGAACATGCAGCCATGTTTACTGCTTTCTTGTCATCATATGAAGACTTTCTTTCTAAAAGAGTCAGTACATTGGAACTGACTGATGAAGACTTCAATCAGGTTGATCCCGATGAGTTAGAAAGGATCGACATTAGATGGAATATGGCTATGCTCACTCGTAGAGCCAAAAACTATCTAAGACGAACTGGAAAGAGATCTCTTGAAGATGCAGCTGACCGAACACCAACGGGATTCGATAAAAGCAAAATCAAGTGTTATAAGTGTCAGAATCTTGGACACTTTGCCCGTGAATGTGAGAAAGGACGATAGCCTGCTTCGGGTTTCACTAAACCATCTGTTGTTCCAAAACAGATTGAGCATACTACTGCTAAGGCTGCATTGTTGATTGAGGATGGAGATGCTTATGATTTTTCTGCTCATGAAACTCAAGAGCAATGTTTCATGGCTATCAACAATGAGGTACCATTTGCTAAATTTACTTGTGATTCATGTATTAGTTTAACTGGTAAAGTAAATGGGCTTATGGAACATAATGACAACTTGAAGTCAGATATCTTGAATTTGATGGAAGCAAACAAAGTTTTAAAAAATAATGAGAAACACTTTGAAAGTAACATTAATCAACTTATTGAAGATAAAAAGGAGCTGAAAGCTCTAATTTTCAGTAATCAAGATGAAATTGACAGTTACTTAAAAATGATTGCTCATTTGAAAAAGGAATTGGCTGACTCTTAAGCCAAAGCTGTTGATTTGCAACGAAAACTCAAGAATATCAACACTTCAGCCTTGGTCTTTACTGATATCCTGCAGATGGGTAGAACTAGTTCTAAAGATAAGTCCGGTTATGGTTATCATAATCAACCGCCTCCGTCTTTAGATGTGAATTTGTGTAGACCGTCTAAGGATGAAATTAAAGATTTTGTGCCTACTGCTTTAGTAGATGCAAAGCCCATTGAAATATCAGTTAATGAACCTGTTGTTAAGAAAGTAGCTATGCCTGTATGTGAACCTGTTAGTTTGAATCCGTTTAAGTTGCCTGAATTCTATAAAGCCAACATAGAAGTTAACCATGATAAGAAGAAACCTAAGACAATTAAGGCTGAACCTGTGAAGCCTTTTGAACCTGTTAGGTTTACCCCCTCAGGAACCGTCAAGTTTACCCCCTTTGGTAGTTTTTTGCCTGCTCCCTTAAAAACTATTGAAGAAAAGGTCGAAGTTGAGGATGTTCCCTGTAAGTTTGTGCCTCAATGTGAAAAGAAAAACATTAAGCCTGAACATCACATTCTCACTACTGAATCAGATGATGAAACTTTTCCAATGAATACTAAGGTCAAGGCTGAACATAAAAGGAAAGATATACAGAATATTAATGACAAATCACTTAAGAACTCTGTTAAACTTTCTGTTTCACATTCTGGGGCATCCACTTCAACGTGCTCACATAAGTTACCTGTCTCACCTCAATTTTTAGGCAGTAACGACCGAACCTTTAGGGAAAGACGATCATGTTTCTACTGCAAGAAACAAGGTCACTTGATTAGTCAATGCCCGTTGCTTTTGAGAAAGAAGTTTTCAAAAGGTGTTCCCAGAAATTCTGTTTACAAAAATTCATCTGTTAAATCTTTTTCAAAGAAGGGTTCACTCTCTCATACTTCTATCCCGAAAGTTAATGCTGCTAGGCCTAGTAAACCTCTGGTTAAACAGCCTGACAATGTTAACAAGCAACCCAATATTGTTCCTGTGAAAATTTGGAGACCAAAAGAGTCGTTAAATGACTCATCATCAAGTAATACTGCATCAGGAATTGCACCTGATTTATTGAAAAACAAAGTTTTAACTGATGTAGTTATTATTGATGAGGTCTCTGGAGTACCCAAGTCTGTAAAGGCCTGGGTCTCCATTTCTAACTAACTTTCTCTCTATGTTGTGCTGTAGCAGTCAGATCAAATACAAAGAAGTAAATGGTATGTGGATAGTGGCTGCTCACGGCACATGACTGGTGACATGTCCCTTCTGTCTGATGTGAAACCATATCGAGGAGGACATGTTGCTTTTGCGGGAGATACAGGTGGTAACATCACGGGTCAGGGTACTCTTTCTAATGGGCAAGTAAGTTTTGATAAAGTGAACTATGTCGAGGAACTGCAACACAATCTGATCAGTGTTTCTCAAGTCTGCGACAAGAAGTTCACTACCGCATTTACAGATGTTGAATGTTTAATTTTGAAACCGGGATTTGTTATTCCCGAGGAATGGGTGTTACTGAGAGCACCCCGTGTACGCAACTCGTACATTTTGGATA
Source organism: Helichrysum umbraculigerum (assembly GCA_949592205.1). Lineage (NCBI taxonomy): Eukaryota > Viridiplantae > Streptophyta > Magnoliopsida > Asterales > Asteraceae > Helichrysum > Helichrysum umbraculigerum. Next base: position 234,816 of record CATIUR010000005.1, on the reverse strand, counting down.
TGCAAACTGTGATTACCAAGGAGCATACTTGTTTGCTATCAAAAGCATCTTCTAAAGATTCACTGCTTTGGCACAGACGAATGGGACATATTCATTTTCGCAGAATGAATTATCTTGTTAATAATGATCTTGTGTTAGGTGTGCCCAAAAAGTCATTCGTAACAGATGATGAATGCGTTTCCTGTCTCAAAGGGAAACAACACAAGAAGTTCCATAAGTCTAAGCAGGTGAACTCTATTGAATCTCCATTGGAGCTGATTCACATGGATCTGTTCGGTCCTGTGAATAAGAAAAGTATTGGAGGAAAATCATACTGTCTGGTTGTTACTGATGATTACTCAAGGTTTTCTTGGGTATATTTCTTGGCTGGAAAGGATGAAACAGCTGATACTTTAACTTACTTATTCGACAGACTGGAAAATCTGTGTAATCTGAAAATCAAGAAACTGCGCAGTGATAATGGAACAGAATTCAAGAACAGAACTTTGGAAATGTATTGTCTTCGAAAAGGAATCTTTCATCAGTTTAGTGCTGCTCGTACTCCTCAGCAAAATGGAGTAGCTGAAAGAAAGAATAGGACAATCATTGAGGCAGCAAGAACCATGTTGTCTGATGCGCATCTGCCAACCACTTTTTGGGCAGAAGCTGTTAACACTGCCTGCTATGTGTTAAATAGGGTTTCGATTGTTAAAAAGCGAAAGAAAACATGTTACGAATTGCTGAATAATCGCAAACCAAATTTGAAGTTTCTTGAGCCTTTCGGGTGTCCTTGCACAATTTTAATTACCAAGGACTCGGTAGGCAAATTTGATGAAAAAGCAGTCGATGGGTTATTTTTGGGATATTCTGTGAACTCTCCAAATAAAAGAGTTTTCAACAAGTCTACTGGGAGAATAGAAGAACATTTTGAAGTAAGGTTTATGAAATATACTGATTCTCCAAAAGGCAAGGGACCTGATTCCTTGTTTGAGTATGATAAGTTGGTGGACTCTTTCAATCTTCCCAAATTTAGTGAAGAAGAACAGGTGGTGTCTCTACTTCATGGATTGGATCTTACTTCTGACGACTCAATCTCCAATTCTAGAGTAGTACCTCCTGAGAATATTGTCAATGATGACGATCCATCCGATGTTGATCAACTGGCTTCTAACTCAAATCCTCAAACTGAAACCGATATTGTCACACCAATTGACAATGAGGATACTGCCACTAATAGCTCAGTTGAAATTGAAAATCCTGGAGGTGATCTGTCAAATTTGGATTCGATCATTGTGCCTAATCCGATTCCTCAGCTTAGAATTCATTCTACTCACCCCACTGAAAACATCATTGGTGATCTTCAACAAGGTGTCTTAACTAGGCATCAATCTGCTGCTAATGAAGTCCGTGAAGAATCTTCATCTGCCAATTTTGCCTGTGTTGAAGAAGAATTGGAAGAATGCTTCTTGTCTCAGCATGAACCAAAGAAAATTGCTGAAGCTTTGAAAGATCCATACTGGGTTGAGGCTATGCAGGAAGAATTGAATCAATTCAAAAAGCTTGATGTCTGGGAGTTGGTTCCTTTACCAATGGATGTCGATCCAATTGGAACTCGCTGGGTTTATCGCGTGAAGAAAGATGACAGAGGCGTAGTTATTCGGAATAAGGCTCGGCTGGTTGTTCAAGGTTTTACTCAGATTGAGGGTTTAGACTATGATGATGTGTTTGCTCCAGTTGCAAGATTGGAGTCCATTCGCATTTTTCTGGCCTATGCGACATTTAAAGGTTTTCGCGTTTATCAACTCGATGTCAAGAGCGCATTTCTGTATGGAGAGGTTTTGAAGGATGTGTATGTCTTGCAACCTCCTGGTTTTGAAGATCCAAACCATCCTGATTATGTGTGCAAGTTAGGCAAGGCATTATATGGTCTTCATCAAGCTCCAAGAGCTTGGTATGCGAGGTTGGCAAATCATCTCACGAGAAATGGCTTCTCACGAGGCCAAATTGATAGCACTCTCTTCATAAAAAGGGTTGGAAAAGATTTGTTACTTGTGCAGGTTTACGTGGACGACATCATATTTGGTTCAACAAATGATTCTTTGTGCAGAGACTTCGAGAAGATTATGAAGTCCGAGTTTGAGATGAGTGCCATGGGAGAACTTAAGTTCTTTCTAGGAGTACAGGTTGAGCAGTCTGACAAGGGTTTCTACATTCATCAGTCCAAATATGTCAATGACATGTTGACTAGGTATGAACTCCATGACCGTAAGCCATATGGTACTCCCATTGAAACTGATCACAAACTCGGACCCGCTGAACACGAAGAAGATTGCAAGGAGCGGGACTATCGTTCTATGATAGGATCATTGATGTATCTCACTGCATCCAGACCAGATATTGTGTTTGCTGTGTCTATCTGTTCTAGATATCAATCAAAGCCCAAGGTTTCTCACATGAAGGCTGTGAAGCGAATTTTTGGCTACCTCAAATATAGACCATCACTTGGTCTATGGTACTCAAATGAGAAAAATTTCGCTCTTACCGCCTATTCTGATTCTGATTATGGCGGCTGCAATTCGGATAAAAAGTCAACTACAGGAGGATGCCAATACCTCGGTTCTCGACTGGTGTCTTGGCAGTGTAAGAAGCAAACCACAGTTTCCACCTCAACAGCGGAAGCTGAATACATTGCTGCTGCAAGCTGTTGTTCACAGATTTTGTGGATTCAACATCAATTGCGTGACTATGGGTTACTTCTTACTTTGACTCCTATTCATATTGATAATACTGCTGCTATATCTATTATTCACAATCCCGTTCAACACTCTAAGACCAAGCACATAGAGATTAGGTTTCACTTCATACGAGATTGCTATGAGAAACATTTAATTGACCTCATTCACATAGATACCCTTAAGCAAAAGGCCGACTTATTCACTAAAGCTTTTTCGCGTGCTCGTTTCGACGAACTTGTGGATATGATAGGGATGATTTCCCTTGATCTCAAGAAATGATTTGTGACTTATTTTCTGTACAGTTTATTTGCTTTTCTTGTGTAAAAAAAAAAAAAAAAAAAAAAAAAAAAAGGCAACCGCCACTCTTTATACTTGTTAGTATCAAGGAAATGCAATGGTTGCTACATTTTTAAAATAGACGTTGAGTTGAGTCTGTAAACAACTTGGGATATGATAGTACATCGAGTGACATGCATAAAATGGAATTTTAAGTTTTATATTTGATGTGTCAGTAGGTTTATCTGACACACTTAAAACCGTTTTTATGAAAATTGTCTTCATCATGCGATGTACCGGTAGGCATGATACACACCTGTCTCTGGGTTATTAAGAAATCATTTAAATATGTGTCTATTATCTTGTGGTAAACTCCGTATGATGTACGACTCAATGTCTTAATTCCTTAACGTAGCTTAACATATTTCTATCTTTGGAACTTTTATCTGAAATCATTTGGGAGTTTATGCTGGTTGTTGCCTCTGTTGTACGAAAGTACAGAACTGGTAACAGTTACTATAAACTTGGGGTTAAGCAATTACAGGTCAATGCACTTAAAAAATCTTAATGATACTGAACAAGGTCGCTGTTTGGGAAACTCCAAATTCAGTTTGACTGCGATCGGTTTTGCTTAATCCTAAATCATACTTACCAAGGTCGCTGTTTGGGAAACTCCAACTTCAGTTTGACTGCGATTGGTTTTGATTATACTTGAATCACGTTAGGTTGCTTTGCTGTACTTCTGTACTGACCTGTCAACTCTAGCCTGATTCTTAAAAATGATCTTTCTTTATTCTTTCTAAATATGGAAACTATGTTTTTGTCTAGAGTATAGGGGTATATCAATGGTGGGTGCCACAGAGACTTATACATTCTAACAATAAAAGGTTAACTCCACAAACTCGGTTGTAACATGCTTAAGTGGTCAAACAATATCGATAATCGTCTTGAAATAATTTTTATAAAACGTGTTTTAAATGTGCCACGTAAATTTAAAGTGGACAAATATACTGATAATCGAAATAACTCTTTCTATTCCTAATAATTGCATGTTATTTCGGTATGATCCCTAACCAGTATCTCAACTCCGTCACCAAAACGATTTTATAAATTTCTCGCTTTTAGTTGTATTTGTGTCTTATCTTTTATGTTTATATTTAGTTTTATCTCTTTAATATTCTTTAAATTGTATTTTTCCTTTTTATTTTTTTTAGTCACAAATCATCTTCTTTGCGAAAATTCTAAAATCAAAATCCGAATCGGCATCGAAATTAAATTTTTTAAAATCTTCAAATTCTGCTTTGTGTCCCGTGCGACACAACCACTGTGTCGTACTACTGTTATACGACACAACGCCTGTGTCGTATTTGTCAGTTATGTTTGTGTCGTATTCTATGTCGTATGCGGGTCACGGGTTAACTATTCACATCATACGACATAATCATTTACGTTTTCAAAACTTACACGACACAAATTATACGACATAAAGGCGATTTTGCGACACAAGCGTTTTTCGATCGGATTCGTGATTTTGAAGGCTTTTCTTCGCGTTTTGTTGCTCGATTCTTGTTCATCATCTGTTTGCGCATCTTTAGGTATAATTCTTTCGTGTTTTTATCGTGTATTATGTTCTGAATTCGATCGACCCGTATTACGTTTTTAGGGTTTCGGTTTTTCGTTAAATTATTTAGGGTTTAGGGGTTATTAGGGTTAGATAAATACATTTTATTGATCCCCTGTTGTGTACGAACCCTAGGGTATGTCTGGATTTTGAAAACCCCAAAATGTTTCATCGATCGAATCTGGGTTTGCTTTGATGTTCATCTTTGCGACATAACATACGACATAGTCGTTATGTCGCATAGATTCTTGGTTTTTATGTCGTATTGATAACCGGTCCTTATGTCGTATCTTTATACGACACAAACGTTATGTCGTACCCACTTTATACGACACACCATACGACACAGCGACTATGTCGCATTCGAGATTAATTTCTCAATTATTGCTAAATGCAAGGGAAATGCTGTCCGCGTGACACGTGTCATACGACACAAGGCTTGTGTCGTATTATTCTTATACGACACAGTCCTTATGTCGTATGAACCTCATGCGACACAACTGATGTGTCGCAGAACTTTTGTAAAAATAAAACGCGAATTATTTTTTGGTACTAACGCTAACGCATTTCGAGTTTTGGCTGTATTACTGTTATTTTTGTAGAAATGGCTGAACAACCTGCTCAAGCTGCTCCAGCTGCTCCAGCACTCCCAGAGATCGACATCTCTAAATACTTCTGGGAGCCACGTCACAACATTGTGGCGTTCATGAATACAACGGTCGAGACTTCCCGCCCGTATCGCCCAATGATCGCATTTCTTCAACGCTCGCGTATTTACAAAGCTATCACTGCAGATACTCGGATCCTGACAAATCACATTACCGAGTTTTGGGATAATGCGGTGGTCAACTATGATGAAGCTGATACTAGGATCATTTCTGCTGTCCGCGGCCGCCAAGTTATCTTTTCTGAGCAGCTTATTCGAGATTTCTTCGAATTCGGTGATAATTCTGACATGATCACCCAGTTTTCTTCAGCTGCTATTGCTCAGGGCATGCGATCGATTGGTTATCAAGATATTCCAATTGATCAGTACAAGAAAACCTTCATGACAAAGGTCTGGAGATATCTAGCTCACATTGTCATAGTGTGCTTATCCAGTCGCAAGGCAGGTCTCGAAGGGATGAAATTTGCGACTGCCTCTGCTATTCTTGCCCTGATATACAACAAGCCCTTCAACTTCTCAGGCTATATCTTCAGGGGTTTTGTGAACAACGCTTTGGATAATAAAGACAAATGGGCGTTGTACGTGTTTTCTTTGTTGTATGGGTTAATACTAAGTATATTAAACACTAATATGAAAGAAAACTTCAAAATCAAAGAATTTACGGGATTTGTCGGAAACTTACGAGTGACGGATTTGAAATCCGAAAAGGTAGAAAGATAGATCGTGTTGCCGTGATCGTTTTTCTCTATTTCAACTCCGCTGATAATGACGATGATGTTGATGTTGAACAAGAAGAGCTTAATCCTGATGAAGAATATTCTGATTGTCCAGCCTATCCTCAAGAGGGTGTTGTATTATCGGATTCTTCAGACGATGAGTCAGGGCCAGCGTTCAATTACGTTCCAGGATCTTCTTCTCAACCTGGTCCTGCTCAAGAATCTTCTGCACCCTCCAGTTCTTCACAAGCACAACCAGTCCCTGTTCGAGAAACGACAAATTACAATGACATTTTCCCTCTTGATACATCTGAATGTGTATCTTTTGACAAGGAAATGCCCATCAGAGAAAGGGATAACTGGTTTCCAAAAGGTAAAAATCCAGAACCTGCTCCAGTTACATGCAAGAAATATCAGGTTGGTGGTGATTATACAGGCCTGATAAAAAGCTGGAAGGTGAGCAAAGGAAGGTTGATGATTAAAAGACTTGACGGTATCCAGTACTTTCGTCGATCACTGAGGATATTGAGTACATTGCCAAAGCATGGCATCGTTCGTCTTACTCAGCTTCAGTTGATAAATCCTTACGATGATGGAGTTGCAGATGTTATTCAAAAGGTCATGCGTGAGGAAATTAAACGAAAAAAATATCATTATGTCAAACCAGTACTGGGTACAAGGTACACGTTCAAGAAGAAGCTCGATCCAAAGAACAAGCAGCCAATTGTAAAAGTTCACTATCCGCCTGCTAAATGTCTGACTGAAATAGCTCTGGAAACAGTTCCATTCAATCTACTGAAACGTTTTCATTACTGGGAACTGGATGCTCACACTGGCGAAGCCGTCTTAGTTTTTGTACCAGATTCAGAGCCTCAGACAGGATCTTTGTGGGGTCTACGAAAAGCTAACTTCAGAATATTTGACCCAATGAGCTTGATTAATCTGTCAAGAGATGACATGAAGAAGCTATTCGACAATCGGATTCGCTACAATCCAGGAAACGAGTTCAACTCTGTTTTAGCGAAACGATTTCAGAAAATTGTTGATATATGCTTCACCTACGGCATACACGCTGGTGGAAACTTTCCACCTGGATGGGTTTGAAGACCAGACATCTGAAGACTGAAGAAAATTGAAGAATTTTTCGAAGACCAAGCTGAAGACACGGGGGAGTTTGTTGGTACATCAATGTGTGTCTGTCAGTTGGTCTCAGTCTGTAATCGTGTCGGAATTGTAATTACGTATTTAATAGTTTTAGTTCTAATTTAATTACAATTTTTGTATGTCATGCGACACAAGCAATGTGTCGCAGAAGGATTCTATGCGACACAAGCATTGTGTCGCAGAAGCAATCTATGCGACACAAGGACTGTGTCGCATGAACATTCTATGCGACACAAAGCTTGTGTCGCATACAGTTTGGTCCAGACTATAAATAGAAGCTCGCCAGTTTCTGTTTGGAGAGCCAAAAACACAAAACACACACATATCACCACGAAAATCACAGAAGAAAAACTCTATTATTGTGTTATTTTGATCTTTGTGTGTCTAGTTCAAAGTGTTTGTAATCTTCCTTGTTGATTATATATAAACTCACACTTTGTGTTTTGGTCATTTACTTGTGAACATCTAGCATATCTTGTGTATTTAATTTCTGCTTCTATATACAAGTTCAAGCTACTCGATTTGGTCCGTATATGGAACCTACAACATTGACATACATTCTTGTCGCCATTTCAGAAATGGGAATGACCTTGACTCTTTGGGTAGTTTAGAACAAGAATATGGGTCATAGTTTTCTGCCATACACCATAGACGAAAGAGCATCTTCTACTACTCTTAACAGAAAAACTCACCAAATTCATTACTAACTCACCCTTGAAATGAAAGGACAGCTCAACAAATAGCCATAGGAAAAAATGAACATTTTCCAGCCTTTTAACGCCTTTAAAATATGAAATTATGCCATACCCCTGCACATTAACCAAAGTCTCCATTCCTATGCAATTATTATCAAGCAAACAATGACTCAAAATACAATTAGGCTTGTGAAAAAAATACAAACCCAAAGGTTTTCATAATGACTCTGAACTTTGTTTTAAAACCATGACAAAATAATTGCCCAATCTACCCAGCTCCACCTTATGACTTGTAACACCCTAGGCTGATCCCACATCACCCATGGACATGAGGGATCCAGGGATTATAAGGGTAACAAGGCGCTTAAATGACACAACGCGTTTTGGGACCACAGGTGGCAGATTGTCGCAAGAGCACGGCAAGTTAAGCGTGCTCGAGCGAGGGCAGATCCAGGATGGGTGACCATCCTAGGAAGTATGTGGTCGCCAAAAGCAAATCCGTGAGCCTGCGGGCAAAGCGGACAATATTGTGTCATGGTAAGAGGGTTGTTACATTTATGGTATCAGAGCAACTCATGTACCGTCGGGATGATGGGGCAAACCTCATCGAGGACGATGAGTCCCTAAGGGGGGATGAGTTGTAACACCCTAGGCTGATCCCACATCGCCCATGGACATGAGGGATCCAGGGATTATAAGGGTAACAAGGCGCTTAAATGACACAACGCGTTTTGGGACCACAGGTGGCAGATTGTCGCAAGAGCACGGCAAGTTAAGCGTGCTCGAGCGAGGGCAGATCCAGGATGGGTGACCATCTTGGGAAGTATGTGGTCGCCAAGAGCAAATCCGTGAGCCTGCGGGCAAAGCGGACAATATTGTGTCATGGTAAGCGGGTTGTTACATGACTCCCATAAACCCACCACCCCAAGATGAATAGGACTGATATATAAAACATAACTCTCCTCACCAGGTGACCAGTAGATAAATCCCATGCCATGCATCATCAACTCTTGCCTGCGTTTCAGCACAAAGGCACTACATCTACACCTTTTTACAAGCAGTTTTAACAAGGCACATATCATCTCCCTGGTAATCCTACTTAATCCTAAAACAATGTTATTTGGAAGTGAAAAATTGGTAAAATTAAATAAAGACAAAAAAAACACAAGCAACCTTATATCTCCAAGGGTTTCATCTAATATGTTAAACTCCAGCATTGTAATTCTTTTAACAACACCTAAACCTATATGTGTCCCTTTACCTATACACCACAGGTCAAAGTGACCCATGAGGACAAATGTCCAAACTAAATCAGCTCTCAGAAAGTAGTACCTCACCAAAACACTCATTTTTTGCCTAATCATTATCAAAAATCTAAAAGGGAACACAACTACCCTTCTCCCCCTTATATCATCATTCCCAACCCATTTCCCCCAATGGATCACAAAAACTGCACAATTTATACACCACAAGTCAGACCAGTCAACACCATTTTTTGCAGAAAACTTATTGTGACACCCGACCAATTAGGGCTAGAAATTTGCGCCTAATCATTTTGTAATACATGTAATTAGTTCCATGCTAGGCTAATTTTATGTATCATTACGTGTATTTTATAAATATGCGCATTTACGCGATTCTATTTAATCGTGCATTTTATTATATCGGCCTAATTCCGATACATTAATATGGACGTTGGTGAACCCTTTATTAAATAATATGAGATTATTCGATAAACATATTAGTTACTAAATATTATTTCGATAATATTTCATAAGTATTCCGTATCGCATAAAATGCTCATACGCGACCCAAAAATGAGCGAAACGCGCCCAACAATCGAACGAAAACCAAAATATATTTTACAAATTTAAAATATATTATTTTGATGGAAAATATTCATTTGAAATAGCGTATATCAAACCGATCACAAAAACGTCTAATTAAAACCGCACGCGATTAAATAATCGTAACGCGATCCCGTAAACGAAAACCGACACATTAATCAAACATTTTTTTTTATAAGTGTTATCAAGTAATATGGAGTATTACTTCAACTTAAAATATCAAAAACCAATTGTTATTTAAAAACACGTACGTATAACATTAACCTATAAATAAATGTTTAAACGATCGGGTAATCGAACGCGGGTATAATACCAAGCATGGAGACAAGATTTAAACCAAACCTTGCCCCCATTTGTTTAATAAAAACCAGCCAACATGATCCACTTTTTGTGGATCATGCCCTTGACCATAAGCCACCAATCACACCCTTAATTCCCTCATTTGGTTCCTCCACTTCTATCTCTAATCTCTCTCTCTAAAATCTGCTCTCTCACCCTATCTCTACAACCACCACATCTCCACCATCAAACCACCATCAAACGCCATCATTTTGGGCAAGGAAAGCAAGGAAAGGAAGCTAGGAACTCGAATCAAGCACCATCTCACTTTCCTCTCTCTCTAGAACACGTTTTTGGTATAAAACCCTAACTTCTCTCTCTATATTTTCGTGATTTACATATATATACATGTTATGATGTCCATCTAACAAGATAATGTCCAAATCTTAAGCTCAAACACGTTTTTGAGGTAGTTATATAAAAACAGTAATCTGACCAGAATTTTCGTCTTCACTAAAATGACTATAACTTGAGTTCTAGGATGAATCAACACGCAAATCTTATACCAAAATGTCCGTATGGATGTCGTCTACAAAAAGTTCTCTCTGAGACTTTTCCCAAAAATACACGGTTTTTAGTGTAGAGGCTAATCTTTGAGCCAAGGTCTGTTTTGAGCCGAAACCGACTACTCTTCATATTTATTTTTGTTAAAAATAGTAAACCGACATGTAAAAATACCATAAAATGCAGAAATGATCTATACATATATGAGAACATGTGAGATTTTTGGTTAGCTATGAATCGGACTAGAAGTGGTCCAAATCGAGGGATTTGTTGAGTACAAAATCTGGAAAACAGGAAACTAGGGACTGTTTTGGTAGTTTGGTGAATGTGACACTTCGAGACATCCACGAAACATAACGAAAAGTTCTATAAGCCTATCTTGACATATTAGAATTTGTGTAAAAGTTTCGGGTCAAACGGTGGTCGTTTGACCACTTTCCCGAACCCGAACCCTTGACTTTCGGACTAAAACTTACATCCGGACACATATACACTTTCGGACCTAGACACCTTCGGACTACAAACATTCAGACATAAATATATATATCTTCGGATATATATAAAAGTACTCGCTTTTGAAAATGCATAGGTATATACTTTACAAGTAAACAAAATGATGAGACGCATAATAATAACACTTGAAATTATTATTACAAAAACTCACCAACGGGCCATACATATTTACAAAATATAAATAATCCAAAACTAATCATTTGGACATTACTAGTTGAATGAGCAACTAGCATAGATGGTCTGTTAAGTCATCTAATCAATCAAAAACCTTGCACGTCTAAGACGCCCTGCAGGTTTCAGTCGATTGATCGACATCATTGTCTTGTAAATCATCATTTGTGCTTAATAGCATCTCATTAGACTCAGGTGAGTTTCATAGCCCCTTTTTAAATGCTTTTACCTAGGGGTGAGATACATGCTCATTTTGTTTTACATGTGAACACAAGTATCAAAACATCGATGTATACTACATGAGTGAAAATCATCTAATCATTTTAAGTCCTCATTAGCATAGTTTGGTAATACTTTGTAGCGTGAATGTTAGTGTATGGATCCATATGGGACTGACAATCCCCGTCCGGGTCAGCAAGCACTGACTGGTCAAAACGGACGCATTATCATTTGTTCATACGTATGTTGATTAGGCATACGCATAGAGGCACCCTCGCTCAGGCACTTAATTGTGATCCTGACACCTCAGTTAAGCTCAGACTATGTGCTCATGGCTGTATGTACATTATATTTGATTAATTTCAATTATCATTAAATCTTGTGGTTCATACATTGTTCTTATCATTAAAACTGTGAGCTCACCAGCTTTATAGCTGACCTTTAGCATGTATTCTCAGGTTCTCAGCAGCAGTAGGTCTGCTCATTCAGGATGCCCATTAGCTCGAGTCACATTCAGATATCAAGAGATTGTCATGCATTACTATATTTTGTATAATTTAGTTATGCCATAGAATCTCTATCATTTTGGCTCAGGAGCTTTTGTAAACTATATCATAACAGTGTAAAAACTTTTATAATATCAATATAACTTGTAAAACGACGCATGTAGTGGTCGTTCATTGTATCTTATGTGCTTTGTGTATTGATTAGTCGCGCCCCGAACCGACCCGCTTCCGCATCATAATTTGGGGGTGCGACAGATTGGTATCAGAGCCTAAGGTTATAGTGAACTAGGTTGCATTTAGTGGGCCTAGATTATGACCGTTAGGCAGTATTCCTTATTAAGTATAACTGGTTCAGTGATTACACCATATGAGTTTAATTTAACATAGCCTAGCTAACTATGTACAATTAAATGAGTACGATGTGAAATCTGAAAGGGGTTATGTTGAACAGGAATGCACTAGTTGACTCTGACCATGAGAGAAACCGAAATTTATACTTGGTTTGTGCTAGACAATCATTAGGCTATTATGTGATATAGGCGTATATACATACATAGGCCTCATTTATGTGATACCTTATAGCCTATTATATATTGAAGATATATGATTAAGCCCCGCTCGCGTATTATCTTCTAAGCTATTATATATATCGAATATATATAGATCACACACGATAATACACTCGTTAACATCTTCACTACCAAAGACGATGAGTATGAATTACTATCGTCTATCCCTTTTATACGCACATAACATCTCACAACACATTCCGCTGTACAATCACATGTTCGCGAGGAATATATCATTCTGTTGGGACATAGAGTGTGACAACAGATCTAGCTTGAAATAGGACTAGTGTAATTATTATTATGTTTGTATATTGGTTTGGATTTGTAAAAGAATATTTGGTTTGTTAGTGATATTCGTTAAACATATTGTTTTGTTAAGTTAGACGAATAATTAAATACAAAATAAATAATAGACTTTTGATGCGTAGCGAGTCAAGATCTCAGGTCGCAGCGAGTCGAGCTGTGAGGTGAGATCTGAACTCGCGTAGGTTGAGTCTGGCGAGCCGAGTTCTTTATTGGGCTTGGGCTGCGAGTTGGACCGAACTCGCAGGCCCATGCGAGCCGAGCCGAGACCATAGTATATAATGTTTTTTTTTACTCGGTGAAAAAAAAAACTTTTGCCATATTTTCTAATCTGCGAATTCGACAAACTCAGAGAAAACTTAATCCTAACGACTAGGCTTTGACGATTTATCGTTTAAAGCTAAGTCTTATTAAACGCAATACGAACATATTCGTTGTTAGTAAGATAACACCGTATTGAGGGATTCCGCACCTTAATACTACAGATAACGAAGTTATCGATCCTAAAACTAGGGGACTTACATCAGGTATCAAAGCTTTCGGGCTAAATACGAGTGTGTTCATAAGTTTTAGTGTTATTGCGTTTTTGATTCGGGTCGTTTTTACGTGCATTCTTGCAATACTAACGATCAAAATCATTCTCTGGACATTTTAGGGTTTGTTTACGGTCAAAATTTTAAGTTTCAGTCGTAAAAATACCTTAAAAATTCATTTTTCGGGTTTAACAGCCGTTTCGCGAGTCGAGATTAGGGTTCCAGCGTCGCCTGCGAACCGAGTTGAACTAGCGAGTCGAACTGAGGCTTGCGAGTCGAACCAAGATCCCTCGCGAATCGACATCACTTGCGAATCGACATCTTTTAGCAATCCGAACTGAGGCTTGCGAATCGACGAATTCTGCGAGTCGAGCTGAGATTGCGAGTTGAGCTGAGTCTTGCGAGTTGAGTTTTCTGAATTCGCTGAAACAGTTTAATTTTACGTTTTTAAGATGTCTGACTTAAGTAGAATGATTGAAATGGACCACGAGGTGGGAAAGTCAAACGTTCCACCTAAGTTGTTAAGAATCGAGGATTACTACAATTGGAAGGACAGATTTGAATCTTACTGTAGATTCCATGACCTGTCAATCTGGATGTGTATCAAGAGTGGATACACCCCACCTACTCAAACTGTTCAAAATGCTACTGTGGTTCTTACCTATGCGAACATGAGTGATCAAGAGAAGGAAGCTTACAGAAATGAAAATAAATCACATTCTTGCATAAAGATGTGTCTTCCTAAAGAGATTGCTCATCAACTGAAATCTTTTCATACTGCTAGAACGCTCTGGGAAGCTCTAGAGAAAAGAGGTGAAGGAAGTCCACAGGTGAGAGCTGGCAAGAGGAGTCTTCTTAAAAAGCAGTTTACTATGTTTAAAGCTTTAAAAGGAGAAGATCTTGATGCCTATGTCACGCGTTTCTACCATCTGCTAAGTGAATTAGAATACCATGAGATTGTTGAAGAAAAAGTATCTAAAACCGACAAGTTTCTTGAGGGTTTGCCTTCTAAATGGGAAATGTATGGTGTTATGATTAAGGATAACGAAACTAGGTATTCTACTATGACCCTAGAGCAAGTCGTTGACAAGCTGAAAGGTTATGATTTCTCCAAGAAGTCAAGAGATAGTGATTCTGATCAGGTTCAGAACCATGGGTTGTATCATGGAAAGTCAAGTCTTTCGACTGCGTCATCTAGTTCGACCACTGCACTGTTAGTTGGTGATACTAGTGAAAATGGAGAACTTATTTATGAAGATCTGTGCTTTATTTCCTCCTCTGGTGATGAGACAAAGGGAAAGAACTCTGAGAAGTCACCTCAAGAGCATCAGAAGATGCCGATGAGTGTGAAATCTGCTGAACAGCAACTGTCTGTTCTTGCTTCCTTTGTTGCATCATATGAGAACTACATAGAGGGAAAGATCAATGATCCTATTCTGTTTGATGAGGATTATGAGCAGATAGATTCTGATTATCTTGAGGAATTGGAGCTTCAAGATCAACTGGCGTTGATATCTAGGAAGGTGAAGAATTTCCTCAAGAGAACTGGTAGAAAGGTGTTGGGCAATAGATCAGGGTTTGACAAAACCAAGGTCAGATGCTTTAACTGTCAGGGTATTGGTCATTTTGCTAGAGAATGCCAAAGACCTAAAGTAGAAGCACAAGGAAAACAAGGTTCGGGAAGTACTCTTGCTTCCAAAGCCTTAGTGGTAAAGCAGTTGGATGGCTCTTATGATTGGCAAGCTCATTCTGAGGAAGCTTTGATGGCCGAGATTGAAGAGACAACTGCTGGATCAGTGTCCTACATGCCCACTGATATGGAACAGAGAGTAGAGGTGCCTAAGTCTGAAGTGAAGGCAAGTGATGATGACGTGCTATATATGGATTCAGTTCCAGATATGAGTCCTGAGGAATTCGTGGCACGCATGGCTGAATTACAAACTGACAAGAAGAAGGTATGTTTAGATATTCTTAATCGTGTTGATGTTTGTTACTTAGTTACTGATCTACAATCTCAGAATAGTGTCTTAACTGTGTCAAATAGCAATTTGTCATCACAATTAAATATGGATAAGGAATCCTATAAGACTGTTAGATCTGAACTTGATCAAGCTATTATGGATATTCGTAGATTAAGTGATGATAAACAGGTCTTAAAAGATAAAATTAAGTCTGATGCGTCGGATAGAACAAAACTTAGAGATACCATAAGTGAAAAATCTGTTGTCATAGATGGTCTCTATATGAATATCAAAGACTTAAATGAGACGATTGCTAGTAAGGATCAGGAAATAGTGAACCTTAACTTAAGGTTAATTGAGCAAAACCGTAAACTTGAGAACTATAGGACATCTCAAATGGATAAAATGTTAGATGCTCAACGTAGTGTAAAGGACAAGACTGGGTTAGGTTACAATGATGTATCCCCACCTTTTAATGCCAATTACACTCCTATTCCTGAAGATTCTGAGATGACTGAAGTTAATCCTGAGATTTCAGTAGCTGATAAACCTGAACAGTCAGAGGCACAGAAAGATGTTATTAAGAACGTATCATTAGATAATGGCAAGGCTTCTCAGTTCACCAAAATACAGTTTGTATCGGGTGGAGTGATTAACGATGCTAAGATTAATGATAAAGTTGATAAGGAACAGTTTAAACCTTTAGTGCCTAAGACTCCGGATGAGAAAGCAAAAGTGAGTAAATCACGCAAGCAGATGTCATGTTTCAAGTGTCATCAAAAAGGACACGTGGCTTCGTGTTGTCCTAACAAAAAGCCTGAAACACCACATAAGCTTGTGATGGATGAAAAGACACAGACCGACTCTAGTATGACTGTAGACGGGTTAGATACCAAACCTAAGTTAGGTAATAAACCTGTTAACATTCTTAAAAGAGATGGAAAGCATAGTGTCTCCCCACCTAAACCTAAACGGCCATATACTCAAAGTGATAATTCTGTCTATAAGTCTAGGGATGTGACACCGTCGAGGTTTAGAACTACAAGTAGAGGCCATAATCATTATGAGAATGGTACTACTTCACGATCACATGAGTTTAATTATAATTATCATAATAGAGCTCATAATTATGTGCCTAAGAGGTTCTCCTCAAATTCACCTCTTAAGGCTGATCGTCCACAAACTCAAGTTACTTCGAAAGTGACCAAAGCTCCTGATGGGAAGGATGGTTATTTTAAAGAGCTTAAGTTTGTTGATGATAAGGGACAAACCAAGACCGTAATGGCTTGGGTCCCTCTTGATAACTGATCGTGTTTTGTGTTATGTGCAGGAGCATGCTGTGAACAAGGACAGCTGGTGGTATGTAGACAGTGGATGTTCAAGACACATGACAGGAGAACGAAGTCTACTGAAGGACTTCAAGGAGAGTCTCAAACAAAAAGTCAATTTTGCAGGAGATAAAGGAGGAGTAATTTCGGGAAAATGAAAAGTTTCAAATGGAACTTTGACTCTTGAGGATGTGAACTATGTTGAAGAACTTACTCACAACCTAGTGAGTGTTTCCCAAGTCTGTGATAAAGGTCACCCAGTTTATTTTAATGAAAATGAGGCCTTAGTCCTGAAGCCAGGTTTTAAAATTCCTGATGAATGGATATTGATGAGGGCGCCAAGGAAGAAGGACATCTATGCTATCAACATGGGTGTTCCTAACTCTTCAATGGTGTCTACAAGTTTATTATCCAAGGCTTCGGAAACAGACGCATTGTTATGGCATAGGAGAATGGCACATCTGAACTGGAGAAAGATGAATTATATAACCAAAAATGGTTTGGTTCTAGGTGTACCACAAAAACGTTTCGAGTATGAGGATAAGTATGTTCCTTGCATGAAAGGAAAGCAGCACAAGAAACCACACAGACCTAAGACTGAAAACTCTATCTCTTCGCCATTTGAATTGCTACATATGGATCTCTTCGGCCCTATAAGCAAGAGAAGTATAGGTGGCAAATGGTACTGTTTGGTTGTCACAGATGATTATTCTAGATTCTCATGGGTATTCTTTTTGGGATCAAAGGATGAGACTCCTGGAATTCTAATTGAGTTCTTTGATCTAGTAGAGAATGTCTATAAAAAGAGAGTTAAGCGTATTCGTAGTGACAATGGAACAGAATTCAAGAATTCAACGTTGAATATCTATTGCTTAAGCAAAGGGATATTACATCAATTCAGTGCACCTTATGAACCTCAACAGAATGGTGTTGCTGAAAGGAAAAATAGGACGTTGATTGAAGCTGCTAGAACAATGCTTGCTGATTCAAAGCTTCCAGTCATCTTTTGGGCAGAAGCAGTGAATACAGCATGTTATGTTCTTAATAGAGTTCTTACAGTTAAGAGACATAACAAGACTTGTTATGAGCTTTTGAACAATAAGAAACCTAACTTAAAAGGGTTTGAACCCTTTGTTGTTTCATGCACCATATTAAAGACTGGACATCAAGAAAAATTTGGTGAGAAGGCTGACGAAGGATTTTTCCTAGGTTATATGCCCAATTCGCCAAACAAGAGAGTCTTTAATAAAGTCACAGGACGTTTGGAGGTAGTTTATAATATTGAGGTTACGAGCTACTCACCAGATGTTCATAAGGACTTAGATTGGCAATTTGATTATTCTGATCTCTTTGCATCATTTAAAGTTCCTATTAGTGACTATGTCAGTGATTCAGAGATAGCTGAACATTTATTGTTTGAAGATGAGAATATTGGTCCCGCTTCAACATCAAGTGTTAAGCAGTCTGGAATTAAGACTAATGTTGACTCAGATAAAGCTTCCACAAGTGAGTCACAACAACCTTCAGAGGATAAGTCTCAAGAAACAGAAGATCCTGATGATCTTTCTACAAAGTTTGATGATATACTTACTCCTTTGAAACATTTAAGGATATCTTCAGCACGTACGGAAGATGTACCTGAATTGGAAGAGATTGGTACTAATTTGGAAGATGAAATACAGGTTGAACCAATTACTACAACAAGAACGAGTAAGAATCATCCCGTTGAAAACATCATCGGTGATATTAATACTCCGGTTCAAACTAGGCATCAATCCAGAACCAGTACGTCTGAGAATTCTGAATACCAAAGCTTGTATACTGCAATGAAAGAGACAGGGATTCCAAATCAATGTCTATATTCATGCTTTATCTCACAAATCGAGCCTAAAAATGTTCAAATGGCTTTAAAAGAAAGTTCGTGGGTAGAAGCAATGCAAGAAGAACTATCTCAGTTCTCTAAATTACAAGTATGGGAGTTGGTTGACCTACCAAAGGGAGAATATCCAATTGGAACTAGATGGGTATTTAAGTGCAAGAGAGATGATAAAGGAATCGTTACTCGCAATAAAGCTCGTCTGGTAGTTCAAGGTTTTAATCAACAAGAAGGTATAGATTACAATGAAGTGTTTGCACCAGTTGCTAGGCTAGAAGCAATTAGAGTATTCTTAGCATTCGCATCATATTATGGTATAAAGGTTTATCAGTTGGATGTTAAGAGTGCCTTTTTGTATGGCAAAGTGGAAGAATTGGTGTATGTTTCACAACCGCCAGGGTTTGCTGATCCTGAGTATCCAGATAGAGTATATCGTTTGAATAAGGCTCTATATGGATTACATCAAGCACCAAGGATGTGGTATGGAACACTATCAACGTATCTACTTGAGAATGGATTTACAAGAGGATCGATTGATAGTACACTAATTGTGAAATGGAAAAAGAAAGACTTTCTTCTCGTGCAAGTTTATGTTGATGACATTATCTTTGGATCATCTGATGAAAAGATGTGTCAAGAATTTGAGAAAGTCATGAGAAAAAGGTTCGAAATGTCTGCAATGGGAGAGTTGAATTTCTTCTTAGGATTACAAGTTGATCAAAAGAAGGATGGATTCTTTATTCATCAATCTAAATACACATATGAGCTATTAGAACGCTTCAAGATGGATGAAAGTAAGGTCTACAATACTCCAATTCCAGTCAATCATGGACTAGGTCCAGATACATCGAGTGATAGCGATGTGGATCCAACTCTTTATAGAGCCATGATCGGATCACTAATGTATCTTACAGCCTCTAGGCCTGACATAATGTTTGCTGTTTGTTTATGCGCAAGATATCAGGCTAATCCGAAAGAGTCACACATGCAAGCTGTTAAACGGATCTTTCGTTACCTCAAAGGGAAACCTAAGCTGGGTCTTTGGTATCCGATTGATGGAGACTTAGATCTAGTAGCTTATACTGATTCGGATTATGGAGGATGCAATCAGAATAGGAAATCTACGACCGGAGGATGTCAATTCCTAGGAGGTAGATTAGTATCCTGGCAGTGCAAGAAGCAAACCTCGGTAGCCATTTCTACATGTGAAGCTGAGTATGTTGCAGCTGGCAGCTGTTGCTCACAAGTTCTTTGGATTCAACAGCAACTGCGGGATTACGGGTTAAATATAACCAATACTCCTATGATGATTGATAACGAATCTACTATGTCGATCACCAATAATCCGGTGAAGCACAGTAAAACTAAGCATATTGATATTCGACATCATTTTATTAGAGATTGTGCTGAGAAGAAATTGATAAAGTTAGTTAAGGTTCCATCATTGGATAACTTAGCAGACTTATACACAAAGGCGTTCGACAGAGCAAGATTTGAAACGTTGGTTCAACTAAACGGAATGAGAAATCCAGAGTGATTAGTCTTCCAAGGGTATTTTTGTAATAGTTAGTATTTCTGTGTTCATTAAAAAAAAAAAAAAAAAGGGGGGCGTATGGCATTCATTTGCTTGTTACCTAAGGGGAATCGCCTTCATTTAAGTTTTTATTTGCAAAAACTAAGGGAAATGATAGTACATTAGGAGAATAAGCTTCACAATAATAATCTTAAGTCCTAAGTATGATATGGTAGTAGGTTCAAATAAAGTTGCTTTAGAACTACAGCGGTTCTATCAGGTATGTGTTTATATTTATTTGATTATACACCTATATCCACAAGTTATAATTTGTCTATTTTTATTAAATCTTTAGATGGCTTCATCATATGATGTACTGGTAGGCAAATTATATGAAATTTTCTAAGCCTTAAGAAGTTAATTAACTACTTGTTTATTATTTTGTGTTACTATTCTATGATGTATGACATTAAGTCTTAATTGTTGAATGATGGTATTGCCATACACTGTTATCATACATATTAATTTGAATTGACAAATAGTAGCAATATGGGTATTAACTTAATTACTGGTAACTTTGTTGTACTAAGTACAGAACTGAAACCTTTAATTAAATTAATATTCTCAAATATATTTTGAATTATGCTAGAAGGGATCTTCTGTTGTACTACGTACAGACTTAGATAACATAGCATATTCAAAGTATGTTTGATATTTGTCTAACCTTAAAAATTCAAGTGTATGTTGTATGTTTCGAAAAGATACATCATTTAGTAACCGCTACCTTGAAAATTTAATGATGCAGTGTTATGTGTTTTACTTGAATTCTTCAGTATGTCATATAATAGGAAGCACTTGATAATACTCATACTAAAAATAAAGAGTTTGCTTAGAAAATTGAGTCTAATTTGTTTATGTGGATCATAATACTGGTAATCGTCTTGAACTATCTATAATTAAAATATTCACTTTATGTGAGTAATGCATTTATTAATTATGCTATGTGGATAAAGGTACCTAAGATATAGTTTTATAAATATAAATGTATAACTGATAAATTTAGTTGTAATTTTACAGTAATTTATTTGAATTTCATGAGGTATGTATACTACCAATCTGTTTAGACTTTTAAATGTATAATTAATTGCTTATTCTTTCTAATATGATCCATAAGCAGATAAATTCTTATTTATTTTGTTTATGTATTTTATTTTGATCAAGTGATTAATAAAATGGTACTTGATACCAATGGTTATGTAATTTTGTTTTATCTTATTTTTATTTTTTTTAAAATTTTTGTGTTTATTAGGTTTTACCCTTCGGAATTCAATTATACTGTATATTTTTGAGTTGAACAATGTGACAAATACAAGTGAAAATTAATTATAATTTAGACTTGTAAAATATCGGGTTTTTATTTATACTTAGCATTAAATTCGCGTTTTTAATTGTTTCTGCGAGTTGGCATCAACTTGCGAGTCCACTTAAATCTCGCGAATCGGATATATAGTATAAAGGGGGTCAAACGAGTCAAACCAACCCACCGAACCCACACAAACCTAGCGAGTTCACTACACTTTGCGAATCCGTCAAAAAGGCGAAACGAGGCGATTTTCACTTTTCGTTTGATTTCGAATTTTAGAGTACGGGAACGAGTTTTTCAATCCGTAGACTTTATACACCTTCAAATTACGAACATTTTGAGGTATATATCCACGGATTTCACCGTTTAAATTGCACGAAATCGAAGGTTTTTTAAACTTAGGGTTTCGGTTTTAAAGTTTAATCGATTTGAGTCGATTACGATGTTATTGGACATAGATCTTTAGGGTTTATGTTAAACGAACATTAATAAACGTAAATCAATCAATAGATCATGTTAAAATCAGCAGATAAATCGATTTTAAGTGTAAATTCGCGACGGCAGTTCATCGAACGAGTTGACATTGTAAATCAACTCGCAGCGAGTTGACTAGCGAATCCATGAGATTAGCGAGTTCACTTCAATAGCTGCTTGATAAGTTTAGCGAGTTGATAAGTTTAGCGAGCTGATCAATGTAGCGAGTTGATGAGTATATCGAGTTGATAAGCAAAACGAGTTGACCTCACCTCGTTAGGCCAGTTTATGCGAGTCCGGAATTTACAATCATTTTAATTTTTTTTTGTAATAACTTTTATTTAATTAATTTAAATTAGACTTAAGACTTTTTAGTTATAAGCTAAATTTTTATATACGACTTGAGACTATTTTTGTAACAAGTTATATATACTTTCAATTTTAAACTATGATGTTTGATGAATCTCGATTCATAATACGTAATAGTTTAAATATTTTTAATCGTGCATTAAATTATATCTGTTGTTTGTGTTTATTTTACAGACATGGCTAGAGCATTTGATAAGGGTCACAACATTTTGGTTGATCTGAACCTTGAGGCCAAGCGGGCTGACAGGGTTGCTGATATTCTACGTTTTCTAGCATGATCAAGGATTAGATACGCCATTACGGCCAATCCTCCGATCTCTCAGGCTATTCTGAATGATTTTTGGACAGATATAATATATGACGAATCTGTCACCCCACCTGAGATTCGAGCTACGGTTAGTGGACGACCTGTTACCTTTTCAGCTGGTAATCTCCGTGAGATTCTGCAGCTAGGTACCGTAGAACAGGAAAATGGGGATATTGAGTATCCTATGGATTTTATTGAGGGTGCGATAGGTCGTATGGGATATACAGGAGACAGACGTGGACGTCAGTTCCAGAAGCCTCTGGTCATTGGTCAGTGGAGGTTTCTTTGGCACGTGATGAATATAGTTTTCGCAGCGAAGAAAGGTGTCTTTGATGAGTTGAGCCCTGCGATTCTATCGGCTGCACTGTCACTGGTTTATAATAAACCATACAGTTTTTGTGATTATCTTTTTGGTGAGATTGCGAAACAGATATCGGGGTCTGTTAGATCAAGATTTTTGGTTTACCCGCGATTTTGCATGCTGATTATCCGTGCGCGTCTACCGGATTTGGCTATACCTGAACCACATATAGTGGTTAATACGATTGACCATCGTGGGTATAATGCCATGTTTATGCAGACAGTTAGGAAGGAAGGTGTGGTGAAACCGGAAGTTAGACCACTTTTCGGATATATTGTTGATCCGAACTACGTTGCACCGCCAAATCATGGGTGGTTAGACGTAGCTCCTGCTGCTGTTGCTGCTCCTGCTATTGCTGATGTTGTACCAGAACCTGCGGCTGAGGAAGCTCAACCTGAAGATCCACAAGGGCTCCTTGAGGATGTTCTTATTCAGGTTGGTCAGGTGGATCAGCAAGTGAATCCAGATGTTGCTGCACAAGTTGTGCAAGAGGTTTTAGAGCAGAATGATGATGCGACAAATCCTTTGCTTCAAGATATTGAGAGTTATTTAGCACCACCTGAGGTAATCTTTTATTTATGTAATAATATAGATGCTTAGTTGATAGATTGTTTTATTAATCATAGATGCATAATATTATTATATAATGATTCTGATATTAGATATTTAGTAAATTGGATATTATTTCTGATTTTAAAATATAAATATCATTAACCGAACAGGAAGCTGAAGCTGAGGCTGCAAATCCCGAAGTTATATTACTTGAGGATGAGCAGATACAGCTTGATAGATCAGTTGTTGTACCGACTGAGGTATTATATCTGATTAATCTTAAATATATAGAACTTGTATGATAGAGCTTACGCTAATCATAAATGTTTAATATATTTAAACTTTAGGAGCCTGTTAGATCATCTAGAGGTCGTGATGGTGAGACGGCTTCAGATGAAGATTCTGATAATACACCTTCTCCTCCTCCATCTGCTTCTGAAAGGAAGAGAAAAGGAAAAGATATTCTGGAGGAAGGTACTGAGGAAGTTGAGATTCCTTTGATGAAGCGTCCGAGAACGCTTACTATTCGAGAAGGTTAGTATTGATTATAAAAGTTAAATAATCTTAACTTGTTGTTTATCAGGAGTTGAACTGAGACAGTTAATTCTGTATACAGCTGCTCAGGATACACCACAGGTGGAGATGGATGCACCGGTGGTTACTGAATCGATATCTTTACCGCTTCAGGTATGAGATATAAGTTCTATAACTATGAGTGTTATGCAATTAATTAGAGTTTGAGACAGAGTAATCTGTAACAATAATTGATTTTAATTGTGTTTAACTTTACAGCATGAGGTTGCTGATCTAGTTCGTGGAGCTAATTTTCCAACGAACAAAACAGCTAGATTTGCGACAAGTTTGCTTACGCAAGCTTTGTCTCAACCTCATACACCGCTTACCAAAGACTGACATATTGAGTCTCTTACACCGCCTGGACCAAGAACGATACCTGTTACTCCGACGACTGATGCTGAAAGGATTACATCCTTAGAGTCGAGGGTAAAGGATTTAGAGAAGCTTACTTCTCAGTTTCCAGAGCTGGTGTCGAGCAATCTTCTTCTTTCTCAGCAGATTCTCAAGCAGAGTGAATCGTACAATCTGTTGATGAAGACTCATGAGACTTTGCTTGCGGACTTCAACGTACAGAGACTGAAGTTATCTTCTTTAGAGAGTCTGGTCTTGAGATCGCATTCAGGACAGTCTACTCAGGGGGAGATATTGGTATATCTGGAGTCTTGTAGAGAAAATGAGTTGAAGAGGAAGAGAGATCAAGACAAGGACGATGATCCCAATGCACCGAGTGGTGAGCAGACTGGTCCTTCAAAGACTGGTGAGCAAGCTACTATTCAGGGGGAGTCTGGTGCTGGTGCTAGTGGTTCTGGAGTGGATACAAGTGCAGATAAGACTGTACCGGGTGATACTGAAGCTGGTAAGATAGCTTAGTATTATCATAGTACTGTAATATTTGTAATAGTTTGTATTGAACAAATGTAAACTTAATTATTGTGTAAATATATTTGGCTTAGGGTTATTATTATTTTAAGTAAAATATGTTGGGTAATTTAAGTTTATATAATTATGTTAAGATAAAATAGTGATCGAAAGACTTCCGACTCATTGAGTAGTCGAGCGGCGTGTTCCGATTAATTTCGGCGGTCAAAATTTTATGATAACATATGCATTTTAGATTTGATTATGGACTTAAGACCGTAAGGTATATAAGTAATTAACAAGTTAAAAATGTATTCGTATTAACTAGACAAATGATATATAATTTAAAGGTTAAATTGATAATGAATTAGATCAATTAACACTTGGAAATTATATAAGTTAATTAATAGTAAATTTAAATGTTTGGTGATTATTCACAATGCATTAGAATTTAAAATTAATTAATATTTGTTAAGTAGACTTAAGAAATTTTGGATTGATTCAGGGTAATCAATAAAAGATTTTATAAGTTATATGTAAATTGCGTTTATATTTTAGGTTAAAATATACAAAAGATTTAATAAAGAAATTCTTAGGTTGATTCAGGGAAATTGATAAGAGAATTTTAATTATTAATATTTATTTGTATTTGTGGTTTTCTCTTAGGATTAGAGATGCTTGATCTATCTGATTCGGAAGATGATATTTTTGATGAGATAGATGAAGATATTGATTATGATCTTGAGGATGGAGAATTCCAACCACCTACAGATTGGACTGCTGTACCTGAGAATGTGCAAGACATGGGTGTAGATCTAGATGCAAACATTGATGAACACCATGTGAGCCCATCTAGGACAGAAGTTGTTATTGAAAATGAACAAGGCCCAACAATTGTCGATATAGATGAAGATATTGATGATTCAACCTCTGATGAAGAAGAAGAAGTTCTTGTTCAAACCAAAAATCCTGCTGTTGTACTTAGGAAACTTCCAAAGAAGAAGAAGAAGATTGGAATTTCTGAAGTTGATGTTACGAAAAAGCGTGTACCACGTAAAGGGATTATTGGTTGGTACTTTGACTCAGAACTAAAGCTTTTTGCGATCAAAAGGTTTGACGGAGTTCAATATTTTGAAAGAAAGCTTGCAGTTTTTAGTTTTCTACCACGTTATGAAATACGTGATTTGGCTAGATTAGAGATTAACAATCCAAGTCGTGATGATTATGCTGATCGTGTTGAAAGAATCATTAGACATGAGGTTGGTACGAATAAGTTTGTTCAGATTAAGCCAAGAAAGGGAAAAACTGTGAAATTACAAGAGAGAAGTCAAAGAACAGGAAGAAGAAGAAGGAAGAAGATATATCCAGCTGTTAGATGCATACAGCAGATTCCACTGAAGACAATGCCACAAGATATTCTGGGTAATATGAAGAGATGGCATGTAGATTCAGGAACTGGAGAAGCTGTTATGGTTGAAGCTGATGATGAGGTTGACGGTGGTGAAAGAGAAATCTTCAGAGTCTATGACCATCGACACCTAATGAACATGTCGAAGAAAGATTTGATTAAGTTGAATGAAAATAGAATCTTGACGACAGACGCATGGGGTGATTTAGGACGAGATTATAAGATGATGGTTAAGACGTGTATCAAGATGAAGATTTACGCAGGCAGTAAGATTTACAAATGAAGACCAAAGACAAGCGTGAAGATAAAGACGCTAGAGCTATTGTCAAGGGGGAGTCTGTTGGGACATAGAGTGTGACAACAGATCTAGCTTGAAATAGGACTAGTGTAATTATTATTATGTTTGTATATTGGTTTGGATTTGTAAAAGAATATTTGTTTTGTTAGTGATATTCGTTAAACATATTGTTTTGTTAAGTTAGACGAATAATTAAATACAAAATAAATAATAGACGTTTGATGCGTAGCGAGTCGAGATCTCAGGTCGCAGCGAGTCGAGCTGTGAGGTGAGATCTGAACTCGCGTAGGTTGAGTCTGGCGAGCCGAGTCCTTTATTGGGCTTGGGCTGCGAGTTGGACCGAACTCGCAGGCCCATGCGAGCCGAGCCGAGACCATAGTATATAATGTTTTTTTTTACTCCGTGAAAAAAAAAACTTTTGCCATATTTTCTGATCTGCGAATTCGACAAACTCAGAGAAAACTTAATCCTAACGACTAGGCTTTGACGATTTATCGTTTAAAACTAAGTCTTATTAAACGCAATACGAACATATTCGTTGTTAGTAAGATAACACCGTATTGAGGGATTCCGCACCTTAATACTACAGATAACGAAGTTATCGATCCTAAAACTAGGGGACTTACACATTCGTACTTCCTCCATCATTCTAATTCTTTGGAATCACAAGTGGAACCTGTTGTTAGAAGGACTATAGGTTCCCATAAGTAGTTGCTTACCTCACCCACTCGCAAACTCGCATCTAGTATGCAACTCTGTTGTTTGTCAAATGTGATTATCACTTGTGTCATTGTATATTACCCCATAAATATATATATGCATATGCGATGTATCATGTTTTGGTGCAAACAACTCATCCACTCTATTTGCTTTTGTCAGTATCATGCCGCCAAAAAGGAAAGGTTTCAGTCAAGCTAAACTCAATGCTGTGGTTACCCGGGCTGTAGCCGAAGCAATGGCTGCTCGAGAAGCTCAAAGGAATGAAGAGACAGTCAATACCACTCCTACTCCTGTTATCAAACCTTGTTCCTACAAGGATTTTCTCAGCTGCAAACCATTGTATTTCAAGGGCACAGAAGGTGCCATTGGCCTGATCAGATGGATTGAAAGAATGGAATCTGTCTTCAGTCTCTGTAACTGTACTGAAGATAGTAAGGTCAAGTTTGCTGCTTACACCTTTCAAGAAGGTGCACTAACGTGGTGGAACACCCACGCAAACTCTATTGGCGTCGAGATCGCAAACCGACTTCCTTGGCCTTAATTGAAGAAAAAGCTAAGGGAGAAGTACTGTCGCGAGGAAGAACTACACCGACTGGAAGTGGAGTTCTGGCATCTGGCGGTACAAGGGAACGATATTGCTGGGTACACCACCAAGTTCCAGCAATTCGCTCTGTTGTGCCCAGGTTTGGTTGATACGGAAGGAAAAAGTATCAAGAAGTACATCCGCGGCCTCCCGGAGAATATCCAGGGGAATGTTACCTCAGCTCAACCAACCACTCTGGAAAGAGCTATCGGAATTGCTCATGAACTCATGGCCATGGTTGTCAGCCATGAGACATCTGTTCCATCTTCTGGTAACAACAACAAAATAAAGTGGTCTGGGAACACCACTCAAAATCAATCATCATTCAAGAGGTCTGAGTCTGATAAGACCACCAACACTGGTTCTGGTTCCAACAAGGGCTACACTGGAAATAAGCCCTACTGTTCAAAGTGACACCATCATCATGATGATCCTTGCGGCACACCTTGTGGAAAATGTCAAAGGTATGGACATTTGACCAAAGACTGTAGGTCTACCACCGTCAACACCAACACCACCAGCCAACCAAAGTCCTGCTATGAGTGTGGAGAAACTGGTCACTTTAGGAATGAGTGCCCAAAGCTGAAGAACAAGGGTAACAACACTGCGAAGGGAAGAGCTTTCGTTCTGAACTCAGGAGAGGCCCATCAAGACCCGAATGTGGTCTCGGGTACGTTTCTTCTCAACAACCTTACTGCTTCTGTTCTGTTTGATTCTGGTGCTGATAGGAGCTTCATATCTGATGAGTTTAGTAAATTGCTTAACATTGCCCCTATTGCCTTAGATGCTAAGTACATTGTAGAATTAGCTAATGGCAAGTTAATTGAGACTGACAGTGTAATACCAAATTGCACTTTAAATCTATCTGATGAAATCTTCTCTATTGACCTTATACCCGTTGAGATTGGAAGTTTCGACGTCATTATTGGAATGGATTGGTTATCCAAGCACCGAGCTGAAATTGTCTGCTATGACAAAATCGTCCGTATTCCTCTTGTCACCGGTAGTACTCTAATCATACAAGGGGAGACCGGCATGATGAGATTGAATATCATATCCTGCATGAAAACTCGCAAGTACCTTAGGAAAGGGTACCAGGCGATCCTCGCACATGTCTTGGAGAAAAAGTCGGAAGAGAAACGACTTGAGGATGTGCCCATTGTTAGAGATTATCCAGAAGTCTTTCCCGAAGACTTACCTGGCCTTCCACCACCGAGACAAGTTGAGTTCTCGATCGATCTCGTGCCGGGGGCAGCACCTGTTGCACGAGCACCATATCGTTTAGCCCCTTCAGAACTTCAGGAGTTGTCTACTCAGTTGCAGGAACTCCTGGATAAGGGATTCATTAGACCGAGTTCTTCACTATGGGGAGCTCCGGTTCTGTTTGTGAAAAAGAAAGACGGTTCATTCAGAATGTGTATCGACTATAGAGAGTTGAACAAGTTGACCGTCAGGAACCGTTACCCACTTTCTCGTATTGATGACCTATTTGATCAACTTCAAGGGTTAAGTTTCTATTCGAAGATAGATCTAAGATCAGGTTATCATCAGTTACGAGTTCGTGACATCGACATCCCAAGGACTGCCTTCCGAACTCGCTATGGACATTACGAGTTCCAAGTGATGCCATTTGGTTTGACTAACGCACCGGCCGTATTCATGGACCTTATGAACCGAGTGTGCAAACCATATCTCGACAAGTTTGTCATTGTTTTCATCGATGACATTCTTATTTACTCGCGCAATGAGCAAGAGCACGCGCAGCATCTCAAAACCATTCTAGAACTTCTTAGACACGATGAGTTATATGCAAAATTCTCCAAGTGTGAGTTCTGGATGCAAACTGTTCAATTCCTTGGTCATGTAATTGATAGTCAAGGAATTCACGTGGATCCCTCGAAGATTGAGGCAATCAAGTGCTAGCAAGCACCCTCAATGCCGACCGAAGTACGTCAATTTTTAGGATTGGCTGGTTATTATCGGCGCTTCATTGAGAATTTCTCCAAAATAGCTCAACCTCTCACGACACTGACTCAGAAATAAAGAAGTTTGATTGGACTAATACACAAGAGTCAGCGTTTCAGCTATTGAAGCAAAAGCTCTGCAGTGCACCAATACTATCATTACCCGAAGGCAACGAAGACTCCGTGGTATACTGTGATGCTTCACACCAAGGTCTTGGTTGCGTGTTGATGCAACGGGACAAGGTGATTGCCTACGCTTCTCGACAAGTAAAGGTTCACGAAAAGAATTACACGACTCACGACCTCGAGCTGGGGGCATTGGTGTTCGCACTCAAGATCTGGAGACATTACCTGTATGGCACGAGATGTACCATCTTCACCGATCATAAGAGCCTCCAGCATATATTCGATCAGAAGGATCTCAACATGAGGCAACGATGATGGGTCGAGTTGCTCACTGATTATGATTGTGAAATCAAGTATCATCCGGGCAAAGCAAATGTAGTTGCCGATGCCCTAAGTCGCAAAGAGCGCACAAAACCACTTCGAGTCCGAGCCCTTAGTATAACCATCCATAATGATCTAATCATTCAAATTCTAACTGCTCAACTCGAAGCACTGAAACCTGAAAACATCAAGGATGAGGCCTTGCGCAACATGGAGAATCAATTCGAAACCAAACCCAATGGGTTCAAATACTTCGCACACCGGATCTGGTTACCTAAGTTCGGAAATCTTCGAGACTTGGTGATGGATGAAGCTCACAAGTCCAAATATTCTATACATCCTGGATCTGACAAGATGTATCATGGCATCAAGGGATCATATTGGTGGCCAAACATGAAAGCAGAGATTGCCACGTATGTCAGCAAGTGCCTCACATGTTCAAAAGTCAAAGCAGAATATCAGAAGCCCACCGGTCTGCTACAGCAACCGGACATTCCTGAATGGAAATGGGAGCAAATCGCTATGGATTTCATCACTAAACTCCCAAGAACAGCTAGCGGTTGTGACACCATTTGGGTGATCGTAGACCGGCTCACCAAATCAGCTCATTTCATTGCCATCAAGGAAACCGACAAAATGGAACGTCTCACGCGAGTCTATATGAAGGAGATCGTATCGAGACATGGCGTTCCTATCTCAATTATCTCTGACAGAGATAGTCGTTTCACTTCTCAGTTTTGGAGATCATTACAGAAAGTATTAGGTACTCGTCTGGATATGAGTACTGCGTATCATCCTCAAACCGATGGCCAAAGTGAAAGGACAATTCAAACACTGGAAGATATGCTACGCGCCTGCGTAATTGATTTCGGTGCAAATTGGGAACACCACTTGCCATTGTGCGAATTCTCGTACAACAACAGCTATCATACCAGCATTGGAGCTGCACCATTCGAGGCACTGTACGGTTGTAAGTGCCGGTCGCCCATCTGTTGGACCGAAGTTGGAGACAGCCAACTGACTGGTCCTGAAATCATTCATGAAACCACCGAGAAGATCGTTGGTATCCAGCAACCGCTGAAGGCCGCACGTGATCGTCAGAAAAGTTATGCTGACGTAAGACGCAAGCATCTCGAGTTCCAGGTTGGGGATCGAGTATTGCTCAAAGTATCACCTTGGAATGGTGTCATCCGTTTTGGTAAACGTGGGAAGTTAAACCCGAGATACATCGGACCTTTTGAGATCCTTGAAAGGATTGGTCCAGTCGCATATCGATTGCAGCTACCTCCAGAGCTTTGTAGCGTGCATCCCACATTTCACATTTCTAACCTGAAGAAATGCCTGTCCGATGAGACACTCATCATTCCGCTCGAGGAAATTCAAATCGACGACAAACTTCATTTTGTCGAGACACCAGTGGAGATCATGGACCGTGAGGTCAAACAGCTCAAGCAAAGTCGTATCCCTATTGTCAGAGTTCGGTGGAATTCGCGGCGAGGTCCGGAATTTACCTGGGAACGGGAAGACCAGATGCGACTCAAATATCCACATCTATTTTCAGACTCCACTCACGCGCCAACTCAGAGCTGAATTTCGGGACGAAATTCTCTTAACAAGGGGAAAATGTGACACCCGACCAATTAGGGCTAGAAATTTGCGCCTAATCATTTTGTAATACATGTAATTAGTTCCATGCTAGGCTAATTGTATGTATCATTACGTGTATTTTATAAATATACGCATTTACGCGATTCTATTTAATCGTGCATTTTATTATATCGGCCGAATTCCGATACATTAATATGGACGTTGGTGAACCCTTTATTAAATAATATGAGATTATTCGATAAACATATTAGTTACTAAATATTATTTCGATAATATTTCATAAGTATTCCGTATCGCATAAAATGCTCATACGCGACCCAAAAACGAGCGAAACGCGCCCAACAATCGAACGAAAACCAAAATATATTTTACAAATTTAAAATATATTATTTTGATGGAAAATATTCATTTGAAATAGCGTATATCAAACCGATCACAAAAACGTCTAATTAAAACCGCACGCGATTAAATAATCGTAACGCGATCCCGTAAACGAAAACCGACACATTAATCAAACATTTTTTTTATAAGTGTTATCAAGTAATATGGAGTATTACTTCAACTTAAAATATCGAAAACCAATTGTTATTTAAAAACACGTACGTATAACATTAACCTATAACTAAATGTTTAAACGATCGGGTAATCGAACGCGGGTATAATACCAAGCATAGAGACAAGATTTAAACCAAACCTTGCCCCCATTTGTTTAATAAAAACCAGCCAACATGATCCACTTTTTGTGGATCATGCCCTTGACCATAAGCCACCAATCACACCCTTAATTCCCTCATTTGGTTCCTCCACTTCTCTCTCTAATCTCTCTCTCTAAAATCTGCTCTCTCACCCTCTCTCTACAACCACCACATCTCCACCATCAAACCACCATCAACCGCCATCATTTTGGGCAAGGAAAGCAAGGAAAGGAAGCTAGGAACTCGAATCAAGCACCATCTCACTTTCCTCTCTCTCTAGAACACATTTTTGGTATAAAACCCTTACTTCTCTCTATATATTTTCGTGATTTACATATATATACATGTTATGATATTCATCTAACAAGATAATGTCCAAATCTTAAGCTCAAACACGTTTTTGAGGAAGTTATATAAAAACAGTAATCTGACAAGAATTTTCGTCTTAACTAAAACGACTATAACTTGAGTTGTAGGATGAATCAACACGCAAATATTATACCGAAATGTCCGTATGGATGTCTTCTACAAAAAGTTATCTCTGAGACTTTTCCCAAAAATACACGGTTTTTAGTGTAGAGGCTAATCTTTGAGCCAAGGTCTGTTTTGAGCCGAAACCGACTACTCTTCATATTTATTTTTGTTAAAAATAGTAAACGGACATGTAAAAATACCATAAAATGCAGAAATTATCTAGACATATATGAGAACATGTGAGATTTTTGGTTATCTATGAATCGGACTAGAAGTGGTCCAAATCGAGGGATTTGTTGAGTACAAAATCTGAAAAACAGGAAACTAGGGACTGTTTTGGTAGTTTGGTGAATGTGACACTTCGAGACATCCACGAAACATAACGAAAAGTTCTATAAGCCTATCTTGACATATTAGGATTTGTGTAAAATTTTCGGGTCAAACGGTGGTCGTTTGACCACTTTCCCGAACCCGAACCCTTGACTTTCGGACTAAAACTTACATCCGGACACATATACACTTTCGGACCTAGACACCTTCGGACTACAAACATTCGGACATAAATATATATATCTTCGGATATATATAAAAGTACTCGCTTTTGAAAATGCATAGGTATATACTTTACAAGTAAACAAAATGATGAGACGCATAATAATAACACTTGAAATTATTATTACAAAAACTCACCAACGGGCCGTACATATTTACAAAATATAAATAATCCAAAACTAATCATTTGGACATTACTAGTTGAATGAGCAACTAGCATAGATGGTCTGTTAAGTCATCTAATCAATCAAAAACCTTGCGCATCTAAGACGCCCTGCAGGTTTCAGTCGATTGATCGACATCGTTGTCTTGTGAATCATCATTTGTGCTTAATAGCATCTCATTAGACTCAGGTGAGTTTCATAGCCCCTTTTTAAATGCTTTTACCTAGGGGTGAGATACATGCTCATTATGTTTTACATGTGAACACAAGTATCAAAACATCGATGTATACTACATGAGTTAAAATCATCTAATCATTTTAAGTCCTCATTAGCATAGTTTGGTAATACTTTGTAGCGTGAATGTTAGTGTATGGATCCATATGGGACTGACAATCCTCGTCCGGGTCAGCAAGCACTGACTGGTCAAAACGGACGCAGTATCATTTGTTCATACGTATGTTGATTAGGCATACGCATAGAGGCACCCTCGCTTAGGCACTTAATTGTGATCCTGACACCTCAGTTAAGCTCAGACTATGTGCTCATGGCTGTATGTACATTATATTTGATTAATTTCAATTATCATTAAATCTTGTGGTTCATACATTGTTCTTATCATTAAACCTGTGAGCTCACCAGCTTTATAGCTGACATTTAGCATGTATTCTCAGGTTCTCAGTAGCAGTAGGTCTGCTCATTCAGGATGCCCATTAGCTCGAGTCACATTCAGACATCAAGAGATTGTCATGCATTACTACATTTTGTATAATTTAGTTATGCCATAGAATCTCTATCATTTTGGCTCAAGAGCTTTTGTAAACTATATCATAACAGTGTAAAAACTTTTATAATATCAATATAACTTGTAAAACGACGCATGTAGTGGTCGTTCATTGTATCTTATGTGCTTTGTGTATTGATTAGTCGCGCCCCGAACCGACCCGCTTCCGCATCATAATTTGGGGGTGCGACACTTATGGTGTTGACACCCAAACAGAATCTCAGAACCAACAATCATACCCAGATCACTGCCATGGAAATCCATCAACATAACATCATACTTCAACATCATTCTCATTTAGCTGCTTTGCCTTTCATATTACCTTGAATCATAGGAAA
Source organism: Helichrysum umbraculigerum (assembly GCA_949592205.1). Taxonomy (NCBI): domain Eukaryota; kingdom Viridiplantae; phylum Streptophyta; class Magnoliopsida; order Asterales; family Asteraceae; genus Helichrysum; species Helichrysum umbraculigerum. The sequence goes on along the minus strand of CATIUR010000005.1, from coordinate 199,889 downwards.
CCCCCATATCTCAGAAGCTTCAATCACTTGTTTAGACTTTGATATTTTCATAGCCAGAAGGTTAAGTTTGATAGCTTCCTGAATTAATTTACAAACATCCTCCACACTCCTTTGCTTCTTTTGAAACAGCCTCAGATTCCTCTCTTGCCAAACATAATAAACAGCAGCTCCAACCACCAATCTTTGAATGATGCTCCATATGGACTTATTAATAGGCAGATTTTGCATGTAGCTCACAATACAACTCCATTCATCAGGAACATGCAATAATCTAGACCTATCTTTAAAATAATTCCACACTTCATTTGGCCAGTCACACTTAAAAAATAAGTGATCATGGCTATCAGGCCCATTATTACAAAAAGCACAATTCAAATCAGTCTGAACATCCCAATTATCAAATTTATCTTGAGTCTTGAGTCTATTCTTAATAGCAATCCATAGAATAAAGGAGTGTCTTGGGATCAATTACTAAACCTCACCATCCTAGCCCAATTAACTTCATGATTACAGGTTCTTATATCATGCTACACATTTTTAACAGAAAAAGGAAGCAGTTTACCTTCATTTGACTTCCATAACACTCTGTCTTCAACATTATCCATAAGCACAGGAGGAGGGTAATTGGTTGTTGAGACCTGAGCCACTGTCGAATCTGCTCAGAGTATAAGTATGCTGCCGCTGTTAGAAGTTTACCACTGTTAGTAGTTGCCACTGTCAACTAGTTTTAGTCTAACAGTGCCACTGTTAATGTGTAATTTGTATTTTGTATCAAGTACTCAACCACTGTTAATATACGAGTACTACCTCTGTTAGATATATTAATAACCACTGTTGGTTAGATATAGTTGGTTAGAGAGAATTATGGAATAGATATGATTCCATAATAGTTTGATTCTGTAAAGGACTCTATATGTTATAAATAGAGATCCTGTGAAACCCTAGAATATACGATTCATTCTAGTTATTAGCTTCAAGGTTGTAAACCCTAACACAATTGTGTGTTCGTATTATTGATAATAATATTGAAGCTTTTGATTAGATATTCTGTTATATTCAATTTTGTTCTTCAAGTTATTAATAAACTATTCCGCAAGCTTGTTAATAATCAATCAAAGTAATACATACTAAGATCTGTAGCTGGGATCATCAAGTGGTATCAAAGCTTGATATTACTTTGATCTTGAAGAAAAGGAGATTGAAGATCTATACAATGATCTGAGGAACTTTGAGCCTGAGGTGATGGCTCTGAAACAGTCCAATGGTAGCTCTAACAATGCTGCTTTTGTGTCTGTTGGTGAATCTGGTAGCTGTAGCACAGCTGGTGCTAATGATAATGTCTTGGAAGCTTTCTTTGCAAGTCATGTGAATTCATCCTTAACAACAGAGGATTTGGAACAGGTTAATGAAGAGGATCTTGAAGAGATGGATTTGAGATGGCAGATGGCTATGATCACTATAAGGGCAAAAAGGTTTATGCAGAGGTCAGGGAACAGAAACTTTACTTACAAGAGAGATGGTGTAGCTGGATTTGACAAGAGCAAGGTGGAGTGTTTCAACTGTCACAAGATGGGACACTTTGCTAGAGAATGCAAGAGCACACAGGCTGGAGGATCTCAGAATATTTCTAATGGTATTGTAAGAAATAATTCTGGTCCACAAAGAAGATTGGTACCTGTTCAGAACACCACTTCAAATTCATTGGTTGCACAAGATGGGATGGGAGGATTTGACTGGAGTGACCAGGAAGAGCTTGTAGTCAAAAATCAAGCTTTGATGGCTGTCACAGAAGAACCAGAGTGTAACACCCGCCAAATTAGGACTAGTAATTAGTGCCTAATCATATGTTAATACATGTAATTAGTTCCTGGTTAGGCTAATTAATGTATCGAATTATATATATTGTTGAATATATACGAATATGCGATTTGATTGAATCGTACACAATTTAAATCGAATGTATTTCGATTCAATTTTATACGGACGTTGGTGACTAATTTTATTAAATAACGTTGTTACGTCAAAAATATTATTATAATAATATTTCGTATTCATTCGTATCGTACAACCCAAAACTTACATAATTTAAAATGTAAAACGCGCAAACAAATTAACCTACCTTTTTATAATTCAAATATAAAGTAATTAGTAAAAATATTTAAATGAAATATCGCGTAATAAATTGTATTTTAAAATGTACCAATTAAAATGTAAAATAATTATTTAACGATTAAACGACGGAGCAAACAAACACCGCGCGGGGAACGGAGACTGGAAAAATGGGAGGATAACCTCCCATTCCCCTCCTCTTTCTTCTCATTTATCACTCGATTTACCCAAATTCAGATCCCAGATGCGTTTTTCGTCAAAGCAATATAGTAGAAATAAAAATTTTCCAAGCTGACCTGGCAGCTCGACCCCAGCCAGGGGCTCTGCCCCTTGGACCCCGCTACCAGGGGCGCTGCCCCCGGACCCCCGTACTTAGATTCCGTAACGGCTTCTAAAACACAATCAAAACACATTTTTCAAGTAAAACGACACGAAATCAAAATGATAATAGTTGAGATTATTATTACAAATCCGTCACCAACGGGCCGTACATATTTTCAAACATTCGAATAAATCAACTAAATGTAATTTGGACATTATAGTTGGACGAACAACTACAAGGTAGTCTTATTAGATACCTTCGCATATTATAACCATCGCGTGTCGTGGACACCCTCAGGTTACAAGTCTTTGGACTTCGATTCTCGGCTAATCATTCTTAGTTTATTTTCATAAACTCAACGACTCAGGTGAGTCTCATAGCCCCTCTTTTTACTGTTTTTACTCAGGGGTGTGATATACTGCTCAAACTTTTAACATGTGAACGCAAGTACCAACTTTTCATATACTACATGAGTTTTTCGAAACTAATCATTTAAAGTCCTCCGTCAGCATAGTTGTTAATACGTTGTAGCGTGAATATTAGTATATGGTACCATATAGGATTGACCCTCCTCGTTCGGGTTAGCAAGCACTAACCGGGTAAACGGACGTACTAATATTTGGGAAGACGAATGTTGATTAGGCATTCGTGGAGGCACCTCGCCCGGAATTCTCTATAGGGGACCCGGCCCTCGAGTTAAGCTCAACTATGTGCTCATGGCTGTATACACGATGATTATCATTTAATTGCTGGATGCAATTCATTACTTAATTGCTGGATGCAATTCATTATTTAAATCTTGCGGTTCATACGATATTACTTGATTTCAAACCTGTGAGCTCACCAGCTTTATAGCTGACCTTTTAGCATATATCGCAGGTACCCAGCAGTAGGATGTTTCTGCTTCAGGATTTAGCTCGAGTCAGCATACAGACGATTGAGATTTTCTTGCATTAGTATATTTTGTACAAGTACTTATGTACTGAAATCTCATTTTATTTAACTCGAGCTATGTAAAGCTTTAAATGTTGTAAACATTTCAGTTATTAATATATTTTGTTAAAACGACGCATATAGAGTCGTTTGCTATTTATCTTTGTGCTTTGTTATTGATTAGTAACACCCAAATCAAGCTTCCGCAAATCATCAAATTTGGGGGTGTTACAGATTGGTATCAGAGCCTAAGGTTATAGTGAACTAGGTTGCATTTAGTGAGCCTAGACTATGACCATTAGGCGGTATTCCTTATTAGGTATGACTGGTTCAGGGATTACAGCATACGAGTTTAATTTAACATAGCCTGATCAACTATGTACAATTAAGCAAAGATGATGTAAGATCTGAAAGTAGTTATGGCTGAACAGGGTACAATAGAAGACTCTGACCTCGAGAGAACCGAGACTTGAACATGTTTATGCTAGACACTCAATAGGCTATATTATATAGGAGCTATATGAATATAGGCCTCAATCTTACTAACGCTTTATCTCAGAAATGGCAAACACACCATCAAATTCATCTCGCCCTCAATCCGGGTCGCAGAACCCAAGGGTAGCAAGGAGGAACAACAGGTTGCCTAGAGCTGGCCCGTATCCCACTCACATCACCTTACCGGCTTTAGCCGCTAGGGTAAATCAACAGGAGCAACGACTTCGCACCATGGATGTCGTGTTGCAGGAAACAAACGAAAACTGGAGACTTACATCCCTTGAACGCATCGAACAGGTCTCCGACGACCTTGAAACCACAAACAACAACATGGATGTCCTTCGCAACCAAATAATAGAAATAAGGGTGGAAAATGCCCTTCTACAACAAAGGATGGTAGAATGTGAGCAACGCTCACTTGAAGCAGAAGAGTATGCGCGTGGACTAACACAACGACTTGCCCTAGCAGAAGACAACGCCCGACAAGCTAGCAGGCTTGCAACCACTGTGGACCGTCTTGTCACGATGATGGAACAAATTAATCTACGTTAAGACTAGTGTAGTCTTTGTCTTGTAATCTATCCTGTAATCTAGTAACTATCTACGCGCTACTCTATAATTCGGTCGGATGTAACAATTCCCGACGCCTCTTGTAATACATCCGTAGGGTGTAACCTTTGAACTCGTATTAACTATCAAATATTCCTGGTTGTTCAACTCATATTAATTGTCATTTTTTTTTCATGTTGATGTCATGTATTACTGCTTTCTACATGTACATCTATAACAAATACAACTTTCCTACGAAATCTCATGTATCTTCATTTCTGTTATTGAAGAATCATGCCGCCAAAGACGAGACCTTACACTGATGCTCAGATTACGTCACTCATAACCCAGGCTGTTACTGAAGCCTTGGCTCGGAATACCCCACCAAACTCCACAAGAAACAGCGATGCCGCTGAAACCTCTGCCGTCAAACCTTGTTCTTACAAGGACTTCCAAAGCTGCAAACCCTCGAGCTTCAAGGGTTCTGAAGGAGCCATCGGACTGATCAGATGGTTCGAGAAAATGGAAACTGTTTTCCGTGTTAGTAAATGCGCGGAGAACGACAAAGTAAACTTCGCCACCTGCTCTCTTGAAGATGATGCCCACTCCTGGTGGAATTCATATACCCAATCAGTGGGTGCTAACATTGCCTATCAACTCTCTTGGGAGGACTTGAAAGCAAAGCTCACTGCCAAATACTGCTCGATCGCCAAACTCCAAAAGCTAGATGAGGAGTTCTGGAACTTAAAGGTTCAGGGTGGTGATATTGATGGTTATACCACCAGGTTTCAACAACTAGCTGCCCTCCGCCCAGCTATGGTGAGCACTGAACCTGATAAAATCAGGAAGTATGTCCTTGGTCTCCCTGATCCTGTTCGGGGACACGTCATCTCTTCAAAACCAACCACCATTGACGGTGCGATCCTATTGGCCCAAGACCTGATGTCCATGAGCCAAGATTCTGAACCACCCACTTCATCCTCTCATAACAACAAACGCAAGTGGTCTGACTACCACAACAACCCCTCCAACCAACAAAACAAGAAACCCGACACCATCAAAGCTTACAACACCACCACTGACATCATCCGGGGGTACACTGGGAGCAAACCATATTGTCCCAAGTGCAGCCGCCACCATGAAGGCTCCTGTGGTCCCTTTTGCAACAATTGCAAGAGGTACGGCCATCTCACCAAAGATTGCCGCTCTCCTGCCAACAACAATTCCAACAACAACACCAGACCACCCAAAGTATGCTTTGAGTGTGGGAAACCCGGGCACTTCAGGGACACGTGCCCAAAGCTGAAGAACAACAACAATAACAACCGCAACAACAACAACAACAACAACACCCGAAGCAGAGCTTTCGTCATCAAATCTGGGGACGCCCGCCAAGACCCGAATGTGGTCTCGGGTATGTTCCTCCTCAACAACTTAAATGCTTCTGTTCTATTTGATACTGGTGCTGATAGAAGCTTTATCTCCGATGATTTTTGCCCAATACTTGACATCACTCCTGTTGCCTTAGATGTTAAGTACACTGTAGAGCTAGCAAATGGAAAACTTGTAGAAACCACCAGTGTGATACCTAATTGCACTTTAAACCTAGCTGACGAAACCTTTTCGATCGACCTTATACCCATTGAAATCGGAAGTTTCGACGTCATTATTGGAATGGACTGGTTGTCCAAACATCGAGCTGAAATTGTTTGTCACGATAAAATCGTCCGTATCCCACTCGCCGTTGGTGGAACCTTGATCATACAGGGGGAGACCGGTGAGACGGGACTCAATATCATCTCGTGCTTAAAAACCCGAAAATTTCTGAGAAAGGGTTACCCTGCCATACTCGCACACATCATGGAGAAGAAGTCGGAGGAGAAGCGACTTGAGGATGTGCCAATTGTTAGAGACTTTCCCGAAGTCTTTCCGGAAGAATTACCTGGTCTACCTCCGCCTAGACAGGTTGAGTTCTCGATTGATCTTGTGCCGGGTGCCGCACCGGTGGCCCGCGCACCGTAACGTTTAGCCCCATCCGAACTTCAGGAGTTGTCCTCTCAGTTACAGGAACTTCTGGATCGAGGATTCATTAGACCGAGTTCTTCACCTTGGGGAGCTCCGGTCCTATTTGTTAAAAAGAAGGACGGTTCATTCCGAATGTGCATCGACTACCGAGAGTTGAACAAATTGACCGTCAAGAACCGTTATCCACTTCCTCGCATTGATGATTTATTCGACCAACTTCAGGGTTCAAGTTTCTACTCAAAAATCGACCTGCGATCAGGTTATCATCAGTTACGAGTTCGCGACACCGATATTCCAAAAACTGCTTTCAGAACTCGTTACGGGCACTACGAATTCCAAGTGATGCCTTTTGGTCTAACCAACGCACCGGCTGTATTCATGAATCTCATGAACCGGGTGTGCAAACCTTACCTCGATAAGTTTGTCATTATCTTTATCGATGACATACTCATTTACTCGCGCAACGAGCAAGAACATGCGCAACACCTTAAGACCATCCTTGAACTACTTAGACACGAGGAGCTTTACGCAAAATTCTCTAAGTGTGAGTTCTGGATTCAAACCGTTCAATTTCTTGGTCACGTGATCGACAGTCAGGGAATTCACGTGGACCCATCAAAGATCGAAGCAATCAAAGACTGGCAAGCACCCACCTCTGCAACTGAAGTACGACAATTCTTGGGTCTTGCTGGGTACTATCGGTGATTTATTGAAAATTTCTCTAAAATAGCTCAACCACTCACGGTACTGACTCAGAAGGACAAAAGGTTCGATTGGACCGAAAAACAAGAGTCAGCGTTCCAACTTCTGAAACAAAAGCTTTGCAGTGCTCCAATTCTATCCTTACCCGAAGGCACCGATGACTTCGTGGTATACTGCGATGCTTCTCACCAAGGTCTTGGTTGCGTACTGATGCAACGAGACAAAGTTATTGCCTATGCCTCACGACAGCTGAAAATTCATGAAAAGAACTACACCACTCACGATCTCGAACTTGGAGCTGTCGTTTTTGCTCTCAAAATCTGGAGACATTATCTCTACGGCACTAAGTGCACCATCTTTACCGATCATAAAAGTCTCCAACATATCTTCGATCAGAAGGATCTCAATATGAGGCAACATCGATGGGTCGAGTTGCTTACCGATTACGATTGCGAGATCAAGTACCATCCAGGGAAGGCTAATGTTGTAGCCGATGCCCTCAGTCGAAAGGAACGATCAAAACCACTTCGAGTCCGAGCCCTCAGTATGACCATTCATAACGATCTTACCATTCGAATTCATACCGCTCAGATCGAAGCCCTGAAATCTGAAAACATCAAAAATGAAGCCTTGCGGGGCATCGATAAACAATTTGAAATCAAATCTGACGGGATTAGGTATTTCTCAAACCGAATCTGGTTGCCTAGTTTTGGGAACCTAAGAGACTTGGTGATGGACGAGGCTCACAAGTCTAAATATTCTATTCATCCGGGATCCGATAAGATGTACCACGGTATTAAGGAATTTTATTGGTGGCCAAACATGAAAGCCGAAATCGCCACTTATGTCAGCAAGTGTCTTACTTGCTCGAAAGTCAAAACCGAACATCAGAAACCTCCTGGTTTACTCCAACAACCTGAAATCCCTGAATGGAAATGGGATCAAATTGCCATGGATTTCATAACCAAACTACCCAAGTTGTCGAGCGGTTGCGATACCATTTGGGTGATCGTCGATCGTCTCACCAAATCTGCTCATTTCCTGGCAATCAAAGAAAACGATAAAATGGAACGCCTTACACAAATCTACATCAAGGAAATCGTTTCTCATCACGGTGTTCCAGTCTCAATCATCTCTGACAGAGATGCCCGTTTCACTTCTCACTTTTGGCAATCACTTCAGAAAGCTATGGGTACCCGTCTCGATATGAGTACCGCGTATCATCCTCAAACCGATGGCCAAAGTGAACGAACCATTCAAACACTGGAAGACATGCTACGTGCCTGCGTAGTTGATTTCGGTACAAACTGGGAAAGACATCTACCGTTGTGCGAATTTTCGTACAATAACAGTTATCACGCCAGCATTAAGGCTGCACCTTTTGAGGCACTGTACGGTCGTAAGTGCCGATCACCGATCTGTTAGACTGAGGTGGGAGATAGTCAACTCACTGGTCCTGAACTCATTCACGCCACCACTGAGAAAATTGTGGAAATCCAAAACAGACTCAAAGCCGCACGTGATCGTCATAAAAGTTATGCTGACGTGAGACGCAAACCACTCGAGTTCCAAGTTAGGGATCGAGTTCTCTTAAAAGTATCGCCTTGGAAAGGCGTCATCCGTTTTGGCAAACGCGGGAAATTAAATCCCAGATACATCGGGCCTTTTGAAATCCTTGAACGGATTGGTCCCGTAGCTTATCGATTGCAGCTGCCATCCGAACTCAGCAGCATGCACCCTACTTTTCATATTTCAAATTTGAAGAAGTGTCTGTCTGATGAGACACTTATTATTCCACTAGATGAAATTCGTGTTGACGATAAACTTCACTTCGTTGAGGAACCCGCTGAAATTATGGACCGTGAGGTCAAACAACTGAAACAAAGTCGTATTCCCATCATCAAGGTCAGATGGAATTCGCGGCGTGGTCCGGAATTCACCTGGGAACGGGAAGACCAAATGCAACTCAAATATCCTCAACTCTTCACTGATTCCACATCAAACACGACTTCGAGCTAAATTTCGGGACGAAATTCTTCTAACAGGGGGAGAATGTAACACCCGCCAAATTAGGACTAGTAATTAGTGCCTAATCATATGTTAATACATGTAATTAGTTCCTGGTTAGGCTAATTAATGTATCGAATTATATATATTGTTGAATATATACGAATATGCGATTTGATTAAATCGTACACAATTTAAATCGAATGTATTTCGATTCAATTTTATACGGACGTTGGTGACTAATTTTATTAAATAACGTTGTTACGTCAAAAATATTATTATAATAATATTTCGTATTCATTCGTATCGTACAACCCAAAACTTACATAATTTAAAATGTAAAACGCGCAAACAAATTAACCTACCTTTTTATAATTCAAATATAAAGTAATTAGTAAAAATATTTAAATGAAATATCGCGTAATAAATTGTATTTTAAAATGTACCAATTAAAATGTAAAATAATTATTTAACGTTTAAACGACGGAGCAAACGAACACCGCGCGGGGAACGGAGACTGGAAAAATGGGAGGATAACCTCCCATTCCCCTCCTCTTTCTTCTCATTTATCACTCGATTTACCCAAATTCAGATCCCAGATGCGTTTTTCGTCAAAGCAATATAGTAGAAATAAAAATTTTCCAAGCTGACCTGGCAGCTCGACCCCAGCCAGGGGCTCTGCCCCTTGGACCCCGCTACCAGGGGCGCTGCCCCCGGACCCCCGTACTTAGATTCCGTAACGGCTTCTAAAACACAATCAAAACACATTTTTCAAGTAAAACGACACGAAATCAAAATGATAATAGTTGAGATTATTATTACAAATCCGTCACCAACGGGCCGTACATATTTTCAAACATTCGAATAAATCAACTAAATGTAATTTGGACATTATAGTTGGACGAACAACTACAAGGTAGTCTTATTAGATACCTTCGCATATTATAACCATCGCGTGTCGTGGACACCCTCAGGTTACAAGTCTTTGGACTTCGATTCTCGGCTAATCATTCTTAGTTTATTTTCATAAACTCAACGACTCAGGTGAGTCTCATAGCCCCTCTTTTTACTGTTTTTACTCAGGGGTGTGATATACTGCTCAAACTTTTAACATGTGAACGCAAGTACCAACTTTTCATATACTACATGAGTTTTTCGAAACTAATCATTTAAAGTCCTCCGTCAGCATAGTTGTTAATACGTTGTAGCGTGAATATTAGTATATGGTACCATATAGGATTGACCCTCCTCGTTCGGGTTAGCAAGCACTAACCGGGTAAACGGACGTACTAATATTTGGGAAGACGAATGTTGATTAGGCATTCGTGGAGGCACCTCGCCCGGAATTCTCTATAGGGGACCCGGCCCTCGAGTTAAGCTCAACTATGTGCTCATGGCTGTATACACGATGATTATCATTTAATTGTTGGATGCAATTCATTACTTAATTGCTGGATGCAATTCATTATTTAAATCTTGCGGTTCATACGATATTACTTGATTTCAAACCTGTGAGCTCACCAGCTTTATAGCTGACCTTTTAGCATATATCGCAGGTACCCAGCAGTAGGATGTTTCTGCTTCAGGATTTAGCTCGAGTCAGCATACAGACGATTGAGATTTTCTTGCATTAGTATATTTTGTACAAGTACTTATGTACTGAAATCTCATTTTATTTAACTCGAGCTATGTAAAGCTTTAAATGTTGTAAACATTTCAGTTATTAATATATTTTGTTAAAACGACGCATATAGAGTCGTTTGCTATTTATCTTTGTGCTTTGTTATTGATTAGTAACACCCAAATCAAGCTTCCGCAAATCATCAAATTTGGGGGTGTTACACAGAGCCTTCAGACATTCCATATGAGGTACAATCTAAATTATGTTCTCCTACATGTAAGAAAATGGTTAAATTTTATAGGGATCATAATATGGTTGTGTGTAATGAATTGAAAGCTAGTGTGGAAAAGAGTCAACATGCAACTTTAGCTATTGAAAACTTAGAAAGACAGATAAAAGCTTTTGAAAAGAATGAATCACAATTTCACTTAGATATTAAATATCTGAATTGGGAAAAGAAAGCTTTACAAACAAAAGTTGATATGCTAAGTGCAAAGTTGGCTGAGGCAATTTCTGATAAAGAATCAATAAGGTTGAAAGTAGATGAATTGGAAAATGCTTCAAAAGGTGTTCAAAACTTAATCAAGTCTCAAATTCATGATAAATTAAAAATTGGATTAGGTTACAACCTTAATGCAGTACCCCCACCTTATAATCATACTTACTTCCCATCTAAACTTGAGTTTGACTTAGAAAAACTTAAGGTAGGTGTGTCTGAGGAGGTTAAAAAGGTAGATCCAGTAGTTAATTGTGCTAATAATGTAAATTTTTGATAAAGTGGATGTATCTGATTGGACTGAGGAAGATGAGAGTGATAGTGATAGCTCATCTAGTGGTAATTCTGTGGATGATTGTGTTAAGCCTATTACTGGTCTAGTTTCTGAACTAAATAGTACTAAACTAGAAGAGGGTAAAAAGATGTTTATTGAGAAAGCAAAGGCTCAGATAGATCAAGTTAGAAAAACCAATAAATCTAGATCTGGTCTAGGTTATGTGCACAAAAGAGTCAATCCTGAATCAAAAGATAAATCGAAAGATAAATCTGAGTGTGATAAATGTGCATGTAAATCAAACAAGTCTGATTTAAATACTGCAAATAATGTAAATAAATCCATTCCCAGGGGTAATCAGAGGAATTGGAACCAATTGGTTTCACAAAGGCTGGGTAATGGGTTTGAATGTGTGAAAAGAAAATCATGTTATATTTGTGCTAGGTATAATCATCTTCAACAGGACTGTTACTACAATCCTAAAAATAATAGGAACAGTGGTACAGGACATATGTTGAAAATTAAGCCAAACAGAGGCAAAGCTGCAGCCCCTGTTAATGCTGTAGCAGTGCCACTGTCAAAGGCTAACAGAGGCAAGACAAGAACAAGGGAGGGTTTGACCACTGTCAGGCATGGTACCTCTGCTGGTATTAAACATTTCAAAAGAATGTTTATACCAAGTAAAGCTACCACTGCTCGGGTAATAAATACAAATTTGAAGGTGACCACTGTTAGACCATTAACCCCTGTCAGGTCTAAAACAGATTGTTTTTGGAAACATAAGAATGCATCTACATCAAATGTATCCAAAATCAATGGAGCATTGAGATCAATCACCTTTAAGAGGGTTGATATCAAAAATGCTCATGGGAAACCCAAAGCCAAATTGGTTTGGGTTCCCAAGAGAAACTAATATGTTCTCTATTTATATGTGCAGGGCAAGCCAAAGAGCTTATGGCACATTGATTCTGGCTGCTCAAGGCACATGACTGGAGATAGGGAAAAGCTGCATGATTTCAAAACATTTAATGGAGAAAGATCACAGGAAAAGGTAAGGTAAAAAGGTAAGGTAAAAAGCAGTAAGCTCACTTTCAATGATGTGTATTATGTTGAGCAATTGAGATATAATTTGCTTAGTGTGAGTCAAATCACAGATAAGCAAAATCCTGTTTATTTTACTGACACAGAATGCCTTATACTTTCTGAAAAACTCAAAATACCTGAAGATAAAATTTTAATGAGAATTCCAAGAAAGGATAATGTATACTGTAGTGATTTAAACAAGATGGAATCTCAAAATGTTAACTGTCTTATTTCTAAAGCTACTGTTTCTGAATCTGAACTATGGCATAGGAGGATGTGTCACTTGAATTACAAGACCATGAATAAACTTGTTAGGAATAAGCTAGTAAGAGGCTTACCTGAAAAGTTATTTGAATGTAGTGACCACTGTGTAGCATGTCTCAAAGGCAAGCAACACAAGACCTCCTATAAGACCAAGCTTGTGAATTCCAATACCACTACCTTACACCTGTTACATATGGACTTGTTTGGCCCTACCAATGTAGTTAGTCAAGGGAAGAAATCTTACTGTTTGGTGATAACTGATGATTATTCTAGAATGAGTTGGGTATTCTTTCTTAGGACCAAGGATGAGACAGGTGAAATACTTAGATCATTCATAACTAGGATTGAGAATTCAACTAATCAAAAGGTTAAGATCATCAGGTGTGATAATGGGACAGAATTTAAGAATCATGAGATGAATAAGTTCTGTGAGGATAAAGGTATAGAAAGACAGTTTAGTGCACCTAGGACTCCACAACAAAATGGAGTAGCTGAAAGGAGGAATAGGACACTAATTGAGGCTGCTAGAAGCATGCTAGCAGATGCTAAACTTCCAATATCCTTTTGGGCAGAAGCAGTCAGCACTGCTTGTTATGTTTTGAATAGGATTTTGATCATTAAGCCTCATAACAAGACACCATATGAGTTATTCTTTAAGAGAAAACCTTTGGTTAGCTTTTTAAAACCATTTGGATGTCCTTGTACTGTCTTAAATACCAGGGATCACCTTGGTAAGTTTCAGAGTAAGGTAGATGAGGCTGTATTTGTTGGATACTCTATTCAAAGCAAGGCTTATAGAGTATTTAATAAAAGGACTAGGATCATAGATGAGACCATGGATGTAACCTTTAATGAAAATGCATCAAATGTAGAAGGAAAAGGTCCAGAAGTTTTGTTTGATATTGATGCACTAACCCATGCTTTTAGATATCCAGATTTGTCTACTAGTGCAGGTACAGATGCAGGTACTGATGCAGGTGAAGATGGGCCTTCAAGCTCAAGTCAGGCTAAAAAGGATGACATGAAGTATGTATTGTTTCCTATTTGGTCTCCAGATCCTCCAGAAGCATTCCAATCAGAGCAAGATGAACCTTCAGATGATTCAAGTGGGTCAACTGGCAAAAATGGTTCAAACAAGGATGAAGCTGGTTCAACTCCAACAAATCATCAACCATTTACTTCAAAAGGTTCTCATACAGATTCAGAGCATGATTCAGAAGGAGAGCATGAATCTCCAAAGTATGTTGAACAAAGTCCTCCATTTCAAGTTTTGGAAAGGACTTCTTTGTCAGATTCTGAAGCAATACCAAAGCCTTCAAAAGAAAGAGAGGAAAGATATTCTTATTCAGAATCAGAGATGGATAATCTTTTGGGTCCTAATTTGGAAAGAGAATTACTTGATACATCCATGTCTAAGTATCTGGTTCACAAAGATCATTCCTTGGATTTGGTCATTGGTGATATTGATTCATCTGTTCTGACCAGACAGCAGTCAAAGGTAAGAGAAGAAGATTTACATACTTCATTATATGTTTGTTTTCTTTCTCAGATGGAACCAAAGAAGGCAGTGGAAGCTCTCAAAGATCCAAGTTGGATAGAGTCAATGCAAGAAGAATTGTTGCAGTTCAAACTGCAAGATGTATGGGATTTGGTTGATCTACCAAAAGGAAAGAAAGCTATAGGCACAAGGTGGATCTTCAAGAACAAGAGAGATGAAAGAGGTATAGTGATAAAGAATAAAGCAAGGTTGGTAGCACAGGGGTACACACAGGAAGAAGGAATTGATTATGATGATGTCTTTGCTCCTGTTGCTAGAATAGAAGCTATTAGGTTATTTTTAGCTTATGCATCTTATCAGGATTTCAAAGTTTATCAAATGGATGTGAAGAGTGCTTTTCTTCATGGTCTAATTGATGATGAGGTGTATGTATGCCAACCACCAGGGTTTGAAGATCCAACATATCCAGATAGAGTGTGCAGACTGAAGAAAGCTTTGTATGGGTTACATCAAGCACCAAGAGCTTGGTATGATACTCTATCTGAGTATCTTCTCAAGAATGGATTCAAGAGAGGTACTATTGACAAGACTTTGTTTACCAAGAGGGTTCAGAGAGATATATTGTTGGTACAGGTTTATGTTGATGATATTATTTTTGGGTCAACTAGGGATTCATTGTGCAAAGAGTTTGAGGGGTTAATGCATAAAAAATTCAAGATGAGTTCAATGGGTGAACTCACTTTCTTTTTAGGATTGCAGGTTAAACAGAAGATAGATGGAATCTTTATTAACCAAGGGAAGTATGTGCAGGATATTTTGAATAAATTTGGTTATAAAGATGTAAAGATAGCTAGCACTCCTATGGAGGCACACAAACATCTTAATTCTGACCCTGATGGAGAGGAAGTAGATGTGCACTTGTACAGGTCAATGATTGGTTCTTTGATGTATTTAACTTCATCTAGACCTGATATTATGTTTGCAGTGTGTCTTTGTGCTAGGTACCAAACCAATCCAAAGCAGTCACACATGTATGCTGTGAAAAGGATCTTTAGATACTTGAAAGGTCAACCAGATTTGGGAGTTTGGTATGCTAAAGGATCAGATTTTGAGCTTAAGGCTTTCACAGATAGTGACTATGGTGGTGAGAATATGGATAGAAAGTCAACAAGTGGAGGATGTCAATTTCTTGGAAATAGGCTAGTGTCATGGCAATGCAAGAAGCAGACCACAGTTTCCACTTCTACAGCAGAAGCAGAATATGTTGCAGCATCAAGTTGCTGTGCACAGGTTCTTTGGATTCAGAATCAAATGATGGATTATGGTTTGACCTTCATGAACACTCCTATTTATATCGATAATACCTCTGCTATTAGTATCATTCAGAATCCAGTTAAGCATTCAAAAACCAAACACATTGAAATTAGATATCATTTTATACGAGATTGTTATGATAAAAGATTGATTCATATTTTTAAAATTCATACTGATAATCAACTTGCAGATCTTTTTACAAAAGCATTTGATGTAGGAAGATTTATATTTTTGATAACTAATATTGGTATGATCAATCTCACGTAGTGTTTTGGTCTGGATTTGATACTAACAGGGGTGTAGTATATTGTGTGTGACAAGGTCAAGTGTTGCCACTGTTAGCTTCATCATGATAACAGTTGGTGCCACTGTTAGTTTACTTATGCCACTGTCAATGTATTTTAAACCCATGCTGTATATTTATGTAGATTAACCCCTGCTGGTTGTTTTTCTTAGTTTAATATTGCAGGACTCAGCCACTGTCAAGAGACATCACTTGAGCTGGAGTCTAATGTTTTTTTTTTTTTGTGTTGCTTCTTATTTGATTAAAAATAAAATAAAATAAAATAAAATAAAATAAAATTTTTCGTTTTCTAATAAAGCTAAGTTTATGCCCCTGTTAGTTTTTTCTGTGTTCGTTAACCGTTGGATCGACTTGATTTTTGGATATATGTTTCATGGCACAGAGATGTACAATGTGTCAAAATTTGAGCATAATCAGATTCGTAATCAGGGAGATATATAATTCTGAAGTTGCCTGCCACTGTTGGTTACATGTGCTAGCCACTGCTGGTTAGATGTGGTAGCCACTGCTCAGCCACTGTTGGTACGAGCTTCCCGCTGCTAGTAAAAGTTTGTCCCACTGTTAGCACAAAGCTTACCTCTGTTAGTGCAAGCTTCCCACTGTTAGTATAAACTTGCCTCTGCTAGTACAAAGTTGATGATTGCCACTGTTCGTGGATTTTGAAGATTATTTGAAGATATGATTACGAAGAAGGTTGATTATGGTTTATTTGATATTGGAGTTAAGTTTGACATGTTTGTATCTTATCATATCTCAAAGTGATGATGTTAAACTTTGAAGATAACTTGTTTGGTTTGTATGGTGACGACGAAGACTTGACAAAATCTAGCAAACGTGTGAGATTAAACTTATGGTGCTCAATGCTCACATTTGCTATCACTTGAAAGAGTTATGGTGGACTCGGTGACTTATTATGGAAAATATGGATTTTTGTCAAAGAGAGTGATCTACTTATACATTGGATTATAAGTTCGACGTCGTGGATAGTACAAGATATAAGGTACAAGTTTGGAAGATTTAACTTCTTTATTAAATTTGTTATACTCTATTTTCTTCACCGACCAGTAATCATTACATAGAGCCTACAAAGTTTGAGATTCAAGAGATGGTGAATATATTTTAGAGGAAGCCTACTGTTTAAAGTTTCATTATCTACATGTAACACTTGAGGGGAAGTGTTTACAAGTTGCAAAAGCCCCTATTGGATTATGACAAAAAGGGGAAGAAGAATTTGAAGATTCAGATTTGCAACTTATCGCATGGCATGATATGATTACAAGAAATCAAGAGTTAAGGGGAAGTTTGTGCAAGAAGATTGATATTTTGTCATCATCAAATAGGGGAAGATTGTAAGGATATTTTGATTTGATGATACAAAATAATTAAAGTTGAGGGACTAAAAGTGTAGATTGTTTAATTAGTTTTCTCCTACGATTAGGATTTCTTGTAACCCTAATGATCTCTATTATATAAAGAGACATAGGGACATAGGTTTTAGTGTGCACGAAAATAAGTAGACGTCTAGTGTTTTACCCCTAAGATTCTTTGTAATCCTGATACAATATTGTATCCGTCTTTATTCTGATCAAATAAGATTAGGGGTTTGGCTAATGATAACATTGTTCTTATTCCGCTGCATAATTTTATCATTGTTATCGTTAATTGTTAATCCTAGATCAAGACCTAAAAAGTCTCGAGCTAGATCGTTATTAAGTTTTAACAATTGGTATCAGAGCAAGGTGGCTCGTGATCTAGGATCTACAAGTTTTACAAGCAAGAGAAGCCGTATTGAAGAAACCCTAGAAGATTGCAAGAAAAATTCGTAATTCGTCACTTTCTGCACAGCCATGGTAAAAAATTCAGATCTCATTCGTTAACCCTTTAGATTGTCGTGAAATATGAACTGTAGGTTCTTAACATATAGGCGCACATTCGTACCGAAGGAATTTTCGATCTGAGTTTTTGATTGAGAGATATTCATTGTCGAAATTGGTTGCTGAAAGTTTAGGGTTTTTCAGAACGACAGAAGTAAAACGATCACTGTGTCTTCGTTATTCAACGAAAGATCATGATTTTTGGATATGTTATAGAAGACATATGCTTCTACATTGTGTAAAAATTTCATCGTGATCGGATGTCTCTACATAGAGATATTGAAATTCGAATCTGCTGCAGAACGTTTGTGGTTTCTGTTTGTGCAGCTGCTGTAAGTTAATTGTTCTGTGTTCGTTAACCGTTGGATCGACTTGATTTTTGGATATATGTTTCATGGCACAGAGATTTACAATGTGTCAAAATTTGAGCATAATCAGATTCGTAATCAGGGAGATATATAATTCTGAAGTTGCCTGCCACTGTTGGTTACATGTGCTAGCCACTGCTGGTTAGATGTGCTAGCCACTGCTCAGCCACTGTTGGTACGAGCTTCCCGCTGCTAGTAAAAGTTTGTCCCACTGTTAGCACAAAGCTTACCTCTATTAGTGCAAGCTTCCCACTGTTAGTATAAACTTGCCTCTGCTAGTACAAAGTTGATGATTGCCACTGTTCGTGGATTTTGAAGATTATTTGAAGATATGATTACGAAGAAGGTTGATTATGGTTTATTTGATATTGGAGTTAAGTTTGACATGTTTGTATCTTATCATATCTCAAAGTTATGATGTTAAACTTTGAAGATAACTTGTTTGGTTTGTATGGTGACGACGAAGACTTGACAAAATCTAGCAAACGTGTGAGATTAAACTTATGGTGCTCAATGCTCACATTTGCTATCACTTGAAAGAGTTATGGTGGACTCGGTGACTTATTATGGAAAATATGGATTTTTGTCAAAGAGATTGTGATCTACTTATACATTGGATTATAAGTTCGACGTCGTGGATAGTACAAGATATAAGGTACAAGTTTGGAAGATTTAACTTCTTTATTAAATTTGTTATACTCTATTTTCTTCACCGACCAGTAATCATTACATAGAGCCTACAAAGTTTGAGATTCAAGAGATGGTGAATATATTTTAGAGGAAGCCTACTGTTTAAAGTTTCATTATCTACATGTAACACTTGAGGGGAAGTGTTTACAAGTTGCAAAAGCCCCTATTGGATTATGACAAAAAGGGGAAGAAGAATTTGAAGATTCAGATTTGCAACTTATCGCATGGCATGATATGATTACAAGAAATCAAGAGTTAAGGGGAAGTTTGTGCAAGAAGATTGATATTTTGTCATCATCAAATAGGGGAAGATTGTAAGGATATTTTGATTTGATGATACAAAATAATTAAAGTTGAGGGACTAAAAGTGTAGATTGTTTAATTAGTTTTCTCCTACGATTAGGATTTCTTGTAACCCTAATGATCTCTATTATATAAAGAGACATAGGGACATAGGTTTTAGTGTGCACGAAAATATGTAGACGTCTAGTGTTTTACCCCTAAGATTCTTTGTAATCCTGATACAATATTGTATCCGTCTTTATTCTGATCAAATCAGATTAGGGGTTTGGCTAATGATAACATTGTTCTTATTCCGCTGCATAATTTTATCATTGTTATCGTTAATTGTTAATCCTAGATCAAGACCTAAAAAGTCTCGAGCTAGATCGTTATTAAGTTTTAACAATAATTGTTGAGAACTGAGACACTGCTAGATTTGCTCAGAATACAAGTATTGTGCCGCTGTTAGAAGTACAACCACTGTTAGTAGTTGCCACTGCTAGTTAGTAGCTGCCGCTGTCAAGTAGTTTGTCTAACAGTGCCACTGTTAGTGTGTAGTTTGTATTTTGTATCGAGTACTCAACCACTGTTGATAATATACGAGTACTACCTCTGTTAGTGATATAGATAACCACTGTTGGTTAGATATAGTTGAATAGAGAGAATTATGGAATAGATATGATTCCATAATAGTTTGATTCTGTAAAGGACTCTATATGTTATAAATAGAGATCCTGTAAAACCCTAGAGGAGGACGAATTCATTCTAGTTATTAGCTTCAAGGTTGTAAACCCTAACACAAATTGTGTGTTCGTATTATTGTTAATAATATTGAAGCTTTTGATTAGATATTCTGTTATATACAAGTTTGTTCTTCAAGTTATTAATAAACTATTCCGCAAGCTTATTAATAATTAATCAAAGTAATACATACTAAGATCTCTAGCTGGGATCATCAAGTGGTATCAGAGCTTGGTATTACTTTGATCTTGAAGAAGGTAATTAAATTTTGCAGCTTTTTCAACAAACAACAACATGTCTACTGAAACAATGGAAGGTATTCAAGCTACAAAAATCCCCATGCTCAAACCCGATGAATTTGAGCTATGGCAGACTAGGATTAGACAATACATGTTGCTGACTGATTATATGATGTGGGAGGTGGTTACTAATGGACCAGTTTATACTAAGGATGCAGATGGTAAAAAGGAAGAAAGACCACCACCAAAGACTGATGCAGAGAGAAAAGAAATAGCAACAGAGTGGAAGGCATTAAGTACTCTACTTTTGTCTATTCCTAATGAGTATCAAAGGAAGTTTGAAAACTGTGAAGATGCTCAGGTTCTTATGCAAGCAATTGTTAAGAGATTTGGTGGTAATGATAACACCAAGAAGAATAAGAGATCTCTTCTCAAACAACAGTTTGAAAACTTTGCAGGAGTAAAGTCTGAAACTCTGACTCAGACTTTTGATAGATTTCAAAAGCTTGTGGGTGATCTTGAGAATCACAATGTCAAGATTGATAAAGATGACTTGAACAGGAAGTTTCTAAGATCACTTGGTACAGATTGGAATATGTACACTGTGGGACTTAGACAAAGTCCAGATCTTGAAGAGAAAGAGATTGAAGACCTGTACAATGATCTGAGGAATTTTGAGCCTGAAGTTCTAGCGTTGAAACAGTCCAATGGTAGCTCTAACAATGCTGCTTTTGTTTCTGTTGGTGAATCTGGTAGTTGTAGCACATCTGGTGCTAATGATAATGTATTGGAAGCATTCTTTGCAAGCCATGTGAATTCATCATTAACTACAGAAGATTTGGAGCAGGTTAGTGAAGAGGACCTGGAAGAGATGGATTTAAGATGGCAGATGGCCATGATTACAATCAGGGCAAAGAGGTTTATGCAGAGTTCTAGGAACAGAAATTTTTCTTACAAGAGAGATGGTGTAGCTGGTTTTGACAAGAGCAAGGTGGAGTGTTTCAACTGTCACAAGATGGGACACTTTGCTAGGGAGTGCAAGAGCACACAGGCTGGAGGATCTCAGAATGGTTTTGTAAGAAATAATTCTGGTCCTCAAAGAAGATTGATACCAGTTCAGAACACCACTTCAGATTCATTGGTTGCTCAAGATGGAATGGGAGGATTTGACTGGAGTGATCAGGAAGAGCTTGTAACCACAAATCAAGCTTTGATGGCTGTCACAGAAGAACCAGAGTCTTCAGACATTCCATATGAGGTACAATCTAAATTATGTTCTCCTACTTGCAAGAAAATGGTTAAATTTTATAGGGATCATAATATGGTTGTGTGTAATGAATTAAAAGCTTGTAAGGAAAAGAGTCAACATGCCACTTTAGCTATTGAAAACTTAGAAAATCAGATAAAAGCTTATGTAAAGAATGAATCTCAATTTCACTTAGATATTAAGTATCTAAATTGGGAAAAGAAAGCTTTACAAACAAAAGTTGATATGCTAAGTGCTAAGTTGGCTGAGGCAATTTCTGATAAGGAGTCAATAAAATTGAAAGTTGATGAATTGGAAAATGTTTCAAAAGGTGTTCAAAACTTAATCAAGTCTCAAATTCATGATAAATTAAAACTTGGATTAGGTTACAACCTTAATGCTGTTCCTCCACCTTATAATCATACTTATTTCCCACCTAAAAGTGATTTTGTTTTAGAAACACTTAAGGTAGGTGTGTCTGAGGAGGTTAAAAAGGTAGATCCAGTTGTTAATTGTGCTGATAATGTGAATTTTGATAAAGTTGAGGTATCTGATTGGACTGAGGAAGATGAGAGTGATAGTGATAGCTCATCAGGTGGTAATTCTGTAGATGGTAGTGTTAAGTCTATTACTGGTCTAGTTTCTGAACTTAATAGTACTAAACTAGAAGAGGGTAAAAAGATGTTTGTTGAGAAAGCAAAAGCTCAAATAGATCAAGTCAGGAAAACCAACAAGGCTAGTTCAGGTTTAGGGTATGTACACAAAAAGGTCAATACTGAATCAAAAGACAAGTTGAAATCTGAGTGTGATAAGTGTACATGTAAATCAAAGAAGTCTGAGTTACATACTGCAAGTAATGTGAATAAATCCATTCCCAGGGGTAATCAAAGAAATTGGAACCAATTGGTTTCACAAAGGTTGGGTAATGGGTTTGAATGTGTGAAAAGAAAGTCATGTTTTATTTGTGGTAGATATAATCATCTTCAACAGGACTGTTACTACAATCCTAAAAATAATAGGAACAGTGGTACATGTCATGTGTTGATAAATAAGCCTAACAGAGGCAAGGCTGCAGCCCCTGTTAATGCTACAGCAGTGCCCCTGTCAACGGCTAACAGAGGCAAGACACGAACAGGGGAGGGTTTGACCACTGTCAGGCATGGTACCTCTGCTGGTATTAAACATTTCAAAAGAATGTATATACCAAGTAAAGCTACCACTGCCAGGGTAATCAATACAAACTTAAAGGTGACCACTGTCAGACCATTAACCCCTGTTAGGTCAAAAATTGATTGTTTTTGGAGACATAAAAATGAGTGTAAATCTGAAGTGTCCAAAACCAATGCAGCACTGAGATCAATCACTGTCAAAAGGGTTGATGTCAAAGGTGCTCATGGGAAACCCAAAGCCAAATTGGTTTGGGTTCCCAAGAAAAACTAATTGTTTTTCTCATATATGTGCAGGGCAAGCCACCAAGCTTATGGCATATTGATTCTGGCTGTTCAAGACACATGACTGGAGACAGGAAAAAGCTACAGGACTTTAAAGCGTTTGATGGAGGAGATGTAGCATTTGGAAGCAATCCTAAAGGAGGTAAAATCACAGGTAAAGGTAATGTAAAAAGCAGACCACGGTTTCCACTTCTACAGCAGAAGCAGAATATGTTGCAGCATCAAGTTGCTGTGCACAGGTTCTTTGGATTCAGAATCAAATGCTGGATTATGGTTTGACTTTCATGAACACTCCTATTTATATTGATAATACTTCTGCTATTAGTATCATTCAGAATCCAGTTAAGCATTCAAAAACCAAACACATTGAGATCAGATATCATTTTATACGAGATTGTTATGATAAAAGATTTATTCATATTTTTAAAATTCATACTGATAATCAACTTGCAGATCTTTTTACAAAAGCATTTGATGTAGGAAGATTTACATTTTTGATAACTAATATTGGTATGATCAATCTCACGTAGTGTTTTGGTCTGGATTTGATACTAACAGGGGTAAAATATATTGTATGTGACAGGGTCAGGTGTTGCCACTGTTAGCTTCATCATGATAACAGATGGTGCCACTGTTAGTTTACCTTTGCCACTGTCAATGTATTTTAAACCCCTGCTGTATATGTGTGTGATTTAACCCCTGCTAGTTGTTTTTCTTAGTTTAATATTGCAGGTTTCAGCCACTGTCAAGAGACATCACTTGAGCTGGAATTTAATGTTTTATTTGTTTCTTCTTATTTTTTTTTGGTTTAAAAAAAAAAAAAAAAAAAAAAAAAAAAAATTCGTTGTCTAACTAAGCTAAGTTTATGCCCCTGTTAGTTCTAAGTTGGCGTTTCCTTTGTCGGATGCCCCTGCTAGACTATCAGCCGCTGCTAGCTTTGTTAGATGGTTAGAAAGGGTTGACTATAAATTGACCAAGTGAGGTACCCCTGTTGGATTTGTTTGTAAATTGTGCCCCTGTTGGGTATAACCAGCAGTGCCACTGCTAGTTCTATTTTTAGGGCTTGGCACTGTCATCAATTAAATACTCAAATACTTCACTTTTTCAATTATGCTTTCAAAATTTTCAAAACCCTTCAATAATCGCTCTCGCTTTGAGTTGTTTATTGTAATTCACTCTTCGTTCGTTCATCAATTACATCAATGGCATCTTCATCGTCATCTGATTCTGATCATTCTACGCTAAGTGTTCATTCTGAACACAATATGAGGGCTTTCTTGAATAAAGAACTTGCCGATGAGTATTTTCACCCTATTATTGATTTCTTGAGTAATTGTCCAGTTACACATGCTCTTACTGTTTGTCCACGATTAATTCGATCGCATATTCAAGAATTTTGGAAGAATGCAAAGGAAGGGAATGTTAATGGCATTACTCACATTCATTCCACTGTCAAGGGTCAGAAGGTAATGGTTACTGAGATTGTTCTAAGAGAGCTTTTACAGTTTGATGATGAAGGTGGAATTCTGGAATTATCGAGAGAAGATTTGTTTAAAGGCATTATGGGTATGGGGTATGAAGGTTCAGGAAAGACAAGATCAGAATATACTTTCTTGAAGTCATGGTTTTGTCCTCAATGGAAGTTCTACATTCATACTTTTCTGGTATGTTTGTCTCAAAAGAGAACTAGTTTTAATGAATTTAGTTCTACTATTGCATATCCTATTATCTGCTTGGCACAGGGTATTAAATTTAATATGTCTAGATTTATCTTAGATAATATGGTTAGGAATGTAAAGGGTGATACATTCGTTATGTACCCTAGATTTGTTCAGCTTTTATTGAATAATCAATTGTCAAATCTGCCAGCAGAGGATAGTGTGATTGTTAGTTCTACTCTATCTTTGAGGACTATTAAGGCTATGAATCAGTATCAGAATGCTTTTTCTAAGAAGGAAACTGCATTATTTTCAACAATGCTAGTTACTCCTTCTGCCACTGGTGGTGTATTACCAACACCATCTGGACCAAATGATGACAGACCAATAACACAAGTTGGTTCTGAACACACATCAGGAGGTGGCATCAAAAGAAAACAAGGGAACAAATAGCCTACCCAATCTAAAGCCAAGAAATCCAAGAAGGCTACACAGGCTATGGAGATTCCTGTTTCTCCACAGTCTCAGTCAACTGTCCCAAAACAACAGGTGAACATACTTGATGAAAATGTTCATTCTGGAAGGGCTGCCACTACTGTTTCTAGCCCACTGGCAGGGCAGGATAGTGGTAACATTAATCAGACCCAACCAGAGGCAACTATGTTTGATGAACCTATGGGTGATGATTCAAATGTAGGTCCCAGTACCAATAACCAAGGGACATCTGCAGTGGCAGATGTGGGCAAGGATTTAACTAAGAGGTCACACTCTAATGTTGATGAGCCTAGTGATACTGATGAATTGACGATTTCCTATCTTGTACATGATATCAATAAACTGTGGAGCAAATATGAGAGGGAAAGGGCTTACAGAAAAGAGGCTCAACAGAAAATTCAAGCTCAGGATGAGTTAATTGCTAAGCAGAAGGAGATCATTGATCATCAGAAGGCAGAGTTGCTTGATGTGCAGAATAGATTGTTAATGCTTGAGGAGGCTGTCAACAATATTCTTCTACCTGCGAATAAGTTAAAGGAATCTTCAGGCAAGGGGGAGAAGAAAGCAGATGATGATAATATGCCTGAAGATGATGGTTCAAGAAAAGCTGATGATGATGATGATGATTCACATGGACCTCATGATGATATGAGTGGAGCAATGATAAATATTGATGAGATGCATGATGATTCTGCAGCTACAGAGGTGATTGAGCTTGATGATAATACAATTGAGATGGATATATGTGAGCATAATGAGGCACAATCAGAAGACACTGTGGAGTTAGTGTTTGATGATAAAGATGATGATTATGTGCAGAGCAGGGATAAGGCTGAGGAGGAGCTCAATGTCTCTGATTATGTGATACATGAAAGTTTAGATGATGAGATGGTAGATGCTGCAGATGACAGAAGTATGGTGGTATATACTGGTGAAGATTCTTCTGAAAATGTTAATACAAGTGATGGTGCAGGAGCAGAGCAGACTGATGAAACAGTTTATCAGGTATTTCCATTGAATAAAGGGTTGCCTGAGAAAGCTGCACTTAGATTATATGTTTGGGATGTGATGGGTGCTAACCTGGAAAATAAGAAAAGAGTCAGTTTCAGTGATAGGCCAGTGTATGAGGTGGTTGATGATGTTGAAAAAGAGATGAAAGAAGGAGAAGTTGAGGTTAAGGATGAAGAGAAGAAGTTGCAGACCTTTACAAGAAAGAAATCTATTCCCAGAAGAAAGCCAACTAATACTTTATCCCCTGTCAAAACTTCTACCACTGTTGTCACAATTTCAACCACTGTCAACACTAACACTACCACTGTTACATCTACCCCTGTTAGTACACCAACACCTACCACTGTTGATACACCAATCACCACTGCTGTCATATCAACCCCTGTCACAACTACCACAACAACAAGACCAAGAGAGGTACCTGTTACAATAAGAGAACTAACTTCACCACTCAAGCCTGAGTCTAAATTGCCTGTGATTGATCCAAAAGACAAAGGTAAAGGAAAGTTAAAAGAAAAATCAAAAGTGAAAGAAATTAAAGAACCTCATCTTGAGTCTCATGATATGCTAAGGATGCAAGTAGAAGAAAGGGAAAGGTTGATAAGGAGAGCTGCAGAAGCTAAAGCTGAAGATGAGGGTGATGATGTTAAAATGATTTTGGATGATCTGAGTGTAGTGACTATTACACAGAAAGCTGCAGAGATTGTTAAAGAAAAGACTGCACAAGGATTAAAGCTTCCTGCTCAGAGAGTTCATGATTATTTAAAGAAGAAGAAAGGTAATGAA
The DNA here is from genome assembly GCA_949592205.1 of Helichrysum umbraculigerum. NCBI lineage: Eukaryota > Viridiplantae > Streptophyta > Magnoliopsida > Asterales > Asteraceae > Helichrysum > Helichrysum umbraculigerum. The sequence continues at coordinate 173,052 of CATIUR010000005.1, read as the reverse complement.
GAGGAAGAGTTATCTTCTGGATTTTTGTTGATGAAAAGGTCAAATGAGGAAAGGGCTAGAAAGAAAAAGCAAGAGGAATTAGCCAAGAAGAGGAGTAAACCTTTACCATATGCTGAAAGGAGAAGACAAATGATCAATGCTCTGTCTGAAAATTATGCCCCAGCTAAAATTGTTAAAGGATGGAATATGCAGAAGCTGCAACAGGCATATGATAGGTATATGGGAAGAGATGATGAGTGGACCAAGAAATTGGAAGAGAATAGGCATTTGAATGCATTGATAAAGGAGAAGAAAGAAAAGGCAGATAGGGAAATGGTAAAGTTTCTGAAAGAAGAAGAAGAAAGAAGAGAAAAAGCAGCTGCTGAGGCAGCAGAGAAAGCCTTAGAGGATAAGCAGAATGAAGTCAGAAGAAATTCATGGAAAAATCAGATTTCTAAAGACAATGTTATTCCTGACATTCCAAGATTTGATCCAGAGCTGAAAAAGAGAATCAAGATTCTGACTGATAGCAAGGAGATTTCTGAAGGACCAAGAAAGGCTAGAATTATAAATTGGGAAGGAGTAGCAATTGATTATGGTTTCAGAAAAATGATCCTTGAGATCAAGATTGAAAGGGAAAGAGGATTTGATGACCATGTTGGAAGTATGATTGATTTGCTCAGAATCTGTACAAGAGATGATCTTATGGAGTTGTATCAAGTGAGCAGAATCAGGAATAGAAAGAACTCAGAGGCTGTGATTGAAAGACAAATGATGGAGTTATTGCAAAGCATGTTTGAACCAGCAAGCATGTATCACTTATTCTTTCATTGTCATCAAAGGGTTATAACCTGGAGATATTTTGCCAGAGCTGGAGTACACATGGTAGTATTTAACAATGGGCAGGTGATCTACATGTTTGATGATCGACACTATGTGCTGGGAACAGGGCTGCTGAATAGATTGGTTGATTTGAAGTTATCTACAACCATCATTACTGAAGGAGCTTACAGAGCTTTATACATGGTGTTCAATCAACTGCATAAGAGGCAAACGATGAAGGAGAAAGAAGAAGAAAAGAAGGATTGAAACTTGAATCATTACTCTGAATGATCAAGTTTAGGGGGAGATTGTTGAGAACTGAGACACTGCTAAATTTGCTCAGAATACAAGTATTGTGCCGCTGTTAGAAGTACAACCACCGTTAGTAGTTGCCACTGCTAGTTAGTAGATGCCGCTGTCAAGTAGTTTGTCTAACAGTGCCACTGTTAGTGTGTAGTTTGTATTTTGTATCGAGTACTCAACCACTGTTGATAATATACGAGTACTACCTCTGTTAGTGATATAGATAACCACTGTTGGTTAGATATAGTTGAATAGAGAGAATTATGGAATAGATATGATTCCATAATAGTTTGATTCTGTAAAGGACTCTATATGTTATAAATAGAGATCCTGTAAAACCCTAGAGGAGGACGAATTCATTCTAGTTATTAGCTTCAAGGTTGTAAACCCTAACACAAATTGTGTGTTCGTATTATTGTTAATAATATTGAAGCTTTTGATTAGATATTCTGTTATATACAAGTTTGTTCTTCAAGTTATTAATAAACTATTCCGCAAGCTTATTAATAATTAATCAAAGTAATACATACTAAGATCTCTAGCTGGGATCATCATCATCTTCTTCTGATTCTGGTACTTCTACGCTAAGTGTTCATTCTGAACACAACATGAGGGCTTTCTTGAATAAAGAACTAACCGATGAGTATTTTCACCCTATTATCGATTTCTTGAGTAATTGTCCAGTTACTTATGCCCTTACTGTCGCTCCAAGATTGATTCGATCACATATTCAAGAATTCTGGCAGAATGCAAAGGAAGGGAATTGTTGAGAACTGAGACACTGCTAGATTTGCTCAGAATACAAGTATTGTGCCGCTGTTAGAAGTACAACCACTGTTAGTAGTTGCCACTGCTAGTTAGTAGCTGCCGCTGTCAGGTAGTTTGTCTAACAGTGCCACTGTTAGTGTGTAGTTTGTATTTTGTATCGAGTACTCAACCACTGTTGATAATATACGAGTACTACCTCTGTTAGTGATATAGATAACCACTGTTGGTTAGATATAGTTGAATAGAGAGAATTATGGAATAGATATGATTCCATAATAGTTTGATTCTGTAAAGGACTCTATATGTTATAAATAGAGATCCTGTAAAACCCTAGAGTAGGACGAATTCATTCTAGTTATTAGCTTCAAGGTTGTAAACCCTAACACAAATTGTGTGTTCGTATTATTGTTAATAATATTGAAGTTTTTGGTTAGATATTCTGTTATATACAAGTTTGTTCTTCAAGTTATTAATAAACTATTCCGCAAGCTTATTAATAATCATTCAAAGTAATACATACTAAGATCTCTAGCTGGGATGATCAAGTGGTATCAGAGCTTGGTATTACTTTGATCTTGAAGAAGGTAATTAAATTTTGCAGCTTTTTCAACAAACAACAACATGTCTACTGAAACAATGGAAGGTATTCAAGCTACAAAAATACCCATGCTCAAACCCGATGAATTTGAGCTATGGCAAACTAGGATTAGACAATACATGTTGCTGACTGATTATATGATGTGGGAGGTGGTTACTAATGGACCAGTTTATACTAAGGATGCAGATGGTAAAAAGGAAGAAAGACCACCACCAAAGACTGATGCAGAGAGAAAAGAAAGAGCAACAGAGTGGAAGGCATTAAGTACTTTACTTTTGTCTATTCCTAATGAGTATCAAAGGAAGTTTGAAAACTGTGAAGATGCTCAGGTTCTTATGCAAGCAATTGTTAAGAGATTTGGTGGTAATGATAACACCAAGAAGAATAAGAGATCTCTTCTCAAACAACAGTTTGAAAACTTTGCAGGAGTAAAGTCTGAAACTCTGACTCAGACTTTTGATAGATTTCAAAAGCTTGTGGGTGATCTTGAGAATCACAATGTCAAGATTGATAAAGATGACTTGAACAGGAAGTTTCTAAGATCACTTGGTACAGATTGGAATATGTACACTGTGGGACTTAGACAAAGTCCAGATCTTGAAGAGAAAGAGATTGAAGACCTGTACAATGATCTGAGGAATTTTGAGCCTGAAGTTCTAGCGTTGAAACAGTCCAATGGTAGCTCTAACAATGCTGCTTTTGTTTCTGTTGGTGAATCTGGTAGTTGTAGCACATCTGGTGCTAATGATAATGTATTGGAAGCATTCTTTGCAAGCCATGTGAATTCATCATTAACTACAGAAGATTTGGAGCAGGTTAGTGAAGAGGACCTGGAAGAGATGGATTTAAGATGGCAGATGGCCATGATTACAATCAGGGCAAAGAGGTTTATGCAGAGTTCTGGGAACAGAAATTTTTCTTACAAGAGAGATGGTGTAGCTGGTTTTGACAAGAGCAAGGTGGAGTGTTTCAACTGTCACAAGATGGGACACTTTGCTAGGGAGTGCAAGAGCACACAGGCTGGAGGATCTCAGAATGGTTTTGTAAGAAATAATTCTGGTCCTCAAAGAAGATTGATACCAGTTCAGAACACCACTTCAGATTCATTGGTTGCTCAAGATGGAATGGGAGGATTTGACTGGAGTGATCAGGAAGAGCTTGTAACCACAAATCAAGCTTTGATGGCTGTCACAGAAGAACCAGAGTCTTCAGACATTCCATATGAGGTACAATCTAAATTATGTTCTCCTACTTGCAAGAAAATGGTTAAATTTTATAGGGATCATAATATGGTTGTGTGTAATGAATTAAAAGCTTGTAAGGAAAAGAGTCAACATGCCACTTTAGCTATTGAAAACTTAGAAAATCAGATAAAAGCTTATGTAAAGAATGAATCTCAATTTCACTTAGATATTAAGTATCTAAATTGGGAAAAGAAAGCTTTACAAACAAAAGTTGATATGCTAAGTGCTAAGTTGGCTGAGGCAATTTCTGATAAGGAGTCAATAAAATTGAAAGTTGATGAATTGGAAAATGTTTCAAAAGGTGTTCAAAACTTAATCAAGTCTCAAATTCATGATAAATTAAAACTTGGATTAGGTTACAACCTTAATGCTGTTCCTCCACCTTATAATCATACTTATTTCCCACCTAAAAGTGATTTTGTTTTAGAAACACTTAAGGTAGGTGTGTCTGAGGAGGTTAAAAAGGTAGATCCAGTTGTTAATTGTGCTGATAATGTGAATTTTGATAAAGTTGAGGTATCTGATTGGACTGAGGAAGATGAGAGTGATAGTGATAGCTCATCAGGTGGTAATTCTGTAGATGGTAGTGTTAAGTCTATTACTGGTCTAGTTTCTGAACTTAATAGTACTAAACTAGAAGAGGGTAAAAAGATGTTTGTTGAGAAAGCAAAAGCTCAAATAGATCAAGTCAGGAAAACCAACAAGGCTAGTTCAGGTTTAGGGTATGTACACAAAAAGGTCAATACTGAATCAAAAGACAAGTTGAAATCTGAGTGTGATAAGTGTACATGTAAATCAAAGAAGTCTGAGTTACATACTGCAAGTAATGTGAATAAATCCATTCCCAGGGGTAATCAAAGAAATTGGAACCAATTGGTTTCACAAAGGTTGGGTAATGGGTTTGAATGTGTGAAAAGAAAGTCATGTTTTATTTGTGGTAGATATAATCATCTTCAACAGGACTGTTACTACAATCCTAAAAATAATAGGAACAGTGGTACAGGTCATGTGTTGATAAATAAGCCTAACAGAGGCAAGGCTGCAGCCCCTGTTAATGCTATAGCAGTGCCCCTGTCAAAGGCTAACAGAGGCAAGACACGAACAGGGGAGGGTTTGACCACTGTCAGTGTAACAACCCCGAAATTAGGGCCAATTTAAAATTTTCCTAATTACTTGTTTATTACTTGTATTTAATATGAAATAGGATTAAATACATTACTTACTATATATATATATATGGATGGAATATATGTATATATACGTGTATACGATTCGTACAAATATCGTATAAAACTACAATCGTACAAACTTGCGTACACTGATAAAACAATTATTAAATAATGTGAAATTATTTAATTACTTTGATTGTTACTTTATATTATGTTTATAATATAACGAAAACGTACGTTTTAATTAAAACGTCACTGAACTCTCCGAAAACACGACCAACCGACAAAACAAAACAAAGTTATATTTTATAACTTGAAAACTAGTATTTTGGTAAAATACTACAACTTAATTATCGAGCATTATTTCGTATTTTAAACGTATATTAAATCGCGTGAAAAATCATTTTAAACGTTTAAACGACCGGAGAAACGAACACCGCACGGAGCGCAAACACGGGGGAACAACATTTGGTGAGATCCACACTTGGTGGACCCCACCAAAACCGGCCCAAGGGTGAGGGGCATTAAGCCTCACCTCTCTTCTCCACTTACACACACCACCATCACCATACTCTATCATTTCACTCCCATCTCCTCTCCTCTCTCTCTCTACTCAGTTTTCTCTCTCTCTAAAAACCTCCCAAAACCGCCACCATCATTCACCAAATAACACCACTAAATCACCTCGGATCGTGACACGGTTTGGAGCAAAAACGATCACCACGCGAGCACGAACGTTTCTATCTTTTCGGTTTCGAAAACCGAGTCTTGTAAGTTAACCAAACTCTAAAACTCTTTTAAATACTTTTATTTACTTCTCTAGTTGATAATCTAGCTAGATAATGTCCAAATTATACGTTAAAACTCGTTTTTGGAACTCGAAAACTTAAACCGAGAACCACCACTGAAAACAGTCCACTTCCGGAATTTTTATAAAATCGTGTGTTCAAAATCAACGAAAACTTTCTAAATAAGAAATCTTCGTCTCTTCGTCGCCTACGACTTTCATGAAGGGCGTTTTGCCCAGAAATACACCCATCTTCGGCTAATACTAGAACTTTGGACTTAGTTCTGTTTGGAACCAAATCTGACCACACTTCACTTTTATTTTTGTTTAAAATAGTAAACGGACATAAGAAAATACCATAAAATGCAGAAATGAACTTTAGATATATGAGAATATGTGTGATTTTTCGTTAGGCTTGAAATGGACTACAAATGGGTTAAATCGAGGGTTGGAACCGAGCCAAGAATCTGAAACAGGAAACCACTAAACTGAGATCAGTCCACTTCTCGAATTTTTATAAAATCATACGTTTGAAACTAGCGAAAACTTTCTAAACATAAAATCTTCGTCTTTTCGTCGGCTACAACTTTCGTGAAGAAGGTTTAGCCCAGAAACGCCCTCGTTTTGCTATAAAAATCAATTTACAAACATATATATATTGTGTCAAAAACTTTGGAAAAGATTAACTAAAAACCGACACCTCGAGGACCTCTAGAACCGAAAACTCAGTTGATAAAGTGATTATTAGCCATAATATGACTTAGGTAAAAGCCTCGGGTCAAGACTCGAACGTTTGACCTCAAAACGTCGCATTTTGTGGCCAACGTCGCATTTAGCGACGTCGCGGCCTACGTCGCACAAAAATCCCAACGTCGCACTAGCGACGCAGCCTTTTACGTCGCATTAACTTGCGGACGTCGCACATAGCGACGTAGACTTTTACGTCGCAAACCGAACCTACGTCGCATTGATTTGCGAAGGTCGCATCATGCGACGTACCTCCCTACGTCGCACCCTACGTCGCATGCTACGTCGCATGCTACGTCGCACAAACCAGAACCTTGAAAAGTCAGATTTTTACTAAGTGTCGAACTTACACAACTTCAAATACTTATGTCATACGAACTTACAAGTTCACCCACTAGTTACGTGCTGGATTACACGTTAACTGATACGAACTTACATACAAATACTTATGAGGTTTCACTCGTACCCTTTGGGGACAAAGCCCATTGGAACTTACGCAAACGATATACAATGTGATACGAAACAAACAGTTATACACGTACGCTTTACAAAAGTATAACTATTACGAATACATAATAATAATGGATGGAATTATTATTATACACCGATAACAAACGAACCGTACAAACTGTATACAAACTACAAACGATTTACAAACGTACAAACAAACTAATGGACATTAACTAGTTTGGGAACAACTAGCATGGATACTTTACAAGTATTCCATTTACTTACTAAACCTTGCGCGTATTAGGACGCTAAGGGTTGCTAGTTCGGGATACTACTTGCTTACCTACTACTTTGTCTGCTAGGCTCAGGTGAGTCTTACAGCCCCTACTTTACTGTTTTATACTCAGGGGTGAGATGCATTACTGTTTTACATGAACACACAAAACTTACTTGCTGCCATGATTTACTTACTGTACGAGATTAACGATACGCCAATTGCATGGGTTTACGACTAATCCAATGAAATCCTCCTGAACCATAGTTGTTAGTTATGTGATAAGCGCGAGTTTTAGTATATGGATCCATATGGGACTGACAATCCCCGCCCGGGGTAGCACGCACTACCACGAACCGTTCCTGTAGAAACGGGCGTTTCTTACTCGTTCCGTATGAATGTTTTGGATTACATTCATGAGGGGGTACCGATATTTACTGTACGTTAAGCATCAACTATGGGGGCTCATGGCGATTGTATCAAACGGTTGTATATCCTACAACCACCCACTTATTAAAACTTAAGTAATTGATGAGCATAACCTGTGATCATTACTTGCTGGCTAGCTATGATTTACAAATACTACATGTGTGTTCAAACTGTTTACTTACTTACAAACCTGTGAGATTCACCAACCTTTTTGGTTGACCGTTTTAGTAATGCTTCTCAGGTACACAGCATCAGTAGGGATGCCCAGCAGGATAAGCTTACTTAGCTCGAGTCGCATGCATTACAAGCTTGGAGATTTTACTGCATTACTTTTGTACTTACTGTTATGTACTAGAATCTCTAGGAATTTACTTAAACTCGAGCTTGTATTTTGAAACTACTTATGTATTAATGTAATAACTTTTCGAACGTCTCATTTAGAGTCGTTCACTGTATCCTTTGTGCTTGTGATTATTGATTAGTAACACCCAAAACATCGCTTCCGCAAACTGTTAAATTTGGGGGTGTTACAGTCAGGCATGGTACCTCTGCTGGTATTAAACATTTCAAAAGAATGTATATACCAAGTAAAGCTACCACTGCCAGGGTAATCAATACAAACTTAAAGGTGACCACTGTCAGACCATTAACCCCTGTTAGGTCAAAAATTGATTGTTTTTGGAGACATAAAAATGAGTGTAAATCTGAAGTGTCCAAAACCAATGCAGCACTGAGATCAATCACTGTTAAAAGGGTTGATGTCAAAAGTGCTCATGGGAAACCCAAAGCCAAATTGGTTTGGGTTCCCAAGAAAAACTAATTGTTTTTCTCATATATGTGCAGGGCAAGCCACCAAGCTTATGGCATATTGATTCTGGCTGTTCAAGACACATGACTGGAGACAGGAAAAAGCTACAGGACTTTAAAGCGTTTGATGGAGGAGATGTAGCATTTGGAAGCAATCCTAAAGGAGGTAAAATCACAGGTAAAGGTAAGGTAAAAAGCAGTAAGCTCACTTTCAATGATGTTTATTATGTTGAGCAATTGAGATACAATTTGCTTAGTGTGAGTCAAATCACAGATAAGCAAAATCCTGTATATTTCACTGACACAGAATGCCTTATACTTTCTGAAAAACTCAAAATACCTGAAGATAAGATTTTAATGAGAGTTCCAAGAAAGGATAATGTATACTGTAGTGATTTAAACAAGATGGAATCTCAAAATGTTAACTGTCTCATTTCTAAAGCTACTGTATCTGAATCTGAACTATGGCATAGGAGGATGTGTCACTTGAATTTCAAGACCATGAATAAACTTGTTAGGAATAAGCTAGTGAGAGGCTTACCTGAAAAGTTATTTGAATGCAGTGACCACTGTGTAGCATGTCTCAAAGGCAAGCAACACAAGACCTCTTATAAGACCAAGCTTGTGAATACCAATACCACTCCCTTACACCTGTTACATATGGATTTGTTTGGCCCTACCAATGTAGCTAGTCAAGGGAAGAAATCTTACTATTTGGTAATAACTGATGATTACTCTAGAATGAGTTGGGTGTTCTTTCTTAGGACTAAGGATGAGACAGGTGAAATACTTAGATCATTCATAACTAGGATTGAGAATTCAACTAATCAAAAGGTTAAAATCATCAGGTGTGATAATGGGACAGAATTTAAGAATCATGAGATGAATAAGTTCTGTGAGGATAAAGGTATAGAAAGACAGTATAGTGCACCTAGGACTCCACAACAAAATGGAGTAGCTGAGAGGAGGAATAGGACACTAATTGAGGCTGCTAGAAGCATGCTAGCAGATGCTAAACTTCCAATGTCCTTTTGGGCAGAGGCAGTTAGCACTGCTTGTTATGTTTTGAATAGGATTTTGATTATTAAACCTCATAACAAGACACCCTATGAGTTATTCTTTAAGAGAAAACCTTTGGTTAGCTTTTTAAAACCATTTGGATGTCCTTGTACTGTCTTAAATACCAGAGATCATCTTGGTAAGTGTAACACCCTCAAATTTCGGTTTGCGGAAGCTGTCGGGTCGGGTGTTACTAAATCAAATATCACAACATAAGGTACATAATGAACGACTCTAAATGAGACGTTTGGAAATAATTATACATTTACCAAATAGAACGTTTACAACGTTATAAGTTTAATAGAAATTTCAAATACATAATTTGAGAATATAAAAGTAAATGCAGAGTTGTCCCAAATGTTTGAAATCATGCGACTCGAGCTAGCATAATCTTGTAGAAATCCTAATCCTGCTGGGCACCTGAGAACACATGCTAAAACAGGTCAGCTATAAAGCTGGTGAGTTCATAGGTTTGTTAGTTGAAATCATGATATAATAAAACCCTGTAAGCTTTGAAAAGTAGTTTCAATTTCAGTCATCTTGATACGTTTTATTTTGAAGTTTTGCAGCACCAAATGTGTACACGTCAAATCGAGGTATCTCATATCTAAGTGTTCGAGTCATGTACCTAAGTACATATATATGTTTGGCAATCCATGCCTTGAATACCTATCCGGTAGTAGTTGTGTCTATAACGTGAGGCAATACATGCCTTATAACCATTGAGTACTTGTATGGCTGCGTAGTAATATAACAAATAATTGTAGTTCCGCAGAACTATGTTGGATTTTGTGAATTATGATGCAAGCAGCAACCATCTGATTGTAGATCCGCAGATCTATATTGATTATGTGAAATATGGTGCAAGCAGCAACCATCTGATTGAAGTAAGCTAACGGCCTCGCGTGGAAACTCCACCGACCCGTTCTTCTTGTGAACCCCGAGTATAACTCGCTGATCCATTGATTGTAGGTAAGTGCGGATCACGGCGCATAAGCCCGTGCCACATCGAGTGTATCGCTTTACCGCGATATCGTACTTGTGCCCACTGCAATACCGTGGCATCGTTTTGTGCCCACTTTACCGTGGCATCGTCATGATAGCTAGTCATGAGTGAAAATATGAGAGTGCCATTCTGGCGTTGTTTTTGCAAATAATGTTTAAGTCAGCAGTACCACGACTGCCCGACTGAGTAGATCGTATAATTGTATGTAGATATTCATCAGGTGACACCCCCACACGGTTGGATTACATCCTGAGCCGGGGGACCATCCCTGGTTGGATTACATCCTGAGCCAGAGTCGTCACCAGTTGAGTTGTATTGATATGCGGAATCTGTACTAATGTATGATAATATTGTATACTCCTAGCCTAAAGCCTAGCAAGTATATGTATCGGAGTCTCAGGGAAATGTTCACCTAAGTCCAGTTCCCGTTCTAGTTATAACGGGGAGTATCGACAGTTTTAGTTCCTAAAGAATAACTAAAACTAGTAACAGTATATATGTTGTCTAGTGTAAGTAGAACTAACTAGTTCTAATATATTCAATGATATTGTCCCGTGACAATATAGCAAAAAGATTGTGATAACTACATCAGTTATGCGTTGGTATTCGTTTTCCAATAATCTAACAGGGTGTAACTGCAACCTATCTAGGTTGGGCACTGGTATTGTTCTAAAACAATGTTAAGGGTGTAATTCCTAAGTATTACACATTTCGTATTACATGCAGTAATAAAGATAATTGTGAATTATAAAAGATTATTAATATAATTCAAAAGCAGTTATTGAGCATGTGTTTCGCCCCGAAAACAGTAAAACAGTTGAAAGAGTGGGGCTATGAAACTCACCTGTGAGTTGTTAGCGATACGATGATACGCGCGACGTCCGAATGGTAACCTTCTAGGGTCCTAAACACGTGAGGTTATATAAGTATGAGACAAATCAGTTTGTCTAAGCGAGTTGTTCATGTATGCATTTGTTGTTGAAGTCTGGGAATGGTGTACGGGGGTCCGGGGGCAGCGCCCCTGGTTAGCGGGGTCCAAGGGGCGGCAGCCCCTGGCGGGGTCCAAGGGGCAGAGCCCCTGGCTGGGGTCGAGCTGTTTTCTGTTTTCTGCGACATAACATGCGACACAAAAACGTGTCATGCGACACAAGGGTTGTGTCGCATGGAGTGCGACACAAGAGCTCTGCGACACAGTAGTTGTGTCGCAAAAGCTTGCGATGCTAAATCAATAGCGACATAAGGGTTGTGTCGTATGGAAATACGACACAAGGTGCGACATAGAGTACGACACAAGCGTTGTGTCGCATGGGTAGTTTATGCGACATAAGATACGACACAAATGGAATTTTGCGACACAACATGCGACACAAGCGTTGTGTCGCATGGATGAACACCAGCCCAGAAACTCGCGGCTGTCGCGTTTTTCCGATCAAAATCGCAAATCTAACGTATTTTCAAGCTGTAAAATCATGTTTTCTTTGTTGTTTAGGTTATAACTAAGTTGTGTAAGCATTATTACACCCAAACATTACCCCAAAATGATTAGATCTAAAGATTTAGAAATTTCTTACAATTGCGAATCGAGGCCAAACGAGGAAGAAAACGAAGGTGTGGCCTTTGTTAATGTTGCTCCTCTCTTGTTGGTGATTCCGAAAATGTAAATTTTCGTGGGTCGATTTGAAGATCCGAAATTTGGTAAAATTTTTAGAGAGAGTTTTAGGTGAGGTGTGTGAAATGAAATGAAAGAAATGAAAGAATGAGGGAGGGGTTTGGGGGGTTGGGTGGCTGATCCAAAAGGGGTGGGGAGGAGTTTCCCCCACTTCGTTCCTATTTTGCAGTGTAAAATACCCGTATTTTGTACCCGAATAATATATATAAATTTAATATTTTTAGATTTATATTTCCGTTCTTTCGATTAGTAATTAATTAAATTAAAAATAGTTTTATTCAATTTAAAATCTAAAGTGACTTCAAATGGTTTTATTTGTGATTATTACATAATCACTATTCATTATATAAAATGTAAAGTTTTCGCTCGCTGAGTTATAATTGTATATAATAATACAATTATAAAAAGTTTAAATTAGACGCGCAAGTTGACTTTTTGACCAGGTGCTACATTCTCCCCCTGTTAAGAAAATTTCGTCCCGAAATTTAAAATGAGGTCGGGGTCGCGCGTGGTCTGGGGAGCAATGCACGTACGAGGTATTTGTCGAAAAGATTGCAGACATATCATGCCTTATAATGGAGTTGAATGGCAGTCAATCCCTGACTGAGTCGCGGTTTATCGTTGTAGTCACCTTCTGAACGTATCGTTAGTTTGGAGTATGATTATTTCGTGGTTACTAGGTAATCGTTGACATCATAGTCCATTCGGGACTAGATGGTTGTCACATAGTGACCGTTTAGTGAATAGTCCTATCAGGACCAGTGGTGGGTGAGTGTTGTATCTATTTGTCTGCTGAAAGCAAACTTTTAGTTTTACGTGGTCTAAGGCAACTAGCCCTATGGTGCATCTAGCATTAAATTGATAAAATTGATATCGGAAATGAAAAGTACACATTCAGTGTAAACCAGAAGTGAAGGGTTATGATTTGCGAGGGAGGTTGTACTTACATTATTGTTGGAAAGTGGTATGGTTCACTCGGAACCGATTTGTTGAAGCTTACGCTTCCGTTTTGGGCAATCCTGCTTATAGTGTCCAGGTTCCTTGCATTTAAAGCAAACCCTTTGTGAGTCGGGATTGGTGGGAACTCTGCAATCCCAGATTTTGTGTCCAAATCGTTGGCATCTTCCGCAGGGCGGACCGCATGAACCAACATGGTGGCGGTTGCAACCGTGGCAAAATGGCTTATTTCCTGCATAGCCTCGTTTCTCGTTGTGTTCGGGGGCGTAGGTCCTTAAGGGTTCGGGTTGATATGTTGGGTTACGACGGGTACTGGAATCTCCGTTCCATTTTCCTTGGTTGTTTTCAGCTGCACGTGCTTCGCGTCGAACCACCTGTGCCATGAGTCTGTGGGCCATAAGTTCGGCCTCTTGTATAGTAGTGGGTTTAGAGGCGGTGACCATTCCCTCGATTGATGACGGAAGTCCGCCGATGTACTTTTCTATTCGTCGGTTCTCAGGGTTTACTATATTTGGGCACAGGTGTGATAGTTGATGGAAACGGTTGGTGTATGTTTCGATGTCGTTGTCTTTTACGGTGAGGTACCAAAGTTCGTTCTCGAGTTTGTAAAGTTCCTGAATGGGGCAATACTTGTCCCTCATGATTCGCTTCAGTTCCTCCCACGGGAGTGCATGTGCTGTGTCAGCCCCTACAGCTCGGGTATAGAAATTCCACCAGGTAGAAGCATCATCCTGGAGGGTGTATGTGGCATACATGACTTTGCAGTCATTGGAACAGTCGCTAACGCGGAATATAGATTCCATTCTCTCGAACCATTGGATTAATCCAACAGCTCCTTCAGTTCCGACGAAGTTTGGTGGTGCGCACCTCAGGAAATCCCTAAAGGTGCAGGGCCTTGTTTGGTTCCGAGTAGCTAGAGCCTCAGCCACTGCTTGATTAATGATTTGGTCACGCTCAGCTTGAGTGAAAGTTTGTTGTCTAGGAGGCATGATTCTTAAACAAGAAGAAAACGACAAAGCGTGAGATCTTTATTCAAAGATTAAGGTTATTACAGTGACATAAATAGTTCACTTGAGTTCTTAAATGAGTAGCACTGGATCCTAAGATCCTTGATGTTGAAGTTTTCGATATTGTAGGTGGCAGACCTATTTCTGGCCTTTTGTGACTTTGATGCAACAGTTTCAGTAACTGTGCTGAGTTAACCTTAGTTAAGTTGTCTCGAACCTCACGTTTTTCCGAGTGTTGTCATTAAGTAGCTTGTATTCCCAATGTGTAGTTGTAATGACGACCAAATTGTGTTTTCGTTGTAACCAGCTAAGACTATATTGTTGTGGGTAGTCCTACAGACTACAGTGTAGCACTAACATAACATACGGCCATTCATGCCGGTGAGTGTGACACCTACAGTGTCAAGTGGGATGTTGAAATGGGGTCCACAAACACAACCCATGTGTGTGGTGACATCATTGTGTATTTATTGATTAAAGCATTACATGCTTATTTGGTCATATATACATATATGGCGTACACGTACCTATACCAGTATACGTTCATAATAAAAGTCAGGTGTGGCACCTCGTGCCCAGTTAAGTAAGTGTATATGTATATATATGTAAGTCGTACATGCGACTATAACAAGTCTACATGTATAATTGATGTAGCATCTAGTGCTATAATGCAGTGCTATCAGCACCGTAATAGAAATACTGATGTTTTGTAATTGTAGTACCAAAGTACTATGAAATGCAGTGCCTAAAGCACCGGAATGTAGAAATCAACGTACTGTAATGCAGTGCTATCAGCACCGTGATTTCAATACCAATGTATTGTGATTGTAGTACCGAAGTACTATAGAATGCAGCACCACGTGCCGTAATGAAGTGCCCGCGGCACAGTAATTGCAGTACTCATGTACGGTGAATGTAGCATCAACATGCTATGATTTGTAGTATCGACTACTATGAGGTTTGCACTAACGTGCCCATATTGTGGTATCAACATACCATGTGTTGTGCTTGAAAGCATGATGTGACACCACGTGCCATGTGTAGTTTAATTGTAGCCCCAAAGCGAAAACGTGTTTGAAGTTCGAATTTCTTAGTTGTAGCCCAAAGGCAAAAATGTAGGGGTCAAAGTACCGCATGATTGAATTTGTTGATCTACATGATCAAGTTGTGATTCGAGATAATTTTGTTGCGGACTTAATCAACACTAATCCAATTGTGATCCATATGGTCAGGATTTAAAAGTTATCAGTTCGTTTTAAGTTTCGTGAAGGTTTAGCATGTGCGGGTTTCCATTCCCATTGATAACGTTTGTACCTCCTTCCCGAGGCTCAGTGATAATTGTGATATTCTCCTATGCGTGTATACGGAGAAAAGTGTCGAGTCGTGATAGTTAGGAAGACGGCGATGTGCCTCTTCGCGAGTATGTATTGGTTCAGTGGAATTGATTGTATATATATACTCAATATATATATATAAGTACGTAAAAGTATTACCCATGTAAGGCCTATTCATACATACCTACAGTACATATAATAGCCTAGGATGTCTAGCACATAACAATCAGAGTCAACTACGCATTCCCAATTCAGTATAACCCCTTTCAGATATCGCATCATCTTTATTTAATTGTACATAGTTAGCTACGCTATGTTAAATTAAACTCGTATGATGAGATCCCTGAACCGGTCATACCTAACGAGGAATACTGCCTAACGGTCATAGTCTAGGCCCACTAAATGCAACCTAGTTCACTACAACCTTAGGCTCTGATACCAATCTGTAACACCCTCAAATTTCGGTTTGCGGAAGCTGTCGGGTCGGGTGTTACTAAATCAAATATCACAACATAAGGTACATAATGAACGACTCTAAATGAGACGTTTGGAAATAATTATACATTTACCAAATAGAACGTTTACAACGTTATAAGTTTAATAGAAATTTCAAATACATAATTTGAGAATATAAAAGTAAATGCAGAGTTGTCCCAAATGTTTGAAATCATGCGACTCGAGCTAGCATAATCTTGTAGAAATCCTAATCCTGCTGGGCACCTGAGAACACATGCTAAAACAGGTCAGCTATAAAGCTGGTGAGTTCATAGGTTTGTTAGTTGAAATCATGATATAATAAAACCCTGTAAGCTTTGAAAAGTAGTTTCAATTTCAGTCATCTTGATACGTTTTATTTTGAAGTTTTGCAGCACCAAATGTGTACACGTCAAATCGAGGTATCTCATATCTAAGTGTTCGAGTCATGTACCTAAGTACATATATATGTTTGGCAATCCATGCCTTGAATACCTATCCGGTAGTAGTTGTGTCTATAACGTGAGGCAATACATGCCTTATAACCATTGAGTACTTGTATGGCTGCGTAGTAATATAACAAATAATTGTAGTTCCGCAGAACTATGTTGGATTTTGTGAATTATGATGCAAGCAGCAACCATCTGATTGTAGATCCGCAGATCTATATTGATTATGTGAAATATGGTGCAAGCAGCAACCATCTGATTGAAGTAAGCTAACGGCCTCGCGTGGAAACTCCACCGACCCGTTCTTCTTGTGAACCCCGAGTATAACTCGCTGATCCATTGATTGTAGGTAAGTGCGGATCACGGCGCATAAGCCCGTGCCACATCGAGTGTATCGCTTTACCGCGATATCGTACTTGTGCCCACTGCAATACCGTGGCATCGTTTTGTGCCCACTTTACCGTGGCATCGTCATGATAGCTAGTCATGAGTGAAAATATGAGAGTGCCATTCTGGCGTTGTTTTTGCAAATAATGTTTAAGTCAGCAGTACCACGACTGCCCGACTGAGTAGATCGTATAATTGTATGTAGATATTCATCAGGTGACACCCCCACACGGTTGGATTACATCCTGAGCCGGGGGACCATCCCTGGTTGGATTACATCCTGAGCCAGAGTCGTCACCAGTTGAGTTGTATTGATATGCGGAATCTGTACTAATGTATGATAATATTGTATACTCCTAGCCTAAAGCCTAGCAAGTATATGTATCGGAGTCTCAGGGAAATGTTCACCTAAGTCCAGTTCCCGTTCTAGTTATAACGGGGAGTATCGACAGTTTTAGTTCCTAAAGAATAACTAAAACTAGTAACAGTATATATGTTGTCTAGTGTAAGTAGAACTAACTAGTTCTAATATATTCAATGATATTGTCCCGTGATAATATAGCAAAAAGATTGTGATAACTACATCAGTTATGCGTTGGTATTCGTTTTCCAATAATCTAACAGGGTGTAACTGCAACCTATCTAGGTTGGGCACTGGTATTGTTCTAAAACAATGTTAAGGGTGTAATTCCTAAGTATTACACATTTCGTATTACATGCAGTAATAAAGATAATTGTGAATTATAAAAGATTATTAATATAATTCAAAAGCAGTTATTGAGCATGTGTTTCGCCCCGAAAACAGTAAAACAGTTGAAAGAGTGGGGCTATGAAACTCACCTGTGAGTTGTTAGCGATACGATGATACGCGCGACGTCCGAATGGTAACCTTCTAGGGTCCTAAACACGTGAGGTTATATAAGTATGAGACAAATCAGTTTGTCTAAGCGAGTTGTTCATGTATGCATTTGTTGTTGAAGTCTGGGAATGGTGTACGGGGGTCCGGGGGCAGCGCCCCTGGTTAGCGGGGTCCAAGGGGCGGCAGCCCCTGGCGGGGTCCAAGGGGCAGAGCCCCTGGCTGGGGTCGAGCTGCCAGGTCAGCTTGGAAAATTTTTATTTCTACTATATTGCTTTAAGGAAAAACGCATCTGGACTTGAAATTGGGTGAAATCAAGTGATAAAATTTAGGGTCTCGACACTTAGTGGAAATGTGAGTTTTTAAACTTTCTGTTTTCTGCGACATAACATGCGACACAAAAACGTGTCATGCGACACAAGGGTTGTGTCGCATGGAGTGCGACACAAGAGCTCTGCGACACAGTAGTTGTGTCGCAAAAGCTTGCGATGCTAAATCAATAGCGACATAAGGGTTGTGTCGTATGGAAATACGACACAAGGTGCGACATAGAGTACGACACAAGCGTTGTGTCGCATGGGTAGTTTATGCGACATAAGATACGACACAAATGGAATTTTGCGACACAACATGCGACACAAGCGTTGTGTCGCATGGATGAACACCAGCCCAGAAACTCGCGGCTGTCGCGTTTTTCCGATCAAAATCGCAAATCTAACGTATTTTCAAGCTGTAAAATCATGTTTTCTTTGTTGTTTAGGTTATAACTAAGTTGTGTAAGCATTATTACACCCAAACATTACCCCAAAATGATTAGATCTAAAGATTTAGAAATTTCTTACAATTGCGAATCGAGGCCAAACGAGGAAGAAAACGAAGGTGTGGCCTTTGTTAATGTTGCTCCTCTCTTGTTGGTGATTCCGAAAATGTAAATTTTCGTGGGTCGATTTGAAGATCCGAAATTTGGTAAAATTTTTAGAGAGAGTTTTAGGTGAGGTGTGTGAAATGAAATGAAAGAAATGAAAGAATGAGGGAGGGGTTTGGGGGGTTGGGTGGCTGATCCAAAAGGGGTGGGGAGGAGTTTCCCCCACTTCGTTCCTATTTTGCAGTGTAAAATACCCGTATTTTGTACCCGAATAATATATATAAATTTAATATTTTTAGATTTATATTTCCGTTCTTTCGATTAGTAATTAATTAAATTAAAAATAGTTTTATTCAATTTAAAATCTAAAGTGACTTCAAATGGTTTTATTTGTGATTATTACATAATCACTATTCATTATATAAAATGTAAAGTTTTCGCTCGCTGAGTTATAATTGTATATAATAATACAATTATAAAAAGTTTAAATTAGACGCGCAAGTTGACTTTTTGACCAGGTGTTACAGTAAGTTTCAGAGTAAGGTAGATGAGGGTGTATTTGTTGGATACTCTATTCAAAGCAAGGCTTATAGAGTATTTAACAAAAGGACTAGGATCATAGATGAGACCATGGATGTGACCTTTAATGAACATACATCAAATGTAGAAGGAAAAGGTCCAGAAGTTTTGTTTGATATTGATGCACTAACCCATGCTTTTAGATATCCAGATTTGTCTATTAGTGCAGATACAGATGCAGGTACAGATGCAGGTAATGATGCAGGTAAAGATGGGAATTCAACCTCAAGTCAAAAGGATGACTTGAAGTATGTATTGTTTCCTATTTGGTCTCCAGATCCTCCAGAAGCATTCCAGTTAGAGCAAGATGAACCTTCAGATGATTCAAGTGGGTCAAGTAGCAAAAATGGTTCAAAGGATGAAGATGGTTCAATTCCAACAGAAAATCAACCATTTACTTCAAAGGGTTCTCATATAGTTTCAGAGCATGATTCAGAAGGAGAGCCCGATTCTCCAAAATTTGTTGAACAAAGTCCTCCATTTCAAGTTTTGGAAAGGACTTCTTTGTCAGATTCTGAAGCAACTCCAAAGCCTTCAAAAGAAAGAGAGGAAAGAGAGTCTTTCTCAGACTCTGAGGTAGATAATCTATTGGGTTCTAATTTGGAAAGAGATTTACTTGATACTTCTACCTCTAAGTATTTGGTTCATAAAGATCATTCTTTGGATTTGATTATTGGTGATATTATGACTCCTGTTCAGACAAGACATCAAACCAAGGTAAGAGAAGAAGATGTACATACTTCATTATATGTATGTTTTCTTTCTCAGATGGAACCAAAGAAGGCAGTGGAGGCTCTCAAAGATCCAAGCTGGATTGAATCTATGCAGGAAGAATTGTTGCAATTCAAACTGCAAGATGTGTGGGATTTGGTTGATCTTCCAAAAGGAAAGAAAGTTATAGGCACAAGATGGATCTTTAAGAACAAGAGAGATGAAAGAGGGATAGTGATCAAGAATAAGGCTCGGTTGGTAGCACAGGGGTACACACAGGAAGAAGGCATAGATTATGATGATGTCTTTGCCCCTGTTGCTAGAATAGAAGCTATTAGATTATTTTTAGCTTATGCATCTTATCAGGATTTCAAAGTCTATCAAATGGATGTGAAGAGTGCTTTTCTTCATGGTCTAATTGATGATGAGGTGTATGTTTGCCAACCACCAGGGTTTGAAGATCCAACATATCCAGATAGAGTGTGCAGATTGAAGAAAGCATTGTATGGATTACATCAAGCTCCAAGAGCTTGGTATGATACTCTGTCTGAGTACTTGCTCAAGAATGGATTCAAGCGAGGTACTATTGACAAGACATTGTTTACCAAGAGGGTTCAAAGAGATATATTGCTGGTACAGGTGTATGTTGATGATATTATTTTCGGGTCTACAAGGGATTCATTGTGCAAAGAGTTTGAGGATTTAATGCATAAGAAGTTCAAGATGAGTTCAATGGGTGAACTCACATTCTTTTTAGGATTGCAGGTCAAGCAGAAGTTAGATGGAATCTTTATTAACCAAGGGAAGTATGTGAAAGATATTTTGAATAAATTTGGTTATAAAGATATGAAGGTAGCTAGCACTCCCATGGAGGCACATAAACATCTTAATTCTGATCCTGAGGGGGAGGAAGTAGATGTGCACTTATACAGGTCAATGATTGGTTCATTGATGTATTTAACTTCATCTAGACCTGATATAATGTTTGCAGTGTGTCTTTGTGCTAGATATCAGACCAATCCAAAGCAGTCACACATGTATGCTGTGAAGAGGATCTTTAGATACTTGAAAGGTCAACCAGACTTGGGCCTTTGGTATGCTAAAGGATCAGATTTTGAGCTAAAGGCCTTCACAGATAGTGACTATGGTGGTGAGAATATGGATAGGAAATCGACTAGTGGAGGTTGTCAATTTCTTGGAAATAGATTAGTGTCATGGTAATGTAAAAAGCAGACCACGGTTTCCACTTCTAAAGCAGAAGCAGAATATGTTGCAGCATCAAGTTGCTGTGCACAGGTTCTTTGGATTCAGAATCAAATGCTGGATTATGGTTTGACTTTCATGAACACTCCTATTTATATTGATAATACTTCTGCTATTAGTATCATTCAGAATCCAGTTAAGCATTCAAAAACCAAACACATTGAGATCAGATATCATTTTATACGAGATTGTTATGATAAAAGATTGATTCATATTTTTAAAATTCATACTGATAATCAACTTGCAGATCTTTTTACAAAAGCATTTGATGTAGGAAGATTTACATTTTTGATAACTAATATTGGTATGATCAATCTCACGTAGTGTTTTGGTCTGGATTTGATACTAACAGAGGTAAAATATATTGTATGTGACAGGGTCAGGTGTTGCCACTGTTAGCTTCATCATGATAACAGATGGTGCCACTGTTAGTTTACCTTTGCCACTGTCAATGTATTTTAAACCCCTGCTGTATATGTGTGTCATTTAACCCCTGCTAGTTATTTTTCTTAGTTTAATATTGCAGGTTTCAGCCACTGTCAAGAGACATCACTTGAGCTGGAATTTAATGTTTTATTTGTTTCTTCTTTTTTTTTTTGATTAAAAAAAAAAATAAAAAATAAAAAATAAAAATAAAAATTCGTTGTCTAACTAAGCTAAGTTTATGCCCCTGTTAGTTCTAAGTTGGCGTTTCCTTTGTCGGATGCCCCTGCTAGACTATCAGCCGCTGCTAGCTTTGTTAGATGGTTAGAAAGGGTTGATTATAAATTGACCAAGTGAGGTACCCCTGTTGGATTTGTTTGTAAATTGTGCCCCTGTTGGGTATAACCAGCAGTGCCACTGCTAGTTCTATTTTTAGGGCTTGGCACTGTCATCAAATAAATACTCAAATACTTCACTTTTTCAATTACGCTTTCAAAATTTTCAAAACCCTTCAATAATCGCTCTCGCTTTGAGTTGTTTATTGTAATTCACTCTTCGTTCGTTCATCAATTACATCGATGGCATCTTCATCGTCATCTGATTCTGATCATTCTACGCTAAGTGTTCATTCTGAACACAATATGAGGGCTTTTTTGAATAAAGAACTTGCCGATGAGTATTTTCACCCTATTATTGATTTCTTGAGTAATTGTCCAGTTACACATGCTCTTACTGTTTGTCCACGATTAATTCGATCGCATATTCAAGAATTTTGGAAGAATGCAAAGGAAGGGAATGTTAATGGCATTACTCACATTCATTCCACTGTCAAGGGTCAGAAGGTAATGGTTACTGAGATTGTTCTAAGAGAGCTTTTACAGATTGATGATGAAGGTGGAATTCTGGAATTATCGAGAGAAGATTTGTTTAAAGGCATTATGGATATGGGGTATGAAGGTTCAGGAAAGACAAGATCAGAATATACTTTCTTGAAGTCATGGTTTTGTCCTCAATGGAAGTTCTACATTCATACTTTTCTGGTATGTTTGTCTCAAAAGAGAACTAGTTTTAATGAATTTAGTTCTACTATTGCATATCCTATTATCTGCTTGGCACAGGGTATTAAATTTAATATGTCTAGATTTATCTTAGATAATATGGTTAGGAATGTAAAGGGTGATACATTCGTTATGTACCCTAGATTTGTTCAGCTTTTATTGAATAATCAATTGTCAAATCTGCCAGCAGAGGATAGTGTGATTGTTAGTTCTACTCTATCTTTGAGGACTATTAAGGCTATGAATCAGTATCAGAATGCTTTTTCTAAGAAGGAAACTGCATTATTTTCAACAATGCTAGTTACTCCTTCTGCCACTGGTGGTGTATTACCAACACCATCTGGACCAAATGATGACAGACCAATAACACAAGTTGGTTCTG
Source organism: Helichrysum umbraculigerum (assembly GCA_949592205.1). Classification (NCBI taxonomy): domain Eukaryota; kingdom Viridiplantae; phylum Streptophyta; class Magnoliopsida; order Asterales; family Asteraceae; genus Helichrysum; species Helichrysum umbraculigerum. The sequence continues at coordinate 150,196 of CATIUR010000005.1, read as the reverse complement.
AACACACATCAGGAGGTGGCATCAAAAGAAAACAAGGGAACAAATAGCCTACCCAATCTAAAGCCAAGAAATCCAAGAAGGCTACACAGGCTATGGAGATTCCTGTTTCTCCACAGTCTCAGTCAACTGTCCCAAAACAACAGGTGAACATACTTGATGAAAATGTTCATTCTGGAAGGGCTGCCACTACTGTTTCTAGCCCACTGGCAGGGCAGGATAGTGGTAACATTAATCAGACCCAACCAGAGGCAACTATGTTTGATGAACCTATGGGTGATGATTCAAATGTAGGTCCCAGTACCAATAACCAAGGGACATCTGCAGTGGCAGATGTGGGCAAGGATTTAACTAAGAGGTCACACTCTAATGTTGATGAGCCTAGTGATACTGATGAATTGACGATTTCCTATCTTGTACATGATATCAATAAACTGTGGAGCAAATATGAGAGGGAAAGGGCTTACAGAAAAGAGGCTCAACAGAAAATTCAAGCTCAGGATGAGTTAATTGCTAAGCAGAAGGAGATCATTGATCATCAGAAGGCAGAGTTGCTTGATGTGCAGAATAGATTGTTAATGCTTGAGGAGGCTGTCAACAATATTCTTCTACCTGCGAATAAGTTAAAGGAATCTTCAAGCAAGGGGGAGAAGAAAGCAGATGATGATAATATGCCTGAAGATGATGGTTCAAGAAAAGCTAATGATGATGATGATGATTCACATGGACCTCATGATTATATGAGTGGAGCAATGATAAATATTGATGAGATGCATGATGATTCTGCAGCTACAGAGGTGATTGAGCTTGATGATAATACAATTGAGATGGATATATGTGAGCATAATGAGGCACAATCAGAAGACACTGTGGAGTTAGTGTTTGATGATAAAGATGATGATTATGTGCAGAGCAGGGATAAGGCTGAGGAGGAGCTCAATGTCTCTGATTATGTGATACATGAAAGTTTAGATGATGAGATGGTAGATGCTGCAGATGACAGAAGTATGGTGGTATATACTGGTGAAGATTCTTCTGAAAATGTTAATACAAGTGATGGTGCAGGAGCAGAGCAGACTGATGAAACAGTTTATCAGGTATTTCCATTGAATAAAGGGTTGCCTGAGAAAGCTGCACTTAGATTATATGTTTGGGATGTGATGGGTGCTAACCTGGAAAATAAGAAAAGAGTCAGTTTCAGTGATAGGCCAGTGTATGAGGTGGTTGATGATGTTGAAAAAGAGATGAAAGAAGGAGAAGTTGAGGTTAAGGATGAAGAGAAGAAGTTGCAGACCTTTACAAAAAAGAAATCTATTCCCAGAAGAAAGCCAACTAATACTTTATCCCCTGTCAAAACTTCTACCACTGTTGTCACAATTTCAACCACTGTCAACACTAACACTACCACTGTTACATCTACCCCTGTTAGTACACCAACACCTACCACTGTTGATACACCAATCACCACTGCGGTCATATCAACCCCTGTCACAACTACCACAACAACAAGACCAAGAGAGGTACCTGTTACAATAAGAGAACCAACTTCACCACTCAAGCCTGAGTCTAAATTGCCTGTGATTGATCCAAAAGACAAAGGTAAAGGAAAGTTAAAAGAAAAATCAAAAGTGAAAGAAATTAAAGAACCTCATCTTGAGTCTCATGATATGCTAAGGATGCAAGTAGAAGAAAGGGAAAGGTTGATAAGGAGAGCTGCAGAAGCTAAAGCTGAAGATGAGGGTGATGATGTTAAAATGATTTTGGATGATCTGAGTGTAGTGACTATTACACAGAAAGCTGCAGAGATTGTTAAAGAAAAGACTGCACAAGGATTAAAGCTTCCTGCTCAGAGAGTTCATGATTATTTAAAGAAGAAGAAAGGTAATGAAGAGGAAGAGTTATCTTCTGGATTTTTGTTGATGAAAAGGTCAAATGAGGAAAGGGCTAGAAAGAAAAAGCAAGAGGAATTAGCCAAGAATAGGAGTAAACCTTTACCATATGCTGAAAGGAGAAGACAAATGATCAATGCTCTGTCTGAAAATTATGCCCCAGCTAAAATTGTTAAAGGATGGAATATGCAGAAGCTGCAACAGGCATATGATAGGTATATGGGAAGAGATGATGAGTGGACCAAGAAATTGGAAGAGAATAGGCATTTGAATGCATTGATAAAGGAGAAGAAAGAAAAGGCAGATAGGGAAATGGTAAAGTTTCTGAAAGAAGAAGAAGAAAGAAGAGAAAAAGCAGCTGCTGAGGCAGCAGAGAAAGCCTTAGAGGATAAGCAGAATGAAGTCAGAAGAAATTCATGGAAAAATCAGATTTCTAAAGACAATGTTATTCCTGACATTCCAAGATTTGATCCAGAGCTGAAAAAGAGAATCAAGATTCTGACTGATAGCAAGGAGATTTCTGAAGGACCAAGAAAGGCTAGAATTATAAATTGGGAAGGAGTAGCAATTGATTATGGTTTCAGAAAAATGATCCTTGAGATCAAGATTGAAAGGGAAAGAGGATTTGATGACCATGTTGGGAGTATGATTGATTTGCTCAGAATTTGTACAAGAGATGATCTTATGGAGTTGTATCAAGTGAGCAGAATCAGGAATAGAAAGAACTCTGAAGCTGTGATTGAAAGACAAATGATGGAGTTATTGCAAAGCATGTTTGAACCAGCAAGCATGTATCACTTGTTTTTTCACTGTCATCAAAGGGTAATAAACTGGAGATATTTTGCCAGAGCTGGAGTACACATGGTAGTATTTAACAATGGGCAGGTGATCTACATGTTTGATGATCGACACTATGTGCTGGGAACAGGGCTGCTGAATAGATTGGTTGATTTGAAGTTATCTACAACCATCATTACTGAAGGAGCTTACAGAGCTTTATACATGGTGTTCAATCAACTGCATAAGAGGCAAACGATGAAGGAGAAAGAAGAAGAAAAGAAGGATTGAAACTTGAATCATTACTCTGAATGATCAAGTTTAGGGGGAGATTGTTGAGAACTGAGACACTGCTAGATTTGCTCAGAATACAAGTATTGTGCCGCTGTTAGAAGTACAACCACTGTTAGTAGTTGCCACTGCTAGTTAGTAGCTGCCGCTGTCATGTAGTTTGTCTAACAGTGCCACTGTTAGTGTGTAGTTTGTATTTTGTATCGAGTACTCAACCACTGTTGATAATATACGAGTACTACCTCTGTTAGTGATATAGATAACCACTGTTGGTTAGATATAGTTGAATAGAGAGAATTATGGAATAGATATGATTCCATAATAGTTTGATTCTGTAAAGGACTCTATATGTTATAAATAGAGATCTTGTAAAACCCTAGAGTAGGACGAATTCATTCTAGTTATTAGCTTCAAGGTTGTAAACCCTAACACAAATTGTGTGTTCGTATTATTGTTAATAATATTGAAGCTTTTGGTTAGATATTCTGTTATATACAAGTTTGTTCTTCAAGTTATTAATAAACTATTCCGCAAGCTTATTAATAATCATTCAAAGTAATACATACTAAGATCTCTAGCTGGGATCATCAGGAATGTTAATGGAATCTCTCACATTCATTCCACTGTTAAAGGAAAGAAGGTAAAGGTAACTGAGATTGTTCTGAGAGAACTTCTGCAGTTTGATGATGAAGGAGGAATTCTGGAATTGTCAAGAGATGATTTGTTTAAAGGCATAATGGATATGGGGTATGAAGGTTCTGGAAAAGCAAGATCAGAATATACTTTCTTGAAGTCATGGTTCTGTCCTCAATGGAAGTTCTACATTCATACTTTTCTGGTATGTTTGTCTCAAAAGAGAACTAGTTTTAATGAATTTAGTTCTAGTATTGCATATCCTATTATCTGCTTGGCACAGGGTATCAAATTTAATATGTCTAGGTTTATCTTAGATAACATGATTAGGAATGTGAAGGGTGATACATTCATTATGTACCCTAGATTTGTTCAGCTTTTATTGAATAATAAATTGTCAAATTTGCCAGCAGAGGATAGTGTAATAGTTAGTTCTACTCTATCCTTGAGGACTATTAAAGCTATGAATCAGTATCAGAATACTTTTTCAAAGAAGGAAACTGCATTATTTTCTACAATGTCAGTTGCTCCTTCTGCCACTGGTGGTTTATTACCAACACCACCTGGACCAAATGATGACAGGCCAACAACACAAGTTGGTTCTGAACATACATCAGGAGGTGGCATCAAAAGAAAACAAGGGAACAAACAGCCTACCCAAAGTAAAGCCAAGAGATCCAAGAAGGCTAAACAGGCTATGGAGATTCCTGTTTCTCCACAGTCTCAGTCAAATGATCCACCACAACAGGTGAACATACTTGATGAAAATGTTCATTCTGGAAGGGCTGCCACTACTGTTTCTAGCCCACTGGCAGGGCAGGATAGTGGTAACATCAATCAGACCCAACCAGAGGCAACTATGTTTGATGAACCTATGGGTGATGATTCAAATGTAGGTCCCAGTACCAATAATCAAGGGACATCTGCAGTGGCAGATGTAGTCGATGATTCATCTAGGAGGTCACACTCCAATATTGATGAGGCTAGTAATAAAACTAGGGAATTGACTATTGCTGATTTGGTACATGATGTCAATCTGATTTGGACTAAGTTTGAAAAGGAAAGAGCTTTGAGAAGGGAGCAACAAGTTATGTTTGCTGCCCAGGATGAGTTGATAAAGAAGCAGAGGGAAGAAATCATTGATTTACAAACCAGGTTGTCAATTGTTGAAGATGCAGTTGATAAAGTTTTGTTGCCTGCTAAGGAATCTTCAGGCAAGGGGGAGAATAAAGATGATGATCATGAGCAGAATGATATGCCTGAAGATAAGAATGATCATGATGGTCAAGATGATAACAATGATGGTAATACTGAAGGTGCAGATGATTTCAGTTTCATGGATATACCTGCTGATGTAGAGATGAGTGATAGAGTTATTGAAGATGAATTAAATGTCTCAGATTATGTAGTTAATGAAGACATGGATGAACAGATGGTTGATGCTGAGAATGATAGGAGGATGGTGGTGTATGTAGGAGAAAATGTTCAAACAGGTGAAAATGTTGCAGATGATAGTACACAGAGTGGTCCAGCTCTAAATGTTTTTCCATTGAACAAAGGATTACCTTTTAAGGCTGTGGCTAATCTGTATATCTGGGATGTTATGGGAGCTAATCTTGACATGTGAAAAAGAGTAAGTTTTAGTGATAGGTTGGTGTATGAAGAGATGAGTGATGATAAAACTGTTGAGAAGATGGAAACTGATGATGTAGAGGGTAAGGGGGAGTTGATAGAGTCAAAATCTGAACCTGAAGATAAAGAGGAAGAAAGAGTGAAGATTTATAACAGAAAGAAATCAATTCCAAAGAGAAAGTCTACCTCTGCTAAGGTACAAACATCTGTTGAAACTCAATTGTTGACCACTACTAGTAGTATTTCTACCTCTGCTAGTAGTTTGGTATCTACCCCTGTTGAGGTATCTACCACTGTTGGTACTTCAACAGCAACCCCTGCTACTACAATTTCAACCCCTGTCATAACAACCCCTGTTACTACAACACCTACCTCTGTTAGCACAAAACCAACCACTGTTGTATCAACCTCTGTTGGCACTTCAAATATTTTTACAACTGTTGATACACCTACTGTTACTCCAGTTTACACCACTGCTACAGCAACGACCACTTCCAGGGCTCTAGAAGTGCCTGTTACAATCAGAGAGCCTACACAACCAACCAAACCTAAGTCTGATTTGCCAAAGATTGATTCAAAGGACAAAGGTAAGGGAAAATTGAAAGAAGAGAGAAAGATTAAGAAGGTTGTAGAGCCTCCAATTGATTTGAATGAGGCAAGGAGAATTCAGGAGGAGCATGATGAAAGAATGTTAAGAATGGCAGCTGAGTCTAAGAGAAAGGAAGGTGCAGATGTTGATGTTATACTAGAAGATTCAAGTGTGGTGACCTTATCACAGAAGGCTGCACAGATGTTGAATGATATGGCTGCAAGAGGTCAAGGTTTGTCTGCTCAACAGATTCATGATATGATCAACAGAAAGGATGATAAAGATGGTTTGGATCCAGGGTTTGCAAAGCTTAAACAAGCTAATGAAGAAAAGGCAAAGTTGAAAAGACAAGCTGAGCTTGAAAAGAAAAGGAACAAACCACCAACTGCTGCTCAAAGGAAAAAGGATTTAATCAAAATTATTGGTGATAGGTATGCACCAAAAAGTGTGCTGGAAGGATGGAATGTGGAGAAACTGGAAAGAGCTCATGAGAAATATCATAATGAGGAAAAAGAAGATTTTGAGAAAAGGATTCAGAAAGATAAATTCATTAAGAAAAAGTTGGCTGAGGATAGAAAGAAGATTGCAGAGCAAGTGAGAAGAGAAGAGCAAGAGAGGATTGAAAAGAAAGAGCAAGAGGAAATAGAAGCCAAGGAAAGAGAAATCAAAAGGCTTTCTGATCAAAATATGCAGAACAGATGGAATGGAGTTCTTGCTTCTGATAATGTAGTTCCTGATTTGGAAAGAGATGCAGAAGAGCTGAAGAAATATATCAAAGAAGTGAAGGATTATAAAGAAGAGAAAATTACCCAGATAGACTATTCAACGCACCCTTTGCATTAAATAGACCTTGTCAGGGTTATTTTTCCAAAAATAGACCCAATTTTCGCCAAAATGCAAATACCCATTTGGCGATCGGCGAAATAATGCAAGAACCAATCAATGATTGACACCTGTAACCAAAAACTCGCCAAAACAAGATTATCGCCAAGCTGACACGTGTTTGAAAAAATCGCCAAAATGATAAAAAGGTTTGGCGATCGGCGAAAATTTTAAATTCTCGAAAATCGTGCCTAACCCTCAACATGTTGAACGGCTCTCTTTCTTCCCCATTTTCCTTTGTACTGTAACAGTAACGTGAAGGGTATAGTGTTTAGTTTAATGTGAAGGGAGAAGAGGTCGATCGGAGGGGACATGGTGACGGAGGTTAGGGTGACGGAGGTTATTCATGGTGACAAAATACTCCGAAACAAAATGGGAAAGAAAGAGATACGGTGAAGGTGTAAAGGGACTGGCACGATTTTCGAGTATTCAAACTTGTCGCCACTCGGACATAAGTGCTACGGCGCGTGAGTAGAGTATAGATAGGAGTGGGTCACATTCGGACATAAGTGGATCACAAGTCAAGGCACGTAGCACTACTTTTTGGTGAGTATTTTTGTGACACGTATCTACTATTGATTGGTTCTTGCATTATTTCGCCGATCGCCAAATGGGTATTTGCATTTTGGCGAAAGTTGGGTCTATTTTTGAAAAAAAAACCCTGACAAGGTCTATTTAATGCAAAGGGTGCGTTGAATAGTCTATCTGGGTAATTTTCTCTATAAAGAAAATATTCACATCAATCATGATAGATCTTCAAGGATAATTGAATGGGAAGGAATTAAATCAAAAGTTGCTGATGGTGATAAAGAACAGATCAAGATTGTTAGAGAGAATGGGGATAAGCAATACTTGGCATCTGTTGCTGATGTGCTTAAGAATGTGAATAGATTAGACATTCTAGATCTGGTTGAGCTAAACAGTCAAGGAGATAGACAGGCTTCATTGGTGATTATGGAAAGAGAATTGGGAAGATGTCTGAATATGCTGTTTGAGCCTGAGCCATTCATCAATTTGTTCCTACATTGTATTGATGCTGTGAATACTTGGAGACATTTTGTTAGAGCTGGAGTTCATATGATTCTATTCAGAAGTGGAATGTCAATTTTCATGCTTGATGAAAGGAGATATGTTCTGGGAACTCAGATTCTAAGAAATGTGCTTGCATCTCAATTGAAAACTACAGTGATTTCTGAAGGAGCATTTAATGCTTTGTATATGGTGCTCAATCAGTTCCATAAAAGAATGGAGTTAGAAAGAATGAAAGAGGAAGAGAGAAGAAGAAAACGGAATCAAACTCAGAAAGATGAAAAGAAAGATGAAGAAACTTGATTCATTACTGAGAATGATCAAGTTTAGGGGGAGATTGTTGAGACCTGAGCCACTGTCGAATCTGCTCAGAGTATAAGTATGCTGCCGCTGTTAGAAGTTTACCACTGTTAGTAGTTGCCACTGCTAGTTAGTAGTTGCCACTGTCAACTAGTTTTAGTCTAACAGTGCCACTGTTAATGTGTAATTTGTATTTTGTATCAAGTACTCAACCACTGTTAATATACGAGTACTACCTCTGTTAGATATATTAATAACCACTGTTGGTTAGATATAGTTGGTTAGAGAGAATTATGGAATAGATATGATTCCATAATAGTTAGATTCTGTAAAGGACTCTATATGTTATAAATAGAGATCCCGTGAAACCCTAGAAGATACGATTCATTCTAGTTATTAGCTTCAAGGTTGTAAACCCTAACACAATTGTGTGTTCGTATTATTGATAATAATATTGAAGTTTTTGATTAGATATTCTGTTATATTCAATTTTGTTCTTCAAGTTATTAATAAACTATTCCGCAAGCTTATTAATAATCAATCAAAGTAATACATACTAAGATCTGTAGCTGGGATCATCATTGGTCAAAACGGGAAATTTGTCCACCCATCCATTTGGCCATTTCCAAGTTCCCATATTGACAACATCAGCAACTCTTTGATCCAATGACAGATGCTCTGCATAAATATCTCTGTGAGAAAGAAAATTAGAGAATGGACTAGAAGGATGCCACCTATCAAACCACACATTTGTATTTTTCCCATTCCCAACTCTATGAACAAGATGCTCTCTCAACACATCCCTACATTGCATGATTTTTTTCCAACCCCAACTTGTATCATTTTTAGCAGCTATATCCCAAAAACTTCTCTTCTTCAATCTATAAGCATAGACCCACCTAACCCACAATGAGTCCTTTTTATTCACTATATTCCAAACATGTTTTGACATTAAGGCAATATTCCACCTAATCAATGGTTTGATCCCCAATCCACCTTCACTTCTAGGCATGCATACATCTTCCCACTTCACCTTGGCCTTCCCTTTTTTTAACTCACCATGACACCACAAAAACCCTCTCATCAATCCTTCAATCTCTCTAGAAATAGAAACGGGAAGGATAAAGACCGAAGACCAATAAACATTGAGAGAACTAAGAACAGAGCTTATTAACTGTAACCTTCCAGCAAATGACAAAGACTTATTCTTCCAGTCTTCAAGCTTTTTCCTCACCTTATCCACCAAAGAAACACAATCTTTATTTTTAAGCATGGATGACAACAAAGGAACTCCTAAGTATCTAACAGGTAATACTCCATCATTAAAAGGCATTATAGCTCTGATCTTTGTTCTCATACTACTCCCCACATTCCCAAATAATATAGTACTCTTTTCCATGCTAGGAACCAACCCAGAAACACCTTCAAATTCATTCAAAGCCCTTTTCAAAACAGCAACATATTTATCATCCCCATGGCAGAAAAGTAAAAGATCATCAGCAAAACATAAGTGAGTGAGGCCCACTTTTTTACATCTCCAATGATACTTAAACAGTTTGTCACGCTTAATATGCCTTTTGACCATCAGATTGAACACCTCCATCACCAATGTAAATAAGTATGGTGACATAGGATCACCCTGTCTAAGACCTCTCTCACCTCTAAAAATCCCTCATGATTACCATTCACATTGATAGTAAATGAAGCAGTAGTAACACACTCCATAATCCATCTCACCATTTGAGGGTGAAACCCAAATAACAGAAGACAATCATTCAGAAAAGCCCATTCAACAGAATCATAAGCTTTTTGGATATCCACTTTGAAGGCACATTTAGGAGCATTTCTATTCCTATGGTAATTTCTCACAAGCTCTTGAGAAAGAAGGATATTGTCACTTATTTGCCTAAAAGGAATAAATGCACTCTGATTTTCATTCACAAGATCACCCAACACCCCTTTAATCCTATTGGTAATTACCTTGCTAATACACTTATAAATCACATTACAACAAGCAATAGGTCTATAATCAGACACCTTCAAAGGAGTTTGCAATTTAGGAACCAAAGAAATAATAGTAGAATTAATTTCTTTGAGTAACTTACCATTCCTGAAGAACTCCATCATAGCCTTGCATACATCATTACCAATCACATTCCAAGATGCCTTGAAGAACTTAGAAGAGTACCCATCTGGCCCCGGGGCTTTGTCATCATCAATGTCAAACAGGGCAGCTTTTACCTCTTCTTTTGATACACTTCTCACCATAAAATCAGCTTCATCTTACTTTATCTTATTAACAAACAGCTCATCATGATTATCAATCTTCTTAACAATGTGAGATTTGCCCAAAACATGTTGAAAATGTCTTATAAATTGATCCCCCACCTGATTACAATAAAATCTCCTTCCCTCTAGATCAGTGACCATCTCAATCCTATTCTTATTAATTTTCCCATTAACCACCTTGTGAAAATATTTAGTATTCTGATCACCCTCACAAAGCCAATCCACTTTAGCCTTCTGTTTAAGAAACAGTTCTTCATCACACACAGCATCATTATAAGCTTGAAGGTATGCATGCTCTTCCATTCTTAACTCAGCATTACAAGGGTCATTAACCATCTCAGCCTGAACTCTACCCAATTCCAGCTTCAACTTTTTCACTTTCTCAAAAATATTGCCCTGTTTATAATTCAGCTTTCTTAGAGGTTTCTTCAGATTTTTCAACCCCTTGACAAAACAAAACATAGCAACACCTTGAACATCATGTTCCCAGTTATCTTTGACAATTTCAAGAAACTCAGGTTTATTGGTTAAAAAATTTGCAAACTTAAATGGCCTAGGTTTAGATCTTTCCACCTCAAGAATAACAAGAATTGAAGGACTGTGATCAGATGTCATAAAAGGCAAGAACTGAGCATTAGCATTTGTAAATTCAGACATAAATCTAATATTGCTCATCACCCTATCCAATTTTTTCAAAAGACCATTAGTTCTACCAGGGCTTTTATTCCAAGTGAATCTCAAACCAGTCATACTTATATCATCCACCTCAATCTCATTAATACAATCCCTTATCTCAGCCATAGCACTAGTAAACTTACAAGATCCAGCAGAACATTCACTAGGATCTAAAACAACATTGAAATCCCCCAAAAGAACCCATGGCTTATCCTTCATAAATTTACTATGCTTCTGTAAATTTTTCCATAAAATTCTTCTAGGAATCATTCTATGGAAAGCATACACAAAAGAGCAATAGAAATTCTTTTGGCCATTTAATGGTTTAACATAGCAATGAATAACTTGGGGATGCTGTTCAAGGATAACAACATCAACAATATTAGGATCCCAACCCAAAATAATCCTAGTGCCACCCTCACAAACAACATTATTAGACAACCATCTCCATGACCCAAACACTCTGTTACTAATTCTACCTAACTCTTTCTTCAAAACATGGGTTTCCAAAATACCACACATACTAACATCACCATTCTCATTCAACAATTGCATTACTTGATTTTGATTAGGGACCTTGTTAAGACCCCTAATATTCCAAGCAACAACTTTAACAACCATTAAGAACAGATTGAGAATTATTACCATAACCCTGTGCATGAGCAGACTGTCCAGCACCATCATTCCTCATAAAATTTGATGAACCTCCATCATCAGACTGCACATCATCATTATCCTCATCAATTTCCATGTAGCCTTTTATACCTGTTTCAGCACACATTTTGTAAAAGAATTTTGTTTGAAACAGAGTCCATTTCTGAAGAACTTCTTTGGTAGGTAGAAGCTTTCCAGAAACATAAGCCATGACTTCATCCCATTCAGACTTATACATATTAGTAAGTTCATCCCATTCATCATCCATAACCTCATCTTCACCCATTCCATTTCTATCCAAAGCAGAGAAACTATTACTAGTTCCAATAATCCCATCCATTTTATTCAACTTTCCATTCTGCTTCCCATCAAATTTACTCTTTTCAACACCCACAGATTGTTGCTTTCCCATATTACTCACCTCCTTTTTACCACTGCATCTAGACTTTACTTCTTTCTGATCATTACTAGTGGTTTTAGGAAATGAATCATTAAGCATACTATCCCCTTTACTCTCTGTGATCTTAACCATATCCACTTTATCATCACCCTGCTTATTTAATTGAATTCTCTGCCACACACTTTTTCTATTGCCAAACTGTTGATTCCCCTGCTTTCCTTCATTTCCCCTTTTCAAAATAGAATACTGAGTATCATTATATTGATTCTCATTTTTTATTATATCTTCCCCTGTTTCTCCTACTAACACTAGTAAAACCATCATTATCAACCACTTTTCCTTCATCCATACCTTTACCACCTGCTTTGACATTAAGTACATCCTTTAAGCTCTGAGCAGCTTGTTCTTCTGCTGTTCTTGGCCGAGTAGAACATTTATCATAATCATGCCCAAACACTTTACAATGAGAGCATTGAGGAGGTTTCCATTGATAACTAACATTCAACTTTATAACACGACTGGCACTGGTACTTGTTGCAGGATATTCAATTTTCACAAAATTTGGAAGAGGCAAATCAGCAGTTGCTTCAACTAATACGCTTGCATAACCTGCCCTACCAGCCTTATTAACACACCTATCTCTAGTCACCTTTATCCATAAGCAGAGGCTTACCTATACCACTCATAAGTTTCCCAATTCCCCCTCCATACCATAACTCATGTGGAACATTGTAAATACACACCCAAATAGGTACACAAGCTGGTTTTATTTAAACCCAAACCAGGCTCCCATTTCTTCAGAAATAATGGAACTCCTTCCACCATCCAAGGCCCACTTTCTATCACAGCATTCATGCCTTCTTCACTCTTAAATTTAAAAAAGAAGAAACCGGATGCATTTCTTGAAATATCTGCTATGCCATACACCCTCCACATACGTCTTAAATTGGCTTGTACAACAGGAAAAGGAATATTAGCACCAACAAAATAACCATACAATTGTAGTGCATACGCCTGACTACCTTTTTGAACCTCCTCAGATGTCAATTTAATTCTAACACTTCCATCTTCAAGAATCACAGGTGGTATATAATCCATTCTAGTATCCTCCCTCTCATTATGTTACTTAATCATTTCTGCAAATGACACCCTCTTAGTCCCTGTAGCCCTAACATCATTGTTACTCACACTTCTAGTACCATTATCGCCCACATTCCACACAGACTTAGGAATTGGAGCTGGTATAAAGCTAGTTGCAGGCACCTTAACTACCACAGTATCCGCCATTCCAATATTATCAACATCCTCCATTGTTTCCTCCCTGTCTACAGACTCCATTCCAGCTTTAGAATAGTTATTAACATTCACAGCTACATCATTCTTATAACTAGGAGCTATATTCAGGTTTGAATTCAAATTAGACATTCCACTCCTATTATATACTTCCTCTGAACATTTCTTCTCACTAGCACTTAAACTCTTTTCAAAATTATTCACTAAAGCTTTAACACCACTACAATCAGATTCAAACACCTTCTTAACAATCTCAACAGTTTTACCACTAATTTCAACATCATCCTTATTCACCTAAGCCTTATCCATTTCTATATCCAGATAATTGTAATCATGGACCTCACAATTACTAACAGGAGTGATAGGAGAATTATACCTCTTATTTAAGGAGCATACATGTAAGATCCTCGTTTTGGGCCTAGTTGAAATCGGTAATTTCTTCATTTTATTTAATTATTTAAATTGTGCCACAAATGATTTATATTATTTGGGCATTGAAAATAATCGGTCAAACGGTTAAATGACTTATTGTGGATAGTAAAATATTACATGTTTTAAATTAATTTAGTTGACGGTAAAATAAAATTGTATTTTCCCGCAAATGGTTTTTAAGTTCCAGACAATAATAAATACGGGGAATGAAAATTAACACTTATATGGTATATTATATGGGATGGGTCGGTTTTTATTCCCACACATATACACACATACGTACATGCATACATACCTTCAAGAAACCCTAAATCAAAACATGAAGAAATCATCAAATTGGAGCTTCATAACTCGAATTCAAGCTTCCTTAATCATCAAGAACAAGGTATGATCACATGTTCTTCATTTTCCATAACCTAGAAATTGGGGTTTTTGGGGTTTTTGCAAATTGGTGAGTTTAATCCGAAATTAAGGGTTGGTTTTATGAAATTGTTGTTAGTTAAGCTTGTCATGGTTGATTACTAGCAAGATTCAAGCTTAAGATTATAAATCTATGGTGATTCTTAGGGTTTATGATGATTTTGATGGGTTATTGATTATAATCCAAAAATTTAAGGTTGTAGTAATTATATTAGTGTTAGTTGATGATTAAATGATGATTATAATATAAACCCTAACATAGAAATGATGAAGTTGATATATGATCATTAATAAAGTTTGTGAGTTTGGTTGATTTTGAAGAATCCATGTTTTAAGTTAATGTTATTAGTGTATAATTGATAAGTATTGTTAATGATTATATTATAAGGGATTAATGATGATGATTAACATTATTCAAGTTAAAATTTATAAAGTGATTAAGTGTTCTTGAGAATTTTGATGATTATGATGATTATCAAAGGTAATATGATATTTTTGATATGGTGTATAATTTAAAACACTTGATTGATAATCAAAGAGTAATGTTGCAAATTATTGACTAAGTATTCATTAAACCATGTGTTAGGGGTTTTGAATGAATTAGTGATAATGGTAATGAACTTATTAAAGATGTAACCATGTTAATGGGGATAATAAAGGTTGATTAAATGAGGTGGTGGTCATAATGATCATAAACTTGATAATTGAGTTTGAATTGTGTTGTTGATATGGTTATTTATAATATTGGAATGATGTTGTATAGATTTTGAGACAAGTAACTAACTTGTGTTATTCCATTGTATTCTCAGATGTGGAGAAGACTCAGTGACATTAGACTACTGAGTGGATGGCGGAGGTATTGGTGAGTGGAACAATGTACCTTCAGCGTAACTTAGTTGTAACAGATTGGTTACAACGGGTAAACGTGGTTTTACTGATTATAGACTGATGATTGACATGTTGCCTTGATAGATATAGATTTTGTGATATTTGGCCTTTGGGCATATGTGTTTAATTGGAGGTCAACATGGTTTGGGCTTAAGGGTACTATTGAGTTGCCAACAAAGTTCCTTGTACACGGTTGGTTATAGGAATACTGTGTTGTGTGGGTAAATAGTACCTAGGCTATCGGTTTACCGCTGTATTGGCCTGCAGTTAGTGTGAGGTTGCTTGGGGGCCACCCGGGCATGAGGGCGCCTCAAGGACCACCGATCCTCCTTGTGGATATTTGTTTGCGATGCTTTATGTGCTAAACAAATGATTGTGTGTTTACGATGCTGTTGCTGTAAACTGGTTTATTATGCGATGCTTAGTTGTAAACAGATTTGCTATGCTAGGTTGCATTGTAGGTTATTGGTTCATTCACTTAGTGTTGAGCTAATCCCCCACATTACCACTCCTTGCAGGATATGATTAGATTATGGGATGAGCAAGGAGCTGCTGACTGGATGGAATGTTTGACGACCCGATGTTGACTCTGATCTTTGATTTTATAAAATCATTGTTGTCTTTCAAATTATGTAACACCCAAAATGATAAATTATGTTTTGAAATAGATTGACTAATATGAGTATTATATAATGTATAATTATTAATGTTTGTTGGACTTTCGCTTCCGGTTATAATAAAAAAAAAATGGTTCTGAAATTTAAGGGAGTTATAAATTGGTATCAGAGCATCAGTTTGGGTGAATTGAACATTTTATGGTGTTCAATCTCAAATCTGAAATTGTGTCAAGTCAAACATTCCAGAATGTGGGGTTAGTTGTTGCATGAGAATTGGGTAGTAGGATATGTACTAACGCTTAACAAGATGTGAGATTGTGTTTTGGTTGCAGAGAAGGAGGAACATGAGTAACCGACTGGTATTCTCAATGATTCCTTTATGTTCGTTGGTGTAAGAGCATCAGGTAATTCTCTATAAACTTGATTAAATTAAATAAGTTTGAATTGTTTACTTGTTATGATGACTATGATTAGTAAAGTAAATTGATTTTGTCTATGTGTTTAGCATAGTTGATTACGTGCTTAGTAGTAAATCTTGATAGATTAAATTGAAATGATTTTCCATAAGGAAATTAATGAGGCGTTGGTATACCTCAAGTAAGATGTTTAAAGTCATGTGGTGGTTTAAATTAGAAAGTGTACATTGATTGGAATGTGTGTGTTTGACCTGAAAAGTCAAAGTAGTCAACGATGTTTTTATATGTATTGACAAGTTTTAGGAAAGGTCAATGTTGAAAACTTGATGTAATTGTGTAAATATGATGGTAATATGTGGAATTGGTGATTTAAGGTTATGTTATGACACCAATAGTGATAATGGTTTGGTTTGACTTAGATTAGTCAAAGTTATGTGGAATGGGTGATAGAATAGTAATTATATGGTCATAAACCCAAACGGGTCATTTAGGTGCCCAAATGGGTCACTTAGTGATAAAACGGCTAAAACTTGATGTGGTTTGTGTATGATGACTTTTAAAGTGACTTACAGTCATAAGTATAGATAAAATGTGGATTGAAAGTGATAATGTTGTCATTATGAATGAAATTGGTAAAAATGTCCATTTAGACCCCTAAACGGGTCAGGGTGTCAAAACAATGTATAATGAGTGTTTGTAGGTGATGAATATGCCCACACGTCACTAATGTATATAGAAACATGTTGGCTAAGGGTGGGAGTCAGAAACCAAGTCGTTTGAGATATAGCGTGTCAACTAAAATGGTCAAAAATGAGTCGTACGTCTGTTTTCTCGTAAAACGTGTAAATTGAAAAGGTGTAAAAAGGGAAAGTTTCATTTTGGCATAGTGGACGTGCCTGCAAAATTTTAGAGTCTAACTCTAAACGAGTAAAAAGTTATATGCGATTGAAATTGGCTAAAAATACGAATTTTGCTGAAATTCATATTTCTACTTGGGAACGCGATCCCAACAAGTTTTCTGGATCGCGTTCATACGTGTTATTTTGTCACACTTTATTTTTGCTCTTGGGAACGTGATCCCAGCCAAATTTCCAGGATCGCGTTTGCGTGTGTAATTTGGGATCGTATGCATTTTTCTCTTGGGAACGCCATCTCGCTTGCTTTTCCGGATCGCGTTTGCATGACCAATTTTGTTACAGAAGGATTTTAACTGGGGAACGCGATCCTGACCTGTTTTCCCGGATCGCGTTAGTAAGTAAAAAAAAAAAATTTTGCGACGTTCGACTTAATACTTGACGTAGAAAATTTTGTTAGAAAATTTCGGTGTCCGATTAAGACGAAATTTACAGGGTCACTCGGAAATGGCCCAACGGTCAAAGCTCTTCGCTTTGCCATGAGCCCTGGCAGTTTTGGGCACTTCGGGGTCGTTTGGGGCCCGAAAATGGCATTTTACTGTTTTTCGGACTTTATTTTGAACTTTTGACTTATGTTTTGTGTTGGGTTCTTGTTTTTTTTTTAGCCCAGGGATCATTCCTATGACTAAATATGATGTTATAACTTTTTTTAAGAGGTCCTCATATTTTATTGAGTATAAGTTATTTTCAAGCTGTGTATTCGTCGTATTGTCGATTGTGGCTAACTATTTTTGTTGGTGATTAAATTCTTGAGTTATATGGATTAAGTGAGATAGGATGAAGTAATTGAATCATCTAAAATATTAGAAATGGTTAAAAATAAGTATTTGTAGAGTTTGAAAGGAATATATAAGTCTATACTTATTGATATTTGACTGTAGAGTAATAATGTGCATGTGTGATATGAATTGTTTACTTATATTACAACTAAAGAAGTATAGATTGAAGAGAATATGCTGAGTATTACACATGGTATTGATAAAATGTTTAGTATTGAAGGTACTATAAGTAGTAAGTGATGTGACTAATGATTGATATTGAATCAGGTAGTATAAGGGTTGATTGATGCATTGTGTTAGACCTTTCACATATGATAATAACCTAGGGAAAACGAGGTTGCATGTCTGTGTTGTATATAATTGCCTAATTATATGATAAGTGGAATAGTGTAAGAATTTGAAATATAGTTGAATAATTGCTACAAAAATTGTTGTTGTATGTATGATAATTGTTGATTTCACTATTGTAATATAAGTTAGAATTTAAAATCCATTACATTGATATTGATGGTATGAAGTGGATGAGAATAAAGTGTGACTGACATAATATAACGACGTCTGGCCAACTGTAACACCCTCAAATTTCGGTTTGCGGAAGCTGTCGGGTCGGGTGTTACTAAATCAAATATCACAGCATAAGATACATAATGAACGACTCTAAATGAGACGTTTGAAAATGGTTATACATTTCGTAAATAAAAATGTTTACAACGTTATAAGTTTAACAACAAATTCCAAATACATAATTTGAAAATATGAAAGTAAATGCAGTGTAGTCCCATTTGTTGAAAATATGCGACTCGAACTAGTAAGATCTTGTAGTAATCCTAATCCTGCTGGGCACCTGAGAACACATGCTAAAACAGGTCAGCTATAAAGCTGGTGAGTTCATAGGTTTGTTAGTTGAATACATAAAGTATAAATCTTGTATGTTTTGAGAAATTGTTCAGAATCCACGATTCTGATTTGTAACAAATTGTAGTTGTAGTTACCAATGTGTAATTCGAAAGTTTAGGTATCTAATACCTAAGCAATTGTAGTCCGTACCTAAGTACACAATAATTGAGGCATACCGAGCCTGAATACCTATCTGGTACGAGTAAGTGTATAACGGGAGGCAATACCTGCCTAAGTTGTAACCAAATAACTGTATGACAACGTCATATGATGGTAAGTAACTGTAGTCCCGCAGAACTATGATTTAATATATGAGGTGTTGCATCCAGCAACAAGTGATTGTAGATCCGCAGATCTATGTTTGAACGTTTAGCGTGTCCGTTTACCCGATTAGCATAAGCTAACCCGGACATGAATTGAGCTAACGGCCTCGCGTGGCAGCACCACCGATCCGTTAACTTATTGTGAATCCCGAGTATAACCCGCTGATCCATTGATTGAAATTTCGTCCACTGCAATACCGTGGTTTCGTTTTGTGCCCACTTTACCGTGGCATCGTTTGGTGCCCGCTGCAATACCGCGGCATCGTTTTTGAAGTTGCTCGCAAGCAATTTGTAATTGAGCCGGCAGTACAACGACATGCCCGACTAAGTTGTTTGAGAGCCAGCAGTACTCGACATGCCTGACTAAGTAGATCGTATAATAGTATGTAGATATTCATCAGGTGACACCCCCACGGTTGGATTACATCCTGGGCCGGGGGACCATCCCTGGTTGGATTACATCCTGAGCCAGAGTCGTCACCAGTTGAGTAGTATGGATATAAGAAGTCTGTACTAACTTGTGATAATATTGTATACTCCTAGCCTAAAGCCTAGAAAGTATATATAACGGAGTCTTGGGAAAATGTTCACTTAAGTTCGGTTCCCATTCTAGTGATAATGAAGTGTGTTGACAGTTTTACTTCTTAAAGAATAACTAAACTTGTAACAGTACAGATGTTGTTCAGTGTAGGTAGAACTAACTAGTTCTAATGTATTCAATGATATTGTCCCGTGACAATATGGCCAAAAGATTGTGATAACTAAATCAAGTTATGTGTTGGTAATCGTTTCCAACGACCTAACCGGGTACGATTGTAACCTATCTAGGTTAAGTATTGATATTGTTCTAAAACAATATTGCGGGTGTAATTCCTAAGTATTACACCTTTCGTATTACATACAGTAATATAAATAGTTGTAAATTATAAACGATTGTTAATATCATTTGAAAACAGCAATTGAGCATGTGTTTCACCCCGAAAATAGTAAAACAGTTGAAAGGGTGGGGCTATGAAACTCACCTGTGAGTTGTTAACGATACGATGATACGCGCGTCGTCCAAATGGTAACCTTCTAGTGTCCTAAACACGTGAGGTTGTATAAGTACGAGATCAAATAGTCTGACCAATTAAGTCGTTCGAATGTTTGTTTGTCGCTTGGTTTTAAAGACCGTGTACGGGGGTTCGGGGGCAGCGCCCCTGATAGCGGGGTCCAAGGGGTGGCAACCCCTGGCGGGGTCCAAGGGGCAGAGCCCCTGGCTGGGGTCGAGCTGCCAGGTCAGCTTGGAAAAATTTTATTTCTACTACTCTGCTTTAATGAAAACGCATTCGAAATCCAAATTTGGGTAAAATCGAGTGGTAAAATTTGGTTGTCAATACTTAGTGAAAAACATAGGTTTTTAAGGTTCTGCGACGTCAGATGCGATTGTTAGGATTTATTAATTTGATGAGACAAAATAAAAGATGCAAGTTGAGGGACTAAAGATGAATTGTTTTATTTTAATTAGTCTTCTAGTATAATTATGATTTCTTGTAACCCTAAAGATCTCTATTATATAAAGAGACATAGGGACGTAGGTTTTGGTGTGCACCTAGAAAAGATGTAGACGTCTAAAGTTCTTTGTTATCCCTAAGGTTCTTGTAACCCCGATACTAAAGGGTATCCGTCTTGTTGATTAATTAATAAGATTAGGGATTTGGTTGATAACATTGTTCTTATTATTATTCTACTGCAAATTATTATCATTGTTATCATTGTATCCTAGATCAAAGACCTAAAAAGTCTTGAGCTTAAACGATCATACGTTTTCACAATTGGTATCAAAGCAAGGTGGCTCGTGATCTAGGATCTACAAGTTTTACAAGCAAGAGAAGCCGTATCGAAGAAACCCTAGAAGATTGCAAGAAAAATTCGTAATTCGTCACTTTCTGCACAGCCATGGTAAAAAAATTCGGATCTCCTTCGTTAACCGTTAGATTGTCGTGAAATTTGAACTGTAGGTTCTTAACATATAGGCGCACATTCGTACCAAAGGAATTTTTGATCTGAGCTTTTAATTAAGAGATATTCATTGTCGAAATTGGTTGCTGAAAGTTTAGGGTTTTTCAAAACGGCAGAAGTAAAACGATCACTGTGTCTTCGTTATCCAATGAAAGTTTATGATTTTTGGATATGTTATAGAAGACATACGTTTCTACATTGTGTAAAATTTTCGTTGTGATTGGATGTTTCTACTTAGAGATATTCAAATTCGAATTTGCTGCAGTAGGTTTATGGTTTCTTTCGTACAATTGAAGTCAGAAAATTACTGTAGATTCGTTAACCGTTGGATCGACTTGATTTTTGGATATGTGGTTAATGAAACAATGATCGACTTCGTGTAAAAATTTGAGCATGATCAGATACGTCATCAGAGAGATATATAATTCTGAAGTTGCTGCCCCTGTTAGTTACATGTGCTAGCCACTGCTCAGCCACTGTTAGCACAAAGTGTCCCGCTGCTAGTACAAGCTTGCCTCTGCTAGTACAACATTGCCTCTGTCAGTACAGGCTTACCCCTGTTAGTATAAGCTTGCCACTGTTAGTACAAGCTTGCCACTGCTATCACAAAATCCTACCGCTGCTAATACATAGTAACCACTGTTAATATAATTTTGCCACTGTTGGGTAGCGAGAACCACTGTTAGTCATTTTTCAAACACTAGCGGAATTAGTGATACTCGTCATGGATGGTACTACATGGTATTCGTTGCTATTATTGGATGGTTATCTGTACAGTTCTTATGGTTACTGTATAAGAAAAGTTTGGATCTCGATTGGAATTGTTTTAATAACAATTTATTCTTATTGATTTAATGGCTCATTCATGAAGATTATATGAAGATGTGATTACGAAGAAGATCGATTATAGCTTATATGATATTGTAGTTAAGTTTGATAGGTTTGTATCTTATCATATCTCAAAGTGGTGGATGAAGAGCTTTGAAGATAACTTGTTTGGTTTGTATGGAGACGACGAAGACTTGACAAATCTAGCAAACGTGTGAGATTAAACTTATGATGCTCAATGCTCACATTTGCTATCACTTGAAAGAGTTTTGGTATGCTCAGTGACTTATGTTGGAAAAATAAGGATTTTTGTCAAAGAGATTGCGGTCTACTTATACATTGGATTATAAGTTCGACGTCGTGGATAGTACAAGATATAAGGTACAAGTTTGGAAGATTTAACTTCTTTATTAAGTTTGTTATACTCTATTTTCTTCACCGACCAGTAATCATTACATAGAGCCAATCGGATTTCGAGATTCAAGAGATGGTGAACATATTTTAAGGGGAAGCTTACTGTTTAATGTTTCATCATCTACATGTAACACTTGAGGGGAAGTGTTTACAAGTTGCAAAAGACCCCTATTGGATTATGACAAAAAGGGGAAGAAGAATTTGAAGATTCAGATTTGCAACTTATCGCAAGGCATGATATGATTACAAGAAATCAAGAGTTAAGGGGAAGTTTTGCAAGAAGATCGATATTTTGTCATCATCAAATAGGGGAAGATTGTTAGGATTTATTAATTTGATGAGACAAAATAAAAGATGCAAGTTGAGGGACTAAAGATGAATTGTTTTATTTTAATTAGTCTTCTAGTATAATTATGATTTCTTGTAACCCTAAAGATCTCTATTATATAAAGAGACATAGGGACGTAGGTTTTGGTGTGCACCTAGAAAAGATGTAGACGTCTAAAGTTCTTTGTTATCCCTAAGGTTCTTGTAACCCCGATACTAAAGGGTATCCGTCTTGTTGATTAATTAATAAGATTAGGGATTTGGTTGATAACATTGTTCTTATTATTATTCTACTGCAAATTATTATCATTGTTATCATTGTATCCTAGATCAAAGACCTAAAAAGTCTTGAGCTTCTAAAAAGTCTTGAGCTTAAACGATCATACGTTTTCACAGCGACGTCAGATGCGACGTAGAGTCCTGCGTCGCTATGTGCGATATTCGCAATCTAATGCGACGTTGTGTCCTGCGTCGCAATGTGCGACGTAGAATTTGATGGCGACGTAGGGGCTTACGTCGCATTATGCGACGTTGGGATGTTTTGCGACGTTGGCTGCGACGTTGGATGCGACGTCGCAGCACTGTTTTTGGTCCCTGCGACGTAGCGGACTGATCGCCGGAGTTTGAGCCGAAAAAGAGTTTTCCGGCCTCCGTTGAGTCTGATTCTTTTACCCAACCCATATTTAAGTATTTTAAGCTTATCTAAACCGCAAACAAGCAAAATAACAAAGTTTTGAGAGATTTCGAGAATTGTCGGAAACTTACAAATCCGCGCGAGGAGAATCCGAAAAGATAGGATTGTAGATCGTTGCGTGGTGATCGTTTTTCCCTAAATGAGCTTGAAGATTTGAGGTCATTTGACGGTGGTTTTTGGCGGATTATGGTGGCGGTGGTGTGGTGGTAGGTTGTAGAGAGAGAGATGAGAGAAAAGTTGAGAGGAGAGAGAGAGTGAAATGTGGTGAATGAGAAAGAATGAGGAGGGATTTGGGTTTTTATTTGAACTCAGATCCCTAACTCGTGTACTGTGGTCTCCAACCACAGTACAAAATGTCCGTGATTTTATACCTGATTAAAAATGTAGATTTATTACTTTAAATCTATAATTTAGTTATGTTATTTTGTAAGTATTTTTAATAAAAATATTTCACTTGAACTATAAAATGTAATTATTCAAAGTTTAAAATCGGCGCGAAATTTGACTTTTTGACCGGGTGTTACATTCTCCCCCTGTTAAGAAAATTTTGTCCCGAAATTTAAAGTGATGTCAGGGTTGCGCATGGTCTGGGGAGCAATGCACGTACTAGGTATTTGTCGAATAGATTGCAGACATATGATGTCTATAACGAGGTTGAATAGCAGTCACTCCATGACCGCATCATGTTTAATCGTTGTAGTCACATTCTGACCGTATTATTTGTTTGGTGTATGATTATTTTGTGGTTACTCGGTAACCGTTTACGTCGTAGTCCATTCGGGATTAGATGGTTGTCACATAGTGACTGTTTTGTAATTGGTTATATCAGGGCTGAGCGATTTATCGTTGAGTCGATTAGTCTACTGAAAGTAAACATTGAGTTTGGTTGGTGAGTGTTCTATCGATTGGTCTGCTGAAAGCAAACTTTGGGTTTTATGTGGGCCTAGGTCAACTAGCCCTAAGATGTGATCGACATTAAGTCATTAAAATGATGGTGGGGACAATAAGTACACGTTTAGCGAATCTATAATTGAAGAGTTATGTTTTCGAGGAGAAATTGTACTTACATTTTCGTTGGAGATTTATTTGATTTACTCGGAGTCGATTAAGTGAATTTTGCGTCTTTTTGGGCAGTCCTTCTTGTAATGACCGGGTTCCTTACATTTGAAGCATATCCTTCGAGAGTCGGGATTGGCGGGAACTCTGCAGTCCCGGATTACGTGACCGTATCGTTGGCATCTTTCGCAGGGTAATCTGCATAATCCGTCATGATGACGTTTACAGCCGTGACAAAATGGTTTGTTACCCGCATAGCCTTGTCTTTCGTTAGGTTCGACAGCCTGGTACCTCAAGGGTTTAGGTTGATTGGTTGGATTGTGACTAGTGATGGAATTTCCATCCCAATTTGTTAGGTTGTTTTCAGTTGCAGTTGTTTCGCGTCGTTCCCTCTGTGCCATAAGTATGTGGGCCATACGAATGGCCTCTTCAATAGTAGTGGGTTTAGAGGCGGTGACCATTCCCTCAATTAGTAGCGGGAGTCCACCGGTGTACCTTGCGATTTGTTGACTTTCAGGGTTTACTATGGTGGGACACAAGTGTGCTAGTTGTTGGAAACGAGTGGTATATGTTTCGATATCGTTGTCTTTTACGGTGAGGTGCCAAAGTTCGTCCTCAAGTTTGTGAAGTACTTCGATGGGACAATACTTGTCCTTCATGATTCGTTTCAGGTCTTCCCACGGAAGTTCGTGAGCAGTGTCGATTCCTACAGTTCGGGCGTGAAAATTCCACCAGGTAGAAGCATTATCCTGGAGGGTGTATGTGGCGTACAAGACTTTGCAGTCGTCGGGGCAGTTGCACACGTGGAAAATAGATTCCATTTTCTCGAACCATCGAATTAATCCGATAGCTCCTTCAGTACCAATGAAGTTTGGTGGTTCGCACCTCAGGAAATCCCTAAAAGTGCAAGGCTTTACTTGGTTCTGAGCAGCTAAGGTCGCAGTCACTGCTTGATTAATGATTTGATCGTGCTCAGCTTGAGTGAAAGTTTGTCGTTTAGGAGGCATGATTCTTGAACAAGAATGAAACGACAAAGTGTGAGACCTTTATTCAAGGATTTTGATTATTACAGTGACATGAATAGTAAACTTGAGTTCTTAAATGAGTGATACGGGATCCCATGATCCTTGATGTTGAAGTTATGATATCGCGTGTGGCAGTCATATTGCTGCCCTTTTTGTGGTGTTGTCACTACAGTTTAAGTATCCGTTGTCGAGTTAACCTTGGTTAAATTGTCCTGTTTCCATGTTTTTCGAGAGTTGTGACCAATTAGGTTGTAGTTTTGATGAATAGTCGTAATAATGACTAAATCGTGTTTTAATGTAGTCAACCAGACTATGTTATTGTGAGTAGTTCCACGGACTATAGTGTAGTACTAAGATACTATACGGCCAATCACGCCTGTGAATGTGACACCTATAGTGCCCTATGTGGTGTTGAAGCGGGGTCTCCCAACACAACCCATGTGTGTGGTGACATCGTGTATTTATCGATTGAGGCATTACATGCCTTAGTAGTCGTGGTGTGGCACTTCGTGCCCAGTAAGGTAATCGCGTATGCGTATAAGTGTATAAGTGCGTATAGCGAGTGTTCATACGCACAGAAATCGAGTGGAACACCTCGTGTCCAGTAGAGTAGTCGTATATACATATATGGTGTACACGTAACTATTCAAGTATACGTGCGTAATAAAAGTCAGGTGTGACATCTCGTGCCCAGTTAAGTAAGTGTATATGTATATATGTAAGTCGTACATGCAACTATAACAAGTCTACATGCATAATTGAAGTAGCACCTAATGCTATAATGCAGTGCTATCAGCACAGTAATTGAAATACTAATGTTTTGTAATAGTAGTACCAAAGTACCATGAAACGCAGCACCACGTGCTGTAATGAAGTGCCCGCGGCATTGAAATTGTAGTACCCATGTACTATGAGTGTGGCATCAACATGCCATGATTGTAGTATCGACGTACTGTGAAGGTTGCACTAACGTGCTCAAGTTGTAGTATCAACATACCTTGAAATCGTAGCACTACGTGCCATGTGTTGTTCGATTGTAGCCCTAAGGCCGAATATGCGTTAAAGTTATGTGATTTCCCAAATGTAGCACAATGCTAGAATGTAAGTGCCAAGGCACTGAGGTATTTAATCAATTGATCCAAATGATCAAGTTGTGCTTGAGATAATTAATTTGTTGTGGACTTAGTCAACACTAATCCAATTGTGACCAGCACAGTCAAAGGTGGGAGATTCGTTTGTTTGTTTTAAATTTCGTGGACGTTTAGCATGTGTGGGTTTCCATTCCCGTTGAATACGTTTGTACCTCCTTCCCGAGGCTCAGTGATAAATGTGATATTCTCCTATGCGTGCATATGGAGAAAGGTGTCGAGTCGCGATAGTTAGGAAGACGGCGATGTGCCTCTTCGCGAGTAAGTGATAGTACAGCGGAATTTAGTTGTATATACCCAGTATATATTTGATACGTAGAAGTAGTATCCATGTAAGGCCTATTAATATATACCTATAGTACATATAATAGCCTAGGATGTCTAGCACATAACAATCAGAGTCAACTACGCATTCCTATTTCAGTATAACCCCTTTCAGATCTTACATCATCTTTATTTAATTGTACATAGTTAGCTACGCTATGTTAAATTAAACTCGTATGATGTAATTCCTGAACCAGTCATACCTAATGAGGAATACTGCCTAACGGTCATAGTCTAGGCCCACTAAATGCAACCTAGTTCACTATAACCTTAGGCTCTGATACCAATCTGTAACACCCTCAAATTTCGGTTTGCGGAAGCTGTCGGGTCGGGTGTTACTAAATCAAATATCACAGCATAAGATACATAATGAACGACTCTAAATGAGACGTTTGAAAATGGTTATACATTTCGTAAATAAAAATGTTTACAACGTTATAAGTTTAACAACAAATTCCAAATACATAATTTGAAAATATGAAAGTAAATGCAGTGTAGTCCCATTTGTTGAAAATATGCGACTCGAACTAGTAAGATCTTGTAGTAATCCTAATCCTGCTGGGCACCTGAGAACACATGCTGTTGGTACATCAATGTGTGTCTGTCAGTTGGTCTCAGTCTGTAATCGTGTCGAAATTGTAATTACGTATTGAATTGTTTAAGTTCTAGTTTATTTACAGTTTCTGTCATCATGCGACACAAGCACTGTGTCGCAGAAGCATTCTATGCGACACAATGCTTGTGTCGCAGAATCATCTCATGCGACACAATGCTTATGTCGCATAAGCCTTCATGCGACACAAAGCTTGTGTCGCATACAGTTTGGTCCAGGCTATAAATAGAGCTCGTCAGTTTCTGTTTTTGTAGCCACAACACAAAAACACACACATAACACCACGAAAATCACTGAAGTAAAACTCCATTATTGTGTTATTTTGATCTTTGTGTGTCTAGGTCAAAGTGTTTGTAATCTTACTTGTTGATTATATATAAACTCACACTTTGTGTTTTGGTCATTTTCTTGTGAACTTCTAGCATATCTTGTGTGTTTAATTTCCGCATTTATACGCAAGTTTAAGCTACTCGATTTGGTCCGTAAACGGAACCTACAATTGGTATCAAAGCCGCATACTCTTGAGTTGCGGTTTCGAGTTAGTTTGGTGCTAGATTTTGGTCCAAAAACATTATTTTCATAATTTATGTTTTTAAGTGTTCTTGGTGTTCTTGGTTAAAAGGGTTGTTTTTGATCATATTTGGTTATAAATCTTCAAAGAAAAGGTGTTTGTCAAACTTTAGATTTGGTTGGTAAAAAGTGGTAATCATTTTGGTTAAAAGTTTTACTTTCCTGTCTGATGAAGCATGGTGATGTTTGTAATGATGTGTTTTGAAAGTTGAAATTTTTGTGGGCTAAAAAGACTGTCTGCACGTGCACTTTTGCGACACAATTTTTGTGTCGTATCCACTGTTCATACGACACAACCATACGACATTAAATTGTCTGCGTCATATCGTGCGACATAACGTGCGACACTGTGTACGACATAATCCTACGACACAATCTTTTTGACCTTGACTGGTCTGCGACACAAGTTGCGACATAACATACGACATAACTGTTGTGTCGCATTTTTGTCTTCTGTCAGATTAAGTTCTGCGACACTACTTCTGTGTCGTATCTGTACTCTGCGACACAAATATTGTGTCGTATTGGTACTCTGCGACATAACACTGTGTCGCATAATTCCAGACTTAGACAAAAATCAGCTTGTTTGTTGTGTATTTTCTGATTTGTTTTGCAGATTTTCATCATGTCTCTTCAAAGCGTTGATGCAGTTTTACAACATAATGCTACGATTGGTAGTGCAAATAAACCTCCTTATTTTGCACCGGGTTTGCCATTTCGAGCATGGAAACAACGGTTCATATCATTTGTTTTATTCACCGATCCTGACATGGAGTTGGCTCTTCTTGAACGCTATGTTCCACCTGTTGCTCTTGGAGAACACATGGGTGTTCCTCCTCCCAAGCCCGTTCGTTCATACACTACCGAAGAACGTAAAGCATGGGAAATTGAACGGAAGACTCATTCTGCTATTACTATGTCGCTTCCAACAGACGTTTTGGATATGTTTCCACAAACTATTGCTTATGATCTTTGGACTGCAATTGAAAAGAGATTTTGTGGAAACACTGAGTACATCGAAAGCAAATTGGAATTAGTCAAAACTCAGTTTGATTATTTCTATATCCAGAAGAATGAAACTGTCAGAGACATGCTTTGCAGATTTACCCGCACAGTGAATGAACTGCAAGCTGGCGGTTATAATCTCAAAAATTCTGAGATTAACAAAAAGGCTTTAGCTGCTCTGCCATCAAGTTGGGAAACACGAGTTTTGTTATTGGAAAGCGATCCAAAAACAAAGCAATTGTCTCTGGATGATCTTATTGGAAAACTTGAAGCTGGGGCATTGGATATTGAAAAGAAGGAAACAAGATCTACTGCTCGTGCATCAGAATCAAGTCATGGTGGAACAGCTTTCATCTCAGCTGAGACAAATTCTCAGAGATTCTCTTCTTACAGTAATCCTTCTGTAGGAACATTTTCAGCCCTACCAGCTTATAATGCTTCTTCAAGCAGTACATGTTCATCACCATCTGTTCCTACTTCTGCAACCACTGATGAACATGCAGCCATGTTTACTGCTTTCTTGTCATCATATGAAGACTTTCTTTCTAAAAGAGTCAGTACATTGGAACTGACTGATGAAGACTTCAATCAGGTTGATCCCGATGAGTTAGAAAGGATCGACATTAGATGGAATATGGCTATGCTCACTCGTAGAGCCAAAAACTATCTAAGACGAACTGGAAAGAGATCTCTTGAAGATGCAGCTGACAGAACACCAACGGGATTCGATAAAAGCAAAATCAAGTGTTATAAGTGTCAGAATCTTGGACACTTTGCCCGTGAATGTGAGAAAGGAAGACAACCTGCTTCGGGTATCACTAAACCATCTGTTGTTCCAAAACAGATTGAGCATACTACTGCTAAGGCTGCATTGTTGATTGAGGATGGAGATGCTTATGATTTTTCTGCTCATGAAACTCAAGAGCAATGTTTCATGGCTATCAACAATGAGGTACCATTTGCTAAATTTACCTGTGATTCATGTATTAGTTTAACTGGTAAAGTAAATGGGCTTATGGAACATAATGACAACTTGAAGTCAGATATCTTGAATTTGATGGAAGCAAACAAAGTTTTAAAAATTAATGAGAAACACTTTGAAAGTAACATTAATCAACTTATTGAAGATAAAAAGGAGCTGAAAGCTCTAATTTTCAGTAATCAAGATGAAATTGACAGTTACTTAAAAATGATTGCTCATTTGAAAAAGGAATTGGCTGACTCTCAAGCCAAAGCTGTTGATTTGCAACGAAAACTCAAGAATATCAACACTTCAGCCATGGTCTTTACTGATATCCTGCAGACGGGTAGAACTAGTTCTAAAGATAAGTCCGGTTATGGTTATCATAATCAACCGCCTCCGTCTTTAGATGTGAATTTGTGTAGACCGTCTAAGGATGAAATTAAAGATTTTGTGCCTACTGCTTTAGTAGATGCAAAGCCCATTGAAATATCAGTTAATGAACCTGCTGTTAAGAAAGTAGCTATGTCTGTATGTGAACCTGTTAGTTTGACTCCGTTTAAGTTGCCTGAATTCTATAAAGCCAACATAGAAGTTAACCATGATAAGAAGAAACCTAAGACAATTAAGGCTGAACCTGTGAAGCCTTTTGAACCTGTTAGGTTTACCCCCTCAGGAACCGTCAAGTTTACCCCCTTTGGTAGTTTTTCGCCTGCTCCCTTAAAAAACATTGAAGAAGAGGTCGAAGTTGAGGATGTTCCCTGTAAGTTTGTGCCTCAATGTGAAAAGAAAAACATTAAGCCTGAACATCACATTCTCACTACTGAATCAGATGATGAAACTTTTCCAATGAATACTAAGGTTAAGGCTGAACATAAAAGGAAAGATATACAGAATATTAATGTCAAATCACTTAAGAACTCTGTTAAACTTTCCGTTTCACACTCTGGGGCATCCACCTCAACGTGCTCACAAAAGTTACCTGTCTCACCTCAACTTTTAGGCAGTAACGACCGAACCTTTAGGGAAAGACGATCATGTTTCTACTGCAAGAAACAAGGTCACTTGATTAGTCAATGCCCGTTGCTTTTGAGAAAGAAGTTTTCAAAAGGTGTTCCCAGAAATTCTGTTTACAAAAATTCATCTGTTAAATCTTTTTCAAAGAAGGGTTCACTCTCTCATACTTCTATCCCAAAAGTTAATGCTGCTAGGCCTAGTAAACCTCCGGTTAAACAGCCTGACAATGTTAACAAGCAACCCACTATTGTTCCTGTGAAAATTTGGAGACCAAAAGAGTCGTTAAATGACTCATCATCAAGTAATACTGCATCAGGAATTGCACCTGATTTATTGAAAAACAAAGTTTTAACTGATGTAGTTATTATTGATGAGGTCTCTGGAGTACCCAAGTCTGTAAAGGCCTGGGTCTCCATTTCTAACTAACTTTCTCTCTATGTTGTGCTGTAGCAGTCAGATCATATACAAAGAAGTAAATGGTATGTGGATAGTGGCTGCTCACGGCACATGACTGGTGACATGTCCCTTCTGTCTGATGTGAAACCATATCGAGGAGGACATGTTGCTTTTGCGGGAGATACTGGTGGTAATATCACGGGTCAGGGTACTCTTTCTAATGGGCAAGTGAGTTTTGATAAAGTGAACTATGTCGAGGAACTGCAACACAATCTGATCAGTGTTTCTCAAGTCTGCGACAAGAAGTTCACTACCGCATTTACAGATGTTGAATGTTTGATTTTGAAACCGGGATTTGTTATTCCCGAGGAATGGGTGTTACTGAGAGCACCCCGTGTACGCAACTCGTACATTTTGGATATGCAAACTGTGATTACCAAGGAGCATACTTGTTTGCTATCAAAAGCATCTTCTAAAGATTCACTGCTTTGGCACAGACGAATGGGACATATTCATTTTCGCAGAATGAATTATCTTGTTAATAATGATCTTGTTTTAGGTGTGCCTAAAAAGTCATTCGTAACAGATGATGAATGCGTTTCCTGTCTCAAAGGGAAACAACACAAGAAGTTCCATAAGTCTAAGCAGGTGAACTCTATTGAATCTCCATTGGAGCTGCTTCACATGGATTTGTTCGGTCCTGTGAATAAGAAAAGTATTGGAGGAAAATCATACTGTCTGGTTGTCACTGATGATTACTCAAGGTTTTCTTGGGTATATTTCTTGGCTGGAAAGGATGAAACAGCTGATACTTTAACTTACTTGTTCGACAGACTGGAAAATCTGTGTAATCTGAAAATCAAGAAACTGCGCAGTGATAATGGAACAGAATTCAAGAACAGAACTTTGGAAATGTATTGTCTTCGAAAAGGGATCTTTCATCAGTTTAGTGCTGCTCGTACTCCTCAGCAAAATGGAGTAGCTGAAAGAAAGAATAGGACAATCATTGAGGCAGCAAGAACCATGTTGTCTGATGCGCATCTGCCAACCACTTTTTGGGCAGAAGCTGTTAACACTGCCTGCTATGTGTTAAATAGGGTTTCGATTGTTAAAAGGCGGAAGAAAACATGTTACGAATTGCTAAATAATCGCAAACCAAATTTGAAGTT
This sequence comes from Helichrysum umbraculigerum, assembly GCA_949592205.1. Classification (NCBI taxonomy): domain Eukaryota; kingdom Viridiplantae; phylum Streptophyta; class Magnoliopsida; order Asterales; family Asteraceae; genus Helichrysum; species Helichrysum umbraculigerum. The sequence continues at coordinate 117,632 of CATIUR010000005.1, read as the reverse complement.
TCTTGAGCCTTTCGGGTGTCCTTGCTCAATTTTAATTACTAAGGACTCGGTAGGCAAATTTGATGAAAAAGCAGTCGATGGGTTATTTTTGGGATATTCTGTGAACTCTCCAAATAAAAGAGTTTTCAACAAGTCTACTGGGAGAATAGAAGAACATTTTGAAGTAAGGTTTATGAAATATACTGATTCTCCAAAAGGCAAGGGACCTGATTCCTTGTTTGAGTATGATAAGTTGGTGGACTCTTTCAATCTTCCCAAATTTAGTGAAGAAGAACAGGTGGCGTCTCTACTTCATGGATTGGATCTTACCTCTGACGACTCAATCTCCTATTCTAGAGTAGTACCTCCTGAGAATGTTGTCAATGATGACAATCCCTCCGATGTTGATCAAGTGGCTTCTGAATCTAATCCTCAAACTGAAACAGATATTGTCACACCAATTGACAATGAGGATACTGCCACTAATAGCTCAGTTGAAATTGAAAATCCTGGAGGTGATCAGTCAAATTTGGATTCGATCATTGTGCCTGATCCGATTCCTCAGCTTAGAATTCATTCTACTCACCCCACTGAAAATATCATTGGTGATCTTCAACAAGGTGTCTTAACTAGGCATCAAACTGCTGCTAATGAAGTCCGTGAAGAATCTTCATCTGCCAATTTTGCCTGTGTTGAAGAAGAATTGGAAGAATGCTTCTTGTCTCAGCATGAACCAAAGAAAATTACTGAAGCTTTGAAAGATCCATACTGGGTTGAGGCTATGCAAGAAGAATTGAATCAATTCAAAAAGCTTGATGTCTGGAAGTTGGTTCCATTACCAAAAGATGTTGATCCAATTGGAACTCGCTGGGTTTATCGCGTGAAGAAAGATGACAGAGGCGTAGTTATTCGGAATAAGGCTCGGCTGGTTGTTCAAGGTTTTACTCAGATTGAGGGTTTGGACTATGATGATGTGTTTGCTCCAGTTGCAAGATTGGAGTCCATTCGCATTTTTCTGGCCTATGCGACATTTAAAGGTTTTCGGGTTTATCAACTCGATGTCAAGAGCGCATTTCTGTATGGAGAGGTGTTGAAGGATGTATATGTCTTGCAACCTCCTGGTTTTGAAGATCCAAACCATCCTGATTATGTGTGCAAGTTAGGCAAGGCATTATATGGTCTTCATCAAGCTCCTCGAGCTTGGTATGCGAGGTTGGCAAATCATCTCACGAGAAATGGCTTCTCACGAGGCCAAATTGATAGCACTCTCTTCATAAAAAGGGTTGGAAAAGATTTGTTACTTGTGCAGGTTTACGTGGACGACATCATATTTGGTTCAACAAATGATTCTTTGTGCAGAGACTTCGAGAAGATTATGAAGTCCGAGTTTGAGATGAGTGCCATGGGAGAACTTAAGTTCTTTCTAGGTGTACAGGTTGAGCAGTCTGACAAGGGTTTCTACATTCATCAGTCCAAATATGTCAATGACATGTTGACTCGGTATGAACTCCATGACTGTAAGCCATATGGTACTCCCATTGAAACTGATCACAAACTCGGACCCGCTGAACACGAAGAAGATTGCAAGGAGCGGGACTATCGTTCTATGATAGGATCATTGATGTATCTCACTGCATCCAGACCAGATATTGTGTTTGCTGTGTCTATCTGTTCCAGATATCAATCAAAGCCCAAAGTTTCTCACATGAAGGCTGTGAAGCGAATTTTTGGTTACCTCAAATATCGACCATCACTTGGTCTATGGTACTCAAATGAGAAAAATTTCGCTCTCACTGCCTATTCTGATTCTGATTATGGCGGCTGCAATTCGGATAAAAAATCAACTACAGGAGGATGCCAATACCTCGGTTCTCGACTGGTGTCTTGGCAGTGTAAGAAGCAAACCACAGTTTCCACCTCAACAGCGGAAGCTGAATACATTGCTGCTGCAAGCTGTTGTTCACAGATTTTGTGGATTCAACATCAATTGCGTGACTATGGGTTACTTCTTACTTTGACTCCTATTCATATTGATAATACTGCTGCTATATCTATTATTCGCAATCCCGTTCAACACTCTAAGACCAAGCACATAGAGATTAGGTTTCACTTCATACGAGATTGCTATGAGAAACATTTAATTGACCTCATTCACATAGATACCCTTAAGCAAAAGGCCGACTTATTCACTAAAGCTTTTTCGCGTGCTCGCTTCAACGAACTTGTGGATATGATAGGGATGATTTCCCTTGATCTCAAGAAATGATTTGTGACTTATATTCTGTACAGTTTATTTGCTTTTCTAGGTCAAAAAAAAAAAAAAAAAAAAAAAAAAAAAAAAAAAAAAAAAAAAAAGGGGGCAACCGCCACTCTTTATACTCGTTAGTATCAAGGAAATGCAATGGTTGCTACATTTTTAAAATAGACGTTGAGTTGAGTCTGTAAACAACTTGGGATATGATAGTACATCGAATGACATGCACAAAATGGAATTTTAAGTTTTATCTTTGATGTGTCAGTAGGTTTATCTGACACACTTAAAACTGTTTTTATGAAAATTGTCTTCATCATGCGATGTACCGGTAGGCATGATACACACCTGTCTCTGGGGTATTAAGAAATCATTTAAATATGTGTCTATTATCTTGTGGTAAACTCCGTATGATGTACGACTCAATGTCTTAATTCCTTAACGTAGCTTAACATATTTCTATCTTTGGAACTTTTATCTGAAATCATTTGGGAATTTATGCTGGTTGTTGCCTCTGTTGTACGAAAGTACAGAACTGGTAACAGTTACTATAAACTTGGGGTTAAGCAATTACAGGTCAATGCACTTGAAAAATCTTAATGATACTGAACAAGGTCGCTGTTTGGGAAACTCCAAATCCAGTTTGACTGCGATCGGTTTTGCTTAATCCTAAATCATACTAACCAAGGTCGCTGTTTGGGAAACTCCAACTTCAGTTTGACTGCGATTGGTTGTGATTATACTTGAATCATGTTAGGTTGCTTTGCTGTACTTATGTACTGACCTGTCAACTCTAGCCTGATTCTTAAAAATGATCTTTCTTTATTCTTTCTAAATATGGAAACTATGTTATTGTCTAGAGTATAAGGGTATATCAATGGTGGGTGCCACAGAGACTTATACATTCTAACAATAAAAGGTTAACTCCACAAACTCGGTTGTAACATGCTTAAGTGGATAAACAATATCGATAATCGTCTTGAAATAATTTTTATAAAACGTGTTTTAAATGTGCCACGTAAATTTAAAGTGGACAAATATACTGATAATCGAAATAACTCTTTCTATTCCTAATAATTGCATGTTATTTCGGTATGATCCCTAACCAGTATCTCAACTCCGTCACCAAAACGATTTTATAAATTTCTCACTTTTAGTTGTATTTGTTTCCTTTATTTTATGTTTATATTTAGTTTTATCTCTTTAATATTCTTTAAATTGTATTTTCTTCTTTTTAATTTTTTTTAGTCACAAATCATCTTCTTTGCGAAAATTCTAAAATCAACATCCGAATCGGCATCGAAATTAAAATTTTTTAAACCTTCAAATTCTGCTTTGTGTCCCGTGCGACACAACCACTGTGTCGTACTACTGTTATACGACACAACGTCTGTGTCGTATTTGTCAGTTTTGTTTGTGTCGTATACTATGTCGTATGCGGGTCAGGGATAACTATTCACAACATACGACATAATCATTTACGTTTTCAAATCTTTCACGACACAAACTATACGACATAAAGGCGATTTTGCGACACAATCATTTTTCGATCGGGTTCGTGATTTTGAAGGCTTTTCTTCGCGTTTTGTTGCTCGATTCTTGTTCATCATCTGTTAGCGCATCCTTAGGTATAATTCTTTCGTGTTTTTATCGCGTATTATGTCCTGAATTCGATCGACCCGTATTACGTTTTTAGGGTTTCGGTTTTTCGTTAAATTATTTAGGGTTTAGGGGTTATTAGGGTTAGATAAATACATATTATTGATCCTCTGTTGTGTACGAACCCTAGGGTATGTCTGGATTTTGAAAACCCCAAAATGTTTCATCGATCGAATCTGGGTTTGCTTTGCTGTTCATCTTTGCGACATAACATACGACATAGTCGTTATGTCGCATAGATACTTGGTTTTTATGTCGTATTGATACCCGGTTCTTATGTCGTATCTTTATACGACACAAACGTTATGTCGTATCCACTTGATACGACACACCATACGACACAGCAACTATGTCGCATTCGAGATTAATTTCTCATTTATTGCTAAATGCAAGGGAAATGCTGTCCGCGTGACACGTGTCATACGACACAATGCTTATGTCGTATTATTCTTATACGACACAGTCCTTATGTCGTATGAACCTCATGCGACACAACTGTTGTGTCGCAGAACTTTTGTAAAAATAAAACGCGAATTATTTTTTGGTACTAACGCTAACGCATTTCGAGTTTTGGCTGTATTACTGTTATTTTTGTAGAAATGGCTGAACAACCTGCTCAAGCTGCTCCAGCTGCTCCAGCACTCCCCGAGATCGATATCTCTAAATACTTCTGGGAGCCTCGTCACAACATTGTGGCGTTCATGAATACAACGGTCGAGACTTCCCGCCCGTATCGCCCAATGATCGCATTTCTTCAACGCTCGCGTATTTACAAAGCTATCACTGCAGATACTCGGATCCTGACAAATCACATTACCGAGTTTTGGGATAATGCAGTGGTAAACTATGATGAAGCTGATACTAGGATCATTTCTACTGTCCGCGGCCGCCAAGTCATCTTTTCTGAGCAGCTTATTCGAGATTTCTTCGAATTCGGTGATAATTCTGACATGATCACCCAGTTTTCTTCAGCTGCTATTGCTCAGGGCATGCGATCGATTGGTTATCAGGACATTCCAGTTGATCAGTACAAGAAAACCTATATGACAAAGGTTTGGAGGTATCTGGCTCACATCGTCATTGTGTGCTTATCCAGTCGCAAGGCAGGTCTCGAAGGGATGAAATTTGCGACTGCCTCTGCTATTCTTGCCCTGATATACAACAAGCCCTTCAACTTCTCAGGCTATATCTTCAGGGGTTTTGTGAACAACGCTTTGGATAATAAAGACAAATGGGCGTTGTATCCCCGATTCACTCAGCTGTTACTCAACCATTTGCACTCGGATCTTCCAGTGATCAACTCTTTTACCTACGCGCAAACGCCGATGAATACCAGAATTTATACTGCTTGTACAAAGTTTGCAAAGTCAGGCGAAGCACCGGAACGTGAGGTTGCGTTGTTCGGTCACATTGTGGATCCTGATTATGTACCTCCTCCAGGCGAACAATTTAATGATCCACCTGCTCAGCAACCTCAAATCCCGAGGCCCCCAGTACAACAGCCTCCGGTTCAGCAGCCACCCGTTCAACAGCCTCCTGTTCAACAGCCTCCCGTTCAACAACCTCCAGCTCAACAACCGCCAGTTCAGCCTGTTGTAGCTGATCCAGAGTTAGTAGATCTTGATCTTGAGATCGATAATTATCAGCCTTCTTCTCCACCCCCTGAATCTTCCACCCGAGGAAAAAGGCCTCGAGATGTTTCTGACATTGCTGATTTGAATCCTCTGGTCAGACGTTCCCGCACTTCCACTTCCACATCTTCTGAGCCCCCAAGGACTGAAACTCCAATCACTCCTCATCCAGCTGTCATTCAGGAGCTCCTGTCAAAGATTGAGAAGATGCAGCAATCAATGGACGCTCAATCATCGATTTTTGAAGCACAGGATGCTAGGATCTCTCGCTTGGAAAAGGAGAATGAAGAGTTGAAGACAAAGGTTCTGCAGCTGGAAACCCAAGCAATCGCTTCGGGGGAGACAGCCCAACCATCTTTAGAATCAATTCCTAGGGTTTCCGCCGAGGGCGAAGAAAATGTAAATCCTGAAAATGTAAATGCTTCTGATATTAATGAAACAACTCTTATTCTTGAGTATATTATTGAGCAACCAGGACAACCTAAACCGCTAGCTGTAGATTACACATACTGTAATCTGACATACTTCCAATCTGCGGTTGACAATGACGGTCGTGCGTCTGAAGAACCTTTTGACTTCAACGCTGCTGATAATGATGATGATGTTGATGTCGAACGAGAAGAGCTAAATCCTGATGAAGAATATACTGATAGTCCAGCTTATCCTCAGGAGGGTGTTGTATTATCTGATTCCTCAGACGATGAGTCAGGGCCAACGTTCAATTACGTATCAGGATCTACTTCTCAACCTGGTCCTGCTCAAGAATCGTCTATACCCTCCAGCTCTTCACAAGCACAACCTGTCCCTGTTCGAGAAACGACAAATTACAATGACATCTTCCCACAGGACACATCTGAAGGTGCTCCTATTGACAAGGAAATGTCCATCAGGGACAACTGGTTTCCAAAGGGTAAAAACCCAGAACCTGCTCCAGTTACATGCAAGAAATATCAGGTTGGTGGAGAGTATACTGGTCTGATAAAAAGCTGGATGGTGAGCAAAGGAAGGTTTATGATTAAAAGACTTGATGGAATCCAGTACTTTCGTCGATCTCTGAGGATACTGAGTACATTGCCAAAGCATGACATTGTTCGTCTCACTCAACTTCAGTTGATAAATCCTTATGAAGATGAACTTGCTGAGGTTATTCAAAAGGTCATGCGTGAGGAGATTAAGCGAAAGAAATATCACTATGTCAAACCAGTACTGGGTACAAGGTACTCGTTCAAGAAAAAGCTCGATCCAAAGACCAAGCAGCCAATCGTAAAAGTTCATTATCCACCTGCTAAATGTCTGACTGAAATCGCTCTGGAAACAGTTCCATTCAATCTACTGAAACGCTTTCATTATTGGGAACTGGATGCTCACACTGGCGAAGCCGTCTTAGTTTTTGTGCCAGATTCAGAGCCTCAGACAGGGTCTTTGTGGGGTCTACGAAAAGCTAGCTTCAGAATTTTTGACCCAATGAGCTTGATTAATCTGTCAAGAGATGACATGAAGAAGCTATTCGACAATCGGATTCGCTACAATCCAGGAAACGAGTTCAACTCTGCTTTAGCGAGACGATTTCAGAAAATTGTTGATATATGCTTCACCTACGGCATACACGCTGGTGGAAACTTTCCACCAGGATGGGTTTGAAGACTGAAGAAAATTGAAGAATTTTTCGAAGACCAAGCTGAAGACACGGGGGAGTTTGTTGGTACATCAATGTGTGTCTGTCAGTTGGTCTCAGTCTGTAATCGTGTCGAAATTGTAATTACGTATTGAATTGTTTAAGTTCTAGTTTATTTACAGTTTCTGTCATCATGCGACACAAGCACTGTGTCGCAGAAGCATTCTATGCGACACAATGCTTGTGTCGCAGAATCATCTCATGCGACACAATGCTTATGTCGCATAAGCCTTCATGCGACACAAAGCTTGTGTCGCATACAGTTTGGTCCAGGCTATAAATAGAGCTCGTCAGTTTCTGTTTTTGTAGCCACAACACAAAAACACACACATAACACCACGAAAATCACTGAAGTAAAACTCCATTATTGTGTTATTTTGATCTTTGTGTGTCTAGGTCAAAGTGTTTGTAATCTTACTTGTTGATTATATATAAACTCACACTTTGTGTTTTGGTCATTTTCTTGTGAACTTCTAGCATATCTTGTGTGTTTAATTTCCGCATTTATACGCAAGTTTAAGCTACTCGATTTGGTCCGTAAACGGAACCTACACATGCTAAAACAGGTCAGCTATAAAGCTGGTGAGTTCATAGGTTTGTTAGTTGAATACATAAAGTATAAATCTTGTATGTTTTGAGAAATTGTTCAGAATCCACGATTCTGATTTGTAACAAATTGTAGTTGTAGTTACCAATGTGTAATTCGAAAGTTTAGGTATCTAATACCTAAGCAATTGTAGTCCGTACCTAAGTACACAATAATTGAGGCATACCGAGCCTGAATACCTATCTGGTACGAGTAAGTGTATAACGGGAGGCAATACCTGCCTAAGTTGTAACCAAATAACTGTATGACAACGTCATATGATGGTAAGTAACTGTAGTCCCGCAGAACTATGATTTAATATATGAGGTGTTGCATCCAGCAACAAGTGATTGTAGATCCGCAGATCTATGTTTGAACGTTTAGCGTGTCCGTTTACCCGATTAGCATAAGCTAACCCGGACATGAATTGAGCTAACGGCCTCGCGTGGCAGCACCACCGATCCGTTAACTTATTGTGAATCCCGAGTATAACCCGCTGATCCATTGATTGAAATTTCGTCCACTGCAATACCGTGGTTTCGTTTTGTGCCCACTTTACCGTGGCATCGTTTGGTGCCCGCTGCAATACCGCGGCATCGTTTTTGAAGTTGCTCGCAAGCAATTTGTAATTGAGCCGGCAGTACAACGACATGCCCGACTAAGTTGTTTGAGAGCCAGCAGTACTCGACATGCCTGACTAAGTAGATCGTATAATAGTATGTAGATATTCATCAGGTGACACCCCCACGGTTGGATTACATCCTGGGCCGGGGGACCATCCCTGGTTGGATTACATCCTGAGCCAGAGTCGTCACCAGTTGAGTAGTATGGATATAAGAAGTCTGTACTAACTTGTGATAATATTGTATACTCCTAGCCTAAAGCCTAGAAAGTATATATAACGGAGTCTTGGGAAAATGTTCACTTAAGTTCGGTTCCCATTCTAGTGATAATGAAGTGTGTTGACAGTTTTACTTCTTAAAGAATAACTAAACTTGTAACAGTACAGATGTTGTTCAGTGTAGGTAGAACTAACTAGTTCTAATGTATTCAATGATATTGTCCCGTGACAATATGGCCAAAAGATTGTGATAACTAAATCAAGTTATGTGTTGGTAATCGTTTCCAACGACCTAACCGGGTACGATTGTAACCTATCTAGGTTAAGTATTGATATTGTTCTAAAACAATATTGCGGGTGTAATTCCTAAGTATTACACCTTTCGTATTACATACAGTAATATAAATAGTTGTAAATTATAAACGATTGTTAATATCATTTGAAAACAGCAATTGAGCATGTGTTTCACCCCGAAAATAGTAAAACAGTTGAAAGGGTGGGGCTATGAAACTCACCTGTGAGTTGTTAACGATACGATGATACGCGCGTCGTCCAAATGGTAACCTTCTAGTGTCCTAAACACGTGAGGTTGTATAAGTACGAGATCAAATAGTCTGACCAATTAAGTCGTTCGAATGTTTGTTTGTCGCTTGGTTTTAAAGACCGTGTACGGGGGTTCGGGGGCAGCGCCCCTGATAGTGGGGTCCAAGGGGTGGCAACCCCTGGCGGGGTCCAAGGGGCAGAGCCCCTGGCTGGGGTCGAGCTGCCAGGTCAGCTTGGAAAAATTTTATTTCTACTACTCTGCTTTAGAGAAAACGCATTCGAAATCCAAATTTGGGTAAAATCGAGTGGTAAAATTTGGTTGTCAATACTTAGTGAAAAACATAGGTTTTTAAGGTTCTGCGACGTCAGATGCGACGTCAGATGCGACGTCAGATGCGACGTAGAGTCCTGCGTCGCTATGTGCGACATTCGCAATCTAATGCGACGTTGTGTCCTGCGTCGCAATGTGCGACGTAGAATTTGATGGCGACGTAGGGGCTTACGTCGCATTATGCGATGTTGGGATGTTTTGCGACGTTGGCTGCGACGTTGGATGCGACGTCGCAGCACTGTTTTTGGTCCCTGCGACGTAGCGGACTGATCGCCGGAGTTTGAGCCGAAAACGAGTTTTCCTGCCTCCGTTGAGTCTGATTCTTTTACCCAACCCATATTTAAGTATTTTAAGCTTATCTAAACCGCAAACAAGCAAAATAACAAAGTTTTGAGAGATTTCGAGAATTGTCGGAAACTTACAAATCCACGCGAGGAGAATCCGAAAAGATAGGATTGTAGATCGTTGCGTGGTGATCGTTTTTCCCTAAATGAGCTTGAAGATTTGAGGTCGTTTGACGGTGGTTTTTGGCGGATTATGGTGGCGGTGGTGTGGTGGTAGGTTGTAGAGAGAGAGATGAGAGAAAAGTTGAGAGGAGAGAGAGAGTGAAATGTGGTGAATGAGAAAGAATGAGGAGGGATTTGGGTTTTTATTTGAACTCAGATCCCTAACTCGTGTACTGTGGTCTCCAACCACAGTACAAAATGTCCGTGATTTTATACCTGATTAAAAATGTAGATTTATTACTTTAAATCTATAATTTAGTTATGTTATTTTGTAAGTATTTTTAATAAAAATATTTCACTTGAACTATAAAATGTAATTATTCAAAGTTTAAAATCGGCGCGAAATTTGACTTTTTGACCGGGTGTTACACCAACGTATTCATATTATGCCATTTCACATGGAGTTGTTGAGGCTACTAAGTACCAAATAAAGTCAAATGATTTTAAAATAACAGGTAATAAATGTTGGCCTGCAGTTATGAAATAGTCATTGATTGGCTAAAATAAGGTGGTAGTAAACTATTTAACTAGTGTTTAATGTGGAGACGTTGTAGAAGAAGAATTTGAACGGTTTATACTACTTGTTAAAAATGAGTATGTGATTATTCGTTTGTAATATTTGAGGCTTAGTGAAGACTAACATAGCCGGATAGCCTAATATTAGAAAATTATGTGAAACTACGTCCTTGGGAAAAGTAAAATAGTCAGGAAAATAAGGGTTTTATTTGTTGGATTGATAATTTTATTATAATTATGTGTGAATTACATATAATCTTTCGTATTGTTGCATATCTAATGACTAGATAAAGTGGTAAATTGTAATTTGAAAAAGTTATGTGATGAAATAAGTTAAGTAGAGGTCAGCTAAAATGGATTAAATAGGTGAATATTGTTGAAAATGTGTTGATGATTAGCACATTTTGATAATGTGGTACGTGTGCTGAGATAGCAAGTACCCATTGACGCATAATAGCAATTATCTGTTGAGATTGGTGCTATTTGATTTTGTAGATTATGATTTTAATCATAGGAATTGACTTGTACTTTGCTTTAAAAGGTGGGATTAAAGTGGTATGATTTGAAACACAGGTGAGTAATAGACTTTACATGATCAATTAGTGTTCCAATTGATAAAAACTGACCTTAAGATAAATAGTTGTGATTGATAAGGTTATTGATATTTCATCATTTAAGGATGATGTATGTGGTTAATTGCTAGCATAATCCAAATTAAATTCTCATGGCGAAGATGAGCATTGTAGTTTTATAAACACTGTTGTTGTTTTGTTAAAAGGAAGGAATGTAAGTATTTATATTTGGTTTAAAGATCCTAGCATGTCGCTAGTTTTCTGATTAAGATTAAAATAATCGATTATGTGATTCACTTATTTTAAATGAATGTGTGATTCAAAGTGTTTATATGGATAAGTATAAGGGTTTCATAAAACCTAGTGGTGTTTGTATTCACAAATTGCTTGATGAAGTAATGAATGATATGTGTATTTTATGATAGCAAAATAAATAGAGTTAAAAGCTCAAAGTTTGGGCTTAGGAGAACTCCGTTGAAGTACACGCTGGTGATGTGTACGTAGATAAAATAAAATATATCGTGTAAGTACACTATAATGTGTGCTTGTTTCGTGTTTATGTGAATTGCATATACTAGTTATTGTTTATGTGATTATATTACAATAGGTTAACTGGGTGCGATTAGATTTCGAGGACGAAATCTCTCTAAGGGGGAGAGATTTGTAACATCCTCGTTTTGGGCCTAGTTGAAATCGGTAATTTCTTCATTTTATTTAATTATTTAAATTGTGCCACAAATTATTTATATTATTTGGGCATTGAAAATAATCGGTCAAACGGTTAAATGACTTATTGTGGATAGTAAAATATTACATGTTTTAAATTAATTTAGTTGACGGTAAAATAAAATTGTATTTTTCCGCAAATGGTTTTTAAGTTCCAGACAATAATAAATACGGGGAATGAAAATTAACACTTGTATGGTATATTATATGGGATGGGACGGTTTTTATTCCCACACATATACACACATACGTACATGCATACATACCTTCAAGAAACCCTAAATCAAAACATGAAGAAATCATCAAATTGGAGCTTCATAACTCGAATTCAAGCTTCCTTAATTATCAAGAACAAGGTATGATCACATGTTCTTCATTTTCCATAACCTAGAAATTGGGGTTTTTGCAAATTGGTGAGTTTAATCCGAAATTAAGGGTTGGTTTTGTGAAATTGTTGTTAGTTAAGCTTGTTATGGTTGATTACTAGCAAGATTCAAGCTTAAGATTATAAATCTATGGTGATTCTTAGGGTTTATGATGATTTTGATGGGTTATTGATTATAATCCGAAAATTTAAGGTTGTAGTAATTATATTAGTGTTAGTTGATGATTAAATGATGATTATAATATAAACCCTAACTTAGAAATGATGAAGTTGATATATGATCATTAATAAAGTTTGTGAGTTTGGTTGATTTTGAAGAATCCATGTTTTAAGTTGATGTTATTAGTGTATAATTGATAAGTATTGTTAATGATTATATTATAAGGGATTAATGATGATGATTAACATTATTCAAGTTAAAAGTTATAAAGTGATTAAGTGTTCTTGATAATTTTGATGATTATGATGATTATCAAAGGTTATATGATATATTTGATATGGTGTATAATTTAAAACACTTGATTGATAATCAAAGAGTAATGTTGCAAATTATTGACTAAGTATTCATTAAACCATGTGTTAGGGGTTTTGAATGAATTAGTGATATTTGATGGTAATGAACTTATTAAAGATGTAACCATGTTAATGGGGATAATAAAGGTTGATTAAATGAGGTGGAGGTCATAACGATCATAAACTTGATAATTGAGTTTGAATTGCGTTGTTGATATGGTTATTTATAATATTGGAATGATGTTGTATAGATTTTGAGACAAGTAACTAACTTGTGTTATTCCATTGTATTCTCAGATGTGGAGAAGACTCAGTGACATTAGACTACTTAGTGGACGGCGGAGGTATTGGTGAGTGGAACAATGTACCTTCAGCGTAACTTAGTTGCAACAGATTGGTTACAACGGGTAAAAGTGGTTTTATTGATTATAGACTGATGATTGACATGTTGCCTTGATAGATATAGATTTTGTGATATCTGGCCTTTGGGTATATGTGTTTAATTGGGGGTCAACATGGTTTGGGCTTAAGGGTACTATTGAGTTGCCAACACAGTTCCTTGTACACGGTTGGTTATAGGAATACTGTGTTGTGTGGGTAAATAGTACCTAGGCTATCGGTTTACCGCTGTATTAGCCTGCAGTTGGTGTGAGGTTGCTTGGGGGCCACCCGGGCATGAGGGCGCCTCAAGGACCGCCGATCCTCCTTGTGGATATTTGTTTGCGATGCTTTATGCGGTAAACAAATGATTGTGTGTTTACGATGCTGTTGCTGTAAACAGGTTTATTATGCGATGCTTAGTTGTAAACAGATTTGCTATGCTAGGTTGCATTGTAGGTTATTGGTTCATTCACTTAGCGTTGAGCTAATCCCCCACATTACCACTCCTTGCAGGATATGATTAGATTATGGGATGAGCAAGGAGCTGCTGACTGGATGGAATGTTTGACGACCCGATGTTGACTCTGATCTTTGATTTTATAAAATCATTGTTGTCTTTCAAATTATGTAACACCCAAAATGATAAATTATGTTTTGAAATAGATTGACTAATATGAGTATTATATAATGTATAAATATTAATGTTTGTTGGACTTTCGCTTCCGGTTATAATAAAAAAAAATGGTTCTGAAATTTAAGGGTGTTATAATACAACATCTTCACCACCAGAATTAACATTCTCATGAGCAAGATAATTTGACTGAGCAGAACCAAACAACATTGCACTCGATGCTTTTGGAGTACAATAAGCACTCGAATACGCTTTCAGATCAGTTACAGCATCATTCAAATCCTTATTGTCACCATCGGATTCAGTATGAATATCCGCAGCATCACTCACATCTGGACTCCATTTATTCTCCGCAATTTTACTCTTCAATTGTCTAGTCAACCGCATATTCTCGATTTTCAGTTGTTTCTTACCTCCTTTCTTCAATTTCTTACGCTTCATGACTTTAGTTTGAAGATCAGATGTATGTACAGCCACATCACTGTTTGATTGCGAGCTACAAGTACGACGAGATTGCGAGCTTAAAATTGCAGGAACATTTCCAGTAACAGTAGTGTTACGAGCTTCAGTATTGTTATTAACAACTTGCAATTGCACCGGAACATCAATTGACCGATCATACAAGTTCAATTGAACTTCAGGAATATCCGATGGAGATTAGGACATCACTTTGTCCATCAGATCTGTACGATTCAAGCGATCAGGAGGACGAATAGGATGAAGAGGCATGTTGATTGATGGATTTCACAAAGAAACAAGAAGAAATTTAGCAGAAAAGATGAAGCAAATTGGTGAAGTTGCACAGATCCGTACAATCGCACCAGAGAGAAAAATTAGAGAGAGATAGTTAGAGAGAGAAAATTTTTGACCAAATGAAAATCCATAGGGTTTAGGGTTTAGGGGTTTTTTTTTTGGGTAAAGGGGACGGTACCCCGCAAAAGTTTTATACCAACCAAAAACAAATAATTACATGTTTACAACGGGCATGCTCGAGGGAACATTTTTAGTGAACGTTCACAAACACTTACATAATCACCTACCATAACTACCATTCTAATTACTAACCTATAATGACCATTTTTACAAAAATCCCTATCAAAACTAAAATGGCCATTTCTATTACCAAAATAAAAATAAAAACAACTAAAATAGCCATTAAAATGACCATTTTTACAATTTTCCCTATCAAAATTAAAACCAAAATCCTCAAAGTCTTCATGCCTTGATCTTTCTTCAAACCCTGCAGCAACATCAACCCATACCATACCACCAATAACATTCACAACCCAATCTATGCAAACTCTATCCATCTTTCACTTTGACACTATTATCAAATTACCATAACACATGACAAATATTAAGTAGAAAATTTGACTCCAAAAATCAAGCCAAATTTCCCAATTCCACCAATCCAACCATACCCACTGTATTGACCATATATCACCCCATTTATTTCCACAAAAGTGACCAAAGAAATCCATATTTTGCCCAATGTCACCACTGATCATCGATGTTTTGCATTGACCTGACAAAGTCAACTTAACACAATAAGAAACCCAATGACCATCAACCTGTAAATGGACAAAATACAACCAAATAACATCATTTTTATCACCCAAACATCTACTCCTACCACCATACTTATAACCAAGATCATAACTGAG
Source organism: Helichrysum umbraculigerum (assembly GCA_949592205.1). Taxonomy (NCBI): domain Eukaryota; kingdom Viridiplantae; phylum Streptophyta; class Magnoliopsida; order Asterales; family Asteraceae; genus Helichrysum; species Helichrysum umbraculigerum. The sequence goes on along the minus strand of CATIUR010000005.1, from coordinate 102,242 downwards.
GGTTCAGGGTTCAGGGTTCAGGGTGCGGGGTTCGGGGTGCGGGGTTTGGGGTTCGGGGTTCGGGGTGCGGGGTTCGGGGTTCGGGGTTTGGGGTTTGGGGTTTAGGGTTTTTTTTTTGGTAAAGGGGACGGTAACCCGGCAAATGCATTAAAATAAATAAAGAAAATTTTGTACAAAAAACTAGAGGCATACCTCTAGGGGTGGTTTTTTGTAACACCCCGCAATTTAAAACGTGATTATTAACGTTAATCACTTGCATTATTAGGCAAATTCCCTATTTGAGTGAATTCACAACACATTTTAGAGGTAAGTCTAGCATAGCCCAACTAGTTAGTACGCGTAGTATTACGTATTCGTAATTAGTAGTAATTACGTACAGAACACTCTGAAAACAAACGCGACAAAAATGTACGACTCTTGGTGACCAAAATTAGTTAATAAAACGAAATTATTAAATAATGTCGTAACGAATAAATATTTTGTCAAAAATAATTACTAATCATTTTATAACGCAAAACGTCAATTCGTATAATTAAAATGAAACAAAGTTGGATATTATAAAAATTTATTACTTTAGTTCCTAAAAAGATCCTAATTAAAAATAATAAATGTAAATTAAAAACGTATTAGTTAAAATAAAAATAACATTAACGATCGGGTAAACAAACACAGAGTGCAAACACGGAGGCCGAAAGTAAAACAAAACCACCTCCCACCTCCCCTTTTTCTTTCATTTCTTTCATTTTCTTTCTCTCACATTTCTTTTTCTCTCTACTATCACCCCCACCAACCAAATACCACCACAAAAACGCCACAAAACTACGCTAAAACGACGCCGAATCACCCTACTCCTTTGGAATAAAACGACCACGAGACCACGATCTATCTTTCCATCCTTTCGGATTTCAAATCCGACACTCGTAAGTTTCCGACAAATCCCGCAAATCTTTAGATTTCGAAGTTATAATTGATATTTCTTGTTTAATATACTTAGATTAACATGTTTTAGTGTTTTATGCATCCAAAAACGTCCAAAATCGCCCAAAAACTCGTTATTTTTGATCTGTTCGTCGAACAGGCGACTACGTCGCATTTTGCCCAAAAACAGTACTGCGACGTAGGCCTTTACGTCGCATAATCATCCCCACGTCGCAGATAGCGACGCAACCCGTTCCGTCGCATTAAATTGCGAACGTCGCCTATGCGACGCAACCCTTGACGTCGCAAAAACCTGAATGCGACGTAGACCCGTACGTCGCACCTTACGTCGCACAAGTCAGAACCCTAAAAACACACTTTAAAAAGTCAAAGTTACTGTAGAAAAGTCAAAGTTTACTGTAGCAGTACTGTAGCAAATGAGATAATAACATTTTTGAACTATTGTTTCAAAACATCACCAACGAGTCGTATACATTTTCACAAACATCGAAATGCAACGTAAACATTTAAACGAACGATTTGGACGTGGCTTGATTGTTCAAACACTAGCATGGATGATTAGTTTAGACATCCACATACTTATTAAATCTCGTACGTTTAGGACGTTAGGAGATTTCAGACTGTACTTGGGCTTAGGTTTGCTAGCACTCGCACAACTACTTAAACTCAACAGGTGAGTTCACAGCCCCTACTTTTACTGTTTTTAACTACTTTTGGGGTGGAAAACATAGTCAACTGCTTTACTGATTTACTGATTGCCATAACTGCTTTTACTATATGATTATTTATCATACTGTTTACTCGAACAATTAGAGTACTTGAACTGTTAAACTGTTATACAAGCTATCATATAACTACCTTTGGTACACTTATACAAAACTGCTTATAACTACGGTCAACTACTACAACTGTCCGTACGAATTGGTATTCCATACAAAAACTATTATCACTATGTGAAACTATTTTGGTATCTTACCGGAGAACGACCGGTACATATTGGTAACTTGTCGGAGAACGACCGACACTAACATGGTATCTTACCGGAGAACGACCGGTACTAACAGTGTACCTCGCCGGAGAACGACCGGTGCTAACTTGGTATCTTACCGGAGAACGACCGGTACATTTGGTAACTAGTCGGAGAACGACCGACTCAAACTTTAAAACTACTAGGGAACAACCAGCAACACGTTTTCAAACACATAATTTGGGTAACGTCCCAACGCAACTATTTTTGGGCAACATCCCACATGAACCGCATTTTGGGTAACGTCCCGACAAAGAACGAAACTTTTGGGCGAATAACCCACTAAACTTATACCTTGGATGACGTTCCACTAAACATTACTCGACTATTATGGCAATTACTATTTATGAACGTATTTGGTTCAACAACTATGACTACAAAACTTCAAACAACAACATACAACATTAAACCTGTGGATTCACTCAACCTAGTTGTTGACTTTTACTATGTTTTTCAGGGAATTAGCTGCGCATGTAAGAATCGCCAACACATGGAGAATTAGGCGACCCGTGAAGCTTTAGGATGCCAACATTTTTGGAAAAACATATGGATTTCTCCAGTATAACTGAAACTATTTTGTCATATTCTAGAAATCCGCTTTTGTATACTTATTACTTTTAACTTGTACGATTCGATGAATCGTAAATCTTGTAATTAACATTTTGGCATCTTAATATATTATGTTCTGTTGTAATCATAAGCTCTGATACGTATGCACGCGTTATTATTGTGACACCCCAGTACTTAAACTAAACGCTTCCGCTAAACAAATTTGGGGGTGTTACAGATTGGTATCAGAGCCATTGGTTATAGCGAACTAGGAAACTTTAGGTGACTTAGCGACCTAGAGACCTAGACTATAGCCATGGCTAGAACGTACATGCATACATACAATTGCATACATCTAAACTATCGCTACGATACCTCGATACGTGTGAACTATTCACCACCTTCGACTCGTTCATTGCACTCAGATCTCATGTGAACCGGATCGTGTTAAACGGTTGATGAAAAGAAGTATGTATTTAGCATCATATAATGACGCCTGGCCAACGTGATTATATTATCCTAAGTACATATGGGTGTTTCATAGTAGTAAGATACGTGATGGGAATCCGACAACTTTTCTTGAAACTCTAAAACTTGAAATATGTGAAACTTCATTCCTCACATATTTTCATTGGCATTGACTTCTGCATCTTTTCATCGCAGAACGTTATCATGCCACCTAAAAGAAAGACCCGCAACAGTCGCCAAACAAACACACCTCCTGTCGTCGAAACAACCGAACAAATCATCCAACGCCGCGCGGCTGAAGCCATCGCACAATACGAGGCCAGCCGAAATCGTGAAAACCTGACCAACAATAGTGGAGCCACTCCAGTCATTAGCGAAACCCCGAACAATACCCAACAGGGGTGTTCATACAAAACATTTCAAGCCTGCAAACCCAACACCTTCACCGGGACTGAAGGGGCCATTGGCCTAGTCCACTGGATTGAGAAAACAGAGTCAGTGATCGACATCAGTGACTGTGCTGCTGACAAAATTATGAAATACGCCACCTGCACTCTAGCCGACAAAGCGCTAACATGGTGGAACTCTCAGGTGTAAATCATGGGACGCCCAGCTGCTTACTCTATCTCATGGGAGACACTGAAACGAATGTTGATGGAGGAATTTTGCCCTCCCAACGAGATGCAAAAACTTGAAACCGAATTCTGGAACATACAAATGTTCGGCGCTGACATTTCCGGTTACACAACTAGATTCCAGGAGCTTGCACGTCTTGTGCCCCACATGGTAACCCCCGAGAGCAAACGCATTGAGCGTTACAACAGGGGTTTGGCACCACAAATCCGAGGCATGGTTATGTCCTCCAAACCCGCCACTTTTAGGAGCGCAGTTGACCTGGCTCAAAGCTTAACCGACGACGTGGTCGAGATTGGAACCCTGAAAGCTATCACAGGGAAAACTGAACCTACCCGTACTGATGCGGGCGAATCTGGAACCCACAAACGCAAATGGAACAGCGAGGGTAACGACCGTCAGGGTCAACAAAACAGAAACCCGGGAAACACCCGAGCCTACGCTGCAATCAACAACCCTGGACCCAAAACCTACCTTGGTAACAAACCGAGGTGTGACAAGTGCGGGAGACACCACGATGGTGATTGTACATTTTGTCAAAACTGCAGACGTCCCGGTCACTTAGCACAGAACTGTAGGACAAACCTACCTCCTCAAGCCGCCCCCGAGGGACAAAACACCGGCTGCTTTAGGTGTGGTGATCCTGGACATCACCGAAACCAATGCCAACAACCGAACAACAACCGCGTCGCAAACAAAGGCTACACCCCAAGCCGCGCATACATCATCCGTGCACCAGAAATGGTCGCGGATCTCAACTAGCACGGTACGTTTTAGCGACTATTGCTACGATTTAACATACGTTTTATTCGAATGTCGATTTGAACACAACACTTGGTAAACTCTGACCACGAAACGAAACACACAACATATTGAACTATGCCGCGAGCATACTTAAACTGATTGAACTTCTATGGCAACAATTGAACGCCACGCAAACTATTACTATTGTTAACAACATGACTTATCGGAGAACATACGCCGCAGGCGATCCGACTTGATTTAAATCTCGGGACGAGATTTCTCTAACAAGGGGAGAATGTAACACCCCGCAATTTAAAACGCGATTATTAACGTTAATCACTTGCATTATTAGGCAAATTCCCTACTTGAGTGAATTCACAACACATTTTAGAGGTAAGTCTAGCATAGCCCAACTAGTTAGTACGCGTAGTATTACGTATTCGTAATTAGTAGTAATTACGTACAGAACACTCTGAAAACAAACGCGACAAAAATGTACGACTCTTGGTGACCAAAATTAGTTAATAAAACGAAATTATTAAATAATGTCGTAACGAATAAATATTTTGTCAAAAATAATTACTAATCATTTTATAACGCAAAACGTCAATTCGTATAATTAAAATGAAACAAAGTTGGATATTATAAAAATTTATTACTTTAGTTCCTAAAAAGATCCTAATTAAAAATAATAAATGTAAATTAAAAACGTATTAGTTAAAATAAAAATAACATTAACGATCGGGTAAACAAACACATAGTGCAAACACGGAGGCCGAAAGAGGAACAAAACCACCTCCCACTTCCCCTTTTTCTTTCATTTCTTTCATTTTCTTTCTCTCACATTTCTTTTTCTCTCTACTATCACCCCCACCAACCAAATACCACCACAAAAACGCCACAAAACTACGCTAAAACGACGCCGAATCACCCTACTCCTTTGGAATAAAACGACCACGAGACCACGATCTATCTTTCCATCCTTTCGGATTTCAAATCCGACACTCGTAAGTTTCCGACAAATCCCGCAAATCTTTAGATTTTGAAGTTATAATTGATATTTCTTGTTTAATATACTTAGATTAACATGTTTTAGTGTTTTATGCATCCAAAAATGTCCAAAATCGCCTAAAAACTCGTTATTTTTTATCTGTTCGTCGAACAGGCGACTACGTCGCATTTTGCCCAAAAACAGTACTGCGACGTAGGCCTTTACGTCGCATAATCATCCCCACGTCGCAGATAGCGACGCAACCCGTTCCGTCGCATTAAATTGCGAACGTCGCCTATGCGACGCAACCCTTGACGTCGCAAAAACCTGAATGCGACGTAGACCCGTACGTCGCACCTTACGTCGCACAAGTCAGAACCCTAAAAACACACTTTAAAAAGTCAAAGTTACTGTAGAAAAGTCAAATTTTACTGTAGCAGTACTGTAGCAAATGAGATAATAACATTTTTGAACTATTGTTTCAAAACATCACCAACGAGTCGTATACATTTTCACAAACATCGAAATGCAACGTAAACATTTAAACGAACGATTTGGACGTGGCTTGATTGTACAAACACTAGCATGGATGATTAGTTTAGACATCCACATACTTATTAAATCTCATACGTTTAGGACGTTAGGAGATTTCAGACTGTACTTGGGCTTAGGTTTGCTAGCACTCGCACAACTACTTAAACTCAACAGGTGAGTTCACAGCCCCTACTTTTACTGTTTTTAACTACTTTTGGGGTGGAAAACATAGTCAACTGCTTTACTGATTTACTGATTGCCATAACTGCTTTTACTATATGATTATTTATCATACTGTTTACTCGAACAATTAGAGTACTTGAACTGTTAAACTGTTATACAAGCTATCATATAACTACCTTTGGTACACTTATACAAAACTGCTTATAACTACGGTCAACTACTACAACTGTCCGTACGAATTGGTATTCCATACAAAAACTATTATCACTATGTGAAACTATTTTGGTATCTTACCGGAGAACGACCGGTACATATTGGTAACTTGTCGGAGAACGACCGACACTAACATGGTATCTTACCGGAGAACGACCGGTACTAACAGTGTACCTCGCCGGAGAACGACCGGTGCTAACTTGGTATCTTACCGGAGAACGACCGGTACATTTGGTAACTAGTCGGAGAACGACCGACTCAAACTTTAAAACTACTAGGGAACAACCAGCAACACGTTTTCAAACACATAATTTGGGTAGCGTCCCAACGCAACTATTTTTGGGCAACATCCCACATGAACCGCATTTTGGGTAACGTCCCGACAAAGAACGAAACTTTTGGGCGAATAACCCACTAAACTTATACCTTGGATGACGTTCCACTAAACATTACTCGACTATTATGGCAATTACTATTTATGAACGTATTTGGTTCAACAACTATGACTACAAAACTTCAAACAACAACATACAACATTAAACCTGTGGATTCACTCAACCTAGTTGTTGACTTTTACTATGTTTTTCAGGGAATTAGCTGCGCATGTAAGAATCGCCAACACATGGAGAATTAGGCGACCCGTGAAGCTTTAGGATGCCAACATTTTTGGAAAAACATATGGATTTCTCCAGTATAACTGAAACTATTTTGTCATATTCTAGAAATCCGCTTTTGTATACTTATTACTTTTAACTTGTACGATTCGATGAATCGTAAATCTTGTAATTAAAATTTTGGCATCTTAATATATTATGTTCTGTTGTAATCATAAGCTCTGATACGTATGCACGCGTTATTATTGTGACACCCCAGTACTTAAACTAAACGCTTCCGCTAAACAAATTTAGGGGTGTTACATTTTTAGTGTACCACCCAAACTCGTATACAAAAACCAAACAACTCAATAACACTAGCAGAGTTGAACCTATAACCTACCAAATCTATACTTATCAAAATTCTATCATTTCTCATGTTCAACTCTGCATACAAAAATACTCTATAAGAATTCCAAAACCACTGTATCTTCTTTCTGATATCTTCTTCATCTTTTTGTTTCTTAGCCCATTCCACTTGTTTTCCATAAGAATGCAATAGTTTCTGTACACATGTAAGCCCAAACCAACTATGTTTCGGTCCAACAATAGTATTCTGCTTATACCAATCTATAATATCCAAACAATTTATAACGCATTCGCTCACATCTATACTAGCCCATGAAATAGAATAAATGATACATTCACAAAGTCTTACTCCAAAAGAATAAAATTTTGGAATAATACTAGCAGCTGTAGCAGAACTTTTAATCATAGAAATACCACTAACAGTATTAAAATTAATCCCCCATACCTGTATTAACATTAGTATCCTTCTCTAAACTCATAAATTCAGATGTAGCATTGACTTCAGAAGCAACATCATCATCTTCAAAAGTTGGATCCATTCCATACTCAGAACACTTAGTAGCCCAGAATTCTAATTGAGCAGCACTCCATCCATTTCTAACTTCAATGGATGGATACTTTTTTAACTCCAAATAAGAAATAACAGCTCTCTTCTGGTAAGTGTACATTGCTATATCCGTTTCCCAATCATCATCAGAATCCAATTCTTCCATTGTATCAACATCACACCCAACACTATTCAATGCACTATACTTGTTTGAGATAGCAACATCATTCACAAAAGTAACTCTTTTATCCTTACTATTATTCACAGATTTTAAGATTTGACTAGAAGAAATACCTGTAGTAGATGATTCACCATTTAATTCCATCTTTTTAGCTTTACCTCTATCACTAGAACCTTGTTGCTGCAAACCTTTACTTTGAAACCCGACAGCTGTCTCTTTAGCTTTAGCCTTTTCCCCTTTAGAATACATTTTATTTTCTTGATGACCCATTCTTATTCTATCAAACACACTACCTTTGTTAGACAACTGCCCTTTAACTTGATACTGCTTTTGAGGTTGAACATATCCCATCTGTTGTACTTGATTTTGATGTCCTTTTGCTTGAAATCCCCTATTTCCATTCTGCAAGCTTTGATTCCACTTCTGATTCATTCTATCAACACTTCTATTCCTCCTACCAACTGTTAGAAACCCTGTATTATCATGAGAATACTGCTCCAAATTATCTTTTACAGCCTCATTAACATTAAGTGCCTCCGTTAAAATATTAGCAGCTTTTTCATCTTCTGTTTGAGGTCTTGATTTACAAAGCTTGAAACTATGGCCAAATACCTTACAATGAGTACAAATTGGTGGCTTCCATTGATAACTTACCTCAAGTTTACCAATCTTAGCAGGAAAATGACCAATTGGTGGATATTCAAATTCAATACAACTTGGTAGTTCCTCTTCAGCCAATACCTCAACTAACACTCTAGCATAGCCCAACCTTCCACTTTTATGCAAACATCTATCCATTGTCACCTTGTCCATAAATAAAGGCCTTCCAATACCACTAACCAACTTTTCGATACTCTTACCATTCCACAATTCAATTGGAATATTATGAATGCCCACCCAAATTGGTATCTTCTGTGGTTCAATCTTTTCAAGCCATACACCAGGAACCCATTGGTTAAGAATAAAAGGCACATTCTCAATCAACCAAGGCCCACTTTCAAGAACAGATTGCATGCCTTGTTCATTCTTGAATTTGCACAAATAAAAACCGGCCGCTGTCTTAGTAACTTCTATCAGGTCATATGCTCTCCATATTCTACTTAGATTGGCCTTAACAACCCGGTAATCCATAGATGTACCAAGAAAATACCCGTACAATTGCAAACTGAAATGATAAATTATGTTTTGAAATAGATTGACTAATATGAGTATTATATAATGTATAATTATTAATGTTTGTTGGACTTTCGCTTCCGGTTATAATAAAAAAAAATGGTTTCGAAATTTAAGGGTGTTATAATACAACATCTTCACCACCAGAATTAACATTCTCATGAGCAAGATAATTTGACTGAGCAGAACCAAACAACATTGCACTCGATGCTTCTGGAGTACAATAAGCACTCGAATACGCTTTCAGATCAGTTACAGCATCATTCAAATCCTTATTGTCACCATCGGATTCAGTATGAATATCCGCAGCATCACTCACATCTGGACTCCATTTATTCTCCACAATTTTACTCTTCAATTGTCTAGTCAACCGCATATTCTCGATTTTCAGTTGTTTCTTACCTCCTTTCTTCAATTTCTTATGCTTCATGACTTTAGTTTGAAGATCAGATGTATCTACAGCCACATCACTGTTTGATTGCGAGCTACTAGTACGACGAGATTGCGAGCTTAAAATTGTAGGAACATTTCCAGTAACAGTAGTGTTACGAGCTTCAGTATTGTTATTAACAACTTACAATTGCACCGGAACATCAATTGATCGATCATACAAGTTCAATTGAACTTCAGGAATATCCGATGGAGATTCGGACATCACTTTGTCCTTCAGATCTGTAGGATTCAAGCGATCAGGAGGACGAATAGGATGAAGAGGCATGTTGATTGATGGATTTCACAAAGAAACAAGAAGAAATTTAGCAGAAAAGATGAAGCAAATTGGTGAAGTTGCACAGATCCGTACAATCGCACCAGAGAGAAAAATTAGAGAGAGATAGTTAGAGAGAGAAAATTTTTGACCAAATGAAAATCCATAGGGTTTAGGGTTTAGGGTTTTTTTTTTTTGGGGTAAAGGGGACGGTACCCCGGAAAAGTTTTATACCAACCAAAAACAAATAATTACATGTTTACAACGGGCATGCCCAAGGGAACGTTTTTAGTGAACGTCCCAAACACTTACATAATCATCTACCATAACTACCATTCTAATTACTAACCTATAATGACCATTTTTACAAAAATCCCTATCAAAACTAAAATGGCCATTTCTATTACCAAAATAAAAATAAAAACAACTAAAATAGCCATTAAAATGACCATTTTTACAATTTTCCCTATCAAAATTAAAACCAAAATCCTCAAAGTCTTCATGCCTTGATCTTTCTTCAAACCCTGCAGCAACATCAACCCATACCATACCACCAATAACATTCCCAACCCAATCTATGCAAACTCTATCCATCTTTCACTTTGACACTATTATCAAATTACCATAACACATGACAAATATTAAGTAGAAAATTTGACTCCAAAAATCAAGCCAAATTTCCCAATTCCACCAATCTAACCATACCCACTGTATTGACCATTTATCACCCCATTTATTTCCATAAAAGTTACCAAAGAAATCCATATTTTGCCCAATGTCACCACTGATCATCGATGTTTTGCATTGACCTGACAAAGTCAACTTAACACAATAAGAAACCCAATGACCAGCAACCTGTAAATGGACAAAATACAACCAAATAACATCATTTTTATCACCCAAAAATCTACTCCTACCACCATACTTATAACCAAGATCATAACTGAGGGTTCAGGGTTCAGGGTGTAGGGTTCGGGGTGCGGGGTTCGGTGTTTGGGGTTTGGGGTTTGGGGTTTGGGGTTTAGGGTTTAGGGTTTTTTTTTGGGTAAAGGGGACGGTAACCCAGGAAAAATTTATTAATAAACTCAAAAAAAGAACGTTATTTACAACCTACTTCGGGCATGCCCAAAGGGGACGTTTTAGTGTACATCCCACACGCATACATCAAAACTATCTATAACTGTAATCTCAATTACAAATATAATAATGCAATTAACAATATCAAAAAACAATCTCCGATATGTATCTCTTTGCTCTTGATTCTTTACCATATACCTTCCATAATACTCTTCTCGTTGCACATCATACCATAAAATATGACCACATGCCAATGCTCCTGTTTTTATACGCTTACCAGGCCCACAATTAATAGCCCATGAAATATAATCAAATCCAATATCCAGCCCACTACACTCAGGATCAGCTTGTATTCCATTCCAACATAGCCCATTTCTAACAAAATAATCTTTACTCTTTCCTTTTGCTAATCCAGTAAAAAGAAACTTACCCAAGCAAATACCAAGCCCATTACAATAATCAATCATCCGAATATTTATAGACCCATAACCATTACACTGGCCAAACATATTAGCCCAAACTACATTCCAAATCAGCTGCATTTTACCCATATTAATCGTCCATTTCCACCACCAGGAGAAATCAATCCGAATCTCAGCCAAATAAAAACTATCAAAATCACTTAGCTTACTTCCATAATCATTATCTAAAATTCGAAAAACTTTAGCAAACCAATAGATCCAAATAAAACTAATAACCACCACACCATACAAATCTCTATATCCATAACTCATCATAATATGCAGATCACTCACAAACCACATTTGACTATTAAAAGTCAAACATGCACCAAAAAATGATATGCCTAACCGCAGCCATACTAAATAATGTTCAATCCATTTCAACCAATTAACTCTGCACTCAATCCCACTACCCTTAATAAGCCTAACAGCGTACCAATCCATCACAAATAATAGATTACTCATTGAACTCAATCCATTAAACTCATAATTGTTAGCAAACCAGAATCCAAAACAGTCCTCGCTCAATAAAATGTACTCCCATTTCTCACTATCTATTACTTGATCAGTCATTCTCAAATGTAGAACTAGTAAGGACAACACGACAACAAACACTATACCTATGACCCAAGGAAAGTGAAATTGACACACTAACCTGTTATCATTCCAAAATTGGGAATGACCATTATACCCATGGCAGCCTAGTACATGCATAAGGATCCTTAATTGCTGCAACCACACCATAATATAAGAACAACTTCTACTACTGTTCTTTACAGCCAATTTCACCTTAAGCATTACCATCTCACCACAAAATGAAAGTAAAAGCTCAACAATATTTCCATAAGAAGAGATTGACAAGTTGAAAAAACTAGACCATTTTTGCATCCTTATAACTCCATAAAAACTAGGATTGGTACCATACCCCTGTACCCATTTTTTAATTCTCCAACCTATGCAATTGTTAAATAGACAAACCCAAACATTAACCCCCCTGGCCTGGTGAAGCAAACCAAGACCATTATACTGTGAAAGTGAAAAAATGACTCTAAACAGAATATTTTTATCTTTGACCAGACCCATTGACTCAACAATTGCTCTAGCCACACTCCCCCTTATAACGCCAAACCCATAATTTCCCTCCCATACCCAAACAGACACACATATCCATTCATTAATGTAATGAATAAAATAGCAGCCTGACTCACCTTTGGAGATCCTCAATTCCTGAAAACACACATTAATATAAGAAATACTACATCTCCATTTCTTGACAGGCAATTTCCCTCCAAAAGTAGTCATCTCACTTCCAAAAAACACAGGCACAATGACAGTCCTAAGCAATGGTTTTGGAAATTTAAAAATTGTAAAATAACATAATGAAGAGAAAAACCACCTTATAACTACCAGGTTATATCTAAAAGTGCTAAACTCCAGCACCATTCTTTTTTCCACCCAAATCCTATATAGTATTCTCTTACACATTTTGACAGACTCAAAAGAATATATGACACACCTAGACCTAATAAAAGCCCACAAATTTTGGGCATACCCATGGAAAACACACACATAAGAGAATACTACTACCCCTCTCCCCCTTATAACACCATCCCAACCCAACACCCCATGACTCCATAAAATACTCCTTCCATCATTAATTATAATGCTGTGGTACACCATTTGAAGTTTTTTCCTTACTGCCATCCTTAGCAGTTAACCCAAATCTCCATATCTTAGCAGCCCGTTTAGCTGAAAAGATTCAAACACCTTCAGACCAAGCAATCTCAGTCTAACAACATCAAAAATCCGTTGGCCAAGCACATGTGATTGAGATTTCTTTTTCTGAAAAATTCGCAAGTTTCTTTCCTGCCATATATGTGAGCAAGTACATTACTTAAGGGTTTAGGGTTTAGGGTTTTTTTTTTTTTTGGTAAAGGGGACGGTACCCCGGAAAAATTTTATACCAACCAAAACAAAAAAATTACACGTTTACAACGGGCATGCCCGAGGAGATGTTTTTAGTGAACATCCCAAACACTTACAATAAAACCTACAACTATAACTATAATAAAAACAAACCTATAATGGCCATTGGTACAAGGGTTTAGGGTTTAGGGTTTTAATTTTTTTTTTTTTTGGGTAAAGGGGACGGTACCCCGGAAAATTTTATATCAACAAAAAAAATAATAATTACATGTTTTCGACGGGTATTCCCGAAGGGACGTTTTTTAGTGAACGTCCAAAACACATACATAAAAACCTAACAATAAAACACTACTACTACTATCCTTAAGATGGTCAGTTTTTACAATATTTCCTACCAAAACTATAATGACCATCACTAATGCAAAAAATAAAATCAACACATCTAAAATAGTCATATCTATGACTATTTTTACAAAAATTCCTATGACCAAAAAATAAAAAACTTTTAGCAACCTTATTTCCAATCTTCATGTCTTCAGTCTTCACAATCTTCAGCCCATCCAGCTTCATACTAAGCCCAATTCCAATTAAAACATCACACTTTAATCCATAATCCAGCCCAATCATTCCAATCCCGGCCCAATTTAAACAAGCATGCCTGCTACATAAAAGCCCATATGACAAATCTCCATTTCGAGCCCAACCATTATAATCATCATTCCAAATCTTACACTCATCTTCCCATTCCATAAGTATACTCCAGTAAGCCGACAAACACACTAGACATCAGTGTGATCATCAAGTTTATGCACATCAAACTTCCATATATCAGCAGCTTTTTTAGACTGAGATGTGGCAATGATTTTTAGACCAAGCAACCTCAATCTCACCACCTCTTTTATCCTTTGACATAATACATTACAATCTCTTTCCTTGCCCTGAAATAATCTCCAATTCCTTTCCTGCCATAAAAAATACACAATAGCAGCCAAAACAAGCCTCCAAATAATACTCCACACCCCTCTATTACACAGCTTATTAGATAGATAGGTAATTAGATCAGACCATGAACAGCAACCCTTTTCAATGATTCTAATTACTTCATCTAATTTAGCAACACCTTTAAAACCATACCAAACCTGCTTTGAGTATTCGCAATCAATAAACACATGATTATGTGAATCTTTCACCTGCTTGCAAAAAGGACACATCTGATCATTCTGTATTTCCCATCTCTCCAATCTATCCTGGGTACTAAGTCTTCCATTAATAGCAACCCACAAAACAAAAGCATGTCTAGGTATATTTTTTGAAAACCATACCCATTTTGACCATTGTACCTCACCCCGTGTTTGCTTCATATCAAACCATACGGTACTCACATTGAAATCTTTTAACCTGCCAAAATTATCTCTCCATTTGATCCTATCATTCATCCCACTAACTAGTGTAGGATGATAAGATGATAAAACAGCACCATACTTTTCAATCAAATGATCAGGCCAACACCAAGCACCATCAATCCACAACTCATTCACCTTACAATCAACATCCAACCTTGCCCTATACATATCAGTCCTAGACACAATAGAATTAAGTGGGCCAGCAGGATACCAATAATCAAACCACAAAGAGGTACTACTACCATCACCCAATCTATGAAAAAACTTCAATTTTAATGAATCTCTCAAACTCATTAAATTTTTCCAAGTGCATGAAGAATCACAGTCCTTCTCAATATTCCAAAAACTCCTACCCACCAGTTTATATTGCTTCACCCATTTAACCCATAAAGATTTTTTGTTAGAAACTATATTCAACACATGCTTAGAAGTCAAGGTTTTGTTCCAATCATGAATAGACCGAATGCCCAACCCCCCTTGAGATTTTGAATAACATACATCCCTCCAAGCAACCTTAGCTAAACCTTTACTCTTTTCATCCCCACCCCATAAAAAGCTTCTCATCAGCTTTTCAATATCATAAATAACAGATTTGGGTAGCATAAACATAGATAACCAATATACCTGAAGAGAAGTTAACACTGATTGTATCAATTGCAGTCTACCAGCATACGACAAAGATTTGTTTTTCCAGTCCTTTATCCTCCTTTTAACTTTATCCAACAAACTTGAACAATCCTTCTGATAAAGTCTAGTTGATATTAAGGGCACTCCCAAATATCTGACTGGAAACTGCCCAACTTCAAAATCCATCACCTTAGTGATATCATCTTTAACCAAATTCCCAACATTTCCAAAAAATGTTGTACTTTTACTAAAATTAGGCTTCAATCCAGAATAGCAACCAAATTCAGTCAATGCATCATGCAAAATGCTCACTGATCTTCTATCACTCTTTGCAAACATCAATAGATCATCTGCAAAACACAGATGAGTCAATTTTAACTTTTCACAATCAGGAAGATACTTGAAATTTCCTCTCTTAACAATCTGCCTTTTAATGCATAAATTCAGCACCTCCATAACCAAAGTAAAAAGGTAAGGCGATAGAGGATCTCCTTGCCTTAACCCTCTTTTACCCTTAAAAAAACCATGCTGATTACCATTCACAGAAATAGCAAATGATGGAGATGATATGCAAGCCATTAACCACTTAACCATCTTTTCATGAAACCCAAAATGGACTAATATATTCTCCATAAAATCCCAATTCACAGTATCATATGCCTTCATAATATCAATCTTGAAAGCACATCTACCCTTCCCCTTCTTCCAGTTATAACCCCTCATCAACTCTTGAGCAAGAAGCACATTATCACTTATCTGTCTCTCTGGAATAAAAGCAGATTGATTCTGATCAACCACATCATCAAGGCAATGCTTAATCATGTTAGCCAAAACCTTGCTAATAATTTTATAAAGAACATTACAGCAAGATATTGGCCTAAAATCACTAACAGATTTTGGGCATTGTATCTTAGGGACCAATTCAATTACAGTGGCATTAACCTCCCCCAATAATTTTCCATTCCCAAAAAAATCCTTAATTGCTTGACAAACTTCACCTCCAATAATCTTCCATGCAGCTTTAAAAAATTTAGAAGTAAACCCATCTGGACCAGGGGATTTACTATCATTAATGTCCCACAAAGCCTCTTTAATTTCCTTATCTTCAATAGCCCTTACCATATAATTGGCCTCAGACACAGAAATCTTATTAGAGAATAAAACCTCAGGTTTTTAGTGAACGTCCCAAACACTTACAATAAAACCTACTACTATGACTAAACTAAAATCATACCTATAATGGCCATTGGTACAATGATACCTACCAAAACTACAATGACCAATTCTACTAATAAACGAAAAATGACACACTCTAAAATGGCTATAAATATAACCATTTTTACAATAAATCCTATCAAAATAAAAACAAAAACGGTTCATCTTGATCTTGAAATCTTCTCTGCTCACCAGCCCAATATCAGTCCATTCCACAGCCACAAGTCTATCCGATTGATAACCATAAACAGATACACAATCCACATCCATATATAGTAGGCCCAAATGACAACAATAAGCCCAATTTTTGTTAACACTACTACCCACCATCCAAACCATTAGGCTTATCCAATACCAACCAAAAGTGTAAAACTACACTTAATAACGATTACCATCATCCATAATATCACACCAAAATTATCGAGCAGCCCCATTCTTATCATCTAACAAAAATTTCCAAATTCCTGCAGCTGCCTTAGATTGAACCGTAGACAATATATTCAACCCAAGCAATCTCAATCTAACCACTTCCTCAATATGTTTAATAATCACTTCAGAACTTCTTTCTTTCCCTTGAAACAACCTCCAGTTCCTCTCCTGCCATATGAAATAAACTACAGCAGCAACTACTAATCTCCAAATAACATTCCATATCATCTTATTGCTTGGCTTATTGGATAACATTTCAATCAAACCCACCCAAGAGCACCTGCCTTGTTCAATCAGACCAATGATGCTATCCAATCTAGCTTTCCCTTTAAACCCAATCCAAACTTGTTTAGCAAATTCACATGAAGTAAACAAATGATCATGTGAATCTTTACACAGCTTACAAAATGGACACTTTTGATCATTTTGCACCTCCCACTGCTCAAGTCTATCTTGAGTAGTCAATTTCCCATTAATTGCAACCCATAGTATAAATGCATGTCTAGGTATATTCTGAGAGAACCATACCCATTTACACCATACAACCTCCTGTCTAGACATCCTTAAATCATTCCAAACAGTACTCATGTGAAAATCCTTCAACCTACCCATTCTATCCATCCACTTCACCATATCAGTCCTACCACCAACTAATCTAGGACAATGGGCAGATAAAACACTACCAAATTTCTCAACTAATAAAGCAGGCCAACACCACACACCATTCACAACAAGATCACTAACTTTAGCATTCACACCCAATCTAGTTCTATACATATATGTTCTAGACACAATAGAGCTAATAGGGCCAGCAGGATGCCAGAAATCAAACCATAAAGAAGTGTTACTGCCATCACCAATTTTATGGTAAAATTTCATTCTCAAAAAATCTCTAAGCTTCATTAAACTTCTCCATGTGGCAGATGAATCACATTCCATTTCAATATCCCATAAATTCCTACCCTTCAATTTATACACATTTATCCACTTAACCCAAAGAGACTTCTTATCAGCAACAATATTCCACACATGTTTTGAAATAAGTGCCTTATTCCAATCATGAATTGATCTAACACCCAACCCACCCTCAGATTTGGAATGACAAACATCAAACCATGCAACTTTGGCTATTCCTCTACTCTTATCAGTTCCCCCCCATAAAAAATCTCTCATCATTTTCTCTATATCATAAATAACAGATTTTGGCAACATAAACATGGATAACCAATATACCTGTAGAGACACCAATACTGATTGGATTAATTGGAGTCTACCAGCATAAGACAAGGCTTTATTCTTCCAATCCTTGACCTTCTTTTTAACTTTATCCAACAAAGGATGACAATCCTTTTGATATAACCTAGTTGATATCAAAGGAAGCCCAAGATATCTAACAGGAAACTGCCCAACCTCATATCCCATGATACTTTTAATAGCAATCCTCCTGCTGCTGTTCACATTGCCAAAAAAGATTAAGCTCTTATTTAAGTTAGGTTGCAGACCTGAATAATTGCCAAACTCCACCAATGCATCTTTTAAAATATTCACAGATCTGCTATCACTCTTGGAAAACATTAAAAGGTCATCTGCAAAACATAAATGTGTTAAACTAAGCTTAGCACAATCCGGATGATATTTGAATTTGCCCTGCTCCAAAATCTTCCTTTTAATACACAAATTTAAAACCTCCATAACAAGAGTAAAAAGGTAAGGAGATAAAGGATCTCCTTGCCTCAATCCTCTTCTACCTTTGAAATATCCATGTTGCTCACCATTCACTGATAATGCAAACGAAGGGGATGTAATACAAGCCATTAGCCATTTTATCATCTTCTCATGAAATCCAAACCATCTTAAAATGTTTCTCATAAATTCCCAGTTTACATAATCATAGGCTTTGGCAATATCAATCTTGAAAGCACACATATTCTTACCTTTCTTCCAATTGTATCCCCTCATAAGTTCTTGTGCCAACAACACATTATCACTTATTTGTCTACCTGGGATAAATGCAGACTGGTTTTCATCAACTATATCATCCAAACAGTGCTTGATTCTATTAGCAATAACCTTACTAATGATCTTATATAACACATTGCAACAAGCAATTGGCCTAAAATCAGCAACAGCTTTAGGACATTGAACTTTAGGAACCAATGCTATTACAGTTGCATTAACTTCACCAAGTAATTTAGCATTCCCAAAAAAATCTTTAATAGCAATACATACCTCACTGCCAATAACACTCCAAGCAGCTTTAAAAAATTTAGATGAAAAGCCATCAGGCCCAGGTGACTTATTATCATCTATACTCCACAAAGCTTCCTTAATTTCATTGTCTTCAACACTTCTAACCATATATAAAGCAGTCTGCTCAGGCACCTTCTTAGTGAATAGTTGATCAGGTTTCCTGATATCACATACTTGTTGACATTTTCCCAAAATCCCTTCAAAATGTTTTATGAACTGATTAGGCACTTCATTACCACAAAATCTTTTACCCTCCATATCCTCAACCACTTCAATTCTGCTTTTATTAACTCTGCCCTTAATAACTTTATGAAAATAAGCTGTATTAGCATCCCCTTCCCTTAACCACAGCACTTTACTCTTTTGAATTAATAATCTTTCCTCATCTAAAATGGCCTCCTTAAAAGCTTTGTAATAAGAACACTCCTCAGCCCTCAACTCATTATTTTCTGGATCAGATACCATATCCCTCTGCACCCTTCCAAGCTCAACCCTCAATTTCTCAACTTTATTGAAAACATTACCATTTTGCCTATTTAACATTCTCATTTTCTGTTTAACTTTTTTCATTTTAGTCACAACAGAAAACATAGAATAACCAGGTACATTACCACTCCAAGCATCTCTAACCATAGGCAAAAAACTATCCTTAGAGGCTAAATGATTATTAAATTTAAATGGTCTAGGTTTCCTCCTATCTAGATCAGGAATAGATACAACCATAGGACAATGATCAGATATCACAAAAGGCAAAAATTCAACAAAAGCTCTAGGATACTTACCAATAAACTAGTTACAGCCCAAAAATCTATCAATTTTCTTTAAGACACCTTTATTTTCTCCAATTGCATGTAATTTCTGAATCCAAGTAAAATGAAATCCAGTCTGATTTATATCCTCCACCTCAATAGTCTCCACACAATCCCTGAAATCTTGCATTTCCCTTGTAACAACAGAAGAACCACTGGACTTATCTTCAGGATTCAAACTGACATTAAAATCACCCAGAATTAACCAACCATGATCCCCAATAACACCCTTTTGAACACATAAATCTCTCCACAATTTTCTCCTCTCAATATCATCATTAGAAGCATACACAAAAGTACAAAAGAATTTCTCTACTATTCCTCTGCTCTAGCTTGCAATGAATCAACTGATTAGTTTGAAAAATAACATTACAATAAATTTCATTTTGATCCCATCCAACTAGAATTCTGGTTCTACCATTACATTGAGAACTATTAGAAGCCCAATTCCAGTTACCAAAAACTTTATTAGTAACTTTCACCAGATTCTTGGTTAAAACTTTGGTTTCAACCACAGCACAGACAGTACAACCATTCTCCAAGATCAGATTTCTAACTTCTTTTTGCTTAGAGTCCTCATTGAGTCCTCTAATATTCCAACATGATAACTTAAACATTGCTAATATTATTATCTCCACTAGCATCAGAATGACTATGATCTAGCTTAGAATTCCCCAATTCATTTTGATTCACAAACATAGATGTATCATCATCATCAGAAAGTACCTCCACCTCTTCTACAAGCTCATCAGGCACTGCTACACCAGCACATTCACAATGAAAGTTAAAGAATTTAATTTCAGCACTCTTCCATGTCTTCAACATGTCAGAAGTAGGCAACTTATCCAGATGGACATACTTCTTAATATTATCCTTCTGACTCTTCCACAGTTTCCATCTAGAATCATATGAATCTTTCAACTGATCATTTATAAACTGCTCATTACCACCCAGAATATCAAAAGCATTAGTTGTTGCAATTTTCTCATTTCTCCCTTCACCTCTTTGCAAAATGACAGTGCCAGATGACTTTTTACCATAAGCAATTCCACCACTATTCCCACTCATGTCAATTCCCTTATCTTTGTTGCCTTTAGCCCCTTCATGACTTTGCTTCTGCTTGACCTGCTCAGCTGTAACATCACCTTGTTTATCACCTTGATGTTTAAACATACCACCACCTTTTGTATTACCACCCCTACTAGAATTTGGAACCCAAACTTGCTTTTGCTGTCTTTGATTATTAAACCCTCCTTGATTCACCCTTTGATTCTGTACAGCTTTATTCACAAACATTGTAGGCTTCACCACAGTATCACCATTAACATCCTTGATGACTCTATTATTTCTCCCCATGACCTGCCAACCCTCATTTTCATCCAACTTCTTCTTCATTTCATTCAGCCTTCTATCATCTTCTTTCTTTTTTCTTTCTGCAATTTCTTCATCAGATAAAGGTCTTTTACAACAATTAGCCAAAGCATGCCCAAACACCTTGCAATAGCTACACAATGATGGTTTCCATTGGTATCCAATCTTTACATTCAAAATTTTACCTGCCATATTACCTTTAGCTGGATATATAGCTTTCACAAATTCAGGAAGAGGTTTATCAGCTGAAGCATCAACCAACACCCTTGCATAACCAGCTCTACTAGTTTGCTTCATACACCTCTCTTTTGTCACCTTATCCATCACAATAGGTTTACCAATTCTACTCACAATTTGACTTATACACCCTCCATTCCAGAGTTCAATTGGCAAGTCAATAAGAGAAATCCAAAGAGGTACAACACTTGGCTCTGGTTTTTCAAGACATAGCCTAGGTTCCCATTTTTTTAAGAACAAAGGCACGTTCTCAATTAACCATGGTCCACTTTCAAGCACCTTTAACATTCCTTCCTGTTTTTCAAACCTAAAGAAATAATACCCAGAAGTGTTTACAGATATATCTTTAATACTATACACCCTCCACATTCTCCTTAGATTAAAATTAACAGTTGCAAAACTCATTTTAACACCCACAAAGTAACCATAAATGGACTTTGAGTATGCCATACTACTCTTCTCAATAAACTCCTCTTTCAAATGCACTATCTCCTCACCATTAGGCAGCACAAGAGGTGGAATGAATTCCATTCTAGTCATATCATTGTCCACACCATCTGAAACAGTACTAGCAAAAGATTTATGCTGGACATCATGCATAACTTGGTCCTGTTCACTTGAGCTATCTAAACCAGCAGAGAAAGCAGTAGGTTTAGCACCCAATATGGATATATTCTTCCTAAAAACAGCTTCATTATCAACATTCATTTGGATTTCCTTCACATTTTTAGGTCCAGGAGCAAAAGACAGATCCACAGATTGCATTGATTTTTGAAAATCATCTGTGATCACATTACCATACTTAACCCTTTCCCCTGGTGAAATTGGACCACCACTCCTAACCACTCTCCCATACAGTGTTTTAAACAACATTTTAGTTTTAGGAGTGACCAGTTTAGCTACCCCTTTCATTCTAACCTTCTTAGCAGGTTTCAATGTAACAGTTTCATCATCACTAGGTTTAGGAAAAGAGTAAGCAACATTCTTACCATATTCACCCACTTTACGCTGCTTAAGCATCAATTCATGACTAGAAAATCTCTTCTTACGCCTCAATAGCTTAGAGTTTGCATTAACCAACACAGATTCAGATATAGTAGATTTTGGGGTAACAAATTGCTCAGAATCAGCACCATTAGAATCATCAATCACAGTCGGATTAGAAGTATATGAAATGGTATCATACCCCTTAATCAATTGAGAATCATTCACATCACCAATTTCATCTCTGACAGAAACCTTGTCAGGTTTATCAAGAACAGATGAAGAATTAATACCTGTAGATAGGATGGATTTAAACGTAGAACGAGTAGCTTCAGCACTTCCAGCAACAGTTCTATGCATATGGCTAGTATCCTCTTCCAAATTATTATGAATATCAGCCATAACTTCATCTTCAAGGTTACGAACATTCAAAATAGGGTTTTGAGTTTTTTTGGACTCAGATTGCAATTTTAAGTCATCAGGTGGATCAGGGGGATTAGAACCTGTTGATTTCATGATAGAATGATGGAAATCAACGCAAAAACAAACAGCTTACAGCAAGAAATCAGTGAGAACAAGCGATTCAAAGGAATCCGTACACAATCGCCTAGAGAGAAAAAGTTGGAGGAGAGAGAAAAAAATCGTGCAAATGATTTTCCATAAACCTCATGGTTTAGGGTTTAGGGTTTAGGGTTTAGGATTTAGGGTTTAGGGTTTAGGTTTTTCTTTTTTTTTTTTTTGGGTAAAGGGGACGAAACCCCGGCAAAATGCATTAAAGTAAACAAAGTAAAAATATGTACAAAAAACTAGAGGCATACCTCTATGGATGGTTTTTAGTGTACCACCCAAACTTTGATACAAAAACCGAACATCATAATAACACTAGCAGAGTTGAAACTATAACCTACCATATCTATACAATTCAAAACTATAGTATTTCTATAATTCAACTCTGCATACAAAAATGCTCCAAGTATATTTCGAACACACTGCCTCTGCTTTGTGATATCTTCCTCCTCTTTATGCTTTTCAGCCAGTTCTACTTGTGTATTAGAATAATACGATAGGCCCAAAACACTTGTAAGCCCAGTCCAATCCTGATTCATCCAATGTATTTTATCATTATGGTCCATATTCCACTTAACTCTACTATACACAGCCCATTTTATATACCTCTTAAGCCCCATCCATTGTAGCATAGCATGCAACCCAACCGTAATTCCTGAATCCCAATTTTTATCCACAATCGTTGTAGCCCATTCACTCACCTTTTGCAATTCAATACCAGACCAAAAAACAGAATAAGTAACTAGTTCACACTGTCTTGCTCCAGCAACATTAAGATTAGAAAGTATACTAGCAGCAATAACATATTTTGTACTACCAACAACATTAACCTGTGACAACATTAGCATCCTTCTCCAAGCTCATAAATTCAACTGTAGCATTGACTTCAGAAGCAACATCATCTTCTTCAAAATTAGGATCCAATCCATATTCACTACAATGCAAGTTAAAATACTCAACCTGACTTGCACTCCAATTTGCTCTAACCTCCTTAACAGGGTATTTCTTCTCTTTCAAGTGAGCTAAAACCACCTTCATTTGATGTTGATACATACCATGATCAGCAAGCCAATCATCATCTGAATCAGTATCAACCTGATCCATATCCTCTCCTACTTCATTAAGTGTACTATATGCATTTGATGTCACCACCTTATCCACTTCAACCGATGGTACCAAGTCCACAAACCCACCCCCAACACTACCCCTTACATTACCATTTTTACCAAAAGAATCAATATAAGTAGCATTGGAGGTACCTGGCATTGAAAAATCATTGACTTTCTTTTTCCTTTGCCATTTGTAGCCCTCAACAGGAACAGAACATTCATTAATCAGTCTTCCTATATCCATTCTACCATCCTTCTGAGTTTGATCATTTGGCCCACTAAATTGACCCCTGTTAACAGCAACATTTGTTCTAATTCTATTGAATACACTTCCCCTATTCTGATCATTCATACCCTGTTTCTGCCATGTACTCTGACCCCCTCTAATTGAACTACCCTTATTCCCATTCATTAAACTCTACTGCCATTTAACATTCAATCTATCCACTATTTTATTCTTTTTACCCACCATTTTAAAACCATCATCTTGATCTCGAGCACTCCCATTAACATTCACCTCATTAACATTCACCTCATTAACATTCAAAGCTTCTTTCAATACTTTTGCAGCCTCTTCTTCTATAGTTCTAGGCCTTAACTTGCACTGTTTAAAACCATGACCAAACACCTTGCAATGTGTACACAATGGAGGTTTCCATTGGTAACTTACATCTAATTTCCCAACATTAGGTGGAAAAGGATCAATGGCTGGATATTCAAACTCAATACAATTAGGCAATTCCTCATCAGCTCTGACTTCAACAAGCACTCTAGCATAGCTCAACCTACCATTTTTATGAATACACCTCTCCATAGTAACCTTATCCATCAAAATAGGCCTTCCAACACCACTAACCAATTTGCCTATACTTCTACCATTCCATAATTCTATAGGTATGTTATGAATACATACCCACAATGGGACTTTTTCAGGCTCAATTCTCTCTAACCATACCCCTGGTACCCATTGATTGATAAAAAATGGAACATTATTCACCAACCAAGGACCATTCTCCAAAACAGCCTTCATACCTTGCTCACATTTAAATTTAAGCAAATAGAATCCAGCAGCAGTTTTAATATCTTCCTTTAGATCATAACTCCTCCACATTCTCCTTAAACTAGAATTAACAACATTGTAATCCATTGAAGTACCAATAAAATACCCATACAATTGTAACTTAAAATGACTACCACCTTTTTGCACTTCATCAGCTGTAAACCTAACTCGTTTTTGCCCATTTTCCATAGTTATAGGTGGTATATACTCCATTTTCAATTCATCATCTTCATTACCTTTTTTAACTAACTCAGCAAAAGAAACTTTCTGTGCAGTCCATACATTTGACTTCTTCTCACCTCCTTCTGTATTCAGCTTCTGCTCAAATTTCAGCCCACCAATACAATCATTTTGCAAACTTCCAACACTATCAGCCTTTAAAGTATCTTCAATTACATAATCACTCAAGTTACCAGCAACATTTGAAGCACTTACAACACCCACATTACAAGCAGTAACCATTTCTGTATCAACCTGACACTGTTCTATACCACAATTGGTAACATCATTACCAAATCCCAACTCACTATTACCCAATCCCTCCCTCTTAAGCATGTTAACCACTGAATCAGTAGTAGCTTTAAACTTAACAGCATAAGAAAGCGATGGAAAAGGGTCAACATCAATAGGTGTATCCGGACCATCTATTCTAGTATTTTTACCATTTCGAGCTTCAAAAAAACCAATTACATCCTTAACTGTTTTAGATGGATTACCATGCTCAAAATCATCTTTACCAGAATCATTTGGCATAATATGATCACAATCATCTTTAATTGGCTTAATCGAATCATCTTCAGCAATTCCAGTTAGCATTTGATCAATAGCATAAGTAATACCTTTGTTTTTCGAGTCTGACAATGGCATTTCTGACATACCAACTTGAAATGGAAGATTACTTACAGGAAGATTCAAAAGTGGGAATGAATCAACAGGAATCTTATTCTTCTTTGGATTATGCTCAGGATCCGAATATCCCTGCACCAAAACCCCTTTCTTCACTTTTTGTTTCCTCTTCTTAGCTTTTGAAATCTTCTGCTTAATCGATGATTGAATACCCTTAGCTTCTTTGTGATGATCATTATCAACAGATTCACGTTTCATAGCTCTTGTTTGAGCACGAATTTGAGCATGAGTCAATTTAATAGGTGTTGAATCTGATAATTTTTTAGACGGGGTTTGAAACACTTCAGATTCATCCAGATCTGGAGGATCTGGAGGCCGATTAAGTGATGCAGAAGTAGTAAATGAAGGATCCATGAACGTAATCAGTGAATTTAGGAAGGTTTTAACAGATTAATTGGCTGGATACGATGGAACAGTGGTGTCCGTACAATCGCCTCAAATTCAGAGAGAATACTAGGGTTCGTTTGATCCTAATTTGTAGGGTTTAGGGTTTAGGGTTTTTTTTGGGTTAAGGGGACAGTACCCCGGAAAAATTTTATATCAACCAAAACAAAATTATTACACGTTTACAACGGGTATTCCCGAGGAGACGTTTTTAGTGAACGTCCCAAACACGTACATCAAAACCTACCATTACTACCACATTACCAACTATCCTATATTGACCATTGTTACAAAAACCCCTACCAAAACTAAAATGGCCATTACTATTCCCAAAATAAAAAAACAAAATTACTAAAATAGTCACAAACGTGACCATTTTTACAATTCATCCTACAAAAATTAAAAAACAAAATCTTCAAATCTTCATGTCTTATGTCTTCAACTACATACCCAAAACCTGCCACTTCTATCTTCATATCCCACATCATCATTTAGCCTTAAACACACATCCAATGACAATCCATAAACCCAAATTTAAACTGGGCCATGATATAATCCACCACCTTATCATAATACCTCCATTTAAATCGACCCCAGCCCCTGTAGCACACCCCATTTCATTAACCAATCCAAATCTATATATGACCCAGACCATCTCCATCAGACAACCCAAACTTCCAAACATCAGCAGCAAATCTAGCTTGATCCGTGGCCAAAATCTTCAACCCCATCAATCTAAATCTCACCACCTCCTTAATTCTTTCAATAACAACAGTAGCTGTTCTTTCCTTACCTTGAAACAATCTCCAATTCCTCTCCTGCCATATAAAATATATAGCAGCAGCCACAACTAATCTCCAAATCACATTCCAAATCATTTTGTTACACGGTTTAATAGATAACATATCAATCAGTTCCAACCAAGAACAACTCCCCTGTACAATCAAACTGATAATACTATCTAACCTTGCCTTACCTTTAAATCCCATCCAAACCAACTTAGTAAACTCACACTCAATAAACAAATGAGTATGAGAATCTTTGCAAAGCTTACAAAATGGGAAAAGTTGATCATTATTCACCTCCCATTTTTCCAACCTATCCTGAGTAGATAATTTCCCATTGATTGCAACCCATAATATAAAGGCATGTCTAGGTATATTTTGAGAAAACCAAACCCATTTATACCATGGAACATTACTACCATGCAATCTCAAATCATTCCAAACAGTACTCATATGAAAGTCCTTTATCCTACCCAATCCATCCATCCATTTCACCATATCATTCCTACCCCCATGTAGCCGAGGGCAATAAGAGGATAATACAGATCCAAACTTTCCAATTAAAACATCAGGCCAAACCAAAACATTATTCACCCACAAATCATAGACTTTGGCATTCACACCCAACCTAGTTCTATACATATCTGTTCTAGATACAATAGAGCTAAGAGGACCCACAGGATGCCAAAAATCAAACCATAAAGATGTGTTACTACCATCACCAACTTTATGGAAAAATTTCATCCTCAAAGAATCCCCCATTTTCATTAAACTCCTCCATGTAACCGAAGAATCACATTCCAAATCTATGTCCCAAACATTCCTGCCCACCAACTTATACTCATTTATCCACTTAACCCAAAGTGACTTTTTGTTAGATACAATATTCCATAGATGCTTGGACATAAGAGATTTATTCCAATCATGAATCGATCTAATACCCAAACCACCCTCAGATTTAGCATGACAAACATCAGTCCATGCAACTTTAGCAATTTCTCTACTATTATCAGTCCCACCCCATAGAAAATCTCTCATCAATTTCTCAATATCATAAATAACAGACTTTGGCAACATAAACATGGAAAGCCAATATACCTGTAATGATACCAGCACAGAT
The DNA here is from genome assembly GCA_949592205.1 of Helichrysum umbraculigerum. NCBI lineage: Eukaryota > Viridiplantae > Streptophyta > Magnoliopsida > Asterales > Asteraceae > Helichrysum > Helichrysum umbraculigerum. Next base: position 73,672 of record CATIUR010000005.1, on the reverse strand, counting down.
TGAATCAATTGGAGCCTTCCAGCCTAAGACAATGTCTTATTCTTCCAATCTTTTACCTTCTTTTTTACCTTATCCAGCAAAGGATGACAATCCTTCTGATATAGCCTTGTAGAAATCAATGGTAAACCAAGATATCTAACTAGAAACTGCCCAACCTCATACCCCATCAAATGATTAATAGCATTCTTTTTACTCCTGTTCACATTACCAAAAAATGTTAAGCTCTTATTCAAATTAGGCTTCAAACCTGAATAATTGCCAAACTCCATTAATGCGTCCTTTAATATCTTCACAGATCTGCTGTCACATTTAGAAAACATCAACAGATCATCTGCAAAACACAGATGGGTCAATCTAAGTTTCTCACAATCTGGATGGTACTTGAAATTACCCTACTCCTCAATTTGCCTCTTGATACACAAATTTAAGACCTCCATAACAAGAGTAAAAAGGTAAGGAGATAAAGGATCTCCCTGCCTCAAACCTCTTTTACCTTTGAAATAACCAAATTGATCCCCATTCACAGATATTGCAAATGATGGAGATGTGATACAAGCCATCAACCATTTAATCATCTTCTCATGAAACCTAAAGTTCTTCAAAATATTTCCCATAAAATCCCAATTTACAGAATCATAGGCTTTAGCAATATCAATCTTGAAAGCACACCTATTTTTACCTTTCTTCCAATTATAACCCCTCATTAATTCCTGAGCTAAGAGCACATTATCACTTATCTGCCTACCAGGTATAAAAGCAGACTGATTTTCAGCAACAATATCATCTAAACAGTGCTTAAGCCGATTAGCAATTACCTTACTAATAATCTTATACATCACATTGCAACAAGCAATTGGACGAAAATCAGCAACAGTTTTTGGACATTGAACTTTTGGAACTAAAGCTATGACAGTAGCATTAACTTCACCTAACAATTTAGCATTTTCAAAAAATTGTTTTATAGCAACACATACCAATAACACTCCAAGCTGCTTTGAAAAACTTTGAAGAGAAACCATCAGGCCCAGGTGACTTGTTATCATCAATACTCCATAAAGCCTCTTTAATCTCCTTATTCTCAACATTTCTAACCATAAACAAAGCTTCCTGATGAGACACCTTACTAAAAAACAAACTATCAGGCTCCCTAATATCACAGACCTGTTGACAGCAACCCAAAATACCTTCAAAATGCTTGATAAACTTATCAGGCACCTCATTACCACAAAATCTTGTACCCTCCATGTCTTCCACCACCTCAATTCTACTTCTATTAATTCTGCCCTTAATCACCTTATGAAAGTATGCAGTATTAGCATCCCCTTCCCTTAGCCATAGAACTTTGCTTTTTTGAATTAATAATCTTTCCTCATTACCCGAATAGACCAAAAGAAAATTTTGGTTTTTAAGAATTCGGGTGTTTTTACTACGAAATTCACACTGTAATTGTCTTGAAGATTTTAATCGGTAACTTCTCTTCCTAAAATTCTTTTTTTAACATTTCATATTTCGGGGAAATCTATCCACAAGAGCAATTAGATACCCGAATAGACAAAAAGAAAATTTTGGTTTTTAAGAATTCGGGTGTTTTTACTAGGAAATTCACACTGTAATTGGCTTGTAGATTTTAATCGGTAACTTCTCTTCCTAAAATTCTTTTTTTAACATTTCATATTTCGGGGAATCTATCCACGAAAGCAATTAAATACCCGAATAGAACAAAAGAAAAAATTTTGTTCTTAAAAATTTGGATGTTTTTACTACGAAATTCACACTGTAATTGGCTTATGTATTTTAATCGGTAACTCCTCTTCGAAAAATTCTTTTTTTAACATTTCATATTTCGGGGAAATCTATCCACGAGAGCAATTAGATACCCGAATAGACCAAAAGAAAATTTTGGTTTTTAAGAATTCGGGTGTTTTTACTACGAAATTCACACTGTAATTGGCTTGTAGATTTTAATCGGTAACTTATCTTCGTAAAATTCTTTTTTTAACATTTCATATTTCGTGGAAATCTATCCACGAGAGCAATTAGATACCCGTATAGACAAAAAGAAAAAATTTGGTTTTTAAGAATTCGGGTGTTTTTACTACGAAAAATTCACACTGTAATTGGCTTGTGTATTTTAATCGGTACCTCCTCTTCGTAAAATTCTTTTTTTAACATTTCATATTTCGGGGAAGTCTATCCACGAGAGCAATTAGATACCCGAATAGACTAAAAGTAAAAATTTGGTTTTGAAGAATTCGGGTGTTTTTACTGCGAAAATCAAACTGTAATTGGCTTGTATATTTTAATCGGTACCTCGTCTTCATAAAATTCTTTTTTTAACATTTCATATTTCGGGGAAGTCTATCCACGAGAGCAATTAGACACCCGAATAGAGCAAAAGAAAAAAATTGGTTTTTAAGAATTCTGGTGTTTTTACTACGAAATTCACACTGTAATTTGCTTGTAGATTTTAATCGGTAACTTCTCTTCCTAAAATTCTTTTTTTAACATTTCATATTTCGGGGAAATCTATCCACGAGAGCAATTAAATACCCGAATAGAACAAAAGAAAAAATTTTGTTTTTAAGAATTCGGGTGTTTTTACTACGAAATTCACACTGTAATTGGCTTGTGTATTTTAATCGGTACCTCCTCTTCGTAAAATTCTTTTTTTAACATTTCATATTTCGGGGAAATCTATCCACGAGAGCAATTAGATACCCGAATAGACCAAAAGAAAATTTTGGTTTTTAAGAATTCTGGTGTTTTTACCACGAAATTCACACTGTAATTGGCTTGTAGATTTTAATAGTTAACTTATCTTCGTAAAATTCTTTTTTTAACATTTCATATTTCGTGGAAATCTATCCACGAGAGCAATTAGATACCCGTATAGACCAAAAGAAAAAATTTGGTTTTTAAGAATTCGGGTGTTTTTACTACGGAATTCACATTGTAATTGTCTTGTAGATTTTAATCGGTAACTTCTCTTCCTAAAATTCTTTTTTTAACATTTCATATTTCGGGGAAATCTATCCACGAAAGCAATTAGATACCCGAATAGAACAAAAGAAAAAATTTTGTTCTTAAAAATTCGGGTGTTTTTACTACGAAATTCATACTGTAATTGGCTTGTGTATTTTAATCGGTAACTTATCTTCGTAAAATTCTTTTTTTAACATTTCATATTTCTTGGAAATCTATCCACTAGAGCAATTAGATACCCGTATAGAGAAAAAGAAAAAATTTGGTTTTTAAGAATTCGGGTGTTTTTACTACGAAATTCACACTGTAATTGGCTTGTGTATTTTAATCGGTACCTCCTCTTCGTAAAATTCTTTTTTTAACATTTCATATTTCGGGGAAGTCTATCCACGAGAGCAATTAGATACCCGAATAGACCAAAAGTAAAAATTTGGTTTTCAAGAATTCGGGTGTTTTTACTACGAAATTCACACTGTAATTGGCTTGTAGATTTTAATCGGTAACTCCTTTTCATAAAATTCTTTTTTTAACATTTCATATTTCGGGAAAATATATCCACGAGAGAAATTAGATACCCGAATAGACCAAAAGAAAAAATTTGGTTTTTAAGAATTCGGGTGTTTTTACTACGAAATTCACACTATAATTGGCTTGTAGTTTTTAATCGGTAACTTATCTTCGTAAAATTCTTTTTTTAACATTTCATATTTCGGGGAAGTCTATCCACGAGAGCAATTAGACACCCGAATAGAGCAAAAGAAAAAAATTGGTTTTTAAGAATTCTGGTGTTTTTACTACGAAATTCACACTGTAATTTGCTTGTAGATTTTAATCGGTAACTTCTCTTCCTAAAATTCTTTTTTTAACATTTCATATTTCGGGGAAATCTATCCACGAGAGCAATTAAATACCCGAATAGAACAAAAGAAAAAAATTTGTTTTTAAGAATTCGGGTGTTTTTACTACGAAATTCACACTGTAATTGGCTTGTGTATTTTAATCGGTACCTCCTCTTCGTAAAATTCTTTTTTTAACATTTCATATTTCGGGGAAATCTATCCACGAGAGCAATTAGATACCCGAATAGACCAAAAGAAAATTTTGGTTTTTAAGAATTCTGGTGTTTTTACCACGAAATTCACACTGTAATTGGCTTGTAGATTTTAATAGTTAACTTATCTTCGTAAAATTCTTTTTTTAACATTTCATATTTCGTGGAAATCTATCCACGAGAGCAATTAGATACCCGTATAGACCAAAAGAAAAAATTTGGTTTTTAAGAATTCGGGTGCTTTTACTACGGAATTCACATTGTAATTGTCTTGTAGATTTTAATCGGTAACTTCTCTTCCTAAAATTCTTTTTTTAACATTTCATATTTCGGGGAAATCTATCCACGAAAGCAATTAGATACCCGAATAGAACAAAAGAAAAAATTTTGTTCTTAAAAATTCGGGTGTTTTTACTACGAAATTCATACTGTAATTGGCTTGTGTATTTTAATCGGTAACTTATCTTCGTAAAATTCTTTTTTTAACATTTCATATTTCTTGGAAATCTATCCACGAGAGCAATTAGATACCCGTATAGAGAAAAAGAAAAAATTTGGTTTTTAAGAATTCGGGTGTTTTTACTACGAAATTCACACTGTAATTGGCTTGTGTATTTTAATCGGTACCTCCTCTTCGTAAAATTCTTTTTTTAACATTTCATATTTCGGGGAAGTCTATCCACGAGAGCAATTAGATACCCGAATAGACCAAAAGTAAAAATTTGGTTTTCAAGAATTCGGGTGTTTTTACTACGAAATTCACACTGTAATTGGCTTGTAGATTTTAATCGGTAACTCCTTTTCATAAAATTCTTTTTTTAACATTTCATATTTCGGGAAAATATATCCACGAGAGAAATTAGATACCCGAATAGACCAAAAGAAAAATTTTGGTTTTTAAGAATTCGGGTGTTTTTACTACGAAATTCACACTATAATTGGCTTGTAGTTTTTAATCGGTAACTTATCTTCGTAAAATTCTTTTTTTAACATTTTATATTTCGGGGAAATCTATCCACGAGAGAAATTAGATACCCGAATAGACCAAAAGAAAAAATTTGGTTTTTAAGAATTCGGGTATTTTTACTACGAAATTCACACTGTAATTGGTTTGTAGATTTTAATCGGTAATTTATCTTCGTAAAATTCTTTTTTTAACATTTCATATTTCGGGGAATCTATCCACAAGAGCAATTAGATACCCGAATAGACAAAAAGAAAAAATTTGGTTTTTAAGAATTCGGGTGTTTTTACTACGAAATTCACACTGTAATTGTCTTGAAGATTTTAATCGGTAACTTCTCTTCCTAAAATTCTTTTTTTAACATTTCATATTTCGGGGAAATCTATCAACGAAAGCAATTAAATACCCGAATAGAACAAAAGAAAAAATTTTGTTCTTAAAAATTCGGATGTTTTTACTACGAAATTCACACTGTAATTGGCTTATGTATTTTAATCGGTAACTCCTCTTCGAAAAATTCTTTTTTTAACATTTCATATTTCGGGGAAATCTATCCACGAGAGCAATTAGATACCCGAATAGACCAAAAGAAAATTTTGGTTTTTAAGAATTCGGGTGTTTTTACTACGAAATTCACACTGTAATTGGCTTGTAGATTTTAATCGGTAACTTATCTTCGTAAAATTCTTTTTTTAACATTTCATATTTCGTGGAAATCTATCCACGAGAGCAATTAGATACCCGTATAGACAAAAAGAAAAAATTTGGTTTTTAAGAATTCGGGTGTTTTTACTACGAAAAATTCACACTGTAATTGGCTTGTGTATTTTAATCGGTACCTCCTCTTCGTAAAATTCTTTTTTTAACATTTCATATTTCGGGGAAGTCTATCCACAAGAGCAATTAGATACCCGAATAGACTAAAAGTAAAAATTTGGTTTTGAAGAATTCGGGTGTTTTTACTGCGAAAATCACACTGTAATTGGCTTGTATATTTTAATCGGTACCTCGTCTTCATAAAATTCTTTTTTTAACATTTCATATTTCGGGGAAGTCTATCCACGAGAGCAATTAGACACCCGAATAGAGCAAAAGAAAAAAATTGGTTTTTAAGAATTCTGGTGTTTTTACTACGAAATTCACACTGTAATTTGCTTGTAGATTTTAATCGGTAACTTCTCTTCCTAAAATTCTTTTTTTAACATTTCATATTTCGGGGAAATCTATCCACGAGAGCAATTAAATACCCGAATAGAACAAAAGAAAAAATTTTGTTTTTAAGAATTCGGGTGTTTTTACTACGAAATTCACACTGTAATTGGCTTGTGTATTTTAATCGGTACCTCCTCTTCGTAAAATTCTTTTTTTAACATTTCATATTTCGGGGAAATCTATCCACGAGAGCAATTAGATACCCGAATAGACCAAAAGAAAATTTTGGTTTTTAAGAATTCTGGTGTTTTTACCACGAAATTCACACTGTAATTGGCTTGTAGATTTTAATAGTTAACTTATCTTCGTAAAATTCTTTTTTAAACATTTCATATTTCGTGGAAATCTATCCACGAGAGCAATTAGATACCCGTATAGACCAAAAGAAAAAATTTGGTTTTTAAGAATTCGGGTGTTTTTACTACGGAATTCACATTGTAATTGTCTTGTAGATTTTAATCGATAACTTCTCTTCCTAAAATTCTTTTTTTAACATTTCATATTTCGGGGAAATCTATCCACGAAAGCAATTAGATACCCGAATAGAACAAAAGAAAAAATTTTGTTCTTAAAAATTTGGGTGTTTTTACTACGAAATTCATACTGTAATTGGCTTGTGTATTTTAATCGGTAACTTATCTTCGTAAAATTCTTTTTTTAACATTTCATATTTCTTGGAAATCTATCCACGAGAGCAATTAGATACCCGTATAGAGAAAAAGAAAAAATTTGGTTTTTAAGAATTCGGGTGTTTTTACTACGAAATTCACACTGTAATTGGCTTGTGTATTTTAATCGGTACCTCCTCTTCGTAAAATTCTTTTTTTAACATTTCATATTTCGGGGAAGTCTATCCACGAGAGCAATTAGATACCCGAATAGACCAAAAGTAAAAATTTGGTTTTCAAGAATTCGGGTGTTTTTACTACGAAATTCACACTGTAATTGGCTTGTAGATTTTAATCGGTAACTCCTTTTCATAAAATTCTTTTTTTAACATTTCATATTTCGGGAAAATATATCCACGAGAGAAATTAGATACCCGAATAGACCAAAAGAAAAAATTTGGTTTTTAAGAATTCGGGTGTTTTTACTACGAAATTCACACTATAATTGGCTTGTAGTTTTTAATCGGTAACTTATCTTCGTAAAATTCTTTTTTTAACATTTCATATTTCGGGGAAGTCTATCCACGAGAGCAATTAGACACCCGAATAGAGCAAAAGAAAAAAATTGGTTTTTAAGAATTCTGGTGTTTTTACTACGAAATTCACACTGTAATTTGCTTGTAGATTTTAATCGGTAACTTCTCTTCCTAAAATTCTTTTTTTAACATTTCATATTTCGGGGAAATCTATCCACGAGAGCAATTAGATACCCGTATAGACAAAAAGAAAAAATTTGGTTTTTAAGAATTCGGGTGTTTTTACTACGAAAAATTCACACTGTAATTGGCTTGTGTATTTTAATCGGTACCTCCTCTTCGTAAAATTCTTTTTTTAACATTTCATATTTCGGGGAAGTCTATCCACAAGAGCAATTAGATACCCGAATAGACTAAAAGTAAAAATTTGGTTTTGAAGAATTCGGGTGTTTTTACTGCGAAAATCACACTGTAATTGGCTTGTATATTTTAATCGGTACCTCGTCTTCATAAAATTCTTTTTTTAACATTTCATATTTCGGGGAAGTCTATCCACGAGAGCAATTAGACACCCGAATAGAGCAAAAGAAAAAAATTGGTTTTTAAGAATTCTGGTGTTTTTACTACGAAATTCACACTGTAATTTGCTTGTAGATTTTAATCGGTAACTTCTCTTCCTAAAATTCTTTTTTTAACATTTCATATTTCGGGGAAATCTATCCACGAGAGCAATTAAATACCCGAATAGAACAAAAGAAAAAATTTTGTTTTTAAGAATTCGGGTGTTTTTACTACGAAATTCACACTGTAATTGGCTTGTGTATTTTAATCGGTACCTCCTCTTCGTAAAATTCTTTTTTTAACATTTCATATTTCGGGGAAATCTATCCACGAGAGCAATTAGATACCCGAATAGACCAAAAGAAAATTTTGGTTTTTAAGAATTCTGGTGTTTTTACCACGAAATTCACACTGTAATTGGCTTGTAGATTTTAATAGTTAACTTATCTTCGTAAAATTCTTTTTTAAACATTTCATATTTCGTGGAAATCTATCCACGAGAGCAATTAGATACCCGTATAGACCAAAAGAAAAAATTTGGTTTTTAAGAATTCGGGTGTTTTTACTACGGAATTCACATTGTAATTGTCTTGTAGATTTTAATCGATAACTTCTCTTCCTAAAATTCTTTTTTTAACATTTCATATTTCGGGGAAATCTATCCACGAAAGCAATTAGATACCCGAATAGAACAAAAGAAAAAATTTTGTTCTTAAAAATTTGGGTGTTTTTACTACGAAATTCATACTGTAATTGGCTTGTGTATTTTAATCGGTAACTTATCTTCGTAAAATTCTTTTTTTAACATTTCATATTTCTTGGAAATCTATCCACGAGAGCAATTAGATACCCGTATAGAGAAAAAGAAAAAATTTGGTTTTTAAGAATTCGGGTGTTTTTACTACGAAATTCACACTGTAATTGGCTTGTGTATTTTAATCGGTACCTCCTCTTCGTAAAATTCTTTTTTTAACATTTCATATTTCGGGGAAGTCTATCCACGAGAGCAATTAGATACCCGAATAGACCAAAAGTAAAAATTTGGTTTTCAAGAATTCGGGTGTTTTTACTACGAAATTCACACTGTAATTGGCTTGTAGATTTTAATCGGTAACTCCTTTTCATAAAATTCTTTTTTTAACATTTCATATTTCGGGAAAATATATCCACGAGAGAAATTAGATACCCGAATAGACCAAAAGAAAAAATTTGGTTTTTAAGAATTCGGGTGTTTTTACTACGAAATTCACACTATAATTGGCTTGTAGTTTTTAATCGGTAACTTATCTTCGTAAAATTCTTTTTTTAACATTTCATATTTCGGGGAAGTCTATCCACGAGAGCAATTAGACACCCGAATAGAGCAAAAGAAAAAAATTGGTTTTTAAGAATTCTGGTGTTTTTACTACGAAATTCACACTGTAATTTGCTTGTAGATTTTAATCGGTAACTTCTCTTCCTAAAATTCTTTTTTTAACATTTCATATTTCGGGGAAATCTATCCACGAGAGCAATTAAATACCCGAATAGAACAAAAGAAAAAAATTTGTTTTTAAGAATTCGGGTGTTTTTACTACGAAATTCACACTGTAATTGGCTTGTGTATTTTAATCGGTACCTCCTCTTCGTAAAATTCTTTTTTTAACATTTCATATTTCGGGGAAATCTATCCACGAGAGCAATTAGATACCCGAATAGACTAAAAGAAAATTTTGGTTTTTAAGAATTCTGGTGTTTTTACCACGAAATTCACACTGTAATTGGCTTGTAGATTTTAATAGTTAACTTATCTTCGTAAAATTCTTTTTTTAACATTTCATATTTCGTGGAAATCTATCCACGAGAGCAATTAGATACCCGTATAGACCAAAAGAAAAAATTTGGTTTTTAAGAATTCGGGTGTTTTTACTACGGAATTCACATTGTAATTGTCTTGTAGATTTTAATCGGTAACTTCTCTTCCTAAAATTCTTTTTTTAACATTTCATATTTCGGGGAAATCTATCCACGAAAGCAATTAGATACCCGAATAGAACAAAAGAAAAAATTTTGTTCTTAAAAATTCGGGTGTTTTTACTACGAAATTCATACTGTAATTGGCTTGTGTATTTTAATCGGTAACTTATCTTCGTAAAATTCTTTTTTTTAACATTTCATATTTCTTGGAAATCTATCCACGAGAGCAATTAGATACCCGTATAGAGAAAAAGAAAAAATTTGGTTTTTAAGAATTCGGGTGTTTTTACTACGAAATTCACACTGTAATTGGCTTGTGTATTTTAATCGGTACCTCCTCTTCGTAAAATTCTTTTTTTAACATTTCATATTTCGGGGAAGTCTATCCACGAGAGCAATTAGATACCCGAATAGACCAAAAGTAAAAATTTGGTTTTCAAGAATTCGGGTGTTTTTACTACGAAATTCACACTGTAATTGGCTTGTAGATTTTAATCGGTAACTCCTTTTCATAAAATTCTTTTTTTAACATTTCATATTTCGGGAAAATATATCCACGAGAGAAATTAGATACCCGAATAGACCAAAAGAAAAAATTTGGTTTTTAAGAATTCGGGTGTTTTTACTACGAAATTCACACTATAATTGGCTTGTAGTTTTTAATCGGTAACTTATCTTCGTAAAATTCTTTTTTTAACATTTTATATTTCGGGGAAATCTATCCACGAGAGAAATTAGATACCCGAATAGACCAAAAGAAAAAATTTGGTTTTTAAGAATTCGGGTATTTTTACTACGAAATTCACACTGTAATTGGCTTGTAGATTTTAATCGGTAATTTATCTTCGTAAAATTCTTTTTTTAACATTTCGTATTTCGTGGAAATCTATCCACGAGAGCAATTAGATACTCGTATAGACAAAAAGAAAAAATTTGGTTTTTAAGAATTCGGGTGTTTTTATTACGAAATTCACACTGTAATTGGCTTGTGTATTTTAATCGGTACCTCGTCTTCGTAAAATTCTTTTTTTAACATTTCATATTTCGGGGAAATCTATCCACGTGAGCAATTAGATACCCGAATAGACAAAAAAAAAATTAGGTTTTTAATAATTCGGGTGATTTTACTACAAAATTCACAGTGTAATTGGCTTGTATATTTTAATCGGTACCTCCTCTTCGTAAAATTCTTTTTTTAACATTTCATATTTCGGGGAAATCTATCCACGAAAGCAATTAGATACCCGAATAGACCAAAAGAAAAAATTTGGTTTTTAAGAATTCGGGTGTTTTTGTAACACCCCCAAATTCACTGTTTAGCTGAAGCAAGCTTTGGGGTGCTACTAATCAATATCACAGCATAAAAGTAAAGCAAACGACATCTATATGCAACGTTTGTAAAATAGATTCATTTCCAGATGTAAAATGTTTGAAAACATAGTGTTTTCGGTTACAAAAATATAGTTCCCTAGAGCCCACGCGTATAGCGGGAGATTCTATTACATAATCATAATATACAAAAGATAATGCTAAGAATCTCCGTTAAATGCAAAGTAGAAATCATGCGACTCTAGCTAGTGTCCAGGGGTGATCCTACTCCGTCGATGTACCTGAGATACAAAGCTAAAAAGTGTCAACCAAAAAGGTTGGTGAATCTTACAGGTTTAACAGTAAATAATTGTTATGAATCACAAGTATGTACCAGTATTGCTATCAAGCAAAGTAAGTAAGTAAATCGGTACAGTGCCATGAGCTCATAAGTTGAAGCTTAACCGTGTAGTGTGAATATATCACGTACCCCCGTGAGTGCTATCCGCACACTCATATGTAACAAATACTAATATGCATGTTTCTACGTGTAAATCAGTACGTTGTGGCGCTACCACCCCAGTCAGGGATTGTCAGTCCCAAATGGATCCATCTACTAGTAATCGCGCTTAAGTCCATAACTAACAACTTACGAATAGGAGGCTTTCAGTGGATAAAAGCAACTCATGCGTTTGTGTGTAAACAGTAATGTAATCAGTTTAGTACATTGTGTTCATATGTAAAACAGTTGCTAAGTATCTCACCCCAAAATAAAAAACAGTAAAAGTGGGGCTGTAAGACTCACCTGAGTCTAGTAAGTATGTCTGGGAAATCAAACAAGTAATGCGGATGTAAGTCCGTAAGTGGTTCTCCGAACCCTGCAACCTTCTGGCGTTCGAAACGCGCAAGGTTGTAAGTAAACAAGTAAATAAGTTGGTGTCTTAAAAGACCACCCATGCTAGTTGTCCACTCAACTAGGAAATTTCCAAGTGTTTGTTAGAAATTCGTTTGTAGTTTGAAAACAAGTATGGCCCGTTGGTGACGGTTCGTAATAATAATCCAAAAGTGTTATTATTATATGTATCGTTATATTCGACACTTAGTGTAAAAAGTATTCACAACATCTAATGACGGGGGTCCGGGGGCAGCGCCCCTGGTAGCGGGGTCCAAGGGGCGGCAGCCCCTGGCGGGGTCCAAGGGGCAGAGCCCCTGGTTGGGGTCGAGCTGCCAAGTCAGCTTGGAAAAATTTTATTTCTACTATATTGCTTTATCGAAAACGCATTTGAGATCTAATTTCGTTGTAAAATCAAGTGATAAATTTTAGTTCATATTAGTGCTTTTATTACTGAATTCGGGTTCGAAAGACAAAATGGGCTGCGAACCGAGCTGGGAGAACTCGACTCGCAGGCCAACTCGACTCGCAGGTCAACTCGACTCGCAGGTCAACTCGACTCGCGGGTCAGTTCGGTTCACAGGGCAACTCGACTCGCAAGTCAACTTCGACTCGCAGGTCAACTCGCGGGCCAGTTCGGTTCGTAGGTGATTCCGATTCGCAGGATGGCTTCGCGAGTCGAATCTCGACTCGCCTCGTTGGACGAACAGATCTCGACTCGCGAGATGAACTGTCAGCGATTTTCATGCGGTTTTCAATTTTTAAAGGGTTTTCGGCCGGATTTTTGGACATAATCTTGTTGGGGAAACGTTCTAGCATGTAAATAAAAGTGTTACAAGTGATTTAAAAGGGTTTTAAAGTTTTATACCTCGAAATTGAAAACGAAGAAGATGAAGATGTAGAGCTCGTGATGGTGATCCTCGTGCTTGTTCCGGATATTGATGATGAACGATTTTTGATGGTGTTTTTGGTGGATTTGGGGCTGCGGTTTTGAGAGCAAAAAGGGTGTGTGTGTGTGTTTGGTGAAATGTAAAATAAAAGGAAACAAAAGGGTTTTAAAAGGAGTGGGTCGGTTTGGGGCTGAGTTCGGGTCGCGGGTCCGGGCCGACCCATCTTGGATCTCGTGGACTTTTTTCCTCGAATTTGTATTACGTTCCGTGATTGATTAAATGTTGTTCTGCGTTTTATGTTAAAGTTTATCTGAAACCTTTTTAACGGAAGTATTTGTAACACCCGCCAAATTAGGACTAGTAATTAGTGCCTAATCATATGTTAATACATGTAATTAGTTCTGTGTTAGGCTAATTAATGTATCGAATTATATATATTGTTGAATATATACGAAAATGCGATTTGATTAAATCGTACGCAATTTAAATCGAATGTAATTCGGTTCAATTTAATACGGACGTTGGTGACACAATTTATATTAAGCCTAAAACATCATCTGAAAACATTACTGAGTCCAAACTACTGTTTAAACTTTATTCCCAAAGTTGTCCCGTTTTGTACAATTAAAACATACGCAATTAAAAGCAAAACACTCAAGTTAGTTAAATAACATTTTAAATCTTGAAATTATTACATAATATTTGTAGGCTAATTAATGTATCAATTATTATATATATTGTTGAATATATATCTACACAACTATGCGGTTTGTTTAAATCGTACGAGTTTCAAATCGAATGTATTTCGATTCAATAAATACGGACGTTGGTGAACAATTTTATTAAGTAATACAAGGATTATTAATAACGTTATCATACTTAAAAATATTATGTCAACAATATTTCGTATCCAAGTCTTATTACACAATTAATATAAACGCGAATCAAATGTAACTTCGCAAACAAACGAAACAAATCACCTTTTATAACGTGAATTCTAAATATTTAGTAAAAATACTTCAACAAAATATTTGAATAAACTTTTGTAAATTAAAACGAAAAATTTAATTTATAAAGTAAATATTTAACGTTTAAATAATCGGGAAAACGAACACCGCACGGAGCGCTGGGCGTAGACTGAAGGTGGTGGGGATCCACCAAAACCACCTCCTTTCTTTCTTTTCTTTTCATTTCTCATTTCATCTTTCTCTCTCTTTCTCTCTTTTCTCTCTCAATTTCAAAACACCACCATCAATAAAAATCATCAAATAAGCATACAAAACGACATCAAATCATCAAAATAATTACGGAAAAGGAATCACCTCGACGCGATCTACATTTCTATCTTTCCGGAATTTCATTTCGGCACCGCGTAAGTTTCCGACAAAAATCCGAAACTCTCCGTTTTCGATTATTTTTACATGTTTATGGTTTATAATTGTCCAAAATGTCCATATGAGGGTTGGGTAAAAGTTTTGGAACCAGTGGTCGCCGGAAAACACGTTTTCGGCTCAAAATCCGGCGAACAGTTGGAAGTGTCGCTAGTGTGCCAAAAACAGTAGTAGCGACACTATCCAAGTGTCGCTATGTCTAAGTGTCGCCCCTATAGCGACACTACTTAAGTGTCGCTGAATTACTTAACCAGATTTAACTTAGCGACACTCCCTTAGTGACGCCAAAATTCATAAGTGTCGCCTTAGCGACACTACTCAAGTGTCGCCCAACTATTAAAAATCAGAAATATAGCGACACTTACTAAGTGTCGCCTAAGCCCGTAGCAACACTATCTTAGTGTCGCCAAAACCAGAATGTTTACAACTTTTTACTAAGTGTCGAGATAAAAATTTTATCACTTGATTTCACCCAATTTCAAGTCCAGATGCGTTTTTCCTTAAAGCAATATAGTAGAAATAAAAATTTTCCAAGCTGACCTGGCAGCTCGACCCCAGCCAGGGGCTCTGCCCCTTGGACCCCGCCAGGGGCTGCCGCCCCTTGGACCCCGCTACCAGGGGCGCTGCCCCCGGACCCCCGTACTTATATTCCGTAAGCACATTTTTCACCAAGTGTCAAACTTGTACAACATCAAAACAATTATACGATACAACTTTTCAAACATAATGGAATTTGTGTTTTTAAGTGTAACGCTTCGAAATCAATGTGATAACATCAAGACTATTATTACAATTAATCACCAACGGGCCGTACGCGTTTTCAAAACATACTTCAAAGATCAAGCAAGTCGTTGTAACTTGTATCAATTTAATCAAACAAGTCGAAGTAACTTGTAACAATACAATCAACCAAATCGGGGTAATTTGGACATCAAGTTAAACAAACAATTTAAATGGTAGTCTTTCGAGGTACCGGTACAATTAATAACAATTCAAGTGTCGTGGACACATTCAGGTTTCAAGTCTTTGGACATCAATTCACCGCTAATTACTTCAAGTTTATTAAATTAAACACTTCAAGACTCAGGTGAGTTTCATGGCCCCATTTTCACTATTTTACAACTAGGGGTGTGATATTACTGCTCTGTTTTGTTTTACAAGTAGAACGCAAGTGCCAACTTTCAAATACTACATGAGTTTCAAGCTAATCAATTTAAAGTCCTCTATAGCATAGTCTGTTAATATTTTAGCGTGAATTTAGTATATGATATCATATGAGATTGACAATCCTCATCCGGGTTAGCACGCACTAACCGGTCAAACGGATGTATTAGCATTTGGGAAGACGAGTGTGGATTAGACACTCGTAGGAGGCATTTCAAGTTAGGTTTCCTTAATTGGGCCTGACAAATCAAGTTAAGCTCAGACTATATGCTCATGGATTGTATAACTTTTATTTTGCTTAATTGCATTTTAAATTCAATATAAATCTTGCGGTTCTGACAACTATTCATTGACATACAAACCTGTGAGCTCACCAGCGTTTTCGCTGACCCATTTTAGTATTTATCACAGGTACCCAGCAATAGGTTGGCTGTACAAGCAGGGATTATTAGCTCGAGTCAGCATACATACAATTTGAGATTTGATCGCATTATTATATTTTGTAAAAGTAATTATGCTATGTAATCTCTCAATCTCAGGAACCGAGCTAATGTAACATTATTTTGATATAAACGTTTACTTTATTAGTACAAGTTTAAAACGACGCATATAGTGGTCGTTCATTATTATCTTATGTGCTTTGTATATTAATTAGTGACACCCAAATCGAGCTTCCGCAAATCATTAAATTTGGGGGTGTCACACATATTTTGGGGAAATCTATCCACGAGAGCAATTAGATACCCGAATAGACCAAAAGAAAAAAATTTGGTTTTTAAGAATTTGGGTGTTTTTACAACGAAATTCACACTGTAATTGGCTTGTGTATTTTAATCGGTAACTTCTCTTCGTAAAATTCTTTTTTTAACATTTCATATTTTGGGGAAGTCTATCCAAGAGAACAATTAGATATCCGAATAGAACAAAAGAAAAAATTTGGTTTTTAAGAATTCGGCTGTTTTTACTAGGAAATTCACACTGTAATTGGCTTGTGTATTTTATTCGTACCTCCTGTTCGTAAAATTCTTTTTTTAACATTTCATATTTCGGGGAAGTCTATCCACGAGAGCAATAAGATACCCGAATAGACCAAAAGAAAAAATTTTGTTTTTAAGAATTCGGGTGTTTTTACTAAGAAATTCACACTGTAATTGGCTTGTAGATTTTAATCGGTAACTCCTTTTGATAAAATTCTTTTTTTAACATTTCATATTTCGGGGAAATATATCCACGCGAGAAATTAGATACCCGAATAGACCAAAAGAAAAAAATTTTGTTTTTAAGAATTCGGGTGTTTTTACTACGAAATACACACTATAATAGGCTTGTAGATTTTAATCGGTAACTTATCTTCGTAAAATTCTTTTTTAAACATTTCATATTTCGGGGAAATCTATCTACGAGAGAAATTAGATAACCGAATAAACCAAAATAAAAAATTTGGTTTTCAAGAATTCGGGTGTTTTTACAACGAAATTCACACTGTAATTGGCGGGTATATTTTAATCGGTACCTCGTCTTCGTAAAATTCTTTTTTTAACATTTCATATTTCTGGTTAGTCTATCCACGAGAGCAATTAGATACCCGAATAGACCAAAAGAAAAAATTTGGTTTTTAAGAATTCGAGTGTTTATACTACAAAATTCACACTGTAATTGGCTTGTGTATTTTAATCGGTATCTCATTTTCGTAAAATTCTTTTTTTAACATTTAATATTTCGGGGAAATCTATCCATGAAAGCAATTAGATACCCGAATAGACCAAAAGAAAAAATTAGGTTTTTAAGAATTCGGGTGTTTTTACTACGAAATTCACTCTGTAATTGGCTTTTGTATTTTAATCGGTACCTCGTTTTCATAAAATTCTTTTTTAACATTTCATATTTCTGGGAGGTCTATCCACGAGAGCAATTAGGTACCCGAATAGACAAAAAGAAAAAATTTGATTTTTAAGATTTCGGGTGTTTTTACTACGAAATTCACACTGTAATTGGCTTGTAGATTTTAATCAGTAACTTCTCTTCCTAAAATTCTTTTTTTAACATTTCATATTTCGGGGAAATCTATCCACGAGAGCAATTAGATACCCGAATAGAACAAAAGAAAAAATTTTGTTTTTAAGAATTCGGATGTTTTAACTACGAAATTCACACTGCAATTGTCTAGTGTATTTTAATCGGTACCTCCTCTTCGTAAAATTCTTTTTTTAACATTTCATATTTCGGGGAAATTTATCTACAAGAGCAATTAGATACCCGAATAGACCAAAAGAAAAATTTGGATTTTTAAGAATTCGAGTGTTTTTATCACGAAATTCACACTGTAATTGGCTTGTAGATTTTAATCGGTAACTTATCTTCGTAAAATTCTTTTTTTAACATTTCATATTTCGTGTAAATCTATCCACGAGAGCAATTAGATACTCATATAGACCAAAAGAAAAAATTTGGTTTTTAAGAATTCGGGTGTTTTTACTACGAAATTCACACTGTAATTGGCTTGTGTATTTTAATCGGTACCTCCTCTTCGTAAAATTCTTTTTTTAACATTTCATATTTCGGGGAAATCTATCCACGTGAGCAATTAGATACCCGAATAGACAAAAAGAAAAAAATTAGGTTTTTAAGAATTCGTGTGATTTTACTACGAAATTCACACTGTAATTGGCTTGTATATTTTAATCGGTACCTCATCTTCGAAAAATTCTTTTTTTAACATTTCATATTTCGGGGAAATCTATCCACGAAAGAAATTAGATACCCGAATAGACCAAAAGAAAAAATTTGGTTTTTAAGAATTCGGGTGTTTTTACTACGAAATTTACACTGTAATTGGCCTGTAGATTTTAATCGGTACCTCGTCTTCGTAAAATTCCTTTTTTAACAATTCATATTTCGGGGAAGTCTATCCAAGAGAACAATTAGATATCCGAATAGACCAAAAGAAAAAATTTGGTTTTTAAGAATTCGGGTGTTTTTACTAGGAAATTCACACTGTAATTGGCTTGTAGATTTTAATCGGTAACATCTCTTCCTTAAATTATTTTTTTAACATTTCATATTTCGGGGAAATATATCAACGCGAGAAATTAGATACCCGAATAGACCAAAAGAAAAAATTTTGTTTTTAAGAATTCGGGTGTTTTTACTACGAAATACACACTGTAATAGGCTTGTAGATTTTAATCGGTAACTTATCTTCGTAAAATTCTTTGTTAAACAAATCATATTTCGGGGAAATCTATCTACGAGAGAAATTAGATAACCGAATAGACCAAAAGAAAAAATTTGGTTTTCAAAAATTCTGGTGTTTTTACTACGAAATTCACACTATAATTGGCTTGTGTATTTTAATCGGTATCTCCTTTTCGTAAAATTCTTTTTTTAACATTTCATATTTCGGGGAAATCTATCCACGAGAGCAATTAGATACCCGAATAGACCAAAAGAAAAAATTAGGTTTTTAAGAATTCGGGTGTTTTTACTACGAAATTCACACTGTAATTGGCCTGTAGATTTTAATCGGTAACTTCTCTTCGTAAAATTATTTTTTTAATATTTTATATTTCGGGAAAATCTATCCACGAGAGCAATTAGATACCCGTATAGATCAAAAGAAAAAATTTTGTTTTTATGAGTTCGGGTGTTTTTACTACTAAATTCACACTGTAATTGACTTTTAGATTTTAATCGGTAACTTCTCTTTCTAAAATTCTTTTTTTAACATTTCATATTTCGGGGAAATCTATCCACGAGAGCAATTAGATACCCGAATAGACAAAAAGAAAAAATTTAGTTTTTAAGAATTCGGGTGTTTTTACAACGAAATACACACTATAATAGGCTTGTAGATTTTAATTGGTAATTTATCTTTGTAAAATTCTTTTTTTAACATTTCATATTTCGGGGAAATCTATCAACGAGAGCAATTAGATACCCGAATAGACCAAAAGAAAAAATTTGGTTTTTAAAAATTCGGGTGTTTTTACGACGAAATTCACTCTGTAATTGGCTTCTGTATTTTAATAGGTAACTTCTCTTCGTATAATTCTTTTTTTAACATTTCATATTTTGGGGAAATTTATCCACGAGAGTAACTAGATACCCGAATAGACCAAAAGAAAAAATTTGATTTTTAGAATTCGGGTGTTTTTACTACGAAATTCACACTGTAATTGGCTTGTGTATTTTAATCGGTACCTCCTGTTCGTAAAATTCTTTTTTTAACATTTCATATTTCGGGAAAGTCTATCCACGAGAGCAATTAGATACCCGAATAGACCCAAAAAAAAATTTGGTTTTTAAGAATTCGGGTGTTTTTACTACGAAATATACACTATAATATGCTTTAAAATTTTAATCGGTAACTTATCTTCGTAAAATTGTTTTTTTAACATTTCATATTACGGGGAAATCTATCCACGAGAGCAATTAGATACACGAATAGACCAAAAGAAAAAGTTTTGTTTTCAAGAATTCGGGTGTTTTTACACCGAAATTCACACTGTAATTGGCTTGTGTATTTTAATCGGTATCTCTTCTTCGTAAAATTCTTTTTTTAACATTTCATATTTCGGGGAAATCTATCAACGACAGCTATTAGATACCCGAATAGACCAAAAGAAAATTTTATTTTTAAGAATTCGGGTGTTTTTACTACGAAATTCACAATGTAATTGGCTTGTAGATTTTAATCAGTAACTTCTCTTCCTAAAATTCTTTTTTTAACATTTCATATTTCGGGGAAATCTATCCACGAGAGCAATTAGATACCCGAATAGAACAAAAGAAAAAATTTTGTTTTTAAGAATTCGGATGTTTTAACTACGAAATTCACACTGCAATTGTCTAGTGTATTTTAATCGGTACCTCCTCTTCGTAAAATTCTTTTTTTAACATTTCATATTTCGGGGAAATTTATCTACAAGAGCAATTAGATACCCGAATAGACCAAAAGAAAAATTTGGATTTTTAAGAATTCGAGTGTTTTTATCACGAAATTCACACTGTAATTGGCTTGTAGATTTTAATCGGTAACTTATCTTCGTAAAATTCTTTTTTTAACATTTCATATTTCGTGGAAATCTATCCACGAGAGCAATTAGATACTCATATAGACCAAAAGAAAAAATTTGGTTTTTAAGAATTCGGGTGTTTTTACTACGAAATTCACACTGTAATTGGCTTGTGTATTTTAATCGGTACCTCCTCTTCGTAAAATTCTTTTTTTAACATTACATATTTCGGGGAAATCTATCCACGTGAGCAATTAGATACCCGAATAGACAAAAAGAAAAAAATTAGGTTTTTAAGAATTCGGGTGATTTTACTACGAAATTCACACTGTAATTGGCTTGTATATTTTAATCGGTACCTCATCTTCGAAAAATTCTTTTTTTAACATTTCATATTTCGGGGAAATCTATCCACGAAAGAAATTAGATACCTGAATAGACCAAAAGAAAAAATTTGGTTTTTAAGAATTCGGGTGTTTTTACTACGAAATTTACACTGTAATTGGCCTGTAGATTTTAATCGGTACCTCGTCTTCGTAAAATTCCTTTTTTAACAATTCATATTTCGGGGAAGTCTATCCAAGAGAACAATTAGATATCCGAATAGACCAAAAGAAAAAATTTGGTTTTTAAGAATTCGGGTGTTTTTACTAGGAAATTCACACTGTAATAGGCTTGTAGATTTTAATCGGTAACATCTCTTCCTTAAATTATTTTTTTAACATTTCATATTTCGGGGAAATATATCCACGCGAGAAATTAGATACCCGAATAGACCAAAAGAAAAAATTTTGTTTTTAAGAATTCGGGTGTTTTTACTACGAAATTCACACTGTAATTGGCTTGTATATTTTAATCGGTACCTCGTGTTCGTACAATTCTTTTTTAACATTTCATATTTCGGGGAAATCTATCCACGAGAGCAATTAGATACCCGAATAGACCAAAAGAAAAAATTAGGTTTTTAAGAATTCGGGTGTTTTTACTACGAAATTCACACTGTAATTGGCCTGTAGATTTTAATCGGTAACTTCTCTTCGTAAAATTATTTTTTTAATATTTCATATTTCGGGAAAATCTATCCACGAGAGCAATTAGATACCCGTATAGATCAAAATAAAAAATTTTGTTTTTATGAGTTCGGGTGTTTTTACTACTAAATTCACACTGTAATTGACTTTTAGATTTTAATCGGTAACTTCTCTTTCTAAAATTCTTTTTTTAACATTTCATATTTCGGGGAAATCTATCCACGAGAGCAATTAGATACCCGAATAGACAAAAAGAAAAAATTTAGTTTTTAAGAATTCGGGTGTTTTTACTACGAAATACACACTATAATAGGCTTGTAGATTTTAATTGGTAACTTATCTTTGTAAAATTCTTTTTTTAACATTTCATATTTCGGGGAAATCTATCCACGAGAGCAATTAGATACCCGAATAGACTAAACGAAAAAATTTGTTTTTTAAGAATTCGGGTGTTTTTACTACGAAATTCACTCTGTAATTGGCCTGTGTATTTTAATAGGTAACTTCTCTTCGCATAATTCTTTTTTTAACATTTCATATTTTGGGGAAATTTATCCACGAGAGCAATTAGATACCCGAATAGACCAAAAGAAAAAATTTGATTTTTAGAATTCGGGTGTTTTTACTACGAAATTCACACTGTAATTGGCTTGTGTATTTTAATCGGTACCTCCTGTTCGTAAAATTCTTTTTTTAACATTTCATATTTTGGGAAAGTCTATCCACGAGAGCAATTAGATACCCGAATAAACCAAAAAAAATTTTGATTTTTAAGAATTCGGGTCTTTTTACTACGAAATACACACTATAATATGCTTTAAAATTTTAATCGGTAACTTATCTTCGTAAAATTCTTTTTTTAACATTTCATATTACGGGGAAATCTATCCACGAGAGCAATTAGATACACGAATAGACCAAAAGAAAAAGTTTTGTTTTCAAGAATTCGGGTGTTTTTACAACGAAATTCACACTGTAATTGGCTTGTGTATTTTAATCGGTATCTCTTCTTCGTAAAATTCTTTTTTTAACATTTCATATTTCGGGGAAATCTATCAACGACAGCTATTAGATACCCGAATAGACCAAAAGAAAATTTTATTTTTAAGAATTCGGGTGTTTTTACTACGAAATTCACAATGTAATTAGCTTGTATATTTTAATCGGTAACTTATCTTCGTAAAATTCTTTTTTTAACATTTCATATTTCGGGGAAATCTATCCACGAGAGCAATTAGATACCAAAATAAAACAAATGAAAAAATTTGGTTTTTAAGAATTCGGGTGTTTTTACTACGAAATTCACATTGTAATTGGCTTGTAGATTTTAATCGTTAACTTTTCTTCGTAAAATTCTTTTTTTTTTACATTTCATATTACAGTGAAATCTATTCAAGAGAGCAATTAGATACCCGTATAGACCAAAAGAAAAAATTTGATTTTTAAGAATTCAGATGTTTTTACTACGAAATTCACACTGTAATAGGTTTGTAGATTTTAATCGGTAACTTCTCTTTCTAAAATTCTTTTTTTAACATTTCATATTTCGGGGAAATCTATCCACGAGAGCAATTAGATACCCGAATAGACAAAAAGAAAAAATTTGGTTTTTAAGAATTCGGGTATTTTTACTACGAAATACACACTATAATAGGTTTGTAGATTTTAATTGGTAACTTATCTTTGTAAAATTCTTTTTTTAACATTTCATATTTCGAGGAAATCTATCCACGAGAGCAATTAGATACCCGAATAGACCAAAAGAAAAAATTTGGTTTTTAAGATTTCGGGTGTTTTTACTACGAAATTCACACTGTAATTGGCTTGTAGATTTTAATCAGTAACTTCTCTTCCTAAAATTCTTTTTTTAACATTTCATATTTCGGGAAAATCTATCCACGAGAGCAATTAGATACCCGAATAGAAAAAAAGAAAAAAATTAGTTTTTAAGAATTCGGATGTTTTAACTACGAAATTCACACTGCAATTGTCTAGTGTATTTTAATCGGTACCTCCTCTTAGTAAAATTCTTTTTTTAACATTTCATATTTCGGGGAAATTTATCTACAAGAGCAATTAGATACCCGAATAGACCAAAAGAAAATTTTGGATTTTTAAGAATTCGAGTGTTTTTATCACGAAATTCACACTGTAATTGGCTTGTAGATTTTAATCGGTAACTTATCTTCGTAAAATTCTTTTTTTAACATTTCATATTTCGTGGAAATCTATCCACGAGAGCAATTAGATACTCATATAGACCAAAAGAAAAAATTTGGTTTTTAAGAATTCGGGTGTTTTTACTACGAAATTCACACTGTAATTGGCTTGTGTATTTTAATCGGTACCTCCTCTTCGTAAAATTCTTTTTTTAACACTTCATATTTCGGGGAAATCTATCCACGTGAGCAATTAGATACCCGAATAGACAAAAAGAAAAAAAATTAGGTTTTTAAGAATTCGGGTGATTTTACTACGAAATTCACACTGTAATTGGCTTGTATATTTTAATAGGTAACTTCTCTTCGCATAATTCTTTTTTTAACATTTCATATTTTGGGGAAATTTATCCACGAGAGCAATTAGATACCCGAATAGACCAAAAGAAAAAATTTGATTTTTAGAATTCGGGTGTTTTTACTACGAAATTCACACTGTAATTGGCTTGTGTATTTTAATCGGTACCTCCTGTTCGTAAAATTCTTTTTTTAACATTTCATATTTTGGGAAAGTCTATCCACGAGAGCAATTAGATACCCGAATAAACCAAAAAAAATTTTGATTTTTAAGAATTCGGGTCTTTTTACTACGAAATACACACTATAATATGCTTTAAAATTTTAATCGGTAACTTATCTTCGTAAAATTCTTTTTTTAACATTTCATATTACGGGGAAATCTATCCACGAGAGCAATTAGATACACGAATAGACCAAAAGAAAAAGTTTTGTTTTCAAGAATTCGGGTGTTTTTACAACGAAATTCACACTGTAATTGGCTTGTGTATTTTAATCGGTATCTCTTCTTCGTAAAATTCTTTTTTTAACATTTCATATTTCGGGGAAATCTATCAACGACAGCTATTAGATACCCGAATAGACCAAAAGAAAATTTTATTTTTAAGAATTCGGGTGTTTTTACTACGAAATTCACAATGTAATTAGCTTGTAGATTTTAATCGGTAACTTATCTTCGTAAAATTCTTTTTTTAACATTTCATATTTCGGGGAAATCTATCCACGAGAGCAATTAGATACCAAAATAAAACAAATGAAAAAATTTGGTTTTTAAGAATTCGGGTGTTTTTACTACGAAATTCACATTGTAATTGGCTTGTAGATTTTAATCGTTAACTTTTCTTCGTAAAATTCTTTTTTTTTTACATTTCATATTACGGTGAAATCTATTCAAGAGAGCAATTAGATACCCGTATAGACCAAAAGAAAAAATTTGATTTTTAAGAATTCAGATGTTTTTACTACGAAATTCACACTGTAATAGGTTTGTAGATTTTAATCGGTAACTTCTCTTTCTAAAATTCTTTTTTTAACATTTCATATTTCGGGGAAATCTATCCACGAGAGCAATTAGATACCCGAATAGACAAAAAGAAAAAATTTGGTTTTTAAGAATTCGGGTATTTTTACTACGAAATACACACTATAATAGGTTTGTAGATTTTAATTGGTAACTTATCTTTGTAAAATTCTTTTTTTAACATTTCATATTTCGAGGAAATCTATCCACGAGAGCAATTAGATACCCGAATAGACCAAAAGAAAAAATTTGGTTTTTAAGATTTCGGGTGTTTTTACTACGAAATTCACACTGTAATTGGCTTGTAGATTTTAATCAGTAACTTCTCTTCCTAAAATTCTTTTTTTAACATTTCATATTTCGGGAAAATCTATCCACGAGAGCAATTAGATACCCGAATAGAACAAAAGAAAAAATTTTGTTTTTAAGAATTCGGATGTTTTAACTACGAAATTCACACTGCAATTGTCTAGTGTATTTTAATCGGTACCTCCTCTTAGTAAAATTCTTTTTTTAACATTTCATATTTCGGGGAAATTTATCTACAAGAGCAATTAGATACCCGAATAGACCAAAAGAAAAATTTGGATTTTTAAGAATTCGAGTGTTTTTATCACGAAATTCACACTGTAATTGGCTTGTAGATTTTAATCGGTAACTTATCTTCGTAAAATTCTTTTTTTAACATTTCATATTTCGTGGAAATCTATCCACGAGAGCAATTAGATACTCATATAGACCAAAAGAAAAAATTTGGTTTTTAAGAATTCGGGTGTTTTTACTACGAAATTCACACTGTAATTGGCTTGTGTATTTTAATCGGTACCTCCTCTTCGTAAAATTCTTTTTTTAACACTTCATATTTCGGGGAAATCTATCCACGTGAGCAATTAGATACCCGAATAGACAAAAAGAAAAAAAATTAGGTTTTTAAGAATTCGGGTGATTTTACTACGAAATTCACACTGTAATTGGCTTGTATATTTTAATCGGTACCTCATCTTCGAAAAATTCTTTTTTTAACATTTCATATTTCGGGGAAATCTATCCACGAAAGAAATTAGATACCCGAATAGACCAAAAGAAAAAATTTGGTTTTTAAGAAAATTCGGGTGTTTTTACTACGAAATTTACACTGTAATTGGCCTGTAGATTTTAATCGGTACCTCGTCTTCGTAAAATTCCTTTTTTAACAATTCATATTTCGGGGAAGTCTATCCAAGAGAACAATTAGATATCCGAATAGACCAAAAGAAAAAATTTGGTTTTTAAGAATTCGGGTGTTTTTACTAGGAAATTCACACTGTAATAGGCTTGTAGATTTTAATCGGTAACATCTCTTCCTTAAATTATTTTTTTAACATTTCATATTTCGGGGAAATATATCCACGCGAGAAATTAGATACCCGAATAGACCAAAAGAAAAAATTTTGTTTTTAAGAATTCGGGTGTTTTTACTACGAAATACACACTGTAATAGGCTTGTAGATTTTAATCGGTAACTTATCTTCGTAAAATTCTTTTTTAAACAAATCATATTTCGGGGAAATCTATCTACGAGAGAAATTAGATAACCGAATAGACCAAAAGAAAAAATTTGGTTTTCAAAAATTCGGGTGTTTTTACTACGAAATTCACACTATAATTGGCTTGTGTATTTTAATCGGTATCTCCTTTTCGTAAAATTCTTTTTTTAACATTTCATATTTCGGGGAAATCTATCCACGAGAGCAATTAGATACCCGAATAGACCAAAAGAAAAAAATTAGGTTTTTAAGAATTCGGGTGTTTTTACTACGAAATTCACACTGTAATTGGCCTGTAGATTTTAA
Source organism: Helichrysum umbraculigerum (assembly GCA_949592205.1). NCBI lineage: Eukaryota > Viridiplantae > Streptophyta > Magnoliopsida > Asterales > Asteraceae > Helichrysum > Helichrysum umbraculigerum. The sequence continues at coordinate 46,742 of CATIUR010000005.1, read as the reverse complement.
TCGGTAACTTCTCTTCGTAAAATTATTTTTTTAATATTTCATATTTCGGGAAAATCTATCCACGAGAGCAATTAGATACCCGTATAGATCAAAAGAAAAAATTTTGTTTTTATGAGTTCGGGTGTTTTTACTACTAAATTCACACTGTAATTGACTTTTAGATTTTAATCGGTAACTTCTCTTTCTAAAATTCTTTTTTTAACATTTCATATTTCGGGGAAATCTATCCACGAGAGCAATTAGATACCCGAATAGACAAAAAGAAAAAATTTAGTTTTTAAGAATTCGGGTGTTTTTACTACGAAATACACACTATAATAGGCTTGTAGATTTTAATTGGTAACTTATCTTTGTAAAATTCTTTTTTTAACATTTCATATTTCCGGGAAATCTATCCACGAGAGCAATTAGATACCCGAATAGACGAAAAGAAAAAATTTGGTTTTTAAGAATTCGGGTGTTTTTACTACGAAATTCACTCTGTAATTGGCTTGTGTATTTTAATAGGTAACTTCTCTTCGTATAATTCTTTTTTTAACATTTCATATTTTGGGGAAATTTATCCACGAGAGCAATTAGATACCCGAATAGACCAAAAGAAAAAATTTGATTTTTAGAATTCGGGTATTTTTACTATGAAATTCACACTGTAATTGGCTTGTGTATTTTAATCGGTACCTCCTGTTCGTAAAATTCTTTTTTTAACATTTCATATTTCGGGAAAGTCTATCCACGAGAGCAATTAGATACCCGAATAGACCAAAAAAAAAATTTTAGTTTTTAAGAATTCGGGTGTTTTTACTACGAAATACACACTATAATATGCTTTAAAATTTTAATCGGTAACTTATCTTCGTAAAATTCTTTTTTTAACATTTCATATTACGGGGAAATCTATCCACGAGAGCAATTAGATACACGAATAGACCAAAAGAAAAAGTTTTGTTTTCAAGAATTCGGGTGTTTTTACAACGAAATTCACACTATAATTGGCTTGTGTATTTTAATCGGTATCTCTTCTTCGTAAAATTCTTTTTTTAACATTTCATATTTCGGGGAAATCTATCAACGACAGCTATTAGATACCCGAATAGACCAAAAGAAAATTTTATTTTTAAGAATTCGGGTGTTTTTACTACGAAATTCACAATGTAATTAGCTTGTAGATTTTAATCGGTAACTTATCTTCGTAAAATTCTTTTTTTAACATTTCATATTTCGGGGAAATCTATCCACGAGAGCAATTAGATACCAAAATAAAACAAATGAAAAAATTTGATTTTTAAGAATTCGGGTGTTTTTACTCCGAAATTCACATTGTAATTGGCTTGTAGATTTTAATCGTTAACTTTTCTTCGTAAAATTCTTTTTTTTTAACATTTCATATTACGGTGAAATCTATTCAAGAGAGCAATTAGATACCCGTATAGACCAAAAGAAAAAATTTGATTTTTAAGAATTCAGATGTTTTTACTACGAAATTCACACTGTAATTGGTTTGTAGATTTTAATCGGTAACTTCTCTTTCTAAAATTCTTTTTTTAACATTTCATATTTCGGGGAAATCTATCCACGAGAGCAATTAGATACCCGAATATACAAAAAGAAAAAATTTGGTTTTTAAGAATTCGGGTGTTTTTACTACGAAATACACACTATAATAGGTTTGTAGATTTTAATTGGTAACTTATCTTTGTAAAATTCTTTTTTTAACATTTCATATTTTGGGGAAATCTATCCACGAGAGCAATTAGATACCCGAATAGACCAAAAGAAAAAATTTGGTTTTTAAGAATTCGGGTGTTTTTACTACGAAATTCACTCTGTAATTGGCTTGTGTATTTTAATAGGTAACTTCTCTTCGTATAATTCTTTTTTTAACATTTCATATTTTGGGGAAATTTATCCACGAGAGCAATTAGATACCCGAATAGACCAAAAGAAAAAATTTGATTTTTAGAATTCGGGTGTTTTTACTACGAAATTCACACTGTAATTGGCTTGTGTATTTTAATCGGTACCTCCTGTTCGTAAAATTCTTTTTTTAACATTTCATATTTCGGGAAAGTCTATCCACGAGAGCAATTAGATACCCGAATAGACCAAAAGAAAAAATTTGGTTTTTAAGAATTCGGGTGTTTTTACTACGAAATACACACTATAATATGCTTTAAAATTTTAATCGGTAACTTATCTTCGTAAAAATCTTTTTTTAACATTTCATATTACGGGGAAATCTATCCACGAGAGCAATTAGATACCCGAATAGATCAAAAGAAAAAGTTTTGTTTTCAAGAATTCGGGTGTTTTTACAACGAAATTCACACTGTAATTGGCTTGTGTATTTTAATCGGTATCTCTTCTTCGTAAAATTCTTTTTTTAACATTTCATATTTCGGGGAAATCTATAAACGACAGCTATTAGATACCCGAATAGACCAAAAGAAAATTTTATTTTTAAGAATTCGGGTGTTTTTACTACGAAATTCACAATGTAATTAGTTTGTAGATTTTAATCGGTAACTTATCTTCGTAAAATTCTTTTTTTAACATTTCATATTTCGGGGAAATCTATCCACGAGAGCAATTAGATACCAAAATAAAACAAATGAAAAAATTTGGTTTTTAAGAATTCGGGTGTTTTTACTACGAAATTCACATTGTAATTGGCTTGTAGATTTTAATCGTTAACTTTTCTTCGTAAAATTCTTTTTTTTTAACATTTCATATTACAGTGAAATCTATTCAAGAGAGCAATTAGATACCCGTATAGACCAAAAGAAAAAATTTGATTTTTAAGAATTCGGATGTTTTTACTACGAAATTCACACTGTAATTGGTTTGTAGATTTTAATCGGTAACTTCTCTTCCTAAAATTCTTTTTTTAACATTTCATATTTCGTGGAAATCTATCTACGAGAGCAATTAGATACCTGAATAGACCAAAAGAAAAAATTTGGTTTTTAAAAAATTCGGGTGTTTTTACTACGAAATTCACACTGTAATTGGCTTGTAGATTTTAATCGGTAACTTCTCTTCCTAAAATTCTTTTTTTAACATTTCATATTTCGTGGAAATCTATCCACGAGAGCAATTATATACCCGAATAGGCCAAAAGAAAAAATTTTTGTTTTTAAGAATTCGGGTGTTTTTACTACAAAATTCACACTGTAATTGGCTTGTGGATTTTAATCGGTACCTCCTCTTCGTAAAATTCTTTTTTTAACATTTCATATTTCGGGGAAATCTATCCACGAGAGCAATTTGATACCCGAATAGACCAAAAGAAAAATTTAGTTTTTAAGAATTCGGGTGTTTTTACTACGAAATTCACACTGTAATTGGCTTGTAGATTTTAATCGGTACCTCCTCTTCGTAAAATTCTTTTTTTAACATTTCATATTTCGGGGAAACCTATCCACGAGAGCAATTAGATACCCGAATAGACCAAAATAAAAAATTTGATTTTTAAGAATTCGAGTGTTTTTACTACGAAATTCACACTGTAATTGGCTTGTGTATTTTAATCGGTACCTCGTCTTCGTAAAATTCGTTTTTTAACATTTCATATTTCGGGGAAGTCTATCCACGAGAGCAATTAGATACCCGAATAGACCCAAAGAAAAAATTTGGTTTTTAAGAATTCGATTGTTTTTACTAGAAAATTCACACTGTAATTGGCTTGTAGATTTTAATCGGTAACTCCTTTTCATAAAATTCATTTTTTTAACATTTCATATTTCGGGGAAATCTATCCACGAGAGAAATTAGATACACGAATAGACCAAAAGAAAAAATTTGGTTTTAAAGAATTCAGGTGTTTTTACTACGAAATTCACACTGTAATTGGCTTATATATTTTAATCGGTACCTCCTTTTCGTAAAATTCTTTTTTTAACATTTCATATTTCGGGGAAATCTATCCACGAGAGAAATTATATACCCGAATAGACCAAAAGAAAAAATTTAGTTTTTAAGAATTCGGGTGTTTTTACTACGAAATTCACACTGTAATTGGCTTGTAGATTTTAATCGGTAACTTATCTTCGTAAAATTCTTTTTTTGACATTTCATATTTCATGAAAATCTATCCACGAAAGCAATTAGATACCCGTATAGACCAAAAGAAAAAAAATTGGTTTTTAAGAATTCGAGTGTTTTTACTACGAAATTCACACTGTAATACAAATATTTTAATCGGTAACTTTTCTTCGTAAAATTCTTTTTTAACATTTTATATTTCGGGGAAATCTATCCACGAGAGCAATTAGATACCCGAATAGACTAAAAGAAAAAATTTGGTTTTTAAGAATTCGGGTGTTTTTACTACGAAATTCACACTGTAATTGGCTTGTAAATTTTAATCGGTAACTTCTCTTCGTAAAATTCTTTTTTTAACATTTCATATTTCGGTAAAATCTATCCACGAGAGCAATTAAATATTCGAATAGATCAAAAAAAAATTTTGGTTTTTAAGAATTCTGGTGTTTTTACTAGGAAATTCACACTGTAATTTGCTTGTAGATTTTAATCGGTAACTTATCATCGTAAAATTCTTTTTTTAACATTTCATATTTCGGGGAATCTATCCACGAGAGCAATTAGATACCCGAATAGACCAAAAGAAAAAAATTTGGTTTATAAGAATTCGGGTGTTTTTACTACGAAATTCACAATGTAATTGGCTGGTAGATTTTAATCGGTACCTCCTCTTCGTAAAATTCTTTTTTTAACATTTCATATTTCGGGGAAACCTATCCACGAGAGCAATTAGATACTCGAATAGACCAAAATAAAAAATTTCATTTTTAAGAATTCGAGTGTTTTTACTATGAAATTCACACTGTAATTGGCTTGTGTATTTTAATCGGTACCTCGTCTTCGTAAAATTCGTTTTTTAACATTTCATATTTCGGGGAAGTCTATCCATGAGAGTAATTAGATACCCGAATAGACCAAAAGAAAAAATTTGATTTTTAAGAATTCGGTTGTTTTTACTAGAAAATTCACACTGTAATTGGCTTGTAAATTTTAATCGGTAACTCCTTTTCATAAAATTCGTTTTTTAAATTTCATATTTTGGGGAAATATATCCACGAGAGAAATTAGATACACGAATAGACCAAAAGAAAAAATTTGGTTTTAAAGAATTCGGATGTTTTTCATGCGAAATTCACACTGTAATTGGCTTGTATATTTTAATCGGTACCTCCTCTTCGTAAAATTCTTTTTTTAACATTTCATATTTCGGGGAAATCTATCCACGAGAGAAATTATATACCCGAATAGACCAAAAGAAAAAATTTGGTTTTTAAGAATTCGGGTGTTTTTACTACGAAATTCACACTGTAATTGGCTTGTAGATTTTAATCGGTAACTTATCTTCGTAAAATTCTTTTTTTAACATTTCATATTTCGTGGAAATCTATCCACGAGAGCAATTAGATACTCATATAGACCAAAAGAAAAAATTTGGTTTTTAAGAATTCGGGTGTTTTTACTACGAAATTCACACTGTAATTGGCTTGTGTATTTTAATCGGTAACTTATCTTCGTAAAATTATTTTTTAACATTTTATATTTCGGGGAATCTATCCACGAGAGCAATTAGATACCCGAATAGACCAAAAGAAAAAAATTTGGTTTATAAGAATTCGGGTGTTTTTACTACAAAATTCACATTGTAATTGGCTTGTAGATTTTAATCGGTACTTCCTCTTCGTAAAATTCTTTTTTGAACATTTCATATTTCTGGAAACCTATCCACGAGCGCAATTAGATACCCGAATAGACCAAAAGAAAAAATTTGATTTTTAAGAATTCGAGTGTTTTTACTACGAAATTCACACTGTAATTGGCTTGTGTATTTTAATCGGTACCTCGTCTTCGTAAAATTCGTTTTTTTAACATTTCATATTTCGTGAAAATCTATCCACGAAAGCAATTAGATACCCGTATAGACCAAAAGAAAAAAAATTGGTTTTTAAGAATTCATGTGTTTTTACTACGAAATTCACACTGTAATTGGCTTGTATATTTTAATCGGTAACTTCTCTTCCTAAAATTCTTTTTTAAACATTTCATATTTCGGTAAAATCTATCCACGAGAGCAATTAAATATCCGAATAGACCAAAAGAAAAATTTGGTTTTTAAGAATTCTTGTGTTTTTACTAGGAAATTCACACTGTAATTGGCTTGTAGATTTTAATCGGTAACTTATCTTCGTAAAATTCTTTTTTTTAAATTTCATATTTCGGGGAATCTATCCACGAGAGCAATTAGATACCCGAATAGACTAAAAGAAAAAATTTGATTTTTAAGAATTCGGGTGTTATTACCACGAAATTCACACTGTAATTGGCTTGTAGATTTTAATCGGTAACTCCTTTTCGTAAAATTCTTTTTTTAACATTTCATATTTCGTGGAAATCTATCCACGAGAGCAATTAGATACCCGAATAGACCAAAAGAAAAAATTTGGTTTTTAAGAATTCGGGTGTTTTTACTACGAAATTCACACTGTAATTGGCTTGTAGATTTTAATCGGTAACTTATCTTCGTAAAATTCTTTTTTTGACATTTCATATTTCGTGAAAATCTATCCACGAAAGCAATTAGATACCTGTATAGACCAAAAGAAAAAAAATTGATTTTTAAGAATTCGAGTGTTTTTACTACGAAATTCACACTTTAATTGGCTTGTATATTTTAATCGGTAACTTATCTTCGTAAAATTCTTTTTTAACATTTTATATTTCGGGGAATCTATCCACGAGATCAATTAGATACCCGAATAGAAAAAAAGAAAAAAATTTGGTTTATAAGAATTCGGGTGTTTTTACTACGAAATTCACACTGTAATTGGCTTGTAGATTTTAATCGGTACCTCCTCTTCGTAAAATTCTTTTTTTAACAATTCATATTTCTGGAAAACCTATCCACGAGAGCAATTAGATACCCGAATAGACCAAAAGAAAAAATTTGATTTTTAAGAATTCGAGTGTTTTTACTACGAAATTTACACTGTAATTGGCTTGTGTATTTTAATCGGTACCTCGTCTTCGTAAAATTCGTTTTTTAACATTTCATATTTCGGGGAGGTCTATCCACGAGAGCAATTAGATACCCGAATAGACCAAAAGAAAAAAATTGGATTTTAAGAATTCGGTTGTTTTTACTAGAAAATTCACACTGTAATTGGCTTTTAGATTTTAATCGGTAACTCCTTTTCATAAAATTCTTTTTTTAACATTTCATATTTCGGGGAAATCTATCCACGAGAGAAATTAGATACACGAATAGACCAAAAGAAAAAATTTGGTTTTAAATAATTCGGATGTTTTTGCTGCGAAATTCACACTGTAATTGGCCTGTATATTTTAATCGGTACCTTATCTTCGTAAAATTCTTTTTTTAAAATTTCATATTTCGGGGAAATCTATCCACGAGAGAAATTATATACCTGAATAGACCAAAAGAAAAAATTTGGTTTTTAAGAATTCGGGTGTTTTTACTACGAAATTAACACTGTAATTGGCTTGTATATTTTAATCGGTACCTCCTCTTCGTAAAATTCTTTTTTTAACATTTCATATTTCGGGGAAATCTATCCACGAGAGAAATTATATACCCGAATAGACCAAAAGAAAAAATTTAGTTTTTAAGAATTTCGGTGTTTTTACTACGAAATTCACACTGTAATTGGCTTGTAGATTTTAATCGGTAACTTATATTCGTAAAATTCTTTTTTTTGACATTTCATATTTCGTGAAAATCTATCCACGAAAGCAATTAGATACCCGTATAGACCAAAAGAAAAAAAATTGGTTTTTAAGAATTCATGTGTTTTTACTACGAAATTCACACTGTAATTGGCTTGTATATTTTAATCGGTAACTTCTCTTCCTAAAATTCTTTTTTAAACATTTCATATTTCGGTAAAATCTATCCACGAGAGCAATTAAATATCCGAATAGACCAAAAGAAAAATTTGGTTTTTAAGAATTCTTGTGTTTTTACTAGGAAATTCACACTGTAATTGGCTTGTAGATTTTAATCGGTAACTTATCTTCGTAAAATTCTTTTTTTAACATTTCATATTTCGGGGAATCTATCCACGAGAGCAATTAGATACCCGAATAGACTAAAAGAAAAAATTTGATTTTTAAGAATTCGGGTGTTATTACCACGAAATTCACACTGTAATTGGCTTGTAGATTTTAATCGGTAACTCCTTTTCGTAAAATTCTTTTTTTAACATTTCATATTTCGTGGAAATCTATCCACGAGAGCAATTAGATACCCGAATAGACCAAAAGAAAAAATTTTGTTTTTAAGAATTCAGGTGTTTTTACTACGAAATTCACACTGTAATTGGCTTGTGGATTTTAATCGGTACCTCCTCTTCGTAAAATTCTTTTTTTAACATTTCATATTTCGGGGAAATCTATCCACGAGAGCAATTAGATACACGAATAGACCAAAAGAAAAAATTTTGTTTTAAAGAATTCAGGTGTTTTTACTACGAAATTCACACTGTAATTGGCTTGTATATTTTAATCGGTACCTCCTCTTCGTAAAATTCTTTTTTTAACATTTCATATTTCTGGGAAATCTATCCACGAGAGAAATTAGATACCCGAATAGACCAAAAGAAAAAATTTGGTTTTCAAGAATTCGGGTGTTTTTACAACGAAATTCACACTGTAATTGGCTTGTGTATTTTAATCGGTATCTCCTCTTCTTAAAATTCATTTTTTAACATTTCATATTTCGGGGAAATCTATCCACGAGAGCAATTAGATACCCGAATAGACAAAAAGAAATATTTGGTTTTTAAGAATTCGGGTGTTTTTACTACGAAATTTACACTGTAATTGGGTTGAATATTTTAATCGGTAAGTAATCTTCGTAAAATTCTTTTTTTAACATTTCATATTTCGGGGAAATCTATCCACGAGAGCAATTAGATACCCGAATAGACCAAAAGAAAAAATTTGGTTTTTTAACAATTCGAGTGTTTATACTACGAAATTCACATTATAATTGGCTTGTGGATTTTAATCGGTATCTCCTTTTCGTAAAATTCTTTTTTTAACATTTCATATTTCGGGGAAATCTATCCACGAAAGCAATTAGATACCCGAATAGACCAAAATGAAAAATTTGGTTTTTAAGAATTCGGGTGTTTTTACTACGAAATTCACACTGTAATTGGCTTGTATATTTTAATCGGTACCTCGTGTTCGTAAAATTCTTTTTTAACATTTCATATTTCGGGGAAATCTATCCACGAGAGCAATTAGATACCCGAATAGATTAAGGGAAAAAATTTGGTTTTTAAAAATTCGGTTGTTTTTACTACGAAATTCACACTGTAATTGGCTTGTATATTTTAATCGGTAACTTCTCTTCCTAAAATTCTTTTTTTAACATTTCATATTTCGGTAAAATCTATCCACGAGAGCAATTAAATATCCGAATAGACCAAAAGAAAATTTTGGTTTTTAAGAATTTTTGTGTTTTTACTAGGAAATTCACACTGTAATTGGCATGTGGATTTTAATCGGTATCTCCTTTTCGTAAAATTCTTTTTTTAACATTTCATATTTCGGGGAAATCTATCCACGAAAGCAATTACATACCCGAATAGACCAAAAGGAAAAATTTGGTTTTTAAGAATTCGGGTGTTTTTACTACGAAATTCACACTGTAATTGGCTTGTATATTTTAATCGGTACCTCGTGTTCGTACAATTCTTTTTTAACATTTCATATTTCGGGGAAATCTATCCACGAGAGCAATTAGATACCCGAATAGACTAAAAGAAAAAATTTGGTTTTTAAGAATTCGGGTGTTTTTACTACGAAATTCACACTGTAATTGGCTTGTATATTTTAATCGGTAACTTCTCTTCCTAAAATTCTTTTTTTAACATTTCATATTTCGGTAAAATCTATCCACGAGAGCAATTAAATATCCGAATAGACCAAAAGAAAAATTTGGTTTTTAAGAATTTTTGTGTTTTTACTAGGAAATTAACAATGTAATTGGCTTGTATATTTTAATCGGTACCTCCTCTTCGTAAAATTCTTTTTTTTGACATTTCATATTTCGTGAAAATCTATCCACGAAAGCAATTAGATACCCGTATAGACCAAAAGAAAAAAAATTGGTTTTTAAGAATTCGAGTGTTTTTACTACGAAATTCACACTGTAATTGGCTTGTATATTTTAATCGGTAACTTATCTTCGTAAAATTCTTTTTTAACATTTCCTATTTCGGGGAAGTCTATCCATGAGAGCAATTAGGTACCCGAATAGACCAAAAGAAAAAATTTGGTTTTTAAGAATTCGGGTGTTTTTACTACGAAATTCGCACTGTAATTGGCTTGTATATTTTAATCGGTAACTTCTCTTCCTAAAATTCTTTTTTTAACATTTCATATTTCGGTAAAATCTATCCACGAGAGCAATTAAATATCCGAATAGACTAAAAGAAAATTTTGGTTTTTAAGAATTTTTGTGTTTTTACTAGGAAATTAACACTGTAATTGGCTTGTATATTTTAATCGGTACCTCCTCTTCGTAAAATTCTTTTTTTAACATTTCATATTTCGGGGAAATCTATCCACGAGAGAAATTATATACCCGAATAGACCAAAAGAAAAAATTTAGTTTTTAAGAATTCGGGTGTTTTTACTACGAAATTCACACTGTAATTGGCTTGTAGATTTTAATCGGTAACTCCTTTTCATAAAATTCTTTTTTTAACATTTCATATTTCGGGGAAATCTATCCACGAGAGAAATTAGATACACGAATAGACCAAAAGAAAAAATTTGGTTTTAAAGAATTCGGATGTTTTGCTGCGAAATTCACACTGTAATTGGCTTGTATATTTTAATCGGTACCTCCTCTTCGTAAAATTCTTTTTTTAAAATTTCATATTTCGGGGAAATCTATCCACGAGAGAAATTATATACCCGAATAGACCAAAAGAAAAAATGTGGTTTTTAAGAATTCGGGTGTTTTTACTACGAAATTAACACTGTAATTGGCTTGTATATTTTAATCGGTACCTCCTCTTCGTAAAATTCTTTTTTTAACATTTCATATTTCGGGGAAATTTATCCACGAGAGAAATTATATACCCGAATAGACCAAAAGAAAAAATTTAGTTTTTAAGAATTCCGGTGTTTTTACTACGAAATTCACACTGTAATTGGCTTGTAGATTTTAATCGGTAACTTATATTCGTAAAATTCTTTTTTTTGACATTTCATATTTCGTGAAAATCTATCCACGAAAGCAATTAGATACCCGTATAGACCAAAAGAAAAAAAATTGGTTTTTAAGAATTCGAGTGTTTTTACTACGAAATTCACACTGTAATTGGCTTGTATATTTTAATCGGTAACTTATCTTCGTAAAATTCTTTTTTAACATTTCCTATTTCGGGGAAGTCTATCCACGAGAGCAATTAGGTACCCGAATAGACCAAAAGAAAAAATTTGGTTTTTAAGAATTCGGGTGTTTTTACTACGAAATTCACACTGTAATTGGCTTGTAGATTTTAATCGGTAACTTCTCTTCCTAAAATTCTTTTTTTAACTTTTCATATTTCGGTAAAATCTATCCACGAGAGCAATTAAATATCCGAATAGACCAAAAGAAAAATTTGGTTTTTAAGAATTCTTGTGTTTTTACTAGGAAATTCACACTCTAATTGGCTTGTAGATTTTAATCGGTAACTTATCTTCGTAAAATTCTTTTTTTAACATTTCATATTTCGGGGAATCTATCCACGAGAGCAATTATATACCCGAATAGACCAAAAGAAAAAATTTGATTTTTAAGAATTCGGGTGTTATTACCTCCAAATTCACACTGTAATTGGCTTGTAGATTTTAATCGGTAACTCCTTTTCGTAAAATTCTTTTTTTAACATTTCATATTTCGTGGAAATCTATCCACGAGAGCAATTAGATACCCAAATAGACCAAAAGAAAAAATTTTGTTTTTAAGAATTCGGGTGTTTTTACTACGAAATTCACACTGTAATTGGCTTGTGGATTTTAATCGGTACCTCCTCTTCGTAAAATTCTTTTTTTAACATTTCATATTTCGGGGAAATCTATCCACGAGAGCAATTAGATACACGAATAGACCAAAAGAAAAAATTTTGTTTTAAAGAATTCAGGTGTTTTTACTACGAAATTCACACTGTAATTGGCTTGTATATTTTAATCGGTACCTCCTCTTCGTAAAATTCTTTTTTTAACATTTCATATTTCTGGGAAATCTATCCACGAGAGAAATTAGATACCCGAATAGACCAAAAGAAAAAATTTGGTTTTCAAGAATTCGGGTGTTTTTACAACGAAATTGACACTGTAATTGGCTTGTGTATTTTAATCGGTATCTCCTCTTCTTAAAATTCATTTTTTAACATTTCATATTTCGGGGAAATCTATCCACGAGAGCAATTAGATACCCGAATAGACAAAAAGAAATATTTGGTTTTTAAGAATTCGGGTGTTTTTACTACGAAATTTACACTGTAATTGGGTTGAATATTTTAATCGGTAAGTAATCTTCGTAAAATTCTTTTTTTAACATTTCATATTTCGGGGAAATCTATCCACGAGAGCAATTAGATACCCGAATAGACCAAAAGAAAAAATTTGGTTTTTTAAGAATTCGAGTGTTTATACTACGAAATTTACATTATAATTGGCTTGTGGATTTTAATCGGTATCTCCTTTTCGTAAAATTCTTTTTTTAACATTTCATATTTCGGGGAAATCTATCCACGAAAGCAATTAGATACCCGAACAGACCAAAATGAAAAATTTAGTTTTTAAGAATTCGGGTGTTTTTACTACGAAATTCACACTGTAATTGGCTTGTATATTTTAATCGGTACCTCCTCTTCGTAAAATTCTTTTTTAACATTTCATATTTCGGGGAAATCTATCCACGAGAGCAATTAGATACCCTAATAGACTAAAAGAAAAAATTTGGTTTTTAAGAATTCGGGTGTTTTTACTACGAAATTCACACTGTAATTGGCTTGTATATTTTAATCGGTAACTTCTCTTCCTAAAATTCTTTTTTTAACATTTCATATTTCGGTAAAATCTATCCACGAGAGCAATTAAATATCCGAATAGACCAAAAGAAAAATTTGGTTTTTAAGAATTTTTGTGTTTTTACTAGGAAATTCACACTGTAATTGGCTTATGGATTTTAATCGGTATCTCCTTTTCGTAAAATTCTTTTTTTAACATTTCATATTTCGGGGAAATCTATCCACGAAAGCAATTAGATACCCGAATAGACCAAAAGGAAAATTTTGGTTTTTAAGAATTCGGGTGTTTTTACTACGAAATTCACACTGTAATTGGCTTGTATATTTTAATCGGTACCTCGTGTTCGTAAAATTCTTTTTTAACATTTCATATTTCGGGGAAATCTATCCACGAGAGCAATTAGATACCCGAATAGACTAAAAGAAAAAATTTGGTTTTTAAGAATTCGGGTGTTTTTACTACGAAATTCACACTGTAATTGGCTTGTATATTTTAATCGGTAACTTCTCTTCCTAAAATTCTTTTTTTAACATTTCATATTTCGGTAAAATCTATCCACGAGAGCAATTAAATATCCGAATAGACCAAAAGAAAAATTTGGTTTTTAAGAATTTTTGTGTTTTTACTAGGAAATTAACAATGTAATTGGCTTGTATATTTTAATCGGTACCTCCTCTTCGTAAAATTCTTTTTTTTGACATTTCATATTTCGTGAAAATCTATCCACGAAAGCAATTAGATACCCGTATAGACCAAAAGAAAAAAAATTGGTTTTTAAGAATTCGAGTGTTTTTACTACGAAATTCACACTGTAATTGGCTTGTATATTTTAATCGGTAACTTATCTTCGTAAAATTCTTTTTTAACATTTCCTATTTCGGGGAAGTCTATCCACGAGAGCAATTAGGTACCCGAATAGACCAAAAGAAAAAATTTGGTTTTTAAGAATTCGGGTGTTTTTACTACGAAATTCACACTGTAATTGGCTTGTAGATTTTAATCGGTAACTTCTCTTCCTAAAATTCTTTTTTTAACTTTTCATATTTCGGTAAAATCTATCCACGAGAGCAATTAAATATCCGAATAGACCAAAAGAAAAATTTGGTTTTTAAGAATTCTTGTGTTTTTACTAGGAAATTCACACTGTAATTGGCTTGTAGATTTTAATCGGTAACTTATCTTCGTAAAATTCTTTTTTTAACATTTCATATTTCGGGGAATCTATCCACGAGAGCAATTATATACCCGAATAGACCAAAAGAAAAAATTTGATTTTTAAGAATTCGGGTGTTATTACCTCGAAATTCACACTGTAATTGGCTTGTAGATTTTAATCGGTAACTCCTTTTCGTAAAATTCTTTTTTTAACATTTCATATTTCGTGGAAATCTATCCACGAGAGCAATTAGATACCCGAATAGACCAAAAGAAAAAATTTTGTTTTTAAGAATTCGGGTGTTTTTACTACGAAATTCACACTGTAATTGGCTTGTGGATTTTAATCGGTACATCCTCTTCGTAAAATTCTTTTTTTTAACATTTCATATTTCGGGGAAATCTATCCACGAGAGCAATTAGATACACGAATAGACCAAAAGAAAAAATTTTGTTTTAAAGAATTCAGGTGTTTTTACTACGAAATTCACACTGTAATTGGCTTGTATATTTTAATCGGTACCTCCTCTTCGTAAAATTCTTTTTTTAACATTTCATATTTCTGGGAAATCTATACACGAGAGAAATTAGATACCCGAATAGACCAAAAGAAAAAATTTGGTTTTCAAGAATTCGGGTGTTTTTACAACGAAATTGACACTGTAATTGGCTTGTGTATTTTAATCGGTATATCCTCTTCTTAAAATTCATTTTTTAACATTTCATATTTCGGGGAAATCTATCCACGAGAGCAATTAGATACCCGAATAGACAAAAAGAAATATTTGGTTTTTAAGAATTCGGGTGTTTTTACTACGAAATTTACACTGTAATTGGGTTGAATATTTTAATCGGTAAGTAATCTTCGTAAAATTCTTTTTTTAACATTTCATATTTCGGGGAAATCTATCCACGAGAGCAATTAGATACCCGAATAGACCAAAAGAAAAAATTTGGTTTTTTAAGAATTCGAGTGTTTATACTACGAAATTTACATTATAATTGGCTTGTGGATTTTAATCGGTATCTCCTTTTCGTAAAATTCTTTTTTTAACATTTCATATTTCGGGGAAATCTATCCACGAAAGCAATTAGATACCCGAACAGACCAAAATGAAAAATTTAGTTTTTAAGAATTCGGGTGTTTTTACTACGAAATTCACACTGTAATTGGCTTGTATATTTTAATCGGTACCTCCTCTTCGTAAAATTCTTTTTTAACATTTCATATTTCGGGGAAATCTATCCACGAGAGCAATTAGATACCCTAATAGACTAAAAGAAAAAATTTGGTTTTTAAGAATTCGGGTGTTTTTACTACGAAATTCACACTGTAATTGGCTTGTATATTTTAATCGGTAACTTCTCTTCCTAAAATTCTTTTTTTAACATTTCATATTTCGGTAAAATCTATCCACGAGAGCAATTAAATATCCGAATAGACCAAAAGAAAAATTTGGTTTTTAAGAATTTTTGTGTTTTTACTAGGAAATTCACACTGTAATTGGCTTGTGGATTTTAATCGGTATCTCCTTTTCGTAAAATTCTTTTTTTAACATTTCATATTTCGGGGAAATCTATCCACGAAAGCAATTAGATACCCGAATAGACCAAAAGGAAAATTTTGGTTTTTAAGAATTCGGGTGTTTTTACTACGAAATTCACACTGTAATTGGCTTGTATATTTTAATCGGTACCTCGTGTTCGTAAAATTCTTTTTTAACATTTCATATTTCGGGGAAATCTATCCACGAGAGCAATTAGATACCCGAATAGACTAAAAGAAAAAATTTGGTTTTTAAGAATTCGGGTGTTTTTACTACGAAATTCACACTGTAATTGGCTTGTATATTTTAATCGGTAACTTCTCTTCCTAAAATTCTTTTTTTAACATTTCATATTTCGGTAAAATCTATCCACGAGAGCAATTAAATATCCGAATAGACCAAAAGAAAAATTTGGTTTTTAAGAATTTTTGTGTTTTTACTAGGAAATTAACAATGTAATTGGCTTGTATATTTTAATCGGTACCTCCTCTTCGTAAAATTCTTTTTTTTGACATTTCATATTTCGTGAAAATCTATCCACGAAAGCAATTAGATACCCGTATAGACCAAAAGAAAAAAAATTGGTTTTTAAGAATTCGAGTGTTTTTACTACGAAATTCACACTGTAATTGGCTTGTATATTTTAATCGGTAACTTATCTTCGTAAAATTCTTTTTTAACATTTCCTATTTCGGGGAAGTCTATCCACGAGAGCAATTAGGTACCCGAATAGACCAAAAGAAAAAATTTGGTTTTTAAGAATTCGGGTGTTTTTACTACGAAATTCACACTGTAATTGGCTTGTAGATTTTAATCGGTAACTTCTCTTCCTAAAATTCTTTTTTTAACTTTTCATATTTCGGTAAAATCTATCCACGAGAGCAATTAAATATCCGAATAGACCAAAAGAAAAATTTGGTTTTTAAGAATTCTTGTGTTTTTACTAGGAAATTCACACTGTAATTGGCTTGTAGATTTTAATCGGTAACTTATCTTCGTAAAATTCTTTTTTTAACATTTCATATTTCGGGGAATCTATCCACGAGAGCAATTATATACCCGAATAGACCAAAAGAAAAAATTTGATTTTTAAGAATTCGGGTGTTATTACCTCGAAATTCACACTGTAATTGGCTTGTAGATTTTAATCGGTAACTCCTTTTCGTAAAATTCTTTTTTTAACATTTCATATTTCGTGGAAATCTATCCACGAGAGCAATTAGATACCCGAATAGACCAAAAGAAAAAATTTTGTTTTTAAGAATTCGGGTGTTTTTACTACGAAATTCACACTGTAATTGGCTTGTGGATTTTAATCGGTACATCCTCTTCGTAAAATTCTTTTTTTTAACATTTCATATTTCGGGGAAATCTATCCACGAGAGCAATTAGATACACGAATAGACCAAAAGAAAAAATTTTGTTTTAAAGAATTCAGGTGTTTTTACTACGAAATTCACACTGTAATTGGCTTGTATATTTTAATCGGTACCTCCTCTTCGTAAAATTCTTTTTTTAACATTTCATATTTCTGGGAAATCTATACACGAGAGAAATTAGATACCCGAATAGACCAAAAGAAAAAATTTGGTTTTCAAGAATTCGGGTGTTTTTACAACGAAATTGACACTGTAATTGGCTTGTGTATTTTAATCGGTATCTCCTCTTCTTAAAATTCATTTTTTAACATTTCATATTTCGGGGAAATCTATCCACTAGAGCAATTAGATACCCGAATAGACAAAAAGAAATATTTGGTTTTTAAGAATTCGGGTGTTTTTACTACGAAATTTACACTGTAATTGGGTTGAATATTTTAATCGGTAAGTAATCTTCGTAAAATTCTTTTTTTAACATTTCATATTTCGGGGAAATCTATCCACGAGAGCAATTAGATACCCGAATAGACCAAAAGAAAAAATTTGGTTTTTTAAGAATTCGAGTGTTTATACTACGAAATTCACATTATAATTGGCTTGTGGATTTTAATCGGTATCTCCTTTTCGTAAAATTCTTTTTTTAACATTTCATATTTCGGGGAAATCTATCCACGAAAGCAATTAGATACCCGAACAGACCAAAATGAAAAATTTAGTTTTTAAGAATTCGGGTGTTTTTACTACGAAATTCACACTGTAATTGGCTTGTATATTTTAATCGGTACCTCGTGTTCGTAAAATTCTTTTTTAACATTTCATATTTCGGGGAAATCTATCCACGAGAGCAATTAGATACCCGAATAGACTAAAAGAAAAAATTTGATTTTTAAGAATTCGGGTGTTTTTACTACGAAATTCACACTGTAATTGGCTTGTATATTTTAATCGGTAACTTCTCTTCCTAAAATTCTTTTTTTAACATTTCATATTTCGGTAAAATCTATCCACGAGAGCAATTAAATATCCGAATAGACCAAAAGAAAAATTTGGTTTTTAAGAATTTTTGTGTTTTTACTAGGAAATTCACACTGTAATTGGCTTGTGGATTTTAATCGGTATCTCCTTTTCGTAAAATTCTTTTTTTAACATTTCATATTTCGGGGAAATCTATCCACGAAAGCAATTAGATACCCGAATAGACCAAAAGGAAAAATTTGGTTTTTAAGAATTCGGGTGTTTTTACTACGAAATTCACACTGTAATTGGCTTGTATATTTTAATCGGTACCTCGTGTTCGTAAAATTCTTTTTTAACATTTCATATTTCGGGGAAATCTATCCACGAGAGCAATTAGATACCCGAATAGACTAAAAGAAAAAATTTGGTTTTTAAGAATTCGGGTGTTTTTACTACGAAATTCACACTGTAATTGGCTTGTATATTTTAATCGGTAACTTCTCTTCCTAAAATTCTTTTTTTAACATTTCATATTTCGGTAAAATCTATCCACGAGAGCAATTAAATATCCGAATAGACCAAAAGAAAAATTTGGTTTTTAAGGATTTTTGTGTTTTTACTAGGAAATTCACACTGTAATTGGCTTGTATATTTTAATCGGTAACTCGTCTTCGTAAAATTCGTTTTTCAACATTTCATATTTCGGGGAATCTATAAACGAGAGCAATTAGATACCCGAATAGACCAAAGGAAAAAAATTTGGTTTATAAGAATTCGGGTGTTTTTACTACGAAATTCACACTGTAATTGGCTTGTAGATTTTAATCGGTACCTCCTCTTCGTAAAATTCTTTTTTTAACATTTCATATTTCGGGGAAATCTATCCACGAGAGCAATTAGATACACGAATAGACCAAAAGAAAAAATTTTGTTTTAAAGAATTCAGGTGTTTTTACTACGAAATTCACACTATAATTGGCTTGTATATTTTAATCGGTACCTCCTCTTCGTAAAATTCTTTTTTTAACATTTCATATTTCTGGGAAATCTATCCACGAGATAAATTAGATACCCGAATAGACCAAAAGAAAAAATTTGGTTTTCAAGAATTCGGGTGTTTTTACAACGAAATTGACACTGTAATTGGCTTGTGTATTTTAATCGGTATCTCCTCTTCTTAAAATTCATTTTTTAACATTTCATATTTCGGGGAAATCTATCCACGAGAGCAATTAGATACCCGAATAGACAAAAAGAAATATTTGGTTTTTAAGAATTCGGGTGTTTTTACTACGAAATTTACACTGTAATTGGGTTGAATATTTTAATCGGTAAGTAATCTTCGTAAAATTCTTTTTTTAACATTTCATATTTCGGGGAAATATATCCACGAGAGCAATTAGATACCCGAATAGACCAAAAGAAAAAATTTGGTTTTTTAAGAATTCGAGTGTTTATACTACGAAATTCACATTATAATTGGCTTGTGGATTTTAATCGGTATCTCCTTTTCGTAAAATTCTTTTTTTAACATTTCATATTTCGGGGAAATCTATCCACATGAGCAATTTGATACCCGAATAGACAAAAAGAAAAAAAATTAGGTTTTTAAGAATTCGGGTGATTTTACTACGGAAATCACACTGTAATTGGCTTGTATATTTTAATCGGTACCTTCTCTTCGTAAAATTCTTTTTTTAACATTTCATATTTCGGGGAAATCTATCCACGAAAGCAATTAGATACCCGAATAGACCAAAAGAAAAATTTGGTTTTTAAGAATTCGGGTGTTTTTACTACTAAATTCACACTATAATTGGCTTGTAGATTTTAATCTGTAACATATCTTCTTAAAATTCTTTTTTTTTTAACATTTCATATTTCGGGGAAATCTATCCACGAGAGCAAATAGATACCCGAATAGAAAAAAAGAAAAAAATTTGGTTTTTAAGAATTCGGGTGTTTTTACTACGAAATTCACACTCCACCAGAGCAATTAGATACCCGAATAGACAAAAAGTAAAAAATTAGGTTTTTAAGAATTCGGGTGTTTTTACTACGAAATTCACACTGTAATTGGCTTGTATATTTTAATCGGTACCTCCTCTTCGTAAAATTCTTTTTTTAACATTTCATATTTCAGGGAAATCCATCCACGAAAGCAATTAGATACGCGAATAGACCAAAATAAAAAATTTGGTTTCTAAGAATTCGGGTGTTTTTATTACGAAATTCACACTATAATTGACTTGTATATTTTAATCGGTACCACCTCTTCGTAAAATTCTTTTTTTAACATTTCATATTTCGGGGAATCTATCAACGATAACAATTAGATACCCGAATAGACAAAAAAAATAAAAATTGGTTATTAAGATTTCGGGTGTTTTTACTACGAAATTCACACTGTAATTGGCTTGTAGATTTTAATTGGTACCTCCTCTTCGTAAAATTCTTTTTTTAACATTTCATATTTCAGGGAAATCTATCCACGTGAGCAATTAGATACCCGAATAGACAAAAAGAAAAAATTTGTTTTTTAAGAATTCGGGTGTATTTACAACGAAATTCACACTATAATTGGCTTGTATATTTTAATCGGTACCTTCTTTTCGTAAAATTCTTTTTTTAAAATTTTATATTTCGGGGAAATATATCCATGAAAGCAATTAGATACCCGAATAGACAAAAAGAAAAAGTTTGATTTTCAAGAATTCGGGTGTTTTTACCATGAAATTCACACTGTAATTGGCTTGTAGATTTTAAACGGTAACTCCTTTTCGTAAAATTCTTTTTTTAACATTTCATATTTCGTGGAAATCTATCCACGAGAGCAATTAGATACCCGAATATACCAAAAGAAAAAATTTTGTTTTTAAGAATTCGGGTGTTTTTACTACGAAATTCACACTGTAATTGGCTTGTGGATTTTAATCGGTACCTCTTCTTCGTAAAATTCTTTTTTTAACATTTCATATTTCGGGGAAATCTATCCACGAGAGCAATTAGATACACGAATAGACCAAAAGAAAAAATTTTGTTTTAAAGAATTCAGTTGTTTTTACTACGAAATTCACATTGTAATTGGCTTGTATATTTTAATCGGTACCTCCTCTTCGTAAAATTCTTTTTTTAACATTTCATATTTCTGGGAAATCTATCCACGAGAGAAATTAGATACCCGAATAGACCAAAAGAAAAAATTTGTTTTTCATGAATTCGGGTGTTTTTGCAACGAAATTCACACTGTAATTGGCTTGTGTATTTTAATCGGTATCTCCTCTTCTTAAAATTCATTTTTTAACATTTCATATTTCGGGGAAATCTATCCACGAGAGCAATTAGATATCCGAATAGACAAAAAGAAATATTTGATTTTTAAGAATTCGGGTGTTTTTACTACGAAATTCACACTGTAATTGGGTTGAATATTTTAATCGGTAAGTAATCTTCGTAAAATTCTTTTTTTAACATTTCATATTTCGGGGAAATCTATCCACGAGAGCAATTAGATACCCGAATAGACCAAAAGAAAAAATTTGGTTTTTTAAGAATTCGAGTGTTTATACTACGAAATTCACATTATAATTGGCTTGTGGATTTTAATCGGTATCTCCTTTTCGTAAAATTCTTTTTTTAACATTTCATATTTCGGGGAAATCTATCCACGAAAGCAATTAGATACCCGAATAGACCAAAAGGAAAAATTTGGTTTTTAAGAATTCGGGTGTTTTTACTACGAAATTCACACTGTAATTTGCTTGTATATTTTAATCGGTACCTCGTGTTCGTAAAATTCTTTTTTAACATTTCATATTTCGGGGAAATCTATCCACGAGAGCAATTAGATACCCGAATAGACTAAAAGAAAAAATTAGGTTTTTAAGAATTCGGGTGTTTTTACTACGAAATTCACACTGTAATTGGCTTGTAGATTTTAATCGGTAACTTCTCTTCCTAAAATTCTTTTTTTAACATTTCATATTTCGGTAAAATCTATCCACGAGAGCAATTAAATATCCGAATAGACCAAAAGAAAAATTTGGTTTTTAAGAATTTTTGTGTTTTTACTAGGAAATTCACACTGTAATTGGCTTGTAGATTTTAATCGGTAACTCGTCTTCGTAAAATTCGTTTTTTAACATTTCATATGTCGGGGAATCTATCCACGAGAGCAATTAGATACCCGAATAGACCAAAGGAAAAAAATTAGGTTTATAAGAATTCGGGTGTTTTTACTACGAAATTCACACTGTAATTGGCTTGTAGATTTTAATCGGTACCTCCTCTTCGTAAAATTCTTTTTTTAACATTTCATATTTCTGGAAAACCTATCCACGAGAGCAATTAGATACCCGAATAGAGCAAAAGAAAAAAATTGGTTTTTAAGAATTCTGGTGTTTTTACTACGAAATTCACACTGTAATTGGCTTGTGTATTTTAATCGGTACCTCGTCTTCGTAAAATTTGTTTTTTAACATTTCATATTTCGGGGAAGTCTATCCACGAGAGCAATTAGATACCCGAATAGACCAAAAGAAAAAATTTGGTTTTTAAGAATTGGGTTGTGTTTACTAGAAAATTCACATTGTAATTGGCTTGTAGATTTTAATCGGTAACTCCTTTTCATAAAATTCTTTTTTTAACATTTCATATTTCGGAGAAATCTATCCACGAGAGAAATTAGATACACGAATAGACCAAAAGAAAAAATTTGGTTTTAAAGAATTCGGGTGTTTTTACTACGAAATTTACACTGTAATTGGCTTGTATATTTTAATCGGTACCTCCTCTTCGTAAAATTCTTTTTTTAACATTTCATATTTCGGGGAAATCTATCCACGAGAGAAATTATATACCCGAATAGACCAAAATAAAAAATTTGGTTTTCAAGAGTTCGGGTGTTTTTACAACGAAATTTACACTGTAATTGGATTGTGTATTTTAATCGGTATCTCCTCTTCTTAAAATTCATTTTTTAACATTTCATATTTCGGGGAAATCTATCCACGAGAGCAATTAGATACCCGAATAGACAAAAAGAAAAATTTGGTTTTTAATAGTTCGGGTGTTTTTACTACGAAATTCACACTGTAATTGGCTTGTATATTTTAATCGGTAACTTATCTTTTTTTAACATTTCATATTTCGGGGAAATCTAGAAAAAATTTAGTTTTTAAGAATTTGGGTGTTTTTACTACGAAATTCACACTGTAATTGGCGGGTATATTTTAATAGGTACCTCATCTTCTTAAAATTCATTTTTTAACATTTCATATTTCGGGGAAGTCTATCCACGAGAGCAATTAGATAACCGAATAGACCATAAGAAAAAATTTAGTTTTTAAGAATTCGGGTGTTTTTACTACGAAATTTACATTGTAATTGGCGGGTATATTTTAATAGGTACCTCGTCTTCTTAAAATTCATTTTTTAACATTTCATATTTCGGGGAAGTCTATCCACGAGAGCAATTAGATAACCGAATAGACCAAAAGAAAAAATTTAGTTTTTAAGAATTCGGGTGTTTTTACTACGAAATTCACACTGCAATTGGCTTGTAGATTTTAATCGGTAACTTATCTTCGTAAATTTCTTTTTTTAACATTTCATATTTCGGGGAAATCTATCCACTAGAGCAATTAGATACCCGAATAGACTAAAAGAAAAAATTTGGTTTTTAAGAATTCGGGTGTTTTTACTACGATATTCACACTGTAATTAGCTTGTAGATTTTAATCGGTAACTTCTCTTCGTAAAATTCTTTTTTTAACATTTCATATTTCGGTAAAATCTATCCACGAGAGCAATTAAAAACCCGAATAGACAAAAAGAAAAATTTGATTTTTAAGAATTCTGGTGTTTTTACTAGGAAATTCATACTGTAATTGGCTTGTAGATTTTAATAGGTAACTTATCTTCGTAAAATTCTTTTTTTAACATTTCATATTTCGGGGAATCTATCCACGAGAGCAATTAGATACCCGAATAGACCAAAAGAAAAAATTTGGTTTTTAAGAATTCGGGTGTTTTTACTACGAAATTCACACTGTAATTGGCTTGTAGATTTTAATCGGTACCTCCTCTTCGTAAAATTCTTTTTTTAACATTTCATATTTCGGGGAAATCTATCCACGAGAGCAATTTGATACCCGAATAGACCAAAAGAAAAAATTTGATTTTTAAGAATTCGAGTGTTTTTACTACGAAATTCACACTGTAATTGGCTTGTGTATTTTAATCGGTACCTCGTCTTTGTAAAATTCGTTTTTTAACGTTTCATATTTCGGGGAAGTCTATCCACGAGAGCAATTAGATACCCGAATAGACCAAAAGAAAAAATTTGATTTTTAAGAATTCGGGTGTTTTTACTAGGAAATTCACACTGTAATTGGCTTGTAGATTTTAAACGGTAACTCCTTTTCATAAAATTCTTTTTTTAACATTTCATATTTCGGGGTAATCTATCCACGAGAGCAATTTGATGCCCGAATAGACCAAAAGAAAAAATTTGGTTTTTAAGTATTTGGGTGTTTTTACTACGAAATCCACACTATAATAGGCTTGTAGATTTTAATCGGTAACTTATTTCTTAAAATTCTTTTTTTAACATTTCATATTTCGGGGAAATCTATCCACGAGAGCAATTTGATACCCGAATAGACCAAAAGAAAAAATTTGATTTTCAAGAATTCGGGTGTTTTTACAACGAAATTCACACTGTAATAGGCTTGTGTATTTTAATCTGTATCTCCTCTTCGTAAAATTCTTTTTTTAACATTTCATATTTCGGGGAAATCTATTCACGACAGCAATTAGATACCCGAATAGACAAAAAGAAATATTTGGTTTTTAAGAATTCGGGTGTTTTTACTACGAAATTCACACTGTAATTGGGTTGAATATTTTAATCGGTAAGTAATCTTCGTAAAATTCTTTTTTTAACATTTCATATTTCGGGGAAATCTATCCACGAGAGCAATTAGATGCCCGAATAGACTAAAAGAAAAAATTTGGTTTTTAAGAATTCGGGTGTTTTTACTACGAAATTCACACTGTAATTGGCTTGTAGATTTTAATCGGTAACTTCTCTTCCTAAAATTCTTTTTTTAACATTTCATATTTCGGTAAAATGTATCCACGAGAGCAATTAAATATCCGAATAGACCAAAAGAAAAATTTGGTTTTTAAGAATTTTTGTGTTTTTACTAGGAAATTCACACTGTAATTGGCTTGTAGATTTTAATCGGTAACTCGTCTTCGTAAAATTCGTTTTTTAACGTTTCATATTTCGGGGAATCTATCCACGAGAGCAATTAGATACCCGAATAGACCAAAGGAAAAAAATTAGGTTTATAAGAATTCGGGTGTTTTTACTACAAAATTCACACTGTAATTGGCTTGTAGATTTTAATCGGTACCTCCTCTTCGTAAAATTCTTTTTTTAACATTTCATATTTCTGGAAAACCTATCCACGAGAGCAATTAGATACCCGAATAGACCAAAATAAAAAATTTTATTTTTAAGAATTCGAGTGTTTTTACTACGAAATTCACACTGTAATTGGCTTGTGTATTTTAATCGGTACCTCGTCTTCGTAAAATTCGTTTTTTAACATTTCATATTTCGGGGAAGTCTATCCACGAGAGCAATTAGATACCCGAATAGACCAAAAGAAAAAATTTGATTTTTATGAATTCGGCTGTTTTTACTAGAAAATTCACACTGTAATTGGCTTGTAGATTTTAATCGGTAACTCCTTTTCATAAAATTCTTTTTTTAACATTTCATATTTCGGGGAAATCTATCCACGAGAGAAATTAGATACACGAATAGACCAAAAGAAAAAATTTGGTTTTAAAGAATTCGGGTGTTTTTACTACGAAATTCACACTGTAATTGGCTTGTATATTTTAATCGGTACCTCCTCTTCGTAAAATTCTTTTTTTAACATTTCATATTTCGGGGATATCTATCTACGAGAGAAATTATATACCCGAATAGACCAAAAGAAAAAATTTGGTTTTAAAGAGTTCGGGTGTTTTTACAACGAAATTTACACTGTAATTGGCTTGTGTATTTTAATCGGTATCTCCTCTTCTTAAAATTCATTTTTTAACATTTCATATTTCGGGGAAATCTATCCACGAGAGCAATTAGATACCCGAATAGACAAAAAGAAAAATTTGGTTTTTAATAGTTCGGGTGTTTTTACTACGAAATTCACACTGTAATTGGCTTGTATATTTTAATCGGTAACTTATCTTTTTTTAACATTTCATATTTCGGGGAAATCTAGAAAAAATTTAGTTTTTAAGAATTTGGGTGTTTTTACTACGAAATTCACACTGTAATTGGCGGGTATATTTTAATAGGTACCTCGTCTTCTTAAAATTCATTTTTTTAACATTTCGTATTTCGGGAAAGTCTATCCACGAGAGCAATTAGATAACCGAATAGACCAAAAGAAAAAATTTAGTTTTTAAGAATTCGGGTGTTTTTACTACGAAATTCACACTGCAATTGGCTTGTAGATTTTAATCGGTAACTTATCTTCGTAAATTTCTTTTTTTAACATTTCATATTTCGGGGAAATCTATCCACTAGAGCAATTAGATACCCGAATAAACTAAAAGAAAAAATTTGGTTTTTAAGAATTCGGGTGTTTTTACTACGATATTCACACTGTAATTAGCTTGTAGATTTTAATCGGTAACTTCTCTTCGTAAAATTCTTTTTTTAACATTTCATATTTCGGTAAAATCTATCCACGAGAGCAATTAAATACCCGAATAGACAAAAAGAAAAATTTGATTTTTAAGAATTCTGGTGTTTTTACTAGGAAATTCACACTGTAATTGGCTTGTAGATTTTAATAGGTAACTTATCTTCGTAAAATTCTTTTTTTAACATTTCATATTTCGGGGAATCTATCCACGAGAGCAATTAGATACCCGAATAGACCAAAAGAAAAAATTTGGTTTTTAAGAATTCGGGTGTTTTTACTACGAAATTCACACTGTAATTGGCTTATAGATTTTAATCGGTACCTTCTCTTCGTAAAATTCTTTTTTTAACATTCCATATTTCGGGGAAATCTATCCACGAGAGCAATTTGATACCCGAATAGACCAAAAGTAAAAATTTGATTTTAAAGAATTCGAGTGTTTTTACAACGAAATTCACACTGTAATTGGCTTGTAGATTTAAATCGGTAACTCGTCTTCGTAAAATTCGTTTTTTAACATTTCATATGTCGGGGAATCTATCCACGAGAGCAATTAGATACCCGAATAGACCAAAGGAAAAAAATTAGGTTTATAAGAATTCGGGTGTTTTTACTACGAAATTCACACTGTAATTGGCTTGTAGATTTTAATCGGTACCTCCTCTTCGTAAAATTCTTTTTTTAACATTTCATATTTCTGGAAAACCTATCCACGAGAGCAATTAGATACCCGAATAGAGCAAAAGAAAAAAATTGGTTTTTAAGAATTCTGGTGTTTTTACTACGAAATTCACACTGTAATTGGCTTGTGTATTTTAATCGGTACCTCGTCTTCGTAAAATTTGTTTTTTAACATTTCATATTTCGGGGAAGTCTATCCACGAGAGCAATTAGATACCCGAATAGACCAAAAGAAAAAATTTGGTTTTTAAGAATTGGGTTGTGTTTACTAGAAAATTCACATTGTAATTGGCTTGTAGATTTTAATCGGTAACTCTTTTTCATAAAATTCTTTTTTTAACATTTCATATTTCGGAGAAATCTATCCACGAGAGAAATTAGATACACGAATAGACCAAAAGAAAAAATTTGGTTTTAAAGAATTCGGGTGTTTTTACTACGAAATTTACACTGTAATTGGCTTGTATATTTTAATCGCTAACTCCTCTTCGTAAAATTCTTTTTTTAACATTTCATATTTCGGGGAAATCTATCCACGAGAGAAATTATATACCCGAATAGACCAAAATAAAAAATTTGGTTTTCAAGAGTTCGGGTGTTTTTACAACGAAATTTACACTGTAATTGGCTTGTGTATTTTAATCGGTATCTCCTCTTCTTAAAATTCATTTTTTAACATTTCATATTTCGGGGAAATCTATCCACGAGAGCAATTAGATACCCGAATAGACAAAAAGAAAAATTTGGTTTTTAATAGTTCGGGTGTTTTTACTACGAAATTCACACTGTAATTGGCTTGTATATTTTAATCGGTAACTTATCTTTTTTTAACATTTCATATTTCGGGGAAATCTAGAAAAAATTTAGTTTTTAAGAATTTGGGTGTTTTTACTACGAAATTCACACTGTAATTGGCGGGTATATTTTAATAGGTACCTCATCTTCTTAAAATTCATTTTTTAACATTTCATATTTCGGGGAAGTCTATCCACGAGAGCAATTAGATAACCGAATAGACCATAAGAAAAAATTTAGTTTTTAAGAATTCGGGTGTTTTTACTACGAAATTTACATTGTAATTGGCGGGTATATTTTAATAGGTACCTCGTCTTCTTAAAATTCATTTTTTAACATTTCATATTTCGGGGAAGTCTATCCACGAGAGCAATTAGATAACCGAATAGACCAAAAGAAAAAATTTAGTTTTTAAGAATTCGGGTGTTTTTACTACGAAATTCACACTGCAATTGGCTTGTAGATTTTAATCGGTAACTTATCTTCGTAAATTTCTTTTTTTAACATTTCATATTTCGGGGAAATCTATCCACTAGAGCAATTAGATACCCGAATAGACTAAAAGAAAAAATTTGGTTTTTAAGAATTCGGGTGTTTTTACTACGATATTCACACTGTAATTAGCTTGTAGATTTTAATCGGTAACTTCTCTTCGTAAAATTCTTTTTTTAACATTTCATATTTCGGTAAAATCTATCCACGAGAGCAATTAAATACCCGAATAGACAAAAAGAAAAATTTGATTTTTAAGAATTCTGGTGTTTTTACTAGGAAATTCATACTGTAATTGGCTTGTAGATTTTAATAGGTAACTTATCTTCGTAAAATTCTTTTTTTAACATTTCATATTTCGGGGAATCTATCCACGAGAGCAATTAGATACCCGAATAGACCAAAAGAAAAAATTTGGTTTTTAAGAATTCGGGTGTTTTTACTACGAAATTCACACTGTAATTGGCTTGTAGATTTTAATCGGTACCTCCTCTTCGTAAAATTCTTTTTTTAACATTTCATATTTCGGGGAAATCTATCCACGAGAGCAATTTGATACCCGAATAGACCAAAAGAAAAAATTTGATTTTTAAGAATTCGAGTGTTTTTACTACGAAATTCACACTGTAATTGGCTTGTGTATTTTAATCGGTACCTCGTCTTTGTAAAATTCGTTTTTTAACGTTTCATATTTCGGGGAAGTCTATCCACGAGAGCAATTAGATACCCGAATAGACCAAAAGAAAAAATTTGATTTTTAAGAATTCGGGTGTTTTTACTAGGAAATTCACACTGTAATTGGCTTGTAGATTTTAAACGGTAACTCCTTTTCATAAAATTCTTTTTTTAACATTTCATATTTCGGGGTAATCTATCCACGAGAGCAATTTGATGCCCGAATAGACCAAAAGAAAAAATTTGGTTTTTAAGAATTTGGGTGTTTTTACTACGAAATCCACACTATAATAGGCTTGTAGATTTTAATCGGTAACTTATTTCTTAAAATTCTTTTTTTAACATTTCATATTTCGGGGAAATCTATCCACGAGAGCAATTTGATACCCGAATAGACCAAAAGAAAAAATTTATTTTCAAGAATTCGGGTGTTTTTACAACGAAATTCACACTGTAATAGGCTTGTGTATTTTAATCTGTATCTCCTCTTCGTAAAATTCTTTTTTTAACATTTCATATTTCGGGGAAATCTATTCACGACAGCAATTAGATACCCGAATAGACAAAAAGAAATATTTGGTTTTTAAGAATTCGGGTGTTTTTACTACGAAATTCACACTGTAATTGGGTTGAATATTTTAATCGGTAAGTAATCTTCGTAAAATTCTTTTTTTAACATTTCATATTTCGGGGAAATCTATCCACGAGAGCAATTAGATGCCCGAATAGACTAAAAGAAATAATTTGGTTTTTAAGAATTCGGGTGTTTTTACTACGAAATTCACACTGTAATTGGCTTGTAGATTTTAATCGGTAACTTCTCTTCCTAAAATTCTTTTTTTAACATTTCATATTTCGGTAAAATGTATCCACGAGAGCAATTAAATATCCGAATAGACCAAAAGAAAAATTTGGTTTTTAAGAATTTTTGTGTTTTTACTAGGAAATTCACACTGTAATTGGCTTGTAGATTTTAATCGGTAACTCGTCTTCGTAAAATTCGTTTTTTAACGTTTCATATTTCGGGGAATCTATCCACGAGAGCAATTAGATACCCGAATAGACCAAAGGAAAAAAATTAGGTTTATAAGAATTCGGGTGTTTTTACTACAAAATTCACACTGTAATTGGCTTGTAGATTTTAATCGGTACCTCCTCTTCGTAAAATTCTTTTTTTAACATTTCATATTTCTGGAAAACCTATCCACGAGAGCAATTAGATACCCGAATAGACCAAAATAAAAAATTTTATTTTTAAGAATTCGAGTGTTTTTACTACGAAATTCACACTGTAATTGGCTTGTGTATTTTAATCGGTACCTCGTCTTCGTAAAATTCGTTTTTTAACATTTCATATTTCGGGGAAGTCTATCCACGAGAGCAATTAGATACCCGAATAGACCAAAAGAAAAAATTTGATTTTTAAGAATTCGGCTGTTTTTACTAGAAAATTCACACTGTAATTGGCTTGTAGATTTTAATCGGTAACTCCTTTTCATAAAATTCTTTTTTTAACATTTCATATTTCGGGGTAATCTATCCACGAGAGCAATTTGATGCCCGAATAGACCAAAAGAAAAAATTTGGTTTTGAAGAATTTAGGTGTTTTTACTACGAAATACACACTATAATAGGCTTGTAGATTTTAATCGGTAACTTATTTCTTAAAATTCGTTTTTTAACATTTCATATTTCGGGGAAATCTATCCACGAGAGAAATTAGATACACGAATAGACCAAAAGAAAAAATTTGGTTTTAAAGAATTCGGGTGTTTTTACTACGAAATTCACACTGTAATTGGCTTGTATATTTTAATCGGTACCTCCTCTTCGTAAAA
Organism: Helichrysum umbraculigerum; assembly: GCA_949592205.1. Classification (NCBI taxonomy): domain Eukaryota; kingdom Viridiplantae; phylum Streptophyta; class Magnoliopsida; order Asterales; family Asteraceae; genus Helichrysum; species Helichrysum umbraculigerum. Next base: position 15,399 of record CATIUR010000005.1, on the reverse strand, counting down.
TTCTTTTTTTAACATTTCATATTTTGGGGATATCTATCTACGAGAGAAATTATATACCCGAATAGACCAAAAGAAAAAATTTGGTTTTAAAGAGTTCGGGTGTTTTTACAACGAAATTTACACTGTAATTGGCTTGTGTATTTTAATCGGTATCTCCTCTTCTTAAAATTCATTTTTTAACATTTCATATTTCGGGGAAATCTATCCACGAGAGCAATTAGATACCCGAATAGACAAAAAGAAAAATTTGGTTTTTAATAGTTCGGGTGTTTTTACTACGAAATTCACACTGTAATTGGCTTGTATATTTTAATCGGTAACTTATCTTTTTTTAACATTTCATATTTCGGGGAAATCTAGAAAAAATTTAGTTTTTAAGAATTTGGGTGTTTTTACTACGAAATTCACACTGTAATTGGCGGGTATATTTTAATAGGTACCTCGTCTTCTTAAAATTCATTTTTTAACATTTCGTATTTCGGGAAAGTCTATCCACGAGAGCAATTAGATAACCGAATAGACCAAAAGAAAAAATTTAGTTTTTAAGAATTCGGGTGTTTTTACTACGAAATTCACACTGCAATTGGCTTGTAGATTTTAATCGGTAACTTATCTTCGTAAATTTCTTTTTTTAACATTTCATATTTCGGGGAAATCTATCCACTAGAGCAATTAGATACCCGAATAAACTAAAAGAAAAAATTTGGTTTTTAAGAATTCGGGTGTTTTTACTACGATATTCACACTGTAATTAGCTTGTAGATTTTAATCGGTAACTTCTCTTCGTAAAATTCTTTTTTTAACATTTCATATTTCGGTAAAATCTATCCACGAGAGCAATTAAATACCCGAATAGACAAAAAGAAAAATTTGATTTTTAAGAATTCTGGTGTTTTTACTAGGAAATTCACACTGTAATTGGCTTGTAAATTTTAATAGGTAACTTATCTTCGTAAAATTCTTTTTTTAACATTTCATATTTCGGGGAATCTATCCACGAGAGCAATTAGATACCCGAATAGACCAAAAGAAAAAATTTGGTTTTTAAGAATTCGGGTGTTTTTACTACGAAATTCACACTGTAATTGGCTTATAGATTTTAATCGGTACCTTCTCTTCGTAAAATTCTTTTTTTAACATTTCATATTTCGGGGAAATCTATCCACGAGAGCAATTTGATACCCGAATAGACCAAAAGTAAAAATTTGATTTTAAAGAATTCGAGTGTTTTTACAACGAAATTCACACTGTAATTGGCTTGTAGATTTTAATCGGTAACTCATCTTCGTAAAATTCGTTTTTTAACATTTCATATGTCGGGGAATCTATCCACGAGAGCAATTAGATACCCGAATAGACCAAAGGAAAAAAATTAGGTTTATAAGAATTCGGGTGTTTTTACTACGAAATTCACACTGTAATTGGCTTGTAGATTTTAATCGGTACCTCCTCTTCGTAAAATTCTTTTTTTAACATTTCATATTTCTGGAAAACCTATCCACGAGAGCAATTAGATACCCGAATAGAGCAAAAGAAAAAAATTGGTTTTTAAGAATTCTGGTGTTTTTACTACGAAATTCACACTGTAATTGGCTTGTGTATTTTAATCGGTACCTCGTCTTCGTAAAATTTGTTTTTTAACATTTCATATTTCGGGGAAGTCTATCCACGAGAGCAATTAGATACCCGAATAGACCAAAAGAAAAAATTTGGTTTTTAAGAATTGGGTTGTGTTTACTAGAAAATTCACATTGTAATTGGCTTGTAGATTTTAATCGGTAACTCTTTTTCATAAAATTCTTTTTTTAACATTTCATATTTCGGAGAAATCTATCCACGAGAGAAATTAGATACACGAATAGACCAAAAGAAAAAATTTGGTTTTAAAGAATTCGGGTGTTTTTACTACGAAATTTACACTGTAATTGGCTTGTATATTTTAATCGGTAACTCCTCTTCGTAAAATTCTTTTTTTAACATTTCATATTTCGGGGAAATCTATCCACGAGAGAAATTATATACCCGAATAGACCAAAATAAAAAATTTGGTTTTCAAGAGTTCGGGTGTTTTTACAACGAAATTTACACTGTAATTGGCTTGTGTATTTTAATCGGTATCTCCTCTTCTTAAAATTCATTTTTTAACATTTCATATTTCGGGGAAATCTATCCACGAGAGCAATTAGATACCCGAATAGACAAAAAGAAAAATTTGGTTTTTAATAGTTCGGGTGTTTTTACTACGAAATTCACACTGTAATTGGCTTGTATATTTTAATCGGTAACTTATCTTTTTTTAACATTTCATATTTCGGGGAAATCTAGAAAAAATTTAGTTTTTAAGAATTTGGGTGTTTTTACTACGAAATTCACACTGTAATTGGCGGGTATATTTTAATAGGTACCTCATCTTCTTAAAATTCATTTTTTAACATTTCATATTTCGGGGAAGTCTATCCACGAGAGCAATTAGATAACCGAATAGACCATAAGAAAAAATTTAGTTTTTAAGAATTCGGGTGTTTTTACTACGAAATTTACATTGTAATTGGCGGGTATATTTTAATAGGTACCTCGTCTTCTTAAAATTCATTTTTTAACATTTCATATTTCGGGGAAGTCTATCCACGAGAGCAATTAGATAACCGAATAGACCAAAAGAAAAAATTTAGTTTTTAAGAATTCGGGTGTTTTTACTACGAAATTCACACTGCAATTGGCTTGTAGATTTTAATCGGTAACTTATCTTCGTAAATTTCTTTTTTTAACATTTCATATTTCTGGGAAATCTATCCACTAGAGCAATTAGATACCCGAATAGACTAAAAGAAAAAATTTGGTTTTTAAGAATTCGGGTGTTTTTACTACGATATTCACACTGTAATTAGCTTGTAGATTTTAATCGGTAACTTCTCTTCGTAAAATTCTTTTTTTAACATTTCATATTTCGGTAAAATCTATCCACGAGAGCAATTAAATACCCGAATAGACAAAAAGAAAAATTTGATTTTTAAGAATTCTGGTGTTTTTACTAGGAAATTCATACTGTAATTGGCTTGTAGATTTTAATAGGTAACTTATCTTCGTAAAATTCTTTTTTTAACATTTCATATTTCGGGGAATCTATCCACGAGAGCAATTAGATACCCGAATAGACCAAAAGAAAAAATTTGGTTTTTAAGAATTCGGGTGTTTTTACTACGAAATTCACACTGTAATTGGCTTGTAGATTTTAATCGGTACCTCCTCTTCGTAAAATTCTTTTTTTAACATTTCATATTTCGGGGAAATCTATCCACGAGAGCAATTTGATACCCGAATAGACCAAAAGAAAAAATTTGATTTTTAAGAATTCGAGTGTTTTTACTACGAAATTCACACTGTAATTGGCTTGTGTATTTTAATCGGTACCTCGTCTTTGTAAAATTCGTTTTTTAACGTTTCATATTTCGGGGAAGTCTATCCACGAGAGCAATTAGATACCCGAATAGACCAAAAGAAAAAATTTGATTTTTAAGAATTCGGGTGTTTTTACTAGGAAATTCACACTGTAATTGGCTTGTAGATTTTAAACGGTAACTCCTTTTCATAAAATTCTTTTTTTAACATTTCATATTTCGGGGTAATCTATCCACGAGAGCAATTTGATGCCCGAATAGACCAAAAGAAAAAATTTGGTTTTTAAGAATTTGGGTGTTTTTACTACGAAATCCACACTATAATAGGCTTGTAGATTTTAATCGGTAACTTATTTCTTAAAATTCTTTTTTTAACATTTCATATTTCGGGGAAATCTATCCACGAGAGCAATTTGATACCCGAATAGACCAAAAGAAAAAATTTATTTTCAAGAATTCGGGTGTTTTTACAACGAAATTCACACTGTAATAGGCTTGTGTATTTTAATCTGTATCTCCTCTTCGTAAAATTCTTTTTTTAACATTTCATATTTCGGGGAAATCTATTCACGACAGCAATTAGATACCCGAATAGACAAAAAGAAATATTTGGTTTTTAAGAATTCGGGTGTTTTTACTACGAAATTCACACTGTAATTGGGTTGAATATTTTAATCGGTAAGTAATCTTCGTAAAATTCTTTTTTTAACATTTCATATTTCGGGGAAATCTATCCACGAGAGCAATTAGATGCCCGAATAGACTAAAAGAAATAATTTGGTTTTTAAGAATTCGGGTGTTTTTACTACGAAATTCACACTGTAATTGGCTTGTAGATTTTAATCGGTAACTTCTCTTCCTAAAATTCTTTTTTTAACATTTCATATTTCGGTAAAATGTATCCACGAGAGCAATTAAATATCCGAATAGACCAAAAGAAAAATTTGGTTTTTAAGAATTTTTGTGTTTTTACTAGGAAATTCACACTGTAATTGGCTTGTAGATTTTAATCGGTAACTCGTCTTCGTAAAATTCGTTTTTTAACGTTTCATATTTCGGGGAATCTATCCACGAGAGCAATTAGATACCCGAATAGACCAAAGGAAAAAAATTAGGTTTATAAGAATTCGGGTGTTTTTACTACAAAATTCACACTGTAATTGGCTTGTAGATTTTAATCGGTACCTCCTCTTCGTAAAATTCTTTTTTTAACATTTCATATTTCTGGAAAACCTATCCACGAGAGCAATTAGATACCCGAATAGACCAAAATAAAAAATTTTATTTTTAAGAATTCGAGTGTTTTTACTACGAAATTCACACTGTAATTGGCTTGTGTATTTTAATCGGTACCTCGTCTTCGTAAAATTCGTTTTTTAACATTTCATATTTCGGGGAAGTCTATCCACGAGAGCAATTAGATACCCGAATAGACCAAAAGAAAAAATTTGATTTTTAAGAATTCGGCTGTTTTTACTAGAAAATTCACACTGTAATTGGCTTGTAGATTTTAATCGGTAACTCCTTTTCATAAAATTCTTTTTTTAACATTTCATATTTCGGGGTAATCTATCCACGAGAGCAATTTGATGCCCGAATAGACCAAAAGAAAAAATTTGGTTTTTAAGAATTTAGGTGTTTTTACTACGAAATACACACTATAATAGGCTTGTAGATTTTAATCGGTAACTTATTTCTTAAAATTCGTTTTTTAACATTTCATATTTCGGGGAAATCTATCCACGAGAGAAATTAGATACACGAATAGACCAAAAGAAAAAATTTGGTTTTAAAGAATTCGGGTGTTTTTACTACGAAATTCACACTGTAATTGGCTTGTATATTTTAATCGGTACCTCCTCTTCGTAAAATTCTTTTTTTAACATTTCATATTTTGGGGATATCTATCTACGAGAGAAATTATATACCCGAATAGACCAAAAGAAAAAATTTGGTTTTAAAGAGTTCGGGTGTTTTTACAACGAAATTTACACTGTAATTGGCTTGTGTATTTTAATCGGTATCTCCTCTTCTTAAAATTCATTTTTTAACATTTCATATTTCGGGGAAATCTATCCACGAGAGCAATTAGATACCCGAATAGACAAAAAGAAAAATTTGGTTTTTAATAGTTCGGGTGTTTTTACTACGAAATTCACACTGTAATTGGCTTGTATATTTTAATCGGTAACTTATCTTTTTTTAACATTTCATATTTCGGGGAAATCTAGAAAAAATTTAGTTTTTAAGAATTTGGGTGTTTTTACTACGAAATTCACACTGTAATTGGCGGGTATATTTTAATAGGTACCTCGTCTTCTTAAAATTCATTTTTTAACATTTCGTATTTCGGGAAAGTCTATCCACGAGAGCAATTAGATAACCGAATAGACCAAAAGAAAAAATTTAGTTTTTAAGAATTCGGGTGTTTTTACTACGAAATTCACACTGCAATTGGCTTGTAGATTTTAATCGGTAACTTATCTTCGTAAATTTCTTTTTTTAACATTTCATATTTCGGGGAAATCTATCCACTAGAGCAATTAGATACCCGAATAAACTAAAAGAAAAAATTTGGTTTTTAAGAATTCGGGTGTTTTTACTACGATATTCACACTGTAATTAGCTTGTAGATTTTAATCGGTAACTTCTCTTCGTAAAATTCTTTTTTTAACATTTCATATTTCGGTAAAATCTATCCACGAGAGCAATTAAATACCCGAATAGACAAAAAGAAAAATTTGATTTTTAAGAATTCTGGTGTTTTTACTAGGAAATTCACACTGTAATTGGCTTGTAAATTTTAATAGGTAACTTATCTTCGTAAAATTCTTTTTTTAACATTTCATATTTCGGGGAATCTATCCACGAGAGCAATTAGATACCCGAATAGACCAAAAGAAAAAATTTGGTTTTTAAGAATTCGGGTGTTTTTACTACGAAATTCACACTGTAATTGGCTTATAGATTTTAATCGGTACCTTCTCTTCGTAAAATTCTTTTTTTAACATTTCATATTTCGGGGAAATCTATCCACGAGAGCAATTTGATACCCGAATAGACCAAAAGTAAAAATTTGATTTTAAAGAATTCGAGTGTTTTTACAACGAAATTCACACTGTAATTGGCTTGTGTATTTTAATCGGTACCTCGTCTTCGTAAAATTCGTTTTTTAACATTTAATATTTCGGGAAGTCTATCCACGAGAGCAATTAGATACCCGAATAGACCAAAAGAAAAAATTTGATTTTTAAGAATTCGGGTGTTTTTACTAGGAAATTCACACTGTAATTGGCTTGTAGATTTTAATCGGTAACTCCTTTTCATAAAATTCTTTTTTTAACATTTCATATTTCGGGGTAATCTATCCACAATTGCAATTTGATGCCCGAATAGACCAAAAGAAAAAATTTGGTTTTTAAGAATTTGGGTGTTTTTACTACGAAATACACACTATAATTGGCTTGTAGATTTTAATCGGTAACTTATTTCTTAAAATTCTTTTTTTAACATTTCATATTTCGGGGAAATCTATCCACGAGAGAAATTAGATACACGAATAGACCAAAAGAAAAAATTTGGTTTTAAAGAATTCGGATGTTTTTACAACGAAAATCACATTGTAATTGGCTTGTATATTTTAATCGGTACCTCCTCTTCGTAAAATTCTTTTTTTAACATTTCATATTTCGGGGAAATCTATCCACGAGAGAAATTATATACCCGAATAGACCAAAAGAAAAAATTTGGTTTTCAAGAGTTCGGGTGTTTTTACAACGAAATTTACACTGTAATTGGCTTGTGTATTTTAATCGGTATCTCCTCTTCTTAAAATTCATTTTCTAACATTTCATATTTCGGGGAAATCTATCCACGAGAGCAATTAGATACCCGAATAGACAAAAAGAAAAATTTGGTTTTTAATAGTTCGGGTGTTTTTACTACGAAATTCACACTGTAATTGGCTTGTATATTTTAATCGGTAACTTATCTTTTTTTAACATTTCATATTTCGGGGAAATCTAGAAAAAATTTAGTTTTTAAGAATTTGGGTGTTTTTACTACGAAATTCACACTGTAATTGGCGGGTATATTTTAATAGGTACCTCGTCTTCTTAAAATTCATTTTTTAACATTTCATATTTCGGGGAAGTCTATCCACGAGAGCAATTAGATAACCGAATAGACCAAAAGAAAAAATTTAGTTTTTAAGAATTCGGGTGTTTTTACTACGAAATTCACACTGCAATTGGCTTGTAGATTTTAATCGGTAACTTATCTTCGTAAATTTCTTTTTTTAACATTTCATATTTCGGGGAAATCTATCCACTAGAGCAATTAGATACCCGAATAGACTAAAAGAAAAAATTTGGTTTTTAAGAATTCGGGTGTTTTTACTACGATATTTACACTGTAATTAGCTTGTAGATTTTAATCGGTAACTTATATTCGTAAAATTCTTTTTTTAACATTTCATATTTCGGTAAAATCTATACACGAGAGCAATTAAATACCCGAATAGACAAAAAGAAAAATTTGATTTCTAAGAATTCTGGTGTTTTTACTAGTAAATTCACACTGTAATTGGCTTGTAGATTTTAATAGGTAACTTATCTTCGTAAAAATCTTTTTTTAACATTTCATATTTCGGGGAATCTATCCAGGAGAGCAATTAGATACCCGAATAGACCAAAAGAAAAAATTTGATTTTTAAGAATTCGGGTGTTTTTACTACGAAATTCACACTGTAATTGGCTTGTTGATTTTAATCGGTACCTCCTCTTCGTAAAATTCTTTTTTTAACATTTCATATTTCGGGGAAATTTATCCACGAGAGCAATTTGATACCCGAATAGACCAAAAGAAAAAATTTGATTTTTAAGAATTCGAGTGTTTTTACTACGAAATTCACACTGTAATTGGCTTGTGTATTTTAATCGGTACCTCGTCTTCGTAAAATTCGTTTTTTAACATTTCATATTTCGGGGAAGTCTATCCACGAGAGCAATTAGATACCCGAATAGACCAAAAGAAAAAATTTGATTTTTAAGAATTCGGGTGTTTTTACTAGGAAATTCACACTGTAATTGGCTTATAGATTTTAATCGGTAACTCCATTTCATAAAATTCTTTTTTTAACATTTCATATTTCGGGGTAATCTATCCACGAGAGCAATTTGATGCCCGAATAGACCAAAAGAAAAAATTTGGTTTTTAAGAATTTAGGTGTTTTTACTACGAAATACACACTATAATAGGCTTGTAGATTTTAATCGGTAACTTATTTCTTAAAATTCTTTTTTTAACATTTCATATTTCGGGGAAATCTATCCACGAGAGCAATTAGATAACCGAATAGACCAAAAGAAAAAATTTAGTTTTTAAGAATTCGGGTGTTTTTATTACGAAATTCACACTGCAATTGGCTTGTAGATTTTAATCGGTAACTTATCTTCGTAAATTTCTTTTTTTAACATTTCATATTTCGAGGAAATCTATCCACTAGAGCAATTAGATACCCGAATAGACTAAAAGAAAAAATTTGGTTTTTAAGAATTCGGGTGTTTTTACTACGATATTACACTGTAATTAGCTTGTAGATTTTAATCGGTAACTTATCTTCGTAAAATTCTTTTTTTAACATTTCATATTTCGGTAAAATCTATACACGAGAGCAATTAAATACCCGAATAGACAAAAAGAAAAATTTGATTTCTAAGAATTCTGGTGTTTTTACTAGTAAATTCACACTGTAATTGGCTTGTAGATTTTAATAGGTAACTTATCTTCGTATAAATCTTTTTTTAACATTTCATATTTCGGGGAATCTATCCAGGGGAGCAATTAGATACCCGAATAGACCAAAAGAAAAAATTTGATTTTTAAGAATTCGGGTGTTTTTACTACGAAATTCACACTGTAATTGGCTTGTTGATTTTAATCGGTACCTCCTCTTCGTAAAATTCTTTTTTTAACATTTCATATTTCGGGGAAATTTATCCACGAGAGCAATTTGATACCCGAATAGACCAAAAGAAAAAATTTGATTTTTAAGAATTCGAGTGTTTTTACTACGAAATTCACACTGTAATTGGCTTGTGTATTTTAATCGGTACCTCGTCTTCGTAAAATTCGTTTTTTAACATTTCATATTTCGGGGAAGTCTATCCACGAGAGCAATTAGATACCCGAATAGACCAAAAGAAAAAATTTGATTTTTAAGAATTCGGGTGTTTTTACTAGGAAATTCACACTGTAATTGGCTTGTAGATTTTAATCGGTAACTCCTTTTCATAAAATTCTTTTTTTAACATTTCATATTTCGGGGTAATCTATCCACGAGAGCAATTTGATGCCCGAATAGACCAAAAGAAAAAATTTGGTTTTTAAGAATTTGGGTGTTTTTACTACGAAATACACACTATAATAGGCTTGTAGATTTTAATCGGTAACTTATTTCTTAAAATTCTTTTTTTAACATTTCATATTTCGGGGAAATCTATCCACGAGAACAATTTGATACCCGAATAGACCAAAAGAAAAAATTTGATTTTCAAGAATTCGGGTGTTTTTACAACGAAATTCACACTGTAATTGGCTTGTGTATTTTAATCGGTATCTCCTCTTCGTAAAATTCTTTTTTTAACATTTTATATTTCGGGGAAATCTATCCACGACAGCAATTAGATACCCGAATAGACCAAAAGAAAATTTGATTTTTAAGAATTCGGGTGTTTTTACTTCGAAATTCACACTGTAATTGGCTTGTAAATTTTAATCGGTAACTTATCTTTGTAAAATTCTTTTTTTAACATTTCATATTTCGGGGAAATCTATCCACGAGGGCAATTAGATACCCGAATAAACCAAAAGAAAAAATTTGGTTTTTAAGAATTCGGGTGTTTTTACTACGAAATTCACATTGTAACTGGCTTGTAGATTTTAATCGTTAACTTCTCTTCGTAAAATTCTTTTTTTAACATTTCATATTACGGGGAAATCTATCCACGAGAGCAATTAGATACCCGTATAGACCAAAAGAAAAATTTGGTTTTTATTATTCGGGTGTTTTTACTACTAAATTCACACTATAATTGGCTTGTAGATTTTAATCGGTAACTTCTTTATGTAAAATTCTTTTTTTAATATTTTATTTTTCGGGGAAATCTATCCACGAGAGCAATTAGATACCCGAATAGACCAAAAGAAAAAAATTTTGTTTTTAAGATTTCAGGTGTTTTTACTACGAAATTCACACTGTAATTGGCTTGTGTATTTTAATCGGTATCTCATCTTCGTAAAATTCTTTTTTTAACATTTCATATTTCGGGGAAATCTATCCACGTGAGCAATTAGATACCCGAATAGACCAAAAGAAAAAATTTGATTTTTAAGAATTCGAGTGTTTTTACAACGAAATTCACACTGTAATTGGCTTGTGTATTTTAATCGGTACCTCGTCTTCGTAAAATTCGTTTTTTAACATTTCATATTTCGGGGAAGTCTATCCACGAGAGCAATTAGATACCCGAATAGACCAAAAGAAAAAATTTGATTTTTAAGAATTCGGGTGTTTTTACTAGGAAATTCACACTGTAATTGGCTTGTAGATTTTAATCGGTAACTCCTTTTCATAAAATTCTTTTTTTAACATTTCATATTTCGGGGTAATCTATCCACGAGAGCAATTTGATGCCCGAATAGACCAAAAGAAAAAATTTGGTTTTTAAGAATTTGGGTGTTTGTACTACGAAATACACACTATAATAGGCTTGTAGATTTTAATCGGTAACTTATTTCTTAAAATTCTTTTTTTAACATTTCATATTTCGGGGAAATCTATCCACGAGAGCAATTTGATACCCGAATAGACCAAAAGAAAAAATTAGATTTTCAAGAATTCGGGTGTTTTTACAACGAAATTCACACTGTAATTGGCTTGTGTATTTTAATCGGTATCTCCTCTTCGTAAAATTCTTTTTTTAACATTTCATATTTCGGGAAAATCTATCCACGACAGCAATTAGATACCCGAATAGACCAAAAGAAAATTTGATTTTTAAGAATTCGGGTGTTTTTACTTTGAAATTCACACTGTAATTGGCTTGTAGATTTTAATCGGTAACTTATCTTTGTAATATACTTTTTTTAACATTTCATATTTCGGGGAAATCTATCCACGAGAGCAATTAGATACCCGAATAAACCAAAAGAAAAAATTTGGTTTTTAAGAATTCGGGTGTTTTTACTACGAAATTCACATTGTAACTGGCTTGTAGATTTTAATCGTTAACTTCTCTTCGTAAAATTCTTTTTTTAACATTTCATATTACGGGGAAATCTATCCACGAGAGCAATTAGATACCCGTATAGACCAAAAGAAAAATTTGGTTTTTATTATTCGGGTGTTTTTACTACTAAATTCACACTATAATTGGCTTGTAGATTTTAATCGGTAACTTCTCTATGTAAAATTCTTTTTTTAACATTTCATTTTTCGGGGAAATCTATCCACGAGAGCAATTAGATACCCGTATAGACCAAAAGAAAAAATTAGGTTTTGGTTTAGGTTTAGGGTTAGGGTTTTGGTTTAGGGTTAGGGTTAGGGTCAGGGTGAGGGTTTTAGGGTTGGGGGTTGGTGGTTGGGGGTACGGGTTAGGGGGGTTGGGGGGTTGGGGTGTGGGTTGGGGTGTGAGGTGTGGGGTGTAGGGTGGGGGGTTGGGGTTTGGGGTTTGGGCTTTGGGGCTTGGGTTTGGGGCTTAGGGCTTGGGGCTTTGGGATTGTGGCTTGGGGATTGGGGTTTGGGGTTTTGGGTTTTGGTTTAGGGGTTTTGGGTTAGGGTTGGGGTAGGGGTTTTGGTTTTGGTTTAGGGTTAGGGTTTTGGTTTAGGGTTAGGGTTAGGGTTACGGTCAGGGTTTAGGGTTTAGGGTTGGTGGTTTGGGTTGGGGGGTTGGGGGGTAGGGGTTGGGGGTGTGGGGTGTGGGGGTTTGGGGTGTGGGGTGTGAGGTGGGTGGTTAGGGGTTAGGGGTTAGGGTTGGGGTTGGGGTTGGGGGTGGGGGGTGTAGGTGGGGGTGGGCGTGGGGGTGGGGTGGGGGTTCGGGTTGGGGTAGGGGTAGTGGTTTTGGTTTTGGTTTAGGGTTAAGGTTTTGGTTTAGGTTTAGGGTTAGGGTTAGGGTTAGGGTTTAGGGTTGGAGGTTTGGGTTGGGGGTTAGGGGTTGGGGTGTGGGGTGTGGGGTGTGGGGGTTTGGGGTGTGAGGTGGGTGGTTAGGGGTTTGGGGTGGGGGGTTGGGGGTTAGGGGTTGGGGTGTGGGGTGTGGGGGTTTGGGGTGTGAGGGGTGTGTGGGGGTTTGGGGTTTGGGGTTAGGGGTTGGGGTTGGGGTTGGGGTTGGGGTTAGGGTTGGGGGTGGGCGTGGGGGTGGTGGTGGGCGTGGGGGTGGGGGTGGGGAGAGGTTTTGGTTTAGGTTTAGGGTTAGGGTTAGGGTTTTGATTTAGGTTTAGGGT